>LR990106.1:17296593-26396858 GCA_905147225.2 Euproctis similis
TTATTATTTGGTAATTCACAAAAATTCAAAAATTCATAAAAATTCACTACCAATTGTGGAGAAGAATGTGTTAAAATATTCACAGATTTCTTTAGTATATGTAATTTGGCTAGGTACAGTATTAATTTTCATAATTCTTCAGCTATCGTTGTCTTTATTATTTGATAGTTTTAATAAGTTTCCACATTTTTGGAGGACTGTTCTTACAATTATCAAAAGCGTTGTAGTAATAATATTTTTTTGCATTTTGTATATATAAACATATACGTACTATTTCGTTTCAATTTCTATTAGCTGTTTGTCTTGTGGCGATTGTTTTAGGCCTGCCACAACCGATTTCTCTCATTTATCTATCCAATCTATGTTAGGGGCCGTCCATTAATCACGTGAGGATATAAGGGGGGGGGTCTAACAAAAATCACGAAATATCACGAGGGGGAGGGGGGGGGGTGTAGTAAGATATCACGTGTATTTATTTTTGTACCTTATTATTAGAATAAAATAGATCGGTGTGAGCCCAGAATCGATCCCACGACTTTCTCATGCAGAAGCAGGCCGCTCGATCAGCGAGATTGATGATGAATAAAAAATAATACTCTAAAAACTTTAAAATTCTTTGTATGTTCTAAAAATACACGTGATGTTGGATGGGGGGGGGGGGTGTAAATGTCACTACGTATCACCATGGGGGGGGGGGTTCAAAAAATGATGAAATAAACATCACGTGATTTATGGACGGACCCTTAGATGGGTTCAATATTTTAGATTTTATTACTAGCTAACGAGTTTTGCAGTAAACTCGTTCCTGTTTCAGTAACGTTCTTTATTGTTTTATATCAGTTAATGTAGTTTATAGTTTCATACTGTACACGCTGCTTATTGTCTAGTTACGTCTATTGATTCAAGATATTCAATATTCTCATATTTATATCTAAGACTTTCGCGAATCACATTCATGACATTAAAACCACTTTTAGGATTATATCGCGTTTATTTATTACTTATATTTATTTATTTCCCGACATTTTGTACTCTTTACAGAGATAATTTTCACGAGTGATGAACAAAAAGATGGTAGTTGTTCAAAAGCTATTTTAATTGATACAGAGAGCACCCAGTTTTTGGAAATAAAAATCAATAAGTTGATGTTAAAAATATGATTTTTGCTATTGGTAACCCACATCAGACCATGAAACAAAAAAAATAATATTTATTTATAAGATTATATTTACTAAAGATAAAATTTTGTTTGTAAAGATAATTATCTTATTTTTCTAAGTTAGTTGAAATCAGAGTATATACTATTATTAAATATTGATTGATTTTAAATTAAAAAGGTAAGTATTTGTTAAAAAACCTAACACTGGGTCACAAACGCGGCCAGACCTGGAAAAGACCCAGCAAGAAAACTCAGCGGCTGTTCTTCAAAACTGCTTATTATTTCATTTTGGACGGGCTATTGATAGTACTATTGTGATATTTTTGAGAAAAGAAACATGATTTTCAGGTCAGTAAAATTATTTTGAATGTATAGTGTACTATTCAAAATTCTACATTATTTTGTTTTTTGATGTGGGTGCTCTCTGTATCAATGAAAATAGCTTTTGAACAACTACCATCTTTTTGTTCATCACTCGTGAAAATGATCTCTGTAAAGAGTTCGAAACGAGAAATAAATAAAAATAAGTAATAAATAAACGCAAAATAATCCTAAAAGTTGTTTTGATGTTAGCAATATTCTCATGTTGTTCTCTCGTAACACCACTTTATATTCTTTAGCCAGTTTTTCGCCAAGTCACCAAAGACAAGGGCTCGTTTTCTTTTTGACAGTTACTGATCATAGCTCTCTAAAAAAATTCTCGTATTTGATGCAGGTTATCTATATATTGCTCCTATGTGTAGGGAAAGGGTGTCTAAGTGTACCCACAAGAAGTGATTTCCGTCACAATGCTCATACAAAGAATAATGTTTATTATTATTATTACTTTATTGCACACAACAAGAACAACATCACAGAAATTTCATCATCATTATCATCAGCCCTTCGAGGTCCACTGCTGGACGTAGGACTCCCCCATAGAGCGCCACAACTGCCGGTCCTGTGCAACCTGCATCCATCGGCCTCCCGCGGATTTCACCAGGTCGTCGGTCCACCTAGTGGGGGGACGGCCTACTCCGCGTTGACCGGTACGTGGTCGCCACTCGAGCACCTTTCTACCCCAGCGGTAATCGGTTCGTCGAGCGATGTGGCCAGCCCATCTCCACTTCAACGTGCTAACTTTCCGGGCTATGTTGGTCACGCCAGATCTCTTGCGTATCTCCGTATTGCGGATTTTGTCGCGCAGAGAGATTCCAAGCATAGCCCGTTCCATAGCACGCTGAGCCACCTTGAGCTTCGTCATGAGGCCAACATTCTGAGACCACGTCTCAGCTCCGTATGTCATCACTGGTAACACACATAGGTCATAGACCTGAAACTTCAGGCACTGTGGGATTTTGGACGAGAAGATTTCCCTTAGTTTCCCGAACGCTGCCCAACCGAGTTGAATCCGTCGGTTTATCTCTTTCTCGAAGTTGGCTCTACCTAGCTGGACTGTTTGTCCTAGGTAAACATAGTGGTCGACAACTTCGAGGATCGCATCGCCATCAGTAACCTGTACTTGAATGACATGGGCATTGAATATTACTTTGGTTTTGTCCATGTTCATTCTGATACCTACTTATTAGGAAAATCTGCTGAGATCCTTGAGCATTGCACCAAGGTCCTCCAGTGACTCTCCCATGACCACGATATTGTCGTCAAATCGAAGGTGAGTGAGCTATTTGCCATTGATGTTGATGCCTAGTCCAGACCAATCCAAGATCTTGAATATGTCTTCCAATGCAGCGGTGAACAGCTTCGGGGAAATTACGTCCCCTTGTCTGACACCTTTCTGCAATAGAATGGGAGTCGTACTCCCAGACCCAATCCGGACTGATATAGTAACGTTCATTCATCATTCGTAATTTGGCATCACTGGAGGGACATAATAAGGTATATAAAGTAATAATATTATTAAATATCAATCAATCAATTTATCAATCATCGTTAAACGGGAGAGAGTCGCGACGGCCTGTTTCAAAACTGAATCTCCAACGCTAACTTCAGAGACCCGAGGAATACCATCCGACCCGGGGAATAATTGAAGTATTCGGCTAACCTCCATTGCACATGGGTTAATTTAGACTCCTTTATGAGAACATGATCGTCTACTCGCGGTGAGGTATTTTTATCCGTTTATTTAACCTTTTTTTTATTTCTTTTTACGTGAGGAAATGCTTTATGCACACCCCCTGCCGTCCCCAGGCAGGGGGTGTGCATAAAGCATTTTAGTGTGGGACTTCCAAAACAGTGAACTGCAATCCGATCCTAGGGTTACCCACTAAAACCTCGCGGCGGCCTTCCTCGGGTATTGGCGTGCCCCAGGATAGTACAACGGCCCTCTGGTCCACCCCGCCGTCGCCCCCCCTCTGCCACGAGGGGGTGCTCATCCTCGGGAAGCCTCGGGCGTTTAAATACCTATTGCTGCAGCAAATGCAAATACTCCACCACCAGATGACCACCAATGAATCAGAAACTACCTACGTATAGCAAAAATATGAACACTACGTATTAAGTACAATTAGATATGATAATTATATTGATACAATACGATTTGAGGTCTCGGTGGTCCGGTGGTCGAGCACACCGCTTCTAAATATAGAGGTTGCGGGTTCGAATCCTCACACTGGCTCACACCCATAAATTTAGAAGTTTTTTCGGAAGTTATGTGTGAAAAATATCGATGACTGAAAACTTTGTGCTCGATATGGGACATAAAAATAACGACGAGACAAGGCTTAACAGCATTGCCTACATCTTTGGGCAGAAAAGGGCGTAAAGTTATGTTATATTGTATTGTGTTGTGTGGTGTATTACTAAAGTAGATAAAGTTATGTCAGGATAAGAATATACATATATACCAGCTGACCCGGCGAACTTTGTTCCGCATCAAAAGTAATAACTACTGTTCCGTTATGTTAATATTGCAATATCTTCGAAAATATTTGTTTAAATTGCATGCTCTAAAGGGCCAAGATAATCTATATTACATGCACAATCTATTTAAGACACTTAATTGGATGAAGATTAATACTGTGAAGTATAAAATCGCTTCGTAAATAGGCCATTATTTTTCGTAAAAAGTAAAAAAATAAAAATGGTCATTGTGTGTTATCCCTAAAAGATAGACATGTGCCCTCGCGGACTTTTTTGTAGACCTTTTCAAGGTGTATAATAATGTAGTATAGTAGTGTATAATAATAGTAACGTCTTTTTGATTTAACAATTATTTGATTTAACATTTTAGGGTTCAGGCGACGTTTGCGATTAAAGTTCTAAATCTTGAAAATTATCACTTTTTTACTACACTATACATGAATTATAGATCAAAACCACCCCGTTGACACCCTCTAACTATTAAAAAAAACTGGATCAAAATCCGTTACGTAGTTTTAAAGATATGCGCATATAAGGGGAAGACAGCGAAAAGTGACTTTGTTTTATACTATGTATTGAAATATAATCTGTGTATTCATTAGTAATAAGGAGAGAAATAAAACGGACTTCAAGTAACACAGTCGTCTTCTTTCAGTCACCCGAAACCGAACCTTTATATGGCGACCCTTCCAGCCCAGCCCATTTTCCGTATATGGAGTCGTTCATCTAAACATTGAGTGATTTTTGCAGCTAAAAGACAAATAATGTTTTAACATTAAAACAACTTTTTAAGATTATATCGCGTTTATTTACAACTTATTTTTATTTATTTCCCGACGTTTCGAACTCTTTACACACATCATTTTCACGAGTGATGAACAAAAAAAGTTATGAGTGTGATTCGCGAAAGTTTGAAAATAAATAAACAATGTTTTGATTACTTACTTAAAAAGTTGTAAATAATTTTCTACCGTGCAAATTAATATCATTAAATACCTTAAAATAAAAAAATAAAACTAAAATCAAGTGGAAAACAGTAAGCTACAGGTATATGTCCGAAAAGTATATGATGGTAGAAAAGTAAAAGTGAATCTAAAGGCACTAAGTAAAAACAAACATTACTTTTTGGAAGCAGCAGTTCTTTTAAGCTTTGGAGGCACGGTCTTCGCTGTTGCTGTCTTCCTCGCATCTCCGTCACTGATTTTGTTTAGGTCCTCCATATTTGTGATGCAGTGACGGGAACCATCAGCTGAAATAAGAAAGACAGAACCATCCCGCGTCCAGCGCTTGGAGACTCCATATTTTTCACGTGCTGCCATAAAGACCGTGTGTCGAGTCCGTGTTAAGAGATCCGTCAGAGATTGTGATACCTGTCCCTTTTAGCTTAGATTTGGAGATCCAGACATTGTCTCTTAGTGCAACAGTTTGGAACTCAATTAATATAGGCCTGGGCTTATCACCTGCATGCGGCCGTCCCATTCTGTGACACCTACTGATATCACTTATAGTACATGAGTGCATGAGTTTACTGCTGACTGTTTCACAAACAACCTTTGCTATTTCCTCATCCTTTTGCTCTGCAACACCATGAAAAAGTAGTATCTTACGGCGACATCGCGTCTCCATTCTGTCCACCTCACGGGTGAGACTTGAAACCTGGATTTCTAGGTATTTCAAGGTTTACAAAACAAAAGATTTAAAAGAAGCAAACTCCTCTGCCAGACCTGTAATGTTAGATGAAGGCTTTCTCTGCAGATCAGCCTCAAAACTAGCCATGCGCTCTTGAAAGTTGGTCTGCATCTCCAACATAGTGTCCTTAAGTGTTTTGTGAACAGATTCCATTTTTATTATTGAGTATTTCTGGCAAAAGTACTGAAAATTGTTAGGAGATAACACTCAACCTGCAGGTATATAGTATTAAAAGTTGATATATATCATTAAATTATTTCAAATAACTATATTACTATTTAAATTACAAATATAAATTTAAGAGGCAAAAACTTGATGTTGGTAGTTTAACTACCCGCAGTGACAATGTGTACTAAGGTCCTTTAAATGTTTAAGAAGATCTTGAATGTAATGTAAAAATTTTGCAGAATAATAAAGAAGAAGAAATTTTATAAAAATAGAACAAAACCATACTATTGTTAAAAATAATAATAATAATAAAGTTTTTTCTTCTGTTTTGGTAGGGCGTGGGGTGTATTACTAAAGTAGATATAGTTATGTTAGGATAAGACTATATAATCTGTGTATTCATTAGTAATAAGGAGAGTAATAAAACAGACTTCAAGTAACACAGTCGTCTTCTTTCGACGAACCGAAGGAGACCCACATTACCAAACACCGGCCTATGGTTATTAAGCATAACTCGTGAACGTACTCACATTCTGCGTGAACAAAACTGCTTGTAGAAACTAGCAAAAAATAATGTACCTTGATTTTTTTTTCCTACAGTGTATTTTTGGCTTAGGAATGGGAGTCCTGCACATTTTATTGCAAAACCAAAAAACTTTAATATCATACGCTCCTGTGGACTATGTCAACAACGCAATTATAGCAGCTGGCTGGGATGCTGTCGAAAACAGGATACCCTGTGAGAAAGAGCCTCCTATATATACGATCAGCAGTTCTTCAACTGGAATGAAATGGGGTGAATATTTGTACACAATAACACACATAACTTCACGACAAGTCACGGGCGGAGTAGAAAGATCCAACAGAGCCCAAAAGTCACGATTTTTACACACCTCATTCACTTCTTTAATTTTGATAACTCTTGTTCATAGCCTATTGTGAATATTATTCTTTTTAAATATTCCAACTAGCCAAACTTCTACAACTCTCAATGTCTCTACTAGTGATGTAACGAATATTCGCATATTTTTTTTAAGTGGAACATAAGTAGATACGGAGTAATATATAATAGTAGGGTAAAAACCTCAATATATTCAGGGCTTGGAATTAATTCGTAACGTTGTTTTAATACTACAAATGATTTATTTTTATTGGTGTACCAAAAAACCCCAATAAAAATATATCCCATCTCTTTCTACTACTTTCTGCCTCATCATTTTTAGAGACTAATTCCGTACAGCAATATTTCGCACTGTTCCTGGAAAAAACAGCAAGTGATTTTCACCAACTTTTAAAAAGCGAGTGAGTGAGAGAGCGTGAGTTCTAGAAATAAGTTTCATTGAGAATATTGTAGATCACAATTGCCTTCAACTACACGTCTTATCAAATTTTAGAAGAGTTTGACGTACTTCCAAATATAGTAAAAAACACGGTTACTTCTGTATTCCACGAAACGAAAAGAATGTTTGTTTTGGGTAATTGCGATTATTGCTTTTTCGATAAGTAACTTGAAATATAGTAACTAATTTAGCTCTACTTATGACGGTAAATGTATCACCATGTAGCCAAAGCTTGCTACTTAGATGAACAAAGTTCGCCAGGTCCGCTAGTACTATACAAAATAATAATAGTAACTTACAGGAGACTTGAACATCATTAAAATCTGAAATCTGAAAAATATGATTCTCCCATGTTCGATCATTTCATGAAAATTTTAGTAAGATCGTAGCCATGTAAGATTACGAGTTGCTGTGTTATGTTATTATGTCTTGTTTACTAACGTAGTTTTTTAAGCAACTGTATACTAACAAGTGGACCTATAGTAGTCTATTAAAAACATTAATCATTATTATTATTACATTTTATGCTAATATACGCCTAAATCGTGGATTACGCAATGTTGTATACTATAATTAATTGGAAGTTTAACTTCTCTATTCAAACATCTACATTCGCATTCGCTAGAGCAATGTGCAAACATTTAATAATCTTCACACCACTACTCTCTACTTATAGGTAGTTACCGGTAAAAGTTGAATTTAATTGTTTTTCGTTTCAGAATATATTGGAAAGTTGATGCGCAGTGATGAAATTGTAAGGCTATCAACGCCGAAAGCTGTGTGGTATTGTAGTGCTTTAGAATTTTCAAATGAACAACTGTATTGGATTTTTACATGGCTATTTCATTATATACCCGGTTATATGGTCGATGGGTTAGTTCGTTTGCTCGGAGTGAGAGAAAAATACAAAATACCCTCGTAAGTATAATATTTTAGGTTGCGCAAATATTTGTGTGGCTTATATGGCTGTCTGGTGACGTCAGCGATGCCACTTGCTTGGCACTTGACGTGGCATTAAATATTTCTCTTGGATATTTTGTCATAATGCTAGATACTAAAGCATATGGTAATAAAGTACGTCTTTGCAATTAAGAAACTGTACACTTCTTAATTTCAGATTAGTGAGACTCTACACCAAGTTCAATAAAATGTCCTTGATGTATAAATATTTCTCTTTTAATACGTGGAAATTGAAAGATGATAACCTGCAGGCCATGATCAGAAGAATGTCACCAGAAGATCGTATTATCTACGATTGCGATCCTAAAGCTATTGACTTTACAGATGTGTTCAAAGCGTGGTGTGTTGGTATGAGAAGGTAAGGTATTTTTATGACGTACTTTTCTATTATATTACGCGCTTTGGTTACTAATTAGAGTCATGTGAGGTAAGTGTGCGCATTTAACTTTGATGCTTCACAAACTCTTATATTATTTTATCTCATATTATTAGTAGAATGAAACAAAACTGTGTGAATAAGTAAGATTTATTTGTAATCAACTTAGACACGGCAATAGCATTATCATTAGCTTATATTTTAAGAAACCAAAGAAAACAAAAACACGTTCATATGCAGACGCTTACCCCAATCAAATCGGGGTAAGAGTACGCAGCAACAAAATAAAATATATTTTACAAATTCGGCAATAAATAAAATGGCCTTTGTTGCTGTTCTTTTTTATACAAAGTTGCTAAATCTACAATATCATTAAAATATTTCATTGATTTGGCTCGTCTCCAAGCAGTGTGTCTGTCGACAAAGGCCTACTCTAGTGATATCCACTTATTTCTGTCCCTGTCTAAACTGAGCCATACTGGACCAGCTATTTTCTTTATGTCATCTTCCTAACTATTGGTTTGTCTGCTTCTGCTTCTTTTGCCATCTCAATTAAACAGTATTATTTAATAATTAAAAAACTTTTCATTGTAGTTACTTAGACTAATCAACAAAACCGTTTTAAATCCATAAATAAGATCAACAAAACTTAAGAACTTTGGAAGAAGCCAAAGTTTCTAAGTTTTGTTGATCTTATAAAATAATATTGCTTAATGAGTCTTAATTTGAACATTGTTTTTAATCTCACTTTCAGATGATTTTGTACTAGTTTTCTTAGTTTTTTGTCTCTGTTTCAAATATGAAACACGCTACCAAAGCAAAAAAGCAACACATGTACAAATAAATGCAAACGCAGCAGTTTTTGCATACAGTTACTTACACAACAGGATTCCGCGTACACTTACCCCAAACCATATAGTACGAGATCCCGCTGCAGGATTGGTGTGCTCATCGACTATTGGTTTAAAACAAAATTTTTATGTTTGTTTATAATTAAGAGAATATATATTTACTAGGGTGTCTATCAAAATTTGGCCGCCATTATTTGAGCACACCAATCCTGAAGAGGGATCTTAGACTAATAGCAAATAAATTATATGACAATATCCTTTATCATTGCGTCATCATAACAACTTAAATACAAACTTTATTATAAGCTGACTGGACAGCGAAAAGTATACTTTAAATAAAAATACATGACTACAAATGATAACGCGTCAATTTTTTTTTATGGGATAGGAGGGCAAACGAGCAGACGTGTCACCTGATGGTAAGAAACCAACGCCGCACATGGTCACCAGCAACACATATAGTGTGACTGTTGCGTTGCCGACCTTTAAGGGATAGGGGATAGGAAAGGATGGGGAAGGGGGTTGGGCCTCCGGGTACCTCTCTCACCGAACGAAACGCGGCATGAGCTACTTTACGTCGGTCTTCTGAGAGGTCGTGGTATTTCACCGGGCGAGCCGGCCCATTCATGCAGTGAACTGCTTGGACCTACCACTGTCAAATGAGACGAAATAATTAAAATACTGTAAATATTTTTGCCAAAATCTTCATTAGATATTTTTTTTTATGGAATAGGAG
The DNA here is from genome assembly GCA_905147225.2 of Euproctis similis. NCBI lineage: Eukaryota > Metazoa > Arthropoda > Insecta > Lepidoptera > Erebidae > Euproctis > Euproctis similis. The sequence continues at coordinate 17,306,732 of LR990106.1, forward strand.
GGCAAACGAGCATGCGTGTCACCTGATGGTAAGCAACTAACGCCGCCCATGGACACCAGCAACACATAGAGTGTTACTGTTGCGTTGCCGTCCTTTCAGGGATAGGGGATAGGAAAGGATGGGGAAGGGGGGTGGGCATCCGGGTACCTCTCTCACCGAACGAAACGCGGCATGAACCACTTTACGTCGGAATGAAGATTAATGAAGATTTCAAGCAATCCAAAACGGCGGCGTGAGGATTGTCGTTCCTTAGCGATGTCTATTGTTTAGATATTTAGAATGCTCACAGTTATCCGCTGCGCACATTTGCCCCACATGACCATTTTTATTTACTAATATGACTATGACTATATAAAGTAAACGCAGAATACACATTATAAGTACAAAATCACCTAATTATATAATATGATAAATAATCGGTAGCCCAAATAGTCTATCATACTCTCGGTGAAATGTAATAACTGGTTCGGAAAGTTTTCTCTGTTTTTATAGATCTGTACGAGTCTTAAATCGTATTGTACGAAATAATTGGAGGAACATCATTTAAAAGAGACGACAAAAGCCTTAAAACTAACAGATGTGTAGAGAACAAGAATTTTACAAGTCAGGGCTTGTATATTCCAGAAAGGGACTTCTTGTGATTTCATTTTGTTTTAAAAAAATATTTTTTATGTCTAATTGTTTTATTTCCAGGTACGTAATCAAAGATGAACTGCGTGGCAGTGATGTTGCATATTGGAGACAAAAACACGTTTTCTTTTATATAAATTATATATTTTTAGCACTCTACGGCTATTTAATATACTTCATTTTGAACAAGATGTGTGGGCTTGCCATTAATTTTATGTTTTCGGAATACTACATCAATTATGCAATCGCATAGACGCGTAACAAGGAGAATAAGGAGAAATAAAAAACGATATGTATGTTTGTCGAAAGTAAACTAGCTAATAATAATAGGTATCTATTTATGACTAAATAAAATACATACGAATATTCGCTTAAGTGAATATTCGCACGTATTTTGTTATTGGTATTCGTATAAATATTTTTTTGAAGTGGAACATCTAATCTATCTTGAAATCATTTAACGCTTTTAACGTCCGCTTGCGGCCATTAAAACTAATATATAAACCGGTCAATCTAATAACCAACTTAGAAAATAGTCGCGCGGCTAGTCTACTAAACTAATCATAATAATTTGATATTATGAAGATAATAATGACCAATAATAAGATATAAATGTAATAATATCGTATATTTTATGTATCCATTACTATTTTTATTGGTGCCTGTGTAAATTCCTATAAAAATAAAGTTATTTTTATTTGATTTAACTCTATTCATTGAAAATTGAAAAAAATGGCCCAAGCCAAACTTGTATTGGCCCCAGCGGATGTAACCTGCTATGCTGGCGATATAGCTGTAATGTTTTACAGTGGTATTATACAAGGACTGTGGCATAGGGAGAGATTATCTATTGTAAGATTTTAACTAGAACACCATCTTTTGGGAATCAATTTTGAAAGGACCAATTTTATGACATAACAAGAAAAGCAGTGGGTCCTTGTAAATGTTTTAGCCGAGGCAAAGATTTGACGGTTTAAGGCCTCGCAGGTAGATGTTAAAAAATCATTATCCTATCCTCGAGGCAAATCAAAACAGTTCATACTGATTATGCTAAGCACTCTCATTGTGCTAGCAATTACTTACCTCCTCACGGAGGCGGTAAAAATGCATATATACAAGGTTTTTATAACGCTCGTAACCGCGAAATTCAAAACAATTTATTTACAGAATCTACTTGTAATAATTTTCATGCCCAACGAATCAAAATACTCAAACTGAACGAAAGCACTTTAAGTCATCTACCAAATTTTTTACGCCTGATTTACATCCACGATTTGCTTCAAATTACGTGCTTGCCTTTCGGTTTAAGCACGGCCTCGAGTACATTTGCTACGCTCAGGATAATTGTTTATTGGGACGATTTCAAGACATAAACCACCTCGAATTTCTAGATTTCATGATAAATCAATAAAATCAATAGTGACTCCATCAAAAAGCTTAGAATTTCTAGGAATTCTGTGGGACCCATGGCTAAACTGTAAACGTCTTCTAGATTACAAAATTTCAGATCTATTGAATAACAAGACACATTCATAGAAAAACTTAGGATCCTGGTAAGATCACTTAATTTTGTAAGATTTTAGTTCCAAGAGAAAGGCTCAATTTCCGGTCACTATTGATTCTCTTAAACCAAATTCTCAAAGAAAAGCACAGCAATGCAAAACACAGGCCTCGGACATAAGGTGGGGTGCTCGACTAGACAATCTCTCAATTTCCGGTCTATGGTCGCAGACCAAAAACACTGCAACCAAAGACTAATTTGTTTATTTATTTATTCTGGCTCCTCATATTTAAAGCGACAACAAGACAGTAGTGACATACCCCCGAAACGAAGGTTACCAGGTCAGTTCCTTTGTTAAATCTAAGCAACAAAATCTACTGTTTAATAGATTTTTTTCACATTCACATGAAAATTTACTATATACCGGGCATGGCCAATGTTCAATGACAACCATCTGTCACGGTCACGAGTGTCTTCGGAGTGGAGTCTGTTACCGCGGTGCACAAAGATGATATTCTCCAAATAGGAGATTTCCCTTATCGATCTGTTTGCGTCGCACAGAGCTCATGTGGTAGTCAATTACATCTCTTTAGATCAGAATGACAATCATGCCTTATTTCACGACGCATTCAAAATGGAACTTTTTTTTTACGCGAGGAAATACTTTATGCTCACCCCCCGCCTGGGAACGGCAGGGGTGAATGTGGACTCCCAAAACAGTAAACGATCCGATCCTACGGTTACCCACAAAAACCTCGCGGCGGCCTTCCTCCGGCGTTGGGGTAGCCCAGGACAGTGCGTCAGCCCTCTGGTCCACCCCGCTGTTGCCCTCCCTCCGTCGCGATGGGGTGCGCATCCTCGGGGAGCCTCGGGAGGCTCCCCTGAGCGGGGCGGCTCCGACCGCGCGCCTGAAAGAGGCGCGCGGCCGGCGGCGCCACCAAAGGACCCTCCCCGGCCGCACCGGGGGATCATCCTTCCCGGGTCGCGACCCGGGCGCACCTACGGGGTGTGCGCCCTCGCGGCCCGTCGACGGCGTCGATCACTGAGCTCGCCGCCGCCGCCTTCGAGCGGGATCGACTCTCTCCCGACCCCGCTCGGCGGCCTCCTTCTCTCCTTCTCTCCTTCTCTCTATCTCCTTCTGGATTACTGCTTCGCAGAAGGAGACCACGACCCTCCACTCCTCCTTTTCCGCCAGCATTGCCGCGATCAATCCCGGCAGGAACAAGTCTCGCCCGATCCCGTCGACCAGGACTCGGCGCTCGGCCGCCTAGGCCGGGCAGACCTCCAGCGTGTGCTGGACCGAGTCCAGGTCGGATGCGCAATGGTGGCGAGAGAACAATTCACATCATCAAATATACTCTTTTTACCGTCTACCTTGAAAAGAAGTGATGTGTCATCGGCAAATAGTACAACGTTACAAAATTTCTGTACCCAAAAGGGCAAGTCATTTGTGTCACAATTGTGTCGCCTATTGTCAAGGTCTTAAGGGGTACATTACCTAAGAATGATATTATTTTAAATTTAACTTAACTTTTACTCGATACTTCAATTAATGTTTTTGTATTATTGTATATTGTAATATTTGTAATCTACCCTCACATAATTATAGCACACATTTAAACTATAACTATATTAAAGTTACACTGCATTTCAATTGCAATTGTATGTAATGTTGTATTGTTTTGGATTCTATATTGTTAGTGAAATATATGGTGTATGGGAAGGTACTAGTGTCTAAGATACAGGCTTGGCCTAGTTTAGATACTAGTGTATACTTCTTAAGTGGTAAATAAATAATGTGTGTACATAGTATACTGGAATAGCAAGTAAGTTTATAAACATATTATTGTTACCATATGTATGTGATAAATAAAATTATTATTATTTTAAGTTTACCGAATTTTGAGCTCATAAATAACAGTTACTCTACAATAGATAAAATACCAAGTGTCACATACAATATAACCCCCGTCCAAGAATATAAACCTTAGTAACATAAAAATGTTTTTTTTTATGGTATAGAAAGGCAAACGAGCAGGCGTGTCACCTGATGGTAAGCAACCAACGCCGCCCATGGACATCAGCAACACATATAGTGTTACTGTTGCGTTGCCGACCTTTAAGGGATAGGGGATAGGAAAGGATGGGGAAGGGGGGTGGGCCTCCGGGTACCTCTCTCACCGAACGAAACGCGGCATGAGTCACTTTACGTCGGTCTTCTGAGAGGTCGTGGTATTTCACCAGCCGAGCCGGCCCATTAACCCAGCGAACTGCTTGGCTCTACCACTGTTAAACATATTATCTACGCAAATATTGTGGAAAAACTATATTTTTTTTAATTTATTACTTCAGCAATCTGTCCTGTTAAAAGGACAATAAGCATATATATATGATTCAGATAGTTTATTGGCATGTTAGGTATGCCGACCAGTGTCGCATCCTACTTGGTTTTCACTGTAGCCAGCTTATGTTCTCAATAGGTCGGATGGAGCAATCCTTTTCAGTCTACGGATGCATTGTGCGCCGTTATCCATCAGAGCAGATGCAAAAACGTTGGGGTGATTTACAATTCTCAGCCTGTAGACTGTAATTCTTGCACAGTAGGAACTTTGAGATCCCTGTGTAACTGCTCGTTGGTCACAAACCATGGCGAACCAGTAATTATGCGCAAAATCTTGTTTTGGAAACGTTGGATGATATCAATGTTTGATTTGGAAGCGGTGCCCCAGAGCTGAATCCCATATGCCCATACTGGTATAATGATGGCCTTATAAATCAGAAGTTTGTTATCTAATGAGAGCTGTGATTGGCGACCAACGATCCAATACCTTTTAGCCAATTGCAGTCCAAGTTGTTTCCTTTTGGTAAAAATATGGTGGCGCCACGTCATGCGCTTGTCGAGGTGAATACCAAAATATCTCACATGATCCTCCTGTGATATTTCTTTACCATTTATGATAACTGGAGGGCAACTCTCCCTTTGCAATGTAAATGTGATATTGGCCGATTTGGATTCGTTTGCCACAATTCTCCATTTATTGAGCCATTTAGAGATCTAGAATGAGCCATTTAGGAAACTAGGATGATTGAGCCATTTATGAAACTAGGATGGCCGTATCATCAGCAAAAGTACCCGTGGTAATAGAAGGACGGATTGGAAGATCTGCAGTGTATAGCCAGTACAAAATTGGTCCTAGGACTTGCGGAACTCCTGCACTTATAGGGCACAAGTGCGACACTGAATCTCCGCACTGGACTCGAAAATGTCTATGATTCAGGAAGAATTTTATCAGTAAATAGATTTCCTTTGGAAACAGTTTGCATAACAACCCTTCGTGTCATATTTTATCAAAGGCTTGAGAAATATCGAAAAATTGCAATACTGTTTGGCATCCAACGACACGTGTATTTTCAAATATACTCGTAGCCGATGGACTTGCTCTATGGTTGAATGTTTGTTTCAAGCCAAATTGGTGCTCTGGAATTAATTTCTTTTCAGTGATAACAGGCATCATCCTACTCAGGAGTAAATATTCGTTGATTTTTGATGCTATGGGGAGAAGGCTGATAGCTCTATATGATCTAGGGTCTTCTGACTTCTAGTTTGGTTTAGGGATCATTAAGATTGATGAGTTCCTTCCTTCTTGATGAATTCATTCTTCAAGAACTTTTTTATAAATAACATAACATAACTTCACGCCTTTTGTTACCCGAAGGTGTAGGCAGCGGCTGTTAAGCCTCGTCTCGCCGTTATGTTTACGTCCCAAATGGAATAGGTGGCGAACCTATTGCCACACCGGGCACAAAGGTTGTCAGTCATCGATATTTATCACACATAACTTCCGAAAACTATTTCGAAAAGTTTATTTTTATAAATAGAGGCTGTATATTGGGGTTGTATATGTATTTTTGTTGTACAATGTAGTAAAGAAAAAGTGATAAATCCAAAATCTACATATTTATTACTCATTTCTTCTTACAAATTTCGCCGGGTCAACTATTAAGAACATTTCTAATTATATTAGAAGAATGGCATTTTATTGGCATTCCATGGCATTTTATTTCATTATTTTTTTTAAAGTTTTAAATGTTTATCATGTCCAAAAACTGCATGTTTATCTTTATTAAATTCTTGCTTAAATTTTTAATTGGATAAGTTTAATTTTATTAAAATATAAACGTGATAATAAATACAATTGCTGTATACATTTTGTAAACAAAAAAATATATTACATAGGCGTAGATTGCAAAAAATATTAAATTAGCGTAAAACAAAACGTGTTTTTGTCTCCAAACTGCATCATCTGTGCCACGAAGTTCGTCTTTGATTAAGTACCTGAAAATGAGATATTTCAGAGAATAAAATTACAGCTTATACAATAGGTTTTTTGTTTTGTTAAATTGGAGCTTATACAGTAGAATTTTTGTTCTAGTAATGTTTTGCTAGGATAATACATCATTCTAATATTATTTAAACAAAACTTTAGTCTAAACTTTATAACTTAATATCATTGAGCATTAAATGTACAATTAACAATCTCGGTGATGCATACTCCTGGTTATTTACCGACTTCGAAAAAAAGAGGAGGTTCTCAATTCGTCTGTACGTATAATTTTTTTTTTTTTATGTCTGTTCACCGATATTTTCGTCAATAATGGACGGAATTCAAAAATATTTTTATATCGATAGTGTTTACTTTCGAGATGATCCCATTTTCACCAGGTGGTGATGGTGGATCTGATGATGGAAACCAGGAGAAATCGAAGGCAACCTCCGAAAATTGTATGCAAGTATGATGTTTTATTACGTAATAGTGATCATGTCTTAGGTATATGCTTTGTGGTTTCAACATCTGATGCTGCTGTGTTGATGAAAAAGCCACCGAATTCCTCAACGGTGAGGAGTTGGGAGACAGTACTGCAGTTAGTCGATGGAAACTGTTTAGTGGTGTGTAGGACTAACGTATTGCTTGGGAGATAAGCTTAAATCCATATCTGATACTGCTGTGCTTATGATGAAGCTACGGAACTCTAAACGGTTAGGAGTTAGGACATAATACTGTAAAAAGTTTTTTTTCTCCAATACTTTCAAGGCTACCATTGGTCTTCATTCGGACTACAGTGTTATTGTCTACCCATGATAATAACAAAAATATAAATACTAAACAAGTATTACCAAACTATTTTAACTAAGTACTTATTATAACCAATTATAGCTCCATAAAAATATTAACCATTTAACAAACGGACTTGCAATAAGTGATTATATATTTTATAAACTGAATGCCATGAACTAACTTCTATTGGAGTTCACAACTCATTAATATCACTAAAACTCGTTAAAAAAAACTTTAAAAAAAAGTTAAACCGACATCTAGAAACGTAAACCACAAAATCTTTAAGTAAATGAAAAGTACCTTCAGTATACTTCAGTACCTTCATAACTAAAAAGCGATCAATAACAAAACTTAATTTGTATACTTAATACAATATACAAACGTAATACTTTTATAAAGTAATCTTTAACTATTAAAATGTATACAATTGTCACTTATTTTGGAGTCGGTGCCTTGGTATAAGACCCTATTGTATTGCACCGACTTCAATAATGAGATCACTATAAAAATATTTACAATGGTCATCTATTAATGAAGTAGGTGCTGGTTAAAAGTTACCACGTATTCTATTTTGCTGTGTGACTTTGACGGCCGCGCATATCATACAACACAACAGACTACGTTACTGAGGCTGGCACAAACTCCAAAAATAAGTGATAATTGTATATGTTATAATAGTTAAAGATTACTTTATAAAGGTATTACGTTTTGTATATTGTATTAAGCATACAAATTAGTAAGTTTCGTTATTTATCGCTTTTCAGTTATGAAGGTACTGTTTTCATGTACTTTAAGATTTTGTGGTTTACGTTTCTAGAAGTCGGTTTTAACTTTTTCTTAAAGTATTTTTTGTACAGGCCTTCTCTATATCCAAACTAACAGCATCACCTTCTTACTGTCACCCGCCTACCAATGCTAAATAATCTAGAAGATCACTAGCTGGGCGAACGCGATGTAAATTTATACTGTCGGTCAGGTGGGGTTCTTCTAGAAAACCAAGGCGTTATAGTGGTTTATATTATATTTGAGAACAAGGAAATGATGCTCAAAAACTTTCTTTTTATGGTATAAAGGGGCAAATAAGCAGTCGTGTCACCTGATGGTAAGCACCTAACGCTACCCATATACAGCGACAACACATATAGTGTGACACTTGCGTTGCCGACCGTTAAAATCGGATAGGAAAGGGATCGGAAATGTGATACGGAGGCAAGAGAACTTGCAGAAATTTCGAAGGACAGTCTTTTCAGTATTTCGCAAGTTGGAAAACTATACTTAGAGTTTGCTACTGCTATTACTCTTTTGAAGGATCTGGGGGCATGGTTATGGTGAAAAAGCCTAACAGCTTACCGTCTTACACCAATGCAAAGAGCTTTGAACAGCTCCTTATAATCAAGCACATTGACATCGCAGTTGTATATGGCACGATCTTCTGGAGACATTCTTTTGATCATGGCTCGAATATTATCGTCTTTGAAATTCCAAGAATTGTTAATGAAGTACTCATACAATACAGTTAACTTATATAGCTTTGTATAGAGTCTCACTAACCTAAAAGAAAGAAAAAACAAACATATTTTTTTAATTATATTTAAGCAAAAGTAGAATATAAACATTATAAAATATTCCCAACGAGGGTTGTCGTCAGGCAGGCCAAACCTTTTGATAGCATGGAATGTTCGAAAGGAGGTAGAGCAGGACAGGGACCAGAAAGTGATGATGATGTATGCAGACGATGTTGGCGGCTACCATCATAACATCACCTCTCGGACCACCATATTACAAAAATAGTACAAAATATGTTACAATAGGTTAAAAAATTAAGCTACCATTTTATACATATCGTGCACCAGCTTAGAGGGACACTGGCCGCTTTTAGAGCCGTGTCCTCGTAATGGTTTTATCAATCCAATTAAAATTTGTTATTCAAACGAACGTGTCTGTAGAAATATATTATGTGAATTTCGGTGTAAGGGGATCGACGACCTTAACTGTAGTGGATGACTACAGTGATTAAGTATAGTTTCTAAATAATATGCTTTAGGAATTTGCAATTTTCAGAAAAAACATTTTAGCAGTTTGGACTGACACGAATTGCGTATATAGTTGCTACCACGTCTTAGCAACAATAATCCGGATATGTCCAAAGAGAGGCCGTTGCGTCCACTTTGGTGGCAATACATCTCTACAGGGATTTACAATAGTATCTATACGTATTCCTAAGGAAAGTCCTTAGGAATACGTATAGATACTACTGTAAATCCTCTGGTAAGACTCATTTGTAAAAGTTCGGTACACTTTTTTTTATATTTATCTCTAAGACTTTCGCGAATCTCACTCATAGATTAAAACAACTTTTAGGATTATATCGCGTTTATTTATTACTTATTTATATTTATTTCCCGACGTTTCGAACTCTTTACAGAGATCATTTTCACGAGTGATGAACGAAAAGATGGTGGTTGTTCAAAAGCTATTTTTAACCGACTTCGAAAAAAGGAGGAGGTTCTCAATTCGTCTGTATGTATATTACAATATTTTTGTCAATTAAGGACCGATTTCAAAAATTTTTTTCGTTGTATAGTGTTTACCTCCGAAATGGTCCCATTTTCACCAGGTCAGGATCTGATGATGGGAACCAGGAGAAATCGAAGCCATCTATCAAAAGTTGTATGCGAGTATGGTGTTCTTGTTACGTAATAGTGATGTGTTAGGGATATTCTTTATAGTGCCAATATTTGATGCTGCTGTGCTGAAGACAAAAGCCGCGAAAACTCCTCAACGATTAAGAATTTGAAGACAGCACTGCAATTGGTCGATAAAAACTACTTGATAGAATCCAGGGCTAGCGTGTTGCTTGTGAAGTATACTTGAACATACACCTGATGCTGCTATGCTGATTAAGAAGCCACAGAACTAGTTAACGGTAAGGAGTTGGGAGACAGTACTGCAGTTTGTCGATGGAAACTGTTTAGTAGTATATTAGACTAACGTGTTGCTTAGGAGGTATGCTTGAATCAACGTCTGATACTGCTGTGCTGATGATGAAGCTACAGAACTCTTATACGGTTAGGAGTTAGGACACAAATACGTAAAAAAAATATATATTCTGCAATAGTTTCCAGGCTACGATTGGCCTTCATCGGGCTGTAGTGTTATTGGGTCTACCCATGAAAATTACACAAATATAAATACTTAGCAAGTGTTATCATACTCTTTTATCTAAGTACCTATTTATGACAATTCTAGCTGCTATTCTATTCTGCTAAAAATATCATCCATATAACAAACGGACTTGTAATTAGTGAAAATATATTTACTAAACTGAAAGCCGTGTAAATAAACTAACTTCTATTGAAGTTCACAATTCATTATTATGACTAAAACTCGTGAAAAAAATTACTTTTGAAAAAAAAAGTTAAACCGACTTAAAGAAACGTAAACCACACACATATATATGACATATATATGAAAACAGTACCTCTAAAAAGCGATAAATAACACAACTTACAAATGAGTAAATTGCGTTATTTATCGCTTTTTAGCTATAGAGGTACTGTTTTCATATATACTTATAGATTGTGTGGTTTACGTTTCTAGAAGTCGGTTTAACTTTTTTTTTGAAAGTAATTTTCATTGATACAGAGAGCACCCATTTTTGGAAATAAAAATCAAAAAGTTGATGTTAAAAATATGATTTTTTACTATCGGTAACCCACATCAGACCATGAAAACAAAAGTTAAATACTTACTTATAAGATGTATTCACCGGAAAAAAAATTTTTGTTTGTAAAGATCCTTTGTTGTATGATTTAATAAGTAAATTTATTATTATTTAATTATTAAAAATTATCTTATTTTTCTAAGTTCGTTGAAATCAAAGTATATCTGTTATTAAATATTGATTGATTTTATATTTAAAGGTACAGGTACAGGTATTTTAAGAAAAAAGACCCCACTGAGAGCATTTTAAACAAGACCAAGAAACTACTCGAACGACACTCCAACATATTAAATCTTGACGTCAAAAACCTGACACTATCGTGTGCGAAACCGCCAAAACTGTATGGATTACCGAAAATACACAAGACAAACGTACCCCTACACCCAATTGTAAGTCAGATTGATACACCGACTAATAAATTACCTCAAACATTGGCGAAAGTCCTCTCACAACTTCGATGACATACAAGTGCGTTTGTAAAAGACTCATACCACTTTGCCAGTGAGATTAAAGATCAACATCTCACAGACAATGAAACAATGGTCAGTATTGATGTTCAGTCCTTATTTACTTGTCTACCTGTACAAGACTGCATTAATATTATATCTAAGAAGCTAGCAGAGAATCAAATAGCCAAAGAATACACTGAACTATTAGGCTCAGGCACAATGTTAAGATAAGTGAACTTTTAAGATTCAAAGCAGGTAACAGAGGATATCAAAGTATACCCGAGGTGCTACTTTGTGGTTCTTCTAAGGGTCACCAGTTTTAAGTACCTGGGTCACTGGGTCACCGAGGTGACTCTAAGTGACAACAAGAACATTGAAAGGGAATGTAGGTCGCTGGCTGTGTGGTGTAACATGCTGGCCCGCAGATTTGCGAGGTACACAGAACCGTTTAAAGTAACATTATTCAAAGCATTCTGCCAAATATTATATACTTGCAGTCTGTGAACCAGTTATGGTCGGCGCGTATGCGGCGACCTGCGGGTACAGTACAATAATGCGCTCAGGGTATTGTTGGGGCTGCCGTGGCGCTGTAGTGCGTCAGGAATGTTTGCTCAGCGGTATATTGATGGCTTCTCGGCAATAATTCGTAAAAGATGTGCCTCTATCCTCGCTCGTGTAAGAGGCAGGAACAACGGTACCCTGAGGGTATTTGTATACAAATGGGAGTCTCCGATGATGCAACATTGGATGGAGCTCCACGCTAGGATCCAAAAATAATGTTTTTTCTTTACTAACACTAGTTTATAAGATCATTGTTACTAACACTATATGGGCTTACCCGAAATAAAGGATATTATTGTTATTATTATTATTAGAACACTGCATCACATCTGGCTACCTACTGTGGAAGGACAAATTCTAAAAGCAAGTAGATGAAGTGGCCATGGGCTCACCGGTCTCTCCTGTCGTGGTCAACATATTCATGGAGGACTTTGAGGAGACTGCTTTGGTGAGTTCACCTGTAAAACCCCGTTTCTACAAGCGGTATGTAGATGACACTTTCACAATTTTACCATCTGACAAAGTAACTGTATTCTTATACCATCTTAACTCCATAAATCCCAAAATACAATTCACAATGGAACTAGAGTATAACCATTCTCTAGCACTCTTAGATGTAATAGTTATTCGTAACTCTAATAACACCTTGAGTCACACTCTGTATCGAAAGAAAACCCATACAGATAGATACCTGAATGGTGAATCTCACCACCATCCTCCACAGTTAGATGCCGTGTCAAAATTTTTGTTTCAGAGAGCACGAGGTATTTGTGACCAGGAACACATAGCAGCGGAGATTCAGCATGTGAAAAAAGTCTTACATGCCAATCAGCTTAAATCATCACAAAAATCGAGTGAAGCGTGCCACAGTTGAGCGCCAACCTGCCATCTTGCCGTACATAAAGGGAATTACTGACAAAATTGGCTATATTTTAAAACTTGCTTCGATTAAAACATACATGGGTGGCTTACCCCAGAAAGTTAGCCAGCTCCTACCATTTATCAAGTGTCACATCCCCTTGCAAGACCCAGGAGTATATAAGCTGGACTGTGATTGTAGATTCTCTTATATCGGACAAACAAAGAGGTCCATTAAAACCAGGATCAAAGAACACATAGCTGATGTGAAACACAATCGCTATAATAAGTCTGCTGTTTGTGAACACTGTAGGGAGGGCTCAAAACACTACATCAGGTTTGACAAACCACAAATTCTCGCCAAAGAACAACACTATCGTCCCAAGATGATACGCGAGGCTATCAAAAAACATCCAAAGAATTTCAATAGAGAAGATGGCTGGAAACTATCACCTAGTTGGAACCCAGTTATAAGTCTCATCAAACCTAGCCCACAATCAAACAGCTCAAGACAGCGAGATACTATTAGTGTAGTTTGCAGCTGACCTGCAAACTACACAGACCCACACAGGAAACCAAAATAATGTAATGAGTAGTGCAGTATACAATCAAAATAATTTCAATTTATAATTTTTATTAACCTGGATACCAAGTATCCTTTTTTTTTCTTAAAATACTACAAATAATAGCTATATTAATAGCCCGTTCAAAATGAAATAATAATCAGTTTTGAAGAACAGCCACTGAATTTTCTTGCTTTTTCTTTTTTTTTCTCAGAACTGGCCGCGTTTTTGACCCAGTGGTAGATTTTTTAACAAATACTTTACCTTTAAACTTAAAAATCAATCAATATTTAATAACAGTTATACTTTGATTTCAACCAACTTAGAAAATGAAGATAATTTTCTATTAAATAATGACAACTTAAATAATAACAACTTTTGCTTATTAAATCATACAACAAAGGATCTTTACAAACAAAAACTTTTTCTCTGGTGTATACATCCTTTAAATAAGTATTTAACTTTTGTTTTCATAGTGTGATGTGGGTTACCAATAGTAAAAAAAAAATCATATTTCTAACATAACTTTTTGATTTTTATTTTCAAAAAGTGGGCGCTCTCTGAATCAATAAAAATAGCTTTTGAACAACTACCATCTTTTTGTTCATCACTCGTGGAATTGATTTCTGTAAAGAGTTCGAAACGTCGGGAAATAAATATAAATAAGTAATAAATAAACGCGATATAATTGTAAAAGTTGTTTTAATCTTCAGTACACTTACATACCAATTATACATTAATGTTATAAAGTGTTGCGAGACCAAAAGTAGTTTGTGAATACTTTGTATAAGTGTACACGCTACGACAATACGATACATTTATATTATTCTATACTAATATTTTAGTAATTTAATTGATAGTTTAGTTGTTTGATTGAATATACTCAAATACTGGTGAATTGAAAAATTTTTTTTTGTTTATGTACATTTAGGAACAGAGTAGGCCACTGTGATGATATAATTAATAAAAAAAATAGTGGGATATCCAGGGCGTCCAGGTAGCCACCTGGACGCACATTTTTACCGGCCCACATACGGGTATTTGAAATTAAAAGCTAGCCAGTAAACATTTTTCCAAAATCTTCGGTATTTAAAAAATATTTAATGAAAGTATGCCAGTATTTGTCGCGACTCTTGCCCTGTCCCCTGGTGTCAGACACATAAATTTTATTGTTCTTTAACTTCTTTAAGAGCCCTCTGATATCAAATTATTTTCCCGAAAAGACATTTATAAAGTAGCAAAAAGTTCACCGGAACTAAATTTTAATAGGAAATTGATTTTTATAGAAAAAATTCAAATACCCGCAAGTGGCTTTTGAAAAATATTATGCAAATGCACTCACGAAGGGATTTTGTATTTTTCTCTGACTCCGAGCAAGTCAACTAGTGCATCCACTGCGTACCCAGGTATATAATGTAATAGCCACGTCGCAAGCCAAATTGTTTGGTAATAAGTAAAAGGTTGACCAAAACAGTACCACACAGACTTCGGTGTATGTAACTTTTGAATAACGGGTTCATGGAAGGAATCTACAAAATATCCTGGAAGAAGAAATCACATTGCATTATAAATAATTAAAAAAACAAATTTGATAACAGGAGGACCCGAAGTACAGTCGGTTCTAAGATTGGGTTCGTTACCACAATTCATAACAGTGCTATTTATTACAAAGATGGTGTTCGACCTCAAACATTTAGCTTACATAAATTTAGACAACAAAAATCTCCCTTTCCTGCACCGTGATTTAGTCATGGTGGACCATGGACTCATCCCGCTCTCTATAAAGAACTGGCACAGACACGTAGTGCTTAATGTTTATGACCTTTAAGAGGCACGAAGGAACAAGGAACTACATGACGCTTTTATCGGGAGTTACATGGGAATGATGTGGACTTTTTACTATCTGTCTTGTCTGCTCATTTAAAATTCAGTCATATCTTCGGAGAAATTGCAGGCTTTCTTGCTTTCTTGGCTGTGTTTCATAAAAACTTTTAGGCTTCTCTATAATGGACAAAATTATGTGTAAAGCTGAGAACCTTCTTGCTAACCCAAACGATGTATTGGGTCGGTGGAGTGATTACTTTGGGGAAATGTACGAGTATATTCCGGATGTGGGCGCCGCGAGTGAGCCTACGGCTGACACCGCTGCGCCAACATCTGACGAGGACATTCCTATAGAAGAGATTGAATGGTCGATACGAATTATGAAAAATGATAAGGCAGCTGGAATTAATATGATGTCTGCTGATATGATCAAACACGATGGAACCTGTGTGCGCGACGCTTTCCTGACCTTGAGCAATCTAAGCGATAATTCGTGTAAGGTTCCCATGGACTGGAGGCCCCCTTGTATAAAGATAAGGAATCACGTATGCAGTGCGCCAGTTACAGGGCCGTCAGTTTGATCAGGTTAGCAGCGAAAGTGTATGGGAAAATTATTGTAAGGAGAATGGGGATAGTATCTGACGGATTGTTGTGAAAAGCTCAGAATGGTTTCAGAAGCGGAAGAGGGTGCACGGACCAGATTTTTTACTTTCCAACATCATGCAGAAACAACTGGCTGATAGGTGGGAGGTGTTCTGCGTAATATATAATATAAGCATAAGCGTTTGACAGGGTGTTACGAAAAGATCTGAGATACATATCCTGGGCTACGGGGTGGAAAGTATACGGTTACGGTTGCATGTTATGCAGTCCACTTATGAGGGCTGCACAGCGTGTTGACGGCGGCTTGTCGCCCGAGTTTGTTGTCAATATCGACCTCAGACAGGGTTGCGTGCTGTCCGCTCTTCTGTTCATTCTGTACCTGGATAGTTGATATCTTTACAGTATCTACTAACAACTCTTGATGTCATAACTCTTTAAAATACTACTGCCCTACCAAGGAATTAGTTTACAAGCGTGCCCATCACGTGAGCCGAACGTGTTTCGAACTGGTATTTAGACACTTCTGGGGACTGCGGCAACTTAGACGGAATGCCATATGAGCAGACACTACAACATATCGATACCAGAAGTATCAATTAACATAAGGGACAAAACATAACTTTTCAGGATAGTCAAAAAACCATTTTATTTTTACCAATTCATCTCTTTTTGTCGTCGTTTTTTGTCATTTTGCCTGATCTCAAAGGTTTTAGATCAGACTAAATGACAAATTTAAAGACAAAGTTTCTTAGAATTTTCTCTTTTTTTACTATAAAAAGCATTTGACAGGGTGCTACAAAAGGATCTATGGGACATACTCCCGGGCTACGGGGTGGGAGGTGCACTGCTGCGTGCTGTGCAGTCCACTTATGAGGGCTGCACAGCATATGTGCGTGTTTACGGAGGCTTGTCGTCATGGTTTGACGTTAATATCGGTGTCAGGCAGGGTTACGTGTTGTCCGCTCGGCTGTTCATCCTGTATCTGAACAGTTGTCTCCAGAGAGCGAGATCGACGAATGTAGAGATGCGAATGGACGACCTAGTTGTGAGCTGCCTGCTTTACGCAGATGTCGCCGCGCTTTTAGCTGAAATGAAATGAAATAAAGGATGATTGCTTGATGAAAGGCTTACAATTGAAGGTGACAAAAACGAAAGTTATGGAGTTTGAAAGGAAGGAATGCAGAACGGATGCAAGGATAATGGTCGATGATTTAATGCTGGAACAGGTAAATGAAATTGTATTCATCAAGCGTGGTGCATTGGTAAAGCTACAGTCTGCATAATCGAGGTTGGTGGGTTCGATTCCCACCCGAGTACTAATATTTATGACAAACATAAATGCTTGTATGGCGTCTGTGTCTTTTTCTATGTATTTACAAAATAAAAGTATATATATACATCTGTTATCTAGTATCCATAGCACAAGCACTAAGTTGCTTAATTTGGAACTAGAGGGCGCTGTGTGATTTGTGTCCTACACTTCTGGACACATCTATTGGCCCACCTTGCTTTTTTAGTTTCATTTGGTCCTTGCTAAAATTTTATATTAGTTCGAGCAAAAACTATTGATGCAGTTTTAAACCGGATTCATTTTACAATCTTTTTCGATCGTATTATTTTTAATTTACATTCAGAATACCACAGGATATGGAGCTACGCCTAACAAGTCGGGTACGCGCCTTGATAATGGTAATTGATTTTTGAATAAAAAACATGTTTTATTAAATAAAGGTTTTATTTAATAACGCGTGTTGCCTCTATGGGCATCTACCACAGCTCTTATACGAATAGGCATAGAGTTTATCAACCGCTCTATGAAATTTTGATTGATCATCTCTCATTCCTCTTCTATGGCAGTTTTCAACTCCTGCAACATCTGGGCAACTGGCTGACGAGCCCTGACACGTCGTTTAGCTCGTCCCACATGTGCTCAATGGGATTCATGTCTGGGCTTCTGGGTGGCCAGTCCATAACTGTGATGTCCACACCCCGAAGATATTCCCTGACGACGCCGGCCGTATGGGCTCTTGCATTGTCATGCATAAAAAGGAAATTTGGGCTCACATAGTCCGTGTATGAGGTTCTAAGCACTCACGAATGTACCTTTCAGCATTTAATATTTGCAGCCGTGGTCCCGTAACAACCTTCACTTGAGTTTTGCCTTAAGGTGACGATTTCTCAAGCTGTTCGTCACGATGAATCAATCCCGCCTTTCAGTTGTGACCCAAAATCATGGCCTTCCTTGGCGACAAACAAAGCCACCAGTCTCTAGAAACCTCCGATAAACATTTTGGACCGCAGATCGACTTAAATTGAGCACTCACATTTCTTTGGCTGTGTCTGGCCTGGATAAATAAGATATTCAGTAAAGATATTCAGGCGAAGTATCCATAGATTATTGATAGAATCTCAACTTAATGTTAAAAATAAGTAATGTTCGTTGCAAAACCAAGGGATCAGTCACACTTTTAAGAATTAAATCCAAGTAAACAAATAAAATCAAGTTTTCTATTGTTTGATATCAACAAACAGGCTCCAAATTGTGTTATCATCATCATCAGCCTTTAGAAGCCTACTGTTGGACGTAGGCCTCCCCCATAGAGCTCCACAACTGCCGATCCTGTGCAACCTGCATCCATCGGCCTCCCGCGGATTTCACAAGGTTGTCGGTCCACCTGGTGGGAGGATGATGACCTTTCTATCCTAGCGGTGATCGGTTCGTCGAGCGATTTGGCCAGCCCATCTCTACTTCAGCGTGCTAACCTTACGGGCTATGTCGATCGCGCCAGATCTCTTACGAATCTCCGTATTGCGAATTTTATCTCGCAGAGAGATTCCGAGCATAGCCCGTTCCATAGCACGTTGAGCCACCTTGAGCTTCGTTATGAGGTCAACATTTAAAGACCACGTCTGAGCTCCATATGTCATCACTGTTAACACACCATAGCTCCATACGTCATCACTGGTAATTGTGTTATGTTTCTTTAAATTCTGTATTCGAAATTATAAAAAAAGACTATTGAATCAAATTATGAATGTGCCAGATTCAAAACTGCATAAAAACTTTTTGCTCGACCTAATATAAAATTTTAGCTAGGACCAAACGAAACTGTAAATGCAAGGCGGGCCAATAGATGTGTTCAGAAGTATATTACATCTTAGCAGGGTGGAAACCACGATGGAACACCACGGTTGTAGAAAGATTTATATCGCACAATCGTTTGGCTTCATAGGGTCTATAAGAAGTATTTAGATGTAGGGTAAGGAATTGCGTTTTTAAATGTTGGCAAACGAGCAGGCGTGTTTTTTTATGATAGCAGGGGGCAAACAAGCTTGCGGGTCATCTGCTGGAAAGCCATCACCGCCGCCCATGGCGTCTGCAATTCCAGGGGCATCACATCAGCGTTGCTGGCCTTTCAGATGGGAATAGGGTCTTTTCTTGAAGGTTCCTAGGTCGTAGCGGTTCGGAAATACCGTCGCCGGCAACTGGTTCCATGTAGGAACATGCGTGTTAAAGAAGTGCCTGTTGAACACTGTTTTCGATCGCCAACCGTTCAGCCAAAGTGAGTGGTAGCTCGTGGTATTAATCCGAACAATTCCTCAAAGCACTCCCCGTGGTATATGCGGTAGAAGATATATATAGATGCCACCTCTCTGCGCAACGCCAGGGGATCAAACCGACCGCAAGTCGAACCGCGCGTCGTTGGATGCGGTCAAATGGAGTAAGCTGGTATTGGGGTGCCCTGCCTAAAGTTGTGAACAGTATTCCACGTGAGGAACGACCTGCGGCTTGTATATGTGGCCTTGCCCTCCAGATGACCGCGAAACTGGACGACACTCGACAGGTCGACACCAAAAATTACGATAGCGGCGGAGTGCTCTCAAAACAGTAGCTCCCTGTTTATGACAGAGGGTGTCTTTTTAGCAGTAAACGCGGAAACCTGTGTCTTTTTAGGGTTGAATTGAACCAAGTTTTGTCGGCCCCAGTCCAAAACCTGATTAAGCAAAGTTTCGATTTCAGACACAAGTTTGTTCCGGTGCTCGTCAACGTTCGTGTCACTCGATGGCAAGCAATAAACGCCGTCCAATGACACCTGAGCACAGATATTGCCACAGGTGAGTTCCTGGCCCTCACAGTGGGATACAGAAAGGGCCCAAACTGAAAAGAAAGGAAAAGTGGAAGGGGTTGGACCTCCGGATACCTCTCTCATCGAGCGAAACGCGTCATTAGCCACTTTACGTAGATATTCTGAGAGGTCGTGGTATTTCACCAGTCGAATTGATGTTGTTGTGCAACCAACTGCATGGTTTTTCTAATAATCAGGATGCCCCCTTAAAACTAATAGTCAACACCCTCTGAACGCTTCCGCGCTGTAGAGTTGGGCGAAACACATACCATACAGCGACTCCAATGATTTACATTTGTTTGTCCACAATACTGATCTCCGAAAAAGGAGTACAGTGGATGAACTCCTGTTTAGAATCAGTTATTAAATATTAAAAAAAAAGGAATATTTACCCCAAGTTTTTTCATGTGCTGAATTACTTATCGTATACATAGGGGGTTCTTTCTCACAACATATTCTGTTTTCGACAGCATCCCAACCTGCCACTATTATTGCATTGTTAACCAAGTCTACAGGGACGAAGCATATTTTATTTTTCCTATTTGCCCAGATAGCATGTATTACTCCCATAATAGCGCCGTACATTAACTGAAATAAAGCGATTAGCCATTAGCAGGCAGATTGCTAACTGGACAGGTTTGTCTGCGTGATAAATGAATACAAATATACATACCTAGCTTCACGCCAAATCCTCTGCGAGGTAGGCAAAGAAAACAGAGGCACCATAAGGCAGGAATCCTACACGCCTCTCTCGCTTCGTTGACTTTCATAACTTTTTTCATGCACGCGTATCGAGTTATAAGACTGCTAACATCAACCTCCTCCAGCTATTTGGTCACGACTCGTACATCCATCCGCTTTTGCACTGTATATTTGCTTAGTCAATCTTGCATCATCCATTCTTGCTACATGTCCAAACCTTCGCCGAGGAATCTGCCCAACGCTCCATTTACGCTATCCCCTACCGCCACTATTTTTTCTACATCCGCGGTGTACCTTCCATTCTTGCTAAAATATATAATTTTATTCACCTGTTCCACCACTAAATCATCGACCAGTATCCTTGTATTCGTTCCTGATTCCTTCCTTGCAAACAACATAACTTTCGTTTTTATCACATTCTAATATAAGCCTTTTATCAAGCAATCATCTTTCATAGCACCCAACGACGCGCGGTTCGACTTGTCAACAACCAAGCTCTTTCCGATCGGCTTGATCCCTTGGCGTTGCAGAGAGAGGGGGCATCTTTATGCACCCTCTACTGCATATACTACGGGGAGTGCACACTGAGGAATTGTTCGGATTAATACCGCCAGCTGATTTTCGCAATCGCATCTGCAGCTCCAACAGCGATTCGGCTAAAAGCACGGCGTCATCTGCGTAAAGCAGGCAGCTCCCAACTAGGACACCCATTTAAAACTCTACATTCGAAGATCGCACTCTCTGGAGACAGGTCGGATGAATAGTCGAGCAGACAGCACGCAACCCTGTCTGACGCCAATATTGACATCAAACCAGGCAGCCGTCAACACGCACACACGCTGGGCAGCCCTGATAAGTGCACAGCAGAGCACGCAGCAGTGCGCCGCCCATCCCGTAGGCCAGAGTATGTCCCACAAATCCTTTCGTAGCACCCTGTCAAAGGATTTTTCCAGATCCACAAAAGCATAGAAAACCTTCCAGCTCAGGGCTGGAATTGCTTCTTTACGATAATACAAAGTGAAAAAATATGGTTCATGCATCCTTTTCTGCTTCTGTAACCGCCCTGAGCCACCCACAACACTCTGTCAGATATCACCCTCATTCTCCTTTCTATAATCTTCTCATATACTTTCGCTGCTAAGCTGATCAAACCGAGGGTCCTGTAACTGAAGTACTGCATACGTGATCCCTTACTTTGATACAAGGGCACGATGACAGCACGCCTCCAGTCCATAGGAGCCTTACGCGACCTCCAACATAGGTTGCTCAAGGTCAGGAAAGCGTCCCGGGCACAGATTCCACAGTTTGATCGTATCAGTAGACATTATATCAATTCCTGCTACCATTTTTTATACTTTCCATTCAATCTATTCCATTGTAATTTCCACGTTAGATGTTGACGCAGTGGCGTCAGTCGTGACTCACTCGCGGCGCCTACATCCGGGGCATACTCGTACATTTCCCCGAAGTACTCACTACCAATACATCGTTTGGGTTTGCAATAATATCACCAGTTATAGACATAAGTTTGTCCATTCTAGATGTTGATGAAGAACCTCAAGACTTCTTCCCTCCAGAAGAGTTTGTTATTTACCTCAAAGCTCTCTGTCAACCACACTTCCTCATTCGCAGCTAATCTTTGACGGTTCTCTTTCACCAAAACTTTGGTACATTCCTGCAGCGGCGGTAGTTGTCATACTTATTCTTTGTCGTACTCTCATTCTGATTCAAGCATGAGACATAATCCAACCAGGCTTTTTTTTTTCTTTCGACGCTCTATTTAACATCAGCGTTCCATCAGACATCAGAATCCTATGCTTATTTGCGTAACCACATACTACTTTATCACTATATTTACTTTAGCACTATCCACTATACTTTCTTTCATTCTTTTCCAGTATTCTTCAACGTCTTTTACTGACTATGTCAACGTACATACTTCGTACTCTAATTTCTCATACTTTATCCTTTCATGCTCTCCGAAATGGATGATTGTGTAAAGTAGTTAAGGATTTTTATTAATATGCATTGTATTAATGTAGGTGCTTACAATCATCATGGTAGTAGAGAAATGGTGAAGGAATTAGTAACAGACTGCATAAATGGGTCAGCTCGACCGGTGAAATATCATAACTTCTCGGAATATTGTCGTAAAGCATGCCACGTTTAGTTCTGTGAGAGAGGTATCCGGAAAGTTACCCGATTCCACCTTATTTCCCATCCCATTTCCTAAAAATCTGGCAACACAACTCTAACACTATCTGTGTTGCAGGTGTTGCTCGTTGGGTGGCGCTCGTCACTTCCCACTAGTTTACTCCTGCTTAATTTCCCCTATCCCATAAAAAATGATAGTTTTATCATGTCCATTTATTTATTCCTTATGTCTGACGGAGACAAAGTGGAAGGGAGTGATGCTAAGAACTTCCTCGGTGGCATGGTAGCACTATAGTCTGGTGTGGACTTGGACGCCAGTAGGGATGTAGAGGGTCGTTCGCTCCTCTTGCTTTGCTTCCGGAGTGAAAGATAGACCCGACACATCTCTGGACTCCTATAAAGCTGGGGAAGTAGGAAATACCAGGAAGACACGAGGTCTTTCTGGTCGTAGCGTATGCTCACGTCAGCTCCGCTGATCCCCATGAACTCTAAAAGTTTTGGGGAAACTGTAAGGGATATTTTGGATTTGGTAGAATAAAATGAAAAGATAATTATGTGTGGTGATCTTAATCGAAACCAAAAATAGACAGAGCCTGTCCTAAGTCCGTATGGTGACAAGAGAGTGAATGATGCTGGTAAGCCACTCTTGAGCAAATGCCTAGAACGGAACCTTCTTTTGTCTAACACATTAAGAGAGATTAGGAGAGAGAATGAACAAAAGAGTATGATTGATCTGATTCTGGAAGACAATCGTCTCCAAAATACTCTAAGGGATATAAGAGCCTACATAGGCCTCACTTTTGATACGGATTACTACCTGGTACTACGCCGGTTAGTGGACCTTTTCAAGAAGGCTCTGGCAAGTGCTGTATAATTCGTTTAGACGTTGCAGGCGTCTGCCTGACTTTTCCATAAGGTGAAAATCTTATTTTCCTAAGGCAGGCTAATGCCCGATTTTTAGCCTTTAATGAAGCAGAAGTCTTAATATTAATTTATAGCTACTCACTTACCCCCAGAACTGAAGACATTGCGGTACGCATATCTATCCAACCCGGACTTGGTTCTAAGTAGGCTCCTAATACTGCAAAACAAAACCAAATGTTGTGGCAGTAGAGGGCAGTTAGATTTTTATCTCCCGAAATCCAGGGCCAGGAAAGGAATCGTCATACAAATTTTTGAAAATTTGAGCTTATAGAAAAATGTTATAAAGACATTTTTGGCCGATCTCAATTGTTATTTTTTTTGTGTTTGTTTATTTTTATGAGTACTATTTAGAACAATTATAAACTTTTATTTGGGGCCTGAAAGGACTGCAGATAGAAAGGTGTGCGGTGGGGGGAATTGAAGAAGAGACAACAGCAGCACCTACTTTAGCTTACTAAACACGTAAGTATTTTAGGTATTTATTAATTTATTCCAAAGAATAAATAATAGTTTATAAAACTCAAAAACACGCTTTTTATAGACAAACTGAACCTTAAGTGATAGATGAAAAATATGCTCTACATTATTAAACACCTTCAGAAGGTCTACAAAAAAGTCCGCGAGGACATATGTCTATCTCTTAGGGATAACCTACAATAACCATTTTTATTTTATTAAATTTTACGAGAAATAATGGCTTTTTTACGAAGCGATTTTAATAGTCTAAGATCCCGCTGCAGAATCGTGTGCTCATCGACTATTTGTTTAAAACCAAATTGTTATGTTTGTTTGTAACTAAGAGAATATATATTTACTAGGGTGCCTATCAAAATTTGGCCGCCATTATTTTTAATTAAATTATTCTTAATTGATTTTTGGTAAAAGATTTCGTTTATTTATTTTTTAAAAAAAAATAACGTCTACATCACGGTAATTAATATGAAGATTCTAAAAAATCACGGGTGCCGTTGCACACTTGGCCGCACCTCTTTGCAGCCAGGTGTAAACAGGTATAATTTCGATAAATTTATACCATTATAACCATTTTCATTAATTATATGTCAAATTGAAGCTAAGTTTTTTCTATTAATTATCATATAAAGTTGCTTAATTAAATCTGGCCGCAAACAAGGGTTACTGTTAACAAGGGCTGTTAAAGATAATAAATATTTAAGGTAGAGTGAAAGAGAGTTAGCGCGTAACATCATTTGTCAGACGAGGACAGCGATTGCCGGCTGTGCGACGCTTTTAAGCCATTGCGCATGCGTCGAACGTTAGTGTTCTCAACCACCGGGGAGTAATAGAGATGACTTATAATAAATACTCCAAAAAATATGTATTTTTTTCAAAATGACAAATTTAAGAACTGCGACAAAAAATTAATATTGATTTGATATATCGACGGTCTAGTTAGCAATTTGTCTAACTCCTTATTTTTTAGAGGGTGATTTTTTTAACATTTTGATGAAGCAATAATCCAATTACAAATTATTTGAATGATTCAAACTTAAATATTCTATCTCTATTAGATATTAATGATATTAAATGGTTTTTTTAAAATGATAATATATTTTGAAGTAATTGTTTTTTTCCTATAAATAAAAGATTCTCTAAAATGGAGTTAGATAATTTGCTAATTAGAACGTCGATATTTAATATTAATTTAAAAAATAAAAAAATGAAACCAATGTGACTTAAGTAAAAGAAAATTTAATTTTTTTCATTGTCTGTTGCATATTAATTAAACATATAAGTCAATTAAAAAATTAAAAAAAATATCTTATAATTCTTATATTTCCGTAACTCTTATTTAAAAATCTGAATCATCGGAGCTTTCAGTTGTACTGTCATCGGAGCTATCACTTTCATCGCTACAAATATCAGAATCGTCGTTATCGGAAGCTTTGTTCATGGATTCACATAGCACACTATTTACTTGCGTTGGAGTTGAGTCGCCCAGGAACCATGTTGGTTTTAAAAAACCATCTAGTACCAGCCAGCCATTATTTTCTGGGCTGAATTTGATGCAGTCTGGTTCAGTGGCATTTAACCACATCGAATTAACAAAGATTGTCCACAACAATTTTTGTTTCAAAGATTTCCAGCACGGTGGAATGTGCGTCGAGTCCAAACCTTTAATTCTCTTCATAAATTTTTCATTATTTTGTTTTGAAGCGTACATTTTGTTAAATAATAAAAATCTTGCGGTATTTACACTTTGACACTTTGGTATTCCATACATAAGACACGTAAACTCTTGGACTGCATCAATTTTGAATCAATTCTTCATCATCCTGGCCGAGATCGTACGCGGCTGCGTACATCTCGGCCAGGATGATGAAGGGGGGGAACGCGCGAGGACCGTCGCCGCCTCGTACGATATCGTACGGTAGCCCCGTACGATCCGTATGGCCGCTTCAGGCTCCTCAGCAGAGCCCTGGAGCGGGAGGCCCCCGCGAGGTCTCGCGAACAAACGGGGGCCCCGTACAGGGCCACGGACCGCACGACGCCACCGTAGAGGCGGCGAACTCCCTCTCCCGGTCCCCTGAGGTTAGGCAGCAAGCGGTGCAACGCGCCTGCCACCCGTCACGCTCGGGGGACCATCCTCACGAAGTGCTCCTCGAAGGTCCAGCGGCTATCCAGGGTGAGGCCGAGGTACTTCATGTACCGCCCCACCGGGACAGCCGTGTCACCCACTCGGATCCGCGAGGCCGGAGGCTCCCGGCCCCGAGTGAGACGGTGGAACCACAGCGCCTCACTCTTGTGAGGCGCTACCTCCAGGCCGAGCCCGCGGATCCGTCTCACGACGATAGCCACCCCCAGCTCGGCGAACCTGAGCGTACGCTCGAAGTCGGGCCCCGTGGCGACCACCAAAGTGTCGTCTGCGTAGCACACGACACTTACGCCACAGGGCAGACTGGTGCGGAGGACCGGATCGTATGCGAGGTTCCACAGCAGGGGCCCAAGCACGGACCCCTGCGGAACCCCGCATGAAACCACCTTCCTCTGCTCCGTCCCGTTCCGGTTGACATAGTCCACCCGTCTCTCCTGCAGATAGGCCCCGATGACCGACCTTAGGTAGGGAGGCACCTCGTGGTAGACGTGGGCCTCCCTGATGGCCAGCCAGGGGAGGGTCCCGAAGGCGTTGACGATGTCTAGCGACACCGCCAGCGCGACCCCCCCCCGATCGGACTGCCGGTTCCGACAGGGCCCGCACCCGACGCACCGCGTCGATAGTCGAGCGCCCCTGCCGGAACCCGAACTGACAGTCCGATATGTCCGGGCCCACCTGCGACAGGTGGCTGCTGATACGGGCGGAGATAACCCTTTCAAAGAGCTTCCCCGCCTCGTTCAGCAGGCATATCGGCCGGAACGACGACGGATGCAACTATAACCTATATTATTCTTAAATTCAATTCAACTTTTACTTACGGTTTGTGTTTTGCAAAAATCTTCAAATTTTTGTTTATCTTTTTGCTTCAGAACCACAATTTTTTTTACACTCTGAATGATATCCGAAATCATTAGTAGAGTCAATTGTAAGTAAAAGGTCATGATTTTTATATTTTTTTTTACGACGAAACAATAACATTAGCGAGCACTTTTGGAATGATACATTATTAAAGTCGAGTACATTGCTTTTTTTGTTACACAAAAAACACGACTTCATCTTTATCAATTTTATTTTACGTTAATTAATAAAATAATTTTTAGATGCACAAATAAAATAACAATGTATGTCAGTTGAGAACACTGACATTCGACGCAGTGAACCTTAAATATTTATTATTTTTAACAGCCAGTAACCCTTGTTTGCGGCCAGATTTAATTAAGCAACTTTATATGATAATTAATAGAAAAAAATTAGCTTCAATTTGACATATAATTAATGAAAATAGGTTATAATGGTATAAATTTATCGAAATTATACCTGTTTACACCTGGCTGCAAAGAGGTGTGGCCAAGTGTGCAACGGCACCCGTGATTTTTTAGAATCTTCATATTAATTACCGTGATGTAGACGTTATATTTTTTTAAAAAATAAATAAACGAAATCTTTTACCAAAAATCAATTAAGAATAATTGAATTAAAAATAATGGCGGCCAAATTTTGATAGGCACCCTAGTAAATATATATTCTCTTAGTTACAAACAAACATAAAAATTAGGTTTTAAACAAATAGTCGATGAGCACACGATTCTGCAGCGGGATCTCGTACTATAAACATTACAGTAGAGATGTAGTTTGGCCGGATACCGGATATTCGGCCAGCCATGTGCCCGAATAGCCGGATATTCGGCGGAACTTAGCCATTTGGTGCATTGCACATTTGCGTAGGCGGCGCGCGAACGATCAGGCGGATTCAGTTAGAATCGGGTCTTTTCGTGAAGAAAGAAACGCGATAACCTGTGAGCTGGATTTTTATCTCAAGTCAGTGCGAATTGATCGTGACCTTTATTTTTGGTGGGCAGCTAATGGCAAACAATACCCAAATTTAACAAAGTTGGACAAGATTTATCTTTCAGCATCTGGCAGCAGTGTGTACAGCGAAAGACTTTTTCCGCTTGCTACCTCTCAATGCAGAGAAATTAGTATTTATTCACTATAATTTGCCCTTAGTACAGTATGAGTACTAATTAATTAATTTTGTTTTTCTTACATTCATTTTGCAATTGTGGGATTAAAAATTTAAACTAATTATGTTTCTTATGTGATATTAAAGCTAACTCAATAAAGCAAATGATTAGGTACTTTAAAATATTTTTATATTTTATATATAAAATATTTTTTTAATTCAAATAGTAATTGTCCGGTATTCGGCCGGATAGTATTAAAGTCACCGGATAGGCCGTATACCAGATAGTCACCGGATATCAGTTTCATCTCTACATTTCACCACTAATTTTCATCTGATTCAGTGTCTTAAATAGATTGTGCATGTAATATAGATGATCCTGGCCCTTAACAGCATACAATTTCAACGAATATTTTCGAATATA
Organism: Euproctis similis; assembly: GCA_905147225.2. Lineage (NCBI taxonomy): Eukaryota > Metazoa > Arthropoda > Insecta > Lepidoptera > Erebidae > Euproctis > Euproctis similis. Next base: position 17,335,470 of record LR990106.1, read on the forward strand.
TTGCAGTATTAACATAACGGGACATGCGTTGGTAGCTGCGTCACGCCAGCCAAGACGCGTGACGATAAATAGCACAAATTTATCTTTGCAATGTCTAAATTTTACTTATTTATTACTTTTGATGCGGAACAAAGTTCGCCGGGTCAGCTAGTTTTACTATAAAATTTTAATTTTATACATCAGTTTATTGTAAAATAGACGATCAAAATATTTCTATACGGGAGTTTAATAAGTAGAAACAAATACTTACTATAAATGCCACTATTAACTTTGGTCAGTAAAATAAAATTATGTTCAGTAATTAACTACTAGCTACTAGCGCATGTACTGAAATATTTACTCTCTAAAAGTTTAAAAAGAGCTACTTGCTTAGCCTAGGTAGATGCTGCTATTGTCCCTTCCACAAATCTCCCCACTCCTCATTTTCGAACCTGCATTCCCTTGAAACCAAGGACAAATTGGTAATACAGTTGGACATGTCAGAGTTTTCCTTTTCAAATTTTCTATTAATTCAAAACTTTTAATCTAATAGAAATAAAAGAAAATTCCGATTTTAATTTTTGAATCGGAACTTCATATGTGACGTGCAGTCGTTTAAGAGTAAAATTAAAAATATAAACCGGTCATTACCTACCATACCTGAAACATTACGTGATTTCATTTTATATAATTGATATTATAAAGATAATAACTCATTTAAATTTATTTTGTAATGTAAGTATCCATGTTTAGGTGAATCTTAGAATCCAATTTTGGAGTAGATATATTCAACCAATTGAGCCGAAATTTTGTAAACACACCAAACTCACATTCACGCTGTTCGCTGCATGAATGGTGAAATATCCAGAGATATTTTAAAGCTTTTCTATAATATGGGTATCAAATGTGACGTCATTCAAATGGAATATTCATCGTAAATACAGGAGTCACATTATTATTGAATTTATGCAATATGGGCATCTAATGAAAGGAGTCATTGCGAAAGAATTAAAATTACAGATCCAAGATGGAATCGAATAAGACAGCCTCCTTACTCAAGAGCTGGACTATCCGGCAAATGACTGTATTATTGATACTAGATTACTAATATTTACATATATACTTTTTGTAAGTACACACTTAGAATGCAAAGTAAAATACCCAGACCCAAATAAAAATGCCAATTTCGATTCCACAGTCGATGGGTTTACAAATCTACCACAAGGCCTGTCGTAATGTAATTTAGATGTTCTTTTTACATTTAGTATGTGAGCGGGGTCCCTTTTCAAATGCCCTAAATGAACGGGATAGCTCTCTATCGCTGGGTTGCCAAGGTTTTAAATTGAAGTAAGAGGGCACGTTGGTAACTATTTATTTAACTCGTAATTTTCTATTTTATAGTATATATAATATAAACTATTAACTATTATAACCCGTAAACTAAGCTCCTTTATTCTATTCTAATGTAATAGCAGCCGCCCCGTAATTACTTGTATGTAGTGGGCGGCTCGGTGTTTAACAATATTACTATCTTAATTATTATACACTACTCAGTGATAATGATGAACGGGAATTAACGCGACAGAGGACTTCCGGATGGTCGAACTCGAATTATGTGTTCGGCTACCGCTGATTTGTTCACCTGTCGGTCCTCTCCAATGATCGCCACTATTATCCAAGAGCTGTGCGTGAAGCGATTGAAATTAAAAAACACAAGAATTTCAATCGGGAGGATGGATTCAAGCTCTCCGCAACATGGAATCCAGTGATTAATAAAATAGTAACACCTCGCTTTAGTTCAAGGTCGGCTAATCTATCAGAATAGACACGCGTCGTAGGGCGTACAGAATAGGGACGTTATAAGTGTAGTGTGACGGTATCTAGAAAAACAACACCAAGCGATGAGGGTAGATATACAAACATCTACCTCATCTACGGAGTCGTGAGGGCGCCACTTCAGTCTGCTTGTGACCACGGCCAGTGCAACCTGGCCGAAACTTCAAGCTAATCAAGGTAAATATTTGTTTACCTAAAAAAGTGTTGCGTTAATTCCCGTTCATCATTATCACTGAGTAATATACAACGCGAAAGCCTAAAAGTTATTATACACTATCCTGCACAGTATGTTTTAGATGTGTATGTTACAAAAATTTACTTCTTTAGCGCGGATAATATTTTACTTACATTTTTCTATATGATGTTAGAAACACAAATGTCAACAAAAAGAAGATCTATCGTCTGCCCACTCGAATCTAGGTTTTGCAGTTTTTATGTCTAACTGCACTCAGGGTCATATTTATTTTTTCTAATTTCTGATCAACTGAACTACTACATTATACTAGCCCGGGATCCTAGGCTTGCAGAAGTTTATGATTTTTCCATTTGCCCTTTCATTTTATACCCATTTGTAAAAATTGATTAAAAATATATAATTCCGCCATATTGGATTTAGAATGACGTCAGATTATTTTTCACGGTATTCTTAACAAGCCCTTTCATTTGATAACGATATTGTAGAAAAACATTAATAATATCTCCTGATGTCGTGCTATGTCACCGTTCGAGCCCGCCCATTCACGCAGCGAATTGCGTGGTTCTATCACTGGTATTATTATTCAAACTTACAAGAAAATCCTACGGTCGATTTTCCTAAAACTAGCTTAATAATCTTACCATAGGGTGGTTTCACGATACATGTGGGCATGTCTCTTGCATAAATTCTGATAAATTCTTCAGCAATTGCCTTGGTGAAAGTGTAAGTATTCGGCCAGCCAGACAGCAACCTTTAAAAAAACAGGTAAAGTGAAATTAACCTTGCACCATTTCAATACCTGTAATAAATTTTTGTGTGTTTACCTGTGAAATTTTTCGATTGTAAAATTAGTAGGTATCTATCACCACACATATCGGACTGCCAGTTCGGGTTCCGGCAGGGGCGCTCGACCATCGACGCGGTGCGTCGGGTGCGGGCCCTGTCGGAACCGGCAGTCCGATCGGGGGGGGGTCGCGCTGGCGGTGTCGCTCGACATCGTCAACGCCTTCGGGACCCTCCCCTGGCCGGCCATCAGGGAGGCCCTCGTATACCACGAGGTGCCTCCCTACCTCAGGTCGGTCATCGGGGCCTACCTGCAGGAGAGACGGGTGGACTATGTCGACCGGAACGGGACGGAGCAAAGGAAGGAGGTGACGTGCGGGTGGGTTCCGCAGGGGTCCGTGCTCGGGCCCCTGCTGTGGAACCTCGCCTATGATCCGGTCCTCCGCACCAGTCTGCCCCGTGGCGTGAGTGTCGTTTGCTACGCAGACGACACTCTGGTGGTCGCCACGGGGCCCGACTTCGAGCGCTTCACTTCGACGCTCAGGTTCGCCGAGCTGGGGGTGGCGATCGTCGTCAGACGGATTCGCGGGCTGGGCCTGGAGGTGGCACCTCACAAAAGTGAGGCGCTGTGGTTCCACCGCCTCACCAGAGGCAGGGAACCCCCGGCCTCGCGGATCCAGGTGGGTGACATGGCTGTCCCGGTGGGGCGGTACATGAAGTACCTCGGCCTCACCCTGGACAGCCGCTGGAGCTTCGAGGAGCACTTCGTACGGATGGTCCCCCGAGCGCGACGGGTGGCGGGCGCTTTACACCGCCTGCTGCCCAACCTCGGGGGACCCGGGGAAGGAGTTCGCCGCCTCTACGGTGGCGTCGTGCGGTCCGTGGCCCTGTACGGGGCCCCCGTTTGATCGCGAGACCTCGCGGGGGCCTCCCGCTCCAGGGCTCTGCTGAGGAGCCTGGAGCGGATCATGGCCATACGGATCGTACGGGGCTACCGTACCATCTCGTACGAGGCGGCGACGGTCGTCGCGAGTTATCCCCCCTTCATCATCCTGGCCAAGATTTACGCAGCCGCGTACGATCCGGGGAGGGGGGGACGCGCGAGGACACGAAGTGCGGAGGCGGGAGGCCTTCCGACGGGTCCTGGGGGACTGGCGCGACGCGCTGGTCCTCCAGGGCGGTACGCGTTCGCGCGCCGTCGGGGCCGTCCTGCCCCACCTCGAGGCCTGGGTGCTCCGTAAATGGGGCATTGTTACCTACAGGTTGACTCAGATACTCACCGGGCACGGGTGCTTCGGTGAGTATCTGAGTCGAATAAAACGTGAAGAGACGGCGAGATGCCACCATTGCGCATCCGACCTGGACTCGGCCCAGCACACGCTGGAGGTCTGCCCGGCATGGGCGGCCGAGTGCCGAGTCCTGGTCGACGGGATCGGGCGAGACTTGTCCCCGCCGGCGTTGGTTGCGGCAATGCTGGCGGGCGAGGAGGAGTGGAGGGCTGTGGTCTCCTTCTGCGAAGCAGTCATGCTCCAGAAGGAGGCCGCCGAGCGGGGTCGGGAGAGAGCCGAGCGGGGTCGGGAGAGAGCCGATCCCGCTCGAAGGCGGCGGCGGCGGCGCACACCCCGCGGGTGCGCCCGGGTCGCGGCCCGGGAAGGATGACCCCCCGGTGCGGCCGGGGAGGGTCGTCGGGGGAGCCTCGCCGAGGCTCCCCGAGGATGAGCACCCCCTCGTGACTGAGGGGGGGCGACGGCGGGGTGGACCAGAGGGGTTTAACCGAATCCTGGACCACCCCAACGCCGGAGGAGGCCGCCGCGAGGTTTTAGTGGGTAACCCTAGGATCGGATTTCAGTTTACTGTTTTGGGAGTCCCACACTACCCCCTGCCGTCCCCAGGCGGGGGGTGTGCATAAAACATTTCCTCGCGTAAAAAAAAAAAGGTATCTATCACCATGCTAATCGAATTCAAACCAATCATTCATAAAAAAATACTCACTCTGGTGTAATAGCATTAATCCTATCTTCGTCTATGTTGTCTACCATGTTCATAATAACATCAGGTGGAGCGGGACATGGATAAAATTTCTCTTCCACGTCACCGTTAACTCGAGCTCTTGTTGAGTGTGCGTATGCCGTCGATACATGGGTAAAGCATCTAAAATCGGCGTTAAAACATCATTGCTGAACATATAAGTATTTAGCCAATATGAAAATGTAGTGTTTTTGTGACATATGGGGCAAACGAGTAAGCCTGTCATCTGATGACTAAAATCTGACTAATACCGCCCATGGACACTTGAAATACAGATTGTGTTACAGTTGTGTTGCTGGCGTTTAAAATGGGATAGGGAAGTGGTCGGAAGTGTTATGGAAACCTGAGATGTTGGGCCTCTGTCACCGGGCGAAACGCGGCATGAGCCATTTTACATCTTCATTCTGAGAGATCGTGGTATTTCACGGGCTGAGCCGGCCTAGTCATAGTATATTTGTTGATTTTTTTGTTGAAATTTGAAATTGTTGACTTCTCCAAAGAGTTTAGTGAAGTGTGGAGTAATTATTCGTTTATAACAGATTTACAAATGCATTACAACTTGAACGGACTTGAACCTGATAAACTGATAACTTTGGCAATGTCCTGCCATCACGGGACTTCCAAATGCGTAGATGATTTTAAGAAAAATAACTCATTTCCTGTGAGGCTGGCCCTCTTAGTCAATTTATATTAACAAGTTTTACATAGGTTCGGTAACAAAACCATAGCGCGATTTATAAACAATAAAAAAGCCATCTATTGCTTGAAAACTGTAACTTAAAATAAACAACTTTTATATGAAATATAATAAATTATCAGATTTAAATTGTCATGAATACATATATATTACACATAAAGTTACAAAGAAAATTATTAGTAATGACGAAAATATAACTATTTTTTTACGACCGCAAAAACAGTCAAACTTACTTCAGATTCTTGCACGCTTTCCCTAATTTGAGAGCCTCCATAGTTCCGCGTACGTTAGTAATTGCAGCGACTTTGAGTGGTTCGTCAAATTTGACTGTTGCAGCCGTGTGGATAATTATATTTACCTGTGTGTCGATAATAGTTGAGTATAATATACACTAAAGTAGAGGTCGCTGTGTGTATTGTGTATTTAAAAATTAAATGGTTGTGTTTTGGAAACTAGATAATGCTTAGCGGATATGGTAAAGGCACACTACCTTTCAAACGTACTATAACTGAAAAAATATACTATATTTTTTTTTTTAATTAATAAAGACTATAAATGAAGCTAGTTTAATCTATTATGTTCATGAGTGATTGGCATTATATTGAAACATTTTAGGTTTTTATGAGCCTCCAATTTAAAGGATATATTTATACATACATACATACACTAGGTGACCCGGCAATCTTGGTTTTGCATCAAAAGTAATAAATGAGGAAAATTTGGATTTTAAAAAAATCAATTTGGACTATTTATCGGCACGCGTCTGGGTCGGTACTGATGCCCGACGCAAGTGCTGTTAATACTGTAATATGTTAGTAAATATTCGTTTAAATTACACGCTGTAAAGGGCCATATCGATCTATATTAAAAGCGCAATCTATTTAAGACACTTAACTGTGGGTAAATTTTAATTGTGGGTTATCCCTACAAGATACACATATGTCATCGCGGACTTTTTTGTTGACCTTGTGAAGGTGTATAATAATGTAGTGAATTGTTTGGATTCATCACTCGGGGTTCAGGCAGCGTTTGCGATTAAAATTCTAAATCTTGAAAAACTATCCCTTTTTTTGCTGTTCTATGTATGAATTACAGATAAACCATCCCGTTGACACCCTCTATATGTATTAAAAAACACATAACATAACATAACTTCACGCCTTTTGTTACCCGAAGGTGTAGGCAGCGGCTGTCAAGCCTCGTCTCGCCGTTATGTTTACGTCCCCAATGGAATAGGTGGCGAACCTATTGCCATACCGGGCACAAAGTTTGTCAGTCATCGATATTTATCACACATAACTTCTGAAATCAATTTCGAAAAGTCATTGGTGTGAGCCAGTGTCTGGAATCGAACCCCGGACCTCTGGATCAGAGGCCGTGCGCTCGCCCACTGCGCCACCGAGATCTGTATTAAAAAAACCGCATCAAAATCCGTTGCGTCGTTTTATAAATGTAAGCATATAAGGGGACAGACAGCGGGAAGTGACTTTATTTTATACTATGTGATAATGACACATAACTTCACGCCAAATCCCTTGCGGGGTAGGCAGAGGGAACTGAGCGCCATAAGGCACGATTCTTACACGCCTCACTCGCTTCGTTGACTTTCATAACTCTTTTCATGCACGCGCGGCAATTTTTGAGGCACCTAACACATCACCTTCCTCCAGAACATTTTCTATTTGGTCATAGATTGTGTGTCTTCGCCGTCTTCGACTCCTACATTCATCCACTTTTGCATTGTATATCAGCTCTGTCAATCTTGTATCATCCATCCTTTCTACATGCAAAGCGCATCCAAGATATACAATTTCATTTACCTGTTCCAGCACTCAACCATTATCCTTGCATCCGTTCTAAATTCCTCCATTTTCAAAACCATAACTTTCATTTTTATCCCATTCAATTGAAAGCGAATGACTTTCAATTGAATCAAACAATCATCTTTCATAATAGTGACAAGTGTTTACAGGTCAGACGGCGATTCGGCTAAGAGCACGACGTCATCTGCGTAAAGCAGGCAGCTCACAATTCGGTCACCCATTCGCATCCCTACATTCGTCGATCTCACTCTCTGGAGACAACTATCCAGGTACAGAATGAACAGCCGAGCGGACAGCACGCAATCCTGTCAAACCAGGGCGACAAGCCGCCGTCAACACGTACACACGCTGTGCAGCCTTCATAAGTGGACTGCACAGCACGCAGGAGTACCCCGCCCATCTCGTAGCTCGGGAGTATGTCCCGCAGATACTTTCGTAACACCCTGTCAAACGCTTTTTCCAGATCCAGAAAACCGTTAAAAACGTTCCGGTTTCCCCACGATGTTGCGGAGTGAAAAAATCTGATCCATGCACCCTTTTCCGCTTCTGAAACCAGCCTGAGCCTCCCACAATACTCCGTCAGATATCACCCTCATTCTTATAAGCTTTTTTTTTCAATAATCTTCCCATACACTTTCGCTGCTAAGCTGATTAAACTGATGGCCCTTTAACTGGCGCACTGCATACGTGATCCCTTACTTTTATACAAGGACACGATGATAGCACGCCTCGAGTCCATTGGAACCTTACCCAACCGAGCTTAGACTGCTCAAGGTCAGGAAAGTGTCCCGGACACAGGTTCCACCGTGTTTGATCATTTCAGCAGACATCATATCAATTCCAGCCGCTTTACCATTTTTCATACTTCGTATCGACCATTCAAACTCTTCCATAGTTATGTCCTCGTCAGATGTTGCCGCAGCGGGGTCAGTCGTAGACTCGCTCACTCGCGGCGCCCATATTCGGAACATACGCGTACATTTCCCCAAAGTACTCACTCCACTAACCCAGTACATCTTTTGTGTTTGATATAATGTCACCAGCCTTAGACATCTTGTCCGTTCTGGATGTTGACGAAGAACCCCGAGACATTTTAACTTCCCTCCAGAAGAGTTTGTTATTGGCCTCACTACTTTTTTCTTTACTATATCATACATGAAATATAGATAACAACCACACCGTTAACACCTTCTATCTAATACAAAAACCCGCATCAATATCCGTTGCATAGTTTCAAAGATGTAACCATATAAGGGGCCTAACAGCGGGTAGCGACTTTGTTTTATACTATGTAATGATATTACTTCTGAACATAGTTACCAGTAGTGACAGAATAATTAATTAATTATGTATTACAAAAATTACATTCGAAGTTTAACAATAACAAACTAATAGTTTATCTTTACGTTATTAGTACTTGCGAATTGATTATGTAAGTCTAAATCATTAAAGTATACTTTAATGTCATATGTCCTACCTCCTGAGTGAGCTTGTACCAATCGGTGTCAGTCAGACCTAATCTGACATTAGTTATGTCTCCCTCTATTGCTGCAATTTTATCAGCGAATTGTGGTTGCTTTTGTCGCAGTAAATCAAATACCTGGAATAGCAGAATTAACAATACATTTATGATATACTTTAGCTGTTTCTCTTAGCTCTTCATTCGTGGCTTTTCTTTTAACGACTAAAACTGTGTTCATATTTTAATGCAAATAAGTTGGTCAATTCTGTAAAAAATCAGTTAATCGAACTGTGAAGATTTGTTTAGTAGTTTCTAAGATTCCCGAATTTCTAATGGGATTAATTCCTGCAGTAAATGTTGCTTATAAATAAGCGAAAATTAAAAAAAAATGTTGTTGTTCTAAAGACGACATATAAACATCACCCTGTTACAATTGTATAATAATAGGAAGCCGTTTGGGGTTGAGACTTTAGGGACAAAGGGTCTGAGTGCTCGTGCACTCAATAAAGACCTTGCAAAGAGACTGAAAGAAATCTCTCGCGGCCAGAAGGCTGGTCTATTCTTCGCTCAGAGTATTAGCATTGCCATTTAGCCTGGCAGCAATGCGGCCAGACTTCTGGGCACGCTGCCACTAGACCGAGATGCGGAGAAATTCGATTTCAGCAAGTTTTTTAATTGTTTATATTGTTAACATAACATAACTTCACGCCTTTTTCTACCCGAAGGTGTAGGCAGCGGCTTTTAAGCCTCGACTCGCCGTTATGATTACGTCCCAAATGGAATAGGTGGCGAACCTATTGACATACCGGGCACAAAGTTGTCAATCACTCACTGCTCACACCAATAACTTTCGAAATTAATTTCTAAAAGTCATTGGTGTGAGCCAGGATTCGAACCCGCGACCTCTTGATTCAGAAGCGGGGTGCTCGACCACTGGACCACCGAGACTTTAAATATATTATAAACTAGCCGTTATTTATTGAAATTAAAAAATATTCTATGTACAGTTTCAACTTACCTACAATTTTATTATATGTATACATATAATAGAGAATGTAAAGTAAAAAAATGTAATAAATATTATTAACGTAATTATAATATATATTATAGATAATGTAATTAATTATATATTAATATATTTTGTGTAATAAATGTATGTATGTATGTAATTAATTTTACTATGTGTATATTAAAAGAGCATTGTTTTGGATATTTTTTCTAAACAACATTAATGACAGGACAAGTTAGCTAACTTTAACTTTTTTACATTTTTCAACTTAATTTTTACTTAAATGTAGTGACTATACCCAAAATATAAACACTTACCGGCTCTTTCAGTACTTTCTCTAATCTCTGCAGGACGGTGTTTCCTTTCGTAGATCTTAGAAGCATATACACTCTCTTTACATCACAGGATCTGATTAAAAAATATTTGTTTATGAAACTTGGGTATTTTTTTATGCGAATCGGGCAGCCGATCTACCGGGTCTTCTGGTTGTTAGCGACAATATTTTTGGGGTTGTACGGAATAAAAGGCATCCCATTCAACTCTAGGAATAAATTTAACACCCTCTATATACCCGAGCATTGTGGCTAATACATTAAAATTTAAATTGTTAGGAAAATATACGTATAAATCTGAACCATAACTGATGCAAAATAAATTGTCTCAACAAGGAAACATGAGAAATAAAAACGGGCGTAAGCTCCTCGACTATATGCATTACCTTAGTAGTTTCTCTAGCAGCTGTTTTCCGAGAAATCCCGAACCGCCAGTTATAAAAACGATAGTGTCGCGGTAAAACTGTTGCACTGAACTTTTTCCATGCGCGATAGCTTCGTCTATGGGCTTGTGGTGTGCCAATAATGATAATTCCATTTCCTGGGCTATGTCTATCTCTGAAAATGACGTATAAAATAGTTGATCATCTACAATAAAATAATAGTGACCTTTTTATGGTATAGGGGGGCAAACGAGCAGGTGTGTCACCTGAAGGTGAGAAACTGACGCCGCCCATGGACGTCTGAATATATATAGTGTTACAGTTCCGTTGCCGGCCCTTACAAACGGATATGGAACGGGTCGTAAGTGGGATAAAAAGGAAATTGCCTCCGGACACTTCTCTCACCGAGCGAAACGCGGCAAAAGCCACTTTACGTCGATATTCTAAGCGAGCTGACTTTATGATTTGCTTCTTTGTGATGTACATAAACTGCGTTATAACGTGACAAAGATGCAAGCTAGGAGTAATCAATTCATCATTAACTGGAGTGTATAATGCTAATATAAATATGAAGCAGCTGATTATGCAAGTCAAGGGCTAAATCTCTCTATGTAAAGATAAAACTTCATAATATTTATGGACATAGGAGTAAAAATCATTAACTACATTAAAAGTTTACACTACTACTACTACTACTTCGCTGGCTCAGCGACCCAAAGTGGATCTTGGCCTCCGACGTTAAAGTTCGCCATTCTTCTCTATTCTGTGCCACATCTGACCAGTTAGACACTCCCAGTTCTTTAAGGTCTTTGGCAACTTCGTTCTTCCAGCGATATCTTGGACGCCCCACTGGGCGGCGCCCGGAAGGTTGACCATGATAGGCTTACTTTGTGGCTCGATCTTCTCCCATCCTTTCTATATGTCCTAGCCAGTGAAGTCAGGAGGATTTTATCTCTCCTATGATATATGGTTCGGAAACCAGCTCTTCTATCTCCCGGTTGTATCTTAGCTTCTATGTCCCGTCCTCTCTTCTTGTTGGTCCCAGAATCTTACGTAATATCTTTCGTTCCGTCACTAAGAGTTTTCTCTCCTCCTTCAGAGTGCCTAATGACTGTTTTATAGATCAGAATTTTTGTGTTGCTGTTCAACAACTTGGACACCAACACTTTGTAAAGGGCTGCTGTGCATCTTACGGCGTTGACCGATGTCGATTTCGTCTTCCCTCTGATTTGTGTCAGTGATCGTACACCCGAGGTATTTGAACCTGTCGACACCCTTGTAGGTTATGCTATTCCCATGGAGATCTTTTCTTCTGGCTCTGGTGTCTTTGTACCGCTTCATATGAAGATATTCAGTCTTGACACTGTTTATTTTGAGACCCACACGACTTCCTTCCTTCTCCAGTATCTCCGTCATTCTGACTACCTCCTGTTCGGATTGCCCAAGTATTGCAAGGTCATCTGCTTATCCTACAATTTTGTGCTTTGCGTTCAACTCCACTCCCCCATCTATCAGTAAAACTTTTCGGATGATGTGTTCGAAAGCTAAATTGAACAAAATAGGTGAAAGGGCGTCCCCTTGCTTGAGTCCGGTCACCACTTCAAACTCAACCGTTAATTTATTTCCAACTCTAACCCGCATTTTACTTGTTCCCGTAGCTATCTTGATCATTCTTACAAGCTTTTTCGGTACTTGAAAAGATGTTATTATCCGGAAGAGGGTCTCTCGGTCAATACTATCGTATGCTTTGGCGAAATCCACAAAAAGGCAATGAACACTTTGGGCATACTCCCACCGTTTTTCCATAATTTGTTTCAGGAGGAATATTTGACCCACTGTGCTACGGTTTGTGCGAAAGCCACGTTGATAGTCTCCGAGTATTTGCTCTGCATATGGTTCTAAGTGGGCGAGGCTAACGTACGACAGTACTTTATATGCCGTCGGAAGCAATTGGTTTTTAAGCCTTTTCTTGCTTTGTGAACTTCTTCAAAGTCTGGTAGCTCCTCATGAGGTTCACAATCCTGGTTTGGGCATGTACCCATATCTATTTGAGTTTGGTCGGTGACCAGTGTGCTACTAAGTAGTTGCTGGAAATACTCGCGCTGGCCCTCAAAGCGTAGAGGAGCGTCCCCTGGCTGGCGTATAGGGGAACGGTCGGTAGTATAGTCTAACTACGCTAACAGGCTAAGTCCGATCGACTCGCTGACTAAGGACGGGTGTGGCCCTCCATCATTTCGGGGGTTGTGCGGCGAGTAAACAGCTCTCTCACGTAAAAAAGACCGACCAACCGACAAAGAAGAATAAACGATCCGACCTTAACGACGACTTATGGCATGGAAAAGTTTACACTAAAACATTATAATACACATAAAGAGAATTTGTGTTTACATTCACTTGTGAGAATGTAGTACTAATATATATGTTAATGTATTTATCTAATATACTATTATTAAGAAGTCAGTTCAAATCCTGGATTGCATCAACGACTTTTCGGAAAAAGTGGCATTAGATTTGACCACTTATAACATTTGTACCTTCAAATTTCAGCGTAACTGCAACAATTAAATATCCATCAAAATTAGTGTCACAAGTATAACTTTACGTCAAGTGACGTGCCCTTGCGAGTTACGGATTGGCCATAGGGAAATATTACATACAAGCCTAGAAATCTGTCCATTCACGAGCATGTTTGAAAACAGCGAGTTTTTTTTACATCTGCGGTCCTTGCTAAATAGGTACATCCACTTGCTCCAGCCCTTCATCATCAGCCATACAGCCATAATTCTAGCATTTGTTATAGTTTTTTTTCCCTTTCAGATAGTTTACAACTAAATCATCCATCCGCACCCCAATATTCATTGATCTGACAGTCTGGAGACAACTATCCAAGAACAAGATAAAAAGCCAGACAGCACACAACCCTGCCTGACGCCAGCGGTCAAATCAAGCCCACAAGCTGCCGTCGATACACACTGTACAACTCTCATAAGTGGACTGCATAGAAAGCAGCAGTGATTCGCTCACCCTGTAGCCCGGAGCTATGCCCACAGATCCTTCCGTAACACTCTTTCTCGTGTTTCCCACTACCGCAAAAAAAACTCTCCTGCTCACAGCCAGACCTTTCTCTAAGATGTTGCGTAGTGAAAAGATCTGTCCAATTAATTCTTACACACAAAAACTAAAGATAATGAATCTGAATCTACTGGTATCTAGATAAGTTATGAAGATCAGAAAAATAAAAATATAAAATTCCTTTATTGATGGTGATTAAAGCTGCTCTACTGATTTTATTAAAATTTAATATTTACTTGGGCCACAAGAGAAGATATAGTAATTTATAAAAATATTACTTTTCCCGGTATCCATGTTCGGAGAATTATATGTTGAACTATTTTAATTATGACTATTTGCAGCAAACATCAACTCTGAACGCAGTTACTGTTTATTAAATACTATTTACATGCTGTAGCAGTTTATATTATTTACGTCAAATGAATTGCTATTTTTAATTTTAATAATTTTATACATATATTAAAGTACCTTTATTGTTATAAGTCATTGTTACAAGCCGGGCTAATACGCTAATATTTAGTTATGTGATATTCCGATTTTCATTCAGACTTTCGGCAAATAATTTCTATTGAATAAATAAAATAAAATAACATAACATACATAACTTCCCGCCTTTTGTTACCCGAAGGTATAGGCAGCGGCTGTTAAGCCTCGTCTCGACGTGTCGAACCTATTGCCATACCGGGCACAAAGTTTTTCAGTCATCGATATTTATCACACATAACTTCCGAAAACAATTTCGAAAAGTCATTGGTGTGAGCCAGTGTCTGAAATCGAACCCGGACCTATGGATCAGAAGCCGTGTGCTCGACCACTGCGCCACCGCGACGATTTCTAACCGACTAACCACCGATTTCTAAATAAATAGATATCCGAAAGTGTGTGCGAGTGGAAGCTGCATCTCTGATTTTCTGAAACGGAACAGTGCTAGAATTGCCTTTGCTTCATGAACAGGTCGGCTCGACCGGTGAAATATCACGACCTCTCAGAATATCGACGTAAAATGGCTCACGCCGCATTTCCCTCTGTGAGGGAGGTATCCGGTAACCGAACACCTTCCCCTCTCCTTTCAAGCTATCACAATACCTAGCTTCCTTGCTGCCGCTTTGGAACCTAGCCTACGTTCCGGCCCTCCGCACCAGTGTGCCCCGGGGCGTGAGTGTCGAGTTTGCTACGCAGTTGCAGCGGACGCTCAGGTTCACCGAGCTGGGGGAGGCGATCATCGTCAGACGGATCCGCGGGCTGGGCCTGGAATTGGCGCTTGACAAAAGTGAGGCGCGGTGGTTCCACCGGCTCACTCGGCTCTGGGAACCACCTGCCTCGCGGATCCACGTGGGTGACACGGCTGTCCCGGTGGGAAGGTACATGAAGTACCTCGGCCTCACCCTTGACAGCTGCTGGAGCTTCGAGGAGCACTTTCCACGGATGGTCCTCCGAGCGCGACGGGTGGCAGGCGCGTTACACTGCCTGCTGCCCAATCTGGGGGGACCGGAAGAGGGAGTTCACCGACTCTACGGCGGCTTCTTGCGGTCCGTGGCCCTGTACGGGGCCCCCGTTATGTCGCGAGACCTCGCCGGGGCCTCGCGCGCCAAGGCTCTGCTGAGGAGCCTGGAGCGGTCATGGCCATTCGGATCGTACGGGGCTACCGTACAATCTCGGATGAGGCGGCGACGATATTTAGTAGAGCCAAGCAGTTCGCTGCATGCATGGGCCGGCTCGACCGGCGAAATACCACGACCTCCCAGAAGGCCGACGTAAAGTGGCTAATGCCGCGTTACGTTCGGTGAGAGAGGTACCCAGGGGCCCTCCCCCTTTCGCCATCCTTTCCTATCCCTTATCCCTTAAAGGTCCGCAACCCAACAGTAACACTATATGTGTTGCTAGTGTCCATGGGCGGTGTTGGTTGCTTATCATCAGGTGACACGCCTGCTCGTTTGCCCTCCTATCTCATAAAAAACACATAAATTCCAAAAAGGATTCCAAGAAATCCTTGGTGTGGTGATTCTGGAATCGAACTCATGACTTCTGATTCAGAAGTCTGATCACAGGACCACCGAGACATGATTAAATTAAATATACATTATGTATTCTGTATCACATAATATGTGATACATAATACATAATGTATATTATAATAATTATAACAGTATTTATGGCCAGATTAAGTATATATTTCTGTATCTATGTGAGTGTATATATATATATATATATATATATATATATATATATATATATATATATATATATATATATATATTAAATAATGAAAATATTCGAGATGTAAATATAAATATTATTAAATATATATGAGTGAATGATGTCGGACCGACAGGCAACTCTCAAAAAAAAACAAATGAATTTAACTTATTTAATAAAAATTAAAAGAAATTACAAAAACTAATTACTAGCTAACATGACAATTGTTCGATGGTTGTAACAAGAGTAATTATATAAAATAATTTTATTGATTAACGAAGCCGCCGTCCGGTGTCGAGTAGAAGGCTGATGCAATTTTCAATAGTTATTGCACTATTTTAATATAATTTATGATGTGCAATTTCTGTGTATGAATATATCTTAACAAGTGTATGTATGTATTTTTTTTTTATGGGATAGGAGGGCAAACGAGCAGGCGTGTCACCTGATGGTAAGCAACAAACGCCGCCCATGGACACCAGCAACACATATAGTGTTACTGTTGCGTTGCCGACCTTTAGGGGATAGGGGAAAGGAAAGGATGGGGAAAGGGGGTGGGCCTCCGGGTACCTCTCTCACCGAACGAAACGCGGCATGAGCCACTTTACGTCGATCTTCTGAGAGGTCGTGGTATTTCACGGGTCGAGCCAGCCCATTCATGCAGCGAACTGCTTGGCTCTACCACTGTTAATTTAATGTAAGTGTTTGTTTATACTTTTTTCTGTACCCTTCACAGTCTTTCTGTTTAACCCAAAGGTCGACTGGCAGAGAATGCCTTATGGCATTAAGTACACCTTGTGTACCAATTTTGTACATGAAGAATAAATAAATAAATAAAACGTATGATAATTATTGCAAGGTAGACTATAAAATTTTCTCTTCAGTACAAACAAAGGAACCCATTAAAATCCGTATATCCAAGAATCCATGTTATAGTTTACCAAAACCTTTGTCCGTTCAATTCGTCCATTTTCTGTGACTATTTTCGGGTCCATTCATAACATACTGATATACTAAAAAGTCTCACTAAAGCTGCATTTTATCCGTCAAGGATGTGATGAGATAACGTTATAAATAAGTTTTCCGAATTGATATATATTAAAACAATTTTTAATTGAAAATATAAATATGGATGATATATCTGTACTTATATTATAAAGCGGAAGAGTTTGTTTGTTTGTTTGTTTGAACGCGCTAATCTCAGAAACCACCGGTCCGATTTCAAAAATTCTTTCACTGGTGTATAGTCGAGGTCGAGTCGAGTATCGAGGAAGGCTTTAGGCTATATTATATTTTCAAATAAATTAGGGATCCTTACTATAAGTTCAATAATGTAACCCAAGGTGTAAGAAAAAGACCCGAAAAAAATTCTTAATTCCCGAACGCTGCAAAAACTATTGATTATAGAACAAAACAATGTACTACACTTTCACAGAACATATAATCGTCGACAGAAAAGTCCGCGACGCCATATGTCTAACTATTGTAGTTATCGCACAATAAGTGTTTTTTGAATTTTTAAAAACAATTATAAGTAATAAAAGTTCTTTATTTTGTACTTTGGTATTAACTCTACTCAAAATAAATTACTTCAATATAAAGATAGATTCAATACCTTTCTAGAACTTTTTGAATGATTTAATTCAAAAGATATCGCAAAATACAAAATGTAAGTATACGTTTCTTAGGCAAATTTAATATTCCGCGCACATATACAATGATCGGGAGATCCGCCCGACTCGGTCATGAGCGCCGCTCATAGCTGGCAGGTAACTTTTTTTTTCTTAGACATTTTTTTTTGTTTCTTTTTGTCCTAATGAGTTTGTAGTATTTAATTGTCTTTTGAGGTATGTATATATATTTTTATTTTATGATAATTAATAGGTGATGTGAACATGTAACATCTGTGACGCCGTGTCTATTTAGACACATAGATTAGAATTTGATCTATTTAAGAGTATAAAAAACTTGTGTGGTTTTATGAAACCACCGTAAAAGTGAAACTTTTTTTCACATTATAGACATTTAACTAAAAATTTTCGAAATATTATTTTTTTCGAAAATCGAATGTAAGTCACTGTTCACGTATTCTAGTTACCATAAAATATTTCCTCCAGTAAATATGATATTTTGATTTATTATGAAAATGTGACAAATACATATATAAAGAGCACTATCTTATCGCTAATAAATTGACGAACATAACTGTGTCACATATATGTAGTTCCGGTGGTCCAGTGGTCGAGCACACGGCTTCCGAATCGCATAGGTCGCGTGTTCGAATCCTGGCACACTTTTTGGAATTGGAAACTTAAGTAAAGTAAGAAAGGCGTCAGTCTGCTTCCTCCACTAATTCGTTAGTTACAAGTCAGTGGCAGTTTTGCAAAGAGAGAGAAAACTAGTTTAATTTGAAATCGAACCGGACGTCACCGGCTTTCAGGGGATTGTGCGATAAGGGCGATTTTAATTTAGTTGCCATCTTGTATTTGTTAATAGGGTTTAATAAATGTTTTTTATTTTACGTGGTCACGACAATAATTCCTAGATGGCGCTACTAGGTTGCTACTATTGATGATTCTGCCGTAATATCGTATTATATCGATAGATGTCGCCCGAATCGACAAGTATTCCAGCTACGGCACTAGGGATAACGCGACACCTATTAAACGTTAACAACATTACAACAAAGGATCTTTACAAAACAAAACGATATTTTTTCCTCCAGTAAATATGATATTTTGATTTATTATGAAAATGTGACAAATACATATATAAAGAGCACTATCTTATCGCTAATAAATTGACGAACATAACTGTGTCACATATATGTAGTTCCGGTGGTCCAGTGGTCGAGCACACGGCTTCCGAATCGCATAGGTCGCGTGTTCGAATCCTGGCACACTTTTTGGAATTGGAAACTTAAGTAAAGTAAGAAAGGCGTCAGTCTGCTTCCTCCACTAATTCGTTAGTTACAAGTCAGTGGCAGTTTTGAAAAGAGAGAGAAAACTAGTTTAATTTGAAATCGAACCGGACGTCACCGGCTTTCAGGGGATTGTGCGATAAGGGCGATTTTAATTTAGTTGCCATCTTGTATTTGTTAATAGGGTTTAATAAATGTTTTTTATTTTACGTGGTCACGACAATAATTCCTAGATGGCGCTACTAGGTTGCTACTATTGATGATTCTGCCGTAATATCGTATTATATCGATAGATGTCGCCCGAATCGACAAGTATTCCAGCTACGGCACTAGGGTTAACGCGACACCTATTAAACGTTAACAACATTACAACAAAGGATCTTTACAAAACAAAACGATATTTTTTCCTCCAGTAAATATGATATTTTGATTTATTATGAAAATGTGACAAATACATATATAAAGAGCACTATCTTATCGCTAATAAATTGACGAACATAACTGTGTCACATATATGTAGTTCACTTTTTGGAATTGGAAACTTAAAAGCCTCCGTCGTTTACAATACATACGAATTTATTATATTCCCTTTTATCGTGTCATTTGTTATATTAATAATATAATTTTTTTTTTCTCCGCCTGCAATACGTACGTACGTATATGTATGTATGTAAAAAACAAACAAACAAACAAACCCGATCCTAGAAAATGTGTCGAAATTGGTAAAGAGGACGGTAATTAGACAATCATTCATACGGGCCTCGTGGTGCATCGGTAAACCGCACTACCGATAACACGAGGTCGGGGCGGGTTCTATCCCACCCGAGTGCAAACAAACAAATATATTTATTGTGTTGTTTGTACGGCGTCTGGGGGTGTTTTTCTATTCTACATGTTTTTACGGTATTTATTTACAAAAATAAAGTGTATATTTGGGTAATTAATTAATAATAAATAAACGATAATAGACGTGAAAGGCGCTCTAACGAGCGCCTTTCACTTTATCCCTACTCCGCGGCCGACCGTCACGCGACATGCAACACGCAGACGAAAAAGTTTGAGACGATGTAATAAAAGTTTCACTTTAATACTAACGTAGTATTAATATTTGTTGTATTAATACTTGTATATTTACTTTACAGCCCTACCGGGGCAGCAATCTATCCTGAATATACGTAACTTATCACGTACGCTCGGTACCTGTAGTCCAATAATGTTAATATTGGAGCTTTTAGGTACAAGGGATAAGTTGAACGAGTGATAATATCCTCAGGAGTGGTTCAATGTGTCTTATATCTATAGTTTACAATAATAATATATACTAATATTATAATAATAAACCTTTTGTAGAAATATAAAGACGGGTGTTATTGGGACACCATTACCTACTGTCAAAACTAATAACCTGCTTAGCTGAGATTTATAAGATTTAAGAAGTTCAACTATTCAGAAAAAAACACAAACAACTATAGTTTTAATTTAATAGCATTACTAACAAAGAGCAATCTAAGAGAACACTAACAATTTTATTGTTATAGTGATCAGTAAATTGGAAAAGTTCATTGATTCTGACGGGACACAATATTCACTCATTTAGTCCATTTGTAAGTACAGTGTATTACTTATTCCCTTTGCAGCCTGTCCGAGCTTCATCAAGTTTCAGAAACAAATTTGATCGTAAAATACTGAAAATATCATACACAAAATACAATAGAATATTCGGTTCACCAGCTATATTTGCGTTCATTTTGGACGCCACTTGTTTCGCGCCAATTGTTCGACCAAAAGCCAATTTAGCTGATGGATGAAGTTCGTTTCATTTATATATTTAAGTTAATAAACAAAGAATAGTTTACAAAATATATATTGAAAACTATTGTATTTGATAAAACCACCGTAAAAGTGAAACTTTTAAAATTGAGTCTTGGGTTATTGATTTTTAAATCTACTTTTTAAATATACATAAACAAAATATTTTTTCAATAATTATTTTTCAATAATTTAGTTAGTAAGTTTTTTAAATTGATGATTCTGATAAAATGATTAACATTTATATTTTTTTAGAGTGCAACAGTGTAAAACAGTTACTTCACAGCAATTTTTTTAAAAGTTTGCTTTGGCTTCGTTTAACTTTAAGTTAAAGATTTAAATCAATTAATTCGATAATCTCATCATTTTCAAGTTCTTTGGAAGTTAACGACTGAAGATTAAGAATTCCTAGATGGCGTTACTAGGTTGCTACTATTGATGATTCTTCCGTAATATCGTATTATATCGATAGATGTCGCCCGAATCGACAAGTACTAGGGATAACGCGACACCTATTAAACGTTAACAACATTACAACAAAGGATCTTTACAAAACAAAACGATATTTTTTCCTCCAGTAAATATGATATTTCGATTTATTATGAAAATGTGACAAATACATATATAAAGAGCACTATCTTATCTTATATCTTTAAACGAGCAATTCTTGTATATATATAAAATTGGAATCTCGGAATCGGCTCCAACGATTTTCATGAAATTTCTATTCCAGCAGATGGCGTTGTTAACTAACACGAAGTCAATGTGTGTTTGCTTTGCTTTTATTACAGTTTATCACTGCAAAAAATTAAGTATATGTTTCTAATATAATATGTTAGTACATAGTATATATTAGTATATATTTATTATTCTGTCGGTAAGATCGAAAAATATTATTGATATTTCATTATTTTATTAGTATGTAATTCGTACTTAAATATAATTTTCAAATAGTATGTAATTCGTACTTAAATATAATTTTCAAAAAACACAATTTATAAAAACACAATTTATAAATAATATAATTTTTTTTTTCTCCGCTTGCAATACGTACGTACGTATATGTATGTATGTAAAAAACAAACAAACAAACAAACCCGATCCTAGAAAATGTGTCGAAATTGGTAAAGAGGACGGTAATTAAACGATTATACATACGGCCCTCGTGGTGCATCGGTAAACCGCACTACCGATAACACAAGGTCGGGGCGGGTTCGATCCCTCGTCTGGGGGTGTTTTTCTACATGTTTTTTCTACATGTTTTTACGGTATTTATTTACAAAAATAAAGTGTATATTTGGGTAATTAATTAATATAAATAAACGATAATAGACGTGAAAGGCGCTCTGACGAGCGCCTTCACGTCACCGTCACGCGACATGCAACACGCAGACGAAAAAGTTTGAGACGATGTAATAAAAGTTTCACTTTAATAAACAGCAAATAACGCGACACGTATAGGTAAAAAAATAATAGGTCGGGGAAAAAGTCTTTTCGCTTATGTAGGTACGTTCGTTATCGTAGGTATAAACTTATTATAAAATTTCTTTGACTGTACTATTTGTGTCTGGCTGGTTTTGGTAACATTAAAAAGGTTACATTATAAAGAAAAGAAAAAAAAAAAAAGTTGTTTCCCGCTATTTTTCATTTGTTTTTCTCTCCGTAAAAATGAGTGAATCTAATGAAGAAATTCGATACATTTTAAAATTTTATTATAAAAAAGGCAAAAATGCAACTCAAGCAGTGAAAAAAATTTGTGATGTTTATGGACCTGATGCAGTGTCAGTAAGAGTAGCACAAATTTGGTTCAAACGTTTTCAGTCCGGAAATTTTGATGTTAAAGATGCACCTCGCTCTGGTCGCCCTGTTACGAATAAAATGGACGCCATTTTTGAAAGAGTGGAGCAAGATCGGCATATTAGTAGTTACGATGTAGCTGAAGAACTGGGAATTGACCACAAAACAGTTTTGACCCATTTGAAGAAAGCTGGTTATACAAAAAAGCTCGATATTTGGGTGCCACACGAGCTCACTCAAAGAAACTTAATGAACCGTGTACTCATTTGCGATTCATTATTGAGACGTAATGAAACCGAGCCGTTTTTGAAGAGATTGATAACTGGCGATGAAAAGTGGATCACGTACAAGAACGTGCGAAAAAGGTCGTGGTCGAAAGTTGGCCAGGCTTCACAGACTGTGGCCAAACCTGGCCTAACACGAAATAAGGTGATGCTGTGTGTATGGTGGGATTGGAAGGGCATTGTTCATTATAAGCTTTTACCGTCCGGCAAAACCATCGATTCTGATCTTTACTGCCAGCAACTGATGAGATTAAAGGAAGCAGTCGAGAGAAAACGGCCGGAATTGATCAACAGGAAGGGTGTGGTCTTTCATCACGATAACGCTAGACCACACACATCTTTAGCCACTCAGCAAAAATTAAGAGAGTCCGACTGGGAGGTCCTAGTGCATCCACCATATAGCCCTGACCTTGCGCCTTCAGATTTTCACCTGTTTCGGTCTCTTCAGAATTCTTTAGGTTCTGTAAGGTTGACCTCAAGAGAGGACTGCCAAAACTATTTGTCCCGTTTTTTTGATCAGAAGTCCCAAAGTTTCTACAGTAACGGGATAATGTCTCTGCCCACAAAATGGCAGAAAGTTATTCAACAAAACGGTACATATATATTGTAAATAAATGTAAATAAACTTAAAAAAAATGTCTTGACTTTTCATACAAAAATACGAAAATACTTTTTCCCCAACCTATTACTTACTTTTATTATTAGCTTTACGTTTCGGCCTGGTTGCACTGGCTGTAGTCACAAGCAGACAAAAATTTTGTTTACCTAAATGTGTCGCGTTATTTTCCATTCATTATATTTATGTAATATGCAACGCGAATATTAAAATATTTAAAAATATTTTCATACTTAAGTAACCAAAGTCATGGGTCAAAGCTAGAGTTAGTTTACAGTTAGTTCTTCACGCAGATATTACAATATTATCTATAATTCTTTAAATATTGCAACTTCATATAAATGGACGAAGTGCAAGATATGCCTACGCACCTTGATCTTGGCGACAGACTTCGCGGGTTTGTTACACGCCTGCATACCACATAGAGTTGCCCATCTATATTTACATTTTTAATAACGTGATCTCTTTTAAAATGTAGTGAATATATTTTGATAAGAGTAATACCAAGGTGCCAAATCGACATCATTTAAAATATTAAAAAAACACTCACTGTGAGTTAGCCATACTGGTAAGAACATGTGGTAACCAGGTTTTTTTTTAAATCGACGACAATGACAAATTAAAAAGAGAAGGTTCAAGTAGTATTAAAAAAAAACTAAAGATTGACGAAAAACTTCTGACAAAGTCCCTGGTATTGCTATTGATTGAAGTTGATAATAATTTTTTTTATGGGATAGGAGGGCAAAGGAGCAAGCATGTCACCTGAAGGTAAGAAACCTGCGCCGCCCATGGACACCGGCATCACTTATAGTGTTACCGTTGCGTTGCCGACCTTTAAGGGAGAAGGATGGGGAAGTGAGGTGGACCTCCGTGTACCTCTCTCACCGAACGAAACGCGGCATGAGCCACTTTACGTCAATCTTCTGGGAGGTGGTGGTATTTCACCGGTTGAGCCCATCCATGCATTCATTCAACTGCTTAATATTTTAACTGTCATTATTTTCATCATATCTAGGTTGTTAGTCGCTAATATCAAAAGCTAAGCAAGTAAGGTGTGTAATAATTGGCCTTATGACGCTTTGTACCCTTTACCTACTCGGCAAGTGGAGTGAAGTTATGTATGTATGTATCAGGAACTTGAATTGAAAAAAAAAATAGTGTGTCCATTTATGAGGAAAGCTTTGAGGTATTAATATGATCGCGGCAATAATCTTTTTAGTGGAAAATGTCTAAAATATGGCGGTACGAAGTTCGCGCGGTCTGCTAGTCTACTAATATTTCCATAATGAATAGTGAAAGATTTTGTGAAAGTTTATTTTTTTAAGGGTATACGACCAGCGCCACCCATGGACACCTGCAACACATGTTACCGTTGCGTTCCCGACCTTTCAGGGAGTAAGTTAGAAAAAGATGGGGGAGGCCATTAGGCCGCCGAGTATCTCTTTTCCCAAACGAAACGTCGATATTCTGAGAGGTCGTGGTATTTCACCGAAAAAGCGAGTCAATTCATGCAGCGAACTGCTTAGCTCGTGCGATAATAACATAACATAACATAACTTCACGCCTTTTGTTACCCGAAGGTGTAGGCAGCGGCTGTTAAGCCTCGTCTCGTCGTTATGTTTACGTCCCAAATGGAATAGGTGGCAAACCTATTGCCATACCGGGCACAGAGTAAGTCAGTCATGGATATTTATCACACATAACTTCCGAAAACAATTTCGAAAAGTCATTGGTGTGAGCCAGTGTCTGGAATCGAACCCGGACCTCTGGATAGAAGCCGTGTGCTCGACCACTGCGCCACAAAGCTTTTAATAAAAAGGGTTAGAAATTGATTCAGAAATAGAGAAAAATAATCGCTGCATGAATAGGCCGGCTCGACCGGTGAAATACCACGACCTCTCAGAAGATCGACGTAAAGTGGCTCATGCCGCGTTTCATTCGGTGAAAGAGGTACTCAGAGGCCTACCCTCCTTCCCCATCTTTTCCTATCCTACTTCCTTAGGTTTGCCTTTTATCCCATAGAAAAAATACCATAGGGTACTGTAACGAGTTTGTAATGTAACGAGCTCGTAATGTAACGAGTTCGTGTTCTCAGCTTCCCAATCTATATGATGTAGGGAACACCAACGTGAGAACCACTATTTAATATAATTCAGCTTAGTTATTTATTCATAAGGGTAGTTATGAGCTCAGTGCATGTGTATCAAATAATAATGCCAACAGATTAAATCATATTATATATTAGAGAAATAATACGTGCCCTGTGCAAAGAATTCGTAGCATTGCACCACATCAGTTTTCTTTATTGCTCTGTCCTTGGCACTACATCAGGCTTCTTTAATATTGTTCTGTTCCTTACACCACGTCCGGCTTCTTATATATTACAATTTTTTAATCAAGCGTATACTAATTTTTGTTTGCTGAACCTTCCCCTTATCACGCATCTACTCTCGGTCCTGTGCGACCTGCGTCCAACTACTTGCTGTTTTTCTTAGGCAGTCGGTCCATCTCGTGGGTGGACGGCCTATGTTGTGGAGACCGATCCGTGGTCGCCACTCAAGAACATTTTTTTCCCCAGCGTTCGTCTTTTCTTTGAGTGGTGTGGCCTGCGCACTTCAGCGTGCTAACTTTACGAGCTATTTAAGTCACTCCCGTCCGTCTATGGATCTCCGTATTCCGAATTTATCTCGCAGAAAAATTCCGAGCATAACCCGCTCTATAGTACGCTGAGCGACTTTAAGCTTCTTAATTCGGCCAGCATTTAAAGACCAAGTCTCAGATCTAATTGTCATCGCTGGGTCATAGAACTTAGATTCTAGGCACTGAGATTTTTAGATATTTCAATACCAAATAACTGAAGGCGATCAGAATATTCGTAAACCACACTCTAGAAAGGGCTCTTTTTGGCAATGAAGGGACACATCTGGGTTTTATTTGCGTTAAATCTCACAAGGTTGGCATGGCCCCATTCAGAGACAGCCCTAAATGTGAAATTAACTCACTCAACCATGGCCTCATCAAAGCAAACACAAAGAGTGTGGTGAACAGAACTGACAACTGAGGAACACCTGCATTGGTCAACATAGGTCGAGAAGTACAAACGTCTACTATGACACGCAGAGAATGATATTGTAATTATTCAAATTATTGCTGATATATTACTCAATTAACATTGTTTTATGTAAATATCATATATAATTAAATAAAGAAAACAATGAAACCTGAAAATCTGTACTGTTGCTGTACCTGATTCTGAAACAAAATCTAAAAAGAAGTTTTCTATCTGCTAGTTTAGCTGACCACACGGTTTCTGATCCAGGTCCGGGTTCGAATCCTGACACTGTCTCACACCAATGACTTTTCGAAACTGTTTTCGAAACTTAAGTGTCATAAATATCGATGACGGAAAACTTTGTGCCCGGTATGGCAATAGGTTCGCCACCTAATCCATTTGGGACGTAAACATAACGGCGAGACGAGGCTTAAGAGCCACTGCCTACACCTTTGGGTAACAAAGGCGTTAAGTTATGTATGTATGTTATGTAGCTGACCCGGTGAACTTTGTACCGCAATATCTTTAGATCATAAAATCAGTTTCCAAGTGAGTGTAAAATGATGAAAATGCAGATTTTTTTAATAGTCAATGACAAGAGATTTTTTATGAGTGGAAGAGCTATGCAGTTTCCTGCTTACAGGGCCTTCTCGACCGATGAATCCGATGAATCTCCTTATCCCATCACAAACCACAAAATTCATAAGTCTTTTCTGGGCGTGAGTGGTTTTTTTGAGATATTCTGGCTTATCTGACTGTCTTGTGATCGGTTTCGTCACTCACTATAGTCACTCTTAGGGATCCTCTGGTTGCGGGTGTTTACTACATCATCAATGACTTGATAACGGTCAAGCCATCTTGGGTCCGTCAAGTTCTATTGTCAACGCGGATTGTGTAGTTTGTGTGTTGAATTTGTGCACTTATTTTGGAGTAGAAGCATTCTGTATTTATTTCTGAAGTAATAATCATTGCACAGTATCAAACAAAGTTTCTTTTCGCTGTCTGTCCCTTTATATGCTTATATCTTTGATACTCTCAGTGGTCTTGGTTTTTATTTTATACTAAAAATGCGAATTATTACAGTACTAAATAAGTTTTCATATGATAAAATAAATATTACAAAAAAGTTGATCGAAGAAGTTCGAAGAAGCTTAAAATGTGTGTGTACCAAACAAGAATAAGTTTTAAATATTATTAATCTTATATATGTATATAAATATAATAAAATACAATTACTTGAAATGTATTAAGAACCTTGACCTGCAGCCAGTTAAAATGCATCAATTTTACGCATGATCATCTTTTCCTTAATACAAAATATGATTATCTTTCTAGGGTTAAAAAATATTTATGTAGTGGCCAGTTCCGGATTCATAAACAGCAGCTCTTGTACAACACTATCATTATCATATAAATATGTAAAAAAATGTATACTATGTAATGCAGTGAAACCTATTTACTAATACTCAGTTACCTATAATAGCCAGACAGCTGCATAAACCTGCGTTATATTAATTTTCTATCAAATTTTATAAATGTTGTAAAACCTCTATAAATAAAACTAATACAAAACTTAATGTGAAATGTAATTCAATTGTATATTTTTTACAGGAACTACCATTTCACAGGACAATAATGGATGCAGGTTTGTCAGTAGAATTTGCTGCATTGGCTTCACAGAAATCAATAGACGACATCATTGAACACGGTGATTCTGAAGTCCGAGATTTCTATAACCGAAGCACTGTATTTGTAACCGGCGGTACAGGGTTCATCGGCAAACAACTCGTTGAAAAACTTTTTAGGTGCGTATTTTTTTGCGTACAGTTAGATTTTAGTAAATTGTGTACCTACTACCCTTCATTTGCCGGTCTGTGGAACGCGCGTCTCTTTCCCCGACCGCCTACCGCGCCGCAAAATCCCCCTCACACTAAGTACCTATCGTTGGCATATTTTTATTGCTTTGATATTTCTTCGTTTTTTTTTGTAGATCTTTTTCTTAGTTTAAACCGAGAAACCGTGAAAGGTCTGGTGTTGAATCTGTGGACGTTCGTCATTAAACGTAATTCATTTGTCTATATAAAGATAAATACATATAATAATTTAGTTTCTCTTTAGCTATGCACATGTCATATCACCAACGGCAAACTTAAAGCAAACGGGTAGTATAAGCGCATGTAGTGATAGTAGAATAATCTCAATATTTTTCTTAAACGCTTTTTTTTTATAGCAAATTGCTCTAATAAGATATAACAGTAGATCTGACTTATCTTTACTTTGATTCTGATAACGAATTTAATATTTCAATTGCGCCATCTCCATCCATCATAACATAACTTCACGCCTTTTTCTAGTGGTGGTTTTCGCAGTGGCTTTTGGACTTATAACTTGTTTATTACTATTACTTATTGTGAACCTATTGCCATACCTGGCACAATATTTTCAGTCATCGATATTTATCACACATAACTTGCGAAAATAATTTGTTAGTGTGAGCTAGGATTCGAACCCGCAACTTCTTGATTCAGAAGTAGGGTGCTCGTACACTGACCATCGAGACTACCACAGGGCCACCGAGACTGAATATAAGAAAGAAAACAAAATAGATGTATTAAAAGTATCATAATAAAGAAATCCTTTAGTATCATCCTAAGTATCATAATAAAAAAGACCTTTTTATACAGTTTACTGAATTTATTTTTTACGTACATTGCAAAATAAATATACCTGAGTTTATTATCAATTATGAGTAGTATAGTGCCAACATCCGCTACTAGATGTCTGTACACACAGTTTTAAAAGTCGCTATACTGTTTTTTTGCCTTTATACATTACTTTTAGTGGTCGCAAGGGGGTGTTAAAAGCGATAAATGCTTTTGCACGAAACATTAGTAGTGCCACTTCAATAACTTAATATGAATAACAAATAAAAAGCTAAATAAAATGTGTTTTGATTCCATTCTTCATCATATATTTAAGGAGACAATAACAGAGTGAAAGTTAAAAAGTTGTTATAATATATTTAAATTTTAGATCATGCGATATAATGAAGTTATACATGCTGATACGTCCAAAAAAGGGAAAATCCATACACGAAAGATTTGATGAACTATTGAAAGACCCGGTTTGTAACACTTTTTTTAAATTAAAACTCGTGGACTAAGATCCGCTGAACAACGACCTTCGACGTCGTGTTTTTTTTTTTCGTATACATATATCATTTACAATTTATATTCATTAATTTAATTAATAGTCTCGGTGGTCCAAGTGGTCGAGCACACAGCTTCTGATCCAGAGGCTCACACCAATGACTTTACGAAGTTGTTTTCGCAAGTTAAGTGTCATAAATGTCGATGACTGAAAACTTTGTGCCCTCTATGGCATTAGGTTCGCCACCTATTCCATTTGGGACGTAAACTTATATTCATAGACTTATATTCATTATCAACACGACGGTGAAGTTCGTTGTTCAGCGGATCTATTACTATCATAGAAAATTTTTACATTTAAAGATGATGTACAGATTTGAATAATGTTCGAGTTATTAAAAAGGTCACACTAAATAAATGTCATGTATCAATCATCAATGTATTATAAAAATCAACGGACACTATATATTTTTTCAGCTTTTCGAAAGTCTTCATACTAATCATTCAGACTTTGCAAAGAAAATTATTCTTATAGAGGGTGACGTCGCAGCACTAAATCTTAACGTTAATGGTGAAAATAGGGATATTATCACCAAAGAGGTTTGTCATTAAAATATATCAACTGTTTAAAAATACCAATTACTATCGTATTGTTACGCTGAATGCCATTGCAAATCTTCTGTGCGATGAATAAACCAGCTTAACCAGCCCTCTGGAAGCGAGTGACCTCGATCAGACGTTTATATTATACAGTAGTTATATAATCGTAGGTAGGCAATAGTATAATATTGGATACTCTTAGAATTCAAACTAATTTACCTATAGTAATGCGCACGAGACGAGATAAAAACTATAAAAAAACGGACCCTTGACGAGTTATCTTGGGACAGTTAGCGATTGACACGAATATACAAGCGATTGATAGATATGTCCTTGTCACTCCCATGCAGCAAAGACGTCACTTGGTCGAAAACAGTTATGGTTCATCACATATATCACGAAGAAATCTGCATACAATGAAATAAAAATTATAATTCAATTAGACATTTATTAAGGAAATCATTTTCTAGAGCTGCCTGTTACGCTAACGTGCTAAGAGATCGGGCTATAGAATTTTCAATAGACACAATAGCAAACTTACATATTCTGTCTAGGCTCATAGAGTTTCTTAAATAGGTGAAGGTGGATCGAAAACCTCACTATATTCTAAGCAAATTGTAGAGCTTTTTTGAATAGATTAGTGTATATTAAAACTATGGAAGTGGAAGGCTGCAACGCATTGAAATTTGATTTATAGTCGTAGCGATGTCTTTACATGAATAAAATTGGCCTGAAACTACTTCGCTTTCCCTCGGGAACCCATGCAACCTGGTCTCACGCTAAGGCTGTCCTTGGGAATTTTGTAAACGCTTCTACTTCTGCACTGGAAGGAACAGTTATTGGCCCACGACCTTAAAGAGAAAGTCGACCTTCATGGCAAGATCACTTTTTGCGTTAAATTGACTTTGGACGATGGGAATAATATTCCACCAATCATCTCACAATGTGAACACGCTATGCCGGAGATATGTTGCCGGCAAAGTACTGTGCGGGGCATACTTTTCTCCCTGGATGTACGCAAGTCGAGTGGGCCTGACGGATTCCCAGCAATCGTGCTGATAAGTTGTGCTGCTGAGTTGGCACAGGTTCTAATACTCCTTCTCTCTCTCTGCCAAATGGATATATAGCTTTAGCCCAACCGATCCGCAAAAGAGTTGAGTAAGGCTCAGATGCGTCCAACCTTTATTATCACCTCCTTAATTTCCAATATCATGAAATAATCATCAATTGCCAACCCCTTAATTGTCTAGAGGAGCTTCATTCATTAATCTCATCATGGTCGCTCAAACATACATAACATACTTAACTCATCGGTGGACGGAGGCGGGTGAGAGTAAAGGGGAGGCGTTTGCTGTCAGTTTGGACCTCAAAACCTGCAATTGGGTTTAGAACAAAGCAATTCTTCGTTGTTATGGACTGCGATTTGGTTTCAAGTTTTCTCGTGGAGCATTAAGGTCGTTGTCATGCACGGACTTAAAACCCGTGAAAGCTGTAGTCCCTCAACGATAATGCGAGGGATGCCTTATATACTGGTCACTCGCATCTAACCTCACGTGGAATACTGATCTCATATTTCGGGGGCACCCCAGTACCAGCTTTTCCCACCTAACGGCATCCAACGACGCATGGTTCGACTTGTGGATAACCAAGCTCTTTCCGATTGGTTTGATCCTTTGGCGCTGCGGAGATATGTTGCATTTTTATGCATCATGTACCGCATGTACCACGGGAAGTACTCTGCTAGTGATGCCCTTGGTGTTGTGCAGATGTCCACGGCGTAGTCGTTTCCTGTCAGGTGACTTAAGTAAAATAGAAATGTATTTTTGAGCTCGCGGCCTCGTGAGCAGGGGACCTCTTGGGTCAGAGGCCCGTAGCATTTTGCCAGCCCTGCCACCCTTTTTTTTTTTTTTTTTACGCGAGGAAATGCTTTATGCCCACCCCCCGCCTGGGGACGGCAGGAGGTAGTGTGGGACTCCCAAAACAGTAAACTGAAATCCGATCCTAGGGTTACCCACTAAAACCTCGCGGCGGCCTTCCTCCGGCGTTGGGGTGGTCCAGGATACGGATAAACCCCTCTGGTCCACCCCGCCGTCGCCCCCCCCTCAGTCACGAGGGGGTGCTCATCCTCGGGGAGCCTGGCGAAGCTCCCCCGGGCGGGGCGGCTCCGACCGCGCGCTGTAAAGAGGCGCGCGGCCGGCGGCGCCCCGGACGACCCTCCCCAGCCGCACCGGGAGTCATCCTTCCCGGGCCGCGACCCGGGCGCACCCGCGGGGTGTGCGCCCTCGCGGCCCGTCGGCGGCGGCGAGCTCAGTGATCGTTTTCCGATCGTTTTCGTTTCGAGAGCCGATCCCGCCTTCGAGCGGGATCGGCTCTCTCCCGACCCCGCTCGGCGGCCTCCTTCTGGAGCATGACTGCTTCGCAGAAGGAGACCACAGCCCTCCACTCCTCCTCGCCCGCCAGCATTGCCGCGACCAACGCCGGCGGGGACAAGTCTCGCCCGATCCCGTCGACCAGGACTCGGCGCTCGGCCGCCCAGGCCGGGCAGACCTCCAGCGTGTGCTGGGCCGAGTCCAGGTCGGATGCGCAATGGTGGCATCTCGCCGTCTCTTCGCGTTTTATTCGATTCAGATACTCACCGAAGCACCCGTGCCCGGTGAGTATCTGAGTCAACCTGTAGGTGACAGTGCCCCATTTACGGAGCACCCAGGCCTCGAGGTGGGGCAGGACGGCCCCGACGGCGCGCGAACGCGTACCGCCCTGGAGGACGAGCGCGTCGTGCCAGTCCCCCAGGACCCGCCGGAAGGCCTCCCGCCTCCGCACTTCGCGTCCCCACGCGTCCCCCCCTCCCCGGCCGAGATCGTACGCAGCTGCGTACATCTCGGCCAGGATGATGAAGGGGGGATAACTCGCGAGGACCGTCGCCGCCTCGTACGAGATTGTACGGTAGCCCCGCACGATCCGTATGGCCATGATCCGCTCCAGGCTCCTCAGCAGAGCCCTGGAGCGGGAGGCCCCCGCGAGGTCTCGCGACCAAACGGGGGCCCCGTACAGGGCCACGGACCGCACGACGCCACCGTAGAGGCGGCGAACTCCCTCCCCCGGTCCCCCGAGGTTGGGTAGCAGGCGGTGTAAAGCGCCCGCCACCCGTCGTGCTCGGGGGACCATCCGTACGAAGTGCTCCTCGAAGCTCCAGCGGCTGTCAAGGGTGAGGCTGAGGTACTTCATGTACCGCCCCACCGGGACAGCCGTGTCACCCACCTGGATCCGCGAGGCCGGGGGTTCCCTGCCTCTGGTGAGGCGGTAGAACCATAGCGCCTCACTTTTGTGAGGCGCCACCTCCAGGCCCAGCCCGCGGATCCGTCTGACGACGATTGCCACCCCCAGCTCGGCGAACCTGAGCGTCCGCTCGAAGTCGGGCCCCGTGGCGACCACCAGAGTGTCGTCTGCGTAGCAGACTGGTGCGGAGGACCGGATCGTAGGCGAGGTTCCACAGCAGGGACCCCTGCGGAACCCCGCACGTCACCTCCTTCCTTTGCTCCGTCCCGTTCCGGTCGACATAGTCCACCCGTCTCTCCTGCAGGTAGGCCCCGATGACCGACCTGAGGTAGGGAGGCACCTCGTGGTACACGAGGGCCTCCCTGAAGGCCGGCCAAGGGAGGGTCCCGAAGGCGTTGACGATGTCTAGCGACACCGCCAGCGCGACCCCCCCCGATCGGAGCCCTGCCACCCTATGGTTACGCCACTGAACCTACTAGTAGTTAATAGGCTTGATTAGTTCTCAAAAATACGCAACTTACGTTCAACTTTATCTCGTTTCAGATAGTTTTTCAATTGTATATAAATATTGTTAATAATGTAATATTAAAATTAATTATTTTTTTCATATATAATTTAGTTTTAATTCGAAATGTTAACAAAAGTTGAGCTTTTTAGTGATACTTTAGTCTCGTTACGAGCTCTGTTTAACATATTTTAAAATAGTATTTTTTTAGGTCGAAATAATATTTCACGTAGGAGCAACGGTTGCGTTTGAAAAACCTCTCCGTTCTGCCACTTTTACAAATGTTCGTGGCACCCGAGAGGTAATCGAATTGGCTAAACAATGTGCTCAACTCAGGTTAGTAGATGATACATCACACATACACATATTTTAAAAACAAATATTTTCAATGAAGACACATTTTAAATAGATATCGCTGCCTTAAATATCTTGTATATTTCACCTTTATTGTTGCTCTTTTTTAAGTCAGATAAATCGGATCGAATAAGATTACTAAAATCAGTAATTGAATCTCCAGAGCTCTCGTACACGTGTCTACTGCTTATTGTCATGGCACTATCAGCAGACGAAGTTCCGTAGTGTTGGAAAAATTTTACCCGGTTCCAATATCTCCAGAATTGATGATAAAACTAGCAGAGGATATTGAAGAAGATATGCTGAACAAACTTAAGCCCGGGTGTGTATTTCACAAAAAAATATATCTAATCTTAGTAAAAAAAAATGCTTTAATAACGTCTTGGTTGTTTCTTTTTTATATAATTTGGAAACAGAATTTTCAGACATCTTTAATGGTATTTACAAGACACACGTTATATCTAAAAGGTATGTGGAAAACTCTAGAATATCCCTTGGATATTTTCAATAAACAAAATCTGACCTTAGAACAATAGAAACCATTTTCCAGGTCGATATAATTACTTTATTGTTTGTATAAATATCAATCGGCCCACCTGACCTAGCTTAGCATAATACAGCACATTTTCACCCATGCCTAGATAATATAATCTTTACACAGTATAAAACAAAGTCGCTTTCCGCTGTCGGCCCACTTTTAAACTTAGATCTTTGAAACTACGCAACGGATTTTGATGTGTTTTTTCCTAATAGATAGAAGGTGGTTTGTATTGTAATTTGTATTTTTAGCTTAAGAAATGCGTAATATTTTTTTCAGCTTAATCGATGACTGGCCTAATACATACGTCTTCACAAAAGCCCTGGCAGAAGAGCTAATTCGTACTAGCGCAGCAGATCTACCAGCTTGTATCATAAGACCCTCTATTGGTAAAGCTGTATCAATGTTTTCGTTTAACTTTATGTTTTAGATGCTAGCAGCTGCTACTACGCCTCCGGTAGCCAAATTTTACGTCCCAAATGGAATAAGTGGCTGTAGCTATTGCCATAAATCGGACACAATTATGTCAGTCATCCCCTTTTTCTCATTTAACTGCCTAAAATAATTTCGATAAGTCATTGGTGTGAGCCCCGAAACGATCCTACGATTCCTTGTATTAGAAAAGGAGAGATCGACTACTTAACCACCGACACGAGACATAGCCTCAGAATCTTGTTTCCGAAAACTATTGGTGCGAGATAGGACTCGAACTTTGTTTAGTTTGAAATTAATATTAGAGCAAGAACTCTAAAGTTTACTACTTTCAATTAAGTTTTACACGTTACAGTAATATGCAGCTGCAACAATCATTGCCCAGGTTGGATTGATACCAGTAGCGTTAATGGTCCCAGTGGGGTAAGTCTGGTTCTTCTAATGTTGCCTTAACTTCAAGCCTCAGCACGAAGTTATGTATGCATGTAATTAATTCAGATTCGACTATTAATATCATTGCTAAATTAACTGTATATATATTAATACATATATATACACCTAAATATACAGTTAATTTATGTACAGTCAATTTAATTAAAATTTGTGACGAACAATATAACGACCTCTGTTCATTGTTTGTGCAACTATTTTATTCCATCAATACTTGAATATTAACCAATTTAAACTGAATTAAAACAAAATGTCGGATAAATATTAATATATTTACAAGCTTTGCATATTAATATGTACGACCTACCGACTTACGACACCTATTAATAAAAACAACGAAGCGTTTAATTAATGACATACCTTATTAAATATACCATATATATACCGTATTAGCGTATATAGTTCATTGATTATTTATTGAACAATAATTATTTACGAATTGAAAACATTAAATACATATATATAAATTATAGCCAATACAAACTACTACCATATTATAGAAAATATTTTTATTACTATATTTATATTATATTTTTATGCCATCTCGCATGAAAGACTGGACAGAATTCACTAATTTCTTGAAATACGAGAATGGTAGTCACAAAGAGAGAAATTTAAAAAATCCAAACTATCGGTCGGAGCCAACAAGCAACGTTTCCTTACTTTTACACTGACACTCTCTTTCAATTCAACCGCTTTTTTATTGACTATGTAATATATATCATCATCATTGTTATTATTATTACATAGTATAAAACAAAGTCACTTTTCGCTGACTGTCCCCTTATATGCTTATATTTTTAAAACTACGCAACGGATTTTGAAGCGGTTTTTTCAATGGTTAGAGCGTGCCAACGGGGTGGTTTTGATCTATAACTCATATGTGATGATTTAAAGAAAAATTGCGTGGAGTCCCGCCGCGCTATAGAAGTGGAACTTTTGTAACATGTATTCCAGTCTTGCGCATAGTAGTTCGCGACTGAGATCGCTCAGTTTAGGTCGCCGCTCCTCAACGACCTAGTTCGCTCTTTTAGTTCGCCCGCTTCCTCAGCTCCTAGTTCAAAACGTAAAGGGACGCCGACAAATCGTTTCTTAGTTCGTTCGAACGTGACAATATCTAGTTCTTCGTTGATAGTATGTAAGAAAATAATATAACCAGTTTTCTAGTCCTAAGTGTGCGGATGTTGTGTGTTACCGAGGCCCAGGGTCGTTTTTTGTGGTAGCCGTGTCGCGACCGGGGATTCTTAGCACCCCTCACTCCGCCGTTACCAGACCCACTACCATAGGTCAATGGAATAGCAGAGTCGCCGTGACTAGGGGCCGTCCATGTTACGTCGTTCATTGGGAGGTAATTGCCGTAATCATTATTTTTATAGTAATAGAAATTTATAGACTTCTAGTAGGGGGTAGTAACTTTATGAATAGCCAGAAAGTCTCCAAAAAGGCACGACTGGCTGTACACAGAGGGGTTTTGGTTCCCACGCTTATGTATGGGAGTGAATGTTGGGTATGGCAGGAGAAGCACAGAAGTAAGATTAATGCCGTAGAAATGAGGAGTCTGAGAAGTATAACTGGAGTAAACTTGGTGGATAAAATCAGAAATAGTGTAATTCGAGAACGCTGTGGTGTGAAAGAAGATATAGATACAAGGATAGAGGAAAAAATGCTTAGATGGTTCGGACATGTAGAAAGGATGGACGAAAGACGACTGCCTAAACGAATTTATAAGACGAGTGTGAAAGGGCGAACTGGTAAAGCTCGACCTAGGCGGACCTACCACCATCAAATCAACGATGTGTTAGTGAGAGGCCAGGCCAGGACTGGCCACCACCGACGAGAATGTATAAAAGCGATAATGAGAGTGGAGGAAGCAAGAAACGTATGTCAGGATCATAGCAACTGGAAAGAATTAGTCTCTGTCTACCCTCATGGGAAAAAGGCGTGATTGTATGTATGTATGTAGTAGCGGGTTGTGGTATTATAATAATTGATATTACAAGGATAATTAATTCAGCCATTTTTGATCCGAGTAATTCACGGGTTTTTTATGGGATAGGAAGGACAACGAGCAAGCGTGTCACGTGATGGTCAGCAACCAACGCCGCCTATGGACAGCATATATCATTATCATATATATCATCACGCTATGATTAATATGAGCGGGATAATAATCATTTTAGTAACATAACTCCACGCCTTTTGTTACCCGAAGGTGTAGGCAGAGGCTGTTGTATTTCTGTCATCAAATATCCAAGCGTTTGTAGTATAAAATGTAACAACACCGAACAGACGCTTCACCGTACTATAAATTTTTTTCATCCTATAAAATAACATACATAATATAACTTCACGCTTTTTGTTACCCGAAGGTGTAGGCAGTTAAGCCTCGTCTCGCCGTTATGTTTACGTCCCAAATGGAATAGGTGGCGAACCTATTGCCACACTGGGCACAAAGTATTCAGTCATCGATATTTATGACACTTAACTTCCGAAAACAATTTCGAAAAGTCATTGGTGTAAGCCAGTGTCAGGATTCGAACCCAGACCTCTGGATCAGAAGCCGTGTGCTCGACCACTGGACCACCGAGACATTTTAGTAGTAAATGTATAAAATTAAATACAGCGGTACGTAGTTCGCGTCTGCTAGTATTAAATATAAAAGAAGTAATAATAGTCTCGGTGGTACAGTGGCTGCGGTCTCCGCTTCTGATTCAGAATCGGGCATATAGCCATGATTTTGTGGACTTTAATTAGTATCGGTACCCCATGGTAAATATTAGATTTAGAATTTTCTATTCGAAAATGATCATTAAAATTAATTGTGAATAGGAAGCCATGGCCCATATGATTAAAGTTTGTCTTAAGAAAACAATATGATTTCACTGAAAATCAATTTCTAACCCTTTCTATTTTCATTTTCACATTACCAAGTTACAATTCCGCGCAGAGAGACTCCACGCACTTTTTTTATTTAAAAATTAGTATCTATTTATTCCCCAATGCTACTACCACTACTTCCCTGCATAATAAATCTGTAAAATTTTCCAAAATATTTATGTAAATTAATTAATGATTGTTTTAAAAGGCCATAATATTGATCTATTTAGAACGCGCAACGTTTTTGAGGTAGTTAATTGGATAAGGATTCATGCAAAATTGACTAAAATCGATTCTCAAATAAGCCATTTAAGCGGAATGCGAGCTTTTTTGTACTATGCACTATTTAGTGATGTGATATAGCGTATTTTAAGACATCTAGATTCTCGTGGTGCATTAGTAAAGCTTCCGACTGCAGGATCGAGGTTGGCGGGTTTCGTTCTGGGCGTTTTTCTATGTATGTATTTAGAAATAAAGTATATGTATTCATATCCGTTATCTAATATACACAGCACAAGCATTTAGTTGCTAAGTTTGCAACTAGAGTGCGCTGAGTGTATTGTATCCACGATATTATTATATGAATATATCCAACATTCCAGCTTCTCTTGGGCACATTGATGGGAATAATCCACGTACTCCAATCAAAACAAGACATCAAAATAGATATAGTTCCCGTGAACTATGTTTGTAACTCTGCAATAGTTTCTGCCTTACCAGCCAAAGAGAAACAATTAAAGATTTACCACGTTGGAAGTAGTTGCAGGAACTCTCTTAGTTGGGGTAAGTATTCACTAAACCACTTCCATTAGGGGCCGTTCATTAATCACGTGTAGTAAGATGTCACGTGTATTTATTTTTCCACCTTATTATTAGAATAAAATAGATTGATGTGAGCCCATAATCGATCCCACGACTTTCTGATTTAGAAGCAGGCCGCTCGAGTACTCGACCAGCCGAGATTGATGATGGATTAAAAATAATCTTTGTATATACTAAAAAGACACGTGATGTTGGATAGAGGGGAGGGGGGGTAGTTTTAAATATCACCACGTATCACCATGGGGGAGGCGTGGTCGGGTCAAAAATGATGAAAAATACATCACGTGATTAAGGGACGGCCCCTTACGAATAATATTCAGGCAAAAATAAGAAAGTAATATGTGTCTCATTCCATATTACAGGCAAAATCATTAATATCTTCAACAACAAAATAAGAAAAACTATTGTTTCTGAACGCGCGATTTGGTACTGCTTTATAGTTCAAACTACCAATACATGGATTTTTCTGGTATTACAATGGCTCTTACATGACATGACAGCTTTTGTAATAGATGGAATTCTTGTGATTGTGGGTAAACCACCTCGGTGAGTAATTTCTTAGGTTCAATTGAACCAATCAAACCCATCCCTAGTAAGGGTACGTTGACATCATCACATTAAAATTTAGAAATTAATTTGTCTTAGTATCAGCAATTTTATGTGGCAGATATAATGCGGCAAAAAACGCAGAACTAATTTTTGGTCCCAAATTTAAACCTCGGAGCAAAACCTATTGCTATTTATGTAACGAGCACAATGTTATTGGAATACTTAGTGCACATATCTTCAGAAAAGTCATTCGCGATCTCTGAAGTCTGAACTAGAGCTTGCTGATATTTACCTAGCGATTTTTTTATTTTTATATACAGATTGATATACAGATTTACAGATGAACTGCAAATTATTACAAATTACTACGGTCGAATAAGATGAGTATGAATCTTAAAACAATATCTTTAAACACTATAAAATGAAGATACATATTATGATGTCTCGGTGGTCCTGTGGGAGACCACACGGCTTCTGATCCAGAGGTCCGGGTTCGAATCCTGACACTGGCTCACACCAATGACTTTTCAAAATTGTTTTCGGAAGTTAAGTGTTACAAATATCGATGTCTGAAAACATTGTGCTCGGTATGGCAATAGGTTCGCCACCTATTCCATTTGGGACGTAAACATAACGGCGAGACGAGGCTTAACTGCCTACACCTTCAGGTAACAAAAAGCGTGAAGTTATGTTATGTATGTTATTTTATAGGATGAAAAAAATTTATAGTACGGTGAAGCGTCTGTTCGGTGTTGTTACATTTTATACTACAAACGATTGGATATTTGATGACAGAAATACTCAGAAACTGCTCGAAAACCTTTCTGAGACAGACAAAGTAATTTACTATTTCGACACTAAAGACCTAGACTGGACAGAAACGATATCTCTCTGGTACATTGGACTAAGGAAATATGTCTTGAAAGATGGTCTCAAGAATACAGACGTCGGAATGCGCCGCCAACTTTATTTCAAAATTGCAACTTATGCTTTAACTTTTTTGTTTTTTTACTGTTTGTGGATTTTATTGAACTGTTTATTTTTTTTTAATATTACAAATAAATAATTTGTTTTGGTAAAGTTATTATCATCTTTCCACTAGACCTTCTAATTTTGGTTGTAATTTTTTGCATTTTAAGCTCCGAAATAATGCCTAATCGTGCCTCACAAAACGATACATTAATCAAAACATTTTTGAAATGGAACTTTACATGCGAAATGCATATAATGTTTAACGCATTTAACGCTCCTCGCGGGTATTATTAAGTATTACTTATTAGTAATACTTAATAGCAGAATATCAACCGAACAATACTAAGATTATTCCAATGTCTATACATCAATAAATTTAGAAGCTGGCTGTTAGCCGGAAGGTTTTCTTCTGGATAGAGTTGTTGATTTTAATCATGGAAAAATGATAAATGTTTTGAACCTCTGAAACTTTTTTTACATATTTTCTTATCTCGTCTTGTTGGCCTTACTATATTTAAAAGCAAGCTATTAGCGCTTAACCAGTCTATCTACTATTTTTAAAAAAGCATTACTTACATCTTCATTTACTTAATTTTGTCTATTTACCTTAAAAACTAAAGAAGACATCTCATCTCATCATCATCAGGCAAACAAAACTATTACTATTATTATTTGCATTTCTTCTTTCAATATTTTATTAGCGGTTTTGTGGATCTGGAAAAAGCGTTTGACAGGGTGTTTCGACTGCGGGCGCAGCACACGCACGTTTTTAATTTCTTTCGATATTTAAATATCGTATGAAATATATCGATTGTACGTATCGAGATCGTACTAGATTTTTCCATAATGTCGAGTTGCATCGATATATCGCGTACATATATCGATATTATACGAAATATCGATATATATCGAGCACTCTTATGTGCAGTCCACCTATAAGGGCTGCACAGAGTGTGTGCGTATTGACGGCGGCTTGGCCCCTTTGTTTGAAGTCAATATTGTCTCCAGAGAGTGAGATCGACGCACGTAGGGATGAGAACGGGTGACCTAGTTGTGAGCTACCTGGTTAAAGCAGATAACGCCGTGCCGAATCGCCGTCGAACCTTTTAGCCGAATCGCCGTCGAACCTATAAACACTAGTCACTGATAAGAAAGATTATTGCTTCATGAAAGGATTACAATTGAATAGTGTTTGAAAGGGAGGAATCCAGAACGGATACAAGGATAATGGTCGATGATGTAGTGCTGGAACAGGTAAATGAAATTGGATATCTTGGATAGACTTTTAGCAGGGATGATAGTCAATGGCAATCCTGAGACCAGTCAACATATGTAGTGTATGGGCGTGTCTATGGAACAGACCAGTCCAGGCATACCCAGTCCTTTGTTTTTGGTCGATGTTTTTTTTTTTACCTACTCTTACATTAGGCTTCTTGCCACGCTGCTTAACTTAACGCCCTCAACTTTGTAACATACATGCATTTATAACAAATTTAATGTAAAAAGAGGACATCATACTTACATTACAACGGGTCTGGTGGTGCATCGGTATAACTACCGACTGTGGAGTCGTGATTGACGGGTTCAATCCCCACTCGGGTATAAATATTTATCTGGGATACCGAGACGTACATACGGACCCTTACCGAGTTATCTTGCGACAGTTAGCGATTGACACTACGATCCGAGCGATTGATATGTGTCTTGTTACTCCTATGCAGTAAAGACGT
Organism: Euproctis similis; assembly: GCA_905147225.2. Classification (NCBI taxonomy): domain Eukaryota; kingdom Metazoa; phylum Arthropoda; class Insecta; order Lepidoptera; family Erebidae; genus Euproctis; species Euproctis similis. The sequence goes on from LR990106.1 coordinate 17,377,998, forward strand.
TACTTAGTCGAAAACAGCTATCGATGCGCACTTTGTGGTACATGATAGCAGTTGATACCGTGGTCGTCAACAGTTGGTCCGCAATTTTGTTAACAACTTCATTCCTGTATGAAAAGTTCATCTAATATATAAAATTCTCGTGTCTCACGGGGTGCGTAATTGAACTCCTCCGAAACGGCTCGACCGATTCTCATGAAATTTTGTGTGCATATCGGGTAGGTCTGAGAATAGGACAACATCTATTTTTCATCCCCCTAAATCACAAGGGTAGCCCACCCCTCAATATTTTTTTTTAATTTTTCGACATTTTTGTTTCTTATTTTTTTTATAAAACGGGATACAAAAATACATACAACCCTAAAATTTCAACCCCCTACGATCAACCCTTATTTTTTAAATTTTATTTTTTGGCAAGACGTTTGCGGGGTCAGCTAGTTCCTGTATGAAAAGCGTTCGAAGTGACTCGAATTAGTTCGATTTCGTTTTCCCTTGTTATTAATCCGTTACCTATTTTAGTACTCCTGTAAATTTTTGCTGTTTTTGATAAGTAACAATAACTGATAGAGTTGTTGATTTTAATCATGGAAAAATGATAAATGTTTTGAACCTCTGAAACTTTTTTTACATATTTTCTTATCTCGTCTTGTTGGCCTTACTATATTTAAAAGCAAGCTATTAGCGCTTAACCAGTCTACTATTTTTAAAAGAGCATTACTTACATCTTCATTTACTTAATTTTGTCTATTTACCTTAAAAACTAAAGAAGACATCTCATCTCATCATCATCAGGCAAACAAAACTATTATTATTATTATTTGCATTTCTTCTTTCAATATTTTATTAGCGTAAGGGTATAAAAAAAGAAGTAAAAAAAACATGTATTAGACTTTATTTGTACATAATATTGTGTATCATATCTTATAATTTATATTTACAATAACAATTCTCTTGCATACCTCTTAGTAACGCAACTTGAGCTAAGATGGCCGTTCTTGGTGATGTCGTTGTAAGCATTAATAATTAATATATGTTTTAATCAGGGTCATAAGACAAAACGGAAACCCTTCGCATCGATTGTATTGCTATTAACGAAGTGTCAACATCAGATACTTTAGTTAGATTGACATTTAATTACGACATATTACATGTTTGTAATTCTATTACATATACAACGTAGATCATGCAATTACCACCAATTAATTTGTGTGAATTTTTTATAATTATTTATAATATTCCTTCATAACTTAATAACAATATATAATGTAAGTAAAATAAAGACAAAATTACTATTGTATTTGCGGCAGACAATGTTCGCGAAAGTCTGAGAACTAAAAATGTCTATCGAGCATACCAATGTCAATATTAAAAAAACATCTATACGAATCTTGACGAATGAATTATAGTGAGTATTCACTTTGCCTGAAGCCCCCAACAGGAAGCTGAAATGCTTATTTTGCAATATAGGTACGTCGGTAACTTGAAATATTGAACAAGGATTACGTCGAGATCGATACACACGAGTTATAGTATGGCAAATCGGTACAACGGGGCAGACATTAGCTGTTTAGACCTATATAATTAGTTTAATTTTAAAATATTTATAATTTCACGCGAATCCTTTTAATTGCGTACGTGTATTATAGTCATATCACAATTTTTCGTTAAAACTTAACATTATTATAACAGGACATAAGGTTTTATAAAAGCCACTTAGAGGCAAGGCATTTGAAAATCTTTCCAGCCAGATCTGGCTTGGCTGAATGTATTTGAATGACAGAAATACCTTGGTAAAAAATGATTATGTCAAATATGGTTATAACTCATTCGATAGATGACAATAGAATATAACCTGAATATATTATGTGTTTCAATGTTTAGAAGCAATTGCTATTTGACATCCAGTTTCATATTGTTCTGTGTAGTTTCTCTGTAGTTTACTCAATATTAGAGCAAATTTGTTCATCATGAAATTTATAATCAACTGACCCCTTGATTGATTCATGCACTTCCTTGACCAAGTCTGCCAGCTCGCCAGGTCCGTAGCCCAGCAGTTGTCTTAAATCACACACGAATTTGTACACAAATCTATGGAAAAACAGATATATATAATTAATCCGGAAACCATAAATTTCATAAAATCTTTAGCAAATCTTAGATTTAGAGGCAACAATTAGTGACTAATAAATATAAAATAAATTACCTCTTTCCGGAGACCTTTGCTATCATATCACCATCATAATAATACCGGAGTGCCCTTGACAGCTTCTCATAGTTCATAGCAGGCTTGTTTTTCCTGGTGCCCCACAGTCTTGCTACTCTCTCAGGTTCTAAAAGCTTGAATTCACCATCATTGCCTGAGATCACATTGTTGTAATATTAAATACAGATTATTATAATTATTAGTCAAATAAATCTTAACAACTGACTGAAAATAAAAACACTAGAATAACTTCACAGATCAGTTCCTAATCAATATTTCTATATTTGTATGTGTGTGTGTGAATGTGTGAACACCTTCAAGAAACGCTGCATGGATCCAAGTCTCTGACTAACTTGATACAAAGACAACTTATGATCTTGGGCTTTGTTTGGGATGAAATTGCACAAGAAATGACGAGGCTCAAATAAACTCAGCAGTGCAGCTTAAGCGTGTAGCATGCGTCCATAATAGGTACATACCATTCCACCTGATAATATTAAAGTATTCAGCACTCGTCAGTAACTCCAACAAGAATTGCCACAACTGTATTTGGCCATTGTTACCGTTCCGCGAAGTGACGTACGGTGTCACGTCGTCATCGTTTGACTGCCGTATCAACACCTATAAAAGAAATACACCATTAACAGACAGACAACGACCCTAACGCTAACTTACGGAAGCGAGAGCAGAGCGTGCAAGAGTGAAGGATAAACGCGGTCGAAATGAGGGCATTGCGCAAAATCTGCGGAGTGACCCTCGTTGACCGCGTGGAAAACAAGGTTATAAGGAAGGAGGTCGGATTGAAAGAGTGTCAGTAGAAAAGTAAGAAAGGGCATGCTCCGACGGTTCGGACATGTAGAAAGGATGGACGGTGTAAGATTGACTAAGCAGATATACAATGCAAAAGCGGATGGATGTAGGAATCGAGAACGACCTAAACACACATTCCATGAACGTGTTCTGGAGGAAGGTGATGTTAGGAGCCTCAAAAATCTAAGCGCGTGCATGAATAGAGTCATGAAAGTCACCGAAGGGAGTGAGGTGTGTAAGAATCGTTACTTATGGCTCTCCGTTATCTCGGCCGACCCTGCAAGGGATTTGGCGTGAAGTTCTTTATGTATATAGGTATGTACAACGACCCATAGTGGTCCGGAAATGATTTTAAAAAAAAAGTGCACTTCACTTCTTTTTGGTACTGTGAATTCTAACAGTCTCGGTAATTAAATAATTTTTTTTTGTAGTTGTGTGTGATACTGGACGCGCCAAGACAAAATTAAGGCTACATATACATATAGATGTCTAACTAGTCGGTTGTCTATCAAGCTACTGTTCTATATGTGTGTTCAATACAATCATTTGTATTCTATCCTCTTTAATCCAGAGTCTCACGTTTTTCAATTAGTAAGTTCATTCGCTGTTGGCGACAATGACCGTACTACGCACTTTCGGCCGTTAATAATCAGCTAACTTCGCGAGACTTTTCCAGAAAGATTTTGTCCAGAAAATAATTTTACACTAGCCTAGATTTCATTCAATTGTTTTCTTTATCTTTTAGTTTTTAAATAAATTTGTACCTGTTTTGGTTTTTTCTTGATAGCTGACTGAGGCATTTCTAAGGGATCCCGTATTTGTTGGTTGTCATCTGTTTGCACTACAGCTGTAAGTAAGTACACAAGTAGTATGATTAGATTGGGTTTTCGAATTTCTATAGTCTATGGTACAGAACTGGTCAAGCAGATGCAAATTCTTTGGAAATCAATTTCTACTACCTCCTTCTCCCTTGCTGCATATGCCATCTGGCTTAACATGTTTGGTTTAAGAAATATTTAAGCTCACCGATAAATTTGCACTTTCGTAATAATTCAAAATGCGTCCAAAACAAGTCACCGGGATCTGAGGGCACTTTTTCTCTGGAATTAATTAAACAAAATATTAATTTTATCAAAGAATATGTAGTGTAAAATATAAGAATGATTTACTAATAATTCTAGAACACGAGATTTAGTTGCTTTACATGCAACTAGATGGCGCTATGTGGAATTTAATTCAAAATATAATTATTATACTGTGATACTATTATGTAACTTAAATAAACAGAGAACAGTATGATGACTAATCTCTGTGACTTTTAGCACCAAGACAGATCAGTTTCCATTGATCAATACCACCATCCAATCAGTAATATAGGGTAGTACTTTACCAAGCTAAAATAATATGAAGAACTTACTTGAACTCAATATTTGTTATGGTACATAGTTCTGCTCCACTTATGTTCCAATCTGACAACTTGACACCAGTCAAGTTGAACTGACGGACTGCCCATTGTATCCACAGCTTAACATGCTGGACAGACCTAAAAGTTCACAATATAAAAACAGGTAGCAGATATATTTCACAGAACAATATCCTATAATGGCAAAGCAAGCATCCTAAGGACGTTTTTTTTTATGGGATTGGAAGGCAACCGAGCAAGCCGCCCATGGACACCAGCAACAAATATAGTGTTACTGTTGCGTTGCCGACCTTTAAGGTATAGGGGATAGGAAAGGACGGGGAAGGGGGGTGGGCCTCCGGGTACCTCTCTCACCGAACGAAACGCGGCATGAGTCACTTTACGTCGGTCTTCTGAGAGGTCGTGGTATTTCACCGGTCGAGCCGGCCCATTCATGCAGCGAACTGCTTGGCTCTACCACTTAGTAAATGTTAGTACCTTATTAGTAGTAACTTAGTAAACCACATTAACTGTTGCTGTTTAACTGTTTCGTTACTGCTGCACTTACCACTCATTGGGATCATCTGGTACTCTAATGCGATGTTCACTATTGAACTGTGTATCTACCACCCATTTTACAGTGGCTGCATGAGGTTGTAAGACAGGATCTTCCACAATCGGTTCTTGTATTGATGTAGAGGTTTCATCTTGATCAGGAACTATGCCACATAATAATAATATTGTTTAAATAAAACGCCATCTAGTACCTTATTAAGTATCTACAGTTCATTGACTACTAAGGAATCAATCGAACAATCGATTCAGTTAAATGTCACCTAACTTCACGCCTTTCTCTAACTAAAGGTGTAAGCAGCTGATAAAGCCTGGACTCGCCGAATAGTTATGGACTTGCCAAATGGAACCTAATGCCATCACACCAGGCACAAAGTTGTCAGTTAAAAGAAAAAAGAAAGAAAAGTATTCCGAGAAAACATTGGTGTAAGTGCAAAATCGAACCCATGACTTCGGAAACATAAGCAGGGAGCTTGTGAATTGGACCACCTATCACATATAAGTTTTAAATGAATGAATGACATATAACTTGAATGGTGAATTACAATTTTACAGATCTGATATCTGACTTCTAAACAATCTACTTTGTTTTCTAAGTTTATTATTATATTAACACCTACGGCTGTCATCCATCTGGTTGGGTACAGACACCAACTCTTCATCCGGCTTCAACACATCTAATATATTGATTTTTCTCTCAGCTGATCTTATTTGTATATTCACTTGTACAACACCTTCTCCTCTGATGCATTGTTCAACTAACGTTTTGTGGTTCTCCAGCTGAAAACAGAAATTATAATGGGAATATAAATTTTAATAAAATAAACCTTCAAAATATAGAGTGTACAGGAAATAAGAGATGTGACTGCTGGTACTTATCAGCCAAGTGGGTCTAATTAAGATGTAATATTACTTTTGTAATAACTGAACAGATAGTACAAAATAAAATGGAAGATTTGTTCGTATACAGCTGAAGTGTGTTGGAAGTACATTTTTTGATGCTGAGTATTTTAAGAATTTATTCAGTCAAACATGTACAATTAATCACATACCATCTTTGCATTCTGTAGCCAAAAAGTGTAGTCTGAGAGATCAGCTCCTAATCTTCTTTCCAGCATTGCTCTGAGCCGAGACAATCTAGTTCTTATGTCCATTAACTGGATTATTACCTCATCTGTAATACAAAGAAATAAGGCTTTATCTATATTGCTGTGGTATTACTTTACCACTAATAAAGATATATATATATATGTATATACAGTTGAATCCGTTTATAGTGACATCGAAGGGAACAGACAAACACGTCATAATAAGCGGACGTCATACAAAGCGTTTACTAGTGAACATCTTTTAGCAGTATGTACAATGCAAATCAAAAAACAATGCGTGACCTTCAAGCGTCGATTACTCACTGATATTCAAAATATTGAAAGAATATACATATTTGAAAAAAAAAGGGGCCGCAAGTGCGTGCTGAATGTCGCCGGGAACCAACAAACATTACCGGAGGCGCAAAGAATTATGTCGGTCATTTTAAACGATAATAACTTAGTAAATATAAGTAATAATAAGCAACATGACACTGTAAGGGGATTCATTATATCCGAAGGTTTTTAAAGATTTTTATATGAAAACCAAACTTCGTAGTGTAAGTAAGTCATAATAAATGGATGGTCAAAATAGGCGGAGTCATAATAAACGGATTCTACTGTACTAAATTATTCACTAAATTATGGTTAATATAAATGAATTATTTGGTTCCCTATAGTAAGTGGTGTAATTTTTTATCATACTATAGATACAATTCTATTACTAACTGAACATCCGTAAATACTGAAAAGAGCACTGATAACTTGTTGGTACTTAAACATAAGTCATTAAAACTCTCAGACTACTATACTACTATATTATGCCATTTATACATGTATATTGATTAGTATTTTGATATTTGAACCACTTTCCCCTTAGCACAATAGCCATTGGCAGCCAGGAAATGTATTAACTACACAGCAGAACATTCCAATGGAAACTGTTCTGTTAATCTGTTTAAACAATTATAATAGTGAAAACTGCAGAATCTACTCATTAGTTTTTGATAAAGATACATATATATATGCCTGCTGGTTCAATAAGCTCTATAAATAAATATTGTTGAAAAACTACAACATACATTCCGATTATGACAAATTTTCAAAATTGAATGTATAATTTTATTTTATTTAAGAACTTAGAAACCATGCAACTGTTTACAATGTGTTTTTTAAATGGATTACAGGATTTTTCGGATTTTTCCCGATTTAGCACTTTAAGAACAAAGTTCGCTGGGTCAACTAGTAAAATATAATAACTAGTACTTACCACTACTTTCAGTGCTTTGCATGGTATCATCTTCATCTGGAGTATCGGAAAACACTGTTAAAGGAGCATGGAGGATTTCCCCACCAGCCTGCATAAGACCTAAACCAAGTATTATTGACTTTAGTAAATAAAATCATTCTGCTCATCACTTTTTCATAATATCCTAATCTTCATCTCTTTGACTTCTTAATATACAGCTGCAATATTTATTAACAAACTTCAATATAAAAATAAGAATTAGAGTGAGTTTAAAGAAATCTGCAGATATTCTCTGATTATTTTCCGAAGACTGAGTGTGAATTCACTAAAATTATTTAAAGTATAATTTAATCTTAAGATAAGCTTTTTTCAGAATCTGTACATTATTTAATAATAAGCAGTACTAATAAGGAACTCTGAGTATTATCATTATTTAGGTTATATAAGTACAAAACATATTATTTAATGATACCAGTTTCAGATCTTTAGGACTTGCCACAAATTGAAATTTATTTTAATATATTGACTCACCCAGTTTGAAGCCACAAAAATGTTTACACTTGCAAACGTTAAACAACATGGTAGTACATAATTATTGGCTTAAAAACTATCTTATTGGCAGAGTACAAGTTATGTTTTAGAGTCTAAGCGGACTTCATGGAACGTTAATTTATTTAGATTTATCCTGTTTACAGACCTCTGTTCACTTTACACTTAATGTTACACAAAATATACTTTATTATACTTAATTAATGAAAACAACGTTTCGGTTATTGTTATCTAGTGAGCTAATTTGCCTGCGAGTCTAATATTAACTTTTATACGGATAAGGCAGTCAAGATAAACTTTCTGTCGATAGTCAGAAACTTTTACTAACCCTTAGGGAATTGGGGTACTTGATATGTTCACTTACCTAATTCTGATTCCGAAACATATTGAGGTATTATTGACAAAGGATCTGAAACTTCGACGGTACTTTCGTCATATACATTTTCACCTTCTTCCATTTTAATTGCTCGCACATTTAGTAAATCATTTAAATCCGTGACTTCCATTTTCACAAATTGTTACAAGAATAAAAGATAACAATGTTTGTACAGGCTTGAACGGTAGCGCAATGAATTAGAATAACAAAGACAAGATTAATAACTATTTATTGTAAACTTTTAAATGAAAACAATAGTTTAAATTTTTAGGAACAGGAAATCATTCTCAAATAAGCTAGCAGTGAGCAAAGTACCTATCTACTTCCGTGTCCTAGGCACGATAAATATATCGATTAGTAAATCGATTAATTCGGTTGAGTAATATCCATGAGTAATTGTTTCATGTTTATCGATGTTAATTTAATATTCTGAAATAATCAACGGAGAGTTGCAGTCGATGAATAACAAAATAAATGCTGCTTTATGCAAAAAGCTGTGAAAGTGAATTACCATTTTAAATTTTTGTTATTATTTCTAAATGATTTTGAAAGTATTTGGCACATGAATTTCTTACCCGATTCTTCTCATGATATTGTTGTTATTGTTGATTGATTGTGATTTAGAACATTTTCTTGTCAAACTTTCACAATTCAATATTTCTAAGTTAAATATTAATTTCTCAAGACAATTTCCATGCGAGTGACAGTGCTGAGTAAGAACGAGACAGATATACATACATTTAAAAATTTAATTGAACAAAGAACATTAGAGCACTGATATTAGCATGTGTATACGGATCTTGAGCATGCTAGTTTCGAGCTTGCTCCAAAATCGACAGCCATGCTAATATCAACCATATACATTCTGAAGCATGGTTGAACATAGAATGCTTATTGACAGCAAATGATATAAGCATGCTCATTATGAGAATGCTTAAGTCATTTGTCTAAGCTAATTTTGCTAAGTCTCGTCCATAATAGGCGTGTTCCACTAAACGACCGCGGCGACCGTAACACCCGCTGTATCGTTCTACATAAAGCCCGCGGTTGTTGTGAGCGATCGCTCGACGTCATAAATGACGTCACTGTTCGCGACCGCATCGCGCCCACTTCGCCTGCAAAATATTGGTAGGTCTTAGTGGGCTTTCAATAAAAAATGACAAATGTCATCAGAACTTGATAAATTTTCCGAGCCGCCGTATTGCTAGCACACATCGCTCAAGTTTTGCGTTCCACTTAAAACATTCGCCCACAACGGGCGGGGCGTTTTTACGTTAGTGGAACGGCAATTTCCGCGATCGCGGTCGTTGCGGTCGTTGCAGTGGAACGAGCCCTATGTAATCAAGTCAATGTTGTCAATTTTGACATCTTTGACATAGTCGATGTTGACATTCTGGCAAGAATTTTATGAATTTACAGTTCTAATTGATTATTGTAGTCAACTTAAATTTCAATCACTATGAACATGTGCAATAAACATGTATTATTAAAATATTAAGACTTTATAAGTACCCTTTCATTGTTAATTTAACCTTTTGACAGGAAGTAACTTGAAAATTCAAAGTATGGATGGAACTTGGGTTCTTATCTTGCTGGCACTGGTGATGCTAATTGGTTCCTATGTGGCTGGAAGTATACCTCTAAATGTCTCCATGTCAGAGGTAAATACATTTATGTATTAATCTGTTAAATTACATCGTTTTTATTGCAATAACATTCACAACTGGGCCTCAATATGGCGAGTTGTGGCGCATATTTTGAAATACTTCACGCAAATGTTACAAAATTTATTTCTTCGTTAAGTGATAGTATATCATAATTAACTGAGATTTATAAACTGTTTGTTATTTGTATCTTTGGCCCAGTGGCTGGACACTCCGCTTCTGAATCAAGAAGTCGCGGGTTCGAATCCTTGCCAACACGACTTTTCAAAATTAATTTCGAATCATATGATAGGTATAGGCAGCGGCTGTTAAGCCATGTCCCGCCGTTATGTTTATGTCCCAAATGGAACCTATACCGATGGCCATACCGGGCACAAAGTTTTTCTGTCATCGTTATTTAACACACTTAACTTCCGAAAACAATTTCGAAAGGTCATTGGTGTGAGCCAGTGTCAGGATTCGAACCTGGACCTCGGGATCAGAAGCCGTGTGCTCTACCACTGGACCACCGAGACTATAAGATATAATTGTGATATCAATAAAAATATTCTTCTTATATTCTTAGTCATATTTGTTGTTAATTTGGAACTCATTGTTTTCCGTGGTTGTTTTATTTCATACTGGTTTAAATTATAATAACCAACCTTAGGAATAATAGTTGAAATTAAAAGTTAATCTGCAACCACACTATTCATTATGGGGATATAATTTTAATTATAACATTTATATCCTACTAATATATTTTGGTTCTATTGAATATTTTGTGAAAAAGCGTAACCCATGAGTATTTCTTTTCAATTTGATGATTTGCCAGATTTGTTTGCATCTATTATGAGTAATCTCACATCTCTCTATCTAGATACTAAATTTCATTACAATCAGTGTATTCGTGCCAGAGCTAGGTCACATACACTACACAAATAAATTAGTTCTTTATGATAGCACCTATCTATTAAGAGTACATTTTTATTTAAATTGTGTACCATAAAAAGCATTTGTTATATATATGTATGAAATGTATGATAGTGAATGAATTTGATAAGTTTTACTTTGTGCCCAGTATGGCAATAGGTTCGCCACCTACTCCGTTTGGGACGTAAACATAATGGCGACATGAAGCTTAACAGCTGCTACCTACACCTTCGGGTAGAAAAATGTCTGAAGTTTTGTGTGTGTGTTATAAGTTTTAATATGACATGGACTCGAGGCTTTTGTATTTGGACGTTATTAAGGATATAAAAAGCTTATTACGTCGGCACTCTGACGCAACTGTCATGGTTTTTTACCGTGACCATTTGTAACTCAAAATAAAAGTAATACTTGCTAGTGGAAGTTGTTTATTTTATTTGTGTCGCAAATGGATTTGACGCCTTCACCGTGGGCATTTGTATAAACTAAATTTGATCAGTGGATAGAGTATATTGTGGTTTAGCCTCAGACTATTGAGCGTAACATTTGTCTTTTACGAATTGATGATACTTTGATTAATTATTAATTAATGAGGATTCAAATAAAAAGAAAAATATTTTTATACAATACTAATATTTAGAAATAGAATGCCTGCACAATCTAAAGTAGTACATGCTTTTAAATGAAGGTACTACTTGCATAATAATTTCAATATTTATTGGTATGAAAAGTAATCCCTTATTGTCCAATATAATTTTCTTTAATACAAAAATATAATTTTCTTTTGTTCAACCCGTTGGACCATTCACCCTTGGCGTCCCTCAGCGTGAAAACTCGTTTTTTTATTTTGCCGTGTTTAGCCTCCTCGGAAGATATAAGTAGAATATCTTCTGAGAGGACTATTAGATATTTCATTCGGCACTGATGAAGTTTAATGAAATTTCACGTTAGTGGCTAGATATTTAGTAAGATAGATGCAGTGGACCCTTGCGGACCGAACGAAAAAATAGGAAAATAATAAAGAAATGCAAGTCGAACGATGATGTGGTGACCAAGGTGGATAAAAGTATGTTATTAAGAACGTAGCTTGTGTATCCTATAGGGAGAGACTTTCTCTCCCTTTGGGATACACAAGCTACGATCCGTCGGGAGAGACTTTCTCTCCGTATGGGATACAGGCGCCAGTTTATGTATGTACATTTCGGACTTTATCTATTGTTACAGGATAAATTACAAAAGGTGACAGTGCTGGGTGCCGGTCTATTGGTTGGTACGGCGCTGGCGGTGATCATCCCTGAAGGTGTGCGCGCCTTGTTCAGTGAACGCTCACAACCGACTGTGGTCACCAAGGACTTCACTGCGGAACCACCCGGACACGATCATGACGATGACCTACACTCGGTTATTGGTATCTCATTAGTTTTAGGTAAGCAGAATTATTATTAACATGCACATAATAGGAACTTCTAAAATGATTCAGTTCTCTTACATAATTGTCTTGTCAACAAAAACAAACTCAACAAAAAAACTCTATACTCGGTCTCTATACTCAACTATAATATGTCTTGTATGTATAATACACGGATAGTTGCTTTTATTACTGTATACTTACTGCATATCTAATGTTAACTGATGATTTAATGGAGAGCAGTCTTTAGATCGTATTATATGAAGTAAATTGAAAACGCCAAATTTGTATATCAAGAAACGCAATGGAACAGATAAAACATTTTTTTTATCTATATTAACTTTCATGACTCCAAGTTCGCAGTTTGTTTCGGTGGTCCAGTGGTCGAGCTCCCTGCTTCTGGACCCGGAAATCGCGGGTTAGAATCCTGTAACTGGCTCACACCAATGACTTTTCGAAATTGTTATCGGAGATTATGTGTAATAAATATCGATGACTGAAAACTATATGTATGGCAATAAGTTCGCCTTCCCTTTGGGACGTAAATATAACGGCGAGACGAGGCTTGACAGCCGCTGCCTACACCTTCGGGTAACTAACGCGTGAAGTTATGTTATGTTTACACCAAGTTCGCAAATGAATATTTAGAAAAGAGTACTTAATAATATTGGTCAACTTGGAGGTTGTTAGCTTAATTTATAGGCACGCATAGTTTAAATAGTCACTCGACAATAGTTACGCTTGAATAAAATCGGTGAAATCGGTGGTTTTTTTACGAGATAGGGAAGTGAGCAAGTGGGTCACATGATGGTAAGCAACTACTCACCGCTTATGGACACCCTGTTACGTTGCCGTACTGGAGTGCGAGGGGAAAAGGGATCGGGCCCCCGGATACCTCTCTCACCGAACGATACGCGGCATGAGCCACTTTACGCCGATATTCCGAGAGGTCGTGGTATTCACCGGTGGAGCCGACCTATTCGTGCAGCGAACTGCAAGACTGTACTGAAACTGAATCACGGCCAAATATTCGGTTTAAGTTTCGTCCAGTAAAAACCAGTTTCAATTGGACCGAGTCAGGTATGTTAGAATTAGAATTCTAACATACCTGACTCGGTTCTTTAACTTTCATGTAGCTATAGCTAATGGTAATACGGTACTGATCACAACGCTAACTTATGAAAGCGAGAGTTGGGTATAGCAGAGTGTGCATGAAAGTAGGATAAACGCGGTCGAAATGAGGACACTGCTAAAAATTTGCGGAATGACTCTCGCTGACTGCGTCGAAAACAAGATTGTAAAGAAGGAAGTTGGACTGAAAGAGAGTATAGGTGTAAAAGTATGAAAGGATATGCTCCGATGATACGGACATGTCGAAAGAATGGATGATGATTGACTAAGCGGATTTATAGTGCAAAAGCGGAAGGAGAAAGAACTCGAGAACGAAGGCATTTTCCATGACGAATTGAACAAGTCCTAGAAGAAGGTAATGTCAGGAGCCTGAAAAACGGACGAGTATGACAAGAGTTGATGAAAGTCAAACAAGCGAGTGAGGTGCGTAAGAATTGTGCCTTATGGCGCTCTGCTCTCTCTGCCTGCCCTGCAGGGGAGTTAGCGTGAAGTGATGTATGCATAAGCCACTTCGTCAAATAACTGTGTGTTTCTCTTTTCAGGTTTTGTATTTATGTTATTAATAGATCAAATGTCAGCAAGATTCAATGACCAAAGCAATCCAATCGAGAAGAATGTTACCGCCACCGTTGGATTAGTTGTACACGCTGCAGGTAATTATTAAAAAATAAATTAGATTGAGATCATTATTTTAGTGTTACAAGTAGCCAGCAACAGTGATTTAGACGTTAAAATTAAAAAAAAAAGATCGATTAAAATCTTTTTCTTAATTGTAACCTGTTGAAATATGGTCTGTGAGGTATTTTTATCTTGTCTGGTTTGTTCTTTATTCAAACTTCCATTGTTTTTAACTGCTACACATAAAACCTTTTTGTTACACCCACGCTCTGTGATATATATTTTTTAATCTTTAATTGTTACACTGTACTTTATCATAATGTACATGTTAAGTTATAAATTACTTTATCTGTGTAAAAATTGTAAAACATTGTCACGTTTTTGTTACTCAACACACGACCGATGTTCGATAACAATTTCCTGATATTTTTACTTATTTAATTTAAAAATAATTAGTTTAAGAAATAGAAAGCGTTCGAATATCCATCGGTACATACATCGGTTATGCTTCCAACATAATCTCTTCTTAAAATATAGAATTAAATTATACCATAATACTACTAAAAACATTAGTGCTCCGCTCCTATTGGTCATAGCGTGGTAACATCGATCCTATAGTCTTACGCCCGAATACTGAACCGCCACTCAAATCTGACAATCAATAAAGTGCTACTTACTGCTCAAATTTCACGTATTCTGTCTAATGTGACAGCTACTTAAACGCTTAAGTAGAGCTTATATATTTGAGTGGCGGTTCAGTATTCGGGCATTAATTATATAACGACTATCTATCGCTGAAATATTTTTGCAATTCGGGTCAATTATTACTGGCATTAGCACGATCAACCAAACAAACTGTTCAGCTTTTATAATATTAGTAGACTGCCTTACTGCATACTACGTATGTACTTGAAACATTAGTCATGGCTCCGCTCCTATTGATCATAGCGTGCCAAAGCCTTCGTCAATAATAAGACTATCCAATACATACATAATTTTCAATTCGAACAAGTCGATTAGCGCGACCAACCAAAAATACTTTGCAGTTTTCACAATACATATTAGTCTAGAATAGTCAAAGAAGAAATTTCAAGTCTTAATTTTTTTCTCTCGTAATATTAAACATAGGTATAGTTTTAATAAACATACTGTTACTCACACATTGTGTTCTATGCGATAAGACTTAAAAGTATCTAAGTATGTAAAGTTGAATAAATGTTATTATATTGTATGCAGTCAATTATGAACATATGTTAAATATGTTAGTTAAAAAAAGACGTAACTTGTGAAAATATATTTTTTGTACCTAGCCTTAAACCACCGATTAGCGTGGAGAGGGCATGCTAGTAAATATTAACATACATATTATACATAACATATAAATATTAACATAAAATAGTAGACTTAGTTACTCCCTATGCCTTATCATCATCCTTAGCCTGTTGCAGTCCACTGCTGGACATAAGCCTCTCCCAATGTGCGCCACAACATCCGATTCTCTGCCTTCCGCTTCCAGTCTTTTCCAGCAGCCCTTCTGAGGTCGTCTGACCATCGGGGTGGTGGGCGTCCTACACTACGCTTACCAAGTCGCGGTCTCCACTCAATGACCTTCTTGCTCCATCTACCATCGGTCCTTCGACAGATGTGACCAGCCCATTGCCCATTGCAGCTTATTCTACGAGCTATGTCGGTTACTCCGGTTCTCTGTCGGATATACTCATTCCTGAGTCTGTCTTTCAGAGATACTCCGAGCATAGCTCGCTCCATAGCTCGCTGAGCGACTTTAAATTTGTGGACTAGCCCCACCGTAAGTGTCCACGTTTCGGCACCGTAGGTCATTACTGGTCGGACGCACTGGTCAAAGACTTTGGTCTTCAGGCATTGCGGTATAGGCGAGCCGAAAACTCGACGCAGTTTGCCGAATGCGGCCCAACCCAGCTGAATCCTCCTGTCGGCTTCCTTCTCGAAGTTTCGTCTACCTAACTGGATAGTTTGGCCTAGGTAGACGTATTTGTTTACGACTTCGAGAATTGACCCATCGACATTTATCGGTCCGGGCACGACATGTTCGTTGAACATGACTTTGGTCTTGTCCAAGTTCATGCCCAGACCGACACGTCGAGAGGATTCGTCTAGACTGCGCAGCATTCCGCTTAACTGTTCCAGCGATTCTGCCATTACAACTATGTCGTCGGCGAACCGAAGATGTGAGATGTACTCACCATTCACGTTGATACCCTGTCCAGTCCAATCCAGTGTCTTGAAGACGTCCTCCAGAGCGTTGGTGAAGAGTTTGGGAGATATGACATCTCCCTGTCTTACACCTCGGTTTAGCTCAATGGAGTTCGTCACCTGGTCCTGTATCTGGACAGTCATCGTGGCGGTATCATACAAGCATCTCAACACCTCGATATAACGCCAGTCAATCCGACATCGCTGCAATGCATCCAGAACTGCCCAAGTTTCGATGGAGTCGAAGGCTTTTTCGTAATCCACGAATGCCATACACAGCGGCTGATTGTACTCTTCGGTCTTCTGTACAATCTGCCGAACAGTATGGATGTGGTCCACGGTACTAAAGCCTTTTCGAAACCCGGCCTGCTCCGGAGGCTGGAATTCGTCGAGTCTTGCAGCGAGACGATTCGTGACGACCCTCGAGAACAGCTTGTAGATATGGGTCAGGAGTCAGATGGGTCTGTAATTCTTCAGTAAGGTCTTATCGCCTTTTTTGAAGAACAGCACCACTGCACTCCTGCTCCAAACCTGTGGTGTTATACCCTGTTGTATGACGGAATCAAAAAGACTTGCTAATTCCTTTAGGATAGGAGTCCCGCCGGCCTCTAGAAGTTCTGTTGTGATTCCGTCATCACCGGGTGCCTTGTTGTTCTGGAGTTGCTCGAGAGCCGCACTAATCTCGCTTTCTGCAAAGTCGGGGATGTCCTCACTATAGTGACGCGTTAGTGGGGCTCTGTGGTCATCATCGCTGTGTCCCGTCGGCTTGGTCACCTTCCCGAAAGTAGAGCAAGTTGCCCGACTGTAGGGTTATCGTGTCCTCCCCCTCTCGCCGGACTTCAGACAGCCCTAGAATATGCCAGTTCAAGCAACTTAGCTCGACCTCGAGTTCGGTGAGGTGTTGGTCCAGCCGAAGACTGCGTCCGTTATATGTAGCCACGAGTAGTTGTTTTTGGCAGCCTGCCGTAACCCGGAGATTCTTCGCACCCCCTGTCCCACCGTTACCACGACCGCTGCCTTGGCCGAGAATAGTGGGACCACCGGGAACTGGGGGCCTGAACCTGAACCTTTTCTTAAAGATAGGGACGCTGCTGCCCTTCCCTACCAAGATCATTTAGGTTGACCCATATTTTTACATGGTTATCCCGCCATTTTCCGGTGTTGTGCTGTGTAAACTTGTCAGCCATATGTTTTTCTTTCACTCCCGGCTGACTGAGAGTGGCCTATGTGCCTCTATGTCTTATGCCTTAGCCAATAAAAGTCCCGTCAAAATCGATCCAAACAAACAGACAGACAGACAAAATTGTTAAAAATGTTATTTTGGTGTATATACCGTATATATATACTAATACTAGCTGGCCCGGCGAACTTTGTTCCGCATCAAAAGTAATAATGGAGTAAAACTTGGATATTAAAAAGTTCAATTTGTGCGATTTATGCACGCGTTTTGGCGCGCAACGCAACTGCTATGTCCCGCTATGTTAATGCTGTAATATCTTTGTAATTATTCGTTTAAATTACACATTGTAAAGGGTTATATTGATCTATAGTAAAATCACAATCTATTTAAGGCAATTAACTGGATGAAAATTAATGCTGTAATGTTTAAAATAGCTTCGTAAGTAACCCATTATTTCTCGTAAAAGGTAAAAAAATAAAAATGGTCATTGTGGGTTATCCTTAAGAGATAGACATATGCCCTCGCGGACTTTTTTGTAGACCCTCTGAAGGTTTTTGATAATGTAGAACATTGTTTTTATCTATCACCCACTTAGGGTACAGCCAGCGTTTGCAATTAAAGTGCTAAATCTCGAAAATTGACATTTTTTCAAAACGGAAAACCACCCCGTTGACACCCTCTAACTATTAAAAAAACCGCATCAAAATACGTTGCGTAGTTTTTAAGATATAAGCATATAAGGGGACAGACAGCGGAAAGTGACTTTGTTTTATACTATGTAGTGATATATATATTGCTGTATGGACCGTATTCATATAGATCTGGTAGAAAGCAATTATTTCAATAATAAAACAGATACTTCAATATTATTTATATGTATAGATATTGCTATTTATTTTCTCAGCGGACGGTATCGCTCTGGGTGCTGCAGCGACCACGTCACATGCTGATGTGGAATTCATAGTATTCTTAGCTATAATGTTACATAAAGCTCCAGCAGCTTTTGGACTGGTCACATTTCTACTCCATGCAGGACTTGACAGGTATAAATAATAACAATCTCTTTGATAACCCTCCTGGTGCACTGGTAAAACAATGGACTAGACAAGACCGGCCAATCGATCCCCAACCTAGTTATAATATTTAAAACATAACATAACTTCACGCCTTTTTCTACCCGAAGGTTAAGCGGCTGTTAAGCCTCGACTCGCCGTTATGTTTACGTCCGAAATGGAATAAGTGGCGAACCTATTGACATACACCGGGCACAAATGTGTCAGTCATCTATATTTATCACACATATCTTCCGAAAAGAATTTTGAAAAGTCATTGGTGTGTGAGCCAGGACTCCGAACCTACGATCTCTTGAGTCAGAAGCGGGTTACTCGACCACTGGGCCACCGAGACCATATTTATAACGAATACTTAACAATTAGGTATAATATAATTCTATAATTTTAATATAGTTCTATTTATTATAAGTATGTATTGATTTGTATTGTAGCTTAGCTTGAACGCTAGATGGCGCAGTATGTGCTGTGTACAAAATATTATTACTCTCGGATAACAATAATAAACTTGCTGATCTGTCCAACTTTGTAATGTCACATTATACAACGGCTCTTGAAATTTAACGCTATGTTGTTTTTTTTTATTGCAGGAATAGGATAAGAAAACATTTGTTAATATTCTCCTGCGCGGCTCCTATGTTAGCATTACTGACATATTTCGGTATCGGTAACGAGAGCAAACAAACGCTCAGTGATTTTAACGCTACAGGTGAGTCGAACATTCATACCTTATTTATGCGCCACTGAACATAAATCTGACTATAAATTATTAGACAGGAATATCAAGCAAAGATGTTTTCTTTTCATAATTGAGTGTCATTTGCATGCATTTCTTTTGTCTCTATTGGCCATCCTCACCATTTTTAACCAGCTTTTTTAACCACTACCAGAGTAATGAGGACTAAGAGTAATCAAATAATAAATAATAGCTAATAGCTGTTGCGTGCGACTTCGTCTGCGTGGACGCCATAAAACATCAAAAATACTATAACTGCGCCATTATAAGGGTTCATTGCTCACCCCCAATCAGCGATAGCGTGATAATGTTCAGTCTATGTGTTGACCCGACCTCTTTGTTAATATTCATGCAAAATTTCTAATAAAAGCATGCAGTACCTTTACTAGTTTATCCGTAACATACATACAGACAAACAAACAAACATTCTAAAAAATACATATTTTTGGTTCTGTATCGATTATGTATCCCAAGTATTCTAAAAAATATTCAATGTACAGTTTTTACTTTCCTACTATTTTATTATATGTATAGATTCAAAAATGTCCTATGGGGCTTAAGGACTTGTATCCACTGCCGTAAAATAAATTTAAAAAAAATATGAAACAGTCCTCATCCCCATCAACATGTTGATTTTTGTTTGTTTTTTTTGTTGTTTTTGTTGTTGATTTTTCATGTATCATACTGACACATACATTTCCTTTTGTCCAGGTATAGCGATGCTGTTCTCTGCTGGTACTTTTCTTTACGTAGCAACTGTCCACGTCCTACCGGAGTTGACCCATCCACAATCACATACACACACTTTACTTCCTATGCAAGATGGTCTGCCGGCCAAAAAAGGTTTTGGTGGACTCTTACTATCAGAAATGATAATTCTGACTATCGGAGCACTTCTGCCTTTACTTTTGACAATGGGGCATAAACACTAATAGACAATAACTTCGACAATCTTATTGCTGTTAGACTTTTTCGAATTCTAGATCTTACAAATGAACACACTTTTAATTAGGTTAACAGTGATAGAGCCAAGTAGTTCTCTGCATGAATGGGCCGGCTCGACCGGCGAAATACCACGACCTCTCAGAATATCGACGTAAAGTGGCTTATGCCGTGTTTCGTTCGGTGAGAGAGGTGCCCGGAGGCTCACACCCCTTCCACATCCTTCCCTATCCCCTATCCCTTAAAAGTCGACAACGCAACAGTAGCACTATACGTGTTGCTGGTGTCTATAGGCGGCGTTACTTGCTTACCATCAGGTAACACTGCCTGCTTGTTTGCCCTCCCATAAAAAAAGGTATTTCTTTCTGTGTATCCAAGAATTATGAGATTAAAACAATTTGACGTTTACTCAACTCTAGATATTATAAACAGATATTAATTATAAACAGATGCTTAGAATAGAATAGAATTATTCCTCATTTGGAAAAAATAATGTTTAATATGGGTCCGGCTGCATTTTTTTAGTAGCTATTGACCTGTTTAGTTTAAAAGTGTTAATTTTTCTTGAGTAAACTGCAATATTTTAACAGGGAATAGAATCTTACCTAATGTTTTATATAATAGAACTTTTTCAATGTATTATGCAAAACGGCAGCGTGAGCACGAATATTATGAATAAAGGATGATTATAATAATAATATTATTAAAAGTATAATAATGATCTATAGGAAGTAATTATATTATTTTCATTAGAAATTATTCTTTCTAGTTTAATATATATTTGATTATTTTTTTATCATGATTTTGCGATGAATTAATATTTTATCAATATCTCATTTCAGTATAGATTTGTGTCGACTGAAATATTATGTCATTGGTCCGGGCATTTTTTTAATCTGTTCTATGCAATTAATTGCTCAATACTTCTAAACCAGATCAGAGAGTTACATTCCTGTCTATGCCTGGAATCTATGGCAATTGTCAATCGAAATAGTATTTAGTTGAGAACTTTACAAGCGTCCGCTAGGTGGCGGCACTGATATTGATTTGGTTGGTGAATACGGTGAGACGTGGTCTCTAAATGTTGGCCTCATAACGAAGCTCAAGTTGGCTCAGCGTGCTATGGAACGGGCTATTCTCGGAATCTCTCTGCGAGATAAAATCCACAATACGGAGATTCGCAAGAGATCTGGCGTGACCGACACAGCCCGTAAGGTTAGCACGCTGAAGTGGAGATGGGCTGGCCACATCGCTCGACGAACCGATCACCGCTGAGGTAGAAAGGTTCTCGAGTGGCGACCGCGAACTGGTCAACGCGGAGTTGGCCGTCCCCCCACCAGGTGGACCGACGACCTTGTGAAATCCGCGGGAGGCCGATGGATGCAGGTTGCACAGGACAGGCAGTTGTGGCGCTCTATGGGGGAGGCCTACGTCCAGCAGTGGACTTCTAAAGGCTGATGATGATGGTGAATAAAAACTTATATTATGATTTTTTATAGTAACAGATTAATAAATTAGTACCATTGTGTATGTGTACCCTGTAATGGCAATATTTTAAAGTTTCGTACCCAATTTATCCCACTTCTTTTGTGATGGTGAAATTTAGCATTAAAATCATTTGCAGAAGTATAAATTGAATAAATAAATGAATCATTAATATTAAATTATTAGGCTGTTATAAATTTTGTATAGAGTAATAAATAGTCAACGAAATATCAAATTTAGTAATAAAATGAAATTATTTCAAAATTGAATTCTCATTCACTTTAGTAGCATAAAACTGTAAGCGCTAAGATGTGATTTAAGCATTTTAAAAATTATGTTTTCTGTTAAGCGAGGAGTTATATTATTTGTATATTTATTATAAGTTCTTGAATTGCAACATTTATTTTTTTTATTTTAATTCTGTTTGTATTTTTGAAAGTCCTTTAATTTTAAAAAGCGCAGGTGACCAAAAATATCACTGTTAATAGATAACCCCAAGAATTAAATATAGATATACTACGAAAAAAATTAAATTAACCTTTGAAAATGTTGATGTGCCAATCCGGCTTTTATAAGATGATAATATATTTATATAAATTAATATATAACAGTATAATTATATCTATTATTTATATAAATTGTACGATCGCTATAATGTCTGTATATAATTAAGATTTTGTATATTGGGTGACTGTTGTTTTATGTAGCACTAGATCTATGTTGTATGTAATAAAATGTTTTATTATATATTTTATTTATAGCATATAGCAGCTTTAGCTGAGCAATTAATTTATAAGTAGGTACTTTGACCGTGGGTAATATGACTGACTGTGCGTGTAGCAACACCCACAGTCAGCTATTAATTTTGAAATAAAATTAGGGGTACACACGAGACACAATAACTGCTGGTTGGTTCAAGTTTGTTAAATGTCTACCCTCAAAAATCATCAACGAGTAAAGAGTTACACCCCCCCGAAGACAGAAAATACATCATAGAATATAATGTGAATAATTGGAAATGGTATAATTAAATGTCAAATGTGTAAAATCGACGTTGAATTTAATTGAATATAATATAGGAAAAAAAAATAAGCAGTTTTACTTAAAATCGTATATTTTCTTATTTCACCAATGAAACCCATATAAGATTTGCTGTAGAGTGTTACAGGATTTCACACATATTTTTTTTTGTAAAACTAATAATACGGTATTTACAAACAATAATTATGAACTATACAATTACAATTTTGTATCTTTTTAAAATTGATCATACTTTTTTAAAATTTATATTGCGAATAAGACTCTGTTGCCGTGTTAACTCATTTTGGTTTGACACTATAACAGTTCGACAAGTATATTAAACTTCCATTTTCATAATTCCTTTATTAAAATACAATTAGATTTTACAAAAGGACTTCATGTAATTATAAGTCGTCAATATTTTCCCTATTGTGTGGGACATTCTTGGAAAATCAAATACGTATAACAGTCCCGTACAACGCTGGGCAAAAATACTTAATTTGCTACGTCACAGTAAACTGCATTAAAAAAAACAGTTTTATTCGTTTGAAAAATATTCTAGCAGCGAAATATGTATATTATTTTAGGCTTTCGCTAACAAATTAAGTAGGTACAGTGAATTTCAAATGTTTTTTTTTTTATGAAAATGATTTTCTGTGTTACTGCCATTTTAGGGAAAAATGGCGGTAGTTTATAAAATTTTCAGCATTCCCTTTTTTTTCTTAAAACTTAGATTTAAATAACTGCCTATCCTCATAAAACCATAAAATTTATACTACAGTAGGTATATAAGTATATTTATTTGGGACGGATCTCGTTACGATTATCACAATTATAATATATCATGGCATTTATCACTGTTTATCATTTACATAATATTATGCACAAATAGACTAAGCTACACACTAGACCTATGAGGACGACCTTCAGTAATTGGTGCAGATAGTACAGCCTGAAAAAGATGAAATATGTATTAAAGTACATTAGAACATTATTGATGACTAGCCAATTGCCTAAAGATTAAGGTATATGGGCAGGCTTCTAACATGGACTATTACGCAAATTTTAGATGACCACATCACTTTCATGTTTAGGATTAATTAGGTTACAATTAGAACAACTTCAAAAAAGTAAAGAGTAGAGCCAAGCAGTTCGTTGCATTAATGGGCCGACTCGGCAGGTGAAATACCACGACCGCGCAGAAGATCGACGTAAAGTGGCTCATGCCGCGTTTCGTTCGGTGAGAGAGGTACCCGGAGGCCTATCTCACTTCCCCATTCTTCCTATGCTACTCCCTTGAAAGTCGGGAAAGCAACGGTTACACTATATGTGTTACTGGTGTCTTACCATCAGGTGACACGCTTGCTCGTTTGCCCTTCTATCACAAAAAAGTAAATTCTGTAATCTAACCCGTTTATAGATATGGACTTCACTGTTTGTCTACATACTTATTTATTATTGAGTGATGTTTTGGTACATCAATCCTATTTCTACTCTATAATTTACTAACACCAAATGAGTTCCGGTTGTTGTGTGGAAATAAGAATAAGCAGTACTTACTTATTCCATTTTTTGCGAGCTTCTGGTAATGTAGACATGTCATCCTTCAGAAGATACACACGGAGACCTGTAATTATATATATTTGTTGTATTTTCTAAATTCACGACATTTTCTTTTCATTGCCATCGAGTTAATAGTTCCTATAGATATTTCTCGCACATAACTTCCAAATACAATATATAATATACAATATACGCAGATATACAATGCAAAAGCGGACGGATGTAGGAGTCGAGGACGGCCAAGACACACATTCCAAGACCAAATTGAACGTGTTCTGGAGGAAGGTGATGTTAAGAGCCTCAAAAACCGACGCGCGTGCATGAAAAGAGTTATGAAAGTCAACGAAGCGAGTGAGGTGTGTAAGAATCGTGCCCTATGGCGCTCTGTTCTCTCTGCCTACCCCGCAAGGGATTTGGCGTGAAGTTATGTATGTATGTATAACTTCCAAAAAGTCATAGGTGTGAGCAAGAATTCGATCTATTGACTTCTGAACTCAGAAAAGGGGTGCTGACTTTTGTATCGCTGTATGCTTGTAGCGACGCTTGTACTTAAGAATTTAGCAATAAGACTCTAAAAAAATACCATTAACTTCCTTAAACAGTGGTAGTCAATACGTTCTATGAATGGGCCGGCTCGACCGATGAAATACCACGACCACTCAGAATATCGGCGTGAAGTGGCTGCTTGGCACGTTTCGTTCGGTAAGAGAGGTATCCGGAGGCCCGATCCCCTTTCTCCTTCGACTCCTTAGGACAGCAACGCACAACGGTGTTCTTGGGCGGCGATTAGTTACTTACCATCAGGTAACACACTTGCTCGTTTGCCCTCCTATCCCATAAAAAAACCTCCATGCTATACAATTGTCCTTGCATTTTACGATAGGATACTTAATTTACACTGTATTATGTATAGTTTTCCCAGTTTGCTTGTTGTGATGATTGACATGTCACAAAGTATCCCCATCCAAAGTATCACCCATCTTACGCTACTTACCTAATAAGAATTTTTCACACATATACTCCCAAGAGAATTCTCCCATGCTGAACGGGAAAACGATTTGGTCAGACTCTGATAAAGAGTTCCACATCTTTTGCACATTATCATCAGAAAACTTCCAATCTTGTGTCGAGAAATAGAACAGGATATTCGCCATTTTCATTACTTTGTTATATATTTTGATCATTCTGTGAAAGTAGAGTACATTAGTTTTTTACACTGCAATCAAAAATAATATGGCAGAAGATTTTGTTTGTAATATAAGCTCAAGAACTGCAGATGCAATTTGAATAAATCCTTTAATGTTAGATAGCATATATATTGGATGCAGGTATAGACGTATATCATCGCATGACGCAACAAAAGCAGCAGATACCTACGTACAGACCAAAAGACCTATAAACCTTTCTATGGTAATATACATACATAACTTCACGCCACGTCTCTTGCGGGCTAGGCAAATAGAACAGAGCGCCATAAGGCACGATTCTTATAAACTTCACTCGCTTCTTTGACATTCTTAACTCTTGTCATACACGCTCGACGGTTTTTAAGGCTCCTGACATCAACTTCCTCAAGGACTCGTTCTATTTGATCATGGAGAGTGTATCGTGGCCATCCTCGAGTCCTTCATCCTACCGCTTTTGCATTGTATATCTGCTTAGCTAATCTTGGATCATACATTCTTTCTACATATCCGACCCACCGGAGCATGCCCTTCCTTACTTTTACACCTCTCTTTTAAATCAACTTCCTTCCTTACAACCTTATTTTCGACGCGGTCAGCGAGCGTCACTCAGGAAATTTCGCGGAGTGACCTAATTTCGACCGCGTCTATGTTACTTTCATTCTTAATCAACTCTCGCTTCCATAAAGTAAATGTATTTAATGGCGGTACAAAGTTCTCTGTGCCAGCTAGTGGTAGATAAATTTGAAAACTTACGCAATCAACTCTGAATTAAACTCTAATAAAAGTTCACAAATCTTTACTCACGCTTTCCTCTTCCCGGTGAATCCTAGGTACATATCTATGAAGAGTGCAGGCAGATAGTGCAGAAAGAAGTTGTAGAACAGGAACATGTAGTAATTATTGGTCGGATTTAATCCATAGTACCTGAATAAATAAATTAATAAATAATGAATATACGTATTTACGTCTAACGTAAATAATTAATGTTGGTTAAAAGAGTGTGTAGTCTCGGTGGTCCAGTGGTCGAGCTCGCCGCTTCTGATTCAACATACGACTTTTGAATCAGAAGCGGCGAGCTCGACCACTGGACCACTGGACACAAAACCACCCCGTTGACACCCTCTAACTGTTAAAAAAACCGCATCAAAATCCGTTGCGTAGTTTTAAAATTTAAAGATAGGGGCGGGAAGTGACTTTGTTTTAAACTACCTATGTAATGATATATAAAATTCTCGTGTCACAGTTTTCGTTCCCATACTCCTCCGAAACGGCTTGACCGATTCTCATGAAATTTTGTGTGCATATCGGGTAAGTCTCAGAATAGGACAACATATATTTTTCATACCCTTAAATCACACCCTCAATATTATTTTTAATTTTTCGAGATATTTCTGTTTCTTATTTTTTTTATAAAACGGGATACAAAAATACATACAACCCTAAATTTTCAACCCCCTA
Source organism: Euproctis similis (assembly GCA_905147225.2). Taxonomy (NCBI): domain Eukaryota; kingdom Metazoa; phylum Arthropoda; class Insecta; order Lepidoptera; family Erebidae; genus Euproctis; species Euproctis similis. The sequence continues at coordinate 17,404,848 of LR990106.1, forward strand.
CGATCAACCCCTATTTTTAAAATTTTATTTTTCGGTAATAGAACGTTTGCCGGGTCAGCTAGTATTAAAATAATATCATCATTAAAATAGATCATTTCCAAGTGTAATACTACTTTAGCTTAAGAAGTCAAATATTGTTTTATTAAATTAAAAGTGTATTCAAGCAATTAAAATACAAAATAATAATACACATACCATACAGCTTTTGTGGTGGGTTTGTTGATGCCATACTTCTGGTTTTTCTGAATGAACTCACCCCACGTGATTGGGTTCTGTGCACCAGACACGAAATTGTATATTGGGATACTCGACGTTTGACTGAAAAAAGTATTTGTTAAAAGGCATAAATAAAAACTTGCCTATTTGATATTATTATTCATGTTTAAAATAAAAAACAAGGCTAATAAAAATAACATCGAGATATTATAATTTATTTCCTCTTCGGTATAAATAAATTTATATAATTTGATTTGTTTAGATGGTTCGGTCATGTAGAAAGGATGGACGAAAAAGGACTGACTAAACAAATTTATAAGACCAGTGTGAAAGGGCGAACCGGTACAGGTCGATCTAGGGCTTAGCCGAACAGATCACGATCAATGCAATGATGTGTTGGTGAGAGGTAGTGTCCGACCGAACTAAGTGCAGTCCGGTCCCTCAGTCACTCACTCTTTCGTAACAGTTCGTTTAATTCCGACTGTTTTCGGACCTTCGAACTTCGGCTTCGGCCCAGAATTTGGCCGAAGCCGAAGTTCTCGCCGAAGATGGATTTTTGGCCGAAGGTGGCCGAAGCCGAAGCTTCGGTCGGATACTAGTGAGAGGCCAGAGTGGCCTCGACCGACAAGCATGTATGAAAGCAATAATGAGAGACGAGGAAGCACGAAATGTATGCCTTGACTCGCCGTTATGTTCACGTCCCAAAATGGAATAGGTGGCGAACCTATTGCCATACCGGGCACAAAGTTATTACTCATTGATATTTATCACACATAACTTTTGAAATTAATTTCGAAAAGTCAGGTGTCAGGTGTGAGCCAGGAATTGAACCCGAGAGCTCTGGATTCAGAAGCGGGTTACTAAGCCTCTTGACCACCGAGACTGTATACGTGTATATAAACGTATAAATGCCTTGAACTTACTTTTCTTTATAATTTTTAGCGGTATACCAGACTGATGCGAGTATAGCGTTAACACATAAATCAACTGGCACTATATCCGCTACCTTCTCTTGGTCCAAGTACATCGTTCGTAGAACCTGTCAAAATACTTATTAATTAACTAGCTGACCCGGCGAACTTTGTTCTCCATGAAAATTATTTTTTACAGTGTTTGTGATTAAAGTGCTAAATCTCGAAAATTATCACCTTTTCTTTACTAAATTATATATGAATAATACATAAAAACGGAGAGTGTCAACGGGGTGGCCGTTGACACTCTCTGTCTATTAAAAAAAACTGCATCAAAATTCGTTGGGTAGTTTTTAAGATCTAAGCATATAAGGGGATAGACAGCGGAAAGTGACTTTGTTTTATACTATGTAATTATGGAAAGTATCTAATTCCTTATTAAAGATTTACGTACGTATATTACGTACGTACGACGCAATGGAAAGACACGCATGGACTTCTGACAGGTATTTATCCATCTAAAACTATTAAATGTAAAACCATCGTTAAAAATAATACTAACTATTGGTATCAATACAAATTTGTATGTTTATTATTGTATGACGTTTTCGCAGTATTCATGTAACAAATGCTACCTAAATCATGACGAAATGCCAAGGCCCACTAACATTTGTGCTCTCGTAAGGATCTCTAATCAGCAAACCTACTAACTAAATCATCATAAGCCACGTCATATTTAGATAATACTACACAATTTCTAGCGACGTAAGGAATAAGTCAAACAATTTATTACTACAACTCACCCCAGTACCGATGCCAATAACCAAACCGGTTGGTCCATATAAGCTGTCCGTCCAACCTCTGACTGGCTCCTCGTACGTGGAAACAACTAAAATATTAATATCATCATTAAAAATTGAAATCTCGGTGGTCAAGCACATGGCTTCTGATCCAGAGGTCCGGATTCGAATCCTGACACTGGCTCACACCAATGACTTTTCGAATTTTTTTTCGGAAGTTAAGTGTGATAAATATCGATGACTGATAACTTTTTGCCCGGTATGGCACGCCTTTTCTAACCGAAGGTGTAGGCAGCGACTGTTAAGCCTCGTCTCGTCGTTATGTTTACGTCCCACATGGAATAAATAGGTGGTGAACCTATTGTCATACTGGGCACAAAGTTTTCAGTGATCGATATTTATCACTCATAACTTACCTTTGTTTATGTTTATTACTATTTTTTTTTTAACTATTGACCGTATGTATTTTTGCCTTTCTTGTGACCTTCAATTTAGTCGGCACGTATTCTTACACATGAAAAATAGCTTAGAGTTCTGATATATATATAATATATATATTATGTATTATTTATAACAAGATTCAATGTGAAACGACTATATTTACAGTAATAGTTATACTCCTTTATTAAAATTAGCAATTAAATAGGTTATATAACATTTTTTAGTATATTAGATTGTATTAAAAAACGGACCCTGGCCCTGGTAACACACAACATCCGCACTCTTAGGACTGATGAGAAGATTACCGAGCTGGAAGAAGAATTGAGCAAGATGCGATGGGACATTGTAGGATTATCAGAGGTCCGAAGACAGGGGGAGGACACTGTAATCCTGCGGTCAGGCAATCTGCTATACTACCGGGAAGGCGACAAAACCTCTCAGGGTGGTGTCGGGTTTATCGTTCGCAAATCTCTTGTATCTAACGTGGAGAGGGTTGTGAGTGTGTCGACAAGGGTAGCGTACCTTGTACTCAAAATATCCGAGCGATATTCACTGAAAGTCATACAGGTATACGCACCGACCACGGCACATCCAGACGAGGAAGTGGAGGTTCTATACGAGGACATCTCGAGGGCCATCCGCTCCTCCAAAGCCCACTTCACGGTGGTTATGGGAGATTTCAACGCGAAACTAGGCAAACGGAAAGACGATGAGCTGAGAGTAGGGCAATTTGGTATTGGACAGAGGAACCAACGAGGGCAGAAACTGGCTGATTTTCTGGAGAAGGAAGGCCTCTATATGATGAATTCCTTCTTCAGGAAACCGCCTCAAAGGAAGTGGACCTGGATAAGCCCCGATGGTCTAACCAGGAACGAAATAGATTTCATCTTGACTGACAAACGACATATATTCAGCGATGTCTCAGTGATCAACAGAGTTAAAACTGGGAGCGATCACCGACTCGTCCGAGGCACGCTGAATCTTTGCATTAAAGTCGAGCGTTCACGACGGATGAGATCTACACTCCGACCTACACCTGTCCAGTACCAGAACCCGGAAAACTTTCAGCTTGAACTTCATAATCGTTTCCAATGCCTAGACGAATGCGAATCAGCGAACGATATGAACAACAGATTCGTGGAAGCAATTCACACAGTTGGTACCAAACATTTCCGGAACCAACGAGCCCATAGAACAGAAAAACTATCTCAATATACTCTCAAGCTGTTGGAGGAAAGACGAAAAGTGTCGATGCAGTCTGCAGCTGATTGGTCCGACCTCAGGCTATTAAATAGGCAGATCTCCAAGTGTATTCGACGCGACACTCGCCAATACAATACGGTACGTATAAAAGAGGCCATTAAGCGTAACGAAGGCACTAAGGTGTTTAGAAGGGATCTGTCTATTGGGCAGAGCCAATTGACCAAGCTGAAGACCGACGGCGACATTGTCATCTCTTCCAAGGCTGAGATCTTGAGAGAGGTTGAAAAGTTCTATGGGCAACTGTACAAATCTTCACAGATTCCTGTTGTCGGCTTGGCTCAAGATCCCAGATCCAAGCTAACCCGACACTATACTGAGGATTTCCCGGACATCAGTCTGCATGAGATCCGAATGGCTCTTAAACAGCTAAAGAACGGAAAGGCACCGGGTGATGACGGAATTACTGCCGAGCTACTGAAGGCAGGCGGTGAGCCAATCCTAATAGCCCTTCAGAAGCTTTTCAATTCCGTCGTGCTCGGGGGCGACGTTCCAGAGGCATGGACCAGAAGCGTAGTGGTGCTGTTTTTTAAGAAGGGTGACAGGACCCGCTTAAAGAACTATAGGCCCATTTCGCTTCTGAGCCATGTCTATAAGCTGTTCTCCAGAGTCATTACAAATCGACTCTCGTGCAGGCTCGATGACTTCCAGCCTCCCGAACAAGCCGGATTCCGAAGGGGCTTTAGTACCATAGACCACATCCACACTTTACGCCAGATCATAGAGAAGACCGAGGAATACAATCGACCTCTATGCTTGGCATTTGTGGACTATGAGAAAGCCTTCGATTCCGTCGAGACTTGGGCAGTACTACAGTCTCTTCAGCGGTGCCAAATTGACTATCGGTATATCGAAGTGCTGAAGTGCTTGTATAGAAACGCCAGTATGTCAGTTCGAGTCCATGATGGGAGTACACGGGCTATTTCACTGCAGAAGGGTGTCAGACAAGGAGACGTTATATCTCCGAAGCTGTTCACCTCTGCATTGGAAGACGTCTTCAAGCTCCTAGACTGGACCGGGCTAGGCATCAACATCAACGGCGAATACATCACTCACCTTCGATTTGCCGACGATATTGTAGTCATGGCAGAATCGCTGGAGAGTCTTAGTGCAATGCTCGAGGACCTAAACAAGGTATCCCAACAAGTGGGTCTACGAATGAACATGGACAAGACCAAAGTCATGTCCAATAGCCATGTTATTCAAGTACCGGTAACTGTTGGCGATACGATCCTCGAAGTTGTCGATCACTATGTTTACCTAGGACAAACTATTCAACTAGGTAGAGCCAACTTCGAGAAAGAGGTTAACCGACGGATCCAACTCGGCTGGGCAGCGTTCGGGAAGCTTAGGGATATCTTCTCGTCCAAAATACCTCAGTGCCTAAAAACCAAGGTCTATGACCAGTGTGTGTTACCAGCGATGACCTACGGAACAGAGACGTGGTCTTTAAATGCTGGCCTCATCAGGAAACTCAAGGTCGCTCAGCGTGCTATGGAGCGGGCTATGCTCGGCATCTCTCTACGAGATAAAATCCGAAATACGGAGATCCGTAGACGTACGGGAGTAACTGACATAGCCCGTAAAGTTAGCACGCTGAAGTGGAGGTGGGCAGGCCACATCGCTCGAAGAACCGACGATCGATGGGGAAAGAAGGTTCTTGAGTGGCGACCACGGACTGGACTGCGCAGCGTAGGCCGTCCCCCCACTAGGTGGACCGACGACTTAGTCAGAAGCGCTGGGACTCATTGGATGCTAGCGGCACAGGACCGGGAGTTATGGCGTGCTAAGGGGGAGGCCTACGTTCAGCAGTGGACAGACCTAGGCTGATGATGATGATGAGATTGTATTTATTTGATATTTCTAATTTCCATGCTATAATTGGCTACTACTCACCAATAGATGGCCTTACAATGCAAATCGGCAGTCCTTCGCCATATACTCTGACTGCGTCTTCGGCGACAGCCTTAGTAAAACAATAAGTATTTGGACGCTTTCCAAGTAGCCTGAAAGAAACATATTAATACTTTGAGGAATGGATCTCTTTTCCAAAGTTGCAATCCGACACAACTAAACGCCGTAAAAGATTTTATAATCATTTAATGTTTTCTTCGCGACTTCCAAATTTGTATTTGTTTTGTTAAACAGAACTAGGTACTTCATTTGCATTATAATAATGTACATATAGGTATTCTGTACAGCAATGTCCCGTACGCCTTTAATAATTAAATGTTTTGTAGTTAAAATAAATTTGTGTTGTCTGTAATTTGTTTGTTAATTTCATTATTTTATGTACAATAAATTCTATTCTATAAAACGTAATATTAAGTTAAAATAATAATAAGTAATAAAAAGTTGATAATGTTATACTTACAGTGGCAAAATACTTGAGACTGTCGACTCATCAATGTTGGAGACTGCTTCTAAAGCTTCTGCAGACATGGGTGCTTCGTAAAATCTAAAAATGCAGAGAAACAATTAACAGTTTTAAATATTTTCATGTTGCACCTTGTTTTATTAGTTTGTTAACTTAATTAGCCCCCGTCGCACTAATATTTATTGCAAACTTTGTACCCGAAAACTATATAAAAAAAAACTTACTTCTCTTCAATATGTTCAACTTGAGTGTTAGAGAAAGCAGTAGATATATGCGTGATGGCTATTAAATTTCTGCATTCTTTGGCCAGTTTCAGCACTTCCCTTGTACCTTTCACATTGATGGCTGTTGATACCGAGAGCTTCTCGTCGAATTTAACAGTAGCAGCCGCATTTATTATAATAGTTACCTACAACGACATCTAGTGGTAAGTAGTAGAACTAGTGGCAGATTACACGTAGTATTTTGATAAAGTGTGTTCTGTGTTATTAAATAATATATATATATATATATATATATATATATATATATATATATATATATATATGCAATAATAATCCACAGTGCAATACTGATCCCAACGCTAATTTGGATGCGAGAGCTGGGTACGGCAGAGTGTGCACGAAAGTAGGATAAACGCGGTCGAAATGAGTGCACTGCGCAAAATCTGCGGAGTGTCCCTCGCTGACCGCGTCGAAAACAAGGTTGTAAGGAAGGAAGTCGGATTGAAGGAAAGTGTCGGTGTAAAATTAAGAAAGGGCATGCTCCGATGGTTCGGACATGTAGAGAGAATAGATAATGCAAGATTGACTAAGCAGATGTACAATGCAAAAGCGGATGGATGTAGGAGCCGAGGACTATGGAATTATGGTATAGATGAATAAAGAAAACTGTCACACAAACCTTGCTGGTAATTGTTTTCCTATCTTCATCGCTCATCCCCAAACCTGGCAACTCCATATCTCCCACGATAGGCAAGACTTTATGAATACCTTTTGGGTTTTCTTCGTGAGCTCTATGAAATAGCTGAGCCATGTGGAAATTAAGACATTATTGTTAATTCGTATTTCCATACCATATAATTGCAACTTAGAGACAACTGGGCCCGAAACTACTCAGAAAATCAGAGTTAAAGCGAATTTAGTTGCGATTATCATGAACAAGTATAAAGGCACCATGGCTCTGTTCAAGCTAGCAGAGCCATACAACAACTAGCTAACTACTTTTGAATGAATTTTGAACCAACAAAAAATATATAGATGATTTAATTTTTCATATCTATTAAGGCGCATATGCATATGCTTATTTAACCTCGTTTAGAAAAAATAGTTATTTTGAAAAAAATGCGGGTAGGTAAGTTAAAACAGAGGGCAGTTGAGTAAAAATAAATAAAATATTAGGTACTCACAAACTCGTCCAATAAATCATGAATACGTTGTCGTGCGTCTTTCCCCTTTTTGTTCCTTATCAGAACGTATATTGTGTCTATATCGCCACAGGAACGGAGCAATTTCTCGATGAGAACTGAAATAATTGTAGGTACTTATACTTTATAATTACACACTATATTTATTTACTTATACCAGTAGTCTGGTCCAGTGACACGAGCACACGGCTTCTGATCCAGAGGTCCGGGTTCGAATCCTGACACTGGCTCACACCAATGACTTTTCGAAATTGTTTTCGGAAGTTAAGTGTGATAAATATCGATGACTGAAAACTTTGTGCCCGGTATGCCAATAGGTTCGCCACCTATTCCATTTGGGACGTCAACATAACGGCGAGACGAGGCTTAACAGCCGCTGCCTACACCTTCAGGTAACAAAAGGCGTGAAGTTATTATAGTATACGTGTAATAAATAATATAGTCTATTTAACAATAATAATATGTTTTTATATAAACACAGACCAAGTGCAAGTCGGACTCACGAACCGAAGAGTGCTACAATGCTACATTGCATTTTTTTTATTATAATATAAATTATATTTTATTTGTTATAATATTTTATTACTAAAGGATAAATACATTGATTTAGTAGGTTATTTTTTAATTCGTTAATTTTTAAATAACTCCAACTAACAGAAAATATCAGTATTTTAACTTAATAACAGTCTTTGCTGTGAATTTTTTTTTAACAGTGGTAGAGCTAAGCAGTTCGCTGCATGAATGGGCCGGCTCGACAGGTGAAATACCACGACCTCTCAGAAGACCGACGTAAAGTGACGTAAAGTTATTTAACACAGACCTGTTCTTTTGGATAAGTGCTCTAATAATGACTACCCATATAGCTTTCCTCCATTTCCTTCTCTCAATAATTCCTGCCGAATTAAAATACTTCTGATAATGAGTGCTTCACCGTCTTATAAATAATATAAGACAGTCTGGAACTGATGAAATATATCGTCATAATATCTGCGCTGCGTTAAATAGCTGGCTCCTCACATGATAAGACGGACTTTTTAAAGATATTTCTTAAGAAAAGTTATTGTAACTTTTCACAGTGACCACTTATGTATCTAAACACCCTATTACGTTATTAATGTTAAAATAGTCCGGTCAATTTAAACATTCAAAGTTACATGAATTTTCAAATAACTTTTAATGGATGTTTTTTTTTCATTCATGGTAAAAAAGGTTTTCATTATTTTCAGCATAACGATAAGTTTTATCATTAAAATTATTTTATCTTTTCTAAAATGTATACCTCAGTAGGTGGTTATTTTGCTACATCGTATGATGATTTAAAAATTTGCAAAAGTAGTTATAAATATTGCTTACCTACCTACATATTACCTATTTACCTATTGGCGCAAACGATCGAATACCTATTACTTATAAGTGTGTGTACCCTTTGATTCCTAAGAAATTCAGTTAAGTAGTGTGTCTAGAATTAATTATTTGTTTAGCATAACTTTCAATTGTATACCTGGATATGACATGACATTTTCCAAATTTACCAAAATAATTGGCTAGTTTTTCGATATTTGTCGCACATAACTTTCAAAAGGTCATTTATCTGAGCTAAGATTAGAATCCGGTATCAGGGGAAAGATGAGATTGCACTTTCTTAATGGGACAGGAGGCAAACGAGCAAGCGTGACACCTGATGTTAAGCAACTAAGGCTGCCCATGGACACCTGCAACACGACAAAAATAAGATAGGGAAGGGGTCGAATGTGGGATGGGGAGCGGAGGGGGAAGGGGTTGGACTTATGGATACCTCATTCACCGAGCCATACTCAGCAGGAGCTACTTTAGGACAATGTTCCGGTATTTCACTGGTCGAGTCAGCCTATTCAAGGAGCGAACTGAGCGGCTCTACAACTGTCAAAGCACTACTTTTCCCTATAGCGGGGCCACATACAAACTACAAAGATCCACAGGCCAGTAACCATATTGTAGGTAGGTACAATATAATTTGGATGGATAGCGACACGTCTAAGGACGATGTCACACCGTTGTGTAACTGCCGCCATTTCTATTTAACAACAGAAGATTTTGAAAAATATATAGAAAATTTCCCCATATAATGTTAGAAATAAAATTATACTAATTTGTAGTCGTAAGGATTATGGAGGTATGTAGTAGTGTTGACTTAACTCATGGGCTGCAGAAGAATAAGAATTAATAGGTACTTCATTGCAGGTGGTCGTCAAATCCCAGTAAAATATGGGTCTAAAAGTAAAGAAGGGCATCATACTCCGATAGTTCGAACATGTAGAAAGAATGTGCAGCTGATTGACTAAGCATATAGTCGAGGACGGCCACGACTTTCCGTGGCCAAAACGTAAACGAGTCCTTGAGGAAGTTGATGTCAGGAGCCTTAAAAATCGACGAGCGTGTATGACAAGCGTAGCTAGTGAAGTATTTAAGAATCGTGCCTTATGGCTCTCTCTGCCTATCTCACAAGGGACTTGACGTGAAATTATATATTTTTTAACAAGCTATGTTGGAGTTAATTTTAGCTTATCATTATTACGCAGATGATGCTTCTGTAAACATACTACAAAACTGGACATAATTAGGGAATTACGGAAATAAACCACAAAAGGAGTAGCTACTTATATGTTCAATGAAAAATAACGCTGATTTACCAATCTATTTATAGGATTTTTTTACGTTTAAATTCGTTCAGATCTTGTAAATATGGTCAGTTCGTCCCTAAATAAATTATTCAATACGGAAAAACTCATTTATATTAATATAAAACCTTATAAAGTTAAATACGTTGACTTCGATAAAATATGTAACAGGTTTAAACAAACCTGTTATTTTCTGTTGAAAACAAGAAAAATACGTAAGTCGCAGGTGATTCACCTTGCGAGTGGTGATCATTTTATTTTAATACAATGTCTTCATATAAGAAGGCATATATTATAAGAAGGCTCCAAATAATATAAAACGTCGGAATAATTAAATAAGTACATACATACATAACTAACGCCAAATCCCTTATGGGGTGGGCAGAGAGAACATAGCGCCTTAAGGCACACTTCTTACATGCCTCACTCGCTTCGCTGACTTTCATAACTCTTTTCATTCACGCGCGTCGATTATTAATGCTTCTAACATCACCTTCCTCCAGAACACGTTCTATTTGATCATGGAATGTGTGTCTTGGCCGCCCTCTACTCCTACATCCATCCGCTTTTGCATTGTATATGTGCTTAGTCAATCTTGCATCATCCATTCCTTCTACAGGTTCGAACCCTTTCTTACTTTTTCACCGACACTCTTTTAATCCAACTTCCTTCCTTACAACCAATCAGTATGTCTCGTATTTTAAATCATCAACTTCATCATCCTGAGTAGATTCCTATCATTTGCGATCGGCTCAAAATGGTTTCATTTTCCATACAGCCATATTATTCACTTTTACCCCAACAATCACACTTTTCCTAATCATATTGTCTTTCATATAATTGCATAAATCCATATTTGCCTATATCTTCTTGTCCTTTTATTTCATTATTTACCCATACATGAGAATATGTCCTATTATTTTCTCAGTTATTAGCGTAATTTTCAGGCTTTCAAGCATTTAGGATTAGAAAATTAGTTTGAAATAATACAACAAACACCATTTACCTATATTTTACTACAATAATAGATAAATAAATAACACATCATTACATAATATATATATAAATGAAACAACAGATTCTGTATACATTTTATTAAAACTGAATTTCATTCAATCAGCTTCAATATAGCAACAAATGTAAATTACAGCAACACTTTCTCCACCACACGACTCGCTTTGAGACTTATTCTTCCATCTGTTAAAAAAAAAATATATGAATAAATTAATTAAAATAATAATAGTTATATTTTAAGGATTTCCTATTTCGTTGGATAGTTAAAACTAAGACGGAAGCAGAATCACGCAGTCGACATAATGGACTGGTAATTATGAACTTGTCCATTATATTAATAAGGTCAAGACTACATTTTTAAGTCAATATCATAATAATTTAAAATGATATTAACAAACTGATCTGGTCATTAGCCGTTATCATTAGCCACACTTCTTTTAATATAAATCCAAATTAAAATATCCTAAATTCCGTTTAATGTATTTCAAAATTCATTTTAAGTAATGATAATAGGTATAAGAAAGAAAATAAATATTTAATTAAAAATAATAAAAAAGCATACATACCATGTAAATTCGGCAATTATGCATACATCAGCAAAAAATTTATTTTCAAATGCACATATTAAACACAAAAATCATGCACATTTCGTAACATCGCTGACCGAAAGCAAACAAGATCAAACTGTAAAATAAAAGCCGAGAATAGGTACCATTCAAAGATAATTTAAATTAAAAAAATAGATAAACATCAAAATAAAAAAGCAAACACGCGAAAATGTCATAAAACTAGATCTTAATTCTTATCACAAATTCACACACACGTACAAAAAAAAACACAAACAAATAAAAGCAAAATAAAAACAAAACCGCAAACAACCACAAGAAAATCAGGATTCAATTTTAAAAAGAAAATGAGGAACATTTTTGACAGTTTTACTGATTATACCAGTAAACTATTATTTTAATCTCTTCCAGCAAGAGATACTAAGGGATTTTTAATATGATACAAACCATTTCTCATTGTCTCTATATATAACCAAGTGCTCCAGCACTTAGACTTCTGCTTAAAGAGTGCGAAAAAGTTGTATAAATGATATTGAATATATAAAATGTTGTGATACCTATTATTACTATTGGGACTAGAAAATTTATCCAACGCCCCGAAGAAATATAGCTGTTAGCCCCTCTTGATCTTAGCATGGTTGCGAGCTCAGGGGATTTCCCGCAAAGTTAGGTAAAAAAGTGAGATGGGGTTTTTGTAGTAAATATGTAGCAAATTTACCTAAAGAAAAATGATGAAAATGGATGAAAATTAATTAAAATAATCCTGGCTGACACCAATGACTTTTCGATATTTTTTGCGGAAGTTATGTGTGATAAATAGCGATGAAAAGATTGCGCCTGGTTCCCCACCTATTGCATTTGGGGCGTAAACATGATGGCGAGTTGAGGCTTAACAGCCGCTGCCTACACCTTCGGGTAGAAATATGCAGTTAGGTTATGTTTTTTAATTTTCCGATTCTTTATGATAAATAATATAAAAAGATTGTTGTTGAGTGAAATTATTAATTATTGGTTTCATGATTGCGTGTTATATATTACAACAGTAAAATAATTGTATATGTGTAAGTAATTTGCTCCCTATGTTCACATAATAATATATATAGAAGCAAACATAATGATATATATACCTAGCTACAAACTAACCTAAATCTTAAAGTTGATTATAGAGATGAATAGTAGGGCAAGGTATGGGTGCCATCACAATAATATTAGTCGAGTATTACTTGAATGAAAATAACATAACATAACTTCACGCCATTGTTACCCGAAGGTGTAGGCAGTTAAGCCTCGTCTCGCCGTTATGTTTACGTCCCAAATGGAATAGGTGGCGAACCTATTTCCATACCGGATACAAAGTTTTCAGTCATCGATATTTAACTTACCGAAAACACGAATGAAAATAAAATATTGGGTAATCATATAAATTTACTTACAAAATTTATTTCAAAATATTAATTAGACATTTTTTTTAAAGTAAAACAGAATAAAATTAAGTGCGGTAAAAATCATTAATAAAACTCGATTAAAAAGGTGATGACAAGCTTCTAGATTAGACTTAAAATAAAAGCAATCGCTTGTAAATATATAAGTTTAAGTAATAAAATTAAATATACTTAATTATTATGCCGTCACATTGTATCATACGTGGTGACATTTATTCTATTTACTTGACCCTGCTTTGGTATTTGTTCAACAATAGTAGTGAATTGTAAATTCAAATAATTTATTCAAATAGGTTTGTACTTATACAACTGAATCGTTTTAATAGTGCTCGACTATACTTAAAAAATATCATTCTTGTTCTCGTAGGAATTCTGTGTCTGCATCTTTATTATTGCTATCTTGAATTCGATGAAAAGTTTTTAAGGTAAACGACTTTCGAGCGATTAAGTTTGTAGACAAGTGCAGTAAAAATATATACACCTACTCGAAAAATATTTTAAAATACAATAAAATTAACTACATTCCTAAAACTGGGCGCAAATAGCTGCAAAGGCTAACTGCTACGGAGCCTCAAATAATAAGAAAATCACTTCTTAGTTTATATTCTACCATAATAAACAAATATAAGTTTTATTAAAATATAGCTTGATTAAAATAACTAAAACAAAAACAACATGCAAACTCACCTTTACCCAGAAACCCAGAACCGCCAGTTAAAAAAACACACTGATCTTTATAAAACTTTTGTATTTCTGTTTTGGGTCCTTTACCCTTTGTCAGTTTCTGTTTCTCCTCTTCTTTGGCGTCTTTCTCTTCCTCTGCATAATATGTTGCGTTTTGATTATCAGGAACGAACTCATGATCTTCTGAGAAATCAAGGATCTGCGCTGTGGGTGTTAAGTTTTGATTCTCCTTATCTGCTATACGAACTGTCTTTTCTAATTCCTGACAAAAAGATTAAAAATTTTTTAATACTTAACATTTTCATATTTACAAAATATATTATATAAATATTAGTAATGGGACCAGTGTCCTTGTTACAAAGCTTAATAGGCTTAGTCCAGCATAAGACAATCGTAGTTGGTGTAACCCAATATCAGTATTAATCTTTATAATGCTTCTCTTTCAGGCTAACCTCATAGAAAGAGAGAGGTTATATGATGGATGGAAATTTAGTGACAGGACTTTGATTATTTCGCAACTGGTAGCTCGTTAGACATATAAAGTCCGAGTCTTCAGTAAACAAACTTCACAATGTTACACAGATTTATGATAACTGTTCTAGACAGACAACGATCTGCTTGAGTAACATTACATACAGGCATACTTGTTTATTAACATATACATTCTGACACACACATCATTGGTCAATTCTTGGTACAACTGTCAACGTTTCTTAACAACTCAATTTAACTTAATTTTAAAGCGATGTCGCAAGGCAAGATGTTCACCGCCATTATAGGTATGATCAAGGATGACTATAGAATTCTATAGATATTTGCTTATTTACAAATCCGTAATTTAATATTCGCAATTCATCGATATCTATGGTCTTCTAAATTGGTTATATTGTATTCGTCACATGAATATAAAGAGGCCTAAGGATCATAATGACAAGGTGTCAAAAACATTTTTGATATTCTCACAATTTGTAACTTATGTACATATCTCCAACTAATATAAAATGTATCTGTATGCATTTTTCTACCCGAAGGTGCAGGCAGTGGCTGATAAAGCCTCGAATCGCCGAATTATTGCCATACACCGGGCACAAAGTTGTCAATCATCGATATTTATCACACTTAACTTCCGAAAATAATTCCGAGAAATCATTGGCGTGAGTCTGGAATCTGAAGTCTGGAATGGAAAATATCACCAGTAGCTAAAATCTAGCCATGAATGTGATCATATTTTAACTAAAACATTAGAAATGACTCTCCACTTACCTCAAGATTGTCCTGCATTTCCTTACTCAACTTCCTGACATTCTCTAAATCCTTGAGATGTTTTTCAGTAGGTTTGCCGTACACATCCACATTATACTTCTCGCCCTTGATCTGGGCTTCCACCCACTTATCCATCTTCTCTCTGATGATCTCGGTGTGCATCAGTGGTGATTCATCATTTGTATAGTTCATCTTTTGGCTGAAACAACATATATAATTATTAATAATTTCCGGAATACTTGCTGCTTCCGTCACTTTAGAGTCATGGATTTGTTTTTATTTCGAGTAACCATCAAGTATGGATTTTATTGAGTCCCAAGTCAAAGATCAGGTGATGATCGTGTAAAACTAGAGCTAGCGTTGAATTTACTCATATTGTGAACTGATTAATTCAGAAGAAATATCATTATTTACATTTTACTTAAAATATACACACACATCTTGTTTCGCTTCATCTAAATATATGTTCTATACAAACAAACATATTATATTTTTACTAAAAGTTGATGGGGAAAAAATTATATTTATTATTATATTTATACCATTTTTGTTTGTTTGTAGGTTTTGGATAATCTCTACAATAATAATTGGATAATTGGAATAATTTTCATGTTTAATCTTCAGGCCCTTTTGTTTTGTTATTTAGCTAACTCATTTATGACACTGGTTACTAAACGCTCAGGCAGTTTATGATGTTGGCTGGTTAAAGTTAGTTAGCACTTTTAATCCAGATCATACGAATCTATAGACAAATTTCACTAACTAAGCTGAAGATGATAATAACGGAGTTCACTTCTTCTATTCCGTTACGTTCCGTTACTTCTTATTTTAAAAATGACGACAATATTATAAATCAACGATCATTCACTTCCCGCACAAAACAAGTTTACGTGACATTTAAATAATATAATTTATGTATTATACATACAAATGAAAAATGCAACCTACTCGCTTAAAATCGCCATTAGCATCAATATCCTTCATATCAGCTGTTTTCCGTGTTTTTATTTTTTAATACATATTTACATTTTTTAAATAATTCCCCACACTTTCTACCAAAATATTGATAATGCCAGTACTGAGTTTTTACATCTCAAATGGAATAAGGTGGAGGAACCTATTCCCATACACTGGGTATTTCACACACACAGTATTTATCATACAAAACATCCGAAATCTATATATACTAATAACCGTATATCCGTTATTGGAGCCCGAATTTGATCCCACGACTTAATTCAAAAGCAGATTGATGGACTTCCAGACCGCCGTGCCAATAATTCGTTTAATATATATTTTGTAATACAACAATGCCGAAATACCACCTGCTCAGATTAAAGGTTTGGTTCCATAAGAATGGAATAAATAGCTAGCCAATTTCTGACATACCTATATTACCAGAAAAGTAATAGGAGGTACTCAATCAGTAGGTACTGATCCTCTGCAATAGAGCTTGGACTACTATCTATACTACTAGAACAGACGCTAAGCTCCTTTCTTCATGGAAAAGTTAATTATATAAAAAAGTGTTGTTAAGTTTTATCGAGAGGCCTAGTAGTTCATTAATTAAACACCTGGCCAAGTAGAAGTGGTCTGGTTGGATCCACACCCGAGTACGGCTATAAGTGGCTGACCCGGCGAACTTTGTTTTGCCTCTGAACCAATAAATAAAAGATTTTTCTAAAAAAGTAACCTTAGTCACGCCTTATTACACCAGCTACCTCAGTAAAATCAGTCTAGCCATTTCAGAGATTTTAGTACCGTATATTTATTCTTATTAATGTAGTAGAAAGCAGTTATTTCATTACAAACAGACACTTCAGTTTTAATTATATAGATAACCATGAGTTTTTGTATGTTGTCTGGGTGTTTTTTTATGTATAATATGTATATATTTACAAAAGAAGTATCAGTTTAGGGGGTCATGTCAAGAGCGTACACGTCGCGACCCCTGCCGTCCCAGTGGGACGCAATCTTGACCAAAGCAAACTCAGCCGGACGGGCTGCTAGGGCGTGCCCCGGAAGCGACGGGCACCGATTAGCCCCCGTCGGTGCGGCTGCTTGCGCATGCGGCGAAGGGGGCCGCCACCCTTCACGCAGCGCCAATCCTGGCGGGACGAGGAGAGGGGAGTGCCGTATAGGCACGTGGAATGTTAGAGGTAGCATGGCAAGAAAGATGAATGAGATGATGGATGTATTAAATGAGAGATGCCTAGATGCCTTATGTTTGACGGAGACAAAGCGCAGGGGGAGTGAGACCGAGGACCTCCCCGGTGGCATGGTAGCCCTATGGTCCGGAGTGGACCCGGACGTCCGTGCCAGTGGGGGTGTTGGAGTCGTTCTCTCCTCCCGCTTTGCTTCCGGAGTGAAAGATTATGAGTTGGTAGGCCCAAGACGTCTTTGGGTTCGAATAAAACTGGGGATCACGCGAGTTTTCCTGGTCGCAGCTTATGCTCCCGTTAGCTCCGCGGATCCCCGCGAACTCGAGGAGTTTTGGGAAACTGTTAGGGATATTCTGGATCTAGTTGAGGGAAATGAAAGGATAATTCTGTGTGGTGATCTTAATGGGTGGGTCGGAACCAAGCGAGACGGCCTGGAGGCTGTCCTTGGTCCGAATGGTGACAAGAGAGTGAATGATGCTGGTAAGCCGATATTGGACGTATGCCTGGAACGGACCCTCCTTGTGTCTAACACATTATTCCGTCATAAAGATATTCACACGTATACGTGGAGACGGAATGAGCAAAAGAGTATGATAGATTTGATTTTGATAGATAGTCGTCTCCGAAATACTCTAAGGGATACAAGAGCCTACAGAGGCCCCACTCTTGATACGGACCACTACCTGGTGGTAAGCCGTTTCGTGGGCCTTTTCAAGAAGTGGAGACACTGGCGAGTGCGTACCCATTTCGGAGAGCTTGAAAGGATAAAATGTGAGAAATTAGAAGATGAAAGTGTACGGAGTATGTATGTAGGTCTAGTCAGTAAAAGACTCAATGAGACGAGTCTTTCTGACCTAGGTGTTGAAGAATGCTGGGAAAGAATGAAAGAAAGTATAGTGAATAGTGCAAAAGAAGTATGTGGTAGTGCAAAGAGGCATAAGATTCTGAGAGGTGACGCCTGGTGGGGCGCGGATGTGAAATCCAGCGTCGAAAGAAAGAAAAAAGCATGGTTGGATTATGTCTCAAGTTTGAATCAGAATGATAGTATGACAGAGAAAAAGTATGAGAGCTACCGCCGCTGCAGGAATGTTACCAAAGCCTTAGTGAAAGAGAAGCGTGAAAGACTTGTTGCGAATGAGGAAGTGAGGTTGACGGAGAACTTCGAGGCGAATAACAAACTCTTCTGGAGGGAAGTTAGAAAGTCTCGGGGTTCTTCGTCAACATCCAGAATGGACAAAATTATGTCTAAGTTTGGTGACATTCTTGCAAACCCAAGCGATGTATTGGGCAGGTGGAGTGAGTATTTTGGGGAAATGTACGAGTATGTTCCGGATGTGGGCGCCGGGAGTGAGCCTACGGCTGACACCGCTGCGCCAACATCTGATGTGGACATTACTATGGAAGAGATTGAATGGTCGATACGAAGTATGAAAAATGGTAAGGCAGCTGGAATTGATATGATGTCTGCTGAAATGATCAAACACGGTGGAACCTGTGTCCGGGACGCTTTCCTGACCTTGAGCAATCTGTGCTGGAGGTCGGGTAAGGTTCCCATGGACTGGAGGCGCGCTGTCATCGTGCCCTTGTATAAAGGTAAGGGAGGTATGCAGTGCGCCAGTTACAGGGTCATCAGTTTGATCAGTTTAGCAGCAAAAGTGTATGGGAAAATTATTGAAAGGAGAATGAGGGTGATATCTGATGGAGTGTTTTGGGAGGCTCAGGGTGGTTTTAGAAGCGGACGAGGGTGCATGGATCAGATTTTTTCTCTCCGCAACATCGTGGAGAAACAACTGGCTGTTAACCGGAAGGTATTCTGCGGTTTTGTGGATCTGGAAAAAGCGTTTGACAGAGTGTTACGAAAGGATCTGTGGGATATACTCCCGGGCTACGGGGTGAGCGGAGCACTGCTGCGCGCTGTGCAGTCCACTTATGAGGGCTGCACAGCGTGTGTGCGTGTTGACGGCGGCTTGTCCCCCTGGTTTGACGTCAATATCGGCGTCAGACAGGGTTGCGTGCTGTCCGCTCGACTGTTCATCCTGTACCTGGACAGTTGTCTCCAGAGAATGAGATCGATGGATGTAGGGATGCGAATGGGTGACCTAGTTGTGAGCTGCCTGCTTTACGCAGATGACGCCGTGCTTCTAGCCGAATCGCCGTCGGACCTGCAAACACTAGTCACTACTATGAAAGATGATTGCATGATTAAAGGCTTGCAGTTGAATGCGACGAAAACGAAAGTTATGGTGTTTGAAAGGGAGGAATCCAGAACAGATGCAAGGATAATGGTTGATGATGTAGTGCTGGAACAGGTGAATGAAATTGTATATCTTGGATGCGATTTAGCAGAGATGGAAGGTACACCGCGGATGTAGAAAGACGAGTGGCGATAGGAAATAGCGTAAACGGAGCGTTGGGCAGATTCCTGGGCGCAAAAAATATTAGCAGAATAGCCCAGTTAGCAATCCACAATGCAGTCCTGATCCCGACGCTAACTTATGGAAGCGAGAGCTGGGTATGGCAGAGTGTGCATGAAAGTAGAATAAACGCGGTTGAAATGAGGGCTCTACGCAAAATCTGCGGAGTGACTCTCGCTGACCGCGTAGAAAACAAGGTTGTAAGGAAGGAAGTTGGTTTGAAAGAGAGTGTCGGTGTAAAAGTAAGAAAGGGCATGCATCGATGGTTCGGACATGTAGAAAGAATGGTTGACGCAAGACTGACTAAGCAGATATACAATGCAAAAGCGGACGGATGTAGGAGTCGAGGACGGCCAAGACACACATTCCAAGACCAAATAGAACGTGTTCTGGAGGAAGGTGATGTTAAGAGCCTCTAAAACCGACGCGCGTGCATGAAAAGAGTTATGAAAGTCAACGAAGCGAGTGAGGTGTGTAAGAATCGTGCCCTATGGCGCTCTGTTCTCTCTGCCTACCCCGCAAGGGATTTGGCGTGAAGTTATGTATGTATGTATGTAAGTATCAGTAATTAGGTATATAATGATACCAGTTACCTATCTTGTTTCCAAATACATATACGTATTTGCTTAAATTGGAAAACAAGAGGACGCTGAATGTACTTTGTCCAAAGAAAAATCACCTTATTGTAACGTAACGTTATTGTATATTAACAATAAATAATTTATACCTATAATAATATATACCTCATCTTGGGCCTCTGGGCTTCCCCAACATAATTGGGCTGGTTTCCTGTTTAAAGTATATTTTGCGTACGTGCTTAATATTCGTTTAGTGATAAGTGAATCTGTATAAGCACTTTTTATAAAGATTTATTTTCAAAATGAACCAAAAAAAAAAAAAAAAAGTATTTTCGTATTTTTGTATGAAAAGTCAAGACATTTTTTTCAAAGTTTATTTACATTTATTTACAATATAGGTATATGTACCGTTTTGTTGAATAACTTTCTGCCATTTTGTGGGCAGAGACATTATCCCGTTACTGTAGAAACTTTGGGACTTCTGATCAAAAAAACGGGACAAATAGTTTTGGCAGTCCTCTCTTGAGGTCAACCTTACAGAACCTAAAGAATTCTGAAGAGACCGAAACAGGTGAAAATCTGAAGGCGCTAGGTCAGGGCTATATGGTGGATGCACTAGGACCTCCCAGTCGAACTCTGTTAATTTTTGCCGAGTGGCTAAAGATGTGCGTGGTCTAGCGTTATCGTGATGAAAGACCACACCCTTCCTGTTGATCAATTCCGGCCGTTTTCTCTCGACTGCTTCCTTTAATCTCATCAGTTGCTGGCAGTAAAGATCAGAATCGATGGTTTTGCCGGACGGTAAAAGCTCATAATGAACAATGCCCTTCCAATCCCACCATACACACAGCATCACCTTATTTCGTGTTAGGCCAGGTTTGGCCCGTACGCTCAGGTTCGCCGAGCTGGGGGTGGCAATCGTCGTCAGACGGATCCGCGGGCTGGGCCTGGAGGTGGCGCCTCACAAAAGTGAGGCGCTGTGGTTCCACCGCCTCACCAGAGGCAGGGAACCCCCGGCCTCGCGGATCCAGGTGGGTGACACGGCTGTCCCGGTGGGGCGGTACATGAAGTACCTCGGCCTCACCCTGGACAGCCGCTGGAGCTTCGAGGAGCACTTCGTACGGATGGTCCCCCGAGCGCGACGGGTGGCGGGCGCTTTACACCGCCTGCTGCCCAACCTCGGGGGACCGGGGGAGGGAGTTCGCCGCCTCTACGGTGGCGTCGTGCGGTCCGTGGCCCTGTACGGGGCCCCCGTTTGGTCGCGAGACCTCGCGGGGGCCTCCCGCTCCAAGGCTCTGCTGAGGAGCCTGGAGCGGATCATGGCCATACGGGTCGTACGGGGCTACCGTACCATCTCGTACGAGGCGGCGACGGTCCTCGCGAGTTATCCCCCCTTCATCATCCTGGCCGAGATGTACGCAGCTGCGTACGATCTCGGCCGGGGAGGGGGGGACGCGCGGGGACACGAAGTGCGGAGGCGGGAGGCCTTCCGGCGGGTCCTGGGGGACTGGCGCGACGCGCTGGTCCTCCAGGGCGGTACGCGTTCACGCGCCGTCGGGGCCGTCCTGCCCCACCTCGAGGCCTGGGTGCTCCGTAAATGGGGCACTGTCACCTACAGGTTGACTCAGATACTCACCGGGCACGGGTGCTTCGGTGAGTATCTGAGTCGAATAAAACGTGAAGAGACGGCGAGATGCCACCATTGCGCATCCGACCTGGACTCGGCCCAGCACACGCTGGAGGTCTGCCCGGCCTGGGCGGCCGAGCGCCGAGTCCTGGTCGACGGGATCGGGCGAGACTTGTCCCCGCCGGCGTTGGTCGCGGCAATGCTGGCGGGCGAGGAGGAGTGGAGGGCTGTGGTCTCTTTCTGCGAAGCTGTCATGCTCCAGAAGGAGGCCGCCGAGCGGGGTCGGGAGAGAGCCGATCCCGCTCGAAGGCGGCGGCGGCGAGCTCAGTGATCGCCGCCGCCGGCGGGCCGCGAGGGTGCACACCCCGCGGGTGCGCCCGGGTCGCGGCCCGGGAAGGATGACCCCCCGGTGCGGCCGGGGAGGGTCGTCGGGGGCGCCGCCGGCCGCGCGCCTCTTTACAGCGCGCGGTCGGAGCCGCCCCGCCCGGGGGAGTCTCGCTGAGGCTCCCCGAGGATGAGCACCCCCTCGTGACGGAGGGGGGGCCACGGCGGGGTGGACCAGAGGGGTTTATCCGAATCCTGGACCACCCCAACGCCGGAGGAAGGCCGCCGCGAGGTTTTAGTGGGTAACCCTAGGATCGGATTTCAGTTTACTGTTTTGGGAGTCCCACACTACCCCCTGCCGTCCCCAGGCGGGGGGTGTGCATAAAGCATTTCCTCGCGACAAAAAAAAAAAAAAAAAAGGCCAGGTTTGGCCACAGTCTGTGAAGCCTGGCCAACTTTCGACCACGACCTTTTTCGCACGTTCTTGTCGTACGTGATCCACTTTTCATCGCCAGTTATCAATCTCTTCAAAAACGGCTCGGTTTCATTACGTCTCAATAATGAATCGCAAATGAGTACACGGTTCATTAAGTTTCTTTGAGTGAGCTCGTGTGGCACCCAAATATCGAGCTTTTTTGTATAACCAGCTTTCTTCAAATGGGTCAAAACTGTTTTGTGGTCAATTCCCAGTTCTTCAGCTACATCGTAACTACTAATATGCCGATCTTGCTCCACTCTTTCAAAAATGGCGTCCATTTTATTCGTAACAGGGCGACCAGAGCGAGGTGCATCTTTAACATCAAAATTTCCGGACTGAAAACGTTTGAACCAAATTTGTGCTACTCTTACTGACACTGCATCAGGTCCATAAACATCACAAATTTTTTTCACTGCTTGAGTTGCATTTTTGCCTTTTTTATAATAAAATTTTAAAATGTATCGAATTTCTTCATTAGATTCACTCATTTTTACGGAGAGAAAAACAAATGAAAAATAGCGGGAAACAACTTTTTTTTATTTTTTTCTTTTCTTTATAATGTAACCTTTTTAATGTTACCAAAACCAGCCAGACACAAATAGTACAGTCAAAGAAATTTTATAATAAGTTTATACCTACATTATGCGAAAAGACTTTTTCCCCGACCTAATACTTAAACAGAATAAACAGTGGTATATGGCTATCTGTAATTATTTTATTTTTGTTTTTATTTTAATTTAACGACCTAGTTACTAGGACTTTTTAGTCGAGCCTTTTTTTAATTATTAACATCATCATCATTCTTAACCTAAGCTAATCTTAACCTAACCTAGCCTAAACCTAAAGCTTAAGCTAACTGAACCTAATCAAACATAAAGTCGTGGCACTTTATGCATGATGTTCCGAGGGAGTTTTGACGACACTGTAGGAGAGCACACTAAACACCATATTTGCACTCATATACGTACACTTATTAAATAAAATGCAACGAGTTTTACAATAACATTCATTAAAACACAAATTAGAGAAAATGATGCAAAGAACGGACACGACTCTTCCACAGTCCTGCCAAATCTCCCATTATTTAATCTCTACAACATCGATACACAGAAAAAAAAAAGAAAAAAAATACAATTTATAGTATGTGTGTACAGTTAGCTTGGTTTTAATTTATCCTCAATTTGTATACTTCTAATTACCTAGGAAACTAATGGTTTGCTTGGTGATAAATTAAAAATTATTTGACTTTTATATTCGTCAAATTAACGAAACTATGGTAACGATATCGATATATGAAAAATATAGCGAACATTTTCATTTGTTTAAAAGGTCTATCTCTTCCCAAAAAAATATCTCGACTTGTGTATAGGAGCAATGTCCTGCGAGCCCATACAGAAAATAGTTTTTGGCGCCTTATTTTGATTTGACATTACATAGGTACATCTGACATGGCTGAGTATAAAGACTTACTTTGCTACGTATCATCGGACATCTGAACTTTTCTCTTTAGTCACCAATATAGTAAAATAACAATAAAAAATACTACGCAGAAGACAACACAGACCTCATAATCGCGAAGTATAGATACTCAGGGGTCCGAACGTAATGTTGAACGAATGATCTCAATTGAAGGGGAAAAAGAGCCGTATGCCGTATCCTACGAGAAGCACTCGACTTTTTAATTTGTCAATGCGTGTTTATGTGTAATAATAATAATAATCGTACGAACGTACGCAGCGCAGCCAGTGGCAGAAAAGAGAACTAAGATCTTATTTATTATTGTGTACAATAATACTATGGAAAAGTCTATACGTACCGTTCGGACTGCTGTGTATCTTTTACTTCATGTCATAATGATGAGACACTGGCTAAAGTACACTGTGCTTTTGTTTTTTTTGTAGTTTAACAAAAAAATATCAAGGTGATATCAAAAAAATATCAATAATAGATGAGAATTTATACTTATCTATACTTAATACAAGTGTTTCACCTTGAATATAAAATAACATATATATCCACAAACTGTAGATATTTATGATTAGGTAATGCATAATTTGATTTCATATATTTGGTAATCATATAAAGATTAGGCCTTTAAATCTAGTAGTCGTGATGAAGACAGCTAAAAGTAAATTAACCTAGTCTGTTTGATATTACAAATTGTATACGTCGTTTGTTTCGCTACTAATACTAGAGCAATTTAAATTACTTCTTTTACAAAATACAGTGGGTAGTATTACTGAAAAAGGCTATAAGGCTATATAATTATGCTATAATTAATAAATGTCAGCGAATTTAAATGATGCAGCGATTTAAATTTCAAATCCACGAGTCTTTTTTTTATGTCACCAGTAATTGAATATTTTTCCAACAAGACTTATCATGAAGGACGTTTACTTTTTAATTACTAAATTAATTGTCAATGGCCAGTATGACCATTAATTTAGGTAAATTGTTCGTAGATATACTAGAGGACATCTAGGTATGACTGAATATGAGTATGAGTAGCAAGAAACCGCCGGACTTTTAAGCAACTTTAAAGCTATGCAGGTACCTATAAAACATTTGTGATTATCTATTCTACAATAATATTGTAAAGAGTTTGCTACCTCTTTCGAGCTCTTTAATTTCGGAGCTCGCTCATGAAAGTTCTTTTTTCTCCTTTTGTTTCATTTTGAAAGAGTAATATTATTTTGCCGGATACATATTAAATGAATTAGTATATAAATATTTTACTAGGACCTTACACACATATTAAAAAATATAATTAATTAACGTTTATTCAAACGTATATTCAAGTTCTCATTGTAGTTTGTTACATACCTAATGAGATTATTTATTTTCAAAAATCAAAGAAAATGTATACTTAATGGGACATATAAGTAGGCTTGAGCGCCTTCTATCATTTTAAGGTTATCAATTGTCAATCATACGACGCAACGGGTTTTTTGTAGCTTTGGTTAAAACAACAGCATACTGAGTAGGGGTCGGTGGGTTTGTTCCCCACCTATGTGACTATCAATATCAACGTTTCGCGCGTTTTTCTACAAATTAAAAGATCTACAAAACAAATATAAATAAATAGTATATATATTTTCTAATTTATAAATAACATCCCCGGTATTGTAATAATGAGATACTTATTATTTAATATATAAATAATATTCTTGGTCTGGTTTCCATAATACAAGCATTTAGTTGCATTGTATTGTTTCCAAAACATAATTAATTATTCTACACATAAACTCTTTTTAAAAAAAACCATAAAGATTTAATTGTTAAATTGCATTGTTTAGAATGTATCTGGTCATTGATATAATCTATAGTGACTAATATATGACCATGGAGGTAATATCCAATTTGTATATATTTGAGCGGGATAAATAAAGCGTCTGTACTCTACTGTCAATACGTTCACAGAGTTTAAATATCGAATTTAAAAAAAACAATGGACGCTCGTAACCGTTATACCTTCTGCAAGGCGACGATTCGTCACGTGAATGCAATAATTTCTATATAGGTAGTTATATATTATATAAATATTCTAATAAATAATTTATTACAATTAAAGATTATATATTTATAATAGTTTCATATACATTAAAACTTAGGATCTGTCTAAAGGTGGTTTGAATAATTTGTGATAAATTCGAGTAGGCAAATTTTATGTATAATAAAATTACTTGCAATTTGTAAACACTCATAATATGTTAGTACGAGCAACTGAAATCAAAACAAAAGTTGTAACAATTTTTGTCTGTCTGTATGTGTGCATGTTTGTACTCGCATCGCGTAAAAACCTCTGAAATTATGGTCTTCACTGAAGTATAGCTACTGCCTTATTTATTAATATTATATATTAGAATTTTATTATTAATATTATCTTTCCAATGATTTCAGCTTTCATTGTTTCTTAGGCGATACATAAATTTTGTTTAATTAAAATCGAATAATTTTCTCATTTTTTTTATAAAATAAATAAATACATAGCAATCTATATGTCTCGTTAGAATTATAACTTATTAGTATTATAAATTATTACAAACATCCTTTAGAACAGAAAACGCGTCAAAAATATCATTATTGTAACAATATAGATTTAATATTTTTAAAGGAATAGTAATATCTTACACAATCCACGCCCTCTAGTTCCAAGCTAAGCAACTTAATGTTTGTGTTTCCTTTTGTAAAGACATACTTATAATAAATGGGAAAAATACCCAGACCCAAACACTCTGGTGCGGATTGAACCCACCGACCTCGTTTTCGAAGTCGATTGTTAAACAAATTCACCACGAGACCCGTCAAAGTATATTCATCCCGTATATTCAGTTCCCAGGATTCTATTTGCTTGTTAATTCATTTAACTTTAATGAGCATCTTTTTCAAATGCTTCAATCCTCGAGTCTTGGGCTTAACTACCCTTCTCTGGATGGCACACGCCATCGTGTATTATGGCATTGTACTCTTTCTATCCCAGGCAAATAGCAAGAGACCTAAAATTATGTTTGTTGTGTCCTATTATTACTCTTTTCCTAAACTTGTGTCAAAGTGTGTCAGGCTATCGGCAAGAGTGTCCTGAACAGGTGTGTTCAAGTCTGCAAGTCACACTAGAATCTTCGAATTGATGGCATCAGAGACATATATCATGGTAACTCCGTAAAGGTGAAGGTAGCGGAGAACAATTACTTGGAAACTTAGATGCATTAAGAGACCTTAATACTTATCTTATCATCAACATCATTACATAGTATAAAATAAAGTCATAATTAAAAAGTGATAATTTTTAAGATTTAGAACTTTTATCGCAAACGCTGCCTGAACCCTAAATGATAAATCAAAACAATGTACTACATTATTATACACCTTTAAAAGATCTACAAAAAAGTCCGCGATGGCATATGTCTATCTATTAGGGATAACCCGCAATGACCATTTTTATTTCTTTACAATTTACGAGAAATAATGGCTTATTCACGAAGTGATTTTAAACATTTCAGCATTAATTTTCATCCTATTAGGTGTCTAAATAGATTGTGCATGTAATATAGTAGGTTATGGCCCTTTACAGCATGTAATTTAAAAGAATATTTTCGAAGATATTGCAGTATTAACACAGCGGGACAGCAGTTAGGTCGCGCAGTAGTACCGGCCAAGACATGTGCCGATAAATAGCACATATTGAACCTCATACTATCCAAAATTCACACATCGATTACTTTTGATGCGGAACAAAGTTCGCCGGGTCCACTAGTTATATTATAAAAGAAGATTTTGTTCTTAGTAATAGCAATCTGATAAAAGAGCGGAGACTCTAGTCAATAGATACATACAACTGTTATACCTAATTTTTGCTGTCATAGTTGAGTCATGTTTTTTTTTAAGATTTCAAACTTCGATATTTGAAATTTAAAGAAGTACTCAGCATTTTTTTTAACTACAGCAAATAGTATAAAAGTACTCACACTTATTGACAATTGTAAAGATAATATTTGCTCAGAATCGTTATGTTCAATTATTTCGTTACTATATTATGTCCGTGTATATTTGACATAACTATTCATTAGCATTTCGTTGTTGGAAATAACTCTTTTCCTTTAAATTATAGTTTTTGAAGTAAAACTAGTAACTAGTAGTAGTAACCAGTTTGAAGTAAAACTTTTTCTCTACTCAATTATTTAATTCAGTTTCAAAACTGTACACGTTTAATAAAAGCGATTACATATATATATATATATATATATTGTATACGCAAGGCCTTTGAGATAAAACTACTTGATAAAAATATTATCAATATTTCTAAGATTATAAATAATCGAATGTAATTATTGGAAAGTCTTAAAGTAACATCTTCAGATCTAGATAGCACACATATTCGTGATCAACAAGAAAACCAAACAATGTTCGTATGAGCATTATCTTTGTTATAAATATCAGGAAATTCTTTAGGCGATATGGAAAACAGAGAGCATCAGTAATAACCTTTCGGTGTTACACTTGGCCAACGCCAATTTAAAATTATCCAACACTGTATCAATGTAAAGGCCAAGTATAATGCGCAAGTAGTATTTAAACGTAAAATTATACGCGTGCAATATTATTTTTATGCACAGTTTCCTTGTTGAGTGTTGTGAAAAATATAATTAATCTTATTGATAAAAAATAAAAAAACTACGCATAACGATTTACAGTCTCGGTGGCGCAGTGGGAGAGCGCACGGCCTCTGATCCAGAGGTCCGGGGTTCGATTCCAGACACTGGCTCACACCAATGACTTTTCGAAATTGTTTTCGGAAGTTATGTGTGATAAATATCGATGACTGAAAAACTTTGTGCCCGGTATGGCAATAGGTTCGCCAGCTATTCCATTTGGGACGTAAACATAACGGCGAGACGAGGCTTAACAGCCGCTGCCTACACCTTCGGGTAACAAAAGGCGTGAAGTTATGTTATGTTGTTATGTTATAACGATTTAATTATGAAACTTCAATGCAAAGAATAAAATATCACATGTTATTTAATATATATATATATTTAATATAATTATAATTAGTTAATATTATGTGTATACATCTGAAGTAATTACTGAAGTAATCTTATTTCTGGCCTTGGTAGCCTCGTCGTTGGTGGCTAGACATAAATGCCTTCTGTTTGTGAGGCACTGCGTTTGAATTGGGGGGTACTGATAAAATGGCTTAGAAAATCTCTCGTGTGGTAATTATATGACTGGCTAAATAAATAGTACTGCATGGCAATGCATGCCAAAGCACTCACAATCTATTTCATTGTAATAACATTGCATGCTGGAGACAATACACTGCCTACACGGTCAAATATTGAGGGTGTGAAAATACAAAAGAAAAAGTATAACATAACTTCACGCCTTTTTCTACCCGAAGGTGTAGGCAGCGGTGGTTAAGCCTCGTCTCGTTTACGTCCCAAATGGAATAGGTAGCGAACCTATTGTCAGAAAAAGTATAAATCGATAACAAGTAACGGAATACCAATATGATATTAAAATAATTATTAATTTATATATGAAGTTGTCTGACTTACTCCTCATTACACAAGCTCCCTGCCAATAAAAGTTCCGTGAACCATTTCAGCGATTTCTCAAGTTTTTATTTGAAATATCTTACATTGTTTAATTTTATTGACATAGAATAATAACGTATAGACATTTAATTGGGTGGAAGCAAATTTATGACTTTGCGCACTATTTCCCAGTGAAATTCGCATACAGCTTGCTACAAACGTTTATTAAAAAAGATTTAGTACCTAAATACCTACTTATAGTACATTAAACATATCTGGAATAAATTTTAACAAATTCGGAAACGAGGTTTAATTTTTTAGTATAGTGATTTCTTTAGACATTTAAAAATTATGCGACTGTCTTCTATATTTAAAATATGATTCTTTTTTTCGTTAGTGAAATCAGAATACATATTCAACCTACTTAAAGAAAAAGTACTTACCTTTTATATTATTATTTTTTTCACACTATTTTGCACTTGACTAAATAAATTATTATTAAATAATAACAATAGTACGTGCGCGTGCGACTGTGGATTTAGTTCAACTGTGACCGAATGCAGTTCAAAACCAAAAGGATTAAAGGCACTGTGAGCAGAGGCGCGGAACCTGTAGGCCATTTTCTATTTACTCATGAGTTAAAGATGTTTTTAAAAATTACTAAATCTTAAAGACCGAGTAATTATTATATAACAACATGTTTTTTAAAATATGAAAACAATCCAAACATATTATTCTAATTTATAAACAGGGACAGAATAAACGAAGCAAAGCAAATTTATATCAAAGCAAAATAGGCAAGCATAAAAATAGCAAAAACACGCAAATTTCGCAAGCAAAATATGGCGTACAATATATTATAATGCACTTATAAATCATATATATATATATATATTTAAATTTGCATTACGCATTATGTAGATAACTGTGTTGTCTCATATAACATTCAAAGCTCGTACTATGGAAATGTTAAATGGCATATATAATGTTAAAGGCCATATACAGGAAATACTGATATTATTACAGACACTCATTTACTTCCGATGGCCACATCTCCAATAATGTGACAGTGATACAAATATCCCTTATGGATCTTTGTGTTTTGTTGTCCGTTGCGTTATGGGATCATGTTTCGCCTGCAACTCAATAAGTGGCGCACAATACAAGTAAAGTAAACAAGACAAGAAATAACTCAAAGTACTAGGACTATTCCAATGATCTGAGCCTCCCAAGCTATGAGCTGATTTCAGGAAGTAGGCTAACACCATAAGACATAATATTAACACTCGGCAGATATTTTAAGAATCTATGTGTGGTTCTAAAAGGTTAATAAAAAACTGTCTACTGGCCTAAAGAATTTTTAATTACCAAATTGCTATTCGATTTGCGATCAAATGTTATTTATCTCAGTATTTGTACGTAAGCTTGAACACGTTTGCGTAGTTAGTGACGTAATTCAGTTTAATTCACAATTTCCATTTGATCACTGTTTAATTATTACTATGGAATTTGCCCATAACCTTCATAATTTACTTCAAAGTCCTCATTCCGTAGCTAGGTAGATGCAACGTATTAAATTCATACGACTCCCCTAACTTTTGTGACTTTATCCATCTGCTGTTATTATGTATAGGGAAAACCTAAATATTTAGGTAACGATTTTTTTATTGCCCGCGCAATTACGACAAATCGTTGTTGTTCGTGGCCAACACTAAAAAAAAGGTTGAGTGCCACTGTTTGAGCATGTCGAAAAGTAGACTTGTATGTTTAAAAAAATAGAAATAGGTATCTATATATCTTGAATATAAGATACATATTTGCCTACATTAAAATAGATCTTTTAAATCCAAAAATTACTATTTTTTTTTTATAATGACGAAGACATTTTCTCTGTTCCTCTCTTTTGAGTCCGTAATTTTTTATGTGTCATTTATGTCTGTGTTACTTAGAAATAACTTAGAGTCACTAAGAGTTAAAAGAATTTTAGGAAACGTATCGTAGTCTTATCTTGAGATTGCACCCTATAACAATCATACTTTTCTTGAATATTACGACGGCTAATATAAAATCTCATTAAATTGGTCTAAATTTACACTTATAAAGATAAGTACACGTTATAGGCGTATTTTATTGTTTACATGTTTAACAATTAGATCTACCTACATATCTGGACAAAAAACACTGGACTTATCGAATAAAAAAAATTGGACAAACACCCACGTCAATGTATAAAGGTTAAGTTATTGTTGTATACTTTAAAAGTGTATTTTAAGAATAATTTAGAATGAAATAGCAT
This sequence comes from Euproctis similis, assembly GCA_905147225.2. Classification (NCBI taxonomy): domain Eukaryota; kingdom Metazoa; phylum Arthropoda; class Insecta; order Lepidoptera; family Erebidae; genus Euproctis; species Euproctis similis. The sequence goes on from LR990106.1 coordinate 17,436,818, forward strand.
TTTATTTTTGTCCTGCTAGCGGATTATGAACTCTTATTTCCAGCCAGCTTACGACCTGCCTTGCAAATTCTTATTTTCAACGACTAATTTCAGCTGGTCACTGTTAAATTCACTCTAAATTCGATTTATCAACGACTAATTCCATTTAACTAACTCATGACTGCATGGATAGTCTAGACTCCCCCCGGCCCCCTGAACTCCTTAAGTGTTACGCATTTTACTGAAACATACGACGACACACGACATTGAAATATTATAATATAACGTTTCAATGTCGTAAACGATTAATTTTTTTAATAAATACTACAGTCTTCGTCACAAAAAGTACAAAACCTTTGTTCGTCGATAGTCAACGGCCAGTTAATTATTAATTTTCTTAATAAACATTAGCTTAAACGCATAAAATATAAGTATACAATTTGAAGTCAACTCATCGTGTTAATTAAAAATTAGAAAAATAAATAATAAAATAACATACACAAACATGTTTACGTCACTGATCAGCTGATTAATATACGCCATATTTTTTTTAGATTTAACGATAATTTTGAGAGGATTGAAATTTATTTAAAAAAAAGTTAAACTGACTTCTAGAAACGTAAACCACAAAATCTTTAACTATATAAAAACAGTACCTCTGTAACTAAAAAGCGATACATAACGTAATTTACTAATTTTGATACTTAATACAATATACAAAACGTAATATTTTATTAAGTCATCTTTAACTCTTAAAATATTTATAAAAAAAATATATACATAACATATAATATATATAATATACATACATGTATGTATGTATATATAATATACATACATACATATATAATAAACATACAGACGATTTAAGAACCTCCTCCTGTTTTCGAAGTCAGTTAAAATGAAAAGCGGGATTTGTGCAGTAAACTGCATGGCTCCACTATGTACTGTCAAGGTTTTATTAATCATTATCATCATTATCATTACATAGTATAAAACAAAGTCACTTTCCGCTGTCTGTCTCCTTATATGCTTATATCTTTAAAACTACGCAAGGGAATTTGATGCGGTTTTTTTTGAATAGTTAGAGGTTGTCAACGGGGTGGTAATGTACTAAAGAAAAAAATAATAATTTTCGAGATTTACCACTTTAATTCCAAACGCTGGCTGAACCCTAAGTGATAGATCAAAATAATGCTTTACATTATTAAACACCTTTAGAAGGTCTACAAAAAAGTCCGCGAAGACATATGGCTATCTCTTAGGGATAACCCAAAATGACCATTTTTATTTTTTTACCTTTTACGAGAAATAATGGCTTATTTATACATTACAGCATTAATTATTATCCAATTAAGTGTCTTAAATAGATTGTGCATGTAATATAGATTTTTACAGCATGCAATTTAAACGAATATTTTCAAAGATATTGCGGTATTAACATAGCGGGACAGCACTTAAATAGCCCAAATTGAACCAAATATCCAAAATTTACTCATTTATTACTTTTGATGCGCAACAAAGTTCGCCGAGTCAGCTAGTATTGGGCCTGGATAGTTGTAAGAATTTTTGGAAAATCTCCATTGGGACTTAACACGCTATAAATATTTTACTTAAACCCTCAGGCATTATTTTTATTTAGTGAATTTAAAATAGCTGTCCTTGCTAAGTAATGTTTACTAGCTGCATATTTTTAAAAAATATTTCTAACATCAACGAATTCTTGATATCTCCCTGTATGTAAGAACATCGTTAAGAAGTTTTAAGTTTAAGTTTTTTTTAAGTATTATAACGGAATTCCTATTTCAAATTTTAAAAAATATGTTTTGAAATGTCTAATTCATATAATTTCATTTTTTCAAGTTCAAGTTCAAGTTGTTGTCTTGAATGTCGGGTTTACAGAAGTTAAACAGGTAATTTTTTTTTTTTTTTAATTGTATTATTTGCTAAATTATGCGTGAATCAAAAATTCGACCTCACCGTGTATCCTTGGAGTACCAAATTATACATTAAATATTGATGTATGTTTAGTAAGAATTTAAGTTTATAAATTTGTAGTTCAACAACAGTCTCGGTGGCGCAGTGGGCGAGCGCACGGCCTCTGATCCAGAGGTCCGGGGTTCGATTCCAGACACTGGCACACACCAATGACTTTTCGAAATTGTTTTCGGAAGTTATGTGTGATAAATACCGATGACTGACAAACTTTGTGCCCGGTATGGCAATAGGTTCGCCACCTATTCCATTTGGGACGTAAACATAACGGCGAGACGAGGCTTAACAGCCGCTGCCTACACCTTCGGGTAACAAAAGGCGTGAAGTTATGTTATGTTATGTTAAATTTGTAGTTTACTAATTTATTTCTGACGCTCATCCCACGCGATATGTTCCGGTTCACCATCCTAAGTTTGACCTTGGTTTGTTTACCTAACTCCATTCATGTCTAGTCGTATGCGACGCTAAATTACGGCATAGTGTTGGTAAAGATTACTTCCTGTTATTTTGTGGTAGGTTTTGGGTCCTCATGACGAATTACTATTCATTTGCCCAAATACCGTTTTTGAACGGAATGATGACTAAAAAATTATGCCCTATTGCAAAACAAATTGGCGTGTTGAGGCAATAGTGTCGCCGCCAACAGCTACGCAAACTAAGGGCGTGAAGTTACATTTACAATTTTGAAAGTACAGCCTAGCATTGGCCTTTGTTCGGGATTTTGTAGGAATGTATTTGATTTATTAGTCTCGGTGGTCCTGTAAGTTTTGGTGGTCCTGCGGTCGAGCACCCGCTTCAAAATCTAGAGGTCGCGGGTTCGAATCCTCATACTGGCACATACAATGACTTTTCGAAGTTCTTTTCGGAAGTTATGTGTGAAAAATATCGATGACTGAAAACTTTGTGCCCGGTATGGCAATGGGTTTGGCATCTATTCCATTTGGGATAACGGCGAGACGAGGCTTAACAGCCGCTGCCTACACCTTGGGGTAGAAAAAGGCGTTAAGTTATGCTAAGTATGTTATGTATTTAATTTATTTGTAGATACTATTGTTGACGGTTTTCGTCCATCTGAAATCATTAATTTTGAACTTATTTCATGAAGCAGAATAACCTTATTAAAAAAATAATAATTTGGCTTGGCAAGCCATTTTATTAACCTTCTAGACTTCTAGAGTATAAGCTTGACATTTTATGCACATTACTACACATTTTAAAATTGCAATCTTGTTTGCCATTATTTATATAGGCATTTATTATACATTTATTAGGCAAAATTTGTGCTAGTTCCGTGTTATTATAGTTAATTAGTTACCCACTTCTAGTTTTTTCTAATGCTAATAACCTTTTTCCTTAGATATGAAATTAGACAAATAACATTAATCGTATTCTGATCAATCAATATTTGAATCTTTTAAACATTTAAATGCAGAAATATAAAAAAAAAGAGAAAAAATTAACATTTTTAGTTTGGTACCTAACTCCCAAATAATTTCAATCCATCTCATTTAATCATCCTTAATTAATTTTTGTGATGAATTTTTTAATGTTTTGAAGAAGAAGAAATTTGCGTTCAAAATATGCATTTTCAAGAATTATAAAAGTTAATGAAGCGAGTGAGGTGTTCTCTCTGCCGACCCCACAAGGGATTAGGCGTGAAGTTATGTATGTATGCGTTCAAAATTGGAAAAGAATTTCATTAATCATTATTCGTTCATCGTTATTCGTTCATCGTTATTTATTTTTATCGATAATTATTTTTGTTAAATATGCAACAACGATTCTTATTGATTATAGAGTCAGTTAAGTTCCGTGACCCTCTTTGAATTTGCATATACCTACAGCAATGTAGTTATACGAAAGTATACATAATTATATGTTTAAAAGTCCATCGTCATATAATCAAATAAGTATGTCTATTCGTAAGTTACTTGCCATTGTCTAAATTTTTATTTGGTAGTTAGTAAAGTGACTTCTATAATCTTACCATTTTTTTTTCTAATACTGTAACGGTAAATTCGCTCCAATAATAATCAACAACTTTTCCGTAATATTGTCAACCAGTCAAACAACACCAACATGCATCCCTATAGCATCGTTTTAGACGCTGGCCGCAAATTTTACGCAGACATCATGGATCCTTAAAAAACTTGTCGAATGATAAACATATTTTCTTTTTATTTCAATACTTTTATTTTCCCTGTAATTGAAATAGTAGACACTAACTACTGAAACAAGTTGCAAAGTCTAATTGCCGTGTAAAATAATTTTGATGCAACAAAAACGTTGTGGAAATTTCTGCCGTGCATACAATGTTGTTTCAAAGCATTTCTGCTACTTTCATGAGCACTCTGTCATACCCCAATCTCGCCTTGACATCAGTAAAGCGTATTAAGTGCTTGGGCTTTTTTGCCTGAGTTCTAGCTTCCAGAAATTTACTCATTTTCCTGACATGTAATTTCCACATCGACGGTGTTGTTACTGGAGATGTCAGAATTTAAAGTTTTGCTCGTTTTTCCAGTGGTCCAGTGGTCAAGCACACGGCTTGTGATCCAGAGGTCCGGGTTTGAGTTCTGACACTGGCTCACACCAATGAATTTTCGAAATTGTTTTCGGAAGTAAACTAAAAAAGAAAATTGATTAAAAAAAACGAATATAAAAAAGAAAACTTTGTGCCCGGTATGGCAATAGGTTGGCTACCTATTTCCATTTGGGACGTAAACATAACGGCGAGACGAGGCTTAACAGCCGCTGCCTACACCTTCGGGTAACAAAGGCGTGAAATTATGTTATATGCTCCTTTTTAACCTTTAATCAACAATTTCATGTTTATAAAATATGCCTTAATCAGTTGCGCTACAATGTATTTCTAGATCAACATCCATTTAATTTAATATCTTATGCAAATGTAGCACCAAATAGACAATTTCGTTTATGGGATTGGAGGGCAAACGAGCAGGCGAGTTACCTGATGGTAAGTGACCAGCGCCGCTCACAGACACCTGCAACACATTATTATAGTGTTACACTATTCACGTTTACAGATGAATTTAATTGAATCTACAGAAATATTGATTAATATTTAATGATTATGTTAATCATTAAATATTAATCAATATCTGTAATGTTGGATGCTTAAAGTGCAGGGTATAAAAAAGTATTTCATTTTATGACGTCTCGATTGATATAGCGTATTGGCACTCCGACTTTTGATGAAAAGTCGCGAGTATAAAACCAGGTTAATGTTCGTGATTTTATTAATATTTTGCAAATTATTTTACTTTTTATTTAATTTTGATAATACCATGTTCGTTAAAGGTTTTTATAGGACCCGCAGAAGCCGAACACACAGCTTTAGTAGGTAAGGACTCGATAAACGTAAAACTACTGCACGGTTCTTGTTTGCATGGTTGTCTTCATCGACCTATATTATAGCTAAGGATTTTAAAGGCATAATTTAGAAAAAGAAAACATTATTTCATATCCAATACTAATTAATTATTTTAAACTATATTTTATAACAACTAGTGACGCCATCTATTGTAGAATAGCATTACCAATTTCTGCAATGGTATATATTATATTTCGTTTTTATGTTTCTTTATGAAAAGAATTACTTATTTTTAAATATTTTTACTAAAATAAAATGCGTGTTAACTAATTCATTAGTTACAATTTTCCACGTTGTAAGCTATTAAATAAGTTACTTGTTAAATAACAATACTCAACCAGCATCTACGCTCCCTCCACCATCGATTCTATGGGTCCAATTCATTTATATACACCTTCAGATATTATATTTTTGATAAATATAAACATATGTTTATCAAATGTAGTATTATATTTGAAATCAAAGTAAGCATCCAAATTATGTGTTTTATATTACATTTGTATATTAATTCAATTTTTTTTTTTCAATGTAGTCAAAAAGATAATTTTAAATATACATTAGTTGATAATTTACAAATTTAATACAGCCGGTTTTTTTTTTATATAAAACGTACCTTAAACAAATTACAGTTTACGTCACAAATACGACAGAGTTAGTTTTTTTAGTTACTTGAAAACGTAAAAATGTAGGTACATATTTAACATTACTGTCCGCGAGACAAAGAAATCGTAAAAGTAGAAGCGTTATTTTCAACAAGGTCTTTTGTGCCTCGGGTTCTGTATATGTGAATTAATTTAAATATTTACAAGTGGTATTGGATCTAAATATATTTTCTCACAGGTGCCGGCCGGTCTAAATGAATACATATATTACTTTTTAGGGTGTTACTTGATTCGGGTGTTACGTGAACTTCCATTTGCATTATGTAATAATGTTAGTTTTTTAGTGGTGGTGATTGGTGGCGAACCTATTGCCATACCGGGTTTAAAGTTTTGAGTCATCGATATGTATCACACAGATCTTTCGAAATTAATTTCGAAAAGTCATTGGTGTGAGGCAGGATTCGCACCCGCAACCTCATGATTCAGCAGAGGCGGGGTGCTCGACCACTGCACCATCGAGACTGTTTTGTAAAAACATGCTTAAAATACATAGAAAAACAGACTCCATACAAACATCATCATTCATCATTTGCCTGTTGCAGTCCACTGCTGAACATGGCCTCTCCCAATTTGCGCCATAGCATCCGATTCTCTGCCTTCCGCATTCAGTCTTTTCCAGCAGCCTTTCTGAGGTCGTCTGACCATCGAGCTGGTGGGCGTCCTACACTATACTCACCAAGTCGCGGTCTCCACTCTATGACTTTCTTGCTCCATCTGCCATCGGTCCTTCGACAGATATGACCAGCCCATTGCCACTTCAGCGAGCTTATTCTACGAGCTATGTCGGTTACTCTAGTTCTCTGTCGGATATAGTCATTCCTGAGTCTATCTTTCAGAGATACCCCGAGGATAGTTCGCCCCACAGCTCGATAAGCGACTTTAAATTTGTGGACTAGCCCCACCGTAAGCCCCACCTATACAAACATGCTTGTCATAAATATTTACACTTGGGTGAAGATCGAACCCGCCGACCTCGTTTCCGCAGTTGGTTGTTTTACCAATGCACCACGAAGCTCCTGATGAACATTTCGTATTATTTTTAATTCCATTTAATGTCTAAGGAAAACACAAAATAGGTACATATATCCTATTAGGTGGGTACTTGTGTAATTTATAAAAATGATTTCGTATTAAGTTATAAGTTGTCTGGCAGAGATCGCAGCATGCGATAAGACCGCCTTTTGTACTTGCCTAATATTTATTATGTACGTAATGTAATGAATTCTGTGTATGGTGTACAATAAAGCGTATTCTATTCTATACGAAAATGTTCGTTCAACTCAACGCAATATTGTTTCTTTAAGTCATGTGTTATTAAGATAGTATAAACAGTGAATAAAAAGCAAAAGTGTTAGTCCTCTCGGTGATCGGTACAACGCTTCTGAATCAAGAAGTCGTGGGTTCGACCCAAACTCACTTTAATGACTTCTCTGAACTATTGTCGGAGGCTATTTATCAATATCGATGTCGGACAACATGGTGTCTGGCAATAGGTTTCGCCAGTTATTCCTTTTAGGACGTAAAAGAGGCTTAATAGCCGCTGATAAACCTTCCGGTTAATTAAACTAAGAAAGGTTATATGAGGGTAATATTAATGTGAAACAGGTAGAATGAAATAGAAAATTATTATTTAAAACCTTATTTAAATCCAGTTATGGCTTGACGCCATAACTGGATTTATTACTAAAAAATGCATACTATTTCTAATTATCGTTGTTTTGTAAAGTTCCTGAATGGTAGTTTTTTCTTATATATGTTCAATGTAGACGTACTTTCATTTTATAGCTATGTAATATATGTACCTATATAAGGTTGTAAGGAAGGAAATTTGAATGATAGAGATTGGATTTGGATTGTCCGTGTGTAAGCAAGAAAAGGCATTCTCCGATGGTTCCGACATGTAAAAAGTATAGGTGATCCAAAGTTGACAAAGAAGATATACAATGCAAAACAAGATGGATGCCTACATCCAGGGTGCATGGAAAGAGTGTCATGACTATCTTCGACTTAGGAGTCGAATACGATCACGATAAACTTTCCATATCCAAAAAGAACGAGTCCTAGAGGAAGGTAATGTCAAGAGCTTTAAAAATCAACCAGCGTGTATGGCAAGAGCTATGAAAGTTAAATAAGCGAGTGAGGTGTGAAAGAATCGTGCCTTATGACACTCTGTTCTCTTTGCCAGCCCAGCAAGAGACTTGGCTTAGGCAAGTATGTATTTAAATGTTTTTTATAATAATATAAAAATTATTGAGAATGACGTGACACGACGAAGCTGATCCGTATTAGAGACCTACGAGTACTTTCTCTAAATTAAAATCCAATATGATTTCTAAATTAGTTGTGGTGTGTTCACATATCGCAAAAACTAATAACGCTTAAGAAAGTTTGTTTTTATTACAGGTTATGTATATTATAATTAATGAAAACTAATCAAGTCTATATAAAATTAATATTAATCTGGTGCTGCATTTGTCCATGGGTGACGTTAGTCGCTTAACATCAGATCGCTTGCCTGTTTACCTCCTCTCCTACAAAAAAAAAATGTTTGGATGAAATTTTTCTTTCAAGTTCTTCAATATTATTAAACACATGTGAAAAAGATAAATAAAGATTTAATTTCATATAAAGATTTGAGTAGGTGGAGCCCCATTTCTGAATCAAAAAGTCATGGGATCGACTCCCGGCTTACACTAACGACTTCTCCAATTTTTTTTCGGAAGTTATTTGTGATAAATATCGATGACTGACAAACTTTCTTCCCGATGTATGGCAGTAGGTTTAATTGGGACGTCCAATTCGGCGAGTCAAGGCTTCTTAGTTGTAAAAAAATAGCAATCTGTCGCTATCAAAACTGTAACAGTTATCTTACCATTTTTGCAAGAGACGAAAAGAACTGTGCGGAGCTATGAGACTAATAGTTAGACGCGCAATGAGCTTTTATACGGGATAGGGAGGCATACGAGCAGGTGTGATGGAAAGCAATTAACACTGCCCGTGGACAGTGCACGCTACGCTGCAACACAGATAGTGTTACAGCCGGCCTTTAAAATGGAATAGGGAAGGGGTAGGACTTCAGATGGGAAGGGGAGAGAACCAGGGGTTGGCCTCCGGTTACCACTCTCACACACGTTGTGAGCCACTTTACGTCGAAATTCTGAGAGGTTGAGTATTTCTCCGGTCGACTCGAGGCAGCGGACTTTGTGGCTCTATCACTGCTGCTCCAAATAAAGTTATTTAAATTTGAAAACAGACAATTTTCCACTTGAGCGATGTTGTAAGCTAAAGGGAGATATGGAGATCACAACCACATTTTATCAACCATAAGACATTCACTCTGTAACTAGAACGGAAATATTCTAATATAATATGCTCATATTATGATATTATATATCATATTAAGATATTGACATCGTTGATTGAATGTTTGATATATTAATTATATTTCAAGGATAAGGGAATGCTAAAAGTGAATTGGAAGCATTGGGATTGGGTGTGTGAGATTTATTCTTAAGCGAATATAAACTTTACGCTGCTGGATTATAGTTGTAAATCACATTCCAATCCTTGAAAACTTCATTCATAAAAATTACGAAACACCGTCTGTATGGTGATACGCTCTCGCGCATAGGTACCTCAACCTTTTAATTTCTTAGACCACGCAGTTTTCTCTTTATCTAGAAGTAGTGTATTAAGTTAACCCTCCAAAAAATTTGGAAATAGTGTCGGTGTCGAGGTGAGGAAAATCATTGGTTTGAACATGGGAAATAAGTGTAAGATTAACTCAGTCTCCGTGGTCCCAACTGTCGAGCTCCCCACTTCAGAATCAACAAGTCTTGGGATCGATTCCGGACTCACACGACTATGTATGGCTATAGGTTCCGCCACCTATTCCAATTGGAACATAACAATTCGAGAGTCGAGGCTTAATAGCCTTCAGGACGTGAAGTTATACATACTTTCATAATATTACATATTATTATGAAAGCAGTAATCTGTGAAATAATTATAAACAGGGATGCCGCACATGCATAAAACTATATATATTATTTGGTTCATTCTGCCTACCTCGTAAGGGATTTGGCGTGAAGGTATGTATGTTAAAGTTATTAAATTGAATAACAACACAGGGCCTATCTGAGCAATTATATAATTCAGTAATTTATAATTCAGGATCAATTTCTGGGGGTTCATTTGACAACTTTGAGAATCAACACTGTTACTATGAGATGGATGACGAACTGCAAAAGAATTCCAACTTAATTACACTATAAATAAAGTTGTCATTGAAGTACATAACGACACACACTTACGACAATTTAATGGCGGTGAAAGTTGTTCCTTGTTCGAAATTTGTATGCAGTCAGTTTTGCGGCAAAACTGACGGACGTTGGTAATGCGTTTATTATCTTATAATTTATAAAATTCAATATGTTTTTGAAGTTATTTACGACGTGATACATGAAATAAATATAATTTGTGAAATTACTGTATTGAAATACTTTGAAGTGAAGTGTAATAAAAAAAAAATAACCATGTTTATGAAATGGACAGTGTTTCTCTTTCTACTCTGTTATGGTGAGTTAATATTTGTTGTATAATAAACATTAGGCATTAGAAAATAGTGTTTTTTTTGAAACATTAAACAACAATTAATAACCTATAGTATTTTTTAATTCTTTTCATAATACAAATATTTGTTATTTTTTTTTATACCTAAATATTACAGGTAATTACAAAATTGATTTCCCAATTAATTAGTATTATATAATATGTAGATATTTAAAAAAATATATTCAAATGTATATAATGCTGACAAATACAGAATACAGTTTGACGCAACATATTATGTGATTATGGAATCTCTGAGCGGCGTATAAAGGAATTGGCGCCTACTGTACTACAAGAACAAGAAAAGTACTACTATGTACATAGTGTAATTAAAATAACATAAATAATTAATCATAGTTACAAGAATTTTATAATTAAGCTAACACTATGGAAGGTTTTAGAGTTACATGGTGAAATAACCTTTTTACAGTCAACGACTGGGGGTGGACAATGGCATAAATCAGCGCTCTTACAATTTAAGAGCAAATTATTTTATATTTCTGTCAATGTTTCGTCTCGAACTAATTATAAAATACGGATTAGTGTGCATTGTGTGTAATGTCCAGAGTTCAAAAATTGCGACAAACTGATGACTGTTGGTCGTTATGTTTGAATGTACAAAAAATATAATTATTTTGTTCAAGGTTATTTCAATTGACGTACCTACATATCAATTACTAATTGACTTCTTATTGAGGAGGTGTCGAGTTTGTAATCACATATTACACAAAAATAATTGAAATAACTTTTATGTAGTTGTCTTACTATGGCCGGTTGCTGTCCAGTAAGTAGGTACCTTGAAAGTTATGGACGTGAAGGTATCTAATACGCTGGAAATCCTTATATCTTCTAGAAGGACACCTTTCCTGTACAGAGTTAATTGTACACGATCAATAATAGTTAATTACATGTTATTCCAATAAAAATCTAGGCCAGCCACGCGGTACTATACGGCGAATGTCACAAATTGCCTTTCACATTAACAACTCTCAATACTGTTCAAGTCATTACTGGGCATACCCATCGAGGCGGATCCTGATATACAACATATTTTTGGCGGTGCAAAATATTGCACCGCGAATTAACATCAGCAATATCAAAAACTGTAATTGCGAACGCTGTAAAAATTACTTTTGATGCGGAACAATTTTCGCCGGGTCAGCTAGTTTAATTATAAATCATCCCCTTCGATACTTACGATAACTAAAAAAAGCCAGAAGTACAAGTAAAATAAGTAAAGAAGCCTCAAACATAATGGGCAATATGTATTAAGATTCACTTTACTATAATATAGACTTATATATTTTACTTTACCCGAAGGTGTAGGCAGCGGCTGTTAAGCCTCGTCTCGCCGTTATGTTTACGTCCCAAATGGAATAGGTGGCGAACCTATTGCCATACCGGGCACAAAGTTTTCAGTCATCGATATTTTTCACACATAACTTCCGAAAACAATTTCGAAAAGTCATTGGTGTGAGCCAGTATCAGGATTCGAACCCGGACCTCTGGATCAGAAGCCGTGTACTCGAACCATTGGACCACCGAGACATGGGCTATTTACGGAACAATTATATGTATTATCATCAAAGCATTTTTTAATTTTTTTATAACAATAATATAGCATTATAATAATAAACTTACGTATCCGGATAACCTTACTACGCATTATAGCCTTGTTCGTAATTATGAAATTTCAAAATATTATCACATTCCCGACATGCGTACCTATTAAGCATGATTTTGAGGAAAGCGATGTGGGCACCAGACGTTATTTTTTTTACGTAATAATATCTAACTGATTATTATTTCGTATTACGTAATAAAATTATACGTATTTAATTCCGTTTTATTTTAATTATCGTCTGAATGCTCCGCCACAAAAAAGATTTCAACGCGTTCACTTGAACGAAATGTTTTTGTGTGAAACATTATTACATTTATTACCTACTAGCTGACCCGGCGAACTTTGTTTCGCTACAAAAGCAATAAATGAGCAAAAAAGGTTTTTTTTTTATAAAATAAAAGTTGCTTAAGTTACTCCTTATTACATCAGCTACTTACAAAAAAGTCGATGATGTTCCTTAGAAATAAAATGGTCTCGCCTCATATGCAATATTCTTTCTAATTATACATAATATAATATTATTTCAAGCCTTTTTCTACCCGAAGATATAGGCTGCGGCTGTTAAGCCTCCACCGTACCTTCACGCCTCCATACACCGGGCACAAAGTTTTCAGTCATCGTTATTTATCACATAACCTGAGAAAAGAGTTTCGAACATTTCGAACCAGTATTCGAATCCACGAATGCGTTATTTAGAAGCGGGGTGCTCGAGCATTTGACCACAAAGACATTGATATTTTTACAATAAAGAACAAAATGCACCTAGGAAATATATATCTTCGACGAATCAATAAAAAATATTATCGCTAAAGTATTGAAATAACTTTTGTGGATTATATCACGTTTATTTAGAACCTATTTTCTATTTATTTCCCGACGTTTCGAACTCTTTATAGAGAAAATGATCTTTGTAAAGAGTTCGAAACGTTGGGAACTCTTTATAGAGAAAATGATGTCTGTAAAGAGTTCGAAATGGTTCTAAATAAATAATATATATAGAAATAGGTTCTAAATAAACGCGATATAATCCACAAAAGTTGTTTCAATGTTATGAATGTAACACATAACTTCACGCCTTTTGTTACCCGAAGGTGTAGGCAACGGCTGTTAAGCCTCGTCTCGCCGTTATGTTTACGTCCCAAATGGAATAGGTGGCGAACCTATTGCCATACCGGGCACAAAGTTTGTCAGTCATCGATATTAATCACACATAACTTCCGAAAACAATTTCGAAAAGTCATTGGTGTGAGCCAGTGTCTGGAATCGAACCCGGACCTCTGGATCAGAAGCCGTGTGCTCGACCACTGCGCCACCGAGACGAGCAAAATGAATGTGATTCGCGAAAATCTAAGAAATAAATATGCTAAAGTATTGCTTCAACAATAAAATACAACAAACAAACATCCTCGCGTCAGATTAAAAACAGGTCTATAGAGAAAGTAATATACGAGTATATGAATACAAAAGTGTAAAGACATATTTTCTTTTTTCCATTATTTATCGAAAATATACCTACTATGTTAAGTTTCTTTTTAATAACTTCACGCAATTTGTTACTCGGAGGTGTAAGCGGTAGCTATTAAGCCCCAACTTACCACATTTTACATCGCAGATGGAATGAGTTACGGAACCTATTGCCATAATGCACAATTGATATTTATCGATAAGACGATAATAGATATAAAACAGTCTCGGTGGCGCAGTGGTCGAGCCCACGGCTTCTGATCCAGAGGTCCGGGTTCTATTCCAGACACTGGCTCACACCAATGACTTTTGGAAATTGTTTTCGGAAGTTATGTGTGATAAATATCGATGACTGAAAAACTTTGTGCCCGGTATGGCAATAGGTTCGCCACCTATTTCATTTGGGACGTAAACATAACGGCGAGACGAAGCTTAACAGCCGCTGTCTACACCTTCGGGTAACAAAAGCCGTGAAGTTATGTTATGCTATGATATTTATCACACACAACTTCCGATGAGAATTTCGAAAATTCATTGACGTGAGCTCGGAGTCGATCCCGACTACTCCTTGATTCAAAAGCGGGATGGTCGGCCACTGGACCACCGAGACGGCTGTTAAGTTTTTTATTAAATTATGATGAAGCCTAGTCTATTGTCATTATCTAAGAATTGGTAATAGAATATGTAATAAAATATTACTGCATATTACAATGGAATAAATATAAGTAATATCCAATAAAATTTATCATTACTCATGACATAGTGGCCGGATTGTAACGAGTACAGTTAACTAGAGAAAATGATCAAACTTCTTTGTAAGGCTTCCCTCTCTGTATCCGTAATGAGGTAAGAAGACGTGTATTGCACAAATTTGACCAGCTTTTTACTGATTCTGAGTACCTCATAATTACCCATACCCAAATACCCACATAATTTCCATATCTAATTTTAATTCTAGAAGTCGCGGGTTCGAATCCTCACACTGGCTCACACCAATGACTTTTCAAAGTTCTTTTCGGAAGTCATGTGTGACAAATATTAATGACTGAGACTCTAAGCCCGGTATGGCAATAGGTTCGCCACCTATTAAATTTGGAACGTAAACATAACGGCGAGACGAGGCTTAACAGCCGCTGCCTACACCTTCGGGTAGAAAAGGCGTGAAGTTATGTTATCTACATTCATACAATAATTCACGCTGAGTCCCTTGAGGAGTAGACAGAGAGAACAGAGCGCCATAAGGCACGATTCTTAGACGCCTCACTCGTATCTTTCACTTTCATAACTCTTGTCATACACGCTCGTCGGCTTTTAAGGCTCATATTTTTAATGGTTTCCTTATGATTTTATGTCAAATATGTGAATTTGTATGATGTTTGCACCTTGACCTGGCGGCCTGCGAACTCAGTAAACTGTGACAAAACTTGTGAGTATGTGCGGTTGCTTAACGCCTCGGTCACGGCTTGCTACACGCAGATGTTATGTAACGTCTTCAAATATATAGAAATATTTGGAAAATTTCATACAACACTGCGTTTTATTGTAATATCAAATTGTGCTCATTGTGGCTCTACCACAGTTCGCTGCTTGAATGAGCGATAAAATACCACGGCCTCTCAGAATATCGACGTTAAGTGGCTTATGCCTGGTTTCGTTCGGTGAGAGTTGTGTCCGGAGACCTAATCCCTTTCCTACTACCTTCCCATCCCACTTTAGACCCCTACCCTATCCCATTTTAAGGGTGTGCAAGGCAACTGTAATACTATATGTGTTGCAATGGTCCATTAACGGCGTAAGTTGCTTACGATTAGGTGACACGCCCCCCTGCCCCCCTATCCCATGAAAAATAAGATATTTTTTTTACAGATTTTAAAATGGTAATTTATCATTATAACCACCATAATTTTGTAAATATACAATTTAAGTTAGTAATATTTTATTTTATCAATAAGTCTCAGTATAAAGGAAGGTAGGTATTATCAAAAATTAAAATAATGACAACATATCTATCAAGTACTTTTAGAATTATGACTGATATACAATTGTACAAATTATTATTACTTTAATGGCGTGAAAATAAAAAATCTGTCTCTCCCTGGTCTGGAGAACCCTGCTACTGTATCAAAAAGTCGTGGTAACCATTTGATTGGCTCACATTAATGACTTTTCAAAAGTTATTTGATATATGTATATCGATGACTGTTCATATATGTATGATAGTAGATTCCTCCAGCTTTTCCATTTGGGACGAAAAAAAACGGTGAGTTATATTTCTATCTTATATCATATTTAACAGTAGTAGAGCCAAGCAGTTCGCTGCATGAGTGGGCCGGCTCGACCGGTGAGATACCACGACCTCTCAGAAGATCGACGTAAAGTGGCTCGCTGCGTTTCGTTTCGAGGAATCCGGAAGCCCACCCCCCTGCCACATCCTTAAATATCCTACTCCCATAAAGGTTGGCAACGCAACTGTAACACTATATGTGTTGCAGGTGTCTATAGGCGGCGCTGGTCACTTACCATCAGGTGACACGCCTGCTCGTTTCCCCACCAATCCCATAAAAAAAAATTCGGTGCTCCAGTGCTCCCCGTTTCTGATTCAGAAGTCATGAAGTCAATTCCGGGCTCACACTAATGATTTCTCGGAATTCTTTCTGGATCTGGATCTTTTTGTGCCCGGTGTATGGCAATAAATTCGCTGCCTATTGTTTTTTTTGTTTTCTGGTTTTATGGTATAGGAGAGCAAACGAGCAGGCGTGTCACCTGATGGTAAGCAACCAACGCCATCCACGGACACCAGCAACACATATAGTGTTACTGTTGCCGTTGCCGACCTTTAAGGAATAAGGGATAGGAAAGGTTGGGGAAGGGGGGGGTGGGCCTCCAGGTACCTCTCTTATCGAACGAAACGCGGCATGAGCCACTTTACGCCGGTCTTCTGAGAGGTCGTGGTATTTCACCGGTCGAGCCGGCCCATTCGTGCAGCGAACTGCTTGTCTCTACCACTATTCCATTTGGGACGTGACATAATGGCCAGTCGAGGCTTAAGAGCACTTGCCTACACCTTCGCGTAGTGAAAGGCGTGAAGTTATGTATATTATGCAAGTTGTAAATATGAGTTATCAAGATGTTCACAATAATACTTCTCTTAGATGTTGGCAAAATCAGCGCTGCACCGTCACCTCTCTCCGATCTTGATATAGATGTGAAGAAGCTGCAGTACCCGACGTATCCGACCAAAAAAGGACTGGGTAATGTTCGGTATATGGGTGATTATAATAAAAGTAGCGGCTTCGGTGCTGGCTGAAATCTGCTTAAATAATGCTTTTTTTTATTAATCTAGGACTGTTTGAACGCTTAAGTCTTTTTATCTCATTTTCGCTATTATAGGTAAGTAGATATGTATTATAAAACTGCTTTGCTGCATTGTGTATAAAGAGCGTGAAGGTGAATGACAAATAAGTTTTTTTATTGAGGAATTTACTCATTAACATCTTCTATTCTAGCTCTTCTATTCTTAGTTGTTTTCATAAATAGTTTTAGTAATAGTTTTAGCAGTTGTATTATAGAAAATATGCCTTCGTATTTATTAATATTAATGTATTATATTAAGTTATTAATACTGCTTATGGCTTTCGTATAATGCTTGTACAGTTTGGTTATAGAACTGGTTAATGGTAAGCAAAGTATACAATAGGCCACGTAATTTTTCTTCTGTTATGTTGGTGTTTTCACATGTGCACATTCATTTAGAATGTTTTAGTTTCAAATTCTGGCATACCGAAGACTATTTGTACCAAAATTAAAAATTATCTGTAACTAGACAAATATACAGAACATTCAATATACAGAAATAGGCCTTACCTATTACATGGAATGAAATATTATTTATGAAAACACTGGTAGATACTGTATACCTAAATTTTTAAAATAATTAAAGATGTGTGAATATATAGTTAAAAATAATATTATTAACACGGCCTTATTGCGTTATAAATATATAAGTTAATTTATTTTAATTACTAAAGCTATATATATTGCTTACACCATGTCCGGTACGACTTACTAAACTAGACCGATCATTACTGACTCATCACCTTACAATTAAGTAATAATTACAAATTACATTGAATAATGGCTTATTTAAATTTATACATATTATAACATGAAAGTATGTCAGTAAAAAAACGTCATACAGTCACCCAATAAGCATTACAAATATATTTGGCTAAATATATCATAACGAGGCTATGTCCGTAAATGTTTTTAGAATTTTTGTATGTACACATGTATCATTAAGTAAAAACTGTTTTAGTAACTTATAGTTCAAGATCTAGCATAATGTATATAGTCACTATTTAATTAATGGAAAACTTTTTATTCCAAAGTCAAAGAAGCTTTATTTTCATAGGTCTTCATAGACACTTAAAAATAGTCAAAAGTATGCAGTATACAAATTATTTAAAATGAAATACTAAACACGAGCGGTTGAGGAAATGTGCCTCCGTAGAACTAGAAAACACGGACGCAATTGCCACGAGCGGCTTGATTCCCGCTGGAATATTGGGATACACCTCGATTACTTTATGGCCAAAGGGTTTTGTTGTTTTAAACTTTCCCCGAAGCAATAAATAAACTTTGTATTATTTATATTATAATCTGTGGAAAATAAATAAAAAAATCATTTTTCCTTTAATAATACCTGAAATTATATGAAGCGTGTGAAAACCAAACTCAATTCCAGTTACACTAGCAATCTCAAATATTCATAAAGCACTTACTTCTATGTAGTTAGAAATTTTAGTTCAGTATATAAACGGTGCACAAAGTATAGATACATAGTATTAATGTACCTACACAATGATAAACTCAGATCTTAGTTCCCTTTTCTGCCACCGGCTGCGTTAGAATTTAGGACGTACCGATGATCACGTACGTACAATTATTATTATTCTTACACACAAACACACGTTGAATAGTGAAATCTAAATAATCTCGATCAATTACTAAATAACGATAATTCGTGTTTAGTACTAAACAGAGATGTCAGAGTAGCAACAAAACTTTCCGCGTAAATATTTAAACAAGTACTTCTTGAAAATAGCGCCCTCTACCGGCGAAAATTCTGTGCCCTAAATCATTCCAATAATATCCACGTTCGCACTTCTGTGTATCTATACTTAGTGCTGCGGTTGATAAGGAATTTAAAAAAAAAACAATGTAGAAGGTAGAAAGCATTAATAGAGTGTACTTAGAGTGGTACAGGGACTACGTAAACATCTATAGCATTTAATTTAATGTGTATTCTGTCTTTCAGCATCTGGTGTGTTGATTATTCCTGAGGAGTTACCTTCACTCCTCTCCGTTGCATACTCAAACATACCACCAATCAAAAAAGGTAAGCTTTTTGTATTTACACAAAAACATTACACAAAAGATATTTAATGCAACAAATGAACAAAAGCAATAGGTATGTTATGTTCCTAAGAAATATTGAAAATGTGCTTAATTTTTTTATGTGTAAAAAATTAAGCACATTTTTAATATTTCTTTTATAATTTTGAGAATAAAAGAAAATATAATTTGAAGTATTTACTTGATATAAATGCTATGATAATAAATTAGATAGTCCACTTTAGATGTTGAATCATTTAAATAAATTGTCCCCCGACCTTAGGCTCGATATCAACTGAAAATATGATTTGAGTATTACAAGTAATATAATATTTTTTATTCATGGTGACGCTGAAAGATATAAGGCGATGTGAAACATATAATCTATTTATTTGAAATATTTACAAAGATACATACACAGATTTAGTCTCAGTGGTCTAGTGGTCGAGCACACGGTTTCTGAATCCAGAGGTCGTGGTTCGCATCCTGACACTGGCTCACACCAATGACTTTTCGAAATTGTTTTCAGAAAGTTATGTGTAATAAATATCGATTACTGAAAACTTTGTGCCCGGTATGGCAATAGATTCGCCACCTATTCCATTTGGGACGTAAACATAACGGCGAGACGAGGCTTAATAGTCGCTGTCTACACCTTCGGGTAACAATAGCGTGAAGTTATGTTATGTATGAATGTATACATAAACGTTTACATATACGTCATACAATTTTTATTGGACTTGAGAACGTCTTATTCAATGGAGCCGTCTGCACGCACGAAAAACATGACTCATGTGGCGTTACCCCGCACTGAGTCGTTCCATTTAGGAACGCCAGTAATTTAATCAAAATTTTCTTTTAAAAATGACCAGCATTCCATCAGTATTTTAATGACGTTGTCACGTTCAACTATCGTCATTAAACCGACTTTACAGACAACCAATTTTTTTAATTTAAATATATCTATGAACCTACCTATATCTACGTACCTACTATATACGTCTAGCCAATCTAGCCAGTTTAATATAATTAAGTTATGCTCATACAGAAAGTTTTTATAATATTTACAGGAACTGATTCTCGAGTCGGTTTCGGATTCGCTTTTGGCAATCACGCAGACTTCCAGGTGATGTTTGAGCTCGGACCTCAAACTAATACAAAACCTTTGGGTATGTATATATTTATTCTAATGAAATATCGGAGGTAACTTTGTTGCGAATACTTTATACACATATACTGATGAGAAATTTCTATAAAAGAATTCCCTAAAAAATGCGAAGGATAAACTTTCCTTTATGACCCGTCGAGTTGGAAGTTCATATTTTTTTTGTAGATAGTACTCATTAACAGAAGACTTTTTACAAATTTTCAAATTGCGGAAACTCACGGTTTACGAGATATAATTTTTTAAATTTTTCAAATAAATTGAAAATAACACGCCATTTTCTTAAATAATTCTCATTCTAGATGTCAAATTAGACGTTTCACGTTCCGTTGTCCGCGGAGGTCTGTCATTCAATTTTATTATATTATATTTTTAAATATAAAATTACATTTTCACACAGTAAATTAGAACTAAATTAAAAAAAAAAAAAAATGTTATGTAGTTAATGTGCAGTAAAAACGTGCTGCACTATGCAATTACATTGACAATTTTACATTAGGAATTTTAAGGCACCCCGACTCAGATAGATTTAGGTTAGAAGGAGGTGGTAGGGTCGTAGTGAGCGAGCGTAGCGAGCGAACAAAGACCCTACCATCTCCTTCGTGGTTATTTTTTTATTAACCACCCAGAAGTAGGAGCCCCGCGAAGCGGGGCTCTGTCGATCTATATCATGACAGGTAGAGAAGTAATTACTAATTTCAATTATTTTTGTATTTAAAAATAATAATATTCCTTGTGTTTTATTCAAACTATCCGAAAATTACCTAACCTAACCTCAAAATTTTAACCATGGATATCTCCGTAATCATGGGGTTCCGCGGGGTGGGGATGGGACAGGGGGGTAGCCACCCCTCCCCCCTTCCCCCCCACCCCTCCCCGACCCATAAATCGACGGGTCATAAAGGAAAGTTTACCCAATGCGAAAAAAAGACAAAATTATTATATTCATAAAAGTATTCCAAATTAAGTAGTTCTATTAACAAATTTTAATCTTTTTGTGTGCTTTTAATTATATAATATGTGACTTTGCTTATAAATTTTAAAGTAAAGTTTATAAATAAATATATATGACGCAACAGGCCAAACTTCCAAACTATCTTTTCAAGTAGTTAAGTGTAATGTATTAATAATATATTTTTATTTAATTAAATTGCAGACGGTCAGGGTTTTCAGGCGTCCACGAACACAAAAAGGCAAGCCCCACCACCACCCAAGATAACTAAAAATAGAGAAAAGGTATACATTATTTATTTCTTAGATTTTCGCGAACCACATTCATAACATTAAAACAACTTTTTTGGATTATGTCGCGTTTATTTATTACTTATTTTTATTTTATTCCCGACGTTTCGAACTATTTACAGAGATCATTTTCACGAGTGATGTACAAAAAGATGGTAGTCGTTCAAAAGCTATTTTCATTGATACGGAGAACACCCACTTTTTGGAAATAAAAATCAAAAAGTAATAAAATAACGCGATATAATCCTAAAAAGTTGTTTTAATATTAGGAATACATTATATCATTACCATCTGATTAAAATGTTGTAACATACTATCATACTGTTACTCATATTGTGAATTTAGTAGTTATGAAGTGTGCTGTATTTACCCCTTTATACCCTTCTGAGCCAATATTGATCGTTCAGGTATTGTAATTTACTCATGTACTCTCACTTAGGAATCTTTATATACCTCACATGTTGTATGGTAGCATCCCTCGGTAAATATTTGATAATTGGATGATTTGATTATTTGTCCGTGTCATTGTCGTGTCATACAGTCATTATTTTTGTTGAAGCATTTCTCAAAATTCTATATTCCTAGGTGATGAAGATTAAGACTTAATTTAATCCCACAGCTCCTTCAAACAGAAGCCAGCACATTCCTGCAAACATGGGCTCAGAAGATGAAACAGCCACAAAATGTTGATACTTATCAACGAAAACCAGGTGATGTACCAAATCTGGAAGATTCAATGGTGGAACTGGTAAAGAATGATAACGGTGAATATGAAGTACATCAGCCAAAACCTGGTAACTTGCCTTCTAATATTCTTGAAGAGTTGATGAAGCTATACAAACTCAAGAAGGACGAAGTTAAAGAAATAGTTGAACACAAAAGGAGTGAAGAAGAAATAAAGAAGATTACAGATGACTTATCTAATGTGGATCTAGATTGAAAATAAAATATATTGACTACAGTTTGTATATTCATTGGTTTTATTTTACATTTAAGTGGTAGGTATATTTGTTTCGTGTCAAATATTCCAACTAGTAACTATGCAATTTTTGGTTGAACTAAATTTGGTTTCTGTTTGCCAGAAATTATCTGATTATAAATTAGGTACTGATTCCAGCGGTAATTGACGTTGCAATAATTAATTGTATTACTAATGATCTCTGAATCCCTCTGGATGAATCGCAATATGGTCTCTACCATGATTGTTACAATAAAGTAAGAAAAGAAGATAATGACTGTAATTCTCTTGGTATATTTAATTCGCGTAATAGTATGATAGATTTTGGACGATTGAGCTAATTTCATAAGGTAGGTACATAAAAAAGTAATGAGTTGTACAAGGCCCAGGTACCTTTCTATTTTTGACGTGACGTAGGTACCTATTAGGTACGTCACGTCACAAAAAAAGAAAGGTAAAGCGATCTAACCTATTAAGGTTAGATCGCTTTGGTTGTCAGTACCCTGCTTCTGATTGAATTAGGTCTGGGATTCAAATGACCAAATCGAATGATTTAATGACTCACAAATAGTGCTCGAATAATGGCTTAGGGCCGCCGACTATTTTACACAGGACCGTAAAATTAAAAGTGCGCAGTTTAACTTCCACTACCTATGGGTTGTGGTATCAAAACCGTAAAGTTACAACAACAAAAAAGAGTTGCCCAAGGGTTTTTAACAGGGGGACATGTTTTGTACATGTACTTCGATTATCAGGACATATAATTATGGGAACTTAAAACAATACACCATTGATTTGTGAAATATATGATTATTGGTTAGTTGTTTGTATTTTAAAAACAATTAATATTATGTTTGCGTGTAGACTTCGACAGAACTAGTCGTTTAAAGATAAATACATATTTTTTATATTTGAAAATAATGTTGCAAGGAGCTTGTGTTTGTTTAACTTTATTGGTTATTCACTGTAAGTAATAATTATTAGTGATATTTATTATTTCAAATAAATTTTTGGCTGGAAATCAAGTGAATGGGGCCCTGAACAACTTTATGAATAGCCAGAAAGTTTCCAAAAAGGCACGACTGGCTGTATGGTAGTGGATGTCAGGTGTGTCACTAGAAGCACAGAAGTAAAATTAATGCAGTGTAAATGAAAATACTGAGAAGTATAGCTGAAGTAGGTAAGATGAGAAATAGTGTAATCCCGAGAAAGTTATGGTGTGAGTGAAGATGTGGTGACAAGGATAGAGAAAGGAATGCTTAGATGGTTTGGGCATGTAGAAAGGATGGACGAAAGAAGACAAAACGAATAGAGACAAGTGTAAAATGGCAAAACGTTAATGGTCAACTTAGGCGAACCTGCCACCATCAAATCAATTATGTATCGGAGAGGCCAGGTTAAGAGTGGCCACATCCGACGAGCATACAATAATGAGAGTGGAGGAAGCAAGAAATGTGTGTCAGGATCAAAGCAAACGTAACGAAATAGTCTTTGCCGACCCCCATGGGAAAAAGGCGTGATTGTTTGACCAGTATAAAATTTGAATGGGCTTGACTATTTTGTCTCTACTATGTTACTCTTCATGTAACTTAAAATAAACAGAACATTATCAACAGCTCTACCAAGTGATGGAATATTATTACTCGTGATACCAGAAGACGTGCCAGCTGGGCTTGCAGCCATATACGGATTTGCACCACAATTGCACAAAGGTACATACAACCTTTTATATAGGTACTAGGTACCATAGATCTTTCTCAATGTGTTCCTACGTTATTATCGAGTTACTCCGGTTGAGTTAACTTACGTCAGTATTTTCTAGTGGGCGTCCATAAATTAAGTGAGGTGTTTTCTTTATATTTTCTGTCCCTCCCTTCCCCTTTGGTGAGATGTTGTGAGATTTTATCTCTCTCCAACGTAAGATCAGATGAGAGTTGAGTCGACCACCACCCCCCTTAAACATGTCACGTAATTTATGGGCGCCCCCTAGCAGTGAATGACACAGTCAGTGTCATAAACCCACTCAGTATAGGAACCTGCTACTTATTATTGTACCTCAATGTGAGCACACCTCTAGTTGAAATTATAGAAAAATCTGAGAACCATGATAGCAAAGAATTTCTCTCTCTCTCTTTTCCCAGTCTCTTTTATAAGGGATAGGGAGGCAAACGAGCAAGTTGTTCACCTGATGGAAAGCAATTTCTCACCGCCCATGAACACCTTTGTGCGTTGCCGCTCTTTAAGCGTGTAGGAGGTGAGAGGAGGGGGAAAGGGGATCGGGCATCCGGATACCTCTCTCTCCGAACGAAATGCGGCACAAGCCACTTCACGCCGATATTCCGAGAGGTTGTGGTATTTCACCGGTCGTGCCGGCCCATTCATGCAGCGAACTGCGTGGCTCTACCACTGTTTACCCCTAACGAAAGAAAGTAGTCTACGTAAGCACTATGTGGTCTATCAATAAATAATATTTTATTATTTATATTTCGTTTAGGTAATGATCACAGATTAGGCTTCGGATTCCGATTCGGAAACCATGCTGACTTTCAAATACTGTACGAGTTTGGTCCGCAGACTTCAACTAAACCCCTACAACCTCCCAGTAAGTTGAAAGGTTGTTCTAATGGCAATTAGAGTAGGCCAGCTACGATAAGGTACAACATGGGATGATATCCCATTATTCCATTCCAAATATTCCATGACCAGCCTCCGTCCAGAGAAAAACAATGAGGAGGACCGGAACCATTAGTACTATTGAACCTGTGGAAGATTATAACATTCAGAATTTTAAAGTCTCTGTGGCCCAGTGGTCGGGCACCCCGCTTCTGAATCAAGAAGTCGGGTTCGAATCCTGGCTCACTCCAATAACTCTTCGAAATAATTTTCGGAAGTTATGTGTGATAAATATCGATGACTGAAAACTGTGAGCCCGGTATGGCAACAGGTTCGCCACCAATTCTATTTGGGACGTAAACAACGGCGAGACGAGGCTTAACAGCCGCTGCTTACTCCTTCAGGTAGAAAGAAGTTATGTTAAGAATTTTAACTATATTAACTTTAAGAAACGAGCGTATTCCTACCTCAAAGGCCAACCTTTGGTGTTAAACTGATAAAGGTATCCGTGGGTAGAGTTAGCCAGGGTCGGGTCGATAGGTCTCAGTAGTAAAAAAGGCGTGGTTGTTGTAATATAGGAAGTCAGTCAAAAATCATTCCTTCCTGACCTTTTATTGTCCTGTGGTACAGGCCGTGTCTCTTCAGATTCATTGAATAAAATAGTCTTAAAGAATAGGCCCATTGCTAAGTTTAAAACACAACCAGACGCCATCCAAGCATTCTTCACCCAAATAAGTATGTACAGCAGCCTGTAGATTCATAGCTGACTGCGCTGCTTCATTTGAAACAATCATTTTTTAATAGTCAATAAAATCAATAAAAATCATATCATTTTTTAATAGTACTGTTGTTTTTACAGAAATACGTTCAACATCGAACCGTCAGAGGTTTGTACGCCGTCGTCCTGTCCTCGAGTTACTCGTCAGAGCTGGTATACTGAAGGACACACTATACGACACAAATGCTATATCTGACTGTGATTATGAACCTAGATAGATTTAAACGTTATTATACGTAGATTTAAAATTATAATGTATATTTTCCTTATTAAAAAGCGATACGTTTCTTTAAAAGTATTTTTAATTTTTTCATGGGATAGGAGAGCAAACGAGCAGGCGTGTCACCTGATGGTAAGCAACCAACGCCGCCCATGGACACCAGCAACATATACAGTGTTACTGTTGCGTTGCCGACCTTTAAGGGATAGGAGATAGGAAAGGATGGGGAAGGGGGGTGGGCCTCCGGGTACCTCTCTCACCGAACGAAACGCGGCATGAGCCACTTTACGTCGGTCTTCTGAGAGGCCGTGGTATTTCACCGGTCGAGCCCATTCATGCAGCGAACTGCTTGGCTCGACCACTGTTAATTACTACTTAAACCATAACTGCGCTAGACGAAGGGTTTTTGATACTTAATAGTTTCGATTTTTGAGAGGCCTGATTATTTACTACAATTAGGTTTATTTTCGTAGTCAGGTATTTGTCGGATATTTGCAATCGGATATTCGGGTACTATAGCATATCCGAGAGATGCGGGCCCAGTTCAAATTTTATACATACATGACTTCACGCCAAGTCCCTTGCGGGGTAAGCAGAGAGTACAAAGCGCCATAAGGCACAATACTTACACACCTCACTCGCTTCTTTGACTTCTGTCTGTTGTATTTATTTAGTTATTGTCAAGCAAGCCAAGAAAAAAAACCAATAAATAAATTCAATACAGTTTTTATTTCGCCTAAATTTAAAATTAGTGTGCGGTGTTGCTATACAAAAAAAAAAACATAATTATACAAAGTCAAATTGCTTAAAATTACAAAAAGGAAAATAATTAAACTTAACATTATATTTTATATAATAATATTTGATATAGTAAAATTAGTCTTTCCACAGATGGCAAATTAAACATTAAAAGTTAAAGTAAAAAAAAAAACAAGAAATTACTGAGGTTTATTATGAATTTGAGTCATTAATTTATAATATTTACAAATGAATCCCACATTTGGCGTAAAATAAGTTCGTTTTCTTTCAAAAATTGTGAGCACTTCGGCTATAATAAAATTGAATCTTATAATGTGCACAAACATAAATTGATATATTAATGTCTCAGCTTGGTATTTCACCAGAAAATCTCTTGGTATATATAATATTACACGAAAATGCAAAATAAATGTATTTAACAGACACATTTCACTCATCTCTTTAGTGCATAAACAAAAATTCCTACCACTGGTACCAGGCCATTGCTAGCTATAGATACAAACGCCCAATATCATAACCACGTAGTAAAGATACACAGTAAACAGGAGTCCGAACGGTACAGCCTTTTCCATAGTATTAGTACACAGCAATAAACTTAGATCTTAGTTCTATTTTCGGCCACTGGCTGCGCTAGAATTTAGGACGTACCGATGATTACAGATGTACTCACGTACAATTATTGTTATAACCATCAAATCGCGTTTAGTATTAAACAGAGCTGTCGACAGCAACAAAACTTCCCGCGTAGGTATTTACAAATGAGTACGTACTTCTTGAAGAATAGTGCGCTCAACCGGAGATAATAATTTCCTCTAAATGGAGACCATTCCATCAACATTCCGTTCGGACTCCTGTCTATCTACACTCCGTGATCGGAACAATCATTGACTTTAATGACAAGAAATGCATTGACTATAATGACAAGAAATGTCAATGACAGCTTAATTTTAATTTGTACGCCAAATATGAACTAGGTTTAAACCAAGACTATCTATGATGTAGGTAGAGAATGTCAGTTTTATCGGTTCGAATAATATTTCTAGGCATCTATATTTGTCTGCATTATGTATTAAACCTTACATAGTTTCATCGATTTTCAGAGTTTTTACAATTTATAAAACGGCACTGGTCGTGGGTGTATAAACGAGTAATTATTCAAAGCACAGAACAATATTTCAAAATGGCCACCAATTACTTTACATACAACATATAAATATACACAGGTTAGTTTAAGGGTGTATGAAGTACTGCTACTTTCTAAATGATTGCTCTATGTCATTTTTTCTGCACTTTGTTGGAGAGAGAGAGAAAAAAATACTAGTAAGTACACTTTCTAGTTATTTTTTAGCGTAAATCTCTCCATAGTGTAATTTAGATATACGGCGCCGAATTAAAAAAAAAATAACTTGATTCCAATTGATAGTGTGATATAAAAATTAAATAGCTTCATTAATCTATGAACTCGAGTTATAACTTATTATAACATATCTTTTAGATTTGACACATGGGCAGTTACCCTATAAGTTATTCGAGCTATATAGTAAATGCATCACATTATTAAAAATTGAAGAATAAATTGACAATATATAAACATACATGCAAACAAATATAGACCCGTTTAGAGTAATAATGGACAATAGAAACCAGCTTAAACCAAAACTCCAGTTTTTTTTTAACGAACTGATTGATATCAAGAACCAAAAATACGAATGAAGATATTTGTAATGATCAATACAATACTACTACAAATTGACTAAGTCGAGCATATTATACAATTCCAGTGTTCATTATCTATAATAATTTAATAATACTAGTTACTTTTAAGTTACATTTAAATATCCAGGCTATTAAAAAAAATACTGACGGAATCATACAGCTTCAATAACTTTGTGACATCCTGATTTATGAAAAAAAAAAGACTTACAAACTATTAACTGGACATAGAGAAATTTAGTTTTTAATTTTTTTTATGTCAAACTGATTTTCATATGTTATATGGATTATATTGGTCACTAAACGCTTGCAAGCTAATATATTGTAATTTGTTGACATTGGTTGTGCATTGAAAATAAAAAGATTTTTTTTACTTGATTTAAGAGTTAAAAGCGTCTTTTGTTTTTTAATCACTTCTAAATGATATGGTTTTTATAAACTTTGCAAGCGTACACTAATTTTTATGTCTTTTGGTTTGACTATATTAGAAAAAAAAAACTTTATTCAGACAAAAATTAAGTAGATTTTATAATAACAATACAAACGCTACATACATGTCTTTTAAAAATCGTGAAATTAATAATAATTATAAGCTTCTATTACCCAATTTCAAATTTAGAGTAAACCAATCGACGGCCGATACGAAATATACACATTAGGTATTAAATTTTACATCAAAACACATAATATTAAATACGAAATTAATAATTTAGAATTACACACTAATTTACACCAGATTAAAACATAATGACTCTTCAATGATGAATCATGAGTTAGTATGTACCAAAATCAATTTTATTCAGGATGCAAAGTTGTATCAGAATTTTGTTTTTACAACTTTAATATAGAACACACAATTCCCCTGTTAAGTAGAGGTTAATGTAGAAAATCTTTATTTGGGATAGAAAAAAAAATGCAATATCAGTTCAGGTGATGTAAACGTTTTAAAAATTAAATATAGCGTTCATCTATTTCAGACCGAAAGGTAAATTGAGACAATCCTAAATACAATAAGAAATACTAAAATTTGCATGAAATAACTCTTAATATTGACACCATCTGTCATCTCCTCAACACAAACACGTGGTTATGCAATCCACTAACGATTGACTGAGGTCTCCGATCTTTAAAATGGGTGAGAGCCACATGTCTAACGCTACGACCTGGACCCGAACATGTAATACTTAATAATTATTTGTGATGTAAGAAAAATGCCAAAAAAGGAATTTACACAAACCGCAAAATATATAAATGCATTTAGTGTTTGGAAACTGAGATATTGAGCTTACAAATACTATAACGTAAATTACAAAGATAAAAAATCGGACGATATCGTGGATGGAAGACTGTTATAAAGTAAGAAAAACGCAAACCCAGACGGATTCATTCCAATATCGTTTAACAATTTGAGGCATGATCCATTGGGATATGTTTATTTGTTATTTTTATCTATAGACGTGGTACGACAAATTTGGAATGTGAAAAGAGACCAAAATATTTAAAAAAATAACAAATTATTTTAATATACACACAGTCTCAATCCAATAACAACACATTTTTGATTGGCATAACAAATGAGCACAAATATATGTCGGAAGGGAACATTAGCCAAAACAATAAGTAAATGCAGAGTAGAAAAATCACAATTCAAATTTCTTATAAAAGCGAACATATTTCAAATTAGTTCCAGTGATTTATTCGATCAATCAATAGAAGAACTGTTTTTAAAAAAACAGTAAATGCAACACCAAACTTCACGGCCGATCCCAATGGTTAAAAATTTTAAGATAAATAATCCCTTCCTCCGAATATAAATGTTAAGTTTTATAAAAACATCAAGACAACACCGATATGAATTATTAACTAATTTTATGACAAAAAAATTAACTTAGTTTCCACCTTCCCTCCACATGACTTGGGTACAAATGAAACCTCTCATAATGTTTTTAATTTAGTATTCTTTCAAATAATAACGTCATTCAAACAATAAGTTACTTTTCTTCCAATAATTAGAATAAATTCATCACAATTCGCGTTTTAACTTCCTACTTAATCATTCAAGGGAATGGGCCAGTAAAGGGAATGTTGTAGATAGAGATCTAGAACAATTATCAGGAATTCCTTAGTAATTACATCACACGAATCATCATATTATTATATTTGTTGGTAAAAATTACACTCATTTTGTTTTATGTTAACTGGCATATTATTAATACAACATCACCATTTCAAAAGAAAAGAAAATCACTATAATGGCTATTTATATTTGCAATTTCTAAATTCAAATTATCACATATGGAAAGAATTAAACATAAGTAGATTGTGATTTCATTACCTTGAAACTGTCTCTATTAAATAAGTTTCACAATATTCCAGTAAAAGAATATCAGATGTTAGTGCTATGACCTGTTGATGTCTCATGTCCCAATAAGTAATAATGACTTTTCAAAGACGACTTTTACTCTAAAATGTAGACATATTTTTTTTTTAATTTCTAAATGAAATATTTGTTAAATCTTATTGGGCATAATCTGACATCACACCTACATCCATAATTATCAGCGCTTGTTGCTGGTGAAAATTATGATAGAACAATGACACAGAAGACCACCAGGGCCAGGATTCGAAAGCACACAGAGCCAATTATATTATTTATTCTGAGCAAAATTATGCTAATATCAAAACCTATATTTGGAAATATAGAGTCTTTTTCTCTGTTTTAACCCCCCACAGAGCCCTCTTGGCTAATAGTACCTATACCTTCATCATTTTCACAATAAACCTCTTGAATATTCCATTACGTGCACACATCTTCACTAAACTTGTAAAAATCTCAAGTCCACTCACATCCAACACGGTTTGAAGTCCTCTCCCCTACTAGCATCGATAATATTTCTATTATTCTGTTCCATGTACTTTCAGAAAGAGGATAGAATAGTTCGCACCGCGGAAATAGACAAGTAACTTTTTTCATACAAAAAAAAGTTCCGTCAATATCCGTCTCACGTATACTGTCATGCAAATTTTTTAAAGCCAATCCTATGAAGTAGAATCGGCTTACAAGTTCCTATTGAGACTTCTTATTGTGTGATAAATTTGGTTTGTAATGGATATCTGGACTTGGTTTAACAAAGTACAGTTAGAACGATATACTTCGGACCAAGCGTGCACGTAGACGTATACGTCACGCATGCCATTTAGACCGCGTACACCAAAAAAAAACTTCACTAACCGACAATAAAGAATAAAATGAGGATATATATTACTTCTAAAACTGTCACTGGTGTTTAGTTCAATATTAAACGTACTCAGTAAGGACTCGCATCTGCCTACCGCAGAGTTGCTTAACCTCAAGCATTGCCCACCCAAACGTTACCCACGATTTACAATATGAACATAATTTACAGTTGACAAATAAATAATCAGGTTTAATATGGCGTATTGACAATACCTACTTATCCTAGTTGGTATAGAACAAATACGAATGAACGATCGATGTATTTCCAATAGCACATAAACAGGTACCATTTCTTACGGGTACATATTCACACCTTGAGCTAAAAAAAAGTTCAATTTGACATTGCCGCAAACTACATTTGTTTTAATATTTGGGGATCCCTAATGACACTTATTCAGAAACTCTTCAGAACCCCAATGTCAATACTAGCTCTCGTTGCCGGGTTCCCTATTGTTCGGTGGTAAGCTCTGTGGCTGGGCAAACTGGTTCACCATTTTACTCTGCATCATATTCAGAAGTATGTCAGAGTACTGTTCAATGAACGATAAAGCTGGATTACCGGCATTGGCGGCATCTGTAATCAGAAAATATATATTTATATACAAAATATATAAAAAAAACAATTAGATATGCGTGCCAAACTAAAACAGTGACAGAGCAACGCAGTTCGCTGCATGAATGGGTCGCCTCGACCGGTGAAATACCACGGCCTCTCGTATCATCGACGTAAAGTATCCATGGGTGGCGTTTATTGCTTGCCATAAGGTGATACGCCTGTTCTTTTGCTTCAATATATATATATATATATAAAAACATACTTATTTGATTCTAACAAAGCGGTATTTAAGCGGGGAATCTCCTGGACACAAAGCCGAGAATATGAAACCAAATGGCCCAAATACTTCTGTATAACAATATGTAATTAGGCTAAGTATACCTTTGGAGACGAGATGTTCCAACTTCTGTCTCGTACTGTCAACATTCATCCGGTACTCGCCGTCTGTGGACGAGAGGCTGCTGAGCACTTCTGTTCCATTCTGGTTGCCCCTGCTAACAGCGCCGCGAAGTACCTTCTGAGTTTCTAAAATGGCCGCCTCCAGACCTAAAAACGAGTGTATCATTAAATATTTGTATGTCTTCTACCTCTGTCATCTGCGGCTTCGTTCGCGAACTGGATAGTCGTTAATGGACTACCCGTCTGTCAGCCCTCGATAACCACTAATAAGAAAGACGCAGCCGAATTAAAACTCTCTCAAACGTAACTTCACGCCTTGTTCTTTTTGAATGTGTAGGCAAACGCCTGTTAAAGACTCGAGTCGCCGTTACGTTACGCCCCAAACGAAATAGGTGGCGAATTGTAATACACCGTCATCGATATTTATCACACATAACTTCCGAAAATAAATTCGAAAAAACCATGGACCATTAGAGCAGACTTTAATCTCTCTAAGGTCCCGCTTTATTCCCTTCCGAAATCAAATTCCTACCACATTATTCAACGCTCGACGCTCTATAATCTGTTATAGATTTTTCAAATGTTCTTTTTCTTCAAAATCTAAGTTTATAGGTTTAAATTTTTGCTGATAAGGGATATTTATAGATACTAGCTGACCCGGCGAACTTTGTTCCGCATCAAAAGTAATAAATGAGTAAAATTTGGATATTAAAAAGTTCAATTTGGGATATTCATCGGCACGTGTCACAACTGCTATGTCCCGCTAAGTTAATACTGTAATATCTTCGTAAATATTCGTTTAAATTGCATACTATAGTCATATTGATCTATATTAAAAGCACAATCTATTAAAGACACTTAACTGGACGAAAATTAATGCTATTATGTTTAAAATCGCTTCGTAAATAAGCCATTATTTTACGTAAAAAGTTTAGAGATAAAAATGGGCATTGTGGTTTATCCCTAAGAGATAGACATATGCCATCGCGGACTTTTTTGTCGACCTTTTGAAGGTGTATAATAATGCAGTACATTGTTTTAATTTATCACTTAGGGTTCAGGCAGCGTTTGCGATTAAAGTTCTAAATCTTGAAAATTGTCACTTTTTTTTACTACACTATACATGAATTATAGATCAAAACCACCTCGTTAACACCCTCTAACTATTAAAAAAACCGCATCAAAATCCGTTGCGTAGTTTTAAAGATATGCGCATATAAGGGGACAGACAGCGGAAAGTGACTTCGTTTTATACTATGTAATGATGATGATTACACTTACCGCTAATGTCAGCTGCAGCGTTAGGTTCCCTCTGCAGTGTCGTGTACAACTGAACCACTTTGCTGGCTGTCTTTGTGAGCTGTTCAGTCAGCGCTGAACACAACTGGGACGATGTTACTATTAAAAAAAAAAATATAGATAAATATACTTAGTATCGTTGTTAATAATAATAAAAATTTGAATATAATTTAATTTCTCCGCAATAAAATAATATTTGCACTATCAGCATCAATATTTCTAACCGGTAAATATTAGAGATATATGCAAATCGTCAAAATCAGCTGCAATGTTACATTTATCTATAATGCCAAGACCTTAAAACTTACAATTACTTTCAGTGGGTAGTTCAGGTTTCGGTCTTTGCCTCGTGTTGGCAGTAAGCCTGGCTGTGACCTCCCTAGCTTTCGCTGATAAATCTCTCTCGCTTCCACTGCGACCTAACCAAAAGTTGTAAAATTAACATTATGCTACATTTCCTACAATTAATAGACAAACAACCATTGATGGCAATCATTTCCAAGTAAATAACACATTCTTGGTGGAAAAATTAAATCAATGAGAGCACTGAGAGAGTTAAGAAGAATACTCACCAATCCTTCTTTGTGAATGGTCAACAGACGCAGCGCGTGGTCGCGTAACGTCACCCACACCCTCGGCTTCAGAGCTGGACTCCTCCTGAGCGGCGGTCGTCAGACTCACTGGTCACAACGGTGAGGGTTAATATAGCGTGATTGTAACGTGCCACTACGTGTGTTTAATAATGTCACTAACAGAGCGATTTTAACAGACTTAATTTACCATAGTTTGCTTTTTTCACTGAATGCTAGAGTTTCACGATGAATTGATAACGAATGCTGACGTTTCAAAAGTGTTTAAATAAATTTTATTTGTAAAACGAATCGACGAGCCTCGTGCTGCATTGGTAAAGCTACCGACTGCAGAATCCAAGTTGGCGGGTTCGATTCCCACCCGAGTACAAATATTTGTGACAAGTATGAATGTTTGTTTGGTGTCTGGGTGTTTTTATATGTATTATAAGTATGTACTTACAAGAAGAAAAGTATATAAGTATTAATATCCGTTATCTAGTATCCATAGCACAAGCATTTAGTTGCTTCGTTTGGAACTCGAGGGCGCTGTGTGTATTGTGTCCAAGATATTATTATTATATTACGAGCTGACCCAGCAAACGTTGTCTTGCCAAAAATAAAATTTGAAAAATAGGGGTTGATCGTAGGGGGTTGAAAATTTAGGGTTGCATGTATTTTTGTATCCCGTTTTATAAAAAAAATAAGAAACATAAATATGTCGAAAAATTAAAAAAAAATTGAGGGGTGGGCTACCCTTGTGATTTAGGGGGATGAAAAATAGATGTTGTCCTATTCTCAGACCTACCCGACATGTACATAAAATTTCATGAGAATCGGTCAAGCCGTTTCGGAGGAGTTCAATTACGCACATCTAGACTCGAGAATTTTATATATTAGATAAAACTGAACTCTTTTCTCCAAGGTAAAAAAAAAATGTTACGAAAGTTATAACCGTTCCCACCATTTCAACGTGTAGCCTACGGTGATTCTATAGTTATGATTAAGTGGCTATGAGTTGCATAATGTGAGATGACATTGTGTTGTACAGCTGTATCTAATTGTGCAGTTTTACTTATATAATGAAGAATTCTCTTAATTACGAGTAAGTATAGTTTGTGTTAGAAAAGCATGTTTCCATATCACCGCTTATCATTTAAGCGTGATAGAAGTTGAAGGGAAGATTTTAAATACCTGCACTATAAGCGTTGGCTAGACCTCGTCTTCTGGCAGCGTTCGCAGCTTGTTTGTTCATAGAGGATATCGTTGGTCTCATTAAGCCCTGAGGCCTCGTGGCCTGCTGCCGTGATGGCGGGTCCGATTCGGAGTCACTCTGTAGAATAAAAAAAATGCTATATAGTATAAAAAGTCGTTGGTCTACCAGATCATCATCACTACCGAACAGCATTCAATCAATCAACATTTTCTTGAACTTGTATGACAATCGGATAACAAATATAATTTTGATTCCTATTATCAAATATAAGACTAAAAATAAAAGTATATATAAATTTAATCTAGATTATCTATGGTAGCTCAAATGACCTGATTGAGCACTCCGACGCTGGAACTCCTCGTCATGTTGGACTTGTTGTTATACCTCGGCGCCGGTCGAACAAACCCGCTTGGTGATTTGTTCGTTGATGCATTCTGAGGGTTCGACGGTTTCGCTGTATTACCTGCATCATAAAAACTGATCAAGAGCATGCAAAGGAAAAAAGCAATGAAATGGAATTACTGTGAAATCTAATGTCTAATGTCATATGATAAAGTTGACACGTTAATGATATAGACTTTTTAACAAAGTCAAGTTAAAATCCAATAAAGGTACCTGATTTAGAATATTATGTCTAACTTCAAATTGAGAAGTTTAAATTGATAAATATTTAGAAACTTACAAAAAAATCCTATCAATAAAATTGCAATAGGATAGGGATGTGTGTTAATTACACCATTTCTGATTTAACTAACACTTATAACACTACTTATATAAGGGATAATATCTATCTTTTGAAATGCACTATTTTTTTTAAACATTCATAATAAATTGAATGAATAAGAAAATATATGTTTAATTATTAGAAGCGACAACATGTATCACATTAACGTACATTAAAAATAAACAATTAAAGCCAATTATTCCTATCAACCACTGCAAGTACCTACATAATATAAAATATCATTTAAAGCATGCAATATATAAAAATAATAGTTGCATCAAAGTGTAAGTGTATCACGGTTGTAATAGAAAATTTTTTACTCGACTTTTCAACAAATACATTATTTATTTTTGTAAAGCAGCAATACTTTGGTGGACAGACTGATATTTGTATACGATATGTGTATTATAAAAGAATTGACTCTGACTGACTTGAAATATTGTATTTGTCATAGGTGTTCTGTCTGACAGTTATTTCTACTCTTCTAACTAACACATATAATTGGTTCGCTATATTTGAGTACGTTTCTAATTCTACAAACGGTATGTTATCACTAAACCCCATAACCACCACCAGTATGTGCCCACCTTGCGGTGTCCTCGGCGCTGGCATCGGTTTCGCCGCCAGATCGGACAGTGAAATGGCACGCCTCATGCCCGGGGAATCTTCCTCGCGGTCAGACACGGACAGATGCGAACGGTTCGCTGTGTAGGTACCAGTGTATAAAAATAAGCATGCTGTAGCAATCTGAATTACACAAACTCGCTGACTTCAATGATTACCACTGGATTGGTCGCCAAAAAATGGTCGTGGTGAAATTGTGTGTTCTGGGTTTGGTGATAAGTTATGTTGCTCTAGTTTACCCGCCGTATCTTTACTACAGCTACCACTCTTGTACACCCTTTCTATCAAGAATGTGGGATTATTGTCATATTTTCCCACCAAGCTTCCAATACAGTGGTTTACTGACAGAAGTCAACTCCTAAATATTATACTTAATCACTAAGGCCAATATCGATTACATTGCCGAACACAATTGAGGTTAACGGATAAAAAATCTAGTTTTTAACATTCATTGATTAATTCTATCTTCATATAAATACTTAGGATAAATTACTTAGGCTTCGATGGCAAAGACCTTAGCTTTCCAAAACTTACGATCCGAACAAAGTATGTTAGCATACACCGTTCATGATCTCGTCACACACTCTCGCAAGTTCCCGGTGCTATACTATTTTCCTACCTTTAAAACAGACTATTAATATGGTTGTGGTAGCTTCAACTTGGCCTCCCAATCTTACCAGCCTACTCTACTAGTCTTTATGTTAATACAGAAAAAGAGTACATATTCAGAAAATTATACGTAATATTAATATTTTTCAAAATCAGATGAATCTGTTAGCCTCAATCGTATTTTTGACAAATTCGGGTGTAACCATTTTGGCTAATAAGCATTATCGATACGACGTTAAGGTTTGGTACTTGAATAATTGCTAAACTTTATTTTTATTCAGATTACTATCTTCAACACACACACACAAATAAAAATACATAAAATAAATAAATCCATCAGATAAACACGACATGCAATGTCAAATAACAATATCATATTATCAAAAGACAACTTTTTTACGCCTAAGCCATGCATGCTAAAAAAATAAATCTCAGTTCTAGAAAAAGCTAACAAATGATGCAATGATATCTCGTGAATTGGCCAGTGCTATAATAACAGAAAATAAAATAATAACATCTTACGTTTATTATTTAAATTAAGTTATATTTATATGGGCAAACTCACAATATATCATAGCTAGGTGGAATTCCAACTTTTCACAACTATTATTGGTCATTAATAATTGAAAAATCACTAGAATAAGAACTATTATAAAATTACTAGATTTGGAGACCAATGAAGCATTAAAAAATTGTAATTCTGAAAATCGCAACTAAAAAGGGACCAATGATAAAATCACATGCGATCCCAACCTTGTTGCGGTGAAAATTTGGATGGCAACACCGGATTTGGCGCCAAAACCCTTCTAGCCAGACAAGAAGACCTAGGCGTTAGAATAGGACGGATTTTATTAGGAAATGTACGGCTATCCATAAAAACCCGCGGTGGAGCTTTAATAATTCTTCTGAATGGTGTTTTCGGTCGGCTAAAACCGTAGAAAGTCAGTCTTTTCGGAGAGTTGGTGCAACTGGAACTTGTTGTAGACGATTCATAGTTTTCACTGTCCAAGTGCACATCAGTTTTCGGAATAACCATCTCGTTATAAACTCTCTGTTTTAGTGATCTTGGCTGTATCACTATTTCAGTTTGTACAGTGTTGTTGAGTTTAGAATTTTCATCTGGTGCTATATTTCCAGATTCATTTGTGTTATCTACACCGACGGTAACTAGTCCACCAATTTGATCTGAATCTAAGATATCAGGTAGACTAAGATTTCTTTTGATTTCTTTGTTATCCATATTTGTATCTGTATCAGTATCAATTTCTTCTAACGTCAGTGATGCAAAGTTTGGTACTGTAGTTTGTTTAGTCGCTAGTTTCTCAAATTTCCTAGACAAAACTTTAACCACACCTGTTCCATCGTTAATATTGGCTTTCAATGGTCTCATTCTCCACTCTTTTAATATCTTCTCTTGAAGCATTTTTCGTTCCTCCATTTCTACTAGCTTGTTGATGATTTCTATTTTTCTTTCAATGTATTTGTATTTCTTTATTTCTTCTGGAGCTATGTTTTCTTTTGTTTCCTGTCGGCTATGTGATGGTACACCAGGGCTAGTCTTTGTTAGAGTCGTATTAGATTTATCTTTGGTGCTCTTCACATATAATTTGTTATCCTGCTCAGCATAATAATCTAAAGAATCCTTCGCAAAATCATTAGCATCAACATCGAGAGAGTCCAAGCTAACTTCTTTCATTCTTTCCATACGTTGCATAGCATAAACTTCCAAACTATCCATCTGCATCTCGGATTTATTTTCATTTACATCTTTTTCCTTGATAAAAACATCAAAACTTTTTTCATTATTGTCTAGATTAGAATTTGAATCTTCAGGTATTTTATTGTTTAAGTAGTTTTTATTATGTAACCCATCTAACTTTGCTTTATATTGGGATGATATTGATGAAGTTAGACCTGTTTTTTCAAATCCTGCCTTTAGCCTATTATTTAATTTAACTGAGGATGTCCTTTTAATTGGCTTTGGGGGTTTATGAGGAACGAACTCCATAGTAATCTTAGCATTACTATTTTTCTGCCCTGAAGCTCTTTCTAAACTTTTGGTAACGTTATTATATTTGCCAGCGTTTGCTTTGTTGTTATTTTCCTTGTTTTTATGGACTTTAATTTGCGTATTCTTTCGTATTTGCGCTTCAAATTTTTCCAGGTTCTTCTGTACATGTGAATTCTTTTTGTCTGTTAATTTTTTTAATGGATTCTGTTTTGAAGCTGGTTCTAATACGACTTCAAAGCTACAACTTTTCGACTTAACCATGGCATTATGTTCGCAGCCTTCCATTTCACTCTTATATTTGTCAGAGAATTTTGGTTGTAAGGACTTGCTTGTATTCGCCATATATTCACTCTTATTCAGCCTTGGTATTTCGTCACATAATTTCTTCCCTTTGTTATACTGCTGAATATTATTTCCATCGAAATAATAGGCAATATTCTTAGGGGGTGGAGGCTCTTTCGTCGATGCATTATACAAACTTTTTGATCTAGTAACTGTTTTATGACCTGTTTCTATAGGTATATCAAAACCATAAATTTTATTCACCGATGTTACATCCCCTTTTACCTTATTATTTTCTATATTATTAGAATTAGAACTATCAGCCATATAATTGTTATACAAATGTCCAAAATGAACGTTGTTGGGGCTAGACCCATAGCTCTTGGAAGAATTGTCAAACTCGTAACAGCTTTTACTATTACGAGGGATAGTAGTATTTTTCAGATGTTTTTTCGGTTTAGTCCCTTCAAACAACATTTCTAATGGTGCAGACTTTGTATATTCAGAATCATCCGACAATACACTTTCTAAAGAATTGCAATTTGTTCTACATAAGTGATTTTCATTATCCAAAAAGTCATCTGATAATACAGATTCTTGGCTGCAACTATTTTTCATATATTTCTTTTGGTTTAAGAAGAAACTTGCACTACTATGTCTATGATTTTCTAAATAATCAGTATCGTTGATATTTTCATAAGAACAGTTTTGAGAATCGTTCAAATTGTATCTGCTATCAAATTTAGCTTGTTGGAAAGCAACTTCGTTGCCATACTTCAGGAATATCTCATTAGATATACTTGAACAGTTGGAATTATCACTTAAAACAGATTCATTGGACCGTGTCACACAACGTTTAGTTAATACACTAGAACATCTATAAAAGTTTGCGTTATATTTCATAGCATCTTCGTCTATGTCATCTAAATTTGAAGGCATATTTCTCGGCAGCGTTGAGCTTTTTTGATTGGATATGTATGCTGGTTTTACAGGTACGGCAGGCTTTTCAGAACCGTAAATTTCATAATTAGAAATCGACCTTTTAGGTAGATTTTTTGTATGTTTTTTACAAACTTTCTTAGAGAACAATTTATTTTTACAACTAGCATCTTGACTATGACTACAGTCCTCTAAAGAATCTGAAGAAAAATTACCGTCGTCTTTTTCTTTAGAAGGCTTTAGATCTAGATCATCATGTCCAACATCAAATTCATCCAAGTCACCATATTTTTTTGTAATTTCTGCAATCATTTTCTCGGTATCGGACTTTATAGTGTCAACAATACTTTTGCCGCTATCTTTTATATCCTTACCCTCAAATCCTATAAAGAAACCCAGTGAATTTCTTTTCTTGGGATCTAAAGAATTTGAATCAAGTTTCGTAGCGCAATTCTGATTTGCTTTATCAGCCCATTTACACTCCTCTGAGACTGGGGATACGGGGCAGGACTTATAATTTTTAAATATACTTCTACTGCTGGGCTTCGGTACTTTTTGTTTCTCATCATTCTTTGTTAAACTTTGTGGGAAATTCTTGGGCTTATCTGGAAACAGTCTATTGAATACCTTGGATTGAACAGGTTTTCCCCCATCTATTGTAAAAGCCAAAGGTGTTTTCGGTGGTAATTGCTCTTTAAAAACCATAGGTTTAGAGTCATACGGCGCGTAATGAGTTCTCCTATAATTTTGTTCAGTATTTATGTTAGCATGTGGAGGTATATAAGGTCCAACATTTTCAGAATAGTCAGGTATGATTTTATGATTTAAATTCGCGGGTATCGCATAGGGGTTCTTGTTTCGGTAGTCTAAATAAGGGTTTAGGCTGTCGTAATAATTGGAGTTAAGGCTGTCCAGATTATCCTCTGGACATGGGTTTAATCCTGGTCAGCGTGAAGGGGGGCAAAATTTCGTGAGATTGTTAGTATATTAATATTTATGTTTAAAACTTATAAACGCTTCAGTTGTGTCTGTCGATCATAACTACAACAATACTATTGCACATTATTATTAGTATTTCTGAGTTAACATACATTCTTATCATAAATTCCTAAATGTACGGCAAGTTTCGGCCAAGTTCTTTCGTATTCATATTTTAAAAAATAGCCAGGAAAAATATAATCTATAAAATGTATAAAATACAATATTTTATTTTAGACAAAACTATATTTAATGACTGCGGATTAATGTTAATATCTCAGATAATTTCTTGGTCATGTTAGAAACTGATAAGGATCAGGTTTCTCTATATTAATATTGCATATTTATTTTTGCAGCATTTATAAGTAATGTTTAATGATATAAATGATATTAAGTCACACAATTTCAATACAACCAATGAATGAATTTTACTGTATGAAATAGGTTGCATAAATTGAGCATCCGATCAAAAGTACATAAAGATTAATAAATTAAATAATATCTAAGTTACATCTCTGAACTTTCACTTTCATATGAAAAGATATGTCAAATCAAACAATTAATTCTTATATATCAAAAATTACTTTGCATATACTTTTTTTGCTGACGGATTGTCTCTCATCAAGAAACTAGTCTGTATATTGTCATTGCAACTATCACTTTGTATTCATAAAACAGGAATGCTCAACCTTGCCATAATAAATATACCATTAAGTTCAGCAGCTTACCGTATGTCCTCGAATTGGATGGAATCGCCATGGAGACAGGACGCGACCTTCTCGACCCATCCTTTTCGGGTATATACGACAAATCAGTAGACGACTGGCTCGATTTTAAGTTAGATCGGAAGGCCACCTTAAAATTGAAAAAAAAAGAATATGTCTATGCAATTTTCATTTTATTGCACACAATAAATATTTTCAGCGCTTATAACATTACATATAATTGTTTTGTGATGTCAGATTATGCAAATGATTTAAGTAATATTATAGAGAAGTTATCCGCTTATTAATAACCAATAGTGACTAGTAGGTTTATAGTCGTCAATAACGAAAGAACTAAACTAACTAATACGATACATACGCTTTCCAACTGTCTCCTAGTCTCCAATATTCTTCTATTGAGCTCCTCTCTTCGTCTCGCTGCCTCCGGGTCCAACATCTTGGACGGAGTACGAGGTGCTGGGGATGGACGAACCGGCGGTGGACCTCGAGATAAATGTTGTGATGATAATGATGTGTTACCTAGAATAAATTGTATAATACATGAACAGCGTTTGTAAATTAGATTAGTATTAGTAGTAATCCTAGTGATTTAGCATGAGGACTTCTGTTTGGGTGGTGAGTTTCAATTTGTGTACACACCAAAGACTTATAAAGAGTTTTGACTATTTGTTATCAAACAAATTATATCTAATGTTACAATTCCGATAATAAAACACAACATTTCACCGTATATGATCTTTACTGACGTTTAATAGTTTTTTATTGTTTCAAAAATCTTTCATGAATAGATTCTGATGTCTGTCTCTGTCATAATATTATTATTGTATTTGTTCAATCATACCAGCATTGAGTGTTGCATCGACCTCCGCCCCACTCAGGCTGTCGAAGGCAGACTTGATGTACTGCTCTCTCCTGCCGGCCGTGTCTATAGATTCGCACGAACCGGACAGAGGGTTGCGTTCCCCGTTATCCCCGGACGGAGTGGATACCTGTACACGATTTTTATCAAATTTGACGAATCCATTTTTGTATCTAAAATCATTAGTAGTTATAGGCAAAGATCAAAATTAATAATGTAACATAATGAATATATCGCTGCATGAATGCTATGCAAAACTTAATGACTGTTATGTGAGAGTAATTAACAATTAAATGTCATCACCTCGTCATCATCAGAGTCATGACCGGAGCCGCTGAGCGAAGCTTGAGGCGGTATATCTAACCGCGTCTCGGCCGTCCATCGTTTCGATCGCCTCATAGACTGACGCAGTTCCTCGGCGTCCATGGCGTTAACCATAAACTCGCTAAAATAAATACAAATATAATAATATCACTCTAAAATAGAAATATTTCACAATCATCACAAAAAACTTTTGTGAGAATAAGACTGGTAAAGTAACTACCTTACCGATTGTTATTGTATACCAGAATTCGAATCCAAGCAATGCCAATGCTGTACGATAACCCAATTAAGGACTATGGCTCCATAATTTTTTAAATAAAATGCCTTATTATATCTTCAATCCACAAATATTGTTTCATGTGCATTTTTAATACATAACATAACTTCACGCCTTTGTTACCCGAAGGTGTAGGCAGCGGCTGTTAAGCCTCGTCTCGCCGTTATGTTTACGTCGCAAATGGAACAGGTGGCGGACCTATAGCCATACTGGGCACAAAGTTTTCAGTCATCGATATTTATCACATTTAACTTTCGAAAACAATTTCAAAAAATCATTGGTGCGAGCCATTGTCAGGATTCGAACCCGGACCTCTGGATCAGAAGCCGTGTGCTCGACCACTGGACCACCGAGACTACTTAATTTTTAATACAAATAGATTAAAATGTCATGATAATCTCACCCGGGTGTATTATCATCATTGTTGGCCGGATAATACATGGTTCTATTGCCTCTGTCAGACGACGAAGTTCTCTCCCCGTCAGATATATCTTCTATGTCACCGTCGTGTTCTGTAGACTCTTGATCCTGTCGCAAACAATAAACATGGTGAATACAAAGTTAGAAAAATCTAGAAAGAGGCAACAATACACGTGTGTGGTGATGAAATCAGACATAGAATATACTTATATTAAATAAAAAATATATTAACATTACACAATAT
Source organism: Euproctis similis (assembly GCA_905147225.2). NCBI lineage: Eukaryota > Metazoa > Arthropoda > Insecta > Lepidoptera > Erebidae > Euproctis > Euproctis similis. The sequence goes on from LR990106.1 coordinate 17,481,679, forward strand.
AAATAAAATACACTTATATAGAATATTTTAAAGTCAATCGGCCAGTCATCAATTTGGGTTTTTGGCCGTCTCAACTTTTACGATATCCAGGTCACGAGGGAAAAAAAATTAAACAAAAAAAAAAACAAAATGTGATCGCCTACCTCGTATTTAAAACTGCCGAGGGACGAATCGTCGGTGTGATGTCTCGTTCGTGTCTCGGACGCGCGACTTTGTGACATACTAATCGTCACCTAACCAACATACGCACACACACAAAACATAAATGTAATGAAATAAAAAAAAATCAACAACATAATAAAAACTTACTAATTTAGTAGTTTTAGATGTTAGAGAGATGGGTTTCTTTCTTGGTAACTTTTTTGAACCCTGATTAGATGATTTATAAAGCTGATAGTAAGTATCTCTGCATGTAAATAAAGTTAAGTAAGAATAGTTACTTTTTAAAAATTTCATTTTTGACATTAATTATTTATTGGCAAATTATAGATATTTAAATTTCAACTGAAAATTGATTGAAAATATGTTTAAAACGCAAATAAATATTAATCAAACAAAATATACACGATAATTCAAAATATAACACAAATTATATTATTTAAATGAAGATAAAAACAAATTAGCTTAAACACTAAAAAAGCATGAATTGACAATAATATTACAATATGCTAAGCATAGAAACAATGAAACATCCTGAGCACCACAATAGTGACTTAGCCGGGAGAGAAAGACAAATGGAGTTTGGCATAAAAAGATCTCTCCCAGGTGGAGAAGATGAAAAGATACATATCCTGCTGATACTCTATAAGGAAATAAAGTATATTTATTAAAAGAGATTTATTGTACGAAGTACTAAGCTTAAAAGTGGATTATAGGTAATGAAGGAGTACATATCATTCAAATAAAAGCTTTTTTTTTTTAATTTTATCAATCGCTCTATATGTGCTTAGAAAATTAATATTAGAGTATAGCCTGTTACAGAGTATTCTTAAATAACAATTCTATTGTAAATACATTTTTTGTTCGTCTGTCTATTTGTTATGGCTAATCTCTGAAACGATTGGACCGATTTTAGCAGGGGGCAGGTAGCTGATGTACTAAGCATTAATACAGGCAACGTTTATTATTACAATTTTAGTCATTTTAACTAAATTCTACAGCTTTAAATATCATGCTTGACAAATGCTTATACCTATGAAATTAATGTTACTCAAAGTAACATGCATGCATGCAGTATGCAAGTATTCTTATTACGCATGCTGACAGAAAAATGGAGACCTTCCGTTCACAAGTCATTATTACCTATAACTTCAACTCCAGCTCGCTAAATGGTCAACGCTAAAAGTACCGTTAAAAAAAGATTCACGAAACACTGTTTATCAAAATTCTGTTAAATAAATAAATCGTTAACGTATCCCCTGATAACATTTGAGCACCGACTGAAACTTTTCTATTACCTATGCTAATAAAACCAATAAAACATACGCGGAGTGAATTCAAGATCCTCGGCACGGATGTGTGCAAGATGTCAGATATATCACGCCATTGTGAATATCTAAAGCGTGCTTATTTAATATGTAAAAAGTTATCAATCACCAAAGTAAAATATACGCTTAAAGACGGTAACAATTCTTAGTATATTGAATTGTCACGTGCAAACCGGAAGAGACCGCGCTTTCTGCAAATATCTGAAGCGTGTTTGTTTACCCTCAGTATTTACCCCCCTCAGGTGTCGTCCAACACCGCAAAAAGCCTATAGGCTAGTGGTAATAAAATAATACGCACACGATTTCGAGAATTGAGATGCGAGTGCCTCGGTATTCGTACCGGATATCTCAGACTGGCTAACCCACGCTCATACCACTGTGACATTTGAAACAACAACAATATGGCATTACGAATATATTAATAACTATAGGCTTGTTGTATATTTACTACTAGTAGTTTTTTTTTTTCAATTTCCGATCTTCATTTCTAGCAACTTTATTTACCTATTTTACATGTAATTAGATGTATTAATTAGCTTTACGTGAGGGACCTATCAGTAGCATTTGAAATCTAGACTTCGAAATTACTAATTGTAATTCATACCGTAAGAGGAAAAATAATAACAATTTGATTATTTTTACCATATCAAAATAAACATTGTATTCCGAAGTAGTCAAATCTGTCACTCCGGTATAACAAATGAATAAGAGAAGAGACGATGAAGATGAAACAGATATCTATTAATTTACATATGATTAAATAACTTTTTCTAAAATGTAATATCACTTTTAGGAGACAAACAATATTCAAGCACTAGAATAATTTTCTGACCTTACCTTACAATTGCTAGAAATGAAGATTCATATATAGGTAGTTTTTTAAAAACAAGCCTATAGCTATCGACAATGTGGCTTATATAATGTTCGAGCAACATACTGAATGCAACGTCACAAATGCGCCAAAACAGAGACAAGACACATAGCATGAAAGTAATGAAGTAAAAAAAAATTAAAAAAAGAAACCTTGTTCTTGCTAACGGTAGGTGACAACGAGAATATATCGTACGTTCGTGTGAATGTTGTGTCGAAACTCTTGAACAGAGCCTCGATTCTCGGCAACTGGGATATATTCAGCGACTTCGGCCTCTACGTCACCGCAACCAAGTGTGAGAGAGACGGCGAGATATCTCTAGCCGGTCGTAAATGTGAATGGCTTACTTTGTTTTAGCTTATATCAAGCAAAAGATTTGAGCATAAACGATTAAGATTAATAACAATTTTGTATTTTCTTATTTCTAAAACTTTACTTATTTCTAGTATTTATTGTATACATAATATAAAAACATTATAGTATGTCATTTTAAAATTCGCTATTTGACACCAAATTTAATAAGTCATATGTGCATAGCCTAAAAACATAGATAAATTTGAGCAAATATAAATTGTGCTAAAAAATATCCAAACAAAACAACTGTTAATTAAAAAATTAAACACCAAAAGTGTTAAAAAAGATTCAATGAGAGTTATTAAAAAGGTAACTCAAAAAAAGAAAATAAACCATTCACAAAAATAAACATGTTACAAGTAGAAAAAAAAAGAAATGTGTACAGAAAGGTCATGAATTTTATATTGTGTGTAAACCCTATATTTTATAATTCATTACAAAGTTTTTCCCTTTGTGACCTTTTATTTCATCGTCTACATCAAAAAGATAGCTTTTTCTCTCTCTTTTTAGATGTTGTATCTGTTAACTCACACAAATAAAATATAACTTTGAGCAACATACATTAATATAGATAGTTAAAACAGAAATTAAAATTAAGTCTAATAAGTAAACAAACAGCATTAAAAAACTACAATAAAAAGAATAACATAGTGAGATATGCTCATATAAAATTTGACCAATTTTTCAAAGACGGCCAAATCTGATACAATACGACATAACCAATTTCACAACATTTCTGTACACATAAATAAAAAATACCAGTGGTCACCGACACAATTCAACTATATATACCATCACCGTATGAGTGATTAGACAAGACAGGTTATTTTATTAAACACAATACAAGAAAGTAAATAATTTTGGCCCAAAATAATGCAAAATGGAAAGTAAAATAACAGTTTTAACAATGGTACCACCCAATTCGTGGCTTGCATGGGCCGACCGCTCAGAATATCGACGTTAAGTAACTTATGCCGCGTTTCGCTCACTGAGAGTGGCCCAACACTTTCCTAATCACATCCCACTTCAAACCACATCCCTATTCAATTTTAAAGGCCGGTTTGCATAGTAACGTTTGCAAAAGTTGTATTCACAAGTTATGATTTCCAAGACCAACTAGCAGAGAATAACTTCTGGCATTATGTTCCGACTTATGCATTTCTAGACGAATAATAAATTATAATATGTTTACAGTATCATATTGTCGAAACTTTATTAGATTATAAATGATTTTTATATTGAGCCAAAATTTTTCACCCTCGTACATTAAGATTTACGCTTTTAATTTATTGAGATGTGAAATTGACTGCTATTGGATTCATTTATTATCATCAACCTCATTTTAGTTACATCGCATCCAATACAGATAGAATATAATTGTTAGTGTCCGACCGAAGGTCTATTTTTGGCCGAAGCCGAAGCCGGTTAATCGGCAATCTCCACAACCTTCGGCCGAAGCCGAAGGTTAATAAATTCTTAGTAATTTAATAATTTCTTCAATATTATTAACAGCTAAAGAAGAACATCAGCGTAAAGTAGCTCATGCCGCTTTTCTCTCGGTGATAGAGGTATCCGCACTGAACTAAGTGCAGTCCGGTCCGTCAGTCACTCACTCTTTCGTAACAGTTCGTTTAATTCTGACTGTTCTCGGACCTTCGGTGGGACCTTCGGCTTCGGCCAGGGAAACGGCCGAAGCCGAAGATCTCGCTGAAGATGGATTTTTGGCCGAAGGTGGCCGAAGCCGAAGCTGAAGCTTCGGTCGGACACTAATTATTGTGGACTTGAACTCATTAAATATCAATTTGCTAAGATATATGGAATTTAGACACTATGATTATGGCCAATAACAGCAAGTTCTAACAATTCCACATCTCAACTACAGACACATACTACTATCTCTCTCTCGCTCTGGCACACGCACTGACCTGTTTAATTGTCTCTTTCCGTTTCTCAATGTATCGTGTGTCGGTGCCGCTGTCTAGTGAACTGTCCTTTGAGCCGTCTGAGTCGATGCGTTTTTCTGAAAGCACAATATTATCATTCACACCATGGACATAAATGTTGGCAACAAATTGAAACATATGTGGCAGCTCAATTTTTAGTAGTGTTCCACGAAGGTTTAGAAATTGTCAAAATTTAAAATTTACTGAACGATGTTAGAGCGAGATGGAGAGTGCGCAGATAAGGGCAGTGTTTCGCCACGCCGCCGGCACAAATTTGAGATATATATGCTGGGCTAAATCTCTAAGATCTCAGACTACGTAGTATATTCTGATATTAAAATAACTATCTTATTTCTCAAGATCATCTTCACCTTCGGCTTCGGCCAGAATTCCACCTTAGGTCGACCTAAGATGCCATTCTGGCTATAGTAATGCCCTAGTTATCTTCCAAGACAGTGAAAGTTGGGACTTTATGTGCATGTATATATATTGAATTGCACTGAAAATATGGCTTACCTGTGTTAGGTGGTTGTATCCTCTGTGCCCATTTTCCTCTGGCGGCCGGTTGTGGGGTCGGTTCCCCGGCCAAGGAGTCATCGCCTAAACTCTTCTTAGCCCAGGTGGGAAGACGACCAATGCGGAGGCTGTGTATTAAGTATATAAAGTAGTTTATTAATACTCATGGAACACTGCAACTAACCACAAAGTCATAGGGAAGAAGATCAGCTCACGTATAATCAGGTACTACAGGAGATGTGAACTTGTTCTCTTCGTATGGTAACTCTCTTGGCGGTGAGCCGAAGTGCGAGTCACTTTCGCTGTCCAGTCCCGACATGCCATTGCTCGCGGTCGAGACTTTCCTATAAAATTTAAAATAAACTATTTATGCATCATGCAGTCATTTTCAGTATCAGTTGAGTCTGAACTGTTTAGTGTATAATTTCAAATTATTATTTATTATTTAACATAACATAACTTCACGCCTTTTGTTACCCGAAGGTGTAGGCAGCAGCTGTTAAACCTAATCTCGCCGTTATGTTTACGTCCCAAATGGAATATGTGGCGAACCTATTGCCATACCGGGCACAAAGTTTTCAGTCAACGATATTTATCACACTTTACTTCTGAAAACAATTTTGAAAAGTCATTGGTGTGAGTCAGTGTCAGGATTTGAACCCGGACCTCTGGATCAGAAACCGTGTGCTCGACCACTGGACCACCGAGACTATAAAACTTATTTATTACATTTTTATTAAATAAAAGGCACTCTGGCAACTATCACAATATAAATGGATAAAATGGGTATGTTGGGTTATGTAGCAAGTTAGGGTTGTGTAGCAAGTTAGGGTTATGTAGCAAGTTAGGGTTATGTGGCAAGTTAGGGAGATGTATCAAGTAGGTGTACTGACTTCCCCTGGCGGATGGCCTGCTGCGCGAGGCGCGCGCGCATGGTGACCACCATGTCGTGCGGCACGCGCCACACGAAGATGCAGCCGTCGCCCGACGCGGAGATCAGGTGCTGGCAGTCCGCCGTGAACCTGCAACGATACAAACGGACTTTACTTCACAGGCCACCTCGATCGGTAAAATACCACGACCTCTCAGATATCAACGTAAAATGACTGATGCCGTGATTCGGTTCGAATTTCTTTCCAAACATTGCACTCCATTGAAGGCCAGCAACGCAACTGTAACACTGTCTGTATTACAAGCGTCCACGGGCGGCATTAATCACTTACCACCAGGTAACCTGGTTGTTTGGGGGCCCATAAAAAGCAATATCCAGTTTCATGACCTGACAAAAATACAAAAATATACAATACAAACATGCATGCCAAACTTCTAAATAGAACACTTTATTGAACTTTTTTCAAACTGAATATGAGTCAGTTCATGCTCGTAAATAAAACTTCGCATACTCACTTTAAACCCGTAACAATTTCAGAATGTCCATACATGGTGGCCATACATTCCCCCGAGTAGTAATCGTAGACGCTCAAAATTTTGTCAGTGCTAGATGTCGCTAGATATATGCCACTGTTGTCTAGCGCCACCTGTATGTCAGAACATAACATTCAAAATTTTAATTTATTACATAGTAGATTTACATAGTAGATTTTGTAAGTTCATTATTTCAAATTGCAAGGTCTCTTAATAATTGATTATAAGAATATTAGCAACTGTTGTGCTTGAGCTTAACTTTAAAAAAATAAAACACAATGAAAACGCTAATTAATTTTAAAATTTCAATCATATTTTTAACATAATGAAATAAAGAATTACCTTTATAAGGGTACCATCTTCAGCAGTAGTGCCTCTAAAAGTTTTGGTATGCCTACCGTGAGCAGCGCTGTACACACGCACATTGCGGTCCTGAAATAAATGTGGAGATATTTTAAGAAATGTAAATTACTCTCAACCTCCTAATTCCAAGAAATAACTTCCAAGAAATTTCGTTTGTATTTGTGACCAATAAAACAGTTTCAAGAATGGTTATAACTGGGCTTAAATAATCTTCACAATTATACAAACCTGACAAGCTGTAAGTATATGTCTACCGCCGGCGTCCACTTCCATGTCGTAGAGCGTGGTTCGTCCTGACACGTTCTGACCTCTCGCGAACTGATAACTGCCATCTTGGGTCTGAAATAACATATATTAAGTATTATTTTAATGTCACTAAATATGTTCATTTATACCGGATGTGATCAGACTACTCCCGAATAATGAAATCGGAAATTGATCTTTAGGTATACAAGATATGAATTCAGTAAAAAAATAGCCAAGAATTGTGCTCTAACTCTAAATAAAAGTAATTAAAGTAACTCTTATCAAACGGGATCAAGTTTTAAGAAGGGATAACTAGTTGAATGGGCGAAACTACTCATGTTGAACTGAACGCAACATATGTTATCTTATATCTTTAAACGAGCAATTCTTGTATATATATATATATGTATATATATATGTATATTAATTGGAACTCGGAATCGGCTCCAACGATTTTCATGAAATTTAGTATATAGGGGGTTTCGGGGGCGATAAATCGATCTAGCTAGGAATCATTTTTAGAAAATTTCATTTTATCGTGTTTTATCGATAATCAACTTAAACATCAACTTACTTTTTGGAATTCCTGACATCTATTGGCGAATGCTATAATTATTTTAAATTGTGAGCAACTAACTTGCTTTAACGACAACAACACTAAAGCTATTCCAGCAGATGGCGTTGTTTATAAAAAAAAAGAAAATACCGAGCAAAGCTCGGTCATCCAGATATTGTTAATAAATTGATTTAATAATTTTGTAGTTTCGTAATAAAATTGGTATGGATAGGAAGTGTAACACTTACAGTTCTCAGTTGTCTGAAAAGTATAGTTTTGTCAGCACCACAGGACACCATCTGCAAACCGCCGCCAGAGTTCAGGAACCTCACTGCCGTAATAGAGGACGAGTGCTCGTCTAACGTTTGCAGTATCTGATAGCCCTGCGGATAAAAATATTCCATATGAATTTCACATTAAATTTGTAGAATTTACCATGTTAAGGATTATGCAAGGTGCTATTTTAAGTACGTGCGTGTGTCTGCCGCAACTCCAACGTGTGTGTGTGTGTATGCCATGGGTGTGTTGTGTGCAGTGTGTATGTGTGTGTGTGCCATGTATGTGTCGTGTGTGTGTGCCGCGTGTGGCGGTGTGACTGACCCGGTCCACGTGGAACACGTGTATGAGGCGGTCGCGCGAGGCGGAGGCGAGCAGGCGCGGCGCGGGCGCGTACTCCAGACACAGCACCTCGGCGTCGTGCGCCTCCAGCGTGTGCAGCAGCGCGCCGCCGGCCGCGTGCACCCACACGTTGCCGGCGCGGTCCCCCGACGCCACGTGTTGCCCGTCGGGAGATACACGCACGCATCTGTACCACCACACATAGCACTCAGTCGTAATGGTCTTAGATCCGCTGAACAACAATCTTTACCGTCACATTTTATTTATTTCATATAAAAATTTATATGTCCTTATGTACATTACACATGGGTCGCCTTAGAAATTTCAGTCTTGGATATGATTAATCAACAGTTGAAAATTTTTGTAGGCGTTTTTACACGTCGTGTTTTTTTTAGCAACTCTATACTAACCGAAAGTATGAAACCCATAGAATATGGTAATTATAGGTTGCCTATTATTTTCCCGTCCAAATCAAACTGTAGGGTTGCCAGGTTTCAGGTGCAAAATATGACCATTTTGTAACGATCTATCTAATTTTATCTCGTATACGGTGGTACAAGGTTGCCTGCGAAAAATCTGTCCAGAATCCCAGTTGCCGGGGTTCGAATAGTGCAGTTTTGCTACTTGTCTATAGAAGTGCTATAATTGACCCTATTTCAATTTCGATGTTTAATCGTAAACACAAAATCGCACACACACAATATCACACTCACACAAATATGGATATATGAGTTGTTGCCATAAATTTATGATTGATGTTATTTTATAGAAGTTAGTGCATGAGAGTTTTATAGGCAACCCATGTACTTAATTATATGAATATACTTAATGACATATTAAATTTCATATAAAATAGATTTCTTCTAGAACCTCTGACTATCACGTAACAAAATAATCATTAAAAAGTATAAAACAACGTCGCTTTCCGCTGTCTGTCCCCTTATAATACGCTTATATCCTTGGAAATACGCGACGGATTTTGATGCGGTTTTTTTTTATAGATAGAGGGTGCTAACGGGTAGTTGCTACCAGTAGTAGTAGTTGCAACTAGTATAAAATAAAACTACATATTTCCACTCATATAATACATGGTGTATGTAAGCTGCTACCGAATAATGATATAGCTAATTGTACTAACATTTCAACCGATGCTTTAACTAATTTTACAATTGTCTTATTACAATAAAACTAATAGAACCAACTATATAAATTAATAATTTTACTTTTATATTGTAGTAATTTAGTAAAAATTTTACAAGTTTCTTCTTATTATATGAAGTTAAGTGTCAAGTACCTGATGGGTGCTAGTTATAGTGCCTGTTGTAGAAAAAAATATCTTTAAAGTTGTCTTAGAGGTCATTCGGCAACTTAATAAGTTTTATTAACTACTTCCGGAAGAGGATTGGGTCTAGCCGGCCCATTCATACAGCCCTTTCATGATTCTAATACTTCGAACCAATATTGTTTTATGCCAGTGTTTGGCATGTATATAAAGATGTCCTGATATTTGGTCACGATTATCTTCCACCCATTATAAACTTAACAAAAGAAATTATTTATTAATTAATGTTCGGATGTAAGTTTGTAAGGTTAAAACTAGTAATAAAATTTAATTACCAACCTGACTCCCGTCTTATCGTCGTAACTCTTAGACTTGTCCTTATCATTGGTCGCTGTCAGATCTACATCCTTTAAGAACTTCAGTTCTGGGTCTATATACAGTATTTTGCTGAGTTCCTAAAAATATAAACATTTTTTTTTGAGTACGTTAAAAAATACCACTTACGTTTAAATGAACTAAATTGAACCAATAAATACTTACATTACTATAAATATTGTTTTCCCGGGGCGATAGAACATGCCACAATCTGACTGTGTCATCGCTAGAGCACGTGAGGAAGGTGCCTGGTGGTAGAGTGTTGCCGACCGGCCCTACCATATCCACACCCCAGATGCATGCAGAGTGGTACAGAGCAGAGTGAGATTTGCCAACCTTAAAATGAATAATTGCAATATGTAAAAAAATAAGCAGTAACTATTAATGTACTGTAGAAGAATAGTTTATTTAGAGATATGATGAAATAAAATAGATATTATCTTATCTTATGTACAGGGTGTCCCATAAATCATCGTCAAGCCGAAACAGGATGACAGGATTAATCGTAACCATCATAAGAAATATATAATGGCACCTGCCAAGGCACTATAGTACATTTTTTAAATTATACTGTAAAACCTATTATTAATTCTAGGAAACTTGAGGCAGTTATATCATGATTCTTGACTATCATTCAGATATGCGATTTAGGCTTATGGATCCAAAGTTTAAATGAACGAAAATAATAAAAGTTAACCAGAGAAAGTAGTTAGTTTGACCAAATGTCTAGGTTTTTCTTAAAATGCCCATAACTTTCATGCATGGGATAGTTTTTTTTTTCTCATGATGATTGCGGATAAATCCTGTCATCCTGTTTTCACTTGACGTTAAGACATCCTGTATATATACCAGCTGTGTGTACCATTATGTACCAATGAGGAAATGAAATAATTCTTCAGAAATAGAAATAACTAAGTTACTCGGCTATTACATCAGCACATGCCAATAAAAGTCCCGTGTAAATCCTTCAAGCCAAAACAGGATGACAGCAAAGATCATTATAAATGTTATTTTGGTGTATGTACATTGTACCGTATATACAGCGGATACCCAATTTTATTTATGACATAACTTCTCAAAGGTGTAGGCAGTGGCTGGTAAGCCTCGACTCACCGTTATGTTTACGTCCCAAATGGGATAGGTGGCAAACCTATTGCCATAACGGGCACAAACTTTTCTTCAGTCATCGATATTTAATTATATGTTTATATATAAATATTTATATATTTGTTATAGTAGTTACCCGTTTAATATCCCGAACATCCCACACGTACAAGCTGTGATCGTTGTACACGCAGGTCAGTTTGTGATTTCTCTCGTCGTACGTCAAAGCTATCGCATCCGGGTACCGCGCGTTTGGTGGTTGACTGAACATGTGACTGAAAATATATACATACAAATTTGAATGTCAGTTATATTTTACATCTAATAGTAATTAATAATAACAATATTACATCGATCAGTGGTAGAGCCAAGCAGTTCGCTGCATAAATGGCCCGGCTCGACCGGTGAAATACCACGACCTCTCAGAAGATCGACGTAAAGTGGCTCATGGCGCGTTTCGTTCGGTGAGAGAGGTACCCGAAGGCCCACCCCCCCCTTCCCCACCCCTTCCTATCCCCTATCCCTTAAAGGTCGGCAACGCAACAGTAACACTATGTGTGTTGCTGGTGTCCATGGATGGCGTTGTTTGCTTACCATCAGGTGACACGCCTGCTCGTTTGCCCTCCTATCGCATAAAAAAAAAATCAATTAGACATACATTTAATCATGGATAGTATTTATTTGTCCTAAAATACGATGTCGTAATACACCCCAAGATAGGAAAGGCACAGGTTTCAACAGTCTCAAGTTATAGATGGCATTGAAGATATGCCTAGAGACTAACATCTCTTCTTTAGTGATTTGATTATTTAAAAAAAGCAAAAACAATTCTTTATGTGTAAATATTGGTACATCAGATGAAGCATCACAAGGCTTTCTCTATCAATCGGTCATTATTTAATGAATAGGCATTCTGGTAAATCATGTACCTGATGTTAGTTCCCTGCGCCACGTCCACCCCCAGGTAGTGTGTCCTGGGCAGGGTGGTGACGTAGCGCAGCGAGTCGGGCGCGAAGCACCTCACGATGCCCTCGGCGCACCCCACGAATATGTAGTTCGATCCGATCGTCATGCAATTCGCCGAGGTAGTCTGAATAAACAAATATTTAATTAACATAACATAACTTCACGCGTCTCAGCCGGAAGGTGTAGGCAGTGGCTGTTAAGCCTCGAGTCGCCGTTATGTTTAGGTCCCAAATGGAATAATAGGTTGCGAACCTATTGCCATACCGCGCACAAAGTTTTCAATCATACATATTTATCACACATAACTTTTGAAAAGTCATTCGTGTGAGCCAAGATACGAACCCGCGACTTCTTGATTCAGAAGTAGGATGCTCGACCACCGAGACTTATACATAATATTTAATTTAATTATTATTAGAAAGCATGCTATGATAACAGCATTAGTAATATAGTAGCAGTAATGTGAATTGTAATTCATAACACTGAAACAACTCTTTAGGATTATATCGCGTTTATTTATTACTTATTTTTATTTATTTCCCGACGTTTCGAACAGAATCTTTACAGAGATCATTTTCACGAGTGAAAATAAATGGGCGCGATATAGTCCTAAAGAGTTGTTTCCGTGTTATGAATGTGATTCGCGAAAATCGCTATGAATTGTAAGTGTTCATAGACATATAAAACATTATGTAGGGTCAGATATGTTTCTTCTATAACTCAGACAATATTGGATGAGATAGTAAACATACATAACTTGAAGACTTATTCTCCCGGAACATGTAGGCAGCGGCTGTTAAGAGTTCAATTTATCAGTCGTCGATATCTATCACACATAACTTCCGAAAATAATTCCGATACTACGACTTCTGAATCAGGACTGAGGAGTTTGACTACTGGACTACCGAGTCTTACGACTTACACGAGATAGTATACTTTATTTATAACTTTTACTCACACGAAGTTCAACCCATTTGTCCAGCAGTCTCCTGCTGTTAAACTCGCATAGTAAACCGCCTCGAGTGATGGCGAATGTGCTCTCAGCAGACGCACCTCTGCCACAAACAACGTCGCAGAACTCATTGTCTTTTTGCTCCCCGAGGATAGCTGATCTGCCCATCAACGGCACTGGCTCCTTGAACTGGAAATGAGCACGTAAAAAGTTAAGTAAGTTTATTAATCTGATTCTATTCAGACTATAATTAGACGAGGTAAGGTTTTATACACACAGCGCCCTCTAGTTTCAAATTAAGCACATTTAGTTGCTTCTAGATAACAGATATTAATGCATATACGTTTGTAAATACAAACTTATTAACACAAAAAATCACTCAGACTGTCGTCAGGTGGGAATGTAGCCCGCCGACCTCAACTCTGTAGTCGGTTGTTTTACCAATGCACCACTAACAGGTCCATCAAAGTTTATATTTGGAGTTGTCGTTCTATTAGTATTTTAAAAATGAATACAAAACATCAACAAACTATTGTCAACAGGATTGCCGTGTCAGTTTGAATGGAAGGCAATAGCAAACAACGTTAAGTCAATGGACAATTGATCGTTCAGTTCAGCAGTTCAGGTACATTACCTTAGCATTTCTAGAATATTCTAGATACCAGAACTTGACGTGTCTGAAGCCGACAGTAACGAAGTAGTTGCCATTCTCCGCAAAGCTTACAGCTTTCACACGAGACGACACCTGGAACATTTAATTGTACACATTTAGTAAGGTTTTATTAAAATACACACCACTAGTATAACATACATATTAAATAAGTTCTTCTCAACCAAACCCAACCATTGTCTGCTCATGTCGTTTTAAAGACATTAACGCATGCTCTCTTATCTTAACGATATAAAATTTTATTACTATAGATGTTAAAAATACCAAATTAATCGAAGAACATAGCCATTTGACACACAAGTTTCTTGCCGGTTCTCTCTCGAGACAACCCCTACCCTCGGAATCAGGCCGCTCGTGGCGATTCGTATTTTCTTGTTCCACGGAGGCACTCAAGCGGCCGTGTTAAACTTAATCTTTGTAGTTTTTTTTTACTATTATTACGTGCCTGTGAACGTGTCGTACCTATGAAAATAAAGCTTCTTTGTTTTTGACACAAATAGCCCAATAAAGAATATGAACATCGATTAGTCTCTATTGATACTAACCTTATTACTCGCCAACTTGAGATTGGCACGCCAGTCCCACACATTGACGATCATATCATGCTGAGATCCAATGGACACCAGGTACTTTGATGATGTTGAAAATGCCTGCAAAGTTAAACGTCATTTTAAAATTTCATTCTGTAATGATGTGAAGAGTAACGACTCATATTTATTGCTTAGGGCGCCCATATTACAAGGATGTTCCTTAAATTTATCTCTTTGATTTAATTATATTTAAAATGTTTTACTCTAATTCCCTATAGGGCCTATAGTGACCCATAGACGTGACTACCACTGGTGTTCTGTTGCAAGTATCCCCTCTATTGACCAGAACATAATAGCATTAAATAATTTCTCTATTTTTTGCTTTCCTACTTTTTTAAAAGCAAGTTCCAACTATTAACGTTTAAAATACTTACCACACAACTGACTCCATGAGTATGACCTGAGAATTCGGCTATCTGTACCGCACCAGACGCAGTCGGGTCCTGTAGTGAAATACGTAAAATAAACAAGAGCAAAAAATAATAATCAATTTAATGGTCTTCAATTAAAAATGTATATTAAACAAAAAAAAACACTAACTAATCCAATACATTGCACAAGGCGCTATTAATTTTATACAATCTCACTACTCATCAATAGATGGCGCCACGTATATCGCTGCGTATTTATTACTAAACGTTGGATAATTAACTTTTACAACAGGAAATTTGTACAGCATTTATAAACTGTTGTTTAATACAGATATTTAATATTAAAAGTCCACTCTACTAAAACAGGACAGCAGATTTACCTGGAAAAATTATTCACACCAAAACCGCAATGCTTATGATTATGAATTCGGCTGATTTATGAGTTTTCCTTCTTTTCATTCTAAACACTCCCTAGCTATCCCTTCATTTCCACCATTACAAGTAAATACAACATGAGTAACTTACCTGCAGATCCCATACTCTGACGGCCGGCGCGTGCCCGCACTCGCCGGTCGCCAGGTATCTACCATCTGGTGAGAAGGCAACGCAAGTCACACTCTTGCGACACGCGTTCAACACGTGAGTCTGTCTGTTCTTCCGCGGATTGTACAACACCACTGTGCATCTGAAACAAATATGAAACATTCTTAAATCACAACATACAGGTACCTCCGTCGCTGTTGGTTGACCGCCAGTTAACCACAAATGCACTAGATCTCGACACCAGTTGGCACGTTTTACTTTTATTAGAGTTAGAAATGAGAAAATCTAGCATTAGATTGAATTGCGACTATTTATTTTTCTATATTTCTGCATCAAAACAGTTTCCGTATTTGTTATCGGTTTATTTTTCCGTATTTATTCTTAGCGACTTTACCGCTCTCAGTCAGCCGGGAGCGAAAGAAAAACGAATGGCTGACAAGCTTACACAGCACAATACCGAAAAATGGCGGGATAACCATTCTAAAATATTAGTCTACCTAAATGCACTTGGTAGGGGCGGGCAGCAGCGTCCCTATCTTTAAAAGGTTCACCCCTGCGGTCTCCAACATGTCTGCTCAGCGTGGGGAGTATGGGCAAAAACCTCCCGTGAGAAAAGCGCGATTGTGGCGCACATTGAGAGAGGCCTATATCCAGCAGTGGACTGCAACAGGCTGATGATGATGATGACACCGAATCAGCTAGTGAAAGACCATCTTCACAGTTACACAGATTTTTATTCCTTTTTTATGGTAAGCGAGGGCAAACGAGGCCATGAACACCGTAGTGCGCTGCCGTCCTTTAAGGAGAAGGTGGGGAAAGGAAGGCCTTTCCCCTTCCGGATCGTGCCTCCGGATTCCTCTCTCACCGAACGAAACGCGGCACATGCCACTTCACGCCGATATTCCGAGAGGTTGTGGTATTTCACCTGTCGAGCCAGCCCATTCATACAGCGCATTCATACATTGAGCTTTTAATTAATGTATTGTACATTTTCACAATCATCATCACCGCTAGACGACTAGAAAAAGGTTTGACCACTTTCTTGAATTTATTAATTCAGTAATAACTAATTAAACACAATTTTTCAATAGCAAAATTTATATAAAAAAAATATAGATCATGAATGTGGTTTATGAGCAAATCTATACATATAATAAAACTGTGGGGTCTGTAGGAAAGTTGAAACTGTACATTGCATATATATTTTTTTTAGAATCTACAAGCGATACCGAACCAAAAAATTTTGACTTTAGAATATTTGTCTGTTTGTCTGTATGTTTCTTACGGATTAACTCTAAAATAACTGCACGCTTTTACGTCCCTTTGGCATAAATATAGCCAAGAGCTCGGGTCAACATATATTATCACGCTATCACTAATTGGAGGTGAGCAATGAACCCTTGTAATTTGCACAGGCACAGTATTTTTGCTGCTTTATGGCGTCCACGCAGACGAAGTAGCGGGCAACAGCTAGTATATAATACAAAAAGAACCACCTCACAGGAGTCCCAGTTTCTCGGGAGTGGTATCTGACTCAATTCATAAATCATAAATACGCATAAACAATCCAAATTTTTCCAAGCCACGATCACAAAAAATTACGCCAAAGTGAGAAATAATGCTATTATAAAAGTTGGAATACAGCCTCGCTCGACTTTGAATTATTATTATATATTATATGATAATTTTCTGCTCCGCTTTCATAATATATATAACCAAGTTTGATAAACAAGAGTAACTTCATAATTAAATGTGTCGTAAACAATGTCACTTTATAGCGAAATAAAGATAAGAAAAATAAATAACATAGATAATATAATTAACATAGCGAATGTGTCTTATAAATGAACACGGTTCTTATTCATTTAAATATTTTATTTACTCTGTACTAAATACAGAGAGAATTTAAATAAATATAAATTCTCTCTGTATTTAGTACTTAAATTCAGTAATTTGAACAATGTTTATCCCTAACAAATAATAAAAGAACTGATATCATAGACAGTGTTACAATTGCATTGCCGGCTTTTAAAATGAGATAGAGAAGGGGTCGGAGGTGGTGTAAGAACTAGAGAAGAGGGGAAAGTATTGGGCCTCAGAAGCGAAACGCGGCGGGAGCCACTTTACGCCGATATTCTGAAGCTCGTGCTATTTCACCGATCAAGCCGGCCCATACTTACACTGCGTGGCTCTACCACTGTTAAAAGGGCTATGAGCAGATAAAAATAATAATTGACAATTACAAAAATGGTCTATTTAAAATATTGATATTATTTTATTTTTTACTGATTTGCTGCTCAAATATAACATACCTACTCGGATAGACTACATTTAGCGTAGATTTTGTAAACTCATCTCTGTGGATATTGTTTTCATAGACGGTATTCTTTTACACAATAACGAATTAAATACAGTGCGGAGTACAATTTTATATTAGACTTCATTCTCGATATTGAAAACAATAAGGTTAGGTTACGACCGGAAAGGTTAGGACACGTAGAAAGAATGGATGATGCACCATTAACTAAGTAGATATACAATGCAAAAGCATTGATGTAGGAGTCGAGGACAGCCACGACTCACTTTCCATGACCAAATAGACCGAGTCCTGGAGGAAGGTGTCAGGAGTCTTAAAAATCGACGAGCGTGTATGACAGCCGTGAGTGCGAGTGAGGCGTGCAAGAATTGTGCCTTATGGAAGCTCTGTTCTCTCTGCTTACCCCGCAAGAGACTTGGCGTGAAGTTATGTATTCTACAATTATGTATAAGAAGATACATAATTTAAGCTTACATGCTTACACATAGATAGGAATAAAGAATAAATAAAATTCATTGGCGTGCGATGATAGAGCTGGACACGACACAGTACGAATATACATATTTGTAAGGATTAGGTCCCACTGCAAGCGGAATAAATAAATAATAATATTGTGCGTTATCCCAGTTCTTAATGGTTTTCTTACTTTCACAAGAATCAGTCTGCCATACTTCATTGTCATAGGAATGAATTAATTTAGTGAAATGCTGACAAGCATAAGTTCTTTTTTTTTCTTTCAGTAGTAGAGCCAAGCAGTTCGCTGCATGAATGGGCCGGCTCGACCGGTGAAATACTACGACCTCTCAGAAAATCGACGTAAATTGGCTGATGCCGTTTCGTTTGGTAACAGAGGTACCCAGAGACCCCCTTCCCCACCCCTTCCTATCCTACTCCCTTAAAAGTCGGCAACGCAACTCTAACACTATGTGTGTTGCAGGTGTCCATGGACAGCGCTGGTCACTTAACATCAGGTGACACGTCTGCTCGTTTGCCAACTATAGCTTAAAAAAAAAAGAATAATGTCTGGGCTTTTCGTGTTTAGATTGCTGGCCTAACAAATCCAGCTCCCATCAAACTTCCTTAATTTATGTCTTATTTTAAGATATGATATTATGAAATAGAAATATACATATAATATTGATGTCACCGTCAAAGCAATAAAATTTAACTTAAATTTATATACTTATTTCAAACTAAAATTTAACAACGGATACGTGGAAACGGTAAAAACGCTTACAATCAAACCTCTCTGAATTACAATTAGATAATTGTTATGCACACGAGTTAACCCTTGTCGTATTGTTAACACGTAACACGTACAGAATGAAGAGGGCGCTGCTATTATTAATTAGATACATTAACTTTTGATTGAATTACTCTATGCCCAGGCTTCAGAATAAGATGGCATACTTTAAATTTCGACTGTCGTGGGAAAGCCAATGGTGCATCACCCCGAACTTTAAAATTCAGAAAAACATTTTTATTAACAACATAACATAACTTCACGCCTTTTTCTACCCGAAGGTGTAGGCATTGGCTGTTAAGCCTCGACTCGCCGTTATGTTTACGTTTGGAATAGGTGGCGAACCTATTGCCATACTATATATGTATATACATACTATATTTTTTTTAGTCATCGATATTTATCACACTTAACTTTAGAAATTAATTTCGAAAAATGTGCCAGGGTTCTATATAAAAAATATTATTAATTTTTTTAATATAATGTACGGGTAAAACATAACTTCACGCCTTTTTGTTACCCGAAGGTGTAGGCAGCGGCTGTTAAGCCTCGTCTCGCCGTTATGTTTACGTCCCAAATGGAATAGGTGGCGAACCTATTGCCATACCGGGCACAAAGTTTGTCAGTCATCGGTATTTATCACACATAACTTCCGAAAACAATTTCGAAAAGTCATTGGTGTGAGCCAGTGTCTGGAATCGAACCCCGGACCTCTGGATCAGAGGCCGTGCGCTCGCCCACTGCGCCACCGAGACTGCTTGTAATTGATAATGTACGGGTAAATGCACATAAAATATTTAAGTTCATAAGCTCGTAATATCAATTACCAAAGATTGTAAATAATAAACAAAATCATTTTCATATAATAGTAAATAAGACTAGACATAAAATTAACAATAGTTCTGAAGGATATTAATTTCTGAGTCAATTCTTTACCTGGAGGGTTCGTATCATATGCCACACCTTGGTAGCGCCCGTTAATATGTTATTTATATAATTTATGCAATTATTTTCGTAGTAAAAGGGGACGAAAAAATTTTCAATTTACTAATTATGGGTAGTGAACTTCTAATTAAGGAGTCCGAACCGACCGTCTATCTAACAGAAGCCTTGATGCCCGTAGACGCCCACACATAAGCTGCCAGATTTCCAGCTTGAACACGCCTTCTTGGGATTTTAATTTTATTTAAAGTGCGGTACATAATTAGTAGTAATAAGAAAAAAAAGGCATATTTACATAAATATTTAGAATCCATCAATCTTTCTGATTCTACTGAAAGTACTGCGCCATTAAGTGCACTACTAACTACCTGCGCTGAGCTGTGGCTTTTACCACAGCTAATAGTCATGGAGCCCGGATAGTTGGTTGTTATTTGACTGCGATTTTCTATTATCCTTTCTATGACAATAACTTATGTTTGAGAGGTTCTGGTTCACCTGACATTATAATGCAATTTTAATAAATTTACTTTTAATTTTACAACACAATTTATAATATGTGAACTACGCAATAGTGAAACTGAGTGAGTTGACCAAAACTCTCAAAGGCGAAGAAGAGAAGGAAAAATAAGAAATATTCAATTAAGTGAATAATCCAATCCTATCTCTCAAGAATAAAACGATATTACAAAATAACAATATGTACAATTAATTTCCGCATTCCGTACTTAGTTTTGTAAAAATAACAAATTTTCTTAATCTGCAAAACAAACGTAAAAAACACTTCTTAAATAGAACCTTTCTCTTGATATCGCATTGAGCGTTTTTCATTGCGACGTCAGGTTCGCGGTGGCACATGACGCTACCGGAACCGGATGTCTGTACAGTTGGTTGGGTTCGACGCACCGCGTGATGCCTGTCATGGGACATAGCACTTAGCAGACACAAGATTTGAAAAGACAACAACGGCTTTATCAGAAGATAGAAAATTTATGAAATGTGTCACAGTAGAAAGAAGAGTGGCGTTAGGAAATAGCGTAAATGGAGCGTTAGGCAGATTGCTGGGCGCAAAAAATATTAGCAGAAAAGCCCAGCTAGCAATCCTGATTCCAACGCTAACTTATGAAAGCGAGAGCTGGGTATGGCAGAGTGTGCACGAAAGGAGGATAAACACGGTCGAAATGAGGGAACTGCGCAAAATCTGCGGAGTGACCCTCGCTGACCGCGTCGAAAACAAGGTTGTAAGGAAGGAAGTCGGATTGAAAGAGTGTCGGTGTAAAAGTTAGAAATACTCCGATGGTTCGGATATGTAGAAAGAATGGATGATGCAAGATTGACTAAGCAGATATATAATGCAAAAACGGCTGGATGTAGGAGTCGAGGACGGCCAAGATACACATTCCATGACCAAATAGACCGTGTTCTGGAGGAAGGTGATGTTAGGAGCCTCAAAAATCGACGCGCACGCATGAAAAGAGTAAATACATTTTAATTACAAAATGGGCATAAGTGAAAAAAATATTGTAAGTCTATAACATATAAGATGGGTTTAAATGACACAAACTTGGAATCCGTTTTGTTTTTTTGTACCTAAAATATTTTAGCAGTAAAGCTCCAATCATACTGGGTAACATAAGCATAAGATTTCAGCAGAACTCCGTGCTAAGTAGCATGTATTAATTGTGTTTGAGGCTTTGTAACTAGATTGGTTCATTTGATATTCTATTAACGAACTACCCATATATATTTATGTATGACGGAATGAAACCGCTTTGAGATTGCATGTCCGGACGTCATACTCCGGCGTGGTATGGTGACACAACCCAAAGGTCATTCGTATAATTTTGTATTAATACGTCTATACTGATATTAATATATATTTCAAACAAGTCGTGTTTCGAAAGTATCATCAGTTACCAAAAACCCAGAGAAAATAAATAAACAACTATTTGGAACAAAATAAATTTCATCCAATACCAATTACTGTTTCTTTGGGTTTTATTTATGAAATATATTGTTTGCAATCGTTTGAGGTTGTCTCTAGGGACATGGAGTTGCTGGTTTTCTTTATAAAGAGATCGCAGAGCTACTGATCGAGACCTTTAGTGACCAGAAGCCAGGATTAAATACTTCGCAAAAAGAATCAGCATTGCTATCCAGCTTGGCAATGCTGCCAGTTTTCTAAGCAAATTATAGTTGAACGAGATGTGGAGAAATACATTGATTTTTTCTAGTTTATTTTCTTATATCATCATTACATAGTATAAAACAAAAGTCACTTTCCGCTGTCTGTCCCCTTATATGCCTATATCTTTAAAACAACTCAACGGATTTTTATGCGGTTTTTTAATAGTTAGAGGGTGTCAACGGGGTGGTTTTGATCTATAATTCATATATGATGTTGTAAAGAAAAAATGATAATGTTCAAGATTTTAGATGTTTAATCGCAAACGCTGCCTGAACCCTAAGTGATAAAACAAAATAATGTACTACATTATTATACACCTTCAAAAGATCTACAAAAAAGTCCGCGAGAGCATATATCTATCTCTTAGGGATAACCCACAATGACCATTTTTATTTTTTTACTTTTTACGAGAAAGAAGGGCTTATTTACGAAGCGATTTGAAACATTACAGCATTAATTATGATCCATTTAAGTGTATTAAATAGATTGTGCATTTAATATAGATCAATATTGCCCTTTACAGTATGTAATTTAAACGAATATTTACGAAGATATTACAGTATTAACATAGCGGGACATAGTAGTTGCGTTGCGCGCCAAAACGCGTGCCGATAAATAGCACAAATTGAACTTTTTAATATCCAAATTTTACTCATTTATTACTTTTGATGCGGAACAAAGTTCGCCGGGTCAGCTATTTATTATATAAATTGCGGATATGCAATATGTATTTGCCTCTTGTCATCACGTGATTATTTTGTGATCTGGAATACCTTCGGGACCAAATAAGATCAAGCCGTCTAGGACTTATACCATATTGATTAACTGTCCACTTTAGAAAACAATTATCTGTTCAATAGAAAGTTGTCCACTTATAACAAGACATGTTCTATACTTTTTTATTTCACATAGTCGTCAGTTTTGTTTTTCTAATTAATTTATTGGCATAATTCATTCAAAGTAATATGAGGAGAAAGATTGTTTTAAACGCATCCACCATTAGAAAGTTCAATTACCTAATGGTTGTCCCAGTGGGGGGTCAAATAACGTTTAATGGTAATCAAACGGCGAGGGTGGAATGTGGTGGTCAAGGTGTGGTAGCTGCCCCATCGTCCAGCGAACAATAATAAACCCACACCTACGGGATAACTTTGTAACGGGTCGATTGAACGTGTAACGATGTATGAACTCGATTTTCTAAATTTAAAACCTTAACATGTCTACCTTAATACACTCTATGCATATATATTTTTTCCAGGGACATGTTTGAATTCACCATATTATTGTACAGAGTTGATTTAACAATCAATTCCATGGTTCCGAGAATGTATATTTATGGTGTCGTTGTTACATGATTAAATATTGTTTTTTTTGCGATATGGGAGCAAGCAAGGCATATGATGGTCAGCAACTAACGCCGCCCATAGACACCTGCGCAACACAGATAGTGTTACATTTGCGGGATGGGGAGAGGAGAGGAGTAGGGCTCCTGATAACTCTCTCACCAAGCGAAACGCGGCATGAGCCACCTTACGTCGATGTTCTGTGAGGTCGTGGTATTTCAGTGATCGAGCTGGCCCATTTATGCAGCGAACTGTGTGACTCTACCACACGCTGCATTTTATATGTTTATAAATGACACATTGTAAAGACATCCCGCGTTCCGACCAGTAAGGGACTTAAATCCGGAGGCCTACTCGGCCTACTCCCCCAATCCCATCTTAGAGGCTAGCAAAGCAACTGTGGCCCTCTGTATGTTATAGACGTCCATGAACGTTGCTGGTGGTCTCTCCCATAAAATAAATAAAAACAATGATGTTATTGCCAATATCTATGTTATGCGTCATGCTGTATTAAAGGTTTATCTCGGGCACAGGAATGACCTAAAGTTTAACTAAAATCCTCAGTAAATTTAATTGGAGCACTCAATTTCTAGTACGTAGGTAAACGCTGCCATCTCCTCAGAGGGAATGACTCCTGACCGGAAAATTGAATGCGGCACAGCGTGAAATGCGACGTTAAATGCCGTTGAAGATGGAAATTTTATGCATCGTGATAACTTGACAGGATATTTATTTATATGCCTAAAGAATATTCTAGAGTCACTTTTCGTTGTGGAAATAAGATTTTTTTTTTTTTTTTTTTTTTTTTTTTTTCAACTAAATTCACATGTTCGTTTTTTTTACTTCAGGTTAAATGGTTACGTGCAGTGGGAATCGGTCCAATCGACACAAAACTCTTTTATAACTTGAAAAGCTGAATTATATTTAGGAAACAAAAGAAGTCGCCGGGAACAGCAAAATTGTAATGATTTGTTAATGTCTCGATTGCATACATTATAAAAAGTCTCGGTGGTCCAGTGGTCGAGCACCCCGCTTCTGAATCAAGAGGTCGCCGGTTAGAATCCTGGCTCACACCAATGACTTTTCGAAAGTTATGTGTGATAGATATATCGATGACTGAAAACTTTGTGCCCGGTATGGCAATAGGTTCGCCACCTATTCCTTTTGGGACGTAAACATAGTTCGTCGAGTCGAGGGGCTTAACAGCCACTGCCTACACCTTCGGGTAGAAAAAAGCGTTAAATTATGTCATTATGTTATGTTGTCTCGTTTACACAATATTTGGTTTAATATCAAACCTAAACGGTGTCACATTTGATTATGAAACTCTTTCATTAAATACGGAAATTGTAGTATTCTTAATTTAAAAACACTTGACAGTTCATTATTAGACTTCCGATTTTGCTTTATTCATGCTGCATGAATGGGCTCGACCGGTAAAATACCACGACCTCTCAGAAGACCGACTTTAAGTGGCTCATGCCGCGTTTCGTTCGGTGAGAGAGGTACCCGGAGGCCCACTCTCCTTCCCCATCCTTTCCTATCCCCTATCCTTTAAAGGTCGGCAACGCAACAGTAACACTATATGTGTTGCTGGTGTCCATGGGCGGCGTTGGTTGCTTAACATCAGGTGACACGCCTGCTCGTTTGCCCTCCTATCCCATAAAAAAAATATGAAAGATGATCAAATAGACAAGGCGACTATTTTTTTTTTTTTTTTTGCTCTTAACATATTAATACTGGCCATAAATTCTAACCTCGACAGATACGTTTCGAATAATTTAAAGAAGAATTTTCCATGCACATAATCAAAACGTCGCGTCGGCGGTTATATTATTTAGCTGATGATGGATGGATGAATATTATGTATCGTAGAAATATTTTGATTATAGAAATATTTTGAATGACTAATGAGAAAAATCGACTGTCGATTGAGATATAAAAAGTTATAGAAATTCCACAGTCTAATTCTTCAACCCAATTTGTCAAGTTAGTCAATTTAGAGGAAAATTTTCCCTCTAAATTGACTGTTATTGAAATAACTGTTTTCAACTACATTCATTTTACAAGAATGTATATGTCACGGTAAGAGTGAATAATTGAAGATTATTAATAATTATCTATTATTATTAATAATTACCGAAAGTCGAGGTTAAAGTGATAAATTAATCACATTTGTCGGTTATTATTATTAGTTTAACCCTAGTGGTGATAAATGTAATAAGTGGCTCGGCTTAGTTGGCTCGGTGTTATTGTTTTAAAAGCACGTGCACGTTATTTCTTGTTGCTTACTAGGGTCAGTTAGTTGTTTAGGTTAGGTTAGGTTGGGGAGCGCCGTCAGACCACCTCCTCGTGCGCCCGGATGCATTTACCCGGGCCGGTGCTCTCTGGGCAGGGCTTGACGGATTTGACGGAATCATTTCCCTCGGGCCCTGGCGAAGAGTCTGACAGGAGGAAGACAACCTCCACAAAAAATCACTCTCAAGGGGCGGGCGAATGCGTCTGATACAGACCATCGCCCGGCCCGACTCGTAACCCGACCCGTGGGGTCGGCACGAGGGCCGCCACCTCCCAGTGGGGGCCGCGAGGAAGACAACCTCTATAAAAAATCACACACAACGAATTGGACTCAAAATGGCAGATACTAATAATACTAAGTTTCCTCGGGAGGGTCCCCGCTTGGCGGGGGAATCCCTCACGGAGGGTAGTGCCAGCGACTCGCCGTCGACAATGCCTTCCGTCTGCCCCGTGTATACGAGGGGGGCAAGTAATGCCATATCGGCAGCTGCGCGTGCAGCTACCGACCGACGACTAACGCTTTCGCAACGGACAACCGATTCTTCCGAGACGGAAACGACGACTGGAAAAAATAAGATAACAATGGCAAAGGCTCAAAATACATTGACTCCCCGGGAGGGTCCCTGCACTGCAGGGGAATCCCTCACGGAGGGCGGCGTACAACTGTCCTCCGTCTGCCCCATGTATACGGGGGGGCAACCGATGCCACACAAGAAAAGACGCCGGCGCGACCACCAACGCGCAATAAGTTTTTAGGGGTGTCTCTAACGCCTCCTCGGACGACGAGGAGGCAGGAGGGGCCTCTATGACAATGAAAAAAGTAGCTAGCGATACTGACGCTAGATTTGCCCGTCCAGGCGGGAAACGACGTGCGTCTCCACGCATCCAATCACGAAACTTGGACACGAGTGCTTCGGAGCTGGAGGGTGCTCCGGTTGAGAAGGAGTTTCGCGCCTCATCCTCGAATGGCGTGGCGCGTCGTGGAAAGAGCCACAAAACTGGGCTAGCAAAGGCCAGGGCGATCCTCAAAAGTAAGAAATCGGAGGATTTTGAAGTTGCCTTCAATTCTGAGTTAGCCAAGTACCATACAGAGTCACTTAAAGAGACAGACGAGGCAACCCAGATACAGGAGCAGAATCTAACTGTCATGTCTCCAGAGGAGCTGCGTGCCTTGGGAGGCCAAGCTGTGGCGTCCGTATTGGAGGTCGCAGCAAAGTCTTCTAATCTGAAGGGCACAATGATCAAGAAACTTAAAAAAGGGAGCGACCAGTTTCTGGAAATCGTTGCGGAGCTGGTCTCCAGACAGGACGATAGTGAGACTGGCCGTCTGAGAGTGCAGCTGCGTAACCAACAGCGTCAAATTGCGCAACTACAGGCCGAATTGAAGACATATAGGCGGGAGTTCTCAGAAATGAGAACCGCGGCTAATGCGTCACCAGAGGCCTCACGCCCGCAGCAACAACCAGACCTCAGTCTGGTGGTCAGCGAGCTGCAAACCTCGCTGACCAGGTCGCTGGGGGATATGATCAATGCTCGCATTGCAGGCATCGAAGACCGCCTTCTGCCGGTGAAAGCCGCACGACTGCCCATGACCAAGAGCAGGAAGGCGGCTGAAGAGAAGACGGCAGCCACTCCAGCCGAACAAAGGGCAACCAAGTCCCAAGAAGCTGGCCCCTCCACGCCTGCAGTACCACATGACGCGACGGCTGAGGCGATTCCAGCTCAGGATGCGGCGGACACCTGGGCAACGGTAGCCCGCAGGAAGCCAAAAAAGAAGCCGGCTGATTTGGTTCCTGCGGCTGCAGTGACAGGATCTGCCCCCAAAGCTCCTAAGGGCAAATTCGGTCCGAAGCGACCGGCAGCCATAATTATCAAGATGCTGCCGGAAGCTGAGGCTAAGGGTCTAACCTACGCCCAGGCTCTAACACGCGCCAGCGAGTCGGTGCAGCTCCCGCAAATGGGGCTGGACGAGGGAGTTCGCTTCAGGCGCAGCGCCACGGGCGCCCGAGTGCTGCAGCTCCCAAAAAGTCAGTCCCCGGAGGCAGTGAGGAGCTTCGCCGATAAGCTCCGCGGAGTCCTCAATGATGTGGCGGAGGTCGTCGTCCCCGAGGGACGCGCAGAATTGCGCGTTTCGGGGCTGGACGACTCCGTCACCGCTGAGGGAGTGGCCGCGGCAATAGCGCGGGCTACCGGTTGTCCGGCCTCCTCGATCACGGTCGGCAAGATCGTGGACGGGGCCTCAGGAATGGGCACGGTGCACGTCCGCTGTCCGGTCGACGCGGCCAGGAAACTGGACGCCAGCGGCCGCCTACTGGTGGGATGGAGTTCTGCAAGGGTATCCGTGCTGGAGCAACGACCCCTGCGATGTTACCGTTGTCACGCTCTCGGGCACACGGGGACGCTCTGTCCCGCCGGTGTCGATCGTTCGCGGGCATGTTTCCGCTGCGGCCTGGACGGACACAAGGTGGCGCAATGCACGAGCAAAGAGGCTCGGTGCGCGGTGTGTGCGGCCGCAAAAAGGCCCCACAACCACATAATGGGAGGGCGCTCTTGCCGCCCTCCCAAGGTTAAGGGAAGAGTGCTCCCGGCTTCCCGGGGCACTCATGCAGTTTTAGCCTCTCAGGCTGAGGAGTGTGCTGTGATGTCCTCATGAACCAGAGGCATCATAGCATCTTACAGGCTAATCTGAACCACTCCGCTGCGGCACAGGACCTACTGGTCCTGTCCATGGCGGAGTGGAACATCGATGTCGCCGTAGCCAGTGAGCCATATTCCGTCCCCAGCCAGCCTAACTGGGTGGGCGACTCGACCGGAACGGTGGCGGTCCTGACTCGTGCAAATTCCGGCCCTCCCTCTCTCATAGAGAGAGGCAGCGGATTCGTCGTGGCGGGGTTCCCCGGCGGTTGTGGGGATTTATTTTTCCCCAAACCGCCCCCTGGCTGAGTATGAGGCCTTCCTCGACTCTGTCGGGGCGGCGGTTGGCCGTCTGTCGCCGAGGCCAACACTTGTTCTCGGCGACTTTAATGCGAAGTCGCATGCGTGGGGTAGTCCCGTCACGGACGCGAGAGGGCCGGTCACCCAGACGTGGTCCCTGCTCTCCGGCCTCTTCTTGCTTAACAGGGGAAGGGCTTTCACCTGCGAGCGGCAGAACGGGGGATCCATCGTGGATCTCTCGTTTGCTACGGCCTCTGTCGCGCGTGGGGTGAGCGACTGGAGAGTGGAGGAGGACGTGGAGACGCTGTCGGACCACAAATACATCAGATTCAGCGTCTCCAATCTCCTCCCGGGGCCACAGCCACAGCACCCTGGCCGTGGCTACGGCCGCCTCCCGAAATGGGCCCTCGGTCAGTTGGATCGAGAGGTGGCCCTGGAGGCGGCCATAGTACAGCAATGGGGTCTCTCGAGTCGGGACCGCGCTGATCTGGGGGCGGATGAGCTTGCGGGCCTATTTAAGAGCGTTCTCACATCCATATGCGATGCGGCGATGCCGAGGGGTCGGTGGAGGCCGGCGCGCCGTCGGGTCTACTGGTGGTCTCGTGAGATCGCTGACCTCCGGACGGCCTGTGGCCGGGCGCGGCGCGTCTTGAAACGCCACCGCCGTCGTGGCAGTAGGGATGCCTTCACTGAGGACCGGCTGCAGAGCGAATACAAACAGGCGAAGAAGGCTCTGCAGTTGGCCATTCGCCGGGCCAAGAACGAAGCTCATCAGGAGATGCTGGAGAGTCTCGACAGGGACCCATGGGGGCGCCCGTATATTGCGGCGCGGGGTAAGCTTCGCACTTGCGGGCCCCCTGTCACCGAGACCCTTGAAGAGGGCACCTTGTTGAGACTGGTGGGGGCGTTGTTCCCAAACACTATGGGACACACGCCCCCGGCCATGGCTCCGGCAGCTCCGGAACGGGGGGAGGAGCCCATACCCCCCGTCGAAGATGATGAGCTCGATCGTGCTCTGGCCCGGCTCAAGAGTGGGAAGGCGCCCGGCCCCGATGGTGTCGCTGGAAAGGTCCTCGGCATCGCCATGAGAGCGCTCAGGGAGAGCTATCGGGAGCTGCTCGACGTCTGCTTACGGACAGGGCGGTTCCCGAAGGAGTGGAAAGTCGGACGACTGTACCTGTTGCGGAAGGAGGGGCGTCTGATTGACGCCCCATCAGCGTACAGACCGCTGGTGTTGCTGGACGAGACGGCCAAAATGTTTGAAAAGATACTGGCCGACCGTCTCGTCCGGCACCTCGAGGTTGTCGGTCCTGGGCTGTCGGACCACCAGTACGGATTCAGGGCGGGTCAGTCGACGACCGACGCGTTAGCCGCCCTGAAGTCCCTCGCCACTGAGGCCGTGGCTGCGGGACAGGTGGTCATGGCAGTCTCGCTCGACATTGAGAACGCCTTCAACAGCCTCCCCTACGAGACGCTGGGGGAGGCGCTCAGATACCATGGAGCGCCTCCGTATCTGCGGAGGCTGTTGGGGGCGTACCTCGAGGACAGGTACGTCGTCTGGCAGGGGGGTGACGGGCGTCTGCTCCGGCATCGTATGGCGTGCGGCGTTCCGCAGGGGTCGGTCCTCGGCCCCGTTCTGTGGAACGTCGGCTACGATTGGGTCCTGCGCGGGGTTCTCCTGCCTGGCATGGGTGTACTCTGCTACGCGGACGACACCCTTGTCACGGTCAGGGGAGACAGCCTCGCGGCAGTGACCCGTCTAGCGGAGGTCGGAGCGGAGCTCGTCATGGACCGGATAGGCATGCTGGGCCTGAGGGTCTCTGTCAGTAAGACGGAGGCCCTCCTCTTCCATGGCCCGCGCCGTGGTCCCCCCCGAGGCGCGAAGCTCTCCCTGAGAGGTGTGGAGGTACCGGTGCAAACCGAAATGAAGTACCTGGGCCTGCACCTAGACGGAAGGTGGAAGTTTGGGCCGCACTTCACCCGGCTCGCCCCGAAATTAGAGAAAGCGGCCGCGTCACTCGGTAGACTGCTGCCAAATGTTGGCGGCCCTGGGTCGCTTTGCCGTAGGCTCTATAGCGGAATAATCCGCTCCATGGCACTATACGGTGCGCCAATATGGGCGGACTCCCTCGCCGCTCGAGGCAACAGGGCCCTTCTGAGAGCTCCTCAGAGGGTCATAGCGGCGAGGACTATCAGGGCGTACCGTACCGTGTCGTGGACGGCTGCTACGGTCCTGGCGGGCGACCCACCGTGGGAGCTTCAGGCCCGCGTCCTGGCAGTGGTCTACCACCACCGCGCGGAAGCACGCGGTAGGGGCAAGATTCCTGATCCTGGGAGGGTGAGGGCTGCGGCCCAAAACGTAATGTTATGCAGATGGGGTCAATATCTCAGAACCCCATCTGCAGGAGCGGAAACCGTGGCGGCGGTGCTTCCTGTCCTCAGTCGATGGGTTGGCCGCCGTCACGGTGTTTTGACTTTCCGACTGACGCAGGTGCTTACCGGGCACGGCTGCTTCGGTAAGTACCTGTGTCAGATCGCCCGGAGAGAGAGGTATCCGGGCTGCGTCGAGTGTGGCGCGCCTGAAGACACGGCGCGCCACACCCTCCAGGTGTGCGCCGCCTGGAAGGAGCAGAGGAACCACCTCATCGCCGTCATAGGCGGGGACCTGTCGTTGCCGGCAGTGGTGAGCGCGATGGTCAGCAGCGACAGGTGCTGGCAGGCAGTCGCCGACTTCAGCGAGTCGGTGATCTCGCTGAAGGAGGGCCGCGGAGCGGGAGCGTGAAAACGCTGCCGACGCAGACCCGCTCCGCCGAGCGAGGCCAGCGAGGAGGCGACGTCACTACGATCGCCTTCTCCCCCCGCCCTAAATGGGCGTACCTACGATGAGGTCGTCGCCCGGCTAAGCCACCCTCTGCGCTCGCGCGCTCCGTGGCTGGTCGGGTTCCGTCGGGGCGTCAGGGTAGAATGCTAACCGCGACCCCCTGGCGCCCCAACTAACGACGGAGAAGTGCGCCGCAGTGGTTTAGTGGGTATTCCGGCCTTGCACACCAGCCGGTGAGTCCCACATACCCCCGACGTCGCCACGGAGCCGTCCGTGGGGACGTCGGGGTATGCGTAAATGCATTCCACTGCGTCAAAAAAAAAAAAAAAAAAAAGGTTAGGTTAGGTTATAGGTTTTTTTTTTCTAGTCAGGAGTCGGAATCCTCATGGACACCCAAACTACGTCACGTATGAGGTAGTTTGGTTAGTGCCGGACTCTTACCGGCTAAACCTGTCTCCTGCCCTCTATGCTTTCTCCACAGACTGAAGGTCCATTTTTGGATTAATT
This sequence comes from Euproctis similis, assembly GCA_905147225.2. Classification (NCBI taxonomy): domain Eukaryota; kingdom Metazoa; phylum Arthropoda; class Insecta; order Lepidoptera; family Erebidae; genus Euproctis; species Euproctis similis. Next base: position 17,513,501 of record LR990106.1, read on the forward strand.
TTGATAATACTTGAATTTGAGTGATTTTAAAAATTGCTCCCCAGTTCTAACTAATTCGGTATTGCAAAATTTTAGTTTGATTCACACAAACAAGGTATAAACAAGGTAAAACATAAGATAACATGTTTGTGATAATAATTCGTTTTTGGTTTATGTAATAAGTATAGTAATTAACTTGCGCATTTATGTTTGAATATGTGACGATGAGGTGAGTGAAACAAAGAAAGTGAAATAAGTGGTTAGGTTAGGTTAGTTTTATTGTTTATACCTTGTTTGTGTGATCTCTAATTAATATAATTGTAAGACTGTGTTTAATATTATAAATAAATACCTGCTGGTCAAAAAACATTGGGTTTTTATTTATTTTATAACTTTTACCAATATGTGTCGTGAATTATTACTAATTACTACTAAAAGTAATACATTTCGATCGTTTATTCACATTTACCAAAACATGTAATTTTGTAAAAATATTAATAATTTTCAATTAATCACATTTACCGTAACATATACACGGGTACATACACCAAAATATCATTTTTATATATTTTGTCTTGTCTGCCCGTCTTTCTGTCTGTCTGTTTGTTCCGGATAATCTCTGAAATGGCTGGATCGATTTTGACGGGACTTTTATTGGTGGGTAGCTAGTTTTTTAAGGAGTAACTTTGCTTCCGAGGCGAAACAAAGTTCGCCGGGTCAGCTAATTTATAATTATTTGATAGGAGTTTAAATGGAAGTAAATTAAAATCCGATACTCACCCTGCCGGATACGCGACCAGTTCAGTATTGGGATCGCAATCCAAGGCTGCATTGCTGCTCACAGTCAGACCGAGTACACTCTCCAACTTTATCTGGAAAATAAAAATAGAAATTATTAGTTTACATATGACTATATGACATTAGTACATAGACATATATATTAGTATATGACATTAAAACAACTTTTAGGATTATATCGCGTTTATTTATTACTAATTTTATTTATTTCCCGACGTTTCGAACTCTTTACAGAGAGATCATTTTCACGAGTGATGAACAAAAAGATAGTATTTGTTCAAAAGCTATTTTCATTGATACAGAGAGCACCCACTTTTTGGAAATAAAAATCAAAAAGTTGATGTTAAAAATATGATTTTTACTATTGGTAACCCACATCAGACCATGAAACAAAAAATACCAATAGTAAGTTAGTTAGTCTTATTGCATTTATTTTTTATATATATTTTGTAATTCGCTATAAAATGATAAATGTATTGTTTAAAATGTAAAAATTTTTCGAATTTTTCAAAAGTGGGACAATAAACAAGGATCTGATTTACATAATCATAATCAGTCATCTATTAGCCTTCATTTAATTAAATCTTTTCCTCCAATTTAATTAACCATTTAACATACAACTTTCCGCATAAAAAAATAATATTCGAAATCGAAACTTCGTAATATATTCATTAATACTGTTTCTATACAAACACTCAAAACACACAGCTATTTGCGTCTATTTCTAAAACATTTTAATCTGTATGCAAACAACACTCCTTTAGTATTGAAATATGTACCTAACCATATATATATATATATATATATATACGAGGGGAGGTCCAAAAGTTCGTGGAATGAAAGGGTTTTAGTAAAAATGAAACAGTAAATTTATTTTTCCTTTTCAATATAATCACCCTTAAGCTGAATACATTTATTAGATCTATGAATTAATTTTTCTAAACCATCGTAAAAATATTTTTTATCTTTTCCCTCAAAATGAGCCAAAATTGCCTCCTTTACCTCATTGTCGTCGGAAAATTTCCTTCCCCTTAAGTCTTTTTTTAAATTGGGGAACAAATAAAAATCACTTGGGGCCAGATCTGGACTATAGGGTGGGTGGACTAGTGATTCGAAGCCATGCGTGTGTAGAGCAGCCATTGCAACTTTGCTCTTGTGAACCGGCGCGATGTCTTGCAAGAGCAACACGCCCTTGGTCAATTTTCCCCGACGTTTTTCTTTGATGGCATCCTTTAATTTTTCTAGTATTGTTGCGTAGTATTCTCCGGTTATGGTCCTGCCCTTTTCTTTATAATCAATCAGTATTATCCCCTCACAATCCCAAAAAACAGTAGCCATCAACTTTCCAGCCGACTCCAACACTTTGAATTTCTTTGGCGGTGGTGTCCCCTTTTTATGCCATTGCATGGACTCTTGTTTGGACTCAGGCTCAAAATGATGAACCCATGTTTCATCGCCGGTAACAATTCGCTCCAAAATCGGTCCAGGATCGTCGCCACACAACTCCAAAAAATGTTTTGACGCTTCGACGCGCTGCCGTTTTTGAAGCGGCGTTTGCGTTCTCGGTACCCATCTTGCACTGACTTTTGTCATACCCAGGTGGTCATGTAGGATTCGCAAAATGGTGGTATCTGATACTCCAACTAATGCAGATAACTGTTTTTTCTTCAAACGGGTGTCCTCCAGTACAATTTTTTCCACTTTTTCGACGATGTCTGATGTGGTGGCCTCAACTGGCCTTCCTGAGCGGGGGTCGTCTTCAATCGACTCCCGACCATGTTTAAAAAGACCATGCCACTTGTAAATCATTGATTTACTAGGGCACTGTTCCCCGTAAACAGTTTCCATTTCATTCAAAATGGTCTGAGCGTTCTTTCCTTGCTTGGTAAGGAATTTAATGACCGCACGGTGTTCAATTTTCTCCATAGTTTCAGTTTTCTTCCGGATTGACGTGTTTAGCAGGCGAGTGTTCGTAAACGAATGACGCAATAGGGCTGAAACTCCATTTATATACTAATTATGAGTCCCCAATTAGTATGACACTAAGCGAGCGCCCCTATCCCCACTCCATCCCCTCCATTCCACGAACTTTTGGACCTCCCCTCGTATATAGATAAACATAGTGGATATATAACTGCATATATTCTGTTTGTACCCGTCCAGAATAATATTACAAAAGTAGTAACTAAGACTCGAACTCGTACACCACAATCGCTCCTCAGAGTGGCTCGCGAGATCAATCACTTTATTGACTGCTTGCTATGACTAGGATCAGGCATCATTACCTGGGATTATCACACATAACTTACGAAATTTCGAAAAATCATTGGTGTGAGCCAATGTGAGGATTCGCGGGACCTCTGGATTCAGAAGCGGGGTGCTTGTCCACTGGAACACCGAGACTATATGACTATATAACAATCAACATATTAATGTATGCTAACCTAGAATATAGCTAAAAAGATATATACCTAATTGTGTACGCAAGGCTGTGCTAGTTATGAAAAACATCTTGGACAACCTTGGCTATATCTTATACAGGCGAACCTTAACTTTATCTAATACAGCCAAGGCTTCCCTTTGTTTGCTGGCGATAGGCAGCGTGGAGGCGGGCAATGTCGTAAACTGTCAACAACATTTAGAAAGCTGACTTGAAATTTTTCTCTAGTACTTTTACAACTGACACTCAAGGTATAATGGTCCCTTGTATTTGTTTGAAATAATTTTAATCATTACATAGTATAAAATAAAGTCGCTTTCCGCTGTCTGTCCCCTTATATGCCTCTTATATGTATATCATTGAAACTTCGCAACGAATTTTGATAGGTTTTTTTAATAGTTAGTAGGGTGTCTACGGGATGGTTTTTATCTAGAAAATCATGTATGATGTAGTAAAGAAAAAGTTATAAATCCAAAATTTACTCATTTATTACTTTTGATACGGAACAAAGTTCGCCGGGTCAACTAGCTCTAAATAAAATACTCCAATAAGAGGAAGTGCTGGTCAAGTGCACGTCTGGTACGTCTATCCGCATTGCCGTACCAATATGACAGACAGTCTGGTTAATTTATGTATTCAGGTAAAGTGCTGATGTACAACTGCCAGGTTGCCAAACATTTTTGCATTTTTTCTCCAGGCGTAGTTAAAAATTCGGAATGAACAAGAATAAAAAACGAAAAAGAGCATTTATGTTAAATAAGCACAATTTTATTAGAAAAAATATTTGCACTGGTACATATTTTTATGGTTATTTCTTTGAATAATAATAAGTTTTCCCATTTTGAAATTTGTGTTATTTTGACACAAATTTCAAATTTGTAAGAATTTTACTATTAACTTATGTAATGTTTAAGTACTACAACCAACCGCATGTAGATCCTGTCCACGTGAGCTTTTCTCCGTAATGTGCATTATTATTATTATTTTTAAATTTGACTGAAAATTTAAACAGTTTATAATTATATTACAAAACAATTTATAATACAAAACAAATGCCAAAAGTCAGTTATACATATATATTATATTTGTCTCGACAAATGAATAAAAACAACAAACACCATATGTTCCAAGTACGAATTCCGCGCGCTGTCAAGGTCGTTTGACACTTGATCCAAGATGGCGCACCGGTCGTCCTTGCTGTATACGTAAACGAAGATGAAACTTAGATCTTGAACGGTAGTGCCGTTCCAAATATAGGTTCTCAGCGGTAAAAGACAAGCCTTCAAAAATGATACACATACGCCTACGAATTAATAAATCATATTTTCTTTAAGTATTGAGGTAAATTCTGGCCTCGAAATGTCCTTTTCATGTCATCCAGTCCTTCTTGGAAGTAAGTAGGTGTATAGTTCTATAGTAGAATTTGCACACATATTTTAAATTTGCCTTTTTTGGAGGTTTTAAGTGTGTGGTAGCTTACTACACGCTATCTATAACTTCATGACTGATAAGTCTTACGTCTACGTCCCAAATGGAATAGGTGGCGAACCTATTGCCATACACAAAGCTTCAGCTATATAAATTTATCACGCATAACTTCCGAAAATAATTTCGAAAAGTTATTGCTGTGAGCTAGGAGGATCCGAACCCACAACATCTCGATTCAGAAGCGGGGTGCTCGACCACTGCACCACCGAGACTTAATCATGACTAGTTCAACAGTGATCATGACTGGTTTTTTTTGCTGGAATGTAATTATTTAATACCGTAGAGTGATTATACTAGCGATGTATAACTCTTAAGAGTGATCATCTTACCGTTTATCTGTTCACTTTCACTAAAACCTGAACCGCAGTTACGACCTTGCGTGTATATGGAAGCTTGTCTATAATTATTGTATACATAACTCGCGGTGAGGAAGCTGTAGATATTTATTTATCTTAACTCTGAGATATTTCTTCACATAAGTTCGAAGCGGAAGGATGTAGGAGTCGAGGACGGCCACCAGTCAGTTTCCATGACCACATTGTACCATATGTCCTAACGAAAGGTGATGTCAGGAGCGTTTAATACCGCCAAGCGTGTACGACAAGAGTGAAGTTAGTCGAAGAAGCGATACTGGCAAGGGGTGTATAAGAATCGTGTCTGATGGTGCTTGTTTCTCTTTGTAGCCCCGCAAGAGACTTGGCGCAAAGATATGTTATGTTAGATTTGAAATACATAACTAACTAACTATACATAACTTCACGCCAAATCCCTTGTGGTGTAGGCAGAGAGCACAGAGCGCTATAAGGCAAAATTCTTACACGCCTCACTCGCTTCGTTGACTTTCATAACTCTTTTCATGCATGCGCGTGGATTTTTGAGGCTCGTACCATCACCCTTACCTTAAGGTTTGAAATATGTCATCACGTCATAATTACGACTCACCTCATAAGCGGGAGTATGCAAACTATCCCTGATATATGGCGCGCTGTTCCTTGGTCCGATCAACGCCATCATCACATTTTAACTGCATCGATCACTTCTTGGGAATATTTTCGAATACCTCCAGTGTTGAAAAGTATTGCTATGTTACGTTACGTGAAATAGCGTTCATAATACATATATCACAGACACTTTTAAACTTAACTCGGCACTTCACGTATTATTTCTTCACTTTTCCACATGACAGGTGTGCAGCGTATGTTAACGATATTATCCACCGAATTATCTAAAATTATTAGTTAATTAAGTTTTGTTGTTACATTGTAATAAGTACGATTATTATTACGTAGTAAAGACAGTTTTTCGAATAGCAACATAAAAATATGCGACAGCGAAGATGCGTAAGTAAATTAATCACAAATATAGAATAAGAAACGTATTAGATATTCTAATACGTAAAACAAGATTTTTTTATTGTAGTAGGTGTAAGCAAGGCATTTCAAATACGTTTCCCCCTAAATTGAGACAACAAAGACATAAGCGAGAAATTATTCTAAACTTTTGGCATTGGCAGAGACACGCATGAAAAGGCCGGCTCGACCGGTGAAATACCACGGCCTCTCGGAATATCGACGTAAATTGGCTCATGCCATGCACGTTGGCCATGGGCGGCGGTAGTTGCTTACTAATAGAAGACCCGCTTGTACGTTTGCGGAGGGCAAACTATTCCATAAAAAAAACTGTTCGAAAACATCATCCTCATAGCGTGTATTTTAATCATTTTAGTCCATTGTTGATTAATTACTGCCCCCGGAAATAACACTGCGACACATTTGTTAAGGCCTACGCAAGTAATGGCTCAAAATAAAGACTTAATTATTAAATGTAATAATGTAATAAATATATCGCAAGAATATAATTCAAATTAAAAAAAAAACAACTCCGCAAAAGATATTCTTTCTGTGGACATTCCCAAAAGCAATACAGCCTACGTAATGCTTCGAATAGGTATACAACAACATATATATCTCAATTCTATCGCTTTCGCTTTAGCCAAAGCGAAGAAAATGGCGTAGGTACTGAGGAAATTAAGGAACACATACATCAATCAAAAGAATAATGGGGGAAAAATAAGAAAAGAAAATCCTAATTTGAATCCACTTCCCGGTCGCTCATATACCAAACTATTGCATAACTCACATATGTGAATGTTATTTTATTACACACCCATAAAACATATAAAATTATGCATGCTTCTTATATAAACATAATCTGGCCGAACCAAGTGGTATAATATCGGTTGGAGTACCGCATAGAGGTCGGCGTATTCGATGCCCAGCCAAGTACAAGCGCTTATTATAAGATTAGATTTATTGCATTTTCTATATCATAAATGTGCATTCATATGAAAACTAAATATTGTTATAAGTAATTGTGTCCAAAAGATTATCACTATTTTTAAACAATATTATAATCTGCCAAATGTATTTTTGAAACAATTAAATATTACCGGAAAGAGTCATTTCGAAAATAGCATAATAATTATATTCTATATCCCTTTTATCTGAACCATGTCAGCAAAAAGTATAAAAAAAATAGAAAGATCGTGAAAAAGCAAAAAAGATATTTAGAATACTTTTAAAGAAATATTATTATGTATCAATAAATCTGCCATGGATTTTCCAAGTCGGTAATAATATGGAATTATATAAATCCCTAACCGGTTCTTGTATATCATATGAGTTAATATTTATTGTTCAATAGTTTTTCTATACCGGCCATTTAAAAACATAATCATTTATACTATTAAAAAAACTATCAGCATATATCTCTAGCAGTAGTTTTTGCGTGATGTGCGTATAAAACAGACCTCCATCATATTCGTGGTAATCATTATATGGTCGATCCACTTTGCGAAATAGATATATATTTTAATTAGGTTACCAAATAATTAACTTACTATATTCTATTTTAAAACAATATTTAAAATCCAAAATATTAAGTTATTAATTTTTAATTTACTGATGATAAAATCACTTCTCAAATTAGTAATTATTGGTCTACATTTGCGCTTAAGAACGGAACAGTTCAGTTCATTTATAATTACATTTAGATGTAACATCCCATACAGTTGCAAAGCAGACGACAGACGCATTTTGACCTAGTTCGACAAACGCCCAAATTTGGACTATACGAGCTACATATTTGACGCCTCAAGGCATATACATACATACATATACCCGTGACATCTGGGATATCCCATTTAAATTTCTTTATAAAACAACATACAAAGATATATACAACCCTAAGTTTACATCCCAATCAACAATCAACCCCGCGAGAAAACGTTTAGCTAGATAGTAGTAGAGTAGATCCATAAAATAGTTTTATCCAGATACATTGCAAATCCATATTACAAAAAACTTATTGAACAGTCATAAAAACATTTGGCATGCACGTCGAGATTAACTTACAATTACCTATACCTATTCATTTCCTGGTGTTACGCTGTGAAATATAGAAAAAAAAACCATGTGTAATTTTTACGATGTGTGTTATATATACATATAACCGGAAGTTTTTACACGGATAAATATTCATGTATGCAATATTATTTTCAAAATATAATAATTGTATGTAAGTAGTTATTGTTTCTTTTTATGGCTATTAAAATACGGACAGACTACAACGCAATAACAGCGGACCGGCAGTTGTGGTGCTCTATGTGGGAGGCCTATGTCCAGCAGAGGACCTCAAAAAGGCTAATGATGATGATGAACAATTAAGTGCACATACATAATACATAACAGCAGAAAAAATATTATCGACATTATCTATCAGGGGATCAACTCCTGGTAAACACCAATGACTTTTCGTAGGTTAAAATTCATAATTACAACTGTTGGATTTAGTTGTGAAACTAAAGTATTAAGTTTTGAGAGGTCGTACACAGTAACAGTGGTAGAGCCAAGCAGTTCGCTGCATGAATGGGCCGGCTCGACCGGTGAAATACCACGACCTCTCAGAAGGTCGACGTAAAGTGGTTCTTGCCGTGTTTCGTTCGGTGAGAGAGGTACCCGGAGGCCCACCCCCCCTTTCCCCATCCTTACCTCTTCCCTATCCCTTAAAGGTCGGCAACGCAATAGTAACACTATATGTGTTGCTGGTGTCCATGGGCGGCGTTGGTTGCTTACCATCAGGTGACACGCCTGCTCGTTTGCCCTCTTATCCCATAAAATATATATATATATACAGAAAAACACCCAGAGGCCATCCAAACATTTATGCTTATCACAAATATTTGTACTCGGGTGGGGATCGAACCTGCCAACCTAGATTCTGCAGTCGGTAGTTTTACCAGTGCACCACGAGGGCCGTTGAAAAAGGGTATAAAAAAAGGTTAATAAACAAAAATCTATCAATCCTTCCTGGTTTCTGTGAAGGTACCCGCCACGATGCAGACACGCAGATAGCTTCGTGCATTCAATTGCATACAATTAGCATACGTAATTGCATAACGTTTAATAATTGCTATGTGTTGTTGCGCACCGGACTTTACTGGGCCGTCTAATCGTACATCATCACACTTAAACTTACGTAACTTCACGACAAGTCCTTTGCGAGGTAGGCAGAGAAAAGAGGGCGCCATAAGGCACGAATATTACACGCCTCACTCGCTTCTTTGACTTTCATAACTCTTGCCGTGCACTTCTCTTTTTTGGTGCAATAAATTAATTTAATACACGAACAGTACACCAATAACATATAAATAAACTGTAACACGATCTATGAAGTGTGCATTTCCCATTTTACTTTTCCTCTTGTCTCGTCAACGGCTTTCACAAGAAGTGAGAAAACCAATAGGGTTGTCGCATAGATAAAGCACCTGGCAGTTTCACCAGCGATGCTATGTTATCTTATACTGAAAACTATTAACGAGACATATACTCAAATATATAAGCGCTACTTCAGCGTTTAAGTAGCTGTCACATTAGACTGAATGCATGAAATTTGAGCCAGTAAGTAGCACTTTATTGATTGTCAGATTTGAGTGGCGGTTCAGTATTCGGGCGATAGTCTCATCATATGTTGCTCGGAAAGAATGTAGCTTTCTACTTTTACAAAACATAAAACATAACTTCACGCCTATTGTTACCCGAAGGTGTAGGCAGCGGCTGTTAAGCCTCGTCTCGCCGTTATGTTTACGTCCCAAATGGAATAGGCGGTCATTGACACACTTGACTTCCGAAAGTCAATTTCCGAAGTCATTGGTGAGCCAGTGTCAGGATTCGAACCCGGACCTCAGGATCAGAACCCGTGTGCTCGACCACTGGACCACCGAGACTATTCACTTTTACACTTTTTCGAAATCTAACCAGTTGTAGGTAGTAACTATTAATTATATAAACTTAACTAGACAGTATATATTTTGAGAAGAACGAATTGGAAACTATACATATTTAAATAACAACATGATATTATGTCAAATTCATTGAGTAACCGTGAAATATAGCATATATAGCAATTGCTATAGCGTGGCTTTCGCGGTGCAGCTGCAGGCTTACCATGTAATCGGCATTAACTTTCTTTCTCCACGACGGGATACCTTTAGCTGTGGTCGTGATACGATACGATACTTTATATTTAGAAGACATATTAATAGAAATTTAAGTCGCGATAATCCAGTGGTCGAACTCCCGACTTCTGAATCATAAAGTCGTGGGATAGATTCCGGTCTCACACCGATGATTTCTCGGTGTTCTTTTCTCGAAGTTATGTGTGATAAATATGACTCACGGACTTTATTTCCGATGTATGGCAATAGGTTTGCCATACACCACTTATTCCATTTGGGACGTAAATCGACTCGGCGAGTAAGGTAACAAAAGGCGTGAAGTTATATTATGTTATATTAATAGTACAATTGTGATTTATGTGCATTCGTCTATATCAATGTTTGATTTGACTAATTGTAAAGGTTTTTCTAACATTAAAAACCGTTCAAGCACGTACGATAAGCGTTTACACACGTTATCGTCATCATGCAACATTTAATAAAGTAATTATTATGAATTACCAATAAATCATTGAAAGTTGCACAAATCAATGGCCCAGTTGTTATCTAGTGCAATGTGAACAGTTCTTTATCATAAAATAAGTTAGACCACGTCAATCATTGTTTTAATTATTATTATATGCGTAATCAAACATAATTTACTTGTGTTTCTTAATTGTTTACTTGTACACGAGACTCGAAGACTTGTACCAAAAATTAACGTTCTCCACTATTAGATCGGTTACTCTTGGGCTAAAAAATAAAGCCGTCCACTATTCGATCAGTAACTCTTGGGCTAAAAAATTAAGCTGTCCACTATTCGATCGGTAACTCTCGGGCTAAACACGTTGTGTTCTATTCTAACTTTAAGAATTAATAAAATATTTTCATAACCAAAGAGGTGTCCTTGTCTGGAACAGAAACAAAAAAGTCGACCCAAATTTTATACGGAAAAATAAATGTGCCTAATGTAGAGTAGGACAATATATCTCATAATCTTAGTAACATGTTATAATATTTATACAATAACTAGCTAACCCGGCAAACGTTGTCTTGCCGAAAAATAAAATTTAAAAAATAGGGGTTGATTGTAGGGGGTTGAAAATTTAGAGTTGTATGTATTTTTGTATTCCGTTTTATAAAAAAAATAAGAAACAGAAATATGTCGAAAAATTAAAAAAATATATTGAGGGGTGGGCTACCCTTGTGACTTAGGGGGATGAAAAATAGATGTCCCATTCTCAGACTTACCCGATACACAAAATTTCATGAGAATCGGTCAAGCCGTTTCGGAGGAGTATGGGAACGAAAACTGTGACACGAGAATTTTATATATGTATTAGATAATAATAATATCTTGGACAAACCAAACTAAGCAACTAAAAGCTTGTGCTATGGATACTAGGATAACGGATATATATACATACCTACATATACCCTTTTTTGTGAGTACATACTTATAATACATAGAAAAACACCCAGACGCCATACAAACATTCATGCCCGTCACAAATATTTTGTACTTGGGTGGGAATCGAATCCGCCAACCTGGATTCTGCAGTCCGGTAGCTTGATCAATGCACCACGCGGCTCGTGATATTCATTCATTCATTTGTTCCTTCGGGTATAGGTACATGTATAGATAGGTACAGTCGTGCGAATATTTGCGCGGATACAGTACCTACTTACTTTACATTTACTACTTACACTTACACTTGTGTACATTCACTTTCCCTTCACTCGCACCCATCTCGCAACTATGTCCATAATAAGAACAATATGAAAGTGTCTATATTAGAAAATACTTTTTTTTTTAAATCCAACTTTTAGATTGCAATACGCCACAGGGCAAAATCTATGAGGAATACAATAATTAACAATTGATGAAAAATCTTGTAAAATCATATTAATATTATAAAGGCGAAAGTTTGTATGTATGGATGTTTGTTACTCTTTCACGTAAAAACTACTGAATGGATTTGAATGAAACTTTACCACAATATAGCATATACATCAGAATAACACATAGGCTACAATTTTTGAGGTTATTTTTGAGGTTTTTTTTGAGGCTAATGTGAGGTCGTAAAAAAAAACACATTTTTTGCGCTTACATTGCAAACGCTGACTGAATCCTACAAGATAGATCAAAACAATTTACTACAGTATTGTACAACTTAAAAAGGTCTACAAAAAAATCCGTGATGGTATATGTTTATCTCTTAGGAATAACCCACAATAACCATTTTTTATCCTTTACTTTGTACGAGAAATAATGGCTTATTTACGAAGCGATTTTAAGCAATACAGTATTAATCCTTATCCAATTAAGTATCTTAAATACATTGTGCATTTAATAAAGATCAATATGGCTTTTTACAGCATGTAAATTAAATAAATATTTTCGAAGATATCACAGATTTAAAATGCAGAGTCATAGCAATTTCGGCGATAAATACCGTTTCGGTGATAAATACCGGCAGCGGTGCCAGGCGAACGGGGCGTGGGGGGAGCGGGGTAGGTGCGGTGGGGAAGAAGTGGCTCATCGCTGAGTGCGCGACCCGAACGCGGGCAGACGTCGTTGACGGTTGTGTCCGTTTTGCGAATTTTCAAGGCAAAATTCTTCTGTCACAGTGTTTGTCCTCGAACTCCTCCAAAACGGCTAGACCGATTTTAATGAAATTTGGTATACATATTCGTTAGGTCTGCGAATAGGTTTTTATCTATTTTTCATCCCCCTAAATCACAAGGGTAACCCACCCCTCAATATTTTTTTTTAATTTTTCGACATTTTTCTGTTTCTTTTTTTTTATAAAACGGGATACAAAAATACATACAACCCTAAATTTTCAACCCCCTACAATCAACCCCTATTTTTTAAACTTTATTTTTTGGCAAGACGAAGTTTGCCGGGTCAGCTAGTAAATAATATTTTTGGACACAATACACTGCGCTGTGTGTATCACAGCGCCCTCTAGTTCGAAGCTAAGCAACTAAATGCTTGTGTTATGGATACTAGATAACGAATATTATTACATATACATACTTTTCTTTTGTAAATACATACTTATAATACATAGAAAAACACCCAGACGCCACACAAATATTCATGTTTGTCACAAATATTTGTGCTCGGGTGGGAATCGCACCCCCGACCTCATTGCTGCAGCCGGTAGTTTTACCAATGCGCCACGAGGCCGTCAAAATTGACGAAATATGAAATTTTAAACAGTAACTAATTCTCTAGATATTACTATGACCACACCGAATCACTTACCGTGGGTGATGTGATGGGCAACTAATCTACAAATTATATATACATATGTATATATATTTTAATATTTGTATTTTAAAATCGCTAGTTTTCAATAAAATAAATAGTAAAAATAGTTTTCAACAGTGGTAGAGCCAAGCAGTTTACTGCACAAATGGGCCGGCTCGACCGGTGAAATACCACGACCTCTCAGAAGACCGACGTAGAGTGGCCCATGCCACGTTTCGTTCGGTGAGAGGTAGCCGGAGGAACACCCCCTTCCCCGTCCTTTCCTATCCCCTTCCCTTAAAGGTCGGCAACGCAACAGTAACACTATATGTGCTGCTGGTGTCCATGGGCGGCGTTGGTTGCTTACCATCAGGTGACACGCCTGCTCGTTTGCCCTCTTATCCCATAAAAAAAAGAACATTGAAAATTAAACTGTAAAACATCACGCATCTTTAAGAAAAATCGAGTTGAAAAGTAAAATATTAAATAGACTTAAAAATGAATTTGATTAAAAATAATGGAATAGTGAGAATATACAGCTGAAATTAACTCAAAAAAAAAATAAAGTGCGTAATATAATAAGTAAATTTTCAGACTTACAGTTCCTTTGAGGTCTAATTCTATTTCTAGCAATAAATACAAATATACTGGCATCAAATAAAACAGATCCTCATACATATAACATTACATTAAAAAATAAATGTAATTGTTAGAACGCACTCAAAACATAAATAAAAACCTAAAGAATTTCCTTGATGAGTATCACGATGAAACCTCAAACAATATATTATATATATTTTTTACTAACGTTGTTCATTGTTAATTGGCATTAAAACAACAGTTATTATATTATATGTATATATTAGGTACGCCGCATAAAGACAACTACCCGGATATACCGCAAGAGGGCAATGGCGGAAGACACCATCTTTGTCGCAACGGATACGAGCGGAAACGCTATGCCGCAAATCAGAACTCCATATTGGATCACTGTTGTCATAAAATGGAGACAATAATATAGCCAGCATAGGATTTCATTCCTTATAGATATTTCTTATTCTAGTGTCTATAATACAGATGAAATAAATCACAAGTTATCAATTTCTCACGCTCAGAGCCAGTACCAATTGAGGCATGAAATGTATATTATGTAGTCAATATACCTACATCATCAATGGACTCACAATATTACTGCTGTAGCAACAAAAATTAAAGAACACAGATGACTCCTATTCGAGAGATAATAAATAATCATCCTCATACGCCTGCTCTGTTAACATTATTTGGGGTCGGTCCAAGAGATTTTGCTTATCCACACTTTTCCCTATCAGTCGTATCTGCAGCACTTACGTCTTTCTTTATCGTGTCGACACAATCCGTCTATATTTGCTTAGGTCTTCCCCATCTCATCACCTTCCACTTTCCTTCCACGTTCAGGTGTAACATTCTTCTCGCAAACATCATTACATGGTATAAAACAAAGTCGCTGTCTATCCCCTTATATGCTTAGAACTTGGAATATACGCAACGGATTTTGATGGGGTTTTTAACAGATAGAGGGTGTCAACGGGGTGGTTATTATGTATAATTCATGAATAATGTAGCAAATAAAAATGTAAATTTTCGAGATTTAGCACTTTAAATGTATACGTTAGTTGAAGCCCAAGCAGTAGATCAAAACAATGATCTACATTATGGTACAGCTTCAAAAGGTCTACAAAAAAGTTCGCGATGGCATATGTCTATCTCTTAGAGATAACTCACAATGACCATTTTTATTGCTTCTGAGGCGAAACAAAGTTCGCTGTGTAATAAATAATATTCTTATCGACTTTATTGGTATTATTCCCGGGGAAGAAAAAAAAAGAAAAATTACAATTGCCAACTCTAATCCGTATTCCATAGCAACTGGCACTACAGTTAATTGCGGAAAGTTGATGTGTGTCTTGTATTATTAATCAATCGAGATCGCTAATTGACTTAGCGAGACACGTTACATGGTATCTTGATAAATTCTTTGACAATAGGTAGGTAGGTAGATATTTTATTGTTCGCGGACGACCTCATTGGGGAGACAGCGGAACCGTTTGGATATTCTCGCTTAGAATTTTATACTTAAACGTTACTTTTGTGAGTAACAGCATCGAGCCTGACGTTGGTAGGTTTTAGGTTTTAAATTCTGGCACACAAAAATGACATTTCGATAGTTATACATATGTTATAATCATCGGCCGAGCCAATGTGTGGCCAGTATTGGCTGTATGCCCACCTATTCCTTGGAACTAAATGTTTAATTCTTCGAAAAAAAACCAAAAATCTATCCAGATATTAAAAATAAGCAAAATTTGAGTTTTTAATAAGACGATCAATCTCCTTAGATAGTTTAAGGCAGTATATTACAAAATTAGATAAATGCATGCATACGTAGATAGACGTGTTGTTAAGGAGGAAATGAACTCATACACTTCATTATCCAATTGTATTACTTTACGGCTAAACAGTTTTATACATAGCTATTTGAGATGCACAGTAAATTTTAGACTCATCTAAAAATAAACATTGCACATTAATTAACTTATTAAGTTGTTTTGACGAGAAGAAATCAAGAGAATTAGAATATGTACTGTTACCTATCCCGTCGGGTATTACAGGTGTGAAGTTACAGAAACACTAGAGCAACTACCTAATCTTCACCCTATACGACGGGGTAGCTAAACACTTTTAAAACTGCCGCGACCCAGTCTGTGACGGCCTGTCACGAGCCCGTCCCGGGAGCTTTTCAATTGCTCGCCTCCCAAAAGCTCCTTCAAGATATTTTATACCACCCACATAATGATAAAATATCAACAACGGAAAAACCAATGCGGGCTAATTGTTCAAGACGATAATTGACATAATTGATGAAACGCATTAAAAAAAACTGGCAAAGTGCGACATAACACGGTCACGGACTAACTCACACTTGTTTATAATTACCCTATATAATAGATTAATAGAAGTATCTTCTGTAACTTCACGACTTTCTATACTCGAAGTTGTAGGCAGCGGCTGTTATGATCCAACCCGTCCAATTCTTAAAACCCTAATGGAATAAGCGGCGTATTTAATTAACCCTCATAACTTCCGACAAGACATGAATGACAGGGTTGATCTCACGACTTCTTGATTCAGAAATGAGGTGGTAGATCACCTTTGAAGGTATATCTCAACCGTTCTTTGATATTTATTCAAAAATAGAACTAATTACTTTTTCTTCTCATGTCTTAGAGCTAACCGCTTTGAATGAGTAGTGGTTATGAGGTGTAGCATGACATAGGTACATATTCTATGCAACAGGTTAGGTCAAGCAAGGGTGGACATGCGTCAAGCAGTAGCTAATGTACAAGAGATTAAATGGTAAGTGCGCAATTTTCTCAAGCTCCAGTCCAAGAATCTTGCAGAGACTTAGGACGTTACGGTCGGCATGTCTGGCACGAGAGCCAGGCGCAGGCTACATCGCGTACAGTCGCTCGATCAAAAACAATCACACAACAAATATTCATAACAGAATATTAAATTTATGTAATATTAATAATATGCAAAAAATATATGTAAATATATTTTATTACGCCGCAAAGGTGGGCGAAGTAATACATCTTAAATAAAATATTTATTATTGTGGGCGTCTATACTAGTCTCGATGGCGCAGTGGTCGAGCACACGGCTTCTGATCCAGAGGTCCGGGTTCGATTCCAGACACTGGCTCACACCAATGACTTTTCGAAATTGTTTTCGGAAGTTATGTGTGATAAATATTGATGACTGAAAAACTTTGTGCCCGGTATGGCAATAGGTTCGCCACCTATTCCATTTGAGACGTAAACATAACGGCGAGACGAGGCTTAACAGCCGCTGCCTACACGGGTAAAAAAAGGCGTGAAGTTATGTTATGTTATGTAAACAAGAGTGTGTCGATTTAGGATTTCCTCAAAAAACATACATACATAACTTCACGCCAAATCCCTTGCGGGGTACGCAGAAATCAGAGTGCCATAAGGCACGATTCTTACACGCCTCTTGACTTTCATAACTCTTTTCATGCACGCGCGTCGATTTTGAGACTCCTAACATCACCTTCCTCCAGAACACATTCTATTTGGTAATGGAGTGTGTCTTGGCCGTCCTTGACTCCTATATCTAACATTCATTTATTCTTAAATTTCATTCCTAAAATAACTTAGATATTTTAATTTAGAATTGATACGCGATGTTTATGTCCGATGGTCCAGTCCCGTGTCAAGTAAACCTTACGCTTGGCTTTATCCATATATACAAGGACAAGAATCAGGAGGCTTGAGAAATAAGTTGTCAGCCCTGGCAAATACTTAGCGATGCATATTAGTCGCCCTCTGAATGCTGATCAAAATGACCAAGGAACGGCAACACCGTTCAAATATTTAACGCCGAAATGCATGTTAATTTTTTCCAGTCGGTTTAAATAGTACTAAGACTTATACCCTGGTAGTTATTCATAATGTAAATTATGATTAGAATAATACTTGGTTAGCCATTTTTGAAGTGTCCAAAATAAGAAAACATGTAATATAAAATGTAGAGCTGTTATACGAAAATTTCATGTTTCAGTAGGTATATTATACCATACTACTGTGAGTATCTTTTCTCTCGAATAATGATGATGGAGTCGAGGCTGAACAACAGCCCTTCGGTTAAAAAAAGTGGGATGAAGTTATAAAAAAAGTCGAATGTCATCCATCTAGCGACCTACCCATGCCAGTCCCCATAACAATTGTCACAAAACATTTATAATGGTAACGTCACTTGGAACAATGAAGGTGTTTTATATAATGCGTGTTCTATTATTTTAATAATATATTGTTACGTGAAATATAATAAAAATGGAAACAAGACCATGTCAGTAGTATAATAACGCTTGTCATTGTTCTGACTCTCTTAATTTTCCATCTATTGGTTGGTACTTTACTTTTTTATGTGATAAGTAACTTCACCGCCCATGAACTTGCCGTCCTTTAAGGGAGTAGGAAATGGGAAAGGAAGGGGTTACCTCTCTTACCGAACCAAAAGCGGCACGGGCCACTTCACGTCGGTATTCGTTCGAGAGGTTCTGGTATTTCACCGATCGAGCCAGCCCATTCAAGCATCGCAAGAGCAAGACTCCTCAACGACTGTATAACTTATAGCAAACTGTGTATATATATATGTGGTAATTGGTACTTTTTAAGAATCGCGTTATGACCACCCTAACAATTTTTATGCCATGGCAACACTGAAAAAAGATGGTGGTTATTATTCCGAAGCTTGTACGATGTTTGAACCAGTGTTATAAATAAAGATTTAAAAATAGTATTCAGTTTGTTTTCGACTTGCCAACCCCACAGAATTTATGGGGGCTCGTCCGGGATAGTCAAGTTAATATAAGGAAGAAGAATATAAGTCAAGATAAATAAAGTTTCGTAATTTGAACGAGTTACAGAAGAATACAATCAAGATTGGAGATACGAAAACGAGAAGGTACCGACTCACATACATTGTTCCTTGATAGAGTGTCGTTTGGAATCGCCAAGATAAATGAAGTTTCGTATTTTATAAGAGATAAACAAGAATAAAATCAAGATTTACGTAACGGTAAATACCTACCTACATTTTTCCATTATTGGGTGTCAAAATCAAATGACAATTTTAACGTTTGGACTTCCTGTCAAAATCGATTGAAGTTGTCAAAGTCGATTGAAGTTGTCAAAATCAACTGAAGTTGTCAAAGCCGATTGAAGTTGTCAAAGTCGATTGACAGATTTCAAATTGAAATAGAAACGTTCCGTTCATCATAACATAACTTGATTAAATGTTGGCATAGTCGATTACTTTGTTCCGAATACGAAGATTACGACTTATATTTTTTAAACGAATTTTACGACTTGAAGACTTAAGATACACTGGAAAATGCCGAAAAGAACCAAAGATGTTAAAGAAGGTGAAGTTAAGGATGAGGAAATGGAGGTCGAAGACGTTGTTCCGCGAATTTCTTTCAACGATTTGGAAAAGTCCATGACGCCTTTTACGGGAGACGATGCGTACGGAGTGGAAAACTTTATAACGGAATTCGAAGATGTTGCTGCTTTGATGCAGTGGAGCGATATCGAAAAATTAATTTATTCTAAAAGATTACTTACTGGAACTGCAAAATTATTTCTCAGATCACTAGGCAGTATCAAATCGTGGCATATTTTAAAGGAAGAACTCAAGCTAGAATTTGGACAAAAGTTAAATAGCGCTGCAATCCATAAGAAACTCGCTAGTAGAAAAATGAAACCAACTGAGACTTATCAGCAGTATTTTCTGCATATGAAAGAATTAGCATTACTCGGAAATCTAGAAGAGGGTGCACTAATTGAATATGTCATCGACGGAATCAGAGACCTGGAAACAAATAAAACAATTTTATATGGAACTACGGATATAAAAGAATTTAGAAAGAAGTTAGATATTTACGCCGAAATTAAAAAGAAGATTCCATTGAAACCACAGACTCCGCCACATCCAATGGGGTCCAGACCTTCAAGATCCACAGAATATCAGCACGTAAGGACGAAGAGATGTTTTAACTGTGGAGACATTGACCACGAATCACCGAGCTGCACTAAAGGCATAAAATGTTTCCGCTGCAACACTTTTGGACACAAGTCACCTGATTGTCCAAAGTACACAAAGAAAACTTTGAAGATCCACGACAACAATAACATTGTTAGTCTAACTCCCTACAAGAAAATCAAGATCAACGGAACTAATGTCGAGGCACTGATTGATACAGGAAGCGATGCCAACTTGATTAATGAAACCTACTTAGAAAAGATTTGTGACGCACAGCTAGAAGTTGGTCAAGACTCTATCCGTCTTAAAGGAATAGCTCGAAAAAGTATTAATACCAAAGGCTCATTCTCAACAAAGATTGAGATAGATGACTGCTTTTTGGATGCAACCTTTCACGTTGTTGAAGACGAATCAATACCAGTTAACATAATTCTAGGTAACCCTGTTTTAAAAGACATTGAGATCAGTTTTAAAGCTGGAGTGATCTCAGTTAAGAAAATTTTGGACCTAACGACGGCAGACGATCAAGACTATATTGGAGATATCAGATGTAATGACGAAATTAAGACTTTGATCGAAGACTACGATCCCAAAAGCTGTTTTAAAGAATCCAATGTTGAGCAAAAGATTTTACTCGAAGATGAAACACCGGTCCACGAACACCCGAGAAGACTGTCACCAATGGAGCTTGACGTGGTCACGGAGCAGATAATAGTTATGAAACACGCTGACGCACTAAGCAGACAACCTATAGAGAATGCTTACGTACTTACCGATACCGCTGCACGAATCCGAAAGGCACAGGATGATGAGCTGAAAATAAAACTCATAAAACGATTATCAGAAAAGAAACCCAATGAAGATTACGTAAATGAGAGTGAAATATTCTGGAAAATTAAAGACGGGAAAAAACTAATGGTTGTTCCAAAGAAAATGAAAAATGAATTTATACGTCGTAATCATGAGAAAGGACATTTTCGTACAGCAAAGACTGAAAATTTGTTAGTGAGAGATTATCATATCGATAATTTCAAAGATAAGATTAAATCTGTGATAGATAACATAGATAAAAAAGAAAACATAAAAGCTTACGATGAAAGAAGACTAGAACTCAGGCAGAAGGCCAAAGAATCAAAATATGCGAAATTACAATCGGAAAAGGAGAGAGGCTAAAACGTACAGGACTGGAGATTTAGTAGCGATTAAGAAGACGCAATTCTCACAAGGCACGAAATTGTACCCAAAATACCATGGACCGTATGAAGTGGTAAAGAATAAAGGAAAAGATAGGTACATTGTAAGGAAAATTGGGAACGGTCAGGGTCCGATGAATACAATGAGCTCTGCAGACTACATGAAACCCTGGATTTCTGCAGAAGACAGTCCATCTGGGCCAGATGACTAATCAGG
This sequence comes from Euproctis similis, assembly GCA_905147225.2. Taxonomy (NCBI): domain Eukaryota; kingdom Metazoa; phylum Arthropoda; class Insecta; order Lepidoptera; family Erebidae; genus Euproctis; species Euproctis similis. Next base: position 17,534,975 of record LR990106.1, read on the forward strand.
ACGGCCGTGTGGTAATTGGTACTTTTTAAGAATCGCGTTATGACCACCCTAACAATTTTTATGCCATGGCAACACTGAAAAAAGATGGTGGTTATTATTCCGAAGCTTGTACGATGTTTGAACCAGTGTTATAAATAAAGATTTAAAAATAGTATTCAGTTTGTTTTCGACTTGCCAACCCCACATATATATATATATATATATATATAGCAAAATCTTTCAAATATATGATTCATCGTTACGTTTAATTAATTCAGTATCGGTATATATATAAAAAAATGTTAATTTAAGATTTTAAATTTCGACATGTCATTCCACTAATTGTATGACAGTATGAAGCACGGAAGGCAAACCTATTACGTATCTTTGAGCAATCAGCGATTGTCAGTCATGCCGTTTGCTGAGCGATCACTTGGGTGTCACTTTTTGCTAGAAACCAAAAATTTACAAAACTGATAATGACACGAAATGCTCTGCAGGGATAGTTGTAGTCCTGTATAGTTATGATCTAGATCACGTCGCGAATTTTGTGTTTTACCAGTAAAGAAGTAGTGCTTATCTCATACTAATTACCGCGTGATGTATACTATAGCCTTATTCGATAGCTGCGCTATCTAAAACATTTTGTTTTAAATTTTAAATCAGTAGTTTATGAGGTTAGCCCGTTTAAAAAACAAGCTCTTCGGGGTACACATAACTTCACGCCTATTTCTATCAGAAAGTAGATAGTTATTTAGGTAGGCACCGGCTGTAAGTCTCGATCCGTCGAATTGCTACGTTGCGTCCCAAAAAGAAAAGGTGGCGAACCTATTACCATACATACATTAAGGTACTAAGTTGCCTGTCATCGATATTTATCATGTATACATATCTTCCCGGAAGCGATCCCATGGAAGCAAATGCGGGCAGTATGACCACTGTACCACTTTATTTTATACTTTTACCACTTAAAAAAGTGGTGCTTCACTCATATTAATGATAGCGTGATGTTATATAGCCTTTTTTGATAGTTGGACTATACTAACAGAAAAATATATTTCTTTTTATTTCAATCAGTAGTTTTTTGAGATTAGCCCGCTTAATCAAACAAACTGTGCAGGTTTTAATATTAGTATAGATCAATTACTTGACCATATGCTAAAGTCAGGCTCGCGATGAATCTGTCACTATCGGGTGCCGCCCACGCTCACCATAATTAATACATATTACAAATGTACTTATTATTATGAAGCGTAGGTAGGAAGGTACCACAGTTGACGACTCATTCTTAGAGGACTCTCAGAGGAATTTGGTCACGAATTCCCAGATTAATGAGAAATATTCCTCATTCTCGAGAGGTTTCGAATTTTAAAGCATCACATAATAAAAGATATCTTGAACAGTTTAGTTAGCGGTCTATTGTATCATCATAACATAGTATAAAATAAAGTCACTTTCTGCTATCTGTCCACTTATATGCTTATATCTTTGAAACTACTCAGCGTATTTGGATGCGTTTTTTTTTACAGGGTGTCAACGGGGTGGTTTTTATATATAGTTCATGTATGATGTAAAAAAGAAAAAGTGATGAATTCAAATTTTTCTTTATTATTACTTTTGACGGGGAACAAAGTTCGCCCGGTCAACTATTAAAATATAAATAACTAGACCACATATTATAAACATTGGCGATATAAGATTATTGGACGACATGTTTCGAACACGACTTCTTTATAACTTCATTACCTGTTATAATTATTAATAACACTAGTTGACCCAGCGAACTTTGTTTTGCCTCAGAAGAAATAAAAATAAACATTGTGGGTTATCCTATCCTTAAGAGATAGACATACATCATCGCGGACTTTTTTAAACCTTTTGAAGGTCCATAATAATGTAGTACATTGTTTTTTTTATCTCTTAGAGTTCAGCCAGCGTTTGCAGTTAGTGTTAGATTTAAAAAATTATCCCTTTTTTATTCAATAATGTATATATATGAATACAACATTGTACATGAATTATACACCAAAACCACCCCGCTGACACTTTCTATCTATTAAAGAAAACCGCATTAAATCCCGTCGCGTAGTTTCAAAGATCTAAGCATATAAGGGGACAGACAGCGAAAAGCGACTTTGTCATATACTATGTAATGATTTTGTATTAAATCTGTGATAGCACAGATCGAGTAAAAAAGAGGTTTAGGATGAGCTATCACTGATTTCAATTATGGAGCATCTTATAGGATAATTGAATGCCAAAAAGTTTTAAGCCCGAATACTGAACCGCCACTCAAATATATAAGCGCTACCTAAGCGTTTAAGTAGCTGTCACATCAGACAGAATACGTTAAATTTGAGCAGTAAGTAGTACTTTATTTATTGTCAGATTTGAGTGGCGGTTCAGTATTCGGGGGTTAATCACACAAGCAGGTAAAGATAGAAATATTACAGTATGCAAATGTCATTTGATTAATATAATCAAGAACACTTGCACCGATACCACTGAAATTGCTTCTTAGTTACACGCTGTGACATTTGGCATGATTCATATAATAAATGTGTCATGGAAGTGCAATTAAAAAGTATATATTACGACATAATAATAATAATGTCGCGTACATCACCAAGTGGGCCACAAGTTGAGGCATTATTACCATGAATTAACCAGTTCACAGAACATTTATATATAAATAAAACAATGTGAAGTGAAAATTATTTAATGTCACCATTATATAATTCACAAACATCATAAGTACCATATACCTACGAAACCACTCGTCATCATCATTCTTCCACGGCTAACAAATAATTACGTGTTATTTACGCGCTAATTAAGTTTCTTGGGTGATAGTAGGCAGAGCTATGATGTCATGACTCGTTTAACACCATGAATTTTTACAACCAGATCGTAAATTGTAACTAAGGTCGAGTTTATAATTAGAACCGGAAAGATTATAAATTAAACTCAAAATTGAACACACAAGGAAGAAAGCAAGTCCCATGCACACATTCTGCAGTCAGTGTTGACTATTGTATCAATTGTTTTTCTTTTTAAAAGTCCTTGGAGCGGTTTCTGTATTTTCCCCTGACGAAGGGTCCCTTAAAGCAAGGGACCTTTTTGATGTTCTATTTTCGTTTTAAAACGATTTTTATACAATTTAAATATTTCTTTCTCTTCAATGTTACATTCATTATATCACTACATATTATATTTATAGTTGATTGATTGTTTTTTTTTTCCAGTTTATTTGTATCATTTGCCCGTCAGACATTTAGAATTCGACTACTCTCACTATTGGGCGATAAGTATTGCTCATTACTGTTTAGTATTTCCTGAGATATGTGTCTAAGGACTTCACCACAATGTAGAACTCCACTTAATTTATTGCTCCTTTTGTTTTAACTTTCGTCGCTTATCTATAGAGGTGAAATTAATAATGTCCACCTGAGTCAGTCTAATATGAAATTGAAATTTCGAATATGTAGACCTCTGGATGGAAATTTTTCGGCATTCAGGTTTGGATCAAACTCAGCCAGAAAGCAGCGCGCTCGGATTCATAAATTAAATACCTAATTAGCACACTTTCTTATACATATACAAATTAAAAGATTTTATTACGAGCATAATATAATTGATCGGCCTTGAGACAGAGCCGAGCAGCGGCGAAGCGTGACACCGCCTCTTTGCGGCCACACGTAGAACGTAACGAATCGTCTGCCATACCACTTACATCACTAACACAAACGGACAAATTATATCATTCATAAAGTCACATTTAGTATTGCTTACGACCTCTAACCGTGCACTATTACTGAATTGAGACCAATTTTAAACTCACGGCTTATTCCGTCCGTTGCTCGCTTATGCTTACTCATTTTTTTGGAATGGGAGGGCAAAGGAGCAAGCGGTTAACATGATGTCAAGCAACCACCGCCGCCCATGGAAACCTGCAAACTGCAACTGTTACAGATGCGTTGCCAGCCTTTAAGGTTGGATGGGAAAGCGAGGAGAAGGAGTGTGGGTCTCCGGAAAATTCCGAATGCGCGAGCGAAACGCGATGAGCCACTTTACATCGAGAGGCCGTGGTATTTCACCGGTCAAGCCGGCCCATTTATGCAGTGAACTGCTTGGCTTTACCACTGTTATTAACAAATAATATTATACAGAATCATAGTCACCATTACTTGGTAGATTACAAGTTGAATATCAAATACGGAGTTGAAAACTGAAAATTAATTTAGATATTGCTTGGATTCGAATCTGACGTGGTGGGAATCTTCATTTTCAAGTGGAGAAAAATATCAATGAATGTTAGGTTCCTAAGTTCCGCCATTAACTCAATCACTCCATATAATTCAACTGGTTAGTCAAGACATAACACCGCCTACATCTCCAGGTATTTAGAGTGTATTACGTTGAAAATATACAAAATAATAACAACTAATTAAAACAAGTGTTAAACTCCAAACCTCAGCTGCCCAGGTAATAAATTACACAATACACGGACACAATTCACACAGAACCATCTAGTACGAAACCAGACAGAAAGCTTGCGCTGTGAGAATCATATGTAGGTAAGCAGTCTTTCCCAAAGTGGGCGATAACGCCCCCTTGTGGGCGCTGCAGGTCTCAAGGGGGGCGGTAAGAGACCCAGAAAGAAAATGGGGGCGTTGTGTAGAGGCCAGGGGGGTGATCTGTACTATGGGTATACTAGTGGTTTTTAAATAGGTGAAAAAATGGGGGCGCTAAAAAAATATTTATTCTCAAAGTGGGCAGCAGACAAAATAAGTTTGGGAACCACTGTGCTAAAGCTAGATATACCGAGAATCACCAAAAGATCAATTCTCATCATACCAGTAACTTATGTTTCTCCTGGGCGAGAGTCACACCGCTAATAGTTCCGAAGCAGTCTGGCTGTTTCAACTCCTTATGTTCTAACCAAATTAAACATTAGATCATAGTTTTAAATTGTTCAAAGATAAATGGTCGGACAATTATTGAATAGATATAAATATTTTATCTCCACTGTCTATTGTTGTGTATGTAAATGTATACATCAACTATCATAAACAAGAAACAGCACGAACACAAACCAAATTACAAATTAAAAGTAGTCTGATCTAGAATACTAAACGGTCAGTATATTAGATAAAAATAATCAATTAATTTTTATGTGAAACTATGTTATGGCGAGAGAATAGCTCCCTGACGAAGTCAGTGCGGGCTAATAATATGTCGTTCATTATAAGCTGTCTGTAGACGAATTAGCACTTATAGAGCACAAGTTAGACATACATCAATCAGTAGAAAGTGTTATCTGTGTAAACATATACTAAGTTGGTAGTCAACTCGCTTTTGACGCCCACTGTAAACAACTGACTTACGTACCTATATAATAAATAATATTTATAAATTCTTTATTAGAGGCAAGAAATTTGGCAAGAGCTGGGTCGGGTTTGTATGAGGGACCAAAGAGATTTCATAAGTTTACGCGCTATAAGATAATTATGAGTGTTATGTCATATATCAATTTCATCATATTTCTTCGCCATATCCCTATCCATATCCCCTGATGCCTTGATGCAGCAAAGGATATGGCAAGGACAGAGTCGGGTTATAATTAGTGACCAAATGCATAAGTTAATACATGCTATAAGACAATTATGAGTCGTATATACTTCTAAACAAATTATCTAAAATTTATTTTAAGATAATTTTGCTTTTGAACACGGACTTTCAAAATTGCTTTTCATATTGTTAATTTAAAATTTTAGAGCTAATGGATTATGAAATATAAAAGCAGTAAGTATCATTATTACTTACCCTTCGAACAAGTCACCTCGGTTCTGCATATAGTCAGTAAAAAAGTGGCAACATTAATATTTGACAAAGGTTTTGAGATGTCTTTATTTTGATATCACGTTCGTACCCAAGTATCAATATGTCAAGCGTACATAAATGGTTTAATTTATAAATTAAAAATAAATTAACAGATAACAATTACACTGGGAGTAAATCAAAGTCAATACAAAAAGAATAGGTTACACTCAGATCCATAATTACGGAGATATGAGTGGACACATACATATACATATTTCATTGATATCCTCCCTTTTTTTGAAGTCGATAATAAAATGGGATTTAAGTATTTTGAAGGTAACAAAATACATATATTTATGTATGTATAACTAATTGGACAGGTGGGTACACTTGTAAATTTGTAAGCGAGAAAAAGTACACAAGTTTACTTTGGAATACAAATATAGGTCTGATGTAATCCTTCCATGGATCTAGACCACTCAAATATGATGTGTGAGATGACGCTATCAACAATTTATTGAGACACATAGTTAATTTAATGGCTCAAACCTGTCCAGCGTTAATATGACTTCGAAGACGACGAATCGACAGGTCAGCACTATTACGTATTTACACCTAGCACATAATATTACGAATATTGTTTACTGGCAGCAACAATTGTGTGCCTAGAAATGCCAGACTTTTATATGGTCCAAAATATGGCACAACATTTGTGTGAAACAAGAGACCTTTGAAATACAAATGGACTGCTACACTACGACGCTACGTAGACCTGATGAAAATTAATGAGTTATATAAGACAACAGCATTTGAAAATGGTTATTATTCATCTGAGCTAAATTATTATCTAAGTGTGTCTCGCTGGTTAAGATCAATATTTGTAAAGCCTAACAACGTTTTGCATGACTCGGTTCCACTGCTATGAAAGTGACTTCCTGTCGGGGAAAGATTATTTATACTATGTAGTTGTAATATATATGTTGTTTTGTACAATAAACACGTTAGTCACATCATATTAACAATATATAAAGGTGCACTCTCATTTCGCCCCACGTTCAGCTCCCTGGTATGCTCTTTATTTACTGCTGGGTCCAATACCTGTTCAATTTATTTCTAACAACATCCTCATTACACCTCCCTAGGGTTAATGATGTACTGTTATGCGGTGTCGGCGGCGAATTATTGCTCTTATATTATAACAAGACTATTATTTTTTTTTATGGCACAGAACGGCAAACGAGCAAGCTGTCACCTGATGGTAAGCAACTACCCGAGTCCATGGACACCTGTAACACGGATAGTGTCACAGTTGCGTTGCCAGCCTTTAAGGGAATAAGATGGGAAAGGGTGGGGAAGGAGGGTGGGACACATTTCTCAAGGAACGAAATGCGGTATGAGAAACTTTACGTCGATATTCTGAGAGGCCGTGGTATTTCTCCGTGCATTTCGTGCAGCAAACTGCGTTGCTGTATCATTGTTAAACCATTTTATTTCAGGAAGCGAATAAGAACTCAGACTTTTCCCGATTAAAACTTCACTTTTGTGAAAAATAGTCTTACTGGCATTTTGAAATCTGATTTTAGGAACAGAGTGGTGGAGCATTGTTCTATGTTGGCGACGAGGTCAAGTCCTACGTTCGCTTAGTGCCCATTCAGTACAAAAGCACCTACCGTGTGTATCGGCGTAGCAAAGTGAATGGAATCCATCGCCCAGACTAAAGTGAAGCCAACATAAGCGCCCTCTTCTCGAGATGCTAATAAATAACTTATATTCCCAAGCCATATTAAATATTAGTCGCAGTAGACCACGCTTTGCCTTGGATCAATACTCTATGAAAACATTTTCCTCGCAGCGACATGAATATAATATGGTACTTAAAACATGTTATTTTTTGTATAACATACCAACTTCGAGACATTACTGTGTATATTCTAACGCAAATGTATTTTATAAGCCAGACAATGTATAAAGATGAACGATCAACTGAGCAGACATGCAGAATTTAAGAGTCAGGGTAAGCTACGACACACTCACCATGGCCAAATTTAAAGTATCCTAACAGAGGGTCACAATCAGGAGCCCAAAAATCATGTCCGATAGGATTTATCAAAGTCAATAAGCGAATGAGTATCAGAATCAGGTGCAAGGACACTCTGTTTCTCTGCCTATGCCACAACGGCCTTGGCGTTAGTCCTATTGCTAATAGCTATACAAATACCTACGTACTCATGAGCATATCAACACGTCACTGCCGTGTCGCAATTCAATAACACACAACATAAAAATAATTAACTGCGTTCATAAATTTATTAAGTAGTAAGATAAAAAAAAAACATTACATTATAACAAACAATATCCGCAACGTTTCAGTTTTTGTTTAGATTTTGAGGTACAAATCCGTTCAGATTGCTTCGCTTTTGGCAACATAAAAAACCGCAGCTATTATTTCCAATTACATATTATATTATTATCTTACAATAAGTGTGTAAAACATATAATATGTACATATATGATTGCACAGTAACTCTGGCTTCTAAGCGAACTAATTCAGGACTAAGTTGCAAGATTGTATATCAAGAATGAAGAACAAAGATACATATCGGCTACTTACCAAATAGGGCATTATGTAAATGCGTTAAGATTATGAGCAGGAAACTGTGTTTGTATGTAAACACATTGCGGGCCTTTGAATAAATAATTGCAGTACGCGGGTGTTTGGACACTCATGCTATTATTAATAATAGTGTGGGATGAAGAGGGATGTGAAGTGGTCAAGATACGAATTCATTGAGATTTCCTACAAATGTTATCAATTGGGTAAGAAATTTCTTTTAAAAAGCAATCGGGTAGATTTCCAAACTAACGAAACCATTAACTATGCCAATAACGGACTGTGAGTAATGCGTTTCAATATTCATCTTATTATATTTATATATATCTTAACAGTTTGTTATTCATTATTTAGTTACATCACAATTGGAATTGGACCGGTTATATCAATAATACGACCTTGCGCTGAGGTCTCTGCCTGCCCACATGTTCGTGTCGTGAAATTTCATCTATTAACGTAGGAGGCGCATTGCGCAGCACCTACTTAATATGTCATAATATGGATTGAAGAGGTTATTTGCATTCCAGGCGGGACTATGAGAGTTTGAAATATTTACATGTACTTTATGGCAAACTGGACAATTAAATGGTAATAACAGCAATAAAAAGGTTAAACATTTTTCAGACATCTCAATACAAACAAACACTATCATCGAAACAGAACTTTTTATAGTAACTTCACGCCTGTTATACCCTAAAATAGCTAAAGTTATAAGTCAGAAATGTTCGAAGTGGGGAAACTTAGAGTAATAGGTACATCTGGTACGAATTTGTCAGTCATCCCTATCGCACCTCGCCTCCCGAAATTTTTGTAATGTCCCAAATATTATACCATTGAATATGGCAATAGCGCACAATGTTTCCACGACTCCTAACCGACACTCAGAAGAGAAGCAGATTGCTTGAGCCTGATGGATGACCTTCCAGGTCACCGTGTCGACAAGTCATCGATATATGTAATTACTAATTCAGACTCTCCCAGTCCCTATTTTATGGAATTCCATAATCACCCATGACACGAGTACGAGTGGTAATATGATTAAAACAATAAAAAAATGAGATATGGTTATTGGTGAAGTAAGTGTTTACCTTTTTTATGATTTTTAAGAACAGTCAAATATAACTCAAGACGTAAGTAAAATTACAACGAACACTGACTAACTTTCAGTTTATTATTTCAAACCACTACGTGTGCATGCATAATACGTACTTACTATCTTTCACAATATAATTGAGATGTCTAAACACAATGTAACAACAAAACCAGCAAAAACAATATTAGCAAGACCTACATATTTTAATGAACAAACTGCATCAAACTCCTAATGCCACACACTTACTTGCATATCAACAACCTATACAATATTTCCATGGATTGATAACAACTGCACTGGCCGAAAATAACAATTCACATCTTCATAAACGGCCAAAAAAAAACACAAATGAACACGTGAAAATAAAAACCGATTATTTGACAAGCGGTTCGCGCCACTACGCGTACGGTCTCGGCGCGAAGTAAACCGTCACTGTTGCTCAAATGTTAGTGGGGGTTAGGGAGTGTTTCTACGTTATAAAATAACACTCACTCGTATGTACTCAGTTCATAAAACATTATCTTATAGAGATTGTGTACATTAAAATTATAATAGTTGATTGTAATGGCTGTACAAATTTACTTTAGTATCAACACTTCCTGAAAACTCTTCGTTCATGGTTTGAAAGTTAGTTAGGAAAAAGTACATCGCACTTCAAGACTTTTTCTACTCAAAATTGTAGGCAGCGGCCGTTAAGCCTCGTCTCACGGAATCGGTACGTCGTCAAAATGGAATACGTGACAAGACGTGACGTACACCGGGCACAAAGTTTTCAGTAATCGATATTTATCCCAGAATCCCAGTACTTCTGAATCACAAGCGGGGGAGCTCGACCACTAGACCACCGAGACTTTCAAAAACTAAAAAGTAAATAGTGTTTTATCTGCTCCGTTCCTACGTATTAAGCTGACTTTTAGTGTATTGTTTTAGGGCAATGTAAAGGAAAAAGACGACCCTGAAATCTCAATGAAACTTCGTCTATTTTGTTTTTTTTTTATTTGGAAGGTACAAAGTTATAGGTATAGAGTTATAATGAACTTTCCAGGAACTTTGTACATATTATTAAAATAACTTCAAGTTAATTTTTAAAAAAAGCTATACTTTAATGTCAATATTAGTTGCCTTATTTAGGTTTAGCCTACATAGTACTACATACCTATACCTGCAGTTCAGTTCAGACAGGAAAGGGCCAATTAAAAAAATTAAAGTAACTGCTATATCAGAGGATCATTCCGTTTTGGATCAGCTATTACATACTATAAAGGACATCATTATAATAATTAAAAACAATTTTGTTCGAGATATTTTGCTCAAAGCGATCAAATCTTGTACTACTATAGCGCATTCATATTGTGATGGAACCTTGTCACAATAATAGCTGCGCTATACTCGCTTCAAAAAACGCACGACTTTTAATGACTTTCTTACTTATTTTAACGAGTAAGTATGATGTTTAACCAAAGTTAGCCACCATAATCTAAAATTTCCCATATGATATTGACTTATTGAAAATGTTCTAGGGATCCTGTACTATTAGCAAACATTTGGAAATAAAAATAATTCTCTTAAATTTCGGCAATGCGGCAGTGCAACGGTTTGGCGAATAATTCTTGCCATATTTATTATACATCATAACATAGGTATAAATATTTTCAAATTTGATTATAATTATCATCCACTAAAATACCTTTTTTTACCAAATAAGAATCGTCGTACTTCCTGACACTTCTAGTTCGATTAGTTTAAAAAAATAGACTCTTAAAATCTGTTTACTTACCCGATCACAAATGGCTTCTTCCATTTTCCCGCGTTTTAGTCCTGGTGCACGAATCACGTTCACAGGTGGCGCCACCATAGAGCTCGGCGGAGGCAGAGCGCCTCCATTCCCACTCCCAACCGGTATGTAACCGGCCTCCATGATACTATCAAGTACAAAACATTTCCGCTACTCGACAACAGATGGCATTAAACACAGTCGCACACAACTAGCACTAGACACCAATGTTGATTATTTTGCATAGCTAACTCGTTATGATATAATCTTAAGAAAATATTTAGCTTTATCACATCAAAAAATCTACTTCAATTCACTGTATGCAATATGGACGTATTTCAAGTCACTAGCCTTCAAGGAACTGGATAATAAGCACAGCAAGAATTTGTTTATTTATTTGAGCACGTTTTTCGAACGGAATTTAGTATTTTGGACACACACAAACACAAATTTTCGTAACACTGTTTCATGAAAAAAAAAACGTACACAATTTTATTTATTATTTCCTAGCACTTCGCACATTATAGACGAGTTAGCGGGCCGGAATTTGGACGTATTCTGCATTATGAACTCTGTCTCGCTCGTTGTCACACCTGCGAAAGAGATGAAAGATTGTTGTAAGATAATTGACAAAACAATAAATAGGTTTCTACTTGAATAAACAACTAGGGTGGATTTGCTTAATAACTTAGCTGTATTAATAATTTAGTATACCCAAATATATTATAGATTCTAGGTTCTTTTTTATGGGATAGGGGGGCAAACGTAACTTCGTAAGTAACTTCTCACCGCCCATGGACACCGTTTCCGTCCTTTAAGGGAGTAGGAGGGGAAAGGAAGGGGGAAAGATCGGGCCTCCGGATATCTCTCTCACCGAACAAAATGCGGCACGAGCCACTTCACGCTGATATTCCGAGAGGTCGTGGTATTTTAACTGTCGAGCCGGCCCATTCATGCAGCGAGCTGCAAGACTACCACTTGCAAAAAGTCTCACGAATGGAGATTAAAGCACTAATAAAATCGAAAGTTAATAAATGGTTAGCAATACTAATTTGTAAATAAATAATTGATTAGTTAAGCTGAAAGTGAACATACCTAGATATAATATGATATGTAAACACTTTCATCAAGGAGATACATTTTTTTTAAGGGATAGGAGGGCAAACGAGCAGGCATGTCACCTGATGGTAAGCAACCAACACGACCCATGGACACTAGCAACACATATATCTAGTGTTACTGTTGCGTTGCCGACCTTTAAGGGATAGGGGATAGGAAAGGATAGGGAAGAGGGGTGGGCCTCCGGGTACCTCTCTCACCGAAAGAAACGCGGCATGAGCCACTTTAAGTCGATCTTCTGAGAGGTCGTGGTATTTCACCGGTCGAGCCGGCCCATTCATGCAGCGAACTGCTTGGCTCTACCACTGTTTTATCGTCCCCACGGTGCATAGAATAGAAAGGCTTTTCAATTTGAAACATCAGCTGTACAGACACTTTTCAATCTTAAAATCTCATACATAACTTCACGCCAAATCCCTTGCGGGGTAGGCATTGAGAACGGAGCACCATAAGGAATGATTCTTACACACCTCACTTGCTTCGTTGACATTCATAACTCTTTTCATACACGCGCGTCGATTTTTGAGGTTCCTAAGTCTAATATCATCACGGAGATAGATAGACACAAACGGTTTGGAAATGTATCCCTAATATTTTTCCTCGTTTAATTTTGCCATAATTTTCAAATATTACTGTTCTATTTAAATTTTATTATAACACTGTGAACATGTCACAATTAAATTGTAAATGTAATTTTGCTGTAATGTAGGTACAAATGACTCGTTTTAATTGTTAGGGAAAAAGCGCCGGTTTTCGTTAGTTGCCAGATTTTTCCTAGTATTTTTTTTTTCATTTACCAACCAATATTAGCGTATTATGGCATCGTGGGCTACAAAATTATCATCACGTTTAAAAAAATCATAAAATAAAATTAATCTATCCCGACGTATTACCGTTTAAGATAGAAAAGTTTCTGTACAGCTGATGTTTCATATTGAAAAGCCTTTCTATTCTATGCACCGTGGGGACGATAAATATAATAACATTTACAGTTATTATAATAATAAATACCGTTTGTTTATAATAAAAGTGATTGTAAACGGTCGAGTGAAAGTTATAGAAGAGGCCTATCGCACGATCCAAGGCCTGTTCGCAGCAGAAAGAAACTATCCCAACCCGACTTTGGTTTGATTGTCTAGAAATATATATGTTTACTAAAGTAACTTCAGGCCTTTTTCTACCCGAAGGTGTAGGCAGCGACTGTTAAGCCTCGTCTCGCCGTTATGTTTACGTCCAAATGGAATAGGTGGCTAACCTATTGCCATAGACCGGGCACATATTTATCACACATAACTTTTGAAAAGATAAAATATATATGTATCACAGATAAAAAAAAGTATAAATAAACTTATAATAGAGGGGTGAGAAGGGATGGACTTGTTGAGCACCTGCTCATTCTACCTATACGCCAGGTGGATAGTCATAATAAAATACGCAATAGAGACATTAGATTCAATCAGATACCGTGGTTACAGAAACCATGACTGGTGGCATGACATGAGCTTCGTAGTAGGTATATCTCCAGATTTCAAATGTGGATTGAAAATATTTCCGAACCTCCACTATATCTAGTGAAGAGAACTCAGAACATTGAAACAACTTTTATGGATTATATCGCGTTTATTTAGAACTTATTTTCTATTTATTTGCATTATATATATATCTCGTGAAAATGATCTCTGTAAAGAGTTCGAAACGTCGAAATAAATAAACAAGAAGTTCTAAATAAACGCGATATAATCCATAAAAAGTTGTTTCAATGTTATGAATGTGATTCGCGAAAATCTAAGAAATGAAGAAGAACTCCTAAGAGGTTTCCAATCGGCGTCGACGTAATGTGACGTCCTATAGACCGGGAAAAGTTTTGAGTACTATTGATATCTAAAAAATGTTAATACCCTATTCGGGATTTTTATTTATTGGAAGGCAACAATGGCCAAAAAAATTGCGTTAGATAAAGTGGATTGTAAGATTGGGATAGGACATACGAGTATTACAATATTACATCACAAAAATTACTACGAAAATACCTTGCGTATGGATCCTGTTATTTGATTGCTACGAGTACATAGCACATATACATAAATATATAACGTAAATATAGGAAGTCTGCTGTTATTGCGAGTAATATTTGTTTCGGTATCAATGAAATATCGTAAAAATCGTGAATAAATCAATTAACACAATGTTCTTTCTGTACCGGTCGACCTTAAAAATATGGCGGGCCTTACCAAGTTGTAAATATCTATACTTATATTATAAAGCGGAAGAGTTTGTTTGTTTGTTTGTTTGTTGGAACGCGCTAATCTCAGAAACCACCAGTCCGATTTTAAAAATTCTTTCAGTGGTATATAGTCCATTTATCGAGGAAGGCTTTAGGCTATATTATATTTTCAAATTAATTAGGGATCCTTACTATAAGTCCAATAATGTAACCCAAGGTGTAAGAAAATGACTCGAAAATAATTCTTACATCGTGAACGCTGCGAAAACTATTGATTCTAGAATAAAACAATGTACTACACTTTTACAGAACATAAATTTGTCTATAAAAAAGTCCGCGATGGCATATGTCTAACTATTGTAGTTATCTCACAATAAGTGTTTTTTGAGTTTTTTAAAATAATTAAATTGATGTCGTTATAAAAATGCTTTATTTTGTACCTTGAATTTAACTTTCCTGAAAATAAATTACTTCAATATAAAGACAGATTCAATACCTTTCTAGAACTGTTTGAATAATTCAATTCGGACATTTAATTCCAAAGATATCGCAAAATACAAAATGTAAGTATTCATTTCATAGGGAAATATTTAGTTACACTGATGATGTATCCGACTCGGACAGCTCGGACCGCGACAGCTAGCAGGTAGATTTTTTTACGTTTGTTTCTTGCTAAAAGGTACCGGTGGTCCAGTTGTCGAGAACCCCACTTCTGTATAAAGTAGTCGCGGGTTCGAGTTCTGGCTCACAGCAATGACTTTTTGAAATTGTTTTCTGAAGTTATGTGTATTTAGATATCGATGACTATAAACTTTGTGCCTGGTATGGCAGTAAGTTTGCCACCTATTCCATTTGGGATGAAAACATAGTGGTGAAACGAGGTTTAACAGCCGCTGCCTACACCTTCGAGTAGAAAAGGCGTGAAGTTATGTTTTGTTGTTGTTTCTCTCTTTGTCATCATATCGCTCAATACTTTAATCAGAATTTAAAATTTAAAAAAGTCTCGGTGGCGCAGTGGGCGAGCGCACGGCCTCTGATCCAGAGGTCCGGGGTTCGATTCCAGACACTGGCTCACACCAATGACTTTTCGAAATTGTTTTCGGAAGTTATGTGTGATAAATATCGATGACTGACAAACTTTGTGCCCGATATGGCAATAGGTTCGCCACCTATTCCATTTGGGACGTAAACATAATGGCGAGACGAGTCTTAACAGCCGCTGCCTACACCTTCGGGTAACAAAAGGCGTGAAGTTATGTTTAGTTTAAAATTTGTAGTATTTAATCGTATTTTGTGGTATTTTTATTTATAAAAGCTACTAGCTTTTACCCGCGGCTTCGCTCGCATTAAATCCATTAAATAGATATCAAAGATCATTACTATAGAAGTTAACCAATATGATAACTCTGTTTTATTGCTTGGCTGGAATCATTAGGTTTTAAAATTACTACTTACAATGACGTTTAAAAAACTAACAACATTTTTTTAAGGTAAAATATATAATACACGGTAATACAAAAATAAATAATTTTGGACTGTAACAATTTTATAAGAGTATGTAGGATATTGTTGTAGACTATTTTATAAGTTTTTCCTTCGGGTTCAAAAATATGTAAATTACTATAAAGAATATGTGTACAAAGTTTCATGATGATCGATTGAGTAGTTATCGCGTGAAAGCACGCAAACAAACTTACATTCACATTTATATTTTACTAGCTGACCCGGCAAACGTCTTACCAAAAAATTAAATTTAAAAAATAGGGGTTGATCGTAGGGGGTTGAAAATTCTCAGACTTACCCGATATGCATACAAAATTTCATGAGAATCGGTCAAGCCGTTTCGAAGGAGTATGGGAAAATTGTGACACGAGAATTTTATATATTAGAAGTAGGATAGGATAGGAATTAGGTTACATTTTTATTGTATAAGGGGCAAACGAGCAGGCTTATGATAGTTACAAACGCCGCCCATGGCCACCTCATCACATGCAGTGTTACAGTTGCGTTGCCGGCGCTTACAATAGGATATGAGTGGGGTCGGGAGTGGGTTTCGGTAGGGGAGGGGAAAAGGGATTGGGCCTCCGAACACCTCCTCAGCGAGTGAAACGCGGCTAAGGCCACTTTTCAGCGATAATCTGAGAGGTCGTGGTATTCCACGGGTCGAGCCGGCCCATTCATGCAGCGAACACTGCGTGACTTTACCACTGACAAGGTGTGACTGATGTGACTGATTTATAATACATTCTAGATATATGTAATAAACTTTACATTTTTAAGATCGTGATATCTTATAAAATGTAGTAAATTTATATCGATAAGCTTAATCGCTAAACCGACATCATTTGACTTATAAAAAAAAACACTCACTGTGAGTTAGCTACCCCGGTTTGAACATATGGTGGCCCGTTTTTTTCGTTGAAGTCAACAATAGTGACCATATAAAAAAAGTTGTTTATGTTGTATTAAAAAAAACTAAAGGTTGGGCAAAAACTTGGGACAAGTTCATTGCTATATTCATTGTTTATAAGTGGCATTGCTAATAAAGCTTTCTTTGAAGTTGTAAATAATATCAATGTCTTGGTTGTCAGTACGCTAATACATACTAGCTAAGCGAGTGACACGTGTAATAATCGTGCCTTATGGCACTTTGTTCTCTCTGCCTACCCCGCAAGGGATCTGGCCTGAAGTTATGTATGTATGTATCAAGAATTTGAATTGAAATAAATATTAGTGTTAGATAGTCCATTTATGATGAAAGCTTTGGGGTATTAATATGATTGCGGAAATAATCTTTTGAGTGGAAAATGTATAAAATATGGCGGTACGAAGTTCGCGCGGTCTGCTAGTTATTTATAAATCGATAATGTACGAATAATAACGATAATATAAATACTAAACTCCTTAAAATATTTTTTTTTACCTCTTATTTTCGTAAACAATTATTAAAAGCATTTTCTAATCTAAGTTCTAAAGCAAAAGAAAAAATAAAAATCCGTTGATGTTAAAAGACAAGGTCACGCCAGCCGGTTTTCTGAATGATTCTTGGTGTTGCAAGCGAAAATATTATGATGGTATTTGAAAATAAATCTAAATTGGAGCAATACTATTTTCGTATAAATACCTTTAATATAAATGAAACTAAATAATTATTAAGTAAGACACAGCTGTGAAACAGGAGAATGCAGAGATACATACAAGGCTAATAGTATTTATATGTTGCCCAGGGCATAGAACAAACTAGCAAGCGGGGGACCTGATGGTAGGCAACGGCCAGGGACATCTGCAATACATCACAGATAGTGTTACAGTTACATTGTTAGCCTTTAAAAATTGGGATACGGAATGGATCGGAAGCAGAATGGGGAAGAGAGAGTTGATGGAGTTAGACTTCCGGATACCTATCACACTGAATGAAGCGCGGCATGACTACCCAGTGGAAGGGCCAATAATTTCTAAAAAATACTTAAATATATCAGTATATATTTATATAGTGTAGTCTCTGTGGTCCAGCGGTCGAGCACACGGCTCGGACTCCAGAGGTCGCGGGTTCGAATACTGGCACGAACCAATGACTTTCCGAAATTAATTTCGAAAGTTATGTGTGATAAATATCGATGACTAAAAACTTTGTGCCCGGTATGGTAATAGGTTCACCACCTATTCCATTTCAGAGGTAAACATAACTGCGAGTCAAGGCTTAACAGCAACTGCCTACACCTTCGGGGAGAAAAGTGCGTGAAGTTAGGTTATGTGATATTTAAGTATTTTTTTGGAATTGATCGATAACATAACTAGAAGACGCATAATATTACGCCTAAAAGACGATAGTGACGCAACAAACTGGTAACCAACTATTTGCATAGAGAGCAACAGCTAGCTTGTCCTAACTGGTACGCAAGAAGGCTTGAGAAATCTTGTTGTAATAATGACATTCTTAACATAACACACTTTGTCGTCACATAATATATTCAAATTATCCAATAGTACTTTATACAAATAGATGAATAGAGCCTCGTGCTTTTGAATAAAACTACGCACGTCGAGAATACTTTACAGACTCCGTGTTCATGCGTAATAGACTGACCTATTGAAATGGCGCATATTCGCCAAAAATATGGCACCGTTTTAGAGGAATATGGCAACCGCAGCCGAACACGTGAGTAAGGAGATGACTGCACTGTCTATACCCTCGGTTATTAACGACGTAAAAATGTTTTACCCTTTGGAGCTAGTGAACAGGTTTTAAAATGAGACAAACAAGTGATGCCCTTGGTATTACGCCGCTAGGATATGACCGCTTTCCGTATAATCCAATATTTTGGCTATTTTTGTCCAACTTATTAATTGTCTCGAAATGTCATTCGGACTGTTATAGATATAAAAATATATTTTGAAATCCAATTTAATCTCGGTCGAGGTCAATCAACCTGGTCAAGCACAAATCGCTCGATTAAGCAGATACACAATTATAAGCTGATGAATTAAATTAACATTCACGGAACGCTTAGAGAGCGACGCGATGCATACAAATTGTCCCAAGTTCGTGTGACAGTGTGGATTACATTTCCATCAGTAATCTATGATTTCATGGAAAATACCAAACAGCCAGCACGATTATGCATAAGAAGGTTATATAATGGATACAGAATTACGTTGGAAAAAATAAAATCCCAATTCGTAGAAATAGTAGTACCTATTTACAACAAAATAAAATTTTCGCGTCACGGTGGTACGTTATTGAACTCCTCCAGAACGGCTCGAACGATTCTCATGAAGTTTTAGGGAAAGTCGGGAAATATCTATTTTTCATCTCCCTAAAATTTCGGTAGTCCTGACCCCAAGAGTTTTTTTTAATATTGAGATTTTTTAATAGTAATAATAGTCTCGGTGGACCAGTAGTCGAGCACACGGCTTGTGATCCATAGGTCCGGGTTCGAATCCTGACACTGGCTCAAAGACTTTTCGAAATTGTTTTCGGAAGATATATGTGATAAATATCGATGACTGAGAACATTGTGCCCGGTATGGCAATATGTTCGCCACCTATTCGATTTGGGACGTAAACATAACGGCGAGACGAGGCTTAACAGCCGCTACCTACACCTTCGGGTAACAAAGGCGTGAGGTTATGCTATTTTTTTATGAAACACCATCACCATCCCCATTTTTACTTCCTTAATAGAAAACTTTACCTTTTAGTCATGACAACGTTTGCCGGGTCAGCTAGTACTATATAAATCAGGATTATATACAACTTCTGGGTAAAATACTTTGTAGGAAAACTGAATTGTATTGTGAAAACCGACTTAAATATTTATTTACGTACCTACATAACAAAAATAGAGAAACAATACATAAATGAATACAGATTATTCCACGATAACAAGTTACATGGGTGAAATTGTTTTTACTTTTGTTGTTTTATTAAAAAGTATGTGCCTTATTCATATTTTTAATAAATAATACAACTTTAATACAATATGCGTGGGTAACATGAAACAACCATAACAAAAACGGGGCTGTTTTTTCAAACAATTTGATAACTATGTATGTATTTATTTAGAGTCATCATTACATAATATAAAATAAAGTGGCTTTCCGTTGTCTGTCCCGTTATGCTTAAATCTTAACGGATTTTGATGCGGTTTTTTAATAGGCAGAGGGCGTCAACGGGGTGGTTTTTAGCTATAATGCATGCATGTTGTAGCAAAGAAAAGGTTATAAATCCAAAATTTACTTAGTTCTTTATTACTTTTGATGCGAAACAAAGTTCGTTGGGTCAGCTAGTTTATAATATTACTAGCTGACCCGGCGAACTCTGTTTCGCATCAAAAGTAATAACTGCTGCCCCGCTATGTTAATACTGCAATATCTTCGACAAATTTGAAGTCGATAGCAGCTATAGGTTAAAAATGGGAATTTTCCATTGTTAACACCCCCGCAACCCCCCTTGTGGGTGGAATTTCGTAAAATCCGTTCTTAGCTGACCTCTACTAGGCGAAAGGAATAATCCTACCAAATTTCAAGTCGCTACGCCTTATGGTTCCAGAGATATCGTGATGAGTCAATATATAGGTGGAAATCTCTTATATATATATATATATATATATATAGATGACATCTGTTTATTTCATAATATCTGGATGACCGAGCTTTGCTCGGTATTTTCTTTTTTTTTATAAACAACGCCATCTGCTGGAATAGCTTTAGTGTTGTTGTCGTTAAAGCAAGTTAGTTGCTCACAATTTAAAATAATTATAGCATTCGCCAATAGATGTCAGGAATTCCAAAAAGTAAGTTGATGTTTAAGTTGATTATCGATAAAACACGATAAAATGAAATTTTCTAAAAATGATTCCTAGCTAGATCGATTTATCGCCCCCGAAACCCCCTATATACTAAATTTCATGAAAATCGTTGGAGCCGATTCCGAGTTCCAATTAATATACATATATATATACATATATATATATATACAAGAATTGCTCGTTTAAAGATATAAGATAAGATTAGCGTTACTCAATAGTCAGTAACAGTGATAAATGATAATAAACGTAGATATACTCGTATTATGAAAAAAAGTCGATCGGATGTCCGGTTTCATCTTGGACGGTCAAGTTAGTGATGTCTTGAGCAAATCTTCTCAAATTAATTACCACTGTTCAATGAATTCTTATATTCAGTATAATCTAATACTAAAAACAGGCCTAATTTTGCAAGGTTAATATTAGTTGCTTGCGGTTTTATTGAATACTAGTTATTGGCTGCAGTCCAACGCGAGTAGCCTTTCAAATGATGGCATGATACATTGTGCGACATAATACAGTCAAACCTACGGTAAGGGACCGTCCATTAATCACGTGAAAACCTCCTCTTTGGTGAGTTTTGAATCTACTCTCAGTTATCCAGGATTTACTGTATATCGGACTAGATTGAAAAACAGTTTTTTAGTTATTTTGAGTCAGAGCTTTATTGACTATAGTGATTTGACAATAATTTATTTGTTATTTTCATTTCTGATGTTCCAGCGGGATAAAATTATATTACAACACAAGTTGTAACTACATTATTTTAAATTAAACCAATATTACAGTGAAATTGTAAAATTCATTAGATACTTTTTGCGTAAAGCGCGTGTTGGCATAGTTTTCTCTATGCCAAGACAAAAATTATCCAAAATAAGTATAATAATAATTATTATTATTATTTGGCAATCCTTTTAAAATTTTATTATAAGGAACTATAGGTATTGCATATTTTTTAAGTTGTTTAAATATCATTATTCCGATTAATGACTAAAATTTTAAATTTACATTAATTTACAATGTAATGATTATATTGTTTCTGGTATGTGGTGTTTTCACTTTTAATTTAAATAGGTAGTACTTAACGTTATAATTAGTAAAATTTCTAACTAGGTACGAGTATTTAATTTGGGGAAAAAAAATATATATATAGGTACTATTTTTTTTGGATTGGAATGAATTTAATTTTTCAACCGTTATTTTGGTGGTTAGAGGAACAACTATAAAATTTTACCATATTTAATAAGACTTTGATTGGTAATAGCTGATGATATATAAGTTCTAAAAATGCGTATACCCGCTTAGTGTTGGACTTGAAGTCCTAATATTATCTTCTCAAGGTGCTGGGCGTTGACGACATAACTAATACACGTTCTTGAATACTTTTATATTGGTTCCAAAAAAAATCAAACCATTTTTCATAGTTGTGGCAGAAAAAACGAATTACCAAGTATCAAAACTGAAATTTCTGAAAATTTCCACAGGAAAACGAAATTACGAGTAAAGGTAACTAGCGTCCTCTAGTGTGTGTGGCAACAAAACATGAAACATATCACAATGCTACAGTGTCCAAGGCTAACCGATATGAAATGACCACATAAACCGCATTAGAGACAAGAACATTTACATATAGTTTGCATACATTCCGTGCGTGCGTGCGTGTATGCGTGCTCGGCAACGACACGTTTGCCTATTACATAAATGGCCTTATTTAAACTTTTATTTGCACTAAGTTTTACGACGCTATTCCATGCGCCAGAATAAAATTGACAAATCGTCATCGAAGGTTGCTGGGGTCACACAATTTATTGTCGTTGGGAATTATCACAGACTGCCATCTACACGATGCAATTCAAATGGCAGATCTAGATATTATTTTATTCTATTGGGTTTGTAGACCAACCTGTTAAACAACATAAAATAAACATAAAATTCACTCCTTTTTCTACCCGAAGGTGTAGGCAGTGGCTGTTAAGCCTCGACTCGCCGTTATGTTTACGTCCCAAATGGAATAGATGGCGAACCTATTGCAATACCTATCACACATAACTTTCGGAAAGAATTTCGAAAAATCATTGGTACCTTGGCTCAAGGTTCGAAACCGCATCTTCTTGATTCATAAGCGGGGTGCTCGACCACCGAGACTTAAAAATCAACTTACATATAATCATATCACTTTTGCTTGCTTGTTAATAGAGTTACAGGAATTATGACATCCATAATTTAGCTAGGAATTTATCAAATTTAAAGAAAGATATATTATAATTTTTGATAACTTACTCATAAAATGATAAAAAGTTCGGTTACCTTTAGCTTTCATTAGTTCAGGACATCGATACTGACTTCGTTCGTTATAAAAACAAAACCAAATTTATATAAAATAAATAAAATTCCCTCAATTTATTTCGTAACGTTCAATTTAGTTATATATTCAATTTCGGCAAATAATAAAGAATGACATTTTCTTAACAACTTGTAAGTAAGCATTAGGTTACCGTAAAAGTGAAAAAACTGTTGATATACAAAATAAAGACTAATAAATAAAAAAAATACTCACTACTAATAAATAGTTACTTGTAGATAAGTACAAAGATAGTATGTACAAGTAAATACAGGCAATGACATAAAATGTTGACAGCCATGTATAGATCTTTGAGGCACCGAACCCGAAGCCAGGTAGTAAAACTTACATTGTAAGAATAAATATGGGTTAAAGTTTTAAATAAGTAAGAAAACAATTTTGTTAACACGTAACATATTATTGAAGGAAAATAGTTTTGGTTTTAGGTATACTAGCTGACCCGGCGAACTTTGTTTTGGCGTCAGAAGCAATAAATGAGTAAGTTTCAACTAGGCTAAATACGGTAGCTATTATTGTGTGTGTTTAAAATAAATATTTCTGATTATTGTTTGTGGTCGAGCACACCGCTTCCGAATCGAGAAGTTGAGGGTTAGAATCCGAGCTCACACCAATGACTTTTCGAAATTATTTTCGGGAGTTATGTGCGACAAATATCGAAGACTGACATCTTTTTGTGCCCGGTATTTGACAAGGCAATATGTTCCGCTTACTAAATTCCATTTGGCACGTAACGATTCGGTGAGTTGAAGCTTAACAGCCGCTGCCTTTTTTTTGTTACCCAGTGGAAACCTGTTAAAGGTACCAACAGCACCGGGGGGTGCCGTTGGTTATGTTGGACTCCCCATCCCTCCTAACCACCACCATCGGGACAGTAAACCAACTAAAACCACTGGGGTATTCCTCCTCACCACATTCGACGGGGTCGCGGGAAACGTGCTAACATACACCTACCGACCCCGTCTGCGGCTGCCCACCTCAGGGGGCCATTCTCAGTCCCCCTTTCATCTCCACATGAGGCGCTCCGGAACACATGGAGCGCCTTCCGCCTCGGGATAACAGCCCCTGCCTATACTTTCAGGTAGAAAAGGGCAAGATTTTTTTATAAATTATGCTTTGTTTCCGCCCAACCTTTATGTTACTCTATCTATCTATTATTATAATGTCATTAGTATTAGGAGATACTGGCGAATATTATTTTCCCCGGAGGTGTGTTCACGCTTGAAAGACATATCCACTACATCATCAAAACATGAAATAATTTTTTTTTTCAATGTACCATTAATGTTCTCCACAATGGCATCTATCCGGCGCGGTAACAGCCGAGCCCAGTCTATCGGAAACCGTCGTTCTTCTACGCTCCAATTGGCACGGCGACATTGTAACCGCCTGCTTCTTATATCCAGCTCTATCAAGTTCATGGATCATGAGCTACGAGCACTAACTCAAGATCTCATTGGTGGCTTGCTCATCAACACACTTGACAATGGTGGAGAATATTAAATGTAGCTTTGTTTCACAAAAGTAATTCCAGGTCTATACGTATATAACTTACGCGTGTAATTTAAATCAGATTAAAGGACGTAACGCAAAAAAAAATATCCGCTAAAGTCTCTTCAATAACCGATTCAGAGATTTAGATTTAACAGTGGTAGAGCCAAGCAGTTCGCTGCATGAATGGGCCGACTCGACCGGTGAAATACCACGACCTCTCAGAAGATCGACGTAAAGTGGCTCATGCCGCGTTTCGTTCGGTGAGAGAGGTACCCGGAGGCCCACCCCCTTTCCCTATCATTTCCTTTCCCCTATCCCCTAAAGGTCGGCAACGCAACAGTAACATTATATGTGTTGCTGGTGTCCATGGGCGGCGTTGGTTGCTTACTATCAGGTGACACGCCTGCTCGTTTGCCCTCCTATCCCATAAAAAAAAAATAGACCTAGGCGAAAATTTAAAAAAAAATCTTAAACCGTGTAAATCCATCGACATAAGTTTATTAAAAAGAGGTTATTTTTTGTTAACGAGATTCCAATTTTATTTATTTGTATAGATATACGCTTAATACGCTAGATAAAAAATTGTGACCAATTCAGACAGCTGTTATTGAAAAAAACAAGTACAACCTTACTTGTGTGTGGTTAAAAATGGTAGGCAGAGGAAAATCACAGATGGAGGATTACTGACTGAAGATAACACCAAGGAATCCATGCCTTATTGTATTAAGAAAATTGGTCAATGCAGTGAGAATTTTGCAAAGTTCACACACTAGTTTCTTCAGATTGCCAATATTCACAATCCAAGTGAAAAAAATGTTACTTTGCGCCTTTTTCTACCCGAAAGTGTAGGCAGCGACTGTAAAAGCCACGACTCGCCGAATCGTTTCGTTACGTCACAAATGTACGGGCACAATGTTCGAAAAGAATTCCGACAAATCATTGGTGCGAATGAAGAATCGAAGACAGGACTTCTGAATCAGAAGCGGGTTGCTCGACCACTGGACCTCCGAGACTTATAATAAACATGTATAAATAGATACTGGCTGAACGCAAGTTGTTGCTTATTTCGAATCGAGCATAACTAGCGCTAAACTCAGCGGTACATGAATCCAGGAAGTAAACATAGTCACTTCAATAATAACTTAATTTCTGAAGATTTGTAAACATTCTTGCCTATTTCAAATACTTTATACATATAGAGAATATCGAATAAAATAAAACTGACTAGGAAAAAATAAGGCAAAGAACATTTTCGCAAACGTACATAGGTGCATGTATTATTATTATTATAAATTAGCTAATCATGATTCTTGACTACATTTGTGTTAAATTATTCAAATTAAAGCAATAATATGTATAATATTATTTCCCTTCATATTAAAGTTTAAGTATAAACATGTTGTTTCTCAAATGATATTATTCGCTCCGTTTATGTACGACATTCCATCTGAGCATTCACCATAACATTGCCAGTTTAGAACGCTAATAATTAAAGATGAAGCCGTACATATTCGAGTCAAGCTTAGCCCGGTTTAATCTCATTTCAAGACTAATTCAAGTATACTATAAGCGGGATTAGTCTGAATATAACAGAACAAATTTGTAAAAATATACATATATGAATTATTTCGATTGGTCTAAATTAATCTCAACGAAATGCTTGCTTAATTTATTATAAGGGGGCGTCCATAAATTACGTGCGGTGTGTTTTTAAATTTTCTGGCCCTCCCTTCCCCGTTGGTGAGATGTCGTGAGATTTTGTTCAACCCCCTCCCCCATCTCCCAATCTCACGTGAGATTTTTCAGAATGTGGGTTTTTTACGTAAAGGCGTTGGGTTGTTATTGTAGAAAGAAAAATTGCTTCGTGCCTTTTAAGACTAGTTGACAGACACAGTAAAGAGGTTAAATCGTAAGCTTTATACTATTTTGGTCCATACAATTTGGATTGAATGGACAAAAATAGTATATTTATTTTTGTTTCAATCAGAACAATAATTGCGTGATATTTGTCGAGACCCTCCCTTTCCATAACGTGAGATTATATGAGATTTGACTCGACCCCCTCCCACCTAAATCATCTCACGTAATTTATGGACCAAGCAGATTTAAAAAAAAAAAAAAACAATTCTTTCTTATACCCATTAAATAACTCACACTAATTTTAGGGATAATTCATTGGAAACTAACTTTTACTTTTTTCCTTTTTAATCTACACGAATCCACAATATGTCAAATTTTGATACGAATCATGTGTTTTTAACATAATAGTAAACACAATACAAATTACTTATTATAATGTACTATTTGTATATATATTTATGTCTAAGTATTAAAACAAGGGATTTGGGACACATTTAGATTTTATCTTTCAAGTTTACTTACAAATTCTCTATTTTAAACCCAACTTAACAAGAAAATTGCGTGGTAACAGCCACACATAATTTACTAATCCTTACATATTTGTAATGGACTTTTTGCAAACAAACGCTTCATTTAAACATACAAAATTAATGTCATTCGTCGGACAATAATGTTAAAGTATGGTATGGTACATTAGGTTAAAAATAACACATCCCCAAGTAACACAAGTATAAACTCAGATCAAGTTGTTTTGTGAATGTCTCGTGCACTAGTAAGGGGGGTAAGTACGAGACACTGGCAGAATGCCAATTCCGGTGACTCATGAAGTAATAATATCGTAGTTGATCACGCTATATTTATCGACGAGACACATTTGATCAATGAATGCAAAAAAATAACATGCATTGTCTACGGTCTACGGTCTACGGTGTTAAAAATGCATAGAACAAATTCATAGAATTAATTATACATGCATATCAGCCTGAGAGTACTTATATGTTGAAAGAAACTCAATGAAACTTCATTCTCAAGAGCATAACTGTAGCAAAAAGTTTTTTATGGGATAGGAGGGCAATCGAGGAAACGGGTCACCGCATGGCAAGCAACAAACGCCGCTATGGACACCTGACACAGATAGTGACACTGTTGGGTTGTCGGCCTTTAAGGGAGTAGTAAAACGGTAAAGGAGATGGGAAGGAGAGTTGCCGAACATAACGCGGCATGAGCCACTTCACATCGATATTCTGAGAGGTCGTGTTATTTAAACCTGTCGAACCGGCTCAGTCATGCAGCGAACTGCGTGGCTCTACCACTGTTTACTTAATATTATTTTTTGTAGTTATTCCAATGACATGTACAGCTTGTATAACTACCAGGTATAACTGATCAATCCTAGGACATTAATTGTGCCACCTTTTTTATACTATTCAATTTTAAACTTGCTCTTAATTTCAACCACGAAGTACTAGTAGTGTATTAAACGGTACGTACGTAATTTTCAGTACGTCCTAAGTAATAGCGCAGCCAGTGGCAGAAAAGAGAACTAAGATCTCAGCTTATTATTGTGACATTGATCCTCCTAACGCATGTTATGTCAAAATCTATAAATCATAGAGATTCAATATCTATAACAGTGGCAAATCGTATCAGCTGGGAAACCAGCCCAATCTTGGAAGAAACTTAAATATCATTCCCATATCGAGGTTATCCCTATAGATCGAAGAATCTATTATAATTATTATTTGCAATATCAAAAGTCATTATAATATATTATCTTGAAACATTCATTCATAAAAACTTGTCTTTATTTCTGTTCACGCTTCACTATTAGGGTCGTATGACACATTTCATCGGTTCAACATAATGTCACACAACAATAGCTAAAAGATCCATTGTTTGTCTTTGCCGAGGAAGGATATGCATATTAGTAATATGAAAAATGATAACTCCGTTCAATGGGCAAGGCAGCAAACAAGGTTATAAGCAATTACTTCATCACCTATTAAATAACAAAGGACACATCGTGCGCTGTAGGTGCTAAGTTAAAATTAACTCTTACGGATAAAAGGTTTTTACCCGTTTGAGCGCATAATATGAAGCTTAGCAGGCAAATTTGGATGAAAACCACAAGTTGTAGTGTTATGTGTTAATAGTCTCGGTGGCCCAGTGCTCGAGCACACGGCTTCTGATCCAGAGGTCCGGGTTCGAATCCTGACACTGGCTCACATATTCATCATCTTCCTGCCCTATACCCATTATTTGGGGTCGGCACAACAGGTTTTTCTTTTTTATCATTGCCTATCATTCGCATTCCCCTACTTACTCGTATCTCTTTTTCCACATCCATCAACATTTTCTAATGTGTATCACCCATCCTCATTACATGCTCATACAACGCAAGGCGATTTCCTCTTATCCTTTCAGTTATTGGCGACTCAACTTTTTGGTCACTCCAAACATCAATCTCTCTCATGGTCCAACATTCTGATTCATTGGATATGTGTATAATGATTTGGTATATTCATGCTATCAAAATAATAAATATGCCATGGCAGCTATATTAAATATTACATAATTATTGGGTCGCGCCGACAAGAGAATAGAGTTCTATAAATAGGTGTCGCCGCTGTTGTTTGTGCCCCGAGATTTAATTAAAGCTCAAGATTTGACTTTTAGTAACTTTATCCAATCTGTGACTTAACTATCTTAAGTATTGTTATCTCTATCTTAAGTGCTCTTCTTCTGGTGCAGTATTTCGAATACCATTCTCTCCAAGTGTAGTGAAATTTCAGTTAATAGTAAACGTAATCAACCCCACAACGTGCTAAATCTAAAATACTTTTGACTACTACACTACTTATAGTACATCAGCAATAAATATAAACTATACAAGAACCTGTCTAATGTCTATAGTTACCAACAAAAATGTACATACATACTTAAAAAACACATAACACATTTTAAAAAAGTATCTACACAGCCACATAACTTCACGCCAAATCCCTTGCGGGGTAGCCATGATATTTACGCGCTTCACTCGCTTCGTTGACTTTCACAACTCTTTTTATGCACGCGCGTCGATTTAAGGGTATCTCTGTAGGAAATCAGTTACAACTGCATTCATTCATTTCATTGAATGCAAATCTCGGGATGTTTCGTTTCACAATACTTAAACAATATAATTACATGTACTTTTGTTAATGCAACATCACTGGGACGGATCAACTGTTATGTAGTCGTCGAGTTAAATAGATCTGTAGTTTTAATTGTTTGTGCGGACATATAGTAATTCTTAAAAAAAACACGCCTTATATAACTCGCTAATGGTGAAAAATATTATTAAAATCGATACATTACTTTCATAGTTAATCGAATACCAAGAAAATACTCTTTTTTATTATAATATCACGAATAGATTATGTATGGGTTTCGCTTAAAGCGCAGGAGAAAAGATTTGTTGAATTTATTTAAATATAATAATAAAAAGCCACTTTTAAATAGAACGCCACGGAGGAAAACTCTAATGAAAATGTTACGTGTACGTATACGTATTAGGTAAGTACTGGGAAAAAAAGTATAAAATTAATGGAAAAAACTCACGAGTAATTTCAATTACAATCAATACGTGCGTAAATAGGTTTGATGATACATCATTTAATTTTATGTATAATATTAAGCAATTATCAACTCTTGGTCTCGGTGATCCAGTGGTCGAGCACCCACTTCTAAAACTAGAGTTCGCGGGTTCGAATCCTGACACTGGCTCACACCAATGACTTTTCGAAGTTCGTTATGTGTGATAAACATCGATAACCGAACACTTTGTGCCCGGTATGGCAATAGGTTCGCCACCTATTTGGGACGTAAACAAAACGGCAAGACGAGTCTTAACAGCCGCTGCCTACACCTTCGGGTAACAAAGGCGTGAAGTTATGTTATGTTATCTAAGGTTATGTACATGAAATGAAACATGTTGACGCTGTCCTTGCAAAGGTTTCGACTAAACGTCGAGTTGTACTATACGAAACCTTAGAAGTTAATTCATATATAAACAAACCCAATGTGTGTTTAGTAACTAACAACCTAAGTAAATATAGTTGTTTACGTAAACGTTGATAAAACAATATTTTAGTTACAGGGGGCCTATTATGAGCTCTTAATTCCATCCAAGCGAATTCGTATTTCCAACGACTAATTTCAACTAGTCTAGACTACTCATGACTAACTATATGGAATTAGTCGCTGATAAATCGAATTTAGAGTGAATTCGACAGTGACTACTCGTCACCAACTAGCTGAAATTAGTCGTTAAAAACACACGTTACAACACACTAAAATAATTAAACATAGAAAAAAATATTTATGGACGATGAAAAGGTAATTAAAAACTCGTAGTAATTTAATTAGAACATTGCGGATACGTGGTTTCAATGAAATATAATGAGTTTCATTCATAATAGCTTAAATTCTACGTTCGTACATAATCAGCCTGTTCATTTACTGCGGGTATTTTAAACGACACCGAAGAAATTTAAAAAAAAATCCAATATTTGTTCAAAAAACGATCTATATATGGCAACCTCAATATAACGAATTGCTCGAATTATTAAAAATTTACGTAATCTCCTTCCATTGTCCATAAGAGTCAGACTAAATATTATCTTTACATCACGTTTTTTTCTTTACAACAACCAGTTTCTAACGAATTTTAAACTAATAAAAAAAGAGATATATACCTTTGATTAAGAAAATGTCAACTCAAAATCTTTATATAACGTTGCCATCAATAACATAACATAATTTCACGCCTTTTTCTTTTGGCTGTTTAGCCTCGACTCGCCGTTATGTTGATTGTTCACGTCCCAAATGGAATAGGTGGCGAACTTATTGCCATACACCGGACACAAAGTTTTCAATCATCGATATTTATCACACATAACTTTCATTCATCAGTCATTGGTTCGAACCTACGACTTCCGGTTTCGGAAGCGGGGAAATACACAACCGAGACTTCTACAACTTCCCATCAAAATGAACTTTAATCCCATGGGAATAATTGCATATCTTCATAAGTAAATAATAATTGCTTGTTGCGTAAAAGTAGGCAATATTTCTCACAACTGACATTTCAGGTCATACAATAATATTTAGATTATTTTGCATCCTTTAAAATATCAACATATAAAACAGTGTAGTTATCAGATGGCTGAGGATTAGAGCTATTGATAATTAATAATTGTTATTATCAAGAAAACTGCAATATGCATCAACAAATCGAGATTAAAACAAAACATAATTATAACAAATAAAATAATATTTTTACAATATTATGTAGTCCATTTATCGACAAAGGCTGGGTAATATATCATTGGTCATCACTCTACGACTAATAAAAGCAGAGCCCGGACTATTTAGTAATCAAATGGGGCTAGATACGTTTGCGCGATCAGCTAGTAATCTATAGGTATCCATTGATGGGAGAGTAAGATCTGATGGTAGATAGCATCTACATAGAACAGAACTAGATATATTTTCTAATTTAATCACTTTAATGTTAATAGCACTTAAACTTTTAATTAACTTTTTTTTAATTGGTTTATCATTTGGCGCAAGTGTTTCTTTTTTAAAGAGGCTCATACATACATTCTACGAAAAGAGTATGAACTTAATCTAAATGAAAAACAAACAATGCAAATGCAATACTGATCCCAACGCTAACTTATGGAAGCG
The DNA here is from genome assembly GCA_905147225.2 of Euproctis similis. Classification (NCBI taxonomy): domain Eukaryota; kingdom Metazoa; phylum Arthropoda; class Insecta; order Lepidoptera; family Erebidae; genus Euproctis; species Euproctis similis. Next base: position 17,567,349 of record LR990106.1, read on the forward strand.
AGAGCTGGGTATTGCAGTGTGCATGAAAGTAGGATAAACGCGGTCGAAATGAGGGCATTGCGCAAAATCTGCGGAGTGACCCCTCACTGATCGCGTGGAAAACAAGGCTATAAGGAAGGAAGTCGGATTGAAAGAGAGTGTCGGTGTAAAAGTAAGAAAGGGCATGCTCCGATGGTTCAGACATGTAGAAAGGATAGATGATGCAAGATTGACTAAGCAGAAATACAATGCAAAAGCGGATGGATGTAGGAGTCGAGGACGGCCTAGACGCACATTCCATGACCAAATAGAACGTGTTCTGGAGGAAGCTGATGTTAGGAGCCTCGAAAATCGACGCGCGTACATGAAAAGAGTTATGAAAGTCAACGAAGCAAGTGAGGTGTGTAAGAATCGTGCCTTATGGCGCTCCGTTCTCTCTGCCTACCCCGCAAGGGATTTGGCATGAAGTTATGTATGAATGTAAGTAATTTTCCACGAATACAGATCATTATGATCTAAAACTGTTTGCGGAATTTTTGTTTTATTTTAGAATATGTCAATTACCCTTGAACTTGGAGTGTCCAAAATTACAGTAGAAATACTTTAACTAGTATTACTAATACTATTATTATTCTTAACTCTTTAATATATTAGAAATTTAGAATATTATTGTTTTAATTGCTAATTCAATTCAATTCAAAATATTACAAATGCCTGTACAAAGATTCATTATAATCAATTGAGAAAATTTACTGTGACATAAAAAACAAACCAAGTTAATTATACAAACATGTATTTGTAAGATTAAGTAAGGAATATTTATATTGGGTTCCTAAATTAGGCGGGAAATGGAGTGAATTTCACCTAAGATTTCTTTCATTTAAAGTAAAATCTTTTTTTAGTATTATTAAAATATTCTTGTATTTTGTAGAAGAGCATTCGACAAAGATTTAAAATATTAGATAATTAGTCTCATGGTACAGGTAAATAGCTACTGGCTATATGGCATGGCCATAGCTACTGGCACATTATGTATCTTGACTTACACTTCTTAAAAATTTATATGTCATAAAAATAATAAAACTGGGACCAAAACATTTTTTGAGTTAAGGCATAATTAATTGTCAGTGCTCATCTTAAGTTATTACAGATATTAAGTTAGAAAAATTAAATTAAAAACTGCAAACAAATGCACTGTAAATTAAAGTGAAAATTACATTAATCAGAAAAGACATTAAATTAAAATATATATATATTAAAATATATTATAAATTTATAATTAATATATACACAAATTAAATATACATTGATATTAGGTAGTATATATTACTGTCATATTATGGTTAAATTGACTCTTTTGTTTCTTTTAATGTGTGTCAGTCATCAGATGGATAACAGAAAAAATAGCAAATAGGACAATATACTATTTTTTAAACCTGTTTAGTTCATCGATAGAACTGAATCTTTTTAAGTTTCAAATCCTTATTATAGTGTTAATTCTCAGATCACGATTCCGATAGAAATACGAAGAAAAGATTTGGCGAAACAATAGCGCGATTATCTAGCATAGTTTTGGTAAAATAAACTTTCACCGAGGCTGTAAAACACGATTGAAATGAGATTTGGTATTGTTAAAAAATTAAGGTTTTATTATAGAAATTTTATGTCACGTTTCTAACACAACACTTACCTGAAGTAATTACGCGCGCACAGGACGTCATCAAAGGTATGAAATCACATATTAATTACGATAAGGCGATAAAAAGTAAATAGTGTGACAATCTTTGTTTTAGGATTCCTCTCGATGTAATACACAATATGGTATGCGTGACACTTGCTCAAGTAATATTTACAACCGTTATGTAAAAATTCGAACAAATAAACAATGCTACGCGATTGGAACAATAATCACTACGAAAACCGAGTCTCGTTAAAATATTGTTAGTCGATCGTTTGACAGACATACGTCTTCAAATTTCTTTAAAATTTATGAATTGATCTGTAGTCAGTGGTCACAGGACAGTCTGTGGTAAAATTGATTGATTTGATTACGGGGGCAAGAGTAGGTACATGTTTGAGTTTAAGATAGAAATAGTGTCCGTTATAGCGTTCAATTGAGATGGCGCTGCAGTAGTAAAGAACCCCTTATTTATACAAACGCCATATTTCCATTAGACAGTTAAATTAAAAAATAAATTTATGATATTTTACATTTAAAAAGAATATGAAAAATCTTTAAATTTGCATGTATACGATGCTTTATAAATAAATAGCAAATTATTTTAAACAGCTTGTAAAAATAGAAGGGAGAATGTTTTACCACTTCAATCACTTCATTAAAATGAACATAAAAAATCCTATATTTGACCTATTACATATTGCATCGTAAAAACTATATTATAATTTAAACATTTCATTTCACAAATCAGTTACGCTACAGTAGCGCCTCTTAATCAATGCTATTTTGTGAATTTCTTTTGAGACACAAAGTAAACACACAAGACTGCTCCGTAATAGGCTAGTTGACTAAATTTTAGTAATTGGTTAATAATATAGCTTGATGTTTAAATGATTCTGTGACACCAATATTTTTGATTAAATTAAAATTAAAAAAATTAAAATATTATTAATCTTTTCATAATCTGATAAAGAATTGTATTTTTTTAAATATGTGTATCATAATGAATAGTTAGAAACTCTAATCCATCCGATTCGTTCTTAGTGGAAACTTGCCTATTGTCTCAAACCACAGCAGAATTTAGTGAATTTACTTATATACCTTTTATACTAGGTACTTAGTCTACTTAGATAACTATTTTATAAATTTTTAAATAGCAATTAATGTAATATTATTAAAATAGAGTTCACTTCATTAAACTCCATTCACTGAAAGTATCCACAATAAATTAAACATTAAAGTACATATGATATTAGTCTGTGGAGATTCAGATGTTGTATTTATATCCTATTTGGATTTTGTTGATAACCAGTTGAAGTATGTCTTAAAGGTCTTTGTTACCAAGTCATAAAATTAAAAAAAAAAAAAATTTAAAAAAGTTGAAAACATTGAGCTCGTTCCACTTGAAACCCGCAACGACCGCGACCGCGGAAATTGCCGTTCCACTAACGTAAAAACGCCGCGGGCGTAGTGGGCGAATGTTATAAGTGGAACGCAAAACTTGAGCGCTGTGTGCTAGCAATATGGCGGTTCGGAAAATTCATCAAGTTCTGATGACATATGTCATTTTTTATTGAAAGCCCACCAAGACCTACCAATATTTTGCGGGCGAAGTGGGCGCGATGCGGTCGCGAACAGTGACGTCATTTATGACGTCGAGCGATCGCTCGCAACGACAGCGGGCTTTATGTAGAACGATACAGAGGGTGCTACGGTCGCCGCGGTCGTTTAGTGGAACGTACTCACTCTTTGGCCTTTGGCACAGTGCTGCCAACTCTACCAACTTTTCGGTAGATCTACCAACTTTTAGTGTCGTAGTCAAACCTACCACCTTGTACCAAAAATCTACCAACTTTTAAAGTTTTCAAAAATCCCAAATCAAACCTCCATGAAAATAATATTGAAACTATAATTTTTTTTTCATTTTTCGTAATCTTTCTCTTGCTTTTTTACCCTTTGATGGATCCATCGAATTTACTCGAAAATAGAGGGCGTTACAGGTTGATGTACAGGTCATATCATGGCGGCTTAATAAAAAAAAAAACAAAACAAACATCATGGCGGCGTTAGATGATCTAACGCCGCCATGATGTTTGTTTTGTTTTTTAGAGAGTTTTAAGATCTAACTTAGATCTTAAAACTCTTTCTACGTATCTGTACTTACACTCTATATCTAACGCGATTCAATCAATAAATAACTGATTGTAATTTTTGAAACGTTTCAATTGAACACTATCAAAATGAGTGAAAGTGAAAACGAAGAAAATTCTCCTCCTCGAAAATTAAAAAAGATGCATTACAATCAAAAATATTCTCAACTATTATCATTAGATTTCTAATAAAAATAGTTCAAATATGTCTCATCCAATCGAAAAGTAAATTAAGGATGCCAGATTCTTATTGGAGGGTCTCTAAAAGACTTGAAAAGTATGGGTGGTAGATCTACCAACTTTTCATAGTAGGGTTTGTTGGAAACTACCAACTTGTAGAACCCTATCTCCCACCTTGACGAATTTCGAGTTGGTAACGCTGCTTTGGCAGTCTTTGGTTGAAAACAATAATTATATTCTCTTTGGTTGAAAACTTGGAATAAAAATAAACTCTTTGTTAATTTTGTTAATATCCTTGTAATATGTATTGCTGATGTATTGTGTATCCTGTGTAATACAAGTTGTATTGTGTTATTGTGCTTGAATAATTAGTTAAAATATAATATGTATTTATATATATTACGCTATAAAATTTATTAGCGTTTAAATTATTATATATAGTTTAAATTTAACTAACCTTTGAAAATGGATGGATCAAGTCAGGAAACTAAACAGGAAGAAAAAATTGAATTTAAAAAGCCTATACTTATTGGACGTGTAGGCAAGTTACCCAAGAAGGCTAAAGAAGATAATGAGAAGAATACAGAAGAAAGAGTTAAGCCGATTGAAAAAGTTTCTGAATCAACCTTGGGCGATTCATCACAGCCAGATTCTGTAAAGGAATTGTCGGCTCCTATACCCTATAAAGAACCTAAATGGTCGGGGCTATGTCCTGAAGGTATGGTATATATTTATAGTTTTTTTTTCTAACAAAGAAGGCACTCTGGTGGAACATCTGATATTAAGGGACTAGCGGGACCTATACATATTTGCAACTCCAAGTGAAATTCACAATAAAAAAAGTAAAGTTCATTTTTGACATTGTTTCTGTCCTTGTTGTTGAATTAAGAACTCACTAATGGCAAAGATTCTGGTTAAGATAGTGGGCTAAAGTTATTAAATTAATCTGTTATAATTTGCCCTTAATCATTGTGTATATGTTCCAGGATCAGAGTATGCTCTGGAAGTACTAAAGTCAGGAATGATTGTAGATAATATAGACTTAACAAAGAAGGCTTTCTATGTGTTTGGCAGGTTACCAAACTGTGATGTTATTATGGCACATCCTGCTGTATCAAGGTGAGGTTACCCTATATTACTAAGGAAATGCCACTTTAAATTTAATTAGCATCAGCAAAAAATTTAAATTAAATACCATAGAAAGTAAAGACACTATTGTGTAAAAGAAATAAAAGATAAAATTGAAAATGTTATCAATATTGTTAAAATTATGCAGAATATTGAGAAATTGGAACTGAAATCTGATTTAGATGTCCTGTGATTATGTAAAAAAATACAAATGTCTTCATAAGTAATGTCTGCAAATAAAAACCTCAAATTAATTATTTTATATAATAAATTGCTCCTACAGAAAGGTAGAAGCAATTTATTTAAATCTATCAATAATCATTACATAGTACATATAAAACAAAGTCACTTTCCGCTGTCTGTCCCCTTATATGCTTATATCATTAAAACTACGCAACGGATTTTGATGCGGTTTTTTTAATAGTTAGAGGGTGTCAACGGGGTGGTTTTGATCTATAATTCATATATGATGTTCTAAAGAAAAAATGATAATTTTCGAGATTTAGCACCTTAATTGCAAACGCTGGCTGAATCCTAAGTGATAGTTCAAAACAATGTTCTACATTATTAAACACCTTCAGAAGGTCTATGAAAAAGTCCGCGAGGGCATATGTCTATCGCGTAGAGATAACCCACAATGACCATTTTTATTTTTTTACTTTTTACGAAAAATACTGGCTTATTTACGAAGCGATTTTAAACATTACAGCATTAATTTTCATCCAATTATGTGTTTTAAATAGGTTTTGCATGTAATATAGATGATCCTGGCCCTTAACAGAATATTTTCGAAGATATTGCAGTATCAACATTGCGGGACAGCAGTTAAAGCTGATAAATAGCACAAATTGAACCTCACAATATCCAAAATTAACTTATTTATTACTTTTGATGCGGAACAAAGTTCGCCGGGCCAGCTAGTATTATAATAAAGTACACAAATCAAAGACCATGCTATCTCTCTCTTTTTAATTCTAAATAACTATATATTATGTTGTACGGTAATTTTGTGAGATATGATCCAATTCCAGACACCATTGTGTAATCCAATACAAGGCGTTTGCAGAAGAAAATGAACCACCATGCGGCTGGTACTTATTTGATCTTGGTAGCACTCATGGTACATTCCTAAACAGAGAAAGGTTAAAACCGAACCATTACACAAGGGTGAGAGTTGGACATCAGATAAAGTTTGGAACTAGTACAAGAACCTACATAGTTTTGGTATGTATGTTATTTATTTCTTAAGTAAGTCAAAGTCAAAGTCAAAATAACTTTATTTTTATAGGTCTTCACAGACACTTAAAAATAGTCAACAAGTACAGATAACATTATGATTTAAAATTTAATAAAAAAAAAAACAAACGAGCGCTTGTGGAAAGTGCCTCCGTGGAACAAAAAAAAGACACGGACACAATCGCCACGAGCGGCCCGATTCCGAGTGTAGGGGCTATCATGAGAAGAATCGGGCAAGAAACTCATGTGCCAAATACTCTTTTCAAACCATTTGCAATAAATAACAATATTATTATTACTACTGAAAACAAATCAGTAGGTTGGTGAATAAAAGGTGTAGCAAGCAGAATACTCGACAATCACAATTAAGATCCAACCAAATTAAAATCAACGTTCTACAAGTTAACTAAGAAATTCTATGCGATCACAGTAGTCGAGCACAACTGACGCGACACCTTTTAATTAAGAGTGGTAACGTTGTGCAAAAATTGTGGCGAAAAATAAAAAAATTAAGTTTCTATTATATATGTGAACACCATATCAAGGCAAATTTACAATTAAAAAGCTATCAGAAATTATTACAGAACGCCTCCACTCCGATAAGTGAACAAATTCCAACACACAAACTACAAAAATCGCGTTGAGCAAGCAATTTGACGGTCCCACTCCGACTTGTCAGTCATGAAGTCGTTGATGGTGTAGTATGCACCACCAATGAGACGACCCTTCACAGCCCGCCTAAAGCGATCATAAGACAAATCCAGAATATGCGCAGGTATCCTATTATAAAACTGTACACCCATTCCCAAAAAAGACTTGTGTACCTTGTGCAGGCGATGATACGGTAATTCAAGCTTATGCTTGCCTCTAGTATTAAAATTGTGTACATCGCTATGTTTTGTATATTTATCTAAGTTTCTCCTCACAAACATGATGCTATCATATATAAACTGGGAGACAACCGTTAAAATGCCAATTTCCTTAAAACGTTCTCTGAGGGAGACCCTAGCACCCAAATTATAAATTGCCCGTATTGCTCGTTTCTGAATAACGAAAATGGACTGAATCTCAGCTGCTCTGCCCCATAGCAATATACCATATGACATAACGCTATGAAAATAACTAAAATAAACTATTCTGGCGGTTACGATATCGGTAAGCTGTCGAACTTTTCGAACCGCGTAAGCAGCAGAGCTAAGTTTTCCCGCTAAAGACTTTATTTGTGGACCCCACTGTAGCGTATTATCTAAGGTAATACCCAAGAATACAGTAGACTTCACTGGGTCAAGAATTTTATTATTGAGTAACTCTGACACTGCATTCATGTGTGTTACTACTATGTGTTATGTATAAAGATGCTGTCTAAATATGAAGGCAGTGTTTTAAAACTACGCAATATTGATCTTTGAAGTATTTTCTGGTTTTTGATTGGTAAGAGAATCTATCCAATTTGACGTTGTAATATTTTTGCAGGGTCCTGATTTTGACTGTGACGGAGAATCAGAACTGAGCGTGACAGAGATAAAAAAGAGAGCTCTTCAAATGAAACTAGACAGAGATAATATGATCAAGCAAGCTATAGAAGAGAGGGACAGACAGAGAGCAGAAGAGGAGAAAAGAAAAGAACAACAAGGCATTGACTGGGGAATGGGTGAGCTTTGAACTTAAACACCGCTTTTTTGTTGATTCAGATATAATTCACTATAGAGTAGTGCCCTGGTAATAACCACTGAGAGGATAGTGTATTCTGTGAAAATGTATTTAATTGTTTTTGAATTGCGTCATAAATTACACTAACACTCATATTATGTATATTGTCTTTGTAATATATCAGTGGTCCAGTGGTCAAGCACATGGCTTCTGATCCAGAGGTCCAGGTTTGAATCCTGACACTGGCTCACACCAATGACTTTTCGAAATTGTTTTCGGAAGTTAAGTGTGATAAATATTGATGACTGAAAAACTTTGTGCCCGGTATGGCAATAGGTTTGCCACCTATTCCATTTGGGACGTAAACATAACGGCGAGACGAGGCTTAACAGCCGCTGCCTACACCTTCGGGTAAGAAAGGCGTGAAGTTATGTATGCAATATATACATTTTGTTAATACAATTTTATGTCTAATTTAAGATTTTAAAATATAATGAGGGCTTTTGCAGGCGAAGATGCTGAAGAAGAACCAGATCTCGCTGAAAATCCGTATGCTGTAGCGGCGCATGAAGAATTATATCTAGAGGATCCTAAAAAAACACTCCGTGGATATTATGAGAGAGAAGGGCATGAACTTACTTATGATTGTGAGGAGAGAGGCATTGGACAGTTCTTGTGCAGGTAAAGTCGTGTTATTTTTATAATTATTTTGATATTAGTGGAAATTTGGAACAGAATAAAGCTTAATTTGAACTTAGCTATATGAACTTTCTAAATGAATGTGTTGGTTTTCTAGAGTAGAACTTCCTATAGACGATGCACGAGGTAGACCGGTGGTAGCTGAGGTGTTACATAAGGGGAAGAAAAAAGAGGCGGTAGTTGCTTGTGCCTTAGAAGCGTGCAGAATATTAGATCGCGCTGGACTGTTGAGACAATCTAAACACGGTAAGTTATCATTCAAGGATACACATACACATTCAATAGCCTAGCATACACATGCCAACCATTTATCGAAGCTGGTTATCTACCTATTGTAAAAAATTGGCGTTCTACAACGTATGTCTTTTATAATTATGGAAATAGCCGTTAAAAATAATGTCCAGAATCTCGGCGTCGCAAAGAGCGCGACTGGTCTGCAGACGACTACTACGACTCTGACGACGACACGTTCCTGGACCGGACCGGCAGCGTCGAGCGGAAACGGACACTGCGCATGCAGAAGCAAGGCGTCGCACAGAAGGAACACGACACACCCAGGACTTATGATGATCTGGTGAGAATGTACTTCACTTCAATCACTACCGGAAACTATCATGGTTAGGGAAGGTAACCGGAAGGTATTATCTACTTGCAACGGCACTATTTATATATCACACTTTATTTCCACTAATTGTGCTAGGATTCAAAACTGCTACTTGATTCAGAAATGAGGAGATCTACCTCTAGACTATATTATAATACTGACTGTGATTATGTTTTTTTTTACAGATCAAACAAATTGCCGATATCGAAACTAAAATAACCTCAGAAGAACGTGCCTTGGAACGGCTCCGTCGTACTTCATCGACAAAAAGTCAACCTTCAGAAGAAGAAGATGCACTGGATCAATTTATGAGTACTCTCGGCAAACACAGCATGGCGGAGAAGGCTGAAATATCAAAAACTAAGGTAGGCAACTGCAAGGTTCTGTGAAACAATTCTATATTATAGGATAAAGTACCCTATTATCAGCACCTGAAGAGCTTAACTTAAGCCTATAGTTGTATTTTTAATAGGCATGATGACAGCAAGTAAATTTTATTGAAATATTTTGTATAGATAATAAACATAAGTAGTTTATTATAAAACATTGATTCTTTTTTAATTTATAAGCGAGATTATTTATTTATTGATAAAATAAAATCACTAAATACAGCAATCCGCCATGTTATATTGAACGCCAATCAGAGCGCGTGACGTCACGTATGAATAGTTGTCAAATTCATTCATTTATATACTCTTTGGTCAAATTGTTTATTCGTAATTCAGTAAATAACTACGACTCTCGCAAAATTTTACCACTAAAAACGCCGGTTTAGTTTTGTTTGCTACTTAAATTTGCCCTAGCTTACCATCAAATACTGCAGTATTTGAAGAATTTTTAGTGGAAGGGAAGAGAAGAAGGCTTAACAAGTGTGAACTTATGAAATACCAAAATGATTATGTTTTGGACAGACTACAAAGTCTTTCAATGGACAACTTGGTGCTAAAATATAACGAAAGATCTAGTGATACATTTTTAGGAAAAGTGATATTGTCTGATGATGACATCAACAATGTCGAACAAGAAACAAGGGAGCAACATAAAAGCAGGATTTGGTATGAATTAAGGTATGGTAGAGTGACCGCTTCAAGAGCTTATGAGTTTAGTAGATGTAAAACCAGTGATGGCACTCTGATGACAGTAATAATGGGTGGAAACATTCCCGACACGCCAGGCATGAAACATGGTAGAATATTGGAGAATGATGTGAGAATAGCTGTTAGTGCCAAATTGGGAAAAAAAAATTAAAAATGTGGTTTAATGCTATCTAAAAACTATCCTATGTTAGCAGGCTCACCTGGTGGGATATGTGAAGATAGTATTATTGAAATTAAGTGTCCTATGAGTGAGAAAAGTGAAAAATTATGTATATAATGGGAAACCAACCCAGAAGTTTAATGTGCAAATGCAACTTCAAATGTTACTGACAGGTCTTAAAAAAGGCTACTTCTGTGTAGCTGATTGCAACTATAGCGTTAACAAGAAAGTAGATATAATGAACATTATGTATGATGAAAAATATGTATCAGATTTTCTTAAGGTTATAGTTCCTTTGTGGAAAGATAATGTATATCCAGTATTGTATAAAAGTGTAAATAAATAAAAAGCAAGTTTTTGATTCAAAGATTTTGTTTAATTTTTGTAGGAACAACTTCATCTTTGGTCCCATCATTATTGCACTCACTACAATACAAAATAAATTGTAGTACATTTTATAGCTGTAATAATTATAAAAAACCAGGAACATATTTGACATTGTATATCACACAACTGAGATAAAACATTATACATAATTATATAACAGACATAATATAGGTAAGTAAATATGTACATGTTTAGAAAATAAAGATATTTAAAGACTAGGTCATACTTATGTATTTTTAATTAAAGAATCTTGCAAGTTAATCAATCCGCAGGCAATGGTAATAACATCATCTAGTACTTTTACCAGATTAAGATTCACACATGCATGTGGCTTTAGCATACTGAATTCACGTAAACGTCGAACCACTCTCTCGACATGAATTCTTAGGCTAGCTAGTTACTAGCTCAGGACAATGTATGGATTTTTTTGAATGGCTTCTAATTGTTATAATGTATGGAGTGCCGACTCTTATTTATATACTCTTTGCTTGTATTCAGACGTGACGTCACAAGCGACGCCATGACACTTTGAAGCGTTTTGGTACGAATTTCAAATTTATGAATTAAAAACAAATTTTTGAATAGTAAACCTAAATTTTCAGCAGAAATATTGTGTTTTTCGTAATCAATATATATTTTTGATCATTATTTTACAGTTTTTCAAAATTTGTCATCATGCCTATTAGACAAAGCTAGCTGACAGTAGTTAGTGTCACTTTGTAAAATAATGTTGCCACATTTAAAGTAATAGTGATGCATTCAGTTCTTATTCAATCAGATGAATGAACATTGAATGAAATACTTAATCATCTCAAATTATACTAAACACTCTAAAACTTATACTACTCAATTTAATAAATAATTTGACTCACCAACAACATTTTTAAATACTTTTTAACAAAGTTAAAGTAAAGTAGTCTAAAACATGTAACAAATAATTTTCTTTAACAGAATTTTTAAAAACTATAACAAATTAAATCTTAAAAATGTCATGATCGTGAAAATTTTTCATCTGGAGATGAATATAACAAAAAATATGTAATTAACGATGTTTTTTTTTTTCATTTTTATTACCAACCTATAATTGTTATATTTTATACATCTATAGTTTCAATTACGTGATGTATTGAAAATGGGACAATCTTACAAGTTTCTGAACTATGATAGGCTAATTATTCCCAAGCTAAACAATTGTAGCAATTTATTTATTCAAGAGTTTTTTCATTCATTCGCTTTGCTACAGCACTATTTTTTTTTTTCATCAAAAACGGACAACACCGTTAACGTCAGTGGTTGTTGTTTAATTATAAATCCGACTATATTTATTAATATGAAAAATAGTTCTTTACCCCATATGGCGAAATTTCTAGTTCTGATACTTAATAATTAAAACGATAAGATCCAAGTCCCAAAATTTTTTTGGACAAGTAAATAATAATCAGCGCCGTGATCAATACCAAAGCCACCAAAGCCTCAAGTTCAACTGTTCAGAGTGCCCGCATAAACTAAGTCAAATATAAGGAAATCGGAAGTTTCAATATAAAAGATCTAATATATATAATAAAACGTTAACACGTGAACTTACAGGCGATCTCAAGATATAGGCAAAACCAAATTGCAGGACACAAATGTTTGTTTACACAATTCCCGCCATTTTGAAGTCTCCAAGTATGGTGTTGCCAATAGTAGGATTCCGAGAACATACATTTATTTATTTACTATAGTCGGGTCATTTTAATAGGCAACATTTGACAGTTCATCAAAATTCAGCAACGTAAACTTGTAACGACGGGCATGAAATAATATATTTTTTCGTTTTGTTAGTACTGCACAATTACTTGTGAAAATTACTTGTTAATTATTTTTCAATCTCAATTACATTTTAATGTAAAAATGACCGATTCAATACATTTCACCATTTGATTTCACTTATAAACCATTCTAAACATAACAAATAATTTCTGATTCAACAAACTGAACGTCGTTACCATGTTGAGGCGTCTAATCATTAGCCTTTTTAAACAGTAGAGATGTTACTCTAAAAATCGAAAGCTGATAAGTAGAATCAAATGTATCGATTACTTGTAAAGAAATACCACTGTAAATTAATAACCACGTTAAGGTCTGCAGATCGTCTCACTAAAAAAATAAAATTTGACAGACGTCAAATGTTGCTTAATAAATTGACCCGACTATAGTTGACCCGGCGAACTTTGTTTCGCAACAAAAGTAAAGTTATGCTTTATCACTTTTTTTTTAATACATCATACATGAATTATTATAGATAAACCGTTGACACCCTCTATCTATTAAAAAAACCGCATCAAAATCCGTTGAGTAGTTTGAAAGATCTAAGCATAAAAGGGGTCCGACAGCGGAAAGCGACTTTGTTTTATACTATGTAATGATTAGTGTAGTAATCCAAATTAGTAAGTGAAAACTTTAGAATATGTCAATTTACTTAGAGTGATGATAATTTGGTGCTGTGCTAGCGTTTGGATTATTGCCTCTATATGATAAAATATATAAATAACATACATAACATAACTTCACGCCTTTGTTACCCGCAGGTGTAGGCAGCGGCTGTTAAGCCTCGTCTCGCTGTTACGTTTACATCCCAAATGGAATAGGTGGCGAACCTATAAATAAATATATATTTCGGCATTAGTAGGGTTGGCACTCAGTTCGCTGCATGAATGAGCCGACCGGTGACTGCTTAGAATGTTGTGGGTCATGTCGCATTAAGACTTGCAGGCGGCTTAGAGGGTTTAACTTAATATATCTTTGCAGATGGCCATTCAGAAGCTGAAGACGGAACTGACTAAGACGCAGCGCCTGGCGGAACTGGCGCGGCCCGCACATCTGCCTCCGCTCATAAAGAAAGACGACAAGGTGATCAAGCAAGCTGCCAACTCTGTCCTCTATGGAAAGAGGTAATACCCGATCTTTTAAATACCACGGGCGTTGCGCAATTTTATTACAAAGCGATATTTAAAATATTGATTATATATTTTAAGGACCCCCACTATCTTTAATTGTCCACCATGTTTTAAATACTTCGTGTCATGTTTTGACTGGTGCACTGCTGACCACTAGTCGAGAAGCACTGACTTTGATAATTTTAACTATAATTTTAAATATTTACAGAATAAAATTAAAAGAAGATACAGAGAAACGGCCAAAAGTAACCTTAGCAAAGAAGCAAGACGAAGCTGAGTTTGTTGAAGAAATGGACTCTGATGACGAACAGCAGGTTAAAGAAGAAAATGATGTAGTTGTTGGTGATAAACAAACGATAACTCAGAATGTAGAAGAAGCAGACAATAAGAAAGTGGTAAATACAGAAGTTAAGAAAGTGTATGGTCCTATGAGGCCTCCTGATAATTATGTGATACCTGAAAACTATTTTGATCAAGAGAGTGATAGAGATCTACCAGAAATAATGGAAAAGGAATAGGTTTATTGAATAAAGTTATTTATTAAACCGAGCTATTTTTTTTTTTTTCAAAACTGTATATTTTAGAGGTTTTGTGTCATTAAATTTGGTGTAGGTTGTGGAGTATACCACCACTAGAAGAATATTATTCAATCATATTATTCCAGCAGAAGTGAAGTGAGGTTAAGTTTCATATAAAAGGCTTTTTCTGTTTAACTTTGCCACAAACTAGACGCAGTTAACTTGCCTATCTATTTTATAGTTTTCTCTTTTGAAAAAAGGGATAACCAACCAATCGGGTCACATGTGGCGCCGCCCGTAGACATGCACAACACCGAGGGGAATAAAATTGTGTTGAAGGCCTGCCTTCAGATACCTCTCTCACCTAGAGTTCTATCACTACACAAATATGGTCTTAAACCCAAAAATAGTCATTGGGTTAACTACTAATAAATAAAACAAACAATTTCTTATTCACTTATTCTTTTATGTTCTTTATTTTTAATCTCAGCTATTAAGAAGGGGAGGTACAACATACAAATCCATCAATGTAACATTTTACTTAGTTTTAAAGTAGTTTAAAATGGCCTCAAATATTTAAACATGAAATGCAATTGTAAATACATATTTAAATAAATAAAATGTCTAAATTCTCAACAATATAATTAGCTTTCTAATGAGTACGTAAAAATTTAATAGAAGTTACTGTCCACGTTTTTATATAAAAAACATTTTATAGGAATATTATTTTATACACTTGAACAACCCGCTAAGACACTATTCCTACATTCTACAATCCTTCCCATTGCGTTGGTTTTTAAAGTCCCTGATGTCACCTTCCGATAAGACATGGTCAATTAGGTCACAGAAATATTGCCATGGCCTTACTCTGCTCCTAAATTCTTTTACATTGTGTATTTGTTTGGTCACTCTTCGATACTTAATTCTTGCCGCATGTGCAGCAATCGGAGTTTTTTTAACTTAGATTCTTAATATCGAGCAATAATTCTGTATCGCATATGTTGGGTTTAGGGTAAGTTGCATTATGATAATATTTGTATAACATCGAAAACTCTTTTTTAACAACATAATTTATTGCTTATTAATAAAAGAAATGTACAAGAAATCTATGGATTTATTCTAGAGAACCTTATCTATACATCTCCGATGAACCAGTTAAACTTTTATGTAGCGTGTAATATAACTGATTTACATAAACTTGTTGAAAGTTTCATATCAGCGGTTGCTTCGGTTATCGGTAATATCGGCTACCCTTTATCGATCAATCTCTCCAAACACGACGTCCAACGTTCCTATGATAGCGACAATGTCAGCCAACATTGAATTTTTTCCAACTTTCTCTAACGCTGCGAGATGAGCAAAGCCAGGCGCCTTGATCTTGCATCTGTTAGAGAGCAAAAAATAAAATTCTTTACTGTCGTCTTCAAAACTATTATACACGTATTTTATAATCTGTAGAATAAATAAAATATTACAAAATTAATTTTCCTAATTGTATTTTACCCAACGTTTTTAATTCCCAGATGCATTTGAATTTATTTTTTAGATGGAAACACTATTAAACAGCATAAGAACTATTTTATAGCAACTGAAATAAATATATTTGTTCTGGTGTGGGAATCAGACTCGCTAACTACAGATTGGCAGTCGGTACAGTTAGCCACTACGCCATTACTAATCTATTAATAATATAAGGGTTGAAACCCGCCTGTAAGGTTTAGATCCACCATCGGACACCAGGTACACTCCGAACTCTCCCTTGGGTGCCTCGATAGCTGTGTAGGTGGCGCCGGCGGGCACTTGGTACCCTTGCGTGAACAGCTTGAAGTGATGGATTAACGCCTCCATAGATGTCTGAAATTAAAATTTATTTATAGTAACACTATAAAGAAAAATGTTCAATATTTTTTTTTTTTTTTTTTTTTTTTTTTTTTTTTCCTTTATTTACTGCACCATGGCGATCTGTTTATACAACAATAAGCCACTACTCTAACTGATATCTTGTATCTGTTTAAGATATTTTAGCTTGGTGAAACACTTCCATGCGAGTGTCTCAATCCAGTTTGATGAATCTATCTCGAAGAGTAGGAACACTGTGTCTTTTGAGTCTTCTATGTCGAAGGCCGCCAACTCCACTCAGATTGACGGCGAGCTCGTTTATATGTTTTGAGAGTCTTTCTTGGTAAATTTTGCTATAGGTCATAATCTCCTGTTTAACAGTAGGCACATTTAAGTCGAGATATATGAATTTGTTACTTATATGTTGAGGAATGTTAAAGATTGTCCTGAGTACTTTGTTTTGGAATCGTTCAAGTATCTCTATATTGCTATTGCTAGCTGTACCCCAAAGCTGAATACCGTAAGTCCATAATGGTTTTAAGATCGCTTTATAAATTGTTAGCTTGCTATGTGTGCTCAGTTTAGAATGACGCCCTATCAACCAATACATATTACGTAATTTTAGGTCTAGCTGTTTTCGCTTTGTCCATATATGAGTTCTCCATGTCAGCCTTCTGTCTAGATGCATGCCCAGGTATTTTGCGTTGTCTTGTTGAGGTATAATGCCGTTATTAAGTGTTAAAGGCGGACATGTGTCTCTCCTGAGGGTAAATGTCACATGTGCTGATTTGCTTTGATTTGCCCGGATTCTCCAAGTTTTAAGCCAATCCTCAATTTCATTAAGGTGGTGTTGAAGATGTTCTGTGGCAGTTACAGGATTCTTGTGTGAAGAAAGCAAAGCTGTGTCGTCTGCATAAGTTGCGACCGTAGTTTTATCAGATGTAGGTAGATCAGCTGTATATATGGTATAGAGAACCGGTCCTAGAATGCTTCCTTGCGGTACTCCCGATTTGATCTCATACAGACTGGAAATGTCGTTATTAAACTTTACTTCGAAGCATCGCTTGTTGAGGTATGCTTCTATAATTTGACAGAACGAATGGGGAAGCATTTTTTTTACTTTATAAAGTAGACCCTCATGCCATACCTTATCGAAAGCCTGGCTTATATCCAAGAATACTGCTGAGCAATAATTCTTTTGTTCTAGAGCTCTGCCTATTACATCTACGATACGGTGAACTTGCTCAGTCGTTGCGTGTTTTGCACGAAATCCAAATTGATGGTTTGGAATCACTTCGTTTAAATGTTTCTTCATTCTCTCCAATAGCAACTTTTCAAAGAGTTTACCAAGTAAAGGCAAAAGACTTATGGGTCGATATGAAGCAACGTCAGTTGGTGACTTTCCTGGTTTAGGTATCATAATTATTTGTGCAATTTTCCACTGGCTAGGGAAATGATTGAGACGCAAACAAGCATTATAAATTCTTGCGATTGCTACTATTCCCTTTTTTGGCAGATTTTTCACCAAGAGACTATCAATGTTGTCGTATCCCGGTGCTTTCCCATCTTTTAACTTGTTAATTTCCTGCGCTAATTCGGTCGGACTTATATGTTTCAACGGAAGACTCATTTGCTGGGCACTTTCAAGGTGTTGTTTTATTTTATCTCCGTGATCTGGTTTTGATTCGGGATATGGCTGAAACACATTGCTGAGGTATTCAGCAAAGATTGTTGCCTTTTCCAAATCTGATTTCGCCCACTTACCGTCAGTTTTTCTTATAGGGGGAATATGTTCCTTAGGGCGTTTTAGTTTTCGAGTTGCCTTCCATAACGAGTAATTGGTGTCTATATTTGGAGTCAAGTTGGCGAGAAACGTTTGAAGGTTATTGTTTGTAAATCCTTTGATGAGTTCCTTTAACTCGTTCGAGGATTTGTTGAATGCTGTTTTATCTGCAGGATATCTAGTTGCCTGCCAAATTTTTCTGATCTTACGACGTTCGAGTATTTTGTCTTTTATCAATTTTGGGTATTCATTTAATGTTCGAGGTATATATTTTTTCTTTGTTTTTGTGGAACTGGTTGATGCATTATGAATTATTTTATTTAGTTTCTCAATGTTTATATCTATTTCGTCCGGAGTATTCAATGGTTCAGTTAGGTTTATCCATTTCGTTATTGCATCTTGATAACTTTCCCAGTTTGTATTTTTGCTATACAATCTATTTTCTGAATTTACTAATACCACTGTCGAGCTTAGGTTCAATATGACTGGCGTGTGGTCAGAGGATAAGTCTATGCACGTTTCTGTGGTCATATAGTTAGGGCTTATGTTTTTAGTGATATAAAAGTCAAGCAGATCAGGTACCTTATTTCTATCCGTAGGCCAATACGTCGGTTTGCATGAGCTCATGCACTCTAGACTGAGCTTTCTGACAGTAGCTTCTAAGCATCTTCCTCGGTGTGTAATTAATCGCGAGCCCCAATGTGTATGCTTCGCATTCCAATCTCCTCCACAAACGAATCTGGAGCCAAGAGTGTTGAAATATGTGTGGTAATCGTCTTTAGTAATCGTGTGTCTAGGCGGGCTATATATGGCAGAAAATGTTACTTCAGATCTTTCATTTATCTTTACTTTTATTGACGTTGCTTGAATTTTATCTGTAAGATACTTTTCCAATTCATAATGTTTGATATTATTTTTAATAATTACAGCGGTTCCTCCATGACTATTTCCTGATGGGTGGTTTGTTGTATAAACTGTGTAATTGTGAATAATAAGGTGGGATTTTGAAGTAAATCTTGTTTCAGAAATTAATGCTATGTCAATTTTTTCGAAATGGAGGAATGTTTGGAGCTCTTGGCGGCGTTCCGTCAATCCGTTGGCGTTCCATGTGACAACTCGTAGTAAATTCATTTCGTTACTAGGCTTGTCACTAATTGAATCATGCGATCCATCATTTTGTCCATCATGCTGATCATGATTTGTTGAAATTTAGCGAACATAAGTTCTAGTCTGTCAGAAAGATTTTCTGTGTTATGTATGTCTTTAGTTGGCGGCGGATCTCTTGTTATCTGTGCGTAGCTTTTCTTTTCGGTACTATTGATTGGGCTTGTACCTTGTTTCGTCTGTTTAATGTCACGATTTTCGAAGTTTTCTGTTTTTGTAGGTTTGAGTTTTAGAATTTTTTCTCTGTATTGTTTGTATTTTGCACAACCTTTATAGCTTGCAGGATGTTTTTCTTGACAGTTTGCGCATGTGGCTTCTGTGTCTGGTGTCTTAGTACAAGTAGAAGTTGGATGTTCATTACCACATTTCACGCATCTAAATGGTCTGAAACATTGGTTTTTAGTGTGACCAAATCTCTGACATCGTTTGCATTGCATTATTTCTTTTTTTTTATAAGGAGCTTCAAAAGTTACTTTCATCTGGCTTAGATATCTTAGCTTGAATATTTCTGTATTATTCCTATTTGGTTCAAGATCCACGAAGAAGACAGGTAATGCCTCTTTGGTAGACCTGTGTCGTACATTCACTATTTGTCTGACTTCGTGTCCTTGTTCACTAAGTTCTTTTGTTATCTGAGTGGTATCTTCTGAAGAGTGCAACCCCCGTAGTACAACTCTGTATGCTCTTTCACATTTCAGTTTGTAGGTGTAATGTGAAATATTATTTTTTATGAAATTTTCTCTAATGATCTTATATGTTTGTATATCAGTGGGCATTAATTTAACTATATGGCCGGATCTTAACGTGGTCATTGTGTAAGATTTGTGATCAACAATTTTAATAAGAGAAGATTTCAATGCTGTAACATCCATAACTCCTGTCACAAAGATAGGTTCGGGCTTAGGTATATGCTCTGGGGTTTTAGACGGTGCTTCCGTTTCCTCACTATCAAGGAGATCGAAACTGTTGCGTGTTGGAATCGCAGAGTTATATGCATTCTTAGGTTTTTTGGAGTTGTCATTATATACGGGACTGGAATCCTTTCTTTTTTGTCTGATATGTACATTATCATTTTGCCAAGCTTTAACCGGGATATTTTCTGGTTCTGTTATCATGCCATGTTCTTCTGTTTCTTTGTTTTGAGTTACCTGGTCTTTATCTTTGCTTCCTCCATCTGATGGTAGACTGTTACTACGATGTCTGGTAAACATTTGCTTGTTCAACTGTTGTTGGATTAAGTTATTTGGTTTTGGTTTAGTATTATTATCATTCATAATGTTCCCACGAGTGAGGACGAAGTATAACGTCACATGAAGGGTGACGCCTATTCCTCCAAGAAGGCTCTATACAACAACGTTAGCCGGGTCCGTTGAGGTTGGCGCTAAGAACTTGCTACCTGCAAGCCATACATCCTTTCGGCACGTATCCCACCTTAGGATTAGGGTGAATTTTTCAGAGGCTTTCTACCTCTTGACACGGGCAATGAAGCCAATGCCCCCGTTTCCATGGTATAACCTTGGAGTTACGGGTTGTGAAGGTCATTTCCTACCCTCCTGGAACCTGTTTATTAGGCAGGCTGAGCCGGGCTATTTGCCGCCGCCCGGGACTCGGCGTTGTTGCTCGTTTAGCACCACCCGGAGGAGACGTGTAGGGTGTGTCTAAGAATAGATGGTAACTCCTACGGACGTGAGCAACCTCCTCCTCCTCAATATTAGTTATAATTATTTTAGTTAGTTAAATTTCTTTCAGTTATATTTATGTCTCGGTAGCCCAGTGGCCGAGCACCCCGTTTCTGAATCTACAGGTCGCGGGTTCGAATCCTGACACTGGCTCACACCAATGACTTTTCGAATTTGTTTTCGGAAAGTTATGTGTGATAAATATCGATCACTGAAAACTTTGTGCCCGGTATGGCAATAGGTTCGCCACCTATTCCATTTGGGACGCAAACATAACGGCGAGACGAGGCTTAACAGCCGCTGCCTACACCTTCGGGTATCAAAGGCGTGAAGTTATGTTATGTAGTCTGTCGCCGCATACTCCTAACGCCGTCGAGCACACGTCGGGAGAAGTGCGGGGCGTGAAGAAAGAAGCCCTTATAAACGTTCAACTTCATTTTGTATTAACCATTCATTCATCAATCGTAGTCGTATTCACACATTGTTAACATTACTCGTCTCTATTCATATTAAATGTCTAATAAATTAAACATCTACTTATTATTTCATATACATCAATCATGATCAATCACATTCAAAATCATTAGGGTAATAGAAGATCATTAGAAACCCCCTATACTAACTATTTGGTCCATCGAACCGGGATAAATCGAAGAAATTAATCGAAGAATTTGGCCAAACTCAACACTACTGAGCTGGTCAACACGCAGAAACTGAGCCAGTGGAACTCGTCATCGTCAGCACAACGGTCAGGTCTTCAATTCCTTCTATTATCCTATCCATACGATTCGTGTTACAGCCGTGTTTATTTTGTGCATTCCAGAAGCTATTGTGCAGTCTTGTGCCCTTTCGTGTCCGTCGATTCATCATAAAACAAGCTATTGTGCAGTCTTGTGCCCTTTCGTGTCCGTCGATTCATCACAAAACGTGAGTACTTTACCTATTCTTACACGTAGGCCTTCATAATGGGTGGTGAGGATAAATTATCAGCTCCTTCCAAATCCGTTTCATCAGTTTCTACCACAACGAAACGGTTAAGTGACCTCCCAGACCTCAAAAAACAACGAGGTAACTTGAGAGGCAGATTAACTCAATTTAAAAAATATTTAGATACATTTCACGATACGATTCCCACTCAATTACAAATTAAAGAAATTAAATTTAGAATGCAGTCTGCTTCAGAACATTTTAAAAGTTTCAATGATATAGAAAGTCAAATTGAGCTTATTTGTCCAGAATCCGAAATTACCTCTAACCTTGAATACGTAGAATCATTCGAATCCTTATATTTTAATATTTTGGCTACTGCTGAAAGTTTAATCGAAAGTGGAACTGGTGATAACTTAAATAACGTAGATTATAACGGTCATTTAATATCTCGTAGTAACATTAAATTACCCGAGATAAAATTGCCTTTTTTTGATGGAACATTTGATTTTTGGCTCGAATACAAAAATTCTTACATTACAATGATTCATAAACGTTCAGATTTAGACGAAATCCAGAAGTTCCATTATTTAAGATCTTCTCTTAGGGGCAGTGCGTTACAAGTAATTAGTGCTTTGGAGTTTACAGCTGCAAACTATAAACATGCTTGGGAATTATTAGAGAACAGATTTCATAACACTAGACTTCTGGTACACAACCATATAAAGGCGCTATTTTCAACTAATCCCTTGAAACAAGAGTCCCACATTCAAATCAGAAAATTAATAGATACCGTTTTGCGAAACCTACGGGCTCTAAAAACATTAGATGAACCCACTGATTCATGGGATACACTCATCATATATTTAATCGTATCGAAATTAGATTCATCTACAGAACGCGATTGGGAGAACAATAAGGGAACTATTCTTTCCGATTCTAACAAAAGATTAGTGTTAGAAGACTTGTTATTATTTCTCAGAAATAAAGCGGATACTTTAGAAATGATACATGCAAGTCACAATAGGCCGTACAATAAGCCTACACATATTATAAACGATAACAAAGCGGTTCAGTTTAAAAACAATACACAAGTACATAGTTATGTGTCGGCAAGTAATTCGAATACTAAAGGCAAAACTATCGCTAACAATAACATTCGCTCAGTTACTTCTTGTGTTTATTGTAACGGCCCACACACACTATATGGGTGTCGTAATTTCATGAACTTATCGATTAGGGATAGAATTTCATTTGTAGATGAAAAGAAATTATGTCGCAATTGTTTACAAGCAGGTCATTATATTACAGAGTGCGTGTTAGGTTCTTGCAAACAGTGTCAAGGTAAGCACAATACTTTGCTACACATTAACGGTACATCTAATGACAGCGATGCGTGTAAGCGAATTGAGCACACAGCTGATCGCTATACGTCTTCCGGTGTCGCTGCCCGTCCGTCCGTATCTCACGCGCTTCACTCTATGTCTACCGCTGTAGATACTTATCACACGCAACGCTGCGCTGTGGATCCGTCGAAACGCATACCATCAGTGCAGCCGGTATTGTTATGTACAGCGCTGGTGGATATAGTAGGAGAGGATAAACGAGTACATACAGCTCGTGCGCTGCTCGATAGCGGCAGTCAGCATAGTTTTATTTCGAATAAGCTAAGAAAACAATTAAACACGCCTTCTATACAGTCCACTATTCATATTACCGGTGTCGCACAATCCGTGACGCAGTCAAATCAATCATGCGAAATAACTATACGCTCTAAATTAAACGATTATAGTAAACAGGTTCAGTGTTTCGTCTTGCAGCGCATAACAAACAGTTTGCCCACGACGCACATTGACACCGAACTTATACGTATTCCAAATAATATCCAGCTTGCGGATCCGACCTATCATATTCCCTCAGATATCGATTTATTGATTGGTGCGGATCTCTTCTGGGAATTGTTAGACGATAATAGAATTCGATTAGTAAACGGACCATTTCTACAAAACTCCAAGTTAGGTTGGTTGTTGTCAGGGCCGTTATATACCAGTCACCGGGATTATAATTATAACAGAGTTTATTGTAATTTTACTCAATCCTTAGACGATCAACTTAAACGATTTTGGGAACTAGAAAATGTATCCGAGTCATGTAATAATATTACAGATGATGAAAAATTCTGTGAGGAGTCGACTCTTTACGTTTGAAGTTCACTGAGGTTTACTTCTGGACCGATTCGACTATAGTTATCGGTTGGCTCCGCATGGCGCCGCATTTGTTAAAACCATTTGTACAGAACCGTGTCACGGAAATTAACGAACTGTCAGGGAATGCAAAGTGGTTACATGTGGCAAGTAAAGACAATCCAGCTGATCTGTTGTCCAGAGGGTTAACCGCTGATTCGTTAATTAGCTGTGATTTATGGTGGAACGGTCCGTCTTATATTCGTACTAACGACTTAAATACTTTTACTAATAGTAATTTAAATAACATTAATAATTTACCGGAACTGAAATCTCATACGAGTATCAATACGTGTGTTAGTCACGAAGAATTTGTACAATACAATAAATACTCGTCGTTCAGTAAACTTATACGTATATGGGCCTATGTATTGCGCTTCGTGTCTAATCTACGTAAAGATAACAAGTCGACACGGCAAACAGGTTCTTTGTCCGTTGACGAATTGACTGCATCACAGTACACGTTAGTTAGATTCGCCCAACGAGAATCGTTTCCTAATATTTACAATTGTTTATTAAATAATTCTCCATTAAAATCGAACGTGAAAGAAATGTTGCGCGTTTCTGGTTTAAACGTATTTTTAGACGATAAAAATGTGATTAGAGTAGTTAGATTATGTAATTCTACTAGTTTGATTTCAACAAGAAACACCCTATTCTGCACTGTAGTCCACCATCTATCGTTATTATCGGTTAGTGAAATGTTACGTTTGTTTGTTCATTTGTTTTCTAACTCGAGCGGTGCATTTAGAGCTTGTCCAGTCTTTCCACTGACGATTTTAATTTAGCTTTTAACCATTTTATTAACAAACAAGGCAAACAGAACGAATTTTCTTCATTTTTAAACGATATATCAAAAAAAATAATTGATTTTTCGCCGAATCAAATATTTAAATTTTATTTTATTCCCCGCTATTCACCCCATTTTGGAGGACTATGGTAGAGTGGGATAAAGTCATGTAAACATCACCTTAGACGTATTGTGGGCAATGCAAACTTAACTTACGAGGAATTAAGCACGGTTTTAACGCAAATCGAAGCCGTTCTCAACTCCCGTCCGATGTCACCTTTATCCACTGATCCTTGCAATTTCACTCCTCTCACTCCTGGTCACTTCCTTATAGGAAGACCGTTGACCGCCCCACCGGGCGAAGATTTGTTGACAGATGTGAAAACTTCCCGACTCACCCGGTATCATCGCCTCGAGCAGCTACGGCAGCAGTTTTGGAAGAGGTGGTCCAGAGAGTGCCGACGGAGTCTCCCGTGTTACCGATATCCGAACAGCTACGGGGACAGCGAGGAGGGCGTTTTCAAAAATATGCCCGTTACCAAATCAGCAGAAGGATGCCGAGACACCTGATGCGAAACAGTTGGAAGCTGGTTCTTCCAAGGCCGGGGGCATGTCGCCGCATACTCCTAACGCCGTCGAGCACACGTCGGGAGAAGTGCGGGGCGTGAAGAAAGAAGCCCTTATAAACGTTCAACTTCATTTTGTATTAACCATTCATTCATCAATCGTAGTCGTATTCACACATTGTTAACATTACTCGTCTCTATTCATATTAAATGTCTAATAAATTAAACATCTACTTATTATTTCATATACATCAATCATGATCAATCACATTCAAAATCATTAGGGTAATAGAAGATCATTAGAAACCCCCTATACTAACTATAGTCATATTTATTGTCAAAGTGTGTATTGGGCAAAGCATGTGCATGGCATGGCAAAAGACATGGCAGAGATGAGAGGACAAACAAAATCCGAGGAGTGACACTACTTAATTGAATTGAATATCTTCAGCGAAAATAAAATGAACCCAATTTTAGACACACAGGCAAAAAAGATTTTTATCGGAAACTAATATTTCCTGATATATTTTTATTTGTTAGTCAACGAAATCCTTCCTCTACCTTCTGATGAGACACACCAGACTCATTGCAGGCAAGTGGGTCACCTGATGGTAAGCAACTACTCACCACCCATGAACACCGTGCTGCGTTGCCGTCCTTCAAGGGAGTAGGAGGGGTATGGTGCTTGGGCCTCCGGATACCCCTCTCACCGAACGAAACACGGCACGAGCCACTTCACGCCGATATTCCGAGAGGTCGTGGTATTTCACCGTTCTTTCAATAATAACCAAGTGGGACAAGAGCTTAAGGTGTCAAAGATCTATTACATACCTTCATTTCCTCACGCGAGGGGGGCGTCAGCTTGGCGTCGTCGGTCTTGATCTCTCCAGGAGGCATCTGGTTCAGGCACTGGTCTATGATGCGCAGCGATTGACGCATCTCCTCCACGCGACACAAATATCTGGATAGAGAGGCAGATACTTGTTAGTAGTAGTTTTGACCACAGCTTATTAATAAATATTTCTTTGTTGACTAATAAAACATCCTATCATACCTGTCATAACAGTCCCCGTGAGTGCCAATAGGTACGTCGAAGTCCATGAACTCATATGCGTCGTAAGGTTGAGACTTGCGTAGATCCCACTTTATACCAGACCCACGAAGCATCACACCGCTGGAATATAAAAAGCATATTTTTTTGAGTTTTTTAGATAGTTTTGATAATCTTCTTTCTAATATATAAAATTCTCGTGTCACAGTGTCAATTACCATACTCCTCCGAAACGGCTTGACCGATTCTCATGAAATTTTGTAGGCATATCGATAGGTCTGAATTGGACATCTATTTTTCAACCAACCACCTCTACATGTTTATTTTTAATTTAAGATATTTTTTTATGAAACAGCATACAAAAACACATATCTTAACTTTTCACCTCACTCAATCAATCCCAATTTCTAATTTGTTTGTCAAAAATTTTTTTTTTGAACGACAACATTTGCTGGGTTAGTGATTAATAATATAAAAATAAGTGACAAAAACGCTTGCTGTACCTGAAGCCATAGTTGAGGGCATCTTGAGCGGTGACCACCCCTATATCCTTGGTCCTCTGTACCCATATCCTGTTGGTGGTCAGAACATCTTCCACTTCGTCCAACCGCTCGGCGAATTTGGCAGCGAACTCGTATATGTCGTCCATGAGACCTAACGGCATATCCTGTGAGCAGAAACAACTAGTTGTTTAAGAAAGAAGAGAAAAAAGCCACGATTACATTTTTTGAAAACTATTTAATTAAGTCGTATTTTTTTATCATTGATTTGTTTCTGTGCTAATAGTTCTTACCAGAAATACTCCACCAGGTCTGATGTATGCAGCATGCATACGAGCACCACTGACTCTCTCATAGAACTCCATCATCTTCTCTCTCTCCTCAAACAGCCAGAAGAATGGGGTCAGAGCGCCAACATCGAGAGCGTGGGTGCCTATTGCCATGATGTGGTTCAGGAGTCGAGTGATTTCAGCAAACAAAGCTGAAGGGAAAACAACAAATTTTATGAAGTTATATATAATGTAACAGTACTTTTCTAATTGCCTATTTAATTTTTACAATACAAAATAATATTTATGTATTAGAATTAAAAAAACAGTCCAGCTTTATGGAAGTTTCGCCAACAGGTTGTTATTAAAAGAATTAATTTCGGCTATTTATCAGTATTTTCTATATATAATGTAGATATGTACTACATTAAAATGAGCTTAAAAAAAATCAACTACATACTTCTGATATATTTCGCCCTTATCGGTATATCAATATTGAGTAGTTTCTCAACAGCCAAGCTGTAACACTGCTCATTACACATCATAGACACGTAATCCAGACGATCAAAGTAAGGCAGAGCCTGAGTATATGTCTTGTATTCTATAAGCTTCTCAGTGCCACGATGCAATAAGCCTATGTGAGGATCTGCCGCCCGAACTAACTGTAAACAATAAATCAATACACATTATTTTTTTATCATTCATAGATACATAAAATCACGCTTTTATCTCATAGGGTGGGCAGAGACTTTGGCACACACATTGTCATTTAATTTTCTAGTTAGACATATTATTAGGAGACTTACCAGATCAAAGAATTCTTTTGGTGATCTCGGATCTAAGCCTACTCAAATTTCAAAATTCTTAAGGAAAGTAACAATAAAGCATTTATAGCATAGATGTCAAATAAGAAAAGTGAAAACTTTTTATGGTAAAAACGGGCACCAGGGGTGTCACATCAACGTATTATTGAAATTTAACTTTTGTGTTAAACCTTGATCCCTTACTAATCAAGGTCTCTCATAACCCTTTCAAATATCATTGCGGCTTACCTCCCCATCTAGCTCAAGCACAAGACGCAACACTCCGTGAGCAGCTGGATGCTGTGGACCAAAGTTAAGTATCATGTTGCGTACATGCTTCTCACCAGGTTTGACCACACCTGTGACAGAAGGTAATCCAAATTTAGTTTTCAGTTTATACAATTATATAATAATAATAATATTTTTATGAAACTAATCACACACACAGCCTATGTTTAGGCTATCTGCAAAGCATTAGTGACTGCACAAACATAACTCTTTTTAACAACGCTGCTAATCCATTTTAAAATCATGAGCTGTCAACAAGATGTAGACAAATCTTTAGAAATATATAAAAATGAAAAAAAAAATTCAAAACACAAAAATATACTCATATTATTATGTTTATTTTCTGCCTTGTTCAAAGTTGCGTTTATGTTTGGAAAATTTATCCATCAAAGTAGTACCAGATGTGACAGTGTCTAATTTATGACAGATTCTATTAAAACTACTTACCATGGTAGGGTGGGTGCTTTATTAATGAGGTAACTTCATCAGGGTACATAACAGCACCTTCAAATTGTTTCACATACTCAGCATCCGGATACCATCTATGACCATTTCTCTGACTACTGAGGAATAATATCACATACATAACAATTAATATTGACTAATCAGATACACAATCCAATGCATGTGTATGAAAAGAGCTATCAAAGTCAGAAAAGTGAGTGAGGTGTGTAAGAATTCTCCCGTAAGTGCTCAGATTTCTCTGCCTACTACAAAAGGGATATGGTGTGAAGCCACACTCTAATAATTTTGTCACAATTTTTGTGACACTATGTCCACAACAGTAGACTAGAAGGCAATTTCAACATATATATACAGTTTTATTACTATTATTATTATAATAGTTGCAGTATAAATAGACATTCTTATGCCTGCGTCAAAATCTTTATTGCTAATAAACTCAATTCAAGGGACATACCCAATCATCAAATGGAATAACGTTTGATAACGATGATCTGTTTGGGTGATACTAACAATTATTTACAGCTTTGTTTACAAAATAATCAATCGTTACTATACTTATAGGTTCGAAAAAAGCACTCATATGTAATCGGGCATAAATTTATATCACACAGACTTACTTTAGCACAAACAAATATAAGAAAATAACAAAAAATTGTTAACCTAGAAAGTTACATAATGCTTAGCATATTTAGATAGCCAATGATTTTTTATTCCAATTAACACTCACTTTACATTGTAAACAGCTGGTATATTTTTTAATAGGGCACTTTTTTGCCCCAAATTTGAGGATTTTCTCAGAAAAACATTAAAAATAGAGGCCATATTTGACAGGACTGACTGAGACTGCGGCCTACTGCGTTCCGTTTTATCGATTACAATTTGACATTAAAATTAGACATATGGAAAACGTCAAACCAATTCCAGTACGTTCCAATCTTTAGTATATTGCTTTCAAATAATTATTTAATTGAATTATAAAATTTAATGTAAATTTGGAGGAATGTGACATGAAAATTATATGAAATAACAAATCGTCAGCCAGCTAGTGACAGGAAAAGCTTATAAGAATTAAGAAGGAAGCTTTCAAACAATTTGGCTATAGCGGCCACTCGCCTTTAGTAACAGAATATATCGTTTTATATCTTTAGCTGGAGAGTAACAAATTGTACTTATAGTAAATGATAATTTAACAAATTGCTTTTGTTTTTTTCTACTAAATCACTTTTGTTATCCATTTATTTGAAAAAACGTGTAAGAAGCGTGCCTTATGACGCTCTGTTCTCTCTGTCTACCCCGCAAGGGATTTGGCGTGAAGTTATGTATGTGTATATTTGAAATATCACTGGAAATTTACATGTTTTTTCCTATAGATTATGCTGTTAACGACTATCATATATATTAATACGTAATAACTATATTATCGACTACTTTAGTTAGTTTTTGTTCAAATAGATTGTATCCATTCGTAAATAAATAACAGTTTTGATGTCTTTTCTGGTTTAAAGGCTGAAATTAATTTATTAAACCTTCTGGTAGCGCCATTTATTAATTGGTTGGGTAACAGTGGTAGAGCCAAGCAGTTCGCTGCATGAATGGGCTGCCTCGACCGGTGAAATACCATGACCTCTCAGAAGATCGACGTAATCAGTAGGTAATGCCGCGTTTTGTTCGGTGAGATAGGTACCCGGACGCCCACCCCCCTTCTCCATCTACTCCCTTATAGGTCGGTGACACTATATGTGTTGCTGGTGTCCATGGGCGGCGAAGGTTGCTTACCATAAGGTGACACGCTTGCTCGTTTGCCCTCCTATACCATTAAAAATACAAAAAAAATCCTGCACCACAAAGGAGTTCACGTGAAGTTAAGTATGTCCATTATTGACGTACGGTATTCGCATTCGCGAAAATTCGCATATATTGCGATATTCGCATTCGCATATATTGCGATATTCGCATTCGCAAAAAAAATATTGCAAATGTTAGGCGAATGTTTTTAACAACAAAAATAGGAAATATAATGATAATATGAAGACCTAAGATTTATATTTTGTATATAACTTTAGCCACCTACATCATCATGAGCCTTTTGAGGTCCACTGATCTCAAGAACTGCGGGTACGAATTGAAAAATTATTTTAGTGTTAGTCTTTAGGTTAAATATCATAACAATATGATTAATATGAGCGGAGCAATAACATTTTTGGTCGAAAATGTATGAAATATGTCAGTACAAAGTTCGCGCGGTCTGCTAGTTGATTATATGAAATACATACTAAGTGTCGATGTTCCAGTGGTCGAGCATCCCGCTTCTAAATCGAGAACTCGAGCGGAATGTGGGCTATTCCTTTCGAAATTGTTTTAGGAAGTTATTTGTGATAAATATCACTGACTGACAACATTGAGCCCAGTGTATGGCAACAGGTTCGCCACCTATTCCATTTTGGGACATAACGATTCGGCGAGCCGATGCCTAACAGCTATTGCCTACATCTTCGGTTAGAAAGGGCTTGATAACTTCACGTCCTTTTCAAACCGATGATGTTGTCATAAAATACAAAAACAAACTCTCTCTACATAATATTATTATTTATTCATCATCAAACAATTAAAATATACAGCCTGACTAAATTGAATTCATTCATCTGTATTCACCATAGTTCATATACATGTACGGTATATTGGTACAGTACATAAACATTTTTTTTTTCAGATAAAATTACATTTTTGTCTATTCACTCTATGAATAGACAAGGTAATTTTTTTTTTTTCAATTTTGGAGTCAATATCGTATGGTAGCATTGACTCTTTATTAGGTTCACATATTAAAAACATAGAATATTTTATAACTTAGATGATAGTCTTAATCTTAATACTAAGTGTTTATTTGACTCGCTTTTGTTGTCTTTGTCGATAGATGTCGTTGACGGGTGGTGCGACGCCCAATTCGTCATCATCAGAATCTTCACCCAATTTCCTTCGACGAGCCTGAAAGAATTAAATATTTATATTTTCTATCATTATTTTACCACAACAAGAATTTACTTCAAAGAGGAGTTGTTTATTCAACATAGTTTAATACATGTTTGTGACTATATATTGATTTACCTTGCTAGACACGGTTGTGATACCCTCATCATCAACGATCCAGTGCACTGAGCGAGCCAAGTCGAATAGTTTCGTGTCGCAACCGTTTTCTTGTGTAGGCGCTGGCGCTGTAATAAAATATAGTATATTACAAATCATATCCTGCTACGATTACAAATTAATTTCGTATAACTCATTATTATCACTACATGTATAGGGTTTTCCAATAAGGACTTGACAACTTTGAATGCAATTGTGAACGCACCCTTTCACTAATCATCAAATTGTTACCGTCAACTTATTATGTAACCTTTATTAGCTTTATTATATAAAGCATTTTTATCATGGTAAAGTACATGAACGAACAACGTCTGCAAATTATAAAAATATACTACAGAAATTCGTAATTGGTGACCGCTACTTTATGGGCGTTAACGCCGATTTTCAGTTGTAATTGTCGCCCCCTAACACTGCTTGTCTTAGTAGCCACTAAGACAAGCAGTGACAAGTTTATGTTCTTGACTTCTAATTAGAAAATATGGAATTGGACATGTGGTTGCAACTGGACGGTGCCACTAGCCATACAGCACACGTTACATTTATTGAAGAATAAGTTTGATGAGCGTGTTGCATCAAAACATGGACCAGTCGATTGGCCGCCTTTTTTGGGAGATTCGAAAAGGTAGACTAGTTTTTAGACTTTATTCTTTGGGGCTACGTCAAGTCGTTAATATATGTGTGGCCGAGTCATCGAAAATTGAGTCCAACGAATCAACCGCTGTGACAAATTCGCGATTACCATATAAACGAAGTCGAGTACCATTCATAAATTTTTTGATTTTATTCCACCCTGATAATAAAGATTTTGTAATATCTTTTATTTTTTTATGGTATTGGGAGGCAAACGAGCAAACCTGTCACCTGATGGTGAGCAGCAATCGTCGCCCATGGATACACAAAGATAGTGTTACAGGAGCGTTGCCAGCCCTCACAATGAGATATGGAACGGGTCGGGAAAGGGATTGGGCCTCTCTCACCAAGCGAAACGCGGCAAGAGCCACTTTACGTCGATATTTTGAGATGTCGTGGCATTTCGGCGGTCGAGCCGTGGTTCTACCACTGTAGAAAATGGTTTGCATTTTATTTTGAAAAACCAACCAATTCGAAGTGTTTTGTAACATATTTATTTCTAAGACTTTCGCGAAATCACACTTATAACATCAAAACAACTTTTAGGATTATATCGCGTTTATTTATTACTTATTTGATGAACAAAAAGAGGGTAGAACGAAAACAGATGATGAACAAAAAGAGTGTTCATCACTCGTGAAAATGATTTCTGTAAAGAGTTCGAAACGTCGGGAAATAAATAAAAATAAGTAATAAATAAACGCGATATAATCCTAAAAGTTGTTTTAATGTTATGTTTTGTAACATTTCAAGAATCAAGTATAAAGGTTTTAAATAGCAGATCAGTCAACATCTTTAAGTAGCAGATATATCATTATGTATAAATACTCACGCTTGTCAGGCAAAGAGATTCTGTTAAACAGCTGCATGAGCCTGTCGACAGACACGAACGGACCTCGGAATGAATTAGGCGGAGGCATCAGAGTACAGAGGTGAGCAGCTGCCACGGGCATGGGGAATATCCCACCTACAAATACAATTAAAAGTTATGGTTTTAATTTAAAATAGCACTTTAATATAATAAATAGCGATAGCTTACACAGCTTAAAACTAAAATTGCGATGATTGTTTACCTGATATAGGATGTTCTCCAGGCAATGGGTTCACTTTAGGTTTGTAAGGTATCATCTGACTTGTGTCGGGTCTAGCAATGTCCTTGTTAGGATCATTGTCTCTGCAAATTAATCAATTCATTAATTTACGGAGATTAATTTAAGGAACAAATAGGAAAATGAGCTATAAATGCTATAAGCATTTGTGGTTTTTTAAAGTTGTGGCAATAACTGAGAGGATCATAGGAAATCGCCTTGGGTGGTATGGGCATGTAATGACGAGGGATGATACATATGTTGCGAGAAGAATCATAAGCCTGAATGTGGAAGGATATAAGAGAAGACATAAAAAAATATGGATGGATTGTGTTAAAGACGACATGATTAAGAAGGATATTAGTGTGGGAGTAGGAAATTCAAGATGAGAAAGTGTGAAAACGAAAAACACCAAATGATGGCAACAGGGCTGGAAGATGATGATGAAGTTTGTGAGGTGTTAGGAACGGAACAGAAAGGGGCATCAGAAGTTAAAGTAGGAATTAGCCCAAAATCGCTTCCACGCAAGATTAGATAAAATCAATTGCTGGAAACCAATAAACTGCTCTACAATAGGTAATAAATTATGAAAAAGATTGTTTACTTTTGTCCGAGAATGACAACTGCCAATTCAGGTGATATCCCAGCCAGGGCACCCCCAAGAGCCCAAGACTTGTTAGACATTGAAGCAACCTGAAACAAAATAAAACCATTTAAGATTACTGGACTATATAAACAATTAGCCAATTTTTTTTCTGGATTATTTTGGACAAATTGTTTATAATTGTAATGATAGGTGTATTATTGGTCAGAGACAGTTGACTACAGTACCTCAGTGTATCCAATAGATTTCAGTTCAGCGATGCTGCAAGGGTACAAGTCCAGAAACTTGTATCTGTCCACCAGCTGCGCTGTCTCTTTACCTTCGAACTCTTTTATCTGTAACACAGTAATATTTATACTGAATATTTCTGTAAGTATTATAACATAACATAACTTCACGCCTTTTCTACCCGAAGGTGTAGTCAGTGGTAGTTAAACCCCGACTCGCCGTGTTTACGTCCCAATAGATGGGGAACCTATTGCCATACCAACATATGCACAAAGTTTTCAGTCATCAATACTAATCACACTTATCTTTCCAAATTAATTTCGAAATCATTGGTGTGTGCAGAAGTGGGGTGCTGGACCACCGACACTTAACAAAGTAAGTAAGTGTTATAATCTATATATATATAAGAGATTTCCACCTATATATTGACTCATCACGATATCTCTGGAACCATAAGGCGTAGCGACTTGAAATTTGGTAGGATTATTCCTTTCGCCGAGTAGAGGTCAGCTAAGAACGGATTTTACGAAATTCCACCCACAAGGGGGGTTGCGGGGGTGTTAACAATGGAAAATTCCCATTTTTAACCTATAGCTGCTATCGACTTCAAATTTGTCGAAGATATTGCAGTATTAACATAGCGGGGCAGCAGTTATTATTTTTGATGCGAAACAGAGTTCGCCGGGTCAGCTAGTTATTTATATTGAAATAGATTTCTTTTTTTGGAAAACTTAAAATTTTAAATAATGCTCCTCCTATTTTTGTTATGTAACTATTTCGAATATTTTTTTTTGCAATTCTGGACTATGATTAAACTCAGCAATATATCGAAATAAAAGTAAACAAAATATCGTACCTTCTCCAGTACAGCCTGTCTTCTTTTCTCGACTTTTACAATACTGACCAAATCACCAATATTCGACTCAAACTCCAAAAATCTATTCCATATGTCCACAGAGCTTTCTGGCTTGAGACTGCCAGAGGAGAGGACACGCTCGAATAGCACACGAGTGTTGTTGTCCTCTGAAACAGTGGCATAATATTTAAAAGGATAATTCCTGCTGCCCATACCTTCGATTAAAGGTGTGAAGATGAAGACAATTGTCTAAATTGAAGTCTATACTGACCATTTAAATGTGACAAATAGTCGATATAACACAGCACATACTCCGGTATATGTGAGAACTTCTTGAGGCCCAACTCGAATATTCTGAAGGCGATGTTCTTGTCTTTGGAACAGTAGTACTCCATCAGAGCAGCGGCTACGAACACGTGGTAGCGAGACCTGGGAACCCGAAAATATATATAGACATATAACTTCCGTAATATTGATGCAACACATGTAAACAGCAAATATGAACGTATGCATATGTGTTTTCATTGATCCAAAAGCACTTATTTCTAGTTAAATACTAGGAATAGTCAATAATATGTTGTTTATTTACCTAGGATCTTCTCTAGCACGTTTGAAAACTGTCCGGGCAGATTTAATGCCCTCTGCTCTGCGCGCGAATTTCATGTATTGAACGTATGCGAGCGTCGGGTCTATGTCCTCCATGTCTAAGTATCTCGTGTACACTTGATGCACCTGGAATAATATAACACTCATAGTAATTAAATAATTAGTTTTTCAACTCATTATTGAAAATATTCATCATGTGAAAAAGGCAATATACTTGATGGTCTCCGCTTTTGAATGAAGAAGGGTGGGCACAACCTTGTGCCCAGTGTACAGCATTAGGTTTTGCCACCTAAAATTCGGCTAATCTACAGATGTACGCAAGGTACTGCTACTGCCTATATATCCGGGTATTGCAGACGAGAAGTTAATGGTGTTTCACAATAACCTACCTTGTTGTAATGAAGTCTGCTTTCCTCGTAATCTGCATGAGCGAAGTGCAGGAGTGTGGACTGTTTGAGTGGTCCGCTGGTCGCCCGCTCGTATACAGCTGCCGCCTCGTCAGAGAACAAACGAGCAGCGTTCGAATCCTGTACAACGCAAATTAAATTAAATTTGCTACGTGACGGGTACAAATGCGTACACGCACGCATTCTCGCACGTATACGTGCACGTTCACTAGTTTCATAAACGCAACGAACGAATGTTTGAAACTTTACCCCTTTCTCCTGCAACAACTTTGCGGAATGATCGAGGAACTGTGCAGCCTGATGCCAAACATCCGGGTGGTGCGCCAGACACAAAAGACACTGTTCTATAGCGAACATTACACGACGAGCAACCAGTGCAGTGTCTTCTGAACGTAACGGATTTGAACGTTCCCAAGTGATATATTTCTTCCATAATTCCACCTAAAATAAAATTGTACTTTAAACAACTGGTTTATATTTCCCAACTCATTAAGATGCTTAAAATCGCGTATAGGTAACAAAAAGTATGTATTATTATAATACACAATCAATCAATCAACAATATGACCTGTTTCATTTCTTCTCTATCTGCAGTTGGAGGTGTGGCGGGCATATTCCTGTTCAGTCCTCTGGTAACTGTCTCCAATTCTTTGGAAACACGACGCGCGTTCATATATTCACGTGAACGTTCCATAGCCATACGTTCCGCTAAAAAAATAAGTGTGTGAAATTATAGTTAAAACTTTCTTACTTTGCCCTTGAAATTATAAAAATATACATATTATCTAATTTGTTTTTTCTTTTTGGATAGGAGTGCCAACTACCGGCCGATATGCTGAACGAGGCGGGGAAGCTCTTCGAAAGAGTTATCTCCGCCCGTATCAGCAGCCACCTGTCGCAGGTGGGCCCGGACATATCGGACTGCCAGTTCGGGTTCCGGCAGGGGCGCTCGGCCATCGACGCGGTGCGTCGGGTGCGGGCCCTGTCGGAACTACGGCCTACCTGCAGGAAAGACGGGTGGACTATGTCGACCGGAGCGGGACGGAGCAGAGGAAGGAGGTAACGTGCGCAGTTCCTCAGGGGTCCGCGCTGGGGCCCCTGTTATGGAACCTCGCCTACGATCCGGTCCTCCGCACCAGTCTGCCCCGTGGCGTGAGTGTCGTTTGCTACGCAGACGACACTCTAGTGGTCGCCACGGGACCCGACTTCGAGTGCACGCTCATGTTCGCCGAGCTGGGGGTGGCGATCGTCCTCAGACGGATCCGGGGGCTGGGCCTGGGGGTGGCGCCTCATAAAAGTGAGGCGCTGTGGTTCCACCGCTGTCCCGGTGGGGAAGTACATGAAGTACCTCGGCCTCACCCTGGACAGCCACGGGAACTTCGAGGAGCACTTCGTGCGGATGGTCCCCTGAGCGCGACAGGTGGCGGGCGCGTTACAGCGCCTGCTACCGAATCTCGGGGGACCGGGAGAGGGAGTTCGCCGCCTCTAAGGTGGCGTCGTGCGGTCCGTGGCCTTGTACGGGGCCCCCGTTTAGTCGAGAGACCTCGCGGGGGCCTCCCGCTCTCGGGCTCCGCTGAGGAGCCTAGAGCGGATCATGGCCATTCGGGTCGTACGGGGCTACCGTAAAATCTCGTACGAGGCGGCGACCGTCCTCGCGCGTCCCCCTCCCCCTTCATCATTCCGGGGAGGAGGGGATCCAGACGCGCGGGGACACGAAGTGCGGAGTCGGGAGGCCTTCCGGCGGGTCCTGGTGGACTGGCGCGATGCGCTGTTCCAGAGCTGTGCGCGTCAGCGCGCCGTCGGTGCCGTCCTGCCCCACCTCGAGACCTGGGTGCTCCGCAAATGGGGCACTGCCACAGGTTGACTCAGATACTCACCAGGCACGGGTGCTTGCGTGAGTATCTGAGTCGAATAAAACGAGAAGAGACGGCGAGATGCCACCATTGCGCATCCGACCTGGAATTGGCCCAGCACACGCTGGAGGTCTGCCTGGCTTGGGCGACCGAGCGCCGAGTGCTGGTCGACGGGATCGGGCGAGACTTGTCCCCGCCGGCGTTGATCGCGGCAATGCTAGCGGGCGAGGAGGAGTGGAGGGCTGTGTCTCCTTCTGCGAAGCTGTGATGCTCCAGAAGGAGTCCACCGAGCGGGGTCGGGAGAGAGCCGATCCCGCTCGAAGGCGGCGGCGGTCGGAGCCGCCCCACCCTGGAGTGGCCTCTCGCTGAGGCTCCCCGAGGACGGGCCCCCCTCGTGGCAGGGGGGGCTAAGAATTAGCTATTCCTGTATTACAAATGACACTAGGTACTCACCAATTATAGTGTTAATGCTTTGCTCAAAAGCAATATAATCCTTCCACATAGTTTCAATACCGATAATGGGAGTGATCACTGCCCTTTGGTATACCTGTAAACAAATATAATTATTGGATATATATTGATAAAATATTAAATAACGGAAATATCGCTCACACATACCTTTCGAACGGCAGATATCTTCTGATTTTCAGCATAAGAGCCAATAGCTTCAACACTCTTCAGGAATGTTATATAGTCATTCCAGATCGGGTAAGCATGGATGTCCAAACCGATTTTGTCCAATGCGAAGTCGTAAGCTTGCGCCATTTTTTCCCTGCAGTAAAAAATAGTAATAAATATATGTGGCGCTCTGTTCTCTCTGCCTACCCCGCAAGGGATTTGGCGTGAAGTTATGTATGTATGTATGTAAATATATTACATAATTTTAATAATCAGGGTATAGGCACCAGTCATGCCTCGTCTACCTGAATGAAATGTTTGGTGCCATAGAGTGAGTGCCCGATCAGGCTTGATTTAAAAAATGTCAAAAAGTACTACAGACTAATTTAATTCCAAAAAGTCATTAGTTCTATCTAGATCACTGAAACGATACAATATAATTATACGAATAAATATACGAACGATGAAATATAATTACTAATTATAGAGAGAAAGATTTTTTTTTTTTGCTTGTGCATTACGTACTGATTTTAGTATTTATTTTACCATTACAAAACTACGTTATTCAGAATATCTATATAAAAACCCCTGAAATGATGGTCATAGCATTTTACGCGGGCAAAGCTGTAGGCAGTATTTGGATGCTAGTAAAATTTAAATAATATATACGTACTTGTATGTGGGCAGCATGCTTTTCGTCTCCTTAACGTAATTAAGATATAGCCTCCACAGTTCTATGTTCAGAATCTTCATTAAACACCTCTGGAACAGCTGTACAGCCAAAATTATATAGTCAAATAAATAGATTCTACTTGATCCTTTAATATCATTCCGCTGGAGCACCTACCTATAATGATTGGAAACGAGAATTGGTTTCTCGCTGATATTTAAAAAATAATGCTCATAACCGTAACACGCACCTATTGCAATTTTTATGTTACCCTTTATAAAAGTTAGGAGTATGGAAAAGAATAATGTTTTAATATCATCTGAATATTTATTTAAATGTTAAATTAACTAAAAATAACAAGCATAAAAACTGGACTGAAGTATAGGGGCTAGGTCTATTAAATACGCATTAAGCTAATTTATAACTGTATATTTTTATAGCTATATATTTATAATAATAATTATGATTTTATCAAGCTTTGGAAGACGACCAAAAATACACCCGAAAAACATAATCTTCTCTCTGACTCAGCAGAGTCCCTGTTATAGGATAAATCAGTTTCATATCTTAGGACTAGGTGGCGTAGTGTTATTTACATAAAATTTTATAGTTCTCTTTTATACGTACTTAAATAATATCTGATAGTACCTATTGTACTGGAAATGTAAAAATATATAAGCCTGCTTGGTAAAATTTAAGCATTAAAAACTTACCAGTAGGTTGGTACCTACACAATATCTTTTGCGGAAGTCCAAATCGCGCTGGACGGAACTACTTTCAATTTATGTAATAAACTATTTGTCGTAGACCACACTTTTTTTTTTTTTGTAAATATTGTTTAGGTTACCAGATGGCTAGGCAAGTCGCAGACTACCTTTGCGACTATGCTACGCTAAATAAAGAATTCGAGAGACGAAAGAAACATATTTCATCTATTTACGATACCTATAGGGAAATTGTATATATGAAACTGAGGACATCTCTGAAGCTAAAAGCTGCAGAGTGTACCAAAGGAACATGAAGTCGGAGAACATAAACATCTTGTTGACACGTCCATAACATATACCTAAGGTTATTGGCCCAGATAAGTAAACATTAATATACCTACCTATTTTTGTTCACACCTCATAACTGAACTGAATATGTACACAGATATACATATGACATTCGAATGAAAAATAAAAAAGTCAATTAAATACTGGCGGTCTTCACAAGAACAATATTTTGTAAGGTTGAGGCGAAAAATATGATTTAGGCGGGTACCTAAATAGATCAACGTAAACGCCAAATAAACGTTTGTATTTTTACGTGCCTGCCGTATAAAATATTTTGAGAGGTCAGACGTTAAGTATTACAGAGGGGATGA
Organism: Euproctis similis; assembly: GCA_905147225.2. Lineage (NCBI taxonomy): Eukaryota > Metazoa > Arthropoda > Insecta > Lepidoptera > Erebidae > Euproctis > Euproctis similis. The sequence continues at coordinate 17,608,191 of LR990106.1, forward strand.
CATTATTTATTTAAGGCCAACTAATATTGGTTTATTCATACATTTTAGCATTATCGGTACGGTCTGTCTCTCTCGGCGATATCAAAGGGAAATAAAAAGGGTAAGTCAAATGGTAAGATATGGCAAGGGTAAGGCAATTCCCAGTCTTATGTCAAATTAAAACCAGTTAAGCCAATTCCTATTTAAAGGTCAGATATCTTTATTAACCAATTTAACTATCGGTTGCAGCTTGCGTTTTATAAATGAATGTGTATAACAAGATTGAAAATAATTAATAAACACAATCATATAAAGGAAATGTGTAAAAATGTTCTTTTAAATCAAATATACTGCCATATTGGGTAATTTTGTACATTCCATATTACGCACAATCGCACAAAATTACTGAAGGTTAGCAATTTTGATACCCACATTAACATTGTTTTAAATTATAACAAACATAAAAAAAATAAAAAAAAAAAACATACAGACCAATTGAGAATCTCCTCCTTTTTTAGTAGTTGTTTAAAAATGAATACATAAATACTACAGGTTTAATTCTAAAAGGGTTTTCACATGTCAAAAGTGAGCTTCTTAATGAATCTAGTATTTAGACTTTACATAATTTTTCCAATATTCAAAAGTAAGTGTTTTCAATGTTTAATAAATAATGTTAATTCACATTTTTTCACCATATATTCATGGCAAAAACTCGCCTCCGACATGTCTGAACACATAATCCCTAGCCGAAAAAAAAGATAAAAGTTTGATAATTTCCGTTTTATTTCAATATGCTTACACTTATTCTATTATTTTTTTCTAAATGTTCTGAAAAAATAAATCAGAACTTTTATCACAAATTCAATCTTTATAGAGTTTAATTTTAATATCACAGTTTTTTAAATAATAATAATATATTTTATAACTATACTTATGTTTAAACCATACTGACCTTTTCAACTTTTTCAAAATTACGTGCTTTCATCTGAAACGGTAAATAACAAAGTATAAGAAAGATCAATCTGTCAATCCAAAAATCATAGAAACATTGTGAATGCCAGATATTATTCACTGTTCTGTTCTAATATTTGTAAGAGTTAAAAACTGAAAATTAAATGTGAACTGGAGTTATTAAAATAATAAATATATAGCAAATTTTGTGAAATCTCATAACTATTAAAAAATGTTAAGTGCAAAACAAGAAGTAGTAGCAATTATTATTTTCAATATAATATAAGCACAGCTAAGCATTTAAGATAATTACCTCTTGTTCAATATAAATCTTCCAATAACGGCCTGTGGTAGGGAAAGCAACAATTAACTTCTCGTACATCTGTCGCACCTCATTGATGGCTCTGGTTTGAGCTTCGCGAATAAGTAGTGACCATGAATCAACATCATATGTATTGGCCTCCACTGCACGCTGAGCCCTTGTTAGCCTTTCATTTCCCCAATCCTGTGAATTTAAGTATAGATCTCTAAAGGCATGCTATTGTTATTGATAATTAGATAAACATTATACCAATGTATAATGTGTTTATAATGTCTTTAACTAACATAACATACACAACATAACTTCACGCCTTTTGTTACCCAAAGGTGTAGACAGCGGCTTTTAAGCCTCGTCTTGCCGTTATGTTTGTGTCCCAAATGGAATAGGTGGCGAACCTATTGCCATACCGGGCACAAAGTTTTCAGTCACCGATATTTATCACAAATAACTTCCAAAGACAATTTCAAAAAGTTTTTAACTAATTATCTAATATAGATTATACCAAAGCAAAATGTTTGTGTAATTATCAATAAATATTTTTTTAAGTATCTTCACACCTTTTAGGCAGCAATAATAATGAGCTGAAACTACTTGTGAGTTAAAGACTCACAAGTAGTTTCAGCGTAAGTGATATTTATCACTTACTCTGAAACTACGTCTGAGTGACAAAATCGATCAATGACTAAAAACTTTGTGCCCGGTATGGCAATAGGCTTAACAGCCACTACCTACACCTTCATGTAGAAAAAGAAGTGAAGTTATGTTATGTTAGTTCCTAAGTATTAGCTAAGAAATAGTTACTTAGTATTGATAACTAACTTGTTTTCAAAGCATACAGAAACTCAAGGAATACCGCAGTAAGAAAGTGATTGGAGAATGAATTGTTCTGCAAAGACTTCAGATTATAATACTCGAGAAAATATTTATCAGAATGGATTGTTTCACAGGGTTTATGTGAAAATTAGCAAATTAATTTAGAATGGAAAAAATAGCAGAATAAAAGATTGAGAAGATTAGAGTAGAAATAACAGTGACATGAAAAATTGGGAACAAATTATAGATGATGTGTTGATGATTCAAGCAAAAATCAAATTAAGGAATTATTAGTAGCTAGCTATGATTCTTTCAAATAAATAATTTTATTGTCACTAATTACAACCACATATATATTATCGTTCAGGGATAGTACATGACACAACAAAATCAAACATAAAATATTGAATTTGCCATCAAGATAAAAAAATGTTTTTCAACTCTCTTCCAGTTGTCGAACACGACACTATTAGCTATTTTACCAACCAATAATAAGCAAAATCTTGGTCGAACCAATTATTTATCAACGATCCGAAATCCCACAACCTCAAGAATCTTTATTACGGTACTGTTATATTCTACTCTATATAAATTGAAACAAATGTTTCAACACCAAACCGGCTTCTGGTAATTTCATGGAATAATACTGAATTAAATTTATTAATGTTATTGCAGCCTTTATCATTATTCTTTGATAAGAAAAAACACAATTTTGTACTCACTATTTCAATGTTTTCTTCATTAGGTACAGAATTCACAGAGTCAGCCATACTTCTGAGGTTATGTTTAGACTAGGTATCCGATATTATTAAAAACAAATTATTTAATTGTTACCAGTTACAAAGCAATATTTACGTTTTAAAGATGAACATTAACTCATTAATTAATGCAATAGAAAGCACTATGTATGTTCATTTAACTCAAAATCTCAACACTTCGACAGTCAACACACTCAACGCTCAACATGAATGGTCCGTTCTACGCCCGCAACGGCCGCAACCGCAACGCAACGTAGGCGTGAGCGTTATTTATCGTAAGCGGTTTCAGTAACCTATTACGCGGCTTATAACCGTATACGTAGTTTCGTAGACACGAATGTAACGCTTATTTTAAATACGCGGTTCCACAGTCCACTCACACAGTACACACAACGGCCGGTGCACGCGTAAGCGCTTACTATGTTATGTAACGCTTATTTTAAATACGCGGTTCCACTCACACAGTACACACAACGGCCGGTGCACGCGTAACTCGTAAGCGCTTACTATGTAACGCTTATTTTATATACGCGGTTCCACTCACACAGTACACACAACGGCCGATGTACGCGTAAGCGCTTACTGTGTAAGCGAATCGTGTAAGTGTTTCGTTCAACCAAGATTATTATTATACTAATATTAGTTATTCTTAGACGACTCGCGTAACATTAAAGTATGATAATTGTTACGTTTGTTTTAATTTCTAATGCCCATGTAAATTTGTAAGCAATTGGAAAGAGAATAAATTCTAAAATGTTAAGTTGCTTTTATTTTATAAATATAAATATAATTTAATACAATAAATTTAATATATATTCAAAGTGTAAATATTTTAACAAAACTGCAAAAATATATGTATTTTTTTATGGGATAGGAGGGCAAACGAGCAGGCGTCACACCTGACGGTAAGCAACCAACGCCACCCATGGACACTAGCAACACATATAGTGTTACTGTTGCGTTGCCAACCTTTAAGGAATAGGGGATAGGGAAGGGGGGTGAGCCTCCGGGTACCTCTCTCACCGAATTAAACGTGGCATGAGCCACTTTACGTCGATCGCCTGAGATGTCTTAGTATTTCGCCGGTCGAGCCGGCCCATTGCAATAAATTTAAATATTGTCAATTGCATTATCATTTCACTTATTTCTTTAAAGGTGTAAAAAAAACTACAAAAAATAAAAAATACCCAATTACTTTTTTGTTGTTGTTAAAAACATTCGCAATATTTCTTATGAATGCGAACATCAAAAAACATGCGAAGGAAATTTAACTAATAAAATTATGTAGGTATTCAAACTAAACGACAATGTATGCACGTTGCAAAACCGTATAAAATACGTTCAATATTGAATATTCGTAAACATAACATCAGTCTGTATAAAGAAATAAGCGGTTACAAAAATAAGCGGTTATGAAACTGCTTACTCATATATACGAAACTGCGTATAACGATTACGCGTAAAAGACGTTACGACCCACGACTAACGCAACGCCAACGACCACCAGAGAGTACGTAAATTAGAGACGGCACTCCAAGTACTTTGGTGAGCTCACTCACACCGCATCTTTCACCAACATAATAATCATTCATTGTTCCTCTGTACCTAATGTTGGCATTGTTGCCGTCACTGCCAAACGTCAGTGTCACTGTCAAATGTCAGTGTCACTGTCAAATGTCAGTGTCACTGTCAAATGTCAGTGTCACTGTCAAATGTCAGTGTCACTATCAAACATCCTCATCCATATTATTAGTCGTAGGAAAAAATAAAACATTTTATTTTGATGTAATTGATATATTTCGTAATATATAAAATGATTTTACATTCAGTCAGGGTAAATAGACAAATTATAATGCATATTTCATTCACACATCTAAGTATTGAGAAGAAAATTAGAAGCGATATTAATTCAAACTCAACTTTGTTTTAAAAGTCTTTAGTTAATCTAAGCAAAGAAAAGCAGGTTATTTGCAATATTTTCAGCGATGTTACTATTAGTAACGCCCCGTTTCCCCACCACCTTTGAGGTAGAAGCCTTGGCGCGTTTTTTTTTACGTGGTATCCCCATGCCTAATCCACGATTTGATCACATGCAATTGATCAGTTACAAATTGAGCATTGAGAATAAAGACAAAACAATACAGGACAATGACATGCGATGACTAAAATCAGATCGAGTAGATTTTGAGTAAAGCTCGAACATGCAAACTTACAGGTCTAACAGGGGTTTTGTAGCTGGTTAAAAACATCGGATGACATTGAACTGGAAACAAAGTAGTAATTGATTAGTAAAATTACAGTTACTGTAGCTACTATGCATATATGTAATATGTGGGTGGCTTGAAACTAAATTGTGAATCGAGCCCTAAATTTTATTTGCTCACAGTGGTAGAGCAGTTCGCTGCATGAATGGGCCGTTTCGACCGGTGAAATACCACGACCTCTCAGAAGACCGACGTAAAGTGGCTCATGCCGCATTTCGTTCGGTGAGAGAGGTACCCGGAGGCCCACCGCCCTTCCCCATCCTTTTCTATCCCCTATCCCTCAAAGGTTGGCAATGCAACAGTAACACTATATGTGTTGCTGGTGTCCATAGGCGGTGTTGGTAGCTTACCATCAGGTGACACGCCTGCTCGTTTGCCCTCCAATCCCATAAAAAAAATATAATTTTAAGATTGATTGGTGACTAAAGAAGGAAGAGATTACTACTCTTTTATAACGTCTGATTTTCCAGAGACGCAAACTTTTCGTTCATGTCTACAATATTTTCTTATAAATAAAATACTGATTCTTTTCAACAGTGCATCTTTCAAGTCTAAATGCTTAGAACATGTAAGCCAACTAAATCGCAACAAACAAGAAATTCTAAAACACATGACATACCTACATTTGTTTTGTGATGACTCTCAAAATGTTCAAAAATATTTTTAGCCCTATTTACGGTTTCACACAAACCTATGCTGGGATACGTGAGAGACGTCTCGTCTTCCCACCATTCCCGCAAACTAATATAATTATACAATTCATCAGTGGGGTTCTCATTTACTAAAGATTTTTGACAATCGAGACAATTTGTTTCTCGTAATATTTTGGAAGCTAAATAACCACTGATATACACTACAGGCTGATTTTCAAAAGAACATAAATTGACGAGTTGGGAGTTTTCTACCTCATCAGACAATGACAGCACCGGTGCATCTGCTATAATTGATTGAGTAGTACTAGTACAACTAGTCGAGGTTTGTGATTGCTCATTAAAATTAATACTACTAAAATAAAAAAAAAATTATTAGAATCTGGTTCGCAGTTTGAACCTCGGCTATGCGGAGCCGTTAATCCTGACAGTAATGCTGTTTTTAATGCAGCAACAAAATGGGTACAGGTTGGGTTTTTATTGGTAACACTATGTTGTCGGATTAAGCCGAATAAATTCTCTAAAGAATCTTGGTTTAACTAGCGCAAATTTAAATATTCGAACCCATGCCTTTGCAGGATATCCCAAATATCTAACAATAACTTTAATGATATTTTAAACTCTTTTATACAACGTACATTCTTAAGTTGCAATATAGAATCAGATTTTATGAACTTTATACTCTCTATTTTGTTAAAAAAATATCTCCACAACTCGACATGATTTGAATGAATACTAACATTCTCTCTAATACCCCTTTTCACATCTTTAGGAGATGATGGGCCATTGCAAACGTCAAATAATTTATCTAACTCTTTGATAATGTCAGCTGTTTCTTTTATTTCATTTGCAGCATTGACATATTTCCATGCCAGCATATACAAAATTGCAGACATGGTATTACTTAACGCGTGCGCAGCATATTTAACGCGCATTTTCGCTTTATATCTCGGATGAACATTCTTATTTAATTTCGGAAAATTTAAATATTTCTATTATTTTCTTCAGCCAGAACTAAATATTTCCATCTACCCGTTTTTTGTCCCCATACAATTTCTCCCGCATTATAAAAATTATTCCTAATTGATTTAAATAAATGAGGTACGTCATACAATATGAAAACTTTTTTGTTATCATTAAAAACAAAATAATTCTCTTCTAAAGACTGCCCACCGAATTTTTTTAATAAATTTAATGCACCAGTATTTGTAGGACCTTGATCGCACACTGTTGTTAAGATTTTAAATCCAAATTGCTCGATTGAAATTTTAAGTGATTTAATTAATGTGGAAAGTTTGGCAGAAGAAACTGATCCATGAACAAAAAAATACGCTACAGGTAATTTGAATTTCTTTTTCAGCCCTTGAACCATGAAAACAAGATCATGGTCGGCTTTAGAATCGCGTTCGTCACCGAATTCTACGAAGCCTTCTATTTTATTATTAGCTTCGTTGTATATTAATCTCTTTTTTAGAGCTATTTCATCAAATAATAATGCACAAAGCTTATCCTGATCTGAAAAACCTGATGACATTTCTGAATATTTAAAAAATAAATTTTTTATCAATACCCGGTTCTAATTGTACTTTATGAAGTAAGTGTTGAAGAGTTTTTGCACTAGGTACAGATATAGCCCCCTCAAGATATTGGTAGGCTTTAGGTGAACGTTTGAAAATTGCCAAAGCCCACAATTTTGTCTTCATAGTCCAATGCTTGTCTGCTGGCTTCTTTTTATAATTTTTAGCTACATCACCGACTAGATCCCTCAATATAGTGCTGTCCAGTTTGTCCAGATCCAATGAAGTTTCTGACAATTTTTTTATTGTCAATTTTTAAGCCTTTAATCTCGCCAACAATTGTTCTTCTTCTAAGTTAAACCTAGAAAATATAAAGGCTAGATATCAACCATGAAACAAAAATAAATAGAAACAATAACATTTCATCTTAAAGACATACAGACACTAGCTGTTGCCCGCGCCTTTGTATGAATTCTGTGTAAAATATTTTTCCAGTTCCCAGGACTTTTATAATGTAGTCTATGGCCGTGAATAAAATTACAAATTCCAACAATTTGTAAAAAATTCAACTGTAGCTATTGCGGTTCTTGAGATACAGTCTGGAAACAGATACACAGACACACAGCGGAGTTTTACTAAAAGAGTCCCGATTTTACCCTTTGGGCACAAAACCCTATTAAATAATTTCGTGTTCTTTGTTTTACACTCATGATTAAACTTTATAAAGCATACAACAGATTGTACAATTATTGTTATTGCGGAATTGTGATATCAACATGATGGGGGGCTCAGCAGTTAAAACTGAAAGCAGATGGCGCCAGTAGCCAGGACAATTAATAACTATGTTATTATTGTTGTGTACATTTTTCTAGTTTGTGTTGATTATATTGTAACGCGTAAATTTTTAATTTAGTGATTTAAAGCATCTGTGAGACGATAAAACTGTATTTGTTACAACATACCTTTGGTTTCAACATTTGGCCTTTTCCTTTGATAATTTTGCACATTCACCATGTGTGAAGGTCCCGGTGCTTGTGGTGAATCTGAAATATGCAAAAAGACATGTTTAGATTAAAAAAATACCTGGTAAATAATGGCTGTTGTAATAAGACCGCCGCGCCGTCCATTGAAAATATTTATGTTATGGTCTAGTTAGCCGTAGGTAGAACATCGACCTTTACCCAGCAAATCAATATTTCATATTATTTATCAAAGTCAAAGTGGTTTTATTTTCATAAGTCTTCACAGACACTAAAAAATAGTCAAAGTACAAAAATGTTTAAAATTAAAATAATATTTTAAATGCTTAAACACGAGTGCTTGAAGCAAATGCCTGCATGGAACAATAAAACCAATTGTCACGAGCGACCCGGTTCGGCGTGAAGAGGCATTCATGAAAAGAATCGGGCAAAAAAAACTCATGGAATCATTTGTAATACAGTAGGTATTTCACTAATACAATATGTAACGATTGTATGTTGGTTCAAACTTGTAATTAATAAATCTGTATGTAAGTCTTAGTAGCTAAACAACCGTTACATGTTGTATTAGTGACCAGAATGGCAATAAAAATACCACTAATTCTAGGCGTAAGATACTTCCTGTTTATTAATAAGGCAGTTAATGTTTACTTACGGAAACTGACAGGATTCCGTTCCAGAAGTGATATAGTAGTATTCTCTACTGAATTTAGATTTTCTTTTTCTTTGATTGATTCTCTACTGATTTATTTAAAATTAGATTTATCTTGTAAAGGCCCTGAAAGAGTGTTTAATAAAAATTGTAAGTCATTGGCAAAGGAGCTATGAAACATGGAATTTTGACTTTTCGATTGGTACTTTAACACAACATATGTTTAATACTTATTAGTAATTAATAAAAAAATATTATACCAATGGAATTTTTTATGTAGTCTTTGAAAATGTTTATGTAAAAATATAGGTAGGTACTAGAGTTCTAGAATTTGATTAAATTTATACACAACATATGAAGTAGTGAATGGGACTAATCATGTGACAGAATCTGAGATGAATTAAATATTATTAAATTTAAATAACTGAATAGTGTAAAAGTCCATGCAAAATACAGAAAAATACTTACAACACTTAATTGACTGAAATTTATTTTATATTCATTTGCCTTTTCAACACTATTGTTTTACATACAACATATTGTCACTAAGAACAGTTATGCCAAACTAATAACCAGTACACATTGCAAATCATTTTAGGTTTGAAGAGATGATTGATGATTACTTACTTCTCGGATGTTGGCCAAAATACACAGGGAAATTAACAAATAGTTCATCTTCTAAAGGTGTGGGTAAATTAATAGTTGGTACGGCATGTATTAAGAGTCTTGTTCTTTGTTTATTAATATGTTCTTCACTAAAATGTTCGAAACATACAAACAACTACATGCAGTTTCTCTATAGGTAATAGGACCAGATCTTCCTGACCGATGGCTTTCACCCACTGGCGACATCTATAAATTACATCAGATTTCAGTAGACTGTAGACAAATATTCTGCAGTAATATGATGTATGATTATTATTATTATTTTTTTTATAATGAATAGGTATATCTGAAAGCATAATCTGTTATTTTGAGCTTAATATATATTTTTTCTTTGAATTTGGTTAAAAATATAGTATAAAATGATGCAGAAATGTAAAATTATTAATATATAAGTATAATATTATCCTACTATTATTAAAAATGGGAAAGTTTGTGAGGATGTATGGATTTTTGTCACTCTTTCATACATCAACCATTGAACAGATTTTGATGAGAATTGCCTACTTTTATCCCAGTTATACCTACATTCCCTCAGGATTTTTTTACTTTTTACGGAGGCGGAACTGCGGGCAGAAGCTAGTTAACATATAAATAAAAAACCTAATGCATGATAGTATAAGATCGTAAGACCTGAATAATAATATTTTTGCATAATAAATACTTTAAAGATGAAGCAAAATTGTTTGTCTTTATGTTTGTTGTCTTCATTATTCTTCAAAACCATGGCAGATCATATATCGGGCTAACAACACAAGATGACCGTTTTAACTCATGATATTTTGAAAACAGATATTTTAGCCAATATTGTTTCCGTGGATGGATATGCTATGACCTAGTTACAATAATTTGGAGTTTATATTTGAATACTTTTGGACAAATGAAAATACATAATTATAAAAAAGCTAGTTAATACTATAATAATATATAGTAAGAATCATCATCGACCATCAAGTTACCTACCTTCAAATATACCTATAAGAAATTCATAACCAGAAGTAAAATTGAGTTGCTTGCCGCAGTTCAAAACAAATCCATTATCAAGTAATGTAATAAATTGAAGATCTCGATGTCAATTATTTTGGATATGTAACTTGGAAGAATTAATAAGATGTCCTTAAGAATTTCATACCTGTCAGGGTCCAGCGGTAATTAAGCCAAACGCACATCAAAGCCTGGGACACGTCTTTAATTGCAACTGATGCAATTTTTATAGTTTCTTGATACGTTCTTGTACTTTCTTGAATTCTCCATATTGAAAATAAGAAATTAGAAAAATCTTTTATCGGACGTGCATAATACGAATATAACGAGGAACTAGAGTACAACTCTAGCTATTCTCAGTACAACAATGCGAATTATGGAAGAAAATTTATGTAATTTCCTGCGACTAAACTTTGCTAAAATTTATTTCGCAACGATTATAACAGAAAATGGCGCTTGATGAAATTATTTTTCTTATTTTCACATCAACGATCCTATTGGTTAATCACGGTTTGTTCGACGATCCTATTGGTTAAAAACGGCAGAATTCAACGATCCTATTGGTTAACACGTACGAATTCGACGATCCTATTGGTAAATTGATCGGCATTGAGTGTGAATGCGAAGATCTTATTGGTTTTTATTAACGGTATGAAACAGATCACCCAAATTTCTACCAAGTGTATACCAGCTGACGACCACGACCGCTGATATTGCCGTTCCACTAACGTAAAAACGCCGCGACTCGCGAGCGTTGTGGGCGAATGTTATAAAAGATGTCAAGCGCTGCCCAGTAAAATATATAAAAAAAAAAAAAATGTGTGGTTTTATGAAACCACCGTAAAAGTGAAACTTTTAAAATTGAGTCTTGGGTTATTGATTTTTAAATCTACTTTTTAAATATACATAAACAAAATATTTTTTCAATAATTATTTTTCAATAATTTAGTTAGTAAGTTTTTTAAATTGATGATTCTGATAAAATGATTAACATTTATATTTTTTTAGAGTGCAACAGTGTAAAACAGTTACTTCACAGCATTTTTTTTAAAAGTTTGCTTTGGCTTCGTTTAACTTTAAGTTAAAGATTTAAATCAATTAATTCGATAATCTCATCATTTTCAAGTTCTTTGGAAGTTAACGACTGAAGATTAAGAATTCCTAGATGGCGCTACTAGGTTGCTACTATTGATGATTCTGTTGTAATATCGTATTATATCGATAGTAGTCGCCCGAATCGACAAGTATTCCAGCTTCGGCACTAGGGATAACGCGACACCTATTAAACGTTAACAACATTACAACAAAGGATCTTTACAAAACAAAACGATATTTTTTCCTCCAGTAAATATGATATTTTGATTTATTATGAAAATGTGACAAATACATATATAAAGAGCACTATCTTATCGCTAATAAATTGACGAACATAACTGTGTCACATATATGTAGTTCCGGTGGTCCAGTGGTCGAGCACACGGCTTCCGAATCGCATAGGTCGCGTGTTCGAATCCTGGCACACTTTTTGGAATTGGAAACTTAAGTAAAGTAAGAAAGGCGTCAGTCTGCTTCCTCCACTAATTCGTTAGTTACAAGTCAGTGGCAGTTTTGCAAAGAGAGAGAAAACTAGTTTAATTTGAAATCGAACCGGACGTCACCGGCTTTCAGGGGATTGTGCGATAAGGGCTATTTTAATTTACTTGCCATCTTGTATTTGTTAATAGGGTTTAATAAATGTTTTTTATTTTACGTGGTCACGACAATAATTCCTAGATGGCGCTACTAGGTTGCTACTATTGATGATTCTGCCGTAATATCGTATTATATCGATAGATGTCGCCCGAATCGACAAGTATTCCAGCTACGACACTAGGGATAACGCGACACCTATTAAACGTTAACAACATTACAACAAAGGATCTTTACAAAACAAAACGATATTTTTTCCTCCAGTAAATATGATATTTCGATTTATTATGAAAATGTGACAAATACATATATAAAGAGCACTATCTTATCTTATATCTTTAAACGAGCAATTCTTGTATATATATATAAATAAAATTGGAATCTCGGAATCGGCTCCAACGATTTTCATGAAATTTCTATTCCAGCAGATGGCGTTGTTAACTAACACGAAGTCAATGTGTGTTTGCTTTGCTTTTATTACAGTTTATCACTGCAAAAAATTAAGTATATGTTTCTAATATAATATGTTAGTACATAGTATATATTAGTTTATATTTATTATTCTGTCGGTAAGATCGAAAAATATTATTGATATTTCATTATTTTATTAGTATGTAATTCGTACTTAAATATAATTTTCAAAAAACACAATTTATAAAAAAAATGAAAATACCGAGCAAAGCTCGGTCATCCAGATATTCACTACTAAATTGACGAACATAACTGTGTCACATATATGTAGTTCACTTTTTGGAATTGGAAACTTAAAAGCCGCCGCCTACGCCTCCGTCGTTTACAATACATACGAATTTATTATATTCCCTTTTATCGTGTCATTTGTTATATTAATAATATTTTTTTTTTTTCTCCGCCTGCAATACGTACCTACGTATATGTATGTATGTAAAAAACAAACAAACAAACAAACCCGATCCTAGAAAATGTGTCGAAATTGGTAAAGGGGACGGTAATTAGACGATTATACATACGGCCCTCGTGGTGCATCGGTAAACCGCACTACCGATAACACAAGGTCGGGGCGGGTTCGATCCCTCGTCTGGGGGTGTTTTTCTACATGTTTTTACGGTATTTATTTACAAAAATAAAGTGTATATTTGGGTAATTAATTAATAATAAATAAACGATAATAGACGTGAAAGGCGCTCTGACGAGCGCCTTTCACTTTATCCCTACTCCGCGGCCGACCGTCACGCGACATGCAACACGCAGACGAAAAAGTTTGAGACGATGTAATAAAAGTTTCACTTTAAAAAGTGGAACGCACAACTCGAGCGCTGTGAGGGTAGTAGGTAAAAATTTGGCATGAATTGGAGTAAAATTTATTGCCACATGGCTTCCCGTGGTTGCATTTTTGACAAAACGACTGAGATTTGACTCGGAAAATTCAGCAATCGAAGTGAGCGCGATGCGGTCGCGACATTGACTTGTATATGGGTCTCCTACTTCATTGTGTCGCGAACAGTGACGTCACCTATAAGACATCGAGCTGTCGCTCCCAACGACCACGGGGCACGGGCCATATGTAGAAGTTAGAACGCTGTCGGCTTTGTCGTTCCAAATACGGCCCGTGGTCGTGAGGTAACGAGTGTTACAATCGTTTCGGGCGTTAAGTGGAACGTACCCCTTATGGCTACGTTCCACTTATCACCCGCAACGCCATCGACAACGACCGCTGGAATAGCCGTTCCACTGACGTAAAAAAAAAACGCCGCGGGCGTTGTAGGCGAATGATTATGGATGGAACTGTGGAAGTGGAACGCACAACTTGAGCGCTGTGTGCTAGCATTAAGGCGGAAACGTGTAGCGGTGGGTTGAGAGTAAATATTTCGCATGAATAATGAGTAACGTTTATTTCAACATGGATTACATATTTATCTCTAAAACTTTCGCGAATCACGCTCATGACATCGCGTTTATTTAAATAAACGCGATGTCATTAAAACAACCTTTAGGATTATACGCGATATAATCCCAAAGGTTGTTTTAATGTCATCAACATGGATTCTCGGAAATTTAAGGTTGCGTTATTGATACTGACAGTTGAAACGGAAAATTTATCAAGTTCTGATGACATATGTCATTTTTGGAAATCTCACCATTTTATTAAAAGCCTACTCGGACCTACCAAATATATATATATCAATATGTTGTGGTCGAAGTGGGTGCGATGTGGTCGCGTACTGTGACGTCACCTATGACGTCGAGCGATCGCTCGCAACGACCACGGGCTTTATGTGGAACGATGCAGAGGATGCTCCAGGACGAGGAGCCCGCCCGCAACGATTGTAACTTCGATGCGGGTGGGATCCTCATCCCACGTTGCGGACTGGTGCAACGCGCTGGTCCTCCAGGACTACTCGCCTCAGCGCGCCGTCGGTGCCGTCCTGCCTCACCCCGAGGCCTGGGTGCTGGGTGCAGGCTGCATCACTGTCCTGGACCACCCTAACGTCGGAGGAAGGTCACCGTGAGGTTGTAATGGGTAGCCCTAGGATAGGGTTGCAGTTTATTCCACACTACCCCCTGCCGTACCCAGGCGGGCGGTATGCATAAAGCATATTCTCGCATGAGAAAAAAAAGGTCAAGAGTGAAAGCGATAATGGAGAGTGAAGGAAGCAAGAAATGTATGTAGAAATGGATCATAGCAAATAAAAACAATAAGTCTCTGCCTACCCCCATGGGAAAAACGCGTGATGGTATGAATGTGCATATGTAATTGAACTTCTAGCTTCTTCGAAAAACAGGTTATAAATATAGCTTCTTATGCCCTCTGATAAGCTCACATATTCCGCTTCAGTGATCAGACGCAGAAATTGCAACACTCTTCTGTATAACGCACTGCCAATAAATTGCTCTATTAATCTACAGGAAAACATTGCCTCAGAAATATTTTCTGTCTATGCGATTACCGGCGTGATAGTTAACACTATGTATAATGATACTATTATATTTTTAAATCACCCTATTTTTAAAGCTTTCTTTATAAGAAAAGATGCAATTTTCTTTCTCTTTTTTAAATAAGAAAAATACATTTAGGTATTTTAGGGGGGTGTTTTTAAATACATCTGGGTTCATCGTTCATAAAAGGATTTGAATCTTGAGCCATAAAAACTTATTTAAAAAAGTTTTCAGCGAAAACTGGCGACAGTCAGCGACACTAGGTAACTATAGTCCGGGTGCTTCAATGAGTATCTGAGTCGAATAAAACGTGAAGAGACGGCGAGATGCCACCATTGTGCATCTAAACTGGACTCGGCCCAGCACACGCTGGAAGTCTGCGCGGCCTGGGCGGCCGAGCGCCGAGTCCTGGTCGACGGGATCAGGTGAGACTTATCCCCGCCGGCGTTGGTCGCGGCAATGCTGGCGGGCGAGAAGGAGTGGAGGGCTGTGGTCTCCTTCTGCGAAGCTGTGATGCTCCAGAAGGAGGCCGCCGAGCGGGATCGGGAGAGAGCCGATCCCGCTCGAAGGCGGTGGCGGCGAGCTCAGCGATGGCGCACACCCCGCGGGTGCGCCCGGGTCGCGGCCCGAGAAGGATGACCCCCCGGTGCGGCCGGGGAGGATCGTTGGGGGCGCCGCCAGCCGCGCGCCTCTTTACAGCGCGCGGTCAGAGCCGCCCCGCCCGGGGGAGCCTCACCGAGGCTCTCCGAGGATGAGCATCCCCTTGTGACAGAAGGGGAGCGACGGCGGGGTGGACCAGAGGGCTGATGCACTGTCCTGGGCCACCCCAACGCCGGAGGAAGGCCGCCGCGAGGTTTTAGTGAGTAGCCCTGGGTTCGGATTGGAGTTTACTGTTTTGGGAGTCCCACACTACCCCCTGCCGTCCCCAGGCGGGGGTGTGCATACAGCATTTCCTCGCGTAAAAAAAAATTGGTACCTATAGTCGGATTTATAATTATACAACAACCAGTGACGTTTACCGTGTTGTCAGTTTTTGATGAAAAAAATAGTGAAGCAAAGCGAATGAATGAAAAAGCTCTTAAATGAATAAAATTACCACAATTGTTTAGCTTCGGAATAATTAGTCTATTGTAGTTCAGAAACTTGTAAGATTGTACCATTTTCAATACATCACGTAATTGAAACTATAGATTTATAAAGTATAACCATTATAGGTACATAATAAAAATGAAAAAAAAAACATCGTTTATTACATATTTTTTGTTATAATCATCTTCATATGAAAAATTGTTACCATCGTGACATTTTTAAGACTTAAATTTTTATACAGTTTTTCAAAATTCTGTTATAGAAGATTATTGGTTACATAAAGTCTTCGAAACTTTGTTATAAAGTATTTAAAAATGTTGTTGTTGAGTCAAATCATTTATTAAATTGAGTAGGTAGTATAAGTTTTAGAGTGTTTAATATAATTTGAGATGATTAACTATTTCATTCATTGTTCATTCATCAGATTGAATAAGAACTGAATGCATCACTATTACACTATTACTATATATGTGGCAACATTATTTTACAAAGTGACATTATCAGCTATCTACAAATATTAATTTACGTACTCTCAGGTTAACTACTGTCAGCTAGGGTTGTTGATATTTTTAAAAATAGCGGATTTTCGATAAATCGATATTTTTAAACATATCAATATCGGGGTTTGATATATCGAAAAAAAAAGATTGTGTGGTTTTATGAAACCACCGTAAAAGTGAAACTTTTTTTCACATTATAGACATTTAACTAAAAATAAATGTTAAATAAAATTAAATATATTGAATGGACCGAATATAAATAAAAAGTTTATCCCTACTCCGCGGCCGACCGTCACGCGACATGCAACACACAGACGAAAAAGTTTGAGACGATGTAATAAAAGTTTCACTTTAAAAATATCGATATTTTGATAAATCGATATTTTGAAGTGAAACTTCTTAAACGACATGCAAACGTTTAACGCATTTAACGCCCCGTTTGCTGCCGTTTTAAATTAATCGTATTTACTACAATGCTTTAAAATATTGTTTGTGAACAATTTTACCCAAATAAAAACGGTTACTCATCCAAGTGTTTACCACGCCCAATGTAGCTTAACTTTGTGATCGGTGAAGACCAGCGAGTCCAATATACTATGGGCGTTGGTTATAGAGGCAGTAAATTAACCAGTCAATATATTAACCATTTATTCTAACGTATCGCCATCTATGTCCATAAGCTAAAACTACTCTAAAGATTACCGATGTAGAATTGATTTCATTTCAGATGTAGTGACATCTATGGACGAAAGGTAGTAAATTAAATTAAGATCGTAATCAAGGGGGCGAAAGTTCAATACAACAGCCATCTGTGACATATATATTAAGTATTATTTATCAGTACGAAATCAGAAAGAACGGGAAGGTACCGGGTGACGATGGAATTACTACTGAACTTCTGAAGGCGGGTGGTAAAGCGATCCTTAAGGCCCTTCAGAGGCTTTTTAATTCTGTCGTACTCGGGGGCGACGTTCCAGAAGTATGGACCAGAAGCGTGGTGGTGTTGTTTTTTAAGAAGGGTGACAAAACCTGCTTGAAAATATTTATAAGAGATATTTTTAAGAAAAAATATCGATATTTCGATATTTTATCAACAACCCTACTGTGAGCTAGCTTGGTTGGTCTTAGGGATGTGACATTTAACATAAAAAATCGATTTTTAATTAATCGATTAATTTATTACTATGAAAAAATCGATTAATTAATAATCGATTTTATTTAAGAAAATAATCGATTTATTTCAATTAATCGATTTTTAAATGTTTGGCCAATATGTACAATTGGCATTGCCAGATTTATTGTCAACATGAAAATATTGACGCCATCTACTTGTCGTCCTTTTAGTCGTAGACATTGTTCAAAAACAAAACCAAAAAAGACTTTTATAAACTTTAACAAAACTTTTAGTCACGAAAAACTTCGTTTGAAAAATGAAGTTTTACCAACGAATAATTAATGACATATATGATAATGTCATTAATTATTCGTTAATTGATAATCGGTAATTTCAGCAGGCAGACATAATTAATGTCTGCCTGCCGAAATTCGTGACACACTAACTAAGAAAAATTGTAAAATAGTCTTAAGGAACTTATGTCTGCAACCGACCTAGTCATCACATAATTGTTGTTGGCTTTTGGTGGGATGGATGATATACCACTGATAAACCCCAGATGATTTTTGTGGTATGTGACTAGAAAAGTCTCCATGTAATATTTAGTAATTCGGAAATAAACAATAAAAGAAAACATATCAACCAAATGTCGGCTAATAAAATTGTATTATTCATTGACTCCATCTAGTGAATATTTGATTACATAAATAACTAAACTATTTCAAAGGCATAGATGGAATGCGGTCATAGATGGCGTTAAAAATACCACTATGGAGAAAGTATTCTTGAGTAGTTTTCGTTCCGGGCCAGAAGACCAAACTTAATATCGGGGCGTTGCAGATGGAAAAAAAAATCGGTAATATGTAATTGAATGATTAATAAAATAATCGATTATTAATCGATTAGTCATATAAAAATAATCACTAATTAAAATCGATTTTTTTACCTTTAAAAATCGATATTTAATTGATTATTTCAATAATCGATTATTTTTTTCACATCCCTAGTTGGTCTATTAAAATATATGTCGGTTGAAGTTGTTGATGTCTAAATCGAAACAAAGCCGGTTTACACTTTAAAAATGTTATTTTACTCCTTTTTCAAATCTTTGGTTGGTAAAGATGTAGTGGTGGAATTGAAAAACGATCTTAGCATATGTGGTACTTTGCATTCCGTGGATCAGTACTTAAACATTAAGTTATCGGAAATAAGCGTCATAGATCCAGAAAAGTATCCTCACATGTTGTCTGTAAAAAACTGCTTTATTCGAGGTTCAGTTGTAAGATACGTCCAGTTGCCAGCCGATGAAGTGGACACTCAGTTATTACAAGATGCTGCACGAAAAGAGGCGACAGTGTCAACAAGATAACCTTTTCTTGTTTTGTATCATTTAAATTATTTTGTGATTGTAAATACTACCACTCAAGTCTATTTCTGAATAAAACTGTGATGTGAGTGTTGCCTGTCATTTTGTACTCTACTGAACTACCAGTATCAGATATTTTAATGGAATAGGTTTCATTTCATCCTGAGAAAGTGTAACTCTTAAGTGGGGTCGGCACATGTCATCCTACTCGCTTCTCTTCTATCCCCGTCGTGTTCACAAGTAAGCAGTGTGTGTGAACACGACAAGGATATGCATATATATGTTTATACAGTCCATTTATCTCTTTCATAAACATATTAATTTTTTATTTATATGTACCTTCAAGCTCCACATGCTACAACTAGTAGCTTGGCAAAGTGGCTGATGAATAATATTTTTTAATAGGCATATGTTGTCATTTCAATCATGTGTTTATACTTATTGGTATTAATATGACTATTCACTTTCTAATTATTTTTTTTACAAGTGCCTGAGGACATTAAAAAAATCACTTCAATAACAACTAACAAAACAAGTCACTTGTGTAATACATATGAACATCTGATCAACCAAAGTGTTTATTAGGTCCAAAATTACTTGCTCACTACTTTTAAGTTACAGTGGCACATGGAAATAATATAAAATAACTTAACTTTACCCCTATTTCTCAATGGAATAGGTGGTGAACCTGTTGCCATACCGGGCACAAAGTTTTTTAAAACCAACATTTTTTACACATTGATCAAAACAACTTTAGGATTGTATCGCGTTTATTTATTATTTATTTATATTTATTTCCCGATGTTTCGAACTCTGTAAAGAGTTCGAAACATCCGAGCTGAACTCTGTAAAGAGTTCGAAACGTCGGGAAATAAATATAAATAAATAATAAATAAACGCGATACAATCCTAAAAGTTGTTTTGATCAATGAGTGAGATTCGCGAAAGTCTTAGAAACAAATATTTTTTACACAACTTCCGAAAAGAGCGAAAAGTTATTGGTGTGAGCCAGTGTGAGGATTCGAACCTGCGACGTCTAGATTCAGAAGCGGAGTGCTCCACTGAGACCTACAGAAAGATTATTAGATGCCAGAATGACTCCAATATCAGCATAAAAACCTGCTGTCCTAGAGACTTAATATAATTAAATTTACTTTATCCTATTGGAATCTGACATCTGGACCCTTAAATCAGCTGGGATATCCAAGAAATGAAAACAGTCCAAAAAGAAATGAGAAATTTTGACAAATACAGAGGACAATTTTAGCTTTCGTAATAAAGAAACACAAGTTTTGCATGTACTATCTTCAGGAATATATATAAATAAGTAACTATTTTATGTCTATTATAGTGTCTGTTTGTAATATTGAAAAATTGCTTTCTATTACATTCATAACAACTTTTGTCTCTCTGTCTGTTTATTCCGGATGATTTTATTTTTAACAATGCCATTTTAGTATGGCATCATGTACATGCTGAACACTTATCGTGTTAATGTTGTAGTTAGAATCTTTCCAATAACTCAATGCAGATATTACATTTATTATTATAAGTTATACTTGAAATCTGTTACAGTTGTTTAGAGCGCTTACAACTGTCACTTTCTAAGTAATTTTATGTGTCTAATACGCATCTACGCGTAGGCACGAAGTGGGTATAGATACACAGTATTACACAGAAGTCTCAAGTTAAGAAGTCTCGGTGGGCCAGTGGTTAAGCACATGGCTTCTGATCCAGAGGTCCGGATTCGATTTCTGACACTGGCTCACACCAATGACTTTTCGAAATTGTTTTCGGAAGTTAAGTGTAATAAATATCGATGACTGAAAACTTTGTGCCCGGTATTGCAATAGGTTAGCCACCTATTTCATTCGGAACGTAAACATTATGGCGAGACGAGGCTTAACAGCCGCTGCCTACGCCTTCGGGTAACAAAGGTGTGAAGTTATGTATGTTATGTTTAGGTGTAATAATATTAATTGTACGTACTCTTCAGTAAGTCCTAAATTCTAGTGGCAGAAAGGAGAACTAAGATCGGAGTTTATTGTGTACATACATGAAATAAAAGGAAAATGTTCAGACTCCCGTGTATCTATACTTTGTGCGCATATGATTGGCCACGATATGCCAAATTTTTACGAATGTGAACGTTATTACGAGAGGATTTGAAAAAGAGAAGGATGATTAATTTCGATCTTTTTTTATGGTAGGAGGGACGCACCTAATGGAAAGCGACTACCTCCGCCCATGGACATCTGCAACACCATGGGAGTCGCATCAGATTTGCCAGCCCTTAGGGTTATTTATTCTTCTTCTTTTAGCTTATTTCTTACTCTCATTTCCTTATTGTGATCGATTATTTGTAAATTATATGAAATAAGCAAATAAATGGCATTTATTGTATGATAATTATTCGTTATACCGAACGAAATATGTGCGCTGTTTAATTCTAAATAGATTTAAATCGACGTGTAACCGGTGTAACAGTACCCATAAGGTACACATGCTAATAAAGAGCATGCTCATTATGATCATGCTTAAGTCATTTGCTGTCAATAAGCATTATATTTTCAACCACGCTTTTGTTTAAATGGTCGATATTAGCATGGCTGTCGATTTTCGAGCATGCTCGAACCTAGCATGCTTAATGTCTGTACTCACATGCTAGTATCGAGAGTATGCTCGAGCATGCTCTCGATACTAGCATGTGAGTTTGCTAGTATCGATACTAGCATGCTCTTATTCTAATAATGAGCTTGTGTAACAGTGCTCTATCTCATTTGAAGCCCCTATTCTATTCAAATTATAGCCTACCATTTACCACCATGCATCCATGCTCATGAAATAAATTAAAAAAAAAACATTTACCAATGCCATTCACTGTTGCCAACTCTACTGTTTTAACAGTAGATCTACGGTTTTTAATTGATGTCCCTGTTTTTTGTTTTACCAATGAATTTTACTGTTTTTTCAATAAGTGTTTTTTCAACACCTGTTAGCTCAAGAAAATATTTTATTTTAATATTCCTATGTTATAAAACGTATGTAAGTGGATAGTCTAATAGACCATAGCCCGCTAGTGACAACTACAGTTAAAACTTTAAATTTCTTGAATACATGTGATACCTGCCTACCTTTATAATAATAAAAAGATTGTGTGGTTTTATGAAACCACCGTAAAAGTGAAACTTTTTTTCACATTATAAACATTTAACTAAAAATTTTCGAAATATTATTTTTTTCGAAAATCGAATGTAAGTCACTGTTCACGTATTTTAGTTACCATAAAATATTGGTTACATTTATAAACGATAATAGACGTGAAAGGCGCTCTGACTCCGCGGCCGATCGTCACGCGACATGCAACACGCAGACGAAAAAGTTTGAGACGATGTAATAAAAGTTTCACTTTAAAAAATACTACATACTCTTGTTTCTCTCATAGTTTATTCTAGAGTAGTTTTTTATTACATAATATGTTGTGATTATATAAATATTAAGATTAAATAAATATAATAATGTGAATGTGTCTTATTAACTGAAATAATTGAGTATTTTTATTAACATTGATTATTGTTTTTTTTTTATTTGTGGGATAGGAGGACAAACGAGCAGACGTGTCACCTGAGGGTAAGCAAACAACGCCGCCCATGGACACCAGCAACACATATAGTGTTACTGTTGCGTTGCCGACCTTTAAGGGATAGCGGATAGGGAAGGTTGGGGAAAGGGGTGGGCCTCCGGTTACCTCTCTCACCGAACGAAACGCGGCATGAGCCTCTTTACGTCGATCTTCTGAGAGGTCGCGGTATTTCACCGGGCGAGCCGGCCCATTCATGCAGTGAACTGCTTGGTCTACCACTGTTTAAATTATAATATATGAGAAAATTTTGAAACCTGCCTTTTTGAACCCATCTACTGTTTTTTAATGAGAGAACTGTTGTTTTTGATTTGTTGGGGTAGGCAACACTGATGCCATTGCCGTTTGGTTTTGCTGATAAATGCTGTACTTGAGAGGAGATCTTTTCTGCTCGTGAAATAAATTGTTTAACTCTCTGAAAAAAATCAGTTCCGTATAAAATGTGATTAGAAATAGAAATACCCCTTAGACACATAAAAATGAAGGTGAAAGCTTGCGACTGTGTTCCGATATGTGATTATTTTTTTTATGGTTTTTGACTTGTGTTTCTGAGTTATCTTGGGATTTTGTGTGTTGTGATAGAAATAAGGAAGAACTAGTTTATAAAAACTAAAAGTAAGTTACTTTTTCTTTACATGGAGAAAATCTGCTCTTGTATATATTATTTATACAAATTTTGTCTATATAAAATAAATTATATATTATTGTTGTGATAGCGATGATTCACTCGCATTTATGTGTGCATTTTGCATTAAACATTTCAGTTAATAGTTTGTATTGTCTTAGTTTTCACTTTAGAACTCACGTAAATTGAAATCCATAAATGATGTAACAATTTAGTAAAAGAGATGCCAATTGCTATGTATTGAACAAAGATGAAGCTTTTGAAATCATTTTAAAATTTCTCATTGACTTCTTCATTCTTTGTGACTAGGTCTCATAGGATATGTATTTGTTAAATGATGGTGCTGATAAAACCAATTGGAGAGAGATATAACCTGTAAGGAGAACAATTAAACAGAATTAAAATACTTCCTATAGGTTGTTTTGGTCTTGACCAGGTTGGTGACTGGAGAGATGCTATTATTCTCTTGTTCTTCTGCCACTGGCGTAACTCATCAAGACTCCCATGAACAGTAATATATATATAGAGTAGCTTTAAGGTTCAATATTACATTCTTATGGTGTAAGAGTTCTCTATTCCCTCTCCAATTGGTGAAAAGAAGCCTTAAATATAATCAATGACCTTCTTGAAGTAAACTATGCAAACATATAATTGTGCTTAAGTTTTATATCTGTTTCCTTAATGAAGCTATCACGACAATGACCTGTTATCTGTATGTTGCCTCGTCTTCTTTGCCTATCTTGCATATTAATAAATGTCAATACTATGGACAGTTATATCTAGACCTTGAGATACAAACATTTATATGTTAGTATCATACAACGAGACCAAAAATGAGTTGTTGATGTGTGAGTGACATATCAATGTGTGCGTAAAAAGCGCTTCAAAGTGTCAACTTTTACATAGTTAATGTTCATGTGTTGAAATGTAAATATCCTGAAAATCTAATATATGCGGTTGCACTGTCAGTGATGAATATTAGTACATTTTTCCTAACATGTCCATCTATTATAGTCTATTTCTATCTAAATCTATGGTTAACAGTTTTTATCTATTCAGTTAATGATGTTCAGCTATTTCAGGTACACATACAGACAAAATCTGTCTCTATGACTCTTGTAGCAAATTGTTTGTTATTTTGTTCAACAGACCTATAGCTCTCTTAGCACACAAATTAATTTAATTTAAAACACAAATTTGAATTTAATAATTAGTACAACTTTATGTATCTATAAAATGTAACATTATAAAATGGTAGGTTGGTCATTTTGAAGACAGAAAATATAGAAATTTGAAAAAAATAGGAACAAGAAGAAAATGTTCAAACAAATACGGCAAATAAATAAAGTCATAATGCATGTTGACATAAATCATCCAAATATGAAATATAAAAGTTCCGACATAATTCAATCACACATCCACTTATTCGTTTTACTTTTTAAGGCTTCTGAAGTTACCTTGTCGCAAGACGTTTCCACTTTCCTGGACTCTAATGTCATTGCACTTTGCCAATGAATATATTATGCATATTCAAAAGATTTTCTTTGGCTACCATAGACATTCTACACTATAGACATTCTCATGGATTTTATTCATGTGGTTCTAATAGTGGTAGAGCCAAGCATATCGCTGCATTAATGGGCCAGCTCGACCGGTGAAATTCGACAACTCACCAATATCACCAATACCACTCTCAGAAGATCGACATAAAGTGGCTGATGCCGCGTTTCGTTCGATGAGAAAGGTACCCAGAGGCCCACCCCCCTTCCCCATCCCTTCCTATCCTACTCCCTTAAAGGTCGGCAATGCTACGGTAACACTATATGTGTTACTGTTGTCCATGGGCAGCGCAGGTTGCTTACCATCGGGTAACACGCTTGCTCGGTTGTCCTCCTATTGAAAAAAAAGGGTTGATTACTCTCTTTCTGTGGACTGCTGATGAGCTTATTCAAATATTAAACATTGCTATCTTTAATATTTCATTACTTCTACTACTAAGAGTTCTCTGTTTAGAATGTTTTTCTGTTGTAGCAACATTTTGAGTCTTGCAATGTGTTAATTGAGTTGCAATTACAGTGTCAATTTTCTATAACATAATTTAGTATTCTGCCCTTTTAACATTATGTAAATATGATAATAAATTTTATCCTCAATTCCGCGTAAAGTCAAAGAAGTCAGCTCTGGTGCTCTTGTTTCTCTGCCTACCCAGCAAGGGACTTGGCATGAAGGACATGGCGTGTATGTATAACCTGAGAGATGTCCGATACATCTGCCTGATTAAAGTTTATCTTAGAATCACCTACTAATTTAATTGCTCAATATTATTACTAGAGATGACAACCTGGTATGTGTCTCAACTCAGCCCAGCCCGGTTGCTTTTGTCGCCAAACGGCGAAGTCCCCCGGGCCCGGCCGGGTTGTGTTAGCAACAAAACCTTCAAAGTATTTTATGAAACTTTTCTATATATTAATGGAAAAAGACTATGATTTAAGATTAATATTTCATTAAACAATTATCACAGTAATCAGGCTCTTAAAAATCATACCGAATAAATTAATTTTACATATGGACGGAAAAGTAACATTAGCGAACATTATTTAAATACAGAGGCTTAAAATACCTGTATAAATACTAATAACCGGGCTTAAGGTACTAAATAAAAAGTTATCACTTGCAGAACAGCAAAACAAAGTTAAGTTCACAAAAATCTTTGTCAAGCCAATGCACCAAGAATTTTCACCAATAGTCACAAAAAGTTTACATTATTTTCCATCACACGTCTTAAAACATGTCGAAACCACGTTAAAATGTCGATTACCACCACAGAAATAGATCAAGATAGAACGGCCGCGATGTCATATTTCCATACATTTCGAGCGTGTCACTTTTTTGAAAAACCACGCCCACAGCGTGACGTCATTTTCATTGTGAGCGGGGCGACTAGTTAGGAGACACACACATTAGATTATCGATGTTAATATCGGCAACGTGTGTTAATTTTATTATTTTTATATTTTACCAACTTTATTAATTTTGTGTAACGATAATCATAGAAAGTAAAACATGTTAAATACTTTAATCCGACATATTAAAACCTAAAACATATTTTTCCAACAATATATAAAATTTAATTATAAATATTTTACTGTCCTTGAAACTATACATATTTATTAAATATTTGCCTTTTTGTAAGGGTTGGCCTCACAGTCCTGGTTAAATAACGAAGCCGAACGTCTACATATACCTCGGTTACTGCCCGTCTGAGAACAACGAGATGATTTTCCATCGGCGATTGGTCAAATTGGTAAAAAGTTATACTGTCAAATAAACTGCTGCCAATGTAATTACGAAACACTTTGGTTGAAATTTGTGGTGTTAGAATAAAGTAGGGACAAAGCAAGACATGAGCTGATACTCAAATTATTATTGAATTAATTTATCGACAAGTCCTAAGACTCAACGATACATGGAGTGCCCATCTCTAACATTCGAATCACAGCGATTAACAGACACAGCGATCAACTGGCAGGTGTATTGTGTATTTCGTTCGATTCGACGTACATTACGCGTATAATTTATACGCGCAATGTTTTTGTATACGAGCGTTGAATGCGGACAGCAATGGATATTTATCATAACGAAAAAATATACAACTTGTGATCGTAATTATTGAACATAGTAAAAGTAAAACAATAATTTATAATCTCAAAAAAATACTTTCTACTGATTTTCTGTACTTACTGATCATACGAAATATTTCCTTTTTTCATATTTGATTCACTACTTTTGTTTTTACAATTTGTCACAGCTTAATAAGGCATATATGTGACGTTTTATCTATTTTTTTACGTCCTGAACGCATGGCAAGAACGCTCGTTGCGTAATGAGAGCGAGTTTCGGAAAGCATGCAATATAGTGCATGGTTTTGGCACGCTTGCCACGCCTATTCGCCGTTCTATCTTGATCTATTTCTGTGATTACCACGTTAGATTGATCTTCTCATGATAGTCCTTACGTTCGGAATCGGCCTGCTTGTGGCGATTGCGTCGTGTTGTTCTTGTTCAACGGAGGCACAACACGTGTTTAAGGATTTCATTTTAAATAATAAGTAAAATATTGTACATTGACTATTTTTAAGTGTCTGTGAAGACCTACGAAAATAAAGCTTCTTTTACTTTGAGGTTTGTTACATTAAAGTTGCACTGTATTGTTTTTCATACACTTAAGACTTGTGTGATTTACTATTACTGATTGAGCAAATAGTGAAATCTTAAAGGTTCATAACGTAGAATTTACAAGAATAATATAGCACTAGTCTGTTATTTTATCATACTCCTGTAGTGATAAATGATTACAGACTATCTTCGTACAATAAACGTACAGTATAAAATTAATCTTAATGTCTTGACATACATTAGATTGGTCACTTCCTAACTGCTCATGCCTCAGAAATGTTTAATATTAATGACCGCCTCATGTCGTAAAAAAGGATGCTTGGAAGTATCGCCCGGGCGGAGATATTACGGAACTAATTAAAATTGGTTGCACATGTTTTCTAAAACAACAACTGACGTACTTGTTATTATGATTATGTCAGTGTTCATTTATTGTTTCGTCATTTACAGAACCTCATATGTATAAAACAAACTAACATAACTTTACGCCTTTTCTACCACCCGAAGGTGTAGGCAGCGGCTGTTTAGTCACGTCTCGCCGTTATGTTTACGTCCCAAATGAAATATGTGGCAAACCTATTGCCATACCGGGCACAAAGTTTTCAGTCATCGATATTTATCACACATAACTTTCGAAAACAGTTTCGAAAAGTCATTGGTGTGAGCCAGGATTCGAACCCGCTAAGTACTACTGGATTCAGAAGCGGGGTACTCGACCACTGGACCACCGAGACTAAAAACATATTATAAAAAAGTAGTTTTCGTCTGTCTGCCCCTATAAGTATAGGCTTAAATCTATAAAACTACACAACGCACTTTGATGTGTTTCTTTTTGTAGTTAGAGTTTCAAGAAAGTGGTTTCTATATAAAATCTATGCATACTATATATATAGAGAAACAGTGATAATATTAGAGCTTTGGCACTTTAATTGCAAACGCTGGCTAAATCCTACGTGATTGATCAAAATAATGTAGTACATTATTAAACATCTTATGAAGATCTACAAAAAAGTCCGCAATAGTGTACATCTATCTCTTAGGAATAGGACCACTAAGTCAAATTTTATTTTTTACTTTTTAGAGAGTTAATGGTTTATTTACGAAAGATTTTAAACATTACGTCATTAGTCTTTATCCTATGAAGTAACGTACGAGTTTGGGTATTTAATATAGATCAATATGACCCTTTACAGCATGTTATTTAAATGAATATTTTCAAAGAAATTACAAATTTAAAATCTAGGGTCATACCGGTTGAGACGCGCGGAGATATAAATAGCGCCAATTGAAATCAATATATTCGAAAATTTACTAATTTATTGCTTCTGAGGCGAAACAGAGTTCGCCGGGTTGTAGAATAAAATATAATTAACTTTGCAGGGCTAGGGGCGAACCGTATTTTTTTACAATATCTATTCTAAGTTGATTCACGATCGAGACACGAAATATTTTTATAGTATGATATTGTTAATTTGCCAACAACTCTACCCCTATCATTCGTAGGGGTCGTATAGAACTTTGTGGATCGTAAGTTCGTCGACATGCGAGACAGACTGCGCCCTCTTGCGCCCATTGGAGCGGTGCCGCCCCTGCAGCCCTAACATCTGCCAATCAATAACATTACGCAATTGTCTGTCTGTCTGGCAATTTATTTTTCTTTTTTGACCGCTATTAAATACCATATTAAACTTAAAAGGATAAAAGCTATGTGTATTTACTTCAATTTTTTACGTTTTTAAATACACATATACATATATATGTACATAGAAAAAAGATTGTGAATTTACTCGCAGTTACTACCAAATAGGGTTCAAGTGGACATTTAACTGCGTTTATGTCTCTAGCACACTTCGCATTGCAGCCCTTCACAGCAGTTGGGATGATGTATTCAACTATGGCTTGGGCATTGGGCACCCTGCCCAAATGACACATTACTATCAAAACCGGGGTAGCCGTTCAGGAGTTGAATCATACTCATTAAATGATTAAATGTATTTAGCTGTGTAATGTATACAGCAAATTATATATTTTTTTTGTTAGCCGTCCTCTTAGACGTAGGTACTCCTTTATTTGCAAAAGCATAAACAAGCATGAGTATTATAATCAAGCAGTTTTGCTTTAAGCTTTAACCTGTTATACACAGCATAAATTTTAGCAGTTTTATATCATCTCTTTTATCCGTCTATCAGATATGATTTAGTCAGATCAGAAAGTTCGTTTTTTTTCGGTCATACGTTTCCATGAAAATAAATTAAAAATCTCTTAAACTCTAGCAATATTCCTCAAATTCACGTAGTTACCATTATGTTGACAATTATAAAATCGTAATTCTGTATGCATTTATTTAGTATATCATATCAAACACGAAGCCAAATGTATATGTTAATTTATTATCACTGATATTTATAATAACTTTATAGAAAGAATAGGAAATACTTTTATGGTATCGTGGATAGATACAGGAAGACCCTTGAAAACGCCGGTAATGCCATATCTGATGTTATTTTTTAGGAGTGTCGTGAACTGGATGGTGTAGGCTTTTGAATACGTTAAATGGACTTAACTTCATGGCAAGTCTCTTTCGAGGTAGGTAGAGAAAAGATAAGAAGAACAGACAGACAGGGCCATACGGGGCTCTCATTTGCTTCTTCAACTTTCATATCTCTTGTCATATACGCTCGTAGAAAACGTGTGATTTTAATATCTCCTCTCTCTCTCTCATTTGTCTCCCTCAACGCAAAAACTTGTCATTAAATGATGAATAACGACTCTATCAACAATCTCATAGAATAAGTTTTAAATATGTATTATGTTACATAACATAACTTCACGCCTTTTGTTACCCGAAGGTGTAGGCAGCGCCTGTTAAGCCTCGTCTCGCCGTTATGTTTACGTCCCAAATGGAATAGGTGGCGAACCTATTGCCATACCGGGCACAAAGTTTTCAGTTATCGATATTTATCACACATAACTTCCGAAAACAATTTCGAAAAGTCATGGGTGTGAGCCAGTATCAGGAATCGAACCCGGACCTCTGGATCAGAAGCCGTGTGCTCGACCACTGCGCCACCGAGACTGTATTATGTTGTCCATGAATTTACTCGGAATGAGTCACAACAACTGTTATCTGATATCTGGTTGGATTGTATTACAAAGTGAGATCTAGGACATCTTTTGATGCTCTGAAAATATTCTTTTTTTTTGCTGTGTTTTCATTGGAATATTTATCTTATCTAAGTGTGACTAAATTTCGTGAGTCTATTTAAGTTAGGGAGAATCATCGGATCTCCTGCTTAAGTAAGAAAAATACTGTAAACGTTTTAAAAGTATACTATCACAAATAAAAAAAACCCACCTGAAAAGTTTTGCTCGGTTGTCAGGGCCGCGATGAATCGTCATAGATGGAGGCAGATCATAGGATCAAGGTGTGACACATCACCATCATCCTCATTCAGTGATGACCACGATCCTCAGACATAGATCCTCCGACCAAAGAGATCTAGATAGAAAGAGAGAGAGATATCATAAATTTATGTATATCGTGAACATTATTTAAAGTTATGTATATGACATTTACATATATATATTAATACATAAATCCACGCCTGTATCCCATAGCAATAGACAGAGACTTTGGCTTTCCACAAGCTACGATCATCAATAAGCATTTATGACTTTTTTGACACAATGCACACAGCGCCCTCTAGTTCCAAGCTAAGCAACTAAATACTTGTGTTATGGATACTAGAGATATATATATACTTTTCTTTTTTGTAAATACATACTTATAATACATATAAAAACACTCAAACGCCACACAAATATTCATGTTTTGTCACAAATATTTGTGATCGGGTGGGAATCGGACCGCCGACCTCATTGCCGCAGCCGGTAGTTTTACCAATGCGCCACGAGGCCCGTCATTTGTTTTGTAATTTGTTACGCTTAAAAGTTTTCAAAGAATGTTGCGTAAAGTTTAGTAAAATATGCATTGAAACAATGACTTTTATTTCAAACTTAGCGCGACCGAGAATCGCTTAAAACATAACACAAATACTGAATTAAAAGTAAAAAAAATCTCACGCATGTCAAAGTCATACACCATCAAATTTGACTCACATTTTTTATGGGATAGCAGGGCAGACTAGCAGGCGTGTCACCTGATGGTAAGCAACAAACGCCGTCCATAGACACCAGCAATATATATAGTGTTACTGTTGCGTTGCCGACCTTTAAGGGATAGGGGATAGGAAAGGATGGGGAAGGGGAGTGGGCCTCTCTCACTGAACGAAACGCGGCATGAGCCACTTTACGTCGGTCTTCTGAGAGATCGTGGTATTTCACCGGTCAAGACGTCCCATTCATGCAGCGAACTGCTTGGCTCTACCACACATAATTTATTTGAATTATTTTGAAAATTGGCGTCAAGTCTAGTTTAGTCAATTGTGTGCGTTCGGTTTGCTCTTGAGTCATGATCTTGATTTTAGTATCTATGATATAAGCACCGGCTTGCCTCAGTCATACAGAATCATTCATAACTGAAGTGAATTGTAAAACATTTATATATCCATGTCAGTAATTTATGCATCATCGTGTGCATTTGCCAGAAAATCCATTATTTTATACTAACCGAATGTCATAGGTCGTCTCTTCATAATCCATAATTTTAATGTACCTAGATAATAACTTTGGCGAATCAACATTATTATAATTATTTATAAAAACGTAGGTACATAAACAAAATAAAAGTTAGTTCGCTGCCAGAAATAATAAAAAACTTAGAAGTATTTTTCTATCTATAGATAAGATACTTTCTCAGGCTTGACGTAAAGACGTGTTAGAGGAAATACAACAAATTCTTTAAAATCTCTTGTAAGCCATATCGCGATAAATTTATGTTACAATCTCACCTTCATCTATCTATATATATAAGAGATTTCCACCTATATATTGACTCATCACGATATCTCTGGAACCATAAGGCGTAGCGACTTGAAATTTGGTAGGATTATTCCTTTCGCCGAGTAGAGGTCAGCTAAGAACGGATTTTACGAAATTCCACCCACAAGGGGGGTTGCGGGGGTGTTAACAATGGAAAATTCCCATTTTTAACCTATAGCTGCTATCGACTTCAAATTTGTCGAAGATATTGCAGTATTAACATAGCGGGGCAGCAGTTATTACTCTTGATGCGAAACAGAGTTCGCCGGGTCAGCTAGTTGTTCAATAAAAAATTACGCTTCAAAAATCCACGGACAAGCAAAAAGAAAATAACGCGTTTATTATCCCGCTATTTTTGTTTGTTTTGTTTTTATCTTAGATATTATTTCACACGCCTAAAGATGCTAGTGTGATTACGGCCCAATTTATAACATTTTTTGATCAATCCACACATTTGGTGAGATCAAAAACCCATCCGGTGTTAGCACGCCGCGCCGTGAAAAGCGTAAACAAACCCAAGTCATCTCTAAGAATGAAACTATTGCAACATCACATTCTTCTATCAAGTTCTATCATACCGTCTGGTTACGTTATTTAATAGAGATGTTTTGTGTGTTGGAAGTAGATAGTAATGATAGGGCAAATTAAAGATAACTTTCTTCATGTATAGTCTCGGTGGTCCGCACCAAAAGTATCACAGCGTTGTAAATGCTGTGATACTTTGGTGCAGAACAAAGTGCTCAAACTCAAAAATTAACACTTTTTTTTACTACATCATACATGAATTATACATAAAAACCACCCCGTTCACACCCTCTATCTATTTTTGAGGTCCACTGCTGGACATAGGCCTCCCCCATAGAGCGCCACAATTGCCGGTCAGCTCAATCATGGGGGGGTTTTGCCATAATCGCCACGCTTGGCAGGCGGGTTGGCGTTCGCAGTAGGCTATATTTTCTTCAGAAAGAATGCTGCTGCCCATTCTTCTAGTTTTAGTCGCCTTTTATGACACCCACGGGAAGAGATGGGGTGGCGGTATATATTAAACTAATCAATAGGTAATAAAACGAATTTATAGTTTTGGTTCATAAAGCTTAAAGCTTCGCTTCGCTTCTAACATAATAAATGGCTGTTTTAGTAAAGTTTCGTTCGTCAAGGTCGTATTTGACAGCCTTAACTCTTACTTCTTCTTAATGTCTTAACGTCTTTATTCGACTGAAACTTATTTCTCAAATGCGGCAGAATTTATTCCGTTACTTAATCTCTTTAAATAAAATTACCAGTGGTTCATTCGGTATTATTTATTTGTAGACTATTCCTTTTCCGAACGGTTTTTCTTTTGAATAAGTATTAATGATGGGTGCTTCCACAAGCTTTTTTAAGGGCATTACGGATTGCTTTTTGGTGTAGAAAATAATATGACTATGTTAACTGATCGACCCTGTCCAATTTTATGTTTGTTTTATGAAAAAGGGGGCGAACATTCAACTGGGTCACCTGATAGGAAGCGACCAGCGCCGTCCGATATCTGCACCACAGAGGGAGTTACAGCTGTATTGCCGCACTTGGAGTGTGATTTAGAGGCTTTCAACTATTCGAAGCTAATGCCAGTCCTTTATTGTAAACATCAGGTTTTCGGCTTTAACTAAAAAGAAAACATTCTTAAGGTAAAATACATATAAGTATTATATATCTTAAATAAGTTTCAAGCCCCAGAGATGGTCTATTTAAAAAATGGTTCACTATCAGTGCCGCCAAGCAACGTAGCAAACCAAAACTACTCAACAGCAATAACATAACTCTATAAAAATGTCTATTATAGTTAAATATTTCCAAATAATTGTCTGGACTTGTAAATTATCAATTTGCCCCTGGGATCAGGTGCCCGTCACTATTAATGTTATACCAACTGGAAAGATATTTATTATTCCGCTTGTGGAGGCGAGTTGTTCCGTCCGAGGTCGGACATTTGATTTGTTCTAATATGGCACGGTTCCGTACAAACTGTGAGAGTTGGGTGAATCGAGTTATATGTTATTATTTGATATAGATAAAGTAAGTAGATAGGACGCAAACATTATACCGGCGGAAATTATTTATTTTATAAACGTAGTCGCACGCTCGTTTAAATCAATAAACCTTGAAAAAATTATAGTTTTTATAAATAGCGGTTATACTGGACCATAGCGTAGGGTCTGCTACGAGTAGATGGCTTTATTGAAACTGTTGCCTCTAAAAAGGTGTAATTATTAATGCATTACAAATATAGGCCACAGGCATAATTTTTTGCTACCTTTATCCACCACTATATTCCCAAAACATACAATTTAAATATTTTAAATATTATATTTCTAGATATGAGTAAATATATATTCCAATAGCGTCGGCAAGTTCCCAGGGGACCTGATAACATTCGTCATTTGTACAAGGCGAAATGTTGGCTCTGAGTGTTAAGTAGAATTTAGCTTTGAGCAAAATTAGTTTGGAATATCTACAAGATTAAATCACATTTATGTTTTGAGAATCTAGAATATTTGAGGTTGAGTTCTTAAAGGTAAAAAAATAAAGGTAATATATTCAAACAACTCGACTGTTCCCAACTACATATTTTAGGGATCTCAATATCGTGAAATTACTGCCTATACTCCGTCCATTATATTATTGTATTTTAGACATCATATTTTAATTTTCGACTTATAAAATAAAACGCCACAAATCCGCCCCACCCGTCTCTCTCGCTTACGTCCTGATCCTCTGAGTAAATCCGGATGAAATATACATCTTTATTCCAAATTTCTGCCAAATCTGTTGTCCAATTTTGATACCTAAATTTTCATTTATCAACTTGACTTTTTATAAAAATCAAGGTTTTGAATAAGTTATCGATATTTTGTATTCTCTTGCAATCACTATTACCACTTGTCTAAAATACAATAATATAGTGGACAGAGTATAATTGGTCGTTGTTCTACGTGAGGTAAATGTTGTAGATACTATGTTTAGATCCATACATAATAGTATGTTTTTTTATTTATCCCAATAAATTTCTAACAGGATGTTAACTATTAAAACTATTAGAGAATGACGTAGAAAGATAAAAAATGACAATATTATTATTATGTTCATTGGAGTTCCGACACTTTCGTCTCACTTCTCAACAACCAGGACTCGGCGAGCTATTACGTAACATAAGACAGTTACCGAATAGAGAGCAGATTGCTGACTGATCACTTTAAACCACTTATTGCTATGAAGATTGTGATCACGCAGCAATCGATACACGCGATCGTAATGAAATCACTCTGCTCAGGATCACGCGGAAATGGAAACGCGGTTTTCCTTTTTGCATAGTTTTTTTTTTCTTTTGCAATAACTATTGCAGGACTTGTCGTGATTTCACCTATAAGGTACAATTTGGTCAGTCGCCTATTAGTCCAGAATTATTAAAATTCTTATGGTGTTAATGAAGTTTCCGTCGTCCTGCACTGTCTAGGTCGACACTAATTTATTAAGCCTATGCCATTCTATGTTGGTGGTACGAATATTGGCGAGCTATGCGGCTTAATTGACGAATTAAATTTTAACAAATTTACATGACGTCACTTGAATGATTCTTAATTGAAATTCTAAAGAATTCGAGTTCTCAAGAGTCTCCAAGAGTCTCTAATACTCTCAATACGTTTCAAACGATTTAGACGTGATGTCGAGTGATGCGATAAAAAGTACGACCTGATCGATGACACGTCCCGGAGCTTTTGTACAATTGGCAAAGAAAGTTAATAGAACCATTTGCTCCATATGACACGCTTGTGGAACGTGGACCAGAACGAAATGGGAACACTGTTGTTAGATAAAATCTTTGTGAATTGGTATATCTATTTTAGTAGTAATATAGCTATGTAGTTCGCAGTATGAATGGGCTGGCCCGAACAGTGAAATACCACGACCTCTCAGAGAATCGATGTAAAGTGGTTGATGTCATGTTTCGTGCTCTTGTCACCAAGAGGTATCGGTAAGCCCACCATCTCTCGTCTCCCATTCATCTTAGAGGTCTATGACCTTCTCCGTGTTATAGATGTCTATGAGCATTGCTACACTGTAACTTTATAATTAACTGCAAATCCTCAAGCGAAATACACTACAGGTACAATATACTGTAGTAAAAGGCAAATGAATCTGTCAATTACCTATGTCATAGTTTACAACTCACTTTTTTTTACGTGAGGAAATGCTTTATGCACACTCCCCGTCTGGGTACGGCAGGGGGTAGTGTGGGACTCCCAAAACAGTAAACTGCAATCCGATCCTAGGGTTACCCATTAAAACCTCGCGGCGGCTCTCCTCCGACGTTGGGGTGGCCCAGGACAGTGCGTCAGCCCTCTGATCCACCCCGCCGTCGCCCCCCCCCCCCTCTATCATGAAGGGGTGCTCATTCTCGAGGAGCCTCGGTGAGGCTCCCCCGGGTGGGGCGGCTCCGACCGCGCGCTGTAAAGAGGCGCGCGGCCCGCGGCGCCTCCGACGACCCTCCCCGGCCACACCGGGGGTCATCCTTCCCGGGCCGCGACCCGGGCGCACCCGCGGGTTGTGCGCCCTCGCGGCCCGTCAGCGGCGGCGATCACTGAGCTCGCCGCCGCCGCCTTCGAGCGGGATCGGCTCTCTCCCGATCCCGCTCGGCGGCCCCCTTCTGGAGCATTACTGCTTCGCAGAAGGAGACCAAAGCCCTCCTCTCCTCCTCGCCCGCCAGCATTGCCGCGATCAATGCCGGCGGGGACAGGTCTCGCCCGATCCCGTCGACCAGGACCCAGGCCGGGCAGACCTCCAGCGTGTGCTGGGCCGAGTCCAGGTCGGAACAACTCCCTAGTACCTAAATATTAAGTACTATGCATCTCTGTTTTCAAACCAATCGTTGTGAAGTGTTGTACTTGCCATTGTCAGGGGTAGACAATAGAAAATAGGACATTTTATATCTCGACATGTAAGCTTTGGAGTGAAACAAATATTAACAGCTGTTCAGCCTGCTCCATCGCCGGGATGTATGTATTTGTTTCTTTTTTTTTGCGTATAACGTGTACGAATAAACATATATGGATGAAACTTGCCAAAAATAGTGATTTAAAAGTAACTGACTTACGATTTCCTCGGTATAACATTTCATATTTACAACAATTACTTAATATATAAATGTAACTTTAAAGGTATGGAAGGTACACCGCGGATGTAGATAGAAGAGTGGCGTTAGGAAATAGCGTAAATGGAGCGTTGGGTAGATTCCTGGGCGCAAAAAATATTAGCAGAATAGCCCAGCTAGCAATCCACAATGCAATACTGATCCCAACGCTGACTAATGGAAGCGAGACCGGTATGGCAGAGTGTGCACGATAGTAGGATAAACGAGGTCGAAATGAAGGCACTGCGCAAAATCTGCGGGGTGACCCTCGCTGACCGCGTCGAAAACAAGGTTGTAAGGAAGGAAGTCGGATTGAAAGAGAGTGTCGGTGTAAAAGTAAGAAAGGCCAGGCTCCGATGGTTCGGACATGTAGAAAGAATGGATGATGCAAGATTGACTAAGCAGATATGCAATGCAAAAGCGGATGGATGCAGGAGTCGAGGACGGCCAAGACACACATTCCATGACCAAATAGAACGTGTTCTGGAGGAAGGTGATGTTAGGAGCCTCAAAAATCGATGCGCGTGCCTGAAAAGAGTTATGAAAGTTAACGTAGCGAGTGAGTGTATACGAATCGTCCTTATGGCGCTCCGTTCTCTCTTCCTACCCCGCAGGGGATTCGGCGTGAAGTTATGTATGTATGTGTACTTTAAAGCTAATCTTTGTTTAGTTTAACGCTATCGCTCGGATATAAAATAGAGAATATATACCAAACATAAACCTTTCTAACCTTCATAATTATTTCTGATACCGTAAGCGATTAACGTCTAATAAAACATGGATAAGTGTAGATGATATATACATACATATTTTTGTGCGCAAAAGACTACACATTGAGCCACGAAAATGGTCGAGTAATAATTAAAAAAAAACAGCAACCCTATACTGTGTAGGTAGTTTATTGTGTCAGGATCATTTTACCCTTGGACGGGGATTGAGTCGTGTGTTATATCCGCGGTACAAATTCATAAATATAGATGTGTGTGTATACAAATAGACTGGCAGCCGGAAAATAAACCAGACCATAAAATGAGTGTAGAAAGATGTCGTAATAGTTTGTATAGAAGAACGTTAATGCACAGTGCTATTTCAATCAGGAAGTTAATTTTATGTACGGTACCATTTTTTTTTGTCCGAACATTATTTAGGGAGATGATTGGATAAAAATTTTGAACGGTTTTTACGGCATTTTCGTTCTCATTGCAGTTTGTAAATAGGGACGAACAATAGGATTGGAAAAACTGATCGGAATTATGTATGCATTTGAACGAATATAGCATTTGAAGTTTTACTCTCGTAAATAGTCTCGTTGGTCCAGTGGTCGAGCACATGGTTTTTGAATCAAGAGGTGCCGGTTGGAATCCTGGCACACACCAATGACTTTTCGTAATGATTTAATTTCGGAAGTTATGTGTGATAAATATCGATGACTAAAAATTTTGTGCCCGGTATGGCAATAGGTTTGCTATTCCATTTGGGACGTAAACATAAGGGCGAGTCGAGGCTTAACAGCCACTGCCGACACCTTCGGATAGTTTAGGCGTGAAGTTATGTTTGTTTGTTTGAATTTTGTTCTGCAGCCGAATCCCTAGTATTTCTGAGTGCTCTTAGATGTCGCATAATTATATCTCTCGATTGTATGACCTTTACTTGATTCATATGACTTACATATTATTATTTTATTCTAATTTGAACTTGAAAGCTCCAAACGTTCCCAGGTCAAACGGGTCAGACGAACATCTGTCTGTAAATAATACTCTGCAAACTGAACTACTAGTGTTCTCTAAAAAGTAAAAAAAAAACAGAAAAAAAAAACTGAATTTGATATTGCATTTTTAAAAACAATTAGAAATAAAATCTAATCTAAATGTATTTAAAAGTGCGACATCCAATTCAGTTTTTTTGTTGACAGACAGATGTTGGTTTTCGTTCTTCGTTCGACATCCAATAGTAATAAAACTTTGTTTGTTTCTCCTTTCAAAAAAGCTTAATTCAATAATGCACTATGGCTACTCAAATTATTCTTGCCAAGAACCGCTCTTGTCAAGAATATTTAGTGCAAAAAAATAATTTAAAAGAGGACTTCTCATTTCTTCAGTCTTTTATCATTATAAAACAAAGTCTGTTTCCGCTGTCTGTCCCCTTATATGCATAGATCTTTGAAACCACGCAACGAATTTTTATGCAGTTTTTTTTTCAATATTAAAATGTGAAAATTACTTATAATGCGGCACTAGGTTCACTGGGTCAGCTAGTTTATCTATATTTTATGATATGACTTCACAAACGAAAATTTTATTTAGTTTAGCTTGATAATTGTTCGTTATAATTATTTATATTTATCACACTGACGATGACTGAAAACTTTGTGCCCGGTATGGCAATAGTTTCGCAACCTCTTCTATTTGGGAGGTAAACATAACGGCGAGACGAGGCTTAACAGCCGTTGCCTACACCTTCGGGTAGAAAAAAGGCGTGAAGTTATGTTACGTTATAATTATTGATGTGGGCCATTTCTCTTATCTTTAATCTTAATGGCCTAATGTTTTAGCACTCCAACTTCTGGTTCAGAAGTTCGAACCTTAGGTCACGCCAATGACTTTCTTAGAAATTATATAGCTTAAAAATTTTCCCCTATATAAGGTTCGCATCCATTACATTTGGGAATAGAAAATTAATCCGGCGTGTCGATCCTCAATTGCTGCTGCTACCACTTTTATTTATTACTGGTGTGCAGTTTCTTAAATCTTTATTATCTTTTGTTGCAGTTAGTCTCAGAACGCCAAACAGCAACATGGCGTTAGTTAAAATCAAAAACAAGAGACTATAATACAAATGCAGAGGATTCAAACACATGATGACCTGAAACTAGTGTGAACCTCAAGCCAGTTGTGATAATCGCCAGTCAAAAGGCCTATTTTATATATAAACAACCCTTGTTCCTGTAGCCATAGCACCAATTAGCAATAAACCAAAGTAAAGTCTAAAACAAAACCGGATGGTAATTATACAGAAGAAAATAATTTAGAAACTTCCTTTCCTCGAACCAAAGTTTAGTTAAGCATGTCGAATCAAAATCAAATACCAATTTACAGTCAAGTAGTTCCAAAATCTCAGTACAAAGGCAAGCATTCAAAGGCAAGCCGAACGCAACATCAGAGGAACGACTTCGATCCTCTCAACTTCAATAACGGCGGGAATTTCGCCCTAAGTACACCAGCTGAAGGGAAAATTGAGAAAATGGAGAAGAAGGAGTCGAGAAGAGTTAAAGATGAGTCTTCGAGGGTTAGGCGGGTGCAGCGAAACGAAGCCAGCGAGGGGAAGGTGGAGGCGTATTTGAGACAGTACCAAGTGAGCATGAGACAGCAACAGCATCGGTATTCAGCTGTCAGACAGGCTGAACACAGAGTTAACCTCAGGTAAATTGTATAGATATTTTTTAGATATATGGTATGCCTATTTTCTTTTCATTTTGGTCAACACTTGATTTGTGATTGTGGAACTACAAATATCTTCGCAAGTTTTCCCATTTATAATATTAAAACATAACATAACTTCACGCCTTTGTTACCCGAAGGTGTAAGCAGCGGCTGCTAAGCCTCGTCTCGCTGTTATGTTTACGTCCCAAATGGAATAGGTGACGAAGCTATTGCCATCTGCGGGCACAAAGTTTTCAGTCATCGATATTTATCACACATAACTTCCGAAAACAATTTTTAAAAGTCATTAGTGTGAGCCAGTGTCGGGATTCGAACCTGCACCTCTGGATCAGAAGCTGTGGTCCAGTGACCACCGAGACTTTATAATATTAGGTAAGTAGTGAGTGGTTCATCGTATTTAGTAGTTTGCCAGCAGTCGTTTATATAATTGTGTACAATATTTGATTGCTTCTTAAAGAACTACTGGTGACATCATTTATGTTCTTTAGACTGTATTAACAACAAAACTATGAATTTCATTTGTTCTGCTCCACTTTTTTTTTCATTTTGAACTTTTGAAACCTCCAACGAGCATTGCGGTGAGTAATTTTAAAATTTCCGTAATCAAATTTCAGTTATGATGATTACCCTAGAAATTTATTAAAATAAATAAAGCTGGAGTGTCTATTTTTATAAAATTAATTGTTTCTTTGAACTAATCTCTGAAACGGCTGGACCGATTTCAATGGGACCATCGCGGGTAAATAGCTTATTTTAAGAATTCTATTTATTTCAATAAAATCCACTTAAACGAAATCATGGACGTAGCCCGTTTAAAATAAAAACATTACATTCCAATGTAAACTGTTTGATGCAGTAACTATGTTTCATTATGCATTCGTTTGTGTAACTAATTTTCGAACATTTACTTACAGATCCCTACCATTGAATGACGCTGCCATAT
Source organism: Euproctis similis (assembly GCA_905147225.2). NCBI lineage: Eukaryota > Metazoa > Arthropoda > Insecta > Lepidoptera > Erebidae > Euproctis > Euproctis similis. Next base: position 17,650,329 of record LR990106.1, read on the forward strand.
CACGCGGCCACGACAGGACACCTTCAGACAGGCACAGGATTTTTCCTGAAAGAGACAGGGAAAGCTCTAGAGAACATAGACGAGACAGAGAAAGGGAGAGAGATACTTACGATTTTGACGGTAAGTTTAGCTTAACATTTTAATCTTGTAATGTTTTTTTTATGGGTTAGGAGGGCAAACGAGCAGGTGGGTCACCTGGTGGTAAGCAACAAACGCCGCCCATGGACACCAGCAACACATATAGTGTTACTGTTGCGTTGCCAACCCCTAAGGGGTAGGGGATAGGAAAGGATGGGGAAGGAAGTGGGCCTGCGGGTACCTCTCTCACCGAACGAAACGCGGCATGAGCCACTTTACGTCGGTCTTCTGAGAGGTCGTGGTATTTCACCGGACGAGCCGGCCCATTCATGCAGCGAACTGCTTGGTTCTACCACTGTTAAAAGAAGAGTACTTGTAAGAAGATTTATTACATTTATTTCCCCCTTGTAGTCAAAAGTAAGCAAAGCTCTTGCCCTCTCTTTCCATAATTACGTAAACATTTTTGGACTAATAGGTATATTGTTTTTTTATTGAAACATTTTTATTGCGTGCGTGTAAAAATGTAAATAAATACTGATGACGTAATCACCATAACACCAATACTTCACCTTTCAACATTTTTTTTTGGATAATTTTAAGTCTTTTAATTACATCTTTTTTTTTTTAAATCACAAGGCACTCCGCTGAGTCCAATAGCTTCACGATTGCACGACAAGGACTCGCGTGGCGTGCGCAAATCAACTTCATCTCAGCGCGTCACAGAGACTACCATTTCAACAGACAAGAGAAAATTCTTCTGCAGAGAGTGGGCCTTCCAGAAAATAGCGCATTGTCTTGAACAGAGGCCTGTTAGCAAGACTTGCGGAGCACTTATCCTTGGTAAGATTTTGGATGGACTATCTATGTGAAAAATCTTAATGTTTCCAAAAATCTATTTAAACATAACATGTATTTCCACTTCGTTTGTAGGTGATGCCGGCAGTGGCAAGACGGCGCTTTGCCAGGAGTTGAGTGAACCTGGCCAAGGACCTCAGGCGCGACAACAGCGTGCCCTTAATCGGAGGCTACTTGCGAGGCATTTCCTACAGGTAAATAATACTAAAGTATCTCAAAATTATATGATAGCTTATATTTGACAGTGATAAGAGTCACGCAGTTCGCTGCACGGTTGGGCCGGCTCGACCGGTGAAATACCACGAGCTCTTAGAATATCGACCTAAAGTGGCTTATGCCGCGATTCGCTCGATGAGAAAGGTATAACCCCTTTCCCCCTCCCCTTCCCATCCCACTCCCGACCTCGTCCATATCCTATTGTAAGGGCCGGTAACGCAACTGTAACACCATATGTGTTCAGCTGTCCATGGGCGGCGTTTGTTGCTGACCATCATGTGATACGCGTGCTCGTTTGCCCCCTATACCATAAAAGAAAAAATGATGGCTGTGCTAAGTTACTACATACTGATTAAGGTGTTTCTTTACTGCCTTACTCAGTGCTACTTACTTATGGGAGCATGTTTCCAAAATACTAATACCATTTCGACACATTCGAAAATGTAACATTGGAATATTTGCTACGGGGATAATTAATTTAAGAAAAAAAAAACAGACTAGCTTTACTTTAGATCACCTATCAGCAATTACTTTGACATTTTTGTTCCCTGCTACACTGAGGGAGTGTTGTATTAAGTATTTTTATAGTAATACCCATGATTTTGTTGTGAGTTGTGACCATGATGAATATTTCAGCTAATCTCTTATTGATTTTACAGAGTCACACGGAGAGTAGCCTTCGACCAGGCGAATTTGTCCGTTCACTAGCAATGCAGATTCTGAGTCATTCTTCACGACGACCTAGAGCTGACACCTCTGATCTGTCGCCACGAGACCCGGACACTCCACATAGTCACAGGTATAGAATTGAACTTGCTCGTCAAGCACAAGTTAATGTTTTAATTTAATTAAACACCTGAGATTATTTAAACCTGATAAAATATGTGCCCAGATGGCATGGATAAAGGTTTTAAAAATATTGTGTAGTTTTGTTTCTAAGTTCCCGACTTACTATGAATAATCATAAATGTCACACATCATGACTTGAATGAATCATGTCATGATGTGGATCAAATATAAATAGATCATAAGTAAATTAACTATTTTGATTTTGCAGACGTAATTCAGAGGAAGAACGTCTGATAAACCGTTTTCGGGAACTCGGCGACGATGCCGAAGAAAGTTCCAAACCATTGCTCGCTGATAGTGAAGGTAATGTTCTAAATATAGCCGCAATCGTAAAGGCACAACAGAGGGCCTACTTCAGTAGACCTTAAAGATTAAGATAAACGCGGAGATCATTTTTATGTTATTTATTTATGAAAGAGGCCGACAAACGAGCAAGCGGGTCATCTGATGGTAAGCAAATAACGCCACTCAAGTACTTGTCGAGTCAAGAAGTGGAGTGTGCCTCCGGATATCTCTCTCACCGAACTAAATTTCTTGTGCTACTCTTTGTCGATATTATGAAAGATTGTGATATGGCACCGGTGGAGCCGGTCTATTCCTGCAGTTGCGTGGCTGTACCACGCATAAATAAATCCCCATAAATCACTTTGTAATAATTTAGATGCTTGTAATTTTGGATCTATTAACTTGGATCATCTCATTGATATATTCTAACGATTAATCATTACATAGTATAAAATAAAGTTGTTTTCTGCTGTCTGTCCCCTCATATGCTTAAATCATTGAAACTCCGCAACGGATTTTGATGCGGTTTCTTTAATAAATTGAGGGTATCAACGGGGTGGTTTTTGTCTATAACTCATGTGTGAAGTAGTAAAGATAATGTGATAAATCCAAAATTTAGTTATTTATTACTTTTTTGCTGAACCAAGTTCGCCGGGGCAGCTAGTTATGTAATATAACTAGTGGACTCGGCAAACTTTGTTCCGCATCAAAAGTAATAAATGAGTAAATTTGGGATTTTTCACCATTTTTGCTTTTTACATCATACATGCATTAAAGCTAAAAACCACCCCGTTGTCACAATCACCATTCCATCTATTAAAAAAAAACCGCATCAACCGCAAAATCCGATGCGTAGTTTCAAAGTTCTATGCATATAAGGGGACAGACAGCGGAAAGTGACTTTATTTTATAGTATGTAATGATAATGATATCTTAACAAAACTATACTATAATACTTCTATAAACTTGTTTAATACCTAGATACTGTAGTCCTAATACTCATTGCATTGCCACAAATCCTCCCCCACAGACCAGCGCACAGACGACGAGGAAGCTGCTTGTAGCGGCCGCCGTACTCGCACCATAAACCGTATCCACGAGAGAGACGACTACATGGACATGCACGCAGACGCACCACTCTCCAATACTGGTGCTGCAGAGGTTTGTACACTATATTTTACTTGAAGTAAATTGCTGATTTTATTAACTTGTCCCTATTTCTTCCATGTCCTTCTGTCTGTTAACTTCTCAGAAAAGTTGGTGAAAAGCAAGTAAACTTATTATTAACTTGTAACCATTATTATCTATATATATCTAGGATCATTAAAGAGAAATTTATGATGTGATGATAAAATACTTATTTTTGTCAGTAAGCCGGTCAAGTAAACTGTCCTTTTTTTTTTTTTTTTACGCGAGGAAATGCTTTATGCACACCCCCGCCTGGGTGCGGCAGGGGGTAGTGTGGGACTCCCAAAACAGTAAACTGAAATCCGATCCTAGGGTTACCCACTAAAACCTCGCGGCGGCCTTCCTCCGCGGCGTTGGGGTGGTCCAGGATTCGGATAAACCCCTCTAGTCCACCCCGCCGTCGCCCCCCCTCTGTCACGAGGGGGAGCTCATCCTCGGGAAGCCTCGGCGAGGCTCCCCCGGGCGGGGCGGCTCCGACCGCGCGCTGTAAAGAGGCGCGCGGCCGGTGGCGCCCCCGACGACCCTCCCCGGCGGCACCGGGGGGTCATCCTTCCCGGGCCGCGACCCGGACGCACCCGCGGGGTGTGCGCCCTCGCGGCCCGTAGGCGGCGGCGATCACTGAGCTCGCCGCCGCCGCCTTCGAGCGGGATCGGCTCTCTCCCGACCCCGCTCGGCGGCCTCCTTCTGGAGCATGACTGCTTCGCAGAAGGAGACCACAGCCCTCCACTCCTCCTCGCCCGCCAGCATTGCCGCGACCAACGCCGGCGGGGACAAGTCTCGCCCGATCCCGTCGACCAGGACTCGGCGCTCGTCCGCCCAGGCCGGGCAGACCTCCAGCGTGTCGTGTCCTCCAGCTGGGCTGAGTCCAGGTCGGATGCGCAATGGTGGCATCTCGCCGTCTCTTCACGTTTTATTCGACTCAGATACTCACCGAAGCACCCGTGCCCGGTGAGTATCTGAGTCAACCTGTAGGTGACAGTGCCCCATTTACGGAGCACCCAGGCCTCGAGGTGGGGCAGGACGGCCCCGACGGCGCGTGAACGCGTACCGCCCTGGAGGACCAACGCGTCGCGCCAGTCCCCCAGGACCCGCCGGAAGGCCTCCCCGGCCGAGATCGTACGCGGCTTCGTACATCTCGGCCAGGATGATGAAGGGTGGATAACTCGCGAGGACCGTCGCCGCCTCGTATGAGATGGTACGGTAGCCCCGCACGATCCGTATGGCCATGATCCGCTCCAGGCTCCTCAGCAGAGCCCTGGAGCGGGAGGCCCCCGCGACCAAACGGGGGCCCCGTACAGGGCCACGGACCGCACGACGCCACCGTAGAGGCGGCGAACTCCCTCCCCCGGTCCCCCGAGGTTGGGCAACAGGCGGTGTAAAGCGCCCGCCACCCGTCGCGCTCGGGGGACCATCCGTACGAAGTGCTCCTCGAAGCTCCAGCGGCTGTCCAGGGTGAGGCCGAGGTACTTCATGTACCGCCCCACCGGGACAGCCGTGTCACCCACCTGGATCCGCGAGGCCGGGGGTTCCCTGCCTCTGGTGAGGCGGCCGAACCACAGCGCCTCACTTTTGTGAGGCGCCACCTCCAGGCCCAGCCCGCGAATCCGTCTGACGACGATTGCCACCCCCAGCTCGGCGAACCTGAGCGTCCGCTCGAAGTCCGGACCCGTGGCGACCACCAGAGTGTCGTCTGCGTAGCAAACGACACTCACGCCACGGGGAAGTAAACTGTCCTACAACCGTTCTTCTGTTTTGAATTATATATCTGGTACTGTATTTTTAAGGTTATTTTATTATATTTCAGTTGCCGGAAATCTTGCCAAGATCTTCAACAAAACAGACTAACCCGTTCACCGCTGAAGATCAGAAGGATGACATCCGTCTATACGAAAACCATGAAAATCTGTTTCTTCGTAACATATCCCAGCGTCAGTCGAAAGAATTACGCAATTCTAGATTGCTTCGACAATCTTCTGAACCACTTAGTGAGAAGAAGTCCAATATGTTGCAGAAGAGTCTATCTACTGAACAGAAACACGATTTATCTGGGGAAGAGAGAAAGGTTGAGAACAGTCCCCCTAAATCTAGGATCCCCGTTGCTAATTTTAGGTGAGTATACACACTGTGAATTTGTTTTTTTTATGGTATTGGGAGGCAAACGAGCAGGCGTGTCACCTGAAAGTGAGCAACAAACGCCGCCCTTGGATACCTGGACAGAAATAGTGTTACAGATGCGTTGCCGGCCTTCACAATGGAATATGGAAGGGGTCGGAAGTGGGATGGGAAGGGGATGAGGAAAGGGATTGGACCTCCGGATACCTCTCTCACCGAGCGAAACGCGGCAAAAGCCACTCTACGTCGATATTATGAGAGGTCATGGTATTTTACCGGTTGAGGATCCATTCATGCAGTGGTTTCGTAAATTTTAGATTTTATTAAATTAACTTTGGCGCGTAGATATTTATCACACATAACTTAAAAGAATTCCGAGATTGGTGTGGAATCATTGGTGTGAGCTCGAAATCGGATCCAGGATGAATCAAAAGTGGGGAGCTGGACTACTAGACCACCGAGACTTTGTAATGTTAGATTTTTGCTTTGAATTTTAGATATCCTAACAAAAGCGAATTACGCTCAGCGGATTCTTCGCCTCTCAAAAAACTCGACCGTCCTCCTTCACCAAAGACAATAGAAGAACCTGACGAAGCACCGGAATACCAGAACGTCGTGAAGCCACCCGAGGAACCGGTGCCGGTTGAGAAAGATGTGCCTCCTCCTATACCAAGTTTGCCCATCAGCCCCAGGACACTGATAGCGAATGCTTACTATGATAAGTTGTTAGCTGACCCGCAAATACAACAGGTAATTATAACCCACGCGTTTTGTTTTTTTTTTTTCTTACAAATGGGTTTCTAGTTAAACATAATATTTCTGCCCTTGTCCCACTCTTAGTTGGGGTCTGTACAACACGTCATCCTTTTCCATTCTCTTCTATCATTCATATAATACGACAGGCCTATATTTTTGCTAGCAACGGATTTACGTATTTTGCCTTTTAATTTGAGGGGAATCAGAGGATCGCATCCAGTTCCTGAGAGCTGCCGCCATTTTATCCTTCCCGCGGCCATTCTGCTATTCACATCCCATAATTTCTTGTAAAACATGGGTATGATATAATCAAACTTATTGTCATGTGGACAGGCTCTCTTACCACAGAATTTGGAGAAGAATCCAGATGAGTGTTTCAAGAAGGCATTGTTGTTCCCGCTGCTGGAGATAGATCCACCTAAACAGTGTTTGTTTTTGTTAGTTGACGCCATAGACGAAGGTGCGCTAGGAGGTGAGTGAGATTCTTTCTCTATCTGTATACAAATAGTTTACACATTACAGATAATTTTGGTTGTTAAAGTCACGTAATATAGAAACATGAGTCCGAACGGTCTAGGCTTATCTATAGTATTAATGTACACAATAATATTCTGAGATCTTAGTTCTCTTCTGCCACTGATTGTGCTAGCATTTCGTGCACACGTTGATTACGTACGTACATCGCGTTTAGTATAAAACAGAGCTGTTAACGAATTTTTGTCGATACAGGGCGCCATCCTTAATTTTTTAAAGATGGCGCCCTCTACCCGCAATAATTCTTTCCCCTAAATAGAGATAATCTGTTTCAGGCGTTTGCGAAGACAACGACGTGACGGAAGGCTCCACCAGTGTGGCCGGCCTGCTGTCGCGCCATCAACATCTGTTCCCTCAGTGGCTGCTACTGGTGTGCACTGCGAGGAAACACTGCAGGAATCTCACAAGGATGTTCACAGGTCACTTGAAATGCTTCGTGCATTTATAGATTTTTTGAATAACATTCCTCTATCTTCTCAATTTCCGGCGATACAAATTATCTTTTCTAATATTATAAAAAGATTATTTTTATTCTTACCAAATAAACATAAGTAACTATTCTAATGATACTTTAGCCATTAGTTATAGTTAGTTTATTAAGAAATAAAATAACACCTTTGAAATTGTATTTGTTTGGATGTACCTCGATGAAGAAGGGGAAAATTGCTATTTATTTTTTTTCCTGGCAAATTTTGTATTTATATATCAATAAAATAATTTTTATTAATGTTGTTATATTAGAAATTATTTATGTGTCTAGGTTTCCGTAAAGTAACTCTGGACGAGCTCCAACGCGCTCACGTGTCCGCAGACGTGCAGAGATATGTACTGGCGAGACTTGACACAGAACCGAGGCTCAGGTAACTGTAGTTCACGATTGTTCATTGAGGATAACCCAGTTTTTATTTTCTCGAAATGTTTGTAATGTATCTAAAAATACCTAATTGTCTACAAAAAAGTGTGTGTGTACACGAGTTACAAGTTATACATATGTACTTCTTTGGCGTAACAAAATAAAAACCTTAAAAAATAATATCTTTCGGCTTATTCTAAGCTTGTTGAAAAAACGGCACTAACAACTAAAAAAGGTATATATTACATCGAAAGTTGTATTATAGCGCATTATTTAGTCCTATAAAGTCTATTTAAATATCACAAAGCTGTAGCTAACTTCACTGACTAACTAACTATAGCTAATTTCAGGGTGTCGGTTTTTTGTGACACTGGTTTCTCTTAACCCGCCAAAAGAAATATAACTTTAATATAGTAAAATAATTATATGTCAATTATATATATAGGGCGCGAGTCTCCAGCGACTCCACAGCCGCGGCGGCTGCTGCTGCCGCACTGGACCACCTTCGCATCAAGAGCGATGGGTGTCTGCTTTATTTGGAGAAGGTTAGCACGGTTATATACATGCTTAAGTTCTAATCTTCTAATTGAATAATTTAAAATGGGTTTTACTAAGCTGGACAAATCGCAATTATTTAAAAGAAAAAAAAAAAGTCTATATTTCCGTTCGATCATTTTCAATAAGTTTGGATTGTTTTGCCGAGCATCAAAGGTGTTCATTAGTAATATAAAACTTGTTTGTTGTTTGCTTTTCTTCTTTTCTGACTCTTTTAAATTTCCGCCAAAACACTAATGTTACTATAGTCGGGTCATTTTAATAGGCAACATTTGACAGTAAATAATATATGTTTTCGTTTTGTTGGGAGTGCACAATTAGCTTTGATTGTTTTTTAATCAATTGCTATTACAATTTATTGAAGTAATGACCGATACAAGAAATTTCACTATTTAGTTTCACTTATGAATCATTCTAAACTTAACAAACAATTTCTGATTTTACAAACTGAATGTTGTTACCATGTTGCGTCGTCTTAACCTTGTCCTTTTTAATCCGTCGAGATGTTACTCTAAAAATCAAATGCTGATAAGTACAATCAAATGCATCGATTACTTGTGAACAAAAACTACAGTAAATTAATAACCACATTGTAGTCAGTGTTTGGCATTATTCAATTAACGTAATGCTTAGAAAATGAAAGAAAACATAATAATGAGACTGGGATTCACCTAAAGATTTAAAAAAAATGTCTGTATCGATTCATTCACTTTAATCGATGATTTTGTGCTGATCAGCTCACTAAAAAAGTAAAATTGACAGACGTCAAATGTTGCCCATTAAATTGAATCAATTAAATATATACAGGGTGCTTCACAGACCCTATTCTAACCACTTATATCTAGAATCTAGACATGCTTTGAAATCTAGATATCCTATAGAAAGTAAAAAAAGGCAAAAAAAAATTTTTTTTTACTTTTTTTACAAAAATTATCCCGCAGAAATATGAACCATGATCACCCTACTTATGACCTACGACAACTGAGTTCATTGTGACTACTCGCCTAAAGTATTTCATTCATTTTTCCATTTCGATCATCAATAGGGTTGTCATCTCTAATTTTTAATAATTATGTGAAGTTACAAAAAAAATTTAAGCTGACAACATTCTGATCTTCTTTCTAATCATTCTTTAAGAAACCACATGGAATTACCATAAAACATAATCAGTAAATAGTTTTCCCTGCCTACACTCTCATGTATTTGAGGCGTGAAGTTACACAAAAAAAGGCTATCTGTATTCGGTTCGCAATAAGAAATCATATAAAATTACCATGAAACATAATCAATAAGTAATTTTCGCTGCCTACACCCGCATGTATTTGGGGCGTGAAGTTACAAAAAAATATTAAGCTGACTACATTCTGATCTGTTTAAGAAACCACATGGAATTACCATGAAACATAATCAGTAAATAGTTTTCACCGCTTACACTCTCATGTATTTGAGGCGTGAAGTTACACAAAAAAAGCTATCTGTATTCGGTTCGCAATAAGAAATCATATAAAATTACCATGAAACATAATCAATAAGTAATTTTCGCTGCCTACACCCGCATGTATTTGGGGCGTGAAGTTACAAAAAAATATTAAGCTGACTACATTCTGATCTGTTTAAGAAACCACATGGAATTACCATGAAACATAATCAGTAAATAGTATTCACTGCTTACACTCTCATGTATTTGAGGCGTGAAGTTACACAAAAAAAGCTATCTGTATTCGGTTCGCAATAAGAAATCATATAAAATTACCATGAAACATAATCAATAAGTAATTTTCGCTGCCTACACCCGCATGTATTTGGGGCGTGAAGTTACAAAAAAATATTAAGCTGACTACATTCTGATCTGTTTAAGAAACCACATGGAATTACCATGAAACATAATCAGTAAATAGTTTTCACTGCTTACACTCTCATGTATTTGAGGCGTGAAGTTACACAAAAAAAGCTATCTGTATTCGGTTCGCAATAAGAAATCATATAAAATTACCATGAAACATAATCAGTAAATAGTATTCGCTGCCTACACTCTCATGTATTTGAGGCGTGAAGTTACACAAAAAACTGTGAACCCTACTTAATGATTCATTTGTAGGTCATGTGTATATGTGCTGTGTATATGTGTGCACCTCTTACACGTGCTGTGACCTGTTACACGCGCCCGAAACTTCCTTTGAGAATTGCCGCCTGCCTTTCGGCTCGCACAAGGTAACCTTGAACTCATCAGGCGGCATTTATAAAAAGAATTTGTCGGCATTTCTAAATTTACAGTGAAATATTTTGAAATATTAATATTATTTATTATGGGTCCGTATAATTTTAATGTACCAACGCAAATTAATAAAGTATATTATTATTATCATTATGTTGCATAACACGTGAAAGCTTAAAAAGTATTACGTAGGTAAATCCTATGAGTCTCGGTGGTCCAATAGGAGAGCACAAGGCTTCTGATCCAGAGGTCTGGGTTCGAATCCTGACACTGGCTCACACCAATGACTTTTCAAAATCGTTTGCGGAAGTTAAGTGTGATAAATATCGATGTCTGAAAACTTTGTGCCCGGTATGGCAATAGGTTCGCCACCTATTCCATTTGGGACGTAAACATAAGGGCGAGACAGGGCTTAACGGCCGCTGCCTACACCTTCGGGTAAGGCGTGAAGTTATGTTATGTTAAATCCGGTATTCGGTATTGTGCGTATTATTACTTAAAATTTAGAGATTTTCTAAAATACTATTCCAATTTGCTTTGGATGAGATTTGAGTGAAATTAAAATATCTAGTAGACTCTGTAGTACAGCGACTAGTATTTTTAAAGTTATTATAAAAAAATAAGTTATCGTATAAAGGTTCCGTATTTTGGTATAACGGTACCCTAAGAATTTAAAACTGGCAGAGATACTAGTATTTAGGAATGTGACATTAAACATAAGAAAACGATTTTTGATTAAACCATTAATTTATTACAATGAAAAAATCGATAATTAATAATCGTATTTATTTAAGAAAATAATCGATTTATTTAAATTAATGGATTTTTAAATTTTTGGGCAATATGTACAATTAGTTTTAGGGGGTCATGTCAAGAGCGTGCACGTCGCGACCCCTGCCGTCCCAGTGGGACGCAATCTTGACCGAAGCAAACTGAGCCGGACGGGCTGCTCCGGCGTGCCCCAGAAGCGACGGGCACCGATTAGCCCCCGTCGGTGCGGCTGCATGCGCATGCGGCGAAGGGGGACGCCACCCTTCACGCAGCGCCAATCCTGGTGGGACGAGGAGAGGGGAGTGCCGTATAGGCACGTGGAATGTTAGAGGTAGTATGATCAGAAAGATGAATGAGATGATGAATGTAATAAATGAGAGATGCCTGGATGCCTTATGTCTGACGGAGACAAAGCGGAGGGGGAGTGAGACCGAGGACCTCCCCGGTGGCATGGTAGCCCTATGGTCCGGAGTGGACCAGGACGTCCGTCCTAGTGGGGGTGTTGGAGTCGTTCTCTCCTCCCACTTTGCTTCCGGAGTGAAAGATTATGAGTTGGTAGGCCCAAGACATCTTTGGGGTAGAATAAAACTGGGGATCACGCGAGTTTTCCTGGTCGCAGCTTATGCTCCCGTAAGCTCCGCGGATCCCCGCGAACTCGAGGAGTCTTGGGAATCTGTTAGGGATATTCTGAATCTGGCTGAGGGACATGAAAGGATAATTCTGTGTGGTGATCTTAATGGATGGGTCGGAACCAAGAGAGATGGCCTGGAGGCTGTACTTGTTCCGAATGGTGACAAGAGAGTCAATGATGCTGGTAAGCCCATCTTGGACGTATGCCTGGAACGGAACCTCGATGTGTCTAACACATTATTCCGTCATAAAGATATTCACACGTATACGTGGAGACGGAATGAACATGATGATTTTGGTAGATAGTCGTCTCCGAAATACTCTAAAGGGATACACGAGCCTACAGAGGCCCCACTCTTGATACGGACCACTACCTGGTAGTAAGCCGTTTCGTGGGCCTTTCAAGAAGTGGAGACACTGGCGAGTGCGTACCCATTTCGGAGAGCTTGAAAAGATAAAATGTGAGAAATTAGAAGGTGAAAGTGTACGGCGTATGTATGTAGACCTAGTCAGTAAAAGACTCAATGAGACGAGTCTTTCTGACTTAGGTGTTGAAGAATGCTGAGAAAGAATGAAAGAAAGTATAGTGGATATTGCAAAAGAAGTATGTGGTAGTGCAAAGAGGCATAAGCATAGGATTCTGAGAGGTGATGCCTGGTGGGACGAGGATGTGAAATCCAGCGTCGAAAGAAAGAAAAAAGCATGGTTGGATTATGTCTCAAGTTTGAATCAGAATGTTAGTATGACAGAGAAAAAGTATGAGAGCTACCGCCGCTGCAGGAATGTTACCAAAGCCTTAGTGAAAGCGAAGCGTGAAAGACTAGTTGCGAATGAGGAAGTGAGGTTGACGGAGAACTTCGAGGCGAATAACAAACTCTTCTGGAGGGAAGTTAGAAAGTCTCGGGGTTCTTCGTCAACATCCAGAATGGACAAAATTATGTCTAAGGCTGGTGACATTCTTGCAAACCCAAGCGATGTATTAGGCAGGTGGAGCGAGTATTTTGGGGAAATGTACGAGTATGTTCCTGGTATGTTTCTATGTTTCTGGCAAGGTAGCTGGAATTGATATGATGTCTGCTTAATGATCAAATACGGTGGAACCTGTGCCCGGGACTCTTTCCTGACTTTCAGCAATCTGTGCTGGAGGTCAGGTAAGGTTCCCACGGACTGGAGGCGCACTGCATACGTGCCGGGATCACGTATGCAGTGCGCCAGTTACAGGGCCATCAGTTTGATCAGTTTAGCAGCAAAAGTGTATGGGAAAATTATTGAAAGGAGAATGAGGGTGATATCTGATGGAGTGTTGTGGGAGGCTCAGGGTGGTTTTAGAAGCGGACGAGGGTGCATGGATCAGATTTTTTCTCTCCGCGACAACGTGGAGAAACAACTGGCTGTTAACCGGAAGGTTTTCTGCGGTTTTGTGTATCTGGAAAAAGCGTTTGACAGAGTGTTACGAAAGGATCTGTGGGATATACTCCCGGGCTACGGGGTGAGCGGAGCACTGCTGCGCGCTGTGCAGTCCACTTACGAGGACTGCACAGCGTGTGTGCGTGCTGACGGCGGCTTGTCCCCCTGGTTTGACGTCAATATCGGCGTCAAACAGGGTTGCGTGCTGTCCGCTCGACTGTTCATCCTATACCTGGACAGTTGTCTCCAGAGAGTGAGATCGATGGATGTAGTGATGCAAATGGGTGACCTAGTTGTGAGCTGCCTGCTTTACGCAGATGACGCCGTGCTTCTGGCCGAATTGCCGTCGGACCTGCAAATACTAGTCACTACTATGAAAGATGATTGCATGATTAAAGGCTTGCAGTTGAATGCGACGAAAACGAAAGTTATGGTGTTTGAAAGGGAGGAATCCAGAACAGATGCAAGGATAATGGTTGATGATGTAGTGCTGGAACAGGTGAATGAAATAGTATATCTTGGATGCGCTTTTAGCAGGGATGGAAGGTACACCACGGATGAGACGAGTGGCGATAGGAAATAGCGTAAATGGAGCGTTGGCCAGATTCCTGGGCGCAAAAAACGTCAGCAGAAAGCCCAGCTAGCAATCCACAATGCAGTCCTGATCCCAACGCTAACTTATGGAAACGAGAGCTGGGTATGGTAGAGTGTGCATGAAAGTAGAATAAACGCGGTAGAAATGAGGTCACTGCGCAAAATCTGCGGAGTGACTCTCGCTGACCGCGTAGGAAACAAGGTTGTAAGGAAGGAAGTTGGTTTGAAAGAGAGTGTCGGTGTAAAAGTAAGAAAGGGCATGGTTGGTTCGATGGTTCGGACATGTAGAAAGGATGGATGATGCAAGACTGACCGAGCATTTGACACGATTGACCAGATATACAATGCAAAAGCGGATGTATGTAGGAGTCGAGGACGGCCAAGACACACATTACATGACCAAATAGAACGTGTTATGGAGGAAGGTGATGTTAGGAGCCTCAAAAACCGACGCGCGTGCATGAAAAGAGTTATGAAAGTCAACGAAGCGCGTGAGTATCCATGTAACATAACATAACATAACTTCACGCCTTTTGTACCCGAAGGTGTAAGCAGCGGCTGTTAAGCCTCCTCTCGCCGTTATGTACGTCCCAAATGGAATAGGTGGCGAACCTATTGCCATACCGGGCACAAAGTTTGTCAGTCATCGGTATTTATCACACATAACTTCCGAAAACAATTTCGAAAAGTCATTGGTGTGAGCCAGTGTCTGGAATCGAACCCCGGACCTCTGGATCAGAGGCCGTGCGCTCGCCCACTGCGCCACCGAGACATTTAAAAAGTATCCATGTAATATTTAGTAATTTGGAAATATACAATAAAAGAGAACATATCAACCAAATGTCGGCTGATAAAATTGAATTATTCATCGACTCCATCTAGTGAATATTGGAATAAATAAATAACTAAACTGTTTCAAAGGTATAGAAGGAATGCGGTCATTGATGGCGTTAAAAATAACATTATGGAAAAAGTATTCTTTAGTAGTTTTCGTTCCGGGCCAAACTTAATATCGGGGCGTTGCAGATGAAATAAAGTCGGTAATATGTAATTGAATGATTAATAAAATAATCGGTTATTAATCGATTAGTCATATAAAAATAATTACTAAATTTAATAGATTTTTTTACTTTTAGATGTTGATTTTTAATCGATTATTGCAATAATCAATTATTTTTTCACATCCTTACTAATGTTCGTTAGTCATTATTTTTTTAGACGCTCTTCATTATTGTTCGCTTGTTCTATCGGTCAGTATCATATATCGGTGTCAAGTTAGTGAAAGTGCTTTCGTTATTTCGTAATTTTATAATGGCGGAGTATTCAAATGCAGAGTACTATGATATGATTATGTGTGTGGGTGCATCGGAGGGAATCCTTACTGCAGCGCGCGAACTTTATCGACAACGTCACATTGATGGAAGAGAGCTGGAGAATCAGCGAAGACTTCCTTCTTATGCATGCTTCAGGAGGCTGGTCAACCGTTTGCACTCAAACGGTTCTTTCCACAGTCCAAACTCTGAAGGACGATCGAGTGACCGTGCGGATGCTCGTGTGGAACAGAATATTTTGGATCACTTTGCTGAAGATCCAACTAGAAGTACTAGAAAAGCCTCTGTCGTATTAGGTGTGTCTAGAATGAAAGTATGGAGAACTTTAAAAAAAGATAATCAGCATGCTTACCATTACCAGCGCACACAACAGCTGACAGAAGCAGATTTTTTATTGAGACTGCGATTCTGTGAGTGGTATCGTAGTCAGGTTACTGCTGACCCTATGTTTTCGTCTCGGGTTCTATGGTCTGATGAGGCTACCTTTACTCGTTTTGGACTATCCAATAGCCACAACGAGCACTACTGGTCCCATGAAAATCCACATGCTTTTCGTCAAAGCCATTTTCAGCACAGGTGGAAAATTAATGTGTGGGCCGGTATCATCGGTGACAAATTGATAGGCCCTGTATTTTTGCCGGACCGGTTGAACGGTGAAATCTACTTGGAAATGTTGAGGACCACCTTGGAGGAAGAACTTGAAGGCCTTCCTTTGTTAGTTTACCGCGACATAATTTTCCAGCAAGATGGCGCGCCAGCGCATTACACTCGTTCTGTACGCGAATATCTGGACGATCGCTTTCATGCGTGGATTGGACGTTCTGGAACTGTTCCATGGCCACCACGGTCGCCCGATTTAACGCCAATGGACTTTTTTTTGTGGGGATATTTGAAAAGTGTGGTGTATGCTACGCAGTGTGAAACTGTGAATGATATGCGTCAAAAAATTGTGGAAGCTTGTGGTACTCTAACACCGGAGTATCTGAGCCGCGCCACACAATCTGTATCGCGGCGTGTAAACCTATGTGTTACGAGAGGAGGACAGCACATTGAACCTTTTTTGTAGTCACACTGAGAAATGGTAAGTGTTCACCATAAATCTTAAACGAAAAATCTGGTTAGATATGTATTAAACTATGAATGAATTTTATTTAATCAGAATGAAATACAAAATTTTTATTTTATATCTCACCATAACTTAGCAATATCGGCTCTACTACTACAGAATAAGGTCTAAATTTTTATATCCGTGTTGTAGGTACACAAGAAATTGTACCATATGTTACGATTTCTTGTGTATGTGTGTATGTGATATCAATGAAAGTCTTTATAGAAGGGTGACCATGTCAAATATTATTATTTGCGGACTCAGTAGGAATTTTTTTTTTTTTTCAGATCTAAAATTTCGACTTATCACATTTTAAATATAGCCATCCGATAGGCAATTCCATCCTGTATCCACCCATCGCGGCTTGATATACCCATTGTGGGACACGCTGTATATATATACCAGCTGACCCGGCGAACGTTGTTCCGCATCAAAAGTATAATCTGCTGTCCTGCTATGTTAATACTGTATATTTGTTTATATTGCATGCTGTAAAAGGCCAGGATCATCTATATTACATGCACAATCTATTTACGACACTTAATTGGATGAGGATTAATACTGTAATGTTTAAAATCGCTTCGTAAAAAAGTAAAAAATAAAAATAGTCATTGTGAGTAATCCCTAAGAGATAGACATAATATGCCCTCGCGGACTTTTTTTACACCTTTTAAAGATGTTAATGTAGTACGTAGTTTTGACTTATCACTTAGGGTTCAGGCAGCCTTTGCGATTAAAGTTCTAAATCTTGAATATTATCACTTTTTTTACTATACTATATATGATCAAAACCACCACGTTGACACCCTCTAACTATTAAAAAAAACCGCATCAAAATCCGTTGCGTAGTTTTAAATATATGCGCATATAAGGGGACAGACAGCGGAAAGTGACTTTGTTTTATACTATGTAATGATTATTTTTATATATATCTATGTAATCTTAATCTCTGTTCTCTCTGCCTACCCCGCAAGGGATTTCGCGTGATGTTATGTATGTATCTGTATATAATCTTACAGGTGCTAGATGGCGTGGCGGACGGTTTCATTGCTCTGCGTGAAATCCGCGAGATTCCTGGGACTTTAAATGGTCTCTACCTTTGGCTCGCACAACGACTATTTCACGGAAGACGATTTACCAAGGTACTTGCATGATCTCTTTTTTTTAAATTGTTTTCCTGATATTTTATATGGTAACGCGGCATTAGCCACTTTACGCCGATATTTTGAGAGGTTGCGATATTTCACCGGGCGCGCCTGCCCATGCCGTAATACAAAAGAAATATATGACAGAACTTGTTCGTTATAAACTTCTTTGCCTGTATGTCTACGGATACTGATATTGTCATAGTTCAATGCTGCATCTGTAATGCTGGTACATTTTATTGCGGCCAGGTTCGACTTCTCCTGGACGTACTTCTGGCAGCTCGGTGCGGAGTGACCGAGGAGATGTTATACAAATGTCTTCTTACCAAAGAATACAGTGTTACCAGGGATGATTTTAACAGGAGATTACATTTACTCAGAAGGTATGTGACATGTTTTGAGTTATGTATTTTACAACTAAACATTTTAACAACTTTTTTTATAACTAAAAATAACAATATCTTAATACAGCGATTGAACGACGATAGTATGAGACAAAAGTGTGAGACAAAAAATGCTCTCGATATCTGACTGTGCTTAATCATCATGCTGTTAAGGTAAATAGACCAAAATAAAAAAAAATACTATATGTCAAATGGTCGAGCTCTGCTTCTGATTTAGAAGTCGTGGGTTCGATAGTCTCACACCGATGTATTTTCGGAATTCCTTTCGCAAGTCATGCCAGTGATAAATATCGATGACTGACAACTTTGTGCCCGGCGTATGGCAATAAGTGCCGCCACTTATTCGACTTGGGACGTAATGATTCGGGGAGTCGAAACTTAACAGCAGGCGTGAAGTCATGTGCGTTTATGTAATCCTCTCCCATTGTTCCCAGGATCCTGGTGATGGAACGTTCCACATGTTACCTGTCAATCTTCCACCATTCATTTGCTAAATGGTTGGTCGATGTGAAGCACTGCACGCGCAGATACTTGTGTTGTCCAGCCGAAGGTCATGCCGCATTGGCAATGTACTATACATTAGACGCCAAGAGGTAATGTATTTTTTGTACACATTTTTTAATATTAATATTGTGAAGAGCCTCAAAAACCGACGCGCGTGCATAAAAAGAGTTATGAAAGTCAACGTAGCGAGTAAGGCGTGTAAGAATCGTGCCCTATGGCGTTCCGTTCTCTCTGCCTACGCGCATGGGATTTGGCGTGAAGTTATGTATGTATTTTTTAATTATCAATATACTTTCAATTGGGCGAGTAAAGTACCAATTATTATCATCTTTTCTTAACGAATATCATTTAATAAGATTACAGATATTAGAGGCTACAAATTGTCAAGGAAAAGGCAAAATGACATTTTGCCTTTTCTCAGGTTTTTTTAATAATAGGTATCTCTCAAGTTTTTAGTATTAGTGTATTTTTATGTATATACAATAGGGTGGAGCGAAAAATTTTTTTTATCGTTATCATTTTGGAATACATGTAAAAAGTTGCTTTTCTAACTCATAAATATACACACAAAGTTTTATTTGTCACTAATAATATTTAGAGGTGCCCCCAACCCCATTAAAATACGAGAAATTCGCGAAAATTGGTCAAAATTAAGATTCGTTTTATTTCCGCTAAAATATATTCTGAACGTGGCCTTGTTTGCTTATGACTAAAAAGTGTAACCCTTAGATGTGATTAGTGTTTGTCGATGTGAGGTACGCGGGGTACGCGGGGGAGGTCATTTGACTACCCTCACCAAAACGTTGCTTGAACGCCAATTATTAAACAATCGCTTTACGTGCGAGGATTACATTATTTGTGAGACGCTCTGGTTTTAAACGCTGAGATCAAGAAATACTACTGGTAAGTAGTATTTATAATTGAATATTGTCAATTAAGGTAATCTAGGTTAAATAAAGTCGTTTCGAATTGAATTTATACCTATTATTTTTAGTTATTTACAGTAAAATGTCTCAAGACAAAACTCAACAAACGACGTCTTGTCCTGTGTTTGGTTTGCCAGAGAAGTTATCAGTATCTCAATTGCCAACTTATAATGATATGATGAAACATTATCTATTCATTAAATATGAATTAAAGATAGTGCATCAACAAAAGAGCCAACGGTCCATAACATATCCAAAATAGTGGCTCAAGACGTATTAGATATTTGGCAAAAAGCTTCGCTGCCAACAGTAAGCCGCAAGAGACTTCAACTAATTCGCGCCTACTACGACAAATATAGAAGTTTATTGAAACCTTAAACTATCAACAGAAAATAAATTCATTTACAGCTCAGTCACATAGGTTGTTTGATATTTACAAATGCAAATGCCAACTTATGTCAAATTGTTATTGTTCGAATAACAGTCGCGTTCCGAAAGAAGAAATACATTTTCTACTTGATCAAAAAATAACAAGAAAACAATGATAATAGGGGGTGTAGATCTAGCTGCAACTATAAAAAGTAAGAAAAAATAGGAAAAAAAAGAGTTCCTTGCGTAACAGAGACATAACAGATCCCGAGAAACTGTGTTGTTCGCGTTTTTTATCCAGTGACGTTGGCCATTGAAACTACCAGTGCTAGTTCCAGCAATGGCGAAGCTTTTAGTCTAGTAAAAAAAACCATTAGCGCCAGCAAAAAAAAAGAGGAGATTAAGTTTGCCATCGTTAGCTCTTGCATGCGATCGTATGGAGTTTCTGACCGAGCCTCTGCAATTATAGCTTCTTCTGTCCTAATAGATGTTGGAATCATTTCTACAAACGATAGCAGGAGTATCATTGATCAATCTAATTTGCGCCGCGAAAGATCTTAAGTCAGATCAGCTTTACAAAATGCAAAAGCATGAGTGGTTTTTTTTTAATTTGATAGTAGAAAGGACAAAACTTTGGTCAGCTTTTAGAAGGTAAATTTTACAGAAAGAGAGTTACAGAAGACCATTATGTGATTTTATCAGAGCCAGGAAGTGAGTACTGAGGGCATGTCACGTGAGAAAAAATTTAATAAAATTAAATTAAAAAAAGTAAAATTATTTTTTTTTGTATTTCATTTAATAAATTAATCTATCTTAATAAGTAACGGGTCTTTTAGTTTTCGTGCTTACAAATAATTATTATTATATTAATTTAATTATAGCCCTAGAATTCAGAAAATTACATTCATAGAACAATTTGACAGAAATGTAAAAAAAAGTTATATTTACCGATTTTCAATTGTGTTGGGGCACCTCAAAGCATTGATATAGATTAACAAGATTTGGTATGTTTGATTATCTCACCCAAAGACAACTTTTTATCGCTATGCAGTTACCAAAAAAAAAAGTTTTTTTTTCTTCATACAAAATCGCTCCACCCTAATATACAATCCGCCACACTTTAGACTTTGTTATTTCTTACAGGTTGTCAGCGCTCGAGATCCATAATTACGTATTTCACATGACCAGTTTGGAACAGCATCTATCTTCCCAGAAAAAGAATAAAAACAAGTAAGTTTTTGCAATCAACAGTGGTAGAGTCTTACTACTCGGAATATCGGCGTGAAGTGGTTTGTGCCGCGTTTTGTTTAGTGAGAGAGTTATCCGGAGGCCCAATCCCCTTCCCCCTTACTTTTTCCTCCTACTTCCTTAAAGGACGGCACCGCACCACGGTATATATGGACGGTAAGAAGTTACTTACCATCAGGTGACCCACTTGCTTGTTTGTCGTCCTATACCGTGGAAGAAACATTTTCTTTTAAATGTCAAATTGACAACAATTGACTCTGAATACAAAAACAAGTGCCAAATTTTGGCGTCTCCGCCGGTAATTAATAACAAGTAGTATTGTTTCCATAGTACAAGTTTTAAGTTTGAAAAAAATAGAGGGCACTGTGAGTATTGTGTCCTAAACATTATTTATTTTTATTTATGTATAATTCGAAAAAGAGTTGACAACAAATTTCTTAATCTTTTTGTTTAATTGGTCCATAGTGAACAACAAACTGAAGTCTTGGATCTACACTCGCTGATACTGCTGTGGGTGCTTGATTCTGGCTGTGATGTAGAACTGGCTCTGAAGAAGGAGAGTGACTCACAGGCATACATGTTGTTACAGGTATTGTTATCAAAAATTTTGATGAACATAATTATCTATAGGTATTTGGACTAGATCTGCTATTTTCAAAGAAACAACTATACTGTTGAATATAAAAAGCTGTACTATTATCTACTGATATTTGGTGTTTGTCTCTCTTATAGCAAGTCACTGATGAAAAAGATGGCGATGCCGACTCTGAAGACAAGGAGTCTGTATCAGGTGGGTTGAAAATCTTATGACGCTAATTAGTTAAATCGTCTATTACTATTTTTCTAATAAAATATTCACATAAGTTTACCTTGCATGTTTTATATACCTTTCTAAGAACCGTTTAAAGTTCATAAACAAGACGCTTTAATAACTTTATTTTACGTTAATTAAAAATTAAGACCACAGCCTTTTTTAACAATTGAGTTTTCGCCAGCAATATTATTTCCTTCAAACGACTAATTCTTTTCGTTCGGTGAGAGAGGTACCCGGAGGCCCACCCTCCTTCCCCACCCTTTCCTATCCCCTATACCTTAACGGTATCTGCCTGCTCGTTTGCCCTCCTATCACATAAAAAAAAAAAATTTCGTGAACACGCTGTATCTAGTCTATTGAATTTATAATAAGTCTATAACTCTAAAAGAATATTGCCTAAACCTTTCGGTATTAAAGGACTGCTTAGCGAGCTATGTAGATATACAATTAATTGTTATGGTACATTTAGAGTTAAATATTCTTTAAAGGCTTTCTTTAAAGAAATAAAATAAGTTTAAATATAGCCTTGTAGACATGTTTCGATTTTATAACTCGACTACCGGTATACGGATAGCGAACAGGAAACATCTTGAGTTTATTACTTTGCTTCTTGTATTTCCAATAATTTCAATATATGATACGTGACCTTAAGACTCTTCGTACACAAAGCATTGAAAATTGGTACAAACACAAACAAATATGTACATGCAAAACTAATGGCTCTAAAACGATATCAAAAAGGTCTAAATAGATGAGAAAATACAGCCAAATTGACATATTTTATTGACTTTCTATAAGATTGTGTAATTAGTTGCTACCAATATTTTAGTCGTTTTTCATACGACGTTATTATGTTGCTGTGTATGAAGAGCCTTATACTTGGACAATTGGTATTTATTAATGTGGGACAAATCGTTTAATAAAACCACACTGTTCAAAGTATATTATTATAAGAACAATATATTATTATGTATTGTAATAAAATGCAAAGTATCGGTTTCCCTAGAACGGAGTGGTCCGACCGGAAAATTACCTTGTGGCTTTCCTAGTTGTTAGGTTTTTCGTTGTTCGGTTTGTACCTGCTTTTATATTGTCACCAAATTATTCCGAAGCTATCAGATAAACTGGTTAGAAAACAATTTCCCGTAAAAACTCAACTATAGAAAGATATATGACTATAGAGTTCCTGGATCGTTTGTAATTCAATTATAATACAACAATAAAACAATGAACAAAATAAAAGCAATTATATTATTGCTTATTACACGAACAAACGGAAAGACACAGGTCAAAAGTGTACCTATACCTACGATTATTTTAAACAAAAGTTCACATCTATGAATCACAGTGACATTTCATGACAGTCCTGTGAATTGTACCTATTCAGTATGCTAAAGAAAATTGAGGTTAAATCTACCTTCAATCTGACCACAGATTTCAATATAAATGACTTAAAAAACAATCGGAAACCAGGTTTGAATGCGTCAAAGTAATACTTAAGACTTACGCACTTCCTCGTCAATATTATTAATGTGAATAAGTCTTTGTTTCTTTCTCACACCCATACTATTCAACCTTTTTGGAATTATCTATTATATATCCATATTTTGTTGAGAAGCTAAATTGTTAGCATCAGCATCTAGATTGCTTTATCTGCTTCCGCCAGTATCCGGCCAGCGTATCCCTCACAGTCGTGTAAAACCTAGAGAGGATGACCTGAGACCTTTACTTTATCGGTGGGGAAACCACGCAATCTCATGCCTTCAGTGTTGGCCACCACGATTAGTTTCTTCAGGTTGTCGTCTCCTCTGCGGACCGTATGGCCGAAGAATGACATGATGCACTGTTGGCTTATGGTGGTCAAGCAAAGCCTTTTTGGCATAGGGTTTTTATTTAGAGTTGATTTAGGATTGATGTATTTGTGCTTTGCGCAGTCTTCCTTTTTTCTCTTAAATACAATTTTCCGCGTTACTGTCCTTGTAAATGTTATCTGTTTTTGTAAAATATATTGCTTTGTAAATAAAATAAAACCCAACTACTAACATTTACCTCCCTTAACACGAATATGACGCATTTGTGAGCAATCACTGTTTTTAACTCTCCCTCCCCCCAGTTCCCCCGCACGATGCGAATGGTAATGGAATCGATAAATTATAATTACAATAACTGCTAATTATGTTATCATTGACCTAACGATTTTTTCATTTTAATAAATGATTGTAAAATTTATATAGAATTTTGTTATCGCCATCCTGTGCAGTGTATACTAGTAGTGTGTTGCGGGTCTGTTTATCGTGAATATAATGTTATATTTTTCTTGAAAATTACATGTGATCTGACTTAGAGCTTCGAAGAAATAATAGGATATGCATCCTAAACATAAACGAAAGCTGTCAACACTCAGCTGTTCTTTTTGACCAAATTTAAATTTCAAGGAAGGACACCCAATTGTAATTATAAAATATAAACTACATATAGAACGTTATATCGGATTTCTAGATATAATCTATGTAATAAAAGTATAAATAAAAATACTATCTTGGACACAAATCACACAGCGCTCTCTAGTTCCAAACTAAGCAACTAAATGCTTGTGCTATGCATACTAACTAACCTTGCTTGTGCTGGACTACATAACGGATATTAATACATATATAATTTTCTTTTTGTAAATACATACTTATAATACATAGAAAAACACCCAGACACCATACAACCATTCATGTTTGTCACAAATATTTGTACTCGGGTGGGAATCGAACCCACCAACCACGATTCTGCAGTCGGTAGCTTTACTAATGCACCACGAGGCTCGTCAACCGTGCCACTATGTTTTACCGATACACAGTAAGTTTTAGTAGACATTATTAGCTAATTATGATTGCAGAGAGTTGTAATGATTTTTAATTTTATGTTTACTTATTTATAAAATTTCTGATGTACAACATGTAGTACAAATATTATTAGCGGTGTAAATAGTGACATTAGCATAATGGCCCCTTTATGTTTATATAGGAGTTATTAAGGAAAACAATATTGTATATGTTTCAGTGCGTTTCCTACAATGGATCGAAAAGTACGCGTGTTTTAACATTTATCTGAACCTTAGTCATATCATTTCTAATAAATAGTTTTTAATAATAACATTTCAGTCTGACTTTGTTTTAGATTAGATTAGAATTGTAAAATATAGTATCTTGAAGTGATGAATTTTAATTTTTGTCTTTTAAAAATAGAGTGTGAGAGATGTGCGTTTGTGTTGTGATTTTATTTTTTCGTATTTAAATTCTGATAGTTAAATAAGGAGCTTAATTTAAGTTGCTTGTTCAGATACTATAATTATTAAAATAATGATAACCCACAAATTTATTTTGGAAGAATTAAGTGTGTAAATAACAAAAGTTTTGTAACTATAGCGTTGTATCCGTACCCATTAAAATGGAGAATGTCGAAGGATGGGTGTACAGATCATTTTATCAATATCATACAAAAAAAGGTAAGATTGTGTCGTGTATTTATTGTCTATCATGCTGTGTTCTACCTCGTTTCTGAATCAAGAGGTCGCTGGTTCAAATCCTGGCTCACAGCAATGACTTTTCGAAATTGAACTCGAAAGTTATGTGATACGCATCCATGATCAACCAACTTTGTGCCCGGTATGGCAATAGTTTCGCCACCTATTCCATTTGCGAAGTAAACTTACGGCGAGTCGAGGCTTAACAGCCATACACCATACCTTCAGATAGAAAAAGGCGTGAAGTTATGTTTATGTGTTTGTATCACATTCTGTATTATACTGACTAGCCTGTCTACTATAACGTAAATAAATGGTAAATAAGGATTTATTCGTAGAGAGAGTAATAGCAAAATCGAGGCATAATTGCCGCACTGTCACAGTTTCGGTTTTAAACGGCGTGCAGTTACAGTATCATTAAAATGCTCATTGATTTAGCTTAGCATGGTTATAATCTCTCTGAAATTCATGAAAATACATGTAACTAAGTTAAATTAACTCAGTACGATTATTTTGAAATCAAAATGTACCAACCGCCATTATGTGTGATGATTTGGATTTCTTGTGGCTTCAATGCTTTTAGTATGCGAATAAAGCATTGTATTCTCATGTAGCAGGATTCCGATCTGCAATTTTACCAACAGGTATCCTTAACAAAATTTCACGCCTTATCTACCCGGAAGTGTAGGCAGCGTGTGTTAAGCCTTGACGTAGTTGAGTATATGACCAATAATATGTAATTTTACTAATACTGAATAGATAAAAAAAGATTTTTGTTTGTCCACAGCAGAGCCAACGACTATAGAATCAATAATGCCAGAATTGATAGCAGGCGAGTCTGTACCCAGGTGGCCTCAGGATCGACGCGTTCTGAGAGCACTCTTGGAATTAAGTAGAGTCGAAGCGACACCCTCGGAAGACCCTTCTCAAAATGTGTTGGTAAGTGCGAATGCATGCATGCAATGCATGTGTGAAAAATGAATGACGTAAATGGAACAATCGGAAAGTGTTTCTTTATTTAGAAATACAATTGATGTCCAAATTAATTTGGCATACACCTTTATTTCTACCTTCGTGTAGAAAAGGACATATGTTGTTGCTTAAAGTGCGCTCAATATGATATTTAGTTAAGTCTATGTTCGTTCTTCACTGTTGGGTAAAAATATTTGTTTATACATATTTTATTAAACTCCCAATTTATAGTCTCGGTGGTCCAGTGGTCGAGCACACGGCTTCTGATCCAGAGATCCGGGTTCGAATCCTGACACTGGCTCCTACCAATGACTTTTCGAAATTGTTTTCGGAAGTTATCTGTGACAAATACCGATGACTGAAAATTTTTGCCCGGTATGGCATTAGGTTTTCGCCACCTATTCCATTTGGGACGTAAACGTAAAGGCGAGACGAGGCTTAACAGCCGCTGCCTACACCTTCGGGTAACAAAGGCGTAAAGTTATGTTTTATGTTTTTTTATGTTATGTTTTAAACTCCCAATATCGACTATGCTAAGATTACTCTAAGTGAGACCACGTGGACATCTACTCCATTTTTCATAAGGTCGTAGCAGGTGAAGCAATTATTTTCTCTTTATAAATTGGTTTATATACAATGTATTATTTACAGGTATCATCTGAAGTTCCATCAGAGGAGGTGGATGATAAAAATGCTGTGGAAGAACAGGATAATGATGTGCTATTAGACCCTAACACAGTACACGAATTGGCTGTAAAAGGTGATGAAGAAACGTTAGCTGCTTTAGTGAAGGTAATTGGGTTTGGCACATTATATCATTCTGTCGGACTATTCATGTTGTCTAAAGATTTGGCTGTGGTTTTATAATCGGCCGCCTGCCTAACGTCAACCGTCCTTGGGAATGTTTTTTTTAGTGGGATATGAAATGTGTTGGAAGTGGGATCCCCATCCCACTTGAGGATAGATAGGGGTCGGGCCTCCAGATATCTCTTTTACTAAGCGAAAGGCGGCATCAGCCACTTTACACCGATTTTGTGAGAGAGGTGGTAGTTCACCGGTCGAGCCGGCTCATTCATGCTGCGAACTGCATGGTAAAAGTGTATATTAGTTACAATAACATAAGTAAGTAGCGTGACCAATCGATATTGGCTTTTGAAATTATTCCTAGAACTTACTGTAGCCACGTGAAAAATCTATTTTTTTTTTCTGTAAAAAAATAAATTATTATGTACTTAAAAACAATAGATATAAAAAGTCCTCATGTGTTTACAATTATTACATAATGTAAAAAACCTTTGTATATTTCTTGCATCTTTTGTTTTCCTTCCTTATAAGTTATATTATGAAGAACATGTATTATTACACACTTTTATTATATATAACACTTATATTATATATGGCATGTACACCGATATGTTTTTTATATATCATTGATGGACTTTAGCATCTTATTTGCAGCATCTATAAACGCTGAAACTGAAACTTTAAAAGGACTGATATATAATATAAGTTGTCTATTAGCGTTACCCGGCGCTTGTGGAGGCTCCCGATGCCACTGGGGGAACAGCTCTGCACGGCGCGGCGCGGGCGGGACGGGCTCACGCCGCGGCCGTGCTGCTGCGCGCTGGAGCCCGACCTGATGCTGCCGATGCAGACGGGTGGAGTCCGCTGCGGGCGGCCGCCTGGGCTGGACACACCGAGGTCTGTATTACATCATCCGCCTTAACCCTGTAATATCCAACACAAGATCTTAAACCACAGAAATAGATCAAGATAGAACGGCGAATAGGCGTGGCAAGCGTGCCAAAACCATGCACTATATTGCATGCTTTTCGAAACTCGCTCTCATTACGCAACGAGCGTTCCTGCCATGCGTTCAGGACGTAAAAAAATAGATAAAACGTCACATATATGCCTTATTATAAATAAATTATACGCGTAATGTACGTCGAATCGAACGAAATACACAATACACCTGCCAGTTGATCGCTGTGTCTGCTAATCGCTGTGATTGGTCTTCGAATGTTAGAGATGGGCACTCCATGTATCGTTGAGTTTTAGGACTTATCGATAAATTAATTCAATAATAATTTGAGTATCAGTTCATATCTTGCTTTGTCCCTACTTTATTCTAACACCACAAATTTCAACCAAAGTGTTTCGTAATTACATTGGCAGCAGTTTATTTGACAGTATAAGTTTTCACCAATTTGACCAATCGCCGATGGAAAATCATCTCGTTCTTCTCAAATGGGCAGTAACCGAGGTATATGTAGACGTTCGGCTTCGTTATTTAACCAGGACTGTGAGGCCAACCCTTACAAAAAGGCAAATATTTAATAAATATGTATAGTTTCAAGGACAGTAAAATATTTATAATTAAATTTTATATACTGTTGGAAAAATATGTTTCAGGTTTTAATATGTCGGATTAAAGTATTTAACATGTTTTACTTTCTATGATTATCGTTACAGAAAATCAATAAAGTTGGTAAAATATAAAAATAATAAAATTAACACACGTTGTCGATATTAACATCGATAATCTAATGTGTGTGTCTCCTAACTAGTCGCCCCGCTCACAATGACAGTGACGTCACGGTGTGGGCGTGGTTTTTCAAAAAAGTGACACGCTCGAAATGTATGGAAATATGACATCGCGGCCGTTCTATCTTGATCTATTTCTGTGTCTTAAACGTACTATTTTCTACGTATACGTTATGATAAGTAAATCGTCGATTTAACAAAGTGATGATAGAATTATTAAATTATTAGTTAATTAATTACAGGTTGTGGAAGTACTATTGGAGTTCGGTTGCGACGTCGACTGTGTGGACGCTGACAATAGAACGGCCTTAAGGTAATTAAATGGCAACATATATTTGATTATTACTTTTATATCTATGTGGGTTCTACATGCGCATTAAAGTTAACGTTTATTATTTGAAACGATGATGATTTTTTTATGTTTAGAGCGGCCGCATGGTCCGGTCATGAGGCTGTCGTATCCCGTCTACTGGCAGCTGGCGCGGATCCGGACAAGGCTGACGCTGAAGGTCGCACTCCTCTCATAGCTGCCGCATATATGGGTCACGCCGAGATCGTACGAGCATTACTCGACGCCGGTGCTAACATAGACCACGCTGATGAGGACGGTAAGTTCATATAGCTGGAATAAATTTTATAGATTTCGTTGGATGAATAACAAAATGCGTTTATTAAAATTTTGTTAGGTGTAAAATACACAAATGAAAATTGAGATGTCGTTAAATATGGTACCGTTTTGGTAAAGTGAGAAGCCCGTTGTAAATATCGTCGTCGTTAGTAACGAAGTATGTCCCGTGTCGCAGGTCGCACGGCGCTGTCGGTGGCGTCGCTGTGCGCGGGCGGCTGTGCGTGCGCGGCGCTGCTGCTGGAGCGCGGCGCGGACGTCACGCGCGCCGACCGCGACCGCGCCACGCCGCTGCTCGTCGCCGCCTTCGAGGGACACACGTACGTACACGCGCACGCACGCACGCACACATGCACGCACCGCATGTGTCTGTGCCAGCACAGTCGCCGTCACGTGTCTGTGTGTGCAGCGACATCTGCGAGCTGCTGCTGGAGGCGGAGGCCGACGTGGAGGGCGTGGACGGCGCGGGGCGCACGGCGCTGTGGGCGGCGGCCGCGGCGGGCCACGCGCGCACGCTGCGCCTGCTGCTGTTCTGGGGCGCCTGCGTCGACAACATGGACCCCGACGGCCGCACCGTGCTCACCGTGGCCGCGGCGCAAGGTGACTGTCGCTAATGTCGCATGTACTCAACTACAACAAGAAAATAGTTAGATTATAGTTGGACAAGTAATGCTCGACTCCTTAAACTACTGAAATTATACCACATATCTTATGAATAAGAATAATGTCACATAAAATAATGTTTTTGTGGATTTAATAATCAATTGTGTGTATAGGTAACGTGGAAGTCGTGCGGCAACTGCTCGACAGAGGTCTGGACGAACATCACAGAGATAATTCTGGTTGGACACCATTACATTACGCCGCTTTTGAAGGTAAATTATACATAAGTATCACGCGCCTATTATGAACGTCATTCATCAACGAAGAAATTAAAATGTGGAACGAGCGTAACGAGTTCATAAATGCTTGCACAGGCCATATAGAAGTTTGCGAAGCCTTACTGGAAGCCGGAGCGAAGGTGGACGAAGCCGACAACGACGGGAAAGGACCTCTCATGCTGGCCGCTCAGGAGGGTCATACAAGATTGGTGGAAATACTTCTGGACACGTGGGGGGCGCCGGTCGATCAACGAGCTCACGACGGGAAAACTGCATTCAGGTACCCCGATTGTGATACAAGAATCTTATTATTTTATGTTAATCGATACCGTGCCCCCACTCCGTGTGTCGTCCCGTGTGCAGGCTGGCGGCGCTGGAGGGCCACACGGCCACGGTGGCGGCGCTGCAGGCCCGCGGCGCCGACGTGGACGCGCTGGACGCCGACCGCCGCAGCGCGCTGTACGTGCTGGCGCTGGACAACCGCCTGCACATGGCGCGCTACCTGCTGGCGCACTGCGGGGCCAGCGTCGACACCACCGACAACGAGGTACCACACCACACATCACCGATCTAATTTTTTTATGGAATAAAAGGGCAAACGAGCGGGCGTGTCACTCGAAGGTAAGTGGCCAGCGCCGTCCATGGACACCTGCAACACATATAGTGTTACAGTTGCGATGCCGACCTTTACGGAAGTAGGATAGGAAAGGATGGGGAGGGCGGGTGGCCCTCTGGGTGGGTACCTGTCTCACCAAATGAAACGCGGCATGAGCCACTTTACGTCGATCTTCTGAGAGGTCGTGGTATTTCACAGGTCGAGCCGGCCCATTCATGCAGCGAACTGCTTGGCTCTACCACTGTTAAACTGCTTGGCCCAAAAATGTTAAACTGCTTGGCTTTACCACTGTTACTCTTATCTTATAAGTCCAAGGCCCTAAATGACACTGTAAATAGTATTTTTTATTGAAAATAAACCTGACGGTAAGGAACTAATGCCGCCTATGGACGACTACAACATGATATGCCATTTCTAAACAAACTTCTAAAAGGCATAGGGAAAGGGTCGGATGTGGAAGGTAAATTGGAAGGAATTTGATCACCGGATACCTCTCTCACCGAACGAAATTCGGTGTGAGACGTTGATATTCTGAGAGGTTGTGGTATTTCATCGGTTGAACCGGTCCATTTACGCAGTGAATTGTGTGGCATTACCGCAGATGAAGTTTCGTTACAATGGTTGTTTTAATTGTCATTCAGGGTCGTACTCCGCTTCACGTGTCGGCTTGGCAAGGTCACACAGATATGGTCAACTTGTTAATCAAAGTTGGTAAGTATGAATGATTCCACGCTTATAAACCAAACTCGCAATGAATCTTTGCCTCTTTTTACTTTATACGCATTTTATTTACGCAAAATTTTATCCTTACTATATTTCAACCTTAGAATCACATGTCATGACATAACATAATTTCACTCCTTTTCTACCCCAAGGTATAGGTAGCGGCTGTTAAGCCTCGTCTCGACGTTCTGTTGACGTCCCAAATAAAATAGGTGGCGAACCTATTGCCATACACGAGCACAAAGTTTTCAGTCTTTATCACACATAATTTCGATAACTTATTCCTATGAGCCAGGCTCGACTACCGGACTACTGAGACTTTATATAAATTGTCCTATTTTTTGCTATCAATTCTCTTTAATAAACTTGTAACTTTCATTTAGGTATAGATATTTTAACCTAAATATTTACTAGAAAATGTAAGTGTCAGTAATTGTAAGATTCTGAAGCCCGAATACTGAACCGCCACTCAAATATATAAGCGCTACTTAAGCGTTTAAGTAGCTCTCACATCACACAGAATACGTGGAATTGGAGCAGGAAGTAGCACTTTATTGATTGTCAGATTTGAGTGGCGGTTCAGTATTCGGGCGTGAGGGTGTCAATGTGTATGTGTAATGTATACGTGATGTGCGCGTGTGTCAGGCGGCGCCGCGGTGGACGGGCGCGACCGCTGCCTGCGCACGGCGCTGCACGCGGCGGCGTGGCGCGGGCGCGCGCTCGTGCTGCGGGCGCTGCTCAAGCACGGCGCCTCCCCCTCCGCCGTGTGCACGCAGGGCGCCACGCCTCTCGGTAACTACCATCACTAACATAACATGACATGGTATTCATCGGTTTTTTATGGTATAGGGGGCAAACGAGCAGGCGTGTCACCTGATGGTGAGCAACAAACGCCGCCCATGTACACCTGAACACATATAGTGTTGCCGGCCGTTACAATAGTTTATGGACGGGGTCTGGAGTGGGATGGGAGGGAGAGGGGAAAAGGGGTTAGGCCTCTGGAGACCTCTCTCACCGAACGAAACGCATCAAAAGCCACTTTACGTCGATATTCTGAGAGGTAGTATTCAGGTAGTATTTCATCGGTCGAGCCGCCTCATTTATGCAGCGAACTGCATGACTACCACTGTTAGAAAATTTTAATACTGGTTGTTTTGTTTAACTACGAATTAAGAATGATGGACCGAGCTGTCCGAACATAGCAGGATTTCAAAGGATTGTTTCTCGGAAGCTTCTCTCTATGGAAGTACATACTACCCATGTTTAAAATTGGTTGTTATGGTCTCTTATAATATTATCGTGACAATTGTGTGGATTATTTATCAGGTATTGCCGCTCAGGAAGGGCACGAGGAATGTGTACTGTGGCTTCTGCAACACGGAGCTGATCCTCTTCAAGCAGACCACTGTGGTAAGCTATCATCCTTTTTAACTTGTAGCTTAATTTTTTGTTTCAGTGTGTATATTTTCTAATTTGAGAAGACTTTTTATGTCGTTTGTGCTTTTAAAAAATAAATACTGTCCAGGTCGTACTCCGGCAAAGGTTGCATGGCGCGCCGGTCACGCCAACATCTGCCGCCTGCTGGAGCGCTGGGCCGCGCCCTCTGCCCCCACTGCTCCCGCGGCCCCCGCGCTTTCCGCCCCGCCACCAGAACTGCCGCCACACAGGCCACCCAGTGCCGGTAAACAGATTTCCTTATTTAACATAGAGATATCACGTCTTTAGGATATAAATCAACAATATAAATTTCCTATCTCATAATAAGCAGGTTCTCCTGAATACAAACGGCGCAGCGTCCACAGCTCCAACTCTACGAAGTCATCGTCGAATATGACGGGCGGGTCGGCGCGCTCGCATGAACCTCACGACGCTGCTGACGTCACACATGAAAAGGTGACTTCGACTTTATTTCGAAATTTATAATTCATATACAAATCTATACTCTCTTCAAATGTATTTATATATAAACTAGCTGACCCGGCGAACTTTGTTCCGCATCAAAAGAAATAAATGAGTAAAATTTGGATCTTAATAAGTTCAATTTGTGTTATTTATCGGCACGCGTTTTTGCGCGGAACGCAACTGCTATGTCCCGCTATGTTAATACTGTAATATCTTTGTAAATATTCGTTTAAATTACATACTGTAAAGGGCCATTTTGATCTATATTATAAGCACAATTTATTTGAGACATTTAATGCTGTAATGTTTAAAATTGCTTCGTAAATAAGCCATTATTTCTCGTAAAAAGTAAAAAAATAAAAATGGTCATTGTAGGTTATCCTTAAGAGACATATGACCTCGCGGACTTTTTTGTAGACCTTCTGAAGGTGTTTAATAATGTACAACATTGTTTTGATCTATCACTTAGGGTTTATATATACAATAGTGTTCTTTGAATATACTAAATATTTTTTAAAGTATAAACACAGTACTTTACAAAAGAGGGTAGTAAAAGTATCTTCTTAGAGTGGACGGTCTCTATAGACAATAAAAACTCGGTCACAGATGCTACTTGATTTTTTGTTTCTATCGCATAAATAATTTCAATATGTATTAATGTTAATACACAGGCTTCGCGTGCACAATTGTCGCTATCATTTGCACAACAAGTGGCCAGATGCGGTCGTCGCAGAGACACAGACGTGTATCGCGAACCTACACAGCATCACGTGCAAGAGAAGGACTCTAAATTAAGGTCAGTAGAGTGAACGGAGAGAGGTTTTTCAAAAAGCTTGCGTTATTTTATAAGGTAAGTAAATCCAGGCCTCAGAATAAATTTAAAATGCTATTGTGTTTGTGCAGGAGCTACATGGCCAACGAGCGGGACGCGGAGCTGGGCGCGTGGGCGGGCGGCAGCGGGGCGGGCGCCGGGGCGGGGGGAGGCGCGGGCAGCCCGCTGTACGCGTCCCCTCCACGCACGCCCGTGAGCGACGTGTGCAGCCCCACGCAGCCCGCCACCAGCTTCACTGGTAACACAGTCACTGTACACTCGGCACACTTACACACCGAATACCTCTCACACCGAACTAAATGCGCCATGAGTCACACTTCACGTAAATTTTCCGAGAGGTATTTCCCTCATTCGTGCATCTGACTGCGTGGCATTATCAAAGTGATGTCTAATATATAAAATTCTCGTGTCACAGTGTTAGATACTATAGTCCTCTGAAACGTCTTGACCGATTCTTATAAAATTTTGTGTCTATATGCACACGAAATTTTATGAGAATCAGTCAAGTCTTTTTTATTTGTTTATCAGAAACTTTTGCTGGGTCAGCTAGTATAATAATATAGGATAAACGTCCTTTTTTGTAACAAAACAAAGTATTGAAATATTTCTTGCTCGTGAACTAAACACACGTGCTTTTTTTTATTGATCTGTCATCAGAACTTTATATGAGATAACTATTCGAACAGGATCTCAACCGGCGAGCATAACGAGCGTGCAACCGGTGCTGACCGACACGCACTTCAACAGAGACACGCACATGAGAATTATACTCGGTAGGGATAGCAAACCAGCTCACGACAGAAACGACAGGTAAACAAATATAATATAATTATAATATTTTAATTATTGATAATTAATAAATAATTTATTTAGGCTATACCATGTTTATCATAAAATAATAAATATTATTATGAATTCATTAAACTACTGGGGTTGTTAAAGTTGACCATTGTTGCCGTGGAGCATGAAAAGGTGTAATATTTACATGCTTGTAATATTTCTGCGTATAAAACAGTAATAATGATACAGTCCATGTGAATACTGCTTTAGTACAAGGGAATATATATTAGGTCGGGGAAAAAGTCTTTTCGCATAACGTAGGTATAAACTTATTATAAAATTTCTTTGACTGTACTATTTGTGTCTGGCTGGTTTTGGTAACATTAAAAAGGTTACATTATAAAGAAAAGAAAAAAATAAAAAAAAGTTGTTTCCCGCTATTTTTATTTGTTTTTCTCTCCGTAAAAATGAGTGAATCTAATGAAGAAATTCGATACATTTTAAAATTTTATTATAAAAAAGGCAAAAATGCAACTCAAGCAGTGAAAAAAATTTGTGATGTTTATGGACCTGATGCAGTGTCAGTAAGAGTAGCACAAATTTGGTTCAAACGTTTTCAGTCCGGAAATTTTGATGTTAAAGATGCACCTCGCTCTGGTCGCCCTGTTACGAATAAAATGGACGCCATTTTTGAAAGAGTGGAGCAAGATCGGCATATTAGTAGTTACGATGTAGCTGAAGAACTGGGAATTGACCACAAAACAGTTTTGACCCATTTGAAGAAAGCTGGTTATACAAAAAAGCTCGATATTTGGGTGCCACACGAGCTCACTCAAAGAAACTTAATGAACCGTGTACTCATTTGCGATTCATTATTGAGACGTAATGAAACCGAGCCGTTTTTGAAGAGATTGATAACTGGCGATGAAAAGTGGATCACGTACGACAAGAACGTGCGAAAAAGGTCGTGGTCGAAAGTTGGCCAGGCTTCACAGACTGTGGCCAAACCCGGCCTAACACGAAATAAGGTGATGCTGTGTGTATGGTGGGATTGGAAGGGCATTGTTCATTATGAGCTTTTACCGTCCGGCAAAACCATCGATTCTGATCTTTACTGCCAGCAACTGATGAGATTAAAGGAAGCAGTCGAGAGAAAACGGCCGGAATTGATCAACAGGAAGGGTGTGGTCTTTCATCACGATAACGCTAGACCACACACATCTTTAGCCACTCAGCAAAAATTAAGAGAGTTCGACTGGGAGGTCCTAGTGCATCCACCATATAGCCCTGACCTTGCGCCTTCAGATTTTCACCTGTTTCGGTCTCTTCAGAATTCTTTAGGTTCTGTAAGGTTGACCTCAAGAGAGGACTGCCAAAACTATTTGTCCCATTTTTTTGATCAGAAGTCCCAAAGTTTCTACAGTAACGGGATAATATCTCTGCCCACAAAATGGCAGAAAGTTATTCAACAAAACGGTACATATATATTGTAAATAAATGTAAATAAACTTTGAAAAAAATGTCTTGACTTTTCATACAAAAATACGAAAATACTTTTTCCCCAACCTATTATTATTATCGCTTCTCAGTAGATTTAAGTCTGTACCTTTAGTGGTTATAGGCAGCTTTAAAAATAGATTTGAATTCGTCTATCCTTATTTTTTTTAAATAATGAGTTTGGTATTAATACAAGTTAGCGTGAGAGTGATTAGTTTTAACTCACAATATTACACTTGTAAGTTGTTAAACAAAAAATTAAAACACAATATTACACTTGTAATATTGTGTTTTAATTTTTTGTTTAACTTCGAATAAAAACAAATATTTACTTGCATAGAGTGTTATATGAGGACAGTCTGACCTTTCAGTCACTGTACCCAGGGTTTTACTGAATTTAACAAGTGATTATGCGTTATACAATGTGCGATAATCAGTAATTCTGTGAGCCAGTTTTTATTACTTATACATTTTCGTAAATTGAAATTTCAAAGTTGGTTTAATAATTCTAGATCTTTACTACTAATTCTATTTGCATAAGTTAGGCAGGGCAACTATGATTTTCCTACGATTACGATATTGCATGTTGGCATTTACAATTTGTCTTTTTTCGCGACGAAGGAAGGTTATCAAAAAATAACTTATAAATATTACTAGTAATGACAACGTTGGCTTTTGTACGGTTAGCGAGGTGTGGGGCGCTATGGGTCGTGTTGTGTACAACAGACTTGTGGGAACTATTGGCAGAGCGCGCGGCAAGATATTGAAGAAAAAGTGAGTGTCAAATACAGACAAGTTTAATTTGTTAGAGGAGGTGATACTGTGATGTCCTGTCAATATGTACTGGATACGGTACTGGTGCCAAAAAAGCATTGAAAAGATACATACATATAGGCATACACGCTTGTATTGTTAAAAAATAATAATTATTGATGCCCTTAATACATCTTACTTGTCCTCTAAGGTGTATATAGGTGATGTCTGCTAATGGAGACCGAAAACTCATGTATGTGTGTCACTATATATGGGCATATATTGAATGTTCCCGGGTCAGGTACTTTCAACCTGCAAAAAGGAGATCATAATCTTTAACTTCCAACTACGAGATCTACTAGAGATAAAAGCGAATAATTTGCCCGTTCAAATAATAGTATTGCTAAGATTTGGGATGGTAACTCTTAGCAAAATTTTAGGCCAAGTTTGTTCGTTTTTTTTTAGTGAAATCGATCTTCATCGTTTGCCTATTTAGAATTTCCCAACCTTTTTAGAGCAATTGACTCTTTTCCCAAATTAAATTGCCAATTCAGACATAGCAATGTTACTTTAATAATAATATATCTAATTTTATCCTGTTGGATAAATGGAATGTTGAGTGCAACTCAGGACTGTTCTCTGACGCACATTCCATGTCTCTGATGAACGTTAAAATTTTTGTCTGGAGATAATAGGAAATAGACTCGCAGTATCACCTTTCGGCTGGGATTGGCAGTATGGCTGGTGAATAGTTTAGCTGTGAATAAGCCTTATATCATCATCACATCATTACTGCATGGGTGCTTTACACGAAATACTGGGAAATTAGGAGTTTTAATATTTTAAGGATTAAGCATTCTTTCTTGAAATACTTCCATATTCATAACATTAAAACAACTTTTATGGATTATATCGCGTTTATTTCGAACTCTTTACAGAGATCATTTTCACGAGTAATGAAAAAAAAGTTCTAAATAAACGCGATATAATGCATAAAAGTTGTTCTAATGTTATGAATGTTATTCGCAAAAATCTAAGAAATAAATATACTTCCATATTGTTAAACACAAACGTCTAATCCCCGTTAAATAGATATTAGTTGGGTTTGTTATGAATTTTTAATCTGTCTTAGCAGTTTCATCGTTTTTTTTAAATCAATATATACCCATCCCGGGAGAATGTAGTTACATAAAAATTTAAATTTAAAATAAAAATTTAAACTTATTTTGTATTTATCCGAATTCGAATTCGATTTTCGCGTTATTTGATAAAAATATTGCAAACATTACTGCTAACCTATAATTCAATCATTTTGAAAGCTTAACAGCTGAATTAAAGAAGAATACTAACAATTAAAAATGTATGGTGTGCATGTGCAATATACTAACAGATGTGTGTGGTTTTAAAATATAATTCCCAAGGGATTATATGAAGCAACTAACAAAATTAATTTATTAATCATTTAGTTCCTTTCTGTAAAATGGTACATGTTTGGTTCTGGTTGCAAGCGCGCTTTGATCAAACTGTTAATATTTTGAGGCTTGGTGGATGGTTTTTCCAAACGTAGACGAGTTACTACTATTAATTACTAACTGCGTACTTCTCTTGAGGTTTACCTTATAGTTTCCGACTAATAACCAATTATAACGCGGTCTCTTACATCTAATCAAGGCAATGAGAATAACACGCTTTATGACAACACTTAATAGCAGATAATAATAGGTACCTATGCATTTATGTGACCTTAATTTTGTTTTCTTGTCTTTTTGAAAACAATAATTGTCATATATAATATGACAATTATTGTTGTTAGAGTAAGTGCGCCAATTATGGACTAGTTCTGTAATATGGACTACCTACATTTCTCAAAAACTATCAGTCGTATTTAGCTATCGGTGTCAGCACACTAAGTTCCACCTCTCCTGCTGCTCATTAGTCGCTTGACAGTCGGCAGAGAGCGTTCATGCCTTCACGGCTGCTATTTTTCTTTTTTAATATAGTGCGATGTAATTTTTTACATAACTTTGTAAGTTCATAATTTCGGCAAATACTAATTTTGGGGAAGTGGAAAGGTGAGTTATTTTACAATTATTCATAATAAGTTGATACACACAATAGTTTTAAATTTTTTTCAGCAACGACATTAACTTTGAAATGTATGTGCATTATAATATGGACCGCTGTCATGTTTTGAATATGGACCAGGGTCCCATGTTACAGTCACATAAATTTTAATTTGATTGTTTTAGTATGTCATCTACAAAATTTTACAACCAAAGAAAAGACCAGAAAAATATGGGATAAAGATGCAATGGCTAATGCAATTAAAGTTAAACGAGAAAAGTAAATGAGTTTTTAAAAGCATTTTAAAACATACGGAGTACCTACCCAAAACTACGCTTATCGAAAATGGAAGACCAACCACTAAGCGACGTTACAAACTATAAACTTGGAAGAAGATTTTGGGATAAGAGTAATGGAGATCCGTAGACATACGAGAGTAACTGACATATCCCGTAGCATGCTGAAGTGGAGGTGGGCCGGCCACATCACTCGAATAACTGATCGCTGGGGGAAAAAGGTTCTCGAGTGGCGACCACGAATCCGTCTGCGTAGCGTAGCCCGTCCCCCCACTAGATGGACAGACGACCTAATAAAAACTGCTGGCAGTCGTTGTATACAGCTGGCATAGGACCGGGAGTTATGGCGTGTTAAGGGAGAGCTAAGGCCTACGTTCAGCAGTGGGCAGATCTGGGCTGATGGTGATGATGACGTGTACCAGCAATTAGTTTAATCTTAATATTGGAGTGAATTATTTTCAGGTCCTTTTCCCAATAATTCTGAACTAAATTGTCTATGGCCCGAAAGTAAAAACCATGTAGTCCATATTATGTACACTTTTTGCTAAACTACAATAATTATTATGAATTCTATCAATCGATTTTGATACCAAATAATTATGGAACCGTTCCAAATATATAAAACTGATTAATCTTTATAATTCTGAGTTTTATTACACATGATCCTTATGGTGGTCCATAATTCGCACTTACTCTATTGTTTATTGTTATTTTTAAAATTATTGTTTTGTCTTCTTTTTATAAGGGCGATAATGATTTTTTGAATTAAGCGTTTTGAGATCCGGTAAAAATATCTTTACTTGCATGTACTTTTAGGTAAACTGTGTGTGAAGGTATGTCATTTTAATGAAGAATTGAACATTGGAGAATGTTATCAAAGTTTTGAGGTTTTCGTTATATAATAAATAAATATATAAATATTTGTTCCTATTGAAAAGGTGGCGGGCTTATTGCCTCACAACGTAAGTTCTAGACAAGAACTAGCATTAACAAGGTGGTCAGCAGCAGCAGTCTAGTGAAGTTATAAGACTTTGAAAACCGAGACATGCTCTTCACAATCACTTGGCTGTTGATTTGACAATTTTAATGTAAATAGATGAACGCTATTTATGGACATTGTAATATCTTTATGTTCTTGTTTACAGTAAGAGCAAGCGAAACGGCATTGTGACGAACCCCGCAATGCGACTGGTGGCAAACGTTAGAAACGGTCTAGGTCAGTTTTATATTTTTTTTTCATATTCTCTGATTCGCGTAATTAAAGTGTATACATTTTCTTTGTGCCAGGTGTATGGAATTAAGTTTGCCACCTATTCCATTTGGGATGTAAACGTAACGGCGAGACAAAGCTTAACAGCCGCTGCCTACACCTTCGGGTAACAAAGGCGTGAAGTTATGTTTACCTTGAAATGTTTTGATAAAAGTTATATTTTCTTTAAAATTCATCAAGTGTCATCCGTTTGTTGCAGACAATGCAGCAGCAAATATTCGGCGTACGGGCGTAGCGTTGGCAGCGAGCGCCAGTTCTGCCAACCCCGCCGTTAAAACGAACGCTTTCCAGTGGAGGAAAGAGACTCCACTCTAAATGTACTATCCAACAGTGTCATATAAGTGATGATCATATTTTATTTCTCCATGCCCCTTACATTTGTGAACGCTGACTATAACAGTTTTGAAACTAGGAAATTCAATGTCTCATTGACCTGTAATTATCTGTTTAATTTGTATCACGAGTATACTGAACTTATGCTTGTATTATAAAGAGAGGATGAAACAAACCTTAAGCTCGTTCATAGAATACTCTGAATTAACAGTGTATCTCAAAGTTTTTCTGCTTCACGCCAACCACCGGATTCAGAAAATATTAAAATGCATAGTTTGCAAATT
This sequence comes from Euproctis similis, assembly GCA_905147225.2. Taxonomy (NCBI): domain Eukaryota; kingdom Metazoa; phylum Arthropoda; class Insecta; order Lepidoptera; family Erebidae; genus Euproctis; species Euproctis similis. Next base: position 17,691,965 of record LR990106.1, read on the forward strand.
TCATGCTGTAATTTATGAATTGGATTTAATGACAAGAGTATTTAAACTCTGCTCTAAATTGATATTTTTCCCGACGAAATTATGTAGGTCGTAATTGAGGCGCAGACGAACAAATTTCTAAATAAAAAAATATATATACATATTATGTTGCTAGTCCCATATTATATTAATTAGTTTGTAAATATATTCTGATTAAATGAAGATTTATTTTAGTAATAATGTCTCGAATATAAGTACTCGACTTTAGAAGTTAATATTAATTATTTAACATGTAGATCGATAGATCTAATGAAATACAATCCACGATATATTATTTCTTTGTACAAAATTTAAATGACAATAGGCTATTTGACAGTTCTAATACTAACACGGCTTTTTTGCCATCTGTACTTATAACCAGCCTATAAAAAAAATTATTAAGTCTTTTGGCCTTGTGAAATAAGCGGCTGAGCTGATTGCTAATTGCATCAATATTTATCAAATGTAACTCGGCTAAATATATTATAAAAAATTATTGGTATATATATAATCTGAATTTGAACTTTTAGCCCTTCAATGAGAAATTGGGGTTTCTAAACCAAATGTTTTAAATATCTAAATGTTATATTTACAATTTCCTGGAGTGTGCTTCAATACTTTTCTCCAATGTTAGTCAAATAGTCTATCGTCTCAGCTAGCTTCATGTTACTTGTCATCATATAACTATTTGCAAGATTTCTTTATTTTTCATATATTTTCTGTTCAAATGTATACCTGTTTTTAATGTACTAATAAGATAGAAGAATAAGAAGAAGATACTTTTTTGTTTTGTATTATTATTTTTATAATTCATATATGGCTTAATGCATTTATATTCATATATGCATTAAGCCGACATTGCATCATCGAGTTCCCTGAGGAGACCGCTAATTTCATCAATTTATTTTAGAAAAAAGAACTTGCCAAGTACATTCTTTGTTAGTGTTGGGAGTCCGGATTTGCATTTAATATCTTTAAACATATTAATTATTGTATAGATCAGGGAATCCCAGTCTTTTTTTGTGCAAAAATCCTCTTTTCTTAAACGCACTGACACCTATTAGCCAGTCTCATACTCAGTCTCATTAAAATCAAATACAAAGGTGTCGTCATCGAACTCTTTGGGAATCTGTGGCAAAGATCGATGAAATTTAGATTGGCAGTAAGTAATAAGATTATTGTAGTACAAAAAAGTTTCATTAATGAGCTGTTTCATTGGAGGGGAGGATTTTACAATGAGGGGAGGAGCTTAACAAACACTTAATAATTACATTACTACATGAAGTTAATATCGTTGTCAATCTTGTTAATGGTCACAAAATATTAGTATTGCTGATAAGCTTATATTTATCTTGCTTTTACACGAATTATTTTGAATCATGTTTCTCTTTTATTCTCACACTCTATCACCCACTTTTAGAAGCCCAGTTTGACAAACATTTTTGTAAGAAAACAGTCATTGATTGAGACTGATTTCATGTTTTATTCATGATTTAATTATTTATATAAAATTGAAATGTTTTTTTTTTATCTCATCTCAGTCATACCCATTGCGTGTTGTATTTGTTATACATTATTTTCTATAACAATTCAATTCCATTAATATCGACCAGTATTACATTTACTTTAAAAATTAGTTGGTATATTTTCCTTGTTTGTTAGTTTTATTTTTGAAAAATCAATCGTTATTAGGTTTGATTCAAACAATTAATGAATTTTGTTGCGTAATAAAAAAAAGTACCAAAAACTTGTCTGATCTCAAAATGAACAAATTTATTGAATTAGTTGGAAAGCATTTATTGATCACGCCGTTCCGACTTAATGTAACAAATATTTAAGTAGAAAATAGACCTCTGATACTTATTGAATAATTATGTATAGCTTTGCAAAAATATCGTGAAACAGTATTAAAAAATATAATGAAATAAAAGCTCCTTTTGGGGGTTATTACTCACTTCAAGATGATACAAAGAGATCAAGACACTATAAAATATTAATTATTTTTTTCAAAATGAAGTTAATGCTATATCATATTCTGACCTGGCTAACTTTCCTTCGCTTCAGAACCAACAATTGAATCCATTCTGGATCTTTTAAAGTTCAATTGGCTAAATTTATAGGCATAGTGCCAAGTATTTAAATTAGAACAAATTAATGTTAGCATTCATTCAATAGCTCAATTATGAAATCACTTTGAATGAATTTTTCATTTAATTCAAAGTATCAAACAGTTACTGTCGTGCTTTATAGTGTGGACATATGAACGATAGTGGCGCCGCCACTAATTTTACGACTTTTTGCCAATCTATACATAGTATGACTATGTTGTGCTCCAAGACTTGAATAGAAATAAACTAAATTACGATCATTCCACAAACTTACAATTATAATCCTCTATCGGCGATTGCAGCTCTGTGGAAAAATATATAAAAACTGTATGTGAACATTCTTGGGAAACTTTTCGATTTCAACTTTATTGTTCCTCTCTAGTTACGTATCTTATAAAAAAAAATGGTGACTTTAAAAATAATACACTAACAATTCTCACTCGTATCGTCTATATGCACGAAAAGAAAAAAAACACAGCCAAAATTTACTTATTATGATCGCACAAGGAACAACCAGACTTTTAAGTATTTATTTTTATATGTAGTGCGAATTAATGAACGCATTTATCTTTCTCAGCTTTGCGTGGTAAATGGATTGCTCCTAACATCTTCTACAAATAAAATTAAAAACGCGATATCTGCTTCTATACGAGTGAGGAATAACACCGCACGTTAAAAGTAATTGGTAAAACTAATATGTATATTAAATGTAATTTGTAATTAATTACTATTATTGTATAGAACTGTATATCTCATAACTGTATATAACTGTAGGTTATGAATGATCGAAGATTATACGTAATTTTTATATACACTAGTCGGTATATGTGTAAGTAGTTGTGTGTTGGATTCCATCGAATGTTTTTCATATATTTACATGTGTAGAGTATGTAATGAGTAATTTATTCATAATAAACAACGAAACAGAAATAAAAAAGAAAATGGTCGGTGTTACCGCTATATTAGTGGTTTCTTATACGAACCACGCAGTACATAATTTCGCAAAATAATTCCCGAACCCGTTAAAATATTTATCAGAAAATATTCTGTTGACGGAACGGAATATGATGTATTGACATTTATGGAAGTATATATTTCCAATAAAAAATAATATTCTTGATAAGATACACACCTTTTTTAATTTACCTTCATGCCACAGTGGCGACACCAATTAAATACTTTCCACAGACACTATTTTACTTATTTAAATAGTGAACTCAAGCTCTCGCCGCGCTGTAAAACACAAAATGTCTTAAATACCGTCAAATGGGGTGACTTGGGATCTAAGGGTGAATAGAGATGAAACTTTACCACCTCAATTCTATTTGAGTTTTAACTAAAATGTATATCTTTTTTGTTAAGTCTCTGAATAGGCAGCCTATTTGCGTTCTACACAACTAATTATAAGTTGTACTGTTTTGGTTACTAAGTAATTGAGGTAAAAAATTTCATCTCTATTCAATCTTAGATCCCAAGTCAACCCATTTGACAGTATACATTCACATTACTAATAGGTACATTGGCTCATAACTGTCCAAATTAATATATTACTGCATTGTATATTGACATTACACAGTTTTAGTCTAATAGTTTCTGTTTTAATGTCGATCTTCACTGTGTCTTAGAATCTTGTGCAATTTGTATTTTGGTTTTTTATTTTGAGAGTGATTTAATTACAGAAATAAATATATTATTGATTATAATCGATATTTATTGACTATATATATTAAATTATGATAGTTTCTTCTAAACAATTTCATAAAAGACTAAATAAAACTTATACTTCTAGATTTAATAAAATTAGTATTTAGCAGTTATTATTACTAAAACACTAATGACTCACTAGAGTTAATCGCGTGAATTTGTAGTATAATTAGTGGTTTAGTAATGTAATTAGTATATTGTTGTGAAACAAGTAAAGAGAATATTATTTTTTCTATAGCAGTGTTTGGTGTCACATTTTGTACAGGGTGATTGTGCCCACGTAGACCTTAAAAGTATACAAACGATTTAGTTTTTAGTGGCTGTCTACTTGTTTTTATTTCTCCAAACTATGCCATGCCTCTATTAATCGTTATAGTATACCTCAATTATTTTAATATTTAATAAAAAAATAATGAATTCTTAATCGAGCTCTTTATTCGAGTCTTTACGCAATATATATTCTTTTATTTTTACATTGTACAAATGTTACTAGGCAATTGATCAATGGTAATATATGTACTTGTTTTCGATATATTCCAACAAAATAAATCCAAGTAACGAGTTGTTACAACGTTACTATAGCTTGGGTAGTAAATAAATATTAAAAATTACTATAAAACATAATCGAAATGGAAGTCGAAAAGATTTAATCTCCACTGCAGTTAGTGGCATGCCACTAACCTGCCATGCAACAAAACACTCACGCTGAATAAGCTGGCTTGATATGGCGTAACAGAAGATAGGTATAGTATTAAATTTATATGTCTGGCCACATTGTGAAAAAAAGTTAAAAACTAAATTTACTAAAAATTAATACTCCCTAAATAAGATCACTTTCAGTAAATTTTAATATATTCCTTTTATATTATAGTATACACTTCTGTAGTCTAATGAATTACAATTATTATCTTTGAAGTCAGCTGTGTAGCTGATTCATGACTCAGTGTTGCCATGGTAAAACGAAAACCTAGCATGTAACTAAGTAGCGATCAAATTAATTTGAAAAGTAAAATAATGTAGAAATTTTCGTTGTATTTATTTTTTATATGATAAAAAAATAAATAACATACGTAAATGTAGGATGAATTTATAAAATAACTGTATATCTAGACGGACAATCGTATTCAAATATTATTATTTACTCTATAGTACAACAATTTTATGACAGTTCTAGAGATAGATATTAAGTTTGTTTATTGGAATTTCATAATAGTTTTTCAGAAGAGGCCTGCTTTATACTTTGAAGTGTTTATCTAACACTACTTCTCGATATTTAGTATTTTTAATTTTTTTTTTTGTTTAGTAACATAATAAACTGCAATATATCTATATATCTATGCTATAATAAAAATTAAAAATATATAAAAAATCTCAATGGTGTCGTAGTAGTGTTGCGAAGTTATTAGGTATTATTGGTAGCGCGAAAACAACTTACTTTTAGTGTTTGCACTCGTTTTCATTTCGATTAGCAAAATTGATAGTGATAAAAATAAAATATACATAGAATTATGTCTATTTTAATTGTAAAATAAACGTATTCTACTATTTCTGTTTGTTATTTTCATAAGTAATTATGATCGTTTGGCTGGACACGGGCCTAAACATATAAAATTGTGATTCAGTCCAATAGTCGAGAGGTATTTTTCTAATAGAACCTTTTTGAGTTTCATATGAATTTATAAAAACAAATAAAATAACATCGTGTTATTTTTTTTTACTTTTGTTTGATACGCTCGATGAGAACACGTCGTTCTTGATTTATCCTGAAAAATATTGTTATAAGTGGAGTGTCGTAACGCTAAAACTGTAAAGTCTCTGAATCCAGGGTCATTCAATGAATCTTCATAAAAATCTTTAAAATGTATTTATAGCAGCATATAGAAACATGTTATAAAAAATATTTCGCTAGATCTCAACTTTTTTAACCTCATCTCATTATTTTAAAGTTATATTTTGTAAAGGAGAACTATTATAAACTTGTCGTTGGGGTCTTTAGGGACTGTTTGTTGTGACTGTTGGAGTTGGAGATTTATTTATTGGCTCTGGATTCTGAGGTATACCGGCCCTCCATTATATTCATCAATATTAAAATTTGCTAAACGAAAATGTGTACATACATTATGTTTATTATATGTTGTGTCATATTCGAGGCTAAAATCTAATGATTTATGAATCATTTGTATTATTTTTGTATACAAAATTGAAACTAATCAATGTTTATTAATTTAGTTGCGGTGATATACATATTATATATACATATTTAGTTTTATTTATCACGGTATCTGGTTATTGAGACAAAACAGCGATGTTCGGCTCAGTTTAAACTAGCTTAGCTAACTATTGTTAATTAAATTTTGACTTTACTCCTACTATAAATAGTTTTAGTCTGTACCTACATAAATTTGCCATACTAACGCCCGAATACTGAACCGCCACTCAAATATATAAGCGCTACTTAAGCGTTTAAGTAATTGTCAAATTAGACAGAATATGTGCAATTTGAGCAGTAAGTAGCACTTTATTGATTGTGAGATTTGAGTGGCGGTTCAGTATTCGGGCGTAAGATAATTGTATTACCAATAATTTCAAACAATTGTTCATAGCTTTATTTGTTTATTCCAAATAAACAAATAAACCTATTTGGGAAGTAACAGCTATTCGGCGAGTCGTGTCTCAACAGCAGCTGCCTACACATTCGGGTAGAAAAAGGCGTGAAGTTTTGTCACGTTTCTTTTGTTTACTAAGACATAATGAGTACTCATAAGAACCTATTGTTTTTCTATTTCAATAATCAGATACCCGTTCGATACAATTACTATATTAGCGGTAGATGTTTATAACGAATGGCAGTCAGTCATGAATTTGTTAACGATTCTTGATAGAAAATATTAAATAAATAAAAAAAAAGTATATGTCTTTTATATACACATTTTTTTTTGAGTTATAGCTACAATTTCTATATTCCTATGTTGAATTTGTTTTTTTTACTCATCCGTAAACTTTCTTATGATACGGAAAGATGCGACATCAAGCTAATTACAATATGTAATACTGCTACTACTACTATTTGCTTCCAGTTTTCGGTACAATAAATACTTGATGTTAAATGTATCTCAGTTTAGCTATGTTTTGCCGACAATTATTGCCCATGGTGATTTTATTTTAACAATTGTAAAATATTCAATTGTTTGATGGATTATGTTTTATTTTTTTTTCTATCGAAAATCGTTATACGTTAGTACAATAATGTATGCTTATGTAAAAATTAGCAATATTTATTTATTATTAGAAGGACTGTGTGAGTTTGATATTGTGATCTATATAATATGTGCGAGTGGCTTAGACGCCGTGCGGTCTTATAAAGTAATCATGAAATATATATGTATTATTTCTCTTATTGTTGTTTTATTACAATACGCATACATTCCAGCGTTATAATATTCATAGAAAATATCATAAAATGTCAAAAAATGACGAAAAAAACATCACTTGATTAATGGACGGCCCCTAATAATTAATAATCTTACTTATAAAACTTTCTTCGACAGCTCGAACTAAATCCCCTGCACTCTGCCACCATTCGTTAAGCACCTACTCAAATGTCAGCCTATTAGGTTGACAAACAATTCTGCCTAAGCATCATTTAAATTTTAAACAAAAGCTCAATTTTAACTTCCGTCAGTGTCTTACATTGAAGTATTCTACAACGGATGGATATCTTGGTGCTAAGTACATCTCAACGTCAGGAATCACCCTTTATCAGGCAGGAAAAGAAAACAATACCCAATCCCCTAAGAAATTTGAGTAGCGACACGCGCACCGCCACGCGGCAGACTGCGGAACTAAGCTCTTCAACAATGGCTAACACTGGTTATTAAAATAAAAATGGATTAGTGATTCGAGTCTATAAATAAAGTTTTGGGTGTTCTATTTACTGTTTGGTGTAATTGTGTTTGTTTGGGTAATTGAGGGTAGATATATTTTTAAAATTTGCTTTAGCTGTAATGACATGAAGGTTCATAGGAATGTTTTCCTAGACGCCACTATATGGTAAGCAACTAGCAACACGGATAGTGTCACAGTTGCGTTGCGAGTCTTAAGGGAGAATGATGGAATGAATTAAAGTTTTCAGTCATCGATATTTATCACACTTAACTTCCGAAAACGATTTCGCAAAGTCATTGGTGTGATCCAGTGTCAGGATTCGAACCCGGACCTCTGAATCAGAAGCCGTGTGCTCGACCGCTGGACCACCGACACATTTGTGCCCGGTATGGCAATAGGTTCGCCACCTATTCCATTTGGGACGTAGGTAAACATAACGGCGAGACGGGGCTTAACAGCCACTGCCTACACCTTCGGGTCACAAAAGGCGTGAAGTTATGTATGTATGTATGGGAATTAAAAAAGGCGCGGGCGTCCGGACAACTCTCACCGAACAAAACCCGGTATGGACCACTTTACTTCGATATTCTGAGAGGTTGTGGTATTTCACCGGTCGAGCCAGCCCATCATGAGCGCGGACTGCGTAGCTCTACCACTGTGCAGATCGCCTTGAATAGAAGAATATGCATATTAATACAATTACAGTACAAAAACATCACAACACAATCTAAATAAAAGTTCTATTTATAAAAAATGAAATTTGTAAATACATAAAACAATACCATGCGACCATTGTACCAATAGAACATAACCTTCTATTTTTCGAAGTCGCTTATATCACCCACACGAACAACAAACAATTACCCTTATAAATAATTAAAAAATCTATATTTCCGCGGGAATCGAACCCGTATTTTTAGTAGTAGCCAGTATAATGGACAACGGGCCAGAGTGCTAGCTCGAGTTAACTTTGCCCAGTAACGTAAGTAACCAGTAAGTATTGGAAATAACTTACCATTAATGTAACAGCGAGCGGAAGTGGAAAGTTTTCTTAAAAACCGTACTGTTAATAAAATAAAATAAAACATGCGCATTTTAATAAGCTCAAAATAGAATCAAGCGAAAATAGCAGCACGTAACTATAATTATTTATTAGTGAATAATTAGAGATTTGCTTGTTATCTATCTTGATTTAGGTCACATTGCCATTTTGCCAATAGAGAAGGGGAATTCACTTTGGGGGGAATTCACTTTGACATATTCATTTGGCCGGTTTTCGTAAAAGTAAAGTAGTAGATCCAATTAAGTTGTTCATTAACCGGTATTTTTAATTTTATAACATTTGGTTATTGTGGTTATTGTGTGCAGCTTAATTCAAATATTAATTTAGAGATAATTCAGTATCTAAAGCAATCACTTTATCAATAAACATACATAACTTCACGCCATTTCTACCCGAAGGTAGGCAGCGGCTGCTAAATCTTGTCTCGCCATTATGTTTACGTCCCAAATGGAATAGGTTGCGAACCTATTGCCATACCGAGCACAAGGTTTTTAGCCATCGATATTTATCACACATAACTTTCGAAAAGTGATTGGAGTGAGGCCGGATTCGATCCCGCGACCTCTGGATTAAGAAGCGGGGTGCTCGACCACTGACCACCGAGACATTAAATTAAAATTTTACTTATCAATAAAACTTTACATATAAACTTATCGTCTAGACGACATAATTAAATAACACAAACAGAATAATAATAGATTGAAATTTCACAACACAAGCCGAATAACATTATTAATCAGTAAAGATTCAAATAAAAGCGCTCATCGTAAGGTCAAAATATAATTATGTAGACAATAAAGCGCATCAGTGAAGATATAAACGAATTATTTACAACAACTGGGTGTAAGAACGAATACTTAATAAACTTTATTAAACCTACTGTGTGGGATACTATACGTATCAATCCTCAAGATTCGTCCACGATATAGTCATGGGCGAAGCGGGTAGATTTGTCGGGTCAGCTAGCGTTTATTGTGGTAAAAACGCTAGCGGACCCGACAAACGTTGTCTTGCAAAAAATATATTCCAGGGATGTATTTATTTTTGCTGTATCATATGTAAAATGAAATAAAACAATTTTTCTATAAATAAAATATCAAGGGGCGGTGGACTGATTAATTTGATTTGGCTGAAAATCGGTCGAGCCGTTTTGGAGGAGTTTATCAACATGGGAATTCTATATAAATATACATATGTTATAGAATTCATACCATATATCAAGCTTAGAGTTTCTATTGCTATCACGATGAAACTAATACAAAATATTTCAGTAAATATTAACTGCCTTTGACCCACCTTGTTTCTGATCCTGGTTCTATACATACTCTAATTTGATATAGGTAGTAAGACTAATCAAGAGCCAAGTAGTAGCAATTACACCTATTTTCCAATAACTTTTACTATTAGTTAAGTCATACAATGTTGTTAAGGTGTACTGTCTGTGAAATACAATACGTATATTTTTTTTACAGATTTCTAGCTAAAAGACAATAAATTTGTTTAGTTTCAGACGACGTTAATAGACTCCGCTCCGCCTATCTAAATCTTAGCTTAAACGCTCCCCCTGTCCTGTGAAATTGCACGTAATATTCAATTAGGGTTGTCAAAATAAATTTGTGTTCTGAGGCGGTGATTGAGCACACGCGGCTCCAATTATCAGCTACACAGTTTGTGAGAGACCGTTTTGAACGCTACAGGAATAAAGATAGTAATAAATATATTGAAAGTACAGTACACTAATTGTAAACACAATACATAAGAGTTAAAAAGTAAGAAGGCAGCTTTTACTTGAGGTGTTGTAAAACATTTTATTTATTATATCTATAATATTATTATCATGAAAGCATTAAGAATGGCAAAGGCAAAAGAAAGAATCATTATTTACATAACATCTAACAACTTTATTTTATATTTTATGTCAATATACAATTTTATTACATTCAGATTTAGAATAAAATAAAAGATAGATTTGGATTAAAAACATGATAATAATTTCCATACAGACAGAAAGTGTTTGTCTAAGTTGTACAATTAAAACATAACATAACCTTCACGCCTTTTTCTACCCGAAGATGGAAGCAGTGGCTGTCCCAAATGAAATAGGTGGCGAACCTATTGCCATACCGGGGACAAAGTTTTTAGTCATCGATATTTATCACACATTTTGAGTTATAAATTTTAGAAATTCTCGCGTAGATAAAATTAGCTGAATCATTAGGTTTCTTTTTGTGTAATTAATAAAGTACTATAAATACTACCATAATGTTTTGGCACGTACAGATTTGAAGGCTAGACCGTTTCAAAGAGGAGTGCAACATTTGTAAGAACAAGTGGCGTGGCGTGGTGGTAGCGAGTGGTGTGAACCCCGAGTTACCACTCGTGACGCAGAAGTGACAACAAAACAAAGATAAGCCACGCTCATTAGCGCGAGGATGTTGAGAGTTGAGCGAGTGAGTGAGCCCTCAACAATTACGAGATGAAAGAGGGGCTGCCTCTCACCTCTGTCATGACTTAGTGTTTTTTCTGTACATTGTATAAATCACTATGCGAGTTATAGTGATTTAATTTTAATATCAGTTTTAAACAGAACAAAGGTACTTATGCAGATTTTTTTCAAATCAAATATTTTTCGTAAACGTTTTTTTCAAAACTCGTTGAGGATTTTTCTGACATTTACAGCTTCCATGCTCACCAGGATAGTTGGTTTTTTGATAGGTACCTAGGTATTTGCTAATGTGATAGCTCACTTTACCATCCAGAATTTTCCATACTGGATCATTAGGTTAATAAAATATTAAGTTTTAATTAAACTATCTAAACAATAAGTAACAACAATTTTAAAGGCTAATTGAAATATATCGGTCAATAAACAATAGAAATATTGTTTATTAAATTTTTTGACACAGCAAAAAATGATACTTAATCGAGAACGGCCTCGAACCCCACATTTTATGTTTTCCCACAATGTAATCAGAACAACACAATGACACTTGGGATACAAAGTATCAAACCAATTATGCAGGTAAGTGTTTGGCTGGCGCTTCAGAGAGATTGGTGATTGATCACGCGTCCGTACACTGCGAATGTGTTTAACAAAAAAATGCGTTTACACTGCAAATTTAATATCGAGGCAACTATTTAAAAACTATAACTACTTTTCTAGCGCCATCGGGGTAAAAAATAAGTGTAATATTAATTATCTATCTCTAAGATTTTCGCGAATCACGTTCATGACATTAAAACAACCTTCAGGATTATATCGCGTTTATTTAATACTAATTTTATGTATTTCCCGACGTTTCGAACTCTTTACAGAGATCATTTTCACGAGTGATGAACAAAAAGATGGTATTTGTTCAAAAGCTATTTTCATTGATAGAGAGAGCACCCACTTTTTGGAAATAAAAATCAAACAGTTGATGTTAAAAATATGATTTTTACTATTGGTAACCCACATCAGACAATAAAACAAAAATGAAATATTTATTTACAAGATATATTTACTAAAGAAAAAGTTTGGTTTATACAGATCCTTTGTTGTATGATTTAATAGGTAACAGTTGTTATGTTTAATTATTAGCTAATTATCTTATTTCTTTTAAGTTAGTTAGCTAAACTGATCCAAGCCCGTCCAAAATGAAATAATAATCAGTTTTGAAGAACAGCCGCTGAGTTTTCTTGCTGGGTCTTTCTCAGGACTGGCCGCGTTTGTGACCCAGTGGTAGATTTTTAACAAATACTTACTTTTAAATTTAAAATCAATAAATATTTAATAATAGTTATACTCTGATCTCAATTAACTCAAAAGAAATAAGATAATTAGCTAATAATTAAAAATAACTAATAAATTTTAAAAATAATTACCTATTAAATCATACAACAAAGGATCTGTACAAACCAAACTTTTTCTTTAGTAAATATATCTTGTAAATAAATATTTAATTTTTGTTTCATGGTCTGATGTGGGTTACCAATAGTAAAAATCATATTTTTAACATCAACTGTTTGATTTTTATTTCCAAAAAGTGGGTGCTCTCTCTATCAATGAAAATAGCTTTTGAACAAATACCATCTTTTTGTTCATCACTCGTGAAAATGATCTCTGTAAAGAGTTCGAAACGTCGGGAAATACATAAAATTAGTATTAAATAAACGCGATATAATCCTGAAGGTTGTTTTAATGTCATGTAATATTAATTGTTTCAATCACACACCATAATTACCCTTACACTTACTTTTCATGTGTGAACGTTTATTAATTGTTCACCATTATAAGTAAAAGTAGGGAACTGATAAAGTCTTTTGAGAAAGGAAATATTTTAGTGAGAGAAATGAATTCGCTTTAAAGAAATACGTACGATAAATTTAAAAACATGTGGAAACAATGGATGATGCAAGACCAAGTAGATATACAATGCAAACGTGGATGCATTTAGAAGTCGAGGACCGCGGCGACGCATCTTCCACGACCAAATAGAACGAGTTCTGGTGGAGGTGCCTTAAAAATCGATGCGCGTGTTCGAAAAGAGTTATGAAAGTCAAAGAAGCGAGTTAAGTGAGGCGTGTCCGAATCGTGCCGCTCTGAATATGAATATAGCGCTCAGTTCTCTCTGCCTATCCCGCAAGGGATTTTGCGTCAAGTTACGTATGTATGTATGAAAATTTTAACAAAATTAAATGGTAAAGGTATTTTTTAAATAGCAGATTCCTTATTAAGGGACCAATATTTAACATTACTATTCAGCTTACCCACTAAGGCCGCGCGGGTCGTCTTGTTTGTTAAATTTTATTTATACCAGCCTATTCAATATAATAATTGTAATGCATAAAGCGTGAAAAATTGGTATTAGTATGACGAAAATCTCATTCGACATTTGAACCGACTCATTAATAAGTGACTCTACCTATAGAAAATGTCCTTTGGGTTCGAATCATAACACAGTGGTAATATAATAATAATAAATCCATTTATTTCCAGGCAATAATTACACCCATAGCATATACAAACAAATAAATAATTAAAATACAATCACAAAAATAAATACCAATAAAGTCATAGATAAAAATAAAAATTTTGAAATTATCAAACATTTAATTTTACAATATAAAATTGAAATGTCAATAAATAATTAATTAAAATAGTCAAAATAGTCAAATTTGTGTTTTTGTGTATCCCTAATCTTTCAACTCGTCACTAAAGTAAACTCAACCAAAATGTAGATCCGATAGTAGGAAATAACTACGGAATTCACAAAACAAACTGGTATATTCAATCACTAGTTACAAGCGAATCCAGCATTCATAATAGCTTCAATAAGTGACTGTTTTAGACAGAGCAAAAAAAAAAAACGCAAATATGCAGCCCCAAACCCGACTCCTTTTATCACTAATTGAATTGGCTCTATTCGTCCACACGAGAGATATGCGCACGCAATGCTTCCCCATTGGTCCATTACAGAAGCCACACCCAGGGCTGCGGATTAGGGTGGCAGATTGGGGGTGTTTTGATGGTTAAAACGAGAACAATTTTGATATTTGGGATTATGAGGACATTGTTTCATTTTCATTATTTTGGTTATAAACCAAAGTTAAAGCTTATATGGGACATGTTGTACCTTAAGTAATATAATTTGATTTATATTGTTTAAGTCAGATTAGGGTGTGACTTAATAAATTTAACTGTATCATATATTTTATCAATAATTTTTAATTCAACATCATTTACTATTGAGTCTTGGTATACCTAAATAGTTACAATGATTTTTTTAAAAAATAATTCTTTTATAATAGTATAGTTATTTCTTTTGTATTTTGCTCCTGCAAAACGCGAACTGCGCTGAACTTTGTTTCGCCTGAGAAAAGAAAGATGTATAATAATTTAGTACATTGTTTTGATCTATCACTTAGAGTTTAGCCAGCGTTTGCAATTAAACTGCTAAATCTCTAAAATTATCACTTTTTTTAACTTCATTATACAGAAATCATACATAAAAACCACCCCGTTGCCACCATCTATCTATTAAAAAAGACCCCATCAGAATCCGTTGCGTAGTTTCAAAGGTCTAAGCATATCAGGGGACAGACAGCGGAAAGTGACTTTATTTTATACTAAGTAATGATGTTGATTCCGCGGCCTGATGAAACTAGTTTTAAAAAGAGAAAAAAATAGAAAAACCCCACTGATGTGTGTTTCAATATACACACATACTTAATAAAATCCAGAACTTACTATATGATAAGAAGAATTTAACAAAAAAACAAAAGTCTAAGTATCAAGACGTTTCAGTACCACTATCCCATTTTGCATTCTAGGGATGATCCGACGAGTGGGTTACACCGTCTTACACCAATTTAGCTGCCTATCACTTGTACACAGTTATAGCACTGCGGGTATAGCTATTTACATGCATATAGATATATAGCGGAATTAAGGTATCTTCACACTGGAACTAAACGTCATTTTGTAATGAAAGTAAGTATTGTGGAAACTAGAGAAAATACATTAACCTTTTTCCGTATGTCATTCAAAGGAGTGACATTTGGAATATCGTTTTCATTCGATTACCTGTTTAAATATCGATTGCGATCAGAACTAGTTGCATTGTTCATAAATATCACTCCATGTATAAATTATAGATTAGTGTTTGGATTTTGTATTCGTAAAATAAAATAATTGCATGATATAAAAATACGATGGGTTATGGCGCTCTGTTCTCTCTGTATACCCCGCAAGGGATTTGACATGAAGTCGTGTATGTATGTAAGTAAAACCACCACCACCTCAGAAACCAGATGTTTCTGAATAAAATACATTATTTGAGCCACAATTAAATGTTACTAAAAGTTCGGCGTGTTGAGGCATAACTACCGCTGCCTACACCATAAATATAACAGTAAATACATGCTTGAAATTACGAGACAATAACTTACTATTTCTACATAATAAAAAAAAACTATGTTTGAATAACGCTCTCAAAATGCGAAATACTTATTACAAGAAATCAATCTCAAATCAAAGTTGTACGAATACAAAATTAACTAATAAAAATTTTCATTTTATTATGGCGTATTGGTAAAACTACCGGCTGCAGCAATGAGGTCGGAGGTTCGATTCCCACCCGAGCACAAATATTTGTGACAAACATGAATATTTGTGTGACGTCTGGGTGTTTTTCTATGTATTATAAGTATGTATTTACAAAAGAAAAGTATATATGTATTAATATCCGATAACTAGTATCCATAACACAAGCATTTAGTTGCTTAGCTTGGAATTAGAGGGCGCTGTGTGTATTGTGTGCAAGATATTATTGTTTACAGATCAGGGAATTGAGCAAAATATTGCAGCTGAATTATGAATATGCTTATAAGTATATATGTTGCTAAGTTTAAATCAATCACTGTTATTTTTTATAGGATAGGTGGGCAAACGAGAAGGCGTGTCACCTGATGGTAAGTAACCAGCGCCACCCATGGATACCTGCAACACATATTGTATTACACTTGCGTTGCCGACATTTAAGGGAGTAGGATAGGAATCGATGGGGAAAGGGGCTAGGCCTCCGGGTACCTCTCTTACCGAACGATACGCGGCATGAGGCACTTTACGTCGATCTTCTGAGAGGTCGTGGTATTTCACCGGTCAAGCCCATTCATGCAGCGAACTTCTTGGCTCTACCACTGGTGAAACTAACGATGATGATGAAACACTGTATGATATAGCTTCAACATATCGCACACAATATAGACGTATCCTAACAGTAAATTCGTGCTTCAATTTGTTCGGGAATGTATTGATTCGATTCCATATTTTGTCCTTATTTGAATCACGAGCGAACATGATAAAGGCTTCTATAAATATAATAATACTGACGCCGTTTTGCTAAGAGTTAAATATACTTTTGAATACACGGAAAAGGTCACAGCTACGATGTTTTTTTTCACAATACACACAGCGCCCTCTAGATCCAAACGGATAACGGATTTGCAGAATAATTTATAGTTTGTTTTGTTAATACATATCTACTTATTATACATTGAAAAATACCCAGACGACACAAATATTCATGCTTGTCATAAATATTTGTACTCAAGTGGGATTCAAACCCGCCTGTACTTGCCTTAAATTTACCAGGAACTACTTCATCACTAGCCTTTTGATGTCTACTGTTAGTAGTACTCACGGTGCTGTGCCTTCCGCATCCAGTGGCCTCCAGCGATCTTGACTAGGTAATCGGTCCACCTAGTGGAAGACGTTCGTGTCGCCACTCTGTCTGTCTGTCTCTTTTACTTCTATGTATTCTTTACCTGGTGTACAATACAGTGTATTCTATTCTGCTAGAGCTCCTTAACCTTCTGAGTACTGATCACCTTCTACTGTCATATCAAAATCCGTTATAAAGTACTAGCTGACCCGGTGAACTCTGTTTCGCATCAAAAGTAATAACTGCTGCCCCGCTATGTTAATACTGCAATATCTTCGACAAATTTGAAGTCGATAGCAGCTATAGGTTAAAAATGGGAATTTTCCATTGTTAACACCCCCGCAACCCCCCTTGTGGGTGGAATTTCGTAAAATCCGTTCTTAGCTGACCTCTACTCGGCGAAAGGAATAATCCTACCAAATTTCAAGTCGCTACGCCTTATGGTTCCAGAGATATCGTGATGAGTCAATATATAGGTGGAAATCTCTTATATATATATAGTATAATGTACATGGATTTATGATACTGTAAGTAAATGGAAGTAAATATAAGAAATGTTTTGATTTGATTCCTGCGATACTTTTTACACGATGCAACATTCACACGGAGAATCAAAACTCAACAGTATAGATAATATACCTCTTATAATTTTATTTAAAGTGTTTCCGAATTTAGAAACTTGTACCGCCCAAACATTGGTACACGTGTTGAGCCACTACGCAATAGATACCATTACTGGCCCATATTGTTTCAATAAACTATTGACTTTGCAATGTGCCTTTACTTACAAAGTCAGTAATTAATATACAGCCACATACCAATGACTTCAGATAATAGTTTCCCTCCATCTCTTCCCGTCGGTGCCGTGAGAGGCGACTGAAGAATGTGACCTGATACAGACCTCATCTCTATCATATGTATTGATACTTACTGGACTCATATAAATCGTCAATCCTTATCTGTCGATACAAAAATTAAGATGAGCCCATTTTGTATATAGCCTAGAGTTCTAGCCTTATAAATAAACAAAACCGAAATAAATCTTTAATACTTAAGGACCATTTCAATTGCTATAGGACACAAAATAGAACTACAGGATTACGCACTAATTACAAAATTATCCTTACGGTTAAGGTTATTAAAAAGCTATAATCAAATCCAAAGTACACCCAGCAGTTTAGGTTCCACGGTGAGACAAAAAAATACATATAAATAGAGATACTGATAAAACACAACTCTCGTTCTACCTCAGTCGGGTAAAAAAATATATGGAACTAAAAGGTGCCCAATGTACCCCTAAAGAGAAAGGCAAAACAAAAAGCACACGGTTACCTCCCACCCCCAACATTCAACCCTGTTCACCCCGCCCACCCCCTAGCACCCAATTCCATCCCATAACGACAGTTTATTTCAACGTTGGCCCCATTCGGGTCGTTTCCGACATGCGGGCAAGACGATTATCTGTAATCTGAACGATTATGTAATGAAGGCGACTTAATATTCGAACTTATCGAATATTTGCTATTAGACTTTTTTGTGGTAGCGATTGATAAAACTGAATCTTAAAATCCTTCCTTAAAGTTGATTAAAAAGTTTCTTGTAAAATTTGAAACAATTATTAATTCTTCATAGTCAATTACATATTAAAGTCTGTTATTTATTAGTTAATACGGGATAATTTTGAATTTCTGTGCTGTTCAGTTCTATAAAGGTGTCTTATGCACTCAATTCTTTTTACCCACCTCGCCAACGAGTAGTCGTGAAGTTGTACTGTGTTTCTAATGTGTTATTGATGACATAGCTTTCTGTACTTAATGGTGATTTAATCAGTGGAACAAAGCTGTCATTTATTCAAAAGATATTTTAAATTGTATACAATTTAAAGTTATAGTCATCAGTGTGTAAAGTAAAACCGCAGTCCAAAACAATATTAATTAAATCATCTCATAAAAATATTCAACTATAATAATAAATACTGACTATGCTCAAAATAGATAAGGTTTTCTAAGTGTAAATACAGTGAAAAATAATATGCGTGTCTTTTGAAAATATAGCAAAATAGTGACGTTGAGGCTAGTGACGGGATCTCGTGAATAAATAAGTTAGATAAAGAATAAATAAATTATATGACAATAAAAAGGTGATTATGGAGGCAGAAACCAGAAGCGAGTCTCCAGCAGAATCCAACAGGCCTGAACACACATCGAAGACGTCGTTTTTGATAGAGGACATACTTTACCGGGGCCATGATACCCGTAGTTTTAAAAATCCAGAGCAAAGACGTTGTGATTATGACCGGGAACCGAAACATTTCTTCCCAATGCCAGGGGATATAAGGAGTCATGTGGCTGGACGTGAAGGCTCGTATTTGCAGGTTGCAATGGGAGCTTTAGGGGCGTACCTACACACCCCCAATACTTACAAATCAGTGGAGTCGCCATATTTTCTTTCACAAGGTAACACTGGCTTTTCTATGAAATATTTTAAATCTGTACCTATCCAATATTATAGATGGAGATTTAAAATGTTCTATTCTAAATATGAAGATTTATAACAAATTATTCATCTTACATATTATAAAATAAAGTCACTTTCCGCTGTCTGTCGCTTTATATGCTTATATATTTGAAACTACTTAACGGATATAGATGCGGTTTTTTTTAATAGATAGAGGGTATCAACGGGGTAGTTTTTATTAATAATTCATGTATGATGTAGTAAAGAAAACTAGAAAGTAGTAGTAGTAAAGAACTAATAAATCAAAAATTTACTTATTTATTACTTTTGTTGCGGCACAAAGTTCGTCGGGTCAACTAGTTACAATAATAAAGGTAAAGAATTTGTTTAGTTAAACATGCTGGATCTGTCGCAGGTATTGTGAAAAAGTTTCTTAGCGTAAAATAGCACCTCTATAGACAAAGGCTATAGGCTAAATATCATTGTGCTACGACCAATAGAATAACAACCAATAGAAATACCAAGACGATAAATGCAGCTAAAACTATATATTATGAAAGAAGGAAGTTTAAGTAGTTGTTTATTAGTCTTTATTGCTGATACTGAACAATGATTTTACACTGAGTAACAAATTGTTTTACTTAAATCTTTTCTAGACCAGGTTGTCCCGCCGATCAACTTGATATCAGCAGTCCATCTTTTAGTTTGTCTTTTTATTTTGCTATCATGTGGCTGCCATTTTATTCCATTTCATTCTGCTTTCCATTTCATTTTCATTGCGTTTCAGGATTTCCTCCTGCCAAATGTGCTGATCATGTGTTTCAAAAAGGTGGTCAGCGAAAGCGTTGCATAGGTTGCTATGACAAATTAAGGCGTAGTTTTTTTTTTTGCTGCCTAACTGCTATTTAAGATAGCAGTTAGGCAGCAAAAAAAAAACTAAAAAAAATATAACTTTTTGTGTTCAGTGTGCAAAATCTTTTTGTTTACCCTGTTTTAATGATAAGAAAAACATTTTGTATAAAGTACTCCAATAATTATTTTTTATCTTAGTTGCAACTTCCTTTTATTCCCATCCCTAGTGTAGATACAAATCATACTTTCTTTCAGTGCGATGTGAGGCAAAAACACATGTCAAATATATTTGTTTTGTTTATTCAATACTCAAAAGTCGTAACTTAGGGCGAAGCCGGATTCAATTTTAGTATCTATTTATGTATATAATGTAAAAGGTTAAAGCAATTCTAGGCACATTTGGGGTATTTAAAGGTGTTTTAGAGAAACGACATTTTATGAGGCCGGCGTGGTCTCATACGCTCTGCAAAAAAGTTCAACTGTACCACTAAAACGCCTCATACGCACCTGCTGAAAGGCTATGAAAATTGGCGCCGCAGTGAAGGTGTTAAGAACAATAATAACTTCCTCGTTTCGTTTTAAAACCATAATCACAGATTTTAAATATAAGTAATTGAAATATAAGTAGAGATTCTTCCGGCGCTAAGGAAACATTCCCCACTTAATGTCAATGATTCAATTCGCTACTGGACGCGATTTAATTAATATACTTTATTGTATACATAAAGAATATAGAAACATCTAAATTTACAATAAATTCATGCACAAAGGCGTGTTTAGCATACGCTTTGAGTGATAGAGGGACAATTAAGTTTGTAAGGTACAAGACACACGTACAAGCAACACGTGCCATTTTATAATGTTAATTTCAACCACTTATGTTTTGACTTGTGATTTAAATTTGACTAGCTGACCCGGTGAGCTTTGTTCCCCATCAAAAGTATTTTTTTACAGTGTTTACAATTAAACTGCTAAATCTCGAAAATCATCACTTTTTCTTTACTACATGAAATATACAATCAAACCACCCCGACCAACCGCATCAAAATCCGTTGTGTAGTTTCAAAGATCTAAGCATATAAGGGGACAGACACCGGAAAGCGAAAAAGCTTCCGTTTTCTCATTTCCTGTAAAATTTCATTCAAGGACTTTGGCATTTTCGTGAAACACTTGTTTTGCTGATGAATATGAGACTCCGATGAAATAGCCCAAAATCTCAGAATAGGCAATGTGATTGTAACTTAATTATTAAAGGCGTGAGTGTTTTTAATTCTCAAAGATGTGACAGCGGTAAATATGCCTGAACAGGCCAAATTTTCTTCGGGGCTCAATAATTAACATTTATGAAATTTTTTATGGTATTTTTGTATATAATAGAAAACAGAATTTAGTGGTTTTCAAAAAATTATTAACTGATTATTTGGTATACAAATATTTTATGCAAGTAGTTCAGAAAGCAGTGTTTGAATTTATGTTTTCTAGCATCATATTATGATTCAGATTTATCGTTTATAGTAAAATAAGTTAAAATAATTTAATAATTAACGATGATTACGATCTTATGATGAGTTTATTTCAGGAGTACCCTACCACGCACTGTTCACACCATCAGAATTATCACTGTCAGCCCTCAAACATTGCCGTCGGAGAAAAGCCAGGACTGTATTCTCAGATCCACAGCTTACTGGTAAGACATATTTAATAGATTAACGAAGGCAAGAGACATAGTGTTAGTAGATCTTACCATGTGATAAAAAATAATTTATATATTACAAACTGAACGTTACATAGAGTGTAAACACGACCTACGGACCATAACCATTAATTTCTCTGTTTATATATTATGTGGAGAAATTAATGGATATGGTATATAATGGAGACTCGGTGGTTCAGCGGTCAAGCACACGGCTTCTAATCCAGAGGTCGCGGGTTTGAATCCTGACACTGGACTACACCAATGACTTTCCCAAATTGTTTTAGGAAGTGATATATGTGTGATAAATATCGATATGACTGGAAACTTTGTGCCCGGTATGGCAATAGGTTCGCTACCTATTTCCATTTGGGACGATAAAGGGGAGACGAGGCTTGACAGCCGCTGCATACACCTTCGGGTAACAAAGGCGTGAAGTTATGTTATGTTATATAATTTACATTTACTATACCTCTCAATACAAGACCGTGTAGGTAGGGAATTTAGCCTCGATACGTTAAGTGGTATATGGTATGGTCAATGGCGGAGTCTATCTTCATACATCGGCCACAATCTAGTCCGCTATCGATATCAAAAACATGAAAAAATATGTAATTGAATAATTAATATGACCTCTAGGTTTAGAAAAACGCTTCGAATCGCAAAGATACCTGTCGACTCCTGAACGCGTTGAGCTTGCCGGTGCACTTAACTTATCCGAGACCCAAGTGAAGACGTGGTTTCAAAACAGAAGAATGAAACACAAAAAACAGATGAGGAAACAACAACAGCAAAGGGGTGAGCTATGTGAATTCCATTCACTCAATTATCATTCACTTAGTTGGAACAAATTGTTCAATAGATAACATTAAAACAACTCTATAAGGAGTATATCGCGTTTATTTAGAACTCATTTTTAAAATGATCTGACTTCGAAACATCATTATCATCATTGATCATTAGCCTATTGTAGTCCACTGCTGGACATAGGCCTCTCCCAATTTGCGCCACAACATTCGATTCTGTGCATTCCGCGTCCAGTCTTTTCCAGCAGCCTTTCTGAGGTCGTCTGACCATCGGGCTGGTGGGCGTCCTACACTACGCTTACCAAGTCGCGGTCTCCACTCAATGACCTTCTTGCTCCATCTACCATCGGTCCTTCGGCAGATGTGACCAGCCCATTGCCACTTCAGCGAGCTTATTCTACGAGCTACGTCGGTGACTTCAGAGATCCCCCAAGCATAGCTCGCTGAGCGACTTTTAATTTGTGGATTAGCCCTACCGTAAGTGTCCACGTTTCGGCACCGTAGGTCATAACTGGTAAGACGCACTGGTTGAAGACGAAACGTCGGGAAATAAATAAAAATAAGTTCTAAATAAACGCGATATAATCCTTAAAGAGTTGTTTTAATGTTATGAATGTGATTCGCAAAAATCTAAGAAATAAATAAATTGTTCATTCGATTAAAAAAGAGTTTTTACTTATTGTCAGCCACTAATTGCTATGTATCTAGCATAATTTTAGCCATCAATACTTATGACTTATAATTTCCGGAAAGTCATTGTTGAATCCCAGAATTCGAACGACATGCCATCGGGACCATATGAAAGATAAGTCACCATCGAGTGAAATGAGAGTTCTGCCAATTTATAATAGACTACTTAGCTGAAATGAATGAATGAATAAAACACATTCACGTTAATAACTGGTACATATTTAACTTTAACCAACGGCTCGTTATCAAAGAATTTGACGATCCATTATATAAAAGTGGTCGCAACTTAAAACATATTTTCTTTACTAAAACTATATTGTATTTAGTAAGACGATAATTTATAAGACGATACAGTGGTAGAGCCAAGCCCTACAGTGGTAGAGCCAAGCAGTTCACTGCACGAATGGGCAAACAAGCAGGCGTGTCACCTGATGGTAAGCAGCCAACGCCGCCTATGGACACCAGCAACACATATAGTGTTACTGTTGCGTTGCCGACCTTTAAGGGATAGAGTATGGGAAAGGTTGGGGAAGGGGGTGGGCCTCCGGGTACCACTCACACCGAACGAAACGCGGCATGAGCCACTTTAAGTCAATCTTCTGAGAGGTCGTGGTATTTCACCGGTCGAGCCGGCCCATTCTTGCAGCGAACTGCTTGGCTCTACCACTGTTAAAGACAGATTATAGACTGAAAGAGATCCACCACA
This sequence comes from Euproctis similis, assembly GCA_905147225.2. Taxonomy (NCBI): domain Eukaryota; kingdom Metazoa; phylum Arthropoda; class Insecta; order Lepidoptera; family Erebidae; genus Euproctis; species Euproctis similis. The sequence continues at coordinate 17,716,151 of LR990106.1, forward strand.
GTTTTGAAGATACTCTCTACAGGTATAATGGAATAAAGGAAAGGGATGAATGTTATGTATTCTATCAAGCTATACTTAAATCATAACATCAGACTAATCGTTAATTAAATGTGTATTCCGATAAATTTAAAAATCGTAATTCAATTCATGATTTCATTCAATTTCCGTACGCAAATTTTCCTTTTTTATTCCTTTCCAATAAATCTTTAATTATAAAAAGGCTTCCGTGTTCTTACTTTTGCATAAATAGATAAAGTAAGTAGATACTTACGGCGCGGTGTCCGCTCCGCAAGCAATGGAAACCACGCTTTACAATCTAATAAAGATGCTTTTAGCCCACAAGTCAAGACGTTGGCAAATCAAGTTAAATACAAGATGGCCGACCGTTGCTTGGCAACCAAACGTCTTGGGATTTTATTACATTGCAATTGTAACCTATTTGTTTCGTTATAAGGTCGAATTTCTTTTGAAGTCGTATATAATGGGTGGAGTGTTTGTAGGTAAGGGAAAATGAGCTCAATTGCATATTTTAATAAACTGAAACAATGCTGCCAGTATATTTAAGATGTTAAATTATTTCGCATTTCTTACGTAGCAGAGAAATATTAAACACTTAAACAGTAATACATTTTTCACTAATACAATAATGTTTGCCGTAGGCAGCGATAGTTAAGCCTATTGGATTGATAGATTTATGATGCTATGAACTGTTAACGTATCTTATTGTCATAAATCGGGCTTATATCTAATGTCTGTAGAAGATATTGAAAAGACTAAGGGACTAAGCGTTGGGTATGTTAGATGAAAACATGAGAGTAAGGCGAATGCAGTGAAAATGCATTCTCTGAGAAGTATATGTGGAGAAATGCAAGTTGAGGGAAGATGTTGTGACTAAGGTGGAGAGAAGTATGCTAAGATGGTTTGGTTTAGATGTTTTGGATGTTTTGGATATTGTAAGAATGATTAAAAGAAAGTCAACTGACTAAAGAGTACACGAAGCGGATGTGAGTGTCAAAATCGGGCTCGGGAGACCAATACGGAGCTACCACGACCAAATACGTGACGATATGTATGTATCTAATATTTGTAGTAAATTGATATCATTTAATGTTTTTAACAGGTGCAGCAGCTGTTGAATTTACATCAAAACATCAAATAGGACATTCTGAATGTCGAAAGGTATGTGTTAAAGAAGAAATATCAAATGTAATTAATTCTAATCGTTCATATTGTTCTAAAAGCATATATACATTTGCAACAAGGGGGGAAATTAATCTATTGTAGGGAAATTAATTAGCGGGAAGACTACACAAATAAACTGTATTTTCTTCTGCTGTCTCTTCTCATAAAAATCATTGTAAGAACAGCGCTATTTATCATACCGACAGAGACTGAATTGTCTTTCAAAAAATCACATTAAAAACGTATTACTTTTTTCTTTCGTTACTTTCTTTCTTTCATGCACAAAATAGAGAAAACCCTTAATACACATCTTTTTTGAAGAGATTAACCACAAGTTTGTTGAAGCACAGAAATATTTTTTACTATGCGTATATTTTTCTCGTAACTACATTATTAAATAGTTATACACTTTTCAGTAGTATTTATAGAAAAATGTTAGCTGTAAGCAAGTTTGTCCTTCGCGTAGTAAACATCTATGTACCATATGTATATCTTACCCAACCCTTACTATCACATTTGGTAAAGATGTAGTGAAAATGGAAACGTAAGCCCATCCTATCCCAGAATATTTTGGGAAATGAAGTGCGGTTTAAGACTTGTAATTTATACTCGAAAGATCTAATATTACTTTAAATAACATGATGTACAAAGATAATTAGAATAATACGTGCTTCAATAGCGTAGTCATATCGTAGCACAATTGTAGCACTCCGTAGTATTATCGTAGCGACATTTTTTTGGTGAGATAAACATAATTTAACTTCACGTCTATATTTTCCCGATGGTGTAGGCAGCGACAGTTAAGCTTACACTCAAATTTTGCTCATCCCAAATGGAATAGGTGGCGAAAATTATTGCCATACAATCTCAATATTTATCACAAATAACTTCCAAAAAGAATTCCAAGAAGTCACAATACCTTTTAATTTTTTAAACAAATGCATGGTGCTCGAACACAGGACCATCAAGGCAAAAATAATATTTAGATAGATAGATTGTTGTTCTATAGCTGCAGAGGTATATTAGCTTCCATTTTGCCAATGTCCGTTTCGTGATAATATCATAATTATAGGTGTGGTGATATGAGCGGTGTTGATCAATACTAGTTAGACAGTACTAAAAATAAAATTATGTGTCAAAAACTGTTTATCTAAATTTTCTCTTTATAGGTGGAAAATTCCAAAATGTCAACTCAGACATCAGACTCGGACACGGAGCACAGCGATAGCGACATCGATATTGTAGGTGAATCTAACTACGCACAACACTACAATAGTAACGTCACGTAAAAAATAATTAAAGCTTTCAAATGGAATGTGGCAAATGTAAATACTATATGGTGCCAAGAAACAAAAAATGTTTTCAAATGAACTGAAATTTATTTTAATGTGACATAGCAGTGCTTACAGCAGTAATACTTGTGATTGAAGCAGTTTTGTTTTTTTTTGCTTTTATTTAATTCCAGTGACAGGGTTTAAGTGAGATTTAAACTAATTCGTAACTCATTTTTTTTTGTTTTTTAATACCAGATGTTGTAAGTCAGTACCTCATCTCTAAAAAAACTTTTTGTCTCTTCTTCAATAAGTTGCGATGTAACTTTCCATATATTATGTGAAACTGTTAATGTACTGTGGTAATTAAAACATTATATATATATCGAAAAAAATCTTAACCATTGGTTTTACCAGGAATTGAATACGGGAACTCAATACTGTATATACTGTTCTTATATATTTAATACCTATATATCCAATACTACTATATATGGATTGTACTTGCTGCAGAACTGCAAAAGCCTGTTTTCTCTCTGGATTTCCACGGGCCTACCCCCCCTTCCACACCCTTCCCTATCACCTATCCCTTAAAGGTCGGCAACGTAACAGTAACACTATACGTGTTGCTGGTGTCCATGAGCGGCGTTCGTTGCTCACCATCAGGTGACATGCCTGCTCGTTTGCCCTACTGTGCTATATAAAAAAAAATTAAAACGTTCAGTTCCTGTTAATTCTTTAGTTATATGAAATTTCTACAACTTGAATTGATATTTAAATATTTATTACTGGAATGAAGATGAACAAAAGTGTGTCAATTTTATATAAATAAAATAAGTACTACTACGTAACTTAAGGTTACGTTAACTGTCGCTCTTAAGTTTTATGATTGTTGCATATAAAATGATCAAATTTAATGCTAATATAAATAATTCTATCTGAGTGATGTATCATCATATATCGATACAAATATAAGAGAGTAAAGAATGTAATAAATTAATAATAGAAAAATAATTGATCTAACTAAAATTTGTCGTAAAACTATCCTTTTCACCTTCACGCGCTTAATAGATGACATTGTAGGTAACGCTACCCCGTGGGGTTGATCTAAATATTAAGTTGCCTACATGAAACTACTTTTGAGCTGTTTGCCATATATGAGAAATAGTTGGATTTGATAATCGCATACATTTAGAAGTGATTCTAGAAATATAGTTAGTGTGTATCCGAATCCAAACTCAGGATGTCCCAAAATATAATTATATAATAATAAACCACTTGGACGTTTTCTATTATCGCTAAAATCTTAACAGTTTTTTTTTACAAATCCCTAGACGGTCACAACATGTTATTGTAAATTTTAATTAATAAAAAAAAATCTTGTCGTTTGAACAGTTGTTATTGTGTGCAATACTAGAAATATTTTGTAAATAATAATTAAGCTATAATGTTTATGTATGTCTCACTAGTGTGTTTCTTTTGTAATGTATATATTTATTTTTCTGTATTTAGTTAATTTGCAAATAGTCATTAATGTTTTAGTTAAATATTTAGTTAAACTACATAAAATATACTGCAAGCACAAAGACTTAAGCATCAGGATATTGTGTTAATATATTTAGGGTGATTTCCAGCGCACATGAAATCACATAACTTCACGCCTTTTTCTACCCGAAGGTGTAGGCAGTAGCCGTTAAGCCTGTACTCGTTAGTCATCGATATTTATCACACATAACCTCCGAAAAGAATTAGAAATAATTCTTTCGAAAGAAAAGTCAGGTGTGAGCCAGGGTTCGAACGCACGTCTTTTTCATTTAAAAACGGGGTGCTCGACCACTGGACCACGCAGGCTATCGTTTTTATTTTATTTTCTAATTTTTACAGTAGCGTTTAATGAAACAACTTAATACACGTGGACTAGTGCACGTAGGTTAGATAAGTCTGCGATACAACAATAAACGTACATGAAATTTGTATTCAGTATAATGAAATTAGAAATTTAAATTCCTGTTTCTGTTTTTTTAACGAAGGTCCTGGAAATGAACCTACTATCCTTTAAGCTCTAGAATATTCGATAAATATATACCTAAAAACAGTTAGACTATTTTTGTTATTGGGTAAGGGGAAAATAATTAAGCGGTGGAGCTGGTGATAAGTGCCTGGTGCCACCTATAGACATTTGCATCGTCGGCATTTAAGATGCGATAGGGAAATGCATGGGGAAGGGATTGAACCTCCGACACTAGTAGTAGTAACTAACTGTGTGAAATCTTTGAATTTGAAACTGCTGAGCCACTAAAGCATCCGGACTTTTCTATTTTCTTCAAATGTATTTTTAATTAATAATGAGACTTCTTTAATTTTATCATCGTTTTTATATAACCATTTATAGCCGGGCTATTAAATTTATTATTTGTATTTTGTAAATAAGTTAGATAAGCTCAAAGTTACAAGGTTAAATATTTATAATTGAGAATATAGTACGAGTACAGTTGTGGCAAGGATTGTTGTCACATTGGTTTCTCTTTAGAATACAATCATTCCTATTGTATTATACAAGTTATTATATCAATATGGCAGCTGTTGCATCCCTATTTATAAAAAAATCCGATTAGGTATTACTACTTTTTTAAAATATCAATCAAAACAAAGATATTTATTTCAACAATTTATAATTGGTTTTCAAATCGGTTATTGATTCTCGAAAATATCAAGCGTATTTATCCTATGCCTATGATTTAATCAATATCGTTTATTGCAAAAAAGTATCTCTCAATTGTTCAATCACCTGATAATTAAAACAATAACAAGAATAGTGAACAATCGAGAGAGATTTCTTTGACGATTTTTTATATGATAAAAGGATGTAATGCTCTGCAATCGGAACATCCAAGAGTAATGTTTAGTGAATAGTTTCGTAGCATTAAAATTATTATAAATAAATACTGTTAATAAAATGTAAATTCGTTTGTGATGTAGATGTAAGTTATATACCAAAATAAAATTTAAAAAACTATATTTTAGATGTTTTAGTACAGTTAACCCCAGTAGAGGTAGCCCCAAATTCAGTAACACAACCTTTTTTGTCATTAAACGTCATATTTTCAACGTATGTAATTTTTTTACCTCTGCCATACACTCGACGAATAAATAGTATGGCGAATAGCGAGGCAAGGAGGTAGAGACTTAGTGTGGCCACGTTACTCTTCATGCTGCACATCATTCCAGCAATGCGAGCGCGAGTGGCTGGCCACATTAATCGCGCGATCCCAGCGCAGTCGGCTAGTGCTGTTTAAAATATCGGATTTTCAACATATCGATATTTTTAAATATATCAATATACATTTAAAAACTTATATTAACAATTATATTAAGATTATTATAGAATCTTAATAATTATAAGATATTATTTTACTTACATTACGACGTACCTGGTGGTGCATTGGTAAAACTACCAACTATGGATTGGAATCGAGATTGGCGGGTTCGATCAACACTCGAGTATAAATCATTATCCGGATAGAATAGAAATATTTTGGATGATATACCCTATTTGATTACTAATGACGTAATATTATTTTTCAAGTTACTCCCAACAAGCCCTATAGTTTGATACCGATATTGTAGAAATGCTTTAAAAATATCTGTTCCGCCATATTAAATTAAAAATGATGTCATCTTATTTTTCGAGTTACAATAAGCCCTTTCATTCAAACACATATTGCATTGAAAATATCTCCGGATGACAGGTAGTGGTACTTCACTGGTCGAGCCAGCCCATTCATCCAGCGTAATGCGTGGCTCTACTAATGATAATATTATCATCCAAACTTAGCGTGAATACAATATTTCAGCTCAATCTCAAATCTCAATCTCAGCTCAAGTATTTATTTCTTAGATATTCGCGAATCACATTCATATCATTAAAATAACTTTTTATGGATTATATCGCGTTTATTTAAATCTTATTTTCTATTTATTATATTATTCTATTTTATATTTCTATTTCCCGACGTTTCGAATTGGGGATCGGATTTCGACGGATCTCTGTAAAATGTTCTAAATAAACGCGATATAATCCATAAAAAGTTGTTTTAATGTTATTAATTTCTAAGATCCCAGAATATTCACACTTACGTACATATAATGGAAAATAAAAATCACTGAGTTTATTAACTCAAATTATGAGTAGTATCCACCACCACCACCTGCTCCTAGATTTCTATGTATGAACTATACATAGAAATCTAGGAGCAGGTGTAAAGCAAAGTGTGTAAAGCATGATTTAAACAGTTTTTAAATCATGCTTTACATATTTTCTTAGTTGATCATTGTATTTTCTACTGTTATTTGTTATATTGTTTATATTCTACTGTTATTTAATACTTATTTCATCCGCAACGAGGTGTTGAATGCGTTAAACGATTGCGCGTCGCGTATGAAGTTCCACTTCAAAAATATCGATATATCGTTTTTTTTTCTACATATCAAAGCCCAAAATTGATATAATAATAATAATATCTTGGACACAAATCACACAGCGCCCTCTAGTTCCAAGCTAAGCAACTAAGTGCTTGTGTTGTGGATACTAGATAACGGATAATAATACATAATAATATATACTTTTCTTTTGTAAATACTACTAAACTATTACTAATATAATACATAGAAAAACACCCAGACGCCACACAATTATTCATGTTTGTCACAAATATTTGTGCTCGGGTGGGAATCGAACCCCCGACCTCGTTGCTGCAGCCAGTGGTTTTTTACCAATGCGCCACGAGGCTCGTCAAATATGCTCGTCATATATTTAATATGTGTCGATTTGTCGAATATCCGATATTAAAAAAAAAATCAATAGCCCTAATATCCAAGTCCGGAGCGTCGCGGTTAATTACTCGAGTAGAGCAGTGTGTGGAGGGCAACATCGCGGCAACGCGAGGGGCAGCGCGAGCGGCAGCGCGATGGGCATTGTGTGGCAGCGGGGTTAGATCGTCCGTGTCCGTGACTTTTTTATATCAATAATAATATGTCACTTTTCACTTTGCATAATTCATGACTATCTTTTATTGTATGAAGACCTATAAAACATCAATAAAATCTATCAACACATTTTATCTAAAGAGCGTGGCAAAAAAATACATTACCACAGAGTAATAATAACCCTTTTTCTGGTTTCATTATGACGGGATAAAATCATTTCATTAGTAAATAAAATTGAACGTAATATAACTATATATTATTTCCATTACAAAATCTGTATTCGTAGTATGACGACATGACATTGCAAGGGGGTGCAAAACAATATAGCTGGCATTAGTGTGAAATTGTCCGCGTGATTGTGAGAACGCTCTAACAAGGTTATATTGGGATAACTTTGTTTAGCGTTGTAACAGAAGAATTTTGTATTATTTTTCATAGTTATTATCAAACCTATGGGGTTGTGGATAGTTCAATTGAAGTTTATGATTGAGTTATATACAATAAAAATTCTGTTCACTAAATTGATGTAGCATTTATAAGCTACCAGATTTAATTACTGTTGTAAAGGAAAATAAAATTGGTCATACTATTTTCAATTTTGGACTCAAGGAGTCCGAACGTAATATTGAACGAGTGGTCTCGATTCAGGGGAAAGAACCCTTGCTAGAGGGCGCCATCTTTCGAGAAACACTCGACTTTTCAACTGTTTAACGCGTGTTTGCGTGTAATAATAATAATTGTGTGTTCATAATCATCGCTGGGTCCGAAATTCTAGCGCAATCAGGGGTAGAAACGAGAACTAAGATCTCAATTTGTTTTTGTGTCAATTAATATGTGTAATATATACTATGAAAAAGCCTATACCGTTCGGACTTCTGTGATTCTATACTTTGTGTCAAGAATGAATATAAATTGACACAAAGGTTAAACTCACTCATCGTCGGCTTAGGCCCGTAAGATCAATAACAGTTTAGTCTATTTTATCTAGTTTATACCTCCTCTGTCGTTTATTTTTTAAGATCGATGCTGGGTCAACCTCCAATAACAGTTTAATCTATGGTTTAGGTTACACGACGAGACTTTGCAAGTTAAACCGTGGTCCTGTCTAGTATAAAAATGGCTGTCGTTTATCAGCTGACATCTGACACGACGATTGTGGGTTTATATATAAATTTAGCATAGACTATAATAGATGGCACATGTCTGGAAAAATTTACTAATAGCATCGAATCACTGACAGCACAACCGCGTAAATTAGTTTTTCGGGATATTTACATTTCAACACGTGAACATTAACTATGTAAAAGTTGACGCTTTGAAGCGCTTTTTACGAACACGTTGATAAGTCACTCACACATCAACAATCCATTTTTGGTCTCGTTGTTGGGTGACTATTGCCGATCTATTATTCTTATATCTATGGTCACACCATAAAACTTCATAAAAGTAGAAAGAAGTTTTTTTCACGAAATATGCCACAGACAATGTACAAAAGAGTGATAAACGAAATATAGACATTAAATAACCAATGTTGCCAACTGTCGAAAACTAAACCTAGGTTACGTAATCTATGTCCATTTTGCTGTGGATCTTACGGGGCAGGTTTAAACCGTAGATTAAAATTGACTATAGTTTATAAAATCGTCAGTTTTAACTATGATTGATCTTACGGGCCTTAATCATCTCCGATAATAAACTGAGTCTTTTATTATATAGTTACGTCAATTAACTCTAATCTAGTTAACCAGACTTTAGCTAAGAGACTAATAAAATCGGCTAGGGTAAGCAGCTGACTATAAGACAGACGAAAAGTATAACCCCTGTTGTATGCGAAGTAAAAGTGTAAACCTGAGATATTGATATACATATATCTACTTAATATGAAAACCTCCTGTCTATAGCACTATTAAGCAGTTAATCTTGGACAAAATGAGAAATCAACGGTCATCAACTGACTTGATTGACTAATAACAAACGTACTATTTATTGAAATGACTCTACATACATATAGTCGTCCGAACCATTCGAGCATGCCCCTTCTTAGTTTTACACCGACGCTCTCTTTCAATCCAATTTCCTTCCTTACAACCTTGTTTTCTACGCGGTCAGCGAGAGTCACTCAGATTTTGCGCAGTGCCCTCATCCTACTTTCATGCTCACTCTGCCACCCTCAGCTCTCGCTTCCATAAGTTAACGTTGGGATCTGGACTGCATTGTGGATTGCTAGCTGGGCTTTTCTGTAAATGTTTTTTGCGCCCAGGAATCTGCCCAACGCTCAATTTACGCTATTTCGCCACTCGTCTTTCTACATCCGCGGTGTACCTTCCATCCCTGCTAAAAGCGCAACCAAGATTTACAATTTCATTCACCTGTTCCAGAACTACATCATCGTACATCTTCACATTCGTTTTCGTCGCATTCAACTGCCTTTAATCATGCGTTTGAAATGAATTTCATTTGAAATATAAGGAAATCTCTAAGAATCCTGGTTATTTCAAAAAGGTATACTAATAAATAGTGACAGAAAACACAGGTTTCGCAAGGAAGCAATTTTGAATGAATTGAATGAAATGAAATTTGTAAGGGTCATACCGCCATACGGTATAATAACCGGGGTGTTAGATCTGATAAAGAAGTAATAAACTCAATACAGGTGGGGCGCGTATCACTGCCATACTGCTTGTGGATGGCGTTGTGCACACATCTGCTATTCAAGATATTGTTTAAAAAATAACTATCATATTTGTTTCTAAGATATTCGCGAATCTAACTCATTGATTAAAACAACTTTTAGGATTATATCGCGTTTATTTATTATTTATTTATATTTATTTCCCGACGTTTCGAACTCTTTACAGAGATCATTTTCACGAGTATCATATATCATATCTCGTGAAAATGATCTCTGTAAAGAATCCTAAAAGTTGTTTTAATCAATAAATAACTATCATTTACTATGCCGCTGTATATTTGATGTATTAGTTATGTAAGGATACTAGTTTTGTTATGCACAAGTCGTTGGTTCCAGGCTGGTGTGATTAAGTTTTTTTTACAAAGATTTTGATTGATGAAGAATTGCCACCCATGGACACTTGCAACACAAATTGTGTTAAAGTTGCGTTGCCGGTTTTTAAGATAGGATAGAGAAAGAATTGAAAGTGAGATGGAAAAGGGCGGGGGCATCAGCCATTTTGCGAAGACCTTCTGTAAGGTCGTGGTGTTGCCCTTGTCCACCACATTCATGCTATGAACTATACCACTACCATTACAGCACTGAAATAATACTGAATTAAAGAAAACTTTTAAAGATATCTTTAATTTATTATTATCATCTTTATTTCAATGCTTCGCTGATCATGCGAACTTTGTTTCGCTTCACAAGAAATATATAAAAGATTTTTTTTTAAGTAGCTTTAGTTACTACTTATTACACCAGCCAATAAAAGTCTCATTAAAATCGGTCCAGCCATTTTACAGATTACCTGGAACAAACAGACAGACAGATAGACAAACATTTTAAAGAATGTTATTTTGGCACACATACATGCACACATACATGCACCGTATATATATTCACATGAATGTAGTAGATTCGCTTTCACATTCAAGACAGTGTGATGAAAGGGAATCTAAGCTCCGCGAATTTTAGCTAGTAGTTTTGTATGACGATTCTAAGTACTTTGTAAAGTCTAAGGAATAAAGATATTTTGAATTACTTTTTATATATTATATATTGATTTTTATATATTACTAGTTGACCCGGCGAACTTCGTTCCGCATCAAAAGAAATAAATTAGTAATATTTGGATCATAAAAAGTTCAATTTGTGCTATTTATCGGCACGCGTTTTGGCGCGCAAACGCAACTGCTATGTACCGCTATGTTAATACTGTAATATCTTCGTAAATATTAGTTTAAATTACATGCTGTAAATGGCTATATTGATCTATATTAAAAGCATAATCTATTTAAGACACTTAATTGGATGAAAATTAATGCTGTAATGTTTAAAATTGCTTCGTAAATAAGCCATTATTTCTCGTAAAAAGTTAAAAAATAATAATGGTCATTGCGGGTTATCCCTAAGACATAGACATATGCCCTCGCGGACTTTTTTATAGACCTTTTAAAGGTGTATAATAATGTAGTACATTGTTTTGATTTATCACTTAGGGTTCAGGCAGCGTTTTCGATTAAAGTTTTAAATCTTGAAAATTATCATTTTTTTTCACTACTTTATTCATAAATTATAGATCAAAACCACCCCGTTGACACCCTCTAACTATTAAAAAAAACCGCATCAAAATCCGTTGCGTAGTTTCAAAGATTTAAGCATACAAAGGGACATAGGGAAAGAGAAAGCGACTTTGTTTTATACTATGTAGTGATATATTATATAAGTCTCGGTGGCGCAGTGGTCGAGCACACGGCTTCTGATCCAGAGGTCCGGGTTCGATTCCAGACACTGGCTCACAACAATGACTTTTCGAAATTGTTTTCGGAAGTTATGTGTGATAAATATCGATGACTGAAAAACTTTGTGGCCGGTATGGCAATAGGTTCGCCCACCTATTCCATTTGGGACGTAAACATAACGGCGAGACGAGGCTTAACAGCCGCTGCCTACACTTTCGGGTAACAAAAGGCGTGAAGTTATGTTTTATGTTATATTATAGTAGCAGTATATTATATTGTTTGTATATTTATTATGTTTATATTTGATTTATTTTTATGAGTTTAGACAGAAAACTTTTAAAATATATTGGTAGTAAAAAAAATGGTTACTTATTGTATAACACGTTAGGCTAGTAATCAAATCAGTCCAATATTGAGCCCTCTGTTCTCAAATTAAAAGAGTTGTGAGAGATCACTTTCCCTTGAACACAAGTCAATATAGTTCACAGAAGTACCAGTGAAAATGTGTTCATAATTCTTTCATTCGTTTTAGGCAGAACCGATAATGTTCTTATAGTATTATTATATATTTTGTGTTGATTTAAAACGCTTTACCATAAATTGGTAAACGACTTTGGCCTAAACGACAAAAAAATCAATGTGTAACTAAAAAAAAATATATGTAAGAAAACTGTTATTTTATAAAATTAACAATTCAAAAATAACGACTTATTAATAGGTATTTGAATAAAAAAAATGTTTATGTACATAAATAAATACCTGCCTATATAAGAATAATAAAAAAGTCTCGGTGGTCCAGGGGTTGAGCACCGTGCTCCGAGCACCGAGCAGTTGCGGGTTCGAATCTTAGCTAACACCAATGACTTTTAGAAATTATTTTCGGATGAATGTGCGTGATAAATATCGCTGATTGAAAACTTTGTGCCCGGTATGGCAATAGGTTCGCCACCTATTATTCCATTTGGGACGTAAACATAACGGCGAGCAGAGGCTAACAACCGCTGTCTACATCTTCGGGCAGAAAAGGCGTGACGTTATGTTTAGTTATGTGAATTTAAGAGTATAAAAACTGATTTAAACAAATCAGTAGTGGTTCAAAATATAAATAAATCAGATAATTTTACAATATAAAAAATGTAGCCATGTTTATTCGCAATGGAACTTTACCTACTTTATCATACTTGTTCTATGTCAAAATTTAACAAAAAAGCACAGTAAGAATCTGTCTCACGTTTGAGCTACTCAACACTTTAACTCACCCAAATTTCAACCTTATGCATATGAAATTTAAGTAGGAAAACATTTAGCACACTGCTAATTAAATTTGTATTATTTAATTGAAAGTTATTGCAAAGTGGAATGCATCGCTTTGATCCTGTCAATATTGGCTTGCACTTGATATTCACCGGCATAATGGTATGTAATGAATGGAAAATGTCTATTAATTTCTTTGATCTGTCTTTAGGGGTATTATTTAGTTATTTGGTAGTAGAACTGATCATTGACTACAATTTAGCAAGTTTTCGATCCGTTTTAATTTCTGTTATTTTTTAATTTATAATTTCACGCTTTTTATTATCCTAGCCTAGGCAGTAGCGTTAAACCCTTGACTCGATTAATTTTAAGTCACTGGAATAGACGACTGAAACTATTGTATACTCTGCTAAAATATCCCGTGTTAGTGTCGTGATTCTTGATATTCTTGCTTACTTGCTTTGCCATACCGGGCACAAAGTTTTCAGTCATCGATATTTATCACACATAACTTCTGAAAACAATTTCGAAAAGTCATTGGTGTGAGCCAGTGTCAGGATTACAGGCGACTTCCGGATTCAGAAGCGGAGTGCTCGAGCACTGGACCACCGAGACATTAATTCTTGCTTAGTATTGATAAATATTTAAATTACAATTAAAACAATGGAAATATGACTCTAGGTTAGGTGTATGAATTACTGTGTTTGAAGTTATGATAGATATGACAGTACAACATAACTTCAAACAAAAAGATATGAGGTGTGTAAGAATCGTGCCTTATGGCGCTTCGTTCTCTCTGCCTACCCCGCAAGGGATTTGGCGTTAAGTTACGCATGTATGTATGTACAAGTTGCTATAAAGAAATTAGCGTAAATTAAAGGTTAAATATCGTCAAGGGGCGCGACATTTTGATAAAATCGCCGTTCTAATGACATGTTACCCTTTTGTACGAGTAATAAAACGCTTAGTGTTACGCTTGACATGTTTTAATATCCTCAAATACCCCTCCGTCCATCCAGGACTATGCGTGATTGTTTATGGATTAGCGATTTTTTTGGTTTATTAGATTAGCTTAAATATCTTCTTTTAATTAACATATACTTTTTTACAGTGGTAGAGCCAGTTTCGCTCGGTGAAAGAGATACCCGGAGGCGCACCTCCCGTCTCCATCCTTTTCCATCTTACTCCCGTTAAGGTCGGCAACGCCACTGTAACACTATATGTGTGCAGGGGTCCATGGGGGGCGCTGGTCACTTACCATCAGGTGAAACGCATGCTCGTTTGTATAAAACAATTGTGTCTTTTCATTAAGCACGTACCATTTGGACACAGATATCATTACATAGTATAAAACAAAGTCACTTTCCGCTTTCTGTCCCCTTATATGCTTATTCTTATATCTTTAAACGAGCAATTCTTGTATATATATATGTATATATATATATATATATGTATATATAATTGGAATCTCGGAATCGGCTCCAACGATTTTCATGAAATTTAGTATATAGGGGGTTTCGGGGGCGATAAATCGATCTAGCTAGGAATCATTTTTAGAAAATTTCATTTTATCGTGTTTTATCGATAATCAACTTAAACATCAACTTACTTTTTTATTGGAATTCCTGACATCTATTGGCGAATGCTATTATTATTTTAAATTGTGACCAACTAACTTGCTTTAACGACAACAACACTAAAGCTATTCCAGCAGATGGCGTTGTTTATAAAAAAAAAAGAAAATACCGAGCAAAGCTCGGTCATCCAGATATTATCTTTAAAACTAAGCAACGGATTTAGATGCGGTTTTTTTAAATAGCTAGAAGATGTCATCGGGATGGTTTTGATCTATAATTCATAAATGATGTTGTAAAGAAAAAGTGATAATTTTCGAGATTTAGCACTTTCATTGCAAACGCTGGCTGAACCCTAAATAATAGATAAAAACAATGTTTTACATTATTAAACACCTTCAAAAGGTCTACAAAAAAGTCTGCAAAGGCATCTCTTAGGGATAACCCACAATGACCATTTTTATTTTTTTACTTTTTACGAGAAATAATGGCTTATTTATGAAGCGATTTTAAATATTACAGCATTAATTTTCATCCAATTAAGTATCTTAAATAGATTGTGCATTTAATATAGATAATCCTGGCCATATAGCATGTAATCGAAACGAATATTTTCGAAGATATTGCAGTATTAACATAGCGGGACATACTCAATTATTACTTTTGATGCGGAACAAAGTTCGCCGGGTCAGCTAGTAATGTACAAAAACCGGTGAACAGAATATATAAGAAAATCATCTCAACATAAAGTTGAGATGATTTCTTATATATTTTTTTATAGTACTAAAATTAATCATACTTAGATCAAACCAAAAATAATTGAATAAAATTAAGTAAAGTTATTTGTCTCCGTGGGCTAATTATTCAGCACACTGCTTCTGAATCAAAAGTCTCGGTTCTGTATCCGGGTTGCATACTAATAACTTTGTGGAAATCCTTTCGAAAGTTAAGTGTGATTAATATCAATAAATGATTGAGTTGTATCCGATATACGACAATAGGTCCCGCGAAAATTATTAAAATACCGTTCTGTCGCACAATTAAAATTAAATATTTCAAAAAAAGCCAATGGCAGAACCACGCAGTTGGCTGTCTGAATGGACCGGTTCGGCAGGTGAAATACCACGACCTCTCAGTATCGGCATAAAGTGGCTCATGTCGTGTTTTGCTCGGTTAGAGAGGTATCCGGTAAAACCTTTTGTGCGTCTAATAATTTGGCCTCTTCTCCAGATAATTAAATACGGATGTTCATTATTTAAATCCAAATGAATCATAACATAAAAACAACTTTTTATGGATTATATCGCGTTTATTTAGAGCTTATTTTCTATTTATTTCCCGACGTTTCGAACTCTTTACAGAGATTATTTTCACGAGTAATGAACAAAAAGATGGTAGTCGTTCAGAAGCTATCATCAGTATAGTATCCAAATGAATCGTCAAATTGTATAAATGAAATATGGAAATACGGCCTCTAGACAGAAAACTTAACATAACATAACTTCACGCCTTTTTTTACCCGAGGGTGTAGGCAGCGGCTGTTAAGCCTCTTCTCGCCGTTATGTTTACGTCCCAAATGGAATAGGTGGCGAACCTATTGCCATACCGGGCACAAAGTTTTTCAGTCAAAACTGCATGAAGAAAAATGTGATTAGGCTTTTTGTGTTGGTAAAATCTGGGGATCCCTTGTAGAATGTGAAACGCGTGGCAATTAGGAAATTAAACCTCACAATTATATATTTACAAACTAGTCTCTCTCCTTATATACCTAATGAATATTATTTTTAAAAGTGATTAAGACAATGTTTTTTTAATACGTCAACACTAACAGTAGTTATAACAATTTACTGTTACTTTGTCGGCAATGCGTACTTACTGTCAATTATGAAGTGATTACTCGACGCTAGATGGCGCGGATCGGATTACTGTCTTTAGGGACTTGTTAGGGAGCAATACGACC
This sequence comes from Euproctis similis, assembly GCA_905147225.2. Lineage (NCBI taxonomy): Eukaryota > Metazoa > Arthropoda > Insecta > Lepidoptera > Erebidae > Euproctis > Euproctis similis. The sequence goes on from LR990106.1 coordinate 17,732,794, forward strand.
AGCGCCAAAAGACCCGTACTGTGATTTCAAATACGTGCAAAATTCATCATATGAGAGGTCCAGACCAATTGGACGGTCTGATACCGCGTATTTCTTTTACGATTTTGAGTCGTATTCCATAAAGATATAGTTGTTAATTGAATGCGCTTGTTGATTAATTAGATTGGCTTTTGATGGTGAATGTTATCTTATTATCTTTTGATAAAATATTGATTTAGAGCGCGTACAATCAGGCGTGATGTTTTTGTGGTGAAAAATTGAACAATATTTATTTCTCAATAGCATATTATGCTTTATTATATATAAAGTACACACATAACTCTACGCCAAATCCCTTGTGGGGTAGGCAGAGAGAACATAGCGCCATAAGGCACGATTCTTACCCACCTCACTCGTTTCGTTGACTTTCATAACTATAAAGTGATACTAATATATAGAGTGATAAGAAGAATACCAAATCAATTAGTATCTTTAATACTGATTGTCCTTATGTGGACTTTTCTCTGTTCAATGGCCAGAACACAATACATAATCTTCTTACATATCTAAAGAACAAACTTTTTATTATTTTACTAAAAATTCAATCATTTAATAAAATTTGTATTAGTATAACTGGTTATCAACAGGAACCTACGCAAACTCAGTCTGTAAAATGTCGTCGGTACTGATATTAATTTTGCGATATAATTGCGTACAAATAGATCGGGTAAGATATCCAATTATCGACAGCATGCATGGATCATTCAGAACCAATAGTATTAATAAGCATAGCATATTTTAGGTTCTGAAAATCAAAACTTTGTTGTCATGGTACTTTTTATAAGGAACCAAATCAAACTGTATTCTTTATTCAATCGTGCAAAGCATTTTTCTATAAAGTATATATCGATAAACTAATATTTTTATTAATTAAAGACAACAAACTAAATTTTACGGTCTGAAGCAGACGAAATGCCAGTATTCACCATTAGTTTAAACTTAAGTTTTTTAGGTAATGATTTATCGAAGAGTTGTTGCCAACAATTGAAAAGCTACCCTATTTCTGATTAAGTCCGCACGGCACTTTGCCCCTATATGTGTCAGTACAACAACAACATTAAGTGAACGCGTAGTCTTTTGTTTATTTTTATTTTATTTGTTTTTAATTATAACAACACTTGTTTTTATGCGCTAAGATGTCAGTGGGAGCAGTGAAGGAATTTGACATTAAAAATGGAAATTGGTCCACATACGTCGACCGTTTAGAAATGTACTTTGTGGCGAACAGAACTGCTAATGATGTCAAATTGGCAACATTTCTTACTATCATTGGGGAAGAAACATACGAGCTACTGTCTACGTTAGCCAACCCGAAAAAACCACCAAACTTGACGTACACGGAAGCAGTGAATCTGCTACAAGCTCATCTACAACCTAAACCGTCAGTGCTGGCAGAGAGATACCGATTCAGAACAAGGCGACAGTCACCTGGAGAAACCATAACGGATTTTATAGCGGATTTGAAAAAGTTGACTCAACACTGTGAGTTTGGTGCCAATCTGGAGGAAAATCTGAGAGATCAGTTCGTATGCGGTTTGCGTAGTGAATTTATAAGGCAGAAATTATTCGCTGAAAATAATCTAGATTATAACAAACTACTAACGTTGGCAACTACTTTGGAAGGTGTAGAGCGAGACGCGCGAGCTGTAAACGAGTCACAAGAAAAGAAGTTGGAATATAATGTAAAGAAATTGAACGTGGCCAAGTGTAAGGTATGCGGTGGTAACAGCCACCGAGAAGATACGTGCAAATTCAAATATGTAGAATGCACTCACTGTGGCAAACCTGGACATCCTCATTGGGTGTGTACCAAGAAGGAGGCTGATAATGACTCGGGGACATCAGATGTGGCACAAGCTAGCTATAGTGGTCGGGGTAAATCACGCGGTGGCAACCAGCACCGAGGTGACACCTCTCGCTCTTCCCGTGCAACGCCCTGGCGACTGGTTTATGACACTGACAACGCCGGCCAAAACCCAACCGAAGTGCAAGAAAAGAATGCCCAGAACCTATCAAATGTGGATTAAGCAAATAACATGTATAAATTTCTTCGTATATTTGTTAAAAATTGTTGTGAAATTAATTAACTGCCTATTTTTATAGACGCATCCCTTCACTTGGACCGTTTTCAAATAAATACTGTGTGTTAATAGTAATGAAAAATGTTCTTTGGTTATCTGGAAGAAAGCGCAGCATTCGATGAGTAATAAGCCACGCAGAAATTACAAGGAGTCAGGGATGAAAATATAATTATCAATTTATTTTCCTAAATGTCTTGGCTCGATATTTATTTTTTTAAATAATAATAATATCTTGGACACAATACACACAGCGCCCTCTAGTTCCAAGCTAAGCAACTAAATGCTTGTGTTATGGATATACTTTGCTTTTGTAAATACATACTTTTAGTACATAGAAAAACACCCAGATACCACACAAATATTCATGTTTGTCACAAATATTTGTGCTCGGGTGGGAATCGAACCCCCGACCTCATTGCTACAACCGGTAGTTTTACCAATGCGCCACGAGGCCCGTCAAAAATAACACACATATATGTGTTAAAAGAGCAAAACAATATTCCATATACCTACATTTTCCGTGCCAATTGCGGCATTGTCTTGAATGCAACAAGATAAAATTCTTTTCACATTTAGGCAATTTATTATATAAAATGGGAGCCATACAAAAAACCCTTTTGCTCATCAAGGCTGTATGTGAGTTGTGTATACAAAGCGCAGTATTGTCACGTCTGCATCGTAGTGAACAATTTACTAACCTTATTATTATTATTTTATGCGATAGGAGGGCAAACGAGCAGGCGTGTCACCTGATGGTAAGCACCCAACCCCGCCCATGGACACCAGCAACACATATAGTGTTACTGTTGCGTTGCCGACCTTTAAGGGATAGGGGATAGGGAAGTATGACGAAGGGAAGGTGCTGGGCCTCCGGGTACCAGGAGTAATTTATCTGATCTCAAACTATACTTCAGTGTCGAAGTACACAATGAACAAGTACACTCTACACAAGCACATACATTATAAGAAAGACGGATATGAAAGCAGTACTCACAGTACTACAAGCTCAAGACGTTTCGCTTTGGCAACTGCATACTTGCAATAATTATAGCTAGCGTCAGCTTATAAGAATATTAGTCAAAATGCCGACAAAACAATACATGACACATTTTTTCATGTTAACATCCGCTGTCTATAATTTAATCTTTTTAATAAGGAATTTAATAAATAAGAATCCGGTTTGAGTCAACATATTTCTCGATAAATATTCAAGCACAAGTAATATATAAAACAATAGGAATTCCAAGGAGTTACACGAATATTATCAATGCCTAGAATTTTGTCAAAGATATAACTGATAATATTATGATATGCTTAATATAAAAACACTAGCCAGCTTGGCAAACGTAGTTCTCTCATGTACTTACCTTAGATTTATCAAATTAATCCATCTTATTTATAACATTAAACATTAACATAACATAATTTCACACATTTATCAGGCAGTGGCTGTTAAGTGAATAGGTGGCGAACCTAATGCCATATCGGGCACAAAGAACTTACACTAGAACACTAAGAACTATTAATTAAAGTTAAACATTAGGTTAAACTTGATAATTAATACTTAACCTATTATAATTACTAATTAGTAATTGTGTTTCATTGGGGTCAAAATTTGACCCCACAACAATACATTGATTTGCAAGTTTTCTTTATTTATCAGCTACATACTGAGGAGAATAATAGAGCCATTGTTGTTTTTATGGGATAGGGCAAAATGGGATAACAAGCAAGCAATCGAGTTCATCATCAGCAGATCCACTGCTGGACATAGGCCTTTACCAATGTGCGCCACAACATCCAGTTCTCTGCCTTCCGCATCCAGTCTTTTCCAGCGGCCTTTCTGAGGTGGTCTGACCATCGGGTTGGTGGGCGTCCTATGCTACGTTTACGTGTACCTTGGCGGTACCATGTATTACTTTTGCAATATCCTCGTACATCGCCTCGGCTATCTCGTCAGAGTATGTCGAGGTCGGCGCATATACCTTTATTACCTTTGATTGACCTTGATTACCCTGACCTTGAGAGATGTTGGTCCAGCCGAAGACTGCGTCCGTTATTAAGTAGTCACGCGTAGTTGTTTTTGACAGCCTGCCGTAACCCGGAGATTCTTAGCACCCCCCGTCCCACCGTTACCACGACCGCTGCCTTGGCCGAGAATAGTGGAACCACCGGGTACTGGGGGCCGTTGGTTCTGCGCTTTTTTCATAAATGGGAGGTTTTTGCCCACAGTCCCCAAGCTGGGCAGACGTGTTGGAGACCGCAGGGGTAAACCTGTTTTGATATGGGCACTGCTGCCCACCTCTGCCCTTGTTTTGGAATGGCTATCTTCGGCGTTATGATGTGTAAGCTTGTCAGCCATATGTTTTTCTTTTGCCCGGGTGACTGAGTGAAATTCAAGAATCGAGTTACCTGATGGTAAACGATTAGCACAGTTCATGGACACTTGTAACAAGGACAGTGTTGAGAGAAGAGAGATAGAGTAGAGCTCGGAAGTCAGATCGGTAGGGAAGGTGGAAAGGTATCGGGCGGAGATCGCGGTATTTCACCGGTGGAGCCGGTCCATTGATGTAGCGAACTGTTCTACCTTTAAGACACCTTTATTTACAAGTATAGAACTTGTAACTTGAAAGATGTCTTTTAAACGATAGCAGATTGGCTGTTAAAGATAATACCAGATTCTAAAAAACAAATGTGTGGAACCTTTACTATAGAGGAGTATTTCAGAGTATTAATAATAGTTTCTTCTCTTTCCCATTTAAAGAAATAGATACTGCTTACACACTGTTTGATTAGAAACGTGAATAAAATATAAAACTGTAAAAAATCTATGGAAGTGTTGATTTGTTACTGAACTTATCTTTGTTATTATCAAAAATAATCTTATCTGTACTAAAAACTAGCGTTTGGGTGGAGCGACGTCTGGCGCGCCCTAATACCTAATTATATAAGTTTGCTTCTTACTTAAACCAGTCAAAAATATTAAATATAAGTATTTATTTCTCACAAAGACAAATATCCAACCAGCTGTATCTTCATGACCTTAAGCCATACATATCCGAAGTTATAATAGGTGACGAAATCAATTGACATACATTGAGCACAACTTTTCAGTTAAATATATCTGTCACACAAAATTCCTGCAAACTCATTCACGCTAACGCCGGGTTAGAACTCAGGAAACGTAAACTAGACTGGTGATATTGTGGAAGATGATTGGCAATAGGTTGGTTAGTTTTAATATGAACTTGGGTAATCATCATTACATAGTATTAAACAAAGTCGCTTTCCGCTGTCTGTCCTCTTATATGCTTATATCTTTCAAACTACGCAATGGATTTTGATGCGGTTTTTCTTAATAGTTAGAGGGTGTTAACTGGTTTTATCTATAATTCATATCTGATGTTGTAAAAAAAATTATAATTTTCGAGATTTATCACTTTAATTGCAAACGCTGCCTGAACCCTAAGTGATAGATCAAAACAATGTTCTACATTATTAAACACTTTCTGAAGGTCTACAAAAAAGTCCGCGAGGGCATATGTCTATCTAGGAATAACCCAGAATGACCATTTTTATTTTTTTACTTTTTATGAGATCGAATGGCTTACTTACGAAGCGATTTTAAACATTACAGCATTAATTTTCATCCAATTAAGTATCTTAAATAAATTGTGCATGTAATATAGATGATGGCCCTTTACAGCATGCAATTTAAACGAATATTTTCGAAGATATTGCAGTATTAACATAGCGGAACACCAGTTTAGGCCGATAAATATTGAATTAAATATAAATAAATATAATATTGAAATAAATATAAATATTCTATTGAACCTCATGATATCCAAAATTTAATCATTTATTACTTTTGATGATGAACAAAGTTCGCCTGGTCAGCTAGTACATTGTAAATAGTGTAGGTATGTAATGCTTAATGATATTAGGTCCTGAAATAGTATATTCTCAGTAAATAGATAACAATAGTTATCTCAGTGATTCACATACGTTATCAAAGTACCTGATAACATATATGGCACACCTATGGTCAGCCATTTTGTTGTTATTGCTTCAAGTAACTGCGTGAAGTGATATTGTGGTGTCAAAAATATATATTTATGTGCGGTGTGTTATAAAAAGGTGATTTTCTATGTATTATTAAAATATGTGAACAAATTCTGTTACAGTGTTTTAAAATTATCCACAGTTCACAAGTATGTTTCTATTTAAAATTCTACAATTTATCTATTGCTTAAGTATTTAATAAGTCGAATGATAAATATTTAAAATATTGGAACACTAGGTTTTTTTTTTATTCGTTTATGTTATATTTGTGCTTGATTTATTAACTGAGCCAGTATCTTAACTTTTGATTTTTTTTTGAGTAATTCACCAAGTGCCATTAAGTTATAAGCTGAGTAAATAAAGCTTGTGATATGGAACCAGACTACTGATGTATTATAATGAAAAATTAAACGATTTTACTGGTCTCTTTAGGAAGACTTTTGCGTATTAAGTATAACACGTAGAGCCATCTTGCGCTGACAGGGGAAATCAGAGAAGGCGAGTTTTACGGCACTAATTCAAACTCTGCACTAGACAGCGGGGATATCACATTTTTCATTTGGGTAATATTGTTAGTGGATCTAAGATCAGCCTGCAACTTTACATGTGAAAAACGAGAGAAAAGTACTTTAAATGAAATTTCTTTGTGAACCATATTCTTGAAGTATGCTATCTAATACTAATTAGTTATTGAGTATTAAAAACTTTACAATTACGTGATAATTTGTTAATTTACAGAAAAATGGGCTGGAACGCAGTGGGTTTGGTAGTTTTGGGCGTTTTGATTTCTGGAATCAGCTGCCAAAGTGGTAAGTAGCGACATCTATTTATAGAAATTTAAAACTAAATTAATAATATTCCTAAAAATTTAATTCAAATATTGCTCCTATAAAAATAGTTATTAGTTATATTTATGCATTTTACATTGTTTTAGTTTGAAATATGGTTAAGAATTATTAATGCTGGCTAATCTTGTCACCATGATAAGATTAGATTATATTGAACATAGTAGGTAATACCTACATGGTTAGTACTTAAAAACTTTACTCATATTCAGTGCATAGATTTCAAATAATAATTTTACCTATTACTGTCTCTTATTTTCATCCATTAGAACCATTCTTAATAAAGCTATGTTCATTATGAAAAAATAATACCAATTACATGCTGACACGTAGTGACATCTATTATCGAGTACCTATAACGAAAATTTACATTTTGTGATCATTATTATTAGAAACTTCGCCTGCAACTACGACGGCGTCTACACCGGCCCCTACACAAGCACCACCTTCCAAGGAAGTTGCAGAGAAATCTGGTATTTGTAGAGAATGTACATGCAAGGACGGCAAAATCGATTGTTTCGATAAAAATATTGCATCTTTCTTCACCTTGCAGGATTGGGTTGGTAAGTTGGTAATATCTAATATATATATATTGATACTTACTCATTTATGAGAACCCTTTAAAACCTTTTACAAGCATTTGTTCAAAACAAGCTAAAGATAAAAAATAATAATAACAAATGTTACTTACTTGCATCATTTAAAAATATATTTAAAAATAGAACAGGATCAATTAATTAGAAGTTGCGCAAAATATTTATATATATAGAACTAGTTGACCCGGCGAACTTCGTTCCGCATCAATAGAAATAAATTAGTAATATTTGGATCTTAAAAAGTTCAATTTGTGCTATTTATCGGCACGCGTTTTGGCGCGCAAACGCAACTGCTATGTACCTCTATGTTAATACTGTAATATCTTCGTAAATATTAGATTAAATTATATGCTTTAAATGACTATATTAATCTATATCAAAAGCACAATCTATTTAAGACACTTAATTGGATGAAAATTAATGCTGTAATGTTTAAAATTGTTTCGTAAATAAGCCATTATTTCTCGTAAAAAGTAAAAAAATAATAATGGTCATTGTGGGTTATCTCTAAGACATAGACATATGCCCTCGCGGACTTTTTTAGACCTTTTAAAGGTGTATAATAATGTAGTACATTGTTTTGATTTATCACTTAAGGTTCAGGCAGCGTTTTCGATTAAAGTTTTAAATCTTGAAAACTATCATTTTTTTTCACTACACTATTCATGAATTATAGATCAAAACCACCCCGTTGACACCCTCTAACTATTAAAAAAAAACGCATCAAAATCCGTTGCGTAGTTTCAAAGATTTAAGCATACAAAGGGACATAGGGACAGAGAAAGCGACTTTGTTTTATACTATGTAGTGATAATATTTATAAATACTGTCTATTTTCAGATATTACCGCATTGAAACCAACAGAAGTAGATTTATCGGAGAATTTATTTACTAACGTTACTACTATAGCTGATCTTCCTATTGAAGTGCTGAACATGTCTAGATGCAACATTGAAGTAATAGAAAAGGCCAGCTTCAGAGATTTGCAGGAGATGAGGGTGCTGGACTTAAGTTACAACAAACTGACAACAGCTAAATTGAGTCCACATGCATTTGAAGTAAGGCAAATAAAATGGATTGCATATATAAATTTTTATAGACTTCAAAGTATTACGAACTTTTCCAAAAATAATCGACTATCTGATTATTGCACTGACAGTTTTTGTTTAGTGTTAGTTAAGAGTAGTATATGGGGTATTCTTCCGAACATGTTCCATTGTATTGAATTGGTAGATCAGTTGAACAGTAATGCAAAGTAACAATTCACTTTTGGGTACCAAATCTATGGGTAGCAAAATCTATAAGTATAATATATAATATTTTTAGAAGATTTCTTACATGCAACTGTAAACTTTTGACGTTTTTATTTGGTATTGTTAATACATATCCTCTATCTAAAACAGTATTTTTATTAGTTATTTTAATTATTTCAGGGTCGCTTTTCTCCTGAACAATACGAGCCTCTGGCTGCCATGAGAACATTGAATTTGGCGTACAATGATCTACATTCACTTAATCAGGATCTCTTCGAGCATCTCTCCAAGTTGGAAGTGTTAGATCTGAGTGGCAACCCACTAACTACGATAGATCATGTTACAATAATAGCTATATCAAGTCTACCGATGTTGAAGGTAAATAAATCAAAGTGTTTAACGTACTGAAATTCATACTTATTAATGGCTACAATAAAATATCTTGTATTTGACAATATTTATTTAAACATTCTCGTACAAAGATTGTGGTATTTGTCATATTTATTCTCCCACTCAACAGTGTCACGTCAAACCACTGAACCGGGGCAAATGTGCAGCGATTTTTGACAGTTATTTTTCGCGCGTAATTTTTAGAAAAATCCAGATTATAAAAAAACAATGAATGAATGATACAATACTCTTTGTAGCATTGTATTCTTAATTAAATAACTAATTGCGATATAATTGATTAAACTAGAACTACATATATAAACATTTATTTACGTAATAAAATGAGTCATCAAAAAATCAATCAATAAGTGGTGCAATAATTTTAGAAATATTTGATGTTATGACCTCATATATTCCAGGTCTTGCGACTACGTTCGTGTGGGTTAGAGGAGATTCCAGAGAAGTTCCTTCATACACCTAGATATTTGGAAAGATTGGACATCAGTGATAATCGTTTGACCGCCGTCCCTCAAGAACTGGACGAGACCAAAAATTTGGTTTATTTAAATTTGAACCAGAATCGTATTGTTGAACTTGACATGGATTCCGAAGATTATCCGTGAGTTCATTTTTACTTGGCATCATATTTGGCTGGAAAGTCAAGTGCAAAGTCTGATTAAAATATATTGGTTCCAGTGGCTTCCCTCGTCTCCGGAAATTAGAAGAGCTTCACATGTGTAACATGCCGACTCTCAAGCGCATTGGAACTGGAGCTCTAGCTGGTCTGGAGAACATTAAACGTTTACACATGAGTTTCAATCCTAGCTTGCAATACATAGATCCTAAAGCACTTGCCAGACCTGATGATGTCGGTGAGAATTATGACTGGCCGATTGTTAAAGAGGTAAATTCTTTATAACTCTGACTATATTTGACCAAATGTTCATCGTTAAAAATTGTTTTGTACTGATATTTGTCTTTTAAAGAGGCACCGTAAAGTTTTTATCTGTTATATGTAGATAAGGGAAAGATGGGATAGATGATGAAGATAAGGTCACTATCTGGTAAAATATATCCCTTATCAGATTCCAAAAACCCATTGACCTCCCCGGGACATTTGAAATATTCCCTATTAAGTGATTGTTAGTTATTGCGTAATAAGTACAAATTTAAACTATACATATGTATCCTAAGCCTGGTTTTTTTTTTTCAGCTCTACCTAAAATCCAACAATTTGTCTGAAATAGACTCCAGACTGCTTTCCCGTTGGGACCTTCTTGACAAAGTGGACGTGTCTGATAATCCCTATCTCTGTGACTGTTCTACTCAGTGGATGGTAGATGTCCTGGCTGGCACGGTTGATAGCAAGAGTGGAAACTCCTCCCTCATGATGTGAGTATTTGAAGTGAAACTTTAAAAAAATAATTAACACACTAAGTAAGGGTTTACAATTATCATACAGAAAATTCAGGGCGGAAAATATAAATAATTGATTTGATATAGCCTGGATATTATTTTGTCTATGCTAAACCCTTTTTTATTCATTTTTATTTTATTATTTGAAAAATGGATCTTTTAGTACAAAGAAGTTCTTTTTTCTACTACAAATATAAAATTAAGAAGTCTTTTAGATCGCGGATAGCACGCTTGTTGTACATGAGTAATAATTTTATACTCACACATTATATAAATAAGTTTCAACACACATTTTGTTGCAGTTGCCAAGAGCCTATCGAGATGCGTGGTTACACTATGAAGCACTTACACGACGTCCACCGTACAATGCGATGCGTTGACAAGTACGGACACAGACCCGAGAGAGACGGTGCCATTCTACTCGGACTTCTGATTGGTAAGAAAGACTTACGTAATCATTGAATTCCGAGGAAGCAGAAATGATTTTTAAACGTAACATAACGTAGCTTGCTCATATCAGAGGCAAATTTAATAATCGATTCTGCAACTATCCAAAGTCTAAAAGACTGCTAGCTAATATTCTCTAAATGCTTGGAACAAATTATTTGTCATTTTCATTTGAGTAATTTAAGGGATGAGCTAACAGTAGCCCTATCATACAGTTGAGATCGGTATAGGAACTGATGTGGTCTGTAAGTGAAGTGGCTGTTGGTCTACCTACGGAGAGTCTATATATGAAAATGATGCGGTAGTTAATCAGCCAGCAGCACGCTAGATCAGACAGACAGGTCAGACGATCACAGAAAAGACTGGATGTGGAAGGCAGAGAACCAGATTTTGTAACGCAAAGTGGGAGAGGCATATCCAGCAGTGCACTGCAACAGGCCTATGATGACGCTAGATAACTTTATCTTCATAGAGAAGTGTAACAAAAACGGATCAGAATTAATAAAAGTTTTTAAAAATAGATCTAATTTAGTGTTAGGCTGGTGATTAATCTGTATCTGTCTTCTCATCTTACTTACATAATACTTATCTTTTCCTCTTACAGGTGTTCTGTTAGCAGTTCCACTGATGATGGGTTTGATGTTGCTATGGCGTCATGGCTACTTCGCCTGGCTGGGACTTCGCGGTCCGATAGACGTGTCACGAGCTTTCTACAAGCGAGCACCCGCCGATGATAACATATTTTAAATAATATTATATTATATATTATGTAAATTAGTTTGATAATTAAATTTTCTTTTTTATTTAAGTAATTTTAAAGAATTGATTTTAATTTTGTTCGAATATTACCCCGATATAAACCAGAATTAAATTTCATTGTAGGCAAAGGCTTGTAGATTGTGTTATTCACGGTTTATACGAATCTAACAACACTTCTAAAAATAAAATCTGTCAACTGTTTAGATGACGTTTTACAGACAAATGCATTCCTGATGCAGCAGATAAAAAGCAACAGCATTTACTCTACCTATTGAGTGTTGCATTTATAACTACTGGTGAGAATCGTATCTATTGATACCTTCCAGCTATTCTCGATTCAAGTATTTTACAGGATATCTAACAATCAAACTCCACTTTGATCCTACATTTTACGCCTGAAAAAATAACTTCAACTTACCTATAAGTTATAGTTTTAAACAGTGCAACACAAATATAGTGTGTAGAATAATAAATAACAAACACATAGAAGGGCAATTCCATATTGTATCTAATCTTAGCCCAGTTATTCCATTGAAATGTTACAATTTATGGACCGAATATTGTATTTCATATAGAACGCAATTTTAGTTTTGTGAAATGTTGCAGACATCAACAGAAGCTTAACGCCAAGTTTTCGAGGTCTAAAATACTATCTAAAAGATTGGTCTGAGCTACTTGTTTTGTAAAATATATAAATACATATATAGAGAGCAAAAGGAGGCTGGAGGAAAAGGCTGGTAACACCGAAAACTTAGGGTTAAGCTTCTATTGATCCTCCTCACATAACTTAAGAATAAAATTGCGTCCTCTAAGTAATGTAGAATTCATGTAACATTTCAATAAACTTGGTCATCACGACGATTATACTACTATTAATATTAGGTAGCCATATTAAAATACATCCTTATGATATAAACTCTGGAATTATAGTCCAACATGAACTTTTTTCTGTAATGTCATGCCCTTTTTTACCCAGAGGTATCGACAGCAACAATTATGCCTCCATTCGCTCTGCCTCTGCCGCGGAACCTATCGTCATATTTTTATCAGTATTCGTTGGTTGCCGGTGTATAGCAGTAATTTTAAATCTGCTTGCAGATGTATGTACTTATCACAGATACGTCAACGTGATTTTTATAAATGCTTTAACCGTTTATCAGCGATAAGCTGCCGATAGAGCAAAGAGTAGTTGTTTAATATTTATGTAGGTATGTCGTTGCAGTAAATTTGTACGTGGTTATATAGCTTCACGCCTTTTAAATCCTAAGTTATAAACACGCATCTCCTCGAATAGCGGAACGTAATATTTGGCGATTTGCGATACAATAGGAAACCCCGTTGTATCGCAAATCACAATCATAGTTTGGTAATCTGTAATCATCCGACATAATTTTTTTTTTTGCAAGATTTTCTGAAAAGTCAGTACACATCGAGAACAAAAGGATTTCACATAGCTAACAAACAGAAAAATTGCGGTCTTTTCGCTGTCAGCAATTACCTCTAGCCCACCATATTATTCAAATTTACTATATAGTCAGGATATTATGGAGTAAATTCGAACCTGGAAACTTTTAAACAGAAGTTAAGTTATTTTTTATGGGATAGGAGGGCAAACGAGCAGGTGCGTCACTTGATGGCAAGCAACCAACGCCGCCCATGGACACCAGCAACACATATAGTGTTACTGTTGCGTTGCCGACCTTTAAGCGATAGGGGAAAGGAAAGGATGGGGAAAGGGTAGAGGGCCTCCGGGTACCTCTCTCACCGAACGAAACGCGGCCTGAGCCACTTTACGTCGATCTTCTGAGAGGTCGTGGTATTTCACCGGTCGAGCCGGCCCATTATCGAATCTTAATATTTCGTTATGCAATCTACTTAAAACCGTAGGTACAAATATACCTGTACACATAAGCGGAGTTGTATTCCTGTTATCTTGAACTTATCTACGCCAAAACTTATCTTAAAGGAACCAATTTTTTCGTAGCTTTATCAGTAAATAGACGCCATTTTTATTTGAATAATTTCATTATGTTTTTAGTATAAATGGTGTGAGAACGTTGTTTGTGATGGTTACAATGATGTTTTTTAATATTTGTGTGATATTTATGGCACTAAAGTTTGGATTTACACAATTAGTTGATAAAGGTAAGAATAATATTTTAAAATGCACAAGACATAATCTTTGTTTAAGAAAGAGTCTGTTATTTAGAAAGACTTGTAAAATTCTAAAATAACTTATTATTAAACAGTGCTATTCTCTATTAAGTCTCGGTGGCCCAGTGGTCGAGCACACGGCTTCAGACCCAGAGGTTTGGGTTCGATTCTTGACACTGGCTCACACCAATGACTTTTCGAAATTGTTTTCGGAAGTTATGTGTGATAAATATCGATGACTCAAAACTTTGTGCCCGGTATGGCAATAGATTCGCCACCTATTCCATTTGGGACGTAAACATAACGGCGAGACGAGGCTTAACAGCCGCTGCCTACACCTTAGGGTAACAAAAGGCGTGAAGTTATGTTATGTTATGTTTTATTCTCACGCCTCCAGATTTATATGCTACATTCACATGACTTGCTAAACTTTTAAAGATATTTTTCCAAGAAGCCTGAAGAAGAATTCAACAACCCTAAGACCTAACATATAGATAATATTATACTATAACTCTCTAAACCTGTACTGTCTGTCTGCGTGTAGTATCAATCTTTTAATTTAATAGAGACGAGAAAACTTCAAATTTAAGAATGGGTGCATCATTTACGTCTACTGCATAGTAGCTGATGAAGTTACGCGGGTCGCGAGAATGTACTCGTTTCCATCACCACAATTAATTTAATGGTTCTAGAAGTAAAAATGTAAAGAATAAAAAAAAACAGAAAATTGTGTTAAAATACAAGAAAATATACTACAATACTATAAGGCACTTTAAAATTTCAAATCATTACATAGTATAAAACAAAGTTGCTTACTGCTGTCTGTCCTTTTATATGCTTAGATCTTTGAAAGTTAGCAACAGATTTTGATGTTGTTTCTTTTAATAGATCGAGAGCGTCAGCGGGGTGGGGGGTGGGTTTGTAGGTATAATTCATGTATTAAAAACTCATAAAAAGTGTTAATTTTCAAGACTTTAATTGCAAATGCTGGCTGTCGATATTTATCACACTTAACTTGCGAAAACAATTTCGAAAATTCATTGGTGTTAGTCAGTGTCAGGTTCGAACCCGGACCTATGGATCAGACGTCGTGTGCACTGGACCACCGAGACTGAATCGCTGGCTGAACCGTAAATGATAAATCAAAACAATACGCTACATTATTATACACATTCGAAAGGTACCTATACAAAAAAGTCTGCAATGGTATGTGTCTATCTCTTAGGGATAATCCACAATGACCATTTTTATTTCTTATTATTTTTATTTCTATTCTTTCTATTCTTATTTTTATTTCTTAGGCGAGACAAAGTTCGCTGGGTCAACTAGTATATAATAATTTATAATTACAATCGATATATCAGCATCTATTTGAGTCGCGACATCTTTCAAATCATCCTACGATACAAGTTCCCATCTCGATAAACGACTCTAGAAAGAATAGAATAAACATTATACAAAAAAGTTAAACACAGATACAATAAGCGGCCTTATCGGTTACAGCGATATCTAACAGAAAACCTTCATTATAACCGATCATTATTAATTATTAATCTATATATATAAGAGATTTCCACCTATATATTGACTCATCACGATATCTCTGGAACCATACGGCGTAGCGACTTGAAATTTGGTAGGATTATGCCTTTCGCCGAGTAGAGGTCAGCTAAGAACGGATTTTACGAAATTCCACCCACATGGGGGGTTGCGGGGGTGTTAACAATGGAAAATTCCCATTTTTAACCTATAGCTGCTATCGACTTCAAATTTGTCGAAGATATTGCAGTATTAACATAGCGGGGCAGCAGTTATTACTTTTGATGCGAAACAGAGTTCGCCGGGTCAGCTAGTTAATTATAAATCTGGTGTAAAGGTATAAAGGGAGAAATATTTTAACGAATCTAGGTAAGTTCACGTTTGACTTCTGTGAGAATCAAACCATTAGCATTATTTTTCCCGATTTCTCTAGCAAGAGAGTCTGCTTGAGAGAAATTGGATTTATGTAGGAGATTTATGTAGCTATATTTTGTTCGGACATACTATAGCCTAAATGAAGTACCTAAGTGAATTTTAACTAGCGTTGAGGATTGGGGTGACCGCACGCGAGATGTAGGTCATATTATCATTTAAGCTACGCTAGAAAATCAAATCTGCTATTTTTTTGTACAGAAGCTAATTCTCGTAAAAAAGTCTTGGTGTTACAGTGACTTTATCTGCTTCTGAATCAAGAAAGACGAAGAGGCGGGTTCGAATCCTGGCTCACACCAATAACTTTGCGAAATTATTTGCGAGAACTTTGTGCCCGGTATGGCAATAGGTTCATGTTCATGTGGCTTAACAGCCACTGCTTACACCTTCGCGTAGAAAAAGGCGTGAAGTTACGTTATGTTTTTGTTGGTGAGTAAGTTGATAAACTAAAACTACAATACAACTTTTGTCCAAGTCCGTTGCGAAGTACGGACAATTAACTAAGCATCAATTAACTAGGCACCGACAATTAACTAGGCACCTCTCATGAATTTGTTGTCAAAAATAATTAATGTTTACTTTCAGCTGTTTCGACCGACGATGTAACGACAGACGAGCGTACTGACTTAATATGTAAGGTGTGCTCATGCGCAGAAGGAGTCGTGAACTGCGTTAATAGCAATATAAGTCGCCCTTTCGAATTGACCGATTGGGAGGGTGAGTAGCATTGTTTAAAAAGATTTTATTAAAAATGATCCGGTAGTCAAGCACCAGTGGTCGAGCTGCCCGCAGAAGCAGAAGATTCAGAAATCCTGGGTTCGATACTGGGCTCATACCAATGATATTCTTCCTATAATTTTCTATTCCTGGATAAAAGCAAATTGCCCATTTAATTATTTAGGATTTTGAACTATTCGTCAAAAATCAACCTTAACATTTCATCAAGATGAGGTATTCAGTTTAAGAAGACTACTGTACAGTTTGGTTTTATTCTAGAAAATTCTCCTAAAAAGTGGGTTCATGGGCCCAGCGCGGCGACTGGCTCTTGTTCTCTGTTAATGAATATCTATGAATACCTTTTATAAGTCTCGGTAGTCCAGCGGTCGAGCACACGGCTTCTGATTCAGAGGTCCGGGTTCGAATCCAGACACTGGCTCACACCAATGACTTTTCGAAATTGTTTTCGGAAGTTAAGTGTGATAAATATCGATGACTGAAAATTACCTATTCCATTTGGGACGTAAACATACGGCTTAACAGCCACTGCCTACACCTTCGGGTAACAAAAGGCGTGAAGTTATGTTTTTTTATGTTTACCTTTACCTTATATGTATGAATACCTTCAAATTACAGGTTTGGTCGATTTTAAACCAATAACTGTGAATCTAAGTCAGAATTCACTAACATCCATGTCGAGAATAAGCAAATTACCAATTCAAGTATTGAATCTGTCCAGTTGCAACATAGCAACTATAGATGACGCGAGTTTTATGTACTTAGAAGATATAAAAACACTTGATCTCAGTAAAAATAAGATTTCTACGTCGGCGTTGAGTAAAAAAGTATTTATGGTAAGTACCATTCGGATTGCCGGAGCTGATCATTTGAAATAATAACTAGTAATAAATGTTGTCTTAATTTCTAGGGACCTTTAGATCTTACGACAGGACCCCAAAGTTTTAAACAAATAAAGGAGCTGAGCTTAGCATATAACGATATCCATTCCCTACCTCAAGATCTCTTTGGATTCATGACTACTTTGACATCCCTGGACCTGAGTGGTAATCCGCTAGCTTATATTGACCAAGTCACTATGGGCGCTATATCGGATTTGGTGATGTTGAGGGTAAGATAAGTTCACTAAAACGTATTTCATCGTAATATTATAACGCACTTTTTATTTACTACATCCTACATGAATTATAGATAAAAACCACCCTGTTGATACCTTCTTATCTATTAAAAATAACCGCATCAAAATTCATTGCGTAGTTTCAAAGATCTAAGCATATAAGGGATCAGACAGCGGAAAGCGGCTTTATTTAATACTATGTAATGATTCATATTTATTTCACCATGTTGAGTGCTTTTAATTGTTCATATAAACAGGAAAATATCCGTTTTTTTTTTTAAGTTTACCCATATCTGCTTTTGCATAAAAAAATAATTAGTGGAAAGTTACTATTTTAAGAAGGAATTCTGCAGTCGGAATTATAGCGCCTTTAGATATTAGTGTTGGAGTTTTGAATATAACCTTATAGTATTTTACCATAAGGAAGCAAGAAAGAACCATAAATATCTCATTTAAATATATGTTCGTTGCAGACGTTAAAACTAAGTGCGTGCGAGTTAGAAACTCTTCCGGAGGGCTTGCTCAGGAGACAGAGGACTTTGAAACATTTAGATATAAGTGACAACAGATTTACCACGATCCCGTCAGTTTTGCAAGAAGCTCCTAAATTAACATTCCTGAATTTGGACAAAAATGCTATACAAGCTATTGAAGGAACTAAGTAAGCGTGCCCAAGATTTATATTATTTTGAATAACAGCTATTTTTCGTTTCATTTTTATCTGTTTTGTGAAGACAAAAAGAATGATATAATATAAACTATGTTTTTTAGATATATTTTTAATTTTTACGGGTCTCATGGTTCACGTAATGTTTGACGAGTTGGATTCTAACCCAAGAAAAAAATGTATAATTTAAGTTTAACTTTCCGTAATAGGACTAGCTGTGGTTACGTTAAATTACGCAAAGATTTTATTTAATTTATTAATTTATTGTTTTAAATGTGATGTATTATGATGATATTATGATTATGGTAGCCACCGCCCATGATATCGACAGTATCAGATGCAAGCCACTCTCCACATGACAGGCTATAGGGCTGATAACTAAATCTCATAAAACCCTACCTATAAGTAACTTTTTCAAAGTTTAAAGGAATATGTCTTACTATGTACTTACTTATAAATGGCAGCTAATATTCATATTACAGTCTCGGTGGCGCAGTGGCTAGCACCCCGCTTCTGATTCAAGAAGTAGTGGGTTCAAACCCTGGCACACACCAATGACTTTTCGAAATTTTCTGAAGTTACGTGTGATAAATATTGATGACTGACAACTTTGTGCCCGGTATGGCAATAGGTTCGCCACCTATTCCATTTGGGACGTAAACATAACGGCTAGACGAGGCTTTTCGAGGCTTTACAGCCGCTGCCTACACCTTCGAGTAACCAAGGCGTGAAGTTATGTTTATGTATGTTTATATATTCCTATAGATCACTAGTTTCTAAAATAAACATTATGGTTTGCAGTTCATTATCAAGTTTGGTGAATCTGAAAGAATTAAGCATTTGCCGTATGAGTAGACTACAGAATGTGACGGCCGGAGCTCTTGGTGGTCTTAGTAGTTTGCGAACTTTAAGGATGAGCAACAACCCCAGACTCACCAACCTGGACCCCGGCTTTTTAGTGTCGAAAGATGATGAAGAAGAAGAAGACCAGTGGCCTTTGATTAGACAGGTAAGAATCAACATAATTGACCTATATACTATGAAGAAGGAAACCTATGGAAGTGGCATGTCGACACAAAATTGAAGCCAGGTGTGACGTCATTTGGCCGCATAAAAAGGCGGTTTAGTGCTGCGCAGAAGAATTTTATTTATCGATAAACGTTCTTGGCTCATTTTATTGTAATTAATGTTGAGTATTAGATACTACTTTATAGACTTAATACTTAAATAGGAAGTAAGTATATTGTTATGCTAAATATTCTGTTTTGGATGTCAAAATAAGAATACATGTTTTTGTTAGACTACTTATCTCTATTTTACAAACTATTTTAATTATGTTGCTGACTCTAAAGTAAGTAAATCACTACTGCAACATACCTCTAGATAGGTGCGCCCCACAGTAAATAAGAATGATTCCTTTTTTTCAACAAAGGCAAAGCTAGAAGAATGGGCAGCAGCATTCTCTCTTAAGACAATACAGCCTAGTGCGATCGCCAACCCGCCTGCCAAGCGTGGCGATTATGGCAAAATCCCCCCATGATTGAGCGGACCGGCAGTTGTGGCGCTCTATGGGGGAGGCCTATGTCCAGCAGTGGACCTCAAAAGGGCTAATGATGAATGATGATGATGATATTTTAAACAGAGCAGTTTTCGACAGTGGTAGAGCCAAGCACTTCGCTGCATGAATGGCCTGGCTCGACCGGTGAAATACCACGACCTCTCAGAAGACCGTCGTAAAGTGGCTCATGCCGCGTTTCGTTCGGTGAGAGAGGTACCCGGAGGCCCACCCCCTTCCCCGTCCTTTCCTATCCCCTATCCCTTAAAGGTCGGCAACGCAACAGTAACACTATATGTGCTGCTGGTGTCCATGGGTGGCGTTGGTTGCTTACCATCAGGTGACACGCCTGCTCGTTTGCCCTCCTATCCCATAAAAAAAAAAAACTTATAAAGGGACCGCGTAATAAACAAAACGAAACCTCTTCAGAACATTTTTTTAGTAACAAATGCATCTCTTAAGACTTTCAGTCTAAGATCAGTAAATTATTACATATTTAGCGAATTTACAATAGGTTTTTACTCGTTACGAAATAAAACTAATTTATTTAGAAAATTCCGCAACGAAATTTTGTCGGTAAAATTTTTCCCGACACTTTTTTACTGGCTGAACTGATAAAAAATCCGCCATACTTTGCGGGACTTTTAGCGTCAGTTGGTATTTATAGTGTAATCTTGTTTCCGTATTCATTCACTTTATGTACGCACTGATATACAGTTATTCTGTCTTCATGTGAGTGACAGTGCTGAGTAAGAACGAGACAGATATATGTTTATGTGTGCGCCGTCGAAATGCGTAATATTTATATATGCAATTGTACGTATAGAATAATATGTCTCGTCCATATATACAAGTCAATGCCTATATAAGTATCATGATATAAACAAATTATTACGAACTATTTAAATGTCAAACTATTAAAAAACTATGTAAAGAGTGAATCTAAGGAAAAGTTGTTTCCTGTTTACAATGTATTTACCAGAATACTAGGACCATTTTAGATTGGTACACACCAATATACATTATTATTATTTAATAATCATAAGCTAGATTATAATTATAAATAAGCTTATTATGAGAAGATAGTTGAACTGATTTTATTGATACACTTAAAACTTTTTGAAAACGTTTGTAAACTTTTATCTTATAAAATCATAACTTCACGCCTTTTGTTACCCGAAGGTGTAGGCAGCGGCTGTTAAGCCTCGTCTAACCGTTATGTTTACGTACGTCCCAAATGGAATAGGTGGTGAACCTATTGCCATACCGGGCACAAAGTTTTCAGTCATCGATATTTATCACACATCACTTCCGAAAACAATTTCGAAAAGTCAAGTGAGCCAGTGTCGGGAATCGAACCCGGACCTCTGGATCAGAAACCGTGTGGTCGACCACTGGGCCACCGAGACTTTTATGTTATCATCAAAACTAATTACATACACCAACTTCGTTCGGCAATAAGCATCCAGGAGCTAAAGGGCTTAAACAAGAATTTACCACACTTTACGATCTGGCAATGATTTCACACCATCTTAAAATAGTTTTAAGTTTTTTCATTCCAGTTATTTTCAAAAGGACTTATATAGGTAAATTATTAGATAGCTCTTATTGTGTTTGTTTATTCAATAAAGCAATATTGTTAAACTGGCAATGAAAAAGAGTCGGGGGGTGAGTTTCCTGTCAGTTGTTCTCAAGAAGTCACTGACGCCGGAACAGGTACATATTTAGGTTCGCTTTCACGTTCAAGACAGTGTGATAAAAGGCAGGGCCGCGCCGACCGCCCATAGCGCCTGTGTGCGAAATCCATGAAGCGCTTCTTTTTTTCATGAATTTGAATGTTTTAAATTATTAACCGACTTCGAACACAGAAGGAGGTTTTCAATTCGTCTTTATGTATTTCTTTTTATGTCTGTTCACCGATATTTTCGTCAATTATGGAATATTTTTGTTGTATACTGTTCACCTCCGAGATGGTCCCATTTTCACTAGGTCAGGATCTGATGATGGAAACCAGAAGAAATCGATGCAACTACCGTAAATTGTATGCTAGTATGGTGTTTTTGTTACGTAATATAATACGTAATATAATGTCTTAGGGATATTCTTTAGGGTATCAACATTTGCTTCTGCTGTGCTGATGAAGAAGTCACATAACTCCTGAACGGTTAGGAGTTAGAAGAAAGTACTACAATAGGTCAATACTATGTACTTGGTAGTATGTAGGGGTAGCGTGTTGCTTGTTAGGTATGCTAGAATCTATATCTGATGCTGCTGTGCTGATTAAGAAGCCATAGAACTCCTTAACGGTTAGGAGTTGGGAGACAGTACTGCAGTTAATTGAAGGAAACTATTTAGTAGTATTTAGGACTAATGTGTTGCTTGGAAGGTATGCTTGAATCAGCATCTGATACTGCTGTGCTGATGATGAAGCTACAGAACTTTTGAACGGTTAGGAGTTAAGACATAATTTAGAAAAAAAAATCTGCAATACTTTCCGGGCTACGATTGGTCTTCATTCGGGCAGCAGTGTTATTGGATCTACCCATGATAATTAATTAATATTTTTTTATTAATTTTAATTTAGAAAATGACTTTTCTTTCTTTTGATGTTAGGGCATACAGCTGTCAAATTGTTTTAATATATAAATTCAAGCATGTTCAATTCAAGCATCATTATTTAGAAAAAAGATTGACATGGTATAATTTCTTCAAACAAATCATCGGCGTTAATGTCTAAAGAATCACTTTACATGTCCGAAATGGAATAGGTGGCGAACACCGCGCACATAATTATTATCACAAGATATTTGTCACACATAACTACCGGAAAGATTCCGAGAAATTATTGGTGTGAACCCGGAATTGAATCCACGCAGGGCCGCGCCACAAGTGTGTATAAGAGCTATAATTACTAGCTGACCCGGCGTTGCCCCGCATCAAAAATAATTTTTATAGCGTTTACAATTAAAGTGTTAAATCTCGAAAATAATCGCATTTTCTATACTAAATTAGAGATCAAAACATTGACACATTCTATCTATTATAAAAAACGCATCAAAATCCGTTGTGTAGTTTCAAAGATCTAAGCATATAAGGGGCCAGACAGGGGAAAGCGACTTTATTATAGACTGTGTAATGATATAGAAATTACTCACCATTACACAAAGCGCTTTTTGAATTTGCTACATCACCTTCATGACTGAAATGACAGGTTCGGTATCTAATGATTTTTTGGATAAAATATGTTTATTTTAGTTGTATTTTTATTACGATTTTCTTCTTGTTTTCTTTTCGTTATTAAAATCTGGTAACCAGATAATTTCTTTTTTATATCTTGATTTCTATCACTCATTGTGAAAAATCGTTAGAACAATCAGTCACACAAACTATTTATTGATTTTAGTGCTAGAACTTCTTATTATAAAAAAATATTGCGCACCTTGCCTATTGGTACCTTTGATTGAATGACTGTTCATTATTTTAATCAACTGTTTTGGCTATCTCATTACTTAAAGTTGAGCATAGCATCGGTCGAGTTGTGTTTATAAAATATATAAACAAACTCATGGCGACTCTTTTAATGCTGAACTATTAGAAATGAAAAGGGTAAAATTAAATCATAACCCAGAATATTTATCATAGGAGACTTGTACAATAACCGCAATATTATGTTTTGTTATTAACCAGATTTTTGTTTTAGCCTAATAACTAATAAGTACCTAATACAAAGAAATATGTTGTTGAGTAAGTCTAGCAAAAATAATTTCGAAAGCGGCGCCGGCGCCCCTACTGACCTGGCACCTGTGTGCGCCGCACACTTCGCACACAGGGGCGACTCGGCCCTGATGAAAGGAAATCTAAGCTCTGCGGATTTTAGATAGTAGATAGATATATATATATTTATAGTTTGTATTTTATAGTTACACTTATAGTCTGTTTATTTTTGTAAGACGATTCTAAGTAATGTTTATAGAGTGTAGTATTATACAATTGCTCCTTTTAGAGTATGTTTTTATCTTTATACAGGCTGCTATTAAATGATATTATTATGTATTTATTTATTATCGTAGTGATGCAAATTGTTAGATCTAAGCACTTCACTCTGCTCGAAATTAAGCCTAAGTTCTTATCCATTTACAGATATATCTGAACAACAATAATCTATCAACGATAAACTCGCACTATCTGGACAATTGGAACGACCTGGTCGAAGCAGACTTCAATAATAACCCTTACGTGTGCGACTGTAATAGCCAGTGGATGGTGGATGTGCTCACACCGTTACTTGCAAACACACTACAAAATAATACCACCGTCAATATGATGTAAGATTTTTTGTGCTGGTCATGTATACGCTAGTTTTTGGTTTCTGGTCCGCCTTCGAGAATGATGATACCTTGCGATATGACCTCTGGGTGTTCTAAAAGCTGATTAAGGGCTTTGACGGGATGTCAATCCATCCTATCTTAAGACCTGATGACTTAGGGGGTCCTCCATCCATTAATCACGTGATCTTTTTTAAACATTTTTAACTCCCCCTCCCCTTTAGTGAAGTATGTGGTGAAATATCACCACGTATATACATATTATTTATCAAAGTCGCTTTTCGCTATCTGTCCCCGTAAATGCTTAGATCTTTCAAACTGCGCAACGGATTTTGGTGTGGACTTTAATTTGCAAACGCTTTAATCGCAAACGTATTACATGATTACACACTTTCAAAAGTTCTAAAAGAAGTCCGCGATGGTGTATGTCTATCTCTTATTATAACCCACAATGACCATTATCATTTCTTCTTATTGCTCCGGTGACGAAACAAAGCTCGCTCTATATTTTAAAATAACTATTACATTATAAAATCGCGCGCTTGACGAAAAAATAAATACACGTGATAGCTTTCTACCTTCTTGTGATATTCCAAATTTTTGTCAAACCCCTTTCCCCCTTACGTAATATATGGATGCCCCTAAGTAGTTAAGAAGTTGAGAATTATAGTATATCTTATTTTTTAATTAAATACCTATAGTCTCATTTAATGTATTACAGCTGTAAGAAACCACCAGATATGCGTGGTTTAACTTTCTCTCAATTGAACACCGCTTCTAAGACACTGGTCTGTGCTGAGTCAGAGAACATTACGGAGCAGGCGACCATCTCCAATTTGGCCATAATTTTAGGAATTATGATAGGTATGTAACCCACACAATCACACAACAGAGCTTTTAATTGTTTAAATGTATCAAGATATCTTTCCTGATTTGTCTTATGTCGACCTGATGACTTAGTGCGGTGATAACCAAAGCTGTGTTAGAGAGGTCCCGACTTCAAATCCGGTTCCCCAGCACCGACTTTTGGGGAGTTATGTGGAATAAATAACTTGGGTTCAGAAATTCGCTGTCAATCCATACAAATATAACTTTAGGAGAATATTCGTAGGTACATGTCTAATGAATTATGTATTATTACAGGTATAGTAGTGACGTTCCCAATAGTTTTAGTACTCATATTGTTATGGAGAAAGGGATACTTCGCGAAATGCAGATCAGGTAGGAAAAAAGACTATTACGACGAAGAAAACGAAGATTTATAAGAATAAAATGTACCTACCTATAATTTTAGTTCAAGTTCCTAAGCTAATGAAAATAAATTTAAGTATTTATTTTGTATTTGTAAAAAAATAAAATGATTCTCGAGTGTTTAATTAATTTCATTTACTATACAGTTTTGTAATTTTTAATAATAGACACTCCATATACATACTCCGTCCATTATATTAATGTATTTTAGACATCTCACAGATATTGGTGGCTATAACTTTGTTCCAGCGTCATAGCCTAAATCTCCGAATAAAAATGTGACACCAATACGTCATTTCATTGACAAGGTCACTGCAATTTTAAGGGATGTAGTATTGATGATAGATGCTTATGGTATGAAAAATCCCCGCACAAAAAAGAAGTAAAAAAACCGTGAATCGTACGGATGTGTATTCAGGATGTATTGTTTGTCTTTTTTGATGCGAGAAGGCAAAGGATTTTTTCGTGCGGTCAAAGTGATGGACAAAAGTTATTGTTTGAAGGTACTTCACTATATAAAATTCTCTATTTAATTTTGTGTAAAATAGTAAACCAAATAATTACCCCATGATTTATCCTACTGATAACCCACCAACGAATATATTCTCAAGGACGGTTGACTTCTGGCAGGCGGCCGGACATAAAACCACAATCAATTCTTTTACACATGACATGGATAGTTCGAAAGGATGACAATTTGTGCCAGCCCCACTTAGAGTGGGATGAGGGCAGGAATAAGATGAGTTCCTAAATCAAATATCAAATAAAAAAGTGTAAAAATTATTTATATCAAGAATATATTTAGATACCGAAATAAGTAAAACTAAAATTTTGTTTCTGAATTCATGTAAGCGGAAGGTTAGAACCGATAGAGCAACGTCTTATGATGATCTTAGGTAACAAATTAATAGATTATTATATTTTTCCACGGGTCTTCTTCCTCGTCTCAGATTTGGAACTGGCCTGGAATACTGTCTCAAGTTCGGAGTGAGGTTGCTGAGAAAGCTGCTGTAATTTTTGTACGCTATACACTGAATAAAGAAATAATTTTAGTTTGAACTAAATTAATATTTTTTGTTCGTCCATTGAAATGTTACAATTTAAGGGCCGAATATTGATTTTCTTAGGGGACGCAATTTTATTCTTAGCACATGTGGGGAGGTCAATAGAAACTTGCGGCCGCCTACTTGAAAAAAAAGCGATATTTCGGAAACTATGCGTCCCACCGGAAATTTGCAAAGACATAATATTTAGCAAATTACTGTGCCAAAAAATAAGGGTTCATAGAACTTTTGCTCTAAACTTGAAATTAGAAACAGTTATAAACAAAAAATAACACCTAATAAATTTCTATAAAACAAAGTCAATAAATTTGTTTTTCGCAACATCACTCATGGTCGCGTTACGTTAAGATAGAAATCTGAATTCATTCGCGACAACTCAGAAGAACTCAGATTTCTATTAGCAGTATATTAGCTCTATTAAAAGCAGATTCAGTACCACATATTTAATAGGCACTTGAGCTTTTCAAAAGAAAAGCTTTTAAATAGTTATAATATGTTTACTCACTATTTAACGTCGTATTTCTCACATTCTTACGTGGAATCATGCACCTTTTTATTTTACCTCTGATGCAGGCCAATCTGTGAACGGTTAAATTAATATAAGTGTCCTAAATTAATATGACTTGTAAGTTTGATAGACAATAGATACTGAAAGAGTTGACTGAAAATAATAGTAATTGTTCAGCTGCAACACATACTAATGTTACAGTTGCGTTGCCGCACTTTAAGGGAGTGGGATAGGAAGAGAGGGCGATGGGGGTGGGAGGGTCTCACTGAACGAAACGCGACATAAATCACTTTACTTTAGATTTTTTTATGGGATAGGTGGGCAAACGAGCAGGTGTGTCATCTGATGGTAAGCAACCAACGCCGCCCATGGACACCAACAACACATATAGTGTTACTGTTGCGTTGCCGTCCTTTAAGGGATAGGGGAAGGGAAAGGATGGGGAAAGGGGAGTGGGCCTCCGGGTACCTCTCTCACCGACCGAAACGCGGCATGAGCCACTTTACGTCGATCTTCTGAGAGGTCGTGGTATTTCACCGGTCGAGCCAGCCCATTCATGCAGCGAACTGCTAATATGAGAGGTCGTGTATGTAATTCCACACGTAGAGCTGGTCTATTCAAACAGCGAAATACAAGACTCTACCACTGTTCTGGCTCTACGTTTTCAAACAGCACGCATTACACTTATGCATTAAGTAGATACACTTACTGACTACGTGTTGGGCCTGCTAATCTCATGGTATGGTCTCTCATGCATCTGTAGCTATGAGACATTGTGAAATGCTTGCAACTGTAACAGATTATACCTATATCAAAATTATTAATATATAATTCATAGATATACATTGATACATAGATATACACATGAATATATATAATAGAGTTTACAATACTATTTTTTTTTAAATATAATAATATATACTAAGAAAGTGACTATTAAGATTTCTGAAACATGTTATTTATATAATTTAATAACTAAACTGTATACTGTTACAAACTGTTTAGTTTTTGGTGGACGAAACAATACAACATATTTACCCGATTACAGGCGTAGCAGTAGTACGGTAAATATTTTTTCTGTGAACAATAAAAGCTATGATTAAATTTTAATTTCGCTTATGAATCAAGAGGTCGAGGGTCGAATCCTGGCTCACACCAATGACTTTACGAAATTGTTTTCGGAAGTTATGTGTGATAAATATCGATGACTGAAAACTTTGTGCCCGGTATGGCAATAGGTTCGGCACCTATTCCATTTGGGACGTAAACATAACGGCAAGACGAGGCCTAACAGCCGCTGCCTACACCTTCGTTATGTTATGTTATTTACAAAAGAAAATTATATATGTATTAATATCCAGTTTCCATAACACGAGCATTAAGTTGCTTCGCTTGGAACTAGATGGCGCTGTGTGTATTGTGTCTAAGATATTATTATTATCAAACAAATAACAGGGACAATAATATTATAACACATAGTAGCAAAATTATTTTATAATTGACCAATATTTAGAGCAATATTTTTGGTTCCTTAGTGCTTATTTTGGTTCCTTATATTCAAACATCTGGAATTCTGTCATAGTCATAGGTATCCTGCCTTTATTGAAATTTCGAACCAAAAACACCTTAATATCCGAAGGAAATTGATGATTAATGTTTATACATATTGTAACCATCCTCACCTATACATCGCTTCTGGATTATGTGAGTCCAAATGTAACCTGAAAGGTAAAATATCCCAAAAATTAAGTCGCTACTACTATTGCGATTGATTCAATAGTATTACTTTAAAGATTATTATAAAATACTCTATACTAATGTTTAGGCCACTTTTTAAATCCAATCTAATAACTAAATAACTAATCTAATAACTGTATGAATATGAGAAGTACACAACAGCTTTTGATGTAATGTAGTCTGTTTTCTTTATTTTGACTATCTGACACGGGTAAGCGTTTTCGTTACAAGGTAATATGCATTTATTTAACACTAGCTGA
Source organism: Euproctis similis (assembly GCA_905147225.2). Classification (NCBI taxonomy): domain Eukaryota; kingdom Metazoa; phylum Arthropoda; class Insecta; order Lepidoptera; family Erebidae; genus Euproctis; species Euproctis similis. The sequence continues at coordinate 17,762,029 of LR990106.1, forward strand.
CACAGCGAACTTTGTTTCGCCTGGAAAGCAATCATTACATAGTATAAAACAAAGTCACTTTCCGCTGTCTGTCTGTCTTATATGCTTATATCTTTAAACTACGCAACGGATTTGATGCGGTTTTTTTTAATAGTAAGAGGGTGGCAACGGGGTAGTTTTGATCTATAATTCATATATGATATTGTAAAGAAAAAATTATAATTTTCGAGATTTAGCACTTTAATTGCAAACGCTGGCTGAACCCAAGTGATGGATCAAAACAATGTTCTACATTATTAAAAACCTTCAGAAGGTCTATAAAAATGTCCACAAGGGCATATGTCTATCTCTTAGGGATAACCCACAATGACCATTTTTATTTTTTTACTTTTTACGAAAAATAATGGCTTATTTTTTAAACGATTTTAAACATTACAGCATTAATTTTCATCCAATTAAGTGTCTTATGTAGATTGTGCATGTGATATAGATTATCTAGGCTCTTTACAGCATGCAGCTTAAACGAATATTTTCGAAGATATTGCAGTATTAACATAGCGGGACAGCAGTTAAAGCCGAAAAATGGCACAAATTCAACCTCACGATATCCTAAATTTACTCATCTATTACTTTTAATGCAGAACAAAGTTCGCCGGGTCAGCTAGTAAATTAATAAATAAAGAAATTTTGTAATCAAAAAGTAGCCTAAGTTACACCTTATTACCTCAGACACCTGCCAATTAAAGTCCCGTTAAAATCGGTCCAGCCTTTTCAGAGATTACCCGGAACAAACAGGCGAACAGACAAACGTTGTAATAAAAGTTTTTTGATGGATACATACCAACCGAGTCTGTAAGCTACTTTCCTCCTGTTTATTGTTGAATAGAGTCTTTTTACTCCGCGTTCTGGAAAAAAGTTGACAGTTCTGTCGTTACTTAACTAATTTTAAATTTCTTGAGTTCAAAATAAATGTAAGAGCACGTTTCAAATTAATTATTTTCATTCTGTGAGAGGGACAAAACGAACAAGCGAGTCACTTGGTGGTAGGTAACTAGTGCTGCCCATGGACAACTGCTAAATAGTGTTATAGATGCGCTAACAGAATTAGAGTCTGTCGAATTTCATCAGTCAAGCTGGTCCATCCATGCAGCGAACTAAGCGGCTCTACTACTGTCAAAATGTCATATCATGTCCTATAAATGTCAGTCCAATCTCAATAATTTACTGCGCAAACTTTACCTCGTGGCTCCGCCAATTCTTCGTAAAACACGTTCTTGATACGATGGAGTAAACCGCTAAAAGATAAAAAAACTCTCGCTTACAAATTATAAATTGATTATGAAGTTAACAATAATAATTTTGATGTTCATTACCGCCCTAAGTGATAGATATTTTATAAAAAGTATTCCATTTTTTTGAGAGAGAGAGAGAGAAATAAAAGAGACATCGGTAGTTTTCCAATTATATCACTAGAGCGCGCTATGCGGCATAATGCTTAACGTTGAATGTTCCTAACTTTCAAAAGTAGTGTTTTCGCGTGATACTTGCAATGGAAACCAACTCAGTGACAGAAAATTAATAGGTGAATTTTCTTTAAGAAGACATTGATAGAAATGTTTTATTTATATTATCATTAGTAATATTATTGATTTTATTGTTGAAAAAATTTAAAAGGTTGTTTCGTTTCGTTGTAGTTTTTTGGAAATAATCAATGTTAATTCAACCTGTGTTAAAAAAAAAATATGAATAAAGGTACAAGCAACGCCTAATCAAAGTTAGTTCAAGCTGGCGGAATGGAAAACTAATACACATAAGGTAGGCTTTCCATTTACAGAGCATAGTGCGACTCAGTGGCGCACAATGGCGAATTATGCTGAAGCATAATTGTAGAGTGCGCTAAGTTCAGTGTTCACATTTTAAAGAAAATTTTCATAAATAAGTACTTACTTTTTACTGATGCGGTTAGTTGTCATAATCAGGCTGATAAGGGAACTGCGTGCCAATATTTTCTTTTTAACTGTATCACAGAAAGAGAAATATTATCGAGAGAAAGAACTAAATTTATGTTCGAATGATAATTTCATTTGAAATATTATTATTAATATCAATTTAAAATTATAACTAATAGTATACTCACAAAATTGAAACGGTATTTTTGTCATTCTGCTAAATCGCATGTTTATGCAATCTATCCTATAAAAAAATTAGACTTCAAAATTTCTTAAAAAAACATATATGTAAATCGTAAAAAATCATAAAAAATGATAATCTGATATAATCGGAATCCGAGAATATTTGATATATCTTTATATATATATATATATATATCTTTTATAAGAATAAACATTTTCGTTATTTTTGCATTTTCAGTTCATTCATTTCGTTCATTATTCTTTCTCGAGCAGGTGTCACCCGATGGCAAGCAACAAACGCCGCTCATGGACAGATAGTGTTAAGTTGCGGTTAATTAAGTTACAATGCGATATGGAAGGGGTCGGAAGTAGGATGGGAAGATGAGAGGGGAAGGGCTTCGCGTCCGGATAGCCCCCTCACCGAGCGGAACACGCCATGAGTCACTTTTCGTCGATATTCCGAGAGGTCGTGGTATTTCACCGGTCGGGCCGGTCCATCAATGCAGTTAACTGCGTGGCTCTACCGTGTTAAATAAAATCTGTGTAATCTGTTTTGTTATTCCGTCCATTTTCTATTTTAAAATAATTTAGTATATAAGTTCACACATAATATGGCCTGTGCTGTGTTGCTTAAATTAAAAATAATTTTAGATCGTCAGATAATGTATTATGTTTGCTTAGATATTTATACCAAGCAATTCAATGTGGTTTTAAACTATAAATATATAGATTCATTAGCCAGATCAACTACCTTTAGTTGTTTACAATCAAAGAAAAATATTGTAATTTATCACATACATTTTCTCCTGCATGTTATTGTATTGTGAGTTGACACTAAGCTCTTGGCTATGCGCACTATCGCCTGAAAGAATTTGTATTATAATTATTCACTTTAATTTTGTACACTTGGTAAAAACTCAAGATTAACCTGTATATATGTAGTTAAGTAAAAATTGTTTCTAAAACGAAATATGGCTAAATCTGAGATGCTAACGTTTGGCAAATATGAAAAGAAAATTTGAAAATATCTCGTGAAATTAGGAGAGAGAGAGGAGTCAGAATTTTTTCGAAGTACACTTGAAACTCTCCCACGTAATTAATGGACGCCCCTAATGAGAATCCAACGTAGACTTATCGTGGCTTAGGTTACAATATTAAGAATTAAACTACACAATATAATATTAAACATTACCTACTGATAAATTTTCAAATATCGATAAATATCGAGTCTGACATTAATAACTGTACTTATTTTGTATAATCACCTGAGTTTTTATAGAGCATTGGTCCACTAAAGGAAACCATAGAGCTTGTGTTGTTACTGCAAATGAAAAAATTACGAATTATTAAAAGTTATTTACGGATAAGTTTGATAAAGATACATACATATGTATAATAGCGTACGTAACGTAACTATTCCGCGAATGGAGGCTTTAAAAGCCGCTGCCTACCTTCGGGTAAAAAAGGCGTGAAGTTACGTTATCTCACGTTCATAAAAAATCAGAAAGTGTATCAAGCTAATTGAAAACTCACTCCGATGCTGCAATTACCGGTATTACAGATTTCTTGCGAAGCGCCATGTTCGCTATTTCAGTGGAGGCGCCTAGCTCTAGAAATATAACCAACAATAAAAAATATTTATTTTAACGTTTCGTTATCCCAATTCAATAATTAAATGGTTGAACATTTTACCTGCTATCCTGAGGTCGCTACAAATTGGTTTGTCCTGTGGCAAGAAAAAAAAAACACTGATTACAAACATGTGGGACAAAATGTACCGCATTTTGTCCCATATGTTTGAAATAAATACTTAAAGCGGGAACCTCGATTTTCAACCGGATATCATCTTTAAAACGGTAAGAATCTACCGGCTATGTATCGGTGTACGAAAATAAGATTTGTAATTAAATTAAATCCTGGTCTTTGATCAAATGTAACATATAACTTTACATTGGTAGGATTAGTTTCTTATTAATATAATTGACCGTAAGCAGGCGGTTCACCTGATGGTAAGTGACCTTACGGCCTTACCTTGCAGCTCACGGACGTCTGCTGGTACCTATTTCTACTGGCCGAGCTTCTGCTTGAATCGAAATTACCACTTATTTATCGATCGATGTACATTTTTATGTAGTTTTTTTTTTGTTTTTTTTTTTTATGGGATAGGAGGGCAACGAGCAGGCGTGTTACCTGATGGTAAGCAACCAACGCCGCCCATGGACACCAGCAACACATATAGTATTACTGTTGCGTTGCCGACCTTTAAGGGATAGGGGAAAGGAAAGGGGGGTGGGCCTCCGGGTACCTCTCTCACCGAACGAAACGCGGCATGAGCCACTTTACGTCGATCTTCTGAGAGGTCGTGGTATTTCACCGGTCAGCCGGCCCATTCATGCAGCGAACTGCTTGGCTCTACCACTGAAGTTTTGCAATAAAGACTAACACATATTTAATCACGTAAATGGTACATTTTAAAATCGTTAAAATATTAGTGTCTGAAATGATCAGGTCATATACAGGAGGAACAAACTAAAACCTACATGTATTTCTTGTGATATTTGATGATTATCTTTCAGTTTTGGTGCTGGAATAGACACACATTTAGGTATTGGAGTTGCGACTGAGTTGGCATTTCCTTTCAATTCCGGAGCGGTATTGTAACTGAAAATCAAAAGACAGATATTAATTGAGAGAGAGTTAGTTTTAAAAAAAACGTAACTGACCTCTTTTGTGAACTCACACATTACAATAACTCGGGAACTATGAGGCCGAGTTCAATAAAAAACAGTTTTTCAAGTATTGCTTCCATAGGTATAAAACTTGGTAAAAATATTTTTTTGCCAAGATATTAATCACTAACAAACTGCTACTAAATAGCGTGACCGATTTTGATGAATTTCTGTGTGCATTTTTTTGGACTTCTAAGATATATTTATGCTAATAAGTCCAAACAATTGTAATTTTAACCATCCACCCACGGCCCCTTACTAAGTTCTATATTTTTAATATCTACTTATCTTTTCGTTTCCGTTTCATTTAATATAAGGGAATACAACTTTAAACAGTCTCGCTAGTCCAGTGGTCGAGAGCACCCCGCTTCTGAATCAAGAGGTCTCGGGTTCGAATTTTGGCTTACACCAATGACTTTTCGAAATTGTTTTTGAATGTTAAGTGTTATAAATATCGATGACTGAAAACTTTGTGCCCGGTATGGCAATAGATTCGCCACCTATTCCATTTAGGACGTAAACATAACGGCAAGATGAGGCTTAACAGCCGCTGCCTACACCTTCGGGTTGAAAAGGCGTGAAGTTATGCTATGTTAAATACAACTTACAAACAAACATTTATTTCTTGCAACAATTCTTGAGTTATATCAGTGCTGACACCTATTTCTGTAAATAAAATTATATGCTTTGTTAAAGTCAAATTAAATCAAATAAAAAAATCTTTGTTTTATATGTAACATTTAAAATAGTGTATAAATATAAATACCTAAGAGTAAACTTATTTATAAAAGTTATTATTGCATAATATATAAAAACACTGCTTGAGGGTAAGTCCTCGTACAAAAAGAAAACACGGATGCAATAGCCACGATCAGAGCTCAATTCCGCGTGTAGAGGCTATCGTGAGAAAAATCGGGCAGTAAACTTGTGTGCCAGGTGTAGTAGCCAGAATACTCGGCCATCAAAGACCAAATTATAACAATATAATATTTTGGACTTAAGTTTTACGGCGAATTTTTTTCAAGTAACAACATAACATGACATAACTTCAGGCCTTTTTCTACCCAAAGGTGTAGGCAGCGGCTATTAAGCCTCGTCTCGCAATTATGTTTACGTCCCAAATGGAATAGGTGGCGAACCTATAGCCATACTGGGCACAAAGTTTTTAGTCATCGTTATTTATACACACATAACTTACGAAATTAATTTCGAAAAGTCATTGGTGTGAGCCAATGTGAGTATTCGAAGACGCGACCTCTGGATTCAGAAGCGGGTTGCTCGACCACTGGACCGCCGAGACTTATAATTTGGAAGTAAAATTATTAAAATTTCATTTTAGGAAACATCTGTAATTTGTTAATGCTAATAAAAAATTGTGTAGTTATACATTTTTTTCTTATATAGCTTACCTGTGCTTCCTGTCTTTAATTTGTTTGAACGAGAATACTGAAATATATTAAATGTGGTTATTAGAAAATTTGTGTAAAGCATATGAATGGTCTTTGGGTTCTATAATTAGTCCGGTCAAATTAGAGATTTGAAGTAACATAAATTTATAACTAGCTGAAAATGGAATATCAATAGGAGCTTAACCCCAAGTTTTCGCGCTTGGTAGCCTTATCCCTCGGCCGCCATTTTGAAAAAAGGGAGGCCAAAAACTAATATCGCGATATCTATCTAAGTTTGGCTTCGGGCTACTTCCTCATTTCACGGGTATTAATTGGCTCTCCATTGTTTTATGTCAGTTACGTAGATAAATACATATATATTAACCGGGCTATAAGCACGAATACTTGACATTGTTATAGACTAACCTGGTAATGATTGCTTTTTGGCACTGGTAATGCCAGGTCTGCTACTACCTGCGATCTGAAAATAAACATTGTACACTACATTTAGGAATTACAGTATTATATTAAATTAAACACAGCATAACATAACATAACTTCACGCCATTGTTACCCGAAGGTGTAGGCAGCGGATGTTAAGCCTCGTCTCGCCGTTATGTTTACCTCCCAAATGGAATAGGTGGTGAACCTATTGCCATACCGGGCACAAAGTTTTCAGTCATCGGTATTTATCACACATAACTTTCCGAAAACAATTTTGAAAAGTCATTGGTGTGAGCCAGTGTCAGGATTCGAACCAAGACATCTGGATTCAGAAACTGTGCTCGACCACTAGACCACCGAGACCACTAAACGAGCAAAAGGCAAAAAGATAAAAGTTTTTATTAGGTATTTACATTCTTTTTATTATGCTTAATCCGATCTATTTAATAAGTGTTACCATAACATTGCTGACCTTTAAAGAAATTGTTTGGGAAGAGATGGAGAAAAAGGGTTAACCTGCGGATACCTATCTCACTGACGTTCAGGTTACCGGAGCCAGTTTACATAGATATTCTAAGAAGTATATCGAGCCGGGTCATTCATGTAGCGAACTGCGCAACTCTGCCACTGAGACTATTACGCCCGAATACGCCGAACGGCCACTCAAATCTGACAATCAATAAAGTGCTACTTACTGCTCAAATTTGACGTATTCTGTCTAATGTGACAGCTACTTAAACGCTTAAGTAGCGCTTATATATTTGAGTGGCGGTTCAGTATTCGGGCTTTAGCTTATTCCCATTAAACAGTCACGTGACACGGCAAAGCGGTCATAATTATACACCTATATATTCTCTTGATTCCTTAAGTAACTGATTCCAGTTGCTATCCAAAACGAAAATGATGATGACAGTACTTAAACCTGAGTAATGTAAATGTTACATTACCTAGATTCGGCGAACTTCTTAACATCGTCGGAATTGTAACTATCAGCACTGGATTCTCTATAAGGTGATTGGTGCAGTACACGGCCCATACTTCTGTCTACTCCCCTCTTACGGGCACTGTTCGGCGGTTCTCCTCTTCTAAAACAATTAATAAACATTATCATCTGTTATTTCTCATTATGTATTTACCCTGTAAACAGGTGGTTATTTTTTTAGGGGAATGTCACCTGGTGATAAACAACTAACGCCGTGGACATCTGCCACACTTTCAAGGTGTGTTGTTGGCCTTTAATTTGTTAATACACTTATTTCTAAAAAGTCTCTAAGTCACAAAAGTCAGTGAATAACGATGGCGATTTTGGATTTTTATCATAGGATTATTTCTATATTTTTAAGTCTAGTCGGGGCAGTTACCATTTGTCTGACGTTGGGCAATTGCGTTAATCTTAAAACATCATACCAGTTGTAAATTTTATGCATACCTAGTTCTTTGGATCGGCTTTATATAGATAAGTAAATACCTTCGTGATCTGGAGCTCGTGTGCCTTCTTCTGGCAGGGACTTGGTGGTTATCTCTCTTCCCTTTCCTTACTGAGTAACAGCTCTGAAATATTCTTTGCGCACAGGAAGAACAGAATATCACGCCTTGGAACATTTCTGAGTTGTAGAGATTTGTCTCACTACAAACAACTGTTATGGAAATATGGTTAATACTTTGGTGTGTGTTCACTAAGCACATAGTACCTAGTTACCAACTAGAGACGCAGCAAATATATAGGGTAAGGTTTGGAGGGCTGTTGTAATAAAATATTAAATGATCCGTTAGTGTTCCTTATTACACCTAGGTATGTGTAAATCTCTCTATAAACTTATTTTCTTCCGCAAAATTTATGTTTGCAGCGACTTCTATTAAAAAAAAACATTTAGTGGTATATTTCCAGGTTGATTTGTTAATACTAAACACTACTTTTAAATTTACAATGAATGATAAAAGATTAAAATTTATTAGATCTTACAACATTTTCCGTTAGGCTGCGTTCTCTCCCGGTGGCGGTGACTCGCTCTATCCTTGGCGGAGTAATAGCAACGTTGACATATTTCACAGCTAGAAACGAAATTATATAAAAAATAATTAAACACACTGTACATCGGTAAATTTTTCAGTTTTCAGTAGGTTCGTTTCTGATGCAGAAGTCGTGGGATCGATACCGGCCTCACACCAAATGATTTTTCGGAATTCTTTTAGGTAGTTATGTGTGATAAATGTCGACAACGGATAGCATCGTGCTCGGTTTATCGCAATAGGTAGTCGAATCTTAACAGCCACCTACCTACGGGTAGAATAAGGCAAGAAGTTATGTTATGTTGCTAGTAAATTAGCTTCAGCTTAAGTTATAAATATTTAGGACTGCTCGAGATACCTAGTACGTACATTCAAACTTCACTGTATAAGATAGACACTTCTATTAAAATAAGTTACTTGTTTCAGGAAGATGGTTTCAAGAAAACACTGACTTAACATAACTTCACGGCTTTTTCTACCCGAAGGTGTAGGCAGCGGCTGTTAAGCCTCCACTCGCCGCTATGTTTACGTCCCAAAGGGCACAAAGCCAGGCCAATCCCGGGCACAAAGTATTCAGTCATCGACATTTATCACACATAACCTTCGAAATTAATTTTGAAAAGTGTGAGCCAGGATTCGAATCCGCGACTACTGGAATCAGAAGTGGGTTGCTTGACCAGTGGACCTAAAAACTTTCCATTGACCTCGTGGAAAATATTGAAAGCCTTGTTTAATTAATACGATATCCTGGTGGAACCTTGTGATATAACAAGAAGGGGTGGGTTACTTACGCCATTACGGGGTATTTTGCTTATTTATGTTATTTTAATTAACTTTTACATCATTTTTTTATTGAATTTCAATGAATATTGTTGTTGTTTGACAGTTTTATTTTTGAAGTAAAGCGTAAATATTTTTTTTTCTTTTATATATCTATTTTTTTGTGGCTTACCCCTACGTATTCATCAATATTTAGCTAAACAAAAAATTAAAGACGAACAGAATGTTACACGAATTTATATTTTATATCAGAATTTTAGGAAAAGCCACACAATTCATTGCATGAATGCTTTGGCTCGAACGCTGAAATACCACGACCTCTCAGAATATATATATAAAGCTGTTCAAGCTGCTTTTTTTGTTTTTTATAATAGAGGAATGCGGAGGCCCAATTCTGTCCTCACCCCATCCCACTTCCGACCACTTATCTACTATCCTATAGGTAGGATAAGATAGGTAAAGGTTGGAATACAACTGTAACACTGTCTAGTAGGTGTCCATGGACGGCGATAATCGTTTACCATCAGTTAACCCGCTTGCTCATTTACCCCCTATCCCATAAATATATGCATTACAAAAAAAAAAGAAATAAAAATACACACCATTGTTCCTTTTCTTTAATTAAATTTTCATAAAAAAAGTAAAATTTATTTTATAACTTTATACTAACATAATATCTGCACATAACAATAATATGTCCATTAATAGGATTACAATAGCACCAAGTCGGTTTTATTAAATTGAAATACAATATTTGTTTTGTTCCGACACATATTACTAATATTAATTATTTATTATAAATTCGTAGCCTACAAAAACAGGCCTTACACAATTTTAAAATCGCTCGTAATCTACCTACCTCTATCAATTTAATAACTTGAGCAACTTGGTAATGTTCAAGTTTATAACATCAAAACAAAGATTGAAGATGTGTATTATATATTTTTTTACAGGTGCTTCCATTCAAGCTCAGTTATTACAAACCGAATTATTAGGTAATTAAAAACTTCCAAAAGTTCCAGCAGTATAAAAGGTTTCCAAATAAAAATACCACACTTATAAAAGAGACCACTTATAAAGTATACTTTAGAAATTTCCCAACCAAACAAAAAAATCACTACAATGTATATAGAATGATGTATAAATGTACAACAACAAAATAGCTTTACATTTAAGTTTACTGGCCAACAAAATGCTTGCAGTTAATATTTAAAAAAAAATACACTAAACATATTCCAACTTAATTAATGCTTACGTTAAATTATAATGTAAAAACACCGGGAGAGGGGGGAATGCTATAATTAAATAGTTAATTAATAATTAGTATTAACACTGGACATGCTATTTTGTAAAATTAACACAACATTATCTTTTAATGATATAATTTTCCATTAATAGTCATTACAAAACTATACTTGAGCATAAAATCTTTTGTAGATCAATGAAAAAGCTGAACAATATATTATAGAAATAAATTAAAAAATATAAAATAAATTTTTTTTTGCATAAGTGACATATTATAAAGTATATCTCCCTATTTTGTTTTTATAATTTCATATACATATATCCTCATATCAAATAGTTTCATTTAAGTGAATAAATATTAAATGAACATTATATTTATTTATCATTAATATTGTGCATGTTAGTTACTTTTGAGATCAAATTTATAAAACAAATTATAGAGAGAGAAAGAGAGGCAGGAAATACCAATTGAGATCATGACACCTTTAAAGCTGCTGTTTTAGTTTAAAAATTCCATCTTTATATATATTTAATACAATCACAGAAATTTAGATTAACATTATCATATAATTATTATCTATTATTATATATTAAAAATATATTCTAATTTCTGAAATACTGGCCCCAAAACGACATTATTACCTTAACTATTTATAATATTATTTAAAATGTGTAATTATTATTATTAATTAATTTAAAATAAAATATTTTTTTATAAACTTACATACTATCAATATAAACTTTTTAAAACAAACAAAACAAGTTAAAAAATAAAAATTATTTTGCACTAGTAAAATGAGTGCATTAAAAAATAGGAAAGGTTTTTTATTTACTAAACACTAGTATTGCCACTACTGCCCTGTATACTTTAGTTTTTTTTTTAACTGAACTAATTTGAGCATTCTTATATTTAATTATTGTATTATAATATTAATACTATTAATATTAAAGAAATTTAACAGTGGTAGAGCCAAGCAGTTCGCTGCATGAATAGGCCAGCTCGACCGGTGAGATACCATGACCTCTCAGAAGATCGACGTAAAGTGGCTCGTGCCGCATTTCGTTCGGTGAGAGAGGTACCCGGAGGCCCACCTCCTTTGTTTATCCTACTCCATCAAAGGTCGGCAATGCACCTGTAACACTGTATGTGTTGCAGGTGTTTATAGGCGGCGCTAGTCACTTACCATCAGGTGACACGCATGCTAGTTTGCCCTCCTATCCCATAAAAAATACTATAACTCTATCTCTAATCTATAACTTTAGGGTACTGTGAATAGCTTTTCTGAAAACATAATTTCATTTCTTGTTAGAATGATGATTTTAGAAATATTCAATAAGTTAGTATTTATAGTAAAAACTCTTTTATAGTTATTTTGAGTCCAGTAAAAATGTTTATTATTTTATCTGTAACAAAATTTGATTAAATATAATCCGACACTCCGCAACGCTGTAACCCATAGCAAAAAGAAATATTTCTAACTAAATATAGATAATTAAAAAATTAAATATATATAATTAAATTAAAACATGTAAAAAATGTGTAAAAATAAATTAAAACAATAAATGTGAATTCTTACTGGCCTTAAATGTTTAAGGATAATGCCACAACGATGTCTTATAATAGAAGGAGTGCTTGCAAATATAGAAAAAGCTTAGCATTACTTACATAATATCATAAAATGTACTTTGAAAATAAAAATAAATACCAATCCCAAGATTTTATAGACTTTTTCGAATACATAGCCAGCCTAGAACTTGGTAGGACTGTTTTCGTTGTATTTTTTTTTTGTAATGTGATAAATACAACGATGTAAATACACATATGCGTAGCGCAAATATTTTAAAGGCGTAATTTTAATATATATATATATGAATTAAGGAATACTATACAAAGGTACACGATCACAGTAATAGTAGGTAAATAGACATGATGTCTGCCAGGAGCCTTAGTAATGGGGACAGGTTCCTCCATGTCCTGTGTAAATCAGTGTCTTCTCATGTGCAGACCTAAATGGTCAGATCTTGCGAAGGATCTCCTGCAAAGTGGACAAGTGAAAGGTCTGTGCCCCGTATGTTTCCGTGTGTGTCTTGTCAGTTCGTCTGATCTGGCGAAACTCCATCCGCAACCGGCCCAACTGCACGAATACGGTTTTTCACCTGAAACAGTAACGAACTAGTTGAAACAAGTGTTTGCAATATTCAAAAGTAGCCACGCAGCTCACCGGTTCACCGGTTGAGCGGACTCATTGATGCAACTGCATCAATGGGTCGGCTCAACCGGTGAAGTACCACGAAATCTTTGAATATCGATGTAAATGGCTCAAACAACGTTTCGTTCGGTGGGAGAGGTATCTGGAGGTCCCACCCCTTCTCTCGCCCTTTCCATCTTACTCCCTTATAGGCTGGCAACGCAACTATAACACTATCGGTGTTGCAGGTGTCCATGGGCGGTGATAGCCATGTATCATCAGGTGGCTCGCTCGCAAGTTTGGCCCTATACCTTTAAACAAATGTACTTTATAGCAGGGGAGACTGTTATATATACATATAATTAGTTGACCCAGTGAACTTTGTTTCGCCTCATCACTACATAGGATAAAACAAAGTCGCTTTCCGCTGTCTGTCCCCTTATATGCTTAGATCTTTGAAACTACGCAACGGACTTTGATGCGGTTTTTTTATAGATAGAGGCTATTTTTCGAGATTTATTTGTTTATTTATCCCGAGCCCCCCTATAAATTAACACGTTATGTTACGTCCCAAATGGAATAGGTGGCGAAACTATTGCCTTACACCGCACACAAAGTCATAGATATTTATCACACATAACTGAAAAGAATTGTCTCGAGGGTCGTCACGAATCGTCTCGCTGCAAGACTCGACGAATTCCAGCCTCCGGAGCAGGCCGGGTTTCGAAAAGGCTTTAGCACCGTGGACCACATCCATACTGTTCGGCAGATTGTACAGAAAACCGAGGAGTACAATCAGCCGCTGTGTATGGCATTCGTGGACTACGAAAAAGCCTTCGACTCCATCGAAACTTGGGCAGTTCTGGATGCATTGCAGCGATGTCGGATCGACTGGCGCTATATCGAGGTGTTGAGATGCTTGTATGACACCGCCACGATGGCTGTCCAGATCCAGGATCAAGTGACGAACTCCATCGAGCTGAATCGAGGTGTAGGACAGGGAGATGTCATCTCTCCCAAACTCTTCACCAATGCTCTGGAGGACGTCTTTAAGACCTTGGACTGGACTGGACAGGGTATCAACGTGAATGGTGAGTACATCTCGCATCTTCGGTTCGCCGACGACATCGTTGTAATGGCAGAGTCGCTGGAACAGTTAAGCGGAATGCTGCGCAGCCTAGACGAATCCTCTCGGCGTGTCGGTCTGGGCATGAACTTGGACAAGACCAAGGTCATGTTCAACGAACATGTCGTGCCCGGACCGATAAATGTCGATGGGTCAATTCTCGAAGTCGTAAACAAATACGTCTACCTAGGCCAAACAATCCAGTTAGGTAGACGAAACTTCGAGAAGGAAGCCGACAGGAGGATTCAGCTGGGTTGGGCCGCATTCGGCAAACTGCGTCGAGTTTTCGGCTTGCCTATACCGCAATGCCTGAAGACCAAAGTCTTTGACCAGTGCGTCCTACCAGTGATGACCTACGGTGCCGAAACGTGGACACTTACGGTGGGGCTAGTCCACAAATTTAAAGTCGCTCAGCGAGCTATGGAGCGAGCTATGCTCGGAGTATCTCTGAAGGATAGACTCAGGAATGAGTATATCCGACAGAGAACCGGAGTCACCGACATAGCTCGCAGAATAAGTTCGCTGAAGTGGCAATGGGCTGGTCACATCTGTCGAAGGACCGATGGTAGATGGAGCAAGAAGGTCATGGTGTGGAGACCGCGACTTGGTAAGCGTAGTGTAGGACGCCCACCAGCCCGATGGTCAGACGACCTCAGAAGGGCTGCTGGTAAAGACTGGATGCGGAAGGCAGAGAATCGGATGTTGTGGCGCACATTGGGAGAGGGCTATGTCCAGCAGTGGACTGCAACAGGCTAATGATGATGATGATGAACTGAAAAGAATTCCAAGATATCATTGGTGTGAGCCCGGAAACGATAGACCATCGAGACTAGTGTCTCTCCCTATATTATCTGAAAGTCCGTAGCAGGTATCCATGGTCTTTACTAGTTACTTTTTACTACGTGACGCTTCGTTATCGCTTGCTTGTTTGTACCCATGTCATAAAAAAGGCGAACATGAATTGCCAACAAAAATCTACAAACCAGTATGCGTCCTTTTATGCGCCTTCAAATGCGAACTCTTCGTATAAACCTTATGGCATCCGACTACGTCGCATTTGTGCAATCTTCTCCTATTCTGACCCTCATCTGCACCACCGAACTCCTCACTTTTCATCGGCTTGACCATCTTGGTCGGTCCTTGTGCGATATTGTTTATGGAATTTGACAGTGCATTTTGTAGTGCCGTGTTGAGTACAAATGATTCTATCTGAACATCCGTAGTCTGTTTGTGAAGAAATGGCAGCATCGGGAGGAATTGTTTCGTTAGTTCTATAGATGTCATAGCTGTTGGTTGGATTTCGGTGGAAGGTGGTTTAAGTCTGAAAGTAAGAAAATTTTCACTTAATTAAATACTTGATGTTGGTAAGAAAAAAGGCTTTGTTTTTTTCTTATCTGGATGACTACGTGCTGAAATTATTTGAGACAAACTACATAGAGAAAGATGATTTGAGCTTTTTGAGTATTTGTCATTTGTAGTTTAAAACTAGTAGTGTCTGGCTGAAGATTGATTGGATTGTCTGAAAGGAAATAAAATTACTTACTTGCTTGTATATTGTTTAGGTTTCCTAGCATTCCCGAGATCTGGACCGAGTTTTATTTTAGGCAGTTGGTGAGTAGAGCTGAAAAGAAGAGATATCTTGTTTAACTGTTGTTAAGATATTGTAAAGTTCCAAGTATGAACGTCTGGGAATAGTCCTAAATGGACTTAGTGTTGATTGAAAACTAGAGTCTAATACTACGCAATTATTTTGATGTGGTTTTACTTAATAAATAGATGGTTTCAAAGGTGCTTTGTAGGTATATTACATGCATAATATAGTAGAGAACAAGTGCCATAATTGCAAACGCTGGCTGAACTATAAGTTATTGAGCAAAATAATTCACTATATTATTAAACACCATAAGAAGATCTACAATGGTGTATGTCTATCTCTTAGGGATAATCCACAATGGCCATCTTTATTTCTTTATTTTTTACGAGAAATAATGGCTTATTTTACAAGCGATTTCAAACATTACAGGGACATAGCAGTCGCGCAGCGGTACCACAGCCTACAGGAGCCGAGGACAGGTGCCAATTGAACTTAACAAATTCTAACAGTTACTCATTTATTGCTTCTGAGGCAAATTTCAACATTGATGATAAAATGGATTCAGAATTTCTTGAGCTCATCGTGTAAATTAAAGGGAATAAAACACTTGTTGTCATTTATCTCACCGACAAATTTAATTGACTCAATATCCTGGTGTTTTGTTGGCTTACTCACCACGGGCGGCGGCATGCTGCCTGTACCTTTTGTTGTCAAAAAGTGAAGGTAGACGTAACGTTAATATCAGTAGCGGTGGCGTCACTTGTGTTGATCTTATATAAATACAATCTGAATAATGACTTACTCAAATATCAGTTCCGTCGATGTGGCGTCATTTCCTATAGGAATCTTGCTTGAAGTGGAATGGAAGCTGTCTGTAATAATTTAAAAAAAAGGATTATAGCATCGGATATGCACAATACACATTCTTTACGGTTAAACCCAGAGACGACATCTATAAAAAAAACTCGAGTAAGAGTATTTATTCGTAAAAATAACCTCTTTCTACCAAACGCGTATGTACATAAGATTTTTCTATAAATTTTAGTTTATCTGCTTAGCAACCAGATCGTTTCGGCTAATCTTTAAGGCGGCTGGACTAATTTTGACGGGACTTTCACTGGTAACATAAGCCACAAGCAGCACGTTTTATTCTGATATAATAATTCACTTTAATCAATTCCACGATTCATCCATTGTAAGAAACCATTATCCGTTTACGCACATATTTCCTGTTTGTAATAAAATAATTCTACAACACACAAATGTTGCAATACGATAACTATTTAATGTAATCGGTTAATATTTTTTGTGCTTACGTCAATAGTTTAAATTGTAGCCCGACAATCGATGCGCAAACTATACTTTTTATTTGAAATCGTATAAGACGATACGGCATAATGATGGAACCACTTTTTGTCGGTGGGTAAATAGTTAAATACCGTTCTACAAGGTGGATCGGAATTTTATATATACTTCCTACTAGACATGGAAATTACAGATAGAGTAAGATGTATATCTGCTGTTAATAATGCAAACTAATATGTATGAAAAGGAGAAAGAGAGAAGAGATGTTACTCTAAAAACAATGAACTACTATCACAACTCGCTTAAAATCTCTTTTATTATTTCCAAACTAATTCGAAACATTACAGGACGTACATCCATTATAATACGAATGAAGACAACAGATTCTTGGTCTTTGAAACAGTGCAAAAAAGCTAACCAAAGCGAGGCGATAGGTATACGTATAAGTAAATTCGCTTCCTCTTTGAGAGATGCCTCTACCAAATACGTAATGTGACGTAAATGGTCTGTGATGGTGAACCAATGTTTTTAGAGTACATAACTATAAGGTATTTTTTCCAGAAGCAGTATTTCTTATCATGACATTGTTGATGACCAAAGTCTGAACACTGAATTACTTGCAGACAGACAAACAACCAATAAGATATAAACCCAGATTTAAAGCATAAATATAAATAATCTTAAAGCAGAGGCATCAATTGTCGTCTCGGTAGTCTGGAGATAGATTACTTTATTTCTAAATCGATTAGAGAGAGATCGATAATTAAATTCTATTTCACATCAATAACTGGGAAGGGAGAAGATCACGAACACAAGGAGTCCGAACGGAATAGGTTTTGCTATATTATTAATGTACAAAATAATAAGCTCAAATCTTAGTTTTGTTTTGTGCCACTAGCTGCGCTAGAATTTCGGACGTACCGATGCTATTATTTATTATTATTACCTACACGTAAACATGCATCGAAAAATTAAAAAGCTAAGTAAATAAAATCTCGAACATTTTGTAAATTACACTAACTCATGTATTAAATAGAGCTGTGACTGCAACAAAACTTCCCCCGTAAGGATCAAAAAGAGAACTTCTTGAACAATTACGCGCTCTACCAGCTAAAATTGTGTCCTCTAAATGGAGACCATATATACATAGTGTGTGATAATATAGTTATTCAATATCAATATCAGTATTGCTACAGACGAGTCATGAGGTTTCATCACTTAATCTAATTTGAGATGTAAAAAAATCGGCGAGACGTAACAAAATCTCCTTTAAAAAAATACGAGCATAAAAAATTAATACTCTCATTAATTATAAAAATCAGCGAAAGTATTAGTAAGTAAATACAACGTCCATTGTTAGTGAAAATCACATGAACTTGTAATAGTATCATGTAAAGAGAATGTTGTTGCCCCCCAGGAATCCATACCTCCAATAGTTCTGTGGTGAACGTTATTGTATATGACCCATTTATATAACCAGACGAACATTCTACTTGTGCAGTGCGATAGTATTGAAAGCTTTCTCGTGTATGCGTTTCACTCTACCGTACATATATGTAATAAGTATGTATATATGTATATTCTGTTGTTTTATGATGCCAGTTCCTTGGACTAAGGTTCAAGAAATACATCCACAATATCTCAAAAATTTTACCTAGTTACGAATGCGCCACAGAAAACCGCAGCCAAATAATACAATTGTTGTCCATGTGTGGGGGCATGTAAGCAAATATATTTAAGACTCCACGATGATTCGCTATGTTCCCTTGGTTGGTCTATCAGTATATAAAATCCTATCAAAATCTTTCATGCAATCCTTTTCAAACTGGGTTTTAGGGTTCGGTGTGATGTTCCTGGTGTTAAAGAAATTGTGAGACGTCTCTCGTCGCTTGCGCGTTTTTCAATTAATTACAGAGTAAGCTATGTGTGAAGGCAATTGGGCTATACCCAAC
Organism: Euproctis similis; assembly: GCA_905147225.2. Lineage (NCBI taxonomy): Eukaryota > Metazoa > Arthropoda > Insecta > Lepidoptera > Erebidae > Euproctis > Euproctis similis. Next base: position 17,780,902 of record LR990106.1, read on the forward strand.
TACTACACTAGACAAACGACATTGTCAAAAATGGCTCATTATTCATAACTAACAAAATTGTTCTCGATGCATGGCCTATTACAATTGGGATTACAAAATTTATGGGCTGGGAAGTTACTGCAGCAGTGGTTACAACATCATTATAGTACATCGTTTAGTTATAGTTAATAATAAAGTACTAACAAGTTTTAAAACCAGTGCCCCTGATAATCAGATAGAGTTATAAATAAATTCAAGTATCTATACACATAAATAAATATCAAACCGCTGAAGTAACAACACTACAATGGAACTGGAAGTCGCGAGATATAAACCGCTTGCATGTTAACAAGTAAAAGTAGGGTAAGGTGATAATATATTTCATCTATAAAGTGAACACGGTAAGATAATAATATCCAACAAGCCTCTCTCGGACTCTCGGTCTAACATTTCCCTTACCGAAAACATTAATAGTATGCTTGCACAATGCCCTGGCCATAACTCAGCGGGTACAGCGCAGTACAGTAGCTAGCCCAGTGCTCCAATTCTCACGATTTACATATTAGCTGGACATTTTGTGAAGCGCTCAGTAATGTTCCTACTATCGCTTCGTACATTACGTAAGTAACAAGAACCTGGTGAATTGTGTCATCAGAATTAAATCAATTATTTATTAAATCTATTGATTTAATTAAACTATTCCGATTAAAACAGTTGCGCGTGATGATGACGGATGACAAAAACTTTTCGTTCTGACATGAAGTCATAATTTTTCAAATTGCACAAATAAGTGTAAAACTATGAATAGAAATTTAGGAGTTTTTTATTTTTATTTTTTTTTTATCTGTGTATAGTAAGTACCCATCCATAAAAAGACTTGTTACTTTAGGGGCGTTCGCAGTCGGTCCGCCTTAACGAGGCTACCTCGGACTGGTGTGACCTGGCTGCGGGTGTGCCCCAAGGTGGCGTACTCTCTCCTCTTCTCTTCTCCGTTTTCATAAACGCCATCACAAAAATAATTAATTCCCGTTTTCATCTCTATGCTGACGACCTGCAGCTATATAGTCATTTCAAGGTAGAAGATGCTGTGGGGGCTATCGCTGCCATCAATGACGACCTCGACAGCATTAGTAGATGGGCCAAATCATTCGGACTACTCGTTAACCCATCTAAATCACAGGCTATTATTATCGGCGGAAGACAAATGCTGAATAGACTGGATGCCAGTGCTCTTCCTCCTATAGCGTACGATGCTGTGCCTATCACTCTAACATAACGTGCCAAGAACCTTGGTATACACATCGATTGCAATCTTTCCTGGGATGTTCACATTGCAGAGGTAAGCAGGAGGATGTTCGGCGCCTTTCAGTCTCTCAAACGTCTTCAAAAATTCCTACCATTTCAGACTAAAGTTACTCTTGCCCAGTCCCTTTTACTCCCCATTCTCGACTATGCTGATGTCGTTTTTGTAGATGCCAAGGACGAACATCTCAACAAGCTCGAACGCCTTCAAAACTTGGGTATCCGTTTCATCTATGGACTCCGGAAATACGACCATGTCTCCGAGTTTCGCTCCCGATTGAAGGGGTTACCCATTCGTCAACGTCGAGAAACCCATATCCTTAACTTTCTCTTTTCAATCCTTCACAATCCGAACTCGCCTTCCTACCTACGTGAGCGCTTTGAATATCTTGTTCCTTTAAATAAACCCTGTCGCACTTCGTCTTCTCTTCTTCTTCGTGCCCCTACTCGCACATCTAGTTGTTACGATTCCTCTTTTACAGCTCGCGCAGTTCGGCTATGGAATTGCCTTCCACACTAGGTAAGAGATGCCTCTTCTCTAGAAGTTTTTAAGAAGAGAACCAAAGAATATTTCCTCTCTAAAGAATGATCGGTAATATGTATCTCTATTTACATGTAATGTGTATGTATATATATTTATATGTATATGTATGTATTTGTATGTACGTATGTTGAGATGTATATATGTAATGTAGGTATTAGGATATGTATTTATTCTTATATTATGTATAGGTTAACTATTTGTGTAGACTGAATGTATGTATATTTATTGTGTTTATTTTTAATATATTTTTTTTTCTCTATTGCCCTCTTTTGGGAGAGTATTTTATTTATTTTTAACTCGTTACTTATTGATACACTTAATTATTTTGCATTTTTTTTCTCCTCTATAACTCAAAGGGTTTGCTGGTGGAAAACTCAAAAGTGAGTTAAGCTCACCCTTGTACATGTATTCATTGTGAATTATTTTATGTAAATCTGTTGTGTTATGTGTACAATAAAGTATAAATAAATAAATAAAAATACAGTATTGTAAACGTTTGATTGTAAACGTAGTAAAAAAGAATAAACGAATCTTTTGCAATATATTAATTACCTACATTCCCACTGCAATGTTTACCCGAAAAATGTTTAGAAATGGTAAATTTATATAAAAAGGAAACTTTGAATCGAGAACATTTGAGATTTTTAGTTATCCAATACAAGACTATATCATGATTTTTTAGTAACTAGAGTCAAGCAAAAAGAATCAAATCATCCCAATCTTTTTTAAATTCACAACCAGTTAGTAACACGGCAAAAAAACTTGTTGTCCAGTCTGATTTGTCTTGTTTAGAGACGATCAAGGATTGTGATGCGCGTTATGTTAATTAAAATACGTTATGTGCAGTCATTAATTTCACAACCTTCCAATTAGCTCGAATTAAAATAATTATTTATTGTCATTTTTATCTCATACATTTTTAGAATAAGTTTTTAGACAAACGGTTTTTATGACTTTTCGAAATTGTTTTCGGATGTTATGTGTGATAAATATCGAAGACTGAAAACTTTGTGCCCGTTATGGCAATAGGTTCGCCACCTATTCCATTTGGGACGTAAACATAACGGCGAGACGAGGCTTAACAGCCGCTGCATACACCTTCGCGCAAAAGGCAGTTATTCAGAGTCCATGAGAATAATGTGTATGCAATATAACAAATAGTTAAATCTCAGTAAAAATAATTGTCTACCATATTAAAGTAAATGTAAGAAATGGAGTCTGGTTCGAGGATGGAGTGTCTAGCATAACCACCGGTTTTTGCGAGCTATTAGTACCTATAAGTTATACAAGGGTAAATGTAAGAGGATTCGATGGCGTACAGTAAGTTTAGACAGCGCTATATTGGTGTTAAAAGACTCGCTCATCTGACCATCGCACAGTGAAGGGCGATGTTGTCCTCTGGTGCCTTTCTAATGATCTCCGATGTGTATCGGATGCTTGTTATGGAACAATCACTTCAACACTAAATATACCATATATTATATATGTTGAACGCGATCATTACCAAATTGATGTAAATAATTTGGTAAATATTCTCACTGATTCAAACAAACTATCATTTGATTCGTTCGAACTCATACAGAAGGTTAAATCTGACAATGATGATAGCGAAAAATTATGAATTCTAGTTTCATCAAATTTCATAGGTCCTTATAGACAAGTCAAATATATAGTTATAGACAAATAGACAAGTCGCAATCGAAGTTCATTCTTGTCAAGTTATTGGAACTTGAAGCCGATGTAAAGATACATTTTAATAAAACTAGCGTAAAGAAATACACGAACACATAGCTGTGTATTTTTTATATTTAAATTGCTCCGCCAGATGGAGTGCAAGCACGATTATCACCAAATAAGATACAACTTGGAAAGATCGCTTGCAGTTCTCTCAGATCATATATTGCCAATCTGTACAACGCACTATGTTACGCTTTAATTTATTTGCTCGCTAAACATTGTTACTAGTTGGTTGTTGTTACGAAACTTGAGCTTGTACTGTAAACGAGGTGAAAATAGATGATTAGATTTGTTCCCACGAGAAATACTCGCTTGTTAAAATCTTAAAAGTATTGACCTTCATCATATTTGTTATGCCAGTACTGACGGGGAATACCCAACCTCTCAACGGCACTTCTTATGCGTGACAGTTGTATATGTTTTTAAAGATTACATTTAACACACGACGTTAAATAAATTGTTCAAAAGTTAATTATTACAACTATCATTTGATCAAATCTAGGTTCTATATACAATGTTATAAATCTCTTAATTTATCAACAATGGCGCCCGTCCAGTTCCGTTCCAGCGCTTTGGCGACTAATTGGCTGGTGCAGACAATGAGACAACGACAAGATTTATCAGGCAGTTTGGGTATCCATAAAAACCTTGGATATTTTGTTTACAATCAACAATTTAAAATAAACGTATTCTATTATTTTAAGTTTACATTAGTACACCAGTAGCACTTCACACCTTTCTCGGAGGTCTAAAGGTGGAGCAACCCGATTCAGAATCAAGATGTCGTGGCATCCTCACTAACTCCAATGACATTTCGGAAATTATGTGTGTAAAATTTGGCGAATCTAAGCTTAACTCCAGCTATTTTAAACCTTCAGGTAGAAAAGGAAGGAAGTTATTTATAAAAAGTAGCATATCTAACTCACCTCAGTTATACACAATGGTTGATTTGATAGAGAAAGGTATATTCGAAATAAGTCTAGGCAATATGTTATAAGTTTATACAGTGGTAGAGCCAAGCAGTTCACTGCATGAATGGGCCGGCTCGACCGGTGAAATACCACGACCTCTCAGAAGATCGACGTAAAGTGGCTCATGCCGCGTTTCGTTCGGTGAGAAAGGTACCCGGAGGCCCACCCCCTTCCCCATCCTTCTCTATCCCCTATCCCTTAAAGGTTGGCAACGCAACAGTAACACTATATGTGTTACTGATGTCTATGGGCGGCGTTAGTTGCTTACCATCAGGTGACACGCCTGCTCGTTTGCCCTCCTATCACATAAAAAAAAGTATTGTCTCCTGTTATTAAGTAGTTATATAAAAATAAATCATGGCCTCGTAGTAGCCCCCAAGACGAGACGATATTGTGACAAATTGGCTTAAGGACTGGTATCCATTGCCGTATAAAAAATGAAAAAAAAATTACAGTAAGTCAAATTAAAGAGGGTGGGAGTTCCTTTGAAGTCCGTGCGCAATATTTGCGACCACATTTTAAATCACAATGACGTAATTGTTTAAACCAACGTCGTGTGTATAATGTGTATTTCATTGCAGACATCGCCTTCTAAAGCTAAAAGTTACAACAGTGTGCAGACGTCGACTCTCAATAGTTGAATACATCTGCCGCGCCCATAATGATGTTACCCTTCTGTGACTTATCAATAGTAATGTGACTTTAATCGATATTCGATATATGATATTATTTCAAAAGTTTAATAATTTAATTGAGTCTCGGTGGTCCAGAGGTCGAGAAACCCGCTTCTGATCCTGAAGTCGTGGGTTCAATTCCGGACTCACACCAATTATTTCTCGGAATTCTTTTCGGATTTTCGGCAGATTTTCGGACTTCTACCCGAAGGTGTAAAAAAGGTTTTTGAAGCTTCAACTCGCCTCATTCATTCCTTAATAATATTAAAACCTACCTGAAATCTAACTTACATGCAAATTTATACATATTATAGGTACATGTCTAAAATCCCATACTCCAGCGTAATGAGTTTTTTTTTAACCCAGCCATTTCGGTATGAGCTGGTCAGTAGTACTCACAAAGTACCTTTTTAAATATATAGCAACTAAAATTTTAAGCGCTTTCCAGTCTCCGCGATCATGTTTATTTATAACTAACTGTTGCCCTCGATTTCGTCTGCGTGGACGCCATAAATATATATGCGTGTGCCATTGCTTACCCCAATTAGTGATAGCGTGATAATATTTAGCCTCTGTGTTGAACCGACCTCTTAGCTATATTTATGCAAAATTGGACATAAGAGCATGCAGTACTTTTAGAGTTTAACCATAATAAACTTACAGACAAACAGATACACCAACAAAAAAATTAAATTAAATTTTTAAATTAAAAGAACCATATTTTTGGGTTCGGTATCGATTGTATCGGATTGTATATTGTCCCACGCATTCTAAAAAAATATTCAATGTACAGTTTGAACTTTCCTACAATGTTATTATAAATATGTATAGATTATTATTATTCATTATTAATTACTACACATAATAGTAAAAAATGCAGTGGTTGAAAATAAACTAACGACACAGATAATCATTTTTACATTCTGTTTAATCTCCGCAACGATGACAATTATATAAATCTCTTAAAGTGTCTGTAAACTTCTTTATATATTTGACTAGAGATATAACCGATAATTCATACAAATATGTTCTAGCAGAATATGTATCCACAATTGTCTGACTGTTCTCCCAAACTAGCAAAACTAGAAACTATTATTGTACTAGATAACTAAACACTGTACCTAATCGGTATTCAAGTTAAAACTGGAACAAGTAATAATCAGATAATAATAGTAGTAATTGCTGCAGCACGCTCACCTTTTGTTGGGCTATTGACTATCAGTTAATTAATTTAGACGTTTAAAGAATCGATAAAAAAAATAATTACACAAATTTATCGCATTAATTCGTTTCTAATATCAATTTCAACGCATTCTTTTATAGAACTGTCTGAATCGCCTTTTACTGCAACTGCAAACAGGACTTCATACTCATACTTCATACACTCCAAAGTCAAGACACTGAGTGAAAATAAAGTTTAACACGAGTATTTATATAATTTACTAGCAGACCCGGCGAACTTTGTTTCGCACCAATAGTAATAAATTAGTATATTTTGGATATCATGAGGTTCAATTTGTGGTATTTATCGGGTTTAACTGCTGTCCCGCTATGTTAATACTGCAAGATCTTCGAAAATATTCGTTTAAATTGCATGCTGCAAAGAGCCAAGATCATCTATATTATATACACAATCTATTTAAGACACTTAATTGCATGAAAATTAATGCTGTAACGTTTAAAATCGCTTCGTAAATAAGCTGTTATTTCTCGTAAAAAATAAAAAGGGTCATTGTGGGTTATCCCTAAGAGAGATATGCCATAGACATATGCCTTCGCGGACTTTTAAAGATATACGCATATAAGGGGACAGACAGCGGAAAGTGACTTTGTTTTATACTATGTAATACATACATACATACATAACTTCACGCCAAATCCCTTGCGGGGTAGGCAGAGAGAACAGAGCGCCATAGGGCACGATTCTTACACACCTCACTCGCTTCGTTGACTTTCATAACTCTTTTCATGCACGCGCGTCGGTTTTTGAGGCTCTTAACATCACCTTCCTCCAGAACACGTTCTATTTGGTCTTGGAATGTGTGTCTTGGCCGTCCTCGACTCCTACATCCGTCCGCTTTTGCATTGTATATCTGCTTAGTCAGTCTTGCGTCAACCATTCTTTCTACATGTCCGAACCATCGGAGCATGCCCTTTCTTACTTTTACACCGACACTCTCTTTCAAACCAACTTCCTTCCTTACAACCTTGTTTTCTACGCGGTCAGCGAGAGTCACTCCGCAGATTTTGCGTAGAGCCCTCATTTCTACCGCGTTTATTCTACTTTCATGCACACTCTGCCATACCCAGCTCTCGCTTCCATAGGTTAGTGTTGGGTTCAGGACTGCATTGTGGATTGCTAACTGGGCCTTTCTGCTGATATTTTTTGCGCCCAGGAATCTGCCCAACACTCCGTTTACGCTATTTCCTATCGCCACTCGTCTTTCTACATCAGCGGTGTACCTTCCATCTCTGCTAAAAGCGCATCCAAGATATACAATTTCATTCACCTGTTCCAGCACTACATCGTCAACCATTATCCTTACATCTGTTCTGGATTCCTCCCTTTCAAACACCATTACTTTCGTTTTCGTCGCATTCAACTGCAAGCCTTTACTCATGCAATCATCTTTCATAGTAGTGACTAGTGTTTGCAGGTCCGACGGCGATTCGGCTAGAAGCACGGCGTCATCTGCGTAAAGCAGGCAGCTCACAACTAGGTCACCCATTCGCATCCCTACATCCATCGATCTCATTCTCTGGAGACAACTGTCCAGGTACAGGATGAACAGTCGAGCGGACAGCACGCAACCCTGTCTGACGCCGATATTGACGTCAAACCAGGGGGACAAGCCGCCGTCAACACGCACACACGCTGTGCAGCCCTCATAAGTGGACTGCACAGCGCGCAGCAGTGCTCCGCTCACCCCGTAGCCCGGGAGTATATCCCACAGATCCTTTCGTAACACTCTGTCAAACGCTTTTTCCAGATCCACAAAACCGCAGAAAACCTTCCGGTTAACAGCCAGTTGTTTCTCCACGATGTTGCGGAGAGAAAAAATCTGATCCATGCACCCTCGTCCGCTTCTGAAACCACCCTGGGCCTCCCACAACACTCCATCAGATATCACCCTCATTCTCCTTTCAATAATTTTCCCATACACTTTTGCTGCTAAACTGATCAAACTGATGGCCCTGTAACTGGCGCACTGCATACGTGATCCCTTACCTTTATACAAGGGCACGATGACAGCGCGCCTCCAGTCCATGGGAACCTTACCCGACCTCCAGCACAGATTGCTCAAGGTCAGGAAAGCGTCCCGGACACAGGTTCCACCGTGTTTGATCATTTCAGCAGACACCATATCAATTCCAGCTGCCTTACCATTTTTCATACTTCGTATCGACCATTCAATCTCTTCCATAGTAATGTCCTCATCAGATGTTGGCGCAGCGGTGTCAGCCGTAGGCTCACTCGCGGCGCCCACATCCGGAACATACTCGTACATTTCCCCAAAATACTCACTCCACCTGCCCAATACATCGCTTGGGTTTGCAAGAATGTCACCAAACTTAGACATAATTTTGTCCATTCTGGATGTTGACGAAGAACCCCGAGACTTTCTAACTTCCCTCCAGAAAAGTTTGTTATTCGCCTCGAAGTTCTCCGTCAACCTCACTTCCTCATTCGCAACAAGTCTTTCACGCTTCTCTTTCACTAAGGCTTTGGTAACATTCCTGCAGCGGCGGTAGCTGTCATACTTTTTCTCTGTCATACTATCATTCTGGTTCAAACTTGAGACATAATCCAACCATGCTTTTTTCTTTCTTTCGACGCTGGATTTCACATCCGCGTCCCACCAGGCGTCACCTCTCAGAATCTTATGCCTCTTTGCACTACCACATACTTCTTTTGCACTATTCACTATACTTTCTTTCATTCTTTCCCAGCATTCTTCAACACCTAGGTCAGAAAGACTCGTCTCATTGAGTCTTTTACTGACTAGGCCTACATACATACTCCGTACACTTTCATCTTCTAATTTCTCACATTTTATCCTTTCAAGCTCTCCGAAATGGGTACGCACTCGCCAGTGTCTCCACTTCTTGAAAAGGCCCACGAATCGGCTTACCACCAGGTAGTGGTCCGTATCAAGAGTGGGGCCTCTGTAGGCTCTTGTATCCCTTAGAGTATTTCGGAGACGACTATCTATCAAAATCAAATCTATCATACTCTTTTGCTCATTCCGTCTCCACGTATACGTGTGAATATCTTTATGACGGAATAATGTGTTAGACACAAGGAGGTTCCGTTCCAGGCATACGTCCAATATCGGCTTACCAGCTTCATTCACTCTCTTGTCACCATTCGGACCAAGGACAGCCTCCAGGCCGTCTCGCTTGGTTCCGACCCACCCATTAAGATCACCACACAGAATTATCCTTTCATTTCCCTCAGCTAGATCCAGAATATCCCTAACAGTTTCCCAAAACTCCTCGAGTTCGCGGGGATCCGCGGAGCTAACGGGAGCATACGCTGCGACCAGGAAAACTCGCGTGATCCCCAGTTTTATTCGAACCCAAAGATGTCTTGGGCCTACCAACTCATAATCTTTCACTCCGGAAGCAAAGCGGGAGGAGAGAATGACTCCAACACCCCCACTGGCACGGACGTCCGGGTCCACTCCGGACCATAGGGCTACCACGCCACCGGGGAGGTCCTCGGCCTCCCTCCCCCTCCGCTTTGTCTCCGTCAAACATAAGGCATCCAGGCATCTCTCATTTAATACATCCATCATCTCATTCATCTTTTTTGCCATGCTACCTCTAACATTCCACGTGCCTATACGGCACTCCCCTCTCCTCGTCCCGCCAGGATTGGCGCTGCGTGAAGGGTGGCGGCCCCCTTCGCCGCATGCGCATGCAGCCGCACCGACGGGGGCTAATCGGTGCCCGTCGCTTCCGGGGCACGCCCTAGCAGCCCGTCCGGCTGAGTTTGCTTTGGTCAAGATTGCGTCCCACTGGGACGGCAGGGATCGCGACGTGCACGCTCTTGACATGACCCCCAAACTATGTAATGATTCTAGATATATCTATATTTCTCTAAAGATTCCTTGCACTAAATGAATTATAACCTTCACCTTCACAGTTACAACGGTAACAATATTTTGCGTGCTTTCCAATTATAGACAGATATATAATATATACATATGTATCGATATTAGGAAATATCGATAAAGTAACATCACTAAAATACTTGGACACAGTTGGTGACCTAGATGCGAGCGCATCTTACATTAAACATGAACGTTTGGTTACTGGTTAACTGAATATTGACGATATATTATATTTAATGACATACTAATTGTCGTTGGTCTAGCCATGTGGTCCAGTAGGCGGACTTGTATTTGAAGGACCAAGAATTTCAATCCTGATACATACCATAGACTTAAGTAGGTATATTGTCTCTGATGTTTTGATGGGTGTTAATATTATACTAATATACTTATTTAATTAACAAATCATTTTTTAATACAGAAGTCTTGATGTGAATAGTGGAGTTACAAGGAAACTGTTGATCTTGATTTTAATATTTTTCTACACAAATAATTTTCAACAAAAATTTGATTATCGTTCGGCTGTATTAAACGTCTTGGGACATATTGTAACTTGGCTTGTATTCAATGCAATGATTTCAATATTACTAATAAAAATAAACCATAAGTAACTGGACATATTTATTTCCTAAATAAAATATTATTTTTCCTTTCCTTTTTATTGGTTTAATTTTTTGAACACGATCTTTATATTCTTGCAATTTCAACTCACTTAATTTTATATAGGTAGGTACCTACTTTTTAAGGTCCTATTAAAAGTTCGGATTCGATTCGATTCGACTACCATTTTAAAAAGGATACTCAACTTAATTTTATTATTTTTTACATTTGAATGTTTACAATAACAATCATTATTATTTCAACTCATGTGCGGTACAGTAAGTCCCTTGCCTGCTCTTTCACCTGCTGGATACGCAATCACCTTAGCTAAGTAATTTTCGGTATACTAGTGAACTTATGAAAATGGCAATAGTATCTATACTTATATCATATCGCACGTAAACATAACGGCGAGACGAGGCGTAAAGTTATCTTAGTATAAGTTATGTTAACAATATTAGAAGCCACACAAGCATACACGGCTCGTTGGTGTATGTGAAATTGGCTATAAGTACAGATACTAATAAAACATAACATAACTTCACGCCTATTTCTACCCAAAGGTGTAGGCAACGGCTGTAAAGCCTCGTCTCGCCGTTATGTTTACGTCCCAAATGGAATAGGTGGCGAACATATTGTCATACCGGGCACAAAGTTTTTAGTCATCGATATTTATCACACATAACTTCCTTCTTGAAAATAATTTCCAAAAGTCATTGGTGTGAACTATGATTCGAAGCCGCGACTTCTTGATTCAGGAGCGGGGTGGTCGACCACTGGACCACCCGTTGACACACTCTAGGTATTTATCTCTAAGACTTTCGCGAATCACGTTCATGACATTAAAACAACTTTTAGGATTATATCGCGTTTATTTATTACTTATTTTATTTATTTCCCGACGTTTCGAACTCTTTACAGAGACTCGTGAAAATGATCTCTAAAAGTTGTTTTAATGTCACACTCTAGCTATTAAAAAAACCGCATCAAAAGGAGGATAATATGAGTGGATAGGCAGCGGAAAGCGCCTTTGTTTTATACTATGTAATGATGATTATAGATGACTGTCAACTTTGTGCACAGTGTATGATAAATAGGCATACACCGGGCACAATAGGTTCACCACCTATTCCATTTTGGATGTAACATAAAAGATTCGACGAGTCGAGTTTTCACAGCCGCTGCCTACACCTTTAGACAGAAAAAAGGTGAAAGTGAGGTTATGTATGCATTTGTGTACATGTGTACTGGATGAACGGTCCATGGTGTTATCCAAATACATAGTAACACGGCACATAGCCCTAATACGAAAATTCCCTTGTATTATTACGAAATCGAACCACGCTGTTTGCACAGGACCGTGTTATCTGCTGGTACAATCCTTTCCCCACGGCATCTAGCCAACTAATTAATGCAGGTGATAGTGAAAGGGACAGGGCTGAAGAGAACCAGTTGTGTATAACAACTTGTGTTATGCCAATCACCTCCATGTTACATCTGCATGAAGGTGCACGGTAAAATTAAAACATATCCTACGGCGTTTTCGTTGAGGAAGTTGTTATTGAATTCAGTGCTGAATATGTCAGTTGCATAATAATATCTTTAATAACGTTATAACAGGCTAAGGTCTGTAAATTGGAGATATCGAGAAACAACTAATCTTTATTAGAACAATTGAAAGATTGAAAGAGAGGGTCGGTGTAAGAGTAAGAAAGGGATCTCCGATGTTTCGGATATACGAACGAATACTGAACAGTTTTACATGCGATTCACGCTATTCTATAAATTATTGCCTGAAGAGATAAATTATCTCGGTATTATTAAAACCTAATCCATGTTAAAATATCCATCGTCATTAGAGAAAAGGCCACGCGTTCTGAGCTGCGGGCAAGCACTAGTAATTATCTAAATAAATGTTAGAAGTTTTAAATACCGGCAATCATATTTGACAACAGTTCTGAAACTCAACGACGCGAGTGAGGTGGGTAATAATCGTGCCTTATGGCGCTGTGTTCTCTCTGCCTTTATTTATATGTATACTCTATGTATTTAAATAAATGTTAACATTCCATAGCTTGGGTTCTACACAAATTTCACTGAGTTATAAGGAGTCAATGAATAGTTTAATAATACCCACAATACAAAATTTAATTGTGTGTTTTCTTCTAACCCAATACCAACATTTAATTTCATAACATACTACTGATATAATTGCCGAACATAATTATAACAATAATAGCTGTATTTATAATATGATACATTTTCAAAACACCTTTTCATTCTCCACGAGACCCTCAGAATCGTGACAGAGCGAGGTCAACCGGACCACTAGCTAGGATGTGCAGCAGTTACCGGAACACGAGTTAACGTAACATAGAAATAATATACGTATATAAACTCACGCCTGTTTATAATATAAGTATAGTCAGAGACATTGGCTTTCCACAAGCTACGACCCTGACAATTTTTTTCACCTCATCCACAGTCACACCTCTCATCATGCATTCACGTCGGTTTCGAGTGCTACGCATTTTTCCTTCTTACACAGACCGTGGTACCTTTTTCTCACGATCCCGATTCCGTCACCAATAATCGCTTCTAAAACTCTTTACGAAGTGGGTTTTCATTTATTACTGCGTCATCTATACATATAATAAAATCGTAGGAACGTCGAAACTGTACATTGGATATTTGTTTTTTAAAATACTTGGGATGTGATCTACAATCGATACCGAACCTAAAAATGTGGTTTTTAGATTTTTTGTTTATTTGTCTGTATGTTTGTTACAGATAAACTTTAAAAGTACTGTCGAGTCAACACATAGGCTAAATATTATCACGCTATCACTAATTCGGGATGAGCAATGAATCCTTATAATGGTACAGGCACAGAATTTTTGGTGCTTTATGGCGTCCACGCAGACCAAGTAGTAGGCAATAGCTAGTATAGAAATAAAATTATCAATATCAATCTGATATTATATGAATAGCGAAAGTAAAATGGGTTTGTTACCGTCGCAATTGCGTATCGTGTCTCGTATTCAAAGAAACCTACTTATATTAAGCTTACATTAACAGGTGCTTAAGAATACTACACACCAGCTTATATTACTCGGCTCGTCTCTGCTGCCGACTCAATGCGAAATTATTTTCATATCGATGATATTCTCATATGATGTACTATTTGCCTACCCCTCAAAGTGCTTTGTGTGAAGTTAATAAAGTAAATAAGTAGAAGACATTCCTAACTAGCTAACCCGGCGAACATTTTACGAGTCGGGAGCAACAAATTAATAAATATAAAGTTCTGATATAAAAGTAGCCTAAGTTACTCCTTGTTACCCGCTAATAAGACATAATGCTATTTTGTTGTATATGCCGTATAATAAAACGAGGTTATTTCATTATTACAAACCACAGAAATAGATCAAGATAGAACGGCCGCGATGGCATATTTCCATACATTTCGAGCGTGTCGCTTTTTTGAAAAACCACGCCCTCAGCGTGACGTCATTTTCATTGTGAGCGAGACGACTAGTTAGGAGACACTCACATTAGATTATCGATGTTAATATCGGCAACGTGTGTTAATTTTATTATGTTTATATTTTACTAACTTTATTGATTTTCTGTAACGATAATCATAGAAAGTAAAACATGTTAAATACTTCAATCCGACATATTAAAACCTAAAACATATTTTTCCAACAGTATATAAAATTTAATTATAAATATTTTACTGTCCTTGAAACTATACATATTTATTAAATATTTGCCTTTTTGTAAGGGTTGGCCTCACAGTCCTGGTTAAATAACGAAGCCGAACATCTACATATACCTCGGTTACTGCCCATTTGAGAAGAACGAGATGATTTTCCATCGGCGATTGGTCAAATTGGTGAAAACTTATACTGTCAAATAAACTGCTGCCAATGTAATTACGAAACACTTTGGTTGAAATTTGTGGTGTTAGAATAAAGTAGGGACAAAGCAAGATATGAGCTGATACTCAAATTATTATTGAATTAATTTATCGATAAGTCCTAAGACTCAACGATACATGGAGTGCCCATCTCTAACATTCGAATCACAGCGATTAACAGACACAACGATCAACTGGCAGGTGTATTGTGTATTTCGTTCGATTCGACGTACATTACGCGTATAATTTATACGCGCAATGTTTTTGTATACGAGCGTTGAATGCGGACAGCAATGGATATTTATCATAACGAAAAAATATACAACTTGTGATCGTAATTATTGAACATAGTAAAAGTAAAACAATAATTTATAATATCAAAAAAAATACTTTCTACTGATTTTCTGTACTTACTGATCATACGAAATATTTCCTTTTTTCATATTTGATTCACTACTTTTGTTTTTACAATTTGCCACAGCGTAATAAGGCATATATGTGACGTTTTATCTATTTTTTTACGTCCTGAACGCATGGCAGGAACGCTCGTTGCGTAATGAGAGCGAGTTTCGAAAAGCATGCAATATAGTGCAGGGTTTTGGCACGCTTGCCACGCCTATTCGCCGTTCTATCTTGATCTATTTCTGTGTTACAAACAGACACTCCAATTTTATTTATATGTAATACATATATAATAGATTGGGAAAAACCTTAAAAATAATAAAGCGATTGATTAACAATATTGGTGTGGAAAAAGGTTCATAATTTGAAAATTAAATGTTATGCTTATTTAAAAAAAAAAATGTTATGTTACACTTACCAATATTTCGCGATCGTCTTTTTGGCGTAGATGGGCGCCTTTTGAGACTCAAGTCGACCGGCTCCAACTGGATTGGCGGCACGCAGGCCTCAAAAAATAACAAACAAAAATTACAAATAATAAAATATCAGTAGCCCTTATTTTAATTTTCGTGTTACTTGACAAGACTTGGATAACGGATGGATGTAGTAGTCGAGGACGGCCAAGACACACATTCCATGAACATATAGAACGTGTCCTGGAAGAAGGTGATGTTAGGAGCCTCAAAAATCGACGCGCTTGCATGAAAAGTTATTAAAGTCAAAGAAGCGAGTGAGGCGTGTAAGAATCGTGCCTTATGGCGCTCTATTCTCTCTGCCTACCCCGCAAGGGATTTGGCGTGAAGAAGTTATGTATGCATGTTGACAAAACTATGCAACGAAAGAGATTTGCATAGAGAGCCCGCTTGGGACGTGCAGGAAGAATATTCATCATCTGTTTGTAATTCAACCTGCATTTTGAGCAAATAAATTTTATTTTAAAATATCACAGCTGGTGGCTACTACCACTTTACTTCGTAAGAGTAAGGTCGTTAAGTTTCTTGTGAGCAAAAAGTAATTTAAGAGTAAATGACATGAATAAAAGCGCACCAGGCGACAGGGTCGAATATAATAGTAGGGGAGCCCACGATGCTAAATAGGGATTAACTCGAGGGTCATAGAGACCTATTGAGTAGCAAAGCTTAGATGATAAGAAGAAAAAAATGTTATATGATTATACCGTTCAACGCAGCAGCAACGCAGGAAAGCAGCTATAGATATTTAAATATGTAAAAAAATACTGTTGCATAGACATTCTTGAGCGCGTCACATTTTGATATCATCAATACTCTACGTATTTTTAATAATGCACGTATGTTAATCTGATCGTTGCATGATGCGGGTGGTTGTATGTCAGGGATGAAAACAAAAAAATAAAAAAAATAATCGAGCGCGTTTCTAAGGGAGTGACTATTTCGATGTGACGCAAACTCGCGGCGAAATTTATAATGTGAAGATAAGAATAAGATATACAGAATAAGATATACATGGTTCATCTTTAGGTTCTCAACGTGCTGTGTCATAATCTGCCGATTATATAGAGGCATTCGCCTGACGTTTTTTTTACCACTTTGCTACCATCCTCTTTCTTTACGTCACTTTCAAATTGTCAGATTAGTGGAATTATACGCTATATTATACGCTTTTTAGGATGTAATTAACTCACCCTACCTTAATCTGACGCGCTCGAGAATTTCTGATGGTCAATTTTTTTTACTAATCTGATCCTGTATCCTTCACGGGCGGCCTTATATATGGGGCTCATGTTTGGTGGAGGTAGTTAACCAAAGACAAAAACAAGGTATTCCCCTGTGTATTAATCTGCCGCGCTTTAGTAAATCCCGAAATCCCCCTTGGGCTCCCCTACTATAAATAAATATTTGCAAACACTCGAATATATTATTAGAATTAAAAACTAATGATTGCAAACGCACATTGCGTGTTCGGGAAAAATATATTTTTTAAAGGCGGTCGTATAAAAAACACATGTCTGATATTGTTGCAATAATTTAATAATGAATTAATCATCATCGTGCAATAATAAATAACAGTTGCTTCCGAATGTGCCGTTTTTAAACAGCTTGATTTACTAGGTTCCTTCTAGGATTTAATCCTACATTACTTTACTGGTAGTGGTAGAGCCACTCCAGTTACTACATGAATGGGCCGGCTCGGTCGGTAAATACTTTCACAATATCAGCATAAAGTGACTCACGCGGCGTTTCACTCGGTGAGAGAGGTTTCCCAAGGGCTTTCCTTTCACCCCTCCCCATCCCACTCCCGACCCCTTCTCTATATCATGTTAAAGCCGGGCAACGCAGCTTGCTGTGTTTCAGGTACCCATGGGCGGCGTTACGTTCTTACCATCAGGTGACACTGTTGTGTCGCCTGATGGGCTCGATTGCCTCCTATCCCACAAAAAAGTGAATGATGATTCTGTCCATCTGTCATGTCCTAGACACGTAGTGCGGAGAATTATTGTATAGCCCGCCAAAACAAACAAAATCGGTGATATGATAGTTGGTAACAGATTTTTTGTTGGCTGTATGGTTTTGGTGGAAATATGCGGATGCTCTTGTATCGTATATTAATAATGTTATTACGTGGTCGTAATTAAATCCTTGAAAATAAAGAAAGGTGGATAACTGCTAATAGCTTGTTAGCTGGCAGTGGGATCTGTACCATTCAGTAACTATACGTTTCGCATGCGCAACTCGGAACACGCCCCTGGCACTTGCGCAACACATACACTCATACTCATACACTCATTATACGAGTATATTACGATTTGTGGTAGGAAGAAGGTGAGACCGGGTGAAACTTAACATTCATACACCGCTGAACGAGGTGAAATATTAATTACCTAATTAAAAAAGTAGAAATCTTTTTTGAGAAACCACTATAGGTGATAGGTTACTAGTATCCATACCACGAGTATTTAGTTGCTTAGTTTGGAACTAGAGGGCACTGTGTGTATTGTGTCCAAGATATTATTATTATTACTATAGGTGATGGCAGATCAAATACCATGAAACCTAACTATTGGACACATAAGACATAATTATTCATAAGAGAAATGAGGTTTTCCGCTGACATATCCAAAACCTATCAAGATTCTATAAGTTAGGGAGAATTATCCAGTAATTATTTTAATTAAATTTCCCAAGCGTAACAAAAATATGTTGGTATATCAGGCAGGCGGCTAGTCATAAAGCCGCAGTCAAATCGTTTGAAAACTTGGATATTTCGAAAGAATGACACGGTGTGCCGACCGCACTAAGAGTGCGATAGGGGCAGGAATATGATGATGTATCACAGAAATAGATCAAGATAGAACGGCCGCGATGGCATATTTCCATACATTTCGAGCGTGTCACTTTTTTGAAAAACCACGCCCTCAGCGTGACGTCATTTTCATTGTGAGCGGCGCGACTAGTTAGGAGACACTCACATTAGATTATCGATGTTAATATCGGCAACGTGTGTTAATTTTATTATTTTTATATTTTACTAACTTTATTGATTTTTTGTAACGATAATCATAGAAAGTAAAACATGTTAAATACTTCAATCCGACATATTAAAACCTAAAACATATTTTTCCAACAGTATATAAAATTTAATTATAAATATTTTACTGTCCTTGAAACTATACATATTTATTAAATATTTGCCTTTTTGTAAGGGTTGGCCTCACAGTCCTGGTTAAATAACGAAGCCGAACGTCTAAATATACCTCGGTTACTGCCCATTTGAGAAGAACGAGATGATTTTCCATCGGCGATTGGTCAAATTGGTGAAAACTTATACTGTCAAATAAACTGCTGCCAATGTAATTACGAAACACTTTGGTTGAAATTTGTGGTGTTAGAATAAAGTAGGGACAAAGCAAGATATGAGCTGATACTCAAATTATTATTGAATTAATTTATCGATAAGTCCTAAGACTTATCGATAAATGGATAAATCGACATGGAGTGCCCATCTCTAACATTGGAATCACAGCGATTAACAGACACAGCGATCAACCGGCAGGTGTATTGTGTATTTCGTTCGATTCGACGTACATTACGTGTATAATTTATACGCGCAATGTTTTTGTATACGAGCGTTGAATGCGGACAGCAATGGATATTTATCATAACGAAAAAATTTACAACGTACATACATACATACATACATAACTTCACGCCAAATCCCTTGCGGGGTAGGCAGAGAGAACAGAGCACCATAGGGCACGATTCTTACACACCTCACTCGCTTCGTTGACTTTCATAACTCTTTTCATGCACGCGCGTCGGTTTTTGAGGCTCTTAACATCACCTTCCTCCAGAACACGTTCTATTTGGTCTTGGAATGTGTGTCTTGGCCGTCCTCGACTCCTACATCCGTCCGCTTTTGCATTGTATATCTGCTTAGTCAGTCTTGCGTCAACCATTCTTTCTACATGTCCGAACCATCGGAGCATGCCCTTTCTTACTTTTACACCGACACTCTCTTTCAAACCAACTTCCTTCCTTACAACCTTGTTTTCTACGCGGACAGCGAGAGTCACTCCGCAGATTTTGCGTAGAGCCCTCATTTCTACCGCGTTTATTCTACTTTCATGCACACTCTGCCATACCCAGTTCTCGCTTCCATAAGTTAGTGTTGGGATCAGGACTGCATTGTGGATTGCTAACTGGGCCTTTCTGCTAATATTTTTTGCGCCCAGGAATCTGCCCAACACTCCGTTTACGCTATTTCCTATCGCCACTCGTCTTTCTACATCCGCAGTGTACCTTCCATCTCTGCTAAAAGCGCATCCAAGATATACAATTTCATTCACCTGTTCCAGCACTACATCATCAACCATTATCCTTGCATCTGTTCTGGATTCCTCCCTTTCAAACACCATTACTTTCGTTTTCGTCGCATTCAACTGCAAGCCTTTAATCATGCAATCATCTTTCATAGTAGTGACTAGTGTTTGCAGGTCTGACGGCGATTCGGCTAGAAGCACGGCGTCATCTGCGTAAAGCAGGCAGCTCACAACTAGGTCACCCATTCGCATCCCTACATCCATCGATCTCATTCTCCGGAGACAACTGTCCAGGTACAGGGTGAACAGTCGAGCGGACAGCACGCAACCCTGTCTGACGCCGATATTGACGTCAAACCAGGGGGACAAGCCGCCGTCAACACGCACACACGCTGTGCAGCTCTCATAAGTGGACTGCACAGCGCGCAGCAGTGCTCCGCTCACCCCGTAACCCGGGAGTATATCCCACAGATCCTTTCGTAACACTCTGTCAAACGCTTTTTCCAGATCCACAAAACCGCAGAAAACCTTCCGGTTAACAGCCAGTTGTTTCTCCACGATGTTGCGGAGAGAAAAAATCTGATCCATGCACCCTCGTCCGCTTCTGAAACCACCCTGAGCCTCCCACAACACTCCATCAGATATCACCCTCATTCTCCTTTCAATAATTTTCCCATACACTTTTGCTGCTAAACTGATCAAACTGATGGCCCTGTAACTGGCGCACTGCATACGTGATCCCTTACCTTTATACAAGGGCACGATGACAGCGCGCCTCCAGTCCATGGGAACCTTACCCGACCTCCAGCACAGATTGCTCAAGGTCAGGAAAGCGTCCCGGACACAGGATCCACCGTGTTTGATCATTTCAGCAGACATCATATCAATTCCAGCTGCCT
The DNA here is from genome assembly GCA_905147225.2 of Euproctis similis. NCBI lineage: Eukaryota > Metazoa > Arthropoda > Insecta > Lepidoptera > Erebidae > Euproctis > Euproctis similis. The sequence continues at coordinate 17,801,847 of LR990106.1, forward strand.
TACCATTTTTCATACTTCGTATCGACCATTCAATCTCTTCCATAGTAATGTCCTCATCAGATGTTGGCGCAGCGGTGTCAGCCGTAGGCTCACTCGCGGCACCCACATCCGGAACATACTCGTACATTTCCCCAAAATACTCACTCCACCTGCCCAATACATCGCTTGGGTTTGCAAGAATGTCACCAAACTTAGACATAATTTTGTCCATTCTGGATGTTGACGAAGAACCCCGAGACTTTCTAACTTCCCTCCAGAAGAGTTTGTTATTCGCCTCGAAGTTCTCCGTCAACCTCACTTCCTCATTCGCAACAAGTCTTTCACGCTTCTCTTTCACTAAGGCTTTGGTAACATTCCTGCAGCGACGGTAGCTCTCATACTTTTTCTCTGTCATACTATCATTCTGGTTCAAACTTGAGACATAATCCAACCATGCTTTTTTCTTTCTTTCGACGCTGGATTTCACATCCCCGTCCCACCAGGCGTCACCTCTCAGAAGCTTATGCCTCTTTGCACTACCACATACTTCTTTTGCACTATTCACTATACTTTCTTTCATTCTTTCCCAGCATTCTTCAACACCTAGGTCAGAAAGACTCGTCTCATTGAGTCTTTTACTGACTCGGCCTACATACATACCCCGTACACTTTCATCTTCTAATTTCTCACATTTTATCCTTTCAAGCTCTCCGAAATGGGTACGCACTCGCCAGTTTCATATTTGATTCACTACTTTTGTTTTTACAATTTTTCACAGCATAATAAGGCATATATGTGACGTTTTATCTATTTTTTTACGTCCTGAACGCATGGCAGGAACGCTCGTTGCGTAATGAGAGCGAGTTTCGAAAAGCATGCAATATAGTGCAGGGTTTTGGCACGCTTGCCACGCCTATTCGCCGTTCTATCTTGATCTATTTCTGTGTGATGTATGTATATCTTGATATACACAAAATTCTACTAAACTCAGTTACACACTGTTAGCAATAACCGTATATTTCGTAAACACCGAACTTTCCCAACGAAATCCGAGTAGAAATCCCTTGAGCAATTGTCCAATCCCCTCTTGTATAAGATAACTGACAAATCAATAGATCAATTATCGATTGGTTCGCTTGAACGTTCCATATTCAAATCGGTGTATCGTATAGGACCATTTAAATTTGGAATCGATTCGAAACAATTTTGCAACTGGATTTAGCCGTCCTTAGAGATTCTTATTTGATATAAGATCCGCAATAGATTGTCTATATGTTCGCGATGTTAATTTATTACCCAGCTCGTAAAACTATCGCGGTGCCATATCTTGGATTCGAATCTATACAACTGAAAACAATAACAGTTGGCTTGCTGTGATTTCATCGTGTGAACTTGTTAAATCCACTTACCGTATTCAAGAACCGGTAGCAACCGGTAATTACCAGAGTGGTGATGTCAAATTGTGCCTTATAGAATGTTATATCTCATTTTTATTTACTGTTTTAACTTTTAATTATATTTTTAACTTGCAGGAGGCATAAGTACAATATTTATTAATTCGTTTCTGTTGCATCTGAGGTGAAAGTTCTGAATAAGTCTTAATTAAAAGAGAACCAGATGTTTAACTATTAGACCAGGGTAGATGCCTTCAAAAATTATAAAAAGTGAAAAAAAAATTATAATAGGATGAAACCCATTAGAAAAGGAGGAGAATATTACAAAAATGAAAGAAAAAATAATTTACGGGCGATCTGAGGTCAAGAAGGGGATGGGGGTGAGTTCTTAAGGGTAAAAACGGTTTTTCTCGATTTCCCGCAAAACTAAAAGTCCTATGGAAAAAAGTTTAATGGCAAAGTTGTAGGATAAAAAGTAAAGTAAAAAGATCTAAAACTTTTGTATTTACACTTTTTTCACATAACCTCAAAATTAATGTGAAAAATTCAAAATATACTAATATACTATATATTTTTCGAATTTGATTTGCATTTTCTCAGAAGATTTACTACAATAGCATTTTTTTTTTCACAATTGGAAATTAGACATTTCAGCAAACAGAAAACATACTAACTTTTTAAAAAAAGCTGATATTTTGACGGGTGAATTTTCGATTGAAAATTAGGGTTCTTTTTCGATATTAATTCAAAATAAGGCGAAAAAATAAATATTTTTAAACAAATAAATGACAGCGTATTTGGAACATAAAAAGGCAACTTTTCACAGAATATCGTGGGGAAAAAAATAATTTTCGTAAAAGAAAAAAAACTAAAAACTCAACTTTGCCATTAAACTTTTTCCATAGGACTTTTAGTTTTGCCGGAAATCAAAACCGTTTTTTACCCTTAAAAACTCACCCCCACCTCCTTCCCCACCTCAGATCGCCCGTAAATTATTTTTCCTTGCATTTTTGTAATATTCTCCTCCTTTTCTAATGGGTATCATCCTACTATTATTTTTTATGGTTTTAAAAATTATCTACCCTGGTCTATTATCTGGTCTATAATCACTATTATCGTTTAATATTATGGCTTTGCGATTATGTAAATCTTAATATTTTAGTATGAATTCCACCAATTATTTAATATATTATTAATTTAAAGATGTTGGCAAGATCTACCACAGTAAATATTCGAAAGTATGGACAGCTTTACTTTCTACCTACCCAATGAAATACCGGGCGCGTGGAATAAATGGTGAACCTACTATGGAAGCAGAGTTGAATATGTAGTCACAAATAACTAAAACTAAAAGAGTCAAAAGTAAAAATTCGACCCCATAATCATACCCACAGAGGTGTAAAAGAAATCAACCTTGTTCAACAAGATTACCATCCTTACAATATGGAACATAATTTAATCTACGAACGACATAAAAACTTAAAAACAAATCAATGGTATCTTGGCGATTGTGACGAATCAATCGACAACAAACACGTAGAACCCCATCACGTAACATACCATAATGCTAGTACAAGGTAATAACCATAGATACCTTCACACACGAGCAAGCGGTCCATAGATAATGCGTAACAGAGGGAGCGGTGGGGAGAAAGATCACTGTAAGCTGCGCAACAGCTAAATCTTCGCGATTTATCATTGGCAGTAAATCAGTTTTATGGAAGTCCATTTAGCGCAAAAAATATCTAAATGTTACATTTCTGAACTGATGGCGAGTCTAAGACCACACAGCACAACACTGCACTATACTTTTCGGAAGTTAACATAACTTCAGGCTTTTTCTACCCAAAGGCTGTTAAGCCTCGACTCGCAGTTATGTTTTACGTCCCGAGTGGAATAGGTGGCGAACCTATTGCCATACCGGGCTCAAAGTTTTCAGTCACCGATATTTATCACGCATAACGAAATTAATTTCGAAAAGTGATTGGTGTGAGCCAGGATTCGAACCCGCGACCTCTTGATTCAGAAGCAGGGTGCTCGACCACGGACCACTTATTTGACTTTTCGGAAGTTGTGTGATAAATATCCTTGACTGACCAAAATAACTGTTGCTGAAAAAAATAGCAATCATAAACGTTTTTAACAAATGTTACACAATCGAGTTACATTTATGAATCAACACTAAAAGCGGTAAATTCATTTTGAAGGATCAATGTTAAATATTAATACATACCTCCATGTTAGAGGGCAGCACGACGCCCTTGCGACGTCCCGCGCCCTCCCGCTCATCCTACGAAAAAAAAGAAAGAAATTGTTACAATACAATATCTATTCTATTTACTGACTTCACAGAAGATAGATAGATAACAATTTATTTGCGTCGATGGTCTAGTAGTCGACCACCTGCTTCTGAATGTAGAGATCGCGAGTTCGAATCCTCACACTGGCTCACACCAATGACTTTTCGAAGTTCTTTTCGGACGTTAATTACGAAAAATGTCGGTGACTGAAAACTTTGTGCCCGGTATGGCAATAGGTTTGCCACCTATTCCATTGGGGACATAAACATAACGGCGAGACGAGGCTTAACAGCCTTCGGGTAGAAAAAGGCATGAAGTTATGTTATGTACATAAGTATGTTATTTGCGTAATAAAGATTAAATCACATATAAAAAATCAGTACAAGGTGTAATAGGGGTACAAATGGCGGCCTTATTTCTAAAAGCAATTTCTTCGATGCAAACAAGGAGTTCTCAAATGGATTCTTATGAATGTGATAAATATTTACTTTCATAAAGACGATTCATTAGTATTAATAAATCTTAAGTTTGAGGTACATAGTTAGGAAGTATTGCAGATTATTCGACCGCCATAGATTGTTACACGTTCATAACATTGAAACAACTTTTTAAGGATTATATCGCGTTTACTTAGTCTGGCCATAAATACTGTTACAACTAAAAATACAAAAATATTACATTTGAATTTGGAATCTGTCATTTTTATACGATTGTTCATTGTGTTTTCTCGTTTTGGCGCCAATACTTTGTACAATATTTTGCGATATTAAAATGGAGTGGGGTGATAAAGAGAACTGAGTCGCTGTGATTGCATTACACAAAGTAGGTATGGAGCCAAATGCAATTTTTAAAACTCTCCATACACTTGGTATTAGTCAAATGTTTGTGTACCGGGCTATTAATAGGTACAATGAGACCTCCTCTGTTTGTGACAGAAAAAGACCTGGCCGTCCACGTAGTGGTCGTACGCAAAAGGTGGTCAAAGCAGTAAGGGAAAGAATTCGAAGAAATCCTGTCCGCAAGCAAAAGATTTTATCTCGGGAGATGAAGATAGCACCTAGAATAATGTCGCGTATTTTAAAAGATGACTTAGGACTTGCAGCCTATAAGAGGCGCACTGGTAATTTATTAACTGATAATTTAAAAAAGAATAGGGTGTTAAAATCTAAACAACTACTGAAACGGTACGCAAAGGGAGGTCACAGAGAAATATTGTTTACGGATGAAAAAGTTTTTACAATTGAGCAACATTTTAACAAACAAAATGACCGTATTTATGCTCAAAGCTCTAAGGAAGCTTCCCAATTAGTTGACAGAGTGCAACGTGGGCATTATCCGACTTCAGTGATGGTTTGGTGGGGTGTTAGCTACGAAGGAGTGACTGAGCCATATTTTTGTGAAAAAGGTATCAAAACATCGGCACAAGTGTATCAAGATACCATTCTTGAAAAGGTAGTCAAGCCCCTTAACAACACCATGTTCAATAACGAAGTATGGTCCTTCCAGCAAGACTCGGCACCGGGTCATAAAGCTCGGTCCACGCAATCTTGGTAGGAAGCGAACGTTTCGGAGTTCATTAGAGCTGAAGACTGGCCGTCGTCTAGTCCCGATCTTAATCCACTGGATTATGATTTGTGGTCAGTTTTAGAGAGTAAAGCTTGCTCTAAACGTCATAATAATTTAGAGTCCCTAAAACAATCCATACGATTGGCAGTGAAGAATTTTCCCATGGAAAGAGTGCGTGTTTCTATTGATAACTGGCCTCAACGTTTAAAGGCCTGTATTGCAGCCAATGGAGACCACTTCGAATAAGCTTTTTATATTTTATATCGTTTTATATTTATGTATTAAAGTAACACACTGTAAAAGTAATAAATGATAATTGAAATTTTAAAAAAATGTTTTTCTTTGTTGCAATATTTATGGCATGACTAAGTATTTAGAGCTTATTTTCTATTTATTTCCCTACGTTTCGAACTTTTTACAGAGATCATTTTCACGAGTAATGAACAAACAGATGGTAGTCGTTCAGAAGCTATTTTCATTGATACAGAAAGTACATAAAATGTGGGTATTTTGGAAATAAAAATCAAAAATTGTGGCGCTAGTGGTTGTCTCGTACGAGCGATCCGAGTAGCGAAATTACGGGAAATAGAAAATAATTTACAGTTTTCCAATTTGTTGTAATTTTGACAATTTACAACAAAATAAAAATGCTTAAATTCGTGTGAGTAGAAACTCACATAAATTTTTATTTTGAGAAAACTCTAAACATTTGTGTAGTGTAAAATTGCCTACAATTTCAAATAAGTATAATAAACAGTAATAAGTTAGGTAAATCGAAATTGTATAGAACAAGACTAAATTTTAAAATATATTTTTACGAATGCCACTCAAATATCCACAAAGTTGAGTTCAAAATTTCAGTTGAGTTCAGGCCCTGAGAGCAACAGCTTGATTGTATCCACAATATCTCTAATACCTCTTCTCTGTAATGTAAAACCACCTTTTTCGAAATCGGAAAGAAAACGCAACTTGCCCCACAGAAAACAGCAGTCACGTAACTTTTCAGTTTGAAGCCTCATTGAAAATAAAATGTCTAGCAATAAGCGCGCAACCGGTTATATTAATTCTGGAATCATCTATGTTCATCTGTTAGAATCGTGGCCTAAATGAGACCTGGAATAGCGCCACCTCGTCTCCTTGCGAAATGAAGTGCATCGACGAAAATTTATCTGATGGACCTATTTCTAGCAATAGGTACAGTACGTTACTGAATTAATTTAACGCGTTACGATCCGATATGTTGGCAATAAGCCCGACACCTTTACCATGACATCCAATATGCCTTTTGGTGAATGTAAACAAACTCCACTTACATCCTCGACTGTTATAGAAAGCACATGAAGGGCATTACCTACTCTTAATCACGACACAACTAACGTTTGGTGCGTGACTGACTAAATCAAGAAGACTTTTAGCCTAGTGAATGTGTTTATTAAAAAGGTATAGCATGTCTTGATGTTTTTACTATAGTACTACATACATACACAACTTCACGCCAAGTCTCTTGAGCAGTAGGCAGAGAGAACAGCGCGCCAAAAGGCACGATTCTTACACGCCACACTAGCTTCTTTGAATTTCCTAATTTGTGTCATACACGCTCGTCTTATTTAAGGCTCCTGACATCCTCAAGAACTCCTTCTATTTGGTCATGGAAAGTGTGTCGTAGCCGCCCTGGACACCTACAACCATCCGCATTTGCTTTGTATATCTGCTAAGTCGAACTTACTTCATCCATTCCTTCTACATGTCCGAACCATCGGAGCATGCCCTTTCTTACTTTCAGACCGACACTCATTTCAATCCAACTTCCTTCCTTACAACCTTGTTTTCAACGCAGGCAGCGAGAGTTACTACGCAAATTTTCTGCAGTGCCCTCATTTCGACCGCAATATTCCCGTGGTATTTCACCGGTCGAGCCGGCCTATTCATGCAGCGAACTGCAAGACTGAAATGTATTTATTTACACACAAAGTCATCTCTAACAGATTCTTAATCCTGTACATTGTCCCTTCTATACATCTAAAAATATTCGAATGTCTTCGCGACCTAGCCGCACAAAGGTCAGTAAAGAGGTCGCCAGAACTGGTTGTGCATCAAATCGTGAGTTACGACACGATACCAATTAATGAGCTTGTTCGAGATAAGGTCAGTTCTAATCACGTTTGTAATGGACGCTTTTTACAAATGTTTATACTGTCATCCATCCAGATATCATAATTCAGTTGGCCGAGGTAGTGGTACTGCAATGTCCGCTCTAATTTTAAATAGTTACATTATGTAAATAGATAGAGGGCGCCAGTTATATCAACATGGATCCTGGGAATTATTGGATGAATTTAATTTGGATTTGATGACCGAGGTCTGATTCAGAAATCGTGGGATCCACTCTGGGCTCACAAATGATTTCTCGGAAGCTATGTGTGATAAATATCGATGACTGACAAGCAATAGGTTCGCCACCATCCATCTCTACGTTCAGCATTTCATCACAGCTCTTGACTGCAAATCATGGCTCAAACCATTTTTATCACAATTTTTTTAGTAGACATAGCTTCACAAGTACCTTGCGGGTTAGGCAGGGAGAACGGAGCGCCACAAGGTACGATTCTTACACATCTCACTCTCTATTGACTTTCATTAACTCTTGTCATACACACTTGTCAGTTTTTAAGGCTTGTGACATTACCTTCCTCAAGGACTCTTTTATTTGATCATGACAAGTGTGCCGTGGCTCGTTGTAGTATATTTGCTTAGTCAATCTCGCATCATTTTATATGTCGATCGGAGCATGCCCTAATTTATTTATTTTACAGACATATTGATAATAGAATGAATGTACAAACTCACCATATACACCATTAAGCACCTGTTGTTCTATTCATAGTTTGAAAATGTGAGCTGTGAAAAGAAAATATATTCTATAAATTATGTAAATATAGTACTACATACATAAATACACACATGCATAAGTTCACGCCAAATCCCTTGCAGGGTAGGCAGAGAGAACGGAGGGCCATAAGGCACGATTCTTACACACCTGACTCGCTTCGTTGACTTGCATAACTCTTGTCATGCACGCGCGTCGATTTTTGAGACTCCTAACATCAGGTCATGCATCGTCCATTCTTTCTACATGTCCGAACCATCAGAGCACGCCCTTTCTTTCTTTTACACCGACACTCTCTTCTTCTTCTCTCCTCTTCTTCTTCTCTCCTCTTCTTCTTCTCTCCTCTTCTTCTCACTCTTTTTTCTTACTTTTACACCGACATTCTCTTTTTCTTCTTCTCTTCTTTTCACTCTTTTCTTCTTCTTTCGACGCGGACTGCGAGGGTCTCTCCGCAGTCTTTTGCGCAGTGCCCTCTTTTCGACCGCGTTTATCCTACTTTCGTGCACACTCTGCCATACCCAGCTCACGCTACCATAAGTTAGGGTTGGGATGAGTATTACATTGTGGACTGCTATCTGGGCTTTTCTGCTAATGTTTTTTGCGCCCAGGCATCTGCCCACCGCTCCATTTACGCTATTTCCTAACGCCACTCTTCTTTCTACATCCGCGGTGTACCTTCCATACCTGCTAAAAGCGCATCCAAGATATACAATTTCATTCACCTGTTCCAGCACTACATCGTCAACTTTTCATCCGTTCTGGATTCCTCCCTTTCACACACGCTGTGCAGCCCTCATAAGTGGACTGCACAACGCGCAGCAGTGCGCCGCCCACCCCGTAGCCCGGGAGTATGTACCACAGATCCTTTCGTAACACCCTATCAAATGCTTTTTCCAAATCCACGATCCGCAGAAAACCTTCCGGCTCAGAGCCAGTTGCTTCCATACACCCTCTTCCGCTTCTGAAACCACCCTGAGCCTCCCACAATACTATGTCAGATACCACCCTCATTCTCCTTTCAATAATTTTGCCATACACTTATAGTTTTAAATTTTAAATAAACATTATATTTTATGTTCTTGCAATTATAGGCAGAGTTATCCTAAATTTTTCATACATTAGTAACCTTTATTCTTTCCCGAGCAGTGAAGTGTTCTCTCTGTCTCAAACCATATTCAAAACAAATAGTTTTGAATATGGTTTTATTGTTGTTGTAAAAAGTCATTTAGTACATGCCTACATTTTAAGCATGTTCATTCTACTTTCATGATGCTTCTGGTGTTTTGATATAAGTTTTTAGCTCTTAGAAGCTGACGAATTACTAATTTACCTCAATATATAACGAAAATAAATCTAGTCAGCTGATATTTTGGAATATTTCAGTTGTTACGAAAATGTTAAGGATTTTTAATATAGGATATTAGGTACATAAAAGTAACTAATACTTACTGAGTAATTTGTAAGGAGGTGAAGCCATTCTTGTTCATGATAATTAATAAATATATACTATATTAGGTACTGGCCTTATAGACACTAAAACTATAAATGTATCACATAAATTAAAAATACTTTTTTTCTTATTATATATAAAAGAGCTGGCTCATATTACTTCTGTACGATTATTTTACATATTTTGGTATTATAAAAGTAAATTCATCCATCCATCCATTATTGTGTTCAAATCTGAAACAAAAAAGAAATATGTTGGTTAAGTTGAAACCTATGTGAAATCTTTACCTAGAATAGAATTTTAAAATGTGAATCCATTGTATATTTTTTTATTAAATTGCACATGTTATACGAATTTCAAGTAATGTAATCTCTATTAGAAGTTACAAGCAAAGTAAAAAAAGATATAATTAAATTGTAAGTTTTAACTATGTTGCAGCTACTAGAGGTTATCAGCAAATTACAGTTTTAAAGAAACTGCTTTTTGCTTATATTTTCATGGCATAAGATTAAAAAGTATGGGTCTAAATGATGTATTTAGATATTTACATCATTCAGCATTCCATAATAGTAGAGTAAAATATAAAAATATAAAGCTAGTTGATTTCCATACAAATTAAATTCAGAAACAATTAAATAAGCTAAGATAATTTAGGATAAATGCTTACGAAAAAGAAAACAAAACTGAACCTACCAGCCAGCATGTCATTGTGTACAATAATTAGGTACTTTCTAGGATATCTAACTCACTATCTATCTATCTAACCATTATGAGTGGAAAATTATAATAAAAAATTTACATCTTATTTACTATTTTTTTTAGAAATTCAAGCTTGACTCATTCGTATCGTTTAAAAATTAGTAAAATTTAACCACTTAGAAAACAACATGAATTCTTAAAATATTTACACACCTTTAAATTGTATCCCTCTAATATTACACTCTCACAAAACATCGCGACTAAAGCCAGGTGACCTGTATTTTATAAAGGGAATACCCGTACATACTCATACAAAGTAAAACTTAGTTTGTAAAAGTTTTTCACAACCGTCACGTCACATCAATGTAAATATTTTCATCGAACTGTCAAAAATATTATATTACCCGATCTAAAAAATAGAAGCCGGATCCAAAGCGAAATGTTAATAAAACAGTGCATTATGTTTCAGGCGGATTATAAACGAAAGTGTATGTACAAAAATTACGTGATTTCCTATTTCGTATTTTTTTCGAATTACATTGAGTCTAAAAAGTGTATTAGTACTTTAGTGTCTATTAAAAACATTAGCCATATTAATGGTAAAGGCTACTATCCGGTCGCAGTGGCCTTATAATACTGTTCAAGAATTAACTTGAGTAGTAAGAGTACTTGTGTACTTGTTCATATTGCCATTCGCCGATCCCTGGCCGGGACCAGTCCGCAATTTTACAAAGTTGATAGTTATGTTTAAATTCAATCACAATTCAAGCAAGTCATTTATCGAGGAATTTGGCTATTAGTTCGATATAACAAAAGTTAATCGACGTAGATGAAATTGCAGTCAAAGAAAGATGAGAATTCAGTACTTCATTTAATATAGGTAGCTTTAAATAATGTGTCACGCGCGCTGTTGTCTACTATGGATGCGTAAACTGCTGTACCGATTTTAATAAAATTTAGCATGTTCTGTCCAACTTTAAGAAAAGATTGTATAACTAAATTATTTACGAGTACAAAAACGATTCCGTCGGTATCTATACAAATAAATACTTTTACCAGAACTTATTTCACTAGATGAATATGGTAAAGGATAATTACGGTAAATAAATTAACATAGTGTTTTTGGCTGATAGACCGGGCTAAGCCGCCCCTGTGTGCGGCGCACACAGTGGTCAGTAGGGGCGCCGCTATAGAAATTATTTTGCTAAATTTACACAAGAACTTTTAATTTCTTTGTATTGGAGTATCTTTATGTAAGTAGGTGTAATCTGCTTGTTGGCACAACATGTCTAGTAAGTTTTAATTTATAATAGTTCAGCGTTAAAAACAAAAGACAGACATGAGTTTGTTTGTGCACACACACATACACATAACGCCAAATCCCTTACGGTGTAGGCGGAGAGAACGAAGCGCCATAACATTATGGCACGATTCTTACTTCAGTCCCTTCTTTGACTTGACCATCCACTTTTGCATTACTTATAGTATATCTATTTTGTCAACCTTGCATCATCCATTCATAAAGTGACCAGCCGTCCCGTTTTGAACGGGACTGTCCCGTTTTACGATTACGAGTGCCGGTGAACCCGAAATGAGCTGTGGGACGCCAAATTGTCCCGTTTTCAGCAGACGCGCGAAAATTTGGATAATGGTACTGATAACCATGAAGAATTTGTGAAGAGGACGGCTAAATAATTTTATAAAACAATCTGTCAATATCTGGACCTGGACTAGCTTTCTTAAAAACACTTGGCTATATTATTTTGGGTAGATTTAACAAAGGTCCCCATAAGAGGTACATAGGTAGAAATTACAAAATCTCTGAAACGTATCGTATTAATTGAAAAACAATAAATAAACAATAAATTGACTATAAATAGGCTTCGAATCGCAGCCCATCTCTTCTCATGGGTGTCGTAAGAGACGACCGAGGGAAAATTGGGAGATTAATCAGATTAAGCAGCAGCTTTCTCTCTCGAAAAACTAAGATTTACTGAGATCGCTAACCCAACTGCCAAGTGTGGCGAAAAATGCACAAACTCCTCATGAATTGACGACAGAAATAATGCGGCCCTCAGTCAAGGTAGCTTAGTTATGCCGTTAGATTACGGCGACATCTAGACGCCAGACGTCGTCTGGATGCGACGGGAATAGTGCGGATATTGTGTGTTACCCTGATAAAACGCACGCTTAGGACTGACGAGAGGATCACCGATTACCGAGCTGGAAGACGAGCTGAGTACTATACGATGGGGCATTGTGAGATTATCAGAAGGCTGCAGGATTATCAAGACAAAGACCAAGACCAAGTGTGGTCGTGTTTTTTTTGAGAAGGGTGACAAAATACGCTTGAAAAGTTATAGACCCATCTCACGTCTAAGCCATGTTTATTAGCTGTTTTGGAGGGTTTTTGCAAATCCACTCTCACGCAGACTTGACGACTTTAAGCCTCTAGAACAAGCTGGTTTTCATTAAGGCCTTAGAACACACACAACCTGGCATTTGTGGGCTATGCTTTTGATTTCGCTAAAACTTGGGTTGTAGGTACTGCAGTATTGCAATCCAGAAATGCAAAATTAACTATCAGTATATCAAAGCGTGGAAGTGTTTCTACAGAAACGCAGTACGAATCCAATTCCATTGTAGAAAGGTGTCCAACAAGGGGACGTAATCTCTCCGAAGTTGAAATTTCTAAATGTTCTAAAAGCGATATTGATAGTTAAGTTCAAATGAAATCGTTACCAATATGACCAACTATATGTAAACATAATTGTTCCTCTGATAAATTTAATTAGGCTTTTTGGGTACCATTTATTTAATAACTTTAAAAAATAATAAAAAGTGTTTCTTTTTCACTGACAACATGTTATTTCATCTAACTAAACCGACGTCCCGTTTTGAGTAAAAAAAAATAAATGGTCACTTTATCCATTCATGAACCATCAGACCCTTTCTTACTTTCTTCTTTGTTAAAAATAAATATCTAGGTACATAATTATTCCAATAGTGAACACAAATGATGAATTAAAAATCTTTAACACACAAACAAATCTTTCCGGATTTTGTTATTATTAGGAAATGTTTTAGGCAGGTACCTACATTTCTTACGTACATAACATTAAGAAGACAAAGTAGATCCGCTACTGTTTGTGGTCGATTGCGTTTTTTTTAATAGCGCCTAGTTCAATGACCTATTTTCAATACTCAGATGATTTAATGTTTGTATATTTAAATAAACGTGCAGTTTTTATTACGATGTTTGTGAAGCTTTATTCACTATCCGAAAAAAACACAGCAAGTGTCACTTTAGAGTTTGCGTCGATATTCTGGGAGACCGAGGCAGACTGTAGTCTTCACTGCTGTTTTTTTAGGTACTAAGATAATTTGAGCGACTCTCACACACCAGACAACCCCAAGAACTACAAAAATGAAACTTTCATTTGTAAAAGAAAAACATAAGTTTGTATATGATTTATTTATATTTTTTCTTCTATGCAATCCTCTGACTCTGATTTCGTCGGCACTGAGTGAGTTATCTTTTTTCTTTTCGCATAGTATTCTATTCGTTCTTCTAAACTCGCTGAAAAAACATAACCTTATAGATATTTGTTAAATTATACAAAGGTAAAGATACTACACTACACGGAAATGTTTGGAAAACATAGTGTAAAAATTATAATAATAATATGCTTTTTGATAAAAGGACTGACCGTAAGCCAATAAAAAATCAATAAACATTTCAAAATACTATAATACAGATATGGTGTATTTACATTGTAAAGACATAATTGTTCATATAATGTGTCTTCCATGTGTCAGCCTATTTCTAATATGAGAATAATTGAAGTTATGACATACACTAGACATAGGCTAGGCCATCGATTCAATAAAATAATAAACTACACTATCATCATTTCATTACATAGTATAAAACAAAGTCGCTTTCTGCTGTCTGTCCCCTTATAAGCTTAGATCTTTGAAACTACGCAACGGATTTTGATGCGGTTTTTTAAATAGATAGAGGGGTATATACGGGGTGGTTCATGAATGACGTAGTAAAGAAAAAGTGATAAATCCAAAAATTAGTTAATCAATACATACTTTTGTTGCGGAACTTTTTGAAAGTTCGCCGGGTCAACTAGTTTTATATAAAAGCACAGAAAAGATGTCACGACATCCGTTAACTTACAACATGTATCCCTTTTCATCAGCTTGGTATAAACTTTTGGTTTCACACCCTGTAAGAGGCAATCAGTGTAAGCCATAATTTTGTTCTTATCCAATTCCTCTTCAGTTTTTTCAATATTATCTATCCCATCTATATTGTAATATTTTTCTTCTAATTCATTAATCACATCTTTAATCATTGTTGATCTGTTAAATATGTTAAAATTAATATTAGCATTATATTTTTATAGATAAATGATGTCGCTCGAACTCCTTATGATATTGCAGGTCCAAAATGAGTTTTTATTTTGAGAGATAAAGTTTATATTTTTAGACCAAGACAAAGCTACCACCAGTTCGCGTCAAGTTTGCCGTTGGTGATATGACATTACTCGTAGCGTCAGCAAAAAAGAAACTATATTTAAAATATACTTTTATTAATTGCGTTTAATCACTCGGGTCCATGGGTTCAACACCAGAAATTTAACGGTTTCTCGGTTTCAACTGTTTTTCTTCTCATTTTCGAATTAAGTGATAATCTTAAACACTATAATGCGTAAGTCACTTCTGAAAGTTTTGCTCTTTACCCGTAGTTTAAACAAAGTGAAAAACTAAGAAATTTCAAAAGCAACATTTTTTTATGCCAACGATACTGAGAGATCGATTTAGGGGCAGTAGGCGGTTCAGAAAACGGGACGCGCGTTCCACGGACCGGCAAACCTAAAGCGAACGGGTATTAGTCACAATTAATGATACATCTGCTCCTACAATGGAACAGGTAGACATAAATTAAATAGCAAATGGCTTTCGAAAATAATTCCGAATATAAAGGTGGGTATGAAAGCAATAGGAGGCTCTGAACTTTTTAAAATCTAGTAGGGAATTCGGTAAATTCAAACTCATTGCAATACTTCAAGCCGTTGAAAATAAAACACACATAACAATTCCATCTTAATGATAAAAACTTACTGTATACTTTTAACGGTCCACTCGGTTTGAATTTGTGTTATAACACTTCGTAACTCCTGCTTATCATATATCCAATTATAGTCTAAATTGTATGAGGCGTGAAAGAGATTGAGGGGTAGGTCTGATGCCATGCTGTACTGGGGTTTCCTGAAATAGATTTTAATTCACTCATGTAATTTGCACTGTATATATCAAATATTTTTAAGTATTTTTTATAGGCAAATGAGCAGGCTGGTAACCTGGTGGTGACTTGCGCCGGACATCGGCAACACAGGGTCCACAGTTCCACAGTTGCGTTGGCGGCCTTAAGCATGGAATGTCGAGGCGAGATGAAAGGCAGTAGACCTCCACATACCTCTATTAAATGATTTTTAAGCCTCAAGTTTTTGCCTTATATATTCATCCAATTTAATAATGTTATTTGTATCAATATATAATGATTTCTATTACCTAGGGTTGTTCTCGACGTCCAGCAACTCGCTAACTACTTCCGGTCTCTCTTTGCCCTCGCCAATTAGCAGTAACACTCCCATGATACACCTTATCTGATGCCACAGGAATGCATTTCCTTCTATTAATAAATAATACATTGAAGTTGCTGCAATAAGAAAAAAATACTTTTACCGATCTAATAAGATTGCAGATACCTCATTGGGCTAAAAAGCATGAAGGTACCAAAGAATAATCTTACGTTTATCAACATCAGTATTTAAGACAGGAACAATTTCAGCCTTCAATATCTCCCTGCGGAACTCCTTGACACCGTTGCCAACATCCATTTTGCACAAGTTTCTATAATCGTTGGATCCCAATAAACGTGAGCACCCGGCACGCATAGACTCTATGTCTAAACACGAACGGGGGAAATAGTATTTATATTGACGCTTCTTGCAATCAAATCTGTGACAATAAAACAATATAAGTTTTTATAACATGATAAATATATTGCAAAACTTAAACTTCGTACTGTACTGTGTACAGTCACAGTCAAATTATGTAGCATAGAACACAAAATTAAACCTTTGTTTATTAGGAACAGTCCGTTCTTTAGATGCCATTATATACATGTCCTTTGTTTTTGCTACAATTCTATACATATTTGGCTGTCTTTATTTGTCTTATTGTCTCTTACTCATTCCCTTGCTCTCTCATTACTAAATAATATAACAAAGTAGGTAAATTATCACCATTTATTATGGTATAATATAAATTTACCTGGCACTGAAATCTGGATTCTCCATAGGTATAGGTGCCCATGCCACAACTCTTATATCCTTGGGTAACAGTCTATTGATCCTTTTACAATATGGTATTTCATTAAATAATGCCTCAGATGAATATTGTTCATTACTGGGATACTTGCTGCATAATGTTATTGAAATAACCTGACAGCAGAAAAGTGAAAATAAATTATTAATACTTAGTTATCCACTATGACGGTGAAATACCACGACCTCTCATAAGATCGACGTAAAGTGGCTCATGCTGCGTTTCGTTCGGTGAGAGAGGTACCCGGAGGCCTACCCCCATTCCCCATCTTTTTCATTATCCTATAAAGAAAAAAAAACGTTCAAATCAGAAAGAATTGACTGGAAACAATAAATTAATGCTTTCCGCAAATCATCACTTTCCGGCACAAAATTTGTCATTTTTAACACAATAAAAAAAATATGTTGTTTGTTTACTAACTGTTAGGTTAATTGAATGTTTGACAGTTGTCATGGCAACCAAACAGAAAAAAAAGGCTTATTCACAACAAATACCCCTACCAACATATTTGTATCTTAACGCTCATTTCATACCGGTACACCTGGTATATTAGTAGCAGTTAAGGCTCTTAATTAAACAAAGTAGACAAGATTGACATTATTTTTTTATGACACAGATCCGTTTTCTAGAAGCTACATTAAGAACCTAGCTGTAGAATAAACATTTTGAAAAACCAATGAAACAACTACAATACAAGAATTATGATGAATTGTCACTAATACCGTACCAAATGTATTTCATTTCCTCAAGAGAAATATCCTTTCTGCACTGACCTGCCCAAAAGAACTGACTCCCTTATCAGTTCTTCCACATCGGTGGTAATTAGACTTATCTCTACTCTCTATCAAACAAGACTTTGTTAATGCATGAAAAATATAGTGCTCTATAGTCTGTGGGCTATCATCTTGTACAGCAAATCCTTGATAATCCCAGCCAAAGTATAGTATCCTTAACAAGACACGTCTGTAATGACATCTGAAAATAGATTTAATGTTTGTAAATCATTTATGAAAATGTTATAAGCTGACCCAGTAAACTTTGCCTTGCCAAAAAAGTAATGTTTAAAAAGTAGGGTTTAATTGGAGAGAAGTGAACACAACATATATAGGGTTACCATTAGCGTTGCCGACCTTTAAGGGAGTAGGATAGGAAAGGATGGGGAAAGGGGGTAGGCCTCCGGGTACCTCTCTCACCGAACGAAATGCGGCATGAGCCACTTTATGTCGATCTTCTGAGATTTGTATGTATTTTATTGACTTGACTGTGTTTTATTGACGTTCATAAGTGTCTTTAATGACCTAAACTGAATAAATGAGATTTTGATTTTGATTTTTTGATTTTTATATACTGTTTCATTGTTGAGAGAGGTACTCGGAGGCCCAGCCCCGACGGTAACACTATGTGTTGCTGGTGTCCATCTGTGGCGCAGGTTGCTTACCATCAGGTGACACGCTTGCACGTTTGCCCTCCTATCTCATAAAAAAAAATTTGACCTCAGTATATGAACAGACTTGAATAAAATTGATGTCATTTATCATGATGCACTTCTAAACTACTAAACCAACTTCATTAGTGTTATTTATTTAATCAAAAACCCTTCAACTAGCTTTACAGGCACAAGTACCTAATGCAATAGTAAAGCATAATTATTACAGCTTATTATTGTAACTCATAACTTTAAGTGCTATCTTTGTAAAATAACTCAGTGTCCAGTGAAATATGTCTGTCTCTTCTGTGTTATGATATTTCATATTAATTTTTATAATGGACTTGTTTCCAATCAAAATGTAAGGTATTTTTTATGAAAAATTAAAATTTATTAATAGCCTTTACATTATTTATACCACTATACTCACTTTGTAAAATCAAATTGCTTTAGCGGCTTTTTCCGATCATTAGTTGTATCTTTATGCACATCTGTGCACTTTTTGCTGATAATATTTTTTAATTGAAGATTGTGGGCTTCCAACTGAATAATTTTCTCAATCAATGCCTGTGAAAATAGAAAAATGGTCAGAGTGCAAACAAAAAAGAGGTTATGCAGTTCGTACAATGTTTTTATTTAAAACAGTACATTTTTATCCAAATTCGATAATTCTTCTCTGCTCAAACACCTGTTCTTCTTTTGTCTGAATACGTTTTTCTCTATTATTTCGTCCATTTATTTGAATGGATTTTATAAACAACATCATCTGACTTCCTTGACAGTTTTTCTTTTCTTTTTTCATCATTCGCCCGATTTTTTTTTTTAAATTTGTCCATTATTGGATAGGCTAAAGCTTTTAAGCCATACTGCCTTGTCTGACGTTATTTTTTTATTATGAAGTAACCCGGCCTCCACATGGCTAGGAAAGTTGTACAGAGTTGGGGGAACACGAGTATGTGGGAAGGCACTTCGCCCTACCTCGTCCAACTTTGCCTCGCCTCGGACTACTTTCTGAAGTTGATCCGACCGTCCACACGGCTAGGAAAAGTTGTACGGAGTTGAAGTGCTTGTCATGTGGGAACGCATTTCGCCCTACCTCGTCCAACTTTGCCTCGCCTCGCACAACTTCCATTTGTTGTCGGTTTTTTAGCCCGAGTCAAAGGGCCCGAGCATAGATACCTATTACCTACATAGTTCTTTGTATATTTATATATAGTTATTGCACATGTGCGTTCACGAAATGAATGACTACACTTCAGTAGTAAATCAGACGTCGTCTGAGCATGTTTTGTTATGCAGATCTGTAAAATTTCATCAATCGAATAAATCATTCGAAGAAATTTGACAGATATTTGTATAAGTTGACGTGTGGTATGAATGTATAGTTATTGTCTTCTAATTATAGGTACATAATAGTAGGTATATATATATATAAGGCAATTTTTGCACTTGATTACTATCAAGTTATTATCATCACAAATCTAAACATTTATATAAAATTGAAATGCGTTGTAATATTGAAATTTATATGTTTATTCATACATTCATATGTATCATAATATATGTATATATCATATGTTTTCATATGAATTGTCTTTTTCAATTTTGTCCGTCCGCCTGTTTGTTCCGGGTAATCTCTGAAATGGGTGGACCTATCTTGAAGAAACTTTTATTTGCTGGTGTAACAACGAGTAACTTAGGCGAATTATTATTATTACTATTTCCTCGGGTCAGCTGGTACCTGGTAAAAATAGTAATGGTTTTTTGAGAATTATCAATTTAAGTAATCAATCAATATTTTATTCCGGCTACCCATATTACCTACGACTATAGATAGTTTTCGCAAAGGAAATTTTTGAGCGTCTCATCGAAAGAAGCTAATCATGAAAATTCAGCTTATTAATTTTATATCTTTAGGTACTACTTCTGTCGAGCATAATGCACCGCTTGATTTGATAATATGAAAGTTAATTTATAATGATACTAAAAACATAACTTCACGCCTTTTTCAACCAGAAGGTGTAGGCAGTGGCTGTTAAAACCTTGACTCGCCGGACACAAAGTTGTCAGTCCTCGATATTAATATTTTTTGAAAAAAATACGAAAAATAATTCGTATGAGTTTGGAATCGAACGCACGGCTTCTGTATCAAAAGACTATATAAATACTAATCAATTAAAAAAAGAACAAAATTAATTCGATACATGTTGGAAAAAGGGGACTCTTTAATCAGACCATTTAATTTTTAGGACAAATATTTATTCAAATAATTTAAATATTTATCTTAAGATTACTAGAGAAACCATCAGTTACTATAAAATTTTTAATAAGAAGATCAAATTAATCACATCTTAGTGTGATATATATTCACGTAATTAAAATACGCAAACAACGGCAGCTGCTACTTGAGCGTCCATAACATACGTGCGCAAGCGATGGGCACCGTAGAGCGACTGAGAACTTTCGGAAGTTGTACGAGAATGTGGAGAGCCACTTCGAACTTTGTCAAAGTTGGGCGAGGAACTTTTGCCGAGCACTCCGCTATAATTTGGACGCTCCATTATGATGATGAAGGTGATGATGAAAATTAAAACTAACCTAAACTAACTTATCCTAACCTAATCTAATCATACATAAAGTCGTGGCACTTTATGCATGATGTTGCGAGGGAGTCGTAACGACACTGTAGGAGAGCACACTAAACACGAAATTTACACCATTCCCCACATTTGCACTCATATACGCACACTTATTAAACAAAATGCCACGAATTTTATCCAATAATATCCATTGAAACACAAATCTGAGAAAATAATGCAAAAACGGACATGACTCTTCCACAGTCCCGCCAAAACTCCTCATCAAAGAGTATATAAATATGCTCTAACTTAATCAATTATAAAGCCGCGGCACTTATGCACGTAACTGCACGTTGTTCCAAGGAAGTTTGGAAGATAAGACTTGCCGATTCACGTCCCGAATGGAATTGGTGGCGAAAAGCCAGGGTTCGAACCCGCGACTTCTTGATTCAGAAGCGGGGTGCTTTATCACTGTACCACCGATACCTATATTAATATTGAATATAAAATTATAATAATAATTAACATATTATTATTAGTTGTTTTAAGGTATTAATAAGAATATCTCATGAGACGAATTCTTATCTTTTCTATATTTTTAATAGAACAATATCTCAAATCGCAAGTTAATGAACTTTGAAGGGTATTGAATATTCCTATAAGGGGGCGCCCCCCTTAGTCCCGTGAGGAGACCACGACGACTTACGAAAAATACTTACCACGAAGTATAGATACAAGTAGTCCGAAGTTCCACATCATACGTCATGATGACATAAATAAATAAGAAGGTTATATTTATATACAATTGAAACGGAGAACTGATTAATTACTCCAGAGTTTGTATCCAAAAATAAAGCTGATAGCAAAAGTAAAAATAGACGTTCATCAATTTATATAACGTATTACTTACTTGTACCGCTTCTATAAATAGGGAATCGGTCGTCATATATAGAACTAAATTATTAAAGATCAATGTACCTGGATGGCAGTCTCGGTGGTGCAGTGGTCGAGCACACGGTTTCTGATCCAGAGGTCTGGGTTCGAATCCTGACACTGGCTCACACCAATGACTTTTCGAAATTGTTTTCAGAAGTTATGTGTGATAAATATCGATGATTAGAATTTTTGTGCCCGGTATGGCAATAAGTTCGCCACCTATTCCATTCGGGACGTAAATATAACGGCGAGACGAGGCAAACAGTCGCTGTCGTGAAGTTATGTTCTGGATGTCTGTGATATGAGATAAGCGAAGATTATTCTTTTATTAGAAAATAACTTTATTTCATTTGGCAAATTTAAACGACAAATTGATTGATTTGATAACGTAGTGGCATGAAGTTAAATATGGACAATTAATTATTATCTAAGGGAAATAAATTATTAACATTCTTTGCTTCTGAAAATAATGTCATTCTTTTTTAATTTACAAGAAGTGATAGACAAGTTACGCCATTTTTGTAAACTTTTTTTTTATTCTAAAAAAATTTATTATATCAAAGCAATTGAATGCAATATTTCAACAAATTTACAAACAGATAGTGCCAATAATTATAAGAATACATCAAAACGTGCCTTTGATAATAATCGACGGTTCCGTAGGTTTTAAACTTTTAACAAACAGACGGACGCGGCAATGAGTCTTTGTTTTCTAATATTCCTAATAATAAGTACAGTGTAACACTGTCTCTAGTTACAAAGTCAATCTATTTTCGTAAAGGACCTTTCAAATTGGACATCACACGTAGCAGAGACGTCATACGTGACGTCAGCATCTATGTCATTGTTACGGGCACTAAATATGAGAAGGAAGTAAATTCATTGAATTGAATATCTATTTTGGAAACATAGTTGACTTGTTTATCTTGAAACAATATTGTTACTGATTTAGTACTAGTTGTCGCCTGCGGCTCTGCACGCATGGCCTTTCTTATAATAACATTATCTTTTTTCACAGAAGCATCAGATTTTGGTGAAACAATTATAATTGATATAAATAGTATTATTTATGTTTTTGAGTATGTCCCAAGTACCCACAGATAAATTTAAAACTGTTGAACATAAAATCTCAAAATATTATTGATTAGATTATTTTGTTTATTTCCATAAACAAAAAATAAGTTTTGAATTTTTCCGTTGTTGTTTTGAACTGTTTTGAATGTTTGCGTTCATCTGAACGGAAAAAATAAAAAATAAATGGTTGCGTATTGTCCACGGAACGCTAAAATAGTTTTAAAAACATACATTTATATTATTTGTATTATTTGCAACTATCCAGCTATTTCATAGATTACCCGGAATAAACAGACATACACACAAATATTGTAACAAAATTATTTCAATATTACAAACAGACATACCAATTGTATCTATATGTATAGAATTTATTTATTAATTAGGTATTAATAAATAAATTTGGCAGCATTAGTTGATGTTACAAAAAAAAACGATATAAGCAAAAACTTCAAACAGACATTTGTATTGTTTTTATAGTTTGTGGTTTCCCGGTTGGATTTTCCAAAATATTTCATTCTTACCGACGGTATTCATAATATTTCCTTCTTATGCAAATGGAATACGTGGCGAACCTATTGCTATACCGGGTACAAAGTTTTTAGTCATCTATATTTATCACACATAGCTTTCGAAAATAATTAATTTCCAATAGTCATTGGTATGTGCCAGGATGCGTACCCATGACCTCTGGATTCAGAAACTGTGTGCTCGACCACTGGACCGCCGAGACTATTGTAAATACATACTTAAGATACATAGAGAAACAGCCAGACGCTTGTCACAAATATTTGTCCTCCGGTGGAGATGGCACCCGCCAACCTCGATTCTGCAATTGGTAGTTTTACCAATGCAATACGAGTCCTGTCAAATTCTAAAAATCGTATTTTTGGGTTCGGAATCGATTGTAGATCAGGTCCCAAGTAAAACATAACATAACATAGCATAACTTCACGCCATTTTTTACCTGAAGGTGTAGGAAGCCGCTGTTAAGCCTCGTCTCGCCGTTATGTTTACGTCCCAAATGGAATAGGTGGCGAACCTATTGCCATACCGGGCACAAAGTTTTCAGTTATCGATATTTATCACACATAACTTTCGAAAAACAATTTCGAAAAGTCATTGGTGTGAGCCATTGTCAGGAATCGAACCCGGACATCTGGATCAGAAGCCGTGTGCTCGACCACTGGGCCACCGAGACTTAACCCAAGAATACTACAAAAAAAAAATTAAATGTATAGTTTCAACTTTCCTACGATTTTATTGTATCTATGTATTATTATGTATATGGGTTCATTGCTCCACCCCAGTTAATAATAGCGTAATTATATTTGGACTATGTATGTAATTAGTAATATTATTATATAATATTATTATATATATACTAATTATATAATAATATAATTAGTAATTAGTAATATTCATGCAAAATTGGAAATAAAAACATGCAGTACTTTTTATCCGTAACAAATATACAGACAAAAAATTTCAAAAAAACCACAAATTTGGGTTTGGTCCCAAAAGTATGCTAAAAAAATATTCAATGTACAGTTACAAATTTCCTACGATTTTATTATATGTATAGCCCTGTGTAGCCCACCAGCCCGATGGTGAGACGACCTCAGAAAGTAGTGTAGGACGCGCACCAACCCAGTTTCATAATCAACCTAACATGTACATATTTTTCATGTCTATTTAAAACATCAATTTTAGTTTTTTAACAATTAGTTAGTGATTGTTCTTTAAATGTCCTTCATGTTCATGTCGATAGGTACAGGGTAGAATTAATAACATTTTTTTTTAAGATTACAACGGCAACAACGCAACACAACTTCACACCAAGTCAAGAATCGCTCTAGGGCCGGAGTGGACAACAGGTGGATCGTGATAAGGCAAAAAATATAAATATATTTGTAGACGATGATATGTATAATTAAATAATATATGTAATATAATATAAATATGTAATATAATATAATAAATAAATATAATATATGTATAATTTGAAAGAGAGTGTCGGTGTAAAAGTAAGAAAGGGCATGCTCTGATGGTTCGGACATGTAGAAAGAATGGTTGACGCAAGACTGACTAAGCAGATATACAATGCAAAAGCGGACGGATGTAGGAGTCGAGGACGGCCAAGACACACATTCCAAGACCAAATAGAACGTGTTCTGGGGGAAGATGTTATTACGGATTATCCAGCCATAATTATAGATGCCTACACCTTCGATTATTATGGGCGTGAAGTTGCAGTTACATTGCTCCTTCAAAATGTTTCTCGGCTTTGACTTAAAACTCGAATAATATTATTTATGGAACAATTTACGCGCAATTGATTTGATTCATTAGCCATTACGTATTGTCAGAGACGATGCTTTTGATTTGGGAAAGTGTAAGGATACCGAGGGTAGAGTTAAAGAACGAAAATGAAGGAATGAAAGTGAGACCATCAGTGAATGAGAGGCTTATTAATCTCATTCACCGTATCGAATAGGTAGTTACTCAATAAGTACTAGGTACTTAGTGACTACAATAATAAGTCATGCATAACTGTGTGCGCATTACCTCGAATGCAGTTAACCGATTTGCTCTGCAGTTGATGGACTATTGGTTTCGTGTACTCAAAGTATTTAACGGCCAATATCAATACTGTAATCAAAGTATAAAAAAACATGACTTCACGCCTTTTTCTACCCGAAGATGTAGGCAGCGGCACTTAAAGCCTCGACTGACGAATTGTTAACTTAAGTTACAAATGGTGGCGAACGTATTGTCATACACCAGGCACAATGTTGTCCAGTGATCGATATTTATC
Source organism: Euproctis similis (assembly GCA_905147225.2). NCBI lineage: Eukaryota > Metazoa > Arthropoda > Insecta > Lepidoptera > Erebidae > Euproctis > Euproctis similis. The sequence goes on from LR990106.1 coordinate 17,827,360, forward strand.
ACACCTAACTTCCGAAAACAATTCAGTGAAATCATTCTGTCAGTATCTTTTTTAATAAAAAAGTGCAATAGTTATTTAAATTATAGTAAATAATATAGTATACTTACGTTGAACTTCCGTTGATTGTGAGCAGTTTATTTTTATATTAATTCATTTATAAGAATCACTTTGAACTTCGAAAAAGGATCTAAAAAAATCTCAGGGTTTTGCTGTAAAATTTACCCAAAATCAATTGTATTTGTGTATCGATAATCGATACATTTATTTTAAGATTTATTTATTTATTTTTTATTTATTTAAACTTAATGCACAATAATTTCGTACATAGGCGGACTTAATGCCTTGAGGCATTCTCTTACAGTCAACCACGGGAAGTGCAGACAAATGTGTTCAGTAGGTGAACTAGTTAATTAATTAATAGATATTTATATATATATATATATATCTCCAAATACAAACATACTTAAATATTCATACATACACATACGTACATCCATATATATTTATATACCTATATATAGATACATACAAAAACAAATTCATACACATATATAAGATTATGTTTGTGACAGGGTAGCCAACTGACTTAGTAACAGCTTACGTACCTTAGCCTTGAAGCTAAGACGGTTGGTGGACATCCTAACCTCAGAGGGGAGTGCATTCCAGAGGATTACTGATTGAACGAAGAAAGAAGAGTTTACAAAGTTAGTTGTATGAGAGGGACAGCTCAAAAGACCATACGTGGTGGAGCGAGGTTCATGCGAAAAGTGAATAAACCTGATGTGGGAAGCTAGATAAACTGGTGGGTTAGAAGGTATTAGGTTCTTGTAATATTAATTAATACTCAAATAATAATTATTATTGTTAAGTTGATGGAACACAAACCAAAAAACAAATTAACTATCACACAAGAAATGAAAAGGGGTTTGGATGTCACGAAACCATAGAGAGAGAAAACTCTATAAATACATGCGTTAAAATATATAGGCATGCTCCAATGGTTCGGACATGTAGAAAAAATGGATGATGCAAGACTGACTAAGCAGATATACAATGCAAAAGTGGATGGATGTAGGATTCGAGGGCGGCCAAGACACACATTCCATGACCATATAGAACGTGTTCTGGAGGAAGGTGATGTTAGGAGCCTCAAAAACCGACGCGCGTGCATGAAAAGAGTTATGAAAGTCAACGAAGCGAGTGAGGCGTGTAAGAATCGTGCCTTATGGCGCTCTGTTCTCTCTGCCTACCCCGCAAGGGACTTGGCGTGAAGTTATGTTATGTTGTTTGTAGTTTTATAAACAGTGTCAGTAATCTCGGTGGTCCAGTGGTCTAGCACCCCGCTGCTGAATCCAGGGGTTGCGAGTTCGAATCCTGGTTCACATCAATGACTTTTCTAAATTAATTTCGTAGGTTATGTGTGATAATCGATGATTAAAAACTTTGTGCCCGGTATGCCTATTCCATTTGGGACGTACCTAAACATAACGGCGAGACGAGGTTAACAGTCGCTGCCTATAACTTCAGGTAAAAAGGGCGTGAAGTTATGTTATGATATAAACAGTGTGTGTTTTGGTAGGTGATTAAACCTCTGGATTCATATTAATTTGTTCTGATTTCCATACATCTAAAACAGGAAGAAAATTATTCAAAATTCTTAATCCTTATTTATTATTATGAAGCTATGTAGGTACGATGTTTTATGTGTACATATATTAATGCAGTGCCATAAATATTATTCTTTTATAAATATTAAATAATTTAAAATGAATACAATATATTCCATTAAAAAGACTGTACTTAAAATATCGTGTGTAGATTTATTTAATAAATTGTAACTAATGGTTTTGTTAACTAATTTTAAAATATTTTTATCATACATTTGGGAAGAAATATATTACATAAAAAAACTACCACTCATTAGATATCTATTTCTGTAAGTTTCAGTCATATATATATACATAATTGTGTGTACATCATACTGTCTAAATATCTACATATTGATGAGAATGACGTGTCACCAAATTACTTGCCGTATAGAGTTGGGATCTATCGATATCGATACTTTAATTGTATTTCTATGTGGAGCATTGAAGATCTTGCTGCAGCTTTCCATCATGGTAGAACCACTGATCGTAATTCTAAATATATTACTGGTCAAAAACTCTTAAGCAAATAAATGGGTGACTTCATATTAACAAATTTATTTAAATTTCATTTTTCGTTCTCAATTATAGACACTGTACAGTTTTGTAATACAAGGATACGACAAAGTTAAATAAAACGAAATAGATTAAAACATTCATTATTTGAGAGAGATTGTTAAGATGTAGGTTGATCAAGTTTCTATAAACTGTAGTAGGAAATTAAATACAAACTCAGACGGATTGTCTAGCTCAGGTTTTCGCGTATCATGACAAATTCTTAGTTAAAACTTATTTTGTTACTTCATTACATTTTAAATATATAAGAAGGTAGAAGTAGGAAGTACCTATGTAGTTTTGAAAAAAAATACTAGTCTTTTAAACCACCGCTACAAACCATATCAAATTGAAAACATATTTATCATTTTTGTGGTAAAAAAATCTGTACCTAGTTGTGCCTGATTTATGGCTATAGGTTCGGCAAGTCGATTATGGCATAATTATTACCAATTTAAGTATATACACTTAAAAGCAAGTAAATATGTATTTATATGAATAGTCATGTTAATAGGGAATATTGTCATCAAAATGAACGCATTTTAACAGTCTAGTTTGTAGCTAATAGTTGGACAGAGTTCAAATGTCCCAAGCTAAAATTAGGATATGGCTCATATCAACACTCAAGGCAAAATATGGAGGGAAGAGTTATATAAATATATTAACATATTGTGAATAAGATATGTTTAAATTAAATATTCAGTTTTAGTACTTCAGTCGAGGTCAAAGTCCCTTAACATTCACGGGTTTAACGTCCCACAAGGAAGGTAGTGTTGCTGACAGCTAAAATTGCTGTAAATTCAAGTATTTAAGTAATTTAAAATGTAATATTAATGGATATCAAACAAGGCAGACGATACACAGCTTCAATAACCTTAAAAGCTGTTCTGCAATAATGAGAGAGAGGCATAAAATTTTCCTAGATGTGTAGATGTTTCATGACCAAATAGAACGTGTTCTGGAGGAAGGTGATGTTAGGAGCCTCAAAAATCGACGACCATGCATGAAAAGAGTTATGAAAGTCAACGAAGCGAGTGAGACGTGTAAGAATCGTGCCTTAAGATGCTTCGTTCTCACTGCCTACCCCACAAGGGATTTCGCGTGAAGTTATATATGTATGTATATGAAGATGTTCTAATAAATGCTGATTTCTAATTTAAAGAGATTAGGTACATAACAATCACTATAATATATATTTATTCTAAAAAAAAACAAACAAATAAATTAAAAGGAAAATGCATTATCGAAAGTTTTTCCATCGTCACATCACTAGTCATAACGTCCTTGTCATTCAGTCAGCCATCTTGGACAGTTTATTTGAAAATCGAAGTCCGGCGGAAGCGTGCGGCATTGTCTATCATGGCGCGCGTTTTGTGAATTTATTGTACTTATTAATTTTTAATAGCGCATTTATTGTTTCTAGTAAATTTCATGTGATATTAAATTTATTAATATTATTTATTAATAAATAGGATAATTATTACTAAGTTCTTGTGAAGTGTAGTAATATAAACGTGATATTATATTTTAGATTTTAGGTAAGTTTTATTATGTATTTGTTTATATATTGCTACTACTACGTAACAACAGCAACAGTCGGCTTCATGTGTGGTAGCTATTTCAGTATAACTCTCGTTCTATATTCGTGTAAAAATATTTACATATATCTGAAAAAAGATTTGGTTCGAGTAGCAAAGTTGGTATGGATGTATGTTTTATAGCGTCTGAGCTTAGAAACTAAACAAGAACCGCTTATCTAGCTTTCGATTGTACTAAACGCTAATAATCTCGTGATTTATCGTGGGCTCGTTAGATTTATCTCGACAAGCAGTTTGATGATTAAATACTTAAGTATAATCTACAAATAGAAATAAAATTAAAGTATATCGAGTATCTATAATATCGAGATAACTGTTTTCTACTACATTCATATGAATATACATACGGTGAATACGCAAATATATATTATTATTTATACATTTTATCTGTCTGTTTGTTCCGGGTAATCTCTGAAATGGCTGGACCGATTTCGACGGAACTTTTATTGGTATAATAAGGAGTATCTTAGGGCACTGTTTTTGGGAATAGATACATATTTTATTTATTGCTTCCGAGGCGAAACTATTGTATAATATGTATATAAAAAAAATATGTCAAGATCGAGACAAGCGGTTATCTGTAGCTGTTAGATCTGAATCTTTACGTTTATGAAAGTCAACGAAGCGAGTGAGGCGTGTAAGAATCGTGCCTTATGGCGCTCTGTTCTCTCTGCCTCCCTCGCAAGGGAGGGAGCGGACAGCACGCACACACATTGTGCAGCCCTCATAAGTGGACTGCACAGCGCGCAGCAGTGCGCCGCTCACCCCGTAGCCCGGGAGTGTGTCCCTCAGATCCTTTCATAACACTCTGTCAAACGCTGTTTCCAGATCCACAAAACCGTAGCAAACCTTCCGGTTAACAGCCAGTGGTTTCTCCACGATGTTGCGGAGTGAAAAAGAATCAGAATCAGATCAATCATACTCTTTTGATCATTCCGTCTCCACGTATAGGTGTGAATATCTTTATGACGGAATAATGTGTTAGACACAAGGAGGTTCCGTCCCAAGCACACGTCCAAGATCGGCTTACCAGCATCATTCACTCTCTTGTCACCATTCGGACCAAGGACAGCCTCAAGGCCATCTCTCTTGGGTCTGACCCATCCATTAAGATCACCACACAGAATTATCCTTTCATTTCCTTCAACAAATCCAGAATATCCCTAACGGTTTCCCATAACTCCTCGAGTTCTCGGGGATCGGCGGAGCTGACGGGAGCATAAGCTGCTACCAAGAAGACCCGCGTGATCCCCAGTTTTATAAGAACCCAAAGGTGTCTTGGGCCTACCAGCTCATAGTCTTTCACTCCAGTAGCAAAGCGAGAGGAGAGAACGACCCCCACACCGCCGCTGGCACGGACGTCTAGGTCCACTCCGGACCAAAGGGCAAACATGCCACCTGGGAGGTCCTCGGCCTCATTCCCCTTCCGCTTCATCACCGTCAAACAAGGCATCCAGGCATCTCTCATTTATTACATCCATTATCTCATTCATCTTTCTTGTCATACTACCTCTAACATTCCACGTGCCTATACGCCACTCCCTCCTCCTCGTCCCGCCCAGTTTGGCGCTGCGTGAAGGGTGGCGGCCCCCTTCGCCGCATGCGCATGCAGACGGGGGCTAATCGGTGCCCGTCGCTGTCGGGGCACGCCCTAGCAGCCAGCGCGGCTTTGTTCGATTCGGTCAAGATTGCGTCCCTCTGGGATGGCAGGGATCGCAACGTGCAAGCTCATGCAAGCTCGTGCAAGCAACATGATCCCCAAATAGGAATAATATAGGTATTATTATTATAGCTCTCATTGGATAAAAATTAGAAAGTCAGATTGGTTAGTAGTCGGGGTAAGATCAACGGTCATCTTAATGTATGAAATGTATCATGCTTTTTAATCCCCAAAAAGGGTTATAATTTTATGGAATAGATAATGATATATATTGGGGGAACAGAGACGCAATGCAAAGATCCATTGTCAGCAAACAATATTTAGACTAAGCTTTTCTTGGAGGTATACATAAACTTTGATTTATTAAAGTCTGTCCATTCAATAAGTTTAGTAAAGTGTCCAAAAAAGTCTATCTTCATTAAAAGAGCAATTCGCAGACAGAGCAACGGACGAAATAAACACAACAAAAAAAAATCTTCTAAATACCTACATCTACAAGATTGGTCTGAGGTCTTTTGTAAAATAAAAAAAACCATAATAATAGACAAGTTGTATGAAAAGGCAAAACGAATTGCAATAAATTATTATGTCTTTTTTGTAAGACCGATAGTTTCAGAGATATTGCGAAAAATCTTGTGTGTGCATCCCTTTTTCCAAAACAGCAGCTTGGGGACAATGATCTCAACCCCACAAACTTGGGGTTAAGCTTCTAGTGACATATTTTCCAACACTGAAATTACCGCCTCCGAGAAATGCAATATACGGACCTTACATTTGAATGGACTGTTTAAGCGAAAATAACAAGTTGATACCTGTCTTTTTTTTTTCTATCACGAGGAAATGCTTCATGTACATCCCCCGCCTGAGTACGGCAGGGGGTAGTGAGGTTATCCCAAAGCCGCATGCTGCAAAGTCGTCGGTACCTACCCATCTAGTTACATACTGTTAAAATTTTGAAATCATATTTTGTATCTATTAGTGTTTTTCAATCAAATAATATAGTTCTGGCAAACAATAGTTATTGGATCCACTTATGATGTACTACATACATACATTACTTCACGTTAAATCCCTTGCGAGGTAGGCAGAGAGAACAGAGCGCCATAAGGCACGATTCTTACACGCATCATTCGCTTCGTTTATTTTCATAACTCTTTTGCATGCACGCGCGTCGGTTTTTGAGGCTCCTAACATCACCTTTCTCCAGAACACATTCTATTTGGTCATGGAATGTATGTCTTGGCTATTCACTGCTGCCATACTGTACTTTTAAAATAGAATTTGTTTGCATGCTTCTCGATATTTATTTATTATTGCACCGCGGAAGTTGATTTTGCGGTAAATAATGATGTGTTACGCTGATAATAATAATATCTTGGACAGAAAACACACAGCGCCCTCCAGTTCCAAACTAAGCAACCAAATGCTTGTGCTATGGATACTAGATAACAGATATTAATACATATATACTTTTCTTTTGTAAATACATACTTATAATATATAGTTAAACACCCAGACGCCGCACAAATATTCATGTTTGTCACAAATATTTGTGCTCGGGTGGGAATCGAACCACCGACCTCATTGCTGTATCCGGTAGTTTTACCAATGCGCCACGAGACCCGTAAAGTATAATAATAACAACATTAATAATAATAATAACATTGGGGATAACATTAACACCCGCGCCAATTATATGCATAATATTATTAATATTGACCTGTACTAAGAGGACACATTTAATATGTAATGCGTAATTTAAAAAAAAAACAGGAAAGATAAGACAATGATCTATTCGACATAACAACAACAATAGGTTTTTGTTTTTGCTTAAACAATGGTTGAGGTATTTCTATGCAATGTGAGAAATCATTAAAGAAGAGTTAGTTCAATAAAAAACAAGAATCTAAATTATCTTGGTTGACATAAAATTATATATCTGCGATTCATAATTATGAGTTTAAATACTATATTTACAACGTAAGTGAAAACGACAAGCTTCAAATGTACCTAGTGTACCTACATACATCAGTTTATCTATATATATATATAAGAGATTTCCACCTATATATTGACTCATCACGATATCTCTGGAACCATAAGGCGTAGCGACTTGAAATTTGGTAGGATTATTCCTTTCGCCGAGTAGAGGTCAGCTAAGAACGGATTTTACGAAATTCCACCCACAAGGGGGGTTGCGGGGGTGTTAACAATGGAAAATTCCCATTTTTAACCTATAGCTGCTATCGACTTCAAATTTGTCGAAGATATTGCAGTATTAACATAGCGGGGCAACAGTTAATACTTTTGATGCGAAACAGAGTTCGCCGGGGAGTGTTTAATATTATAAAAAATAGAGGACTAAAAACAAGGTATTTTAATTAATTTATGTAAAGCTTATCGCTTTTCAACAGCTATACACATTTCTTTCACTAAAATTGTCACGTTTTCAATTCAAAATTAAATATTTTGTAGTTTGTTAAACTAACTCATTTCAGACCTGCAAAAAAAGGGATGTAATAATTGTTGTTGTATATATAAAAATCGAAGTGGAAGACCTAAAATAAATAATAGTTTAAAAAAACTAAAAAACACGCTTTTTATTGAAAACCGAACTAAAAAATAGAAAAATAAAAACAAAAATACTTTATTTTAAAAAAAGCGTGGGGTGCTTTTTAAGATATTATCGAAATGATAATCACTCTACTCATATCTGTCAATAAAATATTTATAAGTATTGACACCATGCACCCCACGCTTTTTTTAAAATAAAGTATTTTTGTTTTTATTTTTCTATTTTTTAGTTCGGTTTTCAATAAAAAGCGTGTTTTTTAGTTTTTTAAACTATTATTTATTTTAAATTTTTTAGTTCGGTTTTGTATGACAGCGCGTTTCTTAGTTTCGAATTTGAGGAATAGCGCCATCTGTGACTTATATAAGGAACTCGTTTCAAGTTGATAACGTAAACTTTCCGCTGATTGCCACTAGATGGTGCGATTTGTGAACTTTCATAGTTCACAAATCGCACCATCTATCTTTCAAAAAAGCGTGGGGTGCATGGTGTCAATAGTTATAAATATTTTATTGACAGATATGAGTAGAGCGATTATCATTTCGATAATATCTTAAAAAGCACCCCACGCTTTTTTTAATTTATATTCATTGAAATTTTTAACACTACTTTCTTAATTTAAATTCATTAAAATTTATTTTCTATTTTTTAGTTCGGTTTTCTAGTCTAGAACTGTCATAGTTCACAAATCGCACCATCTAGTGGCAATCAGCGGAAACTAAAAAATAAGTCGGTTACAAACAAACCTACAAACCTACAAACATACAAACATACAAACATACATACAGGTGAAGCTAATAAAAAGCTAATAAAAACATGGACAGATTGTGTGAAAGATGATTAGGAAGGGTGATTGGTTTAGAACTGTAAAAGAAGCGAATGATAGAGAACTGTGTAGACGGAAAACCTGATCTGCCAACACCCGATGTTGGGAAAAGGAAATTACGATAATTTTATGATATATTTGGTTCCCTTTAGTTCTTTTTATGTGACTTTCAAACGAGAGGAAATTATATCTGTATAAATAAAAATGTATAAGAAATACAAATATTAAAATGTATTTTCAACACATTCATGTTCGTCGGTCCATTGTGGACCGGTTTTTTTGAAAATAATATTTTTTTAAGTAACCATTATTATTCTCTTTATTCACACGAATTGTATGATTCTTGCATTTTGTAAATTATTAATTGCGTCATGGTTAAAAATGTAAAAAAATATATGTTTTTAAGTTTTCCTGATCAAAATGAGGAAAACTAAATATATTATTATGCGACACATAGTAATAATTATAGTCATTGTAGTTGTCTATAGTGTTTAGTTTATAGTACCTACCTATACCAGCTGACCCGCCGAACTTTGTTCCGCTACAACAGTATTCTTAGAGCATTTACAATTAAATCTTTAGTTCATTATACATGAATTCATTCATGTATAATGTATAAATTCATTCATTATACATTACAAACTACCCTGTTGACACCGTCTTACTATTAAAATAAACCGCATCAAAATACGTTGCGCAGTTTCAAAGATCTAAGCATATAAGCGGACAGACAGATTTGGTTTCTAAAATCGGATCAGTAGTTAGTAATAGTAGGATCTCAGTCCTTTATGATATCAATCACTAATAAACTCCACCGAAAAGGCTCGATCGATTTTTATGAAATTGTATGTTCATATTGGATAGGTGGGGCCTAATCTAATTATTAAGAATGGTAAAAGGCTTATTTATTTAATTTAAGTAAAACGTTTGTTGAGTTAGTGCTAACTATGCTTCTTAGATTATAGTGCACTATTTTGCGCATTCTTCTTTTATTAAACATTATTTATACCAACTTCTTTAAATAGACGGTCTGCTCTATGGTGACTCCAGAAGCTATAAATACCAACAACAATTATGAAATTGAAGAAAACGAGAGAGGTTCATAAGAATCGTGTCCCGCCATACTGAGTTCTTTTTGCCTACCCCCGCAAAGGACGTGTGGTGTGAAGTTATGCTGACGATTTAAATATGTACTGTAATATCTATTTTTGAAATTATTTCTGCAAATATAACTGTTCTATAATATAACTGTAAATTAAGTAGTTATGTGGGTATGCTCCCCTTATTTTTGGTATTTTCCTTAGTTCTAAAGTTATTTTATCTATAAAACAACTTTTAAACTTGACAACTAATTAATTACTATCTAAAACTCATTTAACTTTAAAAGTCAAACTTGTTAAAGGAGCAAAAGAATATTATCTGTTGACAGACATCTTCAAGGTTCTTCTCGATTGAACTAAATACCTACTTTTATTCTATGTAGGTAAATAAGACCTTAAGTTCCATCCAAACCATACAATTCCATAGAGTTAGTCCAATGGTTAAGGTCTCGGTGGTCTAGTGGTTGAGCACCCTACTTCTGAATTAAGAAGTTGGGGGTTCGAATCTTGGCACACACCAATGACTTTTCGAAAGGTATGTATGACAAATATCGATCGATGACTGAAAATCTCGTGCTCGCTATGGCAATAAGGTCGCCAGCTATTCCATTTAGGTGGTAAACATAACGGCGAAACGAGACTTGACAGCCGCTGCCTTAATCTTCAGGTAGATAAATGGCGTGAAGTTTTGTTACCTTGGCTTACGTAAATACCTTACCAGTTTAACAATTAATTTTAATATGAAAATCCAACCAATTTACCGCTCTAATCGCTAGAACTTATTTATCAGGACTCTGCGTGAGAGGTATCCAGAAGCCCCTTTCTCTCTCCACTTACTATCCTAATTCCGAGCCCTTCCCTATCCCATTTCAATGTCCAGCAACGCATCTGTAACACAATGTTGCAGGTGTCCATCAGAGATGTTAGTTGCTTACCGTTAGGTGACACGGGTGATCGTTTGCCTCCATATCCCACAAATATATAATAAATAAACAGTGGTAGAGCCAAGCAGTTCGCTGCATGAACGGGCCGGCTCGACCGGTGAAATACCACGACCTCTCTGAAGACTGACATATAGTGGCTCATGCCGCGTTTCGTTCGGTGAGAGAGGTACCCGGAGGCCCACCCGCCTTCCCCATCCTTTCCTATCCCCTATCCCTTAAAGGTCGGCAACGCAACAGTAACACTATAGGTATGTGTTGCTGGTGTACATGGGCGGCGTTGGTTACTTACCATCAGGTGACACGCCTGCTCGTTTGCCCTCCTATCCCATAAAAAAAATTATTATACAAATATAATAAAAAGAAATAAATTAATTACGTTATTTACAATATATACTTATATATTAAAAAACTAGCTCAAATTAAATTTATCCGCATTTCGTCTACTGACAGCGTGCTCAGAAGACTGGCCGCATTGCCACGTTGAATGGCAATGCTAATGCCACAGAAATAGATCAAGATAGAACGGCGAATAGGCGTGGCAAGCGTGCCAAAACCCTGCACTATATTGCATGCTTTTCGAAACTCGCTCTCATTACGCAACGAGCGTTCCTGCCATGCGTTCAGGACGTAAAAAAATAGATAAAACGTCACATATATGCCTTATTATGCTGTGAAAAATTGTAAAAACAAAAGTAGTGAATCAAATATGAAAAAAGGAAATATTTCGTATGATCAGTAAGTACAGAAAATCAGTAGAAAGTATTTTTTTGAGATTATAAATTATTGTTTTACTTTTATTATGTTCAATAATTACGATCACACGTTGTATATTTTTTCGTTATGATAAATATCCATTGCTGTCCGCATTCAACGCTCGTATACAAAAACATTGCGCGTATAAATTATACGCGTAATGTACGTCGAATCGAACGAAATACACAATACACCTGCCGGTTGATCGCTGTGTCTGTTAATCGCTGTGATTCGAATGTTAGAGATGGGCACTCCATGTCGATTTATCCATTTATCGATAAGTCTTAGGACTTATCGATAAATTAATTCAATAATAATTTGAGTATCAGCTCATATCTTGCTTTGTCCCTACTTAATTCTAACACCACAAATTTCAACCAAAGTGTTTCGTAATTACATTGGCAGCAGTTTATTTGACAGTATAAGTTTTCACCAATTTGACCAATCGCCGATGGAAAATCATCTCGTTCTTCTCAAATGGGCAGTAACCGAGGTATATGTAGACGTTCGGCTTCGTTATTTAACCAGGACTGTGAGGCCAACCCTTACAAAAAGGCAAATATGTATTTAATAAATATGTATAGTTTCAAGGACAGTAAAATATTTATAATTAAATTTTATATACTGTTGGAAAAATATGTTTTAGGTTTTAATATGTCGGATTGAAGTATTTAACATGTTTTACTTTCTATGATTATCGTTACGGAAAATCAATAAAGTTAGTAAAATATAAAAATAATAAAATTAACACACGTTGCCGATATTAACATCGATAATCCAATGTGAGTGTCTCCTAACTAGTCGCGCCGCTCACAATGAAAATGACGTCACGCTGAGGGCGTGGTTTTTCAAAAAAGTGACACGCTCGAAATCACAGAAATAGATCAAGATAGAACGCCGAATAGGCGTGGCAAGCGTGCCAAAACCCTGCACTATATTGCATGCTTTTCGAAACTCGCTCTCATTACGCAACGAGCGTTCCTGCCATGCGTTCAGGACGTAAAAAAATAGATAAAACTTCACATATATGCCTTATTGTGCTGTGGCAAATTCTAAAAACAAAAGTAGTGAATCAAATATGAAAAAAGGAAATATTTCGTATGATCAGTAAGTACAGAAAATCAGTAGAAAGTATTTTTTTGAGATTATAAATTATTGTTTTACTTTTACTATGTTCAATAATTACGATCACAAGTTGTATATTTTTTCGTTATGATAAATATCCATTGCTGTCCGCATTCAACGCTCGTATACAAAAACATTGCGCGTATAAATTATACGCGTAATGTACGTCGAACGAACGAAATACACAATACACCTGCTAGTTGATCGCTGTGTCTGTTAATCGCTGTGTTTGGCCTTCGAATGTTAGAGATGGGCACTTCATGTATCGTTGAGTCTTAGGACTTATCGATAAATTAATTCAATAATAACTTGAGTATCAGGTCATGTCTTGCTTTGTCCCTACTTTATTCTAACACCACAAATTTCAACCAAAGTGCTTCGTAATTACATTGGCAGGAGTTTATTTGACAGTATAAGTTTTCACCAATTTGACCAATCGCCGATGGAAAATCATTTCGTTCTTCTCAAACGGGCAGTAACCGAGGTATATGTAGACGTTCGGCTTCGTTATTTAACCAGGACTGTGAGGCCAACCCTTACAAAAAGGCAAATATTTAATAAATATGTATAGTTTCAAGGACAGTATAATAATTATAACTAAATTTTATATACTGTTGAAAAAATATGTTTTAGGTTTTAATATGTCGGATTAAAGTATTTAACATGTTTTACTTTCTATGATTATCGTTACACAAAATCAATAAAGTGGGTAAAATATAAAAATAATAAAATTAACACACGTTGCCGATATTAACATCGATAATCTAATGTGTGTGTCTCCGAACTAGTCGCTCGCTCGCTAGTCGCTAACAATGAAAATGACGTCACGCTGTGGGCGTGGTTTTTAAAAAAGTGACACGCTCGAAATGTATGGAAATATGACATCGCGGCCGTTCTATCTTGATCTATTTCTGTGGCTAATGCTCTGTGCGAAGAATAGACCAGCCCTCTGGTCGCGAGATGGAATATATATGTATACTAGCTGACCCGGCGAACTTTGTTCCGCATCAAAAGTAATAAATGAGTAAATTTTGGATATCATGAGGTTCAATTTGTGCTATTTATCGGATTTAACCGCTGTCCCGTTATGTTAATACTGCAATATCTTCGAAAATATTTTATTAAATTGCATGCTGTAAAGGGCCAGGATCATCTATATTACATGCAAAATCTATTTAAGAAACTTAATTGGATGAAAATTAATGCTGTAATGTTTAAAATCGCTTCGTAAATAGGCCATTATTTCTCGTAAAAAAAAATAAAATAAAAATGGTCATTGTGGGTTATCCCTAAGAGATAGATATATGCCCTCGCAGACTTTTTAGTAGATCTTTTAAAGGTGTATAATGATGAAGTACATTGTTTTGATTTATCACTTAGGGTTCAGGCAGCGTTTGCGATTAAAGTTAAAATCTTGAAAATTATCACTTTTTTTCACAACACTATACATGAATTATAGATCAAAACCACCCCGTTGACATTCTCTAACTATTAAAAAAACCGCATCAAAATCCGTTACGTAGTTTTAAAGATATACGCATAAAAGGGGACAGACAGTGGATAGTGACTTTGTTTTATACTATGTAATGATATATATATTTGTGGGATGATATCTAGATTGAATATCTTCCTCTATGAAAAGTTTCACCCAAAAAAATATCACCAAAGGAAAGGACTCATAGTTATGTCATTTTATAGAGTAGTAATCGATATAAACTTTATTAACTGGCCATAATTTAATTACTTAAACATCTGATAGTATCGTTTACAAATAACGAAGTTGCTTCAAGAGCTTTTTTTAATCAAGTTGAAGTACGTAGAATATCTAACATCTTTTTTCACCGCAATAGATACAAAAAATATATTAGCTATAAGGCTTAATCTATTTTCTTGTATCTATTGCGTCCTATCCTATTGAATTTTCCAACACATGTAATAATCACTTACGTGACCATCAAGTCTCAGACAAAATGACAAGCGTAGCGTGATCTCTATAGTTATTATTACCACGATACTGTGACGCTTAAAATAACTAAAAATGGTGCTTTTTTTTCAGTTACTTGTTTAAAAAAAAAGAACAATTTTAAATTAATATCGATTGAATACTTGAAATAATTGCATGAAATGTTAATATTATTGTTGTTAAACACTCGTCAGAATCTGATTTTTTAGTGGAAAAGTGGTCCCTTAAAACTAAAAGTCTGCAAGTTTTGCCTCGACTCGCCAAATTTTTCTGTCCTACTGAAATATCTTCGTCGCGAAACCTATTACTATAGCATCGAGTACAGTTTTGTCAGTGATTAATATTCCGAATCGATGTTCCGAAAATAATTCTGAAAATTATGTCGGCGTGCGTCAGGAATCAAACCTAAGAATTTTGATTCGTGGCTCACACCGATGATTTTGCTTATTGATTCATAAGATGACAAAATGAATTATGAAAAAAATATTATAAAGCTTATTCAAACTTTAAGAAATCTCAAAGTACTTTAAAAGATTTCTTATTTCTATCCTTAACACGTATTTGAGATCCATAAAATTACGAATGGATGAACGCGTAAATATCTGTGTTATCGTTAACTATTGCCGGTTTTACAATTCACATTTGTTCTGTATCATACCAAAATAGATCAGTGGATAACAATTGAAGATTCTTTATAGTATATCTATTTATATATTTGTGCAAATTCAAGTGCTGTTGTGGGAACTGCACGCCTTTTCCTACCCGAAGATATAGGCAGTGGCTGTAATAGTAAATGGCGAAACGTATTGCCATATTTCCGGCATAATTTTCTCAATGATCGTATGTTGTAATATATCTACAGCACCCTTATTTCCCAAAAGTTCGCGTTCGCGTTCAAATCTGGAAAAGAAATTGTATAAGTTTGAATATTTGTAGCATAATAATTCGGGAAAGAGTGGTCCGTTCCCTGATACTCTTGAATAACTTCGAAACCACTTATTTAATATATACTAAATTTAAAATTTGACAATATGCCCATTTGATATGCCCCACGAGTGGGTCACCGACTAATAAATATGCGTACAAATCAATAGGATCATTAGCACCTAATTACTGGTAAATTGGCTGTGACAGGAAAAAGAAGTATCACCATAAGGCTAATGCCAAACCATGAAAATCTATGTAACAACTATCCTGTTATAATCCAAAACTGCACGTCAAATCCCTTACAGGTAGGCAGAGAGAACAGAGCGTCACGATTCTTACATGTCTTATTTTGTTCTTTG
This sequence comes from Euproctis similis, assembly GCA_905147225.2. Classification (NCBI taxonomy): domain Eukaryota; kingdom Metazoa; phylum Arthropoda; class Insecta; order Lepidoptera; family Erebidae; genus Euproctis; species Euproctis similis. The sequence goes on from LR990106.1 coordinate 17,843,388, forward strand.
ACTTTCATAACTCTTTTCATACACACGCGTCGTTAAGGCTCCTGACATCACGTTCCCCGAGAACTCGTGGTGTGTCGTGGCCGTGCTCGGCACATACATCCATCCGCTTTATAACGAAACTGAAAAATAAAACCTTATTAAAATTAAATTAAAATTAAATAAAATAAAATTAAAATTAAATAAAATAAAATAATAAGGGGCCGTCCATTAATTACGTAATGCTTTTTTCATCATTTTTGACCCCCCCCCCCCTGGATGATACGTGGTGACATTTAAAACTAGCGTTTAAAGTTTTTAGAGTATTATTTTTAATTCATCATCAATCTTGCTGGTCGAGTACTCGAGCGGCCTGCTTCTGAATCAGAAAGTCGTGGGATTGATTCTGGGCTCACACCAATCTGTTTTATTCTAATAATAAGGTGGAAAAAATAAATACACGTGAAATCTTACTACACAGCCCTCCCCCCTCGTGATATTTCGTGATTTTTGTTAGACTCCGTCCATTAATCACGTGAGGTTAGAGAGGGGGGAGAGGGGTGGCTCTCTAAGCTCACGTGATTAATGGACGGCCCCTAATATACATATACCTACTTTGTCTGAGAAGTGGTAATTAAAATGGTATTTTAAAGAACTACGTAATATCATAATAGTAATAATATATGTTTAATAACATATAAAATAAGTAATATAATTAGTGAGGAGATACAGTATTAAATATTATATAAAATTAATTTTATTTAATTAAATACATTTAATTAGTATTAATAATATGCTTAAATGAGAGGCTACTGTTGTGAATACGAATTTAAAGACTCATTTCAATGGCAAACAGAGGTATACATACTTATCAACTAATATAGTCGCATGATATGACGATTCTTTATATGCATGTCATCAACAAAATACAATAAGTGAATCTAAATTAAAGTGAAAGGTATAAAGTTGAGATAATAAACTTCACCTCCGTACGTACCTAATCATAACCATCAGCGTTTTGATGTCATACCACCACCCTCATCGAATGCTACAGCAGAAGGACCTGTGTCTTTCGCATACAGTGGCTTCCAGTGATCTTGACCAGGTCGTCGCTCCACCTGGTGGGGTTATGTCCTTCTCTACGTCAACCATTTCGTGGTCGCCACTCTAGAACCTTTCTTCCCCAACGGTTATCGGCTCGTCCAGCGATGTGAACTGCGACATCTTCACTACAAACTAAACTTTAGGGCTATGTCAGTCACGCATTATCTTCTGCGTATCTTGGTATTTCTGATTTTATCTCTCAGAGGGATGTAATTAATCATATTTGTAAGTAAATAGCTGTTTCCTATGTTATTTTTATCAGGTAGAAAAATATTATTATATCGTTGACATATTATACACAATTATTTGTTTACATTACATTTTTAAATGTGAAATCATTAATCAATTATTAGTAGTTTATAAAATGCAATCAGAAATCTTTCTACTTCATAAAACTTAACAACGCCAATACCTTCGCTGGGTAAGCAGAACTGCGGCGATAAAACATCGATTTTTTATACCTCACTTGATTTCGTCTTTCATAACTCTTATCATAGATATTCTCGTCGGTTTTTAAATCTCTTCAAACTCCTTAAATCCTCTGACAAGCGAACTTATATGTTCTCGTTTTCTCATAAATGTTTGCTCTATAATAAATTATCTGGGATTGATATCCATTATTAGCAGATTGATATCGATCAAACCCAGATCCCAGATCATTTTTTCGGCCATCATTATCCAATAATGACAGAAAAAAAGACCGAGATAAATTATAAAAAATATGACATGTATTCATTTAACTGCGAGATTTTCAAATTTCACTGGGGCATAGATACAAATACAAAAAGGTCGACCTCTCTCTTTTCTTTATAAAAAAATATGTAATTATTAATATAAAAATTAATCTAATTATATCCAAAAGGAATTCTTTTCGGAAGTTATGTGTAATAAATGTCGATGACTGACTACTTATATTTGTGTCTGTTTAAATATCGTATGTATATGTAGTATGCGTATGTATTTATGTATATAAATGTATCTGTATGTATATATTTGTCTTGTCGTGTCGTACAATAAAGTGTATTTATTATTATTATTACATTGTACCCAATGTATGTCAAAAGGTTCCGCCACTTTTCCCATTGGAGAGGTGAAAATTCGGCGAAACAACGTATAACAGCCGCTGCCTACACCTTCGGGTAGAAAAATACGTAAAGTTATAGAACAAAAATATAGATTGACCAGACTATCTATGAAAACCTATCGTATGTAAACCGCCGTATGATGTTATAATTTATAGTCCACCATTAAAGTTATTTGTACATTTACGTTACGCCCCTGTGATATCTATATAAAAGTAGACATGTATATTGATATGTACAAGTGAATTGCCTTTCATAATTATGTCCCTATTTTGATACATTATCATTTGAAAAACAATTTAACAAACAGTCCAAGACGAAATTGCTGTCCGCGTCTTTGCCTCCGTTAAATGCCATTCCCATGACCTAAAATCGTAGTAATGCGAATTGATGGGGGTATATTTGAAACTATATTAACAAACAGTTATTCGGAAAGATTTCGTTCTGTTAAATTTTGTATAAAATTCCTCAAAATACGCATTAGTTTATTAAAATCAGTTGACTAGTTGAAGAGTCCATTGCTAACAAACAACGTGGCACTTGTATATTAAAAATAAGTTAACTGTTTCGTTGATATTTTAATGAGTTTTGTATCATAATTATATTAAGAAATTATTGAATAGTTCTGCTACCCTTTTTACACCAATAAGACATACCTGTCATATTAAATGAATGATCTTATTAAATGGAATGTTACACACAGTTAACATATAAACTTCATTTATATTTAGAGAATTGTTAGAAAAGAAAGGTTAGAGAACTTTATAGACTCATCCTGATATTTCCGAAAACAAATTTTAAAATACGTTTATTGACTATCGACAACATATATTATGTTTTAAGGAAAAGGTATAAGCAAATAAGCGGGTAAGCAGACGAGGCAATCGCAACATCTACAACAACGGAGGGTCACAAGGGTCAGGGTTGTTGGCCTTTAAGATGAGAAGGGGGAAGAAGTAGGCCCACCTCCTTATCCATTATATAGGTATCTGAGGCTCACCCTGAGATACGTATATCACCAAACGCGACATGAACGAATTTGCGTTGTTTTTCAAAGAGATGGTATTCACCAGCCGACCGGTCCATTCAGCTATTTATATTAATTTTAAGAATTTTCAACAAACTGCGTGACACAAAGATGTAACTTTCTTGTTCTGTTGATAAAGCATGTATTATCCCTTTAATCTACTGCAACATAAACCCATGAATTATCATTGCAACAAATCATTACTATTCCTAATTATACTTTCCAGAATATTGATTTATTGATGTTATCAGTAACGAAATTTTCCACTGTGTATTCTACAATTATTTATAAAATAAAACCGTGGGCTGGCTGCCGATTTTATCAATAAAACATACCTAACGGCGTTAAAACAACACAAGGCAACAGTCGCACGGCGATCATATGAATTATTGATATATGTTATTGATTCTGTTCTGTGAGTTGTGTAGGTCACCACAATTATTTATTGGTAGTACAGTAGGTTACCACATTGGTACACATACATTGGTAGTGGTAGTACAGTAGCAGTGCACGCTGAAGAAAAGTTACTCACTGACTATATTTGTTTTATGGGAATGAGGTAAATGTGCGAGCGTGTCACCTGGTGTTATCCGTAAGTGAGGGTCACAGTTGACTTAACAGACAATCAGGGTGAGATAGGGAGCGAAGGAGAAAGGGGTGGACGTCCGGATTCCTCTCTCAACGCGGCATGACTGACTCTACGTCGATACTCAACGAAGTCGTGATATCTCACTGGTCAACCTGCATTCATACAGAGTACTGCGTGGCTTTACATCTGTTATTTTTTTAACTCTCACTAGTCACAAGTGAATTGCTCAATTAACTAATTTTAAATTATATTGGCGTGGCACTCATATTGACTTTAAATTTTAATTCATCGATCGTTCTTCCTGCTGTAAAGTTTAGTCTATTTTGATTCAATATTACTTGGTCATAGATACGAGCTTACAAAATTCAGCCTCACTGTCTTTTTATTAATATTTTTATGTAAACAAATAAATTACGTATGTGTATGTAATTATGGATAGTTTATATATCTCAGTTATTTATATTTTTACCATTAACTTGTAGTTAAATCAATGTATAATTAATATTAAATACAGGTTTTGATTACAGGATAACAAAATATGGATAATGATCCTACTCAAGAGCCATTTGCTACGAAAACAACAAGTCATTATGACCAACGTGCGTCAAGGAAATCTGATTATTTTGATAATCGAAGAAAAGATCTAGAGAATCTCAGCAAGGAAGTCGGAAAGAAAATTGGTTGGGCATTGGAGAGAGTTGGTCATAATACTCTCCTAGATAGCATCAGCTATGAGACTGAGAAACATAAAAGTCATAGTGAACACTCTTCTAGAAGAAACAGTGATGATGGGGGCAGAGCAAAGAAAGAAGGCTTTAGACATGGTGAATTCTCCTCATTAGTGTCTTTTTTTGAAAAGTAATTCAGTAGTATCACACTAACTTTAATCGTAAAAACAATGTTCTTAATTATTTTTTATTTTTCTAAGTGTTCAAAATATCTGTCACGACATCTCGTTTTTCCGTTAATTATAGACTTATGTGAGGCCCTTCTGAAAAACTTAGGTTCAAGATAATTTAAAGTACTATTTCCATATATATCATCATCATCATCATTACAAAGTATAAAATAAAGTTATTTTCCGCTGTCTGTCCCCTTATATAAGATATAAGATCTTAGAAACTACGCAATGAATTTTGGGTGGTTTTAGTATAATTTATATATAATATAGCACAGGAAAAGTAATAATTTTCTAAATTTAGTATTTAAATTGTACACGCCGTATTTTTTTTTTTTGATGCGGAACAAAGTTTGCTATATCCAGATGTCGCTACATAATCGCAATTTTTATGCTGTGCAACCGATCACTATAAACATTCATAAATGTGTTTTTGTTGCTGTTCTTTCTTTCTTTCTTTCTTTCTATTTAGCACACACTATACTGACAGATCAACGTACGCCGTTCTCATCTCTATTTTTAGTAGAGTGTTGAGAGATCGGCTATACAAAATATATTACGTTCATATTATGTTAGTGGAGCGTTTGAGATAAGAATATCATTACATGCCAACATGGTTGAAAATTCGCAATATTTAATAAGTGAATGCAGTATAAATATAAGTTTATGTTTCCCAGATGGCACAAGCTCAGAGCCACCTACAGCAACAGTAACGAACTTCAACGCATGGGATAATCTGGACAGTTCCACGTCCACAACCAGAACTGAATTGAGCACCTCGGATTGTGATGATCAGGTACAAAAGATATTTATTTGCAGTTGTTGCTCATCTCATCCTCTTGCTTCTCGTAGCCATTATATTTTCTGGAAATTTAGACTCCAAATGCTAGGGCTGAGTTTTCGTTAAATATGAGCTAGACTATTGTTAAATAATATGCTCCCTTTCTAAAAATATTTCAGGAGACAAAGAATCGTCGGAGGAGTCACCAGTCCGCATTACCGGGAACTCCAATTCACAACAAATTACCATGGAAATCATCAGATAGCTTAGGTCCTGAGTCCGCATTTGGTAGTTCACTGGCTGACATAATGGAGAGTCCTGGTAATGAGGTAGTTATGAACTTATACATCAGTAATTAAACCTTACTGGACTATTATTTCCACCATTATCTTCATTTTGTTTTAATCAATATTCTTCTAGGGATTAAATATCTTGCTTATTCCTGACTGTAATGACATTGTAATATCGTTTAAAATGAGTTATTAATAATGTGGTTAAGTAAGCTGTACGTGGTAGATGGTATGCTGCTGGAAATCAGAAGAATAACTAAGAAATGCATAGTTATTGACTATAGATATTTGTGCGGACGATACCTGCATCAGGACACAATTATCTGTTTCCATGTTCTTTGCAATCATCACCATTTCATATTATGTTTTGCACTATTTACAAGTAATTGGTGATCTTTTGGAAGATTAAAAGTTTATATTTTAATCCCTCTAATATGTTACTCAGTTTAAAATGACATATTATCATAAAAAGTCATGCTCAAAGCTTGCACTATCCGCTTCTCAAAATTCCAAGACGCAATTGCTTTCCTAAAATAGTTTGTGAATCATTTAAGTTTAAACTCTGCCAATTTTACAGAAACTTATGATAAACTTCGTGTTAATACCACACCAATTAACTAATTCAAGGTAATTTGCTATTTGGAAATTGTTAAATTCTAACGATAGAAAAAAATAGGAGAAAATAAAAGTTAAACACGAGTTGACGTCAGCAATGAACCAAATGCAAATTAGGACTCCGGTACTTGTTAATGTTGAACAAATACACAACCAAATTGAATTACACAAAAAGAAAATGTAATTTTATATTAAACAAAAGCCTAAATTCGTTAAAGAAATTCAAAATGACCGGAATTTAATTGCGTGATCGCTTAAAATAATGAGAACAAGCATAAGGTACGTTACACACAAAATATGAGTTACGATTATAATCAACAATAAAAAACTGCTTAAAAAAGTTACCAATGATTGTAATGTGATCCTTGACAAACTTTTGAATTAATAACTTATCCTGTTTTAAACTAATCATTTTTGTCTGAACCATAAAACCCCTATCTTTTTTCAGTTGTGTTTTTTTGCATTTAATTGCACGAAAATGTATAGGTATGTAAAAAAACTATTGCAGTTTATAATTTGCTAACTCAATTCTAAGTTTTTATTAATTATGCCATGTTATAGGTTTCGTGTGTAGTTGTTAATATTTAGATTAAATCTAATACATTATTAGCCATCACCTCACGGTAGCACCTACAATTTGATAACAATGATACTATAATAGTATTATAAAGAGAAAATCGAGAAAAAAGATGTCACTCGAAAGAGTGTAATATACAATTGGTTCAGTTGCATGATGTAGGTATCCACAATCACGTGGCCGGGAACCACCAGCCTCGCGGATCTAGGTGGGTGACACGGCTGTCCCGGTAGGGAGGTACATGAAGTACCTCGGCCTCACCCTGGACAGCCGCTGGTTCTTCGAGGAGCACTTCGTGAGGATGGTCCCCCGAGCGCGACAGGAGGCAGGCGCGTTGCATCGCCTGCTGCCCAACCTTGGGGGACCGGGAGAGGGAGTTCGCCACCTCTACGATGGCGTCGTGCGGTCCGTGGCCCTGTACGGGGCCCCCGTTTGGTCGCGAGACCTCGCGGGGGCCTCCCGCTCCAGGGCTCTGCTCAGGAGCCTGGAGCGGATCATGGCCATACGGATCGTACGGGGCTACCGTACGATATCGTACTAGGCGGCGACGGACCTCGCGCGTTCCCCTCCTTCATCACCCTGGCCGAGAGGTACGCAGCTGCGTACGATTTCGGCTGGCGTGGGGGCCCGGACGCGCGGGATCACGAAGTGTGGAGGCGGTAGGCCTTCCGACGGGTCCTGGGGGACTGGCGCGACGCGCTGGTCCTCCAGGGCTGTGCGCGTCAGCGCGCCGTCAGGGCCGTCCGGCCCCACCTCTAGGCCTGGGTGCTCCGTAAACGGGGCACTGTCACCTACAGGTTGACTCAGATACTCACCGGGCACGGGTGCTTCGGTGAGAATTTGAGTCGAATAAAACGTGAAGAGACGGCGAGATGCCACGTTGCGCATCCGACCTGGACTCGGCCCAGCACACGCTGGAGGTCTGCCCGGCCTGGGCGGCCGAGCGCCGAGTCCTGGTCGACGGGATCGGGCGAGACTTGTCCTCGCCGGCTTTGGTCGCGGCAATGCTGGCGGGCGAGGATGAGTGGAGGGCTGTGGTCTCCTTCTGCGAAGCTGTGATGCTCCAGATGGTGGCCGCCGAGCGGGGTCGAGAGAGAGCCGATCCCGCTCGAAGGCGGCGGCGGCGAGCTCAGTGATCGCCGCCGCCGACGGGCCGCGAGGACGCGCACCCCGCGGGTGCGCCCGGGTCGCGGCCCGGGAAGAATGACGCCCCGGTGCGGCCGGGGACGGTCGGAGGGGTGCCGCCGCCTGCGCGCCTCTTTACAGCGCGCGGTCGGAGCCGCCCTGCCCGGGGGATCTTCACCGAGGCTCCCCGACGATGAGCATCCCCTCGTGACAGAGGGGGGGCGACGGCGGGGTGGACCAGAGGGCTGATGCACTGTCCTGGGCCACCCCAACGCCGGAGGAAGGCTGCCACGAGGTTTTAGTGGGTAACCCTAGGATCGGATTGCAGTTTACTGTTTTGGGAGTCCCACACTACCCCCTGCCGTCCCCAGGCGGAGGGTGTGAATAAAGTATTTCCCCGCGTTAAAAAAAAGGCATCCACAATCAGCATCAGCTTTTTTTAAACAAAATTGACCTCCTTACTATAACAGTATTCGTGGTCGTATCGATCTGGCATAGTAACAAAAAATGAAACATTACATTTTTTTTACGGCCCAAATTCAGTACATTAGGTCAAGTAGTGAGTAAAACCCTTACAACAAGTATTTATAAAAATACTTCATGTAGAAATTTGCCGTCAGTACAATTCGTAACTCCATAGAGACCAAAAGTATACTTAAACTAGGTAATCTTGAGCTCAATATTGCTAAATAAAATATGGTCACTGCAGTGAGAAATGGACCGTTTTGGGTGGTATGTTTTAAATAATTATTTTTTTCACTTGTTAATACTTATTTATTCCAAAAAAAGCAAATTTAAAATCATTAAAAAGCAAAATAAAGAAAAATAAGAGCGGGCTATAATAGGATTAGTAAATAAGCTTAAATGTTAATCTATAACTACGATCATACTATTATTATATTATTCACCTTTCCACATTTCCTCAAAAATAATTAGGTGGACAAAAATCCGTGGGCTTTTATTTTACACACATTTATGAGTTTAAACCTAGTAATTTCCGAGGTAGGCAGACGAATCAAGTGCTATGAGATAAATTCCTCATACGAATCGGTCGCTTCTTTGAAATAAGAAACTCTCCTCATAACTTGGTTTTTAAGACTCCAGATACTTATGTTAGTAAATGGCCACATTCAAAACTTTAGTATTACGAGATATATAGTTCGTGCTAATTGTGGCACATGGTGCACTTTGCCAGGTACACCTACGCGACGATCTAAAGTCTATTCAGTCAGATTCTTCGTCTGAAGGACGCAAGCCTCGAAGCTGGAAGTTAGTTAAGAATGTGACGTCAGCAGCGAGTGCTTTTAGCCCCAAAGGATTGTCAACAGCGTTACCTGGAACGCCATTAGATTTTCAAGTAACTAACAAGCATTTTAAAACACTCATCTAGCCTGTTCTCTCTCACTGTTCTTTCCATTTTCAAGCTTCCTTTGGAATGCTATCCCTCTCTAGGAGGTCTAAATCTCGTAAATGTTTAGAATCCATCAATTATATTTCGGCCTTGTTATAGCACCAACCAAAGTTTACTAATGTCTTCCACGTACTTATCGTATCACCGTAGTGAAATTCCGTAGTGTGAACATCCCCGTCACCTATATTTTCCATTATTATGTTATTATTATGGGGGCAGACAGCAGAAAGCAACTTTGTTTTATACTTTAAAAAAATCTATATATTTTGAGTCATTTTGCCTGGATCTCTTATTTATGCACTTACAATTTTCCGTCTTCAACACAATCCAAAAGTTCACTGGTGGAGAATATTTTGAGCCTGCTTTTGACACTTTATTATTAAAATCTTAATTTACTAAGTGTACAATTGTAGTGAATAAAGTTTTTAAATAAAGAAAAAATAGTATGATTATTATCAAAAGACTTATCTTGATTATCTTGTTGTGTTTAAGATATTAAATTAGAAATATTTTTATTACTTTTAAGTTAAATCAGGTTTTGTAACTTAGCTAAAACATGCTAACTTGTGTTCTAGATTATCAACCCAAGTAAGGCCATGTTCTGTTTCAAACTCGCATTGAAATTACCCTATTTTATGACTAATTCAATATTTTATCCAAACGTTTTCCTTTGATGAAAATTCCCTTCATCACAGCCGTTCATCTTTGTTGCAGTCAAAACCAGAAAGTAAAAGTTCAGATTATGGAAAAGATGATAGGAAACCGTCATTGCCATTATATCCTAATGAGAAGGAGGAAAATGTGGGCGAAACTAGTCCAGAGGTTGGTATAACGTAAGCTGCTTTATTGACCATTGTAAAATATTTGAAATTGCTTATAGATAATTAAAGAAACACAGCAATATAGAAAATTATTCTGAACCACATTTTATTTTAAACAACTTTGGCGGCAAAAAGCGTCAATAATCTCCTATAACGAAAATCTATTGTATTTATCCCAGTATTGAAAAATGATACTAATAAAACTAATACTTCTTTAATGAACTTATGAATGAACAAATAAATGAATAGAACTGAAAAATCCTTTAAGGGTTTGGAGCCAGAATCTCTTATGTTCCGCGATGGTAGAAGACGAATAGACATGGTCTTAGTATATGTAGAAGAGGATTATGGTGTAATGACTGAGGCGGAGGCCAGAAATCGGGATTATAGAAGAACATTCCAGGTAAGATTTATTTTTGCCAGTGTAATTAACGGTCATTAATCGTTATTTTAGTGAATTTTCCTACAATTTGTTTTCCTGAGCCCATTCAGTTATTAAATTCACTCCTGTCCAAAGACCAATTTTTCATTACCTACTTAATATATTGTGATGATGTGATTTGAATTCTTGTGTTTTAGGAAAATTTAGTAAAAGAAGGCTTAGAATTAGAATTGGAAAACAAATGTCTCTCTTTCGACGAGAAGACTTGGTTTCTGAAAGTTCATATACCTTGGAAGACGGAGATGAGGCTCGCTGAAGTAACTAGCATGAAGCTGCCGACCAAACGATTTATCACTATATCTGTAAGAGCATGGGTAAGTTGCAATTGTTGTAATTGTACGAGGTTCTTTTTTGAATACACATACTTTTTTAATCCCGTTAAATAACTTTTATAAATGCCATTGATCTGCTGATGATTTTTGGTGTTTGGCTCTAAAGTTGCAAAGTTTCAAAATAGTAGAGTTTTATAATATCCCTGTCCCTGTATACCCAGTCCCTGGGCATATTTTCTATTTGTCCTTCGATCGCTTGACGTGGGCTGAGGTGAGCATCGCCTCGTTAGTGGTGCTTACTATGCTATCAATGACTTATTCTAACTGTCTCCTGTACTCCTTTGTCCCCAAACGGTAACTCAGACCTTTGTACCTGCTTAACATTAAAATATTTAAATTTCCTAAGGTGTATACTAAAAAAAAGAACAGTACATCTAACGAAGTTTACCCTCAGATGTGTTTTTATATTTTATGCCTGTATCCAATTAAAGATTTGTTTTTTCTAAGTCTTAACCTAAATTATTGTGATTGGACAGAGTGACGAAAAACAGGCAGAAAAAGACAAAAGCTGGTACACAAAATGGCGACGGCGCTGGAAACAACTATATGAATATGAACACTCCAGGATTGAGCTTGAACCTTCATTTTTCGGAGCAACAGATCAACGAGGAGTTAGGAGAGATGAGATGTGAGCATTAGTTAACTGATGAAATGCCGTTTTCTCTGATGATCAAATTAAACATTTTTTTAATATTTTCTTTCAGGTTTCTGGTAAAAGACAGACATACACAGTTTTCACCAGCACAAAGAAGTTTACTAGTCATGCAAATATTATTAAGAGCTAAATACGATAATAATGAAACCAAAGTAAGTTTGAAATCAGGTTTGAAGAATCAAAATATTACTTAGATAGGAGATCTTTTTTTTCATTTACTACTAAGATGGAAGATTTTAATAGCTTTTTGCCGTTTTTTCAATCCACTCAAGGAGCAGTCAAAATCATTCTATTCCGATTTTAAAATCATTCTATTTTTTAATAGAATGATTTTAAAAACGATCTATCCTTTTGATTACCCTTACGTTTTGAAATAGGTGAGCAGTAGGTTATGAATAATTATTAGAGAAATAAAAAATGATTCCAATTATTCCAATTCCAACAATGCAAAAATGTCCACTCTCGTTTTATTCTCGTAAATCTTCAGCATAATGATACCACATCACACCGTGAAAACAGAACAGAACAGCAACATTACAGAAGCTGTTTCGTTTCAGATGGGGATCAGAAGACTACTCAATGATGGCACTTATTTAGCATGTTTCCCTTTACACGAAGGAAGTTATAAAGTTGATCAATCTGATGGCAGCGTCACTGACAGAAGAGTAAGTATATTACCCTGACTCAAAACACAAGGCTTGTCCAAATATTATAAGTTGAATATATTTTTTTTGTTCAAGCTCCTTTACCTTGAATGGGCTCGCCCGTCCAAATGGTACAAAAAACAACCTCTTTGGCTCGTCCGACGCTACTTCGGTGATAAGATAGCTCTCTATTTTTGCTGGCTTGGTTTTTATACCAAGATGCTATACGCTCCAGCTATAGTTGGTACTCTGTGTTTTTTCTACGGATTAGTGAGCATGGAGTCCAGTGATAACATTCCTAGGTTAGTACAGTGTTTTTTCAAACATCATCACTCATTGTCACATTGTTTTTCTGATTTCAATGCTTCATTTACTGCGACATTTTAATTAACCTTAATCTTGTTTGCTGCTACAACTCTATCACATCCCATATTCCCTATCTTTTCAGTAAAGAAATCTGCAACCTGACCGGTCCTGGCAAAATAACGCTGTGTCCTCTGTGTGACAAAGCCTGCCAATATCAGACATTAGCGGATTCTTGTCTGTTTGCAAAATTGACTTACTTATTTGATAACCCAGCTACGGTGTTCTTTGCTATTTTTATGTCATTTTGGGGTGAGTTTTTATTTATCCAGTTGAACATTTAAAATCCTAAAATTTCTTAAATCAACGAGAATGCGAGAATTTTTTTTTAACATTTTCAAGCAGTACATATATTGCTAGGAAAACCACATTAACCATTTTGGATCCAAAAGAGGTATCGAGCTCATCACCAGTATTAGGCACGATTTGTTTAGTCATCTAAAATTGTCTGACTCAACTTCCGAAAAGTAATATTCCAGTTTCGAATCTGGTACATTTCAAACAAAAGTTTAGTTTAGTAACTAAACTATTAAAAAAACTAACTCAAGAAAGCATATATTGGCGAGTGTCCATTAGACCGGTGCAACGCGTAATGTCTACTCATTAGTAAATAATTACAGATTAGTTGATACTTGACTTTCCGTTGTCAATCGACGCCCATATAAAAATAATAATAGGTATGTCGCAGTTGTTGTCGATGCTTAATATTAAACTATGTATTTATTTTCAGCCACAACATTTCTAGAGCTTTGGAAGAGAAAGCAATCAGTATTGAGATGGGAGTGGGACCTAGGAGGAGTTGATCACGTATGTCGTTAATGAAATTGGGCTTTTAGATCTTGAAAGTATTTAATTTAATTATTGATTTAATTTATAAATTTTACCAGAATACCTCTTTTAGGAGACCTAATTAGCTATAGTGTTTCTCTAGGATGAAGAACCTCGGCCAGAGTTTGAGGCCTCTGTCAAAACATTCCGTACTAATCCAGTGACGAGAGAGAAAGAACCATATTTGCCGGCGTGGCAGAAAACTGCGAAATATGTTGCAAGCAGTTCTGCTGTCTTATTTATGGTATGTTAATGATGATAATCTTTTACATGATGGTCAGAATACACACTTACACATTTTGTGCCATATGAATATTAATAAGTAATAAAATTATGACTGATTTACCAACGACATCTATGCCATGGGACCCAGTAATTCTATCAGAATGTCTAGGGGTAATTGTCCCAGCACCTAGAGATACTAGGTGTGCAAGTAAATTTAATTGTGATTCTAATGTATACAACTGTTATTCCACACCTGTCAACAGATCTCTATAGTAATGGGTGCTGTCCTCGGCACAATTATCTACCGTATCTCCATGGTGTCAGTCATCTACGGAGGTACCGGCTTCTTTATTCAGCGCCATGCCAAAATCTTCACCACGATGACCGCTGCTGTTATCAATTTAATCATCATTATGTTTCTTACACGGGTATGTAACTGTTATATTTAGGGCAGCAGTACAAATGATATCAACAGGCTGTTATAATGTTTATTAGCGACCGACTTGTCGGCACAATATTTTACATATATTTACTTATTATCTAAATTTATCCTCGGTCTTGGTGGCGCAGTGGCTAACACCCCGCTTCTGATTCAAGAAGTAGTGGGTTCAAATCCTGGCACACACCGATGACTTTTGGAAATTTTCGGAAGTTACGTGTGATAAATTTATCCATGACTGACAACTTTGTGCTCGGTATGGCAATAGGTTCGCCACCTATTGCATTTGGGACGTAAACATAAAGGCGAGACGAGGCTTAACAACCGCTGCCTACACCTTCGGGTAGAAAAAGGCGTGAAGTCATGTTATGTTACCTACATTTTCATAATATATTACAAGATGTTACATCTTAGAATATACTAAAAAACTGCTGCATTAATTTAATTAATTTTACATTTTTGGTCGTCTTGATGATCCAATGGATGAGCACTCCTCTTCTGAACCAAGAAGTCCCGGCTTTGAATCGGGGCACACACCAATGACTTTTCGAAATTCTTTTCGGAATTTGTGTGTGATAAATATCGATGACTGACACCGTATGTATGTATGTATTTTCCATTTTAGTTCTTAGTCTACGGAAGGGAGTGATTTGTGTTAAAAACCATTCCATATGACACTTATTTCCGTCTGCCTACCCCGCGAGGGTCTTGGAATGAGTTCCTGTATACACTAATCTAAATATTTTACATGTACGTAAAAATTAGAAATTATTTCACATTTCAGATATATGCTAAGATTGCTGTTTACCTCACCAACATGGAGAATCCTAGAACGCAGACTGAATATGAAGACTCGTATACGTTCAAAATATTTTTCTTTGAGTTCATGAACTTCTACTCGTCCCTTATATATATCGCATTCTTTAAGGTAAAAGATTATTTATTTCTATTTGGTTAATTATTGCGAAGTACTTCGTTATTTCGAAAAATGTTAAGTGTGCCGTTAATTGTTAGGGTCGTTTCTACGACTACCCAGGCGACGACCAGGCTCGCAAGTCAGAGTTCTTCAAGCTGAAGGGTGACATCTGCGACCCGGCCGGCTGTCTGTCCGAACTTTGCATCCAGCTGGCCATCATCATGATCGGCAAGCAGGTGTTCAACAACTTCGTCGAACTGGGATTCCCGTACGTGCGTGTGTGTTTGTGTATGTCTTGGGCTTACACTGTTCGTTGTTGATATGATATATATTTTAACGTAACTTCACACCTTTTTCCACCCGAAGGTGTAGGCAGCGACTGTTAAAGACTCGACTCGCCAAATCGTTACGTTATATCCAAAATGGGATAGGTGGTGAACCTATTGCCATACACCGGGACCAAGGTTGTCATTGACAACTTCCTAAAAGATTTTTTTTGTATATTACTTAACGATACCCTAATTCGCAAACCTCCACTCCACTTCTTAACTCCACTTCTTTTCGAAAATGAAAATTTTGATTCCGATAGAATCTAGATAATGTCTAGTTTCTGTCGGTATTAAAATGCCATCGATATACAAAAAAATCTTTTTGGTAGTAGGTTTAGTAGGTTCGGTAATAGTTTTTTGGTATTTTGTCACATTTGGTACTGCTCCAAAGAATAATGGTTTCTCTTTCCTTCCCAAGGGTATCGTAATAGGCGATTAAGGATTTGCACTTCATGTGGAACGTTTTGCGTATCACCACTTACTCATACCTATGGTTTATTAATGATTTTGGACACACAATTAGAAAGTGAGGAAGTTTTTACAAGTATTTTAGGAAAAACATGATTAAGTTTTGGGTGCGGGAGGGGTTTGCTTTTTTAAAAAATATTATCTAGTAATTATTAATCATCATTCTACAGTAAACTGCACAACTGGTGGCGTCAACGTTCCCATCGAGCAGTCACAAGAGATCTGAGCAAACCCCACATGACTTGGGAGCAGGACTATCATCTACAGGATCCTGGGAGGTTGGCGTTGTTTGATGAATATCTTGAAATGAGTAAGTGTTTTGTTATTTATAAGTGTTCATATTATATTTAGCTTTTTTGTGTAATACTTGGGTATTCTAAAGGCAAGATATCTTAACATTGCTTATTTTCAAGCTCACCAAAAAACTAACGTATTTCATTAAATAAAAGAGAGTTATTATTACTTTTAAATTTATCAATTGCACTAATAGGATAACTAATGAAAACATAATCATCCTTCTGGTCACAGTAATTCATGTAAAAATGAACCGAACACTCTTTTCGCAGTTCTCCAATACGGGTTTGTAACATTGTTCGTAGCAGCCTTCCCTCTGGCGCCTCTATTCGCGTTACTAAACAACATCGCCGAAATACGGTTAGACGCATATAAAATGGTGACGCAAGCTAGAAGACCTCTGGCGGAGAGAGTTGAAGACATCGGGGCTTGGTGAGTCAAAATGAAAATTTATAATGTACAAGTAAGTAAGTCGCTCAGCATGCTATGAACCTTGGATTGTTCTGGCTTAGAATCTATTTTCAAGACAAAATCCGCAATTAAGAGATACGCAGGGAGATCGGGTGTGACCTAAATTGCCCCGACAAATTGATAAACATTGGAGAAGAAAGGACTGGTTGGGACGTCCCCCACTAGATGGACCGACGACCTTATTAAGATCGTAGCAAGTCACTAGATGCGGCTAGCACAAGAACGTTAGGTGTGGTGTTCCTTTGGGGAGGCCTGCGTCCTGCAGTGGATTGTAATAGCCACCATGTGTTCATTTTAATACTGGAATGAGATTTTTACCATGTTTCATTTGTCGCTTAGAGGTTTCTGCTGCTGGCTTGACATTAATTTGCATTCAATGAACCCTGTTTCTACTACTACACCTACAAATCCGAATAGTAGCCATTGGCACACGTGGTCAAACCAGAATGTATACTAGAATAGTCAAAAAATGGCTAAACTATATACAACTGTTGGAAGTAAATATGTAGTGTAAAGAAAATCATTAAATATATCTTCTTTAACAGGAATGTGTATTTTTTTCAGGTATGGCATATTGAGAGGAATTACTTACGCGGCTGTTGTATCAAACGTAAGTAAAATATTAGGTACATTATTTGCATTTCGTAACTACTGAAGTAAACTTATTATCAAAGAGAAACAACAGATCAAAGCACAATATCTAGCTTCTTGTTTTATGGCACATTAAAAATTTTAAAGGTGGTAGTGCCACGCAGTTCACTACCTCAACGGGCCAGCTCGACCAGTGAAATAGCACGACCCCACATAATATCGAGACAAAGTGGCATGTACCGCGTTTCGCTCGGTGAAAGATGTATCCGGTGGCCCAACCCCTTCCTCACTACCATTCCCATCCTACTTCCAACCTCATCCTTATCCTATTTTAAATGTCGACAACCTGTAACAGAACAGTGTTACAGATATCTAAGAGCGGCGTTAATTGCCAAGCATCAGGTGACTCACCCCTGCTGGCACGCTTGCTCGTTTGCCATAAAATAAATATCATTGAAAACAATGTTAGATTGAAAACGATGTCATCTCTCTTTGTCTGTATTGTTCCAGGCTTTTGTAATAGCATACACGAGTGACTTTATTCCTCGCATGGTGTACAAATATGTTTATTCACCGGACAACACATTGACTGGATACATTGATCATTCCTTATCGTGTAAGTATTATTCCTTATTATTCGGCACGGGAAGAAAGTGATTCAATACTGCCGAGAGTACAGATTTGTGCACGACCATCAAGGGTTTTTGGTTAGACTCTTGGGCATTTTTGGTTAGGCGATGGATGGATGATTATATTGTAGGTAGCTTAAGACTAAGAGATGACTCTGTTTATTTACGGAGGAAGTTAAAATTTGAGTATGCTAAATTATTAGCATTTAATATTGTAGACCCTGTTATGGATACCATTACGAGATACTTAGCCCCTATTGGCACTGAACCAGCATTATGTTTATTTAACGCGGGTTCCGACACGCAGTTAGTTTCTTTAAACTGACTGTCTCGACAACGGCCGAGTCTGCGGCCGCTTCCGGCTGCAGGCGCAGTGGCTCAAACTTATCTGTGATAAAATCTAGTCATATTAATCGTCATATTAATGTTGCGCATCTGAACATTCACGGTTTTGCTGCTAAAGAGTTAGAAATTGCTTTATTTGTGGATTATTCTGATATAGATGTTTTTTGTATCACTGAGCATTGGCTCAAGGACAGTGAAATGTTATTCAATTTTAGTAATCATAATGTGATAAGTTCGCTTGCACGAGCGACGAGTACCCGCGGTGGGTCATTGATTATGGTTAAGAACTGTCATAAAAGTAAAGAATGTAAGGACATTGTTTGTATGTCCGTCGAACGTATAATTGAGATATCATGTGGTGAGCTCGAACGGTTTATTTTTATATGTGTTTACCGACCTCCTTCGTCAGACTACAGCCTGTTTGAAGCGGTCATGGAAGATGTTTTCAGCAAAGTGTCAAATAGTTCTAAATCTATAGTAGTATGTGGTGACTTATAAGTAAATATTCTGGAGAAATTACCTAATGTATTAAGGATCAAGAGCTTATTTAAATCGTATAACCTAGTAAATCTATTCTTGGCACCAACTAGAATAACAGATACTAGTGCTACCTGCATAGATAAAATCTTCTGTGACTTAAATCCTATTCATAAGTGTATCTTGAATAGATTAAGCTCGGATCACTGTGAGCAACTGGCGTCTTTTCCTAATAACTCCAGTGACTTGCCAGTTGATATAGTATACCGGCCTATTACAGATTTCCGCTTATAAAAGTTCAATCAACGTCTAATGGATCGCCTAAATTTATTCACTTTACCGTAACAGGACCCGGATATAATGTAGTCCGAATTGTTTGTATGCATAGAAGGAGATTTCTCTAAATGTTTCTTGTTAAAAATATAAAACAAAAGGGTAATCCAGTACAGTGGTAGAGCCAAGCAGTTCGCTGCATGAATGGGCCGGCTCGACCGGTGAAATACCACGACCTCTCAGAAGACCGACGTAAAGTGGCTCATGCCGCGTTTCGTTCGGTGAGAGAGGTATCCGGAGGCCTACCCCCCTTCCCCATCCTTCCCTATCCCCTATCCCTTAAAGGTTGGCAACGCAACAGTAACACTATGTGTTGCTGGTGTCCATGGGCGGCGTTGGTTGCTTACCATCAGGTGACACGCCTGCTCGTTTGCCCTCCTATCCCATAAAAAAAAAAACAAACCTCTTATGTATGTCCCACAACAATAATCAAACTTTTAAGATCCTTAACATCAAAAAGACAAAAGATTTATGGGGTGTGTCTACTAAAGTTATTAGCGCGATCATTGTTTCAATCGCACCCTACTTAGCTAACATATTTAATTGTTGTATTGACGCTGGAGTGTTTCCACATTTGATGAAATGTAGTAAAATAATTCCACTCTTCAAATCAGGTGTAAAAACAGACCCCACAAAGTTCAGGCCTATATCTATTCTTCCTACCCTGAGTAAAATCTTCGAGAAGATAATGTTGAACAAGCTCTTAACTCACTTTAGCATCAATAAACTCTTGCATAATAGTCAGTTTGGATTCACAAAAGGCCGATCCACAACTGACGCTGGTATCAAATTGTTACAAAATATATTTAACGCATGGGAGAGGTCTAGAAGTCTTTTGCGATTTATCTAAAGCGTTTGACTGTGTCGATCATGTAACTTTAGCTCGTAAATTAAGCCACTGTGGAATAAGAAACTGCGCCTTAAATCTAGTTGTATCGTACTTATTAAACAGAACTCAATGAGTAGAAATAAACAGAGTACAATCATCCGGAACTTCTGTTGCCACGGGTGTTCCCCAGGGTTCTAAATTAGGTCCTTTCCTGTTTCTAGTCTATATTAACGATCTGCCTCATCTTGTGTAGGAGAAACATGATATTGTGTTATTTGCGGATTATACATCACTCATATTTAATATAGGTAGGAAAGAAGATAATTATGACAATGTTAATGCCGCGTTGGTAACTATTGTAGACTGGTCTAATGTTAACAATCTACTCTTGAATGCTAAGAAAAGGAAATGCATTAAATTTATGTTACCAAATGTAAGGCAAACTAATAATGCTTATGTTAAAATCAAGGAAGAAAACTTAATTTTTGAAGATAGTACAATCTTCCTGGCTAGATAGTAAGCTACAATGGGGACCCCATATTGAGGGATTATCAAGCAGGGTTAGTTCAGCCGCATATGCAGTCAAAAAAATTCGTCAATTTACAGACGTTGAAACGGCCAGGCTTGTTTACTTTAGTTATTTTCATAGTGTTATGTCCTATGGATTATTGCTCTGGGGCAGAGCAGCTGATATACAAACAATCTTTGTCTTACAAAAACGTGCAGTAAGAGCTATTTATCCAATGAAATCTCGCGCATCACTAAGAGAGAAATTCAAAGAAATTAATATTCTCACCGTTACCTCGCAATACGTATTAGATAATATTCTTCATGTTTGGAAAAATATTTATCTATTTCCTAAAAATTGTGATATGCACTCATTTAATACAAGTTATAAAAATAAACTTGCTACGCCGTTTTACCGTCTGAAAAAAGTTAATAACTCGTTTATGGGTAATTGTTTACGTTTCTTTAATAAGATTCCTGAAAATGTAATTGAGATGCCGTTTACTAAATTTAAGGCGTATGTTAAAAGATGTCTCATCAGCAAAGCTTACTATAGTATCAACGATTTATTGGATGACGACAATGTTTTTAAATAAACCGCTCATTACTACTTATACTTGTAACATTGCTGTTAATTAATAAGATTGAGTCCGGTATGACGTTTCTCACCGGGCAAGCTTACTAGTTTTTTTTTGTCTGGTTTCTTGAATATGTCATGCTCACGAAAGGTCTTTGCTTACGGCGGCGTCGTTGATCGGGTCGCCACCTTCCCTAAAATATGGTGAGGGGGGCGATGGCTGAGACATGCGTCATACTCGTGAACGGGTGCTGTTTGTGGTGTCCGGTCTGTTCAAGCGTCCAAAGACCTTTTATTACAGTACTGTGTCCTAAGTTTGACGTGAGAGACCTCATTTTGCTCTCTGTATTTTCTATTAATTTGTATTTTTAGTGCATAGTACTGTTTAGTAAATAATAATAAAAAAAAACCTCCCTGAGTTTCTTGCCAATTCTTCTCAGTGAAAGAGTAATCGAATTGGCGGAAGTTAAAAAAAAGTGACCTGCATAAGTGTCTGTACAAGACCTAAACTGAATAAATAAGTTTTGATTTTGATGTATTAAATACATTAAACATTAATGTAGCTTTCCTCACTCTTATACTAATTTAATTAAATTTAATCTAAAAATCCTGAAATTTATGTTGCAGAGCATTTATGGTATAAATATTATTATGTACAAACAAACATACACATAGGATAAACAGTCTAGAATATTAAAACCTGGTGCAAAGGTACATCCTATGTCAGCATAGGATGTATCTCTTAAGCCAAGTTTTCCAAAAATGATTGCTGACATTATAAATCAACAGTATTCAACACATCCGATTACCGCGAGGACTGGGGTGCGAGTGATGCTGAGGATCCTCCAGTGTGCGCATACCGCGGGTACAGGAACCCACCAGACCACGCTGACCCCTACGGCCTATCGCCTCACTACTGGCACGTGTTCGCTGCTAGATTGGCCTTCGTCGTGGTCTTTGAGGTAACATTATTTATTATTGATTCCATTATTCCCAATAATACGAAGAAATAAATTCATTACATTATTTACAATATATACAATTAAAAAACTAGCTGTAATCAAATTTCTCCGCATCTCAGTCTACTGGCAGTGTGCCCAGAAGACTGGCAGCATTGCCAAACAGAATGCAAATGCTAATCATCCTCTGTGCGAAGAATAGACCAGCCTTCTGATCGCGAGAGGGCTCGATCAGTCTCTTTATTATTATGTACATTAGTGGATATTGCTTTTATGGAATAGAGGGTCGTACGACCAGGCGTGTCACTCAAGCAGGCAACAAGCGGCGCCCATGGACACCTGAACACAGATAGTGTTATAGTTGCGTTGCCGACCCTTACAATGGAGTATGTTTGGGGTCGAAAGTGGGATGGGAAGGGGAGAGGGGACGAGGTTTGGGCCTCCAGATACTACTTTACGTCGATATTCTGAGAGGCCGTGGTATTCCACTGGTCAAACCGGCCCATAAATGCAGCGAACTTCGTGGCTCTACCACTGTTTGCATTCACTAGATTAGTTATAGTTTTGACTTTCTCTTTTTGTGTGAAGCACGTCGTATTTGGTCTAACCGGGCTGATGCAACTGTTCATACCGGACTTGCCCAGCGAACTGCGTGTTCAGATGCAGCGTGAAGCTCTTCTAGCCAAGGAAGCCAAGTACGAACACGGTCGGCGGCGACACTCTACGGAATACAGACAACTGATTACACCAAAGAGTGACATTGGACCAGGTAGAGTACTACGATATTATTATGTTAAACATATTAAAGTCTTTTTGATGGACCAATGGTCGAGAGACTTTTGAATCAAGAAGTAGTGGGATCGATTCCGGGTCCACATCAAATTTTTTTTGGAAATTCGGAAATTCTTTTCAGAGGTAGTGTGATATCGTTGATATGTGATATCGTTGACTGATAACATTGTACCCGATGTATGACAATAGGTTCTGCCAACTATTCCATTGGGGACGTAAAAATACGGGATGGAAAAAGCTTCGGGTGGAAAAAGCCCGTGAAGCTATAATGATCAATAGTAATCTATACATATAATCTATCTATTTTTGTCTGTCCGTCTGTCTGTTATTGTTAACTAATCTGTTGTTGTTCTCTGCTAATCTCAGAAATTGCTGGACCGATTTTGACGAGATTTTTATTGCCAGGTAGCTGATGTAATAAGGAGTAATTTGGGCATTTTTTTTAGAAAAAAAAAATAGTGCGTGGAGTTCCTCCGCGCCAAAGAAGTGAAACTTTGTAACAAACATACATTTAAAACACATTAAATAAAAGGACATAAAAGTAGCATTGGTAAAATTACCGACTGTTAAATCGTATATAAATCTTCTGAGTCTGGGTAGATTCAGGTATCTGGGTGGACTCCTCTATTTTGGCTGATCTGCATTTAAAATATATTTCCGCCATATTAAATTTAGAATGACATCACATTATTTCGAGTTATTCTTTACAAGACCTTTCGTTTGTAGTTATATATATAATCAGAGTGTTCTGTAATTGTAACTGGTCTGTGGCCGCAGCCCCGGAGCGCACGGGCCCGTGGATGAGGCGCACGTCACGCGCGTCGGACGGGCTCGATGCACACGTGGCCGTCGCGCAGCGGCCCCCCGGGCCCCGCGCCGCGCCCCCCGCCCCGCCCGCAGCCACGCACTGACACTTGAACTATTACTAACGACGCTAGTACCTACACCCCGAGAAAACTCAACCAACTGAATTCCAACTCTACACTATCCGCGAAACTGGTCAGGGTTACCCGAATACGATAGCGTGGAAAATCATACGTGCAATTTTGAGCAATTGAACCTGCATTTTTTATTCTATTTTATAACTTCTGGAGCAATTTTTCAATATTAGATACTCAGTTGTTGCCCAAAAAGTCATTCGTATGATGTTAAGTCATTCGTATGTTTCAGTTCACTAATGTAGTTTATTATTTTTAAATTTGCAAATGCGGTGAATTTTCTTGGCCGGCACAAGCGCCCTAAGGGTTCTTACCTATATTGACTTTGTCTGGAGAAATATTAACTAGATTTTATTTAATTGCACAAATCACGCCAAAGGTGGAAAAACTTTTAAAAATGCAACCATACATCATATCCGGATTATATACTAACAGAATATCTGACAATTAATGTAAGTAAAATATAAAATTACAACAAAAAATCCATTTCATGTTAAAGTTTTAGATAGTATAAGTTATTTATTGTAATATTTTTAAGTGTTTAGAATATCTGTTTGAGAGGAAACTGTGTGTTTATTAAGTAAATATACGTAAGTGTGAAACAACGAAATTAAGTGTCAAAATATCAAGCCAAGTATATGAATGTCTACTTTCTGATTGATACTGGTACTTAACTTTTAATATTTAATTTAATATTAAAAATAACTATTGAGTACTATCACTAGCTTTACCACTAAAAAGGGGTAGTACCTTGCTCCTATTCAATGTAGCGTCATTAAATATAGCGTCTAACCTTTGTGGTTTAATATGCTATCTAACACTGGATATATTTTTAAAATCAGATCAGTAGTTTTAGAGATTGGTACGAACAAGCATTTACGTTTATAATTTTTACTTGGTATATTGTTATCTACTTAATTTATTATTTCTTCGTTAGTAACTATGTAATTAAAAGTTTGTCAGAAATGTGATGCCTGCTGTTATAACTCATTCAATTACATATTGTATGTGTTATAGTCCAGGAGCGTTGTAAATGGAAAAGTCGTAGTATGCCAGCTGATATTAACACCAGTTGTTGATCTTATATCACTGACTAGTGATCCGACCGTCAGCTGGTCAAAAATGGGTGGGTTTACGGTCAGCTGACGGTCTTTCCACCACTACCAACGCAGCTGGCGATGTTTTTTCAGCTCGGTACGATTAGAACTATTCTTGAAAATAAATTTGAGTCGGTATACTATTACTTTTTTTTAAATTATTTTCACAACCTGCAACTCCCATACCCACCGGGGGTGCGCCAGCTGTCTCTTGATTAAATTGTTAGTCTCTGTGATCTTTTGAAAAAGATTAAACTCGCTCGGCTTAAAATGCAACGCCAGCTCCCGCACCATTAGAATAGTCATGAATAGTCATGAGTTAAAAGATGTTTTATCTGGACAAAATGTGCCTGTAACGTTATCACAGTCTTGTTAAGTTTCTTTGTGATAATATGTTATTAAGTTATAAATTATAATGTCTGATATTACCACTATATAGTAAATTGTATTTTTTGTAAGGTCGGCAACGTAACGGTAACACTATATGTGTTGCTGGTGTCCATGGGCGGCGCAGGTTGCTTACCATCAGGTGACACGCTTGCTCGTTTGCCCTCCTATCTCATAAAAAAGGAAGACCCGCTTATGGATTTTATCGCGTTTATTCACCTCATTTTAATTATTTATCTCAACGGATCGGAAACTTGGCAGATTCCATTTTTACGACTAATTGATGATAAAAATTAGTTGATTAATAAAATATTTAAGTAGGTCTTTCACTGATATGATTGTTGTATGCTTTATAATATGAAACAGCCCACTTATAAATCATACAAAGCTCTCCTCTGTATTTCTTATAATTCCGACATTTGCTTGGCTACATGTGTTAAGTTCGTTTTTTGGTTAATATCCTAGCAAGGTTAGACTGACTAAGATATATTGGTTGAGTAACAGAACTGAATGGCCAGGGAAGTTAATATCTTTTTACTAAAGTAACGAAAATTAGATCAAACCTATTCAATATTATTCTAAATATATATATTATTATATACTATTTTAAATAACTCTATTATATTCTAATATACACAATTTTAAACGAAATTAGAAACTTTTGACTTAAAATTAAATTAATACTGACCTACAACAATATCTAATATATAAAATTCTGGTGTTTGTGATTAAATTCCTCCTGCATAATAGGTAGGTCTGACAATCGGACATTTATTTTTCATCCCCCTAAATGCTAAGGGCAGTCCAGCCTAATTTTTTTTAGATCTTTTTTATGAAACAGCATATAAAAATACATACAACCCTAAATTTTCACCTCTGTATGATCAACCCCTATTTTTTATTTATTGATCAACAACTTTATTTTTTAGGGTCAGATGACGATTGCTGGGCCATTATTAGTATTATATATTAATATTTCGTTATTTACGTATTTAAAATAAATGGCATATGATTTAATTTTGTTATAAATTTGGATGTTAAGATTCTTTTGCAGCCGCAACTGCTGAAAGCAACCAACAGAGCTGACCACTATCTAACACAGCAAATAGCGTGATATCGTAAATTGTGTCGTGGTGATTTAACGAGCTGTATCTGTTTTAGTTTTTAACACTCTGAATTGTACTATAATCATCAAAATGATATTGTCTGAATAATTAAATATTATTCTTTAATTGCATTTATGTAATTAACTATATTTAGTTTTAGTGAAAGAGGGACGAGTATTAATCTAGTGAGTCGGTAAAGTTTCTTTACGTTTTTGTTATATTGAAATATGGAACCTTTGAAATCCCTTAATGTAATTTACTTGTAGATATTAACTGCGCGCGTTCGTATTGCGATTGGCTTAGCCGCCATCTTTGTGATGATGACGTAGGTAAACAGTAAGCATCATTACCATTAACTAGATTACATAAATGTTTCTGCTATCTGTATTTTTTGGGGCAAATGACGTCACGCCTCTGTAATTATGACAAGGCTCCATCGCAATATCAACGTGCGAGGCTTATAATTTATTATCATCTTCATGAGCCTATTGCAGTCCACTGCTGGACATAGGCCTCTCCCAATGTGCGCCACAACATCTTATTCACAGCTTATTCTACGAACTATGTCAATTACCCCAGTTCTCTGGCGGATATACTCATTCCTGAGTTTATCTTTCAGAGATACCCCGAGCATAGCTCGATCCATAGCTCGCTGAGCGACTTTAAATTTGTGGACTAGCCCTACCGTGAGTAGTTACCGCCCTACGTTTCGGCACCGTAGGTCATCACCGGTAAGACGCACTGGTCAAAGACTTTGGTCTTCAGGCGATGATTTATTAGTTGAATGCATTTTGCTAGCTCTCATTTTTCGCATTCACAGGTTGGATTTTTTTAGATACCAATAAGAAATCTATTCAGTTGTGTTGTGAACTCTTGTCAATTTGTTTTATTTTTTAATGTTTTTTTAATAATTATAATAAATATGCATTAAATTTTTAATAATATTGAAACAACTTTTTATGGATTATATCGCGTTTATTTAGAACTTATTTTCTATTTATTTCAGCGCTCGAAACGTCGGGAAATAAATAGAAAATAAGTTATAAATAAACGCGATATAATCCATAAAAAGTTGTGTCAGTGTTATGAATGTGATTCGCGAAAATCTAGGAAAATATATATATTTTTAATAGTACTCAAATTGAAAAAAAATGGAACTGAGGATTTGCGAATCTGTTTTCTCATGTCGTTATTTTATTAGAAAAATACGATTAAAAATTATTATTACGAAAAGTATAATGTAAGTAGAAAAAAACTAAAATTATGAAAAATAAGTATTTAAGATATTTCATCAGAAAAAGGGCACGAAAAAAATTACATGCCGAATGAGGCTTTGTCATATTCAAACCCTGAGGATATTAAACTATTACAAATGTTGTCTGTTTTTTATTTTAATTTTGATTATAATTAATTAATTATATTGTTAAAGTTAAAGGAGTATAATGGGAAATGAGGAGAAAGGGGGGGCCTCCGGGTACCTATCTCGCCGAACGAAAAACGGAATGCGCCACTTTGTGACGTTATTCTGAGTACTACGTACTGAGTACTACTGAGTATTCTGAGTACTCCTGGTATTTCACCTAGCTGATGCTTTCCTGCAGCAAACAGTATGGCCCCACTTACTACCGAGGATAATTTAACTTGCAGTAGGACATGATATTGTTTAGTATGGTTATGGTAAGTATATGTCTCAATTTTATGTGGTCTATTTCTGTTTTTGACAACAGCTCAAAGAACATGTCTGAATGATTTTCAAATGTGATAATAAAGATATTTTTTCAATTATTACTCTTTCATTAAACAATACTTTACACTAATTACAAAGAAATAAGTCATACCGGCCGCTACTGGTCGTAGGCCTCCCCCATAGAACGCCACAACTGACGGTCCTGTACCCCTAGCTTCCATTGGCTTCTTGCAGTTTTATCAGGACGTCGGTCCACGTCGCCACTCAAGAACTCTTCTAGCCCAACGGTTAACGGTTCGTCGAGCGAGTGTGCCCATCTCGACTACAGCGTGCTAACTTGACAGTCAGCTATGTCGACTATGTCAGTCACGCCTGTTCTCTTGCGTATCTCCGTATTACGGATTTTGTCTCGCAGCGAGGTTCGAAGCTAGCCCACTCCATAGCACGCATGAGCAACTCGTCAAACCACGTCTCAGTTCCATATCTCATTACTGGTAACATACATTGATCATGTACCTTATACGCAAGGCACTGAGAGATTTGGGCGGAAAGATTTCTCTTAGTTTAACGCTACCAAACAGTTACCTAAATCCCTAGGTTATAAAAATACAATAAATGATTGAAGAAACACGACAATAGGATATTTCTAATTAAAATTGCATTGCAGTAATTTGAAGTACCTAATAGATATAACATAATACTTATAGATAGACAATAATTCCTTACACTCTAATACTCGCCTACATTTTTAAAACACTTGTGAAATGTCCAGATATATCTGTATATACTGTATATTAGGTACTTAATACATGGGCTGCTATTTAAGTATCCGGAACTGGCCGCTACATAAATATTATTTAAAAAGTATTTGCTATATTTAAAATAGAATCTCTTTGGCTGTAGAATACAGTATATTTTATCCGACTATCAATTGTTTTATCTGTGCATTGTTATCACAATTAATTTAACTCGAGAAAATTTGCGTTCGATTTACTACGACTTTCGACATGGTTTAATTCAGTAGCAATGCATGGATTGGTCCATGTTCAGACTCTCTCAGTTCGACTTTTGGAGATGAAGCACTTTCAAAGACTTCACTGTCACTGTGTATCATTGGTTTAGCGAGACATGGACGTCAAATTCTCACGGACGAAATTCAAGATCGTCGACTTAAATTGATTGATGATGATTGATGAAATTGTTGTGCTACAAAATATCATTGCAGTTCGTGATAATTCACGAACTCCGGCTATGTCATCGAATTCACGACTCGATCAATGTAACATGTCGATCTTGCATCATCATTTTATAGTATAAAACAAAGTCGCTTTCCGCTGTCTGTCCCCTTACATGCTTATATCTTTGAAAATACGCAACGGATTTAGATATCGGTTTTTTTAATCGATAAAGGGACACCCTTTATCGATTAAAAAAACCGACATCGCTATTAAAGTGCTAAATCTCGAAAATTTTCTTTTATTCCTTGGTACATTATACATGAATTATAGATAAAAACCACTCTGTTGACACCCTTTATCGATTAAAAAACCGACATCTAAATCCGTTGCGTAGTTTCAAAGATATAAGCATGTAAGGGGACAGGCGGCGGAAAGCGACTTTGTTTTATACTATAAAATGATGATGCCAGATCGACATGTTACATATCGAGAGATAGTGGCGTCTTTGGGCATTAATATGACGACTATGACGAGTATTCATAAAATATTACAAAAACAAGTGAGTGCACAAAAAAGTTTGTCCTCGTTGGATCACGCACAACCTGACAGCAGATCAAACACAGGCACGTGTGGAAATTATGATACAAATTACGTAACTTCATCACAATAATATTTGAGGCCTCCTGAGGTCAGGAACTCATCGATTTTTACGCTGTATTAATACCACGAGTTTAGTCAAATAATAAAAATGTAATTTTAAAATCCAGTAAAATACGACAATTATTGGTGGATTAGTTACTTCGTTTTAAAATTACGAGTAAATGATATTAAATTGATTGTTTATCATCCAAGGTTAACAAAGGTCAACCTGGACCACATAATTATCTCAATTCTCATATTAACAGACATATTATTGGAAGATTTTTACGTTTTCATGATATATTTTGGGGCGCAAATTTGTTTCCCGTACGAGAATTATTTTTCATTAGTACGTAGCGAATGCATTGAAATCTCGCCGAACGAAACGAGACTGTCGCCACTTGACGTGGAGTTTCATATGTCGAGATGGCCATTTCATCCAGGGAACCTGAAATATTTCAAACGCATAAAGGAAATTTGGGGTTATTTTAGAGCACCTCGCTTATAGAGGACGCGGGTTTGTTTTTTTGTACACTATGGTAATGTTTTATTTATTTTGCCTAGCCCTGACATTTTGCTACAAAAATGTTGCTGTGTTATCAGTTCTAGCTAAAGATAAACGTGATCACTTCGTGCTACGCAGATCTGTTTCGTGTTTTGTAGAATATTATTATTTTGTTGATTGAATAAACTTCTTGATTTAATTCAATAAATCTGGAGAGAGGAAACAGTTATGACTCATATCAAAACGACTATAATTTTCATGCAAATATGTATGATCTTCACGACTTTTTCTACCCAAAGGTGTAGACAGTGGCTGTTAATCCTCAACTCGCAAAATTTTAACCTCACAAATGGCGAAAGCTATTGCCATACACTAGAAAATAATTATAGGAGTCATGCATATTTATCACACAACTTCCGAGAAGTCGTTGATCCCGGAATCGCGTCCACGACTTTTTATTTAAAAGCCAGGCGCGCGACCACTAAACCACCCGGACGAGTACTCATCATAATAATTAAATTCATCATCAATATCATAATTAAAAAAAACATTAATGATTTTGTAACAAGAAGTTATTATGGAAACTTTAGTATATATACACACATGTCCAACAAACAGCGGAAGGACGGACAGTCGATAAGATAAATGTAGAAATGTTCAAAACTGTACGAACAATGATATCAATTTTGTGAATAAAACGTTGCAGATAAGTTACAAATCTTTGCAGATACAGGAAGTGAATAATGATTACAACTAAATACAATTGATCAAAAACATTCGACAAATATACCATCAGTTAGCAGTTTTAGTTGCACATTTTGATGTTGATGGACAAAAAACTGCGTAATTAGTAATTTGAACTAGAAAAGTAAGCGACATCTTACAATTTTTCGCATCATTTCGTAATTTTCCTGCCCTTATCCATCCTACTCTAAGTGGGGTCGGCACAACATGTCATCCTTTGGAATGATCCACGTTGTCGAAAGAATTGCTGTGTTGTTTTCGGACAATTCGGAAACAATCCTAAACAGGATTGACGTCAGGCAGACGGCACTGCCTGACGTCAATCCTGTTTAGGATTGTTTTTATTGGGGATTTATCCTCCACTAGGAGTAAAATGTTGCATAAGAAGATGAAGACCTTAAATTATTATAATTATTAATTGCGGTGCTCCTAATAAACTGTCCATTCTGAACTTATAGTTCTCCTATTTGATGATATAAAAATTATGACCAAAAAAATATGTCACAAAAACTCTTCTCCAAATTTGTCAGCCTATCAACTAACAACAATGGTTAACAAATATATATTGACGTTATTTGTGAAATCAATGACCGGCTATCAAGTAAATTAACAGTTTTGACCTGCTTAAAGTTTTATTATGAGTCACAATATAATACGTAACGTGCTAATAAATAATTAAACTTAGCAAAAATAGTCTTAAAATATTTTGTTTGTCTGATGCTTCTCGCCTAAATCTTAACCAATATATCACTTTGTAAATATATAAAAAGTTAGGTGATTTGTATGCTCAAACAATATTATCATTATAAGTTGAATAAATTTTGGGAAATTTTATCCTTATGTGGAATATACAAGGGGTCTGGTTGAGCTTTCTTTCAGGTAAATTAATTTTATGGAATAACAAGGCAGGCAAAGAAGCAAGCAGGTGATCTGCTGGTAAGCAACTAGCGATGGCCATGGATACCTGGAATAGTTACAGTTGCTTTGTTTTGCTTTTAAAAAGAAATGTTAAAGGGTTATATCGTCCAGACTCCTCCTCCCTCACCAAACAAAACGCAGCATGCACCATTTCAAGTGAATATTCTAATTGCTCTGGTATTTCACAGTTGGATGTGTGATACATATCGATGACTGAAAACTTTGTGCACGTTATGGCAATAGGTTCGCCACCTATTCCATTCGGGATGTAAACATACGTAGACGATGCTTACACCTTCGGGTAGAAAAAGGCGTGATGTTATATTATGTTGTATCATAAGTAATCGACATTTAAAACCATGAAACACTCTACCTACATATTATAGTTTTTGTTTTGAAGATTTCAACATAAATATTTTAAAGAAAAAAGATAAAATCCATAAGTGGATGTTTAATTTTCTGCCTCGTAGATAAGTATACTTACTAAATATGAGATAATATATTTTATGCCCACGAGTACATGTTGAGAGAATAATATTAAAATGACAATAATATTTTTATTATCACGTGACGAAATCATGTCGGTACTGGTATACCTACGTAAAGTAGACCACAAATAGGAATACAAAAACTTTTAGCTTTAAGGAAACAGCGTAAATGGAGCGTTGGGCAGATTCCTGGGCTCAAAGAATGTTAGCAGAAAAGCGCAAGCAAGAAAAGCATCAATCCACAATGCGGTACTGCCGGCCTAATATGAGCTCTTAATTCCAGCCAGCTTACCCGCTGCCTTGCAAATTTGTGTTTCCAACGACTAAATTTGTATTTCTTAAAATAGTCCCGCTGATCCCAAGGCTAAGTAATAGAAGCGAAAGTTGTGTATAGCAGAGTGTGCAGGAAAGTAAGATAAACGCGGTCGACATGAAGGTACTACGCAAAATTTGCGAAGTGACTATTGCTGATCGCGTCGAAAACAAGGTTCTAAGGAAGGAATTTGGATTGAAAGAGAGTGTCGGTGTAAAAGTAAGAAGGGCCATGCTCCGGTTCATACATGTTGAAAGAATGGATGATGCAAGATTGACTAAGCAGATACACAATGCAAAAGCGGATAGACGTAGGAGTCGTGGACGGCCATGACACACCTTCCTTGACCAAATAGAACGAGTTCTGGACGACAACTCTTTTCACACAAGCGCGTCGATTTTTAAGGCTCCTAATTAGGAGCCTTAAAATTAGAGCATTATGGAGAATTAGTGTCCCGGATACCTCTCTCACCGAGCGAAACTGTGAGGTCATGGTATTTCACCGATCGAGTCGCCCCTTCCAGCAGCTAACTGCGTGGCTCTGCATTATTGTTATAAGCTTTTATTTAACTTGCACTGTATGTATGTATGTATGTATGTAAGTATGTATGTTCGGTGGAATCTTGTAACTCAATTTTGAAGTAGATACCTTCAACCGATTGAGCTGAAATTTTGTATACACGTTTACTTTGGATGACAATGCATGATATAATGTATGAAATCATTCTATATCCAATATGGCGGACGACCCAAGATGGCGGAATGGATATTTTTAATGCGTTTCTGCAATATGGGTATCAAATGAAAGGGTTTATTGAGTGTAACTCAAAATATAATATGACGTCATTCTAAATCCAATATGGTGGAATATCCAAGATGAAGGAATATATACTTTAAGCTTTCGTACAATATGGGTATCTAATGAAAGGGCTCATTGGGAACAACTAAAAAAATAATGTGACGTCATTCTAAATCCAATATGGCGGATCATCCAAGATAGAGGAACAGTTTTTTTAATGCATTTCTACAATATGGGTATCAAATGAAAGGGCTTGTTAATAGTAGCTCGAAAAATAATGTGACGTCATTCTAAATCCAATATGGTGGAATAAATATTTGTGTTTCTACTATATGGGTATCAAATGGCCCTTTCATTAAAGAGTTATATGAGAACTTCAAAAACTATGTCTCGGTGGTTCAGTAAACTAGCTCGCTTTTGAATCAGGAAGTCTTGGGTGCGAATTTGGCCTCACACCAATGTCTTTTGAAATTCCTCTCGAAAGTCATGTGTGATAAATATTTTTGACTGACCACTTTGTGCTCGCTGTATGGCAACAGTGGTAGAGCCCAGCAATTCACTGTATGAATGGGCTGGCTCGACCGGTGAAATACCACAACCAGCTCACGCCGGGTTTCTTTGGGTGAGAGAGGTACCCGGAGGCCCACTCCCCTTCCCCATCCCTTCCTACTCCCATATCCTACATCCTACTCCTTTAAAGATCGTTGAGACGTAAACATAGTGGCGAGTCCAGGCTTGACAGATGCTGCCTACACCTTCGGGTAGAAAAAGGAGTCGAGCTATGTTAAGTTATTAATTAATGTTATAAACAAATTAGAATGTGTATAAATATTATATATATCATAGGGTTTTCAACATGAGCGGCTAGATGTTAGTGGCCTGCTTGTTTGGGCGGTGTCAGTCAATCTGTTGTTTACTATTCAGTCACTGATGCCAAATCACCTTGTCAAGATACAGGGTTAAGCGGCTCGTCCAAATTTATAATCAAAATGAGTTAGTGCTAACATTGAGAACCTTACGACCACTTTTCGGCTGAGGCGGTAGTCCATCACAGTCGACGGCTTTCCGTTGACCTATGTTTTAATAGTTAACAGTATTTTAATTGTGGTCGGCCACGCAATCTGCTGCATGAATGGGCCGGTTCGACCGGTGCAATGCCATGCCCTTTCAGGATACCGACGTAAATTGGACAGGATTTAATCACTATAACATGATTGCTACACTAACGGATTTTAATGGTGTTATAGGTATTATTAGAATTAAACACAGTGGATGATGGGAACGAACTATAACTTTTATTACAACTCACTCCAATGTTACACTCAGGTCGGCAAGTATAGAGTACTGATTAAAACAACAGATGGCGTTACACATCACACGTAGTTAAACATATTTTGTTATTAAACAACAGTCCCACATAACAAAATTAAGCTGCAAAATCAACAATTATGTAACAAAAAACATTGTTTATTTAGGCTCGAAACTCTTTGCTGCTGGTCAAGCATACATGGTCTTATGTAGGGAAAAGACTTTAGGAGGTCTCCTTGTTGAAGAGTTGGACTGTTCGAAATTAACTGGCAAACAACCTTGTAACAGTGATGCTTTGAATGAGATGAAGAGACTGAAAAACTTACCCATCGATAACTAAAAAATTGAAAATAATTTAAAGAAAAAAACTTTTTTAAAGAAGGTTCATAAATATAATCAATAATTTTCACCTTAAACATTTTAACTATCAACTTATAACCTTATTATATACAATTTATGTGATAATAAAAGCTTGTCGCTATGTTTAACCCAACCCTTCCCCCTCCTCTTCCCATCCCGATTCCGACCCCCTTCCATTTCCCATGGAAAGGGACGGCAACGCAACTGTAACACTATATGTGTTCGGGTGTCCATATATATGTTATAATATTTGGATATATATTTGGATAATGCGATCCGTCACAGTAATCATTAAATCTAAAAAAATATTTCTAGATGGTTATGGATAGCCACTGATAGGGAATTAACCGGTGAGAATACCTGGACCGTTTGGGCAAATATTTTAAGGCAAAATAAATATATGTAATTGTGATAATGACACATTGTGTCATTATCACAATTACATATGTCCGATAAATATAAACACTTTTCACGTATTCCATTTTTAAAATACATATTGATGTATTTTAAAAATGGAATACGTGAAAAGTGTTTATATTTATATCAAATTAATATCTCTCTTAAATTTAAATTTTGAGATATTTATTTAATCCGAGAATTAACTTTGATTAAGGAAAAATGTGAATATTTTTTCTGCATTATACAAAAAATATAATAGTGCATAATGTCTGCTAACGTGTCTGTCATAATGATCATCTCTTTTTTTGTTAACAACCGATCATCGCTGCAGCAATTATAAGTGATGTTTTTGTAGAACATTAGATTTCATGACAGAGCTAACAATGTTTGAATAGGCGAGCATGTGACCCTCAAGTATTCAGTAAACATGTGTTAGTTGTACAAAATTGCATGATTTTGTTTTATGGGATACGAGGGCAAACGAGCAGGTGCGTCACCTAATTTGATGTGTGATAAAGATAAAAATGGTAAGCAACTAACACCGCCCATAGACACCTTCATACAAGTAGTGTTACAATTGCATTGCCGGTAATTTAAATAGGCTACGGAAGTGGGATAAATATGGGAGAGGGGAAGGGTTTGGTGCCTCCGGATATCTCTCTCAGAGCGAAACGCTACATCAGCCACTTTACGTCAATGTTCTGAAAGGATGTGGTTTTTCAGCCGGCTAAAAGGCCCATTCATGCAGCGAACTGCTGCATGAATGGGCCACGCTGAACGCTCTACCACTATAAAATATAAACAAAACATAAAGATAAAATTTATGTTTTGCTTAAATCTTACAATGTAGTGACTTAACTTTGCTGTAATATGCATTTATATTTTTGAATTGTATTTAAATACAAATTCATACATATTCATACCTACTCACAATACCGGTACTGTTAAGAAAATAAATATTTTAATTATTTATTTATAATTATTTGTGATGTTTTCAATTTTCATTGACTGTGCATTTATTATAACATGGAACCATTCCACTTGAATTAATCTATATCTACCATTAAAAGTAACTTTAATTCCGTTAAATTGTTTAAAACATTTACATGTAAGCGGGCAGACAGCGGAAGCGACTACTATTTTTTATGTAAAGAATAAAGTACAAACAATATATCTACGATAACTTTAAGTCAAAGTACATAATATGAATCGACATAGCAAAAATACTATTGAAGAGACCGTCCATTAATTTAGGGAGAACGCAATACATAAACATCTTTAAACAAAAATCCCAGCATCGATAGTGATAACCTATTTTAAATGGAATAAAAAAGTTGTATCGATAACCTCTCGCTGTGACCCTAATATGTATGTAGCCAGTTGAGGACTGGCGTTCGCGCGGGAATCGCGACTCGCGTGTTCCATATTTGAAATTCAAATAAAATGAATAAATTCTTTTTTTAAAATGGACCATCAGAATTTAGAAAAAATGACATCTACAGCACCCATGCTGCCCAAAGAGAACAGTGATGAGAAAGTTGTGAAAATAACACCAACAAACGGTTTGGGAAAGGTGTTGTTGAGAGAGGACACTATTTTGGCTAACTTGCAAGGATGTGGAGGCTGTGGCAAGAGTCATTTTTCATGCAGTGGAGTCAAAAAACAGTGGAGTGTTCTATGCTGGGGGAAGCAGTCGGACAAAAAATATTATTGTTGTAAGTTATTTTATTCTACATCCTTCTATTGCTTCTTTGCTAGTAACTTTATTTGAACGTCATAATCCCGATGATCAATTTGGACTTTATTCTAATTGAAATTTAATTGCGACAAGTTTAGGTTCATTTTTGTCTATTGATGTCGATGACTCATTTTTTTGTCTAGATAAAACAAAAAAAGAATGTTCTTAAGCAAAATGAGTCGATAAGCAATTATTATAATAGCATTTATTTAATGATAAAAAAAACAGTATATGGTAGAGCCACATAGTTCGCCGCACGAATGGGACGGCACTTCATAATCATGTTGTCTTTCACAAAATCCCGCCATAATTTCTTACATCTTCTCTTTCTCTCTTCTCTTATTTCCTTCCGCATTCTGGTTTATCATTTTTCTTGCAACTTGGTTATAACTTCTGTATGCTCTTCTTTACATGTCCATACCACGCAAGGCGATTCCTTCTTATTTTCTCAGTTACTCTCATAAATTTCAAACTTACTAATAAATAATCATTCCGTATTTTATCCATTTTCGTCACTCTACACATCTATCTCAACACTTGCGTCTCCGTAGCATGTATTCTTCTTTCATCCATCCTTTTCTTAGCCGTAGCATGTATTCTTCTTTCATCCATCCTTTTCTTAGCCCATATGAAAAAGAGGATTATAAAATATTGGTGATGGAGGTAGGACACTTCTTATATTAGTAATTATCTACTCTCCTTATTGTATCCATATTATAATCAATTATCATAAATTATTGATATTATTAGAGTGGCTAATTAATTAATTAATTGAGAACGCGCAATAGAAATATGTAATATAAATTAAATGCTAAAATGTATGAACATATATATGTATTAGATACTTTTAACTACCTTTATTGAGAAGAATGATGAAAAATCTTCATTAATTTTCGAAAGTATTACAAACTAGCTGACCCGGCGAACTTTTTATCGCCGCGTAAGCAATAAATACAAGACTTTTTCTAAAAAAAATAGTAACTCATTATTACACCAGCCACCTGCGAATAAATGTCCCGCCAAAATCGGTACTGCTCTTTCAGAGAACACCGAAGCA
The DNA here is from genome assembly GCA_905147225.2 of Euproctis similis. Taxonomy (NCBI): domain Eukaryota; kingdom Metazoa; phylum Arthropoda; class Insecta; order Lepidoptera; family Erebidae; genus Euproctis; species Euproctis similis. The sequence goes on from LR990106.1 coordinate 17,881,789, forward strand.
GACAAAATTTGTAAGAAAAGTAATTTTGGTGTAGATATATACGTATATATATGTATGTATATATTCTGTACCGTATTTATTAAATATGTATATAGTAGAAAGCGGTTATTTCAATATTACAAACAATTCATCAATTTTATTCATACACAGACTATATATAAATTAAAACTCACACGTGGTAAACTGCAGAAACTTTTGAAAATTATGTTTTATGGTATTTTCTTATTTCCTCACTCTTACTCAAATTTTAATAAAATTAATATAAAATCTTTAAATTACGTCTGTTATTTTAAGAAACAACGTATAAGTTTTATTTATTACTTCATTAACTCAATTACGAACAAGTACGAGTATAGTTAATTATCCAATATGACACATCAATGTGTTTGATTGAAATATATTTGTCCACAGTCCAGCTTTCATCTTTTTTATCTGACTCAAAATAGAGAAGCCCGTCCTCTAGGCGATACCTCAGCCTTACAGAAAACTGCTAGCACATAACACTGATTTCGGAGTGTTATTCCTGCGTCAGAATTTGTATTTGGGGCTCTATTAGAATTTTCTATATTAGTAATGGGAATCAGTACTCCTTTTTATATGGTATAGGGGGCAAACGAGCTGGCGTGTCACCTGATGGTGAGCAACAAACACCACCCATGGACACCTGAACACATAGTGTTACAGTTGCGTTGCCGGCCCTTACAATGGGATATAAAAGTGGGATGGGAAGGGGAGATGGAAAGGGGTTGGGCCTCCGGATATCTCTCTCACCGAGCGAAACGCGGCAAGAGCCACTGTAAGTCGATTTTCAGAGAGGTCGTGGTATTTCATCGGTCGAGCTATCTTTAACGCCTAACTGTAGTAAATACTAACAGTCTCGGGGTTCAGGCTGTAGTCCAGATGTTCAGTAAACTCATGGAAAATTAACCAAAAAAATAAGTCATTTGCCGATTGCCGCTCACTATCCTCAGAAATGATATGTTTTGAAGAAAATATTGAGTTTTAAACAGCAATAATAGGTATATATATAGTTATAGTTATTATATATATATATATATATATATATATATATAGTTAGCAATAAATAGGTTCTATGTAATGATATAAGACGCATAATTTCTTTAACACAAGCATAAACTTTGTTTTTTGGCAGTTGCTTAGCAATGGAAAACAGATGGCGCTGATTATGTCGTGTCTAAAACAATACCATTATTATTATCATCTTCTCTATTTAGTTGATGCCAATTTAAAATATAATTACGTAAATATCTGTAAAACTACTCGTACGATTTGTGAGGTTATCAGTTGTCTCGAAAGAGGTCCACACATGTTATCGTAGGAAAAGAAACATTTAAACGCAATTTAAACAAAATAAATTTTAATATGTGTATTATATTTTTGTTTTAATATAAAACAAGTTGCAAAGGGTATCGCTGAATTCCACCGAGAGACTAAAAGATAAATTATTTATTCAATTATAGTTGGTTATTTTGGAACTTTACAATATTTCACTTATACTAACGGCCCGTTCATACAATTTTTACCACTAAAACAATCAGTGCTCCTCTCCTGTTGGCTGCAGCGAGATGATATATAAGCCAAAGCCGACATCGATAAATGCACTATATAACACAGAAGATTTTTTATTAATCGTATCAGTAGTTACCGATATTAACGCTTTCAAACAAACTAACAAACAAAATCATAATAATGTTAGCATATTAGGTATGAGTGAAGTTTATTGATATTAAAAACCTGGCAGTTGTTGACACTTTATTTTCATAAAATATAAAAACAACAACCCCGCTTCAGATTCAAGAAGTAGTGGGTTCAAATCCTAGCACACACCCATGACATTTCGAAATTTTCGGAAGTTACGTGTGATAAACATCGATGACTGGCAACTTGTGCCCGGTATGGCAATAGGTTCGCCACCTATTCAATTTGGGACGTAAACATAACGGCGAGACGAGGCTTAGCAGCCGCTGCCTACACCTTCGGGTAGAAAAAAGCGTGAAGTTATGTTATGTTATAAAAATAAATATAATTATTAATAATTATTGAAGTGTAACTTCTAATGTCTCGTGCAACCGTTTAACGCTTTTAACGCCCCCTTGCGGCCACAAAACATGTTATATAATAATAAACCAGTCTATATATAAATCCAGGAAGAGAATAGGGAATTTTACGAATTTTTAAAAAGTGTTGCAATAAGTTCCTATAGTGCTACTAAACCACTAAAAAAAACCGGACATTTTTTTTCCATCAATAAGTACCTTAAAAATCGCGCGTAATTTTACGAAAACAGACGAGACAAGGTCCTGACGTCACTAGGCTATGTATAGTGACGTGCCAACTCGGAAAAATTCCAACTCGAGTTGACTCGAGTTAAATTACACGTAAGTCGACTTAGGCAGGTGAAAATTATCCACTGGTTAACTAAAAAAATTTCAATTATCTAGTTATCACCGTTTTTGAGATACAAATTGAAGCAGGTAACAGACAGGCAGCAAAGACTTAGTAAAAGGTACCCGTTTTGGATACGGTACCCTAAAAAGGACGTAAGAGGAGCTACGCAGATCTGCTTCGCGTAACTTGGCTTGTGACTCGAATTACATTTCTAAAAAACCTCATTAGTTATAGAACAAGATGAATCATCATCTTATCTAAAACAAAAAACCGGCAGTTTAAAGTCTTTTTACGAAAGAAACAACAAACTAGACTCTGTGTCAGATATTCCAACTCGAGTTGGTTATCTCCGACTCGAGTCAAGCCCAACTCGATTTAACTACAGGAACCTTAAGAAACAAAGCAAATTGCCAGTCTGAGAATAAGTGAAAAGAGGGTGATTAGAATATTACGAGAATTTAACATGCTAAAAAATGCATTCAGTTGTAAACTTAAATTTAATTGGAATGTTAGATTTATGCGTAAGAACAGCATGTGCATTGATTTTACAAGATTATTTTATTGAATGAATTATAATCACTATTAATTTGAATTTGTTTTATTAATTTGTTAGGACCTATATTGATTGATGCTAGCGTCCTTGTGGTTTCATTTGACTAGTGATTTAAAGTACACTTACTATACCTTTCACATCCTCCTTTAGGTTCTAAAGAGTGCCAAAGTTGATAACTATTCAATCAGCCATCTAGCTCTAAGATTACAGAAACTCAAGGTTACTTTAGCACTAGACTATTTAATATATGGACTATTAATTGAGAGCAATTTTATTATACTGAAAACTTTACCAACCAATGTAACCTCCAAGAATATCAGTGTGGTTTTGTAACTGGCATACTTGTAGTTCATGATGATAAGGCATCAAGTTGTAAGTAGAAATAAGTACGAACTCATTAATGTCTTCAAAAAATAAATAATTGAATATATATTTCACGTGGCATGAAAACCTGGAATTACTGTAGTAATATATGTACAGTAGGTCTATAATTTACCATTTTTTTACAACACACACGACATGCGATAGCCTGTAGATGGACGTAAAAAATGAGACATAACATAACTTCACGCCTTTTCGACCCAAAGGTGTAGGCAGCGGCTGTTAAAGCCTCGTCTCGCCGATATGTTTACGTGCCAAATGGAATAGTTGCCGAACTTATTGCCATACCGGACACAAAATAGTCATAATTTTTTTTTTTTATAAGTTTACATGACCGCAAACGTGTGAATCTTCTTATTTTATAAAAGCACATGTATACGCAGGTCAATTTAATTAAATAAACATAATTAGGTACTCGGCTAGAATTTTTTTTTTACAAGTTTGTGAAAAATAAACAATGTGAGACGAGCTAATAACATCGCAAAACGATACACATCAAATTAATGACTTGTTTTGTTTTTTTAATTACAGCCGCGAAAATTACTAATAATAGGTTGTTTATTAATTATAGAATTGTTTAATTAGTGCATACATTCCTCGGTAGATCAATTTATTTATTAGTTTAGCGAGGCCGTTAAATGATGAACTTGCAATGTCATCTATACGTACGTAGTAAGGTAGGTGTAAATAAAATTAAAGTGTCGGTTTGTAATATTGAAACCACTGCTTTATACAATGTAGCATGTTATCTATGTAGTATACTATGCTTTATACTATTCGATATGAATGTTCATATGAATATATACAGCCTATATTAGCCCTAAGAAGTCCACTGTTGGACGTAGGCCTCCCCATTGAACGCCACAACTGCCGCGATGCCGGTCCTATGCCACTTGCATCCATTGGCTTCCAGCGGTTGTTAACTTTTTTATTACACAATAATTAACAACGGTAGAGTCGCATAGTTCGCTGCACGAATAAGCCGGCTTGACCGGTGACATTCCACGAACTCTCAATTCGACGTAAAATGGCTTATTTGTGCTTCGTTTAGTGATAGAGGAAAGCGGCCAAACACCTTCCCACATCATCAGCTCTCTCTATCCCAGTTATCCCAGGTAGGCAACGCAACCGTACTACTCCCGGTGTTGCAAACGTCCATGGACAGCGCTAGTCGCTTACCACCAGTTAAAAAAATATCTCTCTTTATTACTACTTCTAAACAAGAGTTATTTACTTAAACTGTACACATACAAAATCCGTCAATTCATGCTGAATATACAGATTTTGTGGTCGGTCGAGCCGGATAATTGGCGATCAACAACTAAACTAGAATACAAATGGTATTTTTCTAGAAATACTAGGAGGTTAAATTCGCCAATGAATAAGTACAATTAATGATATGTGTAGTTTTACTATATATTTATGTACATGAATCTTATAAGGTAATTAGTGGTACAAGTTTTAATTGCATCAATAATTTAATAGCTAGTAGGATCTATAGATCAGGTTCTATAGTTACTAGTCCAGGGATATACATTCAGTCATCTTAAACTCTCTTATAAATAAGAATTGTTGAATTAAAAAAAAACTTAAATTGTTTGTCAGCTACGGATTCCTAAACGATAGTACATATTTTAATAAAATCTACGTGCGTACTGTATTCAGATTGTAGATGTAGCCCTAACTTTTTTTTACGCGAGGTAATGATTTATACACACCCCTCGCCTGGAGACGGCAGAGGGCAGTAGGTTCTTTCCATCCGGTGAAACGCTTGCTCGTCTGCCCCGATTTCCCATAAAAAAGACAATTAGTTACTCAGCAAAAGTAAGCAAAGCCCTTCCCCCCTCGCCCATAAATTTCATAATTCTCAAGAGACCATATACAAGATTGGTCCAAAGGCTTTTTTGGAAAATTAAATAACTACTGATCTTACTGACCCCCATCCAAAATAAGCAAAGCGGGGAGACCCCCGTCCTCCAATAGTGCTTTCGGAATAATTTGAACGGCCACTAACACTCCGATTTTTTACTGAGAGATTCCGAGTTTAAATCCATGGTATACAACAATAATGTACGGAGTATTTAAAGTCAAAATCGTATCCCGATGGTGTCCGTGCCCGAAACCTAATGCAATATGCATTAAGGATGCATGGTGGCACCATGGCAAAAAATGGATTCTCACCTTCTGGTGAGACTCTGTAGGTAATGTAATTTAATGATTTATCATTAAAACCGAAGATATTTTTCAAGGCAAATTTTTTTACTACAGACAAAAAAATAATTTGTGGTCAACTTTTATAATAATAATATCTTGGACACAATACACACAGCGCCCTCTAGTTCCAAGCTAAGCAACTAAATGCTTGTGTTATGGATACTAGATAACGGATATTAGTACATATACCTTCTGTGTACTAAGTATCGGGAATTTGTCAATAAAACAAAAAATACAAATTATTCATCTAAATTTATTTTATCGCCTTCAAAGTAGGCCCCATCGCTTGCAATACAACATCTCCACCGCTTCACCCAGTCTCCCATACATTTTTCATAGGCTATTTGCGGTATGGCCTTTAGCTCATTCAGCGAATTTTCTTTTATGGCTTCTATTGACTCAAAACGTTTTCCTCGAAGTGGTAATTTTAACTTGGGAAATAAAAAAAAGTCAGACGGAGCCATATCAGGTGAATAGGGTGCTTGGTCGAGAACGTTTGTTGAATTTTTCGCTAAAAACTCTTTCACTATAATGGCTGTGTGTGATGGTGCATTATCATGGTACAGCATCCATGAGTTGTGTCGCCACAAATCTGGACGTTTTCGGCGGATACTCTCACGCAAACGCTTCATGACGCCTAAATAATATTCTTTATTCACTGTTTCTCCCTCTGGAAGGAATTCGGAGTGAACCACACCACGGTAATCAAAAAAAACTGTCAGCATCACCTTGATTTTGGTGCGACTTTGCCGCGGTTTTTTGGGTTTCGGCTCGTTTTCGAGACGCCATTCTGAAGACTGTTGGCTTGTTTGCATGTCATACTCATAAACCCATGTCTCGTCGCCAGTTATTATACGTTTCATAAAGGTCGGATCCGTAGAAGCTCGGGAAACCATGTCTTCAGCGACATGCTTTCGCTGCCCTTTTTGAACAAAATTGAGCTCTTTTGGAACTAGTCGAGCGGCGACGCGTTTCATGCCTAAAATGTCAATGAGAATATTGTGGACGGACTTAAAAGATATGTTCACCTCACTAGCCAACTCTCTCATACGTCGATTTTCGAGCACTAGCTTCTTGATTCTGTCGATGTTTTCTTTGGTCGTAGCGGTTGAAGGTCTACCAGAACGAGGCAAGTCTACTACTACTTCTCCGCCTTCTTTAAAAGCCTTATACCATTCATAAGCCCTTGTTTTCGATATACATGATTCGCCGTAGGTATTTCGCAACATTTTTAGTGATTCACCACATGAAATATCATTCGAAACACAAAATTTAAGGCACACTCTTTGTTCAAAAATATTTTCCATTGTAAAAATCGCCGAGGACTCAAAACTATGACCAACAAAAAGTTTAGTTTAAAACAAATTAAATGACAGATCCCGTTCAAATTTTGCGCGCCAAATCAGTACAGTGCTACCAACATGCAGTAAAAAAATTAGAACGACCTCTTTTACGCGGGTCTCTTTATTGACATATACCCGATACTTTTTACACAGAGTAGTATATACTTTTCTTTTGTAAATACATACTTATAATACATAGAAAAACACCCAGACACCACACAAATATTCATATTGGTCACAAATATTTGTGCTCGGGTGGGAATCGAACCCCCGACCTCATTGCTGCAGCCGGGACTTTTACCAATGCGTCACAAGGCCCGTCTACGACTTTTTCATTCCCTATTCAACTGACAACAACAGATCATTAGGAAATTTCTAGACTACCAATCAAGAATTGTCATGGATTTGAATTTAGGACATTTTAATCAGAAGTGTTTAACACTAAACCACTGAGACGACAAGAAGAGTGTCTGCTTATTTTTGTTATTTAACTACGAAACCGAGTCTCTGAGTTATTCTTTCTTCGCACCCATAATTTTTATTTTTTCTATGAAACAACATGCAAAAATAATAGGTTGGGGAAAAAGTATTTTCGTATTTTTGTATGAAAAGTCAAGACATTTTTTTCAAAGTTTATTTACATTTATTTACAATATATATGTACCGTTTTGTTGAATAACTTTCTGCCATTTTGTGGGCAGAGACATTATCCCGTTACTGTAGAAACTTTGGGACTTCTGATCAAAAAAACGGGACAAATAGTTTTGGCAGTCCTCTCTTGAGGTCAACCTTACAGAACCTAAAGAATTCTGAAGAGACCGAAACAGGTGAAAATCTGAAGGCGCAAGGTCAGGGCTATATGGTGGATGCACTAGGACCTCCCAGTCGAACTCTCTTAATTTTTGCTGAGTGGCTAAAGATGTGTGTGGTCTAGCGTTATCGTGATGAAAGACCACACCCTTCCTGTTGATCAATTCCGGCCGTTTTCTCTCGACTGCTTCCTTTAATCTCATCAGTTGCTGGCAGTAAAGATCAGAATCGATGGTTTTGCCGGACGGTAAAAGCTCATAATGAACAATGCCCTTCCAATCCCACCATACACACAGCATCACCTTATTTCGTGTTAGGCCAGGTTTGGCCACAGTCTGTGAAGCCTGGCCAACTTTCGACCACGACCTTTTTCGCACGTTCTTGTCGTACGTGATCCACTTTTCATCGCCAGTTATCAATCTCTTCAAAAACGGCTCGGTTTCATTACGTCTCAATAATGAATCGCAAATGAGTACACGGTTCATTAAGTTTCTTTGAGTGAGCTCGTGTGGCACCCAAATATCGAGCTTTTTTGTATAACCAGCTTTCTTCAAATGGGTCAAAACTGTTTTGTGGTCAATTCCCAGTTCTTCAGCTACATCGTAACTACTAATATGCCGATCTTGCTCCACTCTTTCAAAAATAGCGTCCATTTTATTCGTAACAGGGCGACCAGAGCGAGGTGCATCTTTAACATCAAAATTTCCGGACTGAAAACGTTTGAACCAAATTTGTGCTACTCTTACTGACACTGCATCAGGTCCATAAACATCACAAATTTTTTTCACTGCTTGAGTTGCATTTTTGCCTTTTTTATAATAAAATTTTAAAATGTATCGAATTTCTTCATTAGATTCACTCATTTTTACGGAGAGAAAAACAAATGAAAAATAGCGGGAAACAACTTTTTTTTATTTTTTTCTTTTCTTTGTAATGTAACCTTTTTAATGTTACCAAAACCAGCCAGACACAAATAGTACAGTCAAAGAAATTTTATAATAAGTTTATACCTACGTTATGCGAAAAGACTTTTTCCCCGACCTAATATATACAACCCAAATTTTTCACTTTTCTTGATCAACACATAACACAACTTTATGATTATGGGAAGACAACGTTTCGGCCGAAAACGGTCAGCTAGTATTATTATATATTAGATACATACATACATAACTTCACGCTAAATCCCTTGCAGGGTAGGCAGAGAGAACAGACCGCCATAATGCACGATTCTTACACTCCTCACTCGCTTCATTGACTTCAATAACTCTTGCCAAGCACGCGCGTCGATTTTTAAGGCTCCTAACATCGCCCTCCCCCAGAACACGTTCTATTTAGTCATGGAATGTTTCTTGGCCGTCCTCGACTCCTATATCCATCCGCTTTTACATTGTATATCTGCTTAGTCAATCTTGCATCACCCTTTATTTTTCTTCTTTCATTTTTTAATTAATTTAATTATTTAGGCATATCTTACGTATATATTATTTACAAACAATATAAATTGAATAATGAAACACTTGATAATATTTGAAGGGTGACCGTTTTATAAGGTCATAATTAATGAAACAACATCTGCATATTTTAATCAGTATAATATTTATTTTGTGTGTTATTTTACTTTATGCATATTTATGTAAAGTTGAATTACCTTTAATTTTATAGTCCGTGATTATTAAATAATTTTACTGAGTAAACACTGGAAGTAACAAACCTCTTTTGATATAGGTTTATTATATCCAGTTTATTTAATAGATTTAATTATTTGTATTCATATTTAGATATTTTATTTGTAAGGTACATAATATTACGTCTCGGTGGCGCAATGGTCGAGCACGCGGCTTCTGATCCAGAGGTCCGGGTTCGATTCCAGACACTGGCTCACACCAATGACTTTTCGAAATTGTTTTCGGAAGTTATGTGTGATAAATATCGATGACTGAAAAACTTTGTGCCCGGTATGGCAATAGGTTCGCCACCTATTCCATTTGGGACGTAAACATAACAGCGAGACGAGGCTTAACAGCCGCAGCCAACACCTTCGGGTAACAAAAGGCGTGAAGTTATGTTATGTTATGTACATAAAAAAAATAAACGAATTTTTACTCTAATATCTATGTCAATTATACACGCACACAACCATTCATTGTCAAGAACAGTTACAATTGAATTTAAAATATTATATGGAAATATAAACTTAACTAAACATTTGCGCTTTTATTACCTAAAATACATAAACAGATTTAATTAAGTTTTTAATATCTTTTAAATGACATATTTCATTAAAAAAAATTAAACTATTTGATTTCAAAGATATTTCGTTAAACCAATCAACATTACTTTTCGCTATAAGTAACTTCACGTGATTAATGGACGGCCCCTAATTACATAGTATAAAGTCATTTTCCACTGTCAGTCCCGTGATCGTATCAACGGGGTGGTTTTTATCTATAATTCATGTTTGATGTAGTAAAGAAAAACTGATAGAACCGAAATTTACTTATTTATTACTTTTGTAGCGGAACAAAGTTCGCCGGGTCAGCTAGTATAAAAATAAAGCTATTATTTATTATTAGTTTATAATAAGGATTTCTTTTCTGTGGTATGGTAACCAATACCGATAATTATTTCAAATAACTTGAGATCAGATTCCGAACATGTCATTGGTTAGTAACATTGATCTATCTAAATCGAAGTAGTCGTGCTAAACCACTGGTTATCATGAGGGGTTTTTAATTAATTAAAAATACATTTTCCCTTGCCTATATTGGCTGCACTAATTCAATAAATATTTGATATTCGTAATCAATAAACTCCGAAAATGATGAATGATTAAAATATAAGTCTAATAATATATAATAAATAATAAAAACTACTCTATTCAGTAGTATCGGAGCCTATTTTTTGTTTTGATGTAAATAAAGATTTGTTGTTCCAAATCTTGTTTAATTCTCACATCTTTAGTTAAGTAATATTGAGAGAATAGAATCGTTATTTTTTTATACTTTTTGCATCGTCGAAGCTGTGGATAAAAGCTAATGTAATTACTTTTATAGATACACCAATTAAAAATTAAGGCTTTTTAAATAATATAAACCATATGTTTGTTACAGTAATACTGTTGTTATCAACAACGTTCGTCCTCAGTATGATCGGGTCCATATTCTTCTGCTTCACAAATACTATCAACGACGCCATCTTGTCTGTAAGTACCTACCATTTGCTTAAAACCAAAGTGTTTACTTCTCTCTCAGAATGGAGAACCTACATTATTATATCCGAATCAAGCCATAGTATAGGTACGGGCAGTAGCAACTACCTCTCGACTCGATGAACTTTTAAATCCTAGGGAGCGTCCATTAATCACGTTAGATTTGAAAGTGGGGAGTTATAATCTAATCAAAGTTTTAAATCTCACCACGTATCACCAACCCCCTCCGGCTTAACACGTGATCTTTTTTTTAAGCAATTTAAAAAAAAGATCACGTGTTTAATGGACGGCCCCCTAAATAATAGGTAGTGAAAAATATTATTATGTCTGTGCATAACGTTGTTGCAAAATGTTATCGAAATTTATAGTACAGAAGCTGGAAAAGTCATTAGTGAACGAGGATTGAAATCCTAATTCGACCTCCATACTACCGAGACGTCTAAACTTCATGTTTATTGGTAAAACCAATAGATATGAGCCGTTGTGATAATATAATTGTTACAGTTTATCACTTTGAGAGCAATATGACATACTTTATGTCTGTTTACACAACACAGCTAGGTACCTACTGGCTGTCCGGAGTCCATTGTGATGCAAAGTCTGCCGTTATCCGATATTCCATAATTTCATCATGAAATAAACGCAAAACTTTCGAATCAATTTTTGCATTACATACAATCAGGACTCGACTTATTAAGAAAACGTTACTGTCCCATCTGAAGAGTAACCCACCCTGATACCCCTAACATCTGAAGATTCAGGCAGACCTAACTTCTGAAGGGATTTCCGGCAAGTCAATTGGAGTCCCATAAGTTGCTCAGAACTGTCTCTCTACTTCCCGAGGGACTTGGCTTGGATTTGTTGTTGAGATATTATCATGTTTAAAATCCTCGTCTCATCCTCAGAGTATGGTTATCAGAAACAACTCACTGGCATACTCGATCTGGAGGCGGCCAAACGTCCAACCCCTCATGAAGGTATACCTTTTCAACTATACTAACTGGGAAGAAGTGAAGTCCGACAATGATAAGAAACTCCACGTGGAAGAAGTTGGGCCATACGTTTATTCGTAAGTACTAAACAATATCTTTTTTAAGGAATAGGGGATAAATGAGCAAGCGGGTCATCTGATAGTAAGATGCTAATGCTGCCCATGGACACCTGCAACGCAAATAGTGTTACAGTTGCGTTGTTTAATATGGGATGCAAAACTTGTTGCAAGTTAGAGGAAAAGCGGTTGTGACTCTGGAAATCCCTCTCACCGATCCGTATGAGCAACTTTACTTCTATTCTCTGAGAGGTCGTGATACTTTAAATACATCGACAGACATGACAATTAACCCTCGTTCACTCGCGGGGGTTTTGGCGTCTTGGGCACTCGCGGGGTGCTGTGGACACCCACAATAAAAGTGGATTAATGTATATTTCTTAAGAGTTAAGGGATTTTTTACGATTAAAACTGCGTGTGGTGCCCACACAAGCGATGACGGGTCAAGTAAAAGAGTAAAATAAAAGCGACCTGATACTTTTCCTACCTACTAATAGCCTACTAATAGAATAAATAGTTGAACGCGAGAGTGTACTAAATTGTTTTTTTTTTTTACACCCAATTTTCTCTACCAATAATTCTATTTAGACACAGTCTAAATGGCCTTGGGTAAACGTATAAAGCGATATGATATACGTTGTAGCTATAGTTGTAATATACCACCCATTGAGCAATTTCCTATGGATTATCAATTTATGGGCTCATAACATTGTAACTATATTTAGATGCAATAACTCATCGCACCAGCAAGTATATTGTTATCTCTTTTCATCTGTTACGTTACGTTATGTTTCCCCGGCATGCAGATAATGATATCACCAATATATTGACAAACATCTAGAAATTATGTATTTTGTAAACATGCTGGCAATCTAAATGTGAAACGGATCCAGATCCAAGATTTCCTATACTACAGAAACTTTGATAAATAAAGATTTTTTTCTTCATAGCGACCATAGATATGGGACTTCCGTGATAGCGACTAAAAGCTGTAACAATTAAGCAGTTCAGTGTTGAAAAAGTCATATAACAATGAAACAGGCTAAAGAGTTCAGCTTTAAAAGGAACCCAAATTGTAATATAATATTTCGAATTTTATCCTTCCAAACAGTCTCGGTGGCCCAGTTGTTGAGCTCCGCGCTTCTGATTTAGAAGCCGTGCTATCCACTCCCGGCTCACACCAACGATTTCTTCATAATTTTAGAAGTTTTGATCATTCGCGTTGTCTTACAGACTTTCGTTTTAAAATAAAAGTGACTGATAAGTTATAACACTGTGGCGGTGATAGTTCCGGCTGATTTATACGTTTAAGACCAAAAAAGCGACCGGTCGAGGTATTAGGTCCTATACCTGCGAGCATAAAAAAATGATTAATTGGAAATTATTCTGATCGCGCAGATGTAAAACTATCTGAATACCAAAATGCTGAGTTCTTCAAATAATTTAAGAAAAAGTAAGAAGGTGATACACTAACTATCCTTTCTTTATGGAAATATATACTTAGTCTGGCCATAAATACTGTTACAACTAAAAATAAAAAAATATTACGTTTGAATTTGGAATCTGTCATTTTTATACGATTGTTCATTGTGTTTTTTCGTTTTGGCGCCAATACATTGTACAATTTTTTGCGATATTAAAATGGAGTGGGGTGATAAAGAGAACCGAATCGCTGTGATTGCATTACACAAAGTAGGTATGGAGCCAAATGCAATTTTTAAAACTCTCCATACACTTGGTATTAGTCAAATGTTTGTGTACTGGGCTATTAATAGGTACAATGAGACCTCCTCTGTTTGTGACAGAAAAAGACCTGGCCATCCACGTAGTGTTCGTACGAAAAAGGTGGTCAAAGCAGTAAGGGAAAGAATTCGAAGAAATCCTGTCCGCAAGCAAAGGATTTTATCTCGGGAGATGAAGATAGCACCTAGAACAATGTCGCGTATTTTAAAAGATGACTTAGGACTTGCAGCCTATAAGAGGCGCACTGGTCATTTATTAACTGATAATTTAAAAAAGAATAGGGTGTTAAAATCTAAACAACTACTGAAGCGGTACGCAAAGGGAGGTCACAGAAAAATATTGTTTACGGATGAAAAAGTTTTTACAATTGAGCAACATTTTAACAAACAAAATGACCATATTTATGCTCAAAGCTCTAAGGAAGCTTCCCAATTAGTTGACAGAATGCAACGTGGGCATTATCCAACTTCAGTGATGGTTTGGTGGGGTGTTAGCTACGAAGGAGTGACTGAGCCATATTTTTGTGAAAAAGGTATTAAAACATCGGCACAAGTATATCAAGATACCATTCTTGAAAAATTAGTCAAGCCCCTTAATAACACCATGTTCAATAACGAGGTATGGTCCTTCCAGCAAGACTCGGCACCGGGTCAAAAAGCTCGATCCACGCAATCTTGGTTGGAAGCGAACGTTTCGGACTTCATTAGAGCTGAAGACTGGCCGTCGTCTAGTCCCGATCTTAACCCACTGGATTATGATTTGTGGTCAGTTTTAGAGAGTACTTGCTCTAAACGTCATAATAATTTAGAGTCCCTAAAACAATCCATACGATTGGCAGTGAAGAATTTTCCCATGGAAAGAGTGCGTGATTCTATTGATAACTGGCCTCAACGTTTAAAGGCCTGTATTGCAGCCAATGGAGACCACTTCGAATAAGCTTTTTATATTTTATATCGTTTTATATTTATGTATTAAAGTAACACACTGTAAAAGTAATAAATGTTATTTGCAATTAAAAAAAAATGTTTTTCTTTGTTACAATATTTATGGCATGACTAAGTATAAATACCTGAGATCATGGAAACATTCTGACGTAAGAACATTGCTCCCATTCATAAATCTGTTAATGTACAAACTCTAACAACAAGATACAGTACAAAATACATAATTATTAATTGGTTATGTGACGTAACAAAGTTCACAGCACACACAGATAACCCAATCGGAACGCAGACATAATAGGGGAATGTTTCCGATTCTATCATTCTGTACTGCATGCATGATAGTGTTGGTCGATTTTCAACTTTATTATACTACGCACGCCGAATGATGATTCCTATGACAGTTCGTTAGCGCTTAACATTGTACTGACGTCCTGTCACAACAAATCCTTTAGAGGTCCATTAAAAAATCGAAAAAATCATATTTGTATACATTTGTAAATTATAAAAATGGTTATTAAGAAATTATTACGTAATGTTCGGAAATAATGGAAAAAAACTCAATGCAAATGTACATGGTACGTGCTGCAAAAGTTACGTCGTCAAGCTGTTATCGACTAAGAAGGGACACATCGATAATTTGGTGGAAAAATTTAACAAATGCGTTGAGTTTGTTTTTTATTTATATCAATCTGAATCTGATACAGGGTCAAGCGGATCTTCAAAATCTGAGTCTGAACTGCAGCTATCCGTGACGTTTATTATTAACGGTTGGTCAATGATATTGTTGTATTATACATCTCGATCCCAGTCTTGTAAGCAAATTTTCTTCGTTCTTTCGACCACTTTTCGCCAATCGCCAGCTGTCACTTGAGCGCAAGCTTCTTCCAATAAAATCATCATTTTATTTGTCGTGAATGGCGAAGTTGTGTTATGCCTAGCTGCATAACCTGAAAATATTTGTACATATAGTAATTACTTTTAGAAATATATGCATATACATAATATTATATAAATAAAAAATATAGATACGTTTGATCTGTGCCCATATTAACTCGATTGCATTATATTGGCAGTGATAGGGCGGTAACCGAATTACCGTGTGTCCATTTGATTTTCATGTGTCCATTTTGCTCGGCAGCTTTTAATGAAGATAATAACTTCTGGCAGGTCGGTAGTTCACCTCGTAGGTAGTAACGATAAATATGATTGCGTATAGCATCTAAATCAAAATCATCAGGTTCTGTTATATGACATAACCTTTTCTTTTTCTTCTTTGGTGTTAATAGTTTATTGTCCTCCATGGACGACTCCCCAAATTTTTCCTTTGTTATTCGAGAAACAGTAGCCTTTCCGGTTCCTAGAGCATCGACTACACGATCGCGAACATTGTCAAGCGGTAACAAGGGTCCGCCATTTTGTTGTTCACGAGCAAAATAGTCTCGCAAACGAACTACAAACGCGAACTTCACTGTTGAGAACAGTTTTCCGCTGTCTTTTCGGCATTTTGCAAAACCAAAAATCAACAAACAGGTAACAGAAAATCAACAAATAACACAAAATAACAGCGAAAACAGAAACAAAACTCAGCTAACAAAGAAAGACGTGGCGCATACAAGGCGTTAGAGCACTCGTATGACGATGTGATGCGGTGTGACAAGAAGACCAAACAGACTGACAACACATGCCATGACTGAATTAAAAAAATACGGTAGGTCTGTGACCTCCTTTTAAATATTTTTCCATGAAGCTGGCAATTATGAATTCTTTAAAATTCAATTCAAAAAGAATTCTAAACTCTTTAAATTATGCGATTTGAATAAAAATTAAAGTATAGATAAATAAAATAGTTTCGCATCACTAATACAACTGTCAGTTGATACATCATAGGGTCATCATTCGGCATGCGAACTATAATAGTTATAATATTGATTTAATGTATGTCAAATGATTAGGTATTTAATAAACAAAAGGATTTTCAAATTTTCTCACACGGGACCTGAATTTTTAGTCATTCGTAAAATTTTAAGATTACTTTGTTACCTAAGTAACTTCACGTCCTTTTTCTGCCGAAAGTGTGAGCAGTGGCTGTTAAAGCCTCGACTCGCCGAATCGTTACGTTGTTGCCATCGGCAAACCGGGCACAAAGTTGTCAGTCACCGATATTTATCACACATAAATTTCGGAACGAATTCGGGAAATCATTGATGTGAGTTCGGAATAGGACTGGGGCAAGACAATCTCACAACAGCTCACCGCTGCTGCAGAAAATTTTAAAAACACTTCACGTAATTTATGGACATTCGTAATTTAAGTGAGAAAACATTAATAGTAAAAAAACAATTAAGTAAATACAATTAACTAAATTTTATTTTTATTTCAAAATAAAACATAAGGCAAAAAGGGCAAAAGGTGAAAAATATACTTATTAAGTAATTATATTATTATTATATGATAATATTATATTTTGATTGAGGAATTAATTAAACATAAAAAAGACATATTTTATATATACATATAATAAAGTTTTGCGGGTAAATTTATTTGTATAACTTAAGTGAAGAGAAACTAGAACAGTTGCTTCACAAGATGTCACGGCGGTCAGTATGTCGATGTTGTTCTTACACGTCACAGACCATACAATAAATAAGTAGTTAAACATTATCTTTATATAGCTAATTATTATTTGTGTTATATTGTACTGAACTCGACTAGACCATCTTTGGTTGGCTGCCCAAATATCGAAAATCACTTTACTACACTACCTCTCTCACCGAACGAAACCTAGCACGCGCCACTTCACTCTGATATTCCGAGAGATCGTGGTTTTTCACAGGTCGGGCCGGCCCATTCACGCAGCGAAGTGCAAGACTGTACTATTGTTAAATTTCGACCCCCTTTTTTGCTCCCTCAAAGGCCTGTAACACTATCCGCGTGAGGTGTATGTAGCGGTATCGACTTAACATCAGGTGACCCGCTTGCAATTGCCCTCCTATTCCGTCTTCATTTTCGTCGGAATTAATAAGTAAAGTTTTGTTTCATCTATACTTAAATTATAAGCGGAAGAGTTTGTTTGTTTGTTTGTTTGAACGCGCTAATCTCAGAAACCACCAGTCCGATTTCAGAAATTCTTTCAGTGGTATATAGTCCATTTATCGAGGAAGGCTTTAGGTTATGTTATATTTTCAAATTATTTAGGGATCCTTACCATAAGTCCAATGTTGTAACCCAAGGTGTAAGAAAATGACTCGAAAATAATTCGAACGAAACGAGGGTTAACAACCGCTGCCTACACGAGTAGAAAAGGCCTGAAGTTATGTTGTGTTGTTGTTTCTCTCTTTGTCATCATATCGCTCAATACTTTAAATAGAATTTAGAATTTGTAGTATTTAATCGTATTTTGAGGTATTTTTATCTTAATTTATAAAAATTACTAGCTTTTACCCGCGGCTTCGCTCGCATTGAAGCTATTAAATGAGTATCAAAGATCATTACTATAGAAATGAATCAATATGATAACTCTATTTTATTGCTTAGCTGAAATTATCAATTTTTAAAATTACAACATACAGTGACGATTAAAAAACTTTTTTTTTTATGGGATAGGAGGGCAAACGAGCAGGCGTGTCACCTGATAGTACGCAACCAACGCCCCCCATGGACACCAGCAAACACATATAGTGTTACTGTTGCGTTGGCAACCTTTAAGGGATAGGGGATAGGGAAGGATGGGGAATGGGGTGGGCCTCCGTGTACCTCTCTCATCGAACGAAACGCGGCATGAGTCAGTTTACGTCGATTTTCTGAGAGGTCGTGGTATATCACCGGTCCAGCCGGCCCATTCATGCAGCGAACTGCTTGGCTCTACCACTGTCAATTACTACTACTTACAATATTTTTTACTGAAATGCAACAACAAATGGTAAAATATATTTCCCTATAACAAAAATAAATAATTTTGGACTTTAACAATTTTATAAGAGTATTAATGTAGGATATTTTTGTAGACTATATTATAAGTTTTTCCTTTGGGTGCAAATATATGTAAATTAAAGAAAGAAAAAAGAAAAGAAGTAGAGTATCCTATGTTACTTCTAATACCTCCAAGAATATGAGTACAAAATTTCGTGATGATCGGTTGAGTAGTTATCGCGTGAAAGCGTAACAAACAAACTTACATTCACATTTATAAATTAAGTAGGAAGTAGGATAGGATAGGAATTAGGTTACATTTTTATTGTATAAGGGGCAAACGAGCAGGCGTCTCCCCTGATAGTTACAAACGCCGTCCATGGCCACTTGAACACATGTAGTGTTACAGTTGCGTTGCCGGCCTTTACAATGGGATATGGGTGGGATCGGGAGTGGGTTTAGCAAGGGGAGGGGGAAAGGGATCGGGCCTCCGAATTACTCTCACATCGAGCGAAATGCAGCAAAAGCCACTTTACGACGATATTCTTAGAGGCCGTGGTATTTTACCGGTCGAGCCGGCCCATTCGTGCAGCGAACTGCGTGACTCTACCACTGACAAGGTGTGACTGATGTGACTGATTTAAAATACTTTCTAGATACATATAGTAACTTTGCATTTAACTTTACATTTTTAATATCGTGATATCTTTTAAAATGTAGTGAATTTATTTCGATAAGATTAATCGCAAAACCGACATCATTTTACTTATAAGAAAAAACACTCACTGTGAGTTAGCTACCCCGGTTTGAACATATGGTGTCCCGTTTTTTTCGTTGAAGTCAACAATAGTTACCATAATATAAAAAAAGTCATTTAAGTAGTATTAAAAAAAACTAAAGGTTGACAAAAAACTTGGGACAAGTTCTTGGCATTGCTATTAAATTAAAGCGTTGATAGAATTTGTAAATATTATCAATGTCTTGGTTGTCAGTACCCGCTAATACATACTAGCTAAGCGAGTGAGGCGTGTAATAATAATCGTGCCTTATGGCACTTTGTTCTCTCTGCGTACTGCGTACGTTCTCTGGTTGGAATTGAAAAATTTTTAGTTTTAGATAGTTCATTTAGGAAAGCTTAAGTTATTAATAAGAGTAGGGACAATAATCTTTTTAGTGATAAATGTATATAATATGGCGATACGAAGTTCGCGCTGTCTGCAAGTTTATTTTATATAATTTTTGTCCTTTATTGTTTGCTGCAGCCAACAACTAGAGAGGGTGAATATACATTTCAACGGCGACAAATTATCGTATCAAGAGCGCAACCATTTCACATATCTAGCGAACAAGACGAACGGAGCACATTTTGACCAGGTTTCCGTGCCTAACTTACCCCTAATTGTAAGTATAATTGTAACTAAGCAATCAATTAATGTATTTTTATTGTTTTTTACAAAAGTAGGGGAGGTAGGGCAGGGACGAGCACTTTTTCACTATTTATTGCATAAAAAAATAGATTTTATAGATAATCAACTTTTATTGTCAATTTTTAATGCACCACACATTTGGCTAGATATAATTAAATAGCTTTCTTAAAGATTACAATCAGTCTCAACATTACGAGATATTTTATAAACTAAGTCAAAAGTGCCCAATGCTCCCTATGGTAGGGAGGCTTGGGAATACCCTTGCGGGAGGCTTGGGCACGGCCTATAAATCAGTTTATATCCTTAATGGAATACAAAAATTAGTTTTCAAATAGACTATCATTAAATTATAACAATATCAGAAACCAAAAATAAAAGTTACATACATACATAACTTCACGCCAAATCCCTTGCGGGGTAGGCAGAGAGAACAGAGCGCCATAGGGCATGATTCTTACACGCCTCACTCGCTTCGTTGACTTTCATAACTCTTCATGCACGCGCGTCGGTTTTTGAGGCTGTTAACATCACCTTCCTCCAGAACCCGTTCTATTTGGTCATGGAATGTGTGTCTTGGCCGTCCTCGACTCCTACATCCATCCGCTTTTGCATTGTATATCTGCTTAGTCAGTCTTGCATCAACCATTCGTTCTACATGTCCGAACCATCGGAGCATGCCCTTTCTTACATTTACACCGACACTCTCTTTCAAACCAACTTCCTTCCTTACAACCTTGTTTTCTACGCGGTCAGCGAGAGTCACTCCGCAGATTTTGCGTAGTGCCCTCATTTCTACCGCGTTTATTCTACTTTCATGCACACTCTGCTATACCCAGCTCTCGCTTCCATAGGTTAGCGTTGGGATCAGGACTGCATTGTGGATTGCTAGCTGGGCTTTTCTGCTAATATTTTTTGCGCCCAGGAATCTGCCCAACGCTCCATTTACGCTATTTCCTATCGCCACTTGTCTTTCTACATCCGCGGTGTACCCTCCATCTCTGCTAAAAGCGCATCCAAGATATACAATTTCATTCACCTGTTCCAGCACTACATCATCAACCATTATCCTTGCATCTGTTCTGGATTCCTCCCTTTCAAACACCATAAGTTTCGTTTTCGTCGCATTCAACTGCAAGCCTTTAATCATCCAATCATCTTTCATAGTAGTGACTAGTGTTTGCAGGTCCAACGGCGATTCGGCTAGAAGCACGGCGTCATCTGCGTTAAGTAGGCAGCTCACAACTAGGTCACCCATTCGCATCCCTACATCCATCGATCTCACTCTCTGGAGACAACTGTCCAGGTACAGGATGAACAGTCGAGCAGACAGCACGCAACCCTGTCCGACGCCGATATTGACGTCAAACCAGGGGGACAAGCTGCCGTCAACACGCACACACGCTGTGCAGCCCTCATAAGTGGACTGCACAGCGCGCAGCAGTGCTCCGCTCACGCCGTAGCCCGGGAGTATGCCCAACAGATCCTTTCGTAACACTCTGTCAAACGCTTTTTCCAGATCCACAAAACCGCAGAAAACCTTCCGGTTAACAGCCAGTTGTTTCTCCACGATGTTGCGGAGAGAAAAAATCTGATCCATGCACCCTCGTCCGCTTCTAAAACCGCCCTGAGCCTCCCACAACACTCCATCAGATATCACCCTCATTCTCATTCAATAATTTGCCCATACACTTTTGCTGCTAAACTGATCAAACTGATGGCCCTGTAACTGGCGCACTGCATACGTGATCCCTTACCTTTATACAAGGGCACAATAACAGCGCGCCTCCAGTCCATGGGAACCTTACCTGATCTCCAGCACAGATTGCTCAAGGTCAGGAAAGCGTCCCAGACACAAGTTCCACCGTGTTTGATCATTTCAGCAGACATCATATCAATTCTAGCTGCCTTACCATTTTTCATACTTCGTATGTACCATTCAATCTCTTCCATAGTGATGTCCTCGTCAGATGTTGGCGCAGCGGTGTCAGCCGTAGGCTCACTCGCGGCGCCCACATCCGGAACATACTCGTACATTTCCCCAAAATACTCACTCCACCTCCATACATCGCTTGGGTTTGCAAGAATGTCACCAGTCTTAGACATAATTTTATCCATTCCGGATGTTGATGAAGAACCCCGAGACTTTCTAACTTCCCTCCAGAAGAGTTTGTTATTCGCCTCGAAGTTCTCCGTCAACCTCACTTCCTCATTCGCAACTAGTCTTTCACGCTTCTCTTTCACTAAGGCTTTGGTAACATTCCTGCAGCGGCGGTAACTCTCATACTTTTTCTCTGTCATACTATCATTCTGATTCAAACTTGAGACATAATCCAACCATGCTTTTGTCTTTCTTTCGACGCTGGATTTCACATCCGCGTCCCACCAGGCATCACCTCTCAGAATCTTATGCCTCTTTGCACTACCACATACTTCTTTTGCACTATCCACTATACTATCTTTCATTCTTTCCCAGCATTCTTCAACACCTAGGTCAGAAAGACTCGTCTCACTGAGTCTTTTACTGACTAGGTCTACATACATACTCCGTACACTTCCATCTTCTAATTTCTCGCATTTTATCCTTTCAAGCTCTCCGAAATGGGTACGCACTCGCCAGTGTCTCCACTTCTTGAAAAGGCCCACGAAACGGCTTACCACCAGGTAGTGGTCCGTATCAAGAGTGGGGCCTCTGTAGGCTCTTGTATCCCTTAGAGTATTTCGGAGACGACTATCTACCAAAATCAAATCAATCATACTCTTTTGTTCATTCCGTCTCCACGTATACGTGTGAATATCTTTATGACGGAATAATGTGTTAGACACAAAGAGGATCCGTTCCAGGCATACGTCCAATATCGGCTTACCAGCATCATTCACTCTCTTGTCACCATTCGGACCAAGGACAGCCTCCAGGCCATCTCTCTTGGTTCCGACCCATCCATTAAGATCACCACACAGAATTATCCTTTCATTTCCCTCAACCAGATCCAGAATATCCCTAACAGTTTCCCAAAACTCCTCGAGTTCGTGGGGATCCGCGGAGCTGACGGGAGCATAAGCTTCGACCAGGAAAACTCGCGTTATCCCCAGTGATCCCCAGATCCCCACAGAAATTACATATACTCTATGGATTAACAGTGTTTCCAGACGGTAAAGAAAACTAACAAATCAAGAAAAAAAAAATCTCTGATCAAATCAGAATAAAAGGGGGGTGCCGATGTCTCCCAACTGCCCATCCCTCCCCTACCTCCCATACTCATGCATACATGCTACGGAGATGGGAATGTAGATGCGTGGAGTGACAAAAATGGATAAAATATGGAATGAGTTTATAAGAGTATAGGTAGTTTATAAGAGATTTTAACAGTGGTAGAGTCTTGCAGTTCGCTGCATGAATGGGCCGGCTTGATCGGTGAAATACCACGAGCTCTCAGAATATCGGCGTGAAGTGGCTCCTGCCGCGTTTCGTTCGGTGATAGAGGTATACGAAGGTCCGATCTTTTTTCCCCTTTCTTTTCCCTTCTGTGTTCATGGGCCGTGAGTAGTCGTTTACCATCAGGTGACCCACTTGCTCGTCTGCCCTCCTATCACATAAAAAAGAGGAAGTTTGAAGGTAACGCCAATAATTGAGAGTTTGAGTGGAAATTGCGTTGAGTGGTATGGCCATGTAATAAGTATGTAATGCAAGCAGAATGATAAACCTAATTGTGTAAAGAAATAAGAGAAGAGGAAGACCTAAGAAAATATGGATAGACTGAAGACGTGAAAGACGACGATATGAAATACGACATGATTATAAAGGGTTAGGGTTGAGTGTGAGTGTGGAAGATGCGAATGATAAGGACGTATGGAAAAGAAATAGCTTGTGCCGACCTCAAATAATGGGAACAGGGAAGGATAATGAATGATGTAAGTATAGTTGTAACTAAACAATCACTACACTTTCATAAAAGAATGTTTGAAAAATTAATAAACGAATGAATAGAATTAACTTATTAGATTAGATTATATAGAATTAACTTTATTGAACAACACAAACAGAAAATCCATAAAAACTTAAAAGGTACAGGCGAGTACAATGGGCGGTCTTATCGGTTACAGCGATCTCTTACAGAACTTACAACCTTTTGTTTTCCAACGATTCTGAATGTAATTTTTTTGTTGGTTGTTTCATCCAGCGCACTTATATTTATTTGTTTATTTGAAATATTCGTTCATAATTAAAATGCTATCTATTTTTTAAGTTACGCTAATTTAACCGAGATATCTATCAGCTGGGAGAAATCTGGCTCTACTAGTCCAGAATAAATTCATACGTAAATAATTTCATAAATTATAAAACAATCCTTTCTATTACTCACTAGTTTTAAATATCAAAATATGTTTTGATAAATGTTGCAAATAATGAACAATCTTTGATTTATTAATATATTATTATAATATATAATATGTGTGATAAATATCGATGACTGAAAACTTTGTGCCCGGTATGGCAATAGGTTCGCCACCTATTCCATTTGGGACGTAAACATAACGGCGAGACGAAGCTTAACAGCCGCTGCCCACACCTTCGGGTAACAAAAAGCGTGAAGTTATGTTATTAATATGATTTTACATATATTCCTTTCATACAGCATGACTCTAGCGTAAATTCTGTTAAATATAGATACCACCAATATCCGAATGTATAGCAGCCTTGCCTTTGGAGTAATTTTCGTATGTTTATATGAAAACTATGATAGCTTATCGTGAATAATATCGCGTAGAATGTACAATAACAGTTGTTATAGTAGGTAGGTACCTATATTATGCAGTTCATTATAATCTCTCCAAGTGCATTGCTTTCTAAGAAAAAAAAACACTATCAACTTATAATTTTAATTTTTTTTAAATGCATATAATTTTATTTACTTAAATAAACAAGTTTTTAATGTTACACAGTTTATTGAATGACCAAAGTCCGCAACGAGTAACCATTTACAATCAAAATGTCAAATATATACCTGCTATAATTAAAGCTTGTGAACTTCTCATTCAATGAGGAATGTTTTTCTATATATCTATATAATAAAATTCATAATTACTGGCTCAATATACCTACACAGATAAACAGATTATTTATCACTAAAATATTTTATTCAACCGGATTTTTTTTCGCTGGGAAAACATGCATTCTGCATAGGTACGCCCCCACCGAGGGGTAAGATGGTTATGTGGGTCTACTAAAATAACCTAGCGCCATTCCCGCTTCGTCTCCTTCGGGGAGACCCGTCCCGTCCCGATTCGGCCCCACTGGGCGAAGGTATCTTACGGAAACTTATGAAAACGAGAATAGCGTGAAAGTAGACTAAACGGTCGAAATAAGGTCGCGACCGCGGCGAAAATAATGTTGTTACACAAAAATTTGGACTGAAAGAGAGTGTCTATCTTTAAGCAATTAAGGCTCCGATGGCTCAAATACGTGAAATCTATTAGACAAGCTTAACTAAGCAGATATGTATAGTGTAAAAGCAGAAGGATTTAGGGGACGAGGACGGCACGACACACTTTCCATGACCAAATCTAGAAGGAAGTGAAGTGAGAAGCCTTATGAACCAACGAGTGTATATGAAAAGAGTTATGAAAGTTATATGAGAGTTAGGTGTGTAAGAAACATGTCTTATGACGCTCTATTCTCTTTTTCTACCCCGCAAGAGTCTTGGCGTGAAGTTAAGTCTTCTTTATTTCATTGTATGTAATTTCTAAGGCAGTAAAATTCTATTTTCTTTTTAGGGTGTGGTGGCAAAAGCTCTAAGTATGGACTTGGACTACATTTCTGAAATAACACTAAATCATGGATTAAACTATTTTGTGAATCATCCAAACGCATTCGTCAGGTTGCCTGTACACAGGTAAGAATGTCTATAATCCTCTTTGTTGAGCCATGGCCTTGTGATGCCTGACCCAGATAAGGGCTGATACCGAACAAGGCCCATCACACTTAAAATTGTGAAGGAAATCATAAGAAGACAACAAATTTAAATGCAGTTCTGTTCAGGTTCCTGTGGGGTTACGATGACACCATAATCAATTATGCCAAGCCGTTCCTCAGTCTGCAGGGACAGCTTAATTTTGATAACTTCGGACTACTCGTCACTGTAAGTTCATCTTTTTATTTAATACTAGTTGACCCGGCGAACTTTGTTCCGCATCAAAAGTAATAAAAAAGTAAAATTTATAGTTATCACGTTTTCTTTATTACATCATGCATCAATTATAGATAAAAACTACTCGCCGCAAGGCACTATGATTATAGGCCTCACTCTCTTCTTTGATTTTTATACCTCTTGTCATACACGCTAGTACATTTTTAAGGCTCCTGACATCACCTTCCTAAAGGACTCGTTCAAATATCTTAGGCTTTATGAATTATTACAGAAAAATGGTACAGTCTCCGAGCATTTCACCATCAACACGGGCGAGCGCGACAAAGACAAAATGAACATTATCCAAGAGGTGGACGGCAAGGATCACCTCTCGCTCTGGGGCACCCCGGACTGTAACAGGTATGTACGTAATTCATTACAACATTATACCTCATGCTGAAGACATTCAGATATTTAACTAAAGTATGTACATATAAGCGACGCCTACATCCCATAGGAGTAGGCTTAAGATTTCCTCAAGCTACGATCCTAACACACTTCTTTCCCCTAACTATCGTCATTACCTCATCACGCATTCACATCGGTTCAATACTACGGATTTTTCCCTTTATTAAATCAGGCCATTTAATTGGTCGTGGTAGCTCCGTCTTGGTCTCCCGATTCCGACTCTGCCACTGATAAAAGTGTGTAGGTAAAGAATGTAGGTAAAAAATAAAGTAGCTCGTGCTTCATTAAAAATAATAATAATAAAAATGTACGGAAATTATGTTTTTTTTTATTATAATAACCTTGAGATATGAACAAATATTAAAATTTGTCTAAAACCGTACGGCGCGTTGCAATATTCTAAGATAATTATTATACGTGATTGCGAAATGGCCGTAATTGTTCAGCCTAATAATAAAATTGTACGTAATATCCGGTGAAGTAATGATGTAGGTATTTAAGTTTTTAAATCTGCCGAATTCTGCATTGTCCGCATCTGCATCAATAATAGGTACTTTTAGGTAAATGCCAGAGTTGTTATCAGTGCATTTATATTATATTAGTATACGAAATCTATTAGGGAATATATGGAAGGACTAACTTAGCCTATTTTCGGTTTCTTTAAACTTGTCTTCTTTTCCAGCAGAGCCATTATGTATCATATAGCAAAGTAGGTATCATAACCGATCTCCTTGTGTCAATTTTTTTTACTATGACGCTAGCGACAATTTCGATCGTGTAACAATCAATGGAAATTGATAATTTGTTCTGTTAAAAGCGATGGCGATTGGCGGAAATTTAGATATCACTTTTATAGAGTCATGAGATTTTGGCCAAATAACTAGAATTTTTATAATTGCCAGTTCACTCCAGTAACTTATTAGGCTAATTTACCAACTAAATTTTTAAAAGTGGTTAATAATTTTAATATTTATATTATACTGAAACACCAATACATAAACAAATACAAATTGTAATGTTTATTTTGCATTTCAAAATACATTATTTACAATATATAAAAAATTAAAAAACTACGTGAAATCAAATTTCTCCGCATGTCGGTCTACTGGCAGCGTAACCAGAAGAAATTAAAATACCAAACAAATTTCTGCACAAAAACGCTCCAGACTGTCTTGTGTCCATAGTGTCTTGAATGGCGTCTCGCTGTGGCAAACATATATATATGTTTGTGAAAAGACTGCTGTTCTTAGTGATACTTAGCACGGCGTGACGTCATTCAATACGCCATTTTCTGATTGCCGTTCACTGTTACGTGACACAATGCTAAATAATCTTCAAGTTTCACAAGGCTCAATAATCTTTATGATTTTCATTTCTGAAACTATTAATAATCTTTAGTACTTATTTTGACAAACTGATATATGTTTTAAAGTATTTTGTAGTACCTAGTTGGATCAGTACCTAGTACGTTAATACGCTCAAGTAAACAAACACAATATACACCTAAATGTATTCAATATACATTTAGATTAGTCTTGCATATATTTACTGTTATTTACATTATTTGTGTCAAACTTTTCTGCTATCAATTTTAAGAATTTTTAATGGCATATGATTGGAATAAATTTTATGTATTAACAACTTAAATGCTGACGATAGGCAGGCAAGGTCATCGCATAATTTAATGGCACAAAACAGCTCCTGACTTCATGACAAATATATTTCTAAGACTATTATGCTAAATACCTACCTACTTACTTATATTTTTTATAAATGTTGGCAGAAAAATAAGTCAAATTGATTTTGTTATTCTATACTTAATTGTACCCATTTAAGGGTTTATCTCTATTGTTTCTTAAATCACAAATTATTTTAAAATTTTACTTTTACATTGGCAAAAAATTACGACTGAGAAATTACACCAATGACTCAGTTCATATGTTACTTCTCGTTACTTGCAATTTTTTTTTATTTTCATTTCAAAATATTTAATAATTTATTTTACAATTTCAGCATAGAAGGGTCTGACGGGACTGTATTTCCACCGTCACAGCTGGACAAAAACAAAACTTTATACGTATACTATCCCAATCTGTGTAGAAGACTACCATTTGTTTATGAAAAAGACGTTGAGGTGAGAATTAATTTATATTTTAGACAGGTAACAATACAAAAGTTAAATACATTCATAGTATACATAATGAAAGTGATGGATGAAAGAAGAATACATGGCTAATGTTGAGAGGGATGTCTAGAGTAACGAGAATGGATAAAATGCGGAATGAGCTATCTGTGTTACAGAATGTTTAAGAATTGCGTCATTAACTGAGAAGATAAGAGTAAACCGCCTTGCGTGGTATGGGCATGTAATAAGGAAATATGATAGACAAATTGCGAGGACTATGATGAACCTCAATGTGGACGGAAAAAATATGCGTGATGTGAAAGACGACAAGACTAAGAAGGGTGTTAGTGTGGAACATGAGAATGATATGGAAGTGTGAATAAGAAAAATCTGTTGTGCCGATCCCGAATAATAAGGACAGCAGGAAGATGATGACGTCCATGTCATTTAGAACTCAAAACCTCATCAAAGTTTTTTTTCTATCTGCAAGCTATTTCTACACAAAAGTGTAGTAGACAGCGGCTTTCAAGCCTCCATTCTTATCGATTTTTTTGCCATACACCGGGTACAATGTGGTCAGTCATCGATATTTACACACGCCACTTCCCAGAAATCATTGGTGCGAGCCCGGGATTCGATCCCATAACTTTTTCAGAATAATGATGCTCGACTTCCAATCCATCAAGACCGACTAAATGTTATCGATATGACATGTTAAATCGACAGATATCTGATGGTATCCAGCTGTTCCGCTATCGTATGCCGTTGAACGTGTTCGACGACGCCTCCAACAATCCTTACAATCAATGTTATTGTGAGATAGATACAGCCACGTGCCCACCGAGGGGTGTCATCAACGTTACTCAATGTACTATGGGTAAGGTATTCATATATATTACACCTTCAGATCACTATATTAACCTTTGTTTCGCCTCAGAAATAAAGAAATAAAATGGTCACTGTGGGTTATCCCTGAGAGATAGACATATGCCATCGCCAGTCTTTTTCTGTATATAGGTGTATGACAACGTAGTACATTATATTGATCTATCATTTTAGAGTCCAGTCAGCAATTAAAGTTCTAAATCTCGAAAATTATCACTTTTTCTTTAATACATTAAACATAAATTATAGATGCAACCCACCCTGCTCACACCCTCTATCTATTAAAAAACTACATCAAAATTCGTTGCGTAGTTTCAAAGTTATAATCATATAAGGGGACAGACAGCGGAAAGCGACTTTGTTTTATACTATTAATAAAAATGATCTTTCATACATCCAGCGCAAGGTTAAATCAGATTGCAAAGCTGATGCTGTTCAACAAACAAGTACATATTTAACATCCTGCCAAGTCCAAGCCAAGCATGCAAGGTCCAAGGGTATGCAGAAAGAAAAGAACGCCAAATGTCACGATTTTTACACACCTTACTCGCTTCGTGGAATTTTACAACTCTTGCCAAACACGGTCGTCGGTTTTTAAAACTTCTGATATCACCTGACTTCCACAAGGACATGCTCTATTCGGTCATGTAAAGTGTGTCCTGGCCGTCTTCGACACCTGCAGCTTTCCGCTGCGGCTTGGTCTCTAGACTCTTCTAAACTTCAAGAAGCGGTATCTAGAGTTTTTCACCCTTTCATCATCACCTAATATGAAGTTACGTTTACAATATCAAATACCTACAGAGGGTTATATGAAATATTCTTTTTTATTTGTAGGTGCTCCGGCATTGGTCTCCTTCCCACACTTCTATCTGGGTGATCCTAAGCTTCGGGAGGCGGTTACTGGATTGAAACCAGATCGCCTGAAACACGACTCCTACTTAGATCTACATCCCACCCTGGGTATCGCACTCAGCGGAAAGTCCAGGTAATCATCATCATTTCATCATTAGCCTATTGCAGTCCACTGCTGGACATAGGCCTCTCCCAATGCGCGCCACAACATCCGATTCTCTGCCTTCCGCATCCAGTCTTTTCCAGCAGCCTTTCTGAGGTCGTCTGACCATCGGGCTGGTGGGCGTCCTATGCTACGTTTACCAAGACGCGGTCTCCACGCAATGACCTTCTTACTCCATCTACCGTCGGTCCTTCGGCAGATATGACCAGTCCATTGCCACTTCAGCGAGCTTATTCTGCGAGCTATGTCGGTTACCCCAGTTCTCTGGCGGATATACTCATTCCTGACTTTCGGCCTCCTTCTCGAAGTTTCGTCTACCTAACTGGATAGTTTGGCCTAGGTAGACGTATTAGTTTACGACTTCGAGAACTGACCCTTCGACGCTTATCGGTCCGGGCACGACATGTTCATTGAACATGACTTTGGTCTTGTCCAAGTTCATGCCCAAACCGACACGCCGGAAGGATTCGTCTAGGCTGCGCAGCATTCCGCTTAACTGTTCTAGCGACTCTGCCATTACAACGATGTCGTCGGCAAACCGAAGATGTGAGATGTACTCACCATTCACGTTGATACCCTGTCCAGTCCAATCCAGGGTCTTGAAGACCTCCTCTAGAGCGTTGGTGAAGAGTTTGGGATATATGACCTCTCCCTGTCTTACACCTCGATTCAGCTCGATAGAGTTCGTCACCTGGTCCTGTATCTGGACAGCCGTCGTGGCGGTGTCATACAAGCATCTCAACACCTCGATATAACGCCAGTCAATCCGACATCGCTGCAATGCATCCAGAACTGCCCAAGTTTCGATGGAGTCGAAGGCTTTTTCATATCCACGAATGCCATACACAGCGGCTGATTGTACTCTTCGGTCTTCTGTACAATCTGCCGAACAGTATGGATGTGGTCCACCGTACTAAAGCCTTTTCGAAACCCGGCCTGCTCTGGAAGCTGGAATTCATCGAGTCCTACAGCGAGACGATTCGTGACGACCCTCGAGAACAGCGTGTAGATATGGCTCAGGAGTGAGATGGGTCTGTAATTCTTCAGTAAGGTTTTGTCACCTTTTTTGAAAAACAGCACCACCGCACTCCTGCTCCAAGCCTGTGGTGTTATGCCCTGGTGTATGACGGAATTAAAAAGACTTGCCTTTAGGATAGGAGTCCCGCCGGATTTTAGAAGTTCTGTAGTAATTCCGTCATCACCGAGTGCCTTGTTGTTCTGAAGTTGCCCGAGAGCCGCCCTAATCTCGTTTACTCCAGGTAATCAAACAAATCAAAAGTTTCCTATGTGTGCTATAAAATTTTAAGTCACTCAAATAGTCTGCTCATCGTCTCAATATTCTAATCTATTCAATCGAAATTCGGTTCGGTTCGGTTTGGTTGAAATCCTGAGTTCGAATGAGGGACTTTATAACTAAACAAAATGTGACAAATTTATGGAAACAGACAAGCTACCTATTCCATGGGACCAACTAACAGAGAGTATTTTACATCAGGTTTTTTTTTAATAAATCGAACATGTGTAATGTATATTTCACCAACAGCCTGCAGATAAACATCCAAGTCAAGAAGAACAGCCGTTTTACAGTCCTCAACTTTTTGCCTGATGGTCTCATTTTACCAGTGGCTTGGATTGAAATGGTAAGATATCTAATTTGTATTCAGATTACACAGACTGTCTCTTGGTGTTATTTAACACCATCAAAACTAGAAACTATGATTTGAATCCTTAGATGTGCTGAAGTGGTTATTAGACGGGACTTAATTTAAAACCCACACTTGAAATTAATAATTCTTTTACCATAGTGAAGTATGTCTCGGTCTGGGTGGCACCTCACTTCTGAATCAAGAAGTCGCGGGTTCGAATCCTGGCTCACATTAATGGTTTTTCGAAATTTTCGAATTTCGAAAGTTATGTGTGATAAATATCGATAATTGAAAACTTTGTGCCCGATATGGCAATAGGTTCTCCGCCTATTCCATTTGGGACGTAAACATAACGGCGAGTCGAGGCATAACAGCCACTGCCTACACATTCGAGTAGAAAAAGGCGTGAATTTATGTAGGTATGTTTATGTACCTATATGTTTATTTCTAAGACCGCTGTTATCATTTCCAGGGTGTAGAAGAACTGCCGCAAAGTCTCCAGTCCCTCGTGTACCACGGCACTTACTCGACTGCAGCAGTCCAGCTCGGACTGACGGTCATTTGCATCATTGCATTTCTGTTATCAGGCACCTGCCTCCTGGTGACGTTCGTACGAAGAAAAAAACGTCCTTGCGCCACTTTAAAAGTAAAAATGGAAGTGAATAACAAGAATCAAATATCATGATTAAATATAATTATTCAGAGTCTGTTATTTTGTAAATAATACATCTGTTAACTTAAATACCATCACATAATACGGTCTAGACAAGCAATACTCTTATAAATAGATGACCTACTGCTTAAGAAACTGACTATGAAGTGAAATATTACAAGTTACCTACGCGTCAAAGAGAATCTTATTAATAATTACTTGTACCAAGAAAAAATAACCCAAACATCATTCGGTAATTTCATGTACAAAAATGATACTAGTGTTGAATAATAGTTAAAATAAAACGTCATGGAAAATTGTAATGAATGTACATACTAGCACAAAGTACTTATTAGAGGAACTACTTCAATAGACTTGCCTCAATAATGAACTACTTAGTACCAAGTTTAGGCCTGAATCCTTTCATGTTATCTATAGTAGACTAAAATTATCTCGGAAATTACCTTAGTCAGGCAGTATAAAACAGTCACTTTCCGCTGTCTGTCCCCTTATATGCTTACCTATATCTTGAAAACTACGGAACGGATTTTGATGCGGGTTTTTGTAATAGTTAGAGGGTGTTAACGGGATGGTTTTGATCTATAATTCATATATGATGTTGTAAATAAAAAATGATAGTTTTCGAGTTTTAGAATTTTAATTGCAAACGCTGGCTGAATCCTAAGTGGTAAATCAAAACAATGTTCGCATTATTAAACACCTTCAGAATGTATACTAGAAAGTCCGCGAGGGCATATGTCTATCTCTTAGGGATAACCCACAATGACAATTTTTATTTTTTTACTAGAAATAATGGCTTATTTACGAAGCTATTTAGAAATTAATGCTGTAATGTATAACATTACAGCATTCAATTTCATCCAATTAAGTGTCTTAAATAGATTGTGCATGTGATATAGATGATCCTGGCCCCTTACAGCGTGCAATTTAAACGAATATATTCGAAGATATTGCATTAACATAGCGGGACAGCAGTTAAAGCCGATAAATAATAGCCCAAATTGAACCTCATGATATCCAAAATCTACTCATTTATTACTTTTGATGCGGAACAAAGTTCGCCGGGTCAGCTAGTAATACATATTCGACAGTAGTATGTAGGTCTGTAATTAGGTACTTAATTATTATTTATGGGCAGTTTTGTGAGCAAATTAAGTTTTTGAACTTATTCACGACCCCGAAGCTACTGAGAAATCCAGATGCGTATCATTCGTCGTGCATAGAAGTCTTCCGACTACTATACCAGTGGTCCAATACTCCCGACTTCTAGTTGAGAGCCGGGCATCAGTTACCAATTGTGATAATTGCAGAGGAGTAACAAATTATAGCCAATGAGTGGCAATTTAATTGCTTCCAGTATACTAGTTACTGTGAGCCAGACTCTTCCTATGAATATACGTACCTATACGTGTTTCATTTCCAAATATGTTGGTATAAAAAGTTAGTCTATTTATATTTTTATATTTAAAATTGGAATGAAAAAATTAAAATACCTCAGTTATTTTTGTGATTGTTTTCTTTTTTATTTCTACTTACCTATATTATTACTTTCATTTGATTATATTAAGTTATTCAACTACTTCTGGAGTAACACAACATACATAACTTTTCTACCCCAAGGTGTAGCCAGTGGCTGTTAAGCCTCAACTCGCCGTTATGTACGTCCCAAATGGAATAGGTGGCTAACTATTATACCTACACAAAGTTTTCAGTCATCGATATGTTACACATAACTTTCGAAATTAATTTCGTAGTAATCGGTGTCGGTCGATTCGAACCCGCGACACCTCTTGATTCAGAGGCGGAGTGCTTGACCACTGGACCACTGAGACTTCATAACTTACTGGAATTGTCTCAAGATATGTTTGGTTTTGCAGAAATGGCAATTAAAAATGTCCGATTCTTCAAACTTTATATAGGTATACATGTAGTTGTAGAGGGCATAAACTCAAACTTATGAAAAATATAAAACAGCTTAAAATTTTAAAAGTACAGTATCAGTCTTGGGTAATGCTGTTGATTATAATAAAAAAAAATCATATCAGTTTTTATAGTATATTTTAGCTTAAACGCTCTCCTGTACTGGAGGCTCGTAGCCCTCGGGACGCTCTGATTTATCACCAGCTTCGCCGCGCTTGCCACTGCCGCCTTCCCCATGAAGTTCCATGAGTTTTGAGATCTCAAAACGGGGCCTCTTCAATACTTTCACCTGTTAATTATCTCCGTGTTAGCAACTTCCGTATGAACCATATATATTGTTATTTATAAGCAAAAATTTCAGTGGAATATCAAAAGGGAACATATGTTATCATCAGATATGTGTCATTGCGAGCTAGGTGTGTCATCATGAAAAATTTTATAATAAGACTAATATGAAAACAAAGTACTTTCTTACCTTCCTAATGCACACATCTCTGAGTGGGTAGATACCGTGACATGCCTTCTCAATGTCCTTGGCAATGGAGTCTGGGATCAGTTTGTTCACAACCTCACGAAGTTCAGAGTTGGTCACATCACGAGTTATGATCTCACACATCTTTTTCCTGATAGCACGGACCTGGGGGATTAATATTTTTTACTTCAACATATTGTGTTTTGTCTCCCATTTCAACAGAAAAATAAATCATTTTCGATTTGAGACAAGGATTTAAGTTATGATAAGTAAGATATGAGGATAAGAAATATTTTATATTTCTGTAAACCTTGGATCATGGTGATCTTCCCCCAGATAAGATATTAATATTAACAAACTCTGGAAATTGTTTGTTGCAAAAATTCTAGCAGTTTGATCTCAGGAGATATGGCATCATCACGAAAAGTCATCAATGCCAATATCAATAAGATCAACAAACCATTTTTGTAAACAATATTAATAATCAGTCAGTAATGATGTGTCCTAACCAATATGGCGCCATAGTTTAGTATAATTTCGTTTATATTATGTAAATAAGACCAAGTAACAACCTGTGTGTGCTGTGCATAGCATGTTTTGCGTTGACTGAGTGAATCTTTATTGGTGAAACCAATGCAAAACACTCGCAGCAAATAGCCATCTGTTGTCTTCACATCAATATTGGCTTCCACCAGGGTCTGCCATTTCTTGACCATCCATCTGTTAAGAAATATTATAAATTACAAAAGAACTAGTAAAGTCTTGATTAAAGCATGTTCTGCTCTCTTTCTGCGTTAATATCCCAAGAGTGTTGACACCGGCAGTAATGCCTCCACATGGCTAAATCTTTTGTAGTAAGTCTATGAAATGGAAGCTTTTGAATAAAGCAAAAGCAAAATTAATTTCATGAGATAGATGTCTACAAGTACATACATACATACAAGTAGTGTTTGCAATTTTACATAGCACCATAGTATAAAGTATTACATATCCATGATCTTCTGCCCACATCTCTTTTTTATATTTATCACCATGTAATTATTATGGATGACCTATTATGTTTTTCAAACACATTCCTAACTTAATTAAATGTTTATTTATAGCAACGACACAAGATACCAATGTATACTGAATGATACAGGGGCGATTATGTGTGGTAGCAATTAATATCTGCAGACTGTAACGATATGAAGACCAGAAGGTATACCTTCATATAGCTGGACTGCAGTAATCACCATAAACAACTACATAACAGGATATTAATACATACCGAGACAAATAGAGTACAAAGTATTAAGAAACCATTTCTAATTATGTGGATAATATTGTTACTCTATAGTCAATGTGAAAATGGACGGGGATTACTTTTGTGTTAATGTAAACACCCTTGACAATAATCAGGCCTTAACACATACAAATTTAGCCTCAAAGAAGTGGAATAATACATTGACATTTGTGATAATGGAAAACTATAGTTATTTTGATTATACCAAGAAATCGCTATAGTTAGCTAAAACAACACATACCTGAGTTTATCAGTAGTTAAGTCCATGCCATGGAAGTTGCAGAGCACATTACGACCCTGAACATCCTCAGCAATCAGACGAAACTTGCGGAAAGACCTGAACAACAATTAATATAATTTAATTAGTAATTCCATATTGTTTCTTTTTAAAATGACAGGAAATCTACAGGAGCAGTTCATATGCATTTCACAATGAAGTTCCAGTTCTGTATATTGTTTTATAATTTTTTAAAAACATCATAAAAGCCTACTTTTATGATAGCTTGTTGTAGCAACGACACAAGGTAACAGTGCACTCTAGTACAAAAGTCAAATATGTGTGGCAGCATATTATCTATGCAGACTGTAACGATATGAAGACCATTGTAGGGTGCTTTCATATAGCTGGACTGCAACTTTTTTAAATACATGTGAAACAATTTCAAATTTTAGTGTGATATGTTCAGTTGTTACAATTTGTTGAAATTTGACATTTTTGATATTATTTTTTTACAATAAAACTTTTAACCCCATGTGTTAGGTGAATTAGTTGAACACATGGATGCAAAACTTGATGCTAAAACTAACCTGAACATTCAAGTTCTTAAAAGTAATGGATTCTATTCATCAATTCAGAACTTCATATATTTTTATAAATACTATGAATATATAACATATATACCTTTCCGCATCAGTATCTGCTTGCAAATCTGCTAGTGACACTTCAAAGACACGTCCTTTCAGTCCTTCTGATGCAATTTTTGTACCCTAAAAATTTTAAATTCTACACTTTATTAACATATTAATAGTAGACACTAATCATATAATGCAATGGAGATTTTATCAGTGATAAATCAAAAGGGAACAAATGTTTTCATCAGATGTTTATCATTGCGAGCTAGGTGGATCATCATGTCAATTATATTTACAGAGATATTAAACTACTAGTCGACCAAGTGTAATTACTACCTCTATATTAATATATTATTTAGTTTAATTTATATTTTAATCATTTATATAAGTGATAATAAGAACATTTCATGTCATATTTTTTTAATTAATAGAGTTTTACAAAGTCCTGGGTTACATATTTATGGATATTCTTAATATGATTATGTATATAAACAATAAACAAAGAACAAAACAAATACAGACTGCAAATGGCAGTTACTTCCATCACATGGCAAACATTTAGACAAATAAAAACATGTGGTAAACTCCACTTATAGGAGATTTGGTCTGGATTATAACCTTCATGAGTGACAAACATGCTACTACTGAACTTGAAGGACGTAGTTGTGTTCAGAAAGATATTATAATCACATATACCTAACACATAACACTCAGCAGTCTTATAAATGTATTACTCGAACTTTTATTATAATGCAATCATGATTTCAGTGGTAAAACATATGCCATTATTAGGACTAAGCTAAAGTAACTATCGGAAGATACTAACATTTGGTCAACATAGTAAATAATTTAGGTAGGTACAACATACCATGTGAATTAAATTCAACAGAAGAATCTTACAAATAAACATACCTGAGTACGGTTGACAAGGGTTGTTCCCACTTGTCTCTTGGTGAACATAGAAGGTGCTTTGACATCGTACCAATCTTTACGGGTGAAAGGATCCACACTGAAAATATAATAATAAGTATATAACCTCAAAACAAAGTATCTAGGTTAAAAACTAAATAGTCACATTGCACATGTCTTTTAAGCTCATATGCTGTAGTCAATAACAATAATGCACAAGAAATAGCAACTCAGAAATGCTAAACTAGAGAATACAAGAAAACTGGACACGAGTTCTCAAGTAAATCCGGAAATATATGCGGCATCATAGATACCACAACATCTCTTCAACTCTCTCCATAATAATTATTATATATTCTAGCAAATATACACATTATTGTAGACTTACATCTTCTTCTTAACACCCTTTTTACCGCCTTTAGACAGTCCTTTATTTTTACCGACCGCCATGTTCACAATCGAACGTCAGAAAGACAATTTTCTACCGACTTCGGGGACTCATGTCAAATAATGACAAGTACAATGCGCTTGAGTGAGGCACCCTTATCTGAGACTGTAGATATAATATCGATTTATCATATTATCAATATTTGTGTAAATTTATTATAATGGTTGATGATGCAGTGCTTGAGTAGGTGGATGAAATTGTATATTATTATGCAAAATTTGCAGAGTGACGCTAGCTGAGAGCATCGAAAGCATGATAAAAAGTTGGATTGAAAGAAAGTGTCGGTGTAAAAATAAAGAAGGGCATGCTTTAATATTTCGAACATGTAGAAAGAATGGATGATACAAGATTGACTAAGCTGATATACAATGCAAAAGCACAACTTTCATAATCAGATTGAACCAGTCCTTGAGGAAGGTAATGTCAGTCTTAAAAATTGTTATGCATGCATGAAAATCACAGAAGCGATTTAAGTGAGTAAGAATCGTTCCTTATGGCACTCTGTTCTCTCTGAAGTTGTGTTTTACACAACAACAACAAAATGCTTTTTTTTGAAGTTTTCATATAACTCTCAAAAGAAAGGGCCATTTGATACCCATATTGTAGAAACGCAACTATGTTTTCCCACATATTGGATTTAGAATGACGTCACATTATTTTTCGAGCTACTATTAACAAGCCCTTTCATTTGATACCGATATTGCAGAAATTCATTAAAAATATCCATTCCGCCATCTTGAAAAAGCTGACCAAGCTGATCTTGAAAAAGCTGACAAAGCTGATCTTGAAAAAGCTGACAAAGCTGCACGTGAGGCTATAAACAGTATTAACGTTACAGATTCATTGTTTGTACCTTTTACTGATTATTTTCTAAATAATAAGGTAAACATTTACACTGTGTGGACGGAAATGTAGAAGAAAGACCAGGAAAACAAGAGAAAGTGGGTAAAAAAAAAAAAAGGAAAAAGGATACGACAAACTGAAAACTAGTGAAAATCGAGATTTCATTACCACAATAACCGGATTAAGATTTGGTCTTAATACTGCGCCGTCACACCTAGCAAAACTTGGGATTGTTTCAAACAATCAGTGTAATCAATGTCAAGCAGAAGAAGGCACGATCCACCACATTGTTTTCGATTGTCAAAGGTTTCCTCATCCAAAGACTTGTGTTGGCTAGTGAACTCAGTGTTAACTGTTACCAATGCATTTAAGTGTATTCCTTCCTCCCGCCCGCCGCCACTAAATGTTATACTTATAGATCCAACATCCTATAAACCTATTTATAATTATATCAAAAATACAATTCTATCAATTATAATGGTGAAATTTAGTGAAGTGAACTGTAGCGACACCAAAGTAATTCCGAACATTTCCCAAATAAGTTACCAAGTCATAAAATACTTTGTTACCAAGTCATAAAATTATAAAAAAAAATCACTTGGCTACGTCCTACGATAACACAGGCTAGAACACTGTTGCCAACCCTACTGTTTTAACAGTAGATCTACTGTTTTTCAATTGATGTCCCTGTTTTTTGTTTTATCCAAGTAATTTACTGTTTTTTTTTCAATAAGTGTAGAGAGACACCTGTTACCTCAAGAAAATATTTTACTTTATTAATTCTATATTATGAAACGTATGTAACTGGATAGTATAATTGACCATAGCCCATATGCTAGTGACAACTACAGTTGAATCTTTAAATTTCTCTAATACGTGTGATACCTGCCTTCCTTTTAATAATAATAAAAAAAATACTACATACTCTTGTGTCTCTCATAGTTTATTCTAGAGTAGTTTTTTATTACATAATATGTTGTGATTATATAAATATAATAATGTAAATGTGTCTTATTAACTGAAATAATTGAGTATTTTTATTGACATTCATTATTGTTTTTTTTTATTTGTGGGACAGGAGGGCAAACGGGCAGACCTAAGGGTGACCTGAAGGTAAGCAACCAATGCCGCCCATGGACACCAGCAACACATATAGTGTTGCTGTTGCGTTGCCGACCTTTAAGGAACTGCGGATAGGGAAGGTTGGGGAAAGGGGGTGGGCCTACGGTTACCTCTCTCACCGAACTAAACGCGGCATGAGCCACTTTACGTCGATCTTCTGAGAGGTCGTGGTATTTCACTGGTCGAACTGCTTGGTCTACCACTGTTTAAATTATAACATATGAGAAAATTATGAAACCTGCCTTTTTCAACCCATCTACTGTTTTTTAATGAGAGAACTGCTGTTTTTTGATTTGTTGGGGTTGGCAAGACTGACCTAGGATGGCTAGAATCTAGATTTATTTAGTGGTGTCCATTTTGAAAAAACATCGATGTTTTTATCGAATCGATACATCGGAACTGTACATCGATGTCATTCGATGTATCGGTTAAAAACATCGATGTTTTGTAAACATCGAGTACTTTTTCTAAAAAATATATTAAATTGATTAGCCCGCCATCGTATATATGACTTTTCACAGGACACAGATCAGTTAAACTAATTCTACACAATTTCCGTTATTAATTCAAAACAAGATTTTTCACATATATGGCTTTTATTTTTTTAGTAAACATAATAAAATAATAAAAGCCTTATATGAGAAAAATCTTTATTATAACTTCTCGATCGTGGCAGATAGTCCAGTCGATTGTAGCAACAAAAATAATTAGGTATAGTCAAAGTCAAAGTCAAAATAACTTTATTTTTATAGGTCTTCACAGACACTTAAAAATAGTCAACAAGTACAGTTATCATGTTATTTAAAATTAAATACAAACACGAGCGCTTGTGGAAAGTGCCTACGTGGAACAAAAAAGGACACGGACGCAATCGCCACGAGCGGCCCGATTCCGAGTGTGGGGGCTATCGTGAGAATATATTATTATAAAATAAATAATATACTCAAGATTCAGCTTCCTCCTCAAGCAAAATGATCAATTAGTACGACTACATAATTATACATGTATATTATTATAGAATTTAATGATTTTAAAATAATACACAGGTATATTACGTAGTCGTACTAATTGATGATTTTGATGAAAGATGCTGTTTCATTTGATACTTCAAGAAGTTTCTAGAAGAAGTGATTGATTCGATGTTTTATAAAAAAATATCGATACATCGAGTATATCGACCGCTTTTCAAAACATCGGATGGATTCGATGTATTGCATTGTAAACATCGATGTTTTCGATGCATCGATGTATATCGAATATCCCTAGATTTATTAGTCTGTGTACAGTAGTGGGAGTGTAGAGATGTATCGCCTGGTCCAGAAGTTCTTTTAAACTTCATCTCCCAGAGTTATTTTTAAATATTGTATTTTAATAGTGCCATTATAATTGTAATTGTGCTTAAATATAAATCTTTATAATAAACTTATGCTCTAAAGCAATATTCATAGTTATAAAAATGGGTGCTCATGTGTCAAGAACTGATTTTGAATGGGTCTATACCGAGGAACCTCATGCAAGCCGGCGGAAAATAATTCTCGGTATGTAATTACGTCATATCACATTTAAACATAGACTGTTTGTCAAAATATATCTAACTAGTTGGTTACAATTTGTCTCGGTCCTAGAGATTAATGATTTTTTTCTCCCTAAATCTCATATAGACTTAATTAATTAATTGTATAGTAACTGTTAGGAGTTTAATTTATGTTATTATTATATTACAAAGATGTAGAGAATAAGATACAGAATACTAAGACTGCACCCTTTCTTTACTATTTGTAGGGATACTTGATATTGATGTAGGTACATTAGGTACATGACTTTTACGAATTAATGTATATTTTAACCTATGAAATAAATTTAAAAGAAGCCTCAAATTAAATGTTTACATACAAATTATATATTGACCAAAGCATATATTATGCTATCTTCTATACAGTACACTACACAATTACACAATATCTTGTAGAGGTTAATGTTTATTTTTTGTCTATAACTAAGAGGTGTTTATTGTTTTTGATTCCTCTATTATATCTAAGAGATTTGAATAAATGTGGACCATCATTTACATTTCACATAATCAAATAACATATAATTCATTACTTTCATGTATTTTTAACATCTACTAGAAATGAAAAAGGTGGCTTAGAATTTATCATACTCTGTTTTAGTCAATCCAATCACATTATCTAGGAGAGATTGAGGTTTAATAGTTGACCTGCAACAAAAGTAATACACAACAAAATTTTGGATTTATGTTTTCTTTACTACATCATCCCTAAATTATAGATAAAAACTACCCCGTCAATACTGTATCTAAAAAAAAAACTTCATCAAAATCCATTGCGTAGTTTTAAAGATATAATCATATAAGGGGACAGACAGCGGAAAGTGACTATATTGTATGCTATGTAATGATCATGGGAGATGCAAGTCACCCCTGCTGTTTGCTTAGATCTTTTACAGTATGCAATGGAGACAATACAATAAATGGAAATCATAGTAAAAGATACCATTTTTTTATGGTATACTAAATTCTTATTAGTTAAATACTGCTGATTAATTGGTTGCGGTCTAAGTGTTAAGAATAAACTTGCATAGTTGATGTGGGAATTACATTAACTAGTAGTAGTTAATGAATGCTAAATGTCTTTTACATGCTCATTACTTGGCTTGGTTGGTAGTTAATGAATGCTAAATGTCTTTTACAAGCTCATTACTTGGCTTGGTTGTTTTCCTTTTTTTTTATTTGTTTATTTCTTTTTTTTTGACACTGCAGAACTGTATATAAAATTCCCTTTATTTTACCAAGCTAAGCAACTAAACACTTGTGTTTTGAAAACTATATCATTACATAGTGTAAAACAAAGTCACTTTCCGCTGTCTGTCCCCTTATATGGTTATATCTTTAAAAAAAAGCAACGGATTTAGATGCAGTTTTTTTTTAGAGGGTGCCAACGGGGTGGTCTTGATCATTCATATATATATGTTGTTGTAAAGAAAAAATTATAATTTTCGAGATTTAGTACTTTAATTGCAAATGCTGCCTGAACCCTAAGTGATAGACCAAAACAATGTTCTAGATTATTAAATATCTTCAGAAGGTCTACAAACAAGTCCGCGAGGGCATATGTCTATTTCTCAG
This sequence comes from Euproctis similis, assembly GCA_905147225.2. Classification (NCBI taxonomy): domain Eukaryota; kingdom Metazoa; phylum Arthropoda; class Insecta; order Lepidoptera; family Erebidae; genus Euproctis; species Euproctis similis. Next base: position 17,925,714 of record LR990106.1, read on the forward strand.
GGATAACCCACAATAACCATTTTTATTTTTTTACTTTTTACTTAAAATAATGGCTTATTTACGAAGCGATTTTAAACATTACAGCATTAATTTTCATCCAATTAAGTGTCTTAAATAGATTTTGCATGTAATATAGGTGATCCTGGCCCTTTACAGCATGCAATTTAAACAAATATTTTCGAAGATATTGCAGTATTAACATAGCAGGACAGCAGTTAAAGCCGATAAATAGCATAAATTGGATCTCATGAAATTCAAAATTTACTCATTTATTGCTTCTGCTGCAGAACAAAGTTCGCCGGGTCAGCTAGTAAGTGATATATCAATGTCATCATGATATAAATACTAAATTAAACATAAAAACATAACTTCACGCCTTTTGTTACCTGAAGGTGTAGGCAGCGGCTGTTAAGCCTCGTTTCTCTGTTATGTTTACGTCCCAAATGGAATAGGTGGCGAACCCATTGCCATACCGGGCACAAAGTTTTCAGTCATCAATATTTCTCTTTGTTCTGCAGCAGAAGTAATAAATGAGTAAATTTTGAATTTCATGAGGTCCAATTTATGCTATTTATCGGCTTTAACTGCTCTCCCGCTATGTTAATACTGCAATATCTTCGCTATGTTAATACTTCAATATAACTAAATTATTAATTGCTGATTTTTATTATTTTTGTAACTTCATTTTAGCCTAAGGTGTAGGCAGCGGCTATTATACCTCGACTTACATATAGATTAAAACTATTATTTAATTTGTTAGTGTATATATTTAAATATTGTATATAAGTTAAATACATATAAATTGTATATAGTTAATACTCTGATTTCAACTAACTTAGAAAAATAAGATAATTATCTAGTAATTAAAAAAAAATAATAATAACAACTGTTACCTATTAAATCATACAACAAAGGATCTTTACTTTAGTGAAGATTTTATTACTTTAGAGTTTTTTCTTTAGTGAATACATCTTATAAATAAATATTTAATTTTTTATTTCATGGTCTGATGTGGGTTACCAATAGTAAAAATCATATTTTTAATATCAATTTTTTGATTTTTATTTCCTTAAAGTGGGTGCTCTCTGTATCAATGAAAATAGCTTTTGAACAACTACTATCTTTTTGTTCATCACTCGTGAAAATGATCTCTGTAAAGAGTTCGAAATGTCGGGAAATAAATAAAATAAGTAATCAATTAACGCGATATAATCCTAAAAGTTGTTTTAATCTATGAGTGAGATTCGCGAAAGACTGAGAAATAAATATGTAAACCAATATTGACTTAAATAATTTTTATTACATTACATTTTATTTATAATTACTATAATAACATCTAGTAATACCACATTAATATTTGATAAATACATAAATACAGATCACCCCAGTATCCCATAGGGCAGGCAGAGACTTTGGCTATCCACAAGCTACGATCCTTATAAATTCTTTCGCTTCATCCACAGTCATACATATCATCACGCGTTCAAGTCATTAATATTTTTTAACGCTTCTAAATAAATATTATCTATAAACTATAAGCTAAAAAACAGCAACCATCAGAACAGGTTACAAGGACATTATTATATAAACTCATACAAAATTGAAGCAAGCAGAAAAACTAAATAAATACTTAAAAATAAAAAAAATATATAACATAACATCACGCCTGTAAATACCCAAAGATGTAGGCAGTGACCGATAAGCCTCGACTTGCCATTACGTTTAGGTCCCAAAGGAATAGGTGGCGAACCTATTGCCATATACTGGGCACAACATTTTTAGTCATGGGTATTTATCATGCATAAAACGGACCGAAAAGAATTTTGAAACGTCATTGGTGTAAGCTCAAATTCGAACCCTTCTTGATTTAGAAGCAGTGTATTCCACCACTGGACCACCAAGAACAATGAAAAAAAAACAATATCTATATCGATTTTCGTAGCTTTATTACATTATCTGCATGTTTAAATTAACTTGCTCACAGTAGCATGATCCGAAACTTGTTAATTTGTTACAAAATAACCATTTGTATTGCAAATACAAATCTTTAGATAAACGTGACTGCATGTTGACAAGTTGTATGTATGTATATTATGTTTAGTCCAATATCTTGCCAGGTAAAGTAATAAGACAATATTCTCCCATCAGGCTCATATGGCAACCGTTTTATACTTCCTCATAAACAGTTGCATTATAGAAAGTCGTTGAGAGCCACGCAATTCGCTGCATGAATGGACAGGCTCGGCCGATAAGATTTCACGACCTCTCAGAATATGGACGTTGCGGGGTTCTTAAAGGCTGGCAACTTAACAACTGTAACACTGTCGGTGTTACAGTTGTTAAGTGACGCGCTTGGCGTCTATCCTATAAAAAAAAGTCCTTTTCGTCAACTAATTCGCCTCATCTGAAAAATGTCATATTGAGCTAGACGAGAGACTGATGATTATTGTAAGGTCATGTATAACGGAAAAAGAAAAGAGTTATGAAAGTCATCGCAGCGTTCTCTCTGCCTACCCCGCAAGGGATTTGGCGTGAAGTTATGTATGTATGTATAATGGGGTAGTATTATATGGCTGGATAAAGTAAAATACTTTTTGCATACATGCATGTCTGATTTTATGGTGGAATTGTAACGTAAATATTATTGTTTAGTAGCTATGTAATTGTTATGCTTCGACTCGTCCAATTGTTATGTAATAGTAGTTTTTTTTATTCTTCTGAGTATTAAAAGTATTATTTTTCATGTAAAATTATTATTTCAATTTGATAACAGCAGTTTTCAAAACTCGTCGCTAGATTCCGTGTCGAGTCGTTCGCTAGTCCGCAAATTTTTAGTGTGATTATGTAACACTATAAAATTATATATTATGATAAGAGCTAGGTCGCCGAAAGTACAGCGGCAACTGATATTGAAAGTCAGTTGTCACTGTGCAAATATTATTATGCTGTTACTTACACAAGTTGCTCCTTATTAATATATTAGCTACTAGCTGACCCTTCGAACTTTTTCCGCAACAAAAGTAATAAATGAGTAAATTTCGGATTTATCACTTTTTCATTAGTATATCATACATGAATTATAGAACTAAACCGTTAACGCCCTCTATCTATTAAAAAAAAAAACATATCTATTAAAAACTATCTAGTTTCGTCGGTGATCTCTCATTTATAAATTTCCTATGCTTGACGATTCTTATTTTTACGCCTTTGACCTCCGAAAGGTTATCACTGAAAAAAATATGTATTTTTATATTTAGGTTTGCCTAGAAATATACTGCAATATTTTGTGGAGGAACAATTGGTGGATCTTACTTAAATAGATTTAAATTCAGCAATAAATGTGCGAATGACAAGGAGAAGGACAAATGTACTATGAACTACATATTTAAGTGCTTCAATTAACAAGTGACGTTTTTATACAAGTTTTTATGTAGGTGTATTATTTTCAACATTATCTGTATTACTTATAACATTACTCTTGTAGTCAGGGGTTAAAATTTAGCAGGTAATCTGAGGCCTCGGTGGTCCAGTGGTCAAGCACCCCGCTTCTGAATAGATAGTCGCGGGTCCGAATCCTGGCTCACACCACTGACTTTTCGGAAGTTATGTGTGGTAAACATCGATGACTGAAAAGTTTGTGCCTGGTATGGCAATAGGTTCGCCGCCTATTCCATTTGAGATGTAAACATAACGGCGAGACGAGGCTTAACAGCCGTTGCCTACACCTTCGGGTAGAACTTGTGCCGAAACTTGATTTTTGGCCGAAACTCGTCCGAAACCGAACTTTCGGTTGGACACTAAATATTTGTCTAATGGTCGTTGTGGATGGTATGATTATTCAACTGCTGCCAATTATGGTGTAGCGTACCAATCTTGTTGAAATTTACTTGTTTATCGTAAAAATATATTTTTACTGTCGGTGTTCATTATAGAAATTAATGATAATAGATTAACGGTCGATAACGTTCTAGAAAATGTCACGTATCTATTTAAATAAGATAAAAATGTATGTGATATGGATAAGTCAGTAGTATTTTCGTGGAGGTCCTTTTTCTAAGGCAATTCACTTCGCGAAGGAGGAGGAGGCTTGAATGTTCGAAAAAATACGATTTATCTTTGTTAAATATATGTTTTCGTTTTCGTATAGACTCAAACAAATACTCTAGTCGTAAAAAAAAGTCAAATGAGTTTTTGTATTGGTTCTTGTGACTAGTTTCTAAATAAACATGTTATACAAATGTCTTCGTTAGATACAATTAATCATTACATGTTATAAAATAAATTCGCTTTCCGCTGTCGGTCCCATTATATCTTTGAAACTATGCAACGGATTTTGAAGCGTTTTTTTTTAAATAGATAGAAGGTATCAACGGGGTGGTTTTTATCTATAATTCATGTATGATGTAGTAAAGACGAAGTGCTGCAAAATTTATTTATTTATTACTTTTGTTGCGGAACAAAGTTCGCCGGGTCAACTAGTTAACTGTATAAATTAGTTTTGTGATGATGTACTTCACCAGTTTTTCTAATTGTTTGTGAATTGATGATGATGATGAATGAAAGAATGTAATTATTTATTTATGTCTCTATGTCAAGTGTTGACGTGATAATATACACGTTTTTAGATAAAACAATTTTTCATACTTTTATTATCTACGAAAATCTTAATTGAGGTAATCTTTACCGAGTATCTGTTTATGATATTGCGATTACTTGCTAATCACATCAATCGTGAGTCAAAACTATACAACTATGAAATAATTCCGGGGCTAATATCTTATCTGTTATACTGTTATAAATAACGAGAATCTGTTTGTTTGTAGGAATCAATCTCTAAAATGTATCTGGTCATACAGTTAGCTGCATGAAAGGTTGTGGTATTTCAATCACAACCTTTCGTAAATCAGCGTAATGACTTATGCCGCGTTTATGTTTGGTTAAAGTGGTATCCAAGATCCGTTTGCCAGTCGGGAAAGGGCTCCTCCAACCTTTTCCACTCTTTCCTTTCTTCAGCCACCGGATATCAGCCTTTAGATATCGTCATCCCATCTTTTTTGCGGTCTCCCTCTCTGTCTTTTACCTTCTCTGGTGTACCACCGTGTCACTTTCTTGCTCCATTTATCATGACCTCCTATAACGTGTCCAGCCCATCTCCATTTGAGACTTTTGATGTTATTTATTATATCAGTAGTTTTTATTTTCCTTCTGATGACCAGGTTCTCCAATCTACATTATGCATAAATTTCAATTTTACAATCGCACCAACTTTATAGATACTGTAAAGGACGTAAAACGAGTGTGTGTGTGAACAGTGTAGTGTATGGTGAATTATCAAAAATAAATTAGCAGTTTCGTAGATCAGTGCGACAAAACGTGCAAACCTACAACTTAAATAAAACTGATTGTAAGTTAAACGATTGTTGAGTCTCGCCGGTCTACCCACTTACCTTTAATAAATTGATGTAAATAAAATAAGCCTACCTACCTGTACCTATTAATGTGATGCATATGTACCTGTATTATGATATTATAATAAACGATAATACCGTCGTTGTTTTGATATCTTGCTCACGTAAGGTCCCGCGCCCCGCGCGCATATGTTCAGTTCGTACCTCACCTACATGCAAGCAAGGTCTCAGAACAACGGTGTGATTTTTAAAAGAGAAAAAAGTATTTTAATTGAAGTATTCCTAACGTCTGCCACTCCACGCACCGGTCACCTACAAAGCTGGTCCTTCAGCCGGATTTTTACCACGTGGAACCCTAAGTACGCTAGACAGAGGGAAAATGTTCAACTCACCACCTCATTCGAGCCATCCTTTCGAAGCAACCATTCGCACACGACGTGTGCAGAAGAAAGAGATGCAAGAGACTGCGAACTCCGAAAAATGCAAAGAAAAGGATGAGAAAATCAAACTACCAGAGCGGGCGGGAACAGACCACTTGAAAGTGAGCGCCATCAAAGAGAACCCCGTAAGCCACATAAGTTACAAGTCGTCGTCGGGATCCATAAAGGCACAAAAAATGATGCTCGAATATGAAGCAGCCAAGGCAAAAGCGGAGATAGAAGAAAGAGAAGCCGAGAAGGCCAGAGAAAGGGAAGCGGAAGAAAGAAAGAGATCAGAAGAAAGAAAAAAAAGGCTAGTAGACTTGAAATTGGCAGCCGATCTGGCCGCCCTGAGCTCTCAATCTGGCAGCCAACGAAGCTTCTGCCACCAGGAAGAGATTGCACCAGTAGAAAAGGTACAGCAGTGGCTCGAGGGTAGTCATATTTCAGAAGCAAGTTACAGAAAAAATACTACCCACGTAGAAAAGAAAATTATTCGCTCAGAAAATCAACCTACCTACTTCGGAAACGAAACTACCCACTTAGAAAATGAAACTACCCGTAATGAAGTGAAACAATTAGTCAGCGCGGTACACCTAACAAACGACCAGAACTCTAGACTTATGTCTCGTATTGCGACATCAAAAGACTTACCATCCTTTGATGGAGACACTCTCGAGTGGCTTGCATACGAACAGGCATATGAAGAGTCCACAAGAGTTTGCAGATACAGCGACGCCGAGAATATGTGGAGATTGAGGAAATCTCTCCGTGGGGAGGCCAAGGAGACAGTATCAGCGCTGCTCATGGGAAACACGTCACCAGACGACGTGATGGAGGCGTTAAAGCTCCGTTTCGGTAGACCCGAAACAATAACACACAAGGTCATGCAGCAGCTGAAGAAAATACCAGCACTACCCCATAGCTATCACCGTGACATCGTGCCGTTTTCTATCAAAATAAAAAACGTTGTTGCGACAGTAAAAGCGGTGAACCAAACCGACTACCTGCGAAGTCCTGAATTAGTGACTTTGGTCCTGTCAAAGTTGCCAAGTCCTCTGCTAACCAAATGGGCAGATTACCACAACTGCAACTATAGCATGGATACGGCAAAATTGGAAACCTTGGCTGATTTTTTGTATGAGGAAGCCAACAAAATATCCACGGCAGGAATATCCCACATAAATTACCAAGCAGATTATAGGAGAAACTATGAAGATCGTCGACACCATGCCTTGATGGTCAGCGAAGGAGCTCCGCGGCAGGAAAAGGAGGAGTTACCGAACTGCAAATTCTGTAGAATCAATAAACACAAATTGACAAAATGCCCTCGCTTTAAACGCGCTCAAACGAGAGACAGATGGCGCTTCGTACGCGTGAACCGCCTATGCCACAAATGTTTGGACTCGTCACACAGTAGGGATGTATGTCCTGCACCCGAGTGCAGTATAGACGGCTGTAATCTTCCACATCATCATCTCTTACATTGGCGTCGCAGAAAAATCACGAGTCCAACACGTGATATCGAAAATAAATCTCCATCAAGTGACGTTAAGACAATCAGCGAGCCTTCAGCTAACAGTGTATCCGTTAATAATGTGTATATAAACAATAAAAATCGTGTGTTATTAAAAATAGTGCCAATAAACATTCACGGACCGCGCGGCAGCATTAGTACGTACGCGCTGCTCGATGACGGTGCGAGCGTGTCGTTAATATCAGCTGATCTAGCAAAACAAATAGACCTTAAAGGACATAAACAAAAACTGTGCATTCGCGGCGCGTGGGACACTGAACTAATGTGTGAAAGCGAAAATGTATGTTGTGAAATTTCAAGCATAAATGACAATAAATTATATAAGTTAAGTGCAAAAATAATAAACGAACTAGATCTACCAGCACAAACTTTGAGCGAACGCGACTTCAAGAACAATACTCACTTATCTCAATTAAGCGGCATTTCTTCGTCATCTTTCAGTGCAAGACCGGAAGTATTGATTGGGCAAGATAATTATCACATCATTGCACCTAAGAAAGTAATTTTAGGCAAGAAAAACCAACCGTGTGCTACCCTAACACCACTGGGTTGGTGTGTGCACGGAGTTTGCCCAGGACAACCCCCTTCTAGATCGTCAGAGTACGCAATGTTAGTAGAAAATAAGAAAACCTGCCACACTTGCATATGTGCCGCCGCCACCACTAAACCATTGGCGACTACGCACACAAGTGCATGCGTACCTCCGGCCGACGCGTCGCAGTGCACACAAGCGTGCGAGTGTGAATGCTCGCAGCGTGTGATACACACGGACGGTGAGAATGACGAGCGTCTACATAATATGGTGCGGAAGTCATTTATGTTAGAAAGTATAGGAGTGTGCCTCAAGCCCCGTGTAAATAAGAGTGATCTCAGGGCCATGCAAATGGTGGATAATTCGGCAAAATTCATACACGGGAGCTGGGAGGTTGGCTTGCCCTGGAAAAGCGAAAACACAGATATAAAAATTGATTCTTACTGTAACGCTTACAAACGTCTGAAAACTATAGAAAGGAAGATAAATACCGACGAAGGTTACGCTGCGAGGTACAAAGAAAGAGTACATCATTTGTTTTTAAATGATTATGCCCGTATATTGGAGCCTGAAGAGGATAAGAAGATACATTCAAAAATATGGTACTTACCTCACTTCGGAGTGGACAATCCAAATAAAGGGAAGTTACGCCTGGTGTTCGACGCGGCCGCCTGCTCATCCGGACAATCATTAAATGATTATTTACTACCCGGACCCAACTTGTTGGAATCATTATTAGGCATTATGTTGCGGTTCCGAGAAGGGCCGGTCGGGCTCACCGGCGATATAAAAGATATGTTCCTTCGCATTAAAATACGACCTAGTGATCAACACTCACTAAGATTTTTATGGCGAAATAATAATAGCGAGGATATTAAAAAGTACGCCATGACCTCACTTATATTTGGAGCTAATTGTTCGCCATTTATTGCGCAACACATAAAGAATAAGAACGCGCGTCGATTCGAGAAAAGGATGCCGGAGGCCGTGAATGCCATCATAAAAAACCATTTTATGGATGATTACATCGCCTGTTTTGAAAATCATGAAGAGGCGATTAAACTACAAAGGCAGGTCTCCTATATTCACCAACAGGGAGGATTTGAAATTCGCAATTGGACATCGAACGAGGCACGAGTGTGCGAAAGCGAGACCGGAGGTAGTTGCGCCACAGCCGTGCAGTTCAAAATCGAAGAAGACAATAAAGGCGAGCGCACGCTGGGTCTCCTGTGGTATCCGAAGACCGATACGTTCGGGTTCAATTTGCTACTTCCTCATATCCCTCCCGAGCTGCTTTCTGGTGAAACGAAACCGACAAAACGCGAACTGTTGCGGATAGTAATGTCTATATTTGATGTATATGGCCTGATATCACCTTTCACAATAAAGGCGAAAATATTAATGCAGAATTTATGGAAAACAAATTTAAGATGGGATGAAACGATGGAGTCTACACATTTCCATATATTTAGAGATTGGGTAACCCAACTAAAACAAATTAAAGAATTAAGAATACCAAGATGGTATTTTCGCGCGCACAGTAATTACGTAAACAGTAATTTCAGGGCGCGAGCGAGCGAGACACTAGAACTTCATGTGTTCTGTGACGCGTCGCCCGCCGCATACGCAGCAGTCGCCTACTGGCGTGTTTGTGTGAATAAAGAAGTGTGCGTGTCATTCATCGCATCTAAATGCCGAGTGGCGCCGATAAAACACGTGACGATCCCGCGATTAGAACTCCAAGCCGCTGTGCTCGCATGCCGCCTTGCAACCACTATACAGCTGGAGCATACTCTAAAGCCTATGAAGCGGTATTTTTGGAGCGATTCCACGACTGTACTACATTGGATTCAAAATAAAGATCGAAACTACAACGTATTCGTAGCAAATAGGCTCGGCGAAATAGATGAATTGACTGACGCGAACGAGTGGCATTACGTTTCCACAGATCGAAACATAGCTGATGTAGCTACAAAGAACATGAGCTACGAATTGAATAACAACTGTGAATGGTTTCAAGGCCCGAGGTTTTTGTATAGTGAGTTCGATAGCTGGTTCACGCCACTTCCTGTAAAAGAAAATATAGATACTAATGAGGAAAAAATAAGATTGTATCACATACACGATAATTCCGAAAACATCTTGCCTGTGCCAGATATAGACAGATTCTCTTCGTGGAACAGATTATTGAGAAGTACCGCTGCGGTGTTACTCTTTATTGAAAAATGCAGAAAAACATATAATTCGGAAATAAACATAGAAATGTTAAATAAAGCCGAGACATTGCTGTTACGTCACTCGCAAAGACAATCGTTCGCGGAAGAAATACATTTATTAAAGAATAATAAAAATATTCAAACCAATAGTAGATTGCGAACACTTACGCCTTACCTGGATAAATTGGGCTTACTGCGCGTCGGAGGAAGAATAGGAGCTGCCCGTGACGTCACAGACGAGACGAAGAACCCCATAATATTAGATGGGCGACATCCTGTGGCCAGGCTTATTACTAAAAGCTTCCATGAGAGATTTTCGCACGCATACAGAGAAACCATAGTGAATGAACTGCGACAAAAATACTGGATACTGCGCCTCAGACCGACAGTTCGTGCGGTCGCCGCCAAGTGTTCCTACTGCCGTATAAGAACAGTCGTACCGTCTACACCACGTATGGCGGACTTACCCGAAGGAAGATTGGCGCACGGTGCACGGCCCTTCACTCACTGTGGGGTGGACCTATTCGGCCCCATGGAAGTCACGGTCGGCCGTCGGAAAGACAAACGATACGGCGTGCTGTTTACATGCATGACAGTGAGAGCAGTACACATTGAAATGGTGCCGACGTTGACTACTGACTCATTCATTATGGCACTCAGGAGAATGGCATCGCGACGAGGCTGGCCACAGTATATGTACTCAGATAACGGCACGAACCTGCGTGGAGCTGAAAAAGAATTGAGACAGTCGTTCCTAGAATTAAACCAACTTCAGATCAAAACCGAGATGACAAATAATGGAGTCACGTGGTTGTTTAACTCACCAAGCAGCCCTCATAAGGGCGGAGCATGGGAACGACTAATTAGAAGCGTTAAGACTGCTTTAAAGGTAGTACTAAAGGAACGAGCGCCACGTGAGGAGACTCTGGCGACTTTACTAGCTGAAATAGAAAATATAGTTAACAGCAGACCCTTGACTCACGTGTCGGTGGATCCCCAGCATATGGAAGCACTTACTCCAAACCATTTCTTGCTAGGTACCTCTTCGAATTTACCCGTGCCTGGAAAATTTAATAACGAAGACCTGCACCTGAGAAAGATGTGGAGAACAGCTCAACGCTTGACAGATATGTTTTGGCAGCGATGGGTAAAGGAAGTGCTGCCAACACTTATACCGCGGCAAAAGTGGTGCCGAGAGGGTGACAACCTGAGCCCCGGAGACGTAGTCATTATTGTGGACCCCAACTTACCTCGTAACAGCTGGCCAAGAGGCGTGGTGGAGAACGTATACCCAGGAAAGGATGGTCGGGTACGCACAGCCCAAGTAAAAACCAAGACAGGTCTATTGGTGAGACCGACCACTCGTTTAGCACTTCTCCCAACGAAGGATTAGTGTCTCAGAAGCGACACTGGGGGGAGATTGTAAAGGACGTAAAACGAGTGTGTGTGTGAACAGTGTAGTGTATGGTGAATTATCAAAAATAAATTAGCAGTTTCGTAGATCAGTGCGACAAAACGTGCAAACCTACAACTTAAATAAAACTGATTGTAAGTTAAACGATTGTTGAGTCTCGCCGGTCTACCCACTTACCTTTAATAAATTGATGTAAATAAAATAAGCCTACCTACCTGTACCTATTAATGTGATGCATATGTACCTGTATTATGATATTATAATAAACGATAATACCGTCGTTGTTTTGATATCTTGCTCACGTAAGGTCCCGCGCCCCGCGCGCATATGTTCAGTTCGTACCTCACCTACATGCAAGCAAGGTCTCAGAACAACGGTGTGATTTTTAAAAGAGAAAAAAGTATTTTAATTGAAGTATTCCTAACGTCTGCCACTCCACGCACCGGTCACCTACAGATACTTAAAATTGTTTAAATGAATATAGACTGTCAGTCTCAGCAGTGGGAAAATGCTCATGAAATTTAAAATTTATGGGGAAACTTGAAAATTTCATGAACACTGGAATATATCAACACTGTAAAGCTGTAAATTATATTTGACCTTGTTAAATAACGCGGTGATTCATAGAATACAATAAAATAATTTCAATAGTTTTATCTGATATTATATTATAACTTGGATAGTGATCAGGAAATATACTAGTTATACTCGTTTACTAGTTTCGGTGTTAGGAATTAAAAAGTCACTTGACTTTTGGATGAGATTGACTATGTTTTTATACATACATACATAACTTGACGCCAAATCCCTTGCGGGCTAGGCAGAGAGAACGGAGGCGCCATAAGGCACGATTCTTACACACCTCACTCGCTTCGTTGACTTTCATAACTCTTTTCATGCACGCGCGTCGATGTTTGAGGCTCCTAACATCACCTTCCTCCAGAACACGTTCTATTTGGTCATGGAATATGTTTTTATTTATATCTGTTTGTTTTGTCAACAGAGAAATATCCACAAATAAAGAAGTTGTTTGGATATGACCCCATGTTCAAGTGGGTGGTGACCGGCATGGTTGTGGTACAACTGCTGTCACTGTTCGTGGTGCAACATCTCAGCTGGCCACTACTGCTCATCATGGCGTACTGCTTCGGTGGAGTTATCAATCATTCTCTTATGTTAGGTAAGATTTTATTTAAACGTATATTATAAAACAGGAAAATTTCGTGTGTTTGTATAGGGTAAACTCTCAAAATAATTTAGACTTTTCTATTCAACTCAACTGGTTTTCTATTCAACTGGAATTGTTCTGCACTGCTAATTTAAAAGCCCTCCAACAACGTGAACCCAACTTCATCAGAAAGGTTAAGCAGCAAGTAACAAGAAGTTTTAGCAAGTTAGATTTCTATTTATCGTCCAATAAAAAAAACAATAACATGGTTTACTTTGAAATTCAAGATGTGGCGATCTTCAGTTAAATATATGTGTATCACATTAACGTTCACAAAAGGTAGCATTAATTGACCCTTGGTATTGACATTGGCATACATACACTAAGCTGACTCGGCGAACTTTGTTCCGAATCAAAAGTAATAAATGAGTAAATTTCGGATTTATCATTTTTTCTTTACATTATCATACATGAATTATAGACAAAACCCACCCCGATGACGCCCTCTTTCTATCAGAAAAAAACGCATCAAAATCCGTTGAGTTATTTCACATATAATTAAATCACATATGGGGATAGACAGCGGAAAACCACTTGTTTTACACTATGATATGACAGGTAATATACATATGACATATACATTCTAACAAACAAATAAACGGTCAAGGACAGAAGATTCGAGAAGACAGACGATCACAAAAAAATGTTTGAACATTTCGCGAAAAGATTTATAAGAATTCATCACATTTGTTACAATTTCTAGTTAATTTTCCGAAATGGTTACTCCCTGTCGAGATTTTCTCGTGAGTATTACGAGGTTTATAGATCCTGAATGGATGTGATCCTGTGATCCTGGCCTGATACCCTGTGATATTAATGTTACACAATTAGGTGATAATTTCCAAGTATTAAAATGACGGCTGTTGAAACAATAAATATACATTTGTATACAAACAGGTGTTGATGATTCACAGATAATTCTGTCAATGTACTGATTATACGTATGTATCACACGTTTACAATATTGGGGCGAGTCATCGTATCAATTGGCAAGCCATTATCTTATCGTGACCAATATGTATGTATGTACGAGGGTCTTCCTCTAACCATACAGCTTTGAATCCGCAACATCGAAATGTAAAACATACTTTTATGAATAAAATAAATAGACGCCCGAATGCTGAACCGCCACTCAAATCAGACCATCAATAAAGTGCTACTTACTGCTCAAATTTCACGTATTCTGTCTAATGTGACAGCCACTTAAACGCTTAAGTAGCGCTTATGTATTTGAGTGGCGGTTCAGTATTCGGGCTAGAGAAATTCTTTTAATGAAAGTCGTAGAGGTTGCATTTCTGTTTTTACCTGACCATTCGACCATTAATAGTGGTAGAATAAATGCCGTAAGTTTTATAGTTTTTCCTACTGTGCTAGTCGATCGAGTCATGTTTTGAAGGGAGTGGTTTTTTTTATGGGATATGAGGGGAAACGAGCACGCGTATCACCTGATGGTAAGTGACCAGCGCCGCCCATGGACACTTGCATCACATATAGTGCTAGAGTTGCGTTGCTGACCTATAAGGGAGTAGGATGGGACAGGATGGGGAAGAGAGGTGGGCCTCCGGGTATCACGAAAGAAACGCGGCCAAAAGCCACTTTACGTCGACCTTCAGAGAGGTGGTGCTATTTCTCCGCCCGAGCCGGCCTATTCATGCAGCGTACCTACCTGCTTGGCTCTACCATTGTTAAATTTTTATATTAAATTTTTTTAACTGACACTTAACATAACTTCACGCTTTTTTCTACCCGAAGGTGTTAAGCCTCGTCTCGCCGTTATGTTTCGTGTCCCAAATGGAATAGGTGGCGAACCTATTGCCATACCGGGCACAAAGTTGCCAGTCATCGGTATTTAACACACGTAACTTCCGAAAATTTCGAAAAGTCATTGGTGTGTCCCAGGATTTGAACCCACTACTTCTTGAATCAGAAGCGGGGTGCTAGCCACTGCGCCACCGAGACTGTCTGATTAAATTTGTTTGATGAGTATTATCTGTAAGAGTAACAATGTGACATAGACCACTTTATTTCCCTGCACTATCAAGGAAACAAAAAAATGCGCAATTTGTTTTTGGTTTATTATCCGATTTTATTACGATGAGCATGTGTCCACGAAAACCTGAGCGTTTCCTTTTGTTTACCGTGAAGACAATATTAAATTTACAGAAATAATTATTTATTTGGTTTATATTTAAATTTGCAACGGTTTACAATAAAACAGTTAGGTGAGTTTTCAATTCAAGTTATGTCTTATGATCGAGGCCGTATCAAATTTCAGTTCAGACAGCTTGCTTTCATAAAATAAAAGTGCAAGTGCTGTTTGACTTTCTAATAGTTGCTATGAATCATAGATTCTTATAGTAAAAAAGAATGTAGCGTACTTTGGAATCACCGTTAACGCTCTTTGTTGGTTAACATTGAAAAAAAACATGAATAACATTAGGTATTTGTTTGGTCCTATTTTTTTTTGTTATTGGCAGGCCAACGAGCCGGCGTGTCACTTGATGGTGGGCAACAAACTCCGCCCATGGACACCTGAACACAATTAGTGTTACAGTTGCGTTGCCGGCCCTCACAATGGGGTCGGAATTGGGATGGGAGGCGGATGGGGAAAGAGGTTGGGCCTAGGGATACCTCTCTCACCGAGCGAAACGCGACAAGAGCCACCTTACGTCGATATTCTAAGAGGTCGATTTTCATAGGTCGAGCCGGCCTGCGGCAGCGAACTGTTTGGCTCTACCACTGTTAAATATTTTCTTAATCTGTACATTGTAGTAACTGTATGTATAACAAATACGCCATTTATAACTGAAGGTATAAGCAGTGGTTTCCTCGAATCCGTCGCGTTGTATGTGGCCTATCGGGCACGCCCACAAGCTGTACAAATATTTATGCTCACTTTGTTGCTACCCGAATTAAATAGGCTAGGATTGCTCATGTCACTCATAATTAACGACGCCTCTGTAAAATACCGTCAATGTTTTATCCATAGATATAAGAATAATAGATCGGCAATAGTCACCCAAACAACGAGACCAAAAATGGGTTGTTGATGTGTGAGAGACTTATCAATGTGTGCGTAAAAAGCGCTTCAAAGAGTCAATTTTTACATAGTTAATATTCATGTGTTGAAATGTAAATATCCTGAAAATCTAATATACGCGGTTGCGCTGTCAGTGATGAATATTGGTACATTTTTGCAGACATGTGCCATCTATTATAGTATATGCTAAATCTATGGTTTTATCTCTTTATTACAGCCATTCATGAAATTTCACACAATCTGGCCTTCGGACACAACAGGCCGCTGGCGAACAGGGCGTTCGGCATCTTCGCCAATCTACCAATAGGCATACCTATGTCGATCAGCTTTAAGAAGTATCACTTGGAACATCACAGGGTAAATAAACTACTTAAGCCCGAATACTGAACCGCCACTCAAATATATAAGCGTTACTTAAGCGTTTAAGTAGCTGTCACATTAGACAGAATACGTAAAATTTGAGCAGTAAGTAGCACTTTATTGATTGTCAGATTTGAGTGGCGGTTCAGTTTTCGGGCGTTAATCTGTTACTAGGTTTATTTGGATAAATTATAAGGGTAATGTCGCTAATGCCTCGACATTGCGATTCTTTTTTTTGGTCCGATGTCGTTACGGAACCTATTATTTTCTCAGCTATACATCGGGCGCAATTCTGTCGGTCATCGATATTTGTCATAATCGATATCTATACATGTAATAAAATCGTAGAAAGGTTGAAACTGACACTCGATGTTTTTTGTTCTTGGGACATGATCTACAATCGATACCGAACCCAAAAATATGTTTTTTAGATTTTTTTGTCTGTTTGTCTGTATGTTTATTGCGGATAAACTTTAAAATGACTGCATGCTTTTTTATCTCCAATTTTTCATTAATATGGCCAAGAGGTCAGGTCAACACCTAGGCTAAATATTATCACGCTATCTTTATTTCGTGTGAGCAATCAACCCTTATCATTGTAAGGGTTCATTGGGTTATAATGCGATGCCGGTGGCATTGCACCTTAGTATTTTTGCTGCTTTATGGCGTGTACGTATACGTAGTGTCGGGTAATAGCTAGTATAACATAACTCCGAAAAGTTATCGGTGTGCACTAGTGTCCGACCGAAGCTTCGGCTTCGGCCGCCTTCGGCCAAAAATACATCTTTCGTTTTCTGGGCCGAAGCCGAGGGTCCCGCCGAAGGTCTAAAAACAGTCAAAATTAAACGAACTGTTACGAAAGAGTGAGTGACTGACGGACCGGACTGCACTTACTTCAGTGCGGATACCTCTATAACCGAGAGAAAATTGGCATGAGCCACTTTACGCCGATATTCTTCTTTATCTGT
Organism: Euproctis similis; assembly: GCA_905147225.2. NCBI lineage: Eukaryota > Metazoa > Arthropoda > Insecta > Lepidoptera > Erebidae > Euproctis > Euproctis similis. The sequence goes on from LR990106.1 coordinate 17,942,836, forward strand.
GGATAATATTGAAGAAAATTATTAAATTACTAAGTGTTTATAAACCTTCGGCTTCGGCCGAAGGTTGTGGAGATTGCCGATTAATCGGCTTCGGCCAAAAATAGACCTTCGGTCGGACACTAGTGTGCACTCAGATTTGCACCGGACACTTCTGATTCAGTTTCCACTAAATAACTGTTTAACTTATTAATATTAACTAACTAAAGAACTGTACCACCGCATCACGGCCCTCCTCTCTTAAAATTTCAAATTCCACCCGTATTTGATACCTACTTTTAAAGCAAAAGATTCTTATCGACGACATCTACAGAACTAGTTGTGAGTCTATATGAAAAACACAAATGCAAATGACTTAATAAGTCATTTGCATTTGTGTTTTACATAATATGTAAAATGACGTATGTAAAAATTTGTAGACATACATATTCACACTATACATCTCGTATACATAATACTTTGTTAATTATTATACATGAATTATGATTCATGAGTATGATAATATAACTATTATGTATGATAATAATGTTTTGGACGCACTTTGAAATAAATAGCGCCGTCTTATGTGAAACTTAGCGAATAAAACCTTCTTGATATCGTTTGATTTTATATTATCTTTTTTTTTTGTAAATTTATACAAAGACACAAACATCCATATGATCATGAACCAAACGTATTATATTCGGGAGGTATCACTCTCAAGTCTGCTCATCAGCCACTACCCACCCCACGAAGCCTGTCTATGAAATGTTAAAGTTTTACGAAAACAATGTTCAAATATTCAAACATGTTCAAATATTTAAATAATGTTCAAACATGAATATAAAACAAATAGGCAAATTAATGTAATACATACATACATAACTTCACGCCAAATCCCTTGCGGGGTAGGCAGAGAGAACAGAGCGCCATAGGGCACGATTCTTACACACCTCACTCGCTTCGTTGACTTTCATAACTCTTTTCATGCACGCGCGTCGGTTTTTGAGGCTCTTAACATCACCTTCCTCCAGAACACGTTCTATTTGGTCTTGGAATGTGTGTCTTGGCCGTCCTCGATGTAATTAACAATAGTGCTTAATTGTAGGGTCATTGGTCGCCATTGTCGCCAATAACAAAATAACTGAACTTATCAAGAATGTATTTTATTGTATCACATCTAGACACAATATACTCATCTGACAGACTGAGATCTTTGGTTACTATGTACAGTAGCTGGATTATAATTTCTTAATTCTAGTACCAAGGAGATGAGGTGATCGACACGGATCTACCGACGCTGCTAGAAGCGAAACTCTTCTGCACAACATTCGGGAAGTTGATCTGGTTGTTCCTGCAGCCGTTTTTTTACGCTTTAAGGCCATTAGTGGTTCGACCAAAACCTCCTACGCCGTTGGAATTGATCAATTTGATTGTGCAACTATTCTTTGACGCGTGCGTCGTCAATATATTTGGTGAGTTTTTTTTTTTGCTTTATTTGGAATTGTTGGCCCTCCTGATACCTCACTCACAGAACGAAACGCGGCATGAGCCACTTTACATCGGTCTTCTGGAGAGGCCGTGGTATTTCATCGATCGAGCCGGCCTATTCATGCAGTGTTACTGCTTGGCTCTACCACTGTTAGTGTTATTGTTCAACTGTATCAATGTCACTGTACAAATGATATCTACACTCTGGTGACAGACAAACTTAGTAATAGCATATATTTGCCTATAACTATAGTAACTCTATAGTATATAGTAGTAACTGGCTATTTGGTGAAACCTCTTATAAATAGGACTTGTAAGTCATACAGTGCTATCTAGTTTCTAAGTAAGCAAATAAAGCTTGTAACAAGGAATCAGGCGATATATTCTAGATACACAAACTGACGACAGATGGACAATCATATTTAAATTCTGTGAAAACTATGAATGGAATCAGAAAAGAGTTCGGATTCCACTGTTGCGTTCATTAGACTTATATTTTGTAGTGATGTCAGATGTTGTACATATAATTATACTTATTGTATCTGTTTTGTAACAATTTTTAACATACATATTTTTCATTATTTCTTTGTAGGATGGAAAGTGCTGGGATATTTAATTTTTGGTGCTCTAATGGCTATGGGAGTACATCCCGTTGCAGGTAATTAAATGTTTAACAAATGTATCAATAAGCTGTCTGTATGCTAATTGAACCTGATAATTAAAACGTTTCTTAACACAAGTTTCTTAAATAGCGGCGATAATTATTTTACTTTAAATAGAAATAAGTTGCCATCATTTTAAGTAAATGAGGAGTATTTAAAAATGCAAATGACATCATCTTTTGCATGCTTAGACACGTGAATTGCCAAATTGCCACGCGTTGATAATTTATTTAGTTAACATTGATTACAAAGCGATCGCAATTGTCACTATGGTCATAGTAAAAAGTGATGCAAAGCGATCGGTCAATAATGTGTTTGCTAGTCGCTGATTGCTCTATGATATGTAATAGCCCGGTGCCTCATATTAATAGCATAGACAATTAGAAGTTTAAAATCTGTAGAATAGTACCGTGAAATGGGGTGACTTGGGACGAAAGGGTGAATAGATATGAATCTTTGCCATCTAGTCATACTGTTTGACGGTATTCGTTGGAACGAAAATAGTAAATAAAACAATTTTGTTTACGTTGCAGGCCACTTCATAGCTGAACACTATATGTTTAAGAAAGGATTCGAGACATATTCATATTATGGCCCATTGAATTGGATCACGTTTAATGTTGGCTATCACAATGAGCATCACGACTTCCCAGCTGTTCCTGGCAGGAAGCTCCCAGAAGTAAGCATTTTAACAGCATAATCCCATTTTTCCTCATTGCCAGAGACTAAAATGTTACTAACAAGTGCATTTTGTTTTTAAATTCTAGTACCAAACTAAGACTTTTTTTGATAATGGAATAGGAGGGCGAACGAGCGACCCGATCGCCTAATGGTAAGCAACTACCACCGCCCATGGACATACATCGCCCGCAACACAGTGTTAAGTTGGGCTGCCATCCTTTAAGGGGTAGGTCGGGTGAATGAGCCTCCGGACAGCTCTTTCACCAAACGAAACGCGATATAAGCCACTTTACGTCGATATTCTGAGAAGCCGTGGTATTTCACCAGGCGAGCAGGCCTATTCATGCAGCTCAACCGTTGTTAAATGTTTTCTTGATCACAATTCAATAGCATTAATTATGTATTTTTAATTTTAAAGGTAAAACGCATTGCCCCGGAGTTCTATGACAATCTACCTCACCACGATAGTTGGCCAAAGGTCCTATACGATTTTGTTATGGACCCAGAAATAGGACCCTACGCGAGAATCAAACGCAAACACCACGGTTTGAAAAGTTAAATATGTATATACCTACATACAATTATTATACAATATTGTTTGCATTTCTGTACAGCGCTATCTGTTAAGGTAACATAATATGTATTTTGTATTGTTAGTAGAGTTGAATGATTTCTATTGCTTTTTACCAAAGTCCAACTAGGTATATAAATATTTTTTTGTAGAGTCTGGCTGATAAAATAATAATTCTAGTATTATCATATATATGGTCAAAAGCTACAATAACACAATAAAGAATATTTTGAAAACCAAAAAAATTGGTATTTTTCCTATATTTCATAATTATTATGAAAATAAAACCAAATATAAATAAATTTTATCTGGACACCTAAATGTCAAACACTTTTAGGTGTCTATATAAATTTTATCTATATTTGGTTAGCTTTTAAATGTATGTGTTCATATGGAGTTCTTTTAAATACTAATTAATTTACGATCTCTTTATTTTATTTATGTGGTGTATCTTCGAGTTTAACATTTTCTTAGCCAGGCTCTACAATAGGTCAGGGAGTCCATCATGTTAGAAAAACTCCGCGCTCCTATTGATCATGGCGTGACGATATATAGACTCTGTCAATAAACTGGTCATATAACATTGAAATATATTTTTAAATTAATCAGAAACAACTGAGATTTACTGATGCAATCAAAGTCTTCAGCTTTTATACCTAATATTAGTGTCATGTAGTTCCTACTTCTGCTTGGTAATATTTCTCTACATTTATGGACTTCCAATGCGTCGATTTATTTATACAATTTTTCAAGTCACATCTGTAAAATATGACATTATCTATCTCCAGGACTCCGTACAATTTAAGATAATATATCACAAAAGCCATCATAAGTAATTAATGTTGATCTTTTTCATTGTAAGTTTAAAATAAGTTTTTTTTTGCGTTACTAATTTTATTTATTATTAATATTAGAATTGTATTATTTTTTATATTATATTTTCCATAAGCATTTCATTTATTTATGCGATTTTTTTTAATTGTATTTAAGTCTCGGTGGCGCAGTGGTCGAGCACACGGCTTCTGATCCAGAGGTCTGGGTTCGATTCCAGACACTGGCTCACACCAATGACTTTTCGAAATTGTTTTCGGAAGTTATGTGTGATAAATATCGATGACTGAAAACTTTGTGCCCGGTATGGCAATAGGTTCGCCACCTATTCCATTTGGGACGTAAACATAACCGCGAGACGAGGCATAACAGCCGCTGCCTACACCTTCGGGTAACAAAAGGCGTGAAGTTATGTGACGAGCCTCGTGGCGCATTGGTAATAAACTACCGGCTGCAGCAACGAGGTCGGGGGTTCGATTCCCACCCGAGCAACAAATATTTGTGCCAAACATGAATATTTGGCGTCTGGGTGTTTTTCTATGTATTATAAGTATGTATTTACAAAAGAAAAATATATATGTATTATTATCCGTTGTCTAGTATCCATAACACAAGCATTTAGTTGCTTAGCTTGGAACTAGAGGGCGCTGTGTGATTTGTGTCCAAGATATTATTATTATTATGTATGTATATTTATTTAATATCTGTATGCTAAGAAGTTTCTGTAGTTTTTGCCATCTTTGAATTTTGAAAATTATGGTTTAGATTTTATACTTATCAACTACTACGAGACCAGCCCATTTTTGTAGTGTATTATAACTATTTTCATTTTTATGAACTTAGTTCGGACTTCTTTTCGGAAGTTATGTGTGAAAAATATCGATGACCTGAAAACTTTGTGCCCGGTATGGCAATAGATTCGCCACCTATTCCATTTGGGACGTAAACATAACGGCGAGACGAGGCTTAACAGCCGCTGCCTACACTTTCGGGTAGAAAAAAGCGTGAATGTTATAAACTTAGTGATAATACATTACTACATTTTTAGTTACATTTCTACGAATATTAATTTGAATGTACTAATTATTAATGTTTATGTCACTTACTAAAGAAGAACTTTGCAAGTTATGATGGAGTATTTTACTATTTATTTTATTAAAATATTTATTAGCTTATCGCGCAAACTTCATCTTAAGAAGTTGAGCTTTTCATTGGGATTTTTATATGTAACAATATTATATATAGTTGGAAATACTTTTTTAACATAAAATATAACGAATTAACCATAGATATTTTGTGTTACCCCAAACAATCAAGGTATATAATACAGGTTTAGCGAATTTTTAACCCAGTGATGTATAAAAATCTTTGTGATATAAAAATAGATGATATTTTATATTTGAAAGGGTATTTAATTAAACTGTATTTCTGAAGATTTTTTGTTTGCTTGAAATCCTTGTTCCGGCTTAATTTTCTGTACTTCCAGAGTTATCTTCATACATCACATATTTATGAAAAATATTTTTGTGTAAATAAAATACTTGTATATGTTTGACGAATAATTTACCAGTGGTATTGCTAGTAATGTTTTTAAATTACAATAAATGTAACACGCGTACGTTGTGTGTGTATTATAAGAATCTATTTATGTAACTATTAATATTGTCATTGGAAATAGAGATGTTATGTACTGAGATTGAATATTTAAAACAGGTTTTTGATTTTATAACTGCATGAGTAGTTTATATAAGGAAAAATCCATCCAGTGATATAACTAGATATTATTACTATTAATAATGTTTTTTTTTTTCAAAAAATAAATAAATCATTCCCAACTATCTGTAAGGTATTTATTTCAAATAATGGTTTCCGATACCATTCTGGGCAATAACGCCACCCTAAATCTTGTCATTGGTGGGGCAAAACGCTTTTAAATAAAGTGACATAGCACAGAACATTTCTAGTATCAAAAGTCTCATTGAATAGTAGTTCAGCATCCCGACTTCAAGTTCCTAGGTAGAGAAGTCTAGCCCTGGGTCAAGCTTTTGACTTTCCGCATTAATAACTTGCCGAATAGTGCAATGAGTGTAGTAATAATGAGTCTCGCAGCATTATTTGGTACTAGAAAATTAATAACACTGTCACTTTTTGCCTCTGCCTACACCGTCGGGTATCAATGATGTAAAGTTACAGAAAAAATAGTTTTTTACAAGATGGTGGCATTTATTCACACATAATATTTTTTTTAAGGTATTTCAGTAAACTATCTCAATAACGATGCATTTCTGTAAGATTACATTGACTCCAGCGAAATGTATTTTATATGATAATTATTATATAATTGCTGACAAATCATAAATTTGATTTTATTATTTACGTGTATTAAAGAATTATTTTTGGTGTCCAAAAAAGTATTTTGTGCTTTTGTAGATCTGGAGAAGGCCTATGATCGTGTACCCAGGAATGAATTATGGTCAACGCTGTCGAATACATATGGGGTTGACGAGCGCCTGGTGCGGGCTTTATATTCTCTATATGAGAATTCTAGAGTCTGCATCAGGGTGAATGGGGCGCACTCAGACTGGTTTAACATCTATAAAGGTGTTCGACAGGGATGTGTTGCGTCACCATGGCTCTTCAATCTCTATATGGATAGTTGTCTGACAAATCTGAATGAGACTGAATGTGGTTTAAGCATGGAAGAGGTGCGTGTCAAGTGCCTACTGTACGCCGATGACCAGGTATTACTTGCTTCGTCGGCGTCGGAGTTACAAGACATGCTAATCTTGGTGAATGAAGGGTTTAGAGAAAGAGGTATGAAAATAAATGTAAGCAAGACGAAAGCTATGGTTGTGGAGAGAGAGAAAGAGGTCACACTGTGTGATATGATATTGGATGGCGAGAAATTGGAGCAAGTGAATGAGTTTGTATATTTGGGAAGTATGTTTACAAGAGACGGAAAATGTGAGGAAGATATTGAAAGGAGAGTGACTGCGGGTAACAGAGTTAATGGTGCACTGCATGCCTTGATGCGTAGTCAGGCTGTGTCTGAAAAGGCACGCTTGACGATTCACAATGGTGTGTTGGTACCAACTCTGACGTACGGGAGTGAGTGTTGGGTGTGGCAGACGAAGCATGAAAGTAAGGTGAATGCAGTGGAAATGCGTTCTCTGAGAAGTATGTGTGGAGTCACCATTGCGGATCGAATAAAAAATAGCGTGATAAGGGAGAAATGCAAGTTGAAGGATGATGTGGTGACCAAAGTGGAGAGAAGTATGTTAAGATGGTTTGGTCATATTGCAAGAATGGATGAAAGCCGAATGACTAAAAGAGTATACGAAGCGAATGTGAGTGGCAGGGTCGGGATCGGGAGACCAAGACGGAGCTACCACGACCAAATAAGTGGTCTGTTTAAAAAAGGCAAAATGCGTAGCACCCGAAACCGACGTAAATGCATGACGAGATGTATGACTGTGGATGAGGCGAAAGATGTGTGTCAGGATCGTAGCTTGTGGAAAGCCAAAGTCTCTGCCTACCCCCATGGGATACAGGCGTGAGCTTATGTATGTATGTATGTATTTTTGTGTCACAATGTTATATTTATTTGCCAGTGGTTCTGAAAGTTAGGGAAAATAATCTAAAGTATTTAGCATTTTCGACAGGGAATTTAGCCTATCCAATAATATTTTAAATTGAAATTCAAGTTGTAAAACGATATTTTTGTAAAGAATAAATGTTCGGTTGACAAAATTTGGGCACCACTTGTCTGTCAGCTGTCAAAATCACAAAGTCCATAGACCACATATTTGTAAGTGTCCTACAACAAGGTTGTTTGTATGTGTAAATGTTGTAATAAAGTATATCTATTTCTGTTAAACTTGTTTTTTTTTTTTACCAAAGAGTCCACTACATATAATGTACTCATAAATAATAGTATGGAAGTCTGTCCAGTCGAAGTATAAATGCCAACCTTTGTTATTTACGATTACTATTATGGAAGGTCAATATTCACACAAATGTTTTGTGACGCTGAAATAAAAAATAGGATACTTGATACAATATTTGAATGTTGGACTTACCTGTCGCTAAAGATTTGGGACACTACAGTTGATTTCCTTAAAAGAGTAGTGCGATTCCCAAATCCTAATTACAAATGCATAGAATATAGATACATATAAGTAAATACATAGAATAAAGAATGAAAGCACAATGTATTTTTCAAACGATTTAAGACTGCAGGTAAAAGACAATAATAAATGAACACAACTGAGTACAAAAATTTTATTCAATCTTAAACTTAAATTTCTAAATAAAACATGGTTACAGGACGGATTTATTTAAGTAGAATTATGTTACATATATTTAGTCAGTACAAAAGCCTAACTAGTTAATTCACTCAACAATCAATATCTCTTTTGGGATGCATAATAATATAAACCTTCACACTTATAATATTCGAGACTGTAGGTTGTGCACCACAAACCCATCGAGACTACTCACATTCTAAGTATTGAAAACAATACTCTCTTTAAAAAAGTCTATTAGTGATTATCATTATGGTGAAAATTTATCATAAAATATGTGCATAAATACATTTAGTTTTATATAATTACGATTATAGTTCTGAATCGAACATAGTTACATTACAATTTACTTGGTGCCTAAGGTGGGTTTTACCAAACTACCCTCAAAAACATATATGACGTATGCTTAAATAAGGCACAATTGTAGGCTTAGTACTATGATATGGCTTTTACTGAATCAACTTACATACTCTGAAGAAATATTGGAGTTGGTCAACCATTAAATCTTGCGCAAGTTTTCGATGTTTAATAATATTTTTTTCCATACCATTTGTATGGACATATAATATACTTTGACTATTGATTTGTCATTGATTTATGTTTAATAAACATATCAATATTAATAATATGCAGAACATATTAGCAATTAAATATTGCGCCCCATTTATTTAACAATACACACTCCATGCAAAAATTACTAGGCTCACAAGGAACAAAAGCAGATATTAAAAAAGAAAAACTAAACATATTACAAATGCAGATTCTTAAATGTATAAATAGTTCTAACCTTAGCTAAAATACATTCATGTTATATGTCATGCTATTTTAATATGTTGATAAGAACACATTTTCTAAATTAGACATTATATGTAGATAGGTTTGTCATACAAATATCAGTCAACAAGTAATCTGTCCTCTCTGCCTACCCAGCAAAGGCCCTGACGTTAAGTTAAGTATGTATGAATCAGTCAACAAAATGTGTTTACATAATATCCTATTTCCTACAATTACAAAATTAAATTAGTGTCTATTTTATCTGAGGGGTGAGAGATATGTCCAAAAATAAATCCCCACTTAAATTAAAATTGAAATAAGCAATTACAGTAACCAAATTAAAATTATCCTGAAAAAGTAATTGATTAATAATAATAATACAATTGACACGAGATTCTAATATAAAATATTAATGCTTAATAAAATAAAAAATAATTAATATAGCAAAAGGACGGAAGTTCTCATAACAAATAAGGGCATTTTTTATAATTTAACTAATTGAAAACCACATCTAAAATATATTTCATGTGCATTTTCCAAAATGATAGTGCATAAGGGCGACACTTCAAGTGTCAATAAAGATATAAGATATTAATTATAATATATTAAAATAATAATCATATGATATGTTAGATTATAGATGAATTTTAAATTATATACCATCAAAAAAAAAACAACCTAAAAAAATTCTGTAACATTCACATCAAGTAGTTCCAGCATTGATTCCAGAAATTTTGATAATAATTAAAATACTTATTCCGATGATGGAGATGATAAATGTTCTAGAAGTATTATGAACACGTGTCGGTTCTCCTATAGTCTCATAAAAAGATGCTAATAAATTTGGACACCAGGTTGACCACAACTCGTACGGTAACATAAGTTACACAGGTGTTTCAAGAGTATCAGGTGGTGGCAGCACTAAGGGCAGGGTCTCCTCGGGTCCGGCCTCGCATCATATCTGCGAGGCTGGCATCGTTGACACCGTGCTGTGTGGAGTGGTGGGGCGAGAGCCCGCTAGCGACGCGTTCAGTGACGCCATTGTGCCCATCTGCAGGAGAACATTCATTGTATGAATGTAACTGAACTTTTTTCACTATGTAACCTCACAGCTCTTTTAATAATTGACTTTTTTACTTTAATAAGAGTAAGTAAGAGCATAATATTTGGTTATGATGCGGAAAATACATTTTCAAAAAATTATGAATATAACTTACTCTCAAATGTGCCAAATCCTCCAGCTTGGTGAGATCAGCAAGTTCCAAGTACAGACTGTACACCAGTACCCATCCGTAACAGCCAAACACGCAGAACACGATCCACAACAAACACATCAGAATGTTATATGAGAATATCATGTCGTTCACTATCGACGCGAATATGAACGCAACCAGACGGAACAGAATGAACACACCGAAAGAATACAGCCAGGGGATGCAACGCTTCTCATATTCCTGAAAGAATTACCAACAAATTAACTCAACAACTGAAATATACAGAATAGTATTCACATATATTAATTTTTTAAATTTTGATGTTATTGTAACTTCTCACGATAGCATCTACACTTATACCAAGCTACCCATCCTTGCTTAAAATATATGATCTATCTCTGGGATGAGTTTCATCCAAATTTGTTTAGCACACAAGTTCTTGCACTTCTTAACAATAATATGCTCAACGCAACAATTGCAATTTCCTTAATGTAAAGCTTTACAATTAACAGTAAAGAGGAAGATAGAAGAATGGAAGTGTTTATGTATATCTATCAACAATACAGTGCTAAGCAAAATATATAACTGATGAAATTATAATTCTCTGATATACATAGTTGAAAATGAAATATGTTTTAATTACCTTGTTTTTAGCCTGCACTACGAACTAGATGAAATGGTGGCATGAATAGTGAAGAAATGCATACAGTTAGTGAATGAATAAAAAGGCAGTTGGAAAATACAAAAAGATTATGAGATTTTATCCTTGATCGGTGAGAAATATTTAAACGATTATGATAAGTGATTACTAAATTGTGTACAAAATATAAAATTCCATAATACACACTACATCAACTACATGTTACATAAAAAATATCATTATGATAGCTATAACCTAGCAATTCGTGCATATTAGCAAAATATTTTATGTGTGCATGTGAATGTTATCATGTACAAAAGTTATCATGTGTACACAATAACTTAACACAATTTTAAAAGTGGATTTTAAAAATGTAATCGCTATACATTAAATTTTTAAAATTCTGTTTAAACATAGAATATAGCTTATAATATATTTATAGAGGATTTTAAAAATGGAATGGGGAAAAGATGAGCATAATTTAATCTCTTAAATAATATATTGACACATTGTTTTCCATTATTTTCTATAACTTGTAATTTAAACTTAAAATTTACTAAATACATTTATATTGATATTTACCTTTCTCAGAGCATTGATCAGAATTATACTGGTCACCAGAACCACTATGGAGCCAAGCCATGAGAAGAGTGAAAAAATTATCAACACATTGCGCACTGAAAGAGAAATATAATATTATTAAAATTAAAATTGTAGTACCTATTGTATTATATTATTCATCATTATTGGTCCTTCTATGTTATATGTTAGATTAAAATATTTAGTAAACACCATTTTTAGTAATGGCAATTTGCTATTAACAATGTCCACATCAATTGAAAACTATAACTTATTGAACCTTTCAAACAACATTTATAGCAAATATATAGAGATATATTCTTTAAAAAAAAACATTTATATAGAGCAGAGTTGTTTTCACTAGTAAGTAGGTAAATTGTTTCATAAAGATAAATCAATAACAACTTTTAACTCTGAACAGATCTTGACATTATTAGTAATAAATACTAACTATCATTCAATATTATTTTTGTAAGATCACAAACTGTACACTAAAATTATTAGCATTGGTAATTCTGTATCAATATTTAAAATTATTTATTGGTCCAATTAATCTCTAGTAATTCTGGACATGGAGCAGCAACCAATAAATATTATTTTTATCTTAGGTAACTTCTGAAAATATTTGGGGCAAGTCATTAATTTATACTGGAATTCAAGTTGGATGGAAAGGTTACCAAAATTGCATATGTATGTGTGTTGTAGGGAACTTTACTAACCTGGAGCACTGCCGACATAAACAAACTGATAACTGATGACATAATAGCCTGTGTGAGAAGATCCTGGAGTTGCCATGTATAAACAATATAGTTCAAATATACTTTGGGAGAATGAGAACAGCGAGACAAACTAAAAACAACAAGTTATTATTACAATAGTTATTCAATTAATCTTTAGAAACATTTTTATTCACAATTAACATTATTGAATACTAACTATTGAATAATTATTGAATACTAAAAACTATTTTAATGAACAATAATTTAAATAATTTGTGTCCTTTACTGGTAAAATGTATGCAGTTCTATCTAAAACACATATTTATTTCATATCTACTTGACTTTTCTTATAACTGTTTGTACTGCTAGCTAGCATTCTATTATAAAAAATCAATTAATAGTTAAATAAATATTTATCATGGATTGATGGATGTATATAATCTAAAATATACCTACAAAATATACCAACCAATGTTATGATTATTGAGAGTTCAAATAAGATTCTTTGAATAAGACATTTATTACAATCAATATAAGAAACAGCATTAATTAAAATATTAAATTGTCATACCAATGAAAGGAATCCAGTAAGCAATGATCCTCTCTGTAGATCCAAGAAGTAGGCATCGTGTAGTATTGGCTTTTGATACCAGGGTACTCTAAGTGATCGAACTGACTTTGATGACCTGAGGTTTGTTGAGGACCTAAAAAGTATTTTAAGTTCCTTGATCAACTAAGTATGTCCATAAAAAAGGTTCTCCTAAAGTTTAAACATACTGGAATATGAAATTGTTTTAACACATTTTTCTTTTCATAGAAATATTTATATTACAAAATTTAAATTATGCAATCAGACTTTTTTATAAGAATTAGATTGGAAATAAAAAACACCCCTCTGCCAAGTTCTTATAGGTCTTAATATATTAAAAGCGTTTTTAAGGAGATTTCTCTTTAAAAAACGTAAAGAAAATTTATGAGGCACGAGAGGAAAGAGATTTATAGATTTGGCAATAAGTACATCAAAAAAAGAACTAAACTAGCTAAAGGTAAGGAACTAAAGGCATTCGTTACTTACTTTCCCGTGTAATGAGAATACACTGAGGGTGTTGATCGGTAAGTGGAGGGAGTTTTTCGGCCGTACATGTTTGTCTATAAAAATTATACTATGAGTTGACGCCTTGTTCAATAATTCAATTTCAATAATTCTAATCGGTGTCACCTGAATACATATAATAATACATGTCGTTATACTTAGGAATTATTGAAAATAAACATTTATTCAGTCATGATCGCTATTCAATAACTTGAAAACTATTTGTTGTCTGTTATAAAAAGGCCACGCCTGGAAAATTGTTTATGTTGTTTGGTTGTTTTTTTTTTTTTTTAAGGGAGTGTTTGGTTGTTTGAATGTTGAGATTTAACTAGTGACTTCAATTCGAGTTACTTATTTCAATAATAATCGATATCACAAGTATCACTAGGGACACGAAAAAAGTACCTATACTTTGTGGTATCGAGTACTTTTCCTTTCGCTACCGATACTATTGTACACGATGTCACGTTGAGTAACAATGTCAATTTTTATCATAATAAATTTAGGCTTCAAAGACACGGTATCCGGGTCATAAATAAAAATACAACTGTAGGTAGTATACGAAAATTAATAAATAAAATCATATTCTATAAAGTAAGTAGGCAGACATTTTGAAATTGGACGGGATATTCGGCCATTTCATTTGAAGCTATTGCCAAGAAAGGAGCCAGAATAACCTAAACCTTCAACTAAACTTTTGATTTTATTGATTGGCTGCCCTCAACTTCACCTCGACTTCATCTCTACTTTCATCTCTACTTTCACCTCAACTTTCACATCTACTTTCTTCCACTTTTCCTGTCGACCAACTGACAATGCAAAGGCAGCCTGCCAACATCTGGGAGGAGACTTCGGTGGAGCACCGGGACACCCCTGCAGTGAGCCTTCGCGGGTCACTCAGCATCAGGTCGTACCTGCTCCCCTCTTAAGATTTGGTAGCCACAAATTGAGGAGCAACTCGACGTTATAATAAATTAAATTCTAATTGTCGAGCGAATTTTTTCATTTATGAACCCCCGACCGCGTTACAACGATACTTTGCATTCAATACTTTTAATCAATGAGTACTTTTCATTAAGTATCGTATCGAATAAAACTCATATATTTAAGAATAAAAAAGTCAGATGGAGGTTATATTTTTACTAGTATCGATACTTTCTATTCAATTCCGTGGCCCTCAATAAGACTTTTTTAAAGGTACATACTCGATACTTTGAACTATAAATACTTTTATGAGTACGATACTTTCCTCTCGATACAATAAAAATACCTACGCCGCGTAGGCCCTGCGGGTACTGCCTGAGAAAAACTCAAAAAGTACACGATTCTTTGAGTTATTGATTATTATACGAGTATGTGTTTAGTAGTAGTTATTAATAGTAGTTATTAGTTTAGTAAGCATATGTTTTTTTGAGTACAGTATCGTTACTTTCTATTCGATACCAAAATCCGCATTAGATCTTGATTGACCTTGAGAAAAGTACTCAATACTTTGAAGTATCGAAACCTTCGCAGAGCTTACGCCGTGTAGGCCCTGCGGGGCCCAGCCTGAGAAAAATTCAAAAGTACTTGATAGTTTTAGTTATCAATTCTTTTATGAGTACTATGTTTTATCATCGATACTACTTCTGAACACAGTATCGATACTTTCTATTCAATCCCGCAATCCTCATTAGACCTCGACTGACCTTGAGAAAAGTACTCGATACTTTGAAGTATCGATACTTTTCTTTGATACTTTTATGAGTACGATACTTTTCTTTCGATTCTACCCATGAGTACAGTATTGATACTTTATTCGATACCGTGTTCCTAGGTATCACTAACTACTCTGGCATGATATGACAGCTTGTAAATGATTAAAATTAAAAGTAGTGGCCTATAGTGGAGTAGGCGTTAGCGTTATTTAACGTAATCGGTTTCAGTAACCTGTTACGAGGCTTATAATCGTATATGTAGTTTCGTAGACACTAATGTAACAATTATTTTATTATTATTTTTTATATATTAGTTATGAAAGTCAACGAAGCGAGCGAGGCGTGTAAGAATCGTGCCTTATAGCGCTCTGTTCTCTCTGCCTACCCCACAAGGGATTTGGCGTGAAGTTATGTATGTATGTATTTTATATACGTAATTCCACTCACACATTACACACGGTAGTGGGCAATGAAGTAGGAAACTTAAGGAAGTGGCATGTCGACACAAAATTGAAGCAGGGGGTGACGTCATTTGGCCACATAAAACGGCGGTTTAGTGCTGCTCTGAAGAATTCTATTTATCGATGAACGTTCTTGGCTAATGTTATTAAAAACGTTAATAACTATTAATTATTTTAAGAATTAAATTAAAAATGTGGTTTTGGATGTCAAAATAAGAGTATGTATATGTTTTTCTTCAACTACTTAGGTTGGAGTTCGCCAACTATGACATAATGATGTGTCAGCTAAATAGAGCTTTTTATATGAAGCGGGCGGTTTAGATTTTCCTATACCTTCTCAAATTTCTAAGAATTTATTACAGATACTTCTACTCTGCTCTCAGTCAGCCGGGAGTGAAAGAAAAACATATGGCTGACAAGCTTACACATCACAACACCGTAAAATGGCGGGATAACCATGTAAAAATATGGGTCAACCTAAATGATCTTGGTAGGGACGGGCAGCAGCGTCCCTATCTTTAAGAGAAGGTTCACCCCCTGCGGTCTCCAACACGTCTGCCCAGCGTGGGGACTATGGGCAAAAACCTCCAATGAGAAAAGCGCGCTTACAACGGCCCCCAGTTCCCGGTGGTCCCACTATTCTCGGCCAAGGCAGCGGTCGTGGTAACGGTGGGACAGGGGGTGCGAAGAATCTCCGGGTTACGGCAGGCTGCCAAAAACAACTACTCGTGGCCACATATAACGGACGCAGTCTTCGGCTGGACCAACACCTCACCGAACTCGAGGTTGAGCTGAGTTGCTTGAACTGGCATATTCTAGGGCTGTCTGAAGTCCGGCGAGAGGGGGAGGACACGATAACCCTACAGTCGGGCAACTTGCTCTACTTTCGGGAAGGTGACCAGCTCTCCCAGGGGGGTGTCGGTTTCCTCGTTCACAAGGACCTCGTTAGCAGCGTTGTGGAGATCAGTAGTGTGTCGACCAGGGTAGCGTACCTTGTACTGAAACTCACCAACAGGTACACCCTGAAGGTAATACAGGTATATGCGCCGACCTCGACATACTCTGACGAGATAGCCGAGGCAATGTACGAAGATATTGCAAAAGCAATACATGGTACCGCCAAGGCTCACTACAACGTTGTTATGGGGGACTTCAATGCCAAAGTGGGAGTACAAGAACGCGGCGAAACGAAAATCGGTCCATATGGCTTGGGGTGCCGGAATCACAGGGGCCAGATGCTGGTCAACTTTCTGGAGTCTGAAGGGCTCTTCTTGATGAACTCATTCTTCAAGAAGGGTCTCCACAGGAGGTGGACATGGCGAAGCCCGGATTCTGTGACAAGGAACGAGATAGATTTTATCATTACGGATAGTAAGCATATATTTAGAGATGTCTCTGTGATCAACAGGTTCAATACTGGAAGTGATCACCGACTTCTTCGAGGCTCTCTAAATATTAACCTGAAAGCTGAAAGGACCCGGAAGATGAGGTCTATTCTCCGACCTACGCCACTCCAAATAGCCGAAACCGAAAAGTTCCAAATGGAACTTCAAAATCGGTTCGACCTGCTGGAAACCACAGGCAACGTGGACGAAAAGACCGCCACTGTGGTCAACACGCTGAGGAAAGTGTCTCAAAGGTTGTTCCCGAAATCGCAGAAAAAGGAGTCCAAACTCTCTGCTGAGACGCTCGAGCTGATGAGGCAAAGGCGAGAAACTCCATTCGATCAGCTGTCTTCGTCAGAATGGAAAAGCCTAAACCAGCAAATTAGAAAGCTGATGCGGCGCGACCTTCGTCGGTCGAATACTCGAGCGATCGAGGACGCGATCGACCGCAACAAAGGGTCGAAAGTGTTCGCTCAGCAGCTTGGAAGGTCCCATCTGACGAAGCTGAAAACTGCGGATGGACGTGTCGTCACCTCTAAGCCCGGGATTCTCGCAGAGATCGAATCTTTTTATGGGCTCCTTTATTCCACACGGATGACCAAGCCGACGAGACACAGCGATGATGACCACAGAGCCCCGCTAACGCGTCACTATAGTGAGGACATCCCCGACTTTGCAGAAAGCGAGATTAGTGCGGCTCTCGAGCAACTCCAGAACAACAAGGCACCCGGTGATGACGGAATCACAACAGAACTTCTAAAGGCCGGCGGGACTCCTATCCTAAAGGAATTAGCAAGTCTTTTTGATTCCGTCATACAACAGGGTATAACACCACAGGTTTGGAGCAGGAGTGCGGTGGTGCTGTTCTTCAAAAAAGGCGATAAGACCTTACTGAAGAATTACAGACCCATCTCACTCCTGAGCCATATCTACAAGTTGTTCTCGAGGGTCGTCACGAATCGTCTCGCTGCAAGACTCGACGAATTCCAGCCTCCGGAGCAGGCCGGGTTTCGAAAAGGCTTTAGTACCGTGGACCACATCCATACTGTTCGGCAGATTGTACAGAAGACCGAAGAGTACAATCAGCCGCTGTGTATGGCATTCGTGGACTACGAAAAAGCCTTCGACTCCATCGAAACTTGGGCAGTTCTGGATGCATTGCAGCGATGTCGGATTGACTGGCGTTATATCGAGGTGTTGAGATGCTTGTATGACACCGCCACGATGACTGTCCAGATACAGGACCAGGTGACGAACTCCATTGAGCTAAATCGAGGTGTAAGACAGGGAGATGTCATATCTCCCAAACTCTTCACCAACGCTCTGGAGGACGTCTTCAAGACACTGGATTGGACTGGACAGGGTATCAACGTGAATGGTGAGTACATCTCGCATCTTCGGTTCGCCGACGACATAGTTGTAATGGCAGAATCGCTGGAACAGTTAAGCGGAATGCTGCGCAGCCTAGACGAATCCTCTCGACGTGTCGGTCTGGGCATGAACTTGGACAAGACCAAGGTCATGTTCAACGAACATGTCGTGCCCGGATCGATAAATGTCGATGGGTCAATTCTCGAAGTCGTAAACAAATACGTCTACCTAGGCCAAACTATCCAGTTAGGTAGACGAAACTTCGAGAAGGAAGCCGACAGGAGGATTCAGCTGGGTTGGGCCGCATTCGGCAAACTGCGTCGAGTTTTCGGCTCGCCTATACCGCAATGCCTGAAGACCAAAGTCTTTGACCAGTGCGTCCTACCAGTAATGACCTACGGTGCCGAAACGTGGACACTTACGGTGGGGCTAGTCCACAAATTTAAAGTCGCTCAGCGAGCTATGGAGCGAGCTATGCTCGGAGTATCTCTGAAAGATAGACTCAGGAATGAGTATATCCGACAGAGAACCGGAGTAACCGACATAGCTCGTAGAATAAGCTCGCTGAAGTGGCAATGGGCTGGTCACATCTGTCGAAGGACCGATGGTAGATGGAGCAAGAAGGTCATTGAGTGGAGACCGCGACTTGGTAAGCGTAGTGTAGGACGCCCACCAGCCCGATGGTCAGACGACCTCAGAAGGGCTGCTGGAAAAGACTGGATGCGGAAGGCAGAGAATCGGATGTTGTGGCGCACATTGGGAGAGGCCTATGTCCAGCAGTGGACTGCAACAGGCTAATGATGATGATGATGACTTCTACTACGCATTCTCGAAATACCACGGCTTCTCAGAATATCGAAGTAATGTGACTCATGCTGCATTTCGTTTGGTAAGAGAGGTATACCCACACTCTTTCCCTCTCCCATACCATTCCACTCAGTCAGTCAGTGAGTATGCGTAGTAGAAGTATCTGTAATAAATTCTTAGAAATTTGAGAAGGTATAGGAAAATCTAAAATCATCATTGATAGACATAGGATCCAGTTGTCTATTTCCAGTGATGACACAAACTAAATAAAATTTAATAAATAATTGTGATAAAAAAAAATGTTTTTTATCGTGTCATATACATAATTATAGCAAATTTAAACAGTATTTAGGAGACGAATAAATCAAATACCGTCTAATTAAATTTATTTAAAACTTAACTAGTTTAACAATTAACCATTCCTTATTCAGTTTATAACTTTAAAACCATCGAAAAACTATATTTTCTTTGAATAAATAAAAAAAAATACCCATCGCTGGTTTATAGTCCATTATTGGAACCTCTACCCTAAATAAAATATAATGGAAGTCGCTATAAATAACATTTTAGATGAAACTATTGTTTTAGACGATTTTAAATACTCGTAAGCGAATTATACGGGTACCCCGTTTATTCCAAATACGACGAAATTATTTCTAAAATATGAGGAGAAAGCAAAATAATAAAACTCATTTAAGACGTTGCGATGACAACAGAGATCAACAGAATAAAACAATGCTAATAAATAACAAAGGCGTGATAGGTAACTAAATCGCATTGCCATAATACGGAGCACATTTTGCAGTACAATATTATTATCCTAATATTTTTGGATGTCGCTCGGATGTAAGCAAATTTATACAAATTGCACACATTTTACTTTATTTTACTAAGGCCCGTAAGATCAATCACAGTTTAAACTATTTTGCCTAGTTTAAACCTCATCTGTCGTTTATTTGGTAAGATCAATGCTAGATAAAACTCCAATAACAGTTTAAACTATAGTTTAGCTTACACCAGGAGATTTTGCCGTTTAAACTGTGGTCCGCCTAGTTTAAAAATGGCGGTCGTTTATCAGCTGACATCTGACACAACGATTGTGGGTTCATACATAGATTTAGCATAGACTACAATAGATGGCACATGTCAGGAAAAATTTACTAATAGCATCGAATCACTGACAGCGCTACCGCGTATATTAGATTTTGGGGATATTTACATTTCCACACATAAACATTAACTATGTAAAAGTTAACGCTTTGAAGCGCTTTTTACGAACACATCATATCATAAGCCCTTTTGACGTCCACTGCTGGACATAGGCCTCCCTCATAAAGCGCCACAACTGCCGGTCCGCGCAATCATGAGGGGTTTTTGCCATAATCGCCACGCTTGGCAGGCGGGTTGGCGATCGCAGTAGGCTGTAGTGTCTTGAGAAAGAATGCTGCTGCCCATTCTTCTAGCGTTTCCATTTTCCCTTAGAACACATTGATAATAATAATAATATCTTGGACACAAATCACACAGCGCCCTCCACTTCTAAACTAAGCAACTAAATGCTTGTGCTATGGATACTACATAACGGATATTAATACATATATACTTTTCATTTGTAAATACATACTTCTAATACATAGAAAAACACCCAGACGCCGCACAAATATTCATGTTTGTCACAAATATTTGTGCTCAGGTGGGAATCGAACCCCCGACCTCCGTGCTGCAGCCGGTAGTTTTACCAATGCGCCACGAGGCCCGTAAGTCACTCACACATTAACAACCCATTTTTGGTCACGGTGTTTGGGTGACTATTGCCAATCTATTATTCTTAAATCTATGGTCACACTATAAAACTTCATAAAAGAAAGAGAAAAATATATTTTTTTCACGAAATATGCCACAGACAATGTACAAAAGAGTGAATGATGAGCGAAATATGGTCATTAAATAACGAAATGTTGCCATCTGTCGAAAACTAAACTTAGTTTACGTAATCTATCTCCATTTCGCTGTTGATCTTACGGGGCAGGTTTAAACTCTAGATTAAAATTGACTATAGTTTAGAAAATCGACAGTTTTAACTATGATTGATCTTACGGGCCTAAGGCCCGTAAGATCAATCACAGTTTAAACTATTTTACCTAGTTTAAACCTTATCTGTCGTTTATTTTGTAAGATCAATGCTAGATAAACCTCCAATAACAGTTTAAACTATAGTTTAGCTTACACCAGGAGATTTTGCCGTTTAAACCGTGGTCCTGCCTGTTTTAAAAATGGCGGTCGTTTATCAGCTGACATCTGACACAACGATTGTGGGTTCATACATAGATTTAGCATAGACTACAATAGATGGCACATGTCAGGAAAAAATTACTAATAGCATCGAATCACTGACAGCGCAACCGCTTACATTAGATTTTGGGAACAGCGTATATTTTATTTACATTTCCACACATGAACATTAACTTTGTAAAAGTTAACGTTTTGAAGCGCTTTTTACGAACACATTGATAATAATAATAATAATATCTTGGACACAAATCACACAGGGCCCTCCAGTTCCAAACTAAGCAACTAAATGCTTGTGCTATGGATACTAGATAACGGATACTAATACATATATATATATACTTATATATCTATATATATACTTTTCTTTTGTAAATACATACTTATAATACACAGAAAAACACCCAGACGCTGCACAAATATTAATGTTTATCATAAATATTTGTGCTCGGGTGAAAATCGGACCCCCGACCTCAGTGCTGCAGCCGGTTGTTTTACCAATGCGCCACGAGCCCCGTAAGTCACTCACACATAAACAACCCATTTTTGGTCACGTTGTTTGGGTGACTATTGCCGATCTATTTTTCTTAAATCTATGGTCACACTATAAAACTTCATAAAAGAAAGAGAAAAAGAGTTTTTTCACGAAATATGCCACAGACAATGTACAAAAGAGTGAATGATGAGCGAAATATGGACATTAAATAACCAAATGTTGCCATCTGTCGAAAACTAAACTTAGTTTACGTAATCTATGTCCATTTCGCTGTTGATCTTACGAGGCAGGTTTAAACTCTAGATTAAAATTGACTATAGTTTAGAAAATCGACAGTTTTAACTATGATTGATCTTACGGGCCTAAATAGCATTATACTACTCATTCTTTTACTATTCATTCGTTCTAATTACAACTGATTACTTAACAGTCACCATTTTATTTTTGGTGAACAGCGTTAACTTTAAAGGCCCGATTTCATATAAAAAGCTCTATTTAGCTGACACATCATTATGTCATAGTTGGCGAACTCCAACTTATGTAGTTGAAGAAAAACATATACTCTTATTTTGACATCCAAAACCACATTTTTAATTTAATTCTTAAAATAATTAATAGTTATTAACGTTTTTAATAACATTAGCCAAGAACGTTCATCGATAAATAGAATTCTTCAGAGCAGCACTAAACCGCAGTTTTATGTGGCCAAATGAGGTCACCCCCTGCTTCAATTTTGTGTCGACATGCCACTTCCTTATGTTTCCTACTTCATTGCCCACTACCGTGTGTAATGTGTGAGTGGAATTACGTATATAAAATACATTTATACTAAATATCCTGTTAAAAAATAAATAAGCCTTTTAAGATCTATTATTATATAATCACAAATAGTTAAGCCTTATTTATGATTATATCATAGATATAAGAATAATAGATCGGCAATTGTCACCCAAACAACGAGACCAAAAATGGGTTGTTGATGTGTTAGTGACTTATCAATGCGTGCGTAAAAAGCTCTTCAAAGTGTCCACTCTTTGCTAATGTATTGAAATGTAAATATCCTGAGAACATAAATTTAGCATGACTATATTAGATGGCACATGTCAGGTAAAATTTACTAATATTCATTACTGACAGCTTAACCGCGTATTTATAGATGAGACAAAAACCCGTTTCGCACTGCACGTGTTAATGAGTGCCACTTGAAACAAATTTTATACCTATACAATAATTCCTAGGAGTAAAGCGCAACGATTAATTATTCAAACACCACTTTTTATTCATTATCCTCACAAACCTTTAGCAAATATTCATTATTTACATAAATAGGTCCACACTGCCACAAACACTTTGGACAATCTAGCTGAGTTCCAGTGTCTTGATTCTGCATATCGACCCAGCCGCAATATGCATAGAAATCACTATCAGATGTTATAGTTTTAGATAATTCATCGAAGTTTTTCCATTTTTTCAATCGTTTTGCATTTAAATCTGTCTCGTGAAGGTATTTTGTGAGTTTTTCAATTTTTTCCGCTGCAGACACATTCAATTTTTCTAAGTTTGCTGATTCTTCAACAGCGTTACATGACTCTGCAACATCTGATACTTCTGTCCGGTTTTCAAATGACAGGTCCCAGGTACAGAGAGACACATCCTCCAAAGAAACTGCCGGTGTCGCAGCTGTGAAAATTTTCATATTGAACTCTTACGCACCTATAAATACGAAATTTTTATAAAATTATTGGCTGTAATCCTGTGAATGGACCACATATACAGGTAAAATTAAGCTGGATAATAGCAAAGAATCTATATAGAACTGCGTTTAGCCGTTACACCTTTCTTTTAAGAAATACTATATAGAAAAATGCAAAAATTGGATTTACCTCGTGTTTACTCACATTTCTTAGGCTCATTATTCTGGAACCATTCTTGATGCCCTGTCCCACACCTACAGAAAGAAGGCTGCTGGCCTTGCATCATAAAAATCAGAGGTGAATTATTGTCCTTATTCGTGGCAAGGAAATCCCTCATGTTCTCAGCAAACTGGGCATTACTTTGCCAATGCTCAAAGCAATTCTTAAAAAAATCTGAGGGGTTATCTTTGCTTCGGCTCAAAATATGCTTGTTGAAGCACTCTTCACAAAAAACTTGCCCATAGTAGACTTTTATGTTATCTTTAGGAATCGCATGACAAAAGTCTAAAAATAATTAAGATATTTTTATATTTGTTACGAACATCCATACAAAACTATGTTGATCTAAAGATGAGCACAAAACTAACAGCACTTAGCGCATTGTATATGGAAATGTTGTCCTCCGATATTTACTTCGTCGCATTTGTCAACTGCTTGTAAGCATCGCGTACATATGCAACGTTTCAATGACTCCTCTTTGCCTGACGATTTTTTCTCCTCAGCCTCTTCTGTAAAATTGAAAGAAGTCATTTCAGTAATGTCCGGACATTGACAGCTATTTTTCATTACACCAGTCACGTCTGAAATAAATTGTAACCATGCTATGGGTAATTTCGTAACATTTCTATTTGTCAAACGTGAGAAACTACACCAAAGATAAATAAAACCTACCTTTATCCTTACTTTCATTGCTCCCACTGTTAGCTTTACTTCCCGGAGCCCATTGCATCCACCAGCTATTGGAATGCATGCGCGGATTTTCTCCTCTAAACCGCGATAGTACGTGAGTTTTAAAGCAGTCATTACAAAAAACATGTCCGTAGAACATCTTCAGTGTTTTTGGCATAGCACGACATACACCTGAGAAACGAACAGGGAATTCAGATGGCTTACTATGAATAGGTGAAGTCATTCTTTAGATTGATTATAAATAATTAAATAAACAAAACTTACAGCACATGCTGCACATTCTATGGTAACCTTGTCCTTCTACTTCGACACGATCATCAGCGTCAACTGGAAGGAAACATCTTGCACAGAAACATTTTTTCGTTGATTCTTGAGTCTTATCCATATTAGAATTAAACGTTAGCAATTTTGTAATGTGAAAAAAATAATATTATAAATTTATGGTATATATAATAACGCGATCAGCAAAATTCTGCCATGGCAGTTTGAGAGGCGGTGACGAATGACTTTCAGGCTTAAATTGAATTCAAATAGAATTTACTTTCGAAATTTGAATACAACTTCCTTTTAAAAGAACAATATTATTGCTGACAGAGTTTTAGTTTTTAGTTAGGTACTATAAACTGCTTAGTCAGTTTTTATAAGCTTTATTTAACTTGCACTATGTATAAATTTACTTTGTTTGTATGTATGTTGTTTGTATGTATATTGAGGTGGAATACAATGACATATCAATTTATATCTTCAACCGACTGAATTGAAATGTTGTATTCACAACATTAAAACAAACTTTAGGATTATATCGCGTTTATAGCGTGATAGTTTCCAGCCATCTTCTCTATTGAGATTTTTTTGGATGTTAATTAGTGTTATAAATGTAAATAATGTTAATTATTAAATAAACGCGATATAATCCTAAAGTTTGTTTTAATGTCATGAACGTGATTCGCGAAAATCTTAGAGATAAATATGTTGTATTCACAGTTAGTTAGTTTGTACAACAATGATATTAATTATTATGATATTTTATTAGTTATATGATAACAAATCCTCCTCTGTACCATCGGTCAAGTTGAAAATTAGCGATTTTCAAATCCAGCACTCGAGATGGAACTGTTTATTGTACCTATATTGTACAATTTTTTGTATGAATGTGGGATGTCTGCTGATCCAATTTGTAATTAGAATAGTGACAGCAAGTTAATCGATTTGCCTGACAACATCGCTGACGACTTTTTCATCTTGTGTTAAATTGTTAAAAATGACTGTTGTTATCTAACGGATGAATTGAGTTAACATAACATAACTTCACGCCTTTTTTACCCGAAGGTGTAGGCAGCAGTTCAGTCATTGATATGTAGCACACATAACTACCGAAAATAATTTCGAAAAGTCATTGGTGTGAGCCAGGATTCGAACTTGTGAAATGAGTTATTGTTACACAATTTAAAACCTTTTTTTTTACGCAAGGAAATGCGACTTTATGCACATTCCCGGCCTGGGAACGGCAGGGGGTAGGGTGGGACTTGCAAAACAGTAAACTGCAATCCGATCCTAGGGTTACCCACTAAAACCCAGCCTTCCTCCGGCGTTGGGGTGGTCCAGGATACGGTTAACCCCTCTGGTCAACCCCGTCCCCCCCCCCTTTGTCACGAGGGGGTGCTCATCCTCAGGCAGCCTTGGCGAGGCTCCCACGGGCGGGGCGGCTCCAACCGCGCGCTGTAAAGAGGCGCGCGGCCGGCGGCGCCCCCGACGACCGTCTCCGGCAGCACCGGGGCGTCATCCTTCCCGGGCCGTCACCCGGGCGCACCCACGGGGTGTGCGTCCTCACTCGAAGGCGGCGGCGGCGAGCGCAGTGATCACCGCCGCCGCCTTTGAGTGGGATCGGCTCTCTCCCGATTCCGCTCGGCGGCCTCCTTCTGGAGCATCACCGCTTCGCAGAAGGATACGACGACCTCCACTCCTCCTCTCCCACCAGCATTGCCGCGATCAACGCCGGCGGGGACAAGTGTCGCCCGATCCCGTTGACCAGAACTCGGCGCTCGGCCGTCCAAGCCAGGCAGACCTCCAGCGTGTACTGGGCCGAGTCCAGGTCGGACGCGCAATGGTGGCATCTCGCCGTCTCTTCACGTTTTATTCAGCTCAGTTTTACTCTCAGATACTCACCGAAGCACTCGTGGCCGGTGAGTATCTGAGTCAACCTGTAGGTGACAGTGCAGCATTTACGGAGGACCCAGGCCTCGAGGTGGGGCAGGACGGCCCCGACGGCGCGCTGAAGTGCGCAGCCCTGTGGGACCAGCGCGTCGCGCTAGTCCCCCAGGACCCGCCGGAAGGCCTCCCGCCTCCGCACTTCGTGACCCCGTGCGTCCTGTTCCTCCCCTCCGCGGCCGAGATCGTACGCGGCTGCGTACATCTCGGCCAGGATGATGAAGGGGGAGGACCGTCGCCGCCTCGTACGATATCGTACGGTAGCCCCGTACGATCCGTATGGCCATGATCCGCTCCAGGCTCCTCAGCAGAGCCTTGGAGCGGGAGGCCCCCGCGAGGAATCGCGACCATACGGGGGCCCCGTACAGGGCCACGGAACGCCCGACGCCACCGTAGAGGCGGCGAACTCCCTCTCCAACGCGCCTGCCACCCATCGCGCTCGGGGGACCATCCTCACGAAGTGCTCCTCGAAGCTCCAGTGGCTGTCCCGGGTGATTCCGAGGTACTTTATGGACCACCCCACCGGGACAGCCGTGTCACGCACTTGGATCCGCGAGGCCGGTGGTTCCCGGTCCCAAGTGAACCGATGGAACCACAGCGCCTCACTGTTGTGAGGCGCCACCGCCAGGCCGAGCCCGCGGATCCATCTGACGACGATAGCCACCCCCAGCTCGGCGAACCTGAGCGTACGCTCGAAGTCGAGCCCCGTGGCGACCACCAGAGTGTCGTATGCGTAGCACACGACACACGCCACGGGGCTGACTGGTGTGGAGGACCGTATCGTATGCGAGGTTCCACAGCAGGGATCCGAGCAGGGACCCCTGCGCAACATACATATATAACTTCACGCCAAATCCCTTGCGGGGTAGGCAAAGAGAACAGAATGAACAGAACCCCTGCGGAACCCCGCACGAAACCTCCTTCTTCTGCTCCGTCCCGTTCCGGTCGACATAGACCACCCGTCTCTCTTGCAGGTAGGCCCCGATGACCGACCTTAGGTAGGGAGGCACCTCGTGGTATACGGCCATCAGGGAGGCCCTCGTATACCACGAGGTGCCTCCCTGATGGCCGGCCAGGGGAGGGTTCCGAAGGCGTTGACGATGGGTTCAGACAGGGCCCGCACACGACGCACGGCGTCGATTGTGGAGCGCCCCTGCTAGAACCCGAACTGGCAGTCCGATATGTCCGGGTCCACCTGCTGCTGATACGAGCGGAGATAACCCTTTCAAAGAGCTTCCCCGCCTCGTTCAACAGGCACATCGGCCGGAACGACGACGGAGTGTCTCCGGTTCTCCCTTGCTTTCTGATCAGCACCAGCCTCGCCGACTTTCAGTCGAGAGGGTACACCCTGCGGCGGAGGCAGCTGGTAAACAGCTGCCTCGCCTTGTTTCCCAGGACTCCTAGAGCGAGCGCCAGGACCCGGCCCGGAACTCCGATCGGGCTGGGAGCGGCGCTGCGGGAGGCGATCCGCGCGACGGCTCGCCCGAGCTCGTCCTCCGTCACCTCCAACTCGTCAGACCACGGAGTGAGGTCTGACTGAGACGGAGGATCCTCGGATCCTCCGTCTCCGCGCTGGACCCTAGGGAAGAACGAATCCACCACTCTACTTACGATGTCCGGGTCTAGGGACTCCGTCAACGGAGGGACCCACGGGGTCAGCTTGCCCAGTACCATTTTGTACGGGCGTCCCCATGGGTTCCTGTCTAGTCCCTCGACGAGCTCGTTCCAGGACCGCTCGCGA
Source organism: Euproctis similis (assembly GCA_905147225.2). Classification (NCBI taxonomy): domain Eukaryota; kingdom Metazoa; phylum Arthropoda; class Insecta; order Lepidoptera; family Erebidae; genus Euproctis; species Euproctis similis. The sequence continues at coordinate 17,971,429 of LR990106.1, forward strand.
GCCGCAACGATGGCTACGCATACGGCGTGCGCGGCGGCCCCGTATTCCCGTCTGACTCTGAAAGCCTCCTCGACCGTGGTTCGCCTTCTTCTCCGGGCTCTCAGGTACCGGCGGCGAGCGACGAAGGCGGCCTTTTTGAGCCGCTCGGTGGTATGTACCTACCTTAGTAGACGGCTATATACAGACAAATGCAGGATGATTAGTTAACAGCAAAGTCACAGGTATAGTAATAAGTGAAAACTTAAAAAGAGTTTGAAGAAATTACATTCGAATGTACTTTATTATAACTAGTCACAATTGGAAGTAAAATGATATTATATATTTGATATCTCAGGCTTTGAATTATATTTATAAGCACAGACTAAAGTGACGTAACGTGATCCAACTCAAAGGTCTAGGATACCAGGTCATAACATCCAAAATATTTTTTTTAATGTGTACGTACTGTTGTTTGTGTTATATATATAAATAGATATCATGTTTTTATCAAAAAAACAATGTTTGTGAATTTAAATGTAAATAAGTCTACGATTATTTAGTGGTAAAGTGGATCTATTATCTTATCTTTATCTGTTTAGTTACCATAATGCCTGTTTACCCCATTTAGCATAGGTTATGTCGAACGTTAACCGTTGTACTTTGCAATGCAATAATGTTTTCGTATTTTATGACTGTTATGCTAAATCTTTTGCAAGTGGAAGTTATATTTATGCTACAAGCATCCCACGTACTGACTTTTTATTACCTATCAAGTAATTTACCATTGGAATGCAGTAAATTTGAGTTTAACTGTGTCAATGGAATGCCAATTTTAATATCTAATTTAAAGGCTTCCAATTAACTTGTTTTTAGTTTGATTGGCCTGGTTCTTTACGATTATGATATTTCTTAAGTATTGTATGATTAAATATATTATTATATGCTAAAAACGGCTTTAATTCTTTTTGACATTTAAAACAACAGTTAAGGTCAATACTGTGGCCATGTAGTGCCAAGATTGTATGTTGATTTTTAAATCTTTCACTAAACTGCTATATGGGATATTATTATTTTTATAACTCTTTACAGTATTTTGGGCATTATATACACATAACAATCTAAAAAAAATCTTATATCATATTCTTACTAGACTCAAAAACACAAAACTTGTTGTAAAGTTTCAATTTTAGATACTTGTACTATATCTTTATGTCTGAAGATTTAGACAGTAGCAATGATATGCCTAGACATGGTAAATGATAGATTTGATCCCATCTAATTGGTGGCCTACAACTTCTGGGACCTGTATATCGGCATGTATGGTATGGGTCAACTCCAAAACTTTCAGGGTTGTCAATTTTTTATGATGAATATAATAATAATATGATGTGGACAATAAAAAGATAATACTTTGTCTGTCTGAAATGGAACTGAAGTTATTGATTGTGAAACAGACAATCTTTATCTTCTTTAATTGCGAATGAAATAAATAATATAATTGCAGTTTTTTGATGTATTATGAAAATAGGCTGCAGTTATTTCCAGTGGTAACTTGTTCGATTTAATCTGTAATTTATTAGTAGAAATACTTAGGTCCTTATTGCATAGTGTGTCAATGTATTTAGAATTTAGTTTTGTCTTATAATAGCTGACTATAACTAAACATGTTAATAAATTTGATTGTTATAGAATGGTCCATCTGGATGGTAAAGGAAGAAAAATGTCCCGCCATGAGAAAGCGAAAAGTGGCTTTGTGAGTACCCGAGTCATTTTAATAATATACTTTATTTATTCCAAATTTTTACACACCATTATTACAGCTTGTTATTTTGTAAGTTATTACATATAGTGCTATCTTTGTAAATTCACTCAGTGTACAGTGAAATATAATTTGGCATAGATGTATTATCTAATCTATGTAAACAAATGTGAAATATCTGTTTATAATGTAAAATAGACAAGAATGTTATTTTTTGTTAGTTAAATGCATATTTTTTATATTTGGCTATAAAGTATTTCTAATATTCATTTGTTACATAAATTAATATCAATTCACCCAGCAAATGTTGTGTGGCAAAAAAAATAAGTATTTGATAGTTGAATAAAAAAATAGGTGTTGAAATTGAGATGTGGAACATTTAGGGTTGTATGTATTTTTGTGTTGTATAAAAATAAAATTATAATACACATTTAGTGGGATAAAAATAGATATCATCCTATTCTCAATCATACCTGATATGCATAAAAAATTTCACGAGAATTGGTCAAGCCGTTCGGAGGAGTATGGCTAGGGTTAATTCCCGAGAACTCTCAGGTCGAGAATTCCCGGGAAATCGTTGGGCTTTGTTCCCGGGAAATCAAGCTCGAGAAAAGTTGAGAACTCGAGAAATAATAATAATATTTTTGCTAATTCCGGTGGCGCAGTGGTCGAGCACACGGCTGCTGATCCAGAGGTCCGGGTTTGATTCCAGATACTGGCTCACACCAATGACTTTCTTTTTCGGAAGTTATGTGTGATAAATATCGATGACTGAAAACTTTGTGCCGGGTATGGCAATAGGTTCGCCACCTATTCCATTTGGGACGTAAACATAACGACGAGACGAGGCTTAACAGCCGCTGCCTACACCTTCAGGTAACAAAAGGCGTTATGTTATGTTAAGTTATTATTATTTTTCAATAAATACGTGAATTTGAGACATTAACGTTTTATTTCACGGTATTTTTTTTTGTTTATTAGAAATTATTTTTGTTTACAAGTTTTTAGTTGATTCCTTTCTAAATAACCAGCCACAATAGTGCTAAAGTTATAATTTTGTGTCTGATATTATTTCAATACCAGACACAAAAGCTATTTCAGACATTACCCGGAACAAACGGACAGATGGACAGACAAAAATTGGTGGATGTACCTTGTGCTGTGATATATCCATGGGAATGTAGTAGAAAGTAGTAATTTCAATATTAAAAACAGATATTTCAATTGTATTTACATCTATATCTCGGTGGTCCAGTGATCGAGCGCCCCGCTCCTGGTTCAGACGTCGTGGGTTCGATTCCGGACTCACTACAATGATTTCTCGGATTTTGTTCGGAAGTTATGATGTCTGCTAAATATCGATGACTGACAACTTCTTGTCGGGTGTAGGACAATATGTTCACAACTTATTCCACCAGGAATGTAACGAAACGATTCGGCGAGTCGAGGCTTCTACGGCCTCTGCCTACATCTTCGGGTAGAAAAAGGCGTCAAGTTACGATACATTACGTTTGATACTTTTGTTTGTATCAAAAACCACTCAATCGTTGTCGTTATTGGAACCAAATAGTATGAGGAAACGTTCTTAAATGAAAATTTCTCGACAATCCGAGAAGACCCGAGAAATTAACCTCGAGAATTCTCAAAACCCGAGAAATTAAAAAGTACGAGAAATGAACGTAATGAAATGAATCCTAATGGCAACTAACACTGTGATACAAGAATTTTATATATTAGATTATTTTTTTACGGTATTGGGAGGCAAACGAGCAGGTGTGTCACCCGATAGGTGAGCAAATAACGTTGCCCGTGGACATCTGAACATAGATGGATGATGGATGGATAGGGAAGGAGGTTGGGGCTTCGGATACCTTTCTCACCGAGCGAAACGCGGCAAGAGTCACTTTACGTGAATATTCTGAGAGGTCGTGGTATTTCACCGGCCCAGCCGACCTATCCGTGCAGCGAACTGCGTGGCTCTACCGCTGATGATAGATGAATATTTTTTAACTGCCCACTTTCCTATTTATCTGTTACATGTATGTAACCAATGTACTGTTTTTTATTCTTAGTGAAAAATTGTTAATGTTCTATGTAAAATGTTAGTTTGTTTGCTCTGTACAATTTATTTTACTATAGCATGGTAATAGATAAAGGAGTGTCTAAAATTATCGCGTGCTAACGCCTCATTTGCAATCGGTACCGTGACATAACTAGATAAAGTATGTAAGTACAGTTTGCATAACAGTCAAATTTATTAAATTATGACCTGTATTCTAATGTATGAATTTTATTAGTAGAAAAAAATCTATTTTAATATTCTAGGGAAGGGCGGCCGCGATGATAGCGTGAGGATAATAAAATAATGTATGAAATTCCAGCCATAATTCTATTAAAGTGGTCTCCTATATGTCGTGGTTTTCCGTGATCCTATTGGCTTAAAATTTATAGCAGTATCTCGCGGTGTTGTAATATACGTACTTGATGCATATAACCCTGATTGACTTTACATGTTTTATGGGTTGAACTAACTATAGAATTGTAATTTTTTTGGGAACCTTATTTTCACGCAATTATTTTACGCAAAAGACGACCTTGTCGTGATTTTTTCTCGAAACCCGATATACCTCATCGCGTCGTTGTCTAATGTGCCAAGACATACACAAAATTAAAAAAAAAAAGACTGCTTAATGAATGGATAATGTATCATGCAACGTTGACTAAGCAGATTTATAGTGCCAAAGCGGAGAGATATAGGAGAATGAGTAGATGTCAGAAGCATTAAAATCTGACGAGTGTGTATGACAAAATATACGAAAGTTAAAAAAGCGAGTGAGGTGCGGTGTAAAAATCGTGCCTTATGGCTCTGTTCTTTCTGCATATCCCGCAAGGGAGTTGGCGTGATGTTAAATCTCATATCGGAAAAAAAAAATATAAAAAGCTATGGAAAATTACAAGCACGTTCGGAGGAGGCGTGTAATTAAATCATTGAACACTATAGTATTCACTACAACATGATAAGACATATGTCTTATTAGTTAGACCGTCTTTTAATAACACACGAAACATTGTTCTTAATATCTAACACATCGTAACAAAATATATTTTACATATTATTATTATTATTTATATCAAAGATTTTCGCGAATCACGCTCATGACATTGAAACAACGTTCAGGATTATATCGCGTTTATTTATTACTTATTTTATTTATTTCCCGACGTTTCGAACTCTTTACAGAGATCATTTTCACGAGTGATGAACAAAGAAATGGTAGTTGTTCAAAAGCTATTTTCATTGATACAGAGAGCATCCACTTTTTGGAAATAAAAATCAAAAAGTTCATGTTAAAAATATGATTTTTACTATTGGTAACCCACATCAGACCATGAAACAAAAAAATAAATATTTATTTTTAAGATATATTTACTAAAGAAAAAGTTTGGTTTGTACTCGTACTGTTTCTTTGTATTCGTTAGTTTTTTTAGGCCCCGTGCAATACCTAAGTCACAATTTTGTCAGTCATTAATTTATACTTCTATAATAATATACTAATATATAAATGTAAATGTAAGTTTGTTTGTTACGCTTTCACGCGATAACTACGCAACCGATCATACTATTTTATATTATTATATTTTATGAAAAAATAGATTTATCAAATTGATTCATTTCTATGGTAATGATCTTTGATACTTATTTAATGGCTTCAATCCGAGCGAAGCCGCGGGTAAAAGCTAGTATTATAAACACATAACTTGGGAAAATACATTTCCTAGATGTGTTTGGATTAGACTCCTAATCCAAGTATTAATTACTTACTTTTCACCTTTTTTTGCTACTTACTTTTATTTAAATAATTTTTTTTTTACAAATTAAAAAAAAAAAATTGCACCATTCAGTTACGTAGTACTATAACAATTTCTAATTAATAAATTATTAGAGCACTCAGAATGCGCATTATCTATCATATTAAATATATATTAGTGTTAATGGTCACCGCTAAAATATCCGGATTTAATTTAAATAAGTGTTAATTTTTTTGCTGTCTGTACTTTTTGTATCGTGATCTTGTGTTCATTTTTTCAGTCAGTTCTTAAACGTGTTCCGCGTGTTACAGTGATTTTGGCGAGACGTGGTGATTGATGTGATTATATAAGATAGTTTTTAACATCATTATGGAATTGTGATACAAAAGTGTTACATTTAACTGAAACCTTGAAGCTATTTCATATTTCCATCCGTTTTCTTATAAGCTATTGATAAACTAAAACAAATACCTATAGAAAACATTTAAATAAAAATAAATATATGATATGATTGTGCGCAACAAATAGCGTTTTAATTTTGGAAAAACGATTTAAATATGTAAATACGAGCACCCAATTTTCATTTTTATGATAGCGCCTTCGTGTTGCGCTTCTCCGTGATGTGTGACATAGAAGACTCGTATATGTTTAGAAGATTTGTTTTAGAAGATTACGACACCTCCGCTGCTGTTATTAGCAATACTAATAAATTTACAATATGTATTAACAAAACATTAATCCCAGATAATGCTTGAACGTTACGTAATGAGGCATAATTTACTAACAATTGTGTTTGTCTGTTTTGTAAATAATATTCAGAGACATGTCCTCCGACACTAGTCACCGTTTCAAAGCATATCGCGATAGATGTAGTACTAAATGGAAAAACAAATATCTTAACGTATATAAATTTGTAATGACCTCAGTGAAAAAATTATATAAGTGTTAGTTACTTCTATATCAAATCTTCACCTTTATTGGACTTGCAAGTTTTTATTTATGTCTTGATGATAAAGTTTAAAAATGTTTAAATTTTGGGAATACACACCTATATTTCTTTTGGAAGGTGATATCAGAAGCCTTAAAAATCGACGAGCCTGTATGACAAGAGTTATGAAAGTCAAAGAAGCGAGTGAGGTGTGTAAGAATCGTAATTTATCTGTTCTGTCCTGTCTGCTTGTCCCGTAAAGTATTTAGCCTGAAGTTATGTATGCATAGAAAATGTGTCATATTTTAAGGACTCTATTCATTACACTCTTACGAATTGTCGTGTTAGCAGTGTTAAATTTAAAAATACAGTCTTAACATTGTGGTGTAGTGAGAGCTGACGGCGAAATGAGATCATTACTATGGTCATAGATAAGGCACATTATAGACTTTTGCAATATACTTACATATTGTGGTACACAGTAATACATAACAGTCTTTTAAATAAAATAAACTATGTATGTATATTTTTTTATGGGATAGTGGGGCAAACCACCTGATAGTATTACAGTTGCGTTGCTGGCTTGTAACGGACAGGGGAATCGGTTTGGCCTCTGGAAGCGTGTATCACCGAGCGAAACGCGGCATGAGCCATATTCTGAGTTCCTATTAAATTTATGCAGCGAACGGAGTGGCTCTACCACTGCTGAATATAATGCTATATAAATGTTATACAAATTTTCTATGCGATTTTGGCCCAATTTTCTCGGTCATCTAAATTTATCCACGCGACAAGATTTAGGAAAAGCAAAATGGTGCGTCCCCACTTGCGTGCACAGTAAAAGACTACTGAAATAACACTTACGGTCTCTTGGCAATGATTCTGAGTGAGAGATTCCGTACTCTCTCAGCAGCTGGGGAACGGTTACCTTGACAGGTGCGTCCACAGGCCACGATAACAGCTTATCACTTTGTTTACCAACAGAGTAGTTTTCGAAGCATTAATCGATGTGCAGTTGGCACAGTTATTCTCGTTTGAACGGGGATTCCCCCATGACGCCACATAATGGCTCCCAATCACGTATAACTCCTCGAATAAGAACAAAAAAACCTCAATATTTATATACTTAACTGTGCTATTTATAGTCAAGTACCGATACATCATCAAATGGGTTGAGTAATTTTAGTAGTACTTTTTTAAATGTTATCTTTATTATCCCCATATCAGTCAGTAATACGATAACAGGTGTAGTTCAGAGCTATTCAGTTTTATTCGATTGTCAACACAATACTGGAGTTTTGTTGCAATAAACATATTGTTATAAATATATTGTTTTAAAAATGTGTCATATTTTTTTATGATTTGAGTGATTTTATAATTAGTTCAGTGTACAAAAAGTGTTGTGTTTTGTTGTACAGTTCCGGTACATAAAATAGTATCAATAAATTATGTATATTTTTCTTTGTTTTACCTACATTGATAACGTATATAACAATACTATATTTAAAATTCATATAGTTACTGTTATGATATGAAACGGATGTAAGAGAGTCGTGAAAATAAATAGAAAATCATTGTTACGAGGAAAATTTGGAAGCGTGAAAAATAATTCGTGATCTAAATATCGAGTGCCTACTGCAAATTGGATTTAACTCCGCCTTAAGTAGTATAATTAATAGCACACATCCAAGGTAACTAAGAACACAATCCCACTTCTGATGTGTGGTCATTTCGGAAGGATTTAAACATTTTCTTAATTAAGTGTTTCAAGACAAAATTTTCATGTTCCCAATCATCTCTCACCGAGTACTAAATTCTCGTACCAAGTACTCGTACCTATTCTAATAGCTATTATTATTTTAAGGACGTGGTATTAGTGAGATATAGATACAGTGGACTGTGGTTACTAGTATCCGATGTGATAAGTGCTTACTAAATTAATAAAGAACATAAATATTCAGTGAGAGGTTACATGGATGTATTATTTTGTGGTGCATTTGTGAAAATCCAATATGGCGGACAGTAACTATTATAGTCTGCCAAGACTTAAAAGGAAGGAGACATGGAGGAAGAAAGGGGTAAGACATGTTATAAATATTTTATGAGTAAATACATAAACTCGCGTCCATATCACATAGGGTTAGGCAGAGACTGGCTTTCCGGCAAACAACGAACCTAACACTAGTCTTTCGCCTCACCCACAGTCATACACCTCATGATGCATTTACGTCCTTTTCTATAGTTAATAGACGGCTGCAACAGATGGAATCACTTGATTGTTTGAGTGACGAGATTAGTTTTGTGCTCTTAATCTAGATTTTGTGTTGGCATCGCACACATCTGCAAGATCTCGAAGAGATCGTGGAATTTAATAAAACCTGTACTTCATGTAGGTTCTTCTCATGATAGTTCCACTGTCGTTATTTGTTTCAGAGATTAGAATTGTCTAAAATACTTGTGTTTTTTTTTTCTAATTTACATCACCCCCTCAATCAATTAATTTGGTCCCTTTGCACAATCACGAATAGTTTGGTATAAATATTGTTAATGCGGTTTATTGTCACAATCAGGTTTTTGGAGAAATTTTTCTAACTATCAGGTAATATAAACATTTTGTTACTAACATATACATACATACATACATAGGCGTAACATTATTCGGCGTTACCCCATCCTGACAAACTGTTCATAGAATAATGAAGAGTTATCGAATGGAGATTTGAAGACACACTCAAATTATCGTTATACCATCACGCCCACTCACTTTACAGATAGAGCTGTGGCATTTGGAACTAATCCTCTATGAGATCATTATAATTATGAAGTCATCATGGGTCAATGTCGACCTGCTAACAGGGAATCTCAAGTATTATACAGACCTGATCAGCAGACGGATAGCAGCTGTATAAATTATGTATTATCATTGAAAGTAACATATTTGGTAATTGTTGGTATATGTGTTGACAATTATCTATTTATTATACACTACCCACGACATTGTTCGTTAACGTTGATCTCTTTTTGAGATCAGTAGAAAAAAAAATATTTTGCATGTTATAAGTGTATAACTGGGCTTATATTGTCGTGTGATTTGTATCTTTCCTCGACCTCTACAAGGTTCCAATTTGAATGGGTATATCTGCTTAGCCATTTTTTTTAAACTCTATTCATACCAGACGACAGAACCGCTGAAGCATGACATTTCACGCTTTCAAATCAATTGCTTTTGGTTCAATGTGATTGTTACAAACACAAACTTCGAGCTGTTACTGCGTAGATTTTGCGCAGAAGATTTTACCCAGAAGTTATTTACACAGTTAAAAATAATAATTGTTTTCTAACATAATTCAACAATCACATATTCGGGTTATTTTGCTGTTATTTATCTATACATATAAATAAAATTGAAGTGTCTGTTTGTAATATTGAATTATTTCACCTATGACGGGCCTCGTGGCGTATTGGTAAAACTACCGGCTGCAGCAATGAGGTCGGGGGTTCAATTCCCACCGGAGCACAAATATTTGTGACAAACATGAATATTTGTGTGGCGTCTGGGTGTTTTTCTATGTATTATAAGTATTCATTTACGTATTAATATCCAATATCTAGTATCCATAACACAAGCATTTAGTTGCTTAGATTGAAACTAGAGGCTGCTATGTGTATTGTGTCCAAGATATTATTATTATATTTTTATTTCTTTTTTCAATATTTGTCTCCCTGTTTGTTTTGGGTGTTCTCTGAAATGGCTGGACCAATTTGGACGGAACTATTATTGGCCGGTAGCTGGTGTAACAGACTACTTTTTAGAAAAAAAAAGTTTTTATTGCTTCCGTGGCGAAACAAAGTTTGTCGGGTCAGCTAGTTTAAAATATATTTAAGACAATATTCTATACGACAAAACGTTGTCTGCAATAACTATTCGCTACTATTGACTAGAGGTCGTACAAAAGAAATATTTGACCCACATACTCGCATAGTTACATAGGTCTGACACAGTACATCATTATTCCGGTCATGAACTTAGAAGGTCGGCGTTCAGCGTCAGAACAGCTGTTGCGATGTATGGCTGCCTGGTTGGCTATCTGAACTACTTATATAAATTTGTTATACCTACATAAAAACTCAGTTAGATCCCAAGTTATTAGTCGAATAAATATCGATGACTGACAAAATTTTGCCCCGTCTGTGTTGTATGGCAATAGGGTCCGCCACCTATTTTTATTGACATTACTAATCGACCCAGCGAACCTTGTTTCGCTTTAGAAGTAATAAATAAGTAAATTTTTGATTTTATTAATCTTACATTATACATGAGTTATAGATAGAAACCAACTCGTTGACACCCTCTATCTAACTACATGGAAATTCGTTGCATAGCTTCAAAGATATACGCATATAAGGGGACAGACAGCGGAAAGCGACGAGTAATGTAATGATTTTTAAGTCTCTGTGGTTTGATATTTGAGACAAATATTCTTCGAGTCTAGACGTAACAGACGCATCTTGGGGTAGAATAAGGCATGATGATGAAGTAAAAAAAATGAAACCATGTATTGCCCATGCGCTTCGCTTTGGGGATTCCCCAAGTATGTACACATATATTTACTGCAACACAACCTCTTAATTACATTACTTCAGGGTACAGTAAAATCTTTATGTATATAAATCACGTTTTACGTTGTTAATCGGTTCAGTAGATAACTCAACCGATTTTGATAAAATTTGAACACTTAAATTTTGATATTATTAGTATTATTATAGAACAGAGTTGGTCCGGGCTAAAGCTAGTTGTTTTATAAATTTTATTTTATTTAAAACCAATGCTTCGCTTCTAATCATGTGGCGATAAGAAAGAATGCAGCACAAAACTAGTTAGGGTTTTTTTTATAACTAGAAACCAGTTGTTATTGTGCTAATTACTTGACTGTTCCGTTATTTCTATGTATTTTCTGATTATATATGTATCGATACAATGCTCTGGAAGATCGTTAAATAACCCCAGACTTTTTATGGGCCACAGATAAGACCACTTTCGACCACTATTCATAGGCTCGACAGGTGAAGCACCACGACCTCTCTGAGTATCGACGCAAAGTGGCTCAAGCCGCATTTTATTTAGTGTGAGAGGTATCCGGAAGCGAAACTCTTACACCTTCCTTAACCCTCTTTCGTTTCACTTATTATATTTTAAGATTTTATATCTTAAAGACCGCCAACACAACTGTAACCCCATCAGTGTTACAAGTCTCCATGTATGAAGATAGTCGCTTACCAGGTGACTCGCTCGTTTGCCCCTTTTCCAGTAAGAAATAAAACGAATATTGTGTTTGATCTAGCGTGAGGCTATAAATATAATTAAGTGTTTGTTTTTTTTTGGCTATCATCATCAACATCATTAGCCTATTGCAGTCCGCTGCTGGACATGGCACAACATCCGATTCTCTACCTTCCGCATCCGGTCTTTTCCAGCAGGCTTTCTGAGGTCGTCTGACCATCGGGCTGATGGGCGTCTTATACTACGTTTACCAAGACTCCACTCTATGTGATTATCTGTCACGCTATCTTTATGGTTATAATCGGTGTTTTTTTCTAATACATTTTGACTATTGAAGAGATTTCTTAATTGTCTCGTAATCTAATGTGATTGAGGCAATAGTTTCGCGATATGAAATAGTAACAATGTATAAATAAAAACAGTTAAAAAGGCTAGGAAAAAAACTCTAAAGACTGATCGAATAATGAACACGCATAAAATTGTCGGAATTTCCCTATTTTCGCAGCGAGATTAAATACTAAAATGGTTTTTTTTTATGGAATAGGAGGGCAAACGAGCTGGCGTGTCACCTGATGGTAAGCAAACAACGCCGCCCATGGACACGAGCAACACATTTAGTGTTACTGTTGCGTTGCCGACCTTTAAGGGATAGGAAAAGATGGGAAGGGGGGTGGGCCTCCGGGTACCTCTCACACCGAACGAAACGCGGCATGAGCCACTTTACGTCGGTCTTCTGAGAGGTCGTGGTATTTCACCGGTCGAGCCGGCCCATTCATGCAGCGAACTGCTTGGCTCTACCACTGTTAAAAAATTTAATTTAAAAGATTTCATTTAATTTAAAAAGTTGAATGGTGCATATCATTACATAGTATAAAACAAAGTCGCTCTCCGCTATCTGTCCCCTTATATGCTTAGATCTTTGAAACTACGCGACGGATTTTGATGCGGTTTTTTTAATAGATAAAGGGAGTCAACGGGGTGGTTTGTATGTACTAAATAATACATGAATTATATGTATTATATAGTAAAGATAAAGTGATAATTTCGAGCACTTTTAGCACTTTCACTGTAAACGCTGTAAAAATTACTTTTGATGCGAAACAAAGTTCGCCGAGTCAGTTGGTATGTCTATAATTTTCTTTGACGGAGTTGAAAAAAAAACCTTTATAATTTCATCGTTACTTATGTATTTTGTTTTCTTTTCATTTCCAAGCTTATGGCATTTGCCGCTATTTTAAGTCGTATTTTTTTTTATTGCCGCATGATTAAATCGTGAGTCACGGCAAACATTTTATTGTTGTGTCCGTTTCCTTACAGCTATTTTGCTGCTGGAAAATTAGAACTTACCATAATAATATTATATTGGTACTTTCATGTACCTAATCCATCATATTTATTTACAATAGTAAAAAAAAAGATAAATAAATTACATTATTATACAATTAAAAGACAAAAGTCTCGGCGCAGTGGTCGAGCACACGGCTTCTGATCCAGAGGCCCAGGTTCGATTCCAGACACTGGCTCACACCAATGACTTTTCGAAATTGTTTTCGTAAGTTATGTGTGATAAATATCGATGACTGAAAAACTTTGTGCCCGGTATGGCAATAGGTGCGCCACCTATTCCATTTGGGATGTAAACATAACGGCGAGACGAGGCTTAACAGCCGCTGCCTACACCTTCGGGTAACAAAAAGCCTGAAGTTATGTTTATCTTATGTTATGTTTAAAAGACAAGGTGAAATCAAATTTCTCCGCATCTCAGTCTGCTGGCAGAAGACTGGACGCATTGCCACGTTGAATGGCAATGCTTATCCTCTGTGCGAAGATTAGACCAGCCCTCTTGTCGCGAGAGGCCTCAGTCAGTCTCTTTGCAAGATCTTTATAGAGTGCACGAGCATTTGGACCCCATATGCCCAGAGTCTCCATACATCTTATTATGATATTAAATTCAACTTAGTATTTTGTTTTCAATTTGTTGATATCAGTCATTGGTCCCTTGCAATAATAATATGACGGAGCCTATTGCCATACGTTGGAGATATAGTTTTTTTATCAGCCCTTAAATTTCTCACAGATAACTTTGAATTCAATCTCTCACGACTTCTGATTCTAGAGCCAGGGGGCTGAACCTCCATGCCAAATAAAAGACTTGTGATGTTTTTTATTTTCTAATTAATTTAGTAATAAACATTATCACATTTGTGACAATTACATTAATTTATCCTTGTACCTACATATTCAAATTTAACTAGATTATGTCATGGCGTGTCGTTGTTGTTCTATTATGTTCATTTAACAAGAGCCGTATGTAATGTGTGTATGTTAAATCCTACCAAATTAAAAAAAAACATATTTCATTGATCCCACGAAGGTAAAAATTAACTCAATATTTTTTTAATCTTTTTGTGACCGTCAATATAGTGTGATATATAGTCTATTTCAATCATTAGTCACACTATTTTTTCGCAAAGAAGCAGTTAAGAAGAATTATAAATGATTCCTTCCACTGTCCATACATAACATATTATGTCCCTAACGTCAAACTATAAATAAGCCCTCGAGGCGTCAGCGCATGTAAAGTGTAAACATTATGCCATAATCGATGACAAGTAATCTCCATTCCATGAACAGTGTTTGTTCGAAATTCAAATGTGTCGGTTGCGATCAACTAGTTGTTCTAAATTTGAAAAAGTCTGTGACGGTTTTTTTTGAAAGTTTACGAACTAATTAACTTGGAATCATTACAAAATGGTAATTAAGTGATTTGTTTTTATTTAGTATTATCAATGGCTAATTATTAGCATGTCAGTTAACTTATATATCAATTGAATAAATCCCTAAGTGGCGACCCCCTCGAAGTTATTAAACCGTACCCATAAAACCGGCGCATAAACCACACCTTATTAATAGACCGACGACACCGTGGTTATGGAAATCAATTAATGCCTGCCCGATTGTAAGTTGCCTAGTTTCACAATTTTCCTGCCCTTATCCCACTCTAAGTGCTTATCACACACATCCTATCCAACTATCCATGTTGTTAAAAGTATTGGCTGTTATTTTATGATCAGCAGCTTTCCTGTCGTCAACCTTCTTGGGGCCCCAAGCCCGGCCAAGCCTCTGACCAGTCTAGACTTTTCTATAGTGCTAATGTACACAATAACAAAGTGAGATCATTGTTTTCTTTTCTGCCACTGGCTGCGCTAGAATTTCGGACGCACCGGTGATTACGTATGTACCTACGACGTCGCGTTTGGCATTAAACAGAGCTGTCGACGGCGACAAAAATGCCCGCGCAAGGGGTTGAACAAGCGCCATCCTTCTCGAAGGATGGCGCCCTCTACCGGCGAAAATTATTTCCGCTAATTATAGACCATTCATTCAATATTACGGTTGGACTCCTGGGTATTTTATACTTCGTGATATAACAATAAAAAATACACTATGTAATTACATTAACTGTGCGGTATTACAATGGTGGCTGACATTGATCAAAAGCTTTTTTATGGGCAAGGAAGGGCAAGCGGGTAAGTGGGTCACCTGATGGTAAGAGACTAGAGGAACCCATGGACATATGCAACACCGAGAGGATTATGGTTGCGTTGTCAGTCTCCTTCTCCTCTCACACTACAAGACGCGGTCAATTTTGTGAATGATCATGGTATTTTACCGGTCGTACGCTACCGTCGCTAGCAATAGCTAGGTCACAACAATTGACCTGGAATTAGTATTGACAATGGAATACTAGGTTGCCCCATATGTGTTATATGACCTCTGGTATGTAATACTTGATTATATTAAGACAGCTAATATCAAGAGTAAGTTAAACGTAGTATATAAACAGTAACTAGTTGTAGTGCTACCTTCGGTGAATTCTATTTCAAAACTGCCAATGTTTTTTCGTTAACCATAATGTCTCTTAAAAATGGCCCTTTCAATGTTGCATATTAAATTCTTGACAAAAGGTTTGTAAAATAAAACATGAATGTTCTCCGTATAATGGGTATCATAAATGAGAAGATGAAGAGAATATGTTACTTTGTTGGTCACCAAACTAAAATAACATGCTACCTGCTTAAAACCCTCAACCTTAACCGATTATCTAGAAAATAAAGACATTATAATGTCGGGCTAAAACTCCGTAATACATATAAAATTAATCCACAGCAATATAATTCGTAAAATGGCAAATTGATTAGCGATTGACATGTACGATTAATGCCGTGAAGTATTCGGATAGTAACATTTTTTTAGATGATATAATATTTCATCGATAAAAACTATACTTGTACAAGTTTATTTTTTAAATAGCTTAGACAAAGCACACGTAGAGATGAGTCACGTCATTACAAACCTTTTTTTTAACTTCATACTTTTGCTCGAAAAAGTATTAACAGGCGAACACTATTGGCACACATCGGGCACACTCTTGTTTTAATCGATATTAATCACAGATAACTGCCGAAAAATGACTTTTCGTCAGTTATCTGTGATCTGTTGGTGTTTACCAGTTTTCCAACCTGAGACTTCTTGATTTAGGATCGGGACAGAATCGGAATTTATAGATACATATATTACAAACTTGATTGTAGATCCCCATATCGATAATCTCTAATGGGTACCGACTAACATTCAGATAATCGAGTCGAAACCGATTATTTTTCATGTACATCTCGTTAATTATATTTATATTGATGAGAAACAATAAACATATAATGTTTATGTTATGTTTGTAGCTAATATTGTTATTTTATTAGTCTGTATGTCTCGCTATTTGGAAGTGCGCCATATTTTTCATGTACATCTCGTTAATTATATTTATATTGATGAGAAACAATAAACATATAATGTTTATGTTATGTTTGTAGCTAATATTGTTATTTTATTAGTCTGTATGTCTCGCTATTTGGAAGTGCGCCAGTTATTACACCCACGGAGTGCTGTAAATATGACTTTGCAAGTGAATCTGTAACTTGTTAACGAATTTATGTGAAGATAAAAATATACTATAGAATCTTATACATACATACATAACTTCACGCCAAATCCCTTGCTGGGTCCCTTGATACCAAAGCTAACTTTTGAAAGCGAGAGTTGGGTTTGGCAGAGTGTGCATGATAGTAGGATAGACGCGGTAGATATGAGGGCACTGCAAAATCTGAGTGACTCTTGCTGGCCGAGTTGAAGACAAGGTTGTAACGAAAGAAGTTGGATTGAAATAGAGTGTCGGTGTACAAGTAAGAAAGGGCATGTTAAGGGCTGAAATAGTTTGGGCGGGGCAGTTAATAAACGTGTATAGTAGTAAATTTTCCATCTCTATTACTTTCTTTTTTACTATAGAGATTTCCGAAGGCGTTTTACACGAATTTTGTATACCTAATTAAATTTTAACTTTATTGTAGTATGGTCTAGGTCTCTTATATGTACGTAAAATCGCAACAAATCTTGCAGAACAATATTATGAGCGTTAGCAAATTTTGCAATCTTCATTTTATTGGCCAATTGAATATTTTATTTTATATATTCACTTAAATACTAATTGTAACCTTGAACATATCTCTTCAAGGCTTCATTTGCAATATATGTATTTACTAACTTACTAGCGAAGGTTCTTCTCGCGGTTGCCATTTACTTTAAAATCTATCATGTTCGTTTATTTTTATTGTTATTGAAAATATTATTTCATTATTATTTTTTAAAGATTAAAAATCATATATTATTCCGAAATATCTCCAACTTACAGATTTCACTCTGTTACAGATTTAATAAATGTAGATATTCAAAAAGCTTGGTGTAGTGTATTGTAAAAATTTTAACCCTGAACTTTCAACACAGAAGCATACAACAATACAATCAAAAACGAAACAACCCCCGCAGATATACTTTTGTAATCTCTATATTTAACTGCAAATATATAAAAATGACTTCATTATTTTGAAATAAGCTCTCATACTCGTTGCCAATTTTAAGTAGTACATTCATTCAGTATCATTAATGATTGCGACTTGTGCGGACTGTGGAAATATTACAGTGCAAATATGAAATTATTTATAATAAAAGCCAGCCTTTAGCCATTACAAGTTTTGTTACTTTTTCTATCTGGTCACTACCACACAATTCTTTAAACCAATAACGAAACAATAACTCCACTTTTAATATTAACTTCCCATCCGTAATAATATCTTATTTGATAAACCATAATAAGATCTTTTTTTGTGTAGGTACAGTGTGCAAAAAAAAGTGATTGTGATATTGTTTTTTTTCTAAATTACTTAAATTTTTACGTCAATGATTGACGGCGTAACCAGCCAGTATTGTTTTTTTTTTTTAATATTTTAAATAACGTTATCTAAGTTTTATAATGGATACTATCAAAGTGATGGGTGACTTTGTGAGAGATAAATCACCATTTTCGGTAAGTACAGCATATCCACAGTAGACGAAAGGGCTACCTGAAATATGGCCTATATCTGGCTTAGTAAAGGAAAGCATAGTTCGATATGTCTCTGTAGTCGTCTTTTTTTAAATATTCCTTAATTTTATCAAATCTATATACTATTTTGGTACACAAAAAAAAACAAAAGTAAGTGCGTCTGGAGGTGATAGAATTGTGCTAAATATTAATTTACCAAGTCATCATCAGATGGTAGGGGAAGACCTGGTCAGCAATAATTCTGATAGTACTGTCCGTATTCATAAATTCTAGTCGAGAGATGTAGAAACGGCCAATAGCAAATATTTATTGACAATAATGCTTATACCTGTGGCTGAAGGTCGTCTTAGTTCATCATGTTGCACACCGTATGACATCATCGTCAGTCACGTCAGACTGTGTCATCGGTGCCAGCTTGAATATTAAGTGGAAATGTAGGAGCAGGTCTTGAAATATCATCTCTATTTAGACACAGGTCTGTGTGATTAAGGAGTCGTCCATTAATCACGCGAAGAATGCACTACTGCACTCTGGATGCATTTTTTTCTCAATAATAATTCTCAATTATAGTCTCGGTGGCCCAGTGGTCGAGCACACGGCTTCTAATCCAGAGGTCCGGGTTCGATTCCTGACACTGGCTCACACCAATAACTTTTCGAAATTATTTTCCGAAGTTATGTGTGATAAATATCGATGACTGAAAACTTTGTGCCCGGTATGGCAATAGGTTCGCCACCTATTCTATTAGGGACGTAAACATAACGGCGAGACGAGGCTTAACAGCCGCTGCCTACACCTTCGGGTAACAAAAGGCGTGAAGTTATGTATGTTATGTAATAATTCTCCCTGACTGGACTGTATTCAAGATTTATAATTCTTGAAACGTCGACATGATTACTTCTGATTCGATTCTCAATTTTGACACATGCTTATATTATATAGTATAACTAGCTGACCCGGCGAACTTTGTTCCGCATCAAAAGTAATAACTGCTGTCCCGCTCTGTTAATACTGCAATATCTTCGAAAATATTTATTTAAATTGCATACTGTAAAGGGACAGAATCATCTATATTACATGCACAATCTATTTAAGACACTTACGCCCGAATACTGAACCGCCACTCAAATCTAAGTGCTACTTACTGCTCAAATTTGACGTATTCTGTCTAATGTGACAGCTACTTAAACGCTTAAGTAGCGCTTAAATATTTCAGTGGCGGTTCAGTATTCGGGCTTTAATTGGATTAAAATTAATGCTGTAATGTTTAAAATCGCTTCGTAAATAGACCATTATTTCTCGTAAAAATAAAAATGGTCATTGTGGGTTATCCCTAAGAGATAGACATATGCCCTCGCGCACTTTTTTGTAGACCTTTTAAAGTAGTATAATAATGTAGTACGTTGTTTTGATTTCTCACTTAGGGTTCAGTCAGCGTTTGCGATTAAAGTTCTAAATCTTGAAAATTATCACTTTTTTACTACACTATACATGTATTATAGATCAAAACCACCCCGTTAACACCCTCTAACTATTAAAAAAAACCGCATCAAAATCCGTTGCGTAGTTTCAAAGATATGCGCATATAAGGGGACAGACAGCGGAAAGTGACTTTGTTTTATACTATGTAATGATAAATAAAATAAGTTGAATAAACGGGATAATATCTTTAAGTAGATCTTTCATTGTCAGGAATGTTCTTCGCGTGAAACTTAAAAACTAATAAACAATTATAAAATTTAAAGCATTTACTTATTTTTGTTATGATCTATTATTGATCAAAATTGTGTTTTTCTGACAATAAACTGCAATTTACACAAATAATTATCTATATTTATGACAGGTAAGGAATTGACAGGGTAGGTGATAAAAGAAAAAGCGATGCCAGAATATTTTGTTCAGGGGTCAGAATTATAATTATGTAATATTATGTATGCTCAAATACATATTCAGGCCACAGATTGTGTCATTGTATTACATTTATGGTGGGCCATACGATTCGCCATTGTCCTGGTTGCAATTGTAATCATGACTGATATCAGTAGTCTGTTGACTGTCGATGTGATGCGAATTGTACTGAGGAGTTGTTGTTTTAAGGTTTATTGTTGTATTGTTATTATTTGTCGGTTTATCAATGTTTATGGTGACTATGTCGTGTCTCTTGCGGTTGTAGAAGCTCGGTAATTTCCCTACACCAAGGGGATTAAATATATTTACAATCTGTTGACACATTCTTGTCAATTCTCTGTGCGTAAATGTGCAGCCTTATGATTTATATCAATCTGCAATATAGTTTGTTTTAGTGGAGATGTTACGATTGAAATATTTTCATATAGGAGTTTCGTAACCTCAAAATATTAACCCAATCCTTTAATGAAGTTGGTAATCAATAAAATCATAGTTATTTAGTTGTTCCTGTGGCCGACACATCATCCAACCCATGCATTGTGCATTACTATGGTTACTGCTGCGCCTTTAAATGGGATTATTAGTGACTCAGGAGTCGTGGGTTCGATTCCGGAATCACACCAATGATTTCTCGGAATTCTTTTCGGAAGTTGTGTGTTATAATTGGCGATGACTGACAACTTTGTGCCCGGTGTATGGCAATAAGTTAGCCATCTATTCCATTTGGGGCGTAATGTAACGAATGGGCTTTAAAAGTCGCTGCCTACACCTACGGGTAGAAAAGGCGTGAAGTGATTTCAAGAGATTTCAATTTCAAACTATTTTATGTAATTTCGTGTTCACTCGGTAAATTAATTGCAAGTTATAAATGCAATTTTATAGTTTTTGCTGTTTCCTTCACGAACACTCGAGATAACATCGTACCCATACACACACACATACAGCAGATTTCGTAATTTTTAATGATTATTAGTAATGTGTGTGAATGTTTGTATGGCGTATGGACGTCTGTGTATTATAATTAATATGTATTTACAAAAAACTATATGTGTATTTGGTTACCTACCTTAAGAAACTAGAGGGCGCTGTGTGCATTGTGTCCAAAACACTATCATATTTATGTGGTAATGACACGGTTGACAGGAGTAGTTATTAGTAGCAGTATACGTATATAACGTATGTTGTGTAACTTTGTTTTTTATTTACTTTGTCATCAGCTGGACACATGGTTCGGGCGACCAAAGAAGGGCGGGGCTCAGATCGAACGTGGCTACGATACGGTGCCACGAGCGGAGCCCCGCGCAGAAGACGAGGAGCCCTCGGCCACCGCCGAGTATACCACCAAGATAGATGCGTTGGATGATGCGCAACTGCACAGAAGGTTTGAGGAGATGCTGGTCAGTATCTGATCCTTACACTGTCTTTCAATAGTCCAGCTAGCTAGCAGCCAGTAGTTCAGCTTACTGTATAAAAATTACCAATGCGAAACCAATTTTCATATCCTTTATGCTTTTCTCAGTTTCTTTCTCACTTCTTCTCCTTTTGTGTAGACTCCCACAGAATATCTAACTTCTACTTTAGTGTGTTCCGATCCTTGGTCCACGTGTAAAATAAATGTTGTATACTACATTGCAGGCGGATATGAATCTCAATGAGGAAAAAAAGGAGCCATTAAGAAAGTATCCCAGGGATCAGAAAAAAAAGATGCTGGTGGCGTACAGATTTGTGAATACACAGGTTAGTACCTACTTTTATATTTCGTTACTGGTCACTGGATAGGTATTGCGTTGGATGTTCAAGATTTCATTAAACTTTATTAAATCATATTTGAAGAAGCCTTTAAGGTACATCCAGATTAGATAACATCATCATCATCCGATCTCCATCCATTGCTGGATATAGGTCTGTCCTTTGACACGCTACTAAGCTCGATCTTTGACCATTCGTTTCCAACCGCTACCAGCCCCTTTGCGTTTAAGTATATATCATCACCCCACCCATCCGGAGGGCGCCCTAAACTACGTCTTACAGGATGTGAGCTCCACTCTTGAACCTGTTTTCCCCACCGGGTATCAGATCTGCGACGAATGTGACAGATATATGGCTAGGTGTAACAAAGGATAGTCCGTAATAGTTGTCTTAATTATTTTTCAGGAAGGTCGCTCAAAGTTCGAGAAGCCGTCCGACTATGTTGCGTATTTGAATCAACCAGAACTATCAGTTGGCAAGATGCACGGGTGTCTAGAGAATCTCAGGATTTCCTTAACAAATAATCCTCTATCTTGGATAGAGGAGTTTGGAACCAAGGGCATTGAGAGTCTCCTCACCACGCTCAACACGTGTTATACCAAGTAAGTCGTCTTACTTATTTACTTAAACTTGTCACTCATCGATATGTATAGCATTCGAAAATAATTCCGAGAAATTATTGGTGGGAGTACGAAATAAAACCCAAGAATCCTGAATGCGGGGAGCTTGACCATCGAGACTATAAATCCACTCACTCCTGACATAATCCTGACTATTTATAGGATAGTTCGTATAGTATTGACATTTTTGTAAATTACAAACAATATTTTTAATCTTCATGCTGCTAGTGGGAGTGGATTTTATCGGTAAGTGTACATAATAAAATTCGTTTCTCATCCAGATGAAGTATATTCCACAATTAATAGTTTAGAGTTGTTTTTCTTATTTTTATGTTATGAAATATTAATTAAGTGATAACAAAATGAGGCACCAAACTGAGTTATGGTTGGATTTTGTTTTATTACACCTTTTCGGACAGGCTAAAGACTGGAAAGCAAATAGTACATTTTCTGTATTAATAGTGTATTCGGCTTTAATTTTTATAGTCATAAGCTGCAATCAGTGTATAGTCAATACTCAGCCAATCTGCATGAATTTTTAATTAATTTGAACGTAAACATAAAATAGTATGTTGCACAACACTTCCACCATTAGCCCTTTCCACGTTCCCGCCAAAACTTTTAGTTGTAACAGATTAACAGACAAGTATTTGTTTTTTTTTTCAGTGACTCCCGTTACGACCGCGTTCAATACGAGTGCATTCGCTGCGTGTCCGCGGTCCTCAACAACACGGTCGGCATACGCACCATGTTCGAGTGTCGGGAAGCTCTGCCGGTACTGGCGAGGAGTCTTGATGCGAGGAAACCGCATTGTGCGCTCGAAGCCGCCAAGGTAGCTTTTAATAATTGTTACAAAAGAAATATACATTCTTCTTGACATGAAGTACTGAAATTAAAGTTATAAGGTTACATTATATTCATTCATACATCATGTTTCCAGGTGCTAGCCGCAATATGTCTCATTCCCAATGGCCACGAGAAGGTACTAGAAGCTATCACCATGGCCGGCGAGTCAAGTCGGAAGCCAAGGTTGTTGCCCATCATAGAGGGGTTGGAGCGTAAAGCGCCTGAGAGTCTAAAGGTAATTCAGACCAGTTAATATAGAAGCAATTATTTATTACAGACGTGACTTATCAATTGATCGCGCTTTATTACCATCAACAGTGGTAGTCTTGCAGTTCGCTGCATGACTGAGTCGGCTCGACCGGTAAAATACCACGACCTCTTCTGAGAGGTCGTGGTATTTACCACGTCGATATTCGTTGATAGCCACTTTACGTCGATGTTATGATATCGACGTAAGTGGCTCGCGTTTCGCGTTCGTTGAGAGAGATATACGGCGGCCCGACCTCCTTTCCCTCTCCTAATCTCGTAAAGGAGGGTAACGCACCACGGTGTTCATGTGCGGTGAGTAGTTGGTTACCATCAGGTTACCCAGGTTCTGGTTTGCCCTCCTATCCCATTAAGATAAAAGAATTATAAAAAAACATTTTTCAATACCTTAATACTGGAAAATGTTGGCTACAAATTGGTTAGACTTACACCTAAAAGTCAAGAGAGTGTTACAGGAATGGAACCCGCAACTTTGCAAAACTGACGCTCTCTATTAACACAATCGGCTAGGACAGATATGTATATAATATTCTATATTGTAAATGTGTTTTATATTACAGACTGGCTGTATGCAATTGATGAACGCGATCATTACGGAGCCAGAAGAATTGGAATTCAGAATTCATTTGCGCAGCGAGTTTATGAGAACAGGACTGCAAGATTTGATAGGTACTTATAGAAGAGTATTTAAAGCTACTGTTGACATTCTACGTCTATTTTCTTCAAATATAAAAGAAAATGTTCTATGAAATAATATTTGTTTTAGATGATCTACGTATGGGCGCGGAGGGCGCGCGACAAATACAGATGAACGTTTTCGACACGCACTCAGCCGCCGACCAGGACGAGTTCTTAGCTAAATTCGACGATGTCAGGTAATTGTCTTAAAACTTGATGAGACCATAGGTCATTCCAGTGTGGTTTTGTTGGAGTAAAAATATTTTGTTCATTTCAGAGTTGACATTCATGACGTGAATGATTGTTTTGAGCTGGTGAAGAATCTAGTGATGGACACCCCGTCAGAGCCTTACCTGCTATCGATATTGCAACATTTATTGTTCATCAGAGATGATGAACTAATTAGGTGAATACTTTTTTTTAAATTTGTAATAAAAATAGTGAAATGTGATAGATTAATTTCATAAAAAGTATGTAATTAATTTGAAATCGGCTAATCTTATAGATATAGCTTGGATGTGAACTATTAGAGAAACATAATTGTCTCTTTTGTTATACTCATATGCTTATTTATGCTTACAAAACAAGTTGCGAAACAAATTTAATTATTATCTCTTTTTTTCATTTACAGGCCGGCCTACTACAAGCTAATAGAAGAATGTATAACGCAAATAGTATTACATAAAAATGGTTACGATCCAGACTTCAGACTGACCCAACGTTTTAGTATCGACGTGCAACCACTTATAGACGGACTAATAGGTAAATGTGATGAAAACTTATATAATAATACCTCTCACAAAATCAACGTAAAGTGGCTCATGACGCGTTTCGCTCGGTGAAAGAGATATTCAGAGGTCCAACCCTTTCCTATCTCCCTTCTTCATCCCACTTCCGATCGGCAGCGCAAATGCAACACTATCTGTGTCGCAGGTGTCTATAGATGGCGTTAGTTGCTTACCATCATTTGACACGCCTGCTCATTTGCTCCACGGTCCCATGTAAAAAACTTTTTTACTGAGAAAAATAGTGTCTTCGACACCCTATCCATTTTCTCTTACGTTAAATTAAATATTAACAGTATTTATTTTCGTCTGCAGAAAAATCTCGAGCCGAAGAAGAGAAGAAGGTAGAAGAGTTGAGAAGTAAACTGGAAGCAGCCATAGCGGCGCGACAAGAGGCAGAAGCTCGTGCCGCGCACCTTGAGGAGCGGGCCAAGAGCACGGCCGCGGCGCCCGCCGGCATCTCGCACGGCAGCATCGCCGCCATCGCCAAGGTTTCATATAACCACAATATTTCATCTTACATCTGCCTTCGAGGTCCACTGCTGGACGTAGAACTCCTCCGTAGAAAGCCACGATTGACGGTTCTGTGCCGCTCGCATCTAGTCTTCATTCGGTTTTTACCTAGTGGGAGGACGGTCTCGTCCGCGTCAACCGGATCGTGGTCGCCACTTGACAACCTTTTTACCCCAACGCCAACCTCAGTCACGCCTCTTCTCTTGTGTATTTTGTCTCCCTATTGCAAATTTTGTCTCGTTGAGAGATTCCAAGCATAGCCCGCTCCATGGCACTCTAAGCTACTTTAAGCTTTGTAATGAGGCCAACATTTAATGACCATTATTACATCACAATTTAACAATCTCCCTTTGTTAGAATTCAAAATCCCTATCTGGTCAAGCCATAAATGAATTTTAATAATCCGATTATGATTGTCGATAGTACCTACTCACATTAGTCATTTTCAGGCAATTGGCAGCCCTGGTGGGTCGGCGCCCCCGCCACCACCGCCTCCCATGCCTGGAGGTAAGTACCAACCACAGAATTGTTTATATAGCCTTAATATACACCTCGTTCCACTTCTATTCACCTCTCGCTCACACACTAATGCAACTTACGTGCATGAGTAACAGCGCCGTTATGTAAATCACTCTATACCTATCCCAAACTTCTGTTTCATAAAGAAAATTAAAAAATATTAAACCAGCCAACTTTTTAACTAACAACTAAAATTACCTACTATTTCATTTATATTAATTCTAGAATAGACTGGTCATTTATTTCTGATTTAGAAACTCCAAATTCAGAGCCAAGTACACATAAATGACTTTTCAGGTATCATTATAATTATAAGTTATAATTTAAATAAATATTTACTCTATTATCTAACATATTTCATATTCATCTTTAGTTAAATTTTCTTTATTATTTGTCTTTCACTAATTTGCATGACTATATCTGTCTCTTTCTGGTATAGGGTCAGGACCACCTCCGCCGCCACCGCCTCCTATGCCTGGACAAGGTTGGTAACAACATTTTAACCTTATATTTTATGCAATAAAGAATACTCAGAGTTTGTGGTATTGCATGATGCATGAATTTTTTAATATGCATGCATTTGCATGAAATTATTTTATTATGACGAATTACATGTTTGTAAACTCAAAAAAATCAACACTTGATTTTTTTGATATATATATGTGTGCATCTTTCTGTAACTAGAATATTGACAGCTTCAAATTTCAAATCAAAATGACCTTGCCAAGTCTTTTATTACTAGATTAGTATTAGTATGAATCTATACTGAATTGCATGGTCTCTGAACGTTTCTTTAAAATATTGACGGAGATATTTTATGGTCAATCTTCTCCGAATCTCTCTGATATACTAGCACCATTAGTTCTAATGAAGTCTTTCAATACAATGTTCTAAAATGTGTAGGTAATGTGTATCTCGCTGGCTTGTGCATGCTAAAAACTATATCTCTCTCTTTCTGGGTGTGTGTTTCTAGGAGGAAATATGCCTCCACCACCGCCACCCATGCCTTCAGGTAAGTTATAATTGCTTAGCTTGAATATTTATCGTTATAATTATTTATTTAAGTTTACAAAAACTGTGTGCTAATTTTACTTTCAATTTGTTAAAAATAAAATATATTGAAGGCAAAAGTTAAGTTACACATTATAATTTTCTAAAAATGTAAATTTTAAATAACTATTTTAAAGTCACATAACTTGCTTATTTACTACATATAAAAAAATATTTAAAACCATTTCAAATCGTACCATATTGAACTAAACAAGATCTGGGAATATAACTATATGTACTTGGAAAATTAAATACCTTTTTAAACATATTTGTAATATTGTAACAGCTGGAGGTCCTCCCCCTCCTCCCCCGCCTCCGATGCCGGGTGGAGCGCGCGGTCCACCCCCGCCTCCAATGCCAGGTGGTGCAGGGCCTCCCCCTCCACCACCTATGATGGGAGGACCCAGACCGCCACCACCCCCAGGAGGATTTGCGCCTAGGATGGTAAATTTATTTTTGTACTTAGTAA
Source organism: Euproctis similis (assembly GCA_905147225.2). Taxonomy (NCBI): domain Eukaryota; kingdom Metazoa; phylum Arthropoda; class Insecta; order Lepidoptera; family Erebidae; genus Euproctis; species Euproctis similis. The sequence continues at coordinate 17,999,026 of LR990106.1, forward strand.
CGACTTCATCAGCGGACTATTTCAGGAGATGATTACATTTTGAAGGTGTATCTGGCATGCCCTATAGTCTGAACGCCTGAATGCATTTTTAAATTAGTTACGACTAATATTAATTTTTCTTTTAGTTTAATGTTGTAATTTTTTGGTTTTTTCTTTTTATTGTATTGAATTTTGTATTCTCTTGATAATGTGGTTTTCTGTTTTCTTTTAGCCTCAACCAGACATCATTCTACCCCATGGCTTAAAACCTAAAAAGAAATGGGAAGTCGAAGGTCCATTAAAACGTGCCAACTGGAAAACCATTGTGCCACAAAAAATGTCTGAAAAGGCTTTCTGGGTTAAGGTGTGTGTTTAAGGTCGATTTATATTTCTGTTACAATATTGCTTTTATACTAAAACATAATAAACAAAATATTAAACGTGTGTACGCAGTGCCAAGATGGTGTCTCCTAGAGAAAACTGCCTCCTCACTGACTGGTTCAGCACTTCAACTCTTATTTCAGACTCGAGTTACATTAGTTAAAGTAAATAATCTTACATGTTTGATTTTAGGTGCAAGAAGACAAACTGGCGTCCCCAGATATTCTAACAGGATTGGCGGCGAAGTTCTCCAGTAAACCGGTGGCTAAGAAGAATGAAGATGCAGTTGATAAGTAAGTTAAGTCATATGTATATTAAAACCTTTTATTAAAGAAAGTGAAAATATCGTGTTCAGTGATTGTTAAAACTCATTTAATAAAAAACTAGTGCGTGGAGTCCCGTCAAAAAAAATACTTATGCAAAAGTTAAACTTAAAATTCCCATAGTTAGTGCAAGTGACATCACAATAGTACTTCTAGTACAGTGGGATTCATAAATCGTTGGAATGTCTGAGCTGCGTTTCGTATAGTATAGTATATCCGGATCCGGTATAGTAGCCGCGTATAATCGTCTAAAATTTCCACAAGGGCGTATTTCCCCATTTTTTGGTATTACGTGTAGTAGTAAACACCTTAGTGCCTTCGTTACGCTTAATGGCCTCTTTTATACGGTACGTATAAAAGAGGCCATTAAGCGTAACGAAGGCACTAAGGTGTTTAGAAGGGATCTGTCTATTGGGCAGAGCCAATTGACCAAGCTGAAGACCGACGGCGACATTGTCGTCTCTTCCAAGGCTGAGATCTTGAGAGAGGTTGAAAAGTTCTATGGACAACTGTACAAATCTTCACAGATTCCTGTTGTCGGCTTGGCTCAAGATCCCAGATCCAAGCTAACCCGACACTGTACTGAGGATTTCCCGGACATCAGTCTGCATGAGATCCGAATGGCTCTTAAACAGCTAAAGAACGGAAAGGCACCGGGTGATGACGGAATTACTGCCGAGCTACTGAAGGCAGGCGGTGAGCCAATCCTAATAGCCCTTCAGAAGCTTTTCAATTCCGTCGTGCTCGGGGGCGACGTTCCAGAGGCATGGACCAGAAGCGTAGTGGTGCTGTTTTTTAAGAAGGGTGACAGGACCCGCTTAAAGAACTATAGGCCCATTTCGCTTCTGAGCCATGTCTATAAGCTGTTCTCCAGAGTCATTACAAATCGACTCTCGTGCAGGCTCGATGACTTCCAGCCTCCCGAACAAGCCGGATTCCGAAGGGGCTTTAGTACCATAGACCACATCCACACTTTACGCCAGATCATAGAGAAGACCGAGGAATACAATCGACCTCTATGTTTGGCATTTGTGGACTATGAGAAAGCCTTCGATTCCGTCGAGACTTGGGCAGTACTACAGTCTCTTCAGCGGTGCCAAATTGACTATCGGTATATCGAAGTGCTGAAGTGCTTGTATAGAAACGCCAGTATGTCAGTTCGAGTCCATGATGGGAGTACACGGGCTATTCCACTGCAGAAGGGTGTCAGACAAGGAGACGTTATATCTCCGAAGCTGTTCACCTCTGCATTGGAAGACGTCTTCAAGCTCCTAGACTGGACCGGGCTAGGCATCAACATCAACGGCGAATACATCACTCACCTTCGTTTTGCCGACGATATTGTAGTCATGGCAGAATCGCTGGAGAGCCTTAGTGCAATGCTCGAGGACCTAAACAAGGTATCCCAACAAGTGGGTCTACGAATGAACATGGACAAGACCAAAGTCATGTCCAATAGCCATGTTATTCAAGTACCGGTAACTGTTGGCGATACGATCCTCGAAGTTGTCGATCACTATGTTTACCTAGGACAAACTATTCAACTAGGTAGAGCCAACTTCGAGAAAGAGGTTAACCGACGGATCCAACTCGGCTGGGCAGCGTTCGGGAAGCTTAGGGATATCTTCTCGTCCAAAATACCTCAGTGCCTAAAAACCAAGGTCTATGACCAGTGTGTGTTGCCAGCGATGACCTACGGAACAGAGACGTGGTCTTTAAATGCTGGCCTCATCAGGAAACTCAAGGTCGCTCAGCGTGCTATGGAGCGGGCTATGCTCGGCATCTCTCTACGAGATAAAATCCGAAATACGGAGATCCGTAGACGTACGGGAGTAACTGACATAGCCCGTAAAGTTAGCACGCTGAAGTGGAGGTGGGCAGGCCACATCGCTCGAAGAACCGACGATCGATGGGGAAAGAAGGTTCTCGAGTGGCGACCACGGACTGGACTGCGCAGCGTAGGCCGTCCCCCCACTAGGTGGACCGACGACTTAGTGAGAACCGCTGGGACTCATTGGATGCTAGCGGCACAGGACCGGGAATTATGGCGTGCTAAGGGGGAGGCCTACGTTCAGCAGTGGACAGACCTAGGCTGATGATGATGATGATGACGTGTAGAGAACTAGACCATACTTTTAGACGGCCATAATGAAATAAGACTTCAGTTTTTTATAAATTATAGTATCATCTCCCTGCTAAATATATTTTGGAAGCTGTTTATTCTACAGACCGGTATATATATATTACTATTATGCAATGCAAATGTTTCACGCTTTTAACTCCCACTTTCGGCTATAATAGGTAATATTATTACAGCCGCATGAGGGCGTTAAATGCTTGCAAGTCGCATTAGAAGTTGCACTTCAATAAAAAAGACATAACATACATTTGCGTTCTGGTGTTTACATTAAGAATAATAAATTGATATTAATTCTTGGCATGGCAGAGTCCACACGCTAAAGAAAGTGAAGGACCTGAAGGTGCTGGACAGCAAGGCGGCGCAGAACTTGTCCATCCTGCTGGGCGGCTCGCTCAAGCACATGTCCTACGACCATATCCGCACCTGCATCCTGCGCTGCGACACGCGCGTGCTCACCGCCAACGTGCTGGACCTGCTGATACAGGTCTCACTCACTCACTGCTCTCTTTTACCATTTGGAATCCAGTATACCTTTTTACTACAGTCAAAATTTGCAGTTTATTAAATTGTACTGGAGCAAAGTGACCTTATTATGTATTTTGTCACTTTTCTGATACATTTCAGTATTATAACATGGCCAACGAGACGAGATAAAAACTATAAACAAACGGACCCTTACCGAGTTATCTTGCGACAGTTAGCGATTGACACGAATATCCGAGCGATTGATATCTCTGTCCTTCTTACTTCTATGGAGTCAAGACGTCACTTAGTCGAAAACAGCTATCGTTGCATACGTGGTACATGATAGCAGTTGATACTGTGGTCGTCAACAGTTGGTCCGCAATTTCGTTAACAAGTTCATTCCTGTATGAAAAACGTTCGAAGTGACTCGTATTTTCGTTTCCCGTATTTAGTTGTTTTTTTTTTGTTATAAATCCGTTACTGCTTTAGTTCTCTTGTTAATTTTTGCTCATAATATTGTTACTAATTAGTTGTTGATTTTAATCATGGAAAAAATTATAAATGTTTTGTACCCTTAACTTTGTTTACATTTTTTATCTCGTCTCGTTGGCCTTTCTATACATTATTATAAGAAGACATCGTAAAGATTATGCTCTAAATTTTTGCAGTACCTTCCCCCGGCAGACCAGATGAAGAAATTGGCCGAGTTGAAAGTGAATAGTGAAGAATTGACCGAAGCTGAACTGTTTGGAGCGACAGTGGCAGACATCAAGAGGCTTGTGCCTCGACTCAGGAGCTTGGCCTTCAGGGAACATTATGCCGAGATTATATCTGAAGTTAAACCTGTAAGTAATACGCATAAGGTCTTTCTAATTGGTATACAATTTCTTCATGACTGCTGTAAATAATTCCTTTAAACTCGAAATACCTTCAAAACATAACACACTTATGTATATATTATAACAGTGGTAGTCACGCGAACTGCATATGAAATACCACAACCTCTCAGAATATCGACGTCAAGTGGGTCATGCCGCGTTTCTCTCGGTGAGACAGATATTTGGAGGCCCAACCCCTTCCCGTCTCTGCTTCTTATCCCACTTCCGACCCCTTCCCTATCCCAAGGCCAATTTAAAGGCCGGCAAAGCAACAGTAATGATACCTGTGTCGCGGTGTCGACGACCGAACATAGTTACCATTAATTAACACACCTGACGTTACCCTTATCCCATAAATATAAGAATATTTTTAACATTTAACAAATTGCTTAGGACATTGTTTCCGGAACGGCTGCGTGTGAAGAGGTGAAATCCAGTGACAAGTTTGCCAAGATATTGGAACTCCTTCTTTTGTTGGGCAACTACATGAACACCGGGTCTAACAACGCTGGTGCATATGGATTTGAGATCAGCTTTTTGACCAAGGTCAGTCTAGTTTCTTTGATAGCATCTCTACTAATGTATGTTATTGTTATAAACAACAACTACATGTTTTAAAAGGATATTGTTGCTAAAAAAAAATATTTACCTGTCTCGAGGGTCCAGTGGTAGAGCACCCCACTTCTGAATCCGGAAGTTGCGGGTTCGAATCCTGACACTGGCTCACACCAATGACTTTTCGAAATTGTTTTCGGAAGTTATGTGTGATAAATATCAATGACTAAAAATTTTGTGCCCGGTGTGGCAAAAGGTTCGCCACCTGTTCCATTTGTGACGTAAACATAACGGCGAGACGAGGCTTAACAGCGGCTGCCTACACCTTCTGGTAACAGAGGCATGATGTTATGTTAAAATAATTATCGCATTTTGTATTTTTAGTTGACGGCTACAAAAGATTTGGAGAACAAGCAAACGTTACTGCATTATTTGGTTGAAACAATCGAGAACAAGTTCCCTGACGTGTTAACGTTTGCTGAAGAAATGCCGCACGTGGACAGGTATTATTTTACTACAATATTACTCCTTTTTTGGGATATCAGATATATATTTAGGTTTAGCTGACCAGGCGAACTTCATTCTCAAAGCAATAAAATACTTTTTCTTTAAAAGAAACCTAAGTTGCCCCATATTACACCAGTTACCTGCCAATAATAATTCCGTCAAAATAGGTCCTGCCATTTCAGAGATTAGGGTCCATTCAAGTATTATGTAAGCAGATATATTACAATGCCCCCCCCCCTCCCCAATCCCCTTGTCAGCATAAGTAAGGAATGCTCTCATCCCCTCCCCCATACTTACGTAAACATTTTACATAAAAATAATGCTCAAGAGACAAGAGATCTACACGATTGGTCTATGGTTTTTTAAAAAATAAATATCTACTGATGACGTAATCATCATCTGGACCCCACTCCCGCTCTGTCATCAAAAATAAGCAAAGCAAAGACCGCCCCCCACCCCTACTCCCTAAAGTGCTTACGTAATACTTGAACGGCCACTTACCCGGTACAGACAGAGAGACTAACAAGAAAAGAGTGAAAATATTATTTTGGTGTATGTACCAATTATATATTCATATGAACGTAGTAGAAAGATGCTATTTCATTTATGCTAAGTACTATACTTAGCATAAATAACCAACTAACCAACCAACAAAAAATATAAATAATACAAACATAAATAACCAACTAGTTATTTATGCTAAGTATAGTACTTAGCATAAATAACGAACTGTATAACTAAGTGAAGCGTTGTGAGGAATTCCACCAACATGGAACTTGCTTGTTCCCTGCAGGGCTGCCCGTGTTTCCATGGAGAATCTCCAGAAGTCGTTAAAAAAGATGGAGAATGATATAAAAGCATTGGAGATGGATCTGAACAATTCCCGCGTGCCGCAATGTCCTGATGATCTGTTCCACGAATCTTTGAGTGTATCCTTTTATATAGAATTTAACAATGTCCAACTGTCTATTCAGATAAATATGTACATCATATTCTAATAAAAAATGTTATAACAAGAGAAGAATGTGTCCTGGAGACAGGTGCCTCAAAAATCAACGCGAGTGCATAAAAAGAGTCATGAAAGTCAACGAAGCGAGTGAGGCGTGTGTGTAAGAATCGTGCCTTATTCACGCGGCGCTCTGTTCTCTCTGCCTACCCCGCAAGGGATTTGGCGTGAAGTTATGTATGTATACATGCTATAACAAGATCACGTCATGTCATGCCTCACTTGTTCTTAATCTTTCGCTGACAATAATTATAACAATGAAATAGCTACTGGTAAAAATGTAAGCTGGAAAGCAATCGTAACGTCCACATTAATAAGTTGTAATAATGAATAGTGTTATGTGTTAGTAAATAACACATGTCACAAACATGGATGAATTGTGTGAAAGATGAATAATGAAGGGTGTGGCTGTGGAAAAAGCGAATGATAGGGTATCGTTGAAAAGAAAACCCTGTAGTGCCGACCCCCGAAATGATGAGAAAAGGGCAGGAAGATGATGATGTTATGTTGTAGTAAATTTCTAATTGTTTTTTTTTTTTATATAAACTTATTTAACAACAATGGCCATAACATTGAAACAACTTTTTATGGGCTATAACGCGTTTATTTAGATTCTACGCGATATAATCCATAAAAAGTAAAATAACAATGGCCATCTCTGGTAGAAATAAAGAGTATATAGTTAACAACCATGACCTCTCAGAATATCGACTTGAAGTGACTCATGCCTCGTTTTGTTCAGAGAGAGTTCCCTGTTCTTTCCCATCCTACTCCCTTAAAGGCCTGTTACACTATATGTGTTGAAGGTATCCATGGGTGGCTATAGTCAATTTCCACCAGGTGATCTGCTTGCTCGGTTTGCCGTAATATATCATTAAAAATGTGTTAAGAAATCAGCGATTTTCTTAGCCGAACACAGAAATTTGCGGTGGAAGCCCGTGAACAGTGCGATCTGCTGCTTTCTATGTTCAAGAAGATGGAAGCGTTGTACAACGAACTGGCCGAGTATTACGTGTTTGACCCACAGAAGTACACCTTAGAAGAGTTCTTCTCGGACATCAAAACCTTCAAGGATTCGTTTAGTGTGAGTTTGTGTTGTCATTTGTTAATCCGACTGTTTCTTAGGATTATTCTTAGGATTTTATTTTGATTCAGCTCAGTGCTCAAATGTTATGAATATTGTCAAAATGTTGACCAGTAAAATACATATTCAATATTTAGGTTTGTATTAGTTTAGATAACTGAATTATAGCTTTGTATCAAATTTCATTTTGAAAATTAAATAGTGCCTTTGTACTCTGGAAGTCGATTACCTCGCTTCTGAAATAATAACACGCTTTCGAGCCCTCACCAATGACTTCTCGGAATTTATGAGTGATAAATATCAATAACTGACAACGATGTGCAGGATGTGTGGCAATAGGGTCTGCCAGTTGTTTCATTTTAGGTATAAAAATAATGTCGGTGGGCCAGCGGTCAAGCACCACGCTTCATATTCAGAAGTCTTGGTTAAATTCCTGGCTAACATCAATTCGGAATTCTTTTCGGAAGTTATGTGCGATGATGTGCATGGCAATAGGTTCGCCACTTATTCAATTTGGGGCGCGTAACATAACGATTCGGCGAGTCGAGGCCTAACAGCCGCTGCCTACCCCTTGTGTGTCGCAGGCGGCGCACGCGGAGGTGGCGGGGGCGCGGGAGGCGCGCGGGCGGGCGGAGCGGGCGCGCACGGCCCGCGCCGCCGCCGAGCGCGAGCGCCGCGACCGCACGCACCGCTACCAGCAGCTGCTCGACATCCACCAGGCGCAGGACGGCGTCATGGACAGGTACGCACGCGGCACGCCCGCTGTAGCCACTACGTCCCGGGTACTGTAGTAACCAAAAGTGCTTACAACCACTTACGTCTCGGGGACTTTAGTCTCCAAAAGTGCTTGTAACCACTTACGTCTCGGGCACTGTACTCTCCAAAAGTGCTTGTAACCACTTACGTCGCGGGCACTGTAGTCTCCTCAAGTGCGTGTAACCACTTACGTCGCGGGTACTGTAGTCTCCACAAGTGCTTGTAACCACTTACGTCTCGGGTACTGTAGTCTCCACAAGTGCTTGTAACCACTTACGTGGCGGGACTGTAGTCTCCTCAAGTGCGTACAACCAGTTACGTCGCGGGTACTGTAGTCTCCACAAGTGCTTACAATCACTTGTGTCCCGGGTACTATAGTCTCCACGCGTGAAACCTTTTAAAAATAGAACATTTCGATACTCTAATTTGCAAACCTACTAACTCCACTTTTTTTCGCAAATGGCATTTTGATACCGGCAGGTCTAGTTTCTATTGGTATCAAAATTTTCATTTTCGAAAAAAAAGTGGAGTTGGTAGGTTTGCAAATTAAGTTATCGATTTAGAGATCGTAGCGACGTTATGACTGTTTGTTTTTTGTGTTACTAAAATCTCTGTGGAGTTAAGCCATTATACTAAACATATATGGCATTGATATTAATGCCTCTCAATCAGATATAATTTAAGCATAGTGTACTTTGAACCAACAGTGAATTAAGTCGGCAAATAAAGGTTGTAGTGACTATGATTTCATAATTATTTTGGATATAACTGTCTGTACATAATCTTGTTAATAGTAATATTTCCTAAAGTGTTTGCTGATCCAACTAGTAAATATCCATGCTCCATTAGTTTCTACAATTGATTTAATTAGTAAAACAGATTTAATAGAGGCGGATTTCTAGATAAGAACGGTCGTTATTTAGACCAGATTGTTGATTAGATGTAGTCATGTAGATTTTGATTTCTGAAATAAAATTGTTTGTAGTCCGCCAAATGTAATACGCATGTAATAAACGCACCGATTAAACGTTCGGACAGTTACGACCCTATGCAAGCGATGAACATTCACGTTTAAAATTCCGTAAAGTACTGGGGGCAATAGCATAAATAAACGTCATCTATCGCCACTAAAGACAACAGCATACATATAACTTAAGATACTGTTTGTGTTAATAAAAATTGTTTTTGTTACTATTCACAGTTTAATGGAGGCATTGCAGAGTGGATCGGCGTTCAGTAGAGAACGGCCTAGAAAGAAAGCGAACCCAAGAGTGGCTGGAGGTAATGTTATATATTTTATTCTTTACATTTATAATGAGACGTAAAAAGACCCCGTATATTTTTGTCAATAAATAAGTATTGCAATAAAAGCACTTTACATACAATCTGATCTTCCCCTATTATCCAATTTGACTGTAAAATTATGGTGTTGCGTTTGGTTCTTACATTAAGGATTTTTAAAATAAGTAATAGATTTTGTTAAGTCATTGCTATTATTATTTTTTACAGTTATAGTATCTTATTACTAGATTAGTTCTGTTTCCTCTTCACCTGCGAGTCGTCTATAATTAGACAACTAAATAAAAATATTATGTGATGAAACTACTACATTATATATATCATTATCGTTCATCACTACTTCATTCACGTCATTTTGATTTTGGTACTCTGATTGGCGCCAAAAATTGGCCGTTTCACAGACGCCTGTCTAATATTACGGTAGAGGTCACTAAATCACTTTCAACAACAAAATCGATTTTATGCACTTGTCTCGGGGAATAATGCGTTAAGAAAAAAATGATCAGTCTGGGGAATAATGTTAAAAGGCAAATAAAAATCGGTGCAGATAGGCCCAAGGGACAGTCCGAGTACACATTCTCTTGCACTCTCTCTCTCATAGACAATTTCATTTAAGTTTTACTTCAATCGTGTGATCTCAAGCACATTCGTTTTCTTTTTGTTCATTGCACTGTGTTATGGTTAAACCACACATTATTATGTATACACGCATGCTCAGAGGAGATAATCGAAGAGGAGGGTCTAGTTCATGCAATACTGCACAGGTTACAAGGTATGTCCTTACATTTCACCCGTAGAATATGGGCCCTATGCACACACACGTTATTAGGCCTGCAATACCACGTGCGCGTGCACGTCTCAGACGTACACGATTCAATCCTACCAAATACCGATAAGGAATTCCTCATATCGCTCAGCTCATTTGCTGCTTTATTTTTTTGTTTTTGTAGTTTTAGAAATCCCGTACATAATCCGTAATTTGTTTTTTTTTTAACAAAGTTCCGGTGTCTCAAAAACGGTATATCTGAAACCTCTAGGATAAGGTATATTGTGCAATGTAGCAAATATCGTTTTGAAATAAGATTTTAGTTTTTTTTTGAGTTGCGAACAATCTAAATGACCTAATGTACCTATTCAAGTTTCGGTTTTTTTCGAGTCAATTTTTTGGGGGCGTTATTGCCTCTGCTGTACGATGCGTGGTAAAAAGATCAAATCGCAGAGGATAAGAATTTCGATAAAAAGGATAATATTCAAAAGTAAATCAAAATCGAATGCAGCCGTACTACATATAGATTTTATTAAATTTAGAAGTGTCCTGCGCACGCGCATTGCAACGACGAGGGCGTATCGGTGAAGACACTGACTACGCGTGTCTGCTGCAAAAATACAGACAAGTCTCTCTAAATTAAAAATACGTATAGGCTTTTGATGTAAATACTAATATACATTTTGAGTGTACGAAATTATTCGACATTTCAGAGTAAATATTTCTTGTATAAAAAAAGAAACATTTTGTCTTTTATAATTTGCTCTATTTGCGACAATTATAGTAAAGACATCTACTCTGAAGTGGTTAATATTTTATGCTTTCCCTTCAAGCTAAATACTAATACCAACATTCCAGTACAAATCACTTTTCCCTAAAAAAAAAATTGCATCTAAAATTTATTTACAAAAGCTGTAATTTTCTCAGTTAGTTTCGCTTAACTCGCTTCCCCATTTCTATATTTAGTCCCGGTTTATATCTAACAAAAATTTCATCGTTTTATACTTTGTGTAGATTTTATCTTGCTTGCTATACAGTTAAAAATTCCGTATTTGTTTATATTTTCGAATAATATCGATGTATGGTGTACAAAAAAAATACATGTTTCAATAGCATGATAAAAATAAGTACTTTTTGAAATATCTTGTTGTTTAATTTAAGCGTCTTCAAAGTATTGAAAAGTAAACTTGGAAACATTTAGAGTAAATTTAAGAAAAAAGTGGAAAAAGTAACAGATATTATCGTGCCATTACGTGCACAAAATTTATTTACACAAACCTTTCCAGGTATTCTATATTTATTATTTTCTACAGATTATTCTATATTTATTGTCGTTTCTAGATTAACATAAGCTTTTGATGTCGTGATGTTGGTTTGATTTATAATGATTATTAATAACTAAAATTACATATTTAAAACAACAATTTCTCGTAAACGTTTTTTTAACTTTAAGCGATGTTGTCAAGAGCGGCGTTCAACGTAAGCAAATAATCATATTGACTGTAAAGTTTATTTAGTATTAATCTGTTTTTTAAATAAATAACGTTGAAAATATAAAACATTTAATGAAAATTGTATTTTGAAGGAAGCAGTTTATTCAATTCTATTTCATTTAACTTTTGTATAAATTAAAATAAGATTTTTAATAAACATATTAGAATGCTGAACAAAAGCTATTATGCCATTTGTTTACTTAAAGCAGCTTAGCAGCTACAATATCCTGTCGATTTGTATATAATTTAATTTTGTTTGTTCAATTTGACAGCTGAACGAAGAGCACAGTTGAGTCGGTCGCGGTCCCGCTCTGGCTTGACGGGACCGCTCACATCGAGGGAGTTAACTAAGTAAGTATATACTAAAAAAACCTCAGTATCTTCTCTTCCATTTTAATTGATCTATCATAGACATAACTATAGTCGACTTCTTATTTTTAATTTGTAATGTTTTCCCGCAGTGAGTTGCTGGGCAACGCGTGATAAAAATAATTCGTCCGAAGTGATATTTAGTGACGTAATAATACATTTGTACGATATTATAAGGACTGTTATACGCCAAGTGTTTATGATATATAAATAAATATACAACATTAGACATAATATGAAATATGTGTAATATAATATTATATCTGAATTCTGTGTTAATCGGTATTTCAAATTTCTTGGTTAATTCGCGCCATATTTTTAGATATCTAGAAGTTGTTATAGGATTTCTTTGTTGAAAAGTCCGGTCCGTATGTTTATTATACAACTTAATAAATAAGCTTTACATGGAATTAATACAATCTTCAAATTATTTACTACTACTTACTTATACTTATAACGATAAAATTCTGGAGATACAATATTATGTCAGGCTCGTGATTGCATAACGAAGTTTTGTTGTCTTCATTGGCGTCAGAAATAGTGACTGCCACGAAGTATAGCAACACAGGAGTCCGAACAGTACATAGTACCTAATAATGTACGCAATAATAAACTGAGATCTTAGTTCTCTTTTCTGCCATGATGGTTAGGTAAGTACTTACGTCGCGTTTATTAGTAGTAAACAGAGCGACAAGCGAGTCAACGGCGACAAAACTTCCCGCGTAAGGATTTGAACGAGTGCTTCTCGATGGATGGCGCCTCTACCGGCAAAAATTCTTTCAAATAGGGACCCATTCAACATTATGTTCGACTTCTGTGTTTATGTAATTGTATGAAAGCAGATTAACAGTTTTCAGCGATTTTTAAATCTGCAATCAAATTTTATTTCTTTTCTATAGTATTACAATAGATCTATTTATTAAGATTTCTAGTGAGTGACATAATTCCGGAATGATTTCGAACGACATTCCGTAATTTATCTGAGACGGGAATAAATGTCACATTAGAACTTAGTCATGATCGAAAAAATATGTGCAATCTAAAAATAATATCTTCAACAGTATTGACAACGTCCACGGGAGAGTTTAGTAAGATGTTTTTTGTATACATTATAATATATTTGTTAATTATATATTTTGTTTACTAGAATCCAATAAAAAAATGCTTTACTTATATCAAAATTTGTGTGCCTTTGTCACTATGCCATTAAATTAAATGATTAATCACCTTTTTGAAAGTCTGTTTACAAATATCTGCTTAGAGGAATCTGAATTGTACGCATTATAAACCCGCAAATGCCTAAATAAAATTTTCTATCGCAAATTAAGAAAATTGTTTACATAAATGTGTGTCGATTTTTTATAAATAGAAATTAATGTTGAGTCCAAGTCGTTGAAAAAATAATTCGTTTCGTTACTCGGAAAGTGACGAGTAATTGTAGTATTGTTTGTTAATGCTCAATATATTAAATAAATATATTTGCTTATATAAATAATTTGTATATCTGAAATGCCATGGAGTTATTGAAAAGCCATGGATTTTTTTTTATAAATTTTGAGAATTTTCGTGTTTAATATGAACAATTATTACACCGAATTCATTACGAATGATCTTTGTGTGTGAATTACTGTGATTTTCTATTAAAAAAAATTAAAAGACCTTTCCAGTAAGATAATGATGATTTAGTATTAGATATTTGATTTATCAATTAGATATTTTTCATTTTTTTGTTGAATATTAGTCGTCATTTTGTTTATTTCATATATGGTTTGTCAGTGTTACAGTGTTTTACAATTATTTCCATTTAACGTCATATTTACATTAGAAAAGTGATACATATACACGTGGACAGTGACACGTGTAGTCTACACGTGGACATAATAAAGAAACAAAGTGAGGAATAAATGAGAAATTAATCGCTGCTTTTAATTACTTATTTGCAATAAATCCGATAAAAACAATAATTAATTAGTATATATAAAAACTGAGGTGTGTTAAACAAGTATTAAGTTTTTTGGTTGTCCGAAGGACCATGGAATTGATGGAATATTATTATGCATTAAAAATTAAACTGTATACATAGACAATATGAGCTGAATATATTATTAAATAGTGGTTATTTATGAATAGTTTTGATATTATTGAAAATTTCCGTCTTTTTATTATTAATAATTTTGATGTACATAATTAGATACTGGCCTTTGAGTGGCCTTGGCTGTAAAATAATTATGTATACTGAGTACCTACATACATGATATGTTTATATTAGTATTTTGGTCATAAGAATATTTGTAATTGTTAAGGGCCAAAGTCTGTTCCGACTCAAATTGTATAGAGGGATTTTAAATGTTTATTTAGTTTGTAACATGCATTTGTTTTATTTTACACGAGAATAACGATGTAAATGTAATTAATTTTCGATATGAATATATTTTTAATTATTTATATTTAAGGTTTTTTAAAACTTTTATCGTAAGATTAAAAAATACTTGTCTATTTTCACTGTTGGTTGACAAAGTGCTGTGTTCTTTTTAGACGATTGGATAGTGTGGCAGAAAAAAATAAATCTTTCTATGTTTTCATTGGTACCGTCCGTGTCAGGGCAGATACCCAGATGAGCTAGTTTCCAGTGGAGCTATGCATTAATATTTTGTCAATTAGTGGTGATGAATTCATACATTCAGCGTTCATTTTATAATTGTGTCACAATTTCATTATATCTACGATAATTATAAATATTCTCACGTTGTAAATTATACCTAATATTTGTATGTAAATTTCATATGGACCCGGTTGTATGTAACATCAGCTATGTAACTTTAAAATTAACTACTTATATACTATGGATTGAACTGACTACTAAAGGCCTACTTGTAATTTCAAACAAGGCAATTAAAGTTTGAGATATATGTATTAAGGGGAAAGCCTACAGCATTTGACACACAGTTTAATTAGATGGATTGCCTAGCGAGAGAATATAATACAACCAAGTTTTGCATATCACTTACTATCTATAAGTTGGTAGTGCTACCATTACTATAATTGAAGACTATTAATGTTAAATAACTGTCCATTTTAGAATACCGTTGTAATAATAGCATACATTCATTTCAATACTTACCTGCTTACTTCGCTGGCCCAGTGACCCGAAGTGGATCTTGATCTTGGATTCCATATCTGGCCCAGATCTTTCTGGCGACTTAATCCTTCCATCGATATCTTGGCACGGATGGTATTCGGAAAGTTGCCCATGATAGGCTTTCTTTGCGGCTCGATCCTATCCCATTCACTTTATACACATACATAGTCAGTCATAGCCAGATTGTCGGGAAGATTTTATATCTCCATTGATATTCGCCTCAGACACTAGCTCTTCTATCCCCTGCCTGTACTATGCGACTATGCCCCAACCGCTGCACTCGTTGGTCCCAAAATCTTCCGTAGTATATTTCATTCCGCTACTTAGAATTTGTTCTCCTCCTTTAAAGTTCACGTCTTGGGGCGGAAAATTCATTTTTATATTCCTACAGTTCACGTTAATATGATACTATGATTATAAGAATTGCTGTAACATTTGAGAGATTAGGAGATTATGAAATTTTACAGCGCCCGGATATATTTTTCCGGTGTTATTTTCTGCAAATCCCGTGAATAATTATAAATCTAAAAATTACGACTGTAACACGTGTTCATATATCTTCAGGCCTTTAATACCCGAATAGTAGGCAGCCTTAACACACTATTACCGAAAGATACATTTGTAGTTTTATTAAAGAACATGAACATGTTTAATTGATTATGTTGAGTTATGATTGCCGGCACATTTAGGTGTGAAAGAACATTTTATAATTTGGAAAAAAATAGTATTAAACCGTTTCAGTGTGCTGCCATCCAACTTGTTTTTAGAAGGTATTAAAGTACATTTTATGTCCAACAATTTTATTAATTCGTGTGATTTGATATATTGGTAATCAGACTTTATCAGTAGGGATATTCTAAAATAGGTTCTTCCCCGTATAAACAGATTATATATAAGTATAATATACATGTCGCTGAACGTACTTAGTATATAATATGTATACATGTAAATATATTTTTGTAAACTGTTAAATTTTTACTTAATAATAATGTTTTTAAAACAATATGTTGTTGTTTTTATTTATTACAAATTCGTCAGTACACTTTAGATTTCATTCTGATTGTATTTATAGGTGTACTAGCTGTGCCCGCGACTTCGTACGCGTGGAATTTGTGATCAGATAGCTATATTTTTACATAGACAGTTGAGAAGTAATTACCTCTAAAATGAAATTGTAACTGGTAGGATAAGTACAGATTGCGGTAGCAATGGTTGTTGCCCGCATTGTTTATTTTCATTTTAACAGGAATTTTTGTAGTATAGCTGTAGCCCGCGACGTCATCTGCCTGAACGCTATACAGCACCAAAAATACCTACGATTATACCTTTTAAAATAACATTTATTTACCCGTTACTTCTTTACATTTCATAAATACAGAAAGTACAGTAACAGAGGGAGACTGTCTTTTGTAAAATTGTTGAACTTCAAAAGTGCTGATTTTCAGTCTGCTTTGAATAAATGACTTTATGGTGATTCTGCTGAATTAAGTAATAAGTTGCGACTGAAGCAAATGTAGAAAATAATGAATAAGAAAATATATACAGTGAAACTTGGTTAAGTGGGACCTGTATAAGTGAGAAACCTCCATAACTGGAACTCATGCTGAGGTCCCAACACTTTGGCACTGAATTACCTCTGTTAGTGGGACGAGGTAAACCTCTATATCTGGGATTTGTTCTTTCGATTTATCATCATAGATAACATTGTTTGTTTACTCATTCTTATTCTACCCACAAATTCCAAGTAACGTAAGTCACGTAAGTACAAATTTTGAGCTTCAATTACCTTCAGTTTTAGTTTCGCTTTACTATCATATAGATGTTTATTAGAAAAATGTCAAAACGAAAGCTACAATCGTTATCATTACGTGAAAAACTGAAGTTAATATCCGTTTATGAAAGTGGGAAGACACGCGAAGAAGTTTGTGCCGAATTTAATGTGCCAAAATCTACTCTTTGTAGAATAATTCAGAGTAAAAATAAAATTGAATCACAATGTTCTGAAGGACAAGGAAAACTAAAACGTGTACGTTTATCAGAATATCCTGAACTTGAACAGTGTACAAATGAGACCTGATGAACCTGTATAAATGAGACAGATATTTATTTATACCTGTATATCTGAGACACTGGGTAAGTGGAATACCTCTATAAGTGAAACGACATTGCCGGTCCCTTGATGTCTCACGTAACCAGGTTTCACTGTATATAGAAAAGGATAAAAATATATACTTATAAAACTTCTCTATAAACAACATTGCTGGTTTGGCTCTCCGCAGCCAAAATGTAAAGAGAGTCAGGACTGGTGACGCGGGAGCAAGCGACGTACAGCTGCCCGTGTGAGAAGCAGCTCGTCCTGAGGTCGACACCCGCTGCTCTCAGTGTCTGCCCCTGCGACTTATTGATGGTCATCGCGAAGCAAACACTCACGGGGAACTGTACGCGCTTGAACTGGAACGGGAAGTTATGAGGTATGAGGGGAATGCGTGGTACAAATACTGCCTCGCCTACGCCACAACCCGTAAGAATTTCCGCCTCAATGCTGTGTCTGTGGAGCGAGATGACTTTAAGGCGGGTCCCGTTACACAACTTCGGAGGAGATAGGTTCCGAAGAAGCATAATCGGGACACCGACTTTCAGCTTGATAGTATGCGCTGGAAGTCCACTTGCTGACAGAGAGTTCAGAAATTCCACGGGATAATGTGTGGCATCATCTTGCTCGATGACAGTGTTTATAGAGGTGTAAACCACTTCATTCCCCTCAATTTTCGAGAGAATGCATTCGTTGATTGCTTCAGCCTGACCATTTTTGGGCGTCAAAATTGCCCGCTCACATACCCAAGAATTCTGCTGGTGCGGTATATGACTGATGTCCCCGTACACACAGCGAATGAGTTCTTCTAAGCTGGATACGACTCTACCGAGAGACTCTGGAAGCACCACCTGCCCACCTCTCTCCTCTGGTAGAGTGCCTTCGCCAAGACTTAGAAGAACATCGGAGAATTCTTGAGCACGTGCATTGCCGCCGAGCCGAGCTCTCATATTAATGGTCAAGCGCAGCGTACGAACTCGTGACCACAGCGAAGATCGTTTCAACGAAGCATTCACCTCGTCAGCCCTCGATCCCCGCGTCACCACGGGAAGCGTTTGTCGGAAATCGCCACTGAATAGAACTGTGACACCACCCATCAAGTGTTCGTTCCTGCGGATGTCCTGCAGGGTTCTGTCCACGGCCTCAACTGCTTTTCTATTGGCCATCGTACACTCATCCCATACGATCAGAGAGCAATCCTTCAGCACGTGTCCCTTATCACTATTGCGTGACACACCACAAACAGGCGTTTCGGTGCTCTCTAAATCGATGGGAATTTTAAACATGGCATGTGCTGTCTTGCCACCCGGAAGCAGTGTGGCAGCGATTCCCGACGACGCTACAGCAATGGCAATTTTGCCTTGCCTCCTGACCTCTGCAAGTATGCCAGTGGTAACAAATGTTTTTCTTATAAAATTACGAAGCAATCATTACACCAATAAATACCGAACAAAAATATTAACAGTTTTTAGCATATACAAATACATTTTTTTAATTGTCTTGCTCATCTCTGAAAAGAATTAACGATACAATTTTAAAGAAGAAAATGCACAACTCCATCTATGACTCTTAAAAACATCTATTGACCGCAAGCGCATGATGAAATTTCAATTATTTATATTCAAAAAGTGTTTAAACATGTAATTCGACTTGATGTTTTTAAAATCTCAAAGATTTATTTATATCTAAAACCAAAAAGTGCTTACACGTGTAATTCAACTTAATGTTTTCTGTTTTGTAAATCTCATAGATGGCACTGTTTTAAAATTGTCTGTTATGTTTAACGGCATAAGTTAATTAAAATGTGAAGCTAACTTATATTATATTATTATTATTATTATATGTATAGATTAAAGCATGGTTATTAACATAATAACACCATAACAACATACAAATATGCGTCGTTAGATTACACGTTGCTACAGAATACATTGAAGAAATAAAGGTTCACTGCTCGTTCCTCGTAGGTGATAGCGTGATAATATGTAGCCTATATGTTGACCCGACTTCTTAATAATTTTCGTGCCAAATTTGAAGTAAATCCATGCAGTACTTTTTGAGTTTATCCCGGACATACATACAGACAAACAGACAAACAGACAAAAATTCTAAAAAGTATATTTTTGGCTTCGGTATCGATTGCAGATCACACACCAAGTATTCTTTTTAAAAAATATTCAATGTACAGTTTTGACTTTTCTACAATTTTATTATATGTATAGATATGAACCTTCGTGGTCCACGCATATCATCCACCCTGGATGTAATGCGTGGACCGGGATTTCAATGGCGAGCCGAAATGGGCTAATCTTAACCCGTGCTGCCTAGTAATGATAAAATATTACAAAATAAAGTAAAAACAGTTGGCAAACAATTACTGTTGAAAAGTATATTCAAGGTTACATTAGGCACTTTGTTTAACAAGATATAAAAGACGGGACTGAAACCACATCCAAGTGAGATTCTACCCAAATGATATATTTAAGTTTCTGCAAGTAAATAAGCTAGGAGTTAGTAGGTAGGACCAAGTTTGTCATTAAACTAGCTGACCCGGCGAACTTTGTCCCGCATCAAAAGTAATTTTTGCAGCATTTACAATTAAAGTGCTAAATCTCTAAAATTATCACTTTTACTTCTATTTATACATACAAACCAGCGCGTCGAGTCCTCTTCTATCTATTAAAAAAACCGCATGGAAATCCGTTGCGCAGTTTCAAATATCTAAGCATATAAGGGGACAGACAGCGGAAAGCGAGTTAGTTTAATACTATGTAATAATACCAACAAAGGTACTTCTAACAATGTAGTGTATTTCAGCTATAATTGCAAATATAGGGCACCTGTCACTCATTATCAGTTATTATATTGTTTTCCGCTGAAAGTGATTAAAAAACATAACCATCTTCCTGTTACAGCCGGTTAAAAAATGTGTTGCTATTTGCGGATGATTCTGTTTTATATTCGTCATTCCAATCTTCCTCCATTGTCATCATCAAACCGTAGTATCTTTCAATAGAATTTGGCCTCGTGCCAAACATTAAAAAAAATACTTAAATCATTGTTATCACATTTTTTTCCAGTTAGGAACGTTAAAATGGCTTATTATTCGGCAGTACGTATTAATGTATTTTTATTTTTAAATAATTTTTAAATAATATACTGGCTTGGTTTCTAGAGACGAATTTTCTCTCGAATACCGTTGCCAGGATGTGTTTGGTTTTTAATCTATTTCATAAATATATCACCAACACAAAATATACACTTACAATTACGCTACAATACTTACAGTGGTAGAGCCAAGCAGTTCGCTGCATAAATAGGCCGGCTCGACCAGTGAAATACCACGATCTCTCAGAAGATCGACGTAAAGAGGCTCATGCCGCGTATTGTTAGGTGACAGATGTAGGTACTCAGAGGCCCACCCCCTTTCCCCATCCTTTTCTATCCTACTCCCATAAAGGTCGGCAACGTAACAGTAACACTGTATGTGTTGTTAGTGTCCATAGGCGGCGCAGGTTGCTTACCAACATGCTTGCACATTTGCCCTCCTATCCCATAAAAAAAAAACTATTTTCAAAACGTTTCACTGGTGGCGGCCAAACTTCCCGAAAAGTGCATCGGTACCTTTAGGCACTTTTGGGACTAAGCTTCCCGAACCTTTGCTCCCGATTCACTCCGTATTTTGCTTAAAACTGCATTAACATCCGTTTCGTAATATGTAAGCGTAAGAGACAACCGAAGCGATCTAATCGGTTTGTAGTAAAATTATCACATGGAAGGAATACCGCATTACACATTTTAAACAAGAAAAAAGATAACATCTTAAATATAAAACGTGATTATTTTTCTACAATCTCAATACAATACAATCTCAATATTTTTGAACATTTACCAAGATTTAAAAAGAAATGAAATAAAGAGAAATAAAAATCCGCTCTTATCACCAGATCCGCATTTATTAGGTAGATATATAAACTTGTATAATAATCTACACAGTATAAAGTTCGTTTTATATCTAATATAACAATTGATAAATATAACCATATATAAATAAATAAATATCTAATGTTTGTCAAATTCACATGGTATATTGCCATTGCATGATGGGCGGAGCGTGTACTGTGCCAAGACACGCCCAACTGCGCACGCGCATGTTTTGGCCTAGCATATATTTTGTGATGCTCTCCATTTATAAATATATATTATATGTACATACTATGCTATTATTTATATGAATGTGTAGAATAAGAACATCATCAAGATCACGGAAGTATCCACAAAAGCATTTCCTTATATTATTAGCTGTAAATAAA
The DNA here is from genome assembly GCA_905147225.2 of Euproctis similis. NCBI lineage: Eukaryota > Metazoa > Arthropoda > Insecta > Lepidoptera > Erebidae > Euproctis > Euproctis similis. The sequence goes on from LR990106.1 coordinate 18,020,571, forward strand.
GCCAACTCTGTATTTTTCTGCCGAGGACCACTTAATCTTATCATTCATCTTGATAAAAGGGCAAACGCATAGTATTAAAATAGTTGCTACAGAAATCGTGTAAGTCAACTCAACAAAATCGTTAATTCATTGCACTTTTAATGATGAACTGGTTCATCTCTTTGCGCCATCTACCCATCTTGATGAGTAGTAGATAGGTACTCTGGATGTACGTGGGTGATCTGAAAAGTTTCCGACCTAACAATGATACAAGATTTTTTTTCTTACTTTTTTTAGTTATTTTTCTACATACCATGTAACTCTACACACTTGTCCCAGCGATGGATTTATTGCGCCTAAACTGCGCCAACAGAGCTTTGGAAATGTTCATTCGAACACGTTTTTGGTCTAATGTGAGCAAATGCGGCACCCAACGCGCGGACAGCTTTCTCCTGTCTAAATCTTGATTTAATATGTGATAAACACGTTCTTTGGATATTTTCATAACCTCTGCTATCTTTCTCACTCTAATTCGGCGTTCGTCTAACACCATTTCGAGCACTTTAGCAATGTTATCGGCAGTAGTTGCAGTTTTTAAACGTCCGGTACGTTCATCGTCTCATCGTTCACTGTGGTGTGGTAAACGATGGTGCAGAGTCCTCATACACAGAGTCCAACTCACCTTTGATTGCGTAGGCGTATTGCCTTTCAAAACCACGCATTTAATAACAGCTTGATAGGTACTCATTTTTTTCAATTTTCACAAAAACACATCTACTCACTCAACGACTGTTAACTAAAAACTGCATGTCCAAAATGGCCTAAACTTTGGTAAGTGACTGTTAAAAAGATGCACAACTACATTCACTAGCTTTTATTGACGAGTGGCCCCATCTTTCAGTTGCGGTCGGAAACTTTTCAGACCACCCTGGTACTGTATTTATTTATTTGTATATTTGCTTTTTTAAATATACAAATAAAAATAAGTTATTTGTACTTTGGACACACCAAGTTGCAATGCTATTTTTATATAACTAATTGCATCTCATAAGCCTCATTTTAAGCCGTTTGAATGTTCTTGCTGTTTGTAATAATATGGTTCAGTGTAATTAATTCAGTATATTATTATTTCATATTGTGGTTCGGCAACTGATGAACAATTCAGTTATTTATGAACAACTGCAGTTAGGAGTCAATAAAATCGCAAATTCACGCGATGTCCTTTCATATATATTTCTGTATTTTGGTAGGTACTTACTAATTGAATTCTAATGAACATTAAATATCTAAAATTACTTTATTTTATAATTAATCTGAGCAATAATACATATATTGAGCATTAGCAGTTATTGCTTTTTAACTTATATGAAATGAACACATGTAATGATTCATATAAATAAATAAACTGAAGGCACTTCTCTTTCTGAGTCTATCCAGCGATGAGCTGTGAACAATCAATATGCTGATGCATGAACGGATGAAGACTCTTTACCAGCGAGAGCTTGTACGATACATCTCAATCGTGCTAGACTATTGACGCCACAAGTTGTACCATCATCTGTAAAAGAAAGTTCTTGTTTTTGATCTTGAATCCATATCAAATTATAATATTGAAATAACTGCTTTGTTACTACATTTATATGAATTTATATACGGTATAATAACCAAAATAACACTATTTTAAATTTTTGTCTGTCCGTGTGTCTGTTTGTTGTTCCTGTTAATCTCTGAAATGAATGGAGTGAATTTCACGGGAGTTTTATTGTCAGGTATCTGATATAATTAACCCCTATTAGTGATATCGTGATAATATTTAGCCTGTGTGTGTAGCCTCTCGGCTATATTTATGCAAAATTGTACGTAAAAGCATACAGTACTTTTAGAGATTATCCGTCACAAACATACAGACAAACAGAAAAACAGACGAAAATTCTAAAAATCGTATTTTTGGGTTGGGTATCGATAGTAGATCATATCCCAATTAATCTAAAAAAAAAATTCAATGTACAGTTCAACTTTCCTACGATTTTATTATATTTAAAGATTACTAAATTATGGCTTAAATAAAATGATTGTTAGAAATCTCCTGCTAGTAGAGAAACACTCTTAGTGCGTCGCTACACTTTTCAAGTGACTTCGTGTAGTGGGCTTGAGCCTAAAAGCTTTAGAACTAAAATGTACAAGTTAATTTGGAAAGTTCCATGAAGTAAGAACGTTTAGTGCTTATTTTCATGTTCTCTAATTTGTAGATGTAATAAATTATTTGAGGATTATAAAATACTAGTTGACCCGGCGAACTTCGTTCCGCATTAAAAGAAATAAATTAGTAATATTTGGATCTTAAAAAGTTCAATTTGTGCTATTTATGGGCACACGTTTTGGCGCGCAAACGCAACTGCTATGTACCGCTATAGTTAATACTTTAATATCTTCGTAAATATTAGTTTTAATTACATGCTGTAAAGGGCTAAATTGATCTATACATACATACATAACTTCACGCCAAATCCCTTGCGGGGTAGGCAGAGAGAACAGAGCGCCATAGGGCACGATTCTTACACACCTCACTCGCTAAATTGATCTATATTAAAAGCATAATCTATTTAAGACACTTAACTGGATGAAAATTAATGCTGTAATGTTTAAAATTGATTCGTACTCGTAAATAAGCTATTATTTCTCGTAAAAAGTAAAAAAATAAAAATGGTCATTGTGGGTTATCCCCACTGGTTATCCTTAAGAGATAGACATATGCCCTCGCGGACTTTTTTGTAGACCTTTTAAAGGTGTATAATAATGTAGTACATTGTTTTGATTTATCACTTAGAGTTCAGGCAGCGTTTGCGATTAAAGTTTTAAATCTTGAAAATTATCACTTTTTTCACTACACTATACATGAATTATAGATCAAAACCACCCGTTGACACCCTCTAACTATTAAAAAAACCGCATCAAAATCCGTTGCGTAGTTTTAAAGATATGCGCATTTATGGGGACAGACAGCAGAAAGTGACTTTGTTTTATACTATGTAATGATATGCGCGATATGTCCATAAATTACGTTTTTGTTTTAATTTTCTGTGCCTCCCTCCCCCCTGGTGAGATGTGTTGAGGTTTTATTCAAACCCCTCCCCCAATAACACGTGAGTTTTTTTAAAATGTGGGTTTCGAGTCGCGTGTACGTCTGACAATGACGCGAAAACAAAGGACAGGCTACTCTGAACCGTAAATTCAGATTAAATTGATCTATTTGGTATTAACCATACATGGTGGTTTCCATAGATTTAAAATAGACTTTAGTAGATGGCACATGTCAGTAAACATGTACTACTAACAATGAAGTAGGAAACCTATAAAAGTGGCATGTCGACACAAAATTGAAGTCGGGTGTGATGTCATTTGGCCGCATAAAATGGCGGTTTAGTGCTGCGCAGGAGAATTTTATTTATCGATAAACGTTCTTGGCTCATTTTTTTGTAATTAATGTTGAGTATGACTCTTTTATAGAATTAACACTAAAAAAAGATAGTAAGTATATTGTTATGCTAAATATTCTGTTTTGGATGTCAAAATAAGAGAACAAGTTTTTGTTAGACTACTTACCGCTATTTTACAAACTATACTACTGGAAAAAATTAAGGGATCAAAAAAAAATTCCATATTTTTCGGTAGTTTTCAACAGGCCGTAACTTTGAGAGAAATGGTCGTACAGGAAATAAAAAAAAAGGAAATTGTAGCTCCAAGTGTCTAGTTTTTGGATTAGAACTTCAAAATTTTGTAGCCTCCGCGGTTTCTGAGTAATCGTAGAAAAACCAGCAGCAAAAAAATTCTCAAAATTTTTTTAGTTTTTTTTTTAGTCTACGGGCGTGGAAAAATTTTTGGAGTTTACTCCTTAAGAATCGATTTACATATATAGGCCCGGGGTATGAAAATTATGGGGACCAAAATCGTACTAGTCACGTGAGTGTCACACGAAATGCGTTATGCAGTCACAGAGCATATAAATAAGAGTCGGCACTCCATACAATGTCCTGAGCTCTTTATAGTCACAGAGCATATAAATAAGAGTCGGCACTCCATACAATGTCCTGAGCTCTTTATAGTCACAGAGCATATAAATAAGAGTCGGCACTCCATACAATGTCCTGAGCTCTTTATAGAAACACTCTTTATAGCGATACGCCATTCTCTATTACGAAGAAATGTGTTCATATTTGTAGACAGTAAATATTTATTTTTGTAAATAAATACCGTAAAAACATGTAGAAAAAAACACCCCCAGACGAGGGATCGAACCCGCCCCGACCTTGTGTTATCGGTAGTGCGGTTTACCGATGCACCACGAGGGCCGTATGTATAATCGTCTAATTACCGTCCTCTTTACCAATTTCGACACATTTTCTAGGATCGGGTTTGTTTGTTTGTTTGTTTTTTACATACATACATATACGTAAGTACGTATTGCAGGCGGAGAAAAAAAAAATTATATTATTTATAAATTGTGTTTTTATAAATTGTGTTTTTTGAAAATTATATTTAAGTACGAATTACATACTAATAAAATAATGAAATATCAATAATATTTTTCGATCTTTGGTAATGAAACGAGGGGCGCCACAGTAGCATCGCCAACATCGTACTCCTAATAAAAAGTGTGTGAATCTCGGAATCGGCTCCAACGATTTTCATGAAATTTAGTATATAGGGGGTTTCGGGGGCTATAAATCGATCTAGCTAGGAATCATTTTTAGAAAATTTCATTTTATCGTGTTTTATCGATAATTAACTTAAACATCAACTTACTTTTTTATTGGAATTCCTGACATCTATTGGCGAATGTGAATTATTTTAAATTGTGAGCACTTAACTTGCTTTAACGACAACAACACTAAAGCTATTCCAGCAGATGGCGTTGTTAACTAATTCCAGCAGATGGCGTTGTTAACCAATTACTATTTGTTTCTAATATAATATGTTAGTACATAGTATATATTAGTATATATTTATTATTGGAGTTTACTCCTTAAGAATCGATTTACAATATATAATAATAAGAGTCGGCACTCCATACAATGTCCTGAGCTCTTTATAGTCACAGAGCATATAAATAAGAGTCGGCACTCCATACAATGTCCTGAGCTCTTTATAGTCACAGAGCATATAAATAAGAGTCGGCACTCCATACAATGTCCTGAGCTCTTTATAGTCACAGAGCATATAAATAAGAGTCGGCACTCCATACAATGTCCTGAGCTCTTTATAGAAACACTCTTTATAGCGATACGCCATTCTCTATTATGAAGAAATGTGTTCATATTTGTAGACAGTAAATATTTATTTTTGTAAATAAATACCGTAAAAACATGTAGAAAAAAACACCCCCAGACGAGGGGGATCGAACCCGCCCCGACCTTGTGTTATCGGTAGTGCGGTTTACCGATGCACCACGAGGGCCGTATGTATAATCGTCTAATTACCGTCCTCTTTACCAATTTCGACACATTTTCTAGGATCGGGTTTGTTTGTTTGTTTGTTTTTTACATACATACATATACGTAAGTACGTATTGCAGGCGGAGAAAAAAAAAATTATATTATTTATAAATTGTGTTTTTATAAATTGTGTTTTTTGAAAATTATATTTAAGTACGAATTACATACTAATAAAATAATGAAATATCAATAATATTTTTCGATCTTTGGTAATGAAACGAGGGGCGCCACAGTAGCATCGCCAACATCGTACTCCTAATAAAAAGTGTGTGAATCTCGGAATCGGCTCCAACGATTTTCATGAAATTTAGTATATAGGGGGTTTCGGGGGCTATAAATCGATCTAGCTAGGAATCATTTTTAGAAAATTTCATTTTATCGTGTTTTATCGATAATTAACTTAAACATCAACTTACTTTTTTATTGGAATTCCTGACATCTATTGGCGAATGTGAATTATTTTAAATTGTGAGCACTTAACTTGCTTTAACGACAACAACACTAAAGCTATTCCAGCAGATGGCGTTGTTAACTAATTCCAGCAGATGGCGTTGTTAACCAATTACTATTTGTTTCTAATATAATATGTTAGTACATAGTATATATTAGTATATATTTATTATTGGAGTTTACTCCTTAAGAATCGATTTACAATATATAATAATAAGAGTCGGCACTCCATACAATGTCCTGAGCTCTTTATAGTCACAGAGCATATAAATAAGAGTCGGCACTCCATACAATGTCCTGAGCTCTTTATAGTCACAGAGCATATAAATAAGAGTCGGCACTCCATACAATGTCCTGAGCTCTTTATAGAAACACTCTTTATAGCGATACGCCATTCTCTATTACGAAGAAATGTGTTCATATTTGTAGACAGTAAATATTTATTATTTTATTTTATAATCGTTCTTGAGGAGTAAACTCCAGTCGTGCGTCGGAGCGGACACACACTTTTACTTTTTTTTTAGCTTAACCACCATAAGGATCGGATACTTTGTTCAGTTAGCTTTAATTTCTTTTTTTAAACACCCTGATACGTCCACTCCTCGCTGAGATATCGGTCTTCAAATGGAAAAGGATCTTTTTGTCTTTGATTATCGATATCTCAGCAACCAATGATCGCACAGAAAGTTAGAGGTGGGTTTCAAGAACTTAAATGAATTTCCCTTAACAGCTGTCCATTGTTTTTTCGAAAAAAAAATTTTTTCTATCTGTCACATGAGTTTGAAAATGCAACAAAAAAGGGCTTTTGGTGGTTTTTTGGAAAATCAAGCGCTGGATCGAAAATATTGAGGAAACCGCTAATGTTAAGTGTGCCTTTTACAGTTCAATATCTCCACAAAAACCCTACAAAGAATCAAATTAATCCAGCCAGCCGTTTTTTTGTTTCACTTGATCGCATTTTTGAAAAAATTAAAGGATCACGTTTTTTGCTCTGAAAAGCTCATAATTTTTAAAAATGAGAAAAAAAAATTGTTTTTTTCGAGCTTTTTCCACATTATCGTTTCAGATGGACAGCTGTTAAGGGAAATTCATTTAAGTTCTTGAAACCCACCTCTAACTTTCTGTGCGATCATTGGTTGCTGAGATATCGATAATCAAAGACAAAAAGATCCTTTTCCATTTGAAGACCGATATCTCAGCGAGGAGTGGACGTATCAGGGTGTTTAAAAAAAGAAATTAAAGCTAACTGAACAAAGTATCCGATCCTTATGGTGGTTAAGCTAAAAAAAATTTTTCCACGCCCGTAGAACAAAAAAAAAACTAAAAAAATTTTGAGAATTTTTATGCTGCTGGTTTTTCTACGATTACTCAGAAACCGCGGAGGCTACAAAATTTTGAAGTTCTAATCCAAAAACTAGACACTTGGAGCTACAATTTCCTTTTTCTTTATTTCCTGTACGACCATTTCTCTCAAAGTTACGGCCTGTTGAAAACTACCGAAAAATATGGAATTTTTTTTTGATCCCTTAATTTTTTCCAGTAGTGTATTTTAATTAAGTTGCTGACTCTTAAGTAAGTAAATCACTACTGCAACATACCTCTAGATAGGTGCGCCTCACAGTAAATAAGAGTGGTTCAAATTTTAATCTTTAAAGGGACCGCGTGATAAACAAAACGAAACATCTTCAGAACATTTTTTTTAGGTACAAATGCAATGCAATTAACTGATCTTAGACTGAAAGTTTTAAGAGATTTAAAACTTTCAGTCTAAGATCAGTTAATTATTACATATTTAGCGAATTTACAATAGGTTTTTACCGTTACGAAATAAAACTAATTTATTTAGATAAATCCGCAAAGAAATTTTGTCAGTAAAATTTTTCCCAACACTTTTTTAATGGCTGAACTGATAAAAAATCCGCCATACTTTGCGGGATCTGTGGCGTCAGTAGGTACAATCGTGAAATCTAATTTCCGTATTCATTCACTTTATGCACGCACTAAAATACTATTAAACTGTTTTCATGCGAGTGACAGTGCTAAGTAAGAACGAGACAGATATATGTTTATGTGTGCGCCGTCCAAATGCCTAATATATATTATACAAGCAATTGTACGTATAGAACAATATGTCTCGTCCATATATACGAGTCAATGACTACTAATCATCACTGACAGCGCGACGAAGTTGACACTTTGAAGCACTTTTTACGCACACATTGATAAGTCACTCACACATCGACAATCCATTTTTTGTTTGGGTGACTATATTCTTATATCTATGGTGGTTTGGTAGTCAGTTGATGTACCTAAATATAACGTCGAAGTATAAATGTAATTATTTTCTTCAGAACGTATTACTGAATGATCTTAATCGTATTACGATATCATTTAAGATTAAATTTTAAGCATGTACTATTTGGATTAAATGGACCAAAAGAATATTTTTAATTTATATCAATATGAAAAAAAAACTCGTGATATCAGCCGAGACCCCCCTCTGTCCAAAGTAAAATTAGATGAGATTAGAAACACCTTAAACACTTCACGTAATTAATGGACGCCCCCTAAATTGGTATTATGCAGGGGACCCAGACGGTTGTAAGATTCTATAGTATAAATTTAATTTTGAATACTTACTACTTAAAAAAGGTTTCTCTGGTTTCGTTTCTCTGGTGTCGTATACCCGCTGCGATGTTACAGGCGATTCCAGCTAAAATAAAACAAATAATTTCAAAAACAATTCAGAGAAAATAAAAACAATTAACTTCGTTTACAGTGCCTGCATGTGCTGAATATCAGATTGTTGTTTAAGCTCGTATCGCAAAATAATGAACAATATTGATTTGAATAGTATAGCATGAACAGCAGAAAAACATTGAGTATATACTCGCCGAAACGGTCTCGGTGGTCCAGTGGTCGAGTACCCCGCTTCTGAATCAAGAAGTCGCGGGTCGGAATCCTGGCTCACACCAATGACTTTTCGAAATTTTTTTCGGAAGTTATGTGTGATAAATATCGATGACAACTTTGCTCCCGATATGGCAATAGGTTCGCCACCTATTCCATTTGGGACGTAAACATAACGGCGAGACGAAGCTTAACAGCCGCTGCCTATACCTTCGGGTATAAAAAGGAGTGAAGTTATGTATGTATCCTAAATGATTGTCCGGCATAATTAAGTTTAATTAACTCTAGGCATATCTATAAATGAGTAAATGTTGTACTAGCGACAGTCAGCCCAGCCCTACCAAGCGAGGAGCGAGGTGCAGTTCAACACATTTTATCTTGTTTGCGAAGACAAACTATTTTAAGGTTAATCAGTCTGTAACGGATATTTGAATAATTTAGTTGATTTAGTCAATGCTAATTATAAAATGAAGAAATGGTTTGTAGCTACTAGTGCTGCCCGAAGTATTTAAATTTTCAATTTCAGGATTTGTGTTTGACTTTAAGTTGGATTACAATAAAACTTAGTCAAGTCAACAATTATAAATGGTATGGGTCCCAAAACTCCAAAGCCATCTAACTATTAAGCCATCTAGTCTATATACCTTTAATAGAATTGGCTTTTACACAATGGTATTCAAGTTAACTACACGTTTTGAGTAGCAATAATTTATTTTTATAGTTTTCTTGGATGGCGTGTGGTTTGTTACAAGGGTATGGATTCATGGGCAACTGCAACACTAAGATTCGCGTTTATGTTGCCGGCCTAAGAATGGGTTAGGAAGAGAGATGGGGCGAGGAAGATTAAGGGAGTGGGCTCTGGTAAAAATCTCCAACGGAAGAAAATACGGCATTAGTAACTTTACAACGGTTTTCTGAGAGATCCTGGTATTTCAGCGGTCCATTCATTCAACGAAAAGCGCGACTCTATTACTGTTGAGTTACGACCGATCTCGAAACGTAGAAAGAGGAGAGTTGATTCTAAAAAAAATATCTGTAATGCTCACTCTCGACAGACATTCGTAGCAATTAAAATAATTGCATGTGAGTATGTTGTACTCGTGTGATTATCTATGTATGGGTGTGTGTGCTTGTGTGTGTGTGTGTGTGTACCGTCTATTTATATATATTGCGTGCACGTGTACGTATAAATAATGCGCGGACACATATTAATGGCGATTTAACATCTTGACGGCTTGTATTTGATGTTCTTGTAGCTGGATATAACTTACTGGCTAGGGTTGACCGACAGATATGGCACGTTATTATATCGCATGCTCCAGTAATGCATACAAAATCAAAGATATTTCCTTTGTAAATACAAAGTTACAAGATCATACTATGTTCATGATATGAGTTTTGCATTGACAGTCCCGTAAATTTAACTTTGCTGAGATATTTTTTATACTTATTAATAAGTTAGTTAATTAAAAGTTAGTTATGTGATTATTATAGTGAAATCTAATATATATTGTCTTAATTTTTTAATACTATCGATAATGGATATTAACCACAAAAACTCTGAATTTAAAGAATACTTATATCTAGATTTCTGTAAGGCGATTATATCAAAAAATTCACGTCCACATGGGGAAATATATTTCCGTTTATAAAAAAGGCGTACTACAGAGACCATTTAAGATGATAAGACCCGCAACATTAAAATTTCAATCACCATTTTCCTGCCCTTACCCCACTCTTGAGTGGAGTCAAGGTCCTTTCGAACGTTGACAAAAATTTTTGGCTGTGGTTTTATGACCGGCCGCCTGCTTGACGTCAACCTTTTGCAGGAAAGTCTTCGCCGGTGTATTACTCTCCTTCAGAAGCAAATGCAGCAATAGATGATATCGGCCTCTAATTTTATTAGCCTCCTTCCTCAGTATCTCGATTCCAGCATCCTATCGATCCTAGTCATCAGGTTGCTATGTTCAACACTAACACATACTACTTCTAAAGGAGTACTGTTCCTACCAAAGAATAGTAACGAGCCCGGGACGTTCCGCCCGGTAATTCAGATTTCAATGTCGTGCTAGAAACAAAAGTCTCTCACCAGTGGAGACTGTGAATGGTGAAGTATCCTTCTGATAGTGCAATGTGCTCGTATGTCTGTCTTCACTTCTTCCACTCGCCTGCTGCGTCTACTGCATTGGCATAGACAGTTCATGAGAACTGACAATATTAATGTGTTCTCCGTATTCATTTGTATTTAATGTCTTATGTAAGTAATAAATATATCAATATAAAGGTATTTGTCCGCCTTCAACGAGTTTAGAAATAATATACGGCACGCTTAACATCTGTTAGTAAATCATAAAAATTATAACGCATAGAGGAGGACAGTTGTTTAATTTATTACTTGTTATTTGAAAAAAAAAATGGTCACCTGTTTTTCTTGTAGGACTTCCAGGGAGGGAAGGTAGGGAGGGAGGGGATCAACATTATTTTGTAATATTTTATGCCTGAGGTCAGCCGTTGATATCGATCTCTCACCTTTCTATATGAGTCATCATCATCTTCCTGTCCTGTTCCCATCACTTGGGGTCCGCACACCAGGTTTTCCTTTTCAACGCTTCCCTGTACTGCTTCTTTCACAGCAACACACTTCCTGTTCGTACCTTCTTTCACACAATTCATCCATGTTTTCGTCAGTGTCCCTCTTCTCTTGTTTCCTTCCACATTCAGGTTCATAATTCTTTTTACGACATGTGTATCACATTTCCTCATTGCATGCCCATACCACGCAAGACGATTTCCTCTTATCCTCTTAGTTATTGGCGCCAATTTCAAGCTTCCTCTTACATACTCATTCCATCCATTTTATCCATTTTCGTCACTCCACACATCCATTTCAACATTCTATGAGTGCTAGTTTTTATTCTGATACGTTACTGCCATTTCACTTGCGTTCCAGAACGAAAAGAAATGTCCACATTTTTTTATTTTTTTTAAATCTAGAGTTTGTTTCTATTCTGTTTCCTTGTCACTACAAATTCAGTTGTCAGCGTACCGTATCTATTTCAGGGGCATTTCATTTCGGCAGCATAAATAAATAATATATTTAGGTAACTATGGTAGTGAAGACATTGAAAATAATTGTAAATTTAAGAAGAGAGATTACAATTTTATTAGAATAAACACTTATAAAAACGTAACAGCTGTTTTGTGTTTTAGGACACGGACTTCAATTAGGCAAAACGATGCAACTCTGCCTACACCTTCATGTACTAATAAATGTGTAATCTAAAAATATACTACACAATAAAACAAAAGTAAATATTGACACAAGTTAAGCCAAGCTCATGCAATATTTATACTAAGTAGCTAATACGCATGATAACTAAATGCAGACATTTACAAAATACAAATCAAAATTGCATCTGACCGAGGAGTGGCGATGCACTACTTGCACATCTCTAAATATAACTCAACACAAACATACAGACATATTTTGTAGCATTGTAGCTCTATGCCTTGCTGTTTAATTTAAAAATCATTCAAATTTCTTAACGAATAGTACCTAATAGTAATTAATGTAAGGCTTCATCAGCTATGTCTCAATGAAAATCCCATCAAAATCGATCAAGCCATTTCATTAATAAAAAGAGAGAGAGAAATTGAGAATTGTGAATAAAGTTATTTCAGTGTATGTGCTGTGTAAAGATACAAACATATACATATATTATTTAACCGTCTCCATCCCACTTTTGACCCCTTTCCTATCCCATTTTAAGGCCGGAAATGCAACTGTTACACCGTCTGTGTTGCAGGTGTCCATAAGCAGCGTTAGTTGCTTACCATCAGTGACACGCCTATTCGTTCCCTCCCTATTCCATAAGAGATTCGGGTGCTGTAATAGCTCTAAATCATTTTGCTCTCTTGGGCTTTTTTATCAGACATATTAAGACATCCGTTATAAATATTTACGACATTAAAAAAAACATATGAGCGTGTGTATATTCTAGATGTTTTTTTTTTTAAAGAAAAGGGATTTTCATTAAATTGGATTTTATTCTCGTGTCACGGTATGTGACTTGGATTGAACTCCTCCGATACGGCTGGACCGATTTTCATGACATGCTGTAGGCAAGCAGCTTTGAGAATCGAATATCTATTAAGACCCCTATTTTTTTTTATGAAACAGCAATCAAAAATACATACAATCTTAAATTTTCACGCATCCATGATCAATTTCCCCTATTTTTTCATTTCTTTATCAAAACCTTTATTTTTTGGCAAGACATCATTTGCTGGGTCTGTAGTCATTTTAAACAGTGGTATAGCCAAGCAGTTCGCTGCATGAATGGGCCGGCTTGACCAGTGAAATACCAGAACCTCTCTCAGAAGATCGACGTAAAGTGGCTCATACCGCGTTTCATTCGGTGAGAGAGGTACCCGGAGGCACACCCCCTTCCCCATGCTTTTCTATCCTACTCCCTTAAAGGTCGGCAACGCAACTGTAGCACTATATGTGTTGCAGGTGTCCATGGGCGGCGCTGGTCACTTACCATCAGGTGACGCCTGCTCGTTTGCCCTCCGATCCCATAAAAAAATTACTAACCATAGCTGCTGCTCTCAGGGCTGCTTGTAGTCTCTCTATATGCTGTATTGCCGCCCTCAGTATCTCCAGCTTGGGCAGTCGGCCACTACCGGCTCTGGCGCGTATTCGAAGCTCTTCAAAAGCGGCATTTACCTGTCGAATTTTACATATTGATTATTCATTAATATGGACGTGTGATTGAGCTATCTAGAGAATAATGCAACCCCATCTCTTCCCGTGCCTGGCCTAAGCTGTGACTAAGGGATTTCACTTTAACTTCTAATTTAGAGGTCCCGAATTTGAATGTTGCCGCACACCAATGCTTTCGTGGTGTAAGACAAATATTAATAACCTACAAACTGGTGTTCTATGTGATAAGCACTTGAGTTTTGGACTGGGAATTAACCCTGTCTGGAATCTTCGGATGTTCTGGGTGTTTAGTATTCCAATATGTATAAAAATGGACGTAGATGTAGACGTAATAAGTATTTAATTATCAATGTTTAGATGTATCTGTCGCTCATCTATTTAAATTCTCATTTTTTTTAATTTGTGCTTTTTAACGGTGAGTGACTAAAAAAATTTGTTTTAATGTGATTGATAACTGAAGTGAATCTTTATGGTTTATAACCATAAACCACAAAAGTATATGGAATAATGCGCCCAGATTAAACTGCCAAATATTCACAGTTTCACCCATACTTTTCCGCACTTTGGACATTTATTATTTAAAATAAACTGATAAATATAACAGTTTTAATTACAAATAATTGCGATTTATGTTAAATTGTGTCTGCCAGTAATCATAATAAGTTGTTTTGAACATTTGAAATTAGAACGTCCGCTCAACGGTATTTTCTTTTTTCTTTTTATGATACGGGTCGATTGTATTCAATGGTTCGTCTCTAATAAGCAACGGTTTCAGAACGAAACATTATTTTGGATGTTTTATCGGTGATTTATGTTGACAGTTTTGTATTTTATAATTTTTTTTCTTGTTACGTTATTTGTATAAGTTGACGTTCTTGTGAAAAGTTATTTTAGTAATTAAATTAATGACACAATCATAGGCCATATAGATTATTTTGAAATGAAGTTATAGAAATAAAATATTTAATTTTATATTAATAATATTATACAGACTGAGTGTGCATATCTATCTATATAAAAGATTCAAACCATATTCCCGATTTTGAAAGCATTAAAAAGATTATTACCGCAATTTAATAAAGAAATCGCCTAAACAATATTTTTTATCAATTAACCAGCAATCATTTCTATAAACGTTTAAAAAGAAAATGTCTAATAATTTATTTCCAAATTGGATCTATTAGTACACCAGTTTGTAAATAAATTAAAATTATGTGAATTTTACCTAAGGCGTTGTGTACACTGTCGCAAAATAAATTCCCGACTTTCGCCGGAATAAATATTCGAAAATCGTTTCGATTTATAAACAAATTAATTATGTTTAAGAAATGCAGATGCCAAATTAAATACGAGTAACGAACGCATTGGAATTGGAATCCATTTTCTCTGCCCCACAGAGAATTTGGTGTGAAATTTTGTTATTATTTATATCTATTATTTAGGCAATCAAAATAATTTATGTGTTCATATTTATACACACATAGCATTTATGCATATTTATTTAAACCCTAAAATAACTACCTATACAGAGTTAGAATATAGCATAGTCGCGATTTTGTCCCCACTAAAATCGCTACGTGAACCAAACAAAAAGAAAATCCCCATCGAATCCCCGGAGAGGAGAGATTCCACGCATAACTAAATTAAGCGCCGGTCTAAACTAAGACTAACATTAAAAATAGTGCATATAAACATGTACAATATACGGGGACACATCTTAATTTCACATAAAAAACTAATTTACTGGCGTCCGTCAAACGTGGCACGATTTATTTTTACCTACACCAAAAGTGTTGCAGCGTTTTGTTAGTACCGTTAAATATTATGATTGTTGTACATAAATCTGTCCGTGTGTCACTCGGAGAAATAACATTAGACGACTTATTGACTTTAGTGAAATTATAAAAGAACTTAATAAATTCATTTTGACGGGTCTCGTAGCTATGTGTAGTGATGATACTGGTTGATATTATTTTTGAAGTCAGCAGATTCGATTTACTGTTTTTTTATCGTTGTTCATTGTTTTTGATTTTAAATACCTATATCTATGTAATTATTTGTACCTATATATTTTTAAGTCTGATTGCTGGGCCTTCCTTTATGAAAGGATTCTAGGTGGTAATTCACCTTCACCAGTCCTGAGAAAGACCCAGCAAGAAAACTCAGCGGCTGTTCTTCAAAACTGATTATTATTTCATTTTGGACGGGCTATTTTTAACATCAACTTTTTGATTTTTATTTCCAAAAAGTGGGTGCTCTCTGTATCAATGAAAATAGCTTTTGAACAAATACCATCTTTTTGTTCATCACTCGTGAAAATGATCTCTGTAAAGAGTTCGAAACGTCGGGAAATAAATAAAATTAGTAATAAATAAACGCGATATAATCCTGAAAGTTGTTTTAATGTCATGAACGTGATTCGCGAAAGTCTTAGAGATAAATAAGTACAAGAAAGGTTATGTGTGACGGCTGCTGGAACACTTTAGTCTAAGTAGTCCCATTTGATAAATTAATTATTTTTTGCATCAGTTAACTGGTTCGTTAAGGAGGGCTTAAGATAGATAGACTAGGCATAATCATACTTCTAAGAAAAGAAGGTGGACAATACATTATTAAAAATGATAATAAATTAGGGAAACAATAAAAAGGACAATTGAAGGCATACAAGTTTGTTCACTGAATGCACTGGCACCTTTAATTTATTAAAAAGCAAACGAGTAACCGGCTCACGATTTCAGCAACTCCGAGGGATTACAGTTCCGTTCTTGCCTTTGACGAGGGTGCGAATTCGGATACCTCTCTCACCGAAGAAATCGGAGTATTAGCAACTTTACTTCCCTGAGCAAAATCCGTGGTTCTGGCAAGTTCAATAGGTGTTATACATATTTTTTTTCGAAGAAATTGCTTTACATAACATAGCATAACATAACTTCACGCCTTTTTCTACTCGAAGGTGTAGGCAGCGGCTGTTAAGCCTCGTCTCGCTGTTATGTTTCCGTCCGAAATAAAATAGGTGGCGAACCTATTGCCATAGCGGGGCCCGGGCTCAAAGTTTTCAGTCATCGATATTTATCACACATAACTTCCGAAAATAATTTCGCGGAATCGCCTTATACCTATATATTGTATTGTTACTAAATGTTATATAAATAATTTACGACTTATTAATATAAATTTAAAAAATCTTCTTGAAATCTATACTTAAAACATATACTGACACCAACATTTTTAATTGAAAAAGATAGCTTTCCTCCCACTGGAAATAAACAATATATCGGTGTATTCAAAACATCTAAATATATTAACTGAACACGGTACAAAACTACTTTTGTCAGTAGAATGTTACTTTAAAAGCTTTCAGCTGTCACACAAGTTAATTGCGTTTAAAGTGTCCCAAGATCCCAGGGGTGGGCACGTCCAGACGTGTTAAATGGGCTTCTAAGAACGCACACGCCTCTAATCACCCATTTAATTTTAGATATTCATTGTGTTAATTTAATTTGTGGCTTAATATTCAGGTTGAGAGGCACCATTAGCAGCAGACTGAATATCATAGGAAGAGTTGTTGACTAGAGTTGTTATTTACTACAAAAATCAACTTAATTATTTAAGTATACGTTACAAAACCTATAGAAATTTTATAAAGCTGGAGAGTTAAATCTCAGGATCGAAATGATTCGGTTGAATTTTTTTTTGTAGTCAATTTATCTAGGTAGGGTTTCGGCTTATATTATCACGCTATAATTAATAGGAGCGGAGTACCTACTAATCTTTTAAATGGTTGAAAATATATAATAATAGCTGACCGCGCGAATTTCGTACCGTCTCTTTTAATAAGATAGATAATTGGCATGGAAATATTAATATTTGTATGCATTTATTACTTAAATATTACATAAATTTTTATTTAGGTAAAAATTTACAATATTATCATGATTGCAATACGAATTTAAATAGGAAAGAAAATAACAAAATAAAATTCTATTAAACACAGACTTGGGTAAATGCCTGGGTCGGATAGTTGCCTCCGTTTTTAATACAGTATGTTAAGGACTTATTTTGTGATGGCGTTTTACGGTAATGAGTAGTGGCCATGGGGATAGGTGTAGGTGTTTTCTTCGTATGAGCAAATATCTTCTGCGATCAACCATGGGCAGGCGTTATAAGTATATTGGTAAGTAATCTTTATTTAATATCTTTGTTACTGATCATGGTTCCAGGCAACTTTTCATTAGTTTGCATGCATTAGAGTATAAGTGAAATTGTTTACTATGGTTTATTGAAAATTATTTTTTATTTATATCACAAATGTAACGAGTATTCGCATCAAAAAGGATAGTCCGTTTTGCTTATTTTTGTGGATACAATTTTTTTACAAGAAAAGACGAATTTGGTGTTTTTGCTGTCTTTTTTCATTTTAATTGAGATTTGTTAAATTTAAATTAATTAAAATAGATGTCTACTTAATAGGTTTATGTATGTATTCTGTTTTATTTTTTATCCAAAATGGTTCGCAAAAATGAGCGAATATTAGGCGTGGTGCCACGAAGAAAGAATCAACTGGACAAAATATTGCTTAACTAGCATTGTAAGAATTAAAATAAAAGAAAAATATTAATGAAATTTCTCAAACATACGGAATATATTCTCGTACTTCAAGAACACTTTAACGAAATATTATAAAAATATTTTTTAAAAACTATTTAATAATTCATCATCATCATCAGCCTATTGCAGTCCACTGCTGGACATAGGCCTCTCCCAATGTGCGCCACAACATCCGATTCTCTGCCTTCCGCATCCAGTCTTTTCCAGCAGCCTTTCTGAGGTCGGCTGACCATCGGGCTGGTGGGCGTCCTACGCTACGTTTGCCAAGACGCGGTCTCCACTCTATGACCTTCTTACTCCATCTACCGTCGGTCCTTCGGCAGATGTGACCAGCCCATTGCCACTTCAGCGAGCTTATTCTACGAGCTATGACGGTTACTCCAGTTCTCTGGCGGATATACTCATTCCTGAGTTTATCTTTCAGAGATATCCCGAGCATAGCCCGCTCCATAGCTCGCTGAGCGACTTTAAATTTGTGGACTAGCCCCACCGTGAGTGTCCACGTTTCGGCACCGTAGGTCATCACCGGTAAGACGCACTGGTCAGACTTTGGTCTTGAGACATTGCGGTATAGGCGAGCTGAAGACTCGACGCAGTTTGCCGAATGCAGCCCAACCAAGCTGAATCCTCCTTTCGGCCTCCTTCTCGAAGTTTCGTCTACCTAACTGGATGATTTGGCCTAGGTAGACGTATTTGTTTACGACTTCGAGAACTGACCATTCGACGCTTATCGGTCCGGGCACGACATGTTCATTGAATATGACCTCGGTCTTGTCCAAGTTCATGTCCAAACCGACACGCCGGGAGGACTCGTCTAGGCTGCGCAGCATTCCGCTTAACTGTTCCAGCGACTCTGCCATTACAACGATGTCGTCGGCAAACCGAAGATGCGAGATGTACTCACCATTCACGTTGATACCCTGTCCAGTCCAATCCAGTGTCTTGAAAACGTCCTCCAGAGCATTGGTGAAGAGTTTGGGAGATATAACATCTCCCTGTCTTACATCTCGATTCAGCTCGATGGAGTTCGTCACCTGGTCCTGTATCTGGACAGCCATCGCGGCGGTGTCATACAAGCATCTCCACACCTCGATATAACGCCAGTCAATCCGACGTTGCTGTAGTGCATCCAGAACTGCCCAAGTTTCGATGGAGTCGAAGGCTTTTTCGTATTAATTCGCTAATAATTCACATAGTACTAATTAAAAGTTTTTAGTAAATTATAAGGAAATGTTATATATATAATAAAGATTATTTTCATTGATATCAAATAAATATCATACCGGGGTCACTGTCCCGAAACGATACTTTTGTTTATTTCGACAATATTTTAAGCCTTCTTTGCTCTCTTAACATATATCATATTTTAAAGCAATAAATGGCACCAAAATTACAGGAATTCTGACTTAGTTACAGAGCATTTTGTGTTTAAATTTGAATAAAAAAATAACGCATCCCGCGTTCTTAATTATGTGTTTCCAATAATATGTTAAAGTTTAATGTAAAATGCTTAACCATATATTATTGAATGAATCATGTTATATCTGTGTGTTGCAACAATGTGGAACAAATTTGCGATATCGGGAGAGATATAAAAAGACACGCAAAAGTGTAATTCTCCTAAGTCTGAAAATAAGCTTGTTTTACAATAGTCGTTCTTAATTACATCACCGCCACTGCAAATGAACATATGTATGATGTTTGGTTATGATAATAAATAGTACAAATAAGCACAATAGTGGTATCTAACAGTCTAACAGTGGTAGAGCCAAGCAGTTCGCTGCATGAATGGGCCGGCTCGACCGGTGAAATACCACGACCTCTCAGAAGATCGACGTAAAGTGGCTCATGCCGCGTTTCGTTCGGTGAGAGAGGTACCCGGAGGCCCACCCCCTTTCCCCATCCTTTCCTTTCCCCTATCCCCAAAAGGTCGGCAACCCAACAGTAACACTATATGTGTTGCTGGTGTCCATGGGCGGCGTTTGTTGCTTACCATCAGGTGACACGCCTGCTCGTTTGCCCTTCTATCCCATAAAAAAAAACAATACAATCTGTTGTCTATATCTGTAACTTCACACCCATAATATAATATCCGAAAGCCTCTACTATAGTGAAACCTAACTGTCTCTATCTAGAGAGATTCAGCTAAAGGAATGGTTTGATTCAGAGGTTCCAAGTTCCAATGTAATGGATTGCGATGACGACAAAATTTTGTCCGATCCATGGCACTAAAAAGCTGAGATACAAATAATATTAATATTTGGACACAATATATACAGCGCCCTCTAGTTCCAAGCTAAGCAACTAAATGTTTGTGTTCGATATGGAAACTACATAACTAATACTTTCCTTCTGTACACCCAGACGCCATACAAACATAACATAACTTCACGCCTTTGTTACCCGAAGGTGTAGGCAGTGGTTGTTATACAGCGCCCTCTAGTTCCAAGCTAAGCAACTAAATGTTAGTGTTCGATATGGAAACTACATAACTAACACTTTCCTTCTGTACACCCAGACGCCATACAAACATAACATAACTTCACGCCTTTGTTACCCGAAGGTGTAGGCAGTGGTTGTTAAGCCTCGTCTCGCCGTTATGTTAACGTCCCAAATGGAATAGGTGGCGAACCTATTGCCATACCGGGCACAAGGTTTTCAGTCATCGATATTTATCACACTTAACTTACGAAAACAATTTCGAAAAGTCATTGGTGTGAGCCAGTGTCAGGATTCGAACCCGGACCTCTAGATCAGAAGCCGTGTGCTGGACCACTGCGCCACCTGCTTTTCATAAATATTTGTACTCGGGTGGGAATCGAACCCGTCAACCTCGATCAAGTATAAGCAATGGCATTTGTATCCCAGATTTTTAGCAAGTAAAGAGCGAGAAGTCACGATATATATAAAATAGGTACTAAAAATAAAAATATTATTATAAGTTATCGCTTCCCCATACTAATCTCTGCTACGTGACTCTTCCAGCGACAGTCTTATTTATGTAACGCTCGGATTAAGAGCAAATACCTACATTTAACTAACACTTTCCTTCTGTATATATATATATATATATATATATATATATATATATATATTGCTTTCATGAGTTCATATTCAAATCTATGGTATTAACAAATCGAGTATTCTTAATGCTAAGATATCCATTAGGTTTTTAATGAGGTTTTACAATCTTTTTTCTTTAATTTCAATAGCAAATTTAGATCTCGATCATAGTACCTAATTTAACTTTTTTATTAAATTAGTTGCTATCGCGGATGTCCGTTTGGTTATAGTTGCAATCACGAAATATAATAAATTCACAGGAGTCTGAACGGTATAGGTATTTATTTCTAAGACTTTCGCGAATCTCACTCATTGACCAAAACAACTCTTAGGATTCTATCGCGTTTATTTCTTACTTATTTATATTTATTTCCCGACGTTTCGAACTCTTTACTCGTGAAAATGATCTCCGTAGGTAAAGAGTTCGAAACGTCGGGAAATAAATATAAATAAGTAAGAAATAAACGTAGTAGTTTCCGTAGTATTAATGTACACATTATTAAACTGAGATCTTAGTTCTCTTTTCTGCCACTGATTGCGCTAGGATTTCGTACGCGCCGATGATTACGTACGTAAGATTATTATTATTACGTACACGAAAACACGCGTTGAAAAGATAAATCTAAAAAACTCGAAATAATTCCAAATTACATTACCATACACATTCAGAGCTGTCAACTGTCACAAAACTACCCGCGTAAGAATTTGAACAAGTGCTTCACGCTCTCTGGCGCCCTCTACCGGCGAGGTTTCTTTCTCCATAATGGAGACAATTCGTTCAAAATTATGTTCGGACTCCTGTGTACCTTTTACTGTTACCTTTTTCTGTGTTCGTGGTGCAATGGTGAAAGACTTTAACCATATTCTCAAGGAGTGTAAAAGTAATGAAAATATTAAACGATGATCAGATTTGTTCATAGGGTCTGAAGCTGGCTTAGTGAATATAATCCTTGCCGTTTCTTACCTAGAAAAGGCAAGGATCCTTTTTATGGAATAGGGGGCAAACGAGCAAGCGCGTCACCTAATGATACGAAACTACCGCCGCCCATAGACACCTGTAACAGTGAGTGTTACAGCTTTGTTGCTTTCCTTTAAAGAAGTTGGACGGGGTGGGGGAAGGGCGCGGTCCTCCTTAGACATCTTACACCAAATGAATAGCGGCCTGTTCCACTTTACGTTGATATTCTGCGAGGTCGTGTTATTTCACGGCCGACCTATGTATGCAGCGAGCTGCGTGGCTCTACAACTGTTAGTATGTGAAATAGTTTTTGACATTTGACAATTGGAAAAGTAGGTACAACCGTAATTCTTTGTGCATACTACTGTATTCTTTTATGAGGCGGGCATGTTCCTCCAAACAAAAAGCTCTATCAATAAAGTAAGAATAAAACAATAAAATAAATAATTGGATTTAGGGGAATCGCTTAATAAGATACATAGGTTCCAGGTTTGCTGTGTGGCGCCGGCATAGAATACCGCCACCCCATCTCTTCTCGCGGGTGTCGTAAAAGGCGACTAAGGGAAAAGCTAGAAGAAAATACAGCCTACTGCGATCGCCAACCCGCCTGCCAAGAGTGGCGTTTATGGCAAAAACCGATTGAGCTATATAGATTAAGAGATATGATTGAGCAGACCGGCAGCTATGGCGCTCTACGGGGGAGGCCTATGTCCAGCAGTGGACCTCAAAAGGCTAATAATGAATGATGATAGGTTTACGCAATTTGTTATCAACACTATCAACCTCGCGATGCAATTACGAAAGACAACTTACAGAGGGAAATAAACAGTCTGTGACGAAAGAACTTATGTTAAAAGCTTGTTTCTACATGAGATCAGTGTGGCTATTACGTGACATTAAACCATTTGCGATTAGCCACAAGATTTCTAAGTGGTTGCTATCAACTAATATTCCGTTTCCGCCAATAGCCATCTCGTAAATTGATTAACACTATGCGCCATATTCCTCGGCGACATCTCACTGGAAGATGTTTTGGCGGGCTCTGTTTAACAATATTGTGTTGTCAACTTTTTTATTTAAATCGCGTAAGGATCAGTTGTTTTCACCTTTTAGCGCCTTTTTTGTTAAATGACAAATTAGTAAAATGCTTTAGATAAGCACGTGTTAAATTATACGTACAGTAATGTACCAAATAATGTATGTCAGATCCGGATATTAATATTTTATGGAATGTCACAAATGTTTACAGGTATGTTCTTATAAACTACTATGAAATAGGTAAATTTCTCAGTCAGGCCAAATTAATGTTAGTAATTTATGTTAGTTCTTAATTACAAAGACATTACACAACATACTTTTCTTAGTCGCCGTCGCTCCCTGAGTGTCGCTGCACGCCGTCGGTCTACAGCAGCAGTTTTCCTTTTACAAGCTTTACACGCCCATGCCAAACATCTCCTGCTGGGTCCCAACACATGCTGAATATGACTCTCATCTTTATCATTAATTTCTTCATTTTTATGATCACTATTCAAATGCTCATGTTTTATTTGACTAGAAGAATCTTTTAAATGTTTCTTCTGTTCTTTTTGAAAATCAAACTCTCTGTAATCATTATTATAGTTTTTATCGTAGATGCCCTCGTAACTCATTTTTGTGTTGTATTGCATTTTTTTTCTAGTTCCCGTAATGTGTAGACGAACTTCAATATTCAGGATTTTCTTTGTTCTTCCATTCTTTGTTGTTCTTCTTTCTTATTATAAAACTAATCAAAGAATCATCTGTTTGATCTTTGATTAATGTTAGAAGATAAATTTTAATTTTGTAGCGTCGCACTACCTACAAACTTAATCTACAGTCTTATATTTTTGGAAACATAAATTGCCTCTGATAAGCACAAGCAGCGACACATGAAAACATTAAACTTTCTCAATTTCAAATGCGCGCCAAAATGTGACAGTTCACCGAGTTCACCATTTCTTTTTTTTTCGGGTGTCGCTGCTCGCGACTCACACGACACTGAATTCAGCCGAGGAGGGTTGATCACAGTCTGAGATTTACAAAATATGTTAGCTATTAATAAACTGTCTAGCTGTGTAGCTTGATGTCGTTGAGAGATGCCAATTTATTAGTGTTTGGATTGAAATTGATGCCGACAATATATTCCCTTTAAATTTGTTACGACGAAAGCTCCCGGACATTTTTATACCCTCTCCTCATTTCTGGGTTTTGAATCGATTTTTAATGTGGTCAATTCTTTTTATTTTATAGCTATGATATTTTTTACAACGTCATTATAAATAAATAAGACGATTTTTTTTTCTTTATCATCTTGGAATGAAAGGTTTATGGTATGTGTAAATTTGTCTTTTAACACAATACTTTTTATAGCCCAAAGTGACTTTCGTTATTAAGTGCTATGCGTAGGAAATGTGGCAAGTGCGGTCATAAATTGATTCTCATTATATTTACGTATGATATTGATATTATCTATACCAATCCATACTTATATTGTAAAGTGGAAGATTTTGTTTGCTTGATTGATTGATACCTCTAACCTTAGAAACTACTAATCCGAGTTGGAAAAGTCTTTCAGATCTATATACCCAATTTATCAACTAAGGAGTACTAAATGACTTTGTTTTTAGTGGTAAAAGTGTATTACATGGCGATACTAAGTTAGCGCGCTCAAAAGGTTATGATTTTCTCTATTGCAATCGGCTTTGTAAATAGTAACAAGGGAATATTTTTCTCTTGTAGCTATATTTTATTCTGTCAGTTTTTAGATCTTGAACAACAGGAAGTCGACTGAGATGTTTGATATCCAAAGCTGACAAATTGTTACAGAGGTGGCCATATTTTAGTTGAAAGGATTTATTATAATGACTGTCAAATTTAACTACTTCATTCTTTATGGATATCTAAGAATAATACAATTTAACTAACGAACCCAATAGACGTTGCCCTGTATGATATAGGTACCGCGCTATTAGGAGTTTACTTGCAGAATAAATAAATAATCTAGATACCGACTGCAGCACCATCTGCCGGGCTTATTTGTGAATCTAAACCACACTCGAATCCACATGAACACACACAAAAAAACTCATACAAATCGAACCAGCCGTTTAGAAGGAGTTCACTGTCAACACACGTAAAGAAGAATTAAATAATATAAAGATAATGAGTAAAAAAATGTAACTCCACACAACAGTATCTAAAAGCTTTTTGTAGTTCAGCTTTATCAAGCAGTACCAAGATATCATTAATTCACCCTAAATTCGATTTATCAACGACCAATTCCATTTAGTCAGTCATGAGTAGTCTAGACTAGCTGAAATTAGTAGAGTCCGACCAAAACTGGTTTTCCGGCCGAAACCGAAACCGAATGTTCGGCCGTCACTTCAGTTTCGGCCGAAACCGAAACTCACGTTTAAAAATACTACAATTTTATGCATTTTCAACAATATTTTGCATTAATTAGAACATGAAATGAAAAATACATGCACTACATGCCCTGATGCGTAGTCTGGCTGTGTCTGAAAAGGCACGCTTGACGATTCACAGTAGTGTGTTGGTACCAACTCTAACATACGGGAGTGAATGTTGGGTGTGGCAGGCGAAGCATGAAAGTAAGGTGAATGCGGTGGAAATGCGTTCTCTGAGAAGTATGTGTGGAAGTCACCCTGGAGGATCAAAAGAAAAATAGCGTGATAAGGGAGAAATGCAACCTGAAGGATGATGTGGTGACCAAAGTGGAGAGAAGTATGTAGGGTCGGGATCGGGAGACCAAGACGGAGCTACCACGACCAAATAAATGGTCTGTTTAAAAAAGGCAAAATGTGTAGCACCCGAAACGGACGTGAATGCATGACTGTGGATGAGGCGAAAGCTGTGTGTCAGGATCGTAGCTTGTGGAAATCCAATGTCTCTGCCTACCCTCATGGGATACAGGCGTGAGCTTATGTACTCGTATGTATGTATGAAATGAAAAACAATGCGTATGTATAAATTTTGTTCCAATCAACAACATAGCTTTTTTATGGTATAGAGGGCAAACGAGCAGGCGTATCACCTGATAGTGAGCAACAAACGCCGCCCATGCACACCTGAACATATATAGTGTTACAGTTGCGTTGCCAGCCGGTCACACTAGGATATGCACGTAGTCGGGAGTGGAATAGGAAGGGCAGCGGGAAAGGGAATGGGCCTCCGGATACCTGTCTCACCGAGCGAAACGCGGCAACAGCCACTTTACGTCGATATTCTGAAAAGTCGTGGTATTTCACCGGTCGAACCGGCCCATTCGTGCAGCGAACTGCGTGTCTCTACCACTGTTTCTGTACTACCAACTTCACGCATTTTTCTATGTTAAGGTGTAGGCAAAGGCTATAGAGCCTCTACTCGCTGAATCGTTAAATCCCAAAAGAAATAGGTAAAAAATGGAATAAGTAATGTTGCATGAAACGAGTTATGAGAGTCATCGAAGCGAGTAAGGTGAGTAAGAATTGTGCCATATGGCGCTTCTCTGCTTACTCCGCAAGGGATTTGGCGTGAAGTTATGTAGGTGAAAAACCAATATTCAAATCGGTAATTGTTTTGTTTCGCGAAATAACTAAGCACCTATTGGTATTTTGAGATATTACTATTTAATGCTTTGTTTTGTATTTGTACTCAGAAAAATCATAAATCTGTTCTGAGGTACCACATAACTAAAACTGATCTTTACTTTCCCGCCCTTTTCACACTTTAAATGGGGTCTGCGCAACATGTCATCCTTTCGAACTATCCATGTTGCCAAAAGATTTGGCTGCGGTTTTGAGACCGGCCGAGTGACGTCAACCCTCCTTTCTTGTGTATATTTTCGTTAGTAGGAAAGGAACGGAGTTGGAAATGGAATGAAAAGGGGAGAGGGGGAGTTGGGCCTCCAGGTACCTCTCTCACCGAGCAAAACGCGATCGTATCTAACCGGTCGAGCCGGCCCATTCATGCAGCGAACAGCGTGGCTCTACCACTTATTTCATCTCAGAATAATAATTACTTAAATTACTGTTACAACAAGAATATAGAAAGAAGAGTAAAGTTAGAAAACAGTGTAAATAGAGCGTTCAGCGGATACCGGATTAAAGTTTAATAATATGTGTAACTTAAAAAAAACAGTATCTTATAAAATGTAAGGTTGTCTAATATAAAATTAAATTCGATCCATTATACATACAAGTATCTACACTTTCGTGTTTGGCGCCCACGGAAATACGCACTCGGAATAATAATATAAAAAGATAAATAGACAGACTTTTTCCTGGACCTTATTTGATGGAAAAATAATAAACTCCCATGAAAGTGGTACGATTTTTCTAGGTGCTGAATTTTTTAATACGGCCCTTGCCGCCGTATTTTTTAATTGACCGGTTGACGGCTGTTTTGACTGCGTTCTGCCAAAGGTTTTAATTGTAAATGTTTAATCTCTAATTAAATATAAAATATAATGTTATTTCATTATATGTGATTTCATTATATATATTTATTTTATATATTTATATATATAAGTACATAAAAAAATATTTGTCCCAACTATCACACATTCAATTGTACAACTTAGCAATACAAGCCTATAGCTGTATTTATTACTTTAATAAACATAAATAACATGACATCACGCTTTTTTCTACCCGAAGGTGTAGGCAGCGGGTGTTAAGCATCTAAGCCCTGAATCGTTATTTTACGTCCCAAATGGAATAGGTGGCGATCCTACTGCCATACGCGGGGCACAAAGTTGTCAGTCATCAATATTTATTACATTTAACTTCCTAAAAGAATTCCGAGTAATAATTGGTGTGGTGAACCCGGAATCAATCCCACGACTTCTAAAATCAGAGGCGGGGAGCTCACCCACTGGACCACCGAGATTGTCAAATTTTTAATTAATTTAATATTACTATTGTCATACATATATCTATGTTACATGCCGCCTATTCAATGGAATCATTTTTTTTTATTTTATGGCTGTATGTACAGATAGGAGAGCAAACGAGCATGCGTGTCACTTGATGGTAAGTGACCAGCGCCGCCCGTGGACACCTGCACCATATATAATGTTACAGTTGCGTTGACGAGCTTTAAGGGAGTAGGATGGGGAAGGGAGGTGGGCCTCCGGGTACTTCTCTCACGGAACGAATCGCGGCATGAGCAAATTTACGTCAATCTTCTGAAAGCACGTGGTATTTCACCGGTCGAGCCGGCCCATTCATGCAGTGAACTGCTTGACTCTGAGAAAGATTTTAAGATTTTGTATGTTTACACTTAAAATGTCGTTTTTTATCTTACGTGCTCTCGACTCGGTGGCGCAGTGGCTAACACCCCGCTTCTGATTCATGAAGTAGTGGGTTCAAATCCTAGCACACACCAATGATAGTTCGAAGTTTTCGGAAGTTACGTGTGATAAATATCGATGACTGACAAACTTTGTGCCCGGTATGGCAATAGGTTCGCCACCTATTTCATTTGGGACGTAAACATAACGGCGAGACGAGGCTTAACAGCCGCTGCCTACACCTTCGGGTAGAAAAAGGCGTGAAGTTATGTGCCCTCTGAGCATGTGCTTGAGATCTTTCCTTAAATAAATCAATGCATTTATTTGAGACCTTCCCTGTGAATCAATACATAATAGCACCTATCTACTTAATCATGATATTATTAGGTACCTATTTATGAGCTCGATTCATTAACTCCTCAGCAAATATTTCTTTCAAGTTAAAATTTTACGAAAACACATCGTTCAGAAACAATTAAACTTTATTTTTAAACAAGCCAGCCAGTAAAGTCGTTCTTCTTTTCTTTAAAATATCGCTCAAATATTTGACCTCGAATTTCCTTTTTTCAAAAATGGAACTTAAATTTTATCCAGCGCCTCTATTGATTGCTAATGGTACTAAACGGTAACTAGAGGCGCCAGATAATATATTGTAACAGAAATGGGTACTACTTTAGACGCATGCGCTCTGCACTATGTAGGGATGCTGCCGACAGGGGAATGCATGGAGACTTCGTAACACTTAAATATTTATACTATTATAAACTTTCTACTGTCAACCAGCCTCTGTCTTATTTTAAATTTTGGATATGTGTCTTAGAAGTGCAATATATATTAAAAGTTTGTTTTTTACTTGTTTAATAAATTAAAGTTGTTGACCAATATCTAAATAAAGTTATTCCACACTTATACTCGAGGACATACAGAGACATTTAAGTCTTTATTGTCATAATACGACTATTGTTTTGATATTTTTAAAGTGAAACTTTTATTACATCGTCTCAAACTTTTTCGTCTGTGTGTTGCATGTCGCGTGACGGTCGGCCGCGGAGTAGGGATAAAGTGAAAGGCGCTCGTCAGAGCGCCTTTCACCTTTCAATTTTGAGTGCTTGAATTTATTAATTAACTTATTTTGTATGAATATTAAATTAAGTCTTTTTATTTATATTCGGTCCATTCAATATATTTAATTTTATTTAACATTTATTTTTAGTTAAATGTCTATAATGTGAAAAAAAGTTTCACCTTTACGGTGGTTTCATAAAACCACACAATCTTTTTTTGTAAAATATATGTAATTATAAAAAATAGTATTGACCATCCAAATTTTTATTTTTAGTATTTTAACAGCGATTTCACTTAGGTATTCACAAAAATATTTACTATCTTACGCCATGGAAATATATATTATGATGTACGTTATTGACTTATATTTAAACTATAGTATCATCTTCAAATGGTAATGTTTAAAAAAAAATGTATAGTACATCCAAAAACATTCCCAAGACAAAAAGGGTATAAACAGTGTTATAAAGAGACATTTCACATTAACTGTAAACATTTTCTATTCACGAATCAAACACACTTCTCATACATATTAAAACACATCGCTGTCATAAAAAGACAACACTTTTTTACAACACAATAACGACTCCACGCATTTAATATTCGTTGAGAACAACATCCCGCACAATTGGGGTGTGATCCATTCGTAAGGACATTTTCAACATAAAAATTAGCTAAAACAACAATTTTTAAATATCTAAAATTAAATAAAATAAATAATAATTTGCAAAACAATAAGAAAACGGTGTTTGAGTGTATGTTATTTTGGTGCATTCTGTGTTAACATTATTATATATATAAAATGGGTCGCTGTTTGAAGGAAAATGTCGACGAACGTAAGTAAAGATTTTTATTTCTTAACTACAGATATTCACTAATGTAAACTGTAAATATTAAAACAGCACTAATTTATCATAAAAACTAAGATTTTTTTAACGTTATATTATTTTAATAACATTACCTTGGCTGTCTTATATGTCTAGGATTAAATGTGGAACTTTTGAATTATGAAATTGTCAGTACGACTCAATAAGTCTGTCAGTTATAAAGCGATTATTATAATAATTAACATAAAAATAATATCAAAATAAATAGAAAAATACATGCATTTGAATAAGTGTCATGTTTCGTGTATTTTATTAATATCATTTAACCTAATTATCTTTAAATAATTAATATTATAAATAATATATCTTTAAATAATAATAATTTGATGTTATTGTTTTTTATTTAATAAAAAACGACACTAAATTAAGAAGTTACCATACTGTATCTTCAAAATTATCAAATTATGACCTTTAAATTTGCCTGACCTTTCAAATCGTGGCACCTACTACATTCAGCAAGATTTCTTTTTTTTTCAAAATATCAATATTCCAGTCCAGAATTATTTAATTACGATTTGGTTAAACAACATTAGTATAGATACAATTTCTATGTCTGATTTTTATAAAAGACATATTGTAGAATGTTTTAATTCTAAGAAGATTAAAATTGGAAACAAAATTATTATATTTAGTTGGTAAAAACTAGAGACTGCATAAGAAAATACTGTAATAACAGAAATATCCCGAGCAAATCCTGACATAATTGGAACAACCTTAACCGTATTATTTTAATTTCTTTTTAAACATTATGTTAATATTCTTAACGGCCTTACACTAATTTATATTAAAATTTGTTAATGTTATATAACCACCCATCTCACTTTTTCAGGGATAAAATATTCTTATTACGGAAATCTCGTTACGACTTTCTGATCAGTCCTTGGTGCAATTAGATTTTATTATTTTATATTTACAAATATGACAAAATCTCGTGATAAACATACTTACAAACACGTATATTATTACAAGTTGGGTAAAATCTAGTAAAATTACCAGTTAAAACGTTGTGAATTAGGTCGTCGGAGCACATACGTGACACGGTTTTGGTATCGCATCTTGCGCTGTGAGTCTGTGCCACCAAAAAGAAAAAAAAAACTCTATATCTATCTCCGAATACAAATTTTTCAAAATAGATTTGACTTGATTTCATATAAAATAACCGGTGTTTAATCTAAATTAATACTGTATTTAAAAATTAGGTAACACAACACCGTGATGAAATAGAAATTAAATTGATTGTATTTTCAACTACAAACAAGAAATGGCTTTTAAAACATTAATTAAATTGATTTTCTAAAATATATAGGAAGTAGCAAATACATGTAACTACATTTTGTTCCAATCTACGAACCTAAAAATTTTAGCAAAGTACTTGGCTTGGAATACACAACCTTTGCATACGTCCTACTCACTAGTAACTGTGCGGTTTTCGTTCGTGAACATTCTCCTATATCATTTCTGTTATTAACATTTATTCTTGCCAAATGTATATCTACAAGGACATTTTGTTTTGAAGTTATTTTTGTAAAAGTAAGCAATTCATTAAAATCAATACGTAACGTGTTAAAAGTATGGAAGTGAAAGCCCCGATGTTTCGCACGTATAGAATGAATGGATAATGCAAGATTGACTAAGCAGATATAGTGTCCAAAAAAGGAAGCATGCAACGTGTGTCTTTCTAAGACCAAATTGAACATTCTATTTGATTGAATATAAACATATCCTAGCGAAGGTTGTTTTCAGGAGTCTTAAAAACCGATGAGCGTGTACGACAAGAGTTATGGAAGTTGAAGAAACGAGTGAAGTATGTACCTACCAAAGAATCAGTGTCTTATAATGCTCTGTTCTCTTTGCCTACCACGCAATTGTATTAGCGTGAAGTTAAATATGTAAGTTAATCCATAATCTTTGTACTTCTAGCTGCAGTCTAGAATCACAATACTTGAGCTTAACGAAGTAGAAAGTAGAGTTACGACTTTCAGTTCATAGATTGAAAGACGCATGATATAACCTTGTTTTGATTATGATATGATTATTTAGTCAACATTGATCTTAAATACATTTATAATTAAGCTCAAAATACGACTTATAGATAGAGTTATATCATTTTTTTATGTTACTCCTTGAATACAACTGAGTACATACACATTTGGACATCATCCAATTCGCAATAAATATGACGTTGACTTATTGCATATATTATAACTGCCAGTACGCGGTTGTTGGTGTTCCTCCGCAATAAGGAACATGAAAAAGAAAATATTTAAAAGAAGGTGAAATTCCTCTCCTCAATTTTTGAGTTCATTTCTTTGATTCTTACTAATAAATAGCTCTCTCGAAATATCTTAAATGGGAATTTTATAGGAAAACTGATGGAATATGCACAGATTGGTGGTACGGACGGTAACAGATTGATGGTAATTAAAATGCCACAAAAAATCAATGAATTTGGCTGTCTGGAAGAGATCGCAGCATACTTATAAGACAGCCTTGTGTAGGTACCAGCCTAACATTTAGTAGGTAGCCTAACATTTGCTGTAATGTCTTCTAAAAGTGGTTTTACAATAAAGTATATTCTATTCTCGATAGCAGATGTCTTACAACGCACCCTCCTATATGTCACTTTGGTTTGAGGTTTCTTCAACTGAAATCATTTGAAGAAACCTCAAACCTAAATAATAAAACCTAACTAACCTAAATAATTCTGGCTATTAATCAATCAATTTTCCAATTTCAAAGAACCATGCTTATGAAATACACTTAAGATTTAGGTGTACATTAAAAGAAATGTATTGTATGTATGTATGTATGTAAATTAAAACAAAAAAAAACCGGATAAAAAAAGAAAATAAACCAACCAGTATTCGCAATAACATACTTTGTAGGTGTGATCGTTCGTTACTCAGCTTTTTTTTTTTCTTTTAAAAAGTACACATAGATACAAAAAAAAATCAAATAAATATCGAGTGTCATAAACACTGATTGCGAGCAAATATTAATAACTCATAATATGATTTAAAAATCGAATCGCTTGTGACCTAAATACCTACCTAGACGGCATTTATGGAGCCGTGAATGGTGACCCAGTTTTACAGGTTCAGAAGGTACCTACACTATCTATCTACATTTAGAAATTCACTAATATATATTTAAACTATTGTATCATTATTTATAAAGCTATGAAAGAAATACTAAATATAGTACTTTTACTGAGTCAAAAAAAGAGTTTTTAGAATGTTTGTCTGTCTCTGTGTATGTGTCAAATACGGCTGTGACTTTAATATGATTTAACTGTGGTAGACGCAGTTCGTTTCGAGGCCTCAGAATATCGTTATGAAATTGCTCATGCGGGTTCATGTCATGTTTTGTTCGGTGAGAGACGTGTATCCTGAATTTCCCCTTCCTTACCCACCCTACTCCCTTAAAGACCCGCAAAACAACTGTATCACTATCTGCATGCATTTACCAGGTGACCCGATTGCTCATTGCAACAGCTACAGGTCAAACCTAAAATAAAGACATCGTTTCATCTCAGGAATATCTTTTATGTCCCTACGATTAATCAAAATATCTTCCCGCGAACTTGGTGTATGACATAAAAGAGAGTTTAACGAAACTTAACTGAATTAATGAAATTTATGATGAGGTGATATGAGATAATACGAGAGATGAAAAAATGAGAAAACCCTCACCAAAATTCATATCAGCGCTGAGTTGATTCTTCATATTATACTATAACATTAATCTACGATATTTTTTCTTTAGAACGACACCACTTTTGTTCTCCGCTTTAATATCTTTGGGAAGTTTCTATATATTTATCTTGACTAGATTCCTGTCAGAAGCATTTTTTTCCAGATATTTCCAGGGAATCCATTTATTAACAGTTCAGCCAGCCAACACCGTACAACCATCATTTAAATGTCTGTCTCCACCTAATCCACCTCCAACTCACACCCTACAAACCTAACTATTTTCGAAGCTAAATATTATGTTGAGTAAAACTGTGAATATTTCAAGATACTGGCACACCATTTTGTGAGTTTTCTGATCATAAACATGAGGACAAAGAGTTTTCCACTAACTGTTCCCGGCGCGCAGCCAACAGCTCATCAAAGTTTCAACAAATTGACCAAAATTGTTAGTAATGCGATGAGCGACTTAGGAGCGCACAAACAAGTTCTGATTACAAGATATTCGATCTGGCAACTTGCTAGTCTTTGGATGGGTGAAACTTAACTGAAAAGAGTGAAGTTTATTTATTATTTGACGGGATTTCCTGTAGGTTTCTGTAGGCAGTATACCTATAGGAACCACCTTATGTACTAATAATTTAATTTGTAAAATGATCAACATGAAAGAATCGAAGGCAACTGTTAAGTTTTAATTTTTTAAACTAAGTAGGACCTTATATCATAGACCTAAGATGGTACCGTTGTTACAAACTGGCTGGAAACACATATTTTATTAACAAGACAGACAAGCGAGCAATTGCGACTTCGATATTTGAAATAATAAAAACTAAAACATAACCTGCCAGCAAATAACGTATCGAAACTACGCATAATATATTGTAGAAAATATGATCTGGTTATTATTCCACACGTATCGTAAAATTCGTGGCGGAGAATGGGTTATACTTATATATTGGGTATATATTAGTATATACAGTATCAGGGGTGATAACAGTGACGATAGTTTTGAATATGTTTTTGATGGATTTTTAAGCGACTTCAAATAAATAGGAGGTTTGATGTTACTTGCGCTTCGCGTGTTAAATTCGTCGGTTTTCCAACAATGCACAACGAGTGTTTTATTGTGAATTATTTAAATAAATAATTGAAATTGAAAGTAAATTTTGTTACATTAAATTACTTCAGTAATGTAATACGGGAGAGCAACAGTAATAATGACGTCCGGGTATCGTAGCTGACATCAGTGTTACTGTACTGAACAACAGAAATGGGCCACCTGAATGGTGGGATGGTGGATTAGAATGTACGTATGTATGGATCAGAATGTCGGGCCACGAAAGGGAGGAATGAAAGAAGAATACATGCTACAGAGATGCGAATGACGCGATGGATGTGTGTAGGGACGAAATGGATAAAATACGAAATCAGTATTTATGAGGAAGTTTGTTGCGCCAATAACTAAAAAGATAAGTCGCCTTGTGTGGTTTGGGCATGTAATGACAAGGTATGATACGTATGTTACGAGTAGAAAAACGAGATGATTAACCTGAAAGTGGGAGGAAATAAGAGAAGAGGGAGACCTAAGAAAATATGGATGGATTGTGTTAAAGACGGTTGTTAGTGTGGAAGATGCGAATGATGTATTGAAACTGAATTATGATCAAGATAATGCATATTTAATCAACACCTCTATATTTTTCGAAAGTATTAGGTCGGGGAAAAAGTCTTTTCGCATAACGTAGGTATACCCTTATTATAAAATTTCTTTGACTATACTATTTGTGTCTGGCTGGTTTTGGTAACATTAAAAAGGTTACATTATAAAGAAAAGAAAAAAATTAAAAAATGTTGTTTCCCGCCATTTTTCATTTGTTTTTCTCTCCGTAAAAATGAGTGAATCTAATGAAGAAATTCGATACATTTTAAAATTTTATTATAAAAAAGGCAAAAATGCAACTCAAGCAGTGAAAAAAATTTGTGATGTTTATGGACCTGATGCAGTGTCAGTAAGAGTAGCACAAATTTGGTTCAAACGTTTTCAGTCCGGAAATTTTGATGTTAAAGATGCACCTCGCTCTGGTCGCCCTGTTACGTACGAATAAAATGGACGCCATTTTTGAAAGAGTGGAGCAAGATCGGCATATTAGTAGTTACGATGTAGCTGAAGAACTGGGAATTGACCACAAAACAGTTTTGACCCATTTGAAGAAAGCTGGTTATACAAAAAAGCTCGATATTTGGGTGCCACACGAGCTCACTCAAAGAAACTTAATGAACCGTGTACTCATTTGCGATTCATTATTGAGACGTAATGAAACCGAGCCGTTTTTGAAGAGATTGATAACTGGCGATGAAAAGTGGATCACGTACGACAAGAACGTGCGAAAAAGGTCGTGGTCGAAAGTTGGCCAGGCTTCACAGACTGTGGCCAAACCTGGCCTAACACGAAATAAGGTGATGCTGTGTGTATGGTGGGATTGGAAGGGCATTGTTCATTATGAGCTTTTACCGTCCGGCAAAACCATCGATTCTGATCTTTACTGCCAGCAACTGATGAGATTAAAGGAAGCAGTCGAGAGAAAACGGCCGGAATTGATCAACAGGAAGGGTGTGGTCTTTCATCACGATAACGCTAGACCACACACATCTTTAGCCACTCAGCAAAAATTAAGAGAGTTCGACTGGGAGGTCCTAGTGCATCCACCATATAGCCCTGACCTTGCGCCTTCAGATTTTCACCTGTTTCGGTCTCTTCAGAATTCTTTAGGTTCTGTAAGGTTGACCTCAAGAGAGGACTGCCAAAACTATTTGTCCCGTTTTTTTGATCAGAAGTCCCAAAGTTTCTACAGTAACGGGATAATGTCTCTGCCCACAAAATGGCAGAAAGTTATTCAACAAAACGGTACATATATATTGTAAATAAATGTAAATAAACTTTGAAAAAAATGTCTTGACTTTTCATACAAAAATACGAAAATACTTTTTCCCCAACCTATTATTTTTTACAAAAAGAATAACCAGCTTAAAGTGAGCTGGTAAAAGTAGGAATATCTGAATGTTCATTCAAAATAGAAAGGATGCGCAATGACAATTGCTGTAAACAGATTACCGACACTGTTGAATAAAAAAGGTACTGAGTTTACGTGTCTAGTTTGTTTAAATTAATGCAGTATGTACCTCGTTCACAGTAGAAGTTGCTTTTTACAACAGTTGGTTATTAAAGCTAAAGTTTAATTTAACGACACGTATCTTTTAATAATGAATTTTTCTAAAGTGGAGTTTATAAAAGAAATGATTACGATGATTACGGTCCGCCTTTATTACCCGAAGGTGTTGGCAGTAGCAGTTAAGCCTCGTCTCGCCGTAACGTGATGTTATGTCACAAATGGAATAGGTGGCGAACCTATTGCAAATATCGGGACCAAAGTTGTCAAACATCGATATTTATCACACACTTTAACTTCGGAACGTTATTGCCAGGATTCGAACCTGCGACATCTTGATTCATAAGTGAGACGGTTTCGACGTGATGAGGTTAAAATATATGATTTAACATAACATAACATAGCATAACTTCACGCCTTTTGTTACCCGAAGGTGTAGGCAGCGGCTGTTAAGCCGCGTCTCGCCGTTATGTTTACGTCCCAAATGGAATAAGTGGCGAACCTATTGCCATACCGGGCACAAAGTTTTCAGTCATCGATATTTATCACACATAACTTCCGAAAACAATTTCGAAAAGTCATTGGTGTGAGCCAGTATCAGGAATCGAACCCGGACCTCTGGACCAGAAGCCGAGTGCTCGACCACTGCGCCACCGAGACTGTTATATGATTTAATTTTGAAAATATGAGAATCTATCTATCTTTTTCTATGGGTTAGGAGGGCAAACGAGCAAGTGGGTCACCTGATAGTATGTAAGTTGTCACCGCCAATGAACACCGTGGTGCGTTGCTGTCCTTTATGGAGAAGGAGGAGAAATAGGGGAAAGGGGATCGAGCCTCCGGATACCTCCCTTGCCGAACGAAACGCGGCATGACCCACTTCACGCCGATATTCCGAGAGGTCGTCGTATTTCTCAGGTCGAGCCGGCCCATTTATGCAGCGAACATCAAGACAATATTCCATTATATTCAGTTCTCCGCACCTAGTCGTCGTAATATAAAATGTAGATAATAAAAGGAAAATCCAACACTGAAAGAATTATTAAATCGGATCAGTAATTCCTGTGAATAGAACCTTCAAACAAACAAACAAAAATATTTAGTTTTCATAATAATATCAGTATAAATGAACGTCTTCTTTACCAAACTGTAGAAACAATTTTTCCAAGTACGCACTGTAATGTAATGATCACAACTAAGTTTTACGATGGGCCTCCTTGGGTACTAAAGTTTCGGCTTTCTTGGGAATTACTCTATCACAAGTAGAAACCAATCTTTTACTACGCGGTCCAGGCAAAGAAGTAAGCAAATTATAGCCGGCTGGGTAAAATAAGAAAACCTGTTCTCTTTCCATAGATGCTATTCTCTCAATTATTTATGGATGATGATGCTCCTAAAAATCTTACCTATAAAATTGGGTTAGTTTGGTTATCCAACTGTAATAGCCCTTCCCCGGCTTCTTCATTCTTCTTTGTAGTACATACTCGTACATAACTTCACGCCAAATCCCTTGCGGTGTAGGCAGAGAGATCGGAGCGCCACAAGGCACGATTCTTACACGCCTCACTCGCTTCGTTGACTTTCATAACTCTTTTCATGCACGCGCGTCGATTTTTGAGGCTCCTAACAGCACCTTCCTCCAGAGCACGTTCTATTTGGTCTTGGAATGTGTGTCTTGGCCGTCCTCGACCCCTACATCCATCCGCTTTTGCATTGTATATCTGCTTAGTCAGTCTTGCATCATTCATTCTACATTGTTGTTATAGTAGGTACCTAAATACTACTGCGAGACCTAAGAAAGAAAGACGATACTACAATATTTAAAAGTTATGTTATGTTATTTTCTACCCAAAAGTGTAGGCTGCGGCTGTTAAACCCTGACTCGCCCAATCGTTACATTTCCGCCCAATTGGAATAGGTGGCGAACCTATTGCCATACACTAGGCACAAAGTTGTAAGTCATCGATATTTAGACACTCATAACTTCCGAAAAGAATTCCGAGAAATGGTTGGTGTGAGTCCGGAACCCACAGCACTTTAATTATCTTTAGTTTTAAGCTTAAGAATATATAAACACCAATACGACTTTGCACTAAGTCCCTTATAGATTAGGGAGAACGGACGTGTTGTGACTTATGAGGCTTATAATTTTCTTACATACCTCACTTTCATAACTATTGGTATACACTCTCGATTGCTTTTTAAGTCTCGCGATATCCTGTTTCCTAACATGGATGGATACATAATTAGTATAATTACCCATTTAATAAGTAGTCTCGGTGGTCCAGCGGTCGAGCACTCGGTTTCTGAATCCAGAGGTCGATGGTTCGAATCCTGGCACATACTAATGACATTTCCAAATTAATTAATTTCGAAAGTTATGTGTGATAAATATCGATGATAAAAAACTTTGTGCCCGGTTCGCCACCTATTCCATTTGGGACGTAATAACGGCGAGTCGAGGCTTAACAGCCACTGCCTACACCTTCAGATATGTCATATGATATGTCTGCTTACTGTTTTATTTACAGGTTGAACATACAATATGATTGTTAAGAGCGATGACGCCATGGGTACTGTATATTTTATGGGTTGTAGTCACGCTTAAAGGAGGTAAGTTGTAACAACTTTTATTACCACTGGCCCAAGACTTACTACATATTTATTCATTGTTGTATTATGAAAGTAATAGTTATTATTGAATCTAGTATTATCAGTCTATGCTCAATTTATATGTGTAGGTATTTTTTTCTTTATACATTATTAGTAGAACAAATCTAACGTTTAACAGTGATAGAGCCAAGTAGTTCGCTGCATATACCACCTCTCAGAAGATCGACGTAAAGTGGCTCATTTTGTTCGGTGAGTGAGGTACCCGGTGGCCCAACCACCTTCCCCATCCCTGCCTATCCTACTCCCTTAAAGGTCGTCAACGCAAATGTAACACTATATGTGTTGCAGGTGTCCATGGGCGGCGCTAGTCACATAACATCAGGTGACACGCCTGCTCGTTTGCCCTCCTATCCCATAAAAAAAACGATGAATTTTAGTAGATTTAAGCAAAGTTAAGCAACCAACGCCGCCCATGGACACCAGCAACACATATACTGTTACTGTTGCGTTGCCGACCTTTAAGGGATAGGGGAAAGGAAAGGATGGGAAAGGTTGGGCCTCCGGGTACCTCTCACCGTACGAAACGCGGCATGAGCCACTTTATGTCGATCTTCTGAGAGGTCGTGGTATTTCACCGGTCGAGCCGGCCTAGTCATGCAGCGAACTGCTTGGCTCTACCACTTAAATTTTTGTTGTTTTTGTTTGTTTGTAAATAAAAGATCACGAAGAATTGTGAACTTTCCCACTTCCGACAACTTCCATACCCCATAATAAGATACTGTAACACTATCTGTGTTCAGGTGTCCATGGGCGGCGTTTGTTGCTTACCATCGGGTGATACGCCTGTTCGTTTGCCCCTACGACTAACCCCATATCCAATAAAAAAAACTAAAGTACCTACCCAGCACTGACGGAGACAATGAAAAATAAATATAGAAAGAAGAAAGAATCATATTTAAAATGTGTCCACAGTCAGGTTTATTATTTAATCTAGAAGATCCAAGCCATATCAAGGTATATAAGGGCAAGTTTAACATGACATCAATTCACGGACATAAAAATAAGTTGACGGCCTTGGTTTTAGTGTATTTTAATGCTAAAGTAACATCAATTTTTTCTCCTTAACAGAGGAGGGGTAGAGCAGAGAGTAGTGCGAACTAGAGGTGAACATGCACCCAACAGCCAGGTGACGTTGTCGCCTACACCCGCGGAACATGTCATGGGACTCCATTGAGTCACGTGACTTCCTCGGGTGAGTGTTAACCATTTAATAAATAGCTGATAAAAACGCCAATGTATATTATTCCCTTAGGAATTTCGGTATATAGCTTAATTACTAATATCTTCTAGTCTATTAAGATAAGGGTCGTGTCAAAAAGAACATTCGAAAAAGATAACTCTGCTTCTAATGCTCGACGGGCCTCGTGGCGCATTGGTAAAACTACCGGCTGCAGCACTGAGGTCGGGGGTTCGATTCCCACCCGAGCACAAATATTTGTGACAAACATGAATATTTGTGCGGCGTCTGGGTGTTTTTCTATGTATTATAAGTATGTATTTACAAAAGAAAAGTATATATGTATTAGTATCCGTTATCTAGTATCCATAGCACAAGCATTTAGTTGCTTAGTTTGGAACTGGAGGGCGCTGTGTGATTTGTGTCCAAGATAGTGCTGATACTATATTTAGCTTTAACTTCAAGCACTTCATGGGCAATCGGCAAACAAGTGTTTCATTTCGACCAAGATAAAAAACAAAACATATGTTATGTAACTTGTTTATTGTATATTAATTATAACTTTTTAAATTATCATTATTTCCGTAAAAATCTGAAAACATTAATAGAATGACTTTACTTGTATGAACTCCCGTGGATGTGTAAGAAAAGATTATTGCTGATGTTAGCTATCTCTTTGTAGCGGGGTGCCGTCACATCAACTGTCGGCAACGCGACTACTCAGCTCGCCAGATCCATCCAGACATCATCTCGATGAGCCTCAAGGTATTTAATTATATCTAATAAACAAAAAACCTTTCAATCGGCAGACAGGAATTGCTGGCCTATATTTGATGTACCTTTGATGACCTAACTATAACCAGTTATATAGAATATAAAAAATATTAACTTTTGCAGAAGTATACCCGTTTTCCGAGGAGTTCCGCGGCGGTGAGGCACGGAATGGCGCACTGCGCTGGGGTTCCAGGTTCGGGCCCGCTCATCGCCCTCCCGCCGGTGGTCTTCTTGACTGCTTTCGCGCGTGCCGCTCCAGACTCGACCAGTATCTTGCCAGGAGAAAGGTAGGTGAACATAATAGAGGAAACAAAATAAAATGACTGAAAAAGCAATAATAACTTTCTAACACGTAACTCCACGCTGTCTTCTACACAGGGTTGCAAGATGGCAGTTGATTAATCATTGGCGTACAAAGATTGTTCATAAGTATAACGCGAGTGAAAACCAAGAGATAAATTTATTTACATGATTTGTCATGTAAATAAATTATCATAACAGACTACTACTAAAACAACTACTGCTAGTTCAACCCAGTGTAATTATTTTTTTTTTATGTATAGTGTTATGTTGATATGCAGATTGAACGAGGAGTCCGCCTCTACAGTCAGAACGAGCAGCGGCTGGCTGTCAAAGTGTGGCTGTCAGCTCTCCGCGGTGTGAGGCACAGAACTGATAAGTTTGCGTTGTTAGGACATCTATATCAGGCGTACATGGACTTTGGGAAATATAGGTAATACACGCAGTTACTCTTATCTAAATAAATATAAATATAGAGAAGTGTTCCTAATCGAAGTTTTCTCTTGACCATTTTTTGTACCAATTTCCATACGAACACTGAGGTTTGGGATATTGTATGTTCCTATATAGGTCACAATT
The DNA here is from genome assembly GCA_905147225.2 of Euproctis similis. NCBI lineage: Eukaryota > Metazoa > Arthropoda > Insecta > Lepidoptera > Erebidae > Euproctis > Euproctis similis. The sequence goes on from LR990106.1 coordinate 18,063,381, forward strand.
TCTGGCGAAAAAGATCGACTGATGTTCTAAAAGATTTAATGTTTTCTATTAGAACAACTTCTGAAGCCAGAGTGCTGAACCACTAGTCTATCGTGATAACACATTAATATTCAATTCATTATTTCCAGAGAATCTTTGGAGTTTGCAAATCGTCAGCTGGGTATATCAGAAGAACTGGACTCTGCGCCAATGAGAGCTGAAGCGTACTTGAATTTGGCAAGAGCTCATCAGACTTTGGGAGGACTGGACAGGTAATAATCAAGAGAAAGAGGGTTTATTCGTTCTTTGTTTTCAGCAGAAAGTAAGAAATATTTGAATATATAGAGATAGAGATGCATATTCCATCTCAAAATATTGTTAAAGAAATTAAAGAAACTACTAAGAATAGATAAATCTTGTCAAAATGATGATGATGATGATTATTATTGAATCATCAATAATCAAAATTCTCAAATCATCAAAATTTCATTTCAATAAGTCTCGGTGGCGCAGTGGTTGAGCACACGGCTTCTGATCCAGAGGTCCGGGTTGGATTCCAGACACTGGCTCACACCAATGACTTTTCGAAATTGTTTTCGGAAGTTATGTGTGATAAATATCGATGACTGACAAACTTTGTGCCCGGTATGGCAATAGGTTCGCCACCTATTCCATTTGGGACGTAAACATAACGGCGAGACGAGGCTTAACAGCCGCTGCCTACACCTTCGGGTAACAAAAGGAGTGAAGTTATGTTATGTTATGTTCATTTCAATAATCCACACACATCTGAGAGGAATTTTTACTAATTGTGTTAAGCTGTGTGCTCTCTGCCTATTCCGCAAGGAATTTGGTGTGAAGGTATGTATGTATGTTACTAATTATCTTCTATTTTCCAGAGCTCTTTCGTACGCCCGACAAGCTTTATACAACGACTGTGGGGGTGGTTCAACAGCTGGCTGTGTCCATCTGACAGTGGCTGCAGTTAGCTTAGAACTAGGAGCTTTCTCGAAAGCCATGGACGGCTTCCAGAAGGCATTGGCTGTAGCACAAGCTCAGAACGATAACACTTTGCTTTTGCAGGTTGGTTTTAATGTAGTCTAACATATATTTGTGTTCATGTATTCATCTCTTTCCCTAGGTGTCTGACGTGTAAGACGTGACTGACGACGAGTAATTTGACCTGATGCGGAACTCCTCTCATATCATAAGACTCGATATTCAGAAATCAAAAGTTCGCATCTCTCCAACTCTTTGTTGAATTCTTGTTGTTACATCGTTTTCAGGTCTACGTAGGTTTGTCGGAGTTATGGAGACGTCTACGTGATGCAGAACGTGCCGTGGCTTGTGCAGCTCGTGCATGTGACCTTGGCCGAGGGCCTCGCGCCGCAGACCTCAACACAAGACATCATCGTATTGCACTTTTGCAAATGGCGGCTGCACTCAGAGCGAGAGGAGAACTTGGAGATGCACACGATTATTGTAATGTAAGTGGGTTATTATAGTCCCTTCTCTTTCTTTGAATATCTTGTGTCCATTATACTATTACTTTTATTTAAAACCTGCGATCATTTTCTCCTTTTATTATTTTAGGAAGCTCTAAGGTTGGCAGCAGTAGCAGGGGATCAGGGTTGTTACGCACGTGCTGTGCGTATAGCAGGAGACGTGTACCGTAGGAAATGTGATATTGGGAAGGCGCTTAGGTAATTACATGATCACAAATTCTTCCTTCCTCTAGATTGTCATCAGATAAAAAAGAGATCCGTTTTGAATCCACTATTACTCAGATATCATACAGTGGGTACAAAGACGTAACAATTTCTACAAAACCTCTGAAACATTGTTTTGCAGACACTACGAGGTGGCAATGGGTGCTGGTCAAGCTCTAGGCGACCGCCTCGCGCAGATGGAAGCCATGGACGGGGCGGCGCGGTGCTTGGAAGCGTTACGATTACAAGGCAGAATTTGTAACTGCCGACCGTTAGAATTTAACACCAGACTGTTAGAAGTCGCCACATCAGTTGGAGCTAAGGTAATTATTTTGAAAAATCAACATTCCACACGTATCCATTCTTTCAGGTCTTTATTAAGCGAAAGTGTATGCAGTGCTTTTTCATATTAATGTTTTTGCTAGGTTGGACACTTAGCTCTACGACTTGTATGCTATGTCGGTACATATTACGTAAATTCCTTAAATTAACCGGCCAGTTTAACTGTAGATGCTAGTCCGTCGTGTTAGACTTCGTCTTGCCGAGATCTACACAGGACTCGGTGACAATGAAGCGGCTGCAAGACAGAAAAGAGCTGCAGCAGCTTGGGCAGCTCCCGCCTGCGCCAGGTGTAGGGAACCGCTGGCCGAAAGACCGGAGCCATTGGCCTCTTTGCCTTGTGCTCACATAGTACACCATGCGTGAGTATTATCTATACATCTGGTAAATTGAATATTTGTCAAAAATTTGTTCAGATTAGATAGTAATCTAGATGGTATAGCGGAATGTACTTACTGCAGAGATGTTATATAGATATGAGGGGGCAAAGGTAAAAACGGGTTTCCTGGTGGTAAGCAAATAGAGCTGCCCATGGACGTCTCCAACACCGAGAGAGACAGATGTGCTGCTGGCCAGCTCTATGACTTTAATATTTGTGTACGTGGCAGTTGCATGCCCGAGTCGTGGTCGCGGCGCTCCACTCGCAGCGCGGGCGGCGCGGAGTGCGCCGAGTGCGCGTCCCCGAGGGCCCCGCGCGCCCCTCCGCCCGCGCCCCCCGCTCCGCGCACGCTGCCGTCGCAGGTTGGTTTCCTGGTTCAGTTTCAGGTTGCACTCGATTAGTATCAAGCAAATTTTCCGTGAGCATCTTCATTTTGATGAGACTCTTAACAGTGGTAGAGCCAAGCAGTTCACCGGTGAAATACCACGACCTCTCAGAAGATCGATTTAAAATGGCTCATGCCGTGTTTCGTTCGGTGAGAGAGGTATCCGGAGGCCCACCCCCCTTCCCATCCTTCCTTATCCTCTATTCCCTGTACCTAAACGGTCGGCAACCCAACAGTAACACTTTATGTGTTGTTGGTGTCCATGGGCACCAGTAACACTATATGTGTTGCGGGTGTTCATGGCCAGCGTTGGTTACTTACCATCAGGTGACACGCCTGCTTGTTTGCCCTCCTATCTTATAAAAAAAAAACTCCAAAAAAATCCAATTCTTTGGGTAGCTGGGATAAAATAGGTTTATTTTATGATTATCAACAGTATTTATTTTTTATTTATTTCTTAGATTTTCGCGAATCACACTCATAACATTGAAACAACTTTTTATGGATTATATCGCGTCTTTTTAGAACTTATTTTCTATTTATTTGCTGACGTTTCGTACTCTTTACAGAGATTCGTGAAAATGATCTCTGTAAAGAGTTCGAAACGATTCTCAAAAGTTTTTTATTATACACGATGATAATTAAATTATTCTATAGCGCAAGCAGTAGTGTACTAATATGTTTTAATTTTAATCACTAAATTTATAAATAATTTCAACATGTTTTTTTTCTCATTGATTAAAACAACTTTCAGGATTATATCGCGTTTATTTATTATTTATTTATATTTATTTCCCGACGTTTCATTTAATCAATAAGTGAGATTCGCGAAAGTCTTAGGAATAAATATGTTTTTTTCTGTTTCAGGATTTTCCATTCGGAACACCGCCGACGCTTCGCGAGTCGGATCTTAATTCCATAATATCGGATCATAGCAGCCAGCAGGCCACTTCAAGTGTTTAATTTATTTTATTAATTTAAACTTGGCAGTTAGCATTAGCACTGTGCATATGGAGTTTCTTTAGAAATCTTTCCATGAAAAACCATACCTACTCTGTGAAAATGGTTGATGGCTATGACTGATCTGAGTTATGGTCGCGGTCAGTACTGACTAATAAATTAGATGATGGTAATAGCGTCACTTCCCCTCTCACATACTGAGTACCAATATAAGTGCAGGGAATAAAATATGAGTGCTCAATTGTTACAGCTAAATGCGGACATGCTAACAATTATTGGATCAAAAGGTAAAGTTCGATTCAAGAAAAAATAATTCCCATTTAAAAAAAAACAATTTCCATTTTCGAATCCGCCCTGCGTTAAAAGAAATTTGATAATCTTTCGTTTACTCTATAGTTATGACTGTCCGTTTGTTTTATGTGAAAAGACTTTGTAAGGAGTTGAATTCTTACTGAACATATGGAAATATTATTTCTGAGGCAGATTACCTTAGAGATACCTAATAAAATATAATGACGCTTAAAATAAATTAATCAAAAATATTCATGATTAGGATAATAGATCTACATAAAAAAATTAACACGTAGAAGCTTCAAAATTTATGTCATTCTATTGTTATACATGCTGTAATGTATAAATAATAAAATATGGAATACGGTCCTGTGTGAATCAGATAATCGAAATCAAAGAGAGAGTACCTATTTTTTTAATTAACGAAATATACTCGGACCTATGCACGATGTGCCAAAACGGCTGACCTTGGAGAAAAAAAATTCGTCGACTGACAATGAATGACGATCGATTAATGTATGACTAATTTGTTTAATAATCAAAGAATAATTTGAAAAAAATCGAAAAGAGATTTTTCGATCATTTATTTATTGAAAATATACTTATGTAAATGAATATTTTACTTAAAATTAACGACATTGTGCACGAATATGAAATGATGTGAGTGATGATTAAGTCGTTTTTGGTGCAATAATAAAAAATATTGATGTCTAAGTAATATTGAATATTTAATTATTGTTTTTAAGTATAAAAAAAATAATGTCGTGTGTTAGGATTTAAGGAGTGATTTCACTCAAAATCAGGACAGATTTTGAAATTGTGAATTATTAAATATATAATCGAAATTTCAACTGTGGCCAAGTAATATTATAGAGCAAAATTATAATAGTAACGAATGTCCATATCTTAAAAATACGTCGCGTGTATGTTTATTAAATTCGGTATTTATTGGCAACACTCAAAGTTATTTGCTAACAGATAAATGATTGCCATAACAAATAATGTTCAATTAAATTTTCAAGTGTATAAAATAATTCTTAGAGGGCAAAACCGCTCGAGATGTTTTAATGGATTACCTTAAAAAAATTATTTCAGCGCTCTTATGTGGATAAAAGTTTAGTAGATTAAAAATCTTGGTGGTTTTTATGTAAAGAGGACTTGATCTAAATTCAAAATTCTGGTCTGACTTTAGTTGACACGTGACGTTGCCAGATTATTTATCTGTGCAAAGTTTTAGGCGGCCAGGAATATCCTAAAAAAAATGTCCATGGATGTCACAATTATATAGATAGACAAAATATAATAAACTCGAAAGCCATATCTCAGATGTAAATTAGATTGTGTAAAAGGCAAGAACTCCAAAATCTCGTGTCTTTGTTAAATATGTATAATTATTGCTTAGCCAAATAATTATAAATATTTAATCGTTTGATAAAATAAGTCGTTCAAATAATTGGAGGTCGTAATTGCCAATTAAATAGCAAAAGTAAATAAAGACACTTACGCTTATTGTCATAGTATTTTGTATCCGAATGGAAGCAATATCTTAAAATTTGTATATTATAATATTAAATCCTTAATTTTATATACTGTAAGAATACCTTAATGTTATAAACACATCCGTCAATAATAGATGATATAATTTAAACTAAGTCAAAAGCATATTCGATTTAAATAGAATTGTCAGTTTAAGTAACAGTTTACAAATCCGAATCTTCTGTTCATTGCAATATTATCAATGTATTATGAGACTAGATTTTATAAAATAATTAATATCACGTTCAAATCTGTGCGTAACATGCTTAATTTTTTAATTTATTTTATTAATTATTTATTCAATTGAATTAACAAGTCATTAGAGTCCTTTTGCTACTTCTACTATATATTTAGGGCAACTCCTAACTTTTTTTCTATTTTCTATCTTGTTTATGTATATTTTAACTGGATTACAGGAACGGATTATCGCACATGGCAAATATGCCTAAATAAATAGAAATTATATAGTTATATACGTCTTAAAAAAGAAAAATCCTGCCAAATTATCCAAATCCTACACAACTTCAAATAAACTGCGCTTTTTCAGAAAACCTACATCTAATTCTACTAATATTATAAGGATGAAAAATTCTTTGTTTAAATATATAAGTCGTTTATCATTGGATGCGACTTATTCGAATATAACTTGCGAAACATTTATTTATTTTTTCAATTCAAATCAAAGTAGCTTTATTTTTATGGACACTTCAATATAGTCATTCAATACAAATAATGAACTTTGTGCGCTCAAGGAAAGCACGGACGAAATCGCCACGAAAGGCCCGATTTGAGTGTAGGGGCTATCATGAGAAGAACCGTGCAAGAAACTCATGTGCCAAATACTTTCTTCAAACCATCTATAATACATAATAATTTTATACAATTGTTTTTAAACTGTAACTGTGTAGTTATTATTTCAATTTTTGTTAATTGGAAAATACGTAAAATGATAAATTATCGTCCGACAGTTATTATTTTCTTACATTAAAGTTATTTTGTTCCTTTGTCACGAGTACACATATTAAATGAAATCTAACAGATTGGATATTGAAATTTTGACATTTATCAATATTCCAAATTCATAAATTCTAATTAAAAAAAAGATCTCTTGCTGTCAATTAAAATCGATTACAACAAATTCATAAAATATAGCCGAATAAATAGAAATAATTTAATATTTAAACCAATAGTCATTTATAGATAGTACACTATTTTATCAGGCACATAATAGTTAACTTACAGAAACATTAAAAAATATAAATATAGATATTTATTTGTTTGTCATCGACAAAGTATTGAAAGTAGAGCGTAATAAATCTTTCACAATTACATAAAAGTAGCTTTGTATACAAGTAAAATAACTTGAAATAGTTTTTTTTTAATTAGTATCTATTACAAACAAATAATCAAAACCTCTGAGATATCTCTGTGGTCGAGCACTCCGCTTCTGAATCGAGAAGATTCGAATCCGGGCTTACATCAATGACTTTTGGAAATTATTTTCGGAAGTTATGTGTGATAAATATTGATGAGTGAAAACTTTGTGCCCGGTGTATGGCAACAGGTTCTCCACCTATTTGGGACGAAAACATAAATCGAGTCGAGTCTTAACAGCCGCTGCCTACACCTTGGGGTAGGAAATTATGTTTTATAATAAGTCAAATGAAAATGATTATGTAAAAAAAATGGATATAGTCGTATTTTTAATTATACAGCTAGCTGACAGTAGTTAGTGTCACTTTGTAAAATAATGTTGCCAAATTTAAAGTATGTAATAGTGACGAATTCAGTTCTTAATCAATCAGATGAATGAACAATGAGCGAAATATTTAATCATGTCAAATTGTACTAAAAACACTCTAATACTTATACTACTCAATTTAATAAAAATTTGACTCAGCAACAATATTTTTAAATACTTTATTTTTATTTTTATTACGTACCTATAATTGTTATATTTTATACATCAAGAGTTTCAATTACGTGATGTATTGAAAATGGGACAATCTTACAAGTTTCCGAACTACGATAGACTAACTATTCCCAAACTAAACTATCGTGCCAAGTTTATTCAATCACGAGCGTTTTCATTCATTCGCTTTGTTACAACACTATTTTTTTTTCATCATAAACTGACAACACCGTAAACTTCAGCGATTGTTATTTAAATAAAAATCCGACTATAGCACCTAGTTATTTTCATTTCACGGTCCAGCAATAAATTACTCATAGTTCAATGATAGAGGTAGTTGTAAAACAAAGAAATCATCATAATATTAAAATTTTACCTTCGAATAAAATTTGTATTATGCTTCCAATGACGTCCGAAGTCATTATGAGAGTACGTCACGTCCCTTGCCCGCCATGGCGTTACTTCCGCTATCATATTGCACCAATAGCGCCCCATATCCGGCGCGCCTAGCGCCATCTATCAACTTCGACTGCTACCGATTCTTCTTATGAACACAAGCCGCCATTTTGGTCATTGTTCGGCTCATAATGATAAAGCACCAGAAAGACATTACTGGGACTTCGGACGTCATTGGAAGCATAATACAAATTTTATTCGAAGGTAAAATTTTAATATTATGCGTTCCGTTTGACGTCCGAAGTCATTATGAGAGACCTGTTTGTTATCTTCTGGTGGCTTGTAGGTTTAATATCGAATTTAAACGCAACAATGTGAAGGAGCGTCATATAATGTAAACTTAAAGGCGCGATTAATAAAATGCCCTGTATAAACAATGTATTATTATTTCATCAAAGTTATAGAAAATTTTCTCAAGTGATCTACAAGTTAAGTTCCTGATTTGTCAAAACTTAACTAAAAAAATATTTCAAAGACACCATATTGTCGGTTCGTTTTGGCTTCCATACAATTAATATAGTAATTGTCTGTAGCCAGCAGAAGTGCTATACCACTGATTTAGTAAAACATTTTTGAAGTGTAACTTCTAATGGCTCGTGCAACCATTTAACGCTTTTAACGCCCCCTTGCGGCCGCTAAATAAATTATATAATTGTATGAACGGCGAAACTGAACCGCTCTATATATAAATCCACGAAGCAAATTGCTTAATCCTGATTCTTCGCAGTATATAGACATCTAGTAGCGCATAGTGGTACTATTAGCGCATAATTGATAGGTATAAATTATTAGTAGAATAGTACCACCATCCGCTGCTAGATGCTGCCACAGACTCAGCTCCAACCACTAAGATGATAAAAGTTATTATATTGTGAAAATATATATGATTACATTATACATCATATTACAAAGTCACCGAAATGAAGTTTCAAATATTGACGCAGGGCGCTATCTAGTGGCAACTGTAGTTAACTATAGCCGTTTTTATCATTTTAGGTAATTGATTTATTATACATAATTACATGTTGATATTTATGTGAATATATTATTAAAATCTAATATGGACATCGGTGAAATACACTACATTTATAATTATGAGGTTAAAGTTTTCAAAAAATTTTCAAGTTATATAGTCACTGTTTTGATGATAATTCCACAGCACACGGTTTATTTAATTGATACTTCACTCGCTTCGTTGTAGTACCACCAATTTCCAATAGATGTCCTTGCTATTAATACTTTTTAACTAATTTTCTTTTCTAAACATATACTTAAAACATATAGAAAAGCTAGACACCAAAACACAAACAATAATGATTATCATAAATATTTGTTAAGTTTCCAAATATGTATGTAATTCAATTTGCAAAAAAAATGTTAGTTGTTTCTTTTGACGGCAGAACATTACAAAACGAGAGGAAAAGAGAAAGAATGATAAAGGTTAGAGAAGAGGAAAGAGAGAGAAGAGGAAAGAGAGACACTCTCTCTCTTTCCTCTTCTCTCTCTTTCAAGTCAATATCACTCAAAAAATATTGTTTTTTGTGATTTTTCGCGAAGCGAAGTTAGCAGTGTGTAATAGTTTGTTTACGTGTTTATAATATTTATATCATCGCATAATTGTTTTTTTAAATTTAATATATCACTTAGAATTTAATAGTGGAGTGATTTTATTTTCGAATTTAGTGGATAAGATTTATAAATAATGAGTGATAACAATCCAAGAGATAATGCGACGGATTTAAAGTTACAATGCCAAGGTACGTGTCTTGAAGATTTATTTGATTGTTTTTTAATTTAAAAATATATATTGACGCATTCACATACATCTACAATGTACAAATAAGCAGAGATGTGACTTATTTAAAATACTTCTATTTAAAATACAAATACAAAATACCTATTTTGTATTTAAATACCTTTTTGTTGAAAGCATTTTGTTAAAGTTATTTTATTTGAAATACCTCTCGAGAGGTATTTTGTATTTTTATAGTCATTTCAAAATACAAAATACTTTCTGATTAATTTTAGCCAAATTCATGCCATTTTTTTTTGTAAGTACAATTTTAGTATAGTTTGTTATTTATCGTATGTATTAAAATTTTAAAGTTTTTATAGGTTATTATAATTTTATAGGTAAAATTTAATAGGTGGTCCAGTGGTCGAGCACACCGCTTTTGAATCAAGAAGTTGTTGTGGGTTCAAATCCTGGCTCACACTAATGACTTTTCGAAATGATTTGTCAAAGTTATACATACAACACCGCTGCTGCTGCACTGCAACACCAGGGTTATCACATCAGCGTTGCCGGCCTTTAAGGTGGGAATAGGCTCGTTTCTTGAAGGTGCATAGGTCGTAGCGGTCCGGGAATACCGTTGCCGGCGAACCGCGCGTCGTTGGATGCGTTAAAATGGGGTAAGCTGGTACTCATCTTTTAGCAGAGGCACCCCGCCCAAAGATGAGAACAGTATTCCATGTGAGGTCGGAAATGCGCTTTATATAGCTGCAAGCGATTACCTGACGTGAAACACCGTCCTTTTTCTAAGCCAATTTCGCCTTGCCCTCCAAATAACCGCGAAACTGGACAAGTCGAAATCCGTCGTAGTCCTCTGCTTAGGCAGAGTTTCGATTGTAGACACAGTTTATTCCGGTACAAATCGACGTTTTCCCGAGAAATCCGCAGGTGGCCAGTATATATGGCATCCGCCGTACCGCATAGCCCCGTACCGTAACCGCATAACAATGAAGATTGCTGTAATGCAGCATGTCATTGAAATGCAGAAGAAACAGCGTAGGGGATAGCACACAGCCCTGGGGGACTTCAGCACTCACGGATTTTAAATCGGAGCATGACCCGTCGACAACGACCTTAATGCGCCGAGCCGCATGAAAACTGGAGATCCAATCGCATTATTTCAAATCCGCTTCTGGATCTACTGGCAGAGTGCCCAGAAGACCGACCGCATTGCCACGTCAAATGGCAATGCTAATCCCCTGTGCGAAGAATAGACCAGCCCCCTGGTCGAGAAAGCCCTCGATCAGTTTCTTTGCAAGATCTTTATAGAGTATACGAGCACTCGGACCCCATGTTCCTAGATTCTCAACCCCAAACGCTCAACCACTGGACCACTGAGACTCATTCAAGATTTCATCAAAAAGTATTTTGAAAATACCTATTTTGCATTTTGCATTTGAAATACAAAACGAAATCTTTAGCCAAGCAGTTCTCTGCATGAATGGGCCGGCTCGACCGGTGAAATACCACGACCTCTCAGTACGAACGTAAAGTGGCTCATGTCGCGTTTCGTTCGGTGAGAGAGGTACCCGGAGGCCCACCCCCCTTTCCCCATCCTTTCCTTTCCCCAATCCCTTAAGGTCGGCAACGCAACAGTAACACTGTATGTGTTGGTGGTGTCCATGGGCGGCGTTGGTTTCTTACCATCAGGTGACACGCCTGCTCGTTTGCCCTCCTATCCCATAAAAAAAAACGAAATACTATTTAGTATTTTGCATTTGAAATAGTAGTAAATCTGAAAAGTATTTTGTATTAAATCCATTTTGTACATCTCTGCAAATAAGTAACTGAATGTGTTTGTGAGTACAAAACTCTAGAAAAGCTGATTTCGCTATTTTTTTTAAATATTTCTTGAAATACGAGGTTGGTCCTAAACAGGGATGATGATTATTATTATTACTCAAACAAAAAAATGGCAAAATAGAATAAAATATAATGTTATTTGTGTTTTTTATAGTTTGACATAATAATATTAAGTCAAACAATGAAATTATTGTAGGATTGTTATTTCTGTTCTAATATGCAGTTCTCGAATTGTAGAATAAGTATTAAAAAAGAAAGAATATACTTATAGTGGGTACGAAGATCGCAGGATCAGCTAGTTATTAAGATAAATACATTTTTACGGGCGAGACGATGAGGCAAGCACTTCCACTGGTTTAAGAGGTCCCAGGAGTAAATGCAATTTTTTTTTTACAATCCGAAGTTACACTTCTTTCGCGCGGAGGGACTCCACGTACGGTTTTTTTCACCAATCATTGTAACCGTGGCTGAACTTGAAGAGTTTATGAACGAATTTACTATAGTTTCGTGGATCTTCGACGTGTATTTTACCAGAGTTTGTACACTGTCAAAGGTAGTAGTGTCATTTGACACCCCGACAGTTTAATATTCTAATCAAAACCTTTGCATTTGAAATGACATTAGGAAATGACGGTTTCTTAAAGTATTAAATAAAATATGTAAATATACATATAAATAAAACGTTTTGGCAAGATTTAGAATTTGAACGGCAGACATAGTTGTTACAATTACAGACGGATAAATGCAAATTATTAGTCAAAAGAACCCATCACATAAATGTAACCGATATTCAGCTGCAGTGACTAGTCCAGTAAAGTTAATGTCACTTCAGCACATTGTTTCCAACACTATTATGTTTTTCATTCATTGGCGTTTAAACACGACGAGCCTTGTGGTGCATTGATAAAACAAACCCACTACGGAATTGAGGTTCGCGGGTTGCAACCAAATTTGAGTACAAACAGCTACCATAAGCACAAATGTTTGTATCGGCGTTTAGGTAGTTTCCATGCGTTATAAGCATGTATTCACAAAATAAAAGTATGTACGTTAACATGCATTACACAAAGTTTAGCTGCTCAGCTTGGAAACCAGAGGGCGTTCTTGTAAATTGTGTCCTAAATAACATTAGTATTATTATAATTAATAATGTAATTTTGTTTAATTATTATCATCAGCGTCTAAGTATATCTATGGTCTTCACACGCCTAATAGCCTTGTAAGCCAGTGGTAGTATTGTCGCTATGTTCAACGATGTGTTCTTTAGTTTGAAATGAAGAGATTGCTTAAAGCTTAAAGCTGCGTTTCTGCGATCACACTGGGTGATAGGCTGGCTGGTTATTTCACGACATTTTACTCATCAAAGTAGACATTGAGTCTGACTCTGACATTGTTATGAGATAGTTATAATGATGAGTATATAGTTATTATGTTATATTTGACAATGCAAACTTCCCGCAGTGTGATGGCGGTGGCGAAGTTATTCGAGTCTTACCCACAAATTTGTCGTACTTTGGCAATGTAGCCTTCCCCGGAGGGTGATGAAGGTTACAAAGTTGGTGACCTAATAGATAACTGTACTGATTTTACACAAACAAGTTAGGTCTGGTGTGCGTGTGTCTTATGGTGAAATTTTCAATGTTACTAAATTCAATGCAACTCGCAGTAGTGACGTTTCGTGAATTAGATCTTTAGAGTCGACGTGATTTGGTCCACTAGTTTCACGCGGTCAAGCTGCCGGTTGATGTGATTATGTTAATCCTCCATTCCTCTTCATTATCCATTTCCTCTCCAATACTCTATTTTTCAATTTCTCTGTTGTAGCTCTGCTGAATCTGTCGAATAACGATGTTCCCTCGCTGCGGTCGAAATGCGGACTATAGAATATTATTGTAGAGATTTACTTCGTATAGCAATGCGTTTGCGTGGTGTAGCTATCGAAAACTTTATTATATTGTAATTTCAATCGAATTGACGTGGAATGTCCGACGCGTGAGTTGTGTTCCGTGGACTTCCTTTTAATGCCAATTACAAAACGAAATATTCGCGCACGTTCTCTGGATACTAAATCTGCCATCGGAGACACTGCTAATGCTCACAGTAAATGGTAACGCGATCTTCCCCAGCGACCGTAAAACTTCACGGCCAATATGTAGTGTCTGTTTATTCTGGGTTTTAAAATACGGTATCGAGCCGAATTTGAAAAATCTGATAAGTTTCTTCTATTCTTAGAAAGTAAAACTTGTAAATGATGACAAAAAGTTCAGGTGACCTAATAGGCATTGCGCCTGTTTTAGGATCAAATCTTCCAGCTCAAGTTCTGGTAATATCAAGTGATGATTTTTTAGTAACTTGGCAATACAACTCTCTGTTGAAAGTTATGACGGTTACCAAACTGGTGTGTTGCATAGCGTTGTGCTTGTTTGACGATCCCCAGTCGTGCTTGGAATAACTGAAGAATTTGTTAAAAATTGAAATGCAACCGTTTCCAGGGGATGGTGATAGTTGCATAAATTTAATGTTTAAGTACACATCGCGCCTGCTTTAGATTCGATTACTGACCGCAGGTGATTTTCGGAATATGTGACCCATTTATTGCTATTTGGAAATGCAACTTTTTTTCGGGAAGTATAGACTTTTCCAAACACAGCACCAGAGATCCACTCTGGTGCTGTGATTGCTTTAGGTGTTTAGGTCAGGCCACGAGTTATACTCGGAAAACTTTATGTACGAAATGTACGAAAACGCTTGTAATTTCGCAACGCAACATTCTTGTTAAGTACGTAGTGACTGTTGCAAAGTTGGGGTGTCCTAATAGGCATTGCACCTGTTATAGGTTCCAACTGCGGGCTGCGAGTGGCGCTCAAAACATCTGTCGTATTGATCGCAATTTGACAATGCAAACTTCCCGCAGTGTGATGGCGGTGGCGAAGTTATTCGAGTCTTACCCACAAATTTGTAGTACTTTGGCAATGTAGCCTTCCCCGGAGGGTGATGAAGGTTACAAAGTTGGTGTCCTAATAGGCGTTGTGCCTGTTTTAGGTACCAACTGCCGACAGAGAGTTGCTCGAAAAATCGATAGACCTTGGAAGTGTCGTTGTCGATTTTTCTTTTACCAACTCAAACCGGTCCTTAGCTGTATGGCAATTTTTGCTTGAACTGTGAACGTGTTTCAATGCTAATGTGTTATTAAAGAATTGTTTGGAATCATAGCAGAAACACCCTTCTTGGGATTAGTTTTTTTTGCTATTCAGTTACATACAGCGCGACGAAAATCCTCTGCAGCACTTGTTGGTTGTCGGCTGTAGTATTCAACAATAATATCCGTTTTGAAGAAAGACGAGTAAATCCATAGCCGGTAGCTCACATTAATAGTCATCCAATTTCCATCCATTTAGGTAATGTGGCACTGCGGAATTGGTGACAATTCGGAAAATAATATGGTGTATATCGAGGCATAATTTCCACTGCACTCTTCTGGACGATTAGCTGTAAAGTTTCTGGCTGCGCGACTTCACTTCATTAGGATTGGATATTTGCTTGATATGAAATAATGACGTTAAAGCGTGATGCTTTGTTCTAACGTCAAAAATATTAAAAACCCATGTAGGTGTCTTGTTAAATGGTATTTTAAATACGTTATTAACATTCATACAGATGAGGGTAGATTAAAATAAACGGCGTTTTATTTTAGTTTTTGGTGAACGGAGGGAATGTTCTGTTTTGTATTCTCTCCCCCTCCTTTTTTCTGCGACGAATTATTATATTTGGTTACTAAAAATCCTTGAAATCTGTATATGATGTATATCGATTTTATAGTAGGTGTAGGGCCAACTTCAATACGACTTTAATGAAGTATAAAGTCATTTTTTCATACACAAATTATGTAACATGTCGTAAGACAATGTCTATAATAGCAATCAAATTGGTTTAAATTTTGTGAATTATAATCACCATAAAGTGAGTCTACAGGGACAGACTCAAAAACACGACGATATAAGATAGCTTAGAAGAGAACTATGCAACAGAATCGTTGTATATTAATATATGAGGGTATTTACACATAGTACAGTGCAACCCTTGCAGAAAACGCAAACTTTGAAAATAAAATTCAAATGACTCACCAGGTTGCTGGTATCAAACCTGTATTTTCGATCCCATGAACCATGTGACCATTCGTGGAGATCCATTGTTGGCCTCGATTGTTTTAGTAATACAAATAAATACTTCTGCTGCTTTTCTTAATAGGTGCGATAACGGTAAACTAAAAAACTAATTTGTTTTATTTAATTTATCTAAAACTTGGGGCAAATAAAATATTAATTCTTTTTTTTTTTTTTTTTACTCTAATGTTTAAATACTTAGAGTTTTTCGTAACGACCATGCGCTCGGTTCGGAAAACGACGCAACAATGACCAAAATGGCGGCTTGTGTTCATAAGAAGAATCGGTAGCAGTCGAAGTTGATAGATGGCGCTAGGCGCGCCGGATATGGGGCGCTATTGGTGCAATATGATAGCGGAAGTAACGCCATGGCGGGCAAGGGACGTGACGTACTCTCATAATGACTTCGGACGTCAAACGGAACGCATAATATTATACTTCTAAGACCATATTTAGATAGTACATTTGAGTGTGATCTTTCCTCGCAATTAAATTTTCACAGATTTTTATTTAAAAATCTACCGAAAATGATATTTGTAATTGGTTAAAAAACCAGTTACTCTATTTATAGGTATATTATATCATTACGCGATATTTTATCTTTTGATTATAATAAAAAAAAGTATAACTGTTAAAATATCTGAGAGATTTTTCTATTCACCCTTGTTAAATATTGTTGAGTATCTATATATATATATATATATAATGATATGTATATGCACAGAGATTATAAAATATAATACAGAGTTTATCATACCTACTAATTTTTCTAATTCCTAAGAGTTACCTGCTAAAATTAGCCATAAATGTCGCCTACATAACAATTAGTAAGTTATAAAATTTAATTCATACTAGCGGACCCGGCAAACTAGGTTCCGCATCAAAAGTAAATTTAAGTAAATTTTGTAATTATTACTTTTTCTTTACTACATCTAACATGCATAATAGATAAAAATAACCCGCTGACACCTAATCTCTATTAAAAAAAGTGCATCAAATTCAGTTGCGTAGTTTCAAAATAAGCATCTAGGGGGACAGACAGCGGAAAGCGACTTTGTTTTATACTATGTAGTAAAATAAATTAAAAATGATGTATAATGGTCTTCGTTTTATGGAAGGAGACTAGAAGCACTGTCTTCTGTGAGTTCGAAAATATATTCCTTCAAATGTATCCCACCAATAATGGAAATGGTAATTAAGAGTAAAAATTGTGATTACATATTATGAAGCAGCAATATCTTTATTATATTAATTTGAATTTTAAGTATGATCGTTTAAATAGTTAGGTATATTATATTATCTTAGTTCTGACACTATACACACTTTTAACACCAATATATATATACACGTTATCCTGACGTGTAAATTTTTAGCTAGACCAACGGATTTAGATTAAAACTTTAGTTAGGTACAAAAATGTAATATAGAATATTAAAAAATTATATCAGATGTATTTAAACTACTCAATATAATAAAAATAATAATATTTCATGTTAATCTTTAAAATATTATATATTTCGTGTTTATAATATGTGGTAATGGTCGTTTCAGAAAAACAAACACGATAAAAAAAGACAAAAGTGACGCAGAAGGAATAGGTATTGTGTAAAATAATAATGTGCATAACATCAATCTAATCCTATTTCCCTTTGCTTCAATGTTAAAAAAAAACGCGTAATATTTAAATTCAAAAAAGAACATTGCCTCTGTGTGTGGGCCCTTTTGTGCTCATGCGCCCAAGGACTTCGTTCCATGTCATTACATTTTTTTTTTTTAGTATTACCAATCTTTATGGTAAAATTGGTAAATATCAGATTTTAGTTTATTAATTGTGATAAATTTAATTAAATATACCAATAGACATAAAGAAAAACCTCAATAGATGGCTTTCTCCTGAGGTTTTTCTTTAAAAGGAGTGAAACCTTTATGAGTACCTTTATCTTTAAATTATTGTCTTTTCGGTTTTACAATAAACATAAAATATTTTATTTTTAGTTGCGTAGATAGTAGGTATTATTTAAAAAATCCTATCTTAAGTTTGTGTCCCTCGTTATTACTTAGAATATTACCATGATTTAGATTTCATAAGAACACCTAAAATACCTATAGTTAGGTTCTTACTTATACTATTGCATGACTGGATAAAGCACCGAATATAATTAAATGTGTACTTAAAATTTGTTCTTCTGCACTCTTTCATACTAAAAATCCATATTGCGAAATCTAAGATAAGTAACTTAACTTTATTAAAATGTGATTTGAGTTCTTTAAAAATGGCGCCAAACATCATATATTATGTAAGAACAAGAAACAATTGAATTTATTATTTAAGAAAAATATTCAAAAATAAATTATATAGACACATTATATGTGTATATGTATATATTTAAAAATGAGATAAATATATGCCTTTTTAAGACAAATCACTATTTTACTTAATTGTTAAACACAAATTTATATTTGATGAAATATTCTAGTTAATTCTAGAAATTAATATATCATCACTTCACATAATAATGTGAGATATATCAGATATATATCTGACATATCTCAGATTAGGAAAAAGATATTTCTTCGTTTTCACAGAATATTTGTGGGATAATTGTGATAATAGATCACGCACATAATAACATGTAATAGAGATAGAGACGAAACGCGGCATGAGCCACTTTACGTTGATCGTCTGAGAGGTCGTGGTATGTCACCGGTCGAGCCGGACCATTGCAGCGAACTGCTTGGCTCTACCACTGTTAATTTTTAATTTCTATAGGGTTTATTACTAAACCAGCAGAAGTATTACGCGCTGCAAAATGAGAATTTTAAATTAAAAAAAAAAATACATTCCCACAAATATCAAGTGTGTAACGTTTCAAGAGGTCGTCGAACTAAAGTAAATCTAGCTTTATATGTATAGATTGCACTATATTCTATTAATTAAGAATTTCACTATTTTATTTAAATATTTCATAGTATTGTATGCATAGCAATATTTACCTATGTTTTGTCATTTAGATATTTAATAAATTGTTTCTATGTATTACTTTATACCTAATTAAGTAGGTGTCTAACAACATTATACCGTAAGTACCTGTAAATCATAAGGCTAAGTATATATATCTTTTGAAGGGCCCATTGTGTTTACTTTAGCATTCTGCTTATTACTTTTTGCGTTACAGGTAAATGGTCCGAATTTCGCTTATATATTTACCATGCCGTGTAATTTAAGCCTAAGATTTTTTTCTTAATTTATATTAAGTAAATATCGATAACCTAACGACTGAAATTAATTGTTAGCACGTGCTTTGTGGCATTTTTTTTCTCAAGTAAATTCGTGGGCATTATCACTCGTTTTATGCTCGTGAGCTTGTTGTTGCTCACAATTTCATGTCTTCAATGTTCATCAGTATTTTGATAATGTCTAAAAAAAAGTTTGAACGAATCTGAGTCGGCTTTTTAACTGGCAGCATTCACTATGGTATGTTCAACTAGTTGCACGTCAAGCACTATTTTCTAATTAAAAAAAAACTGCAAGTAGCTAGGTGAAGCAGCAATCTATAGATAAAATGAACGTATTCAATGCCATAAACAATCGGAGTACTACTTACTGTAGAAGCACAATTTTTCTACAATAGTTAACCAATTATTTAGTATAAGAACTCGTATCTGTATTATAAAAAATGTGCCCTTGTTTCTTTAAAGAAAATCTTAGAAAAAAAATTGTCAGCTGCATTTTTGCACATTGGTACATTTGTGCACATAAATAGTGTGTATTTCTTCACAATTTGCGGATTTTCCGTGACTTCGCACGCTTGATCTTATCATCAAAATAAAATCTATTGCATATAACACCTAATAATCTCACATACAATTGTTTGTATTTGTATGAAACTGTAAAATTGAATGACATTCTTTTTGTTATTGATTGTTTTACTTTATGTTGAACTTCTCAAAGATTGTCTGTACAGCAACTTTTCCCGCCTTCATATAATGTCATAAAAGTTATTAATATTAGATAGCCAATAAGTACCTACTACAAATACCTAATCAGAAACCATTCAATTGTGATTGCAAATAGGTAATTATTGTTATATCGTAAAATAAACATAATAATATAGTTAATGTAGTTGTGAATTCGGCGTTGTGTTATGGATCATTTTAGAATAACGTTTACGAGTATAAAATATAATTGTTCGTTATATTTTAAAATTTTAATTGAAATATATATTGATTTAAATTTTTCGTTTTTTATTTCAATAACGCGCTTCAGTGCACAATTGTTTTAAGTTAGATACAACAGTTAATACAAAGGGATCATGAATTCCGTCGTCATTTAAAAAACCTAGTAATAGATTACAGTGCCATGTTGCATTACTGCTGGTTGAAAAAAAAATGTTTTGATGGACCTCAGACTAGCTAGGTATTACGCACCTACTATAATTTTTTTTTTACTATTTTAATTCTCGATTAATGGACAGGCTTACAAAGCTTTTAAGGCATACTGCCTTGTCTGCCGATAATTTTTAATGAAGTTATGATGATGATCATGATGAAACTTTAAACTAAACTAACTTAACCTAACCTAATCATACATAAAGTCGTGGCACTTTATGCATGATGTTCCGAGGGAGTCCTGACAACACTGTAGGAGAGCACACAAACACGATATTGACACCATTCCCCACATTTGCACTCATATACCGACACTTATTAAACAAAATGCCACGAATTTTATCCAATAATATCCATTGAAATACAAATCTGAGAAAATAATGCAAAAACGGACATGACTCTTCCACAGTCCCGCCAAAACTCCGCACCTACTTTAGTAATCAACGATGTTGATTCAACGTTATTCAAGCAGATTACTGTGGTGATTTTTACTAATATGTATATTCAAGACAAATTTATTACATATTGCAAGCAGACAAAATTTTTGTATAAATCATTTAAATTTCAAATATTACAAATGTATTTAGAAGATATTTAGATAAAAGTTCATGGTTGTCAAAGATTCTAGTTAAAATATGAGTTCGGTTATTTCTTTAGTTATTGGAGACTTTGACCCTACTAGTCACTATTGGCCATTAATAAAAATAAGCAACAAATATATTAAAATAGTACATAAAAATATATATGTATTATAAAACTTCGGGATCATGTCACTTTTCCTACTAATTTCTCAAAGATATTATTATTTTTAGTATATTAGTAAATTTAATTAGAAATTATGTACTAAATTTAGTAGTTGTGGTTTAAAAGTACCGCTCAAAGGTACCGCTATTCTCCAATTGGTCAAAATGTGAAAATAATATGAACTTAAACTGACAGCTATTTCGTTCGGAAACAAGCCAAAGCCATGAATTGGCTTGAATAGCTCGTATCATGGGCTCGTATTAGTGATTTGTCGATTTGCATTTATTTTACTTTAGTAAACACTGTGTTCAATTTGTTTTTTTCTACAATTACTAGTTTTTTCAATATTTATTACTAAATTATAAACTAAAATAAAATTACTCATTTGACAACTATGCCGTATACATAAAACCACCAAGAGCATAGAAAAGTTGTATAAAAAAAAACCTTGGATTTGTATTGATTTTCGTCGTACTTGAGTTTTATTCTAATTTATCTCCGAAAATACACATAAATTAGTCGTAAACCAATTCAAATATATTTCATTAGGTTACTTTATTCTATACTAACTTCTGTAAACATACTTATAATTGTGAAATCCTACTTTATATACTGTGTAGCCACCCGTAACGATAGTTCCGAATTAAATTTACATTTATTGTTAAGTTTTTAGTTTATTAGCTAATAATGAGTGCATCAGCGCAGCAGAAATCCCTAGTAAGGGAGAGTTTATTTCAGTTTATATCGAATCACGCTCCACATGCTAATTTAAATGTAATTGACGATGTAATTCTGGTTTACGTGATTTCGATTCTGCAAGAGGCTTCTAAGGATCCCTGTTTTGATGTAGAAGGTAAAATACTTCTTGATTTATATTTTTTTACCTAATTCAGAAACTTGACAATAAATTAAGAAGATATTTACTTGGACTGACAGATCAATTGGGTTTTTTAAAACCCTGGTATTCATTTTTTAGATGCTCAACAATACGAAATTCAGATTTAAAGCTTAAATTAGCTGTAAAAAAAATCATTCCCATTCAAAAAGTCAGTCTTATAAAGCTTAGAGTGCTGGCATACAGATGTAAATATGAGAACTGTTTGGTTTCATTACTTACAAAATGTTATGTTAGTTTGTTATTTAATGGTTTATTAGGATGGCAATTTGCAAAATTGAATTTTTGCATCAGTAAAGTGCTGTTCTCTAAAACTCTGCTGCTCTAGGATTCCAATTAATTGGTACTGGTAAAATTAATTTTGAAATAATATGTAATTGATTAATTTTATTGCAATAATTAAATTAACTTTGAGATCACTTATTTATTGTCAGAAATTGCTTGAACACAACTATAAAATAGCTTTATTAATAAGAATGCAATTGGAAATGCTTATTAGTTTAGGCTTCTGGATTGTTTAGGTTCACAATAATTTCACTCTATATCTAGCTTAGTGATCCAGGAAAATGTGAAACTTTATTTTTAACTTCTTATACAATAAAAAAGTACCTGATATGTATGTGAATAAATGGATAAACTATTATAAAATTAAATAAAACAATATTATTTTAAATAAGAAATAAGACTTTATTAACTGTCTTTATCTGACAGGATTGTAAAATTCTGCTGGCATTTCCATTTCTGTTGTTATATCTGAGGTATTTGTCTTTAAGCCTATCTATATTTTATCCCCTTAAAACTTAATCTCTGTTGAACTGCAATAAATTTTCTTTTATTGATGTAAGAAATAAATAATAATATCTTGGACCAATACACATAGCACTCTTTAGTTCCAACAGAAACTAGATAGCAGATATTAATACATATATATTTTTCCAAGGAAGTTCAGTGTGATAAATATTGATGACTGAAAACATTGTGCCCGGTATGGCAATAGGTATGCTACCAATTCCATTCGGGACATAAACATAACGCCGAGACGAGGCTTAACAGACGCTGACTACACCTTCGGGTAACAATAGGTGTGAAGTTATGTTTATATTTTTTTTTGTAAACACACCCAGATTCCATATAAACATTCATGCTTCTCATAAATATTTGTACTTGGGTGGGGATCTAACTCGGCGACTATTATTCCACAATAGGTTGTTTTACCATTGCACAATGAGGCCCATCAAATATCTTAAAAAATTTATTGCTTGTGATTCTGATACTGTATTTAGTATTCAATTATATTAACTTAATCTAAAAATTCTGTGACAAAGCCGTTGATAGCAAATTGTGAATTTCGGTGCTGCTTTGAACTTTATGGTTGTCAATTGGATCAATTGGTGCTGCTTACACCCTTTGGTGTTGAAAGTGTAAAACACACACATTGCAAAAGGATGACCATAGTCGGTAATTTTATTGTTACTGTTGCAATTTTCTGTAATTTTAAACACTCTTAAGGATACGATGTACAAATACATACCATTACTGCATGTAATATTATCTATAATGATATTTACAATCTATGCTGGAGGTCGGGTAAGGTTCCCATGGACTGGAGGCGCGCTGTCATCGTGCCCTTGTATAAAGGTAAGGGATCACGTATGCAGTGC
Organism: Euproctis similis; assembly: GCA_905147225.2. Taxonomy (NCBI): domain Eukaryota; kingdom Metazoa; phylum Arthropoda; class Insecta; order Lepidoptera; family Erebidae; genus Euproctis; species Euproctis similis. Next base: position 18,086,774 of record LR990106.1, read on the forward strand.
GCCAGTTACAGGGCCATCAGTTTGATCAGTTTAGCAGCAAAAGTGTATGGGAAAATTATTGAAAGGAGAATGAGGGTGATATCTGATGGAGTATTGTGGGAGGCTCAGGGTGGTTTCAGAAGCGGACGAGGGTGCATGGATCAGATTTTTTCTCTCCGCAATATCGTGGAGAAACAACTGGCTGTTAACCGGAAGGTTTTCTGCGGTTTTGTGGATCTGGAAAAAGCGTTTGACAGAGTGTTACGAAAGGATCTGTGGGATATACTCCCGGGCTACGGGGTGAGCGGAGCACTGCTGCGCGCTGTGCAGTCCACTTATGAGGGCTGCACAGCGTGTGTGCGTGTTGACGGCGGCTTGTCCCCCTGGTTTGACGTCAATATCGGCGTCAGACAGGGTTGCGTGCTGTCCGCTCGACTGTTCATCCTGTACCTGGACAGTTGTCTCCAGAGAATGAGATCGATGGATGTAGGGATGCGAATGGGTGACCTAGTTGTGAGCTGCCTGCTTTACGCAGATGACGCCGTGCTTCTAGCCGAATCGCCGTCGGACCTGCAAACACTAGTCACTACTATGAAAGATGATTGCATGATTAAAGGCTTGCAGTTGAATGCGACGAAAACGAAAGTAATGGTGTTTGAAAGGGAGGAATCCAGAACAGATGCAAGGATAATGGTTGATGATGTAGTGCTGGAACAGGTGAATGAAATTGTATATCTTGGATGCGCTTTTAGCAGAGATGGAAGGTACACCGCGGATGTAGAAAGACGAGTGGCGATAGGAAATAGCGTAAACGGAGTGTTGGGCAGATTCCTGGGCGCAAAAAATATTAGCAGAAAGGCCCAGCTAGCAATCCACAATGCAGTCCTGATCCCAACACTAACTTATGGAAGCGAGAGCTGGGTATGGCAGAGTGTGCATGAAAGTAGAATAAACGCGGTAGAAATGAGGGCTCTACGCAAAATCTGCGGAGTGACTCTCGCTGACCGCGTAGAAAACAAGGTTGTAAGGAAGGAAGTTGGTTTGAAAGAGAGTGTCGGTGTAAAAGTAAGAAAGGGCATGCTCCGATGGTTCGGACATGTAGAAAGAATGGTTGACGCAAGACTGACTAAGCAGATATACAATGCAAAAGCGGACGGATGTAGGAGTCGAGGACGGCCAAGACACACATTCCAAGACCAAATAGAACGTGTTCTGGAGGAAGGTGATGTTAAGAGCCTCAAAAACCGACGCGCGTGCATGAAAAGAGTTATGAAAGTCAACGAAGCGAGTGAGGTGTGTAAGAATCGTGCCCTATGGCGCTCTGTTCTCTCTGCCTACCCCGCAAGGGATTTGGCGTGAAGTTGTGTGTGTGTGTATGTGTATGATATTTACACAGCATAACTTAACGCTTTTTTACATACGAAGGTGTAGGCAGCGGCTGCTAAGCATAGACTCAACAAATCGTTACTTCACAAATGGCGGAACCTAGTTCCATACACCAAAAAAGAAAAAGTCATAAATGCTAAGACTTCTTGATTCAGAAGCTGCGTGCTCGACTTCCCGACCACTTGGACAAGTAAACGCATCTTTGAATTTCATTGATTTATGTATATTATTATGTTAAAACTTTATGTATCTGGTCTCCAGGGTTCATAGAAATGATGGCGGCATACGTGCCTGAGTTTGCGAGGATCGACGCTGGTGAGGTGTGCTCGTGGGTACTCGACCTGGAGGCTGAACTGCGTGTGAGTGGCGACGAAACAAAGTCGCTCTCCAGCAACGGTGAGATAAATATTTATATACTAGCGGTAGTATTATATATGTACTAGCGGATCCCGCCAACTTCGTACCGCCTTATTACATACATTTACAGCGAAAAACGGCGAATATTTAAGTCATACGTGATGATATGTAAAATAGCTTTTTTTATGCGATAGCACGGCAAACGAGCAATTGGGTCACCAGATGGTTAGTAACTTCTCACCGCCCATGTAGACCGTGGTGCGGTGCCGTCCTTTAAGGGAGTAGCAGGAAAACGGAATGGGAAACGGGATCGGGCTTCCGGATACCTTTCTCACCGAACGAAACGCGGCACGCGCCACTTCACGTCGATATTCCGAGAGGTCCTGGTATTTCACCGGTCGAGCCGGCCCATACATGCAGCAAACTGCAAGTCTCTACCACTGTGAAAATCTTAAGGCCTAAACAAATAGTGCAAAAATTGAAGTCGGGCGAATTGTTCACTTTTTCTCATAAAAAACTAACCCACTTTCTTTGAAGTACATATGAGTTTCGGAAAATCCTTTGTTAATGAATTTCTACAATAAATAAACTACACACCTGCCAAGGTTCGGGTGTCAACGAACCGCGGTTTAAGCTGTGTAACTGATAAGTCAGTCAAATATTCAGAGCAAAGTATTTTATGTACATTTTTAATATCGTAATATTTTTGGGATGGGATGTCCGATTTACGTTAATTAAAATAAATACCTGATGATCACCTTCAGGTATTAAAACAGTTATGATTACGAAGTAATTTATTTTTTAATATAGATAAATAGATACAGTGGTCTAATTTTGATTGGCACCCTTGCCAAATTTTAAAATGTGAAAAATAATGATAATAACGTGACTGTCCTACAATAGTTGCATTGCACATATTATTTTATGTATGTTATCGCTAACTTTTTTGTAAATTTTTCTGTCATCCATATTTTTCGCAGCGTCCGCGATGAAAGACATTTTGTGTCTAATTTTTTTGTTAGTTATTACACAATATCTTTATAACTTGTAGCCTATGTGTTGTTCACATCTTTAAGCTATATTATTGTAAAGTTTCATCAAATTTATATTTTGATGAAACTTTACAGTAACAAACATGCTACATCTTACATACTGACAAACTGTCGCGTTTATCATATTAATAAGGTTTAAATAACTTTGATCATAAATACGTCTCACACGCCATATTCTGTATCTTTGGTGTAGGTACCTACATTCTGTCTTACAATACTTCATAATGAAATCTGTTATTAAATATTCAAAATATAAGTCGATTCAAACGTTTCAAAGAATCAGCTAGCTAAAAAATTATTTACTGTATTTTAGTAACAACTTTGTTCCAACGTGTAAACATTATTAGAACTGTCTGCCTCTACACATTTTAGTTAAAACTTCTCTTTGTCTGAATTTTCCCCTTTAATAAGTTTCAATGCTACATTTGTAGCCTAAAAACAAAATTACCAGGTGTACCGGTATGAAATGAGCGTTAAGATACAAATGTGTTGGTAGGGGTTATTTGTTGTGAATAAGCCTTAATTTTCATTCTGTTTGGTTGCCATGACAACTGTCAAACATTCAATTAACGTAACAGTTAGTAAACTAACAACATCATATTTTTTTATTGTGTTATAAATGACAAATTTTGTGCCGGAAAGTGATGATTTGCGGAAAGCATTAATTTTTTGTTTCCATTTGAAAAAAAAATGCTGCAGAATCACATCGAATGCTTGTCGAAGCATATGGTGATCATGCTCTATCAGAAGCAACATGCGAGAGATGGTTTCAACGATTCAAATGTAATGATTTTGATGTGAGAAATGAAAACGTGGAAGACCACCAAAAAAATTCGAAGACGCCAAACTGCAAGCCATATTGGATGAAGATGATACTCTGAGTCAGAAGCAAATGGCAGCTATGTTAAATGTTGCACAACAAACAATTTCACACCGTTTGAAAGCTATGGGAATTCAAAAGTGTGGAAAATGGGTGCCACATGAATTGAATGAAAGACAAATGGAAAACCGGAAAAACACTTGTGAAATTTTACTTTAAAGACACGAAAGAAAATCAGTTTGGCATCGAATTGTCACTAGCGATGAAAAATGGATTTATTTTAAGAATCCTAAACGGAGAAAATCATGGGTTAATCCGGGACAACCATCAGCATCGACTGCTAAACCAGATCGTTTCGGGAAGAAGGCAATGCTCTGTGTTTGGTGGGATCAGAAGGGTGTGGTGTATTATGAACTCCTACAACCTGGTGAAACTGTTAATACTAGTCGCTACAAACAACAAATGATCGATATGAACAACGCATTGATCGAAAAACGACCAGAATGTGCCAGGAGACACGGCAAAGTAATTTTGTTACACGACAATGCACCTGCACACAAAGCAAAATCGGTTGAGGATACAATCAAAGTACTTGGCTGGGAGTTGCTACCCCACCCGCCGTATTCACCAGACTTGGCTCCTTCCGATTACCATTTATTTTCATCGATGCCACACGCATTGGCTGAGCAGCGGTTCGATTCCTACGCGGAAGTGGAAAATTGGGTGTCTGATTGGTTTGCTTCAAAAGAAGAACATTTCTATTGGCATGGTATCCACAAATTACCAAAAAGGTGGACAAAATGTGTAGAAAGTGATGGACAATATTTTGAATAAATTTATTTTTTCTATCTAATCAAAATTAATATTTTATTTTCACAAAAAGACGCTTATTTCATACCGGTACACCTATGTATTTTCAAAATACAAAGTTGAGTTCCAAATTGTTATTAACGCCAAAAACGCTATGCAATGCAATGAGTGTCCGTGAGTCCACTGTGGCTATGGCCGACCAAGGGGCAGATGACGATGAGGATGCCTTGCCATTGACGCCTAGGTCGCCACCATAAAATCTTGATGGTGGGCGTAAATAACGATTACCGCTAAAATTACTATGGTTTTAATTTCTGATTCTAGATGACTCCGTTGATGACAAGATCAGCCTCACTCTCCAGAGCTTAAATGAAATGTTGCCTTCGGTTAATGCTACTAAAAACAATCGGTGAGTATTTTTTTTTATTAACTATAATTAATTTGTGATTTGTATTAAGGGCTACTCGTGTTTCACCCTATTGGATGATGAATTTGGGCCTCGGGCGGCAAAAGAGAAAAAATATCAAATAGGTACATACATTACCTACATAAAAACGCCTTGTAGTGTGTCTGCATATTATTTTAGTTCTTTCTTTAATTAAATATTTTCTAATGCAAAACATAAAAGTCATTTTATGATTGGAATAAATGTTGCTATTTCTTAATGCCAGATCTCACTCGAACTCTGAAAGTTCTGAATGTGCTGAAGGAACTCGCCGCCCACTGCTCAGCGAGAGCGACGAGCACGCAGACCTTTGCCGCTTGCTGCACGAGATGTTCCCAAACTCTTGTATTATGGAGGTATTGAATTCATTTATATTATATTGATACTAGCTGACCCAGCAAACGTTGTTTTCCCAAACAAAATATAGTTTATAAAATAGGGTTTGATCGTAGAGAAGTGAAAATATAGGGTTGTACCTATACATTCTTGAATGATGTTTTATAGAAAAAATAAAAAACAAAAATTTATCGAATTTAAAGTAAATTAAATTTTAGAAGAATTTCGTGGCTTAGGGGGATGAAAAATAGATGTTGTCTTATTCTCAAACCTACCGGATACGCACACAAAATTTCATGAGAATAGGTCAAGCCGTTTCAGGAGGAGTATGGTAACTAACACTGTGACACGAGAATTTTGTATATTAGATTAAATTACATAAAATCAAACGTCATACAATCTCGTTTGTATTGTACGTTGTCTTCATTACATAGCAGCAATCTTAACTGATAATATGATACGGATGGCAGTACGCCAGCAGTACGCGGACTGGGCCGAAACACTACTTAGTCAAGTTGCAGACTAGGCCGAAACACTACTTAGTCAAGTTGCAGACTAGGCCGAAACACTACTTAGTCAAGTTGCAGACTAGGCCGAAACACTACTTAGTCAAGTTGCAGACTAGGCCGAAACACTACTTAGTCAAGTTGCAGACTAGGCCGAAACACTACTTAGTCAAGTTGCAGACTAGGCCGAAACACTACTTAGTCAAGTTGCAGACTAGGCCGAAACACTACTTAGTCAAGTTGCGGACTGGGGCCGAAACTCTACTTAATCAAGTTACGGACTGAGCCGGAACACTACTTAGTCAAGTTGCGGACTGGGGCAGAGACTCTACTTACTATCATCTCTGGGCGAGGGCACCCCAGTACCAGCTTCCCCCATTTGACCGCATCCAAGGACGCGCGGTTCGGCTTTAATTAATCTCTTTCCTTTCGGTTTGATCGGCGACTTCACGCTTATCAATTTAGAATTTGTATAGAACTACAACTGTGCCTCGACCCGCCGGACCAAGTTTCTGGCCTTAAACTAAAATATATAATGAACCTATTATAGAAAGAATTAATAAAAACTATACCTTACCTATTCCATTTGGGACATAAACATAACGCCGAGTCGAGGCTTAACAGCCACTGCCTACAGATAAGAAAAGATATGAAGTTACGTTAGGGGCCGTCCATTAATCACGTGATGTTTTTGATCATTTTTGACCAACTGGCCAAAAACACCAAAGTTTTTAATGCCAACTTCTTTTTGTTTTTATTTTTCAATTATTCTCTTTCTCTTATTGTTGTCACTTTCAGATCAAGCATTGTGTTTCCATCGCCCATGGCGACGTGGAGCGAGCAGCTGCCACTCTACTGCACCGCCGGGAACAGGGACAGTCGCTGTCGTCTGCCGCCCTGCACAATGCTATACGTACTCCACTCATTGATGATAACGAACTCAAAACTCGAATCATTGAACGGTTAGTAATGGCTTCAATTATTTTTTTTATAACTTGACGTCTTTTGCTATACAAAAACAGCGCCTGTATAGGTGGCGGAACCTATATATAATACATCGGGCACAATGTTTTCATTCATAGATTTTGTCCGAGGAGTCAATGCTGTGAGCCTGCATTCGATCCCACGACTTCTTGATTGAGAAGTGACTTAAATACACCGCGTAACGATATGATGGATCCCCCTTTTCAACCTCTGACTATTAAATTTCTTAAGACATTATTGATAAATAAATGTTTAAATCTGAAAATTTGAGGTGTGACTACTGTCTCTTATATGGCATTGAATTCCATCTGTCCAACATGAATTGGCATTACTCAGTTCAATATTTATAATATTTACTTGTGTTATTCTTCAAAATTGTGGCTCCTAATAAAATATACACTAGATAAAAATTACAAGTTTAAAAAAACAACAGAATTCTTAAATGTCGGCTTGACTAAACACATGATAATAAGCCTCTCAGAATATCGACGTAAAGTGACTAATGACTCGTTTCATACGGTGAGAGAGGTATCCGGAGGCCTACCTACCTTCCAACTCCTTTTCCTCCTATATCTCATATAATCCATAAAGGCCGATAGGCAACTGTAACTCTATCTGTGTTTCACGTGTCCATGGATGGTGGTAGTTGCTTACCATCAGGTGACTTCCTTATTTGCCCTCCTATGTCATAAAAACATATGACTGATTACGCTAACAATTAAATCGTTCTCTATGCATTTCCAGTTACTCGTACGTGGACAAGAACTCTGAAACCAAGGAGCACAGGCCTCTCGCTCCCAAGATTGAGCCCAAGAAGATGGTACGTTACCGCGATAACAAGATCGTGTCGCTGAAGGGGGAAAGGTACACTGAGGTAAGTTCGAGTTTCAACTCTCCAATTGTTAAAGAAACGTCAAACAGATAAAACACGTGTAATTTTAAAAGACAAGTTTTTACAGTCTATTAAATAGAGAGAAATTGATTACAGCCCTTGACTGTCAATCACTGCTATGAGTAGGTCTCTGTAATAAATAATTCCAGATCATCATATCAAATACTTAGCATAAATTACAGCGTCATTTTCGTCTCCAACGACGTCTGGTTTTGGTAATAATAATTACAGATTTGCAGGTTTTCTACATAGATTTTTAATCGTAACGCAATTTTATAGTTAGTGATGCTTTTATATCAGGGATAATAATTATTAGCTTTTCACAAAAGTATGCAATATATATAAATAAGTAAAAAAAAAAAAAAAGTATGCCAAATATGACGTAAAAACGGTCACATTTATGAATTTACGTACATAATCATAATACAAAAGTTGAATTTACAGGTACCTAAATCTGGTATGGACGAGGAAAATTTAAAGAAGCCGAAAAAACAGCACTGCCCTTAACCATTAAAATCACGTCAGTACAGTGGAAGAGCGGAAGCGCGCCCCATTCTCTCCCTGTCCTCCCTCCCCGCACGCCCGCAACCATCCCCCGCGATTGCGATATATAGCCCCGTAATCGCGTCCTCTAGTCGCGTAATATCGACATATAGTCGCGTAATTTTAACTTTAATGTGTGTTATGTGTATATATTTAGTAGTCTGGACTACACTATCTAAGTGTTGTAGTTGTTTTAATGTTTCTAGGTATATAATTAATGTTTTAAGCGTTACAGCAATCGATTTCGGAAAGTGCGCAAGGCTGACATTTTACGATAGATATTACGTATATTCGTATATAATGAGGCATTATATTGACGGAATTAAATACATCAATTTGATAATCAACCGAGTGATCTTCGTAGGAAAATATATAAAATTTACACAATTTTTCTCTTGTTATAATATTTACTCGTCCTGTGATTTCAATGTGTGTCGCGTAATATGTAGCGAGAACGAATACGTTTTTATATTGAAACGCACAACGCGTAATTTTGACTCGAGTTACGTACGTCGTAATTTTGACTCGAGTTACGTGTGCCGTAATTTTGACTCGGGTTACGTACGCCGTAATTTTGACTCGCGTTGCGTACGCCGTAATTTTGACTCAGGTTACGTACGCCGTAATTTTGACTCGCGTTACGTACGCCGTAATTTTGACTCAGGTTATAAGCGCCGTAATTTTGACTCGCGTTACGTACGCCGTAATTTTGACTCCGTTTATCTGTTTTGCGTGTGTCACTTGTATCACGTGCACGACTCTTATGTCATATTTAAATTTAATTTACATAATAGAATGGTGATTCGTAATATTATTAGTACATATAACTTGTGTCGTGTATTTCCGACAAGCGGGCGTGCGTATTTAACCTATTCGCATAGTGATAATATAGAATTAGTAGCGCGTGATTCGTATAATATGTTTTGTTCCGACATTGTTCCGCTTTGTTCCAGTGCTGATTTTGTAACGTTGTTTTTATCAATTTTAAGTGTGTCACAACTTAATATAACAGACTGTTTATTTATTAATTTAATTTTGTATGTATTTATTATTATTATTTTTAATGTTAAGCATCATAGGCAGCTATGCAGTATTATTAGTATGGCAGTGCGTGTAGAATGTAGTTTTATAAAACTATACCATGGAATGGATGCCATATGTTATGCGGTGTTAAAGTACCCTTGGACAGTTGATTACAATTCTTGTAGTCATATAACCGGGTTCGATCAAATCGTAGCTAAGAAATATATAAAAAGATTGAATATACAACTGCAGCTAAAATGCCGCCCGATGCCGACGTATCAATTTCCAATAGTTTTAAGCAAGATCTTTTTTACTGTGATTTCATCGTATTATAATTTAGTTGTTATTATTATTATGATTATTATTAAAAATGTGATTCCTATAGTTAAGTTTACAACAACTGTGATTGATATGCCATTTTATTTGATAATATTCTACCGTTTAAGTGGTCCTTGTATTAGTTTTAGCTACAACACTATCGGCTTTAGTCGTGAACGACTGTGCATTTTGTGATGAAGTTTTTAATTAGTTTTTTTTGGTTCGTTACGCTAATGATTCGTGTCCATTGTAATAACTTCGCAGGAAATTAGGACATAATATACATGATGATGATGACGGTATGATATTGTTACTTTTTACAAAACTAATATTTTTTCTTATTAAATCTTTACAGCTACAAAATAAATTAGAAATAGGTATGTCAAAATTATAGTTAGTTATTTTTAAATACTATAAATATTCGCAAACGTTTCAAACTAATATCATGCTGTATTGTGAATTTTCTGTACGGGCGTACATAAAATGTAAAAATAAAATCTCCAGAAACATTGGAGATATAAAATAATTCCCGTGCTCTTAAAAAACTAGCTTTCCGCCTAACACAAAAACTTGCAAAAAAAGGGGGATGACGATGATGCTTAAATTATACCCTATGTTAGTCTGGGTGAATGGAGCCGTATGGTGAAAGAATTATTTAAATCGGTCCAGTAGTTTTTGAGTTTATTCGTTACATACAAAACTTCCCTCTTTATAATATTAGTATAGATTTACCAAATTATACAACATAATCAAATACTAATTAAAAGTTGATATCGCTATTTAGTATTGAGGTTAGGTATACTTAATACTATTTAAATAAAGTTAAATAAAAAAGTAAAAACGCTGCATTTTCTCTGCGATATGTTTGTTTGTATTTATATCTGTCACCCAAAATAGCTTGACGATACGATTGATAGAACCTTCCATGAGCAAAGCGCAGCTCGAATATTTTTTTTTAATGTATACTGCTAAGTATATTAAAATTATTTGTAATAGTTACAACAAACTGAATCATTAGCGTACACCAAAAATATTTAATAAATAATTATTATTATATCAAATAATTATAATAATAAATATATAATTAATTTATTTAATGAAATTATTAAAATGTTTTTATACCTATTATCGCTCATTCAATGAGACGCTTCATTAATAGGCTAGGCTATGATGTTTCTCTCTAATTTTTATTTATTTTTTTTATTTTATTTTTAGATAAAATTTATTTGATATTTTCACTAAATTCTATTAATAAGTTTTTATTTTACTGGCAACATTTGTTGTTGGAAACGTGTGATCTTTTCTATTTTTATCATATATATAAATAATTATATTTGTTTGACAATCCCAAAGATTTTATTATGTAAAAACTTATTTTTTTTTATAATTGTTATTATTTATTAGCGAAAATATCAAATATTTTATCGCAATAGGAGAATTTGATCAAATTGCGCTGTTATTATTATTTAAATAGTATTTCTATTTGTAGACAAGATTATCAAAAGTTTTGTATTTATAATAATTATAGACAATATTTATAATAATTATATACGGTGATTCGATATTAGTAACATTTATAACTCAAAAAAAAATCTACTGTTGCCTATTAAATCTACCAGGTTTCTCCATCCAGGTCTCGTTTTTTAATTAATCAGTGTGTATAACTACTTGTCAAACCCCTTTTAAGCATCACGTAGTTAATGGACGGCCCCCTTTCCTGCTTTCTGTCAATAAAAACACTGGAAAAAGACGAAAAGATAAAATAAATTTGACCTTCTCTTCGTTCAATTGATGGAAATATTCTTGACGACCATAATACCATTGTATTCTATACATATAAATAAAAGTGTCTGGCTGTCTTATTCTTTTGGATAATCTCTAAAATGGCTGGACGAATCTTTTTTTATTATTTCCGTGGCGAAACTAAGTTCGACGGGTCGAGTAGTACAAAATAAACCAATTAATTGATATATACAATTAATCACTTGGAGACTATCGATATTCACTTAGAGACGTTTGATATTCTTGTCTATTTTGTTTTTTATTTATTTAAAAAAAAAGTTTTTTCGCCAAATGTTGGTGCTAATTCGAACAAAAATTGCCAAAATGCGGATTAGATAATTTTGTAAAAAAAAAAAAATAATTTCGAATATTTCAAACTGAAATCTCATTTGTTCCTTGATGAAGGCTTGCCTGTAATTTTATTTCTACGTTGATATGATTCTGATAAATATGTCTGTGAAATATAAAGTCAAATTTGTCATTATTGTCTCAGGATAACTTTAAATTGACAATCTTTGAATGAATCTCATAATGGAATACCGTTAGATTTTTTTTTCAAAAGATCTCTCTCTAGCTAATGTCTTAAATGTGGGTACAATATTGTTCTTATTATTATAAATAATTGGCTCGATCTCTTTGTATACTTAAAACAGTGTTTAATAATTGCCAAAGTTTGATTGTTATCCCTACGCTTCTATTGGTTCTATATCGGGACTACCCACTTTTTTCAAAAATCTATCGTACAGGCACTTAAAATAGTAAAATAAAACCATCAAGCACCTCGACATGACCGAATAAAGCCGAATTTCATTAAAATTTCTAGTCATAAAGTTTGTCGCAATAGTATGAATATTTGGTTACACATAAATAAGAATTATATTGTACCTAATATTTCTTCTAAGCGCCCGCGACCCTTAAAATTGGTTAGCTATAGTTGACTATCAAAACCGTTGATCCAATACTAAACAGATATTTATAACTTGATCGAATTAAAAAGGTTCTGCACTTCTGTTCGTGTACCTCCGAATTCACTTTCGTGATGATCCTGTTACCCACTTTTGCTGTCTCCACTTACTTACTCCACAAGTCAAGGGTGCGTATAAGAAGTTTCACTTCAAAATGGCACTGAAAAATAATTTGCTTTAAATAAGTTATTATTTTTGTTTCACTTTTCACGTTGGGCAATTATCATACATCCTTCACGCCAAGTCCCTGCCGGAGTAGACAGAGAATTACCGTATACAATTTTGATAGTCAACTATAATAATAATGAATGGCGTCAATCACAGATGTCATAAGAATGAATCTTTTATCGCATTTATTTTATATGGATTTTTTATTTGATTAATTATTAATTTATGTATCCTTTCTTATTGATCTGTATGTACGGTGCCGGTTTTAGAGTTAAATCTCATTAAAATATTTTTTTTAAAACCACCGATTATATTAATACCTGTAGGTAAATGTTATAAGTCTACATAACGTCGATTTCAATACAAGAACAAAAAGAAATGCTTTAAAAAAATACCAAAAAATAACCATTAAAGTAAAAAAAAATTCAGTCTGCTTTTAGTTCATCCTCATTACTAAACTAAGGCCGGCACTAGTAACAAAGTGCGATGAGCGCGCATTAAATGTCATATCGTATAAGTGAATTTTAAAAAAATGTACTGAAAATATATTGTTAATATCCCAATAGTTTTTTATTACAACATAACTTTACGCCTTTGTAACCCGATGTTAAGCCAAGGCAGCGGATGTTAAGCCTCGTGTCGCCGTTATGATTACCTGAGGAACCTTTTTTTTTTTTTACGCGAGGAAATGCTTTATGCACACCTGCCTGGGGACGGCAGGGGGTAGTGTGGGACTCCCAAAACAGTAAACTGCAATCCGATCCTAGGGTTACCCACTAAAACGTGTGCGGCGGCCTTCCTCCGGCGTTGGGCCACCCAGGACAGTGCATCAGCCCTCTGGTCCACCCCGCCGTCGCCCCCCCTTTGTGACGAGGGGGTGCTCATCCTCAGGGAGCCTCAGTGAAGCTCCCCCGGGCGGGGCGGCTCCAACCGCGCGCTGTAAAGAGGCGCGCAGCCGGCGGCGCTCCCGACGACCCTCCCCGGCCGCACCGGTTGGTCATCCTTCCCGGGCCGCGACCCGGGCGCACCCGCGGGGTATGCGCCCTCGCTGCCCGTCGGCGGCGGCGATCACTGAGCTCGCCGCCGCCGCCTTCGAGCGGGATCGGCTCTCTCCCGACCCCGCTCGGCGGCCTCCTGGAGCATCACAGCTTCGCAGAAGGAGACCACAGCCCTCCACTGGCTCCACTCCTCCTCGCCCGACAGCATTGCCGCGACCAACGCTGGCGGGGACAAGTCTCGCCCGATCCCGTCGACCAGGACTCGGCGCTCGGCCGTCCAGGCCGGGCACACCTCCAGCGTGTGTTGGGTCAAGTCCAGGTCGGATGCGCAATGGTGGCATCTCGCTGTCTCTTCACGTTTTATTCGACTCAGATACTCACCCAAGCACACGTGCCCGGTGAGTATCTGAGTCAACCTGTAGGTGACAGTGTCCCATTTACGGAGCACCCAGGCCTCGAGGTGGGACAGGACGGCCCCGACGGCGCGCTGACGCACGCAGTCCTGAAGGACCAGCGCGTCGTGCCAGTACCCCAGGACCCGCCGGAAGGCCTCCCGCCTCCTCACTTCGTGACCCCGCGCGTCCGGGCCCCTACCTCCCCGGCCGAGATCTTGCGGACAGGATCTTCGAATTCTTACTGCTTTAACCACCTTTTTCGTACGAACACTACGTGGACGGCCAGGTCTTTTTCAGTCACAAAAAGGTCTCATTGTACCTATTAATAGCCCGGTACACAAACATTTGTTTCTTCTGCATATCAATGACATGCTGCATTGCACCTTCATCTCTTCGTCTTCATTGTTATGCGATTACGGTACGGGGCTATGCGGTACAGGGGATGCCATATATCCGGCATATATACGCATAATGTAGCGCTGCGACGCCTAGTGTGCTAGGCGCAGCGACGCTCAATATAGTGCCGCGAGGCCTAACCCAGCGGCGCTACGCTTAATATAGCGGCGCGACGCTCATTATAGCGCCGCGACGCCTAACACAGCGCCGCGACGCTCTATATAGCGCCGCGACGTCTAACACAGCGCCGCGACGCCTAACACAGCGCCGTGACACTTAATATCACCCCGCGACGCCTATCTTAGGGCCGCGACGCTCATTTTAGCGCCGCGACGACTAACACAGCGCCGCGACGACTAACACAGCGCCGCGACGACTAACACAGCGCCGCGACGACTAACACAGCGCCGTGACGCTCTATATAGCGCCGCGACGCCTAACACAGCGCCGCGACGACTAACACAGCGCTGCGACGACTAACACAGCGCCGCGACGCTCTATATAGCGCCGCGACGACTAACACAGCGCCGCGACGACTAACACAGCGCCGCGACGACTAACACAGCGCCGCGACGACTAACACAGCGCCGCGACGCTCTATATAGCGCCGCGACGCCTAACACAGCGCCGCGACGACTAACACAGCGCCGCGACGACTAACACAGCGCCGCGACGCTCTATATAGCGCCGCGACGACTAACAGAGCGCCGCGACGACTAACACAGCGCCGCGACGACTAACACAGCGCCGCGACGACTAACACAGCGCCGCGACGACTAACACAGCGCCGCGACGCCTAACACAGCGCCGCGACGACTAACACAGCGCCGCGACGCTTGGAAGTGGAAAGGTTGCAACATTATTAGTATGAATGAAGTTCATTATAATCACGCAAATATCGAAAACATTAATTATAACTTTTTAAATATTAAAAGTGATATCAAACACCTATTCAACATGTATTTATATACTCTTTGATGTAAAAGTAAGTAAGAATTAGTTTTATGCTTAGTTATGGGACTATTCGTTACATTTCTTCTTCTTGTTCTTTCGTTATTGGCGACTATGACCCTACTAGTCACTTTTGGCCGTTCTGGAGCAAGGTGATGCTAACATTCTGATGTTAGCATCACGATCGTCGTGATTTCTGCGCACGTCGATTTCTGAGGCCGATTTCTGAATCGGCCTCAGAAATCGACGCGCGTGCATGAAAAGAGTTATGGAAGTCAACGAAGCGAGTGGGGTGTGTAAGAATCGTGCCCTATGGCGCTCCGTTCCCTCTGCCTACCCCGCAAGGGATTTGGCGTGATGTTATCCATTGATAACAACAAGAAATCAAAAAATCTAATTTGACCCAGAGAGAACTGAAGAGCTTAATAAATAATTATTATATATTAATAATTTCAAAATATTGTTTGTACACAACTGTGAGAGAAACAGAACAATGTTTCTTAACTAAGAAACAGTTTTTTAACTCTGACAAGCGATAGTACAGTGGCAGGTGGTTGGTGGTTGGTGGGCTCGATCTGGGGCGCGTCGCGGCGCTAAATAGAGCGTCGCGGCGCTGAACTAGGCGTCGCGCTATATAGAGCGTCGCGACTAACACAGCGCCGCGACTCTCTATATAGCGCCGCGACGACTAACACAGCGCCGCGACGACTAACACAGCGCCGCGACGACTAACACAGCGCCGCGACGACTAACACAGCGCCGCGACGACTAACAGAGGCCGAGGATTTCTGAGGCCGATTCAGAAATCGGCCTCAGAAATCGACGTGCGCAGAAATCACGACGATCGTGATGCTAACATCAGAATGTTAGCATCACCTTGCTCCAGAACGGCCAAAAGTGACTAGTAGGGTCATAGTCGCCAATAACGAAAGAACAAGAAGAAGAAATGTAACGAATAGTCCCATAATTAAGCATAAAACTAATTCTTACTTACTTTTACATCAAAGAGTATATAAATACATGTTGAATAGGTGTTTGATATCACTTTTAATATTTAAAAAGTTATAATTAATGTTTTCGATATTTGCGTGATTATAATGAACTTCATTCATACTAATAATGTTGCAACCTTTCCACTTCCAAGTGTCCTCTAAGGCCGAATAATCTGCGATTGGATAAATTTATTTGGATTCCGTGTTCTGAATTTGTTACATAGTACGTATAACCTTAATTTAATTACTCTGGCACACAATAAAAAATGACTGTTCAGTGTTCACCGTGCGCCACCATCTACGGGTAGGTATGTTTTTTGACCCGTTGGATACGTATTTCATTTTTTTTTCCAGTTTCGCTGACTTCTATATCATCATCATTACATAGTATAAAACAAAGTCACTTTCCGCTGTCTGTCCTCTTATATGCGCATATCTTTACAACTACGCAACGGATTTTGATGCGGTTTTTTTAATAGTTAGAGGATGTCAACGGGGTGGTTTTGCTCTATTTTATTGAACTTTAATCGCGAACGCTGCCTGGACCCTAAGTGATAAATCAAAACAACATACACCTTCAGAAGGTCTACAAAAAAGTCCGCGAGAATGTTCTCGCGGACTTTTTTGTAGACATATGCATGTCTTTCTCTTAGGGATAACCCACAATGACCATTTTTATTTTATTACTTTTTACGAGAAATAATGGCCTATTTACGAAGCGATTTTATACATTTTTAGTTGTTATGTATAACGCTTCGTTATACATAACAACATTAATTTTCATCCAATTAAATGTTTTAAATAGATTTTGGATGTAATATAGATGATCCTGGCCCTTTACAGCATGCAATTTAAACAAATATTTTCGAAGATATTGCAGTATTAACATAGCGGGACAGCAGTTATTACTTTTGATGCGGAACAAAGTTCGCCGGGACAGCTAGTAAAGCATATTTTTCAAGTATATTAATCAGTTATATAGTTATTTCGATCGTACTCTTAAACTTATTTAATTCCACCCCAATCAATTTAAAAAAAAAAACTGTTTTTTTTTAGAATTCAATTATTATTTTCGATCGTATACATAATCGTATCGTACACTTATTTAATTCTGAAAAAAAAATAGATTTTTTGCAACTTGAAGTTCGTATTCAGCGGATCAAAAAACTACCTGGAGATTGGTGGCACCCGGTGCTTTTTTTTATATGCCGGTGTTTTAAATAGATTCGCACGGTGAATAGGGGCGGCGACAGTATCGATTAAAAAAGATTTTAAGGGATAATACCTAAGCGTAAAAATAATTTATTTAAATATTAAATAGATAGTACAGGATCCCTAGAACATTTTTTTAAGTGATTAATATCAAGCTGAATCTTCGTGAATAGCTTCATTTGTATGAGACCTCCAACAATATCATATGGGAAATTTTAGATGATGGTAGCTAACAGAGGTAGCCACGACCAGATATGTTTATTTGGTGATTCTCAAAAACTCATGACTAACCGACTGTTCCTAGTGTGATATTCAAGATAATTATCTAAATGATTGGAAATTATATTTGTCCTATAAAATGCAAGGTTTGATTAAAGAGGTCCCCTTCTTTCAACTGGTATGGAATACGCGGCCATGAAAAATTATTACCGACCAGCTGATTTTTAAAAATAAAATTACATATTAAGTAATGTTATGTTATATTATATGAATATTAAATAATTTAATTTTAAAAAATCAGCTGGTTAGTAATAATTTTTCATGGCCGCGTTTTCCATACCAGTTGAAAGAAGGGGACCTCTTTAATCAAACCTTGCATTTTATAGGACAAATATAATTTCCAATCATTTAGATAATTATCTTGAATATCACACTAGGAACAGTCGGTTAGTCATGAGTTTTTGAGAATCATCAAATAAACATATTTGGTCGTGGCTACCTCTGTTAGCTACCATCATCTAAAATTTCCCATATGATATTGTTGGAGGTCTCATACAAATGAAGCTATTCACGAAGATTCAGCTTGATATTAATCACTTAAAAAAATGTTCTACGGATCCTGTACTAAGAACAGTTCGGATCACTTAAGATATTCAATAACATAAGTTTTTTATCGAAAGGGTTCTCGTAATTAGCTATTTACCCACATTAGGGAAGAGGATTTAAAAATCTGTCATTATGTTAATAAGGAAGTCATAATAAAACAATCAAATTTTTTTGTATAAGTTTATTAACAACATTATCTACAAATAAATAAATAATAATTAAAAATCAATACCTAAAAATACTTAGTTAAGTAAATTGATTCTTTTTACAATTTCAATACACATTCGGTATGGGTAGGGTAAATAGGGATATATATTAATTAAGGGATATTCCAGTGATAAATAACAACTTGAGCTGACATTTTTATTCCTCTTTAGCCCAATTTAAATTTATTTCACTAAATTGTAACAGATTACTCATTGGAAGTAATTCTAATGTTATAAGGTGCCCGCAACAAGTTTAGTTGTAATAAACATTTTGTCAAAATCAATTTAATTATAGTGGAGTTCAATATTAGAGTTATGGAACCCTAACAAATTCAGATACAAAATATAACACAAAGCCACAACAAAATGAATGGCTGTCATTGAGAGATTTCTTTGGTAAAACCATACAAGTACAAGTTCAGTAATTTTGTTTATATTATTGTCTTGAGATATTCTATTTTTCTGATAGACTAGTACATATGCAGCTCTGGTTTCCTTATAGTCATTCAATTTTTCAAGAGCGCAATATTGCTGATAATGGACTCTACCACTTGTGTTGAGCTGGCATTACCTCCAACGTCAAGAGTCAATACTCTGAAAAGAAGAATGTTTATTACTTTCAAGAAACAAGATATCAGCAGGCTGAATAAATATGTTAATAAACAATAATGTCAATATAGCCCTAAAAGCGTCTGGACTGACACTAACACACCAAATTTCTTTTTCTTTTATTTTTTTATATTAGGTTATTTTTACGCATTCTTTAGAAACAAAAATGTAACAATTCAACAATGTTAAGTAGCACATTGTTTCATTTCACGAAAAAATCGGGCGATTCCGCTATAGACGATTTCAGACATGATTTTTAAATCACGCAGTAAGCCGTTTTTTTTTATGGGATAGGAGGGCAAACGAGCAGGCGTGTCACCTGATGTTAAGTGACCAACGCGGCCCATGGACACCTGCAACACATATAGTGTTACAGTTGCGTTGCCAACCTTTAAAGGATTAGGATAGGAAGGGATGGGGAAGGGGGATGGGCCTCCGGGTACCTCTCTCACCGAACGAAACGCGGCATGAGCCACTTTACGTCGATCTTCTGAGAGGTGGTGGTATTTCACCGGTCGAGCCGGCCCATTCATGCAGCGAAAAGTTAGTAGTTGTTATATTTTTATTTCATTTTACGTCATATTTTATTTTTGCGCGTTTGAAAATATTACCATCCAAAGAATAATTGATGCATATCAAATATAAAATAATTTGATGTTGCACCCGCGACTGTTAAAAAATATAATAATTAATTATTTATTTTTGTTTTGTTTAGAGTCTTTATTTTATATTCTTTGTTGCTTTATTACATTTCTGAATATTAAGGTACAACAAATTAAATGTCTAAGAACTAACAGAGTTATGTAATTTTTGTTTGTAATCTGGAGGATTGGGCCAAATTTGTTGCACCCGCTATGCCAATTTGAACCTCACTCCTGACTAAGAAAATGTGACTTTAATTTTTTTATTGATTAATGTTAAGTAAACACATAAAAATGTAGTCCTATAAAGACTAATTTCTTTTAAAATGTTTTTTATTTAACATAACTTCACGCCTTTTGTTACCCGAAGGTGTAGGCAGCGGCTGTTAAGCCTCGTCTCGCCGTTATGTTTACGTCCCAAATGGAAGAGGTGGCGAACCTATTGCCATACCGGGCACAAAGTTTTTCAGTCATCGATATATATCAAACTTAACTTCCGAAAACAATTTAGAAAAGTCATTGGTGTGAGCCAGTGTCTGGAATCGAACCCGAACCTCTGGATCAGAAGCCGTCAGCTCGACCACTACGCCACCGATTTTTTATTTAGTTATATTAAACTAAAACAGGCGTCTAAATGTTGCACCCGCGATACTGGAATGACCCAATCATGAAAGAGAATCGCAAATTGTACACAACTTTTTATTGATAAAGACATTAAAATTTGCAATTATCAAAACTGTCAAACACAACCACTTACTTGTCAACATTGCAAGTCTTGTTCACTGCTTGACGAATGAGGTCTGCATGATAGTGATGTCCGAGATGATCTAACATATCGATAGACGCGTTGATCATCGCGATAGGATTGGCCAAGTTTTTACCAGCAATGGCGGTACCTGGAGATTAAATTAATACTTGTAACAATATACATTTATGTACAATGAAATGTAAACATTTGGGACGTAAACATTACAGCTGACGGCGAGTCGAGGCTTAACTGCCTCTGCCTACACCTTCGGGTAGAAAAGGCGTGAAGTTATGTCATAAATATTTTAGACATTTTTTCAATGACTTTTTTTAACAGCAATAGCGATCAGAAATGCTGACTGACCACTTAGTATATACTTATTGCTTTAACGTTACAATCAATATAATTTATTAAAATGATAACTCAAAATCATTTTATACAATCACACTAGGCGCACATAGACTATCAGTTTCCATTCATTGTACGTAATTGCGCGATTATATTCAGAAAAAAAAAATGACACTCATGATTTCTTATATATAATTTGACTTATAGGACTTTCTTTATATTGTGTAAAATGATTATGAGTTAAAAGTTTATTAATATGGAATAAAATTTTAGTTCAAAACAAGGACATACCAGTGTTCCTAGTGCCAGGTTCAAAGACAGCATAATGGTCACCATAGTTCCTTCCAGAGAAAAGACCAGCGCCACCCAGCATTCCACATACCAGATTGGACACAATGGAGCCATACAAATTAGTGGTTATCATCACGTCAAATTGTTGAGGGCTGGAAGAAAATAAAATAGTAGCATTAATATAACTATATTCAGTATGCTTCAGCCACATACTAGGTGAGAAGGAAGATTAAACAATACAAACAGAAAGGCCTGTGGCTTTCCACTGTCTGTTCCTATTTATGCTTAGATCTTTGAAACTATGCAACGGATCTTGATGTGGTATTTTTAATAAATAGAGGGTGTCAACCGGGTGGTTTTTTTTGCATAATTCATGTATAATGTAGTGAGTGATTGTTTTTGAGATTTAGCCTTTTAATTGTAAACACTGTAAAAATTACTTTTGATGCAGAACAAAGTTTGCCAGGCCAGCTAGTAATTTATAATATTGATTGTTTTGATGGCTAGTGATACAGCGCCATCTAGTTCTAAGTTAAGTAAATAAAGATTGTGTTATGAAACCAGACACCGTAATGAAACAATTTCTTTTTTCAATAAATACATACAGAGACATAGATAGACAAATAATTTATAATACTGTACAAATAAAATAGATCCTGACAGAAATATTTGTACCTAGGTGGCAGTTGACACTACCTGACCAGTCAGCAGTACTAGCCAATAAAAAGTTAATAGCAAAAAATGTACTACTTACTTGGCAACAAGTTGCATACAACAATTATCTATGATCAGATCATTATGTTCAATACTCGGGTAATCTTTAGCAATGCGACGAGATACATCCAGAAATAGTCCGTCAGATAATTTCATAATATTAGCTTTATGTACTGTTGTCACCTGTTGCATAAAATATGTTTTAATAAGTAATTATTGATCATAGACAAATCTAATAGGACCAAAACATCAGGTGGTGAAGGACACTAGCTAGGCAATGCACGCAACTAATTTTGTCTCTGGTATTATTGCTTCTGACTTATTATAATTATTGATTACGTGTTATTTGTAACTATTTTATGGTAAAGATACAAACCTTTTTTCGGCCGTTCCTCATGGCATATTCAAATGCGAAACGTGAAACCCTCTCGGCATTTGAAACAGACACCACTTTCATTGATTCAATCACACCCTTCACTGATTCATGCTCCAACATAGCATACTCGCCTTCAGTATTTTGTCTGTGAAAGAAAAAAATATAAAACAAAATTTAATTAAATGTATTCTCAATTTGAGTTACAATTTATGTAAAAAATCAACTAATGCTTTTTTAATATTTAATGCCAATGTAGATAGACAAATCTACACTGGAGGTAATTTTTTCTTTGTGGATCCAAAAAAACAAATTAACCTTAAAGCAAATAAGCAAAGTTTCTGATTAGATCACAAACCTTACAATTACAACATCAAATGGCTGATGGCGGGTAGCTACACCTGGGAAGGTCTTGCAGTGCATCACATATGCATACATATCCAGTTCATTGCGAAGGGCCACATTACGTGAAGTTACATATGCTGCTTCACTTTTTGTTTCTATATTACCCTGCAATATAATATTGTTATTTATGTAATCTGCGATAAAGATTAAACCAAAGACTGAGTTTCATGGTGAGGAGCATTTTAGATCAGGATGGAAAAAAATGAACAATAAAGAAATACAGTGACAAATAATATAAACAACAAAATAAAAGATTGTGTGGTTTTATGAAACCACCGTAAAAGTGAAACTTTTTTTCACATTATAGACATTTAACTAAAAATTTTCGGAATAATATTCCATTAAGGGTATAAAAATTGCTTCATCAATCTTAATTTTATACTTAGAAAATGGGAATGATAATGGGAAATGATAAAAGTAGACTAGGTCTCCAACTAATATTTTTATTGAACTCTGTGTCTTAGAGTACGACATACATAATACTTAACAATTATTTAGATGATATACACATATTGAAACACTGAAAACAATATTTTATAATCGTTGAGTCATTTTTTAGGCGCCGCCATATTGGCCTCGGCTGCTCTGACGAGCGCCTTTCACTTTATCCCTACTCCGCGGCCGACCGTCACGCGACATGCAACACACAGACGAAAAAGTTTGAGACGATGTAATAAAAGTTTCACTTTAAAATGTATAACCTAATACAATGGATATATTTACCTTTCTATATTAGTTTAAATATTACAAGTACCTTAGGGTATTCATGGAGGAATTGGGAATAATAAAATATAATACCTTAATGCACACACCATTCCTTTTGATTGTGGTAATTGCATACTGCACATCATGATCATTATCAACATTTGGATCAATATCCACTACTTCAAAATCAATAGGTGCTCCAATGTACCTAGAAAAGAAAAAGACAAAATTAATCAGAGAACGACGCTATGCAAGAGCTTGTGATAAACATACATGACTGAAAACTTTGTGCCTGGTATGGCAATAGGTTCCCCACCTATTCCATTTCGGACTTAACAGCACAGCCTACACCTTCGGGTAACAAAGGAGTGAAGTTATGTTATCTTGTTATGCAAGAAATTTTAAATTTAATTAGCTGTTCATCATTTAATAAATGATATCTGTTTAATAGTTCCACACAAATTATACTCTTGCTGTTATTTTGCATGTTAACTAGTCCCTATCAAAGATGTTTGGCTGAAAGAGACTTAAGAAGTCAATATGACATTTTACCATAACACTGTCCAAAGTTTAATTTTAATATCTGGTCATTTTATTATTACTCATTCCTAGAACTAATTTATTTGTTTTCCATTTCATAATTTCTACTGCTTTTTCCATATATGTAGTATTAAATTTAAAAGCTTCACCTTACCACAGGATAGGATTCATATCGGAACAGTGGTTTTTGTTCATTTGATAACATTAGTTTTTTGAGGTATTTGGATCTGGTTTGTAGCAGAACAACTTGCAAACATTCTAGGCTCATACTAATTGATTTAATATATAGAAGGTGTTACTAACTATGCTTGATAATGACTAGAATACAATATAGCCTCCACAGATATGGTGTCTTGGTATAAGTACATTCCAGGGGAGACCGGAAATGTAATTGTTTGTTGAGTTTACTTACTTGAATATATCCCTTACATAACCCATACATTCAGCACCGATACCACCTCCAGGAAGCATAGTAACTGCATGTCGTCCACCATACTGAGCCTTTGGTATCAGCTTTTGTTTCCGAATAACTGGTGTCTTATGCTGCAAATCAAAGTCCGAAAGATTTGCTGCCGCAGCTGCTGAACTTGCATTTGCAATACATCGTAGTTCTGTTAGAGTATTTAATTTAGACAATAATCTCACAGCCATCTCTACTTTTTATCAAAAACCAATTCCAAATGTTAAATAACCACAGGAAAAGGAAGGCAATAAATGACAGAAAAGAAAAAAAATGTCAGTAATAGAATATAGCGCCATCTGAATCGCAAACCTAGTAACATTACTCAGTCGGCCTATACATCACTGGCTTATTATCAAGTGGCTAAATATAGTAAATATACTCCCTATCATCATTCTTATTATGTTTTATGATTATTATATTTATATATTATAATATTTTTCAATAATTAAAACTTTTGTTTGGGAATGATTTCGAACCCCGGCAATGCGGTTGGACAATGCCGAACGTATCATGACTTTTTACCACCTGCTCCAGATGAATTACTTACTTAGTTTTTACTTAGCAAATTTGTTTTTGTTTGGGATCCTAATGCTGCTTGCTGAAGATGTGGATGCAAAAACGTGGAGCTGCAATGCTCTTTAGCTGATGGCCAGTATAATGGGCAAGCTTGTCTCAAACTAAGCCGATGTTAATGATCATAAAACATTTATACCAAAAATCATGAAAGACTTACAGACAAATATTGCCGAAGACAATAATGATGAGGAACTGGAAATTTTACAGCTGCGAGACGACGGTGATGACGAAGTAGATCAAGAAGAAAATTAAAATGAGAACTCGTTTTCATAATAATAATTATTTTCTATTAATTGACAATCTTCATTAAATGGAATGACATTCTATTAGAAACCCTAATTATTTTTTCTTTCTTCTTTAGCATTTGTATAAAAAGTCTTTAGTTTAAACTAGATTGATATATCAATACAGGGCAACAAAATCGTCCAAAAGCCCACGACGGCCGTCGTTATTTTATAAACGCTGACAGTTTGTAATAAACATGAAGGAACGATCGTGAATAAAGAGTTTAGGTCGTGGTTACTTCGGCAGTATGTACCATGTATTTGTTAGAGTATAAAGCTATTTTTTTGTCAATATTTCTTTCGGGATTACTTTAGCAATCTCGTCACCAATTGATATGATGTTATTGATTACACACCTTTGCTACCTGCTACTTGCCGAAGTAACCACGACCAAAAGTCTATTTTCAGCTTTTATAAAATAACGAATGTCTGGCGGTCGTGGGCTCATGCTGTATAAATAATACACTTATTATAAATATAATTTCATGATACACTTTTGATCAAGAAATATATTATAATTTATTGTTCATGCTTATTTTACGCGTGAATTAGGCAAAAACGTGCATCTTATAAAGTCTGAAACCCAAATCATGCTTCAATCAATATAGTATAATGTTTAATGTATTTTAATGTATCATGTTTACACATTTTTTATTTTTTTGTTTGAAGACAAATGAATATGAATAGAAGAATGTAAACAACATTTAAAACACAATGATTAAATCTTTACTCATAATTATTTACTTTTAATGAAATTTGAGAACAATATTTTTTTGCGAATCCTGGCAATGATTTTGGCTGTTGACATTTTTATGAGTAAAATTAGATGACAGCTGTGACAGTAGGGTTTTGAACAAAAAGTTGTCCACACTTCACGACTTCTTGAACACGAGCGGTTGAAGATTGGGCGTCCATTTTGCATCGCCATATTGAATTTGGTCGGACATCTTTGGACGCCATGTTTAGTCGGACATATTTTATAAACATTTTCGCGTAATTTTCAAATATTTTAAAGCTTATATATTGAACTTTTTTCACTGAAAAGATTGGTACTAGTTTATATCATATATTACGTGGAATAATTCCGTGCCAACACATTTGTCCTTATTTGTCTTCAGGGGGCCGTGAGTGCTTTTGTTACAGGATAAATACAGGTAAATTATTTTTATCAAAAACTTGTACTTTTGACGTTTTGTAACAAGTGTTTAATATTTTCTATGAATTTACTTATTTCTTGAACATAATAAAGGTGACAGAGTGAAGGTCATTTTATATGAAATAGTTTGTAAAAGCATTTGGCGTGGTCATCATGAAATAATCTAGAAAATCGCCTAGTCGCAGGCCCGGCCGGCAGTCGCAGTTTCGATCGTCGGAATACTCGCATGCATCCGCTATAAAGATATTAATATGATTCCTGTGTATTTTGTATGCAATATAGTCCGAGTATAAACAAGTTTTAGAAGTGGGAAACAATAAATTTGAATTCCAAACACCAGTGACTGTGACGTAAATTATTTGCATCTGTTTACATATTATCTTACAATAGGTACCTACAGCCGTTTGCTAGTTATTATGATACTTAATTTACAAAGGAACCCGTAATAATGTCCAAACATAAGTGTTCTTGTTGCATCTTATTCTTTTATCATTTTAAACAAAATCAGGCACCTGAGAAAGACCTCCTCAATAAATGTGCTGGAATTCTTTATTGCTTATTCATGAAATATATTTTTTTTTGTGAAATATAAACACACTAGCTGACCTAATGAAATTTGTTCCGCATCAAAAGAGCTTTTTATAGTGTTTCATTTAATTGCTAAATTTCGAAAATTATCACTTTTTCTTTACTACATTATACATGAATTATAGATACAAACCACACTGTTGACACCCTCTATCTAATAAAAAACCTGCATAAAAATCTGTTGCATACTTTTAAATATTTAAGCACTTATGGGGACAGACAGTGGAAAGCGACTCTGTTTTATATGATGTAATAAATAATAATAATTATTGAGATTAAAGTACTATAAAAATCAGACAGAGTACAAACATATTTTATGTCACTACTAGGTGGCAGTGATTATGATATTTATTTAATCCATCACATTTTAGTAATTGAAATACAGAGATAGTGGCATAGTACTGTTACTGCTTACTAAGATATTAAGGGTATAAAGTTTGATTTATACATAATTTTGCAGTGTATTATAACAATTTTCAGGTACTTTGTTATTGTATATTTTTTCCTGCTTACAATTTTATTCGAACACAGTTAAATGAAGGTATTCAGGATGGTATAGATTCTGATAAAAGTTAACATAACACTATAAATTTTAGTCACTGTTAAAGTAATTATTTTGGATTAACTTAGAAATATATTATACACTAAATGTAATACTAGATTTTACCTTTTGATAATTATCACAGAGTGTTTTTCTTGATGCTCAATATATATATGGCCATCCTGTAAAAGACCTGGCTTCAATATATCATTGTTTATGTTAATGAGTAGCCTTCTGGATTCATTAATCATAAAAAAAAACCAATGAATATCAATAAGCTCTTTCCTGACATACCGCACCCAGGCAATTTAATTTAAAACAATAAAATGATTACTATGAAATTTCATAATCCATTCCAAAACTTTTGTTCTGTTTTGGCATTGAAATAAACATACAACCAGATTCTTACATTGTTTACAATCTGCAGGTGACACAATTCATCCAAGATGATGAACCAGGAGATAATGTGTGAAGTGGAGATAGGTACGCACGGCTCGATGGTGGAAATCGATGGCGATGATCAAGTTGGTATAAAGGTAGCCAAAGTTCTTTTCTAATTTAGACTTAAAAGAACTTATTAACGATGAGAGGCTACACACCTGCGTTACTGAAAGCCTCTGCCCATTCATTGTGTTGTCTCTCCTGCTGTTACCAACCTGTACCACACTGCTATAAATAGTTAACGATACTCATAATTGCCTCAACAGCAATACTGTTTCCTTTTGTGTTGACACTTTGATGTGTTGACATTGTCCTTTTTGTCCTTCCTGCGAATTATGTTTAGTTGCAATTTTTTACCAATTTAACATAAACAACTGGTCTTACTGTATTACAAACTTGAGTATCAGGCTTGTTACTCAACTCATCCTCCAATGAATCTTTTATAGATGGACAATTTATATAGACATCCTCTGTTTGAATCTGCCTCTCAATTAAGGAAAATTTTATTTACATGATGATAAAATTAATGACTTAAACTGACAACTATTTATATAAAATACATACATAATTCCAGTATGAAGAGATAGAGGCTGCTCAATATGAAGAATATATTACTGATGATCAATATGAGGAAGCTGAGGAACAAGTGATTGGTATGCAACATCTAGAAGAAGGTAAGTCTAATCGATAATGTAAAGGAAAAACTATCTATTCATTAGTATTGTGGATATCTTAAAAACAATATAAATGCAACAAATTGTGAGGATATTTTAGTGTTTGCTAATCGCCAGTAGATATGGCAATTCTTGTTTCAGTCTGGGTGAATTTTAATTGAAAATAAAAGTTACTTTTATTTTCTCTATGTTAATCTTATCTTCAAAGAAATTCCCAACTTTAATGTTATTTAAAATAAAATGTTATGTAAATAAATATAAAGCAGTCATTTTGATATTGCCAGATTTTTATAAGTATACCACTTATAAAAAAAAAATTAAATATTGGTATGTCGTTATCATAAATAATCTGTAAGTCTATAGACCACTTGGAAGTCAACAACTAATTACCTTACATACCTCCTTTTACACCTGTCGGCAATACGCTGACAGACTATAAAATTTCAGTTGGGAGTGAAGAAGTGATCCTGCCGGGCATATCTGGAGAAGAGGTGTTGAATCCCAATTCTGATGCACATTATGACTCTTTGTACATTACACCGCCTTCATCGAGCAGCAGGTACGATTTGTTTTTATAGCGCATTTTTTTAAAATAAAAATGAGGTTAGTACATTTTGTATTAGTTACCAGAGGCTGCTGAGATCTGACGACTCATATAAAAATTAGTAATTTAATCTTACATGACAAACATAAAATACCTTCACGCCTTTTTCTACCAGAAGGAATAGGCAGCAGCTGTTAACGCCGTTATGTTTACGACCCAAACGGAATAGGTGGCGAACCTGCAATACATCGGGCACAAAACTGTCAGTCATCAATATTTAGCGCACATATGAATAAATATTGTAATTTAATCTGCTAATATATAAAATTCTCGTGTCACAATGTTCGTTCCCATACTCCTCTGAAACGGCTTGACCGATTCTCAGGAAATTTTGTGTGCATATCAGGTAAGTCTGAGAATAAGACAATATTTTTTCGATATATTTCTGTTTTTTATAAAACGGGATACAAAAATACAAATCAACCCCTATTTCTAAAATTTTATTTTTTGGCAAGACAACGTTTGCCGAAACGATTGGCAAAAATTCCTCTTTATAAGATTAAATATAGAAATAATTTTATAAAAGAAGCCTTTTTTACTAGGGTTTTTTTTTCAGTTTGTCTAATGTCATTATGGTAATATTAAGTGATGAGTATTTTTACGAATTAGGACATTCAAAGGAAAACAAACTTTAAAAGTATTTGTTTCAGAAGAGGTCGGGGCCGACCACCGCGTACCGGTTTTAATACAACCAACACAAATAACATTCAGCATTTAATGCCTATAGGTGAGTTTGTTAGTAATTTTTTATTGGTTTAAAGCAGCTATACTCAACCTGCGGGCCGCTTGTGGCCCGCCAAGCCTTTATCAGTAGACCGCGTGCAGTTAGAGATAATTTTAAATTTATAATTTCGCATCTATATTCTAATCAGGTAGGTAGGTAACCAGATATCCGCGGTTTGTCCCTTTGAGCGTTTGCCAGAAAGAGGAGTCCGAGGACCCCCTTTCTATGTAAGTTCGTGTCGTTCTGTTTGTCGGTTGTTATTTTGCATTTGACTTGTTAAAGTTTCAGTTATTTTAATCATTTCAAAACAATGTCAGTAGTAACTTTAATTTATAAATAAAGATCAGTGGGCAACTGAAAATTTTGTTGTGCCTGTGCATCTACTTGTTTTACTATTAAGTTACTTTATTCCTAATAATGCCAGTGATTGCATACTTGTGATAACTTATACTGACATTGTATAATTTTCAGGTGAAGTACCAGCTGGTCTGATGGAAGGAGTGCCAGGACGTGGTCCCGCTCGACGCTGGGAGCAGAAGCAAGTTCAAATTAAAACCATGGAAGGGGAATTCTCTGTCACCATGTGGGCTACAGGCGAAGATGAAGGTGCGAATATTTTTTTAAAGAAATACTAGTCTGCCATCTATGCTTTATAATAATCTTATCTCAAAGCTTTGACTAAATTAACTTTAAATTAATATCTATTTGGTTTTCAGATGATGGCTCCAATCCAGAACCTGACCCTGACTATACAGAATACATGACAGGCAAAAAGAACATATTAGGAACTGAGACCATGCCAGGTGCATATAACACTTCCTTAGAAATATAGCGTTTTCCAGTAAGGATTTGGCAACTTTTTTTCAAAACAAAATGGAATACATTTGATATTTCAAAAACTTTACTATAGGGATAATTACAATCAAAACATTTATGAATGGTACTCGATTTCATACATATGGTCATCACGGACATGTCACAGCGGTTGATTTGTTAGATCAAATTTTCGATGACTAGACCATACATTTCGGCGCAATCAGCTGCTATTTAGCGCTCAATGTTTGGCTCTGAGCTCTTCCAATGTCGTGGGCTTGTTGGCACAGACCAACGACATGACGTAGCACCAAAGAAAAGACCATGTCTTGAAATAACACGCTCATCTAACTTAATGTTGGATAATGCTGTCCAACTCCACATCTTCTAATTCGAGCCAAAAATAAATTTGTTACTGCCTGTCTTAGTAGCGCGAGCGGGGCGAGATTTACCATGGAAAATCGAATTTCTATAGTATTTTTTATAATTTGCAGATGTTGTTTGTTCATGTAATTATGATGAAAATGTAAATTTTACTGAATAAATAGACAATAACAGTCAAATGATTAGTGAAAGGTGCGTTCACAAATTCCACAATGCTGCCAAATCCCTATTAAACACCCTATATTTGTTTCATAAAAAGTAACTACTACAGTGTCCACTACACTTTTATAACCCTCTAAAACCTTGTGTGATGTGACTTTGCAAATGTATATATTTATGAACTTTGTTTACACATAGAATTAAACTAATTGTATCTCTGATTTCTTTTTAAACAGGTTTAGATTTATCAGACCCTAAACAGCTGGCGGAATTTGCCAGACCAGGACACAAAATAAGGCTAAAGAAACCTATGCCAGAATCTTCAGACAGAACTATAGGTAAGTCATATATAGCTTTATGTTCTAACATATCAATCCCTGCTTATCCGGAAAATTTTGTGTATTATAACAGATTTGCTTAGACATATTAAAAATTTATTATACACAAATTAAAGAACTCATTATAGTGAAATATTCAGTTGTAGAAAAATCATATCTTTGTGTTTTAAATATTTATCATAATTATATTTATCATATTATATAGTTGTGTGTCCCCTCGAAACTATTGCATTAATTAGTTAAATATAAGTATGTATTAAGTAAGAATAAGGATTCAATACAATGATGAGGAAATAACAGATTAATAAAAGGTTTTTTTGTTATCAGTCCTATCATTATGATTTCTGATTAGTTGGTTTTCATTAACTCGGCTTGAATTCCAAGCCGATCTTATTGTTCATATCTTTATTATCTGTTGCGTTTTTTTAAAAAAAATATATATGCATATACATTTTGTAATATTTCAGCGTGTCCACACAAGGGTTGCACCAAGATGTTTAGGGATAATTCAGCAATGAGGAAACATCTACACACGCACGGACCCAGAGTGCATGTTTGTGCTGAATGTGGTGAGTGAATTATTAATGTCAATTAACTTGAACTCTGGTCCAAACCAATAGACGATAGTGCTGGCAGAGGTATTTACGCTTGCCGAATTTTCATGTCCCAGTTGTTATAACTGATTCACCATCTATCATTTAATTTCTCGGCTTGATAATTGTGAAATGACAGATGTATTCTGCGAAACTAGCAACTATTGCACAATATTATTATCGTTTCAGGCAAAGCGTTCGTCGAAAGTTCTAAATTGAAACGCCACCAACTAGTCCATACAGGAGAAAAACCATTTCAATGTACGTTTGAAGGCTGTGGGAAGAGGTTCTCATTAGATTTTAACTTAAGGTAAGGCAAAACTTCAGAAATTATTTTTCGCAATTATAACTATTGATATACTATTTAAAAGAAGTGCATTAAATACATTAAGATATCTCCAATAATTTGACTCAATGTGACACACAGATATTTTCTTAATATATATGTGCTGTGCATGTGCCAAAGTCTACTTTTAGTAACAATCTTCTCTGTGGATTCCTACTTTTGAATCTTGGTGTATATCATTACATAGTATAAAATAAAGTCGCTTTCCGCTGTCTGTCCCCTTGTATGCTTATATCTTTGAAACTACGCAACGGTATTGTTACGATTTTTTTAATAGATAGAAGGTTTCAACGGGGTGGTTTGTGTGTTTCAAAAATTCATTTATAATGTAGAAAATTATCACTTTTAATTATATTCAGTGTAAAAATACTTTTGACGCGGAACAAAGTTCGCGGGTCAGCTAGTCTCTAATATAACTGAATTACAGAAGACTCAAAATAGAACATGTAATGTAATTATTTGTGTAATTTTTTCAGAACACATGTACGTATACATACTGGTGATCGTCCATATGTGTGTCCATTTGATGGCTGCAATAAGAAATTCGCCCAAAGCACTAATCTCAAGTCACATATCCTTACGCATGCAAAAGCAAAGTGAGTAGATAAACGTTTAGTTGTTCTCAATGTATTGCAAATCTCACTGATTGCTCATTTACAAGCAATACATGATAAAGAGATAATATATTATTGACAAAGTTCTCTTAGATATAAGCAGATTTGAAAAAATTGGGACAATAAAATGATATTTGTACAGGAATTGAGCTTCGTGTAATATGGCATGCAATAATATAAAGATCTCAATCTTATGCTAAGGTAGTTTGAATTGTAAGTGGATTATTACACTTACTAAACAACTGATAAATAAATAGCTTCCCCATAGTGAAATTCTATTTTACGTTGATTATTTATTCTCTATAAATCAACTATGATTTGAGGATAGTTTAAATTTGTTTAACTCCCCTATAGTTATGAAATCTGAGTTGTATATATTTTAAAGTACTAAAGACCTTTGAAATTAGATATTTTTTTACCTATTTATATGTCTTTTAAGGAAATTATTTCAATGAAATGTAGCACATGCTGATAGTGTAATCACGGTCCAAAAATGATATACACCAACAAAATTATAACGCCATATTTAGTAAGATAATATTAAATATAGTAAATATACGTTATATTAACTTTCAGATCTAGAAATTCGTTATCACGTAATGGTGGGAATTCGTATGAGTCTGCACGAACAACACCACAATTTGTACAACTAGTGTCACCTGACGACTCAAATCCTCAATTAATATTCTATACACATGAGTGAAGGAGAATTTCAACGCTAGTATAGACTGAAGCAAAGTGATTAGAACACTATTTAGTTTATCTAAGGCAAGTTAGTGTACGACAATTTATAATGAACGGGACTGAATTAAGTAGGACTGTCTGATATAATGTATAGTGCATCGCAAGACAGTATGTACAGTGTATATAGTGCTGTAAGAAAATATGTAACAGTGTATAAATATGCTCCAAGACTGTTTACATCATTGTACAGTGT
The DNA here is from genome assembly GCA_905147225.2 of Euproctis similis. Classification (NCBI taxonomy): domain Eukaryota; kingdom Metazoa; phylum Arthropoda; class Insecta; order Lepidoptera; family Erebidae; genus Euproctis; species Euproctis similis. Next base: position 18,120,724 of record LR990106.1, read on the forward strand.
GTTACAGTGACAGTTTGTTACAGTTAGAAGAAGACAGTCAAGATACACCTAAATGAAGACTATAGTGACACGAGTTTTAGTTTTGCTACACAAACGTCCAATATGAGATGTGTTGTAAGAAAAAGTAAATGAAAGTTAAGTAAAAGATGTAATAAATTTCAATTAAGACTCGTAAAACAGACTTTTAAAAACTGTTCGACTATAAAGATATAATTTTACTATTTTGCATTATACCCAAAGTGGATTATTCTTAATTTTAAAGGACTATTTTATGTTACTACAATGTAACACAAACAAAAAAATTTAGCACTCATTGTTTTAAGTTTATTAAAGAAAGAGTATATAGTAATTAATTTAAATGACAACTTAGTAGATGAATATTAGTTTTTCAAAAGAGTTTTTGGTAGTTTTTGTTGCGAGCGATTCACACGAACTCTCTTTGTTGTTAGCAAAAGTATATCTACCCTAACAATAAAAGACAAGTAGTTATTAAAAAAAGGTACTAAGCTGTCTTTTATGCAAACCAAAAAGCTTATCATTTTCATTTAATGAAGGGTTTTGTGTTCCACTAAATATTAATTAAAGGGCAATCTCTTAAAAAGTTCTCTTAACAATTCACGGTAGTATATGCATATACACTACCGTAAATTGTTTGAAGTGGAATAGTCAGCTATCCCACTTCAATCTGGCAATTGTTAGATTAATACCATACCATATTTTGTAATCATTCATCCAGTATCTTTTTCTTAATAGTCATCCATGCTCACAGATAAAGGAAATAGGTGCGTTTAAATCGTGTGGGGTAGCACGAACTCAGGCGAGCCGCACCGTGAAGATACGGCTCGGCTGTATATGACCGCAAGCCTGCTGGTATACACGGTGCAGCACGGCGCCAAATATTCATAGTATACACATATACAAATAACACCAGCTAAGCCGAATATGGTGTGCACGCCTTTGCTCCGTATCGAAAAAACCGATTAATTATGGATCGTGCAAACCACGAAGTATAGATACAGATACACAGGAGTAGCACACACGTGGTTTAGGCTTATCCATATAATGTATACATTAATAAACTGATATCTTAGTTCTATTTTCTACCACTGGCGGCGCTAGAATTTTGGCCGCACCGACGATTACGTACGTACATACGTAGGATGACGCCCTCTACCGGCGAGGGTTCTTTCCCCTGAATGGAGACCTTTCATTCAATATTACGTTCAGACTCCTGTGTATCTATACTTCGTGATAGTTTTTTTAAACGGTGTGTGGTGCGCTGATTTACCAGCGAAGTCAGGCTCTGCTCGTGTAATTGTGCGCCGTTTAAACGCATCCTTATTAGTAAACATGGAGACTGATGAATGTAAATGCCTGTGAAAAGAATTGTGCATATATTTTGCAAAAGCAGGAATAATAAAAATAGGAAATTTCTGTACAATTTAAATGTTCCATCCAATCTTTTTGGTTTGTTTTTTATTACCATTTAGTTATGGTTCTTAGAGGGATTGTTCTACTTTAGTAATAAATTGTACATTTTGTACCATGTAAATGCCAAAAATGTAATTATGTATTGTAAAGTTTGAAGTGAGAATTTGTCGGTTGATGCAAACTTGTGGAATAAGATTTCTTTGATATTTATACATGTAGATTATTGGTTCACAATTTTTTTTTTTACAGGAATCCCACGTGGATTTGTTTAATTTAGCACTATAGATTTAGTTATGAAATCGAAACCATACATAATATTTATTATTTAAGGCGAGATTTAGACCCTTTCATTAAATTCGAAGCTAGAAATTATATACATTACTCAAGACTTCTGCTATCTGATGCATATTCACTCACACAGTCAAGTTTCTTGTGCCACATGCATTTTGCATGCATGAAAAAATGGAAATGATTAGAGTTAATTACTCTCTTGAATAATTGTGCATGTATAATATGATTAATATAGCTTTTTATTTTTATAAATAGCAGATCTAAGTCAAAAGTGTTACATTTAACATTATGAAAATATAATGACGAAAAGGTCATTTCAATTGATCAACTGTGTGTTGATCAATATGTTGATTTTTTTTTAATGTCACGCCTCAATACCTAAGGGTGTAGGCAGTGGTAGTTCTGCCTTGACTAAAATATGCAATAAAAATACGTAAACAAAAGTTAGATCTGTGATCTTGCAATAAATTTATAGGTCATTGTGCTCCAATTGTTCATAATGTTCCCACAAAGTATAAACACACAACGAGTCTGACCGATATTTAATAGGCTTTTCTATAGTGCAATAATAAACAGAGATTCTCTTTTCTCTCACTGGCTGCGCTAGAATTTTGGACGCACCGCACGTACGTAATCATACGTACATACGGTTATTATATAAAACGTAATGACGCGTTGAAAAGTCGAGTGCTTCTCGAAAGATGGCGCCCTCTACCGGCAAGTGAGGTTTCTTTCCGCTGAATAGATACCATTCGTTCCACATTACGTTTGGATTCCTGTGTATCTATATTTCGTGGGTTTTCCCACTAACGTATTTAGGGGTAATTAATAACTAACTCAATTTAACATACCATATATATTAACTACATGAATTTGTAACATTTTTCACAATCCACATTAGTTATTTTTTGATGTATAGCTTGATTTACGCAAATTTAAAAATCTTATAGTGATGAATAACGTAAAACTATTCCCAGGCGAGGATTGATTTCACTTGGAAATGGTTCACTAATACCATAATTGTTTATTTTGTATGACTGTATATAAATCACAGTACATGAGTATTTATCAATAACATGTTTTATTATGTACAGATATGTTTAGATGATCAGAATCGTTTACATTTAAGTTAATATAACTGAAATTTATTTTGGATTACTGAAAATACTTATGTATTTAAAAATTAACAATCTTAAGTAACAATGTCGATTATTTGTAAATTTGGTCAATTCCTTATTTATTTATTTGTTGGGTTGCTGTGGGAGAAAGCGCTATGCACATGGGATTTATTGTTTATAGCGATTAATCTTGTAATATAACTTACTTGACTACCTTTTATCAATTGCTAGTCAAAGAACGGCTGGTGAAGTTACTTTGCACATACTATACCTTACCTATTCTTTAAACTGGAATCATAACATTGCTCTGTAGTTATTCCATTTGAGTCTTTGTATGTATCCATCTAACTAGCCACTTGTACTCTTTAACTTTTTTTTGTTCAGCACTTCACCAATTGGTAATAAACTCAGAATAAACAGAGTTTGTGGGTAGTTTCTGTCATTATTACAAAATAAATTTCAATTAAACGACTGATATCAATTTGTATATATAATATTATTTTGTATAGTATAGTTTTCGCGTTGCTGAATTTTAAGTTTAGGTTATATATATATCATTATGGATGAGTTCAAAAGAAACAAAATAAAATGTAAATATTTTTAAATAATGTGTTTTATTTACATGAATGAATTTCACACACCTAATACCTAAAATCTAATTTAATTTTTACTTATTTATTAACGCGCTTAAAGGAAGAAATTTTATTTATTTAAGAAAAAAGTCTTGTGATTCTTGAAGTAGAACATGATTAAATAAAGAAATTGTTGCCTGTAAATGCAGGCAGTTGAATGGAACTTTTTTAACGCCAGGCTTAGAAACATTATTTAACAGAAGATAGATAGGAGAGACTTATTACAGACCGGCGACAATTTATCTCGTATTTTCTTTCCATTTTATCAAATTGTGTGTGGCATGGTCTCCCTCCCATTGTATACCTACTGCTTTGTTTTAGTAGTATTAATATATATATAACATAACACAACTTCACGCCTTTTGTTACCCGAAGGTGTAAGCAGCGGCTGTTAAGCCTCGTCTCGCCGTTATGTTTATGTCCCAAATGGAATAGGCGGCGAACCTATTGCCATACCGGGCACAAAGTTTTCAGTCATCGATATTTATCACACATAACTTCCGAAAACAATTTTGAAAAGTCATTGGTGTGAGCCAGTGTCAGGAATCGAACCCGGACCTCTGGATCAGAAGCCGTGTGCTCGACCACTGCGCTACCGAGACTGGACTAATATAGTATAATAATAATGTTATTTATTTAAAGTGGTTTGAAAAGAGTATTTGCCACATGAGTTTCTTGCTCGATTCTTCTCATGATAGTCCCTACCACTCGGAATAGGGCCGCTCGTGGCGACTGCATCCGTATTTTTTTTGTTCCACGGAGGCAATTTTTGCAAGCGCTCGTATTTAGTAGTTCATGTTAAATAATGTGTAGTAGTATAGTACTTCTGTTCTGTTAGATTATTTCTAAGTTGCATACAAGCTTGAATGCCTCCCTCCATGACCTTATTATTGAGATTGAGGTTGATATAACCTATAGAGCTTATCAAGTCCTAAAATATTCGCAAATAATTGCTTAAGTCCTGAAAAGGATATTTTTTCTTTGGAACTGATAAAACCGTTTCCCCTATATTAAAACTACTTCCAGTGCTTAGAAAATTCATTAGAATATATTGTTTATATTATTATATGGCTCTGCCATTCCGCGAGAATATAACTCATTTGTCATATTATCAAATAACAGTAAATAGGTCATTCGGCATATTTCTCAAGGTAATAAATCTGCTATCTAAACCATCAAACAACAATAAAGTAAACATAGTATAAAAAAGTCTATATTCTATACCGAAGGTGAGGAAGAATTAGGTAGCAGCCCAGCGAGGATAATTCACACACTCGTAGTAGAGAAAATTAATTTATTATAATAGGTTGGGGAAAAAGTATTTTTGTATGAAAAGTCAAGACATTTTTTTCAAAGTTTATTTACATTTATTTACAATATATATGTACCGTTTTGTTGAATAACTTTCTGCCAATTTGTGGGCAGAGACATTATCCCGTTACTGTAGAAACTTTGGGACTTCTGATAAAAAAAATGGGACAAATAGTTTTGGCAGTCCTCTCTTGAGGTCAACCTTACAGAACCTAAAGAATTCTGAAGAGACCGAAACAGGTGAAAATCTGAAGGCGCAAGGTCAGGGCTATATGGTGGATGCACTAGGACCTCCCAGTCGAACTCTCTTAATTTTTGCTGAGTGGCTAAAGATGTGTGTGGTCTAGCGTTATCGTGATGAAAGACCACACCCTTCCTGTTGATCAATTCCGGCCGTTTTCTCTCGACTGCTTCCTTTAATCTCATCAGTTGCTGGCAGTAAAGATCAGAATCGATGGTTTTGCCGGACGTTAAAAGCTCATAATGAACAATGCCCTTCCAATCCCACCATACACACAACATCACCTTATTTCGTGTTAGGCCAGGTTTGGCCACAGTCTGTGAAGCCTGGCCAACTTTCGACCACGACCTTTTTCGCACGTTCTTGTCGTACGTGATCCACTTTTCATCGCCAGTTATCAATCTCTTCAAAAACGGCTCGGTTTCATTACGTCTCAATAATGAATCGCAAATGAGTACACGGTTCATTAAGTTTCTTTGAGTGAGCTCGTGTGGCACCCAAATATCGAGCTTTTTTGTATAACCAGCTTTCTTCAAATGGGTCAAAACTGTTTTGTGGTCAATTCCCAGTTCTTCAGCTACATCGTAACTACTAATATGCCGATCTTGCTCCACTCTTTCAAAAATGGCATCCATTTTATTCGTAACAGGGCGACCAGAGCGAGGTGCATCTTTAACATCAAAATTTCCGGACTGAAAACGATTGAACCAAATTTGTGCTACTCTTACTGACACTGCATCAGGTCCATAAACATCACAAATTTTTTTCACTGCTTGAGTTGCATTTTTGCCTTTTTTATAATAAAATTTTAAAATGTATCGAATTTCTTCAATAGATTCACTTATTTTTACGGAGAGAAAAACAAATGAAAAATAGCGGGAAACAACTTTTTTTTATTTTTTTCTTTTCTTTATAATGTAACCTTTTTAATGTTACCAAAACCAGCCAGACACAAATAGTACAGTCAAAGAAATTTTATAATAAGTTTATACCTACGTTATGCGAAAAGACTTTTTCCCCGACCTAATATTTATGAAGAAGTGCATAAAAATACAATGCAAAATAAACAGCACCTGTATCGTAATAATTTCAACATATCAAAGCCAGTGACTTCAAAACGAAAAGAAAAAACAGCAACGTTGACATATAATGACAGTTGTTGTCAATATACATGTAAGTGACGTGTAAGCTGTATTCGTCCGCACCTCATAATTTTTTAATAACTCAAAAAAAGCTCAAAATGAGCTTTAAAAGAGATAAAAAGGAAGAAGAAGACAGCGGAGGAAATCCCTACTTAAACTTAGACAAAACTATCGTCTTACAAGAAGCCCGCTACTTTAACCAGACGCCTGTGAACCCTCGAAAATGTTCTCTGATTCTAACGAAAATTCTCTATCAACTGAACCAGGGAGAGAAGTTTACGACGCAAGAGGCTACAGAGGCATTCTTTGCTACTACGAAATTGTTTCAATCGAAGGATGTAATGCTGAGAAGAATGGTATATCTTTGCATTAAAGAATTGAGTACGTTGGCACAAGATGTAATCATTGTAACATCATCTTTGACGAAGGATATGACTGGAAAAGAGGATTTATATCGGGCAGCGGCTATTCGCGCTTTATGTAGTATCACTGATAGTACCATGTTACAAGCCATTGAGAGGTACATGAAACAAGCTATTGTTGATAAGAATCCGGCCGTCAGTTCGGCAGCATTAGTTTCAGCACTCCATTTGTCGTCCACCGCACCGGATTTGGTTCGCCGGTGGGCTAATGAAGCTCAGGTTAGTGTTGCAAAAACAATTTAGGCTATAGATTAACATTTTGTTATATAATAATTATATATGTACTTGTTATGATACTCTAGCACCTTTATAGTGCAATGATCCTATAAGAATATTGGAACAAATATGTTTATTGTTTTTATATTTAATTATATAATTTGGGCCACAATAAAATAATTTGCATCATTTGTAGAATGATGCCAATTATTTTGTGTGTGTGAATCTGAGTTATACTAAAAATTTGGGTCATTAATTATTATCAGGCTTAACAAGTACACAAGTTAAACAACATAAAATTTTCATAAATATTGCTTAAGCTGTTTCTGAATTTTGATGAAAGATGTTGTATGGCATACCATTTTTGTACACTGCATTTTACCAGTGATGTCACTCTACATACATGATTGTCGATTAGAGATATATACATTACATATTAAACAATTCCCAATTTTGGTGAATACTGAATATTATTAAATTATGTTTTAGTAATTTTTAGATAACAATAGCTAAGACAACCTGCAACAGACCTATAATTTTTCACCAAATATTAATTTTTGTCTTCCAGGAAGCCATCAGCTCTGACAATGCCATGGTCTCATATCATGCATTAGGAGTTGTTGCTAGTTCCAGGAAGAATGACAAGCTATCCACTGTGAAATTGGTTACTCGCCTAGCTGGGGCTCCTCTTAAATCTCCATATGCACTTTGCTATCTGATCCGTCTAGCTGCACAACTAGTTGAAGATGATGATTCAGATGCTGCTCGACCATACATAGAATTTATTGAGTGTTGTCTCAGACACAAATCTGAAATGGTTATTTATGAAGCTGCTCATGCTATCGTTAATTTGAGGAAAACCACTCGGGATCTAGCACCAGCTGTTTCGGTGCTGCAGCTGTTTTGTGGATCATCAAAAGCTTCTTTAAGATTAGCAGGAGCAAGAACATTAGCTAGATTGACTGCCAAGCATCCTACTGCCGTAGCAGCATGTGCTGTCGATTTGGAGAACCTGATTTCAGATCCAAATAGATCCGTTGCAACTTTAGCTGTGACAACATTACTGGCAACAGGAGCTGAAAGTTCAGTTGACAGACTTATGAAACAGATTTCCAGTTTTGTGTCTGAAATTTCAGATGAGTTTAAGATTGTTGTAGTTCGTGCTATCCGCCGACTGTGCACTAAATTTCCCAGGAAGCATCAGTCTCTAGCGGCCTTTTTGGCTGGAATGCTCCGCGACGAAGGTGGCTTGGAATATAAAGCGGCTATTGCTGATGCTATCATCGCTTTAGTTGAAGAAAACCCTGAAGCCAAAGAAACAGGGTTAGCGCATTTATGTGAATTTATTGAAGACTGTGAGCACACAGCTTTGGCAGTACGGATTCTACATTTGTTGGGAAAAGAAGGTCCAAAATCACGGCAACCTTCACGTTATATCAGATTTATTTATAATAGAGTCATTTTGGAGTCGGGACCGGTTCGCGCGGCAGCTGTAGCTGCCGTAGCTCAATTTGGAGCTCAAAGACCGGAACTCTTACCGAATATCAGAGTACTCCTTGCACGCTGCCAACTTGATGAAGAAGATGAAGTCAGAGATAGGGCCATTTATTACAGTGCTATCTTAGACACTGGTGACCCACAACTTATTAACGATTACATAGTTAATATCGCCAAACCAAATCCTGTATTACTTGAAAAAGCTCTAAGAGATCACTTGGCCACTTCACCAGATGAACCATTCAATATCTTATCTGTTCCTGCCGAAGAAGAAACTAAGGAATCTAAAGAGGCCATAGTAGAAATCGAAGTACGAAAACCCGTGCAAATGTCTATTGAAGAACTATATGCTGAGCAACTGGCGAAGATACCAGGTATTGAAAGATTGGGACCAGTTTTCAAGACAAACTTACCAATTGATTTAACTGAAGCTGAGACGGAATATAGAGTACGACTTCTAAAACATGTTTTTGCTAAACATGTCATATTACAGTTTGAATGCGTCAACACTCTCAGTGACCAGCTACTAGAACAGGTCTCCGTTAAATTAACCGTTCCACCGGAGTACGAGATCAAAACGGTTATACCCTGCCCGAAACTAGTTTACGATAAGCAGGATTCGGTCTTCGTAATTGTTGAGTATCCCTGTGCCTTTTTCGACAGCTTAGGTGCTTTTGTGCCTACTCTTGAATTTTATGTACGCGATTGTGATCCAACTACGGGGATCCCTGATCCTGGGGAGGGTTATGCCGATTCTTACCCGCTAGAAGAGTTTGATATGAGTTGTTCAGATCAGATCAGAGCTAGAGCAGGATCTGATGACTGGGAGCAAACTTGGGAAAGGGCAGCCAATGCACCAGAGGCAAGTGATACCTTTGGTCTCTCTCAGAATGATATTAACGAAGCTGCAAAAGCTGTCTGCGAACATCTTGGGTTACCAAAGGGTGCTATTGTAGGAGATGCTGTCAAAGAGATTAGAGGTGGCGGTATATTTAGAGGCGGAGCGCCGGTGTTGGTGAGGGCACGTCTTGCGGCGACTGGAGGAGGTGTCACTATGAAATTAGCTGCCCGATCCCCCAGGGAAGACGTGGCACAGCTCCTGTTAGCTGCTGTTGGCTAAATTTAATATATAAACCTAATATATTTTTATTATGAATACACTAAAGTTATATAATAACAAATTTGGGATAAAATACAGCATCTGGTAAGAAATTATAGGAGATACAGAGCCCAATATAAAACAATCTAAATTCGTGTCTTAACTAGACTGAAATCTTAGTCTCAGTATTAGGTAACCACCCAGTTGTTTGAACTTTAAATACAAAATATTATACTGTTTACTAAAACCTGTATTATGTAAAACTATTTGAATATCTAATATGGAAATAAAGTGAAATCATATAAACAACATTCTTTTTTATTTGTTGTTGTTTTTTGAAGTGGAACTTCTAATGTCTCTTGCAAAAGCGTTTAACGCTTTTAAGGCCCCCTCACGGGTATTATAGGTAATTTAAAACACTAGAACATAAATCGGCAAACCAAGGAAGAGAAATTATATTATTATACTATATTAAAGAAATTATATTATTTATATAATTATATTATTATACTATATTGGTAAAACTACCGACTGTGGAATGTAAGTAAGATGTGTTCTTTATAAATTAAGCGTGTTATAAATGTTCGTCTGTTACAAAGTTCCACTTCTGTAGCGCGGAGGGACTCACGTATTTTTTTTATCTATGGGTTTTGACAGGAAATTACTACATAATATAGAAAATTTTCATTGAACTCCTACCGTCGCTTTCCGTTCTCGGTCCGTATGTATGCTTAAACGTTTAAAAGTACACAACGGATTCTAATGCGGTCTTTTTTAGTTGAAAGTGATTTAAGAGCTTGGTTTTAATGGATAACTAGCTTACCCGGCGAACTTTGTTCCGCATCAGTATAATAAATTTGTAAATTTTGGATTTTTCACTTTTTCATTAGTATATAATACATGAATTAAAGATAAAAACCACCCCGTTGACACCCTCCTATCTATTAAAAAAACTCATCAAAATCCGTTGCATAGTTTTAAAGATAGAAGCATATATGGGGACAGACAGCGGAAAGCGACTTTATTTTATACTATGTAATGATACATAGGTTTCAAACGTGATGCCGTAAATGTCGCTTTTATTTCAAAATTTGCTACAGTATATACACATTAAAAAAGTCCACACTGGCATACGTCTGTCTCATAGGGATGGTCCACAATGACTATTTTAAATACATACCTAATATTTACTACTTTTACAATTTAGGTAACAAAAACCAAAATTTACTGATGTATAGCTTCGCCGCAGAAGCTGAAAATTCAGCTATTTAGGTAAGAAGTAAGGTAATGTAGTCTCCGCGGGAGTAGTATCCTTAACACACCTGATTTGCGGTATGGGACACCTAAGCATGTCATTACATAATTCATGTCGTATTTAATTATTAGATTGGCACGGAAAATATTTTTCTACAGGAAAATAAAAATACCTTTGACGATAATCAACTTCTATTTAAATTTATTAACAAAAGGTTTGTGATTAACATAATACAAATATATGAAAATAATATGATTTGTTTTCCATTCGACACTATTTTTTTTTAAATATTTTTAATACTGTTATTTTATTATTTGGTAATAAATCTAATTAATAATCTACAATATTTTCATCACCTTGTCAGATCTTAAAGCCTGCCTTAAAGGTCTGATAATGGTTCTGGCAGTGTGGCCTATGACGCACAAAAGCCACACATGTAATCCAAATAATTTTCTTCTTAAATATTTAAAGAAAAAATTAAGTACTTTTCTTGTTAATTTAAATAACATATCTTACTTAAAATATGTATGCTAATTTTTAAATTGAAATATTTATGGTTACAAAAAAATATAAGAGAGATAAAAGAACAATTAAATGAAAACTTTTAAATAAACTGACCTAAGAATAATATAACAAATGAGTCTCGGTATATTTTTTTTGCAAATTATTAATAAACTTTGGAAACGCTTAACAACATAGTAAATTATAAGTTGAGATCAACTTTATAACAATTTTTTAAGCTTAGAACAATGAAACATACTTACCTACTGAGTACAAGAAAAAAAAAATTAACACAAGTTACGTTATTTAAACTTAAGACTAATTTCTAATATATATATTTAAATCAGTCTTCAGTTATTTTGCCATAATGCAATTTTATTTATTATAGTATAGGCAGACGTGTTTATTTACGTCTTGTAAATAAACACGTCTGCCTATACTATTCTCAATACATAGGTTTCCCTACAGAGATAAGTTCCCCATAGGACGACCTGTTACCTACAGCTACAGGTTAGCCTATAGGTATAGATAACAAAGTTAAATATGTTCACTCAAATATATTGACATAACTCATATTATAGCATAATGAGTTAGAACTATCAGGTACATCCTTCAAATCCCCAGTCATGTAAATAATAACTCTTATTGCGCTTTCAAATATTTGTGCCTGTTCCAAACATTTCATTACGATTTGTCTGCAAAAAAAAGTTATTAAAAAATCAGATCACAAGACTGTATTAACAATCTATTGTTACCTAGTAGCCTATAATAATGTAGGCTAAAATTGTGCCGTAACGAAATGTGTTGGGTTACAAATAAGCCAAGCCAAGAGCCCAGAGCCAAGTAGTTCGCTGCATGAATGAGCCGTCTCGACCGTTGAAATACCACGACCTCTCAGAAGATCGACGTAAAGTGGCTCATGCCGCGTTTCGTTCGGTGAGAAAGGTACTCGGAGGCTCACCCCCCTTCCACATTCTTTCCTATCCTACACACACACTATGGGTTGCAGGCGTCAATGGGCGGCGCTGGTCACATACCATCAGGTGAAACTCGTGCTCGTTTGCCCTCTGATCCCATAAAAAAATGACGTAGCGACTCATGCTGCGTTACTTTTGATAGGTATCTGGAGGCTGACTCTCTTCCCCATCCTTCCCAATTCAATGCTAAAGGCAGGTAACGCAACTGTGATCCTATTGATGTTGCAGATGTCCATGAGTAGAACTAGTCACTTACCATCAGGTGATGAGTACGATCGTTTGCCGTAAATAATGTGTACATTGTTTGGGTAAATATTTACCTATATCTAGTAATTTTTTTATCGCTGGCAGCTTCGACTCCTGCTCTCAAAAGCAAATACTTTAATATGCTACCTTTGTTGGACTCCCTCTCTTCAATACTAGGAAAAAAAAGGGATTATATGTATAACCATAATCAAAGAGCACAGAGTTACCCAATAAAATAATTCACTTCCAACTTTGGCCATCTTTCTTTCACTTCTGACTTCTGAACCAACTTGCAATACGTTAACTGGTCTCGGTGATCCGGTGGACGAGCCCCCGGCGTCTGATTCAGAAGCCGTGGCAACGATTCCGGGCTCACGTCAATGACTTGGAATTTTTTTCGGTAGTTATGACTGACATCTTTGTGCCCGGGGCCCGGTGAATGGCAGTATATTCGCCAATATATTTGGGATGTAACATAACTTTTTGGCGAGTCGAGATTTAACCGCGGTAGCCTTGCAGTTCGCTGCATGAATGGGCTGGCATGATTAGTGAACTACCACGACCTCTCGGAATATCAGCGTGAAGTGGCTCGTGCTGCGTTTCGTTCCGGAGGCCCCTTCCTCTTCCCTCCTACTCCTTTGAAGGACAGCTTTTAGTATTTTTTTACAATCAGGTGACTTGCTTGTTTACCCTGCATCGCATAAAAAATTTAAAAAACAAAAACCAGCCGTTGCCTGCACCTTCGGGTAGTAAAAGGCGTGATGTTATGTTACCTGGACAGCCAAAGAATCGAGCTTACCCTTTCAATTGTTGCATGATAAGCCTCACGTCTTTGAGAACCTTGCTCGCTTCGTTATAAAGTGTATTTTTTCTATGTTCGTGTATAGTTCCTTTGTTAATTTCTATAGTGAAATTATAGCTGGAAATGAAGTAACATTTTTGAAAAATTGCATACACTAATATGGAGACTGCAATTCCATATATCACATCTAATCAGAGTATGGAACATAGTTCACAAGTCAATATACATTCGGTTACATATTTTTTCTTATAATAAAATCCTGTCTGGACACAAGACAGACATATTGGAGAAAATGACATTTCTAGAACTATCCAAAAACAACTGGATCAACCTTATAGTGTAACTGATGTAAACATCTAATGGCACCGTTTCATCTCACAATATTAAGGAACCTAAGTATTTTTTTAAGGAATAGGAGGGCAAACGAGTAAGCGTGTCACCTGATGATAAGCAACTACCGCTGCCCATGGTTACCTGCAACACAGATATTGTTACAGTTGCGTTGGCAGCTTTTATGGAAGTGGGATGGATGGATGCTGGGCCTCTGGATATCTCTCTCACGGAAGTGAGGTGTCTGCCGGAGAAGATAACTGCGTCTCCGTAAGAAACAGCAAGGCCGGCTTTTTCGTTTTGAGATGGTGATAGACGAGAAGCAGATTTGTGTGAATACACCTGATATTTGAGAAGTCCACTTTTAGGGTGCCGCGCCCTTACAATTGCTCAGGACAGTTTTTAATAAGGAGCGAATGTTATCCCGCCCCAGAATTCGACGGCAGCTTCTTCAGCATTAACGCTCTGGTGAATAACAAACTGTGGACCCTCAAGAGGGGAATCTCCAGTGAAGTGACGACTGGTGTTTTTTTACTCCCGCTGCCATTAAGGAAGGAGGGTGAAGGGGATGGGGCCTCCATATACTCTCACCGAACGAAACGTAGCAAAAGCCACTTTACGTCAAGCCGGGCCATTCATGCAGCGAAGGCGAAGGGCGAAGTGGCTCTACCACTGAAATGTTAGGAAAAAATCTATGAATTGACTTCTTCATATCCGATAATTACTGTCCTAAATTTGAAATTCCAAACGGCAGAGTCAATGCAGTTCGCTGCCTGAATGGGCCAGCTCGCTAACGACTTCTCAGAATATATGGATGTAAGGTGGCTCATACTACCTTTAGTTCCGTGAGAAAAAATATCCTGACGCCCACTTTCAACTTCTTCGCTATACAATTTTTAAGGCTGCCAACGCCACTGCAATCACTATCAGTCACTATAAAGCTTATGAGGAGAATTTTTAAGGGATAGGGGGCAAAGGAGAAGTCTTCTCGTTTGCCCCCTATCCCTTAAAAATACCTACCAGTTTTATTTTTATAAGATATTTATTAGAATCCAATGAGAAGAACGGCATGCTGTCTCAGATGAGTAGTTGTATCATAGTACTTACATAAACTTGTACATTGTTTTAAATGTAAAACTTAATTCGTTGAGAAACGTTTTAACTAAATTGTGCGCTTGTGTACTGTCATTTTCGAAACCTGAATCGTTCGTAGAATAATCTAGAATTTCTGTTTTTATCTCATTATTATTTCCTTCGCCTCCATCAGAACACTCTTCAAAGTGTTCAGAAATATCATATTCATTATTCATATCATTATTACTATGACGGTAGTCGATATTATTTTCTTGGTTCTCATTTATCGATTTATTAAAACTTTTGTGCCTATCTTCGTGGACAGCTTTACTTATATGTGCGTCATTATTATCTGTATTACAATTAGAATTATGATAATTTTTGAAGCCACAAATTTCAGTTGTCTTTGGATCATCTGAGTTAATTTTATGGATTACAGTGCCAGCGTTCTTTCCATTAAACGAAGAATAATCATCATTTTTATAACTTGTTTTATTGCTTGATAATATTATACTTTTAATTGAAATTTTATCATCGCTGTCGATATTTTTTTCCGAATATTTGTCGTCGACAATGCTTTCATGGATATTTTCACGAAAAGGTAAGGTTTTGAAATTAGCAACAGAGTTATCCATCAAGCTTTTAGGCTCTTTGTTTTTAATTTTTTCTTCATATTTATCGATTGGTTTTAAATTTATAATCATTTTTGGTTCATTTTCTTTCTTGTTTTGAAAAAAAGTATTTTCATGAGTCGAATATTCTGCAAAATCAGAATTTACACTATATCTCGAGTTAGATTTAGTATTCCTGAAATTTGTTATCGTTTGTGTTCTAATGTTATTGTCTGTAACAAGTGACTTGTCTTGACCAAAATGTTCTACTTTTCTATCTATAGCTGAATTTTGTTTAGGTAATCTTTGTTGTGAATTAACGACTTGAGACTTTTCTTGATATCTCATTAGATTTGCATCCAAATCTTTCTTTTCTTTGTTTCTCGACATTTTAGTCTTACCGGTATTATTTAAATTATCTATTTCTGCGATATATGATATATTTTTATTTTTGTCAATTTTGATACTGTTGATATGTTTGCCGGTCATTCGAATCACTTTCATTTCGTTCTGTAAAATTATAAGAACACGTTTAACTAATTGATATTATTTAACTTTATATATTAAATATAACCATCTATAAATTAAAATAAAATAAGTGGAGATCCCCCTCCATCTGGTAGGACTAGGTTTGCGTGCGGTAATGGTAGGACTAGGTTTGCGTGCGGTACAGGTACCTCTTTCTGCATTAAGCCCTTAATCAATGCCCCTAACGCCTCTCTTGGTCTTGGTCAAGGTCAAGTGGCTTGCGAAACAAGCATAGATAGTTGTATCAATATCCCAGATGCTAGAAATCTCGAGAGCACGGGCCAAATATTTCAATTGCTATATATTTGCTAAACAAATTTCAGCTGAGCCATCTTTTACGATCTATTTCCTAAAGGTACTAGTCATCATAAAGTTCACAATTACTACGAAAAATCTTTCGGTTTCTCAGAAGTGATTTACCAAACACAACCAGGATACCGATGTTAACCTGAGCGCTATCATAAGAAAATAACGATATTTATATATCAGAGTTAGTTATACATAAAATAACTTACATTTTTCAAATATTCACCAACAATATCAACATTTGCACCTTCCTCGAAGTGTTTATTTAAGTATTCTAATATATATGTGTTGTCTTTCAAAACTGAAATAAAATATGACAAATTAATGCTTGACATCTTAACTAAATAAGTAAGTTGTACAGTCTATTGTATTTACTTAAAAGCACCTCTAGCACTGGCCGGTGATAGGCAATTTGAAATGTTTTTTTTTTTCTTTTTACGTTAAGTTTTTATATCCATTTTGTTTTTAATAGTGTATCAGTTTCTACCTTTCTAACACATTTTACAAATAATAAAATTGAAGTGTCTGTTTGTAATATTGAAATAATCATATAGTACCCTTTCATTTCCGGAAAATTTTATATTTATTAATTAATTGCTTCCGAGGCGAAACACAGTTCGCCGGGTCAGCTAGTATTAAATATACAATTATGAATATATCTGCTGCTATTGTTTGCTTACAATTGTATTTTAAGCGTTTAAATTTAAATAAGACATTAAAATAGACAAATGATTAGATAACTCACAATACTGTCCAATCTCTTTGTCACAAAAATGTTCACAGCGGCATTCGGTTTTTAAAAGTTCATTAAAGTCCAAATCATTATCTGAACATTTTATGCTATTTATTAACGACTCAAAGTAAGATTCACAGTCTACGAGTACAACTGAATTGGGGAGAATTTTCTGAAAAAGAAAAATAAGAAGAATAGTTTTCAATACTGTAGTCATAAATTTACGTAAAAAGTGTTAAAAGCTACCTTTAAAGTTTGAACTAACAGTATTCCGCATCCAATCATTTTCATCATGTCCCTCGGGTCTGTGTCAGTTTTAATTTTACCTGAAAATGTAAATGTCGCGACGACGATAGGTTAGTTTAGTATTATTCGTTATCATAACACCTATATGTTTAAAAAAACTTACATTTAGACACATTATGTATTTATTTATGTATTATTTACATACATACATACATAACTTCACGCCAAATCCCTTGCGGGGTAGGCAGAGAGAACAGAGCGCCATAAGGCACGATTCTTACACGCCAAACTCGCTTCGTTGACTTTCATAACTCTTTTCATGCACGCGCGTCGGTTTTTGAGGCTCTTAACATCACCTTCCTCCAGAACACGTTCTATTTGGTCATAGAATGTGTGTCTTGGCCGTCCTCGACTCCTACATCCATCCGCTTTTGCATTGTATATCTGCTTAGTCAGTCTTGCATCAACCATTCTTTCTACATGTCCGAACCATCGGAGCATGCCCTTTCTTACTTTTACACCGACACTCGGTAAAAGAGAGTGTCGATATGTATTATTTATTAAAAAAAAACAGTTTGTCAAAATAAGTAAAGATTATTAACATTTTTAGAAGAGAAAATCTTAAACATTAGGCTTTGAGTCAGGTAACAATGAAGGAACATCAGAAAATGTCGTCTTTAATGACGTAACGCCGTGCTAAAAATTACCAAAAACATTCACATCACATGTTTGCCGTGTGTATCTTAATTTTAATCAAAAGATAGAAACTTTAATCTATCCGATTCATCCTTGTGGAATCATATGCTTATTGAATAATATATTAATTTTATAGTTATAACTAGACTTGTCTCCGTGGTCCAGTGGTCGAGCAACCCGCTTCTGAATTAAGATGTCGTCGTCAGTTCGAATGCTGGCTCACACTAATGACTTTTGGAAATTCTTTTCGGAAGTTATAATGTTACAAATATCGATGATTGAAAACACTGTGCCGGATGTATGGCAATAGTTTCGCCACCTATTCCATTTTCTAACCTAAACATAACGGCGAGACTACGGGTAGAAAAAGGCGTGAAGTTATGTTAAGTAGTTTTATCTAATCTATGGTTAGCATACCTTTGTCACACGTACACCGTGTTAATACCGCTGCAAGTATTTCAATGATTATTTTCAAATTTTCATTGTCATACAACATTTCAATACAAGTCAAACACTCCACTGTATTCACACTTGATATGTATAACTTGTTCATGTATTGCATTTTATTCTGAAATAATTAAAAAAGAAACCCACGTCAATTTATTAATAATTGTACGCGATATCGAAGGGAGACTTCGATTTTCGAGTATCGCCACGTCGCTGCTATATTTAAAGTGGATTGCCACTTTTTTTCCGGATCACCGTTTGCCCACCGCAAACGGTTAATTGGATCACCTAATCGTGCTAATCATTTGCCGCTATGACTACCTCTAGCATATTATACGTCTCTTACTGAACGAATGCGGCATGAGCCACTTGACGATTTTCTGAGAGGCAGTAATGTTTCAACGATCGTGCCGTCCCATCCATGCAGCGAACTGTGTGGAACCGTGGTAGAGCCAAGCAGTTCGCTGCATGAATGGGCCGGCTCGACCGGTGAAATACCACGACCTCTCAGAAGACCGACGTAAAGTGGCTCGTGCCGCGTTTCGTTCGGTGAGAGAGGTACCCGGAGGGCCCACCCCCCTTCCCCATCCTTTCCTATCCCTTAAAGGTCGGCAACGCAACAGTAACACTATATGTGTTGCTGGTGTCCATGGGCGGCGTTGGTTGCTTACCATCAGGTGACACGCCTGCTCGTTCGCCCTCCTATCCCATAAAAAAAACACTACGCCATTTAAGACAATTAAAATATAATATATTACCTGCAAAATACCGTTATACAGTTCTTCCATAATTTGTGTAAAACAACATATATATTCGATAATCCTTGTTCTTATCTTATGGTGTACATGAACATTTGGAACACAATATTCTTTCAAACGATCTTCTAGAAACTTTCTTGAAGTAGACTGGACATGATCAGTTTTTGGACAAGTTTTGCGAGTAACGTTATCTGGGCCGGCCAAATTTGAAATAATTATTTTATCTCTTTGCGTTACTCGTGGCTTCGTCTTGTCCATAAGCGTGACATTATGCTTTATGGCAGTATTATCTGTATCACCATTGAAATCATCAAAATCATTTTCTACATCAATAGAATAATTATATTTTTCTCTGTTATTTTTAGAATGTAAAGAAATGTCTTGACGTACAAGTGCTTTCTTAGACTGGTGGTAATTAGAAATTAATGCTTTAGACTTTTTAGTTGGTGATCTGCAAGTATTTACTTCGTGATTATCTAACGCGTGTAAAGTCATTGTCCTAGAAAGCTCCATCGAATTTAATATATTTGGTTTTTGATTATTTATATTTCTAGTGATAGCTGCATTTTCTGTGTCTTTCAAATGTTGTTCATTGTTTGGTTTGTATTTAACGGCATTAAGATTGACTTTAGATATATTCTGAGTGTTTCTAGTTTTTGGGTTAGTTATATTGATTAAAAAATCAAAATTTTTATTTTTACCTTCCTTCACGTTAAACATGTCTGATGTTATGTTGTTCGCTGAACATGTTTTATCACTTAACAATGTATTACCACACATTTTTTTATTGCCTGCATTTAATTTATATCTTTTTAAATCTAAAAATATTTCAGGTTTTATTATAGCTCCATTTCTAATATCCTCTGAAGAGTAACAGCGTATTTTAAGGCGTCTTGCTTCATATATGAGGCACGAATTGTTAGTTATTAAGAGCTGGAAAAAAATATATTCTTCATATCTCTAGTATGATTTCTACGCTCAATATCAGCATACATTTCTCTACATAAAGAAATATCACTGATAGGGTATTTGATAGCTGATACTGGTTCAGACTCTAAGGAATAATATTGTAATTCTACACATTATATGTATTTGTTCCTTCCCCTCATCCATCAACCCATCCACCTGATAACACCATTTCTTTTGACCTAGTAATAAAATAAATAATGTATACATACCACAAAATAATTGTCCTCTATAGCTCTCACGCAACATTTTAAAATATTATCTTTGGTATTAAGAGGCTTGTCGTCATGCTGTATAGGTTCCACTTAAACAAAAAAAAAACATGGTTTGCTGCGTTCATAAAAAAAAATATCGTTCTCATATTGGTTGGAAGTGAATGAATTATTAAAAATTATACATATTTGTAATATTAACCAACGGAAACAAACTAAAGAGAGGGTATGAAACCGATATGGGTATTCACAGTACAGTTTTTAGGGTTAGAGGCAGAAGTTTATCGTGGTCACGTCAGTTCCAAAGATCCAGCTGGAATTGAACGAAACTCAAAACGAAAACTATTCTGAAATCCTTGAGAACATGTACTTACTACTACTCGAGCGCGATAACTTGAGACCTGGGGGGCGGAGTCACAGACGCATTGTTGTACTTTGCACAAAAAAATATCACAACAAGCGGCTTCGTCCCTGCAATTTTTTAATGTAGCGGTTATTGTATTAGAAACAACACCGGCGCGAGCAAACTGAGTAATAAATAATTTAAAGCCAAAATTATAAAAAAAAATATTCGTTAGCCAGTAGCCGACTAGCATGTTAAAAATGGCGTTGCCTATGTGGTACAGCCACACGGGAGTTTGTAGGAAAGTTACAGGGGTAGCGGGCAGAGGGTTGCATTACAGCCCAGTCTCAAGTTATCGCGCACGAGTAATAACCATATAGCACAAGAGTATGAGACCAATAAAAAGTATGTGAAGTACAAATATACCTATTATCTGTTTATGTGATCCAGACATTTTTCTACTCATTTGTCTGGCGACCATTACTCGTTGTTGGCCACAGCAGTCTCCTAAGCATATCGATTCTATCTCAGTTCGTACTGCATGAGGTATTAGCAGTCTGCATTTGTCGTCTAAAATATAATACACGTCATGTACATATATTTATCTATACTTTAAGTTTACTATTATTATTAAGTATGTTTCTTTGAACAAGTTTTTGAGCCCTTTGAATTGAGAAATTGTGTTGGATAGTCCATATTTGAAGGAAGGCTATAAATCATCACACTATGGTTAAGAGGAGCGGGGCATTTATCTTTTTGGTGGTCAGCCACGCTTTTGTATTGCTATCATATATATGTACTAGTTTCAGAGGAAACTAATTTAATTATAGCATTTAAAGATCGGTGTCAATCTTTGTTTTACGTAATAAAATTGCGTTAGGTCGTCAATATAAGTGAATAAAAATTGTTTATTTGCCGCAAGAGTATCATTCTTTCCTATGGATAAATAAATACGGAATCTATGAAACTGCATAACAGATTTCTCATACAGTTTGATTATACTTACATTGAAGTTATAAAGTAAATGTTTGTATGTTGTAAGTGTGTGTATGTTATAAAACTTACCCGATTTGATCAATTCATCAATAAGTGACTGATGATTCAGTAATATATCAACATCAACCACTAAATACCATATATTTTCTCTGTTTGTATGCAATATAGTATTCATATCTGTTGTTGGTGAAACTTTGGTATTTAAGGAATTACTTTTTGGAAATATGTTATTTTCCATTATATGAATATTGAGGTATTTGGATGATGTATTAACAACATCTACTTTATTTATCTCTGTATTGTTAACGGTACGTTTTATTTGTGTATCAATATTGGAATTATTTAGTGTGAATTTAGTTCTAAAAAAGTCATTTCTTGGCTCATTATACTCAGGTGCGGCTTTATTATTACACTTAGGTACATTGTTATATATTGGTATACAATTTTCTATAGCATTTGATGTCACATCATGATCTTGTTTGCTGTTTGTATTATTAAATGCATTTCTACCAGATGTAGGTATATAATGGACTTGGTCCGCTTTAGCCGGTGCAATTTTTTCATGGTGATTCTTTAACAAAACGATTGTTTGTTTTCTCGATGTATCTGTGTCATAATCTTGAGCCTCTTCGATCGCCAAGTTATTTATTTTTAAGGTATGCATTGACATATCGTCATTTGTATTTTGCTGATGAGTATTTACTCTAACATCACTAATCGGCTGTTCTTCGTGCTCTAATGCATTTGAATTTGTATATGTTGAAGTCTAAAAATTATAAAGATTGCTCGATAAACATAGACTATTATATATTTTTGTTTTTTCTTTTTTATTTTTGTTTTCGAAACTGTTTACGGAAGTTCAGTGTGATAAATATCGATGACTGAAAACTTTGTGCCCGGTATAGCAATAGGTTCGCCACCTATTCCATTTGGGACGTAACCATAACGGCGAGACGAGGCTTAACGGCGGCTGCCTACAACAACGGGTAACCGTAGGCGTGAAGTTATGTTATGTTATTTTTGTTATGGGAACACAGATAGTGTTGCCGTTGCGTTGCCGGCATATACAATGGGATATGGTAGAGGTCGGAAATGGAACAGGGGAAGGGGGTTGGGCTTTCGGATACCTCTTTCACCGAGCGTACCGCGGAATCAGCCAATTTACTTCGATATTCTGAGAACCTATTCATGCAGCGAACTGCGTGGCTTCTACCACTGTTGTATGTTATGCATGTGCAGTTTCTTTGAACGGGTAAAGTCAACACAACTTACCTGAAGATCTGTTTCATAGTCTTCATCATCAAAATCTAAATTATCCAAATTAAACGTGACCTTCTTTGTTTGAGACACTGTCTCTTGCAACTTATGTCTCTTTGCTGTTATAAAAAATAGTAACACGAATTAAATACAAAGTTAGAGACACCGCCGTATATAATTAGGTGCGACGAGTTATGTAGCGATCGTATAAATTAATTCCGGCTGTCGGAACTGACGATTGCGGATTAACGAAGGCCAAATATTATAATTATGGTCTATCCATCATAAATATCTGAGCTACACGCGCGTGCTTATCCGCTGATCCCTGATATCACCACACGGGCTTTATTATACCCTTCCTAATGTGCTCCTAATTTTATAATGCGAGTTGTTAGTGAAACTCGTCAGCAGAATTTAAATAAAAAACTTGAGAGGTGTCAAGGGACACCCGGATGGAACGAAGTTCCTTTCGATTAATTAGTGAAGGAATTGTAATAAAATCTTAGAACTAAAAAAACATATATAAAATATGAAAACATGGAAAATAAAACTTCAAAAAGAATTCCGATACCGGGATTCGAACCCGAGCCCCCTGTATGAGAGCAAGGTATCCCAGCCACTAGACCATATTTAGGTAGTAATACATTTTTCTAAATAAGCCGATAGTTGAAAGTGTAGTTTGGCATGGAAAAAGTGTCGTGACAATTTTTTCCGTCTAGCCCTCTTTCACAACGCGCAATAAGGAACTTCGTTCCAAAAAAAACTATTACCAGTGGTTTAGCTCCCAGCTTATGAGTCGTCGAATCGATTCCGGGCTCACACCAATGATTTCACGGAATTCTTTTCGAAATATAAGTGATAAATACCGATGGCTGTTAATTTTTTTGCCAGGTTATAAGCTGGTTAATAAGCAGGTTAGCCATGCGTACGTAATATAACGACTCGGCGAGTCTAGGCTTAACAGCTGCTGCCTACCCCTTCGGGTAAAAAAATATGAAGTTATATATATATAGATAACTAAAATTAAAAATAATAATTGTATGCAGTAAATAAAAAAATGCCATTTTCTTTAAGCCTTATCTTAGCACTGCATAAATGTTTTACACACACTCCTTCTTTCATATTTTATGTATCTGATCAACAGATGGCTCTTAATGATTTTTTATTTAATTCATTGTACCAGATATATATGAGATAGCTGATATTAAAAAAAAAAACTTGTTATAATAACATGCTACAGATAGAAACTCATTGAAAATGTTACAAAACCCTTACTTTTTATATCATCAGTTATACCATCTGTCTGTGATTTCCTTTTTTTAGCAAGCAAAACTAATCTCAAATCATTGTTACTTAAATTTTGTTGATGTTTCTCTTGTACATTAATATTATTACTCAATATATTATTACTTTCACTATAAGAATTCATATTTATTCCTTTCTTTTCAAGAGGATTTTGACTATTATTATATAGTATTGTTTGAGGAGTGGGGACTGAATTTTCCCGAATGTATTTTGGTATTTTATTTTTAGGAAGATCCATTCTGGTATTAGGAGAATCATTGAAAGATAATTGTGACATGTTCATAGTTGATCGCAGTCCTTCTCCACTGAAGAATTGTTTTGAATTTTTGGCACAAATTTCTGTTTGCAAATCAGATTTAGTCTGACAATTACTTGTTGTTGTTGACAATCTAGAATTCTCATTGAAAAATACTTCTGGAGATTGTGCAATATATTTGGAAACTAATGTCTGAGATTCTGTTTTGGACGAATTTGAATGTTTCAATAGTGTAGGTGTAGTTAATTTATTAATAATTTTATTTTCCTTGTTGAATATTATCGAAGGGGACTCATAATTAATAAATCTTTTGCTCAATGGTATTCCACTACTTTGAACAAAAAATTCATTGTCCAGTTTGTGAGATTCATTTACTGTGTCTAATCTTATTCCTAAGTCTGGTCTCCTAAGATCAGGTGAAATGTTTGGCCAAAATTGTTGCTGTATTGGTGACCAGCCCACATATGGTACAAATTGTTGGTAATTAGCTGCGGGAGCTGCTGGATATGGATATTGATAGGTTCTATTATATATATTATCGGGCCAAGTATTTGGTAATATATTGCCAATGTTGTTTGTCGGACTATAACTTGGAGGACTGATTGGCTCTTCACAATTAAAGTATTTATTAGCTTTAGGAATATTAAATCCACTATCTAATTTGAGTTTCTGAAAAAAAAAAATTAAGCATGCATGATATTTCTTTTTGAATCTTTTTTAATGATCAGCCTACAGAAAGTAAAATATAGGAGATCTGTTCATATTTACAGAGATAAAATAAAGTAACTAGTCAATACAATGAAAAAAGGAGTAAATTAAAATCTATATGTATGCAGATCAAAAAACATAAAATTATTAAAGTTATCCTGAAGCTTTCACCACACAAAGTACCTTATTCTATAGCAAATAACAGGGCAAATATAAAATGACATGCAGCAGCAGGCATAGGCATACTGATAAAAACATTGAGATTATAATGATAAAAATATAAATTTACTTTCTTGACTGAATTTAATATCTAAAAATAGACTAGTACTTGACCAGGCATTGCAACTTTCTCTATTTATTCTCTTGTCATATAACACTATCAACAATCTACCTACTAACCGAATGAAGAAATACAATAAAACAGGTATTTGATAATCGAAATAATTTATATGACTTACGTACCTCATTTTCGTTTAGACACCAAACAGCTTTACCATTGAGGACATTAAAATAGTACAATTTGCCTGGAAAACTTTTAGAAGGGCACAGAATCCAGCCGCTGTTCAAATCTGTCATGTTTTTAACATCCATTTACATATTTATTTAACTAAATAATCCATATTTATTTTGTTCAATATGTCTTTACAATCACTGAAAGTATGTAGGTAGGTAGATAAAGTTAATAATACCCACCCAGTAGAACTACACTATATATTTTTAATTGCATTTACCAAATTACCACCGATAGTAAAAATATAAAAGATAAATCAAGTTAAATCAACTTCCGCACACCACAGTAAATTAAATAAGTACCTACCCACCAAAACTTTTTGCTGATCCCGCGAAACTTGAATCCTGTGTTTCCAACTCTCAAAAGTAGTGAAAAGTTTGTCGGTACTGTAACACATGCTATTAAAGAGCATGCTCATTATGTTAGGTCATTTGCTGTCAATAAGCATTCTATTTTCCACCATGCTATGATCGATATTAGCATGGCTGTCGATTTTCGAGCATTCTCGAAACTAGCATGCTCTCATGCAATGATGAGCATGTGTAACAGTGCTCTATCTCCCTAAAATCTCAAAAAATACATGCATACATACCATCCCGACACTATTAAAAAAAATTACATCAAAATCGACAAAATCCGTTTCGTAGTTTGAAAGATCTTAGCATTTATGGGGACAGTAATGATATAAGTAATGATTGAAGTGTCTGTTTGTAATATTGAAATGTATGCTTTCTAATATATATATATACATACCTACATTATAGTGTCTGTCGGTTTGTGCCGGATAATCTCTGAAATGGCTGGACCGATTTTAACGGCAGGATTTTATTGGCAGATAGCTGGTGTACTACTTTAAAATTATACTACTACAAACTTATAAATTAAACTAAACCTAAATTAAACTACTTTTTAATAGAAAAAATATTTAGTTAATGCTTCTGAGGCGAAACAAAGATCGCCGGGTCAGCTAGTAATCAAGTTTAATTGTTAATCTGTGACTATACCTACTTTATGGCTTACCAAAGAGAATGAATCCGTCACATGTTTTTAAAATTTTTGGAAATTGCAATGACTTTCTCTTCATCCTGAAGCTTGAACCTTCTGAATATTTATATACTTATTAGATGCTGCGAAAGATGGCGAAAACTGTGTGCTGTAAAAATCTTTTCTTCTATTGTTACGTGTTGTCTATGATTTTATAATTGAAACTACAACAGTAATTTAATTATTCTATACTTTATTTATTGCAATTTCTTAGAACTACTAGTGAGCAATTTGGACGTGCTTATAATTAATTAGGAACAATGACTAAAACTAGCACCAAATTAATCCCATTTTTACATATCTCGATGGCTGTTGTGGCTTAGAGCCCGGCCTATTCAATAAATGTATTATTATGATCTTAGATTCGAACCTTGTTCTATACATATCAATGAATAATTTGTGCCCGATGTATATGGCAATGGGCACGGCACCTATTCCATTAGACCAAACCTAAACTACTATTCAGAGAAATCGTTCAAATTTTGCCGACACCATTTTGAGAAACTTGAAAAAATTCATTTTTCAATAATTATCCTTATTAAAACTAATAATGAGATAGATTAATAAGATCATACTGCTGAAATTTGTTCAGCAATTGAAAATTTATAACATATATATCTATTATATATAAATAGTTACATCCATTCAAAAATAGTCACGGATTTAAAACCCACTTGACATACATGTTTCACGTTTTCTTTTCTTATATTTGAATAAATAAAAAAAAAATAAAAAATCTGGTTGCCTGTAAAGTCGGTTTTACGGGCGAAGATTTTACGTGACAACGTCTTTTTCTCGGTAGAATATTTATTGATATGAATATAATTAAATTGCACAATAGGAACAAGGAATTGAATGAAAATAAGAATTGCACAAATTACAAACACAGTTTAAATCAAGTTTTCTTATATCTGCCACTTTTTCTTAATATTTGTAATTTTAAAGAATCAATTCGAAAATCAAAACATTTATTCAGATCGAAGGTTCAAATTTTTGCTAAATAAATTTGAAATTAATGAAAATTTGTAAAATAATAATTAATTAATTAATTAATTTTAAACTAATAATTTACTTAACACTATCAACATTTATCAATAGTATGACATAACCTATAAACTCAGTTTCTCAACTTTTGTGTCAATCTAACAATTAATCAATCAATCATAGTTTACGATAATGAAATATCAGTGTACAATTATTTACCTTTATTGTTGTAGTTGTTGTAAATGACGAATCTAAGCACTCCACATTTTCACTACAGACACAGCTGACGATACTTTAACCACACGTGTGAACTTGTATTATGACGCTTTCTTGTTTTTCCAACGCCAAGAACGTTCGAGAAAGACAAAGACAGAGACACAAGCATGCGCCGATTCAATGCGCCTAATTCTCTAGTGCTGCGCGCGCGGCAGACCGATCATAGTTGAGTGGGAGAGAGACGCAAGGCATTCGGCGGGCCTCTCTCTCGTTCGGTGACTCATCGTAACGTTACCGAGCGTTACACTTTTTCATAAGTGACTCCCAGCCGCAACCTAATTTAAGACGTTGTCACGTCAAAACATGTAGTGTGAACAAAATATTTATAAATATAGTAAACAAATGTTATTGATTTAAACAGTTCTAAAATTAATATTATTAAAAACTTTCATTTAATCCATGATCTAATTATAATGTATATTTTTATATTTACCGGTCTTGTACCAGTCCATTTTGAAACACAATGAATTCAATACATAATAATGAATGAGCCATCCATTCAAAAAACTTGGTAGCTTGCGTTCGAAAAAAGAATACAAGTTTCTTGTTATCTGCTCAATTTTAATTCATCATCAGTCATCCAATTAAAAAAAAATATAAGATACAAAAAATCTTCATATATCAAGAAGTTTTCACTTTGGCTACGTTACAAAAATTACAAATATTCAGTCTTGGTTACATCGTTCACATTTGTATCCAGTTACCAACCTACACCGTTATAAAATGTTACCAATCAGTAAAATTATTTTAAAGGCTTATAAATTCGTTTACATATTATTATTATGATCGAGCGGGTACGTACGGCCAAGCAGTATATTTCTATGTAACTGTTGGATGTTATAATTAAACGGTAACAAGGCCAAATTGTATATTGGAGATAGGTATTGAAGATAAAATTTAATATGTGGAGCTTTTTTAAGCATGCCTCATAATTTCTATCATTTTGTATTTGGCGGCAATTTTGAATTTGGAACTGGAATTTGGAATATTGGAATGTATTTCAATTTGAATCTCAAAACAGTTGAAAGTTAAAGTTATTATTTAGTCACAGTCGCTAATTGGAATTTGTTGTACGTACGTACGTATGAAAATAAATCTTTCTAAAGAAAATATTAGTACAATATTTTTTTACAACTTTAGAAGAGGCAGACATACAAGTTGACGAATCTCGCGAAGGATGCCGAAAATCTGCTTTCACTAAAGATAACATCATTGCTGTGAGACAACTAATTCTCGAAGATCGTCATGTGATGTATCCAGCATCGCGAGATAAAAGCGCGATACGACCGCGGTCCGTAGCCTGTGGTCGCAGAGATAGAAAAAAAAGATTTCTTCTAAGACTGCTCTGTAGAAAGTTTGTCGAAAAAATAATTAAATTCAATGATACCTAACCGCCAGCCAATTTTACTTGATTGGCAACAATAAATTTCACATTATTATATTAAAATCAGTGAATCATGTACCCATTTATTATACACTAATTGGAGGAATTGTCGCCCACACCTTAATTTTAAAACATTTATGTACCTATTTAAGACAATATCATCGAGGTTTTAAAAACGACTCCTTTTCAAATGTAAACAATTTACTTTGAGCAACTGATTTATCTTTAAACAGTAATATTGTTTTTAATTTGTTATTTAATTTATTTTTAAACATGTGTTTCGATATTAAATATAAACCGCAAAGTAAAATTACAGTAGACATTAATATCGATATTGGCGGTAGTACAACTACGATGAAATAAACCATATTTTTTATATGGGCTGGAAGTCCTTCTTGGTGCTGGAATAAAAAAGAAACAAT
Organism: Euproctis similis; assembly: GCA_905147225.2. Classification (NCBI taxonomy): domain Eukaryota; kingdom Metazoa; phylum Arthropoda; class Insecta; order Lepidoptera; family Erebidae; genus Euproctis; species Euproctis similis. The sequence continues at coordinate 18,150,298 of LR990106.1, forward strand.
AAATAGAGTAATTAAAATAAAGAACACAAAATCAAAATTAAATGGTCATTATAAAAAGGTTAAAATCATAGTAATGTCTCGTTGGTCCAGTGGTCGAGCACCCCGCTTCTGAATCCGGAAGTCGCAGGCTCGAATCCCGACACTGGCTCACCACTGGCACCAATGACTTTTCGAAATTATTTCGGAAGTTATGTGTGATAAATACCGATGACTGAAAACTTTGTGCCTGGTATGGCAATAGGTTAGTCACCTATTCCATTTGGGACGCAAACATAACGCGAGACGAGGCTTAACAGCCGCTGCCTACACTTGCGAGTAGAAAAAAGCGTGAAGATTTCGTTTTTTTCGAAAAGTCATTGCTGTGAGCCAAGATTCGAACCCGGGACGTCTCCGTTCAGAAGCGGGGTGCTCGACTACTGGGCCACCTTTTTTGCAAACTTTATAATATTAATTAGGAAATCCGCAAAGTCGATCACACGACTTCATGATGCAGTAGCGGGGAGCTTGACCACTGGTAATCCGAATATGATGACTGACAACCTTATGCCCGCCACCTATTCCATTTGGGACCTAAAAATACGTTCGGGTAGAAAAACGTGTAAGGATTTAAAAAAAAAATAAGTACTTACATATTCTGCCCAAAATAACGGAAGTACTAAGTTGGACAACTTTGCAAAATCGTTGTTGTACGCCGATATGTCGTACATTCTGAGATTGCTCTGCATTCTCGCAACTGATTCAAATGGTGTGCCGGTAAACTGAAAATATTGAGGGAAAACACTTTTCAATAGACGTAGTGTCGAAGAACTGGATATAATGGCTAGCATGGTGCCTGTGGGTCTCCTAGATGAGAAAGAGAGAATCCTTGTTGGGTGAAGAAATTCTGCCTGATGAGTGCAAATAGGCCTGACAAATATTTCATTATTTTAAACGAAAAAAAAATGGAGATACAATAAAATAAAAGAAGACTTTTGAATCATAATATGCTATTAACATTATTTAGCACGTATTGTTAATTTAATAAAAAAATAACATTCATTATGAAAATTTAATGTAACTGATAAAAAAAAATACCAAGTACATTAGATGTCAATTCACACTAAAAAACTTAGAGGTGTGATATTACGCTATTATATGGTAAAAAATAAAATAGACATACTCGGACGACTGCCTCCTAATTCGTAAGATATCTGACTTATGTCATTACATAGTATGAAACAAAGTCGCTATCCGCTGTCTGTCCCCTTATATGCTTAGATAAATACGCAACGGATTGTGATTATAGTAATGAATTATATATAAAAACTACCCCGTTGACACCCCCTATCTATTAAAAAAAAAACTGGACTAAAATCCATGGAGTAGTTTCAAAGATATAAGTAGATATGAGGACAGACAGCGGAAAGTGACTTTATACTTTTTTTTATGCGATGGGAGGGCAAACGAGCAGGCGTGTCACCTGATGTTAAGTAATCAGCGCTGCCCATGGACACCTGCTACACTGTTACAGTTGCGTTGCCTACTTTTAAGGGAGTAGGATAGGAAGGGATGGGGAAGGGGGGTGGGCTTTCAGGTACCTCTCTCACCGAACGAAACGCGGCAGGAGCCACTTTACGTCTTCTGGTGGTATTTCAAGGGTCGAGCCGGCCCATTCGTGCAGTGAACTGCATGGCTCTACCACTGTTAAATGATATCAATACCACTATGTAATGATATCAAAATAGTTATCGAGTAATTGGAAATTTGCAATTAATAACATAGACGTAAACTACCTTTTAACAGTGGTAGTGCCCAGCTTCCCTATCCCCTATCCCTAAAAGGTCGACAACGCAACATTAACTCTATATGTGTTGCTGGTGTCCATGGGCGGCGTTGGTTGCTTACCATCAGGTGACATGCCTGCTCGTTTGCTCTCCTATCCTGTAAAAAAAACCTAATTATTCACGGATGTAAATTAATACTCACAGGCTCCACTTTGATGAAAGAATTGTGTTTGTCTTTATCCGGTTTCAATCCAGTGACATATTGGTCCTTAGGAACACCCCCGGTATAGAAATGCGGGTAGGATACCACCATGGGGAAATCTGTAAATAACATAAGATAACTTTAAGTCTTTTTCTACCTCGACTCGCCGTTATGTTTACGTCCCAAATGAATTAGGTGGCGAACCTATTGCCATACACCGGGCACAATTTTTTCAGTCATGGATATTTATTACAATTATAACTTCCGAAAAGAATAATAATGTAACCCAGTGAATACTAATCTAAAGTTTTCATCAAAAGCTAAATTTAGGTATACAGGTATGACTATTCTTTAAGAAGGTATACAGCGTTTTTGAGACCACTCGCTATTATAACAGTAGTAGAGTCAAGCAGATCACTGCATAAATGGGCCGGCTCGACCGGTGTTATACCACGATCTATTATGATTTATGAACAATTCTGATTTATTTATTTCCTGACGTTTCGAACATTTTACAGAGATCATTTTCACGAGTAATGAACAAAAAGATCTTTACAAACAAAAAATATTCTTTAGTAAATATATATTTTTAAATACATATTTAATTTTGTTTCATGGTCTAATGTGGGTTACCAATAGTAAAAATCATATTTTTAACTTCAACTTTTTGATTTTTATTTCCAAAATGTGGGTACTTTCTGTATCAATGAAATCTTTTTGTTCATAACTTCATAAAAACCATCATAAAAACCATCTTTTTGTTTATTACTCGTGAAAATGATCTCTGTAAAGAGTTCGAAACGTCGGGAAATAAATAGATAAACGCGATATAATCCTAAAGTTTGTTTTAATGTCAATTTTAATATAATTGAATATTTATTATTTGTAGAATTAATACTTAAATATGAAGTAAGTATATTGTTATGCTAAATATTCTTTTTTGGATGATAAAATAAGAGTACATATTTTTCTTAGACTTCTTACCTCTATTTTACAAACTATTTTAATTAAGTTGCTGACTCTAAAGTAAGTAAATCACTACTGCAACATACCTCTAGATAGGTGCGCCCCACAGTAAATAAGAATGATTCAAATTTTAAACTTACTAAGGGACGCGTGATATACAAAACGAAATATCTTCAGAACATATTTTTAGTTACAACTGCATCTCTTATGACTTTCAGTCTAAGATCAGTTAATTATTACATATTTGGTGAAATTATAATAGGTTTTTACTCGTTATGAAATAAAACTAATTTATTTAGAAAATTCCGCAAAGAAATTTTGACGGTAAATTTTTTCCCAACACTTTTTTACTGGCTGAACTGACAAAAAATCCGCCATATTTTGCGAGAAATGTGGCGTCAGTCGGTATTATCGGGTTATCCTATTTCCGTATTCATTGACTTTATGTACGCACTGAAATACTGTTATACTGTTTTCATGCGAGTGACAGCGCTGAGTAAGAACGAGACAGATATATGTTTATGTGTGCGCCGTCGAAATGTCTAATATTTATATAAGCAATTGTACGTATAGAAGAATATGTCTAATCCATATATACAAGTCAATGTATATAGATCATTAAAAACAAAAACCATAGATAAAACAATTTACCCATACCTAGATATAAGAATAGGTAACAGATCGGCAATAGTCACCCAAACAACGAGACCTAAAATGGGTTGTTGATGTGTGAGTCATCAATCATCAATAAGTAAGTATCAATAAAAGCGCTGCAAATTGTCACTTTTACTTAGTTATTGTTCATGTGTTGAAATGTACTGAAAATTTTATATACGCGGTTGCGCTGTCAGTTATGAATATTTGTACATTTTTCCTGACATGTGCCATCTATTTTAATCTATGCTAAATCTATGAATTTACCATAATAGCATTTTGATGCGTCGCTCAAACCGGGGGGTAGAGAAGGAACGGTGTCGTAACAATCGGTATTGTTCTTAATCCTCTCAAACACACTCTCGGACAGATTATACCTATACAGAGGTACACTATCTGCAGTTAATTCAGCTGGAAATAAAAAAAAATAGTCATTATCTTTGTAAAAAGATGAATGAAATAAGGTGGAAAGAGAGAAAATATTTTTATCATTTCACGTCTTAAAGATCTACTTGAAGGAGTAGGCAGCGGTTGTTAAGCCTCGATTCGCCAAATTAAGGGCCAAATGGAATAGGTGGCGGATACTTAATGCCATACACCGTTCACAATATTGTCAGTCATCGATATTTATCACATATAACTTCCGAAAAAAATTCGAGAATTCACTGGTGAGTCAGATTTCACGATTACTTGATTCAGAAGGGGGGGGGGGGGGGGGACGACCGCTGGACTACTGAGACTTATTATAGACATTGGAAGTAAAATAATAATTGCATAATAATTAATGGCAAATGTCTCGGTAGTCCACCAACTTTGTGCCCGGTATGGCAGAAAAAGGCGTGAGGTTACGTTATGTTAATTAATGGTAATATAAATTGTTATTTTATAAGTTTCGTGATATTATTGTATGTCATGGGTATTATATTAAGAACAGAACTATGCAGATGATTATCTTATTACTTACAATGGCTACTAGTGAACTTTGTTGTAAACATTTGTTGACCCTAGATGGCGTGGGATGAGGGCAGGTGAATTATGATAATGATAATGGATGACGTACTTCTTTGGATATACTTCTTTTGGCGCGTTTGAGAAAAGTAATGAGAGTAAATTCTTATGATTACGATGTGCACACAGTTCCAAAACACCGACACCCTGAAGTTAGCTATTAGTCAGTTAGTCTGTGAAGTTAGCTACAGTTTTGTGATATATACTCGTAGGTACCTTTTTTTTTTTTTTTTTTTTTTTCGCGAGGTAATGCTTTATGCACACCCCCCGCCTGGGGACGGCAGGGGGTAGTGTGGGACTCCCAAAACAGTAAACTGAAATCCGATCCTAGGGTTACCCACTAAAACCTCGCGGCGGCCTTCCTCCGGCGTTGGGGTGGTCCAGGATTCGGATAAACCCCTCTGGTCCACCCCGCCGTCGCCCCCCCTCCGTCACGAGAGGGTGCTCATCCTCGGGGAGCCTCGGCGAGACTCCCCCGGGCGGGGCGGCTCCGACCGCGCGCTGTAAAGAGGCGCGCGGCCGGCGGCGCCCCCGACGACCCTCCCCGGCCGCACCGGGGGGGTACTCGTAGGTACCTACACTTTATTTATTAGATAATGCGTTATAATAAAACTTTCAATGTATTAATGTATTAAATACCTACCTGTTTTTTATTGTTGGCGTCGTTTTTTCTACAAACGTAGAATAAGGCGAAAATAGTTTTTTTTTAAACATTTTTCTCAAAGACCCGTAACTTCTAACGCGTGTAGCATGTGCACTTTTTTTTTAAGTCGGTAAGAAATTAAAAGAAAGTCCGTACTTACTATCAAAATAGAGTGGCATTAATTTGCAAACAGTCTTTCGCCAGTAGAGGGGGACATCTTGTTTGGTCAAACGTTGAGCGTACATCACACCTTCGGTGGAACCAAATATACGGTCTGGACATTCCTGAATACCAAGTATCAAAAAAATATTAAGCTTGGATAAATAGACACTATCCAGGTCTATATAATTTGGCATCCTTCACAATAAGTTATTTACTTTTTTATGGGATAGGGGGTAAACGAGCAGATGGGTCACCAGGTGGTAAGTAATTACCGCTGCCCATTCAGATAGTGACACAGTTGCTTTGCCGCCCTCTACGGTAGGATAGGAAGGGATGTCTGGAGTGGGAGGCGAGGGTAAAGGAGGGTGGTTCTCTTCACCTCACCGAATTAAACCGGCATGAGCCACTTTAGGATTAGATTACTTACATCAGGATCATATCCGGGCAGTTGCGGATGACCGTTGAATCGGTCTATTTGGAAAAAGTTTTTATGACCCCATTGTTGACCAATTTTCACTGTCACTTGATCAGTAAAATCTGAATATACCTGAAAAGAGTCGTCAGATATCAGTTTTATTAAACTAGCCAAAATATGTGTGATTTGACAAGTGACTTTTTAATAGCCTCACGCCTGTTTTCTGCCTGTAGGAGTAGGCAGTGTCTGTTAGGCCTCGAGTCGCCGAATTTATACATCAGCGGTGGCGGAACCTATTGTCATATCACACATAATTTCCGGAGAAGTCATTGGTGTGAGCTCAGATTGACTTATTGACTTCTAGATTCTAAAGGGGGTATCTTGACCTTCAAGATAGAAGATAAGAACAGAACGATAAGATATTAGATAGTAATAAATAATATTTTGCAATAGTCTAAAGGTGACTTGTATTTTTTTACCCTAGGTACTTCAAAAATAAATAAATAGTTGTCCATGTTTCTTCTTATTTCTTGTTGTTTATAAAAACAAAGATACGTTGGGTGACAAAACAATAATACAAAAACACGGTCCAAAGTCATCATTGTGTGTAAAGAAATTTACGCAAATATTTGTCGCTTTTGTGAACATAAAAAGTTAAGGGAGGTTGTCTAACCATTTATTGAACAAATGTCATGTCACGTGTTTAATGTGTGTAATGGCGAACTTTGTTTCACCTCGGGAGTAATAAATAACAGATTTTTTCTAACAAAAAGTAGCATGAGTTACTCCTTATAACACCAGCTACATGCCCATAAAAGTTCCGTCAAAATCGGTCCAGCCATTTCAGAGAGTACTCGGAACAAACAGAAAGACCGACAATAATATGTTGCCTGTTTATGTACCTATTTGGTCTATGTATAGGTTTTGTGCCCTCGATATATTCCAGGTAACTAATATAGTTCTTTCAGCAAGAAGTTGTTGGTTATTTTAGTTTATATTAACACTTACTACTATATTATTACTTATTACTTACTCTGGTCAACATTCCAACATTATTGACGGGCACAAGATTAGGAACTAGATTCTTGGACATATCTAGCACAGGATCTGAGAAGTTCCACAAATAGTCGTATATTGTCTTATGGACGAATGGCTTGGACAGATGAATGTTAACGAATGAACGGACTACAGTCCGCACCAAATAGTTGGCGTCGTGAAGATAAGAGAATATACCCTGGAAAAGAATAGCAAAGAATTCATTTATCTCGTTAGAAAATAAAAGAAATAGATTTTGCTTTGAGAAAATGGAATCGCAACATCATTCCTGCGTAAATCAACTTTTACAAAGTATTATACAAGTCCCGCACCGAGAATAGTACCTTGAGGCAGTACACTCCTAGAAACTGGTTATTCTTTTGAAAGCTGATTATAGTCCAAGAACCTGTGACCGCCAGACCATCGTTATTTTATAAAGGCTGAAAGTTTGTCAGCTCATAGTCCCAACCCAAGAAATTAGACCAGGTATAAAAGACGGAAGAACATTACAAGAACACAAGAGTTTGCAATGAGTTTTGATAAATGAAAAAAAAAGAATGTGGTACATACCAGCACAGCTATGTTAGGCACAATAAGTGTGCCATTCAAATCTATATTATTCTCTTCAGGTAGAAAGATAGGGAAGCGCTTCGCTGTGTACGTCATTGTGCTGTTGTCGTTGAAGGTAACGTTCGAATGTAGGAGTTTTTCACTGAAAGAAATAAGAAAAATAATTATACATAATACAATAATAATAATATCTTGGACACAAATCACACAGCGCCCTCTAGTTCCAAGCTAAGCAACTAAATGCTTGTGTTTTGGATACTAGACAACGGATAATAATACATATATACTTTTCTTTTTTAAATACATACTTATAATACATAGAAAAATACCCAGACGCCACACAAATATTCATGTTTGTCACAAATATTTGTGCTCGGGTGGGAATCGAACCCCCGACCTCGTTGCTGCAGCCGGTAGTTTTTTACCAATGCGCCACGAGGCTCGTCAATCGACAATGAAAGAACCAATAGAGAAAGTAAGCTGTATATCCACTAGAGAAGCTTTACACTAAACAAGTCAAGAAGAAATCTCTCATTTTCAAAAATAAAATTAAATTAAGTGACATAAGAAATTTCTTCAAACTGTTTTGCCTCAGGACATGTCAACATTTGCTATTAAAGGTAAGTTAACTGAACACATAATATACTATTTTATTTGTACAACCGAAAGTTGTTAATATGTTAGCATCGGCTATTATGCCGGCAATGCTGATGTGACGCCCCTCGTGTTGCGGATGTCCATGGTTGGCAGTAGTCACTTTTTATCCGCACGCTCGATTTCCCCTTATTTCCCATAAAAAAAGCTTGATAGTTCCCCAAGTTCCTAACCATTTGCCATGTATTGGGCACAAGTTTGTTAGCAATGGATTATTTTCCTGAAGTTAGAGTGATAAATTCATACCTACTTCTCCAGGAACATGTGAATTTATCAGCGTCATTATTTAAACTTAAGACCTCTTATGTAGTCGAGCTGCTAAAAATTTGACAATCAAGAAATAACACTAAAGATAATGCTATTAGTTGCTATTAGTGTTATATTTCGATAGTCAAATTTATTTAACTTAATACAGACCTGCAGTTTGGTCTGTATTATGTTAAATTGCCTCTTTAAGATACCCTCGGAGAGATCTGGCCGGTAGCTTATCTACGGATAGAGCAGTGATACACGTCACTAATATTAAAACCCAAACAATTTTATTTATAATTAACCTACAAATGTATAAGTTCATATAAGTTTAAATACATATCTTTTAACATGATAAATAAAATTACTAAAATTAGATAGGTTGTCGGGGTACTCCACATATGTTCAACGTACTTGTCATGTATTTATCACTAACTGTCTACCCTGAAATGTTTTATTTACGTAACACCAGAATTTAAAACACAAACAACACTATCTTTTGCTAATTCCCTATCCACATAGGTCAATGCCGGTAAAGTCACGTAGTTCACTGCATGAATAGACCGAATAGACCGGTGAAACACCACGACCAGCCAGAAAATTCACGTAAAGTGGATCTAGCCGCATTTCATTTGGTGAGAGAGCTTTAGGCCTACTGCCTTTCCCATCCTCCTCCTTACATAACATAATAACTTCATGCCAGATCCCTTGTGGAATTGGCAGAAAGAACAGAGCGCCACAAGGCACGCTTTACGCACCTCACTCGCTTCTTTGACTGTCATAACTCTTGTCATATACATTCCTCGATTTTTAAGGCTCCTGACATGGCCTTCCTCAAGCACTCATTCTATTTGGCGCTGTCGTGGCCGTCCTCGACTACTACTCGACCCGTCACCGTAACTATAACACTATAACACGCGCATGTCGCTTACTATCAGGTGTTGCGTTCGTTCATTTACCCATTTGCTTTCAAACTCTACGTCAAAAGCAGACTAGCTGATCTACGTGACACGGAACGTAATTTCAGATGTTAGGTGGGTACTATTATTAGGAAATCTTTTATAAATAAAATTGATATTTGCTGGTACTAGACTTCCTTGTGTTTTTGTTAGTTGTCATTAAGTATGATTCAGTAAGTTAAGGCTGTTGTCTTAAACGAGTTTTATTTTATTTAGGCTTTTGAGTGGAAGACATCCTCAACATGATATAAAAAAATCTCGTCTTATCGATTATCATGAAATTTTATAGGGATATCGGGTAGGACTGATAATTTTAAGGGTCTACACTAGTGATGTAACGAATACTCGCATTCGCATTCGCGAATATTCGCTTGTTTTTGGGTATTCGCATTCGCATTCGCAAATATTCGCTTGTTTTTGGGTATTCGCATTCGCATTCACATTCGCAAGAAATATTGCGAATGTTTGGCGAATGTTTTTAATAACAAAAAATAAAGTAATTATATATTATATAGCAAGATGATACGAAAAATGAGCTTTATATTTTGTTTAATATTTTACCCTCCTAGATTAGTATAAAAAGTATTATATTATGGATCAGCCATTAGTTATATAAATAACTGCACGTCAAGTAACTTGCGGGGTAGACAGAGAGAACAGAGCGCCATAAGGGACCATTCATACACGCCTCACTCGTTTCTCTGAGTTTCATAATTCTTGTCATACACGGTCGTCGACCTTTAAGGCTCCTGACATCACTTTCCTTCAGGACTCGTTCTATTTGTATGTCGTGGCGTTCAGCGTATCCTACATTCATCCGGTTTTGAATTGTATCATCTGCTGGATCAATCTGGCAGCATCCTTTCGTTCTATATTTCCGAATCATCGGAGTACGCCCTTTCTTACTTTAACATCGACACTCTCATACGATACTTCTTCCTTCCTCACAACCTTGTTTTCGACGCGGTCAGCGAGAGTCACTCCGCAGATTTTGCGCAGTACCCTCATTTCGACTGCATTTATCCTTTCGTGCAAATCTTGCCATACCCAATACAATCGATTTTAATCAGATTTACCGTATGCAGTTCGATCCAACTTAAAAGTTCCAGTTTATTTTTTTATAAAACACAGTTACATCAAGAAAAGACACGTTTTATTAAGTATGAAACTTTTTCAAAATATTCTTCTACGCGTGATATTAATCATTAAATAACTGCAACAATATGGCTTGGCCGATTTTGATGTAATTTTGTGTGCATTTTAGATCTGAGAATCATTTGAATGCGTTTCTGAAGGCTTAAAAGAAATATTCGCATTCGCGAATATTTTTAAGAAATATTCGTATTCGCATTCGCATTCGCGAATGTCCAAAATCCAACATTCGTAACATCACTAGTCTACATCTATTATTTTTTTTAGATATTTTTTTATCATACAGCGTTAAAAAATAGGAACAGCCTTAAATTTTCACCCTTCTACGATCAACCCCTACTTTATAGTGTTCATCAAAAACTTTTTTTTGGTCAACGCAACGCTTGCTGGGTCTGGTATATATTTATAGTAAAATTGTAATAGGACAACGTCTGTCTGTACATTTAAGAGATAGGTGAAAAACTATCATGGACGCTTTTTATTGGTGCGATTAAAGCAGCTTTTAAATTTATATCTGTCTAATACATTTGTATGTATTGTCCATTACGCACAAACTACTGCATTGTATTTAATATACTTTTCATAGGTATTTAACTGACTGTGTGATTTAAAATATATGCCAGTTTTTCGAAAATATCGGGACACAGCATCAGAACACAAAAATACATTTTAAATTTAATTAATTATTTTGTTTCTGATTCACAAAAAATCCCCATTATTAATAATTTAAATTTAAAATTGCACAAATGGTCATGAAATTTTCAAGTGATTTATTGTATGCACAGATAAAGAATATTAAAAGCATACATTCTTATCTCGGAGTTAACCTTATGAAAAGACAAGCGTCTCAGATTTGAGATCAATGGCGCCATAGTTCAATGTTCGCGCACTTTCTTATTTTATATACTCATTATTAAATTTATATCATTGTTTTTGTTTTATAGATATTAATTATGTACATATAAAAAGATTTATAGATTTATAATATAAACACATGTTTAAATAAAGCGTTGATAACGATAAAGTCAAAGTCAAAATAACTTTATAGGTCTTCACAGACATATTTATCTCTAAGATCCTCGCGAATGTCATCTTCACAGTCACTTAAAAATAGTCAACAAGTACAGATAACATTATGATTTAAAATTAAATAAAAAAACAAACACGAGCGCTTGTGGAAAGTGCCTCCGTGGAACAAAAAGACACGGACGCAATCGCCACGAGCGGCCCGATTTCGAGTGTAGGGGCTATCATGAGAAGAATCGGGCAAGAAACTCATGTGCCAAATACTCTTTTCAAACCATTTGAAATAAATAACAATATTATTATCACTACTGAAAACAAATCAGTAGGTTGGTGAATAAAAGGTGTAGCAAACAGAATACTCGACAATCACAATTAAGATCCAACCAAATTAAAATCAACAAGTTAACTAAGAAATTCTATGCGATCACAGTAGTCGAGCACAACTGACGGGACACCTTTTAATTAGAGTGGTAACGTTGTGCAAAATTGTGGCAAATAATTAAAAAAAAAATTAAGTTTCTATTAAATATGTGAACACCATATCAAGGCAAATTTACAATTAAAAAGCTATCAGAAATTATTACAGAACGCCTCCACTCCGACAAAGTGAACAAATTCCAATACACAAACTACAAAATCCGCGTTGAGCAAGCAATTTGACGGTCCCACTCCGACTTGTCAGTCATGAAGTCGTTGATGGTGTAGTATGCACCACCAATGAGACGACCCTTCACAGCCCGCCTAAAGCGATCATAAGACAAATCCAGAATATGCGCAGGTAATAAAAAACTGTACACCCATTGACAAAAAAGACTTGTGTACCTTGTGCAGGCAATGATACGGTAATTCAAGCTTATGCTTGCCTCTAGTATTAAAATTGTGTACATCGCTAGTTTTGTATATTTATCTAAGTTTCTCCTCACAAACATGATGTTATCTTATATAAACTGGGAGACAACCGTTAAAATGCCAATTTTCTTAAAACGTTCTCTGAGGGAGACCCTAGCACCCAAATTATAAATTGCCCGTATTGCTCGTTTCTGAATAACGAAAATGGACTGAATCTCATCTGCTCTGCCCCATAGCAATATACCATATGACATAACGCTATGAAATAAAATGGTGAAAAAAAGATAGTGCTAGTAGGCTCTCACTTATTGTTAGGTAGTCCTAGTTATAAAATTTATGGATTTGTACAATCCATAAATTTTATAACGTTTTTGGTTTAAATGTACTGGACTAATGTAATGGATTTTTTTTTTATGGGATAGGAGGGCAAACGAGCAGGCGTGTCACCTGATGGTAAGCAACCAACGCCGCCCATGGACACCAGCAACAAATATAGTGTTACTGTTGCGTTGCCGACCTTTAAGGGATAGGGGATAGGAAAGGATGGGGAAGGGGGTGGGCCTCCGGGTACCTCTCTCACCGAACGAAACGCGGCACTTTACGTCAGTCTTCTGAGAGGTCGTGGTATTTCACCGATCGAGCCAGCCCATTCATGCAGCGAACTGCTTGGCTCTACCACTGTTAAAAATTTGAATTTTATAAAGTGACATTAATATTCATTCATTTCATTCTTCCTCGCTTTTAATTTTAATCAAAGTATTCAAAGTTATACTTACCTACCTGTTTTCCTAAAAAAAGAAATAAGTGATTTGCCGATTATTATTTGAATTAACTATTTTATATAATTTTATTTAGTTTAAATCAGAGGAGCCGCGTCATGTAAAAATTATCGTCTTCAAACGAATAAAAGAAAAACAAAACAATCTCTGCTGTTATTTTGCACATCACTACTGTATTAGTGAGTCGTGACTGCCATTTGTTTGAATTTTTTACGGTCTTTAAAAACCTCAAAAAATCTTTGTATGATTTAATATAACAACGATTTTACACATACTTAATAAACAAAAACATAGCTACAGTAATTCAGGCAGATTAGTCTTAAGAATCAAACTAAGATAGGCGATCTTATCATCTCAAATTAATGTGAAAAAATAATTAAGATTTTTTTTAACCAACTGCACTAGAATATTGTAGTTATTCAGGTTAATGTTTGTCAGATGGTGCAGCTGGTATAATATCGCCTTATTGAGTAAATACCCTATACGTAATAGTACTCAAGTCAATGTTACCCTTGACCTCCGCGCATTTACTTCTTAGGCACACTATAACATATAATTATTTATTGATTACATCATAGTAGGTATATATATATATATATATATATATATATTCATTATCTAATGCAAAACTACGCCATTAAAATTACCGTCACTATAATTACGTTCTTATGCCCACATTATGCACATTTGGGGCAATAAATCAATGAGGTAACACTCTCAATGTTATATCACCAGGGACGTAAAATCGAACTTACACGTGTTGTTATGCACGTGATACGTCCTTATCACCCGAAAGTGTACGCAGCGGTAAATACATTTTAGACTCCAAATCTAATACGTGGCGTACCCTATTGCCAAATATAGCGTACAAATATGTTAGTTATTGATCGAGTTTATCAACCGGAAAAGCATTGGTGTGAATCTCATTCACAAAATCAAATGCCTTAGCAGCTTCTTGGTTTTACTATTTTAGTTTAGGATATTATTAATCTTTTAGTTTCTTTATTTCAGCGAATCGAGAGAAACGAATCGAAACCTTTTAGGCAGATTTTATGTTCGTTATAATTCTCAATATAACGTAACCAACTAAAAAAAGTTACAATTAATACCATTATGGAGTGTAGGTACCTCTAAAAAGGGAAAACTATAACAATCCCATGATCTGTAAGGTTCGTATATACATAGAAATATGTAGTACCTACCAGTTATCTGATGCGTTAAGGGTAATCCGTGTTATGTTCTTCAATGACAAGGTCGCTAGTTTTCAAGACGAATTCACAACGAGGTCAAACTTAAACTATTTGATTTGTAGTCACGTAGTGTCTACTCGTATTTGCTGTCTATTTGGGAACGGAGCACAACATATTTATAAACATCGTATTTAATTACGGGTTAGTTGCAATAAAAATCGGAGAAAAGTTAAATCTCCTCTATGGACTGCTAAATCCAACGACCTAAATTCCCAACTACTTAATTAAATTAAAATCCTGGCCAGTATAGCTAAAATTGCAAAGAAAAAGAAATATACTTATGAATTTTGAATGCAGCTTTTCGCGCCATCCTTATAAGCGTTTCGGGACTGTTTTGAGAAACATATTCAAATATTGACAGTTGAATTCGGAGTTTAATTGAATAATTAATTATGGTTAATTTTTGAGCAATTTGCAAACTTTAAATTTATACATTGTGATTTGTAGATCACGTTTAGCCGACAAAAAAATTAAACATAGTTTCTTAATTTTGTTTTTTTTTTTTAACCTCGAAAGTAGCAAGCAGTGGCAAGCAGATGTTGCCTGGTCTCAACTTTCAATATACCTATGTAATAATTTATTTACTTACAGATACACAATGGGACCGATCTCTTCAACATTCAGTTTCTTGTCAATACCCTTCATAAATCTCTCGTGATTGGTGACATTGAAAACATATACCCTTAGTTTCACTTCGTCCGGTGGATCCGCCCACCATTCATAAGGTGGCATGCCTAGAACAAATAAATATTCTTATCTATTAATATATTCAGTACCTACTTTATCTGCGTTTAATATTGTTTGGTTAATTGATAGTACTAGAATTATTTAAATGCGTAAGTACTAAACAAACCAGCGTTAAAAACGTTAAACTTTACGTAATCGTTTTAACGGTTTTTTTGTATTTTGTTTTAGAATTTTTTTTTTCAATCCGCTAAATTACTAAGTAGGCGTGTACAAAGCGTGGGGTGCATGGTGTCAATAGTTATAAATATTTTATTGACAGATATGAGTAGAGTGATTATCATTTCGATAATACATATCTTAAAAAGCACCCCACGCTTTTTTTAAAATATTTTTTTTTATTCACACTTTTAATTTATATTCATTGAAATTTTTAACACTATTTTCTTAATTTAAATTTATTAAAATTTATTTTCTATTTTTTAGTTCGGTTTTCTATAAAAAGTATTTTTTAGTTTTTTAAACTATTATTTATTTTATATTTTTTAGTTCGGTTTTCTATAACAAGCGCGTTTCTTAGTTTTTTAAACTATTGCTTAACTATTTTAAAGCGTGCTAACAACGGATATCAAAACCGAATTTGAGGAATAGCGCCATCTGTGACTTATACAAGGAACTCGTTTCAAGTTGATAACGTAGACTTTCCGCTGATTGCCACTAGATGGTGCGAGAAGTGAACTATGAACACTAAAAAATTATCAAAAATCATATTTTGCAAAATGAAAAATGGAATAATTTTATCAAATTAGTGTATTGTCATCGGTCCTCAATAAATCTACAAAGTTTGAACGAAAACTGGCCGTTTAAAGTGGATCAAAATCGCGCCCAAAGAAGTCGGTTACAAACATACAAACATACAGGTGAAGCTAATAAAAAGCTAATAAAAAAAAACTATTTAAAAAGCTAACAATATTATTTGTTCTGAGTAAGCGAAAAGTTCGTTAATTAATTTAGCCTTTTGAATTGAACATATCCCAGTAATACTTATGTGGACTTTATTGGAGCAATGTCGAAGGAAGCAACAGTTGTTAGAACTTTTGTCTATTTGTAAAATCTCGGTGGTCCAGTGGACGAGCTCCCCGCTTCTGATTCAGAGGTCGTGGGTTCGATTCCGAAACCAATGATTTCTCGAAATTTGTTCGTAAGTTATGTATGATAAATATCGATGTCCGAAAACTTTATGCCCGGTGTATGGCAATAGGTTAGCCACCTATTCCATTTCGGCCCGCTGCCTAAACCTTCGAGTAGAAAGCGGCATAAAGTTACGTTTTGCTTTTTGAAAGCTTAAAGAGCTGTAGGGCAATCAGTACTATTTAATGAAGTGCGTCAGGTAAACCTAAATACGCAGATACTCACAAAATAATGTTTTTATTTTTATGAATACCAAAACTATGCAAATATGAATCATTGACAAATATTAGGAAATAATAGAATCAGGAAATGTCAACTTCTAGTTATAACATAGTATATTTAAACTTCAATAAAATATTTAGTTTCTAGTTGAACATGATAATGATAGATCAGTTAAAAATAATTATATGTCTGTAAATTTAAAATAAATAAGGATAAATTAAATTTATCCTTATTTATTTATTTAAAGATTCCATTTTTATGTGTATTTCTATTTTGAATTTCATTAAGGTTGAACTTTCTTTTATTTTTTTTTATTTTTCATTAATTTATTTTTTATAAATCACATATCCACTATTTAAAATATCGAATACTGCTCAATTTTATATAACTAAGTAACTTTATCTAGGCTACGCTCTGTAAAGAAGCTATACCAACATGCCATTAAAAAACTTACTTCACTAAACCTAACTAAATCGTACTAAAAGTATACATTAAAAGCCTATTTTCAAGTGTGAGGCCACCATAACGAGTTAAGGTCTTTTAAATGGTAAGCAGAGGCCATAAGGTTGCTGACATTAATTACGCCTGCAACGTGTTTACCATTGTTTGTGGAGAACTATGATTTGTCACATGAATTTACTTTGTAAAATGTAAACGAGCAAAAAACTCGTCTCACCTTGTCTCATATTGAGTTTTTCCCACAGCAGCAAGTCGAACGGTGTGAATATTAAACTGCTAATAGAAAGAAGAATCAATAGGATGCCCCATAAACACTGGACAGTTGGATCTGTAACAAAACGAATTATTAAAAAAAATACAACTTAAAAATCAAAATCGGAATATAATTACTGTTTTTCTCTCCATTTTTGTATTTTTGTTACGTGCCAGTCAGGTCTCATTGATCAGGTGAGTCAGGTCTCATTGATTTTTAAGTATTTTGGCCACTTGAGTTTTTCTGCTGACATATCACAATATTTACAAAGTCTCAGCTGATATCCGTGGATCCGGCTTCGAATTATTGTATTCCCATTTTTTTTGTAACTTCAAAATATATTGATTTATTATTCGCAAAGAAAAATAACTTTATTATTTGTATCGGCAGATTGGTACCAACGCTAATGTTACCAACTGTAAGACACAATCTATTAGTATGCGAAATGTGTAAAGTTACTATTTATGAATTCTTTTAATATAGGTCTTGGACGAGCGTTGATTGATGTCGTTATAACAAGTCTGAATGCGTGTGATCCTATGATCTATCATTGTGATTATTAAAAAACACATTTGAAAATGGAATACTTAAGTTTTTTTTTAATTCGCGCTTTATAACCGTCCTTTGTCGTTTCGTAATTGTAATGCAAATTTAAATAACTGTCAATAGATTAGAAGACAGGTATTCTTTTTATAAATTAAACTGTTGACTGCCTGTAGTATTTTTGTTTTTGCTTAACAGATGGATACTGAGATGAACTTTCGCGAACAACAACCAGTTACAATCATAACAATGAATGACAAACTTATAGATTTTATTGCGTTTATTCCAATTAGTCTCGGTGGCCCAGTGGTCGAGCACACGGCTTCTGATCCAGAGGTCCGGGTTCGATTCCTAACACTGGCTCACACCAATGACTTTTCGAAATTGTTTTCGGAAGTTATGTGTGATAAATATCGATGACTGAAAACTTTGTGCCCGGTATGGCAATAGGTTCGCCACCTATTCCATTTGGGACGTTAACATAACGGCGAGACGAGGCTTAACATCCGCTGCCTATACCTTCGGGTAACAAAAGGCGTGAAGTTAAGTTATGTGTTATTCCAATTAGTTTATTTAATTATATGAATATTTCGAGTGCATTCCTGCATAATTTTCACGATAGGATCATTAATCAATCATCAGTGATAAATTCCTTATGAAAGTCTTTTATTGTTATTTTTTAGAATTTTTAAAAAGTACACAATAACTTACTACAATTTTTTTTTCTATTTTTCTGCTTTTTTTCTACTTTCATCGTAGCATTCAAATAGCCATCTTCAGGACCTGCATCACTGTGCTTTGACAGATCGTCTGTTAGATCTATATCTTTTGATAGATCACTAACTGAGGAAGGAGAGCAGTCTTCTAGAATTATTGTCTTTTCTGACATGATGCCGACTTCTGCAACAATAAAATAGAAAACTTTAGTAATAATATATATTATAATTACATAATTTTTAATGAAACTGAAAGTAACTGACTCCAAAAAAATCAAATGATTATTCAATATTGGCATTACATTATGGCATTATGTTATTTTTCTTGTTTTTTTTTTTTTATAAAGTTTATTCTAAAACGGTCTTATTTAAAGGATCTAGCTAATGGCAGCGAAACAATGCAACTATATTTGTAGCCATAAATTAGCTGCGGTTACGGTTATTCTATGCGTAATATTGTATTGCGTATTTTGTGGTGAAACCTATTGCAAAATATTGGACACCATTTTGTTGAATGTGGAATTTCTGATTCAGAAGCCGGGTGCGCTAGGTCAACGGGATTACCTATACGTAATAATGCAATAATTATAGTGGACATAGCGGAAAATGGTTTCATTTTATTTCACATTTGAGATCTTATTTTGTATTTTTTATCAAGGGTCGTCAAATGGCGGACCGCAGTCCGCATCCGGACCGCCGCGCCGAGTCATTAAGTGCGGACCGCGAAAACTAGGCAACTTGCACTACAGAGTACGTAATTTAATAAAAATATATCCCCCGCAACATTTTTGTTGACGCCAATTCATAAAAGGCCGGGTGAAGTAACGAATTGATAGTTATATGTCGTTCTCATTAATATGTAAAACAAACACCTTTATTATTTCTGTAATACCTTTGTTTAATAAATATTTTTTCTATAAAAAGTGTGGACCGCGAAGGTAATTTCATTTTTTTAAATGGACCTCAAGCGAAATTAATTGGCGACCCCTGTCTTATATCTTTAAACGAGGAATTCTTGTATATGTAATTGGAATCTCGGAATCGGCTCCAACGATTTTCATGGAATTTAGTATATAGCGTGATTCGGGGGTCATAAATCGATCTAGCTAGGAATCATTTTTAGAAAATGTCATTTTATCGTGTTTTATCGATAATCAACGTAAACACAAACTTACTTTTTTTTCATGGGAAGAAAAATATAAAAAAGGTTTAGCGTATGAGTAGTCCCAATTTTAATTGAAAAATATGACTCTATGTAATTTCCCAAAAACACAATTTATATGCGGCGGTGGCGCACATTGGGAGAGGCCTATATTCTGTATGTGATTGTAAATATCTTTTTACTTGATTATTATACTTACATTATTATTGTAACTAGAAACAACAAAAATCACTGTAGGCTGTACCTACTTTTGCGTACTTCTCGGGTCAGTACTGTACATCAAGTACTTTTACTATCTTAGCAGATAAAAACAACATACTGTTAATATGTCGTAAATAATATACCTATGTTCCTTATTATAAACAATATACAGGCTGTTTTTTTCTTTATTTTTGAACACGAGTAACGTAACATGCAACAAACGAGTCGACGTTCACCTGATGAGTTCCATGGGCGGCGTTAGTTACTTACCACTAACGCCACCCATGGACACCTGAACACGGATAGTGTTAAGTTGCGTTACCAGCCCTTAAAATGGAACGGAAGAAGTCGGAGGTAGGATGGGACACAATATTCCTTAGAATTATAGTAGTTTTAATATTATCAGACTGGTTTCACTTTGTATGTATATTTTGTATATGTATGTATGTTTCTTAAGTCTCGGTGATCCGGTGGTCAAGCAACCCACTTTTAAATCCAGAAGTCATGGGTTCAAATCAGGATTTGAACCCACGACTTCTTGATTCGAAGCCAGGATCGGAAGCCAGGGCGCCCGACAATGAATTTACGAAATTCTTTTCGGAAGTAATGTGTGATAAATATCGATGACTTTGTGCCCGGTATGGCAATAGGTTCGCCACGTATTGCATTTGGGACGTAAACATAACGCAGAGTCTGCGTTACTGCCGCTGCCTACACCTTCGGGTAGAAAAAGGCGTGAAGTTATGTTATGTGTTATGTTATTATATTATGTTGTTTACAATATATAGCGTATTCTACTCTATACAGGATGATGTAAAACATCAGCCTGTATATCACATTACTTTGAACTTGCACCGACATTAAAAGAGGCTAATGATATAAAAAAATATATATTAAGAAGTTTCATAATGTTTTTGATATTGTAATAAAATCGACTATATAAAACATAACTATGAACTTTGATAGTACTATACGTAGATTTATTGGTAGCTTGATAAAATCTATAAGTAAAAAATACTTTTGTTTTATTTATAATTATTACAACGTAGGGCCATAAATACGTAAAAGACGCACGCGCAAACGAAAAATACGTTTATCTCCTATCAGCCGTCTTATTATATTTATTTTTTATTGATACGGTATTGTAGGTATCACGAACTCCCACATTCTGAACTGGAAATTCTTGAATTAGAGGTCAAACAGGATAAGAGAAAATAGAAGAATTTTCTTTCTTTCACTCTTATTTTTCTTCAGTTTTAATTATTTTTTAACGATAGGGGCCGTCCATTAATCACGTGATGTTTTTTTCATCATTTTTTTATCCACCCCCCCTCCCCCTTGGTGATACGTCTTGATATTTAAAACTACCCCGTGTATTTTTAGTACCTACAAGGAATCTTAAGATTTTTAGAGTATTATCTTTAATTCATCATCAATCTCGCCAGTCGAGTACTCGAGCGGCCCGCTTCTGAATCAAAAAGTCGTGGCATCGATTCTGGGCTTACACCAAATATCATCATCACCAATAACTTTTCGAATTTTTTTTCGGAAGCAATGTGTGATAAATATAAAGTTTAACCTTATTTTATTCTAAAAAATAAATACACGTGATATCTTACTGCACCCCCCCTACCCCCTCGTGATATTTCGTAATTTTTGCCAGACCCCTCCCCCCCCTTTCTAACCTCACGTGATTAATGGACGGCCCCATATTTAAAAATAAAAATATATGCGCATTTCCCTCGAATATTCTTTCCCTTGGGAAAAATTAAAATCTATGAAAAAATAGTTTTAAAACATCGGGAATCTTCTAAAATATCTACTCAGCCAATTTTCTTGCCTAAAATGTTTTTACAGTTCAGTTATGTTTCTACTAGAGGCATATTAAGACAAGTAGACTTTTTCAAACTCTAGGTGACTTTTTACAATATTTGGCACGGTATTCGTTAGTACCAGGAAGTTAAGATACAAGGAATCCGAACGGTATGGGCTTTTCCATAGTATTACTGTAAATAAACTGAGATCTTAGTTCTCTTTTCTGCCACTGGCTGCGCTAGAATTAACACCGTTGAAAAGTTAAAACTTAAAAAAGCTCGAAAAATTTCTAAATTACAGTATCTCGCGTATAATAGAGCTGTCAAAGAGAAACAAAATTTCCCGCGTATTTAAAAGATAACTTTTTTTTATAATATAGCGCCCTCTACGGGCGAAAATTCTATTCTGTCCCCTAACGTTCGGACTCCTTGTATCTATACTTCGTGGTACCTCTCTACCAATAATATTTTATTGCCATTTACCAAGTGTAATTATACGGGAATAATAATAATAACAATAAATAACAAGATTACCGGAATTATGGTCGAGATTCGTTATTGAGATTAAAAAAAAAACAACCACAATTACAACGAAGACCTCGAGTTATATATGATTTTTAATAAAATATACTTTTGGATTAATCTTTAATTAACTGTGTTATTTCCTTGTTAGATATATTGTGTATATCAGTCGATAGTACACTTGTTTATATGTACATAGATATTTTGCCCTTTATGGTCTCGATATAGTTATATTATCTAATTTGACCTCAGTGACCTCAATTGGAAACTTTTAAAATTGACACAAATCATAATATTTTGTTTCATAAGTCTCTACAATCTCTGGATTGTTGCGCCTACGATGAATATGTACTTATATACCTAACATAACGTGAGAAGTCATGGGGTCGATTCCAGAAATCACATAATGATTTCTCGGAATTATTTTCAGAAGTTATGTGTGAAAAGTAACGATGTCTCACAGCTTTGTACCCGGTGTATGGCAATAGCTTCGCCACCTATTCCATTTGGGACGCAACATAACGATTCGGCCGCTTAACAGCCGCTGCGTAAACCTTCGAGTAGAAAAAGGCGTGAAGTTATTTTATATTAGGTATATCCTTTCCATTCTAACTGAACGAGTCCTAAGGACGGTTATGTCCGGAGCCTTATTGAAGCGAGCGAGGCGTGTAAGAATCGTGCCTTATGGCGGTCTGTTCTCTCTACCTACTCCACACGGGTTTTAGCGTGAAGTTATTTATGTTACTATTAACTTTGAGAGAACGCAGTTTATGCATACTTATCGATATTATGAATCACATAATATATCAAATAAGTGTGTTGTAACGTGACGAAGCTCTTGAGCTCAAGTCAAGGTCTCCTGTCTCGCGATCGTTTTGAGTCAATGTAAAAATTATTTACAGAAAACCAATATGGCACAACCGACACAAAAAACCTCATTCGTAAAGCTTAAAGTCACTTGGGGCTGATATAAACTGTCACCTAAGTAAACATTTTCACTTTTTTTTATAGGAAAAAGGATAGTCACCAAATAGGTTATCTGCTAGTAAGTGACTTTTTAACACTAAGACCTGACCCACAGATGCATTGTAGCTTTTACGATGGATGGAGTTACAAAGTAGGAAATGGCTGGACCTCCTAATATCTCTTACTCCGAATGATGCGTGCATTGAGCCACTTTAATTCGGTTTTCTCAGATTTCGTGTTATTTCACCGGTCGAGATGACCCATGCACGCAGCGAACTGGCTACATTCTACATTACAAATGCCTTCACTTCTAAACTAGGTTACAACTTCATACTAAATAAACCATAGACCATCAAATCTACACTATTAGGTGTTTGTCTTAAATTGAGGCGCCAATAATATTAGACCAATTTTCTATTCAGGTCATATCAATCGTCGACATTCACTTCTATATTGCAAATCACAACCAGATTGGCATAAATGGTAATACAAAATTTTACGACTATTATAGATAACTAGATGACCCGGCAAACGCTGTCTTGCCAAAAAATAAAATTTAAAAAAATAAGAGTTCATCGTAGGGAGTTTAAAAATTTAGGGTTGTATGTATTTTTGTACCCTGTTTTATAAAAAACAGAAATATATCGAAAAATTAAAAAAAATATTTAGGGGTGGGCTACCCTTGTGATTAAGGGGGATGAAAAATAGATGTTGTCCGATTCTCAGAACTACCCAATATGCACACAAAATTTCATGAGAATCGGTAAAGCCGTTTCGAATGAGTTTAACCACAAACAACGCGACACGAGAATTTTATATATAAGACTGGATGACCCGGCGAACTTTGTTCCGCTTCAAAAGTAATAACTGTTGTCCCGCTATGTTAATACTGCAATATCTTCGAAAATATTCGTTTAAAGTGCATGCCGTAAAGGGCCAGGATCATCTATATTACATGCACAATCTATTTAAGACACTTAATTGTATGAAAATTAATGCTGTAATATTTAAAATCGCTTCGTAAATAGGCCATTATTTCCATTGGCCATTTGGATTATCCCTAAGAGATAGACATATGCCTTCGCAGATTTTTTTGTAGACCTTCTGAAGGTGTTTAATAATGTAGAACATTGTTTTGATCTATCACTTAGGGTTCAGGCAGCGTTTGCGATTAAAGTTCTAAATCTTGAAAATTATCACTTTTTTACTACACTATACATGAATTATAGATCAAAACCACGCTGTTGACACCCTCTAACAATTAAAAAAAACCGCATCAAAATTCGTTGCGTAGTTTTAAAGATATGCGCATACAAGGGGACAGACAGCGGAAAGTGACTTTGTTTTATACTACGTAATGATGATTTATATAGTTTTGGACGCGATTCGTGGACCACGGTCGCAGATCCATGCAGTTCGCCGCATTAATGACCGGCTTGACCGGTGATATTTCACGACCTATAGAATATCGATATCATGTGGCGCATCTGGTGTTTTATCATGCTAGTTTTGGCTATTTGCCGGCTCGCGTCAGCCGGCTAGACAACATAACATAACTTCTCGCCTTTTTCTACCCGAATGTGTAGGCAGTGGCTGTTTAGCCTCGACTCGACGTTATATTTACGTCCCAAATGGAATAGGTGGCTAACCTATTGCCGTATTGGCACAAAGTTTTTAGTCATCGATATTTATCACACATAACTTTCGAAATTAATTTCGAAAAATGATTAGTGTGTGTCAGCATTCGAACCCGCAACATCTCCAGATGTGATACTCCAGAAACCGTGTGCTCGAACACTGGACCACCGAGACTATAAAATTTTGTAAGCCGGCTAGACTTGGTTTAAAACATTGTTTTCTACTATATTATGCATGGATTATACATAATAAACACCAGTGTTAAAATATTATATCTATTAAAATATCACACCAAAATCCGTTATTGTAGTTTTCGAGATCTAAGCGGATAAGGGGACAGACAGTAGAAAGTGACTTTGTTTTATACTATGTAGTAATGATCTTAAGATTAAACATTATGTTTTTACTGATTAAGTTAAAATTAAATCATTGTCTCGGTAGTCCAGTGGTCGAGCTCCACGCTTCTGAATCAGAAATCGTGAGATAGATTACGGACTCACACCAATTATTTCATGGAATTCTTTTCAGAAATTATGTGTGATAAATATCAAAGACTGACAAAAGTTTAAATTAAACTATATTTCTAACATTTATTTGTTTAATGGTCTCCGTCTATTATTGGCTAAGGTCTACCTTTCACATGTAACTCCAAATGCACGAGATTTGTTCATACATGATTATTTGCTTAAGTTTTTCACCGCCACAGTAGTATATCTTTTAACTGCTCAAATGATATTTAGTAAATGTATTACAAAAAATAGATATATTACAATAAGTTAACCTACACAGTTCGCTGTATGACTGGGCAGGCTCGACCGGTAAAATACCACGACCTCTCAGAATATCGACGTGAATTTGCTCGCTGCCGCGTTTCGTTCCTTGGGGGAGTAGGATAGTAGGTTGGGGGACGTGAAAGGTGAGGGTCTCTTTTTCCATCCTATGCCCTTAAAAGCTGGCAGCGCAATTGTAACAATTTCTGTGTTGCATGTGTCGATGGGTGGCGCTAGTCAAGTTCCACCAGGTGACCTGCTTGCTCGTTTGCCCTCCAATCCCATAAAAAAGGTCCGATCCGATCCGATAAAATCATTTATTTTTATACATGTTTAGCGTTTAGAGAATTAGCAAGTTAGGTTTAAACGATATTTTAATGTCCGATTAAATGTGATCAGGGAAAAGTTGGTTAGACTTTACCAAAAAATATGGGTTATACTTTTTTTATAGTAACTATATTGGGGCAAACGAAGAAGCCGGTCGCCTGATGGTGAGCAATTAGCTATTGACACCTGCAACACAGACAGATACCAATTAAGTTGCCAGCCTTTAAGATCGATTAGAGAAGGTGTCCAAGTGGGAATGGAAGAAGTTGGGACTCCGAACACCTTAGCGACCGAAACACAGTATAAGCCACTTTCCTTCGATATTCTGAGAGGTCTATTTCATCGTTCGCCGGCCAATTCATGCAATGAACTGGGACGGCTCTACGCTAGGATTCAATCAATCAATGAACTTTGGTGAAATTATAATTATTAGATAGATAACTTTGTAACCGGGACATAGCTCGGGGTATTATTTGTTATCACTGCTAATGCACATTAAAGGGTTATCAACACTGTTACAACTGTGTCGGTCGGTCGATTTTACCAATACATTATTAAACGATAGCTGTGTGAAAGTTTGACTTGGTATATAATAGGTCGGGGAAAAAGTCTTTTCGCATAACGTAGGTATAAACTTATTATAAAATTTCTTTGACTGTACTATTTGTGTCCGGCTGGTTTTGGTAACATTGAAAAGGTTACATTATAAAGAAAAGAAAAAAATAAAAAAAAGTTGTTTCCCGCTATTTTTCATTTGTTTTTCTCTCCGTAAAAATGAGTGAATCTAATGAAGAAATTCGATACATTTTAAAATTTTATTATAAAAAAGGCAAAAATGCAACTCAAGCAGTGAAAAAAATTTGTGATGTTTATGGACCTGATGCAGTGTCAGTAAGAGTAGCACAAATTTGGTTCAAACGTTTTCAGTCCGGAAATTTTGATGTTAAAGATGCACCTCGCTCTGGTCGCCCTGTTACGAATAAAATGGACGCCATTTTTGAAAGGGTGGAGCAAGATCGGCATATTAGTAGTTACGATGTAGCTGAAGAACTGGGAATTGACCACAAAACAGTTTTGACCCATTTGAAGAAAGCTGGTTATACAAAAAAGCTCGATATTTGGGTGCCACACGAGCTCACTCAAAGAAACTTAATGAACCGTGTACTCATTTGCGATTCATTATTGAGACGTAATGAAACCGAGCCGTTTTTGAAGAGATTGATAACTGGCGATGAAAAGTGGATCACGTACGACAAGAACGTGCGAAAAAGGTCGTGGTCGAAAGTTGGCCAGGCTTCACAGACTGTGGCCAAACCTGGCCTAACACGAAATAAGGTGATGCTGTGTGTATGGTGGGATTGGAAGGGCATTGTTCATTATGAGCTTTTACCGTCCGGCAAAACCATCGATTCTGATCTTTACTGCCAGCAACTGATGAGATTAAAGGAAGCAGTCGAGAGAAAACGGCCGGAATTGATCAACAGGAAGGGTGTGGTCTTTCATCACGATAACGCTAGACCACACACATCTTTAGCCACTCAGCAAAAATTAAGAGAGTTCGACTGGGAGGTCCTAGTGCATCCACCATATAGCCCTGACCTTGCGCCTTCAGATTTTCACCTGTTTCGGTCTCTCCAGAATTCTTTAGGTTCTGTAAGGTTGACCTCAAGAGAGGACTGCCAAAACTATTTGTTCCGTTTTTTTGATCAGAAGTCCCAAAGTTTCTACAGTAACGGGATAATGTCTCTGCCCACAAAATGGCAGAAAGTTATTCAACAAAACGGTACATATATATTGTAAATAAATGTAAATAAACTTTGAAAAAAATGTCTTGACTTTTCATACAAAAATACGAAAATACTTTTTCCCCAACCTATTATGTAGAGTGAATGAACTTCAAATATTAGGTGTACTCATTCATTCGTTCATTCATATTTATGTCAGACTGACGTTTAGATTAGAATTTTATGAGCAGCGAGGTTAGTAGATAGCATTTGAAAGGAGAAGCCAGTAGCCAGAACAAATGCAAGGATAACTCTTGATGACGTATGCGGCAGAGATAGAGATTGCAATCGGGAGTAATGGATGCGGTAATCACATTAATTAGAGATTATATAAAAGTTATTCCGAACACTTCTCTCATCCAGCAAAACACGACTTGACAAGGTGACGATTTTCTGACAGGTTATGTTATTTCACCGGTCAAGCCGGCCCAATCCTGCAGCAAACTCTAACGAAGTTTTATGTTTGGTTTTATCAAGTGATTTTTGAGAAATTGAAACAAAATATAAAATAAAATATATTGATCTATTTCACCGGTAAATACGTTTTTGTATAAGCGGGTAAACAAGCACGAGTGTCACCTGATGGTAATCAACTAACGCCGCCTATAGACACATGCAACAAGAGTACGTTACCTAGGCTGGCACCGACTCCAAAAATAAGTGACATTTGTATATATTTTAATAGTTAAAAATGACTTTATTAAAGTATTACGTTTTGTATATTGTATTTAGTTTACAAATTAGTAAATTACGTTATTTATCGCTTTTTATCCGACTTTGAATGAAGGCCAATCGTAGCTCCAGGTTACTTGCAGAAAATAAAAAACATTTTTACAGAAATGTGTCCAAACTCCTAACCGTTTAAGACCGTTTGGATCCAAAACACAAAAACACTATACTCGCATACAATTTTCGGAGGTTGCCTTCGATTTCTCCTGGTTTCCATCATCAGATCCTGACCTGGTGAAAATGGAAACAAAAGTAAACACTATCGATCAAAAAAAAAATTTGAAATCGGTCCATAATTGAAGAAAATATCGGTGAACAGACATAAAAAAAAATACATACAGACGAATTGAGAACCTCCTCCTTTTTTCGAAGTCGGTTAAAAATAGCAACTAGGCGCTGTAAAAATCCAGGCAAAACATATGCAAATTACTCAGAACAAACAACAAACACACAAAAGACAGTTAAAATTTTTACAGTAGGTCTAAATATATTAAATACACTCGAGAGCAATGAATCCGGGTCACTTAAAGAATCCTAAAAATCTCGGAAACTAAAAATGGTAGGTTAATGCAATAAATTGTATTTAATAGACAATGTAATACTCCTTAAATGAAGGTATTAAAACTTCTTAGTTATTGTAAAGTTATATCATAAAAAAATCAAATTTGAAAAAGGGCCACTTTCGAAGATGGAACTACGAAATTACAGCATTTGGTTTTGCTTTTGTTTGTAATCTGTCATTTATGTGGGTACATAAACCATGTTGATAGTGCTCTATATTCATTATTCAAGCTGAAATTATGTCGCTTACGCCTGAAGAATGCACCAGAATACTTACAATGCTGGAAACCGGCCGGAGTCAGCGCGATACAGCCAGGACTGTTGGTGTGTCGCTGTCAACAGTACAAAGAGTTCTCCGACGTTACGAAGAAACTGGTTCTAACCTACGCAGACCAGGAACGGGCAGAACCAGGTATACCACAGCACGAGAAGACCGATACTTGGTGAACACCATGCTTCGAAATCGCTTTCTCACAGGAACTGAACTCACCAATCAGTTTCGACGCCTCGGAGGAAGTAACCCAAGTGCATGGACAGTAAGACGTCGGCTTGCTGAATCTAACTTAAAACCCCTTAGACCTGCAAACGGCCCTAAACTGGAGCGTGGGCATCGTATTTCAAGACTAAGATATGCCCAGAGCCACGTAAATTGGAGTATTGAAGATTGGTCAAAAGTTATGTTCTCCGACGAATCAAAATTTATGCTCTACAAGCACGATGGAAGACACAGAGTGTATCGAAGACCAGGGGAAAGATTCAAGCAAGCATGCATCGAGGAAAAAGTAGCCTACGGTGGTGGGTCTGTACTTGTGTGGGCCGGAATTTCTTCTGAAAGTCGCACAGAGCTGGTGATCATAGAAAACGGCTCTTTAACTAGCGTAAGATATGTGGAAGAAATCCTCAATGATCACGTTGGTCCATTTATGGTCAATTTAGGTGAGGATGCTATATTTATGCATGACAATGCCCGACCTCATACAGGTAGGATTGTGAATGACTACCTTCAAGAGATGAACATTACTCGTATGGAGTGGCCAGCGCGCAGCCCGGATATCAACCCGATCGAGCATGCTTGGGACGAGCTAGGCAGATGCGTAAAACAACGAAACCCTCCCCCAATCACGCTTCGTGAGCTCAAAATTGCTCTCACAGAGGAATGGGAGAATATTCCCCAAAATCGTATAAGGAACTTGGTGTACAGCATGCCAAACCGCGTAAACGCAGTAATGGAAGCACGAGGAGGCAATACGAAGTATTAAAATTCAAGAAAATCGTAATAAAGTTCAAAAATTTCATGTTTCCTATTTTTGTTTTAAGGAGAGATCAGCAGATTTTTTCTTTATGTAATTTTGTGTTAATAAAATGTATGGTGACTCATATTTTTTTTACTTTCATTTAAGGAGTATTACATTGTCTAATAAATACAATTTATTGCATTAACCTATCATTTTTAGTTTCCGAGATTTTTAACATTCTTTAAGTGACCCGGATTCATTGCTCTCGAGAGTATTTGAATAATTTCTTAAACATTTAACATAAAAGTGTTATAATTGGACATTACCCACGGCGATTTTGTTTTTCATTTACACAGGTATTAGCTATTCTTTGAAAAAAAAAGAGAACTTTGGAGTACCTACTAAAGTGAAAATATGAAGTACAAAAAATACCACTCTTCGATACTTAATGATCGATGACACTTTTCTTACAAAACCTTTTTTTTTTCAAATTGTATTTGACGTACAATAGTGTAAAAAGACACATATTATGCATTGTATTCTACTATAATGATTATGTAAATAAGACGTCCTTTAAACAGAGATCCATAGACAAAAATTCACGATATCGTAAATAAATTATACGTTATGTAACTTATTCGTCTATGTCATTGTGCAGAGGTCGTCTACTATCACGCTAACTATACTTGCAGCTGTAGAGACATAGCAGGTGCGCTGGAGACATAAATACTTCAAATTGTACCACAATAATTAACTATACTTAAACTGTAACCTAAGCATTACAATTAGCTATTTGGGTGACCATAATGTATAGATTGAATACCATAATAGCCATAGACAACGACCACCTCTTACGGGGTATTCTGACAAAACTGGACGGATGTAGTAGGTCGAGGAGGACCACGGTTTAGGTATTTTCCGAGATCGAAGTGGAGGCAAGAGTTATGAAAATCAAAGCAGTTAATCAAGTGTGCAAGAATCGTTATGGCACTCTGTTGTTTCCGCCTGCCCCTCAAGGGACATGGCGTGAAGTTGTATTTTAACTTCTATGATTTATGAAGAGTGTAAGATAAAGGGAAATGGGAAAACAGTGGTTTAACATATTGGACATACGTTGGGGAATTGGGAACTATACGTCGCGGGCTTAATAAGGCCCTAGGAGTTGATTGTCATGGACAACGTCAGAGTTATAGCTTTAGAGGACTATACAACTTTAACGGTTTTATTTAAATTTTGAACTTTGGCGCGCTTTGAAATTCAATTAAAATAAATAATAGTTTAAAAAAACTAAAAAACACGCTTTTTATAGAATACCGAACTAAAAAATAGAAAAATAAAAAAAAAAATTTTATTTTAAAAAAAGCGTGGGGTGCTTTTTAGATATTAACGAAATGATAATCACTCTACTCATATCTGTCAATAAAATATTTATAACTATTGACACCATGCACCCCACGCTTTTTTTAAAATAAAATATTTTTTTTTATTTTTCTATTTTTTAGTTCGGTATTCTATAAAAAGCGTGTTTTTTAGTTTTTTTAAACTATTATTTATTTTCTATTTTTTAGTTCGGTTTTCTAGTCTAGAACTTTCATAGTTCACAAATCGCACCATCTAGTGGCAATCACCGGAAACTAAAAAAGAAGTCGGTTACAAACAAACATACAAACATACAAACATACAAACCTACAAACCTACAAACCTACAAACATACAAACATACAAACCTACAAACAAACATACAGGTGAAGCTAATAAAAAGCTAATAAAAAAGTATTTGCAAAAGGAGGCTTACTTACAAAGAATTCTGAATTGCGCTGGTAAAGTCCTGTTTGAATTCGGGGAACGTTCGTATCTTTATGATGCGATGACCCCAGCAGTCCCCTTGACATCAGACCTCTTCCTGGTAAGTTAATTGCTTGTTATTAAATATCAGGGCTCATTGTAATTTTTAGATATAGATAATGATTTAGACCCTTCATGGCGCGCGGAGTAATTATTAATTGTCTATTACAAATTCTCTTAATTATGCTTTTAATATACATATATCTAAGTAAATTTATTTTTTGGAATATTTTTTTGTTTTAAAAATAGCGTGTTTTGTATTATATTTATGAGATTTATCCACATACAAACTATTGCTATTTTTTATCTATGTCAAGTTATTGGATAATAAATAAGTGCACTTGCACCATACACTTACTGTGAGTTGAAGTTAACCCAGCCACCTGACCTATGTATTATGTCAAATGATAAATAAATATTTGTACCATCATATAATTACCATCCCCTAATTACTCTCATTACGGGGTGATTAGGTACTGCTATTTATTTATCAATATAATAATTACCATTTTATAGACAACATGTAATATACTAATTAACCCAAACACCACAATTAGAATATAATCATATTGTATATGCATACCTACACCAAATATTATTATTTGTTATCTACATAATATTTTAATATTTCATTTAACAAAGTTATCAGTCATCGATATTTATCACACGTAACTATGGAAAATAATTCCGGGAATTCATTGGTGTGAACCCGGAATCGATGCCACGACTCCTGAATCAGAAGCGGGGAGTCCGATTACTGGATCACCGAGATTTTTTTTCTTAGTTATAAAATATTGCTTAAAGATATTTATAGTTTTATATCTTTACTAGCTGACCCAGCGAACTTTTTTCCGCATCAAAAGTAATAAATGAGTAAATTTTGGATATCTTGAGATTCAATTTGTGCTATTTATCGGCTTTAACTCCTGTCCCGCTATGTTAATACTGCAATATCAATACTAAAATATTCGTTTGCCTGCACAATGCACTAAAATTGCATGCACAATCTATTGGATGAAAATTAATGCTGTAATGTTTAAAATCGCTTCGTAAATAAGCCATTATTACTCGTAAAAAGTAATAAAATAAAAATGGTCATTGTGGGTTATCCCTAAGAGATAGATATACCCTCGCAGACCTTTTTGTAGACCTTCTGAAGGTGTTTAATAATGTAGAACATTGTTTTGATCTAACCGTTAAGGTTCAGCCAGCGTTTGCAATTAAAGTGCTAAATCTCGAAAATGATCATTTTTTCTTTACAGTATCTTAAATGAATTATAAATCAAAACCACCCCCTTGTCACCCTCTACCTATTAAAAAAGCCGCATCAAAATCTGTTGCGTATTTTTAAATATAAGTTTATGCATATAAGGGGACAGACAGCGGAAAGTGACTTTGTTTTATTCATACATATATACATAACATATATAACTTCACGCCTTTTGTTACCCGAAGATGTAGACAGCGGCTGTTAAGCCTCGTCTCGCCGTTATGTTTACGTCCCAAATGGAATAGGTGGCGAACCTATTGCCATACCGGGCACAAAGTTTGTCAGTCATCGATATTTATCACGCATAACTTCCGAAAACAATTTCGAAAAGTCATTGGTGTGAGCCAGTGTCTGGAATCGAACCCGGACCTCTGGATCAGAAGCCGTGTGCTCGACCACTGCGCCACCGAGACTTTGTTTTGTACTATGTAATGATATAGATTAAATTGTTATGTCTAGTTCCTATTAATTAATACTAAGATAAATATAATGGTTCTTAAATAAGTTCAATGTTTGTGATAATTAAATAACAGCTAAACAATATAGCGGACATATTTAGA
This sequence comes from Euproctis similis, assembly GCA_905147225.2. Lineage (NCBI taxonomy): Eukaryota > Metazoa > Arthropoda > Insecta > Lepidoptera > Erebidae > Euproctis > Euproctis similis. The sequence goes on from LR990106.1 coordinate 18,184,085, forward strand.
TATGAATAATAATATCACTAATTACACTTATATAAAGTTCAATATCTTGGGGTTAAAATCCCGAGTTGTGTGCTTAACGGAAGATGCTGTGTGGCTATCACAATATTTATCTATTCAAATCCCGTTACAATAATAAAAAAATGTTTTAAATTAAAGGGGATATAGATACATACATATGTATATTCACGCCTGTGAGCTATAGGAGTAGGCAGAGACTTTGGCTTTCCATTGATTGCGATTTCCATATTACCTAGGTCTCGTCGTTCCAGTAGTCGAGCTCTCCGTTTCTGATACAGAAGTCATGGGATAAATTCCGGCCTCACACCAATGATTTATCGGAATTATTTATTGAAGTTATATGTGATAATTAAGTTGTCATCGATATTTATCAGTAATAAATATAAAAACCTATTCCATTTGAGACGTAACGTGACAATTTGGTGAGTCGAGGCTTTAACAACCGCTGCCTACACTTTCGGGTAGAAAAAAAAAAAACAAAAATAAACAAAAAAAAAATACAATAATTAAAAACTTATGCTACCTACTAGAGTGTTACACATGAGTCTACCTGGCAAGGAATTTGGCGTGAAGTTATGTATCTATGAATATACTATTACATTTTTAGTCTCGACAAAATATAATCATAGGTCACAATCATAATCAGTATGTACGACAATACTTTGTAGTAGGTACGAAAATCAAGTTTCGTTGGCAGACCGAAACTGCCGGCGAAATTTTGCTTTTTTGCCGAAACTCGGCCGTATAATACAAAAGACACTTTGCACTGCTTATATCTTTGAAACTACGCAACGAATTTTGAAGTGTTTTTTTTTAATACATAGAGGTCAACGGGGTGGTTTTTATCTATAATTTATGTCATCATCATCATTCATCTATAGCCTTTTAAGGTCCAATACTGGACGTAGGCCTCCCCCATAGAGCACCACAACTGCCGATCCTGTGCAATCATGGGGGGTTTTAGCCATAATCGCCACGCTTGGCAGGCGGGTTGGCGATCGCAGTAGGCTGTATTTTGTTGAGAGAGAATGCTGCTGCCCATTCTTCTAGCTTTTCCCTTAGTCGCCTTTTACGACACCCACGGGAAGAGATGGGGTGGCGGTATTCTAAGCCGGCGCCACACAGCACTTTATATAGAGAAAAGAAAAAGTGATAACTCCAAAGTTTACTTTATTATTACCTACTTTTGTTGCGGAATAACGTTCGCCGGGTCAGCTAGTATATTATCAAATTCGCATTTCTACCGCTTTAACTTCACATTTGTGCCCCCGCCTCTATAAATAAAGTCGCTATAATTGCCTACTTCTGTATATGGGTCGTCTTGTTTACGTTATTTCTGCCAAAAACGTTACCTAATCCAACTTTAACGTGTTCCCATTTATTTATCCCTATTCATGCTTGCCGCGTGCCATTTTAAGATCAAGTTAGTCGCAATCTCATCCACTTTTCGCGTTTAGTGATCTTAGTTTTCGATTTTGCTTTTAATTAATCAATATATATTTACTCCTTAGACTTCTCGAAGCACTTAGAATCGTCATACAATATCTAACCACATATGAATAAATTAAAAATTAAATAACCTTAACTTAAATTTTGTTTAACCTTAATTATCCTAAATTTTGTTTGTATTAGAGCGGCGAGACGAGGCATCACAGCCGCTGCCTACACCTTCGGGTAGAAAAAGGCGTGAAGTTATGTATAAACAAGTAATTATTATTTCTTTCTGTCAATTCGTACTCGTTTATTTGGACTATATAAAATTGGATAGGCTTAATTTATCCTAAATTTTGTGTGTATTAGAAAGTATGTTTATTACAGCAGGAAAGAAGCCCACTGAATATTTCTTAGATAGCTTTTTAGAATTTTTAAATGATACGATAAAAATTGTAGCATTCAAAATTGTAAAGAGTTATAAGATAAAACGAAAATGAGCACAGAGTACCTAATAATTTTTTTCTTAACTAGCTGTTGCCCTTCGACTTCGTCTGCGTGGACGCCATAAAGCAGCCAAAATACTATGGCCGTACACGTACAGCCATAGAATTTTTAACCCTTATAATGATAAGAGTTCATTGCTCACATCAAATAAAGATAGCGTGATAATATTTAGCCTATGTTGACCCGACCTCATGGCTATATTTATCCAAAATTGGACATAAAGGCATGCAATACTTTCAGAGTTTATCCGTACCAAACATACAGATAAACAGACAAAAATTCTAAAAACCATATTTTTGGGTTTGGTGTCGATTGTAGATAATGTCCCAAGTATTCTAAAAGAAAATATCCAATGTAAAGTTTTAACTTTCCCACCATTTTATTATAAGTATAGACTATATGACTCGGCGAACTTTGTTACGCATCAAAAGTAATAAAGAAGAGAATTTTGGATTTATAACTTTTTCTTTACTACATTATACATGAATTATAATTAAAAACATGATAAAAACCACCCCGTTGACAACCTCTATAACAATTAAAAAAACGGCATCAAAATCCGATGCGTAGTTTTAAAGATATACGCAAATAAGGGGATATATACGAGTATGGTAGAGCCAAGCAGTTTGCTGCGTAAATGGGCCGGCTCGACCGGTGAAATACCACAACCGCTCAGAAGACCGACGTAAAGTCATGCCGTGTTTCCTTCGGTGAGAGAGGTACCCTTCCCCATCCTTCCCTATCCCATAAAGGTCTGCTCGTTTGCCCTCCTATCCTATAAAAAAACAGACAAGAAAGACAGCGGAAAGTGAAACTGTTTGTTTTAAACTATTTAATGATAATGTAATTAATTTATTTCTTCAATTGTAAATAAACTTTATATGGCGTAAAAATATCTTGGACCCCTGCTAATAGTAATCATAATAATATATAGTAAGTTTAATATAAATACACTAAGTGCGTTATGAGTTTATTCAAAATATTATGTATTTGCTATAAAAACTAGTGATTTCCCATAACATTACCTACCTGAATGCCAGACCCCACGGAAGGGAAAATTCACAAACACAAAATGTTGTCTAAGTCATTCCGAAGTAATATTTATATTTTTTATTAAAATATTTTTATAATATTAATGTATTCGGTAACAAAACGCAATCGTAAACATATTTTGAATTATTTATTAGTTATGGTGTGACTGTATCTTTGTCATAGTGTAAAACAAAAACAATTACTTACATTTATTTAATTAAATTAATTTAATAAAATCATCACATAAATACTTTTTCACTTTTGACATTTAACAAAACTGCATTTTAAAAAAATAAGCTTTTGAATAAAGAATTATAGTTTTGAATTTCGAATTATAACGTAATAAAATATCGTAGTCGTCCGGCGCGCGTTCGTTCTATCGCGTGTGTTGCGAAACTATACGTTTAACCTTAACTTTACGAGACTTTAGCGTTACCATTCATCTGTCAATATGGCCTCTCCTTATAATTTTAATCCCACCAAAAACATTAGTATATGAATACGCACACACACGGAATAACTTATTGATAGGTTGTCGAGATTAGTATAGGCAATATCTATTTCCATTGTGTATTATTAACATCTAAAGAAGTAAAAGTAAAAAATACCTAATCATTTTTCAAAAAAAGTAGCAAAGGACAAGAGGGTCACGCAGTAGTAAGCTTATGAAGGTTACAACTCCGTGGCCACCTTTAGAAGGGTATAGGGAGTTGGACGGCAGGCGGATGAGAGGGTACAGTAAGCAGGTAGGTCTGCGGATACTTCTTTCACCAAACGAAATGCGTCATGAGCCACTCTACGTCGATTTTCTGAGAGCTCGTGGTATTTCTCTGATGTAGTAGGCATTATCATACAGCGAACTGCATGACTCTTCTACTTTATTTTCCAATATAACTCACAAAATAAATTTAGGTTTTCAATATAATTTGAAAGATTGTTGTAACATATTTATGTCATGTAACGTATTCATATATTATCCGTAACATATTTTTATAATAATAATTATTAAACTCATGATTTATTTAGTTGAATGCTTCCCGCGTATTTTTCACCGGCTGCAATAGCTCCTTTAACCTAGTGATAAATAATTAAATTCCATTGACCTATCAACAATTTTTTTGGAATTAATAAATTTACTTATGCCATCAAATATTCCGAAAAAAATATTGGAACCGCAAAGCATTTATTAACTATATTTGCATTTAACGTGGTATTTCGCAATATCAACTAATTTGTTGGGCAACGAACCATAGAACTATCGCCAAATCTAGGGATTAGCCATAAACTTTTGAAGCGACAACGTCAAAACTTTTTTTAAAATACCAAACCACCTCTTCGCTTAGCAAAGTCTATGCTATAAAAATTAAATAAATTGAACGAATGAGTAAGTTACGTTATTTATCGCTTTTTAGTGATAGAGGTACTGTTTTCATATACTTATAGATTGTGTGGTTTACGTTTCTAGAAGTCGGTTTAACTTTTTTTTTTAAAGTAATTTTTTTCACGAGTTTTAGTGATACTAATGAGTTGTGAACTTCAATAGAAGTTGGTTAATTTACATGGCTTGCAGTTTAGTAAATATATTTGCACTAATTACAAATCCGTTTGTTAAATGGTTGATATTTTAGGGAGCTATAATTGACACAACTAGGTACTTAGATAAAAGAGTATGATAATACTTGATAAGTATTTATATTTTTGTCATTATCATGGGTAGACCCAATAACACTACAGTCCGAATGAAGGCCAATCGTAGCCTGGATACGATTGCAGAAAATAAATAAACATTTTTACAGAATTGTGTGGTCCTAACCGTATAAGAGTTCTGTAGCTTCATCATTTCATCATCAGCACAGCAGTATCAGACGTTGATTTAAGCATACCTCCCAAGCAACACGTTAGTCCTATATTCTACTAAACAGTTTCCATCGACTAACTGCAGTACTGTCTCCCAACTCCTAACCGTTAAGGAGTTCTGTGGCTTCTTCATTAGCATAGCAGCATCAGGTGTATATTCCAGCATACTTCACCAGCAACAGGCTAGCCCTGCATACTACCAAGTAGCTTCTATCGACCAACTGTCTTCAAACTCCTAACCTTGAGGAGTTTTGTTGCTTCTTCATCAGTACAACAGCATCAAATGTTGGCACCATAAAGAGTATTTTTTTTTATGGGATAGGAGGGCAAACGAGCAGGCGTGTCACCTGATGGTAAGCAACCAACGCCGCCCATGGACACCAGCAAGACATATAGTGTTACTGTTGCGTTGCCGACCTTTAAGGGATAGGGGATAGGAAAGGATGGGGAAGGGGGGTGGGCGTCCGGGTACCCCTCTCACCGAACGAAACGCGGCAATAGCCACTTTACGGCAGTCTTCTGAGAGGTCCCTATATTCCTAAGACTTCACTATTTCGAAATAAAAACACCATACTCGCATACAACTTTTGGTGGATGCCTTCGATTTCTCCTGGTTCCCATCATCAGATCCTGATCTGGTGAAAATGGGACCATCTCGGAAATAAATACTATACGGAAGTAAATAATAAAAAAAAATACAACGAAAAAAAATGTTTGAAAAATGTCGGTGAACATACATAAAAAAAAAATATTATACATACAGACGAATTGAGAACCTCCTCCTTTTTTCGAAGTCGGTTAAAAAAGACAAGATGAATTATCTAGATTGTGAAATCTTAATAATTTGGACGGAAACAAATAGTTACAGTGTGCAACGCTTAACCGTTACCTAAATATCGGGGATATTCAATTGTTCACAAGACATAACGAAATGAAGGTAAGGAAGGTAAATATAATGACCATAACTCAAAAGAAAATTGTACAAGTCTGAGAAATTATGCTTGGTTTCATTGTAGTATGTCACGAAAATTATAATTGGCAAACTTGACTGAAAAAAAAAATACAGATTTTATGATACATTAATGAGAAATCTATTAATCTGAGTAAAAAAGACATGCAAAAAGAAGTAGGGGCCTAGTGGGAGTCCTCTATTCTAGAGCCCAGGGGCATCTATTGGTAAGCGACTAAAGCCGCCCATTGACATCAGCAACGCCGAGAGGATCGCAGTAGCAGGCTTTTAAGGGGAGATGGGAGGGAGAGGGAAGATGGTGGGCCTCCGGATACTGCTCTCAAGGAAACGTGACATGTGTAGTTTTTCATCGGTCTAGCCGACCCATTTATGAAGTAGAAGGCATCACTCAACCTGTTGCTATTAAACTCGAGTAAAACAAATGTATTATCAGGTACACTCACTCGGTCTCTGCAGACCAGTGGTCAAGCCTCACACTGTCTCACACAAATGACTTTTCTAAGTTCTTTTCGCAAATTATATGTGAAAAATATCGTTGACTGAAAATTTTGTGCCCGGTATGTCAATAAGTTCGCCACCTATTGCCATTTGGGACGTAAACATAACAGCGAGTCGAGGCTTAACAGCCGCTGCCTACACCTTCGGGTATAAAGTTGCAAAGGTGAAGTTATGTTATGTTATCAGGTGCACGATGGACCGCTATCTACCCTTTAACGAAATCATGTTATATATATACAATTTACAAATGCTTGAAAATTAATTTCGATAGCAAAAAACATATTCTGTGGTAAGTAAAAACAACAACACAAAAAATCACATTAGCCAAAGATTTGTTTCACAAAAATCGGCCATAAAAAGCAAGGACAAAATTTTAAAGTTTACAATACCTATTCTTATAACTTAAATACCTACCATAGAGTAGGCATAGATTTGTAAGTTGCAAGTTTTTTTATGATGAAAGGGCGCAAAAGTGCTATGGGTCACCTGATGGAAAGCGACGACCGCCGCCCATGGGGCCTTTCAGATGGGAATAGGCTAGTTTCTTGAAGATTCGTTGTAACTGTCCGAAAATACCGTCGTCGGCAACTGGTTCCTGGTTTCAACAGCGCGTGGTAAGAAGTGCCGGTTGAAACGCACAGTTGTCGATCGCCAGCCATTCATCCAATGCGGATTGTAGCATTGATGCGTCGAGCGATAGCGAAAATCAGCAGGCAGTATCCATCTGAACAATTCTTCAGAACCCTCTCCGTGGTATATGCGGTAGAAGATGCATAGACATGGACCATCTCTCCGCAACGCCAGAGGCTTAGAATAATAACGCATATACCTACGTTATTATTTTATGGCCAGAGGATCAAGCGGATCGGAAAGAGCTTGGTTGTCGACAAGCCGCACCGCGCGTCGTTGGATGCGATTAAAAACTCTTTTTACAATGCTGAGCAATGACCATCTAGAGAAAAAAGAAAAACTTATGAAACCTGGAAACCGATTCTTTATTCTTTTAATGTTAGGTAGGTACTATTATTTGGCACAGGTCATAAGGAAAGTCTTCAATTATTTATGTTCCTACTCCTCACCATTTTGAAGCTCATTGTTATGCAGCAGTATACTAGCTTGTCAGACTTGGAAATTAATTATAGGAAAACTGCTAATGCTGTCGATGTTTAAATCTATTACTTTTTGCGATAAGGATAATTTCAACTAAATAAGTATTTAGTTTTTCAAATCGATCACGTGTCATTCCCATTTTATTCTCTTGACATTGACAAAAAAGGTTATGATAAGTAAGATTATGGTTATAAGTGCTCAGTAATGCACTTTGCCTTTTTTATTAGCTTTTTATTAGCTTCACCTGTATGTTTGTATGTTTGCATGTTTGTATGTTTGTAGGTTTGTAGGTTTGTTTGTAACCGACTTCTTTTTAATGTTCATAGTTCACTTCTCGCACCACCATCTAGTGGCAATCAGCGAAAAGTCTACGTTATCAACTTGAAACGAGTTCCTTGTATAAGTCACAGATGGCGCTATTAACGCGCTTGTTATAGAAAACCGAACTAAAAAATAGAAAATAAATTTTAATGAATTTAAATTAAGAAAATAGTGTTAAAAATTTCAATGAATATAAATTAAAAAAAAGCGTGGGGTGCTTTTTAAGATATTATCGAAATGATAATCACTCTACTCATATCTGTCAATAAAATATTTATAACTATTGACACCATGCACCCCACGCTTTTTTTAGTGTTCATAGTTAACAAATCGCACCATCTAGTGGCAATCAGTGGAAAGTTTACGTTATCAACTTGAAACGAGTTCCTTGTATAAGTCACAGATGGCGCTATTCCTCAAATTCGAAACTAAGAAACGCGCTTGTTATAGAAAACCTAACTAAAAAATATAAAATAAATATTAGTTTAAAAAAACTAAAAAACACGCTTTTTATAGAAAACCAAACTAAAAAATAGAAAATAAATTTTAATGAATTTAAATTAAGAAAATAGTGTTAAAAATTTCAATGAATATAAATTAAAAAAAGCATGGGGTGCTTTTTAAGATATTATCGAAATGATAATCACTCTACTCATATCTATCAATAAAATATTTATAACTATTGACACCATGCACCCCACGCTTTTTTTAGTGTTCATAGTTCACAAATCGCACCATCTAGTGGCAATCAGTGGAAAGCTTACGTTATCAACTTGAAACGAGTTCCTTGTATAAGTCACAGATGGCGCTATTCCTCAAATTCGAAACTAAGAAACGCGCTTGTTATAGAAAACCTAACTAAAAAATATAAAATAAATATTAGTTTAAAAAAACTAAAAAACACGCTTTTTATAGAAAACCAAACTAAAAAATAGAAAATAAATTTTAATGAATTTAAATTAAGAAAATAGTGTTAAAAATTTCAATGAATATAAATTAAAAAAAGCGTGGGGTGCTTTTTAAGATATTATCGAAATGATAATCACTCTACTCATATCTGTCAATAAAATATTTATAACTATTGACACCATGCACCCCACGCTTTTTTAAATTTACATTCATTGAAATTTTTAACACTATTTTCTTAACTTAAATTCATTAAAATTTATTTTCTATTTTTTAGTTTGGTTTTCTATAAAAAGCGTGTTTTTTAGTTTTTTTAAACTATTATTTATTTGCCTACCCGTATAACAAATTAATTTAAATTGTCTAAACTCTCATTACGAATTTTAATTTTACAATTTTGAAATTATAACATTAAAATTGTAAAATTCTTCATCATTTTTCTTTTACGGTCTCTCAATTATTAACACTTGCCATAACTTTATGCCTTTTATACCCGAAGGTGTAGACAGCGGCTGTTAAGCCTCGTCTCGCCGTTATGTTAACGTCCCAAATGGAATAGGTGGCGAACCTATAGCCATACCGGGCACAAAGTTTTCAATCATTGATATTTATCACACATAACTTCCAGTACCTAACCAACCATTATTAAATGAAGAAATATCCTATTGATATTGCTTTTAAATAACTGGTATTAGCGAAAGAATGATTAAAGTTGGTTCAATACTTTGAGAGTTTATCCATTAAAAGCGAACGAACAAATCTTTCTTCTTCATATTTTGATACTATTTGACCCGGCGCACTTTCGCATCAAAAGTAATATAGAAATAAATTCTGGATTCATCACTTAGTCTGTACTACATCATACGCGAATTATAGATAAACACCACCTCGTTGACACCCTCTATCTATTACTAAAGAAAACCGCATTAACATCCGTTGCGTAGTTTTAAAGATATATAAGAGGCATATAAGAGACATTTAGCACTTAAATACACCTCCTCCGAGTAAAGATTGGCATAGTGTTGCGCCCATCTATCAAGTTATTTATGTTTGTCGGTGATAGGGTCGCCGTTAAGGTCTTTAATTGTAACACGTCTCCTTGTCGTTGGTCCAATGGCAGTTTTGATGCCTTGATACATTCCACGATAGTCCCCAGAGTCACGACAGAATTGTATTGTTTCACAAAGCTTGATCCAGTACCTGTTCGCGCAAACACGAGATTTACGCTGCAGATTTGCTTTGGCAGCTTTGTAATCCCACAGTGCCTTGTCAACAGAAGGGTCATCCGTTTATCGTGTACGAGCTATGCGTTTACTCTACATGTAAGGACGCAACTCGTCCTCGCACTCAGCAAACCAGTCCCGTTGTGTTCTTTCTAGTTTCCCGAACTTTCGGACTGATGTCTCCAGCAGTGTTTCCCTAGCAAGATGCCACATATCCTCCGCATTTTCTGTTTTAACTAGTCTCTCGTGAGACAGATTAGCTTCAAGATCTTCCGCAAACAGGCTGTAAAGTGTATCATCCAGGATGGCCTTGGAGTTTAACTTCGTCGTACGGCGAGGGTATTTGCTAGAGTGGATCCTCTTAGGTGTCAGGCGAGTCTTGGCAAGAACGTGAGAGTGATCTGTATCGCAGTCCACACTGTGGTATGTACGAGCATTAAGCATGTCGCGTAATTCTCCCTCCCCACCCAGAAGAATGTATAGTTAGCTTCGCTCAGGCTTCACTCACCAGTGAGACGAATTTCCTGCAATGCAGGAACGTCTATGCGGGGACGAAGGAGTTCCCTATCAATTAAGGCTGTTTTTCTAATCGTTGGAATACCGTTGGCGGGTGTGCCCGGTAACATAGTTCTAATAATCCACGTAGCAAACCGAGTTACTATTGATTTATTTTTTTGGTTCTAGGTACCTTATTACCCAACCTGTTTCAGACACTATGACATTTCTGCTGCTCCACACACCCATAGAAGCGCAGGATGGGGGACGGACCAGTAGATACCTTATTGGCTGGGGGTTGCTATGGCGGGCGATAACTGGTCAGTTAGCCGCGATGGGCAATCCCATCGCCGAGAGTCACCCCTGGCGCCTGCGCACACGTCCAGCGCTAGGCTTATAACCGGTACTGTAACTCCCCGTGTTGTTAATCGCACTCGTACAAGTACGAGCAGAGTATTCTCTCTGCAGGCATTGCATCGCCTGGGAAGCATTTGTGAAGCCAAAGACTTGCTCAGCATCTGTGGCTCCCTCTGGACCTCACTGTACACTTATATAGTTTAATGTATTTTATGTTAAAATTGTAGGTAAACTTTGTATAAAAATGATCTAGGAGTCGATAGTGGTATTGTGGAAAGGGAACGGGTTTCATTTAAGGGTTTGAGGTATCATCTACCCCCATGATTATTTCAGGTTGAGTTTTATTTTATTTTTATTTATATATTTTATTAGGGACGCCAGTAAATGATGCACATTGAGTTACTCAAGTACTTAATTGCATGTCCGGTGCTCATTTCTTTAAGGCACACCCAAATATTAATAACAACATCCACCATTATATTGAATTTCTGTAGTTACAAAATCCACACTTATACAATACACCAATAATTACTTAAATTAATAACAGACACAATAATAAATATATCTAAATTGACAAAATTCAGTATCTTTCTGTACATCATCATCATCTCATGTCAAATAATAAAAATTAACTTATTTGATCATTTCGAAATTTTACACAGTAAATAAATAATTATTAATAACATTAAAACAACCTTTATGAATTATAACGCGAGCTTTTAGTACCTATTTTTATTTAATTCCCGACGTTTCGAACTTAACGACTACCATCTTTTTGTTCATCACTCGTGAAAATGATCTCTGTAAAGAGTTCGAAACGTCGGGAAATAAATAAAAATAGATTCTAAATAAACGCGATATAATCCATAAAGGTTGTTTTAATGTTATGAGTGTGATTCGTGAAAAACTAAGAAATAAAAATAATTATTAATTTTAAATTATTGTTACATGGCCGATACAAACTTATACATTTTTTATGGTTACAAATATAATATAATAATAATATCTTGGACACAATACACACAGCGCCCTCTAGTTCCAAGCTAAGCAACTAAATCCTTGTGTTATGGATACTAGACAACGGTTAATAATACATATTATACTTTTCTTTTGTAAATACATACTTATAATACATAGAAAAACACCCAGACGCCGCACAAATATTCATGTTTGTCACAAATATTTGTGCTCGGGTGGGAATCAAACCCCCGACCTCATTACTGCAGCCGGTAGTTTTACCAATGCGCCACGAGGCCGTCGATATGATCTATAATACCAAAATACATACATATATACTGAATATTTTAAGTGAAACTAAAAGGTTTACCGAAATTTATATATTAATTATTACTTATATATTAATTATATATATAAATTTTATTTTATATATTTGGGTGCTAAGGTTTCTCTACTTGTTGACTATTTTTAAGTGTCTGTGAAGACCTATAAAAATAAAGTTATTTTGACTTTGACTTTATCCACATCCCCTATAGATAAATTAGTTAGGTAATCGTGATAAAGCTTATAAGAGTATTTTTTATTGTTTATTTATCGTAAACAATTAAAGAATAAATATTCGACTTTAAAATAACTTCTGCCCAATGAACTCGGGCGATAATAATATGTAATTATAATTGGTAATTAAGCAAATCATAGATTTTTTTTTAAATAATAGTAGTAAAATCGTATTAAATGAAATAATAAAACACGATTTATAATTGATGTGTACTGGGTCGCCATGCCAATGAATTTTTAGAAGTTAAATCAAATCAATTCGTCTTTTTTTTTCAACATTAACCTTTTTTTGTCCACTGTTGGACGTAGGTCAAAAACAAATGATTTCATTATTTTTTTTTTAGGTCTCCACAGATACAAAAAAAATAATCATTAGAAATAAGAAATTTAACAAATAATATAAATTACATAATAACACGTGCCCTGCACATCCGTGAAACAAGACAACACGGACCAATAGCAACAAGCGGTTACCGAGTGTAGGGGCTATGAGAAGAACCGGGCAAGAAACTTTTAGTAGAAATTTTGAGTAAGTATTCGACATTTCGAGCAGGTTCATTCAAGCAGCGAACTACGTGATTCTACCACTGTGATGCTTAAATCAAATCAATTTTTAACAGTGGTAGACTCTTGCAGTTCGTTGTATGAACGGGCTGGTTCGACCGGTGAAATACCACGACCTCTCGGAATATCAGCGTGAAGTGGCTCTTGCCGCATTTCGTTCGGTGAGAGAGGTATCCGAAGGCCCAATCCCCTTTCCCCTTCCTTTCCCCTCCAGTAGGAGGGGAAAGGAAGGGTTGTTGCCGTCCTTAAAGGAGTACCTTTAAGGACACAACACTCCACGGTGTTCATGAGCGGTGAGAAGTTACTTACTATCAGGTGACCCACGAACTTGTTTGCTCCCAATCCCATAAAAAAAAATAACGCCGTGGACTGTTATGATATATTTAAAATAGCTGGCTGAAATATTCATTTAAAAATACTTCGGAATCCTTCATTTGAATATTCGAATTCGAATTTTGAAAATATTTTTGTTTTTATATAGAGACTATGGTGCAGGTCTGTTTGCCATGTAGGTACTGTCAACTCATTCCCTCGACTCCACGTCATACCAAAATCTTAATGATAATGACGCATTGGACGACCTATCTTTGTTTATTCTATTTATATATTCTAAAAGCGATATAGTTAGATCTTCCTCATCATCAATCAATATGTGCATCTAATACTAATTTGATGCTGGCCGTTTTATATTTTGCGTACCTATGTACAATTTATTGCTCAATTGGCTCGATGTGGCATTCTAGTTTTGATTTGATTGACAAACTTCTCGGCGAGTAGATGTACAAATAAAAAGGATTGAGCGATATAATCGTCAATACGTTGGCAAAATTGGCGAACGCTCTGAACAATAATAATATTTATTGATGCTTTTAGGTACACTACAAATGATGTTTAGTTTTCAACATCTAACGTTACTTCGAACTAGACAATTACAAATATTAACATAATATAACAACAACCACAGATTTATAACAAAATTGCGGGGTAGGCAGAAAGAACAGAGCGCCATAGGATAGGGTTCTTAGATACGTACACAACTCATTCGCTTCGTAGAATTCTAAATCTTGTCACGAATGCTTGTCGGTTTTAAGGCTCATGACGTCGACTTACGATAAGACACGATCAATTTGAATAAAAACGTTTAAATTGAGTTTAATAAATTTACAACATATATTTTCGGTATACGAGACATATTATATACGTTCGTATGTATTAGCAAAATGTACTACTACCAGGTCCATCAGTCAATCAATGCAAACAACATCGACAAATATTTAATTGTTAAAACGAGAAGATTGGCTACGGCGAAGAAATTATTACGTTGACGTAATGACTCGATTTTTTATTTTTTAACTGACTTCAAAGGTCTCCAAAAAGGAGGTTGTCTATTCGTATCTAGGCATGTATTACTTTTTTTTTATATATAACTTCACCGGCAATCAGTCTCGGTGGTCCAGTGGTCGATCACCCTGCTTCTGAATCTAGAGGTCGCGGGTTCGAATCCTGGCTCACAGTGGCTCACACTAATGACTTTTCGAAGTTAATTACGGAAGTTATGCGTGATATACATCGACGACTAAAAACTTTGTGCCTGGTATGGCAATGGGTTCGCCACCTATTCCATTTGGGACGTAAACTTAACGAAACGAGGCTTAACAGCCGCTGCCTACACCTTCGGGTAGAAAAGGCTTGAAGTTATGTTAAGTGTTATGTTAACTTCACTGATATTTCCGTCAATTATGTTCGTTAACCTCCGAGATTGTCCCATTTTCACCAGCTCATGATCTCATGATGGAAACCAGGAGAAATCGAAAGCAACCACCGAAAATAAAATTGTATTCTGGTATGGTGTTTTCTTACGTGTCGACATCTGATGCTGCTGTGCTGATGAAAAAGCCTCATAACTCCTTAACAGTTAGGAGTTGGAAGACAGTTCTGCAATTGGTTGACAGAAACTACTTGGTAGTATCTAGTGCCACCCTGTTGCTTGTGAAATATGATTAAATCCACATTTGATGCTGCTGTGCTGATGAAAATACCACAGAACTCTTAAACGGTTAGGACTTAGGACACAATTCTGAAAAAAATGTATTTTTGCAATGCTCTCCAAGCTACGATCGGACTTCATTCAAGCTGCCGTGTTATTAACAATAACATAATATTAAAATATATAATCGCATTTATTAGATAGATTCAATAACAATTTAAAAAAGTATAAATAGGTTCTTAATAAGTATCATTAAACTCTTTTAACTAGTACCTATTAAGAACAATTTTACTATAGATATTATATTTAATTTTGTACAGTGGTAGTGCCAAGCAGTTCGCTGCATGAATGGGCCGGCTCGACCGGTGATATACCACGACCTCTAGGAAGATCGCAGTAAAGTGCCTCATGCCGCATTTCGTTCGGTGGGAGAGGTACCCGGAGGCCCATCCTCCTTCCCCATCCTTTCCTATCCTACTCCCTTAAAGGTCGGCAACGCAACTGTAACACTATATGTGTTGCAAGTGTCTATGGGCGGCGCTGGTTCCTTACCATCAGGTGACGCGTCTGCTCGTTTGGCCTCCTATCCCATAAAAAAAAAGATAATTCAAAGACATTCCTAATAAATATGAACAATTTTACAAACGGACTTGACGGATATAATAGCTGACCCGGCGAACTTTGTTCCGCATCAAATAATAATAAATGAGTAAAATTTGGATATTCGCGTTTTGGCGCGCAACGCAACTACTATGTCCCGCTATGTTATTACTGTAATACTTTCGTAAATATTCGTTTAAATTACATACTGTAAAGGGCAATATTGATCTATATTAAATGCACAATCTATTTAATACACTTAACTGGATGAAAATTAATGCTGTAATGTTTCAAATAGCTTCGTAAATATGCCCTTATTTCTCGTAAAAAGTAAAAAAATAAAATTGGTCATTGTGGGTTATCACTAAGAGATAGACATATGCCCTCGCGGACTTTTTTGTAGATCTTTTGAAGGTGTATAACAATGTAGTTCATTATTTTGTTTTATCACTTAGGGTTTAGGCAGCGTTTGCGATTAAAGATCTAAATCTTGAAAATTATCACTTTTTTATTACACTATACATGAATTATAGATCAAAACCACCTCGTTGACACCCTCTAACTATTAAAAAAACCGCATCAAAATCCGTTGCGTAGTTTTAAAGATATACGCATACAAGGGGACAGACAGCGGAAAGTCACTTTGTTTTATACTATGTAATGATGATGATGATTTGATTTGGTATATAATTAATATATAAACTCAAAAATCACTGGACCGATTTCAAAAATTATTTCACCATTCGAAAGATGCTTTCACCCAGACTAATATAGGATATAAGTTCACAACCCAATAACATCACTAAAAATTAAGATATAAAATTACATAAAAAAGTTTTAAACTGGATTCTAGGAACATGACAAAATCCTTATGTAGTACTTTAATAAAGTCATATTTAACTATTAAAATATTTACAATTGTCGGTGCCGGTGAAAAGTTACATTGTTACACCTTTGACGACCGTGTGCGTCTTACAACACAACACAACGTAGAATTAAGTAGAAGTTTCTGAATTTCTACATATGTGCAACTTTTACATTTCGAGCTGGGTGACTATTACTAACAGTTATCAAATGCAAATTGATCTATTGACAGAGGCGTAACAAAATTCAATAAAGCGCGTTAAAAATGCTTTTTGTACCTAGATTACATTCTTTAAGGCTGCTTATTTGCTTTTGTTGTATGTATCTATCCATAACCTATCCTCAATCCTGTCAAATTAACAAAAAAATTAAATGTCATTATTGTCAACATTCATTTGTCATTACTGTCAATATTCCAAATTCTGAATTCACAATTTCCTATTTCACCCGAGATGATATCATACCCATAGCAATATATAAATAATGTTTACATTATCCACCTAGTTTTTCAACCACAATAAATATCATGAACAAAAAATGGCAGATAAACTTCGGCAGGTCATAAAAAGTTTAAAAGATAAAGCTTATTTATCACAATTACAAACAAACGGGCGTGAAAAGGTAGATCATCTGGTAACCAAGTATGTCCCGGCTACTAAAGTCAGTGAGATCGCTGAAAAACTTAATTATGAGACGGTTAGAAACAAAGTCAGAGAAATGGTATCTAGATATGAGAAGTTCACAGGGGTAGAAGAAATTATGGCCATACAGAATACCGTCGTAGAAGCTCAGGTCAGTTGTTCTTGTATAAGCTATTTTGCTTAATATAAGTGTCTTCTTTAATATGTCCCTCAAAACATAATACAACATAATTTCACGCCTTTTGTTACCCGAAGGTTTAGGCAGCGGCTGTTAAGCTTCGTCTCGCTGTTATTTTTACGTCCCAAATAGAATAGGTGGCGAACCTATTGCCATACCGGGCACAAAGTTTTCAGTCATCGATATTTATTTATATGTTCCTATATATGAAGTTACCATAGTGAGGCACAACATTAAAACCACTATCATTCCTTCAATATTCTTTAATTGTATTATCCAATACCTACAATTGTGTGGCTTTACTGTAACAAGGGATAATAATTAATTTGTTTAGAAGATCTCCTTCTTTTATCTAATAAATTAGATTTATGTGTTTTTTCATTGTGATTAATTTATTATCTTCAGTTTCATGTTTTATGATTTAAAATTGTACTAATGAAAAATTATTAGCTTAACATTTATTTTTTTTCTAATTAACAGGAAAAGTTCATCGCAGCTCAAGACAGAAGAAGAGATGTTGGCCGCCAGCTGGCTAACTTGGAAGCTAGACTTAAAGAGTTGCATGCTGAGATGCAGAATACCATGAAGGGTGATGAGAAGTACTTACAGCTTTGTACGGAGGAGCATAAGGTTAGTTTTTGTATATTTGTATTAGTATGTAATTAACATCACAACTTCAAATCTCTATCGTCTAGTTCTTAATTTTTTTTTAATTCAACAGATATTAAGTCTGGATTTTGAAGTTCAGTAAGAATCATTTATTCTTGTGCCTCAACATAAATGAAATTTATTTGAATTTAGGCATAAGTATAAATGGATTTTTAAAATGCTAGTGGCTTCATAATTAGTGCATAAGTCATATGTACATACAAATTATTTTATTATTATTTTTTAGTTGTATGTATGTGATAAAACTTAATTTGTAAATATTGTATTGTGTTCAGTTTTCTCCCTCCGGCATGATAGGATATTACAGCACATATCCTATCCAGGAGTAAACAATATAATTATCTGCTCAAGTTTGTATTTTGCTGTAAGTAATTCTTTAAATAAAATCAAATATTTTAAATAGAAATGCATATCAGAGCTTTCTAAAAATTAAAGTAATTTGAAGTAATATTTTTGTTAAATTTGTACTGAGATTTATATGAAATTTTGTTTTGATCATGTTTATTCTATGTTATGAACAGCTTATAATTCAAGAGCGAAGCCTCCGTGCACTGTTTGCCGATGCGGAGCGCGAGGAGCGTGAACTTTTCGCCACAATGTCAGCAGCTGTGAAATTGGGACATGAGAGAGAAAGGGCACATGCCGATAGAAACAAATATTGGTATATTGTGGCTTCTATATTTGGTAAGTTAGAGTTAACATTTTTTTCTATGGGAAAAGATATGAGTAAGCATAGCACCTCATGGTAAGCGACTGGCGCTGCCTATGGACATCTGGAAGGGGTTAGGCCTCGTAATGCACATCCACGAATCGTGGCATGAGCCACTTTACGTTGATATTCATATTAAGCTGCCGAATTCGAGCTATAATAATGTACATGCTATTATTGTTACCACAGGTACAGTTCTGGGTATAGCTGGTTCAACCATTAACAACCACCTCAAAATGGTTGAATTCCGGGAGATGATGGAACAACAGATGGCGAGGAGTGCTAGTGTGTTGTACACAATCGCCGGCGGTGGCTCTGCTAGTAAAGCAGATATTACTGAAGCTATGAAGACTGAGTTTGCTTATCAGGTATCTGATGACTTTTATATGCAGAATTTTGGTCAGAATGCTGGCTCACACCAATGACTTTTCGAAATTATTTTCGAAAGCTATGTGTGATAAATATTGATGACTGAAAACTTTGTGCCTGATATGCCAATAGGTTCGCCACCTATTTCATGTAAGACGTAAACATAACGGCGAGACTAGGCTTAACAGCCTCTGCCTACACCTTCGGGTGGAAAAAGGCGTGAAGTTATGTCATGTTATATTTATTTATTTATTCAGTAATTATTAACAGAATTCATAATAATTTAATTAATGCCCCGACTCTTGAACTAGGGCTACCTGTGTTTCAAGAGACGGTCATTCCATTGTAAACATTTTAAAAATATAGCATTTCTTATACATTACATATAATTCAAAGTCATTACTTATATATTTGATTGGTATATTGATAGATTGAGATATGTTAGTGTAATGTACAAAACATTAACATAAACAAAACATTATATAATAATATATTGACAAATGTTATTTCGAGTTGATTATATTTATATATAATAAGAGAAATCAGGAAAATAATTTTACGCAATATAATCGAGTTAGTTTGTTAGTATCTAAATCACAATTGGTGCGCGGGTAGCAGATAAAAGTTAATGAAGTGTGTGTGTATGTGTGTGTGTGTGTGTATGTGCGTGTGTTTGTGTATGTATTTGTCTCTGTGTGTGTTGTAAACATATTAATTTGTATATAATTTTTTTGCTTGTGTTCCCTCTAGAATAGACTCTGTTTCGGTGTAATCAAATTTTTTTAACCAGTCATTAATAATCTCTTTTAATTTATGATTATTTACAATTTTACATTTTTAATTTTATGTGCAAGATTCAAAGAATTGTATAGTGTTGGTGCCATATAGTCATAATGTCTTTTGGCTTGAGCGCTGTGTGGCGGTGGCACAGGACACTTTTGAATTCTTTTATGAGTGTCTGGCAAACTGGGCACTGTGACCCTGTGGTATCTACTTACACAATGGAAAATGAATAATTTGCGGACGCTAAGTGTTTGTGCCTTTTCATAGACTTGCGTAGTGGGGTGTCTAAATTTTAAGGATAATAGTACTTTTAGTATTGCACGCTGAGCTCTTTCAACATCTAAAAGATGTGTTTTACAGGCACCTCCCCAGGAATATATGCAGAGCATCCTTACCTTGCTATCGTATACGTAGTTTGAAAGCCAGTAAGTAATAAATAAGTTATGCAGTATTGGTAAAACAACCCACTGCTGTGTAGAGGTTTCGAACCTGAACCATTTACAAATAATTATGATGAGGATGGATTGTTTGACGTCTGGGTGTGTGTATCCCTAAATGATTATATCTCGTATTAATATCCTTTATTTAGTTTCCTTAGCGCCGGCTTTTAGTTGCTTAGCTTGGAAAACTATTAGCCGCTGAGTGTACTATCCCAAAAATATTATTATATTTATTGAAGGCGTGCATGCACTGTCAACTTTACGTTCTAATATTTTTCATAATAAAAACCTAATTATGACATAATTATACTTACAGGAACAATTAGCGCAAAGTATAAGAGAAATGCAAGATAACATCAACCACTTGATCAACAAGCAGACATCTCTAATAGGTGAGTTGAATTTGTGAAAAATTATAATTTATTAAACGCCTGATGATAATATGATTATGAACCATATGTTATTGATGACTTATGAAAACTGTATAAAGTTAAAAATCAAATCTCATTTATTCAGTTTAGGTAATATACAGACACCTATGAAGGTCACTTATTTAAAATCCGCCAATTCGATTACTTTCGCGCTGAGAAGAATTGGGAAAAAACTCTGGGAGGAGAACAAGGCTAATTAATGCTAATCATTAATTAATTGTCTTCTTAGTATTTTACTTAGCAACTGGTTGCTATACTAAACCGCACGCCTTTAAAGTGTCTATGGTAGCTATAATGCGAATACCGCAGTGGTTTCTCCACTTCGCTGATGAGAGCGATGATTTTTATTTGTCATCATTAAATTCACGGAACCACCAACGTTGTCAGATAGTGATTTGAGACGGAAATAAGCTGGTGACGGTGCCGGTGAACGGCTTAAAAGATCAGAGAGAAGGCTGCTGCTGATATTTAACTTTGAAACATGGACGACAATGCGTTAAGCGGGAACCGTCAATTGCCGGTTATGATGAGCTTTTAGTCTGTTGGAAACCTATTTGTCTCCCATATTTACGAAGATATTACAGTATTAACATAGCGGGATAATTACGTAGCGCAGTAGTACCGGTTAAGACGCGTGCCGATAAATAGCACAAATAGAAAATTTTACTCATTTATGTGTTACTTTTGATGCGAAACAAAGTTTGCCGGGTCAGCTAGTACTGTTTATAGAAGTTAACCTGTATTTTTGGTTTGCCCACAGAACATCTCAATCATCGTGAGCACTCAATGGACTTACTACTTAAAGATCTTAGACGTTCCATTGTCAAAGCCTCCCAGTCCAGCGCAAAGTCTGATGCGGAGCTGGCGAAAGCACTCTCCGCGGTACATCAAGACTTGGAAGATGTTGATCAGAATAAAGAGGAAGTCAAGAGTAAAGTCCTTTTGGAGCCTAATCAGATTTTAACTGGGGTAGGTGTTATCATGTGTATCGCGATTATTTTTGGCAATATTATTGGACGCATCAGCTGATTATTTTTGTCAAGACAAGGAGAGGTTTCTATGTGCAAATTTTAGTCATTATTTTTTGGGAAAAGTAATCTAAAACTTTAATTGGTTCTAAATTTATTCATAAAACACAAAGAAAAATATTTATTTATTTATACTTATCTAATAATTTGCGATAATTTTATATATTGATCGTAAAAACGTTATAATTATTTCCAATCCATTAGAAATTTCAAAGACACATTTCTGGTCAATCTTAGTCAAATATAATTTTCAATTTTTGTTGGATACATGTAGGCTTTTGATATTTGTTTTATTTCTAATCAATAACTCATATTGCAATATTGTTTGAATAAAATATGTTTAAAAATTGTAATACATCATCTCAGCTTCACGCTAAGTCTTCTGCGCGGTAGAACAGAAAGTACAGAGCACCATAATACATATTATGTGTAACGCACACGCCTCATTCCCATCTTTTGACTTTTATAACTTTTGTGATAACACTCGTCTGTATTTATTTTTAAGTCTTTATTTATTTATTTAATTAGGCTATATATTTGTTCTATTAATATTGATTTTTAACGTACAAAATAATACATAGGAACCTCTGTACAAAATGTAATTTTTAGCATAAAAAGTTGTCAGTGTTATACGCCATTATGTATTTTATATGGGAAATAATTATTTATAATATTGATAGTTCAGATTAGCAATTGTACGCCCTTGAAAAAGTTGTCGGCATATACCATTGATTGGCTTTAATTTGTTGTTGTACTTAATCAATCAGTCATTTGGTCTTGCTATTTTAAACATGACTCTAAAATATATTACATGATTCTTGCCACTAAATTTCTCCAATATGTGTTTATTGTTTATTATATAAAAATAAATTAATAATTTTGTTACGGTGTCATAAACAGCTATATATTATGGCTTTTGTTCAAAACGTGCGACTAACCTATTTTTAGAGACAAATCGAATCATAAAAATACGTTAGTTAGCTCTTGAACCCTCGAACATTTTGTCTATAGTACCTATATCTTTATTTACTTTAATGGGAATAAAAATGTAAACATTATATTATTTCAGTTATACTGTTAACCAACCATTAATTGATAACTTTTCATACAGTATATCATCACAGAAGTCAATGTAAAATGTCTTCTCTTGCAAGTGTAATAACTAAATGTGACCTATAACTGCAATATAGTTACAATATTTATGATTTTGTTGATTATGTTTATAAAACCACTATTTATTAAAATACAGTGTACAGTTATCCAAAATATATAAACTTAATTACCCATGTTGTTTCATT
This sequence comes from Euproctis similis, assembly GCA_905147225.2. Taxonomy (NCBI): domain Eukaryota; kingdom Metazoa; phylum Arthropoda; class Insecta; order Lepidoptera; family Erebidae; genus Euproctis; species Euproctis similis. Next base: position 18,206,886 of record LR990106.1, read on the forward strand.
TTCATTACCGACTGTAAACTTATCAGTCTGGTGCCTCGAAATCAAAGTACTGACCTATTTTGTTATTTTTATTATTTATTTATTATTTTTGTTACTATAGCAAATTTAAAATATTAGGATGCGTCCACGTTTCTGCCGCTCTTGGATCTGAGAGGATGCACCGTTAGAAAATGTATTATAGTACTATCACAATGCGTCCAAGCGCACGCAAATTATTAAAATAAAATAATTAGACCGCAAATGTGTTCTGAACGGAATTTGTATCCGGAAGGGATCGAATCGAAATCTACCCACCCAATAGCCGCTTGTTTTATCAATGCATCACGAGATGAACCAATTCATTTATCACTATAGGGACTTTTTTAATATACTTTTAGAGACAAGATAAAATAATGGTAACTTCTATGTTCTCTTTTTGTTATTTTGGAATTTATATCTTGCATTTTTAATTATTTGATAAACACGGTTAGTTATGAAAGTCAACGAAGCGAGTGAGGCGTGTAAGAATCGTGCCCTATGGCGCTCTGTTCTCTCTGCCTACCCCGCAAGGGATTTGGCGCGAAGTTATGTATGTATGTATGATAAACACGGTAAAATTCAATAAAGGGTTTGATATAACTGAAATTTGGCTGACTATTTCACTACTTCAATGACTGAAGACAATTCTATTGATGAAAAAAAATATGAATACCGAAAACAAATTCTTCTAATTTTTTCGGCTTTTGATCTTTAGCTTCACGAAAGCGCTAATTATTCAAAAAAACTTTTTTTTCTGTCTGTAACTGTAGTAAATACACAGTAATTTATGATAGTCAGTGAGGGAGTTTTGGCGGGAATGTAAGTGAGTCATGCCTGTTCTTAGCATTATTTTTTAATATTTGGTTTTCAATAGATATTTTTGAATAAAATTCATGGCGTTTTTTTAACAACACTTATTTATTAGGTTAGAATAATTATCTTTGATTATGTTAATCACTGAAGTTAAATAAAGTTTGTTACTGTCAAAAATATTATTACGATAGACAAGGCAGTATGGCTTCAAAGCTTTAGCCTGTCCAAAACTGTAATAATGAATAAAAAATTGGTTTCATTCGTTCAGGTTTGGACAGGCTAAAGCTTCAAAACCATACTGCCTTGTCTGTCGTGTTAATTTTTTTGGAAGTTACAAACTTTAACTTAAATATTCTAACCTATTAATTAAGTGTTGTTAAAAAAACGCAATGAATTTTATTCAACAATATCCATTGAAACACAAATTTTGGAAAATAGTGCAAAGAACGGAAATTCCCGCATAAACTTCCTGTCCAAATTGGACGTGTCAAAAAAAAAATTGTATGACTGACAATCCGTCTGTCATTCATTGTGTTTGTTTTTACTTCAGTTTTATCACCGCCAAATTTCTCTAAATAAGCTAACGGTTGTTTTGTGGCTGGTATATTGATAAAATTTTCCATCTTCAAAGATAATATTTGCTAAAGAAGATGCAAGAAGGTAAGTCCGTTACTAACACACACTAACCTTAAGTATAGACGTCAAAGGTAGGTAAACATTTGCTTTTTCTTTAAGACTTGGAAGTGACTGGTATATCTCGCAGTGGTCGCGTTAGAAAAAAGAGCTCCAAATTAATGGACTTTGAGTCCCCTGATGATATTGAAACACGTTTTCGTCGCCAAACTCCTGTGAAAAGTTACACGTCTGGATTCCGTCATGAAGACAACCATGAGTTTCCACCACAGGAGACCACGCCAACTAGACTTGTGGATGAGGCTGGTACAGCATCGGGAAGCGAGTCTGATTATTATGAAAACCCTGGAGAAAATGCTGACAGGTATGAATCTATGATTTTAAAATTCAACATTCAGTTGAGCAAAACCACTGGACCATTATTGTCGTTACTTTGATAATACATACTATCTAATCTTACTGAGATACACAAATGCATATTGTTTTGCATAATGTACAACTTTATACATTTATACTATAAATATTTAATCTTTCTTTCTAACCTAATATTTCACAAAGAGGCAAAGGCAGATTCATAGATTACATGAAAGATTTTCTGACCTCTATCAGACATAATTGGTTGGTATTAAAAATATTATAAATCAAAAACTGAGTTCCTGATATCGGTGATGCTTTGCCTATAATAAAGAATAAAAATATCTTATAATTTCTACATAAACAAACATACCTTTTTCTGCCTGAAGGTGTAGGCAGCAGCTCTTAAGCCTCATCTTGGCGTTATGTTTACATACCAAATGGAATAGGTGGAGAAACCTATTGCTACAGAGGGCACCTAGTTCTTAGTCATCTATATTTATCACACATAATTTCCGAAATTTAATTTGAAAAGTTGTTCATGTGCATGTGACATAGCTTGTAGAATAAGCTCGCTGAAGTGGCAATGGGCTGGTCACATTTGCCAAAGGACCGATGGTAGATGGAGCAAGAAGGTCATTGAGTGGAGACCACGACTTGGTAAGCGTAGTGTAGGACGCCCACCAGCCCGATGGTCAGATGACCTCAGAAAGGCTGCTGGAAAAGACTGGATGCGGAAGGCACAGAATCGGATGTTGTGGCGCAAATTGGGAGAGGCCTATGTCCAGCAGTGGACTGCAATAGGCTAATGATGAAATGATGATGATGATGTTCATGTGCACCAGGGGCTGTGACTTCATGATTCTGAAGCGGGGTGTTCGACCACTGGACCACTGAAACCTATTTATAATTTAATGATTATTTTTTAATGCATAGCATGGAGTCTGATAGTTCAGCATCAGATGAAGGTTCAGCTAGAACTCCTGCCAATTCCATCTACATGATGGAGAAGAACAGTAAAAAGAAAGTAATTATCAAAGATGGAAGGGTCATTGGAAAAGCTAAAGCTCAAAGGAAAGATAAGGGTAAATATTTACCTTCATTTTTAACTTCCAGTATTATATATAAATTAGACACATAAATTTTTAAGATTCAAGTTCTTCCAGCATTCATTATGTATGGCTTTGATTACAAGACCTTTTGTAGTGTGTCCTTAAAATTTAAGATCATAGTCAGATTACACTGGCAGGGTCTTTATTTTTAGTACTATTTGTTTCAGGGAAGACCCGCATAACAGCTTATATGATGTGGGCTAAAGAGGCCCGCAATGAGCTGCTACGCAAACATCCTGACATGGATTTCTCTGCCATTTCCAAGCGATTAGGGGAGATGTGGTCAAATGTAAGAGTTCATGAAATTATCAATGTATCTCCTCATATTATTTTAGTAGAATCATTAGAAAATATAACCCCAAAAATGTGAAATTTTCAGGTTAATTACAATGAACGTTATTTGTGGAAGCGTAAAGCGAAACGCTTCGCAATACAGAAGGAGCAAAATACTCCAACGTCCAATAAGATTATATCTAATCCAAGTGAGTATTGAATTTGTAATCGATTTTTTAAAAATTATTTTAACATAACTTTACGCCTTTTTCAACCCGAAGGTGTAGGCAGCGGCTGTTAAGCCTCGTTTCGCCGTTATGTTTACGTTCCAAGTGGAATAGGTGGCGAACCTATTGCTATACCGGGCACAGTTTTAGTCATCGATATTTATCACACATAACATACGCAATTCACTTGAGGATGTGAGGATTCGAACCCGCGACCTCTGGATTCAGAAGCGGGGTGCTCGTCTACTGGACCACCGAGAAATAAAGTTTTTCATTTTTTTAACATTCATAAATTCAAAGCCTGCTTGTAAGACAAAATTAATTTTAAAATTGGTATTATTAAACCAGAGCCATATTAGTATTGTTGCTAAGGAAGTCTGTTAAAGTTTAGTAATGATATTTAAGTTGAGATATTATCCCAAGCTAACAAATTGCTGGAATGAAAGGTAGCTTACATGTTAATACTGGGAATTGTATCAGCATATGCCTATTTTCATTGAATACTATTCAATGTTTCATCAGTGATTGCATCCACCAAACATGAAATTTCTTTGCCAACTTATAATTTATTATTTTAGTGGGATAGTGAAGAAAGATCATATGATTGTGTGATCTAATTATCTTGTAATTTTCTAAATTTAATCACTATATGTTTACAGGTCGGCCTCTATCTTCGGCAGGTCCAGGTCGTCCTCCGGCAAATCGCGCACCACCCAAACCTCAGCCAGCTGCCCCAGCACCTTCACAGCAGGCGCTTGTGGTAAGTGCAACAAATATTCAGCACCTATTAAGCTATAAATGTAATTTATATTATCGGAAGTAATAAGACTATAGGTATTCCGTGTTCATTTGGGTATGAAAAATAGATGTTTACGATTCTCTGATCCATTCAATATGCATAAAAAATCATTAAAATTGGTCGAGCCATTTCGGTGGGGCTTGATAGTCATTGATATCATGTTAAACAAATACTTAAAAATACTTGTTTTTTTTTCAAGACCTGCGATGCTGTTCGAGTTTTAAAATTTCTTTTTAAACAAAGTTTTCATAATATCGGTTAAGTATTTTGGGAGTCAAAAACATAATAATAAAAAAAGTCCATTGCGGACAAACAACGTAACACATTACATATATATATATATAGATGTTAAAACATGTTCTCTGATATTATTTGCAGCCAGTGAGTAGTGCAGCTGGCAGCAGTGCTGGCATGTACCGTGTGACTGGCTGTGGCGCTGTAGAAGTGGCCGCACACCTGAGATTGCTTGGAGAGAGTCTCGCCATCATAGGAGAGAGACTTAAAGAACACGAGGTAACTAACAATGGCTCTATCCATAAGTTTAGACGACGACGTTCTCGACAGATAAGTTATATAGATGGGTTACTAGAATCCACTGCACTAAAAAAATAAATTGTTAACAGTTCACTGGACTCCAAGTGTTTGCTTTTGAAACCTTTTATTTTTGAATCTGAAATGTATGTGTAGATCGTGGCGACTGTTTACTACAAGGCTGGCAGTATGCTCTTGATTCCTTTGCCACTTTGTTAAAAAAATCTTGAATGGATTGTCAACAGAGCCACGCATAATGGGCCGACTCGCCCTCTCAGAATATCGGCGTAGAGTGGGCTCATGGCGAGTTTCGCTCAGTGATAGAGATATCCGGAGGCCCAACACATTCCATTCTCCCACTATCTCTTATCTATCTCATTTTAAAGTCTAGCAACGCAACTGAAACACTATAAAACAGGTGTCCATGGGCAATGATTGCCCCCTTCTCCCATAAAACATGTGCCGGCAGAGTCGTCTTGTTGCCTTAGCCACTGCGTTAAAATAAAAATAATGTAGAATGTATTGTGTAATGTCAGGGTCAGATCGCGGTGTCGGGCTCGGTGTCGGTGTTGCTGGACACGCTGCTGTGCTCGCTGGCGCCGCTCGTGGCCGTGTCGCGCGCCATCCCCGCCATCGCGCCGCCGCAACGCCTGCTGCAGGACACGCTGCACAACATCGCCTACATCATGCCGGGGCTGTAGACAACCTCAACATCCCAGCATCAGCTTTAGGGTCAAGCGTCCACTTACTGTCATTGTACATGACCATACAAAAATGACCATAAGATAGATGTCCTGTATGAGGATGGTTTTTCTTTCATTCGTTTTTTTACTTGCACTCAGATCAGTAACAATTAGGTATTATGATATAGTGCAATAATCATTTAATATAAATGAAACTTTGCGTTAGACGGAATTTTTTTATGGTCTGTGGTGACAAAGTTAAAATTTCTCGATTTAAGGAGTTGATTGGTTTGTTTAATTAATTCTTGTTTATAAGAAATAAATGAAGAGTAACATAAAAATCTTGTTTCTGTTATAATTTTTGCACCTAATCACACAATAAAACTATACGGCAAGCTCCTTGCAAAGACACACACACACACACACAAAGAGCAATTCACTATTATGAGTACATTCCACTTAAAGCCCACCAAGACCGCGACCGCGACCGCGGAAATTGCCGTTCCACTAACGAAAAAACGCCGCGGGCGTTGTGGGCGAATTTTACAAGTGGAACGCAAAACTTGAGCGCAGTGTGCAAGCAATATGGCGGCTCGGAAAAATCATCAAGTTCTGATGACATATGTCATTTTTTATTGAAAGCCCACCAAGACCTACCAATATTTTGCGGGCGAAGTGGGCGCGATGCGGTCGCAAACAGTGACGTCATCTATGACGTCGAGCGACCGCTCGCAACGACCGCGGGCTTTATGTGGAGCGCTACTGTGGGCGTTACGGTCGTTGTGGGCTTTATGTGGAACGCGGCCTATACACACAATATATTTATCAAGTTCTATTAGTGTAATAGTATATACTATATATTTAACTACTCTGACAGATCCACAAGCTGAAAATCAGATAAATTTGAATACCTGTTTGTATTAATATTTGTCCGTAATTGAATACATGATGGTACATTTCATCCATCATATTTAAGTTGTTCATCATATCTATATAGATTTATGTTTCTATCTGTGTCTTTAATAAATAACAAATTCCTACCTATTTCACTCATCTTTCCTTTAGATTTTATACACTTCGTCCCTGATGAATCCACTTTTGATTTAATGGGAGGGTCTCATAATATATATCACGTAAATGGCGGTTGGTTACTTGACCTTATTAAGTTTAAGCCTTCGTGACATGGAGTGCGAGTTCTTTGGTAGGAAATAAAAAAGGATGCTGTACTAACATTTATTATTTTCGAAATTTTTAATTTCTATCCACTATTCAAAAATGTACACATTTAATATAGTATATAAAGTAAACAATAAACAATCAGTCTTTTTGAAGATAATTAATTTTTCATTGGTTTGTTTAGTTTACACTCATATTTGGCTCAAGACCTTAAAGATATACTTAAAATAATATTTTTAAATCTCTTACGCTTTGGAACAAAATTTTCAATGACAGCGGGTACAGCTGGCAACACATTAATTATTATAACTGGCAACAAACACGCAGATATAATTAAGATAGGCTCAAAAGGACTAGCCAGAGTCGAAGAGTTAGTTGGTTTGATCGTTTAATCGTTTGAATTTGTCTTTAAAAGGAAGCCCAAAAGACTTGTGTTGGAATGATTCTTAAAAATACTCTATATAAATTTGCTAGTTTTATATGTGAACACAAATTTTATTTATTGAATACATCACTTTACATCAGCTTATTATTAGGTTAGCTTATCCCATTTATTCATGTGAGATTAAATTTACTAAGGTTTTTTAGCTATCTATTTTTAAATGTCTGATATTTTTAGCATAGAAAGAGTTCTACCGTTTTGTATATAAATAAATCATGATATTTATCATGATTTATTTATATACAAAACGGTGGCCTACCAATTTTTAGACATTCAATACATATAATAAAAGAAAGCATTGATGAAACAATACATACATACATAACTTCACGCCAAATCCCTTGCGGGGTAGGCAGAGAGAACAGAGCGCCATAGGGCACGATTCTTACACACCTCACTCGCTTCGTTGACTTTCATAACTCTTTTCATGCACGCGCGTCGGTTTTTGAGGCTCTTAACATCCCCTTCCTCCAGAACACGTTCTATTTGGTCTTGGAATGTGTGTCTTGGCCATCCTCGACTCCTACATCCGTCCGCTTTTGCATTGTATATCTGCTTAGTCAGTCTTGCATCAACCATTCTTTCTACATGTCCGAACCATCGGAGCATGCCCTTTCTTACTTTTACACCGACACTCTCTTTCAAACCAACTTCCTTCCTTACAACCTATGAAACAATGTAATCAATAAATAAAATTTATCGAAATTATTAATTAAAGATGACAATTAGGTATCAATATTCTTATGTGTAATATCCCACCAAATCTCACCCACTCAGGTGAGGCCGGTAAATATCTAGTATTTCGGTTAATTTATTTATTTCCTTAACAAACAAAACAAAGTATTAGATGAGTTACTTCGACAACTCACAATGTATTATAGATTTTAGACTCGAGTTATTTCTTGAAGTGTCCCACTTCACGAAATTGGTCGCGTAGTGTGGTCGAATCTTTAGGTGTAATGTGTATGTCTACTTAATATAACTGGGGCCTCTGACGGGCCTCGTGGCGCATTGGTAAAACTACCGGTTGCAGCAATGAGGTCGGGGGTTCGATTCCCACCCGAGCACAAATATTTGTGACAAACATGAATATTTGTGTGGTGTCTGGGTGCTTTTCTATGCATTATTAGTATGTATTTACAAAAGAAAAGTATATATGTATTAATATCAGTTATCTAGTATCCATAACACAAGCATTTAGTTGCTTAGCTTGGAACTAGAGGGCGCTGTGTGTATTGTGTCCAAGATATTATTATATAAATTATGAGCGACCAATGTAAGCGACAATTATAGGAATAAATATTACAATTTGGATATTTGTAATTCTCTTTTCAATTATTAGCCTTCAATTAATTATAGTAGATATCAAAATATGATTAGTAAGAAAACTACAAGTACACAAGGTGTCTGTTTCGTAGCCAGCACAAAATATTATCATAAAAACTATTATATAATTTAACACAACATAGTTGAGAACACAACCATATAATTATTATTTTTTAAATTTATTTTTACTTAGATCACGGCTACCTGTGGTGTGGTATTCTGCATGACTCTGAAAAAAAAGACAGCCATTTTATTTGACAGTTGGTTTGATTAAATAAAAAAATCTAGACTAGAGATAAAAAAAGCAAATGCCATGATTCCGAAACAGCCGCTACTTACACCTTCGGGTAACAAAGGCGTGAAGTTATGTTATGTTGTGCCTAATTTATTTCCTCGCTCATAATAATAGAGACAATTAGGGTCACTATAACTCGCAACCTTTTCATTACCAAAGTAGGATTCTAACCACTGAACTATCAAGGATCTAAATTCACTCTCAAACTGTTACACGGTAAATTTGTTTTGAATTCAATTCATTGGCAAATCTAGTAATTTTAGGTAGAGATGGGGTGCTTGTAACTTGGGAAGAAGGGGCTGTTAGGCTAGACCTTACGTGGGTACATTTAAAAAATACATAATGTTACAATACTTCAAGATGGGTCACAGAAAAACTATAAAAAAGGTTTTTATTGGTTTGAGTGATTTGCGTCCCTTTAATACTTTCTGTCGGATTACCTCTGGCCCTCTGGGTACACTTACTTCGTGGGGCACTTTTCAAAGTAGTCGTTCTAGACACGCAATCACTTTCTTCGGACTCCGATCTCACTTGAAAACTTGTCTCTGAAAGTAACACAATTACTTGATTTTAAGTTCGATAGTAACATAAAATCCTAATAAAACTTACCTACTTAATCTGCTTTTAGTATAGTAGCGATCTATATATTAAATAAGTATTGACTGTCAGTCTCGGTGCTGTAGTGGTGGAGCTCCCCGTTTCTGATTTAGAAGTCGTCGGATCGATTCCGGGTTCTCACCAATGATTTCACGGAATTTTCTTCGGAAATTACCTACGTGTGATAAATATCGATGACTGACAAGTGTGCCCGGTGTTCGGTAATAGGTTCGCTACCTATTCCATCTGGGACGTAACGTAACGGCGAGCCGAGGCTTTAACTGCCGCGGCCTACATTTTCGGGTAGCGTCTGTTAGAGCTCTGCCTACCTGCAAAGGACTTGGCATGATGTTAAATATGTATATTTGAAATATATTTACCGCTGTCATATCTCGACTTGCTGTTCCCGGGTATGTGTATTCTATTGGGTACCTCTTGGTTCTCCACGTGACCAAATGTGCGGAATCCTATTGCGAATTGGGCGTACGGACTTATTTCGTATAGTTCTGAAAACAGAAATTAAGAATGATTTATTCTCATTAAATTATCTACTCCATGTTATAATAATAGCAAAACGTTTTGTAACACAGAGAAGTCTGGAGCTGGAGCACCTCGCTTCTGAATAAGGAAACAGTGAGATCGAATCTTGGCTCACGCCAATGATTTCAGAACAATAAGAATGATATTTCACAAAGATTGCCTACATCGTGTCTAATGTATGGCAATAGATTTCGCTACCTATTCCTAGTCGTGGCGTAACAGTCGCTGCGTACACCTTCGGGTAGAAAAAGTCGTGAAGTAATGAAAAAATACCCAAAGCTAATCCATATACCAACTCGAACTTCGAGTTCCATGTAATAAATTAGCGAGCCGACGAGCGACAACTAGCCCTAAGTTTCAGGATTCAAAAGCGGGGTTACATCCATTGATGTCATACATCATGTACTAATTTACTACCACTCAATTTCTGAAATAATAATTAAAGTGTTACCATGTTTATTCTCGGCAGTGAGGTGTACAGGAGTGCTGTAGACTCTGTTGTTCATATCGGCCGGCACACCTTGAGGAGTGTTCACGGTCACGTTGCTTCGTTCCGATTTACATTCAGTTGTTAGAGAGTTTCTGTATTCTGTCAAATGCTGCTGGCTGAAAAGTCACGAATGGAACGTAAGAATTTTTTTTTTACAATTGAATATCGCTTCGTTTCTTTTTGCCAAATGACTTTCGTCAACTGCGCCATCACATATTTAATAGTAATTTTACTCAAGCGTTATCAGCTATGGCAACATTAACGCACAGATAGGTACTAAAACTAATTTGGTTGTTAGTGGCTTGTTCCCTGCCCACGGCCCAGTTAAATCAGAATTTATCATGAGCCACTAAACGTGGGTAAAAATTGCGAGAAGTTACAAAAAAGAGAAAAAAAATAACTTTGAAATAAAAGTTAAGGAAGAGCTAAGAAAATATTGATGGATGGTGTGAAAGACGACATGATTATGAAGGGTCTTAGTGCGAATGATAGGGAAGTGTGGAAAAAAACCTAATGTGCAGACCCCAAATAATGGGACCAGGGTAGGAAGATGATGAGGTTTATAATAATAGTTTATCTCACTTGTGCCTTTTCACGAGAATGTAGGCGCAGGTCAATGAACAGATCATCAGAAGTATTGAACTGCATATTATCACCAGCATGTTCAAGTCTAAGAATTCGGATGGCGGTCCTATCGATTCTGGAAAAAATATAATTATGAACATTACGAGTTAAATGTTAAAAGTCTAAAAAAGCACATGTAAACCACGCGGTCAGCTGTTGCGAAACTTGCGAACCTTAGGTGCCGCTGTACTGGTCTCGTACTCCTCTGCTCTGTCGTAGAGCGACTACACATACCGCGCGACATGTGATAGATGATTGGAATAAATGAAGACGGTGATTATAAAGTTTCACTTTAATAAAAGACTTAATTAGTGCGACACGCGAGTTTCAAAAGTATTTACTCTATTTCCAAACATCATAGTGAGACAAAATTATCTAACACTTTATTCTTCGTCCCGGAAGATGTGTGTTCAGCAGTGGAAAATTACAAAATAAACAAATTGATATTTGCAAAACATCTCAATTGTCTTGGAAGAGCAAAAATCTCTATATATATTGTACTTGCTTATGATATAGGTGTCGATATCCGAAGTAGATGAATTTATCTTAGTAATTCTTGATTGATGTTATATTGCCAGATACTCAATTGCTGTACCTCCTAGAAGAGTTGTGGTCGCGTAACTATATAGGGATGTCGAGATTCCCGCTGCGTTTTCAGCAGACACTCTAATCTGGTACCACTGTGCCGGCACCAACTCCGCCAGCACGAAGGAATTCGGTTGGTTCAGGATTGATGGAGACATGTACAGACTCCATGTTTGTTCTTGGTGGGGCTAAAATTACATTTATTTATGATACATATTAACTCAATTAAATATTTAGAATTTGGCCATTAGTAGTAGTAGATAGCCTTTGAGATGTGAATTCATTAGAGAGACGATCACCAACAGAAAAAAAACGAACTAATTAAATTTGCTAACTCAACTTATTATTTACTCAATTTCACGCTAAGTCCCTTGCAGGTGTCCCTGCAGGAACAGAGTGTCAAGACACGAATCCTAAACAGGTCACTCGCAGAAGTGACTGTTATAACGCTTGTTATACACGCTCTGTGGTTTTCAAGTCTTCTGGCATCACCTTCAGAAAGGCAAGATCAATTGATTGAAAATGACACACACTTTTCATGACCTAATTAGGTCATGAAAAGTGTGTGTCATTTTTATTTTTAATTCTCAGGAGAAGAGAATAGTAGAGTTTAGGTAGTTTATCTCTTCCAAGTCTTACCATAACCAGTCTATTGTCAGCTTTCCTCCACACTTTAGTTCCGTGTTCCTTATATTCCACGTTAAACCTGGTGATCTCGCATCCGTTGTCATCCCATCCGCTAAGTTGTATATAGATATGTGTTGCATTACTCCAAAACCATTCCGTACTTGTTGGTGATATAGGAACTGAAATATATATATGAATATTTTTGTACATGGGATTGCAATGTTTGCACCTAAAATTGATCTCCAATATATGTCTACATTGAACATTGAAGTTGGACTTGAGATTTCTATGAATAAATAATTGTAACAACTTTGGAAGTAAATTTTATTATAGACGTTTGGATAAAACTGTCCATCTTTACCTCTCACAATTTGCAAACAAAAATAACTTCACGCTGATGTTCTCGCGGTGAAAACAGGTAGAATAGATTATTTTGTATTGTGATATAAATTTGTATTGTGCTGGTCTTGACGGAAAGTTAGTCGCTTGTTTATTAAATGATCAAAATCAAATGGTCAAAGAAAACTTATTTGTGTCTTGTCAACGGTGATGCAGAATCCCAACACAAGTCCATAAAATTCCAGTACACGAATAGAGAAAAGGTTGAAGAACCAATTAGTTCTATAGTTACCTCCACCTAGAGTAGTAGCATCCACATATGCAGGCTGCGAAGCTCCCACGCTGTTCGCGGCTGTCATTCTTATCGAATATTTCGTACCGCATTTAAGCCCTTGCAGAGTGTACTCCTGAGCACCCTGAAAGCTAGTTCCTTTGTTTGACCAAGCGTCCTGCCAGCTGGCATTTGCTTCTTTCCATGTTAAATTATAGCCTGGAAAGTTCCATAATATGTTTAGACTGTTATGAAAGTTAGAAATGAGTTCTATTAATGTTGTTGATGGACCGTCCCCATACCAAGTGGACTGACGACCTGGACAGCTGGAAGCTAATGAATCCAAGTGGCATAGGACCGTCAGTTGTAGTGTTCAATGGGGGTGGCATACGTCCAGCAGTGGACTTCGAAGACCTAATGATTATGAAAAATCAGAGAATATCTGTGTTCTAAATTTTCGTCCTGAATGTGGCAAAACCTACTAATGTATACCAGGTAAAAGTAAGTTAGTCCCTGATGTTAGTTAAACAAAAGATAAAAAAAATCATTGCTCTTATTTGAAAGGATCTACAACAGATGTGATGAAAAGGAAAGTTATAGTGTTTGAAAGAAATCCAGAACGGATGCAAGGATAATGGTTGACGATGTAGTGCTGGAACAGGTGAATGAAATTGTATATCTTGGATGCGCTTTTAGCAGGGATGAAAGGTACACCGCTGATGTAGAAAGAAGAGTAGCGTTAGGAAATAAAGTAAATGGGGCGTTGGGCAGATTCCTGGGCGCAAAAGATATTAGCAGAAAAGCCCAGCTAGCAATTCACAATGCAATACTGATCCCAACGCTAACTTATGGAAGCGAGAGTTGGGTATGGCAGAGTGTGCATGAAAGTAGGATAAACGCGGTCGAAATGAGGGCATTGCGCAAAATCTGCGGAGTGACCCTCGCTGACCGCGTGGAAAACAAGGTTATAAGGAAGGAAGTCGGATTGAAAGAGAGTGTAGGTGTAAAAGTAAGAAAGGACATGCTCCGATGGTTCGGACATGTAGAAAGGATGGATGATGCAAGATTGACTAAGCAGATATACAACGCAAAATCGGATGGATGTAGGAGTCGAGGACGGCCTAGACACATATTCAATGACCAAATAGAACGTGCTCTGGAGGCAGGTGATGTTAGGAGCCTCAAAAATCGACGCACGTGCATGAAAAGAGTTACGAAAGTCAACGAAGCGAGTGAGGTGTGTAAGAATCGTGGCCTATGGCGCTCCGTTCTCTCTGCCTACCCCGCAAGGGATTTGGCGTGAAGCTATATACGTATGTATGTAACTCCAACAGAAAAATGATGTGTTTAAATATGTTGACTCTACTTATTACTTACTTAAAGTCACGCTAAGTCCCTTGCAGGGTAGGTAGAAGAAAGAGAGTGCATATTTGGACCGGAAATAAGTTGGTGTGAACCAGTAGGCCAGGCTTAGGACTCCAGGGTAGCTGCGTCAAGTCTTTGAACTTCATTGATCGACAGAGGAGTTAAATTGGAAATAATGCTCACTTATTTTTTGTGATTTTCCTCCAAATTGTGATGGTTGGTCCCACTGCAGGTGTATTGCGTTCTTATGTGACGTGACCCTCAAGCTGGGTGGCTCCGGAGTCGGTAACACGGACACTGTGTAAGACACCGAATCCGAGCCATATAAATTTTTCGCCAAGCACGTGTAGTTACCGCTTAGAGATTGGTCTATATCTGAAAGTTTAGAAAAAATATGGATAAATATTTCAGTACATTTATCATCATTACATAGTATAAAACAAAGTCACTTTCCGCTATCTCTCCCCTTAAATGCGCATATCTTCAAAACTACGCAACGGATTTTTATGCGGTTTTCTAATAGTTGAAGGTGTTAACTGTTTTGATCATGTATAGTGTAGTAAAAAAGTGATAATTTCCAAGATTTAGAACTTTAATTGCAAACGCTGCCTGAACCCTAAGTGATTAATCAAAACAACGTACTACATTATTATACTCCTCTGAAAGGTCTACAAAAAAGTCCGCGAGGGCATATGTTTATCTCTTAGGGATAACCCACACTGAACATTTTTATTTTTTTACTTTTTACGAGAAATAATGGTCTATTTACGAAGCGGTTTTAAACATTACAGCATTAATTTTTATCCAATCAAGTGTCTTAAATAGACTTTGCATGTAATATAGATGATCCTGGCCCTTTACGTATGCAATTTAAACAAATATTTTCGAAGATATTGCAGTATTAACATAGCGGGACAGCAGTTATTACTTTTGATGCGGAACCAAGTTCGCCGGGTCAGCTAGTTTAAACTTAAGATGTAGGAATTAAAGATCAATAAAAAAAATTACGCAATTGTAAGAATTATAAAGAAATCTAATACTTATACTCCTCCCTAATATCCCTAAACCCCTAATAAACTCGTCCCAAACGGCTTCACTGATTCTCATGAAATTATGTATGAATATCGGGCACGTCTAAGAATCGGACAACATCTATTTTTCAGCCCCCTGAATGTTAAGAGACATAAAACATAACCGTTTATGAAACAGCATACAAAAAATGTATACAATATACAAGCAGATATAGAGTTATTAGTAAAGTTTTCAAGTTGTTTTATTATCTTCGTTTTCCAAGCACTTACTGTTAATCAACAAGCTATCGTCGTGGTTCCTGGTGAACCTGGGGTGGTGCGTGATGATGTTGTGGTTGTGGTACCACACGGTGCGCGGCGGCGGCACGCCCACGCACCGACACACCAGCAGCAGCGAGCTGCCCTCGCCGGCCGGCACGCGCCCGCCCAGCGACGACACGCCCGCCACCACTCGACACACAAACACATCTTATGAACTTAAAGTAGTGGTAGAGTCTTGCAGTTCGCTGCATGAATGGTCCGGCTCGACCGGTGAAATACCACGACCTCTCGGAATATCGGCGTGAAGTGGCTCGTGACGCGTTTCCTACTCACATAAAGGACGGCAACGCACCTCGGTGTTTATGAGCGGTGAGTAGTTACTTACCACCAGGTAACCCACTAGCTCGTTTGCCCTCCTATCCCATAAAAAAATATCGAAAACAAGTTGAATACTGCAATTTTCAACTGATTTTTATGTTGAACAAGAAAGTCGCTGGATCAGCTGGTACGATAATATGATGGCTTAAATTGAGGCTGAATGTAATAGCTCCTACAAGCTCTATGTGTTCATGTTCTCAATATCTACAGGGGTTGACAACTGCAATTATGCTTCGAAACAATCTATTAATTTTTCAACACAACATAACTTCCGCCTTGTTCTACCCGAAAGTATAGGCAGTGGCTGTAAATCCTCGATTCTACGTTATGTTTACGCTCCAAATGGAATAGGTGGCGAAACTATTGCCATCACACCGGGCACAAAGTTGTTAGCCATCCATATTTATCACACATAACCTGTAAAATTAATTTCGGAAAGTTATTAGTGTGAGCCAGGATTTGAACCCGCGACTTCTTGATTCAGAAATGGGGTGCCCGACCACTGGGCCCCCTATTGCATTACATTGGGCACATTGTATTGGGCATATCAAACTTGCGGCTTCGAACTTGCGACCTTTAATTTAGAAGTCAAAGTGCTAAAATACTAGGCGCCTCAGGATTGCACATGATAAAATGACTTAATTACCTTTTAGGATGTCATCAGGAAGAGATTGAAAGTCATTTATTCTCTAGGGCATTAATCATAAAAATATTATTCTACCTCTTGAGTTTAAGTCAATATGTACTCTGCTACTTGGGGCTCCTTCGCCGACCACGGTATGAGCCCTCACGAACACTTCGTATTGTCTACCGGAGACCAATCCTGATAGTGGATATGACAAGTGACGCAGAGCAGTTTCTTCTGTTGATTCCACGCGATAACTTTGAGGTGATATTGTACTAAAAGTACAAAATATCACGAGAATTTAAAACACATCTTCCAATGGATTTATAATTAGTAATATTAAAAGATAACAACTAATAATAAATCCATTGGACATTCTCTATAAGTAACCAAGAACGTATTTATTGAAAATAATAGCAAACCCTAAAAAAATATCTCTTTCCCACAATCAATTGATCGCTATAGTTTCTGTTGTACTTAGAGGCATCCAAAACTCTATTTTACGAGTACATCAGGTCAAGGCTCTATGGCTAGATAAGCATAGAGCCACGCAGCTAGCAGCGTGGATAGGGTGGCTCGACCGGTGAAATACCCTGAGCTCCCAGAATATCGACGTAAAGTGGCACATGTCGTTTCGTTTGGTGAGAGAGGTCACTGGAGGCCCAAACACCTTACCCCATCCCGTCTCATCGCACTCCCTTAAAGGCCGACAACGCAACTGGAACACTATCACTGTTGCAGGTATCTAACACGGCAGTAATTGCTTATCATCAGGACCCGCATGCTAGTTTTTTTTTAATTGAAGGTACTAACCTTGACATTGGCTTTATATAAAGAGTGTAATGTGTGATGTCCCCGTTTGGCTGTTCCGGTCTCTTCCAACTGACTAAAAGGGATGTGGCTGAGGATATTAGGACTTTGATTGCTGCTGGAGGACCTGGAACTGGCGGGAAAATTTAATTATTCTATTAAAACCCTACTTTATGCTTGTTTGGCATCGTTTTTTAAAAGAGTCTTTATTATAATAAACAGGAGATTTTGGTGCCAATACGCTCTAAATATCCAAAGTCTTTGGCTATAAATAAAAAAAAAAGAGCCCTTTGGTCCCCTCCAATACCTAATTCCTATATATAGTTCGTAAATATATAGTTTTTAAGTAGGTTTCCTATTTACACCTCAGTATACCACCATAATCACATTGCGTAGGCTAATATTATAATGACTTATGAAACCAAAAGTGATTCGTTGATACTGTGAAGATAGCGCCCCTGTAGTTCACACTCAGCTATATATAAAATCTTTTCTGGTGCTTACCATCTTGTAGTGTTCTGCAAACAATTGGAAATGAGAAGGGTCCCAGTCCATAGTTGGAGAAGCCAGAAACTTTTACAGTGTAATTCGTGTATTTTAAAAGACCTTGAAGGTACAGTTCAGTGTGCGGTGAGCTTATATTTTGCCATGGACTATCTGAAACAAAAAAATCTACATTCGATTTCAATCAAACAAGATTAACACACACGTATATAACTTCAGGCCAACTCTTTTGCGGGGTAAGCAGAGAGATGGTATTTTTACACGCCTCACTCGCTTGTTTGATGTTCAAAACTCTTGTTATACTCACTCGTCTATTTTTAAACTCTTGACGTCACCTTTCTTCAGGACTCGTTCTATTTAGTCATTGGAGGTGTGTAACAAGATTAATTTGGAAAATAGATACCAAGAAGATTTCTAGATATACAATCTAATATTGTTTACTAACCTTCAGTACTATAATATATGGAATAACCCAGTAAGGAAGTGCCTTGGACCATAATAGGCTGCCAAGCAACCCTCAACGATGACGAAGACACACCTCGACATTCCACTCCTGATGGTGGTACCTCTGGAGCTGTAATTAATTATTTAACTTTGTAAAACACAAATATCGCGGAAAATAATAAAAGATTAATTATTTGATCACGTCAGAATAGTTGATTTATCACTTTAGATATTTAATTAGTTCGACGGGTAAAATATAAAGTCCCTTTAAGGAATTTACGTATAATGTATCATATTTCGTTTCGTTCAGTTTCGTTCAACACAACTATGACAGGACTATTAAAGAAATATTTATCGTTTTAAGTAAGAGTCTGGTAAATATAAGTAATCGTCACAAGCATGATAGTAGAATATTATCAGGTACCTCCTTCTCTGGTTGTCTGGTAAACTGGCAATGAGAAGGGACCATTACCCGCGGAGTTGAAGGCACTGACTGATACAGCATATCTGAAACGTTTATATATATCTTGGACACAATACACACAGCGCCCTCTAGTTCTAAGCAACTAAATGCTTGTTTAAACTAGGAAACTAGATAACGGATTTTGATACTTTTCTTTCGTAATTACATACATAGAAAATCACCCAGACGCTATAAAAACGTTCATGCTTGTAACAAATATTTGTATTAGGGTGGGGATCCAACCCACTGACCTCTATTTCGCAGTTGGTTGTTTTACCAATGCGCCACAATACCCGTAGAGAACGTGTTTATAAATTGAGTGAATTAATTAAATTACCTATAAATAATAATTATTAAAATCAGTGTAACGTAGAACCACAATTTATTAAGTCGGTAAAAAAATAAACATATCTTGCTTACCTCATGTTTTTGAGTAAACCAGTGAGAGTAGTCTCATGTTTCCCATTTTTTGGTGTAACTTTTACCACCTTTGTTTGTGTATCGTTAGGAACTGCAAAATGGAATATACGACTGTATATTTAGAATTAGGTAATATAGACATTGAAACAAAGAAGTAAAAATAAGTTATGTTAGTTATAAATTTCCAATTATAAATTTTAGTAGCTTATCGGGAACAAAACCAAAATCCATTAACAGACCTATCGTCACGTATGGTTCGGAATGTGGGGCTATGAAGGGGATGGATGAAAGAAGAATACATGCTGCAGAGATGCACAAATGTTGAGATAGATGTGTACGAGATGTAAGTGAGTATGCAAGAGGAAGTTAGAAAGTTGCACCTATAATTGTCAGGATAAGAGGAAATAGCCTTGCGTGGCATGGATGTGTTGTGAGAAGAATATAAACCTGAATTTGGAAGATAATAAGAGAAGAGGAAGACCTAAGAAAATATGAATGGAATGTGTGAATGACGACATGATTCAGAAGGGTGTTAGTGTGGAAGATGCGAATGATAGGGAAATGATGTGGAAAAGAATGACCTGTTGGGCCGACCCCAAAATAATGGAAACAGGGCAGGAAGATGATCAGTAAAATTAGACTACTTTAAAAAAAAAAGACTACTTTAAAAGTAAATGGAATTAAACACTAATGATTACGATTTTTTATTTATTTATAAAAAAAAATATCATAATCTTACCAGCTTCACCGTTTGTTCTGGGTACAGCCTTCACGTGATAACCTTGCAGCAGACCGTTGTGACTCTCTCTCGGAGGTGGCACCCATTGTACTATTAGTTCTCCTGGATTTTCAGATGGTTGAACTTGTACTCCTAATGGTGTGGAGGATGGAACTATAAGATTACACAAACATTATTTAGATTTATTTGAATCAGGTCAAATGTTCTTTAGTTTAGCGCGTTAAAACAAACAAGCCAGAATTGGACAGAATGAGGAAGAGCCACGTACAGGTAAATTAGCTTGGAGAAATTTTTGCATATGTAGTAGTGTATGGTCACGTGGCACCTGCGGACAGCGTAAACTGGTTTATTCTGCTTTGTGCGTGTTTCCACTTTCCACTAATAAGTGACGATTTATTTGTTTGTTTTGTTTCGTAAATATTATGGTCATAACTTTTTACCTATAGCTAAACTACTATCATCTAAAGAACGACACGATATTTTATTGTTTCACGGTAGTCGCCTTGTCGTTTGCTCAAGGACGTGAAATAGAATGAAATTTTTTTTTTATAATGTCAAAACCTTTTTCTTTAAAATAAAAACTTGTTTTTATTGAAAACAAAAATCAGAGTGTTGCTAGGGATAAGTATAAAATTAAATAGTAATGTAAGGATATCGAAACATTTTTGTATAGGCCAGAACGATATAGTGGAAACGCGCTCTAAGATTTGAGTAATATACACACCACTACATAAGCAAAAATTTCTCGAGACTAATTTACCTGTAGTTCGTTGCAGGAATGTTCTGGCTTGATTGGCGTAATTAATACTCAGAATATTGAACTAAAGTGGTTCCGTTCGGAGGCCCAATACCTTTTCGCCGCGCTTTCTCATATTACTTTCCATTTACTTCCTATCCTATGTTAAATTCCAGCAACGCTACTATAATAGTATCTCTATTACAGGTATTGCTTTTTGCTATTTGCTTACCATCAGGTGACCCGCTTGTGTGTTGGCCGCCAATTCCTAATTTTAGTATATTCATGGATATAAATTTACCTTCTTGCTGAGTGGTAAAGTGTATCGGCTGCGTATATGTACTCAGGTCCACCTGATTGCCGGATGCCAATCTAACTCTGTAGTCCGTTGCCGGTTGGAGATCTCTTAGGTCTATGCTCTGACGTATTTCTTTATCTTGTCTAAAAAAATTAACATTCCAAGTCAATTACTAAAATACGAAAAGTACACAACATAACAAAAAATTAATAAACAGTAAATAATTTACAGTTTTCTAAATCTTGAAATTTTTGAATTCCAAAGCTTACATAAAATAACATAACATAACTTCACGCCTTTTGTTACCCGAAGGTGTAGGCAGCGGCTGTTAAGCCTCGTCTCGCCGTTATGTTTACGTCCCAAATGGAATAGGTGGCGAACCTATTGCCATACCGGGCACAAAGTTTGTCAGTCATCGATATTTATCACACATAACTTCCGAAAACAATTTCGAAAATCATTGGTGTGAGCCAGTGTCTGGAATCGAACCCCGGACCTCTGGATCAGAGAAATTGAATTGAATTCCAAAGCTTATTCATGTAAAATGGGTTTAATATATTTAAATATTATTTTAAACTTTAATAGTCTCGGTGGTCCAGGGGTCGAGCACACGGCTTCTGAATCCAGAGGTCGCGGGTTCGAACTCTGGCACACACCAATGATTTTTCGAAATTAATTTCGAATGTTATGTGTGATAAATATCGATGACTAAAAAATTTTTATCCCCGGTATGGCGACAGGTTCGCCACCTATTCCATTTGGGACGTAAGCATAACGGCGAGTCGAGGCGTAACAGCTACTGCCTACACCTTCGGGTAGAAAAAGGCGTGAAGTTATGTTAACTTTAAATAATATTAATATTCTTACCGTGTAATATTGATATTTTTAACATTATCCCACATCATGTGATCGTTGGTAGTATACTGTACGATGTAGTACTGAACATGAGTACTGATAGTGTCCAACCAAGATAATTTCGCCGAGTTGCTGGTGACTGAATCGAGTTGAAGGTCCAGAGGTGGCGATGGTGGTTCTGTAAAATATTATAAAATTACATACATACACAGATATACAACTCTTCGACAAATCCCTGGCATGGTAGGCAGAGAGAAAGGAGCACCATAAGGAACTTCTTACACGAATCACTCGTTTCTTTAACTTGCATAACTCTTTTCAAGCAAGCGCGTTGATTTTTAAGGCTCTTGTAATCACCATCCTCCTGAAATCGTTCTATTGGGTCATGGTGGTCGCCGTCGTCGACTTCGTATGTGCCGTACATAATATATAAGTACATTTATTCATATGCAGGTAGTAAAAACCGTTATATCAATATTACAAATAGACACTTAAATTTTATTGATATGTAGGTACAGATTAATTAAGGGTAATGGAACTAAAAAGTTAATTGGTTCATATAGACTTACCAAGTATATTGAGGTACACGTTGAAAGAAGCGACGCCGTAAGGGTTGCTTGATCTGCACTCATAAGTACCACCGTCTCTCGTATCCACGTAATTTATACTGATCACACCATTTAAACCATTATGGGTCATTGTTTCCGTTACTGTAAGTCTGAAAAACGTATTAAACTTTAGTATACATACATACATAACTTCACGCCAAATCCCTTGCGGGGTAGGGAGAGTGAACGGAGTGCCATAAGGCACGAATCTTACACGCCTCGCTCGCATCTTCGACTTTCATAATTCTTTTCATCCACGCGCGTCGATTTGTCAGGCTCGTAACATCACCTTCCTTCAGAACACGTTCTATTTGGTCATGGAATTCATCGGTCATGGAAGTCTTGGCCGTCCTTAACTCCTACATCCATCTACTTTTGCATTGTATATATGTGCTTAGTCAATCTTGCATCATCCATTCTTTCTACACTAACATGCACACACGCTGTGCAGCCCTCATAAGTGGCTGCACAGCACGCAGCAGTGCGCCGCCCACCCCGCAGTCCGTCTTTAGTATAGTTATTATTACAGCTTGAAATGATATATTTCCCGAAAAAGTTTGAAATCAAGTGCCAATAATATGATACTCAGGATATTTGAAGGTAGACAACGGCAATTTATACCGCGACACGTAGTAACATGTCTTTCGAATCCTATGGAATAGGAAGCCGAATAATATATAAAACGTACGAGGTACATACAATAGATTACAAAAAGTTGTCAGTCATTGATGTATACCCGAACTAAAGTCCGGTCCTATCATTCGCATCTTCCACACACGCCCTTCTTAATCATGTCGTCTGTCACAAAATCCATTCAAATTTTCTTAAGTTTTTTCTTCTCTTATTTCTCTCTATATTTAGGCATATCATTCGCAACAAGAGTGTCATTCCTCCTCATTACATGCCCATATCACGCAAGGCGCTCCTCTTACCCTCTCAGTTATTGACACAACTTTGAAACTTTCTCTTACATGTATGGTATAGTTATTATACTATTAAAATTACCTCGAAGATGTGAAATCTATAGGTTTGCCGTTCAGTGTCCATTTGATTCTGATCGGATTGTCTCCGAGAGGTTTGCACGATATCGTTACGGGCAGACCTATTTTGGTTGTTACATTTGCACCTACGGATTCAAAGTGCACCGGCTCTAGAAATAATA
The DNA here is from genome assembly GCA_905147225.2 of Euproctis similis. Classification (NCBI taxonomy): domain Eukaryota; kingdom Metazoa; phylum Arthropoda; class Insecta; order Lepidoptera; family Erebidae; genus Euproctis; species Euproctis similis. The sequence continues at coordinate 18,230,340 of LR990106.1, forward strand.
ATGAATCAAGACTGATTAATGGTGTATATCAAAGAGTACATAACCAAAATCTGGCTGTGAAAGTTTAGGATTATATATATTATTAAATGTTATATTATTAAACCAATCTTAATTTCTAAAGATTTAAATCAATAAAATACCTAGCCCCTTAGAAGAAGTGGCGATTAGATAGGCAAACATCGAGAAAAACCTTTTCAGCCATTTTGATGATGTTTTTAAAGAGACATAAAAAGAAAGTTATCGCTTTTTAAGAGGTATCGTAATCAAAGTTAGAAAATATATGTACGTTTGATGTTGAAATTGTACCAGACATAGATATAAGGATCAACAATAGTCACCCAAACAACGAGACCAAAAATGGGTTGTTGATGTGTGAGTGACCTATCAATGTGTGCGTAAAAAGCGCTTCAAAGACTCAACTTTTATATAGTTAATGTTCATGTGTTGAAATGTAAATATCCTGAAAATGTATTAACGCGGTTGCGCTGTCAGTGATGAATCATCAGTCATTTTTACTGACATGTGCCATTTATTATAGTCTATGCTAAATCTATGGTACCAGAGGTAGAACATATGTCACAAATCGAAGTAAAGCGATGTTCATAAGGATTGATGTGAACGGTAAACCAAAAGTAAGGATATGTATGAATTTGAATTGAATGAATTTAGGAGCTGCAATCGTAGTGAAGTGCGCATTATTCAAAATTAAATTAATATTATAAAATAAAGCTATTTTGCAAAAAATAAAAAGAAACTTACTATTAACACTAATCCACAGATTTTTATTCAGTGCATCTCCTATTCCATTCTCAACGTTACAGGCATATATGCCTTCGTCAGAGAGCGATACAACTTCAATAACCAAGGTACCATTAGGATAGCTCATAACACCGCCCCCTGCCAGATCGAGGACAGGTCTCCAGATGCCTAGTGTAGCTGAAATTGAAAAAAAAAACAGCAATTAAACTAAGTACAGTAGAGACCTGTTTATCTCTATCCTATTTTATCTAAAGACCCTTGTCCTTGTCCATTTCAATATACATTGAAAGTTAATATTTCCCTTCCCACGAACCGGTTGTAATTTGTACAGGCTATGACAAAATTGTATTCTTTAATTCAATTTTTTGAATTAAGAGATAATCTTTTTCAATTTCCTGACTGTAAGGGGTCTTGTGATATATTCCAAAGAGATCGTTAAGGCCGCAAGGCATTACTTATCAATACGGTCCAAAACAGCACTCAAGTATATCTAATAAATGTTAATATATAAAATTCTCGTGTCACAGTTTTCGTTCCCATACTCCTCCGAAACGGCTTGACCGATTTTCGTGAAATTTTGTGTGCATATCGGGTAAGTCTGAGAATAGGACAACATCTATTTTTCATCTCCCTAAATCACAAGTGTAGCCCACCCCTCAATATTTTTTTTTTAATTTTTCGATATATTTCTGTTTCTTATTATTTTTATAAAACGGGATACAACAATACATACAACCCTAAATTTTCAACCCCCTACGATCAACCCCTGATTTTTAAATTTTATTTTTCGGCAAGACAATGTTTGCCGGGTCAGCTAGTATTATATATTAGGTCGGGGAAAAAGTCTTTTCGCATAACGTAGGTATAAACTTATTATAAAATTTCTTTGACTGTACTATTTGTGTCTGGCTGGTTTTGGTAACATTAAAAAGGTTACATTATAAAGAAAAGAAAAAAATAAAAAAAAGTTGTTTCCCGCTATTTTTCATTTGTTTTTCTCTCCGTAAAAATGAGTGAATCTAATGAAGAAATTCGATACATTTTAAAATTTTATTATAAAAAAGGCAAAAATGCAACTCAAGCAGTGAAAAAAATTTGTGATGTTTATGGACCTGATGCAGTGTCAGTAAGAGTAGCACAAATTTGGTTCAAACGTTTTCAGTCCGGAAATTTTGATGTTAAAGATGCACCTCGCTCTGGTCGCCCTGTTACGAATAAAATGGACGCCATTTTTGAAAGAGTGGAGCAAGATCGGCATATTAGTAGTTACGATGTAGCTGAAGAACTGGGAATTGACCACAAAACAGTTTTGACCCATTTGAAGAAAGCTGGTTATACAAAAAAGCTCGATATTTGGGTGCCACACGAGCTCACTCAAAGAAACTTAATGAACCGTGTACTCATTTGCGATTCATTATTGAGACGTAATGAAACCGAGCCGTTTTTGAAGAGATTGATAACTGGCGATGAAAAGTGGATCACGTACGACAAGAACGTGCGAAAAAGGTCGTGGTCGAAAGTTGGCCAGGCTTCACAGACTGTGGCCAAACCTGGCCTAACACGAAATAAGGTGATGCTGTGTGTATGGTGGGATTGGAAGGGCATTGTTCATTATGAGCTTTTACCGTCCGGCAAAACCATCGATTCTGATCTTTACTGCCAGCAACTGATGAGATTAAAGGAAGCAGTCGAGAGAAAACGGCCGGAATTGATCAACAGGAAGGGTGTGGTCTTTCATCACGATAACGCTAGACCACACACATCTTTAGCCACCCAGCAAAAATTAAGAGAGTTCGACTGGGAGGTCCTAGTGCATCCACCATATAGCCCTGACCTTGCGCCTTCAGATTTTCACCTGTTTCGGTCTCTTCAGAATTCTTTAGGTTCTGTAAGGTTGACCTCAAGAGAGGACTGCCAAAACTATTTGTCCCGTTTTTTTGATCAGAAGTCCCAAAGTTTCTACAGTAACGGGATAATGTCTCTGCCCACAAAATGGCAGAAAGTTATTCAACAAAACGGTACATATATATTGTAAATAAATGTAAATAAACTTTGAAAAAAATGTCTTGACTTTTCATACAAAAATACGAAAATACTTTTTCCCCAACCTATTATATATATATATATATTATTTAATATTTAGGAAAGTTTTAATATTTACCATCACGTTTCATCCAATGAATTTGAGGTGTGGGATAGCCGTTTGCGTTACAATAAACAACACCCCTCTGTCCTAGTAACAACGAGGTATTTGTTGGTTCTTCAATCCACTTGGGAGCAACTGAAAATGTAACGAACGTATTAACTATATTAATAACCAGCCAATCCGAGAAATTTTATGCTGCCGCAATAATACTTGTTACTATTTTGCAGAAAATACGAATTACGTTGAAATTAATAGATTTTTTTGAAAGATATAAATTTTCATTGAATCTAAGTTTTGGCTTAGATGAAATGTCAATAAGTCGCTAAAAGATGAGAAGACATATATCTAATGGATTTGGAGTTTATAGAAAACAAACAGACACGGTGTTTGTGTCACGATTTTAGATTAAATTTTACTGGTTTATTAAATAGTATATTTATTAAATAGTTTTATATGAAGTCATCCTAATTTCAGCTGTTTTATTTCCATTATTCTTTTCCATCAAATCTCTGTCATTAGATTGGTTCGTTGTTCTTCATTTAATAAAGGCTTATGCTATGAAACTTACCGTTTATATAAAGATCAGCAGTTTGGTTAACTTTACCAACATGATTAGTTGCGATACAAGTATATCTTCCACAATGCTCCAATGATACTCGTTTGATGATGAGCACACTGAACAACTCGGAACTTCTTTCTGTAATCTAATTAAAATATGACTCGTCAAAAACATAGTTTTAGTAGTTTTATTATTTTTATCGGTTCAGTAATCGGTTTCAGAGATTTATTTAAATACTTAACAAAAAAAGAATGGACGAGGCATCATTGACAAAGCAGATATACAATGCAAAAGCGTATAGATATAGATTCGAGGACGGCCACGACACACTTACGACGAAAGAGAACCAGTTATAGCGTGATATTAGGAGCCTTAAAAATAACACGCGTGTATTAAAAGATTTATGAGTATATATACAGACGATACCTTTAAGTTGGCAGGCAGTTTTAGACCATCTTTCAGCCAAGAGAAATATATAGGTGGATCTCCGCTGATAATATTGCAGGTTATTTGTACAATCTGACCTTCCTTAAGTCCAGTGCCCACTCTAAGTTCATCTAGTTCCGGCGCTTCTACTACTTGAATTTCAAATGATCTGTAAGTATATAATTTTATTTAAATTAGAATATATTTTCGTCGAAGACCGAATGTATATATTCCTATTAGGCTGTCAACTTATATACCAATTTTACCTTACCTTCTAGCCATTTCTCCAGAAGGACTAAATACGATACATGTATAGCTATCACCATTTTCTTCTTTAACTATGGTTGGTATGTTCAGCACTCCATCTTCATTGGGTTCAAATAGTTGTCTCTTTTTGCGTTTCTTTCCCTTGTTTTCACCGGTATATGTTCTCTTATATCGAGAATGTTGAGTTAGCGTCGTACTCATTATTTTCTTACCCTTGTGCTCCCATTCCAATGTACTAGGAAAAAATGAATTAGTATGTTATTTATTTTACAAGCAAATTATTTCAAAGAAAATTCCTAAAGCCTACTATGGTTTTCCATATCAACGCAATTTTTGGTAAACAAATGAACAACAACAAATAATTATAATTACTATGATTTTTCTCATTAATTTTACCTGTAACGCTAATTAAAACTCATCGATGTTTAATAGTAGTTAAATACCGGGACTAAGTTTATATTAAGTCTTTAAGTCTCGGTATTTAAATCCTATTAAACATCGAGAAAAATTATATGAAATCTAACTTCCGAATTGTTACCTTACAACTTAAGTTCTAGTAGATATTTATTAGAGGTCGGAATTTTCTTCAAGTATAGTTATTGCAGCTAATTCATATATTCCTGAATTAAATTAACGTTAAAATATTATTTACCTGATCGGATATCCGTAATAGGGACATCTTAATTTCAAAGATTGTCCACTTTGTATCTTTATAGGGGGTAACGTTCTTATGTAAGGTGGCCCTAAAAGAAACCATGATTTGTATTTCAACAATCCAGCATAGAATATATAGAGCAAAGGGCAAAGCAATATAAAGTAAAAAAAAAACAATATACCATAAACATCTATCCTCGCAGTATGGCCGGTGTTAGAATCTCCTTCTAAAGCTAAGCAAGAGTATAAACCACCATCTTCTACTCTTGACCTGGATATATTTAGTTGAGAGACTACACCCATACCTGACGGTGACATCATTTGACCTAACGTGTATCTGAAAACAAAAATGCAATTATCAAAAACAAAAAAAAAAAACTTATTTATATGATTTGTTTAAAAGAATTAAAATGAAGAATTACCTTTGGTCTGTATTTGAAGATATAATTACCCCATCCCTGTCCCAGATAAATCTTGGAGGTCTTTCTGCAGTCGCAGTGCACTGTAGACTAATCTAAAAAGAAAAAGCATTTAATTTTTGATACGAATTGGGTTATTTCCACAACATAGTTCATGGATGAGAAAAAATAATGATTGATAAGTAGTGGGTGAAATAAGTCTGTGTGAAAGTGTTCCCGCTACTCCGCTGCGTGTGGTGGGGAAGAACACCCCAGTAGTTTGTTTTAGCTGGTAAATCGTCCTATTTGGAGTTAGACGGGGAATCTGGCATAACTGTCAACTTTCATCAGCTGTGTGTGTACTTAAAACAGGTTTCCACTGGGTTAAAAAATAAATAAATACAGGCTCAGAGTATATTCTGACAGTGATAGAGATGAATGGGCCGGTTTGATCGGTGAAATGTCGTCTCATCTCGTTTCGTTCGATAAGAGAGGTATTCGGAGGCCCATCCACTTCGCCCTCCATTCCCCTCTGTTCCCTCAAAGGCCGGTAACACAATTGTGACACTATCTAGTAAGTTGCTTACCACCAGGTGAACTGCATTCTCGTGTTGCCCACACGAGAATTTTATAAAAAAAGTATTAGCTCGGCATTAAGTGCACGATGACGTTGGCTTGCCATTTATCAAATTTCTGTTGTATCACCTTATGAAGATAGAACCGAGAGAAGAACCTTATCAGAATATTAATTTTAAAGGAAACAACTTACTTCTTCCCCGGGTGTGATTATTTTCTCCGTAAAATGTTGTGTCATAATTATGTTTCCTGAGGTCAATTCTCTTTTGTGTCTGACGACGTGATCTGTTCAGAGAATACGTCAATTAGGCAAATAAATATAATAAATAGAAAAATAAAAAAGAACAATGGTAGAGCCACGCAATTCGTTGTATCAATGAATCGGCCTTACCCGTAAATACCAAGACCTGTCAGAATATGGCGTAAATTGGCTCATGCCGCATTTAACTCATTGAGAGGCAGCCTTAGTTGCTTACCATCAAATAATACACCTGTTTGTTTGCCTCCCTATCCCATAAAAAAGGTAATAGATAAATTTCAGAATAATAGGGGCTGTCGTTTACTTAATTTCATAAATTCAACTAAACATTTTAAATCTTTTTTCACTAAACTGAAATTAAAAAATTAGTGAAAGACAAATTCTATTCCATGAATTACCCAAGCCAAAAGCCACAAGTTCAGTTCAGTTCGTGAATATTGATAATTAAAGTAGCTAAGTTAAATTAGATCTGAGTACTAAGACGAGATTAAATTAATGAGAGATCTAAGTTAAATTAATACCTATTTAAGTTTAGGAATTCTGTTCTCAGGAAAGTAGGTATATAATATGTGTTCTAAACTATTTCGGGATATCCAAACTTGCATTGCTTAAGTATTTACGTTCCAACTTTAATTTGTGTTTACGTATAAATCAGAAAAATATCTCTAATATCTTTGAACAGTTCTTTCTAAGGTCTCGGTAGTCCAGTGGTCGAGCACCACGCATCTGAATGAAGAGGTTGCAGGTTCAAATCCTGGCTCACAGCAATGACTTTTCTTAATTTTTCTCGGCAGCTATTATAAAATTTAATTTCGAAATCGTGTGATCGATGACAGAAAACTTTGTGCCCGATATAGCAATAGGTTCGGCACCTATTCCACTTGGGACGAAAACATCACGGCGAGACGAGGCTTAACAGCCGCTGCCTATACCTTCGGGTAAAAAAAGGTGTGAAGTTATATTATGTTATCTTTGGACAGGACGAAAGAAGAAGTCAAGTCAACTTAAGAGTAGGTTTACTATAACATAAATTTTCCGGAAATAACATTGGTTAGAAATATTAAAACACACTTATAGCTCGAGTAAGGCTAAACCGCAAAATTTAAACTTACCATGATTTTTATAATATAGTTGAGATCTGTCGACAATTCCTTGTGCAGATGATCTGTAAAAAAAAGGATATATTAGTAACTTTGTAATCTTTCTCGCTTAACCTTATTTCAACTTTGACTTGATAAAATGAGCACTAAGAAAAAGCTTAAGCATCCTCCTTTTCCGTGGTTACAAACTAATTTAGTTTTATCTGTTTGTGATGATTAAAGTAATATATGTGAAATGTAGTCTAATACTGTGGATACAAATACTCAACAAGTGGTTGAGTGTTTCGGCACTCTCCTTTATTATGTTAGTCTCAACAAAGTCAATGATTTTTCAAAAATCTTCCCACATTTGTGATAAGTATATAAATATTAGGCTGATGAACTTAAACAGCTTAAATGACAATAGCCTCGCCCAACAATTACAGCGGACGTAAATACCGCTGTCTACCTCTTAGGATACTGAGGACGTCAACTGGCAATGGCTACAAACAAATTGCCAAACAGAACAATGCGTTTTGAACTTAGCAATAAATTCAAATTGGTGGCATTATGCAGCAGCACGGCTCGACCATGTACGGTAATTTCATTAATCTTAGTTTAATTTATGCATAGTTAAGTTAACTGTTGTTAAACCACTCCCGTTGTTATGGCCCGTTCCACTTTATTTTGTTTACTCGGAAAATTAGTCTAAAAAAGGATTTTAAGAGAGAATATTTATAAGTTTAAGCCTTAAATAGTCTCGGTGGTCCAGGGGGCGACCACACGGCTTCTGAATCTAGAGGTCGCGGGTTTGAATCCTGGTTCACATCAATGACTTTTCAAAATTATTTTTAAAAGTTATATGTGATACAAATCTATTACTAAAATACGTGCCCGGTATGGCAATAGGTTCACCACCTTTTTCATTTGGGACGTAAACATAACGGCAAGTCGAGGCTTAACAACCACTGCCTACACTTTCGGTTAGAAAAAAGGCGAGAAGCTATGTTTTAAGCCTTAAATACGTGACGGAGTAAGCAGTGTTTTCTTGCATGGGTTTCTAGTAAAATTTTCTATGTGGCGGGCTTATTATTATACGTAAGCTAAAACTTATTCAGTCATTGAAATTTATCACGGATAATTTTCCACCAACTTTTTTCGAACAGTCGTTGGGTATTTTGCCAGGTTTCAAACTTTTGAAACAAAAGTTCCCTTATCCGTCCACTAAAGACCATAGAGAAAGTTGAAAAATTAAAATCGGTTTTGAAACCATTTTAGATTTTAAATTTCGAACTTCGGTCATGAGCTTCATTTGTTTGCCAATAAATATGTCTTAACTAATGTAAAAACACGAAAACTACGTCTCCTGTGAGACTATAAAAAGTAAGTAGCTATAAAGGTTACCATTGTGGCAGTAACTTTATTATGGGGCATATTTAACCTTATCTCAAACAGTTTCCTTCACGTTATAAAGGTTAAGGCACATATAGGATATATTTGACTGTGTGTATCTGACTTCAATTTCAGGCTTCAAGTCTGAATACTGACTTATGTCGATGACTTTTCCAAAGGAGTCAATCGTTAGAATTGATAGAGAAAGAAGTTGGTTAAGTAATTGGTTCGCAGCGAGCTTTTTGAAATCATAATAAACGAAAATAATGCTCTTCATATATATTATTATCTGTCTGATGGTTGTTTTGCCAATGAATAATGTGCAACTTGTCACGCATAGTCATGATATTTCTAAGTAAAAGCAGCAGATTACCGGGGATTTTATTATTATTTGTATTTTTATATAGTATAGGTTGCGTATACGGTGTTTGAAATCTTCGCTTCAAAACAGATCAAGCAAGCTTGCCACTCCATTTATTTTCAGTTAAGTCGACATTGCTATGCATTGGCACGACCTCTAGTATCAATAGTCTGGATACCAAGCGGGACTCTATTATGCTCTATTTATAGTCTGGTAGTATTATTATGGCAAACTTTAACAAAGATTGTGTCTCGGTGGTCCAGTGGTCGAACCCCGCTTCTGAATCCAGAGGTCGCCGGTTCTTTTACTTTACTTTTAGAAATTCTTTTCGAAAGTTATGCGTGATTAGATATCGATGACTGAAAACTTTGTGACCAATATTGCAATAGGTTTGCACCTATTCCACGTGGGACGTAAAAATAACGACGAGTCGAGGCTTAACAGCCACTACGTACACCTTCGGGTAGAAAAAGGCGTGAAATTATGTTATGTTTTAACAAAGATAAGGAAAAATCATTAAAGTAACTATGATAATGATGATATAAAGACTTACCTCAATTTGCGATTCCTACTTCCCTCGTATATCTTCATCAATTGATTTTCATGGTATTTGTCTGTAACAATGTTAGTAAACAGCTTATAAAAACATCGTGTCATATTCCTGTTTACTACATTTCTCTACTTCTATACATTTGAAAGTGTAAGCAGCTTTACCTTTTATCATTAAATGAAATATTTGCTTCCCTGGAGTACGTAGTATGGCAGATAAATATTCCAAGTTACTTTAAAGACAGATGGTCGACCATTATATAGTATATAATCTAGTTTTTTCATTGTATATATTGTAAATAATGTAATTTATTTATTTCATCTAGAAGTATTCAAAATCAGCGTTTCCACATTTTCTAAGGGATTTATTTCAGAAACTGTGTGAGGTAGATAAAAATACCTTATGTCGCTATATTCTTTCTACCTGCCCTGCAAGGGACTCAGCCTAAAGTTGTTCTACCCTTATCTATTAAATTAAAGTTATTTAGTTAAAATAGGAGCGGTTGAAACATATTAGATTAGATTATATTATTACGAGTACGTTTGTTTGTGGACATAACTTCCTCTCATTTGAATAATTCCATTATTTTAGTGCGTGAACTAAGCATTCGTTAAGTTATTGTTATCTAAATAAGAATAGTACATCAATAGAAAATGTGCTATTAATTAAGCACACACATTAAGCAATAAAGCTTTGCATTTATGCTCTTGAGTTGAGCGAGCGATATAAAAAGAATAATAAATAAGGAGGATTTATGTTGTTTAATTCTGTTGCACTTCCCCCGGATGAAAAACAACCACGAACTATAAATTATACGAATATAAATAGTACTCTTTTTTTGCATCGAGTTTAGAGCTATTCACAAACTGCCTATAAAGCTGGCTGACTTTAAAGTGAAATAAAATAATAAAAAATAAAACTTTTAAAAAAAGTATTGCGATCCTGCAATTTCCAAACGGTTTAGTTCAAAAGTACCCACTAGTGAACCAACTCCCGATGCACTACAAAACTTTCCGTTGCCTGCGGTTCTAAAGTAGTGATGTGAAATCGTTCTAGTGTTGATCGATAAAATTAAATACTTATTATTGTACACCGGCGAACTTTGTTTCGCCTCAAATGCAATAAATTAGTAAATTTTGGATTTAATTAAGTGTAAATAACGCTATTTACCAAAACGAACCTCTACGTCCTTGAATTTTAAATTTTTGATTTTAAATGATTCTTTATAGGTAGACACAGTGGTCGATTATAAGGCAAAGGTTGATTATTCTTACTTTATATTAAATAATGGTCGAAAAATCTTACAGTTCAATAAATATGCATACAAAAATTTGACATTAGTCAATTATAATTTCAAGGCCTACTAATTTTTTACATAGTTAAATAAATAATAATGAATTGATGTAAAAAGCTAGAGTTTATTAAATATCTATTTATTTTTATTTATAATTAAACGGCTTCACGCCTAAGCTTCGAATTTCAATTTCAGTCGACATTTATCGATTGCACACACATCACTATTTGCTCGCAGTAAAGTTTCTCGTTTCTGCTGCACACATACAAACAAAACTTTGTTTGTCCTATACCAATTCCAACTTTATATACACAGTAATAGAGTACATTGGTAAACTATTTTCTAAAAAAGTTTGACGTTTACGTTCAGTTAAAAGATTTGAATCGTTTATCAAATTAAAATTAAAACCCTTATATAATGCTTTTAGGTCCTGTTTTTTTTTTTCATTATTTATTTATTTATGACAATTATACTCCCGCAGTTATGCTCGCAGAACCTTTTTAATGACAAAAATTGTTGTTTTAAATAAACAGTTTTAATTAAAGTTTCAATTGTTTTAATTAAACAGTTAGACATCAGGTTTAAATAACACGAAGTTTTTTTGAATGTTTTTTTTTGAGTAGATAGAAAAGTTATTTTAAGTTTTTTTGAATTGAACAATTCAATGTGGTAAAAACGAAAGTTTAGTGTTTGAAAGGGTGGAATCCAGAACGGATGCAAGGATAATGGTTGACGATATAGCGCTGGAACAGGTGAATGCAATTGTATATCTTGGACCTGGATGCGCTTTTAGCAGGGATGGAAGGTACACCGCGGATGTAGAAAGAAGAGTGGCGTTCGGAAATAGCGTAAATGGAGCGTTGGGCAGATTCCTGGGCGCAAAAAATATTACAATTCAATACTGATCCCAACGCTAACTTAAGGAACCGAGAGCTGGGTATGGCAGAGTGTGCACGAAAGTAGGATAATCGCGGTGGAAATGAGGGCACTGCGCAAAATCTGCGAAGTGACCCTCGCTGACCGCGTCGAATACAAGGTTGTAAGGAAGGAAGTCGGATTGAAAGAGAGTGTCCGTATAAAAGTAAGAAAGGGCATGCTCCGATGGTTCGGACATATAAAAAAGAATGGATGATGCAAGATTGACTAAGCAGATATACAATGCAAAAGCGGATGATGTAGTAGTCGAGGACGGATTTTATGACCAAATTGAACGTGTTCTGGAGGAAGGTGATGTTAGGAGCCTAAAAAATGGACGCGCATGTATGAAAAGAGTTATGAAAGTGAACGAAGCGAATGAGGTGTGTAAGAAGCGTGCCTTATGGCGCTACGTTCTCTCTGCTTACCCCGTATGGGATTTGGCGTAAAGTCATGTATGTATGTAAATTTTTTTGACTCTTTAGGAATGGATTTTTATTCGGCTTATGAAAACCGCATGTAAATGTGTCGAGTAGTTATAGAAAATGTTGTTTTTACTTTGAGATCTAATAATCTTTCTGTCATAAAATGATGCCATTGAGTAGATATTAGTCTACTAACTTTGAAGGTCAATAACGAAGATGAAAGAATAATCTTTGTTATTGGCTTGAAGGCCATTAACAAAGTTTAATAAAACTAGAATAATTTTGTTTGCATTACCACGACCTCTCGGAAGATCGACGTAAAGTGGTTCATGCCGCGTTTCGTTCGGTGAGAGAGGTAAGCGGAGGCCCACTCCCTTCCCCATCCTTCCCTATCCCCTATCCATTAAAGGTCGGCAACGCAACAGTAACACTATATGTGTTGCTGGTGTCCATGGGCGGTGTGGGTTGCTTACCATCAGGTGACGCGTCTGCTCGTTTGCCCTCCTATCCCATAAAAAAACCCTCAAAATAATAAACAACCTAATATGACACACTTCGCCGTGATTTCTTGAGTGATACACCCCTTGTGTCCAAGTTTTGAAAGGACTATCCATTTTGTCTTGTAGCGAAAATTCTACTGAGTATTTTGTGCGCTTATTCAACAAGTTAAGAGTAAGTTTTGACATAATTTGTTGTTCTTGGGTAACATCATCCGGTAGCAACTGTTGTAGACAAATTTTCATCGTATTTTATTTAGAGTTATTAATAGTAACAAATATCAAAGTAACAAGCAAGAGTTGATGAGACATTTGTTTTTTTCTTTATTAAATATAAATCGCTCATCATTCGCAATCCAAAGTTGATCTTAAGTAGGTAGTTCATTTTTCGAAATGTTTTTTTTTAAATAGAATACTTTCTGAAAGACTTAGTGCCAAATCTCGCGGGTATTGTAATATTTTAATTAATGTAATTAATATATAAAAAGAACATCCAGACGCCAAACAAACATACATGCTTGTCATAAATATTTGTACTCGGGGGAATCGAACCCGCCAACCTTGATTCTGCAGTCGGTAGTTTTACCAGTGTATCACGACGCTCTTCAAGCTATATGATAAGTGTAAGTATATATACAAAAATATTTACACTTCTTTAATGCCCAAATGAAGATGACTTCTAATAGTGAATTTGTTAAAGGCCTAATTCTATACATCCATCGATTACAATTACAATTTAATGTCTCGGTTTTCCAGTGACACTGGCTCACACCAATGACTTTTCGAAATTGTTTTCGGAAAGTTATGTGTGATAAATATAGATGACTGAAAACTTTTTGGCCGGTATGGTAATAGGTTCGCCACCTATTCCATTTGGGATTTAAACATAACGGCGAGTCGAGGCTTACAGCCGCTGCTTACACCTTCGGGTAACAAAAGCGTGAAGTTATGTCATGTTCATCCATTACACTTCGTTCAACAAACGGTATTTTTTCAAACATACGGTATCATACGGTAAAGTCACAGTAGTTTTATTTATTTATAGAATAGGGGGCAAACGCGCAAATGGACCACCGGATGATAAGCACCGCCGTCCATAGACACCTGCAACACTGATAGCGTTACAGTTGCGTTGCCGGACTTGACGAGATTGGGATAGGCCGGGACTTCTCTCACTTTACGTCGATAATCTGAGAGGTCGTGGTATTACACCGGTCGAGCCGGTCGGTTAATGCCGCGAGCTACACGGCTCTACCATTGTGTATTTAAATTAGTACCCGGACCTTATTATACAGAAGTGACTGTGCAGAATTGTTAAAAATAGTTGATATTGAGTTAAACACTATTAATCTGAATTATATATAACTAGCTGACCCGGCGAACTTTTTTTCGCATCAAAAGTAATAAATGAGTAAATTTTGGATATCGTGCGGTTCAATTTGTGCTATTTATCGGCTTTGACTTCTGTCTCGCTCTGTTAATATTGCAATATTTTCGAAAATATTCGGTTAAATTGCATGTTGTTAAGGGCCAGAATCATCTACTTAGTCTGGCCATAAATACTGTTACAACTAAAAATAAAAATATATTACATTTGAATTTGGAATCTGTCACTTTTATACGATTGTTCATTGTGTTTTCTCGTTTTGGCGCCAATACATTGTACAATATTTTGCGATATTAAAATGGAGTGGGGTGATAAAGAGAACCGAATCGCTGTGATTGCATTACACAAAGTAGGTATGGAGCCAAATGCAATTTTTAAAACTCTCCATACACTTGATATTAGTCAAATGTTTGTGTACCGGGCCATTAATAGGTACAATGAGAACTCCTCTGTTTGTGACAGAAAAATACCTAGCCGTCCACTTAGTGTTCGTACGAAAAAGGTGGTCAAAGCAGTAAGCGAAAGAATTCGAAGAAATCCTGTCCGCAAGCAAAAGATTTTATCTCGGGAGATGACGATAGCACCTAGAACAATATCGCGTATTTTAAAAGATGACTTAGGACTTGCAGCCGCACTGGTCATTTATTAACTGATAATTTAAAAAAGAATAGGGTGTTAAAATCTAAACAACTACAGAAGCGGTACGCAAAGGGAGGTCACAGAAAAATATTGTTTACGGATGAAAAAGTTTTTACAATTGAGCAACATTTTAACAAACAAAATGACCGTATTTATGGTCAAAGCTCTAAGGAAGCTTCCCAATTAGTTGACAGAGTGCAACGTGGGCATTATCCGACTTCAGTGATGGTTTGGTGGGGTGTTAGCTACGAAGGAGTGACTGAGCCATATTTTTGTGAAAAAGGTATCAAAACATCGGCACAAGTGTATCAAGATACCATTCTTGAAAAGGTAGTCAAGCCCCTTAACAACACCATGTTCAATAACGAAGTATGGTCCTTCCAGCAAGACTCGGCACCGGGTCATAAAGCTCGGTCCACGCAATCTTGATTGGAAGCGAACGTTTCGGACTTAATTAGAGCTGAAGACTGGCCGTCGTCTAGTTCCGATCTTAATCCACTGGATTATGATTTGTGGTCAGTTTTAGAGAGTACGGCTTGCTCTAAACGTCATAATAATTTAGAGTCCCTAAAACAATCCATACGATTGGCAGTGAAGAATTTTCCCATGGAAAGAGTGCGTGTTTCTATTGATAACTGGCCTCAACGTTTAAAGGCCTGTATTGCATTCAATGGAGACCACTTCGAATAAGCTTTTTATATTTTATATCGTTTTATATTTATGTATTAAAGTAACACACTGTAAAAGTAATAAATGTTATTTGCAATTAAAAAAAAATTTTTTTCTTTGTTACAATATTTATGGCATGACTAAGTATATTACATGCACAATCTATTTAAGACACTCAATTGGATGAAAATTAATGCTGTAATTTTTAAAATCGCTTCGTAAATAAGCCATTATTTCTCGTAAAAAGTAAAAAAATAAAAATGGTCATTGTAGGTTATCCCTAAGAGATAGACATATGCCCTCGCGGACTTTTTTGTAGATCTTCTAAAGGTGTTTAATAATGTAGAACATTCTTTCGATGTATCACTTAGGGTTCAGCCAGCGTTTGCAATTAAAGTGCTAAATATCGAAAATTATCAGTTTTTCTTTACAACATCATATGTGAATTATGGATCAAAACCACCCCGTTGACACCCTCTAACTATTATAAAAACCGCAACAAAAGCCGTTGCGTAGCTTTAAAGATATAAGCATATAAGGGGACAGACAGCGGAAAGTGACTTTGTTTTATACTATGTAATGATAACTATAATTCCAGTATTATTTTGTTCTGAAATTTAGAACCAGACCACCATTAGCAGCTATCCCTTTTCGCGCGTACCAAATAAGTAGAAATTTATGCGTTATATTTATTAGTACATTATAAGTAATATTTACTGTCTCCGAGTAGCCATTATATGTGAATTATTGTTATTGTTGAAACGTTGAAGTTTCCATATTAGAAAATTTATTATGGAGCGAAACTTTAGCAGTTTAGCAGTTGGAGTCATTCTGATCGAATTTAAAGATTTGTGTCGCATAATCTCTTTTTCGGATTGTTCTTTTTATACTATGTAAAATTTTTATGTGCGAATTTAATTACGTATGTTGTTTTTTATTTATTTTTTCGGTCCAATAAGATACTTTTCAACTCGCCTATACCGAAATGCCTGAAGACCAAAGTCTTTGACCAGTGCATCTTACTGGTAATGACCTACGGTGCCGAAAAGTGGACACTTACGGTGGGGCTAGTCCACAAATTTAAAGTCGCTCAGTGAGCTATGGAGCGAGCTACACTCCGGGTATCTCTGAAAGATAAACTCAGGAATGAGTACATACGTCAGAGAACTGGGGTAACCGACATAGCTCGTAGAATAAGCTCGCTGATGTGGCTATGGGCTGGTCATATCTGCCGAAGGACCGATGGTAGATGGAGTAAAAAGGTCATAGAGTGGAGACGGCGTCTTGGTAAATGTAGCGTAGGACGCCCACCAGCCCGATGGTCAGACGTCTCAGAAAAGCTACTGGAAAAGACAAGAGAGAGATGTGGTGGTGCAAATTGGGAGAGGCCTACATCCAGCAGTGGACTGCAATAGGCTGATCTTGAATAAATAATATGGATTTTTCAAAAAGAAACTGTATTATTTTATTTATTTTTTAAATAATAATAATAATTAGTGCGGTTATACTTCCAAATAAGAACAAATTTCTAGCAGGATTTACGAGAAATAATTGCCGCTGTCTACACCTTCTGGCATTAAAGGCGACAGGCAACATCGTAATCCCTTCATGTAAATTGATTATGATAAACCCGGATTCAAACTTAAAACCTTTCACTCATAAGTTGCAAAGCTAATTGGAATAGTCATTATTTTCATACTAACCTGTTTAAAATATTATCTCGAAGTCAATTAGTTTTGCTACATTAACAAGGAAATTGTACTTTAAAATAAACAGCCTATCAATCCACTTATCCTTAATATATTGTATATTGAGAAATGGATATAAAATAAAAAACTTTTATATTAAGTAAAAAGGTAAACAGCTGGTATTGGTGGTATTGAGGAAGCATATATTTATATAAACGAGGAATTTCTGAACAAATTTCTATATGTACTTAAATAACTATTCGCCTATTGGTGTACTATTTTTTAATGGTTTTGGGCGGCAAACCAACTAGCGTGTCACCTGATGGTGAGTAACAAACGCCGCTCATGGATACCTCAACAAAAATAGCATTTGCGTTACTGGCCCTCACAAACGGATATGGAAGGGGTCGGATGTGGGATGGGAAGATGGTGGAGAAAGGAGTTGGGCCTCCGGATACCTTTCTCAATGAGTGAAACGTGGCAAGAACCACTTTAAGTCGATATTCTGAGAGGTAGTAGTATTTCACCGGTCCAGCCGGCCCATTCATGAAGCGAACTGCGTGGCTCTACCACTATTTTGAGAGTTCATCATCATTTTCCTGTTCCCAAGATTTGGGATCGTACGACAGCTTATTCTCTTCCACACTTCCCTCTCATTGTCTTATTCCACACTTACACCTTTCCATTATTTAATTAAGTCGTTGTTTTAAGTCTTCTTCTTCTCATATTTTCTTCCTTATTAAGATTTAGATGTTGACTAATGAAAGACGACGACGAGTAACAGAAAAGAATGGAAAAGGATGACTTATTGTGCCTACCCCACTAATAGTGGGATAAGGGCAGGAAAATTATGTTATAGTTCTTCTCGCTAAACGTATATCAAGATCATTTTCCCTTATCTGTTCAATTTTTGGTGCAACTTTGAAGTTTCTTTTTACTGCTTAAATATAGTCACTTTTTGATGGGTTGGGAGGCAAATAGCCTTAAAATGAGTGGGACAGGAAGGGTTGGGGGAAGGAGGTTGGGCCCCGGGTACCTCTCTTACTGAATGAAATGCGACATACGAGCAGCCACTTCACGTCGATATTCTGAGAGGTCGTGGTATTTCACCGGTCGAGCGGGTCCACTGTTAAAATGAAATAAATAATTCTATTTAACAGATAGTAACGATTAAAATAATAACTAAGTAAGTAAGTAAGATTTTTATAACAGCCATAAAATATTGTCATAAAATTTGACGAAACCATAAAACGCGGTTATGATTCGGTAAAGGATTGAAGATTTATATTTTATACTTAAATTATTTATGTGAGAGAGTTTTGACGACATTACATAAGTAAATATATATAATATTTGTGATGTATTATGTTTAACAGTGGTAGAGCCAAGCAGTTGACTGCATGAATGGGCCGTCTCGACCGATGAAATACCACGACCTCTCAGAAGACCGACGTAAAGTGGCTCATGCCGCGTTTCGTTCGGTGAGAGAGGTACCCGGAGGCCCACCCCCCTTCCCCAACCTTTCCTATCCCCTATCCCTAGGTCGGCAACGCAACAGTAACACAATTTGTGTTGCTGGTGTCCATGGGCGGCGTTGGTTGCTTACCATCAGATGACACGCCTGCTCGTTTGCTCTCCTATCCCATAAGAAAAAGATCATGATACAAATATGGGCAATTTAAGAATCAACAGTTAGCTTCTTATGATATTTTGACATTTACTGGCAGGAATAACGCCGTGTCAAAAAGTTAAATTTTCCATTTAGTTCAATGGTAATATTGCAACAAATAATAGAACGAATGAAACTAAAAGACTGTATGAAACAAATGTGAGTTGCTGAGTCGGTATCAGGAGACCAGGACGGAGTTGACACGATCAAATAAATGGCCAGTTTCAAAAAGAAAAAGTGCGTAGCGCTCAAAACCGACGTGAATGCATGATGATTCGCCTCATTTATTTATTCCGCCTCATCTACAGATGAGGCAGAAGAAGTATGTCAAGATGGTAGCTTGTGGAGAGCCAAAGTCTCTGCCTATCTCAATGGGATACCGGCATGAGCTTATTATATGTGAAAGCAGTAGAAATTCAATATAATCTTCTATAACCACTTTTTAAGACTTATTCGATTATTGAACAATTCGATAAGTACGATATATAATTTCGAAGACAAAGTTACTATTAGTTTCTCAATATATACTTCAATATCATATTATGTTGAAGTACCTGGATGACCTGGATGGTATGTTTTTTTATAAATTGTATCTTTTGGAAATTATATTTAAGTACGAATTACATGCTAATAAAATGATGAAATATGAATAATATTTTTCGATCTTACCGACAGAATAATAACAAAAAATGAACTATAAAACATGATACGATACGACACGATAAAATGACATTTTCTAAAAATGCTTCCTAGTTAGATCGATTTATCGCCCCCCAAACCTCCTATATGCTAAATTTCATGAAAATCGTTGGAGCCGATTCCGAGATACCAATTATATATATATATATATATATATATATATAATTGGAATTGCTCGTTTAAAGATATAAGATACAAGATTTATACGATTGTTCCGAACATAAGTTTCATGATATATCTTATGAAAACAATGACTTGTTATATCATCGCCTGCGGAAGACGCTAAAGTCGCTTTTCGGTGGAACTAAGTACAGGTCTATTCTAAAAATCCTATACCATATTTAAGTTTCGGTGATCCAGTGGTCGAGCACCCCGCTTCTAAATCAATAAGACGCGGTTTCGAAGTCTGACTCACACTAATGACTTTTGGAAATTCTTTTCGAAAGTTATAAGTGATGAATATCGATGACTGAAAACTTTGTGCCCGGTATAGCAATAGATTCGCCACCATTCCATTTCGGACGTAAACATAAGGCAAGTCAAGGCCACTACAGCTTCGGGTAGAAAAAGGCGTGAAGTTCTGTTATGTCATATTCTATGTTAGCTTGCATTTTTATTGAAACTACTAGAGTATAATGGAAAATCTATATTAGAATACTTATCTATAGTTAATTATTAATATGACGGCGTACACTGATCAGCACACAGGAGTCCCCAGGGATGTATTAATAACCGTGTACATTACTCACCGTAATTCTCGCTATAGTCCGGGATGTCGCCGTTAATCCCACGGGAAGGGTTCACTGGCGTATAACTGAAACAATGTTCCTTATTTACTTCCCTGTCCAAGTAAAATTGATGACAAATTGTACACAATTTTTTTTAAACGTATGGTTTTACACCTTCTGTATCCGAAAGTGAAGGCAGTGCAGTGTGTGCGCCTATGGATAATATTGTCACAAAATTGTAAATTGTGAAAACTTCATCATTAATCCAACCAAATAGATGTTATCAAGTTTTCAAAAACAAACCAACCCCTTCCCTCGACTCCTTCGACAGGCCGGTCGTAAAAGCACCGAAAAATGTTTTGACAACATGGATAGTTGGAAAGGCTGATATACTCAAAGTGGGATAAAGGCAGGAGAGTGATAAAAAGCTAGTTTTTATCGGATTAAGTACAGTTCTTGTCGTGTTTCAATTAAAATTTCGAAGGTAATAATTAATTTCTACATAAATATACAATATACACCTACATAAATGTATGTTTATATAATATATATAAATATATGTTTTAATTCCCTTTTATACACTCAACAATCGGTGTGATAAAATTTACGACAATTTAATACCTACTATCTACCAATTTGCCATTTCGGCGTCCCTTTGCCGGTTCGGAGTTAAACAAATAGGTTTGGAACTCACCGGGAGATGATTGTTTTAATTGTTAAAGTGTTAGAAACATTACTTCTGCTTAATAAAATGCTATTTATTATATTTAGACTATTCGTTCATATTTCCTACCTGCCTCAGATTAAGCTGTGATTTCATTACAATATTTTGACGCGTCTCGTGGTGCTCGTAAAAAACTACCGACTGCAGAATCGAGGTTGGCGGGTTCGATTCCCACCCGAGTACAAAAATATTTGTGACAAGCATGAATGTTTGGATGGTTCTGGGTGTTTTTTAATGTATATTTATATAAGTATGTATTTATAAAAGAAAAGTATATAAGTATTATTATCCGTTATGTAGTATCCATAACACAAGCATTTAGTTGCTTAGTTTGGAACTAGAGGGCGCTGTGTGATTTGGGACCAAGATATTATTATTATTTTATTGCCACAGTCTCGGTGGCGCACTGGTCGAGCACACAGCTTCTGATCCAGAGGTCCGGGTTCGATTCCTGACACTGGCTCACACCAATGACTTTCGAAATTGTTTTTCGGAAGTTATGTGTGATAAATATCGATGGCTGAAAACTTTGTGCCCGGTATGGCAATAGGTTCGCCACCTATTCCATTTGGGACGTAAACATAACGGCGAGACGAGGCTTAACAGCCGCTGCCTACACCTTCGGGTAACAAAAGGTGTGAAGTTATGTTATGTTAAGTCATGTTATGTATACAATTCTTAAGAATAATATATTTTTTCATTCTTTACAACTAAGCTAAATCATAAATTGTGTGTGTTATTACAGTATCCGTAACTATCGAATTAAACATTCTTATATAAACAGTTTCAGGGTTACAGCTTTATTTGGTACTAGCTGTTGCCCGCAATTTCGTCTGCGAAGACACCATAAAGCAGCAAAAATACATGCCTCCGCCATTATAACAGTTCATTGTTCACTCCCGGATAGAGCGTGATTATATTTAGCCTATATGTTGATCCTTGGACCTTCAGTCATGCAATTGAATTTTGGGATTGGGGTACTTTTAAAGTTTATCCGTAACAAACATACAGATAAACAGACAAAAATTCTGCAAACAATATTTTTGGCTTTGGTATCGATTGTAGATCATGTGCCAAGTATTCAATGTACAGTTTTGAGTATCCTACGTAATTATTATATGTACCTTTAGGTATTCAAAAGCATATCTATATTAATATTATAAAGAAGAAAAACTTGTATTTTTGTATGTAACGAATAAACTCAAAAACTACTAGACGGATTTAAAAAATTCTCTCACTATTAGAAAGCTGCATTCACCCAGAGTAACATAGGCTATATTTATTCCTAGCCGTTATCGCCATTTTGTTTGTACGCGAGTAGCATCGCGAGGTGGAAAGCTAGTTTAAAAAAAACTTATCAGCAATATAAGGTAATCATACCCGTAGTATCCTCAGCATTATAAGTACACTTGTGGATATAAAACTTTAAAGCCAATTATTGGTAGCCGGTCCGTCTCTACAGAGCTGATAGGAACTTTTTTATTTAGCTGTAACGTTAATGGTTACGTGTACAGTAGAATTAGTCTTGCTACAATTTTTTAAATCTTAAACTAATATTTAAAATCGTATACTTCATTAAGGCTTAATACCTTCATTGTGATAAGTTAAGTTAAGCAGTTAAGGGGCATATTTCACGTAGTTACGAGTATCATAATTATATAATTAAATTTGGATGGAAGAATGGGCAGCAGCATTCTCTCTCAACAAAATACAGCCTACTGCGATCGCCAACCCGCCTGCCAAGCGTGGCGATTATGGCAAAAACCCCCCCATGAGTGAATGGACCGGCAGTTATGGCGCTCTATGGGGAAGGCCTGTCCAGCAGTGGACCTCAAAAGGCAAATGATATATGATCTGCCGCTAAAATAAATAAACATACATACTTATATTGCAGCTTGAACGGTTGATGACGTTCCGCTTGAACATTGACTGAGATGGCGTTACCTGAAACAAAATGATAAACTGATTTATTTACAGATATAATTTCTATGAATTTCTTTAATTTTGCATTTATAATAGTTTTATAATAAGCACAGTGCTATCTTGTTAGTTCAATAACGCACACTGAGACACGGGGATTTTGTATTTTTTTTTTTTTTTTTTTTTGTATATTATTACATAGAATAAAATAAAGTTGCTTTCCGCTATCTGTCCCCTTATATGCTTATTTCTTTGAAACTACGCAATGGACTTTGATGTTGTTTAAAGGTATCAACGGGATAGTTTTTATATATAATTCATGCATGAAGTAGTAAAGAAAAAGTGATAATCCGATATTTACTTATTTATTACTTTTGCGGAACAAAGTTCGCCACAAACTTTATTATTATTATTAACTGTTTTTGTATACATCATAGTCACATTTGTTCACTAAACCGCATGAAAATTTCTTCTTTCTAAGATTCAGGTACGTTCAGGAATAAATATTATCAATTTGATGTTAAATCTGAATGAAGCAGAAGGTGGTATAAGTTTTAACGTCCACTTTTAGTAAAGTAGCGCAAAAGCAATATATTCGTAGTCAAACTTTTCCCCGTTTCCTTTCTCAAAGCAAACCGCTTTATCGAGACCAGTAGGGGCGTGTAGGTTAGAACATTGCACCGACAGTTAGTACGAATTTTAAAAGAGATAATACCATATTTTATAGTATAAATCTGATACCTATTTACAAAATATATTATTGCCAAGTTATATGACGAGTAATTGTGAAATTTCGTCGTGAAAGACTAACAAACAAAGCCACATTGGCAAATATATATTAGTAAGACTGTATATGAGTGCCAAACGATAAACATAAAACAACAACCAGAGATAAGGACAAACAAAGACTACAAACTTTATGAGAAGCAATTAACGATTCCAAATTTGAATTCGAAACAATTTGAATATAAAGACGCTTTTGGTTTTACTGGTTGGTCGTAAAGGTTTAATTTGTTTTACGCGTTATAAACCTTAATTACCTCGCAATAAAGATTATATTTGTTATAACGTTTACGATTCATACGCACGAGTTATGATTGTTGTTGTTATCATCCCGCGCGATGTTTAGTCGACGTTTTCCAGGCTACAATGAATTTCGACTTTAATACTTCTTGATAAAGGTGAATTTCGATAACAATTGAAGATCGTCTTATTGTAGAACTTTGGAGATAGTATTACCCTCCCTTATTTACATGGTTTCACTAAGAATTCCAGCCCATTAACACCTTACCTGGCTGGAGAATTTATATTTGCTGATTTTGATCATCGAGGGTTCTAATTCTCTTAGCAATAATAGCAGTAGTCTGATAACATGTTTGTGCATGTTGAAGTTACAGAGAAACAAAATAGGTAAGGTAAATTAAGTAATTTTTTTGTTGTGAGAGTCATTTTAGTAAAGCGATTCTTGCCGGTTCTTCTCATGATAGCCTTTACATTTGGAATAGGGCAGCTAGTAGCGATTGCGTCCCTGTTTTCTTGTTTCACGAAGGTACTGTCATCAAGCGCTGGTGTTAATATGTCATTTAAATATAATATTCACTTTAAGTTTCAAGTGTTTTTGAAAGCCTATGCAAATAAAGCTATTTTAATTTTGAGTGACCTTTATAATTTACATAACTTCACGCCAAATCCCTTACAGGGTTAGCAGAGAGAACAGAGCCCATTAAGGCACAATTCTTACACGCCTCACTCGTTTCGTTATAAGATGTATTATATTATAAGATGTAAAAAATACTCATAAAAATATTACAAAACAAGCAGCAGTACTAGTAAATAACAATATTCTATTTATAACACAGTATTTTGCGAAGGCACACTTTCAAAATGGGTTGAATACAACTTGTTAACTCTCCGGCGGGCGCTGCGAAATTTTCAGTGTGAAATTTCATCTGAACGAGGCCTCATTAAACGATGGTGAGACCGCAAATTGCAATTTATTGTTCTAGATATAAATTTTCTTTATATATAAATACATATAATAACCTACATTTATGATGATATTCAGCGCCGTATTCGAAATATGGAGTAACTTAAGCTACTTTAATTTAGATTTTCTTTTTAATTTTTTTTTGGTTCAGAGGCGAAACAAAGTTCGCCAGCTCAGCTAGCATTTAAGTTTTATTGTTTTACCTACCTTATATTTTTAAAGTGAAACTTTTATTACATCGTCTCAAACTTTTTCGTCTGCGTGTTGCATGTCGCGTGACGGTCGGCCGCGGAGTAGGGATAAAGTGAAAGGCGCTCGTCAGAGCGCCTTTCACGTCTATTATCGTTTATTTATTGTTAATTAATTACCCAAATATACACTTTATTTTTGTAAATAAATACCGTAAAAACATGTAGAAAAACACCCCCAGACGAGGGATCCAACCCGCCCCGACCTTGTGTTATCGGTAGTGCGGTTTACCGATGCACCACGAGGGCCGTATGTATAATCGTCTAATTACCGTCCTCTTTACCAATTTCGACACATTTTCTAGGATCGGGTTTGTTTGTTTGTTTGTTTTTTTTTTATAAATTGTGTTTTTTGAAAATTATATTTAAGTACGAATTACATACTAATAAAATAATGAAATATCAATAATATTTTTCGATCTTACCGACAGAATAATAAATATATACTAATATATACTATGTACTAACATATTATATTAGAAACATATACTTAATTTTTTGCAGTGATAAACTGTAATAAAAGCAAAGCAAACACACATTGACTTCGTGTTAGTTAACAACGCCATCTGCTGGAATAGAAATTTCATGAAAATCGTTGGAGCCGATTCCGAGATTCCAATTTTATATATATATACAAGAATTGCTCGTTTAAAGATATAAGATAAGATAGTGCTCTTTATATATGTATTTGTCACATTTTTATAATAAATCGAAATATCATATTTACTGGAGGAAAAAATATCGTTTTGTTTTGTAAAGATCCTTTGTTGTAATGTTGTTAACGTTTAATAGGTGTCGCGTTATCCCTAGTGCCGTAGCTGGAATACTTGTCGATTCGGGCGACATCTATCGATATAATACGATATTACGGCAGAATCATCAATAGTAGCAACCTAGTAGCGCCATCTAGGAATTATTGTCGTGACCACGTAAAATAAAAAACATTTATTAAACCCTATTAACAAATACAAGATGGCAAGTAAATTAAAATAGCCCTTATCGCACAATCCCCTGAAAGCCGGTGACGTCCGGTTCGATTTCAAATTAAACTAGTTTTCTCTCTCTTTGCAAAATTGCCACTGACTTGTAAGTTTAATAGGTGTCGCGTTATCCCTAGTGCCGAAGCTGGAATACTTGTCGATTCGGGCGACATCTATCGATATAATACGATATTACGGCAGAATCATCAATAGTAGCAACCTAGTAGCGCCATCTAGGAATTCTTAATCTTCAGTCGTTAACTTCCAAAGAACTTGAAAATGATGAGATTATCGAATTAATTGATTTAAATCTTTAACTTAAAGTTAAACGAAGCCAGAGCAAACTTTTAAAAAAATTGCTGTGAAGTAACTGTTTTACACTGTTGCACTCTAAAAAAATATAAATGTTAATCATTTTATCAGAATCATCAATTTAAAAAACTTACTAACTAAATTATTGAAAAATAATTATTGAAAAAATATTTTGTTTATGTATATTTAAAAAGTAGATTTAAAAATCAATAACCCAAGACTCAATTTTAAAAGTTTCACTTTTACGGTGGTTTCATAAAACCACACAATTTTTTTTTTTATATGTATGTTTGTTAAGGTCAATATCTGAAGATATATTAGAACAAGTTTGTAAAGTTTAATTGGGTATAAGCATAATATATTTCTGTATATTTGGTGATAAAATACTATCAAGATACTGATCTGATGAGAGACTTGTTAGTAAGTACTTTATGTATGTATTTTCATCCATTTCCATAAGATATCGATTGCCACATTAATTAATCGAGATTTAATTCGTCTATCTGTATAGAAATAGATTATTATTATATCCTGTAGAAACATAGAAACCTTAGAAACTTTTAATTCTTCCAGGCGAGGAGAGGAAGCTAGACTATGTATTCTGGTCTATGATAATAATAATAAATCTAGACGGACATAGCAATTTTATAAATAGAATGTGTTCGTTTAAAAAAAATGGGAACGTTATTTGAACATATGTTCACATTTATATATCAAACCTATGTAACAAAATATTTTGATTTCATTTAATTACTCGAGTCTTCAAAGTTCCCACATATTTTTTATCATTTAAAAATGTTACAAAATCAAAATCTGTTCACTGAAAATATTCAGTAGAAGAGTGTAGTTGGAATGAGTGTGCAAAAGGAATGGGAAAAAAAGCCTCAATCCTTGTAGGTACATCTTCACCATTAAGCTAATGATGCGTAGCTATTAGTACGGTCTATGTAACTCTATGTGGTCGCTTCATGCACGCTCTATGCCTTTATAAGTCTATGTATAACTTTTTATATAGAATGGATATATTTTAGGGTTGTGTGTTAAAATAGTTTTTACATTTAGGGTTATTGGTATACGGGTATTTGTTACGGATTGAAAAGTCCAGACTTGATCTATGATGGCCAAAAATCTTTTACGGTTTTTGAACGTCTTTTTTATTATTTTAATGCAGCACCCCGCTTCTGAATCATGAAGTCGTGGTTTCGAATACAGGCTCACTCCAATGACTTTTCTGGATGTTATGTGTGATGTCGATAACTTTTTGCGCGGTGTATGGTAATAGGTTCGCCACCCATTCAATTGGGGACGTAACATAACCGCGAGTCGAGGCTTAACAGCCGCCGCCTACGCATTCTGGTAGGCGTGAAGTTATGCTATGTTTTATGTATTTCAAAAAAAACTTTGTCTGATTTGATTGCGTCTAAATATTATAGACAAAATTATACATTCATATTCAAGACATTCAAATACATACTTAAACAGTAAGTACATCATTTAATTTTATGAAGCCAACATTAAATTAAAACTTTAAAGTTTTGACAACCTATTTTAACTTTGCATGATTACAGTAATATTTTGAGTTAAACTAAATTACATTAAAAGTTACCTTACTGTTTGTTCGCACGCTATTCGCACGTGTTTATTATTAATTTAAGTTACTGCGTTAACTTGTTACTAACTTGCTTATAATAAATACTTCGTCGCAGAATAAATGTAATCATATTTATCAATATTGTTAACAATTATTGTTAACACTAGTAGAGCCACGCAAATTGACGTCAAGAGGCTTATGCCGTGTCGATGAGGGCACTTCTGTTGAAAGATAAATCTGGAGGCCTAATCCCTTTCCCCTCTATTCCCATTTCACTTACTATCCAATCTTAATGGCAGCAACAATGGATTACTTTATAATGGGTATCCCATAGAAAAACTATAGTAATATCCAGATTTTTTTCTATACAAATCTTGTCTATTATTACCTAAGGCTTAAACAGATATATTGACTGACAGCTGTAATAATATAAAGTGTAACGAAACCTACAGAACCCGTATTAATTTAATAAAACTCCATCTGTATTAGATGCCTTCAAATTTTTTTTGTTCGGTAGCTAGTTAGTGCGGTGGAAGGCCTTTTTTCCGTTTCATCACGTGAAAAACTGTAATTATGTGTATACAACCGGGCAGGGCAGAAAAAAGGTATCCATTTTAGTATATTTTTGTTCTCGCAGATGTTTTAATCGCTTAGTGCTGTATGTTCTGTGTAAATGGGTCAACATGACGTAATATCATTTTCTGTTTAATATAAATTTGAAAAAGTTTTTTGATAATAATTAAAATAATCAGTAATAAGGAAGGAAGTTGGTTTGAAAGAGAGTGTCGGTGTAAAAGTAAGAAAGGGCATGCTCCGATGGTTCGGACATGTAGAAAGAATGGTTGACGCAAGACTGACTAAGCAGATATACAATGCAAAAGCGGACGGATGTAGGAGTCGAGGACGGCCAAGACACACATTCCAAGACCAAATTGAACGTGTTCTGGAGGAAGGTGATGTTAAGAGCCTCAAAAACCGACGCGCGTGCATGAAAAGAATTATGAAAGTCAACGAAGCGAGTGAGGTGTGTAAGAATCGTGCCCTATGGCGCTCTGTTCTCTCTGCCTACCCCGCAAGAGATTTGGCGTGAAGTTATGTATGTATGTATGTATGTATAATCAGTAATCATTTCAAATAGTATAATTTTGGGTTACATATCAAATATTAAAGAAAAAGTTTTAGAAGATAGATTCTTGACATAATTTTGTTATGTTATAGCTGTACGCCATAAATACCAGAAGGCATAGGCAGCGGCAGATTGATACGATGGGTCCATGTTCTAGTCCCAAATGTAATGTAATAAGTGGTGAACCTATTGGCAGGAAATGGGCACAATTATGTTAATTATTATTCACTAGCAGACCCAGCGAACTTTGTTTCGCCTCAGAAAAGAAATAAAAATGGTAATTGTAGGTTATTCCTAAGAGATAGACATATATTGCTACAGTTTAATATACCCTCGTTTTATTAAAAAAAAAACACATCAAAAGTTTCTTAAATATGGGAACAGACAGCGGAAAGCGACTTTGTTATTATAAGCTTTTATTTACCTTGCACTGTATGTATGTATGTATGTATGTATGTATGTATGTATGTAAGTATGTATGTTCGGTGGAATCTTGTAACTCAATTTTGAAGTAGATACCTTCAACCGATTGAGCTGAAATTTTGTATACACGTTTACTTTGGATGACAATGCATGATATAATGTATGACATTATTCTATATCCAATATGGCGGACGACCCAAGATGGCGGAATGGATATTTTTATTGCATTTCTGCAATATGGGTATCAAATGAAAGGGTTTGTTGAGTGTAATTCAAAATATAATATGACGTCATTCTAAATCCAATATGGTGGAATATCCAAGATGAAGGAATATATATTTTAAGCTTTCGTACAATATGGGTATCAAATGAAAGGGCTCATTGGGAAAACTAAAAAAATAATGTGACGTCATTCTAAATCCAATATGGCGGATAATCCAAAATAGAGGAACAGTTTTTTTTAATGCATTTCTACAATATGGGTATCAAATGAAAGGGCTTGTTAATAGTAGCTCGAAAAATAATGTGACGTCATTCTAAATCCAATATAGTGGAATAAATATATGCGTTTCTACTATATGCGTATCAAATGGCCCTTTCATTAAAGAGTTATATGAGAACTTCAAAAACTATGTCTCGGTGGTTCAGTAAACTAGCCCGCTTCTGAATCAGGAAGTCTTGGGTTCGAATTTGGCCTCACACCAATGTCTTACGAAATTTCTCTCGAAAGTCATGTGTGATAAATCTTTTTGACTGACCACTTTGTGCTCGCTGTATGGCAACAGTGGTAGAGCCCAGCAATTCACTGTATGAATGGGATGGCTCGACCGGTGAAATACCACAACCAGCTCACGGCGTGTTTCTTTAGGTGAGAGAGGTACCCGGAGGCCTACTCCCCTTTCCCATCCCTTCCTACTCCCATATCCTATATCCTACTCCCTTAAAGATAAGATAATACGATAAGATAAGACGTAAACATAGCGGCGAGTCGAGGCTTAATAGATGCTGCCTACACCTTCGGGTAGAAAAAGGAGTCGAGCTATGTTATGTTATTAATTAATGTTATAAACAAATTAGATTGTGTATAAATATTATATATATCATAGGGTTTTCAATATGAGCGGCTAGATACTAGTGGCCTGCTTGTTTGGGCAGTGTCAGTCAATCTGTTGTTTACTATTCAGTCACTGATGCCAAATCACCATGTCAAGATACAGGGTTAAGCGGCGCGTCCAAATTTATAATCAAAATGAGTTAGTGCTAACATTGAGAACCTTACGACCACTTTACGGCTGAGGCGGTAGTCCATCACAGTCGACGGCTTTCCGTTGACCTATGTTTTAATAGTTAACAGTGTTTTAATTGTGGTCAGCCACGCAATCTGCTGCATGAATGAGCCGGTTCGACCGGTGTAATGCCATGCCCTTTCAGGATACCGACGTAAATTGGACAGGATTTAATAACTTTAACATGATTGCTACACTAACGGATTCTATATAGGTATTATTAGAATTAAACACAGTGGATGGTGGGAACGAACTATAACTTTTATTACAACTCACTCCTATATTACACTCAGGTCAGCAAGTATAAAGTACTGATTAAAACAACAGATGGCGTTACACATCACAAGTAGTTAAACATATTTTGTTATTAAACAACAGTCCCACATAACAAAATTAAGTTGCAAAATCAACAAATAAGTAACAAAAAAATGTGTTTACTTAGGCTCGAAACTCTTTGCTGCTGGTCAAGCATACGCGGCCTTAAGTAGAGAAAAGACTTTAGGAGGTCTCCTCATTGAAGAGTTGGACTGTTCGAAATTAACTGGCAAATGACCTTGTAACAATGATGCTTTGAATGAGATGAAGAGACTGAGAAACTTACCCATCGATAACTAAAGCTAAAGCTAAAGCTTGTCGCTATGTTCAACCCAACCCTTCCCCCCTCCTCTTCCCATCCCAATTCCAACCCCTTCCATTTCCCATGGAAAGGGCCGGCAACGGAACTGTACCACTATATGGGTGTCCATATATATGTTATAAACCAAAAAAATATATTTGGATAATGCGATCCGTCACAGTAATCATTAAATCTGAAAAAATATTTCCAGATGGTTATGGATAGCCACTGATAGGTAATTAAACATAGCGACAAGCTTTTATTATCACATAAATTGTATATAATAAGGTTATAAGTTGATAGTTAAAATGTATAAGGTTAAAATTATTTTATTCTTTTTAGAGCGTTTAAATAAAAGCTTCTTTAAAAAAGATTTTTTCTTTAAATTATTTTATATGTAAATCGACAATAAGGTTCGCCGGGTTTGCTAGTTATTAGTGAAACTAGTATTTCATAAAAATCAGAATACTAAAAATCTCTTCTGATTTCGTACATGTACCGTATACAATTAGTGGTTGAGTATTTAACAGTGACGTAAATACAACTGTCATGAAGCAAATGAACTAGACAAGAACATTACTAGAGACCTGCAACATTTAGCTGTTAGGACCGGCGACAAAGGAGCTTGTAAATTATTTTCTACATTTGATTAACCACAATTTAAATTATTCTATTTTTTTTTTTGCTTTATTACTCTGTAAAATATATACTCATAACATAACATAACTTCACGCCTTTTGTTACCCGAAGGTGTAGGCAGCGGCTGTTAAGCCTCGTCTCGCCGTTATGTTTACGTCCCAAATGGAATAGGTGGCGAACTTATTGCCATACCGAGCACAAAGTTTTTCAGTCATCGATATTTATCACACATAACTTCCGAAAAAAATTTCGAAAAGTCATTGGTGTGAGCCTGTGTCTGGAATCGAACCCAGACCTCTGGATCAGAAGCCGTGTGCTCGACCACTGCGCCACCGAGACTAATAACTGAAAATATATACTCATACATACATAACTTCACGCCAAATACCTTGCGAGTAGGCAGAGAGAACGGAGTGCCATAAGGTACGATACTTACACGCCTCACTCGTTTCTTGGACTTTCATAACAATTATCGTACACGCGCGTCGATTTTTAAGGCTCTTAACATCACGTTCTTCCAGGACTCGTTCTATTTGGTCATGGAAGGTGGGTCGTGGCCTTCCTCGATTTACACATACATTTGATTTTGCATATCTATTTACATATCAGATCCCAAGCAAACTAACTGCCATAATATATCGAGCATGATTTCTTAGCGAAGAACTCGTATAAGTGTCTTATTATAATATCTTTTTTAATCTCTCGGTGGTCCAGTGGTCAAGCACCCCGCTTCTGAATCGGGAAGTCACGGATTCGAATCCTGACACTGGCTCCTACCAATGACTTTTCGAAATTGTTTTCGGAAGTTATGTGTGATAAATATCTGAGACTGAAAATTTTATGCCCGCTATGGCAATTGGTTCGCCACTTATTCCATTTGGGACGTAAATATAACGGTGAGACGAGGCTTAGCAGCCGCTGCCTACACCTTCGGGTAACAAAGGCGTGAAGTTATCTTATGTTATGTCATCTTTTTTTTAAGCTTAGCATACATACTTTTGTTTAGAAAGTGCCGGGTTCGAACTCTTACTAATAAATATTTCGTGATTTTATCGACTACGTATGGGATTAATCAACCACTAAACGAATTGTACCCGTTATATAATAAAAACGAAACTGAAGAAAGACATGCTGCATATACCTTCAGGATTAAGGGTGTAAAGATACGGGAGCTAATATACAAAGGAATATCTATGCATGTATATATTGGTATATTGGTAAAAGTATCGACTGCAGAATCGAGTTAGGCGGGTTCGAACCCCACCCGAGAATAAATATTTGTGACAAGCATGAATGTTTGTATAGCGTCTGGACGTTTTCTAAATATTTTGTAACAAAAAAAGTATGTATGTATTTTATATCCGTTGTCAAGTATAAATATCACAAGCATTTAGTTGCTTAGTTTGGAACTTAGAGGGCGCTGTGTGTATTGTGTCCAAGATATCATTATATTATATATAATATAATTGTTCGAGAGTCAAAACTGTACAATGAAAATTATATTTTCAGAATACTTGGGAAACGATTTACAATTTATATTTAACCAAAAATGGGGTTTTTATAATTTTTGTCTGTTGTCTGTATGTTTGTTATGGATAAACTCTAAAAATACAAATCTTTTATATCCAATTTTGAATGAATATTGCCAACATCTATCGATGCTATCACTAATTGGAGGTGAGCAATGTACCCATAAAATGGCACAGGCAAAGTATTTTTCCTTTTTGGCGTCCATGCAGACGCAGTCGGAGGTAACAGCTAGCTATATTAATATATTAATTACTAACAGGTAAAAAGAAAGCAAATTTTGCGGGTCTATTTCGGTTAGTCCATTAACGTGGCTATATAACGCGGTGTACGCTGACCCTAAAGTAACATTTGCAACTAACGACCATCTTTACATTAGTAATATTATTGTGTACTGTTTATTATGTGCTTGTTTTATGTGTTTAATTAACTGCATATGTGTGCATGTGTATGTGTGTTTGTTTTTAAAGTTTATTTGCGTAAGGGTTGTGTTAACAATGTTGGTAGTAAAAATTTATTAATGGAAGCAATTAGCCAGTGGAATACAAAGACCTGTCAGAATATCGACCTAAAGTGACTCATATCGCGTATTTTCGGTTGAAAACGAGCACGTTGGGTTACCTTTAAGGGAGTAGTTTAGGAATGGATGGGGAAAAGCAGTGGGGTCCGATTACCTTTCTCACCGAACGAAACGCTGGCTTGGGCCACTTTACATCGATTTTCTGAGAGGTCGTGGTGTTTCACCGGTCAAGCCGGCTCATTCATGCAACGAATTGTCAATTTCTCAATCCCACTTCCGACCCCTTCCCTATTCCTTTTTAAAGGTAGTCAACGTAACAGTAACAATATCTGTGTTGAATGTGTCCATAGCCCGCTCTAATCGTCACCGGTCTTGCTTGTTTGCCCCACATTGCATAGCCCGCAAACAAAATTTTGAATATGACAATGATAAGAAAATGTGTGGAATCTTCTAGAGGTACAAGCCAATTCTATACAAAATTTACGCTTTAAATAAATAATTTGGCTAATGATATTTACGTTGGCGAGGGGAAGCCGCTTATTCACGATGTCACTTCACCTGTCATATTACAACGCACTAACAATATTGAACGGGATTTGAAATACGGGAAGCTGTAAATTATTACCCAAATACCCAAATTTGTGAGTGATCGTTCGATATTGACAGTTCAATAATACCCCACGTCATTGGATTTAAGAATAAATGACGTGTTAAAAATTCTGTCTGTCTGTTTGACTGTTACTGTGGAAATATTCCGTTCACGATTTTCTAAATGGTATTAAGCTTTGTTGCTTTACAACCAAATTCTTAATTTACTGAGTACCATTTTTATAAATAATAATATTATTGTCTTGGACACAATACACACAACGCCCGCTAGTTTCAAGCTAAGCAACTAGATGTTTGTGATATGGTAACTAGATAATAATACATATATAATTTTATTTTGTAAATACATACATATGCATAATACATAGAAAAACACCAAGACGCCATACAAACATTCATGCTTGACGTAAATATTTTTACTCGAACCCACCGACCTCAATACCATAGTTGGTTGTTTTACCACGAGGCCCGTTAATTTTAAAATCTTATTTTAATTGTGAAGTTAGCAAAATCGATCAATATTAAATATCATGAAAGATATTTTGATAGCATATTTCAATGGCTAAATTGTAACTTAAGTAAGCTCAGTGGAATAGTTTGTCCCGGTAGGACGTTGGTCATGAGGTTCGATTCCCATCGTCGGAGGCTTCAAAATTTTATTCGTTGTATCAATTAAATATTAGCTGTAATTTCTGCACTTTTCGTATGATTTTTGTCACGCAAAAATAAGCCGAAATTAGCTTTGTTTCGTTTTCACGTTTATTCAATAATTTAGTCACAATTTAGAAATCATATTTTTTAAAATTTATTCTCTAACATTTTGGTGATAATGAATTTCATATCAGGATAAGTAAACCTATAACAAAACGTAACTTCAAGCCTTTTCTATCCGAAGGTGTAGGCAGCGGCTGTTAATGCGTCTCGCCGTTATGTTAACGTCCCAAATGGAATATGTGGCGAACCGGGCGGTACAAAATTTTCAGTCACCGATATTTGTTACACATAACTTTCGAAAATAAATTCGAAAAGTCATTGGTGAGAACCAGGAGTAGAACCCGCGAATTCTTGATTCAGAAGCGGGGTGTCGACCACTGGACCACCAAGACTGTTAAAAGGTTAAGTATAAAAATATTTATCATTTATGCAATAGATAGCGTAATGTATATTGTAATTCTGCCGCGTCAAATAAATTGGGCTTGTATGCGGATACGAAAAAAATGAAGGGGCAAAATCAATATTTGATAAAATAATGGAAGCGCTTAAAAATAAATAACAACTTATAAACAAATTTGAGCTTCGTTTATTATAAAATTAAATAATACTATTAACTTCCCGTGTCGGCATCAAGGGAATTTATATTTATTGAATAAATTATATAAATACCAGCTTTTGTACACCGTTTTAATTTATACATTGTTTATTTACTACGTTAACTAAAAAAAGTATTTAAATAATTTTAATTAAATTCATTGGGGAGTTTACTTCATTTTATATTTTACTTTGTAGTGTATATTTAAAACTGCATGGTCAATTTAAATTTTTCTCATAACTGTGTGTGACATTAGCTATATTTTTTTCAATAATAGTAGAGTTTATTATCAAAGTTTAATTGATATTGTCTATTCGGACATTACGTAATCAGTTTGATCTGAATTTTTGTGTGGGTGGACGAAGTTGGGAATAGTAGCTACTGTAATACAAATTAAGATGGGGATTTTGATCACACGAAACGAGCTTGACGCACCGAAGCTTAGTCGGTTGTAATTATGAGCCAGCAGTGAAACGGTATTAACCGGATGAAACAGATTTAGGGTAATGTTAGTACTGGCCCGGTTTCGGTGGCAATATTACTAGTCGTTGAGTTTCATGAAAACATGGACATGATAATGTTTACTAAAAAGATAAACTATTTTCTCGGGTCTCGTGGTGCATTCGTAAAACAACTGACTACTCTACCCCTTTTTATCTGTCTGTTGGTTCAGTAGGAACCTTTTATAGGTACCACCAACTCATGGTAGCTGCCGAACTCCCCTTCCCCTTGCCAGACAAAAATGACGAATGGTACATTCATCATTTCTCCTCACACACACAATTTCCATTTTAATTCGGGGAAAGATTTAATAGTAATAATTGAAAGTTATTTTGAAAGAGACTGAAGTAACTGTGTTCACTTGTTATGTTGGAAATACAATAAATTTGATCAAGGGGTGAGTACTATCAAAAACTGTTAAGGGCCGGTAACCCTTATGTGACACCCTTGGTGTTGCGGATGGGCGGCGGTAATCACTTTCCATCAGACTACCCGCTTGCTTCTTTTAAGTAATATAAAAAAGTGTACCTTTTACATTTTTTTTGCATGCAAATTATATTGATCTGATAAATAAAGATTTCTTTTCAATTTTCTAGCAATTAATGCGCATTATCCACCACAATATTTGTTTTTTGTGTAGTTTTCTGAATAAAAGTCAACATACTAAAAAGTAGACTTTTGATCTTTTGAAGTTTCCACGTATAAAATGTGATTGTCTTTATTTTGAGACTGGTGGAATTTAAAATAGGCCCTAGTACTTCAAAAAAGTTATCTAAATAGGTTTTAGTGTTTTGTTTGAAGACATATTATTTTTTCATGCAAATTAATTAACTCATGGAGCAAATTGTTTGTTTTATTTAGTCAGTAAAAATAATGTCAATACAGCGAAAAGTTTATTGTTGTAATTGTTGAGAACAAAAACCACGTCCAAAATTTCGTAATCCGCAAAAAAAAATACACACACAGCGGTAGCCACGTTTCTTGTCTTCTTACATTTCAATTACCTTGGCCTCTCCAAGCGACGGGCGACGAAATTTCATTTATGCTTAAATATTCCAATTTTTGGACGTAATTAGATTTTTCTTCATATAGTACATCTAGTAAATAGATTCATTATAATATATATTTTTATAATATACTCTCAGTCAGCCGGGAGCGAAATAAAAACATATGGCTGACAAGCTTACACAGCACAAAACCGAAGGCTGGCGGTATAACCATCCCAAAAACATTGGTCAACCTAAATGTTCGTGGTAGGGACGGGCAGCAGCGTCCTTATCTATAAGAGGTTTACCCCTGCGGTCTCCAACCCGTTTGCCCAGCGTGGGGACTATGGGCATAAACCTCCCTATGGAAAAAGCAGCAATACAACGGCCCCCAGTTCCCGGTGGTCCCGCTATTCCCGGCCAAGGCAGCGGTCGTGGTAACGGTGGGACAGGGGGTGCGAAGAATCTCCGGGTTACGGCAGGCTGCCAAAAACAACTACTCGTGGCCACTTATAATGGACGCAGTCTTCGGCTGGACAACAACATCTCACCGAACTCGAGGTGGAGCTGCGTTGCTTGAACTGGCATATTCTAGGGTTATCTGAAGTCCGGCCAGAGCCTGACTGTAAGGTTATCGTGTCCTCCCCGGACACGATAACCTTACAGTCAGGCAACTTACTCTACTTTCGGGAAGGTGACCAGCTCTCCCAGGGGGGTATCGGTTTCCTCGTTCACAAGGACCTCGTTAGCAGCGTTGTGGAGATCAGTAGTGTGTCGACCAGGGTAGCGTACCTTGTACTGAAACTCACCAACAGGTACACCCTGAAGGTAATACAGGTATATGCGCCGACCTCGACATACTCTGACGAGATAGCGGAGGCGATGTACGAGGATATTGCGAAAGCAATACATTGTACCGCCAAGGCTCACTACAATGTTGTTATGGGGGACTTCAACGCCAAAGTGGGAGTACAAGAACGCGGCGAAACGAAAATCGGTCCATATGGCTTGGGGTGCCGGAATCACAGGGGCCAGATGCTGGTCAACTTCCTGGAGTCTGAAAGGCTTTTCTTGATGAATTCATTCTTCAAGAAGAGTCTCCACAGGAGGTGGACTTGGCGAAGCCCCGATTCGGTGACAAGGAACGAGATAGATTTTATCATTACGGATAGTAAGCATATATTTAGAGATGTCTCTGTGATCAACAGGTTCAATACTGGAAGTGATCACCGACTTCTTCGAGGCTGTCTAAATATTAACTTAAAAGCTGAAAGGACCCGGAAGATAAGGTCTATTATCCGACCTGCGCCACTCCAAATAGCCGAAACCGAAAAGTTCCAAATGGAACTTAAAAATCGATTCGACCTGCTGGAAACCACAGGCAACGTGGACGAAAAAGCTGACACTGTGGTCAACACGCTGAGGAAAGTGTCTCAAAGGCTGTTCCCGAGATCGCAGAAAAGAGAGTCCAAGCTCTCTGCTGAGACACTCGAGCTGATGAGGCAAAGGCAAGAAACTCCATCCGATCAGCTGTCTTCGTCAGAATGGAAAAGCCTAAACCAGCGCATTAGAAAGCTGCGGCGCGACCTTCGTCGATCGAATACGCCAGCAATCGAAAACGCGATCGACCGCAACAAAGGGTCAAAAGTCTCAGCAGCTTGGAAGGTCCCATCTGACGAAGCTGAAAACTGCGGATGGACGTATCGTCACCTCTAGGCCCGAGATTCTCGCAGAGATCGAATCTTTTTATGGGCTTCTTTATTCCACACGGATGACCAAGCCAACTGGACACAGCGATGATGACCACAGAGCCCCGCTAACGCGTCACCATAGTGAGGACATTCCCGATGTCACTGAAAGCGAGATTAGTGCGGCTCTCGGGCAACTCCAGAACAACAAGGCACCCGGTGATGACGGAATTACTACAGAGCTTCTAAAAGCCGGCGGGAGTCCTATCCTAAAGGAATTAGCAAGCCTTTTTAATTCCGTCATACACCAGGGCATAACACCACAGGCTTGGAGCAGGAGTGCGGTGGTGTTGTTCTTCAAAAAAGGTGATAAAACCTTACTGAAGAATTACAGACCCATCTCACTCCTGAGCCATATCTACAAGTTGTTCTCGAGCGTCGTCACGAATCGTCTCGCGGCAAGACTCGACGAATTCCAGCCTCCGGAGCAGGCCGGGTTTCGAAAAGGCTTTAGTACCGTGGACCACATCCATACTGTTCGGCAGATTGTACAGAAGCCCGAAGAGTACAATCAGCCGCTGTGTATGGCATTCGTGGACTACAAAAAAGCCTTCGACTCCATCGAAACTTGGGCAGTTCTGGATGCACTGCAGCGATGTCGGATTGACTGGCGTTATATCGAGGTGCTGAGATGCTTGTATGACACCGCCACGATGGCTGTCCAGATACAGGACCAGGCGACAAACTCCATCGAAATGAATCGAGGTGTAAGACAGGGAGATGTTATATCTCCCAAACTTTTCACCAATGCTCTGGAGGACGTTTTCAAGACACTGGATTGGACTGGACAGGGTATCAACGTGAATGGTGAGTACATCTCGCATCTTCGGTTTGCCGACGACATCGTTGTAATGGCAGAGTCGCTGGAACAGTTAAGCGGAATGCTGTGCAGCCTGGACGAGTCCTCCCGGCGTGTCGGTTTGGGCATGAACTTGGACAAGACCAAGGTCATGTTCAATGAACATGT
This sequence comes from Euproctis similis, assembly GCA_905147225.2. Lineage (NCBI taxonomy): Eukaryota > Metazoa > Arthropoda > Insecta > Lepidoptera > Erebidae > Euproctis > Euproctis similis. The sequence goes on from LR990106.1 coordinate 18,270,395, forward strand.
CGTGCCCGGACCGATAAGCGTCGAAGGGTCAGTTCTCGAAGTCGTAAACAAATACGTCTACCTAGGCCAAATCATCCAGTTAGGTAGACGAAACTTCGAGGAGGCCGAAGGGAGGATCCAGCTTGGTTGGGCTGCATTTGGCAAACTACGTCGAGTCTTCAGCTCGCCTATGCCGCAATGTCTGAAGACCCAAGTCTTTGACCAGTGCGTCTTACCGGTGATGACCTACGGTACCGAAACGTGGACACTCACGGTGGGGCTAGTCCACAAATTTAAAGTCGCTCAGCGAGCTATGGAGCGGGCTATGCTCGGGGTATCTCTGAAAGATAAACTCAGGAATGAGTATATCCGCCAGAGAACTGGAGTAACCGACATAGCTCGTAGAATAAGCTCGCTGAAGTGGCAATGGGCTGGTCACATCTGCCGAAGGACCGACGGTAGATGGAGTAAGAAGGTCATAGAGTGGAGACCGCGTCTTGGCAAACGTAGCGTAGGACGCCCACCAGCCCGATGGTCAGACGACCTCAGAAAGGCTGCTGGAAAAGACTGGATGCGGAAGGCAGAGAATCGGATGTTGTGGCGCACATTGGGAGAGGCCTATGTCCAGCAGTGGATTGCAATAGGCTGATGATGATGATGATGATGATAATATATATTTTTGGGATACCTCAAAGTAAAAAGAAATCCTAAAATGTTCACGCGTATCTGTCTACCCATCTGTAACTATCTTAGAAATTATTTAATGTGTCCGCAATAGTCTCGGTGGTCCAGTGGTTCGAATCCTGGCACACACCAATTACTTTTCGAAATTAATTTCAAAAGTTATGTGTGATAAATGTCAATGACTAAAAACTTTGTGCCCGGTATGGCAATTGATTCGCCACCTTTTCCAATTGGGACGTAAACATAACGGTGAGTCGAGGCTTAACAGCCACTGCCTACACCTTCCGGTAGAAGGCGTGAAGTTATTATGTTATATATATATATATATATATAATATATATATATATATAGGTCCCATATGGTTCGAATATATTAGTTGCTGAATTGGCTGAACATTTTGTTCAAAGTTATTATTGGCGTTATTATTAGCTAGATTGTTATTGTAAGGAATTCATTGTTTTTCCACAACTTATTTGAATCTAAGATCTATTGATGATCAAGCAGCAAAACATGTTCAAGAACATATCTCAACCGAAAATAATATTTTTTTACGAGATTTAATTAAAGAAAAAAAGTAACTGGCAGTTATTTATGATTGACCTACATCGAAAAATGGAAGGCAAGTAAATTTAAAATTCTCCCAAAGTTAATTAAATCATAAAGTCAGTGAATTTTGTTTATTCTGTACGAAAACCTCCTTGCTCACTTTCATCAGAGGCTTTGCGAAAACAAAACTGGCGGCAACAACAAGTGTATTATTATTAAAGTACCTGAAGACGAGGCGGTTTAGAGGTTGTAAAATTTTGTTGATGAAAAATTTAATACAAAACATGTTATAACGTGTTTACTGAAATATTAGGTTTTGTGGCTGGTAGTAGTAGGTACAGGTGTACCTTACCTACTCCATATTTTGAATAGGTAAATTTAGTTCAATCATCAATCTTCGATCCCGATCATCATTTTCCTGATCCCATTTCATCCTTTTGAACTATGCATGCTGGCCTCAAATTTGGCCGTGGTACTTTCCGCAGTATGTCCCCTTCTATGTTTATATCTTTGAAACTACCCAAAGATTTTGATGTGTTTTTCTTACTAGATAGAGGTGTCCACGAGGGATTACATGTATAATTCGTATAAACTGTAGCAAATAAAATGTGATAATTTTCGCCATTAAACTCTTTTTGTTTGCAATCGCTTGCTGAACCTAAAGATATTGATCAAAATAATGTACTACATTATTATGCACCTTCAAAAGATCTACTAAACAGTTCCCGATGGCATATGTTTATGTCTTAGGGATAACCCACAACGAGCATTAGTATTTCTTTTCTGGGGCGAAACAAAGTTCGCTGGGTCAACTAGTACAATATAATTTTAATTGCAATGCGCTACACATTTTTTTTTTCATGTCTTTTGAAACATTAAAGTTGGGGCCTGATTTTATTTATTTATTTATTGGGCTTACCAATAATTTCTTCCATATTATTAAGAAAACACTTAGGTATATAATTGCAACAATAATAAAATGCAACAGGTAATTTAGCTGAATGAATATAACGCAAGGACGTGAAGTATAATATACTTTAAGACTGACAAAATCCTAATGTGGTGGCGAAACCTATTCAGTCATCGAAATTTATCACACATAAGTTTGGAAAATAATTCCATAAAGTCATTGTGAGCCCGGAATAAATCCCACGACTTCTGAATCAGAAGCGGAGCGGTCGACCACTGGCAACCGATATTGTGATTTAGCTGAATTTACCTAAAAATGTGTTTGATAACTTATTTGACGTCAAGTAAATCTCTTCTGCGGGTTCTCGTCTTTTTGGGTGCAGAGTTATATGAGAATATTATTGCATATTTTACAAAATTCTTTCCACGAATATTACATTGTAATAACATGGGGAGAGAAAGGTTTTATCATGAGGAGGACACCAATTTTTGGAGAAAATAATTTGAACGGAGCAGATGAAATTTGTTTTTTACCCGCAGCTTGTCAGGCGTCCCGATACCTCTTACACTAAACGAAAGGCAGTTTAAGATACTTTACGTCGCTTTTCTTTCGGGTCCTCGTATTTCACTTTAAATATAAGAATAACAGATTGGCAATAGTCACCCAAACAGCAAGACCAAACATAGGTTGTTGATGTGTGAGTGACATATTAATGTGTGCGTAAAATGTGCTTTCAAGTGTCAACTTTTATAAAATTACTGTTCATTGTTATATTTTATAAAATTAAAATCTCATTTATTCAATTTAGGTAATTAAAGACACTTATGAAGGTCAATATTTACAATCCGCCAATTCGATTACTAAATATATATACATCCTGAGAATCGTTTACTCGCGGTTGCGCTGTCAGTGATGATTAGTAGTACATTTTTACTGACATGTGCCATCTACTACAGTCTCAGATTTCACTAGTCGAGCCAGTCTGTTGCCTGAACTGTCAAACTGTTGACATTAGATATCTTCAGTATTTGTAAAAAAGTCCTTGGAATAAAGGTTCTACTCAATATCTACGTCATTTGCTTTCAGATTAATGGATTTTCCATGTGATTGATATTTGTCTCAAATTGCGCTTAAGCCTTATCGACTGTAATGTTTTTACTTAAGTATGAATCTGTACGATATTTTTTTGCGTATTTTTTTCATGACTCGCTGAGAACAGTTCGACTATTTGCAGAAAGTTCCAGTTTTGGTTGAAGAGAGATTAAATTTATAGTAACTTCAAAGCATTGTGAAAAGTCCACCACTTTATTAAAAGGAGGGAAATGTTTTTTTAGTATACGTAATTTTTATATATGTTTAACATAAGAAGCTTGATAGAAATAGCTCGAGAAATGTACACAATAGCTATTTTTTCAATTATATAGTATTTTGATGCGTCAGATTTAGATGTGTTGAGTTAAGAGAGAGAGCTAGAAAGTAGATTATTTTTAAAAATCGTAAGAGAAAAAAATAGAAAGCTATATTTTAAAATATTTTAGTTATCATTTTGAAAAGTCCATTAACAATACGTGAATATTTACTGATATTTCTCAATATTCTCTTTTAAATAATAAAGCCTTACCCATTTGCGTCAGTAACATCGATAATCGAACAAAGGATAGAGAGATATCTGATTCCTTTTGTGATATCTGTTACAGGATTTTCGTGATGTGGGCCGACACGAATGTTTAACCTACTATAAACCTACCAACTACACTTTTTTCATGTTTTTTTAATTTTTGCTAAATTTCACAGATAAAAAAATATTATAAGATTTACTTTAGCGTTTTGCTTAAGCTAGCTATTTTTATATATGTTTAACATAAGAAGCTTGATAGAAATAGCTCGAGAAATGTACACAATAGCTATTTTTTCAATTATATAGTATTTTGATGCGTCAGATTTAGATGTGTTGAGTTAAGAGAGAGAGCTAGAAAGTAGATTATTTTTAAAAATCGTAAGAGAATAAAAAAATATTATAAGATTTACTTTAGCGTTTTGCTTAAGCTAGCGTTACAGTAGTAGGTAGAGCTACGCAGTTCACTGCATGACTGGGCCAGCTCCACCAGTGTAATACCACCGCGTCTTAGAATATCTACGTAAAGTGGCTAATCCCACATTTCTTCGGTGAGAGAAACCCACCCCGCTCGCCCCCTTTCCCATCCGGTCTCACACTATTTGTGTGATAGGTGTCCATGGGCGGAGGTAGTTATTTACTATCAAATAACCTCTTTGCTCGTTTGCCCTCCTCCATAAAAAAACCTAAAACTTTTCTGAGTAACGGTTTTTCTGCGTATTTTTTTCATCGTAAATTTATCGAAATTTGTAGCATTGGAAATGAATACTACTAGTTATAAAGTAAAGTTCAAATCAAGATATTTTAACAAATACAAAGGATATTTTCCAAGGGCCTTGGGAGTCGCAATGCATTGGCAAAACAACAATTTTTATAAGCGTGTATTAACAGATTTTCCTTTTACGATGTAAACATGACATAATTTCACTTTTCTACTCGAAGGTGTAGGCAGCGGTTGTTAAGCCTCATCTCGCCGCTATGTTTACGTCGCAAATGGTGGCGAACTTATTGCCATACTGGCACAAGGTCAACGATATTTGTCACACATAACTTTACAAAATAATTTCGAAAAGTCATTAGTGAAAAGTATTTAAAGATGCGTATTACCGTTAAAGGATAATTCAAGCACAATACTATTATTGAACTTTCTTATTCGAATGAATTTCTTAATTAGAGATTAATTATTGCCTGAGTTCATGTAATTGGCAGCTTGTTAAATACAAGTGCAAAGATTAGTAATTCCGTTTTTTCTAGAAACAGGTCGTTTATTGAACAATTAAATAAACTGTTTATGCAGAGTGTCGATTATAAATAAGATTGCTGAATTTATCGATGAAATGAAAAACTCAGCAACGATCATATCCAATCTAATTTCCGCTCTGTTACTTATTGGTTTATTTCTATGTGATTTTATCGAAACACAAATGTCAAACTGTATTCAGTCTTTAAGTAGCTTACCAGGTATGTGCTGTTATGTATTCTTTTTTTACTCCAAGACTCTTTTCAAGAACGTTTATGAAAAGAAATTTTTAAATAAACTAAAATTATAAATAGACTTTCGTAAAGGTCTCTATTAAGTTACGGAAAATTTATAATTTTCTCTTTGAGTGGCAAAACATCTGATAATGTAATTGATAAATGACGTAAATGTTGAAGGTAGTACAGTATTACGGCATAAAATGAACAACTTTTACCAATGTTGAACCGACTAATTCGCAATTACGTATTTTATTACGTTTTGCTTGGTATGGGCAAAAAGAGAGAGATGATATGCATGTCGCAAGAAGAATGATAAACCTGAATGTGGAAGGAAATAAGAGAAGATGAAGACCTAAGAGAATGTGGAATAATTGTGTGAAAGACGAAATGATTAGGAAGCGCGTTAGGGTGGAAGATGCGAATGATAGTGGAGTGTGGAAAAGAAAAATTTGTTGTACCGACCTTAGATGACGGGACCAAGGCAGAAATATATGATGGTTAAGTCCTAAATATACAATACTAAGAATGTGCTACTGTGATAAAAAAAAACACCGATACACCTGCAGAACGTGTTCAGAAAAGTAATAAAATTAATCGTGTTTTACTAGAAGGGAAAAAGTAAAAATGGATAAACGAGATTATATAGAGCTAAGAAATTAAAAAAAAAATAGACGTAACCACCCACAATAGACTTGTCGTGAAGTTATATCACATATTTATTATGAATGGCTTGATTGTATCGACAATGTATAGCGTTTATTTAATTAATATTGATTGCATAAAATTAAATTAGCCAAATTTAATTACGCCGGAAATGAGAGACACATTTAAGAAAAACAAAAATTGTAATTTTGTCGCGCCGTGATTAAAAAGGGGTGGCAGTAATTGAAATGTGAGACGACAACAAACGACAATCACGCCTATATCAGTGCCTTCTGAGATTGTTAAAAGTCGGATGCGGTATTTCACTTTTACTGTATATTTGTTTAGACAATGGCAAACAAACATTCCTTCATCTACCGCATTCTAATTGCCTGTCTCGGTGTTCCGCGAATATGACGGAGGTATCTTTAAAAGTAGATTGATAAGGCTCCTAACTGGACAGTGTACTTCACAACGGCTTCGACGTCCGAGGGCGCCACCGTAGGCTGATGCTCCCCGATGTTGAGCACCCCCCCCCCCCCCCCCCCCTCCCTCGTAACAGGGATGGGCGGTCGTCAGAGGCGGGGCGTCGCCCCCTTTTCGTATCCTGCTATCACGCCGCGGAAGAAGGCCGTCGCTGTGTTTTAGTGGGTAGCCCTGGGATTGGATTGCAGTTTACTGCTTTTGTGAGTCCCACACTACCCCTGCCGTACCCAGGCGGGCAGTGTGCATAAAGCATTTCCTTCCGTTAGAAAAAAAAGATACAGAACCCCAATAGGATAAGAAAGAATGGGGAAGGGGGGGTGGGTCTCCGGGTACCTCTCTCGCCAAACTTAACGCGGCATGAGCCACTTTACGTCGATCTTCTGATAGGTCGTGGTATTTCACCGGTCGAGCCGGCCCATTCATGCAGCGAACTGCTTGGTTCTACTGTTACTATTGCTTTGCTGGCCTTTAAGTGGGTAGGATGGGAAGGAAAGCGAAATGAGAATTGGTCCCCATATTCCTCTCCCACTGAACGAAACGCGAATTTAAGTAAAACGGTCCAGCCAGTTAATTCATGCACCAGAATTTTTTAAGAATTTAATTCTGCACGAAGTCGCATACACAAACATGTGAGCGTAGTTGAGCGTCAACAGGGACATAAATCATTTGATGTAGCTTAATGTAGTCATAAATATATATTCTGAGACTCAAAAAGTCTCAAGGAATTTACATATATATAAATATATATATATATATATGTTACAGAAGAATTATATGATGATTATTTTGTGTGGTTTGTGTTTTTTTATACAGTGGTAGAGCCTACGCAGTTCGCTGCATGAATGAGTTGGCGTTTCAGTCGGTAAGACAGGTATCAACCCAACTCTTTCTTCCCTCCCCTTCCCATTTCACTTCCAACCTCTTCCATATTTCATTGTAAAAGCTGGCAACGCAACAACACCTATCTGTGTTCAGGTCTCCATGGAGGGCGTTTTTAACTTACCATCGGGTAACAGGCCCGTTCGTTTGTCCCCCCAATACCATAAAAACAAGTTGTTTTAGTACTAAGATTGAAAGAGGGTTATGTTTATCATGTACTAGATGACCAAGCTAACTTTGTTTTGCGTAAAAAATAAAGAAATAAGTATGGTCATTGTGACTGATACTTGACTTTACTTTTATTTTATATATACTTTATTGTGCATAAGAGATATACACAGAAAAAACTTTATAATTATCATAGCACAATGGGCGGCCTTATTGCTGTAAGCAATTTCTGCCAGGCAACCTTAGGATGGACATGATAAATTTAGAGTGGGCAGTAAATGTTGCGTACAATTTAAATATTGATTTTATAAAAAGTCTTATAATATAATTTATTAAAATAAAAAGAAAAATATATGATTAGATGTAGGTATATGTACATACTAACACCTACATATACTTACATATATTAAATTAATATTTACACATTTACATACACGTACAAACTTAAAAACATACATAAAAATTTATACATATAATAACAATGACTGAATTATTGTGATGATTGATAGTGTTCGTGTACCATTTTCTTGAATACCCTTAGAGTCTTAACACGTCGAATTTCCACCGGTAGTTCATTCCACAAGGTTACTGCTTTAACGGTAAATGATTTGGCGTAAAAAATTGTGGAATGTTGTGAAACTTTTAGTCTGAAATTGTGCGAAGACCTCAAATTCTGACAATGAGTCTCATGTAAGTACTGAAAACGTACTTTGAGATAGGAAGGAGTTGAAGGGTTGAACAGTATTTTATTTAAAACTGAAAGGATACGAGCATTCCGGCGAAACCGTATGGATAACCACTTGAGTTGTTTTCGGAATCGTGAAACATGATCATATTTCCTTAAACCAAATATAAATCTTATGCAAAAATTTTGGAGACGCTCAAGTTTATCTAATTGGTATTCGGCGAGATCAGGATAGCTGACATCTGCATAATCAAGGATAGGCAGAAAAACAGAATTTGGAAGAGCAACTTTGGTGGCTATGGGTAGGAAATTCCGAATTCTTCTGAGAGACCCTCCAGAAGCAAACAATTTCTGGCTCACCTCTTGTAGCTGCTGACCCCAAGATAAATCAGGGTCAATAATAAGGCCAAGGAATTACTGTGTCCTCAAAAACAATTTTCGGCAACTGCGCTTTGTGAATTTTTGAGGTGTGCCGACTGCTACTCACCATGATAACTTGCGTTTTAATGAGTTGACCATCAGTCCATGTGATGAACTCCATGCACCTATTCGAGCTAAATCCTCATTAAGTATATGAAACGTATAAGATAACTGTGCTTAGTCTGATCATCATATCATTCGTCCATCATGTATCATGTCTTATATCTCAAAAAATAACATTTTTCTTTAATACATAATAATGATACATAAATTATAAATAAACCACTCCGTTAATCATCACCTATTAGAAAAACCGCATCAAAATTTGTTACGAAATTTCAAAAATATAAGGGACAGACAGCCTAAAGCGATTTTGTTTCCTGTAATGATATATATTTTAAATTTATTTGTAATACATTTAGGTAATCTCAGTGGTAATATTAACATTTTAACTTATCTTTATTTAAATTTATATGGATATATGACTTGCATAAATTTCATAAAGGAAATAAGTCGCAATAATCAATACGCTGTCGAAACCTGTAGCAAATGCTACTGCGACTACGCCGTAGCATTTCGCCAGCTTTTGTAGCACCATATGACTACTATGGTGCTACGAAAGTTTGAGTAAAAACTTAGGATGAAGTTTTAGGATGAATAAATATAAATTGTTTATTTCTCGCCTTATGACATCACAGGCGTGGGTTCATGGGCATGGAACGTTTCCTGTAATTTGCTGATAAAAATATTTGCTGCAATCTGTTGTGCCCAGAGGAACTTGCTGCTACTAATGCTAAGGTTATTGAATACGCTCTTAGCTGTGTATTTCTCTGCATTATGAGATTCTTAATTAGTAGGTTTGTAATAAATTGCTTCTTGTATAAAAACACAGTCATTCGGGGGGGTGTGCTTCTTTGTAATATTTATGTACTACGCCGTACGATAGGTTCTAAAATAGCACTCTCCTGTTAAAATATCTGTTAAATAGTAGTAGTTCTAGTATACTGTGGCTTTTATTACTGATTATAGTTAAAGCAACGATCTATCGAGAATTACAAAAAATAATAATGTGCCCATTAAAATATAAAACGATAAATGTTACAATTAAACGTGTACATTCGCGGCCGTTACTACAGAACACATTAACAAAACGGTTTCAGCTAACGATACAATTCGAGATAGAAATAGCACAAATAAGAAGGTTTTATTGCACAAACCACTTTACAGTAGAATCCTCAGTACTTACGGAGGCTTTCGGTTGTTTTAACTGTAATGAATACTTTTCCTCCACCACTGCGCTGCGAGGGGGGTTGCTTCTACCAGACGTTTAAATCAACCCTCATTCAGATCGGAAGGGATAAATATCATCGAGATGTCTGACAGTAATATGAATGTAACTTATTTGATATTATAATTTATTATTAAATTGGGACATTAATAAAAATATATAATATGTCAGTCAGACGTTTTTCAGATAAAAATAAATATGCAACATATTTAATTTTATCCACATAGCACTCACAGATAATGCTGTAGCTTTTTAAATTATAATTAATTCATTAATGTTAATATATTTCACAACTACATACATTTTTTCTATGTATTATAAGTATGTATTTACAGAAGAAAAGTATATATATGTATTGTAGTAATATCCGTTAACTAGTATCCATAGGACAAGCATTTAGTTGCTTAACTTGGAACTAGAGGGCGCTGTGTATATTGTGTCCAAGATATTATAAGGTAGAAAATAGTACATAACTTTCACGCCACATTACTTATAGAGTAGGCAGAGACTACAGAGCGCCATAAGACACGATTCTTCTTTTACTTTCATAACTTGTCGTACACGTGCTTTGTATTTTAAAGCTACTGACGTCAACTTACTCTAGAACTCGTTGTATTTGGTCATCAAAAGTGTGTCGTAACCGTCTTCGACTCCTACATCCATCCACTTTTGCGATGTATATCTGCTTAGTCTATCTTGCAACGTCCATTCTTGCTACATTTCTGAACTATCAGAACATTTCTTACTTTCACATCGACACTCTCTTTCAAAACCCTCTTATTACATAGAAAATCATATAAACATCTTCCATCTATGATAAGTTTATGCCACAGAAGTTTTTATTCGGATGGGATTTCGGAATCCGATAGTCACCTGATACTGGTAACCACTGCACCACACCTATCATTAGTCACACATGTTTTATTCACAAATAATTATTAAAACATTGCACTCGACGTTAAGCAACGCTTAAAGTAATTAAATTTTAATTAAAATTGGCATAATTTAGCTTCACACACATTTTAGACGCCGACCTCACATATTTTTCATTAAACTAATGTTTTACGCTTATTTTGCAATTTTGCATTTGTGGTGAACCGTCAAGCTGCTGTGGAAGTGTTTTATTGGTTGTATTTATACAGCAGATACGTACCGACAGTACATTGTACAAATATTAATGTTGTGGAACTGAAATCCAATCAACCGAACTAAATTACTGTTATTAGACTACAGTTATATACACAATAAGTATGTATATGTACAGATAAATACACAGAATATGGGTGCGTGTGTGTGTGTGTGTGTGTGTGTGTGTACACATACGAGACTTAATCAACTTGTAGTTAATTATTGTTAATAATATATTTCTGTTGTTTAATGACACATAACATAACATAACATAAAATAACATAACATAAAATAACATAACTTCACGCTATTGTTACCCGAAGGTGTAGGCAGCAGCTGTTAAGCCTCGTCTCGCCGTTAAGTTTACGTCCCAAATGGAATAAATAGGTGGCGAACATATTGCTATACCGGGCACAAAGTTTTTTCGAAAAGTCATTTTTGTGAGCCAGTATCAGGATTCGAACCCGGACCTCGGGATCAGAAGCCCTCGACCGACGTGCTCGAAGTGCTCGACCAACTGGACCACCGAGACTGTTTAATGACTTGTCTTTAATAACACTTGTGGTCGAATTATAGGACGTTTTCCTGCCAAGTGGGAAAGTGATGGTCTTCCATCAGATGTGTGTACCAGTTGGGAATCAGGGAAAAGCTTTCAGGGTCTTAAAACCTGTATATTGGAGGTATTTTTCTGGTAAGCCTGGATTCACGAAAGCGTCGTGAATGATGGACGTTTTCCTGCCAAATGGGAAAGTCATGGTCTTCCATCAAATGTGTGTACCACTTGGGAATTAGGAAAAAGCTTTCAGGGTCTTAAAACCAGTATTTTGGAGGTATTTTTCTGGTAAGCCTGGATTCACAAAAGCGTCGTGAATTCTGGAGAAATTATCCTATATGACATAGTCATAATCCAATTTGTCTGGTTTTAGACATTTAGATATCTAAAGGGTATTTCTGGGCTTAGGGCGTGATCTGCCACCTTGGGAGACATGAAGGGTACTTATTTATATTTATAAAAATAAATCCCTAATGCTTAAGGTTTGGCATTTAACAAAAATGTCTGGATGGTGCCCAAAAAAAGCGTCATACACTCCGACTCTCATTCCATATATGTATATAAGGCGATGAGGTATTTCTGATATCAACGTCCTTTGACATTTATAACCCAGGATTACGAAGCAGATCTTTGATCGTAAACTACTAAGTGTCCCCAGCTACCGACCCCATTTTTTTAAACACCACGAAATTTTTACATTTTACACAATGTACACTTTCGCTATATTCTGAAGTTAACAAGCTCTCTTCCCTAAAATACGCACGGCAATAAACGTCTATCGTTAATGTTGCCATCATTTTGTTATCCTTCAAAATATGACCCCGGCAACCCCATCAACTAACCAAATACATTCTAGAATATGTCATATGGCACTAGTATCAAAGTTCAATTTAGTTTCACAGTTTAAATGTGAAATTATAGCTCTACTTGTTCCATTCTGTTTTAAGTTTTAACACATTTGAAATAGAGTCGAGTATGCGTTTAAAAGGAAAAAATATAACGCCAAAATCGCTGTCATCATTAATGCCTTACTGAAGTTGGTGTTGAATCATTTCTGTTGCTTTTACGTTATTTTGTGATGGAACTTTATTAAAAATAAAAAAAATATAAAGCCGATGTAATGAGCGTGTCTGTATCATCATAACTCTGTTCAGACTTGATCGTTTGATATAAGCATAAAAGATAGGTTCTTACTCAAACAATGCTATCTAAAGAGAGATAAAGCTGGCCCATTCATGCAGACTCATTGCTCTACCAATGCAGAGAAATATGTCTGCATGAATGTGCCGGCTCGACTTGTGAAATATCACGAATTAGCGGACTATCGACGTAAGTAGCTTTTGGCACTCGCGTTTAATTCGGTTAGAGATGTATCAAAATTCTCAAATTTCCTCCCCTTTCCATCCCACTTACGACTCCTTCTCTGTCCCATGATAAACGTAATTGTACGCGGGAGTCGATAGGCGACGCTAGTCACTTTCTAAGTCGTAAATATTATTAAAAAATTTGATTCAAACTAAGTATTTATCATCTCTCGTTGTTTTATTATTGAGTTAAAATTTTAATAGTCTCGAAATGTAAATTATTGTTTATAAGAAGCCAACGAACGACATTATAAAGTTATGTAAATTATTATATTATTTGATCTTTCTAAAATCTTTACCGTGATAAGGGTATTTGTAGGTTACATTGTAATAATACCCCTAATGTCCGCGAGCGTGTAACTACAACCCTACAATCTCGTAGCGGCAAATAGCTTGTAATTATGATGCGCCTACAGACAGGCGAACACATATTTTGTTTCATATGGAGCCTTCACAATAGGCTTAAAAAAACTACTCGTAAAGAAAAATTTAAAATTCATGCGCATTAAATAACTACCAACTTAAAAGTTCTTTATTTTTCTGCCCTTATTCCACTCTAGATGGGGTCGGCTCAACGTATCATCCTTTCAAACTATTCGTAAGAATTGTGGAAAAAAAACATACATACATAAATAGCATCACGCCATGTCCCCTTGAGTGATAGGCGAAGATAATAGTGAATATAACGGTATTTCAATTTAAACGTTTTATGTGCTAGTTAAGCCATAATAATTTATTACAAAATGTAAATACTAACTAGGCGCCTATAGGTATAACTACGTATCAGGTAGCTTAGAATTTAGCCAGGGAAGATCAATAAATTGTGCATTGTGCATTCAATCAAGAGTCAGAGTCAATATAAATAATACTTTTTTCCGAATATAATAGCAGTAGAACCACGTAGTTCGCCGCATCAATGGGCCTGCCATTGATGCGGCGAACTACGTGGTTCTCCGGCGGTCGGTGAATAGAACTCAAACATATCGACGTAAAGTGGCACATGTCGCGTTTTGTTCGGTGATAGAGGCTACCGGAATCCCAGCCACTTACCCCATACTTTCCCATCCCAGTCCTTTAAACCAGGCACAGTTAATTGTAACACAAATAGTGTTAAAGTTAACACTGTATTTCGGGTGTCCATGTGCAGCTTTAGTTGCTTACTATCAAGTGATCCGCTTACTCGTTATATAGCATATATAAAAATATATAATATATATATATATACTAGCTGACCTGGTGAACTTTGTTCCACAACAAAAGTAATAAATAAGTAAATTTCGGATTTATCACTTTTTCTTTACTACATCATACATGAATTATAAATAAAAACCACCCCGTTGATACCCTTTATCTATTAAAAAAACTGCATCAGAATCTGCTACTTAGTTTTAAAGATGTAAGCATATAAGAGGACAGACAGAGGAAAGCGACTTTGTTTTATAATATGTAATGATAAATCAAGTGTGTAGGCTCCCTAAGAAACTTCGTGTAGGATTGCGACAAACGGTATGTTCTAATGACGGGAAACGTATACCCGTTTCCTTTAACAGATAGCGTAATGATACTTTGTGGGCGGTGAATAAAGTGAGGGTAGAATATAAAGAAAAGATGAATGTGGACTTCATTTTTTTTTGCAAAGGATTATTGCAGGACATCTACGTACAGTGTGTATTGTGCTTTACGTAAATATTGTTTAAATTAAGAAATAAATTAATAATTAATTAAATATGTTTCTTATGCTAAGTCTCGGTGGTCCAGTGGTCGAGCACACGGCTTCTGATCCAGAGGTCCGCATTTGAATCCGGGCACTGACTCACACCAATGACTTTTCCGAAAGTGTGATTAAATATTGATGACTAAAAACTTTGTGCCCGGTATGGCAATAGGTTCGCCACTTATTCCATTTGGGACGTGAGCATAACGGCGAGACGAGGTTTAACAGCCGCTGCCTACACCTTCGGGTAATAAAGGCGTGAAGTTATTTAGTGTTATGTATGTATTTCTTATTTTTGCATAAATGGGTCGGCTCGATCGGTGAAAAATGTATACGAATAACGTTTCAGAATATCGGCATACTGTTTATTAGCACTAAAAAGTACTTACTCAGAAAATAATATTATCTTCTCGTAAATCTATACAATTAACTGTTTAAAATAACTGCTTAAAAACTGCTTAAAATAACTGCTTTCAACTAGATTCATATCGTGATCATACTGTACATACACCAAAAAAAAGTTACGTGGAGTCTCTCCGCGCTACTGAAGTGGAACTTTTTATCAGACGTACATTTATACATAACTTCACGCCAAATCCCTTGCGGGGTAGGCAGAGAGAACAGAGCGCCATAGGGCACGATTCTTAGACGGCTCACTCGCTTCGTTGACTTTCATAACTCTTTTCATGCACGCGCGTCGGTTTTTGAGGCTCTTAACATCAACTTCCTCCAGAACACGTTCTATTTGGTCATGGAATGTGTGTCTTGGCCGTCCTCGACTCCTACATCCATCCGCTTTTGCATTGTATATCTGCTTAGTCAGTCTTGCATCAACCATTCTTTCTACATGTCCGAACCATCGGAGCATGCCCTTTGTTACTTTTACACCGACACTCTCTTTCAAACCAACTTCCTTCCTTACAACCTTGTTTTCTACGCGGTCAGCGAGAGTCATTCCGCAGAGTTTGCGTAGTGCCCTCATTTCTACCGCGTTTATTCTACTTTCATGCACACTCTGCCATACCCAGCTCTCGCTTTCATAAGTTAGCGTTGGGATCAGGACCGCATTGTGGATTGCCAGCTGGGCTTCTCTACTAATGTTTTTTGCGCCCAGGAACATCCGCGGTGTACCTTCCATCCCTGCTAAAAGCGCATCCAAGATATACAATTTCATTCACCTGTTCCAGCACTACATCATCAACCATTATCCTTGCATCTGTTCTGGATTACTCCCTTTCAAACACCATACACCATTACATTTATAACACGCTTAATTTATAAAGAGCACAACTTACTTACATTCCACAGTCGGTAGTTTTACCAATACACGGTAAAACTACTGACTGTGGAATGGAGATTGGCGGGTTCGATCCCCACTCGAGTATAATTCTTAATATAGGTCTGGGTAGACTTTGGTGACTACTTTATTTAGGAGGATCTGCCATATTCGACGTCGCATTGTTCTTTGATTTAGGTACTCCCCCAAGCTCAAGCCCATTCGATACCCATATTGTAAAATGCATTAAAACCATATTTGAATGAGAAGCGGTGGATTTTCACCGGTCGAGCCGGCCCATTCATGCAGCGGACTGCTTGGCTCTACGACTGTTAATAATATTATCCAAACTTAGCGTGTATAAAAACATTAAAATTGAGTTCTAAGATTCAATACTTAATAAATATTTATTACATACATAATATATACATACTTAGATACTCAATTACATACATTGTAAAATAACAAATATCGATTTAATTATCTTTATGATAACAAATATACATCTGGCATGTTCGGTAGCCGCTTCGTAACCACTTGTTGTGTTACAAAAAAAATTAGAGATTTACAAAAAAAAGTACTAGTACAGATAGCACAAAAAGAATTAATTAGAAAGAAATTGCAATAAGGTGAAAATAATTAAGACAAATCAAAATTTAGTTAATATAATGAAATTAAATACAAAGATATAAAATAGCCCTTATTTTACCAGCTACTTAATGCATTTTAATAACTATACTAATTGTTGCTCGCTACTTCATCTGCGTGGACGCCAAAAAATATTCAATATATAATTTCAACTTTCCTACAATTTTATTACATGTACAGATTATTTGGCGGCACATTAGAAAGAAATTATTTATTTTACATATTTTGTTTTTTATACTTCTTCAACGTATTTGTAATCTAATTGTACTTTTGTACATGCAAAACGGCATTACGTTTTAAGCATGAGTGCTATCAAGCCTGGGCAAAAGCAGTGGCGTCCCAGGACTCGGACACCGGCTCTCTTAAGAAGAGGTACAACCTTGCCTCCAGGTCCTTCAAAAGAGTTATAGCCGTAGCAAAGTCTCAGTACATAGGCAAAATTGGCGAGAAACTAGTTCGCCTTCCCTCGGGAACCCGTGCGTTCTGGTGGCTCGCCAAGGCTGTTCTTGGGAATTTTTGTAAGCCGTCTCTTCCACCGTTGCACCGGGAGGACCAGTCTCTAGCCCACGACGCAAAAGAGAAAGCCGACCTTCTTGGCACTCTTTTTGCGTCCAACTCGACTTTGGACGGTAGAGGTAACATCGCACCGACAATTCCACATTGCGGTCACGCCATGCCGGAGGTTCGTTTCCGGCAAAGTACTATGCGACGCATACTTTTATCCCTGGATGTCCACAAGTCGAGTGGGCCTGACGGAATCCCAGCAATCGTGTTGAAGATGTGTGCTCCAGAGTTGGCACCGGTTTTAACGCGTCTTTTCCGGTACTCCTACTCTCTCGGCGCTGTACCAGCATCATGGAAGGTTGCTTTAGTCCACCCGATCCCTAAAAAAGGTGACCGCTCAGATCCGTCCAACTACAGACCTATTGCCATCACCTCCCTATTCTCCAAAATAATGGAAACACTCATCAACCGCCAGCTCCTTAAGTATCTAGAAGAGCACCAGTTGATTAGCGACCGTCAGTACGGATTCCGTCAAGGTCGCTCAGCTGGTGATCTTTTAGCGTACTTAACCCATCGGTGGGCGGAAGCGGTTGAGAGTAAAGGAGAGGCAAGGCCAAATTGGCCTCCAAAAAGCTTGGTGTGCTCAATAGAGCGGGACAGTATTTCACGTCAGGTCATCGCCTGCAACTTTACAAGGCGCAGGTCCGTCCTCACGTGGAATACTGTTCACATCTTTGGGCGGGGGCACCCCAGTACCAGCTTACTCCATTTGACTGCATCCAACGACGCGCGGTTCGGCTTGTCGACAACCAAGCTCTTACCGATCGGCTCGATCCTCTGGCGTTGCGGAGAGAGGTGGCATCTCTATGCATCCTCTACCGCATATACCACGGGGAGTGCTCTGAGGAATTGTTCGGATTAATACCGCCAGCTGACTTCCGCCACCGTTCGACGCGCCAACGCTACCACCCGCATTGGCTGAATGGTTGGCGATCGACAACAGTGCGTTTCAACAGGCACTTCTTGCCACGCACTGTTCCTTCATGGAACCAGTTGCCGGCGACGGTATTTCCGGACCGCTACGACCTAGGAACCTTCAAGAAACGAGCCTATTCTTATCTGAAAGGCCGGCAACGCTGATGTGATGCCCCTGGTATTGCAGACGCCATGGGCGGCGGTGATTGCTTTCCATCAGGTGACCCGCAAGCTCGTTTGCCCCTTCTCCCATAAAAAAAAAAAAAAAAATGTACACTAATGGTTGCAATAAGGTAAAAATAATTAAGACAAATTAAAATGTAGTTTATGTAATGAAATTAAATACAGTAATAAATACAGAAATAAAAAAGCCATTATTTTACCTGCTACCTATTGCATTTTATTAACTATATTATTGATCAACTAATTACTATATGTTTACTAAACATGTTTTACAATTCTAATACTGAATTCCCAAGGTTGGCTTTTTAGTTATAGCGACGTCAAACTAATTATTATTTGTTTTAACATTCAAAAAATTGCCTTGTTTGTATATTTGAATTTTTTGTTTTTTTTTTTAAGTAGCATATAAATTTTAAAATTAAAAACAAAATTTTTATGCAGTTAGTACTTTTGAGACACGGTGCTATAAAAACAGTGCCGCTACTAGCTACTAGATGTCTATGTACAGTTTTTAATCACGCTATGGAAATTCTCTTCCTTGGTTTATATAAGCCGATTTATGTTCTAGTGTTTTATGTTACCTATAATACCCGCGAGGGGGCTTAAAAGCGTTAAACGCTTTTGCAAGAGACATTAGAAGTTCCACTTCAATAACATGTTTTAAAAGTTTTGTCTGTCTGTCTGATTCAAAAATCTGTTATTTAATCATTTATTGCTGCCGAGGCGAAACAAAGTTCACCGGTTCAGCAAGTATAAAATAAAACTCCATCACAACGATTCGTCAAAAATTTAATCAACATCTGCGTCACATTCGGAGATCATTTCAATCTTCAAACCGAGGCTGTGACGGCGGCATAAAGCCTTAACTACTGATATTGTGCAATACAATAGCAATTCACGAAAAATACAATTGCCACCGGGCGTCGTATTGTTGAATAATTAAGGCTCCGTTGCTGAGAGTAATTAAAATTTTTGGAAACTGCCCGCTTTTATAATGCATAATTGAGTTCGGTTGCTCAATGAATAATTATGCTGATAATTTATGTCACAAAAACATATGTGTTATTTATAGTTATTAGATATTTTTGGTTGGGCTGCATTTGGCAAACTGCGTCGGGTCTTCAGCTCGCCTATACCGCAATGTGTGAAGACCAAGGTCTTTGACCAGTGCGTCCTACCGGTGATGACCTACGGTGCCGAAACGTGGACACTCACGGTGGGGCTAGTCCACAAATTTAAAGTCGCTCAGCGAGCTATGGAGCGGGCTATGCTCGGGGTATCTCTGAAGGATAAACTCAGGAATGAGTATATCCGCCAGAGAACTAGGGTAACCGACATAGCTCGTAGAATAAGCTCGCTGAAGTGGCAATGGGCTGGTCACATCTGCCGAAGGACCGACGGTAGATGGAGTAAGAAGGTCATAGAGTGGAGACCGCGTTTTGGTAAACGTAGTGTAGGACGCCCACCAGCCCGATGGTCAGACGACCTCAGAAAGGCTGCTGGAAAAGACTGGATGCGGAAGGCAGAGAATCGGATGTTGTGGCGCAAATTGGGAGAGGCCTATGTCCAGCAGTGGACTGCATTAGGCTGATGATGATGATGATGATGATGAGATATTTTTAAACGAAATACATACATAAATTCATAAAATAAGCATACACATACACACATAACTTCACGCCTACCCCTTGAGGGGTAGGCGTGAGAGAAGAGGGCGCCATAAAGCACGATTCTTACACACCTCACTCGCTTCATTGACATTCATAACTCTTTTCATGCACGAGGGTTGATTTTTAAGGCTTTTAAGTACACTTTCCTCCAGAAAACGTTCTATTTAGTCATGGAAGGTGTGTCTTGACCGTCCTCTACTCCTACATCCATTTGCTTTTACGTTGTACATCCGCATAGTCAATTTCGCATTATCCATGCTTTCTGCTTTTTACATGTCTGAATCATCAGAGCAAGCCCTTTCTTACTATTGTAAACGTAAAGATATTTATTACGCTTAAAATAATTCTTAAAACTTGCTCAAAAATGGCTCTTAAAATGTTCTAATGATTAGGTTGGTGATTTTTAACCAAATATTAATTATTATATATTTGCCTAAAAATCATAATCTATCAATATCAATCTATAAAATAAAAATCATTGCCTAAAAATAATTAATAATATAATAATAATTATATTATTAATTATTATAATATAATTTGACTGGACAAAACGAGGAATGAGCTACTTCACCTTGATTTTCTGAGAGATTGTTGTATTTTACGGACTCATTAACGAAGAAAACTGCGTTGCTCTATTTTTCTTATTATATTTGTGAATAAATAATGCTTATATTCTAAATTGGCCTATTGGCTTATTTGTACAGACCCATCTAAGTATTAATCTTACAAAAACATTCTTTCTAGGTAATATAATAAAAAAAAAAACCGTACGTGGAGTCCCTCCGCGCGAAAGAAGTGTAACTTCGTATTGTAAAAAAAAATTGCATTTACTCCTAGGACCTCTTAAACCAGTGGAAGTGCTTGCCTCATCGTCTCGCCCGTAAAAATGTATTTATCTTAATAACTAGCTGATCCTGCGATCTTCGTACCCACTATAAGTATATTCTTTCTTTTTTAATACTTATTCTACAATTCGAGAACTACATATTAGAACAGAAATAACAATCCTACAATAATTTCATTGTTTGACTTAATATTATTATGTCAAACTATAAAAAACACAAATAACATTATATTTTATTCTATTTTGCCATTTTTTTGTTTGAGTAATAATAATAATCATCATCCCTGTTTATGGACCAACCTCGTATTTGAAGAAATATTTAAAAAAAATAGCGAAATCAGCTTTTCTAGAGTTTTGTACTCACAAACACATTCAGTTACTTATTTGCAGAGATGTACAAAATGGATTTAATACAAAATACTTTTCAGATTTACTACTATTTCAAATGCAAAATACTAAATAGTATTTCGTTTTTTTTTTATGGGATAGGAGGGCAAACGAGCAGGCGTGTCACCTGATGGTAAGAAACCAACGCCGCCCATGGACACCACCAACACATACAGTGTTACTGTTGCGTTGCCGACCTTAAGGGATAGGGGAAAGGGGGGTGGGCCTCCGGGTACCTCTCTCACCGAACGAAACGCGACATGAGCCACTTTACGTTCGTCTTCTGAGAGGTCGTGGTATTTCACCGGTCGAGCCGGCCCATTCATGCAGAGAACTGCTTGGCTAAAGATTTCGTTTTGTATTTCAAATGCAAAATGCAAAATAGGTATTTTCAAAATACTTTTTGATGAAATCATCAATGAGCATCAGTCGTCCAGTGGTTGAGCGTTTGGGGTTGAGAATCTAGGAACATGGGGTCCGAGTGCTCGTACACTCTATAAAGATCTTGCAAAGAAACTGATCGAGGGCTTTCTCGACCAGGGGGCTGGTCTATTCTTCGCACAGGGGATTAGCATTGCCATTTGACGTGGCAATGCGGTCGGTCTTCTGGGCACTCTGCCAGTAGATCCAGAAGCGGATTTGAAATAATGCGATTGGATCTCCAGTTTTCATGCGGCTCGGCGCATTAAGGTCGTTGTCGACGGGTCATGCTCCGATTTAAAATCCGTGAGTGCTGGAGTCCCCCAGGGCTGTGTGCTATCCCCTACGCTGTTTCTTCTGCATTTCAATGACATGCTGCATTACAGCAATCTTCATTGTTATGCGGATACGGTACGGGGCTATGCGGTACGGCGGATGCCATATATACTGGCCACCTGCGGATTTCTCGGGGAAACGTCGATTCGCACTGGAATAAACTGTGTCTACAATCGAAACTCTGCCTAAGCAGAGGACTACGACGGATTTCGACTTGTCCAGTTTCGCGGTTATTTGGAGGGCAAGGCGAAATTGGCTTAGAAAAAGGACGGTGTTTCACGTCAGGTAATCGCTTGCAGCTATATAAAGCGCATTTCCGACCTCACATATAATACTGTTCTCATCTTTGGGCGGGGTGCCTCTGCTAAAAGATGAGTACCAGCTTACCCCATTTTAATGCATCCAACGACACGCGGTTCGCCGGCAACGGTATTCCCGGACCGCTACGACCTATGCACCTTCAAGAAACGAGCCTATTCCCACCTTAAAGGCCGGCAACGCTGATGTGATAACCCTGGTGTTGCAGTGCAGCAGCAGCGGTGTTGTATGTATAACTTTGACAAATCATTTCGAAAGAAAAGTCATTAGTGTGAGCCAGGATTTGAACCCACAACGGCCACAACAACTTCTTGATTCAAAAGCGGTGTGCTCGACCACTGGACCACCTATTAAATTTTACCTATAAAATTATAATAACCTATAAAAACTTTAAAATTTTAATACATACGATAAATAACAAACTATACTAAAATTGTACTTACAAAAAAAAAATGGCATGAATTTGGCTAAAATTAATCAGAACGTATTTTGTATTTTGAAATGACTATAAAAATACAAAATACCTCTCGAGAGGTATTTCAAATAAAATAACTTTAACAAAATGCTTTCAACAAAAAGGTATTTAAATACAAAATAGGTATTTTGTATTTGTATTTTAAATAGAAGTATTTTAAATAAGTCACATCTCTGCTTATTTGTACATTGTAGATGTATGTGAATGCGTCAATATATATTTTTAAATTAAAAAACAATCAAATAAATCTTCAAGACACGTACCTTGGCATTGTAACTTTAAATCCGTCGCATCTCTCGGATTGTTATCACTCATTATTTATAAATCTTATCCACTAAATTCGAAAATAAAATCACTCCACTATTAAATTCTAAGTGTTAAATTAAATTTAAAAAAACAATTATGCGATGATATAAATATTATAAACACGTAAACAATCTATTACACACTGCTAACTTCGCTTCGCGAAAAATCACAAAAAACAATATTTTTTGAGTGATATTGACTTGAAAGAGAGAGAAGAGGAAAGAGAGAGAGTGTCTCTCTTTCCTCTTCTCTCTCTTTCCTCTTCTCTAACCTTTATCATTCTTTCTCTTTTCCTCTCGTTTTGTAATGTTCTGCCGTCAAAAGAAACAACTAACATTTTTTTTGCAAATTGAATTACATACATATTTGGAAACTTAACAAATATTTATGATAATCATTATTGTTTGTGTTTTGGTGTCTAGCTTTTCTATATGTTTTAAGTATATGTTTAGAAAAGAAAATTAGTTAAAAAGTATTAATAGCAAGGACATCTATTGGAAATTGGTGGTACTACAACGAAGCGAGTGAAGTATCAATTATAAAAACCGTGTGCTGTGGAATTATTATCAAAACAGTGACTGAAAATTACTTTAACCTCATAGTTATAAATGTAGTGTATTTCACCGATGTCCATATTAGATTTTAGTAATATATTCACATAAATATCAACATGTAATTATGTATAATAAATCAATTACCTAAAATGATAAACGGCTATAGTTAACTACAGTTGCCACTAGATAGCGCCCTGCGTCAATATTTGAAACTTCATTTCGGTGACTTTGTAATATGATGTATAATGTAATCATATATATTTTCACAATATAATAACTTTTATCATCTTAGTGGTTGGAGCTGAGTCTGTGGCAGCATCTAGCAGCGGATGGTGGTACTATTCTACTAATAATTTATACCTATCAATTATGCGCTAATAGTACCACTATGCGCTACTAGATGTCTATATACTGCGAAGAATCAGGATTAAGCAATTTGCTTCGTGGATTTATATATAGAGCGGTTCAGTTTCGCCTTTCATATAATTATATAATATATTTAGCGGCCGCAAGGGGGCGTTAAAAGCGTTAAATGGTTGCACGAGCCATTAGAAGTTACACTTCAATAACTATTATTCACTAATTCAAGCACATTATTTAACATCGTTCAGAATGTAAAATAACATATTCAAGTGAAACTTTCCTATCTCAATGAAAATTAAAATTTAAACCCAAGTCTGCGGAACAGGCATAGCCCTCGAGGGAGCACAAATTATCTAAGTTGTGTGAACAAAATCACAAATGTATGTTTAAAATTGTAACGTAGTTTCCCCCTAGACGATATGCAGTAAGTTCCGACTATAAAGCCTTTTTGCTCGTTTCGTGAAAGTTTCTGAAACAACTGGTACATTTTTAAACTGAGTTTAGTTTTTTTTATATTGTTTTCATCCATACTGCCAGATACTGATATATATTATATGTAAGGTACGAAGTACTCCTTATTCAGAAGGTGTAGGCAATGGTGGCGGAACTTATTGCCATAAATCAATCACAACATTGGCTCTCAACACATAAATTACGAAAAGAAATTTGAAAATTTATTGGCGTAAAAAATTTGCAATTTTAGCGAGTACAATTTTTCACTCTTTTAAATATTTTTACAATGATATTAAATAGTCATGTGACATCATTTGATAAAAAGAAAGTACATCATAGTTAAACCCTAATTTGACACCCTTGCTCCACCTTCACACCTCACACCTCACACCTTCCAAGCACGGTAGGGGTGGCCGGTGCTGCTGCTTCAGTAGAAAATCTCAAGCGGCACAAACACAGAAACCTTGTAGGTGATTATGTTTTTGAGCCGTTTGGGGTTGAAACCGAGGTGAAATAGGATCCGAGTGCTCGTGCACTATAATGGCCTCGTGCAGTATCTTTGCAAAATCTTTATTTTGTAAAGATACTGACGGAATAAAAAAAAAAATTAAAAAAAAATGTATATAAAGATTTTGACGGGCCTCGTGGCGCATTGGTAAAACTACCGGTTGCAGAAATGAGGTCGGGGGTTCAATTCCCACCCGAGCACAAATATTTGTGACAAACATTAATATTTGTATGGTGTCTGGGTATTTTTCTATGTATTATAAGTATGTATTTACAAAAGAAAAGTATATATGTATTTATATCCGTTATCTAGTATCCATAACACAAGCATTTAGTTGCTTAGCTTAGAACTAGAGGGCGCTGTGTGTATTGTGTCCAAGATATTATTATTATTATACTGCACGAGGCCTCTCGCGGATAGAGGGCTGGTCTGTTCCTCGCACAGAAGATCAGCATTGCTATTCAGCGTGGCAATGCGGCCAGTCTTGTAGAGGATGCGAGGAAATTTGATTTCAGCTAGTTTTTTAATTGTGTATATTGTAAATAATATAATTAAATGTATTTATTTTTGCTAAATTATTACAATTGCTAAATATATATATATATATATGATTATGCAATGTATTTTATACTTATTATGTATCAAATATATTGCATATTATTATTATTTATATTATTATTATTTTACTTTATGTATTTTATTTTATTCTTGGCTGATGTTTCCTGCCTAATTTGGTAAACTTCAATAAAACGTAATTGTTTACTATTTTAATGCCATATTATACATAAACTTATAGTAAATAAGATTGAGTAAAGACAGATACATTTGTGAAACAGAATTAGAATTTAAATAGAGATAGGAGGAAGCTGTTTCAGAACGATCGACGTTTGAAAAATGCAGGAGCAATGAGAGAGGCATGCAATATAAATAGAAAAGCAACGGAGTATTCCGCAGCTGTTTTTGTTAAATATTAAATATATGTTCAACAGGTAATACAGTTCAGATCCAACTTAAAACGATCATATAAAAGTTAAGAGTCATTATAAGACACATATTCCATGACCAAATACAATGTGTTCTGGAGGAAGCTGATGTTAGGAGCCTAAAAAATCGACGCGCGGGCTCATGCGATAGTCAACGAAGCGAGTGAGGCGTGTAAGAATCGTGCCTTATGGCGCTTTGTTCTCTCTGTCTAACCCGCAAGAAATGTGGCGTAAAGTTATGTATGTATGTATATAAAAGTTATTTTAATAAACTTAATGAATATGTCATTTTAATGAGATCAAGTTTATTTGTAGGTCTGTGGAAGCTAGAGACAAGTCTCTTTCGCCCAAATTTTATAGAATGCTGTTCTGCGTCGTGACTACCAGTTTTTCTATAAACTGTCGGAACCTTTCCGGATTGTGATTAATTGTCGTCACCTGTTTACATGGGACATTGTGTACAATCTTCTATTAAGAATGTGGAGAGATGTTAGCAATTCTTCCAGTCTTTTTTATGATATGGGAAGGCCAACGAGCAACGTGTTACCTGTTGGTAAGCAACTAACGCCGCCCATGGACACCTGCAACGCAGATGGTGTTTAAGCTGCGGTGCCGGCTTTAAAAACGGGATAGGGAAGATGTCGGTAGTGGGATGTGAAGAGGAGAGAGGAAGTCGTTGGGCCTCCGGATAATTCTCTCACAGAGGGAATTGCGGCATGAGTTATTTTACTTCGTTATTCTGTGAGGTATTTCACCATGTGAGAACTTTTGTAATTTGGAACCAAAACAACTTTTTCTGGATTGGTACATATTTTGTGAACTGACAACAAACAAATTTTACAAAGTTTTCTATTATGATGTTGTAGCTTCTGTACCAAATACGCTATTGCAATATATATAGTTATCTTACATATGAAAGATCATTATATATTTCAAACATTTTTTTTACTAACGAAACGATTCAACGGAGCTCGACCGCTTTTCCTTATAAATAAATCTTGCACGTTTTTCAACATCTTACCATCAAAACTGATAGGTACAGGGAAAAATCTTCTGAAGTGCCATTTAACAAGGACTTTCAACTTTTCAACATTAAAAATGTCCGATATGGACGGTCGCAAAATCGGAATAATTTATAGAGTCGCTTTCAAAAACCGTGAAATTAATGCTGAAGTATAGGAAAAGATTTTTGCTGAAAGTTTTTATTCGGAAAAGTAAATTTGATGTAAAGTTTAGGCAAATAAGTCACTGAAATTGTAATTGTAAAATATGTGTATTCAATATCCATATTTCATTGATATTGGACAGTAACGAACAATGACCACTGTGATCATTATAAATACTAAATAATCCAGAACGGATCCAAGGATACTGCTTGATGATGTAGTGCTGGAGCAGGTGAATGAAATTGTATATTTTGGATGCGCTTTTAGCAGGGATGGAAGGTACACTGCGGGTATAGAAAGAAGAGTGGCGTTAGGAAACAGTGTAAATGAAGCGTTGGGCATCTGCCCAACGCTTTATTTACACTGAAATCTTCCAGGGCGCCAGGGAAAGACGTTGGATTGAACGAGAGCGCCGGTAAAGTCAAAGTCAAGAATGGATGATGTAAGATTGACTAAGCAGATATACAATGCAAAAGCGGATGGATGTATGAATCGAGGATGACCACGACATACCTTCCACGACCAAATAGAACAAGTTTTGGAGGATGGTAATATGAGTTATGAAAGTCAAAGAAGCGAGTGAGGCGTCTAAGAGTCTTGTCTTATGGCGCTCAGTATTGCGCGAAGTTGTGTATGTTAATGTATGTACAATTTTTCGACAAATTAAATCGAATATCATTATGTTATTATTTATGTTAGAACAACGATTTAGGACAGGTTATAAATCTTTGTAAGTCAATTCGGCCGTTAAAATGGTGCTGTTGGTGTTATGAGTTTTGTTGTTTTACGAGGAAAACTTGCATGGAAAGAGCTAATTAGAAAACTATAGAAATACTGAACTACGATATTTTTGATTGAATAATTCAATAATTAGTTTCACGCCTGCTCCCTTGTGAGATAGGCAAAAAGATGAGGCATGATTCTTACACATATACACATCTCACTCGCTTTTTCGACTTTCTTAACACTCGTCATACACGCTCGTTGGTTTTTCAATTTAACGTGGCCTTGCGAAAAGGCCACGAGCAATTCAGTCATGGCATTGTATTCCGGCCTTCCTCAACTCCTACGTCCTTTCACTATTCCTTCTTTCTGCTTGGTCAATCAATTATTTCTAAATATAAATTATTTATTTATAATAATTATTTTCATTTAGTATGTACTAGTGAAATTTGTCCCGCATCAAAAGTGTATAGTAATATTTGGATATCAGGAGGTTCAATTTGTGTTTTTTATCGGCTTTAACTGCTGTCCCGCTATGTTAATACTGTAATATCTTCGAAAAGCATCATCTATATTACATCCACAATCTATTTAAGACAGTTAATTGTATGAAAATTAATGCTGTAATGTTTAACATTGTTTTGATCTATCACTTAGGGTTCAGCCAGCGTTTGCAATTAAAGTGCTAAATCTCGAAAATTATCATTATTTCTTCACAACATCGTATATGAATTATAGATCAATACCACCTCGTTGACACCCTCTAACTATAAAAAAAAAACCGCATCAAAATCCGTTGCCTAGTTTTAAAGATAAAGATAGGCATATAAGGGGACAGACAGCGGAAAGTGACTTTGTTTTATACTAATAATGATATAAATAATGCAATTGTTAGACTTCTTATATTTAACAAAATTGAAATGAAATTAAACAATTTAAAATTCACCTTTCAACAAATTTATACAAATTTTAAATGATCAAATTTTAATCTGATATATAAAGTACATTTTAACTGAATTTTATTCATCAGTTTTGCCTGAAAAATGTTAGCAAACGTTTATACAATTTTTTAACCTCACATCGCAAGGTAAAATTCCAAAATTGTCGATTATAGAGAGACTTGAGAGACTTTTTAATTCCACATCTATTTTTAATGCGTAGAATAAAGTTTTTTTTTCTACTCCCTATCAATACCACCTGCCTAAACTACCTTCTATATAGCCATTCCAAAATATATGAGGGTTCCTTGTACTTACTATCAGAGTAATGGCGTAAATAGCTCCCGGCAAATAGCTTTGTATCCCGCAATTCATGGTCACTATATCAAGCTCTATATTTTAGGGTACCGTACCGGTCCTATATTAAGGTGACCTTAAATATGTGTTGCGTGAACGGTCTCAGAAATTAGATGGAGTCGTTTGTGAACCTATTACATATACCTATTAAGTTATTTCTACAGGATCCTGAAACTGTGAGGTTATATACAAGGTGTAGTAGTAATTGTATTATTCTATCTCCTGATAGAGCCAGGGGATAATCACTATAATCAGTAATCTCTTAAATGGTGAGTTTGCAAGTTTAATGATTATTAATACGGTTTTAGTATAATGTAGGTGAGGTATACATAAGGATATAATAATTATATTTTGTAATGATATTATCATACGAATATGAATAAATCTAACCTTAGATTAGAAATTTCCATTCATTCGAACTATTACTACTATTAATGATGGTTACTTTAATGACATAGGTCAACTAAATAGTTATTATAGCACAATACGAAAAACGTGTTAATTCTATTCTATATTGTAAGATGAAAAGTGAATGAAAAGAATAGAGAGAAGAGCAGCAGTAAGAGAAAGAGAAACAGCATCTATTTTCCGCCTAATAATCCAAAGTAGAACTATAATTAGATACTAATCATAAACATCTAATATAAATATTGATTTAGCTACCGGTCTATATATAAAATAAA
Organism: Euproctis similis; assembly: GCA_905147225.2. NCBI lineage: Eukaryota > Metazoa > Arthropoda > Insecta > Lepidoptera > Erebidae > Euproctis > Euproctis similis. Next base: position 18,300,005 of record LR990106.1, read on the forward strand.
TCTCGAGTGATTTTTGGTACGGAACATTTACCAGAGACTCGGCCGTGCGACTTGACTGATTCTTTTGATAACGCCTAAACAATGTTTGTACTTACTGAAAGAGAGATTTTAATCTTCGTTTAGAAAGGTTCTATCGTATGTAGGGAGGATGGATAAGAATGAAATATTAATGTGCGGGCAAATGGGTTTGAATTCACCAACATCGAGATTAATATCGCTTATATGTTGTTCTTTGAATATAAAAATATCTACTGTAAGTAAAGTTAAAGGCATATCAAGAAAAAAGAAAAAAAAATAAAGAAAAGAGTTTTGTTGCAGGCAAAAAATACAGGGATACCTAATATCCTATCGATTGTACCTAATATCCCCGCTATAGGAAGCATTTGTTTTCAGTCATCAACAATATAATCATCAATATACCTGTAAGGGACGCGACATAGTGACGTAACTTAAAAATGATAACCTTTTTGTGAGGCATGGATTTATTTACTTTTAAAACTTTAAAAGTAAATAAATCCATGCCTCGGTGGCGCAGTGGGCGAGCGCACGGCCTCTGATCCAGAGATCCGGAGTTCGATTCCAGACACTGGCTCACACCAATGACTTTTCGAAATTGTTTTCGGAAGTTATGTGTGATAAATACCGATTACTGACAAACTGTGTGCCCGGTATGGCAATAGGTTCGCCACCTATTCCATTTGGGACGTAAACATAACGGCGAGACGAGGCTTAACAGCCGCTGCCTACACCTTCGGGTAACAAAAGGCGTGAAGTTATGTTATGTTATGTTAAAACTTTCAAATTTATAGTCTTTTGTTATTTTTCAGTCTTTTTTTATTTTGTCACCAACATATTTTGAATATATTTCCATTATTTTAACAACACGGCTGTTATTTTGTCCTGCGTGCCACCTACAATACCAATATTCTAGTATCGAAGTTTTCACCATAACTCGAAGCCAGAGCCTCTTAAATGCAATGATAACATATTAACTAACTGGACTATTGATACGATAACAATATTTTGCATTCCTTATAAAGTTATATTTTGGCAGTTTCACTTTGTTCTTCTGGCATGACGAGAATATTGGTGCATCCATCAAATCATGTTTGTTTGACAAACATTTTTTTGTGAGAGCCATTTAACCGAATGAATTGTAGCTTGCGGTCTGTTGAAATTGAAGGCTTTTCAATCGATATGTGTTTTTATTTTCGATTAATATTTATATTTGGTCACTATTTTTGTGCTATACATAAACCAGAGTGTAAGCATTGGCAATTGCTTACACTGCGATTGTGGTGTCTGTCTCTCTATCTCTTGAAGCCAGCAAACCGATACATAGTTTCCAAACGGATATCTAAAAAGTTATTGGTAAACACAAGTCTCGGTGGTCCAGTGGTCGAACACACGGCTTCTGAATCCAGAGGTCACGGGTTCGAATCATGGCTCACATCAATGACTTTTCGAAAGTTATGTGTGAAAACTTTGTGCCCGGTATGGCAATTCTTTCGCCACCTATTCCATTTGGGATGTAAATATAACGGCGAGTCGAGGCTTAACAGCTACTGGGTACTTTCGGGTAGAAAAAGGCGTGAAGTTATGTTATATTATTGGTAACCACTAATTTCAGTATAACAGTATTTCATTTTAACAGTGGTAGAGCCAATCATGAATGGGCCGGCTCGACCGGTAAGTGGTTCATGCCGCGTTTCGTTCGTTGAGAGAGGTACCCGGAGGCCCACCCACCTTCCCCATCCTTCCCTATACCCTATCGCTTAAAGGTCAGCAACGCAACAGTAACACTATATGTGCTGCTGGTGTCCATGCGCGGCGTTGGTTGCTTACCATCAGGTGACACGCCTGCTCGTTTGTACTCCTATTCCATAAAAAAAAAATAACAACATCAGAAGTTGGTGTGTCTCTAGACGATTGAGAAGGCGTACATCCCTTGAAGGTCTTCCTCTATGGTTACAGATGGTGAATATTATATTATATATGGAATTTAAACTGAATTCAGCACTGACTAAGCTATTCTTGCATCATTTGTCATGCAAGTGTTGTCGCCGATACATATTTATGAGCCCTGCTGCGCTCGCTTAGCACGTCTCGAGTGACGCAAACTGATTTACATTATCATATTTTAGTTTGTTTACTTTTAAAAGTTTTCCACTTAAAATAAAGCGTTTTGTGGTTGTACTAAGGCTTCATTGCGCAACGAAAATAAAATCAACAAAATGTTGAATCTTTTAGTAAATTTAAATAATATTTTCAATCGCTTTACATCGCGTGGATTCCATTCCGGTTTTGAAACTTGCATTTGTATTTACCTGATGGTAATATTAATGAAATGGGGTTTTAAACCATATTCTGATTCTACATTTTAATTAATATACCGATAATTCAGGTACTATTTTTAAGCATTCGTCAACATACCAACTACTTTTTTTATGAAACGATGAAAAAAGACCTCTACATTACAAGTGTGGTACTTAATTACTGGTCTTATATCAGACTTATGTCAAACTTTTATCTGTTACACAAAATATTTGAGTTGGCGGCTAACCTCATTTTATAAAACAAATGAAAGTACTCAAAAAAAGTTGTAAAAAATAAACTACAAACAAAAAACGCAAAAGACAATATTGATTGAACTGTCCAGACAGAAAAACCCGCCTTTAACATGTACCTTTCAATATTTATTATACCAAAATGAATAAATATAAAATAAATGAACTACAGAATAAATAAATCTGTATAATTTGGGTTACATTTACATTTTATTTCCTTTCTCTGTGTCATTTTTTTCTTATAAACATATAGGCGCAATTAAATGTGAATAATGAAGTAGTATATTGCCTCCATAATACGCAGATATCAAATATATACGAAGGGATGTTAATACATTTCTATATATTCTCTGTATATAGCATAATAGAAGAAATATATGATACATAAATTATTACTGATATACATTTGTATGTATATACTGTTTATTTTGATATACTTTTAATAAGCCTTTTTATATACCGCTGTTATGACCTATGGAGGATATATAATCGACTTCGTGCAAAAAACATACATTCAGAATACTCAAAGAACGAAAATTTCTATTTATTTTGAGCACAAATAAAAGTGTATCGGCCATTTATTAAAAACGTACAATTCTAAAATCACTTTCTTTAAAAAATCTGTAAATTTACCTACTACATATAAGACGCATTTTTTTTAGTTATCGATATTTATAACACATTTAATAGTGGTAGAGCTACGCAGATCGCAGCATGAATGGGCCGACTCGACCGGTGAAATACCACGACCTCTCAGAATAACGACGTAAAGTGTCACATAATGCATTTGCTCGTTGAGAGAGGTATTCGGAGGGCCAATCCCCTCCACTATCCCCTTACCATCCCACTTGCGACCCCTTCCGTATCCCATTGTAAGAGCTGGCAACGAAACTGCAATATCTGTCTGTGCTGAGGTGTCCATGGGCGGCGTTTGTTGCTTGCCATCGAGAGACACGCCTGATATGCTTGTAACTCGGGGCCTCAAAACTAGAAGTTAATGTCACAGATTGTATGCTACGTGTCAAATCTCTTAGGCACTTCCTAAGAAACCCACGGGAAAAACTGAGATGGTGCTTACTGCTCCCTGGCGCGTGGATTCTCGAAACCTGAGTAGTTTGACCACTTCACCGACTCATGCATAAGTCTGGTCTGTCTAGTTCATGTATATTGTAATGATATACAGAATAATTTAAATAGGGATGTCAAGGAGTATAAATAGTTGTAAACAAGTGCAAAATGGTGATCAGCGGGTTTGATAATCGATATTGTTATGTCGTCTGGGTGTTTTTAATGTATTCTATTTAAAACCCAATATAGGAACATTATTAGATAATACGACTTTCCGTATCGTAACTTGTCTTCGTTTAGGTACTCCCTGTGTTTCTTCGCATTTATGTCGCTGCGGGGAGGTTGTCGACAGCAAGGGACATCATGGCCTCTCATGCGCCAGGAGCGCCGGCCGCATTTCCCGTCACGCCAGCATCAACGACATTATCCGTCGTGCTCTTGCCACCGCCGGTGTACCGGCCGTTCTGGAACCGGACGGTTTGGTGCGCGATGATGGCAAGAGACCGGACGGGATGTCTCTTTTGCCTTGGAGGATGGGTAGGCCTTTGGTGTAGGACGCTACTTGCGTCGACACCCTTGCGCCATCGCATCTTCCAAGCACGGTGGTGGTGGCCGGTGCTGCTGCTGCTTCGGCAGAAAATCTCAAGCGGCACAAATACAGAAACCTTTTAGGTGACTATGTGTTTGAGCCGTTTGGGGTTGAGACTTTGGGGACATTGGATCCGAGTGCTCGTGCACTTTACAAAGATCTTGCAAAGAGGCTGATCGAAGCCTCTCGCGACCAGAGGGCTGGTCTATTCTTCGCACAGAGGATTAGCATTGCCATTCAGCGTGGCAATGCGGCCAGTTTTCTGGGCACGCTGCCAGTAGACCGAGATGCGGAGAAATTTGATTTCAGGTAGTTTTTTAATTGTATATACTGTCAATAATGTAATTAATTTATTTGTTCTTATTATTGTAAATAAAGAATATATTCTATTTTAATATGTGTTAATATCCGTTACCTAGTTTAATTAACACAAGCATTTGGTTACAAAAGTAATACACTCGAGAGCAATGAATCCGGGTCACTTAAAGAATCCTAAAAATCTCGGAAACTAAAAATGCTAGGTTAATGCAATAAATTGTATTTAATAGACAATGTAATACTCCTTAAATGAAGGTATTAAAACTTCTTAGTTATTGTAAAGTTATATCATAAAAAAATCAAATTTGAAAAAGGGCCACTTTCGAAGATGGAACTACGAAATTACAGCATTTGGTTTTGCTTTTGTTTGTAATCTGTCATTTATGTGGGTACATAAACCATGTTGATAGTGCTCTATATTCATTATTCAAGCTGAAATTATGTCGCTTACGCCTGAAGAATGCACCAGAATACTTACAATGCTGGAAACCGGCCGGAGTCAGCGCGATACAGCCAGGACTGTTGGTGTGTCGCTGTCAACAGTACAAAGAGTTCTCCGACGTTACGAAGAAACTGGTTCTAACCTACGCAGACCAGGAACGGGCAGAACCAGGTATACCACAGCACGAGAAGACCGATACTTGGTGAACACCATGCTTCGAAATCGCTTTCTCACAGGAACTGAACTCACCAATCAGTTTCGACGCCTCGGAGGAAGTAACCCAAGTGCATGGACAGTAAGACGTCGGCTTGCTGAATCTAACTTAAAACCCCTTAGACCTGCAAACGGCCCTAAACTGGAGCGTGGGCATCGTATTTCAAGACTAAGATATGCCCAGAGCCACGTAAATTGGAGTATTGAAGATTGGTCAAAAGTTATGTTCTCCGACGAATCAAAATTTATGCTCTACAAGCACGATGGAAGACACAGAGTGTATCGAAGACCAGGGGAAAGATTCAAGCAAGCATGCATCGAGGAAAAAGTAGCCTACGGTGGTGGGTCTGTACTTGTGTGGGCCGGAATTTCTTCTGAAAGTCGCACAGAGCTGGTGATCATAGAAAACGGCTCTTTAACTAGCGTAAGATATGTGGAAGAAATCCTCAATGATCACGTTGGTCCATTTATGGTCAATTTAGGTGAGGATGCTATATTTATGCATGACAATGCCCGACCCATTCAACGACGCGCGGTTCGGCTTGTCGACAACCAAGCTCTTTCCGATCGGCTTGATCCGTTGGCATTGCGGAGAGATGTTGCATCTCTATGCATCATGTACCGCTTATACCACGGGGAGTGCTCTGAGGAATTGTTCGGACTTATACCGCCTGCTGACTTTCGCAATCGCCCGACTCGCCAGTGTCTCCATCCACATCGGCTGAATAGTTGGCGATCTACGACAGTGCGATTCAGCCGTCACTTCCTGCCACGCACTGCTCCTATATGGAACCAGCTGCCGGCAACGGTATTCCCGGACCGCTACGACCTTGGTACCTTCAAGAAACGAGCGTATTCCTATCTTAAAGGCCGGCAACGCTGATGCGACGCCCCTGGTGTTGCGGATGTCCATGGGCGGCGGTGATCGCTTACCACCAGGTGACCCGCTCGCTCGTTTGCCCCTTTTTTCCATAAAAAAAAAAAAAAAAAAAAAAAAGACCTCATACAGGTAGGATTGTGAATGACTACCTTCAAGAGATGAACATTACTCGTATGGAGTGGCCAGCGCGCAGCTCGGATATCAACCCGATCGAGCATGCTTGGGACGAGCTAGGCAGATGCGTAAAACAACGAAACCCTCCCCCAATCACGCTTCGTGAGCTCAAAATTGCTCTCACAGAGGAATGGGAGAATATTCCCCAAAATCGTATAAGGAACTTGGTGTACAGCATGCCAAACCGCGTAAACGCAGTAATGGAAGCACGAGGAGGCAATACGAAGTATTAAAATTCAAGAAAATCGTAATAAAGTTCAAAAATTTCATGTTTCCTATTTTTGTTTTAAGGAGAGATCAGCAGATTTTTTCTTTATGTAATTTTGTGTTAATAAAATGAATGGTGACTCATATTTTTTTTACTTTCATTTAAGGAGTATTACATTGTCTATTAAATACAATTTATTGCATTAACCTATCATTTTTAGTTTCCGAGATTTTTAACATTCTTTAAGTGACCCGGATTCATTGCTCTCGAGAGTATTACTAGATCATTCACCGATATTGTACAGTAACAGCTCTATTCGCAGTGTGCAGAGAATTTCAACACTGTTTATAGTTAGTGAAATATTCATTACTAGCTGTTGCCCGCTACTTTGTCTGCGTGGACGCCTTAAACCGGCAAAAATACTGTGCAATATGAGGTTTCATTGCTCACCTATAATTACTGATAGGGCGATAATATTTAGCCTATGTGTGGACCCGACCTCTTGGCTATATTAATGCAAAATTGAATGTAAAAACATGCAGTACTTTTAGAGTTTATGCGTAACAAACATAAAGACATAACAGACAAAAATTCTAAAAAAACAATTTTTGGGTGCGGTATCCATTGTAGATCGTGTCTCAAGTATTCTAAAAACAATATATTCAATGTACAGTTTCAACTTTCAAATTTTCAGATTAACAGAGAGAGACCTCACCTTTGCGACACTAAACACTAGTAATTTATGTTGCTAAAACTTCGTTTCCTTTATCAATATTCTATAGCATACGCTTTTCTACCTACTCGTAAACAAACCTTTGGAAAAAACCTTTCAAGTCTATAGCTTTAAATAATAAATGTGAAGGTGCCCCCCTAACCGATTGGTAAATAATAGTCTTCTACCCATTTTCTACATGATCAGCGTAAGGCATATTCTTACTTGAAAAAACATGACTTCACGCCTTTTTCGCAAGTGTAGGCAGCGACTGCTAAGCCTCGATTTTCTGGAATTGTCACGTCCCAAACGGAATAGGAGGCGGAACTATACACCGGGCACAAAATTGTCAGTCATCGATATTTATCACAGATAGCTTCCGAAAATAATTCCGAGAGATCATTGGCGTGAGCCTGAAATCGACGACTTCTGAATCAGAAGCGGGGAGCTCGACCACTGGATCACAGGGACTTTCTTCTTATTCCTGTATTATATATTTATCAGAAAGATAGGACAACAATAATTGGCAAAATTTTTCAAATAATGTTCTAAATAAATGTTTAATTACTAAAGCGCTTATTTAGAAGGTCTCGGCGGTCCAGTGATCGAGCACCTCGCTTCTGAAACTAGAGGTCGCAGGTTCGTAGCCTCACACTGGCTCACAAACAATGACTTTTCGAAGTTCTTTTCGGAACTTATGTGTGAAAAATATCGACGACCGATTAATTTGTGCCTGGTATGGCAATAGGTTCGCCACCTATCCCATTTGGGACGTAAACGTAACGGCGAGACGAGGCTTAACAGCCGCTGCCTACACCTTCGGGTAACAGAGGCGTGAAGTTATGTTATGTGTGCTATGGAATGTTTTAAATAAATGTTTTATTACTAAAGCGAATGTATCATGTATTTATGTGGTTACCACCACGAGGTCATTATTATGGTGGTATTGTTATGTATCACCACGATGCAATGATTAAGAGCAGCCTGTGCCAACAAATTATCTGAAATTTCAATACACGTCGAATCCCAGTATAATGGGGCTCGCTACAAAAAAAATGTACAACGGAATTGCTAAATCTGGGTCGTGAGACGCAAGCATTAATATATATATATATATATATATATTATTATTAATAAAAGAAATGTGCTTTGTTATAGGAATTTTACCTTTAATCAAAGATTTGTTTTGTAATAATATAGTTTAGAATAAAGTCGCTTTCCGCTGTCTGTCCTCTTATATGCTTACACCTTTCATACTACGCAACAAATCTTTCTGATAAAAAAAATTAATCATCTTAATCAATATAACAGAATTCAATTTTTTTTTTTCATTTTGTCGTCCGGACATGTAGAAAGATTGGATAAGATTGAATAAGCAGATATACAGTGCAAAAGCACATGTACCTATACCTGCTCTCTATGGCCAAATCGCGTACCAATATTGAGATTGGTACGCGCCTTAGTATTCCCTATTTTCCTCTACGGAGTCGAAACATGGACAATTCTGGCCCGAGAAAGGCAACGGATTGATGCATTCGAAATGTGGTGCTGGAGACGTACTCGTATGTTGAGAATATCTTGGACTGCGAAACGCAACAAATGCATCAATCCTAAACCAACTGCAAATAAAAACCCGCTTGTCGACCATATGCCAACAGCGCATCCTGTCATACTTCGGCCATACGGTTCGCAGAGGCGACGACAACCTGGAAAGACTGATCATAGTTGGCAATACCGAAGGCAAGAGATCACGCGGTCGTTCGCCAACGAGATGGACCGATCAAGTGAAGGTTTCGTCGTTTTCCACTTTTTGCACGATTGTGAGAGATGCGCTGGACAGAAACCGATGGAAGCAGATTATCCACGCCAGATGCAACCAAGATGCTGATCACGATCCTCAGATATGAGGGACCGACCACAGAGAGAGAGAGAGATGGCCAAATCCTTGGGGAAGATGACGCCAGGAGCCTTAAAACCTGACGAAAGTATATAAAAAGAGTTACCAAAGACAAAGAAGCGAGTGAGGTGCGTAAGAATCGTGCCACTCTGTTCTCTCTTACTATCCGCAAGGCGACTTGGCGTAATGTTATATGTGTGTGTTTTGTATGGTAAATAAATTATTATCGGCAAGTAATACTAGGTGGAGATTGAAAAATATCAGCCTATCAATTTGAATGCCTACCTTATTACCAAATGGAGAAGAATTGATCTTAAATAACGGATACAATTATGGGAAAATATTAATTAGGCTTTTAGTAAAGAACCTGCTCTAAACATAAACAACATAACTTCACGCCTTTTGTTACCTGAAGGTGTAGGCAGCGGCGGTTAAGCTTCGTCTCGCCGTTATGTTTACGTCCCAAATGGAATAGTTGGCGAACGTATTGCCATACCGGGCACAAATATTTATCACACATATCTTCCGAAAACAATTTCAAAAAGTCATTGGTGTGAGCCAGTGTCAGGAATCGAACCCGGACCTCTGGATCAGAAGCCGTGTGCTCGACGACTGGGCCACCGAACCTGCTCTAATTAGTTCTTTATCAGCATTACCAATCTGTTTTGGTATCACAATAATCCCTACATTTTATGGTGATCAAATAAATGGATATCCACGAGATAAGTTGGTATTTGAACAGTATCTGACCACTAGATCTTGTAAATGTGAACCCCATAATTTCTCAAGCGTTTACCAGAATCTTATCTCAAGAATGGCAGACGCGATTAACATTATCTTATATCATTAAGCCGCTTCACTGGTTTCGAGGCATAAATAATTTGCTCTGGGAGATTTCGCGTTCAATAGGGCATTTTTTTTCCGAAATATTCTACTGAAATGTTGCATTATTTTCCAATTATTTATATTAGATGTAAATGGACTTTATTCTAGTCTATCTTTTAGGGACACAATGACTATATTTATGTCTTTACTGTTACGCGGAATAAAGTTCACTGGGTCATCTACTAGACATATTAGTAATGCAAAAAAGTTAATAAAACATAACGTAGCTTCACGCCTCTTTCTACGCGCCGATGTAGGCAGCGGCTGATAAAGCCTCGACTCACCGAATCGTTACGTTACGTCCCAAATGGAATAGGTTGCGAGCCTAATATCGGACATCGGATGATGTCAGTCATCGATATTTATCACACATAATTTCAGAAAAAAATTCCGAGATATCATTAGTGTGAATACGAATCGAACTTCGACTTCTGAATCAGAAGCGGGCTGCTCAACCACTGGACCACCCACACCAAAAATAAAGATATAGATTTAAATGCAAAATGTGTTATTTCGACAATTTCAATACTTTCCATTTAGTACCTTCCATCGAGCCAATCATGTATTCAAGATGCGAATTAATGGAACTCCTCAAGTTCATAACAGTTTAACGAACACTCAACTGAAAAATATACATTAACCGGCTGGAAACATTTTTTTTATTATGAATGGGAAAATTATTTCAAAGCCATTAGTAGAGTAAGTGGCAATAGGTTCGCCACCTATTCCATTTGGAACGTAAACGTAACGGCTAGACGAGGCTTAACAGGCCCTCCGATTTGTAATTCGGATGTCTCGTACGCATGTAGTTATGTGTGCTCAACAGTGCTTACAATAACCTTAATAAACTGTTAGATAAGTTATTAAGTTATATAAAAGTAATTGATTGTTGAAATAGGTTCCGCCATATTTTTCATGGGCCCAAATGATTAACATAATATGTCAACGCGAAATGCAGCTGCCTTCAGATGAATTTCTATAAAAAAAGTATTGTATGCGTGATTTTTAGGGTTCCTTGCTCTAAACAGAATATTTAGTTTTATGTGTATTTAGACGTAAGTACTAGCTTTAAAACACCGGTATTAGGTACCTAGTAATATTGGTATGGAACGCACCGTGCGCGATTCAAACTCACACTTGGTATGGTCGGTTTTTAGCATTACATAGTATAAAACAAAGTCGCTTTCCGCTGTCTGTCCCCTTATATGCATTTATATCTTTCAAACTACGCATCAGATTTTGATTTTTTAACAGATTTAATAGATACAGGGTATCAACGGCGTAGTTTTATTTATAATTCATATATGATGTTGTAAATATTTTTGAGAATAAGCACTTTCATTGCAAACGCTGCAATAAATACTTTTGTTGTGGAAACAAAGTTCGCAGGGTCAGCTAGTTTTAAATACCTTTGTCCTAAATACTTAGTAAGTATTATATGGATCTCTAAAAGCGTGATAAATATTCAGACTATAACTTTTTATAAGGATATACGAATATAATGAGGAATACAGGAATGTTTCGAAAAAAATGTTTATGCAATAAATCAAGCTTGATTTGTTTTTATTGAGCAAAAAAAACTTTTCGGGAACACAATTTGGTGGGGTCACAGTTGTGTAAGATTATCATAACTTGACAAGGCTGAATGAAGAGTGTCCTTTGCATGAAATTGCGTCCCTAAATGGAAATAAAGTTTATGTTTCTTGTTGTTTATTAACCAACAGTCACAACAAAAATATTATTACAAAAATACTTATTTATTCGGTTACATTTGAGTCAAGAGTACAATAACTTATATTTTGATTACTTGATATAATAGAGGCGATACGTAATCAGACCTACATAGAAATACTTAGAAATTGATTGCTTCAATCGTCAATGTGAACATATTAGACGTGCGTATTGTCACCATCTGGTCCTTTATCTCTTACATGAAAGTATCTTTAAAAAAAAATGGAAAATCGTCTCGTTGTTCGAACATGAAAGTTATGGGATCAAATCCTAGCTAATAAATGAATTTTTCAATATTTTTATAGATTATAAATTTTATGCGTTATAAATATTCTATTAACGATATATTGTTAGTAGTAGTAATATATTGTTAGTGCCCAATCCCTAGTTCCGTGACTTATTACCTTTGAGAGGTAAAACTATGCCGAGTCAAGGCGTAACAGCTGCTGCCGCAGCGTTCTGGTAAAAAAGCGTGAAGTCACAAAAAACAAAGTCGGTTTATTGAATTTTCTTGTCAACTCAAACAGGAAAACTGTAGTTATACTTTAGCAAGTAACCGGATAAGAGGGTTGGTGTCGAGAGGTCGCTTGTGGCGCCACACCGCATCAGTAACTCGATCCTCGACACAATATGTGTCTAATGAACTGGGATGTTGTAACTAGCTCTATTCATGGCGTCCAATCGTATCAGCTTCATTTCGAGTTCGATACATCCTCCCAGACGAAAAGTATCTACCTAACGTTTTATCTCATTAAGGCTATATAGTAGATACGTACTTATTTGTCTTAGCGAATTTTCACGATTTTTATTCCTCGAAAAATGTCTCTTTTTTCTACTGAAACAGGTAGATATTTCAAATTCCAGTTATTGAATTGATGAACTACTAGAATTGAATTCGTATTGATTACAGTCCAATTTGTCCAAACCACACGCCCATAACCAAGGCGACTAACGATGTCCATAAATAAACGGACACGCAATTCAAATATGTGATATATATTTTTTATATGCAATTCAAGTTATTGATTATAAAATAAAATATTGATTATAAAATAAAATCAAGTCAACGAGTAAATAAGTGATACATTTAAATATATAACTGACTGTAAAACGAATAACTTTTTATAGGAATTTTGATATGATACGTTTGCTGGATGAATAGGTCGATTTGATCGAGGAAATACAGCAACTGTTTAGAATATCGACGTTAGGTGGCTCATGTCGCGATTTGTTCGATGTTGGAGGAACCCGCAAGACCGCCTCTTCCTGTCCATAGGTGATCTTAGTCTCTGACCACTAGGTAGTTCATCTGGTAAACATTGGTATTTCGGAGACAACATACATACATAGCATAACTTAACGCCTTTTTATATCCGAAGGTCTAGGCAGTGGCTCTTAAGCCTCTACTCACCCTTATGTTTACGTCCCAAATGGAACAGGTGGCGAACCTATTGTCATACCGGGCACAAAGTTTTCAGTCATCAGTATGTATCACACTTAGACTTTCCAAATTAATTTTGTAAAGTCATTGGTGTGAGCCAGGATTCGAACCAGCGACCTCTTGATTCAGAAGCGGGTTGCTCGACCACTGGACCACCAAGACTCAAACTAAAAGTAATCAGAAACAGCACTCAAGGCCTTACCAGTAAATGAGGGTAACTTAATCAGGGTAAGTGTGATCAAACAAAATTGTATCTTCAAACTCAAATAATATTAACAACATCCGACATCAAGTTATCATAAATATGATACGAAGGAGGGCGTTCATCATTACGATCCAATCAACATAACATAGACAAACTCTTGCCGTTTTCATCAAAGTTTAACACATCAATTCTCTCATCAGCGGAATGACAAATTCAATATAAAACCACGGCAGCAGAGTTTCCAAAGTTCGTTGAGCGAATGTACTGAATTGAGTGAGGTTAGTTGAACGGGACTTGTGAGGTGAAATGTTCTGAAGAACAGTTATTCATCATAGGTTTCTGGCATTTCGGGGGAAATTTTCTTCTTGTTCCCAATCAAAACTTTCTTAGTTAAAAGAGCTTAATGTGTCTTCGTATTTTCGAGTGTTGGATTATAATATTTGTTTTGCGTTTACTGTTTTGATCAGATATTCTTGTGAAAGAATGATTTAACGTTGTGGCAAATGGGCTTAAGCTATAAATCAAGCATTTATACAGAACTCAGTTAAGCTTATTTACTGAGGGTTTAATATCTTAATTATTGTACGTATATATTAACATAAGTTAATAGAAGGTGTAGGCAGCGGTTGTTAAGGCTCGACTCACCGTTATGTTTACCACCGGGCACAAAGTTTTTAGTCATCGACATTAATGGCGCATAGCTTTCGTAAAGAATTTCGGAAAGTCATTATTGTGAGCCCGGATTCGAACCCACGACTTTCTTGATTCAGAAGCGGGGTGCTTGACCACTGGAGCATAGAGACTATAATATGACAATATACTTAGTCTGGCCATAAATACTGTTACAACTAAAAATTAAAAAATATTACATTTGAATTTGGAATCTGTCACTTTTATACGATTGTTCATTGTGTTTTCTCGTTTTGGCGCCAATACATTGTACAATATTTAAATGGAGCGATATTAAAATGGAGTGGGGTGATAAAGAGAACCGAATCGCTGTGATTGCATTACACAAAGTAGGTATGGAGCCAAATGCAATTTTTAAAACTCTCCATACACTTGGTATTAGTCAAATGTTTGTGTACCGGGCTATTAATAGGTACAATGAGACCTCCTCTGTTTGTGACAGAAAAAGACCTGGCCGTCCACGTAGTGTTCGTACGAAAAAGGTGGTCAAAGCAGTAAGGCAAAGAATTCGAAGAAATCCTGTCCGCAAGCAAAAGATTTTATCTCGGGAGATGAAGATTACACCTAGAACAATGTCGCGTATTATAAAAGATGACTTAGGACTTGCAGCCTATATGCGCACTGGTCATTTATTTACTGATAATTTAAAAAATAATAGGGTGTGGAAATCTAAACAACTACTGAAGCGGTACGCAAAGGGAGGTCACAGAAAAATATTGTTTACGGATGAAAAAGTTTTTACAATTGAGCAACATTATAATAAACAAAACGACCGTATTTATGGTCAAAGCTCTAAGGAAGCTTCCCAATTAGTTGACAGAGTGCAACGTGGGCATTATCCGACTTCAGTGATTGTTTGGTGGGGTGTTAGCTACGAAGGAGTGACTGAGCCATATTTTTGTGAAAAAGGTATCAAAACATCAACAACACCAAGTTCAATAACGAAGTATGGTCCTTCCAGCAAGACTCGGCACCGGGTCATAAAGCTTGGTCCACGCAATCTTGGTTGGAAGCGAACGTTTCGGACTTCATTAGAGCTGAAGACTGGCCGTCGTCTAGTCCCGATGTTAATCCACTGGATTATGATTTGTGGTCAGTTTTAGAGAGTACGGCTTGCTCTAAACGTCATAAAACCCTACGAGTCCCTAAGAAGAATGAAGTGAAGAATTTTCCCATGGAAAGTGTGCGTGTTTCTATTGATTTAAAGGCCTGTATTGCAGCCAATGGAGACCATTTCGAATAAGCTTTTTATGTTTTATATCGTTTTATATTTATGTATTAAAGTAACACACTGTAAAAGTAATAAATGTTATTTGCAATTAAAAAAAAATGTTTTCTTTGTTACAATATTTATGGCATGACTAAGTATACATTAATAGGTAATTATCGACCAAAGCACATTAATGCATTATATTAGCCAAAGATTATTATTATATCCATACAAGTCCATACCATCCATACAAGTCTCGGTGGCCCAGTGGTCGAGGACACGGCTTCTGATCCAGAGGTCCGGGTTCGATTCCTGACACTGGCTCACACCAATGACTTTTCGATATTGTTTTCGGAAGTTATGTGTGATAAATATAGATGACTAAAAAACTTTGTGCCCGGTATGACAATAGGTTCGCCACCTGTTCCATTTGGGACGTAAACATAACGGCGAGACGAGGCTTAACAGCCGCTGCCTACACCTTCGGGTAACAAAAGGCGTGAAGTTATGTTATGTTATTATTATATCAATTATTAGAGCGAGAATGAATGAATGAAACGGCAATGCTAAATGACTGTTTCATTCCGGAATGTTAAATACCAATTACTGTCAAAATTGGCGTCTGGGACCAGCAAAAAATTCGTGTATTAGAATCTTGATATCAAAGTTGAATTCCTAACATTTATATGAGGTATTTTTTGCAAACAATATCATGTCTGTCAAAACATTTGACGGTTCTGTCATATTTAAAACGTGACATCAAAGATTAACAACTGGGTGTATACAAAAGCGTTCTAATGAAGCGCTGGCTTATTACCTCGGTTTCATGTCTCGAATGTGGGGTGGAATGGATGATGAGTCTTTGAATACTTTATTTTACGTACGCCACAGCGAAATTACTTGCTGAGATTTTTTTTGATAAATAAATATTAAAATAGTAACTAAAGCAGATATATCATGTCATCGCGGTGTTCAGAAGGTAGCTGTTTAATAAAAAAAACCTATGACCTTTTTGGAATTATTTTTGACCCGTTATGTGAGTGACTACATTATGCCAATAAAAAAAATCGGCAGTTCGAAGACTTAGCAGCCGCTGCCTATACCTTCAAAAAGGATAAGGTGTGATGTATGAAAAAGTAGATAAACAACGCGATATAAACACAATAAAAAAAGAAATATCTGTCTATTTATTTGAGAAATAGTTTTTTGGTATTAAGCTGTGGATAGTTAAACATAATAATATATATAATAGTAATCTTTGTTTATTCATTACACTAGCTGACCCGGCGAACTCTGTTTCGCATCAAAAGTAATAACTGTTGCACCGCTATGTTAATACTGCAATATCTTCGACAAATTTGAAGAAGTGTGAAATTTGATGAAGGAGTCGAGGACGGAAACGAAACACTGTCCATGACCAAAAGCGAACGTGGCTTTGCGGAAGGCGATATCCCTAAAACACGAAGATACTCAGAGTTATGAAAGTCAAAGAAGCGAGTACAGCATTTCAAGAATCGTGTATTATGAAGTTCTGTTATTTCTGCTTACTCCGCAAGAGAATTGACATGAAGTTATAGAAGTATGTAAAGACAAAACCGTAATCCAGATGTAATATAATAACAATAATATCTTAGACAAAATACACACAGCGCCCTCTAGTTTCAATTTAAGCAACTAAATGCTTGTGTTATGATAACTAGGTTACGGAGATTAATACATTATATATATTGTAAATATATACTTAGAATATATAGAAAAACACCCAGACGCCACACAAACATTCATGCTTGTCACAACTATTTGTACTCGGGTTGGACTCGAACCAGCCAACCTCGATTCTGCAGTCGGTAATTTTACCAATGCGGCACGAGTCTAGTCTATATATACCTGTATATTTCTTAAAGCATGAGAATTTAAAATAAAAGTAATCCGATTCTAAAACGAAGTCGTCTTTATATGAGAGTCTTGTATCGCCTTTGGCATTACTTGAGACAAGATCAAAGGTCTTAGGTTTCTTAGAATAGAGTGTGGATTGAAACAAGTATAATAATATGTATTTTATTTATCTATTTAGATTTGGCGAATATCACTCATAACAACGTTAGGATCCTATAACTTAAGGATTCTATCGGATTTATTCGATTTGTTTTATTTATTTATCGCTACGTAATCATATGCTGTTAGCTCTCTATTTCCAACCTCTACTTCCGAACTTCTTTTTATGGGATTGGAGGGCAAACGAGCAGGCGTGTCACCTGATGGTAAGTGACTAGCGCCGTCTATGGACACCTGCAACACAAATGGTGTTACAGTTACGTTGCCGAGCTTTAAGGGAGTAGGATAGGTAAGGATTGGGTGGGCCTGTGGACGGGTCGAGCCAGCCCATTCATGCAGCGAACTGGTTAGCTCTACCACTGTTATAGACACTTTATGCCTAATATTAGTTTAATGTTGTTCATTCAACACATAGTAGTTATGTGTTGAATGAACAACATTAAACAACAAAAAAAGTAGTCAAGAAAATAGCTTTTGTCAAAAAGTTAAAATTCCATTAGAAAATAAAAAGTGTATTTTCTGAATAACTAAATCATCTACATATTCTGATAGCAAATTATTAACAAACGAATTCACTATTGTCGTGTATTGCCTACAGCCTTACTAACGACATGAGGCCATACACACACACACATACCTACATATATATATGTATGTATGTGTGTGTGTGTGACACACACACATACCTACATATATATATGTATGTATGTGTGTGTGTGTGTCGGAGTACATATTATAATAGTCTATCTATATTTAAACATAGGTTTTTTCTATTTCATTTGTAATTTTTTTTGTAGCCATACCTTCGTGTGAATTAATTCATAGCTTTTTAGACAATGTCTTACAAAAGATACCAACCAACCAACAATATTATTTATTTATAAATGTGTTTTTGGATTCAATGTTGCTGAAATTTCACGAGTCCTGTATAATTTGTTTGTTGGATTGTTTGTAAGAAAAATGTATTTAAAAAAGTAAATGGGTTAGGAACCTATTACACACACACATTATCAAGTAATACAAACGTTTTACCAGTGGTAGCCATGTAGCCAGGTGATTCACTGTAGGAATGGACCGGCTCGACCGATGAAACACCACGAACTCTCAGGATATCGGCGTAAAGAGGCTTACACAGCGTTTCATTCGGTGAGTTTCTCCGCACTTTTGCCTTCCTCCCCCCAACCAACTCCCTATACCATCTTAAGGGTCCGCAACGCAACTGTGACTCAATCAGCGTTGCAGATGTCCACGGCTTGTTCATTTACTCCCTTTTCTTATAGAAAAAGAAAAAAAAAACAGCAAAAGTAAAAACGCCAGTATAAGACAAACTGAATTAACTTTTTAGAATGAACGAATGTAAGGAACGAATGGAATTAATGAGTCTCGCAATCAATGTAAGAGTTCCATTTCTTATTTTAAATTCCCAAGTAATTTGTTCGTGAATTGACATTTCATTTCCTTTCACGAACGAGGCTATGAAAATTTGTTAATATTGATTTCGTTATGAATTAGCTATTTCGTTTATAAAATACAATTCAGCAAAATTAAATACATAAAATTATCAGTAGTTTAATTAAGGTTGATTATTATTATGATGTAGGGTAAACATTTTTTAAATGTATTTATATTTTTCCGCAGGAACATATTAATTCACGCCTGTCTCCCGAAGTCAGCTACTGTTAAATGTCTCGACTCGCCGTTACGTTACGTTCCAAATGGAATGGCTAACCTATTGCCATACACCGGGCACAAAGTTGTCAGTCATCGATATTTATCACACATAAGTTCCGAAAAAAAAATCGACAAATCATTGTTGGAAGGATTGGTTGTGATTCTGGGATGCGAACCCACGACATTTGAAACTTATTTATTTAGATTTATATTTATCAACTCTATTTAAATCTAATCATTGTATAGCAATATTCTGAAGCAAAATCATTCTTTTTATTTTGTTAGTTTTTATCTTAATATACATACATCCGCTATTTATGTTATAGCGCAAGTAATTTCAAATAATGAGTTCAATAATATTTTACAGTAAAATATAACAGAATTCAAATAAACTTTAACAGAAATACCTCTATTTCAATACACCTTTTCAAACAAACAATAACCGACTGAGGAACGATTGAATGAATGAATGATTAAATGAATGTTCAACCTAAGCGTAGTACGTGATTTTTCTCACAGAAAATAAAAAACTACTCAGTCAGAATTTAGCTTCTGTATAGTTTCATTGTTTGAAGTTTGTAAATAACAAGCTTCAACAACATTGGACGCTAAAATTTTGTTTGATGATAGGAGTAGAAAAATTATAATATGTACAAAGATAGAATTAGGCTGGAGATTTGTTTTTTTTATGGAATAGGAGGGCAAACGAATAAAGTGGATCACCTGATGTTAAGCAACTACTGTTGCCCACAGACACATTTAACATAAATAGTGTTACAGTTGCGTTGCCAGCCTTTAAAGGAGTGGGATGGAAGGAGATAGGAGACGCGACATGTGCCACTTTACGTCAATATTCCGAAAGGTTGTGGGAAACTGAGTGGTTCTACTACTGTTCTTTTAAATAGCAGATCCATTGTCATAACTCGGACGCAAACTGACTTTGGTTTACTCGTATATTAATTCACATTATTTCACATTCAAACATTAACTTCAAATTCCATAACCAACTTTTAACATCCTATGGAAAAAGTGGAGCAGCCACTTTTCAAGACTGATACCACACGGGATGAATAAACTATACATTTATTTAATGTTAATTAAATAAGTTATATCTTTTTATAGTCTAAATAAATTCATACTTACATGTATCAGCAAATATAGAAGTCGCAAGAAGAATACAAATAAAACGCATATTGATCCTGAAACAAAAAGAGATTTTATAAGGAAATGTGCTTAAGAGTAATAATTAAAAAACATGGTAATTATATATATATATATATATATATATATATATACATATACTGTACTTAGACTAACTATTTTCAAAAAATAATCTGTCAATATATATATATATACGAGTATACGATATATATATATCGTATACTTAGTCATGCCATAAATATTGTAACAAAGAAAAAAAAATTTTTTTAATTGCAAATAACATTTATTACTTTTACTGTGTGTTATTCGAAGTGGTCTCCATTGGCTGCAATACAGGCCTTTAAACGTTGAGGCCAGTTATCAATAGAAACACGCACTTTTTCTATGGGAAAATTCGTCACTGCCAATCGTGCGGATTGTTTTAGGGACTCTAAATTATTATGACGTTTAGAGCAAGCCGTAGTCTCTAAAACTGACCACAAATCATAATCCAGTGGATTAAGATCGGGACTAGACGACGGCCAGTCTTCAGCTCTAATGAAGTCCGAAACGTTCGCTTCCAACCAAGATTGCGTGGACCGAGCTTTATGACCCGGTGCCGAGTCTTGCTGGAAGGACCATACCTCGTTATTTAACATGGTGTTGGAAAGGGGCTTGACTACCTTTTCAAGAATGCTATCTTGATACACTTGTTCGGCACAAGTGTATCAAGATAGCATTCTCTTTCTCTGTTTTGATACCTTTTTCACAAAAATATGGCTAAGTCACACCTTCGTAGCTAACACCCCACCAAACCATCACTGAAGTCGGATAATGCCCACGTTGCACTCTGTCAACTAATTGGGAAGCTTCCTTAGAGCTTTGAGCATAAATACGGTCATTTTGTTTGTTAAAATGTTGCTCAATTGTAAAAACTTTTTCATCCGTAAACAATATTTTTCTGTGACCTCCCTTTGCGTACCGCTTCAGTAGTTGTTTACATTTTAACACCCTATTCTTTTTTAAATTATCAGTTAATAAATGACCAGTGCGCCTCTTATAGGCTGCAAGTCCTAAGTCATCTTTTAAAATACGCGACATTGTTCTAGGTGCTATCTTCATCTCCCGAGATAAAATCTTTTGCTTGCGGAGGATTTTTCGTACGAACACTACGTGGACGGCCAGGTCTTTTTCTGTCACAAACAGAGGAGGTCTCATTGTACCTATTAATAGCCCGGTACACAAACATTTGACTAATACCAAGTGTATGGAGAGTTTTAAAAATTGCATTTGGCTCCATACCTACTTTGTGTAATGCAATCACAGCGATTCGGTTCTCTTTATCACCCCACTCCATTTTAATATCGCAAAATATTGTACAATGTATTGGCGCCAAAACGAGAAAACACAATGAACAATCGTATAAAAATGACAGATTCCAAATTCAAATGTAACATTTTTTTATTTATAGTTGTAACAGTATTTATGGCCAGACTAAGTATATATGTATATTATTTTTTGAATTGACAGATTATTTTTTGAAAATAGTTAGTCTAAGTTATGTCGTATATATATATATATATATTCATATGTATCAAGGAAGCATTTATTTCGATATTACAAACATACACTTGAATTTTATTTGTATGCAAGTTTTATTTAAAAAATATTAAAAATAAGATTTTTTGATTATTACTATGGGGCAGGATTATTCCACACTAGCTACCAACTAGCTTCGGCTTTATATAAATATAATTCTCCAATAAATCTTGTTTTCTCCAAAAAATCTAATTCTCTATAAATCTCGATCAGGAAAACATAATACCATTATTTATGTTAACTTTATTATTTGTGAGACACAGGTACAGGTACAGGTATAAGAGTGATAAGTTTATATATACAATTTCGTGATGATTGGAATAGTAATTTAATAAGATAAAGAAACAAACAAACATCGTTAATCTCAAACGTGTCCAAGGATTTCATTACGTTTACCAATTAATTCATTATTTGATGTTGGTTTTTGTGCTAATTTTTATTACAAAAGTCCTACTACCATATGAAAGAGATTTAACTCGATTCTGGACTTAAATTGCGTATCATTAGTAGTACATATAGTATAAAACAAAGTCACTTTCCGCTGTCTGTCCCCTTATATGCGCATATCTTTAAAACTACGCAACGGATTTTGATGCGGTCTTTTTTAATAGTTAAAGGGTGTTAACGGGGTGGTTTTGATCTATAATTCATGTATAGTGTAGTAAAAAATGTGTTAATTTTCATGATTTAGAACTTTAATCGCAAACGCTGCCTGAACCCTAAGTGATAAATCAAAACAACGTACTACATTATTATACACCTTTAAAAGGTCTATAAAAAAGTCCGCGAGGGCATATGTCTATCTCTTAGGGATAACCCACAATGACCATTTTTATTTTTTTACTTTTTACGCGAAATAATGGGCTATTTACGAAGCCATTTTAAACATTACAGTATTAATTTTCATCCAATGAAGTGTCTTAAATAGATTGTGCATGTAATATAGATGATCCTGGCCCTTTACAGCATGCAATTTTAACAAATATTTTCGAAGATTCGCCGGGTCAGCTAGTGACTAATAAAAGTTTGTTAATAAACGCCTTTAATTTACCTATAAATTTTGATATCATAATTTATTGAGGAAACTTTATCTCTTTCTCTGTAGGTATTTATTTTGGCTGAAAATAGCTGATCAATCCCTCCCGGAACTGTCCAAACATGTATTGTTAAAATTTTTAAATTAACCGTTTCCAGTACGATTCTGAGTGGCGAAGCAATTTTTCATTCCGCCCATCGCACGCAGATGTCTTACCCACACATTCACAAAGTTTGCTAAAATGCCCCCATTAAAAACATAAAAACAAATGTTACCCTCTTGTCATTCTTGAACATTAAAATAAGGTTTTTGAAAATGAGGGTATTAATATTAGAAAGTGAACGGAACTCTTGTCTCCATTTCCTCAAATGCGTAACATTCTCGAGTAAAATAACAGCTCACCATCACTACATAGTATAAAACAAAGTCGCTTTCTCTATCCCTGTACCCACAGAAATAGATCAAGATAGAACGGCGAATAGGCGTGGCAAGCATGCCTAAACCCTGCACTATATTGCATGCTTTTCGAAACTCGCTCTCATTACGCAACGAGCGTTCCTGCCATGCGTTCAGGACGTAAAAAAATAGATAAAACGTCACATATATGCCTTATTATGCTGTGAAAAATTGTAAAAACAAAAGTAGTGAATCAAATATGAAAAAAGGAAATATTTCGTATGATCAGTAAGTACAGAAAATCAGTAGAAAGTATTTTTTTGAGATTATAAATTATTGTTTTACTTTTACTATGTTCAATAATTACGATCACAAGTTGTATATTTTTTCGTTATGATAAATATCCATTGCTGTCCGCATTCAACGCTCGTATACAAAAACATTGCGCGTATAAATTATACGCGTAATGTACGTCGAATCGAACGAAATACACAATACACCTGCCAGTTGATCGCTGTGTCTGTTAATCGCTGTGATTCGAATGTTAGAGATGGGCACTCCATGTATCGTTGAGTCTTAGGACTTATCGATAAATTAATTCAATAATAATTTGAGTATCAGCTCATATCTTGCTTTGTCCCTACTTTATTCTAACACCACAAATTTCAACCAAAGTGTTTCGTAATTACATTGGCAGCAGTTTATTTGACAGTATAAGTTTTCACCAATTTGACCAATCGCCGATGGAAAATCATCTCGTTCTTCTCAAATGGGCAGTAACCGAGGTATATGCAGACGTTCGGCTTCGTTATTTAACCAGGACTGTGAGGCCAACCCTTACAAAAAGGCAAATATTTAATAAATATGTATAGTTTCAAGGACAGTAAAATATTTATAATTAAATTTTATATACTGTTGGAAAAATATGTTTTAGGTTTTAATATGTCGGATTGAAGTATTTAACATGTTTTACTTTCTATGATTATCGTTACAGAAAATCAATAAAGTTAGTAAAATATAAAAATAATAAAATTATCACACGTTGCCGATATTAACATCGATAATCTAATGTGAGTGTCTCCTAACTAGTCGCCGCGCTCACAATGAAAATGACGTCACGCTGAGGGCGTGGTTTTTCAAAAAAGTGACACGCTCGAAATGTATGGAAATATGCCATCGCGGCCGTTCTATCTTGATTTATTTCTGTGCCTGTACCCTTATGTATGCTTAAATCTTTAAAACTACGCAACATATTTTGATGCGGTTTTTTTTAATAGATAGAGGGTGTTCATGGGGTAGTTTATATGTAGAATTCATGTACAATTTGGTAAAGAAATAGTGATAAATCCAATATTTATTTATTTATTATTTTTGATGCGCGACAAAGTTCGCCGGGTCAACTACTATGAAGTATGAACAGGTTGTGTGTATCAAAAGAGTGAATGATACGAGAGATTGACCTACGTAATTTACCAGAGAATAAGAAAGAATTAGGATCAAGACAGAGAGTTCAGTTGCAAGCTGCAGTTTTCGTTTGTCTTTCAATTTAATCACAGTTTTTAGTGTATCGCGGATATGAAGTTAATGAATAAAATAGACTGTTCGTCTGTTACATAAAAAAAGCATCTCATCAGTCTTAAGTCTTCTATTTTGTTCTTAACATAAAACAGAAACATCGACCTTTTCCCATCAGCTCTTCCTCTTTTGCAGCGAGTAACGTTCGCGCAGTAAACAGGGTGATAAACCCGCAAGGGACCTATCGCGCTTCGATCAGAAGCTCATGAATAAATTTACGACAGTTTTTGAGGACGCAAACTCTGTAAGTATTTAACGTGGAGATATTTTAATAGCGATCTTTATGGTCTTGTGAATTTAAAGTGAAAAGGGTATGTATATAAATATTATAATAAGTTTACGATAATTGTTTTTTTAAATTTAATCTAATCTATACACTTTTGATAAATTATACACCACTCGCCTGTAATGCAATTGTTACACTATCTGCGTTCCAGATGCCCATGGGCAGCGCTAGTTGCTTAAATAAGGTTTCATTAAGTAAAATAAGGTTTCATTTCCATCGTGTTAATAAAATGACTAAGATGAGTCCATCTACCAAGATCCTTACACCCAAACTTAACATATAATATATAAAAACATAAACGTCTAAAACAATAATTTTACTTGCTGGTCGATCGATATAGGCGTCTAAAAACAAAATCAATTTCACATACATTAACAGTGAAATACCAGGACCTCTCAGAATATCGAAGTAAAGTGGCTCATACCGCATTTTGCTCGGTGAGAAAGGTATTCGGAGGCACATCCCACTTCTTCCATATCCCATTTTAAAGGCCGGCTGCACAAATGTAACATTATCTGTGCTGCGGGCGTTAGTTGCATGTAACTTATGGTGTAAACAAGTAGACTTATACTTGTTTGTCTCCTTATCCCATAAAAACAAGCTTACTAAATTAAAAAAAAAACCTCTTTTAAATCTGTTACATACATATAACATAACTTCACGCCTTTTTCTACCAAAAGGTGTAGGCAGCGGCTGTAAAGCCTCGACTGGCCGTTATGTCTGCGTCCCAAATGGAATATGGTGGCGAACCTAATGCCGTACCGGGCACAAAGTTTTTAGCCATCGATATTTATCACACATAACTTTCGAAATTATTGAATTTCTAAAAGTCATTGGTGTGCGCCAGGATTCGAACCCGCGACCTCCGGATTCAGAAACCGTGTGCTCGACCACTGGACTACCGAGACTCCACTAGACTACTGAGACTACGAGAGAAATCTGTAAAATGAGAAATATTTTATTCTAGCTCTTAATTATAAATGTAGTTATTTTCTTTGAAATGCCTACGTAATTGTGTTAGTCGTACCGACTTCTAAATAAAAGAAAATAATATATGTACAGCCGTGTGATTGTTATGGAGGTCTGTACATCGTTGGTACCATCGTGCCTACTTCACCGCCATTTCTAATGCGAATATAATTAAGATAGATCTTCAGACGGGAACAAAGTAAATTTCTCTGTAATTATTTGAGTCAAGATTCATTTGATGCTGTAAGCGTTAATTATTGCTTGTACTAATTGGATGAAATTAATTTTATTATGAAATATCTTAAATTCTTTGTCTTGAAATTAGATTTAATATTTCAATGTTTTAACTGTATAGGTTGGGTACTTGTTATTTATACATACCTATATATTCACGTTATTTACTAACACGAGGTATAGGTATATAGAGTTTAATATATAGTTATACGTACACATACATAACTTCACGCCAGTCCCTTGCGGGGTAGACATTGAGAACACATTGCCTTAAGACATGATTTCTACGTGCCTCACTCATTTCTTTGACTTTCATAACTCTTGTCATATACCCTCGTCAGTTCTAAAGGCTCCTGACTTCATCTTACCCAAGGACTCGTTCGATTTGATCATGGAAATTCGGTTTAACATGTATCCCGGCAATCTTAAAAAAACTAGACTTATAAAATCTCGTGGTGAACTTATTGTATCTTCAGGGATTTTTTTACTCAGAGAAGGTATAGGCAGCGACTATTTAACCACAACTCACCCATTTTTTTATCGTACACAGAAAAGCCATTGGTGAGACCTCGGATGCAATGCCAAAACTATTTAATTCAGAAGCCGGGTTCTCAACCTCCCGATCACCCGGAGTTTATTAAATAAATAAAGTTTTGTAATAAGGCATTAATATGAAGTATAGAAAACTTTTATTTTCACTTACTTCAAATATATAATTATCTCTCTATAGACGTAATAAGACAAGTCGTATTAATTTTTGGTACCATACACTATAATTATAGCTAAAATAGCAGCTAAGCATAATAAAAGCTTTAATAGCAGCTCGTCGTCAATATGTTATGTTAACAAGCTACGTTTATGAGCTGTGTGCAATAGTTTCATTAATTAATCTATACAATATATATATAAAATATGGTTTGTAGAATTGTTGTCAGTTTGTTTATCTGTTTGTCTTTATGTTTGTTACGGATAAACTCTAAAAGTTACGCATGCTTTTACGTCCCATTTTGCATAAATATAACCAAGAGGTCGAGTCAACACATAGGCTAAATATTATCACGCTATCACTAATTGGGAGTGAGCAATGAACCTTTACAATGACACAGGTACAGTATTTTTGCTGCTTTATGGCGTCCACACAGATGAAGTAGCGGGCAACAGCTAGTAATTGTACCTATATATTCGACCTGGTATCTGATAGAAAGTCTCGGTGGTAGTCCAGTGGTCGAGCACCCCGCTTGACAATGACTTAACGAAATTCTTTTCGGAGATTATGTGTGATAAATGTCAAAGACTAAAAATTTTGAGCCCGGTGTATGCCACTAGGTTCGCTACCTATTCCATTTGGGACGTAAACATAACGGCGAGACGAGGCTCAATCATATGTTTTTTTTTCTTTACATTCCCCTCACTTTCCATCTGATATTGAATTGCTCTAATGTATAACAACCTTTATTTGTGCCTATAACAAGACTCTTCACCCACATCAAAAACGTTGACAGCTGACAGTGGTATAAAATAATAGTCTGTCGCATTCCTACCATTATGTATCACTGTAACGAGATGTCCGGGAGGAGGGGTGGGCAGAAAGGTTATATACAACATTTCAGTTTTTGACAATTCCCGTTGAAAGTGCTCCCCTGCTTCGTATTTTTTTTTTGGTGTTCCTTAAATATATTCTTTTAAGACTCCATTAAATAGATGATTGTACGTCTCTACAGTAATAAGGTTTTTCAATAGAAATTTATCTATGCCTATAAATAAAATTGAAGTGTCTGTTTGTAATATTCAGATAACGGTTTTATACTACATTCTTAAACTTTATTTCAACAGTAGTAGAGTCTTAAAGTTCGCTGCATGTATGGGCCGGTTCGGTGAAGTGGCTTGGGCCGCATTTTGTATGGTGAGAAAGGTACCTGGAGACCCATCCCCTTTCCCCTTCCTTTTCCCCCTCTCCCTTAAAGCATGGCAAAGTACCAAGATGTTCATGGGCGGTGAGTAGTTGCTTACCAGGTGCGCCACTTTTTCGTTTGCCCTCCTATCCCATAAAAATAAACATTCATTTATATTAAATGATATTAGATAGAGTGTACACCCAAAATAACACCCGTTTGTTCCGGGTAATATCGTCGGGGACAGTGCAAATTCGCGAATCAACCATAAGACCGCGTGTCTGCAATCGTCCAGTTTTACAGAAAAAGGTTATAACTTAATAACTTTATTAGTTCATTGATCAAGCTCATTTTGATTGGCTTCAGATTGGTCGAAATGAACTCGTGTCAAGGCGGTGGCAGCCTATCAAGATTTTGCCAGATTTTCCCGCCTAAACTTTAATTGCCTACAATTGTCACATACGCGGAATTATCCAATGCTAGTTCCGCGGATTTGCACAATCCCCGACGATATCTGAAATGGCTGTACTTATTTTGACGGCAGGTGGCTAGTTCTTATTTTAGAAAAAAATCTTTTATTTATTGCTTCCGAAGAGAAACAAAGTTCACTTGGTCTGGCAAGTCTTGTATAGATTTATTAATAAGTATCGATATTTGTTTAATTTTTCAACTCGACTTTAACTACCTTGAAGTTATGGTTAGCGCTAGTTACTTACCAACAAGTGACCTATATGCTCGTTTGCCAATAAAAAGTAGGAATCATTCATTCAGGTTGAGTGGAACTGTGTGGACTTTGAGTGGAGTTCTACTTTTTCCACTTTCCGTAATTAATTAGAATCTGTAATCAATTACATACATAACTTCACGCCAAATCCCTTACGGGGTAGGCAGAGAGAACAGAGCGCCATAGGGCACGATTCTTACACGCCTCACTCGCTTCGTTGACTTTCATAACTCTTTTCATGCACGCGCGTCGGTTTTTGAGGCTCTTAACATCACCTTCCTCCAGAACACGTTCTATTTGGTTATGGAATGTGTGTCTTGGCCGTCCTCGACGCCTACATCCATCCGTTTTTGCATTGTATATCTGCTTAGTCAGTCTTGCATCAACCATTCTTTCTACATGTCTGAACCATCGGAGCATGCCCTTTCTTACTTTTACACCGACACTCTCTTTCAAACAATCTTCCTTCCTTACAACCTTGTTTTCTACGCGGTCAGCGAGAGTCACTCCGCAGATTTTGCGTAGTGCCCTCATTTCTACCGCGTTTATTCTACTTTCATGCACACTCTGCCATACCCAGCTCTCGCTTCCATAAGTTAGCGTTGGGATCAGGACTGCATTGTGGATTGCTAGCTTTTCTGCTAATGTTTTTTGCGCCCACGAATCTGCCCAACGCTCCATTTACGCTATTTCCTATCGACACTCGTCTTTCTACATCCGCGGTGTACCTTCCATCTCTGATAAAAGCACATCCAAGATATACAATTTCATTCACCTATTCCAGCACTACATCATCAACCATTATCCTTGCATCAGTTCTGGATTCCTCCCTTTCAAACACCATAACTTTCGTTTTCTTTGCATTCAACTGCAAGCCTTTAATCATGCAATCATCTTTCATAGTAGTGACTAGTGTTTGCAGGTAATCAATTTCATAACCTTTTTTTGTTGGTGCAAATAATATTTCAATTTTGAATCATTTAACTATAGTATTCGTTTAACGTACAGCCAACAAAAAATAATTATCATTACATAATATAGTATAAAGTAAAATAAAGTTGCTTTTAGCTGTGAGTCCCCTTGTATGTTTAAATCTTTGAAACTACGCATCCGATTTTGATGCGGTTTTTTTTTAATAGATAGAGGGTTTCAACGGGGTGGTTTGTATGTATATTGTAGTAAAGAAAATGTGATCATTTTCGATATTTAGTACTTTAATTGTAAACACTGTAAACAAACTTGATGCGGAATAAAATACGCCGGGTCAGTCAGTAAATTAACAATTACTTTAGCTTCAGTTAAACTGTATAATAATAATAATCTGTATAATAATAGCTTACGAGGCTCGTTTTCCTATACACTGGTAATCTCACCTATTAAATTTACTAATAAAATTTAAACCGCGCATAAAATTACTTAATATAAATCATACTGAACATATTTAGTGTTAACCGACTAATTTCCCGAGGGTGATACGGGATCACTATGTTTTAACTTACCCCAGTATATGGGATATGCGTTAAGACAAGTCCTTTGTGTAAATGACGTTATCAAAAATACGTCTATTTATCTATCCCTATTCAGCGACCGTGTAAATAGTACCGTATACTATAATAGATATTATCTTTTACAATTGTGTTGGATAGATAAATGTCCACAGATTATATTTTGTTTATCAAAATAATAATAAGAAGAAATACTAATATTTTTGCATACGAAAATAAGCAATTGATCTTTTTATTATGGTATAGGGCGGCAAACGAGCAGGTGTGTCACTTGATGGTAAGCAACAAACGCCGCCCATGGACACCCGAAAACATATAGTGTTACAGTTACGTTGCCGGCCCTTACAATAGGATACGTAAGATCGGAAGTGGGATAGGAAGGGGAGGAGGATAGGAGTTGGGCCACCTAATCTCTCTCACCGAGCGAAACCAGAGTCACTTCACGTCGATATTCTGAGGGGTCGTGGTATTTCACCGGTCGAGCCGGCCCATTCATGCAGCTTGGCTCTACTACTGTAAAACTGTTGTGTTGTATGTGTGCTGGGATGATGACTTTTTTAAGTGTATGATGCATACGAGCAAGCGGATTATCTAGTATTAAATGACTAGGGTTTACCATGCATACCTGCAAGACAGATGGTGCCGTAGCTGCGTTGACAGAACTTAAAGATAGGATTGGGTCGGGAGTGGGATGAAAGTTGGTAACTCTCACAATCGCTTATACACTCTCAAATCTTCACGTCAATATTCCCAGAGGTTGTGATTTTGTACCAGCGAACTGCATGCATCTGCCACTTTTGTGGTACAATGCTATTTCATGTGAAATCATATTAGGAAGTGAAGTGTCTTTTATTATTTTTAACAAGTTTCCCGTCGATCACGTCCTTAATAAAATGATTTCGGTGATAAAAATTCAAATTTTATCCTTTCAATAAAGATGCGACATAAATTGTTTGCATTTATCATCCGTCCTACGAAATTCTTCACCAAAATATCTATAAAATTCTCACGATCGTGAAAACGATTCTTAAAAAGCAAAAATAAAAAATCTTCAATAGAAGAGAAAAAATCCTAAATTTCCTATTTTTCCTTTGAGTATTTTATTCAAGAGTTTTATAGGTTTGCCCCTACCGGAAGGGTCTGGAGGCCGTATTCTATAATTACATCCTAAGGGTCCAGGAGAACAGCCTCTCTTTACATATTCATAGGGGAAATTGACTTCCGTTTTAGCGAAAAAAATCGCCCCAACAAATGTGCGACGTTAGTCGAACCTTTTGTGTTTTGTAAACATAGTCTTTGGGACTTATCGATACTTAAAATGTATTTTTGTCTACCATCAAAAGTTGGCAAAGTCAAGTAGGTAACGGCGGTTTTTAATTTCATGTCTGACATTCGCAGATAATTAAAAAAAAATTACAGTCATTATTTTATATGAATGGTTTTGCATGAACATAAAAGTGAATTTGTGGTCAAAATACGCAAAATGTGCGGAGTGTCGTTCGTCGGCCGCATCAAAATAAGACAGTAAGTTGGATTGATAGAGACAGTCGGTTAAATAGTAAGAAAAGGCATGCTCCGATTGTTCAGAAATGTAGAAAAAAAAACCCATGCAAGATTGACTAAGCAAATATACAAAAATGCAAAAGCGGAAGAATGAAGACGGCCGCGACAATTTTTCCATGATCAAATTGAACGTCTCCTTGATGGAAAGTGATTTTACGAGCCTTAAAAACCGACAAGTGTGTATGATAAGAGCTTTTTCGACAATCACATCGTCAGAGGTGCCTTATGGCGTTTTGTTCTCTCTGCCGACCCAAGGGTCTTTGCTTGAAATTGTTTATGCGTGTGGTCTGATGCAAATGGTTAAAATACTAAACGTTAAAGGAAGCTTGAAAGCGCCAATCACTGAGAAAATAAGAGGAAATTGCCGCCAATCTTAATGGATAAGGAACGATAATGCTGTGACAGTATCTGTGTTACAGTTGTCTATGGGTGAACACCTGCTCGTTTGTCCCCTTATCTCATAAAAAAAGAGTTCAGTTCAATAAAATATTCATAAAAAATCAAACAACTGACACAGGTTCCAGATATACCTACAACAAATTGACATATCTAGTAATACATAACATAACATAACTTCACGCCTTTTTCTACCTGAATATGTAGGCAGTGGCTGTTAAGCCTCGACTCGCCGGTATGTTTACGTCCCAAATGGAATAGGTGGCGAACCTTTTGCCACACCGGGCACAAAGTTTTCATATAATGTGTTACAGGCCTTTAAATTAGGATAGAGAGGTAGTTGGAAATGGGAAAGAGGATTAGGGCTCCCGGATATCGCTCTCTCACAGAACGAAACGCCACTCGAGTCTCTTTACGTCGATATCTTGAGAGAACGTGGTATTTCACCGGCCAATGTACACAGCGAGTAGCGTAATTCGTGAGATACTTTCTCTAGTAATATATACATTTATATATTTATGTGTGATCGGTCTGTTGGTCGATAAAAATTAATTAATTTGCGGTATCGAATATTACGTGTTGGTTAATAAATTATGGCTTAATTTGATTTAATATGATATTGAAAATTCATATAACTAGCATGCAAAATGAACGAAAATGGCATGCTCCGATGGTTTGGATATATAGAAGCATGTGTGATGCAAGATTGACTAAGAAGATATACAATGCAAAAGTGGAACGATGTAGGAGTCGAGGATCGCCACGATACACTTTCCATGACCATGCATTGTGTTTTACCACATTATCATACCTTTACTTCTCAGAGTATTTTAGTCTCGTTGCTCCAGTGCTCGAGCACCCTGCTTCTGAATCAAAAGGTCGCGGTTTTTAATCCTGGCTCACCACAATAACTTTTCGAAATTTCGAAAAGTTATGTGTAATACATATCCATGACTAAAAACATTGTTCCCGGTATGGCAATAGGTTCGCGACCTATTCCATTTGGGACGTAAACATAACAGCGAGACAAGGCTTAAAAGCCACTGCCTACCCCTTCGGGTATAAAAAGGCGTGAAGTTATGTTACTTCTCAGGAGGTTGGTACTCCAAGTTCGTGATAATATTTTACTAGTTTTAGCCGTTCTTTTTCGTTTTTTAAATATTTGTTTGTCATAACCGTAGGTTAAATAATATATCTTGATCATATAATATTAGCGATTATTCACGGATAGCCTCCCCTGAAACCTAACCTGGAACCTTTGGTATACCGCGATGTTTATTAGTTCAACAAACACACGGTTCTCGTGAAATATTCCGTCTCCCCTTATGCCAGTTTTATGCCTACATTCTTATTAAACGTAAGAAAACGGCGAAAAAAAACTTATCTCTTTCAAATGTAATAAATATCTTCACAAAAGACATATAAATTTCACGCCACATAAAAAGTTTTTAATCGCTTTTTTTTTTCTTTTTAGATATTGACACATATTATTTTGCTTGGTTGAGAATAACAACATCAAAGTTAGTACTTCTATTATTTGTAATGTACCGATTTTTACGCAAGAGAAGTTGCAGGCAGAAGTTAGTCATTTATATTTGAAACATTTGCCAGTAACGATAACTCGTATAAGTATCTAAAAATGTTTTAAATAATAATATATAAAACTCTAGTATAACTAGCCACTACAAAAAATACAGACGAACAAAGGATAATGTTGCCCTCGTTTTCGAATACTTACGAAGATACGATAGGAGTCGAGGTCGGCCAAGACACACATTCCATGACCAAATAGAACGTGTTCTGGAGGAAGGTGATGTTAAGAGCCTCAAAAACCGACGCACGTGCATGAAAAGAGTTATGAAAGTCAACGAAGCGAGTGAGGCGTGTAAGAATCGTGCCCTATGGCGCTCTGTTCTCTCTGCCTACCCCGCAAGGGATTTGGCGTGAAGTTATGTATGTATGTACGAAGATACAATGTATAAATGAAATATTAGTTTATTTATTAAAGAAAATGGTGTAGCCTATCAGATGATTTTTGCCGGATATACCATAAGCATCGCATTTGATACTTATACGGGTAAGAAGAGAAAACCATCTCTATATCTCTATCTTTACTCTGGTTGATTAACTCAGGTTATTAGGTTATTATAACCACTTGATAAAAAATGGGATTATATCAAAGAAAAAAAAAACAGAAACCAACTACTGTGAACACTGTACGTGTTAAGACATTTTTAAACTTGTATAAAAACAATAATTATACGACTAATTCAATAAAAAAATGAAATTAGCAATACATATTTTTATATTCGCAGTTAAATTTCTTAATTTCTTTGGATTGGGATAGTTTTTCTATCACTAGATAATAGCATTTAAGCAATCATTCATGAGTATTATTTGGGAATATTAATTAATTATTAAGTATTTATTTTATCAAATAAAATACAATTTGATAAAATAAATACTTAATTTATTTTATCAAACTATATTTAACAATCTAAATTGTATTTAAATTGAAATAAAATATTGTACTTCCAATAAACTCGACGGCATGTTAAATATCTCTTCAACATTTTAGCAATTAAACAAAACATCTCGAGCCTCGATTCGAAACTGACAATTAAGTAAATAATTAATTCCGTACAAACAAAGATAAAATTTGTCAACAAACACTAGTAAAGAGGAAAGCATCTTGAAACTTAAATTGGTTTCTAAAACTTAAATTAAAGATCAGAAACACTCACCTCGACAGAAACCTCGTCAAAATAACAATTAATGTGATAGTTTATAGTTCCATATCACGAATGTACAAATGAACAAAATCACAGATAGAAAAAAAATACTTTTCTCGAAAAAGAACTGTCACAATTTTCCCGCC
This sequence comes from Euproctis similis, assembly GCA_905147225.2. Lineage (NCBI taxonomy): Eukaryota > Metazoa > Arthropoda > Insecta > Lepidoptera > Erebidae > Euproctis > Euproctis similis. The sequence continues at coordinate 18,335,154 of LR990106.1, forward strand.
AAATTCGAAAAGTGACGCGTTCTCTCCCGACCGTAGTAGAAAGGCTACTGTCGGCCGTGCGGTTCGGATCTGGAAATGATGTTCCGAGTTTGAAAAGTTAGGGTAGGTCCTTTGTGGTAAGAGAAGTAGTGACTGAAATTATTTCTGAAAACTATTTTGCAAGTAAACCGCTAAGTTGTAAGTTCACTCGGGTATATCTATGTAGCAGGCAATTTGTTCATGTTGTAGACTTTGCAATATGAAGGCTTTTAGGGAGAAATTTATGTTATTCGTTACATTAGAAACTATAAAACTTTGATTTTGTGAACTTTATATTATAAGAAAATTGATTTAAGAAAATTATATTATAAGTATAGTATTAATAATATAATAACACGGGACCAGAATCACTTAAAATCATACTTAATAATACTGGGCTATATTTTTATAACACTAAATCAACTGACCAGCTATTTAATATGCTAGGCTTAAGAGAATCGAGTTGACAGAGCCATTGACATGTTTTATATATCCAAAGAAATTTAAAAAGTTTTACTAAACATATTACTTATAAATTTAATTGCTTAAATCTGCTATTTAATTCGAAATCAATTCAATTTAAAAAACACTCATTGAAAAAGAGTACCATCCTGGTATGAAAATTATGAACAGAAAAATGATCTTTTCACTGTTTATGTTCCCTGGATCACTTAGTAATTCATACATTTTCAAATAATCATTTTTGAAGATTATTGGTGCCTATAAGTTTACAAGATAAAATTTGTATTTGCCTTTATTATTTTTTTTCTCGCTCCGACCGTCAATATGACACCACTCTAAATACATGACCGCGTTTTCGCACCCAACGATCATTCATTGAATTACGAATTTCGGACACAATTTATACACAATTCAGTTCATTATCTGTTCATTAACGTACTTAGTATGGATATAATTATCTTCGTATTTAAAAGTGTAAAAATTCGCTGCATGAATGGGTCGGCTCGACCGGTGAAATACCTCTCAAAAGATAGACGTAAGTGGCTCATGCCGCGTTCGGTGAGAGAGGTAGCCGCAGGCCCACCCCCCTCTCCCATCCTTTCCTTTCCTACTCCTGCAAAGGTGGGCAACGCAACTGTACCACTATATGTGTTGCAGGTGTCCATGGGCGGCGCTAGTGACTTGCCATCAGATGACATGCCGGCTCATTTGCCCTAGTATTTATAAAAAGAAGAAAGTTTTATGTCTTTGTAATATGTCTCATAAATGCTTGAATGTATTCGTGAATTGTACAGATCACTGACATATCATAACTCTTGCTTGTCAGTTTAATTCAGTTGTGATATTCGATGTACAAGGAATCTTTCTCATTCAAAGGTGCTTTGAATGATATTTATTCTAATATTCATTCATCTGTCAAAATATATGATAGTAAAAGAGGCGGTATGTCAATCAATGTAAATTGTTTATTGTATTTGTCTAGATTAGACCCTCTGGGCTAGTAGAAGTCTCCTGGACCCCTTTGATCAGGCTTGGTCAAACAGTGTTCTATTCTGATCATAGAAAAGACAATTAATATTACAGAAAAGGCAGTATGGCATCTAAGCTTTAGCTTGTCCAAACTGGGGAAATGAAATAAAAAAAAGAATCTATGTAGCGTAAAAGCTCTAGTGATGTAACCACAGATGCCGGCTACACTAACGGGAAATTATTTCAGTTCGTTTATTCTGACAGGTCGGCTGATTAGGGAGATATGTAAGGCCGGAAGGCATTAAAGGAACTTATGTACTTGTTAACTCTCTTGATGTGTTTTTCATTGCCTAAGGCCATATGCTTTTAGTTGAGTGTCTGTAGGTACTAGCTATGTCGTAAAATTCATGCCACAGTCCTGCTGTTAAAAAGATCCTTAACAGTCTTTGTGGTTTTGCTCATTGTATTATTTTTAATATATCGACATTGAAATAATTATCTATTGTTCTGACAGTAATTGTAAATTTTGCTATTCGATATTTTTTTAAAGTGTCAGTGTGAAAGTAAGAAAGGGCATCCTCCAGTGGTACGGACATGTAGAAAGAATGGATGATGCAAGACTGACTAAACAGATATACAATGCAAAAACGGATTCAAGTAGAAGTCGAGGACGGTCTAGACACACATTCCATAACCAAAAAGAACGTGTCCTGGAGGAAGGTGATGTTAGGAGCCTCAAAAATCGACGCGTTTGCGTGAAAAGAGTTATGAATGTCAAAGAAGAGTGAGGCGTGTAAGAATCGTGCCTTATGGCGATCTGTGCTCTCTGTCTACCCTGCAAGGGATTCGGCGTGAATTTGTGTATCTATGTATTTTTTAAATCTAGAAAAATGTACATGTAATTTAAACCATTCTTCGAGATGATCGAGAAAATGGCATGTGGCTTATTCGATAGTGTTTTCAACATACGAATAAAATTTTAAATAATATTGAAAACTGTGTTAAAACCAAAGAAATATTATAACTAAATTATGTCAGTACATCTATGAAGGTAGTAACTAGTAACCAAGCTAGGTAATGAAGTTTCTCCAAACACCCGCATGAAACTTGCCATTTCCAACTCACTTCACGTAATTACGACTGCCATGCTAACTTACCCGTGTGAACTAATTGTGTTACAGAGTCCGCCGACTGTGCCTGCCAGTATATATTGGTTGGGAAATTATACAATAACTAGCTGTCCACATAGACTAGGTACGTTCTATCCAAAGTTATTATTATTTAATAAATAATTTTCTTCATCTCATCATCATCATTCATTTTCCTTCATTCACTTTACCATTCTTGACCTAGTAAAGTCGGCACAACTTGTCATCATTTTCCATCCTATACAATAACTTTTCATGTTCACGCTACACCTTTCGTACTGATATCAATTCATATGCAATCCATCCATCTTTTTTTCGGTCTCTCTTTACTGATATGTCCTTCCACATTCATACTTTTCGCTTTCCTGATTGCATGACTTCCTCCCCTTTTTTATAACATATGCGTACAAAGCTTACAACATAACTTAACATAAATTCACGCCTTTTTTACCCGAAGGTATAGGCAGCGGCGTTTAAGCCTTGTCTCGGCGTTATGTTTACGTCCCAAAGGTGGCGAACCTATTGCCATACCGGGCGCAAAGTTTTCTGTCACAAATATTTATCACACATAACTTCCGAAAATAATTTCGAAAAGTGTTTAGTGTGAGCCAGGATTCGAAACCGTGACTTCTTGATTCAAAAGCGTGGTGCTCGACTACTGGACCACCAAAGCCAGAAAGATTAGGTACCATTAATTTTCTTTCTACTATTGGTTCTATGTTCATTCTTGGTCTTATATTTTTGTCACATTACACGGCCATCTTGGCGTTCGCCTATCAGTTATATTCACTCTCTTTTCATACGTTTCGTTATTAAAGATATAAAACTATATATAATGCAGAAATTTATTTTAATCGGTTCAGAAATTAAGGATCTTAAAGCAGACAAAAAAATGACACCTAAATTATAATAATAGGCGTATATACTAAGATAAATAATTAACAATTACTACAGAGAATATTATTATATGTTATGAGTTATTATAGTTGGGTATATAATCATAGATCATAGTTGAGACAGTGTCGGATATAATCCTAATTTGAATGCAGGCTGTTCCGAAATCCGAAATTAATTTTACCATCTTGCATCTATCGTTATATACGAACATAAATTTAGTAGGATTTGGATATAAAACATGTTTTATAATAAAACTAGCTAACCCGGCGAACTTTGTTCCGCATCAAAAGTATTTTTTACAGACAATTGAACTGCTAAATCTCGAAAATTATTACTTTTACTTTACTACATTGTAGATGAATTATACACAAAAAACACCCCGTTGTCACCCTCTATCTATTCAAAAAACCGCATCGAAATCGGTTGCGTAGTTTCAAAGATAAAACCACTGAAGGGGACAGACAGCGAACAGCGACTTTGTTTTATGCTGTGTAATGATATCTTTAATATTACTATATTAATATTTTGATAAAATTTTAAGTAAAATCATGTTTGAACGGAAACGGAAGCTTTTTCAGAGAAGGTTTAGTATCACTATCATCCGTAGACTGCGGTAATCGCTTGCTATAAGGCCAGCTATTTGTTACAAAAATACATGTAGAGACTCGCACAATAAATATTAGCTTTTGATACCGAGTAACTGAGATAGTCTCGGTGGTCCAGTGGTCGAGTACCCCGCTTCTGAATTCAGAAGTAGCGGGTTCGAATTCTGGCTCACACCAATGACTTTCGAAATTATTTTCGGAAGTTATGTGCGATAAATATCGATGACTGAAATCTTTGTGCCCGGTGTGGCGATAGGTTCGCACCGATTTTATATGAGACATAACATAACCGCGAGACGAGGCTTAACAACCGTTGTCAACACCTTCGGGTAAAAAAGGCGTGAAGTTACGTTATGTTATGTGATACTGAGTAACTGTGGAGAACATAGTTTTAAAATATCAAGATACTTTAAATGTTTCGTACATAAATTTTGGTAACAAAACCTTAATAAATAAGACCTTTTTGGTTATCTAAAATTTGATCTTAAAAATATTTATTTCATGATAAGAAAAAGTATATTATAGTACTGAAAAGTATTTCCTCCATAAACATTTGATCAAATAGAAAAAAAAACACCAACCAAATATATTTTATAAAATGCCCTTGAGCTAAAGTTAAGATGCGGGATTAACAGCAAACTTATTAGATTTAAATAACGTCATACACTTTTATAAATATAAGATTCTATTGTGTGTTCAATAGAGACGATTTTGGTACTATCTATGATTTTGCAGTTGTTCAAATTAAATTTGCACGAAACTACAAGAGAAGTCGATTTAAGTTCGGCGTCAACTTCATAATGATTTCATGAATTACAAATCAAAGTTGGCAGAGCGTTTCGCTGACAACGGACAAGTTGATAAAACTGTTTTTAGGTAGATTCGTACTATGAGTTTTTGTTTACTTACTTTATTATCATTTTGTTACCGAAATGACGTCTTTTTGAAATGGTAATACTAAGAAACTGAGGCCCATAACCTGACCTTGTCGGATTGGTTTAAGAGCAATTACGTTTAGTTTACGTTAGTTAACGTTAGTTCACACTCTTAATAAGATATATAATACATTGGATCAATTAAAGATTTAATAACCATTTCTTATTCAGAATATGTCTCGGTGGTCCAGTGGTCGCGCATCCCGCTCCTAAATCTAGAGGTGGTGGGTTTGAATCCTGGTTCAAACTGGACCACACCAATGACTTTTCGAAATTAATTTCGAAAGTTATGTGTAATAAATATTGATGACTAAACACTTTGAGCCCGTTATGGCAATAGGTTCGCCACCTATTCCATTTGAAACGTAAACATAACGGCGAGTCGAGGCTTAACAGCCACTACCTACCTTCGAGTAGAAAAAGGCGTGAAGTTATGTTATGTTATTCAGGAATATAAAACATAAGGAACAATTAAAGTGTTCATATATGTTGAGGTTTTCTAAATCTTTAATTTCTGATATATATATAAATAACAGGCTAAATATTTTTTACGCCACCCAAAATAATCTACATAAAATCGTACAAAAGAAAGACAGACAGACAGACAGAATTTCTTTCGCGTATAATACATGTAGATATTATGGTAGGAAATGCCAATTTCTATTTGCCTAATTTAGAATCGTCATATCTTATAAAACATGTTTGTACTTTTTTGTATTTATTTACAAACTACCCTCATAACATCTGTAATATATATGTCTGTCTGTACGAGATACCCGTCTTAGATAAATATTTGATTTGCGCGAGATGAGATTTAACTCGCTCTTCGAATTATTAGACATGCTCTACATATACACAGTATATGACATCACAAGTTATAAGGCTGAGAACATAATGTAGGAAAAATAAAGCGATATATCCAACTATCTAGACCCGATTTTAGTTCTAAAAGTCCGCTCCAAATAAAGGCTAGCAATTTAACTGTAACTCTGTGTTGCAGATGTCCATAGGCAGCACTAGTTGCTCACCATCAGGTCAGAAAATAGACAGATTTATTAGGAAATAGAGTCTTTTGTTTCTATCATTACATAGTTCAAAACAAAGTCACTTTCCGCTGTCTGTCCCCTTATATACTTATGTCTTTGAAAATACGCAACGGATTTTGATGCGGTTTTTTTAATAGATAAAGGGTGTAAACTGAGTAGTTTTTATGTATAATTAATGTATAATGTAGTAAAGAAAAAGTGATAATTTTCTAGATTTAGCACTTTAATTGTAAACGCTGTAAAATACTTTTGTTGCGGAACAAATTTCACCAAGTCATCTTGTAATATTTGTGCTGTTGTCTAAAGCTGTTATATAGATAAAATGCTACTAAACAAGACCACTTGAAAAATTGTAATCCAAACGAAATTAAAATCTAACAAGTATCTACGCCGGGGATCCGCGAATCAAGTAGGTATGACCCCAAAGTAACTTTTGCATCTGTGAAAGACTTCTTGACATGATGCTGAAGTTACTTTAATTACGAAACTTTTCTCTGTGCAATTTCAAAACTTGGTTTATTAATATTTTGATTGAAAAAGATTATGACTTTTTATAAATTCATGTACATTGTCATATGTTTAAATTATACGCAAGATTTTTTAATTTAAGTAACTCTGACTACATAAATCAGCAGAAAAAGAAAAAAACTGGAATAATGCTTAATTTTTTTCCGCTCTTTCTATTTACTATATTTATTGAAATATTTTAAATACAGAATGGATAGGATGAAATGAGTAAGATACCTCTTATCTTACTCATTTCATCCATGAAAGTAGCACCAATCACAAAAAAAATTGAATGGGTAGATTGGTATGGTATGGACATTTCATGAGAAGGGATGAAAGCTATATTACACGGAGAGTGATGAGAATGACTTTGAATGAATACATTGGTAGAGGAAGATCGAAAAAGAGATGGATGGATTGTTTAAAAGTTTGTATGAGTTTTAAGGGCGTAAGTGCGGAGATGACGGGTGATGGAAGGGAATGGAAAAGGATGAGATGTTGTACCGACCCCACTTAAAGTAGGATAAGGACAGGGAAATGATGACAATATAATATATCACCTATATATTTAATCTGGAATCCCTTAATTCATGTATACATTTGGAAATAGCGTCATATTGTCAAACCAATATGTCATGTAACACTCCTAATACTGTCTCAGACCTAAGATTATTACGTTTTCAATTTGAGATGGAGACATCGCAAATTTTAGTTGATTTACTTATGCCTCTATATTGTGATGGTAAACATATTAAACACATATCACCGAGGAGATAAACACACCTATGTACATAAATCTATGATCTTAGTATTGTACTGCATTAGACTATCTGTATTTACTGTACCCGGACTTGATTTGGTTTGGATTTCGTATACCAAAGGTATTACCCAAGGTAATACCCATATTGAATGCAACTATCAACATGTATTTAAACCATTATTATGCAAAATGTATGTTATATGGTTTTTTGTGTTAAGGCCCTTTTCTACCCGAAGTTTCAGGCAGCAGGTTCTGTAATAGATGGCGGAACGTAATGCTGAATACTGGGCATAATATTGTGAGTCAGCGATATTGGCCATTAATTACTCAAAGAAAGAATTCCTAAAAAACATTAGTAATGATTAGTGTTGGAAGGATTCGAATTCAAGACTTCCCGATTCAGAAGGCTTCACCTTCTTAGACCTTGTTCACTCGACCTCAAAACTATCTACCACGATATTATTCTTCATTATGTAAAAGCACTGTTCATTATGTAAGCAGCGAGCAGAAAATATAGCTATTTTTTTTTGTTTTCCTGCCATAAAAATGTAAATTCTGAATTTTTATACTAAAAAATGATAGAGTTTTATAATCACCTTTCCTTGAAAAATCAAGAAAACACCATAAATATTATAACAATAACAATAATTAATCGAACTTCATATTTCTTTAAAATATAAGAAAAACCTTTGTACCCGGTATGGCAATAGGTTCACCACCTATTCCATTTGGGACGTAAACATAGCGGCATATTGTTATGTTTTGTTCTTCAGCCATACTAGATAATTAATATTTTTTTATCTATTTAAATATATAACAAACAAAATAAAGTTCTTAATACGAATCGTAAGGTATAACTTTTCCCTCCAATACCATTAACTTCTCTTAGACATTTTATAAATCCCACAGATGGCAAAACTGGCAAACGAGAGCCGGACATCGCAATAAAAAAAGACTAGAAAACTCAATTTAACTTCGTCACGATCTTGTTAATAAAATTTATGAATTACAAATCAAAGTTTCGTTGAGATGCCGCGCGAGAAAAATATTAAACAGACTTAGTTAAAGTTTGTCGGTTTTCTTAAGCTGTATCTAACTTATATCTCACAATTTTTAATAAAATACTTTGCACAAATATTTAGAATACAAATGTATTAATAATATACTTATATATTAATGGTATATTTCACTTTTATGAGCAGTGAACTTATTGGAAAGACCAAACGTTTGTAAAAAATATTTTTTTTGAACTTTTTTTTGATGATTTATTTTAGTATGTAACAATTTTTTTTAGGAGGGCAAACGAGCAGGCGTGTCACCTGATGGTAAGCAACCAACGCCGCCCATGGACACCAGCAACACATATAGTGTTACTGTCGCGTTGCCGACCTTTAAGGGATAGGGGATAGAAAAGTACGGGGAAGGGGGGTGGGCCTCCGGGTACCTCTCTCATCGAACGAAACGCGGCATGAGCCACTTTACGTCGGTCTTCTGAGAGGTCGTGGTATTTCACCGGTCGAGCCGGCCCATTCATGCAGCGAACTGCATTATGTTAGTATATATAAGAATCGTGTGGTTTTTCAAACATTATCTACAGTCATTATCTATATTAAAATTGATCTAAAACGAATATCCAATTACCTAATACATTTTTAAATGTCTAAATAATGATTTAAAACTTTAGTAGATATACCATATTATAATGTATGAAATTAAATACATTACATACTATGACGTTATTTTAGTAAGTCGTTTTTTTTCTATAAAACCTAAATTTTAAATGATGAGACTTTCTTTTAAATTAAACGATATCACTTTTTTATGCCAAATACAAATATTATAAAAGAGGCGAAATAAACATATATTATATACATTTACATGTAATTGGATTCTTACTACTATCGATATTTAATATCCGGCAATATATATACGTTTATACGTTTTATATATTATCGTCCAAACATCAAAGTGTTTGCTTAATATCATGAGACAGCACAAAAAGGAAATCCCCTTTAGGGGTTTTCAAACGAATCCAAATCTTCTTTAGAGTTAGGAAAATAATATGTAGTTATTTTATTAAAATAATATAATCATACAGCACTTGTTTATCTTGTTACATCTAAATATGTTATAACCTTCTTAGTACCGGGTTTTCTATTTGGAAAATTTCCAGTTTGTAAAACAATATTTCCTTAGATATACAATTTAATGTAGCCTCTATCTTTGTATATTAAAAGAGTGAAAATTTTTAATATCTTGCTGTATATACGAGTGTTATTTTTCTTTCAAGGACAGGAATAAAAATGCTGGTATGCAATGAGCGCTGCGCATGGACGTTATAGTTGCGTTGCCTGCCTTTAAGGAAGGAGAATCAGAAGGGCGGTGAGCCTCCGGATACCTCTCTCACCGAACAAAACCCGACGATATTGTGAAAGATCGTGGCATTTCACCGGTTGAACCGGCCCATTTATTCAGTAAACTGAGTAAACTCTACGTTATATACCACACCATCTGATACTAATACATTTACTACATTTTTTACATACACATACATACATATATATATATATATATATATATATATATATATATATATATATATATATATATATATATATATATACATAACTTCACGCCAAATCCCTTGTGGGGTAGGCAGAGAGAACGGAGCGCCATAAGGCACAATTCTTACACACCTCACTCGCTTTGTTGACTTTCATAACTCTTTTCATGCACGCGCGTCGTTTTTTGAGGCTCCTAACATCACCTTTCTCCAGAACACGTTCTATTTGGTCATGGAATGCGTGTCTAGGCCGTCCTCGACATACTACATTTTTTCTTTCAGAATAAATAGGCTTGATTCGTATTTTTGTATACAAGGTTTTAAACTTAGTAAAAAAATAAATAAACAACAGTTGCTTTACTAAGAATACAGTAATTAAACACCCTATTTAAATATTTTTTTTTATGAATAATTAATTAATTCTTAGGGCGCTAAGGGTGTGTGCACTTCAATATTAAAAGAACTCTAAGAGGTTGTAACTTCTATGCCAGAATAAGTAATTGGTTATTATTAGCTGGCACTTTACGACTTTAATAACTGAGTGTGTAGACAGCGGTAATTATGTATCGACATACCAGATACATGTTATAGTCATTAAAAAGAATCGGAAATAATTTAATTGAATCAAATAAAAATATTATGCATCATCATCATCATCATTAGCCTTTTGAGGTCCACTGCTGGACATGGCCTCCCCCAATCATGGGGGGTTTTTGCTATAATCGCCACGCTTGGCAGGCGGGTTGGCGATCGCAGTAGGCTGTATTTTCTTGAGAGAGAATGCTGCTGCCCATTCTTGTAGCTTTTTCCGTAGTCGCCTTTTACGACACCCACGGGAAGAGCTGGGGTGGCGGTATTCTAAGCCGGCGCCACACAGCAGCAAAATATTATGCAACACATAGTTTTTAGAACTAGTGTCGCTACTTCGCATATTGTCATATCATAGTCTCCTGATACGATACCTATGGTAAGAGATAACATCATACCATCACGCCTTATCAAACAAAGGTGTAGGCAGCGGCGGTTAAGCCTCGTCTCGCCGTTATGTTTACGTTCCAAATGGAAAAGGTATTGAAATATGTGACGTGGAATAGTTGGTGAGCACAACGAATAAATATCGATGACAGAAAGTCATCGATATTTATTGCACATAACTTCCAAAATAATTTCGTAAAATCATTGGATTCGAGCCCACGACTTCTAGATTCAGAAGTGGGATACTCGACCACCGAGATCAGTAAAACGTTAAGAGATATAGTGCAACAATTCTGTAGAGCCAAGCGCGATTAATATTTATCATAACTATAGAATTAAACCAACAGCAAAATTACCACATAATGTTATTTAAATCGTCGAGATTGAATACAAGCTAATAACGGTACATAAATTATTGCAATTTAACGCCGAATTGGGCGGTCGGTGTTGCCTATTTACTGAAAATTCTGATTCGCGACACAAATTATGATGATTACAGTTATTTCGATAAAACATTGATATATAGATAGAAAGAAAGGGCATTTTTTTTATTGCTAGATTTAATATACTAGCACAATCGTTTTGTAACTTCAAGCCTTCTCCTACACGCAGGTATTGGCAAAAACATGTAAACATCGACTCGCCGATTTTATAAGTGGAATTAATGTGCGGCAAAATCTATTGCCATAAATCAGGCATTGTGTTGAACGTCATTGATTCAATTATATTAAAGATATTCGATATGTCTTTGGTGTGTGTCTGGAATCGATTCCATGACTTTTTATTTAGAAGCTTGGCGCTTGACCTCCGTCCATCGTGCACCGAGGTAACAAAAGAGAGTAAAGTTAGACAAAGTAGAGTCAAACGCCCGAATACTGAACCGCCACTCAAATGTATAAGCGCTACTTAAGCGTTTAAGTAGCTGTCACATAAGATAAGACGAATACGTGAAATTTGAGCAGTACGTAACACTTTATTGATTGTCAGATTTGAGTGGCGGTTCAGTATTCGGATGTAAGAAGAAATTGGCAAGCCTTGTATTGTTCATAAAAATATGAATCGAACCTATCGAAATAAAAAGAAAAAAATGAAGAACATGTATATCTGGACTTGTTACATGAAAGAAAGATATTTAAAATTACTGGCTAGCGTGTATGGTCATAATATATATCTCTCGTCAGGATTCAGAACGCTCATTAGTGGAGGCTTAAAAATATCCTACAACCAAATACTCAAAGATTTTTCTTGCTTAGTACCTTCATCTCGTCCTTTTCTAAAATATTTCAGTAACACTAAAATAACTAAAGAATAAAATACTAAAGAACTAAAATTACCTGAAAGACTTTCGTATTAGCAAGAATGTAAGTCAAGCTAATAATTCAGACACTTAGACAAATCTTACTGCCCCGGGAAGTCATCTAACTAATTTTTAGTTAGATGACTTCCCGGAGCAGATTCCCTAATATTTTGTGAAAACAGTTGTAAGAGTATAGTGATATTTATGTTACCTCACATATTTGCTTTCTACGACCGGGTATTCGTATTCAAGATAAGTGCTTACTCTTGGAGACAGAAGGGCGTTCTTTATTCTATACAAGAAGTTATTGCTAATGTAACGTGAAGAACTATTATATAACATAAGGCTTGCGGAAGCTTTGGAAAAGACAGTATACTATACGAAATTTCGTAAAAATACCGTCAATTCGATTGAAGTTCAAAGTGGAAGTTCAAGTACATGTTAAAAAAATCATCAACTGAATGTCGTGCGACCCGCTTCAAGAAGTTTCGGCCTCAAATCTGACTCACACCAATGAAATTTCAGAATTATTCCCGGAATTTGCGTTTGAATTTAAACATAGATGAATGAAAAATTCATCTATGGCAATAGGTTCCGCTACCTATTCTATATAGGATATAAAATTCTGCGAAAAGCCTGCCTACACATGTTTGGTGTGTGTTTATGATATTAAAACAGTCAATTTATTAATATATAGCGCCAGTTCTGTTGATACAATATCTTCGGTTGATTCAAGTGTAAATTGAAAATTAATGGATGGCCATTTTGTTCGTTTCGTTGCAACAACTTGAATTGTTATATATCTATAACAAAACGTACAATATTTATTGTTGTTGAGAGAAATAAAACTTCTTATGTTTTAGTCTACAATACCGTTATGATAACGCCTTTTCCAAATTAAATATTTCATAATGATTGATCGGTTATTTTAGTAGTAAGAGCGTAATAAGCAAATATAATCACTTCGCATTTATTATTATAGTTAATATTCAATATTAACTGGAGTTACATCACCGGAAACCAAATTTTCAGAAATTTACACCGGCTACAAATGGATTAAAATGTTCTCCTGGTTTACAAAATATAAGTGAGATTTTTTAATTATTCAGCAATAACTACGAATTTTCGAAACTATTTTCGGAAGTTATGTGTGATAAATATCGATGATTGAAAACTTTGTGCCCGATATGGAAATAGGTTCGCCACCTCTTTCATTTGAGACGTAAACGTAATGCTAAGACAAAAGCTTAACAGCCGCTGCCTACACCTTCGGGTAGAAAAGGCGAGGCAATGAGGGTTGGGTCGTCGATTGATTCTTGGTTAAAAATTAGGGATTCGATGCCTATTTGGGTATATGTTTTGCTATTTATAAATGCTTTTATTTTTGATCAAAAATAATTCGTTTCTTTTTTTTATTACTGTAACGATTATCTGATAGATATCTCAGGGTATGATAAGACTACCTATAGTACTTGCCTAACATTTAATATTACACACTGATATATATGCTTGAAATGATTTAAAATGAAGTGTATATTATTCTATTCTAATATTGTAAAAAGTGTAATACAGATGTCGTAACAAAACGTAACTAAACTCCAACGCCATTTTCATTGTTAAGATAAAGCATTGAAAGCTGTCTGCGGAGTTATCAGAGCGTCGGATGGTACTCACTGTCCAAACTTACTCCGCAATGCTATCGATATTATTGGAAAATGCATTTAGCTTCGTTTGTTCAGACTTTATTCTGGATAGAATGAAAATATCTTATGTCTGAATGGTTATGCTGATGAGTAGTGAGATTTTTAAACTGAACATTGTACTTTTTTCACTAACCGTAATACATTTGTAACTATTTGACAAACTTTACACTTACTTCCATTTTGACTTTTAAGAGTAGTTTTCGAAAGTTATGTGTGGTAAATATAGATGACAGAAAAACTTTGTGCCCGGTGTAATGGCAATAGGTTCACCACCCATTCCATTTGGAACGTAGACATAACGGCGAGTCGAGGCTTAACAGCCACTGCCTACACTTTCGGGTTGAAAAAGGCGTGAAGTTATGTTTGATTATATTACACGCTCTTGACAAGACGCTGCTTACGTATTTAGGTATTAAGGCACTACGCAAAATCTGCGGAGTGACTCTCGCTGACCGCGTAGAAAACAAGGTTGTAAGGAAGGAAGTTGGTTTGAAAGAGTGTCGGTGTAAAAGTAAGAAAGGGCATGCTCCGATGGTTCGGACATGTAGAACGAATGGTTGATGCAAGACTGACTAAGCAGATATACAATGCAAAGCGGATGGATGTAGGAGTCGAGGACGGCCAAGACACACATTCTATGACCAAATAGAACGTCTTCTGGAGGAAGGTGATGTTAAGAGCCTCAAAAACCGACGCGCGTGCATGAAAAGAGTTATGAAAGTCAACGAAGCGAGTGAGGCGTGTAAGAATCGTGCCCTATGGCGCTCTGTTCTCTCTGCCTACCCCGCAAGGGATTTGGCGTGAAGTTATGTATGTGTATGTATGTAAGGTTTTGATCATAGATTTATGAATAACAGATCGGCAATAGTCACCCAAACAACGAGACCAAAAATGGGTTGTTGATGTGTGAGTGACTTATCAATGTGTGCATAAAAAGTGCTTCAAAGTGTCAACTTTTACATAGATATTGTTTATGTGTTGAAATGTAAATATCCTGAAAATCTAATATACGCGGTCGCGCTGTCAGTGATGAATATTAGTACATTTTTGCTGACTTGTGCCATCTATTATAGTCTATGATAAATCTATAGTTTTGATGGTTTGGAAGATATTTGTTTGATTATTTACAAATTAGTCACATGATAACGAAATCTTGCTGTCACTGTCTATTATTTTTCCATTAATTATCACTTTACGAATGACAAACAAGCTTAATAGTCTATATAAGGTGTCCGTTTATATTAAAATAATGGACAATTTAAGAATTTCACAGACACAAACGCGGACCAGATTTACGTAAATTGTGTGTAATTTACACTAAGTGGGGTCGGACTACAGTCAGAGCGTGTTTGCCAACCGAGTCAAAGCTGTAAGGATATTCAACTATAGTATTCATTATAATGATAAGTTTTATTTTAACAATTCTCGTAAGTGCAATTAGTTGTGGAGTATTGTTTTTTAAAGATTAATTTTTATGTAAAAATTTAATTAAATAAATGTAAATTAGGAATCGAAGTTCCGGAATGTGATCATATTTGCGAAGACCAAATATAAAGTTAATAAGCAATTTCAAGACGCTCAAGTTTGTCAAGTTGTGCTTGAATAAGATTCAGATAGCTGACATCGGCATAATCGAGAATAGGTAAGAGGACAGACTGTACTAGTGTAATTTTCTTGACAATATGGAAGAAGGTTAGTAAGCTACGTAAGCAAATAAGTTCCTGTTTACTTCTTGCAGTTGAGGAGCCCCCGATAGAGTACTATCAATAAATAGGTTAGTTAGTTAGTGGTTACAGGTAGGTTGAGGCCGGAAGAAATAGAATGAATACTGATATGGCAATTATCGATAATAATTCGTCTAGGGTGGGAATAATCATATTTCAACTTCAATTCCAAATTTAGGGAACAGACTATGAAATTTTTTTGGCACTTTAAAACACATGGATGTATTTTTTTTATGGGGTAGGCAGCAAACAAGCAGGCGTGTGATCCGATGGCGAGCAACAAACACCGCCCATAGACACCTGAACACAGATAAGAGTTACAGTTGCGATGCCGGCCCATACAATGGGATATGGAAGGGGTCGGAAGTGGGATGGGGAGGGAAAAAGGGAAGGGAATGATTCCCTACCTCACACGGCAAGAGCTTTGTACGTCGATACCCTAAGAGATCGTGGTATTTTACTGGTCGAGCTGGCCTATTCATGCAGTGAACTGTGTGGCTCTACCATTGTTATTTCGGCTTAAAGCTATTGATGGCGGGACCTATACTTATCATTATTTATATTTAATTTGATTGCCATCGAAAATAAACATTAAACGTATTTGACGTAGGTACTTCAGAAAATAAAAGCTTGTCATTTGTGACATGGACCGATGTGCAAAATTGCTTTTTGTTCTAAAGAGTTTTATACATAAGCGACCTCAATAATAATTAAGTCTGATGAAGAATTTCGGAGAGTAAATGAGTAGTTTTTTTTATAACATAACGTAACTTCACGCGTTTTCTACCCAAAGGTGTAGGCAGCGACTGTTAAGCCGCATCTTGCCGTTTTTTGTCTTCGATATTTATCACACATAACTTACGAAATTATTTTCAAAAGTCATTGGTGTGAGCCAATGTGAGGAGTTGAACCCGCAACCTCTGGATTCTGAAACGTAGTGCTCGACCACTGGACCACCGAGCAATTTTAAATTAAAATTTATTATAGTATTTATTTTATTACAGTATCAAGTATGCGTTATTCAATTTATAGACATTTTTAGGATACTTGCAAATACATTTATAGACGTTTAATTGTATGGAAACTAACAAAAAAAATATACATATAAGTAGATATACACATATTCTGCTAATATCGACGCTCATTATCTACAGTTAGAAGCATCAGCTAATAATTTCTCATAACTGCCTGCCTCGTTAGGCGATAGAGCAACATTGTACTCACTTATCTGAGGTAAGGTAGCCGTTGTACAACAAAAGCTTTTGTCTCATCTCTGATACCTCTTAATGCATCAATGTCTGTTCTCTATACGACATGAAATAATGCGACATGTAATTTCTTTTATTTTATTATTGATGAAAGAATTTGTAAACAGGTACTGGAATTAAATAACTTAGCAGCCTGAGAACGATGCAGCTTGAATACAAAAGATAAAAGTAATTATTACAATTCCAAAGAACAAAATTTCCTAAGGCTTTTCGTAAGCATACAACATACGGTACGAATACAGCAACCAGTACTTGCTGATGTATAATGAAAAACATATATTGATGGAGTAATAAATAAGTTACGAATACGGTTACTAACAAATCGAATTATTACTAAATTGTAATAAGCGCTAAATATGCTATCTTATACGCTGTCTTGACATACAACTGCAAAAAAAACAGTTGCATTTATTACCACGCTCTTTGATAAATGAATTTTGAATAAGAGCCAGACTCAGAGAGAACTGACAATAAAATTAGTCCAAGTTGATTCAAATTCAAGTCATAGGTCGATACTAAATAGCAAGGCATAGATCTATGTCAATATTAAAAGAAAATATCCTTTGGGAATCTAAAAAATCCGTTTAAATATTGCAATCTCATTGACCGAATGACTTGTACAGCTTACCGCAAAGGGGGTTGAATGAATGAGTGAACGAACGAACGCAGTAAGAGCTATATTGTGTAAGGGATGAAACTTGGGCCCGCAAACAAATAACTATTGTCTTACCCTTGTACAAGCAAGTGCTAAGTAAAATAGTTTGTAATCACCCGTTTGTGGAAAGTTTTTCTAATACCACAAAGTTACAGTGTTTTTATTATTAATCCAGTAGATTTTCTGTATATTACTTTTGATTTATTTATGTCTAATTTGATTTAAAGAAAAATAATTGACCTAATACATTACAGCTTCCATTGATTGACTGCTTGTAGAGTGGTTTATTGAGAAAAATCGAATTGACTACGATAAAGTTAGCAGTATTTTGGCCACAGTGCGTCAAGACTAGTCCAAATTAAACGTATTTACTTTAAAGCTAATATGTCATGGTCAAGTCAATCCATTCTCAGTTTTCTTTGTAATAGAGGATACGTTAGTGAAAAGACGATTTGTTGTAAACAGGAATTCTGAAATTCTGTTTAAAAAATGAATCAGAAAAAATGTAGTTGAAACGCCATTTTTAAATTAAAATAAATCTCCTCAGTCCACTCGAAACATTTCTATTATAAATCAATGCTGGCCGTCACATAATTCACAAACGTTTGTTTTCACGAAAAAAAAAAACATAACCGACGCTAATAAACGTTCTGGCGGAAAAAAAAATCAGTGGATTTACACCCAAAGTCACGTGTTAACAAACGATAAAACGAGAGGGGAATATAAAAATATCGTGTAACAAAAAGGGATAAATAGCTATGCGCCCGCCATACAAATGTCCCTATTGAATTATCTAGTTTGAAGAAAAAAAAAGTGAAAAGAAAAGGTTATTTGTGAGAAGGTTTTATACGAAGTTTCAGGCCGTTTCAAAGGGATTAAGATTAGAGTCTTTATGTGAAATAAATAATGAGTTCTTTTTTAAGTTCCTTTTAGATAGTTTTTAAGATAGAATGTTACATCATCCCCAGAATAATTCGATTTAGTCTTATGTAGTTCTTGCATATTCTTGTTATAATTTTGTTAGCTGAAGTTTAGTTTTTTAGTGCTCACTCTTTCGTCAGGCATCGTAGCAAACCAAAAATAGGCCTATTCTGTACACTAATGTAGCTGTATTGAAAATATAATATTAATCACTACACAATATATAACAGATTCAACATGTAGGAACAGCGCTTGTATTGCTCAGCACTACCGGTCTCCAATTTAACTTAATAAAATTCAAAAAGTTACTTATTAATTGCATCTGAAGCGCAACAAATGTCGCTGGGTTGCTAACTAAGTTGCATAAATTTATATCACTATCTGGTAACTATTTCTCTTCAAAACAAATCAAAAGCTAAACTGGTTTTAATAGTGATACAATGTTACCGTATTCCATTCAATTTACCAGCTATTTGAAAACTTGTCTACAGTTTGTGTACATTGTTGGTTTATGTCAAATTATGTGACTGAATTCACTCTGTTCACGTGGGGCTAACTTCAAGCCAACATAAGTAATATTGATTTATTTCAAAAATTTTGCTCAAACTAACTTTTGTAAACTATGGTTATTCTGAATGATTAACTAACATGGGTTAGTGTATCATTCAGAACAAAAAAGACTAATTGTTGCCTGCGTCTTCGTCTGCGTGGACGCCATAAAGCAGCAAAAACACTATGCCTTTGCCATTATAAGGGTTCATTGCTCTCCCCCAATTAGTGATAGCGTGATGATATTTAGCCTAAGTGTTGACCAGAACTTTTGGCAATAGTCATGCAAAATTAAAAATAAAAGCATGCAGTACTTTTAAAGTTAATCATCCGCAACAAACATACAGAAAAACAGGTATACAGACAAACAGACAAAAGTTCTAAAAACCATATTTTTAGGTTCGGTTTGTAATGTACGATTTTATTATATGCATAGATTTTATTTTATTAAAAAGTAAATAACATAACTTCACGCCTTTTTCTACCAGATGGCGTAAGCAGCGGCTGTTGAGCCTCGGCTCGCCGGTATGCGTACATCCCAAATGGAATAGGTCACGAACCTATTGGCATTCCACAAAGTTTTCTGTCATCGATATTTATCACACATAACTCCACAAAGAATTTCGAGTCACTGGTGTGAGCCAGACATTAATTAATGGATAAATCGTTTAAAAGCTACTACTTACACAATGCTTAAAAGATTTTTAAATAATATTTAACTTTGAATATACTTACTTGTTGTATTTTTATGGAATAGGGAAAAAATGAGCAAGAATGTTACTACGCCGCCCATCGAATCATCGGCCTCTGGAGACCTCTGGATACCTCTATTACCGAGCAAAATGCGGCATGAGCCACTTGATAATCTGAAATACCACGACTATTTTACCTGTCGATCCGGCCTATCCAGGATGAAATAAGGTTGTAATAGTAATGGTATACTTATTTTTCTGCTACTAATTGCCAAAGGTATGGGCAACATTTCTGTAGTAGCAGACATAATAAACAGAGCGATTCTAAAAAATCTAATAAAGTTTCAACTACGGACCTTCAAGACAAATTTTATTATCATCTACCATATTAGAAACAATATTCATACATATTTTATAACTATAATAGCAAATAACATAACTTCACGCCTTTGTTACCCAAAGGTGTAGGTAGTGGCTGTTAAGCCTC
The DNA here is from genome assembly GCA_905147225.2 of Euproctis similis. Lineage (NCBI taxonomy): Eukaryota > Metazoa > Arthropoda > Insecta > Lepidoptera > Erebidae > Euproctis > Euproctis similis. The sequence goes on from LR990106.1 coordinate 18,355,335, forward strand.
GTCTCGCCGTTATGTTTACGTCCCAAATGGAATAGGCGGCGAACCCATTGCCATACCGGGCACAACGTTTTCAGTCATCGATATTTATCACACTTAACTTCCGAAAACAATTTGGAAAAGTCATTGGTGTGAGCCAGTGTCAGGATTTGAACCCGACCTGTCTCTGTGTTCGACCACTGGACCACCGAGACTATAAATATATAATATAATAGCAAATAAATATTTAAATTTCATTTAGTCGAAGTAAAACCTTTGAATTTAACGTTTTTTATTTCCACAATTGCTGTTACAAAATTCGTATTATTATTTCCGACCACGACCACGACCGATATAAATTTGATGTTGTTCTTTAATACAGGTTGTTTTTATTAGTGAAATGCTACAAATTGAAGGTATTGTGAGATACCGTAAATTACAAAATCTTCAATCTGCCTAATTGGTTATACAGAAATAAAGTGGTTATACATATTTTTAGGATATTTATTATTAGTATTTTTTTGAAACTACCCTTCCTTTTACTACCCAAAGATGTTTGCAACTGCTGTTAAGCCGTAATTTACGTCTAAAACAGAATAGGCGGCGAAACCTGTTGCCATAAAACGTTGGAGGTTAACGGGTAAAACGTTGTCAGTCATCGATATTTATCACACATAACTTTTAAAAATAATTGTCAGTGGTCATTGGTGTGAGCCTGGACTACACCCCACGACTCAGATTTAGAAGCGGGGTCGAACACCCCGTTTGTAAATCGAGGATATGTCCAAACCACCTCCAGACCAACTAGACGATGAATTATTAATAACTTTTGTAACATAATTTAAATAAAAAATATCGGCTACGAACTAATTCAAATTTACCAATTTTTTATTTAATTTTAATGCTAAATAATATATAAATTAAAATTAATAATCCTAATTCACGTTTATTCATTGGTTTATTATCATTGGTTCTATTCAATAGTTCTCCCGAGAGAGGATTTTGTTCAAGACCGATAAAGTAAGATGCTAGGTGTGTTTGTGCTAACACAATCGGATATGGCATCTGTTATGTCGCACAGAATTAAAAAAAAAATCTTAATCTGACTCTAGAATTTTTCTTCTCTACCAAAATTAAATATGATAAAAATAATATTTACTACTAAGTACCATAATTTCTTGTTACTAAAATTTATACTTTCTTTAAAAATTTGCCATAACTTATTTGTTATTACATTATTAAAACAGTCATAACATTACATATAAATTACTTTTTTGACGTTCTGTCCTATAAATCTATTAGATTTTAAGGCTTCTATTGTCAACTTTTGCTTTATTTGTCAAATTGAAAGGTGATTTTGTAAAATGTAATTAGTTATTTTATACTAAGACTAGCTAACCTGGCGATCTTTGTTTCGCCTCAAAAAAATTTAATAAAAAAAAATTTGCGTGCAGTCCCGCCGCGCTTTAGAAGTGGAACTTTATAACATGTATTCACAATAGCTTTATCTTTATAGGTCTTCACAGACTCTTAAAAATAATCAATAAATAATTAACAATATACATTTATAATATACTGCTAATGTAAGTAAGGGTAAGGTCTGGTGGTGCGTTGGTAAAACTACCGACTGTGGAATCGAGATTGGTGGGTTCGATCTCCACCCAATTATAAATATTTATCTGGGTCTAGGTAGAATCTGGCTGGAGAATCTGGCTCACAAAAATGAGGCTCTTTAGTTCCACCGCCTCACTCGGCGCTAGGAACCACCAGCCGCGCGGATCCAGATGGGTGACACGGCCGTCCCGGTGGCGAGGTACTTGAAGTACCTCGGCCTCACCCTGAACAGCCTCTGGAGCTTCGAAGAGTATTTCGTGAGAATGGTCCCCCGAGTGGGACGGGTGGCAGGCGCGCTACACCGCCTCCCCCGAGATTCACCGCCTCTACGGTGGTGTCGCGCGATCCGTGGCCCTGTACGGGGCTCCCGCAGTGGTTGTTACGCCTCGACTCGCTGTTTTGTTTACGTCCCAACTGGAATACGTGGCGAATCTATTGTCCTACATAGAGTGCAAAGTTTTCAGCCATCGGTATTTCTTACACTCAGCTGTCTAACATAATTTCGAAAAGTCATTTGTGTTAGCCAGGATACGAACCCACAACTTTTTGATTTAGGGGGGTGCTCGACCTCTGGACCGCCGAGACTACCGAGATGACTACTATCTACTTCAAAATTGAGTTCTAATATTCACCCGAACATTCATATGTCGGCGCAGGACGCCATCTAGCGGTATATGATGTCAATGTATGTAATATCAATTATGACCAGCTAGTACCACCATCCGCTACTAGATGTTTGTACGGGTAGTTTAAAAAGTCGCTATACCTTTTCGTCCTTGGTTTATATGGATCTTGGCTTTTATCTTAGCATTATATAATATTAATAGTGGCCGCAAAGGGGCGTTAAAAGCGATAAACGTTATTGCACGAGACATTAGAAGTTCCACTTCAAAAATTTGCTAATAAAAGTCAAAATCTGTCCATACATTTTAGATATTAGCCGGAACAAACAAACAGACATACAGAAATAGTAAAAAGTGTTATTTTGTTCTATGTACCGTATATATTTTCACATGCATAATTATAGTAAAAAGCGGTTATTTCAATATTACAAAGAGACACTCCAATTTTATTTATATGTAGATGTAGATACGGTTGAAACAAACTCTTTACTGGAATCTGTCTGACATTTACGTCACTTTTACCATGAAAACTTACTGATATGTATTCAGGGTATTGCATAAGTCATTATAAAAAATCAATTTTAAATTTGATAAACAAACTGCTAAAAGTTTTTTTGCTTGAGAGTCGTGTAGGAAACTACTTAATATTGCCGACGATAGAATTAACATTGACAGAGCCACGCAGCTGACATGCCACGACCTCTCAGAATATCGACGTAAAGTAGCTCATACTGCGTTTCCTTCGGTGAGACAAGTATCGGGAGGTCCAACTCCCTTCCTCTTTCCTTTCCAACCTTACTCCATTAAAGGCCGGCGACGCCACTGTATCACAGCTTGTCGCTTTCCACCAGATGATCCGCTTGCTTGTTCAAAAAAATCATGTATATGCCTCATCCAGTTATCAAATATTCTGACATCATAGACTGAGGGTCTTACAAACTCAAATCTCGTACTGGCAACAAATGGAATGAACGCGAGACGCCTCATCCGAATACAGAAAGAGAGGAACGCTTCAATGCGATTTCAATTCCGATTTAAAAGCGACTACCGACTCCCCCCCCCCCCCCACAGTCTAGATATCCTGTCGGTTTTAATAAAAATAAAACATTGGCGGAATTCGCATCTAGTTTACTCCATAAAAAAGTTTAAGAGAATATTCGGTATTATAGCTTCTCGACCAACCTAAGATTTGTTCTAAATTAAATGTTTATTGGTTATTGTTAGCGAATATAATTATTTATGTCTTCGGCAAGCAAACATGCATTATTAATAATTCTATAAGACAAGCTATCCTTTTCCATATATGCTACATAACACTGCTACTGCTACTTACCATTCGCAATAAAAGTCAATTTAAGTTTTTGACATTGACATTTACTTATTAATAAATTATAAGCAAAAACCCTTTTTAAAGAAGCTTTTATTAAAGCGCTCTAAAAATAAGAAAATAATAATAATTCAAGTATCAACTTAGAGCCTCAGTATGTACAATTTATATAATAATAAAAGCTTGTCGCGCGAGTTGTAAATAAACTGTACCTACTAATTTTATAATGTCAAATCAAACCAAAATAACTTTATTTTCATGGGTCTTCACACACAGTTAAATTTAGTCCGTAAATACAGATATTTAACTTATTATTATATTTAAAGCATAAAATATTAAAACACGAGCGCTTGAGAAAAATACCTCCTTGGAACAAAAATGCATGGACGATTCTGAGTGTAAGGTTGTCATGAGAAGAAATGGGCAAAACACTCATGGAAATGAATCTACTAACTTTACTATATTATTCATTGCAATTTAATTACCTACTGATAGGGAGTCAAACCACGCGACAAGCTTTTATTATTATATAAATTGTACATACTGAGGCTCTAAGTTGATACTTGAAATTTTTAAGGAAATATTATTTTCTTATTTTTAGAGCGCTTTAATAAAAGCTTCTTTAAAAAGGGTTTTTGCTTATAATTTATTTTTTTATTTTTAGTTATAGCTGGCTAGGTTAGTATCATTTCATTCAACGCATCATTATTGCAAGTTAGTTTACCGCTTAATTTCAAACAGTCCAGCTTTTCAATATAGATCATCTAATTCAATTTCAGCTTGGAGCTTTCTTTTCTATCAAATCGCAATGATGATTTTTAATTCATAGCCATATTGTAGAAATGCATCAAAAATATGTATGCCGTCATCTTGGATGGTCCACCGTATTGTATTTAGAATGACGTCACATTATTTTTCGAGTTATTCCTAACAAGTCCTTTCATTTGATACCCATATTGTATAAATGCAAATATGGTGGAATATCCGCCATATTGGATTTAGAATGACGTCATATTATTTTTTGAGTTAATTTCAACAAGCCCTATCATTTGATACCCATATTGTTGAAATGTAAATATTTTTCCCACCATATTGGATTTGGAATGACGTCATATTTTTTTTCGAGTTACTATTAACAAGCCCTTTCATTTGATATCCATATTGTAAAAATGCATTAAAAAAAACTGTTCCTCTATCTTGGATGATCCGCCATATTGGATTTAGAATGACGTCACATTATTTTTTCAGTTACTCTTAATGAGCCCTTTCATTTGATACCCATATTGTACAGAAGCTTAAAATATGTTTTCCTCCATCTTGGATATTCCACCATATTGGATTTAGAATGACGTCATATTATTTTTTGAGTTACACTCAATAAACCCTTTCATTTGATACCCATATTGCAGAAATGCATACAAAATATCCATTCCTCTATCTTGGGTGGTCCGCCATATTGGATATGGAAGGATGTCACACATCATATCATGCATTGTCATCCAAAGTAAACGTGTATACAAAATTTCAGCTCAATCGGTTGAAGATATCTGCTTCAAAATTGAGTTGCAAGATTCCTCCGAACATACATACTTACATACATTCATACATACATACAGTGCAAGTTAAATAAAAGCTTTTAAAAATAGAATCGACACGGAGGATGTCCATTTCGTCTAAGGTATGTTTAACGACACCCTCAGCTAGGAAAATACTACTAGAAGATGGTGTTAGTTTTCTGTGGTTTTCAGTAAGGATAGGTAACTAGTAAGACGCATTTCTCAATTTTTAGTAAAATTGTCTAGTTTAGTCCTGACCTTACTACTTAAATAACAGTAACAAACCAGAATTAATAATAATAATATCTTGGACACAAATCACACAGCGCCCTCCAGTTCCAAACTAACTAACTAAATGCTTGTGCTATGGATACTAGATAACGGATACTAATACATATTATACTTTTCTTTTGTAAATACATACTTATAATACATAGAAGAATACCCAGACAATTAATATAGCATAATTAATAAGATATTTTATCCGAATTTTTAATAGATGGAAATAATACAAAAAAAAATTGCTTAGATTTTTTACCCGAAGCAATATGCAATGGTAGTTATGCCTCGACTATTTGTGAGAAATTGATAAATCAAAGTTGTGAACCAAGATTTGTTTCTGAGTTTTCTGAATTCAGAAGCGGAAAGCTCGACCCCCAATCCACCGGTAATACAAAAAGAGAAAAAAAATAAAACTAAACTTTATAGGTAGTACAAATTATGTAACTCCATTCGTACATAAATTTGTGGTGAAGTTAGTCTAGTGCTTGCTTCAGCTGGATATCTTTCTCTATGGCATACGGAAGAACATAAGAGAGAATGAGACGGAATATCTTCATAATCTGTGAACAAGTACACGCTAATTGCACACTCGGCTCGTATTGTAGTTTCAATATGTTTCTGACACTTAGTGGGACAGAATACTTTTGAAAAAATATAAGCGGAAAACTACTCTATGTCTGATGTTCCACACGTGTGATAATCTAAGGGTAATATTTTTTTATTAAAATAAGATAACATTCTGCTAGTCGTACAGCCACACTTCACTTCATGAAGTGGTGCATAGTCCGGCTTGAACAGCGAAATACCAGCACATCACAAAAAAATCGATGTAAAGTGGCTCAAGCCGAGTTTCATCCGGTGACAGTATCCGATCGAAGAGGTCTAATCCATTTCCCATCCCCCTGCCTTCCTAAGTGATATCAACGCAAGTGTAACCCCTTTCAGTGGTGCAGATGTCCATAGGCGGAGCTATATTATTTGCATACAATTGCTTCTTCTATACTAGTCCTATTCTCATTATTAGCAAATTGCTAAGATGTAAAAACTTTATTTACAATAATAAGAACAAATAAATTAATTACATTATTTACAATATATGCAATTAAAAAACTACCTGAAATCAAATTTCTCCGCATCTCGGTCTACTGGCAGCGTGCCCAGAAGACTGGCCGCATTGCCACGCTGAATAGCAATGCTAATCCTCTGTGCGAAGAATAGACCAGCCCTCTGGTCGCGAGTAAATATTCTTACGTAATGTTTCATGTTTCAAAATAATGATAGTTATAAAGATGTCTCATTTGTTAAATATGACTGTTTCTTCTTATGTACTATCAAGTTTTTGTGATGAACTTATCAAAGTCAGACAGATAATCGTAAATACGAGTGTCCTACTAATATTATAAATTATATACTCGTTGAAACTCTACATTAATATCAAGACAATTTGCTATAAAATATCTTTCATTGCGGTCTAAAAGAAAAAAAAACTGCTTTTATTCTGCATATTTGACTAACTGCGGCAACGCTCAGCTTATACCGCGGATACCGGACACTCAAAGGTAGTCTTGAAGGTACAAAATTTGTATGATGTAGAAATTCAAAATTTTCCGAAATTCTATGTCAAAGAAAGAAAAGAAGAAAGTTAAATAAAGAAAAAAGAAGAGCGTTAGGAAACAGCGTAAATGGGCAGATTCCTGGGCGCAAAGAATTCTAGCAGAAAGGTGCTGAAGGCTGCCGATTCACAATGTGGTGCTGGTCCCAACGCTAACTTATGGAAGCATAAGTAGGGTGCATAAAAGTAGGATAAGTGCGGTCGAAGTGAGGCAATATTTGCCGAGTGACTCTCGCTGATTGCGTCGAAAATAAGGTTATTGGAAGTATGTTGGATTGAAAGAGACTGTCGGTGTAAAAATAAGAATCGGCATGCTCCGGTGGTTTGGACAGACAGATAGGATGGAGGACACAAGATTGACTAAGCAGATACACAATGCAAAAGCGGATGGATGTAGGAGTCGAGCACGAACACGACACGCCTTCCATGACCAAATTATAAGAAGAGCTCTGAAGGGAGGTGATGTTAGAAGCCTTAAAAATCGATGCGACCTTATGGCAGTCAGTTTTCTCTGCCTACCCCGCAAGGAATTTTACGTGAAGCTATTTACCTTTGTATATAAGAACGTAAAAAAATATATCAGAAAAAAATGATTACTTGGCTCAATAGAATTAAAGCTGTTTACACTTGTGTAGTTTGGTGTTAAGCTATTTTATATAGCATCTCGCTACTATTAATATGAGTAAAACATTATTCTTTTTTCGTTGTCCAGATATTTAATAAGGTAGTTCGAAGTTCGCGGGATCTGCTAGCATTTATACAAGACAGTTTGTCAATGACATAGCTAAGTCCTAGCTTGATAAGGGATGAAACTATCGTTCGAGTTTAACAAAGTTCCGCCGACCAATAAGTAACAAGCTCTATGAATGAAAAAAGGTTCAGTGACCGACTTGACTGAAACAATTCCATTTCTTCATATTGTTTATCCACTGTGTGGAATATTGCTAAAAAAAGAAATACGAAAAATTCAAATAGGATATGTCTTTAGCGTTCAAACTTGTAATGTTTTTAATTTAAAGATGAAAAACCAAACAAATATGAAACAATAATTATAACTTCTATTTATGATATAAAGTAATGTAAAATGTAATATTTTATTAAGTAAACTATTTTAATAACTCAATAAAACTACATCTTTAATCATATGTTTAATATCATATTCATATTTTTAGGTAACAAACATATTATTATGTGAGTTTATAATATTATTGTCTCCAAGTCCAAAATCAAGAATTTATGAAAAATACGTCTTAGGTGTTTCTTATCAATAGCCACAAATTGATCACGAAACTTCTGCAACGCCTTTCGTTTTCATCTTCTCCTTTATATAATCTGTTTTAATAACCATTCTTTATAAAATCATACTTGAGACTGCTCCCAATTTAGAATCGTTATGTTGTTATTTAGTTTTCAATTCGAAAATATAAGTAACAATATAATATTATTTACAAGCCAAATAGAAGTTCCGCAGAAACAAGTTTCCCGCAACATTCTTCCCTTGTTGCTTGCACCTGATGTTGTCCCATTTGTAAGTAAAGTTTCCAACCCTCCAGCGCTAAAACTTTTATTATGTTCACAAGCGCACAATAGTTACGAAACTGGAAGATTCAATTCCGCGAAACAATTTACTGTGTAGAGAAATAAAGTACTAAGAAACTAATAAAATGTAGTCATTCGTACATCGTAATTTCTTTTTTATTTAATACTATTGTTCTTCTTTCTCTTGTTAATGAATGATATATTAGATCAGAAGGGATGGTTTAGTTTACTGTATATCTGATTAAAGTCCTTATAGCTATACTAAGACTTTAGTTGATCAGTAAGTACTTTTAAGTTGATAAATATTTGTGGATTATTTAACTACGACAAGATTGTTGTCTACTGGAACAGCTTCGCAAAGACAACTATTAGAACGGATTAATACAATGAGGAGGAAGAGAGTAAGGAAAATTACAGACCAACATCATCTATTGATGCATTTCCTTCCTCCAACGTTTCGTTCGTTAATTCGTTAATTCGGTATGAGTCCGGAATGACTTTTGAATCAGAAGCGGCGAGCTCAACTACTAGACCACTGAGACTTGTTATTGTTGTTACATAACATAACTTCACGGCTATGTTACCCGAAGGTGTAGGCAGCGGTTGTTAAGCCTCGTCTCGCCGTTATGTTTACGTCCCAAATGGAATAGGTGGCGAACCTATTGCCAAACCGGGCACAGAGTTTTAAGTCATTGATATTTATCACACATAACTTCCGAAAACAATTTCGAAAAGTCATTGGTGTGAGCCAATGTCAGGATTTGAACCCGGACCTCTGGATCAGGAGGCGTGTGCTCGTCCACTGGGCCACCAAGACTTTATTTAAATTTTATTTAAAAAAAATATTTAAAAATTATATAACATAACATAACTTCACGCCTTTTGTTACCCGAAGGTGTAGGCAGCGGCTGTTAAGCCTCGTCTCGCCGTTATGTTACGTCCCAAATGGAATAGGTGGCGAACCTATTGCCATACCGGGCACAAAGTTTTTCAGTCATCGATATTTATCACACGTAACTTCCGAAAACAATTTCGAAAAGTCATTGGTGTGAGCCAGTGTCTGGAATCGAACCCGGACCTCTGGATCAGAAGCCGTGTGCTCGACCACTGCGCCACCGAGACTTAAAAAATATATATTTAAAAATTATATATTTGTCCTGATATTAGTATAGTCACCCTACTCCAGCAGTATGAATGCACCTCGTTAATTAGACGGTTTATTAAGGATTCAAGTGTTGTTCTCTCAACGTTACAAATATGGAAACGGGATACTTTTTTACCCCCTATCTTTATTATGTATCCCATAATGTTCCTCCACAATGTTTATTCTTTGCTGAGTTGTTTGTTTTTTTTTTTATTTAAATTTATTATTAAATAACATAGATTAATTAATGTAAAGTGGGGGATGAATTAAATCTCGAGGAGCAACTTTTCCTTCATGGTCTTTTTTATTTCTTTCTTTTCGTTGTCATTTCCCTTAATGGTTTAAATTTATTTAGACTATACTACCATCTATCTATCTAGGTATCTTATTTTGAAGGTGCAAAAATTAAAATACATAACTAAGTATTCCTAAGAGATAGACATATAACCATCGTCGACGTATTTTACATAAAAACCACCCTGTTGACACCATTTCTCTATTAAGACAAACACAACAAAATCCATAGCGCAGTTTCAAAGAGTTTAACATATAAGGGGACAAACAGCAGAAAGTGACTTTGTTTTATACTATGCAATGATAATGATGATTAGTGGTTCTTTTTTATTTAATAGTGGGCAAGGGAACAAGCGGGTCACCTGGTGATAACTACTGTCGCCCAAAGACACCTGCATCAGTCAGTTTTTAATATCATTTCCAGAGTTTGATGTTATAAATTCCAAGATAAATAAGTAAACAATAGAAAAGAATAAAGATAAATTAGTATATAAATAAGTATAATTCTATATTTATTAATCCAGACTGATCAATTATAAATATAAACAATTTCCTTTTCTACAGAGCTTAGTTAAGATTCTAACTTAAGAAAATGCCAATGAAATATCCCGTGAGGCTAATTTGATTGATATTTATAATTCAATTCAAAACAGACAATGCTCTCCCCAGCTTAATCAAAATTCCAAGCTAGCTAAGCTTAATAAGCTGCAGTCGCACCCCAGCGGGGCCGAAGTATCGGCATGATCTAGTTCAGAGCGGAATAGTTCGCAAAACTTGCTTGAAGCATTATATTCGCTTCTAATATCCAGAGTTCCGTAGGAAAGTTTCACTGTTCAAGTTAAATGGGTAATTATTTTGTATTTTGATGGGTCTTTGTAATAGCTTGTTTGTTTCAGTCATGTTTTTGATGTACACGAAGTCAGCAGGTACTGTCTAACAAAAGGGGTTCGTTGTGAATATTTGCGGAAGAGTTAAATTATTAGGATGTAATTAAGTCTTTGGATGTATATATAATTAAACTTAAAGATTGAACTTACCTTCTGGAATCTACAATGCCGTAGTCACAAAATAAATAATTAATAGAATAATCTAAAAGATATATATCGTGTTAAATTAAAAAACACATATTTCGTTTATTTTTACCTGCTCGTTTTATCATTTTGATTTGGCAATGATACAGTCAATTTATTATTTTAAATTTACAAAAAATAATGCCAACGATTATAAAAAAGTATTGTTTGTGTTTCATGCTCTCTTTGGATTTTTTAAACTATACAATAGTTTTGTTACTGATTTCAAATATTAATTCTATACAAGAAACAGCAAAAAATAGAATTTCAATACAAACATTCCCATTGGTAAATAAAGCTCTAGAATGAGTTATCTTGAATAAAATGTGGTGGATTCCAATCCAGATAAAAGGATTTAGACCCAGACGCCTGGTTCCTTTTGAACATAAGCACTGTGAAACTTTTCCAAATAGGTTCATAAATGGGGGTTTTGTCAAGGATTTGCTGCCTCCAATCTCCAAAAGAGTAATAACAAATTACAAAAAAAAAAACTGCGCCAATTTTGAGTGAATAAGTAGAGTAAGTTAAGATAAACAATTAGAACTAAAAAGTAGCATTGTTATCCCTCTTCCCACTATCCCACTTTTTAGTTCTAATTGTTTATCCTTGGACCATTGGCAGAGACCATTGTCTTCCGAGTTCGTTGGCTGGACATTAAACATGCAGTTAGTACAACTTTTCCTTTCCATATTATTTCATTTATTTTATAGCTTCACACCTTTTTCTACCCGAAGGTAGAGAGAAGGAAGGCTGCGACTATTAAGTCTCAACTTGCCGGATTTTCACGTCGCAAATAGAATAGATGACGGTCCCTATTGCTATACAATTAGCACAACGTTGACTGTAATCCATACTAATAATAATTTTGCAAAGTCGTCGGTGTGATCCCGGATTCGAGCACACGACGTCTTGACTTAGAAGCAAGGTGCTCGACTTCAAGACCACCGAGACGGTAAAATTTTTTTTTTTTTGATTCAATATTATAAATATTTAAAATTTTAATTAGTAAAAGTAAATTTATTTTTCAATATAATATAGAGAAAATTTCTAGTGTCTAGATAATATAAATTTACAAAGTATAGTCTGGCCAGTACTTGTTCTGAATAAGTAACCGGGTGCAGCGTCGCATGTCTCTAACTGAACTAAACCTGTGGGTAATGAGCTTGTACAGCTGTAAAGTGACTTGATTACGCTCTCAATACTGTCAACATTAAACACAGACTTATGTCAACAACGACTGGAACCCAGCAGTTAACTACACTAACTGACTTTGGTAGAATTTCTAGAACTAGACGCGTAGTTTACACTGATAAATAGATTATTAGTTTAACTGGTATAGTGTGGATAATATAAGGTAGGTTACCTTCACGCTAAGTCACATATATTTAGCACAATAAACGTAGGTATATTATATAGTGAAATAGTTTTAGTAAAAAAAAACTATTTCATGACGTATTACGATAGTCCTACAGTTTGAGACCCTTTAAAGTGCCCACTGATAAAAGTTTTTATTTATGGGATATGAGGGCAAACGAGCAAGCGGGTTATCAAATCAAATTATTGACAGATGATATGATTGCTGTGTGGCGCCGGCTTAGAATACCGCCACCCCAACTCTTCCCGTGGGTGTCGTAAAAGGCGACTAAGGGAAAAGCTAGAAGAATGGGCAGCAGCATTCGCTCTCAAAACAATACAGCCTACTGCGATCGCCAACCCGCCTGCCAAGCGTGGCGATTACGGCAAAAACCCCCCATGATTGAGCGGACCGGCAGTTGTGGCGCTCTATGGAGGAGGCCTATGTCCAGCAGTGGACCTCAAAAGGGCTAATGATGATGATATGATTAGAATGGAAGTGTGGAAGTGGACGACACGAAAGTGATAAAAAGGAAAAACAAACACATATACAATACAGGAATGTGATAATATCATTTTCCGAAATTAAAATTCAGGATCATCATCGTATCATAAAGTCAGGATATTGTAACATCCGTTTATCGATTAATTTACATCTGAGGCATTCCCATTAATATTGAACAACATCGAATATGTAATGTGACGGTATTATGGATGATATCGAACTTCCCTTACGGTTAAAGATTTAGGTATCGAATAATACTCGTACATATTAATTCTTTACTAATTTTATAGTGTGTTTTATTTCATAGTTAAATATTTGTGCCCGGTATGGCAATAGGTTAGCCACTTATTCCATTTGGGATGTAAACATAACGGTGAGTTGAGAGTTAACAGCCAATGCCTACACCTTTGGTTAGAAAAAGGCGTGAAGTCGTGAAGGCGTGAAGGCGTGTTATGTTACTAATTTTAAAGAAATTCGAAACTATATTTGCTATTCTGGTGTTATACTTTCATAAATATAGATGGCAAATCTATCCAGCCATTATAGATATTTTTTCGAATTAATACAATTTATTCATAAAGGATCCTATTTAAATTTAGTAAAGAACTTTTTGCTTTTCAATTTATTTTGTTTCGTTGGGCAACAGAAAATTGCATGCATGTTAATATCATCAGTTAAGCTAGCCAATATCTTTAAATTATATTAAAATGAGTGATGGTGACTTCTTTCTAACAGTTTATTTCTTTACAATTTAAATTGTATTTGATGCAGACGATTAAAGCTAAAAAACATCATTAACATTATATTTTTTAGTTTATTCATTTGCTCATTATTATTTTCGAGTGTAGTATCGCTACATATGCCATCATAACACTTCTCCATCTCTTGAGAAACTAGACGCTCACTTTTCTATTTTTTTACACACCGCCATTTAGGTTTTAAAGCTAAGCAACTTAATCTTTTATTAAAAAAAACTATACAATGGATTGATGATTGACCGACTCATGAGTCTGATTACAACAACAACATATACACAATAGTTATGTGTGATAAATATCAAGGAGAAATAATATTGCTACAGTTTTAGACATTCAGTAGTGTTACAATAACTATATATAATTGTTATTAATGTCTTCCAGTGTCGAATGCTACGACGTTATCGCGTGTGGCAGCGCCATGCTGCTATATCTTAGTGAATTACGTCGGCTCGTCATTAAGCGCTCAGAATTATACAGATTATTCATGAGCGTGCAGACTTAAGTGTTGTTTTGACTAACGTCGGTAGGTATCGGGAATAATTTACCGGAAAATCTATTGTCGTAAGCTAATACTTGGAAATGTATATGTATAGAGCCAAGCAGTTCGCTGCGTGAATAGGTCGGCTCGATCGGTGAAATACAACGACCTCTCAGAAGATCGACGTAAAGTGGCTTATGCCGCGTTTCGTTCCCGAAGGCCCACCCCCGTGGGGGTGGATAGAGAAGGATGGGGAAGAGGGGGGGCCTCTTCCCCATCCTTCCCTATCCCCTATCCCTTAAAGATTGGCAACGCAACAGTAACACTAAATGACATGCCTGCTCGTTTGCCCTCCTATCCCATAAAAAAAATGTATACTAAGTTATCTATAGTGAGATGAGATACAGTTTTAACAATAGTAGAAGCCCCGCAGTTCGTTGCGTGAATGGAGCGTCGATATTCTGATAGGTCATCTTTCAGAAAATCGCCGTCAAGTGGCTCATGTTGTGTTTCAATCGTTAAGAGATGTACCCGGACATTCTCCTCCTCTCGCTATTATACTCCGTTTCTGCTTTACCATCGAAAAAGTTGGCAATGCAAATGTGACCCTCTGCAGTTTTATAAATGTGTCCATGGGTGGCGCTAGGCGCTTACCACCAGGTGACCCTGACCGAATTGCTCTATATGGTTATTAATAAAGGCTATCTAAAGTCAAAGTTACAGTTATGTTTAATAATATTGAAGCAACCCATAACAATTAAGAAGTTAATAATAAAATCTTAGTTTTGTAAACAATTTGATCATATTATAACATTATTTCTGAAAACGTTGTTACTATTGCAAGAATAACAACGTTTTCAGAAATAAAGTTACAGAACGCAACACAACATATACGTTAACTGAAACAAAAGTTCAGTTAAATGAAACGAGCTGACTATTTTTGTAGTTTACATTTAATTTTATAGTTACGCGTAACATAACACAACTTCGCGCCTTTTTCTACACGAAGGTGTAGGCAGTGGCTGTTAGCCTCGACTCGTCGTTGTGTTTACGTCGCAAATGGAATAGGAAGCGAACTTATTGCCATGCTGGGCACAAAGTTTTTAGTCGTCGATATTTAAAAGCACATTACTTTCGAAATTAATTTCGAAAAATCATTGGTGTGAGCCAGGATTCAAACCCACGACCACTGGATTCAGAAGCGGGGTGCTCGATCACTGGACTACCGAGACTCGCTACGCGTAAAATTTCAAAATGTATTTTAATAGCGAAGCTCTTCCTGTCCGCCATTTGTACTTGGATAATCTACAAACAGCTATGAAGAATGATGTACATTATCAAGATCTTAAATGCAGCGTCAAAGAATAATCCCTAGAAGGTTAATGTCGGTGGCGTTAAAATATTTAAATTTTCCCTAAACTAATCCCTATTCATTTATCAATCAATGTCGTGAATGTAAGTAAGCTCAAAATAAGAAAAGTCTGGCTGTGCACTTGTTTACTACCAGCTTTTTCTACTTGAAGGTATAGGCAGCAGCTATTACGCTTCGATTTCCCAAAATATAATAGATGGTGTAATTTATTGCCACGGCAATACATGCAAAGGCAATGCCAGGATTCGAACATGAAACTACTACATATGAAAGCTTTGCTTTTGGTTACCGAGACAACTTGGCAACATATTAAAAATTTCAATAAACTGCCAGCCATAGGAATTTATTCATTTTTACAATTTTTTTAATACGTAAATACTTAAACACTACTTACAGTATCAAATTCATATATCTTTTATACCAAAATTAAATTCTCAATCGCGCCAATAATGTATTCAATAAATAGGTACATAAATATATTGTAATTTTGAAATGAAGAATGTAATTATTATCCTTCCCGGTCCACAGCCGGATATATCCGGGTGAAATTACAGTAGCGACGCAGCTCGCCGGGAGCAGACGGATTACAGTATCATTTTTATACAGAACGAGATGGTTTATTCAAATTTATGTAGCAAGCGCTTGTTTGTGGAACAAATTTGTAAGCGGAGACCGCTTTGCTTAAATTAATACTTTATTGATTGTGGGATGCTTTTACAAATCTGTATATTATTTGTATCTTATATATCTGAAATTTTCATAAATAACAGTGGTCGTGTCTTGCAGTATGCTGCATGAATAGGCCGGCTCGACCGGTGAAATACCACTACCTGTCGGAAAATCGGCGTGAAGTGGCTTGTGCTGCGTTTCGTTCGATAAGAAAGGGTTACATTTTTAATGTTTTTATTTGTCGTCTATTTCATACGAACTATTTGATCGTCTCGGTGGTCCAGTGGTCGAGCGCCACGTTTCTGATTCAGAATCTAGAACTATTGAGTTCGATTCCGGGCTCTAATGATTTCTCGGATTTTTTTCGGAAGATAAGTGTGATAAATATCGATTTTTTAAACGGATATGAGAGCAAACGAGCAGGCGTGTCACCTGATGGTACCTTTGTCACCGAACGAAACACGGCATGAGCCACTTTACGTCGATTTTTTGACAGGTTGTGGTATTACACCGGTTGAGGCAGCCCATTTATAAAACGAACGACCTGGCGCTATCGTGACTAATGTATGTAATAAGTTCGCCACCTATTCCATTCGGGACGCGTAGCATAACGATTCGCTGAGTCGAGGCTAAACAGTCGCTGCCTACACCTTCGGATAGAAAAATATGTGAAGTTATGTATGTATCAGTTAGCTGCAACCCCGTTTGCATATAAGCCTTTAAATGCGTATGGAAAAAATCTAATAGATTAGAGATTTATAAAAAAAATATTTTACATCTGCCTAGACATCTTTGAGATAATATCTACTTAAATTCATGATAATTGATTGTGTAGTATCGACGTAAAAGCGTAACAAACAAACTTTAAATTGTTAAAGTTCTTATGATCTTATACTCCTTCCCCAAATGTTCCTATCTTATATAATTGATATATTTCAGAGAAGCTTCTCTATTTCTAATAATTATTGTTGCCATCTCCCTCGCAACTCGACTTCCACAATAACCAATCATTGGCTGTAATCTATCAGCTGTTTCATTTCCTGTAACTTTCAGATGAGAAACTCAATTCTTGGGAGATGAAACGGACAATTAAAATTGTAACTTACGTTGTTATTTGTTATATCAAATTAAAAATCTGTGATATGAAGTTAATTAAATTGAATAGAATACTAATTAAAATATTTTCTAATAATATGTATTCACAATTTCAAGAGAAGTCTTAAACAAAATCACACTTGTGTTAATAACAGTAGTAAGAATTATTACTGTTTTTAAATGTATGGAAAATATAAGTTTTGAAAACAGCTTACCATAGAATAATAAAAAAATAATACGAAAAATTTAAATTCAACTTTCCCTTCAATACTACCAAGGTTATGCTATCAAAATAAAAAATTAATCGCATATAGAGAGACTTTTTTTGAACTTAGAATTGAAACTATCAAAACAAACAAAACAAAATTTTATTATTGCATGTCAATTTTTAAATTCAAAATTTAAACAAACAAAATAAGATAAAACATCGCATAGAACGAGATTTTAAACTTAGAATTTATGCTATAAAAATAAAAAAAAAAACGCAATGCACGACATTAATAAAAAATATAAGTGAAGCACAGGCGTATCTGCGGACGGGGAACGCAAATAATTCGATTTAACGTCGCTGACTGGATTGCAGACGATTACAGCATCGAGTTAGACTTGTTCATTATTTTGTTTTGCGTTTGCGAATGCGATGATTGAAATCTAATGAGGTTATGTCGCTAGACGAGTTTATGTTTGTTTTATTACTTGAAATAAGTGTTTACAGGTAATATGTCTGCCCTTAGTAATTGAGGACATTGTTTTGTCCTTTAACTCCAAGATAAGGTCTTTATTAAATCCGTACTGTTTTTTTTATAGGATAGGGACGCTAACGAGCAGGCGTATTACATTGCGTTTCCGGCATTTACAATGGAATATAGAAGAAGCCGGAAGTGATATGAGAAAGGAGATGGGAAGGCTTGGCCATCTGGATACATCTCTCACCGACCAACACGCGCTATGAGCCATTTTACGTCGATATTCTGAAAAGTATTTCTCTGGTCGAGCCTACCCATTTATGCAGCGAAGTGACTTCACAACTTGAAATGCGACTAAACTCACTTATTGTTATCTTTATAACTATGGATTGTTCATCCGGAATATATTATTGATTAATTTGTTGATTTACTTACTTGTCATGTCTCATCATCGTCATTTCTCAGAGAATTTAAAAACATCCCATCACAAAAACCTTACTTTGAGTATCATGTATTTGTGTATTCAATTTATATAATTTTCATTGATGGTAGTTCGACATTTGAATGCCTTTCAGACAATTTTAACGTAAGAATATATTGAGTTTGTCTCCTTAACTCCTTATTAATTCATGCACAATAATAGATAGATAAATAATAAGATTGTAATGAAGATTTATTAAAGGCATTCACGCGATAATAAATGGGTGAACTATGCAGAAACATATATTAACAATTCAAAA
This sequence comes from Euproctis similis, assembly GCA_905147225.2. NCBI lineage: Eukaryota > Metazoa > Arthropoda > Insecta > Lepidoptera > Erebidae > Euproctis > Euproctis similis. Next base: position 18,374,028 of record LR990106.1, read on the forward strand.
CTAACTACTGCCCCAGCGTCTTGTGATACAGATGCAAAACAACGCTACCAGGGTTGTACTGCATACCTAAGTATGCGGTAATTCAGAAATATTAATTCCAAAATGGAATTATAAAAATCGGTATTATCTATTAAAGTCATGTTATATTATAGTTGGAAAAGGATTTTATCTAGATTTCTTGTATTTTTTTTTGTTTCACTTGTACTTATTTTGATTGTCATAATTATTATACGCAACACAGATTATAGTAAAAGGTATAAATCTTATATGTTATCAAAAGATAAACTGGCTTTTTAAGTGGGCCACAAAACGATAACATAACACACGCTAATGACTCACAAGCACCCACAACGACGCATCATGACGCAAAACGACGTATAACGACGCACAACGACGTATAACAACGCACAGCGACGCACAAAGACGCACAAAGACGCACAACGACGCACAAACATGCACAATGACTCAACGATGACAGACCCGGAATATTCGCACGTATTATTTTGACTTCATCTGCGTAGATTTTCATCATCATAAGTGTTCGAATTATTTCTGAAAACAACTGTTAAAATATATAAAATACTTAAATAGATATAATAATAATATCTTCGACACAATACACACAGCGCCCTCTAGTTCCAAGCTAAGCAACTAAATGCTTGTCTTATGGATACTAGATAACGGATATTAATACACATATACTTTTCTTTTGTAAATACATACTTATAATACATAGAAAAACACCCATAAATAACTAAATAACTAAGTATATTTTCCTATAATTATACCTATCATAATAATCCTAGCCGTTAATAAAACCGCAACCATGTTTTTAAGCTATTACATAGCTTTTATCGCGGGCTGTGGGAATCAATAAACTTTGAAAGGAAAATAAAAGCTAATTGTGTGTTTAGATTTATTAATGAACAAATAAAAATTAATTAAATAATGTTAACTAAGTTGATTAAAAATGTTATGCAATAGCTTTACCGCGCACGCGCTTTTTCCTAGCCACTCGTTTAAATAATAATATCTTCAATACATATTAATTTGCGTACATCATATATGGTCTCACAATACAGGCCAGTGTGTTATTAAATTAAAAAAAAACAATAATGTAATTAACAGTTAAGATATTAGTAGTATCCATCCGTCCATCCGTCCAACATCCATCCGTCTTACCAGTTATGACAAATTTAAAGTCGCTCAGCGAGCTATGGAGCGAGCTAAGCTCGGGGTATCTCTGAAGGATAAACTCAGAAGTGAGTATAACCGACAGAGAACTGGAGTAACCGACATAGCTCATAGAATAAGCTCGCTGAAGTGGCAATGGGCTGGTCACATCTGCCGAAGGACCTATGGTAGATGGAGCAAGAAGGTAATTGAGTGAAGACCGCGACTTGGTAAGCGTAGTGTAGGACGCCAACCAGCCCAATGGTCAGACGACCTCAGAAAGGCTGCTGGGAAAGACTGGATGCGGAAGGCAGAGAATCTGATGCTGTGGCGCAAATTGGGAGAGGCCTATGTCCAGCAGTGGACTGCAATAGGCTAATGATGATGATGGTGATATTAGTAATTATTAGTACTAATTATTTTTTCTGTCTAGAATATAACATTTTTAAAATAGTAGTTTGCAATAAATACAATACAAACCCAAGCGTTTCCCTTAAAGATAAAAAAGACAACGAAAACACAAAAACCAATTCACACTAAATGTCAGATTTATCTTAAATTAGAAGAAATTTACCACTTAACTAAAATAAAATAGCAGTATTAAATATTTAGTTTTATTAGCAATTCGTCAATGATGTAATCATAATAACAAAAAGAAAGGAATAAAAAGAAAATATTGTTAAAAGCTTTTATTAAAATTAAACCATCCCTGAGCAGGCCTCATTTGCTTAACAAATACTTTCCGAGACAAAACTTGGTATTCTTGTTTTAACAAGAACTTTTTCTCGATTGATCGTTTGCAAATTTCTTCTATTTTTTCTCCCTTGTTCTCGAGTGGTTTCCAATGTTTTGAAATTTATTTGCATCTTCTGTTGAAGTTTTGCATTCAGTATGTACTGTGGTTTGCCAGGCTACATTTATGACCACTGGGTTTACTTATTGAATTAGCAGTCTAATATATTTATTTTATTTTACGACCACTGTAGATAATATAAATAGAATCTTTATGTATATATATTATATCTATGTATATTGTATGTATGTATATTTCCAAAGATTTTACGAGGTGTTGGAGCCAAGCAGTTTGCTGCATGAATGGGCCGGCTCGACCGTTGAAATAAAACGACAACTTTATTCGCAACAAGCAACAGCCACCTGGAAAAGCTTTTACAAAAATGGAACGGACCGGTCTTGATTTTGGCCTCAAGATAAATCACAGTAAGACGAAGGTAACGATTGTAGACCGTGGAAACAATAACTCGCCAGATTTCAAAGTAATTGCGGGTTGCGAAGTCATACAATCATACGTCTACCGCGGAGCCCTGATCTGCAACAATGGTGGGTGTGTTGATGAAATTAAGCTTCGTATGGCCATCTCAAGATCATCCATCAGGGTCAGGGCGCTAGTGTTTTCGATATTTCTTTACGTTTGCGAGACGTGGACACTTCGGGAAAGTGAGAAAAAGCTTCTTCTCTTCTCTAGCACCACATTTCCAGAGCATCTATTATCAGATGCTCTGGAAATGTGGTGCTGGAGAAGAATTCTGGTATATCGTGAACTGATTTTAGAACAAAGGCCTCTATCATTCGTGAACTGGACATCAAGTAGCGTCTATCCTCCATCTTCCAAGCTCGCATTCTTACTTTCTTCGGCCACGACTCTCGTCCGAGAGATATTTCCCTGAAGCCCCTTGTGGTTCAGGTAAAAGTCGAAGGCACTAGATCACGCGGTAGAGCACTACTGCGATGGACTGACCAAGTGAAGGCTGCCCTCGACGGCCCTCTCCATTAGTACACCAGAAAGGAAGCTGTTCGCGAGGATTAGCGATGGATAGTGAAGCGAGTTACCAACTCCTAATTGATGACCACGACCACTCTACCAAGAGTATAACGATTTAGAAGCAGAAGAAATGCAAAAAGTATTCCAGAAAAGGCTTGTAGTAATTAGCTTTAAATCACTCTCTATCAAGTGTTTATTCACACAATTTGAGATACACACCTTACTCTAAGCAAGAAAAAGTATTAGTACGAGTATTAGTCAGTGTTACGAGTAGTGCGACAGTTGCGTTGGCGGCCTTTAAAATAAGCTAAAGAGAGAGAAAGAGAGAGGATGAGAGAAAAGGGTGAAGTGGGGAGGGCGTGGGAACTGCGTAAATCTACCAATAGAAATAATAATAATTGGACAATAAAATAATTATGAAGCATTTATGAATTTATTTATTTTGAGTATTTTCGAAATTCCTTCACAGCTTTGAACAGATCACTGCTGAACTCTTCCGGCCTTTCGAAGGCAGCAAAATGTCCACCAAAATCAAAATTTGTAGTGCCAACAAGGTTTGGATATTTCCATTTCAGCACGAAATCAGGACTGTAAGCTATCTCGTGCCTGAAGCGCAGACCCCAAGTTGGAACCGATGTTGGTATTCTATAAAAATAATAAAATCTAAATATTTTTTGTTGAACTTATTCTGTATACAAAAATTTAAACTTATAAAAAAGAAAATTCATGTTTGCATTATATGATTACATAATACAAAGCAAAATGTACGCTCGGAATCTTCTGAATACAGGGATTGATTTTAATGATATTTTCAGGTTTGAGAGATATCTCATTACTCGCATCGTATCCGCACAAGTTTTTCAGTAATGTAGATACAAAAGAAATATTCCCTAGGATCTTTTAAATTGTATAACGGATTTTTATGTAGTTTTCAACAAAGAAATAATTGCTGACAAAGGTAAGACAAAGGTCACTATAATAAAAACAAAATTATTGGACTGAGAAAAGCCATTCAAAGATTTAATTAAAAGATATTATGGCAATACAAAGATCAGCTAAGGGTCAGCTAGTATAATATGAGTTATATATAGCGTAGTGGTTTTAAATGGTGACTTAAAGGCTTCAAATCCTGGCTAACTAGCGAAGGATAAGTAATCCCCAATGGAAACAGCGTGAAGTTAGGTTAACATAACTTCACGCCTTTTTCTAACCGAAGGTGTAGGCAGTGGCTGTTAAGACCTCGCCTTTACTCGCCTTTATGTTTACATCCCAAATGGAATAGGTGGCGAACATATTGCCAAACCGGGCACAATGTGAAGTTTGGTTATTTTTATATTTATGATAATTATGGATTATTCAACAAATTGTGGTCAATAAATAACATATATAGGTATTTTACAATAAAATCTTTCATTACAATATAAAATTACTGGTAAATTTGGGTCCTATTGGTCCTACTGGTAAATTTGGGTGGTGAAAAATGACGTAAGACTTGAATTTTACTTTTTTTTTCGATCTTAAAATTCCACTATGTAAATATTGTCCATAAGTTTTCATTTCATATCCTTTGGAGTAATATTAATAAAAATAGTATCAATGATATAACTTGCTGAATCGTAGCATATCAAAAAGTAATTTTGTAACATGCAAGACTATATAATAAATGACACTCACTGAGCCAAAGTTTGTTCCGTTTCAGCATTCACAAAGCTTTCTTTATAGAGCCTCATCGCAGTTGTAATACTGCCACTTATCCAGTAAAGCATAATATTATCCAAAAGTTTATCGTAACTGAAGTATTTATCCAAACCGCCTTCCGTGGTTAATTTATTAGCCGGATCAGTGAATATCATGAACCTGTCCAAAACATAAGCAGCGAGGCCTACAGGAGAATCTTGGAGAGCGATTCCTGTAATCCAACATTAATAACATTACATGTCTTAGATATAACTTTCTTATTTACCGTCATAGGTATTTTATTCTATTTTCCTTAGATTTATTAATCTTTTCTACCCGAAAATGTCGGCAGCGATATAGCCTCGACTTGCCGAATTTTTACGTCCTAAATGGAACAATGTTGCCACAATGTTGTCAGTCATAGATAACTTCCAAAAAAAGTTGTTTATGTAAGCCCGGTTGACGATTGCACTAGTTCTTGATTTAGAAGCAGAGTCCAAACCACTGACACGAATAAATTAATTCCTCGACGAAAAAAAACATTACTTACCTATAGTGTCTGGTTTGGTTGACTGTAAATGCATATAGCCAAACTCCTCCAAATAGTAATTCACCTTATCAGCCAAGGGATACCATCTGTCAGAGAATTCTCCGGCCACGTATGATGGACATATTGCACCGAAAATCCAAGTCAGTAAATTAATCTTGGAGAAGTTCACCGGCAAGTTGGTGTGAAAACCGAGAATTTCGTCAGGGAAAATGGTTGCCATATTTGAGCCAATAGCGTGCCCGAAGTCACCACCTTGTACATAGTACTTTTTATGGCCGAGTCTTTGCATCAAGTTCCTCATTATGATTGCCATTTGGTGTGGCGACAGACCAGGGCGGTATGGTGCCTGTAAGAAATAAAATAAATTAAATATAACACATCTTATTTCTATTGCAAATGCGTCTATTTTTTTCGACGTGCGTGCATGAAAAGCGTTATGAAGGTCAAGGGAGCGAGTGAGGTGTGTAAGAATCGTGCCTTATGGCGCTCTGTTCTCTCTGCCTACCCCGCAAGGGATTTCGCGTGAAGTTATGTAAAGCTGTATTATATGTTGGTAATATCATAATTTAAAATAATATTCTCGGCACTTTCTGTCTGTTTATTCTAGCTAATGTCTAGCGCAACTGTATCAATTATAACGGGACATCGCGTATAAGTCGTATAGTAGACAACTTAAAAAAATCTTAAGTACAGATTTTTATTACATTTTAAACAAACAAAATCCTGAGAATCGCAGGGTTTTAAAAAGTGGGTTGAAAGTTAAAATAATTAATGAATGAATGATTGAATGAATGATTATGCATATTTGGGATCATAACTACATTACACTTCCATAGTTGTAATATTAAAGAAACATATTATTATCGAATAGTCAGTCAATTCGGATCTCTACTAAATTTAATTGTATGTATTAATAATATATTTTTATAAAAATAAGTTTTATACTTATTAAAAGGAGTGTTTACCTCTGAAAAAATAAAACCAGGCAAGCTTGGTGCGACAATTTCAAATACAAAGTTGTACCCTTCTCTCGGTTCTGTCAACAATGGTATGGCTTCATAAAATTCTCTCACCGATCCTGGCCATCCGTGAAGCAGAAGTAGCGGTAATACCTAGAATTCAAACATTAAAAAACTTTTATTTAGTAATATTAAACTAATGTTTAATATTACTAAATAAAAGTAAAAAAAGAGTAATATAATTATTACTCTTCTGAGCTAAACATACTGAAGTGATACTAATGTACTCTGAAATAATATCTATGTCTATGGCCGGCGGTAACCGCTTTCCATCAGATACCTGTGTGTCTCTTTTCCCATAAAAATAGTTAGTTGTGCCCGATTTGACTGTATATTTTCGATGTTTCTCTGTCACTCTTTATGTTAAAAATAATTAAAATCGTTCTACAATTTTTAATCTAAAGCTTAATTATTTATTTTCTTAAGTTTGTTACGTTATGCTCTATCTCAGGACTTGATCGATCTAAAAGATATATGCTCGACCACTGGACCACTGAGACTAACATGTGGTAGTCCAGTGGTCGAGCTCCATGCTTCATAGGTTCGATTCCATACTCACACCAATGATTTCTCGGAACTCTTTTCGAATGTTATATGTGATAAATATCGATGACTGAATACTTTGTGCCCGGTGTGTGGCAATGTATGTTCGCCACCTATTCCATTTTGTGACGAAATGATGCTTTAAAAGCCGCTGTCTACACCTTCGGGTAGAAAAAGATGAGTTTTATAGTAGCTATATTATAGACTATATATTATCATCGCGCCATGACCAACAACAAACCAAGCACTAGCCTTTTTAGCGGTAAAGAAATGTAACATTAAGTAAGTAATGTAAAAGTATTTCTTATAATTAACCAGTTTGAAAATAAATCTTCCATGCCTCACTCTGCCTCAATCAGCCTTACAATTATTATTGACCTACTTACAATTACATTTTTGTTCACTTTAGGCTTCACATGTATATAGTGCATGTCTAAGCCTTGAATGTTAGTCTTGTAATGTTCAAACTTATTTAAGAACTTTGGCTGTTGTCTGAAACTGTACTTGAATATCCAATGACTGAAAAACTCCGCGAAAGCCTCCATGTTCACACCGTACGTCCACGCCGAGTCTTCTAGACTTTTCTTTTTGTTATATCTTCGGTAGACCTCGAATAACCAGCGGATTTCTGTTTCCATCTGTAATTTTAAGGAATCATTACATTTTCCTGTTCTTATCCCACTTTATGTAGGGTAGGCACAACAACATGTCATCCTTTCAAACTATCCGTGTTGTCATAAGATTTGGCAGTGGTTTTATGACCGGCCGCCTGCCTGACGTCAACCCTCCTTGGGAATGTTTTCGTTGGTGGTATAGGGAATGGTTTTGAAGTGGGATGAGGAGGGGTAGGAAAAGGGGTTGGGCTTCCAGATACCTTTCTCATTGAGCAAAATGCGGCATGAGCCACTAAACTCCAATATTCCGAGAGGTAGTGGTAATTCTCTTCCATCCTACTCTCATAAAGGCCGGCAACGCCACTGTAACACTGTGTTACAAGAAACCTAGCTTCATGCAGACCAAAATATAAAAACCAGTCAAAAATATAAAAACTTACCGCATCAGTAAAAACAACTCTGTAAGGTCTTATGGATGTATCTTGAGTTTGTGTCGTATTCTGTCCCCACCAAACATCATAATCTATATCAGGCATATCGGGTACTTTTGCAACATCTTTATAAATCGAATAGGCTAATATCGATAGGCCTAAAAATATTATAGCCGAGATAATCGAGAATTTCTGTAACAATTCACAATAATATAATACAGCTCTTACTACCGGTCAAAAGGAAAATTATTAATTTGAGACACAAAATAAGGTTCAAAGATAACTACCAACCCCAAAGATTAACTTACGGATATGCCGTCATTAGATTTCTTCGTATTAATACTTTTCTTCTCCTGAGTTTCACTTTTATTGCTTTGTTTTCCTTTTTTAGCCATTTTCACGTCCGTCTACCATCGAACAGCACAAAAAGTGCAATATCTTATCATTCATTATCTATTTCGTATCTAAATATCGGTCACTAGTCAAGCTTGTTTACATAATTTTTAATACATTGATAAGTAATTCAATTAATAATAATCCATTAATATTTTACAATTATAAACGACCACGTGTAGTTCACATTTTATAGGTATTGATAAGATGTGATAATCCATTTACACACCCAATTATTATTTACTTTCTGAGGAAAGATATTATGATGGCTAAAGGAAAGTCTGTGGTAGTGGTAGACCCACCCAGTGCGCTGCAAAAATGGGTTATGTTTGTTGATCTACCCCATTCCCACTCCACTCTCAATCCCTATCCTAAATCTCATCCCTATCCCGACTTCACGGCCGTCAACACAATCGTAACAATATCTGTGTTGCGAATAACTACTGCAATGACTTTCTTTAGCCAGTTGCTTCAATAGTTACGTTTGGTTTTAATGTTACAAATAATAGTTGATAAAAACTTCGTTTGAAAAGAGTATTTAGCCGAGTTTTTAGCCTGATTCTTCCCATGACTACCCTAGCCCAAACACTCGGAATCGGGCCGCTCGTGGCGATTATGTCCGCGTGTTTTGGTTCCACGGAAGCACTTTCCACAAGTGTTCGTGTTTTTTTTCTTTTAATTTTATTAATAATATACATTATTACGATGGTCCAGTGATCGCAGACTCGGCTTCTGAATTTAGAGGTCGCGGGTTCAAATCCGGACTTACACCAATAACTCTTCGAAATTCTTTTCGGAAGTTATGTGTGTGTGTTATACTGATATAATAGGTATATTTATATTAATTGGCTATTCTAAGTGTCTATAAAGAGTTACAAAAATAAAATTATTTTTGATTTTGAATGTACAGTACCGCGGCTAACGTCACAACGGGGTGTATTCCATAAAAAGTATTTAAAGTATAAGTGTGTATTTCTGTTAAAAGACTGCTTCTATCTCACGTCTACTTTATTTAGTTTTGATGGTCGTAAGATTCACTACTGTAACTATAATAAAAATAAAATACTATAATAAATCATTCATTCATTCATTCGTTCAATTATAACATCAGTATCTACCTAAATGTTTGTTCACGCAATAGTAAAACGTTCTCACCACAACACAGGAACATATATATTGCAGTTTCTGGGTCATTCGTTTCATGTAGCAAAGTGCAGTTCCTTCAAAGACTTAAAGACACCATAATTTCAGTAAAACATGGATATTTATATTTGCATAATTTAATCTCGGCAACATTATTAGGCATGCATTTTAAGTTTCATCTTTAAAAAGAAACAATTGGAAAACTAAAGTACTTTTAATGTTTTTTTTAAAGTAAACCACGTAAATTGACAAGCATTTGCAATCACTGAAACCAGTTATTATAGCTTTTATTGCACTCTATAGTTGGGGTGTTAAAATTGTCTGATTTACAAGTTTCGACAGCTTCTTCACCGGGCTGGAACCTTTGACCATTTCTGAATAATTTTCTTATTTTTAGGTAATGTAAAGAAATCGTTACAGCTTTTTTAAGTCAAAACTGTATTGATAATAGTCAAAAATATCTACATGTTTTCTGCTACAAATACGTTATTGAAGCCGTGTCAGACCGGACAGATCAAAGTCGTAGAAAATTATTGAACGAACATTTTCCTCAGAACAAATCATTTTAGTACGTAACTTGAAATATTCCAACTGTTTGGAGACACAACATTTAAGCAATTTTAAACAGTTCCAAATTCAAAATTTCCGGGAATCATAGATACGACAGAACAGACAGAAAAAGCATGACTAGCATCATTTGCAAATCATTACGTGATAGAGATGATTTTAGTATACGTATATATACTGTTATATCTACAGCCAATGCACATACCATACTAAAAACTGTAAATAGATCAGTAGGCGAAAACATACACCTTGAAAATAGCTACGTTTATGTTGAACAAGTATATTTATTTCACAATTTAAGATAGAGTAGGCTGAAGAACCAACTTTAGTCAGTATTATTCAAGCTCAAATGCTTAAAGTATTTGGGAAATTTGTTTTTATCTACGGATGGTCGACTCACAAACTATTAGGTTCTTGTAGAAAAACAAAATATGGCTTATATTTTTTTTACGTTAAGTTACAATGAAATAAATTTATGACAAAATATTCATTTTATAAAACATAAAAGGATTTAAAATATTTTGTATCTTAATTTGCTACTGAGGTATTGTATAAATCAAATCAAACAGTTATTGATAATTTTAAGTAAATTTTACACTAAAATGTATTTACTATATACCAAATCATACACTGATCACCTTACAAACCAACCAATCAACCTTATTCATGTATAAAAGAACAAATTAATGAATGCAGCGAAATTATTGGAATTTTCTTTTCTTTAACTCAAATGATAGTCACCGTACAAACTACATGTGTTCACATGTAAGTAATGTCGAGAGTGCTCCCAGTATATTACTGAGTTTGATCTTCTGCTATGATACAATGAAAAGCGGAAATTTATATTGTAATCATAGATTTAACACAGACTGTAGTTGATCGCACACGTCAGTAAACATGTACTACTAATCATCACTGAAAGCGCGGCCGCGATTAGCGATTCTAGGGATTTTTATAATTCAACACATGAACAATAATAAGTAAAAGTTGACACTTGGAGCGACATCGACAACTCATTCTTGGTCTCGTTTTTGAGTGACTATTGCCGATCTATTACTCTTAAATCTATGATTGTAATCATTCTGCTATGGGTATGCCCTTCTCCCTATTACCTTAATTTGTTTTTAACTTCACGCCTTCTTCAATGCGAAACTGTTAACTGTGTCGCTGATTTTTCACCAAAAAGAATAGGTTGCTGAATCTATTGGCATAAATCGGGCATAGCTTACATCATAAGTTTCAAAAAGTGATTGGTTTGTAGCCAGAAACTGATCCAACGAGTTTTTGATTCAAAAGTCGTGGGTGATCTTGTCTTCCAAACAACCGAGGCAACCTGTCTTTCTTTTATAAAAGTGCATTATACGATTAAATTTATTATCCTTATCACTATCTTACCTTATAAAAATAGGTCTGGTAACAGCAGTTACATTATAAATAAACGGTAAGTAAATTATTACATTTGATAGTAAGCGAGCTATAGAATATTTATTGTTATTTATTTGAAGAATCATTGAAGAAAACTTCATCAATATAAGTGTATCTTATTGAAAAAGTTTCTTCAATTTTGATATTGTCAGATTTTGTAACTAAGTCACGACAGCACTAGATATTAAGCGTACGTTCTTATATATAGTTAAATTAACTTGTTCAGTATCAATATTTTTTGTGCTATATCTTAGTTTGTTATAAGATTCATCTCATGATGTCCTCTATTTAGATTTGGTCACTGTATGGTCACTTGGTCATTTGGTCACTGGTGGTGAATGCATCCATGTCAATTTTATGGTGATGGAATTTTACAGAAGCCATATTTTGTTGATTTTAAGTTTATTAACCTACTTTTCTAGCAGTTTTATGGACGGTCTAAAGCGATAGTGAGAAATAAAAAAAATCGGACAATTTATAATTTGGCGATTGCGTTCGGGTTGTTTTGTTTCCCGGATAGGAGACACATTCCTCAAGCGCACGTGTTGAAATATGTAATCTAAAATAATATGTTTCGTCTCTGTATTACGTGTCTGTGAATACCTATGAAAATAAAGCTATTTTGTTTTGATTTGATCTGCTTTTCTATAAACTAATGATAAAGACATCAGAGAGATAAATAATAAAGATTTTTCAATAGACAATCGACATGGATCAGATCTAATATGAATAACATAACATAACATAACTTCACGCCGTTTGTTACCTGAAGGTGTAGGCAGCAGCTGTTAAGCCTCGTCTCGCCGTTATGTTTACGTCCCAAATGGCGAACCTATTGCCATACCGGGCACAAAGTTTTCAGTCATCAATATTTATCACACATAACATCCGAAAAACAATTTCGAAAAGTCACCTCTACCTCTGGATCAGAAGCCGTGTGCTCGACCACTGGGCCACCGAGACATATAATAACGACTGAATAGTTGTAAATAATTTTTATTTAAAAATGACTTAATCGCAAAAAAAAACAAATACTCTCGCCACCATTTCGGACATAAACATAACGGCGAGACGAGGCTTAACAGCCGCTGCCTATACCTTCAGGTAGAAAAAGGCGTGAAGTTATGTTACGTAATTTATGTGCATGATATTATTTATATATGGAAAGAAAAATTATTACAATGTTCCAAGTGGTTTAAACCCAATTAACCTTACATTAACAGTTATAAATGGAAATGTAATTTATAGATCCACACAGATCTCTCCCCTCCGTTTTCTCTGCCTACCCCGCAAGGGATTTGGCGTAAAGTTACGTATGTATGTATACAGATGTCGCGTCAACAATTTAAATTCAATCGATTAATGTAATTGAACAAAAAATATGTCGAGATTGAACTGAAGACGTTCAAATCTTCCTCCATTATGTGGATTAAGGGGGTGTCTGTGCTGCTTCAGGTGAGGACACGTTACGGATATTCGCGATAGATGCTGGTTGTTTTGCAAATAATAGAATTTGGTGTAATGCTTTGAAATAGATCTTCTAGTTTCCTTTCCAAACAAGAAAATACTTGTATTATGGATGTGAGCTAAAAGTTCTTAATTTCGTATGCCATACAAGCAACTACGCATAACATACATATATGAACTCGGGCAGGAATCAAACTCACTGATCTCGACGTCTTAGTGAGTAGTTTTATCTGTGCACCATTACGCATGATGGTAATGGATTGTGAGATATCGATAGATAAATAATTTTATTAAAAATAAAAACATGGCAGTTCCAAGTTTACTGAATCAGTTAGATAATAACACATAAATAGCATAACATAACTTCACACCTTTTTCTACCTGAAGGTGTAGGCAGTGGCTGTTAAGCCTCGACTCGCCGTTATGTTTACGTTCCAAATGGAAAAGGTGGCGAACCTATTGCCATACCGGGCACAAAGTTTTCAGGCATCGATATTTTTCACACATAACTTCCGAAAACAATTTCGAAAAGTCACTGGTGTGAGCCAGTGTCAGGATTCGAACCCGCAAATTTCAGAACCGGTTTGCTCGATCACTGGACCACCGAGACATTTATAAAATTTATAATTATTTACATATTTAAATATATTTTAATTGCAGATATAACAAACAACTTTAGGGCAAAGGCTGCCCCATTCTCAGTTTGTTGATTACGAACATAATAAATACTCCTTTAAATTTTGAACTAGGTTTTTGGGTTATTATTTGGAAAGTCGTTAATTTGGATTACATTTTGACAGTTCACGTCCAAACGACTAACTGGTGTGACGGTTCGACGGAACCATTCTGCAACAACAAACTCAAAACAAGCCAACGGAGATTGAACTTGTTAGACAACGTGGACATATTTTAATTAAACTGCTATGTTATATACATTTTGTATTATATTTATTAATATTGATATACTATAAAAATGAGGAAACTTATCTAAAGTATCTACCTAATTTACAAATAATTTGTTACTAGCTGACCCGGCGAACTATGTTCCGCACCAAAAGTATTTTTTTTCAGCATTAACGATTATAGTGCTAAATCACGAAAATTATCATTTTCTTTACTACGTTATACATGAATTATACAAGCAAACCAACCCGTTGTCACCCTCAAAATCCATTGCGTAATTTCAAAGATATTAGGGGACAGCGGAAAGTGACTTTGTTTTATACTATGTAATCATCATCAGCCCTTCCAGGTCCACTTCTGGACGTAGGCCTCCCCCATAGAGCGCCACAACTGCCGGTCCTGTGCAACCTGCATCCATCGGCCTCCCGCGGATTTCACCAGGTCGTCGGTCCACCTAGTGGGGGGACGGCCTACTCCGCGTTGACCGATACGTGGTCGCCACTCGAGCACCTTTCTACCCCAGCGGTAATCGGTTCGTCGAGCGATGTGGCCAGCCCATCTCCACTTCAACGTGCTAACTTTCTGGGCTATGTCGGTCACGCCAGATCTCTTGCGTATCTCCGTATTGCGGATTTTGTCGCGCAGAGAGATTCCAAGCATAGCCCGTTCCATAGCACGCTGAGCCACCTTCAGCTTCGTCATAAGGCCAACATTGAGAGACCACGTCTCAACCCCGTATGTCGTCACTGGTAACACACATTGGTCATAGACCTTAGACTTCAGGCACTGTGGGATTTTGGACGAGAAGATTTCCCTTAGTTTCCCGAACGCTGCCCAACCGAGTTGAATCCGTCGGTTTATCTCTTTCTCGAAGTTGACTCTACCTAGCTGGACTGTTTGTCCTAGGTAAACATAGTGGTCGACAACTTCGCATCGCATCGCCAACAGTAACCGGTGCTTGAAATGCAATGATTGAAATGTTCATTCTGAGACCTACTTGTTGGGAAAATCTGCTGAGATCCTTGAGCATTGTACCAAGGTCCTCCAGTGATTCTGCCATGACCACGATATCGTCGGCAAATCGAAGGTGAGTGATGTATTCGCCGTTGATGTTGATGCCTAGTCCAAACCAATCCAGGAGCTTGAATACGTCCTCCAATGCAGCGGTGAACAGCTTCGGAGAAATTACATCCCTTTGTCTGACACCTTTCTGCAATGGAATGGGATTCGTACTCCCAGACCCAATCCGGACTGACATAGTGGCGTTTCTATACAAACACTGCAACACTTCGATATACCGATAGTCAATTTGGCATCTCTGGAGGGACTGCAGCACTGCCCAAGTTTCGACGGAATCAAAGGCTTTCTCATAGTCCACAAACGCCAGGCACAAAGGCTGATTATACTCCTCGGTCTTTTGTATAATTTGGCGTAGTGTGTGTATGTGGTCTATGGTACTATAGCCTTTCCGGAAACCGGCTTGTTCGGGAGGCTGGAAGTCGTCGAGCCTGCGCGAGAGTCGATTTGTAATGACCCTCGAGAACAGTTTATAGACATGGCTCAAAAGCGAGATGGGTCTATAATTTTTCAAGCGGGTTGTATCACCCTTTTTGAAAAATAACACCACCACGCTCCTGGTCCATGCCCCTGGAACGTCGCCCCCGAGCACGACAGAATTAAAAAGTTTCTGAAGGGCCTTAAGGATCGGTGTACCACCCGCCTTCAGAAGTTCGGTAATAAATCCATCGTCACCCGGTGCCTTTCCGTTCTTTAGCTGCGTGAGAGCCATTCTGATCTCGTACAGACTGACGTCCGGGATGTCTTCGCTGTAGTGACGAATTAGCTTGGATCTGGGATCTCGAGCCAAGCCGACAGCAGGAGTTTGTGAAGACTCATATAACTGTCTATAGAACTTCTGAACCTCTCCCAGAATCTCATCTTTGGAAGAAACAACGACGCCGTTATCCTTCTTCAATTTAGTCAATTGACTCTGCCCATTAGACAGATCTCTTGCGAATACTTTAGAGCCTTGGTTTCGCTCTATAGATTCTTGTATCCGCTGGGTGTTACATTTGCGAATATCGTGTCGTATATTTTTCGAGATCTGCCTATTTAGCTGCCTGAGTTTGGACCAATCGGCCGAAGACTGCGTCAAAATTTCTCGTCTCTCTTTCATGAGCCTGAGAGTGGGTTCCGACAGTTTTTGAGTTCTGTTTGCACGTCGCTTACTAAAAAATTTAGCACCGACGGCATGCACAACTTCCACTATCCTGCTGTTCATATCGTCCACTGTTTCACACTCATCTAGGCATTGTAAGCGATTTTGGAGTTCGAGCTGAAAGTTTTCTGGGTTTTGGTATTGAACAGGTGAAGGACGCAAAGTAGACCTCATCCGACGTGACCGCTCGACTTTGACACAGAGATTCAACATGCCTCTAACTAGTCTGTGATCGCTCCCAGTTTTCACTCTGTTGATCACTGAGACATCGTTGAATATATGTCGTTTGTCTGACAAGATGAAGGCTATCTCATTCCTTGTTGAACCATCGGGGCTAATCCAGGTCCATTTCCTTTGGACACCTGCAACATAGATAGAGATACAGTAACATTTCCGGCTCATTCAGGAGTAAAATGGGAACGGAGGGAGAATGAAGTAGTCTACCGTACAAAACGCTTAAGCTGCCATTTTACGTCAATATTCTTAAGATCGTGGTATTTCAACCCGGCCCGTTCATGCAGCGTGGTTCTATAATTAATAATAATATTAATAATATCTTGGACACAAATAACACAATGCCCTCTAGTTCCAAACTAAGCAACTAAATGCTTGTGCTATGGATACTAGATAACGGATACTAATGCATAATAATATATACTTTTCTTTTGTAAATACATATTTATAATATATAGAAAAACACCCACACGCATACATACAAACATCCATGCTTGTCACAAATATTTATACTCGGGTGGGAATCGCACCCGCCAACGATTCTACAGTCGGTAGCTTTACCAGTGCGCCACGAGGCTCGTCAAATAATACAGCATCGATGGATCAAAAACAGTCATCTAACCGCTATACTCCTCACTATGATCTACCACTATTTGAGAAATCGGAATTATGTAGATTAGACCATCTATTTGTCTTGCAGCATAGAACGATTCAGTGACAGCTTCGATTCATTTTGAAATTTGCTTACCATTTTAAAAACTTAATGCATAATGGGCAGTGACAGTGCTTTAGAGAATATTGAATACCCAGCACTAGACTCGCCTGCGTCGTAAGAGGTATCAAATAAAGTATTTGGCTTATTTATTAGTCATTGTTATTTGGTTCTATATTATATAGATTTCAAACAAGTACACCGCGTATTACTCTTTCTAGTTCAACGTGTCCATCCTAAGGTTGTGTGGAAAAGATCGCAGCAAATGATAAGACCGCCTTTGTACTAAGTTAATAATTACCATGTACTACTTACTTTCATATATTCCTTAAAGTATATGTATGTATGTATCTCTATTTATGTATATATTTTGTTAATGTAAGTATGTATGTTTATTAATAGAAAACAGTTATTATTAATACAGTTGTTATTAATCATACCATAGATTTAGCAGAGCATTATAATTACCCGTGTTTCAAGCATTTATGTCCTTCCAAAGGTTGCCTGGAAGAGATTGCTCATAGCGATAAGGCCGCCCTTTGTACTCTTAATTTTAAGACCTTTTCTGTATTCTAATTGATATTGAATGTTTATGATACAAATAAAGAGTTATCTATCTATCTAAATGGTGTACAATAAAATGCAGTCTATTCTATTTTATTATGAGCCTCGTAAGTAAATTGTACTCTCATTTAGCCTATCAGCGGTCCTGAGTTTGGTCCTGGTTCAAACTAATCACTTGCTGGATATTATCTATATTCTATGCATTTTCTATACCATTGAAATAACTGCTTTCTACTATATTTAATATTTTATGGTATTGGGGAGCAAATGAGCAGGCGTGTCACCTGATGGTGACCAAAAAACGCCGCCCATGGACACCCGAACACAGATAGTTGCGTTGCCGGCCCTTACAATGGGATATGGAAGAGGTCGGAATCGGCCTCCGGATAGATAGATAGATAATTCTTTATTTGTACTCCATAAAAAACAAAAGAACAAACATTAATTACAAATTAATATACAAGTGCAAATGGCGGCCTTATCGCTAAAAGCAATTTCTTCCAGGCAACCTTTGGAAGGACAGAATGGCATGAATTTTACGGGTAGGGGAGGTAGGGGAGGCATGGGCAGTAGGGAGACATGGGCACCCCTCTTTTATTCCGATTTGATCATAGATTTTATATTTTTCTTTTAATCCATAGGGTATATGTAAATTCGGTAAGTTATCAAAGACAAACACGCTTAAAGATTTTGGGCTAGTAAAAGTAAATATGTGTTGTGGTTTCGTATCGTAATAAAGATAAAACTAATAAAAGGTATGTGTATTTTTCATTATTTATCTATTGTATATTTACTAATCTATATATTAAACTGAAAGTTAAGCCTAAATATTAAGATTCATTAAAATACCGGTAACTTGAGTCGAAAATGTATACAGAGGGAGCAATGGGCATCTGGATGATGGGGAGGTTTGGACATGCCCAATGCTCCCTCTTATTATGTTCAGTATAGAAAAATTGTTAACAATTGGTTTATTTTTAATTAACATAACATCACGCCAGTTTTACCCGAAGAAGTAGGCAGCGGCTGTTAAGCCTCGTCTCTCCGTTATGTTCACGTCCCAAACGGAATAGGTGGCGAACCTATTGCCATACCGGGCAGAAAGTTATCAGTCATCGATATTTATCACACACAACTTCCGAAAATTACGAAAAGTCGTAGTGAAAAGTCGTGTGTGGTAAAAGTGTAAAGGTGGTAGAGCCAAGCAGTTTGCTGCATGAATGGGCCGGCTCGACTGGTGAAATACCACGACCTCTCAGAAGACCGACGTAAAGTGGCTCATGTCGCGTTTCCTTCGGTGAGAGAGGTACCCGGAGGCCCACCCCTCTTACCCATCCTTTCCTATCCCCTATCCTTTAAAGGTTGGCAGCGCAACAGTAACACTATATGTGTTGCTGGTGTCCATGGGCGGCGTTGGTTGCTTAGGTCCATCAGCCATCAGGTGATACGCCTGCTCGTTTGCCCTCCTATCCCATAAAAAAGTCATTGGTGTGAGCGAGGATTTGAACCCACTATTTCTTGAATCAGAAGCGGGATGCTCGGCACTGCGCTACCGAGACTTAGTCCTTAAAGGGTTATACCCAATCTCCGATAATTTAAGGTACTGTTTAAGATATTTTTATTTTATTTCTTAACTCTTATTCTTGGTTTCTGTTATTGATATAGTTATGTAATAGTCTATTTGTTAGTCTCGGTGGCGCAGTGGGCAAGCATACGGCCTCTGATCCAGAGGTCCGGGGTTCGATTCCAGATACTGGCTCACACCAATGACTTTTCGAAATTGTTTTCGGAAGTTATGTGTGATAAATACTGATGACTGACAAACTTTGTGCCCGGCATGGCAATAAGTTCGCCACCTATTCCATTTGGGACGTAAACATAACGGCGAGACGAGGCTTAACAGCCGCTGCCTACACCTTCGGGTAACAAAAGGCGTGAAGTTATGTTGTTATGTTATGTTATGTTATTTGTTAACTAATTTTTGAATTCCATTATGGATATTAACTGATTTATAGGCCGTGCCCAAGCCTCCCACCGGGTATGCCCAAGCCTCCCTCACATAGGGAGCATTGGGCACTTTTGAACTTAGTTTTTAAAATATCGCATAATTCTAACCGCTAACCGATGTTGATACTGCGCGTTTAGTTTATTTTAGCTATTTCCACAGCATTATGTCGTACGGCTTATTGCTTTGGGGTAGTGCCGCGGATGCAGATTCAGTTTTTGTGCTCCAGAAACGAGCCGTTCGTGCTATCTATATGATGAGTCCCAGGGATACACTAAGAAATAAATTCAAAGAAATAAGAATTATGACATTTTATTCACAATATATTTATGAAAATCTTATTTATGTTCATAAATATAAAACTAAATTTAAGAAAAACTGTGATGTTCATAAACTAAATTTAAGAAATAAAAACAAACTCGCTGTGCCCACTACTAGGCTCCATAAAATCTCTAACTCGTTCCCAGGTCAATGTATACGCTTTTACAATAAACTTCCAAACGACGCGATTGAATTATCCATGGGGAAATTTAAAAATTATATTAAAAGTAGATTATATCAAAGGGCTTATTATTGTATCGCAGACTATATAAACGATAAAAAAGTTTGGAATTGAACTGCTCCTTTTGTGTTGTATTGATTGTACTTATCACTATTTGTTAAACTGGATATTTGAAAAGAGTCGGCCTTGAGTTTCTTGCCAGTTCTTCTCAAGAAGCCTTGACGCCGGAACTGGCACTTAGATTCGCTTTCACATTCAAGACAGTGTGATGAAAGGGAATCTAAGCTCCGTGAATGTTTTTTTTTATGTGACGATTCTAAGTACTTTGTAAAGTCTATGGAATAAAGATATTTTGAATTTTGAATTTTTTTTTTTTAATTTAATGTTGAGACTGATGGTAATTTTTAAGAAAGCTCTTCAATTATATCTAGCCAAATATGTGGTGCAACAAAAATTGGCAATAAAAGTTGATTAACTATAAAATCTAATTTTTTATGCAATAAATAGTAAAAAAGTGCCCATCCCTCCCCTACCTCCCCTAATCATAGGTGTTGGAATATACAAAGACATAATTGATTATCATTAATAAATAGTATTATCATTAATACTATTATATAATAATACAAAATGTAATACATAAAAAAAATACAAATTTATACAAAATACACACATATATAAATACTAATACATAATCATACATAGCAAAAGTAATATGTAACATCGACTACTGAAATGTTTCGTAGTGAAGCGTTAGCAGAGTTTTAAAACTTGTGATGGATTTCGCTTTTCTGATCTCCACGGGTAGTGCATTCCACAGCAACACTGCCTGGATGGAGAAAGATTGTCCATAAAAGTGTGTAGAATCCATTGGGACTGCCAATCTCAAATTTTCTGATGACCTCAAATATTTCGAATGTGTGACATGTAACAACTGGAAACGTTCTTTGAGGTATTTAGGAGAGTCGGGATTAAATAAAACGTTATATAATAACGAGAGAACGTGAATATTCCGGCGAAAACGAATAGGAAGCCACTTGAGCTTTTTACGAAACTCTGAAACGTGATCATATTTGCGGAGACCAAATATAAATCTGATGCAGACATTTTGAAGACGCTCAAGTTTGTCAAGTTTTGCTTCATATAACTATAACTCTCTCACCGAGTGAAACGTGGCATGAGCCACTTATGTGGATATTTTGAGAGGCCGTGGTATTTCACTTGACGAGCCGGCCCATTCATGCAGCGAACTAGCTGCTATATACACTGTATATATTATTCGGTGCTTACACCATATTATTTTTTTTATTTTTTTCTGGCTGTCTAGCTGGCAGCTAGCTGGTGTAATAAGGAGTAACTTAGACTCTTTTTTAATCTTTTAGTTATTTATTTATTTCTTCTAATCATAACATTACATAACTACACACCTTTTACTACCCGAAGGTGTAGGCAGCGGCTGTTAAGCCTCGTCTCGGCGTCTATTCCTCTTGTGTATGACACAAGAGGAATAGATGGCGATGACTATATATTTCACAAATAACTTCAGCAAATAATTTCGAAAAGTCATAGGTGTGAGCTAGAATTTGAACCCACGACTTCTTGATTCAGAAGCGGGGTGCTCGACTACTGGACCACCGAGACATTCAAATAATGCTTCCGAGGCGAAACAAATACAACATAAATATCTATTACTAACAATATGTGGCCTGATATTCGCCACCTAGTGTATTTGGTACTAGAAAATTGATTGGGCGCGTTGAAGCATAATTGCCCCTGTGTACGAATGTTACTACACTCCCGGGTAATAAGGTGCTGAATTTAGCTGTACAGTAAATATTAAAGTAAAAATAGCAACCATAATATTAATAATATCTTGGATATAAACCACACAGCGCCCTCTAGTTACAAACTAAGCAAATAAATGCTTGTGCTATAGATACTAGATTACGGATATGAATATATACACTCGAGAGCAATGAATCCGGGTCACTTAAAGAATCCTAAAAATCTCGGAAACTAAAAATGCTAGGTTAATGCAATAAATTGTATTTAATAGACAATGTAATACCCCTTAAATGAAGGTATTAAAACTTCTTAGTTATTGTAAAGTTATATCATAAAAAAATCGAATTTGAAAAAGGGCCACTTTCGAAGATGGAACTACGAAATTACAGCATTTGGTTTTGCTTTTGTTTGTAATCTGTCATTTATGTGGGTACATAAACCATGTTGATAGTGCTCTATATTCATTATTCAAGCTGAAATTATGTCGCTTACGCCTGAAGAATGCACCAGAATACTTACAATGCTGGAAACCGGCCGGAGTCAGCGCGATACAGCCAGGACTGTTGGTGTGTCGCTGTCAACAGTACAAAGAGTTCTCCGACGTTACGAAGAAACTGGTTCTAACCTACGCAGACCAGGAACGGGCAGAACCAGGTATACCACAGCACGAGAAGACCGATACTTGGTGAACACCATGCTTCGAAATCGCTTTCTCACAGGAACTGAACTCACCAATCAGTTTCGACGCCTCGGAGGAAGTAACCCAAGTGCATGGACAGTAAGACGTCGGCTTGCTGAATCTAACTTAAAACCCCTTAGACCTGCAAACGGCCCTAAACTGGAGCGTGGGCATCGTATTTCAAGACTAAGATATGCCCAGAGCCACGTAAATTGGAGTATTGAAGATTGGTCAAAAGTTATGTTCTCCGACGAATCAAAATTTATGCTCTACAAGCACGATGGAAGACACAGAGTGTATCGAAGACCAGGGGAAAGATTCAAGCAAGCATGCATCGAGGAAAAAGTAGCCTACGGTGGTGGGTCTGTACTTGTGTGGGCCGGAATTTCTTCTGAAAGTCGCACAGAGCTGGTGATCATAGAAAACGGCTCTTTAACTAGCGTAAGATATGTGGAAGAAATCCTCAATGATCACGTTGGTCCATTTATGGTCAATTTAGGTGAGGATGCTATATTTATGCATGACAATGCCCGACCTCATACAGGTAGGATTGTGAATGACTACCTTCAAGAGATGAACATTACTCGTATGGAGTGGCCAGCGCGCAGCCCGGATATCAACCCGATCGAGCATGCTTGGGACGAGCTAGGCAGATGCGTAAAACAACGAAACCCTCCCCCAATCACGCTTCGTGAGCTCAAAATTGCTCTCACAGAGGAATGGGAGAATATTCCCCAAAATCGTATAAGGAACTTGGTGTACAGCATGCCAAACCGCGTAAACGCAGTAATGGAAGCACGAGGAGGCAATACGAAGTATTAAAATTCAAGAAAATCGTAATAAAGTTCAAAAATTTCATGTTTCCTATTTTTGTTTTAAGGAGAGATCAGCAGATTTTTTCTTTATGTAATTTTGTGTTAATAAAATGTATGGTGACTCATATTTTTTTTACTTTCATTTAAGGAGTATTACATTGTCTATTAAATACAATTTATTGCATTAACCTATCATTTTTAGTTTCCGAGATTTTTAACATTCTTTAAGTGACCCGGATTCATTGCTCTCGAGAGTATATACACCTGCAGCACTGATACTATCTATCAGTGTTGCAGTCCATGAGCAGCTCTAGTCACTAACAGAGGCTAAACCCCTCACCTCGATTCCAACTCCTGCTCTATAGTAGGAGTCAGAATCCAGGTGATGGGTTTAGCCTCCGGATACCTCTACCACCGAAAGAAACGCGGCTTAAATCGCTTAATGTCGAAATATTCTGAGAGAACGTGGTCCTAGCACTATGAATTTGTCGTCTCTTATTACAGTCCTCTGGGTTGCTGCATGAATGGACCGGGTCGCCCGATGAAATATCACGCCCTCTCGGAATATCGGCATGAAGTGGCTCGTGCCGCGATCCCTTCCCTCTTCCCTACTCCATTGAAGGACGGCAACGCATCACGGTGTTCATGGGCGGTGAGTAGTTGCTAACCATGACCCACTTGCTTGTTTGCCCTCCTATTCCATAAATTCAATAAATTGAAAGTCTCTTAAACTATATCTACTCATCCTGATCCTTATAAATAACAGCTAAACTATTAATAATAATACACAGTTTAAACAAATATAACTTGGAAATATTTTCATAAAGCAAAACTAGTGTTATATGAGAACACAATATTTTGTGTGAACCATTTTGTAGTCAGTTTTGCAGCACAATACGTCACACGCGAAGTTGGATGAGATAAGGCCACTATTTTGCTGTGACACTTTACTGAATAACTTGCACCAAACTGTGTCGGAACAGAACGTTCGTTTTCCGGGTTTATCAAAAGATACTGATGCTTATAATATATTATTATTGAAGACATGTATATTTTAACTTTTAAACAATTTAATAACACAGGTGTAGGCGATGGCTGTTAAGCCTCGACTCGCCGTTATGTTTACGTCCCAAATGGTGGCGAACCTATCGCCATACCGGGCACAAAGTTTTCAATCATCGATATTTATCACACATAACACTCGAAAAGAATTTAGTGTACAAATGATAATAATTTGAATAACCACGTCAATTGTATAGAGAAGTCAGTGAAATAGAGTTAATTGTATGACACATTTTGGGCCCCGCTTTAATTGTCATCTACAGGAGGATGTATTGCTCTGCGACCGGAAATAATTATGTGTGGAATTCAACCAAACGCAATATGAACAAAGATATATGTAAGTACAGGATGTTCTGCAATATTATTTATTACAGTTTTGTAGGATGTCACATAACATAACATAACTGCTCGACTTTTTCTACCGGAAGGCGTAGGCAGTGGCTGTTAAACCTCGACTCCCCGTCATGTTTAAATCCCAAATGGAACAGGTGGCGAACCTATTGCCATACCGGGCACAAAGTTTTCAGTCATCGATATACAGTACACATAACTTCCGAAAATAATTTCGAAAAGTCATTAAAACCGGCGACCTCTTGATTCAGAAGCGGGGTGCTCGACCACTGGACTATCGAAGCTATAATATTAAAACAAAATACTATTGAAATTCCATCTAAGGTTAAAGAGAGACTAAGAATAACTTAATTGCTTTGTGTTTGTCTGTTTGAAATATTTGAACACGATAATTTCTGAAAGACCACTTAATCCTATGTGAAACCCACGTAATATCTTTTGATAAGCATACTAAATATGATGGTTTTGGAAAAGGAACAGGGGATATGATAAATCATTTCATTACATAGTTTCCTCGCTTTCCGCTGTCGGTCCTCTTATATGCTCAAAACTTTGAAACTACGCAACGGATTTTGATGCGGATATGTTTCATAGATAGAGGGTGTAAAGAAACCACACCAGTTTCTATGTATGTTATAAATTTTCGTGATTGCTAATTTTTGTTAATTGAAAATGCTAATTTTAATTGTAAACGTTGTAAAGATTACTTTTGATGCGGAACAAAGTTCGCCGGGTCAGCTAGTTATAAATAAAATTCTAATACATAATATATATTGCCAGGCTTTAAAATGAGATAGGCAAAAAGTCAAAAATGGGAATAGAAGAGGGGAAAGGGTTTGGGTTTCTGGGTCTGACCTGCAAACTATATCAGGAACCAAAATAATGTAGAATTTTGAGTAGTGCAGTATATAATCAAAACAAAATAATTTTAATTTAATTTTTATTAACCTAGAAACCAAGTCCCTTTCTTTTTCTCAAAAACTTTATAAATAATAGCAATATGAATAGCCCGTTCAAAATTAAATAATAATCAGTTTTGCAGAACAGCCGCTGAGTTTTCTTGCTGGGTCTTTCTCAGGACTGGCCGCGTTTTTGACCCAGTGGTAGATTTTTAATAAACACTTTACCTTTTAATTTAAAATCAATGAATATTTAATAATAGTTATACTTTAATCTCAACCAACTTACAAAATAAGAAAATTTGTAATAATTTAATAATAACAACTTTTACTTATTAAATCATACAACAAAGGATCTTTAGAAGCAGGATATATGAATGCATCTTATAAATAAGTATTTAACTTTTGTTCTCATGGTCTGATGTGGGTTACCAATAGTAAAAATCATATTTTTAACATCAACTTTTTGATTTTTATTTCCAAAAAGTGGGTGCTCTCTGTATCAATAAAAATAGCCTTTGAACAACTACCATCTTTTTGTTCATCACTCGTGAAAATGATCTCTGTAAAGAGTTCGAAACGTCGGGAAATAAATATAAATAAATGATAAATAAACGCGATATAATCCTAAAAGTTGTTTTAATCAATGAGTGAGATTCGCGAAAATCTTAGAAATAAATATTACATAACTACACACCTTTTACTACCCGAAGGTGTAGGCAGCGGCTGTTAAGCCTCGTCTCGGCGTTGTTTATGACTCAAGAGGAATAGATGGCGAACCTATTGCCATACCGGGCACAAAGTTTTCAGTCATATCGATGACTACATATTTCACAAATAACTTCAGCAAATAATTTCGAAAAGTCATAGGTGTGAGCTAGGATTTGAACCCGCGACTTCTTGATTCAGAAACGGGGTGCTCGACCACTGGACCACCGAGACTCCGAGAATTATTGTTTCCGAGGCGAAACAAATAAAACATAAGTATCTACTACTAACAATATGTGGCCTGATATTCGCCACCTAGTGTATTTGGTACTAGAAAATTGATTGGGCGCGTTGAAGCATAGTTGCCCCTGTGTACTGTTACATCCCTCAACTGTATATGAAAAGGCCAACACATTGCCTAGTCAGCAATCTCGGCTATTCACCACTGGTAATAGAAACTGAGCCAGTCAGTCCAGTCAGAACCTCCGGGAAGACCACTCGCCCTTTCAAATTCCTAATTATATTTCAATTACTATTTCAATTAATATACAAATTCATTTAATAAATTTAATTTTCTTTTTTAAAAACCAAATTTCAAGTTCCCGTATAACATTGGTGGCAGCGCAAAGGGATAATAACATCCTGGTTCGCCTCTATCGCGTAAACGAACAGTTAAGTGGTGCAATAACGTGAAGTTTTAATTTGTGATTGTGTCATTTTAAATTAAATAATATCACTGTTTCGTGTATCAAATCCGCAAGAAGAATTCTACTGCCGTGCTGGTTGCTGTTTCCTGTCGCTGTGTGCCCTAAATCTACCTTTGAAACGAGGTAATTCACCAGAGAGAGATGAGACCCGCTCTCTCCGTAATCGCCGTGTTCCTGTAAGTGCTATCATAATAACATATTACTACTAAATCTCATCATATTGTGCAGTGAAAGTGTCAGTGAATAATATCGTGTACTTAAAATTAATTCTACATACATTCCTGTTGCCCGACGCGTGAACATACATAGTTTCGTTATCGCGTCCGGTCCAGACCTCGCGTCTTATCATTGTTTAGACTACAACTCACCAAGGAATTCAACATGCCTAAAGAAGAATGCCTAACAGTGACGAAAGAAATCGAATTAAATGTTTTAATTAAGTTTATAAATAGATTTGACGGCAACCGAGAAAAGTTAAATGCATATTTAAATAATTGTAGAAATGCAATTAATCTAGCTTCCGCATCTCAAAAACATATACTATTAACATATATTCTTAGCCAACTTGAAGGTCGTGCAGAAAGTGCATGTTCGATTAAAGAATTCGAGACTTGGGAACAATTAGAAGATTTTCTTAAATCACAATTCGGGGAAAGAAAGCATTACGCAGCATTACTATCCGACCTTCAAGATTGTCACCAATCTAGTAGCGAATCAGTCAATCAGTTCGCATTACGTGTCGAGTCGTGTTTATCAAAATTACTAACAGAAATTAATGTTTCAATTCCTACCAAAAAGAAAGGTGAACTGACTGGCCGTGTCGCTGCTATGCAAGATCTAGCTTTACACACATTTATTAGCGGATTAAATGCCCGTTTGTCTACGGTGGTTAGATGCCGTGATCCTGAAACTCTCAATGACGCAATCAACTTCGCTGTTTCCGAAGAAAAATTATTGCAGGCCTCTCTTAAACGAAATCTATCTTCGTTAAACACAAACCGTGCACCACAACGACAACCTCAATTTAATAGGAGTTTTGTTCAACACGGAATCACTTTACCAAGTAAACCTAATAATCAGGTATTTCCCTCTACCTCTGTTCCTCCGGTGTGTCGTTATTGTAAAGCCATTGGACACACCATTGATATGTGTCGTAAACGAGAGTATAACAATAGAAAATTTAGTAACATGCCAAATCAACATAATCAAGCGCCGACAAACTTTCGGAATAATAATAAACCCATCCATGCTATTGATGTGACCAAAGAGACAGCCGTCGGCGACGATTTAAACGAATAACGGGCTCACGTCGGTGTCTCGTGAGACCCAAGCTACAACCAATTCAATTAAATTACAATAACGACACCCCTTCTATTCCAATCACTGTTTCTAATACATCCACTAACAAACAGGGTAACCAGCCCCAAACTCATAGTGGCCCAATCACTGTTTCCAATACATCCACTAACAAACAGGGTAACCAGCCCCAAACTCATAGTGGCCCAATCGCTGTTTCCAATACATCCACTAACAAACAGGGTAACAAGCCCCAAACTCATAGTGGTCCAACTGTAACAAATATTGACTCTCTCGATCATTCATACCAATACCCTTCCAAATCCTGTCCTGACACTGCACCTGTAAAAGAAAATGAAGATACGTCAGTGTATAACATTACTACAAATCCAACCAAAAAATGCTTACCTTTTATAGAAGTCCACACCTCTGTATCCTCGAAACCCTTGAAATTGCTCATTGACAGTGGCGCTTCTATCAGTTTGATAAAAATAAATAAAATAGAGAAAATGCCTGAAATAATAAATCATTATGTGGCCTTCCATGGCGTAGGTAATACAAATGACGTCACGCGCACTCTCGGTCATATATTAATCAATTTTAATTCATTAGGCCATTATTTTCATATAATTCCAAACATTGAATTCCCCTATGATGGAATAGTCGGTAACGATTTCTTTTCCAAAACAAATTGTAAAATCGACTTTGTAGAAAATAAACTCATTGTCGATACCATAAAAATTAATTTAAAATTTACTAAACCAGTTTATACTATACCTCCTCGCAGCGAAACCATAATCGAATGTTCGGTACTAAACCCCGAATTAAATGAAGGCTTAGTTCTAGACCAAAACATAATTGAATCCTTATTAATAGCTAATTGTATCGTAAAAGTGAAATCAAATTCTAAAGTCAATATTTCAGTAGTAAATATTTCGGAAAAACCAATACACGTAACACCAGACAATAAAATAAAACTATTACCACTAGAAAGTAATTCAAAAGAAATTTACCACATTCACCATAACGACCCAAGCCAATTCGATACCCTGAATCGTACTGAAGAAGTTCTAAATCTATTAAGAGTACCCCATCTGAATACGGAAGAGTCTAATGCTTTATATGAACTCTGTTCCTCTTACTCCGATATCTTCCACCTTCCTAATGATCGACTGACAACTACTGACATCCTACAACATGAAATTCCAACTTCATCCTCTGTTCCAATCAATACAAAATCCTATAGATTCCCTGAAATCCATAAACAAGAAATAGAATCCCAAATCACTAAAATGCTCGATCAGAATATCATCAAACCTTCAAACTCCCCATGGTCTTCTCCAATCTGGATAGTTCCTAAGAAGGCTGATGCCTCAGGAAAACAAAAATGGCGTGTAGTTATAGACTACCGTAAATTAAATGACATCACAATCGGTGATTCATACCCCATACCAAACATAACCGAAATTTTAGACCAATTAGGTAAAAGTAAATATTTCAGCACGCTCGACCTTGCTTCTGGATTTCATCAGATAAAAATGGCAGAAAACGACGCTCCTAAAACCGCTTTCTCAGTTCCACAAGGCCATTTTGAGTTTACTCGGATGCCTTTTGGCCTGAAAAACGCTCCCGCTACTTTTCAAAGATTGATGAACTCTGCCTTATCTGGCCTCCAAGGAATACAATGCTTCATATATTTGGATGATATTATTATCCACAGTTTTGACCTGGACGAGCATATTAAAATCCTTTCTAACGTCTTTAGTAAACTACGCTCCTTTAACCTCAAACTGCAGCCAGATAAGTGTGAATTCCTACGTAAGGAAGTCTCTTATCTTGGTCACACAATTACAGATAAAGGAGTCAAGCCAAACCCAGATAAAATAAAGGCTGTCGCAGAATTCCCTGTACCAAAATGTCCTAAAGACATCAAATCATTCTTAGGATTAGTCTCCTATTACCGCCGATTCATACCAGATCTATCCAAGAAAGCAAAACCACTTACAAACCTCCTGAAAAAGAATATCCCCTTTGATTGGCAGAACGAACAGCAACTAGCCTTTGAAAGCTTAAAAAACGCCCTAATTACAGCTCCTATTCTAGCCTACCCAGATTTTAATAAACCATTTGTTTTGACCTGCGATGCATCTAATTTTGCAATTTCCGCTATACTATCCCAAGGTGAAATAGGAAGTGACCGTCCTATTGCCTATGCATCAAGGACACTCAATAAAGCCGAATGTAATTACAGCGTAACCGAAAAGGAGTGTCTGGCAATTCTTTTCGGTACCCAAACATTCAGACCATATCTTTACGGGCGTCAATTCAAAATTGTAACGGATCATCGGCCTCTCAAATGGCTATTCAACTGTAAAGACCCTAGTTCTAAATTAGTGAGATGGAGGCTAAGACTTGAAGAATTTGACTACGAAATAGAATACAAGAAAGGCAAAGTTAACAGTAACGCAGACGCATTTTCCCGTTATCCCGTTAATCCGATCACTGAAAGCCAACCATCGACATCTCATACAAACAATGATGGTGACGCCAGCCCTGAATCTGAAATCCCTCAAAACGTCCTTGATGAACTTATTGATTTAGGCGTCCTCGATCCAAGCCCATCAAACACGCCAAACATAGACATTGATGCCTTAAGCCTTCCCACTCCAAACTCTCCTGCTATTTCCGAAACAACTCTTATTCCTAACGACGAATATTCAGATTTCCTCAAATCTTTTGCTGATAAGAATGAATCCTATAATACTCAAATACGAGAACATAATGAAAGCCTTTTAAAAAGTAACATCAAAACAATCCTTGTCCCTACCTCTATCGACCTCGATGAATCCAACCCTTATATACAAGAGATCCTTTCTTCCTTAGATGATGAATCCAATTTGACAAATGGAGAAAGAGAGCTTCATTCCTTTAAGAAAATAATCTCTAGAGATATTACTTACTATATCATGTTTACAAAGGTTTATTATTTCGATACGTGTACTTATCCTGATATATTTAAAACACTAAAAGCAGTAAGAGATGAGATTATTCTTACCGGTACTATAAATGAATTTGCTATTTCAGATTTCAAAAATCCATTCGAACAAAATTCTTTTGTCAAGATATATGGTATGCTAATGTTTTTGTTTAATAATACTAATATTGCACCCAATGTATACCATAATAGCATAATTTACCCCGTACCCTCGGAAATAAATAAAATACTTAGAGAAAACCATGACATTCCGATAGCTGGACACTTGGGGTCTAATAGAATGTACGACCGTATAAGAGAACGTTATTATTGGAAAAATATGAAATCAGAAATTGAAAGTTATGCAAAAAATTGTAAATTGTGTCAATCAAATAAGCCACTTCGTAAAATAAATAGATCACCTATGCAAATTACTACTGCTTCTACTCGTCCATTCGAAAAAATAGGCCTCGATATCGTCGGACCCTTACCTGAAGCTGGGCTTATAAAATTAAAATATATACTTACCCTTCAAGACGACTTAACGAAATTCTCCATAGCCTATCCGATCCCCAACGCTACTGCAGAGGAATCTTGCGAATGTTTAGTACACTTTATTTCACTATTTGGTATCCCTAAGTATATACTCACCGAACAAGGAACTAATTTTACCGCCGAACTATTTAAAAGAACATGCGAATTCCTGAAAATAAAACACATCTGGGCTTCACCCTACCATCCGCAAACACAGGGTGCACTTGAACGAAGCCACTCTACCTTAAAAGAATATTTGAAATCATTTGTGAATGAAAACCAAACCGATTGGCACAAGTTTGTTTACACCGCTATGCTATCCTATAACAGTAGTGTCCACACAACAACAAGGTTTACTCCTTACGAACTAATCTTTGGTCATAAGCCATACATTCCTGACTCTGTCTTCGATTCTTCCACTAATATAACTTATCCTGAATATATTAAAATGCTCCAACATCGTTTAAAAATCTCCCGAGAAAAAGCACAGCAAAATATACAAAATTCCAAAGAAAGATCAAAGACCTATTACGACAGACACAGTCGTCCCGTCCAATATAAGGTAGGTGATTACGTCTATTTAAAAAATCACCTCAGACTGCGTAAGGCTCTTTCACCTGTTTGGAAAGGACCATACAAAGTTGTGAAAATCCACGGCAACAACACTCTTTCTCTATTAATTAACAGACGTCATGTAAAACACCATTTTGATGAAATAAAACCAGCACATGATTAATTTAGTTCGAATTAATTGCAGGATGGGCGCCGTCCACATTCTGGCAACTAGAAACAATCAATATCTAGAATACATTACACAAGGCCCCGGTTTGCTCTTCGATCCGGTCGGTACCCTAAAATTAATTAATGACCAATTCCATATAGTTATACCTATAGACGTATCTACTTTTAGAGAACATATCACAAACATTCACCAAACATTCAATATCATTAGATTCCAATGCAGAGAAAATGAAGAAATAGACGAAAAACAATGTAAGAATTTACTACAACCTTTAGAATCCCTATATGCAGATGCCCAACGCAACTATGACTCACTCTCTCACATAGTACACAACGATATTTCGAAAAGATCAGCCTGGTTTTCTGGTGTTGGTGTAGTTTTTAAACACATATTTGGCACATTAGATGAGAACGACGCAGCAACATATAACGACGCTATTCAAAAACTGTATAAAAACGAAGAAAAGCTTGTAGATTCGTTTAAGAAAAGTATTATGGTTTCCCAATCTGCTATCAGTAATATTAATAACACTTTGCATGAACTTTACGTTAACCAAGCGAAGTTGAACGACGCCATTGATCAAGTGATTATGTCATCTAACAATATTTCTCAAATTGTTATTTCTAATAGTTTTAAGGTTAAATTAGATGCAGTTCTGAATGTTTTACAGTCTCATCTACTTACAACTTCATTTAAAATTGAAGATATACTGAACTCCATCCTGTTTGTTAAAAGTAATACCATTCACCCATCTATAATTACACCTAAGCAACTATACAGAGATATAGTAAATAATTTAAAGTTATTACCTAAATACAGAGAATTTCCTATTAGTTTAGAATTAAGTAACATTCATACCTTAATGAACATTGCTAATTTGATATGCTATTATACTGACGGAAAGTTAGTATTTGTAATCAAAATACCTTTAGTTAATATATTAGAATATCATTTGTACAACAATATACCATTACCTACTCCACTTAACAATAAAACACCTAATTCATACAGTATGATTTTACCTACTGAGAAATATGTAGCCTTAAGTAAAGATAAATCCTCATTTACATATCTAAAAGATTTAAGTAATTGTAAAAACATATTAAACAGAATGTACCTATGTGAATCAACTGATGTGTACATAACAACTGGAAATCTATTCTGTGAAATAGAGCTAATAACTAAAGCTATTGATACTTTACCTGAAAGTTGTCAAAACAAGTTTATTCATGGCAACATTAATATTTGGCATAAGTTAATAAATAATAAATGGGTATTTGTACAATCTAACCCAACAAAGCTAACCATCGAATGTGAAAAGGAATCATTATTCGAAACTGTAATATTAGGTACTGGAATCCTTAATTTACCATCCAATTGTATAGCTTACAATAGAAATGTTAGATTTGTAAGAGAAACTTTTCCTCACATTGACATACCAATTATAACTTCGAATTTTAATATCATTAATGATAACTGTTGTAATTTTAGCCGTTTTAAGAATTTAAACATTCCTATGTCAAAAATCAATAATGTAAGATTAGATAATCTTAAGAATCTTAAGACTGTATCTAACCAACTTCTAAACGAGATGGACAACATAGATACAAATTATGATAACATTAACCACCATATTAGTTTCCCTATTTTAAGTGTTTTATCTATAATTTTATGTTTTAGTTTAATGATAGCATATGTTTGTAAAAAGGGCAAGTGTTCTAAAACCAGTAAAATAAACTTTAATGATGATGACCAAGATATTAATCCTCAAGTTGAACTCGGACCTATCACAAATCAACCTCGATTACGCGTTGAATAGTTTTCCGGAAACTTACGTTTTCCCTAAGTTTCCTCTTAAACGGGGGGTTGTTACATCCCTCAACTGTATATGAAAAGGCCAACACATTGCCTAGTCAGCAATCTCGGCTATTCACCACTGGTAATAGAAACTGAGCCAGTCAGTCCAGTCAGAACCTCCGGGAAGACCACTCGCCCTTTCAAATTCCTAATTATATTTCAATTACTATTTCAATTAATATACAAATTCATTTAATAAATTTAATTTTCTTTTTTAAAAACCAAATTTCAAGTTCCCGTATAACAGTACGAATGTTACTACACTCCCGGGTAATAAGGTGCTGAATTTAGCTGTACAGTAAATATTAAAGTAAAAATAGCAACCATAATGATAATAATATCTTGGATATAATCCACACAGCGCCCTCTAGTTACAAACTAAGCAAATAAATGCTTGTGCTATAGATACTAGATTACGGATATGAATATATATATACACCTGCAGCACTGATACTATCTATCAGTGTTGCAGTCCATGAGCAGCTCTAGTCACTAACAGAGGCTAAACCCCTCATCTCGATTCCAACTCCTACTCTATAGTAGGAGTCAGAATCCAGGTGATGGGTTTAGCCTCCGGATACCTTTATCACCGAAAGAAACACAGCTTAAGCCGTTTAATTACGATATATTCTAAGAGAACGTGGTCCTAGCACTATGAAAGTGTCGTCTCTTATTACAGTCATCTAGTTCGCTGCTTGAATGGACCGGGTCGCCCGATGAAATATCACGCCCTCTCGGAATATCGGCATGAAGTGGCTCGTGCCGCGATCCCCTTCCCTCTTCCCTACTCCATTGAAGGACGGCAACGCACCACGGTGTTCATGGGCGGTGAGTAGTTGCTAACCATGACCCACTTGCTTGTTTGCCCTCCTAATCCATAAATTAAATAAATTGAAAGTCTCCTAAACTATATCTACTTATCCTGATCCTTATAAATAACAGCTAAACTATTAATAATAATAACACTTTAAACAAATCTAACAGTGGTAGAGCCAAGCAGTTCGCTGCTTGAATGGGCCGGCTCGACCGGTGAAATACCACGAACTCTCAGAAGACTGTCGTAAAGTGGCTCATGCCGCGTTTCGTTCGGTGAGAGAGGTAGCCGGAGGCCCATTCCCCCCTTCCCCATCCTTTCCTCTCCCCTATTCCTTAAAGGTCGGCAACGCAACAGTAACACTATATGTGCTGCTGGTGTCCATGGGCGGCGTTGGTTGCTTACCATCAGGTGACACGCCTGCTCGTTTGCCCTCCTATCCCATAAAAAAAACAAATATAACATAACTGGGAAATATTTTCATAAAGCAAAACTAGTGTTATATGAGAACACAATATTTTGTGTGAACCATTTTGTAGTCAGTTTTGCAGCACAATACGTCACACGCGAAGTTGGATGAGATAAGGCCACTATTTTACTGTGACACTTTACTGAATAACTTGCACCAAACTGTGTCGGAACAGAACGTTCGTTTTCCGGTTTTATCAAAAGATACTGATGCTTATAATATATTGTTATTGAAGGCATGTATATTTTAACTTTTAAACAATTTAATAACACGGGTGTAGGCGACGGCTGTTAAGCTTCGACTCGCCGTTATGTTTAAGTCCCAAATGGTGGCGAACCTATCGCCATACCGGGCACAAAGTTTTCAATCATCGATATTTATCACACATAACACTCGAAAAGAATTTAGTGTACAAATGATAATAATTTGAATAACCACGTCAATTGTATAGAGAATTCAGTGAAATAGAGTAGAGTATGACACATTTTGGGCCCCGCTTTAATTGTCATCTACAGTAGGATGTATTGCTCTGCGACCGGAAATAATTATGTGTGGAATTCAACCAAACGCAATATGAACAAAGATATATATAACTACAGGATGTTCTGCAATAATATTTATTAAAGTTTTGTAGGATGTCACATAACATAACATAACTGCACGACTTTTTCTACCAGAAGGCAGTGGCTATTAAACCTCGACTCGCCGTCATGTTTAAGTCCCAAATGGAACAGGTGGCGAACCTATTGCCATACCGGGCACAAAGTTTTCAGTCATCGATATACAGTACACATAACTTCCGAAAAGAATTTCGAAAAGTCATTGGTGTGAGCCAGTGTTAGGATTAAAACCCGCGACTTCTTGATTCAGAAGCGGGGTGCTCGACCACTGGACTATCGAAGCTATAATATTAAAACAAAATACTATTGAAATTCCATTTAAGGTTAAAGAGAGACTAAGAATAACTTAATTGCTGTGTGTTTGTCTCTTTGAAATATTTGAACATGATAATTTCTGAAAGACCACTTCATCCGATGTGAAACCCACGTAATATTCTTTTATAATTATACTAAATATAAGCGTTAGGAGTATCAGCTATAATGGTTATGGAAAACGAACAGTGGGTATGATAGATCATTTCATTACATAGTATAATACAAACTCGCTTACCGCTGTTTGTCCCCTTATAGGCTTAGGATCTTTGAAACTACGCAACGGATTTTGATGCGGATATTTTTCATAGATAGAGGGTGTAAAGAAACCACACCAGTTTCTATGTATGTAATAAAGAAAAGGTATAAATTTTCGTGCTAATAAAAATGCTAATTTTAATTGTAAACGTTGTAAAGATTACTTTTGATGCGGAACAAAGTTCGCCGGGTCAGCTTAGTTATAAATAAAAATCTAATACATAATATATATTGCCAGCCTTTAAAATGAGACAGGCAAGAAGTCAAAAATGGGAATAGAAGAGGGGAAAGGGTTTGGGTTTCTGTATGACTCTTTCACCACGAAACGCGAACCGCGAGACGCGAAACGCGACATGTGCCACTTCATGTCGATATTCTGAGAGGTCGTGGTATTTCACCGATTAATCGTGCAGCGAACTGCGTAACTGTACCACTTTTAAATATTTACTAATCGTCTGCTAAATTTTTTTTATTCTATTAAGCATAACTTACAAAAGATATACATCAAGCTAAGATCAAGATATGTTAAAATCAAACTTGCTTGTTGAATCGTTATAACAAGGAAGATATAGAATATGGATAGACAGAAATAAATTGAGTCGACAAAGACTGATGAGCAATCCATGTCGTTTCGTTTCCATGTAATTCCGTGTTATGAAAATGTCTGTGTATGACGTCACAAATTGTCCCCTATTCAGTTTCGAGATTACAGGCGGCAACGCGTGGCGAACTAATTTTAGCGGAACATTTTCACGCGAACGTTATTCGAATAATTGTATACCGCTGAGAGTTTTCTTCTTTTTCATTTCGGAATATATCATTTAACAGGGAATATAATTGTGGTTTACAAATATTATAGATTTCTTTATTATTTTGATCTAAATGATGATTTAGTATTTATATTAGTATTTATTATTATTATTTATATTTTTATTTAGTATTTATTACTGATTTAGATTGATGACCTCAGAAAGGCTGCTGAAAAAGACTGGATGCGGAATCGGATGTTGTGGCGCACATTGGGAGAGGCCTATGTCCAGCAGTGGACTGCAATAGGCTAATGATGATGATGATGATGATGATGATTTAGTAAGAGAGTCTGGCTTCAATTATATGTACCACTAAATAACCCGGCGAACTTATTCCGCGTCAAAAGTAATAAAGGAGTAAAGTTCGGATATATCACTTTTTCTTTACTAAATCATACATGAATTATAGATCAAAACTACCCCGTTGTCACCCTCTATCTATTAAAAAAAAAACCGTATCAAAATCCGTTGCGTGGTTTCAAAGATCTACGCATATAAAGGGGATAGACAGCGGAAAGCGACTTTATACTATGTAATGATAAACAAGGTTCACGTATCAGAGCATTATTTTCGCTGCCCATATCTTGGAGCACTAAAGGTGTGATCGTACAAGTTAAAAAAAAATATTAGCTACCTAAATTTGTATTTAAAATTCGAATAGAGTATAGTTAAGTCAGTAGTAGTTTAGTTTGGAAGGTTCTGGAAATAGAGAAAGATTTTTATCCTGGGGAAGATAGATGAATAGAGTGAAGAGAGATAAGAGGCATCACTCTCATGTAACTGCGATAAGGACAAACGATTGATGACTGACAAAGTGGATGATGAAGAAACACTCTCGACGATCCTGCACCGAGCAAAATTCTCTTCGTGTGGTACAATTTAACAGTGGCAGAGGTACGCAGCTAATTGTAAGAATAGACCTCTCAGAATATCGGTGTAAAGTGGGTTATGCCAGATTTCGTTCGGTAAGAGAGGTATCCGGACGCCCACCACGTTTTTTGTGGAATAGGCAGGCAATCGAGCAAACAGGTTACCTGATGGTATATAACTACAGCCACCCATGGACACTTGTAACACAGAGGTGCGGTGTGTGTGCGAGGTGCGGTGCCTGGGGGTAGGATGATAGAGGAGGGGAAGGGGGATGGTCCTCCGGCTACGCTTGTCATTAAAGAAAACTCAGCATGAGCCACTATATTTCGATATTCTGGTAGAGCCGGCCAATTCATGCAGTGAAGTGGCTCGTGGCTCTATCAAACACACTTCCTCTATCCTCGTTCCCTTCACTCCAGTGTTGCAGATCTCCACGGACGGCGATAGTCACTTACCCCAAGATGCCCCGCTTTCTCGTTTGCCCTTTATATCATACGAAAGTATATAATGAATCTCATTATCCCGTCTCATTAAAAATCACCCACTTCATATAAAGTATGAAAATCACAGATGACAGAAGAGATATATATATATATATATATAATTTATTCAGTTTTTTCTTTTCCATATGAAAAATACAGAAATTCTATTAGTATACCTACTCTCGAGAGCAATGAATCCGGGTCACTTAAAGAATGTTAAAAATCTCGGAAACTAAAAATGATAGGTTAATGCAATAAATTGTATTTAATAGACAATGTAATACTCCTTAAATGAAAGTAAAAAAAATATGAGTCACCATACATTTTATTAACACAAAATTACATAAAGAAAAAATCTGCTGATCTCTCCTTAAAACAAAAATAGGAAACATGAAATTTTTGAACTTTATTACGATTTTCTTGAATTTTAATACTTCGTATTGCCTCCTCGTGCTTCCATTACTGCGTTTACGCGGTTTGGCATGCTGTACACCAAGTTCCTTATACGATTTTGGGGAATATTCTCCCATTCCTCTGTGAGAGCAATTTTGAGCTCACGAAGCGTGATTGGGGGAGGGTTTCGTTGTTTTACGCATCTGCCTAGCTCGTCCCAAGCATGCTCGATCGGGTTGATATCCGGGCTGCGCGCTGGCCACTCCATACGAGTAATGTTCATCTCTTGAAGGTAGTCATTCACAATCCTACCTGTATGAGGTCGGGCATTGTCATGCATAAATATAGCATCCTCACCTAAATTGACCATAAATGGACCAACGTGATCATTGAGGATTTCTTCCACATATCTTACGCTAGTTAAAGAGCCGTTTTCTATGATCACCAGCTCTGTGCGACTTTCAGAAGAAATTCCGGCCCACACAAGTACAGACCCACCACCGTAGGCTACTTTTTCCTCGATGCATGCTTGCTTGAATCTTTCCCCTGGTCTTCGATACACTCTGTGTCTTCCATCGTGCTTGTAGAGCATAAATTTTGATTCGTCGGAGAACATAACTTTTGACCAATCTTCAATACTCCAATTTACGTGGCTCTGGGCATATCTTAGTCTTGAAATACGATGCCCACGCTCCAGTTTAGGGCCGTTTGCAGGTCTAAGGGGTTTTAAGTTAGATTCAGCAAGCCGACGTCTTACTGTCCATGCACTTGGGTTACTTCCTCCGAGGCGTCGAAACTGATTGGTGAGTTCAGTTCCTGTGAGAAAGCGATTTCGAAGCATGGTGTTCACCAAGTATCGGTCTTCTCGTGCTGTGGTATACCTGGTTCTGCCCGTTCCTGGTCTGCGTAGGTTAGAACCAGTTTCTTCGTAACGTCGGAGAACTCTTTGTACTGTTGACAGCGACACACCAACAGTCCTGGCTGTATCGCGCTGACTCCGGCCGGTTTCCAGCATTGTAAGTATTCTGGTGCATTCTTCAGGCGTAAGCGACATAATTTCAGCTTGAATAATGAATATAGAGCACTATCAACATGGTTTATGTACCCACATAAATGACAGATTACAAACAAAAGCAAAACCAAATGCTGTAATTTCGTAGTTCCATCTTCGAAAGTGGCCCTTTTTCAAATTTGATTTTTTTATGATATAACTTTACAATAACTAAGAAGTTTTAATACCTTCATTTAAGGAGTATTACATTGTCTATTAAATACAATTTATTGCATTAACCTAGCATTTTTAGTTTCCGAGATTTTTAGGATTCTTTAAGTGACCCGGATTCATTGCTCTCGAGTGTATATACCTACTTATGTTTTTGGGTACACTAGAATAACTTTATCACATCCCCTCAGGCCTTAATAAATCCCGAAGTGACCTTTGTCACATTATTTAGTATCTAATGTGAAATATTTGCTAAATATAACCGACCTATCACTTAACTATAATTGGTTAGCTTAAAGTTTAGTAAAAAATATGACCCCGAGTGACAATTTGTAGGAGGAAGTATGACATGACATAACTTCACGCATTTTTCTAAACAAAGGCTGTTAAGCCACAACTCACCGAATCGTTACGTCCCAAATGGAATATGTGGTGGAACCTAACTCCATGCACCGGGCACACAGTTGTCAGTCATCGATATTTATCCCACATGCCCTCCGAAAAGAATTTCAAGAAATCATTGGTGTAATCCTGATATCGATACCACGAGTTTGGAAACAGAAGCTATTAATTATTATCAAAAACATATTAAGAAATTTATATTACACCTTGTCCTACAAAACTATGGTAACAAACTAATATTTGATAAGTATCCATCTATACTTATATTTGTTTGAAGTATATCATGAAGAAGTACAAAGCACACGTTGACGATTGACGGGTTAATTGGAGAGGAGTCGTTAATGAGAACGGAGCTTTTGAAAACCAAACTCAAAGCGAGGACACGAGAAATACTATCGTATTTCATTGGAAAGGCATATTTTGTGTTTTGATGATTGAACTTCTGTATAACTTTGAAGGAATTACGTAACTCCGTGCCGCTAATATCGGAAGGGAGACTCCCTTGTATTCACCAAAAGGGATATAATAATTATCAAATTTATTGTTCGCAGATATGCTCGAGTGGACTCGAAGTTATCCGTAATCCATACCAATATTATATAGCTGAGGAGTTTGTTTGAACCCCCTGATTTCAGGAACTACTGGATCAATTTGAAAAAAAAAATGTATCTTTTCGTACTTAATAGTAGTTAATAGTCTATTGTTTAAGGAATATTTTATGAATGATTACGCTATGACCAATAGGGCCGGATCACATGAATTTTTGTGTTAAAAATATATAAAATTAGAATTCGATAAATAATGATACAGGAATATACAATCAAGGAATAAAGTTTAGTTTATATAGTATAGGAAGGCAAATGAGCAGGCGTGTACCTGATGATAAGCATTATAGGAAGGCAAACGAGCAGGCGTGTACCTGATGATAAGCATTAACTCCGCCCATGGACACCTCCCACCCAAATACCACGACCTCTCAGAAGACTGACGTAAAGCGGCTCATGCCGTGTTTCGTTCGGTGGGAGAGGTACCCTGATGCCCACCCCCCTTCCCCATCCTTTCCTATCCCCTATCCCTTAAAGGTCGGCAACGCGTTGCGTTGCATGCCTTTAAAATGAAATGAGGCCTTCAATATTGCATGGGAAAGGGAAAGCAAATAGCATGAAATATCTCACAGACTCTAAAAAACAACCTCTAAATATTAATCT
The DNA here is from genome assembly GCA_905147225.2 of Euproctis similis. Lineage (NCBI taxonomy): Eukaryota > Metazoa > Arthropoda > Insecta > Lepidoptera > Erebidae > Euproctis > Euproctis similis. The sequence goes on from LR990106.1 coordinate 18,416,213, forward strand.
TTGGAACTATCTATATATTTCTAATACTATCTGTACTGAACATTGAACAAAATAGTAACAAGTAGGACAAGACGCTATCAGCACGGCTAGTTACTGCAAAGTTATTATTGTCTACAAGAACAAGTTTGTAACATTCAACTTGACTACTGCCTAGCCTGTTCCGTACTTTGACGATACGATATTATAACATGAAATAACTTCACGCCTTTTTCTACCCGAAGGTGTAGGCAGTGGCTGTTAAGCCTCGATTCGCCGTTATGTTTACGTCCCAAATAGAATAGGTGGCGAACCTATTGCCATACCGGGCACTACTATATTATATATTATGATTTTATGAATACAATAATATAATTAATTTATATATTAAATGTTATTAATACTATTTTATATTTAACACTAACTCACTATTTATTAATTGTTATATCTTTTTAGTTAACCAACATTACTACGAGCACTCATAGGAAAGTTTTATAACTATCGATGTTTTATGGTTCAATATTCTGAGTTGTAGTTCCAAAGTCCTGAGTTAGGATTTCCAGTTCATACCCTCTTCCCGAGAGTTATTTATGAGAAAAAAATATCGATGACTATTAAAAAATTTTAGCCTTAAATCTAAGAGACTCAGAACATGAATTTAAAAAGCAAATTAAATCAAAATTTATCCGTCGTGGAGAGCAATAATTGTCGTTGTCTAAACGTTGGGTTATTTAAGGAGTGAAATTATATTTCGTAACATTGGTAACGAGATCTTGAAATATAAAATCCAATCTGTATCTTTGATAAGTAACAAGAGAGGGCAATTTGAAAAACAAGACAACATTGTGAATTTTAAAATGCTCTCCGGAAATTTTGTGAGATTTTTTGCGACCGGCGCGCGGTTGTTGGAGCGGAGGCGTTAAAGCTATATAGATTTATGGAACACAGTATTATTAATGATAATAAATCGAAGATTCACTTATTAATCAATGCTGTAATATTGTTTCTTTTTTAGGTAAATTGTGAATTAAGGAGACATAGTCATATGCTCAAAAAGTATCATTACATAGTATAAAACAAAGTCGCCTTCCGCTGTCTGTCCCCTTATATGCTTATATCTTTAACACTACGCAACGGATTTTGATGCGGTTTCTTTTGATAGATAAAGAGTGTCAACGGGGTGGTTTTTATATATTATTATATATAATTTATGTATGATGTAGTAAATAAAAAGTGATAAATCCAAATTTTACTTCTTTGTTACTTTGATGCGGAACAAACTTCACCGGGTCAGCTAGTTATAAATAAACGTGTTGAATTATTGCAAATAATTTACTAGTCAGTGATATAATGTAATTCCTCTCGGGTGTAGTTGTTGAGTACTCAGCTTTTGAATCAAGAAGTAGTGAGTTAGAATCCGGGCCCTTATCAACGACTTCTCGGAATTATTATTAAAGGTAGTATAGGCACTATACCATTAAATTTTTAACCATAATATGAAGCTGTCTATAGTATTCCAACAAAAGTGTTCCATCCCATACTCCATACCCCCCAAAAACTTCACTTATGCTTACGTTGATACCTATCTACAATTGTTATCAATCTACGCCACGTACATAAGAAATGACAAAGTTTATTCACTATAAAACGCTTTACGAACACACAAATTACATTTATAACAGAAAGTATACACAAGGAATAACAAATGAACTGAGGTCGAGGGTTTGACTCCCGCGTGAGGCACGTGATCTGAATGTTATTCGTTATTTACTGTGATCTTGGAAAATGAAATACCGACTCAAACTTTAACACTTCAGAATACAACGTCGGGTTTTTATTTTATTTTAAGTAGATACAACATCTGTCGAACAAATAAATTAATTACATTATTTACAATATATACAATTAAAAAACTACCTGAAATCAAATTTCTCCGAATTATATATTATTATTATACTTAATTCTGTCGAATAAATACCTGTTCGTATATCTAATGGTAAGCAGTTACTAACTGACGCAATCAACGTGAAATTTAAGTCTATTTTTCAGTTTTATCAAAAACAGTCGTGGGCTTTTGAGAATATTCATAAGCTGGCCAAAGTCTCAGTGGTCCCTACTAGTTGCATAACCTTCAATGCTTAGAATAATAACGCATAGAAACCGAGTTCACGCGCAGCAAGTGAGGCAAGTTTTACTAGGCCATTTATGGCCTAATAACGAACAGCCCGCGGCAGTGCAAGATCACGTTGCGGCGATAACCTCTCCCAATTTTTTTTCGAAAATGACGGTTTGTACTGTAAAATGGTGTCACAATACAGCGGGAAGAATTCAGAAAGATTCCAATAAAACATTTCATGTGTAAATATTGCGATTTAATTTGTATTTTTTTCTAAAACTGAAATCGAAAATTATAATTCAATCAGTTTGAATTCTCCACTAAGTATTGCCAGATTCATTCCAAAAATTTAGTTTTTAGGGATGACTAAAAATGCATAATGACTGCCAATCAAATTTAGTCAATTGATAATGTTATTTTAATCGCAATAGCATAAGGGTATGTTACTAAATTGATATATCTGTTCATCATTCTGTAAGACCACATACGTAACGTACTCAAAAGTTACGAGGCCGAGGTAAGTATGTTCCAATTACCGCATTTTTGGGGTAATATGTCTTCACTACCAACAATAATTTGACACATTTGTGTGTGTAGTAGAGTGTAAAGACACATAGTTCACGCACACGCCAATTGATTTTGTGCCTCACTTTTGCCGGTTTGTAGGTATGAGACTATCCCTCTATGCGTTATTATTCTAAGCTTCAATGCAACCCTGAAACCTGACCTAAAAGCAGGAAAACATTAAAAAATAATATTTTATATCGATTCCCTAAAAATACAAAAGAATCTTGGAATCTCGATGGTCCAGTGGTGGATCACATCGATCCAGAGGTCGTGGGTTCGAATCATGGCAACACACCAATGACTTTTCGAAATTAATTTCGAAAGTTATGTGTGATAAATATCGATGACTTAACACTTTGTGCCCGGTATGGTAATAGGTTCGCCACCTATTGCATTTGGAACGTAAACATGACAACGAGTCGAGCACAGAAATAGATCAAGATTCTTGATCTATTTCTGTGGAGTCGAGGCTTAACGGCCACTGCGTACACCTTCGGGTAGAAAAAGGCGTGAAGTTACGTTATGTTATCTTAGTATGACACTAAATCTTAATCTATTCAGCCTTTTGTGAGTTAAAAATGGTGTTAATAGGTAAACGAAACAGATCTATAGAAATCAAATCACATTTCATAACCAAATTGAAATTCATAAATTCACTATTTCAACAACACATTATTCTCTCTGTCTACCCGGCAAGTGACTTTGCGCGAAGTTACGTATGTATGCATGATTATTTCAAGCAATAGACGTCCCAGTTCAGCGTGTCATGTGACAACTAACTCTGGCTCGACCGGTGAAATACCACGACCTTTCAGAACATTGACGTAAAGTGGCTCAAGCCGCGTTTCGCTCAGTGAGAGAGATATCCGGAAGCCCAACCCCTTCCCCTCTCCCCTTCCCATCCCATTTTCAACCCCTTTCATATCTATAACTGTATAACTATCTGTACAGGTGTCCATTTTTAACTAAATCATGTAGTGACCCGGTTCCGGTCAACCCGTATGAAGTATATCTATGTATCATCCGTGCAATTCGGTCGCCATATCCCTTGAGAAATCATTTGCGAACCACTAGCGCAGTCCAATCTGTCTATGCACTATTATTGTCCGTCTTGTAAAGGTCACTCATATCAAAAACAAATAGACATTTCGCTAATCACATATATTTGTATGTTGTTGTTATTTAAATACTGTTGATAGTCTTTGTGGTCTAGTGGTCGAGCAAACGGCTTCCGATCCAAAGGACCGCGTTCTAATTCTGACACTGGCTCACACCAATGACTTTTCGAAATTGTTTTCGGAGGTTAAGTGTGATAAATATCGATGACTGAAAACTTTGTGCCCGGTATGGCAATATGTTCGCCACCTATTCATAAACATAACGGCGAGTCGAGGCTTAACAGCCGCTGCTTAAGAATCGTCATCAATATTCATATAAAAACGTGCTCTGAGCTTTAATAAAAACTTCTTTTCATAGTTTAAATTCATAATTTTGAACAAATATTGCTTTTTTATGTATTTGGACAAAATGACGCCTCACCAAAATTAAGGATACATGTTCTGTATAAATTCGTATCTTATCTCATCACGTTGTTTCTGCCAACGCTGTAAAGGATGACGTCAAATGTTATTAACCTAAAATATTATTTAGTTACTGTAACCAACCCGGTTGCTCGTTAAAGTCTTGGTGGTCCAGTGGTTGAGCTCCTCGCTTCTGATTCAAAAGTTGTAGGTACGATTCTGAAATCACACCAATAATTTCTTTCATATTATAATTACATAGTAAAAACAAAGTCGCTTTCCGCTGTTTGTCCACTCATAATATCTTTGAAACTACGCAGCAGATTTTGATGCAATTTTTTTAATACATAGAAGGTGCCAACTGGGTGGTTATTATATATAATTCATGAATAATGTAGTAAAGAAAAAGTAATAGTTTTCGAGATTTAGCACTTTAATTGTAAACTCTGTAAAAAATAGTTTTGGTGTGGAACAAACTTCGCCGAGTCATCAAGTAATAATATAAACAAGAGTGATATTTTTTAAGCAAAGTATTGAAGATAAAAGTGCACATATACCAGCTGATAGAAAACGCTAATCAAAGCTAACGATTGCATACAAAGTACAAATATAAAGAACATCAAAGATGCTATCCACACTAAGCACATATTCCAAGAATCCTGTAAAATTACTGATACTTCCAAGAATCCTGTTAATATATAGTCTCGATAGTACAGTGGTCAAGCAAAACGCTTCTTAACGCTCCAGAGATCGTGGTTTCGAATCCTGGCACACACGATATGACTTTTCGAAATTAATTTCGAAAGTCATAACTTTCGAATTTAATTAAAAAGCTTTTAGTCATCGATATTTATTACACGTATGTGATAAATATCGTCGACTAAAAACTTTGTGCCCGGTATTTCATTTGTGACGTAAACATAACAGCGGGTCCTGGCTATCAGCCACTGCCTACACCTTCGGATAGGGCAAGGCGTAAAGTTATGTTGTGTCTGTAAAATAACTTTTAATTTTATTACTAAGCTAATTGCATAAAGTCTGTATATTTCTCATGTACGATACAGCTATTTTTATTTATTTCATTTCTGTTACACCACTATTTAAATGTAACAAAATATTTTCCTACAAAAACACTGTGCAAGCGACACCAGCTGCAGAAACAGTCTGCTTGTACTAGGGCTGTGGATCAGTAAACTATCTACACTCATTTTTATATTTTACTAGCTGACCCAGCGAACTTTGTTTCGCATAAAAAGTAATCAATGAGTAAATTTTGGATATCATGAAGTTCAATTTGTCCCATTTATCGGCTTTAACTGCTGTCCCGCTATGTTAATACTGCAATATCTTCGAACATATTCGTTTAAATTGCATGCTGTATAAGGCCAGGATCATCTATATTACATGCACAATCTGTTTAAGACACTTAATTGGATGAAAATTAATGTTGTATTATTTAAAATCGTTTCGTAAATAAGCCATTATTTCTCGTAAAAAGTAAAAAAAATAAAAATGGTCATCGTGGGTAATCCCTAAGAGATAGAAATATGCCCTCGCGGACTTTTTGTAGACCTTCTGATGGTGTTTAATAATGTAGAACATCGTTCTATCACTTAGGGTCCAGCCAGCGTTTGCAATTAAAGTGCTAAATCTCGAAAATTATCATTTTTTCTTTACTACATCATATATGAATTATAGATCAAAACCACCCCGTTGACACCCTCTAACTATTAAAAAATCCGCATCGAAATCCGTTGCATAGTTTTAAAGATATAAGCATATAAGGGGACAGACAGCGGAAAGTGACTTTGTTTTATACTATGTAATGATTATAGTTTATTAAATATTAATATAAGTAACCAAAATGTAATAAGGAAATCATTTATTTTCATTACAGTATTGCTCTGCAAGTTACATTGGTTGAAATCTTATAATTTTAATAAGTCACTATCTACTGACCTAAAGCATTTATTTGTAAAGATATTTATTTATTTCATGACAGAATCATTAGTAGGCAAATGGAAAGGAATGAATGACTCGGTGGTCCAGTGGTCAAGCACCTTACTTCAGAATCAAGAAGTCGTGGGCTTGAATACAGGCTCACACCAATGACTTTTCTTTTCGCAAGTTATGTGAAATAAATATCGCCTATTTCATTTGGTACGTAAATATAACGGCGAGTCGAGGCTTAACAGCCGCTGCATTATTTTGTGTTACACAACTAGTATTTTATCCTTTAAGATGGTATAAGGAAGAGGATGGGGAGAGTAAGATGAAAGATTATTGGGCAAAGGAAATGCATCGTAAGCCAAAATATCGATCGTCGATTTTCATAAAGGTCGACATTACGTCGATTTTCTGAGATGTCGATGCATTTCTCCGGTCCAGTTAGCACCTTGATGCAGCTAACTGCGTAGCTGTACCACTAAGCATTAAATATTTGATAAAATTTAGTGGCAACCCTAGTAAAATTTACACTCTAACGTGAATGAATGCTCTTATGAGCAAGCACACGCTTCGCTCACCATCTAAGCACCACTGGCTCTTTGAAAAAATGTACCGCTTTTAATTTTCTACCAGCATAACATATACGTTCACCTATATAAACACTACCCGAACTATCTATACTACCGAAACCATCTAACCAATAGCGCAAAGATATTTTTAGCATACATCATACATACATAGATTGCGAACTAACAAATTTTAACAGCGGCAGAGCCGAGCAGTTCGCTGCATGAATGGGCCGACTCGACCGGTGAAATACCACGACCTCTCAGAAAATCGACGTAAAGTGGCTCATGCCGCGGTTCGTTCGGTAAGCGAGGTACCCTGAGGCCCACCTCCCACCCCTTTCTTTCCCATCCTACTCCCTTAATGGTCGGCAACGCAACTGTAACACTACATGTGATGCAGGTGTCCATGGGCAGCGCTATTCACTAACCATCAGGTGACACGCATGCTCGTTTGCCCTCCGATCCCATAAAAAAAAAACCAATTTAAGTTTTGATTAATTAAAAAATATAAAATAAACTGATTAAATTCGAAACCACTTGTAATAAAGTCAACATCTTCGAGCCAGGTTAATTCTATTCTCTCCATTTCATCTTGTACTAGAACAGATAGTTCATATTCTGCGGAGTTTCAAGATTACTTATACTTTATTAGTTACTTTCTGTGCTCTTCGTCTAATATATGAAATTGTCTCGGTACGGTGGGTGTATTTCAACTCCTCCGAAATGGCTCCTCCGATTTTCGTAAAATTCTGTGTGCATACTGGCCAGGTCTGGGAATCATAACATTATATTTTCATCCACTTAAATGTTAAGAATTTTTTTACGACACAGCATTGAAAAATATGTACAATCCTAATTTTTCAGCTCTTTAAGTTCAATCCCAATTGTTTTTTTTATTATCAGGTTGGTAAAAAGTAATGATAAGACGGCAAAATTTTCGCTCATACAGACTCATAGTATATCTTTATGTGAAATACGACGTGGATTTCTTGTGACGCGATAAGGACGCCTTTTTCTGTCGGCCTCCGTTACCCGTCACCATATTAATATTATAATATGCACAGACGTTTACATAAATATCTTGTAGATGAAAGTTCCTTATGCTGAAGTTTTAAACTTCACGCCTTTGCTTCCCGAAAGTGTAGGCAGCGGCCGATAAGCCTGAACTCGCCGTTATGTTTACGTCCCAAATGGAATAGGTGGCGAACCTATTGCCATACCGGGTACAAAGTTTTCAATTATCGATATTTGTCACACTTAACTTCCGAAAACAATTTCGAAAAGTCATTGGTGTGAGCCAGTCTCGAGATTCCAACCCGGACCTCTGGATCAAAAGCCGTGTGCTCGACCACTGGACCACCGAGACTTTATTTTAAATCATTGTTATTGTCTTGATTAATATTTATATTATAATTGGTTAGTTGAGTTTATTATTCACTTTAATAATATTATGCTAACAGTGCTCCAACCTTTTTATAATCAGATAAAAAAAAATATCTTCGAACCCAAAAAAGGAAAATAAAATAAAGGTAAGAAAGTAGGAAGGAAGGAAATAGGAAGGAAAGCAAAATAAAGCTATAGATCCCGCAACCTATTCTATTTTGAGACGTGAAAAATCGAGAAGTCGAGGCGTAACGGTTGCTTCCTGCATGCTCGGGTAGAAAAGAGTGTGAATACAAAATAGTACTAATTTTCAAAAAAACTACAAAAACTATCAAAGTTTTTTTAAATGTATATGACTCCTATGACCTATGCATAAAGTAAACCATTTAATTTAAAATAATTATTATTTCATTTCAGTAGAAAATTTTCTAATTAACAAAAGTGGAACAGTTTTCATAATAAAACGAGAGACTTGCATTTTAATTTAAACTTAGAGAAATGTACTCCTGAAATAAGAGAATCATTTTAAAGAATTTTCACTGTTAACAGGATGTCTTTTTTTATTCTAATATTCGAACTTTTCTGAGTAAAATGTAAGAAATAGACAACATTTGTTATATGTTTTTTTATGTAATAGGCGGGTCATGATGATAAGCAACTATCGCCATCCAAAGACACCTGCAACACTGATAGTGTTACAGTTACGTTACCGGCTTTTAAAGGAACAGAGGTCGTGGTATTTCTCCGGTTGAGCTGCCCCAAATATTTTTATTGGATAGTTGCGTGTCGAGTTGCGTGTCTCTAACCCTGTTAAAATTGTTATTGGATAACTGTAGATAAAATATTAATTTAAACAATCAACAGCAAAAATGTTTTAAAATATTTATTTGTAATTAATTACCAACGGAATAACACAATATTATATATTTATATTGATAACTAGCTGTTGTCCGCGACATCGTCTGTCATTATAATAGTTCATTGCTCACCCCCAATTCGTGATAGAGTGATAATATTTGACCTATGTGTTGACCCGACTTCTTGGCAATATTTATGCAAAATTTGACATAAAAGAATGCAATACTTTTAAAGTTTATCCGTAACAAACACAGATATAAATAACAGTCCCAAGTATTCTAAAAAATAATATTCAATGTATAATTGTGAATCTTCTACTGAATATAGATAATTTATCTCAAGATTACTGAGCACAAAATCTCAGCAACTAGGAAGCGATTTTAGTGAAGATCAAAGGACTAGACGAAGCTCGTTGTTCAGAGATTCATCTGTTTATGAAGTTGATTGAAATCTTGACAAAGATTAATCTGTAAGTGTAACATGAAAAAGGCACGAAATATACCAACAAGTACTCGTAAACGTGAAAAAAATAAATACATTTGTGTATAACAGTTAAGTAATGAACTTTCTCTATTAATATAATAATATAATATAATAATAATACTAATATCTTCGACACAATACATACAGCGCCCTCTAGTTCCAAGCTAAGCAACTAAATGCTTGTGTTATGGATACTAGATAACGGATATCAATACATGTACATATAAACTTTTCTTTTGTAAATACAAAACATAACATAACATAACTTCACGCCTTTTGTTACCCGAAGGTGTAGGCAGCGGCTGTTTAGCCTCGTCTCGCCGTCCCAAATGGAATAGGTGGCGAACCTATTGCCATACCGGGCACAAAGTTTGTCAGTCATCGATATTTATCACACATAACTTCCAAAAACAATTTCGAAAAGTCATTGGTGTGAGCCAATGTCTGGAATCGAACCCGGACCTCTGGATCAGAAGCCGTGTGCTCGACCACTGCGCCACCGAGACTATTTTGTAAAAAACCGAGATTTTGTAAATACATACTTATAATACATAGAGGAACACCCAGACGCCACACATACATTAATGTTTGTCACAAATATTTGTGCTCGGGTGGGAATCGAACCTAAAATACTGCAGCCGGTAGTTTTACTAATGCGCCACGAGGCCCATCAATAGAACGCTAGATAAATAGCAACGTAACAGAAGTTGTACCTAAAACTGTTAGTATGTATTGCTTAGTAGTTAAATTTATTATTGAAACTTCTAAAATCTATCACAACAACACCAAGATCCATCAATAATGTGATCTGTACGAAATAGGAACGAACACGAAATAGGTTTTATTGGTTCGTCGCAAACATTATCTGTTCATCATTTTCCTATCAAATACCTCTGACCGAACGAAACGCGGCACAAGCCACTTCACGCCAATATTACGAGAGGTAGTGGTTATTTCACCGTTAGTGCCGGCCCATTCATATAGCAAACTGCAAGACTCTACCACGGAAGTATGCGGAGATAGCTATGCCACGCATATACATTTAAAATACTATCGCAATCAGGAACAACTTTGGAATTATATCCGAAAAGTTAAGTAAAGCTATAACCTCTTCAATCAAAAATTGGAATGGTGAGCTTGCTAATAATAAATTTCAGTTAGACCAATTACTTTATTGGGGAACACCAAAGCAAATGAGGTTACACATCTTTGGTATACCGGAATAGACAGAATACGGAACATATCGATACATTGGTGTGAAAACATGTTCACAAAGGGCATGTTAAGAGAAAGGACTCCTGTGGTATGCACGACTCGACTCGTTACAATCCCAAGACCCAATTAGAATCGGGACAAGTTGCTTACAAGCAGCTCGTAATGTTTTAATTAACTCCAATATTCTGCTTCCACATAAATGTGTGTATTTGTTAAGAGACTACACGGAGACTTTATATGTAAAATACGGTGTCAGATTGTGCGGATTGATCTATACAAACATAACTTCACGCCTTCTTCTACCCAAAGGTGTAGGCAGCGGCTGTTAAGCCTCGTCTCGCCGTTATGTTTACGTCGCAAATAGAATAGGTGGCGAACCTATTGCCATATCGGGCACAAAGTTTTCAGTTATTGATATTTTTCACACATAACTTCCGAAAAGTCATTGGTGTGAGCCAGTGTGAGGATTCGAACCTGAGACCTCTAGCTTCAGAAGCGGGGTGCTCGACCACTGGACCATCGTAACCTATAATTTATATATGATCTATACAATATGGGCAAAATGTACTTAACTTCACACTAAGACTCAAAAGGGCTAGACAGAGATAACAGAGCGCCATAAGGCACGATTTGTACACACCTCACTCGCTTCTTTGATTTTCATAAATGCCCGTCTATTTTTAAAGGCTCCTGACATCATCATCCTCCGGGATTCGTTTTATTTGGTCATGGAAAGCGCTTCTCGTTGCCGTCCTCGACTCCAAATTCCATCCGCTTTTGCACTGTACATCTGCTCAGTCAATCTTGCATAATGCATTCTCCCTACATGCACTTTCTTACTTTTACACTGACACTTTCTTTCAATCCAATTTCAATTTCCTCGCTTACAACCTTGTTTTCGACGCGGTCAGCAAGAGTCACTTCGCAAATTTAAACTGTAATACAACAATGCAAATCTCTTGGTGAGAAACAGATTTCAAATATATACAAATATATATATTTATTTATTGTAGGTATATATATATTTTTATCCCCAATCCTTATACCTTAAACCTCAAACCTTATACCTTTTTGGGGTAAGGACAGTTTAATATGTATCATGTAATTGGTAATGTATTAGATAAACTAATCTTTGATGCTGGTTGATCACACATATTATATTTTAACAGTCAAGCTTCCAATGCCCAAATTAAAATAATAGAAAGCAAAGGAACTCACTTTTAAATAAAACTTACAACGAATTAGATATTACTACAGAAAACCACTATTTTAAGTACCTAATTCTGTTTTAGAATTAATTTAATTTAATTTCAAATATCGCAATGTGACGAGTACAATATGCGAAAATCTATTCGTGTGTGATAAATTACGGACCAAAACTAATGTACTGAATAAAATTCACAGTATCGCCTTTGTGCCAAATGTTTGTGATATTTTGTTTGCAGTTCACATACATTTAGATTTAAATAAATTCATATTGCATTAGGCATAAATACTTGACCGGTGGAATATTACTACCTTTTAGAATTTTAACGTAGTTAGTAGTAAGTGGCTGATGCCATGTTTCGTTCAGTGACAGAGGTAATCAGAGGCCAATCCCCCTCCCTGTACCATCCTAAAGCTGTCAACATAACCGTGACTCTCACAGTGTTACAAATGTCCAGGGGCGGTGCTGGTAGCTTACCACCAGGTGACCTGTTTGCTGATATGCATCTTATACTGATCTGATACATATATGATCAAAAATAGTTTATAAAAAAAACCGTTGATCTCCTCTCCTGAACAGTGGCAACGTCCAAAAGACTAAACGGCCATTTTTAAACATTTAAATTAACAACTTAACGGTATATTTAACCAATAAACAAACAATTTAGCACATTGTTATACTTAAGAATAATAATAATAATAATCAAACAACCAACCTAAAACTCTATAAACAAAGCATAATTATTCATAAATAAATAAATTGTCGACCATTTTCAAATGTCAGTGCTGCGGGAATTGCGTTTCAATTTTAACGAGCTGAGAGTTCGTTATTCCAGAGACGGTATTATTAATTGTATACTACGATGGTAGTGATAGCATCTATTTTATATCAGGAAGGTAATGATTACATAGCATAGCATCTATTTTCCTTTATGGATATCGCAAATTCATATTTCATATTAAATCATGATAAAATTCATTCTGATTTGCGTTGTACAGCGATACCGAGAAGTGTAAATGTCGCTCAAATGACCTGAGAGACAGAATAAGTATATTATGAGAGTACAAAAGTTTTGGATTCCGTAAATGATTTTAGCAAAGAAGAGTATTGAATGTAAGTGACATAGGATATGTCATCAGAAGAGAAGAATGAGCGACTGGTTGAAGAAAAGTAGTTGAAGCCGCTTTGAATATCGTAGTATTTTGGGGCCTAAAGAAAGCCAAAATCTAGATATTCGTAAAGGGAAATTTAGAAATCCCATAATATTATATAATATACCGATTTAATATTATACCCAGTATAGTACTTGGCGCGAAAATATGAACTTATATGTAACTTACTGTTATTTTTTTAGTTTTTTTTTTTTATGGGATAGAAAGGCAAACGAGCAAGTTACCTAATGGTAAGCAACTCATCGCCCATGAGCACCGTGGTGCGTTGCCGTCCTTTATGGGAGTAGGAGGGGAAAGGAAGGAGAAAGAGTATCGACCTCTGGATACCTGTCTCGTAGAATGAAACGTGGCACAAGCCACTTCACGCCGATATTCCGAGATGTCATCGTATTTCACTGGTCGAGCCGGCCCATTCACGCAGAGTACTACCACTTTTGTTAGTTTGTCATCGTAAAGTAAGACGGTATAAAAATATATTTCTTTCCATTATACTCTTAAAATAATAATTTTAAATATAAATTTTACTAACTCAGCATGAACTAACCACGGTTAGTTCAACCAGTGGTGATGTTCTGAAATATACATAACATACTCGAGCGTAAAATACAAATTGATGATCGACGGGCTAATTGGAGAGGCATCGTTAATTACAAAATAACCTTTTCAAAACCAACCCCCAAAGGACACAAGGGTTACTATCGGGTTTCCTTTGAAAAGTATATTTTGTGTTTTGGTTATTAGATAGTATTTTATTATTAAAGGTAACAAATTTATCATTATAAAAATATGATGGAAGATTGACTAAGAAAATATACATGCAAAAGTGGAAGGATTCTGGAGCAAAACACCACCACGACAAACTTTTGCCGACTAAACTAAGCGGGTCAGAGTTATAAAAGACGAAAAGACTAGATGTGTAAGAATCATGGCGTCTTTTTGGAGACTTGGCCTGATGTTAGGTCAATGAGTAATTTGATTGTTTATTCAGATTTCTGGAATATTTTAATAAGGAATTCAATATGCTATCATAATAGCCTTGTATTACTGAAAGCCTATACGAATAAAATAGCAACATTGGCTTAGCAATATTTGCAGTATTACTAAAGCTTACTGGTATAGCTCGCTAAATTTAGTCTTCAAGTCCCGACTTCTTGGTTTTACTTACATTAAGAGTGATTACATATATTTAAAAAAGAAGATTTAAAAAAACATGACTATTATTAAAAATCTAAAATAGAAAAAATATTCGAAAGCAAAATAGAAATGAGACAAAATTGATTCGCCACAAACCGCTTTACGAACTCACAAATCAGATTTATAACAACACACATAAGGAATGACAAATAAACTAGGGTCGCATGTTCAATTCCCGAGCGAGCTGCGTGGTCGGAATAACACCTTTTATAGTCGAAGAAATTACGAATTTCCACATACATAAATGCAAATATTGAATACCTTTAGAAAGAATAAGTCGTACAATTCAGCTTTGCTATTTCTAGCAGATATAATTATAGTTTTTAATCCGCCTATAGACGGGGACGGTGAGCGGCTGTCATTACAAAATTAACATAACATAACTTCACGTCTTTGTTACCCGAAGGTGTAGGCAGCGGCTGTTAAGCCTCGTCTCGCCGTTATGTTTACGTCCCAAATGTAATAGGTGGCGAACCTATTGCCATACCGGGCACAAATTTTTCAGTCATCGATATTTATCACACATAACTTCCGAAAACAATTTCGAAAAGTCATTGGTGTGAGCGAGTGTCAGGATTCGAACCCGGAGCGGACCTCTGGATCAGAAGCTGTGTGCTCGACCACTGGACCACCGACAAATTACATTACAAAATTAATCTTAACAAAAATATAGTTTTCAGGGTTGCGTATTAGTACTTCGCTGACCCTCTATCCGTCCGTATGTCAAAAGACTGTATTGCAAGAACGGTGATAGCAGTTGAATTTTTCAAAGATGATGTATTTCTACTGCCGCTATAACAACAAATACTAAAAATCTTTATTTACAATAATAAGAACAAATAAATTAATTACATTATTGACAATATATACAATTAAAAAACTACCTGAAATCAAATTTCTCCGCATCTCGGTCTACTGGCAGCGTGCCCAGAAGACTGGCCGCATTGTCACGCTGAATGGCAATGCTAATCCTCTGTGCGAAGGATAGACCAGCCCTCTGGTCGCGAGAGGCTTCGATCAGCCTCTTTGCAAGATATTTGTAAAGTGCACGAGCACTCGGACCCCATGTCCCCAAAGTCTCAACCCCAAACGGCTCAAACACATAGTCACCTACAAGGTTTCTGTATTTGTGCCGCTTGAGATTTTCTGCCGAAGCAGCAGCAGCACCGGCCACCTCCACCGTGCTTGGAAGATGAATACTAAAAATAAAATCAATATTAAATTTAAGGGCGTACGGTATACCACGTACCATACGGTACCCAGACTTTTTCCAGACCTATTGAAGGTGTATTTATTATACTTGTACATTGATTTGAATGTATCGGTGGTCCAGCGGTCGAGTACCTCGCTTCAGGATCCAGAAGTTTTGGGTCCGAATCCGCCAATGACTTTTCAAAATGTTTTCCGGAAGTTATATGTGATAAATATGGATGACTGAAAACTTTGCGCCCGGTTGCGGTATGACAAGAGATTCGCCACCTATTCCATTTGGAACGTAAACATAACGGCGAGTCGAGGCTTATCAGCCGTTGCCTACACATTCGGGAAGAAAAATGCGTGAAGTTATGTCAAGTTTTGTTTTGATTTGTCTCTTAGTTCAGCCAGCGTTTACAATCGAAGTGCTGAATTTACATAATTATTACGTTTTTTATCACATTATACCTGAATTAAACAAACCGTTTCAATGATGTAAGTATATAAGGGGACAGACAGAGGAAAGCGACTTTGTTTTATACTATGTAATGATTATGAAATCGTGATGCTCTTTCATGTCTTATTAAATAATTTAGTGATCTGCTCCCAATGTTCCGTTATCTCTCTCTCTACCAGGTATCTTATAAAACTGGAAAATTTTTTTGCAAAAATTAAATTAGATACACACGGACTCCACGTAATGCATACATATTCTGTTCGGCCGGTTTCTCCCTCGAGAAATCATTCGAGTGAGAGCCCCTACCGTATGCAATATCTATGTATCTACGTAGTTTTGTCTATCACATCTAAATTACTGCAATCAACTAGTGATTGATCTATGAAGCCAATATTTGTTATTGATATTGCAAATTTGTAACAATAGTAACAATATACATAACAATATACATATACATACATACATAAGTACACGCCAAGTCTCTTGCGGGGTAGACAGAGACAACAGACCGTGCCATCAGGCACAAGTCTTATACACCTCACTAGCTTCTTTGACTTTTATAACTCTTGTCATGCCCGCTCGTCTCTTTTTAATGCTTTAGTTACATTATCTTCCGCAAAGACATGTTCAATTTGGACATAAAAAGTGCGTCATGGTCGTCCTTGACCTTCCGTTTTTGCACTGTATAGCTGCTTAGCTTGCGTATTCAATTTACATTTCTTTTCAAATTTGAATACAGAGTACAAAAGGCTGTTTCGTAAGATAATACTTTTCAAAACTGATAGGTAGTTTCTAAAGAAACACATCTATCTTATTTGTAACTTATTTTTCTATAAATAAATTAACAAAACATCTTAAAACGATTGTTGTCCAATAAAACTGAAATATTCAAATACTATAATCTGCGCAGAACCGCTTCACATGCAATGCGATTTTGGACCCTGAGGACCTATTTAAAGTGCATCAGATATGGTAAATTGAGAACCAAATCTCTCGTAAGTCTACTGAGACCGTTGTATAGGGGCCTTAGATCAGTTACAAGCCCACCGTATCTAGATTTATTCTTTAGTAAGCAACGACAAGTTTCTTTTGTAACTCTTATATTTTTTGGAATTTCGCTCCAGCCGATTATACCGGAAGGATTAAGAATAGGTGGCGATTGGATTGCCATTGATCTGCCATAATTTGGTCAATCATCGAATTTATTACGAATTATTATTATTAAAATTTCAAAGTCAATATTATAGCATTGGTAATAAATCGTAGCCAGCACAACTACTTCTGAATGTGTAATCTAATGTTAAACAGTCTTCCAGTCACATTTCCTAACTAGAATAGAAAAGATATGAAGGGTTTGCAACTTGTCTGAGAGGGGCAGGGTAGTCTGTTGTTAGCGTGTAATTCAGCGAGATTGACGTTTCAGGCCATCCTAAGCCACGTTAATTATTGCTTCGATTGTTCGTACTGCTCCGGAAATAAATTGACAGCTTTTCTAATATATAATGTGTTTAGATGAAGTCAAAAGTTAATTAGCTATTGTAAAGTCACTGCGCAGTCCAACCGCAGTCAATAATTACTGTACTTAAATGAATGTAAAACTATTTTTTTTTCTGAATGAATCTTAAATTAAACTTTTAGATGCTCACAAAGTTTTTTTTTTGTAATTTAAAGTACTTATGCCTGGCCTATGGCAGCTGACCTGTCATATTATTTTATGGAATAGAGGAGGCAAACGAGCAAGCGTATCAGCTGGTGGAAAGTGACTAACGCCGCCCTCGGACACTTGCAACGTAGTGTTACAGTTACGTTGCCGGACTTTGAGAGATGAGAGGAAACTAATAGGGCCCTCGGAAACTCATTATAATAACTTATTAATTATATATATAAATTATATATTAATTGTATATTATATAATTATATTGTATAATTATAATAGGTCGTTGCATAAATTATGTCGTATTTTAGAAGAGGATAAAAGTTTAATTTTTTAATATGTCGACATATTGTTGTATGATCAAAACCCAGTCTTCCCTCTATCTCTCTGCTAGTTATAAATGGGTCTTCCATTATAATGGCCTTTAATTCATCTTCATTAAAAGAAGAGGGTCGGCCGGTATGAGGTGCGTCTTGAAGGTTAAAATTTCCAGTTCGAAATTTTGAAAACCACCTTTGAACTGTTCTAACATCTACCACGTTCTCCCCGAAGGTGTTGCACAAATTTTTGGTACCTTCAGTTGCATTACTGTCTTTTTGATACTCATAGAGTATGCAGTGTCCAAGATGAGTTTTATCAACCTCCATTTTAAGGACTCAAATTTTATAAATAACTAGATACAATTTTAATAACACGCGGTTTTAGAGACGCAAGTAAATACACTAGGCGACAGGAATAACCACATGGCTCTAAAAGTGTCGCAAAAAAAAATTATGCTATTTCGAATTTTACCGAACGAAATACGACAGATATTTTGCAACAACCTAATATATTAATTATAATTCCACCAGTCGAGTCGGTCCATTCATGCAGCGAACTTAGGTCTACCATTTTTTAAAGTGAAACTTTTATTACATCGTCTCAAACTTTTTCGTCTGCGTGTTGCATGTCGCGTGACGGTGACGTGAAGGCGCTCGTCAGAGCGCCTTTCACGTCTATTATCGTTTATTTATATTAATTAATTACCCAAATATACACTTTATTTTTGTAAATAAATACCGTAAAAACATGTAGAAAAAACATGTAGAAAAACACCCCCAGACGAGGGATCGAACCCGCCCCGACCTTGTGTTATCGGTAGTGCGGTTTACCGATGCACCACGAGGGCCGTATGTATAATCGTCTAATTACCGTCCTCTTTACCAATTTCGACACATTTTCTAGGATCGGGTTTGTTTGTTTGTTTGTTTTTTACATACATACATATACGTACGTACGTATTGCAGGCGGAGAAAAAAAAATTATATTATTTATAAATTGTGTTTTTTGAAAATTATATTTAAGTACGAATTACATACTATTTGAAAATTATATTTAAGTACGAATTACATACTAATAAAATAATGAAATATCAATAATATTTTTCGATCTTACCGACAGAATAATAAATATATACTAATATATACTATGTACTAACATATTATATTAGAAACATATACTTAATTCTTTGCAGTGATAAACTGTAATAAAAGCAAAGCAAACACACATTGACTTCGTGTTAGTTAACAACGCCATCTGCTGGAATAGAAATTTGATGAAA
Source organism: Euproctis similis (assembly GCA_905147225.2). NCBI lineage: Eukaryota > Metazoa > Arthropoda > Insecta > Lepidoptera > Erebidae > Euproctis > Euproctis similis. The sequence continues at coordinate 18,435,325 of LR990106.1, forward strand.
ATCGTTGGAGCCGATTCCGAGATTCCAATTTTATATATATATATATATATATATATATATATATATATATATATATATATATATATATATATATACAAGAATTGCTCGTTTAAAGATATAAGATAAGATAGTGCTCTTTATATATGTATTTGTCACATTATCATAATAAAACGAAATATCATATTTACTGGAGGAAAAAATATCGTTTTGTTTTGTAAAGATCCTTTGTTGTAATGTTGTTAACGTTTAATAGGTGTCGCGTTATCCCTAGTGCCGTAGCTGGAATACTTGTCGATTCGGGCGACATCTATCGATATAATACGATATTACGGCAGAATCATCAATAGTAGCAACCTAGTAGCGCCATCTAGGAATTATTGTCGTGACCACGTAAAATAAAAAACATTTATGAAACCCTATTAACAAATACTAGATGGCAAGTAAATTAAAATAGCCCTTATCGCACAATCCCCTGAAAGCCGGTGACGTCCGGTTCGAAAACGAAGCCAAAGCAAACTTTTAAAAAAATTGCTGTGAAGTAACTGTTTTACACTGTTGCACTCTAAAAAAATATAAATGTTAATCATTTTATCAGAATCATCAATTTAAAAAACTTACTAACTAAATTATTGAAAAATAATTATTGAAAAAATATTTTGTTTATGTATATTTAAAAAGTACCTAGATTTAAAAATCAATAACCCAAGACTCAATTTTAAAAGTTTCACTTTTACGGTGGTTTCATAAAACCACACAATTTTTTTATAGTTTTTACTATGGTGTAAATACGTGGTGCAACCTATTGTCATGTTTCAATCAAGTGAAGAAATGAATACAGGTGTTTTTAAATAATAAATATAAAAGATTAATCTATGAACACAAACGTTAAAAAATATTAGGTTTCCTTTTATCGACACACTGTAGGAAATTGAGTATGGAACTGGGTTTGTGATAGGTAGGTGAACCATCAGTTCTAATTTAGAGAAATTTCATTTTATACTTTACAGAGAGTATTAATAAGTCATATTTTCGTCTACACGCAGAATATGGATTACATAATATTTAAGAAAAAAAAAATCTTTTAAAAACTAATTAAAAAATCGTGAATATTTGTAATTGAAAGATTCAAGCTAAATTTTAGAGGCCGTGTTATTGTAATGTTTGTGAAATAGTTCCAGGTGACCATAAAGACCTAAAAAGGGAAATGTAATACTTGAAACTTAGGTCTTTTCAGCAGTAATACAGTATATTACCCAGGTTGAGATCCTGCTTCTGATTTAGGTGTCGTGGGATCGATCGGCTTACAATAAAGATTTCTCGGAATAATTTTCGGAAGTTATGAGTGATAAATATCGATGGCTGACAACTTTGTGTCGTCACCTATTTATTTGCCGCCGTCCTTTTGGGACGTAACATAACGATTCGGTGAGTCGAGGCTTAACAGCCGTTACCTACACCATCGGGTAGAAAATGGCGTAACATAACATAACTTCATGCCATTGTTACCCGAAGGTGTAGGCAGCGGCGGTTAAGCCTCGTCTCGCCGTTATGTTTACGTCGCAGATGGAATAGGTGGCGAACCTATTGCCATACCGGACACAAAGTTTTCAGTCATCGTTTTTTCATCATCATTTATCACACATAACTTCCGAAAATAATTTCGAAAAGTCATTGGTGTGAGCCAGTGTCTGGAATCGAACCCGGACCTCTGGATCAGAAGCCATGTGCTCGACCACTGCACCACCAAGACTTTTTAAAGTGCGTAAAGTTATGTAAATGTAAAACCCGATGCGACGATCCCAAACTTTATCCTTCACGTGTATGGAACGTAAGCATATTGAAAATTGATTTGCGTCTGGCGCGAGACTACCTCCGTAATGGCGCTGTGACATTAAGGTACTCACACTCAATATTATTTTAAAACTCAATGGTGTAGCCGTGCTCTTGAATATAGATTGTCTTATTCATATAACGAATACCTTATCGGGTGTTCAGCTAAGGAATGAACCTCAAGGCTTATTATGAACTCAAACGCCATCGGGTCACGAGTATTACTCGTAAGCTTGACTATGAGAATATGCTTAGTAGTTAGTTTAAAACTAAGCAAAATTTTCGGAGTGATGATCGCCGACTGCGTCCAAAACATGATTGTAAGTACAACTATAATTAAGTGATAATAAAAAAACTGACTAAGCAAACATATAGTGCAAAATTGGACGTGTCCTGTTGATGTCAGGAGCCTCAAAAACCGATGAATGTGCAAGCGGGTCAAGCGATGTTAAGCAACTACCGCCGCCCATGGACACCTGCAACACATATCCTGTTACAGTTGCCGGCCTTTAAGGGATTAGGATGGGAAGGGAAGGGGAAAGGGTGTGGGGTTCCGAAAACTTCCCTCACGGAATGAAACGCGAAATAAGCCACTTGACGTTGATATTCTGAGAGGCCGGGGTATTTCACTGGTCGAGCCGGGCCCATCCATGCAGCGAACAGCTGGGCTCTACTACTGTAAGTGTTGTATTACAAGAGTTATGAAAGAAGCGAGTGAAGTGTGTAAGAATCGTGCCTGAAGACGCTATGTTCTCTCTTATAAAATAACACAAAATCTATAAAATCATCTTGCTTCCCCTTGCTTGGTCCCTTGCTCCTACCCAGCAAGGTAGATACCTTGCTGGGTAGGAGCAAGGGACAATACCACGCTAGATAGCGTGGTATTGTATCTTGTAGCAAATATGAGACGCATTTTCTTTGACGCGATATTATTGTTGCACTGCCAAATTGTTACACTGTTGCAACTTAACACAATGTCACAGTTTATATTTTAACTAGCTGGCCCGGCGAATTTTGTTCCACATCAAAACTAATAAATGAGTAAAATTTGGAATTTATAAAGTTCAATTTGTGCAATTGAACGGTACGCATTTTGGCGCGCAACGCAACTGCTATGTCCCGCTATGTTAATACTGTAATATCTTCGTAAATATTCGTTTAAATTACATGCTCTAAAGGGCCAGTTTCATCTATATTATATGCACAATCTATTTAAGAAACTCAATTGGATAAAAATTAATGCTGTAATGTTTAAAATCGCTTCGTAAATAAGCCATTATTTCCCGCTAAAAGTATAAAAATAAAAATGTTCAGTGTGGGTTATCCCTAAGTGATAGACATATACCCTCGCGGACTTTTTTGTAGACCTTCTGAAGGTGTTTAATATTGTAGAACATTATTTTGAACTGTCACTTAGGGTTCAGCCAGCGTTTGCAATTGAAGTGCTAAATCTCGAAAATCATCATTTTTTCTTTAGAACATAATATATGAATTTTAGAGCAACACCACCCCGTTGACACCCTCTAACTATTAAAAAAACCGCATTAAAATCCGTTGCGTAGTTTTAAAGATATAAGCATATAAGGGGACAGACAGCGAAAAGTGACTTTGTTTTATACTATGTAATGATAATATACATACATACATAACTTCACGCCAAATCCCTTGCGGGGTAGGCAGAGAGAACAGAGCGCCATAGGGCACGATTCTTACACGCCTCACTCGCTTCGTTGACTTTCATGACTCTTTTCATGCACGCGCGTCGGTTTTTGAGGCTCTTAACATCACCTTCCTCCAGAACACGTTCTATTTGGTCATGGAATGTGTGTCTTGGCCGTCCTCGACTCCTACATCCGTCCGCTTTTGCATTGTGTATCTGCTTAGTCAGTCTTGCATCAACCATTCTTTCTACATGTCCGAACCATCGGAGCATGCCCTTTCTTACTTTTACACCGACACTCTCTTATAAACCAACTTCCTTCCGTACAACCTTGTTTTCTACGCGGTCAGCGAGAGTCACTCCGCAGATTTTGCGTAGTGCCCTCATTTCCACCGCGTTTATTCTACTTTCATGCACACTCTGCCATACCCAGCTCTCGCTTCCATAAGTTAGCGTTGGGATCAGGACTGCATTGTGGATTGCTAGCTGGGCTTTTTTGCTAATGTTTTTTGCGCCCAGGAATCTGCCCAACGCTCCATTTACGCTATTTCCTATCGCCGCTCGTCTTTCTACATCCGCGGTGTACCTTCCATCTCTGCTAAAAGCGCATCCAAGATATACAATTTCATTCACCTGTTCCAGCACTTCATCATCAACCATTATCCTTGCATCAGTTCTGGATTCCTCCCTTTCAAACACCATAACTTTCGTTTTCTTTGCATTTGTAATGATAATACAATACAATATTAACCTATATTTGTTCTGACATTATTATGTACAAAATCTGCCTTATTTTTCTTTGATCAAAATGTATGATTAAAATGTTTACTTTATATTATATGATATAGTCTCGGTGGTCCAGTGATTGAGCACACGGTTTCTGAATCGAGAGGTTGCGGGTTCGAATCCTGGCACGCAGACCAATGACTTTTCGAAATAAAATAGTTTTGAAACTGAAATAATTAAAAAAATTGTGACCGGTATGGCGATAGGTTCGCCACCTATTCCATTTGTATTGTAAAGTAAACATAACGTTGAGTCGAGGCTTAACAGACACTGCCTACACATGCGGGTAGACAAAGCCGTGAAGTTATGTTACTTTATATTAAAGGCTTTTTACTATCCTTTAAAAATGCACTTTTTTATGATAGAAGGGACAAATGAGCTTGCGGGTCACCTGATGGAAAGTGATCACCGCCGCGCGTGGCGTTTGCAATACCTGGGGCATCACATCAGCGTTCCCAGCCTTTCAAATGAGAATAAGCTCGTTTCTTGAAGGTTCCTAGGTAGTAGCGGTCCGGAAATACCGTCAGTTGCAACTGGTTCCATGAAGGAACAGTGCGTGGCAAGAAGTGGCTGCTGAAACGCACTGTTGTCGCCAACCGCTCAGCCAATGCGGGTGGTAGCGTTGGCGCATCGAGCGATGGCGAAAATCAGCTGGCGGTATCAATCCGAACAATTCCTCAGAGCACTCCCCGTGGTATATGCGGTAGAGGATGCATAGAGATGCCACCTCTCTCCGCAACGCCAGAGGATCAAGCCGATCGAAAAGTCGAACCGCGCGTCGTTGGATGCGGTCAAATGGAGTATGCTGGTACTGGGGTGCCCCCGCCCAAAGATGTGAACAGTATTCCACGTGAGAACGGACCTGCGCCTTGTATAGTTGCAAGCGATGACCTGACGTGAAATACTGTCCCACTCTATTGAGCACGCCAAGCTTTTTGGAGGCCAATTTGACCTTGCCCTCCAGATGACCGCGGAACTGGACGTCACTCGACAAGTCGCACCAAGAATTCCGATAGCGGCTGAGGCGGGTAAGGGAGTGCTCTCAAAACAGGGAGCTACGACAAAGGATGTCTTTTAGCAGTAAGAGCGCAGACCTGTGTCTTCTCAGGGTTGAATTGGACTAAGTTTAGTCGGCCCCAGTCCGAAACTTGACTAAGCAAAGTTTCGATTTTAGACACAAGTTTGTTCCGGTGCTCATCGATGTTTCCCCGAGAAATTCGCGGGTAGCCGGTATATAAGGCATCCCCTATGCTGTTTCTTCTGCATATCAATGACATGCTGCTCAGCAGCAATCTTCATTGTTATCTCCGCCCATCGATGGGTTAAGTACGCTAAAAGATCACCAGCTGAGCGACCTTGACGGAATCCGTACTGACGGTCACTTATCAACTGGTGCTCCTCTAGATACTAAGAAGCTGGCGGTTGATGAGTGTTTCCATTATCTTGGAGAATAGGGAGGTGATGGCGATAGGTCTATAGATGGACGGATCTGAGCAGTCGCCTTTTTTAGGGATCGGGTGGACTAAAGCTACCTTCCATGATGCTGGTACAGCGGCCGAGAGAGTAGGAGTACCGGAAAAGACGCGTTAGAACCGGTGCCAACTCCGGAGCACCCGTCTTCGACACTATTGCTGGGATTCCGTCAGGCCCACTCGACTTGTGGACATCCAGGGATAAAAGTATCCGGAAGTATCCTTTGCCGGAAACGAATCTCCGGCATGGTATGAACGCATTGTGGAATGGTCGGTGCGATGTCCCCTATCGTCCAAAGTCGAGTTGGACGCAAAAAGAGTGCCAAGAAGGTCGGCTTTCTCTTTTGCGACGTGGACTAGTGATTGGTCCTCCCGTTGCAACGGTGAAAGAGACGGCTTACAGAAATTCCCAAGAACAGCCTTGGCGAGCGACCAGAACGCACGGGTTCTCGAGGGAAGACTAACTAGTTTCTCGCCAATTTTGCTTATGTACTGAAACTTTGCTACGGCTATAACTCTTTTGAAGAACCTGGAGGCAAGGTTGTACCTCTTCTTAAGAGAACCGGTGTCAGAGTCCTGGGATACCACTGCTTTTCCCCAGGCTTGATAGCACTCATGCTTAAAACGTAATGCCGTTTTGCATGAGCGATTAAACCAGGGCTGGGATCTGTCGCCGATTGGCACCACTGAGGATGGAACGAAGAGCTCCATTCCCAGCAGCACCACAGAGTCGGCAACGACGTCAGGATCATCCGGCGAGAAGCAAACTTGCCCCCATGGGTAGGTTGCGAAGAAATTTCCCATCCCAGTCTGCTGACCTATAGTGCCACACACGGCGGCGGCTCGCAATTTGCGGTCGAAGTGGGCACGTAAGTGGCACCGTACTCCTTATCAGACAGTGGTCCGAAGAACCCAAAGGGGCGTCTACAGAAACCACATATCCGTCCGGATGGAAGGTCAGCAGAAGATCCAACAGGGAAGGTATATGATCATCAACATCTGGGATTTGCATGGGTGCGGTAACCAGTTGTGTTAGATCATATGCTAGAGCAAAGTCATGAACAGATCTAGCCGCGTAGTTGGTGGTGCGTGATCCAAGCCAATCGACGTGGTGGGCATTGAAATCGCCGAGGATAACGATTTCCGCGGATGGGAATTCTTGAAGTACGGAATCTGCAGCCGCTTGAAAGTGGTCTATGAGTCGGTCTGTTTCGGTATTACCGCTATGGGACCTATAAAGACATGCGTAGATGCGGGGGTCGCTATCTACACGCAGCCAGAGGGTCGATAGGTAAGGGACCTATCGACCCTCTGGCTGCGTGTTTGTGCCCTTCAAGACAGCCGAGGCGTCGAGCACAGATATCCTCCCTGACATACACACAAACTCCGGCCCACTGTACGAAAGAATACTCCAGTTTGTATCCGGGGTGTAGGAGATATGAGGTGTCTGCCGGAGAAGATATCTGCGTCTCTGTAAGAAATAGCAAAGCTGGCTTTGCCGTTTCAAGGTGGTAATGAATGGCAAGCAGATTTGAGTGGATGCCCCTGATATTGCAGAAGTCCACGTTTAGTGTGGCAGGGGGTGTAGCGATGCTATTGCGTTTGCCCCGGACAGTTTTTAATGCGGAGCGAGAATGTGCCCTCCCCAGACTACGAGGGGCAGCTTGAGCGTCCACGCCTTGGTGAATACCCAACCGTGGACGCTCAAGGGGGATTCTCCAGCTGGTACCCCCCTGGGGTAAATGATCTTTTATTTTCACTGCCATTAAGGGGAGGGTGAAGGGGATGGGCCTCCGGATACCTCTCTCACCGAACGAAACGCGGCATAAGCCACTTCACGTCGAAATTCTGAGAGGCCGTGGTATTTCACCGGTCGAGCCGGCCTATTCATGCAGCGGACTGCTTGGCTCTACCACTGTTAAAACTGGAATTAAGGCTGCACTTGGTTTGTCTTTATTAATCTTGTGTTATTTATTCTGCAAATTCTACTGTGTTTATGATATTATATTTTTTATCATCCTGTTTAATTTCACTAAAAAAACTGAGAAATTCTCTGAAGGAAATCTTTTAGTACGCAAACACCATTCGTTTTTATTTCAAACTTTGTAGCATTTTAATCTGTACGAAGCGAACTACTTTGAACAACTGTTAATTAATGTGACTTCTTTTTGGAAATAAAACAAAAAAAACATCTGCATTTTGACCGGCAACGAGTGACGTGAAAAAATTATGTTTCCTGAGTCATAGAAAACCTATCAGAGAATGTGAATAAAACGTTGTAAATGTTCCAAAACAAAGAAGAAAGTCCCAGAAAAAAATCTTAAAACTAGGTGATCAAATAGATGGTGGTGATCGGTGATTCTAACAGTGGAAAAGCCACGCAGTTCGCTGCATGAAAGAACCGGCTTGAGATTTTAATTATTACTCTGCTCATGAGACTAGTGGACCCAAGAGGGATATTATAACGACCTCTCGATACCTTGCGATATAAAACATGTATTAAAATGTAACTTTTTGATTTTTATTTCAATATCAATAAAATAGTTTTTGAACGACTACCATCTTTTTGTTCATCACTCGTGAAAATGATCTCTGTAAAGAGTTCGAAACGTTGGGGAATAAATAAAACTAATAATAAATAAACGCGGTATAATCCTAAAAATTGTTTTAATCTACAACTTTTTGGGATTATATCGCGTTTAATTATTACTTCTTTTTATTTATTTCCCGACGTTTCAAACTCTTTACAGATATAATTTTCACGAGTATGTTGTATGTTTTATTGTTATGAATGTGATTCACGAAAATCTGAGCAATAAACATTAATTTTCATTTACGAATTGATTAAATATTAATTACTGTATTAAACTATATTTTATGAGCATTAAATATTACAATTACTTACATTGAGATTAAAAGTGCCGCACTTATGTACCCGTATAATTATAAAAATAATGTTTATACATTTTATTTGCACTAATTAGTAGGTTATACTAATTAAAATTTACATTAATTATTTAAAGCCTACGTAAAGTAATTATACATTGCCTGCGGTAGAGCCACGCCATTCGTTGTATGAATGGGCCGACTTGACTTAAGATAGCGCATACCATATTCGGTCCGATTAGATTTGTATCCGACAACAACCCATATTCTCTTCCACACTCCGTCCATCTCCCTGTATCATCTTAAAGCTGGGCAATGTAACAGTGACTACCTCTGGATGTCACAGCCGTCCATGGTCCATTTATCCCATAAGAAGAAATAAAACATAGCATAAATTCACCGATTTTCATTTCATTTTCTACCCGAAGGTGTAGGCAGCGGCTGTAAAGCCTCGTCTCGCCGTTATGTTTACGTCCCAAATAGAATTAAAGGCGAACCTATTGCCATACCGGGCACAAAGTCACAAAGGCACAAAATCGATATTTTTCAATATTACTTCTGAAAAGAGTGATGAAAAGTCATTGGTGTGAGCCAGTGTGAGAATTCGAACTCGTACCTCCTCCTACATTCAAAAGCGGGGTGCTCAACCACTCAAAAAAATAAACTTGGTAATATCATTTAACTTAATCTCTTCTACATATTTCCACCAAAGGTTGTTCGTGCTAAAAGAGTGACATAGAAATAAACGAATTATGTACTTACTTACTCCCCTTTAATACTTAAAGTGTTAGCAAAGTACGAGGCTTAGAAAATTTACCGTTTTGTTTTCAAAATTTGTGCTTATCATTTCATAGAGCTACAGTCGCGGAAGAAAAGAGATCAGTTAATGACCACTACTTTTTGTTTGCGAATGCATATTATTCACGAATAAATCTTCCCTTCTCTGAAAAGGAAACATATAAAAGAAGAGAAAAGAAGAATAGACGTCCAAGTTCCCTCTTAAATATATGATTATACCTTTGACAGATTTCATTATACATCAACTAATTAACGACTAGCCTCGTGGTGTATTGGTAAAGTTACCGACTGCAAACTCGAGATTGGCGAGTACGATTCCCACCTGAATACAAATATTTGTGACAAGCATGAATGTTTGTATGGCGTCTGGGTGATTTTCTATGTATTATAAGTATCTATTTACAATAAAAAATATAAACCTAACATAACATAACTTCACGCCTTTTGTTACCCGAAGGTGTAGGCAGCGGCTATCAAGCCTCGTCTCGCCGTTATGTTTACGTCCCAAATGGAATAGGTGGCGAACCTATTGCCATACCGGGCACAAAGTTTGTCAGTCACCGTTATTTATCACACATAACTTCCGAAAACAATTTCGAAAAGTCATTGGTGTGAGCCAGTGTCTGGAATCGAACCCCGGACCTCTGGATCAGAGGCCGTGCACTCGCCCACTGCGCCACCGAGAAAAATATATATGTATTAATATCCGCTATCTAGTTGTCATAACACAAGTTTTTGCTTAGTTTGGAACTATAGGGCGCTGTATGTATTATGTTCAAGATATTATTATTATATAATATTACAAATTGAAATATGAAAGGATATTAATGATATTAAAAGTTTCGTTCATACCTTCACGCACCCAGTAAATCAAAAAGTAAGCAGCGGGAAACACGCTTCGACAAATTGGACTTGCGGATTGAATTATCTGCAACAGATGACGAGCTCAATTGCAATCTTTAGCCTCAATTTTGTCAGTCATTGATTTGTACCACATATATAAATTCGTAAAAATTATTGCTATGTACTGTATAAGATTTACCTGAATTCCTATACGAACAAAGTTGTAATGAAGCCGTAAGCTATCTTAGCAGGCTGAGTGAAAGTGTTCCCGGGTTCCCTGACCTATGTGGTGAGTAGGAACACTTGAGCGGTTTTAGAGGACTCCAACTTCTTAAGCTGGTGGTACCTATAACGGATTTCCATTAGGTTAAAAATGCCATCTTATTATAATATCGGCAAATCGTTTAACAGTGGTAGAGCCAAGCAGTTCGCTACATGAATGGGTCGACTCGACCGATGAAATATCGCGAAAACCGACTGAAAGTGGCTCACTCCCCTTCCCCATCGTTTCCCATCCTACTTAAAGATCAGTAACGTAACTTTGCCACTATATGTATTGCAGGTGTCCATGGGCGGCGCTGGTCGTTTGCCCGCCAATTTATAGTCTTTTAAAGAAGACCGCTTCGTTTAATTTCCATTCATTCACTCATTCAATTTTTATATTACATACATTTTTTATTCAATGACAGATGTTCGTTCCTTCGAAATAATGGAGATCGAAAACCATTAGTTAAGTATGGTTTGTCCATAACATTATCGCCCCGTGTGAACCTGTCAGCTGGCAACAAAAATTTAAGCCTACGGGCCAATGAAATTATTATCTTACGGTAACATCTCTCCCCTTAAAAAGGAATGAATTTTTTGCATCAAATATTTAGGTCGCAGTTAAATTCTCCTTTCTATAAATATATAAAATTCTAGTGTGACAGTTTTAGTCACCAAATAAATACTAAAATATCTCGATAGTGTGGAGGTTGACCACCTCACTTCTGAATTAAGAACTCTCGGGATCGAACTCTGGCTGATATCAATGTTCTTTCGTATAGTTTGCATCACAATAGGTTCGGCCAGACATTTGGAACGTAAAAAATCGGTGAGTCGATGCGTAAGAGCCACTGCCTTTTTCTACCGGGAAGCCGGCGTGAAGTTATAAAAATGTATATAACATTCAAATGTTCATAGTGTGTGGCTTATTTATGCGACTTTAAAAGAAAATATTAATAATAATAAGATATAAACAAATTTACCTATAATAAAATATTATAGGTAAAAACATCATCATCATCAGTTCATTAGCAAATAAATCAATATCGACTCAATATGAATCATGCCGCGTTGCGTTCGGTAATTTCGGTGAAAAATATTTTTTGGGCTGATTAGACCATAGGTCTAGGAGGTCGTTTTAATGGGTAAAGTACATAAATACTACGGTACGGAGTTCGCGTATTAAGCTAGTGTAATAAATTAGTTTATAATGGTAGTTCCTCGTAGCTCGCTGCATGAATAACACGACATAACCGAATATAGATTTATACTGTCACATGCCGCGTTTCGTTCGGTGAGAGAGATATCCAGAAGCCTAACCCCTTCTCCTCCTTCACTCGCCATCCCACCACTTCCAACCCCCTATATATCCCACCCAACACTGTCTCGGTTGCAGATGTTTATGAGTAGCGCTGTCACTTGCCATCAGGTGAACCGCTTACTTGCTTGCTCTCTTTCCAATTGTGTTTGTTTATTTGTTTATGGTACAGGGGTGCAAGCCAGCAGGCGTGTCACCTGATGGTGAACAACAAACGCCGCCCATGGACACCTGAACATATATAGTGTTACAGTTGCGTTGCTGGCCCTTATATTAAAATATGGAAGGGATCGGAAGTAGGATAGGAAGGGGAGGGGGATAGATGTTGGGTCTCCGAATACCGCTTTTTAACAAAAAGTTAGGACAAAACATATGAAAGAGTGCTTACTGTCGTAGTACCTAATGTCGTAGCTACCTATTTGTATTACATATATATATATATAATATTCGATATAATGTCGATACATGCAGAATCTGTTGTTTGTTCGTGTACGACCTCTTTGTTATCTGTGTGTCATATAATAACATACTGCTTAATTGAACGCACTACATGGTTACGACAGCTAGTTACGTTTGTAAACACACGCAAACTAAATTGACCGAGCCTGCTGAAAATTATTTTATTTCATGTATATTTTGACATCTGGTGCCGAAATAACAGTTTTTTCGCGTTTTAGTAGGTTTTTTTTTGGGCCGACATAAGTCTTATACTATCTCTGTACAGAAAGACGTCTTATTTCGATAATAACAAACCTCATGTTAACAGTAATAACTCATAAAACTGATTGAATCATCGCAGCAAATTAAATACATTATTAACAATATATACAATTAAAAAAAAACTAGCTGAAAGTAAATTTCTCCGCTTCTCGGTCGACTGGCAGAGAGCCCAGATAACTGGCTGCATTGCCACGCTGAATGGCAATGCTAATCCTCTGTACGAAGATTAGACCAACCTTCTGGCTCCGAGAGGCCTCAATCAGTCTCTTTGCAAGATCTTTATAGAGTGCACATTAAATAAATTATAGGTACTTGTATTTGTTTTCATGAAATTATTCATGCACATAGCAGTATCGGCGCACTCCGTTCCACGTTAGAGATATTTTATTGCCTATTTCGCCACGCAACGGCCAAAGCGAGTTGCAACGCATGTTTTTATTTTACTTATATCTTTGAGAATATATAAGTAAAGTGTATAGAATTACTTACTACTTATAAGGTGATCCGCTTGCTTGTTCTCTTACCTACTCTTAAAAAAACCGTTTATTATCAAAATAGAATTCTGCCGCCCTCTTCAAACTAGGTATGCTAACTAATAATCTTAGTTTGGAATGAAAGACTTGTTATACGAATTATACGAACCCACCTCGTACTGGAGCAATTTTTTATTTACTTACGTAATCTGATGATGGACGATATTAAAAATTGTTTGTCGTCAAAATAATTAAATTTATTATTGATTATTACTATGCCTATACGATATGATTTTATGGATAAAATCATGTATTTACTACATTTTTAAACTGAATCGTCTGCAAAAATAGCGCGTAAAAAATAATAAATGCCCAGATAAGACAAAACTGCCACTACCACTCCTTCAAAAGTAGAAAAATGTATTCTCTTACCCAAAAGTGGTTGAGTTATAACCGTTGTAGAGCCACGCAGTTAGATTCATGAATTGTCTCGACCTGTGAAATACCACAATCTCTCAGAATATCAGAATAAAGTGGTTCATTTTACGTATTGCTCGGTGAGCAAGATATCAGGTGAACCAATCCCTTCTTCCCTCCTCACCCCATCACACTTCTGACCCCTTCGCAATCGCATTTTAAAGGCCAGAAACGCTACTGAAACACTATCTGTTATCATATGTGATGCAGGTGTCCATGGGTGGATTAGTTGCTTGCCATCAGGTGACACGCTTGCCCGTATGCCCTCTATACAATAAAAAATACAAATTTCTTATTTAATATCTATAAATGTATACACAAATACGCACCCGTATACACTCAACTCGTCCGCGTACATTTGCATCGACCGCACATACGCCGCCATGTATGTATTAATTAAACCATAACAATGTGCTTCATTATATTTAGATCAATATTACGTGGACTAAAATCAGAGACCAATTAGCCGACTGCGCCAGAAGGGAGGTAAACGCAAAAATTTAGGGGCCTGCTGCTTAGTAAAAAATAAACCCCTAGTCTAGTCTAGATACTAGAGACTCAGCTATATTTGCTAGAAACTAACATTGTTTTTATTTTTACTTTCAGCAGTGAAGTTTGTTGTGTAAATGAGTAATTTCATAATAATAAGCAGTATATAATATCTGTATGCAGCGCACTCTATTGAGTAGTTATTGTTTTCAAAGAGTGTTTACCTTTGTTTAAATTGAGAAAATAATCAAACTTCTATATGTTTTAGTTTTAAAACTTCTTGTCTGTTCATTTTATTTACCAATACATATAAAATAACCTTTGCATATGATAGAGCAGGGTGCTCAAGTATTTCGAAAAAACTTATATTGCTAAAACTAGCTGTCAGATGTCATTGAATCATTGGCACTTAATTTTAAATTATTTGTAATAGCACCATCTGTTGGTTAAAGATAACACTTGGATACAAAATTTATAACATACTAAGCGAAAGTAAGTACTTCTGGGTTATATGTAAAGATGGCGTCAATGTACATACAATTTATACATCGAATTGAATTCGCGCAAGCTGAAATGTAGTATTGGCGGGAATGTATGCAAATGAGTTAAATAGTTCGACGATCTTTATAGTTCGACTTTCCATGTGGTATATGAAATAAGTACTTATTATATATACATACACATACATGCATACATAACTTCACGCCAAATCCTTTGCGGGGAGGCAGAGAATAGAGCGCCATAAGGCACGATTCTTACACGCCTCACTCGCTTCGTTGACTTTCATAACTCTTTTCATGCACACGCGTCAGTTTTTGAGGCTTCTAACATCACCTTCCTCCAGAACACGTTCTATTTGGTCATGGAATGTGTCTTGGCCCTCTTCGACTCCTACATCCATCCGCTTTTGCATTGTATATCTGCTTAGTTAGTCTTGCATCATCCATTCTTTCTACATGTCCGAACCATCGGCGCATGCCCTTTCTTATTTTTACACCGACACTCTCTTTCAAACCAAGTTGGCTTGAAAGAGAGTGTCGGTGTAAGACTTTCTTCCTTACAACCTTGTTTTCTACGCGGTCAGCGAGAGTCACTCCGCAGATTTTGCGCTGTGCCTCATTTCTACCGCGTTTATACTACTTTCATTCACACTGCCATACCCAGCTCTCGCTTTCATAAGTTAGCGTTGGGATCAGGACAGCATTGTGGATTGCTAGCTGGGCTTTTCTGCTAATGTTCTGTCAGCCCTCATAAGTGGACTGCACAGCGCGCAGCAGCGCGCCGCTCACCCTGTAGCCCGGGAGTATGTCCCACAGATCCTTTCGTAACACTCTGTCAAACGCTTTTTCCAGATCCACAAAACCGCAAAAAACCTTCCGGCTTACAGCCATTTGTTTCTCCACGATGTTGCGGAGAGAAAAAATCTGATCCATGCACCCTCGTCCGCTTCTAAAACCACCCTGAGCCTCACAGAATATACATCTACGAAAAATATAAATATTACTAATTGATATCAGCTGTCTTTACTCGTTGTAGTTTTCATAACACAAGCATTAAGTGTACTGAGCGTGAAAAACTAGAGGGCGATGTATTTAATTCCCAGAAGTCCAAGAAACGTATTTGAATTGAAGACTGCACATTAAATAAATTATTAGTACTTGCACTTGTTTGTCATGAAATAATTCATACACTAACATATAGCAGTGTCGGCGCACTCCGTTCCGCGTTAGAGATATTTTACTGCCTATTTCGCCACGCAACGGCCAAAGCGAGTTGCAACGCATGTTTTTATTTTACTTAAATCTTTGAGAATATTAATATAAAGTGTATAGAATTACTTACTACTTATAAGGTGATCCGCTTGTTTGTTTTCCCTCCTCTTACTAATAAACGGACTCGTCCGCTTCTAAAACCACCCTGAGCCTCCCAGAATAAAATAAAATATTTTTTTTTTATTTTTCTATTTTTTAGTTTGGTTTTCTATAAAAAGCGTGTTTTTTAGTTTTTTTAAACTATTGTTTATTTTATATTTTTTAGTTCGGTTTTCTAAAACAAGCGCGTTTCTTAGTTTCGAATTTGAGAAATAGCGCCATCTGTGACTTATATAAGGAACTCGTTTCAAGTTGATAACGTAAACTTTCCGCTGATTGCCACTAGATGGTGCGATTTGTGAACTTTCATAGTTCACAAATCGCACCATCTATCGGTCAAAAAAGCGTGGGGTGCATGGTGTCAATAATTATAAATATTTTATTGACAGATATGAGTAGAGTGATTATCATTTCGATAATATCTTAAAAAGCACCCCACGTTTTTTTTAATTTATATTCATTGAAATTTTTAACACTATTTTCTTAATTTAAATTCATTAAAATTTATTTTCTATTTTTTAGTTCGGTTTTCTATAAAAAGCGTGTTTTTTAGTTTTTTTAAACTATTATTTACATAGTTCACAAATCGCACCATCTAGTGGCAATCAGCGGAAACTAAAAAAGAAGTCGGTTACAAACAGACCTACAAACATACAAACATACAAATATACAAACATACATACAGGTGAAGCTAATAAAAAGCTAATAAAAACCAACCATGATAAAAATCATGTTATCAACCGTGAGAGATTTACAACTTCTAAAGAATTCTCACATTATTATTATCGCATGGTTTACACAATATTGTGCATATTATATATATAATTTTGATAAAAATAAATTAAACTAGGTTGTTAAATACCTGTGTATAGTTTTTTTTGCAACTATGTCAATCTGACGTCAATATTTGACATTGACGTAAATAAATAATAATTTATTTCACGTGCTTAACTCAAGAATTAATAAGTTATTAATTGACTACTATTTGCATAACATTTAACTGTTTCAGATTATGTAATTAAATTTTTAAATAATGAATTTAGTAGTTTTTTTTTCAATATGGAACACGAGTTCAAGGTATAAGTTTAAGGTTTATATTTTAATATAAACAAAAAATATAATAGATAATATTTATAGTCACCAAGTATAACTTAGAAAGAGTTGAATGACTTCTGCTATTCCTTCAGTTTATGTCCTAAAGCAGGTCACCTAATGGTAAGCAATTAGCGCCACCCATGGACTGTAAAACGCATAGTTTAACAGTTGTTATTTACTCCCTTACGTGACTGGGATGAGAAAGGAGGGGAAAGGGGACTGAGCCTCCGGATACTTCTCTGACACACATGAAACACTACATGTGCCATTCTAAGTCGACATTCTGAGAGGTTTTTCACTGGTCGTGCCGGTCCATTCATGCAGAGCGTGGATTTATCACTACAGAACGGAGTTTCTTTTACTTGTGAAATTATATGAAATAACGATTACAAAATATATCGCAGGTATTTTAAGTTCTATATTGTACGTATTTTATCATGCCCCTATGTTACAGCGTTTTATGCAAATCAAGATATGTTTTTTTTTTACTATTTAGGTGCACATTTTATTTTTTATAAAAATTGAGCGGGACAGAATACTAAGTTACGAACTAAAAGGGTCAAATCTGCAAGGGGATTAAGCAATTAAGCGTCGCTCATGGACATTTGCAAAACTCAAGCCCGAATACTGAACCGCCACTCAAATATATAAGCGCTACTTAAGCGTTTAAGTAGCTGTCACATTAGACAGAATACGTGAAATTTGAGCAGTAAGTAGCACTTTATTGACTGTCACATTTGAGTGGCGGTTCAGTATTCGGGCGCAAGAGGGACAATTGCTCAATCTCTCCTTCTTCCTTTACTCGATTATGCCGATGTCAGCTATCTAAATCTGACCGAAGCACAACTGGATAAACTTGAGCGTCTTCAAAATGTCTGCATACGGTTCATATTTGGCATTCGCAAATATGATCACATCTCCGAATTCGTAAAAAAAACTCAAGTGGCTTCCAATTCGTTTTCGCCGGAATACTCATATTATCACTTTGTTATATAACAATTTATTCAGACCAATAACACGCCATTATCTCAATCGGTCGTAAAAGTAAGAAAGGGCATGCTCCGATGGTTCGGACATGTAGAAAGAATGGTTGATGCAAGACTGACAAAGCAGATATGCAATGCAAAAGCGGATGGATGTAGGAGTCGAGGACGGCCATGATACACATTCCATGACCAAATAGAACGTGTTCTGGAGGAAGGTGATGTTAAGAGCCTCAAAAACCGACGCGCGTGAATGAAAAGAGTTATGAAAGTCAACGAAGCGAGTGAGGCGTGTAAGAATCGTGCCTTATGGCGCTCTGTTCTCTCTGCCTACCCCGCAAGGGATTTGGCGTGAAGTTATGTATGTATGTATGTGTATCTCAAAGAACGGTTCGTCTTCTTAAATAACACACATTCAAAGTGTCTGAGGTCGTCTGAAAATCTAAAATTATCTGTTCCAAAACATTCCACCAACTTTTTTGGACAATCATTTACTGTTCAAGCTGTAATGCTGTGGAATCAGTTGCCCGTTGATATAAGAAAAGCGCAGTCCGTGAACATCTTCAAATCACGGTTAAAAGAACATTACTTAGCGCTACTGTAGCATTAACATTACCGTACTTGCATTCATGCGTATATTTGTAGTAATATGTATGTATGTATGTTTATAAATACCTCATTATTATTATTTTTTAAATGATGTAGCTTATATTATGTTTTGTATACCGCCGATAACCCCTAATTCTTATTTCTTTTTTCCGTCCAGTGGTTGTCCGAAAGAAATTGTCATGTGCGATAGGACCGCCATTTGTACAAATTTAATTTAATAATGTTTTTTTTTTATATGTATATTTTTGGTGTGTTTGTTTATGCGGTGTACATTAAAGAGATTGTATGAATAAATAATTATAATTAATATATATTTGATCTAGAGAACCTCGAAGGTATGTTTTAAAACGTCGATAGTGTGGTAACCATTCAGCGACTGGCGTGCAATCAGCAATATCTACAGACGAGTAAATATATTTACGCAATCTCATACTTAACTAAATATTATGACTGACGCAACTCGTATTTTTTTAAAGTTTCTTCGTATTACTAATTAATCTGATAATAAACCCTAATGTGTTATTAAAATACGTTAAATACAATATAATTAACTTAGTATAAACTTACGTCATAGTTCCTATTTACATATAACGTAAATATTTTAAAACAATAGTTTGACGCTAGAATATTTTAAAGGAACATAATAAAGCAAATTCTCTTAAAATTATTTTCGGAAGTTATGTGCGATAAGCATTTATGACTAACTAGACGATGACTTTGTACCCGGTGAACGCGAATGGGTTCGCCATCTATTCCATTTGGTACGTAAAAATAACGGTGAGTCGAGGCTTAACAGCTGCTGCCTACATCTTTGGGTAGAAAGAGGCATGAAGTCACGTTTAATAACAAATAAGATAATATATATAGCTTTGGAATATTTTCAAGGATCGTAATAAACATCGCAACATCCTAAGCCCATCCAAAACTTTCTTATTTTCTGCTGTATTGGTTTCTGGTGTGGTTCATAATATGATGCACGAAATTGATGTATCCATTTCGATTTCTTTTACTTTTTGTGACTTTTGTCTATTTTTGAAAATCTACAAAAATATTGGAATAAACACGCTACGATCAACAATCTTATTAAAAAATAAAGATATAGACATACATAGATGCGGTAGTGCAGAACATGTTTTATTAAATTGAATATAATCTGTCGAACCGACTCCCACTTGACCGATTGTTTATTACATAATTTGAAACGTACTTACTATATAATATTACATAATAAGCATGGATGTATGTATGTCTATAAAAGTTAATTGTGACTGATGGCACTGAACCGTTGACTGACAAACTGACAGTAGTAACTATCAATATAACTTGCTTTTCTAGTCAATTGTGTAATAATTAGATTTAATTAACTTGATAGTCTATTATTCTATTTTTTCTAAACATAAAGATAAAATAATAAAAAGAGGATAAATTATTTACAAGTTTTATTTGTGTGTGTTTTTAACATTAAAACAACTTTTCAGGATTATATCGCGTTTATTTATTACTTATTTTTATTTATTTCCCGACGTTTCGAACTCTTTACAGAGATCATTTTAAGTAATAAATAAACGCGATATAATCCTAAAAAGTTGTTTTAATGTTATGAATGTCATTCGCGAAAATCTGAGAAATAAATGTGCGTGTTTTATTTGCGTAATGATTTTATACACATATTTGTAATTGGCATTGAAAAGATTTTTTTTACTTCAACAATCGGATTCACGCATTCACAACTGTGGCATTCTTTTGACGCGACTACGTGCCATCAAACACGGCGATCCGGCATGGACCTGTGACAGGTGGAAGGCCATAAGCTCACCTCACTTTCGTTCGACCCAGTTTTTGATAACGGGCCAAAAAGCTTCCTCCATATCTTAACTCGTAACCACCACCGCTAGCTGCTGTTCCCTTATCCGAAAAAGATGATAACAGGACCGTTCTCATCATCGCCGGATGTACTCCAGAAGTCGCAGAAAATAGATTGATCTAGGTCGACCTTGAACATCATCTTTTGGACATGATCTAAATATTTTCTAACACTACAGTGAATTTCATAACTCTTTACTATGACGGCCAGATTCACTTTATCTATGCTGTATATATTATTTAGCTGCATCATCCCTTCGACTCACTCGAGCTATGCTTCACCAACTTCATCATCCCCACAATACTGTATTCTTCCATGTTCATTTTGTGTTTCTTCTTCTAGAACCAATACTAGCATACAATACCATCATCATATTAATGATTTGGTTTTTTCACATGTCATGTTATGATATTCATCATCATTTTCCTGTTTTTATACCACTCTACCTGGGGTCATCACATTATGTCATCCACTAACTATCCAGGTCCGTCTGCCTGACGTCAACCGTACTTGGTAATTTCTGGTGGGCTAGGGAAGGAAGGGGTTTAAAGTGGTATGGGGTTAGGAGAGGGGAAGGGATTGGGCCTCCTGATACCTCTCTCACTGAGTGAAACGCAGCATGACGGCTTTACGCCGATATTCTGATAGGTCGTGGTCATATTTCACCGGTCGAGCCGACCCATTCATGCAGCGAACTGCGTGGCTCTATTACTTTTTCACAAGGAATATATAAATTACAATGAAAATATATTTTAATTACAATCACAATTTCCACTAATTTAAATAAAACATTCTGACAGTCTGGAGACGCAATTAACCGCCAACGATTACTACAGAACTCCAGGCGAAACAGCATTCGGAACAGGAATTATTAATGGAATTTTATAACAACGTATATTATAAAAAAAACAAGGCATATAATTATTTTTATAAACATAATAGCCGTATAACTAATAAATTAATGGTACAAATTGCCTTCGTGCGATGGTGTGAGAATAGAATGAGCTTTAACACCTTTACGCGCATTGTTGTTATTTAAAAAAAACAAGCAATTCTCTCAACATATTGCTTCCGTGATAAAGCTGCTGATAATTGCCTGTGTGATAGGTAAATATCGCAGAAATAGTAAGATTCGCAACAAAAACAATTCGTATAGACAATTTTCTAAAACTGGTTTCCACTTTGTTATTTTCTGCGACTTTTGAATTTTAATTTTAAAGTCCGTAACAATTTATTAAATTTAGGAGTTCTGTAACTTCATTGTAAGCTCAACTGCATCAAATGTTGATTCAAGCATTGTGAATTATGCTTGAATCAACATTTGATGCAGTTGATGCAGTAACATGTTTGTCCTACAAACTACTAAATAGTTTCCATCGACTAATTGTAGTGCTGTCTCACAACTACCAACCGTTAAGGAGTTCTGTAGTTTTATCATCAGCACAGCAGCATTAGGTTTAGATGCAAGCGTAATTCCCTAGTAACATGTTAGCCTTAAATAATACTAAATAGTTTCTGTCGACTAATAGCAGTTATGTCTCCGAACTCCTAACCGTTAAGGAGTTCTCTGAGCTTCATCATCAGCACAGCAGCATCAGATTTTGACACCGTAAAGCATATACCTTAAAGATGACTATTACGTAACAAAAACACCATATGAGCATACAATTTTCGGTGGTCCTATTCGATTTCTCCTGGATCCTATCATCAGATCCTTGACCTGGTCATAATGGGACCAAATGAGAAGCATCAGCTTTTAAATGAAAAAAAATGAAATCGCTTCAAGCGAAAGTTATGACAAACATAAAAAAAAACATACAGACGAATTGAGAACCTCTTCCTTTTTTGGAAGTCGGTTAAAAAATAAATGTATGCAAAGTTTTTATCCTAATAAAAGTATATATGTACCTACAATAATATTTCCATAGTACAGACATGGACTTATTTCATTAAACCAATTTCATTATGAGTAAAGATGACGTGTAACCTTTACTCTTTACCTTTAAATGGTCTATGTCAAAATTTTATATTTTTAATCCACCTACGCTCAGTAGCGAAATTGTTTACTGATTAATAACTTTGCCGTGAACTTTTTGTGCAATGGGAACTACATTAGTCAATATTTAATTATTTTTTCAATGAATAACTAATAAATGCAGATTTGATGAATCTACACATAAATAATATAGGCAGATATGTTTTCATTTTACATGTAATGAAGACCAGTAATGAACTTTGAATGAGTATTTTAAATGGTTATGTCTGTATGGATACAAGTTGTATACATGGATAAGTCTTAATTGAAATAGAGATTAATGGTAGATTACATCAATTAAAATCGAAGATTCTGGCCAATAATTTGCTTAGATTGAGGTACTAGCGAAAATAATATAGGCGGCCGAAATCCTAACCCGTCGTCTATTTAATGGTATAGTGGGCATACGAGCAAGCGGGTCGCCTGATGGTAAGCAACTAGTGCCACTCATGGACACCTTCAACACAAATAGTGTTACAGTGCCAGCCTTTAAACCCTTCAAACCTTCCTCACCAAACGAAACGTGACAAGTTGTCGAGATCGTGATACTTCACCGACCCATTCTATCTGCCAACCACATGGCTCTACCTCTGTCAAAGACGTCATATTGAATGGTATCAAGACGTTTCATGTAGAATAAAATGGAAGCCGTCGCCGTGATCCAGTGATCGAGACGCCTGGCTTCTAAATGAAGACGTCGTGGAATCGATACCGAGCTTAAAATGTTTTCGAAAGATATGTATGATAAATATCGATGACTGACAGCAATATGCCGGGCTTAAGGCAATAGGTTCCACCGCCTATTCCATTTGAGAACCAACAATG
The DNA here is from genome assembly GCA_905147225.2 of Euproctis similis. NCBI lineage: Eukaryota > Metazoa > Arthropoda > Insecta > Lepidoptera > Erebidae > Euproctis > Euproctis similis. The sequence goes on from LR990106.1 coordinate 18,458,623, forward strand.
CGGCGAGTCGAAGGCTTAACAGCCGTTAAGGTAAACTCCGAGTAGAAGAAAGCATGACTGGACTAGAGTAGTCATTAAATGATACATCAAAATATGCCACATTATTCATAATGCAATCAGCAAATAGATTCATCAATTTTACGAGGTTGTCAATAATTTTACTACAACAGCAAATAATTATTTTTCCTTTTAATATAAAACGAATCACCGTTAACTTAGGACCGTTCGAAGATCTGTCATCTGACCTTAACAAACAAATTTTTCCTTCTTAGCAGTACGTGACCCGAGTAAACATGTTCATGAAGAAGTCAACAGGATATTACCGAGGGCATTCTTCCCTTGGAGTCCTTTAATACCAATGTGATTTTTCCTTAGACGACGTCACCTTCTGTGATATCCTCTAGAAGAATAGGAATGATGTCAACGTGTTTTTAATCCGTCTACGTCCTGTAATGGAGAGATATTATTTATTTGTATTAAATCGCTATTATTGTTTGTAGAATTCTTATTTTTATGGGATAGGAGGGATAATGAGCATGAGGGTCACCTGGTGGTAAGTGATTAGCACCATCCATGGACACCTGCAACACAGATAATGTTACAGTTGTGATGCCGGCCTTTAAGAGAGTGAGATGAAGTGGGAGGGAGAAGTGAGGGTCTCGTTAACCCTCTCTCTCACAGAAAGAAACGCGACATGAGTCACAATACGTTGATATACCGAGAGGTCATGGTATTTTACCGATCAAAGTTAAGTAACAAACTAACAAGTTTATTGGTAAACTGTCCTTGAATTTAACAACTTACACATACGACCGTGTGAGAGGTGCAACTACCTTTAAAAGTATTGTATACTGTCACAAAAATAGCGGTGATCCATTGTATAAGGAAGTTTGTTGACTCTGGCGACATTTAGTAAGTATGTATTGGAAAATATTATAGACAAGTTGCAATATGTGCAGATTGATTGTCGACACAATATTATATAGAAATAGTTTAAATTTTGTGTACAACTGCCAGTGTCTTTAGATAATAAAAATTAAAATAATTCAGATTTCTTAAGATGTTTAGACTATCTATATTACGTACATACATAACTTTCCGCCAAATCAATTGCGGGGTAAGCAGAGAGAACAGAACGCCATAAGGCACGATACACTCCTTACTCGCTTCGTAACTCTTTTCATGCACACGCGTCGATATTTGAGGCTCCTAACATCACCTTCCTCCAGAACACGTTCTATTTGGTCATGGAATGTGTGTCATGGCCGTCCTTGACTCCTACATCCATCCGCTTTTGCATTGTATATCTGCTTAGTCAGCCTTATTTCATATATGCTGTATATGCTGGTCTCCTAGGAACCTAACATTTTATTTCATTCTCAAAGATATATAGTACCTACCTATTTTTTTTTTGTTTTTATTACACACACGGAGATCACATATAACAGCATAGTTAATTGGCCAAAATATATAAGTTTATTAATAGCTAAAATCACAAAAAATATACACTTTTTTACATTGCAAAAATACTGGCACAGCATACAAAAAATGCTTAAATTAAACGCGTATTTTTATCGAACCGCAAAAACGGTTTAACATTTTTCAAACATACATAACATAACTTCACGCCTTTTGGCTGCTAAGCCTCTACTCACCGTTATATTTACGTCCCAAATGGAATAGGTGGCGAACCTATTGCCATAACGGGCACAAAGTTTTTTAGTGTCATAGATATTATATTATCACACATAACTTTCGAAATTAATTTCGAATCGTAATTTCAGATAGCCAGGCATCAAACCCGCGACCTGAGATTCAAACTTATTTACTTACTTATATGGTTCTCAGAGGAGTGAGATATATAAGTGACATAGTTATGGCATGGTATAATATATTATCTAAAGATATATAAATACCTGTATTTTAGGAAGCCACACAAATAGAGTCAAGTATAGGGGATTATACATGCGATCAATAACAACTATCATAAACATTTTTAGGATTTTTTTTAACACAGTCGTATCCTCATATCTATTTATAATCCTGGATCTCTTTCAAACAGAATCCTTAGAGCTAAACTACTAGCCTGTCAAGAGGACTGATTTTCCATTTCATCCTATCGTCCATTTCATAGCCAATGTTATCTTTCACAGTTTGAAACTGATAAATTAAATTCGTTTAGCTAGATTTCAGCCAAACTTTTCCAAAATAAAAACCTATCGGACTTAAATTCCTTCTCGAAATGTTTTTTAACTTATAAACGTCACTATTTCTGCCAACATAATAATATAGATAAGTGTAGTGAAACAAGATTTTCTGGTGTTTTACATAATTTTATCCTAGATTTTATTAATATTTAATCACATAAACAGTAACATGTAATATATATCCGTATATACGTGAAGCAAATCTTCGGATCTTATTTTAATGGAAATTGAGAGGTCGAGTCGTTTAAAGAGATTTTATTTTATTTATTCGTAAAAATGCATTATTTTTAATAAATCCCGAATTAGACATACCAACACAATTATGTTCCAATTTTATTAAAACATATAGATGATATTTATTTTTATAACTTCAATTTATCGTTGGACTTAATTTTGAATGATATAAAATGTATACATATATACAATGAGTCCCGCAAACAACGCGGCAATATCCCATGCAGACATTAATCAGTACGAGATCTCGTTTATATAGCAAAACATTGCATTATCTAAGCAGTTAAAATATATACATTGTGGCAAACGCACGTGAGAACCTGTGGTCGGTGTTGCGTTAAACAAACATCGCGGCGTCATGTACAGCGTTTTGGTGTTCGCTCTCATAGGCGCTGTGGCCTCAAAATCAGCGCCGTCTATAGACTTTACACCCGTGAATCAATTTACATTACAACTACTCGAAAATACGTATGCATTCGAAGAGAATTTCGGAAATAAAAACATAGCAATATCACCGTTATCAATATGGAGTATATTCGCTTTACTCGCTGAAGGATCTTCGGGGGATACGTTCGCCGAATTAGTGTCTGCGTTAAGATTACCAAAGGATTTGAGAAAAACACAATGTTTGCATACAGCAGCTAAAAGCGTGTTAAAATCAAACTATCAAGATGTTATAGTGAAAGGACAGTCTTATATGTTTACAGAATGCACAGTCAAAGTTTTGGATGAGTTTTGTCAGTCGGCATTATTGTACGACATGTCTATTTATGCATCAGAAACGAAGAATACGACTGAATTGGCTCACGACATTAACGTTCACATTTGTTATGCTACTGACGGAAGGATTCTGAATGCAGTCAAACCAATGGATTTAGAAAATCTACGCATGGTTCTGATAGATGCTTTATATTTCAAAGCGAACTGGACTCATCCATTCGATCCGACTCAAACGAAAATTAACACGTTCTACAACTCACAAGGAATATCTATAGGTACAGTTAATATGATGTACCATAAAGCTCCACATTACTCAGCTGATTTGGATGAACTTGGCGCTCAGATCTTAGAACTGCCTTATGGAAACAATGAAGAATTCTCTATGATCGTTATGTTACCATATGAAGGTGTGACTTTAAAGCAATTACTTAATAATTTAGCAACAAAATCATTGAATTGGTTGACAGAATTCAGAATAGAAGGCAACGTGCCAGCTATAGATGTGTTTCTGCCACGTTTTAGAGTTGCCTCAAGACTGGACCTGATTACTCCTATGCGTTATACTGGAATAAATTCTATATTCGATAGAGAGAAAGCCAAGTTACCAGGTGTCTCTAATGAACCACTCTTTGTGTCTTCTTCTGTACAAAATGTTGAAGTAGAGGTCACAGAAGAGGGAACTGTAGCTGCTGCTGCCACTGTAGTAGGATTAGAAGACAGGATACTTAATAATCGTTTTGAAGCTAATAGGGAGTTCTTGTTTTTAATTGTTCAGAGAAGCTGCAATATAATATTATTTGCCGGTGTATATGGGGAACCATCAGTGATTTGATTTTGTGTAATAAATTGAAGCCATAATAAACAATAACTAAAAATTATAAAAATACCTAGTATTTAGTAATATAGAGTGGTCAAAAATACAGCATCAAAATTGTGTTCAACGTTGCGGCGCTAGTATGTGTAATATCTTTACTTATAATAACATCGTAGGATCTACAATGGATGCCGCACCCAAAAATATGGTTCTTAGAATTTATGTCTGCTTGTCTGTATGTTTGTTACGGATAAACTTTAAAAGCACTGCATGCTTTTACGTCAAATTTTGCATAAATAAAGCCAAGATATCTGGTCAACACATGGGCTTAATATCATTACGCTATCACTAATTGAGGGTGAGCAATGAACCCTTATGCACAGGCATAGTATTTTTGCTTTCCACGCAGACGAAGTTGCGGTCGTTACGGACAACAGCTAGTAGGTATTTTAATAAAAAGTAAACCATGTAAGCTTGTAGATACTAAAGGTTATTGAAAACCGATATTTATCACTCTTAATGGAAAAGAGCTGTTTTCTATATGAAATTCAAATTAAATTCGGTTTTTTTTAATTCTTTTTACTCTGAATATTCATGTTATGTGTATTTTTATTTGTTTTATTTTAATGTTTCCAATTTAAAAGTTGTTATGACTGAAATTGTATTAAAACAGTTGTATTATATCTCCTTGGTTTATTTTTACGCAAACAAAACTAAACCTTCAATTTGTGCGTATTAGTGAACTCGGCTGGGAAACCTTAGTAAGTTCTGGTGATTTTTGCAGTATAATATCTTTTACTATTAAACAATATAAGGCTTCTAATGAATTGCTATACAAAATATATGTACATACACATAACTTCACGCCTTTTCCTACCCGAGTAGGCAGCGGCTGTTAAGTCTCGTCTCGCCGTTATGTTTACGTCCCAAATGGAATAGGTGGCAAACTTATTGCGGGATATTCAAAATTTTTCCATATTTTTTTTTCATACGATATAATATCTTAAATTTCGTTTCAATATCACAAGTGATACCTATACACAAAATGATAGCTCGGTATTTGAACCCCTATCCCAAATGACCAGTCATTTTTTTTCGAAAATTCAGTGAATTATAGCTTTTTTTTAACAAACATATTAAAGACTTTAATAAAATGTTTTCTTAAATTTCATTTAATAATTTACAAAAAAAATACGCATATCGAATCGCAAATGTTGGATGGTTGGATTGTAAATTTGCGTAAAATATAAATTGATCAAATTTTTTGCTATAATTAAAATGTTTACGTTGTTCCATCTTGTTTTTAATTCCAAAGCAATAGTTATTATTACATAAAATAAAATAAAGTCGCTTTCCGCTGTCTGTCCACTTATATTGCTGGGTTTTTTTTAATGAGAGGGTATCAACGGGGTAGTTTTTATGTATAATTCATGTATGATGTAGTAAAAAAAAAGTGATAAATCGATAATTTACCTATTTACTTCTTTTCGCCAGGTCAGCTAATCATTACATAGTATAAAACAAAAAAGTCTACAATGATCATTTTAATTTTTTTACTTTTTTCGAGAAATAATGGCTTATTGATGAAGCGATTTTAAACATTAATTTTCATCCAATTAAGTGTCTTAAATAGATTATTCATGTAACATTATTCATGATCCTGGCCATTTACAGCACGAATATTTTCGAAGATATTGCAGTATTAACATAGCGGGACAGCAGTTGAAGCCGATAAATAGCACAAATTGAACCTCATAATATCCAAAATTTACTCATTTATTACTTTTGACGCGGAACAAAGTTCGCTGGGTCAGCTAGTTCCATAATAAACGATTAGGTAAGTGGTGAGTTTGGCAACAAATATCTTTAAAGAATTTGATTAATTACAAGTGACACACACAATCACATAGTGACAAAATGAGATGTATGCTTTTCGAATTTAAATATTATATTGTATATTAAATTGGCACGCCTTGTAACTTAATCGGAATGATTGATTTTAGCTTGAGAAGTGTCATAAGATTAATTTCTATTAGGTGTGCGACATATTACTAGCTACAAAATTTCTTGAAATTTCCACAAGAAATAACAAGATTCAGTCAAGCAAGAGACGTATTTAAATTGTTTAAATACATTTGTCCAGTACACCAGGATATCTGCCTTTTTATGGGATAGGAGGGCAACCGAGCATGTGGGTCACCTGATGGTAAGCAACTACTCACCGCCCATTAACACCGTGGTGCGTTGCCGACCTTTAAGGCAGTACGAGGGAAAAAAGAACGGGAATAGCTATTGAGCCTCCGGATACCTCTCTAACAGAACGAAACGCGGCACGGGCCACGAGTATTTCACCGGCCGATCTGGCCCATTCATGCACTGAACTGTAAGACTTTACCACTGTTAAAATTACCTGTCCACATTGTGTACAGATATTTCTTTCAAACACTAGTTGACCCGATGAACTTCGTATCGCAATGTAATATACTTTTACCATTAAAATGTCAGTGTTCTGTTCCTATTGATAGAAGCGTAATGATAAATACTTAATAATACTTAATATATGACTTATCCAACATTGAAAGAATTGATCAAATAGAATCAGTAGTTCCTGAAATTAGTGAGAACAACCAAACAACAACAACAGTGGTAGGGCCACGCAGTTCGCTATCAGAATATCGGCGTAGAGTTACCTCTCTCACCGAGTTCATGCCGCGTTTCGCTCGGTGAGAGAGGTATCCGCATTCTCAACTCCAACACCTTCCATATCCCATTGAAAGGTACAGCATACAACTGTAACACTATCTGTGTTCAGGTGTCCATGGGCGGCATTTGTCGCTTGCCATCAGGTGACATGCCTACTCGATTTCCCATCGTATAAAAAAAATAAGAAGAGAGCCAAATTTTTAACCTTAAATTTATTATTAGAATATAAAAACCCCTAAACTTCTTTTCCGTCTATCTTTAAAAATAAACTGCTTCAAAATGTTGGCCTATTTTTAGTAAGTATTTTTAATAATCAGTTACGTATATGGTTCTGTACATACATGAAATGAGACATTTTTAAATATCCACAAAGTACCTAAATGACATTGAAGTTTTACAATAGCAGTTGTACGGTCACACTACGGTTACTTTGTAGAATCATTGTCAAGGCCGTATCAAACAGTGGGTTCGAATCACGATGGGTTAATTTTGTGTTTAAACCATTGAAATTAGATGTACAGACAGCTCGTAATTAAAAAATAAAGTATTGGTACAAATATTTAGACGTAGATTTTGTCTTCTTCTTACCGTGAAGTGGCAGCGGCGAAGAATCTCTCATCAGCTACTAAGTAAAGTATTAACATAACATAACTTCACGCCTTTTTCTATACGAAAATGTAGACAGTGACTGTTAAGCCTCGACTCGCCGTTATGTTTACGTCTCAAATGGAATAACGTGGCAAACCTATTGCTAAACACCGGGCACAAAGTTTTCAGTCATCACAGTATTTATCACACATAACTTTCATTAAAGTCATTAGTGTGAGCCAGGATTCGAACCCGCGTATTCTTGATTCAGAAGCGGGGTGCTCGATCACTGGACCACCGAGACTTTTTAAAATTATAATTGTGGTATTGATAATTGATATAAAGTAAGATGTAATTAAATATTAATTATTCATTCTCTTAATATTTGTGGTGACAATTTAAATGATCAAATCTTAATAATGATGTGATAATACATTGTTTTGCAAAGACCTTTCAGAAAACAAAGCCATTGTTTTAATATGTAAGTATATGTCTAGTACCTTACATAACTGGAAAAAGTGTTATAAATACATACTATATATTTTTTGAACTTTAACAAATTTACTAGTACCAACTAGTTCCCTCACATATATGTAACGGCACATCATCATCAGCTTATTGCAGTCCACTGCTGGACATAGGCCTCTCCCAAGGTGCGCCACAACATCCGATTCTCTGCCTTCCGCATCCAGTATTTACCAGCAGCCTTTCTGAGTTCGTCTGACCATCGGGCTGGTGGGCGTCCTACGCTACGTTTACCAAGACGCGGTCTCCACTCTATAACCTTCTTACTCCATCTACCATCGGTCCTTCGGCAGATATGACCAGCCATTGCCACTTCAGCGAGCACATGCTCACATGGTCTCGCCATAACGTAAGAAACTTTTGAAAATATTCATTGCTGAATTGTTCTGTTTTTAAACTAGAAATTTTTTTTTCGTTCATATTTAAAATGTCGTACGGTCTCCTCCAATAAGGTATTATTTAGTGCCAACGAATAGCTTTTTTCAAAGTCAAAGTCAAAACCCGTGCCGTTGCTTTGCCGACCTTTAAGGGAGTAGGATATGAAAGGATGGGGAACTCTCACAGAACGAAACACGGCATGCACTTTACGTCAATCTTCTAAGAGGTCGTGGTATTTCACCGGTCGAGCCGGCCCATTCATGCAGGGAACTGCTTAGCTCTACCACTGGTCATCGAAATAGAGCATGTTATTACTAATTAAGTAGTTGAAATACGTTAGAAAATTTTATCTTGTGATGAGATTTCACTACTTAGAAGCAATTCAACCTAATTAAAATTGGTTGGACATAATAATATGCACACACTTTTTCGTAAATCGAATATGTTAAAAAAAAAACTGGTGAATAGAAATTCAGCCCAAGCCTATTTTTAAAGAAATGTTCACTAACAGTTACATAAACAAATACTACCTTTTCTAATTAATCTACCAAACCTTTTGAACAAAAATGATACCAATAAATATTTACTGAAGATTTCACAACTAAACATCTTATGGTTTTTAGTATAAATGACATGTAACATCCCTATGTCGATATTAAAGGTTTTTCATATTTTATTTCATTGATACCCTTAAAACGTACAATTATTAAGAAAATTAGCATTTCAAGGTATTATCAATGATTTTATTAACTCCTCGGGTCGTAATATTTATAATTGACGTGTGAAAAAAAAAGACAATCAGGCGCGCGGGAATTTTGTTTTTTGAAGTGGAACTTCTAATGTCTCTTGCAAAAGCGTTTAACGCTTTTAACGCCCCCTCGCGGGTATTATTAGTAATATAATACACTAGAACATAAATCGGCTTATATGAACCATGGAAGAGAATTTACATAGCGTGATTAAAAACTGTACATAGACATCTAGTAGCTAATAGCGGCACTGTTTTTATCGCACCGTGTCTCAAAAGTACTGGCTGCATAAAAAATATAGTTTTTAATTTTTAAATTTATATGCTACTTAAAAAAACAAAATATTACTAGGAATATACAAACAAGGCATTTTTTTAATGTTATATAATAGTAATAACAAATAATAATTAGTTTGACGTCGCTATAATTGAAAAGCCAACCTTGGGAACCTTAATAAAAAGTATCCATACAGGCACAGGAGTAACAACTAATTCAGTATTAGAATTGTAAAACATGTTTAGTAAATATTTAGTAATTAGTCAATAAATAATATTATTATTAAAATGCAATAGGTAGCAGATAAAATAATGGCTTTTTTATTTCTGCATTTATTTCTGCAAACTTAATTTTAATTTGTCTTAATTATTTTTACCTTATTGCAACCAGTAGTGTACATGTACAAAAGTACAATTAGATTACAAATTCGTTTAAGAAGTATAAAAAACAAAATGGGCAAAATAAATAATTTCTTTCTAATGTGCCGCCAAATAATCTATAAATGTAATAAAACTGTGGGATAGTTGAAACAATACATTGAATAATTCATTTGTATAATTCTTGGGATATGATCTACAATCGATACCGGACCCAAAAATATAGTTTTTAGAATTTTGTCCGTTTGTCTGTATGTTTGTTACGGATAAACTGTAAAAGTACTGCATGCTTTTACGTCAAAGTTTGCTTAAATATAGCCAAGAGGGTCGGGTCAACACATAGGCTAAATATTATCACGCTATCACTAACTGGGGTGAGCGATGAACCCGTATAATGGCACGGGCACAGTATTCTTCCTGCTTTTTTGGCGTCCACGCAGATGAAGTAGCGAGCAACAACTAGTATAGTTATTAAAATGCAATATGTAGCTGGTAAAATAAGGGCTTTTTAATTTCTTTGTATTTAATTTCATTATGTAAACTAAATTTTGATTTGTCTTAATTATTTTTACCTTATTGCAATTTCTTTCTAATTAATTCTTTTTGTGCTATCTGTACTAGTACTTTTTTTTGTAAATCTCTATTTTTTTTTGTAACACAACAAGTAGTTACAAAGCGGCTACCGAATATGCCAGACGTATATTTGTTATTATAAAGATAATTAAATCGATATTTGTTATTTTGCAATGTATGTATGTAAGTATCTAAGGATGTATATATTATGTATGTGATAAATATTTAATATGTATTGAATCTTAGAACTCAATTTTAAAGTTTTTATACACGTTAAGTTTGGATAATATTATTAACAGTCGTAGAGCTAAGCCAATCTAATCCATCAGAACCTTCTAGGTAAGTCGCTGAGCGAAGTATAGCCAATTATGGAAGAAATAAAAAATATGCTAATTAGCATGCAGCAAGATATAAAGCAGCAAAAACAAGACCTGTTATATATGAAAGAAGATATTAAAGACACAATAATCAACAGCCTCAACGAGAAATTCAATAGCTTAGAATTGAAAAATGAGATTTTGGCGAAAAAAATAGAAGAGCAATCAAATAAAATTAACAACCTAGAAAGGCAGTGCAGGCGTAAAAATCTGATCTTTTTTGGCGTAGAAGAGACAGAAAAGTCTTATGAAGATCTGGAAAAAATGGTAATTAATATAATAAATACATACATAAAAATTTCATGCGACACTTACAACATAGAAGCTGTTAGAAGGTTAGGGAAAAGGGGTGAAAAAGTTAGACCAATAGTAATAACATTTAATACGTTGGGATTCAAATTAAAACTACAAAGAAATAAAAATAACCTTCATACTACCCCCTATTACTTAAAAGAAGACTACCCAATCGAAGTCATAATTAAGCGTAAAGAGCTACAAGCCCAAGTACAGAAAGAAAAAGATGCAGGTAATACCGCTTTTATAAAATATGACAAAATGATTATAGTGAATAACACGAAATCCCTACAGAAACAGTCAAGCAAAAGAAACTTATCAGAATCTCCAGAAACGCTCCACTCTGATAACAAAACTGTCCAACAAACTGGTAAAAAAACAAGTAAGAAAAATAAAAGTCACATGAATAAGTATATAATACAAAAGCCCAAACTAATTCTCACACAGACAGAACTAAATGGATGCCATTCCAAGATCTCAGACTACAACACAGCCTAGAAATCAAAATCGAGCACTCCTCCAACCCCTGATCTCCCAGTACGGCCGGTCACCGCGGGAGAGTTCGACCAAAACCCCCCAGGAACAACAATCAAAACATCAAAACAAAAAAAAAAAAAAAAAAAAAAAAAAAATATCACCTACCTAGACAGAGAAAATTACGGGAAAGGATGGCGACGACATTCCTTGGGGGAGGCTTTTACCCAAACGGGGTCCATGCATCGAATCATAGACGCGATAAAAAAAAAAAAAAACATATATATATAAATTCAGTACTAAAGGTTAATATTTAAAAGTTGCCTACCAATTGCTATTGTTTTATACCTACCTAAATGTTACATAAAATATATATAAACTAAATATTATGTTATTAAGCTACCTAAGCTACTGTTATTGTTTCAAGTGCATTATGTTAGAATATGTAGAAGCTATGTATGTGTAAACTAAATATTAAAGGTTAATATTTAATAAGTTACCTACCAATTGCTATTGTTTTTATTGACCTAAACATTAAATAAAATAAATATAAACTAAATATAATATGTTAATAAGCTACAACTGTTATTGTATCAAATGGATTATATTAGAATATGTAGAAGCTATCTGTGTGTGAACTAAATATTAAAGGTTAATATTTAATAAGTTACCTACCAATTGCTATTGTTTTTATTGACCTAAACATTAAATAAAATAAATATAAACTAAATATAATATGTTAATAAGCTACAACTGTTATTGTATCAAATGGATTATATTAGAATATGTAGAAGCTATCTGTGTGTGAACTAAATATTAAAGGTTAATATTTTATAAGTTACCTACCAATTGCTATTGTTTTTATTGACCTAAACACTACATAAAATAAATATAATATGTTAATAAGCTGTAACTGTTGTTGTTTTAAATGAATTGTGTTAAAAAATGTGGAAGCTATGTATGTTGAAACTAGATATTTAAGTTTATTAAGTTACCTACCAATTGCTATTGTTTTATACTTACCTAGACATTATATAAAATACATATAAACTAAATATAATATGTTAATAGGCTGCAACTGTTATTGTTTTTAAATTAATTATGTTAAAATAAATAGAAGCTATACATAAACTAGATATTAAGATTAATATTTAACAAGTCACCTTCCACTTGCTAATTTTTTTTTTATATTTGCATAAACATTGCATATACTCGTATATATATATTTATAAACTAAATATTTTATGTTAATAAACTACCACCTGTTAATGTTCATATGTATTGTGCATGGAATTAAATAAAGCTTTATTATTATTATTATTATTATTAGAGCTAAGCAGTCCGCTGCATGAATGGGCCGGCTCGATCGGTGAAACTCCATCGCCTCTCATTCAAATATAGTTATAATTCTTTTTACAATATGGGTATCAAATGAAAGGACTCTTCGATAGTAACTTGAAAATGTGACGTCATTCTAAATCGAATGCTATAAGTATTTTAATGCATTTTACAATATGGGTATCGAATGGGCTTGAGCTTGGGGGAGTACCTAAATCAAAGAACAATGCGACGTCGAATATGGCAGATCCTCCTAAATAAAGTAGTCACCAAATTCTACCCAGACCTATATTAAAAACTAGCAGACCGCGCGAACTTCGTACCGCCATATTTTAGTCATTTTCCACTAAAAAGATTATTGCCGCGATCATATTAATACCCCAAAGCTTTCCTCATAAATGGACTATCAACACTATTTTTTTTTCAATTCAAGTTCCTGATTTATACATACATAACTTCACGCCACTTGCGGGGTAGGTAAAGGGTACAAAGCGTCATACGACGGGGCACGGGCACGATTATTACACACCTTACTGGCTTAGCTTTTGATATTAGCGACTAACAACCTAGATATGATGAAAATAATTGCAGTTAAAATATTAAGCAGTTGAATGAATGCATGAATGGGCTCAACCGGTGAAATACCACCACCTCGCAGAAGGTCGACGTAAAGTGGCTCATGCCGCGTTTCGTTCGGTGAGAGAGGTACCCGGAGGTCCACCTCCCTTCCCCATCCTTCTCCCTTAAAGGTCGGCAACGCAACGGTAACACTATAAGTGATGCCGGTGTCCATGGGCGGCGCAGGTTGCTTACCTTCAGGTGACACGTTTACTCCTTTGCCCTCCTATCCCATAAAAAAAATTATTATCAACTTCAATCAATAGCAATACCAGGGACTTTGTCAGAAGTTTTTTGTCAATCTTTAGTTTTTTTTAATACTACTTGAACCTTTTTTTTATTAGCTTTTTATTAGCTTCACCTGTATGTTTGTTTGTAGGTTTGTATGTTTGTAGGTTTGTATGTTTGTTTGTAACCGACTTCTTTTTTAGTTTCCGGTGATTGCCACTAGATGGTGCGATTTGTGAACTATGAAAGTTCTAGACTAGAAAACCGAACTAAAAAATAGAAAATAAATAATAGTTTAAAAAAACTAAAAAACACGCTTTTTATAGAAAACCGAACTAAAAAATAGAAAAATAAAAAAAAAATATTTTATTTTAAAAAAAGCGTGGGGTGCATGGTGTCAGTAGTTATAAATATTTTATTGACAGATATGAGTAGAGTGATTATCATTTCGTTAATATCTAAAAAGCACCCCATGCTTTTTTTAAAATAAATTTTTTTTTTTTTTTTTTCTATTTTTTAGTTCGGTTTTCTATAAAAAGCGTGTTTTTTAGTTTTTTTAAACTATTATTTATTTTAATTTGTCATTGTCGTCGATTTAAAAAAAAACCTGGTCACCACATGTTCTTACCAGTATGGCTAACTCACAGTGAGTGTTTTTTTTTATATTTTAAATGATGTCGATTTGGCACCTTGGTATTACTCTACTACAAAATAAATTCACTAAATTTTAAAAGAGATCACGATATTAAAAATGTAAATAGATGGGCAACTATGTGGTATGCAGATGTGTAACAAACTCGCTAAGTCTTTATATTTTAGAAAAAGACGCCAAGATTGAGGTGCGTAGGGATATCTTGCGCTTCGTCCATTTATATGAAGTTGCAATATTGTAAAGAATTATAGATAATGTTATAATATCTGCGTGAAGAACTAACTGTAAACTAACTCTAGCTTTGACCCATGACTTTGGTTACTTATGTATGAAAATATTTTTAAATCTTTTAATATTCGCGTTCCATATTACATAAACATCGAGTCATCTCGTGAGGAGTTGGCGTGTGTTGTATATCAAAATATAAGTAAAAATGGCGAACACAATAAAATGTGATAAATGTAATATTGTTATTGATGAACTATTATCGTATATTCAAAATAAAGTGTCGATAGCTGTTGAGACAAGTTTGGTGCAAATTTGTACATCAACGTTTACTAGTGAAGAAATAGAAAAGTCGAAATCGTTACTGCTCGAGTCGTTGTCTTCTGATTTACGTAAGACTGTACGGAAGGGCAAGGGCAAGGATAATCGAATACTTAATGATATCATTAATATATTCAAGGTAACGGAACCAGATAAATTACCTACTTTTGTGGCCCGTGATTTGGGAAGACTACCTCCCATAACGTTTGATCATTTAGATGTGTCTAAGTTTTTGAAGGATTTAGTGCTACTACAATCCGAAATAAATGAAATTAAATCGAATTACGTCACCCGAGATCAGCTTGAAGATGTTAAGAAACTATGTCAGAATAACACTTCTCAGTTATTGTCACCGTCGCTTGCTAAGGTCAGTTCAAACCGAGCAAACTGTGAAGTGCCACATACTTATTTACGACAGCAAGTATTATCACCAACAGAAGAACATAATTTTAATTTAGTAAATGTTACTCAAAATGGACTTGAGGGTAGTTGTGAACCGTTTTTGCAAAACAGTAAGCGCCGTTATGAATATAGAAACAGTGAGATGGAACGCGGTGAGGGTAGTCCTCATTTAATTTCTACCAATGATAATCTAGCAAGCACAACACACGCGCGACCAACCGTTTCATGTATCGAATCAGTACATACCGACTTATGCAAACGTTTTAAAAGATAAGGATGGTTTTACATTGGTGAAGTCTAAGAAACATAAGACAAGGAACCGTTTGGTGGGTGATTTTGGGAGTGTTGCAGTTACAGCAGAAGATAAGTTCAAAGCTGCTGATAAACAAGTGCCTATATTTATCTCCAACATAAATAAGAATACGCTGCAATCGGATATTACGGACTATATTCGACAAAAAACTGGTGAAACTGTCTCGATGGAGAAAATAACAATTAAAAGAGCTTGTGATCATGACGCATACAAGTTCTTTGTGCCTCACATAAAATAAATATATTTTTAGATGCTCAGATATGGCCACAGGGGGTAATTTTTCGCCGTTTTATACATTTCAAACCAAAACGGATACTCGATAATCCTCAAATGGAGATCGGCGCTCCTCAAATCAATTAATGATGAATAGAAATGTATACAAATTCATAAGCTTTAATTGTAAGAATGTGAAGAGGTCTTTACATTGTATACGAGACATATGTAAATCATCAGATATTGTGGCGCTCCAAGAAACATGGTTGTTACCGGATGAGATAACATATCTGGGCACAATAAGTGATGATTTTAGTTACGTGGGAGTATCAGCAGTAAATACCTCGGAGGGTATTTTACAAGGTAGACCGTATGGAGGAGTTGCCTTACTGTGGAGACGACAGCTATTTCAAAATGTGCATGTTATTCAGTGTGAGAATCCACGTTTATGTGCAGTTAAAATAGTGTTAGATAATAAATCATTATTAGTGATGAGTGTATATATGCCTACGGACGCGTGTATTAATCAAACTCTTTTTACGGATATCCTCGGTTCGGTAAGTGCTATTATAGAGAATTCTAGTGTAGATTATGTTTATATTTTGGGAGATTTTAACGCACATCCATCTGAAAGATTCTATGAGGAACTAGTTGATTTCTGTGCAGAGCAAAATTGGAATTGTATAGATACTGACATGTTAGGAACGGCATCTGACACGCACACGTTTGTGAGTGAGGCGCACGGATCTAAGCGCTGGCTCGATCACTGCCTAGTTACTAAAGCCACTGTTCAGTCTGTTGTGGGCGTGTCTGTGTTATATGATGTTCTATGGTCAGACCATTATCCTTTAGCGATTAAGTGCAATTTAAATATTCTGACATCCTTAATACCTAATGTAAATTTTTCGTATAACAAGTGTATATGGGGAGAGAGAAACCCGAAACAGATAGAACTATATGCAAATGAGTGTAATGCTAAATTAAATTTGCTCGATCTCCCACAAGAACTATACCGAGTCGGTGACGCATGTGTGTGCGGAAATAGGCCGGCTGAATAATTTAATTATTATGTATTGTATTTATATCTATATGTATATTGAAATTATGTATTGTAACTATGTATTGTATTGTATTATAACTTCATATGTATTTATGGGCCAGGTTGCCTGAAATAAATGATTATTATTATTATTATTATAAATATAATGAACGGAAAAAAACGCGACACATTTAGGTAAACAAATTATCTGTCTGCTTGTGACTATGGCCAGTGCAACCGAAACGTCAAGCCAATAATAAAAGTAAGTATTTGTTTACCTACACTTTTTGTGTTATTTCCCGTTTATTATACTCTTAAATAGATCAAATTCTAATCGAATGTGTCTAAATAGACACGGGGTCACAGATGTTACAGGTTCACATCACCTATTAATTATTACAAAATAAATATACATATACCCCAAAAGACGATTAAATACTACAAACTCATTAGGACAAAAAGAAAAAAAAGTCAAAAAAAAAAAAAAAAAAAATTACCTGCCAGCTATGAGCGGCGCTCATGACCGAGTCGAGCGGGTCTCCCGACCACATATATGTGCGCGGAATATTTGCCTAAGAAACGTATACTTACATTTTGTATTTTGCGATATCTTTTGAATTAAATGTCCGAATTGAATCATTCAAAAAGTTCTAGAAAGATATTGAATCTATCTTTATATTGAAGTAATTTATTTTGAGTAGAATTAATACCAAAGTACAAAATAAAGAACTTTTATTACTTATAATTATTTTTAAAAATTCAAAAAACACTTATTGTGCGATAACTACAATAGTTAGACATATGGCGTCGCGGATTTTTCTGTCGACAATTGTATGTTCTGTGAAAGTGTAGTACATTGTTTTGTTCTATAATCAATAGTTTTTGCAGCGTTCGCGATTTAAGAATTTTTTTCGGGTCTTTTTCTTACACCGTGGGTTACACTATTGAACTTATAGTAAGGATCCCTAATTTATTTGAAAATATAATATAGCCTAAAGCCTTCCTCGATAAATGGACTGGAAACACCAGTGAAAGAATTTTTGAAATCGGACCGGTGGTTTCTTTGATTAGCGCGTTCAAACAAACAAACTCTTCCGCTTTATAATATAAGTATAGATTATACTCTAGTGGGGATCGAACCCGCCAATCTCCATTCCACAGTCAGTAGTTTTACCGTGTATTGGTAAGACTATCGACTGTGGAATGTAAGTAAGTTGTGCTCTTTATAAATTAAGCGTGTTATAAATGTACGTCTGTTAAAAAGTTCCACTTCAGTAGCGCGGAGGGACTCCACGTAATTTTTTTTTTTATAAATGTGTTGATTCACGTATCGTCATCGGCTATAGTTCATCTGCCAGTATCTTATATTCTTAAATACAAATTATAGTACATTCATACGTAGATTCACAACAAATTCCTTGCGGGGTAGGCAGGGGGAACAGAGCGGCACGATTCTTACACACCTCACTCGTTTCTTTATCTCTCATAACTCTTTTCATAAACACGCGTCAATTTTAAACACACCTAACATCTCTTACCTCCATAGCTTTCTATTTGATCATGGAAGGTGCGTCGTGGCCGTCCTCGACTCTTACATCCTTGCGCTTTTGCATTGTATATCTGCTTAGTAGATAGGTAGATCGGTCTATTCAATTAGTGTATTTTCATTATCATCATCAGCCTTTCGATGTCCATCATTGGACGTGGGCCTCCCCCATAGAACGCCATAGCTCACGGTCCTGCGCCATCCGCATCCAGTGGCTGCCAGCAATCTTGACCAGATCGTCGGTCCACCTAGTGGGGGGACGCCCTACTCCACGTCGCCCAGTTCGTGGTCGCCATTCGAGAACCTTTTTCCCCCAACGGTTATCGGTTCGTCGAGCGATGTGGCCTGCCCATCTCCACTTCAACGTGCTAACCTTTCGGACTATGTCGGTCACGCCTGATCTCCTGCGGATTTCCGTATTACGGATTTTGTCCCGCAAAGAGATTCCCAACATAGCCCGCTTCATAGCACGCTGAGCGACTTTGAGCCTTGTTATGAAGCCAACATTCAAAGACCACGTCTTAGTTCCGTATGTCATCACTGGTGTATTTTATACAGACGGAAATATTGATTCCAAAGAACTCATATAAAATACTGAATATAGTCGTACGTGTTACATTTTTGTCATAGTTTTTCGGTCGTGGCCTAATAGCTTTAGTTATGTACTACATAACTAAACAGAAGTTTAGTTATGAAATATAAAGTAAGGTTATTATATACCCTTACTGTAAATATGGATAGGCATACCACTGTGTAGGCACAGAGGCTAAACTTGCGGTGGCTTTGCTGTTGATTTTTATAAGTTGATCCAGTTCAACACTTATAGATAGAGTGTACTGCGTATCAATTTTCTCTCCATTTTCTTTTGCCCTTTAAATGGGATTTTTTTCCACCAAAAAAAAATTTCTTTTTCATTGTACTCATCATTTCATATTTTGTCATAATCATATTATAAATCCTAACAATAATTTAGCTTATATATTTTAAGAATAAAATTGTTGACGCAAACAATGATGGATGATGATTGTCATGATTCGTGATAATATCATATCAAAATCAATGATTACTGGCTAGGAAAAAAATAAAATATGTTTATTTATAATTTATTGCATTTTTCTGATAGAAATAACCTTAACATCAACTGTCCAAAACTCTTATCTACCTAATCACAATTATAAATGCCAATCATATGTCGGACATTGTATATATTTAGAGTTTTTATATAATAATTCACATATATTTCTACGTTACGATGCAAAACGTTACTATAGTGAGTTTTTTTTAGTTTTTTGTTATTGAACGAAACCTTGTAATTTTTGTGTTTACTTAGATAATTTTTAGGGTCCCTTACACAAAATAATCGTTTTATTAAAGTAAGTTCTGTAAGTCTCGATGGTCTAGTAGTCGAGTGACAAATATCGATGACTCTGACTATGATCGATATCGTATTTTTATACACATTTGGGATGTATAAATTCGGCGAGTCCAAGCGTAACAGGCGCCATCTTCACCTTCCAGTAGAAAAAGGCGAATTGATAGGACATTACATCAACTATTACGCTATTGAGTATTCAAATAAAGACCGGATGGATTTCTTAACCACCATAGACAAATTGCAAAATACATACAATGTGCAAGACGTGAGACGTGCAAATATCATTAGGGTCACATTGCTTGTGGAGAAGTCAGGACTTGGTATATATACTCTACAGATGAACTTCTAAATCAAGAACTAGCGGGGTTCTAATATTGGCTAGCACCAATTTTCGAAAGTTACGTGTGATAAATATAGATGACTAAAAACTTGGCCCCGGTATGACAATTGGTTCGCCATTGGTACATATGGGACGTAAACATAACGGCGACTCGTGGCTTAACAGCCACTGCCTACACCTTCGGGTAGAAAAAAGGCGTGAAGTTATGTTATGTTAAATAGTCTCGTGCCATAGATATATGTATGAAGTATCCAATGGTAACAGGTTTTAAGAGTGGTAGAGCTAAGCAGTTCGCTGCATGAATGGGCCGGTTCGACCAGTGAAATACCACGACTTCACAGAAGATCGACGTAAAGTGGCTCAAGCCGCGTTTCTTTCGGTGAGAGAGGTACCCGGAGGCCCACCTTCCTTCCTCATACTTTCTCATCCTAATCCCATAAAGGTCGGCAACGCCACTCTAACATTATATGTGTTCCAGGAGTCCATGGGCGGCAGTCGTTAGCGTGCTTATTCTACGAGCTATGTCGGTTACCCCAGTTCTCTGTCGGATATACTCATTCCTTCGTTTATCTTTCAGAGATACCCCGAGCATAGCTCGTCCATAGCTCGCTGAGCGACTTTAAATTTGTGTTCTAGTCATCAGATTACCCTGCACAAACAGACCGATAGACAGACAAAAATTGTCAAAATTGTTATTTAGGTGTATATGTACCGTATAGTATATTATATTCATATGAATGAAGTATAAAGCAGTTATTTCAATATTACAAACAGACACTTCAATTTTATTTATATGTCGTATAGATTTATAGATAACTAGCTGACCCGGCGAACTTTGTTCCGCATCAAAAGTAATAAATGAGTAAATTTTGGATATCTTTGTTCAATTTGTGCTATTTAACTGCTGTCCCGTTATGTTAATACTGCAATATCTTCGAAAATATTCGTTTAAATTGCCAGTGTAAAGGACCAGGATCCTCTATATTACATGCACAATCTATTTAAGAGACTCAATTGGATGAAAATTAATGCTGTAATGTTTAAAATAGCTTCGTAGTTAAGCCATTATTTCTCGTATAAAGTAAAAATATAAAAATGGTCATTGTGGGTTATCCCTAAGAGATAGATAGACATATGCTCCCGCTGACTTTTTTTGTAGACCTTCTAAACGTGTTTAATAATGTACAACATTGTTTTGATCTATCACTTAGGCCCGTAAGATCAATCATAGTTAAAACTGTCGGTTTTCTAAACTATAGTCAATTTTAATCTAGAGTTTAAACCTGCCTCGTAAGATCAACAGCGAAATGGAGATAGATTACGTAAACTAAGTTTAGTTTTCGACAGATGGCAACATTTGGTTATTTATTGTCCATATTTCGCTCATCATTCACTCTTTTGTACATAGTCTGTGGCATATTTCGTGAAAAAAACTCTTTTTCTCTTTCTTTTAAGAAGTTTTATAGTGTGGCCATAGATTTAAGAAAAATAGATCGACAATAGTCACCCAAACAACGTGACCAAAAATGGGTTGTTAATGTGTGAGTGACTTACGGGGCTCGTGGCGCATTGGTAAAACAACCGGCTGCAGCACTGAGGTCGGGGTTCGATTTTCACCCGAGCACAAATATTTATGACAAACATTAATATTTGTGCAGCGTCTGGGTGTTTTTCTGTGTATTATAAGAATGTATTTACAAAAGAAAAGTATATACAGGGTGCTTCACAGACCCTATTCTAACCACTTATATCTAGAATCTAGACATGCTTTGAAATCTAGATATCCTATAGAAAGTAAAAAAAGGCAAAAAAAATTTTTTTTTACTTTTTTTACAAAAATTATCCCGCAGAAATATGAACCATGATCACCCTACTTATGACCTACGACAACTGAGTTCATTGTGACTACTCGCCTAAAGTATTTCATTCATTTTTCCATTTCGATCATCAATAGGGTTGTCATCTCTAATTTTTAATAATTATGTGAAGTTACAAAAAAAAATTAAGCTGACTACATTCTGATCTTCTTTCTAATCATTCTTTAAGAAACCACATGGAATAACCATGAAACATAATCAGTAAATAGTTTTCCCTGTCTACACTCTCATGTATTTGAGGCGTGAAGTTACACAAAAAAAGCTATCTGTATTCGGTTCGCATTAAGAAATCTTATAAAATTACTATGAAACATAATCAATAAGTAATTTTCGCTGCCTACACCCGCATGTATTTGGGGCGTGAAGTTACAAAAAAAATTAAGCTGACTACATTCTGATCTGTTTAAGAAATCATATGGAATTACCATGAAACATAATCAGTAAATAGTTTTCCCTGCCTACACTCTCATGTATTTGAGGCGTGAAGTTACACAAAAAAAGACTATCTGTATTCGGTTCGCAATAAGAAATCATATAAAATTACCATGAAACATAATCAATAAGTAATTTTCGCTGCCTACACCCGCATGTATTTGGGGCGTGAAGTTACAAAAAAATATTAAGCTGACTACATTCTGATCTGTTTAAGAAACCACATGGAATTACCATGAAACATAATCAGTAAATAGTTTTCACCGCTTACACTCTCATGTATTTGAGGCGTGAAGTTACACAAAAAAAGCTATCTGTATTCGGTTCGCAATAAGAAATCATATAAAATTACCATAAAACATAATCAATAAGTAATTTTCGCTGCCTACACCCGCATGTATTTGGGGCGTGAAGTTACAAAAAAATATTAAGCTGACTACATTCTGATCTGTTTAAGAAACCACATGGAATTACCATGAAACATAATCAGTAAATAGTTTTCACTGCTTACACTCTCATGTATTTGAGGCGTGAAGTTACACAAAAAAGCTATCTGTATTCGGTTCGCAATAAGAAATCATATAAAATTACCATGAAACATAATCAATAAGTAATTTTCGCTGCCTACACCCGCATGTATTTGGGGCGTGAAGTTACAAAAAAATATTAAGCTGACTACATTCTGATCTGTTTAAGAAACCACATGAAATTACCATGAAACATAATCAGTAAATAGTATTCACTGCTTACACTCTCATGTATTTGAGGCGTGAAGTTACACAAAAAAAGCTATCTGTATTCGGTTCGCAATAAGAAATCATATAAAATTACCATGAAACATAATCAATAAGTAATTTTCGCTGCCAACACCCGCATGTATTTGGGGCGTGAAGTTACAAAAAAATATTAAGCTGACTACATTCTGATCTGTTTAAGAAACCACATGGAATTACCATGAAACATAATCAGTAAATAGTTTTCACTGCTTACACTCTCATGTATTTGAGGCGTGAAGTTACACAAAAAAAGCTATCTGTATTCGGTTCGCAATAAGAAATCATATAAAATTACCATGAAACATAATCAGTAAATAGTATTCGCTGCCTACACTCTCATGTATTTGAGGCGTGAAGTTACACAAAAAACTGTGAACCCTACTTAATGATTCATTTGTAGGTCATGTGTATATGTGCTGTGTATATGTGTGCACCTCTTACACGTGCTGTGACCTGTTACACGCGCCCGAAACTTCCTTTGAGAATTGCCGCCTGCCTTTCGGCTCGCACAAGGTAACCTTGAACTCATCAGGCGGCATTTATAAAAAGAATTTGTCGGCATTTCTAAATTTACAGTGAAATATTTTGAAATATTAATATTATTTAATATGGGTCCGTATAATTTTAATGTACCAACGCAAATTAATAAAGTATATTATTATTATCATTATGTTGCATAACACGTGAAAGCTTAAAAAGTATTACGTAGGTAAATCCTAGGAGTCTCGGTGGTCCAATAGGAGAGCACAAGGCTTCTGATCCAGAGGTCCGGGTTCGAATCCTGACACTGGCTCACACCAATGACTTTTCAAAATCGTTTGCGGAAGTTAAGTGTGATAAATATCGATGTCTGAAAACTTTGTGCCCGGTATGGCAATAGGTTCGCCACCTATTCCATTTGGGACGTAAACATAAGGGCGAGACAGGGCTTAACGGCCGCTGCCTACACCTTCGGGTAAGGCGTGAAGTTATGTTATGTTAAATCCGGTATTCGGTATTGTGCGTATTATTACTTAAAATTTAGAGATTTTCTAAAATACTATTCCAATTTGCTTTGGATGAGATTTGAGTGAAATTAAAATATCTAGTAGACTCTGTAGTACAGCGACTAGTATTTTTAAAGTTATTATAAAAAAATAAGTTATCGTATAAAGGTTCCGTATTTTGGTATAACGGTACCCTAAGAAATTAAAAATGGCAGAAACACTAGTATTTAGGAATGTGACATTAAACATAAGAAAACGATTTTTGATTAAACGATTAATTTATTACAATGAAAAAATCGATAATTAATAATCGTATTTATTTAAGAAAATAATCGATTTATTTAAATTAATGGATTTTTAAATTTTTGGGCAATATGTACAATTAGTTTTAGGGGGTCATGTCAAGAGCGTGCACGTCGCGACCCCTGCCGTCCCAGTGGGACGCAATCTTGACCGAAGCAAACTGAGCCGGACGGGCTGCTCCGGCGTGCCCCGGAAGCGACGGGCACCGATTAGCCCCCGTCGGTGCGGCTGCATGCGCATGCGGCGAAGGGGGACGCCACCCTTCACGCAGCGCCAATCCTGGTGGGACGAGGAGAGGGGAGTGCCGTATAGGCACGTGGAATGTTAGAGGTAGTATGATCAGAAAGATGAATGAGATGATGAATGTAATAAATGAGAGATGCCTGGATGCCTTATGTTTGACGGAGACAAAGCGGAGGGAGAGTGAGTCCGAGGACCTCCCCGGTGGCATGGTAGCCCTATGGTCCGGAGTGGACCAGGACGTCCGTCCTAGTGGGGGTGTTGGAGTCGTTCTCTCCTCCCACTTTGCTTCCGGAGTGAAAGATTATGAGTTGGTAGGCTCAAGACATCTTTGGGGTCGAATAAAACTGGGGATCACGCGAGTTTTCCTGGTCGCAGCTTATGCTCCCGTAAGCTCCGCGGATCCCCGCGAACTCGAGGAGTCTTGGGAATCTGTTAGGGATATTCTGAATCTGGCTGAGGGACATGAAAGGATAATTCTGTGTGGTGATCTTAATGGATGGGTCGGAACCAAGAGAGATGGCCTGGAGGCTGTACTTGGTCCGAATGGTGACAAGAGAGTCAATGATGCTGGTAAGCCCATCTTGGACGTATGCCTGGAACGGAACCTCGATGTGTTTAACACATTATTCCGTCATAAAGATATTCACACGTATACGTGGAGACGGAATGAACAAAAGAGTATGATTGATTTGATTTTGGTAGATAGTCGTCTCCGAAATACTCTAAAGGGATACACGAGCCTACAGAGGCCCCACTCTTGATACGGACCACTACCTGGTAGTAAGCCGTTTCGTGGGCCTTTCAAGAAGTGGAGACACTGGCGAGTGCGTACCCATTTCGGAGAGCTTGAAAAGATAAAATGTGAGAAATTAGAAGGTGAAAGTGTACGGAGTATGTAAGACCTAGTCAGTAAAAGACTCAATGAGACGAGTCTTTCTGACTTAGGTTTTGAAGAATGCTGAGAAAGAATGAAAGAAAGTATAGTGGATATTGCAAAAGAAGTATGTGGTAGTGCAAAGAGGCATAGGCATAGGCATAGGATTCTGAGAGGTGATGCCTGGTGGGACGAGGATGTGAAATCCAGCGTCGAAAGAAAGAAAAAAGCATGGTTGGATTATGTCTCAAGTTTGAATCAGAATGTTAGTATGACAGAGAAAAAGTATGAGAGCTACCGCCGCTGCAGGAATGTTACCAAAGCCTTAGTGAAAGCGAAGCGTGAAAGACTAGTTGCGAATGAGGAAGTGAGGTTGACGGAGAACTTCGAGGCGAATAACAAACTCTTCTGGAGGGAAGTTAGAAAGTCTCGGGGTTCTTCGTCAACATCCAGAATGGACAAAATTATGTCTAAGGCTGGTGACATTCTTGCAAACCCAAGCGATGTATTGGGCAGGTGGAGTGAGTATTTTGGGGAAATGTACGAGTATGTTCCTGGTATGTTTCTATGTTTCTGGCATGGCAGCTGGAATTGATATGATGTCTGCTTAATGATCAAATACGGTGGAACCTGTGCCCGGGACTCTTTCCTGACCTTGAGCAATCTGTGCTGGAGGTCAGGTAAGGTTCCCACGGACTGGAGGCGCACTGCATACGTGCCGGGATTACGTATGCAGTGCGCCAGTTACAGGGCCATCAGTTTGATCAGTTTAGCAGCAAAAGTGTATGGGAAAATTATTGAAAGGAGAATGAGGGTGATATCTGATGGAGTGTTGTGGGAGGCTCAGGGTGGTTTTAGAAGCGGACGAGGGTGCATGGATCAGATTTTTTCTCTCCGCGACATCGTGGAGAAACAACTGGCTGTTAACCGGAAGGTTTTCTGCGGTTTTGTGTATCTGGAAAAAGCGTTTGACAGAGTGTTACGAAAGGATCTGTGGGATATACTCCCGGGCTACGGGGTGAGCGGAGCACTGCTGCGCGCTGTGCAGTCCACTTACGAGGACTGCACAGCGTGTGTGCGTGTTGACGGCGGCTTGTCCCCCTGGTTTGACGTCAATATCGGCGTCAAACAGGGTTGCGTGCTGTCCGCTCGACTGTTCATCCTATACCTGGACAGTTGTCTCCAGAGAGTGAGATCGATGGATGTAGTGATGCAAATGGGTGACCTAGTTGTGAGCTGCCTGCTTTACGCAGATGACGCCGTGCTTCTGGCCGAATTGCCGTCGGACCTGCAAATGCTAGTCACTACTATGAAAGATGATTGCATGATTAAAGGCTTGCAGTTGAATGCGACGAAAACGAAAGTTATGGTGTTTGAAAGGGAGGAATCCAGAACAGATGCAAGGATAATGGTTGATAATGTAGTGCTGGAACAGGTGAATGAAATAGTATATCTTGGATGCGCTTTTAGCAGGGATGGAAGGTACGCCACGGATGTAGAAAGACGAGTGGCGATAGGAAATAGCGTAAATGGAGCGTTGGCCAGATTCCTGGGCGCAAAAAACGTCAGCAGAAAGCCCAGCTAGCAATCCACAATGCAGTCCTGATCCCAACGCTAACTTATGGAAACGAGAGCTGGGTATGGTAGAGTGTGCATGAAAGTAGAATAAACGCGGTAGAAATGAGGTCACTGCGCAAAATCTGCGGAGTGACTCTCGCTGACCGCGTAGGAAACAAGGTTGTAAGGAAGGAAGTTGGTTTGAAAGAGAGTGTCGGTGTAAAAGTAAGAAAGGGCATGGTTGGTTCGATGGTTCGGACATGTAGAAAGGATGGATGATGCAAGACTGACCGAGCATTTGACACGATTGACCA
This sequence comes from Euproctis similis, assembly GCA_905147225.2. Classification (NCBI taxonomy): domain Eukaryota; kingdom Metazoa; phylum Arthropoda; class Insecta; order Lepidoptera; family Erebidae; genus Euproctis; species Euproctis similis. Next base: position 18,485,884 of record LR990106.1, read on the forward strand.
GATATACAATGCAAAAGCGGATGGATGTAGGAGTCGAGGACGGCCAAGACACACATTACATGACCAAATAGAACGTGTTATGGAGGAAGGTGATGTTAGGAGCCTTAAAAACCGACGCGCGTGCATGAAAAGAGTTATGAAAGTCAACGAAGCGAGTGAGTATCCATGTAACATAACATAACATAACTTCACGCCTTTTGTAGCCGAAGGTGTAAGCAGCGGCTGTTAAGCCTCGTCTCGCCGTTATGTTTACGTCCCAAATGGAATAGGTGGCGAACCTATTGCCATACCGGGCACAAAGTTTGTCAGTCATCGGTATTTATCACACATAACTTCCGAAAACAATTTCGAAAAGTCATTGGTGTGAGCCAGTGTCTGCAATCGAACCCCGGACCTCTGGATCAGAGGTCGTGCGCTCGCCCACTGCGCCACCGAGACTTTTAAAAAGTATCCATGTAATATTTAGTAATTTGGAAATATACAATAAAAGAGAACATATCAACCAAATGTCGGCTGATTAAATTGTATTATTCATCGACTCCATCTAGTGAATATTGGAATAAATAAATAACTAAACTGTTTCAAAGGTATAGAAGGAATGCGGTCATTGATGGCGTTAAAAATAACATTATGGAAAAAGTATTCTTTAGTAGTTTTCGTTCCGGGCCAAACTTAATATCGGGGCGTTGCAGATGAAATAAAGTCGGTAATATGTAATTGAATGATAAATAAAATAATCTGTTATTAATCGATTAGTCATATAAAAATAATTACTAAATTTAATAGATTTTTTTACTTTTAGATGTTGATTTTTAATCGATTATTTCAATAATCAATTATTTTTTCACATCCTTACTAATGTTCGTTAGTGATTATTTTTTTAGACGCTCTTCATTATTGTTCGCTTGTTCTATCGGTCAGTATCATATATCGGTGTCAAGTTAGTGAAAGTGCTTTCGTTATTTCGTAATTTTATAATGGCGGAGTATTCAAATGCAGAGTACTATGATATGGTTATGTGTGTGGGTGCATCGGAGGGAATCCTTACTGCAGCGCGCGAACTTTATCGACAACGTCACATTGATGGAAGAGAGCTGGAGAATCAGCGAAGACTTCCTTCTTATGCATGCTTCAGGAGGCTGGTCAACCGTTTGCACTCAAACGGTTCTTTCCACAGTCCAAACTCTGAAGGACGATCGAGTGACCGTGCGGATGCTCGTGTGGAACAAAATATTTTGGATCACTTTGCTGAAGATCCAACTAGAAGTACTAGAAAAGCCTCTGTCGTATTAGGTGTGTCTAGAATGAAAGTATGGAGAACTTTAAAAAAAGATAATCAGCATGCTTACCATTACCAGCGCACACAACAGCTGACAGAAGCAGATTTTTTATTGAGACTGCGATTCTGTGAGTGGTATCGTAGTCAGGTTACTGCTGACCCTATGTTTTCGTCTCGGGTTCTATGGTCTGATGAGGCTACCTTTACTCGTTTTGGACTATCCAATAGCCACAACGAGCACTACTGGTCCCATGAAAATCCACATGCTTTTCGTCAAAGCCATTTTCAGCACAGGTGGAAAATTAATGTGTGGGCCGGTATCATCGGTGACAAATTGATAGGCCCTGTATTTTTGCCGGACCGGTTGAACGGTGAAATCTACTTGGAAATGTTGAGGACCACCTTGGAGGAAGAACTTGAAGGCCTTCCTTTGTTAGTTTACCGCGACATGATTTTCCAGCAAGACGGCGCGCCAGCGCATTACACTCGTTCTGTACGCGAATATCTGGACGATCGCTTTCATGCGTGGATTGGACGTTCTGGAACTGTTCCATGGCCACCACGGTCGCCCGATTTAACGCCAATGGACTTTTTTTTGTGGGGATATTTGAAAAGTGTGGTGTATGCTACGCAGTGTGAAACTGTGAATGATATGCGTCAAAAAATTGTGGAAGCTTGTGGTACTCTAACACCGGAGTATCTGAGCCGCGCCACACAATCTGTATCGCGGCGTGTAAACCTATGTGTTACGAGAGGAGGACAGCACATTGAACCTTTTTTGTAGTCACGCTGAGAAATGGTAAGTGTTCACCATAAATCTTAAACGAAAAATCTGGTTAGATATGTATTAAACTATGAATGAATTTTATTTAATCAGAATGAAATACAAAATTTTTATTTTATATCTCACCATAACTTAGCAATATCGGCTCTACTACTACAGAATAAGGTCTAAATTTTTATATCCGTGTTGTAGGTACACAAGAAATTGTACCATATGTTACGATTTCTTGTGTATGTGTGTATGTGATATCAATGAAAGTCTTTATAGTAGGGTGACCATGTCAAATATTATTATTTGCGGACTCAGTAGGAATTATTTTTTTTTTTTCAGATCTAAAATTTCGACTTGTCACATTTTAAATATAGCCATCCGATAGGCAATTCCATCCTGTATCCACCCATCGCGGCTTGATATACCCAATGTGGGACACGCTGTATATGTATATATTTATTAGTATCCGTTATCTAGTATCCATAGCACAAGCATTTAGTTGCTTAGTTTGGAACTGGAGGGCCCTGTGTGATTTGTGTCCAAGATATTATTATTATTATTATTATTATCAATGTGTTCGTAAAAAGCGCTTCAAAACGTTAACTTTTACAAAGTTAATGTTCATGTGTGGAAATGTAAATAAAATATACGCGGTTCCCAAAATCGAATATAAGCGGTTGCGCTGTCAGTGATTCGATGCTATTAGTAAATTTTTCCTGACATGTGCCATCTATTGTAGTCTATGCTAAATCTATGTATGAACCCACAATCGTTTTGTCAGATGTCAGCTGATAAACGACCGCCATTTTTAAACTAGGCAGGACCACGGTTTAAACGGCAAAATCTCCTGGTGTAAGCTAAACTATAGTTTAAACTGTTATTGGAGGTTTATCTAGCATTGATCTTACAAAATAAACGACAGATGAGGTTTAAACTAGGTAAAATAGTTTAAACTGTGATTGATCTTACGGGCCTTAGTGTTCAGCCAGGCGTTTACAATTAAAGTGCTAAATCTCGAAAATTAACATTTTTTATTTACAACATCATATATGAATTATAGATCAAAACCCCGTTGACACCCTCAACTATTGAAAAAACCGCATAAAATTCCATAGCGTAGTTTTAAAGTTATAAGCATAAGGGGGCGTCCATAAATTACGTGAGGTGTTTTTTAAAGTTTTCTGTCCCTCCCTCCCCTGTTGGTGAGATGTCGTGAGATTTTGTTCAACCCCCTCCCCCATTCCCCAATCTCATGTGAGATTTTTGAGAATGTGGGTTTCTTAGGTAAACGCGTTGGGTTGTTATTGTAAAAATAAAATGGAGCTATTTGGTATAAAATAAATATGGTAGTTTGACATTCAGTAGATGTATAACGTCAAAGTATCAATGAAATTATTTTCTTTCGAACAAATTAGTGAATAATCTTAATCGTATTACGATGACGCTCAAGATTAAATATTGAACATTACACATGTATACAATTTGGATATTTGAATGGACCAAAATAGTATATATTTTTTTGTTTCAATCAAAACAAAAATTGCGTGATATTTGCCGAGACCCTCCCTCTCCTTAATGTGAGATTATATGAGATTTGACTCGACGCCCTCCCCCCCCCTAAATCATCTCACGTAATTTATGGACGCCCCCTAAGGCATAAGCATAAGGGGACAGACAGCGGAAAGTGTTTTATACTATGTAATGATGATAATGATTATCTACCTTTTACTGAAGTCCAAGACTACTAAAAAGTTAGTGCTTTTAAGTAGTCTTAGACCAAGCGGGTCAGATGGTGGTAAGCACTACCCATGGACGTTTGCAACACCGAAAGCGTCATAATTGCATTGCCGCTATTAAAAATGGCATTTGGTATGAACAGCGAAAGTGGAAAGATGTGGACTAGACATACTAGACCTCCCTCATCTCTTCTCTCTTCGACTTTCTACGAGATCGAGATATTGAACTGATCGTGCCGGCCCATTCATAGAGGCAACGGCGTGGCTCTACTTAAAATTGTAAAGAAATACTTTACCACAGAAATAATAGTCGATTAAAAAACTTGTCTAATAAACATAACGTAACATTACATAACTTCACGCCTACCCGAAGGTGTAGGCAGCAGCTGTTAAGCCTCGTCTCGCCATTATGTTTACGTTCCAAATTAAATAGGTCGCGAACCTATTGCCATACCGGGCACAAAGTTTTCAGTCATCGATGTTTATCACACATAATAATTTCTAATGTCATTAGTGTGGCCAGGATTCGAACCCGCGACCTCTTGATTCAGAAGCGGGGTGCTCAACCATTAGACCACCGAGATTCAAATAACAATAATAGTAATCAAAACTTGTCTATTGAGTAGAGAATTATGTCTACTAAATATGGACACCCTAGTGTAACTAAAGTAGAACGGTGTTTATCTTTAAAACAAAGCATGGGATGTAAGTGTATCCAATCCCATTGTCTACTTCCACGTCCATCCAACTTAAGGTCGTTTTGAAGGGAACGGCGGCAATTTGTTAAATTACAATTAACTATTATATAGGTATGTAATAGGTTGGGGAAAAAGTATTTTCGTATTTTTGTATGAAAAGTCAAGACATTTTTTTCAAAGTTTATTTACATTTATTTACAATATATATGTACCGTTTTGTTGAATAACTTTCTGCCATTTTGTGGGCAGAGACATTATCCCGTTACTGTAGAAACTTTGGGACTTCTGATCAAAAAAACGGGACAAATAGTTTTGGCAGTCCTCTCTTGAGGTCAACCTTACAGAACCTAAAGAATTCTGAAGAGGCCGAAACAGGTGAAAATCTGAAGGCGCAAGGTCAGGGCTATATGGTGGATGCACTAGGACCTCCCAGTCGAACTCTCTTAATTTTTGCTGAGTGGCTAAAGATGTGTGTGGTCTAGCGTTATCGTGATGAAAGACCACACCCTTCCCGTTGATCAATTCCGGCCGTTTTCTCTCGACTGCTTCCTTTAATCTCATCAGTTGCTGGCAGTAAAGATCAGAATCGATGGTTTTGCCGGACGGTAAAAGCTCATAATGAACAATGCCCTTCCAATCCCACCATACACACAGCATCACCTTATTTCGTGTTAGGCCAGGTTTGGCCACAGTCTGTGAAGCCTGGCCAACTTTCGACCACGACCTTTTTCGCACGTTCTTGTCGTACGTGATCCACTTTTCATCGCCAGTTATCAATCTCTTCAAAAACGGCTCGGTTTCATTACGTCTCAATAATGAATCGCAAATGAGTACACGGTTCATTAAGTTTCTTTGAGTGAGCTCGTGTGGCACCCAAATATCGAGCTTTTTTGTATAACCAGCTTTCTTCAAATGGGTCAAAACTGTTTTGTGGTCAATTCCCAGTTCTTCAGCTACATCGTAACTACTAATATGCCGATCTTGCTCCACTCTTTCAAAAATGGCGTCCATTTTATTCGTAACAGGGCGACCAGAGCGAGGTGCATCTTTAACATCAAAATTTCCGGACTGAAAACGTTTGAACCGAATTTGTGCTACTCTTACTGACACTGCATCAGGTCCATAAACATCACAAATTTTTTTCACTGCTTGAGTTGCATTTTTGCCTTTTTTATAATAAAATTTTATAATGTATCGAATTTCTTCATTAGATTCACTCATTTTTACGGAGAGAAAAACAAATGAAAAATAGCGGGAAACAACTTTTTTTTATTTTTTTCTTTTCTTTATAAAGTAACCTTTTTAATGTTACCAAAACCAGCCAGACACAAATAGTACAGTCATAGAAATTTTATAATAAGTTTATACCTACGTTATGCGAAAAGACTTTTTCCCCGACCTAATATTTTACTGTTTATTACGGTGTTTCTAGAATGTAGTACATATAATACTTGAGTTTTTTTGTATGTTTCACCTGATGGTAAGCAACTATTTCCGCCCATGGAAACCTGCAACATTGATAGTGCAGTGCCTTCAAATGGGATGGGAATTGGGGAGAGGAAGAACTTGGTCTCCGGATACCTCTGTCACCTAGCGAAACGCGGCATGAGTTACTTTACGTCGATCTTCTGAGAGGTCATGGTATTTCACTGGTCGTGCCAGTTGTCGTTGACGTTACATGGGTATTGTATATAATTTATTTATTTAGTATAATCCTCAGGCGTTTTTTACTATACTAGTAGAAAATATTACAATTATTTCATATTTAGCATTAAAAAATGGTTAAATAGTTATTAAAGTTGCTTTAAGAAAACCAGTCGACTTTTGAACTGTAAAAAATTCTATGGAATAACTTCAGAGGTACTTTATTTTCCTGCTAAATTAAATTAAGCTGCTATGGTAAACCTAGGCACATGCAGATGAAACCGGGTGAAACTAGTATCTAAATCCATCAACTATTACGATCAACGATTTATCCAATCTTCTGTATATTTATATAAAGATGCAATCACTGACATCTGTTGAGTATTGTTATAAATAATTTGAAATGACGTTCTCTGTCTACAGTATTCGTAGGCTTCGACATCTCTTTAATGTTTAATAGTTTACACTCTTCATAATAGATGGCTCTTTATTTAAAAATGAAGTAAAAGTCATGCCTGTTTTTGCAAAAGTTTGTAAATCAAAATTGCGAGGACTAAAAACAGTCAAGACTAGAAGGCGGCTGGTTTAGTTTGAGTTCGTCGAGTAGGTAACTGTATAATAATGCACTAAATATTTCTATGTATGCATCATAAACTTTCCCTGATTATTTAAGACAAGCTTTACATAATCAGCTATTCACTAAATAACATTATGTGAATTGCAACAGTTTTTTAGAAATTCAAATTGTTGTTGCAATAATCTTATTTACTAGCATTTATCAAACTTCTGGTTAATAATATGAATAGAGTATTTGGCACATGAGTTTTTTTCCCCGGTTCTTCTCATGATAAGCATGATCAGCTTCTCGTAAGCTCGGAATCATTCCACTCGTGGTGATTTTGACCTTGTTTTCTTGTTCCACAGAGGCTTCTCTGGCGCTTTCCTCAAACACTAGTGTTGAAATATTCCATATCGAAACCTTAATTTGCAAACCTATTAACCCTATTAACACCACTGTTTTTCGAAAATGAAAATTTTAATACTAATAGAAACTAGATAATATTTAGTATCTGCCGTTATCAAAATGCCATTTTGGAAAATAAGTGGAGATATTAGGTTTGCAAATTAGGGTATCGATATAAAAGATTAAGCATAATCTTTATGTTTGATGAACATTTAAAAATAGACATCAAATACATAATCAAACAATTAATTGTCTGTTATGTCTGTTCCACAGACATCCGAGTTAGGACCTATATAAAAATAAAGCGTCTTGACTTTTTTTTTATGGAAATGATTCATAATCTTATGACCGGTCAACTCATTAATATTCTTAACACACCTTAGTCACTGCTAAACAATAAACCATTGTACAGGTGTGTTTTTAGGTAGTTAGTGCAATACTTGGTAACGTATCTATCCTATTACTAATACTAATATTAATAGATATTCTGTGTACAATATTTTGTGGGTTTTTTTTTAATAAAGAGTTTAATATCCTCTCTACTAAAAAAACACTTGTTATATTAGCTAGCCGTAGTCAAGGGTACCCAGTAAGTAATTAAGGGTATTCAGTTAAATTCAGTTTAAGTTAAACCGATACAAAATTTACCTACTGTTCATGACCTCTGCTTCTAAATTTGTTTGTTTCGTGCATACACATACATAACTTCACGCCAAATCCCTTGCGGGGTAAGCATCGAGAACAGAGAACAGATTCTTAGACGCCTCACTCGCTTCTTTGACTTTCATAACTCTTTTAATGCACGCGCGTCGATTTTTGAGGATCCTAACATTACCTTCCTCGAGAGCACGCTCTATTTGGTTATTGTTTCTTTGATTGATTCTTTCCCCATTCATAATACCCGCTACATATGAAATTAGGAGTCCGGGTTAGTACTACTCTTACCATAGAACCGGGTTAGCATTGAAGTACTTTTCCCAAACATTTCTCAAGCAATAAAGATCATAGATCACGGATCGCCAAATGGCGGACCGCGGTCTCTCAAAGACTCAAGACTCTTGCAACTTGTACTAAGAGTACGTAATTTAATAAAAATATATCCCTCGTAACATTTTTGTTGATGGCAATTCAGAAAAGGATCATTTCTGCAGAATAAATTCTTCTAAATCTTGGCTTAAAATACTGATGAACATCTTCAGGATTTGATGTCAATAGCTTGCACCAATTTTGCTCCAAACTTCAAACAAATGTCATTTTTCTCATTGATATGTAAAACAAACACCTTTGTTTTTTCCGTAACCTTTGTTTAATAACTATTTTTTTATAAAAAGTGTAGACCGCGAAGGTCATTTTATGTCTTAAAATGGACCGCAAGCGAAATTTATTGGCGACCCCTGTCATAGATAGCTTCTGAGATGTTGACACTTTTGATATCAACAACCTTTGCTTGGTTTTCTTTTGACACTTTACTTATACTTTACTTATCATGAACATAATTAATTTAAATAAATATTCGTAAAGAAACCCACAGGAATTCCATGCGTCGTTTATTTTATTTTATTATTCTTGATAATCTTTGCACTGACATGTATTCGTGCGCGCTGACACGACTGCGGTTATTTATAAAAACATGGGTCTCTTACTCTCGGGTTTTTCCAACAGCGATCAAATATAAATTAGGTTCTTGTTTGTTCGATTGTAATTTAGATTGCTTGTACACTTATATTCTAAGTGTCGGATGTTTGTTATTATTCTATTAAGGATTTTTTTCATGGCACAGGGAGGGAGAGACAACCTAGCCAGCTGGTGGGAGGAACTAGTGCAGCCCATAGATACTTGCAACACAAATAGTGTTGGGCTTCCGGACTCAGTCTCTCTCATCGAATGAAACACGACATGAGACTCTTTTAGTAGATATTCTGAGAGTTTGTTGTATTTCATTGGTCGAGACGACGTATTCATGCAACGGACTCTATGACTCTACCTACCATATTAGAATTTAAATAAACAAAAAATATTTAATGGCAATAATATTTTTTCATTTTCCTACATCGTCCAGTATTCTCGCTTTAATGCATGAGCCTACTGCTATATTTTCAGTAGTGATATTTATGTTAATATTATTTAATGTACATATACGTACATAATGTATTTATTTAATGTACATGATTTGAAAAGAGTATTTGGCACATGAGTTTCTTTCCTGGTTTTTCTTCTGGTAGCCCCTATCCTTGGAATCAGGCAGCTCGGGGCGATTGCGTCCGTATTCTGTTGTTCCACGGAGGCACTTTCATCAAGCGCTCAAAAAGCGTTTAAATATTTCACTTGATATAATAAGCTTAACAGGTCTCGGTGATCCAGTGGTCGAGCACCCCGCTTCTGAATCCAAGAGACACGGGTTCAAATCCTGGCACATACTAATGACTTCTCAAAATTGTTTTCGGAAGGTGTGATGAATATCGATGACAGAAAACTTTGTGCCCGGTATGACAATAGGTTCGCCACCTTTTCCATTTGGGACATTAACATAACGCCGAGACGAGACCTAACAGCCGCTGCCTACACCATTGCGTCCAAAAGTCGTAAAGTCTGTTAATAGTAGTATTTGACTATTTTTAAATGACTGTGAAGATCTATGAAAATAAAGCTTCTTTGACTTTGAGCTATGCGCTAAATTCCTTTTTTTTCTTTACGCAAAATGCTTTATTCACACCCTCTAGGGCGGGGGGCTGTGTGGGACTCCCAAAGCAGTAAGCTGCAATCCAGTCCTAGGGCTTCCCACTAAAACCTCGCGGCTGACTTCTTTCCCTTTGGAGCTGTATTCATTATCTAATACTAAGAAACACCTACTATATCAATAGCGCGAAACCTTAAACCAGTTTTAAACTAATTTACATTGGTCTTCCCAATGACTATCAACATTGGAGATTGCAGTCATCAACATTAAGTGTTACTTACGTTTTCCTCGTCGCGATAGGTATTCGTTTGTAACTTTGTAAGAAATAAACTTTATATAATTCTGGGTAATACCCAAACAGCGTCGATGCCAACTTTCTCCGGTTTTTTTTTTAATAAATAATTTTAAAGATAGGGGCAAGTAACGGGCCTTCCTAAGTGGTTACAAAGGCATAAAGTCACAACACTTATGAGGAGATGATCAAGCTATATTTAAAAAAATATAGATACATATGTGGTGTTTCTTTAAAATTTAAAAATAAGCGAAAATTAAATTGTTTAAGCGTTGCTGAACGTTATTAACAATGAAATGAAGTTCTGTTTTTAAAATAGCCGATATTCCTCAGTTAATGAAATCAATCAAATCTTTAACAAAATTAGGACTAATCTCATTAATTCAGCATGGCTGTGTTTCGAATCATTATTTTAATGACCATATAATATGCGTCTGCTATTAGACGTGGTTCCATAATGTTAAAATTAGAAATAATTATTAGTAACTGTAATATTAGCAAAAGCTTTAGAGAAATAGATGTAATCCTATAAAATTGGACAGTGGTAGAGAATTTAGCAGTTGTAGAGCCAAGTAGTTCGCTGCATGAATGGGCCGGCTCGACCGGTGAAATACCACGATCTCTCAGAAGACCGACGTAAAGTGGCTCATGCCGCGTTTCGTTCGGTGAGAGAGGTACCCGGAGGCCCACCCCCCTACCCCATCCTTTCCTATTCCCTATCCCTTAAAGGTCGGCAACGCAACAGTAACACTATATGTGTTGCTGGTGTCTATGGGCGGCGTTGGTTGCTTACCATCAGGTGACACGCCTGCTCGTTTGCCCTCCTATTCCATAAAAAAAAATAAAAAAAATTGGAAAGTCATCTGACATAGATGTTACCTCCGTCTATATCCAGACAACTAGCAGATGTTTAGCTGGTACCTACTGGGTAGATTGCAGTCTTTGAAGAGAAGTTAAAAGTTATAGGTACTATAGAAAAAAAAGCATATCGTAATAACAGCAGTAAATATTAACATATAATCTAATACTGAGAATAAGAAAAGTGAAATTGAGAGAACTTGGATTAAAACGTGTTACCCATTGGTGCAAGTGTGACAGGTGCCGTAAGTAAGAAAAAGTGAAATTAAAGAGACTCTTGCTTTGTCACCACCAGCTAATATAATATGTCAGAATAAAGGTCCAATATCTTTAACTAACCAAGTTTTAACTGTTTTTATGAGTATACGTATACAAATGACGGTATACTTAGTCATGCCATAAATATTGTAACAAAGAAAAAAAGTTTTTTTAAATTGCAAATAACATTTATTACTTTTACAGTGTGTTACTTTAATACATAAATATAAAACGATATAAAATATAAAAAGCTTATTCGAAGTGGTCTCCATTGGCTGCAATACAGGCCTTTAAACGTGTAGGACAGTTATCAATAGAAACACGCACTCTTTCCATGGGAAAATTTTTCACTGCCACTCGTATGGATCGTTTTAGGGACTCTAAATTATTATGACGTTTAGAGCAAGCCGTACTCTCTAAAACTGACCACAAATCATAATCCAGTAGATTAAGATCGTGACTAGACGACGGCCAGTCTTCAGCTCTAATGAAGTCCGAAACGTTCGCTTCCAACCAAGATTGCGTGCACCGAGCTTTATGACCCGGTGCCGAGTCTTGCTGGAAGGACCATACTTCGTTATTGTACATGGTGTTGTTAAGGGGCTTGACTACCTTTTCAAGAATGGTATCTTGATACACTTGTGCCGATGTTTGATACCTTTTACACAAAAATATGGCTGAGTCACTCCTTCGTAGCTAACACCCCACCAACCATCACTGAAGTCGGATAATGCCCACGTTGCACTCTGTCAACTAATTGGGAAGCTTCCTTAGAGCTTTGAGCATAAATACGGTCATTTTGTTTGTTAAAATGTTGCTCAATTGTAAAAACTTTTTCATCCGTAAACAATATTTTTCTGTGACCTCCCTTTGCGTACCGCTTCAGTAGTTGTTTAGATTTTAACACCCTATTCTTTTTTAAACTGTCAGTTAGTAAATGACCAGTGTGCCTCTTATAGGCTGCAAGTCCTAAATCATCTTTTAAAATACGCGACATTGTTCTAGGTGCTATCTTCATCTCCCGCGAAAAAATCTTTTGCTTGCGGCCAGGATTTCTTCGAATTCTTTCGCTTACTGCTTTGACCACCTTTTTTGTACGAACACTACGTGGACGGCCAGGTCTTTTTCTGTCACAAACAGAGGAGGTCTCATTGTACCTATTAATAGCCCGGTACACAAACATTTGACTAATACCAAGTGTATGGAGAGTTTTAAAAATTTCATTTGGCTCCATACCTACTTTGTGTAATGCAATCATAGCGATTCGGTTCTCTTTATCACCCCACTCCATTTTAATATCGCAAAATATTGTACAATGTATTGCCGCCAAAACGAGAAAACACAATGAATCATCGTATAAAAATGACAGATTCCAAATTCCGATGTAATATTTTTTCATCTTTAGTTGTAACAGTATTTATGGCCAGACTAAGTATATACGTACACTAATATACTTACACTAACATACATTTATGGCAATAGGTTCGTTACCTATTTCATTTAGGACGTAAACTTAACGGCGAGTCGAGGCTTAACAGCCACTGCCTACACTTTCTGGTAAAAAAAGGCGTGAAGTTATGTTATGTTTTTACTTTAGAGCAGAGTTGTGAACAAGATCGCAGTCAAATAAAACAAATTTCTAGTGGTGTTGCGCTTCGGCGGGAAAATTTTCCATGCACTATAAGAATGCGCTGTATTGATAACGGGAATCCCTATCTATTTAACTATTGATGTAGCGAATCTATTTACCGTTCAAGTTAACCCGTAATCAATAAATAACGCATAAACGCCGTTGTATTACAGTGGTAGAGCCACACAGTTCGCTGCATGAATAGATCAGCTCGACCGATGGTATACTGTATCGCCTCACAAGCCATAAACAAAATATTTTTTCTAAAAAAAAAGTAGTATAAGTTACTCATTATTACACCAGCTAACTACCTAATAAAGTCCCGTCAGAATCGGTCCAGAACCAATTATCCGGAACCAATAGACAGGCAGATAAAAAATGAAATAAATGCTATTTTGGTGTACCTGTGTACCCTATGTATATTCATATGAATATAGTTAAATGCTGGTTAAATATTACAAACAGACCCTCCAATGTTCTTTATATGTATAGATTGCATGTGCCCATGGGCAGCGCTGCTCAATTACCACCAGGGCGCATATTATAAGCTCTTAATTCTAGCCACGCTGCCTAGCGAATTCGTATTTTCTACGACTAATTTCTGCTAGTCGGTGTCGAGTAGTCACTGTCAAATTCACTCTAAATTTTATTTATTAATGACTAATTCCATAGTCACTCATGAGTAGTTTAGGCTAGCTGAAATTATTCGTTAGAAATACGAATTCGCTAGGCAGCGAACAAGCTGGCTGGAATTAAGAGTTTATAATATGCCCCCAGGTTGACCAGGTGACACGCTTCCTTGTTTGTCCAATATCCCATGTGAAGACACAAACAATACAGACACAGATGGGTGATGTGAGCAGATCGGTCGTGCACAATAAAAACCTTGACTTTCAAACTATCATGAACATAATATTATTATCAAGGTTGTTATTGTATTGTTACAATATCTTCATCAATGTATTTTACAACGTGTTGTTTGCGATTTCATTTCATAAAACAATAGCAATCCTCTTTATGTTATTTTATTCGGCAATCGTCCGCCTTATCCCTTAATTTTATTGTGAGTAGTAAAATAATATATAGTAGTGGTCTGGAGGTCGGGTTAAAATGTTAATAGAAGTAAGGGTCCTCTGAATCAAGAAGTTATGGGATCGAATCTGGACTCACTCACACTGGCTCATTTCGGAAGTTATTTGTGACAAATATCCATTTTACATCATTGTGCCTGGTGTAGATATAGTATTAAATTACGCTGCCTATCCATTTGGGACATACAATTTCGGATAGAAAAAGAGAAGTGAAGTTAAAAACAGTTAAAAGCAGTTCTCTGGGGCAGCTCGACCAATGAAATACAACGGCCTCTCAGAATATCGACGTAAAGTGGCTCATGCCGCGGTTTGTTCGGTGATAGAGATTACCGCAGAAACCCCCCTCTTCTCTTCCGCAACCGTAACACTATATGTGTTGCAGGTGACCATGGACGGAGCTTGTCGCTAACCGTCAGGTGACACGTCTGCACATTTGCCTTCCTATACCATAAAAAAGGGTGTGAAATTTCAAATAAAATAAAACGTACTAATAATGATTATGTCATGAAAATAATTTGCTTAAATTTGAACGTAATAAGTATTTACTTACTTAATGGTTATGTTAATAGAATATTATCAGTTTATATTTACTTAACACATAATTTAACTTCACGCCTTTATCTACCCGAAGATGTAGGCAGTGGCTATTAACTCGACTTGTCGTTATGTTTACGTCCCAAAAGGAAGGAGGTGGTAAAACAATTGCCATACCGGCCACAAAGTTTTCAGTCATTGATATTTGTCACAAATAAGTTTCGATATTAATTTCATAAAGTCATTGGTGTGGGCCAAGATTAGAAACCGCGACCTCTTTATTCAGAAGCGGGATGCTCGACCACTGTATCACCAACAATAACAAAATATTTTTTATTTTTTTGCGGGTATATTCTGAGAAAAGAGGCTAGGCTAGGCTACCTACTTCTTATAGCATAATACTTGACAAGAATAATATTTCACAAATCAACATACTATGCAGGTATACACTAGATTGGTTTTCAAAAGCTTTTATTTAAGTTTTTTATTTAACTACATACATAACTTCACGCCAAATCCTTTGCAGGGTAGGCATTGAGAACAGAGTGCCATAAGACACGATTCTTACACGCCTCACTCGCTTCTTTGACATTCATAACTCTTTTCATTCACGCACGTCCATTTTTAAGGCTCCTAACATCACCTTTTTATTTAACTAGATAATATATGCATTTCTACAATATGAATATCAAATGAAAGAACTTGTTGAGGTTAACTCGAAAATTTATGTGGCTTCATTCTGAATCCAAAATGGCGGATTATCCAAACTTAAGGAATAGTTATTTTTAATGCGTTTCTGAAATATGGGTATCAAATGAAAGAGCTTGTTGTGAGTAACTCGATAAATGATGTGACCTCATTCTAAATCCAAAATGCCGGAATAATTAATTCCCTTTCTACAATATGGATACCAAACGAAAGAGCTTGTTGAGATTAATTTGAAAAAATGTGTGAAAAAAAAGTCATTGAGTCAAAATTTTTACTTCGTCGTCAATCCAATATGGCGGGTCATCCAAAATCAACGGCTAGTTATTTTTACTGGAGTTCTGTAATATGGGTATCCAATAAAAGAGCTTATTGCGAGTAATTTGAAAACTCCTTTCAACTTGTTCGCAATGAGCTCCAAGCTGAATTATAATAATTAGGTCTCTTTACTGAAGAGCTGGACTGTTCTAAATAAAGCGACAAACAGTTAAATAAAAGTTATAAAAAGCTTTTTCTTACTTTATTATTTCAATATGCATTTATTCATTTCGATACCCTAATTCGCAAACCTACTAACTCCAATTTTTTTCGATAATGAAAATTTTGATATCGATAGAATCTAGATAATGTCTAGTTTCTGCCGGTAGCAAAATGCCATTTTCGAAAAAAAGTGTAGTTATTAGGTTTGCGAATTAGGGTATCGATTTGGTTTTTATCAAAATTTGCTTATTTCGTATTAGAATTCTGTATCTCAAAAGTTTTATTTTGAGATAACCAACACAAAGTCGCCTCAAACAGTAGTAGAGCCAAGCAGTTTGCTTCATGAATGGGCTGGCTCGACTGGTGAAATACCACGACATCTCAGAAGATCGATGTACGACGTAAAGTGGCTCATGCCGCGTTTCGTTTGGTGGGAGCGGTACTCAGCCAGTAATCAGCCTTTTTCAGGTTCACGTTTAGACGTTTAGACTATGATTACATTGATTACATTTTTTAAATGTCTCGGTGGTCCAGTGGTCGAGCACCCCGTTTCTGAATCCAGAGGTCGCGGGTTCAAATCCTGACACGGGCTCACGCCAATGACCTTTCCAATTAGTTTTCTGAAGTTAAACTTTGCGGCCGGTATGGCAATGGGTTCGGGAATGGCAACTTTTGGTACGTCGACTTAACGGCGAGACGAGTCTTAACAGCCGCTGCCTACACCTTCGGGTAACAAAGGCGTGAAGTTATGTTATTTTATGATTACATTTTAAAAACATTTTGCATTATGTTTGTTTACACGTAAGTATGATGATAAGCACACGAGTGAATTTATTTTAATACACATTTGATTTTATTTGTGATAACTTTAACATATGCGTCATTTTAATTCTAGAGAACAAACCATTTATTTGCATACTTTTTTATAGAAAGAGATATAGACTCGAATAAAATTTCTGGAACGAGCAAGCGGGTGACCTGATAGTAAGCAATTACCGCCGCCCATAGACACAGATAGTACTACAGTTTCGATACCGACTCTTAAGGGAATAGGATGGGAATGGAGAGGGATAGCAGTTGGCCTTCCTGATACCTCTCTCAACAAACGGGACGCGGCATTCGACTTTTCGTCGATATTCTGAAAGGCCGTGTTATTTCAACGGTCAGACGGGCTTATTCATGCAGCGAACTACGTAGCTCTACAACCGTCCAATCAGTCGTTTGCAAAATGAATTTGCAAGGCAACAGGTATTTTAAGCTGGCTGGAATTAAGAGTTCATAATAGGTTCATAATTGTTCCCTTATAATAATATGCTTAGATCTTTGAAAGTACGGATTTTGATGCGTTTTTTTTTTAATTGATAGAGGGTGTTAACTGGCCGGTTTGTTGGTATATTTCATGCTTAATGCAGTAAAGAAAAGTGATAATTTTTGAGATTTAGCACCTCAAACATTAGGTACTTTTGATGCCGTACAAAGTTCGCCGGGTCAGCTAGTATTATATAATCGGTAAAGTATTAAATATACCGATAAGTTTATATATGTTTCCACAGGTCATTGTCGCAATAAAAACAAGATAATTATATGCATATTTTGTTTAGTATCCCATTATCTTAAATGTAGGTAATTATATAATATTTATTACATATATAAAAAAAAACATTCATTAAAACAAAACAGCTTTAGTTTGTTTCTTACATTTTATGAATGCGAAATTAAGTTCCAAGTTAAAGATGAAAATGAAAATAAACTTGATTTATTCGTAAATTAATATATCAACATGATAATGAATGGAATGAATATTGATACGTTTTTCTGCTGGCACAAAAAAAAACGAAAATAATTCATCTACAGCAAACTAATTTAATTACATATTAATTATTAAAATGGCGTCATATTTGTTCTTAATTACGTCATAACATCTTGTAATTATCGTTAGAGGGAATAGACTAATATATGTGATTCTGATTACTCATTGTATCTATATTATAATATATTATAATGACGAGCCTCGTGGCGCATTGGTAAAAAACTACCGGCTGCAGCAACGAGGTCGGGGGTTCGATTCCCACCCGAGCACAAATATTTGTGACAAACATGAATATTTGTGTGGCGTCTGGGTGTTTTTCTATGTATTATAAGTATGTATTTACAAAAGAAAAATATATATGTATTATTATCCGTTGTCTAGTATCCATAACACAAGCATTTAGTTGCTTAGCTTGGAACTAGAGGGCGCTGTGTGATTTGTGTCCAAGATATTATTATTATTATATTTTGTGTGTAACTTATCCAGCTGTGGCGCCTGAAGAAAACTTGTTGAGAAAAACTTTGAGAATAAATTAGTGATCAAACAATTCACAAAACAAATTCATACCAGTACCTGACTTGTATATGTATATGTAATAAATTGTAATATAGCACCAAAACAAAATTCATAATACCGGTTTGTCTCATACACAGAAATTACAAAAGATTTCAAATTTAAATATACACCTTAACTTAACTAAAACAAAGTCCAATATCATTTGTTAAGTACAGTGTGATTTAAACGGTTATGATATTAGTCACCGTTCCGTTTCGCATAATAATTTAATAATTGCTCAGTACAGTACTAGACATGGCCGCGTGCACAATGAATTCTGTTGCGATATTGTTTTTGTTAATCGGAACTTGTTACTGCGCCGTCGATTTCTACGAGAGACCGAGGAACTTCAGTATAGAACTATTATATTATACACAATTGGCCACAGATGGACACGTGGTCATATCACCCTTCGGAATATGGACGTTGATGACCGGAATCGCCCTTGGAGCGACTGGCAACAGCTACAATCAATTAAGCAGAGCGTTCTTCTTACCGAGAGATCCAAACACATTGGTAAAAGGCTATAAAGATTTAACAGGTTCGGTGCTAGCTCAGACGAATGGTGTCAGTTTAGTGAGCAAGAATTTTGTGTTTTTGGACAACGATTTCACAATTTACCCAGCGTTTAGGAATAGTCTGCAAAATGATTTCGGTGCTTCGCTTAAAGTTTTAGATTTCGACGATCCGAATTCTGCAAGGATTGCTAATACTTACATCGAAAAATCTGGCGGACGTGTCTCAAATGTGTTGAGGTCAGACGACTTCCGTGAGTCTAGAATGATATTAGCGAACGTGATTTCGTTTAAAGGACTGTGGGCATCGCCTTTCAATAAATCAGATACAACCTTAGAACCATTTTACGACGAAGACAAACTAGTCATTGGAACAGTTAACATGATGTTTCAAAAAGGACAATTCGCATTCTCAAACTTGGTACCTTTAAAGTCTTTCGTGGTAGAATTACCTTACAGTACGGACGGTAAATACTCTATGCTGATCATCCTTCCATATCCTTCAGTTAAAATACGCGATATGTACAAAAACTTCAGTCTAGTTACGTTGACAGACGTGTTCAAGAAGCTGAAAGAGGACGCAGACGCGTTCGGAATAGAGGACGTTGACGTCAAAATACCAAGATTTCACATCAGCACAAATGTTGCATTAAACAAACCTTTGAATGATATGGGTGTATATGATATATTTCAACCTGATGCGGCAAGTTTCCAGCGTGTTTCTAAAGATAATATATACGTATCTGCGATCATACACAAAGCCGATATTGAAGTAACCGAGTCAGGTACTGTTGCGTCTGCGACATCCACGGCCACTTTCTCCGACAGGATATCGGCACCCTACTTTCATGCGAACAGACCGTTCTTGTATTTCATTATGGAGAAAACAACAACTACAGTGATATTTAGTGGTATTTATTCTAAACCAACAGTTTATTAAGCAAGCGTTTTTTTTTCTGGGTTTGTTTAAAGCGTCATGAAAAAATACTGGCGGTGACTAGTGTGTCTTGGTAGAACATAATAAGGACAAGTAATTACCTAATATATTTGTTTATTATTAAAAATAAATTTGTGTACCAAGTGTTTTTCTTTTTTCAATCTAATGAATCATATTCATAATAACTCGTTAGGCCTTCTCATAGACTGCAATGATTATGTGTTTTTTGTCCAACCACAGCCGAAAACAGACCATTAACTAAAATTATGAGTACATTTTACTTTATGAAGTTGTAAGGTCCATAAATTACGTGAGATGATTTAGGGGGGGAGGGGGTCGAGTCAAATCTCATATAATCTCACTTTAGGGACAGGGTGGGTCTCGAAAAATGTCACGCAATTTTTGTTCAGATTGAAACAAACAAAAATATCCTATTTTGGTCCATTCAATCCATTTTATTCAATTCGATTTAAGTATTGTCTATTGTTAAATTTTTATTACATTTATAACTCTCACCACCATTGATTAATAGTCCTAGTCATAAATAAAAGCACGAAGCAAATTGTTTTTTTTTTTCTTTATACAATAACAATCTAACGCGTTTACGTAAGAAACCCACATTCTGAAAAATCACACATGAGATTGCGGGATTGGGGGAGGGGGTTAGACAAAATCTCACGACATCTCACCAACGGGGGAGGTAGGGACAGAAAATTTAAAAAACCTCCTCACGTAATTTATGGACGCGCCCTAACGCGTTATTTATAGAATTATATCTGACTAGCTGACCCGGCGAACTTTGTTCCGCATCAAAAGTTATCGCTGAGTGAATTTTGAATATCATGAGGTTCAATTTGTGCTATTTATCGGCTTTAAGTGCTGTCCCGCTATGTTAATACTGCAATATTTTCAAAAATATTCGTTTAAATTGCATGCTGTAAAGAGCCATAATCATCTATATTACATGCACAATCTATTTAAGACACTTAATTGGATGAAAATTAATGCTGTAATGTTTAAAATCGCTTCGTAAATAAACTATTATTTCTCCTAAAAATAAAGTAATAATAATAATATCTTGGACACAAACACACACACAGCGCCCTCCGGTTCCAAACTAAGCAACTAAATGCTTGTGCTATGGGTACTAGATAACGGATACTCGGCCGGCTCGACCGGTGAAATACCACGACCTCTCAGAAGATCGACGTAAAGTGGCTCATGCCGCGTTCCGTTCGGTGAAGAGGTACCCGGAGGCCCACCCCCCTTTCCCCATCCTTTCCTTTCCCCTACCCCTTAAAGATCGGCAACGCAACAGTAACACTATATGTGTTGCTGGTGTCCATGGGCGGCGTTGGTTGCTTACCATCAGGTGACAAGCCTGCTCGTTTGCCCTCCTATCCCATAAAAAAAAAAAAAAAAAAAAATACTAATACATATATACTTTTCTTTTGTAAATACATACTTATAATACATATAAAAACACCCAGACGCCGCACAAATATTCATGATTGTCACAAATATTTGTGCTCGGGTGGGAATCGAACCCCCGACCTCAGTGCTGCAATCAGTAGTTTTACCAATGCGTCACGAGGCCCGTCAAAAGTAAAAAAAATAAAATCATCATTGTGGGTTATCCTTGAGAGATAGACATATGCCCTTGCGGACTTTTTTGTAGACCTTCTAAAGGCGTTTAATAATGTAGAATATTGTTTTGATTTATCACTTAGGGTTCAGCCAGCGTTTGCAATTAAAGTGCTAAATATCGAAAATTATCAGTTTTTCTTTACAACACCATAAATGAATTATAGATCAAAACCACCCTGTTAACACCCTCTCACTATTAAAAAACCGCATCAAAATCCGTTGCGTAGTTATAAAGATATAAGCATATAAGGGGACAGACAGCGGAAAGTGACTTTGTT
Organism: Euproctis similis; assembly: GCA_905147225.2. Classification (NCBI taxonomy): domain Eukaryota; kingdom Metazoa; phylum Arthropoda; class Insecta; order Lepidoptera; family Erebidae; genus Euproctis; species Euproctis similis. Next base: position 18,507,247 of record LR990106.1, read on the forward strand.
TTATACTATGTAATGATTATGTACATATTATAGAGCTTTGCCCTTCATTTTTATTTTTACTTTTATAGTTTTGTAATTACTCGGAGCCATATAACCCTATGTTACACATCAAAGGTATAACTGACTTTTACTTCACATTAGCATACGAAATGTATTACATATTTGTATGTGTGTATCATTACTTAATATTATTATGTATACATATACATAGTTGCTTCCCGCTGTCTGTCCCTTTGACTCTACGCAGCGGATGTTAAAGCGGTTTTTTTAATAGATAGAAGGCAGTGGCGTAGCTTGCCTTGGTGAGGCCCCGTATGAAAAATATTTGGGGGCCCATATAGGGATTTCTCACAACTAACGCACGTCAAGGGCCCTGAACCCCGGGGCCCCGTATAATTGATACGGTGGTAGCTACGCCCCTGATAGGTGTCAACGGGGTGGTTTGTATCTATAATTCATGTATAATTTTGTGAAGGAAAAGTGATAATACACATTTCGAGATTTAGCACTTTAATTTGCAAAAACGCTGTAAAAATTACTTATGATGCGGCACAAAGTTCGCCGGGTCAGCTAGTAAATTATATAAAAGGACACACACATGTTTCTGTACCTACTGCATATATTTAACCATAGATAAGGTACAGAAAAATGTCACCTTTGATTATTATTAATCCTAAAATATCATACATACTACCAAATCCGATCAACAAAGCATCTATCAATAAATTCACTCAGGTTGGTATCGAAAATGCTGACCTGTGTTCAGTAAAACACATCGCCTCGATACATATAAATTATTATAACATAACATAACTTCACGCCTTTCTTTACCCGAAGGTAAAGGCAGCAGCTGTTAAGCCTCATCTCGCCGTTATGTTTACGTCCCAAATGGAATAGGTGGTGAACCTAATGCCATACCGGGCACAAATGTTTCAGTCATTGACATTTATCACACATAACTTCCGAAAACAATTTCGAAAAGTCATTGGTGTGAGCCAGTGTCAGAAATCGAACCCGGACCTCTGGATCAGAAGCCGTAGGCTCGACCACTGGGCCACCGAGACACACATATATATATATATATATATATATATAAATAACATATACATATATATAAATTATAATATTATTAAATTAAAAGTAATTTAGCTACAGTTATAGCTGTGTTACGTAATTAAACTCACCAACAATACTGTTAAGCCGATTATTCAATAGCCACGAAGGTTGTTTTAACAAGGCCCATCATTTTATTCCTTGCTATAAAAGTGCCTACTCTATTTAATAAACATAATAGATAGATAATTCTTTATATACACCATATAAATTACAAAAAAGACAACATAAATTATTAACAAGATTATGTATTGAAACAACTTTATAGGAAAATAATAATAAAATAAGTTCTAAATAAACGCGATATAATCCATAAAAAGTTGTTTCAATGTTATGAATGTGTTTCGCGAAAATCTAAGAAATAAATATAAAAAAGATTATGTACATCATCATTACATAGTATAAAATAAAGTCACTTTCCGCTGTATTGCTTTCCGCATATTTACGAAGCGATTTTAAACATTACAGCATTAATTTTCATCCAGTTAAGCGTATCAATATTGCCCTTTACAGTATGTAATTTGAACAAATATTTACGAAGATATTACAGTATTAATATAGCGGGACATAGTAGTTGCACCATATTTTTTAGACCTACATTTTAAAACTTACAAAAATATTCGTTTAGCAGTAAATTAATTAACTTAATTCCGAACTTTAGCCATTTAGATGATACAATATTTGGAAGACCTGTTAGTATTTAAACCAAACAAAAGTAAGTAGGTAGTTTATCTTTTTTTCGTCTACGGAGAGCCTCCAAATTTTATACTAATAAATTAAGCAGCGCCTGTTTAGGTTGGGTTGTCAGTGTTATCACATATCAACGACACGAATGAATGAATAATTTAAAGAAAAAAACTTTTTTAAAGAAGCTTTTATTTAAACGCTCTAAAAAGAATAAAATAATTTTAACCTTATACATTTTAACTATCAACTTATAACCTTATTATATACAATTTATGTGATTATCTATACTAATATTATAAAGAGGAAAGATTTGTTTGTTTGTTTGTTTGTAATGAATAGGCTCCGAAACTACTGAACCGATTTCAAAAATTCTTTCACCTTTGGAAAGCTACATTATCCCCGAGTAACATAGGCTATATTATATTTTAAAAAAATTAGGGATCCTTACTAAAACTCTAATAATGTAACATAAGGTGTAAAAAAATGACCTGAAAAATTCCTTACGTCGCGTGCGCTGCGAAAACTATTGATGATAGAACAAAATCATTTACTACTTAATATTATAAAGAGGAAAGATTTGTTTGTTTGTTTGTTTGTAATGAATAGGCTCCGAAACTACTGGACCGATTTCAAAAATTCCTTCACCTTTGGAAAGCTACATTATCCCCGAGTAACATAGGCTATATTATATTTTAAAAAAATTTGGGATCCTTACTAAAACTCTAATAATGTAACATAAGGTGTAAAAAAATGACCTGAAAAATTCCTTACGTCGCGTGCGCTGCGAAAACTATTGATGATAGAACAAAATCATTTACTACTAATATTATAAAGAGGAAAGATTTGTTTGTTTGTTTGTTTGTTTGTAATGAATAGGCTCCGAAACTACTGGACCGATTTCAAAAATTCTTTCACCTTTAGAAAGCTACATTATCCCCGAGTAACATAGGCTATATTATATTTTAAAAAAATTAGGGATCCTTACTAAAACTCTAATAATGTAACATAAGGTGTAAAAAAATGACCTGAAAAATTCCTTACGTCGCATGCGCTGCGAAAACTATTGATGATAGAACAAAATCATTTACTACTAATATTATAAAGAGGAAAGATTTGTTTGTTTGTAATGAATAGGCTCCGAAACTACTGGACCGATTTCAAAAATTCTTTCACCTTTGGAAAGCTACATTATCCCCGAGTAACATAGGCTATATTATATTTAAAAAAAAAATAGGGATCCTTACTAAAACTCCAATAATGTAACATATATCTATACTAATATTATAAAGAGGAAAGATTTGTTTGTTTGTTTGTAATGAATAGGCTCCGAAACTACTGAACCGATTTCAAAAATTCTTTCACCTTTGGAAAGCTACATTATCCCCGAGTAACATAGGCTATATTATATTTTAAAAAAATTAGGGATCCTTACTAAAACTCTAATAATGTAACATAAGGTGTAAAAAAATGACCTGAAAAATTCCTTACGTCGCGTGCGCTGCGAAAACTATTGATGATAGAACAAAATCATTTACTACTAATATTAAAAAGAGGAAAGATTTGTTTGTTTGTTTGTTTGTAATGAATAGGCTCCGAAACTACTGGACTGATTTCAAAAATTCCTTCACCTTTGGAAAGCTACATTATCCCCGAGTAACATAGGCTATATTATATTTTAAAAAATTAGAGATCCTTACTAAAACTCTAATAATGTAACATAAGGTGTAAAAAAATGACCTGAAAAATTCCTTACGTCGCGTGCGCTGCGAAAACTATTGATGATAGAACAAAATCATTTACTACTAATATTATAAAGAGGAAAGATTTGTTTGTTTGTTTGTTTGTTTGTAATGAATAGGCTCCGAAACTACTGGACCGATTTCAAAAATTCTTTCACCTTTGGAAAGCTACATTATCCCCGAGTAACATAGGCTATATTATATTTTAAAAAAATTAGGGATCCTTACTAAAACTCTAATAATGTAACATAAGGTGTAAAAAAATGACCTGAAAAATTCCTTACGTCGCGTGCGCTGCGAAAACTATTGATGATAGCACAAAATCATTTACTACTAATATTATAAAGAGGAAAGATTTGTTTGTTTGTTTGTTTGTAATGAATAGGCTCCGAAACTACTAGACCGATTTCAAAAATTCTTTCACCTTTGGAAAGCTACATTATCCCCGAGTAACATAGGCTATATTATATTTTTTAAAAAATTAGGGATCCTTACTAAAACTCCAATAATGTTACATATATATATATATATATATATATATATATAATATTATAAAGAGGAAAGATTTGTTTGTTTGTTTGTTTGTAATGAATAGGCTCCGAAATTACTGGACCGATTTCAAAAATTCTTTCACCTTTGGAAAGCTACATTATCCCCGAGTAACATAGGCTATATTATATTTTAAAAAAAATTAGGGATCCTTGCTAAAACTCCAATAATGTAACATAAGGTGTAAAAAATCTATACTAATATTATAAAGAGGAAAGATTTGTTTGTTTGTTTGTTTGTAATGAATAGGCTCCGAAACTACTGGACCGATTTCAAAAATTCTTTCACCTTTGGAAAGCTACATTATCCCCGAGTAACATAGGCTATATTATATTTTAAAAAAAATTAGGGATCCTTACTAAAACTCCAATAATGTAACATAAGGTGTAAAAAAATGACCTGAAAAATTCCTTACGTCGCGTGCGCTGCGAAAACTATTGATGATAGAACAAAATCATTTACTACGACTTTGCAGAACTCATCATTTTCTACAAAAAGTGTCGCGAAAGCATTTGTCTAAATATTATAGTTATGTCACAGTAAGCAGTTTTTTGTTCTAAAATATTAATTTATATATGCCGCCTCTTGAAAAGGCTCTTCATTTATACCTTGATATTAATCCTCATCAAAATAAATTACTTTATATTCAAGACGGCTTTAATACCTTTTTATAACTTTTTGAATTATTCAATTCAGACATTTCATTCGGAAAAATATGCTTTTGACACTATAGTCGATAGCGTGAATAACAAAGGAAAAATATTTTTCTTGCTGCATGAATGGGCCGGCTCGACCGGTGAAATACCACGACCTCTCAGAAGATCGACGTAAAGTGGCTCATGCCGCGTTTCGTTCGGTGAGAGAGGTACCCGGAGGCCCACCCCCCTTCCCCATCCTTTCCTATCCCCTATCCCTTAAAGGTCGGCAACGCAACAGTAACACTATATGTGTTGCTGGTGTCCATGGGCGGCTTAGGTTGCTTACCATCAGGTGACACGCCTGCCCGTTTGCCCTCCTATCCCATTAAAAAAAATAAAAAAAATTCGCCAGGTGGCACTGGCAAGACTTTTCTTGCAAATTTGATACTAGCTAAGTTAAGAGAATCAGGGAAGATAGCGATTGCAGTTGCTTCGTCAGGAATTGCCACAACTCTCTTAAAGGATGGAAAAACGGCTCATTCTACTTTTAAACTTCCACTATCCGTAAATCTTGAGCAACAATCGTTATGTTCAATCCGTAAAAACGGCCCTCTTGGTAAATTATTAAAAGACGCCTCATTGATTATGTGGAATGAATGCACTATGAGTCACAGAGCGCATATAGAGGCCGTGGACAGAACATTAAAAGACCTTAGAAACTCCTCTGCCCTCATGGGCGGGATTACTTTTGTATTTGCTGGAGATTTCCGACAGACTCCTCCTGTCATTAACAGAGGTACGCGAGCAGATATCATCAAATCATGCTTGATATCGTCTCCCTTATGGACTTCGATAGAAAATTTAAAATTACGGACGAATATGAGAGCTCATCTTCATGGAATCACAGATAGTAATTTCCCACAACAACTGCTAAAACTTAGAGAAGGAATTTTTCCCACTCCAAATTGAAGCAGTTGTGACATCCTGCTGGATGAGTCTGTAGGCTAAATAGTCCATAATTTAGAAAATTTAATAGATGCTGTATACCCTGACATCGAGAATTTGCACGAAAAGGACTTTCATTGGTTGTATTCAAGGGCAATAGTGTCACCCAGGAATGATACTGTCAACGAAATAAACAATCTCATTATTCAAAAAGTCTCCGGCCAAATAAAAAAATACAAATCGATCGATACCGTGACTAATATTGAAGACGCAGTCCATTATCCACAGGAATTTTTAAATTCACTAAACCCTTCTGGACTGCCACCACATGAATTGACGTTAAAAATTGGAATTCCAATAATGCTTTTAAGAAATTTAAGCCCTCCGAGCATGTGTAATGGGACGAGACTGCTTATTAAGGAATTGAAGGACAATTTAATTGTAGCGACCATTATCACTGGCCCAGCAGCTGGTCAACTAGCTCATATACCGAGGATACCGATGATCGCAACTGATCTGCCAATCCCTTTTAAACGACTTCAGTTTCCGGTGAAATCATCTTTCGCGTTAACTATTAACAAGTCCCAGGGCCAAACCTTCGAATTATTAGGGATCGACCTACGAAAAGAATGTTTCACTCATGGCCAACTGTATCACGTGTCGGAGCTCCTGAAAATCAATTTATTTTGCTGCCACAAAATAAAACTACTTCAAATATCGTTTACAGGAAAGCTCTGAGTCACTAAAACTAATGGCTTTTGTTTTGTAAATAATATGATATATGTATAAAATTTAAAAATAAAAAAATACAAAAAAACATTAATAAAAATATGAATAAAAAAATTCATAAAAAAAATTCAAACTTTTTTTTTGAAACCCGATGCAAAAAAGGGTGTATGTGTGTGTGTATGTACCCGTGCGAAGCCGGGGCGGGCCGCTAGTGTGATAATAAAAGCTTGTCGCTATGTTTAATTACCTATCAGTGGCTATCCATAACCATCTAGAAATATTTTTTTAGATTTAATGATTACTGTGACGGATCGCATTATCCAAATATATTTTTTTGGCTTATAACATATATATGGACACCCGAACACATATAGTGGTACAGTTCCGTTGCCGGCCCTTTCCATGGGAAATGGAAGGGGTCGGAATTGGGATGGGAAGAGGAGGGGGGAAGGGTTGGGTTGAACATAGCGACAAGCTTTTATTATCACATAAATTGTATATAATAAGGTTATAAGTTGATAGTTAAAATGTATAAGGTTAAAATTATTTTATTCTTTTTAGAGCGTTTAAATAAAAGCTTCTTTAAAAAAGTTTTTTTAGTCTTTAAATTATTTTCAAGTTTTTAGTTATCGATGGGTAAGTTTCTCAATCTCTTCGTCTCATTCAAAGCATCATTGTTACAATGTTTCATTGTAACAATGATGTCAACATCATGTCATTTGCCAGTTAATTTCGAACAGTCCAACTCTTCAATGAGGAGACCTCCTAAAGTCTTTTCTCTACTTAAGGCCGCGTATGCTTGACCAGCAGCAAAGAGTTTCGAGCCTAAGTAAACAAATTTTTTTGTTACTTATTGTTGATTTTGCAACTTAATTTTGTTATGTGGGACTGTTGTTTAATAACAAAATATGTTTAACTACTTGTGATGTGTAACGCCATCTGTTGTTTTAATCAGTACTTTATACTTGCTGACCTGAGTGTAACATAGGAGTGAGTTGTAATAAAAGTTATAGTTCGTTCCCACCATCCACTGTGTTTAATTCTAATAATACCTATAACACCATTAAAATCCGTTAGTGTAGCAATCATGTTAAAGTTATTAAATCCTGTCCAATTTACGTCGGTATCCTGAAAGGGCATGGCATTACACCGGTCGAACCGGCCCATTCATGCAGCAGATTGCGTGGCTGACCACAATTAAAACACTGTTAACTATTAAAACATAGGTCAACGGAAAGCCGTCGAAGCCGATGGACTACCGCCTCAGCCGTAAAGTGGTCGTAAGGTTCTCAATGTTAGCACTAACTCATTTTGATTATAAATTTGGACGCGCCGCTTAACCCTGTATCTTGGACATGGTGATTTGGCATCAGTGACTGAATAGTAAACAACAGATTGACTGACACTGCCCAAACAAGCAGGCCACTAGTATCTAGCCGCTCATATTGAAAACCCTATGATATATATAATATTTATACACAATCTAATTTGTTTATAACATTAATTAATAACATAACATAGCTCGACTCCTTTTTCTACCCGAAGGTGTAGGCAGCATCTATTAAGCCTCGACTCGCCGCTATGTTTACGTCTTATCTTATCGTATTATCTTATCTTTAAGGGAGTAGGATATAGGATATGGGAGTAGGAAGGGATGGGGAAGGGGAGTAGGCCTCCGGGTACCTCTCTCACCTAAAGAAACACGCCGTGAGCTGGTTGTGGTATTTCACCGGTCGAGCCATCCCATTCATACAGTGAATTGCTGGGCTCTACCACTGTTGCCATACAGCGAGCACAAAGTGGTCAGTCAAAAATATTTATCACACATGACTTTCGAGAGAAATTTCGAAAGACATTGGTGTGAGGCCAAATTCAAACCCAAGACTTCCTGATTCAGAAGCGGGCTAGTTTACTGAACCACCGAGACATAGTTTTTGAAGTTCTCATATAACTCTTTAATGAAAGGGCCATTTGATACGCATATAGTAGAAACGCAAGTATTTATTCCACTATATTGGATTTAGAATGACGTCACATTATTTTTCGAGCTACTATTAACAAGCCCTTTCATTTGATACCCATATTGTAGAAATGCATTAAAAAAAACTGTTCCTCTATCTTGGATTATCCGCCATATTGGATTTAGAATGACGTCACATTATTTTTTTAGTTTTCCCAATGAGCCCTTTCATTTGATACCCATATTGTACGAAAGCTTAAAATATATATTCCTTCATCTTGGATATTCCACCATATTGGATTTAGAATGACGTCATATTATATTTTGAGTTACACTCAACAAACCCTTTCATTTGATACCCATATTGCAGAAATGCATTAAAAATATCCATTCCGCCATCTTGGGTCGTCCGCCATATTGGATATAGAATAATGTCATACATTATATCATGCATTGTCATCCAAAGTAAACGTGTATACAAAATTTCAGCTCAATCGGTTGAAGGTATCTACTTCAAAATTGGGTTACAAGATTCCACCGAACATACATACTTACATACATACATACAGTGCAAGGTAAATAAAAGCTTATAATGAATATATTAAAGATGTTTGCATTGAATGAATATATTAAACATGCTTAAGTTTAGTCACGATTTCGGTATTGAATCCTAATGAAAAATTATGTCATCAACTCAACTCAATTAGGCACAATACATAAGTTAGGTACTTATGTATTGTGCCTAACTTCAATGTTATTAAAAAAGACAAGTACAATATTTTTTGCCTGGCGTGGGTGCGCCTGGCACTGAGTTTAGATATTGAGAGTAATTGTAGATGATCTATGCTAGATTCTGGATTTCCACCTTACATTTATAATAGTGATAGTGCCACGCATTGGGTGCATGAATGATCCGAGCGGTGAAATACCTCGATTTCTGAGAATATCGACGTAAAATTCCGCGTGTAGTCATTAATTTTGGCTAAGTCTGAAATTAGTCAAATTAATTGCATACGTTCCATTACATGCAATTTTATAAATTGATCTGAACTATTATTTTCTTTAAATCAAGACACGTGATTCGACGGACCTATTCATAACATGTGTAAACTTATGAAGTTTATTAATCACTAGCTGACCATACACACACAGAGTTTATTAATCACTAGCTGACCCGGCGAACTTTGTTCTGCATCAAAAGTAATAAATGCGTAAATTTTGGATATCATGAGGTTCAATTTGTGCTATTTATCGGCTTGCACTGCTGTCCCGGTATGTTAATACTGCAATATCTTTGAAAATATTCGTTTAAATTGCATGCTGTAAAGGTCCAGGATCATCTATATTACATGCACAATCTATTTAAGACACTTAACTGGATGAAAATTAAAGCAGTAATGTTTAAAATCGCTTCGTAAATAAGCCATTATTTCTCATAAAAAGTAAAAAAATTAAAATGGTCATTGTGGGCGTTTAATAATGTTGAACATTGTTTTGATCTGTCACTTAGGGTTCAGCCAGCGTTTGCAATTAAAGTGCTAAATCTCGAAAATTATCATTTTTTCTTTACAACATCGTATAAGAATTATAGATCAAAACCACCCCGTTGAACCTCTCACTATTATAAGAAACCGCATCAAAATCCGTTGCGTAGATTTAAAGATATAAGCATATAAGGGGACAGACAAAGTAAGTAAAGTGACTTTGTTTTATACTATGTAATGATAATAATAATAATAATCATTACATAGCGGCTACGCTGGCTGAACCCTAAGTGATAGATCAATACAATGTTCCACATTATTAAACACCTTCAGAAGATCTACAAAAAAGTCCGCGAGAGCATATGTCTATCTCTTATGGATATCCCGCAATGGCCATTTTTATTTTGTTACTTTTTACGAAAAATAATGGCTTATTTACGAAGCGATTTTAAACATTACAGCATTAATTTTCATCCAATTAAGTGTCATAAATAGATTGTGCATGTAATATAGATGATCCTGGCCCTTTAAGCATTCAATTTAAAACGAATATTTTCGAAGACATTGCAGTATTAACATAGCGGGACAGCAGTTATTAAATTGATGCGGAACAAAGTTCGCCGGGTCAGCTAGTTACAAATTTACAAATAATTCCTTTATAAATAAATAAAATAGAATAGAATAAACTTTATTTGTACACCACAAACAAAGAAAATATAAACGAACTAAAAAATGTGATCGTAATATATCTCCTTTACTGTCGCTGTATGTACACATTAGAAAAAGAGGAGCAGACCAACGAAGTTGAGATAGAACATGTCTACAAGTAGGTATGAAGGAGTGTGGCCTCCAGTTTATCCCATCCCATGAAATGTCCATGTTTAAGATTTAGATGTTACAAAATAGGCACGTCATTAATCTCCTACTCCAACTCCAGCTACTTTCTCGGCTCGAAAGCGCATGTCCTGGTATTGTTCTTCTTGCAAAAGAATAAAACTTTTGAAAAGTTCACCATAACCTATTATTATAAGCAACCTGTGAGTAATTATCAAGACCACCCACCCCTATGATGTTATAGTTGAATTATATTCCAAAGTGAACTTTTAAGGCACTAGCTTATCGTGTTAATTCGTATTTTTAACCCACACCACAGGTACTTACCAGCTTTCGTTCTAGATGAAAAAGTGGCATCAGACCAAGATGCACAATTGAGATCATTTATTGTATTATAAATCTTGCTAAAAAATTTCGGTAGATATGTGCGATAGAAATCGATTGTAACATTATTCGAAGTTGGCAAATTTTCAAATGTAGTGAATTCAATGTAATTAAAAACTTATTCTGTGCCGAGTATTGTTTATGTTTAGGGATTCCTGTGTATCTACTTGTCTCAAACCTACCGATTTTTTAGTATTTCTACCGATTTTGGCCTGTTCTACTGAAATGAACGTTGTAAAAGTATGGATGGTCTATTGCAGAAAGTTCTTTAAAAATTAGGGAATGCTCTTGTGTCCAACCTGCTATTCAAGGTGATAAGGGGTATCCCAGGAAAGAAACAGGAATTCGATTTCATTTTTTTCAGTAATTTAATTAACTTTGAAGAGAGGGCAAATATTTTCAGATGAATTAAGTTTACCACAGCGTAGCGACGAAAATCTAGTGTATTTTGTCTCCTCCACAGTCATGCGCTAACTTATAACACATATTATCATTATTAGCATGAGAGCATGCTAGTATCGAGCATGCTCTCGATACTAGCATGTGTGTACAGACCTTGCTAGTTTTGAACATGCTCGAAAATCGACAGCTCAAAATGCTCATGCTCCAAATCCTCCAAATGAGCATGCTCTTTGAACATGCTTATTATTAGCATGTGTACAGTACCTTTACTCTTTTGTACGGGTAATTATTAGGATTTTGAATTTAATTTCAAGATGACCGCGGCTATTCCTGGCTAATTAATATGTAAATCAATTTATAGACTATTGGTATTCTTAAATTGCAAAAGAAAATCAAACTTAATTTCGATTGTTATAAAAATTTTAATGTGTTTTATTTTTATAAATAAAATAATTTATTTATTAAAAATAAAGTAAATGATAAAAATATAAATATTATATTTTTAATATTGCTTTTTGTCAAATTTCGAATTTGGGTAGGTACAAAAGTTTTCACTACAATTATACTGATTTTGTTCGCAACTCTACCGACTACGGCGATTTCGATATATTGCGTTCTGTAGAGAGAGACCTATTTCATTTAAAAAAAAGGTTATTTAGTGCATACTATATTGAGGTATAAATAAACAGATTCCCCCCGTATCCTAATAACAATACTTAGATAAACATAAATAGTGAAATTTTAGCTTTCTTTCAGTATTTCAGGATATTGTTTTACACTGTGATAGATTTAAAAATATATTACATCAGTAATGTTTCGGTGTAAGAATTGGCTGAAGTATGAAAATCTATGTAGAAGAACACAAAATACAAATATATTCGATAAATTAATCCAACTGACAATGGGTTATAGTGGTATGTATTATCTAATTTAGTTTTTTAAAATTATAATCATCTTTATTCTGCGCGTAAAAGAAATGGGTTGTTGCAAGCAAAACTTATTTATAATATAGTTATATTAGTTTATTTATTTCATTATTGGTATTATTTTTAAATTATACAATTAAAATAGTCAATATTTCTATTTTCTTCCACATAGTAAAATAGATATGACGTCTGCAAAACCTTTTAAAAGCTATTTTTTAAAGTATTTATGTTGTAATAAATGGATATGTAATCATATATATTATATTAATTATATTCTGACCTTTTTAAGCACTTTTTCCTTTCCGAAGCACTCAGATGATTTAGTGTTTTTCATTTGCATGGACTGTACTGCAATTTATCAGTAACCTTTTTAACATTTCATGATAAAAGTACCAATATTCTGTTGCACTAACCTTCAGATTTTGACAAATTTCTTTAAATATCATAGTCTTGGAAATTTTTAAGTAATAATAAAAGTTCATTGGCATCAGTAGATTTAGTAGTAATCTGTTTGATCATTCTTTTTGTTTTGTTTCATATAATATTTTGGATCCATGATGATTCATTTAATTAATAGTTGATACATAAACTATTTAAATTGATTTCAATTGGCCAATATAAATTAAAACAAAACAATATTAAATAGGTTTCTTTAATTTCATTTACAATATATTCAGAATACTGCATTATTTTCAGGATTAACATCTATTGTTCAAAATAAATATGTGCTAAGTGCACATAAGACAATTTTACATAGAAAATGGTGTTCAAGTGATTTATTTCATGATCAAGTGAAAGGATTGGAAGTGAAACATGACAGAGGTGAATACATATTTATAAACTTTTGTGCTGATAACAAAAATGCTTTTACTCAAGTGATAACCAATTTTTATTAAGCAGCTAATAGCAACTGATTCACCACAAGGATTCTAATAACTATTAAAATATTAAATATTATAAAATGAGCCTGTTAATACTGTACAAATGATCACTGAAAACACTGGTAATACTAATCTGTTTGCCTTCCGGCAAAAGCCTCCATGCCTCCAAGACACCACTTAATAAGTACTAATTTCTGATTTTAAGTATTAATTTCTGGTTATTAGTATACTTTGATTCCATATTTTATGCCCTCTAGTGCAGTTGCTTATTTGGTCACCTTAGTTTGAGGTCTCATGGCATAGCATAGACTGATACATACAAACATAACTTCACGCTTTTTTCTACCCAAAGATGTAGGCAGTGGTTAAGCCTCGTCTCGCCTTTATGTTGATGTCCCAAAATGGATTAGGTGGGGAACCTATGGCCATACCGGGCACAAAGTTTTAATCACACATAACATTCGAAATTAATTTCGGAAAGTCATTGGTGTGAGGATTTGGGCATAGACTGATAGTATTTTTTTTTTTAATTAATACACATATTGAATTGAAAAGTTTAAAAATTTTTGTTTTATAGCTATCAAGAAAATCACAGATCTGTTCCCTGAGGCTCGTGTTGCCCTAAATATACTTGCTACAAGAACTCCTAATAAAGTATTTGATGTAACTTATAAACAAAACAATATAGCTCCTAAAGAAAATAAGAAAGAAGTACAAAATGGTGACTGGACTTGTACATACACATTCACTTGGCCAGAGAAGATGAAATTTGAACAGTATGTAAACATAATCTCAGCATTTATCTTAGAAATATATGGTAATTTTATAATGTAACATTTTGCCGTACATTTCTATACAATGGCTTCTATTAAAGTATAAATAAGAATAAACTGTTTTGGAAGTCTCTTGGCAAAATGTTATGTTAATAATTCTGTTTGCAATTTTTAGTTGTAATAGTCGCTTCCTATCACACATTATAAAGTTTTGTATAAAATCAAAACCAACACACTACAACACAATAATTAATAATGTATTTATTAAAAACCAATTAGGACAGCAATATCAAAACGTCAAGCAGCAGAAAAAGCAGCAACACAGGCTGTACACTGGCTCTACGTTAAACGCAAAATAGATAGTCAAGGATATCCTATATTGGAAAAGAATGAGGAAGAAAATAAGGGTGGTAATGAGCCAATATGCATGTCCGTCAGTGATAATTCTTATGAGAAGGCAGAGAAAGTATGGGATAATTATCAACAGGGAAAAAGTAAGTTCATTTCGATTTTAATTTTAAGAGTCAACCAAGTATGGCTACCAGTAGGTAGCAAAACCAACTGTGCTTCTTCTGCTATGTGCCAGTTGTTGCTATTGGCAAACTGCTAATCACCATAGCATGCTAATACCATAGCATGTGGATGGCCATAAGGCCATTCACATGCTACACATCATTGTATTGTATAATTAAATCTTTTTTTTTATGGGAAAGGAGGGCAAACGAGCAGGCGTGTCACCTGATGGTAAGCAACCAACGCCGACAGCAGCAACACATATAGTGTTACTGTTGCATTGCCGACCTTTAAGGGATACGGGATAGGAAAGGACGGGGAAGGGGGGTGGGCCTGCGGGTACCTCTCTCACCGAACGAAACGCGGCATGAGCCACTTTACGTCGGTCTTCTGAGAGGTCGTGGTATTTCACCGGTCGAGCCCATTCATGCAGCGAACTGCTTGGCTCTACCACTGTAATCATTATCATTGTATAAAAGTTTTAATCCTAGTCTCAAAAATTACAAAAATCATCAATGGTTTTTTATAAGTTTACATATGGGTCACTCTTTATAGTAGAATATTGATTAATTATATTATAGGTGCATATCTATGTATGTTACCTATTTTTTACATAGCTAGGTAGTTATAAAATAAATACAGTGTAAAAAACATGTGGGATGGGGTTCTTACAAAAATGTACAATGTGGATCGATAAATGTAGACTGATCAAGACTCAATTATCTTTAATTCTATACAATATTGCAAATTCATATAAATGCACAAGCGCAAGATATGCCTACACACCTTGGTCGTATAAAGAATTTGCGGGTTCGATACACGTCAGCATACCACATAGAGTTGCTCATCTATATTTACATTTTAATATTGTGATATCTTTTGAAATGTAGTGAATTTATTTCGATAGGGTGCAAAATCGACATCATTTCAGAAAAAACACTACAGGTTGGCAAAAAACTTAGGACCAGTCCCTGGCATTGCTATTAATATTATAAAGCGTTGATTTTACTTGTAAATATTATCAATAATATCTTGGTATTTGGGTACTAACAACCAAGATATTATAACTATATCTAATATCAACAGCTAAGCGGGTGAGACGTGTAATAATCGTGCCTTAGAAATCGACAATAGTGACCAAATAACAGTGACCAAATAAAAGTCGTGTAAGTAGTATGCTATGTGGCGCCGGCTTAGAATACCGCCACCCCATCTCTTCCCGTGGGTGTCGTAAAAGGCGACTAAGGGGAAAAGCTAGAAGAATGGGCAGCAGCATTCTCTCTCAAGAAAATACAGCCTACTGCGATCGCCAACCCGCCTGCCAAGCGTGGCGATTATGGCAGAAACCCCCATTATTGAGCGGACCGGCAGTTGTGGCGCTCTATTGGGGAGGCCTATGTCCAGCAGTGGACCTCAAAAAGGCTAATGATGATGATGAAGTGGTATGAAAAAATTAATAACAAAAAAACTTCGGACATGTCCCTGGCATTGCTTTTAATATTATAAAGCGTTGATTGAAGTTATAAATATTACCAATAATATATTGGTTGATGCGTACTAACAACCAAGATATTACAACTATATCTATCATCAACAGCTAAGCGAGTGAGGCGTGTAACAATCGTGCGTTATGGCACTTTGTTCTCTCTGCCTACCCCGCAAGGGATTTGGCGTGAAGTTTTGTTTGTATATATGTATTAGGAACTCTGGTCTGCTAGTTACCATATAAGCCTCAAAGTGTTTGTTGTATGCCGAGGGCCCTACTAGCTCATATCTTTTTTTTGGACACAATACACACAGCGCCCTCTAGTTCCAAGCTAAGCAACTAAATGCTAGTGTTATGGATACTAGGTAACGGATATTAATACATATATACCTTTCTTTTGCAAATACATACTTATAATACATAGAAAAACACCCACACACCACACAAATATTCATGTTTGTAACAAATATTTGTGCTCAGGTAGGAATCGAACCCCCGACCATATTGCTGGAACCGGTAGTTTTACCAATTTCTTACACACATGCAAATTATTATTAATTATGCCAAAGTTTAGAAAATTTTCTTTTACAGCTATCAAGAAAATCACAGATCTGTTCCCTGAGCCCCGAGTTGCCCTAAATATACTCGCCACTAGAACCCCTGATAAAATATTTGATGTAATTTATAAACAAAACAATATAGCTCATAAAGAAAAAAAGAAAGGAGTACAAAACGGTGACTGGACTTGTACATACACATTCACTTGGCCGGAAAAGATGAAATTTGAAAAGTATGTTATTAATATCTCAGTATTTAATTTAGGTATTTAATATATGGTATTTTTTTTTGAAGCTGTATAAATGAAAACAAACTGTTTTGGAGATCTTTTGGCAAAATGTTAAATTAATTAATCTGTATGCAATTTCTAGTTGTGATAGTCGCTTCTTGTCACACCTTATAAAATTAAGTATGAAATCAAAACTAATACACTACAACACAATAATTAATAATGTATTTATTAAATACCAATTAGGACAGGTATATCCAAACGTCAAGCTGCAGAGAAAGCAGCGACACAGGCTGTACACTGGCTCTATGTTAAACGTAAAATAGATAGTCAAGGATATCCCATATTTGAAAAGAATGTCGAAGGACAAAAGAGCATGTTAAATGAGCCAAAACATATGACTACCAGTGGTAATGAACCGATATGTATGTCAATCAGTGATAAATGTTATGACAAGGCAGAGATAATATGGAATAATTACCAACAGGGTATAAGTAAGTTGTTTTTGATTTTCTAATTTTAATTTTAAGAATCCACCATACTTTTACCAAAGCCGACTGTGCTACATTTGCTATGTGCTGCATCAGTTGTTGCCATTGCTATTGGCATGCTGCTGATCGTCATCAATCATATAAATGACAAAAATCTTAATACTTTTTAAAACGTTTACATATGGGTCAGTCTTTATAGTAGAAAATGGATTAATTATATTATAAATACATATCTGTGTGTGTTACCTAATAATTACATTAATTAGCTATTTATGAAATAAATGCAGTTTGAAAAACTAAAAAAAAACCATTTTCATATGATACAAACTGAAAAGTGTTAAATAATTTGAAAAAGTTGTGGGGTGATTACAAAGATGTGTGGATCGATAAACGCCTACTGATCAAGACGCAATTAATACCATATAAGTCTCAAAGCGTTTGTAGTATGCTGAGCGCCCGACTAGCTCTATCTCTCTTACACGCATGCGAATTATGAAACTTCGCACGAGAGCAAGAGAGTTGGAGCTAGTCGGAAAGAAATTGTTAAGGCTACATTTAATTATTCATTGCAGAGCACATATATGATGAAACATTCAAGAATTCTAAACATACAGTAATAACAGCACCACCAGCAGTTGTAACCAAAGATTCTACAATAGATGAAGGTTCGTTAGTTTTTTGTTTTTTTTTTATGGGATAGGAGGGCAAACGAGCAGGAGTGTCACCTGATGGTAAGCAACCAACGCCGCCCATGGACACCAGCAACACGTATAGTGTTACTGTTGCGTTGCCAACCTTAAAGAGATAGGGGATAGGAAATAATAGGAAGGGGGTGGGCCTCCGTGTACCTCTATCACCGAACGAAACGCGGCATGAGCCACTTTACGTCGGTCTTCTAAGAGGTCGTGGTATTTTACCGGTCGAGCCGGCCCATTTATGCAGCGAACTGCTTGGCTATACCACGTTAACAAAGTTTATGAAGACTTACTTACTAGCTGCAGCTATTAGCTTTTATAATTGTAATATACTGAATCCTAACAAAAGGACAGTATCGGTGGCGCAGTGGTCGAGCACACAGCTTCTGATCCAGAGGTCCGGGTTCGATTCCAGATACTGACACACACCAATGACTTTTCGAAAATTGTTTTCGGAAGTTATGTGTGATAAATATCGATGACTGAAAACTTTGTGCCCGGTATGGCAATAGGTTCTCCACCTATTCCATTTGGGACGTAAACATAACGGCGAGACGAGGCTTAACAGCCGCTGCCTACACCCTTCGGGTAACAAAAGGCGTGAAGTTATGTTATGTTATGTTATGTTCTAACAAAGTTAGTGGTGTAGGTAGTAGTGCAACATAACTCTTCGATACATCATTGACTTCTCTTAAATCTTCTGTGAAATTATGTGTGATAAATACAATAAAATACTTACGACTGACTAATTTGTGTTTTGCAACAATAGACTCCTACATCTATAAATATTAGCCCAATCAATCGACTTGATACTCCGTTGACTACTAAACATTGAAATGAGGTCCTCAATAGCTCAGAGATTTACGACGCTTCTACTAGACGTGGATTTAAGTGCCATACATTTTTTTTTTCAACTAAATATCTACGATATAATAGGATGTCAGATGTACGATGTGCTCTTTTTACAGAGGATTTCTTGGACAAGGAAGAAGAATATATTTCTGATGAATTTGAAACAAAATTCTCAGGTAAGTGCATGAAACATTTTCTACAGTTAAATAAACCAGTTAATAAACGAGGACCTATGAGACCTTCTAATGTCAGCCAGCTTACGCGCTGAATTGCAAATTCGTATTTTCAACTACTAGTCCAGATAATCAGTGACTACTCAACGCTGACTAGCTGGAATTTTGACTTTGCAAGGCAGCGAGTAAGCTGGAAAAAATGTCAGATAGTGTTAATATTTTACGCCATTTTTAGGGCCCCTTTCGTTTTAAGTTTTCAGCTGGATATCTTTTTGAATTATAATAATTCAAATGTTATGCAGGCAGTGTCCCGCTCGACTTTTCTTGTTGTATTATCCGGTGTAAGTATTTAGTAAGTTTTGTTTTCTCTTCCTACAGAATCAAACCAGCACGTGCACCCGGTATACGGATCCATTATGGTTCCGCCAAATGCAGCCGCATACGAAAAACGAGACGCCATACTTAAAAAAAAGTTTGAGCTCTATGATGAAGCTTTGACACCATTGCCCACTGATAACTTCAGGTAACTTCAACTAACTTAGTGTACTTGTATAGACATATAATCAATATACATACAGTGATGAGGTATAAGATTTTTAAATTATCAAATTATTATTAGCGAACCCAATAAACCTCGTATTACTTCAGTTTCAGTAAATTTGGCGAAATCTGGATTTTCGCCTTTCATAATCTCAATTTCATTTATTAGCTAATCATAACAATAACTGTGCTTTAAATTATTAAAGTTTGTTCTGAAAAAAGTTCTATTCAAACGATAAAGAGCTAATATGTTAGGGTTTTGTTATGCCATTTCAGGCTGAGGCAATGTATATTAAACTGAGCTGATAATATTTTAATTTGGTCTCGGTGGCCCAGTGGTCGAGCACACGGCATCTGATCCAGAGGTCCGGGTTCGATTCCTGACACTGGCTCACACCAATGACTTTTCGAAATTGTTTTTCGGAAGTTATGTGTGATAAATATCGATGCCGAAAACTTTGTGCCCGGTAGGGCAAGAGGTTTGCCACCTATTCCATTTGGGAAATAAACATACCGGCGAGGCGAGGCTTAACAGCTGCTGCCTACACCTTCGGGTAACAAAATGCGTGAAGCTATGTAATGTTATTTTCTATAAAATATTAGTCATTATTTTTAAACATCGTTTTGTCCTCGAATGTGTCCCGATACAAAACACATGTTGTAACTAATTGCCCCAGTCGTCCCGTAAACCACAATAAATGACCTCGAGGTTTCTTCTAGGGCGCGACCCCATTGCCACGTCTCTGTTCACTACTAATGACCTTGACATTACATTGACGGCCTCTAGGAAGCGATGTGCGATGTTGTGTATGATTGTGACGTCAAATTGGATAAGTTAAAATTAGAAGTAGTTGGCCCTCCTTATCTGAAAGTAAAATGGCCAGTAAACAGATTTAAATAATGATTAAGAAATTGGGATAGGTAGGTACTCTCTCCTAAAAAAACCAATGACTATTATTTAGCAATTTCTTGTATTGGAAAGTCGTCATATCAAGTCACTTTCCCAGCAGAACTTATATTATTGCAGCCACAAGATGATCCAGTGGCAAGCTCGATAAGCTAATTGTATAGTTTTAAGTGTAGATATATAGTTTTTAGCTGAGAAAATTTCTAAAAAAACTACTTCTGCGTTTGTGTAGTAAGTTTATTCGATTTTGAATAAAAAGAATTCTTAAGAAAACTGTAGATTTTCAGTTATCTGCAGTTTTTTAAGCATGTCTACAGTTTTTGTTTATGATAGAGTTGATAAACCATGTTCTCATGTCATCTATAATGACAATACCCAGCTATATTGAATAATATCAAACAAACTACATTAAAATAATTATGTTACATAAACATCTACGTCATTTATTTATTAAAAATCGAAAGCTATTCTCGCATATTATGCATCACCTTCAACAACTTCATTCATTCACTCACTCACTGTACAAGAGCCAGTTCACTCAGACACAAATAACTTTCTCTCAAGTCATTCGTCACTATTCTCATCATTATAAGAAGAAATGACGTACTATGACTTCACACAGTTCACACTACGAAATCGAAAGTGAAACTTTCGCTTTCGTTCCTTCTCCACCAACTGTCAGCTGTTTCATACGTCACGACTACGTCAAGTGACGTATCCACGTTACGTACGTACTGTTGCCGTCGTCATAAACGTTTTCTCTCACCGTTCTAGATTTCGTTCTCGTCTGCAACTTTCGCGAAATAATAATATTATGCTGTAAGTAGGTGATGATATACTTTTTGTTTACCTGTCAGGTCATCTATTATTATCATTAAACCTTTCACATTTATAGGGTTCCGTAGTTCACACGACAGTGTTCTTTATATATAAATACTAGTTGACCCGGCGAACTTTGTTTCGCATCAAAAGTAATAAATTTTGGATTTATAGATAAATACCATCCCGTTGATACCATCTATATATTAAAAAAACCGCATCCAAATCCGTTGCGTAGTTTTAAAGATATAAACATATAAGGGGACAGACAGTGGAAAGTAACTTTGTTTTATACTATGTATCTAATGATATACACTTTTCGGTCCTCCATATCTATCACACTTCCGAAAACTTTATGTATGTATGTAAATTGTATGTACCTAGTCAACATAACATAACTTCACGCCTTTTTGTACCCGAAGGTGTAGGCAGCGACTGTTAAGCCTTGACCCGTCCTTAGGCTTACGTCCCAAATGCGAGCTTATTGACGAGCTTATTGCCATACACCGGGCACAAAGTTGTCAGTCATCGATATTTATCAAACAACTTCATGGACATACATAGTCGATTTTGTATATCGTAATATTTTTTGGATTGGAATGTCTGATTTCAATATTTTAAACAGTAATCATTCAAACTACACAAATTTATTTTTCTAAACATAAATATATAGATATAGTGGTCTGATTTTGATTCGCACCATTAGGTACTAAATTTTAAAGCATAAAAAAAGTACTTGTATTACAGTGATTACAATAGTTGGACATATGGTCTCGCGAACTTTTTTGTAGATATTAATTTGGTTTATAACATTGTAGAAATTTTCATATAAAAAATGTTACCTATGGACTACGCTTATTTATACGCGTATTATTTATATTACGATAAACGACGCGTATTATTTATATTGTCCGTCATATAGTAGTAGGGATAACGTGGCGATGCGGCGCCACAGCCTGTATCGCGACGCCAACTATCAGATTTACCTCTCGCCTATAGATGTTTCACATCAAAAGTATCCTATGTTACTTCTGATACCTGCAAGAGTATGTGTACAAAGTTTCATTGTGATAGGCAGAGTAGTAGTAGAAAAGGTAACAAACTTTCGCATTTATAAATTAGTCTGATTTAAAGTAACGTATTTTTCAAATAATACTTGCTTTGCTTAATAGTACAGCATTACCAATAACGACTTTTCCAATTCCCAAAGATGGTTTACGTCAGGTAGACGGCCGGTCATAAAACCACAGCCAAATTTTTTGACAACATGAACAGTTTGAAAGGATGACATGTTGTGCCGACCCTCTTAGAGTGGGATAAATAAGGGCAAGAGAATGATGATTAACTAATAACCACCTTCTGGATTGCTTTATTATAGTGAACAAATTGCATCGGAACTAGATAGGTCTCAGGTATTGGTGTTAGTGGGTGCACCAGGCTGCGGCAAGTCAACGAGAGCGCCTACTGCAATACTGCGACATTGGGGTGCAAAGACCGCTGCGGTTGTGACTCAACCCAGGCGTGTTGCAGCTATTGGCCTGGCAGAGAGGGTTGCCAGCGAATTGCACGAAAAGGTTAGACAGAAATATTCAATGTAATAAATACCATATAAGATATTACATACATAACATAATTTCACGCCATTGTTACCTGAAGATGTAGGCAGCGGCTATTAAGCCTCGTCTCGCCGTTATGTTTACGTCCCAAATGGAATAGGTGGCGAACGTATTGCCATACCGGGCACAATGTTTTCAGTCATCGATATTTATCACACATAACTTTCTGAAAACAATTTCGAAAAGTCATTGGTGTGAGCCAGTGTCAAGATTCGAACCACGACCTCTGGATTCAGAAACTGTGTGCTCGAACACTAGACCACCGAGACATTCTACATGAAATTTGCTTCCAAATATTTTTATATTAGTTTATCAAGAAATTGTTTGCAACGTTTCGAACTAAACAATTAGACTTATTCGTAATAAAAAAAAACAAGGTAATCAAAGCTTGTAACCATTTTTTCATATACCTATATGTTACTTTTTTATTTTACCAATGCCTTGCAGGTGGGAGAAACGATTGGATATCAAGTGAGGTTACTTACAAAGCAACCCAAACCGCCTTGTGGATCGATATTGTATTGCACTTCGGGTATCCTATTAAGAAGGCTGCAGACCAATCCTGGTAAGTTGAGAACGAAAAATAAAGTATGTTCATATATAGGTACGGCCAAGACACACATTCCATGGCGAAATAGAACGTGTTCTGGAGGAAGAAAAATCTTAAAAAATATTACCTAAGTATTTGTTAACTTTTAAATTTGCATACATTCATTTTGTGAACATATCATATTGCATTGTATAACATTTAGATTTATAAACCTGATCCCTCAGACAAACCGTGAATACGGTTTTGTGGGACTATGTGTAAAATTTGTTTGTAACTTTTATGTATAATCTATACATATAATAAAATTGTAGAAAAGTCAAAACTGTACATTGAATATTTTTTAAAAAGAATACTTGGTGTGTGATCTGCAATCGATACCGAAGCCAAAAATATACTTTTTAGAATTTTTGTCTGTTTGTCTGTTTGTCTGTTTGTCTGTATGTATGTCCGGGATAAACTCAAAAAGTACTGCATGGATTTACTTCAAATTTGGCACGAAAATTATTAAGAAGTCGGGTCAACATATAGGCTACATATTATCACGCTATCACCTACGAGGAACGAGCAGTGAACCTTTATTTCTTCAATGTATTCTGTAGCAACGTGTAATCTAACGACGCATATTTGTATGTTGTTATGGTGTTATTATGTTAATAACCATGCTTTAATCTATACATATAATAATAATAATAATATAATATAAGTTAGCTTCACATTTTAATTAACTTATGCCGTTAAACATAACAGACAATTTTAAAACAGTGCCATCTATGAGATTTGATTTGAAACATTAAGTTGAATTACACGTGTAAGCACTTTTTGGTTTTAGATATAAATAAATCTTTGAGATTTTAAAAACATCAAGTCGAATTACATGTTTAAACACTTTTTGAATATCTATACATATAATAAAATTGTAGAAAAGTCAAAACTGTACATTGAATATTTTTTAAAAAGAATACTTGGTGTGTGATCTGCAATCGATACCGAAGCCAAAAATATACTTTTTAGAATTTTTGTCTGTTTGTCTGTTTGTCTGTTTGTCTGTTTGTCTGTTTGTCTGTATGTATGTCCGGGATAAACTCAAAAAAAGTACTGCATGGATTTACTTCAAATTTGGCACGAAAATTATTAAGAAGTCGGGTCAACATATAGGCTACATATTATCACGCTATCACCTACGAGGAACGAGCAGTGAACCTTTATTTCTTCAATGTATTCTGTAGCAACGTGTAATCTAACGACGCATATTTGTATGTTGTTATGGTGTTATTATGTTAATAACCATGCTTTAATCTATACATATAATAATAATAATAATATAATATAAGTTAGCTTCACATTTTAATTAACTTATGCCGTTAAACATAACAGACAATTTTAAAACAGTGCCATCTATGAGATTTGATTTGAAACATTAAGTTGAATTACACGTGTAAGCACTTTTTGGTTTTAGATATAAATAAATCTTTGAGATTTTAAAAACATCAAGTCGAATTACATGTTTAAACACTTTTTGAATATAAATAATTGAAATTTCATCATGCGCTTGCGGTCAATAGATGTTTTTAAGAGTCATAGATGGAGTTGTGCATTTTCTTCTTTAAAATTGTATCGTTAATTCTTTTCAGAGATGAGCAAGACAATTAAAAAAATGTATTTGTATATGCTAAAAACTGTTAATATTTTTGTTCGGTATTTATTGGTGTAATGATTGCTTCGTAATTTTATAATTTTACACCATTAAAAAAAAATGTTTCCTATTCGCTAACTAGATGGCGTTGGCGTCGAATCGTCGAGTCGTGCACCAGCGTCGGGTCGATCAAATATATCTGCAAATACGTGAACAAAGGTAGCGATCAGGCGACGTTTGCTTTACAGAACACTGACAGAGACGAGGTGACCAAGTATCAGTCCGGTCGCTACATCAGCACGTCTGAAGCAGTTTGGCGGATACTGGCGTTCTCTATACATGACAGGCATCCTGCCGTCATGCATTTAGACGTCCACCTAGAAAACGGTCAGCGCATATATTTTGATCCCAACAACGTTGCTGAGCGCTTAGAAAATCCGCGCCAAACAACTCTCTTGGCATTTTTCAGGCTCTGCGAAATCGACCAGTTTGCGAGGTTCCTTACGTATGACGAGGTGCCTTCATATTACACGTACGACAAGCAAAGGGGAATATTTAACCGACGTCGAAGAGGAGGTGCTGTCGAAGGTTTTCCGGGAATTTTCAAGGACACCGTATTGGGTAGAGTTTATACCGTGCACCCGAATAATGGCGAATGCTATTTTCTGCGGTTATTACTTCACACGATCCGAGGCCCAACGTCTTTTGCCTTTCTGAGAACATTTGATGGCGTGGAGTATCCCACTTACCGCGCAGCCTGTGTAGCACGTCACCTTCTCGACGGTGACCAAAACTGGGATGACACCCTCGCGGAGGCGAGCGTCAGTAACAGCCCCAGCCGTATGCGTCATCTGTTTGCCGTCATCTTGGTGTTTTGTGGAGTCACGAACCCGGTAGCTTTGTGGGAAAAATATCGACATCATCTATCTGAAGATTTTCTACGAGCTTTGAGGCGTGCTACTGGAGACGAAGTCGAAGTAACTGATGAACGCGTGCTGAACACCTGTCTTAGTTCACTTCAAGACGTGGTCATTTCCATCGGCGGCAATCCATTGGTCGAATATGGGTTACCAGCTCCCCAATCATCACCGCATCAAGACCGTGGAAATCGAGAGTATAACGCTGAGACAATTTACGATCCGAGCGAAATGACCACCATACGAAATCACCATGTCGCTTTGTTCTCTTCAGAGCAAAAACAAATTTATGACACTGTTCTTAAAAGCGTTGGGCAAAACCAGGGTAAAATGTTTTTCTTGGATGCTCCTGGTGGAACAGGAAAAACATTTGTTACCACTGGCATACTTGCAGAGGTCAGGAGGCAAGGCAAAATTGCCATTGCTGTAGCGTCGTCGGGAATCGCTGCCACACTGCTTCCGGGTGGCAAGACAGCACATGCCATGTTTAAAATTCCCATCGATTTAGAGAGCACCGAAACGCCTGTTTGTGGTGTGTCACGCAATAGTGATAAGGGACACGTGCTGAAGGATTGCTCTCTGATCGTATGGGATGAGTGTACGATGGCCAATAGAAAAGCAGTTGAGGCCGTGGACAGAACCCTGCAGGACATCCGCAGGAACGAACACTTGATGGGTGGTGTCACAGTTCTATTCAGTGGCGATTTCCGACAAACGCTTCCCGTGGTGACGCGGGGATCGAGGGCTGACGAGGTGAATGCTTCGTTGAAACGATCTTCGCTGTGGTCACGAGTTCGTACGCTGCGCTTGACCATTAATATGAGAGCTCGGCTCGGCGGCAATGCACGTGCTCAAGAATTCTCCGATGTTCTTCTAAGTCTTGGCGAAGGCACTCTACCAGAGGAGAGAGGTGGGCAGGTGGTGCTTCCAGAGTCTCTCGGTAGAGTCGTATCCAGCTTAGAAGAACTCATTCGCTGTGTGTACGGGGACATCAGTCATATACCGCACCAGCAGAATTCTTGGGTATGTGAGCGGGCAATTTTGACGCCCAAAAATGGTCAGGCTGAAGCAATCAACGAATGCATTCTCTCGAAAATTGAGGGGAATGAAGTGGTTTACACCTCTATATACACTGTCATCGAGCAAGATGATGCCACACATTATCCCGTGGAATTTCTGAACTCTCTGTCAGCAAGTGGACTTCCAGCGCATACTATCAAGCTGAAAGTCGGTGTCCCGATTATGCTTCTTCGGAACCTATCTCCTCCGAAGTTGTGTAACGGGACCCGCCTTAAAGTCATCTCGCTCCACAGACACAGCATTGAGGCGGAAATTCTTACGGGTTGTGGCGTAGGCGAGGCAGTATTTGTACCACGCATTCCCCTCATACCTCATAACTTCCCGTTCCAGTTCAAGCGCGTACAGTTCCCCGTGAGTGTTTGCTTCGCGATGACCATCAATAAGTCGCAGGGGCAGACACTGAGAGCAGCGGGTGTCGACCTCAGGACGAGCTGCTTCTCACACGGGCAGCTGTACGTCGCTTGCTCCCGCGTCACCAGTCCTGACTCTCTTTACATTTTGGCTGCGGAGAGCCAAACCAGCAATGTTGTTTATAGAGAAGTTTTATAAGTATATATTTTTATCCTTTTCTATATTTATATTTTCTTATTCATTATTTTCTACATTTGCTTCAGTCGCAACTTATTACTTAATTCAGCAGAATCACCATAAAGTCATTTATTCAAAGCAGACTGAAAATCAGCACTTTTGAAGTTCAACAATTTTACAAAAGACAGTCTCCCTCTGTTACTGTACTTTCTGTATTTATGAAATGTAAAGAAGTAACGGGTAAATAAATGTTATTTTAAAAGGTATAATCGTAGGTATTTTTGGTGCTGTATAGCGTTCAGGCAGATGACGTCGCGGGCTACAGCTATACTACAAAAATTCCTGTTAAAATGAAAATAAACAATGCGGGCAACAACCATTGCTACCGCAATCTGTACTTATCCTACCAGTTACAATTTCATTTTAGAGGTAATTACTTCTCAACTGTCTATGTAAAAATATAGCTATCTGATCACAAATTCCACGCGTACGAAGTCGCGGGCACAGCTAGTAAATAAATAAAAATAATAGTTTAAAAAAACTAAAAAACACGCTTTTTATAGAAAACCGAACTAAAAAATAGAAAAAAAAAAAAAAATATTTTATTTTAAAAAAAGCGTGGGGTGCTTTTTAGATATTAACGAAATGATAATCACTCTACTCATATCTATCAATAAAATATTTATAACTATTGACACCATGCACCCCACGCTTTTTTTAAAATAAAATATTTTTTTTTATTTTTCTATTTTTTAGTTCGGTTTTCTATAAAAAGCGTGTTTTTTAGTTTTTTTAAACTATTATTTATTTTCTATTTTTTAGTTCGGTTTTCTAGTCTAGAACTTTCATAGTTCACAAATCGCACCATCTAGTGGCAATCACCGGAAACTAAAAAAGAAGTCGGTTACAAACAAACATACAAACATACAAACATACAAACCTACAAACAAACATACAGGTGAAGCTAATAAAAAGCTAATAAAAAAAAAAGGTGAAGTTTAGACACTCAAAAATTGACGCGCGTGCTTGAAAAGAGTTATGACAGTCCAGGAAGAGAGTGAGGCGTGTAAGAATGGTGACTTATGATACTCTGTTTGCTCTGCCTGCCTCGCAAGGGATTTGGCGTAAGGTTATGTATATATTCGAATGAAGTATTTCATGTTTTATCTTAGGCTAATCTAAAACCTATTAAGAATACAAGACCACCAAATATTTATTTGATTGCTAAACATTAATCCTTTACCGTCTCCCGATTGCTCAATTGTTCAACACTACGAGTTTTGGTTTGGTTCAAAACATAACTACCTAATAACATATACCTAAAAACATAACTACCTAATAACAAAACATAACATAACATAACTTCACGCCTTTGTTACCCGAAGGTGTAAGCAGCGGCTGTTAAGCCTCGTCTCGCCGTTATGTTTATGGTTTGGTTCCGGGTTTTAATTACGACTCACATCCATGACTTTCCGGAGATTAGATGTGTTAAACATAAATGAATATAAATGAATTTAATTATTGAGAATGAATGAATTAATATCAAATCTTCTATCATGCTGTTCTCTTAACATGTAACCTGTGTCCACAACTGCCTGTATCTCTGAAATCAGACAAGCCATTTCAGAGATCAGCCAGAACAAACAGATAATAACACATTACAAATAGATTATTTGTTACAGGGCTCGAGGGTTGTTCCCACGTGATCATAGACGAAGCCCACGAGCGCGACGTGAACACTGACGTGACTCTGCTGCTTCTGAAGAGAGCACTGGTTCTGAATCCACAGTTGAAGATACTCATTATGAGCGCCACTATAGATTCTCAAATATTTGCTAAGTATGTGAAATTTTATCATCTAATAAAAAATTGTCCTCCTCGTACAGGTTGAGAATCCCACTTCTGATTTTTCAATATATATCTGATGGTAATATATCTAATTGATAAGTCGTCCACACATGAACAACCCCTTTCAGCAGGCCCATAAGCCAGCTCTTAATTCCAGCCAGCTCACGAGATGCCTTGCAAATTCTTATTTCTAAATACTAATTCCAGTGGCTCATGCCGCATTTTGTTCGGCGATAGAGGTATCAGAAGGCTCTACCCTTTCCCCTCTCCCCCAATTTCACCCCCTAATCAGTAAAAAATACATGCTAAATTGGACCCAAAGAAGGACGCATTTAGGACCTATTACATTAGACAAAAAAATTTGGCCTGTCGAAATGTAGTTGCTGCTACATCTTTGTAGTATGGTGTGAAGTTATCAAGAAAGTTCTATTCATTACTTTAATGTTTTTTTTTGTACAGATATTTTGGCGATTGTCCAGTCATAGAAGTTCCTGGCAGAACTTACCCTGTGGAAATCTCGCATTTAGAAGACATAGAGCAGAAATTTGGCATTAGACTGCCGAACACTACAGACAATTGTTTGAAAGGGGACGGGAGGCCGCTGGTGAATTGTGAAGAGGTAATATAATATTTTTTTCCGGCCCTCTCAGAAGGAGGAGGACTAAGTTTTTACGATCTTGTATATTTTTGATTGGCACGTTTCTTGTAACTTGAAAATTTGCATCCATCATAACCGGGAATGGGTTGGCGCGAGCTGTGAAATACCAAGACCTCTCAGAACATAAATGAAGAAGAAGGCAGCGGCTGTTAAGCTTCGTCTCACCGTTATGTTTACGTCCCAAATGGAATAGCTAGCCAACCTATTGCCATACACCGGCCCCAAGCATTCAGCCGTCGGTATTTATCGCACATAAATTCCGAAAAGAATTTTGAAAGTCATTGGTGTGAGCCCGGATTTGAACCCACAAGTTTTTGATTCAGAAGCGGGGCGCGCGACCGCTGGACCACCGAGTCTGTTACAAAATTAACGTAAGGTGGCTCATGCCGCGTTTCGTTCGGTGTGAGTAATCCGCAAGCTAGTGTGTCTACATTTCAGGTAGCAGCAGTAATAAAAGCTGTAGACAAGAGTGAGGTAGACGGTGCTATACTAGTATTTCTCCCGGGCTGGTCTGAGATCAAACAGACCAAGCAAATATTAGACGCACAATATGGAAGCTCCGGTACACACTTGATACTGCCAGTACATTCAAGGTATGTTCTACACATTATACAATTACCTACTGATATGTTAAAGAAACTTTTTTTTAATCAGTTGATAGATAACTAGGTATGTAAAAAAACACAAAATTCATTAGAAACAGAGCCTTATTTAAGTTTTCATAGGCATAACCAAGTAGCCAGGATCATTCATCAACAAATTATTCTGAAATATAAACTCGTGGAAAGAGTGGATATAAAATTTACGAAGGGCCAGTTTTTTTCGATAATAATAATTAATTAATTTTTAAATCTATTGTTTACAGATTGTCGACTGAAGACCAAACAAAAATGTTCTCTGTCCCAGCTCCTGGTGTTCGTAAGATAGTACTCGCCACTAATGTTGCTGAAACGTCGATAACAATACCTGATGTTGTATACGTCATAGACAGTGGCAGTCACAAGGAGACCGGGATTAACGAGATCACCGGTATGTATACCCCCGGCCTTCACTTAAGAGAAATCCCCACAATAATGGACTTCAGAAGAAAGTCAAATAAAACCTTACTTGGTTTCATAATAGTCCTCCAGATACTTCTCTGACCGAACGAAAAGCGGCATGAGCCACTTTACTTTCACCTTGTGATAGGTGATATTTCATCGGTTCAGCCGGCCCTTTCGTGCAGTGAAATAAGTGGCTCTACAACTTTTACTATTTATGGAGTAAAAATTTAAATTGAAGTATAGAATTAATTTATATGGGTATTTATAAATAGGTGGTGTTTGTTAATAGGGGTTGCAAGTTTAGAGGCAGTGTGGGTATCCAAGGCGAGCTCCAAACAGCGTGCTGGAAGGGCAGGAAGAGTGCGACCAGGTACTGTGTCAATATTCTATGTAGAAAACTTAAAACTATTTGTGTTTATAATACTTCGTAAGTATCTACCTTAATTTATGTAAGTGTTGTAATATTAGATATTATGGTAGTGATATTGGTAGAATATTAGGTAGGATTAGATTTTTAAACTATTGATTAGGTAAGGTAGGTAAGGTACACAGGTTATAAAAAAATAAAACAGTTTATTAAAATAAGTAAAGAAATTTTCAAAATTTAGGCGTCGAGTCACGTGACAGTGAACGGCAATCGGAAAATGACGTCACGCCGTGCTAAAAGTTATAAAAAAAATTCAAGACAGTCTGGAGCGTTTTTGTGCAGAAATTTGTTTGTTTAATCTATTAGTTTCTTTTAAATGCAAAGAACGTGTTGTATACATTTACAATATGTGTATTTTGCAAAAATACAGGTGTTTCGGAATAATATAAACATTATGCTATATTATATTAACCAATTATTGTAAAATCAATAAACTAGCTTATTGCTACACCTTCGATTATTAGAGTATACCTGAAAGTAATATGTTATGGTGTTATATTTTTGACAGGCCACTGCTATAGAATGTATACGAAGGAGAAAGAAGATGAATTCGCACCGTACACCAGACCTGAAATATTGAGGTAACATAAACCCCACAAATTGTAACGAATTGTCATATCTTCACTCATAATTCAAAGCTATTAGTAATGGCAATATAGTCTGCTACCTGCCATCATAACAAAAATATATTCATATATTGGGAGAACATAACTTCAAACTTCCATCTCTATGCAGACGATTTGCAGCTGTATAGGCATTTTAATGTGAGCCAAACTGCTGAAGCCATAGCTGGTATCAATAATGATCTCTCGAATATTAGTAACTGGGCGAAATCTTTCGGGCTACTAGTGAATCCTCTAAAATCTCAAGCTCTTATTATTGGTAGCAGATATATGCTCAATCAATTAGAGAGCGAGAGCGAACCTCTTCCACCGATATTTTATGACACTGTTCCAATCCCCTATTCTAAAAGTGCACGAAATCTTGGGGTATACTTTGACACTAATCTTTCTTGGGACGTACACATCGCAGAGATAAGCAGAAAGATGTTCGGATCATTTCAGTCGCTCAAGCGTCTCCAAAAATTCTTGCCTTTTCAAACTAAAATTACTCTAGCGCAATCTCTTTTACTTCCTATTGTTGACTACGCTGATGTCTGTTTTCTTGATCTCAAGGAGGAACACTTAAATAAACTAGAGCGCTTGCAGAATTTGGGGATACGTTTTATTTATGGTCTCCTTAAATATGACCATGTTTCAAAATTTCTGTCCCAATTGAAGTGGTTGCCCATTAGGCAACGTCGCGATCTTCATGTGCTTACTCTTCTCTACACCATACTTCACAACCCTAACTCACCTTCTTACTTAAAACAGCGCTTCGACTATCTTAAACCTAGAGATAAACATTATCGCCTCACTTGCTCTCTCTTACTTCGTACTCAAAGTCACACATCCAGCTGCTATGATGAGTCTTTCACTGTTCGAGCAACTCGACTGTGGAATTCCCTTCCTCATTCGATCCGGGATAGCTCCTCACTAGACCTCTTCAGAAGAAGGGCTAAGGAATACTACCTTTCTTTTACCTAGTATAAGTATGTATGTATGTGTATATATATATATATATATATATGTGTATCTCTATGTATATATGTATGTTTATGTATAATCTATATTTATGTATATTTGAGCACTATTTTAAACGTCACACATATAGTATAACGTTATATAATATTTGTTGTACACTTCAGCTCTTCCTTTAATGGTTTTACCTTTCCTCTGCCACTAAAGGGTTTGCTGGTAGATAACTCATTTTTGGGTTAAGCTCGCCTTTGTACCAATTGTGTAAAAAATTGTAACAAGCTTTATGAATTTTGTGTACAATAAAGAATAAAGAAAGAATAACTGTCTTTCTGGCGTTGTCAAGTAAAAAGATCATTTAGATAGCCCTTCTTAGTCGCCTTTATACCGGTGACGCCGGAAGAGATGACCCACAACAGGCTTCTTAGGCTAATAAACATATTTTATATATATCTAATTTTATTATTTTATTCTTAAAAAATAGGCATTGAGTCACGTGGCCGTGAACGGCAATCAGAAAATGTCGTCTTGAATGACGTCACGCCGTGCTAAACGGACGTGACTTGATTAGCACAGCCTAATGAAGGAGTGGGGAAGAGCAGTTAAATGAGATAATGCAATACTATTTCATTAGAACAATTGTTTTTAAATGCAGAATACCGCTGGAGCAGACATTATTGAATTGCAAGTCGTACGCGCCGAATGAAAGTTTGGAGGACTTTCTGTCACAATTACTGGAGCCTCCCAGCAAGAAGTCTGTCCAGCTCGCTCTCAAAGACCTGGTTGAAATGGGTATGTAATTTCAGGTACCAGACAACCTCGATGGCCTTTTCGCTGACCCGGCGAACTTTGTTTCACAAATATTCTAAAAAAAGTTACCCTAAGATACTCCTCATTACACCAGCTACCTGCCAATAAATTCCCGCCAAAATTGGTCCGACTATTTTATTTAATTTATATGTATAAATCATGCTTTGGTTATCGATGGTATTGCCCCTGCCATTTCTAGCGTCCTAAAGGACGGTATACTGGCTTGAAATGACTAGAGTTCCTTTTCGCCACAAAAAACTGACAATAGAAAAAAAAACTTGACTATGTTTTGTATTTTTTATTGGAAATATAAATTTACCTATTAGAATATTATACTCACATTGCCTTTTAGACAAACTGTCTTTTAACCAAATTCTAAGGAGATATTTCACTGTTTCGTATATAACAAACTTATACCTTTTCCTTTCAGGAGCCTTAACGCATCAAGAGCAGCTAACTCGTTTAGGAAGTAAACTTTCAACATTGACTGTACACCCGCGGATCGGCAAGACCCTTCTGCATTCCGCTGTGATTGGTAACATTGTCGCTTTAAGTAACGTTGCTGCGCAATATAGTGGCAACACTGAAATATTTGTCAACTCTGTGGATAGGAGAAGCGGTAAGAACATTTTATGTTGCAATACATTCTCATTTTGATTGTACTAATTATATATATTATATTATTTCTATTTGACCAAATAGAACGTGTTCTGGACTAAGGTGATGTTAGGAGCCTCCAAAATCGACGCGCGTGCATGACAAGGGTTATGAAAGTCAACGAAGCGAGTGAGTGAGGTGTGTAAGAATCGTGCCTTATGGCGCTCCGTTCTCTCTGCCTACCCAGCAAGGGATTTGGCGTGAAGCTATGTATGTATGTATATTAATAACATCAATTCCAAAGAAATCTGTATTTGAAGTCCAATCACTTTTATTTAAAATTAGCTGACCCGGCGAACTTTGTTTTGCTTCGAATGCAATAAAAAAAGAATATTTCGTAATAAAAGTAGCCCAAGTTACTCCTTATTACACCAGCTGCCTGCCAAATCCCGTCTAAATCGGTTCAGACAACACAGATAGAGAAAAAATTGTAAAGTTTTATTTTAATGTTTGTACCGTATTAATATGAAATTTTACTTTTATAACATAACATAACTTCACGCCTTTTGTTACCCGAAGGTGTAGGCAGCGGCTGTTAAGCCTCGTCTCGCCGTTATGTTTACGTCCCAAATGGAATAGGTGGCGAACCTATTGCCATACCGGGCACAAAGTTTGTCAGTCATCGGTATTTATCACACATAACTTCCGAAAACAATTTCGAAAAGTCATTGGTGTGAGCCAGTGTCTGGAATCGAACCCCGGACCTCTGGATCAGAGGCCGTGCGCTCGCCCACTGCGCCACCGAGACTACACTGCACTTACTTTTATAAAAGATATAATAATCAATCTCTTTTCACAGAAATTCGTGAGATAAAAAGCAAATACAGCGCCGATTCGGATCATGTTGCGTTGCACAAAATTCAGGATGAGTTTGTAATGTTAAAACAAGATGGCGGCCGGAGTGCGAGCGACGCTTTCTGTGAGAAGTACTTACTGCGAGGGGATCGACTCGCTTTCATGAACTGTAAGAATGACTTCTCTTTGGTAAATAAATAAAACGTCTGTTGAGCCTCGACTCGCCGATATGTTTACGTCATAAATGGAATAGGTGGCGAACCTATTCCCATACATCTGGCACGAACTTCGTACCGCCATATTTTATACAATTACTACTAAAAAAAATATTTCTCCGCTCATATTAATCATAGCCTGATGAATTATATAACCTGAAACCTCTCAGTAAAATATTTTTTTCAAGTCGACCAGTAGTTCCTGAGATCAGCGGGCTCAAACAAATAACCGTGATGATTTTCTAGAGTGAGAGAGAGAAGATAATTTGCCAGTACCTGACATTTATAAATAATTTATTTTTTCTTAATATCTCGGTGGTCCAGTGTTCGAGTACTCCGCTTCTGAATCAAGAAGTCGTAGGTTCGAATCCGGGCTCACACTAATGGCTTTCGATGATCTTCTCGGAAGTTGTGTGTGATAAATATCGATAAAAGACCACTGTGTGTCCGTAATGGCAGTGTATGGTAATAGGTTCGCCACCTATTCCATTTGGGACGTAAAGATAACGGCGAGTCGAGGCCTAACAGCCGCTGCCTACACCTTCGGGTAGAAAAAGGCGTGAAGTTATGTCACGTTATGTTTTTTTCTTTCAGCAATATCAAATATGCAATTGGAACTAGTGCTCAAATGTGGTATACAATCTTTTACTGAAGCTGATGAACTCAATCGTTTCTCTGACATTGACCAGTTGACATGCAGCGTATTCATGTCGGGTACCGATTCCTTACTAGTGACAAATAGACAGATCAAGACCAAAGGCAAAGCTGGGCCAGTTGCACAGATGTTAACATCGTATGTTTTTTTCACTCGCTTACCTAATTTAACTTCACGCCAAGTGAGACGAGCAGAAACGATAGAGCGTCATAAGACCCGATTCCTACAGGACTCATCCGCTTCTATGATTTCTATAACTCTTGCCATTCATTCATTTACATGCTCAGATTTGTAAAATTTAATATGGTGGTAGAGATACGCAGTTTTGCATGAATAGGCAAACTCGACCAGTGAAATACCACGACCTCTCAGAAAATGAACGTAAAGTGGCTCATGCCGCGTTACGTTCGGTGACAGAGGTTTCCTTAGCCTATCTCCTTTCTCCCAATCCCAAATCCCCCTCCTTATCCCTATCTTAAAAGCAACAGCTGTGGCAAATGTAACCCTCTCTGTGTCGCCGATGTCCATGGGCGGCATTATTCACTTCTACCATTGATTCACTTACACGTTTGTTCCCATTTCCCTTAATAAAAGCAAATACCTTCTGATATACTCAATGACTTCTACAGAATAGAATATTATTACTACACCTAAGAGCTCGTTCAAGTATTACGTAAGCAGATTTTTTACAATTATTTACCCTCCACCCCACCCATCTTGTCAGCAAAAGTAAGAAAAGCTCTTACCCCCTCCCCCATAATTAAGTAAACATTTTTAAAGAAAATAATTATCAAGACACCATCTGCAAGATTGGTCCAAGGGCTTTTTTGGAAAATTAAATAACTACTGATGACATAATCATCATCTGGACCCCATCCAAAATAAGCAAAGCAAAGACCCCCCGGCCCTCCTAGAGCGATTACGTAATACTTGAACCGTCCCTAACGCAATAATTTCATTCAAACAATATGAATTGTTTTTAATACATAATATATTACAGTACAGGTGATCGCGCACAAATATCGAGTCAAAGTGTTAATTACAAAATAAACAAATGTAGCACCAAGAACAATTTGTTGGCATACTTCGGTGGTTTCCACTCGAGGGACAGACGAGCTCTCGTGGTGCACAAGTCTTCATTGGTATCACCACAGGCTGTACTCTTGTTCTGCCCCGGCGATATACGCGAATACATTGTGAGTATCCTTGTATGTATATAGTCTCGGTGGTCCAGTGGTAGAGCACACGGCTTCTGATCCAGAGGTCCGGGTTCGAATCCTGACACTGGCTCACACCGATGACTTTTAGAAATTGTTTTCGGAAGTTGTGTGTGATTAATATCGATGACTGAAAAACTTTGTGCCCGGTATGGCAATAGGTTCGCCACCTATTCCATTTGGGACGTAAAAATAAAGGCGAGACGAAGCTTAACAGCCGCTGCCTACACCTTCGGGTAGAAAAAGGCGTGAAGTTATGTTTATGTTTATATATATTGCTTTGCGATCTAATCCAGTTGACACCATCTATCTATTAAAAACCGCATCAAGTCAACGAAGCGAGTGAGGTGTGTAAGAATTGTGCGTTATGGCGCTCCGTTCTCTATGCCTACCCCGCAAAGGATTTAGCGTGAAGTTATGTATGTATGTAAATATTGATTTTGATAAATGAATTCATAGTAAAATATTATTATCAAAAACATTTCTCAAAACGACACTCATATCGGACACGTTGTTGGGTATATATGTTGGTACATGTCGTTTATATTTATACTAGCTGACCCGGCGAGCTCTGTTTCGCATCAAAAGTAATAACTGCTGCCCCGCTATGTTAATACTGCAATATCTTCGACAAATTTGAAGTCGATAGCAGCTATAGGTTAAAAATGGGAATTTTCCATTGTTAACACCCCCGCAACCCCCCTTGTGGGTGGAATTTCGTAAAATCCGTTCTTAGCTGACCTCTACTCGGCGAAAGGAATAATCCTACCAAATTTCAAGTCGCTACGCCTTATGGTTCCAGAGATATCGTGATGAGTCAATATATAGGTGGAAATCTCTTATATTTATATTTAGTTTTGTCACGAGATCTATGAAATAAGAAACGTTGACGTGTTTACGGATTTAATTGGAATTGTTGTTTAACTTTTGCACATTGAACTCTGCAACCCGTAATATCAATGTGTGGGCAAATATCGTGGCGCGCGATAAAAATAAAACCATGCGCTGGTTTCCTCAAACCGACAAGTTGAATTAATTGAATGTGTTTATTGCTTAGATTTTCGCGAATCACATTCATAACAATGAAACAAATTTATGGATTATATCGCGTTTATTTAGAACTTATTTTCAATTTATTTCCCGACGTTTCGAACTCTCTACAGAGATCATTTTCACGAGTGATGAACAAAACGATAAACATTATAATTAAAACATTATAACAAAAACATTATAAACAGTGATAGAGCCAAGCAGTTCGCTGCATGAATGGGCCGGCTCGACTGGTGAACTACCACGACCTCTCGGAAGACCGACGTAAAGTGCCTCATGCCGCGTTTTGTTCTTTGAGAGGGGTACCCAGAGGCCCACCCCCCTTCCCCATCCTTTCCTATCCCCTATCCCTTAAAGGTCGGCAACGTATCAGTAACACTATATGTGTTGCTGGTGTCCATGGGCGGCGTTGGTTGCTTACCATCAGGTGACACGTCTGCTCGTTTGCCCTCCTATCCCCTAAAAAAACGAACGAAACGTTGGGAAATAAATGGAAAATAAGTTCTAAATAAACGCGATATAATCCATAAAAAGTTGTTTCAATGTTATAATTAAATGTGGTCGGCCGTTGCAACATATTTGCTCTAATATTACAAAGCCTATGAGCACTGGCTTCCACTCGCAAACATGTTGGACGCTTTCACGTCTAGACGTCTGCTTATCCTATAAAAATTGTTAGTATCATCATTACATAGTATACTACAAAGTCGCTTAACGCTGTCCCCTTATAAGCTTAGATCTTTGAAACTACTGACATCTAAACATAAAAAAAATCGATATATTCACGTAAAAAATCCAAAATACCCAAGTAAAAACAATAATATACTCACTAACTCTTTCTCACCTTTCGTTCGCCTCGGCCGATCACACTTTTCGTAACGCTTTCGTCGCACATACACCAGCTTACTCTCCAAGTCAAGGGTGCTTAGTGAAGTTTTTCTTCCTCAAAAAAATCATGAATTTGATTCGACGCAAGTAAATAATAAAACCGACTAATTAGCGTACAATAAAATGATATTCCCTGAAAATATTATGCGTAATCTAAACAATTAATTAACCACCTCCACAATACAATTGATTCTGGTTTATGTACAGTTTTTAATAGTTATTTTATTGAAAACTGTCGGACTCTAGTGGTTTTTACAAATGGAGGAATAGTTTTTATTAATTTTGTCCGTGGGTTTTACTCAAAACCGGTGTGTTACTCAGAGGTCTTTTGGCCGCACTTTGATGATCATGCAAAAGTTTAAAATTATTAGTACTCAACCATACTATTGATGGCCGGTTCAGAAATAACTTCGATGTCGGAAATCCCGAGAAATTTCTTTAGTCAGGAGTAACACCTGATACGTTTTTGCAAGAGTGGGTATGGCCCGCACCGACCGGTTTGTCGGTTTCGTTTTATTCTGCCTTAATGTAGTACTTTTATATCCAAAACAGCTAAACTAACTTTTTTTTATGGGATCGTAAGTACCTTCTCACCGCCCATGAACACCGTGGTGCGTTACCGTCCTTTATGGGAGTAGGGGGGAAGGAATAGGAAAGGGGATCAGACCTCCGGATACCTCTCTCAGTGAGAGGTATCCGGAA
This sequence comes from Euproctis similis, assembly GCA_905147225.2. NCBI lineage: Eukaryota > Metazoa > Arthropoda > Insecta > Lepidoptera > Erebidae > Euproctis > Euproctis similis. Next base: position 18,547,420 of record LR990106.1, read on the forward strand.
GCCGAAACGCCTAAACGCGGTACAAGCCAATTCACGCCTATGTTTCGAAAGGTCGTGGTATTTTCATGCAACCCAAATGTAAATAAGTGGAGAACATCATAACTAACATGTTTTTTATGAGAAAAATTATGTCACCTGATGTAAAGTGACCACCGCCGCTCATAGACATTTGCAACACCAGGGCCGTCGCATCAGCGCTGCCAGCGTTTTAACATGATAGTGTGACACGAGGTTGTATACTTTTTTCCTCAGTATAAGGCTGCAACATGTACCTAACATGTTCCAGCCTGATTTTGATCACGTCCTCAAAAACATAAGTGACGCAGGAAAAAAAGTACACAACCTCGCTAAACGTACATTAATATGTCCAAATATGGTGTTCTTGAATCTATTTATAACTCTAAAGAGGAAAATGGATAGCCATATTATATTTTTATTTTGTTCGCAACCGCTTCTATTGCAGTAGTCACCAGATACATATTTGATTTTAAATTGTAATACATTGTCTACTTTGACATTCTAGGAATTGGTATGTGTAGGGTTGCCATCTCTAAAATTTGGAAACTAGGTCAAGACGCGTGAAATCCCCGGATTTTTGCATCCGAAACCCGGACATGTGTTCTTATAACTCAGCTTTTGTAATTCTTGAAATACAGTGAATATACATGGTTCATCGGTTGATCGTGGTGTGGTGCGAGCATAGTGCGTGTCTCGCGGGTGCGCCTAAATTTTTTTTTTTTTTTAAAACCCTGACCACAAATGAAACCTTCCCCGGACGCTCCCCGGATGCCCTCTAAACTAGGACAAATCCGGGGAAACCCGGACGGATGGCAACCCTAGGTATGTGTCATGTTGTTCAAAATTTAATAGAGGTGGTGATCCCAGATTTTCCTATAGTTTGGAATAATATTCTTGCGATAAAAATGTGTCTATATTTTACAAACAAACAAAACATTCAAAAAAAATAAATGGCAAATGGGTGCCGCCACCTTTTTCATGCGGCGGTTCGAGGCTTAATAACATCTGCCTAACACCTTCGGGTAGAATAAGGCTTGAAGTTATGACATTTTATTATATGTACCAAAATTTTATTATATGTCTAATATTACAAACAGAGAAAGTCGATTTTTATTTATTTGTATAAACAAACTACAGCTTTTTCCTAAATAAAACAAGTGCCCTCCATAATCGAAATGTCTCTGGGGTTAATATATTGCATTTACTAATGATCAGAGTATTTTCTAAGAAATTCCAAGCATAGCCCACCCCAGCTGTATGACTATCAGCTTCGTAAAGAGCCACTTAGACTGAGACATGTAGGACATTTTATCGGAATGGAATGAACTGCCTGGAAAAATAACCGCTACCATTAGAAATCAATATCTTACAGTCCCGCGCCTATTGGTCTGGCCTATTCCGGCTGAATCAAAAGTGTTTGCAATTTTTATGTTACTACCGTCCGACTTGAAAAATATACTGTAATGAAAACGTGCTGTTAAGTAAACTGGCTCTCCATGACACCTCTGTCACTAAATTAAACGTGACATAAGCAACTTTACGTCGATATTCCATAAGGTTAGTAACTTCGTAATACTTTTGACTATGAACTAGTTACTACTTACTAGATGATTCAGTCACCAATCCTCAGTCGAGAAACAGTAATTGGACAACGCAATAGAAGCAGTCAAAAGGTTTATGAGTTTTGTTCGCATGTAATTTTTCTGTTTACGACTTCAATTATCCGTATGCAGAAATTCTAAGAAGCAATTGTAAAAATAAAACCTAAATTGTAATATGCTTGATGGCTAGACGCGGGTTCGACGATGCGCACAAATCTTTCTTAATGAACAGACATCGCAAAGAACACGCCTTTCTAAAGTATACATAAACATAACTTCACGCCTTTTCTACCCGAAGGTGTAGGCAGCGGCTGTTATGCCTCGTCTCGGCGTTATGTTTACGTCCCAAATGGAATAGGTGGCGAACCTATTGCCATACCGGACACAAAGTTACCAGTCATCGATGTTTATAACACTTATTTTTCGAAAAGTCAGTCGTGTGAGCCAGGATTCGAAGCCGGGGACTTTTCAATTCAGATTCAATGACCACCGAGACAATAATATAACAATACAACCTTTCTAAAACAAAACACTATATTTTTTTTTGGGAAATACCTACATTTTGATTTATTAATTGCAGGATAATAGTGATGACAGCAAAACGATATTGGAATTGCCAAAGCACAGATTGAAACTCCACGTACCCACTGCGTAAGTGTATTTTTTTTTTGTGATGTTTTAGATATATGTATGTCATACTGGCCGGCGAACTTTGTATAACAGAAATAAATGAGGAAATAATAGAAAAAGATTTTTTCTAAAATAAATGTAGCCTAAGTTACTTCTTATGTATGTAGTAAAAAGCGGTAGCGGTTATTTCAATATCACAAATAAATGGTGATAATGAGTACCCAGGCGTGATACACTTTCGGGTAAAACAAGTTTTAATTCCTGAAATGCCTGGGGATGGAGGTAGGTGAAAACCGAAAGTGTAGTGGCTGTTAAGCCTCGACTAGCCGTTATGTTTACGTCCCAAATGGAATAGGTAGCGAACCTATTGCCATACCGGCCACAAAGTTTTTCAGTCATCGATATTTATCACACATAACTATTCAAATCAATTTCGAATAGTCATTGGTGTGAGCCAGGATTCGAATCCGCGACCTCTGGACTACCGAGACTTAATAGCTTATTTTTTATAAATATAATTTAATTAGGGCTATTTTTCGCACATATAGTCAGTACAATACAGTCGTGAATGAACAGTGGCATTCGCAGTCTCTGCGTTATTCTTGTCGCTGGCGCTTTATCTACTTTTCGTTTTAAAAAATATTTTTTTAATTTTTTTATTATTGTAATTTATAAATGTTCCTTCTGATTTACTTCCAGTCAAGCGGCCATGCTTATTAGGATAAGAGAGATGCTGTGGAATACACTTCAGTATTATATTGAGAGAGATTTGGATGCAATAGATTACGACGACGTAATCGAGGTCTCCAGATTCAAAGTCAGACTCGTGAAATTGTTGAAAAGTATACTTGTCGAAGGACATAAGGGGCATTGTGAAAATATAACCACAACAACTGATATTGAAGAACTGGCTTGAATAAAATACGTGATAAAAAGAGAGCAATGCATTTTATTTTATTTACCTGTTCTGTTCTCTCTGCCTACCCCGCAAGGGATTTGGCGTGAAGTTATGTGTATGTATGTACCTGTTCTGATCGTAATGTGTAGGCTTTTTACCCAATACTATCGGACAATCACAAATACAAACTGAATTAGAAGTCTGCTAAATTACCTAATACAGAAAATGTTGGTTGTTGGGGAATAAACACATAACCGAAGGTGTAGGCAGTGGCTGTTAAGCCACGTGTGTTATTCATCGATATTTATCACACATAACTTTCTAAAATAATTAATTTCGAAAAGTCATTAGTGGATTCAGAAACCGTGTGCTCGACCACCGGACCACCGAGACTGTAGAATTTTTTTTTTAAAGTTACTTCCTTTTTATTGTGTAAGTCAAACTACGTATTGCTATTATAAAAAAAAAAATCTAAGAATTAAACATGATAATTCAAACATGAGCCCATTCAAACCTACCTTGTTTGGTGCCCTGTCTACCGCTCGAAAGGACAAATGGTCTTATATATTGCCAACAAATTTTCTTTTGAATAGCAATCCACAAAATGATTTTTTTTTGAACTGTTATACTATTTTAACAGTGGTAACAGTACGAGGGCGGTCCGATAAGTACTTAGCCTCGCCGCCCGATGGCGCACTATCGCAACAGAAATTTACTATCGTGTAGTACATTCTCGTAGAGGACTACCCTCGAAATTTCAGTCGAATCGGACTCGTAGTTTTTTTTTTGACCGCGTGTGGAAGCAGGAGTGTCCGCGGATTTTAGAAAAATGGAAAAAGAGCAATATCGATCGGTGATTCGATTCTTGGTTTTGGAAGGGAAATCGCGCAGCGAAATCAAAGAGCGCTTGGATGCTGTGTACGGTGACTCTTCTCCTTCGATGGCGACCGTCAAAAATTGGTTTAACGAGTTTCAACGTGGTCGCACGTCGGTTTTTGATGAGCCACGCCCAGGTGCCCCGAAAACGGCTACCACGGAGGATAACGTGACAAAAATTCACGATCTCGTTTTGGCAGACCGCCGATTGAAGGTGCGTGAGATAGCTGAGACAGTAGGCATCTCAAAAGACCGCGTGGGTCATATCCTACATGAAATTTTGGGCATGAGAAAGCTGTCGGCGCGATGGGTGCCGCGTTTGCTCACTCCGGACAACAAGCGCAACCGTGAGACCATTTCAGAGCAGTGTTTGACGCTTTTTAAGCGCAATCCGAAGGAGTTTCTGCGTCGTTTCGTGACCGTCGACGAAACATGGATCCACTGGTACACACCAGAGACCAAGGAACAGTCGAAACAGTGGACTTCACCCGGCGAACGTGCTCCGAAGAAGGCGAAGACTGTCCAATCGGCCGGAAAGGTGATGGCCACCGTTTTCTGGGATTCCCAAGGTGTGATCTACATCGACTACCTGGAGAAGGGCAAAACGATTACAGGGCTGTACTATGCTGAGTTATTGGGCCGATTCGACGCCGAATTGCAGAAAAAACGGCCCCATTTGGCGAAGAAAAAAGTGCTCTTCCACCATGACAACGCACCGGCTCACACCTCTGCCCTCACCACGGCCAAATTAGTCGAATTAGGCTACGAACTGCTGCCCCATCCACCGTATTCTCCAGATTTAGCTCCGTGCGACTTCTTTTTGTTTCCAAACTTGAAAAAGTCACTCGCCGGGCAGAAATTTGAGTCGAATGAAGATGTCATCGCCGCCACGGAGGCTTACTTTGCAGACCTCGAAAAAACGTATTTTTCAGACGGGTTAAAGAAGTTGGAGCATCGCTGGGTCAAGTGTATCGAGCTAAAAGGAGACTGTTGAAAAATAAATTACCACTTTTCCAAAATTTTCGTTTTTCTTTTGTAGGCTAAGTACCTACTTATCGGACCACCCTCGTAAGTCCTGCAGTTCGCTGCATGAATGGGCCGGCTCGACTTGAAATACCACGACCTCTGGGAATTTCGGCGTGAAGTGGCTCCTGCCCCGTTTCGTTCTGTGAGAGAGGTATCCGGAGGCCGGCGACGCACCACGGTGTTCATGGGTGGCGAGTAGTTGCTTACCATCAGGTGACCCACTTGCTCGTTTGCCCTCCTATCCCATAAAAAATCCCGTGTACCCACCGAGTTATGCGGAGGGTACACGGTTGAAAAAAAACGAAGCCAAGAAATACTCGTTACTTGGCGCCTCTCTAATAATGGTTATCTTAACATTGTTCTCCACGAAAGTGCAATACTAATAATATCATGAGGAAGTTTACGACTAAAAATACGATCGATGTTTTCGTAACGCGGGGTCCCGGGACTGTCCCCGAAAAGTCGAGATTATGTACTTTGTTGTGTGCTGCGAACGCATAAAACTTGTATTGTGCAATATAAAATAAACCAAATATAAATTATTTACTAGGAATGTGATACATAATACGTGCTAGATATCGATGAAAGGGGCTCAAAAAAACTATTTTTTACTATCGAAAATCTGGAGTCATGAAAATCCATGATATTTTTACTATTACAGCCAAACTCACGGCATGCATAAATAAATAAAACAAGCTTGTTTACGACATGATGTAGCTAAATGACACATCCTCTATCATCCCATACAATGGGCAAGTCCGATTGAACAATGTGATTTTCTGAAAAAATCTTCAAAACAATTTTCGACGTTTTCGTCGGCCACCGAAATTTGGACATTGGCATATTTTCAGAATCTCAGACCGAGTTTCGACATTTTGATTATACAAACCGTTCGTTGAGTGAGGGACGCCTTTCCGCCTACCATGCCGGGGACGACAGTAAAACGACAGACGACTTGCAGGTTTATGTTACGGCATAGAAGCCGGAATACCTACCAACTAAACCACTGCACACCGCACTTCTCCGTCCTTTTGATGTGGGGTTGCTAGAGGCTCGCGCTGGGTTTTCGAAAATTGGAAGATCCATCCAACCGCGGCGCTACTTCGGAAGCGCACCCCTTCTTCAATGCTAAATGTTCCACTTGTGCGGCTTCCTTTTTTCTTCTTTTTTTTGTTAGCGGCGCATAGCAGGCCTCTGATGCATAGCAGGCCGCTATGCATCAGAGGCGCCAGCGGGCGCGCGTTGCGCCGCTTTCTCCGCAGGCTTCTTCAGCTGTTTCTTCTTTTTGACCACCGTGGCACACATATCCTCTCAGAGAGGGGAAGAGACGATCTTCGATTCCTGCTAATCGTGCGTTCATCATTTCCCCCAACGAGCGCGTGATAGACGACTGCAACTCCAGCACCGAAGTTTCTATATCCGGTGAGGCAGCCGGGACTGCTATCTTGCTCAGAGACGAGGTTCCGGCTATGAATCGTGCAAACTCCAGCCTGTAGGCTTTTAGTTCCGTGAGGCCTACTCCGCTTTCCCAACCTACTACCTTCAAAGTCGGCAACGCAACTGTACCCCTATATCACTTACCATCAAGTGACACGCCTGATCATTTGTCCCCGAATCCCATAAAAAATGCCCTATTCTGATTTCCTAGCTTTGTGGTTTAAAATAATGTTATTGGTTATTTATAAAAATAAGTTAATATTAGTGCAATCGGTGCATTTTATAAGTTAGGTAGGTATAAATAACCATTAGGTATTTATGTAGGTACGTAAGCTCAGTATAAATACTTGATTTTGTCATGCGTAGAATCATAAATGTCAGAAACTGCCGAACGCTCAGACAGTGCCAATCGTACCTCTGCGACGGTATGGCGTTTCGCTGGTTTGTTTAAAGCTGTGTAGTTAATTAAAAAAATAATAATATTTTAACAACACTAATTTATTTGGAACCAGTCCACTTGCGTTTATAAATAGTTTCGTTAGTCCTTTTGTTAAAAAAAAAACCATCACAATGGAATTAAAAGTGTTAATTGTGTTTTGTGTATCGTTGTATTGCTGTCAAGCTCAAAATCCTACTGCGGCTGTTAAATTACACACTGGGTTATCAGAACGCATTGGTAATTTTTCAATTGAAGTTTTATATCATACTTCGAAAACATTACAAGACAAGCAGAATTTTATTATGTCGCCAATAACTATATGGAACGTGCTTGCTGTGATCGCTGAAGGTGCTTCAGGTCTAACTAGAGATGAAATCGTAAATGCTATAAGATGGAATGTACGCCAAGGCAACAATTCAAGAAATGATTTTAAAGAGATATCACAATGGTTGAAAGTAAACACGACTACAGTCCAATTAGCAAAAATAAACACAATGTTTGTCAATAAAAATAATTATCCTCTAAAAGATTTCCAAGAAATTGCAAAGCGGGATTATGAGACAGATATATATGAATTGGACTTTAAAGACAGTACATATACTGCGAATGTATTAAACAATGCTATTGCAAATTATACACATGGATTAATAACTAAAATTGTAGAACCTGAATATTTTCAGAATGCAGCAATGGTTTTAACAAGTGCTGTTTATTTTAAAGGCCAGTGGACTGTGCCCTTTAATGCTTCGTCCACTTCAAAAATGCCCTTCTTTGATAGCAGTAACAATAAAATTGGAGATGTAAACATGATGTACAATAGGTATACATACCCATTTGCAAATTTTAAAGAACTAAAAGCCCAAGTCATTGAATTACCTTATGGTAAAGAAAACAGGCTATCTATGCTTATTATGGTGCCGTACCATGGTGTCACTGTTGAAGATATGTTTATAAACTTTCAGAAGGTTGATCTAGATACATTCTTTAGAGAATTAAGAATCTCTAAGGAACAATACTCAGATGACGAAGTTGATTGTTACATACCACGTTTCAAAATCGAATCTGATATAGATATGTCTAATGTGTTGAAAACACGTTTTGGAATAGAACGTTTATTTGACCCAACATTCTCATCATTGCCGCACATCTCTAGGTTACCATTGCACGTCTCAAAGTTGGTTCACAAGGCAAAGATTGAAGTGACAGAAGAAGGTACAACTGCTGCTGGTGTAACCGTTAGTGAATTCAGTAATCGTATTGGTGTTTTACAATTTCAAGCGAACCGACCATTCACTTATGTTATTGTAGAAAAAATTACAAATTCCATTGTATTTGGTGGATTTTATAAAGAGCCATCATTGTATTGAACAATTATGTTTAAGAGTCAAATATCCTCGTTATACACATTGATTGACTATTTGATTGAAAAAAAAAGTGTCCACTACATCATGACACTTCAGAGTTACTCGAGCAGGTTTTGCTAGTAAACTAGCATAACTGGTTAGCTTCAAGTGTTTTTCTAGAGTTGGAATTATTAACTTGACATGCTGTCAACAACTTATTACCAAGCATGCAATATAACATATTTATTAATGGGTATTATCATTGTTGACTTCCATTTGTGCAGATAATGTCACATTAATAAAGTTTTAATCGAGATCACCACATGTTATAGCTGCAGAAATCAATAATTAAATTGAAATTATTACTCAGACTGCTGTATAATGGATACTTTGATATATATTATGTATTGAAAAGACATTAGTGTAATAAAAATCCATTTGGTCTTACTTATATAAATATATGTTTGTGTTAGGGAAATACATGAGTTTTCCTTGATATTTGTTCTCTTATGATTTATTGGAAAATATTGTTTATTCAATATAATACTGGTCAGTCCTGATTGTACGGAAGTTTCCTGTGTCCTCAATAACATTGGCGGAGTGTTGCTCTTGAAGAAATGTAAATTAGTTAACTAGACTTAAAAAATTTAGTAGTTTATTAAATTTTTTTTTTAATAAAATGTCGTCAATTTAGTCATTCTTAAAAGACAATTGCCCTAAGACAAATATATATTTAAAGCCCTAATATGCTGGCTTCACAATAAGCTTTAATTTTTTACTTCTAAAGTGACTTCAATAATTACACTAATTTGTTTATGGCTATTGAAAATTACATAACTTCACGCCTTTTGTTACCCGAAGGTGTAGGCAGCGGCTGTTAAGCCTCGTCTCGACGTTATGTTTACGTCCCAAATGGAATAGGTGGCGAACCCATTGCCATACCGGGTACAAAGTTTGAAAATTATCTGTGATTAATCAGAGAATCTCACACTGAATGCAGGAGTGTTATGATTAAAAAAGTAAAGAGAAGTAATAATTTGAATGTTATTGAAATAAAAGGCTCAGAAATTATAATAACTCAGAAATTATGACCTATTTAGTGCATAAATAAAATATTGAATATAAATAGATTTTGTTTCAAAGATTTAATAATAATTTTATATGAATTATAAAAAAAATATGAATTAAATGAACTTCAAGAAAATAAATTATATTTTATGAGATAAATTGTTTTTCTACAAAGATTTGATAGATCAAAATAGTTTATAATTACCTTAGAATCTTATAATTAAATAACTTTTGTGTAAATAATTGTATTTTTTTTTATATATTGTTCAACTGTGATATTATTGTAGATGCCAATATGTGTTAAAAAAGAAACTATTTTTAAACATCAATGTTTGATATATTAATTACAAAAGTGCATTAATGATGAAAATATATTTGCCATAGTAAAATAATGTTTTTAATAGTTATTATTTTTTACTTCATTCTCAGATGTTAATATTTAAAGACATAAATAATACAGGTTACTTTTAGGTCAACCAACTAGATACTTTAAAATGTTTTATAATGGATATAAATTTCCGCTACAAGCAGCACACGGTCCAAGTCAACGACTAATAAATTTACACACTATTGATTCTTGGGCCTTCCGTGGTGGTAAAATTTTATATTTTATACCCAACCATGATAAAGCAGATTTTCCCCAACCATAGAGAAATAATTTCTTTTCCAGTGATAGAGTAATTTAGCATTAGTGAGCTAAATTATTGTAAGTATTAATGTCGGTAGATTAGGTACTCTGTGGGTAATAAGAATAATAAAAATAAAATAATCCTTTTCAAATGTCACTTCAGATAGTAGCATTTTTAAGTTAACATAAAGGTGCGGAACCTAATCCATCTACATTTAGTATACATAACTTCTGTAAAGAATTCCGATAAGGTATATTTATCCGATATGCAATACCCACATTTGAGTTAGGGCCTTAGGTACTATTAATGGCATATAATAGCCAGTTTTTGTATTGTTTTTATACACAAAGGTGTTGTAAATAGTCATTTGAACCTGAGGTCATTAACTCTAGGTTCATGGCCACACCAGAGGCGCTGTTTAATCCTCCCAGTAACGTAATAGTTTCGTATCGAATTATCTTGGAAAGTCTTAGACTCAAACCCAACTTACGAATGACTTCTAAATCTTTTAAGAAGTTTTGTTTGACACGTGACTGCTGATGAGCGACTCTGAAAAACTCAGGTTCTTCGTAACCGCGCTCTAGATTCAAGTCAAGGAAATAATGCAAAAATCGGTTTCTTGATAGGTAGTGAATGAATAAATAATATCAACAAATATCGATTTACTTACACGAAAATTTTGCAAGACTTAAGCTTTGACCATTTTTTTACAACTACATGCTGGAGATAAGAACATAGAAAGAAATCGTGGTCCGGTTAGACAAAAATAGATAAGTTTATTAAAATGTATATTTGTCCGCTTTGTAACTAAAGGGTAGGATGTCATGTCAATATTAGATATTCTCCTGCAAGTAATTAGTCAGTTGACTAATTGAAAAAAAAATCAAAATAATGCAGTTGCATTCTTTTCATATTTCCACGCCGTCTCCACCATTCCTGACTCATTAAAATTTATATTTATTTACTCAACGCTGGAAAATCCCCAGCCCGCAGGATTGTCTAGCATGCAATGCTATTTTTTTTTTCAGATACAAACACCGCAGTGAAATCTTTATAAATAATCTATCCACAAACAATTTTTTAAATCAGATTGTTGATTGAAAAAATATAGATAGACTGAGGCCTGCCTCAGGGTGTAATTTTAGGTCCTTCGCTTACACGATTTACCATTTTTCGAACAAAATCTATGTGACATTATTTTATTTGCTAATGACATGGGCCACTATACAAATAAAAAAAAGTATATTTGACTATTTAAGTTGCGCACACAATCTGATTTTATGTTCTACTAAAATCAAATTAGTAAAATTTAAATGATGTCTTATTGTCCCTAAATATGATATTTTCACCTGGATCATTTATCTACCGTACGTACCATTTATAGATAGGCACAACATTTTGCAACTTTCTCGCAACATTTTGCAATCTGTTGCTGAGCCTTGTGGTAAGTAATATGCAAATGCAACGCCCTCTATTAGACGATAGTGTCACACTTAAATTACTTCAAAATTATACCCAGGTAATGAAATAGTAATTATTAATATTGGACTCAACTCGCAAAAGTGTCTACATAAAATATATTTTTATAATAAACACTGGAGAACTGGTTAATCTTGAATAGAAGCTGAACTGTACGACCTTTATGGAAGCCGGTTTCAACGACGTTATATTCACACAAAAGAATAAGGCCTCAGGTGTTCCCAAACTCTTAAAATTCACGACGTACAAACAAACATTACCTACAGAGAATAAAAAAATTCCACACTAGAACAAATATTGATGAGAAACTTAGGCTAGCGCCTCGAACCTCGAACCTCACCTGCGCACAAAAATTAGCTTATGAACAAAATACTAAAGGTTCATAACATAACATAACTTCACGCCAATCTACCCGAAGGTGTATGCGGCGGATGTTAAGTTCCCATACCGGGCACAAAGTTTTCTGCCATCGATATTTATCACACATAACTTCCGAAAACAATTTCGAAAAGTCATTGGTGTGAGCCAGTGTCAGGATTCGAACCCGGACCTCTGGATCAGAAGCCGTGTGCTCGACCACTGGACCACCGAGACCTTTAACCTAAAGGTTCATAGCGGGTAATTAATACAGGAATATCTTTTCAAATGACATTCGAAACTGGTTGAAATTTTCATCTGCGTAAGAATCAAATAGTGCAAGTCAAAGTAGTCAAAAAATATTTAGTTTAGTTTATTAGGTACTCGATAAAACTAAAATATACTAAATAAATCGGCAAGGCAAAAACCCTAGTGAAATACAAATAAACAAGTCATTACTAAAGATCTATTTACATTTTCACTAGTTCTAAGAAGTGTTTGTTTAAAATAATGCATATGAAAATTTGTAGAACTAAAATGTGAAATGTTTATTCAACACAGTGGACTTTTAAAACTTGAGAAACATTTTAAAATAAATCCCAATTTAAAAGTGTAGCCGAATACCTACTGTTTACGTACATACAAGGAAAAACCCAACAATAAATTAAATAAATGTTATTCCTATCACAAATTATACTAGTATGAATTTTATTGTGTTTGCCATACGACTTATTTCGCATTAGCAATGATAATAACAGTTGAGAATAATAGAGAATCGATATTTATCGATCATAGCACGTAATTATATATTATTTACATAATACAAGTTTGTATTTATAATAACTTATTAACGATAGAAACTGTGTAAGTTTCCTTATTTATAATGTTTTGTATTATGTTAGAATATTTAAAAAGACATCGTTACTGATGACCTTACCGCCAGTTCAGCTTGCACTAACTATCCAACACGTAGGTAGGTAGGTGTATTTATAATATGCATTGTACAATGTACATACAGCCTTCCTCGATTTCAAATTCCTTCCGCTTTTGCATTCTGTGCTTGCTCATTCTTAATTTTATTAAATAAAGTTAAGAGTTTTTTTATTATTTTCATTTATTCTAATTAAATAATAACAGTCCATAATAAAATTAATAATCAGCCAATTAAATTGACTAGAATTGTATTAGAGTTTTATATTTAATTATCTATATATATATATATATATATAAGTCTCGGTGGCGCAGTGGGCGAGCGCACGGCCTCTGATCCAGAGGTCTGGGGTTCGATTCCAGACACTGGCTCACACCAATGACTTTTCGAAATTGTTCTCGGAAGGTATGTGTGATAAATACCGATGACTGACAAACTTTGTGCCCGGTATGGCAATAGGTTCGCCACCTATTCCATTTGGGACGTAAACATAACGGCGAGACGAGGCTTAACAGCCGCTGCCTACACCTTCGGGTAACAAAAGGCGTGAAGTTATGTTATGTTATATATATATAAGAGATTTCCACCTATATATTGACTCATCACGATATCTCTGGAACCATAAGGCGTAGCGACTTGAAATTTGGTAGGATTATTCCTTTCGCCGAGTAGAGGTCAGCTAAGAACGGATTTTACGAAATTCAATTTTTTTTTTCTTTTTCAAATTTCAAATTCAAGGGGGGTTGCGGGGGTGTTAACAATGTAAAATTCCCATTTTTAACCTATAGCTGCTATCGACTTCAAATTTGTCGAAGATATTGCAGTATTAACATAGCGGGGCAGCAGTTATTACTTTTGATGCGAAACAGAGTTCGCCGGGTCAGCTAGTTATTTATATTTGTATAAATATATTCAAACCTTAGCGGTATTAATATTTATATCTTTTCGGTGATTTCAAATATAAGTTCAGTTCAGAGAGAGGAACACGTCGTTCAGGTCTTATATTTTTTTTTTGTTATTCATTTTCATACCACGTTTCATTCGACGAGAGTAGATTGTATCCGGAGACATAACGGGGCAGTTCGGATTAAGTTCAAGTCTTAGATCTACCTTGACTTGAACTTGAGCTTATGTGTGACAAATTTACCTAGACTAAAAACAAAATTGTATCGGATGTAAGTACCTAAGTATTGCATTCAAAATAGCTATTAATTACTCTTCTATTTAATTTGGTAAAGTCGATCCAAGTCACATTTCATTTACTGTTATTGACTCAGCCAAACCGCAAAATAGTGTGTGAGTAAAATATTAGTATTTTTAATGCAAGTGGAAGTCGAATCACATACCTATACTATCCATCAACATACGAGTTATGAGTACTCAACCAACATATCACTTTTTCGTTTCCATGATCTGTAGGTCGACTGCGCTTCTGAATCAAGAAATCGTGGATCTTAATACTAGCTCACCGCAATGACTTTTTGAAATTCTTTTCGGAAGTTATTTGGATAATTAATAGATAATTAACATGTCCGATGATATACCATGACCACTCCGATGGATGATGATGAGAGATATCCAGAGGCCCCACTCCCTTGCATAGGCAAGGATAGGATAGCCTATCCTATTGGTATTGCAGAAGTCCATGGGCGCTACTGGTCACTTATCACTAGTTGAATAAATTGTTCGTTTGTCGCTCTTTCTCATTAAGAAAGGTTAGTTAACAATTCCACGAAAACAAATATAATGACGACGGTGAGATCATTTGCGATTATGTCACTGTTTATACCTTCAGATATTAAGGGGGTAAAGATACACATATACATATCGATACCTTAATTCGCAAACCTACTAACTCCACTTTTTTTCGAAAATGGCATTTTGATACCGGCAGATACTAGAAATTATCTAATTTCTATTGGTATCAAAATTTTCAGTTTCGAAAAAAAGTGGAGTTAGTAGGTTTGCGAATTAAGGTATCGATATGTATATGTTTAAGTCACCATTTGTTGACGTTTAATGATGACGTCATATAGACATTAATAGCATTATTAAATGCACTTCTAACAGGAAGTCTGGGATTCTTTGTGCAGTACAATTGTCAGCAGCAATTATTATTATACAAATTATACAAACATATATGCCAGGTAGGCAACGAGAACAGAGCGCCATAAAGCATCATTCTTACACATCTCACTCGCTTCTTTGACGTTTATGACTCTTCTCGTGCCCGCTCGTCGGTTTCTAAGGCTCTTCCAGTTCTCGACTCCTACATCCTTCCTCTTTTGAGGTGCATATGTACTTAGTCAATATTGCATCACTTATTGTTTCTACATCATCATTCATCATATTCCTGCCCTTATGCCACTCTAAGTGGTCGGCACAACATGTCATCCTTTCGAACTATCCATGTTGTCAAAAGATTTTGGTTGTGGTTTTATGACCGACTGCCTGCCTGACGTCAACCCTCCTTGGGAATATTTTTGTTGATGGTTTATCCTTCACCAGGAAGAAATGCAGGGATAGATGATGTTGGCCTAGCTATTTTTTCTTAGCCTCCTTCTTCTACTTGTCTTAATTTGTTCGAATTTCACGTTAGTTTTCACGTAAACTAAATGGTTGGCGATCTACGACAGTGCGCTTCAGCCGACATTTCTTGTCGCGCACGGCTCCTCAATGGATCCAGCTGCCGGCAGAGGTATACCCGGGCCGATACGACTTAGGGACCTTCAAGAAACGAGCATACTCCCACTTAAAAGGCCGGCAACGCTGATTCGACGCCCCTGGTGTTGAGGATGTCTATGGGCGGCGACGGTCACTTTCCATCAGGTGATCCGCACGCTCGTTTGCCCCTTTTTCTCATAAAAAATAATAATAGTCGGTGGTCTTTTCGGTGCTTTTCCACTATCTGTGGTGTTATTATTAGTAGTATCAAAGTCGGCAGTATTTTTTTGTTTCAATATGTCAGAACCAAAGTTTTTTCTACTTTAAATTAATTATAATAATCTAGTTGTATTATGTAGCTAGAAAACTGTTGCATTGTTTGCAAGCATCACTCTCGTTGACAGCCAGACATGTTTGAACAAGGTAAACCGGTAAGTAAATGGTAATAATATCACTACAATTATTCATAAAATGATATATTATATATTACTAATCATATATGAGGTGATCAAAATGCTTCGAGAAATATATATGTATTATTTATTATATATTAATTATTTGACTGCGTCATGAGTCATGACAAGTCTGATGCTCCTGGGCCGATGATGTAATTTTACCTAACAGCACATCAACTCGAGAGGATCTTTCGAAATGTGACCTATCGCATATGTCTTTCTTTCTACGAAGAAAGAAAAAAAAATCACTATTTTATTTCTTCATATGTGATGATGGATAATAATGATGATGTGATTTAAGTGAGTTTTAAAAGTCGCGTTTTTGATCCACTGCGCGTTTACCACTAAAAAACAACCTTTGTTGTAGCTCCCTGTTACGAGAACTGAAAGAATGCTTGGTGTCGACCTGTCAACTGACATCCAGTTTTGCGGTAAAGCAAAGTCAAATTATAGCCCCACAAAAGGTCGGTGTGCTGAATAGAGCGGGACAGTATTTCACGTCGGGTCATTGATTGCAACTTTATAAAGCGCAGGCATGACCTCACGTGGAACTTGTTGTATAAAAGCATTTGTGAAAATCCCGTAGCCGTAGGTTATGTAAATATTCATGTAGGTTACACACATTATGTGGCCAAATGTTCACACATTTGGCCACATAATGTATTTTAGTGCATTGAAATCACTTTCAATGCACTAAAATACTTATCAAAGTGGTACAGCAAAAAGAAAACCGCAAATCAGATATTCCACATTAACCTATAACCGCTTTATCGTGTTATTCAAAGTTATACCTGCGTGACACCACGAACTGAGTATGGATGTTATTAAACTAAAACACACTTTATTTGGTTTTATATTTAATAAATACCTGCCCAATGAAATTATTATACCTAATGTTTGAAAATCAAATTATTTAAGAATAATATTATTATTTGACCTCACTCGGAAATTAGACGTTAAGTTGTTGATGTCACGTTTCATTCGCTGGGAGAGGTATGTGGAGGAAACATCCTTCCTGGATGAAGAAAGACGAAATGAAAGACGGTGCATCACGTCAACCCGACAGTTGCTTTCTCATAATTAAAACATTCACTGGCAAGTAAATGGGGAGCAAGTCTACCTACTACAATTCATTCAACACATCATAGTCATATTTATCTCTAAGACTTTCGCGAATCACGTTCATGACATTAAAACAACTTTTAGGATTATATCGCGTTTATTTATTACTAATTTTATTTATTTCATATAAAGAGTTCGAAACGGCGGGAAATAAATAAAATTAGTAATAAATAAACGCGATATAATCCTAAAAGTTGTTTTAATGTCACATCATAGTCAGTTATCGATAAATATCATAGATAACTTAAAAAATGATTTCGGTAAAAAATATAGGTGAACTTAGAACCTAGTAGTTTTTTAATTGTGTATATTGTAAATCATGTAATTTATTTATTTCTTCTTATTATTGTAAATAAAGACTATATGTTACTTAGAACCTCTCATCAATTTGAACTCGGAATGCCAAATCACTAATTTGATAAGATTTTTTAACATTTATGAAAAGACATTGTACCGAAACCCTTTCAGTTTCGAAGAGTCTACCTAAAACCTGCTACCTTTTTAAACGTTTTTTTATGGAACTAAAATTATGTATTCATAAAAATACTTACTAAAATTATCCATTTAAAATTTGTGGGTTTACCTCTTACGTCTGTAAAAGGTCTCTGGTTTGATAAATAAAAACCATTTATTTTATGTAATGCTTGCATTTCTTTATTTTAGGACACATCTCTGTATCTAATAATCTTAGCAAAGTCAATAATAATCTTAACACAATAATTTTATCCATTAAAAGCAATTTATTCAGCCGAGGCCTTTCTTATTCGTTTAATATAAAACATTAATTTATATATATACACTTAACTACAGCTCATATGCGGTAAGCGATAGTTATTTTACCTTTCATAGCTTATTATTTAGGCATTTTAAAGCAAATATATGAAGTATAAAGATTCCTTATATCAATATAATTATATTAACCTTTGATTTATGACGAATTTTATATTTTCTTCTACATGGGCAAGTATGATGCGCTATATGTTTGTATTTTGTGTATGAAATTTTAATGACAATATAATTTTAATTTATTAAACTAATTACAATATACAATAATTACTTAATTTAATTAATGACAACGACATAGTACGATTTAGCTAAAATATACAGGCCTTAAAAGTATTATTATGACTAATAATAACTTTGGTAGGTATATCTATTTATATATTATTATTTTACAACATTGTTGACCAATTTGTTTTTGATGAAGGAAATTTTATTTACGATTAATTAGTAATAGGTAAATTTTGATCAGTGTGGCGATAATATTTTACGACTTTATGAATTTCCTTTACTAATAATTTTTTGAAAATAAAAACATGTTTATAAGGTAGGTAGGTAGGTAGGTAGGTAGGTACTGATTCTGACGTCAGATAAACAGTTTTTATAATGGGTTATTTTATACGGATTATTTAGCATATTTTTACATATAGAGAAGAGTAAGTACTCGGATTTAAATAACAGTTATTCGGGGTTTTTCCAAAATGAACTGATAACATTTTTTTAAAGTATGTCTTTAGTTTTTTTATTCTATTCTATCCAATTTTTCTATTGATACAAAATAATTCCTAATAATTTTTTTTCGCAGTTTTTGTTTTAGACAAACTACACTCTAAGGGGTCAATATAAACCACTTTAGCAACCTCTGGCGTATTGCATCGATTTTGATATTTGGTTTGTATGTTTATAAGAGAGAATTTTATTAATTTAAAAATATTATATATCTTTGTATGTTTGTCTTGTTTTCTTGTCTTTTTGGTTTTCTCATCTCATCTGTGATAATACATAATAATATTTTCTATACAAATGTAATGCAAGTGTAACTGATTCATTGAGTGTTTAATTATTTCGAAAATTTAAATGTACACTTGCAAAATTTCTATACATTTACATAACATAACTTCACGCCTTTTGTTACCCGAAGGTGTAGGCAGCGGCTGTTAAGCCTCGTCTCACCGTTATGTTTACGCCCCAAATGTAATAAGTGGCGAACCTATTGCCATACCGGGCACAAAGTTTTTCAGTCATCGATATTTATCACACAACTTCCGAAAACAGTTTCGAAAAGTCATTGGTGTGAGCCAGTGTCAGGAATCGAACCCGGACTTCTGGATCAGAAGCTGTGTGCTCGACCACTGGGCCACCGATACATTTAAATTAATTTTTATACATATCTGCCAATACTTTCTCCATAGGTGTCTGACCAATGGTTTTAGCGAAAAATTCTCTTTCTAATTGTTGTGGGGTGACTAGACGGAGAAGTGGGAGTAAAAGTAGGAGTCTCCCAAATCTCGCTGGTGCTGTGCCGTGAGCGGTCCTCGCATGAGTCATCAGCATTACTTGAGCCTGATCTTGCAGATTCTCTATCTGTAGAGGATCTTTAAGTCCGCGTGTTTCTGAAATAGATGGGTTATTATTTTAGCAAATTTTCGTCTCTGGTGGTCTAGAGGTCGAGCTTTGAATCATAAAGTCTCAGCTTCGAACCTTGGCTCACAATTTGGCAGATATTATATCTGAAAAATATCGATAGCTACCAGAATTATGCTGGACATATTCACATATACATTCCGGAATTGATATACGTGCGTCCGCACTATTGGCAAGCAAAGGCAAATACAAACGTGCAATCACAAATTAAGGCAATACCCATCCGGTGTTGCCTTAATTTGTGATTTGCCACAATAGTCTGATAGCCGGCACCAATTTTCGGGTAGGTATTGGGCAAGCTGAAAACTTGTTACACACCTCTCCTGTTATATCCCAACACGGAATTGGAAACTTGGCTGGTGAGTAGCCCCAAGCCATATATTAGTTTTTCAATTCCGTTTTAGTTAAATCAATCATTACTTTTTTTTAATATTATTTTATTCAAGCCAGACAAATTAATCGGGGTTTTAACATTGCCAAAAACGTGCATCGACTCGCCGTTATGTTTACGTCACAAATGGAAAAAATGACGAAGTTTTTAGTCATTTCACTGGACCACCGAGACTAATGCTGTCAATAATTATTATTTATTACATATAATATTAATATTAATAAAGTAATTGGCGTGATCGTTGTACGATCCCGTGACTTCTAGATTCGAAAGCCAAATGGTTTACTATATTATTTATTAAAATTTTAGAAAATAACGAATACTTACCAGATTTAAATAGCACAATTGCCTTCATACAAGCGAACTCTGCCGGGTCTACCAGCACAGTTCTGTATCGAGACAGCACTTCGCGCAATCTACGCAGTATAGCGGAGTCGACGCCGTTTTCTGTAATTACAATATTTACCTATGTAAAAGTAACTACAGCATAGGCACTTTACGTCCATTTTCTGAGAAGTCGTGGTATTTCATCGGTCGAGCCAGCCCATTTATGTAATCTTCATCTCTCCCGTCATAGCAGCTTATTTATACAGCAAAATGCGTGGTTCTACCACTGTTAATAAATTTATTATAATGTTATGTACCTTGGTCTATTTGGTCGCTGCCAAATAGGGCGGCGCAAGCGGCGTCCAATGGCAAGCACCACTGTATTGCATTCAGTAGGAACAATTCTGACCACGCTTCTTCTAAAAGAATAACCTACAAGTAAAAAATAATATTAATACTCTTTTTACTATTAAAAATACATTTTTTAATAATTATTTTTTTTCCAACATGCTGTAATTTTAAAGTTAATGTTCGTGTGATGAGAATAGGTCTGAGTAGGTAAGGATTTAAGGTCGTTAACGTCAAACGTAGAGAGTAGTATGGATATGCCTCTAAAATAACAGAACTTTGAATTTATTCCGGAATTTTGAAATTAGCAATAATCAGTGTTTAAGGTGAAAAACGTATTTGCATGGTTATTTATTTATTTATTTTAAGGTACAACAATAATACACATATATGATTTTCATAAAAAAAATATATAACCGAATTTTTACCACGCACACAATACTTATTCATAATTATAAAATAGTTACTATTGAAGTTAAAATATTAAATGGACATATAAACTTGCTTGGCTAAACAATTGAGCCTATATTTAATTGTAATAACGTTGCCAGTCAAAATATAGAAATTGTGTCCAATGAGAATTAAAAATAATATTTTTCAAATCACTCTACCTACTCCGACCTATGGCGATGAGCATGGATGCTTAAGTGACGTTTACATATTTTTTTTATGAATAAGAAAGAAATAATAGTAGTACAGTCTCGGTGGTCCAGTGATCGAGCTCACGGCTTCGGATCCATAGGTCCGGGTTCGAATCATGGCACTGGCTCCCACCAATGACTTTTCGAAATTATTTTCGGAAGCTAAGTGTGATAAATATCGACGACTGTTAACTTTGTGCCCGGTATGACCATAGGTTCGCCACCTACTCCATTTGGGTTGTAAAAATAACGGCGAGACGAGGCTTAACAGCCGCTGCCTACACCTTCGGATAACAAAGGCGTGAAGCTATGTTATGTTATGTATAGTAGTCTTAGCTACAGATTAGTTGGAGTTACATAAATAATGTCCAAAAAAAATTAATATGAGTAATAAATTAAACTTGAAACACAGCTGACCTGATCTCTAAAAGCTAAACTTGCGAACGACGGTAAGTTCTTTGCCCATTTCACTGCCATGAACAGCAGTCGGGCAGCTGACTCCGCAGCGCTCTCCACTCCAAGAGGCCTGAGTAAGTGTATTAGTTTATAATTCCTAGTACATAATGGGATAAAAAAAAACAAATGAATAAGATCACGATATTTATTTTTTAAATTCGACTAACGATTAGTAAAACTTTAGTTTGAAAGTGACCGGTGAGGTTTTCCCAGTCTAGGTATAATTTCAGAAAGTGCACAAAAAAAAAGAATCACATAAATTATGAGTGAATTTTTTGCTGTTTTTGAATACACAATGCATTTCCATGAGGGGTCGCCGATGACAGACAGATTGAAAGACAAGGACACACTTTAAAATGAATATAATACAACAAGTTATATACTCTCCAATAGAAGTTGAGAAATGACGAAAATTTGTGCATACATAAACTTAACCTACCTGTAAGAGGTATAGTTTTGTGGATAGTTGATCGCAGCCGGTGGAGAATAAGAAGTAGAGTCCTCTTCATTTGTCACATCAATACTATCATCTGCAATCAACATACAAGTATTTGTTTCACAGACAGCTCTTCACGAGGAAACCGCTGAACCGATTTAGAGTTTAAGTAGTGTGTAGATAGATTCAGTTACTTCAGTTTTTATTTCATGGTTACATTTGAGGCTACTGTTACTAGCGTAGAATTGGACGGATTCGATTCTTGTCCCCTTAGTGTTTTTCTATGTATTTCCATAATATTTCACAAACACTTACTTACATTGAGGTCGCGTAAACTGTATTGTGTGTATTGTATCTTTAAGAAGATTACTAGAAATTTTGAATTTTCCTTCATATCATAAAATTAAAATTAACTTAAAATATGTCGAATTTCGGTGACTTAAATTAGTTACATCAGTTACAAACAGTTAGTTACCGTCGCTGTCAGTGTGATGGTTGCTTTCGTCGTGATGATCATGCGAGGAGTCCGGCTGAGTTTGATGCGGCGGCTGCGGTGGATGTATCGGACCGTAGTGCGGTGATAACAGCGGATAGCGAGCTGGTGATAGGGCCATTGCTAGTGATACTGGTGGCCTGCAAACACCAATGATGAATCATAATGATCAAATTTTAATATCTGGTGGGGTATAAACACCCAACGAAAACATTCCCAAGAAGGGTTGACATCATAAAACTACAGCTAAATCTTTTGACATGTTGTGGCGACCCCATTTAGAAAGCTATAAGGGCAGGAAAATGATTTGGTATTGTAGACATCAATTATAACGATATGAAGTAACGAATTCGGCTTTGGCTTTGGCGAATTCGCTTTGGTCTGTTTTTTTTTTCATTTAACCTGCACTTCTGTAATAAGTAATCGATGGTATAAGCAATTAGCCAGGTAAGTATCTAACATCATAAATGCATATAATGATCACATATGATTGAACAGTCCGGAAAGTCCATCGTGAACCAGAATAGAGAATTCAGGACTTTCCAAAAACGAGGTACCTACTTTAAAACTTATATGCTAAAATATTTCCAACTCGTTAACATCGGTTTGCCTGATGGTTTTGCCCAGTTTGCAAAACACGTGGGCCGAATTACGAATGCTAATATTTTTCCTGTCTAAAGTGTGGGTAGTTTTTTTTACGTTTTTTTATTTATAACACTATGATTATTCAAGGTATACTATATATATATATATATACTTACAATCATTATCAATATATAATCATTCTAATCAATTCAATCATTCAAGATGTATACTTATAAAAATCAAGACAAAGAGTATAAAGCGTATAATTTGGGTCGCACAAATTCGCAACCACAAATAAAACCAGCTTTTTTAAGATACCTTTTTCCGGTCCTTGTAGTGATCATTGTAACTTTTTTTAGTTGGACTTTTATTCTATTATGTTTTTTATAATCAGAAAATAAATTATATATATATAATATATAGTCTCGGTGGCGCAGTGGTCGAACACACGGCTTCTGATCCAGAGGTCCGGGTTCGATTCCAGACACTGGCTCACACCAATGACTTTTCGAAATTGTTTTCGGAAGTTATGTGCGATAAATATCGATGACTGAAAAACTTTGTGCCCGGTATGGCAATAGGTTCGCCACCTATTACATTTGGGACGTAAACATAACGGCGAGACGAGGCTTAACAGCTGCTGCCTACACCTTCGGGTAACAAAAGGCGTGAAGTTATGTTATGTTATAAATTATATAAGTATGATTATTATATAAAAATTATCGGAAATTAAAGAATAAATAATAACATAACATAACTTCACGCCTTTTTCTACTCGAAGGTGTAGGCAACGGCTGTGAAGCCTTGTCTCGCCGTTATGTTTGCGTCCCGAATGGAAAAGGTGGTAAAACTATTGCCATACCGAGCACAAAGTTTTTATTCATCGATATTTATCACACATAGCTTACGAAATTAATATCGAAAAGTCATTGGTGTGAGCCAATGTGAGGATTCGAACCCCCGACCTCTGGATTCAGAAGCGGGATGCTCGACCGCTGGACCACCGAGACTTACACGAATAAATAAATAATATAAAGAAATATCATAACTTCACCGTTATACCTATATGTATACAATAGGTAGCAATATTGTGACACGGGCTTACCCCGGGGTGAGCAACCTCAGTGCGCTTCCAACTGGAGGTCGCTCAAAATAAGGTCGTATTACCCGGTTCGGATTTAAATATTCAGCATGATGGTTTAAATTAACATAAAACCAATTGGTACCTGTTATTTTGAGATTGTTCACTGATCCTCAAAATTAATAAATCTATCTGATTACTGCATCTGTTCAAATAAGTCAAGTTGTAGACAGTAGCAATGAAATGCTTCAAGTCGAAACACGATAAGAT
Organism: Euproctis similis; assembly: GCA_905147225.2. Classification (NCBI taxonomy): domain Eukaryota; kingdom Metazoa; phylum Arthropoda; class Insecta; order Lepidoptera; family Erebidae; genus Euproctis; species Euproctis similis. The sequence goes on from LR990106.1 coordinate 18,571,845, forward strand.
TATTTATTTCTTATAAGTGGCGAAACATAGTGCCGGAAAGCATTCATTCATTCCAGCATTCATATCCATTAATAATTAACTCACAAAGCTTATCAAAATGTGTTTTCTTTTATTTATAGGATCCTATCCTATCCTGCAGGCGTTTCTCCCAATGGCAAGCAACAAACGCGCCCCATGGTCACTTAAGCACAGATAGTGTTAAAGTTTCGTTTCCGGCCCTTACGAAAGGGTTCGAAAATGGGATGGAAAGAGTAGAGAGTTGGGCCCTCGGATATTTCTCTCACCGAGCGAAACGCAGCATGAGCACTTGACGTCGGTATTTCACCGGTGCAGCCGGTCCACTCATGCAGCGAACTGCGTAGTTCTACCATTTATGAGTTAGTGTAAACCAGGATTCTCATCCGAGAGATGGTAAGCATTAGACCAAATTTCTGCAACCCACACCGCGCATGGACACCAGCAACACATATAGTGTTACTGTTGCGTTGCCGACCTTTAAGGGATAGGGGAAAGGAAAGGATGGGGTGGGCCTCCGGGTACCTCTCTCACCGAACGAAACGCGGCATGAGCCACTTTACGTCGGTCTTCTGACAGGTCGTGGTATTTCACCGGTCCAGCCGGCCCATTCATGCAGCGAACTGCTTGGCTCTACCACTGTTAAAAATATTCATAATAAAAAATCCCAATCTTGACGCCCCTAGAAGTATACTTAACAACCCAATCCCACTTAAAAGCAATCGAAATGAATATCATAAATAATAATTCTAATCATAATAATTTCTACAAGTTTTTATCCCTTATTTGTTATTCGTAGTAAACCCCATTCATATTCTGAGGTAATCGTGCTTAGTGCGCATCCATGTTTCCCCACCATAGTTGGGATAAATGTAAAGAGTTTTTATTGCTAAAGAGCGATGAATAAATATGACTTACAAAGTAGATTATTAGATAGATAAAGAAATAGTGACGTGTTCAAAAAATGAGTTTTTTCTAAATTTGACGACGTGTTTCTACGATTACTGCTCCGCTCTCTTGTGAAGTGGTATGATGATATAAATATAATTCCTATAGCAATAATCAATATATTTAACTTGCATTATTATAGGGTATATTTTAAATAGAGTAACCAGTTTGTAATAAATATTAACGTTCAAACAAATGCATCTAAATAATACAAAACAAAGTGAGATCGTGTTTCTTGAAGTTCTCTGTGAAACCTAAATTATACACGGATTTGGGGTGAAGTTAGGTACGTATAGATTAAAACAACTTTCAGGATTATATCGCGTTTATTTACTACTTATTTATATTTATTTCCCGACGTTTCGAACTCTTTACAGAGATCATTTTCACGAGTTTCTCTGTAAAGAGTTCGAAACGTCGGGAAATAAATATAAATAAGTAATAAATAAACGCGATATAATCCTGAAAGTTGTTTTAATCTATGAGTGAGATTCGCGAAAGTCTTAGAAATAAATAGGTACGTATATATATATAACATGCATAACTTCACTCTTTGCGGGGTAGGCAAACAGAAGCGAGCGCCATAAGGCTTTTTTCTTTCATAACTCTGTTCATGCACGGGCGTCAATTTTTAAGGCTCTTAACATCACCTTCCTTCAAACTTTAATTATAGATTACTAAAATCTTTAGTGGACCTAAAAGAAATGTCTATTTAACTTTATATTGTCAAGGCATACAACGACTCATCGAAGAGTAAATATATCCAATCTGTATTCTATCTATTCTATTCAATTGAATTCCCCAATGCTCGTGCATAAAAAAAGTCGCTTTAATAAAAAACCTGTTTTCTCATGGCCCAGCAAACAACAAGCAATTCGTCATAGTTATTGTGAAATCTTTAGCTATGCGACGATTTTTTTTTGTTTTAGCTTTATTGACACTTCTACTAATGGCCAGCAGCTATGCTCGAAATTTGACGTTTTTTTTTTGTTCTCGGTATTCTGTACTTCTTCGACGCAAATACGAAAAGAAGATTTATTTTTTATGGCATACGAGGGCCAACAAACAAGCGTGTCACCTGGTGGAAAGTCACTAGATAACCCATGTGCATCAATTGCGTTTCTGGGCTTTGTGGGACTAGGATGGGAAGCGGGAAGAGTGGTGACCCTTTGTCCTATCTCCACGAACGAAACGCGGCATTAGCCACTTACACTTGATATCCTGAGAAGCCGTGCTATTTGACCGGTCGAGCCGGCCATACATGCAGAAAACTGTGTGGCTCTATGATAATATAAAAAGTTTTAGCGTCATAAAATTAATTAAATACCTATGTGTTGACTAAAGTTGTGACTTAACCTACAATTTAAAAAGGACTAAGATTCCCAATTTACCTCAAACATCGTCTTCTAGTTTGGAAATTATCAGCAGATGAAGAAGAATCACAGAAGAAACATTAGAGCGTTACGTTTAGAAGTCCATCAATAGCCAGACCGGGTAGGAAGCGTCATCGCTTCTAGTTCATAACACGTTTGTCGAACTCATTCACCCTGAACTAAAACATCAAGCGACTTGACCAGTCACTGGACAACCTTTGATCATAAGGCTTGAATGCATGATCGTTACGCCTCGGCGGACCGACGTCACTGTTATTTTTAAACCATTTCCACGCTAAATAGCAGACCAGGTTATTTCAAAAAAGTGCCATTTTCTACTGTTTAGTAAACAACCTTTGGCCATCGTGTAGGGGTTGTTTAAGGTGGTTTATGACGTAGATAGCTTATTGATATGTTAACGTCACTGAAAGCCTTCAAGTATGCCATCTATCCACAAGTATCCCAAAAAGGTCGCGGGTTCAAGGCAATTTTGAATATATTTTTTCGATGTTACAAAATGTGTGATAACATAACTTTACGCGTTTTTCTACCCTAAGTTGTAGGCAACGGCTATTAAGCCTCGACTCGCCGTTATGTTTACGTCCCAAATGGAAAAGGTGGTAAACCTATTGCTATACACCGGGCACAGTGTTTTCTGTCAATTATATTTATCACTTATCTTCCGAAAATAATTTTGGATAGTCATTGTTGTGAGCCCGGATTCAAACTCACGACATGTTGATTAAGACGTGGGTTGCTCGACCAGTGGATCACCAAGACGGGGGAAAATGTATGAAATTAATAAAAAATGCTCGTAGTGCTAAAACTGGCATGAATATGTTGATTTGTCTCCCTGAGTCATATTAAGATGACGCAAATATGACTCAGACATATATATGCTGATTTTTTATCATTAAAATACATATATAAAATATAAATATAATCGGAATAAATTTTAATTATGAAATGAGATTTATATGGGAATTAGTTTTAAAAAAACCTTTTAGTAATCACCGTACTAAACCTATTTAAATAGAATTTTAGTCAGACTGAGGAGTCACTGAACACGTAACGTTTAGGAATTGTCCTGATCCCCGCTTCCTCTTTAGTTTTATTATTCCTATATCCCTATTTATATCTTAGGCAGTGTAGAACTTTTTCTTCCGAGGGTTTACCCACTAAGGCCCCTGCGCTGTTCGAGGGTGAAGGTTCACGGGGTAGCAGCATCATACTGGTATCATACTGGGTCGCGCTCTCATCGGGCCCCTTCCTTAGTCTCTATAGTAATTCAGTGCCCCCCTTCTGAAGCATACTAGCCTTGTAGAAAGAGACTGCCGTTAGCTTGCTATTGACTGCGACATCATCATCATCCATAAAGCTCGAGAATTGTCCCCAAATCTCGGTCGTTCACGTCGTCCAGGACTAGACGGTCCCCACCCGAGGCAGTTAGTACCCTAGCCTATACAGTTAAAGTTTCTACAAGGCCGAATCAACCGATTCAATCAGCACCTCATTCCCAGTCTAACAGCCCTAGAAGTTAAGCAGGATGAAACTGACATCGCGATGACTCGGGCAGTCCTGAAGGATTAGCAGTTTACCTCAGTCCCTCAGGAGCCAGGTATGTGCCTTCCGCCTCAGCGTTCCCCACGCCGGTTCCCGCGCCTTTATCCACCCAGACCTATTTTGTTGATCAAGAGAAAGTATTTCCGTAAAATAATTGCCGCCCGGATTGGAATTCGGCACCTCTCAAACAAAAGGTAGAACTAAACTCAAACAAAAGGTGTCTAAACCATTTAGCTTGTTGAGTCTTACCTATATGTTTGTGTATTATTATTCAATCATATTTTTCCTTAACTATTTTTAAATTACGTTTGTTATTCACAAACATTAGTTTTAAGTAGGTAATCATGTTTAATATTAAAATAAATAGATTAAAATTTATATGTATTTATTTACCAGATTAATTATTAAGTTCCCCATCTCGCTGAAGGAATTCTGTAATATTCTCCATCTGGTCTTCTCTTCTCCGATTTTTTTTTTGTATATGATCCAGCCTTTTCCTATTAGAACGACTTCTTTGTCTGTGACATATGGATCTCTTTAAGTGGTAGGAATGAAGCAGAGAGTCTCATTCCCTAATTTTGTTTGTCATGCCACACACACAGCACGTTTACAAACACGTTTGAAACCTTGGCGGCAACGAGCCAAAATATGACAAAAGTCAAAATTGAAAAAGTTATTGAACATTATACACACGTCGCCATCTAGTTTTCTAGCTAAGAAATTAATGTTTGTGTTATGGAACTAGAAAACAGATATTACGTCCGATAAATAATATACTTAAACTTAAATCCATACTCATTACAAATCTATGGAATTTGGAATTCTCAACCCTTTGGGAAAGGGTATGAGCATGCGGATAGAGGTAGCTGCATTTCCTTCAGTGAGAGAGTTAAAGGAAATGCAGCATGAGCCACTTCACGTCGATTTTCTGAGAAATCACAATCACGATCATCACAATCACAAGCTGCATATCTCTAGTGCTGATATAAAGTAAACAATACGGATACAAGTTACCGGTAGAGGCAGCCATTGTTCGTTTAATATTCGTTGAGTCATTACGAGCTAGTGAATTCTAAACTTGGCTCTGCTTTGACTGGCTTCTCTGACAGCCGTGTGAGATTCCTTTGTGAAACGATGCAGAATTATACCTGTATATAGAGGACTTTGTGTTTCTAACGTGTCTTTTTATGGACTTTTCAAAAATGGAACGCTCTTTTAGTGGTTTTTTTTCTTTTGTACGCACAGATACAGATTTAGTCTGCCAATGGCAGAAAAGACTTGCCGACCTGTGATATAAGCATTGTGACGAATCTTTCCATGTCGTCTTTTAACTTTTTCAAAGTTTTCTCTCTTCTTGCGAGTTGATATTAAGTAATTGAAGATATGTTGATAATTCTGATATTGTGTAAGAAATAAATTAATTAAATTATTTACAGTATATACAATTAAACAATTAGCTGGAATCAAATTTCTCCGCATCTCGGTCTACTGGGAGCGTGACCAGCTTAAGATTTCCTGCTGAAGCAGCAGCAGAAACGTGCTGATGCGCAAGGGTGTCGATCGGGTCTCGACGAATTGCGTCGACTGGTACACCGGTGGTGACAAGATCACGACGGATAAAGTCTACACAAAACGTCTAGACTACCCAAAAAACGTGAAATTCAAATTACCATGGGTAATCTGGAAAATAATGAAGCCTATGTCACTTTGATTGCACAAGAATAAGATAAATCTCAACCTTTCAATTTAGAACTGCGAAGCGTAAAACTAGAGGGCGTGCGGAGAAAAATATTTAACATAAACAACGAATACCCCTCGTCCTTGTAAAGTCGGATAATAGCAACAAAATCTTACTGAGTTTTGCTTTAATACAAGTTGGGAGAATCTTAATCGGATTGTCAAAGTGAGTTGGTTTGACAGGGGGCGACCATATTCACAAGGGTATACCATGAAAAGAAAATGCTTATAAAGTAAATACATGATACAATAGATTGATGTACGACAATAATTATTGCAGAAGTGCAGTTATTGAGAAATATTTAGAAAAATAATTAATATTCTCAACCAAATTGAATGTCCTAGCAGTGTGTCAATAGGCTTCAAACCGACGCCGACAGTGTGCATAACAAAAAATATGAAATCGAAGAAGCGAGTGTGACGTGTAAGAATTCTCTTTGTCTACCCGCAGGGCACTAGACGTCAAATAAATTAAGTAAGGGTAATTAATTAACGAAAATGGTCACCTAAATTGTAAGAAATTGTATTAAGCCTCGTTCAAAAACTTGTGACAGCATGATATAACCTGATCATATAAAAACATATAAACCTATATATGTTTCTCTCGTGCTTACTGTCTAGTACGTAAATTTCCGAGCGGATATTGCTTACATATTTAGAAGTTTAGAATCTATATATATAAAATTCTTCTGTCACAGTGTTTGTCCTCGAACTCCTCCAAAACGGCTGGACCGATTTTAATGAAATTTGGTATACATATTTGTTAGGTCTGCGAATAGGTTTTTATCTATTTTTCATCCCCCTAAATCACAAGGGTAGCCCACCCCTCAATATTTTTTTAAAATTTTTCCACATATTTCTGTTTCTTATTTTTTTTATAAGACGGGATACAAAAATACATACAACCCTAAATTTTCAACCTCCTACGATCAACCCCTATTTTTTTAATTTTATTTTTCGGCAAGACAACGTTTGCCGGGTCTGCTAGTTTTAATATGTAATTAAAAGAGATATAATAAAATGCCATTCAAGGAGCCAATTCAATATGCCTATTCAAGTAGCGTGTTCCTTACCCAAAAACGCCGACGGCTACCGCAGCTTCTCTGAGTGCTCGCTCCTGGTCCATATCCCTCAACGCCTCCGGTCGAATAGTAGCAGTATTCCGAGGTTGGCGCTCGTTTTGAACAGCTGTAGAAGAAATGAGAGTAATTATTGGAGTGACCCCAGTCTGTAATTCTAAATTTAATTCATACTCAGGACGTTCCACGTAGAGGTCGGAGTGATTTGATAGGTACTGTTACTAAATTGAAAGAAAGTATTTACGGTAAGTATGTTCGTGTACCCAAGAATTGTGATGCTCCAGATAAGTACCCAACAGCAGATATATCATTACATAACATAACATAACTTCATGCCTTTATTACCCAAAGATGTAGGCAACGGCTGTTAAGCCTCGTCTCGCCGTTATGTTTACGTCCCAAATGGAATTGGTGGCGAACCTATTGCCATACCGGGCACAAAGCTTTCAGTCATCGATATTTATCACACTTAACTTCCGAAAACATTTCGAAAAGTCATTGGTGTGAGCCAGTGTCAGGATTCGAACCCGGACCTCCGGATCAGAAGCCGTGTGACTAGACTAGACTACCGAGACAGACATTACATATCATTACATAGTATAGAACAAAGTCGCTTTTCGCTGTCGGTCCCCTTATACGCTTACCTATATACTTATGTCCCCTTATATCTTTGTAACTGAGTAACGGATTTTCAAGTTGTTTTTTTAATAGATAGATAACGACGATCATTTTTTAACGGGGTGGTTTGTAAGTATAATTCATGCATTGCAAATGCTGGCTGAAGCCTTATGTGAAATTTGTTGCTTCTGAGGCGAAACAAAGTTCGCTGGGTCAACTAGTATGATAATATAGGTATGCCGAAGTACATGTTCAATGTTAAGTTACATATAGCCCGTCAATGAACACATTTTTACAGATTTTCTCCAATGATTTTATTTTTAACTAGCTGACTCGGCGAACTTTGTTTCGCCTCGGAAGCAATAAATAACTCGATATGATATTTTTTTCAAAACAAGTAGCCTAAGTTACTCCTTATTGCATAAACCAGCTACCTGCCAAAGCAAGTCCCGTCAATATCGGTCCAGCCATTTCAGGGATTACAAAAAAATATCTTGTGTGTGCCGTAACAATATCCATATGAATGTAGTAGAGAGCAGTTATTTCAATATTAAAAATAGACACTTAAATTTTATTTTTATGTAACAGACACGCCTTGCTTGTATTGAGGTACATTGCGTACAGGTCATATCAGTCAATTGTATATTTGCTACAATAATATTGTCAGGCGTTTAAGTGCCATCATATTAAGAACGGACACAGACCCAGTGGCGTAGCTAAGGGGGGGCGGCGGGGGCGGCCCGCCCCGGGTGTCACCCGTTTAGGGGTGACACCCGAGGCCGACTATGACCATCAGTTATAGTTCTTTCTATTTATAAAAAATCGTAAATCTGCGGCAGAGAGCATAACCGCCACTAATAAAATTATCTAGGTAACTATAATATCGTACCACGAACTTAATAATTGATATTAAAAAAAAACAATGTGCACAGTGTCAATCGATCAGGGATTCCCCCAAAATTTAATACCCCGTTCGCGCATAACCAACGCTAGTCAGGGGATTCCCTCGCGCTCCATAGCGCTCGTCACTTGGATTGTGGATTGGGTTTCTTTTGTTTCCGACCGCATTCATTTCAATATTCGCTTACGTGAACGTGTGAAAGTCTAGTGCAAAGTGTTTGTTAATTATTAGATATTATAAACAACATTTTTTGTATAAAAGTCGATTCTTGAAGAAAATAAACAAGGTAAGTGAATTATTTTTGTTATTACAGGTAATACTTACATTTTTTATCCATTTAGTTTCTAATAGCAGTATCTTAGATTATTTTGAAAAACCCTTCAATTTTATTCTCTTTTAATTACTGTGTATTTTAAACTATATTATTGAGACGTCCTAAATGATAAATAGGTACCTAAAGAAGGTATTTCAGACGGATTGCAATAATATTTTTTTGTTTAGCCTGGGCAAGTATTACTTATCTACTAAAGGTATTTATTTATTAAAATAGGTTTTAAAGACTTTGCTGGTGTAAAAAGATTTTACTTATATTTCTACACGTTTTACTATATTACTTTAGGTAATAATGTTTAATTGTAAATAATATTCTTATTTATTATTAACTTACTTAATATTTTCCTATCTAATAGCAATGGGATTTGTTTACAAAAACGGAATACATTAAGTTTAGATTTTTGATTGAAAGTTATCATAATCATATCATACAACTTCGCGTACGTTGATTTTGCTCCGAGATGAGCAGCTCGAGCACTCGTGGCACGGATATCACAATTAACGGTGGAGTTTTTAACTAATATTTTTCTAATAATACTTAAAAACATATTTACACCCAGACGCAGGATTGTTAGGTAATATAAATTAACAATCCTGCGTCTGGGAAAAATATATTTCACAAAGCTAGTTACGTAACCCTGTAGGTGTTTATTTACTGTTATAATTAGTTTATAAAATCAACGTTTCACTTACTAACTAAAAATATTTTTTAGAATACCCAGAACGAAATATGCCTCGGGGAATTCATACTTCGAAAAGACAAAGCGGGTTTCAACAGAGAAAAGCCAAAAAGGCTAAAATGGATGAAATTCAGAGCATGTCCGGTTCTCTTTTCAAATATGTCACAAAAGCAGATAGCGGCCAAAGTTCAAGTAAAGTACCAGAGTCTCCTGCTGACGAAAGTAATGATTCACATCTTGGAGACTCACATTCAGATAGCAACATCGACAATACAGAATCAATGAAGACGACCCAGGACCTTGACGGAATCAAAATAAATAATGAAAATGACGCCGTTAATGCTACTTTCAGAGATAGCATTAGCTTTGAAGAATCAGTTCAACACTTGAGAGATGTTTCACATTGGAGTTTACCGGTACCTGATAATGTTCGCATTGACATAATAAAAAAGGGCAGTAAACATTTCCAGAACAAAGAAGGACCGTTTCCTACTGTATCTCGTCATGGTTCAAAGATTAAAGGTGATTCTCGTCATCTTTCACAGGAATGGTTTTATAAACCGATGCCTAGTGGTGAAAAAATTCTACGATCATGGATGGTATTTTCTCCTATATCAAATAACCTGTACTGTTTTTGCTGTCGTTTATTTGCTGTCAGTAACATACAAACAACATTTACAACTGGATTTCAGAAGTGGTGGAAACTAAATCCTAAAGTATTGGACCATGAAACTTCATGTGAACATTTAGAAAATTTCGAAAAGTGGAAAACTTTGGAAATGAGATTAAAATCTCACACCACAATAGATGATGCAGCCTTGCAGTTAATGAATACGGAAAAACAGAAGTGGAAAAATCTTTTATCTCGATTATTAGATATAACATTGTTTTTGGCTAAACAAAACCTAGCATTTCGTGGACATGATGAAACCAAAGGGTCGTCTAATAAAGGTAATTTCTTAGAACTAGTTAAACTGCTGTCAAAGTATGATGCAGTACTCAAAGAACATATACTATATTTGGAGCAGGAAAAATCACCTAAAGTAACATATTTATCGCCAGAAATACAAAATGAGTTCATAAATGTTTTAGCTAATCATGTAAAATGTCAGCTTGTAAACGAAATTAAATCGGCCAAATATTTCGGTATCATGTTTGATAGCACACCTGACGTTTCACATGTTGATCAAATGTCTGAAGTGATTCGTTATGTAAAAATTAATAATAGAAAAGTAGAAGTCAAAGAAGTATTCTTAGGATTCTTTCCTTTACATGGAAAAAAAGCAGCTGACTTAAGCGCTGAAATACTAAAGAAGCTTGAAAACGATGGCTTAGATATTATGATGTGTCGTTCTCAAGGTTATGATAATGCTGCAGTTATGAGTGGTGTACACGGAGGAGTACAAGCTATTATAAAAGAAAAAAACAATAAAGCAATTTTTATTGGTTGTATAGATCATTCAATTAATTTATGCGGCCAACATTCGTTCGCACAAAATGTGACTTGTGTTACATTTTTCGGAGCAGTGGAAACAATATTTAACTTTTTTTCAACTTCCACAAGCCGTTGGGAAGTGCTCCTCAATCACAGCAAAGCATCTGTTAAAAGACTTTCGACAACGCGATGGAGTGCTCATTACGGTGCAGTAAAAGTATTGGCTGAAAATTTTGATGGGATAATATCTGCAATTGAGGAACTATGTGACCAAGACGTAAATTTAGAAACTAGAGGTGCTGCACAAAATCTTATGCCTGCTGTGTGCAATTTCTCATTTCTTTGTTTTCTTTTCTTTTGGAATGATGTGCTAAGGGAAGTGAACAATGCTCAGATTGCATTACAAAGTAAAGGTTTATGTGTTGATGAAATAATCATAAAACTAGAAGCACTTCGTCTATTCATTGGAGAGAAACGGTTGCATCTAGCAGAAGAGGCAATAAATTTTGCTGTACAAAAATCGCAAAAATACAACATTTCGATGGAACGACGAATTCGTCGCAAGAAACGCATGCCCGGTGAGTTAGCGTCGTCCACCGATGCTGGACTTACACTTAGAGCGGAACTTCAAAAGGACATGTTAGAATGCATTGACAGATTCAATATTGAACTCGAAACAAGAGTAAAGTCCATTAAAGACGTAGCTTCATTGTTTGAGGTTGTGCAGTCAAAGACCTTGCTTTCGGCAAACACTGAACAGTTAAAATTAGCTATATCAAAATTTACTAACCTTTACGATGAAGTATCAGAAACAGAACTCCTTTTAGAAATACCAAGATTGAGAAGACATTTAAAAGCGGCTAATATTACTGGCTCTAATTGGGTGATACTGGACTTTTTGAAATTTATTGTGGAATGGGATTTTACAGAATCTCTTCCGAATCTAACGGTAGCACTAAAGTTATTTATAACAATATGTGCATCAGTAGCTTCATGTGAGAGAAGTTTCAGCAAATTAAAATTAATTAAAAATTATTTGCGGTCTACAATGACCGAAACCAGATTAAACAATCTTGGTATTTTAACGATAGAACATGAAGCAACACAAAATATAAATTTTGAAGACGTGATTTCGGAGTTCGCTAGTGTCAAAGGTAGAAGGAAGAAATTTTAATTTTTAACAAACTAAATTTGTTTTACATAATAAACAAATATTTGTAATAGGTACTCATATTTTAATAAAACGCAAATGATTATAACTTTTTTTATTTTAACAGTTTCGATTGAGTTTTAGGGTGACACCTATAAAATCCGCCCCGGGTGCCACCTATGCTAGCTACGCCACTGCACAGACCACAGTATTTTTTATGCAGACCACATACTTATAGCTAATTTATAAATAATTCGTCATTCACAATAATCAAATAGCAATGTTATAATAATAAGAACAACTAAATGAATTTCAAATAAAGCTTCAGATTCAGAAGTCGTTCGGGTTCGATTCCGGACTCACACCAGTGATTTCTAGAAATTCTTCTCGGAAGCTATATGTGATAAATATTGACGACTGACAACTTTGGCAAAAGGTTCGCCGCCTATTCCATTTGGGACATAACGGCGAGTGTAGGTTTTAACAGCTGCTGCCTACACCTTCGTCTGGAAAAAACCGTGAAGTTACGTTACGTTAAGTTATAATAACGCCTCAGACGATACAGTTGCGTTTCAGGAATCCATTGTCTTGATTCATTCTTGCCTTTTTATAGCGGGCGTTTAGATCGAGCATATATTTATTATGCTTCTTATTTTTATAAATCTTAATGAATAGGTGCATACATAAACATAATAAAATAAATATAAAAACCAATAGAAGTTAAAGTAATCTTCCCTACAGCCACCCTTAAAGAATAAATCGTAAGGGGAAAAGAGCAACTCCAATAAAATGTCACATGCCGTATTTCTTTGGGGGTGGACGCTGTGGGTGGCTCGTCTGAGTTTATTGCCTTGCCACCACACCCCACACTACATTTTAAGGATTCACTTCACATACAGATGTGAACTATACTTGAAGCTTGGCTTCTATCATATATATAGTAAAATTATTAAATGTTTTCGATTACCATTGAACGTATTAATTTTAACAATTTCCAAGTTTATTTTAAACAATAAATTATGTAAAGATAAACAAATGATGGATGAATTTGAATCTACGTATCAAATATTTTATTAGGTGAATTCCAGAACATGTCACCTACTTACTTAGGTTTATTCTTCTATAAGGCAAATATCCTATCAAATACAAGTTGGTCATGTCAAGAGCGTGCACGTCGCGACCCCTGCCGTCCCAGTGAGACGCAATCTTGACCGAATCAAACTCAGCCGCGCTGGCTGCTAGGGAGTGCCCCGGAAGCGACGGGCACCGATTAGCCTCCGTCGGTGCGGCTGCATGCGCATGCGGCGAAGGGGGCCGCCGCCCTTCACGCAGCGCCAATCCTGGCGGGACGAGGAGAGGGGAGTGCCGTATAGGCACGTGGAATGTTAGATGTAGTATGACAAGAAAGATGAATGAGATGATGGATGTAATAAATGAGAGATACCTGGATGCCTTATATTTGACGGAGACAAAGCGGGGGGGGAGTGAGACCGAGGACCTATAGTTCGGTGTGGACCCGGACGTCCGTGCCAGTGGGGCTGTTGGAGTCGTTCTCTTCCCGCTTTGCTTCCGGAGTGAAAGATTATGAGTTGGTAGGCCCGAGACATCTTTGGGTCCGATTAAAACTGGGGATCACGCGAGTCTTTCTGGTCGCAGCTTATGCTCCCGTCAGCTCCGTGGATCCCCGCGAACTCGAAGAGTTTTGGGAAACTGTTAGGGATATTCTGGATCTGGTTGAGGGAAATGAAAGGATAATTCTGTGTGGTAATCTTAATGGATGGGTCGGAGCCAAGAGAGATGGCCTGGAGGCTGTCCTTGGTCCGAATGGTGACAAGAGAGTGAATGATGCTGGTAATCCGATCTTGGACGTATGCCTGGAATGGAGCCTCCTTGTGTCTAACACATTATTCCGTCATAAAGATATTCCCACGTATACGTGGAAACGGAATGAACAAAAGAGTATGATTGATTTCATTTTGGTAGACAGTCGTCTCCGAAATACTCTAAGGGATACAAAAGCCTACAGAGGCCCACTCTTGATACGGACCACTACCTGGTGGTAAGCCGTTTTGTAGGCCTTTTCAAGAAGTGGAGACACTGGCGAGTGCGTTCCTATTTCGGAGAGCTTGAAAGGATAAAATGTTAGAAATTAGAAGATGAAAGTGTACGGAGTATGTCTGTAGACCTAATCAGTAAAAGACTGAATGAGACGAGTCTTTCTGACCTAGGTGTTGAAGAATGCTTGGAAAGAATGAAAGAAAGTATAGTGGATAGTGCAAAAGAAGTATGTGGTAGTGCAAAGAGGCATAAGATTCTGAGAGGTACGAGGCGACGTATTGGGCAGGTGGAGTGAGTATTTTGGGGAAATGTATGCGTTCCGGATGTGGGCGCCGTGAGTGAGCCTACGACTGACGCCGCTGCGTCAACATCTGACGAGGACATTACTATGGAATTGATATAATGTCTGCTGAAATGATCAAACACGGTGGAACCTGTGTCCGGGACGCTTTCCTGACCTTGAGCAATCTGTGCTGGAGGTCGGGTAAGGTTCCCGTGGACTGGAGGCGCGCTGTCATCGTGCCCTTGTATAAATGTAAGGGATCACGTATGCAGTGCGCCAGTTACAGGGCCATCAGTTTAATCAGCTTAGCAGCGAAAGTGTATGGGAAAATTATTGAAAGGAGAATGAGGGTGATATCTGACGGAGTGTTGTGGGAGGCTCAGGTGCGGACAGGAAGCGGACGAGGGTGCATGGATCAGATTTTTTCTCTCCGCAACATCGTGGAGAAACAACTGGCTGTTAACCGGCAGGTTTTCTGCGGTTTTGTGGCTCGGGAAAAAGCGTTTGACAGAGTGTTACGAAAGTGGTTGCATGCTGTCCGCTCGACTGTTCATCCTGTACCTGGACAGTTATCTCCAGAGAGTGAGATCGTTGGATGTAGGGATGCGAAAGGGTGACCTAGTTGTGAGCTGCCTGCTTTACGCAAATGACGCTGTGCTTCTAGCCGAATCGCCGTCGGACATGCAAACACTAGTCACTACTATGAAAGATGATTGCATGATTAAAGGCTTGCAGTTGAATGCGACAAAAACGAAAGTTATGGTGTTTGAAAGGAAGGAATCCAGAACGGATGCAAGGATAACGGTTAATGATATAGTGCTGGAACAGGTGAATGAAATTGTATATCTAGATCTTTTAGCAGGGATTGCAGGTACACCGCGGATGTAGAAAGACGAGTGGCGATAGGAAATAGCGTAAATGCAGTCCTGATCCCAACGCTAACTTATGGAAGCGAGAGCTGGGTATGTGCATGAAAGTAGAATAAACGCGGTAGAAATGAGGGCACTGCGCAAAATCTGCGGAGTGACTCTCGCTGACCGCGTAGAAAACAAGGCTATAAGGAAGGAAGTTGGTTTGAAAGAGTGTCGGTGTAAAAGTAAGAAAGGGATGCTCCGATGGTTCGGACATGTAGAAAGAATGGTTGCTGCAAGACTGACTAAGCAGATATACAATGAAAAAGCGGATGGATGTAGGAGTCGAGGACGGCCAAGATACACATTCCATGACCAAATAGAACGTGTTCTGGAGGAAGGTGATGTTAGGAGCCTCAAAAACCGACGCGCGTGCATGAAAAGAGTTATGAAAGTCAACGAAGCGAGTGAGGCATGTAAGAATCGTGCCTTATGGCGCTCTGTTCTCTCTGCCTACCCCGCAAGGGATTTGGCGTGAAGTCACAGAAATAGATCAAGATAGAACGGCCGCGATGGCATATTTTCATACATTTCGAGCGTGTCACTTTTTTGAAAAACCACGCCCTCAGCGTGACGTCATTTTCATTGCGAGCGGAGCGACTAGTTAGGAGACACTCACATTAGATTGTCGATGTTAATATCGGCAACGTGTGTTAATTTTATTATTTTTATATTTTACTAACTTTATTGATTTTCTGTAACGATAATCATAGAAAGTAAAACATGTTAAATACTTCAATCCGACATATTAAAACCTAAAACATATTTTTCCAACAGTATATAAAATTTAATTATAAATATTTTACTGTCCTTGAAACTATACATATTTATTAAATATTTGCCTTTTTGTAAGGGTTGGCCTCACAGTCCTGGTTAAATAACGAAGCCGAACGTCTACATATACCTCGGTTACTGCCCATTTGAGAAGAACGAGATGATTTTCCATCGGCGATTGGTCAAATCGGTGAAAACTTCTACTGTCAAATAAACTGCTGCCAATGTAATTACGAAACACTTTGGTTGAAATTTGTGGTGTTAGAATAAAGTAGGGACAAAGCAAGATATGAGCTGATACTCAAATTATTATTGAATTAATTTATCGATAAGTCATAAGACTCAACGATACATGGAGTGCCCATCTCTAACATTCGAATCACAGCGATTAACAGACACAGCGATCAACTGGCAGGTGTATTGTGTATTTCGTTCGATTCGACGTACATTACGCGTATAATTTATACGCGCAATGTTTTTGTATACGAGCGTTGAATGCGGACAGCAATGGATATTTATCATAACGAAAAAATATACAACTTGTGATCGTAATTATTGAACATAGTAAAAGTAAAACAATAATTTATAATCTCAAAAAAATACTTTCTACTGATTTTCTGTACTTACTGATCATACGAAATATTTCATTTTTTCATATTTGATTCACTACTTTTGTTTTTACAAGTTTTCACAGCATAATAAGGCATATATGTGACGTTTTATCTATTTTTTTACGTCCTGAACGCATGGCAGGAACGCTCGTTGCGTAATGAGAGCGAGTTTCGAAAAGCATGCAATATAGTGCAGGGTTTTGGCACGCTTGCCACGCCTATTCGCCGTTCTATCTTGATTTATTTCTGTGCGTGAAGTTATGTATGTACGAGGGGAGGTCCAAAAGTTCGTGGAATGAAAGGGTTTTAGTAAAAATGAAACAGTAAATTTATTTTTCCTTTTCAATATAATCACCCTTAAGCTGAATACATTTATTAGATCTATGAATTAATTTTTCTAAACCATCGTAAAAATATTTTTTATCTTTTCCCTCAAAATGAGCCAAAATTGCCTCCTTTACCTCATTGTCGTCGGAAAATTTCCTTCCCCTTAAGTCTTTTTTTAAATTGGGGAACAAATAAAAATCACTTGGGGCCAGATCTGGACTATAGGGTGGGTGGACTAGTGATTCGAAGCCATGCGTGTGTAGAGCAGCCATTGCAACTTTGCTCTTGTGAACCGGCGCGTTGTCTTGCAAGAGCAACACGCCCTTGGTCAATTTTCCCCGACGTTTTTCTTTGATGGCATCCTTTAATTTTTCTAGTATTGTTGCGTAGTATTCTCCGGTTATGGTCCTGCCCTTTTCTTTATAATCAATCAGTATTATCCCCTCACAATCCCAAAAAACAGTAGCCATCAACTTTCCAGCCGACTCCGACACTTTGAATTTCTTTGGCGGTGGTGTCCCCTTTTTATGCCATTGCATGGACTCTTGTTTGGACTCAGGCTCAAAATGATGAACCCATGTTTCATCGCCGGTAACAATTCGCTCCAAAATCGGTCCAGGATCGTCGCCACACAACTCCAAAAAATGTTTTGACTCTTCGACGCGCTGCTGTTTTTGAAGCGGCGTGAGCATTCTCGGTACCCATCTTGCACTGACTTTTGTCATACCCAGGTGGTCATGTAGGATTCGCAAAATGGTGGTATCTGATACTCCAACTAATGCAGATAACTGTTTTTTCTTCAAACGGGTGTCCTCCAGTACAATTTTTTCCACTTTTTCGACGATGTCTGATGTGGTGGCCTCAACTGGCCTTCCTGAGCGGGGGTCGTCTTCAATCGACTCCCGACCATGTTTAAAAAGACCATGCCACTTGTAAATCATTGATTTACTAGGGCACTGTTCCCCGTAAACAGTTTCCATTTCATTCAAAATGGTCTGAGCGTTCTTTCCTTGCTTGGTAAGGAATTTAATGACCGCACGGTGTTCAATTTTCTCCATAGTTTCAGTTTTCTTCCGGATTGACGTGTTTAGCAGGCGAGTGTTCGTAAACGAATGACGCAATAGGGCTGAAACTCCATTTATATACTAATTATGAGTCCCCAATTAGTATGACACTAAGCGAGCGCCCCTATCCCCACTCCATCCCCTCCATTCCACGAACTTTTGGACCTCCCCGCGTATGTACAAGTTCTGGTATTACCATACCAGAATATCATATTACCTAAACGATTCCAGGGTAAGTGTTTCTCTGTCTATTAGGTATTTTGAATTCGTATTAGGTACGAGTAGGTACCTACTAACTAAAAAAATCTAAATTTTATCTTTTAGCGAGACATAAGTATTGTCAATCATATAATATGACGGTGAGCCATTATTTTTCTTCCATTTCCAGGAAAAAAAAATAGCGTTGATTCCTGTAAAACGAGGATTCTTGGACCCCATTTTGCAACAAGGCTGAAACGCGGATCGGACCGTTAACGTATAATTAAATTTCAAATACCCGACTGGTAAACTGAAACTTGAGCAGGAATTAATGTGCACAGACACACACACACACACACACAGGCGATAGTTACCCTACCCCCACTACACTTACACTATAAATCAAATCGCCCCTCCCACATCCGGCCGCAGCCATCTTTGAGGTCTCACTTCCGGTGTTGTGTGAATGAGACAGATACACCATAGTTTGTTATACGCGTAAACGGGACAGGCTGCTGTTTGTGATTTTTGATTGTTTGTGAATATAGTGTAGTAGGTATATTCTGTGAGATTTATTTTTGCGTGTTTCACCTAGAGGTCTGTTTTTTTAATATTTGTATGCCACAATGGTCTACATATTTGTGTATTCACTTGGCAGTCTTCTGGGATATAGTACACAAACAACAAGTTTCGAAATAGGAAACAGTTCAAATACATCCTCGATATTAAATAATTGATGAAATTACCTAATAGATAACATAATTTCACGCCTTTTGTTACCCGAAGGTGTAGGCAGCGGCTGTTAAGCCTCGTCTCGCCGTTATGTTTACGTCCCAAATGGAATAGGTGGCGAACCTACCGGGCACAAAGTTTTTCAGTCATCGATATTTATCACACATAACTTCCGAAAACAATTTCGAAAAGTCATTGGTATGAGCCAGTGTCTGGAATCGAACCCGGACCTCTGGATCAGAAGCCGTGTGCTCGACCACTACGCCACCGATACTGTTAAATATTTCCTAATAGATATTTTAATAAGTAATATAAAATTATTTAAATCTTTAAACATTATATGATTTACAGTTATTGTGTAGGCAATTACATAAAAAAGTACGTCGGTACAACCACGATTCTATGTCTGAATTGTCCTGAGAGAAAGACATGAGAAGATAAAATATTTGTTTTACGGGATAGAGGTGCAAACGAACAGGTGAGTCACCTGATAGTAAGCAACTAACGTCGCCTATATGCCGCCGACTATAGCCGCGCAACACAAACAGTGTTACAGTTGCGTAGCCGTCCTTTAAATGGGATAGGTAAGGGGTCAGAAGTGTGGTGGGGAGAGGAAAAGCGAGGAGAGGGATTGGGGCTCCGAATACCTCTCTCACCATGCAAAACGAGGCATGAGCCACTTTACGCCAATATCAAGAAAGATCGTTGTATTTCAATGGAACTTCGTGGCTCTACCACTGGATATCTACCATTGAAATAAACCTAATTAAATTTATACACTCTCTTTTCTCTCTTTAAAATTTAAAAACTCTCTCTTAAGTTTTCCAACTTTTCGTTGTTCTTATTATACAAGTCAAACAACCAAAACAAGATGTAACATCGAAAAGATCAATCATTATATTTACTTTCATGCAATATATAAATGAAAGGGATCAGGTGCGTCACAACTGTAATTCGAAAAGGAGTCGATAAAAATATTTTTGTTTCATTCCACCCCCTTACAATATCACATATCGCCGTTTCACCAATAAACGACTTCTGTCAAATGGACCACTTAATGGTTATTGATTTCGATTTAAAAGCGACGTGATTTGAACTGTGTTCGTATTATACCTTAGAATCAATATTGCTTGTATAGAGGTTTTATTTTGAATGTAGAACATGGACTAGTTGAGTTGTGGTCCGATAAACAGCGAGACAGTAAGTGAGTCCGTCGGCCACCAGGCTGTGTCTCAAGAACGAATCAACGTTCTTGAGACACAGCCTGGTGGCCAGAAATACAACATCTGTGAAAATTTGCTAGCTAACAAGCTAGACAGTTAAAATTTACTGTCTAGCTAACAAGCTAGACAGTTTAAAATTTCACAGATAATGTTTTTATATTGTCGCTATAACAATAAACACTAAAAATAAAATATAATATATTGGGGCTCCCATACAAGAGACTTGATTATTTTTACCGTTTCTTGTTCGATACTAGTAACGGTGACAGGTAGGCTTTAACTATTCAAAGAATATTTAGATTTACGTTCTCTTTAAATAACTATAATTACTCAAAGTAAACTGTAGTCAACTTTTGAGTTTACTAAATATTGGGACTAACTAAAGTACGTGTCAAAGAAATACGTATACATAAGTAAATCCGAACAACTTAAAGCGTAAAATGTTCTTTCATATCTGCTTCTCTCACACGAAACGAAATTGGACTTACTAAAACATTATGTTTCAATATTAACAATATACGTACCTATCATCCGCTTAATCGAGCAGTAGTACCGATCCTCATCGCTTATTTAATGGCCCTGCTTGAGCCTTTTGAATTTGGACTGGCGTTTTAGGAGTTAGAAATTTATACTGAACATTTGATCACCACCAACCATTACATTATCTACATTATTGTACAGTATATAAGGCTTAGACTTCCTCGTGGAATTTAAACGACTTGTGACCTTATAAGTCTGTGTAGATATTAATACAGGGTTGGATTTAGGGGTTTAGGTGGGGATTAAAATCGCATTAATCAGTGTCTGTTACTACAGATTTAACTCACGGTATAAACAGTTAAGTGTTAGGGTACGATGTTGGATGCCATGGACTGTGGTGTGCACAAGTATTCGTATAGTGAGAACATAATAGTAATTGTATCGAAAATTATATATTCTAATCCGGAGGTCGCGGGTTCGAATCCTGACACTGGTTCACACCAATGACTTTTCGAAATTGTTTTCAGAAGTTATGCGTGATTAATATCGATGACTGAAAACTTTGTACCCGATATGGCAATAGGTTCGCCATTTGGGGCGTAAACATAACGGCGAGACGAGGCTTAACAGTCGCTGCCTACACCTTCGGCTAGAATAAGGCGTGAAGTTATGTTTTGTATCGAAATTCTTTATAATTACTCAAATTTTTACTTTATATTTGAAGGAGGCTAAGAAAAATTTGAGGCCAATATCATTTGCTATTGCTGCATTTTCTCCTGGTAGAGGTTAAGCCACGGACGCGAACATTCCCAGGCAAGGTTGACGTCAGGCAGGCGGCTGGCCATAAAACCACAGCCAAATCTTTTGACAACATGGACAGTTTGAAAGGATGACATATTGTATCGACACCATTTAGAGTGGGATAAGAGTATAAAAATCAATAAATCAATTTCACTAGTAAATAAATCAAAGATTTCGTAGATTTGTAGATAGTAGAATAATTCAAATATTTTGTGTGATTACAAATGTAATCTTCATGTATTCATATTGTTTCGGTTACATGAGTTTTTTAGCGGGCGTTTATTATGAATTTTTGGACGACTTTTTGGATAATTTGGTTAGGTTAGGTAAGGCTTTAGGTTTAGGCTAGGTTAGGTCCTAGTAACTAGTTGGTTAAATCCCAAAAAAAGAAAAAAAACGGTTACCATTATACAATACAAGATAGTAAACCCCTGTTGGACCTAAATTAGACGAAATTAGAGAAGGCAAAGGAATAGAGTTCAGCAAATAACTAAATATGTATTTTTTGTAGATCTATTTATTTTATTTATTTTTATTATAAATGATATTATATTAAATTAAATAATTTATATTAAATAACTGATATATATGTTACTTACAAGTAATCATTTACAAATTCACGAAACGCCTTATGACGGCGATAGTACACGGAAAGTCCGAGCTTACAAATTACTACGACCGGGTACAGTCGAGGATTAAAACGTAAAATCACAAACATTACCATTTAATTTCACAAATGAATGTTTAATTCTGTGCCTTCCACTTTCTTCTGGCAATCTTTTACTGTGAATGATTTTTAAGTCTTCATCTTGCTCTATAGAAATATAACGACTAATACTTAGTATATGTAACTTAATTCTAATCAATATCAGAAACTTCAAAACCAATTATAAAAATGTATTAACGTAACGTAAATTAACTCTGCGCCTTTTTCTACCTGAAGGTAGAGCAGTAAAAGCAGACAACGGCTGTTAAAGCCTCGAATCGCCAAATCGATACGTTACTTTTCAAATGGAATAGGTGGCGAACCTATTGCCATTACACCGAGCACCAAGCTCTTCGTCATCTAATCAGGCATAACTTCCGAAAATAATTTCGAGAAATCATTCATGTGAGTCCGGAATTGAGCCCACGATTTCTGAATCAGAAGCTTGGAACTCGACCACTGGACCACCGAGACATATTAATAGTGCCTATTTACTAATGAAGTATATCGGATAGGTATACCTATTATATCATTCCAATATAGGAGCGGATTATTGTAATATTGTTAACAATTTTGAAGGTAAGAAATGAAGGTAAGAAGTTCGCGCGGTAAACTAGATATTTACTAAGGAATATATACAAGCATTTACACCATCATATAAGTGTGTTTATTTACATAAACTTTCAATTTTGAAATACATGTAGAGGGTGCACATGAAAAAGTGTACCTTTAAATGCAACTCTGCCGACTCCAATGTCTACAGGTGACCGTTTCAACAGGAAGAAAATACTCACCAAAAATTACGCTGGTCCGGGCTCAATCCACTTAAACTCTTAGAGAACTAATAGTCAAATATTTATGAGATTTTGACTACGACATTTTTGATGAGGCATCTACGTAGATCTACTTAGATCACAAGATATCATTATAATGTTTGTTTAAATATGAGACTTTGGGTAGAAAGCGCATGTCTATGGTAATATATGACGTACATAACTTCACGCCTTTTTTACCCGAAGGTGTAGGAAGTGGCTGTTAAGCCTCGACTCGCCGTTATGATTACATCCCAAATGGAGTAGGATGCGAACCTATTGCCATACCTGGCACAAAGTCTTCAGTCATCGATATTCATCACACGTAACTTTCTAGATTAATTTCGAAAAGTCATTGGTGTGAACCAGGGTTCCAACGAGCGACTTTTTAATTCAGAAGCAGGGTGCTCGACCACTGGACCGCCAAGACTATGGTAATAGAAGTGTGAAAATACCTTATTAAGAATTTTATATTGATTACATCGATTTACGAGTCTGTAATCGTATTAACTATGTTTACAAAAGAAATGTCTGATCTGGAAATAAACATAACAAAAGTGAGAAACATCCATTACAAAATTAACATAACTCATGGACAACGAACAATGAAAATGTGATCCAATTTGTGCGGGAAAAGAAAGTGTCAAAAAGATAAAGGTAGTAACGAGGGCCCAGCGTTGTGCCCTGAGGCAAACCAGACGGGAACGCTTTTATCACTTTAAGCTTTGAATTATTTTGGTCTTTGGGGCCCCCAGTATGAAAAGGAAAGTGTAATTTCGTTACGCTTTGAGATGTCGACGCGACAATCTAATTATTTTCGGATGGTATGCCAGGTTCACCTTGTCAAAAGCCTCTGCAAGTTCTACGAGTTGACTTAATTAAAGAGTGTTGGTTTAATTTGTAAATTTTATTTAATAACAAGTATTTAAAAGTAAATTTTATTTAAGTAATGTTAAAAAAGATATCACAACAACTTACTATTATTTAAATTAGTAAAATACTATTAGTAAAATTATTATTAGTTAAATCTTGTTAGTTGTAAATTATTGGAATTATAAAACCGCTATCCTAGCTTTTAAAAAACCACGGGTCTTTTTTATAAGTAGTGTTCATCATCAAGAATTGAATTGATTTAAAAAACATTTACCTAGAACAAAATATATATTACAAAATTTTTAAACGCAGCGTTTTATAAATACAAGCTGTCGTTTGAAGTCACATTGTGCACTCGGGTATAGTTTAAAATCGAAAAGGTTATTGTAATTCTGGAAACTGTTAGTTTTTATAAATTTTTAAAACCTTATTAACTGAAATTACTCTTGCTTCACGCGGTTAAACATTCAATTTTATAATGGAGGGTGCTCATTTAAATGTAACAGTAAGTGTGAAGGCCGGAGGGCGATCGCTTTGTAGTATGCTTCAATTATCTGTTCTACAAATCATACCTAGCGGTCATTATAATGTGGGCGTGTACTTATTAGACTCAGCTTTAGGGCATTACGTGGTCTATGAATGGTTTTGCGTGTAATATTCTTTTTTAGTTAAATGTCTTGTTGTGAATTTGGTTTTTTCTTTTGTTAAAATGCACAAACAATATGGTCATATAATTATGTGTGATAAATGTGGGGTACATGTAATGGGCGTCAATGCTGAATTTTAATTAAATTCTATTTGTAGTTACATGATTCATAGAAGTTTTCTTTATGTTCATTTCACACCGTAATAAGCGTAAACGTTATAGACTTGGTCATCGATGACCAAGTATATCACATACTTGGTCATCGATATCATAAAAAATATACGAAAAGTATATTTAAAGCTTGTAGCAGAGTTTAACTCGAGACTAACCGACCATGAGTCTGAGTGATACATTCGTTCTATTTTTTCTTTGTTATTTTAATTTGACAATTGAACATTTTAGGTTCTATGTCCTCACTTAACTAAATGACTTGGTTGATTTTTGGGTACATGTTACGCAAATAAAGCCGATGACAAGCCGATAGAATGTATATTGTCGTATTTAGCGAATAAATTAAAGTAAATACATTCGTTAAATTTACAAACTACGAGTTTATCACAATTCACAATAAAACCTTTATTTAAATTACATCGATTGCGAAAATCTATTCTCCCAACCGCGGCACACGATCGACCGTTTAAATTATTACACCGTACTCATTGTACTGTATCTAATGTAGTGCTAAACTAACAAACGTATGCACGACTTGTTTTAAAAATAATGTTATAACCTTTTTATGGTTTTTCTGTAAGCCCTCATTTGTATATTGGGCGTGTTGGGCACGTGGCGACACGTGGCTGTGAAGATTGTCTGTTGCATCCATTGTAGGCTAAACCCCTTCTCTTTTGACGTTAACCGGTTAAAAGATTTTTTCCATTATTTTAATGAGTTGCAAGAGACAAATCTTTTGGGAAGCAAATTGTTATCCTATATGAATTGCTACAGTTGATCGATATTAGAATATATTAAAGTAACTCAAATATTGTCTGCTGTTGTATAAATTACAAGAAATGATGAACGTTGTCTACACCTTGTTCTCGTTCACATATTGTATAAAAAATAGTTTTTTGTTTTATGGGATTAAACGATCATTCCTAATGTAACCTGGTGTAAAGCGACTAGCGCCGGCCGTGGACATCTGCAACACCAAGAGAGTCACAGTCGACATGCGGCGTTTAGGGGGGTGGGAAGAGACAAAATCTACGTAAAGCGGGATTTTCTGAGAAATCGTCATATTATATCTTGCGATCTTGCCATTCACATAGGTTTCTATATGACTCAACATGCAACGTTCTACCACTGTTTATTCTTAATATACGCTATAAGTAGAATTAATCTGAGGTCTGATGAAAATAATCACATTTAGTTGATTGAATTCATCCGATTAATTCCGCTTAAAGTAAACGAAACCCGGTAAAATTTTACTTTTAAAATATTGAAATAATGGTATTGTTAGTTAAAAAGGTACTATAAGTTGAAATTACAAGTTGTATTTATTAAATCAATTATATGTTTAAAACAACAATTCAATTATTATTACATATCATTGCAATTTTTGGGATGAATAATAGGGATGATAATATTTTCATACTATAATAACTAATATAAAAAATAAATTTATAAAACAATACAACAATATTTCGAGTAAATATATTGGACCTAACAACTTTATCGCTGCTTTAAATCAGTCTCTAACCTTAATGAAATCCTAGTGTTATAATAATAAAGTCGATATTTCATAAAAACCTTACGTGGCTAAGGGTTGCCTCCCTATTCAACGTGTCCGCACAAATATCTCATGGCCTAATTGACTTGTAGCATGCGTGCGACAGAACAAGCAGATTTCATATAACCGCTGTTTTAGATGTTATGACATGTTTACTTAACGTGGGAACGTAGAGCGCTATTGTATAGAGTTTTGCAGATAGCTTTTGTGTGGGAATGATTTAATTTTTTAAAATTTCAATATTCTTTTTATGAAATAAAATAAACATTTATGGTCACTTTTAGAATATTTGATTTATTCCAAAATGAAAACTTGAGGCATTTCCATGACAATTACGGGTGCTAGACCATAAGGTTATTAAAACGATGATATGATATTTTCTAAATATAGTTTACCCACAACCTACTATTATCTACTTCTAATATTTAGTCCAGTCATTTAAGCTTAAATTAGGTAAGAATCTCGGAATTCGAGATACCCAGCTGTAAGTCTGGAAATAGTTGTATATTGACACCCTAAAAGTTGTCTCAAAACCTACATATGGTAGGGTGTAAGCAACTATTAAATTTCAAGGTCAAATGTCACAAAAATCGGTTTTTTGCGCTTTTTTTGGAAATATCTCATTTCCTATGGGTTTTTTGCTATTTGTATGTATTATCAATATTGTAGAATACAAAATTCTCTACAAATTTTGTTAAAAAATTTTTTTATACGGTGAACCGTTTTCGAGATAGAGGGCGGAGAGCGCGCGGTCACCGCATCACTTCAGGTCAACCGGTGCCTCCGGTCGAAAATGCGCTATATATAGTTGATGAACTATCAATAAATCAATGATTATAAATATTTGTCAATTTTATAAAGTATTATATTATATTTTATCAGTTTTTTCCTAACTTATCCACTTTTTATTCAGTATTAATTTATTTAACAACACTTACCTGCCCATGTAATTGCAGAATTGTTAATGAATTATAAGAATTATATTTGAATTTTAACCTAATTAATATTAATAACTTCTTACATGATGAAAAAGAAAACAAATAAATTATGGATTAATCTTTTTATTAAAAAATATCATTGAATATTTTTTTTTATTGTAAGTAAAAAAATGGAATAAAGGGTACAAAAACTACAATTTATAATTTTAAACATCTTCTACCTCTTCATCGTCGTCTTCTGGCTGCTGGTAAATATCAAACTGGTCTTCATTATCGTCTTCAACGACATTTGTCTCTGTCTGATTTCGGGATCAAAGGTTCCATCTTCGTTAATGTCGCTCTGATATGGTTGAGCATTGAGACAAGCTTGCCCATTACATTGGCCACAAGCTAAAGAGCATTGCAAGCCCGCTTTCCTGCATCCGCATCGCGAACCACAACCACTTTCGCAGTTGCAGAAAATTGTATTTAGCAAATCTTCTGGAGCAGGTGGTAAAATTGTCATGATAGGCTCCAGAAAATCATTTCGCATTGCCCAACCCCATACCTGGGGTTCCAAATCATGTCCTAACCAAGTTTGAACTTGATAATATACACGGTTGAAATGTTGATGAGCAGCTGCACTTGTTGATGGAATATTTGAAAGCTGCACAGGTTTATTAAGTTTTGTAGACTTGACGTAATGCGTATAACGAAAACACAAATCAGCCATAGTTCTTGAAATTGTACGTTTGTAGTTTACCAAGATACAATTCAAACTGAACGAAAGAGAAGATGGTCGTAACTATACAATACAAATGAACATCTGTCCCGACTGGCTATAAATAGAAAGGTCCGTAGTGTAGGGGCCCGTATAATTCCCAGGTATAATTTTCGACGTATTGGAAGAATTTTTAAATTTACAGATTTTAAAGAGGCACTAAATTATTTTCTATTTAAAATGTCATTAGTGTAAATGAGAATATAATTATATTATGATTTAAGTTTTTCTCTTAATTATTTTTTAATTTTAGTAAACGGTTATCAGTATTATTGAATAGATATAGATTTAATGCATGAAGAAAATGATAAAATATAATATAATAGTTTATAAAATTGACAAATATTTATAATCATTGATTTATTGATAGTTCATCAACTATATATGGCGCGTTTTCGACGGAGGCACCGGTTGACCTGAAGTGATGCGGTGACCGCGCGCTCTCCGCCCTCTATCTCGAAAACGGTTCACCGTATAAAAAAATTTTTAAACAAAATTTGTAGGGAATTTTGTATTCTACAATATTGATGATACATACAAATAGCAAAAAACCCATAGGAAATGAGATATTTCCAAAAAAAGCGCAAAAAAACCGATTTTTGTGACCTTTGACCTTGAAATTTAATAGTTGCTTACACCCTACCATATGTAGGTTTTGAGACAACTTTTAGGGTGTCAATATACAACTATTTACAGACTTACAGCTGGGTATCTCGAATTCCGAGGTGAACTTACTATAATGACTGGACTAATTATAAATACATTCTCCTTAGCAGAGTCACTTTTCATTATCAACTTTTTATTATTTCTGACATCAGGAATAAGTTAGTGCCTAGTTACTATCTACTATTTATTTATTAGTATCGGTGGTCCAGTGGTGGTCGAGCTCACGGCTTCTGATCCAGAGGTCGCGGTTTCGAATCCTGACACTGGCTCACACTAATGACTTTTCGATATTGATTTCGGAAACTTCATTAAACAATTTCGAATATTTATCACACATAACTATATGTGATAAATATCGATGACTGAATACTGTATGCCCTGTATGACAATAGGTTCACCATCTATTCCATTTGGGACGTAAACATAACGGGGAGACGAGACTTAGCAGCCAATGCCTACACCTTCGGGTAACAAGAGCGTGAAGTTATGTTATGTTTGTATGTGTGTATGTATTTACCTATTAGAAACCAGAAATGAGTAAACTCACCGTCTTTGTTCATTCCCATTGCGAGACATTTCTTCAGCCTGCAAGCTTGGCATTGGTTTCTATGAGCCTTGTCGACCACGCAACGACCTGTGCCCGCTTGACATCTGTGCAAAGTAAACCTTTTATTAATTGAAATATTTAAAAATACGAAAAACCATCAATACTGACTTCTTATTTAGTTACATTATTTCCCACTAGTTTAATAATTACAACACCTTATATATAAAGCTATGTATAATCCAAGTTATAATGTAATTCCATTTATCCTCTGGCTAGGACATTTCTACCCCACCTCCTTAACGCTCCACAAAAATGTGCTACCTACCGCAGAAACTAATACAGATTAAAGATATTTCATTACTGATAATCCCTTATATAATAGGCTTAAGCGACGTTGACATTTGTTGCAATCCCGTATAAAAGAGAGAAGTGGACCCAATATCGCGCCTTGTGGTACCCTGTTTCACGCTATTTAAGCTTTGAAGTTGTGCCATGAATGGCAGTGGTTTTTTTTGTACCTTAGTGCTACTCCAAGGCATACAATACTGTATAAATAATAATGACTAATAATCACAAATTGTTTACTTGTATTATGTATATATATAAGTATATAAACAAAAACCTAGAAACTAGAAAATGAAATATATTTTAGATGAGAATATACTGAGCTGAACAGATCTTTGAGTCTCTTTTAGCTTAATTTACTAGCTAAATAATGTTCACTATTGCACTTGGAATCTTGTACAAAAAATTACTTTAAAAAAAAGTTAAACCGACTTCTAGAAACGTAAACCACAAAATTTTAAGTAAATAAAAACAGTATCTTCATAACTAAAAAGAGATAAATAACTAAACTTACAAATTTGTATACTTAATACAATATACAAAACGTAATACTTAACATAAAGTAATCTTTAGCTATTAAAATATTTACAATTACCACTTATTTTTGGAGTCGGTGCCAGACTCAATAACGTAGTATGTATGATGTGCGCGGCCGTGAAAGTCACGCGGCAAAATAAAATACGGGGTAACTTTTAACCGGCACCTACTTCAGTAATAGATGACAATTGTAAATATTTTTATAGAAATCTCATTATTGAAGTCGGTGCAATACAACAGGGTCTTTTACCAAGGCTGGCACCGACTCCAAAAAATAAGTGGCAATTGTAAATATTTTAATGGCTAAAGATTACTTTATAAAAGTATTACGTTTTGTATATTGTATTCAGTATTAAGTATACAAATTAGTAAGTTTAGTTATTTATCTCTTTTTAGTTATGAAGGTACTGTTTTTATTTACTTAAAGATTTTGTGGTTTACGTTTCTAGAAGTCGGTTTAACTTTTTTTTTAAAGTATTTTTTTTCACGGATTTTAGTTATATTAATGAGTAGTGAACTTCAATAGAAGTTAGTTCATTTACATGGGTTTCAGTTTATTAAATATATTATCAGTTATTACAAGTCCGTTTGTTAAATGGTAGATATTTTTAGGGAGCTATAATTGTTATTAATAAGTACTTACTTAAAAGAGTTTTATAATACTTGTTAAGTATTTATATTTTTGTTATTATCATGGGTAGATAATAATACTGCAGCCTGAATGAAGACCAATCGTAGCCTTGAAAGTATTGCAGAAAAAAAATACAGTATTGTGTCCTAACTCCTAACCGTTTAAGAGTTCCGTAGCTTCATCATCAGTACGGCAGTATCAGATGTTGATTCAAGCATATCTCCTAAGCACAACGTCAATCCTATATACTACTAAACAGTTTCCATCGACTAACTGCAGTACTGTCTCCCAACTACTAATATTTAAGGAGTTATGTGGCTTCTTCATCAGCACAGCAGCATCAGACGTATATTCAAGCATACCTCACAAGCAACACGTTAGCCCCTACATACTACCAAGTAGTTTCTATCGACCAAATGCAGTGCTGTCTTCAAACTCCTAATCGTTGAGGAGTTCTGTGGCTTCTTCATCAGCTTAACAGCATCAAATGCTGACACCATACAAAATATTCCTAAGACATCACTATTACGTAACAAAGACACCATACTCGTATACAATTTTCGGAGCTTGCCTTCGATTTTGCCTGGTTTCCATCATCCGATCCTGACTTGGTGAAAATGGCACCATCTCGAAAGTAAACACTATAGAAAAAAAAACCATTTTTGAAATCCGTCCATAATTGACGAAAATATCGGTGAACAGACATAAAAAAAAAAATTATACATACAGACGAATAGAGAACCTCCTCCTTTTTTCGAAGTCAGTTAATAAAAAAATGGAATTTGTCTAAAAAGTAGGACAAAATCAATTAGGGAATCATAAAGCTGGTACACATGTCGCACTTGACCATCTATCATAGGGGTGCGTACACAATATTAATAACATTAGAACGGGTGGCGAATTAATTGAAACGCCACTTAGGAAGGGGGGGGCAAATGTTGAACAGATTTTTATATTGTATAAGCATTTATACTGTATTATAAAGATATTTAAAGTTATGCCGCAATATGATATTAAAATACGAAAATATGAGAATGCTGAATGAAATTATTAAAGTGATAAATCTATGGGTGAAATACAAATAGGGATCATTAAATCAAATCTATATGAAGATGACTATAAAAGTGACCATAAAGAAGTGACTGATGTCATCAAGTTAGATAAAGTACGCTAATAAGATATACCTACTATAGATGAACTTATTATAGTGATAGTGATAAATGTCGGATATAATTTAGGGATTGTAATGTGATACGAATTTGACAGGGCCTGTAAATAATCAAGAAAAACTAACAACCCGAAACAGTGGTAGAGCCAAGCAGTTCGCTGGATGAATGGGCCGGCTCGACCGATGAAATACCACGACCTCTCAGAAGATCGACGTAAAGTGGCTCATGCTGCATTTCGTTCGGTGAGAGAGGTACCCGGAGGCCCACCCCCTTTCCCCATCCTTTCCTTTCCCCTATCCCCTAAATGTCGGCAACGCAACATTAACACCATTTGTGTTGCTGGTGTCCATGGGCGGCGTTGGTTGCTTACCATCAGGTGACACGCCCGCTCGTTTGCCCTTCTATCCCATAAAAAAAAATATTTAAACAATATTTAAGAATGAAAATTTAAATTCTAATATAGTTGAAGTAAGATTCAGTTAGTAAAAAAGCTCTAAATAAAATTACCTACATCGTATTTAAATGCCCCTCGATTGACGATTTTAAGGAGGGTATGAATGAGAAGCGTTAGCGATGTTCACGCAAGTAGAGGTTGTCGTGTCTTAAAATTAGTATAAAAGATATTAATTCCATAAAATAATACTTAAGTTATGTACTATTGTCAGTCGTCAATATTTATTCTATCTATATTTTTTCACAAAAGTCAAAAGCATTTAATCTCCAGGTCACCGAAACCACAATTTTTACCTACAACATAAGATCATTTTACAAAATTAATTAACTGTAAACTATTTACGTGAATATATATCATTAGTAATGCCGTCAACTGATAATCTTCTCTATTTTCAAATTTACTCGTATCTTTTTTTCTTCTTCTTTGTATATGACTTTAGCCGGATTCTGCAAATGGTATTCCCTCTTGTTAATTTTTAGACCATTCTATTCATGACATAACTTGTTTTTATAAATATTTTTACAGTTTCCTTAAATGTTATAAGCACCGTATTATTTTTAAATGTTTTATTTTGTCAAGTGTAATATCGTCTCCATAGTAATCTTTAGATCGCTCAGTCGTCCAACATATACCACTCTTCACCGCGGCCACAGATGTACCAAAAATTACAGTCGCGCTTTCTACTGTGTTGGATTAAGTGGATTCAAGTGCTCCTTTCCCTTCGTATTTCTTTATTGTCCTTTTAGCGAACATTGTAGTATTTTTATTATTATTATACGCATAAAATTATGAATTACTGGTTTGACGGTTCGTTGATTTCAAAGCAGCCACACAGTACACAGATAATATTGATTTAATGTATTATTTTAAACGATTAGTCTTTTTCTTACAATATGTTTACTAAATAAAATGAACTTTTCCTATTTTTGTAATGCGTGAGATATGTATTATTATCTAATATATAAAATTCTCGAGTCTAGATGTGCGTAATTGAACTCCTCCGAAACGGCTTGACCGATTCTCATGAAATTTTATGTGCGTGTCGGGTAGGTCTGAGAATAGGACAACATCTATTTTTCATCCCCCTAAATCACAAGGGTAGCCCACCCCTCAATTTTTTTTTAATTTTTCGACATATTTCTGTTTCTTATTTTTTTTATAAAACGGGATACAAAAATACATGCAACCCTAAATTTTCAACCCCCTACGATCAACCCCTATTTTTTAAATTTTATTTTTCGGCAAGATAACGTTTGCTGGGTCAGCTAGTTTACTATATAACTAAACTTTTATAAGTATTTATTTCATTAAGAATTAATATGAATATGAAGTATAGTTTGCTTAATACAAGTCTTTAGTGTAGTTTGTTTTGTAGTTTTAGACTAAACGAAAAAAACAAAATCTCCAACTTCATATCTATACGACTTATATCAGGAAAATAATTTATCAAAAAGTGCCCAACTGCATAGGATTAAACAGATTGAAGTGTTCGTAATCCCTGTATATTGTATTGTCATGAGTAAGAGAAGAACAGATGAGACTCGTGTTGTAATTTTTGCTACGGATTAAAGGATCATAAATGTTTGCTTTTATTTTGTTTGTTACTGATTTTGATCAGAAAGTTTATTTAAATTAAATACTCTCGAGAGCAATGAATCCGGGTCACTTAAAGAATGTTAAAAATCTCGGAAACTAAAAATGATAGGTTAATGCAATAAATTGTATTTAATAGACAATGTAATACTCCTTAAATGAAAGTAAAAAAAATATGAGTCACCATACATTTTATTAACACAAAATTACATAAAGAAAAAATCTGCTGATCTCTCCTTAAAACAAAAATAGGAAACATGAAATTTTTGAACTTTATTACGATTTTCTTGAATTTTAATACTTCGTATTGCCTCCTCGTGCTTCCATTACTGCGTTTACGCGGTTTGGCATGCTGTACACCAAGTTCCTTATACGATTTTGGGGAATATTCTCCCATTCCTCTGTGAGAGCAATTTTGAGCTCACGAAGCGTGATTGGGGGAGGGTTTCGTTGTTTTACGCATCTGCCTAGCTCGTCCCAAGCATGCTCGATCGGGTTGATATCCGGGCTGCGCGCTGGCCACTCCATACGAGTAATGTTCAACTCTTGAAGGTAGTCATTCACAATCCTACCTGTATGAGGTCGGGCATTGTCATGCATAAATATAGCATCCTCACCTAAATTGACCATAAATGGACCAACGTGATCATTGAGGATTTCTTCCACATATCTTACGCTAGTTAAAGAGCCGTTTTCTATGATCACCAGCTCTGTGCGACTTTCAGAAGAAATTCCGGCCCACACAAGTACAGACCCACCACCGTAGGCTACTTTTTCCTCGATGCATGCTTGCTTGAATCTTTCCCCTGGTCTTCGATACACTCTGTGTCTTCCATCGTGCTTGTAGAGCATAAATTTTGATTCGTCGGAGAACATAACTTTTGACCAATCTTCAATACTCCAATTTACGTGGCTCTGGGCATATCTTAGTCTTGAAATACGATGCCCACGCTCCAGTTTAGGGCCGTTTGCAGGTCTAAGGGGTTTTAAGTTAGATTCAGCAAGCCGACGTCTTACTGTCCATGCACTTGGGTTACTTCCTCCGAGGCGTCGAAACTGATTGGTGAGTTCAGTTCCTGTGAGAAAGCAATTTCGAAGCATGGTGTTCACCAAGTATCGGTCTTCTCGTGCTGTGGTATACCTGGTTCTGCCCGTTCCTGGTCTGCGTAGGTTAGAACCAGTTTCTTCGTAACGTCGGAGAACTCTTTGTACTGTTGACAGCGACACACCAACAGTCCTGGCTGTATCGCGCTGACTCCGGCCGGTTTCCAGCATTGTAAGTATTCTGGTGCATTCTTCAGGCGTAAGCGACATA
This sequence comes from Euproctis similis, assembly GCA_905147225.2. Classification (NCBI taxonomy): domain Eukaryota; kingdom Metazoa; phylum Arthropoda; class Insecta; order Lepidoptera; family Erebidae; genus Euproctis; species Euproctis similis. The sequence goes on from LR990106.1 coordinate 18,606,857, forward strand.
ATTTCAGCTTGAATAATGAATATAGAGCACTATCAACATGGTTTATGTACCCACATAAATGACAGATTAGAAACAAAAGCAAAACCAAATGCTGTAATTTCGTAGTTCCATCTTCGAAAGTGGCCCTTTTTCAAATTTGATTTTTTTATGATATAACTTTACAATAACTAAGAAGTTTTAATACCTTCATTTAAGGAGTATTACATTGTCTATTAAATACAATTTATTGCATTAACCTAGCATTTTTAGTTTCCGAGATTTTTAGGATTCTTTAAGTGACCCGGATTCATTGCTCTCGAGTGTAGCTGCTTAGGAATTCTGACAATTGTTGGCTGAATCAAGTTAATAAACTAGAAAAATTGGAAGATATTTTTCTAAATATTTTTCACAGTAACGTTAGTTAACAAAAACACAAAATTAGATTATCTAAATATTAATGGTATTAATATTTGTACAAGTGTTAAGACACACTAGTTGGTGGAACTGCAACATTTTCGTAGGGAAACAACGGGTTTCGTCATATTTACGCTTGTATTACATTGCATATATATGTAACATATAATTGTATGAGTTATTATATATATTATTGAATAGATTATTTGTCCAACTTGTTTGAGTCTTTATTTGATGTTTGTCATGATCTGTATGTGCCACCATTAAAATCTATTTCTAAGTAAATTGCATTAATACTTATTCTTTATAGGAGTTTACTAAGAGGTTAATTATACCTGATACACGTATACACCTTCAGGCAATAAGCGCGTCAACTTATAACTGAGAATCAGGTACTAATTTCATCATAAATTGTCTCGAAAATAATGTGAATACCCCAATATTATTAATTTATATTAAAATAATTAAGATGAAAGTTTTGAACTCGAAAAAGAAAGTATTTTAATATTAATTATTCTGAAGCTTAACAGTCTCGGTGTTCTAGTAGTCTAGCACTCCGCTTCTGAATCAAGAAGTCGCGGGTTCGAATCCTGGCCCCCATCAATGACCTTTCCCAGTATGGCAATAGGTTTGCCACATATTCCATTTAGGACGTAAACATAACGGCGAGACGAGGCTTAACGGCCGCTGCCTACACCTTCGGGCAGAAAAAGGCGCGAAGATATGTTATGTTATTCTAAAGCAACATGGGTTTTATTCGATTTTTTTTATTTGGTAATTAAGTTTCGATCAAAAAAATCCCTTGAGATCAAGCTCGTTATTGTTATAATATTTTGTTTAGGAAAAGTCAGCTAGTGAACAATGTAATTTGTAATTTTAATTTTAAATTATGTTTTATTAAATTTTTATTTGCCTTTCAATGTTTCTTTAGTCGCCCTATATTCCGATCGACCTCGATAGTCAACACCTGACTCAGTGTAACATATTATTAGTAATACATTGTTCTGTAAATAATGTATATTGTTGTCTTAAGTGTTCAACATCCGCTATACTAATATGTATGTCACATATGTGAACTGTAGGCTTTGATGTATGTTCACTTTCCCTTCTTATTGTTGACTAGCTGTTGCTCGTAGCTTTACTCGCATAGCCTCCTTTTTCTAATCACGATAACTCTTTTCATAAATATCAGATGTTAATTAAACGCAAATCGCTAGGATAGTTTTTAATATCTCCGATTTTCTGGTGGGAAAGTAAAATTATGCTTGTGAATATCGTGCCTACATTTTGAGCTATCCGGTCAGCTATAAATCGAAGCAAATCATCCCTAGGATTTTCATGATGCGGTTGCAAAAAAAATTCAGGCCTACAGACAAAAATCTAAAAAGCCCAGAGGATTAGCATTGCCATTCAGCGTGGTAATGCGGCCAGTCTTCTGGGCACGCTGCCAGTAGACCGAGATGCGGAGAAATTTGATTTCAGGTAGTTTTTTAACATAACATACATACATCGTCTGTGTAGTCTGGAGGTCTAGCACCCCGTTTCTGCTGACACCCATGATCCTAGGAATTCTTCTCGGCGGTTACGTAAAATGTAATGTTATAATGAAAATTTATGTTTGTGACTCTTTCACGTAAAAACTACTGAATGGATTTTGTTAAAACTATACAATAATATAGCTTATATATGAGAACCAGACATAGGCTACAATTTATAAAGATATTATGTGTATTGTTCAAAATATGGCCATAAGTGTCATGAAAATTAACCATAAAATATATTTCATTACCGTCTCTGAGAAAAATATGAATGATAGAACAAATACATTCTTTTACAATATTACAGACCATATTAATATCTACAAAAAAGTTTGCTAGACCATATGTCCAACTATTGTGGTCATGTCGTAAGTACTTTTCCACATTTTAAAATTTAGTAAAAGTACCAATCGAAATCAGACCTAGTGGTCTGCTGAGATATAGTTAACTATATCTCTGTATTGATTGTTAGAAAAATAAACTACTTCGTAAGCGTAATTATTTCTTTACTCGATGATTACTCTTCAAATTATATATTACTAGCTGACCCGGGGAACTTTGTTCCGCATGCAATAGTAATAAATGAGTAAAATTTGGATTTTATAAAGTTCAGTTTGTGCTATTTGTCGGCACGCGTTTTGGCGCCAAACCCTACTGCTATGTCCCGCTATGTTAATACTGCAATATCTTCGTAAATATTCATTTAAATTACATGCTGTAAAGAGTCAGGATCATCTATATTAAATACACAATCTATTTAAGAAACTTAATTGGACGAAAATTAATGCTGTAATATTTAAAATCGCTTCGTAAATAAGACATTATTTCTCGTAAAAAGTAAAAAAATAAAAATGGTCAGGGTGGGTTATCCCTTAGAGATAGATATATGCCCTCGTGGACTTTTTTGTAGACCTTCTGAAGGTGTTTAATAATGTAGAACATTGTTTTGAACTAACACTTAGGATTCAGGCAGCGTTTGCAATTAAAGTTCTAAATCTTGAAAATTATCACTTTTTTTCACTACACTATACATGAATTATAAATCAAAACCACCCCGTTGATACCCTCTAACTATCGCATCAAAATCCGTTGCGTAGTTTTAAAGATATGCGCATATAAGGGGACAGACAGCGGAAAGTGACTTTGTTTTATACTATGTAATGATACAAAATCATTTTATGTACATAAAATGATTTTTCTGAATATTTTACTGACTAATCAACGCACAGTTTAAACAGGGGATCGTTGATAATAATTATATAATAAAATATGTGTAATATGTAATAAAAAAATGTGTAAATTGCTTAATGTGGAAACCCAAAAAGAAAGGATTTTCCGAAATTCTACCTCAAAGAAAGTGAAAACCTTCCAGGACCAATCACGTTCATTCTTTTTTACACTTTGTGTGTACCTTGATTGCTATTTTAGTATAAGCGTATTTATAATACGCTACCATTAGTATAAGTAAAGCATTAGCCTTTTTTCGTAGTAAAGAAATATAGTAAGGCGATACACAGTTTGCGGGATCTGCTAGTGTGGATTAATAAATATCGATGACTGACAACATTGAACCCGGTGTATCGCGATAGGTTCCGCAACTTCTTCCATTTGGGACGTAAAAACTAGGCAAGTCTAGGCCCAACAGTCGCTCCTACACTATTGGATAGAAAAAGTCGTGATTTGAAACAATTGTTTATAGATGCTTTTATTTATAGTTCTTAATTTTGCGAATAATACTCAATAATTTGCTTATGAAACCACGTTGTTGTTGAAACAGTTGTTTTAATAATCTGGCGTGTTATAAGCTGGTTACCTGTATATAAGTTTCCTTCTGACGGAGCGTTTGAAGAATCCACTGCAACCATTGCACGCGAGAATACCGTAATGCTTCCCAGAACTGGTATCACCGCACACAACGCAGATCAAACCTGAGAGAGATCGAGAATGTTATATAACAAATATTGTTTAATAAATAATATCAATATAATAGTTAGAATGCAGTATCAATTACTTGAATTTCGGAACCTCATTTATCTGAGAATGACTTAAAAACCTAGTTAGTATCAGTGCTAATTATTAACCTTTAATTATCTGTTTATGATTAAGCACAAGAAATAACGAAAATAATTCTAACAACTAATGACAACAGTCTCGGTGGTCCAGTGGTCGATCACCCAGCTTGTGGTCCAAGAAGTCATGATTCGAATACTTCGAATCCAGGCTTCACAACCATGACTTTCGTTAACATAACGGCAAGTCGAGGCTTAACAGTCGCTGCCTACACCTTCGGCTAGATAAAGGCGTGAAGTATGTATGTAATTCTATGACATTTTGATTTAAAATCTAGGCTGAGACCTATATTGTCAGTCTATCAGGCTTTAAAGAATCTAATATCACGATGAAGATGTACCTGTCTTACCCAAGTGATTGGTTTTCTTTGAAGGAGGATCTGGCAACCAAGGTCTGAGCGCTGGTGGAGCCAAAGCTGCAGCCACTAGAGCTGCAGAGGACGGAGGAGACCAACGAAGAGGAGATGTGTTGCCGTCACCTGTTGACAAGAAAACTATGACCATTTATATTCAAAACTAGTGAAAATCGCCGGATTGGTGATTTTTAAAGGGTTGAGTAGAGACAATTATTATTTGACGCCCATTAAAACATATTAATAAATCTGTATTATCTATAACAATTAAAATATAGATTAATAGAATAGAATAGCAATGCAATTGATGAAATTGGTTTGATTGTTTGTTTTGCATCACCCTTGTTTTTGCAAAAGAACACTAGGATAAAAGATTCTTGGGACATCGTTTACGTTTATAGTAGGTATAACGGGAACATGAGTACTTAATTGGATATGTTCATCATTATGAATTAGGATCATTGCAGTGCTGAGTCATTAGTTTAATTTCCTTCAATTTTATTCGATATAGTGCCCTACAAAATCACAAGTTGGTAAGTATGTACATATAATAGTATCACTACCCTCAAAATATTTAATCTCGATAAAGCTAATAGAATAACCATTGCAAATCATACCCTTTCATTTTAATAGATTTTCTGTATCCGTCGTAAGGGAGTGACCCCTTAAACCAGTGGTTACCAAACTTTTAAGCTTACGACACATTTAAATACGCATGACATTACATAACTTTACGCCTTTTTCTACCCGAAGGTGTATGCTTTGTCTGTTAAAACGCATAGTGCAATATTTTGTTTAGGATAAAATATATCATTACTTAAATATAAAATGCTTTACGAATTTCGCTGGACAATGTAATTATTAAATATATAACACATAATAAATATTATTAGACAATGTAAATATTATTGAAAAATTAATACAATATATGTACACGTGTGCTATGTGAATGTCCTCAAAAGGAATGCAAATTAGGCATGTTAGTGTATTTCTATCGAATTTTTTACTAAAATTTTGAATATAAAACAAACACAGTGATTATTTACAACACTACAACAGGAGTACATATATAGTCTTGGTGGTCCAGTGGTCGAGCACACGGATTTTGATCCAGGCGGTTCGAATCCTGACACTGGCTTACACCAATGACTTTTCGAAATTATTTTCGGGAGTTAAGTGTGATAAATATCGATGACTGAAAATTTCAATTTGGAACGTAAACATAACGGTGAGACGAGGCTTAACAGCCACTGCGTACACTTACGGGTAACAAAAGGCGTGAAGTTATGTTTAGTGTTCTACATAAACATAACTTAGGAGTAGGTTGTTTGTACAGATGTCTACTTAAATACATGGTTAATTACGAATTAATGAAAGTATGTATATATAGGTACTTTCTTTAGCCTTGATAACTTTGGGTTTGAGAGTTACATGCGTCTTAACTGTAATATCGGAGTCATTTTTAGAACCACTGCCTCAAAGCATGTTGAAAACAAACGATTTTGTACTTTATTTCGAGTACTGTAAGTCAGTTATGAAATAAAAAATAAATTTAACTACCAATGTGTCAGATCTATTAAGTGATTGGAAGGCAGACGTATAAATTAATTTGAAGGGATAATTCGAGAATTGTTAGTATAGTTTAGTATGTAGCGTTATTTATAGATTGGATATAGCTATATTTCCCTTTTTTTTCACTTACGGTATAAAGTCTACACTTATATCAAATTATAACCTTTTTGTTATGTCTTATTTTAGAATTAACGTATATATTTCAATCTGCTACCAGTTTCAGATCTATACAACATTAGTATCTTAAAATGTATAGAAGAAATTGATTGTCGAATCTTGAACACCCTGTAAGAAAATAAACGATGAACGGTGAACGTGAATGTTGTTCGTGAGTGGTGTTGTCAAAATATCGTCAGTACTCACCCCTCACAAAACAAACTCAATTATCTAATCAGACACAATGACTCTATTCTCATGTAAAGACGATTAATTGGTGAATTGTCGACGCATTTCTATTTATTTACCTATATTAAGTGTCCGCTGCAGTCATCACGTTAAATCTTATATAGAGTTAAAGATTTTATAGAGCTGGCATCGTTTTATTTTTGGCGAGACAAGAATAATTTGATCGCCTTTGATGATTATGAGTACAATTCTAATATTTGATTATTCCCCGTTATATTATATGATTAGAGTACAACTATAAACTGTTGAAATTTGTAATACACGCAATTTTGCAGCTAAATAATTCTCAGTTAATTAATGAATTTTGTTTATTTTATCATTTATTTCATTTTAATTAATCCTTAAATAAATAAAGACTAAAAATATTGTACATAAGTGTAATAAAAATATGTATAGAATAATAGCGTCAGTATTGCGTTTTGGGTGTTATTACAAGCATTTTATTTCCAACTATATTCGTATACAATAATCAAAAAGAAAAGAAAATGAAAAAGTAATTAATTCCATTCCTATCATCTCTACACATTCCAAACTCTTCATCAAATAAGATAATTTGTTAGGGGCACATCACACGCAGTAACTACATTTATACCACTAGCTGTGCAATAATGTGATTTCATTCATTCACTCGTTCACTTGTCATCGATTATTGCTTCTACAAAAATCACGCTCGTTTCTATATACTCTAGTTTTAGTGTTTTTATTTTGACAATTTGTGCTTTTTAGTGTATAAACTGTAAAATTCTCACTATATCAGTAGTAGTAGGTAAGAAATGTAATTATTAGACAATTTAAATATGATTTGAGGTGATTAATGTGTTATAAGTAATGATAAATTTGTCATTTTGTTCACAAACGAATTCCTATTGAGGTATTTATTAATGCAAGCTTTGACTTTATATAAGCGCCATTGCGAGATTTAGTCCAATTGGAAAACTTGATAGAAAGATTTCCTTTCACGGTCAATATTATAAGTTTTACTATTTAAATAAAAACAACGCTTGCTTTTGATATCTTAATATGGTAATTAAAATTAATGGTGAGTTACGAATTTTTTAACGGATTCAATCCGTAATTCACATTTTTCGATTTTTTTATATTATTCTTCAACCAATTTTATTTTGTACAAAACCTATTTTGTGAACTTAATTTTCGTATAATGTCATAAAGTTACTAAATAACAATTTTACCGTAGGTCGTCACACAGGGACCCCCACAATATGTGAGCAATATAAAATCAATATACGCCGAGATTGGTCCCTCGGGTGAAACCACATATGGGACCAGATATTAGGGGTTAAAACGGCTTACTGATATTATGATTTGAGGGCCAAACGAGAAATTAGATGTGCCGACGATACTAGTGCGCGTTTACCACTTGATCCGTTCTGGCGTTTATTTTTCATTGTTTTTTATTCTTAATAAATTGTGCACATGGCAAAGCGTAAATATAACTACGTACCCAACCATCGAGAGAATAAGATGATATCTAATTATTCATTTTAATTAAGTTTTATCAATTATTTTCATTTGAATATTTTCAGATGATAATCTAAATTAGCTGACCCGGCGAACTTTGTTTTGTCACGGAAGCAATATATAAATAACTAAAAAATTTTTTAGAGTCGCCTAAGTTAATCCTTATTACACCAGCTATATGCCAATAAAAGTCCCATCAAAATCGGTCCAACCATTTCAGATATTACCCGGACCAAACGGACAGACAGACAAAAATTATAAAAATGATATTTTGGTTTACTTACCATATCTATAAGGTAATCCGTAGCATAAACAAAATATCATTGGTTAACTATTGAACTTGAATTCGTATTTATTAAGTTGTGGTGTATACAAACATTAGGATCACAAAAAAGGCCAAATCCGCATCCCCTTTGATGTTTTATTTTAATATTATATAACTTTTTCCAATAACACAAGAAACAGTTACCTATATATTCAATATGCCTAATACAGAGCAATCACGAAACAATATACATGGAAGGCGCAACCTTCCCTTTCTATACCAATACATCCTACCAAAATAACACCGACTTATGTCACAATACATTTCCTGAACACGAAAGTAGATGGCATAAAAGAAAATTTTATAAGACACATAAAAAGTTCCGGGGCCCCGAAATTGGAAGTCAGCAGGCTGGAGCTTCTAAATCCGGGGTATCAGGATAAATCAATGTTTGTTTGTGTAGAGCGACACTTAAGGGCGGAATAACAATTCTACAGAGTGGTTTTGTTATATTTTTTATGTAACATTTTGAAGATGCTTTCTTTGGAAATGAATTACAGGAAAATCGTATTTATTTTTCTTCTCAGGGTACTAATTTGTAAATGAGGTGAAACAATAATTGGAATGTAATACTGATTTTAGCTACTATCTATGTAAATTATTTTGAGAGCAAAACAGTAGGGAACTATTGGCACACATAAAATGTGAATGATAGAAAAAATGAGTTTAATTTTAATCGACTTCAAAAAGTTATTTTTTCTTAGATATTTTACCTGAACTATAATACATTAAAATGATACCATTTTAATATCGCTTAGTTTTTGTCTAGACTTTTAGAGATTTATCTCATGTTTCTCTGTCTCATTTATCTCATATTTATCTCATCTATAGTTTTCAAATATTTTGCGCTTTTACATACCCGTATTGTCGTTTATATAGATGACCAAAACAAACACTCGTCAATGACTGCCGGTAATTGTCACAATTGAAGCTACGAATGAACGAATGAATGAATTCAAGTAATTTACTCTAACACTATATATCACCAAAGACAACTTTTAAAAAAATCCAATATTTAAGGCGTTTCCATTCATTTCATAATACGTATCTCGACTGGAAACTTTGTCGCTTGCCGTTTTATTTGGTTTTCTTTTGACGCGACGGCCCTTGAGCCCTCTGATTAATTTGCCCTCCGCCCCGTTCCCTATCTGTGGGTACTTGTTTAGACGCCTACTCGCGATGATTCTGTTGTAGACTCTTTTTATATACTTATATATATATCGTATTATAAAATAGATGGTTGACGAAATTTTTTTTTACTTATTCTTAGACATTTTTGTAAAAAATATAACAAAAGTATGAAATAAAGCCCGCTACCGAAAATTTTGCTTTCATCAATATTATTGCCAAACTTTCATAAGAATATGCCAAAAATTATAAAGTTATTGTATTGTTAGTCCACCGTGGTCCCAACCTGCGGAATTCTAACTAATGTCCAGGTACTAAACGAATAAGTTATATTCATGACAGCAATGCTTACTTCTACTTACTTGATACATTTGGGAAATGATAGATTTATTAGAATTGTATTTTGAAGAATATGGTCATTCATTACATATAATTTTTAAATATACACAAAACACTGCTGTATTAGCGACCAGATAACAAGGCTAAGAGCTGTCATGAGAAGAACCAGGCTAGATAATTATGTTGTAGTGAAGTTATGTCTGCAAATATAAAAAAAATAGATATTTGTTCAAACATACTACTTGAAAATCTAGTAGGTACCTACGCAATAAAAATACCCTATTATTTCTCAAACAACAAATTACCATGCTACATGTCGCTACGATGTTAATAAAATCCCAATATTCAAAACAGAACGCCATTATGTGAAAATGAAATTTCAAATCCCCTCAGTTCTATTGGTTATTTTGTATTCAGCGTGCACTCTGACCGGGTAAAGTGGCAAATCATGGAGAGGCTGAAAATCAGTCAAATAGACCCCCGAGTTACTGGCTGTATGGGTTTGAATACTAATGCCGCTGTGTTCCTGGGAAATGCGAAAAAAAAACATACCAGAAGCATGGCCGCCACGCGGAAATGGCGTAAAAATGAAAATTATCTCGTTTTGAATGTGAAGTGAATTTGTTGGGGGCTCGTTATACAATTTGTTGTAATAAGTTGTGTTGATTGTATGGTTTATTAATATCTACATTTATTTACCAATTATTTACTATCATTTAATGACTGATTGAAGGTTATTATGATTCGTTTAAGTAAGTTCAGTATATGGCCTCATGGTATATAATAGATAGGTAGAGGTTCGCTGCATGAATGGGCCGGCTCGACATACCACGATCTCTCGGAATATCCGGAATATCGGCGTAAAGATGGCAAATGCCGCGTTTCGCTCGGTGAAATAGGTATCCGGAGGTCCAGCCCCTTCCCCACTCCGCTCCCCATCCCACTTCCGACATCTTTCCATATCCCATTTAAAAGCCGGCAATGCAACTTTAACACGATCTGTGTTGCAAATGTCCATGGGCTGTGTTGGTTACTTATTATCAAGTAAAACGCCTTCTTGTTTGCCCCACTAAATAAATGATCGGCTGTTGAACTGAAGTTGCCGGTCTAATTTTTTTCTACAGCGATTTGCAAAATTACAAATATTTTAAAATTCAATTGCAGAATACTTAAGACAGGAGAAGTTTCATGATTTATATCTTCGTCTCGCTACATTCATTATAAGTGGAGCACTGACATTTTTAGTTGGAAGAATTTGTATGTTAAGAAGAATATTGGAAGATATTGTATATTTAGTTAAATGTCTCTGATTGTTCCGATTACTAAAGTCAAAGAAGTATGGGGATACTTCTTTGACTTTCTTGTAAGTATATGGTCTTTTGGCCACAGCCTGTAACCTAAGCGGCAGGATGGACTTTACTGACTTTAACTTGAGAAATATCATTAGACGTCTCTACATTGTTTGCGAAATTTTCATTGTAATTAAAAAACAACCATTATTTTAAAGCTTATTATATTACTAAATATATCAATGATCAAAAACGTATGATGTAAAGGTAAGTAAACTTTGTGCCCGGTATGGCAATAGGTTCGCCACCTATTTCATTTGTGACCTAAAACATAACGACGTGTCGAAGCTTAACAGCTACTGCCTACACCTTCGGGTATAAAAAATAATAGCGTTTAGAGCAGTAAAAAAATCAGAAGAAGATTGAAAAAGCAGAATTGTTTTTTACTATGCACCATAACGCAAAAAGCGGCTAACTTAACAGTGGTAGAATTACACAGATGGCTGCATGAATGGGCCAAGTCAACCGGTTAAATACCACGACCGCTCAGAATTTGACCTAAAGTGGCTCATGCTGTGTGTCGTTCGGTGAGAGAAGTATCCGGAGGTCTAATTCCTATTCTTCTCTCCTTTTTATCCCACCTCCAACCCCTTTTCTATCCCATTTTTAAGCCGGCAAAGCAACAGTAAAATTTTCAGTGCTGTAGTTGTCCATGAGTGGTGTTGGTTCCTTACCATCAGATGACATGCCTACTACTTTATCCTCCCTATTCCATAAAAAAGTAGGAAAAAAGCGATGATATTAATTCTCACCTGTCATTCTGCCGTCGGAATGGTCCTGACCCAACTGATGTGTCTGTGCCACTTCCATAATAGTACGTATTCTGGTCACTTAAACGACAGTTCTCTGATAGGGTTAATTCATTGTTTTAAGTTTGGCATTTGAATGTGCTACATTAATTATTAATATATTTTACTGTAGATAAATAATATTATTATTATTTGAACCTTATTTACTAATTATTATTTTATACACCTATTCACACACACATATTCAACAGTGGTAGAGCCAAGCAGTTCACTGCATGAATGGGCCGGCTCGACCGGTGAAATACCACGACCTCTCAGAAGACCGACGTAAAGTGGCTCATGACGTGTTCCGTTCGGTGAGAGAGGTACCCGGAGGCCCACCCCCTTCCCCATCCTTTCCTATCCCCTATCCCTTAAAGGTCGGCAACGCAACAGTAACATTATATGTGTTGCTGCTGTCCATGGGCGGCGTTGGTTGCTTACCATCAGGTGACACGCCTGCTCGTTTGCCCTCCTATCCCATAAAAAAATACACAGTATAAAACAAAGTCACTTTCCGCTGTCTGTCCCCTTATATGCTTAGGTCTTTGAAACTATGCAACAGATTTTGATGCGTTTTTTTCAATAGATATAGGGCGTCAACGGGGTGGTATTGACCCGGGTTGGTTCTCTGTCTCTTTAAAAGACTAAATGAAAAGCATATAGGGACATGAAGATTAGTTATGTTATACTTTAAATTTACTATCGATTAATTATAAGTATTATTTTAAATGAATAAGTAGATAAAAGATTTACTCGATATTTGACAGGGCCAATGAAAATCGATTCACAATAGATAAAAGTAAGCAGTGTAAACTTATTAACGGCACCGAAAAGCTAAGCTTATGTTAAAAATTGAGCAACTGCATTTTCATTGCAAAAATGAAAAAAAAAATTATATAGTAGAAAAAAATTGTGATTAATTGTAATAACTGACCAAAAATCTACAATAAATGAAGTATAAAAAAAATAATGTCAAAATGTTATTCTCGAAAATGTTATTTACTTAATAGTGTATATTTGCGCAGATGGCGGGTCGAATGTGCGATTGAAGAAATTAAATGTAAAAGGTTACAATTTGTGTACAAATCAAAACTCGGAGAGTTCGATAAACTTCTTATTGTCATTACTGAAGTAACACATAGAATATTCGATATTTATATATTTGATTATTCAATATATAGACAAAAAGGTATAATGTTTGTAATGCCTTCGTAGCAATTTCGTAGAGGCAGAATCGACAACAGCTACGAAGAGACGCTGCTTGGCAAATGTTTAATTTATCTGTTTTTTTTTCTTTTTCGCAAATATTTGCTTGACATGCAAATGTAATATTTTCAGGGTAATTTAACCTCTTCGGTCAACCTTTTATATGAGCCATTGCAATTGAGAATATGAATTCGACGTTATAGATAATCTTGGAACTTCTCGAATGGAATTAATTAATTATATTTTTTACCTCTGCAGAAATATCGTGTTTGATATTTGTATATATTATTTATAAATAATTCAACGTTTATGTTTTTAACGCACTGTTCCTATTTAATAACAATTGACAATATTTTATTTGAACAAAAAATAAAGTCTTAGTTTAGACATTATTTTTACTCGCTCAGTAATTTTATCGTTATTTTTTATGTAGTTATATAAATAATTATTAGATAATGTATACAAACCTCTGATAGAATCAAAATTATCAATAATTGATAATTAAATTTCTATTGCTTGTGTTTTATTTAAGATATTAACTACAGTAAAATATATTTATGGAATTATGGAAAGATTAACGAACTAAAACTTAGAACAGATTCCCGCCAAAAATTTGACAGTTCACTTGACGTTTCACTTTGACGTTTATGTTTTTTGCAACGAGTAGACAACGACCAAAACACGCGCGTTACGCCACGGCCGGGGAACTTTTGACGCGATATTGCTTGTGAGCTTGAAGGCGTGGCGTGGCTCCGCCCCGTTGCTTTTCGCGTCTGACTCTATCCCCCAGACAGGGGGACACTTCGATTTTGGGTCAGCTGTTAACCGTCCGTTTTAAGCTTTAATTTGTGGCATTACGCCGCTGTCGGACCCGCGCCGTTTAGAATAATGACGTCGTACATTTTAGCCGGGATTGAACATTCCATTTTCCAATTACAACATGGAATGTTTGTTCAAATCTATATACAAACAATTAGGTGCGGCACTATTTATGTGGTAGTCGCTTTGTTGCGGCTTTAATTTGAATTTTCTCTATTCTACTATAGCAACTGTACGTAGATAGATAGCAAGTGATAAATTATTTTACAACTAGACTGAGACGACCACATGTACCTAAATATAAGCAATTTACCTACAAGCATTTATAGGTTTATCTATTAGTCATTTCATCCCTTACTTCTGATAACTGGTAAATGTAACTACAACAGTCGCGTGTTTCAGGAAATACTTGAACAAATCGTTTACTTTTATATTCATTTACATAATACGTTTTTTTGAAGCGGTACATTGACTTTATTACTTAAAACTTAAACGAGAGTGGAGTTGCAGGAAACAGGCAGGGTGATAAATTAACTCTTTACTTAAATGAGTGATTTACTAGATTTTTGTTAGTATGCATTTTCAACACAGTAAGAAACTTACAGACTAGAAAGTACTGTGTTGTTTCATTACTTTATGGATATTATATTATTTTAATTAGTATTAGTAGATAATTATTGTTAGTATAATTATTATTAGTAGATATACCTAGTAGCCAAGGCATCTCTTCTCGTAGTTATCCTAAGAAGCGGCTAGAGACTTGATGTGATGCGGACCATCTCTCGTATAAGTCTCCATGCCTGGTGGTTCAAATTTCCGACTTCTTACTCTGAGATACCGAGTTCGAATCTTGAATCCGATTTCACACTAGTGTTATCGATTACCTACTAACAAAATTGTTTAAGAAAGTGAATTCCCTCGCAGAATTTATTTCTTCTTGAATTGAGATAACCTTCACCTACAGTTATTAAAAGCTTATATTACAGCGTTATAAAAGTTATACCTTTAAGAATATAGTCTAAACTTATAACTCTGCCTACCCCGTAAGGGACTTGACGTGAAGTTATTTATGTATGTAGTCAAAACAAAATATTTGTATATCTATCTACATAGAGAGAATGACATTTGATCTCGCCCAATAAGAGACCGTATATTTGTCAGGGCGTGGCGTTGGGTACATGTGCCTGCGGAAAACAACTGTCATAGAGGAAAAGTCAACGATTGGGCGCCCAACTTCTGTCAGTAAAGGGAGCTATCAAGATCGGAAGATTTTGAATGGTGCGTTCAGATATTATAGATATTTATATATACCGTATAATAAGGTATTTTTATGCCTTCAATACCTGAATATTAAAGCAGCAGCATTATGCCTCGACACGCGAAACTTAATAGGTATAGATTTTAAGAAAAAATTAAAATAAATTCTATACTTTTAATCAAAGTAAAAACACTGATCATTTAGTGGCCAGTGTCATTTTGTTAAGACATAAAAAAGAATCCTCAAGTGTGTTAAAAAAAAAATCATTTTTTTAATTTGTCATTGTGTTATACCTTAACATCTACATAATAAATTAAAAATTGGTCCAGGAAACCTACTCTAGAGCAGTAACTTTATAAAACACACCTGTATCTAATAGACACACATGTCAGTATAACTACCCATAAAAAGCTCATATCTCAGGAAAATGAGAAAACGAACTTCGAAGTTCGTTTTTTCATATTTTTTTTAAATATATCAAAGTCCAGGTTCCATATCTATAATCCTGAGGTCATTACGAACCCAAGCAGTTGTAGAGCTTTAGATGAACGTAGCTATTTAGTGAAGTCATTGTATGATGACGTTATCATAATAAAATGTACTTAGTTTATTATAAATTGGGCAGTTATTAATTTTAATATTCAACAGTTTTTTATTTAACTGAGTTAGTTCCAGGCAATTATTAGTTTTAATATTCATCAGGTCTTAATGTCACTTATGTAGTTCTGATCCGCAACGCATGGGGGTGAAGTCATGTTCCTCACATTGTTAATCGTCATTCGATGACTACAAATAAGTATGTGCACTAAAAGATAAAAAGGATTTTTTTTGTGTTTTAGTATTGATAGATTTGGTCAATCTACGAAAAAGACAATCTAAAAATTGTATATTCCGACTTCAGTTTACTCATAAATCCCTTCAAAAGGAACCCCGAAAACTACCCACAAGTCAATTGCCAAACTGCGAGTTTTCTCCGGGGTGAACCCCCCCTATCCACCCTTTTGCACCCCGTTTACCCCGAATCCCGGTCGCCACCCTAAACCACGGTGTTCAGTGACAGTTCAATAAGGCACAGCGACCAATCGCGGCAAACGTCGCCCAGTATAAGCCAATAGGATTAACGCTATCTCCGATGTGTTCAGACACTTTTAGTTTCGTATGACGGCGTCACACTCTAACGCACGGCAGACGGATTCTTGATTCGATTTCGAATGAATTCCTTATACGAATTTTCTTTTGTTTTTCAGTTCGTTGAAAAGGGCATGTCCATGTTAATATTAACTGCTCTTTTTTTTTTCTTTTTCAGATATAAAATGCAAAAAGGTGGAATGGATTTCATGTTTTGGTTCACATTGAGCACTGTATAGTTTATTATTTACATAAAGGTAGTTAAATAGAAACAGGGATGGAATAAAAAGCTATGGGTACGAAAGTCTTCGGGATTGAAGTGCAATTTTAATCTAGTTCTCTACCCTCTAAGCTAGGTATCGACGATCAAGATTGTCCTACTAATATTGAAATGCGCATACATTTAAAATAAATGAGGTATTAATTAGCATGGCCTTCAATAGCTTTGAATAATAGTTCTAAAGCCTAACAAACTAAGTACGAAAATGGACTTAGATAAATCAAGTATTTGATCCCATTTACTAAGACGACTCTAGGTAAGTACAGCACAAGTACACATGCAGTCAGATCTATTGCTTCTGTTACTCTCTGGTACTGTTCTTCTGATTCCAGAAGTCTATTTTTCAAATACATTGATTTTCTGAAATCTTTTCACGAGTTGTGCATGGCATAAAAATATCGCTAAAAATAATTACTAACAGTGGTAGAGTCAAGCAGTTTGCTGCATGAATGGGCCGGCTCGACCGGTGAAATACCATGATCTCTCAGAAGATCGACGTAAAGTGTCTCACTCCGCGTTTCGTTCGGTGAGGGAGGTACCCGGAGGCCCACCTCCCTTCCCCATCCAACTCCCTTATAGGATGGCAACGCAACTGTAACACTATATGTGTTGCAGGTGTCCAACTACTACTACTCGTTTGCACTAGATACTATCTCATGAAAAAAAATTGATTTATCTCGAAATTTCACATTCGACAGAATCTTGTAAATACGAGTAGCTTGTGAGGCGTGCAATAAATAAATAATTAGCCTCATATTCACGTGGAGATATTAAATGAACACAATCAAGTCTTTTAAATGAATGTCATGTACAGTGTTTATTATAATCGTTGCAAATTTAACAAACAAATTGGATAATGATCACGACGGGATACTATGGCAGGAGGGTGCCTGCTACTGACTGGAGCAAGGGTGTGTACCTCTGGGTAAAGTACTGTATCTATCACAATTGAATAATATATAATATTTTGGGCACAATACACACAGCACCCTCTAGTTCCAAGCTAAACAACTAAATGCTTCTGTTATGGAAACTAGATAAACATAAATGGATATTAATACATGTAGGTATACTTTTCTTTTGTAAATAATAACTCATAGAAAAACACCTAGACGCCCTACAAACATTCATGCTTGACATAAATATATGTGCTTGCGTGGGGATCGAACCCGCGACCACGATTCCATAGCCGGTTGTTTTATCAATGCACCACAAGGCCCGTTGATTTGTGTTTTAGTATTCAATACAGATACTGTGATAAGTGAATAGCAGTATTATGTATATATGTATAAAGTCTAGGTAGCGTCAATGAAAGGATTGTCAAATTAATTATTCGCCACAAACTTTAATAAAATTCAGTAGTTACATATTTAATTAGTTATTTTTTTAAATTTATTTTTTAATATGTTGCGGTCTTTTTCTACCTGACGATGTAGGTAGCGGCTGGTAAGCCTCGACTAGTTAAATGTTTACATCCCAATTGGTGATGGAAAGTATTGCTGGGCACAATGTTACTGTCAGACGTCAGTTATTGATATTTATCACACATGACTTTCGAGGAGTCATCGGGTGTCATCCAGGATTAAGAAGATCCCATGACTTCTTGATTTAGAAGAGGGGTGCTTGACTTCCACACCAACGATAGGTACAGCTATATGATTCTGATGTTTGTATTGAGTGTGTGTGTGGTGCATTAATCCACTATACATTTATCACTTAGATTATCCACTATAGATGAAATAGATATAGTTGAATTCGTTATGATCAAAATTACCACGATCGTAAGAAAGTCGGCGTAAAGTGACCAATTCCACGATTCATTCAGTAAAAAGGGGTATACGGAGGTCCTCGCCTTGCCTTCCCGCTCTTGTCCTCGTAATCCAACTATAATACTCTCGGTGTTACAGATGTTCGTATGCAGCGTTAGCCACATACCACCAGCTGACTTGTGGGCTCGTTTGACCCCTTCTTCCATAAAAATAATGATAATAGGGAAATAACAAAAACCCTGACATGAATAATATCACTTGCCCCATGGAAAGTATGAATACTAAAACTCTTCTTCATAGTTGACCGACCTCGTGGTGCATTGGGAAAACAACCGACTTCTGAGTAGAGGTGGACGGGTTACATTCCCACCAGAGTACAAATATTTGTGATGAATATGGACAGTTATGTGGCGTCTGGGCGCGTTTATGAATTGATTTCCATTGTTTAACAACTTAACATAACTTCACGTCTTTTTCTACCCGAACGTGGAGGCGGCAGCGGCGTTTAAGCCTCGAGTTGCTGAATGGTAACTTTCCAAATGGTGGCCAATTGGAAATGGCCATACACCGAATACAAAGTTGTCAGTCATCGATATTTATCACACATAACTTCCGAAAAGAATGGTGTGATAGGTACCTACTGAAGAAAATGTGACACTTGGTTTACTACCCTTTTAAATCCACGGTACTAGAAAACAATATCATACCCCTTATCTCTTTGTCAGAAATCTTAATGTTACATTGAAACTAAAGGGTGTCGTCGACGACCAAGTCAGTAAAGCTCGCCGGAGTATCTTTGCAAAACTGAGCCTGGCTCGCGACTCGTCGATAAGCTATTAGTCTAGTCGATAAGTTGAAAATGGTACAAAATAGACATTCTGTTCTTAAAATTATGTGCGATAGCTCATTGGATCCGGAATGACGTCTACAAAAATGTGCCAAAAGCGTGTATTAGCACATCAAAAATTGCAAAAGTTATAAACAACTAAAGAGGAAAAAAATGGCATTTCGTTTTTTGCCAATATTTAATAAACTATTAATATTTAAGAAATTTCAAAAGGGCCAATTCAAAAACTTCAATTTCAAAAAAAAATGTTTAAATAATTTAACAGTCTCGGTGGCGCAGTGGGCGAGCGCACGGCCTCTGATCCAGAGGGTTTGATTCCAGATACTGGCTCACACCAATGACTTTTCGAAATTGTTTTCGGAAGTTATGTGTGATAAATACCGATGACTGACAAACTTTGTGCCCGGTATGGCAATAGGTTCGCCACCTATTCCATTTGGGACGTAAACATAACGGCGAGACGAGGCTTAACAGCCGCTGCCTACACCTTCGGGTAACACAAGGCGTGAAGTTATGTATGTTATGTTATGTTTAAATAATAGTCGTAAAAAATTATCGCTTCGTAGAGCCTTTCTTACATCCATACTTAACAAGATCGTGCCATAAAAAGTAAAAAAATATTTATACTTTGTTTATAACAATTTTTTTACTTGAACAAAAACTTAAAGATTTTTAAGTTTAAGAAAATTTCGTTAGTTAACAATTGTTTAACTCGTTGAAAAATTAACTTTAAGTAAAATTTCCAACGGGAATAAATTATTTATAGCGTTCAGAATACACCATAATTTTTTCAAATTTAAAAAAAAAAATTCAATAGGTACCTTAAATAAATTAATTAATGCGCCGTACTCGCTTTTGACGCCTCGCACGCATCCGAAAAATGTCACGCGCAGACCTATTTTCAGCGTTAAATTAAAATTATAAATAATGGAGATAGAGTTCCGGGAGTTAGGAGTTTTTTATTGGAAATTTCCTCCTCTTTCAGAATCTTTATTTGAAATCAAATCTCTAAATCAGAATCTTTATCTTAAATATGGGCAAAAAACGAAATGCCATTTTTTTTCATCTTTAATTGTTTATAACTTTTGCCATTTTTTATGTATGTAGGTATATCTTTTACTCGCTTTTGGCACATTTTTCTAGACGTCATTCCGGATCGAATGAGCTATCGCACATAATTTTAAGAGCAGTATCTCTATTTTGTACCATTTTCAACTTGTCGACTAGACTATATATTTTTTACTCGTCTCGCCATGCAACAAGACATGTTTGCGACTGTTTCGTTCTCTAGTGGATCAGCACTAACTAAAATCGCGGACTTACTCGCCGTCGATCAAGGCCTTAAGATTCACTGAGTGAATAGTGCCTACATAATATTACAAGTCCATTTAGGTTTATCGCATACAGCAGAACTAATTTGCATCAGGTACCTAGTGCCTACATTCCGGTCGATGTCCATACAGGAATACAGATATGTAGTCGAATTGATGCAATTGCACTGTACACTTAATGGTCACAAAGGGAATGTTATACTCGTTACACTTAGCACGTACTTACCTATTCAAATCAATTTGCCGACTCACTAGACTTATTTCGTATCAAATGGTTTTAGGAAGTTACTGAATCATACTAATTACAAGCGATGCCAGACTTCGTCTGCGTGGATTTGGTTTTTTTTTCAAATGGCAGTACGAAAAACAGTTTTCAACATACTTTCTGATCGACTGAAAAATTGTAGTATACTGTATACTTATTCAGTGGTCGAGCACTTTCGGAGAAGAGACATACTGACACTCGAAATTTGTCTATCTAATATGTAAAATTCTCGTGTCACAATTTTCGTTCCCATACTCCTCCGAAATGGCTTGACCGATTCTCATGAAATTTTGTATGCATATCGGGTAAGTCCGAGAATAGGACATCTATTTTTCATTCCCCTATATCACAAGGGTTTTTTTATTTTTTTTATAAAACGGGATACAAAAATACATACAACCCCCTACGATCAACCCTAGTTGTTGTAGTTAGTTTATAGATATAGACCACAGAAATAGATAAAGATAGAACGGCGAATAGGCGTGGCAAGCGTGCCAAAACCATGCACTATATTGCATGCTTTTCGAAACTCGCTCTCATTACGCAACGAGCGTTCCTGCCATGCGTTCAGGACGTAAAAAATAGATAAAACGTCACATATATGCCTTTTTATGCTGTGACAAATTGTAAAAACAAAAGTAGTGAATCAAATATGAGAAAAGGAAATATTTCGTATGATCAGTAAGTACAGAAAATCAGTAGAAAGTATTTTTTTGAGATTATAAATTATTGTTTTACTTTTACTATGTTCAATAATTACGATCACAAGTTGTATATTTTTTCGTTATGATAAATATCCATTGCTGTCCGCATTCAACGCTCGTATACAAAAACATTGCGCGTATAAATTATACGCGTAATGTACGTCAAATCGAACGAAATACACAATACACCTGCTAGTTGATCGCTGTGTCTGTTAATCGCTGTGATTGGTCTTCGAATGTTAGAGATGGGCCCTCCATGTATCTTTGAGTCTTAGGACTTATCGATAAATTAATTCAATAATAATTTGAGTATCAGCTCATGTCTTGCTTTGTCCCTAGTTTATTCTAACACCACAAATTTCAACCAAAGTGCTTCGTAATTACATTGGCAGCAGTTTATTTGACAGTATAAGTTTTCACCAATTTGACCAATCGCCGATGGAAAATCATCTCGTTCTTCTCAAACGGGCAGTAACCGAGGTATATGTAGACGTTCGGCTTCGTTATTTAACCAGGACTATGAGGGCAACCCTTACAAAAAGGCAAATATTTAATAAATATGTATAGTTTCAAGGACAGTAAAATATTTACCGGTTACCGGACAGTAACTACCCAAAGCTTGGGCTATTTTTGATTTTATTCGGGTTTCATTCGCAAGACACGAAATAAAACTGCAAAAGTATTTTTTTTTATTCATTATATTTTTTGTCAGAAGGTAATACAGTGCCAAAACAGTAACAAAACATAAGTTAGACAAAAATCAAGACTGCATCTAGCATCAACTACTCAATAATATGTTAAACAATAATACCTATAACTGATATAGGGCATTGAAGACGAATAATTTAAATACGCTTAATAATAAAAATGTTTAGTAATATTTTTCACAACAATTGAACTCACAGTTGGCAACAGTGACTATTTACTTAATAACTGTGAATTATATTAATTAATATAACACCGATACGCCTAACGGATATTAATTTTTTCATTTCTACATTATTATTTGGAGGGTAGTTATGCGCAAATTGAAACAAATCAGATGCATGCGTGCATTCAACAAGCCATTAACAATAAAAAATAAATAAACAAATTTTAATAAATTCATAAGAATAGTTCATTTTAATAATTATTTTAAAAAATAAATAAATACATGCGTCAATTATTTGAGTTCATCATTTTATAACTAAAGAAGGATTATGAAAGGATAAAATATAAAGAATAATTTAGCCTATTATGTAATAAATTTCCACTAAATAAATTAATAGCTTATATAATGGAAGCGGAATTTATATAATAATATTTTTTTCACACTTCGTCTTATTTGGTAAAAAAAATAAGTTTAGTTTAAATTAATTTCTCAACAAAAATCAAAATAGTACATTGGACTTAAAATAGTAGGTACCTACACAGAAACAAATAGCATGAGAAAGAGGTTTTAAATTCAAGCTGCACTTTTATTTACTACAGATGATATTCTTTTATACTTTATTTAAAAAGAAATATCTTATAACACTTTTTTTTGCTAAAGTCGCTGAAGAGATGCAAAATAAAAATAAATAATAAAATATTTGTCAAACTAATCAATCATCTTTTTTCAACCAATAATCAAAAGTAAACTCATAAAAATATTTGAAATAAATATATAACACTAAGTAAATTATCACGAGATTCTTAATAATTGCACATAACTACCCACATTAGTAATACTGCGCAAGAGCAGAATTACGGCACACCTGCTCAAAAATCAGTCTGTCACTAGCCACCATGCCGCGTAATTCTAACGTTTAATCACAAAAAAGATATTTTTATAATTTACTGTATACACTGATTCTAACACGAAGAGGAAAGACACCTTCAAAATATTAAATATCCTTTTTTTAATTATTACATATTTAAAACATCTAGGTAAAATGCTATATACCTTCAGCGTGATGTGAGCTAATTCTTATTATAAGTATCCTTGGTCCATGCGAGCTAACTTGGCATCTTATGTTATACAATAGCTTCGTAGAAACCGTTTATTCTTTTTTTTAATTCATTTAAAAGTTGTGTCACACGCTTTCGATAATGCGCGTCTCGACTATTCTAGAGCAGCCGTTCATTTTTCTTTTATTAATACAAAAATAAAATTATTTCTCAATACATTTTAGTTACACAAGCAAATTAGTACAAAATCAGACGTTTCTAAAATAGTTTTCATTTTTTTTTTTTTTTTCGTTTTATATATTATGGGACATTTATATGTAACAGTAATAGTTAATTTGAATTGGACATTACGTATATGTACGTAGGTATCTATTTACTTGTACATAACACGAGACTAAGTAATCCATTGGAATTGTAATTAAATTTCCACAACTATAATATATCTTTAGACACAGAATCTACTATCGGCGACATATTTCTTGCATCAGTGTAAGATATTACCCAGTGCGCCGCCCAGCTGATGTATTATACAAACGTTGTTGATTTTATTTTGGCAAAACATTTTTTCAAATTGGATCACACCAAATTAAATGCTTAAATTTTTAACACGCATGAACTATAATATTTTTTAATTAAATAAAATTAATTAGGTTTTGGGTAAAATATTTTTTTTTATATTACAGAATGAGAATAGCATTAATAATTAACTAAAGATATAACAAATTTATATATTACAAAGTGTATATAATTATGTTTTAAATTGAAGCATTCAATTTAAAAAAAACCCTATCTGGAAGTGTAGAAATACATCAGCATGGGTAGCATTACATGTGCAGCTAAAATATAAAGCTAACTTGACACATCCAATAAACATTGTAATTCTTAAAGCTATTTTTAGTTACGTCCAATAGGTGTGTTTAGAAATTGTCTATGACTAATATTTTTTCATGTGGAAAAACTAAACTGTCACAAAAATTAATTCAATTATATTTGGACTGTACTGTTTTGTGATAAATGCCGTCTCGTATCATATTATAATTTTTTGGAAATATATAGACCATTGACAGTTAATATTGCTTGATGATAGGCACTTTTTGCTATTACAAATTCATTCACATTACCATAAATTAAAACGTGTAAATTTCTAATCATTTAACTCATGAATCAAGTATTTAAAACTAAAAATCATATGGACATAGGCTTTGGATTTTGGGGTTTCATTTTAAATAATAAGTTAAATTTTGTACATTGACTATTTTTAAGATAAATAATGACAATCGATAAATGAAAATCTCTTCTTGTATTTTACTATCTGGATACCATGTAAAACCTTCTAAATATATTATTAACAAATTTTTGTGAATTTTCAATGAATTTCTGCTTTGAATGTAATAATGAATGAGAACGAACACTTATCAAGAACGTAACTCTGCAATAATATAGATTATGCATTGCGATCCATCAAGCAATATTAACGGCAAAAATGGCACGAAAGTGACCTCCTATGAGAGAGAAAGAAACAGAGAGAGGGAGACGTGCATTATCCAAAATCAAGTATACATTTATTAGCACACCGTGACGACATTGTCTCAAATACCGATAAATCACGGTATTAAGTTTTAATAAGCTCATAAAATTCGATATTCACCACAGATAGTATATATTTTGTATCCATTTAATAATAATTAATACATTCAAGGTCCAAGGCGGTCGGTCGGGCTCACCACTCGTTACAATAAAGTGTGACTTAAAAAAATTTAAAAATAGTTGAGGTTGATTTGAAAATTGTTTCTTTTTATCTTTAAAAATAAAAATTGACAAATTCCTATAGTAATATTTAAAATAGGTAAATTTCAAAACAGAAACTACCAAGTTACAGCCTCACGACACTTTACACACAAGTGGTGAACATACCACAAGGAATATTAAAAAAAAATCTAGGTATATAGTCTTCAACACGACAGATTCGAATTTGTAAAACATGAGAACAGTACTAGCGATCATCAAACTATTTTTTATAAACATCTATTACAATAAACAGTGTTCACGGCTAAAAAAGCTTTGTTAAAAATAAAAACAACAAATAATAAAAATACAACAAGAAACATTATAAGTAAAAAAAAACAGATTGCTGTTTTATATCGGCAGTATTTATAGAAAATGCTAAACTACAATTATAATGCATGTCCGAAACCTGTACCACAAACTGCAAACAATTGTTTTAATTATCATTTAAAAACTGAATTGACGTTTTATATAAAGCAATTTAATTTATTAATAACTAATGCCTCTCACTCGCACAGATAAAGATACACAATTTTTTCATGTTCGGGAGAGTAGAGGATACCATCTGAAGCCCAGTATAAAAGGTATGAACATTAAAATAACACTCAGTCAAAAAGTTTGTGGTCATCATGTTCTAATAACAAATTATTAATGAATTATTAATTATTAACAATTATTATTATTAATACATGTGTTTATTTGAAGCTCGATTATAGATTTTTAGTTAGAATAGTTAATATAAAATTACTATATTATGGCGTTTCATATGAAATGTAATCGAAATAAATGTAGTGAGATTTCATTACAAATACATGATATTTTTAATTACATTTTTATATTTTTTTACATTTGTTTTGGTTGAATCGAATAATAAAAAAAAAACTGTCACTTAAAAGTTAAAAAATAAATACAACTTGTTGGTGTCGTCCACGAGTAGTGTGTAGCACCGCATTTATTTAAAAATAAAGAAACTATAGTCGTCTACATTTGCACTGAACAGAGAAAAAGTATGAAGAGAGAAAAAATTAACATTTTTTCTCGTGCTCGAAAAACCTGTGTTTTTACTAATACTTGTTTGCGCACACCTTGTTTTTATACTAAATTATGTAAAAAAATTAATTCACCAACACTTATCAACTAGAAAAATATTTTAGAAATTCTCACTTACATTTAAAGAGGAACTGGCAAAATAAATCCTGTATTGCCAAAGTTTTTTTTTTTCATTTATTCAACTCACAATTGAATACAAAAAAAAACCTCCCAAAAGATTTGGTCCTCACACATATAAAATTCATGATGCCATTCCTATAAATTGGACAGAACTATTCACTGTAGTTGGCGAGTAGCAAAAATATTAGTATACTATGCAACACTAAACAAATGGCTCAAAATATCAAATCCATTAAATACCCAATAGAAAAAAAAAACAATCTGCCTACTACGTGTCACATTCGAAAAACATCGTAGAAGCAAGTGTTAAACTTAATAACTTAGTAGAGTAAGATTAAAAACTGGTGGTAGACCGTAGAGCTACGAGGCGACTGGCTCGAACATATCACAATAAGACTACCTAAATAGGACTAACCACCCTTATTGTCCACATTCATTCAACTATAAAATACTATCTTTGCAAATAATTTTTAATATTTAAAACAAAAAACATATACGTCTCCACAACAACACTACAACCCCACACGAAACTACGAATGCACAGTATCAAAAAGTGAATATAATCCATTTTTATTAGAAATAGAGTAGGTTGTGCATAAAAATGCTGATTGGCGCCCAACGTGGGGCGACAACAGTGACCACATAACCTGTCACATGAACTATTCGACATCTAAGAAAGGACACATCAATTATTATACTAAACAATAATTTATCTAAACGAGGGTTCATTTAATGATTATATTTAAAACACGTAACTATTAGAATCGTACTAAGCTTTTAGTATCGTATCCAACTATATATATTATCTATATATTTTTTTCACCTAACGACAAAGGCTCATAAAACACATTCATTACACAACTAGCATCGTTTAAAATAGATAAAAATCAATTACAATACACATTTTTTTCTGCAAGGAGTTAAACCATTTAAACATTTGTGTTTTGTGTATTTCTGTAGTATTAGACTTTTTTTTCATTGATCAGTTTTCAATTCATTGTTTTTTTTTTCTCTTTCTTTTTAATATAAATACCTATTGATCCGTAAATTATTATCAAATTCGATAAAGCTCTAATATTGATCCACATTCACATAAAATTACCCGAGATACACCGAGACACACTGAAGCATTTTTGTAACAGTTATTAATAATAAACACGTTGAACACGAAAATTATACTTATTAAACAGTTTTCTTGCTGTTTGGCTACCGAATGAGGAGTATGTTATATTAAAAAACTAAATAATAAATAATAATAAAAATAGCGGAAATTATTTCAACAGGGGTCGAGACTCGCGAATGCTAAAATATAAATGAGAGAACCTTTATCCAGTCTTACTAAAACGTATAATATGTCTACACGTTCCTAACAAAATAAAAAAATAAAAACATTTGGGTGAGTCGTCTACTAGTTGTAGTGCTTCACACGTCTTTTTGTACATTCAGGATTTTGGAGCAAATTTTTCTGTATAGGATAGACAGGAACAGAAGCTTCTAGCATATTTAACATGAGAAAGAAACTCTTATAAAACCTGACAGTTCACTTCAGCCACATCTTAATCAAGCAAACAAATATGTTTATATGTCTAAATGTTTAAATCAAGAGCCGCTGTTTTTCAACACCGGAAATATGAACAACGTCGATTAATATAGACTGAAAATCTAGTTATTATTTAATGTTTTTGGTCATTCGTGAACCACTACTTAGGTAGCTAGAATAAAAAAAAAACATATTATAATCTATTCTGAAAAAGCTTTGAAGTTGAATTGTTCCATAAATGAAATGAAGAACATAAGATATGTATGTAATTATATATTTGGGTTATGTTGCCCCCCGCGTGTTTCATTTTAAACATATTGCTGTTACATAAGATATATAATTTAATTTAAATTCTAGAGATGAGTTACGGGCCCACATTCAGATGATTTTATACATTTAAAATTTCTTGGAAATATTGCACATGGAAGGATAGAGAAAATTTAACATTGACCAATTACTTTGATCAGTGATATATTATGCAATTGTTTCATATTTACTATTGTGTAATATGAACGAGCTATTCATTTTTAACTGCAGTACTAAAAGTTTTTTTTTATTTAATAGGCCTATAAATCAGCGGCCTATTCACAGGGAATTCATATATATATATATTTACCACATTATCTAAAACCCAAAAAGCATTATCGTAATGCAAATTTTGTACGAAATTCACAATAACGTATAGACATTGACGTCTAACAAACATCGACAATATTTATAGAAAATATTTGCGAATAATATTTTCTATACACCAAAATATCAATTATTCCTAAACATTGACTAACAAAAGAAACATATAACAATCGCTACTATGATACCATAATATTCATTATTTAATCATTTTACTATCTATAAAGATCTAGCGTTCGTAAATCCCCTCCTCTCAGATGTGATCCTGGTCACATGCAGTCGTAATTCCAGATACGGAATAACTATACGGAATATCGAAACACTTTTTTGGAAACCTTACAGAAATTTTAAACGGGTTTTCGTATAACATGTTATATTTTCACAATTGCGAAACCAACAATTCTGAAACTGAATTTCGGTTGCATGTGACCGGCTAAGACTTTAGACCGCGGGGTGAGAACGAAAGAATGAATTTTTTTTGACATACCCTCAATTCAGATCATTCGAAAAAAAAATAGCACTCTCCTCGCTTCTATCCGAGTCAAGTGTACAATCTACCCGAGCAAATCACCTTTAAGGTTGAGCAAGACCTTAAAAACTATTAAAGCGACACCAATTAAGTAATATTTGAGAGTAGTACTATATTCAAATTGAAAATAAGAAAATATGGACTTTTATAATATAGGAGTATTCCTACGTAAAATTATTAACTTTCTTTTTATACAAGGCAGCCAAAAACAAAAAAAACAAAGACGCAAAAAGGTAACATATTAACGTTGACCTACCCAAATAAATAAAGCCCAAGTGATTTGACATATTCGATATTAATTTTGCAGGGCGTTTATTCAGATTCTCATTTTGATTGCCTTATATGAAAAGTAGTTAAAATTGACACCAAGACTGCTTCTCTATACCACAGCCACATACGGTGATATACTCAAACTAATAATATAAATCCGAGCGTTTAAAATTACTTGAAACCAAGTATAGTTAAATAACAGTTTGAGTATAAAATAACGCCCTCCAACCCGCAATTCCTTTAATCGTACGAGTATTCTAGCACCTTATTGTGTACTCCGAATAGATCAAAATACAAATTAGCGGATCACACAACTAGGAGAGAGTTGTAAAGGACGTATCACTGATACCATCTAAGCTTAACCATTCTTAAGAATCCAATCTTACTTATCTTAAGTTCTTGTATTGGCTTTCAATTAAGTACTGAATAGTTTTGGTAATATTATTATTGTAATTTTTTTTAGTAATTTTTTTAACACATTATATATAGGACTAAGGACAATATTATTTTCTTTTAAAATTTATAGTTAGGTTTATATCACACAATATTCTTAGAGATATGCTGTTGTAAGCGTTGGTCATTGATATTATATTCAGAAATCATATTATGAGTTAAACTTTTTCTTTGTCTCTTTTTTTTTCAATTATTAATTAGCGTACAAAATTATATATCATAAGCATAGGTCAGAGTAGGTAGGACGATTTAAGGTCCTTTACCTCCAACGTAGAGGATAATATGGATATGCCTCGAAATGGGAACTGCATATTTGTTCCCAAATTTTGAAATTAACATAAATTTGTGTTTAAGGTGAAAAAGCGTATTAATACGATTATTTATTTTAATTTTATTAATCAGACAGTCAAAATGTAGAATTTGTATTCGATGAATTTATTTATGTTTTTGTTTAATTATAAATTTTGACAAAACAGTATGTCCATATTATAATATCTTGATGCAAGTACATAAAATCACTCTACTTACTCCGACCTATGATCATAAGTAACAACTAATAGGAAACTAACAAAATTTCAACATGAAATTTGTATGGAACAAAACTGCAGCATAATGAAGCTTAAGCTATATTAACTAAATTCCAATATTTGTTTGGACGGAAGGAAATGTTTTTTGAGCTAACAGAAATGGGCTTTTTATGAGCTAGTTCCTTCTTTTGGGGCGTTGTTGAATGTATACCATTCACAGCCACTAATTCCGAAGCTTTTATATGAATAGATATTTATATATTTGTGTAGGTATTTAAATAAATTATGTGTATTTTAACATACTTTGTCCTGACTGCGCCAATAGGTGGGTTATTTTTCTAGACTTATGCAAGTACATATCTCTTTGGGACGCTTTCAAGCTACATTATATCCCAGAATTTCCACGGGGGAAACAAAGATTACGTGGTTTCTAGCTCAGTCGGATACTTGTCCAAATTATTTTTTTATTTTATAAAATATGTTAAAATATTCCGCGAAACGGCCAACACTATATATATTAGTTATAATAATTATGAATTAAATAGCCTATTATATAATATTTTAAGCGATAAAATACAATTCCCAAGGCATACGTATTTTTAATTAGCAAATTAATTTAGAAAATATATTAATATACATGGCATATATTTATTCATATTAGGTATACAAATGTTAAGAGTTCGATCAATTCATATACTTATTACATAAAATTAACAATAACAATGCCCCAAAAGAGAACAAGATAGGACCTTTTAAAAGAAGCTAGTTGTGGCACTTTAGGGTTCCTCATACACTAAAATATAACGGATAAACCGCATGCAAACAATTTATGTCATAGCCAGTTCATTCGATACGTAATAATAATAAGCTATTTAAATAATATTGTAAATAAATTCATTTGAGTGTGAATGAAAAACATCGATATAAATCGGTATCGGTCGCAGTGAAAGTGTTTTTAGCCATTATTAAATAATCTATTAATAATATTTGTGTGCTATCGCACCCAGCTGCTCTATTTCTTTGTATATGTTTTTTTTAACTTTTCTTAGAATTAATCTTTCACTGCAGCCGAGACTTAAAAAAATGATTCATCAACAAATAATAAACTTTAAAACCAGCAATGTCTAAGTAAAATTAATAATTTGCGCGAACAAAACATAAAGTAATAATAATAAAGAGTAAAATATAGAATATCATTTTTTCTAAATTGCAAGACAGTGATTTGAGGTAAATAGTTACTATACGTATGGCAACATCGGAAAACTAGTGTTGTGTTTGTGTTTTAAATAATGACAGTTTTTTTATACGAAATAAGATGAGAAATAATTACACTAGCTAGACACTAATTCTCTATTTAAAAAAAACTAAACATATATTTTTTTAATAATATTGTGCTAAATATTTTTTCTTTAAAAACAATAATATCTCTTGACTAAACACTATTAATATACTCTAAGTGCGAATCGATTGTACTAATAATATTTTCAACATATTATTAAAAATATTGGAAGCATTTACGTATGGGGTTGGTGGATTACGTATCGTATTTTTTAGTGAAGTCTTGAAAATATTCGCGTGGACTTCGGTACCTATAGCAATAAAATCGTTTTCAAATCGATTTAAATGGACTGAAAATATCAGTACTTCTATCCAAGCAGTTATCTAATCGAATCGAGCCAATAGAAGTCTGCACTACTCGGTTATAATCATGTCTAAGTCCATATTTTGGCCTCGGTAATAATAAATTTTAACTAAAACAACCCGTCCAACCCCACCGTATAACTTTTTTAAGAACTACCAGTGCACTGATTATACAAATAAATAATAAAACTTATTGCACAACGAAATGCATCGCGAGATATATTTTTTAAACTAGAAACAAAACATTCAACTCTTATCGATTTCTCGCGTTCGCGTACATCGCGACGAGTATCGATCAATGTGTACACATCTTTATAGAAAGGCACGAATGATATACAGTTTAAATAAAAAACAACTATAGCCATTTTATTCGATTAAATGAATCATTTTGTTATTGCCGATTTCATGAATTTACCGAAGTCACTTGGATTTTTATAATAGATACTGAGGGTTATTTTTTATTTAACAATAAATAAACATGCAGTCCATTGCAATGGCAATACTAAGGCTTAGCCAATTATCGCTGTGTACAACTTCACTTAATAGGTGCGTGAAGGTAGGAAACAAATCAATTATTTTCCGATACATAATCAGGAGCCCTGTATAATTGTCAGTATCTTTATATCCAAACGCCCAACCATTTAACTAAGAAAGGTCAACAAAAAGTTAAAATTTGAAAGTCTCTTTAAATTGTTACACACACAATTGATACGGTTTCTGTTTAACAACGAAAACCGATTAGTATTTAATACCGAATAGCGAATACCGAATAGTATTATCGGGGAAACTTACTGTATCTAAGATCATTATAATATGTAATGTAGGAAACCGGCAATAGACAATTCATTAAAAATACAATAAACAACTATTTTTTTTTCTTACACACTAAGAAAACTAAAGATGGAAGATATATTCGTTTCATCCCAACTTTTTGGTTATAAACTTGAAACTATAAGCGGTTTTGTGGACGATAACGATATTCATATGAAATATTATTGGAGCTGTTACAACAATTCCTTGGCGTAAGTAAAATTTATTCATATAGTACCAGGTCCATTGATTACGCAGATACGTTTGGAAAAAGCTTTTAAAATACGTCTATGTAGCAAGCTCGGAAATAACTAAAATTCAGAAATATTGATTTCTTTTATGAAATGCTTCATTTTAAATTAAAAGTTATTTGAGTTGATTAATTTTTAATTGTGAATTCACTGCTGTTTAATTTTTTAAAGCTATAAAAGTATGGAATTGGCAGTTATTTTTTTGTGTGAGTTAGTTAGATTATATAAAATTTTGTTTTGATATTTGAATTTAAACCATTTCCGATCAAACAAAAAATGAGAAATGCGCCTAAATTATTTTACTTACTACGTTCGTGTGTCGCTAAAATGACATGCAACACAAGACTTTTATCTAATAATAATATAGTTGTACTATACGTATTTTTATATGATTGCACACTACGTATGTAAAAAACAGAAATTATATTTGATAAAGAATTGACAAAAACTAGCCAATACACTAAAAGCGCCGATCTAACCTTAGGATTAATACACCAATTGCTGGCTAACAATGAAATAGAAAATACATTCTTCATATTTTGTTAAGCAATTATCTAATACAAAAATCTATAGAAGGATATTTAAATATTTTTCATAACCACGGTTGTCAGAGTACCGTCGTCCGACTAAGCACTAAACTATGAACTATAGAAATTCATTCGAATTTAAATTCATTGTTTTTTTTTTAATTTTATTTATACTCAATTAAATAAATAAAAAGTGGTTCACTTATACGCTAATAGTTTATAACTTCATTTCAATATATTTTTATGTAATTCGCGCGAAACTTAAAAAATATTAGTAGTGTCAAATAACAGAGTAGAAACATCACATTATAAGGGCTGTGTGTGAGCGAAAATCTGCACTTTCAAACAATTCATATAAATACTTTTTTTTATTTCTGTGACTAGATATTGGCTAACGCCCGAAATTCATAACCGATCTTATAAAAAAATGTATCTCATTTCAAACCTGACATGAAACGTGAAAGTTATGGTAAAAAAAATGTTATTTCATGTTCAAGCAATTCAAATATTTGTATTAATTAAAATACAAATATTAAATTCCTATCAATTATATGCATTCTGATTATTATTAAATTATGCTTTTCCTGATCGAAATATCAATTTTCCTATTAATCGGTAGAAAAAAATAGTTATATCATATACTTAATTAATGTACGGAATCAGAATTAACTTCGAAAAGTAACTAATTAACTAAAAAAAAACATATAAATAGATGATCGGCTATTAAATTTCATTTGTTATTGTTTTTATGTAGAGATTGACGAAAAGCGTGATACTCCCTGAATTATTTTCCGATACAAAAGTGAGAATCCTTGACATTTATGATAATATAGTTGAAGATCGACAATTTTGGTATATTTTTTCACATTATCGCCTTTAAATGTAATCACAAAAAGGAAATTTAACAAGATGGCTTATAGAATTTAGATATAACTCTTAGACTTATAGAAGGAGAATGAGAATAGCAGAAGTAATTTCGGTTATATTATCCCACTGCCAAGAATTTCCGATAAAGCACTAATACCTTACCACCTTAACACACGTGCAAATGCAAAATTTTTCAATTCAATTGTAGCAAGTTTGAAAATCAAAACAAAACTCGAATGACCCGCAAACTGCTCACACCATATAATTCGGCAAACAACAGCAAATAACGCATTCCCCTAATACTTTTTTAAACACTGACAAACTAGCCAAGCACGACGAATAAATAACGAAATATCGACATTGGCTAATCTATACATAGAAATTATTATGTGTCCTAAACATATTATCGTCTAATATGTATTATTTTCTTTTTAATAATCATATTATCAATACCATGGTCTCTATAATACCTGTCTAAGTCTTCAAAAACGCACTATTTGTAATTGTGTGCGCTTATTAGGTTTTTTTTTTTATTATTGGAAGAATATTAGAGGGTGATTATCCAAATATAGAATAAAATCGATAAATTGCAATATTTTTACGAGGCATTTGGCAAAGTATTCTGTAAAATAAAATAATCAAATTTTTCAACAGTAAAACGTAACACTTAAATATATAATATTTTAGTTAAATTCATAAGAGGAACATTTTTTACCCCAAACAACACAACTGCGCAGTCATTACAGTTTCTTGGTAGAATTATTTGGCTATTAACTAAACCACTTAAGCTAAAGCAGAAAGACAGCGTACAACGAATAAGCGCACATAAATGCATTAAAGTTTTGACCAATTACAAAAAGTGCGATTCTTTATATATATTAATATCTCCTTAAAATATTTGTATGTTGATATGATAATGTTATGATTGCAACAATCCCTTTGCTCAGATAACAACTATAATCAAGTATCTACGGTAATATGAAATACACTTCATACATTTGATATTTCGCATATAAAAAGTGGCAATCACTACATAATAGGATTTTCAATAGTAAATGAAGAATTAGAATTATTTTTTTAAATACATTAATTGGATAATAATTCAAATTTATGCTATTTCATATTACCACTATACATACTCACATTTAATATTCAATTTCAATTCACGATAGTGAGGTTTTGTAGACAAAACCTATTAAGAGAACATCTCATTTAATATCCTGGTAATTTTTACGTAATTTGAGCAATGTAAGTTGACAAAATCTGGGCGCACACACGCACACATATCCCTCAATTCGAGCTTATTATCGCACATACTTAATCAACACATTGTGTTTTAGTGAACGATATAATTTATATATTATAATTTAATGGCAAGGTTAAATTTAAAATCTTTAATTCAACATATTACACTTTAAAAGTTATAAACTCGAATTGATACCATTACACAATCTGTGTTGAACCTTATGTGCATTGAAATAACTTATCAGACTGGTTAATAATTGTTAATATTCTCACACAATTCGTATATAAATAAAATGGAATAGTTGGTCAATGTGTTCAAAATAACACTTAACAAATTGTTTTTTGTGATAATTAATAAAGCTATAAATTAAATTCGTCTACATTAGAGAATATATACGAATTTGACTACTACTTTATTATCAAAAAAATAAATAAAAACATTTTAATCACCCAGTATAGACTCGGTGATTTAAATAAATGAGATTCAAATACGTTAAACCACTTTTCATGTCATAATTAAGGGATCATGTAGCCAGGTGAAAAACAGTTTATGAATGAATATAGTTTATAAATAGGTCAAAAATATGTAAACATAACTGATGTTTACGCATTTTTAGCGTATTTCAAATATTTATGTAAGCATATGTAAAGATAGGGATAAGTATTCCTATAAAATAGTTTTTTGTTCAGTCAATAATTCATCGCAAAGTTTTACAACAAAAATTTGTTGTAATATACATTAATTTCATTTGTGTTGATTAATGATAGAAATATATAATGTTGCGTGTTATATACATATTTGAATATCAGTCAGTGATTGAACACAAAGTTCAAGAATACTTTCATAGGTAGTTTTGAACATTAATCGACACAAATTAAATAATATAATATTATTTGTGTCGATTAATGTTGTATGGAAATTTTATATAAAATTCTATTAGACAATTAATACAAAGACATCAATAGTTATCATCAAAAAGTATTAATGTTCGAGTATTGCTATTTAAAGTGGCTGATCAAAATAAACAAAATTATTCTAATCAAATTTGAACTCACTCTTGAATAAAATATATGTATAGGTAATGTAAGGGTAAAATATTTACTATATCATTATTATTAATAATTCCAACACAAATAAGGTTCAAAAATTGATAAAAACGAGCTTAATTAATAGGCCCTGTTGCTAGGTAGTGGTAGGGGTGTCTGTTGTGCATGAATCTGTTGTTGTCATACCTTTGATTCTTTTGATAGAAGTCATTTCGTTGTACCTTTCTGTAATTTTGTGTACGGCGTTGTTGGTTCTTGTCTGGCGGTTTTTCTGCAGATTTGTTTGCAGTCTTCGGTTCATTTTTAGCATCAGATTTAGGTGGCTCTGTTGGTTTTTCCTGGCAACAACATACATTTTTATATCAAACAATTGCCAAGGGCTACCATTTTATATTATGAAAAAAATTTAATTAATAATTTTATATTTTAATTAATATTTAATTAATAATAAATTATATTCATTTAACTCTCATACGTTCCTTTTAATCTTTAATTCCTATAGACCAAGATTATGGATGACTTTTATGAAGTTATATGTGATGAATATTGATGACTTACAAAATGGTGCTATGTGGTATGGTTTTGAGTCGAAGCGTAGTTGCCGATTGGCGTGAATTTAATATAACTTACCTCTTTAGTTTCACTAGGTTTCGTGTTATTCTGATTATTTGTCCCAATGTTATTTTGAGGAACCGTTGTCTTGGACGCCGTTGCCTTTGTTGCAGTCGTCTGAGTTTGATTTTGCGACGCGGTATCAGCCTGAGGAGTATACATATCATTATTTATTTATCAATATTTTTAAATAAATATGCGATATTTATTTTCTACTTGAAGTCTAACCATGTACCCTATAATCATTTTAATAGGCAACATTTGACAGTTCATCAAAATTCAACAACGTAAACTTGTAAC
Source organism: Euproctis similis (assembly GCA_905147225.2). NCBI lineage: Eukaryota > Metazoa > Arthropoda > Insecta > Lepidoptera > Erebidae > Euproctis > Euproctis similis. The sequence goes on from LR990106.1 coordinate 18,644,338, forward strand.
GGCGGGCATGAAATAATATATGTTTTCGTTTTGTTAGGACTGCACAATCTGATTTACTTGCTATTTTTTTTTCAATTACAATTTCAATTTTTGTAGTAACAACCGATTAAAGAAATTTCACTATTTGCTTTCACATAAAAACAAACCTAAACATAACAAATAATTTCTGATTTAAGAAACTGAACGTCGTCACCATGTTGCGTCGTCTAATCACCGACCTTTTTAAACGGTAGGGATGTTACTCTAAAATTCAAAAGCTGATAATTCGAATCAAATGTATCGATTACTTGTTAATAAATACCACTGTAAATTAATAACCATGTTGTGGTCAGTGTTGGGCATTAATAAATTAATCATTCCTAATCCGTAGAAAATGAAGGAAAACATAATAATGTACCCAAATATATGTATGTAAAGATTTTTATGTCTGTATCGATTCATTCACTTTAATCGATGTTTTTGTGCAGATCATCACACTAAAATAATAAAATTGACAGACGTCAAATGTTGCCTATTAAATTGGCCCAACTATAGTCGTTATTTTTTGCATCTTCTTCAAATATTCAAGCAGTATACATACCGTAGACACTTCAGTGCTGGCGGGCGCATGATGTTCTTGTTGTATGTGATGTGAAGGCGCTAATGCGACAGTCAGAGTTAGGTCGCACCACATGGCACACCGGGCACGCCTCGCACAAATACTCAACTGTTTCACCGCCTCTGCCAACTGTAGTATAGCTGGAAAAATTACATTTTAATTACTTAATGTAATTAACATATTCTGCTATTAAACTTTCTTTTAATCACTTGGTAAATGTAATTGAATTATTTGTCTTTGACAAGTTCACTATCAATATAGCTACCAAATAATGCAGCGATAATTAAATAAAAACTAACTAAACCTACACTTAAGTCTAGTGAGGATGCGAAAGCGTGAATCAACCTCGGAAAATATCTGTGCACCTGGAGTCTCGATGAGACTGCTCCGAGGAGGGGTTCGCTTTGCCTGGGTCTGATGAATCGATTTCATCATAAAAATCGTCTCATTTGTACTGCATGTCATGTACAGCGATTTCATTATTAAGTGACTCCAGTGGTTTGATCACTAGATAAACATTGTTTAGAAAGTAAACAATGATAATCACAATTATTATTGAATATGTATTGTTTTGTGGCAAGCAGTCATTAGGAAAGTAAAATTTGAAATACAAATGGAAATCACATGAAAGGGGCGCTTAAATATGGATAGCAGAATACTGGTACGGTGTTTCGTTTCGAGCAATGAACAGTATAGGTAAGCATATGACGTGACATATTGCGGTGCTCCAGTGCACATTGGAGCGTGTTGTATATACGTGTGGTAGTGTGTGTAAGTGTGGTTGAGCGTGTACTTGTGGTGGTGCGCGTACATGTGGTGGTGCGTTTACGTGTGGTGGTGTGTGTACGTGGGCTGGTGCGTATTAGTGTCCGACCGAAGGTCTATTTTTGGCCGAAGCCGAAGCCGATTAATCGGCAATCTCCACAACCTTCGGCCGAAGCCGAAGGTTTAATAAGTATTATTAATTTAATAATTTTCTTCAATATTATGCACAGCAAAAGAAGAATATCGGAGTAAAGTGGCTTATGCCGCTTTTCTATCGGTGATTGAGGTATCTGAACTGAACTAAGTGCAGTCCGGTCCGTCAGTCACTCACTCTTTCGTAACAGTTTGTTTAATTCCGACTGTTCTGGGACTTACGACGGGACATTCGGCCCAGATTCTGACCGAAGTCGAAGATCTCGCCGAAGATGGATTTTTGGCCGAAGGTGGCCGAAGCCGAAGCTTCGGTCGGACACTGGTGCGTATACGTGTGGTAGAGCGTGTATGCGTGTACGTACGGTCCTGCCGCGGGTGGCGGTGCGCGGCGTGGTGCGGCGCCAGCTCGCGGCGCCGCGCCGCCTGCACGCCGCCCACGGCGCTGCGCCACGCCAGCATCGCGCTCTCCACCTCGGTGTGTGGTGCGCTGACAGACAAAAATTATTCACATTAAAAAATATTGCGTAAATTGTCTATTCTTATTTAGGTATTTGTAGTATTAACGTTATGATGCTTATCTAGGCAGTTGTTAGAAATTTTGGAAGGATATGGTTTCACACGTTATATGTTGTTGTGCTACGATTTACGTATGATATTTGTAGCGAGTTCAGAAACAATAAATCTAGTGAGGTTTTTTTTTATCACGAATCACATTTGACATGAACTCGCGTGCAAGAACTGGTAAGTAAATGAAAATAAGTTTAAGTATTTACATTTCGGCTAAATTCTTGACATCGTCGCGCCACGAATTTGGATCGAATGTCGCTGGATCCACGCCGGCCTCCTTATCTTTTTCACTCACATCCTGACCACGCTTCAGCACTGTGATCTTGGACTCTTCAGCCTTATGAGGTTTCTTATTTTGCGACACGCACACGCTCGCCCGCAATGTCTCCATTTTACCCATAAGAGTTAATACCTGAAAATAATAAAATTTACCGACATCGAAAAATGCAGTCATAAAACAGTTTAAACTTTACTTCCTGAAATTGAATTGTATTCGAAAGTTGTGTTATTTTAAATTTATTAAATCGTATTTGTTGAAAGGATTTTTGCATACAACAATTTCAATTTTCTAACATAAGTTCCAACATGGAAACACCAATACTGATATTCATACCTAGTAAATCAATGTTATTCCTTACCTTGGTATGTTCCCTCAGCATGTCAACAGTAAGCCTGTCAACTCTGGTGGGGCAGGGTGGGAGTCTAGGCACCGGTATGGAGTTGCTCGAGGACACCGCCCTCCCTGGGTAAGCCAGTGCTAGTCTCGCTTCAGTACGTTTACGCTCACGCTCCAACTGGCGCCATTGTTCGTAGCACGCGTCCAGACGTGCGTGTAGGATGCCCGATGATGTTGCCGCACTTCTACATGGAAATTTATTTTTATATTTCACATTAAACGTGTATATATGTTATGATTATTATTTTAAAAAATTTCGTATTTCTTTTAGCCATTGGTTTAAATAATTGAGTTGTTTATTTACGTGACAAGGCCAAAAGTGAGAACAGCTTATTGACCATACCTCATGTTTCTCATTGCGTAGAAGGGCGCTAGCAGTGGTAGATCAAGTATCGGTGACGGCATCACCGGCGGTTGTACTGGGGGACTTGGCCCAAGTAGTGCTCCCAGACCTTTAATTAACCACAGGATTATTATTATTTTAATCTTCCTGCCAGTTATACACGAAAATGTGCAGCAGTAATGACGCTGTTACTCGCTAAACTTGTTTGGGACCAAATTTGTAATAAGTATAATTAATTATGGCATGTAAGTCATTGTTTTGTTTAATCTGGTTATTAATGAACAAATATAATTATAGCTTGGTTTAAATATCTTTAAATGCTCTCGTGCACTTTTCTGTTGAAATTCTTGTCTTTTCAAAGGTATCATTACATAGTATAAAACAAAGTTACTTTCCGCTGTCTGTCCCCTTATATGCGCATATCTTTAAAACTACGGGTGTCAACGGGGTGGTTTTGATCTATAATTCATGTATAGTGTAGTAAAAAAAAGTGATAATTTTGAGGATTTACAACTTTAATCGCAAACGCTGCCTGAACCGTAAGTGATAAATCAAAACGACGTACTACATTATTATACACCTTTAAAAGGTCTACAAAAAAGTCCGCGAGGGCTTATGTCTATCTCTTAGGGATAACCCACAATGACCATTTTTATTTTTTTACTTTTTACGACAAATAATGGCCTATTTACGAAGCGATTTTAAACATTACAGCATTAATTTTCATCCAATTAAGTGTCTTAAATAGATTGTGCATGTAATATAGATGATCCTGGCCGTTTACAGCATGCAATTTAAACGAATATTTTCGAATATATTGCAGTATTAACATAGCGGGACAGCAGTTATTACTTTTGATGCGGAACAAAGTTCGCCGGGTCAGCTAGTTATTAATAAGCTAACTTCAACTCACCCATATTGAATGGATTATTTTCGTGAAAAAACGACACGTCCACGTTTAACGGATTAGGTGGTGGTCGATTCCTCATCAACAAACTCATTTGCCGAGCTAATTCTTGATTCGGACGCATCATATTGGCCTGCTGCATATTTTCTCTTCCAAGATTATCAAAGCTCCTCTCAGTAATACTGTTATTCCCTTGGAAGTTATCCCTAGCCATGATCGGATTAATGTCACGCCTCTGCATAAATTCATTCTGAGTATACCCGTTGGGCTTATAGTTCATTGTATTAGCTGCCGATACAGGTGTTTGGTTGGTGAAATCAAAATTCTGATTCAAATTGCTTCTGTCGTTAACTTGCGACATCATATCATAAAAGTTGTTCTCTCCAAAATTTTTATTTGGATTAGGCGGCATCTGCTGGAAATTCCTATTGTAGAAGATTTTGTTTCTGTCTTCCTGTATTTTATTGAAGTCTTCAGTCGGATAGTGGTTATTTAGATCCATTGGCATTTTGAAATCTATATTGTTAATACCATTCTCTTCACGACTCCTATCCGAAGACATATTCAATTGGTTCAGATATGTCAAGATATCAGTTTCTTGGTTTTCTTTCATGAAACCATCGAATTTGTTAGGGTACCTTTGGGTATTGTTAAATGGGGCTTCAAAATTTGGATTGTAGTTCATGTCTAAGTTCAAACTGTTTGGTCTGTTGAAGCTATTTGTCGAAAACATGTTGGTCTCGGGCAATGAATTTCTTTGGCTCGGTTCGAAGAAGTTATAGAACTTCTCGTCATATTTATTGGGTGTGTTGAACTGGGCACCGCCAATCTCTTGTGCCGCAAGTCGTAACAAGTTTAGTTGTTCTGGTGTCACTGTATCGGTGGAAGCATCTGGTACTGGATCAATTCCAAGCAACGCATTCACATCATTATCGGAATAATTGACGAAACCATTACCAAAACCATTTTGCATATTATAGTTGAAACCATTCTGCTCATTTTGATTAAAATTGTATAGTGTATTGTTCTGGTAGTTGTATGACGGTGGTATGAAGGAACTCCCCGCATCGCTCTTTGGGTAATGATTTGCTTGTATACTGTTTATAGTTTTTTCCGATGGTTGTATAGGGCTGGAATAGATGATATTATTAATTTAACTAAGCATTGACTAATTACTGGATTAGTCTGCCAAGTAAAATAAATTCAATTCATAACAGTTCCCTAAAATTAATATTATTATCATTACATAGTATCAAATAAATTCACTTCCCGCTGTCTGTCCCCTTATATGCTTAGATCTTTGAAACTACGCAACATATTTTTATGCGGTCTCTTTTAATAGATAGAGGGTGTTAACGAGGTGGTTTTTATTTATAATTTAGTAAAAACAAGCGATAATTTTACAGATTTAGCACTATTATTGTAGATGCTGTAAAAATTGCTTTTGATGCGTCACAAAGTTCCCTGGGTCAGCTAGTTAATTTATATAATTATTTTTATATTTTATACTTTCTGGTTATACTGCCTTAATCTGATATGTAAATATCATTAGCTGATGCCATTTAAATATTCTGTACATCATAAAGACATATGTAATTACGGTACACTTGTAACTGTGATTGTATTGAAAAAATTTAATGTATAATAAACATTCGTGTCAAAAAGTCATTTTTACAAAAGCTTACCTAACTATTCAAATGTTTAAATCAAATTGAAATACTAAATTGAAAAGTAATAGGACAAGACAAGAATGTGACAAAGCTAGACATTCATACTGCTCTATCCTCTATCTAAGATTAAGGTTTGATAAAAAGGTGCGCTAACCTGCTCCCTTCTGTAGGTCCGGTCTCATCAAGAATTTTTGTGATAAGATCACGAACAATGGAGTTTTCTTCCATAATGTGTTCTGACTGTAAAAAGAAAGTACCAAATCAAAATCTAACCATATTCTCTCATTACTGATAACATTCTTATACATGTTATTACATTACATAACATACATGACTTCACGCATTTTGTTCCCCGAAGGTGTAGGTAGTGGCTGTTAAGCCTCGTCTCACCTTTATGTTTACGTCCCAAATGGAATAGGTGGCGAACCTCTTGCCATACCGGCCACAAAGTTTTTCAATCATTGATATTTATCAGACATAACTTTCAAAAACAATTTCAAAAAGTCATTGGTGTGAGCCAGTGTCAGGAATCGAACCCGGACCTCTGGATCAGAAGCTGTGTGCTCGACCACTGTGCCACCGAGACTGTTAACACATGTTATTACATATTTTTTATTATTTTGTTTCACTCTCTCTGTAGGCTGGGCAGACAGCTGATGTAATAAGGATTATCTTGAGCTAATTATATTTTCAAAAAAATATTTTAATAAAGTTATCCAGATCAGCTGGTTTTAATAATTTCAGAGCAATAGAACATATTTAAAAAATAACCTTTGCAGTTCAAGAAATTTCACACCTTTAATAGGTATAGGGTTTTGTCAGTAACCTAGATCCAAAGGCTTATTTTTTTCAACTACTAGGTCAGCAATACTGTTAAATACAAAATTTAATAATAAAGCACAGGTAAAGAAAGGTTATTTTTTAATAACTTTATAAACATAAATGAAATTTTAAACAATAATATTAGAAATATTTAATTGTCAAGAGCCTGAAATATTAAGTCATGTAAATACTGACAACAAAAACCATAATTAAACCACCAAAAACATTAAAAGCTCTGAAGCTATGACCCTAAGTTAAGGAGATTCATGTTCATATACCAAGATTGTACATAGATTGAAAAAATGATATCATCAAATACATCAGATATCTTCTCTTTGGATAAGTATAAGTACCATGTATATGTATATGTACTGTATATGTAGATAGTGTCTTTTTGTATCTAAATGTTTAAATGATTCCTCAATGAATTTTTTTAGGGCTAATTTATCACTTAAAAGAAAGTCACTGCTCTCAATCAACAGACAAAAAATATTGATGTAATGTTTTATCAAGGACACTTCTAATATTCCATTCTAACAACAAGCTGGAATAATATTTATACAATTAAGTCATTATATGATACAATAGAGCTAGCATTCCATACATATTAGACCATATTCGACTATCGAAAGTGGGTAGTAAGCATATTGTCCATAAAAGTACAAACACAAATAAAATATTTCATAACATCAAATTATGTCGTCATGCCCCTTACTTATAGTATATTTATAAAATGCTAACATGTTATTTTGTCCTCCAGCGCGCAAACGACATACTATTTCTAAAAATATTATTAGTTTCATTCCCCGATGTCATGAAAAAACATAGAAGTACAGGTAACTAAAATGTCACAATAGGGCAAAGTGTGCACCACAAATATGTTAAGTAAACACAATAAATGGTTTTATATATATTACAGTAAACATTCTCTAAATATTTCGGTGTAATAGCTCAAATTTTGGGTCAGATTGACAGTCCAAGACATTTACAACACCCATTGAAAAACGGCACTTTACAAAAACACTCTCTTACCTGATCAATTTCATTTTCGACGGTTTTGTACGCATTACTTATGTGACATAAATCACTGAAGGCCATTTAAATTATAAAATTATTTCTTGCCACGATACATAGGACCTTACTTAGGTTTTAGGCCATTTTTTCATTGACCTACATGTGTTTAATACTATACGTGCTTACTTGCAGCAGTGTTGCTGTCTCCAAGACATTTTTCATTGAGAAAAAACCGTACTACTACTATTATATTTTATTAATCTAAAGATTCATAATAATTACACTTACTACTTGCTGAGTTTCCCTTTTCATTTATTAAATAGACTTTTTTTCACTTGGATTGTCTAACTTTCTTTTGTGAATTTCCCGCCTTTTAATTATGATCGAGGTAATTTATTTTGCTTTTTCCTTTCATATATTTCCGTAACCATGGAAAATCGAGCTCAAATTCGGTTTTAAATAAATTTCTAACTATGAAAGGATTTTTTATAAGGAAAGGATATTTTATGTTTATATAAAAAAATCTAACCACTAGAATACACATCTACAGATTTTCTAAATAATATGAAGAATAATTCTATCAAATGGAACATATTATTTTAAGGAATTGAAACCGATGATCCAAGCCTGAATGAAAATTGAAAAGTCAAAATTATATTGTCGATAATAAATTAGCTCAGCCGTATTACCAGCTCAATTACGCCTACGTCTTATGCTGTAGTTCTTAGTCGAAAGTGTACCTAGTCAAGAAAGGTAATAGGTTTTCCATCTTTTACAATATATTTCAATAATGAGTTACTTACTACTTTTTGTTTATCTGCACTGAGTGTGATTTATTCCCATACTATGAACTTAAGCTATAAATATTATTTTTATATATTTTATGTAACTTTGAGTTATTAATTCTAGTCCGGATACAATTTTGTCAGTAATCGGTATCATTACATAGCATAAAACAAAGTCAGTTTGACTGTCCCCTTATATGCTTATATCTTTAAAACTACGCAACGGATTTTGATGTGGTTTTTTTTAATAGTCAGAGGGTGTCAACGGGGTGGTTTTGATCTTTATTATTCATTTATGATGTTGTAAATAAAAATGATAATTTTTGAGCTTTAACACCTTAATTGCAAACGCTGGCTGAACCTGTGATAGATCAAAACAATGTTCTACATTATTAATATCGATACCCAAATTAGCAAACCTAATATCTCCACTTTTTATCCAGATTCTATCGGTGTCAAAATTTTCATTTTCGAAAAAAAGTGGAGTTAGGAGGTTTGCGAATTAGGGTATCGATATACATATCGAGGGGTGAAAGGCTATTTGCTTTAAGCGACATTTTGGGCGATATTGAGTTATATACATATTTGGAATCAGCAAATTTTTCTGCGTCGACTGATACAAGTTTCATTTAAATCGGAGCACTTTTTTGGCGCTTAAAACATCCCTGTTTTTGGGAAGTTTCCATAGTAGCAGTGTTTTAAGCGACATGGATTTTGCATTTTTTTTTAATTAGTCACTTGAGCCATACACTCATATTTAAAACTGAGAGATAAACCAATTAGCCTTTCCCAGATAAATAAGTCAATAAGACTTAAAACATTTTTCCTGTTTCTAAAATTTACTAGGTACGGATTTGAATCATTTGCACTTCCACCAATTATACCGTGTAATGTCGCTTAAACCATTTAGTCTTCACCCAAATAAGACATGAAACGTCGCTTATACCAATGTATTTTGAAGAACAGAAGCCAGAGGATTGTAAAAAATTGAAAGAACATTTAGATGAAAAAAAGGCATAAGTATAATAAAGTTCTAATTGAGACTGTCCTAATTTATAATTATTATACTAAACAAACACTTTAACTGATGTTGCGTTAGTAATTTATAATTTTAATAAAAGAACATGAGCTTTTCGGCAATTGCGCTATATCCAGGTTGTTTTAACAGCCGTTTATATCCTTATATGTTAATAAATGGAATACAAAACGTTATATTTTCAATTTTATATGTTACATAATTTAATAAGCCGCCTACTCATTTTAGTCTAAAGTGGTGGTTGACATAAATAGCTTTCTACTATTAATTCCGGGTCATGTCATTTCATTCTTAAAGACTTACTCTGAAAACATAAAGCATTGTCGCTTATTTGTATTTTCCTGAAGCTAATTGTAGTTTTAAAGTCACTTAAATCATTTTTCCATTCCCTGAAAAATTAGGGCTTAGGGCATTTTGAATTAAGCGACACGTATTTTTGTCATTACAGGTCGGTTTAATTTAATATTAGCATTAGCATCTAGATATTTTTAATTGAATTTCAACAAAGTTTACCCCGTTCAAATAGCTCAAGAAGTTTTTAAGTTATGATTTTTTTTTCAAAATTTCAAACTATAAATGGCTCTCCTGTAAAGTTGCAAAAATGTCGCTTAAAACAAATAGCCTTTCACCCCTCGATATATTATATAAGAATGATTGCTCTCGCATTAATACTAGACTTGTAATTCATATGAGGACTGGGTTTTTAGTTTTAGCAATAATAACGTAAAAAAAGATGAAATATAAGAAAATGTGTGGTAAGAAAGTAGCACGATAGTAAAGTAAAAAGTACAAACAAAGCAATCCGATATCAGATCTTGATTTCTATTACGCTGCTGCTGGCCAATTACCTATCTCACAATCATAAAATTAAGACCACTTATCAGCTGTTACAGAAAATATAATCGATATTCGACATATCGATCACACACACAGACATCGATTTTGTAGTCGATAAATATTGAAAAATAAAACTACTACGACGTGATAGGCTGTTCGTTTTTAAAAGTAACAAAATTCTATATCGCGGTTTACTGGTATTGCGATTTAATCGATGTCCATAATAGTACATTATAGTGTTGCGATTTAAGGGTCGAATATTGCGTTGCTTAGAAGAAGCAATTTTTTTGGGATCAATAGAAGCTCAACCACAAGGTTTCGGGGTTGCCCAAACAACTTTCTTGCGATATCGCGAAAACTATGGGTTCCACAACAAATCCGCAGACTCAATTTGTAGCAAATTACTTTTCCAAAGTAACGTTGGCAAAAGTTACAAGAACACATTGTAAGTTCAAGCCTTTTCTACCCGAGGGTGTAGGCAGCGGCTGTTAAGCCTCGAGTCGTCGTTATGTTTATGTCCCAAATGGAATAAGTGGCGAACTTATAGCCATTAATTGCCTTTTGCCATGCACACAAAAATTATAAATGACTTTACTTAAATAATTACTAGCTGACCCGGCGAACTTTGTTCCGCATCAAAAGTAATAACTGAGTAAATTTTGGAAATCGTGAGGTTCGTTTTGTGCTATTTATCGGCTTTAACTGCTGTTCCGTATCTGCAATAACTTCGAAAATATTCGTATAAATTACATTCTGTAAAGGGCTAGAATTATCTATATTACATGCACAATCTTTTTATGACACTTAATTGGATAAAAATGAATGCTGTAATGTTTAAAATAAATAAGCCATGCTTCGTAAATAAGCAGTAAATATTTCTCGTAAAAAGTAAAAAGGGATAACCCACAATGACGGCACTGTGGGTTATCCCTAAGAATTAGACATATGGCGGACTTTTTTGAAGACCTTCTGAAGGTGTTTAATAATATAGAACATTGTTCTGGTCTATCACTTAGGGTTCAGCCAGCGTTTGCAATTTAAGTGCTAAATCTCGAAAATTATCATTTTTTCTTTTCGACATCTTAAATGAATTCAAGATCAAAACCACCCTGTTGACACCCTCTAACTATTAAAAAAAACCGCATCAAAATCCGTTGCGTAGTTTTAAAGATATAAGCATACAAGGGGACAGACAGCGGAGTGACTTTGTTTTATACTATGTAATAATTGCTGTGTGGCGCCGGCATAGAATACTGCCACCCCATACTCTTCCCGTAGGTGTCGTAAAAGGCGACTAAGGGAAAAGCTGGAAGAATGGGCAGCAGCATTCTCTCTAAACAAAATACAACCTACTGCGATCGCCAACCCGCCTGCCAAGCGTGACGATTATGGCAAAAACCCCCCATGATTGCTCTATGGGGGAGGCCTACGTTCCAGTAGTGGACCTTAAAAGGCTAATGATGATTATATTATATATATAAATAATTATTATAAAATATTAAATATAATGATAAAATGTTGTCCTTTGCACTAGTTCAAATCATTGCTATGTATCACAAATTAATTAATAAACACAAATTCAAAACAAAACACTGAACTAAGTGCAGCCGGTCCGTTAATCACTCAGTCTTTCGTAACAGTTCGTTTAATTCCGACTGTTCTCCGACCTTCGGCCCAGATCCCAGCTGAAGCCGAAGGTCTCGCCGAAGATATTTTTTGGCCAAAGGTTGGCGAAGCTAAGCTTCGGTCGGACACTAGTTAAAACCCACCTGCACTAATTTCATCCCCGGAATAACAGCAACGTGTTCACAAATATCTTTATCTTCTAGATTTTAACAAATAATTTACCAAATATCTATCAAATAAGAAAAGAAATATTCCAAATAATTTCTAGAACAATTTATTTTCTTCTAATAGTATATATTACATAGTTTATCATTATAGTTGTTTTATTTCTGTTGGTAATAACAACCCATTTCTTACTTTTCCTGAAGTTGCATATCCTATGCATCATCACAGTTCAAGACAACCTTTCCCAATTTGCCTTTAGGTACATTAACAGATTTGAGTGTTTCAGTCACAATGCCTGTGGCGACTGTTACATTGTTCTCCCTTATGGTGAAAGGTTGACCTTGAGTCATCACCATGTCTTCAAGCAGTGTGAGGTAGACTTCTCCATGGTCGCCGGGCATCATCATTTCTACTGATGATTCTGAGAAAAAGGCGAAATAACTGCAATGAATCAAGCTCATTGAAACTAAAGTTGCTGGTAAAGACTTACGTAATTTGATTGAAAGTTGGCGCCTAATTTTCGTTTGGAGTTTTAAGTTATGACGCTAGAACAAAGTTGTACCAACCGCTATTCGTGAGCTGTCTCAAGTACATTAATGTAATGGACACTCCGTTCATACATTATTATTTCTATTAGAACCTATACTAAAATTGGTTTAGGAATACTTCGCTATTTCCGTGACAGTTTTCAGCGTCAGAAATATAGAAGTACCTAAATAGTTTGATTGAGAGTGATAGATCGAAAAATATATAAAAGAATCAAACCTAAATCAATTCGGCAAGCAATATTCCATGTACCGCTGAATATTTGTTGGGAGTATTTTGAAAATATCGGCTTCTTCCTGCCACCTTCACGGCTGGATAAGAAATATACTTTCGCCTTATAATGATTGCTCATTTCACATGATTTCGAAGCAACTAAAAGCATTCCAGTCAGCACTGCTTTGATCTTTATACCTCGGAGTAGAACACCAACATTGTCACCTGCTAACGCCTGAGATTAGTAATAAATTAAAAACATTCCTTTCTTTAATATATAAATAAATTTAAACTATGAGATGATTATTTTTTCTTGTAATTTTACGCCTTTATATTGTTACATCTCCACTCCTCATTTTACGTCCTAAATATATGTAGCGGAACCTATTTGCCCTGTGTTGTCAGTAAGGTTTAATTATCACATGTTTACTAAAGTTCAACCAAAGAAGTTCAGTGCCTAGTTTGGCTGTTTTGCTTATGATGTACCTAGTACTTCTGTGGTGCTTGTAGTAATACCTACCTATCGACATGCTTTTTTACTCAGTTATTAGAAATTTTTCAAATAATTTTAATTTGTCTAGTTTGTATGGGTCTCAAAAAACATTTATAACTATAAAAAAAAAATAAGAAAATTAGTATAACCCTCGATTGCGATATAAGCATAGTGATAATACATGATCCAGTTGTATAATTTTCTAGATTTTGTATTTTCAATCAATAAGTCGGTAATAAGTAGATATTCATACAAACCTCAGGTACTTTCTTATTAAATATTTGAATGTCTGATAAACTTGTTTTTAGATTGTATCCGAACCCCATTAGGTCAGCTTCATCATTCTTTCTCATAACACCACATTTGATAGTTCCCACAACCACAGTACCCCTGTTGGGAACTGTGAAAGCATTGTCTATGGGCATCATAAATGGTGAATTGAGATCTCTGACAATTGGTGGGACATATTCATCCATGGATGCCAGAAGTTTTCGTATTGACGGCACACCTGGAAAGTTTAATCAATAATTATAATATTATTTAAACTTATATACAGCGTGTAGTATTTTTAACAGTGGTAGTGCAGTTCGCTGCATGAATGGGCCGGCTCAACCGGTGAAATACCACCACTTCTCAGAATATCGACATAAAGTGACTCATGCCGAGTTTCACTCGGTTAGAGAGGTAGGTAGGAGAGGCCGATCCTCTTTCCCCTTCCTTTTCCCTCCTACTACCCTAAAAGACGGGAACGCACCACGGTGTTCATGGGCGGTGAGTGGTCGCTTGCCATCAGGTGACACACTTGCTCGTTTACCCTTCTATCCCATATTAGATACATACCGTATTCAGATTCATCACCGTTCAACGCCTTTAATGCTGATCCATAAATCATTGGTACTGTTGTAGCATCATAACCAAAGTCTGTCAATAGCTCATACATTTCAATTTCTACAAGTTCTAATATCTGAAATGAAAAAATAAATGACATAACTTCACGCCTTTTTCTATCCGAAGGTAGCAGCGGCTGAATGGTTGGGTATTGACAACAGTGCGTTTCAACACTTCTTGCCACGCACTGTTCCTTCATGGAACCAGTTGCCGGCGACGGTATTTCCGGACCGCTACTACCTAGGAACCTTCAAGAAACGAGCCTATTCTCATCTGAAAGGCCGGCAACGCTGATGTGATGCCCCTGGTATTGCAGACGCCAAGGGCGTCGGTGATTGCTTTCCATCAGGCGACCCGCAAGCTCGTTTGCTCCTTCTCTCATAAAAAAAAAAGTTTGCGTTGGCGAGTCGAGGTTTAACAGCCACTACCTACACCTTCGGGTTGAAAAAGGCGTGAAGTTATGTGTGTGGTGTCATGCACACGGAGGGTCACGCAGAGAAATAGTATTATATTTAAACTTCTACACAGTGTGAAGTGTTTTAGCGTTTTTAACAGTGGTAGAGTCTTGCAGTTCGCTGCATGAATGGACCGGCTTGACCAGTGAAATACCACTGCTTGTCAGAATACCGCGCTTCATTCGGTGAGAAAGGTATCCGGGGGCCCACCCCCTTTCCCATCACTTAAAGGCTGGCAATGAAACTGTAAGATGTCCATGGGCGGTAGTTGCTTACCATCAGGTGACCCACTTGCTCATTTGCCTATTTGCATAAAATAAAAAATTATAACTTACCTCCTTGTCCACTAAATCAGCCTTATTTATAAATACTAATACATATTTTATGCCCACTTGTTTCGCTAGCAATAAATGTTCTTTTGTCTGCGGCATAGGTCCATCGTTTGCAGCGACTACTACTATAGTTGCATCCATTTGCGAAGCTCCTGATATCATATTTCTAACATAGTCAGCATGCCCTGGACAGTCAGTATGAGCATAGTGGCGGAGTTTCGTACTATAGCCAACATGAGCTGCATTTATTGTTATTCCTGTATGCCAAAATATAAAAACCAGTGTCTTTATAGAAGATGAAGTCATTTTCTTATAACAATAATTCTTAGCAACCAGTTAAGGGTTTTGTTATGGCTATAAAAAGAATAACTAATAAGAATCTGATAAAAATATTTATAACTAGCTAACCAAGCGAACTTGGTCATGATGATGATGATCCAAGCGAACTTCGCTCAGTACAGGAATGAATGAGCAAAATGTGTTTTGTTATACCACTGATAACAATTTAACGGTTAGATAATGTTTACATTTTTTAAATTCTATTTTTCATCATAATATATTGTTAAAGTTAAGATATATAAGATTATGAAATTTGTTGCATAAATATATTTTTATTTTCTATAAAAATATCTCATTATGATTAGCAAGGTAGTATTTGTGTGAGAAGTTAACAAACAAACTTACTTAAGTATTATATTAGCAAGATTATTCCTACTGCTTTTTTAATTATTTTTTTCTGAAAATGAACCTGTAGAGAAGATTTCCTTAAAGAATAGTTGTTGCCTCACTCGCTTTTTATTGAGTTATTTTTATCCATTTATGATAGATTTTAAAAATAGGTGAACCTTCAGTTGAAAAAATATTCAATTTTTTTAATGATGGGTTCTGTTATTAAGACCAGATTTCAGTTTTTACAGATTGATAGGATTAATTAAAATGATATAATAATAACCTCTAGCTTTTTCCTCTGGCGCTTTATCAATTTCTTGGTACGAAGTAAACTTTGCCAATCCGTCATTGGCCAATACTTTTGTTATAGCAGCAGTCAGCGTGGTTTTCCCATGGTCTACGTGGCCTATAGTTCCTATATTACAGTGTTTTTTTTCTTCAATCACTGTTTGTACTTTATATGAATATTTTTTGCAATTTATTCCTATCACAGCAACATTTGTTTTGTTATCAAGTAATAAACTATTTTTTAAACGAGAGTTGGTTTTACTTGTGCTATATAAAATTCGTGTAGCAAGTCTTCCCCACATGTCTTCCAAATATTATTTGCCTTTCATTTAAAATAAATAATGATTTAATAAATAATGATATGGATCTGCAACACCTCAATAATGTAGGTTACAGTTTCACTTCACTTCACTTCTTGATACTGGCTTCGCATATACTAGCTAATGCGACTTAGCCACTCTATTCACTTTCTACTTAAAAACGCTTCAGACAGAAGAATTTGCACGGTAAGGAGGAGAATTTGGCCAGTTATGATGACCGCAGGATTTCTTCAACCAGCGCAGTAAATGAAATCGGAGTCCTCCTTAATTGGCGCGTATTTATAATGACTGGTTGTTATTTATATTCTGCCAGGCTTAGTTGCATTGATGTCATAAACCAGAGGAAACAAATGAAGAAAGAAATTAAATAAACATAATTTCGATTGAGTATTTTATGACCTATATGATTTAAACAATCAACTACTTTCTACCTAAAACAAAAAAATACAAACACTATTACTGATAACTACCAAGACACTTATAAAAACAAAAATACGAATTTAAAAACTAGCGACATTAATATTATAATTATCTACTACTACAGTCTACAAGAAAATATTGTTTTTTTTAACAAATTTACATAAGATGTACCGCACTGAAGGTAAAGAAATGAGAGAGATAGGCATGAGACAGATATATCAAAACGAAACTGAAATCGGATTGCAGTCAGAAATCGTATCGCATCGATATTCCAATATGAGAAAACCGTTTTTAGAAAACGCATTAACAATACCACGATAACGCAAACAATCTAATCCGAACGAAACCAAACCGTGAGTTTAGTTTTGCTAACCAAACTGCAAACGAAATCTATCTTACAGTTTTAAGTTTTCGATAGTTTTGATATTCATTCGCTCTCTGTCACTCTACGGTACGACTACTTAGTTAGAATAAGAGAGAGCGAATTTGATTTCTCTTTCTTTCTAACTTAGTGATCCGTCGAAAGGGCAAAAGAGATGAAGCGAATCGTCGCGAAGCAAGCGATTGGTTATGAATTTTGAATTGTTGACGGTTTTATGAATTGCACATTGAAAACTAAAAACGAGGTGATAGGGTCTAATTCAGATTGCAACTATTTGATGTTTATTTTGAAAAATTGAGTTTTGTTTTGACTTGATTGATGTTGAAATTGTTATTATTTATTGTTCGCTTGACCTGACCTTGGTGACACGCGCTGTATCTACGGTTGGTACGCGCGTAATAATATTTTAGTACCTAAACTAGTTATTTGGTTTTCGTGAAAGTTATTAATATGATTTAAAAAGTTTTATTGTTACATTGTTTTGTTAGGATTGTCAAGTGTAAATAGTATTGTTTAATTAGTGTTGTTTAATTTTAGTTTGTTTGGCGACAGAGTTTTTTTAACAGTTAGGTTTAGGTAGTTAGAAGGTTTTTTTAAATATGTCGCGCAAAATAAGCGAAATATGGACGCATTTTCAAAAAAAAGACAATAGTAATGTGCTTGCAGTTTGTAAATATTGTAAACAAAATATTTCTTACAAGTCTACTACGGGTAACTTAGGTGCCCATTTAAAAAGATCACATCCATCAGTATACCTGGCTCAAAAGATTGTTGACGAAACGGGGACCATTGAACAAAATACTCAGGGCACATCTGCCGCCACTGCCGATGCCAGCACCAGTGGCGCCGATGCCGTCATCTTCAGTGTCACTACCAACGCTGCCGCTGGCTCCTCCAGCGCCGCTAGTACTTTTGTCGCCGCTGCTTTACCAAATCCTAGAATTCAACCGCCTCGGAAAAGACAAAGAACTTTGCAAAATTTTATGGTTAAGACAATTACTCCAGAAGAACGAAAAAAGATTGATCGTGATTTGCTAGAATTGTTTATCACAGATTACCAACCTTTTAGAATAGTCGAAGACAAAGGCTTCAAAAATTTCGTAAGGAACATACCTGGATACTCGTTACCAAGTCGAAAAAATATATCGTCCGCTATGATTCCTGCATTGTACCAGACGGCATTGACTGACGTCAAGATGAGGATTTCTAGAGATGTAAAATCTGTGTGCCTGACCACTGATTGTTGGACCTCATCACAGACAGAAAGCTATATTGGCGTGACTGTCCATTACATCGACGATGATTTTGAAGCACAACAAATACTTTTAGAGTGCAAATCAATGACTGAGAGTCACACAAGCACCAATTTAGCAAAGGAGTTAAAGAGAGTGACTGACGAATATAATTTGACAAACAAAGTTAACTTCGCTATTTCGGACAATGCAAGAAATATAGTAAAAGCTATTGAATCTGAATTGGGATGGAAGCATTATGGCTGTGTTGCCCACACCCTCAATCTCGTCGTGTCAACCGCACTACGACCAATCGAAGAGCTGATAGAAAATGTAAAAAAAATAGTAGCTTTCTTTAAACGGAGCACTAATGCAACAGACATGCTACTTAGCTATCAAATTAGAAATATATCGGAATGTAAAGAACCGGTACGACTAATTCAACAAGTGCCTACGAGGTGGAACTCTACATTTTTTATGTTACGCCGGTTTGTCTTACTCAAGGAAGCTGTAAAACACTGTATGGCACTTATTGAACGAGACTGGCCTTATTTAAGTTCAGATGATTGGGTTATCATGGAAGAGATGTGCAAAATATTAAAGCCCTTTGAGGAAGTGACTTCTTCCATTAGTGGGGACCAATACCTCACAGGAAGTATGGTGATAGTTATAACAAATTGTTTAAAGGATATTTGTGAAGATTTTTTAAAAATAGACTTACATTCAAGTGTGCTCGAAGTGGACACAAGCTTAAAAAATGGATTAACTGACAGATTTCCTAGCGTAGAGTACAGCAAGACCTTTGGGTTATGCACATTACTGGACCCCCGTTTCAAACTTGTGTCTTTTAAAAATGAGAATGCGGTCTCTGATTTAAAAAAACATGTGCATTCTTTAATAGTAGGTCTTATAAATAATAACAGACCGTCAGAGATGACCATCGATGACCCAATAAAACAAACACCTCAAGCAAACCTCAGTGCATGGGACAGATTCGACGAGCTTTTAAAAAAAAATAAGCCACAAGGGAGCGCTCAGGCCAGGGCTATCCGAGAGCTACAGATGTACCTCGATGATGACATGCTGCCCCGTAAAAATTCTGATGGTAATTGGAATAGCCCATCGCAGTGGTGGCGGGATCATAAAATTATATACCCACACTTATCGGAACTGTATTGCACAAAATGCAACATTGTTGCAACTTCAGTCCCGTGTGAGCGACTCTTTTCTAAGACTGGGTTAATAATAAATGAAAAAAGGTGTCGTCTGAAATCGAAAAAAGTAGAACAGCTCGCGTTTTTAAACGCAAATCTGAACCCAAAAAGATTTGATAAATAAATCATGTGTAAATAATAAATGTAAATATGTACAAAGATGAAAAACAAAAAAAAAACAAAAAAAAACATGAAATCATTGTAAATAAGACGATTTTTAAATGCGCCATAAAGTGTTATCTATTATCTATGAGTAATTGGAACATGAAACGTACGTAATAACAAAACTTTATGCTAGTCCCAAGCCTAGATGATAATAAAGCATGAGGGAAAATCGTCATAATTACAATCCATTACATACTATAATATTTTACAAATTAAAAACCACCAGCACTAGTAGATACTAATAAACAAACACCGATAGGTATTGGGTAAATACAATAAGAATTCGATTGTTTGCGTTTTTCGTCTAATATAACTAGTAACTACGCTCCGATATTCGCTACTGAAATCGATTTCTAAAAACGGTTTTTGAAATCGATTTCAAAATCTGAAATCGGTTTTGTATCGGTTTGTGAAAAAATCCGAAAACGCCCATGCCTAGAGAGAGAGTAGGCATTTGATAGATGTAGGACGAGGAATTTCGGAGGGAAGGACATCATAGAGGGATTGACGCAATCTCGGACATGAGAAAAAAATGTGATTGACATTTCCCTCATCCAGGCCACATTCGCAAAGAGATGAATTCCTGATCCTGAGCTTAGCAAGAAACACAGGGGTACAGGAATGACCAAGTCTAAGGCGGCAAATAGTGGAAACTGTACGTTTGTCAGCTTTGCAGGACCTAAAAAACCATGGAGATGAGGGAATGTCGGATTGGACATCGGCGTAATACTTACCTTTGATTAATTTTGATGTGTTCCAGGCAACTGTCCATGATTTATACTGCAGGGACTTAGCAAGTAGACATAGGTCTTGTGAAAAGGTTTGAAAATGTTCCAGAGTGCCATTCTGTACCGCTAATCTGGCACAAGAGTCTGCATATTAATGCACTCTGGAATCACTCTGGAATCCCCGGTAACATTAGTTACCGGGGATTCCAGAGTGACCCGGGATCCACGCAAGTACGACTTTTATATTGAGTAGATGGCACTCCAGAAGATTTTGTCTTATTTTAAGGATTACGGGAGAAAGATATCTCGAACGGAAAGGATTGGAGAGAATAGATTGAAGACAGCTTTTAGAATCGGAAAAAATTATGGAATTATTAATGTTATGCGATTTGATGAAAATGATAGCTTCCAACACTGCCAGAGCTTCGCCAGTAAAAACAGTAGCAGAAGAAGGACATCTATAATTAAGAGAAATTCTGGAAGAGGGTATCCATACAGATACACCTACGGAGCTATCTGGTGATAATTTTGATGCATCAGTGTAAAATTGATGCCACCCACAAAAGTGACGAAAAAAATTATCATGAAAGGTGCAGACGGCACTGGGGGCATTTTTGACTATTCCAAAATTAAGAATGATATGGGGATTGAGGGTTAACGCGTCGTAGGGAGTAAGATATATTGGATTCATAGAAAACTGGTTTATAGGGTTGGGGAGTTGAATGAGAGTTCTAAGACTATGGAGAAGACAAGGTAATTTGTTTTCAGAATTGCCAAAAAGTTCTAATAGATAATATAATTTTGGAATAAGTGGGTGATTTTTGTTTTGAACTAATTTAAAAAGAAAACGATCAGAGAGATATTGTCGTCGAAGATCCAGGGGAGGCTCACCACATTCAATTTGCATGGCATTGATGGGAGAGGATTTCATTGCTCCCAGGATAATTCGAAGACATTTAGATTGGAGTTTAAGGAGGTTAACAAGATTAGTTTTATTACAGAAGTTAAGAAGAAAAGAACCATAGTCCAATTGACTGCGTATTATAGCATTGTACAGAAGCTTTTGAGAGTACGGATGAGATCCCCACCAAACTCCTGAAAGACAGCGGAGAATATTTATGTTCTTTTCACATTTTTGTACTAAAGAAGAAAAGTGAGGGGAACCAGACATTCTAGAATCCAATAATATACCGAGGAACTTAACAACATTTGATTGTGGTATTATCTCACCCTCAACTGAAATAGTTATATGGGGAATAATTCTTTTTTTGGTGAAAATTACAACTGAGCTTTTAGATGGAGAAAGGCTTAAGCCATGGTTAGCTAACCAGATACTCATGTAGCTGAGAGCCCTATTCAAGCGATCAGTTGCATCCTCTATAGAAGAAGACGTTATATAAAGAACAAGATCATCGGCGTATTGAAGAATGTGACAGAATGAATTAACAACAAGTTCAAGATCATGTAAATACAAATTAAATAGGAGAGGGCTAAGAACTGAGCCTTGAGGTAAGCCCTTCCAGACAAACCTACGAGGATGATTGCCAAAATTGGACTTGACTACAACTGATCTCTCCCCTAACAAGTTAAGAGTAAATCTAGACAACTTCTCGGGAATTCTAAGCTGGGAAAGTTTATTTCTGAGAACCGGAAGCTGAACATCATCATATGCTGACGTTAGATCTAAGAAAACCGCCGTTAAATATTTCTTTTCTTTAAAGGCAATTTGGATTTCTGTAGTAAGGAGGCTTAGATTGTCCAACGTACTCATTCCTTTTCTAAAACCAAATTGAGATTTAGCTAATAAACACCTGCTTTCAATCAGCCATTCTAAACGATGTTTGATGAGCCGCTCCATTGTCTTAGCTAAAGTAGAAGACAATGCTATAGGTCTGTAGCTACTTGCTTGGAGAGGATCTCTACCGGGCTTATGAATTGGAAGAATAATTTGAGATTTCCATTGACTAGGGATAGCACCATTATCAAAAAAAGAATTTATTAAGGAAAGGAATATATCTTTAGACTTAGGGGACGACTTTGCAAGGAAGGAGTAAGGTATACCATCTATACCAGGAGAAGTGTCTGTCAGTCCGTCAAGCGCGAGAGAGAGTTCACTAGAGGAAAAGGGATGATCAAAATCGTCACGAGAGGGAAAAAATATAGGAGCTGTTGGCAAGGACGCCAAGGAGGGAGCAGATGGAGGGGCAAGTTTATCCAAAAAGGCCTCAATCCAAGTTGAAGGGTCGTTGGCTGAAATATTTTGGATGTTATAGGAACCTCTAAATCGTCTTATTTGATCCCAAATAAGTGAAGAAGGAGTTGTAGGCGATAAAGACTTACAGAAGTTAATCCAACCGAGGCGTTTTTTTTTCTTAACAAGCCTAGTGAATTTAGCTGCAACATGTTTGTAACTAAGGAAGTTTTCTAAAGACATAGCCCGATTATAAGCCTTCTCGGCCTCCCTTCTCTCCGCTACAGCCGCAGTACAATCAGAGTCCCACCACGGGGGGGAGACTTTGAAATCTCTAGCAACCTTTTTAAGAGGGACATGGAGTGAGGCAGAAAAAACTATACACTCGGTATATGCATTATAGCAGGAAAAGGGGGACTCTTTTATATTACGAGGAAGAGAATCTAGCTGTCTGTCAAGGGTTGCAGAGTAGGACTCCCAGTCAGCACTAGAGAGCCTATATCTACGAAGAGGAGATGAATTTCTAGGAGGAGATACACGACAGTGAGGAGATAAGGATAGAACGATAGGAAAATGATCACTTCCGTAAGTAAGGGGAAGAAGTTTCCAAGTCATATTCAGGAAAAGAGAAGAACAAAGAGAAAGATCCACTGCACTTTTTGGATCTTGAGAGGGGAGAGCCCTGCGGGTCGGCGAACCATCATTGAGGAGGCATAATTGAGAATCGTCAATTACGTCCATAATGGAATGGCCAAAGAGATCCGAATGGCTATGACCCCATATAGTATTATGGGCATTGAAATCCCCCATGACTACCATAGGGGAGGGAATACAGGACAGGAGGTGAAGAAGATCAGGGATTAAAGCGGAATTAGCGTGAGGAATATAGATGGATACATAAGATATTCCCAAAGAATTGACAGCAACGATATTGAAACCTGGAGGATGAAAGGGAAGAAATATTTGATTGAAGGGAAGGGAGCGTTTTATAAATAAAGCACTACCTCCATAGCCATCCACATTATCATCCCGAAGGCAGGAGTAACCTGGAAGCCAAAAACGGAATCCAGGCCTCAACCATGTCTCCGAGACGGCAATGACAGATGGAGAAAGATTGTTGGTTAAATGTGTCAGTTCATGCTTTTTATTTCGCACGCTCCGACAATTCCATTGTAGAAGGATCACTGGATCCATTTTGAGAGGTTAGGGATACTAGATGTGTGAGTTTTGAGGCAACGTTGGACGGTAAATTGTGAGGATTTGAAGAAATAAAATCGATTAATAAAGATAAAAGAGTTTCTAAAATATTTTCTCTTTGAGGAAGAAGTTGGTGGTTGTTTAAAGCACAACCGTTTGGCATAGATGATGAGGGATGAGCGGTAATTTGCTGATGAGCAACTCTATCATATGGTTTACCCATTGGGATTCTAGAGTCAGAAGAAGAGGGTGATGACATTTGTAAACGGGATTTTTGAGGAGTTGAATGAACAGGCCTAGAAACTTGCTGAGCTTTGGAGATGGGGTAAAATGAAGGTAAATCTTTAACTACCTCAGAAAAAGGCCGAGAAACAGCAGGGAATTGTGACGAGGCTTCTTCGTATGAAATTGAGTTTTGGGCCATTACAAGTTTTATTGACCTCTGTCTTTCACGCTCCGGACAGGCATTGCTCGTGGCGAAATGCCGACCAGAACAAAAAAGGCAAGAGGATTTAGATTCAGTGACTTCACAACTTTCCCCAAGATGTTCTTTAGCACAGCGGAAGCACCTGGGTTTCGACCTACATTGGGCCTTAGTGTGACCATATCTCGAACAGGAATGACATTGAATGGTGGGATAAAGGTAAATTTCAATAGGGAGAGACGTATAATACAAAAAAACTCGAGACGGTAGGGATTGTCCTTGAAAGGTAACCATCACAGATTGAGTAGGGACCCAAGTAACTTGACCTTCATCTATTTTTTTTCTATTCAACCTACGAGCTTTTAAAATTTTGCCGCAGCCAGTAGGAAGGTTCACATCTTTCACAAAATCCTCCATGGAAAGATCAGTGGGGACCTGCCTGACTAATCCCATCCTGGTAACATTATAAGTAGGGACGGTAGCGGTGTATTTGCACTGTAATAGAATGGGAGATGTAGTAAAATCATTAGCATCTTCAGCAGATTTAAACTGGACTGAAATTTTGTTTCGACCGACTCTCTTAATACCATCTGCACAAACATTTTTCACTTTGTGGGTGACAAGAAATTGACCAAATTTAATGGGACGGATAGATGTACCAGCTGATGGATCAGGAGAAGAACGAGATACGTGAACTATAAAGGGGCCTTTGTCTAATTTAGAATAGTTATTGATAGCTCCTACAGTATATGATGGGTCAGAATAAACAGTTTGTATCGAAGGGGTAGCTGAATCAGGGGATATAATTTGTTTTTTAATAGGATTATTGTTATTTGGCTCAAGTCGTCGTTTCATAGCAGTGCACGATGTACTCGCGCCAATCACCATCAATGAGGGATCAGGAGGATCAGGAGGATCAGGAGGCGGCGGCCGAGCCAGCGCATCATCCCAAATATCAGATTGCATATTTGAGAAAAATCTCAAATACGCATGGACGTTATGTCAAAAATATGAAAATAAAAACTTACCGATAACTGCTACTAAAAAACACAAATATTACTATCACAACTTAAAACACACTATATTAATCAAATCGGACATAAAAATCTAAGCAAAAAAGGCCTTTTACACCAAATAAATAGCTAATACGCGAATTCAGGTTTGGTCGTCAACACTTCCAAAAGCAGAATCAGGTTACAGTTTATGTTTCACTTCTTATCTGTCACAATTGATAACTAAATATTTTTTTTTTAATTAGTCCATTATTGGACAGGCTAAGGCTTTTAAGCCATACTGCCTTGTCTGACTTATTTTTTATTATGAATTAATGATGATGAAGATGATGGTGAAACTTAAAACTAACTTAACCTAACCTAATCATACATAAAGTCGTGGCACTTTATGCATGATGTTGCGAGGGAGTCCTGACGACACTGTAGGAGAGCACACTCAACACGATATTTACACCATTCCCCATATTTGCACTCATATACAGACACTTATTAATCAAAATGCCACGAATTTTATCCAATAATATCCATTGAAACACACATCTGAGAGAATAATGCAAAAACGGACATGACTCTTCCACAGTCCCGCCAAAACTCCTGACAACTAAATATCGTACATGACAGTATTCCATAGTATTCCATACTGTAAACCTCATTCATTGACTTGTATTCATTGGTACTTCATTGTTCAAAACTCAGCCGCGATTGCTCACAGACGGGCTGTAATAAAAAAGCTTTATTTTCATAGGTCTTTACAGAAATATAAAAATAATCACCAATTACAAATATTTTACTTAATATTTAAACCTAAACACTAGATTTTGTTTATAATTACGTAATACGGGTTGTAATGTTTGATAAAGCATATTGCTAACTTACCTATCGTTAGAATCATAATAAGTATTAAAATCGACACTCTCCGAACAAAATAAATGCATTTTAAAGTAAATATTCCTCAATATATACAACAATGTTCTATCGAACAAACCGCATAAACGTAATACGTATATAGTATTAGCACCAAATTCTAAAGTTTTATTGCTACGCAATCGCATATTACAGAAATCGCGTACCAACATGCTCGTAATTTTTTTTGTGATTATTGCTCACCAATCCCTTTTGCATAAAATCACGTATTAATACAGAAATATATGATGAGTATTTACGCGACCAGTTATTTGCATGAAATTACATAGATAATGTTTAAGGACGAAATGACGCACCACACCCACAGAAATAGATCAAGATAGAACGGCTGCGATGTCATATTTCCTTACATTTCAAGCGTCACTTTTTTGAAAAACCACGCCCACAGCGTGACGTCATTTTCATCGTGAGCGTGGCGACTAGTGAGGAGACACACTCATTAGATTATCGATATTAATATCTGCAACGTAACACACGTTGCAGATATTAATATCGTTGCAGATATTAAACACACGTTGCAGATATTAAATTTATTATTTTTATATGGTACCAACTTTATTGATTTTGTGTAACGATAATCATAGAAAATAAAAAAAATGTTAAATACGACATATTATAACATATTTTCCCAATAGTATATAAACTTTATTTATAAATATTTTATTGTCCTTGAAACTATACATATTTATTAAATACATATTTGCTTTTTTGTAAGAGTTGGCCTCACAGTCCTGGTAAAATAACGAAGCCGAACGTCGACATTATACTTCGGTTACTGTCCGTATGAGAAGGACGAGATGATTTTCCGTCGGCGATTGGTCAAATTGGTGAAAAATTATACTGTCAAATAAACTGCTGCCAATAAAATTACGAAACACTTTGGTTGAAATTTGTAGTGTTAGAATAAAGGTAGGAACAAAGAAAGACATGAGCTGATACTCGAATTAATATTGAATTAATTTATCGATAAGTCCTAAGCCTCATGGATACATGGAGTGTCCATCTCTAACATTCGAAGACCAATCACAGCGATTAACAGACACAGCGAACAACTGGCAGGTGTATTTGTTGTGTATTTCGTTCGATTCGACGTACATTACGCGTTTAATATAATTATGCGCGCAATGTTTTTGGATACGAGCGTTGAATGTGGACAGCAATGGATATTCATCATAACGAAAAAATATACAACTTATGATCGTAATTATTGAACATGGTAAAAGTAAAACAAATTTAGAATCTCAAAAAAATACTTTCTACTGATTTTCTATACTTACTGATCATCCGAAATTTTTCAAATCAAACTTCATAGGTGTATTTGCTAAATAATATTTTTGTTTGTATAGCAATGCGTTTAATTTCTCACTTTAAACATTTAAATTATGCTCTAGGATTGGTAGAAAAAACAGAGTGTCTTATAACACGATTTAAACACACATCAGTCGCTTCTTTATCTTACATAGCTGTCGATTTTTAGGGCTCTTGACGTCACTAGGAGAAGTTCACGATATTTCATTGAGTTGAGTATATTACTGTTGATTTTTACAGTAAACAAGGATATAATAATGGGAATGAACTTGGACAGGCTGGTGTGAGATATCCTCACTAGTCTTCTTTCTTATGTTCTTATAATATTTCTAGAAATGGTTTCCCTGCACTTATACAAATTTACTGACGAAAATTTTGGCAGTGCAGCCGAGAGATCAGCCTGAAATTGAAATTCTGGATGATTGTAGGAACAGTATACATAATTTGTATGAAAGTCAAGCTTGAGAGATTTATTAACAAACTGTTATGTAATTCTTATATATTGTGAATACAACAATAAACTTAGTCTAATACAGTATTTAGGCATAAAATTTTAAGCACAAATGTTTGAATGAATGAATTTGCGACATTAATTGACAAAATTATTGAAAAAAAATGAAGAAGAATACAGATACAAAATCAATAACAGTCAATATAATCTGCATAAAATATGATATCAAACAGTGGGTATGGAATTTATGAGCACAGACATGTCTTAGACACTATTCCAAATTGTCCCCATCACAATTTAAACATACAATGAAAAGTACAGTATTTCCTCCATGGATAAAAACTTGTATCTCATTGTTTTAAAACACGATAATGTAGAGTAAATTCTACGTTCGACTTCCATATGAAATGACGGACAGTGCGGAGATCCATATTAGGATCTAAAACCTGTAAAAAATAAATTACATGAGAATATGACATGACTGTGTATGCATATATTGTAAAAAATACTTTGTGATTAATTATTTCTTGCAAAGTGCATACTGATAGTTCCAGATAATTTTTATATATCAGATTTTTTTGAAGTGTAACTTCTAATATCTTGTGCAACCGTTTAACGCTTTTAACGCCCTCTTGCGGCCACAAAAAATATTATATAATAATAAAAAAGACGAATTTAAACCAGTCTATATATAAATCCAGGAAGAGAATTGCTTAAGCGTGATTTTTATCTGTACATAGACATCTAGTAGCTAGTGGTGGCACTATACCACTCATTTAATACTTATAAAGCATAATAGTTTGTTTCATTCAACGCGCTAATCTCAGAAACTGCTGGTTCTATTTTAAATATTCTTTCAGTGGCGGATAGTCCATTTATAGAGGAAGGATTTAGGTTATATTATATTTTCTAAACAATTAGGGATCTTTACTAAAAGTCCGATAATGCAACCCAAGGTGTAAAAAAATCACCTAAAAAAATGTTTACATTGTGTACGCTGCAAAAAGTATTGACTGTAGATCAAAAAAATGTACTACAACTTTGCAGAATATATAGCTGTCTACACAAATGGTCGCGACCCCGTGTGTCTAACTATTGTAGTTATATCACAATAAGTGTTTATTTATTTTTTTAAAATAATTTGAATGACGATGTTTTAAAAGCCCTTTATTTTGTACTTTGGTGTTAATTCTGATTAAAATAAATTATTTACAATTCAGGATAGATTCAATAGCTTCCTGGAACTTTTTTAATTATTGAATTCGGACATTTCATTCAAAAGATATCGCAATATCCACGATATATGTATTCGATTTTTAGGCAAATATGTATTGCGCGCACATATAGTAACATAACTGCACGCCTTTTCTACCCGAAGGTCTAGGCAGTGGCTTTTAAGTCTCCACTCGGCGTTATGTTTACGTCCCAAATGGAATAGGTGGCCATACCTGGCAAACGAGTGCAAACAAGCGCGTCACCTGATGGTAAGTGACCAGCGCCGCCCATGGACACCTGCAACACATATAGTGTTACAGTTGCGTTGCCGGCCTTTAAGGAAATTGGAATAGGAAAGTATGAAAAGGGGGATGCGCCTCCGGGTACCTCTCTCCCCGAACGAAACGCGGCATGAGCCCCTTTACGTCGTTCTTCCGAGAGGTCGTGGTATTTCACCGGTAGAGCCAGCCTATTCATGCAGTGATTATTTTTCTCTATTTCTGAATAAATTTCGAACCTTCTCTTTATTTTCCTTTCTACAACACGAAGTTACACTTCCAACGCGCGGCGGGACTCCACGCATTTTTTTATATATCTGGCTTTAATTCTTTTATGACTAAGTTTGCACACTCTTGATAGCTTAATAAATATGTACAAAACATCGGCAGCGATGTTCCGAGTGCATAAATGGTTACGTTAAAAAATAGCAGAGTTGAAGCTTGTTATATTTTTTTGTGAACAGTACAATAATGCATCTGTGATGTCTGTGTCACCGCCCCCAGGCCTCAAGTTATCGCGCGCTAGTGCTACATTAATATTTACTTTTTATAACTTCACAGAGTAAATTATAAGTGATGAATGATATTATGAATTTAATCTGTCTTTACTTGCAGGGGTAGAATATTGTTCAGTTATATTATTATTTCTTTAAATTTATGTTTAAAAGTTATACAAATTCTAATTACCTGATCACAACACAACAGCTCCACACGTTCTTCAGGCGCATCGTTTCCACTATCTTCATTGGCACTGCCCCGACCGCTACCTGTACTTGTGCCATTCACGTCTCCACCTCCAACAATTTTCTCCACCACATGTTCAGCAACCTTACGGCATTGTATAAAGTCGTTTGCCACAAGGCGATCCTGAAATGGTTGTAAAAATGAACCATTATATCACATGCTTCACATATTTATATGCAAGCTGCATTGCTCAGTAAATTAGTAGACAAATTTGCAAATATTTTTAAGTGATTTTGTTCAGAAATAAAAATGTCCTGTTATCTCTTGTACAGATGTAAGTGAGCAGATTATGCAATAAAAATTATTTATTTATATTAAAACTGAGTTTTAGAATAATAAATTAGTTGTTCCTACCTTCTTTTGACGATCTTGTTTACTTTGGCAGCTGGAGTGTGGCAATAGATAAAATGGCAATTTGTTTAATTTTGGGGCAGCCATTTCTACAGCTACATCTACAACCCAAGATGGGACTGTTTCAGCAAGGAGATTTCCTTCTGTCTCACCACCAGCGTCACCTACCTGCAAAGAAAATCGCACAGTGTTATTAATGCACTGATACAAACAATAGTTATTCAGCATTTCATGCAATCAAATATACTTATTATCACTAAACAAACATTTAAGATTTTGTAACAACCTATTAAGATATCATAGAAAAAGATATCATAGAAAAAAAAATTGTCTGAATTTAAGATCAGAGTAATAGTCGTTTCATCTTCTGTGGTTATCCACATTCATGCTGATTACACATCTTTCCATTATTTGACAGCAGTGGTTACCAACATTTTATTGACCATTACAATATAAAAGGAAGAAGAAAACACTTTACATAGGGTGAACAGTGGATACTTACTTGTAACCTGTAAAGAGTCCTTCCACCAACTTCACTAAAAATTAATGGTGTGTGTAATGGTACATTGAAATAACTGTTTCCTATTGCTCTTACACCAGCCTCATTCACCCTACTGGGGTGATTCCAATGATCTAACAATGCTTGTAATAGTAATGCTCCAAAGTTAACTTTCTGATCATTTTCCGTGGTCAAACCTGCTTCTTTTGCGCTCACCCATGCACTCAAACAGTCAGTTTCATCTTGTCCTAAATGTATTGTCAACATTCCTGTCTTCAAGTCTACATTAAACCAATTCGGTACATATATCATTTTGAATCGTTTTTTAACTTCCTCCTCATAATCAACTTCACCTAAATCTTCAACTTTAGAAGCTTTTAAAACATCATATAATGCAACATTATTGGCAGTGTCTTTGGTCACAACATGCCTTTTATCATTTAATACTGTATAATGTTTGATTGCTGGTCCGCCTGGAATGTTATGTAACGGTTGTGTTTGATACACATTATTTGAATTATAACTGTCTATGGAATTGAACGGTGGTAGTTTCCAGCAACGTATGTCTGATTCAGAAGTAGACACCCAAACACCTGTTTGATCTGCAGTAAAACACAATTTAAGAATCGGCGCAGTTTCTTCGCAGACAATCATAAAATTGTCTGGGTTTCTCAATTCTGTTATAATTACTAATCTATCTCGACCGCCTGAAATTATGTGGCTAAAGTTTTCTGTAGCTAATAATGCCCAAACAGCCTCTGAATGTACTCTCATAGTAGAGACACAGCGCTGTTGTGATAAAGACCATAGTTTTATTGTACCGTCTGAGCTACCAGACACACATTGTGTTCCGTCTCTACTTATGACAAGTGCTTTAACGTTATCTGCATGTCCTTTAAGTTTCATAAGCCTTGAACAATTTCTTGGATCCCATACCCTTAATACTTTTTCAGTTGAGCCACTCACTAAAATAGTTCCTGGTGGATTCATAGCCAAGCTATATATGGACTCTTTATTACCAACGAGACTAGATGTGGTTACAGTGTTATTACTTGCAGTTAATGCTGTCAGTGTGTTTACATCCCATAGAAAGATTGCGCGGTCTAAGCCCGCGCTAGCAACCTGTTCCTTGTCTTTAGCATACGCTAGAGTGCGTACATAGTCTTTGTGTGTTCGTAAAGTAGACATACAGAATCCCTTTGGGGCGTTCCATACTTTAACAGTAGTATCTGATGATGCACTAATTAAGTTTTTTCCACTACAACAGAGGACAATATCATTCACCCAGTCTGTATGATGTTCCATACTCTGGATATACCTGTCTTGGATACCATTTGCAGTATTCCACACTCGAATAATTCCGTCTCGACCGGCTGAATATAATCTTCCCTGTATTGGATCCAGTTGCAATGAACTAACGCCATTTTTATGCCGCCTTTCTTCCTCATCTCTAATGACGAATGACACTTGTGTTTTTTTACGCATCGTGCCCATTTTCCGACATTTTAAAGTCGAATTTATATACAATTTTCTTCTTTTCGCTACTAGATATATGTAATCCCAAATAATTTCTGGTTTGACATTGACATTTGACTGATTTTGACAAATAGCAGACTAAGGAATATGCGGGTTGATTACCTAGAGTATATAATATTGCTGACTGATCGCTATCTTTTACTTCTCACAACGCTATTGAAAATTATGATCGCTTCGCTATCAAAGGAAACTGAAAATTGGTTTCGGCCATAGTGATCAGCGATTAGTAAGCAATTTATTCGACATAGGCCGTACGCTAAAAGCTACGTAGGTAGTTTTGTAATAATTTTGGCTCTTCGTCGAATTTTGACGTAACTGTGCCAACGGCTTTGGCCTTGGCTTTCTTTCTAAAATAATCCATCCTAGAAGTTTAGTCTTGTTAGGGTTCCACAGCCGAAACTGAAATAAAAATTAAAGTCACCAGGATATATCCCTTGGGATATATCCTGGTGACTTTGGTCTGGTGATAAACTGTTGCAATTTTTACAGAAAATGTATTTTGCCGCTATAACAAAAGTACCGAATAAAAAAAAAGATTTTATTCATTTTTTTTACATACCTACATACAATAAATTATCAGTTTCTTGATCGATACTAACAACGGTGACAGGTAGACGCCTTAACTTTTAATATAAAATTCAGATTTCTTTCTCTTTAGGTATAAATATCTGGATGACCGAGCTTTGCTCGGTATTTTCTTTTTTTTTATAAACAACGCCATCTGCTGGAATAACTTTAGTGTTGTTGTCGTTAAAGCAAGTTAGTTGCTCACAATTTAAAATAATAATAGCATTCGCCAATAGATGTCAGGAATTCCAATAAAAAAGTAAGTTGATGTTTAAGTTGATTATCGATAAAACACGATAAAATGAAATTTTCTAAAAATGATTCCTAGCTAGATCGATTTATCGCCCCCGAAACCCCCTATATACTAAATTTCATGAAAATCGTTGGAGCCGATTCCGAGATTCCAATTACATATTATATATATACATATTATATATATACATATTATATATATACATATATATATATATATACATATATATATACACAAGAATTGCTCGTTTAAAGATATAAGAATAAGATAATACATTTAATTTTACAGTGGTAGAGTCTTGCAGTTCGCTACATGAATGAGCCGGCTCGACTTGTGAAATACCACGCCCTCACGAAATATCTATTTATTTATTTATACTTTATAGCACACAAAAGATGAAAAAAAAATTACATAGTAAGAACCATAAATATATATAGCAGTACAATGGGCGGCCTTATTGCTGTAAGCGATTTCTACCAGGCAACCTTAGGATGGACAAAAATAGAAGAAGATTTAATATATATAATATATTAAGTAAAAACGGCTGAAGCAATGAGGTCGGGGGTTCGTTTCCCACCCTAGCACAAATATTTGTGACAAACATGTGGTGTCTGAGTGTTTTTCTATGTATTGTAAGTATGTATTTACAAAAAAAAATATATATGTATTTATATCCGTTATCTAGTATCCATAACACAAGCGTTTAATTGCTTAGCTTGGAACTAGAGGGCGCTGTGTATATTGTGTCCAAGATATTATAATTATTAAATATGTTTTAACATACATACATACACATACCTAAAAACATACATAAATAGAATACGAATGAATAATATCTAACGTAGATGAATCAACGAGGTATTTATGGTGATAATTCCAGATATTGTTCCATTTATTACCAGATATTGGACCATTTTTTTTAAAGGCGTGAAGTAGCTCGTGCTGCGTTTCGGTCGGTGAGGGAAGTATTTGGGGGATCCCTTTCCCTCCTACTCCCATATAGGACAGCAATGCACCAAGGCGTTCATGGGCGGCGAGTAGTTGCTTACCACACAGGTGACCCACTTGCTTTATAACCCTCTTCTCCTATAAAAAATACAGTTTCTTGCTCGATACTAATAACGGTGACAGGTATACACTTTAACTATTCATTTACTATCCAGTTTTAAGTTCATTTTAATATAATAATAAAAAAATAATAATATTATAATAAAAAATAATTATTAAATAATTCAAAAATAAAATAAGTATGTACATAATTAACGGGGCCTCCCATACAATAAAAGAGCTTTTCGCCCGTAATAGTGCAGAACCTTTCGCGCACGAGTCCTACTCGCACTTGGCCAGTTTTTTATAACCTGTTTCAGTTTTGCCGCTAACAAGCGTTATTATACTTTTATGTTTTGAATTAGACAAGTCGTCTTAAGAGTCGAATAACTAATATAGACTGAAATTTGTAAAATAAATCGCCACGAGTTTCATTTAATAACTAGCTGACCCGACGAACTTCGTTTCGCCTCCGAAGCGGTAAATAAAGGATTTTTTCAAAAAAGCTACTCCTTATTACGAGCCAAAAGAGTTCCGTCAAAATCGGTTCCGCAATATCAGAGTTTACCCGGACAGGCGGACAAAAAATGTAAAAATGCCCTTTGGGTGCCTGTACCGCACCGTTTTTCTTTTAAATGTAGTAAAGATTAAAAAGCAGATTATAGAATCTTTAGATTTAGGTTAGTTCCAATTGATATTTCCACCAAAACTCTTCAGAGGCAATTTCATCAACTTCATTCCTAAATATGGTATTGAAATCTTTTTAACATGTTATTAAACAATATCTTCAATATAAAAATATTGCTCTATAACTTAAATAATTTAAAAATAATATTAACTCAATCAGTTAGTCATCATTACATAGTACCTATAAAACAATGTTAGTTTCTGTTCCCTGTCTGTCCACTTATATGCGCATATCTTTAAAACTACGCTCTAACTATTAAAAAAAAAACAAAGCCCGTTGACACCCGTCAATTCATGTATAGTGTAGTAAAAAGAAGTGATAATTTTCAAGATTTAAAACTTTAATCGCAAACGCTGCCTGAACCCTAAGTGATAAATAAATCAAAACAACGTACTACATTATTATACACATTTAAAGGATCTACAAAAAATCTCTTAGTGTTTGGAAATCAAACAAACTTTGTACACTTAACTACTATTTAATTAACTATTTTATTTGTTAAACAATATATATGTGTGCACAATGCGCGTGCACACTGTGCGAAGTCGGTCGGCGAAGTGAACCCCTTTCCTCCTGTGACGGACACGCCGGGGCGGCGTTCCTCATCCCCCGCCATCCCTTCACTTGCAAGTGGGAATAGCGGGAATATCCGCGTGAACACTTAGTGATAACACACAATGACCATTTTTATTTTTTTTACTTTTTACGAGAAATCATGGCCTATTTACGAAGCGATTTTAAACATTACAGATTTATCTTATATAGATTGTGCATGTAATATAGATGATCCTGGCCCTTTACAGTATGCAATTTAAACAAATATTTTCTAAGATTTTGCAGTATTAACATAGCGGGACAGCAGATAATACTTTTGATGCGGAACAACGGTCGCCGGGTCAGCTAGTCTATACATATAATAACATTGTAGGAATGTTGAAACTGTACAGTGGATATTTTTTTTTTACTTTAGATATGATCTAATTCTAATTTTTGTCTGTTAGTCTGTATGTTTGTTTGTACGGATAAACCCTAAAAGTACTGCATTCTTTTATGTCCAATTTTACATAAAAATAGCCAAGAAGTCGGGTCAACACATAGGCTAAATATTATCACGCTATCACTAATTGGAGGTGAGCAGAGGACCCTTATAATGGCACACCACAAATGATCCACAAATGATTAGCTATCCGTGATCTGTGAGTATCAGTTGAAACTACAGCAACGCAGGGCCCTTTTATAAATCGGATTTTCCTTAGAACCCAAGAGTAGAGGTCCCATTTTAAAGGCCGATAATTCACTTAAGACCCTCTCAGTTGTGGGCAGTAGCACTAATAGCTTTAAACCATTTGTTTGCTCGTTTGCCCCCTTTCCCAGAAAAAGAAAATGTATTACTGTCAAACAAAATTTTAAACGCCTAGATAACAGCTGTTTGATTAGAATATACTTACCCAAGGTAACATCAATAATACTTGTACAGATTTTTTTACTATTTCGATATTATTTTCAGTTCTACGAATTCAACGATACCCTCGAAATAGCGATGTCACCCAAAAAAAAAAACGACAGAATTATTCTAATCGGTGTCTGAATCGATTTGAATGGAAAGTGCTGACTTTAATCTGATCGGTTGGATCCATTGGATCGCAACAAATCATTAAGATTAACTACGTGCTCTCACATTAATAAATCCCCTTAAAATTTAAATAGATACGAATCGTTGATTAATTATTTGCATATTATAATAAAGTGATTTAATTTTAGCGACTTGTTCAAATAAATATGTACACGTTTGTTATTTAAGAATGAATAAATGGGATTTCTACAAAAGCTAAGAGTGAATTCTTAATCTTAGACGATGACTTATATTTTTATACTTATCATCATGCTTTTTTCTACCAGAAGGTATGGTATGTGTGAAGGTATGTGCAGTGGCTGTTAAGCCTCGACTGATCGTTATTTATGTTAAAGTCTCAAATGGAATAAGTGGCAAACCTATTGCCATACCGCGCACAAGGTTTTCAGTCATCAAAATTTATTACACATAACTTTCGATCTTTCGAATTAATTTCGAAAAGTCATTGGAGTGATCCCGGAATCGAACCCGCGACTTCTTGATTTACAAGCGGGGTGCTCGACCACTGAGACTGATAAAAATATTTTTATAAATATATAATATATTAATGAAAATTACGCCTGTAGATTACAATAATACATCTAGTATATTTTTATTAACTCAATATCTAATACCCAGGCAGGCTATGTACCGGCGGGGTCGTGTCGTTAAAGATAAGGCAGGAAGGCTGGAAGGCGCTAAGATTCAATGTATGAGCTCCACCATTTTGTATGTTTTTTTAAAGATACTTATATTTTTATCAATGAAAATACTAAATAAAAATATATATTATAACGTAAATTGTGTTAAAGACAAACGGCAAACTGTAAGGTAAGGTAAATGATACAGCGTTATTTCCGCTAGAACAAATTTAAGAGGCCAGTGTTATGGAAGTACATATACCTGTAAGGCATTTTCCCTATATCACCGCTTATCATGTTGGATAAAGCAATACGAATTGCCAAAAGATATCACTGGGATTTACCTGGCGTATAATTTATTTGTTTTCACTTTGGTTTTTGTGGCGTTTTGATCTTATTCAGGTACTATGTTGTATGCTAAGTGGATTTATCTTACATATTTATCTTATGATGAGAGTAAATTTTTACGATGCGAGCGCACACCGTCATAAAAAAACCGACACCCTGAAGTTAGCTATAGTCAGTTGGTCAGTGAACTTTAAATAATTACTTATTGCGATGTAATACAACTTTCAATATATTAAATACCTTTGTTCTATTGTTGGTGTCGTTTTTCTACAAACGTAGAATAAGTCAAAAATATTTTTTTGCTACGCCATTGATGTATAACTTCTAACGCGTGAACATACGTACACACACACTTTTTATAATAGGGTTACCTAATTGGGCCAGCATAAATTTCCTTATATTATATCTATGCTAAATACTTTTGCGCTCATCTGATAGTTCAGTAAATTTCAACATGGACACAACGTATAGCATTTAGAAAAGCCAGAAACAAAATGTAAAGGTTAAAAAATGTGTCCGGTCCCTCACCTTTGACCGTGGAGTAAACTAAATTCACACCTAATTGTCAATTTCCAGGGACAATTTACCTCGGGCAGTTGCCTCTCCAAATTGTATTTGTGGAATAAAATTATAACGAAAACTTGTTTAATTCACAGTTAGGATATTAATTGAAGTTTGAAATATAATTGCAATTTAAGGGCTAGTAGCAGTGGGACTTGGATATCTTGCATTAAGCAGAACAATTAAATATTTGCCGGATATGTTTTGCTAAATCGTCGGCGGCTGTAAGGCTTCCAAGATAAAATAATTAAATTAATTAAGGAAAATAATTCGATGTGTGGCGCCGGCTTAGAATACCGCCACCCCATCTCTTCCCGTGGGTGTCGTAAGAGGCGACTAAGGGAAAAGCTGGAAGAATGGGCAGCAGCGTTCTCTCTCAAGAAAATACAGCCTACTGCGATCGCCAACCCGCCTGCCAAGCGTGGCGATAATGGCAAAAACTCCCATGATTAAGCGGACCGGCAGTAGTGGCGCTCTATGGGGGAGGCCTATGTCCAGCAGTGGACCACAAACGGCTAATGATGATGATGATGATGAAGGAAAATAAACACATAATTCTAAAACTTATTATATAATGTTTAATATTGTACAATATTCGCTCAATAAACAAAGTGTTCTAAATAGTACGGGCATCATGACGAATTTCAGCGCGGATAACGGAAGACTGGTGTCTATTTTAAATTTAAGATTCGATTTGTTAAATTCGCAACAGAAATTTCAGACCTCTTAGACTTAAGATTAACGAAATAATTCTAGATGGATCGGTTGTGTAATATAACTACGGAACATAAGTATCAGTTTTTAGCTTTTTAAGACTAAAATAACTTTTTTTTTTCGCGAGGAAATGCTTTATGCACATCCCCCGCCTGGTACGCCAGGGGGTAG
Source organism: Euproctis similis (assembly GCA_905147225.2). Classification (NCBI taxonomy): domain Eukaryota; kingdom Metazoa; phylum Arthropoda; class Insecta; order Lepidoptera; family Erebidae; genus Euproctis; species Euproctis similis. Next base: position 18,683,380 of record LR990106.1, read on the forward strand.
TGTGGGACTCCCAAAACAGTAAACTCCTAGGGTTACCCACAAAAACCTTGCGGCCTTCCATCGGCGTTGGGGTGGCCCAGGACATTGCTTCAGCCCTTTGGTCCACCCCGCCGTCGCCCCCCCTCTGGCGCGAGGGGGTGCTCATCCTCGGGGAGCCTCACTGAGGCTCCCCGAGGATGCACACGACCGGCAGTTGTGGCGCTCTATGGGGGAGGCCTACGTCCAGCAGTGGATCTCAAAAGGCTGGTGATGATGATGATATTATGTTTGTATTATTAAACTTCGAGAATTCGTTTTTTTTTTAATTTTACCCAAATATATAAACCCAAAAGGTATAAGGGTACAAAAAACGACAATATGCTTTTAGAACAGATGTTATACGGTAGCTAGTAGGCACTAGTAGTAGTGATGTGAAGAAAATTTGCATTCGTATTCAAGAAGGTGAGATCTGATATCACTAATGCCCATCTCTTTCGGCGATATAATCGAACCGCAAAAGGCGTAAGTAAAAAAGTAAAAACTGCCTCACAAACGATTCTCCCAAACTGACCCCTAAATGGTTAAATGGTATAAAGGTACGAAATGGCTAACGCAAAGAAAACCGTTTAAAAGTAATGGAAAAATCGAATTTTTATAGTGAAATTATTGTCTTGTTAAACGAAGATAAAGACTAGATTTCTACGTAATTTCTTTTGTGGAAGATGTCATAAAAATGACAAGGAGCGTGTATTATAAGAGTTTTAAGGGACAACGAAGAGAGTGAGGTGTGTAAAAACCGTGTCCTTATAGCTCTCTGTATTTTCTGTCTACCCCACAAGGGAGTTGGAGCGAGGATAAAGTACTAAAATTAGAGTAGTGTATATTTGCTGGTTGGGTAAAAAGTATAGTATTTGGTCGTCTCGGTGGTTCTGTGGTCGAGCACCCCGCTTCTGAATCAAGAGGTCGCGGGTTCGAATCCTAGTGACTCCAATGACTTTTCGAAATTAAACATTTTTAATTTCAAAAGTTTTTAATTATTACCTGATGGTAAACAATGAACGCCGCCCATGGACACCACCAAAACATATATTGTTACTGCTGCGTTGCCGACTTTTAAGAGATAGGGGATAGGGAAGGGGGTGGGCCTTTGGGTACCTCTCTCACTGAATGAAACGCGGCATGAGCCACTTTACGTCGATCATCTGAGAGGTTGTGGTATTTTACGGTCGAGCCGGCCAATTCTTGCAACGAACTGCTTGACTCTACCACTGTTAAAACCACTGCTTAATAGCCACTACCTACACCTTCGGGTAAAAAGGCGTGAAGTTATGTCTATTAAAGTGCATAAACGATTTTAAACACTCTTTGCATCTATTGTTTAAAAGTATGAGTAGATACAACTTGTCCAATTCTCCAAAGTGCCAGGGTTGGGACTTTTTATTGTAATTGGCGACACTTGGTCTGGACTCTTGAGAAAAATTCCTAATCGACGTGACAAATGAGATATTTATGTTTATTGCGTCATTTAAACAAAATATTGATTTTAAGGTTTATAGTTTCAGTAAAATAAGTTTTTTTCGGAATAGTATCGCGTTCTTTCATTTAATTATTTACATAAAGGTTCAGACGTTATCCAGTATCCAGATTCCAACCTATACTCCAGAAAAAAAACTACGTTTTCCAAATCCAAAATTCTAGTTAATATCTAACTTCCTATTTAGGTTTTCACAGTTCTTTTAATATTTTCCAGGAATTAATATTTTTTTTGCAATTAAAATGCAGGCTCTGCGAAAATTGTTCTCGTTATTAGAAAAGAAAGACCAATAGAGTACAAATAAAAGGAGGGTATAATTTACAGCCCATTCAGTTTGATAGTTCATTCAAGTTTGATTCTCGGGCACAGTGCCAATGGGAAGTGGACCTCCCTATTTTAAAAAGTGTTTGCTATTGTATTGTCAATAGTATTGAATTTTAGTACACTTTACAATTGTTCATACTGGAGGTACTTTTTGAACTTTTAAACAGTAAATTGATATGAAAAAACAGGCCTTTCCGTTTGTCAATATTTCCGGACCGTTACGACCTAGGAACCATCAAGAAGATAAGACGCCCAAGATGTGACGCCCCTGGTTTGCGGATGTTCTTGGACAGCGGTAGTCGCTTTCTATCAGGTGACAACACGCTCGTTGCCTCTTTTGTTCTGTAACTTTATCTGTGTTCAGGTGTCCATAGGCGGTGTTGCTTGCCTATTCGTTTGCCCCCCCTATCCCATAAAAACCCTGTAATAATTTCTCTCATTTTTATGATTAATTCTAATGGAGGAGCTTAATTAAATAGCATTTAGTATATAAAAATAATAATTTATGAGTTAGTCAATTTAAAAATCCATTAAATAATTTAAAAATGGAATATACATTCGGTATTTATACATATAAAACCTGCTTGAAAAATGGAGCAAAAACCATAATTTTCTTATTTCTTAAAATTGCAATAATCACTCAGAGCATTGAAGTTCGAAGATGAAATTTGGATTGTGATGCGACGCTAATTCTAAATCTTATCAACTGCTAGAACGTAAATATTAATCCAACTTAACATTACATCTTGACATATTTTCCTAAGAAGCTTCTAAGTTAAATTTACATAAATATCAATATTGAGTACTTGACGTCCTCTATAAATATGTTTACATTTTCCCTCAAAAGGTTCACGTGGAAGATGTTTTGAATGCGTTATCAAGTGAAACGCTTTTAAGATATTTAGATGAAAAAAATATAAAAATAAAACTGGCTTATCTAAATGGTATTGAAACACGATAGTACAATTTAGTAAATTTGTATCGGTGTTATTGGTAAACGGTTGATGGCGAACATTGAAAAATTTGACTGGCCTCGTGGTGCATTGGTAAAACTAACGACTGCAGAATCGAGGTTGGCGGGGTTCGATCCCCACCCCGAGTGCAAATATTTGTGACTAGCATGAATGTTTGTATGGCGTCTAGGTGTTTTTCAATGTATTACAAGTACCTATGTATTTACAAAAAAATGTATATATGTATTAATATCCGTTTTCTAGTTTGAACAAAGTAAAAGAAGATTTATTGGTTTATAGCTAGAAGCTTTATAGATCTTCACAGACACAAAAATAGTCAACAAGTACAGATTTAACATATTATTTAAAATGAAATACTGCAAACGAAACTGAAACACGGGCGCTTGAGGAAAGTGCCTCCGTGGAACAAAAAAGAAAACACGGACGCAATCGCCACGTGCGACCCGATTCCAAGTGTAGGGGCTATCGTGAGAAGAATCAGGCAAGAAACCCATGTGCCATATCGTGCTGGGCTCGAGTACTAAGACACAAAAACTGTATTGGTCTAAGAGTAGAAAGCCGTGAGTTCAAGACCAATAATAAAGTTTTAGACATCTTGAAGATGTTACATTGTATGTATCGGATACACACAGAAATGGCCAGACCAATATTCCATGAGACTAACATTTCGTTTGGACATCAACACTAGAAGCAATTTTTACTATTTTATTTTGAAAGGCATGAAGCCTCGGATTTTAGTTTTTGCCTGCAATAAAGTAAGTTAGTCGAACTCCTTCAATTTTGTATGCGGCTGTGAGAGTATTTGTAACACTTTTTCCCATAAGAAGTATAATTCATTTATACTGTAATCATCATCACTACATAGTGTAAAACAAAGTCACTTTCCGCTGTCTGTCCCCTTATATGCTTATGTCTTGATAACTACGCAACAGATTTTGATGCGGTTTTTTTTAATAGTTAGAGGGTGTCAACGGGGTGGTTTTGATCTATAATTCATATATGATGTTGTAAAGAAAAAATGATAATTTTCGAGATTTAGCACTTTAATTACAAAAGCTGGCTGAACCATAAGTGATAGATTAAAACAATGTTCTACATTATTGAACACTTTTAGAAGGTCTACAAAAAAGTCCGCATGGGCGGGCATATGTCTATCTCTTAGGGATAACCCACAAGGACCATATTTATTTTTTTACTTTTTACGAGAAATGATGGCTTATTTATGAAGCGATTTTAAACATTACAGCATTTATTTTCATCCAATCAAGTGTCTTAAATAGATTGTGCATGTAATATAGATGATCCTGGCCCTTTACAGCATGCAATTTAAACGAATATTTTCGAAGATATTGCAGTATTAACATAGCGGGACATCAGTTAAAGCCGATAATAGCACAAATTGAACCTCACGATATCCAAAATATTCTTATATATTACTTTTGATTTTGAACAAAGTTCGTCGGGTCAGCTAGTATAGTATAAAACAAAGTCGCTTTCCGCTATCTGTCCCCTTATATGCAACTTTGCCCCTTAAAATTACGCAAAGGATTTTGATACAGATTTTTTAATAGACAAAGGATGTCCACGGGGTAGTTTGTATGTATAATTCATGTACAATGAATGATAATTTTCGAAATTTAGCAACGCTGTAAAAATTACTTTTGATGTGGATCAAAGTTCGCCGGGTCAGCTAATATTCTAATAACTAACTAACTATTTATCTCCAAGACTTTCGCGAATCACAGAAGTGGGTGCTCTCTGTATCAATGAAAATAGCTTTTGAACAAATACCATCTTTTTGTTCTTCATTCGTGAAAATGATCTTTGTAAAGAGTTCGCAACGTCGGGAAATAAATAAAATTAGTAATAAATAAACGCGATATAATCCTAAAAGTTGTTTTAATGTCATGAACTAACTAACTAATAATTCTAACAACAAAATAATACCTTTAATTAATGAACATAACACTATTGTAAGCTTCCTCGAAATCTGTCTATAAGATGTCTAAAATGTCTATAAGATTTTCCGTCACAATTGACGAATATATTTTAACTGGCTCTTCGCCCAGGAACTGGATTTATACAGGGTATTGAAGCAATTTACTATACATATACTTATTATTTTTTATTTGAACCTTCACCAGCACTTAAATATCAATTCAGCTCAGAAATATAAAACTCTTTCAACATTAGATGGGACTGAGAGTCAGATAATGTTGCCTTTGTAATACGGGTTACGCGGTGAAAAGCATCCTTCAGCGAATAAAAGAATAAATACAACTAAAAAAAACTTTTTTTTATATATTTCGGACACAATACACACAGCGCCCTCTAGTTCCAAGCTAAACATCTAAATGCTTGTGTTATGGATACTAGATAACGGATATTAATACATAAATACTTTTCTTTTGTAAATACATACTTATAATACATAGAAAAACCCCCAGACGCCACACAAATATTCATGTTTGTCACAAATATTTGTGCTCGGATGGGAATCGAACCCCCGGCCTCATTGCTGCAGCCGATAGTTTTACCAATGCGCCACAAGGCCCGTCAAAATGTATAATTTTTCCAGAATATTTAATAACTACCTAACAATTTGAAATTATACTTAAAATAAACTTACTTAATTATATTTTAAATATATATAAGTGGAATTGCATTGTAAAAGGTAAATTTAAGGCCCCGGTGGTCCAGTGGTCAAGCACGCCGCTTGACCACTGGACCACCGAGAATACTGTGTACTAATGCAGAAACTAATGTTTCTGCTTTAATCCTATTAAAATAAGAAAATGATTATGAATCTACCATTCTGGCTACCTGGCTTCTGAATCAAGAGGTCGCGGGTTCAAATCCTGGCTCACACCAATGACTTATAGAAATTAATTTCGTATGTTATGTGTGATAAATATCGATGACTGAAAACTTTGTGCCCGATATGACACCTATTCCACTTGGGACGTAAACATATCGGCGAGTCGAGGCTTAACAGGCACTGCCTACACCGTCGGGTAGGAAAAGGCGTGAAGTTATGTTATTTTATTATATTGAACCGTAAGTATCTCGGCCATGTTTGCGATATATACAACATCTATATTTTTTTTATATGATAGGAGGTTAAACGACTAAGTGGGCCACTGATGGTAAGCAACTACTCACCGCCCATGAACACCGTGGTGCGTTGCCGTCCTTTAAGGGAGTAGGAGGGAAAAGGAAGGGGAAAGGGGATCGGGAATCCGGATACCCCTCTCACCAAATGAAACGCGGAACGAACCCCTTAACGCCGATATTCTGAGAGCTCGTGGTATTTCACCGGTCGAGCCTTTCCATTCATGCAGTGAACTGCAAGACTCTACCACTCTAGCAGTATCCACGTTTTAGTATGATGTTAAAAGAATCCAAGTTAAAAATATCACATAGCAAACTGTAGATAGATCATTTTACTCAATATTCACGCTTAAACATGCCTCAGGAATCTTTACCGACACGGCTAGGAAAAGGGTAAAGACAAATGACGCAAGTAAATAAAGCTACGCCATATACGTCCAGCTCTGAGTGAACATTTATTTCTGTCTACCCTATTACTGTAAACTGGAAAGTCTATTCCTAATCGAATAAAGGTTTGAGAGATTTTTCATCGATTAAACTAGGTTCTATATGTTGATACGTGTGAACTCACCTGATAAATTATAAAGTGTTAATAATTATAACAGTGGCAGAGTCTTGCAGTTCGCTGCATGAATGGGCCGGCTCGACCGGTAAAATACCACGACCTCTCGGAATATAGTATTGAGTTCGGTGAGAGAGGTATCTTTCCTCTTCCTTTCCCCTCTCACTCCATTAAAGGACGGCAACGCACCATAGTGTTTATGGGCGGAGAGAAGTTGCTTACCATCAGGTGACCCACTTGCTCGTTTGCCCTCCTTTCCCATAAAAATAATAATTGGTTAGTAATTACATTTCTGATTGAAAGATCACGAATTGGAATTATCTAAAAACTTTTCGGAAATTCTGTAAGATAAATGTCAACGATTGACGAGCTTGTGCCTGATATCGTTATTGCGATAATATCAGCAAACTAAAAGACTTGAGACTAAGAAATCCATTCAGCATGTTTAGACATAGTCCCTGCCAACACTTTCGCGTTCTAAAAGCGTCAAGTTAAAAACAGTAATGATATTAAAACTTCAACAACTCGACGCTTTTCTACTTGTCAGTACACCCTCTGTATATTTTACTTTATTTCTTGAAGCAATATACATATGAAATAAACAGTGACGACAATAAAAAGACCGATTCGGGACGCGACAGATGTTGAGTTGTGTTTGCCACGAAAATGAAATCATAAACAATACGCTTGTGTTTACGTAATTATTATGATGAAATTTCCTTTTGAAGAGTAAGTAAGCACTTCACAGTAGATCAATGTTATGTACCAAGAATTGTGTTGTCTATGATTTCTGTTTAAAATTTTATATGTCACTAGCTGACCCGGCGAACTTTGTTCCACATCAAACGTAATTTTTACAGCGTTGTAAACGCTGTAAAAATTACTTAAAAATTACCTAAAATTAAAGTGCTAAATTTCGAAAATTAAATTTTTTTCTTTACTATTTTAGACATGGATTATACATACATACCACTCTGTCTATCCATTAAAAACAACACAACAACATTAAATTAAATTATTACACTAAATACAACCCTCAATCTATTAAAACACCGCATCAAAATCCGTTGCACAGTTTTGAAGATCTAAGTATTTAATAGGACAGACAGCGGAAAGCGACTTTGTTGTATACTATGTAATGATTCTTCCGCATCACTTGAATGAGACACCGTTGTAGAGGCTGGTTTTTCTTTAAATAAAGTAGTATCTCTGGTTTAATAAGTTTATATTGTATGATATAACAATCTAGCCGTTGGTGAACTGGTGCCACCGCATTTCTTCCAGTAGGTGTCGAATGATCGGAGTAAAAACATAACATAACGTCACGCCTTTTTCTGCCCGAAGGTGTAGGCAGTGGCTGTTAAGCCTTGACTCGCCGTTATGTTTACGTCCCAAATGGAATAGGTGTTGAATGTCGAATTCTTTTTCAAAGATTCCAAATACCGAATCGTGATCTTCTGAAAGTAACTTAGTGAATTATGAAAAAAATAATTGTCAATGTAGTTACCTCAAGCACAAAAAATTAAGACTCATTGTCACGTTCCGTCGTTCCGAGCGTGCGAGCGAGAGAGCGGCACTTCGGCTTGTCATGTTCGCATTTATCTATTTGGCATAACGTTCTCTATAACATAATTCAGTGGTTGCAATTTATAAAAATGTGCAATTTTTTACTAATATTGTCTTATGACGTCATCAGGTAGAATTATCATTATTAAACAGACTTTACAGGCATCCATTTTTTTTACGCCAATAAAACTCAACGAATACAATTATCGCTTGGAATGACAGCGGTAATGTCGGAAGGTCGTAAATATTTATTTGCCTAAAGGTGATTTGAGTGTTATAGCTGTCTTTGTTTATAGGAAACGTTATTGCGTGGGACATTTAATCGATACGCCTGTTCATTAGCAGAAATAATAGAATCCAATTGTTGAGGTGACAGCATTATGCTTTTTGTATATCAAAGGGTTTAATTGACAGATTATAATAAAAATTTCGTCTGTGTGGCATGGCATACAAATGATTGTAATTGTTGTTTCATTTAACATTGAAATGTTTGTATTTTTATTGTAAATACTAGTTAAAATCAAATGATTATTTACTTACCATATTTAAGGAAAAATCCGTTATTAAATTGGTTTTAAGAGAAAATTCTCAATTTTTTGTACATAAAGAAACAACCCAAATATCTGGCAAGAAAACATACATAAAATTATGAATAAGACCCCCATTCCCACCGAGTTCGGTAATAAGAAAAACAGGCATTATATGACGGAAATTAAGGCGAGTATGTGCCGAGCAGCCCTTATGTAAGTAGGTCGAGCAAGTTTCTTTACTAAAAATCTTGCACCTCTGGCTCAAGTTTAAGCGGGAACATACTTACGCTACGTTAAGCCTTGCACGTTTTATTTTAAAATATATTATTTTACCATATATCCATACAAAATTTTACACTATGTCTCTTGCTGTGTAGGCAGAGAAGAGAGTGCCATAATAATTCGTAACTCCTGCCTTGCTCGTTGGTTTTTAAGGCTCCTGACATCAACTATGGCAGGATTAGGTTAGAAAAACTTTGTGTCCGGTATGGCAATAGGATCGCCACCTATTCCATTTGGGACATAAACATAACGGCGAGATGAGGCTTAACAGCCGCCGCCTACATCTTCGGGTAGAAAACGGCGTGAAGTTATGTTATATATATTATGTGATATTTATCACACATAACTTCCGAAAAGAATTTCAAAAAGTCCTTGATGTGAGCGCGGATTCTTCTTATTTTTTTCTAATTTCTGGAAACACTAATATTAAATACAAGTGTATCATATATCAACTGGTCAAAAGAATCAACATACCCTCTTTTGCCCACGATCACAGGAGACGAGCTGGATAGACAAGAAATAAGGCAGAACATCCGCTCAAGCTGCAACCCCTGATGCGGGTCAGGATTTGTCACACAGCGGAACCTACCCTAGAAAAGAGAGAGAGAGAGAGAAAGAGAGAGAAAGAGAAAAAGAGAAGGTTGCATTATTGATATGCCTTTCAATTGAGAGAATCATCAGTGTGATTTCCCGTCTGGCTGGATCCAAAGATATTCAGTAATTTAACCGTTCCATATGACTGAACATGTTTGCTGTTATCATTTGTATCCTCTGTGATGTAGGCAAAGAAAATTGGCTCGTATTATTATTAGCTGGCATATCATTATTTTACCCTACGTTTCTATTAATTCTGGCAAATTATGTAAAGGAGTCCGTTAAATATATATCTAAAATAATCTATATATATAAAATTCTTCTGTCACAGTGTTTGTCCTCGAACTCCAAAACGGCTGGACCGATTTTAATGAAATTTCTGTTTCTTATTTTTTTTATAAAACGGGATACAAAAATACATACAACCCTAAATTTTCAACCCCCTACGACCAACCCCTATTTTTTTAATTTTATTTTTCGGCAAGACAACGTTTGCCGGGTCAGCTAGTACTTATATAAGATATTTACTGTATTGAGAGTCGTAATAAATTTGAAATTATTTGCTGCATTAAAGACCCGGCTCCACCGGTGAAATACCACGATCTCTCAGAAGGTTGACGTGAAATGGATCATGCCGTGTTGTGTTGTGTGGGAAGTATATAAAATGTATATAATTAGATATAAACATATTTAATTTTAGTAATACTTTGTTTATAACAAACGGGCGAGCGGATCAATCAAATCCTATGGACGTCTGCAACACCAAGGAGGTCAGAACTACGTTACTAGCTTTTAAGACGAGAACCTTTTTTTTTAGGTTGATCTAGTAGTGAATCTAATTCGGTGATTTATTCGTATTTCTCCGTATATATGATAGAGAGTGGTAGAGCCAAGCAGGTCGTTCCATGAATGGGACGTCCCGTTGTGAAATACCTCGACCTCTCAGAAGATCGACGTAAAGTGGCTCATGTCGAGTTTCGTTCGGTGAGAGAGGTACCCGGAGGCCCACTGCCCTTTCCCATCCTTCCCTAAGCCCTATTCCCTATCCCTTAAAGGTTGGCAACGCAACAGTAGCACTATGTGTGTTACTGGTGTCCATGGGCGGCGTTGCTAACCATCAGGTGGCACGCCTGCTAGTTTGCCGTCATATCTCATAAAAAAAATATAGTGTAGTGTAACGTAAATATGTTTCATCCAATTTTTCCTCCCGTAATTGTCCCTCTGGCGTTACCCTTAATCCCTACGTATACACTTATATATTTTGCTTAGTCTTAATATTTCGTTTCGTGAAAAAAAAAAATAACAGACGTGTACAACATTGTTAACCGATTCAATTTTGAGAAAACATTTAGGGGTTCTTAAAGGTTGTGTTCTTTGCAATAAGACATAGTAAAACCATTGACTTATAATATGGCTACTGTCCTTGGTTTTGTTACGTTTAAATATATAACAAGGACAATTTACAATAAAATATACATAAATAAGCTCACGCCTGTATCCCATAGGGGTAGGCAGAGACTTTGGCTTTCCAGAAGCTACAATCCTGACACACTTCTTTCGCTTTATCCACAGTCATACATCTCATCATGCATTCACGCCGGTTCCGGGTGCTACGCATTTTGCCTTTTTGAAATAGACCATTTACAATGAAAACTTTAAATTTATATACTTTTTTATGAATTATAAACATATCCAAAAATCTTCCTCTTAGTTGTCCTTGAGTATTTCCGTCTGATAGATGCCGAATTGGAATCCATGTACACGCCGATGAATTTGAGGCATATAGTCGAAAATGAGATATTATATGTGATAATTATAGGTACCTACTAAAAATATTTACTAACAATTAACTCTGTTCTTTCTGCCTAACCTGCAAGAAACTTTTAGAATTCACATACATCGAATTTGATGCTTTTTAACCTATGAAATGGGAACCACACATTCAATTACATTCCTATCAAAAACAAAATGGCCGTTTTAAAAAGTTAAGAGAAATTTACTGGATTATTTACTAGAAAATTATTAAAAGTAAACCCTGCCGAGTTGATGTTACATAATCCAGAAGCTGATATTGGTTTTTACACGAACAATGGTGTTCAGGAGGAAAGCTAACAATGGATAGAGTACACAAAATAAATAGATAACAATATCTAAAGACGAAAAAGGCTAATGTTATCGAGATTGAATAAGCAAACAAAATATAGGGCGTTAGGGTGACAATTGGGTTTTTACGAGTTCAGGACAAGTTTTTAATAAATTGGTCAGCATCCAGCAAACGTTGTCTTGCCAAAAAAAATAAAATAAATAATAACAATCATCGAGGGGTGAAAATTTGGGGTAACCTATTTGTATTTTTCACTGACTTCGAAAAAAGGAGGAGGTTCTCAATTCGTCTTTATTTTTTATGTATTTTTTTTTATGTATTGAGACTTTAAAGAGTAAGAATATTTTAAAAGTCCACACTAGTACATCAAGCAGATTGTGAAGTCTATGACTGTGAAAAATCAATACCTGATAGCACAAAATTAGAGTGGCATATAACATCCGAGGCGTCACACTTAAAAACCTATAGTCATAATGGTTAAGAGGACTCAGTGGTAGAGCCACGCGATGTACTGTATAAATAGGCCCGCTCAATCGGTGAAATACCACAGACTCAGAGAATGTCGACGTAAAGTGGTTCATGCCGCGTTTGGTTGAGTAAGAGAGGTTTCCGGAGGCCCACCCCTTCCCCCTATTTCAACTCAGTCTCTTAAAGACCGGCAACGCAACTGTGACACTATCTGTGTTGCTGGCTGGTGGCGATTGTTGTTTAGGTGATCTGCTAGCTCTTCAGTCTCCGATTCCATAAAAAATGACACCGGTTCACGATTGTAAGCCCAGGGTATCCTCATGTCATTCATGGTCACCCTAGTTAGATAAGACTGTAAACATAATATTTATTTAATGTAAATATTTTGTTTCCTTCATCTCTCCATAAAATTACATATCCAATTTCCTATATAATATAAAATGTTTTTTATTATTGCATTTATAGTAAAATTTACGGGTTGACTATAATAACACCGTGTGTTGTTCAATCTTAAAACTTATTTCTTATTGTTTACGCAACATAACAACAATTCATAATCACGCCAGATCTATTGAGTGGGTGGGTGGAGAGATCTCACTCACCTTTTTGATTTTCACGACTATGACGTAACTGTCTGCTGATACATTCAAAGAGATTTTTTCTTTGTGTTTATTTTAATGTAAAAAAAATAAAAAGATAAACTGAAAGCGAAGTTCTGACAGATTATGAAATTCTTAACAATATTTGTTATCTTTATTTATAATTTTTGACAGTGGTAGAGCCAAACAGTTTGCTGCATGAATGGGCCGGGGCGGTGAAATACCACGACCTCTCAGAAGATCGACGCAAAATGGCCCATACCGCGTTTCGTTCGGTGAGAGAGGTAACCGAAGGCCCACCCCCCTTCCCCAGCCTTTCCTTTCCCCTATCTGTTATAGGTCGGCAACGCAACAGTAACACTGTTGCTGTGTTGCTGGTGTCCATGGGCAGCGTTGGTTGCTTACCATCAGGTGACACGCCTGCTCGTTTGCCCTCCTATCCCAATAAAATAATAACAATAAATGAGTGGAAAATTCATGTTTACAGGTTTAAAAAAATATTAAACGATGCATGTCTTCTAAGTTTTGTCGATTGAAGAAAAAAACCACAACCAGAGCCTTATTTTTTAATGTTTTGTAAAGTACGTAGCTTAATACACTTTTCAATTAGCTCAAACCAGTTATTATAATATTTATTACACTGTAAATGGCTGACTTGAAAGCGTCGACTTCTTCTGCATTGTGATCGTCAGAAAGCAGATGCGATATCCAACGACAAACTAGCTTTCTCACACCAATAACGATATTCAAAAACTTCTGAATGGTTGTCTCTGAGATGCCTCATATATCATCTACCTCGCGAAACGTTACATAGAATTAATTGTCTCTTATTAAAACAACCTTTCAGGATTATATCGCGTTTATTTATTTATATTTATTTCCCGACGTTTCGAACTCTTTACAGAGATCATTTTATGATCTTTTTATGATCACCTGAAAGGTTGTTTTAATGAGTGAGATTCGCGAAAGTCTTCGAAATAATTGTCTCTTGCAAGATTTGTCACCGGCACTAATATGTCCAGGTCCACGCTGGAATTCTAAGTACTACCCTTCAACAGTCAGTAGACATGGCGTTTCATCACTGAACACAGATATTGACTGTTCAAAATTTAAACACATTCGATTAAAGAACAGTTCTAAATGCCGGGACATATGAAAACGACAGAACTTTAAGAATTTCAGTGTTTAGGCCATGTTCATTGTTTTGACAGTGGCGTGAACAAAAATTATTTTGTTCGATCTTTATTCATTGGAAATGCGATCTAATACTAACGGTATAACGGTTCAACAGGTTTCATATATTTCCCGGCCTTAGGGATCATCCGGAACATATTAGTAAAGGATTAAATTCTTTTTGGTAAGCAGATCGATCATAATTCGTTGAGGAATGAGTTTGCAGAGTATTTTGCGGTTCAATGGTGGAAAATACATGACTGTTAAAAAAACACATTTTCACTTCGTGATAAATAATATTTGTATGTTAAGTCTCTATAAAATTATTATTGTTATTTTATCTCTATTACTTTGATTTGGCGTGACGATATGTATGTATGTAACTCTCTATAAAATTCAATTATTATATTTTATCCTACCGCAACTGGAACATTCAACCGAGGTAAAAAGTTGTGCCTGCCGTAATTAACAAACTAGCGATAACTATACGTAAATAACTTCACGAAAAGCCAGAGAGGCGCTAGGCAGAGAGTGTAGAGCGCCATAAAGCACGATTTTTACCTCACTCGCGTCTTTGACTTTCTTTCTTGCGTGGGTGTGTGTGTGTGTGTGCGTGTGTGTGTGTGTGTGTGTATATATATGTGTGTGTGTTAAAATTTAAAAACTCTGTAAGGCTGGTTTTCTATAAGCTTCGCGGTGCACGCAACGTCTGCTAAACCTGTTTGGTAAAACCTACAGCCATACACCGGCCAATTTCGAATAGTCATTTGCTTAACCCCAGATATTATCCCAAGACGTTGTAATTCATTTTTTTTTTATCATGTACTTATCTCATGGCGAAGATTAAACAGCTATACATATAGGTAATAATAAGCGCATCGCCAGTCGTTAAATTGAAATGGCTCCTGAGTACCTGCCCAGGGTCATTAATTAAACGGAGTGCATCCAGTTTCATTCAAAACTTATGATGTGAAATAATTTATAGCACACCGCCGTCCACAGTTTCACGGGTTAATTGCGATTGCCGTAGAACTGTGGTGAATTGGCATGCACATAATATATTACCTACGAGATAGGAGTATTTATGGAAATATGTTTTTAATTTAAAAATTAATTTACTTTACATATATCCATACATTTAATTTCATGCTAAGTCCCTTGTAGGGCAGGCAGGGAAAACAGAGTGTCACAAGGCTTCATACTTCTTCTTTGACTTTCATAACTCTTGTCATACCGTTTAATTTGGTCATGAAAAATAGTAGTTGTCCTCGATTGAATATCTGCTTAGTAGCAGGGCAACGTTCGGGAAACTAAGGGAAATCTTCTCGTCCAAAATCCCACAGTGTCTTAAGTCTAAGTCTATGTGTGTTACAAGTGATGACATATGGAGCTGAGACGTGGTCTCTAAATGTTGGCCTCATAACGAAGCTCAAGGTGGCTCAGCGTGCTATGGAACGGGCTATGCTCGAAATCTCTCTGCGACATAAAATCCTCAATACGGAGATACGCAAGCGATCTGGCGTGACCGACATAGCCCGTAAGATTAACACGCGGAAGTGGAGATGGGCTGGCCACGTCGCTCGACGAACCGATCACTGCTGGGGTAGAAAGGTTATCGACGTGAAGTAGGCCGTCCACCCACCAGGTGGACCGACGACCTTGTGAAAACCGCAGGAGGCCGATGGATGTAGGTTGCCCAGGACCGGCAGTTGTGGCGCTCTATGGGGGAGCCCTACGTCCAGCACTGGACCTCAAAAGGCTGATGATGATGATGATGAAATGTTAAATTCTAAATAGTATACAAATTCGTTTTGTCCCCGGATAGTTTTGTGCCGGGATTTCCGTCATCTCCTTAGAAATCAAATTAATGCGAAAATAATTTTGATGTATGTATGTATATAGATATATATCTTTCTCTACAGACGAGTTTGACACAATTAAAATATAAAAAAATGGCGTAAAGTGTGCAAATACTTATCAAAATGATAAATATTTGTTCACTTCACTTTTAGTCACAAACATAAAAGGGAGGTTATGCTCGAGATATTTTAATACCCAAACTAGTTCCAAGAGCCTGTAATATAGTTTTACACAACTTTTCCTAAAATTTTACTCATAATTTTACCAATATAAAACATTACTTATGTAATATTGTAACGTATGCATTGTAGGTATATCAATTATAGAAATACTGCATTTGTAAAGAATAATTTTGATTTGTTAAAGTAACCGTAATATCAGTTCAAAGTAATACCTTTTTTTTTTTATTACCCGAGGAAATGCTTTATGCACACCCCCCGCCTGGGTACGGCAGGGGGTAGTGTGGGACTCCCAAAACAGTGTACTGCAATCCGATCCACCACTAAAACCTCGCGGCGGCCTTCCTCCGGCGTTGGGGTGGTCCATACGCATCCCTACATTCGTCGATCTCACTCTTTGGAGACAACTGTCCAAGTACAGGATGAACGGGTGGACCTCACGCAACCCTGTCTGACGCCGATATTGACGTCAAACCAGGGCGACAAGCCGCTGTCAACAAGCACACACGCTGTCCAGCTCTCATAAGTGGACCGCACAGCACGCAGCAGTGCGCCACCCACCCATAAAGTCGCAAGAAACATAACTAACTTTTGTGGTAAATTAACGAAATTTCAGAGTTTTAGAAAACATTCGCAGCGAGTAAAAATACCCAAATTTTTAATTAACTAATTACTGTTTTAATTGAATATTTATAATTAATCAAAATTAACTACTAGTTATTAATTTTAAAACTAAAGAAAACAACTTAAAAATCGCTTGTACTTAAATCGCCATCAGACATTTTGGAACTCTCAAAACACGCTTTTTCGAGTTAGTGATTTTCCCTGAAATGGAGTCAATTTTTAGAATTGGACTTGTTCTCAGTAAGTACTTTGTTACAGATAGTTTTTAATAAGAATTCAATCAATATAAAGAAAATACTCGATACTGGCCAATATAGACATTTAAAGCGGACCAAAGCACAAAGAAGCTTTTCTTTTTTTACGTTTGAAAGTAAGCACTTAATTATCAAATAATAATAATAGCCCTTCTTTCGTATTTATAATTATATTCGTATTTGTATTAATATCCAGTATCGTAAGTTAAATAGATTTATTTTTATTTGAGATAGTCTATTTAATATATATAAATCTCACATGATGTTAAGATTATGCGCATTCGCCAATATTCGTAACGATTGTTCGACCTTTTTCATAGTAATGTCCTCGTCAGAATGAAGAAATTAAGCTTATAATACACATAATAATACGAAGTTGATTGATGTACATGTCATGTTGTTTGAACGCGATGGACCCCCAAACCCCTAAACCGATTTTAAGCAAATTGCACACCGTATGCAGTTACAACAAAAAAGTTACTTAAAAGTTTCAACCGCAGGATTGAAGACGAGACCGTTACATCAGCAAAAAGACACGTTTTTTAAGAATGAAACTTTGTCAAAATATTCTTGTTGGCATGATATTAATCACTAAAAATATACACCGTAATGGCTAGAGTGAATTTGATGAAATTTTGTGTGCACTGTAGGTCTGAGAATTTTTCGAACGCATTCCCGGATGTTTTAAAGATATATTCGCATTCGCACTCGTGAATGTCCGAAATCTAACATACGCACTAGTCTATACTAATAACTCCAGAATATTCTTTTCTGATTCGAATCTTTACACTGTCTCAAACTAATGACTTTTCGAAGTTCTTTTCGGAAGTTATGTGTGAAAAATATCGACGACTAAAAACTTTGTGCCTACCTATTCCATTTGGGACATAAACATAACGGCGAGACGAGGCTTAACAGCCGCTGCCTACGCCTTCGGGTAGAAAAAGGCGTGATGTTATGTTTGTGTTTCTGTAAAAGTCTATAAAAAAATATGAAAGATTAATAAAAAAACTCTAAGATTTCCCACCTCCTTTTACCTCCTCAGTTTCATCTTTGACCGTAGAGCGAACTAAATTGGCACCTAATTGGCAATTTCAAGGGGCAACGGGCGACTACCCACCGGTTTTTGATATAAAAATACAAAGTAAACTTTTTACTATCTTACAGACTTGGCATGGCATTTTAAGAACGTTGATTAATTTTAGCTTTTGAGGCGAGTTTGAAACAGTCTACATTGGTTCCCCAAATTCTTAGATAGACGAGAACTACGCCCCTATTTGCGTAACAGTGGCAAAGCCAAGCAGTTCGCTGCATGAATGGGCCGGCTCAACCGGTGAAATACCACAACCTCTCAGAAGATCGACGTAAAGTGGCCCACGCCGTGTTTCGTTCGGTGAGAGAGGCATCCGGAGGCCACCTCCCTTCCCCATCTTTTCCTATCCTACTCCCTTAAAGGTCGGCAACGTAACTGTAACACTATATGTGTTGCAGACGTCCATGGGCGGCGCTGGTTAGTTACCATCAGGGGGCCTAATATGAGCACTTAATTCCAGCCAGCTTACGCGGTGCCTAGCGAATTCGTATTTCCAACGACTAATTTCAGCTAGCCTAGATTACTCATGACTGACTAAATGGAATTAGTCGTTGATAAATCTAATTTAGAGTGAATTTGACAGTGACTACTTGACACACACTAGCTGAAATTAGTTGTTGAATATACGAATTTGCAAGGCAGCGTTAAGAGTTCATAATACGCCAGCAGGTGACACGTCTGCACATTTGCCTTCCAATCCCGTAAAAAAAATTTGGCTATGCTACTTCATCATAGAAGAATACATACCTACATAAATCTTTTTTGCTGGTCATAGGTCAAATCCTTTGACTTTAAATACATTTTATTTCCGGATTATTCTATACATTTCTTCTCTTTTTAAAATCACGAACTGATTTTTTATATTGAGAAATATTTGAATAACATTTCAGGAAATATAACAACACAGAAATATTTATTCCATTGACGGTCGATTTGAAAAGGAGTTAAATGCTTATACTGTTTCTGATTTCAAGTTAACTTCTTTCTTTTATTTATTTACTTTTGATGGGCACCTAGGGTAAGTATCCATCCAAGACCATGGACATGTATAACAATGAAGGTCACTTCCGCTTTGCCAGCCTTTAAGATGGGATAGGGTGTACGAGGGTTATAGAAGGGTAGTCCAATGGATTACCGCACAAAACGCAGCATAAGCTACTTTACGTCGATTTTCGAAAAGGTCGGTGTATTTAACGAACTGCGTGGCTCAACCGTAACACTGACACCAACCCACATAAAGTGTTGCAGTTGCGATGCTGACCTTTAAGGCAGTAGGAAGAGAATGGATGGAAAACGGGGGTGGGCCTCCATGTCACTCTCACACTCCATGTCACTGTAGGAAACAAGGCCTGAACTACTTTACGCCTATCTTCTGAGGGGTTCGTGTTATTTTACCGGTCGAGCCGGCCTATTCATGCAACTAGCTGAGAATCTATTACTATGCACCAGCCAAATAACTAGCTATTACTATGCTCTTGAAGATAGTATGTAAATATATTTCTGTATTAAATATCTTGCTTGTTACTTAATGAGTAGAAAGATTTCCAACTACGCACAATATATGTATATAGGTGGCGCAGACTAAAGGCCATCAGAAAGTTTCTTGGTACATCATAGAAGAAAGTGGGTCACAACTTGTTTCCGTATTAGAGCACTCTCTAGGGCAAGCCACTGAACTTATCTCAGTTGAACTCTACGTCGACATAAGTTTACACATTAACTGTAAATAAAGATTCGTTGATTGCGACGCCCCAGATTCTATGATGCCATTTCAGCTTAGCGTCCTTTGCAACGAAAGTAGACACCAGAATAAAAATCTCCCTTTGATTTCTCAGAAATAGTACGAAGTCTCTTTTTAAGAGTAAGTTATAAAAAGAGCTCTTACTAGTCAATAAGCAATGTCACGTTTTCGAGACACAAATTTCCTGTTACAAGAACACTAAGAAAAAACCTATACTAATGTTATTGGTTTCATCAGAAACTATACTGAAATTCATATATAAATTTAGCTATCATTATCTTCCTGCCCTTCCCATCATTTGGGGTTGGCACAAAGGTTTTTCTTTTCCACGCTTCCCTATCATTCGCTTCTTCCACAGCAACACCATTCCTAGTCATATCGTCTTTCACACAATTCATCAATGTTTTCTTCGGTCTCCCTCTTCTTTTGTTTTCTTCCACATTCAGGTTCATCATCCTTTTGACGACATGTGCATCATCCCTCCTCATTACATGCCCACACCACGCCATGTAAATATAGCTATATTGTTATATAATAATTTTATTCCAATGTTTCGGATACTTTTAATCCTTTTTTTATGGTATAGACAGGCAAACGAGTATTTGTGTCACCTGATGGTGAGCAACAAACGCCGCCCATGGACACCTGAGCACAAATACCTAGTGTTACAGTTGCGTTGCCGGCCCTCAAAAAATATATATATATATATATATATATATATATATATATATATATATATATATATATATGGATATAGAAGAAGTCGGAAATGGGATGGGAAGGGAAGAGAGAAAGGGTTGGGTCTCCGGATACCTCTCTCACCGAGCAAAACGCGCCAGGAGCCACTTTACGTCGACATTCTTAGAGGTCGTGGCTATTTCACCGGTCGAGCCGGCCCATTTATGTCGCGAACTGTCTATCCTTCATGATCACGGGGTCCCTTTTGTTTACTTTTTTTTCTCAAACTCTAGATACCTACTCATTTTACTATGGAGGATTGGATTATTTAACCTTACTTAGGAATATTTTCTAATGTTTTTATTTAAATTTACGTGGATAGTAAGATTTGCACAATTTAATCATGAAAAATCACACATTTATTTACTAGAAGTAAATAAATGTGTGATTTTTCATTATGTTATGTTAATTTTTTTTTTGTTTTTGGCAAGTTCTGTCAAGCTATACAGACGACTTAGATATATATTCAGGCAAAATATACTAATCCTTAGCCTTACTACTTAGCCTTAGCTTTACTTAGCCTTACACAAACTGCATAACATCCAAACATGCTTTTCTAAGAAGCTCTCGTCGCTACCAAATTGAATTTACATTCATTCCAACTAAAAGGTGCGGTCCCTTTTGAATTGATTTAAGCTACGCTCACGAAGTTCGCATGTATGTTATGTTGAAGTTACTGTGAATGTAACTTTATACCATTATTACTTGAAGGTGTAGGCAGTATCAAATAATCTTTAGTTATTCATCGACATTCATCAGTAATAACCTTCAGTAAGTCTAGTCTCGAGTCAGGTTTCGAATTCGGCACTTTTCAATATACGGAGTGTTGAACCGCAAAGTCCTTGAGATTTATTGTTCTATCTATACCTATTTCAAATTTATTTGTTTATATATTTAGTGGTCAGGCACCCTCCTTCTGAATCTAGAGATCGCGGGTTCGTTTCCTGGCTCACACCAATGACTTTTCGAAATTAATTTCGAAAGTTATGTGTGGTACATATCGAAGACTGAAAACTTTGTGCCCGGTATGGCAATAGGTTCGCTACCTATTCGATTTGGAAAGTAAACATAACGGCGAGTCGAAGCTTAACAGCCACTGCCTACACCTTTGGGTAGAAAAAGACGTGAAGTAATGTTGTTTATGTTGTCTGTATGTTGTATGTTTTGTTTATGTTGTACCTATTTACCACACCATTTTTTTATGGGATAGGAGGGCAAACGAGCAGGCGGGTCACCTGGCGGTAAGCAACCAACGCCGCCCATGGACACCAGCAACATATATAGTGTTACTGTTGCGTTGCCATCCTTTAAGGGGTAGGGGATAGGAAAGGATGGGGAAGGGGGTGGGCCTCCGGGTACCTCTCAGACCGAACGAAACGCGGCATGAGCCACTTTACGTCGGTCTTCTGAGAGGTCGTGGTATTTCACCGTCGAGCCGGTCCATTCATGCAACGAACTGCTTGGCTCTACCACTGTTAAACTGTGTTGTTTATGTTGTACCTATTTACCACACATTACTTCCAAAGAGAATTCCGGAAATAACGGGTGATTTTTTAAGAGCTTGAGAACTTTTTTAAACAATAAAACGCATAAAATTTGCAAAATCTCATCGGTTCTTTATTTTAAACGTTAGATTGGTACATGACATTTACTTTTTGAAGATAATTTCATTTAAATGTTGACCGCGGCTGCGTCTTAGGTGGTCCATTCGGAAAGTCCAATTTTGGGCAACTTTTTCGAGCATTTCGGCCGGAATAGCCCGAATTTCTTCGGAAATGTTGTCTTCCAAAGCTGGAATAGTTACTGGCTTATTTCTGTAGACTTTAGACTTGACGTAGCCCCACAAAAAATAGTCTAAAGGCGTCAAATCGCATGATCTTGGTGGCCAACTTACCGGTCCATTTCTTGAGATGAATTGTTCTCCGAAGTTTTCCCTCAAAATGGCCATAGAATCGCGAGCTGTGTGGCATGTAGCGCCATCTTGTTGAAACCACATGTCAACCAAGTTCAGTTCTTCCATTTTTGGCAACAAAAAGTTTGTTAGCATCGAACGATAGCGATCGCCATTCACTGTAACGTTGCGTCCAACAGCATCTTTGAAAAAATACGGTCCAATGATTCCACCAGCGTACAAACCACACCAAACAGTGCATTTTTCGGGATGCATGGGCAGTTCTTGAACGGCTTCTGGTTGCTCTTCACTCCAAATGCGGCAATTTTGCTTATTTACGTAGCCATTCAACCAGAAATGAGCCTCATCGCTGAACAAAATTTGTCGATAAAAAAGCGGATTTTCTGCCAACTTTTCTAGGGCCCATTCACTGAAAATTCGACGTTGTGGCAGATCGTTCGGCTTCAGTTCTTGCAGGAGCTGTATTTTATACGGTTTTACACCAAGATCTTTGCGTAAAATCTTCCATGTGGTCGAATAACACAAACCCAATTGCTGCGAACGGCGACGAATAGACATTTCACGGTCTTCAGCAACACTCTCAGAAACAGACGCAATATTCTCTTCTGTACGCACTGTACGCATTCGTGTGGTTGGTTTAATGTCCAATAAAGTAAACTGAGTGCGAAACTTGGTCACAATCGCATTAATTGTTTGCTCACTTGGTCGATTATGTAGACCATAAATCGGGCGTAAAGCGCGAAACACATTTCGAACCGAACACTGATTTTGGTAATAAAATTCAATGATTTGCAAGCGTTGCTCGTTAGTAAGTCTATTCATGATGAAATGTCAAAGCATACTGAGCAAATAATAATGCATGAAAATCATAACCTCAAAAAATCTGAGCAAATACTAATGCATGAAAATCCTAACCTCAAAAAAATCACCCATTACATTGGCGTGAGTCGGGATTCGATCCAGCGTCTTTTTGATTCAGAAGCGGGTTCCTCGATGCGTAGACCACTTAGACTAATAATATATATAATTATTGATGTTCACAAATACCAAGTTATATATATATATATATATATATATATCAGAAAACTTTACCGAGACGGTTAGGGTGAAGATAAATGACACAAGTAAATAAAGCTGCGCTACATGGGACCAGCTCTGAGTGAACATTTATATCTTTCAACCCTATTATGGTAAATGGGAAAGTCTTTGCCTAGTCTAATAAAGATTCACATGATGTATACTTAGTCTGGCCATAAATACTGTTACAACTACTAATAAAAAAATATTACATTTGAATTTGGAATCTGTCATTTTTATACGATTGTTCATTGTGTTTTCTCGTTTTGGCGCCAATACATTGTACAATATTTTGCGATATTAAAATGGAGTGGGGTGATAAAGAGAACCGAATCGCTGTGATTGCATTACACAAAGTAGGTATGGAGCCAAATGCAATTTTTAAAACTCTTCATACACACTTGGTATTAGTCAAATGTTTGTGTACCGGGCTATTAATAGGTACAGTGAGACCTCCTCTGTTTGCGACAGAAAAATACATAGCCGTCCACGCAGTGTTCGTACGAAAAAGGTGGTCAAAGCAGGAAGGCAAAGAATTTGAAGAAATTCTGTCCGCAAGCAAAAGATTTTATCTCGGGAGCTGAAGATAGCACCTAGAACAATGTCGCGTATTTTAAAAGATGACTTAGGACTTGCAGCCTATAAGAGGCGCACTGGTCATTTATTAACTGATAATTTAAAAAAGAATAGGGCGTTAAAATCTAAACAACTACTGAAGCGGTACGCAAAGGGAGGTCACAGAAAAATATTGTTTACGGATGAAAAAGTTTTTACAATTGAGCCACATTTTAACAAACAAAATAACCGTATTTATGCTCAAAGCTCTAAGGAAGCTTCCCAATTAGTTGACAGAGTGCAACGTGGCCATTATCCGACTTCAGTGATGGTTTGGTGGGGTGTTAGCTACGAAGAAGTGACTGAGCCATATTTTTGTGAAAAAGGTATCAAAACATCGGCACAAGTGTATCAAGATACCATTCTTGAAAAGGTAGTCAAGCCCCTTAACAACACCATGTTCAATAACGAAGTATGGTCCTTCCAGCAAGACTCGGCACCGGGTCATAAAGCTCGGTCCACGCAATCTTGGTTGGAAGCGAACGTTTCGGACTTCATTAGAGCTGAAGACTGGCCGTCGTCTAGTCCCGATCTTAATTCACTGGATTATGATTTGTGGTCAGTTTTAGAGAGTACGGCTTGCTCTAAACGTCATAATAATTTAGAGTCCCTAAAACAATCCATACGATTGGCAGTAAAGAATTTTCCCATGGAAAAAGTGCGTGTTTCTATTGATAACTGGCCACAACGTTTAAAGGCCTATATTGCAGCCAATAGAGACCACTTCGAAAGCTTTTATATTTTATATCGTTTTATATTTATGTATTAAAGTAACACACTGTAAAAGTAATAAATGTTATTTGCAATTAAAAAAAATATATTTTCTTTGTTACAATATTTATGGCATTACCAAGTATATTGTTACATATAGTTACTAGCTGACCCGGTGAACTTTATTCCGCAAAAAACGTAATTTCTTCTTCGGGTGCCATCTTCTAACGAAGGTTGGCAATCATTATGGCGACCTGAACCTTCGACACATCAGCTCTAAATAGAGAACGTGTACTTTTATTGTACCACTGCAGTAGATTTTTCAGCCAAGATGTTCGTCTTCTACCTGGACCTCTTTTGCCTATTGTCATGCCTTGGATAATAAGCTGCAATAGATCAAAAACGTAATAAATAAGGAAATTTTTGATTTATCACTTTTTTTTACTACATCATACATGAATTATAAATGAAAACCAGCTCGTTGATACCCTCTATCTATTAAAAAAACCCGTCTCGGTAGTCCAGTGGTTGTCACCTATTCCATTGAACGATTTCTCGAGTCGAGGTTTAACAGCCGCTGCCTTCACCTTCGGGTAGAAAAGGCGTGAAGTTATGTTATGTTAGTATATATAAAAACTGTTAGTAGATTAAAAGATAAAACCAAAATTTCAAGTGGAATGACTTTGTTTTATACTATGTTATAAAGATTTTACTAGTTAATGTAAATAGGTAAAAATCAGTTAAATAAATAAGTTTTCTTAAGAACAGTCTACCGTGACTCGGAATTTTGTTTGTAATGGTCCGTTGAGAGCCAAATTGGAATTGAGCACTATGTTGGAGCAGTGGTCTCGATATTTCAATCGATATTAAATACTTAATAATATTCGGATATAAAATATATAAAAGTATTTAAAATAGATTATTTAAATTAAATAATCTATTTTAAAAACACGCGAAGTAAGTAACATACTTACGTACTAGTTAATAGTAATAAGGTGAAGTCAGGAGCCTTAAAAACAAAAAGGGTTACGAAGGTTGAAGTAGCGAGTGTGTTGTGTAAGAATCATGCCTTATGCCGCTCTGTTCTCCCTGCCTACTCCGCAAGGGACTTGTCGTGAAATTTAGTATCTAAGCAGTAGTAATACTAGTAATATTTAACAATGAAGACGCGATTTAGTGAAATGAAAATAATTTTAAATCAAAACGACTTTTCTATTCTTGAAATACATTGTCATATATACACCGTGAATTTATAGTCGTTTTGGAAACGAAACAGGTGAATTTGGAATAACTCATAGAACTATTAAGAATGGATAAATTAATTGTAATACTTAATATTAAAAAGTTTTAATTTTAATAAATATTTTCACTCGTTCGAGTTAGGAAATAGTAACGCATCGCCATTTTATTCAAACACATTGTGAATGAAGCACGCCATAAGAAAGGACAACGCACCGCAGCTCAGCTGATACCTACCTACCTACGGCGCGGCGGCGGCGCGACAGAACGAGCGAGCGAGTACTTACCTATCGTATTTCAAAGTTATTATTTAAAATAAAATACATAAAGTAGGTTCAAGTTTTAAGTAGAAATATTTAAATGTGATGTATGATAGAAATATTTAAATGTGATGTATGATAGAAATATTTAAATGTGATGTATGATAGAAATATTTAAATGTGATGTATGATAGAAATATTTAAATGTGATGTATGATAGAAATATTTAAATGTGATGTATGATAGAAATATTTAAATGTGATGTATGATAGAAATATTTAAATGTGATGTATGATAGAAATATTTAAATGTGATGTATGATAGAAATATTTAAATGTGATGTATGATAGAAATATTTAAATGTGATGTATGATAGAAATATTTAAATGTGATGTATGATAGAAATATTTAAATGTGATGTATGATAGAAATATTTAAATGTGATGTATGATAGAAATATTTAAATGTGATGTATGATAGAAATATTTAAATGTGATGTATGATAGAAATATTTAAATGTGATGTATGATAGAAATATTTAAATGTGATGTATGATAGAAATATTTAAATGTGATGTATGATAGAAATATTTAAATGTGATGTATGATAGAAATATTTAAATGTGATGTATGATAGAAATATTTAAAAAAGGAATTAATTCAATACACTAGTCCCTCAGCACAGAATAATCAACTTTTAAAATAGGAAAAAAAAACATAGCATCACGCCTGTATTCCTGAAAGAGTAGGTAGAGGTGTATTACACACCCACGGTTTCACTCAACTTTTAAATACCTCTAACAGTTTGTTTACACTTCTCTGTATCGAAGCAACTGCTCGAAATGGAGTCCTTTTACTTACTGTTACTTACTGTAATTTCCTCGGCCTTGCGCATGAGTCGGCGCACGGAATTGTCCATGGTCGAGAAGGCGCTGGGTTACAGCTAAGATGGTGGGCGTAGAGGGAACTTGAGGACTTTCAATTCCTCGCAGCCGTAGCGCATCCAAGTGCTCTGGCTGGGAATACAAACGCCGGGCCTCTTCTAGATTGTAGTTGGCAATAGCATACAGCTGTACCATTGCCAAGTACTCCACATTTGAGTATTCGTACTGACGACTCATTTTCGCGCGGAACGTAAACAATACAAGCGTGTCAACACGGGATTGTCACACAGTACTAAAGAGAAGGAAGAAAGGACGCCTGTTGTGCGGAAGTGCGGGGATGCGCAAGAGTGGTGGTAGGTGCGTGATTGGCTGGCGGCGCCGACATAGCGGTGTGTCGGTGTCTTTAATGGTGAATTTGATTTTGTGTGAAAAATTGTGAATGACATCGATAGTAAAATACATAGTATTTGATTTACGTGAGATTGAGTAGCGTTACTACCGTTTCTCACTTTTTCACTATAAGAGATATGAATCTCGATGTTGATAAAATAAAGTATTTTTATTTTATGAAATTAACGTTATATATAGCTTCTCTTATTGATATATAATTCAAATTTTTCGTTTCCAAAACGACCTTAAATTCACGGTGTATATATTCTATTTCAGAATTTTTGTATGTTAGAAAATAATTAAATTTCTTCCAGTGTTTAATCAATATCCACGTTAATTAACAGAAATAATAGTATTCAATTGTTGATGTAACGGTATTGAATACTTTGTAACATACATATTATAATACATATAACATACATACATACATATAATAAAATTGTAGGAAAGTAGAAACTGTACATTGAATATTTTTTTATAGGTAAAACTCGGAACATGATCTACAATCGATATCAAAGCCAAAAATATGGTTTTTAGAATTTTTGTCTGTTTATCTGTTTGTCTGTATGTTTGTTACGGATTATTCAATTTTGCATAAACATAGCCAAGAGGTCGGGTCAATACATAGGCTTAATATTATCACGCTATCACTAATTGGGGTCGAGCAATGAACCCTTATAATGGCACAGGCACAGCATTTTTGCTAGTAACTAAATATAACATATTTAGCTAGTAACTAAATATAATATAACATATCTTCACGCCTTTTTCTATCCGATGGTGTAGGCAGCGGCTGTTAAGCCTCCTCTTGCCATTATGTTTACGTCCCAAATTGAATAGGTGGTGAACCTATTGTTATACCGGGCATGAAGTTGTCAGTGTCGCTGTGGTCGAGCACACGGCTTCTGATCCAGAGGTCCCGGTTCGATTCCTGATACTGGCTCACACCAATGACTTTCGAAATTATTTTCGGAAGTTATGTGTGACAAATATCGATGACTGAAAAACTTTGTGCCCGGTATGGCAATAGGTTCGCCACCTATTCCATTTGGGACGTAAACATAATGGCGAGACGAGGCTTAACAGCCGCTGCCTACACCTTCAGGTAACAAAAGGCGTGAAGTTATGTTATGTAGCATTGAAATTTATTATGATTATACAGAATCACGCATTGTACAAGTTAAAGCAGCTCTCTCGTGTAGAAATCAATAACAAATATTTTATTTTGAAATATTAATCTTATAGATAACTTCCGAAAAGATTTCGGAAAAATAAATTAGTGTGTGGATTCGAACTCAAAACCTGACGAATCAGAGGAGGTACCTTGAAAAACTAGACCGTTCAAATAAAATAATAAACATGTATTAACTTATGTCGGAAAACCGTATTTGTACATATAGTTTAGGAACACTTCTCTACCATTTCAATGTGAGTTAGTATTTGTTAAATTGGTACGCCTTTAATACGGTTTTGGTACGCAATTCAAGTGCCATTTAAATCGGAACTTGACATACAAACGGGCCGGCTGATTGACTGCGGCGTAAGAGCTATCTCGGGACATTGAAACGCAGAAATACGCCGATATTGTTTTAAACAATACTTGAACTTTTTAAATAACCTATATAAATAATATATGTTTGTATATATAACTAGCTTTCACCCGCGACTTCGTCCGCAGAAATTTTTTTGTTTTCTCCCGGCTGTAAGTCCCCCTGCAACAATGTCCCACTATCGTATGAAAGAGCAAAACTCCCAACAAAAACGACTAAAAATCACTAACTCAATTTAGTTATCTGCCTATTGCCTACCCCCTAAGAACGATGACGTGATATATGACGTGACGCCTATGACCATTTCTAGGTAATCATCTATGACCATACCAAATTTCATCAAAATCCGTTCAGCCGTTTAGGCGTGAAAGAGTAACAGACAGACAGACAGAGTTACTTTCGCATTTATAATATTAGTATGGATAGTATGGATATATATATCTATATAAATATTTTCCATTGCGACGGTCCTCTTGGCGCATTGGTAAAACTACCGGCTGCAGTAATGGGGTCGGAGGTTCGATTCCCACTGAATGTTTATTTGGCGTCTGGGTGTTTTTCTATGTATTATAAGTATGTATTTACATAAGAACAGTATATGTGTATTAATATCCGTTATCTAGTATCCATAACACAAGCATTTAGTTGCTTAGCTTGGAACTAGAGGGCGCTGTGTGTATTATGTACAAGATATTATTATATATCAGTTAATTACAAATTCTATTATAAATTCTTTTTTAATTACCACGTGTCGAATACATCACAAAGGAATGTTATTATTTTTCTAGATCTACGATCTTGTTTTCTACGCTTTTGTTTATCTGCACTGAGAAACAGAAACAGTTGGGGCTTGCAAAATCAGCAAAATAATGGCAGGTGGCGGGTTCAAACTAACAAAATTAGTTCCATGGAGCAATGGCAAATTAATTTAATTACATTTCCTGTTTTGTTTTGGGTTTGTACTTACTTTATTTAGATCAAGCTTACCTCCATTGTGGTGATATGGTTTGCTGGTATTTCCTAGTAATTTTCCTCTCAACTACTCACAAAAGGTTCCAATTCTTATTAGTTTCTTTACAGAGAATCAATCGTGCAAGCTGGTGTTAAGTGACTAGTGCCACCCAAGACACCTGCCCCACACAGTGTCACAGTTGCATTGTCGGCGACCTGTAGATGAGCTACCGGATACCTGTACCATCGAACGAAATGCGACATGAGCTACTTAACGTCTATATTCTGATCGATCGTGGTATTACGGTCCATTCAAGTAGTGATCTGCGTGGCTGTACCACCGTTTGTAACTATATTTTTATTCGAATAATTCTAATATATAATAAAAATTTGAAAATACTAAATGTACTCTGCGAGAAAATGACATCTTTTAAATTACCCAAATCCTATATAATTGCAGAGTTTTTTAGATAATAATAGATCTCCTTCCTGTCTCCCATAAACCATGGTTGTCTCAATGGGTAATTTATATTCTTTGACACTCGACACGATGAGGTTTATCCTGTTCCCTAAATTTAATCTATTTCACCAATTTATCAAAGAATTTCAGCGATAAAAATCAGAAGTGTCCATCTTTGGAAACGCATATAGCTTTTGGGGCATAGATAATAATATAATTAACTAATTGACCCGGCGAACTTTGTTTCGCATTAAAACTGATAAAGAATTGAATTTTGGATTTATTACTTTTTGTTTACTGCATCATACTGATACATGAATTATAGATAAAAAAAACTCCGTTGACGCCCTCTATCTATTAAAAAAACGCATCAAAATCCGTTGTGTAGTTTCAAAGATCTACACATATAAGGGGACAGACAGCGGAGAGCGACGTTGTTTTATACTATGTAATGAATCATAGTATATTATTATTAAGATCACAACAATATAGAATTGAGCCGCTCGTGGCATATGTGTGTTTATTTCTAAGTACATGTGTAATTAGCGAAATGTATGTTTGATAATTATAATCAGTTTCATCGCTTACAGCCACTGCCTACTGCTAAAGGTAGTACATAGCGTGAAGTTATGCTATGTTATAATGTTATGTAATAAATAAATATCACAGAGACATACACTGCTTCTAAAACTAGGTTATTTTTTATCATCAGAGACGATTTTCAGTTCGTAGTAACTAGTCTCAGCTATAGTACGTAGGTATAACTGTATTTATACTAGATGCTGTAACTAGAGTCAAAACAGGAGTACGCAATTTCACACGAGTGAAGTTGCAGCCTTATCAAGTTGTTTGCACTACATATACATACATAGCTTCACACCAAGTCCTTTGTAGGGTAAGTGGAGAGAAAACAGCTCATTAAGACACGATTCTCACACATCTCCGTCGCTTCTTTGAGTTTGATTATTATTGTCATACACACTCGTCGGTTTTTCGAAGGCGTTTGACATGACACGTTAAATTTTGTCATGGAAAGTGAATTGTTGCCATCCCGAACTATTTTTTTTGTATGAGAAAAAGGGGCAAACGAGCGTGCGGGTCACCTGATGGCAAGTGACCGCCGCCGCCCATAGATATCCTCAACACCAGGGGCGTCGAATCAGCGTTGCCGGCCTTTTAAGTGGGAGTATGCTCGTTTCTTGAAGTGCGTTTCTTGCGTAAAAAAACAGAAGTAAGGACGAGTTTTGGCCGATAGTCGGATAATGGTTTCCACCCAAAGTATTGCGTAGAAGTGATGTCTAAGTGTGCTTTCCCTTTCCCGATACGGAACGGGAATACCTCTGCCGGCAACTCGTTCCATAGAAGAGCCGTGCGCAGCAAAAAATGTTGGCTGAAGCGCACTGTCGTAGATCGCCAACCATTTAGTTTATGTGCGTGGTAATGTTGGCGACATGCGGTGGTGGAAATCAGCGGGTGGTATTAGTCCGAACAATTCCTGGGAACACTCGCCGTGGTAGATGCAATATAGGATACACAAAGAAGCAATGTCTCTCCGCAGTGCCAGAGAGTCAAACCGATCGGAAATTGCCTGGTTGTCGACGAGCCGAACCGCCTGTCGTTGAATGCGGTCAAATAGAGCAAGCTGGTACTGGGAGATACTCCAAGATCCTTTCGATTTTGAACTATATATCTGCTTAGTCAATCCTGCATCATCCATTATTTTCAAATATCCAAGCCATTGGAGCATGCCCTTCCTTAGTCCATAAGAAATGCGTTCATCTACTTATTCTTTTAGTATAAGTGATCATTTAAATATTTTTAACAGTGGTAGAGCCACGCTGTTCGGTGCATGAATGTACCACTCAGAATATTGAAGTAAAGTGGCTCACGCCAGGTTTTGCTTGGTGAGAGGTATCAAAATGCCCAATCCCCTCCCTTATATCCCATTGTAAGGAGCGGCAATGCAACTGTTACACTATCTGTGTTCAGTTGTCCATGGGCTGCGTTTGTTGCTCACCATCAGGTGACACGTCGGCTCGTTTGCCCTCCTATATCATAAAAAACTATACAATATATAATTTATGTTCACTAGTATACATATAATATATTTGTAAATATAATATGCATGAGATGGAATACAATAATGGCGGCGAACAAAATATAAATAATAATAACAACAATTCACCAATATCTCCCCGAGGAATTGCTAAAACTTACCGAGAAAATATTCTCCTCTAAAATATAACAGGATTAACTTTCGTTACAACATACGCTATAGACCGTAACTCCGCCTTTCCGATCCCCATGTGACTGATACTGACCTAAACATAAGTACCATTTGGTTTCCCACAATCCTACTGAAACCTTGCAAGGGTTGATGAAACAATAAAGTGAAAAGAAAAGGTTTTTGGCAGTGAAAATCTAAACTTTTTTCCTTTCAATCGCTAAGGAAAATGCTCTTAATAGGTCTCTTGAAAATAGCCGACAGGGGGCGTAGCGTCTGCTACGCACAGTCTCCCGCACGCGTTCGTAGCGATACGACGTAGCTACTGATCACGGCCAACTCTCTACGGCGTACACTTGAAGTGTGCTTCAGAGTATTTGTGACGTGCAGTGGACCGGTGAAGAGTAAATGATATATTTTTTTTTCTGTGCAAAGTATGTAACAATAATTTTTGAATAAAGTTCAAGACTCGAATAAAATATTCGTTGAGTGCTTTCTGTGGTTACGAATAAGTTTTGTTTTATTTTCTTTATTTCGTCTATTTGAATATTCCGAGGCGTTTCTGTGTCGGATTATGTGTTGAGTGGTGAGTCGTTAGAATTGTAACTTTATATATTTTATAAGAAACTTTTAATTTGGAAGTTTTGGAATATTTAATTCAAAGCTTTCGCCGAGGTTTGAGTGTACATTTAAAAGTATTTTTTAAATATTTATTTGGATATTGCTCTCTAATAATTTTAATTCTTATTGGGTATTTCTTAAGTTTCTAGCTGCGATATTTTTATCTGGATTAGTCTTCTGCATTTAATATATGAAGGACGTGTTTAACAGAGAATATTTACGAGAGAGGGACTTATTTTCTCTTCGATTGTCAACTTTTAAAAATACTTAAATAGTATCAATTAGTTATGTTTGTTCTTAAGAAATGTGGGTAATAAGGTGCTTAAGTTTTTTTTTCAAATACAATAGATGTTTGATATGAACCTATTAGGTACAAACTTTTTCATTATTGTCGCTCGTTGTTGCGTAAAAAAAATGAAGTAAGGACGAGTTTTGGCTTTGGCCGATAGTCGGATAATGGTTTCCACCCAAAGTATTGCGTAGAAGTGATGTCTAACTGTGCTTTCCCTAACAGAG
This sequence comes from Euproctis similis, assembly GCA_905147225.2. Taxonomy (NCBI): domain Eukaryota; kingdom Metazoa; phylum Arthropoda; class Insecta; order Lepidoptera; family Erebidae; genus Euproctis; species Euproctis similis. The sequence continues at coordinate 18,717,078 of LR990106.1, forward strand.
GAACCATTGCATTAGCGGTGACTGAGTGGGCAATTAATTGTGTACTAACGCAATTCGGGTATTAATTTACCGACATGCAATTTACCGACGGGTAGGTTTAGTATGTGAGGTTCCTTATGCCTGTGAATAGGAATATTTTCTCTCATCTTAGCAAAAACGGATACAAGAGGCAGTGGAGCTTAATATCTAAAATCATCATTAGCCTTTTGAGGTCCAATGCTCAATGTCCAATGTAGGCTCCCCCGTAGAGCGCCACAACTACCGGTCCTGTGCAATTTGCATCCATTGGCCTCCCGCGGATTTTACCAGGTCGTCGGTCCACCTAGCGGAGGGGATGGCCTACTCCGCGTCAACCAATTAGTGGTCGCCACTCGAGAACCTTTCTACCCGGGCGGTAATCGGTTCGGCGAGCGATGTGGCCTGCCTATTTCCACTTCAGCGTGCTAACCTTACGGGCTATGTCGGTCACGCCAGATCTCTCAGATCTCTTGCGTATCTCCGTATTGCGCAGAGAGATTCCAAGCATAGCCCATTCCATAGCACGATGAGCAACCTTGAGCTTCATCATGAGGCCAGCATTCAGAGATCACGTCTCAGCTCCGTATGCCATCACTGGTAACACACATTGGTCATAGACCTTAGACTTAAGGAACTGTGGGATTTTGGACGAGAAGATTTCCCTTAGTTTCCCAAACGCCGCCCAACCGAGTTGAATCAGAGATGAAAAATATCTAAAATACTATTATATAATTTGTTTTACTATCACGCTCACTTCGCTGCTGAACTGAATGAACTGAACTGAACTGAATTAGAAGTGTCGGATTCAACTCCTGGCTCACACCAATGATCTTTTGAAATTTTCGATGTTCAGTGTGATATATAATCTATAACTGACGTAATCGTGGCAATAGGTTCCGTCACTTTGAACTAATAAACCATCTAGTTAAAACATAATATGTCGCCTGCTGCCTAGGTGGAAAAGGCGTGACCTTATGAAAAAAATATCTAGTAGCAATATTGATAGGAATAAACTTATACCTTATTTTATTACAAACATACATACATAACTTCATACATAAATCCCTTGCGAAGTAGGCAGCGAGTACAGAGCGCCATAAGGCATGATTCTTACACTCCTCACTGGCTTCTTTGACTTTCATAACTCTTTTCATGCACGCATCTCTGAGGCTCCTGACATCAACTTCCTCCAGAACACGTTCTATTTGGTCATAGAATGTGTGGCCATACTCGACCCCTGCATCCATCCGCTTTTGCGTTGTATATCTGCTTAGTCAATCTTGCATCATCCATTCTTTCTACATGTCCGAACCATCCGAGCATGCCCTTTCTTACTTTTACACCAAAACTCTCTTCATCTTCTCTTCATCCAACCTCCTTTCTTCCTTGTTTTCGACGACGAGAGTCAGTCCGCAGATTTAGGGCAATGCCCTCATTTCGAGCGCGTTTATCCTACTTTCATGCACAATGCTCTTGCTTCCATAACTTAGCGTTGGGATCAGTATCGCATTGTTGATTGCTAGCTGGGATTTTCTGCTAACATTTTTTGCGCCCAACGCTCCATTTACGCTGTTTCCTTACACTACTCTTCTTTCATATCCGAGGTATATCCTTATTTTATTATTATACACTAATTGTTATCCGTATTTCAACATTACTTTTCTGAAGACGATATCTTTATTATAATGAAAGTTTAAAAAACAAGCCAAAGTCATGCTTCAAATTAAGATCAATCAATATCTAAAAAGCGAGCACAAATATAGACCAATAAAAATCAATGACTTCTGTTTTCTGTTACCTACTCTATTTTAATCATCTGTATCAACTTTCAAATAAATAATTTTAATGCATGAACACGTATCTTAATTAAACCGTTTTACAGAATGTATAAACGAAACGAATTTTATGAACGTTAATTGTTATTATAGCAGCGGTAGGGTGAAACTCTTCCATTTAAGAGGAAAATATAAGTTTATATATAAAATAATTGGATGATTATAAGTTAATTATATAATTTAATTGTTAAATAGTGACAGTGGAAGGGTAGATTTTAATTTTAGTAAGTAATATTAGTCTATGCTGCTCTCTTTGGTGAATAGGTATCACTATTGTTCGTGATTCTTGGATAATGCTGTACATCCTTACAACTTATTTGGACTAATTGGAGATAATTGTGGACAATGAAGAAGAGTTTGATGAGGATCTGATCTACTTAGAATCATTCTAGTCCTATTTTTATTTATTATATTTAGCTTAAAAATCTGGATTGATATTAGCAGGAGAGATATTATTTGATACAAAAAGGTGTAGTGGAAATTAGGATTGGCTCAACACACCGAATCATTTTTCTAGTTCCAAATGTATTAATTGAAATGTATTTATAGGCATTAATTTTGTTAGACATCCGTATTAATAACACTTGTTTTCTGAAAATCAGTACCTTTGAAATAGAAGTCGTTCTGTAGAGGTCTTATGAGTTTAGCGATAATTTCAATGTAAATGTCTGCGTCACCTCTTTTTATATCTTCGGGTACTGATTTGTTGGCATTATTTTTGAGAGCGGTGCCACACCTAATATTTACAAACTGGAAAAATATTTAGGAAGTTATGTTTTAAAGAACTAATATATATTTATTAGTTGGCTCCATGAATTCCATTTTTTACCAAGTTCCATGAGAGATACGACAGGTAAAGTTCTTACTGTTCGTATGAAATTAATGCTTATAGCAACATAACTACATAATTACGCTGTTAAATATAATGCACACCTTTAGAATATTAGGCTTAAATATTATGAGGGTGAGGTAAAAGGTCCTTTCGGGGAAAATTGGTCAAGAAGTTTATTTTAATGTTTATGTGTTTATGGCGTAAGCTGTGCCATAGACTTATTTGTTTTTTTTTTTAATAGAAATCCGCACTTTTAGCAGTTTATCCGTAGCCATTTTGAAGCGTACTTTTAAGCTGCTACTGCTTGACTATTATTCACACTATTATTCACGGTATTAGTATTACAAATATGTAATTTATAGTAATTACATTTTTAATTATATGTGTTCATGAGTTGAGTTTATTAAAGTTTATTTGATTCATTGTTTATATTTAATACACTCTGTTATTGCAAGGCATCGAAAAGTGAAATTTATGCGTAAAAAAAACAAAAATCAGCAGCCTGAATGACAAATCGTGTGCACAAGGCAAGCGATGATTGATTTATTAAGTGACTTGTATATAATCTGGCGGTAAAAAATCGTGTCACGTAATAGGGGCCGTCGTGGCATGAGCATGTATTACATGAGATTTGAATTATGTGTGACGGAAAAGAGAGTAGGGTTTTATGCCAAAGGCATCGAGTCTTGAACATCGCTGTAGTATCTCAAGACAATACCTAACACATTATGAACAATACATGTATTTTGAGATTAAAATACGTGAGTTGCCAAATCCTAAGCTCAAACGATTGAGGTAGAATGTTGAACCAAGAACCAATAACATATCAAAACAATGCACAAGTTGCACCAAATGCACCAATAACATATCCAATTTTTGACAAATCCAATCAATTTGCTTTTATAATAAGTATTTCTGTTTGTTCTCAAAAAGAAACAGTTAAAACAATATAGCTTTACGCCATCTGTTTTGTAAGGTTAGCAGAAATTCTAGTATCATAAGACACAATTATTCCACATCTCACACACTTTTTTGGTATTCGTGACTCATATCAGTTATTAAGGTACTCATGTCACCTTTAAATAACATACGGAGTATTTGGTAGTGAAAAGTGCTTCTTAATTTCCTCGACTCCTGTATCTTTTCTTATTTACTTTGTATATCTATCTACTTAGTCAGCTCTTCCAAACCAAATCAGCTTTTATTATTATCATCTAGTAATTACGACGATATTTTCAACGCGATCTATGAACGCTACTTCGCCACTCTTATACAGTACTCTTATCTTGACTTAAGATCGCATATTTTATTCTGTTTCATCAACAAACTTTTACTTCCATAACTAAACCAAAGTCATTTGAAATTTTTAAAATTATTCTATTTATATAATTTTTGATGAGTACTTTTTCTGGTTTTCAACCTTTAAACGGAAAAATGTTAAAGCTTGTTAGGTGTATCTACGAGAATTTAACACAATTCGGAACTTGTATCCAAATTGCCTTTTATCCAAACGGTAATCTCAATTTAAATCTTCATTATTATTTAATCTTTCAATTGGGTCAGGAATGTATAACAAAAGCGTAACACAGTACTAGCGCAGCCTTTGAAGTAACCCAATTAGTTCAAAGTGTAAGCTAGTTATGCGAAAATTACTAGTAGTTAAGTTATAATAACAGTGTTTACTACAAGGATATATTATTGATGGATCGAGACACGCGGCCGCATGTCAGTCATGTTCAAGCAGGGAACTGGCTAGACAGCGCGCAAGTGTATCATTACACGAATCACTTAGTGCTACTTTTGACCCCTCTATAACTCTAAACTCCTTTAACGTAATAACATTAAACTACGTGTGTATCATGATATTCACAAGGACACCGAGAAGCTCGAATTTCATGAAGCTAGCTCTTACGGGTACAAAGATATGAAGGTCCAAAAGTCGCAAAAATTCATACTGACTGACTTATATGTAGTAGCTAAACCTAACCTACTTCCAGAAGACTTAGAAGGATGAAATTTGGAATTCAGCTCAATAATTGTATGTAAGTTAAGGGAAAAATCAGAAAATAAAAAAAAGTTTAAAAAAAGGGGGGTCCACATACATTTTTTTTTTCAATTGTATATAACGTTGGAACCGTTACAAGCAGATATTTGAAACTATCCCAATATACAGGGTGGAATCCACTCATATGTAATAATTGATACCAGATGTAGATCATAATTTCAGTAAACGTTGTACAAAATATTAAGACGATCGGTACAGTAATTAGGTCAATAACGACAGTTTTCATTTTCATGTAATTGAACACTCCCTATAAATGTATGAACTGGAATAAACTCTTCTCAGCTGTTCGTCCTGTCAAGGCCGCTCCGACGTGTGCGCATAAGGCGGGCGCGGGTTGAAGTGCGTGGCCCCCCCGCTTGAAGTACGGGGGGGGTTTTGAAATTAGGGGCACGAAACAATTATCGTCCGTCTCACCTTAGAAATTAATAAAAAATACTGAAGTAGTTTTATGTGTTGGGATTTTCATTCAATTTATAATTAATGGAATTTATAGCTTTAGTTACGACATTTTATTTTCAGAAATATTACTGTAATCATTTTAAAGAATCTAACTAAAGTACAAAACTTTAAAAGCTTACATTTATTTGTTGTTATGATATTTCTGAACAAAGGAGAACAGTTTAAAAAATTGTATTTATGACAATGTTATTTAAGGAAATATCCACTGGACAAATCAAATCTAAATAGACAGTAGGTAGGTACCTTAGTTTATTACATAGTAGAATAAGATAAATCGTGAAAAAACCCTTTATTATCATTTCTTTTATGATACAACTTTTAAAATCGTAATAACACAAATATTCTTATTCTAATGTAATTATAATTTTTCTAAAGCGCATTGACATAAATGGGGTCGTTTACCCTATTTACCTATGATTTTCGACAGATTTTTTATTACCAATAATGGCAATAATTTCGCTTTTAGTTCACCGCCTGTTCCGCTTTGTGTGTGACGTATCGCCTGCAAATTACTCTTTTCGAATTTGTATTATTTATTAGTCTCAAGTTATTTTATTGTTTTTTTTTATTAACACTTAGTTATTTGAGTTTTGTGTGTGTTATAGTGTTATTTATAGTAAAACACTTTTGTGCAACTTTTATAAAATGCCACGACATTTTTATACCGCTAGTGAATATACGGACATGGTACTTATGTATGGTGAGCGTGGGATTGATTTCTTTTTGTGGGGGTTCATTAAAAATGAAGTTTACTCCAAGTTTTCAATAGTGCAGTCGAATTGCGGAACCGCATTTGACAAATTAATAGCCATGGCCTCCGATCCCGCACGGAATCTATTTAATAAAATTCGCAGAAACATAATGCGACGATGTATTGCTGCTCGTGGTGGACATTTTGAAAACTTGAAGATTTAATTTTGTGCCTACATATTCCGCTTTAACGGAATTTAGTTAGTTCAGTGTAGTTAACATTAATTCATGTTAACAATAGACGTAGGTACCTATTCGTAAAATGACAAATTACTATCAACTAGTGACAGTGATATGCGTGTGTGTGTGCGTGTTGCAAAGTGTGCCACACCCACACGTTGCCACACCGTCAGAGGTACGTTCTTTATACGGGTGATTTAGTTTTGATGCATTTTAATGCGATTTAGTTTGTTTGAAATTTGTATTTTTTTTAAATTCGCCCAGGAGTTAAAATGTTATTTTTAAGAGACTCCTATGGACTAGTACTACATCTGATTTCATTTATATCATAAGAGTAAAATCCATATTGTATGTAGAAATATATTATGTTCACTATAAAAGAGAAAAAAAAAGAATTAATAATTGTATATCTTTAATATATGAAACGAAAACTTTGGATCCCCTTTCACGAAAATTGAGGGGACGGAGGAGTATGAAATTTCGTATACTTATAGTTTTATACCGAGAAAAACTGTGAACATAACTATTTTAAAAAAAAAATGCATTAAAATACATTAATTTGAATAAATAAAAGTTACACACACACACTACCACAAATTATTACCATGTCTTTATTCACACATGCATAGATAAACTTAGTCCGGGAGATAGGTCTGCAAATGGGAAAGTCATAGTTTGTCGGTTGTTATCACAGAAATAGATCAAGATAGAACGGCCGCGATGTCATATTTTCATACATTTCGAGCGTGTCACTTTTTTGAAAAACCACGCCCACAGCGTGACGTCATTTTCATTGTGAGCGTGGCGACTAGTGAGAAGACACACTCATTAGATTATCGATATCGATATCGATATCTGAAACGTGTTAAACTTTATTGATTTTGTGTAACGATAATCATAGAAAATAAAACATGTTAAATACTTTAGTCAGACATCTTTAATATCACATAAGTATGTAATTCACAATTCAAAATTCAAGCTGAGTATCCTGTTTTCCCAATAGTATATAAACTTTATTAATAAATATTTTATTGTCCTTGAAACAATACATATTTTTATCTCTAAGACTTTCGCGAATCACGTTCATGACATTAAAACAAACTTTAGGATTTTATCGCGTTTATTTATTACCAATTTTATTAATTTCCCGACGTTACGAACTCTTTCCGGAGATCATTTTCACGAGTGATGAACAAAACGATGGTAGTCGTTCAAAAGCTATTTTCATTGATACAGAGAGTACCCATTTTTTGGAAATAAAAATCAAAAAGTTGATGTTAACAATATGATTTTTGCTATTGGTAACCCATATAAGACCATGAAACAAAAAAAATAATATTTATTTATAAGATTTATTTCCTAAAGGAAAATTTTTGTTTGTAAAGATCCTTTGTTGTATGATTTAATAGGTAACAGTTGTTATTGTTAATTATTAGTTATTTATCTTATTTTCTTAATTAATTTTGGTACAATAACAAATTGACTGATTGACAATTCACTTATATATTGTATATGTAAATATTTTTTTAGTTTTATTAAAAACTTTACGCAACACGCTTATTAATGTTGTTGGAATAAAGGTAGGAACAAATCAAGACATGAGCTGATACTCGAATTAATATTGAATTAATTCATCGACAAGACTCAACGATACACGGAGCGTCGCATCTCTAAATCTCTCGTTGCAAGCACAAAGACCAATCACAGCGATTCAATGACATATGACCTCTAAGTTGTTACTGGTGCAGTGTATTGTGTACATTGCGCGTACAATATATGCGCGCAATGTTTTTGTATACAAGCGTTGAATGTGGACAGCAATGGATATTTATCTTAATAAAAAAATATACAACTTATTATAGTAATTAATTAACATGGTAAAAGTAAAACAATTATTTAGAATCTCAAAAAAATACTTTCTACTGAATTTCAATACTTACTGATGATATGAAATATTTCCTTTATTCATATTTGCTTCACTACTTTTGTTTTTACAATTTGCCACAGCACAATAAGGCATATTTGTGAAGTTTTATGTATTTTGTTACGTCCTGAACGCAGGGTAGGAACGCTCGTTGCGTAATGAGAGCGAGTTTCGAAAAGCATGCAATATAGTGCATGGTTCTGGCACGCTTGCCACGCCTATTCGCCGTTCTATCTTGATATATTTCTGTGGTTGTTATTGACACCAGTTGTTGATATTATATTACGGATGATTGATTCGAACTCTTTAGTGGTGTATGTCACGGGGTCACGAAATTCAATTTGAAAAATAAAAATTAAAAATTTAGTACTAGTGTGTCGGTTAAAATTTATTTTAAGGGAAAGTATTGTACGTACTGAACTGTAAAACATCGTCAGCTGCCTGGGTAGCGGTGGAAATACCAGACGCAATCAACATTAAAAATGTTGAAGCATCGATACTGATTGTTTCTTTTGCGCACTTGGCACTGCTCTTTAGTACTGTTAAGTAATATTACGTCAGCTAAAACTTTTCCACAGGTTGTTGATATAATTCGCACTTGAAAAAATAAATGTCAGCTCCATCGTGGAGAGAGTAATACGCGTGATTAAAGTGATGGTAGCCAGGAAGGAAGGAAGGAAAGCCAGAGGAAACCGAGTGATTGACATCAGTACCCACCGTGGATGCGCCAGCTGACCCTTGATTATTAGTCATCCAAGATCTATTGAAAAAGATTATCCTCGATCGGCATAAAATCACTCCCTAAAATACCACGCTACCTCTCGGACCATATATGGTTTCACATCACAACAATGTAAATTACATACTTTAAACATGATTACGTTTCAGTTCCGTGACATATAGAAGACATTGAGAGATATTTTGTTTGAAAGATAATATTAATCTTGGTATTGATTCTGAAATCATAGAAGTATATCTTTGACAATACAACCTTAATAATGTTCAAACTTAAAACTTAAATTAATTATGGTCCAATGTCGACCACCTGGGGACCACTAGTTCAAATTAAATGAGAAGATATTAATTGAAGAACGAAGATTAAACATAGAGTAAAGATTTTTGAAATCTGAATATAGATAGTAACAAAATTTACACGAAATAGGGAAACAATAATGTATTCTGTTAGTTTTCGAATGCAACCAGTTCGTTCTCTCTAAGTATTATGCATCCGCCATATATAATGCGTGACATGTTAAGATCAAAATAATAATTATTTAATACATCAAAATCCCTTCAAGTCTAATTAATTATTATTTTCCATAAAATAAACAAACTGACATACAATATTATATTAATTAAAAAAAATACAAGTATAAGTGGCAAATAAGTATATCGAGTGAACCAATAATGTGTCAAAAAGTGCATTATTCATCGATATCGTATAGGTATACCAATGAAACAGAGAAGTGATTTTATTACAATAAAAATGAGTTATATTTACTGGGATATAACAGACAGGGATATTATGAGTTGTACCGTAGATTTGTTACCGTGTTTTCTTGTGCCACGGAGGCACTTTCGTCTAACGCTCGTGTTTAAATATGTTATTTAAAAAATAAGTCTAGTAATCTTTGTTCTTATGGACCTTTTTAAGTATCTGTGAAGACCTATGAAAATAAAGCCATTTTGATTAATTAATAGCTTTCTTTACAAAAAGTAATGTTATGTCACCAAAAATATAAATGTGAAAATTGACAGTCATGTTTAAGATGTACAAGAATTATGCTTGGCTGTGAGCTTCGCCGCAAAAAGAATGGAGATCTAAATGAGTGTCAAGTTCAATAAAAAATCCAAATATGTATTTATAGGAACAAAATAGCATTATGAACAAGTATTAAATAAATCTATTTGTTTTGTTAGATACCTGTAACAATTGCTGTTATTTAAAAAATGTCACATCTTAAAGCACGTAAGATTTGACTTTGAGTTTTTATCTTAGTTAATATATTACATACATGTTGAATAACTTTGTAAAATGACTGATGTAATTAAAACTGATCAAGTCAAATCTCAGGTGCTAAATGTCCGCGTATAAATTTTAAATAACCTTAGATTTGACTTGACCAGTTTTAATTACATCAGTCATTTTACAAAATTATTCAACATGTATATTGACATTTTCAATTCATATCCATATTTGCCTCAAAAATTTTTGAGGCGCCTAACATTACCTTCCTCCAGAACACGTTTTATTTGGTCATGGAATGTGTGTCTTTGTCGTCCTCGACTCCTACATCCATCCGCTTTTGCATTGTATATCTGCTTAGCCATAGTATAGCAAGGTATAATAATACGTCATACGTTCTGACGTAGCTATCTTGTGGAATATTAATGATAGAAACACAATTATAAATTGTCTTTGGCATTTCATCTATGGACCTGTCATGGACTTTCGACTAATGAAATGCATAATTCATTTGCGTTTGCATTATGTATGGGTTATATGAAATTATACTATTTCATATGATAACCCTTGAGAAGATACATAGTTAAAAGCGAAAAACAGTGGTAGAGCCACGCAGTTCGCTGTATGTACGGGCTGGCTCGACAGGTAAAATACCACGATCTCTGACAATATCGATGTAAAGTGGCTCTTGCCTCGTTTTACTCGTTGAAAGACGTATCCGTAGACTCAACCCGTTCCCCCCTCATTTTCCCATCCCACTTCCGACACCTTCCATATCACATTGTGGGGGCCTGCAACGCAACTGTAACACTGTATGTGTTCAGGTGTACATGAGCGGCGTTTACTGCTCACCATCAGGTGATTCTCCTGCTTTGCTTCCATATACCATAAAAGAAGAAAAAAATGTATCGCGTTTAATTTGCCGTTCATTATATTTTACACAAATATAATAAACGGCATGCAATCCGAAAGCCTAAAAAACATTTATATCTGTAATGTAGATTTATGATGTCATTTTGTGGAAGGGATTGTTTAAAATATAGATTTAATTGTTACAATGATATAATACATACATAACTTCACGCCAAATTCCTTGCGGGGTAGGCAGAGATAATAAGGCACGCCATAAGGCACGCCATAAGGCACGATTCTTATACACTTCACTCGCTTCGTTGACTTTCATAACTCTTTTCATGCACGCGCGTCGATTTTTCAGGCTCCTATCATCAACTTCCTCCAGAATGTCATAATCATGTCCAAAATTATACTATAACTATGGAGCCTATACAGTGGCAAATGTGCTTTGACTAAACTCCGAAAAAAAACTCGTGAAAATGATCTCTGTAAAGAGTTCGAAACGTCGGGAAATAAATAAAAATAAGTTCTAAATAAACGCGATATAATCCATAAAGAGTTGTTTTAATGTTATAAACTCCGAAAGGTATTAGACAGATTTTTATTTATTCATTTCATTTAATATCGAAATAAGTAGATTTTTAGCGTTTCCTACAAAATGGAACAATTTTTTCTACTGTTGTTAACCATAATTAATAGAGCTGAAAAATCATCCAGAAATCGTTACCGAGACCTTCTGCACATTACAGAACTACGAACTAGTACTAAACTATATAGATTAAAAAAATATTGGGTAACTTTAATGAAATTTTATTACATTTCCACTGAATTGTATAAAACTTCAAGCAGTGGGAGGTTACTGTGAAAAAGTTGATGAACAAATTTCCATATATATATATATATATATATATATATTTATACAGTAGTGCATTCTGTTCTACATTCATTAATGCTGTGTTGTAATGTAGACATTTTTTCCGCCGTATTTTTAAAAGCCTTTTTATCCAACATGTCCGCTGAAATTGTGACTTTTTATATGTATAATGATAACTGTAAAGGATTTTCTTTTTTTTTTGTTTATAAAACGTGTTACATTTAAAATGATGGTTGTTACGAAGCATGAGCTACTAATGGCATTTACTGCCAGTAATTTGGCTTTTATTAATGGCATGCTATATATCTCCTAACTCGTATAATACGTATGCAGATTAGGCAAAATTAAAAATGTATATAAATGTATACTCTAGCTGTCTCTATACACTTCGTTTTATATAAAACATAAAAGTAAATAAATATGCCAGCTAAACTAATTTATTTTTCAACAGCAATAAAACTGTATATTTTCTGTTTTTTTTTGTTATTAATCGGTTTAGTAGTAAATTGTCTAGTATAAATAGGCTAGACAATTGGGTATTTGAAAAAAAAATTTTTTTGTGATAAATTGAAAGATTATATATTAGTTTTATAACAAAACATTTTTTTTTTTTTTTTTTTCGCAATAATTCAAAAGTTATTTCAAAATAAAAATAAATTTTTGAATCCAGTACCGAAGACACGCCGACAACTCCCGAACAAACCCGAGCGCGTGTGACGTCTTAATGTTAGTTTTCACTCATTGCAGTTGATAGAAAAATAATAAATACAGTGTTTTGATCTATTTAATTTTGTTGTCATTATTAAATATTTAAATTTATATTAAAAATGTCGAACCTCAAAAGTTATCCTTCTTGTTTTGTACCATTATGTACGAATACTACAAAGGCAACTCCTGATAAAATGTTTTTAAATGTTCCCCAAGATGACAAATGTCGAAATAAATGGTTTCAAGCAGTGCACCGTGATAATCCCCAAACAAAATCGAATTTTTTTTGTTGTGAAGATCATTTCGATGTAAGTATTTCTTAATACCATTTTTATTAATTATTATTTATCTAAGTATACAAATCAAATAATTATTATATATTTAAGGAAAGTTCAGTAAATAAATTTTTTAATGTAAATAGTTTTATTTTCTTCAAAATGTGGATCAGCAACACAAAAGATACTTTATTTTTTACCAGTCAATAACATTTGTAGTTGCATTTGGGCATTACACTTCAAGCTGACTTTACCTTTTGCTAGAAAAATATCCAATGATTTATGACTGGTGGGACATTTTACTTCAACAATGGCATTGCTTGTCATTCCATCAGGAGATGCTGCAAAAATCGGATAACTAGGTACAAGATACATCCCCGGACGCGTTATTTTTACTCTTAATTCTTTCTCAAGAAACGTCGTCGTCGTCGTCGTCGAACGTCATTTCTTAAAAAATCGGTGATCATAAATATATCAACATCAGGAATATTATCAGACTTTGCCTTAATAAATCCTTTATCACACATAACTAATTTAAATCAACTAACAACTCGTATTTTAGCAATAAATTTTCAATATTATTGTCTAGACATGAGTATTAGCCGTAAACGCTGTACTGTTATTAAATAGCTATAACATTATGACGTCACAACTATAGTGACCAATCATGGCGCGTTTATAGTCACGTGATTTTTATTTAAATTTCATCAATTTTTAATTGTTTATAATTAATTGAAAAAATAATTTTTTGAAGTTTTTGCATTAAATATCAATATTATTAATAATAAAGTTTTAAAATACATAAAAAAAAATCAATATTTTTTTTTTTCAAATACCTAATTATATTAATTGAAGTCTCGGTGGTCCAGTGGTCGAGCACACGACTTCTGATCCAGACGTCCGGTCCGCTCACACCAATGACTTTTCGAAATTGTTTTCGAATGTTAAGTCAAAGTCAAAGTCAAAATAAGTTTTATTTTCATAGGTCTCCACAGACACTTAAAAATAGTCAACAAGTACAATTTAACTTTATTATTTTAAATTAACTACTTAACACGAGCGCTTGAGGAAAGTGCGTCCGTGGAACAAGAAAATACGGACGCAATCGCCACGAGCGGCCCGATTCCGAGTGTAGGGGCTATCATGAGAAGAATCGGGCAAAAAACTCATGTGCCAAATACTCTTTTCAAACTATTAAACATAAATAACAATAATATTAATATCGCTACTGAAAACAAAGCAGTAGACTCGTGCATAAAAGGTGTAGCAGCCAGAATACTCGACCATCACAGCAAATTAATATCAACGTCCTAAAAAGAAAAACTATTATATATTAGTCGAGCGCAACTGACGCGACATTTTTTATTTAGAGTGGTAGCGTTGTGCAATAAATAAAACTTATATGTACATATATTATAAACAATATCAAGGCAAATTTTAAATCAGAAAGTGTATATACATAACTATCAGAAATTATTACGGAACGCCTCCACTCCAGAACATGTGAACAAATTTCAACACGCAAACTACAGAATCCGCGTTGAGCAAGCAACTTGACGGACCCAAGATGACTTGTCCGTCATGAAGTCATTGATGGTGTAATAAGCACCAGCAACGAGACGATCCTTCACCGCCCGACTAAACCGATCGAATGACAGAGCCAGGATATGCGCAGGGGCTCTATTATAAAATTGTACACCCATTCCCAGAAAAGACTTATGTACTTTGTGCAGGCGATGACACGGCAACACAAGTTTATGCTTGCCTCTGGTATTAAAATTATGAAATCCCTATTTTTAGTATATTTATTCAAGTTTTTCCTAACAAACATTATATTGGCATATATAAATTGTGAAACAACTGTTAGTATGCCAATTTCCTTAAAACGTTCTCTTAGAGAGACTTTGGCCCCCAAATTATAAATTGCCCGAATAGCTCGTTTCTGAATAACAAAAATCGTCTGAATGTCTGAATGTCTGAATGTCAGCTGCTCTACCCCATAGCAAAAACACCAAAGCAAAAACACCATAAGACATAACGCTATGAAAATAACTGAAGGAGACTAATCTGGCGGTTGCAACATCGGAAAGCTGTCGAACTTTTCGAACCGCGTAGGCAACAGAGCTGAGTTTTCCCGCTAAAGATTTTACTTGAGGACCCCACTGGAGCGTATTATCTAGAGTAGTAATACCTAAGAATAAAGTTGACTTCACTGGGTCTAAAATTGTGTTCTTCAGAGATACATTTATAGCCGGACCATTGACAATTAGGCATAGTAAACCTTATTATTTTAGTTTTATTGGAATTTAGAACTAAATTATTAGCCGTAAACCATTCATGGGCATGTGTAAGGGAGCTATTCACATCATCAAAAATGCTTTTGTACGGTATTAATACGGTTAAGTGTGATAAATATATTTGACTGAAAACTTTGTGCTCGGTATGGAAATAGGCCTACAATTGTAATAATAACCTATTCCATTTGGGACGTAGGTAACTTAAAGGCGAGTCGTTTTAACAGCCGCTTTTTACACCTTCGGGTAAAAAAGCGTCAAGTTACCGTGTTTTTTATTGTGTTTATATATAATTATAAGTAGTATTATATGAAGTAATTTATTTTGTAAATATCAACACAAATTTAAAGATATAGTGGTCTGATTTTGATTGGCACATTTATTAAACTTTAAAATGTGAAAAAGTACTCATAATATAGGCGTTGTTTATGGTGATTGATATATTTCGCAGGATCCGCGATGAAAGAGATTATTTAGCTAAGTTTCTTAACATTTTACGCCATATTTTGGACAATACACATAATATTTTTGTAGATAGTATAATTGTAGCCTTTATTATTAGTAATGTCATCATATCCATTTAGTAGTTTTTACGTGAAAGAGTAACAAACATACATACATCGACACTCACAAACTTTCGCATTTATATTATTAGTAAACATAACATAACAAAACTTCACGCCTTTTTCTACCCGAAGGTGTAGGCAGTAGCTGTTAAGCCTCGTCTCGCCGTTATGTATACGTCCCAATTGGAATAAGGCAGCGAACCTACCGGGTACAAAGTTTTCAGTCATCGATATTTTTCACACATAACTTCCAAAAAGAACTTTGAAAAGTCATTGGTGTGAGCCAGTGTGAGGATTCGAACCTGCGACCTTTAGATTCAGAAGAGGGGTGCTCGACCACTGGACCACCAAGACCTAAATTATTATTATTAGTAGGATAGTAAATATTCAATCAGCCTTCTGATAATCACTTTTTAATATTTTTTATAATATTTAATATGTATTATGTATGTATGCCTTTTGAGTGGACACCCTATTACTATGTTAACTTGATCCATTTGCTGGTCCTATGCTCAAAGGCTTGGTAGGTATCTTGTTGTAGATGGAATGGACCGGTATTCAAAATGTAAATTATTAGTGGACTATGATTCACTCCCAAAGGTGTAGACAGTTGCCGTTAAGCCTCGACTCGTCGAATTCTTACTACCCAAATAGAAGAATAGGTGGCGGAACCTTTTGCCATATATCGAGCACAATATTATCCGTCATCTGAAAATGATTAAGTTTATTAATATCGGCTACGAAATAAACTGTTCGCTGCTGGCGAGCAGAGGTGGAACTTAATACCTGAGAGTGTAATTCCGAAGTTCCCTATTTTAACACAACATAACATAACTTCACGCCTTTTTCTACCCGAAGGTGTAGGCAGCGGCTGTTAAGCCTCGCCTCGCCGTTATGTTTACGTCCCAAATGGAATAGGTGGCGAACCTATTGCCATACCGGGCACAAAGTTTTCATCGATATTTATCACACATAACTTCCGAAAAACAATTTCGTGAGGTCATTGGTGTGAGCCAGTGTCAGGAATCGAACCCGGACGTCTAGATCAGAAGCCGTGTGCTCGACCACTGGGCCACCGAGACTACCTATTTTAATAATTTGGTAAATATCCATATATAGGGGGGTACGTATGACCGTGATCGGTATTTTGTAAATTCAAAAGAATGATATTCTTAAAAAGGCATGTCTCAACATGCCTTTTTAAGAAATATCATTCTTTTTAATTTACAAATTCTATTTTGAAAAGAATGTTATATATAAGTATAGCTTCAAATAGAATAAGAGATAAACCGTAAATCGAGCTACACGAACTAGACCGGGTCTTTTCCGTGGGCAGATCTGTGGACAACAGTTAGATATAAATAAAATATATATTTTAATATATTTGATATTTATTGTAGTATATTTATATGCATGTAAAAAGTAATTGAAAGCACTAAAGCGTGAATTCGGCTTTTTTAAATATTGAATGTGTAAGTTATTGCAAGATTTGGTCCAGTGGTCGAGCTACCCGCTTCTGATTCAGAAGTCGTGGTATCCAATCCGGGCTCACATCAATGATGACCAATGACTCGGAACTCTTTTCGGACGTTAAGCGTGATGAATATCCTTGACTGACAAACTTTGTGCCTGGTATGGCAATGCAGTGTCCATTGCATACAATATATTGCAAGGTAACCTAAATATTTGGAAGTTATTTCACAGTTATATTTAGTTTAGAAAATGTTGTAAATATTATTTTCTTATTTTTTTTTATGTGATAGGAAGGCAAACGAGCAGGCGTGTCACCTGATGGTAAGCAACCAACAACGCACATAGACACCAGCAACACAGATAGTGTTACTGTTGCGTTGCCGACCTTTAAGGGATAGGGGATAGGGAATGATGGGGAAGGGGGGTGGGCCTTCGGGTACCTCTCTCACCGAGCGAAAATTTGATATTATATCAAATCATTACATAGTAGGTATAAAACAAAGTCACTTTCCGCTGTCTGTCCCCTTATATGCGTATATCTTAAAAACTACGCAACGGATTTTGATGCGGTTTTTTTCAATAGTTAGAGGGTGTCAACGGGGTGGCTTTGATCTATAATTCATGTATGGTGTTCTAAAGAAAAAATGATAATTTTCGAGATTTAGCACTTTAATTGCAAACGCTGGTTGAACCCTAAGTGATAGATCAAAACAATGTTCTACATTATTAAACACCTTCAGAAGGTCTACAAAAAAGTCCGCAAGGGCATATATCTATCTCTTAGGGATAACCCACAGTGACCATTTTTATTGTTTTACTTTTTACAAGAAATAATGGCGTACTTACGAAGCGATTTTAAATATTACAGCATCATATTTTATCCAATTTGGTGTCTTAAATAGATCTTGCATGTAATATAGATGATCCTGGCCGTTTACAGCATGCAATTTAAACGAATATTTTCGAAGATATTGCAGTATTATCATAGCGGGACAGCAGTTAAAGCCGATAAATAGCACAAATTGAACCTCATGATATCCAAAATGTACTCATTTATTATTTTTGATGCGGAACAAAGTTCGCCGGGTCAGCTAGTATATATATAAATACAGTGATACAGCCACGCAGTTTGCTGAATGAATCCAGCCGGCTCCTCATAAAAAGTATAAGTCATAATACGATAGCAATCCTTTGTTGCGTTACAAATTTTAAATACAAATACATAATATGTTTGCAAATTTTTCATTGTAAATATGATAAATTGGACGGGGAATTACTTGTGTGCCCCGAGTTGGAAGGGATGAATTTCCGGTCGGCGGGTGAACGTGTGCTGTCGGTCAATATTACACCGCTTACACAGATATGTTTGCTAACTGTCTGCTCCATGGCTAGTTGATTGAATATTACATACATAAATAACTTCACGCCAAATCCCTTGCGGGGTAGGCAGAGAGAACGGAGCGCCATAAGGCACGATTCTTACACACCTCACTCACTTCGTTGACTTTCATAACTCTTTTCATGCACGCGCGTCGAATTTTGAGGCTCCTAACATCACCTCCTCCAGAAAACATTCTTTTTGGTCATGGAATGTGTGTCTAGGCCGACTTCGACTCCTACATCCATCCGCTTTTGCATTATACAATACAAATCTGCTTAGTCAATTTGCATCATCCATCCTTTCTACATGTCCGAACCATTGATTGAATCTTAATAATAATAATAATATCTGGGACACAATACACACAGCGCCTTCTAGTTCCAAGCTAAGCAAGCAACTAAATGCTTGTGTTATGGATACTAGATAATGGATATTAATATATATATACTTTTCTTTTGTAAATACATACTTATAATACATAGAAAAACACCCAGACACCACACAAATATTCATGTTTGTCACAAATATTTGTGCTCGGGTGGGAATCGAACCCCCGACCTCATTGCTGCAGTTGGTAGTTTTACCAATGCGCCACGAGGCCCGTCAAATTGCAAATGGAAATAAATAAATTCCAAGTTATATTTAATAACTTATAGCTATATATAGGCCGGTTATATCATAAAACCTTCTTGAATCTTGAATCTCTTAGTGAATAAATTATATGAGATCTTTATAAGGTTGGTAAAGTAATGAAAGCTATAAATAGAAATAGTGTTATAAATAAAACGGAATAAATATGTCTACTCATTTAATTTTTAACTGTCATTCTATTCATTTTATTTTTATTTTCAGCCAGCATTACTTGTCACAAATTTTCTCGGAACGAGTACAGAGATTTTCAATATATCATATTCATAGAGCGAAAATACTTTTACACGATTAAATTGGTTGACTCATATAGGGTCTAACATTCTGTAAATATTCGAAATTTACGTAATTTTTGTTCATTAATATAGTAGATTTCATCGAAACCAGTGCAGGAATGTTTACCAATTGCCTAAAAAACGTTCAAAATTTAACTAACGGTGACAAATATTTACTTCTAAATTTAGTATTTAAAGAACAGCAATTTAACTATATCTATACTTATATTATAAAGCGGAAGAGTTTGTTTGTTTGTTTGTTTGTTTGTTTGTTTGAACGCGCTAATCTCAGAAACCACCAGTCCGATTTTAAAAATTCTTTCAGTGGTATATAGTCCATTTATCGAGGAAGGCTTTAGGCTATATTATATTTTCAAATCAATTAGGGATCCTTACTATAAGTCCAATAATGTAACCCAAGGTGTAAGAAAATGACTCGAAAATAATTCTTACATCGTGAACGCTGCGAAAACTATTGATTCTAGAATAAAACAATGTACTACACTTTTACAGAACATAAATTTGTCTATAAAAAAGTCCAAGATGGCATATGTCTAACTATTGTAGTTATCTCACAATAAGTGATTTTTGAGTTTTTTAAAATAATTAAATTGATGTCGTTATAAAAATGCTTTATTTTGTACCTTGAATTTAACTTTCCTGAAAATAAATTACTTCAATAAAAAGACAGATTCAACACCTTTCTAGAACTGTTTGAATAATTCAATTCGGACATTTAATTCCAAAGATATCGCAAAATACAAAATGTAAGAATTCATTTCATAGGGAAATAATTAGTTACACTGATGATGTATCCGACTCGGACAGCTCGGACCACGACAGCTAGCAGGTAGATTTTTTTACGTTTGTTTCTTGCTAAAAGGTACCGGTGGTCCAGTTGTCGAGAACCCCACTTCTGTATAAAGTAGTCGCGGGTTCGAGTTCTGGCTCACAGCAATGACTTTTTGAAATTGTTTGCTGAAGTTATGTGTATTTAGATATCGATGACTATAAACTTTGTGCCTGGTATGGCAGTAAGTTCGCCACCTATTCCATTTGGGATGAAAACATAGTGGCGAAACGAGGTTTAACAGCCGCTGCCTACACCTTCGAGTAGAAAAGGCGTGAAGTTATGTTTTGTTGTTGTTTCACTCTTTGTCATCATATCGCTCAATACTTTAATCAGAATTTAAAATTTAAAAAAGTCTCGGTGGCGCAGTGGGCGAGCGCACGGCCTCTGATCCAGAGGTCCGGGGTTCGATTCCAGACACTGGCTCACACCAATGACTTTTCGAAATTGTTTTCGGAAGTTATGTGTGATAAATATCGATGACTGACAAACTTTGTGCCCGGTATGGCAATAGGTTCGCCACCTATTCCATTTGGGACGAAACATAACGGCGAGACGAGGCTTAACAGCCGCTGCCTACACCTTCGGGTAACAAAAGGCGTGAAGTTATGTTATGTTTAAAATTTGTAGTATTTAATAGTATTTTGTGGTATTTTTATTTATAAAAGTTACTAGCTTTTACCCGCGGCTTCGCTCGCATTAAATCCATTAAATAGATATCAAAGATCATTACTATAGAAGTTAACCAATATGATAACTCTGTTTTATTGCTTGGCTGGAATTATTTATTTATAATTATATTTAAAAAACTAACAACATTTTTTAAGGTAAAATATATTTCTCTGTAACAAAAATAAATAATTTTGGACTGTAACAATTTTATAAGAGTATGTAGGATATTGTTGTAGACTATTTTATAAGTTTTTCCTTCGGGTTCAAAAATATGTAAATTACTTTAAAGATTATGTGTACAAAGTTTCATGATGATCGATTGAGTAGTTATCGCGTGAAAGCACGCAAACAAACTTACATTCACATTTATATATTACTAGCTGAACCGGCAAACGTTGTCTTGCCAAAAAATTAAATTTAAAAAATAGGGGTTGATCGTAGGGGGTTGAAAATTCTCAGACTTACCCGATATGAATACAAAATTTCATGAGAATCGGTCAAGCCGTTTCGAAGGAGTATGGGAAAATTGTGACACGAGAAGTTTATATATTAGAAGTAGGATAGGATAGGAATTAGGTTACATTTTTATTGTATAAGGGGCAAACGAGCAGGCTTATGATAGTTACAAACGCCGCCCATGGCCACCTCACCACATGCAGTGTTACAGTTGCGTTGCCGGCGCTTACAATGGGATATGGGTGGGGTCGGGAGTGGGTTTCGGTAGGGGAGGGGAAAAGGGATTGGGCCTCCGAACACCTCTCTCAGCGAGTGAAACGCGGCTAAGCCCACTTTTCAGCGATAATCTGAGAGGTCGTGGTATTCCACGGGTCGAGCCGGCCCATTCATGCCGCGAACACTGCGTGACTTTACCACTGAGAAGGTGTGACTGATGTGACTGATTTATAATACATTCTAGATATATGTAATAAACTTTACATTTTTAAGATCGTGATATCTTTTAAAATGTAGTAAATTTATTTCGATAAGCGTAATCGCTAGACTGACATCATTTGACTTATAAAAAAAAACACTCACTGTGAGTTAGCTACCCTGGTTTGAACATATGGTGGCCCGTTTTTTTCGTTGAAGTCAACAATAGTGACCATATAAAAAAAAATTGTTTATGTTGTATTAAAAAAAACTAAAGGTTGAGCAAAAACTTGGGACAAGTTCATTGCTATATTCATTGTTCATAAGTGGCATTGCTAATAAAGCTTTCTTTGAAGTTGTAAATAATATCAATGTCTTGGTTGTCAGTACGCTAATACATACTAGCTAAGCGAGTGACATGTGTAATAATCGTGCCTTATGGCACTTTGTTCTCTCTGCCTACCCCGCAAGGGATCTGGCCTGAAGTTATGTATGTATCAAGAACTTGAATTGAAATAAATATTAGTGTTAGATAGTCCATTTATGATGAAAGCTTTGGGTTATTAATATGATTGCGGCAATAATCTTTTGAGTGGAAAATGTATAAAATATGGCGGTACGAAGTTCGCGCGGTCTGCTAGTATTGTAATAACTGTCCCTTTAGTTGGGATCATTAGGAAACTTATTTATGTACCGATTGAAATTGCAAATTCAATTCAACACACCCTTTCTAACCAAAGAACTAGGACAAACCAGTTGGCTAAAGGGAACAAGAAAATAATAAAACTAGTATCAAATAAAAGGTTTTCCAAACGCGGGAACACTGGAATTTTCCACTTAATTAAAGCTGGCCCACTGAGAAAATCCTCTCTCCATGTAGGAAATCTGCTACGAACAAATAAGACTGTTATATTACAACAAGAGTTTCCGAGAGATATTTCATATATTTGTTTATTGACCTTACTTCTGACAATGTCATGCGGTAAGCCTGCGAATTGTGTATCCTCATATCCATATTTGAACCATTTATTTGTCTTCGTACTAAGAAATAATTATTAGAATAAAATCTAATTTATAAAATTTTTGTGTCAGTGTTAATTACATTAATTACATTTTTATTTTTAACCGACTCCGAAAAAAGGAGGAGGTTCTCAATTCGTCTGTATGTATATTTTTTTTTATGTCTGTTCACCGATATTTTCGTCAATTATGGATGGATTTCAAAAATTTTTTTGATCGATAGTGTTTACTTTCGAGATGGTCCCATTTTCACCAGGTCAGGATCTGATGATGGAAACCAGGAGAAATCGAAGGCAACCTCCGAAAATTGTATGCGAGTATGGTATTATTGTTACATAATAGTGATGTCTTAGGGATATCCTTTATGGTGTCAACATCTGATGCTGCTGTGCTGATGAAAAAGCCACCGAACTCCTCAACGGTTAGGAGTTTGAAGACTGCGCTGCAATTTTTCGATATAAACTACTTGGTAGTATTTAGGGCTAACGTGTTGCTTGTGAGGTATGCTTGAATATACGTCTGATGCTGCTGTACTGATGAAGAAGCCACAGAACTCCTTAATGGTTAGGAGTTGGGAGACAGTACTGTAAAAATGTTTTTTTTTCTGCAATAATTTCAAGGCTACGATTGGTCTTCATTCGGGCTGCAGTGTTATTGTCTACCCATGTAACAAAAATATAAATACTTAACAAGTATTATCAAACTCTTCTAGCTAAGTACTTATTAATAACAATTATAGCTCCCTAAAAATATCAACCATTTAACAAACGGACTTGTAATAAGTGATAATATATTTAATAAACTGAAAGCCATGTAAATGAACTAACTTCTATTGAAGTTCACAACTCATTAATATCACTAAAACTTGTGAATTAAATTACTTAAAAAAAAACGTTAAACCGACTTCTAGAAACGTAAACCACAAAATTACCAGCACCACTTATTTTTGGAGTCGGTGCAAGCCCAGGTAATGTACTCTATTGTGTTGCACCGACTTCAATAATGAGTGACATTTGTAAATATTATAATAGTTAAAGATTACTTTATAAAAGTAATACGTTTCGTATATTGTATTAAGTATACAAATTAGTATGTTTCGTTATTTATCGCTTTTGAGTTACGAAGGTACTGTTTTCATTTACTTAAAGATTTTGTGGTTTACGTTTCTAGAAGTCGGTTTAACTTTTTTTTTAAAAGTAATTTTTTTATGAAAGATCATACAAAAATACATACAACCCTTAATTTTTATTGTTTTAACTTTTAACTAATTAACTTACGTATAAGGTACTTACGTATACAACTTTGAGCTTGTATGTCAGACAAGACTGTAAGTTTGGAAAGCGTAGGTATTGACATGTACCGATAACACAGGTTCATGATATCGATTTCAAAAGTTCGACGAATAATTTTCGGATAATCGATGATATATTTACTTAAACAATTATTAAACTCATTGAACAGAAGATAAAGATATAAATTATTTTCAAAATTTAATTTAATTTATTAATATAGCTATTTTGACATTTTGTTTCTCGCATATTATGATACCACAGGGGGCATGCTATGAGCTCTGAATTCCAGCCAGTTTGTTCGCTGCCTTGCGAATCCGCATTTCCAACGACTAATTTCAGCTAGTCTAGACTACTTATGACTGTTTAAATGAAATTAGTCGTTGATGAATCGAATTTATGGTAAATTTGATGGTGACTACTCATCACCTACTAGCTGAAATTAGTCACTGAAAATATAAATTTGGAAGGTAGCGCGTAAGCTGGCTGGAATTAAGAGTTCATAATACGGTAGCAGCAAGCAAATCGGTTAGCGGACATGTGTTAAACTCTCAGGTATGGTTAACTGCCGGTTCAAAATATTGACGTATTGACAGATTAGGCGCGTTTGTCGGTCAAACATTTGACACTGCGAAAGACAGGTTAAAATGCCCGGCGAGTTTTAGAAAAAAACTAATTTTAACGTAATTGTAATTGTATTTTCCTAAAGTTTCAGTTAGATTTGTGATAAACACATTTGCGTACTTTTTTTACTAAGGTTTTTATTCAATTTGACCTATGTAATAATATATAATGTATAAATATTATTATTTATTCGAATTTCTTTGTTTTTTTTTCTTTTAATTACTTGATACATCATCATTATGATTGTAGTTTTCGCGCTGTTTTTTACTAGTCCTTACTATTACAATTATTAGAGCTTAATTAAATTATTCAAATATAAATTATGTGGCCAATATTTATGCCAACTTCGCAAATTTGTTCGCTGATCCCAACAATGCTTTGTAAAAAACACATAAAACGTGTCACTTTCAAACGCTTGCATTATAATTATTCTGAGTAGATCCACTTGGTTGGATTAACTGAAAGCCTAATGGCACTCGTAAACTTTGTCAAGCAAGATCCAGCTTTGAGGGCCAGCTTATGTTAATAAGTGTTTTTTTTTTTTCTAAGCGAAGCTCTGTTCAGGTAGTGTTCTTTAAATAAACATACTTTACGCAGCTGCTCACCTCTGGGAAGTATAAAAAGAGCTTAAAAATGTTATTTGATTTCAGTTAGTCTTATATTACGTTAATATTACTACCAAGTCAAATGAGGATAGCCTACTAATCAGTGGTGTTATTAGACAATATCTAAATGTGTTTATTATAACACACACATACATAACTTTACGCTAAATCCCTTGCGGGGTAGGCAGAGAGAACAGAGCGCCATAGGGCACGATTCTTACACGCCTCACTCGCTTCGTTGACATTCATGACTCTTTTCATGCACGCGCGTCGGTTTTTGAGGCTCTTAACATCACCTTCCTCCAGAACACGTTCTATTTGGTCATAGAATGTGTGTTTTGGCCGTCCTCGACTCCTACATCTATCCGCTTTTGCATTGTATATCTGCTTAGTCAGTCTTGCATCAACCATTATTTCTACATGTCCGAACCATCGGAGCATGCCCTTTCTTACTTTTACACCGACACTCTCTTTCAAACCAACTTCCTTCCGTACAATCTTGTTTTCTACGCGGTCAACGAGAGTCACTCCGCAGATTTTGCGTAGTGCCCTCATTTCCACCGCGTTTATTCTACTTTCATGCACACTCTGCCATACCCAGCTCTCGCTTCCATAAGTTAGCGCTGGAATCAGGACTGCATTGTGGATTGCTAGCTGGGCTTTTCTGCTGCTGCTGTTTATTATAATAAAATGTAAATCTATTATATAAAAGTATTATATGTAATAAATTATGTAATCCAGGTATCCTATCACAAAACTCAATTATTTTATATCAAATTTAAAATTTAAGTATAGTACATAAATAAATATTTCAGCTATATATTGTTCTATTACTAATCGTAGTAAAATATGATATTTAAATACGAAATGATTAACGTTTCACCTACAAGTGAAGGTATTATAAGTCTAAAAACTTATCGCACGGCGCAGACATCATGGCGCGAATGGAATTGGCCCCAAGTCATACCTGTATTTGGTAAGATTTCTATATTTAAGATATCAGTCCTCACCCGGTTGCGTTATTCCCAAAACAACTTTTTTTATGATGAATGGCAAACGAGCTTGCGAGTCACCTGATGGAAAGCAATCACTGCCGCCCATGGGGGTCTGCAATACCAGGGGATCACATATCACATATATCTTGCACACAATACACACAGCGCCCTCTAGTTCCAAGCTAAGCAACTAAATGCTTGTGTTATGGATACTAGATAACGGATATTAATACATATATATTTTTCTTTTGTAGATACATACTTATAATACATAGAAGAACACCCAGACACCACACAAATATTCATGTCTGTCATAAATATTTGTGTGCTCGGGTGGGAATCGAACCCCCGACCTCATTGCTGCAGCCGGTAGTTTTTACCAATACGCCACGAGGTCTGTCAATGATATGCATAAAGATATCTTATATGCATATAGATATAAGACAAACAAGATATTGCTATAGCCTTGTTTAATATAGACGCGTCTGTTTGGAACGTCTCGTGTTCTTTAATATAATTCCTTATAGGTACTGTAACGAGCTCGGACTATCGAGTCTCATGTATATGTAGGGTTCGTTTCTCAGCTCCTCAATTTATTGAATACTAGCAGACCGCGCGAACTTCGTACCGCCATATTTTATACATTTTCCACTAAAAAGATTGTTGCCGCAGTCATATTAATACCCCAAAGCTTTCATCATAAATGGACTATCTAACACTAATATTTATTTCAATTCAAGTTCTTGATACATACATACATAACTTCAGGCCAGGTCCCTTGCGGGGTAGGTAGAGAGGACAAAGGGCCATAAGAAAGTAAGTAAGGCCTTAAATTTCAATCAACACTTTTTAAGTAATATTAATAGAATGTCAGGGACTGTCCGAAGCTTTTTGTCAACTTTTAGTTTTTTTTAATACTACTTAAACCTGTTTTTTATTTGGTCATTGTCTTTCTACAAAAAAAAAAGACCGGGTCACGTTTTATAATTTAAATGGTGTCGATTTGGCACCTTGGTATTACTCTTATCAAAATAAATTCACTACATTTTAAAAGAGATCACGATATTAAAAATGTAAATAGATGGGCAACTCTATGTGGTATACTGAAGACCGTAAAGTCTTTATATTTTAGCAAAATACGCCAAGTCGAGGTGCGTGGGTATATCTTGCGCTTCGTCCATTTATAAGAAGTTGCAATATTGTAAAGAATTAAAAATAATATTATCATATCTGCTTAGAGAAGTAACTGTGAACTAACGCTAACTTTGACCCAGGACTTTGGTTACATAGATAAAATATTTTAAAATAGTACGTTCGTTTTAGATATTTAGATCACATTAAAGGAATTAGGTACTCTTAAATAGACAGTGGTAGAACCAAGCAGTTCGCTGCATGTATGGGCCGGCTCAACCGGTGAAATACCACGACCTCTCAGAAGATCGACGTAAAGTGGCTCATTCCGCGTTTCGTTCGGTGAGAGAGGTACCCGGAGGCCCACCCCCCTTTCCCCATCCTTTCCTGTCCCCTATCTCTTAAAGGTCGGCAACGCAACAGTAACATTATATGTGTTGCTGGAGTCATTGGGCGGCGTTGATTGCTTACCATCAGGTGACACGCCTGCTCGTTTGCCCTTCTATCCCATAAAAAAATACAACTTTTAGGATTTCGCGTTGCATATTACATAAATATAATGAACGGGAATTAACGCCACACGTTTAGGTAAACAAATAATCCAAAAATATATAAAAATCTAATTTACGTGTCTTTTAAGACTTAGAAATAAATGGACTCTCTAAAACTAATATTTTTTTCAATCCAAACCAGTAGTTCCTGATACATACATACATAAATTCTCGCCAAATTCTTTACGGGGTAGGCAGAGAGAACAAAATGCCTTAAGGCACGATTATTACACGCCTCACTCGCTTAGCTAGTATGTATTAGCGTACTGACGACCAAGACATTGATAATATTTACAACTTCAAAGAAAGCTTTATTAGTAATGCCACTTATGAACAATGAATATAGCAATGAACTTGTCCCAAGTTTTTTGCCAACCTTTACTTTTTTTAATATCTATTGTTGACTTCAACGAAAAAAACGGGACACCATATGTTCAAACCGGGGTAGCTAGCTCTCAATGAGTGTTTTTTTTTTATAAGTCAAATGATGTCGGTTTTGCGATTATCGAAACAAATTTACTACATTTTAAAAGATATCACGATCTTAAAAATGTAAAGTTTATTACATATATCTAGAATGTAAATAAATCAGTCACATCAGTCACACCTTGTCAGTGGTAAAGTCACGCAGTTCGCTGCATGAATGGGCCGGCTCGACCCGTGGAATACCACGACCTCTCAGATTATCGCTGAACAGTGGCCTTAGCCGCGTTTCACTCGCTAAGAGAGGTATTCGGAGGCCCAATCCCTTTCCCCCTCCCCTTCCGAAACCCAGTCCCGACCCCAGCCATATCCCATTGTAAGGGCCGGCAACGCAACTGTAACACTGCATGTGGTGAGGTGGCCATGGGTGGCGTTTGTAACTATCATAAGCCTGCTCGTTTGCCCCATAAACAATAAAAATGTAACCTAATTCCTATCCTATCCTACTTCTAATATATAAAGTTCTCGTGTCACAATTTTCGTTCCCATACTCCTTCGAAACGGCTTCACCGATTCTCATGAAATTTTGTATGCATATCAGGTAAGTCTGAGAATTTTCAACCCCCTACGATCAACCCCTATTTTTTAAATTTTATTTTTTGGCAACGCAACGTTTGCCGGGCCAGCTATTAATATATAAATGTGAATGTAAGTTTGTTTGTGTGTTATACTTTCACGCGATAACTACTCAATCGATCATCATGAAACTTTGTACACATATTCTTTGAGGTAATTAATATATATTTGAACCCGAAGGAAAAACTTATAAAATAGTCTACAAAATATTCTACATACAATTCTTATAAAATTGTTACAGTCCAAAATTATTTATTTTTGTTACAGAGAAATATATTTTACCCTAAAAAAATGTTGTTAGTTTTTTAAACGTCATTGTAAGTAGTAATTTTAAAATTAATAATTCCAGCTAAACAATAAAACAGAGTTATCATATTGATAAACTACTATAGTAATGATCTTTGATACCCATTTAATGGATTTAATTCGAGCGAAGCTGCGGGTAAAAGCTAGTAACTTTGGTAAATAAAAATACCACAAAATACGATTAAATACTACAAATTTTAAATTCTAATTAAAGTATTGAGCGATATGATGACAAAGAGAGAAACAACAACACAACATAACTTCATAACTTTTCTACTCGAAGGTGTAGGCAGCGGCTGTTAAACCTCGTTTAGCCACTATGTTTCCATCCCAAATGGAATAGGTGGCGAACTTATTGCCCTACCAGGCACAAAGTTTATAGTCAACGATATCTAAATACACATAACTTCCGAAAACAATTTCAAAAAGTCATTGGTGTGAGCCAGAATTCGAACCCGCGACTACTTTATTCAGAAGTGGGGTTCTCGACAACTGGACCACCGATACCTTTTAGCAAGAAACAAACGTAAAAAAATCTACCTGCTAGCTGTCGCAGTCCGAGCTGTCCGAGTCGGATACATCATCCCTAGTGTAACTAAATATTTCCCTATGAAATGAATACTTACATTTTGTATTTTGCGATATCTTTTGAATTAAATGTCCGAATTAAATTATTCAAAAAGTTCTAGAAAGGTATTGAATCTATCTTTTTATTGAAGTAATTTATTTTAAGGCAAATTAATATCAAGGTACAAAATAAAGCATTTTTGTAACGACATCAATTTAATTATTTTTTAAAATTCAAAAAACACTTATTGTAAGATAACTACAATAGTTAGACATATGCCGTCGCGGACTTTTTTATAGAAAAAGTTATGTTCTGTAAAAGTGTAGTACATTATTTTGTTCTAGAATCAATAGTTTTCGCAGCGTTCACGATGTAAGAATTATTTTCGAGTCATTTTCTTACACCCTGGGTTACATTATTGGACTTATAGTAAGGATCCCTAATTAATTTTAAAATATAATATAGCCTAAAGCCTTCCTCGATAAATGGACTATATACCACTGAAAGAATTTTTAAAATCGGACCGGTGGTTTCTGAGATTAGCGCGTTCAAACAAACAAACAAACAAACAAACAAACAAACAAACTCTTCCGCTTTATAATATAAGTATAGACAAGGAACGCCGACATGAGAACCTCCATCAAATGAGATATATAATTAATTGATTGATCTGTTATAGGGGTATTACAAGCTCAGTGCATGTGTGATAAATAAATAGGCTAATAAATTAAATTATTGCATATTATTCATGGTATTAAAATAAAATCTGATACGTGCCGAACTTGTGACATGGGTTTTCATCACTGCATTATCCCTGGGCGCCTCGTCTAGGTCCCAGCATCATCATTGCTCCTCTCCACCTCAATTTATTTATTTTATTTATTTATTTATTGGTTACAAGGTACATTGTTCATTGTCCCACAAAATTGCACAAACAAACAATGCTCGATTAGTGAATTGTTTTAATACGACTTATATATTAATCATATAAACTTGAACTCCCGTATTTAAAAATCATACGATCTCTTCAAAATGTATTTTACAACTAATATTTTATTCTATATTTCACAGAAAATTCTATTAATCAAAGATATCTTTTTAAAAATTTAAAAGTGCAAATTTAGAACTATGTAAAAAGAGTTTATATTTTAAAATACTAAAGAGTTCACATCATCCTCATAGTACCTATATTTTGGGATTTTTTTTCTGAAGTTGATCGCAATCTCTATGGAACTAGATTTTTTTTGAATATACAATCACATTTTACGAATCGGAGTATATACAGACTAGCTGAACCATAAATCCTGGTGTGACCATGCATCAACTGACTGCTGTACAGACCCTAAATATGTCACCTTTGTGTACATTTCAGTATAGCATAAATCTAATTAGTCGAAGTACCACTGACACAGGAAAATAAACTCATCTGGAAGAAATCTATTTTCTTATATAACATAACATATAACTTAACGCCTTTGTTACCCGAAGGTGTAGGCAGCGGCTGTTAAGCCTCGTCTCGCCGTTATGTTTACGTCCCAAATGCCTACACCTTCGGGTAACAAAGGCGTGAAGGGTATGTTATGTCTTATGTTATCTTATATGTCTTTCAAACTAACCAAATTACAGAATAAATAGAAGAAAAATGATCAACTACAACATAAATAAAACACATATTTGAGTACCGATTGAGAACGTGAAGTAAACAAATGGTTAAAGAATCCCAAATATTACGCATAGATTTTCCTTCCATCCATTTTGATATACTCCGTGTACAATTTCTACTTGAGTTTTGATTGAATTAATCGATAATTAAATTTGGTGTTGAAGCTTACTCGATTCAATATCGATAAAGATATATATATTAAATATATTAGAAAGTTCCCGAGATACACTATTATTCCCGGGATAATATATTACAAACAGTGTAGTAATTTCGTTATTGGTAGTGTACATTGTTCGTTAGCAGTGACATGATATTATCAATATATTATTATTGACATAATCCCTTACATAATATGTACTATATCCGATATATATAATAGCATCATTACATAGTATAAAACAAAGTCACTATCCGCTGTCTGTCCCCTTATATGCGCATCTTTAAAACTACGCAACGGATTTTGGTGCGGTTTTTTTTAATAGTTAGAGTGTGTTAACGGGGTGGTTTTGATCTATAATTCATGTATAGAGTAGTAAAAAAAGTGATAAATTTCAAGATTTAGAACTTTAATCGCAAATGCTGCCTGAACCCTAAGTGATGAATCAAATAATGTACTACATTATTATACACCTTTAAAAAGTCTACAAAAAAGTCCGGGAGGGCACACAATGACCATTTTTATTTTTTTACTTTTTACGAGAAATAATGGCCTATTTACAAAGTGATTTTAAACATTACAGTATTAATTTTCATCCAATTAAGTGTCTTAAATAGATTGTGCATATAATATAGATGATCCTGGCCCTTTACAGCATGCAATTTAAACGAATATTTTCGAAAATATTGCAGTATTAACATAGCGGGACAAAGTTCGCCGGGTCAGCTAGTAAATTACTATAGTGCCAACGATATATTGTAAACTTGACTAAGCAGATATACAGTGGAAATGCGGAAAGATAGGTGATGTACGATGACCACGACACGTTTTCTATATTGAAATTATATTCTGTTATGTATTCTATAAAAACACTCAAATTATATATTCTAACATATCTTCAATGTGGACATATAGTTTTGTTACAATTCTTATTAAATGTATTGAAATTGCTTTGCAAATTGCTTTTAATAAAAAATAACATCTTCTAATATCCGTACATACAAATCTGTTACTCAAACTTCGGTGTAAATACTATCAAAGCCGACACCAGAAGTTATTATCAAAGACTGTACTAAATATAATTGGATGGCGTATTGTGTAACTGTATTACAAAACAAGTTAGTAACTAGTTACTGATCTTGTTTGTTACCTGTCAGGAATCACAAGATGGCGTTAAATAAGTTTATTATGGAAATAGTTTATTAATTCTTGATTTGAAAATGCATATTCATAGTTAATAGAATAAAATATTTGTTTGTGTCCAACGTTTTGAGATATTTCTTAGAAGATCCTTTAACTAGAGCGCTAGCTATCGTGAAGATTATGTTATCTTGTATCAAAAAACATTACTTCTGGAATAACTTTTTGTAGATAACTCTTAGCTACAGTTTAGGATAAAAACTTGAAGACATAATGATATTATTTTATTGAGAGCCATCAAATTATCAAGAGAAATTTAAATGTTACGATCCTAATGAATATCTAGAAAGCTTCGCTGGTTCCAAGATAGCGTTTTACGGAGTAAACCATTTAAATTATTTGAAATTATTTAATAGCCTTATTCCTGAGTTCTGCAGTTTCGTATCTGGTAATAAAATTGTTAAATGAGACCACTTTATTTAGTTTTATAGATGTTTGGAGGTTAGTTGATAAGAATTATAAATTCCATGTCTTTAACTAATACTTATCTATGCGAGAGCCGGTCGTTATATTACGATGAATTTCAGGCAAAATTTAGCTGATAAAATATGACATGGAAACTTTAATATTTGCAATGGTTTTCTAGTCCTTGTTTGGGTTTAATTTTGATACAGGAGATTATAAGATCGGAAAGGATTCTTAGATATTTATACTAAGAAGAAAGTTTTATTTTTTGATCAAATTATTCAAAATATGAGAATATTCTTTGATGATTTGTGAATAAGTTATGTTTCTCGGAGGCTTTCACAGATAACGCTGTGTAAAGAGAAAGATTTACAAAAAACAAAAATAATGTACGACGGAAATGTTTTACGTAAAAAAAAGTTCTCAAAATAGTTTCTGACAACATTTATCTATCTTTTTATTTAAAAAAAATCTTAACTAAATTCACCGTAACCATCTTATCTCAAAAAATTATCAAGAAAACCTCGAGTTTCTTCAAAGGTGTTTTAAAAACATTTTTAATTAACAGCCTTTAGGTATTAAATTAAATCAATTCCATTAATGATATTTGTAAGTTTGTGTGTGTGTGTTTAGTCTAGAAAGTTTTTTTCTCAAATAAACAAAAATCTTACGAGGTCACAAGTCGTCAAGAGTCTCGGTGGCGCAGTGGGCGAGCGCACGGCCTCTGATCCAGAGGTCCGGAGTTCGATTCCAGACACTGGCTCATACCAATGACTTTTCGAAATTGTTTTCGGAAGTTATGTGTGATAAATACCGATGACTGACAAACTTTGTGCCCGGTATGGCAATAGGTTCGCCACCTATTCCATTTGGGACGTAAACATAACGGCGAGACGAGGCTTAACAGCCGCTGCCTACACCTTCGGGTAACAAAAGGCGTGAAGTTATGTTATGTTATGTTATGTTATGTCACAACATAGAAACTGCCATACGAATAATTAACGTAACTAAAACTCCGTGTTGTAGTCGACGGCTGCGTCACAGCCTTTGTCCGCCAACGCTGGTGTTCGTCAGGGGTCAGTATGTACTATCTGCAACGCTGTTTTTGCTGTAGCAAAAAATATATATTAACGACCTCATTAGGTCAATTATTTATTGATATGCATATGATACAACCATCGTTGATATGAACTTATAAGGAGTTCGGGCCGGTCAAGAACAAGTGCGGACTGTGCGAAAGGCGATAATAGTGTGAATGAGTCTCAGACTCAAGACAGTCTCTTAGGGGGGCGATGCCAATCTTGTGAAATTCAAGGCCACCATAACATAAATGTGTTTTATCACTGCCTCCTCACTCACCTTGGCTCCTACTTTCCATAGTGTGGCACTGGAACACTCCGACCGCCTATAGTTATGGGGTTTGGAAATATCTCAAAGCCTTAACTTTGGGCGGTTTCAAAGTCGAAGTCCACGTTTAGCGTATCGGGGGGTGCCGCAATGCCTTTACGTTTGCCGTGGACAGTTGTTGTTTTTATGAGGGGAAAATTTTCCTCCCCAGAATACAAAAGGCAGCCTGAGCGTCCACGCTTTGGCAAACACCAGAACGTGGACGCTATGGATGAGTGTAATTTTATATCCGCTGTCATTATTAAGGGGAGGGGGAAGAGGGTGGGCCTCCGGATACCTCTCTCACCGAAGGAAACGCAGCAACAGCTACTTTACGTCAATATTCTGAGAGATCGTGATATTTCACCGGTCGAGCCGGCCCATTCATGCAGCGAACTGCGTGGCTCTAACACTGTTAAATGATTGATAAAATTTAGAATAGAATAGAATAGAATACGCTTTATTGTACACCAAACATAACAGAATACATTACAGTGGGTAGTACATAATAATATTAGGCAAGTACAAAAGGCGGTCTTATCGCATGCTGCGATCTCTGCCAGACAACCTTTATATGGAGATAATTAGCTAGGAATAGTAATACGCGGTGTACTGTCGCTCCTACCAAACCTCGTCAAGATAGACATACATACATATAAGATATATACACATACACAACATGTTATATATATACATACAGATACGAATACATACATACACAATACACATATAAATACGTATATATTTAAACAGTATATAAATAAATATAGATACTCATTGAACAATGTCTGCTGAGTTATTTAAAGTGACAAATAGTGTTCTTTAAGACGTTTTTTGAATGTTGTCAGTGTCTGAGCTTGCCGGACAGTCAGCGGCAATTCATTCCATAGGCGTGTAGCCTGGACTGAAAACGATTTATGGAAAAAATTTGTGGAGTGCGCTGGTATTTCAAGGGTCAAACTCGCTGATGATCTCAAGCATCTCGCATGTGTGTCATGGAGAAACGTGAAACGTTTTTTGAGATAGTAAGGAAAATTTATTGATGTTAAATTAGATTTTGTTCCAAATAATAAATGTAACTACAGGGTAAGATATTTTACGAGCGGATATCGATTGGAGACTGGTCACCTAAATGATAAAAGGTTGAAGTCATTACTAAATTATATTTTTCGCCAAGGTACAAAAGTACCTTTTTTACTATAAAAAAATCTAAATCATTAAACCAATATATTATAGTACTGTATGTACTCAGGTTTTCCGTGTATTTTTTTTGCTTGCGCGCTTCGCCCTTAACCTAAAAATGAATTATTAAACAAACAACTCTTAAAACCCTAATTTACAGCCCAAAATATGTAAAATTCGATTAAAAATATTTATTTTTTATGGAAACTCTTTCTAGACTATATGAATTATTAAAGCATTCTGATGTACTTAGAATATAACAGAAAATATTATTTACACTATAGTTATCTTTTTCACACAATACACATAGCGCCATCTATTTTTACATGTTGAGCAAATAAATTCTGACTTAGATGATAAATATGATACATAGAAAAGTACCAGGCGTCAAACTTATATCTATAAGTATATTTATCAAACATATTTGTACTTGGTTGGAAATGGAATACATTAACCACTACTGCCAGTCAATTAAAACCGAGATAAATAGGTACACAAAAGAACTTAAAATTATTCAGGTTCTGACAAGTACAATACAAGTACTTATATTGAGCAGTCTTATCGCTAAAAGTGATCTCTTAAATCAACCTTAGGATTGAGTAGGGTTCACTTGAGTGCTTATTATAAGGTTCTTGGCGGCATATAAACAGGCTAGCATTTATTTTTTTACTTAAGATATCATTGTTAATTGTCACTAGGTATTGTAGAAGTAGTATAAAGATTATCATTATGTATTATAAGATGCTTTTATGGAATAGGAATGGGGCAAACGAGCAAAAGGGTCGCCTGACTATAAGCCACTACCGCCGCCTGATTGATTTTTTTTTTTTGTTTTATTTTGCACCAAAAAAGATAAATACATTTTATAATATAGGTAAATAATTAATAGATACATTATAATTAAACTCTTATAGGCTCACCGATCATATTGTAAAAAGTATTTTGTAAGCCGGAATGTTTGACTGAAAGTGAGTCACAGGGACGAGGTAAAGTGTACCTCTTGGCTCCAATTGTTCATACAACAGGTCAAGAAATGGGTTCAAAGATTTGTTTTTAGTGACTTTATTACCTGTTCTGCCTACCCAACAAGGGAAGTGGCATTGAGCTAAATAGTATTAATACTAGCTACTACTAGTCTTAAATAAAAATAGCAGTATCTCTTCAAGGTTAGCAAAATATTCTTATACTACTGTTTACGACGTCATTTGGCTATAGAAAATTTTACGACGGTGAAATCGCCTGTTGAGATTTACGACACATTCACTTGTAGGTGCTGGCTGCTGGATTTTATTAGGTGTAATCATTTTAGTGATGTGAAAGGTCGTGTGTCATATACTTACAATAATATACATATTGATGAATTAATGATGGGAATATCTTTCTCTTAGAAATCGTCAAATTGGGTTGCCGTTTGAAAAGTATTATTTTACACACAAGTAAAATCATAGCTGAAATATTGACATTGACATTCAATATTATTGCAGCTTTGATCGGTTAATTTTTATAGTGATTTGTCCCGTTGCTTTCTGCCTCTGTTGCACAAATTCTGTCACCTCCCAGTCCGGTTAAATTAATATTTTAATAAATTAACCTGAGAAAAATATGTTAAAATAGTATACTTGTGCGTATCTCTTTGTCGCTCTCTCTCACGCTGCGTTGTTGACAAGTAACACCAAAATTGC
The DNA here is from genome assembly GCA_905147225.2 of Euproctis similis. Taxonomy (NCBI): domain Eukaryota; kingdom Metazoa; phylum Arthropoda; class Insecta; order Lepidoptera; family Erebidae; genus Euproctis; species Euproctis similis. The sequence continues at coordinate 18,754,671 of LR990106.1, forward strand.
AAATATCATCTTTGATGAAAGTGCCTTTGTTTCGTTTTTTGGTTATTGATATATTAGGTTATAGGTTATAGGTTGTTGCAAAATATCTGTCGTATTTCGTTCGGTAAAATTCGAAATAGCATAATTTTTTTTGCGACACTTTTAGAGCCATGTGGTTATTCCTGTCGCCTAGTGTATTTACTTGTGTCTCTAAAACCGCGTGTTATTAAAATTGTATCTAGTTATTTATAAAATTTGAGTCCTTAAAATGGAGGTTGATAAAACTCATCTTCGACACTGCATACTCTATGAGTATCAAAAAGACAGTAATGCAACTGAAGGTACCAAAAATTTGTGCAACACCTTCAGGGAGAACGTGGTAGATGTTAGAACAGTTCAAAGGTGGTTTTCAAAATTTCGAACTGGAAATTTTAACCTTCAAGACGCACCTCATACCGGCCGACCCTCTTCTTTTAATGAAGATGAATTAAAGGCCATTATAATGGAAGACCCATTTATAACTAGCAGAGAGATAGAGGGAAGACTGGGTTTTGATCATACAACAATATGTCGACATATTAAAAAATTAAACTTTTATCCTGTTCTAAAATACGACATAATTTATGCAACGACCTATATTAGTTTGGGTTCAATCCATACTATATCAAATAAAGATATCGTTTTACCAAACATGCTATATCTCTACACAATTTATTATAAGAGACTACCTTTAACAGCTAGAAGAAAAATAAAAAATAACATGGACAGTTCCAACAAGCGATACGCTTGAAATCTTTGAAACAATATTCAGACGGTGAAACCACGTCCCAACAGTAAATATATCGGCGGAAAGTTCGGTTGGAATATAAACGCGTTCAAACAACTGTTACTGGTTGGATATTGGAAACAGTCGTCGGAGAATAACGAATCGGTCTAGTTCATATATAGGCTGGTTAATTATTTAGACTATAATATATTTATGTCCGATATAGAACGCGTCTAAATAGTTTGTAGTACAATTGGCACGAACGGTGGTGGATGACCACCATGCGCTGGTATAGCCTCTAAATAATCTGTTAAAGAAATCGGAAACAATCAGCAAAATTATTGTTATTTGTACTATGTAATAAATCTAATTCGCTTTCCGCTTGCTATCCCCTTACATGCTTATTTATATATTGAAACTACGCAACGATTATGATGAGATTTTTTTGAATAGATTGAGGGTGTCGACAAGGGATGGTATGTATCTATAATTAATGTTTAATGTATTTAATAAAAAGTGAAAATTTTGGGGATTCATTATTATATACCTGGCGTATGTCTATCTCGGATCACCCACAATGACCATTTTTATTTCTTCTGATACAAAGTTCGTCATGGCAGTGCTACGACATGCATTATTACTACACCGGTAGTTATTGTCGCGTCTCAACGATAATGCTTTATTACAAATGCACTCAGGAATGTCTGCTCAAGTGGCTATCCGTCTACCTCGCCGCAGTGACTAAAAGTGCGACTCCACACAACTGCGAATCTTATTTCGTCATCGTTGGGTAACCGATTGATATGAAACATTATCTATGGTAGTATATGGTGGTTCATAGATTTCGTACAGATGGCGTCACTGTAGTTCGCGCTCTAACATAAATATATGTGTTATAAATAACAATGAAGCGAGGGAGCTGTGTAAGGACCGCGAATTATGCGATCTTTTCCTACCTTACGAAGGACTTGGCGTGAAATTATGTACAAAAAAATTGATGCACAACAGTTTGAAATGTTGAGAATGAGTAACTAACCCATGTTCAGTTGTTGATAAGTAAAGGTAAAAGGTAATGGTAACGGCAACTTTAACCAGCAAGTTTGCCAAGTATACTTTCCATAAAAGGCATCAGTCTATACAGTAATGATGATCAGACATGATTGGCCAAAGTTGTAATATATATTGTTATATATATTGCTTTGTACGCAGCTGTTACTTCCCGTAATACACAGGTGTAGCTCCGATTATAATTTATACGAGATATATTAGTTAGAGTTGAATTCTCGGGAATTTCTGAATTTCCCGTACGTTGATGTTGATGTTGTAGGATGATTACGTTCCTGTATGTATAGAGCCTAGAGCTTATGTTTTGAGTTAAAACTTCAGAAATAATATAACATAACTTCACGCCTTTTTTACCCGAAGGTGTAGGCGGTGGCTTAAAAGCATCGACTCGCTGTTATGTTTACGTCCCAAATGGAATGGGTGGCGAACCTATTGCCATACCGGGTACCATGTTTTTAGTCATTGATATTTGTCACATATAAATTTCGAAACTATTTGATTTCGAAACGTCATTGGTGTGTGTCAGGACTAGAACCAGCGACGTCTGGATCCAGAAACCGTGTGCTTGACAACTGAGACTGAGACTATTCACTTCAGCAATACTTTGTTAAAATTCAATATTTATATTGTTCTTTCAGCAAAATTCACCTACAAGTATGATACAAGACAAAAAATCTAAACACACATTTGACTTTTAATTCTTGATTAAAGTTTTGTTGTAAGTATAGATTGCGATTTTTTAAGGTTAAAATTGGCTGGTAAGTAAAGATAATGTTATTAATAAAGACATCGACATTTAATACTAAGCCAGTTGATCATATAAGTCAGTTATCACTCCTGTCCAATATCTATATCACACATATAACTCAGAAATAATCGTTTCCTTATTTCAGTCAGAATATTTTCTTGGTGAAATTGCTTTTCACTCGCGTATATACATAGGTGTACCGGTATGAAATGAGCGTTTTTTTGTAAAAATAAAATATTAATTTTGATTAGATAAAAAAATAAATTTATTCAAAATATTGTCCATCACTTTCTACACATTTTGTCCACCTTTTTGGTAATTTGTGGATACCATTCCAATAGAAATGTTCTTCTTTTGAAGCAAACCAATCAGACCCCCAATTTTCCACTTCCGCGTAGGAATCGAACCGCTACTCAGCCAATGCGTGTCCCAACGATGAAAATAAATGGTAATCGGAAGAAGCCAAGTCTGGTGAATACGGCGGGTAGAGTAGCAACTCCCAGCCAAGTACTTTGATTGTATCCTCAACTGATTTTGCTTAGTGTGCAGGTTCATTGTCGTGTAACAAAATTACTTTGCCGTGTCTTCGGGCCCATTCTAGTCGTTTTTCGATCAATGAGTTGTTCAACTCGACCATTTGTTGTTTGTAGCGACTAGTATTAACAGTTTCACCAGGTTTTAGGAGTTCATAATACACCACACCCTTCTGATCCCACCAAACACAGAGCATTGCCTTCTTCCCGAAATGATCTGGTTTTGCAGTCGATGCTGATGGTTGTCCCGGATTAACCCATGATTTTCTCCGTTTAGGATTCTTAAAATAAATCCATTTTTCATCGCCAGTGATAATTCGATGCAAAACTAATTTTCTTTCGTGTCTTTGAAGCAAAATTTCACAAGTGTTTTTCCGGTTTTCCATTTGTCTTTCATTCAATTCATGTGGCACGCATTTTCCACACTTTTGAATTTTTCCCATAGCTTTCAAACGGTCTGAAATTGTTTGTTGTGCAACATTTAACATAGCTGCCATTTGCTTCTGACTCAAAGTATCATCTTCATCCAATATGGCTTGCAGTTTGGCGTCTTCGAATTTTTTTGGTGGTCTTCATTTCTCACATCAAAATTATTACATTTGAATCGTTGAAACCATCTCTTGCATGTTGCTTCTGATAGAGCATGATCACCATATGCTTCGACAAGCTTTCGATGTGATTCTGCAGCATTTTTTTTCAAATGGAAACAAAAAATTAATGCTATCCGCAAATTATCACTTTCCGGCACAAAATTTATCATTTTTATCACAATATAAAAATATGATGTTGTTTGTTTACTAACTGTTAGGTTAATTCAATGTTTGACAGTTGTCATGGCAACCAAACAGAAAAAAAAATTTGCGTGGAGTCCCGCCGCGCTACAGAAGTGGAACTTAGTAACATGTATTCACAATAGCTTTCTTTATTTTTATAGGTCTTCACCGACACTTAAAAATAGTCAATAAATAATTAACAATATAGATTTATAACATCCTGCTAATGTAAGTAAGGGTGAGGTCTGGTGGTGCGTTGGTAAAACTACCGAATGTGGAATCGAGATTGGCGGGTTCGATCCCCACCCAAGTATCAATATTTATCTGGGTCTAGGTAGAATTTGGCTGGAGGCTGCGCCTCACAAAAGTGAGGCTCTGTGGTTCCACCGCCTCGCTCGGCGCTGGGAACCACCAGCCGCGCAGATCCAGGTGGGTGACACGACTGTCCCGGTGGCGAGGTACTTAAAGTACCTCGGCCTCACCCTGAACAGCTTCTGGAGCTTCGAGGAGTACTTCGTGAGGATGGTCCCCCGAGTAGGATGGGTGGCAGGCGCGTTACACCGCCTCCCCCGTGATTCGCCGCCTCTACGGTGGTGTCGCGCGATCCGTGGCCCTGTACGGGGCTCCCGCAGTGGCTGTTATGCCTCGACTCGCTGTTTTTTTACGTTCCGATTGGAATAGGTGGTGAACCTATTGTCCTACACACGGTGCAAATTTTCAGCCATCGGTATTAATTACACTCAGCTGTCAAACATAATTTCGAAAAGTCATTTGTGTTAGCTAGGATACGAACCCACAACTTTTATTTTATTATATGGATTTAGGAGGGGGGTGCTCGACCACTGGACCGCCGAGACTACCGAGATGACTACTATCTACTTCAAAATTGAGTTCTAATATTCACCCGAACATACATATATCGGCGCAGGACGCCATCTAGCGGTATATGATGTCAACTATATATAATAACTAGTTGACCCGGCGAACTTCGTTCCGCATTAAAAGAAATAAATTAGTAATATTTGTATCTTAAAAAGTTCAATTTGTGCTATTTATCAGCACGCGTTATGGCGCGCAACCGCAACTGCTATGTACCGCTATGTTAATACTGTAATAACTTCGTAAATATTAGTTTAAATTACATGCTGTACACGGCTATATTGATCTATATTAAAAGCACAATCTACCTAAGATAGTTAACGGGATGAAAATTAATGCTGTAATGTTTAAAATTGCTTCGTAAATAAGCCACTATTTCTCGTAAAAAATAAAAAAATAAAAATGGTCATTGTGGGTTATCCCTAAGAGGTAGACATATGCCCTTGCGGACTTTTTTGTAGACCTTTTAGAGGTGTATAATAATGTAGTACATTGTTTTCATTTATCACTTAGGGTTCAGGCAGCATTTTCGATTAAAGTTTTAAATCTTGAAAATTATCACTTTTTATTTCTACACTATACATGAATAATAGATCAAAACCACCCCGTTGACACCCTCTAACTATTAAAAAAAATCGCATCAAAATCCGTTGCGTACTTGTAAACATATGCCCATATAAGGGGAAAGACAGCAGAAAGTGACTTTGTTTTATACTATGTAATGTTATTTGATAACCCTATAAAACTTTATTAGGTAAACTGATTTAATTATGATTACATGTTATTATTAGTCTCGGTGGCGCAGTGGTCGAACACACAGCTTCTGATCCAGAGGTCCGGGTTCGATTCCAGACTTTGGCTCACACCAATGACGTTTCGAAATTGTTTTCGGAAGTTATGTGTGATAAATATCGATGACTGAAAAACTTGTGCCAGGTATGGCAATAGGTTCGCCACCTATTCCATTTGGGACGTAAACATAACGGCGAGACGAGGCTTAACAGCCGCTGCCTACACCTTCGGGTAACAAAAGGCGTGAAGTTATGTTATATTATTTATGTCTATATATTACTGAAATATATTTATTATTTAGTTAAGTAAAATACACGAAATTTATAATTATGTGATTAATTAAGTAATTCATTATACTTAATTACTGTTTTGGTGATATTTCCTTTTATTGTTTAAATGTTTAAATCCATACTGATGCTGCATGAATATTCGTAATATTTATTTTCATGATTAATATCTTAATATTAGATAGTATCAACTCGTTCTATGTAATATTTGTTATTTATGAGAACTTAATTTCAAAACATCCTAGTAGCGCCATCCGCCGAAAGATAGTGAAGTTATTGATTATTAAAATCATTAATTTATATATTTACAAACTATTTCGTACTTAAACTGGTCAAGATATTACTAAAATCTATTATTTAGTTAAGTAAAATGCGCCAGATTTATAATTATGTGATTTAACAATTCTTGATTCGTAACTGTTTTGGTGATATTGCCTTTTATTCTTTAAATCAATACTAATGCTGCATGAATATTCATAATAATTATTTTCATAATTAATATCTTATTAATAGATAGTACCAACTCGTTCTATTTAATAATTATAACTTATGAGAACTAAATTTTAAAACTTCCTAGTAGCGCCATCCGCCGAAAGAATCAGATAGTGAATTTGGATTGTTAAAATAAGTAATTTATAGATTTACAAACTATTTCACGACAACATTTTACACAACAAATAACCCCTACCAACACATTTGTATCTTCACGCTCATTTCATACCGGTACACCTGGTATATAAATGTCCACTTGATTTTGATTGACATATAGCATTGTTACGATATTTAGTAGGTATTGGCCATTGTTTGACGTTAGGATAATATTTAGATACGTAGAGTTACATTTTTTTAATAACTTCAAGCTTTTTCTACTCGAAGATTGAAAAGACAGCGGTTGTTAAGCCTCGACTCGTCGACTTTTTAATACCCAAATTATAGCGCAACTTATTGCCATACAATGAGCACAATGGTATCAGTCATCGATATTTTTTTTATGAAATAGGAGGGCATACCAGCATTCATGTCACCTGATGGTAAGTGACCAACGCCGCCCATGGACACATGCAACACAAATAGTGTTACAGTTGCATTGCTGATCTTTAAGGAGTAGGATAGGAAAGGATGTGGAAGGGAGGTGGGCCTCCGGGTACCCCTTTCACCGAACGAAACGCGGCATGAGCCACTTTACGTCGATCTTCTGGCTCTACCACTGTTAGAATTTAAAATTATATATTTGTCACTAATAACTTACAAAACCAATACTGAGACGCAATTGGTGTGCGTTATTTGATGGATTCTATTCCAAGACTTCTTGTTTTAGAAGAGGGAAACTCGACCACTGGGCCACTGAGACTAGTATACATACATAACGTCACGCCAAATCCCTTGCGGGGTAGGCAGAGAGAACAGAGCGCCATAGGGCATGATTCTTACACGCCTCACTCGCTTCGTTGACTTTCATAACTCTTTTCATGCACGCGCGTCGGTTTTTAAGGCTCTTAACATCACCTTCCTCCAGAACACGTTCTTTTTGGCCATGGAATGTGTGTCTTGGCCGTCCTCGACTCTTACATCCATCCGCTTTTGCATTGTGTATCTGCTTAGTCAGTCTTGCATCAACCATAAGACTAGTATAAACATAGATAAATAATTACATCAATAAATAAATTTTAGTAGAAGGCTAACAAATGTATTATTGTATATTGACAATATTAATATTTACCTACGTGACATAAATTTGTATACCAATATGGCGGCACACTGACGGTGTTCGTGATGAATATTATTATTTATTGTGTGAATATCTGTTGGTCTCAGAGTATAGGTATTCAATGTATCAAGTGGTAACATAATTCCAAGTGACAATACAATACATACGGTATCGTTGCCTTGTTAAATGAGACACAAAATAAATTATGAATATCACGAAGAATTATGATTATATGAATACTGAATTGTGATATATATGAATACTGTAAATAAGAGGCGATGGTAAGTGACTAGCGCCGCCCATGGACACCTGCAACACATATAGTGTTACAGTTGCGTTGACGACCTTTAAGGAAGTAGGATGGGGTAGGGAGGTGGACCTCCCGGTACCCCTCTCACCGAACGAGCACGAGCGAGGCATGAGCCACTTTACGTCTATCTTCTGAGAGATTGTGGTATTTCATCAGTCGCGCCGGCCCATTCATCCAGCGAACTGCTTGGCTTTACTGTTAAATTGATCAGAGTTAAAAGTTGGACTGAAATAGAGTGTAAGTCTAAAAGTAAGAAAGGAAGGTTCCAATGGTTCGGAAATGTAAAAAGATTGGATGATGTAAAATTGACTAAGCAGATATACAATGCAAAAGCGGATAGATGAAGGAGTTGAGGAGGGCCAAATCACACATTCCATGAAGAAATAGAACGTGTTCTGAAGGAAGGTGAAGTTGGGAATATCAAAAATCGACGCGCGTTCATGAAAACAGCTAAGAATCGTGCTTTATTGCCAAAAATCACGATTCTTGCACTATATTCTCTCTGCCTACTTATGCAAGGAATTTGGAGTACAGTTACGTATGTATAAATAAATTATAGAAAAAAGAGAGTTTAAAGATACTGCAAATAAAAATACAAAAGCATCAGAATCTTTACTTTTTAAATTAAATCTCAAATAATATTAAAATAGATCTAATTACGTTTCTAATAATTATGCAAGTCACTCATTTAGAATGTTTTTATGGGAAGAAATATCGGTAAGTTATGAGAATATCCTTACTACAGATTTTTGATAGATTGTGTGCATTCAAATGGCATTTTTTGATAGGTTGTGTACATGTCATATGATGGTATGGTAGGTTGTATACATGTCATATGGCATTTCTTTATAGGTTGTGTACATGCCATATACCATTTATTGATAGGTTGTGTACATGCCATATGTCAATTCAGTAGGTTTCTATTACCGTTTTATTTAACGAGATCAAATAAATAGAGAATAGCGAGAAACTCGTGACGCACTCAAATACGGATTGAATTTCTGTACTAAAGAACAAATATTTGAATAAACTCGCTCCTCACTATTCATTTTGATGAGAATTAAAAAAAATACTATGCTTAAATATTCTTATTTGAGTTTTAAGAATACAAACATTATCTATTTCGTTGCAATTATACGGCAGTTTTCGAATGTGTTTATTTAATTATTTGTTATGGAATAGGATCAAACGTGCGTGGCTCTACCGCTGTGAAAATCCTAATAATAGAATTGAGACTAATTTGTTAAAAAAAGAATTTCTTTCAAAATTTGTCGACTATGAAAGGCCCTCAAATTATATACGATAGTTGCAGCATGGATAGATTGTTGGAATACATAGAACAATATATAGAACGGCCGGTGTCAGATAGATCGCTCCAGCATCGTTGAAAAGGAGACAAGATTCCTGTGAAATATTACCCAGTACGTTGCCGTCGTCGACTGGCGTCGTTGGCGAAACTATTGCCATAGTGGGCACAAAGTTTTCAATCAACGATTTTCAATCAATTTATCACACTTGACTTTTGAAACCAATTTCGAAAAGTCGTTGACGTGAGCCAGGATTCGAACCCGCGACCACTTGATTCAATAGCAGCGTGCTCGATCACGGACCATTGAGACTTTTTAACGGACATTACTTAATGTGTTTTATTGACGATTTATCGACTCGCTTAATTTTAACGTCTCAAAGGCGCTGGAATCTATTGTTAAACATCAGACGCATGTTGTCAGTTATCGATATTGAAGAGAATTTCGGAAATTTATTAGTTTGAGGTCGAATGCGATAAGACGACTTGCTTGACCTCCAGATAATCCAGATGAATATGATATTTATGTAATATTCTGGATTTGATCTGATACGAAACACATCACGTATCATAAGTCCGGATGACCTAGCTGTATTTGTACTCAATTTCGAATTCAGGTTCACACCAATGAATGCTTGATGTATACTGTGACAAATTTTATAAACGTATTTTGGTGTTATATAAACATATAAAATAATATATAAATAAAATAAAATATAAATTATATATATATATTTTATAAACCTCTGTCTTCACCTAAATGCTTGAATGTACCTACAGTTATTATGGTACTAGCTGACCCGGCGAACTTTGTTCCGCATCAAAAGTAAAAAAATAAGTAAATTTTGGATACTACAACATACATGCATTATAGCTAAAAACCACCCCGTTGACACCTTCTACCTATTAAAAAACCCCATTAAAATCCGTTGCGTAGTTTCAAAGATCTAAGCATATAAGGAGACAGACAGCGGAAAGCGACTTTATTTTCTACTAGGTAATTTTTTAGGTAGGCGGGTCACCTGATAGTAAGTAACCTACGCCGCCCATGGACACCAGCAACACATATAGTGTTACTTTTGCGTTGCCGACCTTTAAGGGATAGGAAAGGATGGGCCTGAAGGCGGGTGAGCCTTTAGGTACCTCTCTCACCGAACGAAACGCGGCATGAGCCACTTTACGTCGATCTTCTGAGAGGTGCGGTATTTCAACGGTCGAGCCGGTCCATTAATGTAGTGAACTGCTTGGCTCTACGACTGTTAATGATAAGAAATCCTAAAAAAAGGTAAATTTTATCCATGTTATTTAATATTGAGTGTGTCTCTATAGAAAAGACGCGCATTGGTCCTTTCACCCGTCACGCGTGACCATCCTAGCTTATAGTTAAGCTTCTTATATCTTCTAGGATCAGTATATTGTGTGCGAGTAAATATTAATATAATATAAAGACGGTTTTCATACTTATGAATAAGACTTGATATCACATATATTTATATTTGCGAGGATCAAGAATACAGAATATGATTTTTCCATGGGTGTTATGAGAGGCGATTGTGCAAGTCACTCGAGCAAACAATGTCACAGACAAGGAAAAACTGTTGGGAAACGCCCTGTCGATAGATATTGTTCTAATGTAAGAGGCGTGGGGTAGCATTTCTGTATATTTTTTCTACGTTTGCTTACGATGAGGTTTGTTTTCTTTATATTGTCTAGCAATAAATGCATAAATAAAGAACAAAAATAAATCGAAAATTTAAGGACGTAGGTGATGAAAAAGAGTTAAGACACCTCAATGAACAAATAAACTATAGCTTATTTGAAGAAGATGACGTTAATAACGTTTTAATGTCATGAACGTGATTCGCGAAAGTCTTAGAGATAAAGACGTTAAGCGACTTAAAACCCACAGTTCGTGAATGAAAGTAAAAAAAACAAGTGATGTTTTAAATAGTGATTGAGTCATGGCGCTCTGATTTTATTGCCTATCCTATAAAATACTCGGCGTTAAGTAGTGTTAGTTATTATATAAATAGGTATTTTTATCTGAGATTGGATTGTCATTCATATTCTATCATTGATATTCTAATTAATCTGGTTCTAAAAGTATATTCAATTGCAAACATACATAAAGTTACAATATTTTCTGCATACGAAATGGTAGTAAAATATAAAGTTAGTAAGATAGCTAACCTGCGGTCTCCAACACGTCTGCCCAGCGTGGGGACTATGGGCAAAAACCTCCAATGAGAAAAGCGCGCTTACAACGGCCCCCAGTTCCCGGTGGTCCCACTATTCTCGGCCAAGGCAGCGGTCGTGGTAACGGTGGGACAGGGGGTGCGAAGAATCTCCGGGTTACGGCAGGCTGCCAAAAACAACTACTCGTGGCCACATATAACGGACGCAGTCTTCGGCTGGACCAACACCTCACCGAACTCGAGGTTGAGCTGAGTTGCTTGAACTGGCATATTCTAGGGCTGTCTGAAGTCCGGCGAGAGGGGGAGGACACGATAACCCTACAGTCGGGCAACTTGCTCTACTTTCGGGAAGGTGACCAGCTCTCCCAGGGGGGTGTCGGTTTCCTCGTTCACAAGGACCTCGTTAGCAGCGTTGTGGAGATCAGTAGTGTGTCGACCAGGGTAGCGTACCTTGTACTGAAACTCACCAACAGGTACACCCTGAAGGTAATACAGGTATATGCGCCGACCTCGACATACTCTGACGAGATAGCCGAGGCAATGTACGAAGATATTGCAAAAGCAATACATGGTACCGCCAAGGCTCACTACAACGTTGTTATGGGGGACTTCAATGCCAAAGTGGGAGTACAAGAACGTGGCGAAACGAAAATCGGTCCATATGGCTTGGGGTGCCGGAATCACAGGGGCCAGATGCTGGTCAACTTTCTGGAGTCTGAAGGGCTCTTCTTGATGAACTCATTCTTCAAGAAGGGTCTCCACAGGAGGTGGACATGGCGAAGCCCGGATTCTGTGACAAGGAACGAGATAGATTTTATCATTACGGATAGTAAGCATATATTTAGAGATGTCTCTGTGATCAACAGGTTCAATACTGGAAGTGATCACCGACTTCTTCGAGGCTCTCTAAATATTAACCTGAAAGCTGAAAGGACCCGGAAGATGAGGTCTATTCTCCGACCTACGCCACTCCAAATAGCCGAAACCGAAAAGTTCCAAATGGAACTTCAAAATCGGTTCGACCTGCTGGAAACCACAGGCAACGTGGACGAAAAGACCGCCACTGTGGTCAACACGCTGAGGAAAGTGTCTCAAAGGTTGTTCCCGAGATCGCAGAAAAAGGAGTCCAAACTCTCTGCTGAGACGCTCGAGCTGATGAGGCAAAGGCGAGAAACTCCATTCGATCAGCTGTCTTCGTCAGAATGGAAAAGCCTAAACCAGCAAATTAGAAAGCTGATGCGGCGCGACCTTCGTCGGTCGAATACTCGAGCGATCGAGGACGCGATCGACCGCAACAAAGGGTCGAAAGTGTTCGCTCAGCAGCTTGGAAGGTCCCATCTGACGAAGCTGAAAACTGCGGATGGACGTGTCGTCACCTCTAAGCCCGAGATTCTCGCAGAGATCGAATCTTTTTATGGGCTCCTTTATTCCACACGGATGACCAAGCCGACGAGACACAGCGATGATGACCACAGAGCCCCGCTAACGCGTCACTATAGTGAGGACATCCCCGACTTTGCAGAAAGCGAGATTAGTGCGGCTCTCGAGCAACTCCAGAACAACAAGGCACCCGGTGATGACGGAATCACAACAGAACTTCTAAAGGCCGGCGGGACTCCTATCCTAAAGGAATTAGCAAGTCTTTTTGATTCCGTCATACAACAGGGTATAACACCACAGGTTTGGAGCAGGAGTGCGGTGGTGCTGTTCTTCAAAAAAGGCGATAAGACCTTACTGAAGAATTACAGACCCATCTCACTCCTGAGCCATATCTACAAGTTGTTCTCGAGGGTCATCACGAATCGTCTCGCTGCAAGACTCGACGAATTCCAGCCTCCGGAGCAGGCCGGGTTTCGAAAAGGCTTTAGTACCGTAGACCACATCCATACTGTTCGGCAGATTGTACAGAAGAGCGAAGAGTACAATCAGCCGCTGTGTATGGCATTCGTGGACTACGAAAAAGCCTTCGACTCCATCGAAACTTGGGCAGTTCTGGATACATTGCAGCGATGTCGGATTGACTGGCGTTATATCGAGGTGTTGAGATGCTTGTATGACACCGCCACGATGACTGTCCAGATACAGGACCAGGTGACGAACTCCATTGAGCTAAATCGAGGTGTAAGACAGGGAGATGTCATATCTCCCAAACTCTTCACCAACGCTCTGGAGGACGTCTTCAAGACACTGGATTGGACTGGACAGGGTATCAACGTGAATGGTGAGTACATCTCGCATCTTCGGTTCGCCGACGACATAGTTGTAATGGCAGAATCGCTGGAACAGTTAAGCGGAATGCTGCGCAGCCTAGACGAATCCTCTCGACGTGTCGGTCTGGGCATGAACTTGGACAAGACCAAGGTCATGTTCAACGAACATGTCGTGCCCGGATCGATAAATGTCGATGGGTCAATTCTCGAAGTCGTAAACAAATACGTCTACCTAGGCCAAACTATCCAGTTAGGTAGACGAAACTTCGAGAAGGAAGCCGACAGGAGGATTCAGCTGGGTTGGGCCGCATTCGGCAAACTGCGTCGAGTTTTCGGCTCGCCTATACCGCAATGCCTGAAGACCAAAGTCTTTGACCAGTGCGTCCTACCAGTAAAGACCTACGGTGCCGAAACGTGGACACTTACGGTGGGGCTAGTCCACAAATTTAAAGTCGCTCAGCGAGCTATGGAGCGAGCTATGCTCGGAGTATCTCTGAAAGATAGACTCAGGAATGAGTATATCCGACAGAGAACCGGAGTAACCGACATAGCTCGTAGAATAAGCTCGCTGAAGTGGCAATGGGCTGGTCACATCTGTCGAAGGACCGATGGTAGATGGAGCAAGAAGGTCATTGAGTGGAGACCGCGACTTGGTAAGCGTAGTGTAGGACGCCCACCAGCCCGATGGTCAGACGACCTCAGAAGGGCTGCTGGAAGACTGGATGCGGAAGGCAGAGAATCGGATGTTGTGGCGCACATTGGGAGAGGCCTATGTCCAGCAGTGGACTGCAACAGGCTAATGATGAATGATGATGAAGATAGCTAACATTGGCATTAAGAGCACATATATTTTATTAGTGCTGGAGCTGTTGCAGTTGTGTTTTGTTAGTGTAAAAGCCTTTAAATAGACAGTATGTACTGACTTAACTGACGATTTAAACATCTTTGACAAGAGTTAACAGTCAATACGGTGAAATACGACGACTTCTCAGAAATTCGACGCAAAGTGGGTCATACTGTGTTTGGTTCGGTGAGATAGGTATTAGAAAGCCAACTACTCTGTAGCAACAATAGTCTAACCATTTCGGTTTGTCCATGAACGGCGCTAGTCACTTACCATCGGATGATTGCTCATTTGTCCCCTATACTCTAAAAGAAAAGTTTTGTATGATAAACACTATTTTTGGTCTGTGAAATTTTACAATATGTTATAAAGCAAAAATTAAACGACATCTTTTTAATGGTATTCGTTAATCTGCGCTGAGTCCTGTCGAGTGGCGGTGCGAATCCCAAATAACTTTGTGATATTTTAGACCGTGGAAGTACTTCAAACAAGATATTATGGGACATTTAAAAGCGAAAACTTTTAAGTGCTTCTTATTTTATAAATTGCTTTTACTTTCGGACCGCGAATTGTGTTAGAGTACAATCATTCGTATAATGTTCCGTTTATTTTAGAGTTAGCTGTATAAAAATTTTTGCATCAAAAGTTAAATTAATCACTACAAAAGCAAGCGATAGGCGACAAGCGCCTATAAACATCTTGAGAACCTAGAAGATCACAGTTGCATCGGAAAGACATGGAAAGGGACTTGGAATACCGACCGACCGAAATTCTGCATGAGTCACTTTACGTTGCCTTTCTAAAAGGTCGTGTTATTTCACTGGTAGAGCTGGCGCATTCATGACGCAGTGTTGATGTATATATGAATTATTTTCAAAGAACAGGTAAATAGGTTCATAATATTCTTTCAGCGTCGTCCAAATTCAACAACAAAAAACCTACATGCCTTTATTATGCAAAAGTATAGGCAGCATATCGCAGATAAGTTCTTTGTCATATAGAGTTGAAGGTATTGCTTATCAAATCGTGAAAAATAGTGTTTGATTTTGAATAACCCAATTCCGAATACGGGACCTAGAAAATATTATACATTTATTTATTAGCATTTAGCGTAGGTGACATTAGTTACGTCAAAAACCGCCAAGCATTATAAAAATCGGAAAGGAGCGGATGAAGTGTACTGAAATCGTGCCTTATGATCTTCTGTTGTCTGTTTTAAGAAATCGGGCGTGAAATTAAGTAAGTTTATGTACTATGTAAGTAGTGTACTATTTAGTGCAGATTGATTCGTATACTTATAATTTTGAAACAATATCAAATCTCGTCTAAAAATTTACTTCTGGATTTTTGCGCAAAAACTGTTTTGTTTTTATTTAGACATGACAAGACGACGCAACTTAGTATTTACGACATATTCCTGACTCATTTTTATATTATCTCGGCAATAAATCGAATAGCCGGTACAATAACTTGCAACGTTGGCTTTGAGCCAAACCAGTACATAGAGATATTACCTCCTCATTTTACTGCTTTTGAGCTCAATAAGAAGGGATTTAGGATCATTGGCGAAGAACCAGATAGTACTACTACTGAATGAACGTTTCTAGTATCCCAAGAATAAATTTCCTTATTTGTTCTAATTCCATCTTCATAAATAATAATTTAACGTCTTCGAAGATTATTATGTGCCTCTTGGCTACCGATATTCAATCAATGTATAAAATGAAAAGTGAGATATCAATTTGCTAGAACATCTAAATTATTGGTAGCGAGTGTTTATGTTGAGTTTGTTGACTTATTTTTATGTTCTCTCACTCCATTTTCTGAGCGTTAACGACTTTAATATAAATATTTCAAATATTTAAACATTAGCTATCAATCAATTGATATGCAGTGGCAGAGATAAAGTGAGAAATTGGGGCGCACACAAAGACTTTGTTTTCCGTTACAACACTAGAAAGATAAATAAAGTATGGATATAACCGCTATTAATACGACAATCTCATTTTTGTGGTTAATGTACTACGTGAGTTACATTCCCAGTGGCTGTCACCGAAAACTTTTCGTTAAAGAGAGAGAGCGATCCATTCATTTCCGTTACGCATTCGTCAAGACGATAACAATCTTGATTTGTACAGACAAAAACGTTTTGGAACAATGCCTCGCTCTCCACGGCTTAGATATTGAGTATTATAACCAACTGATAATATGTGACTTGTACACATGTTATTTGTTATTATATATTGTTCATATAACATAGATATATATTTCGAAGTACAAGAGTGATTTTCTCCAACATACATAGCAAGTTTTTAGAAAATTCACACTTATATCGTCGCGGTGTTCCGTAGTTTTGGCATTTTGTTTTGAATCAAGAAGCCAGGAGTCGGTTTCCAATACTGGTTCACACCAAATAAATAATTCTTTATGTATCGATTAAACATGACTTACAAAGAATGTCAATAAATTGTCCGATGTCAATAAATTGCCATTAAT
This sequence comes from Euproctis similis, assembly GCA_905147225.2. NCBI lineage: Eukaryota > Metazoa > Arthropoda > Insecta > Lepidoptera > Erebidae > Euproctis > Euproctis similis. The sequence continues at coordinate 18,771,562 of LR990106.1, forward strand.
AGATTTCGCCAACACATTGAAACTAGAGGTTTTATAAAGTAGTGAATATAAGAATACAAGTCGAGCTTTTAGTTGACGCAGCGAGTGGTACAATAACACTCAGGTACTTGCTATTTGTCTCTTTTGAAATACACATTTATAGTCATACCTGTTTTATTCAGTTGGAAAGCAGACACTACAGAATTTTATTTCCTACGACACTTTGTGTTTATATTGAAACTAGCGGACCCGGCGAATTTTGTTCCGCATCAAAAGTAATAAATGAGTAAATTTTGGATATCGTGAGGTTCAATTTGTGCTATTTATCGATTTTAACTGCTGTCCTGCTATGTTAATACTGCAATATCTTCGAAAATATTCGTTTAAATTGCACGCTGTAAAGTGCCGGGATCATCTATATTACATGCACAATCTATATAAGATACTTAATTGGATGAAAACTAATGCTGTAATGTTTAAAATCCCTTCGTAAATAAGCCACTATTTCTCGTAAAAAGTAAAAATATAAAAATGGTCATTGTGGGTTATCCCTAACAGATAGACATATGCCCTTGCGGACTTTTTTGTAGACCTTCTAAAGGTGTTTAATAATATAGAACATTGTTTTGATCTCTCACTTAGGGTTCAGTCAGCGTTTGCAATTAAATGCTAAATCTCGAAAATTATCATTTTTCTTTACTACATCATTTAAGAATTATAGATCAAAACCACCACGTTAACACCCTCTAACTATTAAAGAAAACCGCATTAAAATCCGTCACATAGTTTTAAAGATATAAGGGGACAGACAGCGGAAAGTGACTTTGTTTTATACTATGTAATGATGCTTGGGTATATTGTATGTATGTAACAACAAATATGAAACAAATTTGATGTAGGTATATTTTTCTGATATGTTTATGCAATGGAACAGGGCGGTTAAGACAGTGTACGAATTAGTTGTTTGTTGCAATTGGAATGTATGTTCTAAATGTTTTTCAATATTAATTATTGAGTAATTATTGCTTGCTTTATTAGCTATGCTCATACATAATGCTCCTGAATTGATCAACACAAACGACGAATCTCTGAATAATTTAAGGTGGAACTTCATATGCGACGTGGAATCGTTTAACGTTGTTAACAACCCTTCATGGATATAATAGGTAATTTATAACAGTAGTTTATAAACCGGACATTTGTAATTATTTAATGTACAGAGACATCTATTGGAGGAAGGTGGATTTTGAAAATTTTTGACATAAGTAACTCACAGGATTGCAAGAGTTGAGCAACTAATCGTGCCTGTATTTCATGATATCTGAATAAATGAAGCATTCTAAATCCAACTGCGTCCAAATTAGCTGTTGAATTCATTTTCAAATCAGTTTGAAACATTTCCAATTCTGTCGTGATCAGAATATATGAGCATTCTATAGTGAATATTTTATATATTTTTTTATGGGATAGGAGGGCAAACGAGCAGGCGTGTCACCTGATGGTAAGCAACCAACGCCGCCCATGGACACCAGCAACACATATTGTGTATATAGAGTGTTACTGTTGCGTTGCCGACCTTTAAGGGATAGGGGATAAGAAAGGATGGAGTAGGGGGTGGGCCTCCGGGTACCTCTCTCACCGAACGAAACGCGGCATGAACTACTTTACATCGGTCTTCTGAGAGGCCGTGGTATTTCACCGGTCGAGCCGGCCCATTCATGCAGTGAACTGCTTGGCTCTACCACTGTTAAATAAGTAAAACACTTATACCATTAGTAACCTCAATAGTAACTTTTATTGTTGATTATCATAACCCTAAAATTTGTTTTCTCTGGCGATAAAATATTCCCATAATTTTATGATTTTCACAACCCACAAAACGGGGAAAAGTATACAAAGTTTGGATATAGAAGTCGTGTCTTATCTTGACAAAAATGTCATGTAATATTAACCGTGTCTAGTTCAGGATCCTAATAACATTTTGGCCTCTCGAGATTAGGACATAAAATATGTATGTAGAAGTTTATGAATATTTATGTAGTTAAGGTGCCTACAAAGTTCGAACGAAATAGGTCTCAAAGTTTTATAAACTTGATTTACAGTTTAAATACCGGCTTGAATAATTACGTTTAGATATAAGCCGTAAATAAACATTCTGTTATAACATAACATAACTTCACGCCCTTTTCTATCTAAAGGTGTAGGCAGTTAAGCCTCGTCTCGCCGTTATGTTTACGTCCCAAATGGAATAGGTGGCGACCCTATTGTCATACCGGGCACAAAGTTTTCAGTCATCGATATTTTTCACACATAACTTCCGAAAAGAACTTAAAAAAGTCATAGGTGTGAGATAGTGTGAGGATTCGAGCCCGTGACCTCTAGATTTAGAAGTGGGTGCTTGACCACTGGACCACCGAGACATAGACATTGTGCATTAATATGTAGTAATCTTAATCATGTTGCCCCAGTGCTTTAGCGTTACGTTTCTTTATTGAGCAGTTATGATTTTGAATTTTGTGATACGCGATAATTGTTTACATAACTGACTGGTAATTCAGTATCAAGGCGTAATTATAGCTGTCTACGTCTTCGGATATTAAAAACGTAAAGTTATTTTTGTACATATTCTGATATTAATCAGCGAGAATATATGATATTCAGTAGCATTTCTGTAACACGTTTGTGGCAAGGTACCCTTGAACTAGTTGGACCTATTGTTGGTTGTGGAGTACCTAACGATTGTGTGCCGAGCATTCTACACAATAAGGAAAATAAAAGGCAGAATAGAGACAGAGCAGTCTTGAATGTGCTTTTAAATATGTTTTATCCGCGTGAATGAAGTCTCAATAAATATAATCTGAAACATTTGTTCAATAATTTGTTTTCATCACAAAGAAAGCGATGGTGAATATTGTGTGCGTGGAGCTGTGGGCATTATCTAGTTTAGAAATGATTAACAGACCTTAATTTCGAGATGGTTAACCGTGATGATGAAACAGCCGAGATATGATGACATTAACTGACTTTGCTGAAAAAAAGATTCTGTGTTTCGAGTGTATTGTATGAGTAGCTTTAAAGATCGCATGGGTTTTAGGTTTTAACCTCTACAGAAGTCGTAGGATATTTCTTAACCGTAAGAGTGACATACGATGTAGGCGGTGGTTGTTAAGCCTCTTGGCAATTCCAAAAAAAAAAACAATTGGTGTGAGTCCAAATTTGCTCCCACGAGTCCTGGATTCAGAAGTGGGGTGCCCGACCTCTAGATCACTGATATAGATTTAGCAGAATTTTTATTACCATTCATGTATTTTGTAATGTCAAAAATAAAATCAAAAAAATCTGTAATGTCTTTTCTGCAACAAATCAAGTTTCATCTCATTGGAAATCAGTCTTTTGATTGATTAGGTAAACTGAAAGTTCAAAGGCTACTTGTCTTGCTATTTAAAGTTTAATTTATATTTGTTCTGACTTACATTGTTTTTGGTAAAAGACTTACCATAACCGCTATTGAGATTCCTCGTAGCAAATATTCAAAGAATTTCGGCAATATTTAAATTAGTGGTTTGAATTATTGATCTGGCAAATTCCAGATCTAGGCTTGATGGTGGGTCGTTTGGTGCTATACTAGGTTTGTAAATAAATATGTACATTTCAGTCAAGTGTTATTACAATTATTTTCCTTGGTTTGAAGAATTTCCAACGAAATTGTTTGCTACAACTACGGCGGTTGGAATCCTTAATTTTTTTCGGGACGAAAAGGTATGTCGAAGTTATTCAGATGTCGGAATTCGTTACTCGGAAAAAGTATTGAGATTTTTGTCCAAACAAAATCTGTTGCTTCGTATAATTTGGAAATGTGTGCGGTAAAAACTAAGCAGTAAGATTATTTTACTTATAGACAATCTTTACGTCGTTCAATATATTATCTTTTTTTTATGGCATAGGAGGGCAAACAAGCAGGCGTGTCACCTGATGGTAAGCAACCAACGCCGCCCATGGACACCAGCAACACATATAGTGTTACTGTTGCGTTGCCAACCTTTAAGGGATAGAGGATAGGAAAGGATGGGGAAGGGGGTGGGCCTCCGGGTACCTCTCTCACCGAACGAAACGCGGCATAAGCCCCTTTACGTCAGTCTTCTGAGAGATCGTGGTATTTCAACGGGCGAGCCGGCCCATTCATGCAGCGAACTGCTTGGCTCTACCACTGTTACACTATCTACGTGTAAGTTATTGAAAATTTATATATATTTATTTGTATGCCTTTTTACTGCAACATCATTTTACAGCTGTCTGGTACCGTAATCTTATATTTTTGTAATGAATGAAATTGAAATAATTCGATGCACGAACTGTTATTAAATTATCAAGTAGATCTTTAATATTAGCTACCTATTTGAAATAAATTTAAATCATCTAAATTTAATTAATAACATATTATCAACTCATTAAAATTTTTTTTAACTATAATTTAATAGTGACAGCCCTATATGCTTATACCCATTCATATTTATCTCGTTTTTATAAAAAGTCCCTTTTATGATATGATGATATACAGATGTATCAATGAAGATAGCTTTTGAACAACTACCATCTTTTTTGTTCATACTCGTGAAAATGATCTCTGTAAAGAGTTCGAAACGTCGGGAAATAAAAATAAATAATAAATAAACGCGATACAATCCTAAAAGTTGTTTTGATCAATGAATGAGATTCGCGAAAATCTTAGAAACAAATAAGTCCCTTTTACCTACATCAATTATACAAACTTTAACCAGTCTTTTAAGTATTATATTAATAAATAGCTGACCCAGCGAACTTTGTTGCGCATCGAAAATATATAAAATATAAAGTGATAAACATAAAAAAATATTACTATTTCTTTAGTACATTATGCATGAATAAAACGCAAAAACCACCCTGTTGACAAACTACATCTATTGAAGAAACCGCATAAAAATCCGTTGCGTAGTTTAAAAGTTTCAAAGACCTAAGCATATAAGGGGACAGATAGCGGAAAGCGAATTTGTTTTATACTATGTAATAAATTAATAATGATATAAATAATGGAGTGTTAAAAGCTAAGCTATAGATTACCTCTCTTTAGGACCAAAATAAGACGTATTCTGTTTATTTTTAGCAATAGTCTTTTCAGGTACTTTTCTTAGTGTCACATGTCTATTTTGTCAGTTCATTAGTCAAGGCATCGTTTCAGATGCGACAGTGACAAATATATTTTTGTCGAGAACTGTTAGCCTGCGAGTTTTCACAAAGGAAATATATAAATTTTCATTGTTTAAAAAAATCTTTTTAAATATATTTGATATAAGTTTGCGTGTAATTTTGTTTTAAAAAAGAAATATTTGTAACAAGTTTATGAAAAATTTGGATAATATATAAGTGATAAATGCTGTATAAGTTTAATGGGAAAATTGCGAATGCGGTTTTACTATCTTATCTGAGCTAAAGTTGGTGAACGAGATTAGCGTAATCTCTATACTCTCTTGAAGTAAAAGCTTGAAACTATTACTTACTTTAGTATTTCTGCCAGAATACCTCTTAAATGTTGCAATCCGAATCAATTCTTACATTTGTATACAAAATAATAAGAAGCATTATTTGAGAGAGAGCCACGCAGCTTGCTGTATGAATAGGCTTGCTTGGCCTGTGAAATACCACGACCTCTCGGAATATAGACGTCAAGTGGCTCATGCCGAGTTTCGTTCAGTGAGAGTGATATCAGGAGACCCATCTCCTCTCCAGTGATTCCCTATAGCACTTCCCACGCCCTGCCTATCCCATTAATAAAAAAGGTTGGCTATCTAACTGTAACACTATCTGTGTTGTAGGTTTCTATGGGCAGCGGTAATCGCTTACCATCAAGTGACATGCTTGCTCATTTGTTCTATAAAAGTCTTAGAAAGCGGAAAATAAAATATTCAATACGTTTTCACACAATTTATGCCGACTTGCATTTCGAATTCACCAACCTCATTCAATTGTCGGAGAGTTCGAGAAAAAATGCACTCGTCACAATGAACCTTCATTCAAGAGGATTTCGATATCTTTTATTTGATTCTAAGCTCATCTTCATTCAAAAGTGCAGAGTGTTCTCTATTCACGGTTTGTAAGAGAATTTAGATTAAATATTTGCACGATTTTATAAGTCTAGTCTACATTTTTATAAGTCTATAAGCTAAAATTTGAATTTAATTAGTCGCGATTACTGCTTGAATCAAATTGTTGACTTAACTAGTTAATAATTTAACTACCAAATCGCATAGTTGGCGAAATCCATATTCAGTTCATGCATAATGCAGCTGGCAGACAACAAATAAATGTATAAAGTTATATAAATTTACTATAATATATTAACTTCACGCATTTTCTGCTCGAAGGTGTAGGTAGACATAGGTAGGGATGGTAGGCTCAATCTGGCACAAAGTCTCAATTGGAATAGGTAGCGAAACCTATTGCCATACCCAGGCACAATGTTGTAAGCTATCGACATTTATCAGCTATAACTCTCGAAGAGAATTCTAAACACTAATAAGTGTGACCCCGGATTCGATCCTACGACTTTTTGATTCAGAAGTAGGGACTTTCGGACCACTGAGAAAAATTACAGTAAGAATTTTGATTGTATTTACAGTTAGTTAAATAATGTTAGCAGAAAAGCCCTGCTATGCGCTTCAGCCAGCTTCACAATGCATTATTGATCCCAATGCTAACTTATCGAAGCAAGAGTTGGGTATGACAGAGAAGTCGAAAACAAAGTTTTAAGGAAGGAAGTTAGATTGAAAGAGAGTGTCGGTATAAAAGTACGAAAGGGCTTGCTCCGATGGTTCGGACGTAGAAAGAATGGATGATAGAAGATTGGCAAAACAAAATATATATAATGCAGAAACGAATGGCTTTAGGTGTCGAGGATGGCCACAACACACTTTCCATGAGCAAAAGCGCTCTGTCCTTTCTGCCTACACCACAACCGGCATGGCGTAACGTAAAGTTATGTATGTATATATGTATGCTACTGCACACTAATGACGTTTCGGTATTTATAGCTTATAAAAATCAACGACTAATTACATTGTGTACGATATGACTACAGCCTGGGTGGTCCAGTGGTCGAGCACCCCGCTTTTGAATGAAAAAGTCGTGGGTTTGAATCCTGACTGATACCAATGACTTTCCGAATGAATGACTGAAAACTTTGTGACGTAAACCGAATGGCGAGTCGAGGCTTAACAGCCGCAGCGGCTGTACACCTTCTGGTGAAAAAAGGCGTGAAAATATGCTGTTATTACAGTAACAGATATCATTAACAATGCCTACAGCCTCTGTTATTAAGTATAGTAATAAAAAAGAATACTTTATATTTGCTAAGCTGACAGAAATTCTTGTCTCATAAGATATTTCTCAATATATTGGGTTATTTCTTCATGTACCTATCTTAAATTGAATTACAACAAAATCACAATTCTGCAAAAACCACACATACTTAAATGTTAAAACCATCTCAAAAAACATCTCCTATTGACTTCGCTTACCAACTTTTATGTCACTTTTACGAGAGCTCACTCCAAATTTAGGTTGGAGGACGGGAATAATTTCTATAATGAGTTTAAAAGTAATCGATCACAGCATTTCACGGTTTTCCATTTCGGAGTTTTTTCGGTCTCAATTTTGTTAAGGTTGGTTTTATTCGAGAAAATTGTTTTGACATTTTTTTTTTTTCAAAAAGTAGGTGCCTTATTATTATTCTTAAAGTTGATTAGATTGGGTTTTTATTTAAAGAGGGTGGTTCCGTTGTTCATAATAATTACTGAAAGGTGAAGTTAGGAGAGATTAACTGAACTTAAACGAACCATTAAAATCACCCGTAGTCACGCAGTTTATTGCATGAATGGACCAGTTCGATAGGTGAAATGCCACATTTAAAAAAGTCAACGTAAAATGGCTCATGATATTGTTAATTCGATAACACAGGTGGAAGATTTGTATAATTATTTTCCTTTGAAAAAGGCTTATTAAATTTGAATACTTACTTGTATTCTTTGTTCGAGAAGGTAATCTAACTGGTACCTGAACAATTTATATTATATCTACATTGTTACTTTTTTGTATTTTTCTATTTGCTACTTTAAAATTAATTATTGCAACATATTATTAATTTGAAATAAATCCTAATCAATTTTAAATTCAATCTTTTTGTTAGTATTTTTTTCGATATCCCTATAAAAGATTTATACATAAATAATTTTACGTTATAGAGATATTGTGTGTTTGGCATTATCGGTAATGGCACGATATCTTTCTATATTATTTAAGCCATTTTCCAATAATTCAGTTACTGGCGCGCCAATTTACGTTCAGAATGACATTCTATGTCATGTTTAGTATGTGTGTGTTTTTGTACACAAAGACAGTTTTATGTATATTTGAGTTTCGTTTTATTACGTTTTAACGAAAAAGGTCGCCTATTATATTTTGTGAAATAAAAAAACACGTGAGGCACGAAAGATGTTAAAATAAAATTAAAAAACACGGTTTACTTTAGAAATTAAATAAACACTAATTTGAGAGTGTTTATATAATTTTTTCAAACATTAATTTTTAATATTAATAAAGAGTAAGCTTGTTTGTGTTTAGGCAAAGGTTTATGGGGAGGAATATTGTCTACAATTGAACAGAGTTGATTCATATTAATCTGACATAAAATAACTTCACGCCTTTTTATACCCGAAGGTGTAGACAGCAGCTGTAGAGCCTTGACTCGTGCAACTTTTAAGTCCCAAATGAAATAGGTGGCGATATACACCGGGCACAAAGTTGTCATCTATATTCATCACATGTAATATGCAAAAATAATTTTGATAAATCATTCAATTGGTGAGTCAGGAATCGAACCTATGACCTCTGAATCAGAAACAGGTAGCTTATTTTTTCATTTTAACAAATAGATCATCTTAATTTTTATGAAGGAGTTGTCATACAATTTTACTTAAATATACTATACCGCAAGACCTAGTCAAGGCTCCGGTGAACGATGAAATTTTTCAAACCTGTCGGACAAACTTGTTTGACAAACTTGAGCAATGTTGATCGTTATGAACGTTACGTACATATTCCAACAACCCATGATGCAACACCCTTTATCGTATTCCTGTCCGGAAAATTGGCTGAACTAGATGCTTCACACTCCTATCAATTTCAGTATATTCTCTCTGCCCGGATATACGTTATAGAATTTAATTATGAGTAGATTGAGGATGAAAATTTGCGGATAACATAGCCAATGTTATTTCCTGGTAATGTAGATTAGATATTAATAGTACAATAATGTTTGTATTTGGTCCGCTACTATCGATTTCATCATTTTCAATCAAAAAACAAGAATATAATGTCTTTCGCTTTATAATATTAGCATTGATAGCTTCCTCATTTGTCAAAATCGTTCTAAAATTATACTTTTATGACATTTGTGCTCAATCAAATGACATAACTTCACGTCTTTTCTATCCCTAGGTGATTCGTTATGTTTACGTCCCAAATGGAATAGATAGCGAATTTTTACAAATCGATATTTATTATACATGACTTCCGAAACTATTCTCGAAAAGTTATTGATGCGAGCCAAGATTTGAAGCCGCGAATCCTTAGATTCAGAACTGGACCAGTGATAAATAAAATAAACGAAGTTCTTTTATTTACGTCCTATTTAAATTTCAGACGTTTGTACAACACAAAATGATTATTTGATAGGATAGTTAATAACATTATAATATATGATATACTCATTGGAATTTACATTTTCAATATATTTGGGTCCAGTATATTATTATTTCACAAATTAGACACATATATTTTAGACACAATACATACAACGCCTTCTACATACATATATAATTTCACGCCAAATCCCTTGCGGGTAGGCAGAGAGAACGGAGCACCATAACACACGATTCTTACACACCTCACTCGCTTCGTTGACTTTCATAACACTTTTCATGCACGCGGATCGATTTTGGAGGCACCTAACATCACCTTCCTCCAGAACACGTTCTATTTGATCATGGAATGTATGTCTTGGTCGTCCTCGACTCCTACCTCCATCCGTTTTGGCATTGTATATCTGCTTAGCAAAATCTTGCATCATCCATCCTTTCTACAGATTTTGCGCATTCTAGTTCCAAATTAAGCTACTAAATGCTTTTACTATGGCCATTAGATAACGGATATTAATGCATAGATACTATGTTTTTTTAATGATAATGATAATATCTTGGACACAATACACACATCGCCCTCTAGTTCCAAGCTAAGCAACTAAATGCTTGTGTTATGGATACTAGATAACGGATATTAATACATATATACTTTTCTTTTGTAAATACATACTTATAATACATAGAAAAACATCCAGGAGGTATACAAACTTCCATGCTGCCGCTGCTGCTTTAGCGGAAAATCTCGAACGGCACAAATACAGAACCTTGTTGGTGATTATGTTTTGGAGTCGTTAGCGATTAATGCTCTGGGGACATGGGGTCCAAATGCTCGTGCACTCTTTAAAGATCTTGCAACTGATCGAGACCTCTGGCGATCATTGGGGTTGGTCTATTCTTTGCACAGAGAATTAGCATTGCAATTTAGCGTGTTGATGAGACAGTCTTCTGGGCACGCTACCAGTAAACAGGGATGCGGACAAATTTGATTTCGGCTAGTCTTTTAATTAAACATCTTAATAATGTAATTAGCTTGTTCCTTGCTTGTCATAAACTAATTAAACTGACTTGGCAAACTTTGTTCCACATCAAAAGTAATTTTTAGCTAGTTTATAATTAAAGTGCTGAATCTCTAAAATTATTACTCTTTCTGTACTATATCATAATAATATATATATATACAAACCATCCCGTTGAAACCCTCTATACAAATATAATGATATTTGTACGCGGGTGGGAATAAAATCGCCGAGGTGTATAATCTTATATATATAAAAGAAAGTCGTGTTTGTTACAACTGAAGAACGGCCTTACAGATTTGGCTGAAAATTGGTGGAGAGGTAGCTTAGAGCCAGGAATAACACATAGGATAGAGAAAATAGGGATAAATTGCAAGTAAAATACTAAAATATACAATTTAATTTTCCCATACAAACGTATCGTTTACACTTTGACACACAAGGCAATTTGACCTTTAATAACATATCATAAAGTTCATTGTTAGTAGAAAGGTCCATCGTTGGTCAGTGTCGTATGAATATTTCCATTTAAAATTTCAATCAAACGTCAAAATTTGTTGTGTCATGTCACTGTAATATATTTGAAGTATTGCAATTTACAATTATTTTATATAAATATTGGTTTATTTTATTGTTTTACTTTATTTTTAAACTAAAAAACTGTTTAAAAATTTAAATAAATCATGCATCAGTTTGGAGCAAGCATCGCAGAGTCGGTAACATTATCCAGCAACGGGATGCCATTTTTGTCAAAGTTGTTGAAGGTAACAATAATTTATTAGTTCAGATCCAGAAATCCACTACAGAGAAAAGCATGTGGTGAGTCATCTCTAACTGATCAGACCAACTTACTCATCGTGAAACTCAAAAGCGGATCAATAAATTACAACTATTCATTTCGCAACATAACCTGGCGACCTACATCGACAGCATACTGGAAGGAAACTGAAAGGAAAGACCACCAACTATTAGGACAAATTAAGACAATTAGAAGGAGCAAAAACTTTTGACAGCATGGATAGTTGGAAAGGATGACATATTGTGCTGATCCCACTAAGAGTGAGTTAAGAGCAGGAAAATGATGAATTTGTATGGGAAAATAAAAAAAATATTGAATGTTGATATTAGTCAATCTACAATTACAAATTGTAAAAATATTGGTATACGATTTATTATTATTAGCTTTTTATTAGCTTCACCTGTATGTTTGTATGTTTGTTTGTAGCCGACTTCTTTGGGCGCGATTTTGACCCACTTTAAACGGCCAGATTTCGTTCAAACTTTGTAGATTTATTGAGGACCGATGACAATACACTAATTTGATAAAATTATTCCATTTTTCAATTTGCAAAATATGATTTTTGTTAATTTTTTAGTGTTCATAGTTCACTTCTCGCACCATCTAGTGGCAATCAGCGGAAAGTCTACGTTATCAACTTGAAACGAGTTCCTTGTATAAGTCACAGATGGCGCTATTCCTCAAATTCGGTTTTGATATCCGTTGTTAGCACGCTTTAAAATAGTTAAGCAATAGTTTAAAAAACTAAGAAACGCGCTTGTTATAGAAAACCGAACTAAAAAATATAAAATAAATAATAGTTTAAAAAAACTAAAAAACACGCTTTTTATAGAAAACCGAACTAAAAAATAGAAAATAAATTTTAATGAATTTAAATTAAGAAAATAGTGTTAAAAATTTCAATGAATATAAATTAATAATAGTGTGAATAAAAAATAAAAAAAAATATTTAAAAAAAAGCATGGGGTGCTTTTTAAGATATTATCGAAATGATAATCACTGTGCTCATATCTGTCAATAAAATATTTATAACTATTGACACCATGCACCCCACGCTTTTTTTAAAATAAAATATTTTTTTTATTCACACTATTATTAATTTATATTCATTGAAATTTTTAACACTATTTTCTTAATTTAAATTCATTAAAATTTATTTTCTATTTTTTAGTTCGGTTTTCTATAAAAAGCGTGTTTTTTAGTTTTTTTAAACTATTATTTATTTTTGGGATAGTGTGGTATTTTACTGCTACGTGTAATTTTCTCACTTTAATTAATTAGATATTATGATGCAGAGGACAAGGCGATGGTAGTCGCAGTCAATGTATTGTGGGAAGGGCCATCTCAAGTGCTAACCGCACTGACGACTAGAAAAGATTGATCGAGAGCAGAGGCGTATTGCTGTCTCAGAATTGTGTTTTAAAATAATTTTAATATAACCATGTTAGGCACAGCAAGCACAAAAACAGCCACACGACGTAATTAAATTATTTAACATTTAAGGTCTCGGTGGTCTAGTGGTTGAGCGCCCCGCTTCTGAATCTAAACTCCATTTGGAACGTAGACATAAAGGCAAGATGAGGCTTAACAGCCACTGAATACACCTTCGGGTAGAAAAGCCGTGAAGTTATGTATGTTATTGTTAGGCGTTGAAATACTTTAATTTCTGGAATTGAAATTATCCTTTTTTATGAGACGAACGAGCAGGCGTGTCACCTGATGGTAAGCTACTACAGCCCATGGACACCAGCAACACATATAGTGTTACTGTTGCGTTGCCGACCTTTAAGGGAAGGCGGATAGGGATGTGTGGGGAGGGGGTGGGCCTCCGCGTACCTCTCTCACCGAACGAAACGCGGCATGAGCCACTTTACGTCGATCTTCGGAGAGGTCGTGGTGTTTCACCGATCAAGCCGGCCCGTTCATGGAGCGAACTGCTTGGCTTTACCACTGTTAAAAGTAAAATGTAAAATACTAATTATATATTTCTTGGCCAATCAATATCTATATCTACACTAATATATAAAATCGGAGGGTCTGTTTGTCAAATTCAAATAACCGCTTTTTACGAAATGCATGTATAAACTGTATATACATCAAAATAACATTTTTTAGAATTTTTCTAAAAAACTGACCGATATTGACGGGACTTTTTTTAGAAAAAATCTTTTATTTATTCATATAATGCTTTTGAGGTGAAACAAACTTCGCCGGGTCAGCTAGTTGTATATAATATACACTGTGCTTTATATTTATTTATACTGCGATACCCGGGTAGGTTAGTAAATATTAGTTTCGTATTTTGAATACGAAACTAATATTTGTTGTAGTTTGGCTATAAAGTGCTTTTCATTCGTACAGTTTTTATTAGCGATACCTACTTTAAAAAGGTTTACCCCTAATATTGACATTACTTTTAAATAGTGCTTTTAATATTATGAATTTTTTTCCGCATCAAAAGTAATTTTTACAGCGTTTACAATTAAAATGCAAAATCTTGAAAATTATCATTTTTCCTTTACTCACTTTTTAACCGACTTCGAAAAAAGGAGGAGGTTCTCAATTCGTCTGTATGTATAATTTTTTTTTCATGTCTGTTCACCGATATTTTCGTCAATTATGGACGGATTCCAAAAATTTTTTTTTGATCCATAATGTTTACTTTCGAGATGGTCCCATTTTCACCAGGTCAGGATCAAATGATGGAAACCAGGAGAAATTGATGGCAACCTCCAAAAATTGTATGCGAGTATGGTTTTTTGTTACGTAATAGTGATGTGTTAGGAATATTCTTTATGGTGCCAATATCTGATGCTGCTGTGCTGATGAAGAAGCCACCGAAATCCTCAACGGTTAGGAGTTTGAAGACAGCACTGCAATTTTTCGATAGAAACTACTTGGTAGTATGTAGGGCTAACGTGGTGCTTGTGAGGTATACTTGAATATACGTCTGATGCTGCTGTGCTGATGAAGAAGCCACAAAATTGCTTAATGGTTAGGAGTTTGGAGACAGTACCGCAGTTAGTCGATGGAAACTGTTTAGTGGTGTATAGGACTAACGTGTTGCCTGGGAGATAAGCTTAAATCCATATCTAATACTGCTGTGTTGACGATGAAGCTACGGAACTCTTAAACGGTTAGGAGTTAGGACACAATACTGTAAAAATGTTTTTTTTCTGCAATACTTTCAAGGCTACGATTGGTCTTCATTCGGGCTGCAGTGTTATTGTCTACCCATGATAATAACAAAAATATAAATAGATAACAAGTATTATCAAACTCTTTTAGCTAAGCACTTATTATTAACAATTATAGCTCCCTAAGAATATCAACCATTTAACAAACGGACTTGTAACAAGTGGTAATATATTACATAAACGGAAAGCCATGTAAATGAACTACACTTAAACTCGTGAAAAAAATACTTTAAAAAAAAAAATTAAACGGACTTCTAGAAACGTAAACCACAAAATCTTCATAATTTAAAAGCGATAAATAACGAAACTTACTAATTTGTATACATAATACAATATACAAAACGTAATACTTTTATAAAGTTATCTTTAACTATTATACATGAATTATATATAAAAATCACCCCGTTGACACCCGTTTTCTCTTAATAAAAACCACATCATAATCCACTGCATAGTTTTAAAGATATAAGCATATAAGTGGACAGACAACGGAAAGCGACTTTGTTTTATACTCAGATCACTGCATGAGTGGACCGGCTCTACCGGTGAAATATCACAATCTCTGAGAATATCGGCGTAAAGTGGCTCATGCAACTCTTTCTTCGGTAAGAGAGTTCGGGATGAGGAGGCCCACACCCCTTCCTTCCTCTTTTCTCCATCCTACTCTAAAGGCCGGCAACGAAATAGTGACAGAATTTGTGTTGCTGGTGTCCATTGGCGGCGCTGGTCACTTGTGACCAACAATTGTTCTACCCATCTTTGTGGATAATATTGACGTCGGTATTGATGGGGATCATATTCAGATAAATGCAAATCTACGTTTATTATGAACTTAATTTTTGTCCCTCAAATGTTACTGATTGGCTATTGGTATACGTGAACCATCACTGATTTACCATCAAATACAGTCGAGAAGTTTGAATATAGCTAAAGTTCAGACCACACTATACAAACAAACTACTGAAGATTACTCATATGTTACGAACATAATACTCTTTAATCAGTTGAGAATCGCAACACGTCCTGATTCGAAGGTGGCTTCACATAGTGCTTTGTTTGAATTGAAACACAGTTTTTTTTTATTTCTCAGACTTTCGTGCATCACTTCCACAACACTAAAACAACTTTCAGGATTATATCGCGTTTATACATTACATTTTATTTATTTCCCGTCGTTTTGAACTCTTTACAGAGATTATTGATGATGATGATCTCTGATGACGTCAGGATATACATAAAGCTGATTGCAAGTTAATGGACTGTTTGATCTAATAATGTACTTAGTGCTGTGATCAAATAATTCAATAAAATATGATCAATTCCTAGAAGCCACAATATTTACTTGCCATTTCATTACATAGTATAAAACAAAGTCACTTTCCGCTGTCTGTCCGCTTATATGCTTATATCTTTAAAACTACGCAACGGATTATGATGCGGTTTTTTAATAGGTAGAGGGTATCAACGGGGTAGTTTTGATCTATAATTCATATATGATGTAGTAAAAAAAATGTTAATTTTTGAGATTTAGCAGTTTAATTGCGAACGCTGACTGAACACTAAGTGATAGATCAAAAAAATGTTGTACATTATTAAACATCTTCAGAAGGTCTAAAAAAAAGTCTGGGAGAGCATATGTCTATCTCTTACCCACAATGACCATTTTTATATTTTACTTTTTATGAGAAATAATGGCTTATTTAGGAAGCGATTTTAAACATTACAGCATTAATTTTGATCCAATTAAGTGTCTTAAATAGATTGTGCTTGTAATATAGATGATCATGGCCCTTTACTGCATGTAATTTAAACGAATATTTTCGAAGATATTGCAGTATTAAAATAGCGGGACAGATGCGTGCCTCGTGATATCCAAAATTTACTCAATTATTAGATACTTTTGATGCGGAACAAAGTTCGCCGGGTCAGCTAGTATTGATATAAATAAGTTGATTGAGTCGGTAGCAGAGCCACGCAGTTTTCTGCATAAATGGGCTGGCGCGATCGGTGAAATACCATGATCTCTCAGAGTAATATGGAAACCAAATAACAGCTATTTATACTTTTCATTTGTAAATACATGTTTGTTTGTACATACTTATACTTACGCCTCACAAAAATTCGTGGTTTTCACAAATATTTGTAATCGGATTATGATCGAACCCGCCGACCTGTCGTAGTCGGTTGTTTTGTTAATGCAACACGAAGCCCGAAGAGTAGATAAACAAGAAAATTGACTTAGAGTGGCTGATGCCGCACTGCATTCGCTGGTGAAGTGATATCCGCCCCATCACCCTTCCCCTTCGTTCCCTATCTCACTCTCGAAAAGAACGCCAACGAAACAGTACCAGTGTTACAGATTTTCATGAGCAGCTCTTATCGCTAATCACTTGTTCGTTTGCGTCTTTAAATCAAGTTATAGTTATGTTTTAACATTATTTTACTTGTTTCAAAGAATTTTTCTCTCGAGTAGCCGATAAACATTTCCACCCCTGTTATTAAAAAGCGTAGGCGTGAGCGTTATTTATCGTAAGCGGTTTCAGTAACCTATTACGCGGCTTATAACCGTATACGTAGTTTCGTAGACACGAATATAACGCTTATTTTAAATACGCGGTTCCACAGTCCACTCACACAGTACACACAACGGCCGGTGCACGCGTAAGCGCTTACTATGTTATGTAACGCTTATTTTATATACGCGGTTCCACTCACACAGTACACACAACGGCCGGTGCACGCGTAACTCGTAAGCGCTTACTGTGTAACGCTTATTTTATATACGCGGTTCCACTCACACAGTACACACAACGGCCGATATACGCGTAAGCGCTTACTGTGTAAGCGAATCGTGTAAGTGTTTCGTTCAACCAAGATTATTATTATACTAATATTAGTTATCTTAGACGACTCGCGTAACATTAAAGTATGATAATTGTTACGTTTGTTTTAATTTCTAATGCCCATGTAAATTTGTAAGCAATTGGAAAGAGAATAAATTCTAAAATGTTAAGTTGCTTTTATTTTATAAATATAATTTAATACAATAAATTTAATATATATTCAAAGTGTAAATATTTTAACAAAACTGCAAAAATATATGTATTTTTTTATGGGATAGGAGGGCAAACGAGCAGGCGGTAAGCAACCAACGCCACCCATGGACATTAGCAACACATATAGTGTTACTGTTGCGTTGCCAACCTTTAAGGAATAGGGGATAGGGAAGGGGGGTGAGCCTCCGGGTACCTCTCTCACCGAATTAAACGTGGCATGAGCCACTTTACGTCGATCTCCTGAGATGTCTTAGTATTTCGCCGGTCGAGCCGGCCCATTGCAATAAATTTAAATATTGTCAATTGCATTATCATTTCACTTATTTCTTTAAAGGTGTAAAAAAAACTACAAAAAATAAAAAATACCCAATTACTTTTTTGTTGTTGTTAAAAACATTCGCAATATTTCTTATGAATGCGAACATCAAAAAACATGCGAAGGAAATTTAACTAATAAAATTATGTAGGTATTCAAACTAAACGACAATGTATGCACGTTGCAAAACCGTATAAAATACGTTCAATATTGAATATTCGTAAACATAACATCAGTCTGTATAAAGAAATAAGCGGTTACAAAAATAAGCGGTTATGAAACTGCTTACTCATATATACGAAACTGCGTATAACGATTACGCGTAAAAGACGTTACGACCCACGACTAAAAAAGCGCAAGCAAATTAATTCATGGCTATTGGGTTTTCTATGAAACTCACCATTATTTTTTTTTTCAAACATAAAGCTGAGCACCTCACCTACTAAGATTTGTTTTATGAAAAAAACTTCAGCAGGTTTGCGAATAGGAACGGGTACAATATTTTTTTGATGATTTTTTGCCCACGTCAATTTTTTTTGAAGTGGAACTTCTAATGTCTCTTGCGAAAGCATTTAACGCATTTAACGCCCCCTCGCGGGTATTATAGATAATATATAAGACTAGAACTTAAACCGGTTTATATAAACCAAGGAAGAGAATTTGCATAGCGTGATTAAAAACAGTACATAGACATCTAGTAGCTAGTAGTGGCACTGTTTTTATCCCACCATGCCCCTAAAGTACTAACTGCATAAAAAATATTGTTTTTAATATTTAAATTTATATGCAACTAAAAAATAAAATAAACTAAATAATTTAAATATTATTAGGAATATACAAACAAGACATTTGTTTGAACATTTTTGAATGTAATATTATAATAATAACAAATAACAATTAGTTTGACGTCGCTATAACCGAAAAGCTAACTTTGGGAAATTTGCATAATAGAAGTATAAATACAAGCACAGGAATAATAACTAATTCAGTATTAATTAATCAATCAATCAATCAATCATTTATTCACATAATTCTGGGTATTTGCAGTATGGTGACATGACGTAAGTATGCATCTCTAAAATTTGCCTGGTAAGGCGTGTGATATGTACGTGCAGTTGTCATAAATACAATACAATACAATAAACAATAAAATTATTACATGTAACATGTCAATAATAATAATAAATAATAATAATGAAACAATGTCATAGCTATTAGAAAATTGTCTGCAAACAAAAAAATAAAAAAAATCTATATATATCAATAAGCTAAGCAATGTAATTACAAAAAATGTTTGTCAAAAAATTTATTTATACAGTATTATAAAAACTAAATTTTGATTTGTCTTAATTATCTACTTATTTATATATACTTTATTGTACACAAGAGATAATAGATACACAGAAATAACCTTATAATTATGGGCGTAGAAGGAGGCATAGAAACAAAAATGGGCTAAATAAATAATTTCGTGCTAATATTACTTTTTGTGCTATCTGTACTAGTACATTTTTTTGTAAATTTTATATGCATGTAATTTTTTTTGTAAAACATCAAGTAGTTACGAAGCGAGTGCCGGCCATGGCGGACGCGTCCCGTACTGTTAATATTTGATATTACAAAGATAATTAAATCGAAATTTTTAATTTTGCAATGTATATATATGTGTCATATATTTTGTATGTATATATTATGTATGTAATAAAAATGTAGTAGTTCTTAAATCATAGAACTCCATTTTGAAGTTTTTATACACGCTAAGTTTGGATGATATTATTAACAGTCGTAGAGCCACGCAGTCTGCTGCATGAATGGGCCGGCTCGACAAGGGAAATACCACTACCTCTCATTCAGAGATAGTTTTAATGCTTTCTTACAATGTGGGTATCAAATGGTCTTGAGCTTCATTATTCTTTGATTTAGTTGCTCCCCGTAACTCAGATCCAGAGGCAGATCCTCCTAGAGAGGAGTAGTTACCAAATCCTACCCAGATTTATACTCGAGTGGCGAGCGAACCCGCCAATCTCCATTCCACAGTCGGTAGTTTTACTAATGCCCCACGAGGCCCGTCCTAATGTAAGATGTGCTCTTTTTAAATTCAACGTGTTTTTTTATTGGATAGGAGAGTAAACGAGCATGCGTGTCACCTGATGGGAAGTAACCAGCGCCACCCATGGACAACTGCAACACGTTTACTCTTACAGTTGCGTTGCCGACCTTTAAGGAAGTAGGATGGGAAAGGATAGGGAAGGGAGGTGGGCCTCCGGGTAACTTGCTCACCGAACAAAACGCGGCATGAGCCACTTTACGTCGATCTTCCGAGAGGTCGTGGTATTTCACCGGTCGAGCCGGCCCATTCATGCAGCGTACTGTTTGACTCTACCACTGCTAGAACGTGTGGTGTTATACCTACATTTATGTTTGTGATAAAGTTTCACTTCTCTAGCGCGGCGGGACTCCACGCACGATTTTTTTTCTGCATAGACACTGAAGAGGTTTAGTGTTCAAAGAATTAACTAAAGATTTAAATAAAACCTAGTTTTTTTATTACTAAGAAGAAGAAAAAAAAAATTTGTGAAAGTTATTGTTTTCTATTTTCTTCTTCAAAATTTTCTTTACAAACCTGGATACGTTTTGCCTGGAAAAATGGAAAAATGTTATGGATTGACGAAAGTTTTTATAAATAGGTGTTTATAATAGGTTTTTTAAATAAAAAAATGAAATATTGGATTGCCTACAGTGGGCGGTTGGTGTGCCCATTGTCATTTAATCATTAAAACAATGATTAAAAAAATTGGACAGTTACAATGTGTTATTTTATTTTTGTTTTGGTATTTTTTTCTACAAGGTAAGATTATCACTTTAACTATGACGTTTTATATTAAAACAAATATTGTTCGCCAACTTTATGTCGTCCTTTTACCCATGTCATCGCAATGTATTACAATCAGGAATTTATATTGTATGCATATTCTTAATAGCCCCTGAATACATAACAAGGGAAAAATACGTTTATCGATATACCTTCCTCGATTTATATAAACATAATTTAACAGGAGATAAATATATAATTTTATCACCAATATTCGCCTTTTATATAAAACACTTATATTTTGTAAAAAATATTTGGACCAGTAAAGGTAAGAAATATAAGTACTGACTTGTTTTTTTATAAGATAGGGAGAAAAACAAGCAGGAGTGTGTCCTGATGATAAGTAACTATCGCCGTCCATGGACATCTGCAATAGCCTAAAGGATCGTCGCGCTGGTGATGCTTACTACACCATGAATGACTTCATGACCGATATAGAATTTGTGCACTTATTTTGGAGTTGACGAGTTCTATAATCATTTATGATACTTATTTACTTTCTTATTTTGATATTGTTTTTCTTTTAGTGTACTTGTATTTTACTTAAACATGTTATTATTTTCTACAATTGTTGCACTGCCTCACCACTCTAAATAAAAGATGTCGTGTCAGGTGTGCTCGACACAATTACATTCATACTCGTTACAATTTATCTCGTTAACTGGCAGGACATTGATTTTCATTTGATTGTGTCTTAATTTTATGATGAAGTATTCACACAGTTACATCTTTTATGCAAGAGACAACTGCTATGTTTTCAGTAGCGATATTATTTTTACATGGTTTGAGAAGAATATTTGGCACATGAGTTTCTTGCCCGGTTCTTCTCTGAATAGCCCATACACTTGGAATCTGGCCACTCGTGGCAATTGCATCGGCGTTTTATTGTTCCACGGAGGCACTTTCCTCAAGCGCTCGTATTTGAATTTGTAATTTAAAAAATAAGTCAAATCTTTGTACCGATGAAAATAAAACTGTTTTGATCTGATTCAATTTGTCACTGGCAATTAGGGACATGTGTTATATGAGATATTGTTTCATATAAATCACAATTTTCTACGCAAATATGAAGACGTGTGATTAAAACAATTATTTAAGGCTTTCTTAAGGCTTATAATTTATGAGCGCACGTTCTTCATTCGGTAATCTCTTGAATAAACGCACCGTTTATTACAAGCATACAAAAGTTTTTAGTATTTTACTATGAACGGATAGCCGTTATATTCATACCACGGAATTCAGGTCGATGAATTATCATAAAAATTTTTGAAACGTGTTTCTGATGGCATATAGTGCATGATTTTCACAGTGGTGGAGCCAAGCAGTTCGCTGCATGAATGGGCCGACTCGACCGGTAAAATACCACGACCTCGCAGAAGATCGTTGAAATGTGGCTCATGCCGCGATTTGTTCGGTGAGAGAGGTACCCGGAGGCTCCTCCTCGTAATACGATATGTATTGCAGGTATCCATGGGCGGCGCCGGTCATTTAACATCAGATGACACGCCAGCTAGTTTGCCCTCCTGTCCCATAACAAGATATATCTCGAAGTTTTCTGTTGTTTTGATTGATATTTTGATACAAATGTGAGGGGGGGGGGGGGGGCTTATAGAAGGGACAACAGCAGCACCTACTTGGGCTAGCTATTTTGGTGCATTTTGAGAATAAACATTTCTGATTTTTACTATATTTTTCTTACTTACTGGTGTAAGATCCAGGTTCGCTTCTAGTTCACCTTCTATTACTTTTTAAAACAACTAAACTTATCAGTTAAAACAATTACTGCATATCATAACATAACTTCACGCCTTTTGTTACCCGAAGGTGCAGGCAGCGGCTGTTAAGCCTCGTTTCGCCGTTATGTTTACGTCCCACATGGAATAGGTGGCGAACCTATTGCCATACCGGGCACAAGGTTCCAGTCATCGATATTTATTACATTTAACTTCCGAAAACAATTTCCAAAAGTCATTGGTGTGAGCCAGTGTCAGGATTCGAACCCGGACCTATGGATCAGAAGCCGGGTGCTCTACCACTGGACCACCGAGTTAACACAATAATTACTATATAATTTAATTATTATATTTTATATTTCAAAAAAAATATATGATAATGATTGAATGATGACAAATAACAGTACTAGCAATATATTAAAAATATCACTATTGCAATCAAAGTACAATTAAATTAAATCCCACCAAATAAACAAGAAACTCTCAACAAAGAAACCAATCAAAACTTCCTGCAAAATGTGATATAATAAATTTACATTTTAATTACGCAAAGCACATTCCTTACAAGACACTAAATTCTTAAGCGGAAGCAATTTCATTAATTTGCAAATTGAATATTCATAACAATTTAAAGATACGCTCCTTATGTATTTCTACGTTATATTAGCAAATTCACTTGAGTTGATATTATTTAAATTTGATATATGTAATATAAAATGTGTAAGAAGATGTGGGTGGCGACTGTTAAAAATCGATTCGTCGTTACGTTCATAAACGGAACAGGTGACGAAACCTATTGCTATAACTCGGAACACGATGTTTTCAGTCATATTTAATAATTTGAAAATCCCGAGGAGTCATTGATGTGAGCCTTGATTCTCACGGCTTCTTGATTCAGAGGCGATTGACTTCCAGAACACCAAAATTAGTATCGAATATAAAAAAATCTCACACGGTGTGTGTTATTTTTTTCTTCTAAATTTCATCCCTCTTAAATGACCCTTAAATTTTCAGCTCTCTCAGCATCAACCATTTGTTTATCAAAAACTTATTTTTGTTTTGTAAAACAACGTTGGCAGGGTCAGCTAGTTGTGAATGTAATTGTCTAAATGTCTTCTAATTAACAAAGTAAAGTTTTTTACGCATCCCAACAACACATATCTACTTCGCCCTGTGTAAGTCCACTTCACACTAAACCACTTACTCCACTCCACCTTTGGACTTGGGACGACTGTGGTGAATCATTATTTTCGCTCTTGAATTTACGCTTTAACTCGCATTCCAATTATAACCTAAAAATTAAGCTAAAAGATTTGCAAAAAACAAAATGTCGTAAAAATTCGATTTTCGTATACTTTGATAATAATCTCCAGTATATACAATAGAGGATTTTAGATTTTATAGTTCAAAAAATGTATCATGCTGACAAGAAAAATTTTATTTATACTGTGAACTAACCAATGTTTCTTAATTTATTTTTTGGAACTTGATTGATAAATATCGATGACTAACAATTTTGTGCCCGGTGTATGGCAATAGGTTCCGCCACCTATTCCGTTTGGCACGTAATATAATTTGGCAGGTCGAACACCCGCTGCGTCCACCTTCGAGTAGAAAAATGCGTGAGGTTATGCTTTTTGTATGTTATGTATTAATATCAAAAACACAAACATTATTTGATTACATTTTATAATGCGATAAAAGAGTTCCTCATCGACGATAATTTGGCGTTCCCTCGCTTCACCCCTGTCATCGCTACCAACATTGTAAATACGGAATTTTATAAATATTCATACTCTTTATAAGGCCTGAATAATAAGGAAAAAAATATGTTTATCGTGCCTACCCTCAATTTAGATTAAAGCAGTTTCGTATAGGCAAAACATAAATTCATATTATTAGATAAGTATACGTTATCATTATGGTTGCGGTAAAAACATAAGGTTTTAGCTCATCGTCAATACTGTTGTTTGTTTTTACTAAAATTTAACTTGAACACTTCACGCCATGTCCATTGAAGGTTAGACAGAAAGAACTGATGATTAGAAGATACGATTCTTCCATACCACCACCTTGAATGTAAAACTATGATGTTATTGCACCTTCTCTTTTTATACACGCTCTATATTATAGATGTTCTTCCATACATGACTCCCTTTCCTTTCTATATCATAGGAACCTCAAGCGAGTGATTTTGCAGATTTTGTATAGCACTTAGATCACAATCACGCATTCTTGCTCAAATTTTAGCGTTAAGT
Organism: Euproctis similis; assembly: GCA_905147225.2. Lineage (NCBI taxonomy): Eukaryota > Metazoa > Arthropoda > Insecta > Lepidoptera > Erebidae > Euproctis > Euproctis similis. The sequence goes on from LR990106.1 coordinate 18,796,519, forward strand.
ATTTTAGCGTTAACTTTCCTTTCGCAGCTTTTTCTCTCTCGCTTATAATTATTATTGCACATCTAAAATCATCTTATAAAAAATATACTTTCAACTGTGACTTTAACTTATTCGAACATAACAGTTTAAATAACTGAGAACATATATTAACCAGCTTATTCCCGTACTGCAGTCTATACCCTGTGCAAGTTCATCTTACTATGTAAATAACAAGCTTAAAAATGTCTTACCCTCCGAACTCACAGACAAGTTGTGTCGTGAAAATTTCCCAAGGGAGCTAACGATATTTTTATGCATAAAGTTTTTATAAAATAAATCTCATTAGATGGCACTACAACTGTACAACTAGTAGTTAAATGTATAGTTTAGTTTATTTTATACTAGCAGACTGCGCGAACTTCGTACCGCTATATTGTATGTAGCTACCCGCACGGTGTTACTCGCGTACAAACAAAATGTCGATGATGACGATGATTACATATAGCCTATGTTACTCAGTGATAATGTAGCTTTGTAAAGAAAAAAGAATTAGAGGAATTATTAAAATCGGTAGTTACATACAAAAATACAAATCTTTCCTCTTTATAATATTAGTATAGATAATCCAACTATCTTAACCTAACCTATATCTCCGAAGCTGCATTGCTGGAGGTTTTCAAGCTCCTAGATTAGACCGGTCTAGGCATCAACATCAACGGCGAATACATGACTCATTTTATAGGGTCTTCACTCAAGGGTCTCAACATTATATCCCAACAAGTTAGTCGACTGTAATGGACATGGACAAGGCCAAAGTGATTTCCAATGTTCATGTCAAGTCAAATACCGGTACCGGCTGTTGGCGATGAGATCTTCGAAATTGTCGTACACTATGTTTACCTGGGACAAACTATACAACTAGGTAAAGCAAACTTCGAGAAAGAGATTAACCCACGGATCCAACTCGGCTGGGTAGCGTTTGGGAAGCTTAGGCATATTTTCTCGTCTAAAATTCCACAGTGCCTGAAATCCAAATTACCAGCGATGACATATGGATCTGAGAGATGGTATTTAAATGCTGGCGGTATTAAGAAGCTCAAAGTCACTCAACGTGCTATGGAGAGGGTTATGCTCATGCTCGGCATTTCTCTACGAGATAAGATCCAAAATACGAATATCCGTAGACGTACGAGCGTAAATGACATAGCCCGTAATATTAGTACGCTGAAATGGAGGTGGGCAGGCCACATCACTGGAAGAACTGACGATCGCTGGACGAAGGTTCTTTAGTGGTGACCACGGATCGATCTGCGTAGCGTAGGCCGTCTCCCCACTAGATGGACAGTCGATCTAATAAAAACAGCTAGCAGTCGTTGAATGCAGGTGGCACAGGATCGAGAGTTAATGTCATGCTAAGGGGATGGCTTACGTTCAGCATTGGACAAATCTGGACTGATGATGATGATTAGGACAGATATGCACCATGCCTCATGGTCCATATGTGAAGCTACCGACTCCAGAATCGATGTTGGTGGGTTCGATCGCCACCCGAGTACAAATATTTATGAAAAGTATGACGACGACGGTTTAGTATGGCGTCTGGGTATTTTTCTATGTATTATAAGTTGAGATGCAACGAATAGTGGTTTGGCCGAATAACGAATATCCGGCAGAGCCATCGGCCGAATATTCCGCTTTACAAGTAGCGACTTGTTTCTCGCTGTTTGTTAGAAATTGCGCGAATTCTACACGCAGTGCGTATGGAATTAACGACATTGCAGTGCATTAGTTTTCATGGTGTGTGTTTATTATGATTAATTGCCTTGACACACGATGATTTTTCATCGGTGCCCAGGACTAAAAATATTACTATCTGTTACAAAATGACAGCTCAGATTATATGTCTAAAGTATAACGACGTTAGCCACAACGCTTCTAGTAATTAAAATTTTGGTTTGATATGGGTCTTTTTGTATGAATACACTTCAGTAAAGTTTCGCTTTTCTTCTTTGACCTTGTACACACAAAGTATATTAAACCGTATTTCTTCTACATATATAATAAAATCGTAGGAAAGTCGAAACTGTACGTCTAATTTTTTTTTTTAAGAATATGTAATTATAAACTTTCCGTAACAAACATCCAGACAAAAAAATCGATGAAATCGAAAGAATTTTTGTCTGTATGTTTGTTACAGATAAACTTAAAAAGTACTGCATGCTTTTATAATGCAGTTTTGCATAAATATAGCCGAGAGGTCGAGTCAACACATAGGCTAAATATTGAAAATAAAACCTAAATAAGAACACTTATAAATGGCACATGCATAGTATTTGTGCTGCTTTATAGCGTTCACGCAGAAGAAGTTGCGGGCAGCAGTTAGTTATATAATAAATAACATAACATAACATAACTTCACGCCTTTTGTTACCCGAAGGTGTAGGCAGCGGCTGTTAAGCCTCGTCTCGCCGTTATGTTTACGTCCCAAATGGAATAGGTGGCGAACCTATTGCCATACCGGGCACAAAGTTTTTCAGTTATCGATATTTATCACACATAACTCCCGAAAACCATTTCGAAAAGTCCTTGGTGTGAGCCAGTGTCTGGAATCGAACCCCGGACCTCTGGATCAGAAGCCGTGTGCTCAACAACTGCGCCACCGAGACTTCATTCACCGATATTTCATATATAACGTGGAAAACTTTATTTATTATTTATTCTTCTGTAACCAAGCTCAAATTTATTTTACTTGCATGGAAGAGATAACTTGAAAATTTTATAACTTATGAGAAAGCTATTTGAAATGTCGTAGTCTCATATTGCGCTCCACTTTCAGCACACTTTGATATTTTAAATGCTCTTTATCGTCGGGATCACAAGATGTGATAGAAATTTACGTCGGTCACTACGGTACGTTATGGTTTATTTTTAAGTTTAAATTAGATGTGCTATCGTAGGATAATATAAAGCGGATGGATGTAGGAGTCGAGGACAGCCAAGATGCACATTCTATGACCAAATAGAGCCTATTCTGGAGGAAGGTGATCTTAGGTGCCTCAAAAATCGACGCGCGTGCACGAAAAGAGTTATGAAAGTCAACGAAGCGAGTGAGGCGTGCAGTATCTCTTTCATAGTAATGTCCTCGTCAGATGTTGGCGGCGTCAGTCGTAGACTCACTCGCGGCGCCTACATCCGGAACATACTCGTACATTTCCCCAAAATACTCACTCCACCTACCCAATACGTCGTTTGGGTTTGCAAGAATGTCACCAGCCTTAGACATAATAATAGAGATATAAAATTCCATAAATTTAATCCAAGCCTGAAAATAATCCGTAGCAAGGCAAGAAGTTATTTGAAGAAACATATCCCAACAACTTCCTTGCCTTTTTGTTATACATCAAAATTAATATCTTTAGATATTAAATATTAGTTTAGTTTTATATCATATCCGTTCGTAGAGAAAATCCAATATGGATATTTCATCTGTCATATTTACATTATCTATATATATATATATAAGAGATTTCCACCTATATATTGACTCATCACGATATCTCTGGAACCATAAGGCGTAGCGACTTGAAATTTGGTAGGATTATTCCTTTCGCCGAGTAGAGGTCAGCTAAGAACGGATTTTACGAAATTCCACCCACAAGGGGGGTTGCGGGGGTGTTAACAATGGAAAATTCCCACTTTTAACCTATAGCTGCTATCGACTTCAAATTTGTCGAAGATATTGCAGTATTAACATAGCGGGGCAGCAGTTATTACTTTTGATGCGAAACAGAGTTCGCCGGGTCAGCTAGTATTATTATAAATATCAATTTTGAAATTGTATGATGTAAATTTTTCTAAGTGTATTATTTTTATTCGTCATTTATAGTCGTTAGAGTGTCTTCTGATTTTAAGACATAAAATCAATTTGAATTTAAGCTTTAATTTTCACTTTTAATCTAATTAGACGGGCCTTGTGGTGTAATGAGAAAACTACTAACTGCGAAATCGAAGTCGGTGGGTTCGATTATAAGTATGTATTTACAAAAAAAAATTCATATCCGTTTGTATCTATAACATAAGCATTTAGTTGCTTAGCTTGGAACTAGAGGGCGCTCTCTGTATTGTCAGGAGCCTTAAAAACCAACGATCGCGTATGACAAGAATTATGATAGTCCAAGAAGCGAGATGGGTGTATAAGAATTGTGACTTATGGCACTCTGTAATCTGTGCCGACTCCGCAAGGGACTTAAAGTTATGAATCTACGTATGTATGTCTATATAAGTCCAGTCACAAAACTAGAATATTCAATTGTATCATTCAAATGGCTTCGGCAGTTAAGTATAATTAACGAAGGTTGTACTCTTGTTAATGACTATAGTGTCGACTTGGAAATTGAAATAGATGATTCAACCTGTATTTAGAATAGGTTAGATATATGAATCACTTAATACTTAGTCTATTTGTTTTATTATGTCTCATGACTAGCTGCTTAGTTATAATGTGTTAATTATGTTCAAGGACTACTGTCAGAATGTTATAAAAAGTTCGTCTCAAAAACTCATTGTCATATTTTACACAAGTAACTAACTTGACCAGAGAGAATATGTTGTGGAGGTTTGGCGAGTTAAAATATTACCACAACGCTACTACGGTCTATGTCTCGAGTGTGATATAAAAAACATTTTGTTTTATGGTGCTTTTGTAGCAGTTTTTTTTTTAAGTCTTTTAGCTAACTTTGTCTTTGACTGCGTGAGGAAATCTTAACAATATGTTAAGATTTCCTCACGCAGTCAAAGACAAAGTTAGCTGTATGAATGGGCCCGCTAAATAAGTGAACTGTCAAGTGGCTCATATCGCACCTGGTGACCCGTTTGCTCTTTCGCTGCATATCCAATGAAAAACGGTAAATTTAGTAAGTGGTAGTCGAGAAAGATTGTCGCATGACCTAATTGTCCGTGTTTTATCTGGAACTGACACCAGGAGTCTTAAATATCGACAACCATAAATGACATGCCTTATAAAAGTAAAGAAAGCCAGTGAGGTGTGTAAGAATCGTGTCTTATCTTATGACACTTAGTTATTTAAGAGCAAAAATATAAAATGAAACATCAATATACTTAAGTATATTATCGCCTTTTAACACTATAGTGTATATGTACAATATTTTGGAGATTTAAAAAAGTCTCGGTGTTCCGGTGGTCGAGCACCCCACTTCTGAATCAAGAAGTCGTGGGTTCGAATCCGAGCACACACTAATAACTTTTTGAAATTATTTTCGGAAGTTATGTGTGATAACTTTGTGCCCGCTATATGGCAATAGGTTCGCAACCATGATATGCTAGAGTTTTTTATAGACTTTTTCAATGTGTATATTAATGTAGCACATTATTTTGATCTATTACTTAGGGTTCAATTAAAGAGCAAAACTTCCAAAATAATACTGTTTCTCTGCTATATTATGGATCAATTATTCAGAAAAGCTACCTTGTTGATACTTTCATCTATTAAAAAAACCACATAAAAAACTGGTGCGTAGTTTGAAAGATTTAAATTACCCCGGGTATCATTAGAATGTCGGAACCCTTTTCACTATATTCATCAAGATCGGGTTGACGTATGAAGTTCTGAAACGAACCGCAAACTTTAAGGCCGTCTAAAATGAAAACTTAATTTATCATTGAAGACTTTTTAGTTCTGTATACTGTAATTAAAGTTTAAAAAATAAATAAATGAACATTAGTAAATATATCAGGTAAATTAGTCTTTGAACAAAAGAAGCTAAGTTTTAAAGTGTTAAAAACGTCTACATGTGCTTATATAGATCTCTTCTGTACTAATATTAAAACTGACGATATTTTTTGTATTTTCGGTCTACAGGAACGACTAATCTTGTTTGAAGTTTGAAATGTTCTTTAAGTGTTCAATAACCTATTTATCGATGAAAGTAATAGTCTGACTCGTAACAGATAAAAACTTATTCTTCTATTTTCTAAATAATCTCGGTAGTCCAGTGGTCGAGCACCCCGCTTCTGAATCCAGAGGTCGCGGGTTCAAATCCTTACATTGGCTCACACCGATGACTGTTCGACATTAATTTCGTAAGTTATGTGTGATATATATCGATGACTAAAAACTTTGTGCCCGGAATGGCAATAGGTTCGCCACCTATTCCATTTGGGACGTAAACATAATGGCGAGACGAGGCTTAACAGACGCTACCTACACCTTCGGGTAGAAAAAGGCGTGAAGTTATGTAATGTTATGTTAGTTTCTTTGATTTAAACATAACATAACTTCACGCCTTTTGATTTAAAACTTCGTTTTTTACGGGATAGGGAGACATACGAGCAGGCGTGTCACCCGATGGCAAGATACAAACGCCGTCCTTGGACACCTGAACACAGATAGTGTGGCCAGACCTTACAATAGGATATGGAAGGGGTCAGCAGTGGGATAGGAAAGGGAGAGGGCTTGGAGTTAGTGAAAAGAGTATACGGTGGTATACCCTTTTCACGGAGCGAAACGCGGCATAAGATTCAATGTATCTTATGCCGCGTTTCGCTCCGTGAAAAGGGTCGATATTTTGAGAGGTCGTAGTCTTTCAGCAGTCAAGCTGGCCCATTAATGCAGTGAACTGCATGGCTCTACCACTGTACGAAGAATTGTGCTGGTAAGCCAATCTTGGACGTATGCTTAGAACTGCATAAACTATACATATGTTGTTTTGTACAATTAAAAAAAAATAGTAAATGATACCTACCTCGTTTTGTGCTTTTTAAATATACAGTTGATCCCTAATTGTAACCTCGAAATGTTATTCTACGGGTGGCTTAGTCCATAATTGCGTTGGGAATTGCGAATGTAATTGTATTGGCTCTGTCATTTATTCTAAAACTAATATTAAAAATAAAATAAAAGTATTTTTTTATGGTATAGGGAGGCAAACTAGCAGGCGTGTCACCTGATGGTGAGCAATAAACCCCGCCCACGGACAACTGAACACAAATAGTGTTACAGTTGCGTTGCCGGTCCTTACAATGGGATACCGATGGGGTTGGAAGTGGGATGTGAAGGGGAGGAGGAAAAGAGTTGGGCCTCCGGATACCTCTCTCATCGAGCGGCAAGAGTCACTTTACGTCGATATTCTGAGACGTCGTGGTATATCAACGGTCGAGCCCGCTCATTCATGTAGCAAGCTGCGTGGCTCTGCCACTATAAAAGTAATTTATATATAGTAAGAATTAAAATTATCATTAAATGCCTCTTTTTCAATCGTCAATAGATATTGGGCCATTTTAACTAAATCTATGTTAACAGATTACTTAATTAATTCAATAAACTAATATTTGATGAGTATATTGAAGGCTTAGTATTTAATCAAGAAACTTTTTTGGTATTCGATAAAGAAGTTTTGCATTGAATAATCACTGTTTGTTGGCACTGAACAGTACAAATTTAACTTTAGCTAGAATTTAAAAAGTTAATGTTAAAATATTTATTTCTAAGATTTTCGCGAATCACATTTTTAAAGGCCATCTTTAATTATAAAAATATTTACTATTGTTAGTTACTATTGAAGTCGGTGCCAGCAAAAAGTTACACCGTATTGTATTTTACCGTGTGGCATTGACGACTGCGCATATCATACAACACAACATAATAAGTTACTTGGCTGGCACCGACTACAATAGTATCTGACAATTGTAAATATTTTTATAATTAAAGATGGCCTTGTTAAAGTATTATGTTTTGTATATTGTACTAAGCAGATAAATTAGTTGGGCTATTTATCGCTTTTTAGTTACGTAAGTAGGTACCTTTTGTCGTTTATCTTCTTGAAGTCGGTTTAATTTTTTTTAAGTAAATTTATTAAGGATTATATCGATGTTTCGAACTCTTTACAGAGATATTCCAACCCGAATGGGCCGATAAACTAATATTTTTGAAAATATTGCAGTATTAACATAGCGGGACAGCAGATTATACTTTTGATGCGGAACAACGTTCGCCGGGTCAGCTAGTCTCTAATATTGGAGAAAAACTATAAAGAGTACCTTTGTTACAGTAACAGGTGCCAAAACATATTTTTATAAATATATTATTACAGTAAACAGTCTCGGTGGTCTAGTGGTCGAGCACACAGTTTCTGAATCCAGAGGTCGTGGTTCGAATCCTGACACTGGCTCACACCAATGACTTTTCGAAATTGTTTTCTGAAACTTATGTGTGATAAATACCGATGACTGAAAACTTTGTAACCGGTATGGCAATAGGTTTGCCACCTATTCCATTTGGGACGTAAACATAACGGCGAGACGAGGCATAGCAGCCGCTGCCTACACCTTCGGGTAACAATGGCGTGAAGCTATGTTATGTTATGTGTTAATCAGTTCTGAGACTGGATTTCAACTTATTAGATTAGTTTGACATTTAATTTTGTAATATAATTATTATAGGAAGATTTAGACTTTATTTGTAATACAAGTACCTTCTGTATTGTGGAACAATGGCTAGTATCGATTAACGATATAGTATTGTTTACGAGTTTCTCCTCACAATGGTAAGGCTGTCTGAAAGAGATGACAGCATTCGATAAGAGTGCATCACTATCTACTACATAAAATTTCTTAATAGTTCTCAATAGATAACTATTAATTATGTAATGACAAAAAAAAATTGTAACTTCACGCCTTTATACATCAAAGTGTAGGCAGCAGTCAAACTGTCACGTCCTATATGGTAAAGGTGGTAAAACCTATTGTTATTCACCGGCCACAATGTTGTCAGTCATTGATGTTTATTACATATTTAACAGTGGCACGTAGTTTGCGGCATGAATGGGTCGACTCGACAGGTCAAGTACCACGACCTCTCAGAATATCAACGTAAGGTATCCGGAGGCCAAACCTCATTCCTTCCTCTACCTGTCCCCAATCCCTTAAAAGCCGGCAACACAACTGTAACACTATCAATGTTTCAGGTGTCCATGGGCGGGTGTCCTCCTATTCCCTCTTTCGAATAAAAAAACATGATTTGGAAAAAAATTAACTCCTCATCTCCACTTGGCAATTAGAAGTTATGAAATATCGATTATTGACCAATTGTAAGAAAGTTTACATACGTAACAAAAATGAAAATAAGAAATGAACATAAGAAAAAACGTTCGGACATTTGAAAGAATGGATGACGCAAGAATGACTAAGTCGACATACAATGCAAAAGAGGATGGATGTAGGAGTCGAGGACGGCTACGATACACCTTCCACGACCAAGTAGAACGAGTTCTGGAGGAAAGTGATGTTAGGAGCCTTAAAAATCGTCGCGCTTGTGGATAGTGCTATGAAAGTCAAATATGCGAGTGAGGCGTGTAAGAATCGCGTCTTATGGCGCTCTGTTCTCTCTACCTACCACGCAAAGGATTTAGGGTGAAGTTACGTATGTATGTATAATTACTGACAAAATTGTGCCCGACGCGTGCCAATGATAGGTTGATGATGTTTTAAAAACTTAAAAAAAAAACACTAACTTGGTGCTTTTAGCGAATTGTCCATTTTATAGCAAAATTGTATTACAAACTCTGTTATATGTGTACAGAGCTACATTGTACAATATTCCATTTATTAAACCACCGAGTCCCAACGCAATTAAAGTTTAGTTCAACTTGCTGTAGATAATTATCATGTAGAATAATCATTGTATTTGACGAAGCTTGAACTGAGTAGGTGGTTGGATTTGAGCAAGCTTGTTTGTTGATCGACTGGAGTGGAGGCTCTGTCAATATGCAATTTATTTCAAGTCTGCGCTGAATTCGTGCCATATTAATTACATAGTATACAATTAAGTGATATTTTTAATAACGGATGGAAGTACTGTTGTTAAGCATTGACTTGCGGAATTTTTACATAACAAATGGATGGTTTCAGAACCTATTGCCATATAGCGGGTATATTGTTATCAGTCGTCGATATTAATACACATAACTTCCGAAACTGATTTCGCGAATCTATTGAGTTGAGGCGGTCGACCCAATGATTCAGAAGAAGGGTCCACGACCTACAGGCCTCTGTGACAACAAACACTCAAAAATCATTGTCGTTTTGCCGACGACATCGTTGTAATAGCAGAGTCGCTGAAACAGTTAAGCAGAATGCTGCGCAGCCTAGACGAGTCCTCCCGGCGTGTCGGTTTGGGCATGAACTTCGACAAGACCGAGGTCATGTGCAATGAACATGTCGTGCCCGAACCGATAAGCGTCGAAGGGTCAGTTCTCGAAGTCGTAAACAAATACGTCTACCTAGGCCAAATTATCCAGTTAGGTAGACGAAACTTCGAGAAGGAGGACGAAAGGAGGATTCAGCTGGGTTGGGTTGCATTCGGCAAACTGCGTCGAGCCTTCACCTCGCCTATACCGCAATGTCTGAAGACCAAAGTCGTTGACCAGTGCATCTCACCGGTGATGACCTACGGTGCCGAAACTTGGACACTCACGGTGGGGCCAGTCCACAAATATAAAGTCGCTCAGCGAGCTATGCTTGGGGTATCTCTGAAAAATAAACTCAGGGATGAGTATATCCACCAGAGAACTGGGGAACCGACATAGCTTGTAGAATAAGCTCGCTGAAGTGGCAATGGGCTGGTCATATCTGCCGAGGGACCGACGGTAGATGGAGTAAGAAGGTCATAGAGTGGAGACCGCGTCTTGGTGAACGCAGCCCAGGACGCTCACCAGCCCGATGATCAGAGGACCTCAGAAAGGCTGCTGGAAAAGACTGGATGCGGAAGGCAGAGAATCGGCTGTTGTGGCGCACATTGGGAAAGGGCTATGTCCAGCAGTGGATTGCAATAGGCTGATGATGATGATTGGATTGAGCCGGTCGATCCAATGATTCAGAAGAAGGGTCCACGACCTACAGGCCTCTGTGGCAACTAACAATCAAAAATCGATACCTATTTGTCTAATTTTCATCAGTCATTGAAATTTATAATTCAAATATAAGTAAAATAAATTCTTAAAAAAATCGGAGAGTTATTGACTTCAAATTCGAGACCTCTCAATCAGCTGTGATAATGAGCTTCTGGGTTATCGAGTTAATATATACATTATACACACATCATATATTAATATACAGTAAGTTAATTATAACACAAATTATTTCAAACAATATTAGACTATTAAAAAACAATTTGTGAATATAAAATTGAACAAACAACTGTGTTTTAATGATAATGATACTCGAGCAATAAACAATTATAATACAATAATATATTATATATGTAGGTATATAAAGCGTCTATAGGTGTATGTAAAATTTGTTCGGTTTCCACAAATGAGCGGTTGGCTGCCAGCCAATTTTCCCACCTCACCTCATAAGAGTTAATTGTAATTGAATAACTTAATTTTGTGGTTCATTTGGATATTATTATTGTATAACGAATGAGGAACGATGATATCTCTGTGGTTAAAAAATAAAATAAAATATTGCCGAATTTATTGAAGTTAAATTAAACATACTGATACCCTGAAGTTAGCTACAGTCAGTTTGTGAAGTTAGCGATAATTCATTAAACTTATATAAGTAGATAATGATACGATAATTTAAATGATTTGTAAATTTCGGATAAATGAAACATTTGGAAGAAACCGGTGTGTGTATTTGCAACATATTTTCCAACATAACGTTAATTTTACCTACTCTTTTACTGGTACGAACTTCTTTGTATATTGCTGTGTGTCAGACTGTCGAGAGTGTGGAAAGCTAGAAAGGCAGGTAAAAGTTATTACTTACTAGAACTGTTTCCTCCAGTTGCAGTTCCAGTTAGAGTATAGTAAATTGTATAAAAAATAGAACAATGCAGTGAGTATTTTGTTAGAAGATGTCATTTAATGATGTTTGGTTGGTTGTATTGAGAGAATTCAGTTCACTTCAGCAGAACTCAGTTCTGTTTCATGCCGTAGATACATTTCTAGAAAATTCTATTAGAGACGGCGAGCGCAATTAATGTTTGATTTTGGTCATGCAACCAAGATTTTGCAGTCAGCAGCCAACTGGTTTATTAGCAGTGCATCTATTTGATTATAGTCAGGAGACCAGGTACGTGTGATAAAAGAAGAACTTTTCTGTTTAAGTTATGAGCGAGGAAATATAACTAATATGTTCCCTTGGTCGTTGTTACTGGATTTCAATCCAACCACCTGTACACCTTTTCAAAATCCATGTCTCTCTTCGTTGTAGCGTTAGCGTTACTATTCAGAAGTTAACACTTTAGAGGGATACAATAAATACACGTGGATCTTTTGCGATGTTATATAATAATGCGAACTATGTACTTCGTCAAAATTTTGGGGTCGTTTACGGTTTTAGTTAAACTTCTATTATAGCTAGCAATTATAACAGGAACTTGAGTCGTAACAATATTTGTTCTTAGACATGGGCATTATTATGTAAATTGCTACAAAGGTCTACTTATGTAAAATTACCTCGAACCGTTGTTAAAGGGGGAAAGTCTTAGAAGTATGGGTTTGTTCGTATAGTACTTAATCATATATGTCTACGAATAATTTCATACTAAGTCCCTTGCAGGGTGGGCAGAGAGAACAAAACAACATAAAGCGCAAACCTTACTCACCTCTTTCCTTCAACTTTAATCATTCTTCTCTTAGACGTTCATCGATTTTCACAACTCCAGAGTGAGTCCATTTCCAACATCACCTTCCACAAGGATAGTACGCAGCAGTTCTCGACTTTTAAGTCCTTCCGCTATTGCACTGTATAGTCAACCTATCTGCTTAGTCAATCTTGGATCATCTAATTTTTCTAAATACCCTTCTCTACTTTAACCGACACCCTCTTTCAATACTAATTATAAGTTAATTAATAACAATATTTTCATCAACATTGAAAACCCTTATCAAATGAATTAATGAATTAAGTTTTTGATTTATAATTCAATGTAATCTTTGCAAAAGTTCTTCTGATTAATTAAAATCTTTATACATAATAACTTGTTAGATAAACTCCCTTAAACTTGTGTAAACAATTTTGAAAACGTAATAAATCATTTACAAATCGCCCTAAAAGTTATGGCGAATGTCTCAAGTGACTGATTGACTAATTCATATGATGTTGATTGAAGTTAATACAAACGTGAAGTCTGCTAAATCAATAAAGAACTTTTTATTTTTATAAAGATTATACACAGATGTAACATATTTTCATACTGTGTGTGTGTGTGTGTGTGTAATATGGAGTAACTAAGGATGCGAAACAAAGTTCAGCCCCGGGTCATCTAGTATTACATATTTCCATAGATACTGTTAGCGTAGTGTCTAGTAACCTATGTTGGGGATAGTAAGTAATATATATAAAACGCGGGTTTGAATCCTGGCTCACACCAATTACTAAATACTTTCTGCCCGGTATGGCAAAAGCTTCGCCACATACTACATCTACACTTTCGGGTAGAAAAAGCGTGAAGTTACGAGCGAGCTAAAGAGTACCTAAACTTTAAAAGTTTGTAACCGAATCTCAAACTATTTTAGTCTAATTTCTGATTTAAATTGACTTCCCAACACGTCAGGAGTTTTGGCGGGACTGTGGAAGAGACATGTCCGCTATTTGCATTATTTTCTCAGATTTGTGTTTCAATGGATATTACTGAATAAAATTCGTGGCGTTTTATTGAATAAGTGTTCGTATATGAGTGCAAATGTGGGAAATGGTGTAGGTATCGTGTTTAGTGTGCTCTTCTACATTCTCGTCAGGACTCCCTCGGAACATCATGCATAAAGTGCCACGACTTTATGGATGATTAGGTTAGGTTAGGTTAAGCTTTAGGGTTGGGCTAGGTTAGGTTAAGATTAGGTTAAGAATGATGCTGTTAAATATAAAATAAGACTTGACTTAAAGGTCCTGGCAACCAGGTCGTTAAATTATATATATATACCAACACATCAGAATTAATGAATCTAATTTTTATTCGAGTTTCGAAAAATTCTGTTCGATGAAAATACTATTTAGTACCTTTTTAATACTTTCAGTATCAAGGGCGTTAAGTAACATACGTAAAGAAACATAATATATTTCAACTTGACTCTCAACCATACTTAAATCAGAGTACTGTTTAATTCTCATTAAGTAATAGAATGTATTCTGGAGGAAGGTGATGCATGAAAAGAGTTATGAAAGTCAACGAAGCGAGTGAGGTGTTTAATAATCGTGCCTTATTTGTGCCGGATTTGGCGTGAAGTTATTTATGTAAGTATACAATCTGAAACATAATGTTGATGAGAATTTTTGTAAGAAAACGTAATAATTGTCAGTCGGTCTTCAGGACAGATGTTTAATTACATCCAATGTTATATAATTAAGTACTTTTCTAGCTCGCTTGTCATAATTAACGTTTAATTATTCATCTCGGTTTTTTGTATAACACAAATTTTAATCACAATGATACATAAAATAGTTACGTATACGTTTAATATACGTAGATACGTTTAATAGTCCGTCAGTCGTAAAGCTACGCAGTTCGCCGAAAGCGTGGCAGACTCGACCACTAAAATATCACGACTGTGCCGAAAATCGACAAGTGTCTCAAGCCGCGTTTTTTCCGTCTCTGTCCGCGAGAGAAGTATCCGGAATCTTTTTGGCAGCCGTGTGCGCTAAATACAACTGTCTACAATTTCGAGTATTAAAGGTGTGAAATCACAAAAAAAGTGCTTTGATTTGTGCTTTCGTGATGTAAGTTTATTTACAGTAACTTTACCTGTTACCAAAAATACGCTATGTTAAGAATATTTTATAACCTTCAGCGCTTTATAACAATAAAACGTTCATATAAATTACACAAACCAGATATCACCTCGACGAGGACTTTAACTGCTGTTCTGTAATAGCAAAATTATTCATGAGCACCGCTTCTTAGAATGATTTGTCGTTCAAGAATCAGGCGTAACTACGTAAGACAAAATATCATGTTCCGTTTAACAAAAGCGTGCGCACATATGTTTTGCAAACTAGATTGGAAATATGTTAAAGTAAAGCCCTAGATAATAATGTCAACACATCCTCTTCTTGTGGATGTAGTAAGAAATGATCGGGGTTTTGACTAGATGCGGACCATATTTCATATCTGGTCTGGTTATACTAAAAGTTTAGATAGACGTCACTTTTGAGTCAAAGGTCCCAATTTTCAATTCCCTTTTATACCGCCTGAATTATCTGTTATAAATAAAACTGAATCGCAATGTTGGCAATTCGTCATCTATTACAATAACGATTAGAAAATTTATCTTTCATACCCAGAAATAATAGGCTCAGTCTATATCTTCGCGTATTAAAGGCGTGAAGTTACTATAAGCACCAGCTACTATATGTTATTATACATGCAACTAAAAATATGAAATATCTAATGAATTTTAATTTGAAATTAGTTAATACATTGTAAATCTTGCATGACCGGGTAATTTCCGTGTATTTGGATTGAAGGTAGAAACATTCAAATAGAAGTCCTGATGGCAATCATCTAGGCTGTCTAGATTATCTAGGCTAATCGTACTCTGATATATCAACTGATATAACATTCTAAATTATTATGCTTATGCAAATTAATGTAGGTATGTAATTTTACACTTAAACGAAATTAAGTCTGTAGTTAACAATTATGATTGTAAAAACTGAAATGTTTCAATATATTCCTAGTAAAACGACGCTTAATATTAAAAGAAGTTTTGTTTGCATAACAATTTCAGGAAATAATATATCATTTGCACACAATTTATGTAGATAAATCTAATGATAGCCGGAAGTTTCGATTCAATAAAGCCTTCAAAGAAACAGACATATGTACAAAAAAAAATCTGCTTGTCGTTCAAGCCGGATAAAATGGCTTTGTATTTCAGTACAAGAAAATTATAAAATCAGTATCAATTCGTATCATATTTTGAATAAATAAATTTATAATTCACAATACATGCTACTGGCACGTTTATTTTCAAGGAAAATTTATAGTTCCGATCAATTTTGAAAACTGCGTGCCCGTCTAAATATTGGCTGCAGGCCAAAAATGGTATCCCCATTTAAATATTCACAGACTTAAACAGAGCCTCTAAAATAAATGATGAGCTTTTCCCAGGAGCCTGTACAAAGAACGAGGCAATGTACAATCTAATTAGGAATGTATATTCAGAATCTTTACATGCGTTTTGTGAAAAAATTAAGTTAAGAAGAAGAGGAAAAAAGAAAGAAGAAAAAATATATATATTGTCATCAAATCCGGGCTCACCGGGTTATATGCGATAAATATGGATGACTGACATCATTGTCTCCAATGTATGGCAGTGGATTTCGCCACATTTCATTTTTAATTTACTCGTAATAATTCTGAGGGCCGATGCGTAGGTGATAGATATTGCTTACACCTTGGTCGAAAAAGACGTAAGTTATAAATTCATTACTTTTAAAAACTTAACGTAGATTCTTGTAAATGTATGATTTAAGCTGTACCCACTTTTCTATGCGAAAATGGACTTTTATTTTCTATAAAAAAAACTCATAAATAGCTACATGTACTTTGGACAAGTGGTAGAACCAAGCAGCATGAATATGCAAGCTGCATGAATGGACCGACATTTTCTATTTTTAAAGGTTGTTTTTGAAATTTGTAGTTAATTTTTTTGCAAAAACGTCAACAATGCCAGCCGCAGACTTAAATAAAAACCTTTTATTTTATTTCTTTTTTCATTTTATTTCGTTAATTAATTTCATGTATTATTTGTTTTGTATTTATTAACATTCGAAGTCATAATTAACTGTATATAACTATATAACTGTACTGTGTATATAACTGTCATAATTAACGGGGTATTTAATTTTAATCACCTTTTATTTGAACTTATAGAAAACCGAAAGATAGTATCGCTGTAAGGGTATGATGTTCCGATGGGTCGGGCATGTAGAAAGAATGGATGATGACGACTAAGCAGATTGACAGTGCAAAAGTGTAAGGATATACGTAAGTAAGTTTAAGTAGTAGGTATTGGCAAAGTAGTAAAATAGTAGCATTGGCAAAGGTAACATTTAATAGCATGGTGATCATAATAATATGTGTATGTTTGTTTGTATATTAGAGGTTATTGTCACTACGGAATTACCCTAAGTAATTATCTAAAATAATTGTTTTTTTTTGTCAACTGTTAAACGAAAGATGTTGAATCGTTGAAGACTTTTCTTTAAATAAATCTTTTGTTATGGAATATATATGAAATGATCCCAGCGCTAACTTATGGAAGCGAGAGCTGGGTATGGCAGAGTGTGCATGAAAGTAGAATAAACGCGGTGGAAATGAGGGCACTATGCAAAATATGCGGAGTGACTCTCGCTGACCGCGTAGAAAACAAGGTTGTACGGAAGGAAGTTGGTTTGAAAGAGAGTGTCGGTGTAAAAGTAAGAAAGGGCATGCTCCGATGGTTCGGACATGTAGAAAGAATGGTAGATGCAAGACTGACTAAGCAGATATACAATGCAAAAGCGGATGGATGTAGGAGTCGAGGACGCCCAAGACACACATTCCATGACCAAATAGAACGTGTTCTGGAGGAAGGTGATGTTAAGAGGCTCAAAAACCGACGCGCGTGCATGAAAAGAGTCATGAATGTCAACGAAGCGAGTGAGGCGTGTAAGAATCGTGCCCTATGGCGCTCTGTTCTCTCTGCCTACCCCGCAAGGGATTTGGCGTGAAGTTGTGTGTGTGTGTGTGTGTATATATATGAAATGTCTATTGTTCACGCTGATGTCCTTTAGATAAATGTAAATGCTATCGCTATTAATTAAAATTGCTAATATTTAATTAACAACAACCGACCACTGGCATTGTTACAGATATTATTTTTGGACGGCCTCCTTGGTATTTATTCTACTGCCATGAAAATTAATTAGGAAAGGGCAAACACAACGTAAACCTTATGGAATGGTATTACGTCATCATGTAAAGCCTTAGGCACAGTGAGTAAACTAGAAATAAGGTTTTTTTATTTATTACAGCTTACATTACATGTACCGAGATTAGGGTTGCGGGTAAGTAAATGAGAACTATACCTATGCGTAAGTACTTACAGTTGGCCAACTGTACTCTATTCGTCTATTTCATTTTTGTCTCGAGAAAATTTGTTGGAAAAGTTATAATTCTAAAATAACTTCACGCTTTTGGTTATCCGAAGGTGTAGGCAGCGGCTGTTAAGCCTCGTCTCGCCGTTATGTTTGCGTCCCAAATGGAATAGGTGGCGAACCTATTGCCATACCGGGCACAAAGTTTTTCAGTCATCGATATTTATCACACATAACTTCCGAAAACAATTTCGAAAAGTTATTGGTGTGAGCCAGTGTCTGGAATCGAACCCGGACCTCTGGATCGGGAGCCGTGTGCTTAACCACTGCGCCACCGAGACTTATAATTCTAACTTTTGTATAACAACTTCCAAGTTCGAATCGAAGGCGTACAACAATATATTTAGTCCAATTCT
Organism: Euproctis similis; assembly: GCA_905147225.2. Classification (NCBI taxonomy): domain Eukaryota; kingdom Metazoa; phylum Arthropoda; class Insecta; order Lepidoptera; family Erebidae; genus Euproctis; species Euproctis similis. The sequence continues at coordinate 18,815,016 of LR990106.1, forward strand.
TTTTAGAAGGTATCCGATTTATATAATAGTCTTGAGACACATTGACATGGCGTTGAAGTTTTCAGGATTTTTCTTTTTATAAGCCTCATGTTAACTTTATTTGTATGTTTTTTTTTGTTACCGAGCACCTTCTTATTTATACAAGTAACTAGAAAACTTTTTTCGGAGACGTGAACATTAAACAACAACAACTTCTTTTACAAAATCATTTAATTGCATATATGATATATACAAAATACAGTACAATAAATAAACAAAAATAAGTCAAAGTATGCTGAACTTATTTTACAGAACATAATATAAACTTGGACTAAAAATTAAATCAATATAATTCACTAAAATTAAACCAAATCATTGCTCGTAATTAGAAAAAGCAAATATAATATTTATAAAATTTAATATTATATAGGTATGAATGAGTATAATTATTATCTTTTAGCTAGAGCTTACGCTTGTAATGATATCGTAGTGGATAGCGAGCTTAAATACAGCAGTATAGCAGTTTTTTTTTGTGCAGATTAGTTATTTCGTTGTATATAAATTACACTGTTTTTTGGCAAGACGCCTGTTAATCCGACTCAAGTAATGACTTCACTACGTATATATCTTCTGTTTTTTAAGCGAGATAAAAAAAAAATATCATATGGGTTGAAAAAATATTTAAAAGCAAAATAAAAAAACGTCTTTACAAATTGTTGAAATTCAAATAAGAACATTCCAGAATGAATCCTTTTCGAAGAAGGAAAAGAGACGAGAAAATGTCAATGATTTTGATTTTGATTAATATTTTATACGAATATTGGTAGAAGTATACATACATAACTTCACGCCAAATCCCTTGCGGGGTAGGCAGAGTAAACAGAGCGCCATAAGGCACGATTCTTACACGCCTCACTCGTTTCTTTGACTTACATAACTCTTTTCATTCACGCGCGTCGATATCTGAGGCTCCCAACATCCCCTTCCGCCAGAACACGTTCTTTTTACATATTTATCTGGGTGCTCTCTGTATCAATGAAAGTAGCTTTTGAACAAATACCATCTTTTTGTTCATCACTCGTGAAAATGATCTCTGTAAAGAGTTCGAAACGTCGGGAAATAAATAAAATTGGTAATAAATAAACGCGATATAATCCTAAAGTTTGTTTTAATGTCACGTTCTTTTTAGTCATGAAATGTGTATCTTGGCCGTCCTCGACTCCTGCATCCATCCGCTTTTGCATTGTATATCTGCTTTGTCAATCTTGCATCATCCATTCTTTTTACATGTTTGAACCATCGACTCATGTACTTTCTTACTTTTACACCAACACTCTCTTTCAATCCAACTTCCTTCCTTACAACCTTGTTTTCGACGCGATCAGCGAGAGTCACTCCGCAGATTTTGCGCAGTGGTACAAGTATATTTGTAATATTTAAATATATTTAAGGAACACGGGCTGATATGGTGTCAAGCTTAGTACGTATATGAAGTTTATTTTAGTAAATTTTGTATTTTTATAGTAGTATATTTATAAAATCTTATTTATAAGTCTCACACAATAAATATTAACATAATATTATTATTTATTTAATATATTCTAGTTACGAATATCTCAATATGCAAATTCTTTTAAACATTCATGTACAGTTGATGGAAAATTGTATGAGTAATAACTATATATGCGTCTAGACTATATATTTCAGAATTCAAGTCGCAATGGCATACAGTGTTTTTTTCTTTTAGTTTCATATTGATATTTAGGTACTTTATCATACTCATGCTTCATATTATAAATGCGAAAGTTTGTGAAAATGTCTGGATGCTGAAATATATGTTACTTACATTAACTAAATTGTTCATATTAATATAATAAAAAAAATATTTTGAAAAGATTAAGATAGAGAGAGAGAGAGAGAGAGAGAAATAGGCATGAATTCTTGAATTCTATTCCTGAATTCTTAACAGTGGTAGAGCCAAGCAGTTCGCTGCATGAATGGGCCGGCTCGACCGGTGAAATACCACGACCTCTCAGAAGACCGACGTAAAGTGGCTCATGCCGCGTTTCGTTCTGTGAGAGAGGTAACCACCACCCCCACCCCCTTCCCCATCCTTTCCTATCCTAGGGGATAGCGGGGTAGGCCCCGTAAAGGTTGGCAGCGCAACAGTAACACTATGTGTTGCTGGTGTCCATGGGCGGCGTTGGTTGCTTACCACCAGGTGACCCGCCTGCTGCTTTGCCCTGCTATCCCATTAATTACATATCAATGTAGTTTTGTATTTCCAAGCAAATCGATGGAAATCGGCTTTAACAGCTGGCATGTTTTTTAATGTTAAAAATAAATTATTTTTGTCATTATAACGTAAATCAGGCACATTAATTTCGGTTTATCGGAGAATCTAACGTACCCCAACGACATGCCTCGCCTACCGAACGTGCTTAAGCCTCATACAAAAAAAAAAACTAATAATTATTGTATATTAACTGTTGACTTTTCGATTTTAATGGTCCTACTGAAATCTCTCATTATTGGGTACGATAGTATTTATAAAAGAAAACAGTAATTTACAGATTCCTATCATCCACACCGTATATATCTAATGATCGGAAAATAAATGTGTTTGTGTTTTGTTAACTTATGCGACCTTATATTTTGATATGGTTGGACCTTACATAACATAACTTCACGCCTTGTTCTACCCGAAGGTGTAGACAGAGGCTATTAAAGCCTCGACTCGGCGTTATGTTTACGTCCCAAATGGAATAGTTGGCGAACCTATTGCCATACTGGGCACGAAGTTTTCAGTCATCCATATTTATTACACATAAATTCCGAAATGAATTTAGAAAAGTCATTGGTGTGAGCCAGGATCCGAACCCATGCCTTCTCGAATCAGAGGCGGGGTGCTCGACCATTCAACGACAGAAGCATTTTGGTCGGATCTTAACTTTGATAGTCTAGTATTCCCGTTGCTGCATCGTAGTATGTACAAGCCTACTTCCATCTAAATAGTAGCGATACTAACTTCACATATTTTACATGTTTGGATAAGAGTATTTGGCACTTGAGTTACTTATTGCACGCAAGTACAGTCCTCAGTAGCACGTGTTAATGTGTAATTTAAATTAATTAATAAGTTAAATTTCATAAGTATTGGGACTATACTTTTATGTGTATGTGAGGATATTTAAAAAAATAGCTATTTTCATTTGTTTTATTTTGACTTGATTACTCCTTGTGTATTTTATTTAAGTACATAATAATTTTAACATTTGGTCTAAATATTGGATGGTCTGTTTCAATGTCATTGTAAGAGACACACACATACAATATATTATGTGTTATAATCGATTAGCAAAAAAACGACTTCCACCCTCCGAACATGATCCATGAAAATCAACAAAGTAAATAAATAACCTAAATCAAACCTAAAATCAAATAACCTGTTTTTATTGTACCAACGTACGAAAAATAGAGTTAGAAAGGGGAACACGATTTCGTTCCGTTGGTTATAATTTCCCAAGGTGAATGAAATTCAATACTGCTATCGAGGCACTACTCATGTCTATACATATAATAACTTGACACATTCTACTGTCTACTTCTAATATCAAAGAGGCATATTATGGCCCTTATTAATATGTGATAAGTACATTATTCCCGGACTTATAAAGGAGCAGCAGTTCTAAATCAAAAAGTCATAGTATCGTATCACACTTCACACTGCTTAAAATTCTTTTTGGTATTATGTGTCTTAATATCCATGACCAACAACATTAGCATTTATATGGCATATATGGGTGATTTTCCACTATTGATATTTTTTATCATTTCGGTGATGTTTTTTATTACCATTACTTTTACATATCATTATCATTACATATCATTATCATTACATAGTATAAAACAAAGTCGCTTTCTGCTGTGTTTCCCCATATGCTTAGTTCTTACAAAGTACGCAACGGAATTTGATGCAGTTTTTATTAATAGTTAGAGGGTGTCAACAGGGTGGTTTGAATGTATAATTTAAATAGTTACGAAAAAGTCATCATTTTCGAGAAATAGCACTTTCATTGTAAACGCTGCAAAAACAACTTTTGATGCGAAATGTAAAGTTCGCCTGGTCAGCTAATATTAAATAAAACAACAAATTTTAACCTTTTTGGAACATATGCTTAAGTGGACATCAAGTAACATGAACACTTAATGAAATATTTGAGGTTGAATTTTTAGGAGTCCAGTGTATGAACGAAGAGATACAAATAATATCGTTTTTTATAATAGGTTATATTAGAATTTATTGATGTGAAAGTTGATTTTAGTCCAAATACTAAGATATTTTAAGAGCCGAGATCGGTTGAGAACAGTTCACCGAAATGATAAATGGACACTTGGTAATACTTTTTTTGATGTTGTAGATGAAATTGCCAAATTATGTTTTTGGCCAAGGTAGAAAAGTACCTGTTTTAGTATGAAAAACAATCAAAATTATAAAAAACAACATATTGCAATACCGTTCTCAGCATTCCCGTGTAATTTTTTTTGCTTGCGTGAATCACCTGAATGAGAAATTGATATTATCCAATTATTACCATTTGGAAGGTAAAAATTTAGCGTGTCCAGGTTTAACGGCTACTGCCTACAGCTTCAAGTATAAGATGGCAAATTAAAAAAATATGTGCACCCAAACTTTTTCTGCTCGGCAGAAAAACATCGGTAGGTATGTAATGCCACAGTTTTTTTTTTATATTTCATGAAGTTCGTTCAATACAAGTATGCAAGGATAATGGCTAATGATGTAGTGCTGGGCCAGGTGAATGAAATTGTATATCTTGGATGCGCTTTTAGCAGAGATGGAAGGTACATCGCGGATGTAGACAACAGAGTGGCGTTAGGAAACAACGTAAATGGAGCGTTCGGCAGATTCCTGGGCGTAAAACACGTTATCAGAAAAGCCCAGCCATCACACGCATAAGAACCCACATGTGCTACTGATCCGCCAGCTTAAGGACGCGAGACTTGGGTATGGCAGAGTGTGTACGAAAGTAGGATAAACGCGGTCGAAATTAGGGCACTGCACAAAATCTGCGGAGTGACTCCCGCTGGCCGCGTAGAAAATAAGGATGTAAGGACGAAAATTGAATTGCAAAAGGAATTGTGTAAGAATCCTTATGGCGCTTTGCTATCTCTGTCCAGCCCGCATGGGATTTGGCGTGAAGTCATATACATGGCCATGAGATCCTTTCCTACTTCATGGGTCCAAGCATCGAGTTTGCTGTTCAAAAAGCAATTACTAACAGAACCGGGTGGTGTTCGTTTCTCACTTGTCGTTGTCTTACTACTCAAGAGCTTCAGTTTTATGATAAGTACATTATAATACTTATATGGGATAATTTATTGTAATTTTTTTTTACTATCCATGCAAAATACGTTCTCTAACAAATACGTCTTTTCTTAAATTAATTTGAGTATATTAATAACGCATAGTTACTATTTAATTAATAACGATCTATTAATTACGTACTACAATCGGTTAACAACTAGTAACTTTAACTATGAAAAAGGAACGAACTAATCTCCATTCTTTTTAATATTATTATAGCTAACTAACCTTTTTAATCAGTCTTTTGTAAGTAATTAAAAGCTTTGTTCGGTGTTGTAACAAGTTGAACTTTTGCAAAGTTGTAAGGGTTGCCGTCTGTTTTATTATTAAAAGAGATAACTTGGGTATATACTGGGATTATAACACGTCAGGGGTGTTATCAACTTCTAAAATGTTGTTTTATATACTTAATAATGTATCAACTAAATAACTGCTCTGGTTAAAATTAAGTTTAGAAGCAATGATATTATGGAAAGCCATCCACATTATCTGAGTACAGTCGCGTATACACGTAAAACTCCTTGATAAGCTCATCATAAAATTTAAAGGGGCGTCCAATAGTTACGTTAGATATTTTTGAGCATTACCGATCCGCCAAACCTTTTTATTGAGATAATTTTTCAAAAAACAGCGATAAAAACAACGTTACTGCTACTTAGCTGTTTGATTTTTGGTTTCTTTTTATAAAAATTCATTTAAGGAATGATTTATCACTTTGTTTTATTTAATTGATTTACCCAGCCCCTTCCACCTTGGTGGGATTTGGAAAAAAACAACCTTATCCCCTACCAATCTAGAACCCCTAGAATACTGCACGTAATTAATGGACGTCACTTAAAAAAAAAACCAACATGAAACGTAAGTTTGAATGTAGATCCTCTAGCACAATATATATTACTAGAATTGGAGTAAGCTCGCCCTGGTAATAATTTACGTCTTACTGAAAACTGTTACCAAATTACTCAAGTTTTCAATAGTTTTCTGCTACAGAACGAAAATAAGTTTCCAGTTGTTTAAACGACGAAAATAAATAGCAATGAAAACATGCTTTCTAATGAAGAAAGTTCTTTTTTTTAATTAGTTACTATTGATAGAACCACGTGGGTCGCTGCATGAATGATTGAAGTGCTACAAACTCTTAGAATATTGACGTAAAGTGGCTAATCCTGCGTTTCTTTAAGAGAGGAATCTGGATGGCCAAAACCTCTCCTCCACCTTTTCCGAACTCCGATTACTTTGTCTCTCTCTTTTTCCCCAATCTTAAGTCCCGGCAACGTAACTTTAACAATAGGTATTTGTGTTGCAGTGCGCGTGCTCGGTTGTCCTTTGTCCCTTAAAAGTAATTTCATCACTTATCGATTACAAACAAACAAACAAACAAATCTTAACATTGGATAATTCACAGTACATATTAGATAAACCTATATTTAGTATTTCATTTGTTGCAAAATTATCAGCGCCATTGTGTAAGCCCGGCATTATTACAGACGCTTAAAAGCAGTCTCTTGCCGAGTGCGCTCGTAAAATGGGACCTAAAGGATATCTATGTGCTTAGTATGGTGTTAATGTAACACAAAATGTGTTTTAACCCATTTAATATGATATATGATACATAGAAACTAATATATGGACACATTATTACGGGTATCTAAGACATATCTTTGTTCTGTCTTAAATATATATATTTCGTATTTATAGTTATCTTTGAGAATAAATAACGTAAAAATTGTGAGGTTATTGTACGGTTGACTTATCTTGGCGAGTGGTACCGCTCCAGAAAATACATCCCATCCCATTTTTCAAGCGGATGTCGTAAGAAGCGTTAGAGCCCTGTCTCATTATCCTGATTTGTTGCATGTTGCGTTATAATTGCCTACTCTTTCACGTGTTAATGGCGTGAGGCTAAATATTTTTGGGTTGGGACATTTATGAGAAAAAGAGTACATTTTGCTGACGCTTTGTTCATAGTGAATATATAAAAATAACTAAATTTAAAACGACATTGCAGATGTGCACGATTTAACCAAGAAAAAAAAAACTATATTTCATTTTTTGCTATTAGTTCAAAGTAATAAATGATGTCTACCACTTTATATAGATTCCAAAGCAGATAAATATCGACATATACCCATGAAACTCTTCAGCAATCAGCCAATAAATAGGCCACGCGCCCAATCCTTAACGTCACATTAATCACATCTATTGTTTTACTTTTAGCGATAGGAATCACTTGACCCCATGTCGTTCAATAGCGTTCCCTGTTCTATACCATGCAGTTTTGTTTGCTTAACAAGAAACTACTATAGTACCATGGAGCTGTTGTTGAGTATTATCTATACTAATATTATAAAGAGGAAAGATTTGTTTGTTTGTTTGTTTGTAATGAATAGGCTCCGAAACTACTGGACCGATTTCAAAACTTCTTTCACCTTTGGAAAGCTACATTATCCCCGAGTAACATAGGCTATATTATATTTAAAAAAAAAATAGGGATCCTTACTAAAACTCCAATAATGTAACATAAGGTGTAAAAAATGACCTGAAAAATTCCTTACGTCGCGTGCGCTGCGAAAACTATTGATGATAGAACAAAATCATTTACTACGACTTTGCAGAACTCATCATTATCTACAAAAAGTGTCGCGACAGCATTTATCTAAATATTATAGTTATGTCACAGTAAGCAGTTTTTTATTCTAAAATAATATATGCCGCCTCTTGAAAAGGCTCTTCATTTGTACCTTGATATTAATCCTCATCAAAATAAATTACTTTATATTCAAGACGGCTTTAATACCTTTTTATAACTTTTTGAATTATTCAATTCGGACATTTCATTCGGAAAAATATGCTTTTGACACTATAGTCGATAGCGTGAATAATAACAAAGGAAAAATATTTTTCTTGCTGCATGAATGGGCCGGCTCGACCGGTGAAATACCACAACCTCTCAGAAGGCCGACGTAAAGTGGCTCATGCCGCGTTTCGTTCGGTGAGAGAGGTACCCGGAGGCCCACCCCCCTTCCCCATCCTTTCCTATCCCCTATCCCTTAAAGGTCGGCAAAGCAACAGTAACACTATATGTGTTGCTGGTGTCCATGGGCGGCTTTAATTGCTTACCATCAGGTGACACGCCTGCCCGTTTGCCCTCCTATCACATAAAAAAAAAAAATTCGCCAGGTGGCACTGGCAAGACTTTTCTTGCAAATTTGATACTAGCTAAGATAAGAGAATCAGGGAAGATAGCGATTGCAGTTGCTTCGTCAGGAATTGCCGCAACTCTCTTATAGGATGGAAAAACGGCTCATTCTACTTTTAAACTTCCACTATCCGTAACTCTTGAGCAACAATCGTTATGTTCAATCCGTAAAAACGGCCCTCTTGGTAAATTATTACAAGACGCCTCATTGATTATGTGGGATGAATGCACTATGAGTCACAGAGCGCATATAGAGGCCGTGGACAGAACATTAAAAGACCTTAGAAACTCCTCTGCCCTCATGGGCGGGATTACTTTTGTATTTGCTGGAGATTTCCGACAGACTCTTCCTGTCATTAACAGAGGTACGCGAGCAGATATCATCAAATCATGTTTGATATCGTCTCCCTTATGGACTTCGATAGAAAATTTAAAATTACGGACGAATATGAGAGCTCATCTTCATGGAATCACAGATAGTAATTTTCCACAACAACTGCTAAAACTTGGAGAAGGAATTTTCCCACTCCAAATTGAAGCAGTTGTGACATCCTGCTGGATGAGTCTGTAGGCTAAATAGTCCATAATTTAGAAAATTTAATAGATGCTGTATACCCTGACATCGAGAATTTGCACGAAAAGGACTTTCATTGGTTGTATTCAAGGGCAATAGTGTCACCCAGGAATGATACTGTCAACGAAATAAACAATCTCATTATTCAAAAAGTCTCCGGCCAAATAAAAAATTACAAATCGATCGATACCGTGACTAATATTGAAGACGCAGTCCATTATCCACAGGAATTTTTAAATTCACTAAACCCTTCTGGACTGCCACCACATGAATTGACGTTAAAAATTGGAATTCCAATAATGCTTTTAAGAAATTTAAGCCCTCCGAGCATGTGTAATGGGACGAGACTGCTTATTAAGGAATTGAAGGACAATTTAATTGTAGCGACCATTATCACTGGCCCAGCAGCTGGTCGAGTAGCTCATATACCGAGAATACCGATGATCCCAACTGTTCTGCCAATTCCTTTTAAACGACTTCAGTTTCCGGTGAAATCATCTTTCGCGTTAACTATTAACAAGTCCCAGGGCCAAATCTTCGAATTATTAGGGATCGACCTACGAAAAGAATGTTTCACTCATGGCCATCTGTATGTTGGCCTATCACGTGTCGGAGCTCCTGAAAATCAATTTATTTTGCTGCCACAAAATAAAACTACTTCAAATATCGTTTACAGGAAAGCTCTGACTCACTAAAACTAATGGCTTTTGTTTTGTAAATAATATGATATATGTATAAAATTTAAAAATAAAAAATCCAAAAAAAAACACTAATAAAAAATATGAATAAAAAAAATTCATAAAAAAAAATTCAAACTTCCTTTATAATTTTACTTTTTTTTGAAACCCGATGCAAAAAAAGGGTGTATGTGTGTGTGTATGTACCCGTGCAAAGCCGGGGCGGGCCGCTAGTATTACAATATTTTAAGGCCTTTTGTTACAGTGAAACAATGTAATGTCACATTTGAAATTGGAGTATCACTATACTACTTCACTAAGTTAGTTTTTTTTTAATTCGAAATTAGAATGTTAGCCGGTTGGCTAATCGAATTGCGACTTTTATAGTGTTTATTAATATCTTTAATTATTTATGAATAAACTCAACGCAAAATAAAGCCGTTAAAAGAAATATAATTCATAATAATGTCTCGGTGGTCCACTAGTCGGGTTTCCTGCTTCTGATTCAGAAGTCGTGGGATCGAATCCGGGCTAACACTAATTATTTCTCGGAGGCCATGTGTGATAACTATCGATGACTGACAAATTTGTGTCCCGAGTATTATGTTCGCCACCTATTCCATTTGGAACGTAACATAACGATTCACGGAGGCGTTGAGCCGGAGGCGTTAAGTTAATTTTATTATATAATGACTCTTTATTCAATATAAAAGAACAAATAAACAACGCAAAATATGAACAGGTATTTTCATCAATATGTTTTCCGAGATTATATACCTACAATGCTTACTGTTTTTAAAATGTGTATTAATATATCCAATTATCCCGATTCAGTTATTTATTTGATTTAATTGTATTGATGAAATATGAACCATAATGTTTACTCTTCATGGTATGGTCAGGCAATTTCAAAACATCATAAATCGTCATGTTTGTTCCGGATTTGAGGAGAGTTATGATTTAAAGCTAACCGCAGACTTTGGCTCAGCAAAAACTTGCTTGAGAAGGGTTAACCAAAAATTTGCAAGGCGTCCTTCGCCAAGATTAACATTCGCCTAACTACAGAGTTAAAATATCTTGTCACGTACATTTTACAACTTGGGCACACTTTATTATCTGACGAAACGACAGAAAGCACCTCATGCGTGATATAAAAATCCCTAACGTGAGCTTCTCACTAGGCTTTTTAGCTTGAATGGATACAGGTTACATATAGCTACAGCTCTTTTGCAGATTTAATATCAAGCCTACAAGTATTGTACGAGAACTGATTTCGATAAAAGAGGAATCAGATTTACTTTACTTTTCTGTAGGTGCAAATTACTTTTAACGTATTTGGTTTGATATCAAACTTACTTAAAAAAAAAAAGATTTTTAAAAATAGAAGACAGGAAAGACAGAACATAAAACAGAATTTTAAAATTCCAATTCTCGTCTGTTTTATGGGTGTCCTCTCCAAGTTGCGAAACTACTTGATGTATTGTACTTTTAGACAATACTTATCCGTAGTTCGCGTCCGTACTTTATCATTTCAATTTCATCATCATTCTATTTCATACTCTTTTATCGCTCGTCGTCGCTTCATAGTAGATTATAGAAGAGTGGTTACTGTTTTAAATCAACCCATCTTCTTTTTGGTATTTATATACCGATATGTTCATTAACTTTGATTGTCATCACTTTTTGATTGACAGTTTATTTCCTATTATTATTATTATTGACAGTTTATTTCCTAATTGAAAATAAAAAGAAAAACAATATAACTCGGCTAATATAACATAACATAACTTCACGCCTTTTGTTACCCGAAGGTGTAGGCAGCGGCTGTTAAGCCTCGTCTCGCCGTTATGTTTACGTCCCAAATGGAATAGGTGGCAAACCTATTGCTATACCGGGTACAAAATTTTTCAGTCATCGATACTTATCACACATAACTTCCGAAAACAATTTCGAAAAGTCATTGGTGTGTGCCAGTGTCTGGAAACGACTAACTCGGCTAATATAATGGATAAAAAACGCTATACTCTAATATAACGGATGGAGCTAGCAATTTGGATGGCAAAAAGTTATCTTATAATTATCAACATTAACAACAAGCGGATGGATGTAGAGTCGAGGACGGCCTAGACACACATTACATGACCAAATAGAACGTGTTCTGCAGGAACGTGTTAGGAGCCTCAAAAATTGACGCGCGTGCATGAAAAGAGTTATGAAAGTCAACGAAGCGAGTGAGGTGTGTAAGAATCGTGCCTTATGGCGTTCCGTTCTCTCTGCCTACCCCGCAAGGGATTTGGCGTGAAGTTATGTATGTATGTATGTATAAATTATTAAAAGCATTGTTCTTATAAATTGTCCTAAGCTAACGATTAAGTTACCAACGCCAATGTAGACCTGGCCACAATTAACTGAGGGGATGGTCATTGTTTTTGATTAACTATCCCCTTTGGTAGGTACACAGGAGTTTATCTGATTAAACTGAAAACTGAGCGTTGACAACGAGCGCAAGGCCAGAAATTAAGTTCCCTCTTTGTTGCTAGTTCCGTACGTTTTGTTTGTTATCAAGGTTCTAATTCAACTTTGTGTAGTATTACTGAAACACAAATAAGTCACGATTTGGTTTTAATTAATGTAGATACTAAATATGTTATATATAACATAAATGATTCTATTCTAAAATATATATATTTTAGAATAGAATCATTTAGGAAATATCTATTTTGTATACCAAGAAAGACTATTTAATACTAGCAGACCGCGCGAACTTCGTACCGCCATATTTTATACATTTTCCACTAAAAAGATTATTGCCGCGATCATATTAATACCCCAAAACTTTCCTCATAAATGGACTACTTATCACATTTTTTTTTCCAATTCAAGTTCCTGATAAATACATACATAACTTCACGCCACACCCTTGCGGGGTAGGTAGAGAGTACAAAGCGCTATAAGGCACGATTATTACACACTTTACTTGCTTAGCTGTTGATATTAGTGACTAACAACCAAGATATGATGAAAATAATAAGCAGTTAGCTGCATGAATGGGCCGGCTCAACCGGTGAAATCGGTCTTCTGAGAGGTGGTGGTATCGACGTAAAGTGGCTCGTGCCGCGTTTCGTCTTACTTTGTCAGAAGCTTTTTGTGAATCTTTAGTTTTTTTTAATACTACTTGAACCTTTTTTTTTAATTGGTCATTGTCGACGATTAAAAAAAAAAAAACCTGGTCACCACATGTTCTTATCAGTATGGCTAACTTACAGTGAGTGTTTTTTTTTATAATTTAAATGATGTCGATTTGGCACCTTGGTATTACTCTTATCAAAATAAATTCACTAAATTTTAAAAGAGATCACGATATTAAAAATGTAAATATAGACGGGCAACTCTATGTGGTATGCAGACGTGTAACAAACCCGCAAAGTCTTTATATTTTAGCAAAAGACGCCAAGATCGAGGTGTGTAGCATATCCTAAGCGCTTCGTCCATTTATATGAAGTTGCAATATTGTAAAGAATTATAGATAATATTATAATATCTGCGTGAAGAAGTAACTGTAAACTAACTCTAGCTTTGACCCATGACTTTGGTTACTTAAATATGGAAGTATTTTTAAATATTTTAATATTCGCATTGCATATTACCTAAATATAATGAACGGAAAATAACGCGACACATTTAGGTAAACTTAAATAAAACTTTTAGGGTTTCGCGTTGCATATTACATAAATATAATGAACAGGAAATAACGCGACACGTTGAGGTAAACAAATAATCCAAAAATATATAAAAATCTAATTTACGTGTCTTAATAGACTCGGAAATCATCATCATCTAGCAGACCGCGCGAACTTCGTATCGCCATATTATATACATTTATGACTAAAATTTACTGTCCCACTCTTATTAATAACTTAAGCTTTCCTCAATAAATGGACTATCTAAAACTAATATTATTTTCAATTCAAACCAGTAGTTCCTGATACATACATACATAAATTCACGCAAAATTCCTTACGGGATAGGCAGAGAGAATAAAGTGCCACAAGGCACGATTATTACACGCCTCATTCGCTTAGCTAGTATGTATTAGCGGGTACTGACAACCAAGACATTGATAATATTTACAACTTCAATGAAAGCTTTATTATCAATGCCAAGAAGTTGTCCCAAGTTTTTTGTCAACCTTTAATACTACAGTTTTTTTTAATACTACATAAATGACTTTTTTATTTGGTCACTATTGTTGACTTCAACGAAAAAAACGGGACACCATATGTTCAAACCGGGGTAGCTTACTCACAGTGAGTGTTTTTATAAGTAAAATGATGTCGGTTTTGCGATTAATCTTATCGAAATAAATTCACTACATTTGAAAAGATATTACGATCTTGAAAATTTAAAGTTTATTATATCTAGAATGTATTATAAATCAGTCACATCAGTCACACCTTGTCAGTGACAGAGTCAAGCAGTTCGTTGCACGAATTGGCCGGCTCGACCCATGGAATACCACGAGCTCTCAGATTATTGTCGAAAAGTGGCTTTTGCCACGTTTCGCTCGCTGAGAGAGGTATCGGAGGCCTAATCCCTTTCCCCCTCCCCTTCCGAAACCCACTCCCGACCCCACCCATATCCCATTGTAAGGGCCGGCAACGAAACTGTAACACTGCATGTGGTGAGGTGGCCATGGGCGGCGTTTGTAACTATCACACGCCTGCTCGTTTGCCCCTTATACAATAAAAATGTAACCTAATTCCTATCCTATTCTACTTCTAATACATAAAGTTCTCGTGTCACAATTTTCATTCCCATACTCCTCCGAAACGGCTTGACCGATTTTGAGAATCGATTTTGAAATTTTGTATGCATCTCGGGTAAGTCTTAGAATTTTCAACCCCCTACGATCAACCCCTATTTTTTAAATTTTATTTTTTAGCAAGACAACGTTTGCCGGGTCAGCTAGTAACATATAAATGTGAATGTAAGTTTGTTTGTTATGCTTTCACGCGATTAATACTCAATCGATCATCATGAAACTTTGTACACATATTCTTTGAGGTAATTTACATATATTTGCCATATATTTACCAAAAAGTCATTGGTGTGAGCCAGAATTCGAACCCGCGACTACTTGATTCAGAAGTGGGGTTCTCGACCACTGGACCACCGAGACCTTTTAGCAAAAAACAAACGTAAAAAAATCTACCTGCTAGCTGTCGCGGTCCGAGCTGTCCGAGTCGGATGCATCATCTGTAGTGTAACTAAATATTTCCCTAAGAAATGAATACTTACATTTTGTATTTTGCGATATCTTTTGAATTAAATGTCCGAATCGAATTATTTAAAAAGTTCTAGAAAGGTATTGAATCTATCTTTTTATTGAAGTAATTTATTTTCAGGAGAGTGAATATCAAGGTACAAAATAAAGCATTTTTATAACGACATCAATTTACTTATTTTAAAAAATTCAAAAAACACTTATAGTGAGATAACTATAATAGTTAGACATATGGCGTCGCGGACTTTTTTATAGACAAATTTATGTTCTGTAAAAGTGTAGTACATTGTTTTGTTCTAGAATTAATAGTTTTCGCAGCGTTCACGATGTAAGAATTATTTTCGAGTCATTTTCTTACACCTCGGGTTACATTATTGGACTTATAGTAAGGATCCCTAATTAATTTGAAAATATAATATAGCCTAAAGCCTTCCTCGATAAATGGACTATACACCACTGAAAGAATTTTTAAAATCGGACCGGTGGTTTCTGAGATTAGCGCGTTCAAACAAACAAACAAACAAACAAACAAACAAACAAACAAACAAACTCTTCCGCTTTATAATATAAGTATAGATGAATAAATACTTGTCTCAAGACGTAGGCAGTTAAAAATCTTTGTTAACTAAAAAAACAATAATGGATGATCTATTTCTATGCGTACATTGGGTTCTAATGTTTCTCAGCTTGACTGTCCTAAATTAACACCAGATTCAGTACAGCTGGAGCGAGGACGCCAAAAATGTATAATGCTGCAAACGAAAGGACTGTTCGATGTCATAGCCAACGTGCCCTAAAAATAATCATTTACTCCTCTAAATGATTTTTTTTTTTGCTGTCGATTTCAGAGTAAATTAGCTCCTGCTAGCTATAGCTAGTTGCTATATAAAACATTTTTTTATGCGATAGGAGGACAAACGAGCAGGCGTGTCACCTGACGGTAAGCCACCAACGCCGCAGCAACACGTATAGTGTTACTGTTGCGTTGTCGAATTTTAAGGGATAGGGGATAGGGAAGGATGGGGAAGGGGGTGGATCTCCGGGTACCTCTCTCACCCAACAAAACGCGGCATGAGCCACTTTACGTCGATCCTCTGAGAGGTCGTGGTATTTCATCGGTCGAGCCGACCCATTCATGCAGCGATCTGCTTGGCTCTACCACTGTGGAACATAAGCAAAAGGAACTACATTCTAGTTCAAAATAAACATTCAATACATTGCTCAATTTGAAACATTACTGTTTAAAGCTACAATACAAAGTTGACTTGAAAACAAATATCGGTTTTTGTCACAGCTCCTGTGGGACATGTCCACTTTTTGTTTTTATTTTTTTGTAGCCGAGTTGTTACTAATGATCGCGACCTAACCAAGTATTACCCCTTTGGGGGAATAAACCATACATATTGGGTAAATTTACTGTGATCTTGGTAATATACACATATACATTGCATTCAGTTTAATATTATTCTGTTACTAGCTTCAAACGTCAAACGTCTTGACTAGCAAGAAAAAAAGATTTTGATGAATAAATAAAAAATAGGTGTTAATCGACGAGCGGTGAAAATTTAGGATGGTATTTATTATTGTATGATGTTCTCAGACGTACCTAATATGCTTACAAAATTTCATGAGAATTGGTCAAACCGTTTTGGTTGAGTTCAATAACGCACAGAGAAAAATTTTATATAGATGGGAGTAGAATGAGGGGTTTACGTGGATATTTGTTCTGTTTCTATGTACAAGAAGACCGATGTCCCTTTTGCAAGTTATGGCTGATAATTTCGGTATTGATGACTAAACAAACTATACCCAATAAATGACAATGTGTGCGCCATAGTATTCGTATCATTTAAGATCAAATGTCTTAAAACTTGGCATTTCCGTACTCTGGCGCCATTTTAATAATATTGATTTGAGAAGTAAAATGTTCTATACACGGTTTTCTCGAATCACTATAGAAACAAATTATTGTCTACAGATGCAAGTCTTTTGAAAACAGTGGGTAATAAAAGACATCAGTTACCGTCATGACAAAAAAAAAGAATTAAAACTTTCTAGACAAATTAATCTTCTACTGACAGGAGAGGTTATACCTAAATTTTCACAGAGCTTACAAGAATTTTCAGAGCTTTTATGATGTAAAACTATATATGTTGTAACATAGGCAAGTTTGCCTTATTTTTGGCCGAAATATTCTAAGACGAATTATAAGTTACTATCGCATTATTATTTGATTAATAAACAACAACATCCATAATCACCATTTCCTTGTACTGATTGCGGCAATTTGCCGAGAAGAATAATAATAATAATCCATTATTTTGCTTTCTTATTTCATTTGTGCAAAAGGAAATTATGAGAGTGTTGGATTGTTTTTTTCTATATGGAGAGATTCCTGATGATGCTCGTTTATTTTTGATCTTAACGAAATAATTTCCCTTTCAATTTGCTCGGCAAAAAAAAAACAAAAGCTTTCAAATCTCCACGAAATTTAAATGTGACCTCTTTTGAAGGAATGATCTTTTTGCATATCTATATGTACAGTTGGACACGAGTATACTTAAGAAATATATATGCATTTTTATTTAAGATCCTCAATCTTGGAGTCGGTTAAGCAGTAACCTTTTTCATTCTCTGACAGACACATAGACTATAAAAAGTGAGCTAAATAAGGTTATATCAACGGTTTACGAGCTTCACACGTGTTGCCATTTTATAAACCCACGGTTCATTTGATATTTACTAAACTTTAAAGCTACTTTTATCCGATTGCACTAGAATGAGGATTATTTCTCATTATCTCTTCTATAACAATTATACGTTCCAACAGATCTCACCTTAAAATTCCAATTACTGTGATAGAATCTCCACCTAACACGTACGATGTCTAGACTCTATTCTTAGAAATTTTAATGAAACCGCATGCTTTTAATCCTGTTTCTCAGCTCATATTAAGTTTTATTTACAAACGTGTTGAAAATGTGACTTCTAAACAGTTTTATAAAAGGAATTGACATAATTGTGCTCATATTAAAGTTTATTGAAATCTTTCATTAATATTATTTTAAATATATTAATATGGTATCGATGGCGACAAAACAAGCCGTTGGTTTGATGACGGCAATATGTATATTCATTTTTAGTACAATTAAAAGCCTAATTGTGAAATCTTCTGAGATTTTCTGCTCAAAATATCTACACATCTAACATAAACCATTCAGCAATTTATTGTCTAATAAACCTTGCTAAAGAGGTTGACTAAAATTATCCGAAAAAAAATTAAAAAAAGCAAAAGTAACCCGTGTCATAGTAATGAATCAAAGTCAGTGTGCAATTGTTAAATATAATAATATGCGGACCAATAGTGTTTCATGTTCACGAGCGCAAATGGACCGCACCCAGGGGATAGATAACGAATAATAATATATATTTTGGCGGGTTTTCCAAGCAAACGTTTGCCTCATACGCAATGCGGCATTATGCCGACATCGTGTGAATGTTCTCGGTTTGAATTTTAAAAAGTTTACATACCAAAAATAAAAAAAAAGAAATGTCACATACCTATTCGAGACTTGGCCGATTTGAAATTTTAAAAAAGAATCTTAATAATCTATTTTTCAATAAAAGGTTATACTACTAAAAAAAATGAAATTTAATTTTATAAATACACTCGTTCCTAGAACCGACTTGATAAGAAAAAAATGTCATTTTATTGTCAAAAACCAACTGATACTATTTACGTGATAGCGTTATATAAATTTAATATTCAACAATCTCAATCATTCTATTAACATATAAGGGCAATTAGTCATATATAGATAGTACTTCATCCAACTGTATTAATTAATCATACAGAATTTGCTTGGTTTTTTTTTTGGAATTTCACGCCTGGATATCTCCAGGCGTGAAATTCGGCCTGATCTGATAAGATTAGGCCGAATTTATTGTCCTGAATCTAGCTTCGTCAGTTTGTATTCCTTATAAATACTATCATTTGTAAGAAATAACTTAGCAGGCACTATTGTAACGTTAGTCGTGCTTAGAAAAGGAAAAACATTTATAAATATATTCTCAGGTATATGTTCTTGTCCAGCGCACTCTTCCATATATCTCTAACAGAACACACAAAAGGTTTTAAGAGTTCCATAGTCTCTTTGTGTTAGCTTATAAGTTGGCGAGCTGTAGACTGTTCAGTGCACTATAATATGAGGATTAAGTAGACACGAAATAGGTTTCTACACTCGCTTCTATGTTGTATGAATAGAAAAATTATCATACTAATATAATAAAATTATAATTAAGTTCTTTGTATGCAGTCTCAACTTAACTGTACTAAGTACTCTGAATTTGTATTAATTTTGAGTTGAGTATTGTACGTATCTTAGCGTATTTTGTTGTAGAATATAATTTTCTTATGCTTTTATTGTCATTCGCTGAAATATGTCATTCAAGAAAATGTGGTCGGAACATTTTTCTACCCGATGTCCTAATAGCTTGGTAGGATTCCTGTTTGAAGTGTCCCAGATTAACGTCTGTGCGATCAGTTTTGTCAGAATAAATCATTCATCATTAGCCTTTCGGAGTCCACTCCTGCTCCCATATGGAACGCCACGACCGACGGGTCTCTGCCACTCGTTCCATTGGCTTCTTACGGTTTTTACCAAGTCGTCGCTCTTTTACTCCATTACACTATATAACCAGTAAATATAAGAGAAATTATATTTATGAAAAAGAGTTTTTCATAAAAAAGAATACAACATTTGAATTCGCTCTTTATTATGATCGTAAGCTAATATAAGATCATTAACGTATATTAATGAAAAATCGTAAATAAAATCTTACTCATGTATCTCTTTGACAACTTTAATAAAAGGTCATATTTCTAGGAAGCCAAGTTTGAGCACAAAGAGCTTCTTATCTGACATAATGCCTCACAATCCTTGTGTAATAACGTCGTAGGATGAGAAGCGTTCCAAGTATCCACAGTTCAGGAATATTTTTAAAGGAAAATTGTACGATGCATAACCTTCATAGCTTGACTAGCTTCTCAACTTCAGCAGCGCAGTAAGCTTAAAAGATCGTCGAGACAAACTCAATAATGTGAAATTTTAAGATTTCTCAATTATGAAGGAATAAACTATGTTTCTTTATATTCTATTCAAATCCTGGATCCACATCCTGGCACATCTTTTACGCAATAAAACGCCACATGGGTTACTTTACGTGGATTTTCGTGGAAGTCATGATATTTCAGCGGTCAACCTTGTCTAGACTCTACCACTGTTAAACGCTTTTTTATGGGAACTAGCAAGTAACTTTAATAAGGGAGTAGGAGTAGAAAGGAAGGGGAAAGGGGTTCAGGCCTCCGGATACCTCTCTCACCGAACGAAACGCGGCACGAGCCACTTCACGTCAATATTTCGAGAGGTAATGGTATTTCACCGGTCGAGTCGGCCCATTCAAGCAGCGAACTGCAAGCCTCTACTACTGTTAACTATCGAGATTATCATTTATCTAAATTTATTTCCAAAAAAAAGCGGTAACTCGATCCTAAATATGGCATATAGCGGAGTACATTAACCCTTTCAACATTTGAAAATACGTGACTTGACATAGTTTTATTATTTATATAGATAACACGTATCTATAATCTTTTCACGCTAATGCCCGTCTTAGTATGCGCAGTGTGAGACTGCAAATTGCAAAAGTTTCGGGCACGTGTTCCTTCTGAAGGGACATACTTTCTTTCTTTCTTTTTTTTACAGTTTAATGCCGCGTACATGCTCTTGTAAAAACGACGTTTTCTTTCACACTTAGAACAAATAATTGATGAAGCAACGTGCCTATTTTTTTTGTTATGTTTTCAAAATACAAACACAATTTAGTTGTTTGACAGTGATGTCGATTGATATATTTGTGACAAGGTCATATGAAATGGACCAAAATGTACGATAACTACAACAATAACTGCTAAAATAACTACGAGCTCAAATATTAATGGTAGTTGATAAGTAGAATACATTTTCTCCAACAATATCTTGGTTTATGTTTACAAATTGTAGAGTTAGTCTTACTTCCTATGCTAGTTTTATGTCAACTATTCAGAGAATCTCTAAAAAACAATATTTGTCTTATCACTAATTAAATT
This sequence comes from Euproctis similis, assembly GCA_905147225.2. NCBI lineage: Eukaryota > Metazoa > Arthropoda > Insecta > Lepidoptera > Erebidae > Euproctis > Euproctis similis. Next base: position 18,836,263 of record LR990106.1, read on the forward strand.
ATTAATGACTGAAAATCTTTGTGCGCGGTATGGCAATAGGTTCGCCACCTATTCCATTTGGGATGTAAACATAACGGCGAGACGAGGCTTAACAGCCGCTGCCTACACCTCCGGGTAACAAAAGGCGTGAAGTTATGTAATAAGTTATGGTGCTAATAAATCTCAAATAAATATAGAAAGAAAAAGAAGAAAGGAAGAAAATATGGAATATGACAAATGACAAACATGTTTGCCTCAAAATCAATTGTGCGAAGCTGCACAAGCTGTGGCAGAAATATGTCGATATTATTATACATTACTAGCTCACCCGGCAAACGTTGTCTTGCCGAAAAATTAAATTTATAAAATAGGGGTTGATCGTAGGGGGTTGAAAATTTAGGGTTGTATGTATTTTGGTATCCCGTTTTATAAAAAAAATAAAAAACAGAAATATATGAAAAAATTAAAAAAATATATTGAGGGGTGGGGTAGCCTTGTGATTTAGGGGAATCAAAAATAGATGTTGTCCTATTCTCAGACTTACCCGATATGCATACAAAATTTCCTGAGAATCGGTCGAGCCGTTTCGGTGGAGTTCAAGTTTGAACCCCGTGACACAAGAATTTTATATATGTATTAGATATATATACGTAATATACATTAGGTATTCTTAGTGAGTATAATTGACTGATGCTCTATGATATAACTTAATATAACTTAATGCCTTTTTCTACCCGAAGGTGTAGGCAGTGGTTGTTAAGTCTCAACTCGCCGTTGTGATTACGTCCCAAATAGAATAGGTGGCGAACCTATTTTTGTTTCAAAGTTATGTGTAATACAAATCACACATAACTTTCGAAATTAATTTCGAAAAGTTATTGGTGTGAGCCAGGATTCAAACTCGGGATTCAGAAGCGGGGTGCTCGACCACTAGACCGGCGAGACCTTCATACTTTTTGCCGTATTTTACGCTCTAAATGATTAGCTAGTACAATTTATATTTATTTTTATTTTTTCTTGAAACTAATAAAATTAGATTTTAACAGTTATATACACTTTAAATTAAAACTAGCTTACATACTTGGTCATCATTAATCTTTCATTCCAAATATTTTCCTAAGCAGCTTTCAAGAGACAAAATTCATAATATTTGAAATTCCAACAAGTTTTTTTTACAGAAATCTTATTTGATTCCAGATTGATGAGGAACTGACGGTCATAATATGGTATTCTAAATCTAAAGTAAAGGTTACATCTGTCACTTGTACTTGTCAATCAATCTGTAAAAAAGGTAACAGCTTAACGTCACACCCAAAATACAATTTGGAATATTTAAATTTTATTTTTATCCACATTTCCAACTAAAAGTATACTCGGTAGGTTTATTTTCTCTATAGCTAGCAAGATTTCAGCACTTGGATTGTTTGGGACATCCGTTTCGAAAATTTCAGAGTTCAAATCCCGGCACAACACCTTTTGCTCGAATGCAATCACCTGTAAAATAAGAACAAATATTTTATTTCTCAATACAAATAAGTGGTGCTTACATCTTAATGCATTAAGAGACATTGCTTAAAGCGTCATAATACTTAAGCAATTAAAAGTTTTTTTACAACATAATTTTTAGCCGAAGGTGTAGGCAGCAGCTGTTAAGCCTAGTCTCGCCGTTATGCTTACGTCCCAAATGGCGAACCTATTGCCATTTCACCGGGCACAAAGTTTTCAGTCATCGATATCTTTCGTACATAAATTTCGAAAAGAATTTCGAAAGGTCATATTTTAATAGACTAAAAGATAATTAGCTTGATAAAGGGGATATCAGATTATTACTAACATAAACTTTTCGAACGCTGAACCCTAAAAATCATTCCGCTTCCCTTTTGCTAACCTTTTGGTTGATGAGATCAAAGTTGAAGGACGAATAAATATTCATCCACAAGCCAACATCGATGTTGACCCTCATACATTAGAGAATAATTAAATGTCAAGAAAACAAATCCCTCATAAATACATTTGTATCTGAGAACTTTATTAAATATATGAAGGGTAAATTTTTATTCTACTATCAAAATAATATACCCTTTTATGCAGTCAATACATACATATACAATAAACGTATGTTTCTATTTATACATTCATAACTTCACGCCAAATCCCTTGAAGGGAAGGCAGAGAGAATAGAGCTCCATAAGACACGATTCTTACACGCCTCGACTTTCATAACTCCTTTGAGGCTCCTAACATCAATATTTTCGGTCGTCGTCGGCGTCGTGGTATTGCGTCAGTCCAGCCGGCCTATTCACACAGCGAACTGCTTGACTCTACCGCAATAATAATAATAATAATAATATCTTGGATACAATACACACAACGCCCTCTAGTTCCAAGCTAAGCAACTAAATGCTTGTGTTATGGATACTAGATAACGGATATTAATACATATATACTTTTCTTTTGTAAATACATACTTATAATACATAGAAAAAACACCCATGCGCCACACAAATATTCATGTTTTTCACAAATATTTGTGCTCGGGTGGAAATCGAACCCCCGACCTCATTGCTGTAGCTTGTAGTTTTACCAATGCGCCACGAGGCCCGTCAAAAGCGATTACATAACTTTAATTTCAAGTGGGTATTATCAACGTATGTCTCAGCACATTTCAAATAGATAACGATAAATTACAATTAATGAAGCATTTATTATTATTATGTTTATATATTTCACGAAGCTACTAAATATAATTAATGATGTTCTTCATATAATTTATATATTTATTAAGTTTCTATCCGACAACGGTCATATTTCGTTTGGAAAGTTTCCAAAGACCGCAACGAGATAGTTAAAACTGCATAGTCAACTAATATGATATTCTGATGTAACGTGATATTTTTTATCTGTTCATAGGTACAGTACATTTTTTATAGTAATGTATACAAATTGTGGGTTCGGATCCTGACTCACACCAATGACTTTTCGGAAGTTATGTGTGATAAATATCGAAAACTTTGTGCCCGGTCTATGGCAATAGGTTCGCCACTTTTGGGACGTAAACATAACGGCGAGTCAAAGCTTAGCAGCTGCTGCTCACACCTTAATTAAATTTCCGATTAAAACGAACTTCCAGCAACTGAACAATAGTACAAGTCCCGGTGGTCCAGTGGTCGAGATCCCCGTTTCCAATTCAGAATTCTTGGGATCGATTCGGAATTGCTTTTGGCCGTTATGTGTGATAAATAGCGTTGGGTGACAACTTTGTATCCCGTGTAATGGTTTATAGTCCAGTCATTATAATAAGTTCACCTCGGAATTTGAGATACCCGGCTGTAACTCTGTAAATATTTATATATTGACACCCTAAAAGTTGTCTCAAAACCTACATATGGTAGGGTATACGCAACTATTAAATTTTAAGGTCAAAGTCACGAAAATCGGTATTTTGCGCTTTCTTCGTAAATATCTCATTTCCAATGAGATTTTTGCTATATGTATTATGTATCAATATTGTAGATTATTAAATTCTCTACGAATTTTGTATAAAATTATTTTTATATGGTGAACCGTTTTAGAAATAAAAGGCGGAGAGCGCGCGTTCACTGGACTGGTACCTGCGGTCAAAAATGCGCCATTATAGTTGATGAACTGTGAATTTTTACATAACTTCACGCCTTTTTATACCCGAAGGTTTAGGCGGTAGCTGTTAATCCGAAATCTGTGAAAAGTCTCGATCATCTTCGTTATGTCAAGTCTACAAAACCTAATAAACTTGGACAGTTTTCAAATATTCGACCAGTATATTATCAGTCCAAACTTTCTAACTTTCTAACTATCGTATTGCCCATTGACAATTTTACCACCTGCTCCAGACGATTTGCTAAATACAATTTTCTGGGATAATTCCACGTTAAGGTATAATTTCAAGTTATGTAAAAATTGACAAATATTTATAGTCTTTGATTTATCGATAGTTCAACAACTATATATGGCGCGTTTTCGAACGGAGGCACTGGTTAACCTGAAGTGGTCCTGTGACTGCGCGCTCTCCGCGCTGGATCTCTAAAACGGTTCACCGTAAAAAAATATTTTTTCATCAAAATTTGTAGAGAATTTAATAATCTACAATATTGATACATAATACATATAGCAAAAATCTCATTGGAAATAAGTTATTTACGAAGAAAGCGCAAAATACCGATTTTTGTGACTTTTGACCTTAAAATTTAATAGTTGCGTACCGGTGTACGCAACTATTTAATTACCATAAGTAGGTTTTGAGACAACTTTTAGGGTGTCAATATATAAATATTGACAGAGTTACAGCCGGGTATCTCAAATTCCGAGATTCTTACCTAATTTAACCTTAAATGACTGGACTATTAGGTTCGGCCATCTATTGCATTTGAGACGTAGCAATTCAACGGATCGAGGCTTAACAGCCGCTGCCTACATCTTAGGGTAGAAAAAAGTGGTGAAGTTATATTCACAGTAGAGTAGGCGCTAAAATAAATCTTTAACTTTTTTTTTTCATTTCATGGGGCTTAACGGGGCGTTTTAACGCCGCCCATGGACAGCGGAAACACAGTATTACAGTTGCGTTGCCAACCTAAACGAGAATCGCGAACGCCACTTTAAGTCGATATTCTGATAGGTCGTGGTAATTCACCGGTCGAGCCAGCCCATTCATGCATAGAACTCGAGCGTGGCTCTGCCAATGTTTATAATCTCGCATATTAAATTCGTAAAGAATGTAAATTTCATGTCGATTTGTTGTAATGCTAATGCAACTTATCTAATGTTAAGTTAGGATGTTACATAAAATATAAATAATGAGAGATTTTATCAAATAATATTTAGGAAAAAATATGTTTTCTCATAATAATATTATTATTTATTAATGTAAAAGAACACAGAGAGAGATAAAAATCATGGGAGAGGAAAACATTAGAATTTATGATTGTACAGACATATTTATATATTGTAGCTTGTTATGTAAGTAATATCACATTTTGTAAGCATCTAAAAAAGTTTTGCTTGACGTCTTAAAAAGTTAATATAAAATTCCCTGTCTTGACATAATCTTCAAAGCCGAAAATGAACCTCCAGTACTGAAAAGTTTAAAATTTTGGGTAGTTCATGTATAAAATTTTATGTCGAAAGTATCCTCAAAGGAAATTATTTCGGAAATCTTAACGATGAAGACGAAACAAAGTGTGGTCGGAAACTTTCAAATTCACTGTTCTTGCAAATTGGAAACATTTATATAGAGGTACACCTACTCGTTGTAAATTACCCGATGAACTACTAGTCGAGCACTTTTATTTCATATTGAGACTAGTTGATCCGGCGCATTTGCATGGTTCATTGTGCACTGTTCCGCATAAATAATATTAAATTAATAATAAGAAATTTGATTTCAGGTAGTTTTTTAATTGTATATATTGTAAATAATATTAAATAAGTACATTTTGGATTTATCACATTTTGTTAACTATGTCATACATGAATTATAGATACAAACCAACGGGGTGACATCCTCTGTCAATAAAAAAAAACCGATCCAAACGGTACGAATCCATTGGGTACTTTATACTTGGACTTTATACTTTGGAATGAAATGATATCAAACTCAAAACTTTTCGAAAAAATATCAGCTGAAGTTATTTCTTTGTTTTGTAGCATATCGTCTTTTCATACTTAAGAGCGCGACAAAACGTGAAGAATCGAATGAGGGTTTTATGTGAGTTTTAAAAAAAATCTGCTCTTACTTCGCAATCTATAAAAAGACTTAGCGTATTTGTGTTGTTGTTATTTAATTTCATGGAGTCGTCTCGAAGGTCCAGTGGTCGAGCACCTCTATTTTGAACCAATAAGTCGAGTGTTCGAATTTGGGCTCACACCAATGACTGTTCGAAATTCTTTTTGGTAGTTATATTATTATATGATCGTAAAAGATGACTGATAAAGATAAAAAATACTTTTAAAAAAAAAGGTAAACCGACTTCTACAAACGTAAACAAGAAGAAGAAGAAGTCGGTGCAACACAATAGAGTACGTTACCTAGGCTGGCACCGACTCCAAAAATAAGTAACATTTGTAAATATTATAATAGTTAAAGATGACTTTATTAAAGTATTACGTTTTGTATATCGTATTAAGTATACGAATGAGTAAAGTACGTTATTTATCGCTTTTTAGTTATAGAGGTACTGTTTTCATATACTTATAGATTGTGTGGTTTACGTTTGTAGAAGTCGGTTTAACTTTTTTTTAAAGTATTTTTTTTCACGAGTTTTAGTGATATTAATGAGTTGTGAACATCAATAGAAGTTAGTTCATTTACATGGCTTTCAGTTTAGTAAATATATTTGCACTAATTACAAGTCCGTTTTTTAAATGGTTGATATTTTAGGGAGCTATAATTGACACAAATAGGTACTTAGATAAAAGAGTACATTATGATAATACTTGCTAAGTATTTATATTTTTGTAATTATCATGAGTAGACCCAATAACACTAGAGCCCGAATGAAGGCCAATCGTAGCCTGGAAACGATTGCAGAAAAAAAAAACATTTTTACAGAATTGTGTCGTCCTAACCGTATAAGAGTTCTGTAGCTTCATCATCAGCACAGCAGTAGATATCAGACGTTGATTTAAGCATACCTCCCAAGCAACACATTAGTCCTATATACTACTAAACAGTTTCCATTGACTAACTGCAGTACTGTCTCCCAACTCCTAACCGTTAAGGAGTTCTGTGACTTCTTCATCAGCATAGCAACATCAGGTGTATAATCCAGCATAATTCACCAGCAACACGCTAGCCCTACATACTACCAAGTAGTTTCTATCGACCAATTGCAGTGCTGTCTTCAAACTCCTAACCGTTGAGGAGTATTGTGGCTTCTTCATCAACACAGCAGCATCAAATGTTGGCACCATAAGGAATATCCCTAAGACATCACTATTTCGAAATAAAAACAGCATACTTACATACAACTTTTGGTGGACGCCTTCGATTTCTTCTGGTTCCCATCATCAGATCCTGACCTGGTGAAAATGGGACCATCTCGGAAGTAAACACTATACAAAGAAAAAAAATTTTGAAATCGGTCCATAATTGACGAAAATACCATACGACAAAGCCTGAGCACCAGACGCCTGAGGAAAGGCAGTAAGTTGTTATAAACAGCTAAAAGCCGAAAATATTGATTCCATTTGAAAACAAAATGTCAATGGCAGCACCCATATCCTATCAAAAAACTTCTAGAGTTTTATGGATTTCTAGATACATACATACATATCTTCACGCTCAATCACTTGCGGGGTAGGCAGAGAGAACAGAGCGCCTTAAGACACGATTCTTACACACCTTACTCGCTTGGTTGATTTTCATAATTCTTTTCATGCATGCGCGTCAATTTTTCAGGCTCCTAATATCACCTTCTTCCAGAACACGTTTTATTTGATCATGGAATGTGTGTCTTGACCGTCCTCGACTCCTAAATCCATCTGCTTTTGTATTTCTGCTTAGTCAATCTTGCATAATCCATTCTTTCTACATTTAACAATTTCTATCAGGAAATAAAAAACATGTTACAGTGTTATTTATGTAATAATGCCGATGATCATTCGCTTAAGGCGCCAAAATCAAGGATAAAGCAATTAGTAACTTTTTCCTTAACTAAGCTCCTTATCTTGTTACGTCAGAGGCAAAGTTTCAGTCAAAGTCCGAATCGGTTTATACTCTTTAGCTTTATTGTTTTAAGTAGACATAAAAGTACTTAAATGTTTAAAGGCGATTTCTAAATTTGTAAAATAACAACATGAAATTTATCTTAATTTTGTTTATAATTTTAATTAATAAATGTCTGCTTTGCCACGAATTTTCTAGCAGCCAACGGTAAAGGCAAGCACGAACAAAAGAAAAAAGGCGTGAAGCCATGTGATGTTAGTTTTATGAAAGTTTATATGGATGACTTCTAAAATTTTTCTTATGAGAAATATAAGATAATAATTTAATATTTGTTTACATAATTTGAGATAGTACTATTATTCTCAAATTATGTAAACAAATATTTCTATTACTTTCTATTACTCTGTTTGTCAAACACAAGATTTACAGCATTTTATCCTTCGACTGATGTGTCGACAAAGATCAAATCTTCTTTCTTTATGTATGAAAAGACGAATTATTTAAAGTTTTCAGCTGATTCTGCTGATTGTGTTGTATTATTATATATTTCGTGTAAAATTTGAGTATTTGAAATTATTTTTTTAGTAATGTTAGACGATGTTTTAATTTAATAAGCGTTAATATGAATTCTAGGTTAAAACCTACTTTGTTGTATAATCAATCAATGGTTAAGAGTCTGGGCTCACACCACTGACTATACAATTGCACTCGATTGCTGGCAACAGCTTCAACCTATTTGAAAATAAAAAAATCGGCGAGTCAAGGCATAATTACTAGTGTTTATCCCTGTAGATTATAAAAAGCTTGCAGCTAGTAAAATACCTTATTATTGAGAAATTTGTCACAGTAATGTAACGTAAAGATATATATGTAACGGATATCCGTTATTCCGGATATTGATGAACATTGATTTGTTGATATAATAAATTCAAAATCAATATGTTTTTGTGGTATTCGTATGATATCGTATGAATTTGTTTTAAAAATTCTATATTTGAAAAAGGTTGTTGTACATACATTAACTCATAAAAATAATTAAATACTAACCACATACATACTTGATTTATTACTTCTGTCAACAAGCAGCGGTTACCAAATAATATGGTAACATAACATAACTTCACGACTTTTGTTACCCGAAGGTGTAGGCGGCTGTTAAGCCTCGTCTCGCCGTTATGTTTACGTCCCAAATGGAATAGGTTGCGAACCTATTGCCATACCGGGCACAAAGTTTACACTCGTTCATTTGGCGGGCCTCGTGGCGCATTGGTAAAACTACCGGTTGCAGCAATGAGGTCGGGGGTTCGATTCCCTCGTTGTGACAAACACGAATATTTGTGTGGTGTCTGGGTGTTTTTCTCTGTATCTGTATTTACAAAAGAAAAGTATATATGTATTAATATCCGTTATCTAGTATCCATAACACAAGAATTCAGTTGCTTAGCTTGGAACTAGAGGGCGCTGTGTGTATTGTGTCCAAGATATATTATATTATTATTACTCGTCGATATTTATCATACATAACTTCCGAAAACAATTTCAAAAAGTCATTGGTGTGAGCCAGTGTCACGATTCGGACCCGCCACTAGTAAAGTATTTATTTGTGTTATTTTGTCGACAGATGCATGTACGATTGGACAGATGAGGTCTATGGCTCCAAACTCCTGGGGCTGACAAGATGACGTCGGCTGGACTCTTGGTCTTCTGCTCTGTTCTAACTAGAACGTTATGTGTTATTGCTCCACAAATACCAGGTAAACAAAATGAATACTTCACAAAATAATTACATATTAAACATATTATTATTATTATTTGTCTTCATTCTCACCGACACTCAATTTCAGATTTTTTTATGGGATAGGAGGGCAAACGAGCTGGCGTGTCACCTGATGGTAAGCAACCAACGCCGCCCATGGACACCAGCAACACATATAGTGTTACTGTTGCGTTGCCGACCTTTAAGGGATAGGGTATAGGAAAGGATTGGGAAAGGGGGTGGGCCTCCGGGTACCTCTCTCACCGAACGAAACGCGGCATGAGCCACTTTACGTCGGTCTTCTGAGAGGTCGTGGTATTTCACCGGTCGAGCCGGCCCATTCATACAGCGAACTGCTTGGCTCTACCACTGTTTGAATTTTTAACAAAACTAGTTGAACCGGCGAACTTTATTCCGCATCAAAAGTAATGAAAAGTCAATTTTGGATTTATCACCTTTTCTTTTCTACATCATATATGCATTATAGTTAAAAACTATCCCGTTGACACTCTCTATCTACTAAACAACCGGATCAAAATCCGTAGCGTAGCTTCAAAGATCTAAGCATATAAGGGGACAGACAGCGGAAAACGACTTTATTTTATACTATGCTATAATATTACCACAATTTCAAGGGCTTTTATTTTTTGTATAAAGAACCCTGAAATAAAGCACTTAACTTGTAAATAAAGTAATATTACATACATACATACATAACTTCACGCCAAATCCCTTGCGGGGTAGGCAGAGAGAACAGAGCGCCATAGGGCACGATTCTTACACACCTCACTCGCTTCGTTGACTTTCATAACTCTTTTCATGCACGCGCGTCGGTTTTTGAGGCTCTTAACATCACCTTCCTCCAGAACACGTTCTATTTGGTCTTGGAATGTGTGTCTTGGCCGTCCTCGACTCCTACATCCGTCCGCTTTTGCATTGTATATCTGCTTAGTCAGTCTTGCGTCAACGCAGAGAGAACAGAGCGCCATAGGGCACGATTCTTACACACCTCACTCGCTTCGTTGACTTTCATAACTCTTTTCATGCACGCGCGTCGGTTTTTGAGGCTCTTAACATCACCTTCCTCCAGAACACGTTCTATTTGGTCTTGGAATGTGTGTCTTGGCCGTCCTCGACTCCTACATCCGTCCGCTTTTGCATTGTATATCTGCTTAGTCAGTCTTGCGTCAACCATTCTTTCTACATGTCCGAACCATCGGAGCATGCCCTTTCTTACCTTTACACCGACACTCTCTTTCAAACCAACTTCCTTCCTTACAACCTTGTTTTCTACGCGGTCAGCGAGAGTCACTCCGCAGATTTTGCGTAGAGCCCTCATTTCTACCGCGTTTATTCTACTTTCATGCACACTCTGCCATACCCAGCTCTCGCTTCCATAAGTTAGTGTTGGGATCAGGACTGCATTGTGGATTGCTAACTGGGCCTTTCTGCTAATATTTTTTGCGCCCAGAAATCTGCCCAACACTCCGTTTACGCTATTTCCTATCGCCACTCGTCTTTCTACATCCGCGGTGTACCTTCCACCTCTGCTAAAAGCGCATCCAAGATTTATTTTTTTATTTTATTGTATTTGTAAGATATACAATTTCATTCACCTGTTCCAGCACTACATCATCAACCATTATCCTTGCATCTGTTCTGGATTCCTCCCTTTCAAACACCATTACTTTCGTTTTCGTCGCATTCAACTGCAAGCCTTTAATCATGCAATCATCTTTCATAGTAGTGACTAGTGTTTGCAGGTCCGACGGCGATTCGGCTAGAAGCACGGCGTCATCTGCGTAAAGCAGGCAGCTCACAACTAGGTCACCCATTCGCATCCCTACATCCATCGATCTCATTCTCTGGAGACAACTGTCCAGGTACAGGATGAACAGTCGAGCGGACAGCACGCAACCCTGTCTGACGCCGATATTGACGTCAAACCAGGGGGACAAGCCGCCGTCAACACGCACACACGCTGTGCAGCCCTCATAAGTGGACTGCACAGCGCGCAGCAGTGCTCCGCTCACCCCGTAGCCCTGGAGTATATCCCACAGATCCTTTCGTAACACTCTGTCAAACGCTTTTTCCAGATCCACAAAACCGCAGAAAACCTTCCGGTTAACAGCCAGTTGTTTCTCCACGATGTTGCGGAGAGAAAAAATCTGATCCATGCACCCTCGTCCGCTTCTGAAACCACCCTGAGCCTCCCACAACACTCCATCAGATATCACCCTCATTCTCCTTTCAATAATTTTCCCATACACTTTTGCTGCTAAACTGATCAAACTGATGGCCCTGTAACTGGCGCACTGCATACGTGATCCCTTACCTTTATACAAGGGCACGATGACAGCGCGCCTCCAGTCCATGGGAACCTTACCCGACCTCCAGCACAGATTGCTCAAGGTCAGGAAAGCGTCCCGGACACAGGATCCACCGTGTTTGATCATTTCAGCAGACATCATAAAGTAATATTATTAAGATAAAACACTCAAAATCACTTAATTAATTTCATAGTTTATCGCTTAAAACACGCAAACGAAGCTTTCATCTTTATATTAATTAATTACTAACCAAATTACCAACAAAATATTTTATTAATATTACCTTGTTCGATTTATTTAAATTAAAAAAAAAAACAGTTACAGCTATTTACAATTTTAAATAGCCTTTGGAAATTGATATAATATTATGAGTCAAGATTGACTAAACAGATATACAGTACACAGATGATGTAGGAGTCAAAGATGATTATAATACACTAACACTTGCCACTGCCACACTTGACTAAATTGAAATAGCCTTCCGGAAGGTGATGTCATAAGCTTTAGAAACCGACGAGCGTGTATGATAAAAGTTATGTAAATCGAAGAAGCCTTATGGCGCACTGTTCTCTCTACCTATCCCACAAGAGACATGGGGGTATTAAATGTAAATATCAAACTGTAAAAAACTATAATAAGAGATTTTCGTACGAGTTCCTTCCACAATATATACTAGTCTACTCTATTTCGGATATATACAATTATCTGTTAAGCAGCTCCAGTATCTTAAAAAGGACTTGTGAAACCTTAACAAGATCAGTCCTCAAATTCAATTTATTGGTTCAATTTGGTGACTGCCTATTTCGACAACCAAACTATGATCCTCTGTAAGCCTCATTGGAACAGTTGTTTCGACCTTAGGTATCGATTTAGGTTATCAAAATTTAGTTTCGTTTATGTAAAAATACGGAAAAAATGTAAGTAGGTACTCTATAAAATATAAAATGTAAATTAAATTAGATTAATACTAACTGACCCGTTAAACATTGTTTCGCGTAAAACTTTATTATAAGACAGGATAAATAAAATCGTGACTATAAATTTAGACATGAACGATGGCTCAATTTAGAATCACAATTTTATTTTATTACAGTCCATCGCGGACAAACAACGTGACACGTACTTTATAGAACCAAAAATAATATTTTTACCAAATAGAGCGTGTTCTGGAGGAAGGTGATGTTAGGAGCCTCAAAAATCGATGCACGTGCATAAAATGAGTTATGACAGTCAAACCAGCGAGCGAGGCGTGTAAGAATCGTGCCTTATGGCGCTCTCAAGGGATTTGGCGTGAAGTTATGTATGCATGTATGTATGTATGTACAACATTTTATATACATATTATTAAGATTATCACAGATAATACCATTCTTTGTATTATTTTTTACACACAGCGCCATTTAGTTTTCGAAGTCGAGCAACTAAATACTTAAAATCGTAGATAATTAGAGTTAAATTAAAACCACCGAAGATTGATTGTATAGTCTCGTATACGCCGGCACTATCGATACGAATGCGAATAGCATAAATCGATAACCCATTCACCAGTTGAAACAATAGTATAATTGTACTTTTAAAAGCATTGAAACGTCAATTTTGCTAGGTAACGAGAATTTACTTTTCTAAAAATTGCAAGTGCTGCTTGAATCGAGTACAAAAGTATCGATAACGAATTAAAAGTACTCGTTACCACAAAATATCAACGCTTTTGGCATTTTCTCGGTATTCCCCTTGAAGCTCAATACCAATAATAAAAGAAAAATAAAATGATTTGTGGTAGCTCGCGATGGCGCCATTTCTAATAACATATTATTCACAAATAATATTCTATTCGTTTTTATGTATCAAGTTTGACGCAAAATATCAGACGACTTCTATTTGGGAACATATTTTGACTTATATTCTTGAACTGTTCAACTAGAAGAATTATTATTCGGCTTATTAATGACAGTAACTTTTCATTTCAACAACCAATAGTTATAAAATAAATTAAAACTTAGTTGAAGTAAAACTTCTTTGAAAAATAAATATTGTTGGTATATATTTTGTTATAAATGAAAGTGATAAACTATTGTCAAACACTGCCTATATTTTCACTTGAAACTTGTAATTTGAACACTGCGGTGTTTTTTTGCGCATTAATACAAATAATATAAAGGCAGACATTTTTTAGCCGATTTCCAAAAAAGGAGGAGGTTCTTAATACGTCTTTATTTTTTTATGTTTGTTACCATAACCATTTCATAACTATCGGCTGAACGAAGAGATTTAAAAAAATATTTTTAAAATAACGTCCAAAACGATTTTTATAGAATGTATTTATAGATATTATGAATTAGTAAACATTTTAATAATTTTTAATTTTGTATTTCTTAATCGATCATCACGAGATTATCGTTTGGAAGTATTAAATCTGATAAGAAAAAAAAAACTTACCTAAATCGATTTTCTTTCTAACCATTTTCAACCGAACTTCCTTAATTTGCGAGGAAATATTGGTTCACAGCACACGCTAGCTATAAGGCAGCTGATTTCCATTATAAAGGAATAAAATAAAATATCGTGATAAACTAAAGTTAATTTCCCTGGTGACATTTTGTACCAAATGCTATGACTATATTATTTCAATATTTGAGATTGATACAACTATTTTACTTATTATATACGTGTATGATTATAACAATACCTATCAGATATTATACTTAGCGACCTCTAGTTTTCTAAGTTAAACGATGCTTTTGTCATGGAATTTGAATGGATATTTTTTGTTCATATTACATACTCTTAATACACACACATAAATACCCGTGGAGTCTAATGAAGTGAGATTTTGTAACAAACACACTAAATTTAAAAAGAGCAGCTTACGTGCATGGTCAAACTACCGACTGTGCAATCGAGATTGGCGGGTTCGAACCCCACTCGAGTTTAAACCATAATCTGGCTCTGGGTAGAAGCTAGTAGAATAACTACTCCTCTATTTCGGAGGTTCTGCCATAATCGACGTCGCATTATTCTTCGATTTACCCCCAACAAGCCCTTTCATTTGATACCCATACTGTAAAAATACATTAAAAATAATAATTCCGCCATATTGGATTTAGAACGACGTTACATTATCTTATGAGTTACTATCAAAAAACCCGTTCTTTTATTAGCCATATTGTAGAAAAGCATTTAAAATTACTCTGGAGGAAGAGGTCCATCATCCGGCCTCCGGCCTCCGGCCCATTCATGTAGCGAAATGCGTGGCTCTATCACTATTAATATTATCATCCAAACTTAGCGTGTGTTCAAAATTTCAGCTCAATCGGTAGAAGAATTTAGTTCAAAATTGAGTTCTAAGATTCACCCAAACATACATACATATATTGCAAAATAAAAATAACTGAGTTTTATTATCTTTGTAATATTATTATTTATGAGTAGTATAAACCACTCGATACTAGATGTCTAAGCACAGTTTCAAACAGTTATTGACCAGTTTATCTGACCTTTATATATTACTTTTTGGGGCCGCAAGGAATTAAAAGCGTTAAACGATCGCAAGAGAAATTAGAAGTTCCACTTCAAAAAAACCTTTCTATTGATGTCCAATCTTGTGAATATAACCTGCTTGAAAAAATAATATGAAATATTCTCATGTATAAGAATACAAAAATATAATGTAATGTCAGTAATGTATGTTATCCTACATCTCGAATGACCTAGAAAGACCTGGGTATAAGAAGTTTGCCAAACTCCTATGATATTATTTGAAATATTATATACAAACAAGAAGGTCTCTATCCATTATTAGATTTATTTCTTCTTTGTTTCTTTCATATGAATTCATTTTCGATAGGTATCACATAAATTCTTATGGTGATGTAAATTTTATTTTTTACAGCTAATTTGTCAGCAGCCTGAATCTAGTAAAATACAGTCATTCATATTTTTTAGATCTATACATAGTTTTTTTAATGAAAGATAATCACGCTAAATCCCTTGCGGGGTAGGTAGCGAAGAGAACGCCATAAGACACGATTCATACACGCTTTTCACTCGCTTCTTTAACTAACATTACCAATTTCATGCACGCCCATCGATTTTTGAGGCTCCTAACATCGCCCTCCTCCAGAATTCGTTCTATTCAGTCGTGGAAGGTGCGTCGTGGCCGTCCTCGACTCCTACAGCCATCTGTTTTTGCACTGTATATCTGCTTAGTCAATCTTGCATCATCCATTCTTTCCACATGTCCGAACCATCGTAGTATGCCCTTTGTTACAGGATATCTCTTTTTAATGATGATATGTTTTCTATATTTTTATTATCGTTTTGAAAATTTTTTATGACATATGTATACGTCTTGGTTTAAACGAGTATTTACTGCACATTGAAAGTGGTACCAGCGCTCTTTTATCAATGTAGCGATTTCTCACAAAGTACTAAAGTTTTAATTACAAGTAGGAACATAACACTACCAGAAAGCAATGTTTTTATAAGCGAAATAATAATGGCACAATTTTGACATCATCATTTTCCTGCCCTTGTCCCACTCTATGTGGGGTCGGCACAACATGTCATTCTTTTCCATTCTCTCCTGTCACTCGTCGTTTTCACACTTACTCCCTTCATATTCATATCAACTTTTATACAGTCCATCCATCTCTTTTTCGGCCTTCCTCTACTAATGTGTCCATCCACAGTCATTCTCATCGTTCTCCTTGTGACATGGTTTTCGTCCCTTCTCATAATGTGGCCATACCACGCCAATCTACCACTTCTAATTTTTTCCGTGATTGGTGCTACTTTCATGCTTCCTCTTATATACTCATTTCTTATTCTATCCCTTTTTGTCACACCACACATCCATCTAAACATTCGCATTTCTGTTGCATGTACTCTCCTTTCATCCACTTCTTTCATAGGCCAACATTCAGACCCATACAATACGACAGGCCTGACAACCGATTTGTATATTTTCCCCTTTAATTTAAGGGGCATCCGTGGATCGCATCCTGTTCCTGAGACCTGTCGCCATTTCATCCATCCCGCATTCATTCTGTTATTCACATCCCGGTCAATATTGCCATCGCATTGAATAAGCGAACCAAGGTATTTGAAGTTTGACGTAACTTTGAGGCTTTTTCCGTCCAAAGATATTGAGGAAAAGCCAGAGGAGCCACCAAAGTCACAGAAAAGGTGCTCAGTTTTATCGCGGCTGATCTTAAAACCGACTCTCTCTAGCTTATTCTGCCATCTTTTCAGCCTACTTTCTACCTCGGCCGCTTCCTCTCCTACCAGAACAATATCGTCAGCAAAGAGCATGCACCAGGGTGCGTCCTCCTGAATGTCCGATGTAAGAGCATCGATTATCAGGAGGAACAAATAAGGGCTTAAAGCCGATCCCTGGTGTAAGCCCACATCCACACTTACCTGGTCGGTGACGCCGGCTACGGACCGGACACTAGTATACGCTCCTGCATACATCGCTTGCACCAGCCTAACATACTTCTCGGGCACTCTTTTTTCTTTTAAAGCCCACCACAGAACTTTACGAGGAACTCTGTCATATGCCTTTTCTAGGTCAATAAAAACCATATGCAAGTTCTTGTGTGCATGTCGGTATTTTTCGGACAGTTGCCGAAGAGCGAAAATTGCATCTGTTGTTCCTCGTCCCGGCATAAATCCGAACTGGTTCTGGGTGATCTCACTTTCCTCTCTCATTCTTCTCGCTATCACTTTCTCCCATATCTTCATACTATGTGACATGAGCATTTTGACAGTCAACGATATTTAGCTCTTTGCTAAATATCGTTGACTGTCTGAAACTTACCTTAAGACTTCTTAAAAATTATCGGCATTAGCCAGGATTCTAACCACAGTCATATTAATTCAAAAACAGGATGTTCGAGCTCCAGAACTTCAAAACCAGGCCCATTTTATTTCTGTTTAATGGTCATATTTAATTGTATGAATACTTCTAGTATGTGCTTTATACATAAGTTCCATATGTTTCCAGTTTAAAGCTCTTTATTTTAGAAATAACATTGTCATTTATTTTTATTCTTCAATGCGTTTCTTTGTTAAATTTGAGGGAAAAAGTCACACTAATTAGTAATTTACTTAAATTCCTTTCAAGCATTCGGTGCTCTTTCTCTAATTGCAAACGATTTTACTTGGGACAACTCGCCTTGATTTTTGCCGTAGGTATTCTGAAAATATATGGTGGCTTTTAACTTTAACATTTTTGGAGATAAATTGTGCAGAAAACTTTCCGAGTTGTTTTCTTTACAGATAATTCTTCTACAGCTATTTTTTACTTGACACAAAAAAAGGTTATGTTTTTTATAATTAATAAAAGTAGTATTATTGAACTAGACATTTTTTGACTGCCTTTGATAGAAATAATAGTCACCGAAGCACACTATTAAATACAATTATTTATAAGTCATAATTCTCTTGCCCATATCCTACTCCAAGCATTTAAAGTATACAAAAACAACATAAAAAATGTGATTGATGCCGTAGCGCCTAAGCCTCGACACGCCGTTATATATAGCTCCCAAATGGAATAGGTGGCGAACCTATTGCCATACCGGGCACAAAGTTTTTAGTCATCGATACACATACCGATTAACACATCACTATCGAAATTAATTAATTTTCGAAAAGTCATTGGTGTTGGCCAGGATACGAACCCGAACTATTTATTATTTTTTTGGAAACAAATGTCAATTTCATATTTCTTATATTTGACAGACTTTCAAACCGGTGACAAAAAAATAATCACTGCACCATTCTGGGTGGCTTCTGAAGTCTTCACTGAGACATATGAAGATCAAGAGGACGATATCTCTACTACTACTTCGGAACCTTTACCTTTCTTTGAAGATGATGCTTCTACTAATAACGTAACAGCTCAACTGGGCAGTCGTGTCCATCTACACTGTAGGATCCATGATTTGGGAGAGAAAACAGTGAGTAATCGTAATTGAATTAATGTATTTGTATAGGGAATTAGTAAAGTTGTTTGGAGACAGACTAGGGAAGTCCATTATATTCCAACGTTTACTTAATTTATAAGAAGAGCTTATTGATTCATAAATTATAAATTAAATTATATATAAAATGTATAATTTAATAAAGACCAGGAGGTCTGAATTGAAATACCTGTTAAAATATAAGTCAAAAATATGATGAAGTTCGAGGGTGACTTTTGGAATGTCTATTTTAAAATAGTAAAAAAAAAACATTATGGCTTTATGAATATTTCAGTTGTCTGACTAGCAATTTAAACGTTGAACTTGTGACTAGATACTCTGATTTATATACATAAACAAACTGTTCTGCTAGATGGTAACGAAATAGACGATGGTAGAAACACTTCGTGAATTTTACAAAAGTGGTTCCAAAAGTGGTTCCAAAGAATTTGAAAATATAGTGAGTTTATTATACACTTACTCTTTGAACACTAATTAAAAATACTATCTAGTTCTCAAACTTAACTTTAAACATGAAATTATAAGACAGACAACTGCGTTTATTTGCAAAAATATTGTAACAAGGATGTAAAAGCCATGATTATAATCACACTCTCTTTCTCCTACAGATATCTTGGGTGCGTCGACGAGGAGAAGAACTACATTTGCTCTCATTCGGTCGTCATACTTACTCAGCTGACTCCCGTTACTCTCTGGCCTTCGAGCAACCAAACGACTGGCGACTTCTTATCCAATACGTTAGCGAGAGGGATGAAGGGTTTTACGAATGCCAGATTTCAACTCACCCTCCCCTGGTGAGGAGGGTCCATCTAACTGTTGTCGGTAAGTAGTTTTAAGTAATTTCGTTTAATATTTCATTTTTAAAAGGCTTAATACCCTACCGGTCCATATTTGTTTATATGTACTGTTTAGCTAGCTGTGTAGGATGACTGTAACATAGTGGTAACAAAATTTGAGATAGTAATTAGCTACATAAAAAGGATCAAAGTCGATCAAGATTTTGATTCTGAACAAATTACTTTCAGGTTGTGATTTAATTATGTTACATGTTGTACATAATGTACAAATTTGTAGTTTAATTATTAATGTATTTAAGCGTCTCGGTGGCGCAGTGGGCGAGCGCACGGCCTCTGATCCAGAGGTCCGGGGTTCGATTCCAGACACTGGCTCACACCAATGACTTTTCGAAATTGTTTTCGGAAGTTATGTGTGATAAATACCGATGACTGACAAACTTTGTGCCCGGTATGGCAATAGGTTCGCCACCTATTCCATTTGGGACGTAAACATAACGGCGAGACGAGGCTTAACAGCCGCTGCCTACACCTTCGGGTAACAAAAGGCGTGAAGTTATGTTATGTTATGTATTTAAGCATATTGCCGTAACAGATCAACTATGGTTTGGTGGATGCGCAGTGATACGTATTTTTAGCAAATAATTCTTCACGGCTATTATTAAACTCACAATAATACATACATACATAACTTCATGCCACGTCCCTTGCGGGGTAGGCAGAGAGAACGGAGCGCCATAAGGCACTATTCTTACACACCTCACTCGCTTTTTGACTTTTATAACCCTATTCATCTACGCTCGTCGATTTTTGAGGCTCCTATCATCACCTTCCTCCAGTACACGTTCTATTTGGTCATGGAATGTGTGACTAGGCCATCCTCGACTCCTACGCTCCCTAAGCGGATGGACCGCTTTTGCATTGTATATCTGCTCAGCCAATCTTGCATCATCCGTCCTTCTACATGTCCGAACCATCGGAGCATGCCCTTTCTTACTTTTACACCGACACTCTCTTTCAATCCGACTTCCTTCCTTATAACCTTGTTTTCCACGCGGTCACAGTAATATGTAAACATTTAACAAAATATTATTTAAAATCGAACTAATAACCTCAGCTAGCATCAAATGTAGGTAGCTCTAAGTGTTTGCTAATAATATTACTATCGTAGTAAGATAATGGTTATTGCTCCATTATAACATAAATCCCTCCTTACTTGATTAGATTTAGTAATAAACATATTAGCAAGAGAGAAACTATGACGACCTGGTACCGGCAATCTGTCATGCGTTATATTACCTACTATAAATAACATTTAAGATTTAAGTCGATAGATAAGATGGATTAAACAGTGTCGTTTTTCATTAAATGTTGTAAATGCAAACCTTTATCTTTGAGGAATAAGAAGGTTTTTCGTCTGATCGGGAAATATGAGCTGTGGAAATTGCTGCACTACATAACTTACTGTATTTTCAGTTGCATAAAAGTACATACTGTTTAAATAATTCCGTATACAATCAGAAAATTTACCGTATTGTTTTGGTTTTAGAGGGAAAATAATGAGTTTGGATCATGTTAATAATGTACTCTATCAATATAGTCCACCTTTTTTTTTTACGCGAGGAAAAGTTTTATGCACACCCCCCGGATGGCAGGGGGTAGTGTGTGACTCCCTTAAAACAATTTTCTGCAATCAAATCCGTGGGTTACCCACTAAAACTACGCGGTGATGTTCCTCCGGCGTGCGGGTGGTCCGGCAACATTTCAACCTTCTAGACCCCTCTCGGGTGGTGGTGTACCTCCCCACCGGGACAGCCGTGCCATCCAACATGATACGCGAGGGAGACGGTGGAACTATAGCGCCTCACATTTGTTATGACACTTACGCTGCGGGGTAGAACGGTGCGAAGGATCGAATTATGGGTAAAGTTCCATAGCAGAGTCCAAAAACCTATCCCTGCGGAACCCCGCATTAGATTTCCTTTCTTTAATATAGTCCACCTAACATCTAATTTGCGTGGTGACATTGGTAACAGTATAAAGTTCTAAAAGATTTAATGATTTTTACCGAAAATATAAAAGGCTTTTAAAAACTGATTTAGTTTAATCAAAATAATTGCAAAAAATAATATTTCGATTTAAATAAATAATTAAATTATTGCAATCAGCCTTTTTATTTGAAACACCAATATAGCGCAGAACGTCACGGATTTTTAAGCTTTATTCTGTACGCATCTGCGTTAAGCTGTAGGTTTATTATTATGCCCCGTTTGGTTATATCCAGAGGCCCACGCCCACTTTGTTCTGTTGAAGTCTAGATGCAACTGTAACACTATCTGTGTTGCAGATGTCCATGGACGATGGCAGTTGTTCACCAGCAGTTGACCCGCTAGCTCGTTTGCCATATTTCATAAAAAAGCTTCTAACTGGTTTTTTACATAACATAACATAACTTCACGCCGTTTTCTACCCGAAAAATCCTTACACCATTTCAATCATAACTAAAATTAATTATTATTGTATGTAATACGTGTACTATTTTATATTATATATATATTACTGTATTAAATAAGAAAACATGAAAATAAAATAAAATCTGAATCGTCTCTTCACTCGCAATTGTGTAAATGTGGGCCAAAGTAAATATGACGCCGTAAAATGGTACGTTACTAAAAGAAAATTGTATCTAATAAAGAAAAAAAGAAGTTCTGCTTCAGTAAATAATATTATTAAGTGATTGAAGTAGAAAGTAGCCGGAGATAGGCAGTAGGTAAAAATTATATTTATCATAAAATGTTTTTAAGGTAGAATAAACATGAAAGTTGTGATGCCATTAAAAACGGCCGACCGACCGTTTTCATCCGAATTCAATGACGAATAATTAAGTTATGCCGGAAAATTATTTCCTGATGTTTTCTTTGGAATATTTATTTTTTGTTTGTTTGACAAACCTGTTTTTTTATTTATTAACTGACAAAATGTTCGCTGTGATTTCATTTCATCGAAATATGGCTGTCTTTAATTTGTTTTTTTTTTGTTTAATAATTTAATTAACGTATCTTAAAGTTGCTTGAGGGGCGGGCAGAGAGAATAGAGCTCCATAAGGAATGATGGTTTCACACCTTAGTCGTTTGTTTGACTTTTATAACTTTTGTCCGACACGCTTGTCGGTTTTTAAGTCTCCTGATGGCACTTTGGGCGATACCCTCAATTCGGTCATGAAAAGTGTATTGTGGCCATCCTTGACTCTTACGTCTTTCCATTTGTACTACTAATTTACCTGATTTAATTATATAATTTAAGTATTTCACAGATTAAATTAGATATACGACGGGCCTCGTGGCAGATTGGTAAAACTATCGGCTGCAGCAATGAGGTCGGGGGTTCGATTCCCACCCGAGCACAAATATTTGTGACAAACATGAATATTTGTGCGGCGTCTGGGTGTTTTTCTATGTATTATAAGTATGTATTTACAAAAGAAAATTATATATGTATTAATATCCGTTATCTAGTATCCATAACACAAGCATTTAGTTGCTTAGCTTGAAACTAGAGGGCGCTGTGTGTATTGTGTCCAAGATATTATTATTATTATTATATATTAGAAACTAAGAAAGGTATTCCCGTTCAGTTTATCATTGAATTGTGAACATTTTGCACGATGTTACTACGCTATAAGTCAGTAGTTGAGTTCCGATATAAAGGGGACGCAGTACAGAGAGAGATTTTCACTTAGATTAAAAGTGAAGTGAATTTGAAGAGGCGGTCGCTGCGATACTCAGTCACAATGTCGAAAGAAGTGTTGAAGTATTCGGTTTATTGAAAAGTCTCGCTTTACTAAGAATCTTACCTTTTTTTCTGAACCGACTTTAGTTAAGTATTATTTAAAAAAGTTATGTAATAACTTCATGAACGGTTACATTTTAAAATACGATTATTATTTTTTAAAAAAGAAATTTATTGTCTCTGTGGTCCAGTGGTCGAGCACACGGCTTCCGATCCAGAGGTCTGGGTTCGAATCCTGACACTGGTTCACACCAATGACTTTTTGAAATTGTTTTCGGAAGTTAAATGTGATAAATATCGATGACTGAAATCTTCGTACCCGGTATGGCAATAGGTTTGCCACCTATTCCATTTGGGACGTAAACATAACGACGAGACGAGGCTTAACAGCCACTGCCTACACCTTCGGGTAACAAAGGCGTGAAGTTATGTTATGTTATGGTTATCTTATAAAGAAATTTCATGCGCAATGATAAATTAACTACCGTATTTTTATTCTAGTATCCTGCAACTACGCTAGTCATGTTCATAGAGCTTTTATATTAAGCGATTAAGTTTATAAGTTTACGAGTAAACGATTAAATTTGTTTTAAAAAATGCGGCATCCGTCCTTATGAAAAAAAAGAAAAAAGTCATCGAGACGCCAATTTAAAGTATTTACATAATATCTACTTATATAAGTGAAAAAAAAAAATCAAATTTATTGGTACAAAATTTATGAAAACTAAATCAGCCATAAAATTTATTGAAGGGCAGAAATAATTCAATGATCAGACCCATAGACTTACGAGCAGTGAGTCGAATGGGTCTGATAATTGAATGGCGATAAGAGCTTCGTTCAAGTTATGGATTAATGATAATGTTATTTTATTACTGTACAACGACATGGTGCATTGGTAAAGCTGCCGGCTGCAGATTTGAGGTTGCCGGGTTCAATTTCCACCCGAGTGTAAATATTTGTCACAAGCATGATTGTCACAACAGTTACAAAAAAAGAAAGAAAAAATAACAGTAAAATTAACATAACATAACTTCGCACCTTTTCTACCCGAAGGTGTAGGCTGCGGCTGTTAAGCCTTGTCTCGCCGTTATGTTTACGTCCCAAATGGCATAGGTGGCGAACCTAATGCTATACCGGGCACAAATTTTTTAGTCATAGATTTTTATTACACATAACTTCCGAAAAAAAAAATTCAATAAGTAATTGGTGTGAGCCCCGATTCGATTCCGTAACCTCTTGATTGAGAAGCGGGGTGCTCGACCACTGGACCACCGAGACCTTTAAGTAGACCGACAATAAAATTAATTTTATATCAATATAATATCAAATCGCAGTAAATCACATCAAACGTTATAAAGCTTCCATTTTTTCTTTGAAGTCTGTAAGCAAACAACACGGAGGAACATCTTTATCAAACAAAAATTTCAATGTTATTTTCACAACACCAATTTTTTTCTGCGTGGAAGCACGTCGGGCATATTTCATTTATGAACATTGAACGTGGCGGTTTGGTAAATACATCAGACAAGACAAGCGCGGTAATAGTATCATGCATAGAAAATAAGAAAAGTAATGAATACTTGATTCGTTATGTGTGTGTGTGTGTGTGTGTGTGAATGGAGATAAAGAGTGATAGAAGAGAATGGAAAAGGACCGGATGTTGTGCTGACTCCATTTAGAGTGGGATAAAAGCAGGGATAATTGACGATATAGTAACATAATAATAATAATAATATAATAAAGCCTTTTTTATTTCCTTAATAATATTACAGCATAGCTTTACAATATATGTATATATAAAAGTACAATATTATACATTACAGTAATATATTTATTTATTTTTTCTTAGCATGTACATTTTGTTTGCTTAATAAGGACCTCTCAATAGAGTACAGGCCTCCCCCATTTTCTCCACACTACTTATAAACCTTTAAGGTTTATAAGGTTTAAAAGAAACCACTACTTTAACGAGACGATTATATTACTATATATAAACCTTATAAACCTAAGGTTTATAAGGTTTATATATAGTAACATAATCGTCTCGTTAAAGTAGTGGTTTCTCTTTAGAAGGTTTATATATATAAAGAAGCAACTAAAGGAAAATATAGAAAGCTTTATTGTAATATTTGAAAGAATCTGTATATACAATGATAAGAAGAAATAAGCTAATTGCATTATTTACAATGTATACAATTAAAAAATTAGCTGAAATCAAATGTGAATAATGAGCAGTTTATGTTTTGGAAAAGTAGAAAAAAAGAGGTGAAACTTAAAAGTAGTGTGGAGAAAATGGGGGAGGCCTGTACTCTATTGAGAGGTCCTTATTAAGCAAACAAAATGTACATGCTAAGAAAAAATAAATAAATATATTACTGTAATGTATAATATTGTACTTTTATATATACATATATTGTAAAGCTATGCTGTAATATTATTAAGGAAATAAAAAAGGCTTTATTATATTATTATTATTATTATGTTACTATATCGTCAATTATCCCTGCTTTTATCCCACTCTAAATGGAGTCAGCACAACATCCGGTCCTTTTCCATTCTCTTCTATCACTCTTTATCTCCATTCACACACACACACACACACACATAACGAATCAAGTATTCATTACTTTTCTTATTTTCTATGCATGATACTATTACCGCGCTTGTCTTGTCTGATGTATTTACCAAACCGCCACGT
Organism: Euproctis similis; assembly: GCA_905147225.2. Lineage (NCBI taxonomy): Eukaryota > Metazoa > Arthropoda > Insecta > Lepidoptera > Erebidae > Euproctis > Euproctis similis. The sequence goes on from LR990106.1 coordinate 18,862,295, forward strand.
TCAATGTTCATAAATGAAATATGCCCGACGTGCTTCCACGCAGAAAAAAATTGGTGTTGTGAAAATAACATTGAAATTTTTGTTTGATAAAGATGTTCCTCCGTGTTGTTTGCTTACAGACTTCAAAGAAAAAATGGAAGCTTTATAACGTTTGATGTGATTTACTGCGATTTGATATTATATTGATATAAAATTAATTTTATTGTCGGTCTACTTAAAGGTCTCGGTGGTCCAGTGGTCGAGCACCCCGCTTCTCAATCAAGAGGTTACGGAATCGAATCGGGGCTCACACCAATTACTTATTGAATTTTTTTTTTCGGAAGTTATGTGTAATAAAAATCTATGACTAAAAAATTTGTGCCCGGTATAGCATTAGGTTCGCCACCTATGCCATTTGGGACGTAAACATAACGGCGAGACAAGGCTTAACAGCCGCAGCCTACACCTTCGGGTAGAAAAGGTGCGAAGTTATGTTATGTTAATTTTACTGTTATTTTTTCTTTCTTTTTTTGTAACTGTTGTGACAATCATGCTTGTGACAAATATTTACACTCGGGTGGAAATTGAACCCGGCAACCTCAAATCTGCAGCCGGCAGCTTTACCAATGCACCATGTCGTTGTACAGTAATAAAATAACATTATCATTAATCCATAACTTGAACGAAGCTCTTATCGCCATTCAATTATCAGACCCATTCGACTCACTGCTCGTAAGTCTATGGGTCTGATCATTGAATTATTTCTGCCCTTCAATAAATTTTATGGCTGATTTAGTTTTCATAAATTTTGTACCAATAAATTTGTTTTTTTTTTTTCACTTATATAAGTAGATATTATGTAAATACTTTAAATTGGCGTCTCGATGACTTTTTTCTTTTTTTTCATAAGGACGGATGCCGCATTTTTTAAAACAAATTTAATCGTTTACTCGTAAACTTATAAACTTAATCGCTTAATATAAAAGCTCTATGAACATGACTAGCGTAGTTGCAGGATACTAGAATAAAAATACGGTAGTTAATTTATCATTGCGCATGAGATTTCTTTATAAGATAACCATAACATAACATAACTTCACGCCTTTGTTACCCGAAGGTGTAGGCAGTGGCTGTTAAGCCTCGTCTCGTCGTTATGTTTACGTCCCAAATGGAATAGGTGGCAAACCTATTGCCATACCGGGTACGAAGATTTCAGTCATCGATATTTATCACATTTAACTTCCGAAAACAATTTCAAAAAGTCATTGGTGTGAACCAGTGTCAGGATTCGAACCCAGACCTCTGGATCGGAAGCCGTGTGCTCGACCACTGGACCACAGAGACAATAAATTTCTTTTTTAAAAAATAATAATCGTATTTTAAAATGTAACCGTTCATGAAGTTATTACATAACTTTTTTAAATAATACTTAACTAAAGTCGGTTCAGAAAAAAAGGTAAGATTCTTAGTAAAGCGAGACTTTTCAATAAACCGAATACTTCAACACTTCTTTCGACATTGTGACTGAGTATCGCAGCGACCGCCTCTTCAAATTCACTTCACTTTTAATCTAAGTGAAAATCTCTCTCTGTACTGCGTCCCCTTTATATCGGAACTCAACTACTGACTTATAGCGTAGTAACATCGTGCAAAATGTTCACAATTCAATGATAAACTGAACGGGAATACCTTTCTTAGTTTGTAATATATAATAATAATAATAATATCTTGGACACAATACACACAGCGCCCTCTAGTTTCAAGCTAAGCAACTAAATGCTTGTGTTATGGATACTAGATAACGGATATTAATACATATATAATTTTCTTTTGTAAATACATACTTATAATACATAGAAAAACACCCAGACGCCGCACAAATATTCATGTTTGTCACAAATATTTGTGCTCGGGTGGGAATCGAACCCCCGACCTCATTGCTGCAGCCGATAGTTTTACCAATCTGCCACGAGGCCCGTCGTATATCTAATTTAATCTGTGAAATACTTAAATTATATAATTAAATCAGGTAAATTAGTAGTACAAATGGAAAGACGTAAGAGTCAAGGATGGCCACAACACACTTTTCATGACCGAATTGAGGGTATCGCCCAAAGTGCCATCAGGAGACTTAAAAACCGACAAGCGTGTCGGACAAAAGTTATAAAAGTCAAACAAACGACTAAGGTGTGAAACCATCATTCCTTATGGAGCTCTATTCTCTCTGCCCGCCCCTCAAGCAACTTTAAGATACGTTAATTAAATTATTAAACAAAAAAAAACTACGGCCTATGTCCAGCAGTGGACTGCAACAGGCTAATGGTGATGATGATGATGAACCCCAAATGCTAGAGAATTTCGTGTTTTTTTAACTTAGGTAACTTTCTTAACAAATCTTCTTAATGGTGAAAATCTTATAGATAAATAAGTATTAAAGATACAGATGTTCGCGATGAAAAAGGAAGGAAGAAAAGCCTTATATTATGTGTAAATTATGCTAATTACCTAAATTTATCACGAGCGGCTCATATGAAGCAGGAAGCAGAGCGAGAGAATGATTATAGAAATAATTTCTATTCCTGAAACGCGTCCCAGATTTATGCATTAGAATTCATTTTAAGTTTTTCCATTTAATAATTTACTCATACACTGTCTCTGGTAAGATTTTTTTCTGACAGATAGAGTGTTTACTAATAGGATATTGTTTTGTGTGTTCAAGCTCATTATATGGAAAGGTGGAAGCAAATTTTTCTCGATATACCTCCTATATTTTTAGTCCCATGAATTTTCAATAATTTATAGATACCGAGTTAAAGAAAAAGTATTTTTTTTATAAATATGAATCCAATTATAGCACTGCATTAATATATAACACAACTTATCGCCAACTCCTTTGTGTTATAAAGCACGATATTATAATAATTTATTTTAATCCTATAACTTATTTATATATTTTATACATAATATAGTGGAAATTAAGATGATATTAACCCAATATAGCACTCGTTCTCACTCTGAAGTCTTCAAGTTATTGTTTAAATAAAATAAATTTCTAATCCAAATTACATACATACAGACATACATAACTTCACGCCAAATCCCTTGCGGGGTACTCAGAGAGAACGGAGCGCCATAAGGCACGATTCTTACACACCTCACTCGTTTCGTTTTAATCCAAATTAAAACATTTAAAAACAAAATAACAGAAATAATAAAAAAAAACTCGTTTCAACTGAAGCATAAAGTAGACGTGTTGTTAGAATATTATAATTCTTGACAGGGCTCTTCATAAAATTACTCTCTTGGAGTGTTGCTCATAGGACCTGCATCAGCTGGTTTTAACGGGCGTCGTAAACTTAAAGGCAACATAATTAGATGGATAATACCAATTTCTTACCAAAACAAACCTATTAAGAGATTATATTCGTAATAAACAGACGCTCTGTAAGCTTCGAGAAGTTTCTGGCGTTTTCACAAATTTTCTAGTTATAGACTAGCAGAATTATAATAATAAGTTAAAATAAATTTGGACCCGGTTACCGCGGCTAAAAGTTAATTTAAGGTATGCATTGTCTTTGTAAAAGTATTGCCTAATGAATAAATATTCCTAGGTTGGATTCCCACCCGAGTTTTAAACGTTGAAATTTTGGGCGTGTTTTTACTAAAGCATAAATATGACGTTAGTCACTTTGCTTGAAAACTATATGGCACTGTGCTAATAAACCTCATGAGAAGATAGGCTGCAGCACCGATAGATTGATTTACACACCAAGATGTATTTTTGTTATAATTTGTGGATATTTTTTATGAATGAAACTTGTGTTGGTGGTTTTTTAGAACTTCTACCTCACGTTTTTCTACCCGAAGATGTAGACAGAGGCTAATAAGTCTGCTCTTCTGGTTTTCTGTCCGAACCTATTGCCACATACAGGGCACAATATTGACAATACTTGTCAGTGATATTTATCACACATCTTCATTATCTTCCAAAATGGTAATGAGTAGTTGCCCAAAATCGATCCTACGACTTCTTAATTCAAAAGCTGAGAGCTCGGCCACTAGACCAACGATATAAACATACATAGCTTCACGCCAAGTCCCAGGGGTAGGCGAAAAAAACAGAGCGCCATAAAGCACGATTCTTACTCAATTTCCTGCTTTTTTTTTTTACTTTCATAGCTTTTGTCATACACGCTCATCGATTTTTAAGGCTCCTGACAAAACCTTCCTCAAGGATTGTTTAATTTGGTCAGGGAAAGTGTGTCCTGTTTTTGTATTTTATATCTACTTAGCCAATCTCGGATGCCCTTCCTTACTCTACACCGACACTCTCCTCAAATCCAACTTCCTTCCTTGCAACCTTGTTTTCGACTGAGTTTAACATACTTTCATACTCACTCTGCCATATCTAAATCTCACTTCAATAAGCTAGCATTGCGATCCGTACATTGTAAATGGCAATCTGGGTTTTTTACTCAGACTATTTTAATATTATTTTTTCTGAATATAAATCAATAGCGTGTAATAAAAATGCCTAACAAACGTCTCAATATTTCGACCCAATAATTTGGATAAAAACATAGTATGACGGCAATAGCGCTAAAAAATCCAATAAATTGTATTCGTAACAAAACTTTTTATTCATTTCTACTATATTGAAAAAAAAAGAAAACCTTTGAAATGTACTTAATTGTTGAAAAAAAAAAAAATAACGAGTGATATCAAAAAACCGTTATAAGTGATTGCTAGCGTAACGGCCTTTGTTTCAAAAGGAGGCCTGTCTCCGTGAAAAATAAACAAAACTTAAATGCGTGGCCCTCGTAGCCGTCGTACCTACCTTTCAAGTGACAATGAAAATTGGTGTTGAAACGGGGGGGGGGGCCGAGGTGTGCGCTGAATCGTTCAAAATGTGTCCAATGAAGCTTGGTACGTGTCGTCGACAAAAGAACTGGATCAATATGGAGTGCAGAGATTGAAATAGCGTAATTGCAAGGGCGGTCAGTACAGTTTTCATGTCATCCAAATTTATTCTTCAATATCAACTTTGAAATTAGATACATACTTATAATTACCATGAATCAACTCTTGGTATGTATAGAATAAATAACTATAGAAGCCTTTTACGACCGATCTATCAAATAATCTCTTTATAAACACAGTTATAATTATTTTTTGTTATAGTTACAACTTGTGAATAGTCATTGGTGTGCCGTAATTTGAACTAGAGATCTCTAAAGAATTTGAATAAGTTCGAATTCTTAAACCACTAGGCCACCCACACTATCCAGACTGTCTGTTTCGACAGTTCTAGAGCTTCGCTCGCTTTGCATGAATCTGCTGCCTAGTTCAATGAAATACCACAACCTCTCAGAATGTCAAAAGTGGCTCATGCTGAGAAACAGTCACTCGGTGAGAGATGTATTCGGAGATCCACCCCTTTCCACTTGCTGTCCCATCCTATTCATTTAAAAGACGGTGACGCAACTGTAACAATACCTTGGTGGTAGGTGTTGATGAACAGCGTTAGTCACTTTTTTATGGGATAGGAAGGCTAACGAGCAGGCGTGGCACCTGATGGTAAGCAACCAACGCCGCCCATGGACACCAGCAACACATATAGTTGCCGACCTTTAAGGGATAGGAAAGTATGAGGAAGGGGGGTGGGCCTTCAGGTAGGTACCTCTCTCACCGAATGAAACGCGGCATGAGCCACTTTACGTCGATCTTCTGAGAGGTCGTGGTATTTCACCGGTCGAGCAGGCCTATTCATGCAAAACCATTATGTTAACCATAACCATCAAGTTACCCACCTGCTGGTTTACCTTATTATCATATAAAAACATACACTATATTATTATGAGCACTATATTAGCAGTCAAACGAATGGATACGTTCTCAAATGGATACAGTGTCTAAGCTTTAGTTACGGGCAATACATGTTAATAAAACTAGCAGAAAATTTTATAAGGCAGCGGCTTTTCATTACTCTGATAATAGTCAGAACGGTCTGTTGTATAATATCATACCAATTTTAGTTTTCTCGATTATTTGTATTAGAAAGAAATCAAATGTCATCAATATGTTGTTGTTAACAAAAATAAAAGTGTCAAGGTGTGATATGACTTAATGACTTCTCATAAATGTTCTCGATAAAACTGCAGAGTAAGAGTACACGTCAAGGTCAAGTATCTATATTTACTTTTCATAAGCATATTGATTTATAAAGGTAGCGGTGACTTTCAACGTCCAAAAGGTGCAGTTAGGCCCCGAGATATATTTATTACGAGGGGTCATTAATTAAAAGCCAGGTTGATTTAGGTCTACTTCTACCTAATTTTTCTTCCATATCGCCGGATTGCAGAGAAATTCTGGAATATTTTAGCGTAAAAGTCATTGGCCTGTGTTAGCTCGGAGTGGTTCTTTGCTAACAAAATGGAGTCTCGGCGAGAACGGGAGACGTGTAATTGAACGCGAAGAAGGGATTATCTTAAACAGTCTCGTATCAATTCTGGGCGTACTTTAAGAGATTGTATATCCGCCTTTCCAAGTAAAGTTTCATTCGACTAATTCGAGTTTGATACGTGGATACCTATTTATTTTGCTTTGCCTAATAATGTGTAATATTTTTTTACTTAAAAAGAAAAAACTGGGTGACTGATATTTTCGTTTTATTTGTAAGTAAACTTACTGTTCCAAGTTTCGACGTTAAGATTTTTTCACAAGAAAAAAAAGTTTAATATTACTGTATTTTGTCTGCTACATAGAAATTGTAACATTGAAAGGGAGGAATCTAGAACGGTTGTAAGGATAATGGTTGATGATGTAGTGCTGGAAGAGATGAATGAAATTGTATATTTTTAATGCGATTTAAGCAGGAATGTCAGGTACACCGCGGATGTAGAAAGAAGACTGGCGTTAGGAAACAGCCTAAATGTAGCGTTGGGCATTTCTGGGCGCAAATAATGTTAGCAGAATCCAGCTAGCAATCCATAATGCGGTACTGATCCTAACGCTAACTTATGGAAGCGAGAGCTGGATATGGCAGAGAGTGCATGAAAGTAGGATAAGCGCGGTAGAAATGAGGGAACTGCGCAAAATCTGCGGAGTGACTCTCACTGACCGCATCAAAAGCAAGGTTGTAAGGAAGGGAGTTGAATTGAAAGAGAGTGTCAGTGTAAAAAAAAGAAAGGGCATGCTCCAAAGGTTGTATGGCATGTAGAAAGAATGGATGATATAAGTTTGTCTAAGCAGACATACAATGCAAAAGTGACTGGATGTAGGAGTCGAAGACACACATTACTAAATAGAACGTGTTCTGGAAGAAAGTGATATTAGGAGCCTTAAAAATCGACACGAGTGCATGAAAAGCGTTATGAAAGTCAATTATTTCACCCCCTACATATGGGAAGGATCCGAAGGCGGCGTGAAGCGGCAATGTCTCAACACGCTAGATATATATAGTCTTTTATAGTCTCAAATTAAATAGTTGTAGAAACCTTAAATAGGCTCATTTATAATTTTTACCTAAATACTCCTGAAAGTCACTATTCGACCTAGAAGGAGTCCTCGAAATTAGAAATCAATGTAGTTGTGTAGTGGCAGCATACTCCAGAGAGGTGTCACACTCCAATCCACTATTACAACCTAACATAATATTACATAACATAACTTCACGCCTTTGTTACCCGAAGGTGTAGGCAGCGGCTGTTAAGCCTCGTCTCGCCGTTATGTTTACGTCCCAAATAGCATAGGTGGTGAACCTTTTGCCATACCGGGCTCAAAGTTTTCATTCATGGATATTTATCACACATAATTTCCGAAAAAAATTTCAAAAGTCACTGGTGTAAGCCAGTGTCAGGATTCGAACCCGCGACCTCTGGATCAGAAGCCGACTTCGACGACTGGACCACCGAAACATTTATTATACTATTATAACGTACATAATTTATGCATAGAATAAGCCAATTTTTTTTCAAGAGTCTTGAATAAAATCCGCGATGATAGTTCCACATATACCCAGTAATAACACGCTCATGTAAACGCGGATTTCACTCAGTACACATGTGGCACCAGAGAGTTCAAATAATCGATACAAGAAGTTATATTGAATTCCTCTTTGTCAGTACAATCCCTTCTGAAAAGGGAATTGAAAGTATCCACTACAGTTTCTGCCTTTATCTTTATATGTATCATTGTTTATATTGGATATTTTTCTTATATGATTTGATATAGAAATCCTATTATATTATTTTCCGAAAATCCTTATATTCCTAATCGGTAAAAAGTGGTGGTAGAGCACACGGCTTCTTATCCAGAGGTCCAAGTTCGAATCCTGACAATGGCTCACACCAATTACTTTTCGAAATTGTTTTCGGAAGTTAACTGTGAGAAATATCGATGAATGAAAACTTTGTGCCCGGTATGGCAATAGGTTCGCCACCATTTGGGACGTAAACATAACGGCGAGACGAGGCTGAACGGCCGCTGCCTACACCTTCGGGTAACAAAAGGCGTGAAGTTATGTTTATACGTAGTGAAAAAACATAGATAGATACGACATATATTTGTTTTTGTACTTTCACGTGCTTCATTTGTGATGGTGTAGGCATAGACGTTATTTTATACCGTAAATCATTTGTTAAACATATGACAAAAATAAATAAAGATATTGGCATAAAGTTTTTCACATTTGTTTGACATAATCTTCGTGATACTTAGATTAATGTTAATATATTTAACTTGCATATAAATAATAATAATATGTAATATTAATGGACATATATATTAATGTTTAATCATCATCATCATCAGCCCTACGAAGTCCACTGCTGGACTTAGGCGTCCCATATTGAACGCTACAAGTATTGGTCCTAAGCCACTTGTATCCAATTGGCTTGCAGCAGTTTTTATCAGGTAGTTGGTCAACCTAATGGGAGGACGATCTATTCTGCGTCGACCGGATCGTGATCGCCACTCGAGAACCTTTCTACCCCAAGGGTTGTCGGTTCGTCGAGCAATATAGCATCTCCACTTCAGCGTGTTAACCTTTCCGACAATGTTGGTCACGGTAAATCTCCTGTGGATCTCCGTATTTCTAGTTATGTCTCGCAGAGAGATTCCAAGCGTAGCCCGCTCCATAGCACGTTGAGCGACTTTGAGCTTCACTAGGACCATTTAAGGACCATGTTTCTGTTCTATCTATTATCACTGGTAACACACATTGGTGACCTTAGAGTTAAGGCACTGATGGGTTTTGGGCAAAAAGATTTCCTTTAGTTTCCCCAATGCTGCCCAACTAAGTTGAATCCGTCGGTTTATCTTATATTTATTTCTCAGACTTTCGCGAATCTCACTCATAGATTCAAACAACTTTTAGGATTATACCGCGTTTATTTATTACTTATTTTTATTTATTTCCCGACGTTTCGAACTCTTTACAGAGATCATTTTCACGAGTGATGAACAAAAAGATGGTAGTTGTTCAAAAGCTATTTTCATTGATACAGAGAGCACCCACTTTTTGGAAATAAAAATCAAAAAGTTGATGTTAAAAATATGATTTTTACTATTGGTAACCCACATTAGACCATGAAACAGAAAATTAAATATTAATTTATAAGATGTATTGATTTATAAGATCCACTAAAGAAAAAACTCTAAAGTAATAAAATCTTCACTAAATGTCCATGTTCATTCTTGTTGGAAAAATTAGCTGAGATCATTAAGCATCAAGGTACTCCAGTGACTCTGTCATGACCATGATATCATCAGCAAATCGAAGGTAAGTGATGTTTTCGCCATTGATGTTGATGCCTACTCCGGAACAATTTAAGAGCTTGAACATGTCTTCCAATGCAGCGGTGAACAGCTTCGGGGAGATTATGTCCCCTTGTTTGACACCTTTCTGCTGTGGTATTGGATTCGTAATCCAAGATCTATTTAGGACTGACATAGTGGCAACACTTCGATATACTGATAATCAGTTTGACGTCTCAGGAGGCACGGCAGTACTGCCGCAGTTTTGTTGGTATCAAAGGCTTTCTCACAGTCTACTCGTCTTTTTGTATATTTTAGCTTAGTGTGTGTATGTGGTCATCACCCTTTTTGCAAAACAACACCACCACGCCCCTGGTTCACGCCTCTAGAACGTTGCCCATGACTAAGATAGAATTAAAAGGCCTTTAAGGGCCTTAAGGACCGGTGTGCCAACCGCCTTCAGAATGATTCCATCGTGATCGGGTCCCTTTCCGTTCTTTAGCTGCTTGAAAACTATTCTGATCTCGTACACATATACACACTTCCGCGATGTCTTCGCTATAGTGCTGAATGGTAAGTGACACTTGATGGTTAGCAACGAGCGCCGCTCATGGACACCTGCAACACATATAGTGTTACATAAGGGAGGATAGGAAAGGGTGGGGAAGGGGGCCTCTGAGTACCACTCTCAGCGATCGAAACGCGGTACGAGCCACTTTACGTTGATCTTCTAAAAGGTCGTGGTATTTGACCGGTTGAATCGGCGAACTGCTTGGCTCTACCACTATCCAAAATCATTTTATTTCATCTGGAGCCTTAATGGTTTGATGAACTTTATCCAGAGAGACAATATTATTTATATTTTTAAATTTAGGCATTTTTAACGATAGGTTTCAGCTTCCTTTTAAATTCAAGAAGCTAATAAAATCGAAACTAAATAAATACTGTCCTTCTTTTCGTCCAATGAAAAATCAAAGTGAAGCCAACGAAAGGTCGTGAACTAATAAAGTATTTTAAAGTGGGTAGTTCTGACTACCACCTGAAAGAGACCTTCATAAATAAAATATCACATGGGAGTAGCGAGGGGAGAGGTTTTTGTACCATTTCGGTCTAAATTTTTTACTACAGTTAAAGTAGTTAGTTAGATAGTATGTTATTTCTAGACAATATATGTATATATATATATATATATACAATATTATATATATATTAATATTTATATATATATTGTCAGACGGGCCTCGTGGCGCATTGGTAAAACTACCGGTTGCAGCAGTGAGGTCGGGGGTTCGATTCCCACCCGAGCACAAATATTTGTGACAAACATAAATTTTTGTGTGGTGTCTGGGTGTTTTTCTATGTATTATAAGTATGTATTTACAAAAGAAAAGTATATATGTATTAATATCCGTTATCTAGTATCCATGACACAAGCATTTAGTTGCTTAGCTTGGAACTAGAGGGCGCTGTGTGTATTGTGTCCAAAAAAAAAGAAAAAAAAAAGAAAAGAAATGTCACCACTGTCATCATCATTTTCATCATCGTTTCCATAATTTTCGATATTTAGCATTTTAATTATAAACGTTGTAAAAATTACTTTAAATGCGTAAAAATGTTCACCGGGTTAGCTATTGTAATATATTTTTATACACAATACCAATTTACGAATACTGACAAATCTAATAAACTCACACAAATAACAAACTCATATATAATAAGTTCATTTTTCCGGTCCACATTTGTATTCAACTTGTGCCATGGCACAAATAAATGAAATATCCTTTTAACTGTAGCCAAAAATTGTTGACAGCTATCCGCGGAGTATATTGCACAAACAAAATATTAGAGTGCTCACTTGAATCAATAAACAGATCTAACTTGGTTTGATATTAAGTGGTAGTAGTTTTATTCATGAGATGAGAGTCTCGAGAAGTTGATCGTAGTTGGGAACACAGACGGAAAACGAGCTCGTGGCCGATCTCCAACCAGATGGACCGATCAAATAAAGGACGCGTCATCTTCCAAGTTTTGCTGGGTTGTGAGGGATGCAATGGACAGGACTCAATGGAGGAAAATCATCCACTCCAGATGCAAACCCTTCAACGATGACCACGATCCTCAGTCATGAGGGCACGACAAGAGAGAGAGAGAGAGAGAGTTTTATTCATACATTTTACATATTATGCAGTTACATAGTGTAATATTTATTTCTTTAAAAATTATAGCGAGGCGGCAAAATATCAAGCAAGTCACATGGCGGTTATCAACCAGCGCTTACAAAATAGATTCGCGAAGGTTTAAGAAACCTGCTAAACATTGGGTGACTTGCAAACAGTTTGAGAGTATAGAATAAATAAATATTTTCTTTTAGAATAACACAACTTCACGCCTTTTGTTACCTGAAGGTGTAGGCAGCGGCTATTGCCATTCCGGGCACAAAGTTTTCAGTCATCGATATTTAGCACACTTAACTTCCGAGAACAATTTGGAAAAGTCATTGGTGAGAGCCAGTGTCAGGATTCAAACCCGGACCTCTGAATCAGAAGCCGTGTGCTCGACCACTGGACCACCGAGATTATAATTAATTTCTAATTATTTCTTTCACAGTGCCAAAAGTTGAAATAATCGACGAACGTGGACGACCTCTACATGACAAGTTTTACAAGGAAGGCTCTATTATTGAGCTAAGATGTATCGTCAGCGAAGTTCCGCAGCCTACAAGACAAGTCAACTGGAAACATGGTTCTAGACTTCTTAACTACGATACAAAGAGAGGTGGTGTCAGGTAAGATTTTAAAGATTTTTTATTTACTTTCTCAAAATTCTTGGATTTATATTATAGTATGTATTATTACACTGACAAAACTACCAACTACAGATTAAGTGGGCGGGTTCCAATATTTATGATAAGCATAAATGTTTGTTTTATTATGAACTAAATTAGTAATATTTGGATCTTAAAAAGTTCAATTTGTGCTATTTATCGGCACGCGTTTTGGCGCGCAAACGCAACTGCTATGTACCGCTATGTTAATACTGTAATATTTTCGTAAATATTAGTTTAAATTACATGCTGTAAATGGCTATATTAATCTATATTAAAAGCACAATCTATTTAAGACACTTAATTGGATGAAAATTAATGCTGTAATGTTTAAAATTGCTTCGTAAATAAGCCATTATTTCTCGTAAAAAGTAAAAAAATAATAATGGTCATTGTGGGTTATCCCTAAGACATAGACATATGCCCTCGCGGACTTTTTTATAGACCTTTTAAAGGTGTATAATAATGTAGTACATTGTTTTGATTTATCACTTAGGGTTCAGGCAGCGTTTTCGATTAAACTTTTAAATCTTGAAAATTATCATTTTTTTTCACTACACTATTCATGAATTATCAATGAAAACCACACCGTTGACACCCTCTAACTATTAAAAAAAACCGCATCAAAATCCGTTGCGTAGTTTCAAAGATTTAAGCATACAAAGGGACATAGGGACAGAGAAAGCGACTTTGTTTTATACTATGTAGTGATTATAAGAATGAATTTACAATAGAACAGTATATTTGTATTAATATTAATTTCACATGCATTTAGTTGCTTAGCTTGGAACTAGAGGACGCTGTGTGAAATGTGTTCAAGATATTACTATAATATATTTTCAGACACGACTGTATTCAAACTATAGTTATAAAGAAGAAAAAGTGTAGTTTGTCTTAAATGTGACGTGACCTGTTGCCACATATCTGATACACTTTCGTTGGTCATCAATGTTTATCAATCATACATAATTTTCGACAAGTCATTCAATTTGGCCAGATTGTTAAGGCATTAGGCTCACTAGACTTATGATATGGAAGATATTGAGTCAGAGTGAGGTCAATACTTCAGTCGGTTCTCAGAAAACCCATAAGAAGTTACGACATGGCTTTATTCTACAGAGAAATGTCACATGGTATATACCCATACGAGCCACATTAAAATCTTTGTCTTTTTTGTGGGTTCTTATTGGAACAGATTGTTATCAAAAACTTTTAGGCTTTTGGGTTGGATATTATACAAATATAATAAACGGAAATTAACGCGACAGACAGACTTTTTCAGAAAAAAGAACGGAATATATTTGAAAAATAAAAATTAAAAAAAACATGGTACGCGCTTGGTTTTATTATTACTTGGCAATATTTTTAATAATAAATTATATAGTTTTCCATCTATCTAGTGCTTAAATTTATTGTTCAAGCAAACTCTTATACTATATGACAAGATTTATGATTATTATCCGTGCCAGAGTTTCCAGAAAAAGCAAATTCACCATAATACCGGGTCTATGACGGAGTAGCTATCCGTACGATAAATTGATTGATTTGGTATGAGATAAATGGTTGCTCATTTAGGATCCTATATCGCCTCGTAAAGTATAAAACTTTGGTCCCAGCTGTCTTCAACATTTCAGTCGATATATGGGCTCATTTTTTGTTTTTTTTTATCATAATAATAATATATTGATTCACCATAAAAAGGCAGTGGATTTATGGGTTATTGAAAGCGTCGTAGACGCCGATAACCTACAAAATATATTCGAAAATGCTAAGGTTTTCTGCAGTATCTCACTATATCCAATTATTATAACTAAATTCAATCTCATTCAAATATTGACCACAATTATTGGTCATTTACTTACCGTACTTATCAGAATTAAATCATACTTTTTTTAGAATACATGAAAGAGCATTGTGTTCAAGAGCTATTTTTATATTATCAAAAATACTGTAATTATTTTTTTTACATTGAAATGACTTAGATGCTATTGTTAAAAGATATTATATCTGTCTGTTCACCCATAAGCTGATGAAACTGATTTATAGTGACATTTTTAGCAGAGGGATAGGACAATGGATAATTTAATCACGGAAGTCAGAGTGTGAACATTTAATTATCACTTCCTGATTCAGAAAATGAGAGATTGTTGTACTTTAACTTATGAAAATAAAAATTAAAGTTAAGAGTTAAGAATGCATGTATTTCATAAACATATTAACATTGTCAATGCGAGTGATGTGGTCACGCTTTTTATAATCCAAGTTATCTATAAAAACACAGAACTAAAAGAAATAAATCATCAACTGTCACAAACATCAATACAAATATTAATTGTTATTCCGGGGTCGTTGGATCATCACCTTGAAACTTTTGCAAATGGACAACGTTATAGATCATAAACTAAAATGTTATTACTTTAATTATTTAGAATAGTGGAAATTGTCCAGCGTGTTTAATCCGACTGAAATTTATGGGTTGCCGAGTTATTGTATTTGTTTTGGGAGTGTTTATCTTTTTGATTTATAGGGGTAATATTTAATTAAGAGGTCAGGGGCCACAGTTTATTAGTCAAATCGTGTTGAGATACCCTTTAGAAACAATTCGTTATGCTGTAATAAAATAATAATTTATGTAGGATAAAATAACATAAAACATGTTTATGTATGTTTTATGTTAAAATAATAATTTATGTAGTATGTTAATAGGTATTTATTTATTTATTTATTGAATCTATTGGATTGATATTGACAAAGGATATACACATACAATCTTATTACAGTATAGACAGTAAGGTACAAACAAGCGTATTCCCTCAATTACAGGAGGTCACATCATGCACAATATATTATACCTATATATATATAAGCATTAATAAGCACTATATAATACAATATTTATATATAACTTATATTACTATTTAACAATTGGCTTAATAATAGGTTCTAATAGATTTTTGAATTTTGGCAGAGCGCATGAAATATCTATGTCGTGAATTTTAGATATGGCATTATACTGTCGACAAAGTCTGGGCAGAGCGGCGTACTGACCAAGATTAGTTCTTGAGGGTTGTATAAATTTTATAAAGAATCATTAAATGTTCTTTTTAAATTATTCTTGGTAGGAAATATAAATTAAAATGGCCAACACAGATACTGGCTTTTGATTTAGAGTTTTGAATCAATAAGCATTTTTGAGGAACAAAGTGTAACCAAAAGTAACCATTTTGACCTTATAACGTAGAGATTTCTGCGTTGCTTCCCTTTCCGTGTCTCAGTTAAGTAAAGAAATACTTACCGGAAATCAAGCAGTATTAAATCATAATTTAATATTTTTACGCATTCCACACCTTTCTTCTATATCTATATTCTCTATCTTTCAATCTTTACGTTTTTTTCATGTTACCGAAAACATATTTGATAAATTAAATGTATCATACGTATAATCGAATCTTTTAAAGAAAAAGTAAATCTTCAAGGTAAATCACAAAGCTATCAAAGCAATTAATCACTGATTAAAATATATTACATCCAGGCTAATTCTTTCATCCTAGCCATACGGAAATAGCTGGAGAGATTCAAATTATGTAGATAAATTTACTTTAAATTAAAGGTCTTGGGTATTTTCTTATTAATTGTGCGAGGTCTGGCGATAAATTTTAAAGGCAAATGAATTAACAAGGAATTTTGATTGTTCGAGAAAAGCCCAATCTCCCCTTTAATTCCACTGATTAGGAAAATTTGGACAAAATTTGCTGACGTCGGTGCCGTCAGAATCGGTGATGACCGAACGTCTTTTCTTACTTTGTATTATTGAAAAGGGACAGATTCAGAATGTTGACTAAGGGATACTCTTATATTCTGTACTTATTGCAGCTTTTCAAGGTACTAATTTGAATAAATAATACTTTCAATCCTGGTCATTGGAGTATAAAGATTTTGTACTGTAATTATTTAGTGCTGCAAGATGGGATCTGAATATGTTTCTCAAGCAGGTGTGTGTACTGTTACCAAGATATGACACATTCATTTCCTGGAGATTGTAAAATAGACATCTTGTTTGTGTTGATAACAAATTTGTCATTTGATTTCAAACGAAAACTGAAATCGATTTATTTATGTCTAGCTGACACGGAGAACGTATTTTCGCCTGTGAAGTAATAAAATAGTAAACATAAACATAACTTCACGCCTTTTGTAACCCGAAAGTGTAGGCAGCGGCTGTTAAGCCTCATCTCGCCGTTATATTTACGTCCTTAATGGAATAGGTGGCGATTCTGTTGCCATACCGAGCACAAAGTTTTTAGTCATCGATATTTATCACACATAACTTCCGAAAACAATTTCAAAAAGTCATTGGTGTAAGCCAGTGTCAGGAATCGAACCCGGACCTCTGGATCAGAAGCCGTGTGCTCGACCACTAGGCCACCGAGACTTTAATAGTAAATTTTGGATTTTTATAAGTTTAATTGCTCGTTTTCCCTTCTATCCCATATAAAAACTTGTTTGCTAGTTGGATAGCTAACTTATGTTAAATTTGCCTGCCCTCATGAGATAAAAAATAAGAATGCATTTGAAGTTATTACATTGTCGCTTTTGAGGAAGACAATAAACCTACGAACTTAAAAGAAAAATTGATCTTGAAAAATTCAAATTTTATAACGTAAGCAACTATCAAATTTAAAAACACCGACAGTAATTTTAAAATTAAAATAATACTATTATTATTATATTTTAGAAACTAAAAACTGTTCAAAAAAAACTACATTTTGTTGGCAAATGTTTAATTGAAATATGAAATAGGTAAAGGTTACATACATTATATTTCAACGTTAGTAGTGAATAAGCTATTCAATAAATTTATAGTAAAGAAAAAAGATTTACATTTAAAATGTCAGATTGTCAGTGTACTTTGTCTATCCCAGTACTACAGTAATTTTCAACAGACATTTACGACTTCCGTCGTCATTATGTCCAGCTGCCAACATTCTACTTTTTTAGGGTCCCTCACAAATTATTTCAAGGAGACCGTTATAAAACCATTTATTTTTTATTATCCATGTATTTGACTTGGTTATTGCCTTATAGGTTTTATAAAGTTACTCTAAACTTTCCCTGATATATAGATATTATTAAAATATGTATATAGATGTGTGGATAGCTTAGAAAAAAAATATTATCTGTTTATATTAAAGACATTATTATAAAATTTAGGCTAGGCAAACTAGGCTAGCAACTGTGTATAAAAAAAATATTTAAATGAAAGAACAGTTACATGCAAAAATGTCCAAATAGAGCTATGGTTAAAAAATAAATCATTCTTAACAGTGCGATAATGACGAGTCCCAAATAGCTAAATCAGTGCTCGAACTTGTCAACTTTTCTTCTTTTATTTTTATTTCTTACAACGCGGAACAGCCTTTGACCCGATTAATTTAGTGTCAGTTTTATTTCTATGGAAAGTTGGTTAACTACTGTTTGTTCATTTTTCTTCGACCAAAGCATTAATCATTTAAATCTCCGATATTGTTTTTGTAGTGTGGGAATAATATTTTATTTTAATTTGACGCACCAAATTTAGGTACTGGCGGCAAAATCGAAAACGCAATGAATTTTTGGAAACAAAATCCGGAAATTCATTAGCATTGCATCAGAATTTGATTCCATAGCTTCTTGATTCAGGAAGGGGTGGTCACTTTCAGACTATTGAGACCACATGTAATAATAATGAGTAATAAATATTTTCCTGCTCTTATCCCAGTCTAAGTGAAGTCCGCCCTTTATGATGTCCTTTCGTTGTCAAAACGTAGGTAACTTTACTACTGATATGAATATAAATTAGAAATGGATTGAAAAAATATATAGCAAATATTTTAGCTATAACATCACATAACATAACTTCACGCCTTTTGTTACCCGAAGGTGTAGGCAGCGGCTGTTAAGCCTCGTCTCGCCGTTATGTTTACGTCCCAAATGGAATAGGTGGCGAACCTATTGCCATACCTGGCACGAAGTTTTTCAGTCATCGATATTTATCACACATAAATTCCGAAAACAATTTCGAAAAGTCATTGGTGTGAGCCAGTGTCTGGAATCCAACCATCAGAAGCCGTGTGCTCGACCAAAGCGCCACCGAGACTTTTTGTAGCTATATTTTTCTGGAATAAGGATATTTTTAGTTAAGTATTCATATATTTTATTTTTAATTACGTTTGTAATTAGTATTTTTTTAACTCGAGCAACTTTTTAATACTTTTTAACTCACCAAGTTACAACAAGTTGAGGAAATTGTTAATGAGATTTACTTTAAATATTCTACTACTAAAATAAAAATATGTCAATGAGATATCATATTATATAGTTATGTTTTTATGGCATAAAGATCAAACGAGCATTAGTCACTTGATGGTAAGTGACTAGCGCCATCCATGGAGGCCCGAACCACAAATAGTGTGACAGTTGCGCTGCCGGCTTCATTACATAGTATAAAATAACGTCGCTTTCCGCTGTCTGTCCCCTTATATGTTTATATCTTTGAATCGACTCAACGGATTTTGATGCAGTTTTTTTAATAGATATAAGGTGTCAACGGGATGGTTTTTATCTATAACTCATGTATGATATAGTAAAGAAAAAGTAATAAATCTGAAATATACTGAAATGGAGAAAGAAGTGGGACCTCAAGTAACCTCTCTTGTCCATCGAAACTCGACATGAGCCACATTATATCGATTTGAGGAGTCGTGCGTATATTACACCGGTCGAGCAAGCAAATTCATCCAAAGAACTGCGGGTACCTACCACTGTCGAAAAGAAAAAAAGTATATTTTGGATATGTAACTTATTCAAAATAAGAAGAAACAAATAATTTGGATGTCTAATTTTCATTTTATAACGATTATCAAATCGATATATAATAAATAGACGAGGGTTTATTGAAAAGCTGCTCAAGTTTTGCTCGGGTAAATATATTTTGATAGGACAGAAAGGGTATTTTATACAAACAATAGTTTTGTATGTTTATAAATTATTTTCTGGAATATTGTAGGATTTTATATTATCTTTAACTAGTTTTTCTTCTCAATTTCGCTCGTATACCCTTTGCCAACTCCATGCAGATTTTAATGGAATAATTAATGTTTCGGGCAAATCACATAATCTACATTAAACTTTGCTAAAAAAATCATAGAATATTAATACGTTATTGAACTTTCTGCTAAAGAAAAAGATGATTTTTTACCGTCATACCTTATTTTACAAAATCAAACAATTAGGCCGACTGCATCCATCTCTCTCTTTTTCAATGGTTTTCTTTGTCTATTTGAAAGTAACCATTATATCTAGTTACTTAATTTTTCAAGGACTGAATTCTAAGTGTGTGTCTAACTGTGTCATAACTTATTAAAATGTAAATATAACAACTAACCTATATACCTACCTATAACCTAAATACTAATCTATATTATTCTTAAATGTAACAATTTAATCATTTCTAAATTAATACTGCAACGGAGATATGTATTATATTGTAAACCAAACTAAACTACCTCCCTATCTCTAAGTAAATAAAAACGCTAAATGAAAACGATGAGGGGACCTGGTATCCTGAAATATGTGCCCAGGCCTAGTTTAGGTGCCAGTCTCCACAATTATATCTATAAATGTTTGTATATTTTATGTTGTGTAAATGTTCATAATTGTAGTGAAAATAAAGAATTTTATTATTTATTATTATTATTACACATACATACACATACATAACTTCACGCCAAATCCCTTGCGGGGTAGGCAGAGAGAACAGAGCGCCATAGGGCACGATTCTTACACACCTCACTCGCTTCGTTGACTTTCATAACTCTTTTCATGCACGCGCGTCGGTTTTTGAGGCTCTTAACATCACCTTCCTCCAGAACACGTTCTATTTGGTCTTGGAATGTGTGTCTTGGCCGTCCTCGACTCCTACATCCGTCCGCTTTTGCATTGTATATCTGCTTAGTCAGTCTTGCGTCAACCATTCTTTCTACATGTCCGAACCATCGGAGCATGCCCTTTCTTACTTTTACACCGACACTCTCTTTCAAACCAACTTCCTTCCTTACAACCTTGTTTTCTACGCGGTCAGCGAGAGTCACTCCGCAGATTTTGCGTAGAGCCCTCATTTCTACCGCGTTTATTCTACTTTCATGCACACTCTGCCATACCCAGCTCTCGCTTCCATAAGTGAGTGTAGGGATCAGGACTGCATTGTGGATTGCTAACTGGGCCTTTCTGCTAATATTTTTTGCGCCCATGAATCTGCCCAACACTCCGTTTACGCTATTTCCTATCGCCACTCGTCTTTCTACATTCGCGGTGTACCTTCCATCTCTGCTAAAAGCGCATCCAAGATATACAATTTCATTCACCTGTTCCAGCACTACATCATCAACCATTATCCTTGCATCTGTTCTGGATTCCTCCCTTTCAAACACCATGACTTTCGTTTTCGTCGCATTCAACTGCCAGCCTTTAATCATGCAATCATCTTTCATAGTAGTGACTAGTGTTTGCAGGTCCGACGGCGATTCGGCTAGAAGCACGGCGTCATCTGCGTAAAGCAGGCAGCTCACAACTAGGTCACCCATTCGCATCCCTACATCCATCGATCTCATTCTCTGGAGACAACTGTCCAGGTACAGGATGAACAGTCGAGCGGACAGCACGCAACCCTGTCTGACGCCGATATTGACGTCAAACCAGGGGGACAAGCCGCCGTCAACACGCACACACGCTGTGCAGCCCTCATAAGTGGACTGCACAGCGCGCAGCAGTGCTCCGCTCACCCCGTAGCCCGGGAGTATATCCCACAGATCCTTTCGTAACACTCTGTCAAACGCTTTTTCCAGATCCACAAAACCGCAGAAAACCTTCCGGTTAACAGCCAGTTGTTTCTCCACGATGTTGCGGAGAGAAAAAATCTGATCCATGCACCCTCGTCCGCTTCTAAAACCACCCTGAGCCAAATATTATTATTATATTTGTTAATTATAAAATATAATTTACTCATGGGTCTTAGTTAACAGCCAGCAACTGAGATACTTTTGTAAACAAGTGAGCTTCATCATCAGATTTCTCCTATCCAATAGGAAACGCCTCCTTTAAAGGGGTGCCTCCTTGTTGGTTTTAATTAAAATGTTAAGTCAAGCGTTTTACGAAAACCATGTTGGAACATCGTAACTGAGAGAACTTGTGAAATATTTTCACCGCAATGCCTTTGGATCCCTTCAAAGGTGGCATTTACATAAATATCTTACATGAAATGTGAATATTTGATTATATTGTTGCCTCAGCAGTGCTATTGTGCTGCGGGTCGAATATTACATTCTCATCTGATATACAAAATATATTTCCGATACACAATAAATGTCACAAGTTTGGATGGGTTTCTGTAAAGCCACGAAAAATGTGTGAATTCAAGCAGATACCGAGTGTCAGAGAATAAATAAAATATTCGTAGATATACTTAAGTATTTTGTATTCCCTTCAGAGATTTGATTAAACATGTATTATTTTTTAAATATTTATCTTCTTGGTGGTCCAGTGGCCGAGCACCTCGCTTCAGAATAAAAAATACGGGAGTTCGAATCCTGGCTCACACCAAGGATTTTTCGAAAGTTAAGTGTGATAAATATCGATGACTGAAAACTTTGTGCCCGGTATGGCAATAGATTCGCCACCTAATCTATTTGGGACATGAACATAACTGCGAGTCGAGGCTTAACAGCCTCTGCCTACACCGTCGGATCGAAAAGGGCGTGTAATTGTGTTATGTTATGTGAATCTTAATAGTCTTGAGTTAATTAATGTTTACAAGACCCTATTATTTAATCGGGGGCAGAACTTATTTTCAGAAATAATAGGTCCCAATTTGGTTCAATTTTATATTTATTGACAACTAGCTGTGCCCGCGACTTCGTACGCGTGGAATTTGTGATCAGATAGCTATATTTTTACATAGACAGTTGAGAAGTAATTACCTCTAAAATGAAATTGTAACTGGTAGGATAAGTACAGATTGCGGTAGCAATGGTTGTTGCCCGCATTGTTTATTTTCATTTTAACAGGAATTTTTGTAGTATAGCTGTAGCCCGCGACGTCATCTGCCTGAACGCTATACAGCACCAAAAATACCTACGATTATACCTTTTAAAATAACATTTATTTACCCGTTACTTCTTTACATTTCATAAATACAGAAAGTACAGTAACAGAGGGAGACTGTCTTTTGTAAAATTGTTGAACTTCAAAAGTGCTGATTTTCAGTCTGCTTTGAATAAATGACTTTATGGTGATTCTGCTGAATTAAGTAATAAGTTGCGACTGAAGCAAATGTAGAAAATAATGAATAAGAAAATATAAATATAGAAAAGGATAAAAATATATACTTATAAAACTTCTCTATAAACAACATTGCTGGTTTGGCTCTCCGCAGCCAAAATGTAAAGAGAGTCAGGACTGGTGACGCGGGAGCAAGCGACGTACAGCTGCCCGTGTGAGAAGCAGCTCGTCCTGAGGTCGACACCCGCTGCTCTCAGTGTCTGCCCCTGCGACTTATTGATGGTCATCGCGAAGCAAACACTCACGGGGAACTGTACGCGCTTGAACTGGAACGGGAAGTTATGAGGTATGAGGGGAATGCGTGGTACAAATACTGCCTCGCCTACGCCACAACCCGTAAGAATTTCCGCCTCAATGCTGTGTCTGTGGAGCGAGATGACTTTAAGGCGGGTCCCGTTACACAACTTCGGAGGAGATAGGTTCCGAAGAAGCATAATCGGGACACCGACTTTCAGCTTGATAGTATGCGCTGGAAGTCCACTTGCTGACAGAGAGTTCAGAAATTCCACGGGATAATGTGTGGCATCATCTTGCTCGATGACAGTGTTTATAGAGGTGTAAACCACTTCATTCCCCTCAATTTTCGAGAGAATGCATTCGTTGATTGCTTCAGCCTGACCATTTTTGGGCGTCAAAATTGCCCGCTCACATACCCAAGAATTCTGCTGGTGCGGTATATGACTGATGTCCCCGTACACACAGCGAATGAGTTCTTCTAAGCTGGATACGACTCTACCGAGAGACTCTGGAAGCACCACCTGCCCACCTCTCTCCTCTGGTAGAGTGCCTTCGCCAAGACTTAGAAGAACATCGGAGAATTCTTGAGCACGTGCATTGCCGCCGAGCCGAGCTCTCATATTAATGGTCAAGCGCAGCGTACGAACTCGTGACCACAGCGAAGATCGTTTCAACGAAGCATTCACCTCGTCAGCCCTCGATCCCCGCGTCACCACGGGAAGCGTTTGTCGGAAATCGCCACTGAATAGAACTGTGACACCACCCATCAAGTGTTCGTTCCTGCGGATGTCCTGCAGGGTTCTGTCCACGGCCTCAACTGCTTTTCTATTGGCCATCGTACACTCATCCCATACGATCAGAGAGCAATCCTTCAGCACGTGTCCCTTATCACTATTGCGTGACACACCACAAACAGGCGTTTCGGTGCTCTCTAAATCGATGGGAATTTTAAACATGGCATGTGCTGTCTTGCCACCCGGAAGCAGTGTGGCAGCGATTCCCGACGACGCTACAGCAATGGCAATTTTGCCTTGCCTCCTGACCTCTGCAAGTATGCCAGTGGTAACAAATGTTTTTCCTGTTCCACCAGGAGCATCCAAGAAAAACATTTTACCCTGGTTTTGCCCAACGCTTTTAAGAACAGTGTCATAAATTTGTTTTTGCTCTGAAGAGAACAAAGCGACATGGTGATTTCGTATGGTGGTCATTTCGCTCGGATCGTAAATTGTCTCAGCGTTATACTCTCGATTTCCACGGTCTTGATGCGGTGATGATTGGGGAGCTGGTAACCCATATTCGACCAATGGATTGCCGCCGATGGAAATGACCACGTCTTGAAGTGAACTAAGACAGGTGTTCAGCACGCGTTCATCAGTTACTTCGACTTCGTCTCCAGTAGCACGCCTCAAAGCTCGTAGAAAATCTTCAGATAGATGATGTCGATATTTTTCCCACAAAGCTACCGGGTTCGTGACTCCACAAAACACCAAGATGACGGCAAACAGATGACGCATACGGCTGGGGCTGTTACTGACGCTCGCCTCCGCGAGGGTGTCATCCCAGTTTTGGTCACCGTCGAGAAGGTGACGTGCTACACAGGCTGCGCGGTAAGTGGGATACTCCACGCCATCAAATGTTCTCAGAAAGGCAAAAGACGTTGGGCCTCGGATCGTGTGAAGTAATAACCGCAGAAAATAGCATTCGCCATTATTCGGGTGCACGGTATAAACTCTACCCAATACGGTGTCCTTGAAAATTCCCGGAAAACCTTCGACAGCACCTCCTCTTCGACGTCGGTTAAATATTCCCCTTTGCTTGTCGTACGTGTAATATGAAGGCACCTCGTCATACGTAAGGAACCTCGCAAACTGGTCGATTTCGCAGAGCCTGAAAAATGCCAAGAGAGTTGTTTGGCGCGGATTTTCTAAGCGCTCAGCAACGTTGTTGGGATCAAAATATATGCGCTGACCGTTTTCTAGGTGGACGTCTAAATGCATGACGGCAGGATGCCTGTCATGTATAGAGAACGCCAGTATCCGCCAAACTGCTTCAGACGTGCTGATGTAGCGACCGGACTGATACTTGGTCACCTCGTCTCTGTCAGTGTTCTGTAAAGCAAACGTCGCCTGATCGCTACCTTTGTTCACGTATTTGCAGATATATTTGATCGACCCGACGCTGGTGCACGACTCGACGTTGATGTGCGTCTGGAAGGTCCTGGACAGTACTGGTGAGTAAGGAACAATCCATCGGTTATCGACCGGTCGCGCCTGGCCACGCACGCTCAGCTCAGTGGAATGCCCGCCCTCTGCTGGTGATCGGCGCCGGTATGAGGGATATCCATCCTCACCAGTAATGGTTTCGTTGGTAAATTTTTTTGGGAATCTTTTTGTACAACGTCCGTCTTTCATACAAGGGGAACTTGGATTTAACGTGCCACAGGGGCCATGCACCATGTGACTTTTAACAATTTGATGCAGAACAGGATCAACGTCAGGGTCCGGAAGCTCTGCACTTATGACTTGATCAATCTGGATAGGCCTGATCTTTTCTTCCAACCACAAAAGCAGATGCGCGTGTGGCAAGCCGCGTTTTTGCCATTCCACGGAGTACATATGACATCGGACTGTACCAAACACTTTTGCCTTTGTTAGAAGATCCATAAGGCATTTCAACTTCAGGTGGAATACGCGAGAGATCAAGTCGTGCCTGTCGTACGAAACCTGTCCTGCAAGGAGTTGAGCTGTTATTTCAGGCCACTTTGGGTTGGTAGTGATAGTAATAAAGAGGTCCGGGCGACCAAACTTTCGCACATAGCAAAATGCATCTTGGGTCCTCTCGTGCATGTACCGCGGACCTCCTGTGAAGGTGGAGGGGAGAATGACCATCCTTCCTACATCTTGAGCATTGGCATCATTCTGCATGGCATCTCTGAGATGGACGTAGTTCTCAGCTCTCAGCTTTCTTTGATTGGACCTTATAAATACCAAACGCTCTGTCTCAATTTTGGCATACATGTCCACCAAAAACTGACTAAAGAGTGTACGATGATGGTGGAGATAAGAGCCATTGTTCACCCTCAGCTGGATCAAGAAGCTGTAGAACTGCATGGCGGACGTTTTTTTGTTATAATTTGGGGAGCCTGTCTGGGGGTCTACATTATAGTGGGCGAAATGGTAGCCATCCTCTCCGCGACAAAACATGAGCGGATATTGAAGAGAATCGTACGCGCGGTGAGTTTCGCTGATCCTTTGAAGCCGGTCATCGTGCGTGCGTAAGACGATATCTCTTTTATCACACTCCTGATCGACTAAGAGAACGGCGACCTCATTCGTCGTTGGCGCATTATATCGTCCCGGATGGGCTGCAATCGGCTTTCTATCTGCACTGATGACAAACTTAAAGCGGTTGCGCTCGTTCTCAGGCACCGACGCCAGAGCGGCTTTGAAGTTGCCAATGTGCGGATTAACGTTATGCAACATACTTTGCAATCCTCTGACCAGAACAGGGTCCAAATTGGGGATGTGTCTACTTCGTAGGTTTGCTTGTTCTTCAAAATCACTTACAAAATAAATTTGCAAAAATTTTGGAATGTCTGTAGGTAGCAGCGAACCGATTTGATGGTAAACTTGCCCCTGGACCTTGAATGTCGGCATGAAACCTGCTTCAACGATTTGATTTGCACCAAACGAAGTCATCTGGAAGGCGCTGTTATAAGCTCGGATGTTTTTCAAAAAATGGCTGGACTTCGGATGTTCGCCATTTAGTAAGATTCTTAACAGATCTGGTGGGTCTTGCATAGACTCCAAGCGTACCTTACCAGATGCACAACACATCCCATTGGGCTCTCCTTTCCATTTGCGGGCTTGACAGTGGGCACACACTTCTTCTAAGACACCAATATCTCCGTGTGCGGCGTAGTTAATCGCAACATTGTACATAAATCCACTTCCCTCTTTATTTAGCCACGATTGCTCTTCGATATCGTAAACCATGGATTCATCGTCAGATGTTGAAAGTTGATTCATGCTACGCCGCAGACGATCTAGTTCTAGTTGTGCCGCACGCTGTTCACCCGACCAAGATCCTCGAAACTCTTGAATTCTATCCCGTTCTAGCGATAGATGAGCAGACGTATCGCCACACACGTCGTGGTACCGCTGCCGAGCAGCTGCACGACGTTCTTCACGCTGCTCATCGTTCTCTAACGACCGTGAAAGGGCATGCTGAGAACGATCTCTTCTTAACCGGGTCATCCGCTCTTCATGATCTTCGATCGACCGAGAAAGAGAAGTGCGACTCCGCTGCGAATTCAACCTCGTCTCTCGCTGCGTGTATGTCTCTGACGCGCGAGACTCGGCGTGGCGCTCCCGGTCGCTTTCCAGTCGCGCTTCTCGCGCTTCGACACTCTCATAAAATCGAGCGGCATCTGAGCGAGAGCGCTGGGAACTCAACCTCGTCTCTTGCTGCGTGTACGTCTCTGACGCGCGAGACTCAGCGTGGCGCTCCCGGTCGCTTTCCAGTCGAGCTTCTCGCGCTTCGACACTCTCACAAAATCGAGCTGCATCTGTGCGAGAGCGCTGGGAACTCAACCTCGTCTCTTGCTGCGTGTACGTCTCTGACGCGCGAGACTCAGCGTGGCGCTCCCGGTCGCTTTCCAGTCGAGCTTTTCGCGCTTCGACACTCTCACAAAATCGAGCTGCATCTGTGCGAGAGCGCTGGGAACTCAACCTGGTCTCTAGCTGCGTGTACGTCTCTGACGCGCGAGACTCAGCGTGGCGCTCCCGGTCGCTTTCCAGTCGAGCTTCTCGCGCTTCGACACTCTCACAAAATCGAGCTGCATCTGTGCGAGAGCGCTGGGAACTCAACCTCGTCTCTAGCTGCGTGTACGTCTCTGACGCGCGAGACTCAGCGTGACGCTCCCGGTCGCTTTCCAATCGAGCTTCTCGAATTTCAGCACTCTCGCACGATCGAGCGGCATAAGTGCGGCTGCGCTGCAAACTCAGTCTTGTCTCTTGTTGCGTGTATGTCTCTGACGCGCGAGACTCAGCATGGCGCTTCCGATCATTTAATAGCCGCATTTCGTATGCTTCTATACTTTCCAGAGACCGCAACGATGCATTTTGAGTGCGCATAGTATCTAATCGGGACTGGCGCGACGTACTACTTTCTCCATCTCGAATTTCCGCATTGTGTTCTCGAAGAGTAGCTATCCTTGCCTCACGCTCAATGGTGGTTTCAAGAGATCGAGCTAACCTTTTCCTTCGACTATCGTTTGAGGATTGGGATAGATTAGACCGTTTTCTAGGCATTTTGATTATTTTAAGTTTGAAAAATAACAGAAAATAATTTACACGCTGAGAATTTACACACAGATAATGATAGCTAAGCAGTAAGCAGTAGTCCGATTCCGAATGAAGTTTATTTAAGTAAATATTTTTTTTTTAATTATATTTCAGGAAAGTATTTTCAGTTTTCACGTTAAATTCGACTAAGCACACGATAACTTATAGCAACGCAGGTAACCCCAGTTTCTATGAGTTGTCGCGGCGACATCCGTACTCATAACATCACTTTTGGTGAACGAAATTATAGCGCGATCTAATTCGACGCCAACGCCATCTAGTTAGCGAATAGGAAACATTTTTTTTTAATGGTGTAAAATTATAAAATTACGAAGCAATCATTACACCAATAAATACCGAACAAAAATATTAACAGTTTTTAGCATATACAAATACATTTTTTTAATTGTCTTGCTCATCTCTGAAAAGAATTAACGATACAATTTTAAAGAAGAAAATGCACAACTCCATCTATGACTCTTAAAAACATCTATTGACCGCAAGCGCATGATGAAATTTCAATTATTTATATTCAAAAAGTGTTTAAACATGTAATTCGACTTGATGTTTTTAAAATCTCAAAGATTTATTTATATCTAAAACCAAAAAGTGCTTACACGTGTAATTCAACTTAATGTTTTCTGTTTTGTAAATCTCATAGATGGCACTGTTTTAAAATTGTCTGTTATGTTTAACGGCATAAGTTAATTAAAATGTGAAGCTAACTTATATTATATTATTATTATATGTATAGATTAAAGCATGGTTATTAACATAATAACACCATAACAACATACAAATATGCGTCGTTAGATTACACGTTGCTACAGAATACATTGAAGAAATAAAGGTTCACTGCTCGTTCCTCGTAGGTGATAGCGTGATAATATGTAGCCTATATGTTGACCCGACTTCTTAATAATTTTCGTGCCAAATTTGAAGTAAATCCATGCAGTACTTTTTGAGTTTATCCCGGACATACATACAGACAAACAGACAAACAGACAAACAGACAAACAGACAAACAGACAAAAATTCTAAAAAGTATATTTTTGGCTTCGGTATCGATTGCAGATCACACACCAAGTATTCTTTTTAAAAAATATTCAATGTACAGTTTTGACTTTTCTACAATTTTATTATATGTATAGATAACGTATTCTTCTTTTCTTCCGTTATCCATAAAAAACTGGTTTCTGCCAGGGTTTGATCCCGAGACTACTAACGAACAAGTTTTCATTTAAATATTAAAGTTATAATTCTATTTACATAATCTCATATCAAGTACCTTGCAGTGTAGCTAAAGAGAACTGACTGCTATAAGAAACGGGAATTACACATTTGCTTCTTTGACTTTCAGTTTGTGGTGGAACAAATTCGATTTGATGTTACTTACGAGTGTTTTTTTTATAACTTTGCAGTATATGCTTGCATAGAACCACAGGCTTTCAGCTAACTGTCAGCTTTAGACTGTCATTTACATCGAGCACTTAGGCCCGTAAGATCAATCATAGTTAAAACTGTCGATTTTCTAAACTATAGTCAATTTTAATCTAGAGTTTAAACCTGCCTCGTAAGATCAACAGCGAAATGGACATAGATTACGTAAACTAAGTTTAGTTTTCGACAGATGGCAACATTTGGTTATTTAATGTCTCTTTCGTTTCTTTTATGAAGTTTTATAGTGTGACCATAGATTTAAGAAAAATAGATCGGCAATAGTCACCCAAACAACGTGACCAAAAATGGGTTGTTAATGTGTGAGTGACTTACGGGCCTCGTGGCGCATTGGTAAAACTACCGGCTGCAGCACGGAGGTCGGGGGTTCGATTCCCACCCGAGCACAAATATTTGTGACAAACATGAATATTTGTGCGGCGTCTGGGTGTTTTTCTATGTATTATAAGTATGTATTTACAAATGAAAAGTATATATGTATATATGTATATGTCTCGGTGGCGCAGTGGGCGAGCGCACGGCCTCTGATCCAGAGGTCCGGGGTTCGATTCCAGACACTGGCTCACACCAATGACTTTTCGAAATTGTTTTCGGAAGTTATGTGTGATAAATACCGATGACTGACAAACTTTGTGCCCGGTATGGCAATAGGTTCGCCACCTATTCCATTTGGGACGTAAACATAACGGCGAGACGAGGCTTAACAGCCGCTGCCTACACCTTCGGGTAACAAAAGGCGTGAAGTTATGTTATGTTTATGTTTAAAAGTATATATGTATTAATATCCGTTATGTAGTATCCATAGCACAAGCATTTAGTTGCTTAGTTTAGAAGTGAAGGGCGCTGTGTGATTTGTGTCCAAGATATTATTAATATTGTTATCAATGTGTGCGTACAAAGCGCTTCAAAACGTTAACTTTTACAAAGTTAATGTTCATGTGTGGAAATGTAAATAAAATATACGCGGTTCCCAAAATCTAATATACGCGGTAGCGCTGTCAGTGATTCGATGCTATTAGTAAATTTTTCCTGACATGTGCCATCTATTGTAGTCTATGCTAAATCTATGTATGAACCCACAATCGTTGTGTCAGATGTCAGCTGATAAACGACCGCCATTTTTAAACTAGGCGGACCACGGTTTAAACGGCAAAATCTCCTGGTGTAAGCTAAACTATAGTTTAAACTGTTATTGGAGTTTTATCTAGCATTGATCTTACGAAATAAACGACAGATGAGGTTTAAACTAGGTAAAATAGTTTAAACTGTGATTGATCTTACTGGCCTTAGCCTTGTACAGTACTTGCAAAATGTTTTCCGAATATACTATTGAAAAAGCAAATGTATTCATAATATATCAATTGTAAACTGTGAAATTAAACTGAGAAAACGAAAAAAATAGTTATATACTTACCCCTGTATATATCTACCCTTGAAAATAAATAACCCTCTTCGACAGTCGGATAAAAAAAAGGAATCTGGAAAGGCTGGTAGGCGTGGCGTGAGAGGGATAAATGATGAGTAACTGCGGATGATGAATGAGCGATGGAAAGGAATTTGTTGATTTTTATATGAAATAAAATATTTGCAATAAATAATTGAACAAAAACTGGTATTCTCTAACTGGTACTCTTCGTAGATAAATTGAACTAATAATAGACAATACGAGACATGGAATAGTGTAGTAGTTTGGTAGTAAGTGGTTAGATAGAAAAAAATATTTTTCAGAAATTAGGGGATTGTGGAGGGTTGTGAGCTCGTTCCGGGCTCACATCAATGATTTCACTTCTTCTTCTTAGTGGGAATTATTTTCGGAAATTATGTGTGATAACTACTTTGACTGACAACTTTGTGTCCGGTGTATGGCCAATTGGGACGCCTTACATAACGAGTTGGCAAGTCGCGGCTTAATAGCTGCTGCCTACACCTTCGGGTAGCAAAAGGTGGGATGTTATGTTTTGTTTAAAGATTTAAGGAAATTATCTTTTAAAGATTTTGACTACAGCCTGAAGAATAGGCTAGCCTAGGCTATGTTTTACTTAGATATTAAAAAATATTGGTATGATGCCAATTACAATAAAGACTACTGATTAGAAGACCCGACTCGAGTACATCTTCGAGTGGATCGTCATCATCGACCCCACTACAAATATTTATGTTAAACATGGACATTTGTATGAGGTATGGACATTTTTTATGCATTTTTGGGAATTTATTTCCAATAAAATAACATAGGTTCCATAGCATTTAGTTGATTGTCCAAGAAAACTAGATGGCGCCGTTTTCAAAACAGAAAAAACTAAATGTTTTGTTTAGAACACCCATTTGTCAGAATGCTACATATGACTATTTCTATATCACCTAAGCTTGTTTACGAAAATATACGATTCGTGAACGGTTCACGATAACAAATTGTAATGACTACGAGAAAAACTTTATTCCGCTTTCCCAATAAATATTTTGTTTTTCTAACTATACCTTGAATGTTATAGTGTAAAAGAACTCTAATCTTTTTTTTTCTTCTGGTAAAAATAAATAACTCAGTACTCATACTAAGAGCGTTTCGACCTATGACGCAAATATTTTTGATTTGTCTTTTATGAGGCTATATTTTATTTTCAAAACATTATTAATTACGAACATACTGCTTCTGTATTAACAACTTGTAGGATCGAATTCAAGTTAACACTAACAATATGTCGGAATTCTTTTCGGAAGTTTTGTTTGATATAAATATCAATGACTGACTATAGTATGGTCGGTGTATGCCAATAGCTCTCAGCATTTATTTAATTTTCAATACAGCAAGCCCACGCCGTCGATGTTAGGAGCCTCAAAAATCGACGTACTGCATGAAAAGACTTATGAAAGTTAACGAAGCGAGTGAGGTGTGTAAGAATCGTGCTTTATGGCGCTCTGTTCTTCTCTTCTAGGCAGAGAGTGCTTAACCCGCAAGGGATTTGCCGTAAAGTAGAGCTGTAAACAGAAGTAATGGTAATCAAGACGGTGAAGCTACAAAACACAAAATCTCACAAAATATTCGTTACTAACGTTTTTTTTCTTTCTTTGCTAGTGTGAAGACTGAAGCCACAACTAACGGTGCACTCTCAAGGCTCTACATTGCGAACGCTAACAGAAATGATTCTGGAAATTACACGTGCTCTCTAGCGGACGTCGCAGCGTCTGCAGTCTCTGTGCATGTCTTGAGAGGTATTTTTTTAAAACTGCATATGACATGCAACCACTTGTAGTTTTATACATTTGTATACTGTTTTTTATCTTTAGCCTGGTCTCGCAAGCTAATTTTATAAATTGAATTGTTTTATGGCTCTTTTTAGATGTTGATTAGGTGATTATTAGATTTATTGAAATGTTAGTTTTTAGTATTTTCATTTACTTAAATTTATGTTAAGGGGGTAAAAATAGAAGACTACGCCGGGTTAAATGACGGTGTTTGGGTAAATCTACATTTTAACGTGTACCCTCTAAGAGGGGGATTTGCTATGATGGTACCGAGAGAGTCCCTTGAATTTGTATGTGGGACTAGAGCTCTGGTGAGGTATCACGTGGGATCAAGTAGGTATACAAGTGTGGGATTGTGGCCTATTTATATGTACTTGTACTAAATTATTTTAGTGTTGTAATTAATTATTTATAAAAAAAATACCAACATATGGCTCGCCGTATTTTTCATGCATTCGCTTACTTGTGCAAGAATAAAATTCTTAAGATTGTTATATAATTTACACCGTCGAAAACGAAAGAGTATTTAGCACTTTTCTTTTTATACCTCTATTATAGCCCTATACTCAAGTCACGAGCAGATTCCTAGAACTATTTTATTTATGCATAGATGTATTTAATGTAAATTTAAAATGGAAAAGAAGACTGGGCTTTTGAAATATTAAAATTTTTCAATGTTTTTTGTTCACAGGAGAGAACCCGCTGGCGATGCAGCGAGGCGGTTCAGCTGGTTGTACCGAATCATTGCTACTCATAATAGCTTTGACGATCAGCTGACTAATAGCTGGCGCGCAATGGACGCGCAATACTTTGTTATATTAATTATTATATTTTATAAAGTTAGATGAATTTTTCAAACAAAATTCGCCAAGTGATTTACTCACTGTTGGAGTTTTTCATAATCCATTACGAGTAATTTAAGTAAAAATAAAAAACATATTGATGTAAGTTTTTAAAGACTAATTGTTAAAATGTCTAAGATAAAATTTTATGTTTTCTTTTATGTAGTTATAAAAAAAGGAATTGTCTTCAGCATAATACAAATACCACGTATTCTATAGATTTTTAATTAAATTTGATTTCCGTCGGAGAGGAACCTCATTCTCTTTTGCGCTTTGAAGTTTTTTTTTATTTAATTACCGTCACTCCTAAACCCATATCGGAAATTAAAATATTCTCATACGCATTTTTTCTTATTAAAACAAAATATAAAAGTAATAATTTATTTTATATTAATTTCATATTAGTATTTGTAAAAGGTGATATCAATATTTTTATTTGATTTGAGTTTTTCACTATTTTTTTCTTATTAAAAGTTTAGTAGTGTATTTAATATACCCTTATTAAAGACAGACTTTGGTAAAAACCGTATAACTAAATCAAAATCTCATAACACCTGGTTATTTTATTCTTTCACTTCTTCAATAACCGCCAGATTGCTCGTATTCGCCAAATCAAATATTGACTTCCATGGAATTGCTGATGAGACGTATTACCATATTCAAGGCACAATTTATTTGTCATTTCAATAATTTACATACATTTTTTTTAAAATTTCAAAAAATATTTACATGACCATTTAAAATACGCAGAATATTGTGAAAAAAGAATAATCTGTAAAAAGAAAAGAATAAACTATAACCAAATTTTGTTCCGATTTTTTTATGAAATAGTTTTCACATAAACCAAGAGTGCTTCATAATTTTTTTATTGACTCGCTAAATTTTTACATTCATATTGGATGTAAAAATATGTGACCGGTTCTCTGTCACTCATAATTTCTGAGAAGTTATTTGTGTAGGGTTGGAATTCGACTAACGGCCGAAACCAATAATCAATCCCAATCCAAATTTTACTATCTAAGATCAATATTTCAATCCATTTATACTAATAAGCGTGCCAACAATCATTCCATGGATTGATTTTGTTTGGGGAATCGATCGACAGATACACAATGATCTTAGATTGGCTTCAATCTTAGATTGGAGATTGATTATTAATTTCGGCCGTAAGACACGTTCAAATTTCTGATACATTTATGGGTCAGAAATTTTAAAATGTTATGTAAAGTTATATTGATAGTTAAAGGTTTATATTAAACAAACTTGGACAAAGAATACAAATTATATTGTTATTTTTATTATCTAATATATAAAATTCTCGTGTCACGGGGTTCGAACTTGAACTCCTCCGAAACGGCTCGACCGATTCTCATGAAATTTTGTATGCATATCGGGTAAGTCTGAGAATAGGACAACATCTATTTTTCATCCCCCTGAATCACAAGGGTAGCCTAACCCTCAATATTTTTGAAGTGAAACTTCTAATGTCTCGTGCAAGCGCGTTTAACGCTTTTAACGCCCCCTTGCGGCCCTCGCGGGGTATTATATATTAATATACAATAATACTCTAAAACAGCGAAGTATATATGAAGCTAACTTTTCGATTTGTTAATCTTGATTATTAATAGTACACAGACATCTAGTAGCAAGTGGAGGTACTATAATTGATTTGGAATATCAATCATATATAAACCCTACGGTAGTGAAACCATAGCGCGATTTAAGTTGGCGTATTGCGACCTCTATTACCGAAAAGGTAAAAACATTCCTCGGGGATAGTGCAAATCCGCGGACTAGCATTGGATAATTCCGTGTATGTGAAAATTGAAGCCAATGAAAGTTTTCGCGAGCAAATCTCGAAAAATTTTGATAGGCTGCCACCGCCTTGACACGAGCTCATTTCGACCAATAGGAAGCCAATCAAAATGAGCTTGATCATAGAACTAATTAGTGGTGACCATTTTGAAAAAACATCGATGTTTTTATAGAATTGATCCATTGTAACTGTACATCGATGTCATTCGATTTATCGGTTAAAAACAAGATTTTTCTCATTTAAGGCATTTATTTTTTTAATAAAATAATAAAAGCCATATATGAGAAAAATCTTTAATATAACTTGTCCATCGTGACAGATAGTCCAGTCGATTGTAGCAACAAAAATAATTAGGTATAGTCACAGTCAAAATAACTTTATTTTTATAGGTCTTCACAGACACTTAAAAATAGTCAACAAGTACAGTTATCATGTTATTTAAAATTTAATACAAACACGAGCGCTTGTGGAAAGTGCCTACGTGGAACAAAAAAGAACACAGACGCAATCGCCACGAGCGGCCCGATTCCGAGTGTGGGAGCTATCATGAAAATATATTATTATAAAATAAATAATATACTCAAGCAAAAACATCAATTAGTACGACTTACGTAGTCGTAATAATTGATGATTTTGATGAAATATGCTGTTTCATTTGATACTTCAAAAAGTTTCTAGAAGTGATTGACTCGATGTTTTATAAAGAAATATCGATACATCGAGTATATAGACGGCTTTTCAAAACATCGGATGGATTCGATGTATTGCATTGTAAACATTGATGTTTTCGATGCATTGATGTACATCGAATATCCCTAGAACTAATAGAGAATAATAGAGATATTAGGTTATTATGTTATAAGCTTTTTCTGTAAAACAGGACGATTGCAGATCTATACGCGTTCTTTACGTATGGTAGATTCGCGAATTTGCACTATCCCGACGAATTATTAGTAAACATTCGCGACAATCGTAACACTGAGTACACTGACAGTAGGTATTGAGTAGGTACTCCAATCTATTTGTTTTTATGTGCTTTTATTAAAAATGTTCAACATAATATGTTGAATTGTTGGAATATATTATACTCCAACTGTAAAGTGTAAAACCGATGACCGAACGTAAAAACGACGATAATGTGACGATAAATTAATTTTACTCCCTGAAAGACAACAAAGCTTGTGCTTATACTAGAATTAGTAGTGATTTGAACAAATATATTACTTGTTACTGGATATACTTACGAATATTTTGGTAATTATAAACTTATAAATTCTATTTTCTTTTTTAATCATATTTAAAATCTTGCAAAGCATACCTACAACCTACAACCATACAACGTTAGCTATTTACAGTTTTATCTAAAGGCATACAAGAACATAAATATATTGTTTAGTAGGAATATAACATAAAAATATGTTATTTATCAAGTAACTTAATGTAGGTATAATGTTCATTTATCATTTTCAAGACTAATCATTTTCCAGTATACTAATTAATTTCAATGATAATTTAATGACAAACTGACTGCAATCATGATATGATAAACATTTATATTTCATGGTTAAATAATCTTCTAAAAAGAATTTATAAGTTCAGATTATGGTTATAAATAATAGTCTGTTTCTGGTCCTCCGTGAAATAATCTCTATATTATGAAATACAAAGATAATTGAGTCTTGGTTGTACAAGTCTAATAAATATATGTAGTTAATTAATAATTAGTTTGGCAATTCCAAGTTACAAGATCATAGAAATGAACGCTGAAC
Source organism: Euproctis similis (assembly GCA_905147225.2). Lineage (NCBI taxonomy): Eukaryota > Metazoa > Arthropoda > Insecta > Lepidoptera > Erebidae > Euproctis > Euproctis similis. Next base: position 18,899,938 of record LR990106.1, read on the forward strand.
CAGAGATATTTGGAATAAATTAAGTTCAGAATATCTGTTATCCGGTCTGTTTCTGGTCCTCGGTGAAATAATCTCTATGTTATGAAATACAAAAATATCAAATATTATTATATATTACTTTATTATCTTTATATTTGGAATATATATCTATATAGACACCATTGTGATAATGTTGACTATTCTATGTCTGTTAATCACAATCTATTTGAAGTGCCATGCCGTTTAAAATTTACATTTCAACACATTATACATTTTCAAAGTGCAAAGTGATTATTAGTTTTACTTGTGATGTAACAATACCATCAGTTTACACCAACTCAAAGTCAAAATTTCAAGTGCCTCAGATCAGTCTGTTGTATTCTTAAACACAAAGTTAAGTTAAAATACTAGTTAGGAACTTAGTTATCGCTTAAACTTAGCTATCATTCCCATTTTTAATAGTACCTATAATATTTTAATATTAATAGTCTCAGTGGTCCAGTAGTTGAGCTCCAGTGATTTCTCTGAATTACTTGATATTAGGTAGGTACCCCATGGTAAAAAATTGAGATTTGGATAATTCTCCACTCGAAAATGATAGTAATATTTCGATTGTTTCTTTTTTATGGGATAGGAGAGCAAACGAGTAAGTGGGTCACCTGATGGTAAGCAACTTGACACCGCCCGTGAACACCGTGGTGCGTTGCCCTCCTTTAAGAGAGTCTGGATACCTCTCTCACCGAACGAAAAGCGGCACAACCAATTTTACGTCGATATTCTGAGGTCGTGGTATTTCTTTGGTGTGAATTGAATCGTGGTGTTAAATAAATAAATTTCATCGGTCGAGCCGGTCCATTCATGCAGCGAACCGCATAGATCGATGTTTTTTTTTCTTTTGCAATGTAGTATATAGGCTGCTTTGTGCTTGTTTGTATTGCTTGCTGTGTGGCGCCAGCTTAGAATACCGCCACCCCATCTCTTCCCGTGGGTGTCGTAAAAGGCGACTAAGGGAAAAGGCTGGAAAAATGGGCAGCAGCATTCTCTCTCAACACAATGCAGCCTACTGCGATCGCCAACCCGCCTGCCAAGCGTGGCGATTATGGCAAAACCCCCCATGAGTGAACGGACTGACAGTTGTGGCGCTCTATGGGGGAGGCCTGTCCAGCAGTGGACCTCAAAAAAAAAGGCTAATGGTGATGATATAGGTATATATTATGAATGTAATAAATATGTATTACGTAGTTCTTGATCTTAGGACTCAATTTTGACGTGTTTAAACCCGCTAGGGATGATATTAATAACAGTCGTGGAGCCAACCAGTCCGCTGCATGAATGGGCTGGCTCGCCCGGGAAACACCACTAGCTCTCATTCACAAATAATTTTATAGCTTTTTTGGGTCTCAAATAAAAGGGCTTTTCGATAGTATCTTGAAAAATGTGACGTCATTCTAAATCCAATATTGCGGAATAAGTATTTTTATGCATTTTTACAATATGGGTATCAAATTGGCTTGAGCTTTGGTGAGTAGCTAAATCAAAGAATAATGCGACGTTGAATATGGCAGGTCCTCTTACATAGAGGAGTAATTACCAAATTGGACCCAGAACCGTATTAAGATTTATACTCGAGTGGGGATCGAACCCGTCAATCTCCGTTCCACAGTCGGTAGTTTTACCAATGCACCTCGAGGCCCGTCGTAATGTAAGTAAGATGTGCTCTTTTTAAATTAAGCGTGTTATAAACGTATGTTTGTAACAAGTTTCACTTCTATAGCGCGGAGGGACTCCACGCGAATTTTTTTTTAAATTTTTCCTTAAATTTCGGTTTTTTATTGTTTTTATAAAACGGGATACAAAAATACATACAACCCTAAATTTTCAATCTCCTAGGATCAACCCCTATTTTTTAAATTTTATTTTTCGGCAAGACAACGTTTGCCGGGTCAGCTAGTTGTTATATAATAATATAAATGTCTTAATAATCCCGAGGCTGGCTGGAATCTACGCTTCTGAATTAAGAAGTCGTGAATCAATTTGGACTCACATCAGTGTCTTCTAGGAATTCTTTTACGAATTTATATGTGATAAATATATCGATGACTGACAACGTTGTGCCCGTTTTATAGCAATAGTTTCCGCTACCTTTTTTTTTTTTTAACGCGAGGAAATGCTTTATGCACACCCCCCGCCTAGGGACGGCAGGGGGTAGTGTGGGACTCCCAAAACAGTGAACTGCAATCCGATCCTAGGGTTACCCACTAAAACCTCGCGGCGGCCTTCCTCCGGCGTTGGGGTGGCCCAGGACAGTGCGTCGGCCCTCTGGTCCACCCCGCCGTCACCTCCCCTCTGCCACGAGGGGATGCTCGTCCTCGGGGAACCTCAGTGGAAGCTCCCCCACGGGGCGGCTCCGACCGCGCGCTGTAAAGAGGCGCACGGCCGGCGGCGCTTCCAACGACCCTCCCCGGCCGCACCGGGGGGTCATCCTTCCCGGGCCGCGACCCGGGCGCACCCGCGGGGTGTGCGCCCCCGCGGCCCGTCGTCGGCGGCGATCACTGAGCTCGCCGCCGCCGCCTTCGAGCAGGATCGGCTCTCTCCCGACCCCGCTCGGCGGCCTCCTTCTGGAGCATCACAGCTTCGCAGAAGGAGACCACAGCCCTCCCCTCCTCCTCCCCCGCCAGCATTGCCGCGACCAACGCAGGCGGGGACAAGTCTCGGCCGATCTCGTCGACCAGGACTCGGCGCTCGGCCGCCCAGGCCGGGCAGACCTCCAGCGTGTGCTGGGCCGAGTCCAGGTCGGATGCGCAATGGTGGCATCTCGCCGTTTCTTCACGTTTTATTCGACTCAGATACTCACCGAAGCACCCGTGCCCGGTGAGTATCTGAGTCAACCTGTAGGTGACAGTGCCCCATTTACGGAGCACCCAGGCCTCGAGTTTCCGCTACCTAATAATTCCATTTTGGATATAAAAATTAGGCTGGTCGAAGCATAACGGCTACTGCCTAAACATTCGGGTTGAAAAAGGATTAAAGTTATAATATATATTACGTAAGATAAATTCATGTGTTATGTTGCCGAAAAATATTATATTTATAGCTATTTGTACTACAACAATATCTTATAATTACCATTTCCTAATAATGCCGGGTTATATGTTACGCTGTCATCGCCTTGCAGATAATTTCATGGCTCATTTAACTTTTCATTCTCCACTCGAATCTCTTATTGTAGAACAATGCCTTCGGAATTGTGCCTCATGCTGGAGTTATTATAATGAGCCATTCATAAGGTTACTACTGAATTCCAGGTTTTAAATGTGAATCCAGTTTTATGCGCATTAACAATCGTTTTACAGTCCCGAGTTTGAAGTTATACAAAAAACTACTACTGGCTGGGATACCTTGCTCTCATACCTGGGGCTCGGGCTCGCATCCCGGTATCGGAACTCTTTTTGAAGTTTTATTTTCCATGTTTTCATATTTCATATAAGTTTTTTTTAGTTCTAAAATTTTATTACAATTCCTTCACTAATTAATCGAAAGGAACTTCGTTCCATCCGGGTGTCCCTTGACACCTCTCAAGTTTTTATAATTGAGGATTGTTTTGTTTTTATATTCTGTTAGTGTTGACAATTCATTAATTTTTCTTTGAGTTAATCTAGTTTTTATTCTTTTATGTTTTAGGTGATGTGAGTAAATCAAAACAGTGTGCCCGAGGTATGGGGATTTTGTTATAGATTCTATTTGCACCGAGTCATCATGAGCATGACTATGAGAAAGCCTCAACTTAGATCTTTGGTTTTTAAAGCATGAAGGAGCAAAACATATCTAAACGTCTCTTTCAGTTTTTTTTTTTCAGAAATATCAGATTATATTATTAATAAAATAATACATGATAATGTTTTCATATCCTGTCATGAAATCAAACTGTCAATAAAAATGTTACTCTTGAATTAGTTACATCGCTATCATATTATTATGTATTTCGGTATTATGTGTTTAGCAATATTCATGTTAAATGGAGTTTATATTTTGTAAATTTAATGTAAATAACTTACTCTACACTGTTGAATTTGCGTAAATAAATAAATAATTAATACACTGTCGCTTTATTATTAGGTTGATACAAATATGTATAATAATTTTGCTGAGATTGACGTTATAATTAATGATTTCTCACTTTAAACACTTTTTAAGAGTTTCTTCCCTTGAAATTACTGTCTTTGCCACAAAAACCTAATTAATAGACAAAAAATAACTTGTTGTAATATCCTACTAAAATAGATACGATGATTGCTCTGTACTTAATTCAACTTGGCGCCGTCTGGTAGGAAGTTTAGTGTTGTTTTTTAGATTATTTATATTTTGTGTACAATTTTTTTTTATGCGATAGGTGGGCAAACGAGCAGGCGTGTCACCCGATGGTAAGCAACCAACGCCGCCCATGGACACTAGCAACACAAATAGTGTTACTGTTGCGTTGCCGACCTTTAAGTAATAGGGGAAAGAAAAGGATGGGGAAAGGGGTGTAGGCCTCCGGGTACCTCTCTCACTGAACGAAACGCGGCATAAGCCACTTTACGTCGATCTTCTGAGAAGTCATGGTATTTCACCGGTCGAGCCGGCTCATTCATGCAGTGTACTGCTTGGCTCTACTACTGAAAATTTTTTAAAGTACCTTTTACTAATGCAATACTGAAATACTGATCCCAGCGCTAACTTATGGAAGCGAGAGCTGGGTATGGCAGAGTATGCACGAAAGTATGATAAACGCGGTCGGAGTAAGGGCACTGCGCAAATTCTGCGGAGTGACCCTCGCTGACCACGTCGAAAACAAGGTTGTAAGAAAGGAAGTCGGACTGATAGAGAGTGTCGGTGTAAAAGTAAGAAAGGGAATGCTCCGATGGTTTGGACATGTAGGAAGAATGGACGATGCAAGATTGACTAAGCAGATATACAATGCAAAAGTGGATGGATGTTGGAGTCGAGTACGGCCAAGACACACATTCCATGACCAAATAGAAACGTGTGCTGGAGGAAGGTGATGTTAGGAGCCTCAAAAATCGACGCGCGTGCATGAAAAGAGTTATGAAAGTCAACGAAGCGAATGAGATGTGGAAGAATCGTGCCTTATGGCGCTCCGTTCTATCTCCCTACCCCGCAAGGGATTTGGCGTGAGGTTATGTATGTATGTAACTTTTACTAACATTTTAGTTAAACATTTATATCCGAACTCCCAGGTAAAAAGTAAATAAATATACGTACCGTACTATATATATATGAAATAAGTTTTTAACGATAAGTATGACCCAAAATAATTCAAATTTCGTATATGTTTTTATAGCAAGACCTCATAATGTTCGTTATCTCACAGAGACCTTTGGCTATTTGTAGAGGGTTTAAATAATTAAATTTTAGAGAAAAACAGCAAACCATTTCCAAAAGCATCGCTTTTATAGTGCGACACATCGGAAAATTATTCAGTATCGATATTAACGTGACCGGAATCGAAACGAAGCCTGCTTAAACTGGATTAAAATTAACAAAATTGTTTTCACAACTTTGCGGTTGCTGAAATATAAAAAATTTGAAAGAGAATGAGGTTCAACATTATTAAATAATTGAATTGCCCTTAGACTAATATAATTCTGAAATTATTCAAATTTTGATAAAAATACTTTGTCATTGTCTAAGTTTGTATTTTTGACAAAGTACCTAAATATAACGACTTTTATTGTTTTTTTTTCCAAATTGTTTTGTTTTGTAATTTTATGGTTGAAAATAGCATTAACAGAAAAAACACACTCACAATAAGAAAGATCTTATTGTGTGTGCGTTTTTTCTGACAAATAAATATAAATAAATCTTTTTATAAAAATTTGCTCAATATACTCTATAATCTTCAAATTAGAAAAACAGTCACTTCTTTGATTTTTTTTACAATTCCAAATATGATAGTGATTTTTTTATATAAATACTTTAATATGTATCTCTCGTTAAATAGAAAACTTATTTCATTTACAAAATAAATAATTTAATATCACTTAATAAGGTATTATAAACAGCGTCGTAATTTTGAAGTAAGTGTTATATCTCTATATTTATGAAATAATATTTAAATTATTACGGTACACTAAGTACTTACCGTCACCGTATCCTAATTCATAACGTTTTACATAAAGTTTTATTACAATAAAAGTTGATAATATTATTAATTCAGTTTTCGGTCCCTAAAATTTTAACTACAACGTTAAAATGTAAATATAGTATTGTTTACAATGTATATAATTATATATAATAATATTTATATAGATAAACGAATTGTAGGTAGACAGTATTGAAACTCCAGGGAGATAGCGAACTCCAAATATTGTTTTCGTAAATGGCAATAAGTAATTTGTATTGGTTTTGTATTGAATAATAATATTTATGTGTATTTTGTTTGTTGAGTGTAGAAACCTATCTTCTTTGTGTAACAAAATTTGGATGCTCAACTTCTATTCATAAAAGCTAACGAGCCTTCAAATTTTGATAATGACACCTTTGTTTGAGCAATTATTTATTGTGTTATAAACTTGATGATTTAATTGAATGTACTTTCAACCGATTAAGTGTAATTGAATAGATATTATTAGACGAGACAGTAGCTCTCAAGAGAATAGTGCTATCCTGTTTTTTCCCTTGCGTGTTGTAAGTGGCGATTAAGGGATTACACTTGATGGTTCAGTGTCGTGATTTCTAATTCGGAAGTCTTCACTTCAAAACTTATTTATTTCAATAACTTTTTGGACGTTAAGTGCGAAAAATATGACTAAAGAAATTATCTATGACAAGGGGCGGAAAGTTTCAGCATTTGATAAGACTAAAAAAATAATTCAGCGTATCGAGACATTATTCCCGCTAATTTAGTTTGAATATCAAGGGTATGATGCCCTTTAAATATAAATAAATATACTTATCAATATTTAAATATTCACTCAATAAGGCGTGTATTGTGAAAAGTTTTAAATAAATAACCTTTTAAATTTGAATTTAATAAAAAAGTAAACTAGTATAAACAATTGTTTTAAAAAAGCGTTGCATAGGTATATTAAACATTCATACGTTGCTAATAAAATAAATCAAAATATATAAAATAAATGGCCAACCAAAATATCTGCCCATTATTATGATAAATCTGCTTATGATAAGTTTGAATTATCTGGTAATAAATGTTACACATAAACTTTATTTAGTATAAATGAAAATCATTTCATATTAAATTATTATTAGTTTACAAAGTAAATAATAATGGTTCTAAAATATTAAATTCTGAAATTTTAATGTATTTTTTATTTCTTTATTGTACACCATATAATATATATATATATATAATTTACAATATTGTACATTTGCTTATTGGTTATACAATGGGCGGTCTTATCGCGCACGGCGATCTCTTCCAGACAACCATTTAGAGAGATGTACTGTTTGATATAAAGGGCAGTGTGGTGCACAAACGAATACATGATTATAAAGTAACATAAAATATATGATAACAATATAAAATTTGTAATAATAATACAATATATACATCAATAATATAAAATATATAATAATATAAATATTCACAAAATAATTGCTGCAGCTAAAGAATTTATAAAGATAGATAATGTACAGATAAATAAAAATGAATAATGATGAAATTTATAAAGATAGGTAGTGTTCTTTTAAGCGAGTCTTGAAGATTTGCAACGTTTTGGATTGTCGAATGGAAAGAGGTAATGCATTCCACAGGAGAACGGCTTGCACGGTGAAGGATTTCTCCATGAACCGTGTTGAGTGCTCTGGGATTTTGAGTTTCAGGTGTATAAACTTTAATAATTAATATTTACATCGCTATCTTCCTGGCTATAAATAATTATATCTGAATAATTTAATTAAAATGAATCAATGTATTTTGTTTAATTTCTTGTTGAATTGTAATAACATTTAAGAAAGGTTGTGATGTCTGCCGCTTAAATTTTCCACGCAGTACGGTATTGTGGATTTTTAAGCTGTATTTCTATAAATATTAAATATCACTTCTGTAAAATATTAAAGCAATATCCAAATATTACATTTTTATTTAAAATTGAGATGAGGCATAATTACCTCGTGATTTGATAAATGCTGTTTAGTTTCCAATTCTTCTTCCAATTTCTAAAGGTTTGATATTATTTTTGTGTTATTGCTTAAATGCTATGCTAGTCTGATTACTGTGTTAGAAACAGTTATCTATTTCATGATAATTTTTAAAATGCTTGTTATCGTTCCTCTGTCAGGAATTCATTGATTTGGAAAAAACATATTTTTATTTTGCTTGATTAATCGTAACAGTGGCAGACTTAGCAATACTTATAAGTACTGGTATTTTAACAAAAAAAAAGTTTATTATTAAAATGTCAGTAAAAAAAAAAAATTTTTTTTGTTAAATATGACATAATAGCAGTAAGATACTCAAGATCTCAACACTGTTTTCTCTGGAGTGGTGCTGCGCTTGAAAAAAAATGAATACAACAGAATATATATGTATCAGGAAAATTCGAGTCATAAAGTATAAAATGTTTTTCGATGTCTCTTAATATAGGTACCTCATATAAACCATTAAGCTTTCGACTTTACGATTTCGATACAATTTTCAAGAATAGATAGATCGAGAATTTGTTAAAAATAAAATATATAAACACGTACATAGTTACAGTGGAAAAAAGCCCAAAAATTAAAGGATTGTTTCAAAATTATTGGCTTATCAAGATAAATATAATGATATTAATAATAAGAAAGGATTCATATTATTTCAGATTAATAACTTATATACATATTTATATTAAATCATTTTATCATTTTATATTAAATCATTACAGTGTATAAAACAAAGTCGCTTTTCGCCGTCTATCCATTTTTATAGTCTTTGAAACTACGCAACGGATTTTGATGCAGTTTTTGGATAGAGGGTGTCAACGGGGTGGTTTGTATGTATAATGTGATAATTTTCGAAATTTTACACTTTGATTGTAAACGCTGTCAAAATTACTCATGATACGGAACAAAGTTCGCCGTTTCAGCTAGTATTACAATATGACTCGTTTTAACCGGTCTGAAATATAGGAAGGCTTGAGTTATTCCATTATATGTACCCATATATCTTAAGTCAGCTTTGTAACCTAAGGGACTTCAGAAATTTTAGATTGATAGCTTTGATAAGACTCTATTGATATCATTTTTTGCATTTACTCTTATCGACGGGCCTCGTGGCGCATTGGTAAAACTACCGGCTGCAGTAATGAGGCCCGACCTCATTACTGCAGCCGGTTCGTTTCCCACCCGAGCACAAATATTTGTGACAAACATGTATGTTTGTGTGGCGTCTGGGTGTTTTTCTATGTATTTTAAGTATGTATTTATAAAAGAAAAGTATATATATATCCGTTATCTAGTATCCATAACACAAGCATTTTGTTGCTTAGCTTGGAACTAGAGGGCGCTGTGTGTATTGTGTCCAAGATATTATTATTATTTTTTACTTGAACAGTTGATTCGTTGTGTTTTTATTTTTTATTTTTTAATGAATCTCTCCTGGGTTTCATTTCACAGAAACAACTATGCCACAATGCACTGATTTAATTTTTGTTCCAAATGTTAAAAAATCGGGAAGAATATGACTCTACATTAGTTAGTAGTCGATATATTATCACACATGAACTCGCGGTCTTTGAACTGGAAGTCAAAATGCTGAACTATTAGGCCACCGAGACATAGGATACGAAAGATGGTTGGAGAAAACATAACCGGTGGAATCTTTCAGAATAGCCTTACGAGGAACTTTTACTATTCTGAACATTGGCGCAATAGCACATAATAAAATATTACACGATTTTATCAATTGCCATGATAATAAATACCAGTAATAAATAATCCATTGTGTACACCAATATATATTCATTTGTTTGTATTACATTTTATCAGTTAAATTTAATTCCTGATGATTGAACAATTACTGTGAGTTTTACTGCTTACTCGATCAAACATTAAAGTTATTTAATAATATAGTTTGCAAAATAATAGTAATAAATAATATTGCAGTTAAAATGATAGAGTCTCGACAGGAATGAAATGAGAATGAATCATTTTATTTTTTTGCTTCATAAGGAAGTTTCAGACTGACACTTTTAACTGATCTGTTTTTGTTTAAAAACTTTTTGAACGTAGACTTTTTTATTTTTTTCAAATTCAAGTTTCGGCTAGTTCTCGGTTTGTGAGGTTTTAAGCGATAACACCACTCTGTAAATGTGAAATGTATAAATATTTATAGTATAAATAATTATAATTATTTTAAGTAAGGCAACGGTGTTGTTTACAATATGAGAAAAAAAAGGTTTCAACTGGATAATTGTGTTTTATTTATTGATGCCACATCAAACTCATCTAAATTTCTATAATTCGATTACTGCATAGAAAAATTGAATGGCCTCATCTGCTGCGTAGCGATAACAGATAGAACAGAGTTTTACGGTCGTATAGAAATAACCTGTTATAGAGAACAGAATGTAGGTGTAAAGTAATCACAATGATAATAAACTTTTATATATTTCAAGCCCTTTTCGATCTAATATTTTTGAATCTGCGATTTTAAGCCTCGACTCGGTAAATATTTATGTCCAAAATGGAATAGGTGGCGGAAACTGTTCTCATACAACGGGCAAAATGTTGCAAGTCATCGATATTTATCACATGAATTTGAATTTGAATTTGAAATGAATTCCGAAACGTTATTTGTGTGAGCCTGGTGCGATCCCACAACATTTGAATTCAGAATCGGGGTGTTTGACCTCCAGACCATCGAGAAGGCATAATAAAAACTTATTTAGTAATAATATATGAGACATAGATAGTATGTAACATGCATTACGCTAGCACATTTGAAAGATTAGATAGGGGTGACATTTATTAGAAAAAAAAGCCTAAACATCGGACTTCGGTGAATGGTAGAAAAATCAGCTGAGTCGCCTAGCGTTAGCCATAGACATCTGCATCACCGAAGGGATCACAGCTGTGTAACTGTAGTTTAAGGGATTGGGTTAATTAAACAACACAACATTATAAGTTATTTTCCAATTATATGAAAATGTCTCAGTGGTGCATTAGTCAAGCACCCCGCTTCTGAATCAAGAAGTCGCGGGTTCGAATCCTGGCTCACACCAATGACTTCGAAATTTTCATACATATATAACTTCACGCCAAATCCCTTGCGGGGTAGGCAGTGAGAACAGAGCGCCATAAGGCACGATTCTTACACACCTCACTCGCTTCGTTGACTTTCATAACTCTTTTCATGCACGCGCGTCGATATTTGAGGCTCCTTACATAACCTTCCTCCAGAACACGTTCTATTTGGTCGAAATATCGAATTTCAAAAAAAAATAAAATTAATTTCGAAAATTATGTGTGATACATATCGATGGCTGAAAACTTTGTGCCCGGTATGGCAATAGATTCGCCACCTATTCCATTTCGGACGTACACATAACGGCGAGTCGGGGCTTTTCAGCCGCTGCCTACACCTCCGGGTAGAAAAAGGCGTGAAGTTATGTTATGTTATAAATTTTCTTACTACATACCTACATATTTAGATATCAAGTGAAACATTTTTACAGTCCTGTTTTATGTTCACTTTGATAAGTTTGAATATTCACTAAGCAGCAAATCTCCATAAAATTACTCGACAGAAACTCTTTCTGTCAATTTTAATGGAATGGCCTAATTCTGAGGGATTTGTTTACACGACTCTTGAACATCGGCCGTATTGTATACTAAAACAAGTAAATTAGGGAATCATTATGTTAATTCGTGATCCGTGTTTGTTTGTTGTTCTGAATACTTAGTATACCTAGTAATTTGATTAACAGTCCAGCTTACAAGTCTGCTTTTCACTCTACAATTATTTATTTCTAGAATTGAAGATCAACATGTTTACTAGCTGATCCAGAAAACGTTGTCTGAAAGGTGAAAATTTAGAATTGTGTATCTGTTTCAAGAAAAAATATGAAATATAAAAAATATTTAGCGGTGGACTACCCTTAACATTTGGGTAAAAACAGATGTTGTCCTACCCGATATATAAGTATACACAAAATTTCATGAGAATCCGTCAAGCCGTATCGGAGGAGTATGGTAGCAAACACGAGAATTTTATATATTAGAAGATGTGAACGTGTATAAATCCATTTCAAATGACTATTCAAGGTGAGGAAGGATTTTTTCTGATTGTTCAGACATGTAAAAAGAATGGATGATGCAAGATTGACTAAGCAGGTATAGAATGCAAAAGTGAAACGATGAAGGAATTGAGGACGGCCCAGACGCAGTTTAAATTACCAAATTGAACGGAACTGATTGCGGAACTTGATGTTTGGAGCGTTATAAACTGTTCAATGCCTAAGATAAGAGTAACGAATATTGTAGAAGCGAGTGAGGTTTGTAAAGAAATTGGTTCATGTTTGCTCTATTCTTTCTGCTTACCACGCAAAAGACTTGGCGTTAAGAAGACCGGTCACTTATTTGATGATACGCAATACATATATGATAAATAAATGATTATATTAAATAAATACACTTCTATTATTGTTGTTCTGAGTTTTGTAATAATATTTGTATTATGTGGGAATCCCGTGCGCAAATATTGATAAGAATTATAATTACCAGAGATCCGTTACGAAAGGCACCTTGGCTAGAAATACCGAGGTTCTGATACCCCATGTTCGATCCTTTACTTACACAAGTACTTGTGTGACGAGTATTGAGTTATTTTTTATATAATTAGAATGATAATCAATAACAGTCTCGGTGGCGCAGTGGTCGAGCACACGGCTTCTGATCCAGAGGTCCGGGTTCGATTCCTGATACAGGCTCACACCAATGACTTTTCGAAATTGTTTTCGGAAGTTATGTGTGATAAATATCGATGACTGAAAAACTTTGTGCCCGGTATGGCAATAGGTTCGCCACCTATTCCATTTGGGACGTAAACATAACGGCGAGACGAGGCTTAACAGCCGCTGCCTACACCTTCGGGTAACAAAAGGCGTGAAGTTATGCTATGTTATAATCATAATCAAAATCACTTCATTTATATTAAAATAAATTTGTAAAAACTTCTTTCAGAGAGCATTTCAATTGAAATTTTAAATATTATATTGGTTACGACATATAAAAAAAAAAATTAAAATATTAATTTTGTAATCATTGTATTTTAAGGTAATTTTCAAAGTATCCGCAAGGGCCGACAACGCTGATGTGATGCCCCCTGGTGTTGCGGATGTCTATCCGCGGCGGTCCATTCCATCAGCTAAAGCTAACACTAGCTTGCGTTCCATTTTCTCGTAAAATGATCCGCAGTTACAATATCAGTAGTATTAAGTATGAATTTTAAAAAAAAGTCTTTCTCTAAGTCCATAAAACAGGCCTCGATCTAGATGGACCTGTGTGAGTTGGATGCGAAGTCAATATAACAAGTTCTCAGTTTGAAATACCACTCAATAATAAATAATATATAGTGATTCTCACTACTCATGTTTACATATGCCCCAGGAATCTTTACCCAGACCGAGTACGGGTGAAGATAAATTAGGCATGTAAATAAACAGGCTTTGTAGGACAAGGCGCTGAGTAACATTTGTATTTTCCTACCTATATTTGTATTTACGCTATTGTTTTAAATTTCAAAGTATACGTCTATTCTAAGATAGATTCAAATGAAATGATAATATATTGTAACTGTATATTTACGGCCTTAATTCACGCAAGAGTAGGCAGCGGCAATATGTTCTGAGACTATTTCCATACATCAATCGATAGCTGTTTTGAATTAGAAAAGAGCACTTCACCTGTAGTGCAGCTTAGATTGTTAGGATTCACTATACTAGTACATAAAGGAATATAGCTTTGCAAACTCAGGGAATCCTGAAAACTTAAACATTAGGACACAAACATTTGTCACATGCATTTTTCTATCCAGTGGTGTAGGCAGCGGCTATCAAGCCTAGACTCGCCAAAAAGTTATGTAATGTCCCAAATGGAATAGGATGCGAATTTATTGCCTTACTCCGGGTACAAAGTTGTCAGTGATCGATAATGGTCGCACAAAACTTCTGAATAGAATTCCAAAAAGATCATTGGAGTGAGTCCGTTACCGTTCCCATGACTTCTTAATCAGAAGAGGGGAGCTCCACCACTGGACTACCGAGCCGAGGAGTACAGAACATAATCAGAAACCCACCAAACACAGAGCATTGCCTTCTTCCCGAAACGATCTGGTTTTGCAGTCGATGCTGATAGTTGTCCCGGATTAACCCATGATTTTCTCCGTTTAGGATTCTTAAAATATATCCATTTTTCATCGCCAGTGACAATTCGATGCAAAACTGATTTTCTTTCGTGTCTTTGAAGCAAAATTTCACAAGTGTTTTTCCGGTTTTCCATTTGTCGTGCATTCAATTCATGTGGCACCCATATTCCACTTTTGAATTTTTCCCATAGCTTTCAAACGGTCTGAAATTGTTTGTTGTGCAACGTTTAACATAGCTGCCATTTGCTTCTGACTCAAAGTATCATCCAATATGGCTTGCAGTTGGGCGTCTTCGAATTTTTTTGGTGGTCTTCCACGTTCTTCATTTCTCACATCAAAATCATTACATTTGAATCGTTGAAACCATCTCTTACATGTTGCTTCTGATAGAGCATGATCACCATATGCTTCGACAAGCATTCGATGTGATTCTGCAGCATTTTTTTTCAAATGGAAACAAAAAATTAATGTTTTCCGCAAATCATCACTTTACTTTCGGTCGTTCTCGTGAACACACGTATCTACTTACTTATCGCTTTGTAATTCACCTACGACTTAAAATAAATTAGTGATGGGGTTCTATCGAAAATTTCTTTGTCGATAGAACGCTACCCCGCCCAATATGGAAAATTTTTTAATTCATCCCCGGACGAACAGCAAGGAGTCTGAGCCCACAGTGCCGGGCAAAAGTAAGAGGCAAAGGGAAAACACCACGCCACCAGAACAGAAGAAGCAGGCTAAAAGGTTCAATGCTAACCCAAAGCAGTTTCCAGTATCATCCAATAGTTTTGAAGGACTACCTGTGGATGAACCAGAACCAGAACCTTTTCAAAAGGCTATAAAAAAGAGAGTATTAATCAACACACCTCCAATTGTCGTCGAACTTCAAGAAGGATGGACTATTGAAAAGGTCAGGGACACTGCCAAGAAATACATCAACGATGCTTTCTACTTACACTACAGAGGCCGAATGATTGTTCGAATACAATGCTATACGACAGAGAGCCACCAGCTGCTCAAGGATGCCCTTATACGTGAAAATGTAGCCTTTCATACATTTACCAGAAAAGATGAAAAACTCCCTAAAGCGGTTATAAAGGGCCTTCCAAAATTTACACATTCCTGCATACCTGAAGAGCTAAGCATATTGGGATTCCCAGGAGCTACTATATCAGACTTAAGAAATGGCAACCATTCTGAATGTCCGCCTGTAGTTGTGAGTCTACCGAGTGGGACCAATAAATCAAAATTTAAGCAGATCCGTTATTTGTCCAACTGCGTTGTAGATATCCAGAAATTTAACCCAATAAAAAAACAAGGCACGCAGTGTTTCAGGTGTCAGGGATTTGGTCATGCATCAAAGAACTGTAACAAACAAGCTCGCTGTGTAAAGTGTACCCTGTCACATGCTACATGGGAGTGCACAAAACGGGATAGAGAAACCCCAGCACGCTGTTGCAACTGTCAAGGAGAACACCCTGCAAATTACACAAATTGTCCTGAAAGATTGAAGTATCTACAACGTATCGAGACCAGACGCGAAAGGTTTCGGAAGCCTAAAGTTATTTCGGAGACTCCACCAGTTGTATCACGAGATCATCACACATGGGCTCAGGTTACAGCTGCTAGTAAAATGAAGCCGGAAGACTGTAATTTGCAGAGAACTCGTGCTGCTGCAGAGATATTACCACAGGACACTGAAAAATCATCATTGGATCCTCAGACAACTGAAATGTTAGATATACTAATAACCTTACAGAAAATTAATGAAAAATTCAAGAATTGTAAAACTTTCATTGAGAAAGTTACACTAATAGTCAAATACTTAGGTCAATATGTCTAATGACTCTGAGTTGCGCTTATTGTATTGGAATGCCGATGGCATTCACAGGAAGCAGCAGGAACTGGCGGATCTTGCGGTGAGTAGACTTAAAGCCGATGTCATTGCACTCTGTGAAACCAGAATTACTAGTCGCCTCAAACTTAATATTCCAGGGTATAAATGTTACCGGGCAGACAGACACACCAGTGGCTCTGGACAAGGAGTTGCAATCCTAATTCGTTCTGATTTAAGGCACTCCTTACTTCCTGCACCAAAAACTAAACATCTTGAAGCTATCGGGGTCACTTTGCACTTAAGTGAAAATAATAAAATATTCCTTTTTTCGATCTACCAGTCTCCTAACCTGCCTCTAATTACCACTGACATAGATAATATTATGCGTTCCGTTTGACGTCCGAAGTCATTATGAGAGTACGTCACGTCCCTTGCCCGCCATGGCGTTACTTCCGCTATCATATTGCACCAATAGCGCCCCATATCCGGCGCGCCTAACGCCATCTATCAACTTCGACTGCTACCGATTCTTCTTATGAACACAAGCCGCCATTTTGGTCATTGTTGCGTCGTTTTCCGAACCGAGCGCATGGTCGTTACGAAAAACTCTAAATATTTAAACATTAGAGTTAAAAATAATTAATATTTTATTTGCCCCAAATTTTACATAAATTAAATAAAACAAATTAGTTTTTTTAGTTTACCGCTATCGCACCTATTAAGAAAAGCAGCAGAAGTATTTATTTGGATTACTAAAATAATCGAGGCCAACAATGGATCTCCACGAATGGTCACATGGTTCATGGGATCGAAAATACAGGTTTGATACCAACCTCGTGAGTCATTTGAATTTTATTTTCAAAGTTTGCGTTTTCTGCAAGGGTTGCACTGTATTATGTGTAAATACCCTCATATATTAATATACAACGATTCTGTTTCATAGTTCTCTACTAAGCTATTTTATATCGTCGTGTGTTTGAGTCTTGTCCCTGTAGACTCCCTTTATGGTGATCTTAATTCACAAAATTTTAAACCAATTTGATTGTAATTATAGACATTGTCTTACGACATGTTACATAATTTGTGTATGAAAAAATGACTTTATACTTTATTAAAGTCGTATTAAAGTTGGCCCTACACCTACTGTAAAATCCATATACGTCATAAACAGATTTCAAGGATTTTTAGTATCAAATTATAATAATTCGTCGCAGAAAAAAGGAGGGGGAGAGAATACAAAACAGAGAACATTCCCTCCGTTCACCAAAAACTAAAATAAAACGCAGTTTTAATCTACCCTCGTCTTTATCAATGTTAATAACGTATTTAAAATACCATTTAACAAGACACCGACATGGGCTTTTAATATTTTTGACGTTAGAACAAAGCATCACGCTTTAACGTCATTATTTCATATCAAGCAAATATCAAATCCTAATTAAGTGAAGTGGCGCAGCCAGAAACTTTACAGCTAATCGTCCAGTAGAGTGCAGTGGAAGTTATGCCTCGATAGACAGCATATTTTTATTTTCCGAATTGTCACCAATTCCGAAGTGCCACATTACCTAAATGGATGGAAATTGGATGACTATTAATGCGAGCTACCGGCTATGGATTTACTCGTCTTTCTTCAAATCGGATATCATTGTTGAATACTACAGCCGACAACCAACAAGTGCTGCAAAGGATTTTCGTCGCGCTGAATGTAACTGAACAGCTAAAACTAATCCCAAGAAGGGTGTTTCTGCTATGATTCTAAACAATTCTTTAATAACACATTAGCATTGAAACACGTTCACAGTTCAAGAAAAAATTGCCATACAGCTAAGGACCGGTTTGAGTTGGTAAAAGAAAAATCGACAACGACACTTCCAAGGTCTATCGATTTTTCGAGCAACTCTCTGTCGGCAGTTGGTACCTAAAACAGGTACAACGCCTATTAGGACACCAACTTTGTAACCTTCATCACCCTCCGGGGAAGGCTACATTGCCAAAGTACGACAAATTTGTGGGTAAGACTTGAATAACTTCGCCACCGCCATCACACTGCGGGAAGTTTGCATTGTCAAATTGCGATCAATACGACAGATGTTTTGAGCGCCACTCGCAGCCCGCAGTTGGAACCTATAACAGGTGCAATGCCTATTAGGACACTCCAACTTTGCAACAGTCACTACGTACTTAACAAGAAAGTTGCGTTGCGAAATTATAAGCGTTTTCGTACATTTCGTACATCAAGTTTTCCGAGTATAACTTGTGGCCTGAAGTGGGAACCTAAAGCAATCACAGCACCTAGTAGGGTCCACCAAATTTGGAAAAGTCTATACTTTCCGAAAAAGTTGCATTTCCAAATAACAATAAATAGGTCACATATTCCGAAAATAACCTGCGGTCAGTAATCGAATCTAAAGCAGGCGCGATGTGTACTTAAACATTAAATTTATGCAACTATCACCATCCCCTGGAAAAGGTTGCATTTCAATTTTTAACCAATTCTTCAGTTATTCCAAGCACGACTGTTAATGGGATCGTCAAACAAGCACAACGCTATGCAACACGCCAGTTTGATAACCGTCATAACTTTCAACAAAAAGTTGTATTGCCAAGTTACTAAAAAATCATCACTTGATATTACCAGAACTTGAGCTGGAAGATTTAATCCTAAAACAGGCGCAATGCCTATTAGGTCACCTGAACTTTTTGTCATCATTTACAAGTTTTACTTTCTAAGAATAGAAGAAACTTATTAGATTTTTCAAATTCGGCTCGATACCGTATTTTAAAACCCAGAATAAACAGACACTACATATTGGCCGTGAAGTTTTACGGTCGCTGGGGAAGATCGCGTTACCATTTACTGTGAGCATTAGCAGTGTCTCCGATGGCAGATTTAGTATACAGAGAACGTGCGCGAATATTTCGTTTTGTAATTGGCATTAAAAGGAAGTCCACGGAACACTACAACTCACGCGCCGGACATTCCACGTCAATTCGATAGAAATTACAATATAATAAAGTTTTCGATAGCTACACCACGTAAACGCATTGCTATACGAAGTAAATCTCTACAATAATATTCTATAGTCCGCATTTCGACCGCAGCGAGGGAACATCGTTATTCGACAGATTCAACGGAGCTACAACAGAGAAATTGAAAAATAGAGTATTGGAGAGGAAATGGATAATGAAGAGGAATTAACACGATCACATCAACCGGCAGCTTGACCGCGTCTGAAACTAGTGGACCAAATCACGTCGACTCTAAGATCTAATTCACGAAACGTCACTACTGCGAGTTGCATTGGATTAGGTAACATTGAAAATTTTTCACCATGAGACACACGCACACCAGACCCAATTGTTTGTGTAAAATCAGTACAGCCAACTTTGTAACCTTCATCACCCTCCGGGGAAGGCTACATTGCCAAAGTACGACAAATTTGTGGGTAAGACTCGAATAACTTCGCCACCGCCATCACACCGCGGGAAGTTTGCATTGTCAAATATAACATCTCATAACAATATACTATGGAAGTCCGACTCAATGTCTACTTTGATGAGTAAAATGTCGTGAAATAACCAGCCAGCCTATCACCCAGTGTGATCGCCGAAACGCAGCTTTAAGCTGGTACAATCTGTTCATTTCAAACTAAAGAACACGTCGCTGAACATAGCGACAATACTACCACTGGCTTAGAAGGCTATTAGGCTATATACTTAAACGCTAATGATAATAATAATTAAACAAAATTACATCACTAATTATAATAATACTAATGTTATGTAGGACACAATTTACAAGAGCGCCCTCTGGTTTTCCAAGCTGAGCAACTAAACGTTGTTATGCATGTTAACGTACATACTTTTATTTTATGAATACATGCTTATAACGCATGGAAACTATCTAAACGCCGATACAAACATTCGTGCTTATGAGAGCTGTTTGTACTCGAATTTGCCTGCAACCCGCCAACCTCAATTCCGTAGTGGGTTGTTTTATCAATGCACCGCAAGGCTCGTCGTATTTAAACACCAATGGATGAAAAACATAATAGTGTTGGAAACAATGTGCTGAAGTGACATTAACTTTACTGGACTAGTCACTGCAGTTGAATATCTGTTACATTTATGTGATGGGTTTCTTTTACTAATAATTTACATTCTAATCGTCTGTAATTGCTACAATTATATCTGCCGTTCAAACGTTCCAAACCTTGCCAAGACATTTTATTGATACGTATATTTACATATTTTATTTAATATTTTACGAAACCGTCTTTTCCTAATGCAAAGGTTTTGATTAAACTGTTGTGGTGTCATACGATATTACTCTTTGACAGTTTACTAAGTCTGCATTTTATAGATAACCCGGATTTTCAACATTCATCCTCAATTCATTAGTATATTTTTATCTGCGTGTACCAAAAACATTGATGCAGTCATTTCACATTACAGTGTAAACTCTGGTAAAATACACGTCGAAGATCCACGGAACTATAGTAAATTCGTTCATAGCATTAGAAACTCTTCAAGTTCAGCCACGGTTACAATGATTGGTCAAAAAAGCTGATTTATAAATCAGTGGTATAGCACTTCATCTGGCTACAGACAATTACTATATTAATTGTATGCAAGCCAAAAACGAACCGACAATATTTTCTCGTTAAGTTTGACAAATCAGGAACTTAACTTGTAGATCACTCGAGAAAATTTTCCATAACTTAGATGAAATAATAATACATTGTTTATACAGGGCACTTTATTAATCGCGCCTTTAAGTTTACTTTATATGACGCTCCTTCACATTGTTGCGTTTAAATTCGATATTAAACCTACAAGCCACCAGAAGATAACAAACAGGTCTCTCATAATGACTTCGGACGTCAAACGGAACGCATAATATTAAAATTTTACCTTCGAATAAAATTTGTATTATGCTTCCAATGACGTCCGAAGTCCCAGTAATGTCTTTCTGGTGCTATATCATTATGAGCCGAACAATGACCAAAATGGCGGCTTGTGTTCATAAGAAGAATCGGTAGCAGTCGAAGTTGATAGATGGCGTTAGGCGCGCCGGATATGGGGCGCTATTGGTGCAATATGATAGCGGAAGTAACGCCATGGCGGGCAAGGGACGTGACGTACTCTCATAATGACTTCGGACGTCATTGGAAGCATAATACAAATTTTATTCGAAGGTAAAATTTTAATATTATGTCAGCCGGAGTTAAGGTGCTAGCCATGGGAGACATGAATTCGAAACATTCTTTATGGTCACCAGGATCTAGTAATCATCGTGGGGTCATATTATATGAATACTTGCTTAATAAAGAGTATATTATATATGCTCCTCAAAAAATCACCCTCATTCCTTACAGCATCAATCACAAACCTTCCATCCCTGATATTCTCCTATCTAAAAATATGTATTACCTTGATAGTATAGATACTATCTCGGAACTTTCCTCAAATCACTACCCAGTATTTGTTAAACTTAAAATGGTATTGCAACGCCATCCCATAGTAAAAAATAATTATAGTAAGGCTGACTGGGTTAAATATCGACATTACCTTAATAATAACATAGAAATACCCGTTGAGAACTTTAACTCCACAACATCAATAGACAACGCTGTTATTAATTTACAACATAATATTTTAAAAGCCAGAGATAGTAGTGTACCGTTAACGATTTTGAAGCCTTGGTCCACCTGTACATTACCACGACGCGTTAAACGTATAATAAAGCTAAAAAATCGCTTACGCAGATTGGTTATTACTGAGAAAGATCTCCTTGTACGTAAATCCTTAAAAAACAGCATTAATAATCTAAATATTCACATAAAAGTTGCTATACAGCAATACAATGACAATGTATGGCATCAAAAATTAAAACGTGTCGATAATCCAGGCACTGACCTTTGGCGACTCATCAAGTCATTGCGGTCTGACAGCTCCACCACGATGCCTCCTTTTAAATTTGATGATGGTTCGAATACAAGTTCTGAATATGAACAGTGCCAAGTGCTAGCCAATACCTTTCACGATAATATGCTTCTAACTGACGCTTGGTCCAGCACTGAAGCGACTAAAGTTAGCGAAACGGTGTCAGCTTTACAAAACCAAATAGCCACCTCCCATCCAGCGTTGTTGGTGCGCCCAGTTGAAGTTAAGGAGGCTATGTTGAGTTTAAAGCCACGCAAAGCTCCTGGCAATGACCAAATTACTAATATTCTTATAAGAAATCTACCTCGCAAATCTATTGTTTTATTAACTAAAATTTTTAACTCGTGTATACTTCTGAACTATTTTCCAGTAGCCTGGAAAACAGCCAAGGTAATTGCCATTCATAAACCTGGTAAAGATCCAGCTAACCCCATATCATATCGGCCAATCAGTCTTCTCCCCTGTCTTGGCAAAGTATTTGAAAAGATTTTGTACAAACGATTACTTCGAGCGTCTAGTAAATTTCTTATTGATGAACAATTTGGGTTTCGCCCAGGGCTCTCTACGATCCAGCAATTGACTAGAGTTGCTGAAAATGTATCTTACAACTTAAATCTAAAGCAAACCACGGGGATGCTTCTTTTAGATATTGAGAAGGCATTTGACACAGTGTGGCACCATGCTCTCATCCATAAGTTGATCCTGTTAGACATACCCATTTCCCTGATAAGTATAATTAAATCTTACCTAACAGATCGCTGCTTTCATGTACATATCAAGGACAACGTGTCCACTCGTCAACCAGTGCTTGCAGGAGTGCCGCAAGGGTCAATACTGGGCCCTTATCTGTTTCTCCTTTACCTCAATGACATACCTGTACAAACACGTACACAGCTGGCATGTTTCGCCGACGATACTGCTTGTCTTACCTCTTCTTCAGACATTGACTTGGTGATATCTAGATTACAATTGGCTATTGATTTACTCGTTAACTACTTCGTAAAATGGAAACTTAAAATCAATAACTCTAAAACAGAAGCAATACTTTTTACGCGGCAACGAGCACTACCATCGCGCACGCTAAAAATTGGTGACCATCACATTCCTTGGAGTCGGTCAGTAAAATACTTGGGTATTGTCTTGGACAATAAACTTAATTGGTCTGAGAACACTATCAAACTCCAGCAGAAGGGTACGAAAGCCCTTAATGCCCTTAGTCCTATACTAAACAGGCGCTCGACACTTAGTAGTGGTACGAAATTGCAGATATACTGCACTCTGATAAGACCGTGTATTACCTATGCGTGTCCAGTATGGAGCAGCACTTGCCTTACAAATATTAAGAAATTACAGATTTTACAAAATAAAGCCCTTAAACTATCATTTAATACGGAATTCCGTACTAATTTAAATAACTTGCATCTTATTATAGGTCTACCCAGAATTGACGTTTATATTTACAAGCTTTCAGAAAAATTTTATACCGTATCTAATCCTTCAAGTAAAAATAATTTAGTCAACAACTTATGTAAAAGTCGAAAATCAAATCTGCCTTTTATCGACAAATACTGTCGATATAAATTACCACATCACCTGTTCTTAGAGTGCAATGAATAGGTTACAACCCGACTTGCAGGCGCGAGCGATTTATCGATCAGTGCGCGCGCGCTTGTAGCGTCCGCCGCACCAGCTTCTATGGAGAAGCGCGGGGGCCCGCTGCACGCGGCAGGATATCGCTCGCGCTTGTACCTCGGTACCTCGAAATATCATACGATCTCTGCCGGTTCATGCTGTTACTTGTGAATCTCCAAGTTATGCGCGGTAACATTTTTATATATCAACCCTCAACTGCTAGCTTTATCATAAAAAGAAGCTTTGTGTTACATCAAAGTCATAAATATGTCCATAAAATGTATAGCTCAACTAAAGCGTACATTAATAATTATATATTATTCTAAATTTCAACTTTACCTACCTGCATGTTACTACTTAAAATGTTTATTTCACGAGTTTTTAATAAGTTATTTACTTTTAAAACATGTGTAATTTTATTGTTTTTGTCGTGCTAGGATTGCAATTACACTGGCTTGTACATGTTCTTATTAATAATATTATTAAATAAAGGAATTTGAAAAACAAAACAACTTTCCGGCACAAAATTTGTCATTTTTAACACAATAAAAAAATATGATGTTGTTTGTTTACTAACTGTTAGGTTAATTGAATGTTTGACAGTTGTCATGGCAACATAAACAGAAAAAAAAATTAAGGCTTATTCACAACAAATACCCCTACCAACACATTTGTATCTTAACGCTCATTTCATACCGATAAACCGGTATTTATTTGCATTTTTTTTTTGCACTGGCCCAACAATATTACGCCTAACAAGGTAAGGCCAGTGCTGGTATGCAACTTTGGGCCAAGCAAATTCAAATTCAAAATATC
This sequence comes from Euproctis similis, assembly GCA_905147225.2. Taxonomy (NCBI): domain Eukaryota; kingdom Metazoa; phylum Arthropoda; class Insecta; order Lepidoptera; family Erebidae; genus Euproctis; species Euproctis similis. Next base: position 18,924,510 of record LR990106.1, read on the forward strand.
TTTATTCCATAGACTTTACAAAGTACTTAGAATCGTCACATAAAAAAAAAACATTCACGGAGCTTAGATTCCCTTTCATCACACTGTCTTGAATGTGAAAGCGAATCTAAGTGCCAGTTCCGGCGTCAAGGCTTCTTGAGAAGAACTGGCAAGAAACTCAAGGCCGACTCTTTTCAAATATCCAGTTTAACAAATAGTGATAAGTACAATCAATACAACACAAAAGGAGCAGTTCAATTCCAAACTTTTTTATCGTTTATATAGTCTGCGATACAATAATAAGCCCTTTGATATAATCTACTTTTAATATAATTTTTAAATTTCCCCATGGATAATTCAATCGCGTCGTTTGGAAGTTTGAAGCTTGAACAAGATTGGTGCAGACCTGGACCAAAGCTGGGCCCATCATCATTTAAGGCATAAGTTGATTAGGATACAAGGAGAATACAAGGAGAATATTGGAATATTTAATTTAACAGTGGTAGAGTCAAGCAGTTCGCTGCATGTATGGGCCGGCTCGTCCGGTGAAATACCACGACCTCTCAGAACACCGACGTAAAGTGGCTCATGCCGCGTTTCGTTCGGTGAGAGAGGTACCCGGAGGCCCACCCCCTTCCCCATCCTTTCCTATCCCCTATCCCTTAAAGGTCGGCAACGCAACAGCAACACTTTATGTGCTGCTGGTGTCCATGGGCGGCGTTGGTTGCTTACCATCAGGTGACACGCCTGCTTGTTTGCCAACCTATCCCATAAAAAAATAATAATAATATCCCTAAAAGTAAGAGGATATTGACTAGTATTTTATTGACACCAAATTCTGCTGTATCTAAATTCTTGTATACTCTAAAATAACTCGGGAATAAATTAAAGGGAAAGAATTATTTGTTAGATAAAATAGTATTGCCATCGTCCATTCTATAGAAATCTTTTTGTAAATAAAGATACGAGAATATTGGAAAATACACTTTTAAAACATATTTATAACTATTTCGTTTCTACCCAAATAAATTCAGAAGTAATAGACAGCTTGCTGCTTATTTCACGAAGTAATATTTATTTTTATTATGAAATCAATTTATATTATGTTTATTTGTTTATGTTATTTGTATTTTAATATGTTTATTTGTTTTATTTGTATCGTATTTCGATTATGTTGTTTAATTTTTCGTTTCACAAGGTGATTGCGTGAGGGCCACTTGAATTTTTTGTTGTAATGTTATAGCAAATTGCCTCAATAAATTGCATTAAAACAAATACAAAATCAACAAAATGTTTGCTATATTTTTTTTATTGGTTTTGCATTTTCACCATTTGTATTTCAACATTTTACCAAAAAGATAATTATACTGAAAAATAGATATTACAAAAATTTAATTGAACCCATTATTTATTTATAAGAAAATAAATAACTTTATTACAAAAGTAAGATCCAGATAGTTCGCAGCATGAATGGATTCTCTCGATGGATAAAATAGCTGTTGGAACATCGTCGTCAAATAACTACTAGGTTTTGCTCGACATTCTCAAGAAAAAAACCATTTTAAAGGCCATCAGCACAACTGTATTACAGATATATAAATGAAAAAATTATAACCAAACGGAATCAACAAAATACGCACGTGTGAAATAAAAAAAATAAAATTATGTGTTCACTTGGATAAGGGTACACGAAGTAGACAATTACATATAAAACTTGCTACCATTGTAATCGAAAAGGCTCGCCAGAATTTTATCAACAAAAACCCGTTGTCACATTCGTGAAAAAGAAAACAAAGGGTTCTAATGTTAATTCCACAGATAACATTCATGGCTAAGTTGGATTATAATAAAAGAAAAGATATAAATGTGAAAGACAACACATACGTTTACATATTTATAAGGCTTTTGTTATAGAAACAATAATTTTATCAGCTACGGTGTTAAATAATATACATATTACGAGTATATTTTTGTTTCCTTTTTGTATCTTGCCTGAGGCCATTGATTTTCCAGAGTTTGTTTTTGAATTTTTAACAGTGGTAGAGCCATGCATTTCGCTACATGACTGGGCTGGTTTGACACGTGATATAATTAAGACCTCTCAGAATATCGACTTGACATCGCGTTTCGATTGGTGAGAGAGGTATCGGAAGGCTTCGCTCCATGCCCATCCTACACCTATAATGGTAGACAACGCAACTGTTACACTATCTGTATTGCAGATGTCTGTATGCAGCGATAGTTTTTTTCGCTAAATTGCCGCTACCTACCCCTACTATTATAAAGAAGGTGGGGTGAAAGGTGAAGTTAAATAGCTTTATTATTAATTTAGGAAAAAATCGCTTTACTCACTCACTCGCTGTTCAAAACATGTGGGCGTATAAATCGCCTATTGCTTCTGGAACTACTTGGGTAATAAACTATCCGAAGCATATCCTCCCTTTTGGTGTTAGTTAGAAAAATGATAAATATACGTGTACAATATGTTGTTTGTTCACTTAACCATCTTTTCCTTCTCATATAGCTCCACTTTTATGTGGAGCTACCTATAATGTTTTATTATATTTTATTTGTATATAGTATGTTTGTAATTTAAATACTTAAATTATGTACTGTCCATCTGAAAATAAAACGTAATCATTTGTTGCATGAAAAGTAATAACATACATAAGTAGCATACACTAATGACCCTATGGTATTTCAATAAAACATATTCGCATATTCGCATGTAAATTCATCGTCTCTGCGTTGCCGTATTCATTTGCTCTAACTGCAAGACAGAATAGACACATTTATAATTTAAACCTACTATTATATAATAGTACATATTATTTAAAAGACAAAATATCCATTTTTGATATTAATAGTTTAAAAACCAATTTTAGGTTGACAAAAGATACTGTGTATCTCCCAATTACTGATAGGAAAGAGATTGCTAGACTTCTAGCATTATATATACAAACTGACTGGGCTACTTGTAAAGTACCCAATTCAATTAGTTGTAAGGATCCTGACACTTCTATTTGTTTAAATTAATAGAAGAGACAAAGGATAAACCCAAATCATTGCTCACAATTGTACATCAAAATATGCAAGGTTTATCTGGCAAAGAACTTGAGCTTGACCTATTTTGTAAAAAGCACAATGTTCATGTATTATGTTTGACTGAACATTGGCTTAAAACTAGTGAACCAATAATGCTTCCTACTCTGTTGGCAGTGTATTTTGTAGAAAAAAAGCCAATCGTGGTGGTGCCATGATCTTTGTGTCGAATAATATTAAATTTAAAAACAGGAGAGACATTACAAATCTCTCCATTGAACGCACTGTCGAACTGTCCTGTGTTGAGCTTGAGCAATTTATTGTGTTATATGTTTATAGGCCCACTTTATATTTTAATCCACTATGGATGATATTATGCAAAAACTTATTGGCAGCGGTAGGAGTGTAATCGTGTGTGGTGATTTTAATGTTAATCTGTTACAAGATTCAACTAACAATACTAGGCTCGTTAGTTTATTTACCTCGTTTGGACTACATCATCTGTTCTTAGAACCCACAAGAATTACATCTCACTCTGCTACCTGCTTGGACAATATTTTTTGTAACTGTAATTTTGTACAGAAAGAAATTTTATGTCACTTGCCATCGGATCATTGTGGTCAAAAGGCAGTTTTTGTGATGAATAGGCCTAAATTAGTTCGTAAAGTCACTTGTAGATCCATAACCCAGAAAGGCACCAAACAATTCCGTAACGCTATAGCGGCAAGGGTTAGTTCGCCGGACATGTCGAGTGATCCAGATGACCATTACAACTCACTCTTAAAAACCATAGACTCTGAATACAAATCTATATTTAAAATCAAAACTATGTGTAAAAATGACAATTTAACCTTTTGTGATTGGGCCACCAACGGTATTTACAAAAGTAGAAATAAGTTGTATGATTTGTACAGTTTAAAGAAGTGGAATCTTGATCCCGTTTTCAATACATATGTTAGAAATTACTCTAAAATATTTAAAAAAGTTTGCTTTACTGCTAAATCAATTTATTTAAGTAGGCGGATACAAGAATCTCAGAACAAGATTAAAGCAACTTGGAATATCATCAACAATGAGACTGGTCGTACTAGGAATCGTGATGATGATATTAAACTCTTAGTTAATAATAAAATTATCGACGATAGTTATGCTGTTGTGGAAACATTTAATGACTTTTTTGCCAAAATTCCCATTTCTACTACAAATATGTTAAATTCGTGCCCCGTCAAAGCTGAAGCCCTGCTCAAGGATGGTGTGGACGAGTGCAACGTTTCTTTTAAATTTGAACATGTCGACCCTTACGACATTATAAAAGTGTTTAAACAATTAAATTCCAAAAAAACGGCTGATTTGTGGGGCATTTCCGTTAAACTATTAGATTCAATCATTGCCCTCATAGCTCCAAACCTGGCTGTGCTTTTTAATAAATGTGTAGATGCAGGTGTATTTCCTAATTTAATGAAGCACAGCAAATTGATACCATTATTTAAAAATGGTTGTGAGAATGATCCAACCAACTATCGTCCTATTTCCATTTTACCTGCACTCAGCAAAATTTTTGAAAAAATTATTTCAAATCAAATACTTAACCATTTCAATTTAAATGATCTTTTTCACAAAGAGCAGTACGGTTTTACAAAAGGTCGTTCTACTACTGATGCTAGCGCTACTCTTATTAAACATATTTTCGATGCTTGGGAAAACTCACAGGATGCAATCGGCGTATTCTGTGATCTCTCTAAAGCTTTTGACTGCGTGGAACACAACACACTTTTGCGTAAACTAAGTCATTACGGTATTAAGAACACTGCACTTAGTCTTGTTGCATCATACTTGAGTAACAGGTTTCAGTTTGTAGATGTAAACGGAGTGAGATCGTCTGGATCGCCAGTGTCTATGGGCGTTCCCCAGGGTTCCATTCTCGGTCCACTATTGTTTATTATCCATATTAATGATTTGCCCTTTTTGGTACAGAAATTTTGCGACATTGTACTGTTTGCCGATGACACTTCACTCCTCTTTAAGGTAGACCGTAAAAAAAACAGTTTTGATGATGTAAATTGCTCTCTTGCACAAGTCCATGATTGGTTTACAGCTAATAATTTAGTCCTAAGTTCGAATAAAACCAAAATAATAAAGTTTACTATGCCCAATGTTAAAGGTCAGGTTATAAATATATCTTTAAATAACAGAATTCTAGACCCAGTAAATACAACTGTATTTTTAGGTATTACTCTAGATAATACGCTCCAGCAGAGCTAAGTTTTCCAGCTAAACATTTTACTTGAGGACCCCAAGTAAAATGTTTAGCTGGAAAACTTAGCTCTGCTGCCTACGTGGTTCGAAAAGTTCGACAGCTTACTGATGTTGCAACCGCCAGACTAGTTTATTTCAGTTATTTTCATAGTGTCATGTCTTATGGCATTTTGCTGTGGGGTAGAGCAGCTGAAATTCAGTCTATTTTTGTGCTTCAAAAACGAGCTATTCGGGCAATTTATAATCTGGGGACCAAAGTCTCTCTTAGAGAACGGTTTAAGGAAATTGGAATATTAACAGTTGCTTCTCAATTTATATATGACAATATAATGTTTGTTAGGAAAAACTTAAATAGATATACTAAGCATAGTGATGTACATAATTTTAATACCAGAGGCAAGCATAAACTTGTGTTAAAGTGTCATCGCCTGCACAAAGTACATAAGTCGTTTTTGGGAATGGGTGTACAGTTCTATAATAGGATCCCTGCGCATATTCTGGCTCTCTCTTTCGATCGGTTTAGGCGGGCTGTGAAGGATCGTCTCGTTGCCAGGGCTTATTACACCATCAATGACTTCATGACGGACAAGTCGTCTTGGGACCGTCAAATTGCTTGCTCAACGCGGATTGTGTAGTTTACGTATTGGAATTTGTTCACTTATTTTGGAGTGGAGACGTGCTGCAAATATTTCTATTTCTAATAGTAATCAACATTTCTTATTATGAGTTTGAATTGATGTTGTTTTCATAAAAGCTTTATATATAATTTTTATTATTGTACTTATTTGTTGCACAACGTTATCATTCTAAATAGAAGATGTCGCGTCAATTGTGCTCGACTAATATCATATAATTTCTCTCATTACTTGTACTACGATGATTTTAAGTTGGTTGGATCATAACTGTGATTGTCGAGTAGTCTGGCTGCTACACCTTTTATGCGATATTTTTTCAGTAGCGTTGATAATACTATTGTGTAAATTTTCAATGGTTTTGAAAAGAGTATTGGCGTAACTCATGAGTTTCTTGCCCGATTCTTCTCATGAAAGCCCCTACACTCGGAATCGGGCCGCTCGTGGCGATTGCTTCCGTGTTTTTTGTTCCACGCAGGCACTTGCTTCAAGCGCTCGTGTCTAAGCTTTTTAAATATTATTTTAATTTTAATCATTTTTGTACATTGACTATTTTTAAGTGTTTGTGAGGACCTATGAAAATAAAATCACTTTGACTTTGACTTTGACTTTGACTTCGCATGTAAAAAATACGTGAAAGATTATTAATATGATAAATTCTACACGCAAAAAAAACTATTAAGATAACGTTCTATAATATATAATAAATATTATTAGTGTTTGTAGATTTAAAGATATTTTGTATTGAAATGTATTCCTTTTTAGTTATTTTTTTATTTAATATCGATGGCCGCACTGAACCTATCTCCGATTACTTTGCCATTAGCACTGTTTACCAACAACATCATAACCATTGTTAACCTAAACAGAGTACTAAAAGTAATCAGATTTTTTAAGTTATTATTTATTATATTTTAAGGTACTAGAATGAATGAGGAGTAAAAGAATGAGTAGTATAATGCTACTTAGTAAGGCAGTGTATAATGTGTGCAATTTGTATACATTTGCTTACATCCAAGTGACAACCAAAAATGTTCGGATAATAATATTGTACAGGAAAATGTGATCCGTGTTATGGCAATGCGATTTAGGTAGCAGAAGCGTCTTTGTTATATAATATCAGAATGTTTGGTATTCTTGATCTATGATGTCATGGCAACGACTTAAATTCGTTCTAATATTTTGCTTTCTCATCATATTCTTCAAAACTCTTTCGCCGTATTTCCAAATTCACCTAATACACATAACATAACTTCACGCCTTTTTCTACCCGAAGGTGTAGGCAGCGGCTGTTAAGCCTCGTCTCGCCGTTATGTTTACGTCCCAAATGGAATAGATGGCGAACCTATTGCCATACAGGGCACAAAGTTGTCAGTCATATTTATCACACGTAACTTCCGAAAATTTCGAAAACTCATTGGTGTGTGCCAGGAGTTGAACCCACTACTTCTGGAATCAGAAGCGGGGTGCTAGCCACTGCGCCACCGAGACTGTTTTTTTATTAATTTTAATTCACTTAAAATCTCCAAAATCGTCTAGAATATTAATTTCCCTAAAAAATAAAATTTTATTGACTTGAATTTCATTTACTTTATTCGTATTAAATATTATATATATTATTATGATTAAATTTTAAACAGCTGTTTACTGAGTAAACATTGTTGCTCTTTTGCCCCCGATTCCATTTCAAATTCCCTGAAATATTGAAAATGATGATTTGAGAAGTCTCTATCACAGAACTGGTGAATGTTAATAGGTGGTCACAAATGATTCCATCAACAACCAAGTACTAAAAGCGTAAAGGCATAAAACAAACTTGCTCAGTCGCAATACGCTGGTTTTATATGAAGAAAGTTTCATAGGGTCGAAGAAAAACGGTTCCTAACAACTTGGGCAATTTGCAAAGGAAAGGATGAAATTCGAAAAGTTTTTAAATTCCTATCGAGTTACTTTAAATATTTTTCGAGAAAGTCCCACAAAAGAAAAGAAAAATGTATGGGTATATTATAAGTCTGTCAAGGTTTATCATTAGAATGAGTAAAGAGATCTACCTATAATATATTACTAGAAAAACAATCTAAATAATATCTTTTTAGGGCAATCGAGCAGGCCTGTCGACTGATGGTAAGTGACCAGCGCCGCCCATGGACACCTGCAACATATATAGTGTTACAGTTGCATTGCCGACCTTTAAGGAAATAGAATGGGAAAGGATAGGGAAGAGTGGTGGGCCTCCGGGTAGCTTTCGCAACGTACGAAACGCGGTACGTCTCGTTCCGCTTAACGTCGATCTTCTGACAGGTTGTGGTATTTCACGGGTCGAGCCGGTCCATTGAAATAACTGCGAAAGTCTATTTATTTGTTACATTTTTACGCATAATCTACTCAATCGATTATCATGAAACTTTGTAAATCTTTTTTTTTTTTTATGGGATAGGAGGGCAAACGAGCAGGCGTGTCACCTGATGGTAAGCAACCAACGCCGCCCATGGACACCAGCAAAACATATAGTGTTACTGTTGCGTTGCCGACCTTTAAGGGATAGGGGATAGGAAAGGATGGGGAAGGGGGGTGGGCCTCCGGGTACCTCTCTCACCGAACGAAACTACTATCTACATACTCTTAGAGGTAACAGAAGTAACATAGACTATATTTTATTAAATAAACATATTTATTAAATACTAAAAAAAATACCCGTTTCCACTATAGGCTTTACCTGATCTCTGATCTCCACGGGTGTATGCTAATAACCTCCGGTAGAAATCTCAGGAAATACTGTATTTTCACGCCATTAAAACTGGCCTTTTTCTACCCGATGGTGTAAGCAGTGGCTGTTAAGCCTCGACTCGCCGTTATGTTGACGTCTCGGACGGAATAGGTGGCGAACGTATTGTCATAATTGGCGCAAAATTTATTATAAATATATTAAATATTTCGCAAAAGTCCTTGGTGTGAACCACGATTCGATCCCGCGACCTCTGGATTTAGAAGCGGGATGCTCGACCACTGGACCATCTAACCATTAATAGTATGACAAGCAAAAATATCACAGATGTTTAGAAAATCGGAAGTATTAAATATAATTGACAATATTACTATATAATTTTGAATGCACGACAGAATGTTTTTGACAGCGTTCAGATATTTCTATTGAAGTCCATTCCTTTCATTTCACTTCGAATGTTCAATAGATCTGTCTGCGAATGTTTCTTAAACATAATTTGTCTATAAATCATTCTCAATAGTGGATTTCCTTTATAGGAAGCGCTTTTGTGCAGAGATCGCCCTTATTTTCATTTGTTAGATGCCACAATTTGATGTCTAAAGGGGAATCTCTAACCAATGTCCTATGGATTGGATAAAATGAATACAATCCCGTCATTGATTACAACCGAAATTTATTGGTAAATTTTAAATTGGTTTGTTAAAAAGTGAATGTAAGTTAGTGAGCCAAAGTGGCCTTAAAATGTAACCTTACTAATTAGTTAAGCCTGAAAGGGACAGTCAAACGGTCTATATAATAAGCAACAATTTAATTGGCTACATTTAAATCAAGTCTGTTTAGCACTTATCGAGTTTCAGCGAGACTGGACCAAAAATGAAAACATTTTTCATTTTTATACATATAGGTGACTAAAAAAGAAATTCCCATACATAATAAACTCGTCAAATACTTGTATAAACACAATTTTTTAAGCAAAAAAAAACATATGCACTGTCTTAAAGTTTATCTTTAAAAGTAACTCGAAACCAAGTCATAGGAAACAAAAGGATACACCAATTTATAGTCAATTTCCTTGTTCTACAGAATCAGATCAATAAGATTGTTATTGAAAAAGTCCTAGTAATGAATTTAATATTGATTTAGGAAATATAATAACCGCGTACTTGTTTGTTTTGTTCTCATCTCACAGGTGTAGATCAAAAAAATGTTAAATGATATAGTCGGTGGTCTGCCCTACCATCTACACCTGCCATTTCTCTTATCTCTCTCTGATAGATTTTCATTTTGAGTGACGTCGATAATATATGCTGAACTCTGTAATGGTAATATTAAAAAAAAAAAATTGGGAAAGTAAACAGATGCCAAATAGAGAAGTACGTTATTCGGTTATACCCTGACTCAAATACCATATTTATAGTTTTTTATGTTATTCTTTAAGTTTGTTTTTATTTTTGTTACTCATATTTATTTTAATTTATCGACATTTTTCCAATTATTATACTCTATTTATGCCACTATAAACTATAATCTAAATAAATAAACTATAGTTAACTAAGATATAAGAATATTATTTTTAATCCTTTTAATTATCCAAGAAATTATTTGAGTTTATGTAGAGAGTACTAAGGTGTAATATGTGTCATACAGGCTGTTGGAAAGTACAAGGCCTAAAAATTATAAATACACCTTCGAAGAGTATAGCCCTAAGCCATAAGCGATGGGGGAAATATATTAAATGTTATGTTGATATATGAAGTAAATAAATATAATACATTATGTACTTTATAACTTTTTTATATTATGTATTTTATATACTATATATATCGTATTTTACAAGTTTAGAAACAAAATTTTTGAACATGTTTTGACGACGGCTGTGGCAAAGGGTTGTGCATAGGAAACTTTTACATACAATTTAGTAAATAGGCTAATCCTTTTCTTGAAGGTGATCCTATGTACTAAATTGTAACCCTTTTCTTAAGGGTGAGCCTTTGTACTAAGTTGTAATCCTTTTCTCAAGGGTGAGCCTATGTACTAAATTGCAACCCATTTCTTATAGGTGAGCCTAAACAGTGGTAGAGCCAAGCAGTTCGCTGCATGAACGCCCGTTCATGCAGCGAACTGCTTGGCTCTACCGGCTCGACCGGTGAAATACCACGACCTCTCAGAAGACCGACGTAAAGTGGCTCATGCCGCGTTTCGTTCGCTGAGAGAGGTACCCGGAGGAGCACTCCCCTTCCCCATCCTTTCCTATCCCCTATTCCTTAAACAACGCAACGCAACAGTAACACTATATGTGTTGCTGGTGTCCATGGGCGGCGTTGGTTGCTTACCATCAGGTGACACGCCTGCTCGTTTGCCCTCCTATCCCATAAAAAAAAAAACATTTTCCTGCCCTTGTCCCACTCTAAGTGGGGTCGGCAGAACATGTCATCCTTTTCCATTCCCTTCTATCACTCGTCGTGTTCACACTTACAAACTTCATACTCATATCAACTTTTACACAGTCCAGCCATCTCTTTTTCGGCCTTCCTCTACTAATGTGTCCATCCACAGTGATTCCCATCGCTCTCCTTGTGACATGACTTTCGTCTCTTCTCATAATGTGTCCATACCACGCCAATCTACCACTTCTAATTTTTTCCGTAATTGCTGCTACTTTCATGCTTCTTCTTACATACTTATTTCTTATTCCATCCAATTTCGTCACACCACACATCCATCTTAACATACGCATTTCTGTTGCATGTAAAAAAATACATCATCATTACATAGTATAAAACAAAGTCACTTTTTACTGTCTGTCCCCTTATATGCTTATATCTTTAAAACTACGCAACGGATTTTGATTCTGTTCTTAATAGTTAGAGGTTGTCAACGGGGTGGTTTTGATCTATAATTCATATATGATGTTGTAAAGAACAAATGATAATTTTAGATCTTTAATTGCAAAGGCTGGCTGAACCCTAAGTGATAGATCAAAACAATGTTCTACATTATTAAAAATCTTTAGAAGGTCTACAAAATAGTCCGTGAAGGAATATGTCTATCTCTTAGGAATAACCCACAATGACCATTTTAATTTTTTGTACTTTTTACGAGAAATAATGGCTTCTTTACGAGGCGATTTTAAACATTACAGCATTAATTTTCATCCAACTAAGTGTCTTAAATAGATTGTGAATGTAATATAGATGATCATGGCCCTTTACAGCATGAAATTTAAACGAATATTTTCGAAGATATTGCAGTATTAACATAGCGGGACAGCAGTTAAAGCCGATAAATAGAACAAATTGAACCTCATGATATCCAAAATTTACTCATTTATTACTTTTGATGCGGAACAAAGTTCGCCGGGTTAGCTAGTTTACAAATATAAAAATAAGTGAGACCCACTGGCATCGGGTACAGGAACCAAGCTACCACTTACACAGACTACACTCGAGGCACTTGGCAATAAGTCAACTTACAGAAATGACTATCCCAACAATAATCGTTGAATCATATATCATAATCATATATAAACCAATACGGTCAAACTATTCCGACTTGGTCATGCCTGTGCAAATACTCGCCGCTAGCTAGACTACCGCAACCGGATATAATAACATGTCCAATTGATTCACCAGCACAGTGACATGCCCTACAAATGTCAACTGTGCCATCTTTTGGAATATAATTTCCATAGTTATTTGTCATCATCACTTCGTCCAGAATTGCAAATACAAAACCTTCGGTTTCTCCAAAGAGATCCCCGATACGCAACCAAGATACAGTTGCTAATGAACATCGGGTCCATGTAAGGCCCGATAAGAACGTCCAAGTAACTTCTTACTCCTCAATACTTCCAAACGCTCAGGTGCTTAAAACCACAGGTTCCTTTTAATTAACCAACGCAAGCAAGGTAAATCCGTCATATATCATGACTAAATCTCGAATAACATCCACATCAGCGAGAAGTAAGTGCTGTCTGGGGCTACATACCTCGCGATTGTGTAGAGATTTGATAATTACTACACCTCTACCTCCACACTTCCACGGAATATACAACCTTATCACAGAAGAACGTGGATGATGCATCCGAGACGCAGTCAATAGATTACGAATCTTTCTATCCAAAGCATCTAATTCAGTCTGAGTCCATTCGAGTATACCCAAAGAATAAACTAAGATGGGCATGACTTTACTATTATATGCAAACACCTTGTTTCCGCCGGTTAATAAGCTATTTATAACCTTTTTTAGGCGGCCAAAGAAACTCTTCTCGTAATAAAACAATAGTTGTTTCACGCCCAACTCATTGATGCACAAAACTTGCGATTTACCCAAATATTTATAGGTTTCGGTTGCAGAGAGACCGAAACCGAGTGGAATCTGAAAGTATCTTCAGACTCAACAATCACACCTCGCCTGGCATGCATGATTGCACACTTGTCTGACCCGAACTCCATCTTATTAGAGCTCCATTAATTGGGATCTGTTTGAGACAAACATCTTGAAGTAATCCATTTAAAGCAGGAGCGATAAACACGGACTTACTCCGCAACTCCAACTCCGATCGCATAGACTTGAATTTTCTGGCTTGAAAGTGCTGAGAGGATTCAGTGCTAGGTAGAACCATAACGGACTTAGGCTGTCTTTTCAAGCTGTCTCCCTCCCTCGTTGAATCATCAAAGGCACGCCGCAGTCTCGGCTCTGCCGACATTCAAGATACGGAAGCACCGTTTTCCATTGCCTCATATAGGTCCCTAAGAAGGTGCACCATATTGTATCTACTTTATACAACTCGAACCCATGTATGAGGGATAGAATTAAACGCTTTCTTGTAATCTATGCAGGCTGTCGCCAGATCTCTACGATGACGTACCTGTTGGTTAGTGGTCACATCAATGAGGACAAGCTCCTTAGTAGTGGTACTAAGGAGCTTGTCCGTGGGGCCTTTTTGCCTACAACGATTCTGCAAAGTTCACTTAGCCAAATTCATTTCCACATGTTGAGTGCTCGTGTACTTTATAAAGTTCTTGCAAAGAGGCTGATCGCAGCCTCTCGCGACCCGAGGGCTGGTCTATTCTTCGCACCGAGGATTGCCATTGCCATTCAGCGTGGCAATGCGACTAGTCTTCTGGGCACGCTGCCAGTAGACCGAGATGCGGAGAAATTTGATTTCAGATAGTTTTTTAATTGTATATATTGTAAATAATGTAATTAATATATGTTGAGTAATTTTTAATCATAGAATAGATGTAAGAAGCTTATAAATCAATCACAAACATGTTATTTAATTATATGTTTTCATATGTAATGGAAGTGCGCGGTCTACTTGGCACAGGTATTTAATACCTAAAAGGTATCCCTAACCCGGATTATGTTAAGCTTGGTTTTTTTATGAATAAATAAATAATTATTACTATCGGTCTATAATTACTGGGTTCCGCAGTACCTGTTTTATGGAGCAAAAATGTATTGCCAGTCGTAAAGAAATCCAGCAATGTCCCCATCTCTACAGCATCTTAGAACTGTAAAGCTCTACGAGCATGTGAACTACCCAGCCATTTTTTTACATTTTAATAGATGGCTTATTATTATTTTAAAAGTTTTTATTTAGCTTGCACTGTATGTATTTATGTAAGTATGTATGTTCGGTGGAATCTTGCAACTCAATTTTGAAGTAGATATCTTCAACCGATTGAGCTGAAATTTTGTATACACGTTTACTTTAGATGACAATGCATGATATGATGTGTGACATTATTCTATATTCAATATGGCGGACCACCCAAGATGGAGGAATGGATTTTGAATGCATTTCTGCAATATGGGTATCAAATGAAAGGGCTTATTGAGTGTAACTCAAAAAATAATATGACGTCATTCTAAATCCAATATGGTGGAATATCCAAGATGGAGGAAAACATAGTTTAAGCTTCTGTACAATATGGGTATCAAATGAAAGGGCTCATTGAGAGTAACTGAAAAAATAATGTGACGTTATTCTAAATACAATACGGTGGACCATGATGGACCACGATGGACCACAAGAGTAACTCAAAAAATAATATGACGTCATTATAAATCCAATATGGTGGAATATCCAAGATGGAGGAAAACATATTTTAAGCTTCTGTACAATATGGGTATCAAATGAAAGGGCTCATTGAGAGTAACTGAAAAAATAATGTGACGTCATTCTAAATCCAATATAACGGATCATCCAAGATAGAGGAACAGTTATTTTTAATGCATTTCCACAATATGGGTATCAAATGAAAGGGCTTGTTGAGAATAACTCGAAAAATAATGTGACGTCATTCTAAATACAATACGGTGGACCATCCAAGATGACGGCATACATATTTTTGATGCATTTCTACAATATGGCTATGAATTAAAAATCATCATTGCGATTAAATGGAAAAGAAAGCTCTAAGCTGAAATTGTATAAGATGATCGCCTTATTGAAGAGCTGGACTGTTTAAAATTAAGCGGTAAACTAACTTGCAATAATGATGCGTTGAATGAAATGACACTAACCTAGCCAGCTATAACTAAAAATAAGAAAATAAATTAAAAGCAAAAATCCTTTTTAAAGAAGCTTGTTTAAGCGCTCTAAAAAAAAGAAAATAATATTTCCTTAAAAATTTCCAGTATCAACTTAGAGCTTCAGTATGTTCAATTTATATAATAATAAAAGCTTGTCGCGAGGTTTGACTCCCTATCAGTAGGTAATTAAATTTTAATATAGTAAAGTTAGTAGATTAATTTACATGAGTGTTTTGCCCATTTCTTCTCATGACAACCTTACACTCAGAATCGTCGGTGCGTTTTTGTTCCAATGAGGCAATTTTCTCAAGCGCTCGTGTTTTAATATGTTATGCTTTAAAATATAATAATAAGTTAAATATCTGTATTTACGGACTATATTTAACTGTGTCTGAAGACCCAAGATTATAAAGCTTTTTTGATTTTATTTGACATTATAAAATTAGTACAGTTTATTTACAACTCGTGCGACAAGCTTTTATTATTATATAAATTGTACATACTGAGGCTCTAAGTTGATACTGGAAATTTTTAAGGAAATATTATTTTCTATTTTTAGAGCGCTTAAATAAAAGCTTCTTTAAAAAGGATTTTTGCTTTTAATTTATTTATTACCTGTAGCGATCGGTTCACTATCTTCATTCACACCATCAAGACAACTCTGCCTATATCTGCAGCTGTGATAGGTGTAAAGCTATATCTTATGACCTGTACCATACAAGAAATGTGAAAGAGAGTACATTTTACAGTAATTAAGATATTAAAGCGGCGAGTGTTTTCAGTCGTTCCGAGCATTCATTAAGAAGTATAAAAGCCTAGAATTTTCAGGTTAAGCCGTCGTAATAGTAAAGGGTTTCTGATGTTTTCAACGAATGCGCAAAATTTCAGTGGTAGCAAAATAATAATATCCTCTTTACTGCATTGAAGTAGATTGAGTTGATTTTGTTCTAAAATGTAAAGTTTGACGTTGATAAAAAAGCAATCTGAATGAACTTTTGGTGTGATTCTGAAACACATTATTAGCTGTTGTGCTAATATTAATTTGTGTGTCCTGATTAATATCGATTTTCGCCTCACGCCTATAGAGATAAGTCCATAGTAACAAGCGTAACTCAGTTTAATTCTTAAAGACAAAATTCATTATTTTTTATAGATATTTGTTTTAGTCACATTTAAGTTAAAACAACTTTTGTATAAATTAAATTGCAAAGAAACAGCATGCGTAACTAAAACCAATAAGGTAATTATAGTTTCTTTGATTCTACAAGTTTAACCAAGAGTCTTATTGATATTTAAATTAGGTTTATGAAATATTTTTTATTGTAAAGGAAGGCATATGGTGGGGGAAACAGGGAAGGGAATCCGGATTACATCCAAGGTATCCTGGATACCTCTCTTTGAAAACCAAATGTAGCATAAGCCACTATACATCGATTTTCTGAGAGGTCGTAGTACATAACAGTAATAATTTTAATTCATCACAGTAACGCAATCAATCTTGAAATATTCCATTTATTGAACCACCGATCGGTATACAAACTCTTCGCATACAATTTCCAAGTGTTGTAAGAAGTAGCAGGTATATTGCCGTAGTTTTTATTCGAAAACATTTTATTTAGGTAACTCTTAATTTTATAGATAAACAATAATAAACTTAATATCGTACCAGATAACGATATGTCTAAGACTTTTCTTATCTCGCGCAATATTTCATGTGAAAATTAGAAACACATATATCTTCCGATACAACACCAAAAATTCCACGAACTTTGCTGAAAGTGATTTATGGGGAAGTGGCTTATCAGAACAAATTGTTTTATTGCTCCAGCCCACGTATAGGTATATGTAAATGTTTCTTAAGATTTTTTGTTTACTATATTTAACGTAATAAACGTATTTAAACAATATTATCTTAGGACCTAATAATACATACAAAACTACCAGAGGCCATAAAAACATCTATGCCTATCATAAACTCACCGATCTCTATTCTTCAATCGGTAAGTTTACCAATGCAACACGAGGACCGTATAAAATATCGCTCGTAGTCTCCGTAAAAAAATTATTAGTACTAGTTGTCCCGCGGTTGTCGCCAATCAACCATAATTCATTTAAGTTAAAGGTTTGAATATTATTAAGATTCTCTTGTATATAACTAAACTTCGATGACAATTTGTTGAAGACATTCATTTAATTTGTTTGAAAAATAGGCAAATTATGTGTATTCATAAAAAATAAAAAAGTATTAATAAATACGTGTAATCGTCACTTATTCCCTGTATAAACTACTAGCAGACCGCGCGAACTTCGTACCGCCATATTTTATACATTTTCCATTATAAAGATTATTACCGCGATCATATTAATACCCCAAAGCTTTCCTCATAAATGGAATATCTAACACTATTTTTTTACATACATACATAACTTCACGCCAGATCTCTTGCAGGGTAGGTAGAGAGTACAAAGCACCATAAGGCACGATTATTACACACCTTACTTGCTTGGCTGTTGATATAAGCGACTAACAACCAAGATATGATGAAAATAATAAGCAGTTAGCTGCATGAATAGGCCGGCTCAATCGGTGAAATACCACCACCTCTCAGAAGATCGACGTAAAGTGGCTCATGCCGCGTTTCGTTCGGTGAGAGAGGTACCTTCCCCATCCTTCTCCCTTAAAGGTCGGCAACGCAACGGTAACACTATAAGTATTGCCGGTGTCCATGGGCGGCGCAGGTTGCTTACCATCAGGTCACACGCTTGCTCCTTTGCCCTCCTATCCCATAAAAAAAATATTATCAACTTCAATCAATAGCAATACCAGGGACTTTGTCAGAAGTTCTTTGTCAATCTTTAGTTTTTTTTTAATACTACTTGAACATTTTTTTGGAATTGGTCATTGTCGTCGATTTAAAAAAAACCTGTTCACCACATGTTCTTACCAGCATGGCTCACAGTGAGTGTTTTTTTTTTTTATAATTTAAATGATGTCGATTTGGCACCTTGGTATTATTACTCTTATCAAAATAAATTCACTAAATTTTAAAAGAGATCACGATATTAAAAATGTAAATATAGATGGGCAACTCTATGTGATATGCAGACGTGTAACAAACCCGCAAAGTCTTTATATTTTAGCAAAAGACGCCAAGATCGAGGTGCGTAGGCTTATCTTGCGCTTCGTCCATTTATATGAAGTTGCAATATTGTAAAGAATTATAGATAATATTATAATATCTGCGATAATATTATAACTCTAGCTTTTAACCTTGACTTTGGTTACCTAAGTATGAAAATATTTTTAAATATTTTAATATTCGCGTTGCATATTACATAAATATAATGAACGGAAAATAACGCGACACATTTAGGTAAACAAATTATCTGTCTGCTTGTGACTACGGCCAGTGCAACCAGGCCGAAACGTAAAGCTAATAATAAAAGTAAGTATTTGTTTACCTAAACGTGTCGCGTTATTTGCCGTTTATAATATTCTTAAATAGATCAAATTCTAATATAAGTGTCTAAATAGACACGGGGTCACAGATGTTACATGTTCACATCATCTATTAATTATTACAAAATAAAAATATATATTCCCCAAAAGACTATTAAATACTACAAACTCATTAGGACAAAAAGAAACAAAAAAAAATTAAAAAAAATTACCTGCCAGCTATGAGCGGCGCACATGACCGAGTCGGGCGGGATTCCCGGTCATATATATGTGCGCGGAATATTTGCCTAAGAAACGAATACTTACATTTTGTATTTTGCGATATCTATTAAATTAAATGTCCGAATTGAATCATTCAAAAAGTTCTAGAAAGGTATTGAATCTATCTTTATATTGAAGTAATTTATTTTGAGGAGAGTTAATACCAAGGTACAAAATAAAGAACTTTTAAAACGACCTCATTATAATTATCTTTAAAAATTCAAAAAACACTTATTGTGCGATAACTACAATAGTTAGACATATGGCGTCGCGGACTTTTCTGTCGACAATCATATGTTCTGTGAAAGTGTAGTCCATTGTTTTGTTCTATAATCAATAGTTTTTGCAGCGTTCGCGATGTAAGAATTATTTTCGGGTCTTTTTCTTACACCTTGGGTTACATTATAGGAATTATAGTAAGGATCCCTAATTTATTTGAAAATATAATATAGCCTAAAGCCTTCCTCGATAAATGGACTATACACCAGTGAAAGAATTTTTGAAATCGGACCGGTGGTTTCTGAGATTAGCGCGTTCAAACAAACAAACAAACAAACAAACAAACTCTTCCGCTTTATAATATAAGTATAGATAAGTGTATGAAATTTCATACTCCTCGGTCCGCTAAATTTTCGTAAAAATGTATACAAAGTTTTTGCTTAACATATTAATATGTAGATATGTCATAAATTGTACCACCATTATCGACAGCCAAAGATAGTAATCTTTGGCTGTGAATAACAAATTACAAACATTCGAAAATCAGCTGATAAGAAAAAAATAGTTACTTTAATAGTATTTTGTGGTTTTACACCTTTAATGTGTCTCTTTAATGTATGTGTAAACAGTTCTATCTGTACCTCGTAACACTTAATCAATTATACACTATATTAAAATAGGCAGCAAAATCAATCGATATTTACACACTAGCTAAACGCGTGAATATCGTATCGCTTTATTATTTACTTATACCACTGAACTAAAAGATTAGTGCTCCGTTCCTATTGTTCACAGAGTAATGATATATAGCCTAAAACCTTTGTCAACAAATGGGCTATCCATGATCGATCACTTAAATTTAATAACTTTTCAATTCTAACCACTAGTTTTTAAGAATGGCGTGTTAAAATAAACAAACAAAAACAAACTCTTTAGCTTTTTAACGCTAGTATAGATTACATTCATAAAATAATGTATGTATTTATGTGAATAGTTTTTTTTTTAAATATAGTGATTAGTTTATAATAATAAAGGAAATAGGAAAATGCACACGGATCTTTGCAATCATTGCACAACATATTTAACTGAATATTGATGGGTCATCATAAGATTATTATTATCTTGAAATCATCAAATTATTTCGTACAATGTTTTTTATTTATCTTAAACGATAATAATAAGAGCTCATCAGACACGGATATTACAAGTATCAGGGTATCTTTAATTAAATTAAGTATTGCTTAATTTTGATAAGCAATACTTAATTTCATAATGTGATAAAAAAAACTGAAAGTAATGTTGATATGATTATCACGCATGTATTTTTTTTCATAATATTAATCAACATTATGTAATATTCCTAAAATGTCTCGGTGGCGCAGTGGGCGAGCGCATGGCCTCTGATCCAGAGGTCCGGAGTTCGATTCCAGACACTGGCTCACACCAATGAGTTTTCGAAATTGTTTTCGGAAGTTATGTGTGATAAATACCGATGACTGACAAACTTTGTGCCCGGTATGGCAATAGGTTCGCCACCTATTCCATTTGGGACGTAAACATAACGGCGAGACGAGGCTTAACAGCCGCTGCCTACACCTTCGGATAACAAAAGGCGTGAAGTTATGTTATGTTATTATGTAATAGCATGAAATAATATGTGCTTTTGCGCTCGTATTTTATCAGATACACGTATTATTAATTAATTAAGACGTTCTGCACACTGTATTTTTTTGATAACTAGATAACTTTATGCCATGTCCCTTGCGAGGTAAACAGATAGAATAGAGCAGTGTCATATATTTGTCGTCGGTCTATAAAGCTCCTGACATCACCTTAATCAAGGTCTCGTTCAATTTGGTCATGGTAGGTGGGTCGTGGCTGGTACTTCCGCTTTTGCATTGTCTAACCTCATTTCGACCGTGTTTATCCTACTTTCATACACAATCTGCCACATCCAACTCCATAAGATATTGTCTTTCAAGATAGATTATAATTTTAGCTTCTTAGGATTATATGTTAGAAATAGGAAGATCTATCTGGCTCAAAATAAAACGGTCCTTCGTTGTCCATTTCTATAAAAAAGTGGTTGCGTGTTCTGATCTGGGTACCCATTAAATTATTAGAAATCTTTTTAGAAATTATATTGTGATAAATATTGAAGTCTCAAAAATATTTGCGCCCAAATTGTGTAGGACCTGAAAATTCTGGCCATAATATTTTTGACAAAGCTTGATTTCTTTTTTAGATTCAATATCAAATACATCAGAGCAATGTTATAAATTTGTTACTCTAGCTTCTGACTGATTAAATTATTGTGAAAATCATGTTTCATGTTTGGTGGTAGTGTTACGCTGCACACATGAATAAAAGTTAACTTACTGTGGGTGTGCCAGAAGCCCTTGATTTGATTCTTAGTTATCTGTGATCTCTTGAAAAATAATATGATTGAATATTAATATACTACTCTCATCAATAATACCACCACATACCACTCTCACCGTACGAAAAGCGGCATGAGCCACTTTACGACGATCTGCTGAGAGGTCGTGGTATTTCACCGGTCCTTTAACTTGACCTCGTGGGTATGTCAAGAATACCAGTCTTTACATCAGTTTGATTGAAAAAACCTTTGATTGACAAAAAAAACTAAAATTCTGAAATCAAAAATCTCATTTGTATACAAATTTGTCACCTTTGGCATAACTATTAAACAATAGTTATTTAATATATACAATAAAAAATACCCATGACATTGGAAAATAGGGAAATAACATGTTAAAACCTAAATAACTTTGTACTATAGACACTTAAATAATGTATCTTATAAAAAATATCCAACTCAACCCAGATCAACCGGGTCATCTATATCAAAGAATATTTGTTGCAAAATGATCACTTAGTGTAAAAAAACAATCAACAGCAAGACAAAGTCAAAACTTCCTCTTGCAATGCACAGAAGATAGAATAAATACTTGTTTGGTTTACACATGGAAACAAAAATTTGTTATCATAACCAACTATTATTAGCACTGTAGAGACTTTAGATCTTCCATAAATATTGAAAGATGTGGAAATTTATAATAAAAAATTAACTAAATTAAATATTAATTAAATTAAATATTAATTTATTTAAAAATAATCACTAATCCTATGAGTAATGAATATTGAGTGCTAATCAACTAAAATTAATAATTAACAAATGCTTTTTAAGACTGTTTCGCTTTTATACGTAGTTTGATAGTTTTTCGTAAATACTGAACGATATTATAAATAATTATTGATATTAGAGCTAACATTATAGTTGAGGTTATAATAACGATGAGGATCAGTTCAAGCTCAAGGTATTCCGTCCATGAGATGTTAGCTGCCGGAGACCGTAAATGTGACGCACCACCATGACGCAGGAC
This sequence comes from Euproctis similis, assembly GCA_905147225.2. Lineage (NCBI taxonomy): Eukaryota > Metazoa > Arthropoda > Insecta > Lepidoptera > Erebidae > Euproctis > Euproctis similis. The sequence continues at coordinate 18,947,034 of LR990106.1, forward strand.
ATATTCTGTCCACCAGACGGCTCGTTCTAGTGGACCCATTGGTTCGTGCGCATCACGGCTCTCAAACGTTTGACATTTTCACGATAACTGAAAATAAATTTATTATATACATATAGTTCCCGCCGTTCTACCTGGTACAGCATGATAGCATTCCGATAATCCGATGTTGAAGTATAATGGTGTCTATAAGGCCCCGTAAATAGCTAACAGCCCAGTTAAAAACGTATCGTAACGTGCGGTAATCTTTATCTACTTAAAAACAACAACATACAAACAACAACTTTACGCCTTTGTTACCCGAAAGTGTAGGCAGTGGCTGTAGATCCTCGTCTGGCCGTTATGTTTTCGGCTCAAATGGAATATGTGGCGAACCTATTGCCATACCGGGCACAAAGTTTTCAGTCATCGATATTTATCACACTTAACTTCTGGAAACAATTTCGAAACGTCATTGGTGTGAGCCAGTGTCAGGATTTGAACCCGGACCTCTGGATCAGAAGCCATGTGCTCAACCACTGGACCACCGAGACTGTTACTGTCTATTTAAACAAAATCCTCGATATCATTTCATTCCAGTAATGTGTATTTACTTTTTTTATTAATTAATTTTACTAACCTTTCATTATTTATAACAGTATCAATAGCGTTTTTTAATTCATGTTCTTGTAACGTTTTCATGTCAAGTTTAACTCCAAGCTTGTGATGTACAATTTTTTCTACATTAAACCATTGATCTCCAAGCATAGGAATACCGATTAGAGGTACTCCAGCTGTAATCGCTTCACCCGTTGATTGTATGCCTCCTTGGTAAATGAAGACTTTGATGTTTGGGTGTCCTGGTATTCATTAGAGACAAATAAATTTTAATATAATTTTAACTAAGCATTGAGTTATATTAAATCGGAAACAAAAAAAATATTTTAGTCTTGAAAATATTTATTATTGTTAACTGTAATGTATGGAATATATTAATTAAATTAATATAAATAATAAAGAATAGTATTATCTAAATGATATCGGTTCGAATAAAGTAAACATTTACAGTTAATAATGTTACGTAGTTAATTAGAATTTAGATAAAAGTAAAAATAAATGGCGATCTAATGTAACTAAACATTAAAGACTTTAATTTTGTTAGTATGATAGTAGTATGATGAGGAAATGTAAAGGTACAAAATATAATAATTTAAAATACTCAGTTGCGCGAATCTTGCCATGTTTCTTTAACTTTACTGCCTTATTACTCACAAGTGACGGTCATTACTTCAGATAATACTAGTTATTTTGAAAATGATTCAATGCTGGAATCTATATACTCACTTAACAAATCTGATTGTGGAAGCCATTTGGAAATACGTATATTATTTGTACGTCCAGGTAACTCATCTTTGTCCCACTTCCATAGAACATCGTAGGGCAACTGAGAGAATACTTTAACTAAGAGCTGCACTTTTTCTGGTGGTAAAAGTGAGGGTTTTACATTTGTACCCAAACTCATATAAATTACACCATTCTTAGAAGAGTCGAGATAGTTTTTAAGGTCCTGTAAAATAATTTGTAAGTTAAATTCTGTTGAATTGTTTTTTTTTAGTATTGTGCACAAAGTTTTTATCTCCCATTTATTCTACCGTCATAAGGAAAAGGGCACAAATATAATTTTTTCTCAAATTGAGTTCCATATTTTGTATCAATGTACATACTAATGTATGTAACTCAATTTCAGTAAAAGAAGTACTATGTGCCTTTATTCTTATGTGATAACTTCCATTTATATATTATATCGAAATCTTGAGTTTATAATATTAAAAAGATTTGTTTTGTATTATGTGGTCGGTTCATTAATGCGTACCTTTGGAAGTGGCTTTTCTGGTTTCTCGTGTATTCCCCATATATATACGACATTTGGTGGCACAGGCCTATTGCTTTCCCACAACGGATGTACATTTAGCATTATCAGATCTACATTGTTTGTCAATTCATTCATGGTTGGCGTGGTTGGTCCAAAAATTCTTTTTGCCATTGCATTTAATTCATCTTCAAAAGAATGAATGATCTTCTCCTGTTTATAATATTTCCACAAACTTTGTATTTTTTCCCATTTAGTTAAATTATGTATTTTCTGGTTCAAATTTGTGGGATATAAAAGTGGATGCCAGGATGCACCTACTGCATCTATATTATCATCGACAAATCCAAAGGATCCCACTTGTATTACTGGTGCATCAAACACGTGAGAGTACATCAAAGCCGGTCGGATGCAAGCTTCCAGAAGCAGTAAATCGAATTTTTCTTTCTTGAACAATCTCTGTATGTCTGGCAATTTAATCTGTATTTCTACAATCTCATTGATTAAACCAAATAATGGTGCCAATGAAGATTCCAGGTCACCATCGCCTTTTGAAGTAATTTTGTACAATTCTTGCCATTTTGTGTAAGATATATTGTGAACATCTATTTCTGTAAGATTTGGTGGTGTTTTACCATTTTCAAATGCGGGGTCGGCTGTAATAACAGTAACTTCGTGACCGCGTTTGGCTAATTCCTGTATCAAAGGTCGGAATACAACTTGGTGACTAATAGATGGGGCCGGGAACACTCCTAATATTCTAGCCGCGTCAGATTGACTCAGTAAAATACCAAAAACCAATGCAAGTATCACTGACATTGTCGCTACTTAAATTCACTGAAGTATGTGACCGTTGTTTGTTATGAACTAAATGTATGTGGTTATAGTAATGACGCACTATTAAATTTGGTAGAGTTGTAATTTTGTCTGAAACTTATATCCCTTCTATCAACTGTATTAACAGGGCTATCAAAAATTAAATATAATTATAATTGCAATGATAAAAAAATAAAACAAACTTAAAATGCTCCTATTTATATTAGCACAAAGTAAGTACAACTTCATAATATATGTACAAATACTTTTAAAATATAATACAGGAGTATTATAGATAAAATTATATTATTATGAATGAAATAAGTTAAATTTGTTACACTGCTTTTAAAGTTGATACTTTTTTATCCTCTCATAGATTCAATAGCATAATAGGATAATTTGGGGGTTTCTATTATTTATAGATTACTCAAGTTAAAATTATTATTACAAGTTACAATATATTTCCATCAGGAATGATTTTTTTATATGTATGTTAGAGTGTGTAAATATATACTCGTAATAATTGTAGTAAACTTATATTCGAGTATTAAAGTACCAATTATATTTATGTGAATTATAGTTATTTGTCTTTATAATATTCAAAATGTTAAAATAATAGTATATATAATCAATTGACCAATAATTATCCAAATAAATTCAAAAGATGTAGGAGTCGAGGACGGCCAAGACACACATTCCATGACCAAATAGAACGTGTTCTGGAGGAAGGTGATGTTAAGAGCCTCAAAAACCGACGCGCGTGCATGAAAAGAGTCATGAATGTCAACGAAGCGAGTGAGGCGTGTAAGAATCGTGCCCTATGGCGCTCTGTTCTCTCTGCCTACCCCGCAAGGGATTTGGCGTGAAGTTATGTATGTATGTATAAATGCAAAAGCGCATAATTTTTAAACTAGTTAATATTCTTAACCACTTTTGAGAATCTCCTGGAATATAATGCGTACCAATAGTACAGCAGTCTTAAACTTTTTTTTTTTATAGGATAGGAGGGCAAACGAGCAGGCGTGTCACCTGATGGTAAGCAACCAACGCCGCCCATAGACACTAGCAACACATATAGTGTTACTGTTGCGTTGCCGACCTTTAAGGGATAGGAGATAGGAAAGGACGGGGAACGGAAGTGGGCCTCCGGGTACAGTACAGTTTCACCGAACGAAATGTGGCACGAGCAACTTTACGTCGGTCTTCTGAGAGGTCGTGGTATTTCACCGGTCGAGCCGGCCCATTCATGCAGCGAACTGCTTGGCTCTACCACTAAACTACCACTAAACTATCCAGATGCAAACTGAAAGGCAGAAAATCTTATAGAATTTGTCGCTAGATTTATTAATATTATATATTACCATTGGTCTGTGTATCCGGACAACCCTAGAGTTAAATGAAATCATGGCATTATATAATCGCCTGTGATATATGCTTTGTCATGAAAAACGTATCATGACATAGCAATTATGCTATACGTTTTTCTTACTAATTATTATATTTTTATTATTTTATTAATAAGAAACGTTAGTAAGAAAAGTTTTTTAAGTATATTTTTATTATTTTATTAGTATATGTTCAAAATGTGTTAAAGTTTTTTCAAAGAAAAATCAATGTAATTGAAATATAAATAATATATTATTTAAAACATCCAAACAAAACAGGTAATGCATAAACCAAAATTACATTGTGTTGTGTAATTCGTCATTCAACTTTGTTATGTTTAGTTGGTATTTTTTTTTATGAGAGAAAGGGGCAAACGAGCGTGCGGGTCACCTGATGGAAAGTGACCACCGCCGCCCATAGACATCCTCAACACCAGGGGCGTCGTTGCCGGCTTTTAAGTGGAGTATGCTCTTTTCTTGAAGGTCCCTAAGTCGTATCGGTCCGGGAATACCTCTGCCGGCAATTGGTTCCATAGAGGAGATGTGCGCGGCAAAAAATGTCAGCTGATGCGCACTGTCGTAGATCGCCAACCATTTAGTTTCTGTGCGTGGTAATGTTGGCGCGATGTGCGGTGGCGGAAATCAGCGGGTGGTATTAGTTCGAACAATTCCTGGGAACACTCCCCGCGGTAGATTCGATAAAGGATACACAGAGAAGCAATGTCCCTCCGCAGTGCCAGGGAATTAAGCCCGTCAGAAATTGCCTGGTTGTCGACGAACCGAACCGCTCTTCGTTGAATGCGGTCAAATGGAGCAAGCTGGTACTGGGGTGCTCCTGCCCAAAGATGGAAACAGTACTCCACGTGAGGTCGTACCTGCGCTTTATAAAGTTGCAGTCGATGACCTGACGTGAAGTACCATCCCGCTCTATTGAGCACACCGAGCTTTTTTTGAGGCTTTTTTTTTGGCTTTGTCATATTTTCGTCACAGTCATATTTTCGCCACAATGGCAAACAGTCGCGAGTTAAGTGCTAGTGAAATATCAGTTACTAATGCGAATTCGAAAACGCTTAAATGTACAAATTGTAATATTGTGATCTCGGAGGTCCTAGCCTTTATACGGAATAGGCAAGATGTAGTGGATAACGAGAGTTTAATAAGAAAATGCGCGTCGAGTTTTTCGGAGGAGGACGGATAGACGAAGCTAAGAAATTGCTGTTTGTATCGACGAAAACGACTAAAAAACTAGTTTCTAGACGAAAGAATAAAAAGCAGAAGGATTTAGAAGATATGATCAATGTGTTTAAAACCATGGATCCCGATCAAATACACTTATATGTGGCCTACGATCTTCATAAATTACCGCCGATATGCTTTGACCACGTCGATGTGACAAAGTTATTAAAAGATCTGTTGGTTATGAAGGGCACATATTCCTGAAATTAAAACCATATTATAGTTATATATATAGTTATATATATAGTTATATATTATAGTTATATTAAATCGGAAACAAAAAAAATATTTTAGTCTTGAAAATATTTATTATTGTTAACTGTAATGTATGGAATATATTAATTAAATTAATATAAATAATAAAGAATAGTATTATCTAAATGATATCGGTTCGAATAAAGTAAACATTTACAGTTAATAATGTTACGTAGTTAATTAGAATTTAGATAAAAGTAAAAATAAATGGCGATCTAATGTAACTAAACATTAAAGACTTTAATTTTGTTAGTATGATAGTAGTATGATGAGGAAATGTAAAGGTACAAAATATAATAATTTAAAATACTCAGTTGCGCGAATCTTGCCATGTTTCTTTAACTTTACTGCCTTATTACTCACAAGTGACGGTCATTACTTCAGATAATACTAGTTATTTTGAAAATGATTCAATGCTGGAATCTATATACTCACTTAACAAATCTGATTGTGGAAGCCATTTGGAAATACGTATATTATTTGTACGTCCAGGTAACTCATCTTTGTCCCACTTCCATAGAACATCGTAGGGCAACTGAGAGAATACTTTAACTAAGAGCTGCACTTTTTCTGGTGGTAAAAGTGAGGGTTTTACATTTGTACCCAAACTCATATAAATTACACCATTCTTAGAAGAGTCGAGATAGTTTTTAAGGTCCTGTAAAATAATTTGTAAGTTAAATTCTGTTGAATTGTTTTTTTTTAGTATTGTGCACAAAGTTTTTATCTCCCATTTATTCTACCGTCATAAGGAAAAGGGCACAAATATAATTTTTTCTCAAATTGAGTTCCATATTTTGTATCAATGTACATACTAATGTATGTAACTCAATTTCAGTAAAAGAAGTACTATGTGCCTTTATTCTTATGTGATAACTTCCATTTATATATTATATCGAAATCTTGAGTTTATAATATTAAAAAGATTTGTTTTGTATTATGTGGTCGGTTCATTAATGCGTACCTTTGGAAGTGGCTTTTCTGGTTTCTCGTGTATTCCCCATATATATACGACATTTGGTGGCACAGGCCTATTGCTTTCCCACAACGGATGTACATTTAGCATTATCAGATCTACATTGTTTGTCAATTCATTCATGGTTGGCGTGGTTGGTCCAAAAATTCTTTTTGCCATTGCATTTAATTCATCTTCAAAAGAATGAATGATCTTCTCCTGTTTATAATATTTCCACAAACTTTGTATTTTTTCCCATTTAGTTAAATTATGTATTTTCTGGTTCAAATTTGTGGGATATAAAAGTGGATGCCAGGATGCACCTACTGCATCTATATTATCATCGACAAATCCAAAGGATCCCACTTGTATTACTGGTGCATCAAACACGTGAGAGTACATCAAAGCCGGTCGGATGCAAGCTTCCAGAAGCAGTAAATCGAATTTTTCTTTCTTGAACAATCTCTGTATGTCTGGCAATTTAATCTGTATTTCTACAATCTCATTGATTAAACCAAATAATGGTGCCAATGAAGATTCCAGGTCACCATCGCCTTTTGAAGTAATTTTGTACAATTCTTGCCATTTTGTGTAAGATATATTGTGAACATCTATTTCTGTAAGATTTGGTGGTGTTTTACCATTTTCAAATGCGGGGTCGGCTGTAATAACAGTAACTTCGTGACCGCGTTTGGCTAATTCCTGTATCAAAGGTCGGAATACAACTTGGTGACTAATAGATGGGGCCGGGAACACTCCTAATATTCTAGCCGCGTCAGATTGACTCAGTAAAATACCAAAAACCAATGCAAGTATCACTGACATTGTCGCTACTTAAATTCACTGAAGTATGTGACCGTTGTTTGTTATGAACTAAATGTATGTGGTTATAGTAATGACGCACTATTAAATTTGGTAGAGTTGTAATTTTGTCTGAAACTTATATCCCTTCTATCAACTGTATTAACAGGGCTATCAAAAATTAAATATAATTATAATTGCAATGATAAAAAAATAAAACAAACTTAAAATGCTCCTATTTATATTAGCACAAAGTAAGTACAACTTCATAATATATGTACAAATACTTTTAAAATATAATACAGGAGTATTATAGATAAAATTATATTATTATGAATGAAATAAGTTAAATTTGTTACACTGCTTTTAAAGTTGATACTTTTTTATCCTCTCATAGATTCAATAGCATAATAGGATAATTTGGGGGTTTCTATTATTTATAGATTACTCAAGTTAAAATTATTATTACAAGTTACAATATATTTCCATCAGGAATGATTTTTTTATATGTATGTTAGAGTGTGTAAATATATACTCGTAATAATTGTAGTAAACTTATATTCGAGTATTAAAGTACCAATTATATTTATGTGAATTATAGTTATTTGTCTTTATAATATTCAAAATGTTAAAATAATAGTATATATAATCAATTGACCAATAATTATCCAAATAAATTCAAAAGATGTAGGAGTCGAGGACGGCCAAGACACACATTCCATGACCAAATAGAACGTGTTCTGGAGGAAGGTGATGTTAAGAGCCTCAAAAACCGACGCGCGTGCATGAAAAGAGTCATGAATGTCAACGAAGCGAGTGAGGCGTGTAAGAATCGTGCCCTATGGCGCTCTGTTCTCTCTGCCTACCCCGCAAGGGATTTGGCGTGAAGTTATGTATGTATGTATAAATGCAAAAGCGCATAATTTTTAAACTAGTTAATATTCTTAACCACTTTTGAGAATCTCCTGGAATATAATGCGTACCAATAGTACAGCAGTCTTAAACTTTTTTTTTTTATAGGATAGGAGGGCAAACGAGCAGGCGTGTCACCTGATGGTAAGCAACCAACGCCGCCCATAGACACTAGCAACACATATAGTGTTACTGTTGCGTTGCCGACCTTTAAGGGATAGGAGATAGGAAAGGACGGGGAACGGAAGTGGGCCTCCGGGTACAGTACAGTTTCACCGAACGAAATGTGGCACGAGCAACTTTACGTCGGTCTTCTGAGAGGTCGTGGTATTTCACCGGTCGAGCCGGCCCATTCATGCAGCGAACTGCTTGGCTCTACCACTAAACTACCACTAAACTATCCAGATGCAAACTGAAAGGCAGAAAATCTTATAGAATTTGTCGCTAGATTTATTAATATTATATATTACCATTGGTCTGTGTATCCGGACAACCCTAGAGTTAAATGAAATCATGGCATTATATAATCGCCTGTGATATATGCTTTGTCATGAAAAACGTATCATGACATAGCAATTATGCTATACGTTTTTCTTACTAATTATTATATTTTTATTATTTTATTAATAAGAAACGTTAGTAAGAAAAGTTTTTTAAGTATATTTTTATTATTTTATTAGTATATGTTCAAAATGTGTTAAAGTTTTTTCAAAGAAAAATCAATGTAATTGAAATATAAATAATATATTATTTAAAACATCCAAACAAAACAGGTAATGCATAAACCAAAATTACATTGTGTTGTGTAATTCGTCATTCAACTTTGTTATGTTTAGTTGGTATTTTTTTTTATGAGAGAAAGGGGCAAACGAGCGTGCGGGTCACCTGATGGAAAGTGACCACCGCCGCCCATAGACATCCTCAACACCAGGGGCGTCGTTGCCGGCTTTTAAGTGGAGTATGCTCTTTTCTTGAAGGTCCCTAAGTCGTATCGGTCCGGGAATACCTCTGCCGGCAATTGGTTCCATAGAGGAGATGTGCGCGGCAAAAAATGTCAGCTGATGCGCACTGTCGTAGATCGCCAACCATTTAGTTTCTGTGCGTGGTAATGTTGGCGCGATGTGCGGTGGCGGAAATCAGCGGGTGGTATTAGTTCGAACAATTCCTGGGAACACTCCCCGCGGTAGATTCGATAAAGGATACACAGAGAAGCAATGTCCCTCCGCAGTGCCAGGGAATTAAGCCCGTCAGAAATTGCCTGGTTGTCGACGAACCGAACCGCTCTTCGTTGAATGCGGTCAAATGGAGCAAGCTGGTACTGGGGTGCTCCTGCCCAAAGATGGAAACAGTACTCCACGTGAGGTCTTACCTGCGCTTTATAAAGTTGCAGTCGATGACCTGACGTGAAGTACCATCCCGCTCTATTGAGCACACCGAGCTTTTTTTGAGGCTTTTTTTTTGGCTTTGTCATATTTTCGTCACAGTCATATTTTCGCCACAATGGCAAACAGTCGCGAGTTAAGTGCTAGTGAAATATCAGTTACTAATGCGAATTCGAAAACGCTTAAATGTACAAATTGTAATATTGTGATCTCGGAGGTCCTAGCCTTTATACGGAATAGGCAAGATGTAGTGGATAACGAGAGTTTAATAAGAAAATGCGCGTCGAGTTTTTCGGAGGAGGACGGATAGACGAAGCTAAGAAATTGCTGTTTGTATCGACGAAAACGACTAAAAAACTAGTTTCTAGACGAAAGAATAAAAAGCAGAAGGATTTAGAAGATATGATCAATGTGTTTAAAACCATGGATCCCGATCAAATACACTTATATGTGGCCTACGATCTTCATAAATTACCGCCGATATGCTTTGACCACGTCGATGTGACAAAGTTATTAAAAGATCTGTTGGTTATGAAGGGCACATATTCCTGAAATTAAAACCAATTATGTAACAAAAGACGAAATTATTGAGATTAAATTAATTAATAATGAATTACAATTGCCAACGGAAATTTCCAACATAAATATGAAAAGAGGAGGGTATTTACGAAATGAAAAAGATGTGTCACGAACGCAACATAATTCAAATGCAACGACAATACAGGCAAGAACGAGTGAGGTAAACGAGATGCCGAGTGCAGCATGCGTCTCGCTCGCCCACACACAACGTGGAGTGGCAAGCGCTGAGACACAAGATAACTCTGTCTCGCTTACGCCACTCGGCGCGCCGACGGCATCGGCGATTGTGGCTAACAACGACAACTCTTCAATGGACATCGTCTTACCGAAACAAACAATGTCGCAAATTGTTAGTAATGGAAATTGGAATGATAAAACACAGGAAAATAATCGGTAAATAGTTCAGAAAAGGAAATACATATATCGGTATACGGGAATGACAGGTAAAGCTGTTACCAGTGAGAAAGGAAAGTTCAAGGTGGCCGAGTTAAAAATACCATTATTTATATCTCACGTTGATAAGGATACAACGGAAGCAGATATACGCGACTATATAAAAAATAAAGCTAATGAAAAAGTTACATTGGAAAAAATTAGCATGAAAAAAGAGAGGCTTTAAAACGCATTTAAGGTACTTGTCCCAAAGCATAAATCGATTCATTCTTGGATGACAAACTATGGCCGGAGGGGATCACCTTTAGACGGTTTATTCATATCAGGAATGGCAGAGATAATATCTTAAATAAAAATATAGTAAAAGATAGACAAACATAATGGATGTATCAAACACTAATCTAGTATTTAAAACATTTAATTGCAAAAATATTGTCAGATCTGCGCCTAGTGTACGGAACTTATGTGAAGAGTGTGACGTCATCGCCTTGCAGGAGACCTGGCTGTTACCTCATTATGTACCGTCTCTGGGGAGCCTGCATGGGGATTTCGCGTTTACGGGCAAATCCTCCGTAGATACATCTGTCGGCGTACTGACTGGCAGGCCCTACGGTGGAGTGGCATTGTTATGGCGAAAGTCTAAGTTCCAGTCGGTAACAGTGGTGCCGTGTAAAAGTGATAGAGTAGTGACAATAAAAATAAGTTATTCGGATTGTTGCTTATTAATAATTTCAGTGTATATGCCTACAAATTCGATAGATAATCTAGTGGAATTTACGGACTGTATGAGTGAAATAATAGCTATTAGTGAAAATAGTGGCACGGAATCGATATTTGTACTAGGGGACTTTAACGCACATCCAGGTGAACGTTTTGCATGTGAGTTACGGTCAGTGTGTGAAGAACAGGTGTGGTCTCGCGTGGACCTGGAGCTATTGCCAGTGGACTCTTATACGTTACGGAGTGACGCGGATGGCGCCCTCCGCTGGTTGGACCATTGTGTTGTAAGTAGTTCGGCGAGACAACTTGATACAAATGTGTCAGTTAGGTATGATGTGTACGTGTCTGATCATATTCCGGTACTCATTGAATGTAATTTAAATCTTATTGTACCTAAACTGCAATGTTATAATAATATTGTAAATAAAGTCATATGGGGTGATAGAAGCGAAACTAAAATTAGTGAATATACAAGATATTGTCATTTAAAATTAAGATCTATAGTCTTCCCCCAAGACTTCAGTGAATGTGCCCATGTAATGTGTACTAACTCTTATCACTGTACCCTTTTAGATAACATGTATAGGGAAATTATTACCGCGTTGCAAGAGGGTGCAGTGCTTACCTATGTTGGCAGTGTAAAAGGCCCTAATAAAAGAAAATATGTAGCGGGTTGGAATAAATATGTTCGTGGCGCACATGGGGAGGCTCAATCAAACAAACTATCAGGTACATATACAAATAAAGGTATCAAACTTGGCTTGCACATGGCAAAACTAAAAATGGATATATTCATGACAACATGTGTAAATCTAGAAATATTTTTAAAACTTAGGTTTTGTCAGGATAACGCGCAACAAATAAAAATGGACATGATAGCGAAAAATCATTCAGACAAACAGTTTGGTACATTTTGGAAAGCCACGAACAGTCTGAACCCAAGGTCGAGTCGTCCCGTGAGTGTGGCGGGTGTGAATGGATCGGCAAATATAGCCAATTGTTTTAAACAACATTTCATGGTTAATACACACTCAATACCTACTGAATCATATGGCCGGGTGCATGATGCTGGGAGTGGCGTGCCTGAGAATGTTACCGTTACATTTAATGCAAAAGAGGTTGAATCGATAATTAAAGACACGAAAATAGGTAAGTCACCAGGCCACAATGGTCTCAGCATTGAGCACCTGAAACATGCAGGTGTACACATGCCGCGAGTTCTTGCTTTGTTCTTTAACCTTTGTATGCATCACAGCTATATGCCTCATGACCTAATGTTTACAAATGTAGTGCCTATTATTAAAAATAAAACTGGCGATGACTCTGATGTTTCTAATTACAGGCCTATATCTCTGGCAACTATCATTGCCAACGTGCTTGACGGTCTGCTTGATCAGCAACTGTCTAAGCCACAGAAATAGATCAAGATAGAACGGCGAATAGGCGTGGCAAGCGTGCCAAAACCATGCACTATATTGCATGCTTTTCGAAACTCGCTCTCATTACGCAACGAGCGTTCCTGCCATGCGTTCAGGACGTAAAAAAATAGATAAAACGTCACATATATGCCTTATTATGCTGTGGCAAATTCTAAAAACAAAAGTAGTGAATCAAATATGAAAAAAGGAAATATTTCGTATGATCAGTAAGTACAGAAAATCAGTAGAAAGTATTTTTTTGAGATTATAAATTATTGTTTTACTTTTACTATGTTCAATAATTACGATCACAAGTTGTATATTTTTTCGTTATGATAAATATCCATTGCTGTCCGCATTCAACGCTCGTATACAAAAACATTGCGCGTATAAATTATACGCGTAATGTACGTCGAATCGAACGAAATACACAATACACCTGCTAGTTGATCGCTGTGTCTGTTAATCGCTGTGTTTGGCCTTCGAATGTTAGAGATGGGCACTCTATGTATCGTTGAGTCTTAGGACTTATCGATAAATTAATTCAATAATAATTTGAGTATCAGCTCATGTCTTGCTTTGTCCCTACTTTATTCTAACACCACAAATTTCAACCAAAGTGCTTCGTAATTACATTGGCAGCAGTTTATTTGACAGTATAAGTTTTCACCAATTTGACCAATCGCCGATGGAAAATCATTTCGTTCTTCTCAAACGAGCAGTAACCGAGGTATATGTAGACGTTCGGCTTCGTTATTTAACCAGGACTGTGAGGCCAACCCTTACAAAAAGGCAAATATTTAATAAATATGTATAGTTTCAAGGACAGTATAATAATTATAACTAAATTTTATATACTGTTGGAAAAATACGTTTTAGGTTTTAATATGTCGGATTAAAGTATGTAACATGTTTTACTTTCTATGATTATCGTTACACAAAATCAATAAAGTTGGTAAAATATAAAAATAAAAAATTCGCGTGGAGTCTCTCCGCGCTATGGAAGTAAAACTTTGTAACAAACATACATTTATAACACGCTTAATTTAAAAAGAGCACATCTTACTTACATTACGACGGGCCTCGTGGTGCATTGGTAAAATCGAATGTAGAACGGAGATTGGCGGATTCAATCCCCACTTGAGTATAAATCTTAATATGGGTCTGAGTAGAATTTGGTAATTACTCCTCTATTTAAGAAGATACCCCATATTCAACGTCGTATTGTTCTTTGATTTAGGTACTCCCCCGAGCTCAAGCCCATTCAACCCATATTGTAAAAATGCATTAAAATACTTATTCCGCAATATTGGATTTAGAATGATGTCACATTTTTCAACATACTATCGAAAAGCCCTTTTATTTGATACACAAAAAAGCATTAAAACTATCTGTGAATGAGAGCTATTGGTATTTCCCGGGCGAGCCAGCCCATTTATGCAGCGGACTGCTTGGCTCCTCGTGTTGCATGTCCATGCGGTTCGAATAAGAATATCGACATAAAGTTGCTCGTGCCGCTTTTCGTTCGGTGAGGGAGGTATCCAAAGGTCCGAGCCCCTTTCACTCCTACTCTCTTAAAGGAGCGCAACGCACCACAGTGTTCATGGACGGTGTCAAATTGCTTACCATCAGGTGACCCACTTACTCGTTTGCCCTCCTATCCCATAAAAAACTAAGAATTTAATTGTTATTATCATTTTCGCGTGGAGAATTATCCAAATCTCAAATTTTTACCATTGGTTACATTGGCTCGGAATCGATCCCACGACCAGCGAGTCTATTAATATTAAAATATTATAGGTACTATTAAAAATTGGAATGATGACTAAGTTCAAATGATAACTAAGTTCCTAACTAGTAAGTAAGTGGTGTGACCTAATGGTATTATTACATCACTAGTAAAACTAATAATCACTTTGAACTTTGAAAATGTATAATGTGTTGAAATGTAAATTATAAAAGGCATGGCACTTCAAATAGAATGTGATTAACAGACATAAAATAGAATGATCAACATTATCATAATGGTGTCTGTATAGATATTTAATCCAAATATCTATTTGGAATATATATGATACGGACACGTCACAGACATGTCTGTTAATCACTATCTATTTGAAGTGCCATGCCTTTTATAATTTACATTTCAACACATTATACATTTTCAAAGTTCAAAGGAATTATATTAAAGATAATATATATATATATATATATATCAAATATAAAAATATTTGATATTTTTTTATTTCTTAATATAGAGATTATTTGACCGAGGACCATAAACAGACTATTATTATACCCTTATTCTGAACTTATTTTATTCCAAATAACTTTGGTTCAGCGCTTATTTCTAAGATCTTGTAACTTGTAATTGCCAAACTAGTTATGAATTAACTATATTTATTTATTACACTTGAACAACCAAGGCTCATGTATATGTAAAAATTGGATGGGTAGATAGCAGTATCTTTGTATTTCATAATATAGAAATTATTTCACCGAGCACCAGAAACAGACTATTATTTAAACCCATAATCTGAACTTATAAATGTTTCTTTTTATAAGATTAGTTAACCACGAGTATAAACCACGAGTGATGATTGAAGTCAGTTTATCATTAAATTATCCTTGAAATATATTATACTTGAAAATTAATTCTCTTAAAAATTTTAAATGAAAATTATACATCAAGTTACTTGATAAATAACATAGTTTTATGTAATATATAAAGAAAACTGTAAATAGCTAATGTTGTTTAGGTATGCTTTGCAATATTTTAAATGTGATGAATTTAAAAAAAAATACAGTTTATAAGTTTATAATTACCAAAATATTCGTAAGTACATCCAGTAACAAGTAATATATTTGTTCAAATCACGACTAATTTTGGTTTAAGCAAAAGCTCTTTGTCGTATTGTCTTTCACAGAGTAAAATTAATTCATCGTCACTCGTTATGCACTATTTTTTTACGTTCATAAGCTTTACTATAGAACAAAGTACTCCTAAACCAATTTACACTTTACAGTTGGAGTATATAGTTGAATATATTTAATAAAAACAAACAAATAGAGCAGAGTACCGAACTGTCACGATTATTTACTAATAATATGTTTTTACGTTTTCGGTCATAGAGGTCGCGCTTCGCATACGTCAACTTATTAAATCGCGCTATGGTTTCACTACCGTAGGGTTTATATATGATTGACATTCCAAATCAATTAGTACCTCCACTTGCCACTAGATGTCTGTGTACTATTATAATTCAAGCTTAACAAATTGAAAAGTTAGCTTCATATATACTTCGATGTTTTAAAGTAGTACTAAATATTAATATATATTGCCCCGCCAGGGCCGCAAGGGGGCGTTAAAAGCCTTAAACGCTCTTGCACGAGACATTAGAAGTTTTACTTCAATAAAATTAACACACGTTGCCGATATTAACATCGATAATCATCATCGTGTGTGTCTCCTAACTAGTCGCCCCGCTCACAATGAAAATGACGTCACGCTGTGGGCGTGGTTTTTCAAAAAAGTGACACGCTCGAAACGTATGGAAATATGACATCGCGGCCGTTCTATCTTGATCTATTTCTGTGGTCTAAGCACATTAAATTACATGACAGCCAGTTCAGATTCAGACCAGGCCTGTCTACTGAATGTGCTATTATGTGTCTTAAGCAGACTGTTCAGTACTACACTAAAAGAGACACCTGTAATGGCCTGTTTTTTGGATCTATCACGTGCGTTTGATCTTGTAAATTATAATGTCCTGTGGAGAAAATTATGGCAGGAGACCACATTGCCTCCCGAAATAATATCGCTCCTAAAATACTGGTATAACATCCAAACTAATACTGTGAAGTAGGGCAGGGGCTTGATCTGATGTTTACAGGATGGAATGTGGGGTAAGGCAGGGTGGATTGACCTCGCCGCAGTTATTCAACCTTTATATGAATCAGTTGATTGTCGAGCTTGGCAACGTCTGCGTCGGATGCTATATTGATGGTGTATGTATAAACAATATTAGTTACGCAGACGACATGGTGCTGCTGAGCCCGTCAATCGCTGCCATGAGGAAGTTGTTGTCTTTGTGTGAAGGATATGCGGTGACTCATGGGCTCAGGTACAATGTCAAGAAAAGTGAGCTTTTAATATTCAAAGCAGGTACCAGAGGATATCAAAGTATACCCGAGGTGTTACTCTGTGGATCACCACTTCTAAGGGTCACCAGTTTTAAGTACTTGGGTCACCGAGGATCTTAATGACAACAAAGACATTGAAAGGGAACGTAGGTCACTGTCTGTGCAATGTAATATGCTGGCCCGCAGGTTTGCGAGGTGTACAGAACCGGATAGAATTACATTATTCAAACCATTCTGCCAAACTTTCTATTCATGCAGTCTGTTGACCAGTTATGATCGGCGCGTTTACAGTAACCTACGGGTCCAGTACAATAATGCGCTCAGGGTGTTGTTGGGGCTGCCGTGGCGGTGCAGTGCGTCAGGAATGTTTGCCGAACGGGGTATTGATGGCTTTTCGGCAATAATGCGTAAAAGATGTGCCTCCTTCCTAACACGCCTAAGAGGCAGTACCAACGGTACCCTGAGGGTGTTTGTTGACAAATGGGAGTCTCCAATGATGTAAAATTGGATGGGGCTCCACACTAGTTTTAATAAATAATGTATTTTACTAACACTAGTTTATAAGATCATTATTACTATCACTATATGGGCTTGCCCGACATAAAAATCTATTATTATTATTATTTGCCTTCCAGATGACCGCAAAACATGGTAGATTTAATTATATGCTAGTTTACGAGATCCTTAGCAAATATTACACAATTAAATGACGTAATACTAAATGACGCGTCAATTTAATATTTTTTTAAAACTGTTATCAATTTAATGTCTACGATAAAAGACACTACGAAAAGGCGTGATCTTACGAAATCTACAAAAAATAAAACATGTTAAAAGATCACTCTTGTACATTTTATTGATAAGGTAATGGATGTTCAGATATCGCCTTCTTATCATTGTATTAGAATATTGACGGTATCTGACGCGGCAAACTTTGTAACGGCTTAAAAATAATAAATTAGCAAATTTTTTGACAGTGGTGCTCACGCAGTTCGCTGCATGAATCGGCCGGCTTGACCGACCACTATCTCTCAAAATATGGGCCTGAATTGGCTCATGACGCTATTTCTTTCGGTGAGGTAAGTATCCGGAGACCCAATCTCTTCCCCCTCTTCGTTTTCTATTAAATTTAGTTCTTCACATGCTGAAATTTGCTGAAATGCTGAATATTATACTATGACACATTATACTGTGACACCACAGACTGTAGTGACTCAAATCACGTGGGTCCCCATACATTAACTAGCAGCGCAAACCCAAATAGAAGCATTAATGATTCTTTGGATGAACTGTCTACAGATTAATAAGAGCTTCAGCAAAACGCACATTCGGATAACCACGAATGATATCGCTTATCGTCCATATACAGAACTAGCTGACCCGGCGAACTCTGTTTCGCATCAAAAGTAATAACTGCTGCCCCGCTATGTTAATACTGCAATATCTTCGACAAATTTGAAGTCGATAGCAGCTATAGGTTAAAAATGGGAATTTTCCATTGTTAACACCCCCGCAACCCCCCTTGTGGGTGGAATTTCGTAAAATCCGTTCTTAGCTGACCTCTACTCGGCGAAAGGAATAATCCTACCAAATTTCAAGTCGCTACGCCTTATGGTTCCAGAGATATCGTGATGAGTCAATATATAGGTGGAAATCTCTTATATAGATAATAACCATGCATAAACAAAATTACGTTTAACTGTCAGATGCTTTCTGATATTTACGGGCACAGAGATTCCTTTGCCTACTGAGTCAGTTTTGTTTCTCGTGAACGACCCGTCAACCAGCAAGGTATATGGCCGCTCGCTATGGACACACCCTAATCGGAGTAAGAGTGTTGGACCTAAGTGCGACGACGGAGCATCTCCGGTCCTCCCTTACTTCCTGATGAGCACCAGCCTCGCCGACTTCCAGGCGAGGGGAACACCTCGCGGCTAAGGCGCGAATAACAAAGCTTGCCGAGTCAGCTAGTATATCGCAGTGGAATAACTTTGAGTGATGACCAGTGCTTTAGTTCAGCTTTAAAGCAGTATAATTTATAAATTACTTGATAATAATAATACTGAGTCTCGTAAGTAATTTAACATTATAATCAATCATTTGAAGATGCACCTCATATAACTGTGCATAATGAGCTGCATATATAACCAATATGCTTACTGCTTATTATTTATCGGCTAGTTAACTGTTTTTATTATAATGTGTTACTAAATCAAAAGCACTCTATACTTGAAGGTTTTTTAATCAATCGCAAGTCATACTGGGCTCGCAAACGCGAAAGTAACAGAATTAAAATAATGCAATTGTAATAGAAAATACATACACATACATACATAACTTCACGCCAAATCCCTTGCGGGGTAGGCAGAGAGAACAGAGCGCCATAGGGCACGATTCTTAGACGCCTCACTCGCTTCGTTGACTTTCATAACTCTTTTCATGCACGCGCGCCGGTTTTTGAGCTCTTAACATCACCTTCCTCCAGAACACGTTCTATTTGGTCATGAAATGTGTGTCTTGGCCGTCCTCGACTCCTACATCCATCCGCTTTTGCATTGTATATCTGCTTAGTCAGTATTGCATCAACCATTCTTTCTACATGTCCGAACCATCGGAGCATGCCCTTTCTTACTTTTACACCGACACTCTCTTTCAAACCAACTTCCTTCCTTACAACCTTGTTTTCTACCCGGTCAGCGAGTCACTCCGCAGATTTTGCGTAGTGCCCTCATTTCTACCGCGTTTATTCTACTTTCATGCACACTCTGCCATACCCAGCTCTCGCTTCCATAAGTTAGCGTTGGGATCAGGACTGTATTGTGGATTGCTAGCTGGGCTTTTCTGCTAATGTTTTTTGCCCCCAGGAATCTGCCCAAAGCTCCATTTACGCTATTTCCTATCGCCACTCGTCTTTCTACATCCGCGGTGTACCTTCCATCTCTGCTAAAAGCGCATCCAAGATATACAACTTCATTCACCTGTTCCAGCACTACATCATCAACCATTATTCTTGCATCTGTTCTGGATTACTCTCTTTCAAACACCATAACTTTCGTTTTCGTCGCATTCAACTGCAAGCCTTTAATCACACAATAATCTTTCATACTAGTGACTAGTGTTTGCAGGTCCGACGACGATTCGGCTAGAAGCACGGCGTCATCTGGGTAAAGCAGGCAGCTCACAACTAGGTCACCCATTCGCATCCCTACATCCATCGATCTCACTCTCTGGAGACAACTGTCCAGGGACAGGATGAACAGTCGAGCGGACAGCACGCAAACCTGTCTGACGCCGATATTGACCTCAAACCAGGGGGACAAACCGCCGTCAATACGCACACACGCTGTGCAGCCCTCATAACTGGACTGCACGGCGCGCAGCAGTGCCCCGCCCACCCCGTAGCCCGGGAGTATGCCCCACAGATCCTTTCGTAACACTCTGTCAAACGCTTTTTCCAGATTCACAAAACCGCAGAAAACCTTCCGGTTAACAGCCAGTTGTTTCTCCACGATGTTGCGGAGAGAAAAACCCTCGTCCGCTTCTAAAACCACCCTGAGCCTCCCACAACACTCCATCAGATATCACCCTCATTCTCCTTTCAATAATTTTCCCATACACTTTTGCTGCTAAACTGATCAAACTGATGGCCCTGTAACTGGCGCACTGCATACGTGATCCCTTACCTTTATACAAGAGCACAATGACAGCGCGCCTCCAGTCCATGGGAACCCTACCCGACCTCCAGCACAGATTGCTCAAGGTTAGGAAAGCGTCCCGGACGCAGGTTCCACCGTGTTTGATCATTTCAGCAGACATCATATCAATTCCAGCTGCCTTACCGTTTTTCATACTTCGTATCGACTATTCAATCTCTTCCATAGTAATGTCCTCGTCAGATGTTGGCGCAGCGGTGTCAGCCGTAGGCTCACTCACGGCGCCCACATCCGGAACATATTCGTACATTTCCCCAAAATACTCACTCCACCTGCCCAATACATCGCTTGGGTTTGCAATTTGCAAAGAGTTTGTTATTCGCCTCGACTACTAGTCTTTCACGCTTCTCTTTCACTAAGGCTTAGGTAACATTCCTGCAGAGGCGGTAGCTCTCATACTTTTTCTCTGTCATACTATCATTCTGATTCAAACTTGAGACATAATCCAACCATGCTTTTTTCTTTATTTCTACGCTGAGTTTCACATCCGCGTCCGACTAGGCATCACCTCTCAGAATCTTATGCCTCTTTGCACTACCACATACTTCTTTTGCACTATCCACTATACTATCTTTCATTCTTTCCCAGCATTCTTCAACACCTAGGTCAGAAAGACTCGTCTCACTGAGTCTTTTACTGACTAGGTCTTCATACATACTCCTTACACTTCCATCTTCTAATTTCTCGCATTTTATCCTTTCAAGCTCTCCGAAATGGGTACGCACTCGCCAGTGTCTCCACTTCTTGAAAAGGCCCACGAAACGGCTTACCACCAGGTAGTGGTCCGTATCCGTCGCCTCTGTAGGCTCTTGTATCCCTTAGAGTATTTCGGAGACGACTATCTACCAAAATAAAATCAATCATACTGTTTTGTTCATTCCGTCTCCACGTATACGAGTGAATATCTTTATGACGGAATACTGTGTTAGACACAAGGAGGCTCCGTTCCAGGCATACGTCCAATATCGGCTTACCAGCATCATTCACTCTCTTGTCACCATTCGGACCAACTACAGCCTCCAGGCCATCTCTTTTGGGTCCGACCCATCCATTAAGATCACCACACAGAATTATCCTTTCATTTCCCTCAACCAGATCCAGAATATCCCTAACAGTTTCCCAAAACTCCTCGAGTTCGCGGGGATCCGCGGAGCTGACGGGAGCATAAGCTGCGACCAGGAAAACTCGCGTGATCCCCAGTTTTATTCGAATCCAAAGATGTCTCGGGCTACCAACTCATAATCTTTCACTCCGGAAGCAAAGCGGGAGGAGAGAACGACTCCAATGACCCCACTGTCACGGACGTCCGGGTCCACTCTGTACCATAGGGCTACCATGCCACCGGGGAGTTCCTCGGTCTCACTCCCCTTCTGCTTTGTCTCCGTTAAACATAAGGCCTCCAGGCATCTCTCATTTATTACATCCATCATCTCATTCATCTTTCTTGTCATACTACCTCTGACATTCCACGTGCCTATACGGCACTCCCCTCCCCTCGTCCCGCCAGGATTGGCGCTGCGAGAAGGGAGGCGGCCCCCTTCGCCGCATGCGCATGCAGCCGCACCGACGGAGGCTAATCGGTGCCCGTCGCTTATAGAATAGAATAGAATAAATAGAATAAAATATAGATAATAAAAAAAATATAAATTAATTAATAACTAATGGAAATATACATAACGATAGAATATCTTTAATCATTTGTATGTAACAACATTAACTTATACATCATTCCAAAATACTTTGGCATAATTTTATAAAAATAAATACAAATATACAACGTTATATTTATTTAAAATAGCAATCAGTTACATATAAATTTGTCATTTAAGGCAGAAAGATTTAACTATTTAAATACTGGTAATATAATCTTGTATAGATTATATTAAAATACCCATGTCGTTGGTAAATAAACCATGACGCATATTTGAAATATCTTATTGCTACCTTGAACTATAGACAAACATTATTTATAAAAAAAAACATACAATTCAATGACTGAACATGTTTTCTATATCAAAGAATGTTGGTAATATGTTCAGCATACATGCTGCGAAATTACCATTTTAAAATCGCCATTTTAGAATACCAGCGTAAAATGTCGCCTTTCCTTCGGTTAGAGAGATATTCGGAGGTCTATCCGCTTTCTCCTTCCTTTGACACACGACTTCCATAAAGGTGTTACAGGTATCCATGAGCGGCGGTAGTTGCTTACCATCACTCCTATACCATAAAAAAATTAAAAATACCATCTACAAGAAAAAATACTTGTTTTTTTTTGTACATATTACAACGAAAGAAAAGCTATTGTAACGCAGCCAACTATATTTAGCAAAGTGTAAAAAAAAGACTTTGATGTTCTTCGGTAAACATAATAAAATATCTACATTAAATTAACAAAAAGACATAAATTCTATTGGTAATAAATAATTAACAATATTTTAACATTAATTAATCATTAACAAATACTTTTCATAATTGTTTCGCTTTTATACGTAGTTTGACAGTTTTTCGTAAATACTGAACGATATTATAAATAATTATTGATATTAGAGACGACATTATAGTTAAGGTTATAATAACGATGAGGATCAGTTCAAGCTCAAGGTATTCCGTCCATGAGATATTAGCTGCCGGTGATCGTAAATGTGACGCACCACCATGCCGCAGGACATACTCTGTCCACCAGACGGCTCGTTCTAATGGACCCATTGGTTCGTCGCGCATCACGGCTCTCAGACGTTTGACATTTTCACGATAGCTGAAAATTAAGACAGTGATACTTAAAATGTAAGTTATGGATACTATTTGAAATTTTAGGAAATGCAGGTAACTTCTAAAGTCTTCAAGTGTCCCTATGGACTAGGTTACCTGCAATGTAAGAATAATGTGAATTTGACGGGATTTGCTGGCTATTTAAAAAGTCAATACTTTTTTACTTACATACTAATAATACTGTTGTTACTTGTTTTACTTTTTTTAAGTCAATACTTTATAAATAGCCAGCAAATCCCGTCAAATTCACATACTCTTACAATACTTTTGCCATTAAACGATCACTGCTCTGCTCCTCTATATATTAGAGTGATCATTAAGTACTAATAGCTCACTGTTAACCTACCTACATTCTTTATTGATTAATATAACTCACCTTTCATTATTTATAACAGTATCAATAGCGTTCTTTAGTTCATTTTCGTGTATAGTTTTCATTTCAAGTTGAACTCCAAGCTTGTGATGTACAATTTTTTCTACATTAAACCATTGATCTCCAAGCATAGGAATACCGATGAGGGGTACTCCAGCTGTAATCGCTTCACCCGTTGAATGTATGCCTCCTTGGTAAATGAAGACTTTGATGTTTGGGTGCCCTGGTATTGATAAGAGACAAATAAATTTTGTAAAACCGCCCTGAGCCTCCCACAACACTCCATCAGATATCACCCTCATTCTCCTTTCAATAAGTTTCCCATACACTTTCGCTGCTAAGTTGATCAAACTGATGGCCCTGTAACTGGCGCACTGCATACGTGATCCCTTACCTTTATACAAGGGCATGATGACAGCGCACCTCCAGTCCATGGGAACCTTACCCGACCTCCAGCACAGATTGCTCAAGGTCAGGAAAGCGTCTCAGAATGCGTATTAGGAAAGGTTTACAATAGAATTTTCATCAAATTCAATTATAAACCTTTTGTCAGCAATTATCTTTCATAATAGTATATAGTGTTTACAGGTTCAACGGCGATTAGATTGCGTAAAGTAGGCAGCTTACGACTAGGTCACAAATTCGCATCTCTATATTCGTCGATCTCATTACCTGTAGACCAGTATAGTATATTGTATCCAGATAGACAGCTATCCAAGCAACAACGTGGATAAAGCGCCTGCATAAGTACGCGAAGCCTACAAGGCTCACCCTAGCAGCCCGCGTGGTAGTACTTATTTTAATCAAGATTACGCCTATGAAACGGATGACAATGTGTACGCTCTTGAAATGACTAGATATTTATATTATGTAGGGTAGTTGTATATATTTATGTGTGTAAAGTGGTTTCCTAACATGTCAGTTAGACTCTAACGGTCGTTTCAGTATTACACTGGCGACGAGGATTAAAATTCTGTTATTAGGATTATTATGATTAGGATTCTGTTATAAGGTACCTGTTGAACGAAATTAAATCCGAATGAAAGGTGCCAATGCTGATCACGGTGGTAGGTGAAGCCACATATAATTTAATGTGTGATTTGTGTTCACCTGATAATCCCGAAGATAAAACTTTTGACCAACTAGTGGCGGTAGTTAAAGATCATCTCGAACCGCAACGGTCGGATATCGCCGAGAGACATATTTTTCGACAAAGGAGACAAAAACCCGCAGAATCCTTGATGTCCTATCTGCAAAGTTTGAAGCACTTAGCGGCGACATGTAATTTCGGAAATCGTTTAGAGAAAGATCTCAGAGACCAATATGTATCGGGCCTGGCGAGCGAAACAATGAGATCTCGAATCTTCGCGGAAAGGTCAATTGACTATAAGAAAGCGGTGGAGCCAACTCTGGCTTTAGAAGCGGCAGACCGGCACGCAGACCTGAGCGGAGGCGGCGCAGCAGAGGCGACAGGCAGCATGGGCTCGCCCGACGAGCTTCAGGTGAGGCGCGCGCGTCCCGGGGCGGCTGGCCCGGCAGGGGGAGCGCGGGCCGGCCCGGCCACGGGAGCGCGGCACCGACCGGAGAGAGGCAGGACGGCCGCGGGGGGCGAGGCAAGCGCCCGCTGCTGGAGGTGCGGCAATTCGCATCCCGCCAACAAGTGTCGATTTTACAACTACATTTGTGATTATTGTAACCAACGTGGACATTTACGAGTGATGTGAAGAAATGTGTCAGTCTTGTGAGGCGTGTATCTCAGTGCGGGACGCGCCGCCGCGTGCTCCTCTTCACCCTTGGGAATATCCTCTGCACCCCTGGCAACGTGTTTATGCAGATTTTTTTGATTGTGCAGGGAAGCGGTTTCTAATAGTCGTCGATGCCCACTCAAAGTGGATCGAAGCGTTAGGAATGAATAGTACTTCAGCTCACGCAACTATTACAGCGTTCAGATCTATTTTCTCTAGATTCGGTATTCCATCACAACTGGTGACTGATAATGATCCCCCGTTCTTTTCGGAGGAATTCGAACAATATTGTATACGGAATAGGATAAGACACTCCACATCAGCACCTTATAGACCCCAAGGTAACGGCGAGGCGGAGAACGCCGTTAAAACGGTAAAGAAAGTCATTAAACGGGCTATCTTTGAAAAAGAAGATATTTTAACAGCTTTGTATAGATTTTTATTTCAATATAGAAACTGCGACCACGCTACGACTGGCATATCGCCCGCCATGGCGTTGTTAGGGCGTCGGCTACACGGACGCCTCGACGGCCTACGGCCGGCCTGTGGTACTCACGACGTGGTGGGGACCGCTCAAGAGCGTCAGAAGTTAGCGGCACCGGGGTCACGGCGCGCTACGCACTTGATCATAGGTGACCCGGTGCTCACACGTGACTATACTATGTGTGGAGACAAGTGGGCCAAATGCCACGTTACAGAAGTGTCTGGACCGGTTTCATGTAGGGTAAAAGTGGGAGAAGGAGCAGAGTGGCGTAGGCACCACGATCAAATAATACCACTCCGTCGTCGGTATTCGTTATCTCGTACTAGTACGGAGCCGGTCAAGTACGATACCATGGGGTCTGACAGGGCTGACGCGGCAGAGGTACCTGGCGTGAAAGAAGAGAGGCAGGGATGACCCGAGAGCCCATCAGGTGAATCGGGAGGTGAATTTGAGGATACCTTGGGGCGTGAACTGGAAGTCCAACAAGATCCAAGACTTTCTCTACCGCCATATGCAAGAGCAAAAAGAGCTCGTGCCAGAGCCAAACAAAAAAATGAGAATTTACATAAAAACTTGTAATATGTATGTATAAGTATAATGATGTAACTTTAGATTAAGGAGGGAGATGTGTAGGGTAGTTGTATATATTTATGTGTGTAAAGTGGTTTCCTAAATATACATGTCAGTTAGACTCTAACCGTCGTTTCATTTATTACAGTTTACTATTGAATTTTCATCAAATTCAATTATAAACCTTTTGTCAGCAATTATCTTTCATAATAGTATATAGTGTTTACAGGTTCGACGGCGATTAGATTGCGTAAAGTAGGCAGCTCACGACTAGGTCACAAATTCGCATCTCTATATTCGTCGATCTCATTATCTGTAGACAATTATCCAGATAGACAGCTATCCAAGCAACAACGTGGATAAAGCGCCTGCATAAGTACCCGTAGCCTACAAGGCTCACCCTAGCAGCCCGCGTGGTAGTACTTATTTTAATCAAGATTACGCCTATGAAACGGATGACAATGTGTACGCTCTTGAAATGACTAGATATTTTCTTAACAATTTAATTCTGAAATTAATTTAATAATACTCACTTAACAAATCTGATTGAGGTAGCCATTTAGCAATTCGTATATTATCTGTACGTCCAGGCAACTCATCTTTATCCCACTTCCATAGAACATCGTAGGGTAACTGAGAGAATACTTTAACTAAAGTTTGCACCTTTTCTGGTGGTAAAAGTGAGGGTTTTACATTTGTACCTAAACTCATATAAATTACACCGTTTTTGGAAGAGTCGAGGTACTTTTTGAGTTCCTGGAAAAGAATTTGAATCAATATTAATAGAAATATCTATTGCGTTCCTGGTTTATGACAGTTCGCATAATATTTTTAACTGACAGACTTTAAGTATTTGTCTCTAAAACCTTCGCGAATCACGTTCATGACCTCAATAATAATGATGAACGGGAATTAACGCGACACTTTTTTAGGTAAACAAATATTTACCTTGATTAGCTTGACGTTTCGGCCAGGTTGCACTGGCCGTGGGGGGCGCCGTCAGACCACCTCCACGAGCGCCCGGACGCTCCTTCCGGGCCGGTGCTCCCTGGGCGGGACCTGGCGGAGTAAAATCTGTCGGGTCCTGGCTGAGAGTCTGACACCAGTGGTGTAATCGTAATCCAGTCCGTGGGACTGGGACGATGGCCGCCGCAAGGGGGCCGCGAGGAAGAAAACCTCTATAAAAAATCACATTGTGGAGCTCCGCCTACCCTCTGCGTATCAGAGGGTAGAACGCGACGCTACCGCGTAGGGTGGCAGTGTGCCACGGCTCAGGGCGACGGATTAGGGGTCGTCGACCTCCCCGTTCGGCCTGCAGCGTGTTTCGGGGTAGGGGCGACGGACCAGGGATTGTGAATCCCCCCGTTCGGCCCTACCGAAACGAAGGAGCGCGGGACAGGGCGTCGGTCAGGGGTTATGAACCCCGCCGTTCGGTCTGTCCCGGTATTCGAGGTGGGAAGGGGCGACGGACCAGGGGTTGTGAACCCCCCCGCTCGGCCCTACCCGGGACGGTCTTCTGGAGAGGGGCGGTGGACCGGGGGTTGCTAACCCCCCCACTCGGTCCTCTCCGAGGAAGGCGCTCCGGGGCGACGGACCGTGGGTCGTAGACCCCGCCGCTCGGCCTGGCCCGCAACCCTCATTGAGAGGCGCGGGGGTCGTCGGACCGCGTGGAGTAAACCACTATAAAAAATCCGTGAATCCTAAGCTCTGATGCCCGGCGAGGGGATGCATGTTCGACGCGGAGGTCGGACCCGAGGGCATCACTTTAGGGGAGCTCACCCCTGGGCAGGAGGGAAAAAAGCCGAGGGAACTCACCCTCGTTAATAAAAGTAAAAAATCAAATGGCAAGTAGAAAAACTAATTGTCCTCACGTGGGTCCCAGCTGCGACGCGGCTGGGGAATCCCACCCTGGCGGAGTCCCGCCAGGCAGCCCCACCGTATGTGAGGGGGGCACTAACTGCCATGCTGTCGTAGGGGGCAGCACAAACCACACCATTGCGGACGCGACCGACGCGATAAGCGTCTCCACACGGGGTCGATTCTGGAAGGATGGGACTTCGGAGGCGGGAGAGCCCGGCTCGGGCCGTTCCCGATCGTCCTCCAGAAGCAGGAAGGACGAGGCTGAGAAGCAGGGTGGTCTCCTACTGAGCTTCAAGAGACCAGACTCGCCTCGTCCAAGATCGAGGAAAACCGCGGTGGCGGACGGCGGCGGGGATAGCGATAGCGCCATGTCCGCCGTCTCCGCCGCCTCGGAGGCCTCGACAAGCCACGGGTTGCGGGCGCGTAAGCGCAAGCCGCGTAGCCCCGTCGACATAGGGGTGGGCAAAAAGCGCTCGACGGGTGCCCAAAAGATCACCGACATGAAGGCAGCGCAGAGCTCTTCTGAGCTTGGCGCCGAAATTTTCGAGGCCTTGGAGTCCATGGAGCGGACGGCGGACCGGGCGAAGGGCTCGAGGGCTGATCTCGCACGGGTTGTCCGAACTAGCCTCGCCCCAATTAGAGACGGCATCGCAGACCTCTGCGCTCGGGCCGGAACCCGCGATAGCGAGAATGAATCGTTCCGCTCACAGATCGCGGGACTCGAGGCCCGAATGCTAGCACTAGCTAGCGAAAATGCCGATCTCCGCACGAAGTTGGCCGAGATGGAGGCGAGGCTAGAGGCGCCTCAACCGCAGGCGGCATCGACATCCCGGGGTGACTCTTCTCCCCCGGTGGCGCCGCCGCCTGCGCAAAAGAAGAAGAAGGCCGGCACGGCCCGCGCGAGATCCGTGGAGGGCCTGCCACCGCAGCCTTCCACCACCCCGGACTTGAACCATGTTTTGGAGCTCATTCAGTCTGAGGTGCTGGATAGGTTATTCCCCGGCATGGGGAAGATGACTCCTCTGGGGCAGAAACGGCCGGCTGCAGCGAATCCGCCGCCGGGGCCGCAGATGCCCCAGAGGAAGAAGAAAAAGAATCAGCAGGAGAGGAGGGCGGCCGCCGCGGAACGCTTGCGGGCGCCGCCGCCTCCGCCTCCGCCTGCGCCTGCAGCCGGGCCTGCGACGGCTGCGGGAGCTGGCGACATGAGCTGGGCGACGGTGGTCGGCCGCAAGGCCGCTGCCGCCGCTCGGAAAGCTCGCGTCGCCACTGCCGCTCCTGCACCGATGCCGAAGAAGAAGAAGGTAACGGGGCTGCCGAAGCCCCCTAGTACCGCCGCGGTGGTGGTGACGGTGCCTCCGGAGGCCAGCACCACGCTCGCGGCGGTGATGGAGGTTGCCAAGAGCCGCATCAAACTTGCGGATCTTGGCATCTCCGGGGGGATAAAGCCCCGGAGAACGATGACCGGGGCCCTCATGTTAGAGGTCCCCGGTCCGGATAGCTCCGCGAAGGCCGACGCCTTGGCGGAGAAAATGAGGGTGGCCGTCGCCGACACGGGCGCGATAATCTCGCGCCCGTGTAAAATGGGCGACTTGAGGGTGATGGATTTGGACGAGTCCATCACCCCAGCGACCGTCGCCACGGTGATCGCCGAGGCAGGCGGATGCGCCCCGACTGACATAAAGGTCGGGGAGATCCGCTCCAGCCCGTCTCGGTTGGGCTCCGCTTGGGTCCGGTGCCCGCTCGGGGTCGCCAGGAAACTGGCGGCTCAGAGGCGGATGCTGATCGGGTGGACCTCGGCGCGCGTCGAGGCGCTGGCGGCAAGGCCGCTGCAGTGCTTCCGGTGCCTCGAGAAGGGGCACGTCCGCGCGAGGTGCCCCTGCGCCGTGGACAGGAGCGGGCGGTGCTACCGATGTGGCGTGGCGGGCCACATCGCTAGCGCCTGCACCGCGCCCGCTCCTTGCTGCCCGGTCTGCTCGGACCTGGGCTGCAGGGCGGATCATCGGATGGGGGGCAAGAAGTGCTCCCCTCCGAAAAGGAAGGCGGCGGCCGCTAGGCCACCCTCCCCCGTAAGGGGACAGGCGGGCGCGATGGAGGTCCAATAACCACGGACCTCCGCGCCCGCTTCCTCCAGGGCAACCTAAACCACTGCCGCGCTGCGCAAGACCTGCTTGCGCAGACGCTGGTAGAGTGGTCGGTTGCCCTGGCGGTGGTCGCCGAGCCCTACCGCGTCCCCGTCCACCCGCGATGGTTCGGGGACGACACGGGCTCGGTCGCCATATACTGGGCGGAAGGGAGTTACTGCTCTCTCCTATGGAAAGGTCCAGGCTACGTCGCCGTGGAGTGGGGATCCATGATCGTAGTGGGTTGCTACATCTCCCCCAACTGCGGCCTCAATGTTTTTGAGGCATACCTGGGCGGGCTGGCGAGCCGCCTAAGCGGTTACGCCGCCCGCCCGGTATTCGTCCTGGGTGACTTTAACGCTCACTCGAGCGAGTGGGGCGATGCCCGGGACGACGTCAGGGGGGAGACGCTTCTGGAGTGGGCGGCAGGACTCGACCTCCGGTTGCTCAACCGGGGGTCGGTCAGCACCTTTGTGCGGTGGCAGGGGGAGTCGATCATCGATCTATCGTGGGCGACTCCCTCGGCCGCCGCCATGGTGACCGGATGGCGGGTGGCGGAGGAGGTGGTCAATCTGTCTGACCACCGACACATCCTTTTGGATGTGTCGCTCCGCCGCCCAAGCCGCCCGCGCCAGACTAGCGGCCCTCCGCGGCGCTGGTCTCTCAAGCGGCTCGACCGAGACATGGTCGTGGCCGCCGCCAGCGTCGCGGACTGGACAGAGGGAGCGGTATCGCCCGATCCCGAGGCGCAAGCGGCCTGGCTACGCGGCACGATGACGTCGATCTGCGACGCGTCGATGCCGCGAGTCGGGCCGCCCCGGCGGGGCTCCGTGTACTGGTGGAGCGAGGAGATCGAGCGGCTGCAAAAGGCCGCCTTCGTTGCTCGCCGCCGGTACCTGAGAGCCCGGAAGAGAAGGCGAACCACGGTCGAGGAGGCTCTCAGAGCCAGACGGGAATACGGGGCCGCCGCGCACGCCGTATGCGTCGCCATCGCTGCGGCTCGCGAGCGGTCCTGGAACGAGCTCGTCGAGGGACTGGACAGGGACCCATGGGGACGCCCGTATAGAATGGTACTGGGCAAGCTGACCCCGTGGGTCCCTCCGTTGACGGAATCCCTGGACCCGGAGGTCGTGGGAGGAGTCGTAGACGCACTCTTCCCTAGGGTCCAGGGCGGTCCCTCGGTTCCTCCGTCCCAGTCGGACCACACTCTGTGGTCCGACGAGCTGGAGGTGACGGAGGACGAGCTCGGGCGAGCCGTCACGCGGCTCGCCTCCCGCAGCGCCGCTCCCGGCCCGGACGGAGTTCCGGGCCGGGTCCTGGCGCTCGCTCTGGGAGTGTTAGGGAACAAGGCGAGGCAGCTGTTCACCAGCTGTCTCCGCCGCGGGGTGTTCCCCCTCGACTGGAAGTCGGCGAGACTGGTACTCATAAGGAAGCAGGGGAGGACCGGAGACGCTCCGTCGTCGTTCCGGCCGATATGCCTGCTGAACGAGGCGGGGAAACTCTTCGAAAGGGTTATCTCCGCCCGTATCAGCAGCCACCTGTCGCAGGTGGGCCCGGACATATCGGACTGCCAGTTCGGGTTCCGGCAGGGGCGCTCGACCATCGACGCGGTGCGTCGGGTGCGGGCCCTGTCGGAACCGGCAGTCCGATCGGGGGGGGTCGCGCTGGCGGTGTCGCTCGACTTCGTCAACGCCTTCGGGACCCTCCCCTGGCCGGCCATCAGGGAGGCCCTCGTATACCACGAGGTGCCTCCCTACCTCAGGTCGGTCATCGGGGCCTACCTGCAGGAGAGACGGGTGGACTACGTCGACCGGAACGGGACGGAGCAGAGGAAGGAGGTGACGTGCGGGGTTCCGCAGGGGTCCGTGCTCGGGCCCCTGCTGTGGAACCTCGCCTATGATCCGGTCCTCCGCACCAGTCTGCCCCGTGGCGTGAGTGTCGTTTGCTACGCAGACGACACTCTGGTGGTCGCCACGGGGCCCGACTTCGAGCGGACGCTTAGGTTCGCCGAGCTGGGGGTGGCAATCGTCGTCAGACGGATCCGCGGGCTGGGCCTGGAGGTGGCGCCTCACAAAAGTGAGGCGCTGTGGTTCCACCGGCTCACCCGGGGCCGGGAACCACCGGCCTCGCGGATCCGGGTGGGTGACACGGTTGTCCCGGTGGGGCGGTACATGAAGTACCTCGGCCTCACCCTGGACAGCCGCTGGACCTTCGAGGAGCACTTCGTACGGATGGTCCCCCGAGCGCGACGGGTGGCAGGCGCGCTTCATCGTCTGCTGCCCAACCTCGGGGGACCGGGGGAGGGAGTTCGCCGCCTCTACGGTGGCGTCGTGCGGTCCGTGGCCCTGTACGGGGCCCCCGTTTGGTCGCGAGACCTCGCGGGGGCCTCCCGCTCCAGGGCTCTGCTGAGGAGCCTGGAGCGGATCATGGCCATACGGATCGTACGGGGCTACCGTACTATCTCATACGAGGCGGCGACGGTCCTCGCGAGCTATCCCCCCTTCATCATCCTGGCCGAGATGTACGCAGCCGCGTACGATCTCGGCCGGGGAGGGGGGAACGCGCGGGGACACGAAGTGCGGAGGCGGGAGGCCTTCCGGCGGGTCCTGGGGGACTGGCGCGATGCGCTGGTCCTCCAGGGCGGTACGCGTTCACGCGCCGTCGGAGCCGTCCTGCCCCACCTCGAGGCCTGGGTGCTCCGTAAATGGGGCACTGTCACCTACAGGTTGACTCAGATACTCACCGGGCATGGGTGCTTCGGTGAGTATCTGAGTCGAATAAAACGAGAAGAGACGGCGAGATGCCACCATTGCGCATCCGACCTGGACTCGGCCCAGCACACACTGGAGGTCTGCCCGGCCTGGGCGGCCGAACGCCGAGTCCTGGTCGACGGGATCGGGCGAGACTTGTCCCCGCCGGCGTTGGTCGCGGCAATGCTGGCGGGCGAGGAGGAGTGGAGGGCTGTGGTCTCCTTCTGCGAAGCAGTGATGCTCCAGAAGGAGGCCGCCGAGCGGGGTCGGGAGAGAGCCGATCCCGCTCGAAGGCGGCGGCGGCGAGCTCAGTGATCGCCGCCGTCGACGGGCCGCGAGGGCGCACACCCCGCGGGTGCGCCCGGGTCGCGGCCCGGGATGGATGACCCCCAGGTGCGGCCAGGGAGGGTCGTCGGGGGCGCCGCCGGCCGCGCGCCTCTTTACAGCGCGCGGTCCGAGCCGCCCCGCCCGGGGGAGCCTCGCCGAGGCTCCCCGAGGATGAGCACCCCCTCGTGACGGAGGGGGGGCGACGGCGGGGTGGACCAGAGGGGTTTATCCGAATCCTGGACCACCCCAACGCCGGAGGAGGGCCGCCGCGAGGTTTTAGTGGGTAACCCTAGGATCGGATTTCAGTTTACTGTTTTGGGAGTCCCACACTACCCCTTGCCGTCCCCAGGCGGGGGGTGTGCATAAAGCATTTCCTCGCGTAAAAAAAAAAAAAAAAAAAAAAAAAAAAAAAAAAAAGGTTGCACTGGCCGTGGTCACAAGCAGACATGACATTAAAACGACTAGTTAGAATTATATCGCGTTTATTTATTACTAATTTTATTGATTTCCCGACGTTTTGAACTCTTTACAGAGATCATTTTCACTCACTCACTCACTCATTTTTACAAACTCATTTTTTTCATTTTCACAGAGATTAATTTCTCGTGAAAATGATCTCTGTAAAGAGTTCGAAACGTCGGGAAATAAATAAAATTAGTAATAAATAAACGCGATATAATCCTAAAAGTTGTTTTAATGTCAGACTTTAAGTAGTTAAGCATAGCGTGATCTACTTGCGATTTGCTAACATTAAAAAGTGTCGTAGAAACCCATTCATTATAAATAAACAAATCTTCTTGCGAACAAATTAATCTTTTAATACATAATCTGATTTTTTTGTGTTTATAATTTCCTTGAAAGAGATAAATAATACATACGTTTGGTAGTTGCTTTTCAGGTTTCTCATGTATTCCCCATATATACACGACATTTGGTGGCACAGGCCTATTGCTTTCCCATAAAGGATGTACATTTAGCATCATCAGGTCTATATTGTTTGTTAATTCATTTATCGTTGGTGTGTTCTGTCCAAAAATTCTTTTCGCCATAGCATTTTCTTCAATTTCTAATGAATTTAGCATTTTTTCTTGATTATAGTGTTTCCATAAGCTGTACATTTTTTCCCATTTTGTCAAATGGTTTATTTTTTGGTTCAAAAATGTGGGATAAAAAAATGGATGCCAAGATGCACCTACAGCGTTTATATTATAATCAAATAATCCTAAAGATCCCACTTGTATAACTGGAGCGTCAAATACGTGAGAGTACACCAAAGCCGGTCTGATACAAGCTTCCAACAGCAGCAGATCGAATTTTTCTTTCTTGAACAAATTTTGTATTTCGGGCAATTTTAACTGCATTTCTACAAGTTCGTTGATTATGCCAAATATTGGTGCTAATGAAGATTCCAAATCACCATCGCCTTTTGATGAGATTTTGTACAAGTCTTGCCATTTAGTGTAAGATATATTGTGGATGTCTATTTCCGTTAAATTTGGTGGTGCCTTACCTTTCTCAAATGCTGGGTCAGTTGTAATAACAACAACTTCGTGACCGCGTTTGGCTAATTCCTGTGTCAAAGGCCGGAATACAACTTGGTGACTTATAGATGGGGTCGGGAATACCCCTAATATTCTCGCTGCGTCAGACTGACTCAGTAAAAAAACAAAAATAAACACTAGTATCGCTGACATTGTCACTTAAATTCATTGAGATATGTAAAATTTATTTAATAATATTTATAATCTCTAATTCTTTGTTATATACTTTACTTATGTAGTGGTAGCAGTGGCGCACACTTGAATTTGGTCGCGTTGTAAATTTAGCTGGGACTTATATTACATCTAACAACTGTTGCATAACAGGGCTACCACTACTTTATAATTAAATAATTACACACTCCGAATTAAAATTTAAAAATCTTGTTTATAAAATCATACACATACATACATAATTTCACGCCAAATCCCTTGAACTGTAGGCAAAGAGAGCAGGGCGCTATAAGACACGATTCTTAGACACCTCACTCGCTTTTTTGACTTTCATAATTCTTTTTATAAACACATGTCGATTTTAAGGCTATTGACATTTGCACTAAGTCAGTATTTCATTAAGATAATGTGTGTAATTGTTTATTAAGCGTTAACAAAAGGTAAATCAGAAAGGTTTTAACTTTATTATGGACTTAGTTTACACTGCGTTTACTGTGGATAATCTTTTGTTTTCCTTCTTCCGAATTTTGTTTGAAAGTATTGGAATAAAATTCCTGAGGATTTTTTTTCTAGTTGTTATCTGCCATAGCTGGATGATTTGATTAACGAATTTTGTAGTAGTATTTTTGTGTGAGTTGGGGCTCGCCACATTCTCTTTCTTCCCATAAATCATCGTTTTTAATATATTTATTTATTTATTTGATTATTTAGTACCGGTAAAAAAAAATCAATCGAATATTTCGCCAGAAAATATGATGTAATAAATCGTCATATTCTGCCAAAATACTCATTGCCGTTTACTACAGTAAAAAGAATTTAAATAAATATTAAAGTTAATATCCAAACAGATTTTGTCGCAAAATTTAATATTATTATTAATTTATATATTCGGGCAACCCTAGCCTCAAATGTAATCATGGCATTAAATAACCGGTCATATATGCTTTGTCATGATACGTTTACAATATCTGAGGAAATTATTTTAATAGTATAAAAAATATCCTTGAATACAAAGTGTTAAAAACGTGTTGAAAAAATTGAAACTAGTTCCATCGAGATATATCGATAGACGCTGGTATACTTCAAGAAAAGGAAAAAAAGGTAAACTCTTAAAAATAAAAAATAAAATATAAAGAAGTTATATATAAAATAAAAAATATGCCGATTTTAGTGTCATTAAGCAAAAACTTTTTAATCGTGTATATGAAATAAATGAGTTAAAGATGAAAAAATAAATTATTTAATAACATGTCACCACGATATTTAAATATTGTTCTGATCACATTTTGCTTCCTTACTTATTGTATCTCGTGACGCAATCATGTCTCTAATGGTTAATCTAATTATGGAAAATTTTGCAAAAATCACAAAAATTACTAAGTCTCGGTGGTCCTGTGGTCGAACACAAATAAATCCTGTTTCATCGAATTTGTTTTGTGAATATATCTTATCTTCATCATTACATAGTATAAAACAAAGTCACTTTCCGCTGTCTGTCCCCTTATATGCGCATATCTTTAAAACTACGCAACGGATTTTAATGCGATTTTTTTTAATCGTTAGAGGGTGTCAACGGGGTGGTTTTGATCTATAATTCATGTATATGTAGTAAAAAAAGTGATAATTTTCAAGATTTAGAACTTTAATCGCAAACGCTGCCTGAACTGTAAGTGATAAATCAAAACAACGTAAAACATTATTACACACCTTTAAAAGTCCGCGCATATGTCTATCTCTCAGGGATAGCCCACAATGACCATTTTTATTTTTTTACTTTTTACGGGAACTAATGGCCTTTTTACGGAGCGATTTTAAACATTACAGCATTAATTTTCATCCAATTAAGTGTCTTAAATAGATTGTGCATGTAAGATAGATGATCCTGGCCCTTTACAGCATGCATTTTAAACAAATATTTTCGGCGATATTGCAATATTAACATGCGGGACAGCAGTTTTATTACTTTGGATGCGGAACAAAGTTCGCCGGGTCAGCTAGTATCTATATACTCGTATATAAAACTCAAAGGTGACTGACTGACATAGTGACATATAAACGCACAGCCCAAACCACTGGATGGATCAGGCTGAAATTTGGCATGCAGGTAGATGTTATGACGAAGGCAACCGCTAAGAAAGGATTTTGATCAATTCCGCCTCCAAGAGGATAAAATAATGGATGAACGTTTGTATAAAACTTTGTCATATTGTCAATTGTTGTATGCATAAAGCTATTAATAGTATTAGTAGTAAATAGTGTACATGACATGAAATTACTAGAAAAAACAATACTTATAGATACAAAACGTCTATAGACGGGCCTCGTGGTACATTGGTAAAACTACCGGCTGCAGCAATGAGGTCGGGGGTTCGATTCCCACCCGAGCACAAATATTTGTGACAAGCATGAATATATGTGTGGCGTCTGGGTGTTTTTCTATGTATTATTAGTATGTATTTACAAAAGAAAAGTATATATGTATTAATATCCGTTATCTAGTATCCATAACACAAGCATATATAGTTGCTTAGCTTGGAACTAGAGGGCGCTGTGTGTATTGTGTCCAAGATATAGATACAAAGTTACGGATGATTAACAAAACGAACAATCAAAAATTACAATTTGGAAACAAATATAATAATAATAATACTCTTTATTTGCACACCATAAACATTCTATCTTATAAAAAAACAATATGTACAGTACAATATTAATTGGTAAGTAAATGATTTGTATGAATCAAATCTCCAGAAACAAAGACAAAATATGCAACAGAAATGGGTACAATTCAAAATAGAGGGTAGGTAGTGCACATTTAATTGTACGATGAGTTATAGTTTCGACAGTCATTTACAGGGTTGTACACACTATAGTAGCATGCGGCACGCAGATGCTTTTTCATCCTTTTCATTCTCTTCTTAACTCGACATCACTCGTCATCTCAACACTGCCTTCATACTCATATCAATATTCATACAGTCCATGCATTACTTTTTAGGCATTTTTCTTCTCACTTTCCTTGTAACGGGACTTTCTTCCTTTTTCATAATATGCTCATACCACACCAATCTACCACTTAATTTTTTTGTGATTTGTGCTAATTTCATGCTTGCGTGTATGCATGCATGCATGATTTGTTATCTTATCCAATTTTGTTATACTACACTTTTATTTCATTCTCTTCTCACTCATTAAACTGGGCTAAACTCACATCCATACGATACGACATGTCTGATAAATGGGTTGTATATTTTGACGACCTCTCAGAATATCGACGTAAAGTGGCTCATACCGCGTTTCACTTGGTGAGAGAGGTATTCAGAGGGCCAGCTCCTTCCCCTCTCCCCTTTCCCTCCTCCCTCCCACTTTCGACCCCTTCCACAACACATTGTAAAGGCTGGCAATGCATCTGCAACACTGTTTGGGTGCTGGTGTCAATGGGCGGCGTTTGTTACTTGCCATCAAGTGACAAGCCTTCTCGTCTGCCCTCCGATCCCCTAAAATATGTATGGCGTGATCGAATTAGTACATACCCAAAACATTCAAATTTAATAAAGATTAAAAAAAAAATTTAGTTATTATTGTTGGGCCTGGGCTCTATTTAGTTTGGACAGCTGGCTTACAAGAGTATGAACTTGTATAATATAATAGATGTCAGATAAGTATGTAGGTACTATACGTAAGACGGCGTTATCTTAAAATGACGCGACAGTTATAACAATTTAATAAACTGTTATCAATGTAATGTCTGCGATAGTAGACACTACTAAAAGGCGTGATCTTACAAAATAAAAATAAAAACGGAACATGTTGCAAGATTACTTCTGTATATTTGTCTGCAAATGAATGTATGTACAAAACGCGGATCAAGATAAATTATCACCAATCTCATCACTGTATTAAAACATTATTGTATATGCTATCTAGAAAATAGACTTGTATTAATCTATATTACAAGTCTATTATCTATATCTCATTTGATAGATATCAATGTTAAATATTACTGATGTTATAATCACAGTTATCAACATTTTGGCAAATGTGAATGTCATAAATGTTCATCTCCATATCCCAATATGTGCATTAACTATACTTTATTTTTGTTTTCATAATCGAGATTTCATAATCGAGTTTTACCAGTGGTAGAGCCAAGCAGATCGCTGCATGAATGGGCCGGCTCGACCGGTGAAATACCACGACCTCTCAGAAGACCGACGTAAAGTGGCTCATGCCGCGTTTCGTTCGGTGAGAGAGGTACCCAGAGACCCACCCCCCTTCCCCATCCTTTCCTATCCCCTATCCCTTATAGGTCGGCAACGCAACACTATATGTGTTGCTGGTGTCCATGGGCGGCGTTAGTAGCTTACCATCAGGTGACACGCCTGCTCGTTTGCCCTCCTATCCCATAAAAAAAAGCATTGACTAATTATGTCTGATACATGCCAATGGGTATCACCTACCTGCATACAATGACAGTATGCACGTATTTCGTTGAGAATGGATATTACTGCTGGATAAAGCTGCAGGTATTACCGTAAATAAGGATAAATAAAATTATATAAGTGAAATTATCCAAATTTTATAAAGCTGAAGAGTCGGTTTGGTTGAAAGAACAAATTTTAGGAACTTTCGATACGATTTAAAAAAATACCTAAGGGTTTAAGACCATTAAGTGACAAAGACAATTATTTTTGAATATATTTATACGACGGCCAAGTAGGAACAATCACCTGACATACCTGCCTTTCTAGTGTTAAAAATATCTAAAATATTTTATCACGTTATTTTTTACATTCAAAACGCCAGAATTGAAGCCACTTACATCAATGGATGACCAGTGCTCTAGTTTGTAATGTATTTCTAACATTATCACGAAACTAAAAAATAATCGTTTAAATACATCAACGGAACCCATTCGATCAGCTGAGGTAGCGGTCCGTACATCTAAACGCAGTAATCAGAAGTGAGTATAGACAAGACTGTGAAGCATCGTTTTATAGTCTTCGGCCCGATGAATCACACTAATTAGTAAACGTAAGACAAACATGCTATACACATGCTTATTGCTTATCGCGTAGATTTGAGATAATGTTATAATAACGTGTTACAAAATCAAAAGCAGTTTATAAATATTCTGTAGCTTATATTCTGAATTCACGCTACAGCATATGCATAGTTATAAATACGAAAGTTTTTGAAGATATTCGAAATTTTGTTAGTCATCCGCATGTCAGCCATTGAATGTCAACAATGATTGCATGAAAATATATATTATTATAGAATATATTAAAGAATATTTCCTTAATTATCTTCAGCTCCAGGTCCAGTGGTTAGAGCGCACGGCTTCTGATACAGAGGTCCGGGTCCAAATTCTGACACTGGCTCACACCTCACCTGACTTCTCGAAATTGTTTTCGGAAGTTATGTGTGATAAGCATCGATGACTGAAAACTTTGTGCCCGGTATGGCAATGGGTTCGCCACCTATTCCATTTGGGACGTAAACAACGGCGAGACGAGGCTTCACAGCCGCTGCTTCGGGTAACAAAGGCGTGAAGTTTTGTTATGTTATCTCCAGCTCCATCCAATTATAAGACATTGTCACATCAAAAAAAAATGCAAAATTTTAATTCTAAATCTTATAGAAATTAATTAAAAATTCATATTTATTTATCAAGTGTGTTTTATTTTTATGTTAATCTTACGTAAATACATAATTATTCTATAAGTTACGGTCAAAGTAACATAAAGTAAGATAGATAAGGTTGCAATAAAGCCTAGAACAATTGTAAGAATTAGTTCAAGCTCAAGATATTCCGCCCAAGTGATATTGGCTGCAGGTGATCGGAGATGTGATGCCCCTCCGTGACGCAGGACATGCTCCGTCCACCACACAGCACGCTCCAAGGGTTCCATTGGCTGGTCGCTCATTACTTTATTCAGACGGACAATATTATCGCGATAGCTGAAAATAAACATTTCATACTACCTATATAAAAGTAAAAACATTTAATGTAATCAAATAAAAAAAAAAACGTATGTATGTTTCCTATTTATTACTGAATTTATGATTTTGTTGAAAATGATCTTTTATTATTTTTAAGCACCATCGACTGCCGTAAGCCCTACTTTCATTGGTAAGTTCACTGTAAAGGTTGTCTAAAAGAAATCACCCATATCATACACTTTCGGTTAGAATAAGGCGTGAAGTTATGTTTGTTTATTGAATGAGTTTTCTCGGCTGTAACATTTATTTTTAACATTAAAAGTATATTGTGAAAATAATTATTAGCTCTGTATAGAAATGTTTTTACAAGCTCACAGTTGGAATTGATATGGATTTTGTTCATCTCACCTTTTATCATTTATAACGGTCTCAATGGCATTCCTGAATTGATTTTCCTGCAATGTTTGTATATCCAGCCTTATACCAATCTTGTGATGTACAACTTTTTCTACATTAAACCATTGATCTCCAAGCATAGGTATACCGATCAGAGGTACTCCAGCTGTAATAGCTTCACCTGTTGATTGTAAGCCTCCTTGGAAAATGAAGGCTTTTATTTTTGGATGACCTGAATAGCAATGGACGAATATTTAATGATCGATTAAAAAATATATATCAAAAGGTTGTTGTGATCTCCACGTTTATTATAAAAAAAAACAAATCAAAAATACAAAAGGCCATGTGATCATTGTTTTTTTAACCCGAGTGAGCTAGAAGGTAGTTAAGATGGCCTGTGAAGGTCCTTAACATGCTCTGTTGTGCAAACGCTTACACCTTACAGTTTAAAGGAATTTAGTTTCAGATACAATAGATTAATTTTATTTCCTGGAAACCTTACAGAAACTATTTTTTTTATATTTTTTGCTATATCTGTCGTAATGCCCTAGTAGGTAATGGTTTACTTTTAGAATTACCACTACAATGTAAAAAAAAAAACATTCGCTCTATAACGATCTTGCAAAGAGACTGATCGAGGCCTCCCGCGGTCTATTCTTTGCATAGAGAATTAACATTAAAATTCAGTGTGGCAATGCGGCCAGATACGAGATACGCAGAAATTTAATTCCAGGTGGTATTTTAATTGTATATTTTGTAAATATTGTAGATAATTTCAAATATATTAAATTTAATTAAAATCATACTTACGTAACAAATCCGATTGTGGTAGCCATTTTGCAATACGTATATTGTCCGTACGTCCAGGTAACTCATCTTTGTCCCACTTCCATAGAACATCGTAAGGTAACTGGGAGAATACTTTAACTAAAATCTGAACTTTTTCTGGTGGTAAAAGTGAGGGTTGCACATTTGTACCTAAACTCATATATATTACACCGTTCTTAGAAGAGTCAAGATAGTCTTTAAGATCCTGAAAATATAATATATTATGTAAAAATTGTATTTTGTTATTAATATAACGTGAAGTTTATTGTAATAAAATTAAATAAAACTTACGGTTGGTAATGGTTTTTCTGGCTTCTCGTGTATTCCCCATATATAAACGACATTTGGTGGCACAGGTCTATTGCTTTCCCATAACGGATGTACATTTACCATCATCAGATCTACATTGTTTTCCAATTCACCTATTTTTGGTGTGTTCGGTCCGAAAACTCTTTTCAACATTGCATTCTCTATTTCTTCAAATGTCCTCAAAATTTTTTCATTTTTGTAATATTTCCACAATAAATCTATTTTTTCCCAGTTTGTGAGATTGTTTATTTTTTGATTTGTCAGACTCGGGTAAAGAAACGGATGCCAAGCAGCACCTACAGTTTCTATGTTAAAATCGAAAAGTCCAAACGATCCTACCTGTATTACCGGTACATTGAATACATGAGAGTAGGCTAAGGCCGGTCTAACATACGTTTCCAGCAGGATCAAATCAAATTTTTCATTCTTGATTAAATTTTGAATCTCCGGAAGGTTTAACTGCATTTCAACAATGTCGTTCATTACCATAAATACTGGTGCCATAAATTCTAGTATATCTTTTTCTCCATCTCCTTTTGAAGTGATTTTGTACAGTTCCGCCCACATGGCATACGATAAATCGTGAACATCTATTTCCGTATAATTTGGCGGTGTTTTAAATTTTTCGAATGCAGGATCTGTTGTTATAACGACGACTTCGTGGCCACGTCTAGCCAGTTCTTGAGTCAAAGGCCGAAACACAACCTGATGACTTATTGAGGGTGTTGGGAACACTCCCAATATTCTTGCTGCAATGGACTGAGAAACTGCCGCAGCTATAACTAATATAAATAATGATACACTCATTATAATTATTAAAGTTCTATTATTATTATTTATTGTAAAAAGAATTAAAACTTGTGTAAAATATGCGTGTCACTTGCAGTGTAGCTTTTATGTTACAATTGAAACGGTCTGTCTCAAATTTATATTTATTAGCGTCTATTTAGATTGATAGGGTTACCAAAATATAAATATCTTATATTTTGGTATAATATATTCTTTTAGAATATCCAATACATGGATTCCTAAGAAAAATTAGGACTTTA
Source organism: Euproctis similis (assembly GCA_905147225.2). Taxonomy (NCBI): domain Eukaryota; kingdom Metazoa; phylum Arthropoda; class Insecta; order Lepidoptera; family Erebidae; genus Euproctis; species Euproctis similis. Next base: position 18,990,829 of record LR990106.1, read on the forward strand.
TAGTTATATTTATTTAATATCCGAATGCCTAAGTCAGCGGCAATTATTCCGAATTATTTTTTAATCACATAAAATAAGTGACGGAAATTCTTGCAGTATTATTAAACACCACGAGACTTTTTTTCTCAATTAACCGGTATTTACAATTTATTTGTTTAGGATTCGCGTTTGTTTTTGGTTCCAAATTATTGATCGAGTAAAGGATATCATTCCAGTTATTTTGAAGAAATGCACTTGCAAACTGCCTAATAGAAATATACACAGCAAGTCACAATAGCAGAATCAATTGTACTAAATTTAGTTATAGAAGGTAAAAAAGGTGTTTAGTTACGTAAATGGGTAAAGTACTGTATAATCATGTCTTCGGACAAATATACATTAATATTTGATTTAATAGTCAAAATGAGCAAATATTAACAAATCACTTAAGAAATAACATAACATAACTTCACGCCTTTGTTACCCGAAGGTGTAGGCAGCGGCTGTTAAGCCTCGTCTCGCCGTTATGTTTAAGTCCCAAATGGAATAGTAGGCGAACCTATTGCCATACCGGGCACAAAGTTTTTCAGTCATCGATAATTATCACACTTAACTTCCGAAAACAAATTCGAATAGTCATTGGTGTGAGCCAGTGGCTGGATTCGAACCCGACATCTGTATCAGAAGCCGTGTGCTTGAGCACTTGGACCACCGAGACTAAGAAGAAATAAACAAATGTTTTATCACACAGAACGTTCAACCCTAGCAAGAAATGATATCCGTTAATTATACTTTATTATTATTGATATGGAAATGTGCTTCGTCACGGAACTTCAATGTTAGTTTTAAAATTTCGTTTTCTTAACTATCAATACTACTATTTATAACATAACATAACTTCACGCCTAATGTTACTGGAAGGTGTAGGCAGCGGCTGTTAAGCCTCGTCTCGCCGTTATGTTTACGTCCCAAATGGAATAGGTGGCGAACCTATTGCCATACCGGGCACAAAGTTTTCAGTCATCGATATTTATCACACATAACTTCCGAAAACAAATTTCGAAAAGTCATTGGTGTGAGCCAGTGTCAGGAATCGAACCCGGACCTCTGGACCGAAGCCGTGTGCTTGACCACTGCGCCACCGAGACTTACTATTTATAAATAAGCTCTAATTTAATGTTATGAATTTGAAAAAGTACTTTAAAAAAACATAGATCTAAAATTTATAATCAAGTTGTAATTACGGCTTAACAACCACAACCTTCGGGTAAAATAGGCGTGAAATTATGTTATATTAAGTTATAATAAGTTGTAATTGAAGAAAAATTACTGCTGTAAACAACTATGATAGCGATCAGTTGTTTGAATATAAGCATACAGCTTGTTTTATTGTGTTTATGCAAAATGAGTAGCCTTTACGCCTTTTTCTACTCGAAGGGGTAGGCAGTAGCTGCTAAGCCTCAACTCACCGTTATGTTTACATCCCAAATGGAATAGATGGTTAATAATATAATTATTATAATTAATTGAATTAAATAATTTAATCGGATAAGTAGTGGGCATGTTTGTTGTAAATATTTACACAATAGGAGTTAGCAGGTCATCAGTTTTTTTAATCGTTCTTTTGTTTATCAATCCAGTTCCTCCATGCTGATACTTTAGCATAAAGACCCAGGTAGTTTGGAGTAGCACAGCCATGCCTGATTACTTATTTTGGTACACTATCAACCCTATAAAAAAATGTTGTAAAAATTACCTATATTAGTTTTATATAGATTACATATATCAAACAAAAATAACTGATATATACAGTGGAAATATAAAAGCTGATGATGAAAATATAAATTGATAGCCATTAAATAGAGCTTTATAACTTGTGAACTTGATTAAGTGAATTATAACGAAAACATAAATGCTTTGTATTTCCCAAGTGGAAATAACAGTTTAGAATTTTAAAATAATAGCTACAAGTACTTTTTTTCTCTGAAACTAATAAAAATTAAGTATTTATATCCCGTGTGCAAAAATAATGTAGACCAGTGTTATCAATGACTTGGCAAAAACTGATGTATGACGTAAATATGTTATGGCCAATATTATATTATGAAGCCTAGAATTTACTTGCCTGGTATGGCAAGCTTGCATGGTGTTCCGGCACAAAGCATACTGGGGGTAATATATATTGCGGCTTATAACGGTTGCCACATTCAGCGCAGATATACACTGCAAAATCGGATGGATGTAGGAGTCGAGGACGGCCAAAACACACATTCCATGAGCAATTAGAACGTGTTTTGGAGGAAGGTGATGTTAGGAGCCTTAAACATCGACGAGCGTCCATGAATGGAGTTATGAAAGTCATCAAAGCGAGTGAAGCATGTAAGAAACGTGCCTTATGGCGCTGTGTTCGCTTTGCCTACCCCGCCAGGGATTTGGCGTGTAGTTATGTATGTATGTACATTCTATTTAACTTTGGGTACTTGAACACGTAATATTTTGGGAGGGCCACAATTTTCCTGAAAAGTAATTTCAATTGATAATTATTAAGACACTATAGAAAAAAAATACATTTAGTGGTAGAGCTAAGCAGTACGCTGCATGAATGGGCCGGCTCAACCGGTGAAATACCACAACCTCTCAGAAGATAGACGTAAAGTGGCTCATGCCGCGTTTCGTTCGGTGAGAGAGGTACCCGGAGGCCCAACTCCCTTCCCCATCCTTCCCTAACCCCTATCCCTTAAAGGTCGACAACGCAACAGTAAGTCTATATGTATTGCTGGTGTCCATGGGCGGCGTTGGTTGCTTACCATCAGGTGACACGTCTGCTCGTTTGCCCTCCTATCCCATAAAAAAAAAACATATTACCACTATCTTTTTATTGGCTTCTATAGCGAAATCAATTTACTTTTATTTGCCCAACTGCTCTTGCAGAAGAGGTCGTTTTCTTCATCATTAGCCCTTTTGAGGTCCACTGCTGGACGTAGGCCTCCCCCATAGAGCGCCACAACTGCCGGTCCGCTCAATCATGGGGGGTTTTTTCATAATCGCCACGCTTGGCAGGCGGGTTGGCGATCGCAGTAGGCTGTATTGTCTTGAGGGAGAATGCTGCTGCCCATTCTCCTAGCTTTTCCCTTGATCGCCTTTTCCGACACCCACGGGAAGAGATGGGGTGGCGGTATTCTAAGCCGGCGCCACATACACACACAGCGTCTTCTTAAGTGACACTATAGATAACATAACATAACTTCACGCCTTTTGTTACCCGAAGGTGTAGGCAGCGGCTGTTAAGCCTCATCTCGCCGTTATATTTAAGTCCCAAACGGAATAGTAGGCGAACCTATTGCCATACCGGGCACAAAGTTTTTCAGTCATCGATATTCAGTAAAAAATACTGAATTTATAATTTTGTTGAAATTTATCTTCTATTTTAAACACTAACGAACCTAAAACCTACTTTCATAGCTCATATCCATAAAGATTGCCCAAAACGAATCGTCAATAGCGATAAAACCGCCGTTTGTAATTTTTTCTGTTGGTCGTCTAAACATAATCCTTTTGCCATTGGCGTGAAATAAAGAATATTGAATGGAATTGAATTACATCAAACCTTTAGTATTTTTTTATTAATTTGTATACTATTATTATTGTCTCAATAGCTTACACTATTCTTTTTCCCAATAGCTTGTTAAATGTGCATGTATGTGCAATAAAGTCAAGACATCGGTCAAAACAACTGCCCAACAAAAGTGTAAGTATTATCAGTCATGCAACATATAAAACAAGTAGTTTTTACGAGTTTTCTCAGCTGTATTTTTTCAACTACAACATATGTATATTTAACTCAATGTATTCAAATCTCTATAGAAATATTTATGAAGATTACAGTTGGTGTTGTTACAGATTATGTTTCATCTCACCTTTGATCATTTATAACGGTTTCAATGACGTTCTTGTTGTTGAATATGGCAATGTTGATTCACAATAAGTTGGCAGCAATTAAAGTAATGTATTAAATAAATAATAGTTTAAAAAAACTAAAAAACACGCTTTTTATAGAAAACCGAACTAAAAAATTGAAAATAAATTTTAATGAATTTAAATTAAGAAAATAGTGTTAAAAATTTCAATGAATATAAATTAATAAGTGTGAATAAAAAAAATAAAAAAATTTTAAATAAAGCGTGGGGTGCATGGTGTCAATAGTTATAAATATTTTATTTACAGATATGAGTAAGTGATTATCATTTCGATAATATCTTAAAAAGCACCCCACGCTTTTTTTAAAATAAAATATTTTTTTTTTATTCACACTATTATTAATTTATATTCATTGAAATTTTTAACACTATTTTCTTAATTTAAATTCATTAAAATTTATTTTCTATTTTTTAGTTCGGTTTTCTATAAAAAGCGTGTTTTTTAGTTTTTTTAAACTATTATTTATTTTATATTTTTTAGTTCGGTTTTCTATAACAAGCGCGTTTCTTAGTTTTTTAAACTATTGCTTAACTATTTTAAAGCGTGCTAACAACGGATATCAAAACCTAATTTGAGGAATAGCGCCATCTGTGACTTATACAAGGAACTCGTTTCAAGTTGATAACGTAGACTTTCCGCTGATTGCCACTAGATGGTGCGAGAAGTAAACTATGAACACTAAAAAATTAACAAAAATCATATTTTGCAATAATTTTATCAAATTAGTGTATTGTAATCGGTCCTCAATAAATCTACAAAGTTTGAACGAAATCTGGCCGTTTAAAGTGGGTCAAAATCGCGCCCAAAGAAGTCGGTTACAAACAAACATACAAACATACAGGTGAAGCTAATAAAAAGCTAATAAAAAGGAGGATGTGGTAATGTTGGTACTATTCCTCTTCCTGTTCATAACTTCTAACTAACTAAAAGGTGTAAGCGTTGTTGTTCTCAATAAATAATAAAACGAGTGTAATTGCAATTAGTTTTTTTTCGCAACATCAGGTTATGGGCCCAGACACGAAATATATGTAAGCAAAACTTACATATTACATTACGGCAGCAGAATCGACGAGAAGCAAAAAGTATTTATTTATTTCACTACAGTTGGCGGTGTGCTCGAGCTCGGGTACTGCGGAACATCGTCGAGAAGTAGGTACTTGTTATTTGATGAGAAAGGACAAGGTTGGAATGGAGGGCAATAGCAACAAAGTGAATATGATCAAGTTATAAGGGGCCCGAAACTGAAATATTTGTAAATTCCTAACAACGGTTCAGTTGAGGGGCAATGGGTGGTTAGACATTGTGGAGGGAAGACAGGTAAAGCCTGAAATTGCCAGTGATATACCTGCATGGCAAACTAAGGATGCCAAAGCACAAATGTTGCTGGTTACACGGATGTCAGAAGAGGTAATGTTGCATATCATTACATGCACGAGTTCTGCCGGGATTTGGCGGAAACTTCATTGTGTTTATGAACAGAAAACTGAGACTAGTGTGCATATTATACAACAGAGATTTTTTCAATATAAGTTTGAAAGAGGGATAGACATGTCTCTTTTCTTATCCAAGATTCAAGAAATACAAAACCAATTAAAACAGACGGGGGAAGATATTTCGGACAAATTTGTTATCACGGAAGTGTTAATGTCATTACCGGACGAATACAAACATTTTGTTTCGGCCTGGGAGTCTGCGCCTGACGACAAACAAACATTTGATAATTTGGTGGCCAGAGTACTAATTGAGGAAGAGCGAATAAAAGGGAAAAATGAAGAAGCACAGTCATCCCCTGGATTTGTTGTGAAAAATAAGAGAAGTGTAAAATGTTTCAAATGTGGTAAAACTGGACATTATCAAACTGAGTGTAAAAGTAATAGCAAAATTAACAGTGAAGGGAACGTAAGTAATGATAGTAATTGTTTTTATTGTGGGAAGTTTGGACATTTCAAGTTACAGTGCTGCATTCGTAAACAAAAAATGACAAAAAGTGAAAATATAACGAATAGTAACGCGTTTGTGGTGTCTAACTCGTCGCATAAACTGCTAAAAGCGAGGTGGCTAGTGGATTCAGGTGTGAGTGAACATATGTGCCGGAATCGTGAATTGTTTACATCATTTTCAAATATGGCGCAAAAATCTGTAATCATAGGTATATAGGATGACAGTGCAAGTATCGAACGGAAATGAATGGATTGACACAGTCATAGACAACGTGTTATATGTTCCTGAATTGCAAACTAACCTATTTTCTGTAAATCGCGCCACAGATAAAGGTTATTTAATGCTTACAAATGCCGACTCAATTTTTAAAGAATAATAAAATTTGTGCAATTGCGAAAAGAATTGGAAAGGCGTTTTATCTGAAACTACGCTATGATAATAATTGTGATATTGCTAGTACTGAATATTAGTGCCGAACAACCTGAATGAATGGCACAAGAGATTGGCGCATCAGAACTTTTCTTATGTAAAAGATATTTTATGAAAAATCAACATTAAGGTTAAACAAACATCCAACTTGGTGTGTGAGAGTTGTTTGGTTGGAAAAATACAAAGATTGCCATTTAAAAAAAGTGAATACAAGAGTAATAGGACATGTGAATTAATTCATGCCGATACGTGTGGTCCCATGGAAGAACCGTCAGTTGGTGGGTCAACGTACTTTGTTGTGCTAAAAGATGACTATTCAAACTTCAGAAGTGTGCATTTTGTGAAAACAAAAAATATGATTAAGTATGTCATCGAAGATTACACAAATAAGGCTGAAAATAATACTGGAAACAGAGTGAAGATATTCAGGAGTGATAATGGCCTGGAGTTTGTGAACAGGGCTGTTAAGGAAATGTTTGCAAGACGTGGTATAACACATCAAACTACAGTACCATACACCCCTGAACAAAACGGAAAGGCTGAAAGAGAGAATAGAACATTGGTGGAAGCCGCCAAAACAATGATACACGAGAGCCATTTACCAAAGAAACTATGGGCCGAAGCTATAAATACAGCAGTGTTTGTTTTGAATAGGACAGGCAAGAGCCACGAAGATGGACAATCTCCATTTGAGGTATGCACTGGGAAAACTTATGGTATCCACAGACTGAGAGCTTTTGGTACAGAAGTATATGTACACATTCCAAAAGAAAAAAGGAGGAAATGGGATCCTAAAGGAGAAAAAGGTTTGATGGTTGGACATGATGAGGATGTGAAAGGATACCGCACCTACTATCGTGAGAAGAACACGGTAGAAATAAAAAGGGAAGTGGAATGTGTTTATACAGGAAGAAGAGAAGGAAAAACCTCAAGTGAAGAGAGGTGAAGGTCAAACTGGACTGTCATTAAACCTTGAAGAGGAAATAATGTAAGAGAATAGTCCCGTAACAGGTAGTGAGATAGGTACACTTGAATCCCAAGAGGCAGAGACAACTCACACAAGTATTATACTAGAAGATAACTCTGAAAATGACAGTGACTACTTGTTATGCAGTGAAGATGAACACCTATTGGAAGAAATTGATTTACCCAAAAGAGAAAGGAGTACACGTGAGCGTAAACAAACAGTTTTCTACAAATGCAATAATATGCAGTTGGACCAAAGTCAGTGTATCCTGCTACATATGATGATGCCATGAGTCGAAAAGATGCTGGTAAGTGGAGTGCAGCTATTGCTAGGGAACTTGAGACTTTGAATGCCAATAACACATGGGAACTTTGTAAATTGCCTGTAAATGCAAAGCCAATAAGTAGCAAATGTTAGCCCAGTTAAGTTGCATTGTGATAATCAGTCAGCTATTGTAAATGCAAATACAGACTCAGTTAAACGTCTTAAACATGTTGATATTAGATATCACTTCATTATGGACTTAATTAAGAATAAATTAATTCATATTCAGTACATTAGTACTTGTGAATAACTGGCAGATATGTTAACAAAATCATTAGGTAAAGATTTATTAATTAAGTTTCTAACACAGTGTAATGTCAAAAGTTCATATTTGTATAATTTAGTTTAGTTTGTATAATGTGTATAAACATTGAGAAGGGGTGTTGTTAAATATGGCAATGTTGATTCACAATAAGTTGGCAGCAATTAAAGTAATGTATTAAAAAGGGAATATGCAAAGGAGGATATGGTAATGTGGTACTATATATATGGTACTAACTAAAAGGTGTAAGCGTTGTTGTTCTCAATAAATAATAAAAAGAGTCTAATTGTAATTAGTTTATTTCACAACAACAGTTCTTGAATTGATTTTCCTTCACTGTTTGTACATCCAGCCTAATAACAATCTTGTGATATACAATTTTTTCTACATTAAACCATTGATCTCCAAGCATAGGATGCTTGGAGATATTCCAATCAGAGGTATTCCAGCTGTAATCGCTTCACTTCTTGATTGTAAGCCTCCTTGGTAAATGAAGGCTTTTATTTTTGGATGACCTGAATAATAACAGAGAAAAATATGATGAATGATTCAAAAATATATATCTAAAGTTAATTGTGATCTCCACGACAGTATAAAAAAAAACAAAAATATAAAAAACCTAACCTAAAATTGCTTTTCTGTCCAAGTGAGCTAAAATGTATTTATGATGGCATATAAAGGTCCTTGACATACTCTGCAGATGAAACGCTAAAGTCTTACGATATGAAGAAATTTAGTTTCAGATACTACAGATTACTATGATTTCCTGGAAATTTTATGGAAACAAAAATTTTTTCTTATTAGGCTTTAGTTCGTTTACTCAGTTTAAAAATTCATTACCATAGAAAAGCATATTCAAACTAAATTAAATGATACTAACGTAACAAATCTGATTGAGGTAGCCATTTCGCTATTCGAATATTGTCTGTACGTCCAGGTAACTTATCTTTGTCCCACTTCCATAGAACATCGTAAAAACTGAGAGAAAACTTTAACTTAAAGCTGCACCATTTCCGGTGGTAAAAGTGAGGGTTGCACATTTGTACCTAAACTCATATATATTACACCGTTCTTAGAAGAGTCAAGATAGTCTTTAAGATCCTGAAAATATAATTTATTATGTAAAATTGTATTTTGTTATTAATATAACGTGAAGTTTATTGTAATAAAATTAAATAAAACTTACGGTTGGTAATGGTTTTTCTGGCTTCTCGTGTATTCCCCATATATAAACGACATTTGGTGGCATAGGCCTATTGCTTTCCCATAACGGATGTACATTTACCATTATCAGATCTACATTGTTTTCCAATTCACCTATTTTTGGTGTGTTCGGTCCGAAAACTCTTTTCAACATTGCATTCTCTATTTTTTCAAATGTCCTCAAAAATTTTTCATTTTTGTAATATTTCCACAATAAATCTATTTTTTCCCAGTTTGTGAGATTGTTTATTTTTTGATTTGTCAGACTCGGGTAAAGAAACGGATGCCAAGCAGCACCTACAGTTTCTATGTTAAAATCGAAAAGTCCAAACGATCCTACCTGTATTACCGGTACATTGAATACATGGGAGTAAGCTAAGGCCGGTCTAACATACGTTTCCAGCAAGATCAAATCAAATTTTTCATTCTTGATTAAATTTTGAATCTCCGGAAGGTTTAACTGCATTTCAATAATGTCGTTCATTACCATAAATACTGGTGCCATAAATTCTAGCATATCTTTTTCTCCATCTCCTTTTGAAGTGATCTTGTACAGTTCCGCCCACATGGCATACGATAAATCGTAACATCTATTTCCGTAAATTTGGTGGTGTTTTAAATTTCTCGAATGCAAGAACAACGACTTCGTGGCCACGTCTAGCCAGTTCTTGAGTCAATGGTCGAAACATAACTTGATAACTGATGGAGGGCGTCGAAAACACACCTAAAATTCTTGCTGCAGTGGCCTGATTTACTGCAACTGCTAAAGCTAATATATTTAATATTACTTTCATTTTTATTTGCTTAAGAATTTTAAACTAGGAGTATGATTTTAGGAGATTTTTATTTAAGAATGAGATTTTATATACAATAGGTGTAGTGGTTACTCTTACTGTGAGCTTTTATCTTTCAATTGAAACAGCTGATCTCAGATTTATATTTATTATTGTCTATTTAGATTGATAGGGTTGCCAAAATGTGAATATGATATGTTATTTAAGATAATGAATAAAGTATATACAATATTTAATACATTAATTCCTCAGAAAATGTAGAATTTAGCTTATTATCCGAATGCCTTTATCAGCATCTTATGTTGAATAAATAAGTGAGGAAAATTCTTTCAGAAATATTTAACTATATACAATTTTGTCAGTTTCCTGAATCTGTACAAAGACATTTTTTTAATTAATTCACAGCTCCAATATTTGGAATTTATTAGATTAGGATTCACTTTTATTATTGGGACATGATTGTTGTCATGTGTACTGAATATCAGTACACAGTTTTCAGTTTCGTGGTTGTTGTGTAAATTGACTTAGATCAATCACACAGACAATAGTTATAAATAATACTATAATGTACTACGCTACAATCATGTTTTTGGAAAATATTCATGTAATTCGATTGTATGGTCAAAATGACTAAACCTATATTATCTAACTTATCTGTCAGTAATAACATGTTAGTAATTAGGTTCCTCTGTCACATAAAAAATAAAAAAATATTCATCATTCAAGACAACAACAACAAACTACTAGCAAGTACAACCCTACACAGAAATAATATCACAACAGATTATTATATTTTATTATTATTGTGATAAGAAATGTGCTTCATCATTTGACTTTGATATAATTAACTAGCTGACCCGGCGAACTCTGTTTCGCATCAAAAGTAATAACTGCTGCCCCGCTATGATAATACTGCAATATCTTCGACAAATTTGAAGTCGATAGCAGCTATAGGTTAAAAATGGGAATTTTCCATTGTTAACACCCCCGCAACCCCCCTTGTGGGTGGAATTTCGTAAAATCCGTTCTTAGCTGACCTCTACTCGGCGAAAGGAATAATCCTACCAAATTTCAAGTCGCTACGCCTTATGGTTCCAGAGATATCGTGATGAGTCAATATATAGGTGGAAATCTTTTATATAAATTATATAAATATAAATATAAATTATATAAATATATAGATAATATCTACTATTTTTAACCATAATTATCTACTATTAATAAAATAAAAAGTACTCGTTATTAATTGTTATGCAATATGGAAAAATTGGAAAAATTGAAAGATATTTTAGATAATAATATGACTCATATCGTCATTCAAGTTCTGCAATGTAAGCATACAGCTTGTTTTATTGTATTTATGCAAAATGAATAGCAGATAGAACATTTATGAACATTAAAACAGTTGGTCTTTTTTAAGGGATAGGAGGGCCAACGAGCATGCGTGTCTCCTGATGTTAAGTCACCAGTGCCGCCCATGGACACCTGCAACAGATATAGTGTTGCAATTCCGTTGCCGACCTTTAAGGATGAGAAAGGATGGGGAAGGAAGATGGGCCTTAGGGTACCTCTCTTACCGAACAAAAAGCGCCATGAGCCGACTCATTGGTGCAGTGAACTGCTTGGCTCTACCACTGTTAAAGAGGTAGAGCCAAGCTCTAGCTCTTTGCAAAATAAAAGGATAAATAAAAGGATGTCTAGCTCTGTTCTTCCCACGTTTCTGTTCATTAAATGAAAATTACACAGGCTAGATTGGTATTTTTAGTTATAAAGCACTGTTACTGAATATGTTTAAAATGTAAGTCGTAACTTAAAAAAACACTTGATTATTATATTATAAACACATTGAATAAAATAATAGAATCCTTTTAAAAAATTTTATATTTATAAATATTTAAACAATAGGGATAAACAGATCGTCGAATTGTTTTAATCGTAATTTAGCAATATTAGTGTCAATCCAATTTCTCAATGCTGATACTTTAGCGTAAACACCTGGATAGTCTGGTCTAGCACAACCGATGCCCCATGAAACGATACCTGATAATTTATTTTGGTACGTCAGAGGTCCACCACTGTCACCCTGTAAAAAGAAACAATATGTTAACAAAAAAAAATCATAATATTCAAAACCGACCGAATTAGGATGTAATTAGGATCTCAAAAATGTACAATATTTTATGTAGATGTCACATTCTAATTTGGATCAATAGTAAAATGGATTCTCATTAGAAAGAACAAGAAGAACTCTTACGATATCTATATATAATTGAATGCTTTCCCATCATACTTTCATATTTTTTATTTGGAAATGTATTTGGAAAAATAAAACAGTGTATTAAACAACTAGTTAACTCTTTCAGTCACGATTTTTTATTATATATTTTCAAATCATTTAAGTGTCAGTTTTGACATTAAATACGACTAAAATATCACATGAAATAGAAAAAACAAAATCTAGCTGCTAAGGCTTCCGAGGAATGAGGTGGTTAGCAACACTAACCGCCATGACTGTTGATACAAAGAAAACTATGATAAAATATGAATATTATTTATTGATGTTAAAAATACTCTAGGCAAAATTGATCTAAAAATTTTTATGAAAATCTGCAAAACTGGTTTTCCTTTGCGAATACAGTGGGGCACTTTACATGTACTACACTGCCATATAGTACGCACTGGAGATAGTTTAGTGCTACATTTGCAACATCTTCTGGAAGTGCTTCTTTTTGGGTGATGGCGACTGTATTCTAGTCGAATTTCTAAAGGGACTGAAGGCTTGTGACGCTTTATAAATGCGGGTCCAGGACAAGAGTTAGTCTCTAACATATTCTGGAGCCAGTAGACCCTGGTAAACTCTTCGTTTGATTCTTTCAGTTCGTCATCTTCTTCATCATCTTTCAGAGTCATCATGCTGAGGTCCTTTCGTAAAGACGATTGCAGGTCTTTATAAACTAAAAAGGAATTGACCACACTGCTATCTAAGAAGTGAAAAAGAAATCCTGTGCCACCACTTGTGCGATTTTATGTCCGCAGCATAACTGCCTTTCAATTGGTCGAATTTGTCTATGCAGTTCATATTGGCGTTATATAGCCTTATACCGCCTCTCAAAATTCTATCTCTTTTTAGCATTGGCATTGGTTTTTTGAACTTCGCCAATCAAATCCCCTAAGACCAACGGATTCGGATGGTCTTGTCCAGTTTCTCCATCATCCTGATCGCTACAAATACTCTCGCTACCTAAAGGAATATCTTCCAACAAGTATTCCGCGATTTCTCTATCTCGTAGCTGGCGTGAATAACGAAACAAATACGAAAATGATAAATAACTTACCTGTATAAATTTTATTTAGGCCATGACCAGAAATCTACAGGTGTCACGGTTGTTAGTTTACTAACCACTATAGATAAGAAGTCAATACACAGCGAAAACACAAAAGTAATAGTATTTCTATATAAACGCAGATATGTATATAAGAATAAAATGCACGAAAAATAATTGAGAAAACAGTTTACATACCTAAATTAATTTTTTTTTCAAAGAACACGCAAAGAAAAGTACGTTAGGGCAAATTTCAACTCGACGAAAGTGATGTATCATTTATTCGATTTCGCCGCCAATCGTTCGAATCAAGCCCTAAGGTTCGAACATTCGTAACAGTTTAACGGGCTGTCGCCAGATGATACTAATATTAAAATTAAAAAATCAGGAATAGGTGGTTAGTGATACTAACCACCAAGACTGAAAGAGAGACTTAGTCACAAATAAATATTCTTTTCTTATAAATATTGTCTTAATGTTTATTTTTTATTTAATTTTATTTCAGTGTTTTTTTATTATTCTACCTATCGTTATTTTCTTTTATTTTGATAAGATAATTTTTTTTATAATGAATAAAAAATAAGTATGTATATCCCGTGCGCAAAATTGCTTCAGACCGGTGTTATCGATGACTGGCCAAATCGTGTCTGATGTATGTCGTATTTATGATACGATGATCTGTTCTATATTCATGTTCTTTTAAGTATCTATTCCAGGAGGCTTAATAAATTATGCCACATTATGTTGCTATGTTATGAAGAGCATGATTTACCTGACAGGCATCCTTGCCGCCAACCGGTATTCCAGCACAAAGCATCCTGGCAGTAATATTATATTGCGGCTTATAACGATCGCCACATTCAATATCATTAACTTTGGGCACTTGAACACGTTGTAATATTTTGGGAGGGCCACCATTCTCCTGAAAAATAATTTCAATAGATCAATAATAATTAGCAGTCGACATACATATATACATTCTTCACGCCAAATCCCTTGCGGGCTAGGCAGAGAGAACGGAGCGCCATAAGGCACGATTCTTACACACCAGTGAGGTGTGTTCGTTGACGCTTCGTTGACTTTCATAACTCTTTTCATGCACGTGCGTCGAATTTTGAGGCTGTGTCATGGAATGTGTGTCTAGGCCGTCTTCGACTCCTACATCCATCCGCTTTTGCATTGTATATCTACTTAGTCATTCTTGCATCATCCATTCTTTCTACATGTCCGAACCATCGGAGCATGCCCTTTCTTGCTTTTGCACCGACACCCTCTTTCAATCCGACTTCTTTCCTCATAACCATGTTTTCCACGCGGTCAGCGAGGGTCACTCCGCAGATTTTGCGCAATGCCCTAATTTCGACCGCGTTTATCCTAATTTCATGCACGCTCTGCAATACCCAGCTCCATAAGTTAGTGTTAGGATTACATTGTGAATTAGCTGGGCTTTTCTGCTTATATCTTTTGCGCCCAGGAATCTGCCCAACGGCCCATTTATTTTATTTCCTAACGCTTTTCTTCTTTCTACATCCGCGGTGTACCTTCCATCCCTGCTAAAAGCGCATCCAAGATATACAATTTCATTCAACTGTTCCAGCACTACATCGTCAACTATTATCCTTGCATCTGTTCTGGATTCCTCCCTTTCAAACACCAAATCTTTCGTTTTCATCACATTCAGTTGTAAGCCTTTCATCAAACAATTTTATATGGTATTAATATAGTAACTTTCTTAATAGTGACTTGTGTTTGCATATCAGACGGCGATTCGGCTAAGAGCCCAGCGTCATCTTCCACCGTGTTTAATCATTTCAGCAGACATCATATCAATTCCAGCTGCCTTACCATTTTTCATACTTCGGATCGGCCATTCAATCTCTTCCATACTAATGTCCTCGTCAGGTGTTGGCGCAGTGGCGTCAGTCGTAGACTCACTTGCGGCGTCCACGTCCGGAACATACTCGTACATTTCCCCAAAATACTTACTCCACCGACCCAATACATCGTTTGGGTTTGCAAGAATGTCACCAGCCTTAGACATAATCTTGTCCATTCTGGATGTTGACGAAGAACCCCGTGACTTTCTAACTTCCCACCAAAAGAGTTTGTTATTGGCCTCGAAATTCTCCGTCAACCTCACTTCCTCATTCGCAAGTAATCTTTAACGCTTCTCTTTCACTAAGGCTTTGGTAACATTCCTGCAGCGGAAAATATATATATGAGAGCTACCGAGCTCTCATATATATATTTTTCTCTGTCATACTATCATTCTGATTCAAACTTGAGACATAATCCAACCATGCTTTTTTCTTTCTTTCGACGCTGGATTTTACTTCCGTGTCCCACCAGGCATCTCTTAGAATCTTATGTCTCTTTGCACAACCACATACTTCTTTTGCACTATTCACTATACTTTATTTCATTCTTTCCCAGCATTCTTCAACATCTAAGTCAGAAAGACTCGAGTCATTGAGTCTTTTGCTGACTAGGTCTACATACATACTCCGTACACTTTGATCTTCTAATTTTTCACACTTTATCCTTTGAAGCTCTCCGAAATGGGTACGCACTCGTCAGTGCCTCCACTTCATAAATAGGCCCACAAAGCGGCACACCACCAGGTAGTGGTCCGTATCAAGAATGGGGCCTCTGTGGGCTCTTCTATCCCTTAGACTGCCTTAGAGTATTTCGGAGACAACTTCCTACCAAAATCAGATCAATCATACTCTTTTGTTCATTACGTCTCCACGTATACGTGTAAATATCTTTATGACGGAATAATGTGTTAGACACAAGGAGGTTCCATTCCAAGCACACGTCCAAGATCGGCTTACCAGCATCAATCACTCTCTTGTCACCATTCGAACTAAGGACAGCCTCCAGGCCATCTCTCTTGGTTTCGACCCATCCATTAAGATCACCACACAGAATTATGTTTTCATTTCCTTCAAACAAATCCAGAATATCCCTAACAGTTTCCCAATACTCCTCGAGCTCGCGGGGATTGGTGGAGCTGACGGGAGCATAAGCTGCTACCAGTAAGACCCGTGTGGTCGCCAGTTTTATACGAACCCAAAGATGTCTTGGGCCTACCAACTCATAGTCTTTCACTCCAGAAGCAAAGCGGGAGGAGAGAACGACCCCCATACCCCCACTGGCACGGACGTCCAAATCCACTCGGGACTATAGGGCAACCATGCCACCTGGGAGGTCCTCGGCCTCATTCCCCTTCCGCTGTGTTTCCGTCAAACATAAGGCATCGAGGCATATCTCATTTATTACATCCATCATCTCATTCATCTAACTTGTCATACTATCTCTAACATTCCACGTGCCTATACGGCACTCCGCTCTCCTCGTCCCGCTAGGTTTGGCACTGCGTGGAGGGTGGCGGCCCCGTTCACCGCATACGCACGCACGTGCAGTCGCACCGACCTGCGCTAATCGGTACCCATCGCTGTCGGGGCACGCCCTAGTAGCCAGCGCGGCTGTATTAGTTTCAGTCAAGTTTGCGTCCCTCTGGGCCGGCAGGGAGCGCGATGTACATGCTCTTGACATGATCCCATTAGCAGTCAAACTACCTCAAATTTATTACAATTGTCTTACGGCCGAAATTAATAAGCAATCTCCAATCTAAGATTGAAGCCAATCTAAGATCATTGTGTATCTGTCGATCGATTCCCCAAACAAAATCAATCCATGGATTGATTATTGGCACGATTATTAGTAGAAATGGATTAAAAAATTGATCTTAGATAGCAAAGTTTGGATTGGGATTGATTATTGGTTTCGGCCGTTAATAATAGCTTCAATAGAAAAAAAAAATTTGCTTATTTTTATCCAACTACGAAAGGAAGGTTTCGTTTGTTCCTTAAAAAAAATAGAAGCTAAATTTTTTTATTATACTTTTGGAACCGCTTGTTTATTTAGACACTATTCAGACTTAAACAGTTTACAGGCATAATTTTTAAGGTAAGCTATTTAATGCATAAATTCTCTATGTTTGCTTCATACTTCTTACAACTATGATCTATCAAGATAAGACACTATTATAGGAATAAATTGTCTTGAACTTACCTGAGTAGCACCCCAACCAGTAACAGTGGTCATATCACCATCTGAAACTTCTTGATATTCAGGTGCCATTTCTATAATGGCTACTCTACTATTTAACGTTAAAGGCCTTGACAACTTAAGGATGGCTACATCTGAGTCATATTTGTGAAAATTGAAATCTGGGTGCCATGCCAGGCCAGATACACGATATAATAGTCCACCTTTATTGCTGTATGCTGATCCTACGCGAATTGTGTACAATAGTGGAGTCGTGCTGTAATAAAAGAAAAGTTATGTATATAAACGAATAAATTCATAATGACTGGACTAATTTCGCAATTTTTTTATGACAATCCTTATAGCAGGAGGATGTTTCTTAGGGAGTAAATAATTTAAAAAAAACCTGTCTTCGCGTGACACACAACAGTAAGTGACAGTTTGGAATAGCAAACCAAAATCATTTTGCAACGAAGTTGTAAGTTGGGCTGAATGAGAGTGTAAGGATTGAAGGAGTAAAGAAGATTAAGTATAATTTGAGTATGTAGAAAAATGGTAAATGCAAGAATGACTAGGATATACTTTGCAAAAGCTGAAAGATATAGGACTAGACGTAAGCCACGGCACATATCTCATTTCATCAATTCAATCACTTCTTTTTCTCTTTTCAATCACACATCAACACACAAAAGCATATTTAACGTTTTTTTGTTATCCTAGGCATCCTGTAGGAACCCCCACTCGATTTTTCTCTGTTCTGCATGAACGTAACTTGATATAACTTTTTTACACCAACTTAGAAAATGAATTATGTCTATAACTTACTTTATAACACAATGTGCTGCAGTGACAATGATATCTTTTTGCACAATGGAACCTCCACAAATATGTCGACCACTTCTTGCTATCGATACTTGATAAGGGGCATCTGTTATGTCAATATCTTCTCCTCCTACGATCCTTATGTCATCTATTGTTAACGGATTTGGTGCCGAGGCTGCAACAATATAATACGTTGGTTTTAAATATGAGACGAATGAAATTTATGGTCTATGTGAACTATATAGTCTCGTTGGTCCAGTGGTCGCTTCGGTATCTAGAAGTTGCGGGTCGAACCATAGCTCATACCAATGACTTCGAAATTGTTTTCGGTAGTTAAGTGTGATAAATATAGATTACTAAAAAATCTGCGCCTCTTTTTTTGTATATGGCGATAGGTTCGCCACCTATTTCATTTGCGACGTAAACATAAAAGGGTAGAAAAGGCTCACGCCTTTTTTTATGTTATGTGAACTAATTTACATTAGAACCTTCATGGCACATGGCTTTTCACTTTCTATAACGTTTAAATCATTAAACGTAAAAAATATTTATTTTTAGATTTTGCAGAATCACATTCATAACAATGAAACAACTTTTTTGGATTATATCGCGTTTAATTAGAACTTATTTTCTATTTATTTTCCGACGTTTCGTACTCTTTACAGAGATCATTTTTACGAGAAACATCGGGAAATAAATTGAAAATAAGTTCTAAATAAACGCGATATAATCCATAAAAGGTTGTCTCAATGTTACGTAAAAAATAGTTTTTCCTAAAATTTAAAAACAAAACGTAATACTTCCGGTTTGCAATACAGGTTCCCATCATAAAATCTCTCACTGCAATAATACTTCGTTATTTAATTAATTGTATTAAAGCCTTTTAGCGATATTTTTAAGAAAGTTAAAAACAATTAATATATCCTTTTTTTATTAAACCAAATTACATGGATAATGGCTAGTCAAATATATTTTGAGTTAATATTAAACTTACCAACATAAGTTATGAACAAAAAACAGGAAACCAACGACAACATGGTGGAGTTTTGGTGTTATAATGACAAGCATGACTGTCCTATAAATATATACTCAAAATTGTGGTCAAAATTATTTTAATGTTTAAAAAAACCTTCATGTTGGTACATCACCAAATAAATTTAATCTATGTTATGTTTTTGGTATCTTATTAGCTGATAATTATAGAAATAATTCATATGAAATAATGTGTGGGTTCTGTACAATATTAATAGCGTTTCTGTTCAGATCCATATAATTTATTATATTCATTTCATTGATATTTGGCTATCCTGAGTATTTGGAGTTAAAATTGCTGACATCTAATTTAAATCAAAGAATACAAAATAAAAAGATTTTAATAGTAAAGAAAAATGCAACAAAGTTACTAAGAAATAAAACTTTACACGACCCTCCTCCTGTTTTAATTGAATAAAAATATTTAGGCAGATTTAGGCAACAGGTCATCTGATGGTAAGCAACTAGATACCGCTCATGGATACCTGTAACACAAATAGCGAAACGCGCTGCCGCCTTTAAGCTGGAGAAAGAAAGGATCGGGAGTGGGATAGGGAGAGCAGGGGGAAGGGTTCGGGTCCCTGGATACCTCCGTGACCGAATGAAACATGGCATGAGCCTTTTCACGGCTATATTCACGTCTATATATACAAGTCGTGGTTTTTCACTAGTTGAGCCGGCCGATTCATTCGGCGAACTGCGTGGCTCCTATTACACTGGTACACTTATTAAAATATATTTATATATCACTAATATCATTTGAAAATGATAGCATAACCAGCATTCACTATCAGTACATTTTCGGACTCAGGTAAAAGGTTCGATTGCACTAGATACGGATCTACAAATTGAATCTTGGACTTGACCGAGTTTTTAGTAATAGTGGGACAGTGACATATTATTGTATCTTATCAATTTATACTTGCATTATTTATTTAAAGTACAAACCCTTTGAGTTACTCGCGTAATAATATTCAAACAGTTTGTTTATGTATTAAGGTTACTGGGACAAATTATTCGACAATCATTAAAAAAAATACTTGAAATGATAAATGGTTGTTAAAAATTAAAAAAAATACTTTGATACAGATAAAACAAAAAAATTAAGTCAAATATTTTAAATGTTCTATTTTGAGCTAATATCTTAGGTTAAATGTGATGTTGTAGATGATGATGATGAAGGGATTTACACCAATTGTCTGTACGATAGCGATAGATGAACATATTGTGCACAATAGAAGTAAAAAGTGCACTTTGCACTCCTGAAGAAGTGATTACGGTGACATCAATTCACGGTGTTGGTGTTAAAAGGCGTAAGAGTCTAAAACTAATATTTTCATAAATTCACAAAAGTTTCAAAGTGAATGAATTTTGGGCAACATTTTGTCATGTATAAAATCTTTATACATTTTGTATAAAGTCTCGGTGGTCCAGTGGTCGAGCACACGGCTTCTGATCCAGAGGTCAGGGTTCGAATCCTGACACTGGCTTACAGCAATGGCTTTTTAAAATTGTTTTCGGAATTAAGTGTGATAAACATCGATGACTGAAAACTTTGTGCCCGGTATGGCAATAGATTCGCCACCTATTCCAGTTGGAACGTAAACATAATGGCGAGACGAGGCTTCACAGCCGCTGCCTACACCTTCGAGTAACAAAGGCGTGAAGTAATGTTTTTGTTTATAGTCTACCAAATCTTCACTTAGATAGTCAGTTTTCTTGAAATAGATTATGCCCAGTGTAAAAAAAAAAAAGTTTATGAAACTTTGATTAAAACAACTTTTAGGATTATATCGCATTTATTTATTATTTATTTATATTTATTTCCCGACGTTTCGAACTCTTTACAGAGATATAAATAAATATAAATAAATAAATAATAAATAAACGCGATATAATCCTAAAAGTTGTTTTAATCAATGAGTGAGATTCGCGAAAATCTTAGAAATAAATTATGAAACTCTATTAATAAAAATAGAAATTAAATTAATTATTTATTAAAAATTAATTATTAAAAATTTATTAAAAAAGAAACGGAGTAGTAAGCTACTAGAGTTATCCATGAACATTTCTCTAATATCATAAACACACCGCGAGGGCCCAGTTTTGTTCCCGTCCTTTCAGATATGATAGGTCAGAGAATGCCACTGAGCCTCCGAATACCTATCTCACCGAATTCGAGCGAACGTCTGTTTTGATTTTGTGATAAATCATTTACCCTAAGTTCTCCAAGAAAGCGAGCAATTCATGGACAAAACTGGAATTGAAATATTTTGAAGCAACAAATATGTTTGCCTTCAAACTCAACAGTGTGTCTGGCTTTTAAAAAGGTATTATTATTCGTGACTTGAAATTGTAAAAAGCTTGTTACCTTTTAGTAGCTGTTTTGTATAGTGTTATTGTATTTCCAATTAAGTAGAAACGATTAATTATTATCTTGGGTGGTTTAAGAGCTTTTAACTTGTATGTTTGAAAGATAAAAGTGGTAGTGCAACGCACAAATTGGCCAGCTTGACCATTGAAATACCACAAACTCTCAGAATATCGGCTTTAAGTTCTCCCACCTTTCTCATCCCACTCCCTATCCTATCAAGGGCTGGGAACGCAACAATCTTCGTTGCAGGTGTCCATGGCCAGCACTAGTAACTTACCATCAGGTAACCAGTTCTCGTTCAAATAAATATAGCAAAATCTACTCACTTAAAATTAGGAAGATCATGTGATATTTCTCACTTATTTTTCTTTTAATCATGATAAAAACTAAGAGATAAAATCTTTAATGTTGGTAAGTATCTCAGATAATAAAATATTATCAGATAAATCCACCCATCTTCTTATATCTCCTATCTATTTGAAAAGTCAGTGCAAAAACTATCCTAGCTCCGAGCTGGTGGAAAACAATTTATGATTGTTTAAAATTTAGAACAGAATAAATAAAGGACATATTTCATGCAATATTATTATGTATCTTGTGTTAAATAATTAGATAATTCATTCAAAATAAATTTTCTCAGCTTAAAATTAATATAAAAGTTTTAATTTAAAAAAGGTAAATAATTTTATCCCTAATATGGTTGTCATCATAAAAATTTCGATGATCAAAAAGTAGGTAACTCTAACCAAACTTTTCTCTGATTTCAGCTGACTTTTGGTATAGTAATCACTCCAAAGGCACCGAGTAGGTTAAGCAAGCATTCGGAGAAGGTATGTATCTATTTCAAATACCATACTAAATATCTTTATTGTCTTCTTCTAATCTTGCTACTTATTGTAATCTCAACTGGCATCCGAGAGCATTCTGTATATCTTGGCAATCTTGGAGTATTGAGTGACAGGACAGAACTGAACATAATTAGTAGTAAAACAACTTGTAGTAAGATTAATATTTGCTACATTTAATTTATTTTAATTTTTACAATAGTTTTAAATTCGTTAAAAAGATAGCTTAAAGAATCATTAATATCTTAAATAGGTATACGGCAATAATTTAGTTCAGTTCGTTATAGTCTAGGTCAGTAATTATTATTAAAACAATCCTCTTAATAAAATTCAAGTCTATTAATAATAAAGATATTTATTTTAAATCCTATTAATATAGCATATTACAATAAATATCTTAATACTTTTTGTAACTTTGTTGAGTTTTTCTGAAGATCTATCAAAATATATATTATAAAATTAGTTAAATAGCTAGAGATAGATTTAGGTTAGATTTTTCGTTGTACATTTATATTCTTAGATTAGACCACTGACTCATTTGAAAACAAAATACACATATTTTTTTCTCCTTGATGATTGTTAAGCCATGACTCGAATAATAATAATAGCCTCCCAAATTGAATAGTGGTGGAACCTGTTACCGTGTACTGGGAAAATTGATTGGTGATTCGACCGTGAGCTACTCGAGTTAAGTTGTGGGTGTAGGGTGTCATAAAAGACGTGAAAAAAAATAGTAGTATGACGATCAACATTTTTAGGGATACAGTGGTACGTACAAAGTTGAAAAAATATCGTCAGCTACTTACGTATCAGTAGAAAGACCATCAGCTACCGCAATAAAGATTACATAAAGATAAATATATTAAAGCGTTGCTACTAGCAGTTTCCCTAGCTCTGCTTAGTTTCCTGCTAAGTAATATTATGCCGACAGGAATGTTATTCAGTGATTGTTGACATAATTGTCAGCTCCATCGTGAAGGAGGGGATACCAGTCAGTGCACATACGAGTTTATAAATCGCCGGTATGGCAATAGCTTCTCCACCTATTCCATTAAACATAATCTCGAGACGAGGCTTAACAGCCGCTGCCTACACCTTGGAGTAGCAAGGCGTGAATTTATTATGTTTTGTATGCCTAAATATCACAATATTTAACACATTATTTATTTTCTATTTGGTTATTCATCATAATGAATAACCAAATACAAAAAAATAACCACTCAACAGATGTCATCAAATAATCAGATTTTGATCAATTCACAACATGATTTGCGCTTTTACTTCTTACTCCGAACATTTTCTTAGGTTTTTGCGATCTATGAGCAGGATGTTTTATGGACAAATGATCGGCTATTCATCTGATAATAAGTTTTTCTTATGAGAATCGAAGAAATCTTTCATTAATGCTACACACGATCGGTTGTCAGGCTTGTGTCGATAATTTCTAGATATTAAAGTGAATGTATGAAGATAATAATGAACAGTAATTATATAATTTATTATATATCACAATTGCTGCGAGAAAATTTTCATATAAACTTTACTGAACAAACGAGAAATTTAGTACCTGACAATATACTAACTTGGGCTTAAAATAATTAAAAGTTGTGAAAATAACATTAAAGGATTAAAATATCGCGTATTTGCAAAGTTTCAATATCGTTGACTTAACTTCTAGATGAAAAACGACAGCTTATATAAGTTACTATATATTACTACCTTTTGAGACTTTAGTTAAGTGTGTAACAAAGTAAATTAAGAAAAGTAGATGTAGGCAGGCATTAGAATATTCAGGCACATCTCACACAACCTTCCAAGCACAAGTGAAATTCCCAAGATATTCATATTACCAAAGCGGCGAGCGGTTTATGTGTGCCCTTGCGCTAAAAGGAAGGAATTTGTCCACTTTAGGTGTCGTCATGATTTATACAACGAGTTCCGTTGCGACCGCAAAGTTTTTATGGGCAAAGCAAATATGAAGCAGCAAAATTTTCTAGGATGCTATTCAAAATTATAAAACGTCATTTTCTTTAGTATGATTATGACATGGTTGGGCCTCATGATAGTGAAACCTCCAAATACGGAGTAGAGATGGGCGGGTTTGATTGCCGACCGGATACAAATTATGATAAGCATGGATGTGTGTATGACACCTGGGTGTTTTTCTGTGTAATATAAATAAAAGTTTTTATTTATAAAAAAGTTACAATATATCTGTATGAAGGTCTCGGTGGTCCAGCGGTCGAGCACTCTGCTTCTAAATCAAGAAGTCGCGGGATTGAATCCTGGCTCACCACAATAACTTTACGAACTTATTTTCGGGAGTTATGTGTGATAAATATCGATGACTGAAATTTTGTGCCCGGTATGGCAATAGGTTCGTCACCTATTCCATTTGGGACGTAAACGTAACGGCGAAACGAGGCTTAACAGCTGCTGCCTATACCTTCTGGTAGAAAAGGCGTGAATTTATGTTTTATATTTATGTATTAGTATACGATATCTAGTACCTATAACACAAACATTTAGTTGCTTAACTTGGGACTTAAAGGCACTGTTTGTATTGTGTACTAGAATTTAAAAAATAAATAAATTTTACTCTTTTTGGATATATCTCACTATTATAAATGATATAAATTTTATCTATTTGTTCCACTTTTGCTATATTATATTTAAATACGTGTTTTTTAATTAATTATTGTGTCAAATTTTATGAATGAACAAATAAAAAAAAAAAAACAAAATCGCCATATTACGTACCATATGGAATAGTTGGCGAACCTACACACCGGGCGCAAAGTTGTCAGTCATCAATATTCATCACACATAACTTCCGAAAAGAATTCACATATATCATTGGTGTGAGTCCGGAATCGAACCCGCGACTCCTGAATCTGAAGCGGGGAGCCCGAGCTCCGAGATGAGAGAATAGACTGTGCTTTTTGCGTCAGTTTTAAGTTTTATGTTTTTGAAGTCAACGTAATATTGATGAAATATTTTAAAGATGAATCTATGTAAATGCTAATACTTTCTTTACATCATTCGAGTCAGCTCTAAAATACCAGTGAAATAAGACACCGTTTGTTGTTGTTTTTTTACAAAATATAAAACAGTATCACAAGTTCTGTAAACTCTTAAAAAGGTAACACGCCCCTTGAACGGATACGAGACATGAATGAAAATGGGCTTTTAATAATGTGACATACTGTTCTGTATAAGTGCGAGCGGATTATAAGAAAAATATAATACTAATATTAATTACCAGGAAAGTTATCCTGTGTTAAAAGAAATAAAGTCATAAAGCGATTTTTATTTCAGGAATTTGAAGAAACCTAAAAATAGATTAAAAATATCATACTAAATTAGCCAGCGAATTCATTCATCAGCGATTTTTATGCGAAATTTATCATGGATTTTTTAATGACTGAAAACTTTGTGCAATAGGTTCGCCACCTATTCCATTTGGGACGTAAACATAACGGCAAGAGGAGGCTTAACAGCCGCTGCCTACACCTTCGGGTATCAAAGTCGTGACATTATTTTATGTTATATTTAATAACTGACGAGCTTCAAAGAAGTTTATGACAATATTAAGTTAAACTAAAGACTTGTCTATCTCAGGAACTGGTGTGAAGGCCGGCTGAGAACAGATTCTATGACCTTCGAGGGGGATTCGCGGGAGTGGTATATTAAAAGAAACACTGTCTCCAAATATTGCTTCCATAAGTGTGAAACTTAGTCAAAATATATCTTTTAGCATTATATTTATCACTTATTGTTTCAGAATCAAAAACGAATGATTTTGATGAAATTTAAGTGCATATTTATATATTTTCGGTGGTCCAGTGGTCGAGCACATGGCTCCTGAATACAGAGGTCGCGGGTTCGAATCCTGACACATACCAATGACTTTTCAAAATTAATTTTGAAAGTTTTGTGTGATAAATATCGATGACTTAAAATTTTTTTCCCGGTATGGCAATAGTTTCGCCACCTATTTCATTTGGGACGTAAACATAACGGCGAGTCGAGGCTTAACAGCCACTGCCTACACCTACGGGTAGAAAAAGGCGTGAATGTTATGTTAAGTGCATATCGGGTAGGACTAAGAATCAGTCGACACTCATTTTTCATCAATTAAAATGTGAAGGTTCTGTTTCTTTTGTTACGCTAGCATAAAAGATAGTTTAAAAACTATTAGTATATAGGTACAGAGTTATTTTATGGCGATTAATTATTATTTATAATGAATATTCATTATCTAGCACTTGTATCTAAAGTGGTTGATAATCACATCGCGGATTGTGCAAACAAACATTTTTGTTACAGTAATCATAATATATATTTATTATCTCTTAAGTTAGGCAAGGTTCGTAGAATCCTGTACTACAAATAATTACTGCAATGTCACGTGATTAGACGTTAATACGTCATTGCTCCACTTTTAAGGTATAATTTTTGTCAAGTCCAATATTAATTTATTGGAGATGGGTAGTGTAAGATATGAAACTATGTAAGAAAAAGAATATATATACACTGAAAATGAAAATAAAACAATTGTGTCTGTATGTTTATGCCTCATCACGCAAAAACTACTGTAGTGTCTTTACTACAGTTTTTACAGATTATTCAACGTATAATACATACATCTACCATTTAATCACAGCAATATTATATTTTAATTAAAAATCTAGAATCTCTAAAAAAGCTTTTTCATGTGACTTTCAAAGCCCTACTTAGTTCACAATTAAGCTGCTGCTATGCTTGCGTGATAAACTACCTTAATATGAAATAAAATAATAAAAAAAACATTAAAAAGAAGAATATAGAAAAGATTATTAGAATAGAATAACGAATATAAAAGTAATTTTAAAAGACAATATAGGTTTTATATTTCACGACGATATATATATTTATTCCATTTCTAACATCAATATTTTGCAAACAAATTATGATTAAAACATTTGTATGTCTATATAATTATAAGCGGAACCCCTTGAAAATATTGTTATTATCAAACTTCAGTTAAATACTTATGAATCAAGTATATCCCGTAAACACAAACACTAAACAATTAGTTTATCAGTCGAGAATGTGTGAAGGTTCCCTTATCAGTTAAATTATATTGACCCTAATAATCTTTTGTAATTTAACAGGTATAAATGTTCAGCCAGTTACAATGGCCAGTAATTGTGCCACACCATCATGCTGGGCTTAGTTTTCTTGACGTTCTTCATCAGTTGCGTTGGTAAGTTACGTTTTAATTAGTTGATGATTTATTGAAAAGGGGTAATAATATACACTGTTATTGTTAAATTTGATTAAAAGGTAGATTAAGACTGCGTATTTGGAAAATATTTTGGAACAGAAAAAAAATCCACATGATGCTTTAAATTTAGATATTGTACTTAATAATTTTTTTGCAAATAATCTTGCTTAAGTCAGGTGGACTTATGCAAGTTTTATCTGTCTGGATCAAATCTTTTAAAAGGCGTGCAAGTCGGAAAAATTAGAGAATTCAAATTAAATATTCTAAGACTAGAAACTATAACAATAAAACAACTTTTTATGGATTATATCGCGTTTATTTATTACTTATTTTTATTTATTTCCCGACGTTTCGAACTCTTTACAGAGATGATTTTCACGAGTAATTGGAAAATGATGAGTTTGAAAATTTTCATGATTTCTGTTAAGAGTTCGAAATAAATAAAAATAAGTTACTAAATGGGAATAATAAATGGGAAATAATCCATAAAAAGTTGTTATGTTAAAAATGTGATTCGCGAAAATCTAAGAAATAAATAATACAAATTATTCTGAATTTGAAATTTCTGCATTTGAAATTTTGAGTCACGACATTTATTTTATATTATTTTACAGTCACAACGCCTACGTTTAAATCCTTGGAAGACATAAGGATAGTAGGTGGAGATGACATCGAGATAACGGAGGCACCTTATCAAGTTTCATTGAACCTGGCAGGTAGACACATGTGTGGTGGTGCAATTGTGGCCAATGATATTATTGTCACAGCTGCACATTGTCTATCTGGGTGAGTATTTGAGAATTTGATCTACCACTCTCTACTAATAAAATCTACATAGGTACCATAGAAACTAAATTATAGGATAAATTATGTATATTTTGAATCAACTTAAATACTAGAAATTTTAAATAACTCATACTTAGTTAATTATTATATAATTATACAACGAGATATAATTAAATTTATACTTCTAATTATGTCTTTCCTTAAAGTATCTTTTTTTATTTCAATTTTGATTACAACGTGTTTATTATTTTTAGTTAGAACATCGCTGTTGAATATTTAATGTTTTATGATTATTATTTATAGGAATTCATAAATTTCAGAGCGTATTTTCTAAACAAATATCAAGTTCGAGTTGGATCATCGTACAGTGACAAAGATGGAGAACTATATCCTATAGGTGAAGTAGTGTGGCATCCTAAATTTGATTTCAACAAGATGGATTCCGATATAGCCTTGGTTTGGTTATCGAAGCCATTGAAGTTTGACGATAAAGTGGCCCCAATAGATATGGTAAATGAGAATGAAGAAGTTACAGACGGAGATTTAGCAATAGTTACTGGTTGGGGGCATATTACTGTAAGTTTTTTTATCTGATTTTCATGAGAATATAATCTATCCATATCATTGTAGTATTGATAAAAAAATGTAATATTAGTTTACAAGAAGGAAATAGACTAATCTGTAGTTTGAAAGGCCGAGTTAAAATAGAATAATTTAATTCTCTGAACTAATATTTCAGGAGAATGGTGGATATCCCAGTATACTGCAGAGAGTTATGGTACCAAAAGTAAACCACGAGGACTGTAATGATGCTTATCAGTCAGTTTATGCTATAAGTTCTAATATGCTTTGCGCTGGAAGCCCTGAAGGTGGCAAGGATGCTTGTCAGGTATTTATTACTTCCATCTAATGAACAAAACATTGTCAAGATAATTATGTTCTCAAACAATGTTTAAAACAATTTTTCGAAGTAAATACACGAATAATAGTTCTATCTCAATGAATATTTATGTAGCTAGTGCAGAATGAGATATTTTGTAAAACTATTAGTATATTAAAATTAAAAACACGAAAAAAATTCGCACCAGCACAAAGTTAATAAATTAAAGTTAATGGATGTCAAATGTTCCATTCCAGGGCGATAGCGGTGGGCCTTTAGTTTACAACAACAAATTGGCTGGAGTTGTCTCTTGGGGTGTCGGCTGCGCTAGACCCGATTACCCCGGAGTTTATGCCAAGGTATCAGCATTGAGAAGTTGGATTGACGACAATATTACCATGCTGAGAATGAGGCATATATTAAGAATGTGATATTATTATTAGTTAATAAATTGTTAAGTTTATTTTTATGTAAAATAAAATAAGTGTGTGTTATGTTTTTGTTATTATTTTCACCAAAAGCTTTTCAATGTAAACGTATATTATGTATGTTATAATTTACGAACTTATTTTTTTCATATAAATAAATGAGTTCCTTTCCAATCTCGACTTTTTGTGGACTATTTATGAAGTTCTAAAAATAAGTAGAAATCTTATTTTCTTTTTCAGAGAGAGTAGCTTTAAATAGAAATAAAAGTCGCAAAATCCTTATACCTAACAAAATTTCTGACCTTTACAGTAACAAAGCTTAGGCTTACACGTGATGAATGAAGTCTGATGAAGTCTGAAGATGATGATTTGTTTGTAAGGAGATATTATTAGATGAAGTTATTTACTGTGGGTTTAGTTAGAAATAGACGTAGGTAATTTAAATACCTACACATTGAAGCGGATCAACAAATTCGAGAACTGGACAAGTTCGGATGGTAACATTCGTCCAGGATTGGATGTCGATACTCCAATACGACTGTCACAGTGGCCATCCTTTTTTTATGAAAGCCTTTTTCGAGCTAATATTTAAAGTTATAGTTTCGGTAGTTTGAAGGTCGGGTACCATGCTTCTGAGTCAAGACATCGACAAAAGAACCTAGGGTTACACAGATGTCTAGACACACTGTGTGTGTACAAATCGTTTGGGATGTAAAAAACTTGGTGTTTCGAGGCGTATTAACCATTGATTAGACCTTTATGTAGGAAAATACGTGAAACTAGAAACCACACCACTTAAGTCCTGCCCAGCTAATCCCTTGCGGGGTAGGCAGAGTGATACAGAGCACTATAAGGCCCGATTCTTACACGCCTCACTCGGTTCATTGGCTTTTATTACTGTTATTATGCACACGCGTCGATTTTTGAGGCTCCTAACATCACCTTCTTCCAGAACACTCACTCACTTCTTCCAGAACGATTTGGTCATGGAGTGTGTGTCTTGGCCGTCCTAGACTCCTACATCCATCCGCTTTTCCATTGTATAGCTACTTAGTCAATCTTGCATCATTCATTCTTTCTACATGTCCGAACCTTTGGCGCATGTCCTTTTTACTTTTACACCGACACTCTCTTTCAATCCAACTTCCTTCCTTATAACCTTGATTTCGACGCGGTCAGCGAGAGTCACTCCGCAGATTTTGCGCAGTGCCCTCATTTCAACCGCGTTTATTTTACTTTCATGCACACGCTGCCAGCTCTCACTTCTATAAGTTAGCGTATGGATCAGTACCGCATTGTGATAAGTAACGCATTTAGGCTGTTTCCTAACGCCACTCTTTTTTTCTACATCCGCGGTGTGTCTGCCATTACTGCTAAAATTGCATCAACGATATACAATATCATTCACCTGCTCGAATACTACATCATTAACCATTATCCTTACACCCGTTCTGGATTTCTGCCTTTCAAACACCATAACTTTTGTTTTAGTCACATTCAATTGTAAGCCTTTCACCAGGCAATCATCTCTCATAATACTGACTAGTGTTTGTAGGTCCGATGGCGATTCGGCTAAAAGCACGGTGTCATCTGCGTATAGCAGACAGCTGACAAGTAGGTCACCTATTCGCATCCCTACATTCGTCGTTCTCACTCTCTGGAGACAACTATCCAGATACAGGATGAACAGTCACAACCACGGCGACAAGCCGCCGTCAACACGCATACACACGCTGTGTGGCCCTCATATGTGGACTGCATAGCACGCAACAGTGCGCCGCCCTCCGGGGAGTTTGTCCCACAGATCCTTTCGTAGCACTCTGTCAAACGATTTTCCAGATCTACAAAACCGTAGATAACCTCCCGGTTCAGAGCCAGTTGCTGCTTTATGATGTTGCGGAGTGAAAAAATCTGGTCCATGCTCCCTCGTCCGCTTCGGACGCCACCATGAGCCTCCCATGTTGTTGTTATGTTGTGATAAGGACAAAATTAACTCACCAAGCGAAAGGAATTTTAAAAAAATACTCAGTTTTGAGACAGGCAAAAGAATCTTTGTGCATAATAGATATGAATATTTTAAGAGTCATTTTTCAAGATGCTTCTAGAATCCAATCCGAAATCAATAAATAATATTGTACCTAATATTATTTTATACACATGAAGTATCTGTTTTATTACTGTTAACAAAACTAATATACTAAACAACTAAGCCTCATCACACAACCTATCATGAGACTGAAGTTGATATCTCAAATATTATGACAGTTGTTAAGCTAATAGTATTACTATTCCTTCGGGTATAGAATGAAATAACAGACCCAAGTTAACAAAGGTCCCAATAATATAAATTGAAGTTAGTTTCATTATATTTGTTTTATCATTAAATTTGTCAATCTCGGTAGCGTAGTAATTCAGCATTTTTCTGAATTAGAAGTCTAATTATTGATTCTGGAAGATTCCCTCAATATATTTTTTTTCCTTTTCAATATTTTTTTTAAACAACGCACAAAAATACATACGAAACCTCAATTTTCACCTGTTGATCAACTTCTACTTTTTAAACATTATTTTGTTGGCAAGACAACGTTTGTTGGTTCAGCTAGTATTAAAATAAAATACAATATCTGAAATAAATTTTATACCAGCTATCAGAAAATAGTAACAATGATTTTTTTTTCTGTTACTACTATACTACATTTAAATATAATTTACGTTTTTAAAAATAATTACAACAAGAGAATGTGAAATATTAAAAAATATTTTACTGTCGACATAAGTTTGAAGATTATTTCCCACAGTCTGCGAAAATATTAGGAACTCTCCACATTTTCAACCATTCATCATGCGCAATCAAGGCTCTGATTGATGAGGCCACACAGAGATTTTAGCGATTGTACGAGACAAGTTTTTTTTTTATTATTATTCGAAGAGTCATTATTATTAAACGCTTCGAAATTTTAATCTGTCATGTTCCGTGATTACTGTGAAAAAGGAACATGAAACATTTTATATTTTCATACGAATAAAAACTAGACTATCTAGTGTACATATATATCTACGCATCTTTAATACCCAAATGTTTATGCTTC
Organism: Euproctis similis; assembly: GCA_905147225.2. Lineage (NCBI taxonomy): Eukaryota > Metazoa > Arthropoda > Insecta > Lepidoptera > Erebidae > Euproctis > Euproctis similis. The sequence continues at coordinate 19,023,607 of LR990106.1, forward strand.
GTTTCCTACTATTGCCGAATGAGTAATTTATTTGGTCCAATGAAGTATAAACATAACATACATAACATAACTTCACGTCTTTTTCTATACGAAGGTGTAGGCAGCGGCTGATAAGCCTCGTCTTGCCGTTATGTTTACGTCCGAAATGGAATAGGTGGCAACCTATTGCCATATCGTGCACTAAGTTTTTAGTAATCGATATTTATCACACATAACTTCTGAAAATAATTTCGAAAAGTCATTGGTGTGAACCAGGATTCGAACCCGCGACCTCTTGATTCAGAAGCGGGGTGCTCGACAACTGTTTTATCGAGACCTCCAATGAAATATCACAAAAAAAAATATATAACAGCAACCACTAATGAAACATTTTGTAAATTCAAAGTCAATTCGATTCGACTTCAAATATGTAGTAAATTTAATGTAAAAACTAACTATGAATACTTAATCGAAATAATGAGTACCTAGTTAAATCATTATTTGTTAAGTCAGAAACTTAATAATTATGGCCACAAAATTAGTGGCTTATTTAAATCGGCTTACTTAAACAAATTTACAAAAGTGAATTCCTTAATTACTTTTGTTCACGAACAACGTTTTGTCCGTATCAAATTATTCGGAATCCTTACAAACCCCACTTTTAATTTAGTGGTGCTGCGATTTTTCATTTAAGATTGATTAGTAATATCAACTCACAATAATTAACATTTTAAGCCAATAAATAAGAAGACACCAGGGATAAACTTTCCTTTATGACCCGTCGAGTTGGAAGTTCATATTTTTTTTGTAGATAGTACTCATTAACAGAAGACTTTTTACAAATTTTCAAATTGCGGAAACTCACGGTTTACGAGATATAATTTTTTAAATTTTTCAAATAAATTGAAAATAACACGCCATTTTCATAGATAATTCTCATTCTAGATGTCAAATTAGACGTTTCACGTTCCGTTGTCCGCGGAGGTCTGTCATTCAATTTTATTATATTATATTTTTAAATATAAAATTACATTTTCACACAGTAAATTAGAACTAAATTAAAAAAAATAAATAAATATGTTATGTAGTTAATGTGCAGTAAAAACGTGCTGCACTATGCAATTACATTGACGATTTTACATTTTTAAAAATAACGAATATTTGTTTACTCTGTGGAATGGAAAGTAAAGTGACGCCGTTTTGTTGTATAGTCGTCAATGTCAGTCATCGATCGTTTGTTGCCTTTGCAAGTTCCGTTCGTGTGACTACCATGGCGTCTCCGAAGCCCTATGCTTCTGTTTCTGAAGAGTCGAGTGATGTGCAAGTGTTGGACTCAAATGAGCCGCTTGTCACGGCCTCCTCTTCTGTGCCTTCTGTGCTTTCTGCGCGAGTGCAAGTGTTGGACTCAAATGAGCCACTTGTGCTCCCGTGTGTGTCGTCGGTCCTCAACGAACCGGTTGCTGGTCCCAGTGGAGTAGCAGCTAGTTCTAGTACTTTACCAGCTATTGCTAGTTCTTCAGAGGACGAGGATGATGATGTTGCTCCTGTGATGCCCAGGCTTACTGGGTCAACCGTTAGAAGAAATTATCCTTACTCGGATGAGTTAAGGTAAGTTTTGATTGCTTATGTGAGTTGTTAATCTGTAGATTTTCTGATTAGAGTCTAATTGGAAAAAAAAATGTGTAAGATTTTACTTAATAATTTACAGACTAGTGGCAAAGTATACAGTTATAATAATAGGTTTTATACTCAGAAGTAGGGCCCCACAGAGCTGGGTGACATTTTGTCTGTCCAATAATCTATCAGCACACTCATAATTGTTTAGTCTAAAAGCAAGGGAAGCATGTTAGGAATTTTAAGGCACCCCGACTCAGATAGATTTAGGTTAGAAGGAGCGAGCGAACAAAGACCCTACCATCTCCTTCGTGGTTATTTTTTTATTAACCACCCAGAAGTAGGAGCCCCGCGAAGCGGGGCTCTGTCGATCTATATCATGACAGGTAGAGAAGTAATTACTAATTTCAATTATTTTTGTATTTGTTTCAGAACAATGTGGAACTGGAGAAAGATTTTCTCCAAACTAGGAACTGCAAACCAGTGTGTCCAGTTTGCGGAGGAAAGAGGACTCATTCCTATAGAAAAAATGTGTACTTATCATAAGTCTGCAATGACATTGTCTAAAGAATATGGGCAAGTTGGAAAATTTAGATGTAGGAAAAGTAACTGCCGAACAAAGTCCATCTCTCGAGCTACTGGGACATGTTTCGAGAATGCGAAGTTGTCCATCACCATTATATTTCAAATCATATACGCGTTCAGTGAGGGACTTACCTACCATCAAACAAGAAAAGAGTTGGCCTGCGAGGATGATCCAGTGTTATCTGATCGAACAGTGGCAGACTGGTATAGCTATTGTAGAGAAACAATAGCTATATATGAACTAGAAAATCAAAGGATAGAAGGCAAGATAGGTGGCCCCAATAAAGTTGTACAAATAGATGAATCAAAGTTTGGAAGAAGGAAATACAATCGTGGTCGACACATTGAGGGCCACTGGGTGATTGGCATGATTCAAGATGGTAGTGATGATTTGCGGCTTGAGGTATGTCCCGATAATGATAGGTCTGCTGAAATGTTGGTGCCACTAATAAAAAAACATGTTGAGGAAGGCTCCATTATTCATACAGACCATTGGAAAGCCTATCTGAGCCTTCCTCAGCATGGTTTTATTCATAGACGGGTCAACCATAGTGACCCGACTAATAGGTTTGTGGCACCAGATGGGACACACACTCAAAGAATAGAGAGCCAGTGGAGGGGTCTGAAACAGAAATTTAAACAAAAGCAAAATAAGCAAAATTTCACAGAATGGTTATGTGAATATAGTTGGAGGCGGAGAAACATTATACAACATTTGGACCCCTTCGAAAGCTTTATTACTGCCATCAATCATGTATATAAGTTTTAGGATGATTTTAAATATAAAAATAATAATATTCCTTGTGTTTTATTCAAACTATCCGAAAATTACCTAACCTAACCTCAAAATTTTAACCATGGATATCTCCGTAATCATGGGGTTCCGCGGGGTGGGGATGGGACAGGGGTGTAGCCACCCCTCCCCCCTTCCCCCCACCCCTCCCCGACCCATAAATCGACGGGTCATAAAGGAAAGTTTAACCAGGTAGACACCTAAAAATATTAGAACACATATAGTAACTACAAGGATTAAATTTATAATAAATGTTAAATTACCATTTACGTGCTCAAAATGACGGTAGTTGCGCAAAATCTGCGGAGTGAATATCGCTGACCATGTCGAAAACAAGGTTGTGATGAAGGAAGTTGGATTGAAAGAGAGTGTTGGTGTAAAAATAGCAAAGGACATGATCCGCTGATTCGGATATATAGATAGTATGGATGATGCAAGATTGACTAAGCAGATAAGAGCCGAGGTCGGCCACGACGCACCTTCCATTACCAAATTTATCGACTTCTTGAGGAAAGTGATGTTAGGAGCCTTAAAAATTTGCGCGTGCATGGAACGAGCTATGAATGTCAACAAACCAAGTGAGGTATGTAAGAATCGTGCCTTATGGCGCTCCGTTGTCTCTGGCTACCCCGCAAGAGATTTGGCGTGAAGTGATGTATGTATGTATATTTATATGGATGTTAAAGTTAAATTATCTGTCCAAACAGTGCGTTTGAGGAAACTACCTATTAAAATGGGTTTGTTTTGTTTAGACAGAAGCCTTCGAAAATAAACAGCATTCTTGACTAATGGTTTCCTTTGTTTAAGTTTATTTAAAAAACAGGTTGAATTTGTGAATTTACCAAATAAACATTATTGTTTTGACTACATGAAACAGTTTTCTAATATTGTATTCTCTAAAATGAGAAGCATCTATAATAAATAAAAGATTATTAATACATTTCACAGCTATTCAATATATAAAATCAATAATATGATCTGTCAAGTTCAGGACTCGTTTTTCCAAAGCAATGCGTTATTAATAAATATTACTCCTTATAGAAATCAATCAAAAGAAAATATGTTGACATTAGTCAATACGTTGTAACACCGCTAAACTCTATTTATTACCCCCCTGCTTTGATCCTAATATTTTGGAGTTGATTCTGTTAGCTAAGAAAAATACGAGTTCTAAAAATACCATTATACTTGGAATGTATTTAAAACTCTACTATAAGTCCACAGGTAAATTGAAGGAAAAAGGCTATGTCGTTGTTAGGGTTATAAAATGTATTTAAAAAACATTTAAAGCTAAAACTATTCTGACCTTTTAGCCAAAGAAAAGAACTAATAAAAGACACTATATAAAAACAATTAAGTGTAACCAAATTCAATATACAGATGCAAAGAACATAACATAACTACATGTTTTTTTCTACCCGAAGGTGTTATCAGTGACTGTTAAGTCTCAACTCGCCAATGGAATAGGTGCAAACCCATTGCCATACCGGACACAAAAGTTTTCAGTCATCAATATTAGTCACACTTAAATTCCGAAAAAAATTTCGAAAAGTCATTGGTGAGAGCCAGTAAGTATGTAGTAAAGAAAAAGTGATGAATCCAGAATTACTTATTTATTACTTTTGATGCGGAACTAAGATCGCCGGGTAAAATATAATATTTAAAATATAATTATTAAGTTACATGACTTTCGTTTCATGAAAATCGTAATATTAATTATCTCTACTAAAGTAGTGGCTAGCAGTAGGTTCTGACTGCTGCATTGTCTTAAATCTTGTGTTATAATCGTTGAGTATTACAAAACAATTGAATGTTTCCATACATCTACTCTAATATTTGAATTGAATGAATATGTATTACGTTCTTTGAGTGCAATCCACTATTTCGTTTCACGATATAAGCTTTTAGTTTCGCAGACCAATCTGGGGTATCCAAATAGAACACTTTCCCTACAGTTTTATTTAGTTCTACAATATAAATCAACGTATGCAATATTTTCTGCAATAATAAATTGCCTAACAGTTGGTCCAGCGGCCGACCACCGCAATCCTCTGGATTCAATTCACACCAATGACTTTTCGAAATTAATTTCGTAAGTTATGTGTGATAAATATCGATGACTAAAAACTTTGTGCCCGGTATGGCAATAGGTTAGCCAGCTATTCCATTTGGGCGGTAAACATAACGAGGCTTAACATCCGCGCTTCGGGTAGAAAAATGCGCGAAGTTATGTATGTATGTAATTAGTTGCCTATTGCTCTTATTCTACACTTTAAATATATCTATTATAAATATATCAGGTTAAACAATATTAAAATAGCGTAAGAAGAGTAGGAAATACTATTATTTGAAACATACCTGAACTATAATTTGAAATATACTTGAAACATAAACGTCTGGAGCAGCCTTAAACACGCTAGTGTAATGATAACAATAGAAGGGGTTGCTGAATCCGACATGGGCTTCTAAATAGGCGTTCTAAATGTTAAAGGAAATGGGATAGTCATGCCTTTAGATAAAAACTTTATACAATGAAACTATTAAATGATACTAATGAAAATACTATTTAAACATTAAAATTATTATATAGATGTATCATAATTTTACTATTTACTTTTTTGCTCTATTTCAAATTCATTGTTACATTTTTAAATACGTTTAAGAAAATACTAAAGAATAACACTATATAACGCCTATGAATAATAAATAACGCCTAGTAATAACAAATATTTTTCAACTAATTTTATTTTAAGATATAGGCCCACAGTAGTGTGAAAATTAACTTACAAAACAATAAATTGATTACAATTTTTATGAATATAAGAATATTAAATCACGCCTTTCATTATTACAAACAATTCGATTATTCAATCAGTATTTTGTGTTAACAACCAAAAATTGTTTAACTAAAGTAATGTGCGACATTTCAAATGCTGATACATAGCTTCACGCATTTTTATACCCAAGGGTGTATGCAGCAGCTGTTAGAACCTTGACTCGACGTTACGTTATGTTCTAAATGGATTAGGTGACACATCTATAGTCATACACAAACAACACAAAGTTGTCAAAGTTGTCAATCATTGTTATTTATCATGTAAGACTACCGAAAATGATTCAGAGAAACATTGGTATACATATATACATACTAACTTCACGGCAAATCCCTTACGGTGTAGGCACAGATAATAGAGCGCCTTAAGGCACGATTCTTACACGCCTCACTCGCTGAGAGTTTTGAAAGTCAACGAGACTTTCAAAACTCTTTTCATGCACGCGCGTCGAATTTTGAGGCTTCTAAAATAACCTTCCGCCAGATCACGTTCTATTTGGTCATGAAACGTGTGCCTTAGTAACTCCTACATCCATCCGCGTTTGCATTGCATATCTACTTGGTAAATCTTGTATCATCCATTCTTTTTACAATTCCGATCCATCGGACCATGCCTATATTTATGATGTGGACATTTTGACATCCACTATGTTCATCTCATTAGTTCATTTGTAATTTTTTTCTGTATACATGGTTTGTATAACATCGACGTGCTTGAAAAACAAAATAATTTGTTGGCCAAATGCGTCCACCAAGACCGCCGCGCGCGCCGTCCCGTACATGGTACATTTTTTCACTCGCACACCGCGCCGCTCGTCTCTACAGCGTGCCGCTCGGTGCAAGTCGCGCTCGTAGTCGCCTCGCTGCCAGTTGTTTTCGTCGCTCACCGCTCGCGGCTCCGCAAATCGCGTCGCAATTCGCACCGTTTTTATCTGAGGCAAGGCCCACTGCATGCACCACTTGCATCGATTTTCATGAGCTACTTTCCGAGAAGCCGTGAGTAATATTTCACCGGTCAACCCTGCCTATTCATGCAATGAACTACGGGGCTATACCGCTGTTAGACATATAGTAATAACTCGATTAAATAAATATTTTGCGTCGGCGTGTTTCGTGGCCATACGTGTACGGTCATTTTGGTAGGAACAAGCCACCGTAATCTTTATTTATTGTTTTGTGGCCCACATTCGCTTTGTTCTGCTTTGTTGTTTGTTACAATACCAATTCATTATATTCTGTATATTTCCGGTAATGAGTATTGGTTGTATTTACTGAAAGAATATGTTAGAACCTTCACACCTTTAATTTTCGTAGGTGTAATTAGCATTGCTTTGTGTCGCATAGCCAGCGAGCACATTTGATTGTGACATTGTTAGTTAACAAACAGAAATTAGTGTGTTATCTTATTAATGCAAGATAACACACCAAAAAAAATGTATGTGGCATTTTTTTTGTATTTTAATTAAATTGAAAATACATACATACATAACTTCACTCCTTTTTCTATCTGAAGGTGTAGTCAACGGCAGAGAAGTCTCAACTCACGGTATAGGTGGCGAACCTATTGGCCATACACCGGGCACAAGGTAGTCAGTCGATATTTAACACGTATAATTTCCAAAAATAATTCCGCAAAATAATTGGTGTTTAGCCCGGAATCGATTCAACAATTTCTGAATCAGAAGGTGTGAGCTCGACCACTGGATCACCGAGGCTAATTAAATAAGCTATTAAATTAAAATTATCCAAAAAATTATAATATTGACATTGTGTATATGAAGAATATATAGAATATGTTTTTACCCGAGGTTTTGTTTACAGTTAATCATTTTTCAAAGAATAATATGATAACTTAATATACAATATTTTCAGTGATAAACTGCCATATTGTTATGTCGTCTGAGAGATGAATAAAAAAGTTTATTACACTGTGAAAATTCGATAAATCTACGTATACATGCGAAATATAACGCGAAAAATAAATATGTCTGATTGTTGTTGAAAATGTTAAAAAAAATTGTATTGAGCGTTCATTGAGACAAGTACCTTTGACAGAAAATTAATGAACGTGTATAGTTACTTTAAGAATTTATGCAAAGCAATTATTTATTAAGAAACTTAAAGAAATTGACAATTGACTTGAGTCATAAGTTATCAACAGTAGAAAATTATGACTGACAAATATAGTGTCAATATATAATTTTTTTTTCCATAAAGCTCAAAAGAAATGAATGCACTTTTTCTGCTTTCTTTTTTTTGTAAATTCGTGAAAATTTTCGTTCGAATATCTGTCTTGTTGGTCTAGAGATATTTCACCCCATATGATTTGGAATCATGAAGTCTCGGGTTTGAATCATAACTCACACTAACCAGTCTTTTGAAAGTTTCCTGCAATAAATATCGATTAATGTTAATTGATCTGGATGTACCGCAATACGTTTTCCCGCTTTTTACAGTTAAGAATTAAAATTTAATTAAGTGTAATTTACACTTTCACGTAGTAATGGTTATAAAAAAAAAAAATTCGCGTGGAGTCCCTCCGCGCTATAGAAGTGAAACTTGTTACAAACATACGTTTATAACACGCTTAATTTAAAAAGAGCACATCTTACTTACATTACGACGGGCCTCGAGGTGCATTGGTAAAACTACTGACTGTGGAACGGAGATTGACGGGTTCGATCCCCACTCGAGTATAAATCTTAATACGGGTCTGGGTCCAATTTGGTAATTACTCCTCTATGTAAGAGGACCTGCCATATTCAACGTCGCATTATTCTTTGATTTAGGTACTCACCAAAGCTCAAGCCAATTTGATACCCATATTGTAAAAATGCATTAAAATACTTATTCCGCAATATTGGATTTAGAATGACGTCACATTTTTCAAGATACTATCGAAAAGCCCTTTTATTTGAGATCCAAAAAAGCTATAAAATTATCTGTGAATGAAAGCTAGTGGTGTTTCCCGGGCGAGCCAGCCCATTCATGCAGCGGACTGGTTGGCTCCACGACTGTTATTAATATCATCCCTAGCGGGTTTAAACACGTCAAAATTGAGTCCTAAGATCAAGAACTACGTAATACATATTTATTACATTCATAATATATACCTATATCATCATTATTAGCCTTTTTTTTTGAGGTCCACTGCTGGACAGGCCTCCCCCATAGAGCGCCACAACTGTCAGTCCGTTCACTCATGGGGGGTTTTGCCATAATCGCCACGCTTGGCAGGCGGGTTGGCGATCGCAGTAGGCTGCATTGTGTTGAGAGAGAATGCTGCTGCCCATTTTTCCAGCCTTTTCCCTTAGTCGCCTTTTACGACACCCACGGGAAGAGATGGGGTGGCGGTATTCTAAGCTGGCGCCACACAGCAAGCAATACAAACAAGCACAAAGCAGCCTATATACTACATTGCAAAAGAAAAAAAAACATCGATCTATGCGGTTCGCTGCATGAATGGACCGGCTCGACCGATGAAATTTATTTATTTAACACCACGATTCAATTCACACCAAAGAAATACCACGACCTCAGAATATCGACGTAAAATTGGTTGTGCCGCTTTTCGTTCGGTGAGAGAGGTATCCAGACTCTCTTAAAGGAGGGCAACGCGCCACGGTGTTCACGGGCGGTGTCAAGTTGCTTACCATCAGGTGACCCACTTACTCGTTTGCTCTCCTATCCCATAAAAAAGAAACAATCGAAATATTACTATCATTTTCGAGTGGAGAATTATCCAAATCTCAATTTTTTACCATGGGGTACCTACCTAATATCAAGTAATTCAGAGAAATCACTGGAGCTCAACTACTGGACCACTGAGACTATTAATATTAAAATATTATAGGTACTATTAAAAATGGGAATGATAGCTAAGTTTAAGCGATAACTAAGTTCCTAACTAGTATTTTAATTTAACTTTGTGTTTAAGAATACAACAGACTGATCTGAGGCACTTGAAATTTTGACTTTGAGTTGGTGTAAACTGATGGTATTGTTACATCACAAGTAAAACTAATAATCACTTTCACTTTGAAAATGTATAATGTGTTGAAATGTAAATTTTAAACGGCATGGCACTTCAAATAGATTGTGACTAACAGACATAGAATAGTCAACATTATCATAATGGTGTCTATATAGATATATATTCCAAATATAAAGATAATATAAAGTAATATATAATAATATTTGATATTTTTGTATTTCATAACATAGAGATTATTTCACCGAGGACCAGAAACAGACCGGATAACAGATATTCTGAACTTCATCATTAGCCTGTTGCAGTCCACTGCTGGACATAGGCCTCTCCCAATGTGCGCCACAACATCCGATTCTCTGCCTTCCGCATCCAGTCTCTACCAGCAGCCCTTCTGAGGTCGTCTGACCATCGGGCTGGTGGGCGTCCTACACTACGCTTACCAAGTCGCGGTCTCCACACTATGACCTTCTTGCTCCATCTACCATCGGTCCTTCGACAGATGTGACCAGCCCATTGCCACTTCAGCGAACTTATTCTGCGAGCTATGTTGGTGACTCCGGTTCTCTGTCGGATATACTCATTCCTGAGTCTATCTTTCAGAGATACTCCGAGCATAGCTCGCTCCATAGCTCGCTGAGCGACTTTAAATTTGTGGACTAGCCCCACTGTAAGTGTCCACGTTTCGGCACCGTAGGTCATTACTGGTAGGACGCACTGGTCAAAGACTTTGGTCTTCAGGCATTGCGGTATAGGCGAGCCGAAAACTCGACGCAGTTTGCCGAATGCGGCCCAACCCAGCTGAATCCTCCTGTCGGCTTCCTTCTCGAAGTTTCGTCTACCTAACTGGATTGTTTGGCCTAGGTAGACGTATTTGTTTACGACTTCGAGAATTGACCCATCGACATTTATCGGTCCGGGCACGACATGTTCGTTGAACATGACCTTGGTCTTGTCCAAGTTCATGCCCAGACCGACACGTCGAGAGGATTCGTCTAGGCTGCGCAGCATTCCGCTTAACTGTTCCAGCGACTCTGCCATTACAACGATGTCGTCGGCGAACCGAAGATGCGAGATGTACTCACCATTCACGTTGATACCCTGTCCAGTCCAGTCCAAGGTCTTAAAGACGTCCTCCAGAGCGTTGGTGAAGAGTTTGGGAGAGATGACATCTCCCTGTCTTACACCTCGATTCAGCTCGATGGAGTTCGTCACTTGATCCTGGATCTGGACAGCCATCGTGGCGGTGTCATACAAGCATCTCAACACCTCGATATAGCGCCAGTCGATCCGACATCGCTGCAATGCATCCAGAACTGCCCAAGTTTCGATGGAGTCGAAGGCTTTTTCGTAGTCCACGAATGCCATACACAGCGGCTGATTGTACTCCTGGGTTTTCTGTACAATCTGCCGAACAGTATGGATGTGGTCCACGGTGCTAAAGCCTTTTCGAAACCCGGCCTGCTCCGGAGGCTGGAATTCGTCGAGTCTTGCAGCGAGACGATTCGTGACGACCCTCGAGAACAACTTGTAGATATGGCTCAGGAGTGAAATGGGTCTGTAATTCTTCAGTAAGGTCTTATCACCTTTTTTGAAGAACAGCACCACCGCACTCCTGCTCCAAGCCTGTGGTGTTATGCCCTGGTGTATGACGGAATTAAAAAGACTTGCTAATTCCTTTAGTACCGGAGTTCCGCCGGATTTTAGAAGTTCTGTAGTAATTCCGTCATCACCGGGTGCCTTGTTGTTCTGAAGTTGCCCGAGAGCCGCCCTAATCTCGCTTTCTGCAATTTCGGGGATGTCCTCACTATAGTGACGCGTTAGCGGGGCTCTGTGGTCATCATTCTGAACTTAATTTATTCCAAATACCTCTGGTTCAGCGTTCATTTCTACGATCTTGTAACTTGGAATTGCCAAACTAATTATTAATTAACTACATATATTTATTAGACTTGTACAACCAAGACTCAATTATCTTTGTATTTCATAATATAGAGATTATTTCACGGAGGACCAGAAACAGACTATTATTTATACCCATAATCTGAACTTATAAATGTTTCTTTTCAGAAGATTATTTAACCATGAAATATAAATGTTTATCATATCATGATTGAAGTCAGTTTGTCATTAAATTATCATTGAAATTAATTAGTATACTGGAAAATGATTAGTCTTGAAAATGATAAATGAACATTATACCTACATTAAGTTACTTGATAAATAACATATTTTTATGTTATATTCCTACTAAACAAAATATTTATGTTCTTGTATGCCTTTAGATAAAATTGTAAATAGCTAATGTTGTATGGTTGTAGGTTGTAGGTATGCTTTGCAAGATTTTAAATATGATTAAAAAAGAAAATAGAATTTATAAGTTTATAATTACCAAAATATTCGTAAGTATATCCAGTAACAAGTAATATATTTGTTCAAATCACTACTAATTCTAGTATAAGCACAAGCTTTGTTGTCTTTCAGGGAGTAAAATTAATTTATCGTCACATTATCGTTGTTTTTACGTTCCGTCATCGGTTTTACACTTTACAGTTGGAGTATAATATATTCCAACAATTCAACATATTATGTTGAACATTTTTAATAAAAGCACATAAAAACAAATAGATTGGAGTACCTACTCAATACCTACTGTAAGTGTTACGATTGTCGCGAATGTTTACTAATAATTCGTCGGGGATAGTGCAAATTCGCAAATCTACCATACGTAAAGAACGCGTATCTGCAATCGTCCAGTTTTACAGAAAAAGCTTTTATCATAATAACTCTATTAGTTCCAGGGATATTCGATATACATCAATGCATCGAAAACATCAATGTTTATTGTTTACAATGCAATACATTGAATCCATCCGATGTTTTGAAAAGCCGTCTATATACTCGATGTATCGATATTTCTTTATAAAACATCGAATCAATCACTTCTAGAAACTTTTTGAAGTATCAAATGAAACAGCATATTCCATCAAAATCATCAATTATTACGACTACGTAAGTCGTACTAATTGATGATTTTGCTTGAGGAGGAAGCTGAATCTTGAGTATATTATTTATTTTATAATAATATATATTCATGATAGCCCCCACACTCGGAATCGGGCCGCTCGTGGCGATTGCGTCCGTGTTCTTTTTTGTTCCACGTAGACACTTTCCACAAGCGCTCGTGTTTGTATTAAATTTTAAATAACATGATAACTGTACTTGTTGACTATTTTTAAGTGTCTGTGAAGACCTATAAAAATAAAGTTATTTTGACTGTGACTATACCTAATTATTTTTGTTGCTACAATCGACTGGACTATCTGTCACGATGGACAAGTTATAATAAAGATTTTTGTCATATATGGCTTTTATTATTTTATTAAAAAAATAAATGCCTTAAATGAGAAAAATCTTGTTTTTTACTGATAAATCGAATGACATCGATGTACAGTTACAATGCATCGATTCTATAAAAACATCGATGTTTTTTCAAAATGGACACCACTAATTAGTTCTATGATCAAGCTCATTTTGATTGGCTTCATATTGGTCGAAATGAACTCATGTCAAGGCGGTGGCAGCCTATCAAAATTTTTCGAGATTTGCTCGCGAAAACTTTCATTGGCTTCAATTTTCACATACACGGAATTATCCAATGCTAGTCCGCGGATTTGCACTATCCCCGAGGAATGTTTTTACCTTTTCGGTAATAGAGGTCGCAATACGCCAACTTAAATCGCGCTATGGTTTCACTACCGTAGGGTTTATATATGATTGATATTCCAAATCAATTATAGTACCTCCACTTGCCACTAGATGTCTGTGTACTAATAATATTCAAGCTTAACAAATCGAAAAGTTAGCTTCATATATACTTCGCTGTTTTAGAGTATTATTGTATATTAATATATAATACCCCGCGAGGGCCGCAAGGGGGCGTTAAAAGCGTTAAACGCGCTTGCACGAGACATTAGAAGTTTCACTTCAAAAATGAATTTATATTATATTGACTGGAACGAATTTAAATTCCATACAAATATCACATTATCTACGAATGTGTAGTACCTACATTAAAACCGGATACCGAACGTTAGTAACGTAATTAAATGGCACATTGACTTTAGGCTTCACTTAGGCCATCACCATTAATGGGTACAAATTCACGTGTCACTTTGTATATCTTTGTTAGCTCTTTGTCAATTAAACACTCACGCCTATATTTCATTGGGGTAGGCAGAGACTTCCCCTTTGCACAAACTACGATCCTAACCCACTAATTTCGTCTCATTCACAGTCATACATCTCATCATTTCACGCCGGTTTTGGGTGCTACACATTTCTCGTATTTTAAATAGACTATTTATTTCCGTGCTAGCCCATTCTTGGTCTTATGATCCCAAGCCTGATGTCTACACATATTAATTTTAGCTATTTTATTATATGTCATTGTAATTACCAAAAACACTTAATTAACAAAACTCAAAGTGAGAGACTAAGATAACAAATATTAAGTTTTTTATAACAAATCCACTATAAAATAACGTAATATTTGTTAAGTTAATCTGTGCACTTACATGCTTATATTTTTGAAACTACGTAACGGATTTTGATGCAGTTTTCTCAATAGATAATGGGTGTCAACGGTTGTGTATCTTTAATTCATGTATCATGCAGTAAATAAAAAGTGGAATATTTAAAATTTACTTAATTTTATACTTTGGATGCGGGACAAAGTTCGCCAGATCAACTAGGAACAATTAAATAATATCTTGGACACAAATCACACAGCGCCCTCCAGTTCCAAACTAAGCAACTAAATGCTTGTGCTATGGATACTAGATAACGGATACTAATACATGTATACTTTTCTTTTGTAAATACATACTTATAATACATAGAAAAACACCCAAATTTCAAACTACTATATCTCTCCATTGATTATTCTACTAAGATCTACTTGAATGATCTACTTGAAATACGATATGAAATGTTTCAGTAATAGCTCATGCATGTTCTGCCCAATCAATTAGCAGCAGTGCTCGCGATGCTATTCCGCTATCTCACACTCTACACATAGAAGAATTACGATAGCCTTATTGACTTGATATTCTGATCTTGAGTTTTAGCTATTTTCCTAGCGGAGTTGCTTTTTTATGGGATAGGAGGGCAAACGAGCAGGCGAGTCACCTGATGGTAAGAAACCAACGTCGCACATGGTCACCAGCAACACATATATTGTTACAGTTGCGTTGCCGACCTTTAAGGGATAGGGGATAGGGAAGGATGGGGAAAGGGGGTGGGCCTCCGGGTAACTCTCTCACCGACTGAAACGTGGCATGAGCCAGTTTACGTCGATCTTCTTAGAGGTCGTGGCATTTCACCAGTCGCGCCGGCCCATTCATGCAGTGAACTGCTTGGCTCTACCACTCTAAAACTCTCAACTCTGTTCTTGCAGCTTCCTTCTCCCAATTGTCTTAATTTCTCCTAATAATTGGTTCGATTCCAGCACATACCACTCCTAAAGGAGCACCGATCCCACCAACGAAGAACAGTAACTGAAGGGGCACAAATTGATAAATTTGTGCGAAGTTTTTTATCTATATTGGAAGCCATTTCCGCTGATAAATCATTCATTACCATTGTCACCCTCAATAAATACGACGAAAATGGCATTCCGTTTCTTGACATCGCTTCAGCGATACTTTCTCCAATCAATTGCATGGTTATTTAGACATGTATTGTGTTTAATTAATCAAGATAATAATATTTCAAAAATATAATAATCTCGGTGGTCCAGTTGTCGAGCACACGGTTTTCCTATCTTTTAGGTTGTCCCAAACTGCACACGATATGCAAACAACGTGACACGTAATTCATTTTAATTATGATTATAATATTGATTTACTGAAAATATTTAAAAAAAATATTTATTATTTTAGTAGTTTTACAATTTTTTCTGGTTTATGGAAGAAAGATGTACAAACCAAACCAAAGTGGTAAAACCTATTGCGTTACGTCAGCACTATAATATCAGTAATTAGTGTGAGCTGGGATCTGATCCTGGGACGTCTTTAATGCGACTTGACATTGATATAAGCGAAACTGTATAAACATCATATTATTATTTTGCCACCTACCATACCTTACTCTTCGCGGCTTGCATCAAACTGATTTAAAAGTACAAGTATTTTTAAGATTTCACGCCTTTTCTATTCCAAGCGGCAATCGTCTCGGAAAGTCGAATTTTTATTTGGCCCACATCAGGCACAACTTAAGCAATCAAATATATATATATATATATATATATATATCTTACATAATATGTAACCTTTAACTTCCGCAAAGATTTCTAAAAAATCATTAGGGTCCAGATGGGATCAAACTCTTAAAAGGGGACTGATAAACCAATACCAATATTAAGATTGCAAATTTATTATATACTTTTAAAAAGAGATGTTCCAACTTAAAAAGTAAAACTTTTCAGATTTTTTATTTTATTTTATTATTTACCTTGAAATAAACACCCAAATTAGTTGACAAATCCCACTAAGATTGTACTCAGCTTAAAACATTTCAACCACTTACAATTTGATTTGAAACAGTGTTGCAATGTATTTGAAATACAACACGATGCTTGTACTTCACATATGAGCACTCTACTAGACTAATGATATTGTGTTCTAGATACGTTAAGATTTATTAAACTTTCTAAGTACATATGGCATTTATTAAATATCTTAGAATAAAGCATATACCATTATTTATTACTTTACTTGTGAGTATTCATTATACAATCACTACATAGTATAAAACAAAGTCGCTTTCTCTTTCCCTATGTCCCTTTGTATGCTTAAATCTTTGAAACTACGCAACGGATTTTGATGCGGTTTTTTTTAATAGGGTGTCAACGGGGTGGTTTTGATCTATAATTCATGAATAGTGTAGTGAAAAAAAATGATAATTTTCAAGATTTAAAACTTTAATCGAAAACGCTGCCTGAACCCTAAGTGATAAATCAAAACAATGTACTACATTATTATACACCTTTAAAAGGTCTATAAAAAAGTTGGCGGGGGCATATGTCTATGTCTTAGGGATAACGCACAATGACCATTATTATTTTTTAACTTTTTACGAGAAATAATGGCTTATTTACGAAGCAATTTTAAACATTACAGCATTAATTTTTATCCAATTAAGTGTCTTAAATAGATTGTGCTTTTAATATAGATAAATATAGCCATTTACAGCATGCAATTTAAACTAATATTTACGAAGATATTACAGTATTAACATAGCGGTACATGGCAGTTGCTTTTGCGCGCCAAAACGCGTGCCGATAAATAGCACAAATTGAACTTTTTAAGATCCAAATATTACCAATTTATTTCTTTTGATGCGGAACGAAGTTCACCGGGTCAACTAGTATAGTATAAAATAAAGTTGCTTTCCGCTTTTTGTCCCCTTATATGCTTAGATCTTTGAAACTACGCAACAGATTTTGATGCGGTTTTGATGGGGTTTAATAGTTAGAGGGTGTCAACGGGGTGGTTTTGATCTATAATTCATGAATAGTGTAGTAAAAAAAAAGATAATTTTCAAGATTTAAAACTTTAATCGAAAACGCTGCCTGAACCCTAAGTGATAAATCAAAACAATGTTCTACATTATTATACACCTTTAAAAGGTCTATAAAAAAGTCCGCGAGGGCATATATCTATGTCTTAGGGATAACCCACAATGATCATTATTATTTTTTAACTTTTTACGAGAAATAATGGCTTATTTACGAAGCAATTTTAAACATTACAGCATTAATTTTCATCCAATTAAGTGTCTTAAATAGATTGTGCTTTTAATATAGATAAATATAGCCATTTACAGCATGCAATTTAAACTAATATTTACGAAGATATTACAGTATTAACATAGCGGTACATGGCAGTTGCTTTTGCGCGCCAAAACGCGTGCCGATAAATAGCACAAATTGAACTTTTTAAGATCCAAATATTACTAATTTATTTCTTTTGATGCGGAACGAAGTTCGCCGGGTCAACTAGTTTATAAATAACTTAACAATGAAATTTTAATGATTCGTAGAAATATTTTTCATTATTGCAACGCTATATAATACGAAACCATTGTATTGTACTGAAGTATTTTAGCCGTAGTCACATAACCGGGAATAAACGAGCTGAGGGAGGTTGTGCAAAAAGAAAAAAACACACATAGCGTTCAAGTTTCCGTTCAACGGTTTAACTGTTATCGTATAATCTTTATGAGAAATACTGTTTGTTTGTTTGTTCAACTAACGACAGTTTCCGTAAAGTTATTTTCAAGATTGTTTTATATAGTACAGTAGCTCGCATAACAATGATCCTCCACCTATATACTTGTGGGATAAGAATGTCATTATTTCGATTATGATTAATTACCTGTCCCATTCCAAAATAGCGTGGACATATACTCGTAGGTTTTAAATTCAGATAATTTGCTTATCATACTAGCAGAATAATATTGGAATTGAATGTCCCAAAAAGCAGTCCTGTCGAAGCTTGGCCCAAAGTTGTATAGCAGTGCTTGCCCAAGCTTGCTTAAAGTCTGCGATGAAAACTAAGACCTTGGCTTGGTTTACAGCACAGGGCCATTTTTTATGCGATAGAAGGGTAAACGAGCAAGTGGGTCACCCGATAGTCAGCAAATACTCACCGCCCATAAATACCGTAATGTCTTGCCGGTCTTGCTAGGAGGAAGTAGGAGGAGAAAAAAAGGGGAAAGGCGATCGGGCTTCCAGATACTTTTCTCACCAAACGGAACGCGGCACGAGCCACATCTACCTGATATTCTTAGAGGTTATGGTATTTCACCGGTCGAGCCAGCCTATTCATGCAGCGAACTGCAAGACGAGACCGACAAGACGACGACCACAGTTATGCCATTAACGTTGGCCCAAGTTTGCGATAGCTATAGAGATTCCTGTACGATAAAATACTTCTTTCAATATTATAGCTTTTATTGTCTCTTTGGTTAATATTAATCTGATTGAAATATAATTTAGCGTAAACATCTAAATGTAGTCTCGGTGGTCCAGTGGTCAAACACCCGCTTCTGACTCCAGAGATTGCGGGTTTGAATCCTCACATTGGCTTTTCGCAGTTAATTTTGTAAGTTATGTGTGATAAATATCGATGACTAAAAACTCTGTGCACGGTGTGGCAATCGGTTCGCCACCTATTCCATTTGGGACGTAAACATAACGGCGAGATAGAGCTTAACAGCCGCTGCCTATACTTTCCGGTAGAAAAAGGTGTGAAGTTATGTTATGTTTTATCTGAATATAATATTTAAAGAGGTTTTTGGTAGTTGATAGTTTTGTTAATTTTGTAGTTGTTAATTTTTTTGCAACACCGGATTTTTTATAGTTACGTGTATGATAGTGGAAAACAACATGCATTTTGCATATTTCACAATTAAAACAGGTACGTTGTAAAATGACGTTCTATTCGTAGTGTAGTAGTAGTAGTAGTAGTAGTAGTAGTAGTTCTATTCGTTCTATTCGTAGTAGTTTTGACTCAAAGCTGCGTTCAAACTGGATTTTTATATGTGTTAGTTTCGCTTGCGTACACATACTTAATTAAAAATCATTTTAAAATAGAACTAGAATTATTATCATAGGGAAATGCCTCACCGAGATTATATAATAGTCAGACTAACTAAAGTTTTGCAATATAAGATCAAAGCTAAAGTTCTATCACGAAAACATATTGTCAGTATGTTAAAGCACATTATTATATATTATAATTAATCTAGGAAAAGTAAGGATTAACATCAGTAGGATTGACTGTTACGGGTAATCTATCTATATTACAAATTTTATTTAATTATTTTTAACGTTATGTGAGTAAGGAACATTTTCACATACTTACGCATTAACAATATTAGTAAGTTACCTTTAAGGAACTTTTCAAGCATAAATATACACATAACTTCACGCCTTTTGTTTCCCGAAGGTGTAGGCAACCGCCGTTAAGACCAGTCTCGCCGTTATGTTTACGTCCCAAATGGAAAAGGTGGCGAACCTCAATAGGTTCGCCACCGATGACTAATGATGACTAAAAACTAAAGATTTTAGTCATCGATATTTATCACACTTTATTTCCGAAAACAATTTCGAAAAGTCATTGGTGTGAGCCAGTGTCAGGATTCAAACCCGGACCTCTGGATCAGAAGCCGTGTGCTCTACCACTGGGCCACCGAGACCTTAAAAGAGTAAGTTATCTATATGGAACTTTTCAAACAAAGAGTCGATTTGCTAATAATAACCCTCGAAATTTTAATAATTTATTTATTAACACACAAATCTCCCTAGATGTCATTACATTGAAATGAATACCGTTTAATCTTAATCAAATATTAATCATCTGTAACTGTGAAGGTTTTTAGACCAAAAAGTTTAATTGTAAGAAGCGCCTTTACACCATCTTTTCCGATGTGAACAATTCACAAAACAATTTCGGTTGTAACTACAGCTCTGCTTCTAAGCAAAATGAGGCAGATTTACAATTTACGATTAGTGTGTGACCCTTAACACGGCGATAATGAGTGTAACGTTTTTAAAATATTTCTCATGGCAAATTAGTCCGCAAGTTTGTTTAGAATAGATATTTTATCACCATGGTTCTCTTTCTTCAAATTTATTTGCACCCAATCATGATGATATTTTGATTGCAAATTTGTTAAATAGATATATATAACTAAAGAGTCATACTTAGCCATTTTGTAATATTTTCGTAGATAGTAGATAGACCATACCATTGAAACAAGCTTTATGGATTATATCGCGTTTATTTAGAACATTTCAGTTTTTACTTGTGAAAATGATCTCTGTAAAGAGTTCGGAACGTCGGGAAATAAATAGAAAATAAGTTCTAAATAAACGCGATATAATCCATAAAGGTTGTTTCAATATTATCAATGTGATTCGCAAAAATCTAAGAAATAAATAGATATAGACCAGTCAATAAAATATGGCTGCTGTATAGAACTGCGCTTTCTGGTGTTCCATGTAATCAAATACTTAATTTCCACCTAATAATAGGTGGCGAATACAATGTTAAAACTTAGACAGTCATCAAAAGTCATCACCCAGACGAGGAAGTGGAGGTTCTTTACGAGGACATCTCGAAGGCCATCCGCACCTCCAAAGCCCACTTCACGGTGATTATGGGAGATTTCAACCCGAAACTAGGCAAACGGAAAGACGATGAGCTGAGAGTAAGGCAATTTGGAATTGGACAGAGGAACCAACGAGGGCAGAAACTGGCAGATTTTCTGGAGAAGGAAGGCCTCTATAAGATGAATTCCTTCTTCAGGAAACCGCCCCAAAGGAAGTGGACCTTGATAAACCCCGAAGGTCTAACCAGGAACGAAATAAATTTTATCTTGACTGACAAACGACATATGGATGCAGATAAACAATAATGTGTTAATAATAACGATGGTGCAATAACGATGGGAAAAGAAAGTTCTACAGTCGCGACCACGGACTGGACTGCTCAGCGTAGGCCGTTCCCCCACTAGGTGGACCGACGACCTAGTGAGAACCGCTGGGAGTCATTGAATGCTAGCAGCACAGGACCGGGAGTTATGGCGTGCTAAGAGGGAGGCCTACGTTCAGCAGTGGACAGATCTAGGCTCATGATGATGATGACATCAAAATTTATAACAAATGAATTACTTAAAAAACTTTAAAAAATAATGCTAATAATGAAAAAAAGGTTTATATAACAGATAATTATGCAATTAAACAACTAAAATTTATAACAAACTAAGACTGTACGCTGTTCATATGGCCGTACACTGTTTAACATTCCCTACTCGCGTTGACAGAAATTGGTCTGAACAAAATGAGAGTGATAATTCCACCGTGCCGTGACTTGAGTGACAACTGTGCAGATTTAATATTTCCGAGTTGAAGATCCGTACTGCGTTTACTGAATTAGCTTTAGTGTAAATGAAAATGAGATGGGCAGAACGAACAAATGTATCGTAATGTATTATATATTACATAGTATAAAACATATGCGCATAGCTTTAAAACTACGCAATGGATTTTGATGCGATTTTTTTAATAATTAGACGGTATCAACGAGGTGGTTTTGATATTAATTTTCAAGATTTAGAACTTGAATCGCAAACGCTGCCTCAACCCTAAGTGATAAATCAAAACAACGTACTACATTATCATATACCTTTAAAAGGTCTACAAAAAAGTTACGAGAAATAATGGCCTATTTACGAACCGATTTGAAAAATTACAGTATTAATTTTCATCTAATTAAGTGTCTTAAATACTCTCGAGAGCAATGAATCCGGGTCACTTAAAGAATGTTAAAAATCTCGGAAACTAAAAGTGATAGGTTAATGCAATAAATTGTATTTAATAGACAATGTAATACTCCTTAAATGAGAGTAAAAAAAATATGAGTCACCATACATTTTATTAACACAAAATTACATAAAGAAAAAATCTGCTGATCTCTCCTTAAAACAAAAATAGGAAACATGAAATTTTTGAACTTTATTACGATTTTCTTGAATTTTAATACTTCGTATTGCCTCCTCGTGCTTCCATTACTGCGTTTACGCGGTTTGGCATGCTGTACACCAAGTTCCTTATACGATTTTGGGGAATATTCTCCCATTCCTCTGTGAGAGCAATTTTGAGCTCACGAAGCGTGATTGGGAGCGGGTTTTGTTGTTTTACGCATCTGCCTAGCTCGTCCCAAGCATGCTCGATCGGGTTGATATCCGGGCTGCGCGCTGGCCACTCCATATGAGTAATGTTCATCTCTTGAAGGTAGTCATTCACAATCCTACCTGTATGAGGTCGGGCATTGTCATGCATAAATATAGCATCCTCACCTAAATTGACCATAAATGGACCAACGTGATCATTGAGGATTTCTTCCACATATCTTACGCTAGTTAAAGAGCCGTTTTCTATGATCACCAGCTCTGTGCGACTTTCAGAAGAAATTCCGGCCCACACAAGTACAGACCCACCACCGTAGGCTACTTTTTCCTCGATGCATGCTTGCTTGAATCTTTCCCCTGGTCTTCGATACACTCTGTGTCTTCCATCGTGCTTGTAGAGCATAAATTTTGATTCGTCGGAGAACATAACTTTTGACCAATCTTCAATACTCCAATTTACGTGGCTCTGGGCATATCTTAGTCTTGAAATACGATGCCCACGCTCCAGTTTAGGGCCGTTTGCAGGTCTAAGGGGTTTTAAGTTAGATTCAGCAAGCCGACGTCTTACTGTCCATGCACTTGGGTTACTTCCTCCGAGGCGTCGAAACTGATTGGTGAGTTCAGTTCCTGTGAGAAAGCGATTTCGAAGCATGGTGTTCACCAAGTATCGGTCTTCTCGTGCTGTGGTATACCTGGTTCTGCCCGTTCCTGGTCTGTGTAGGTTAGAACCAGTTTCTTCGTAACGTCGGAGAACTCTTTGTACTGTTGACAGCGACACACCAACAGTCCTGGCTGTATCGCGCTGACTCCGGCCGGTTTCCAGCATTGTAAGTATTCTGGTGCATTCTTCAGGCGTAAGCGACATAATTTCAGCTTGAATAATGAATATAGAGCACTATCAACATGGTTTATGTACCCACATAAATGACAGATTACAAACAAAAGCAAAACCAAATGCTGTAATTTCGTAGTTCCATCTTCGAAAGTGGCCCTTTTTCAAATTTGATTTTTTTATGATATAACTTTACAATAACTAAGAAGTTTTAATACCTTCATTTAAGGAGTATTACATTGTCTATTAAATACAATTTATTGCATTAACCTAGCATTTTTAGTTTCCGAGATTTTTAGGATTCTTTAAGTGACCCGGATTCATTGCTCTCGAGTGTAGATTGTGCATGTAATATAGATGATCTTAGCCATTTATAGTATACAATTTAAACAAATATTTTCGAAGATATTGCAGTATCAACATAGCGGGACAGCAGATAATACTTTTGATGCGGAACAAAGTTCACCGGGTCAGCTAGTAACGTATAAATGTATGAATATATAGATGTTTGGACTGATGTAAATGGATAAAACAGCGAATACGTATAAAACAGGAAGCTGGAAAGTAGCGCTTCCTGAAAGAATAATAGGAAATTGCCTTGGGTGGCATGTAATATGTGGCATGTGGCATGTATAATTCGAACGGAAATAAGAGATGAGAAATAGCAAAGAAAACATGGATGGACTGTTTTATAGAAATGAAAGATAACATGTTACACCGAAAACACAATACAAATATTTAGATCCTAAAATAGATTGTGCATGTAATATAGATGATCTTAGCCATTTACAGTATACAATTTAAACAAATATTTTCGAAGATGTTGCAGTATTAACATAGCGGGACAGCAGATAATACTTTTGATGCGGAACAAAGTTCACCGGGTCAGCTAGTAACGTATAAATGTATGAATATATAGATGTTTGGACTGATGTAAATGGATAAAACAGCGAATACGTATGAAACACTAAGCTGGAAAGTTGCGTTTCCTGAAAGAATAATAGGAAATTGCCTTGGGTGGCATGTAATATGTGGCATGTATAATTCGAACGGAAATAAGAGATGAGAAATAGCAAAGAAAACATGGATGGACTGTTTTATAGAAATGAAAGATAACATGTTATACCGAAAACACAATACAAATATTTACATCCTACATACAAAATATTTGTAAGTAGATTGAGCGGAGATTCAAATTATTGACATTCATTTACCAATTCATTTCTTTTACCAACATCCCACTACAAAATAATTATATTATAAAAAATAGTTTATTGCTTTGTTTTTCAAACTCAAAATTTATGCATCCATAATACTAACAATGCCATATATATATTATGTAAAAAAAAATAACTTTTTCTAATCTTTGTTTTTCTTCTTTAACAAATATCGAATTAAACTGATTAAATTTAAAACGCTCCCTCTTACAACTCGTACAGTAGGTAATAAAACTTTGCTCATAATTTCTCAACTAAAACCCAAAAAACTAAAATAGTTTGCAAAGCGGACGTGTGATTTATTCCCGTACATACTCGTATATAAAAACGCTGTTAAAACTATTTTCAAAAATTAACTTTTGACCTTTTCGAATTGTATCACAATGAAATTTTTCCTCACTTTGCCACTTCTTAACGATCTACTCACAAAAAAGGGTCTCCATAAAATAGAACTTCGCCGCACTAAAAGCGGACGGACAAACGAATTTTATTGCGGAAACATATCTAAACTTTCCACCAGAAGTCGGCACCGCATGTGAGAGCATCAAGGAAATTATTAGCACGGACAAAGTTAGTGGGAAAGTTTTACGGAATGACTATTTGGTAATTTTATACATATTATTAGAAACGAACGAAGAAAATATTTTATTATTTTAAAGGATTTCCATTCGACTAATAATACTTCACTTAACATAACATAACTTCACGCCTTTGTTACCCAAAGGTGTAGGTACTGGCGGTTAAGCCTCGTCTCGATGTTATGTTTGCGTTCTAAATGGAATAGGTGGCGAACCTATTGCCATACCCGGGCACAAAGTTTTCAGTCATCGATATTTATCACACATAACTTGCGAAAACAATTTCGAATTCATTTCAAACCCGGACCGGACCTCTTGATGAAAAGCCGTATGCTCTACCACTGGACCACCGAGACTACTTCGAGACCGAATATTTCACATTATATTATTAGTCTTTACAATGTAATGGGAGCAGTCAAAACAATAATTAAACGGACTAAAGTTGTATTAAAATAACACTTAAGCTTAAGGAAACATATTTATAATACGTGATAAATATCGATGACTGACAATAGGTTCGCCACCTATTTCATTAGGGACGTAATGTAACGATTCTGCGAGTCGAAGCTTTAACAGCCGCTGCCTTCACTTTCGGCTAGTAAAAACGGCGTGAAGTTACATTACAAAACACATAGTTCGTTCCATCAAAATTTCCAAATGTCTATTTTAATTCCTATTTCTGTTTAAGTGGGAATTCCGAGATCACGAGGCATATATAAAAACATGTTAACAACCATCAAATTTGTTATATTATTAAGATGGTGTTGACCATAAAACGCGAATTAATCCCACTATCCACTTTTATATTTTCTCCAATGGTTTTGATTTCATTACTTAGAAGTAAAAGCTTAGTATCTCTACATGAACGGAAGGGGACCTCCGTTTCTGATCCGCTCTCGACCCCCTTAACCAATCTTAAAGAGCAAAAATGAAACTGTAACGCTCTGAATGTGGTGCAGATGACCCGTTTGTTCGTTTTCAAATTCAAACTATCATTATTCCTTAGACTTTAGAAAGTACTCAGAATCGTCATACAAAACTACTAGCTAAAATTCGCGGAGCTTAGATTCCCTTTCATCACACTGTCTTGACTATGAAAGCGAATCTAAATACCAGTTCCGGCGTCAAGGCTTCTTGAGAAGAGCTGGCAGAAACTAAGGCCGGCTCTTTTCAATTTACAGTTTAACAAATACGTTTCCAGTTTAATAATTACAATCAACTTAATACAAAAGGAGCAGTTCGAGCTGTTCAATTCCAAACTTTTTTATCGTATATATATCGGCTAGAAAATAGTAAGCCCTTTGATATAATCTACTTTTAATATAATTCTTGAAATTTACTCATAGATAATTCAACCGCGTCGTTTGAAAGTTTATTGTAGAAGCGTATATCTTGACCTAGAAACGAGTTTAAGATTTTATGGAGCCTAGTAGTGGGCACAGTTTAAATAATCGTTCGTATCTCATAAACAAAACTATTTTATCTATATATAAGTTGTTGAAGTAAGAGGCGAAGTTTGCAAGGAAAGCGAACACCGGATGAACAGCGGTAGAGTGCGCGTTATGAATAAATCATCCAGTTCCGTTCAATTATACTTCCAGATGCTCCACCATGATATTCATTAGTCACTTTGGTGTCATCTTCTCTAAAACGAGTGCCGGAGTGTTTGCAAAGTTACATAATTCTTATCTCAAATTAATATCTTCTAAGCTTAGAGTTATAATTAAAACAATTATATATTATATTAGCTGTAGGATTATAATTAGCTGTGTGGCGCCGGCTTAGAATACCGCCACCCCATCTCTTCCCGTGGGTGTCGTAAAAGGCGACTAAGGGAAAAGCTAGAAGAATGGGAGGCAGCATTCTCTCTCAAGAAAATAAAGCCTACTGGCGATCGCCAACCCGCCTGCCAAGCGTGGCGATTATGGCAAAGTCCCCATGATTGAGCGGAACGGCAGTTGTGGCGCTCTATGGGGGAGGCGTATGTCCAGCATTGGACCTCAAAAGGCTAATGATGATGATGACGAATTAAAAGAAAATAAGATTAAATTAAAGATATCTTACTAGATCCTTGAAAACCATTAATCTCTACTACAATCTTTACATCTATTTTTTTAAAAGTTATGTGTGATAAATATCGATGACTGAAAATTTTGTGCCCGGTATGGCAATATGTTCGCTACCTATTTCCATTTGGGACGTAAACATAGCGTCGAGTCGAGGCTTCACAGCCACTGGCTACACTATCGGGTAGAAAAAGGCGTGGAATTATATTTGTTCTATATAAAATTCAGAAATACTGTACTTTTACTATTTGCAAAGCTACAGGTACAAGCCGGGATGTTTTCGAGTTATGTATAACTCAGTCAGTACGTAATAGATTCCAACCAGTTATACTTATGATTAGCTGCAAAAATACTCATCAGTTCTTAATATTAGTATTTTATATTAAGGTATGATGTTACAACATTTTTCTCAAAGCATTTCTCATCAAACAAAATCTCATGTTATTCACAACATCCGTTAAAACACTGTACCATCTTCACGCGACACGCTGAATGATGGAGTACACCCAATTCATTGTAGGCACACTCACTAACAAGACATCGTTCGACATATAAAGCCTTGAGTGAATTAATATATCAAATTTCAGCCTCTCATTTTGTGTAGGGTAATTTATTGGCACAATTAAATTATCGTAGAGTTAATTCGGGTTGTACCGTAGGGATCTTAATCAATTAAATATTTTGTTGTTGTCCAGTTGGATTGTTTTTGTTGTATTATACTAATACATAAGACTGAGACTTCGCACCGCTATATTTAATACATTTACCAGTAAAACGATTACTGTCCTGCTCCTATTAATCAATGCGTGATATGATATATAGCCTTCTTCGATAAATGAAATATCTAATACAAAAATATTTTTTATAGTAATAACAGTGCTTAAGACTTCGTATGCAAACAAAGGCCTTTTGTCCACATTTTAATGATTGTGTGATTATACTTATATATTAGATGCACAAAACTACATGAATAGATTTAGGTATGTAGAAAATTTAAAAGATTGTTTGCAAGTGCGTAGCATTTAACTATGCCTATCCGTTAATCAACTGGCTTCATCAAAGTCACGGTAATATTATCATAGAGTATTGTAACCCCGCTAAGTAAGCTTAAAATGAATACCCACAGCCGCGCGGTATGTTAACATAAGTTAAGAGAGAGTTTTGTTATTACAATTTTTTTTTTATATCTAAGAAAGTATTTGATAGGATACCGTTTGATTGGTGGATTTAATTTTAAAAAAATAACACGTTTATATAATTGAAAAATTGTCGTATCGACGGTCTAGTCATCTAGTGGTCGAGCACCACGTTTCTAAATTAAGATATAGTGGGTTTGATATCCAGGTTTTCAGCAATGATTTTTCATAATTCTTCTCGAATGTTTTAGGTGATAAATATCGACGACAGAAAACATTGTACCCGACATTATATCGATAATATATGACAATAATAGCCACTGCCAACATCTTGGAGTAGAAAAAGGCGTAAAGTTATAAAAAAAATATACAGGGTGCTTCATAGACCCTATTCTAACCACGTATATCTAGAATCTAGACATGCTTTGAAATCTAGATATCCTATAGAAAGTAAAAAAAGGCAAAAAATTTTTTTTTTTACTTTTTTTACAAAAAATATCCCTCAGAAATATGAACCATGATCACCCTACTTATGACCTACGACAACTGAGTTCATTGTGACTTCTCGCCTAAAGTATTTCATTCATTTTTCCATTTCGATCATCAATAGGGTTGTCATCTCTAATTTTTAATAATTATGTGAAGTTACAAAAAAAATTTAAGCTGACTACATTCTGATCTTCTTTCTAATCATTCTTTAAGAAACCACATGGAATTACCATGAAACATAATCAGTAAATAGTTTTCCCTGCTTACACTCTCATGTATTTGGGGCGTGAAGTTACACAAAAAAAGCTATCTGTATTCGGTTCGCATTAAGAAATCTTATAAAATTACTATGAAACATAATCAATTAATAATTTTCGCTGCCTACACCCGCATGTATTTGGGGCGTGAAGTTACAAAAAAATATTAAGCTGACTACATTCTGATCTGTTTAAGAAACCACATGGAATTACCATGAAACATAATCAGTAAATAGTTTTCCCTGCCTACACTCTCATGTATTTGAGGCGTGAAGTTACACAAAAAAAGCTATCTGTATTCGGTTCGCAATAAGAAATCATATAAAATTACTATGAAACATAATCAATAAGTAATTTTCGCTGCCTACAGCCGCATGTATTTGGGGCGTGAAGTTACAAAAAAAATTAAGCTGACTACATTCTGATCTGTTTAAGAAACCACATGGAATTACCATGAAACATAATCAGTAAATAGTATTCGCTGCCTACACTCTCATGTATTTGAGGCGTGAAGTTACACAAAAAAACTGTGAACCCTACTTATTGAATCATTTGTAGGTCATGTGTATATGTGCTGTGTATATGTGTGCACCTCTTACACGTGCTGTGACCTGTTACACGCGCCCGAAACTTCCTTTGAAAATTGCCGCCTGCCTTTCGGCTCGCACAAGATAACCTTGAACTCATCAGGCGGCATTTATAAAAAGAATTTGTCGGCATTTCTAAATTTACAGTGAAATATTTTGAAATATTAATATTATTTATTATGGGTCCGTACAATTTTAATGTACCAACGCAAATTAATAAAGTATATTATTATTATCATTATGTTGCATAACACGTGAAAGCTTAAAAAGTATTACGTAGGTAAATCCTAGGAGTCTCGGTGGTCCAATGGGAGAGTACAAGGCTTCTGATCCAGAGGTCCGGGTTCGAATCCTGACACTGGCTCACACCAATGACTTTTCAAAATCGTTTGTGGAAGTTAAGTGTGATAAATATCGATGTCTGAAAACTTTGTGCCCGGTATGGCAATAGGTTCGCCACCTATTATTCCATTTGGGACGTAAACATAAGGGCGAGAAGGGGCTTAACGGCCGCTGCCTACACCTTCGGGTAAGGCGTAAAGTTATGTTATGTTAAATCCGGTATTCGGTATTGTGCGTATAATTACTTAAAATTTAGAGATTTTCTAAAATACTATTCCAATTTGCTTTGGATGAGATTTGAGTGAAATTAAAATATCTAGTAGACTCTGTAGTACAGAGACTAGTATTTTTGAAGTTATTATAAAAAAATAAGTTATCGTATAAAGGTTCCTTATTTTGTTATAACGGTACCCTAAGAAATTAAAAATGGCAGAGACACTAGTATTTAGGAATGTGACATTAAACATAAGAAAACGATTTTTGATTAAACGATTAATTTATTACAATGAAAAAATCGATTAATTAATAATCATGGTTATTTAAGAAAATAATCGATTTCTTTAAATTAATGGATTTTTAAATTTTTGGGCAATATGTACAATTAGTTTTAGGGGGTCATATCAAGAGCGTGCACGTCGCGACCCCTGCCGTCCCAGTGGGACGTAATCTTGACCGAAGCAAACTGAGCCGGACGGGCTGCTCCGGCGTGCCCCGGAAGCGACGGGCACCGATTAGCCCCGTTGGAGCGGCTGCATGCGCATGCGGCGAAGGGGGCCGCCACCCTTCACGCAGCGCCCATCCTGGTGGGACGAGGAGAGGGAAGTGCCGTATAGGCACGTAAAATGTTAGAGGTAGTATGATCAGAAAGATGAATGAGATGATGGATGTAATAAATTAGAGATGCCTGGATGCCTTATGTTTGACGGAGATAAAGCGAAGGGGGAGTGAGACCGAGGACCTTCCCGGTGGCATGGTAGCCCTATGGTCCGGAGTGGACCAGGACGTCCGTGCTAGTGGGGGTGTTGGAGTCGTTCTCTCCTCCAACTTTGCTTCCGGAGTGAAAGATTATGAGTTGATAGGCCCAAGACATCTTTAGGTTCGAATAAAACTGGGGATCACGCAAGTTTTCCTGGTCGCAGCTTATGGGTTTGAGTTTTGGGAATCTGTTAGGGATATTCTGGATCTGGCTGAGGGACATGAAAGGATAATTCTGTGTGGTGATCTTAATGGATGGGTCGGAACCAAGAGAGATGGCCTGGAGGCGGTCCTTGGTCCGAATGGTGACAAGAGAGTCAATGATGCTGGTAAGCCCATCTTGGACGTATGCCTGGAACGGAACCTCTATGTGTCTAACACATTATTCCGTCATAAAGATATTCACACGTATACGTGGAGACGGAATGAACAAAAGAGTATGATTGATTTGATTTTGGTAGGTAGTCGTCTCCGAAATAATCTAAAGGGATACACGAGCCTACAGAGGCCCCACCCTTGATACGGACCACTACCTGGTGGTAAGCCGTTTCGTGGGCCTTTTCAAGAAGTGGAGACACTGGCGAGTGCGTACCCATTTCGGAGAGCTTGAAAGGATAAAATGTGAGAAATTAGAAGGTGAAAGTGTACGGAGTATGTATGTAGACCTAGTCAGTAAAAGACTCAATGAGACGAGTCTTTCTGACTTAGGTGTTGAAGAATGCTGAGAAAGAATGAAAGAAAGTATAGTGGATATTGCAAAAGAAGTATGTGGTAGTGCAAAGTGGGACGAGGATGTGAAATCCAGCGTCGAAAGAAAGAAAAAAGCATGGTTGGATTATGTCTCAAGTTTGAATCAGAATGGTAGTATGACAGAGAAAAAGTATGAGAGCTACCGCCACTGCAGGAATGTTACCAAAGCCTAAGTGAAAGCGAAGCGTGAAAGACTAGTTGCGAATGAGGAAGTGAGGTTGACGGAGAACTTCGAGGCGAATAAAAAACTCTTCTGGAGGGAAGTTAGAAAGTCTCGGGGTTCTTGGTCAACATCCAGAATGGACAAAATTATGTCTAAGGCTGGTGACATTCTTGCAAACCCAAGCGATGTATTGGACAGGTGGAGTGAGTATTTTCGGGAAATGTACGAGTATGTTCCTGGTATGTTTCTATGTTTCTGGCAAGGCAGCTGGAATTGATATGATGTCTGCTTAATGATCAAACACGGTGGAACCTGTGTCCGGGACTCTTTCCTGACCTTGAGCAATCTGTGCTGGAGGTCAGGTAAGGTTCCCACAGACTGGAGGCGCACTGCATACGTGCCGGGATCACGTATGCAGTGCGCCAGTTACAGGGCCATCAGTTTGATCAGTTTGCAGCAAAAGTGTATGGGAAAATTATTGAAAGGAGAATGAGGGTGATATCTGATGGAGTGTTGTGGGAGGCTCAGGGTGGTTTCAGAAGCGGACGAGGGTGCATGGATCAGATTTTTTCTCTCCGCGACATCGTGGAGAAACAACTGGCTGTTAACCGGAAGGTTTTCTGTGGCTTTGTGTATCTGGAAAAAGCGTTTGACAGAGTGTTACGAAAGGATCTGTGGGCTATATTCCCGGGCTACGGGGTGAGCGGAGCACTGCTGCGCGCTGTGCAGTCCACTTATGAGGACTGCACAGCGTGTGTGCGTGTTGACGGCGGCTTGTCCCCCTGGTTTGACGTCAATATCGGCGTCAGACAGGGTTGCGTGCTGTCCGCTCGACTGTTCATCCTATACCTGGACAGCTGTCTCCAGAGAGTGAGATCGATGGATGTAGTGATGCGAATGGGTGACCTAGTTGTGAGCTGCCTGCTTTACGCAGATGACGCCGTGCTTCTGGACGAATTGCCGTCGGACCTGCAAACACTAGTCACTACTATGAAAGATGATTGCATGATTAAAGGCTTGCAGTTGAATGCGACGAAAACGAAAGTTATCACAGAACAGATGCAAGGATAATGATTGATGATGTAGTGCTGGAACAGGTGAATGAAATTGTATATCTTGGATGCGCTTTTAGCAGGGATGGAAGGTACACCACGGATGTAGAAAGACGAGTGGCGAAAGGAAATAGCGTAAATGGAGCGTTGGCCAGATTCCAGAGCGCAAAAAACGTCAGCAGAAAAGCCCAGCTAGCAATCCACAATGCAGTCCTGATCCCAACGCTAACTTATGGAAACGAGAGCTGGGTATGGCAGAGTGTGCATGAAAGTAGAATAAACGCGGTAGAAATGAGGGCACTGCGCAAAATCTGCGGAGTGACTCTCGCTGACCGCGTAGGAAACAAGGTTGTAAGGAAGGAAGTTGGTTTGAAAGAGAGTGTCGGTGTAAAAGTAAGAAAGGGCATGGTTGGTTCGATGGTACGAACATATAGAAGGGATGGATGATGCAAGACTGACCGATCATTTGACACGATTGACCAGATATACAATGCAAAAGCGGATGGATGTAGGAGTCGAGGACAGCTAAGACACACATTACATGACCAAATAGAACGTGTTCTGGAGGAAGATGATGTTAGGAGCCTCAAAAACCGACGCGCGTGCATGAAAAGAGTTAAGAAAGTTAACGAAGCGAGTGAGTATCCATGTAATATTTAGTAATTTGGAAATATACAATAAAAGAGAACATATCAACCAAATGTCGGCTAATAAAATTGTATTATTCATCGACTCCATCTAGTGAATATTTGAATAAATAAATAACTGAACTGTTTTAAAGGTATAGAAGGAATGCGGTCATTGATGGCGTTAAAAATAACATTATGCAATAAGTATTCTTTAGTAGTTTTCGTTCCGGGCCAGAAGACCAAACTTAATATCGGGGCGTTGCAGATGAAAAAAAGTCGGTAATATGTAATTGAATGATTAATAAAATAATCGGTTATTAATCGATTAGTCATATAAAAATAATTACTAAATTTAATAGATTATTTTTACTTTTAGAAGTTGATTTTTAATCGATTATTTCAATAATCAATTATTTTTTCACATCCTTACTAATGTTCGTTAGTGATTTTTTTTTTACACGTTCTTCATTATTGTTCGCTTGTTCTATCGGTCAGTATCATCCATCGGTGTCAAGTTAGTGAAAGTGCTTTCGTTATTTCGTAATTTTATAATGGCGGAGTATTCAAATGCAGAATACTATGATATGATTATGTGTGTGGGTGCATTGGAGGGAATCCTTACTGCAGCGCGCGAACTTTATCGACAACGTAACATTGATGGAAGAGAGCTGGAGAATCAGCGAAGACTTCCTTCTTATGCATGCTTCAGGAGGCTGGTCAATCGTTTGCACTCAAACGGTTCTTTCCACAGTCCGAACTCTGAAGGACGATCGAGTGACCGTGCGGATGCTCGTGTGGAACAGAATATTTTGGATCACTTTGCTGAAGATCCAACTAGAAGTACTAGAAAAGCCTCTGTGGTATTAGGTGTGTCTAGAATGAAAGTATGGAGAACTTTAAAAAAAGATAGTCAGCATCCTTACCATTACCAGCGCACACAACAGCTGACAGAAGCAGTTTTTTTATTGAGACTGCGATTCTGTGAGTGGTATCGTAGTCAGGCTACTGCTGACCATATGTTTGCGTCTCGGGTTCTATGGTCTGATGAGGCTACCTTTACTCGTTTTGGACTATCCAATAGCCACAACGAGCACTACTGGTCCCATGAAAATCCACATGCTTTTCGTCAAAGCCATTTTCAGCACAGGTGGAAAATTAATGTGTGGGCCAGTATCATCGGTGACAAATTGATAGGCCCTGTATTTTTGCCGGACCGGTTGAACGGTAAAATCTAATTGGAAATGTTGAGGACCACCTTGGAGGAAGAACTTGAAGGCCTTCCTTGTTAGTTTACCGCGACATGATTTTCCAGCAAGACGGCGCGCCAGCGCATTACACTCGTTCTGTACGCGAATATCTGGACGATCGCTTTCATGCGTGGATTGGACGTTCTGGAACTGTTCCATGGCCACCACGGTCGCCTGATTTAACGCCAATGGACTTTTTTTTTGTGGGGATATTTGAAAAGTGTGGTGTATGCTACGCAGTGTGAAACTGTGAATGATATGCGCCAAAAAATTGTGGAAGCTTGTGGTACTCTAACACCGGAGTATCTGAGCCGCGCCACACAATCTGTATCGCGGCGTGTAAACCTATGTGTTAAGAGAGGAGGACAGCACATTGAACCTTTTTTGTAGTCACACTGAGAAATGGTAAGTGTTCACCATAAATCTTAAACGAAAAATCTGGTTAGATATGTATTAAACTATGAATGAATTTTATTTAATCAGAATGAAATACAAAATTTTTATTTTATATCTCACCATAACTTAGCAATATCGGCTCTACTACTACAGAATAAGGTTTAAATTTTTATATCCGTGTTGTAGGTACACAAGAAATCGTACCATATGTTACGATTTCTTGTGTATGTGTGTATGTGATATCAATGAAAGTCTTTATAGTAGGGTGACCATGTCAAATATTATTATTTGCGGACTCAGTAGGAATTATTAATTTTTTTTCAGATCTAAAATTTCGACTTATCACATTTTAAATATAGCCATCCGATAGGCAATTCGAACCTGTATCCACTCATCGCGGCTTGATATACCCATTGTGGGACACGCTGTATATACATACAGACGAATTGAGAACCTCCTCCTTTTTTCGAAGTCGGTTAATAAATATTTAAATAACAAATCAGGCTTTTAAATTTACAACTAAAAAATTTTGGCGCCTAACTGAGACGCACGAAGTGCTATATATATATATTTATATTTTTTTATGGGATAGGAGGGCAAACGAGCAGGCGTGTCACCTGATGGTAAGCAACCAACGCCGCCTATGGACAGCAACACACATAGTGTTACTGTTGCGTTGCCGACCTTTAAGGATAGGGGATAGGAAGGGATGGGGAAGGGGGGTGGGCCTCCGGGTACCTCTCTCACCGAACGGAACGCGTCATGAGCCACTTTACGTCGATCTTCTGAGAGGTCGTGGTATTTCACCGGTCGAGCCCATATGCAGCGAACTGCTTGGCTCTACCACTGTTATGTAATTATATAAATGTATGAATGGTACTAGTGCTGCATTAATAAAACAACCGATAGATTTCTAGACGGTGGGTTCGATACCCATTCAAGTGCAAATATTACATCCGAATAAAAATAGTTTGTATGAAGTCTAAGTGTTTTTTATGTATTTTAAGTACATATTTACAAAAAAAAAGTGTATAATTTAGTTTTTATTACACAAGTTAAGGAAACTAAAAGGCAAGGTGTGTATTCTGTACAAAATAGTATTATCATTTTATTATTATTGACTAATTCCCACACATCTAGGTATTATCAATACGCGAAGTAACAAAGTTTTATTATAAAAGTCAAGTTATGTTATGTGTTCTAGTTATATGTGCCCAATTCTCAGATAGTATGATTACATTTGTGAGGGATTTACCATTTCATCTCAGTCCATTCACTATTTTGAGTGCAAATAAAATGAGATACAATTGTTCACGTAAAAGTATATTCCTGAATGGATCTCAAAGTAATGTTTTATTTACGAGGAGTTTAAGTGTTTTTGTTAATGATAAGTCTTTATGTCTTATTTGGCTTTGGGAAGAAAACATTGTTGGAAATTTTAGGAGACGTGATATGATATGATGAGCTACCTACGTATTTCTGAGTTCTTAGGTTAAGCCTGTATGTTGTGTTAAAATAATAATTCCTTTGGCTACACATATGAAAATTTTATAAGGCGAGAAGTTAGAATATCAAGCAAGTTATATAAAAGGCTGCAATTTCTTTAAGATTTATAAGTGATTGAGAAATGTTGATACTTCTACCGTTGATCGAAAAACTACAATTCTAAAAGTCTAAAATTTAATAAGAGTATTTTTATCAATACTTATCCTGAATAAGTTTATCTAATGAGTTACAAAATTAAATGTGACACAGGAAAGAATACCTTACGGTATTTATTGTAAGTATCCTTGATTCTTCTTCTTGAGTTCTTTGGTATAAGTCTACTCTTTAAATGAATTCTGCTAATAGTTTTCCTCTTTTAACGAAAAAAGAAAACGAACTCGTTATTTATAAGGTTAAGTATGTATCTAGAAGTTTAACAGTGGTAGAGCCAAGCAGTTCGCTGCATGAATGGGCCGGCTCGACCGGTGAAATACCACGATTTCTCAGACGATCGACGTAAACTGGCTCATGCCGCGTTTCGTTCGGTGAGAGAGGTACCCGGAGGCTGAAGCCCCTTCCCCATCCTTTCCTATCCTACTCCCTTAAAGGTCGGCAAGGTAACGGTGACACTATATGTGTTGCTGGTGTTCATGGGCGGCGCAGGACGCTTACCATCAGGCGACACGTTTGCTCGTTTGCCTGCCTATCCCATAAATCGGTAATATCTTGCAAAATTAATTAAAATTGCTGTTATGAGCTATATTGATTTATGATAAATGCACAATTCATTTACTTAATTAGATAAACAAAATTAATAAACCTTATACCAGTCTGGTGATTTCATTTGTACTGCTGCCCTAACATATCACAACAAACACATTTTTGTCTATCTATCTGTTTGTTCCGGCTAAATCTCTGATAAGGTTTGACCATTTTTGACAGAACTTTTATTGGCGAATAGCTGTTGTAATAAGAAGTAATTTAGGCTACTTTTAGTTTAGAAAACTCTTAGGTATATTTATTGATTTATTGCGTCTAAAGCGATATTATTACTAATATTATTAGACATAATTTGACTAGAATTTTACTCCACACAGATGCTCCACTATGCTAAGCAACTAGAATATTTGAACTTTAAATAAAATGAAAAGAAGATTGGATATGATTGCCTGTCTTATATTGCATATCTTTAGTCACCAAAATTATCACTTATATATTGCCAAAATTATCACTGATATATTATCATCAGATTAGTGATAATTTTGGTGACTAAATCAAGGTAAATTTTGTCAATCTGAATAATATAATATATTTTAAATATAACCTGATCAAAGGTTTCCTTGTTAACCAGCAATACGCCGCAATAATATATAATATGATAATTAGACAGCGTGTAATATCGATTTAATGCTTCCGAGGATTAAATACAAGCAGGTGACATGTAATATCGGTTTTATATCTACTTAGATACTTACCTGTCTCTAACACATTTTGTAGAAACAAATGTTAAGATTAATTAATTAATGTTTGATAATTAATTTTATAAGATCATTATGAGATTAAAACTTGTGCTGTAAACATATTATAGAGAAGTCTACAAAAAATTCTCGATGGTCTAATGGTCGGACACCCCGCTTCTGAATCAAGAATCTGACTTGACAAAATTTTTTTTCTGCAGTTTTGACTGATAAATATAGATGACTAACCTTTTCATTTGGGACGTAAACATAACGGCGACTCCATTATTAGCAGCCGCTGCCTATACCTTCGGGTAGAAAAAGGCACCAAATTAAATTTATTTTATATAAAGTGTAGAAATACTGTAACAGTTTACTTTTTGCAAAGCTACAGCTACAGCGGGCATGTTTTTAAGTTATGTATAACTCAGTCAGTATGTCATAGATCCAGAAGCTACTACGATTCTTATCTCGTCAAGTTTTGTGCTCCTCATCCTAGACATGACGTGATCACTCTATCATAATTTGTCATCTTCTACTATATAATTTTGACGTGCCCCGTGGTGCATTGGTAAAACTACCCACTGCGTAATCGTAGCCGGCGAGTTCTATCCCCATCCGTGTATAAAGATTTATGACAAGCATGAATGTATGTATGGCATCTGGGTGTTTTTTTTTTAAGTATTATAAATATGTATTTACAGAAGAAAAGTATATATGTTTTAATATCCTATATCTAGTTTCCATAACACAAGCATTTAGTTGCCCAGAGGGTGCTGTGTGTATTGTGTCCTCGATATTTCTATTTTTGTTATTTATTATAGTTATTTTGAATTCCACTCAACATAGTAGGGACTCTGAAGCCCCTAAAACTGATGATGTATACTTTAGTTACGAAATTTATAGAAGCGAGTATTATAAATGTCTTTTTCGTGGCGCTGTGTTCTTTCTGCAAAAAAATATTGGATTGAAATTGATTGGATTTATACATATTTATCAGTTTTCATTAATTTACAGTTTCATTTTTTTATCATTATAAAACGCTTGGTTTTTAACAGATTATATTTTCATTTTATTCATTCAAAAATAATCTCCCGCTCACCATTTTTGGGAAAAAGACATTGTAAAGAAAAAAAAGTTCATTTACAAATGATGAGTTTCTTGCCCGATTCTTCTCATGATAGTCCCTACACTCGGAATCGGGCCGCTCGTGGCGATTGCGTCCGTGTTTTCTTGTTCCACGGACGCACTTTCCTCAAGCGCTCGTGTTAAGTAGTTAATTTAAAATAATAAAGTTAAATTGTACTTGTTGACTATTTTTAAGTGTCTGTGAAGACCTATGATAATATAACTTATTTTAACTTTGACTTTCAACTTTCTTTTTCTTTACAAAGTCTTTTTCCCAAAAATGGTGAGCGGGAGATTATAGTTATAGTATATAAACATAATACTAAGTGACATGAACGAATTAATTAAAATTCATAATGAAACAAGTGATTAGTTTTCCACGGTGACTAAAACAAGTCTAAAATTAATTATATTTCATCGCTATGCTGCTTACCTTGTATAAGCTTTAGTTAATTAGTTAAAATTATTTAAATCTACTAAGTACCAAAAAATATTTGTGATAAAATGTAAAGAAAAATAATATATCATTAAAATCGTTCAGGGTGGGATAATATTACAATATTTATAGATTTGTATGTTATCATCGTTATCAACATCATCTTCCTGTTCTTATCCCATTATTTGGGCTTGGCACAACAGATTTTTTCTTTTCCACATTTCCCTGTCATTCTTCTAATATATTATACTAGTTACACGTTACGAACATTGTTTCACCAATAATTTTTCGCCAATTTCCTGAAATACTGGCCTAAGCCTAGTTAAGGTGCCAGTCTCCACAATTATATCTATAAATGTTTGTATATTTTATATTGTGTAAATGTTCTTAATTGTGGTGAAAATAAAGAATTTTATAATAATTATTATTAAAAAATAAATAAGTAAATTTTGGATTTTATCCAATTCAATTAGCGCGCGTCGGCCGGATTAAGAAACAGAAACGCTAATTGTGGATTATCCCTCAAAGATAGACATACAACATTGTGGATTGTTTTAAGGAGTATAATATTATAGTACATTATTTTGATCTTTCAGAGATACCCCGACCATAGCTCGCTGAGCGACTCTAAATTGGTGGACCAGCCCCACCATACGTGTATACGTTTCGGCACCGTAGGTCCTTACTGGTAAAACGAACTGGTCAAAGACATTGCAGTATAGGCAAGTTCAAAAGTCGACGCAGTTTGTAGAATGCGGCCCAACCCAGCTGAATCCTCCTTTCAGCTTCCTTTTCGAAGTTTCGTCAACTTGACTTGATAGTTTGGCCTAGGTAGACGTATTTGTTTACGTCCTTGAGAACCAACCCTTCGACACCTTATCGGTCTGGGCACGACCGCGACATGTTCATTGAATTTGACTTTTGATTCGTCTAGGCTGCACAACATTCCAGAACATTCCGGCCTGCTCCGGAAGCTGGAATTCATCAAGCCTTGCAGCGAGACGATTTGTGATCACCCTTGATGCTCAAGGTATCTCCAAAAGATTAAATCAGGAATGAGTATATCCCACAGATAACTGGAGTTACCGACATAGCTCGCTTATCATAAATCATAGCGAATCATAGCAAGAAATCATAAAGTGGAGACCGCGACTTAATAAGCGTGTGTAGGATGGTCAGACGACCTCAGAAAGGCTGCTGGAAAAGACTGGATACGGAAGACAGGGAATCGAATGTTGTGGCGCACATTGAGAGAGACCTATGTCCTGCAGTGGACTGCAACAGGCTGATGATGATGATTTTGATCTTCCACTTAGTTCAACCAGCGTTTGTAACAAAAGCGCAAAATTTCGAAAATAAAACTGTTTTTCTACTGAATTTATCCAAGAAATCACCCCGTTGATACCTTCTATCTATTAAAAAAAAACCCGTACTACAATGTAACGGATTTTGCCGTTTCGCAGTTTTAAAGCTACATACATAGGGTTATAGGCACTTTGTTTTCTACTATGTAGTGATATTTGAGTACCCATACTAAAATATATAAAAATCATAGTGTTATTGTGCTTTATTTGTGTTATTAGTGAAACTGATAAATAAACTGCTCGTAAAGTAGTAAGCAGTTGCTTTAAAAGTAACTTTTGATATAACAGGGAAAGTTTCTCGGCAGTAGTATGTACTAAGTTCGGAAATAACCCGTGTAACATTCTTTCTATTCTATTAGATATATTAGGAAGTCAGTGAGTTAGAAAAATACATTTTGTTTGGGATTGCATGGAAGGAAGCGAGTAAAGGATGGTCTAAAGATAACGTTTTTTACCGAAATCGATATTTTTTATAGTCCAACATAGATAAAAACATCAATTGTATTATTAATAGGATAATGTGTCAATTTAATGAACGTTTTCCATTAATACCGAAAAGATTTCTATGAAATCCTTAATTTTTACAAGACTACATCATTTATAAGCAATTGAGGCTCTAATTAACGCAAACGTTACATGAATGAGCTAGCTCGACCGGTGAAATACCACGACCTCTTAGAATACCGACGTAAAGTGGCTAATGCCGCGTTTTGCTCGGTGAGAAAAGTTTCTGGGGGCCCAACTCTAGATAGACCTTCCTAGCCCACTTCCAACCCCTTCCCTTTTTAAAGGCTGACAACGCAACTGTAACATTTTAACTGTGGTGTAGGTGTCCGTGGTGCACCGCCCATGAACACCGCGGAGTTGCAGTCCTTTAAGGGAGTAGAAGGGGAAAGGAATAGGAAAGGGTGCCGGGCTTCCGGATACCTCTCTCACCGAACGAAACACGGCACGAGCTCCACGAATATATTTCACCGGTCGAGGCGGCCCATTCATGCAGCGAACTGTAAGACTCTAAAACTGTCATAATAATGTGTTATGTTTATGTTAAAATGCAAATACAACACATAATATATACTTAGTCTGGCCATAAATACTGTTACAACTAAAAATAAAAAAATATTACATTTGAATTTGGAATCTGTCATTTTTATACGATTGTTCATTGTGTTTTCTCGTTTTGGCGCCAATACATTGTACAATATTTTGCGATATTAAAATGGAGTGGGGTGATAAAGAGAACCGAATCGCTGTGATTGCATTACACAAAGTAGGTATGGAGCCAAATGCAATTTTTAAAACTCTCCATACACTT
Organism: Euproctis similis; assembly: GCA_905147225.2. NCBI lineage: Eukaryota > Metazoa > Arthropoda > Insecta > Lepidoptera > Erebidae > Euproctis > Euproctis similis. The sequence goes on from LR990106.1 coordinate 19,066,059, forward strand.
GGTATTAGTCAAATGTTTGTGTACCGGGCTATTAATAGGTACAATGAGACCTCTTCTGTTTGTGACAGAAAAAGACCTGGCCGTCCACGTAGTGTTCGTACGAAAAAGGTGGTCAAAGCAGTAAGGGAAAGAATTCGAAGAAATCCTGTCCGCAAGCAAAAGATTTTATCTCGGGAGATGAAGATAGCACCTAGAACAATGTCGCGTATTTTAAAAGATGACTTAGGACTTGCAGCCTATAAGAGGCGCACTGGTCATTTATTAACTGATAATTTAAAAAAGAATAGGGTGTTAAAATCTAAACAACTACTGAAGCGGTACGCAAAGGGAGGTCACAGAAAACTATAGTTTACGGATGAAAAAGTTTTTACAATTGAGCAACATTTTAACAAACAGAATGACCGTATTTATGCTCAAAGCTCTAAGGAAGCTTCCCAATTAGTTGACAGAGTGCAACGTGGGCATTATTCGACTTCAGTGATGGTTTGGTGGGGTTTGGGTGGGGTTTAGGGGACGAAGGAGTGACTGAGCCATATTTTTGTGAAAAAGGGTATCAAAACATCGGCACAAGTGTATCAAGATACCATTCTTGAAAAGTTAGTCAAGCCCCTTAACAACACTATGTTCAATAACGAAGTATGGTCCTTCCAGCAAGACTCGGCACCGGGTCATAAAGCTCGGTCCACGCAATCTTGGTTGGAAGCGAACGTTTCGAACTTCATTAGAGCTGAAGACTGGCCGTCGTAGTACCGATCTTAATCCACTGGATTATGATTTGTGGTCAGTTTTAGAGAGTACGGCTTGCTCTAAACGTCATAATAATTTAGAGTCCCTAAAACAATCCATACGATTGGCAGTGAAGAATTTTCCCATAGAAAAAGTACGTGTTTCTATTGATAACTGGCCTCAAAGTTTAAAGGCTTGTATTGCAGCCAATGGAGACCACTTCGAATAAGCTGTTTATATTTTATATCGTTTTATATTTATGTATTAAAGTAACACACTGTAAAGGTAATAAATGTTTTTTGCAATTAAAAAAAAATTTTTTTTCTTTGTTACAATATTTATGGCATGACTAAGTATATTTAAATATATAAGCAATAAATTTAACGTTTAAACTAAGCTTTATGATGCTTTATTCATCGAGTTGTTGTTATTATAAGAAATGTGAAAATTAATATTTATGGTTTTACAAATTCTTCAGTTTACACAATGAAAATAGCTTACATAAATTTGTAGTTTACCGACCCTGGTTATTATTCAAATCGAGATAATTTACGGAGCTGTAAATCAAAAACTTAGTTACCCTATTGTATTCTTAGATTAAATAAAAAAATATAGCAAACAGTTGCCCTTTTTTTTTGTAAGAAATACTGTCTTTAGACGACACAATATTACACCTACCTACGTCTAAATATTGAAACACGTAAAGAAACACCAAAAACATTGCTTTTGTTGCTCTAATGAAAACCCAATAACTACATTAGCTTTTCTCCAATATCTGGGATTCAAATACTACCTGTTACCATTGTGAAGTAATTTTAAAAGTTTGAGCTTTTATACTCGTAAAGAAAGAATTTAAGTTATCGCGTAGTAATTTCCTAAAGCGAATTAACTCAGATTATTACCTTTAAGAATACCATATCTACAAATTCTATAATTCAAAACATAGCTGCTACTTTAGTTTTTGTACTCGGATGGGAGTCAAACCTGATGACCTTCTACAGAGCAGTCAATTGTTTCACCACGAGACGCCAATAAAAAAAATAAAAAAATAATAATATATATAATTTACTTACACTAAGAGAAACTTTTTTCTTTGCTCGTCTTTGACCAACTTTCTATGCTTCCGATTATTATACTTTGCAGGAAAAGCGCGTTGTGGATGTATTATAAGAAATGAAAATTATTTAACTCAACTAATTTTGTTACAAATAATATTACACCTATAAAGTCTCGGTGGCGCAGTGGTCGACCACACGGCTTCTGATCTAGAGGTCCGGGTTCGATTCCAGACACTGGCTTACACCAATGGCTTTTCGAAATTGTTTTTGGAAGTTATGTGTGATAAATATCGATGACTGAAAAACTTTGTGCCCGGTATGGCAATAGGTTCGCCACGTATTCCATTTAGGACGTAAACATAACGGCGAGACGAGGCTTGACAGCCGCTGCGTACACCTTCGGGTAACAAAAGGCGTGAAGTTATGTTATTACACCTGAAATAGTCAAATACTTAATAGAATTATACAAAATATGATTAAAGTAACTCAATGCACGTGGCTCTAAATCAATAAATTTAAGATTCGAAATCGAAATTCGAAATTCTTTGCTAACACAGGATCTTTATTTTCGATAAGTAAAACAAATTTATGTATCAATTTTATTTATTTGTTCTATTGATATAAATTAAAACCGAGTCGAATCAATATTAATAATTAAAAGTATCGATCGAAACAATTTTCTATCACTATTAAAAAGAATAGAGACAATCAGTTCCAGAACTGTTCTGCAATTTATTTCAAGCAATTGGACTGGATAGCTAACAATGGCAGACATCACAGAATCGATTTGTTTCAGATTGCGTTGTCTCCAATTAAACTACACAAGTTACTTTGAAAATGTATACAAGTGTATTTTTAAATATTTATACTAGTATGTAAGACTTTTTAAGAGTATGTTATGGCTCAAATGGCATCGAAACCTCGACCACTTATTTGTACACCGTGTATAAATATAGCCAAATGATATTTTTTGCTCAAAGTTCCCAAACATGGTTTAACAGTGGTAGAGCCAAGCAGTTCGCTGCATGAATGGGCCGGCTCGACCGGTGAAATACCACGACCTCTCAGAAGACCGTCGTAAAGTGGCTCATGCCGCGTTTCGTTCGGTGAGAGAGGTACCCGGAGGCCCATTCCCCCCTTCCCCATCCTTTCCTCTCCCCTATTCCTTAAAGGTCGGCAACGCAACAGTAACACTATATGTGTTGCTGGTGTCCATGGGCGGCGTTGGTTGCTTACCATCAGGTGACACGCCTGCTCGTTTGCCCTCCTATCCCATAAAAAAAAAAAAAAAATATTATCTGTACCCGGAAATAAATGTTTTACCTACATACATACGTAACTTCACGTTAAGCCCCTTGCAGTTTTATTATACTTAAAAGGTATTAAAGTGTTTTAAAATGTAGATTGCACTGTTAATTATTTGGTACTAGCTGACCTCGCGAACTTGGTATCCCCATATTATATTATAACCACAAAGGTTAGTATTCTGCTCATATTACCAGTCGTGTGATGATAAATATAAACATAAGAGCTTAAAGCACATGTTGAGAAAAAAGTTGGTGGGAAAATCAATGGAGGCCAAGCAGTTCTCTGCATGAATGGGCCGGTTCGACCGGTGAAATACCACGACCTCTTGGAAGATGCTCGATTGCCCTCTTATCCCATAAAAAAAAATCTGTAGAAGATAAAAAAGACAAGAAAACTTTAAAAGAGATTTATAGTTAAAACTAAAATTAAACTGGAGAATTATGTTAAACTTCTATCCCGATTTATTTTAATTAAAATAATAATTTATTAAACTAATATAATTAGAATTATTACAAACTAAAACAATGTTGGAACTAATTGTGAGTTTGAGAAACTACAGCCTCGATTAGATCAAGTAACCTTCTCCTAAGTACCTGGTCTGATGTTACCCTCTTGATAAAAATAAGACTTGATGAGAGGAACAGAGCTGGACTGTCGTAGTACCCATATCAAGTTACCGTCATCATTGTCCAAAAATATAATAGCTTTTGTGAAATATTTTGTCCTTTAAATTATATGTGTCTTATCATTAAAACAATTCTTTATTATATCGCGTTTATTTAGAGCTTATTTTTATTGATTTCCCGAGGTTTCGAACTCTTTACAGAGATCATTTTCACGAGTAAAAACGCGATATTATCCATAAAGTTTTAATGATAAGACAGATCATCACAGAATGTGATTCGCGAAAATCTAAGACATAAATATATATGTGTTATTTAGATCTTATCTTAGTAATTAAATAAATAATCTATTTTGGCGTCTCGTGGTGAAACAATTGACTGCTCTGTAGAAGGTCATCAGGTTTGACTCCCATCCGAGTACAAAAACTAAAGTAGCAGCTATGTTTTGAATTATAGAATTTGTAGATATGGTATTCTTAAAGGTAATAATCTGAGTTAATTCGCTTTAGGAAATTACTACGCGATAACTTAAATTCTTTCTTTACGAGTATAAAAGCTCAAACTTTTAAAATTACTTCACAATGGTAACAGGTAGTATTTGAATCCCAGATATTGGAGAAAAGCTAATGTAGTTATTGGGTTTTCATTAAGTTCTAAAGGTGCTAAACTAAACTATAACTTAAGCTTCTGTTACCTAGAAGTTGAAAACAGTGAATTTATCTATGGTTAGTTGTCAGATAGACAATAATACAGGCAATTTGAAAATACACAATTAGAAATCCTAGAAATAAAAGAAAATCAAATTTTGTACAAATAACCCACACGGATACGGACGACGTAATAGATAAAATTTACTCTAATACGGCCTAAATTAATAATCAATCTCCATTCTAAGATTGAAGCCAATCTAAGATCATTGTGTATCTGTCGATCGATTCCCCAAACAAAATCATCCATGTATTGATTATTGGCACGCTTATTAATAGAAATGGATTGAAATATTGATCTTAGATAGCAAAATTTGGTTTGGGATTGGTTATTGGTTCCAGCCGATAGTAATATAAAAGCTGAAAAAAATTACCGACAGAGGTTATATCACTAAATATGTTGCTAAATTTCATGGCAACTACAAATATATCAGAGTCCATATGAATTCTTATATTTATCGCTTTATTTATATATCAGTATTGAGGCTAACGAATGTGTCAAACACATATTTAGATGACATATTCTTAATATAGTAACAATCTTCTTGTTCTCTTTTTCTTATTTTTCCAAGACGATAAATATACATAGCAAGAGATTTTTTATATTGATATATTGTCCGAAACTATTCGGTTTAGAGTAGTACGTCAAAAGCTCTAATAAATAATCACTAAGCAAACGAACAAGCAGGTAAACTAGTGGTAAGTGACTAGCGCAACCCTGCAATACAGATAGTGTATCAGATGCTTTGCCAGCTTTTAAGATAGGATACTACTAGGATACTACTAGGCTCCATAAAATTTCTAACGCGTTTCCAGGTCAATGTATACGCTTTTATAATAAGCTTCCAAACGACGCGGTTGAATTATCGTTAGGTAAATTTAAGAAATATGTTAAAAGTAGACTATATTCAAGGGCTTATTACTGTATCGCAGATTATATCAATGATAAAACCGTTTGGAATTGAATTGCTTCTCTTGTGTTATATTGTTTGTATTTGCTGTAGCAAAATATTGTTAATCTGCTAACTAAACATTACTGTTAATTAGTAGGATTGTGTGCAACATGACGTTTCTCACCGGCAAGCTTACTAATTTCTTTTTTTGTTTTGTCTGGGATCTTGAATAAGTCATGCTCACTGAAAAGTCCTTGCTTACAGCGGCGTCGTTGATCGGGTCGCCACCTTCCCTAAAATATGGCGAGGGAGGCGATGGCTGAGATATGGGTCATGCTCGTGAACGGGTGCTGTTTGTGGGGACTGGTCTGTTCAAGCGTACAAAGAATATTAACGTACTGTGTCCTAAGTTTGACGCGAGGAACCTCATTTTGCTCTATAAGTTATTCTATTAATTTGTAATTTAGTTTACTTATAATTAAGTAAAAACAAAAAAAAAAGGGACTCCCCTGAGTTTCTTGCCAATTCTTCTCAGGACGTGAGTAATCGAATTGGCGGATTTAAAATATTGACCTTCATAAGTGTCTTTGATGACCTGAATTGAATAAATGAGATTTTGATTTGATTTGATTTTGATAGGCAGTAGTCGAGAGTGGTAGGAGAAGGAAAAGGGGGTTTCCGGTTACCTTTCTTACAGAATGAAACGCCGCATGCTTCACTTTGCTTCGATATTTTGCGACTTCGCGATATTTTACTGGTGGAACCAGCCATTCATGCATTAAGGTGATTTTACCAAACTTCAAAACACTTTAATCAAAACCGGCGTAGTAATTGATCTCGGTATTATAGTGGAAAAAAGAGATATTAAGTCCAATTAAAAAGGTCTGACGCAACTGTTAATTTGAATAAACTATGATATCAAATTATGTAGTCTCGTTTCATTGAGCAACAATGTAATACCCAATTACGTGGCTTATTGAAGAAGATCTGAGCTAAAAGTAAATGCTTTAAAAAATCTTGTTACTTATTTTAACATTGCCGCAAGGCAATTTACATTGAACAGCCTTTATTTTCCTTTCAATTTGTACCTAGTTTAGAGTTGAAATACTGAAAATGACGTTTGAAATTTACCTTGTTCCTGTATAATGTTATTCCAGCATGTCTAGTTTTTAGACATGCTGGAACCACGTTAAATAGAAACAAAATTATGTTCAGTAATTAACTAGCTGTTGCCATCCTTTCAGGGAGTGGGAAGGGAAAATAAGCGGAAAGGGGATCGAGCCTCCGGATACGTGTCTCACCGAACGCGGCATGAACCACCTTACGCCGATATTCCGAGAGGTCGTGGCATCGGTCGAACCGGCCTATTCATGCAACAAACTGCGCGATTCTACCACTGTTAAAATTAAGCTTTAAATTAATCATTTATTTGAATTAAGCTTGAAATATGAAGCCCACGACTGTGATAAAGATGACCTAAATGGTCTATTGAAGCCATCTTCGTCCGGAGCACGCCTGATTGTCCGTGCAGTTCGTTACCTATTGTTCTTTGTTTTCATTTAATGGATGCCCTCATACCATAATGAAACATCTCGTTTAAAAAAATATATTTGTTACTGTGAGTAAGTTTTAGTAATCATTTTATTAGTTTGTTATTTGGTTGTATATTAATATGAATTAATATTTTTATAGCTTATTTTAAATGTTGTACAGCGCATATCGCTGATAGGTATATTAATGCATGTGCTGATACTTGATACATTTTTTCAATGTGTGTATATTTTTATGGGATCGGGCGGTAAATGAGAAACGGGTTGCGAACGATTCCCAATATCCAAGGACACCTGCAACACAAAGGTTGCAGTTTCGTTGTCAGCCTCTAAGAGTAGGTAAAAGAAATTGGGAAGTAGAGGGTTGGGCTTCTAGGTTGCGGCAAAATGCGTAGCTCTACTACTATTAAAATGCTTATTCTGTACTCATTTAATCGCTATAAGAATTGCTTACACTATTAAATAATATTATTAAATTATCATATGTGTTTAGAAAGGTCTCGATGGTCCAGTGGTTTAGCACCCGCTTCTGAATCTAGAGGCCGCGGGTTCGAATCTTCACACTGGCTCATACCAATGACTTTTCGAAGTTCTTTCCGGAAGTTAAATGTGAAAAATATCGATGACTGAAAACTTTGTGCCCGGTACGTCAATAGGTTCGCCATCCATTTGGGATGTAAACAAAACGGCGAGACTAGGCTTAACAGCTGCCTACACCTTCGGGTAGAAAAAGGCGTGAAGTTATGTTATGTGTTTAGGTAAATGGCACAATACACTTTTGAATTTCTAATATTAAAATACCCATAAATTAATTTAAAACCAATATGTCCTTCGTAGTTAGATTTAAATTACGGTTAAAGAACTGCAACGTTTACCCTGTAAAACTTTTTAAACCATTCTTGGTTCCTTCTTGTATAAATTTAAAGTAGGCCGTGAACACAAGATATGTCATGTTTATAATGTATGAAGTCTGGTTGGCGTTGTGCCAAATGCGTATGATGTGTACACGGTATTTAAATACAGATTACTTGCAAAACCACTCCGATATTTAATAACTAATAGTTAATTACAACTTGTTAATGTAATGTTGAATCATATTTTTGTTACATAATGTAATATTTCAAGTCGTCTCAGTGGTTTGGAGGTGGAGCATAACGAATGAAGAAGTCATAGGATCAAATCTGGGGATCACATAAATGATTTTCAAACGGAACTATATACTTATATATAATTTCTACTATACGGAAATTTGTTGTGATAAATATCGATGACTGAAAATATTGTGCCCGGAGTATGGTTTTGTTTTTTTAGGGACCACGACCCTCCACTCCTCCTCCCCCGCCAGCATGCCCGCGATTAACGCCGGCGGGGACAAGTCTCGCCCGATCCCGTCGACCAGGACTCGGCGCTCGGCGGCCCAGGCCGGGTAGACCTCCAGCGCGTGCTGGGCCGAGTCCAGGTCGGATGCACAATGGTGGCATCTTGCTGTCTCTTCTCGTTTAATTCGACTCAGATACTCACCGAAGATTCTACCACCTACTTCATTTGGGACGTGAAAATTTGCCGAGTTGATGCTTAAGAGCTGGAGCTAAAATTTTGGGGAGAAAAAACCGTGAAGCTATAAACATATATGGTGCTAAACAAACAGTGGTAGAACTACGCGACTCACTGCATCAAAAAGCCAGCTCGACCGGTGAAATACCATGATATCTCAGAATATAGATGTAAAGTGGCTCATACTGCGTTTTGTTCGGTGAGAGAGCTATCCAAAGACCAACCCCCTCCTTACCCTTTCGCATCCTATTTCAAATTCCTTCTCTAATCTATCTTGATCAGTCAAAATAACTTTAACATGTGTTGCATGTATGCTCACCATCGGACGGTCCGCTTGCTGGTTTGCCCTTTATCCCATTCAAAAAAATGAGTTTAACGATTTGTCATGAGTTTTTTCAAAGAAATAAAATAGAAGAGAGATTTACCTAGGTAACCATCACGTGAGTATTTTTCATGTAAATTGATGCTTTCGCATACTTGGCTCTGAGTAAGATGGTAGATGGTAGTAAGAATATGCCGACCCCAATATTTGACCTCATAGTAAAAAGTGAACGACGAACTTGTCTTAAGTTAGAAACTTTTATCGCGATAAATTAATTTATCAATCACTACAGTCCAAAGTTATTCTTCTCCTAACGAAGGAGAGATAAGAATTCAGTTCTCGTTTAAGGGATGGCCATTTATGGAAACTCCATATAGAATTTGTCAGCAAAATATTCAATTTTAATCTAGATAGTAGAGAGATCAAAATATTAATGTTCGATAATGTCGGTACCCTGACGTTCCATCGCTCGTAGCACAGCCGAGTGGCACTAGATGGCGTTTTCGTGTCGGTCGACCATTCGTGTGTCGGTGCTGTCTATCGACGCTTGAGCAATGTAGTTCGAGTGAGATTCGCACGTCGATTATTATCGCGTGTAAAATTGACTCTGCCTATTTTGCATTATGAATTTTGCTAGGCGTTGTTTGCATTTTGTTGTTATCAGTAATCGGGTTATTTTTTGGATTTTACAGCCCGGTTTTGTGAACTTAGTATGGTGTCCAAGGGGTTCGTCTACTCCTCCCGGTCTAGAATTCTCAAGGGTGTATCTACACACATATTTCAGACAATAGACACATCGTATCATCACGTTCCTTTCTATCATCCTCATTACACTTCATTCATCAGCAGTCAGGTAAGTAATCTAGATTTTTAGGTTATTCTCTTAGGGCGCTATTATCTAACAATGAAAATTGATTCATAATTATAGATGAGGGTTGGTAGGTTGGTTAGATTTGTTTGGTATATGTCTATTTTTGGTTCCAACAAATTAATTTTTTGCCATAGATTGTCTGCAATATATCTGCTTAGTCATTTCGTTATAAATTTATTATCCAGGTACGTGAAACGATACTCCCTTTTATATCAAATCTAAACTGTACATTTTGCTAAGTTACAAATAATGAAACAAATAGTCTTCATTCATATCATAATATCATTTCGCCACCATTCTCCGCTCACTTGGGTCAAACCACAATGACATAGGATACACGTTAAACTTTGGCCAGAAAGTAACCGCCTACATAATGTAGGATGTTAAATGGCTGTTCATATCCAAATTATAACGCTCACGACATCAGATCGTTCCCTACATCTGCCACTGATTACAGAGTGGCCGACGGTACCTTATGACGGTCATTTTGATCATATATTTTACTCTTACTTCAAATTGAAACTGTCTGCTTCATTTTTAAGTATACTAGTTGACCCTGTAAACTTTGCTCCGCATCAAAAGTAATAAAGTAAAGTTGGGATTTATTACGTTTTCTTTTCTATATGAAAAGGATTTTATTGTGTACTATGTATTATTTTATGTAATATGTAATGATTAATAGTTTAATTAAATCTTTGCGTAGTGCAGAGTTAACAAGAGTTAATAAGTTAATGTTATTTCAAATTGAAAATATATATGTAATACATACATACATACATAACTTCTCGCCAAATCCCTTGCGGGGTAGGCAGAGAGAACAGAGCGCCATAGGGCACGATTCTTACACGCCTCACTCGCTTCGTTGGCTTTCATAACTCTTTTCATGCACGCGCGTCGGTTTTTGAGGCTCTTAACATCACCTTCCTCCAGAACACGTTCTATTTATTCATGGAATGTGTGTCTTGGCCGTCCTCGACTCCTACATCCATCCGCTTTTGCATTGTATATCTGCTTAGTCAGTCTTGCATCTACCATTCTTTCTACACGTCCGAACCATCGGAGCATGCCCTTTCTTACTTTTACACCGACACTCTCTTTCAAACCAACTTCCTTCCTTACAACCTTGTTTTCTACGCGGTTAGCGAGAGTCACTCCGCAGATTTTGCGTAATAATGTAATAATAGTAATAATATATTGGACACAATATACACAGCGCCCTCTAGTTCCAAGCCAAGCAATTAAATGCTTGTCTTATGGATACTAGAGATAACCGATATTAATACATATATACTTTTCTTCTGTGAATACATACTTATAATACATAAAAAAACACCCAGACGCCACACAAATATCTATTTTATCGTGGAAGGTTTTAGGTCATATATCATCATGCCAAACCAACACCAATATAAGCAGATCGCTAATCATTTCAGTGGTAAAAGTAGGTGTTATACCTACTTTTAGGGTACTATATAGGTTGGACGGACAGCTCGTTATAGTATTGAAAATTGGATTCTCTTTGAATGTGAAAGGAGACAAACAAGCAAGCGAGAGATGATGTTTAGCGATTAACGAGCGACGCCACCCATTTACATTGGCAACACCAGAGAGGTAACATCTATATTAAAAGATAAAATAACTATATAAATTTATAATTTTATATTAAAAATAACTTACTGGGCTTACATTGTAGTTTAATTCTGAAGAGGTTTAATTAAACATAGTTTCAGTACAGCACTGAGCAATATGCATAACTTAACAAAGTTTAAGTCACGATCGTGGTCTTCAAGCTCAGCATTGCAAGCAAGTTAAAGTAGGTAGTATCTGCAAATTGTAAAAGTTGAGTTTATATATTCATTTAATTTTAAAGACCAAAAATACTGTCTTTTAATTATACTATTATTATTCTATTTAAATTTAATCATTATAAATGGCAGAAAAGATTATGAGAAGATGATTATGTCGTGAAATTATTTTCAATTTTATAGGAAGGCAAACGAGAAAGGGAATCGGACCTTCGCATACCTCTCCCACCGAAAGGAAAGCAGAACAAGCCACTTCACACCGACATTGAGAATATACAAGGCAAAACATATCAAGACTTTGCAAACAAATTATTATATATTTGTATTTATAAATACATATAAAAAATCAGATGGCGTTTACAAAATAAATTTAAACGAGATTTATTTTTCGATAATCCTATTTAAGGAAAAATATTCGAGAATGACAATGTAGTCAACGTACGTGCCTGGTTTAAATTCTCGACTAGTAATAGCTGTTTGGCTATCATCAGTTGATATTATTCTCCAGACTTGTTTACTCGTGTGGTTAACTTATAACCCCCACCTCACTAAATATAGGAGAAGGTAGAGCCACTTGGTTTGCAACATGAATGGCTTAGAGCGACCGGCGAACTACCATGGTCACTCTCCTCACTTTGACAGGTAATCTGGCGTGAAGGTGAAGTTTTACACCCTGCCTACCCCATAAGGGATTTGGTATGAGTATAACAAAATTGTCGTATCCGTGGATGACAAATTATATCGATTATACCTTCCATGGCCAAATAGAACGAGTTCTGGAGGAAAGTGATGTTAGGAAGCGTTAAAAACTGCCGCGCGTGCATGAAAAGAGTTATGAAAGTATAAGAAGCGTGTAAGAATCATGCCTTATGGAACTCTGTTCTCTTTGCTTACTTCGCAAGGGACCTGGCGTGAAGTTATGTTTGTGTATGTATATATTTTGTGATCCTGGGAAAAAATCTTTTTTAGACCAAAACTAAGTGAGTTTAGACTTATCTTAACTGTAAACTAACCTAAAAGGTCGATAAGGTTTCGTAGGACTCATCGACAGGTTGTGCACCGACACATAACCGCTGTGGCGCACTTTTCCTTACTGCATAGCTGGGGCTCGAAATTCGCATTCTATACCTGACACCGCAACGGTTGCCTGACTAGCCTGACTAGGCTGAGACCCTGGAGTCGCCTCATATTGGGATCCGACTCGTCACGGAGCTCTAAAGCGTAGAGCTTGGCTCATCATGGCCAGAGGTGTGGAACATATTCGCCTCGCCATACAATACCAGAGGCTTCATATCACATCAGAGCAAATGACATCATTGTACAGTTGTCCATAAGGCGACCCTGGTCAACTGATGTTTGGCAGCAGTCTATCAAGCGCTACCGCTATATTTTCCAGGTAAGGGGTGAGTTTAGCCATGATCCATTCGATACGCCATTTACCGTCCACGTGCAGAACAATGGCCTTCATTTCGTCCTGCACCAGGACTAGCACTCCTCTTATATTTAGCGTTGCTCCTTGGGGAAACCTCGGCGTGGGCTGTTTAAGAGGATGGGTCTCCGTTTTACTTACAGAAAACCACAGGCCTACCAAACCGATTCGATACAGAACGAGAGTGGTCGCGACCTCGGCTGGACGTACCGCTGCGGTGAACGTTCCACCAAATGGGGTTTAGAACAGAATCCTACGGAACTCCGTGCATCATGCTACACCGTATCAGACGCACGTCGCCCCCTTTCCTAAACGATTTCCCTGTCTTCTAGATCGAAGACTTCCTCCGCAACATCCGAAGCTAAGGAGGCGGGTATGTTTGTACCTACTCTGAGATACCGAAATGGGTGTTCCGGGTAAATTACGAGGTAGACTCAGCAGGTTACGCCGTAAAGAACGTGTTGACACAACTAACCGTTGTTGATACATGGATTCATAGTAATAAATGCCAAACAGGGCTAGTATTACAATAAAATTATCTGGAGTCGGCATTTAATAACAATATTTTCTTGCATTCACTAAATTCTGCAACTTTTAGTTCGGATTAAGAGAAATATTTTCTTACCTTTCATTGACCTTGGTCAGCTTACAGATGAAAACCATGGATAATATATGTATAGTTATATTATATATATATATATATATATATATAAATATCCGTTCTATGTAAAGGTTGATCCAGTAAGACGTTAAAAGAAATGTTGATCCACCTTTTTGCAGTGTATAATTAGCTCTTTAAAAATATAACTGATATACTTTGATCCAAATTTGAAATGGAAGGGTTGCTTGTGGATCTGCATCGGTCGCTTTGCAACATACTTGCCATCAAAATATACAATAGCAACATGTTTTTTTTGATCCGTAACGGTCGCAAAAATTATACCGACGAGTCAAATGTGCATCCGTTTTATATTCATATTCCTGCCAAATCTTACTAACTAACGTTGATCCGAGGCCATTTGACCTTGAACCCATCGACGCCCGCGCGGTGGGTCCGCTATATTTCTTTATTTAAACGAAATCAGCAGTAGTGTTTATTACAAAATATTGCATAAAACTAATTTTCGAGTCAGAAAAGTAGGCGCCTACTTGATGATCCCTTTTATTATGTACTCTGTTAATATAATAAATGTTATTTGCATTATTTTCATGTTTTTGACATAGATATATATAACTAAAGTACGATCACCCCGCTTCTGATTCCGGAAGTCGCGGGTTCATTCCTGACAGTGGCTCACACCAATGACTTTTCGAAATTGTTTTCGGAAGTTATGTGTGATAAATATCGATGACTGACAAACTTTGTGCCCGGTATGGCAATAGGTTCTCCACCTATTCCATTTGGGACGTAAACATAACGACGAGACGAGGCTTAACAGCCACTGCCTACACCTTCGGGTAACAAGAGCTTGAAGTAAAGGAATAAAATAAGTCAAAAAATATTATTGATCTGGAAAAAAGTTCGCCGGGTCAGCTAGTAAATATAACTCTTAAACACTCTTCCGGCGCGGCCCTGCATGGATTTGATTCCGGGCTCACACCAATAATTTTTCGGAATCTTTTCGGAAGTTAAGTGTGATAAATATAATTTTAATATATTTATAATAATCTTGTCCGCGGTGTATGTAAATAGGCAACCTATTCCATTTCGGACGTGCAAAGTGAATCTTTGGTCATTAGCCCCGATGATTTTTTTGAAGTAATTATATAATTTTAGTCTTTTTTTAACCGACTCCAAAAAAGGAGGAGGTTCTCAATTCGTCGGGATCTTTTTTTATGTATGTTCAGCGATTACTCAAAGACGTCTGGACCGATTTGCAAAATTCTTTTTTTATTCGAAAGGGTATGCTTCCCAGATGGTCCCATTGTCACCAAGTCAATTTCTGATAATGGGATCCAGGAGAAATCGAAGGCGACCACCAAAAAATTTAGGCTTGTGTAGTGTGTTTGTTACGTCATGTGTTGGGTATTTACTTTAAGGTATCAAAATCGGATGCTGCTGAGCTGATGATGATGCTCACAGAACTCCTTAACGGCTAGGAGCTTAGAAACAGAATTGCTATTGGTCTATAAAAACTACTTAAGGTATATAGGGTTAACTTGTTGCTTGGGACGTATGCTTGAATCAACACCTGATGCTGCTGTGCTGATGATAGGAGTATAAGAGGAGATGATAGGTGACGAGTTGGTTACGATTACGAGTTGGGAGACAGTAATACAATTAGTCGATGAAAACTACTTAGCAGTTTAGCAGTAAATAAACACGAACATCTATTTAAGTTCACAACTCATAAACACAACTAATAATTTAGAAATAAAATTACTTAAAAAAAAGTCAAACCGACTTCAAGATCACAAACGACAAAAAAGTACCTACTTACGTAACTAAAAAGCGTTAAATAACGCAAATAATTTATCTACTTAATACAATATACAAAACGTAATTAACTAAGTCAACTACTTTAACTGTCTGCCAGCAGTGGTAGAGCCAAGCAGTTCGCTGCATGAATGGGTCGGCTCGACCGATGAAATACCACGACCTCTCTAAAGACTAACGTAAAGTGGCTCATGCCGCGTTTCGTTCGGTAAGAGAGGTACCCGGAGGCCCACCCCTTCCCCATCTTTTCCTATCCCCTATCCCTTAAAGGTTGGCAACGCAACAGTAATACTATATGTGTGTTGCTGGTGTCCATTAGCGGCGTTGGTTGCTTACCATCAGGTGACACGCCTGCTCGTTTGTCCTCCTATCCCATAAAAAAGTCATCTTTAACTATAAAAATATTTACAATCATCATCTATTATTATTGAAGTCGGAGTTGGTTAAAAGTTACCCCGCATTCTATTTCGTCGTGTGACTTTGACGGCCGCGCATATCATACAACACAACAGACTACGTTACCTAGGCTGGCACCGACTCCAATAATAACTGACAATTGTAAATATATTTAACAGTCTCGGTGGTCCAGTGGTAGAGCACACGGCTTCTGAGTTCTGATCCAGAGGTCCGGGTTCGAATCCTGACACTGACTCACACCAATGATTTTTCGAAATTATTTTCGGAAGATATGTGTGATAAATATCGATGACTGAAAACTTTGTGCTCGGTATAGCAATAGGTTCGCAACCTATTCCATTTGGGACGTAAGACGGTAAACATAACGGCGAGACGAGGCTTAACAGCCGCTGCCTACACCTTCGGGTAACAAAAGGCGTGAAGTTATGTTATGTTTGTTATGTAAATATATTTATAGTTAAAGATGACTTAGTTATAGTATTACGTTTTGTATATTGTATTAAGTAGTTAAACTGTTTGCGTTATTTATCGCTTTTTAATTACGTTAGTAGGTACTTTTTTGTCGTCTGTTTGTCTTAATTAAGTTAGCTGACTTTTTTTAAAAGTATTTTTTCTAAATAACGATGCTTGAATTGAACTTGCTTGAAGGTATATAATAAAATAATTTCATATCTGTATGCATTAACATCACATTATTGTGATGTTAATGCATACAGAGATGCGCGGAGAGGTAATTTTCTAAATTAAAATTATAAAAAAAAATACTTGCGCTAATTAATAAATGTGTCAATAATATGCATAGAGTCTCCTCTATGGATAATATTAATAGATTTATATTTAGCATGAAGCTTAACTTAATATAACATAACTTCACGCCTTTGTTACCCGAGGGTGTAGGCAGCGGCTGTTAACCTTCATCTCGCCTTTATGTTTACGTCCCAGATAGAATAGTTGGCGAACCTATTGCCATACCAGTCATCGATATTTATCACACTTAACTTCCGAAAATAACTTCGAAAAGTCATTAGTGTGAACCAGTGACAGGATTCGAACCCGGACCTCTGGGTCAGAAGCCGTGAGCTCGACTACTGCGCCACCGAGACTTTAGCATTTATATTTATAACTTCTATAGCCATTCATGAAATTAAAGATTTCGTAAATAGAAAATCATGCTGTGTGGCGCCGGCTTAGAATACCGCCACCCCATCTCTTCTCGTGGGTGTCGTAAAAGGCGACAAAGGGAAAAGGCTGGAAGAATGGGCAGCAGCATTCTCTCTCAACAAGGTCGCTTTGCAACATACTTGACATCAAAATGTACAAAAACAAAATTTTTTTGTTGATCCGTAACGGTCGCAAAAATTATACCGACGAGTCAAATGTGCATCCGTTTTATATTCATATTCCTGCCAAATCTTATTAACTCGACGAGCCTCGTGGCGCCTTGGTAAAACTACCGGCTGCAGCAACGAGGTCGGGGGTTCGATTCCCACACGAGCACAAATATTTATGACAAACATGAATATTTGTGTGGCGTCTGGGTGTTTTTCTATGTATTTTAAGTATGTATTTACAAAAGAAAAGTATATATATATTAATATCCGTTATCTAGTATCCATAACACAAGCATTTAGTTAGTTTCGTTTATGACAAAGTCGAAGCGGCCTTGACAGGACGAACAGCTGAGAAGAGTTTATTCCAGTTCATACATTTATAGGGAGTGTTCAATTACATGAAAATGAAAACTGTCGTTATTGACCTAATTACTGTACCGATCGTCTTAATATTTTGTACAACGTTTACTGAAATTATGATCTACATCTGGTATCAATTACTATCTATGACTGGATTCCAGCCTGTATAGGCATCCATCAAATGAAAGATTTCGTACAGAAAATCTAGAATAGTGGAAATAGGTAATATAGTTTAATAAAACTTATTATGAATTTTTATATTTATTATAATCATGAGTAGACCCAATAACACTGCAGCCCGTATGAAGGGCAATCCTAGCCTGGAAAGTATTGCAGATTTTTTTTCAGAATTCATAAGTATGTCTTAACTCCTAACCGTTTAAGAGTTCTGTAGCTTCATCATCAGCACAGTAGTATCAGATGTTGATTCAATCATACCTCCCAAGCAACACATTAGTCCTGTATACTACTAAACAGTTTCCTACAATCGACTGCCGTACTGTCACCCAACTCCTAACCGTTTAGGACTTCTATGGCTTCTTAATCAGCACAGCAGCATCAGCTGTAGATTCTAGCATACCTAATAAGCAGCAAGCTAGCCCTACAAAGTATCAAGTAGATAATATTTACCAATTGTAGTACTTTCTTCGAACTCCTTACCATTTAAGAGTTATGTGTCTTCTTCATCAGCACAGCAGAATCAGATGTTGACAGCTTAAAGCATATCCTTAAGACCTATTACGTAACAAAAACACCATACTCGTACACGATTTTCAGTAGTTGCATCGATTTCTCGTGGTTTCCATCATCAGATCCTGACCTGGTGAAAATGGCACCATCTTGGAGGTGAACACTATCAAAAAAAAAATGGAAATCTGTTCATAATTGACGAAAATATCGGTGAACAGACATAAAAAAAAAACTAAACATAAAGACGGAATGAGAACCTCCTCCTGTTTTCGAAGTCGGTTAATAAGTTAAAACATTAAGATTCGTAAAAAAATATGCGCTTTATAGATTTCGAATAATTATAAATATGCGATTTATGCAAAATCCGTATACATGTCCATCAGGACAGTAGGAGAACTTGTTGCCTTCTAATTGGCCCATTTGAAACGGATCAACAAATATCGGAGTGGATTCGTATATCGGATCAACATTTCGGTTGGGTTTCCTAAGGTTCAACGGAGTAAATTGTTGATCCGTCCGGAACCACATTTGTATGAAAAATATTATATTGGATCAACAAAAACCACCCGGATCAACATAGGTTTTCGGATCAACAAAATGCTCGCCATACAGCACGCATGATCAACAAATGACGGATTGAGATAACTATATATATATATATATATATATATATATATATATATATATATATATATAGTTATATTTATATTAAACTAAATAGATATATATTTACAAGCAATCGGTAAATATATATATATATATATATACAGTAAAGCAATGTCGGCAGGTATTACTATTCATAAGTCTTACAACGTAATCAGGTTATCAAACTGACAATGCAATATAATATTTTATATTTTCATTTCATTACCAAATTACAATTCCAATCTCTGTGTTCTTGAATGTAGATTGATCAGCAAAATTCATCACAATAAATTTGATTCCAATGTATTGTGCTCCCAAAAGAGTAATAACACTATAAGATTAATTGCTCTGTAGGTACGGAGAAAAAGTTTTATTAAACAAGCTTTGAGAAAACACCCATACTTTCTGGTAACCTTTTTTTATGGAATAGTAAGGCAAAGAGCAAGTGAGTCACCTGATCGTAAGCATCTTCTCGCCGCCCATGAACACCGTAGTGTCTTGCCCTTACAGGGAGTAGGAGGGGAATGGAGGTGGAAATCGGAACGGTTCTTTGGATACCTCTCTCACCGAACGAAACGCGGCACAAGACACTTTACGAAATGCAAGACTCACTTTTGAGGTTTTAGCGAAGGATTTTACAAAAGAAACAAATCGTGTTTAACGTCGCCTGATTTTTTTTTAAACCTACGAAAAAAGGAGGAGGTTGAGAACCTTCTCCTATTTCGTCCTTTTTCCTCTATTCATCTGTATGTATGATATATTTATCTTCACCGATATTTTCGTCAATTATGGACGGATTTCAAAATTTTTTTAGCTGTATAGTGTTTTTTCTTTTCAATAATATTAAACTTGTTAATATATACTACTTTAAAAATAACAATTTGGTTTTCAATACCTCAGGGTTTACTTCATAAGATTTAACGCCTATTTTACGAAGTCAAAAAGTATGTAACTTTTAAATTCGGCTTATAAATAAATTGACCAAGCCACTGTCATAACTAAGGTGTATAATTTTGTGAACATGGAGCTTGTAGAATTAGGCCATCATCTTCCTACGCTGTTCTCTTAAATTATGGTTCGCAGAAATGGGTATTTTTTTTTTAATACTTCCCTATCATTCGTACCATTTCTTATTCCCTATCTTTCATATTAACACCATTCCTAATCATATCGTTTTTCAAACGCAAACCTAGCATCAAACCATTCATATATTCCTAGAAAAACGAGTGATGACTTGAGCCTCATTCGTTTTGCAATATACATAATATATTGCACGGCCTCCACATCTGATGGCCATAAAATAGCTCAAATAAAAAATACAACATTTTATAGAAGTGGAGTAAGTATATTTTACAATTCATTACATAACGCCTCAACTCCAAGTGACTTCCAGAATGTAGAAACATAGTTTGAAGTCTAACAATACAAAATTTCTGAAAAGATTTGCTAAACTAACATTTTTTTTCACCATCGGAAAGTAGAGATATCAACAAACAGAAAACATAGCAACTTTTTGAAAACGCTGATAAAAACGGCTGAATTTTGGATTGAAAATTAGGGTGCTTTTTCTAAAAAAAAAATTTAAATAAATATTATTTGTCAATTAAATTACAGCGTATTTGTGACATAAAAAGGTAAGTTTTTACCAAATTTCATTGAAAAAAAATTTTTTTTTAAACCTAAAAATAAAAAACCAAAAACTTGGTTTTTTGAATTTTTTACATAAATTTTGAGGTTATGAGAAAAAAAGTGTAAACAAAAAAGTTTTAGATCTTTTTATTACCTACAACTTTTCCATTTGACATTGTTCCATATGACTGTTAGTTTTGCCAAATATCGAGAAAAACCGTTTTTTACACTTAAAAACTCACCCCATCCCCTTCCCGACCACAGTCGACCGTAAATTATTTTTCCTTTCATTTTTATAATATTCCCCTCCTTTTCTAATGGGTTTCATTCTACTATTTTTTTTTTGTTTTTAAAATTATCAACACTTACGTCTATATAGTAGATATAAAGAACAATCCAAAATCACTCAATACCTCAAATTATGGTAACCCGAAACTTTTTAATTAAATAAGCACCTTGTGTCAGAAGAAAGTTTTCCTCAATATCCAAACGGTTGGTTCTTTAGTACCATTGTTTTATTAATAGGTACTTTACAGTGACTTTTAAGCTGTCTTTGTGACAATACTTATGTAACAAAAGCATTAATTTGCTTGGTTTGAGGGTAGATTGATCCACCGTTAATATTGTATAGTACAATTGCATAAATAAATTGCAATTTTTTGTGAATTATTTTTATCGTTAGATTTTCACGTTTGTTAACATTTAAGGTGTAAGCAGTGTTTCCTGGCAATACTAAGGATACTTACTAAGGATATAGTTTTATATATTCCACTAGGATATCTATGCAAAGTAAATGAATTATTGTTCTTTAAATGACTTCTACTAAGTATTGGTGGTCCAGTAGTCGAGCACACGGCTTCTGATCCAGAACTCCGGGTTCGAAACCTGACACTCCCCCACACCAATGACTTTTTGAAATTGTTTTCGGAAGTTAAGTGTGATAAATATCGATGACTGAAAACTTTGTGCCTGGTATGGCAATAGGTTCGCCACCTATTCCATTTGGGACGTAAACATAACGGCTAGACGAGGCTTAACAAATTTACAAAATATAAACTTATATACCTGTTTTGTAGGTTCAATACCTGTTTATTTATTTTATTTTTATTCCTGGTTCTGTATATAATATGGAATACATTTTACAGTTTTTAAATCGAAAAGTATAACGAATCCATATCATATAAGCCAAATTACTTAAAAAAGATATTGTATATTTTTTGAAACTGTTCGCGACGGTTTCTAATAATATGAATTATCTAAACTATGGACTATCCTATTGTTTTTTGCATATTATATTTATATCCTATTGTACATATATCCTATTGTGTATTACTGGAAATCTATGAAGTCATGGAATTGTATACAAATCCTAGGAAATGTGTACAATTACAATACCATTTAGGAAATGTATAAAATATTGTTTGAAAAACTATTTAATTCCTCGGAATTGTATATAATTCCAATATCGTATTAGGAAATGTATGAAGTAAATCGTCTCTCGAACTCTTGGACACAAATTAATCTGAGATCGAGCATATAGTTATTTTAAGATACCGTTATTGGTACCAATCTAATATAGTTCATCATTAGTTTTAGTCAAAACTACACCAATAATGTTACGTGCATCATCTCGTTCTCTATCAACCTCAGGAACTGCAATTCGTACTGAAGCGCCAATGGGTACAGGGGCCAACTTCTTTTCACTCAATTTCGAAGTCATTTGTGTGCGCCAGGATTCGAACCCGTAACCTCTGGATTCAGAAGCCGTGTGCTCGACCACTGGACCACCAAGACTATAAATATAATATATATTATTTATAAAGGAAATCAGCTGTTGCCTTTGGCGCGTGATATCAAGCAATATTTTATCGCAAATAAAGGAAGTTTTTCAGCCTCAATAGCTATCGTGAAAGTAGATTTAGGGTTTTATGGATACAATATCAGAATATTGTGGAACCATATGATGATCCATTAGAGAAACCTCCATTATCCTTCTCGAGGCAAAAAGTATACATATGAGGAGAAAATCTTAAATTGAACTCACTGGTAAATATTTTCATTTATTTTTTTATTTTATGCATTGATGGGTTCTCGGTGGTCATGTGGTTGAGCTCTGCGCTTCTAAAACCAACACGTGGTGAGATTGATTCCGGGCTCACACCAATGATTTTTCTTTTTTTTATTGGATAGGAGGGTAAACGAGCAGACGTGTCACCTGATGGTAAGCAACCAACGCCGCCCATGGACACCAGCAACACATTTTGTGTTACTGTTGCGTTGCCGACCTTTAAGGGATAGGGGATAAGGAAGGATGGGGAAGGGGCGTGGGCCTCCGGGTACCTCTCTCACCGAACGAAACGCAGCATGAGCCACTTTACATCGATCTTCTGAGAGGTCGTGGTATTTCACCGGTCGAGCCGGCCCATTCATGCAGCAAACTGTTTGGCTCTACCACTGTTAAAATTATTTTATTTCGAAAGTCATATAAGATAAATATTGTTTCCGGTGTATGGCAATAGCTTCCAACACCTATTCCATTTGGGGCTTAAGTAATCGTCGCCTCGATGCTTAACAGCCACTGCCTACACATTTGGATAGAAAAAGGCATACATTTATAATATTAATATAATCTGTACCTTTACGCGATTAATAACATAAATAATTATAGGCAGCGATTCTTCGTATTCGCCGAAACGAAATGTTAAGCTAAACGAAACACGCGGAGGCCTTATTACAATAATTCGAGCAGGTGGAGTAAATTTATCGAAAATAATTCGATAATTAAATATAATCCATGATACGAAACAAAGTCCGAATCTCATAGAAGGAAGTATTATTATTTTATTATTTTTTTTTATGTATGTTCACCGATATTTTCGAAATTAGTGAACGTTTTAAATTTTTTTTTCGTTGTAATAGTGTTTACTTCCGAGATGGTCCCATTTTCACCAGGTCAGGTGATCATCCACCAAAAGTTGTATGCAAGTGTGGTGTTTTTATTACGTAATAGTAATGTCTTAGGGATATTCTTTATGGTACCAACATTTGATGCTGCTGTGCTGATGAAGAAGCCACAAAACTCCTCAACAGTTAGGAGTTTGAAGACAACACTGCAATTGGTCGATAGAAACTACATGGTAGTATGTAGGGCTAGCGTGTTGCTTGTGAATTATGCTGGAATATACACCTGATGCTGCTATGCTTATGAAGAAGCCACAGAACTCCTTAATGGTTAGGAGTTGGGAGACAGTACTGCAGTTAGTCGATGGGAACTGTTTAGTAGTAAATAGGACTAACGTGTTGCTTGGGAGATATGCTTGAATCAACGTCTGATGTCTGTGCTGATGATGAAGCTACAAAACTCTTATACGGTTAGTAGTTAGGCCACAATTCTGTAAAAAAAATAATATTTTCTCAAATAGTTTCCAGGCTATTTTGATTGGCCTTCATTCGGGTTCTAGTGTTATTGGGTCTACCCATGATAATTACAAAAATATAAATACTTAGCAAGTATTATCATACTCTTTTATCTAAGTACCTATTTATGACAATTAAAGCTCCCTAAAAATGTCAACCATTTAACAAACGGACTTGTAATTAGTGAAAATATATTTACTAAAATTTAAAGCACAACTCATTAATATCACTAAAACTCGTGAAAAAAATACTTACACGACTTTCATACTTAAAAAAAAAGTTAAACCGACTCCAATAATGAGTAACATTTGTAAATATTATAATAAATAAAGATGACTTTATTAAATTATTACGTTTTCTATTTTGTATTAAGTATACAAATGAGTAAGTTACGTTATTTATCGCTTTTTAGTTATAGAGGTACTGTTTTCATATACTTATAGATTGTGTGGTTTACGTTTCTAGAAGTCGGTTTAACATTTTTTTTAAGTAATGTTTTAATACATAACATAACATAATTACACGCCTTTTGCTCCCAAAGTTGTAGGCAGCGGCTGTTAAGCCTCGTCTCGCCGTTATGTTTACGTCCCAAATGCAATAGGTGGCGAACCTACTGCCATACTGGGCACATAGTTTTTAGTCATCAATACTCAACTAGTTTTAATCGAAACTTCGCGATATACGGCATTTTTCTGAACTCAGTATACATACACTGATTATAATATTATTTTTAGAAGGTTCACTTATGCATTCTCCTCATTTAAGTTGTGATAGGTTGGGTGGTTAGGATAGAAGAAGTAAGGATATAGACCTCCAAGTACATTATGAAATTCAGCACAAGCCACTTACCGTCTCTTTTCTTTTTCTGAAAGTCGTGATATTTCCAGCACCGGTATATCCCGCCCACTCATGCAACGAACTACGTGACTCTACCACTATTAAAGAAAAGTTACTACGTATATAAATACAAAAAAAAGGAAAATTAATCTTATTAACTATGATATGATATATAGGTAATTTATTTCAAGGTTGTATTTCTTATAATAACAGATTATTCTACTGTGGTATATAATTCCTAAAAACTGAAATTATTCCGACTAACATCATAGTAAGTATTTTGTTACTAGAACAACATACTATAAACAAGACAGTGTCTTTCTGTTATTAGATTTATTTCTTCCTTTTCGTGAGATAACTTTTTTTTTCGTATCTTCACCACAGTACCTTCATTTCTTTGGACATGTACAGAAATATTAGATAGATACGTTTTATCTCTCCTGTCCGTCTGATGTGTGGTAGCTCGCGCTAAGAATGTTGTTTTTTACTTTTTGTTCTTTTGTTCGGAAAGAAGGCGTGAAACACAAAAAAAAAGTTATCATTTAGTTTTTTTGGTAATTCACACTTTCTTTACTATGGTGTACAAAACGACAATTGTTCATTTGATACTAGTTAATTAATATTCTGCCAAACAAGAAATTTATTAACATTAACATTGTTACAATTATTGTAGCAAAAGTTATCCCAATTGGATGTTATGCTAAAAAGCTTAAAGAAATATTTCTTGCAAGATCATTATAATTTTTTTATTTAGACGTATTTATTGACTAGATGTATTCTTAACATTAAAACAACTTTTGAAGATTATATCGCGTTTATTTATTACTTATTTTTATTTATATAATCCTAACAGTGGTAGAGCCAAGCAGTTCGCTGCATGAATGGGTCGGTGAAATACCACGACCTCTCAAAAGATTGACGTAAAGTGGCTCATGCCGCGTTTCGTTCGGTGAGAGAGGTAACCGGAGGCCCACCCCCTTTCCCCATCCTTTCCTTTCCCCTATCCCCTAAAGGTCGGCAACGCCACAGCAACACTATATATGTTGCTGGTGTCCATGGGCGGCGTTGGTTGCTTACCATCAGGTGACACGCCTGCTTGTTTTCCCTCCTATCCCATAAAAAAAATGAATGTGATTCGCGAAAATCTGAGAAATAAATAGATGTATTCTTGTTTCAGTGCTGGTATTTATTGACTGCTTATTTAAGTTGTTATTTTTGAATATACAGTCATATGTGGTTATAGATATTGACATAATTCACATTTATAGATATTGACACGTTGATATGATTTAGATACATTTTCATTAACTTTCTACGAATGCTAATATTTGTACACCATACGAATATGTATCGTGTTTGTACCGAACCTTGATTTAGCATTCGGTTGTTTTATTTCAGTACCACGACATTAATTTAATTGTATCGGTGTTTCAACCGTCAAGCTTCCCGCTTCTAAATCGAGAATTTGTAGAATCGATTCCGGGCTCACATCAACAACTTCCTGATTATTTTTTCTGAATTACTTGTAATAAAATCGATTACTGGCAATATTGTGCCACCTATCATACTTGGCAGGTCAAAAATCGGCGAAATGAGGATCAACGGTCGCTGATTCCACTGGCGGTTAGAAAAAACTCGCGAAATTAAAATTAATATACGTATTTCTACAACGATATCTCGCTCATAATCAGTTACAGATAAAACCTGGATGGTTCCATGGTATATATTTCCACAGCCTAATATCAGATGTCGACACCTCTTTCAGTAAATCAAAAGTATATATATAATGAAATATTTTTAAGAAAATTGATACAAAATTGACGAACATTAATCATCTTGTCCAATGTAAACTAATTCATTTATGAAATTTACTGAAGGGTTAACTCACTGATCAAACATTAAACTACGTAGCCGATTGAAGCTCTCCCAGTATAATGTTTAATTTTTTAATACATAATTTTATTTCGAATTGAATATATTTCCGTAAAATTTAATGAAGCTTTAAATAACATATACCGTTTAGAGTCCAAAAAATGCTTTAATCAAACATTTTGATGTGTGAAATTGAACTCAAAATAAAAAAATAATTTAGTTTTCTGAGTTTTTTACGGTTCCCTAATCCGTAAGATTTACCAGCGTTTATTTAAAGTTTAGGTTGGCTTCGTGGTATATATTTTCATTGAGTTTATGCAGGAGTCGATAACAACCACGGTACTCCATCCATGACCATATAGAACAGGTCCGTGTGGAAGGTGATGTCAGGAGATTTAAAAATCAACCCCAAGTTATTAGAGCCGAAGAAGGGAGGAGGTGTATTAGAATCGTGTCTTGTGGCGCACTATTCTTTCTGCCTACCCCACAAGGGACTTGCCGGGCAGTTAAGTTAGTCATATTAAGAGTTGTCATAGAATTAATAGGCTTGTTTCCTCTAACAATTAATCGGATAAATTAGAGTTTCCAACTATTGATTAAGTAATAAAAAATAGAAATAAATAGATTAATAATATTTTTAGAAAGGAAAATCTTTAAAATTAGACACCGTGTTACGTGACTGTGAACGGCAATCAGAAATGTCGTCTTGAATGGCGTCACGGCTTTCTAAAAATCACTAAAATTATTGACAACATCCTTACATAAGTTTATGTTTGCCACGGCGGAATTCCTCCAGTGTGGTCCAGGTCCAGGATATGCGGCTGCCTTCTGGACCAACTAGGGAAGGGTAATTGCTTATAGTAGATGATGATGATGCATGTAGGGTCGGGATCGGGAAACTATGACGGAGCTGACACAATCAAATCTCTCTGTATAAAAAAAGTAAAATGTTTTGCATCCGAAACCGACACGAATGCATGAAGAGATGTATGACTGTGGATGAGACAAAAGAAGTGTGTCAGGATCGTAGCTTTTAGAAAACCAAAGTATCTGCCTACTCCTATGAGATACATGCGTGAGTATTTATTTATGTAGAAATTCTAAAAAACGTGTATAGTGTACAGTTACTTGAAAAAATATTTTCCCTATTTGTAAGAAAAATATAGTCTAAATAAAGTGTCGGTGGTCCAGTGGTTGAGCACCCGATTCTGAATCAAGAGGTCGCGAGTTCGAATCCTGGCTCACTTCAATGACTTTTCGAAATTGTTGTCGGAAAACTTTGTGCCCGGTATCTCAATAGGTTCGCCACCTATTCCATTTGAGACGTAAACATAACGGCGGGTCGAGGCTTAACAGCCACTGCCTACACCTTCGGGTGTTGTTGTTATGTTATGTTGTATAAATAATTATCAATCTTGAATAAACATCGAATAACAAATTGTTAACAATTTGTACAGTTAAAACAAACGAAACTTACTACAACAACTGACGGTATTTGTAAGAAATTATTTTCCCTATTAAATATAAAATAAAATAATACTGTTTCAAAAACAGAAAACTACAGAAAATACCTTTACTTACAATCGAAAAGTCTCGGTGGCGCAGTGGGCGAGCGCACGGCCTCTGATCCAGAGGTCCGGGGTTCGATTCCAGACACTGGCTCACACCAATGACTTTTCGAAATTGTTTTCGGAAGTAATGTGTGATAAATATCGATGACTGACAAACTTTGTGCCCGGTATGGCAATAGGTTCGCCACCTATTCCATTTGGGACGTAAACATAACGGCGAGACGAGGCTTAACAGCCGCTGCCTACACCTTCGGGTAACAAAAGGCGTGAAGTTATGTTATGTTATGGTATGTTATATGTTACAATCGGGAAAAATAGAAACTAATTATGCCTATATATCGATTGGAACAATACCAATAAAGGAAAAAGGCTTTTAATACAATTGTTTATTAATTATTTATCATCTTTCATATTGATTCTGAAAGTCGTTGTTTTATATTACTCAGTACTTATTAGTATTAATTACGATTGAAGTAATAGTACACAATGTTATACTCGTAAAATTCTAAACACCTAAAGTGCTCTAATCCTTATTATCATATCATTATAATTTTGTTTTTAAATTACTTAAAATATATATATAAAAATATAACTAAAAATATATAAATGTGATACTAAAACTATACTTAAAATATATAAATGCAATAGTAATAATATAAAAGACCAAACGCATTTGGCTATAGGAACCAAGCCGCTGAGCTAACGGTGGTAACGGCTCCTCTAGAAACCTTCTCACTATGCGTACCGTGTCGACGAGTACTGCCTTCTGCATCTCTCCTTTGACCTAGTAACCTAACGCCAGTCATATCATGTTGTAATTATAAATAGTTATCAATAAATTAATATATATGATCATTAACTAATATTATCATTAAATTCAATTAAAAAGTTTTTTATAATGGATATATTAGTGTGCAATATTAAAACAGTGATGAATATACGGTTCCTATTTGGCATTTCTTTAACTTTAAAAGGATCGCGTATTAAAAATATTATGTCTATGTTCTATTCTATACTTCTATCAACATTTTTAATCATTACATTTTATATTCAAGTGGAATGGCTTCCGATTATTTACAAATATGTCAGTTTGAGTGACTATCTTACGTGTGCTGTAATGTCTTTACAGTTTAAAGATAAATTTATAATAAATTATTACCAACATATACGGGGTATAGACGATTTGCCCGGGGCAGAAAATCTTTATAAGTATTTGGCATATTTTTTTCAAGCTTACACATTTATGATTGTGTTTATGCGAGCCAGCAATATTTTAATATTTTTATATTATCATCAAAATGTCAAAATCATATTTTTTCAAACGGGGGTTACTGAAATTATTTGGCTGGGTTCAGATTTAGCAAAATTCACCAGCGCCTTGATATTCGGTTTACTGTATTGTCGAGTTAGGCTTTTGAAAGGGGCATTGATGTCTGATTTGGATTCTTCCCAGAATAAGTTGGATATGAAGAAGTATATTTCAATATACAATACTACAGTGAACACACTGAGAGACACAGATTATCCTCTGAAATTCCAGGTCAGTTTTTTAAATAGCCTTCTCGAAGGTTGTTGCGCCTCGAACCACTGATTTTAAAACTCTCAATTCGAATCGAGAAACCTAGCCTTACATCCATCCAGCAAAATTTTATCACCAAAACCACGCAATTTGCGAAAATAATTCTAAGTTATATGTGTAAGCCAGGATTCATGGAGCTCCTATTTTGAATTAGGTAAACCTTGATTTTTTTTCAGGTGAATTTTAGAGTGCGAATTGAAAGTTTGTAATAATTGTAATAGAATTCGAAAACGAAACTCTTGAAAGGAAAGTTACGTAATGAACATATTTTATTTCAAATTGAAATTAGAGTTTGGTTTTAGTTACTCGGTTATTGTCTATAGCTTAACCCGCAATCACTCGTGTGGGGTGCAGTGTGCACCCCAGGCATATTTGAACGTAAAAATGAATAATCTCTAGTTAAATCTTGCTCGTCTTTATAACTTCAAGTGACCTTAAAACACATCGATCACGCGGGTATGAGCAGTATTGTGTCCTGCGTGTTTTCACGCTAAAGTTTTACGACGCTTTTACGGAGGTCACGTTATTAAAAAGGTATGTGATTTTAACTATTTTGTTACATCAAATTGTCTAATTGTGCCGCCATTTACTGTAATGAGTTCTTTGTAAGTATTGAAAGTTAAATAATATATTTCCAAGCATATATTTTATGGTTTTTTTATAATTATTTTAGCCCACTATAATTTACCTTTTGATTTTCGTGCGGGACCAAAATTTTTTCATACATATTATTTTATTTTTAGATGAGTTCGAAAGAAGACATAGTGAGCTTGGCAGCTATGTTAGAAGGAATAATATCGGATAACAGAGACTACCTTGCTGTGGACACTGACGCCAATAGTCAATATAACGATTTTTAACAAAACCTAAGAAACTAACTAAACTAATAAGAAAATGAATGTGTAAAGATAATTATTTAATTATATCTTTTCGATTTTTGAGAAAAGCTCTGAGAATTATGTATAAAAAAGCTTATTTTGTAATGTTTTGTAGAATGGTAAATAAAGTTTATTATAAAAGTTACTTTTGTGTGTAAATACATATGTTAAAAACGTGCGCGTGATCGCGGGTTAATTATATATTTTAAAATGATTTTTAATATAATTCCTGAAATTTCCAGATCCTTGTATCCATAGTTCACTTGGTATTTAAATTAGTACATGATTTCTGCTATGAAGTTTTTCAGGCGCAGAGACGTGTAAGTATATTTCATATTTACATTACTTAGAGTAGAAAAGAAAGGAAGAAAGCGATTAACCCTTGGAAATAGCATCTTTCTATTACACATTTTTTTATGGGATAGGCGTGTCACCAATCAACGCCGCCCATGGACACCAGCAACACATATAGTGTCACTGTTGCGTTGCCGACCTTTTAGGGATAGGGGATAGGAAAGGATGGGGAAGGGGGGTGGGCCTCCGGGTACCTCTCTCACCCAACGAAACGCTGCATGAGCCACTTTATGTCGGTCTTCTGAGAGGTCGTGTGGTATTTCACCGGTCGAGCCGGCCCATTCATGCAGCGAACTGCTTGCCACTGTATTCAGTATGGATATTGTAAAACTTTCCTGAATTAGGTGATGAATCTACAATGATTTAAACAGTTATAAATATAAATAACTTTCAACATATATCTGACATTGCATTGAATGTCAGTTTGAATTAAATCCATTTAGTGAAAACTTCTATTTTCAGGCTACAGACGTAAACATGATAGTGAAAATTGTATTTCAATGCTCCGTACCAATAATTTTAATGATAGTGATTACAGCATTTATGGACCTTACTATGGATAATATCAAAGATATAAAAATTATGTTCGCTCAAATAAAAATTTTAAACACAAGTAAGTAATTTCACGATTTTTTTTAATGGGTATTACTCATCTGGTGAAGTATTACAACCTCACAGAATTTCAACATCAAGTGATTCATGGTGCGTTTTTTCCGGTGAGAAAGGTATCTAAAACTTAACGACACAGTCACTGCTGAAACCAACAACGTATATTGTTGCATGTGTTTTTCTTAAATACTCAATGAATGAGAAAACTGTCGGCTGAATAGGTATTCTGATACTAGAAAAATACATTATAGCCCACTTGGATTGTAGATAACCAAAAAACATACGTACATAAATTCTAAATCCCTTGCGGGGTAGGCACCAATCTTACACGCCTCAATCGCTTCGTTGATTTTCACAACTCTTTTCATGCACGCGCGTCACTTTTTGAGGCTCCTAACATCACCTACCTCCAGAACACGTTCTATTTGGTCATGGAATGTGTGTCTTGGCCGTCCTCGACCCCTACACCCATCCGCTTTTACATTGTATATCTGCTTAGTCATTCTTGCATTATCCATTCTTTCTACATGTCCGAAGCATCAGAGTATGCACTTTCTTACTTTTTTTTATATTCTCTTAAATTATCATTTTCACTTTCTAGGATATATTTTTTTTACAGAAACATGTACTCGTGCTGAAGCCGATCATATGCTACGTATATTAGAATACCGTCCGCTTCAATATACAGTATATCGAGCTATACCGCTTAGCATATGTACTACGCTAAGTTTTCTGTCATTTTGCATTATCAACGTAATGGCGGTGTATCAAACAAAAATGTTTACTTCTTAGTTAAC
Organism: Euproctis similis; assembly: GCA_905147225.2. Lineage (NCBI taxonomy): Eukaryota > Metazoa > Arthropoda > Insecta > Lepidoptera > Erebidae > Euproctis > Euproctis similis. The sequence goes on from LR990106.1 coordinate 19,098,328, forward strand.
ATTCTACCACAATTAAGTTTATTAATTTAAATATTTACATTTTTTTTTATTTCAGTGTTTTTATTTAACAGAGAAAATATTTTTATGTTCAGAAGCTGTGTAAGTTAACCTATAAAACTTACTAGCTACTGTTAAAATTATTTAATTTATAGGATTTAAATAAACATTTGCAAACTTAAATTGATTCCTACTCGCTTGGGTATGATTAAAATAATATTATTATGATATAATCCTGTTTGATAAACTTATTTAAATAAAAATCTCATGTTAATAGGAATTCTTAAATATATTTAAAAATACTTGTAAATATTTAAATTTAGACTTTTTTGCGTGTTGGTTTAATATTCTCTGGAAAAAAAATGTAATGAATATAAAAAATATTATGTACTGTTTAAATAATTAATACCTACTAAATATTATTTTAATATTGTCTAGAAGCTTCCATCACCAAATACCTTCAATTTGAAACATACAATATCATGTAGCATTTTAGATATCTTCATAATATATAAAATTCTCGTGTCAAAGTGTTAGTTACCATACTTCTCCGAAACGGCTCGACCGATTGTCATAACATTTTGTGTGTACATCGGGTAGGTCTATTTTTCATCCCCCTAAATGTTATGTTATTACCCCTAACATGTTTTCTATAATTTTTTTTTTCGTTTATTTACTGATAAAAAATATCCAGTTTTTTTATAAGTTAATGCGAGCAGACACCCAGCCCTCCACGATGGAACTGATTTCTTTTTATCAGTGATATAAGATCAACAACAATAAACGTCAATATCAGCTGGCGTACCCCTGGACTGAGAATTCTAAAAATAATGTACCTATTCTGAAAATTACACACACACACTCACACATATATAATATATAAGCATTCCTCACTTCTTTCCTGTATAATCTATTAAATAGGTGGATCCCATTTAATAAAACGTGAGCGGACGAAGGAGTATATTATGCCGCACATTACATACTCCTTGGTCCGCTCACGTTTTATTAAATGGGATCCAAAGTTGGATTCAAATCAATTATCTATGCGTGAAAACTAAAAGTACAATACTGTCAGTTACATTTACACTTCGCAATATTTAAATTTTAAATTATTATCATTTACAATGCTAACATTGAGTAAAAATGCCCCTTCATTTTGTTTATCCAAATATAGAGGGAAATTATAAATATTATTATTTATTCATGAGATCAAGCAAACCTAATTTTGTTTGCAAATAACTATTCTGAATAATTCAGAGAAGCCTAATGAATAATTTGAAACAACTATATAGGTGCGGTAAATAAATTAAATGAATACTGTTTTGCATTTGGATTTTGCCCTCGAGGCGGGTACTGTCGCTCCGCCATAACCTAGTTTTGCTAATCTACGAGTAATAAACAACAAGCTAATTCACATTATTATTGTTATTTTTTTATGTGATAGGAGGTCAAACGTGTCACCTGCAAATTGTACCGCCCATGGACACCTGCAACATAAACAGTGTTACAGTTACGTTGCCGGCCTATAAGTAATTTGGACGGGAATGGGAATGGTATTTCACCGGTCGACCACATTCATGCAGCGAACTGCGTGTCTTTACTACTAGATGCATACCCATATATCATTATAAACTTTTGCTTATCATTTACATTTACGCCGAAAAAAATGTACACCTCATAATATATAACTATTTATTTGATGAAATTTTTATACATATCATGCATAAGTGTCACTTGAGTCAAATATATATCAAATAACTCAGATTAGTGGTGTATCACACCGTTTATATACTAAAAAAGTAACAAAAATCGTTTCAAAAACTTAAAAACAGGCTTTAAAAATTCCAATTAACTTCTTATTACTTAACATTTAAAGTGCTTTTGCAACTGCGCCTTCTTTAAACGGCGTGTACATGTCATCCGTGTTTGGCGAAATGCCAACAAGACTTCATGCATTGCAAACACCGAAGTATCTTGTGTTCACTCCGGTTTATCAAAGGTTTAGGTATATGAGAGTGAATCAAGCAGCGAGAAAATATATAATATACTCAGTTTTATCTTTTACTGGACTGAGCTTTTAATCTTGCATGAATACCAATATGAAAAATCTTACTAATAGTAAAATAAAAGTGTATTTTTCCGCCTCATTATCTACTGGCATTATGTCCAAAATATTAGAATCATTGATAAGCTGTAAAGTATATCTATCCCTCTCGTTGTGATGTAAATTGCTTTTTTTTAATTAAATATATATGCACTTAAAATATACAACAATATTAATCACGAAAATATTAAATTTGTATCGGTGTTGAGATTAAAAACACGAACTCTGTGCTGAAATTAATATCAACAAGCATTACGCCGCTCTCGTCAAAAAGCTTACCAATATTTATTCCATATCATTGCACGTTTTGATATAAATAAATATTTTTATCCAACAGATTTAAAACATTTCATATCTTTTTTTAAGTTCCTCCACCGCCTCGACTTTTTAAATATATACTCACAACTTTCTAAATACATATTTATATCAATTAATAAAACAATACCCATACGCCATACAAATATTCATTTTTATCATAAATATTTGTACTCGGGTGGGTAGCGACCGACGACCTTGATTTGGCAGTTTGTAGTTTCACCAGTACACCCCGAGGTGCATCAATATAAAAATTAATATACTGACTCAGTTTTGCATAGACTGTTCTGTAAAATGAAAAGGAAAAACAATAGGTAGCGAAGTACACGGGCAATCAGACTTGCCCCGGATGAAGATGCCCTCAATAACATCTGGTTGAGTAGTGTTAATTTTCCTTTCTCGTAGATATCAATATCAACGTGAACTTACACTGTAAAACTGTGTTTGGACATAATATTAATATTTTTTCTATCTATCTATATAATTATCTAATATGATCTAATAATTCAATTATTCTAATAATCACCAATTCAATTTTTATCTACATATAAATATTAATATCAATCAACTAATATAGCAAATAATCATTATTCAACATTGTTCAAACAATTGAATTATTGTAATAATCACTGATTAAATTTTATTATGTAATATGTTTTCTGCTGAAATATAAGGCTTTTTATTTTTATTTTATTTATTTATTATTTATATTTTTTCTAATACAAATGAACGACATTATATTGTAGTAATAACTTCATGAAAGTTCATTTGCACAGTTAAAACTAGTGAAATTTTGGCCATGTTTTCGTAAGTTATATGTGATAATAATTGATGGGGGCCACAACTTCATACAACGGACTAAACGAGCTATGGTATAGTGGCAATAATATAAAACAAAGATTACATTTCAGGATAGTATAATGTCAGGGGTAATATTCTTAAAAAAATAACAGTGATGACAATTAGATCATTTAATCGTCCAAATCTCCAACAGCTCCAACAGCTTTTAACAAATCTACGGCTTTGGAGGTTACTTTTTGCATCGTTATACATCATATCATATATCATAATTAATACGCTAATTTGCGACATTAAGATAAAAGTATTGTTTAGTCGTTATTTAAAAAAAAAACAAGCAAAAGTAAAAATTCTACTAGTCTAATCCTATCATATAATAATATATTGAGTATGAAAAAGTAATCGATTTCATTTAACTTTAGGGTTGTTGCTAACAATGGCCAAGTGACACGAATTTTTTTATTCGTTCGAGGAATTTCGGACATTAGGGCAGACATGGGATTTTTAAATAGTTTTCTTTTTTAACCGACTTCGGAAAAAGGAGGAGGTTGTCAATTCGTCTGTATGTATATTTTTTTATGTATGTTCACCGATATTTTCGGCGGACGGATTTCAAAATTTTTTTTTCGTTGTTTACCTCCGAGATGGTCTCATTTTCACAAGGTCAGGATCTGATGATGGGAACCAGGAGAAATAGAAGGCATCCATAAAAAGTTGTAAGCAAGTATGGTGTTTTTGTTACGTAATAGTTATATAACATAACATAACTTCACGCCTTTTTCTACCCGAAGGTGTAGGCAGCGGCTGTTAAGCCTCGTCTCGCCGTTATGTTTGCGTCCAAAATGGAATAAGTGGCGAACCTATTGCCATACCGGGCACAAAGTTGTCAGTCATCGATACTCATCACACGTAACTTTCGAAAGTTTCGAAAAGTCATTGGTGTGTGCCTGGATTTGAACCCGCTACTTCTTGAATCAGATGAAGGGTGCTAGCCACTGCGCCACCGTGACTGTTTAATAGTTATATCTTAGGGATATTCTTTATGGTGTCAATATTTGATGCTACTGTGCTGATAAAGAAGCCACAAAACTCCTCAATTACAACAATTTCAAGATTTTTTTAATGGAATAGGACGGTAAACGACCGGGGAGCGCCGTCAGGCCACCTCCACGCGCGCCCGGACGCTCATTCCGGGCCCGTGTTTTCTGGGCAGGGCCTGGCGGAGGAAATTCTGTCAGTCCCTGGCTGAGAGTCTGACACCAGCGCCACTATCGTAATCCAGTCCATGGGCTGGGACGAAGGCCTCCGCAAAGGGGCCGCGAGGAAGAAAACCTCTATAAAAAAACTACCTTGTGGGACTACGCCTACCCTCTGCGTATCAGAGGCTAGGCGACGCTATCGCGTAGGGTGGCAGTTTGCCACGGCTAAGGGCGACGGACCAGGGGTAGTAAAGGGGGGGGTTCACTACCTCTGGTCCGTTCAGCCTGCAGCGTGTTTCGGGGGAGCGGCAACGGACCAGGGATTGCAAATCCTCCCGTTCGGCCCTACTGAAACGAAGGAGCGCGGGACAGCGCGCGGAGACGCGGTAGTCGAGGAGGAAGGCGCGATGGACCAGGGGTTGTGGACCGCGCGCCTCTTTACAGCGCGCGGTCGGAGCCGCCCCGCCCTGGGGAGCCTCACGCCAAGGCTCCCCTAGGATGAGACCCCTCGTGACAGGGACGGTGGGGTGGGAGTCGCACACTACCCCCTCCCGTACCCGGGCGGGAGGTATGCATAAAGCATTTCCACGCGTAAAAAAAAGGAGTAAACAACCAAGCCGGTCACCGAATTGTAAGCAATACCCGTCGCCTAAGGACACGTGCAACACAAATAGCGTTATAGTGGCCTTGTCGGCCTTTAAGAGAGTAAGATGCAAATGGACGGGAAGGGGCTTGGCCCTCAGGTTACCTTCCACCGAACAAAACGCGGCTTGAGGCCGTCGGCTTGTCGTTCTTTATGACGACAATTTAAGAGGCCGTGGTTATTTTACCAGCATGAATAGGCAATCATGCAGCGAACTTTATGGCTCTACCACAATAAAATACTTAGATCTTCCTTGAATTTCATAACTCTTACTTACACAATTTCACGCGAAGTCCTTTGTACGGTAGGCAGAGTAAACAGAGCGCCATAAAGCACAATTCTTACACACCTTACTTGTTTTTTCGACTTTAATTCTTGCGATATCATTAAATCTCCAAAAATATTAAGGAAGCCTTTCCTTAGTACGACCGAAATATATCAAATAAAGGGACCCTTTAGTTAAATAAATTATCATATAGGCATATATTTTTCCTGCTAACCTACATCTTTCGTATATATATCTATATCCTATAAATCGATACCGTCCCCTCAAAATGTGTATATTCAATAAGAAAATATATTTCCGGCAATTGAACTAGGTATACATGCCACGTAAATGTTTTTGTAGCGATAAAAAAGAAACAAATAATAGTGATGTAAGTTATAACCTTTTGATGTTTTATATTATTAACACATTCTTTTGTAATTTTATGAATATAATGACGGGAGGATGAAGGGAGGTGTTGGAAAATATACTATTATATAAGTAATAATATATATATATATATATATATACTAGCTGACCCGGCGAACTTTGTTTCGCATCAAAAGTAATAAATGAGTAAATTTTGGATATCATGAGGTTAAATTTGTGCTATTTATCGGCTTTAACTGCTGCCCCTCTATGTTAATACTGCAATATCTTCGAAAATATTCGTTTATATTGCATGCTGTTAATGGCCAAGTACATCTATATTATATGCACAATCTATTTAAGGCACTTAATTGGATGAAAAATAATGCTCTAATGTTTAAAATTGCTTCGTAAATAAGCCATTATTTCTCGTAAAAAGTAAAAAAATAAAAATGGTCATTGTGGGCTATCCCTAAAAGAATTTTTTGTAGACCTTCTGAAGGTGTTTAATAATGTAAAACATTGTTTTGATCTATCACTTAGGGTTCAGTCAGCGTTTGCAATTAAAGTGCTAAGCCTAAAAAAATATCATTTTTTCTTTATAACATCATAAATAAATTATAGACCAAAACTACCCCATTGACATCCTCTAATTATTATATAAAAAAACCGAATCAAAATCCGTTGCATAGTTTAAAAGATATAAGCATATAAGGGGACAGACAGCGGAAAGTGACTATGTAATGATATATATAAACTATTTCATTCGAATAAAAAAATGCGCGAAGTTATAAATAAAATCCATAGTTACATTATTGAAAAATTTTATTCAAACTTTAATTCCACACAGACTATGAGAAAACAAACACTTACGTAGCCGGCTTTTTAATATATATATATGTTTGTAGATGCTGCTCAGTGGTTACTTCCTTTTCGTAGTGGGTTGGTTAGGGTGCTCTTCAATGAATATTGTATTAAAAAGTCAAAAATATGCGTATATATCACTACATAGTATAAAACAAAGTCGCTTTCTCTGTCCCTATGTCCCTTTGTATGCTTAAATTTTTGAAACTACGCAGCGGATGAGGGTGTCAACGGGGTGGTTTTGATCTATAATTCATGAATAGTGTAGTGAAAAAAAATGATAATTTTCAAGATTCAAAACTTCAATCGAAAACGCTGCCTGAACCCTAAGTGATAAATCAAAACAATGTACTACATTATTATACACCTTTAAAAGGTCTATAAAAAAGTCCGCGAGGGCATATGTCTATGTCTTAGGGATAACTCACAATGACCATTATTATTTTTTTACTTTTTACGAGAAATAATGTCTTATTTACGAAGCAATTTTAAACATTACAGCATTAATTTTCATCCAATTAAGTGTCTTAAATAGATTGTGCTTATAATATAGATCAATATAGCCATTTACAGCATGTAATTTAAACTAATATTTACGAAGATATTACAGTATTAACATAGCGGTACATAGCAGTTGCGTTCGCGCGCCAAAACGCGTGCCGATAAATAGCACAAATTGAACTTTTACTTTTACTAATTTATTTCTTTTGATGCGGAACGAAGTTCGCCGGGTCAACTAGTATATAATAAAGAGACGTGTAGGTACTCATAGATGCGACTCATGTGATCCAACCCTAAATATTCAAAAATATTTTTTTTTATAATAATTTAATTGTGTGTTCTGTTTTCTCTGCCTACCCTGCAAGGTGAGGTGAGGTTATTTATGGTGTGGAGGTGTGTATATATCTGAGCTAATCAACGAGCAGGCTAGTGGGACTCACTTAGTGGGATCTGTACCTTTTTATAAAGGGTAGGTAGGAAGGCAAACGAACAGGAGTGTTACGTGGTGGCATGGCGAGCGACAATCTCTGCCCATGGACACCTGCAACACATATAGTGTCACCGCTGCGTTGCCGACCTTAACTAAGAACGTTTAAGTTGAGTATCACGCGTCCGTGTATAGTTGCATAGAACTCGTTTAATTTGTGACCCTTTGTTATGCACTGAACCCGAATTAATCCAACCTAATTTGGTGTTTTGTAAGTAGGGACCATCAAGTAAACGAATTAAATCCTCATTTAACAGTTCCCAAAACTTATCTGCACCTATCAGTAAGTCTATTTGATTAGGCGAATAGAAGTTCGTATCGGCAAGTTGCACGTTATTAGCTATTTGAAAATTGACAATTATATCTAATGCTGGCAAGCGAGCGGTAATGTGCGACAAAACTGGACAAATAAAGCGTGTGTGATAAGAAATAGGTTTAGACCGCACCCGAACTTCGCACGATTGTGTAGATTCTGCAACTGAGTTACCTACACCATTGATTTGAAAAGTGGACAGCATCATTGGAATATAAAGTTTTTTACGCAATGAGTTTGATATGAAGCAATGTTGACTCCCACTATCGAGCAGAGCTCGAATAGTATGAAATGTATTGTGTTTATCCGCGATCTCAACTAGTGCAGTCGATAATAATACGTGATCATGAAAGTAACGCTTATTATTAGTATGTCGGCACCTGCTGAATTTTCGAACGAAAAAGAGAGTGAATATCAGTGTCAATGTTACTAGCAGCTGATAATTACTCTAGTGGAGCGTTGTGTCTGTGGTAGCAAGACAGCCGTCATCTGGATCACCTTAGGTACGGGAGAACGTCAGCGCACCATATTTAACAACGAATCGCTATAACTTGGCTCGATCGATTATATTTCCAATAATGTTCTGTTCTAAATAATTAGCTGTAAATACGAACTCGTGATTAGATAATAATTTGTTAGAAATAGTCATTATTATATTAGGTCGGGGAAAAAGTCTTTTCGCATAACGTAGGTATAAACTTATTATAAAATTTCTTTGACTGTACTATTTGTGTCTGGCTGGTTTTGGTAACATTAAAAAGGTTACATTATAAAGAAAAGAAAAAAATAAAAAAAAGTTGTTTCCCGCTATTTTTCATTTGTTTTTCTCTCCGTAAAAATGAGTGAATCTAATGAAGAAATTCGATACATTTTAAAATTTTATTATAAAAAAGGCAAAAATGCAACTCAAGCAGTGAAAAAAATTTGTGATGTTTATGGACCTGATGCAGTGTCAGTAAGAGTAGCACAAATTTGGTTCAAACGTTTTCAGTCCGGAAATTTTGATGTTAAAGATGCACCTCGCTCTGGTCGCCCTGTTACGAATAAAATGGACGCCATTTTTGAAAGAGTGGAGCAAGATCGGCATATTAATAGTTACGATGTAGCTGAAGAACTGGGAATTGACCACAAAACAGTTTTGACCCATTTGAAGAAAGCTGGTTATACAAAAAAGCTCGATATTTGGGTGCCACACGAGCTCACTCAAAGAAACTTAATGAACCGTGTACTCATTTGCGATTCATTATTGAGACGTAATGAAACCGAGCCGTTTTTGAAGAGATTGATAACTGGCGATGAAAAGTGGATCACGTACGACAAGAACGTGCGAAAAAGGTCGTGGTCGAAAGTTGGCCAGGCTTCACAGACTGTGGCCAAACCTGGCCTAACACGAAATAAGGTGATGCTGTGTGTATGGTGGGATTGGAAGGGCATTGTTCATTATGAGCTTTTACCGTCCGGCAAAACCATCGATTCTGATCTTTACTGCCAGCAACTGATGAGATTAAAGGAAGCAGTCGAGAGAAAACGGCCGGAATTGATCAACAGGAAGGGTGTGGTCTTTCATCACGATAACGCTAGACCACACACATCTTTAGCCACTCAGCAAAAATTAAGAGAGTTCGACTGGGAGGTCCTAGTGCATCCACCATATAGCCCTGACCTTGCGCCTTCAGATTTTCACCTGTTTCGGTCTCTTCAGAATTCTTTAGGTTCTGTAAGGTTGACCTCAAGAGAGGACTGCCAAAACTATTTGTCCCGTTTTTTTGATCAGAAGTCCCAAAGTTTCTACAGTAACGGGATAATGTCTCTGCCCACAAAATGGCAGAAAGTTATTCAACAAAACGGTACATATATATTGTAAATAAATGTAAATAAACTTTGAAAAAAATGTCTTGACTTTTCATACAAAAATACGAAAATACTTTTTCCCCAACCTATTATTATTATTGACATTGTAATTGAAGAAACTGCTTTCATTTGTTCAATCTTCGCCCACGAATCCTTGTAATTCAGGATGAGTAATTATGAAGTGCCTCATGTTCCTATAAGTATTATTAACACTACCATTGTAAAGCGTGTGAGTTTTGTGAGACGCGGATTTGTATGTATATGTGCGCGTGGAGTCTGCACACAAGGCTCGCGCTGCGGCTATGTCAGTGAGATATGTGCGTTGACAACTGAAGATTTTAATGCACCAGTGTCATTATCGCTGTGAATTAATGTGTTATGTTTTTCATTACATTGTTTGCACGGTTCTAACCAGCAAGCCGTTACGGCGTGACCGGCGCGCAAACAATTAGAACAAAGCTGTTTCTCGGCAATGTACTTCAGCTTATCTTCGATTGATAAGCCGAGGAACACAAGAATGAAGAGGGTAAAGGCGTTACATAATATGTATATTGTATATTACACCGCATGAAAATAGCTTTGAATTACTTTGATACTTTATAATCACTTTGTACCTATATTGATATAACTGTGTATTCAACAGTCTCGGTGGCGCAGTGGGCGAGCGCACGGCCTCTGATCCAGAGGTCCGGGGTTCGATTCCAGACACTGGCTCACAGCAATGACTTTTTGAAATTGTTTTCGGAAGTTATGTGTGATAAATATCGATGACTGACAAACTTTGTGCCCGGTATGGCAATAGGTTCGCCACCTATTCCATTTGGGACGTAAACATAACGGCGAGACGAGGCTTAACAGCCGCTGCCTACACCTTCGGGTAACATAAGGCGTGAAGTTATGTTATGTTATGTTATGTGTGTATTCTTGTATGATTCGACGACGGTTTTTTGGTGTGTATTAATGTCAGATGTATTACTAGTGGGTACTTTTATAACGTCTTTCAACGAATTTGAATTTTGAGCGGTATCAAATTAACAATAATCTTATAGCATACATTTAGCCACAACTGCATAGTACTGATTTTTGAAGGTTTCTCTTTCTAACAATTCCCCATCCAACTGGTTCTCAAAAACTGTAAAATCTAGTCGGTCTTGGATAGTGGAAAACTGATCGAACAACTTTAGCGAATGCTGAAACCGTTCGTGTAATTCAATTTTGTCACACTCGTAAATCTGCAAGTTTTCTAAAGATTTAACATATTTTACAATGTGAATTTACCCTTAATCACGCCCCTTTTTCTATTTAAATTGCGAATAATATCCTCATTAACTTCAATATCTATAACTAGACACATAATAACATAACATAATATATAGCGGATTTAACCAAAAAAGACGAATAAGCATTGCAGAGTTTTGATAAAAATGATGAGATGCGATCTCAATCTCTTGAGAGAGGTTTGTTAAATGTGTTATTGAAGATTAAAATGTATATAAAAGTACATTTACATTATGTTTGATAGTAACAAGCAATGTTTTCGAAAATATAGGCATCTTAGCTCAAAGTATGTATAACACTACGCTATCTCTTAGATAGCGTAATTTTATGTGTTCTTTTGTAAAATATACTACTTATCGATTTTTCTTGTACTCGTTAATTCCTTAGATAAGTTTAATATTTATATGGAAACGATTATTAAATAGTTCTTAGACATTACCATGACAATTTCATTTATAGTCGTACCAACGTATTTTAATAATAATTTAATTTTAAAAATTATACCTATTATTTAAGAATCGTCACCGTTGCCTGCCAGGGTTGATATTCCAGAAATCATGATTTTTTATAATCACGTATTTGATGAGCCTATTGAAGAGCATAATTAATTTACTCTAGATAATACACCTGTACCTTCACTTAATGTGATTTTTCAGAAACTTTACAAAATTTTAAACCCAAATACGCAAAATAAATTTAAAATTACATGCTTATATGATAAACGGCCAAGAAAGTCTTTTTGATTCGCATGTGGATAATGACTTGGGTAATGATTCAGACTCAATAGTTCTATTTGTACTTTGTAGTTCTATTCACCCTCACAGTTTAGTACACGTTGATGTAAGAGTACGACTGATATGGATCTTAAACGCCTTATACTTGAAAATGACTCGATAGTTACAAAGACAAAACGTTTGTGTAACAAAGGTTTGGATTATACGTCAAATGGGAAAACTAAAGCAGCAAGAAACATTAAAGCCAGTCGTGTCAAAAAAGTCTTGATAATCTGTTCAATCAGTTTTGGATAATGATAATCACGCGAAACAATGGCAAATTATCGGAAAATATAAAATGCAAAAAAGTAAAAAAAGCTGCTATTAATATTGAATAGGAATCTAGTCGTCGTACACGTATATATAAATTGTAGAGTTGTGATTTTTATGCCGACCTCTGTCGTCTTTGCTATATAAACGAAATATTTATTTCTAAGACTTTCGCGAATCTCACTCATTGATTAAAACAACTTTTAGGATTATATCGCGTTTATTTATTACTTATTTATATTTATTTCCCGACGTTTCGAACTCTTTACAGAGATGAACAAAAAGATGGTAGTTGTTCAAAATCAATGAAAATAGCTTTTGAACAACTACCATCTTTTTGTTCATCACTCGTGAAAATGATCTCTATTAAATTAATAATTAATTTTATATTTTATTTTTATTTTATTATTATTTTATTTACAGTGCGCAGACCCCCTCGCTCCGCCGATTCTTGACACGCAGCGCACTCTGCCGTCATTTCTTTGTGTTCGTATATTATAATAAATAAAATCCATGGTTACATTATTGAAAAACTTTATTTAAATTTTAATTCCACACAGACTATGAGAAAACCTATGATATATATGACTAATTAATGTTTTTTTTATTGAAAGGGTGCAAACTAAAAAGCGAGTCCCGATGGTCAACACCTAATGACCTCAAGACATCTGCAATTGCAAGGCGGTCACACTTACGTAGGCGGCTTTTCAAATAGGGATCGAGAGGGGTGGGAGGGTGATTCTTAAGATACCTCTATCAGCAAAAGCAATGCAACGTAATTAGTATAATGTCCAAGATTTATGTGAATTCCTTAATCTGGACAATAGCCATTACATTAATAACACAAAAAGAGAAAACTGTAAAAGGCACACGCAATGTGAACGGTACGTTGCCCCACAGCGTGTAGCGTAGAGGACGATTCTTTATTACAGCCAGTAATTGTTGGATTTCTTGGCGCTCTCGTTCATCTGCAAAATAATATTAACTCAAGTTAAGATTCTAAATTTACTTCGTGATCATTTTCGTTTCTATAGATACCAATGTATACTCAAACCTGTATTTAATAGGGTTATGAAGAAAGTCTGTCAGAAACTTGTTTCACCTCCATCCATAATCACACTAGCATTCACGTTCACTAATTTTTATGGTATAGGAGGCATGCAAGCAAGCTAGTCACCTGATGGTAAGCGTCTATCACCGCCCATGGAGACTTATTAAAGATAATGTTACAGTTGAGTTACCGGGTTTTAAGAGTGCGGGATAGGAAGAGGGAGAAAGGGCAAAGGGTGGGCCTCCGGATACTTCTCTCACCGAATGAAATGCGGCTTGTATCACTTTATGTCCGTGGTCGCACCGGCCCATGATACAGCGCGCTACGTAGCTCTACCGCTGTTCTTCTTATCTTACTATTTATTTGGTCGTCGTAGTCTTTATGTATAATGTTTGGAGAGTATTAACTTACCGGTGCATTTCATATGTTTTTCAATTATTAGAAATTTAATTTCAATCAAATCTCTCTGTTGTCACGTTTCTTTTCTATTGTCTTAATTATAAAAATGAAATAGAAGGAAAACGATTCAATTAAGGTATGTATAAAGTTTATTTCTAGATAGAAGGTAGGTGGGTTATTTATATCAGGAGAAATGCCGGTCAAAGGTCGGCCAACGTGAAGTGGCCGAAAATACCGCACTCCCCTCGGTCGGGCGGTAGACGGCTAGGGCCACGGCGTCGCCCACTGGATGCGGAGCAGAGACAGGTAACAGGGTCTTCCGTTGGGTCTTCAAATAATCCAGCAGGTCCTGTTCTTCTGGGTAATGCCTGGAACCAGCGTTCCCGAATGGTATTAGCAAGTAATCTCTTTGCAGCCCGTCATTATATAAGAAAACTCCACCCAACCGAAAGAGCTAGGCATCCAAGTAGGTACTAAATGGCTAGTCCAGGATTAAGGAAGCGAACAAGCAATAAAGAGATTGTGAAAATGAATCTAATTTAATAAGATGAAATTAATATAAACTGAAACTAATAATGGTAGATGAACTGATGAAACTAATAGTTTTTCTAAAATAAAAAGGCATAGACGGTAGATATACAAAAGCATCGGTGTTCATGATGGTTTACAATAGTGCGAATCTAAAAATGCATAAGCAATTATTATTGTACAACTCACCCAGTAAGTTAAGGTAATAATCCACAACACAGTGTATTTGTATATTAGATACGTCGACAGTATTTTAGAAATAGTTGAGTAATTTATATTCAAACAAGTATAAGTAGGAAATTTTGTAAGAAAAACACAACGTCTGTTCTCGAGGTCGATCTACGAGTGAGTGCCCCGACGAGATACGAATTAGCCCGAGTCGGTCACCGGACGCGAATGAGTAGGGAACGCAACTCTTCGTGTTTATCTATATATCAGCTAACCACAACGAGTTGCGTTGTCAGTTTGTACGTTTATATTAAAATATGTATCCAATAAAAATATAAATATTTTAGTATGTAAGACTAGGACGTAAGTTTAGTATTTAAGTTTAGTATATTAAAATAACGTAATAGCTACTACTAGCTGTAACCAATATTGAACTTAATGTATATTAGCTTAATGATTATTCAGGTTGCAATATGAAAGCATACGACCTCAATAAACGGACTTTCCTGTAAAATTTTATTGGTGGCTTCTGAGTTTAAAGCGTCAAAATAACTACGTAAATATCGTTACAGTACCCCCCTTCCGAGACAAGGATTTCATCTCGGTGAAATCCTTTAAGACTAGCATTAGGGTATTATTTTTTTAAGTCTTTGATATGCCAGGCTCCTAAGTCACGCCCTGACATATCTTCCAGTTCGTACACCAATGGTGAACGTTTGGCTTTTATCCGACATTTTTGAAATTTTGGAGCGAGCTTTTTGCTGAAGTGTGCATCTTTATCACTTTGGAAGTAGCATTTTTTCCAAACTATGTCTCCGATATTAAACTCTGCATCTTTGCGCCTTAAATTATAATGCCGCGTATTTTTCAAGTGGCTACGCCATAAGGCAGTCTGAACCTTATCGAATATTTTCGTTAGGTAGCCTAAGTTGGTGGCATACTTATCCCGAGGCGCAAACACGATATTACTTACATGACCGGTGTCTAAGTAATGTGAACCGCAAGTCACAAGTTCCCTACCATGGACTAGAAATGCGGGTGTGTAACCGGTAGTCTCATTAACGGAATTATTCATGGCGAACTGGATCTTCGATAAGTTCACATCCCATGTTCTATGATCTTCTGCCACGAATGTAGATATTGCTGTTACCACCGTCTTGTTATACCTCTCGACTGTATTAATTTGTGGGGTATACTTAGGTGTAAAGTGTATACATGGAATGTTGTATTTAATAAAAAGCTGGTTCAATTCGCGACTAATAAATTGACACCCATTATCTAGTATAATGGTTTGTGGAATGCCGTGTACCAAAAATACATTATCCTCCAAGTTCTTGGTTATTACATCCGCAGTAGCTCTACGAAGGGGAAACAAAAGACAATATTTTGAAAAGCAACATGTCACAACGAATATGTAGGCATGTTGTTTTCTAGTGTTGGGTAAAGGACCGACTAGGTCTACGGATAGGGTTTGGAATGGTCTAGAACACTCTTTGGGTCTCCCCATTTTGCCCAAAGTACCATGGGTTGGCAGTTTATAAGCTAAGCATGTTTCACAATTAGCAATGAAATCTGTTACATCTTTACGCATACCCGGCCAGTAATATCGCAATGAGAGTCTTTTGTGCGTTTTAAACACTCCGAAATGACCAGCCGTAGGTTCACTATGATTTTTATTTATTAGTTCTTTTCGCAACTCAAAGGGAACGACAGTCTTCCATTCAAATTCAGATAGTAGTGGGTTACTACTATTCATAAACCTATAAAGTACGCAATTTTCTATACGGTAATTGGGAAAGTTAGTAGGACTCTTAAGACAACCGTTATATATTTTTAAGTACCACTCGTCGCTGGTATCAGATATTGAGCTGGAAGTAGTTGAAATATCAGCTACCTGAACATTTCTAGACAAAGCATCAGGAATAATATTGTCTTTACCTCGCCTGTGTTTTATGATGAAATTAAAGGAAGACAGTCTAACACCCCATCTAGCGAGGCGTCCTGTTGGGTTCGTAAGAGACAAGAACCATTTTAGTGCAGCATGATCTGTGAACACCGTAACTGTTTGTCCATTCTCTACATAACAACGCCAATGTTCAAGTGCAGACAGAACAGCTAGTGCCTCCCGTTCAGTAACACTGTAGTTTTTTTCTGGGCCAGTGAATGATCTACTCATATACGCGATAGGGTGCTCTTCACCATTAATTTCTTGAGTCAACATTGCACCTAGGCCATAGTTGCTAGCATCGGTGTGAACTTGAAACGGTAAAGTGAAATTAGGGCAAGCTAGTATGGGAGTGTTAACAAGACTGTGCTTCAGTTCCCGGAAAGCGGTATCTGCTTCCGCCGACCAAAGAAAGGGAGGAGAGTTCTTTCTAGTAGACGTTAGTCTGTTAAGAGGTCCGGCGATTGTGCTAAAGTTTTTAATAAACCTTCTATACCAAGAGGCGGTTCCAAGAAATCTCTTGACCTCCTTTCGTGAAGTAGGTGTGGGGTAATTTAGTATTGACTCAGCTTTCTCTGGGTCAGTACGTAGGCCATGAGAGTCAATGACATAGCCGAGATAACGAAGTTCACTCCTAAAAAATTTACTTTTTTCGAGGTTTATGGTAAGATTAGCATGTTTCAATTTTTCGAGTACTTTAGTAAGAAGTGAGACGTGTTCAGGGAACGAATTACTAATAATAATGATGTCATCAAGGTAAGCAAAAACCTTAAGCTCAAATCGGGACCAAACAACGCATCAACCAGGCGTTGCTGCGTCGCAGGCGCATTTGTTAGTCCAAAAGCCATTACTTTAAATCTAAATGTACCTCGACCAGGAACGTAAAACGCCGTCTTATCTCTGTCCTGTTCATTTATAGAAATCTGCCAGAATGATTTAGATAAATCAATAGTGGAAAGGAATTTAGCGTCTCTTAAATTATCTAAGATTTCTGATACGTAAGGGAGACCATATGCATCCTTCCGCGTTACAGAATTCAACTTTCGACTGTCAAGGCAGAAACGAGCTTTACCGTCCTTTTTACCTACTACTAACACGGGTGAGGACCATGGGCTCTCACAAGGTTCTACCACATCAAGCTCTAGCATTTCATCAAGTTGTTCAGCGATGATTCTTTGCTTTTCTGGAGATAGTCGGTAACAACGTTGTTTAATAGGTTCTGAGTTACCTGTATTAATTTTGTGGTCAATGAGAGACGTTCTGCCTAATCCCTTTTCTTCGAAGGAGATAGCTTTAAATTGGTTCACGATATCATCAGCCAAACGTTTTTGGTCCTCTGATAGGGAATCGTAAGAGCTCAAAAAATCGTTAGGATTTACTAGTGACGTGTCACTTATTAAGGTGGAATCAATATTGGAAAGGTAACTGATATTAGATAAGTATTTAGGACATATCCTAAATTCACGCCAGAAATCTATGCCCAATATTAACGGAGAATCTATTTCGGGTATAACATGTGCTGTTATCGTACTAGATGACTCTTCAAAAGTTATTGGTAATCGCATAAAACCTATCGATTTAATCTTTTGACCACCCGCTGCAGTAACTGTGATTATATGGTCAGTATTGAGAACGAAATTAGATTTTAGTAAGGATAAATGAGAGTTATTTCCAAGAATACTTACAACAGAACCGGAATCCAGCAACCCATACATAGTCGCGGAACCTAATTCAATTTTAACATAAGGACGTGGATCGTTACTCGGCTTGCTGTTAAAAATCGAAGCAACCTTATAAGAGTTGAAAAAGTTTTTAATAGTCAATAGCCAACTATTCCAATCCGAGTTATCGAAATGTTGGGCTATATGGCTGCTACGATTTCTGCCAACTAGTTTTTTGACTCATTTTTGGAGTTTACTCCTTAAGAATCGATTTACATATATAGGCCCGGGGTATGAAAATTATGGGGACCAAAATCGTACTAGTCACGTGACTGTCACACGAAATGCGTTATGCAGTCACAGAGCATATAAATAAGAGTCGGCACTCCATACAATGTCCTGAGCTCTTTATAGTCACAGAATCGCGCTAATCTCAGAAACCACCAGTCCGATTTTAAAAATTCTTTCAGTGGTATATAGTCCATTTATCGAGGAAGGCTTTAGGCTATATTATATTTTCAAATCAATTAGGGATCCTTACTATAAGTCCAATAATGTAACCCAAGGTGTAAGAAAATGACTCGAAAATAATTCTTACATCGTGAACGCTGCGAAAACTATTGATTCTAGAATAAAACAATGTACTACACTTTTACAGAACATAAATTTGTCTATAAAAAAGTCCGCGATGGCATATGTCTAACTATTGTAGTTATCTCACAATAAGTGTTTTTTGAGTTTTTTAAAATAATTAAATTGATGTCGTTATAAAAATGCTTTATTTTGTACCTTGAATTTAACTTTCCTGAAAATAAATTACTTCAATAAAAAGACAGATTCAACACCTTTCTAGAACTGTTTGAATAATTCAATTCGGACATTTAATTCCAAAGATATCGCAAAATACAAAATGTAAGAATTCATTTCATAGGGAAATAATTAGTTACACTGATGATGTATCCGACTCGGACAGCTCGGACCGCGACAGCTAGCAGGTAGATTTTTTTACGTTTGTTTGTTGCTAAAAGGTACCGGTGGTCCAGATGTCGAGAACCCCACTTCTGTATAAAGTAGTCGCGGGTTCGAGTTCTGGCTCACAGCAATGACTTTTTGAAATTGTTTGCTGAAGTTATGTGTATTTAGATATCGATGACTATAAACTTTGTGCCTGGTATGGCAGTAAGTTCGCCACCTATTCCATTTGGGATGAAAACATAGTGGCGAAACGAGGTTTAACAGCCGCTGCCTACACCTTCGAGTAGAAAAGGCGTGAAGTTATGTTTTGTTGTTGTTTCACTCTTTGTCATCATATCGCTCAATACTTTAATCAGAATTTAAAATTTAAAAAAGTCTCGGTGGCGCTGTCGGCGAGCGCACGGCCTCTGATCCAGAGGTCCGGGGTTCGATTCCAGACACTGGCTCACACCAATGACTTTTCGAAATTGTTTTCGGAAGTTATGTGTGATAAATATCGATGACTGACAAACTTTGTGCCCGGTATGGCAATAGGATCGCCACCTATTCCATTTGGGACGAAACATAACGGCGAGACGAGGCTTAACAGCCGCTGGCTACACCTTCGGGTAACAAAAGGCGTGAAGTTATGTTATGTTTAAAATTTGTAGTATTTAATAGTATTTTGTGGTATTTTTATTTATAAAAGTTACTAGCTTTTACCCGCGGCTTCGCTCGCATTAAATCCATTAAATAGATATCAAAGATCATTACTATAGAAGTTAACCAATATGATAACTCTGTTTTATTGCTTGGCTGGAATTATTAGGTTTTAAAATTACTACTTACAATGACGTTTAAAAAACTAACAACATTTTTTAAGGTAAAATATATTTCTCTGTAACAAAAATAAATAATTTTGGACTGTAACAATTTTATAAGAGTACTAGCTTTTACCCGCGGCTTCGCTCGCATTGAAGCCAATAAATAAGTATCAAAATCATTACCATAGAATTGAATCAATATAATAACTCTATTTTCTTACTTAGCTGGGATTATCAATTTTCAAAATTACAACATTAGGTATGACGTTTAAAAATCTCACAATATGCTTTATTAAAATGCAACAACAAACGGTAAAATATATTTCTCTGTAACAAAAATAAATATTTTTGGACTTTAACAATTTTATATAATATAAATGCAGAGTATTAATGTAGGATATTTTTGTAGACTATATTATAAGTTTCTCCTTAGGGTGCAAATATATGTTAATTAAAGAGAGAAAAAAGAAAGTATCCTTTATTACTTCTAATACCCCCAAGAATATATGTACAAAGATTCATGATGATCTGTTGAGTAGTTATCCCGTGAAAGCGTAACAAACAAACTTACATTCGCATTTATAATATTAGTATGATATGAAGTATGATAAGTAATAAGTATAAGTAAAGTTAAGTATAAGTATAAGTATCAACCCTGAATACTGTAATACCGTCCCTCGCGAGGCATAACAGCCGCTGCCTACACCTTCGGATAGAAAAAGGTGCGAAGTTACGTTATGTTATCTAATTTACGAATACTGTAAAACTTCATTACTGAAGTAGCTAAATTTGACGATTTTTTGACAAACAATTGTTTTATCTTTCGTAATTTTTTTTAATTTTTTTTAAAATAAAGTACCCTATGTTACTTCTAATACCTTCAAGAGTATATGTACAAAGTTTCATGATGATCGGTTCAGTAGTTTTTGCGTGAAAGCGTAACAAACAAACTTACATTCGCATTTATAATATTAGTATAAGTATATTAGTATAAAAGTATAAATATAAAATGTAGGATATTGTTGTAGACTATTTTATAAGTTTTTCCTTCGGGTTCAAAAATATGTAAATTACTTTAAAGAATATGTGTACAAAGTTTCATGATGATCGATTGAGTAGTTATCGCGTGAAAGCACGCAAACAAACTTACATTCACATTTATATATTACTAGCTGACCCGGCAAACGTTGTCTTGCCAAAAAATTAAATTTAAAAAATAGGGGTTGATCGTAGGGGGTTGAAAATTCTCAGACTTACCCGATATGAATACAAAATTTAATGAGTCGGTCAAGCCGTTTCGAAGGAGTGTGGGAAAATTGTGACACGAGAAGTTTATATATTAGAAGTAGGATAGGATAGGAATTAGGTTACATTTTTATTGTATAAGGGGCAAACGAGCAGGCTTATGATAGTTACAAACGCCGCCCATGGCCACCTCACCACATGCAGTGTTACAGTTGCGTTGCCGGCGCTTACAATGGGATATGGGTGGGGTCGGGAGTGGGTTTCGGTAGGGGAGGGGAAAAGGGATTGGGCCTCCGAACACCTCTCTCAGCGAGTGAAACGCGGCTAAGGCCACTTTTCAGCGATAATCTGAGAGGTCGTGGTATTCCACGGGTCGAGCCGGCCCATTCATGCAGCGAACACTGCGTGACTTTACCACTGACAAGGTGTGACTGATGTGACTGATTTATAATACATTCTAGATATATGTAATAAACTTTACATTTTTAAGATCGTGATATCTTTTAAAATGTAGTAAATTTATTTCGATAAGCGTAATCGCTAGACTGACATCATTTGACTTATAAAAAAAAAACACTCACTGTGAGTTAGCTACCCTGGTTTGAACATATGGTGGCCCGTTTTTTTCGTTGAAGTCAACAATAGTGACCATATAAAAAAAAATTGTTTATGTTGTATTAAAAAAAACTAAAGGTTGAGCAAAAACTTGGGACAAGTTCATTGCTATATTCATTGTTCATAAGTGGCATTGCTAATAAAGCTTTCTTTGAAGTTGTAAATAATATCAATGTTATGGTTGTCAGTACACTAATACATACTAGCTAAGCGAGTGACACGTGTAATAATCGTGCCTTATGGCACTTTGTTCTCTCTGCCTACCCCGCAAGGGATCTGGCCTGAAGTTATGTATGTATCAAGAACTTGAATTTAAATAAATATTAGTGTTAGATAGTCCATTTATGATGAAAGCTTTGGGGTATTAATATGATTGCGGCAATAATCTTTTGAGTGGAAAATGTATAAAATATGGCGGTACGAAGTTCGCGCGGTCTGCTAGTATATAATAATAAGAGTCGGCACTCCATACAATGTCCTGAGCTCTTTATAGTCACAGAGCATATAAATAAGAGTCGGCACTCCATACAATGTCCTGAGCTCTTTATAGTCACAGAGCATATAAATAAGAGTCGGCACTCCATACAATGTCCTGAGCTCTTTATAGAAACACTCTTTATAGCGATACGCCATTCTCTATTACGAAGAAATGTGTTCATATTTGTAGACAGTAAATATTTATTTTTGTAAATAAATACCGTAAAAACATGTAGAAAAAAACACCCCCAGACGAGGGATCGAACCCGCCCCGACCTTGTGTTATCGGTAGTGCGGTTTACCGATGCACCACGAGGGCCGTATGTATAATCGTCTAATTACCGTCCTCTTTACCAATTTCGACACATTTTCTAGGATCGGGTTTGTTTGTTTGTTTGTTTTTTACATACATACATATACGTAAGTACGTATTGCAGGCGGAGAAAAAAAAAATTATATTATTTATAAATTGTGTTTTTTGAAAATTATATTTAAGTACGAATTACATACTAATAAAATAATGAAATATCAATAATATTTTTCGATCTTTGGTAATGAAACGAGGGGCGCCACAGTAGCATCGCCAACATCGTACTTCTAATAAAAAGTGTGTGAATCTCGGAATCGGCTCCAACGATTTTCATGAAATTTAGTATATAGGGGGTTTCGGGGGCTATAAATCGATCTAGCTAGGAATCATTTTTAGAAAATTTCATTTTATCGTGTTTTATCGATAATTAACTTAAACATCAACTTACTTTTTTATTGGAATTCCTGACATCTATTGGCGAATGTGAATTATTTTAAATTGTGAGCACTTAACTTGCTTTAACGACAACAACACTAAAGCTATTCCAGCAGATGGCGTTGTTAACTAATTCTAAACTAATTACTATTTCTTTATTACTAAATTTCTTATTATATTACTATTTCTTTATTACTAAACTAATTACTATTTCTTTATTTCTTCTAAACTAATTACTATTTGTTTCTAATATAATATGTTAGTACATAGTATATATTAGTATATATTTATTATTGGAGTTTACTCCTTAAGAATCGATTTACAATGTATAATAATAAGAGTCGGCACTCCATACAATGTCCTGAGCTCTTTATAGTCACAGAGCATATAAATAAGAGTCGGCACTCCATACAATGTCCTGAGCTCTTTATAGAAACACTCTTTATAGCGATACGCCATTCTCTATTACGAAGAAATGTGTTCATATTTGTAGACAGTAAATATTTATTATTTTATTTTATAATCGTTCTTGAGGAGTAAACTCCAGTCGTGCGTCGGAGCGGACACACACTTTTACTTTTTTTTTTTGTTTAGGGTTACAATTAGGACACTCTGGTATGCGCACGTCTTTCATACCACACTTAAAGCAGAAAATGGTACGCTCAGCAGTGCACTCCTTCATAGAATGTGTATTAACGCGGCAACGATGACAGTACTTCTTAATATAGTCTTTCAAAGCATATATCCTGTTATTATCTCTATTAACTAAAACTTCGTCAGGTTTCGAGTACGGAAGATTACGGGAACTATTTTTTATATCTTTAGGGTTTTGATAAGCAAATTCTGGGGCTAATAAATTAGAATTAGTATATGCAGGTTCTTTAAAGTTATCACATCTAACCTTTATACGTTCGTAGTTACGACACAATGTACGTAAATTATTAATAGAATCAATGTCCGGACACGTAGCCAGAATAATTGAATAGCAAGGTCTAATGTTGTGTAAAATAATTTCAAGCTTAGCATGTTCACTCATAGGTGTGCTGAGCCGAGAAAACATCCCCTCCATGATCGCCAAGTATATTGTTATACTTTCAGTATTACCCTGGGATCGCCCACGTATTTCAGATAACATCCGATAATCATAGTCTGCGATATCAAAGTCCTCTTTAAGTAGAAGCAATAGGTCATTCCAAGTATCAATGCGAGTTCTAACATTACGAAACCAATGCAGAGCATTTCCGGTAAAAATTTCTGTAGCTGAGTTAAGCAGCTTAGAATCAGAAACTTCTTTAGCTATTTTAAATTCCTTCAAACGTTGGATGAAGGCCCGTACACATGTTTTTCCATCATATTTAAGCTTAGAGAGGTCGGAAGATATACCGCGATCACAAGTAACAGAAATTTTAGTACTAGCTACTGATTCCCCCAAGCTATCCACCCCTGAAATAGAAGCACCTTCGGTGTTTTGCTGAGAAGTCTTTTTAATTTCAGAAAACTGAGCTAACAAAGTATTAAATGTAGTCGCTAGGTTGTTTAATAATTTTACTTGGTCCGCTGATTGAGGTGTGGGTATGCGTTGCAGTCTGAAATGTAGGTGGTTTAATAATGATTGAGTTCTATCCATCAACGACTTCTGCGGCTCTGACTTGTATAGGTTAATGTTATATTTTACTTTTTCTAAAGTTTCGGCAAAACCAGTACAGTCTTCAGAAAAATCTAAACACGACTCATATATGTCCTCTGACGGAATTTTTTGTGTTAACCTAGTAATTTGCCGACGTAATTCTAAAACGTTATCGGCCGGTGACTCACCTCGTATAGTGACCTCATACAAAAGTTCGGATTTTTGTAACAACAAGTATTTTATTAGATTGGACATTGTATGTAAGTAAAACTGGGTATATTGTATAACAAAATATTAAATAGCAATTACTAGTTACAAGCAGTGCGAAGAGTGAAGGAAGAAAATAATACAATATATAATCAAACACAAAAATACAAAACAATGTCAAACAGTGTATTACGTTGATGGTTGATGTACTTACTGTTGTAAAATTAAAAAAATATGACAATCACAAACACCAATTTTATTTCCACACCCAAGAATGCCAGATAGACACTAACCAAGACACGTATAACCGACCTTTGACCTTAGAAAACCACGTTTATGGGCGCCATTGTCACGTTTCTTTTCTATTGTCTTAATTATAAAAATGAAATAGAAGGAAAACGATTCAATTAAGGTATGTATAAAGTTTATTTCTAGATAGAAGGTAGGTGGGTTATTTATATCAGGAGAAATGCCGGTCAAAGGTCGGCCAACGTGAAGTGGCCGAAAATACCGCACTCCCCTCGGTCGGGCGGTAGACGGCTAGGGCCACGGCGTCGCCCACTGGATGCGGAGCAGAGACAGGTAACAGGGTCTTCCGTTGGGTCTTCAAATAATCCAGCAGGTCCTGTTCTTCTGGGTAATGCCTGGAACCAGCGTTCCCGAATGGTATTAGCAAGTAATCTCTTTGCAGCCCGTCATTATATAAGAAAACTCCACCCAACCGAAAGAGCTAGGCATCCAAGTAGGTACTAAATGGCTAGTCCAGGATTAAGGAAGCGAACAAGCAATAAAGAGATTGTGAAAATGAATCTAATTTAATAAGATGAAATTAATATAAACTGAAACTAATAATGGTAGATGAACTGCTGAAACTAATAGCTTTTCTAAAATAAAAAGGCATAGACGGTAGATATACAAAAGCATCGGTGTTCATGATGGTTTACAATAGTGCGAATCTAAAAATGCATAAGCAATTATTATTGTACAACTCACCCAGTAAGTTAAGGTAATAATCCACAACACAGTGTATTTGTATATTAGATACGTCGACAGTATTTTAGAAATAGTTGAGTAATTTATATTCAAACAAGTATAAGTAGGAAATTTTGTAAGAAAAACACAACGTCTGTTCTCGAGGTCGATCTACGAGTGAGTGCCCCGACGAGATACGAATTAGCCCGAGTCGGTCACCGGACGCGAATGAGTAGGGAACGCAACTCTTCGTGTTTATCTATATATCAGCTAACCACAACGAGTTGCGTTGTCAGTTTGTACGTTTATATTAAAATATGTATCCAATAAAAATATAAATATTTTAGTATGTAAGACTAGGCGTAAGTTTAGTATTTAAGTTTAGTATATTAAAATAACGTAATAGCTACTACTAGCTGTAACCAATATTTAACTTAATGTATATTAGCTTAATGATTATTAAGGTTGCAATATGAAAGCATACGACCTCAATAAACGGACTTTCCTGTAAAATTTTATTGGTGGCTTCTGAGTTTAAAGCGTCAAAATAACTACGTAAATATCGTTACACTGTGATAAATCCATTATTATCATACTAATGAGAAGAGGACTGACGGCGTAGATTATATTAGTTGCTAAGATGAAATATAAAGTAATCGGTATACTCTAAAAATATAGAAAAATCATAATTATTTTAACAATTTAACATAACAACATAACTTCACGCCTTTATCTATCCTGTTAAACCTCAACTCGCGGTTATGTTTGGGTCCTAAGTGAATAGGTCGCGAACCTATTGGTATACCGGGCACAAAGATTTTAGTCATCGATATTTATCACACAGAACTTTTGAAAATAAATTCGATTCATTGGTGTAAAGCCAGGGAATGAATCTCTGGATTCAGAAGCGCGGTGCTTGACCCCTGGACCACCGAGAGTTTTTAAATCAATATGAATACGTTTATGAGAATGTATGTTGTTTATTAAACTAGGCAAATTGTACTTTTATATTTCGTCCAGTGGGAGTCGTAAAAGGCGACTACGGGAATTCACCAGATTTGCACCATTTCTACAAACCAAGTTTCTAAATAAATTAAAAGCAAAAATCCTTTTTAAAGAAGCTTTTATTTAAGCGCTCTAAAAATAAGAAAATAATATTTCCTTAATAATTTCAAGTATCAACTTAGAGCTCAGTATGTACAATTTATATAATAATAAAAGCTTGTTGCGCGAGTTGTAAATATACTGTAATACTCACTCGTGAAAATGATCTCTGTAAAGAGTTCGAAACGTCGGGAAATAAATGTAATAAATAAGAAATAAACGCGATATAATCCTAAAAGTTGTTTTAATAAACTGTAATAATTTTATAATGTCAAATCAAATCAAAATAGCTTTATTTTCTTGGGTCTTCACACACAGTTAAATATAGTCCGTAAATACAGATATTTAACTTATTATTATATTTACAGCGTAACATATTAAAACACGAGCGCTTGAGAAAATTGCCTCATTGGAACAAAAACGCACGGACGATGCGAGTGTAAGGTTGTCATGAGAAGAAATGGGCAAAACACTCATGTAAATTAATCTACTACATCACATAACTTCACGCCTTTTGTTACCCGATGGTGTAGGCAGCGGCTGTTTAGCCTCGTTTCGCCGTTATGTTTACGTCCCAAATGGAATAGGTGGCGAACCTATTGCCATACCGGGCACAAAGTTTGTCAGTCATCGATATTTATCACACATAACTTCCGAAAACAATTTCGAAAAGTCATTGGTGTGAGCCAGTGTCTGGAATCGAACCCCGGATCTCTGGATCAGAGGCCGTGCGCTCGCCCACTGCGCCACCGAGACTATTTCTGTGAGTTGCAAGATTCCACCGAACATACATACTTACATACATACAGTGCAAGCTAAATAATAGCTTTTAATAACGTCCCGCAGAGTTTGTGTCTTCACTCACACCAAATATTTTCCGATGTATAATCTTTGTTGAATGAACTTTGCGCTCTCATAACTTAAAATGGCATAAAGGTGATAGTTTAATATCATAACAAAACTTCACGCCAAATCCTTTGTGGGGTAGGCAGAGATAATATTAAAATAAATATTTAAATATTAAAAAAAAACTTGTTCTACTTACGATATGTTTTCCATGTGCTGAAATTTGGTACAAGTTCATTATAGTCCTTGGTAGTACCATAATCAAGGAGATGCATAGCTAAAAAAGCAAATATAGAATATTACTTTTTACAAATATTTATTTTTTCTTAATAGGTTAAGAGCTAAGTGTCAAAAGAGCTATCAAGCAACTTAATAACAAAGTAACCTGGATACCAAATTTAAAGGATCGAAATTATTTAATTAAGACCACAAGACCAGACATATTGTCAGTAGATACTAATTTCTATGAAGAATTGTACTCTAGAAAAATGAATATAGAAGAAACTGATCTAATAAATAACGATAGTGTACCACCTATTTTAGACAAAGAAATAGCTATAGCAATTACATCTCAAAACACAAACAAAGCTCCCGGACCTGATCTAATCAGTTATAAAATACTGACAGCCTGCAAAACAGATATCGTACCACTACTAAAGCATATTTTAACGATGTTCTACAGAGTGAAAGCATACCAAGTCAGTGGACTAGCTCGACCATAACATTATTACACAAAAAGGGCGATAAGCGCGACATAAACAATTACAGACCTATCAGCCTAACTTCGAACATCTATAAAATATTGGCGAAGGTTCTTCTTCGCCGTATAACCAGGACTCTTGACGAAAATCAACCTCGAGAACAAGCCGGATTGAGAGCGGGTTATTCTACACTGCATCACATACATGTTGTGAGACAAATCTTTGAAAAATACAAAAAGTATAACGTCTCATTTTACTGCTGCTTCATCGACTATAATAAGGCATTCGATTCGATTGAACACGAAAGCATATGGCGAAGTCTTAAAAACCAAGGTGTCGAATTTAAATACATTAGAATCTTGAAAAACATATACGCAAATAGCAAAGCTAACATAAAATTAGAAAAGGAGGGTAATGTAATAAAAATAAATAGAGGTGTCCGCCAAGGTGACCCATTATTTCCCAAACTGTTTACTACCGTTCTAGAAGATATTTTTAGAAAATTAAAATGGGATATATATGGTTTAAACATAAATGGTGAACAATTAACCCATTTACTATTCGCTGATGAAATTATATTATTCGCTACAACAGAACATCACCTCCAACAAATATTGACAGATTTGGACCGAAGGAGCCGTTTGGTTGGTCTAACGATGAACATTTCAAAAACCAAGGCTATGACAAATGCATCCGAAAACCTTGTTGTGCTAAACGATAAGCCCATAGAATATGTAAAAGAGTATAAATACTTAGGCCAATTGATCTCAACTTGTGACATAATGTCAAAGGAAGTAGACTCAAGAGTGGGCAACGCTTGGAAAAGCTATTGGGGACGAAAAAGAAGTCATGAAAAATATGGAAATCAGTTCATCAAAAAGAATCTGTACAATACATGTATACTACCAGTCCTTAGTTACGGCTGCCAAACCAAAGCACAAAACTCGAAATCGAAGACCTATGATGGAAAAGAGCATTTTAGGAATCAAAAAGAGTGATAAAATAAAAACAAGACAATTAGAAATCGTACCAAAATAGGAGATACGGAAAATAAAGTGGAAATGCGTAGGGCATATGTTAAGAGGTATAGAGAAATGGAATAAAACTGCTGTTTTCTGGTACCCGAGAAACGCTAGAAGGAAACCTGGAAGGCATTTCAAAGATGGGTAGATGATTTAAAAGCAACTGCGGGGAGTTTGTGGACCAGAACGGCTTTAAGTAGAGTAGAATGGAATGGATTAGAGGAAACCTTTGTCGTTAAACAAACAGATTAAGTTTCCGATGAAGTTTATTAACTCTTAGTATATTTAAGTACAGTGTATTATACTTGTCTGAATAAAGGCTTATAAATAAATAAATAAAATAGGTTAAAAAGCCCACATTATAGAACAGCAAAAGTAGTCAGAACTTACTTAGATTAACAATTAACTTTAACCTAACACTTCACGGTGTTAGGTTAAATTTATAATTCGAAATGCCGTCTCAGAGGCCAGTGGTTGAGCGCCTTACTTTTGAGTCAACAAGTTGTGTTATGGATTTCTTGCTCGCGCACCAATGACTGCTCGGACTTCTTTTTGGAAGTTATGTACGATGACTGAATAATATCGATGACTGACAACATTGTGCCGATTTAAGGCAATAGGTTACGCCACCTATTCCATCTGAGACGTAAAAATTATGCGAGTATTAGGCACATTCGATTATAAAAAGTCCTGAAGTTATACAGAAACAAGAAGTGTTACCGTTAATGTCAATGGAAAGTTGACGGCTGAAAATGATTTCAATATCACTTCATACATTTCTATGTATTTTCGGGGTGAAAATTTCTTAAGTGGCTCTTTATCAAACCCATTAATTTGTAGTGTATTTTTAATAATCTTTAACCGCATGTTTAGCATGACGAATATTAATACAGCCCCGCTCTGGCCTATGGGCAATGCGATTGTCATGTAACTGACAACTAATATTTGTGGAATATCGGAGTTTATGATCGGATCAAAAGAGCATACGACAATATTATGAATAAGATTATACAGTAAGAACAAAAGAACACTTCTATTAGTTGCCTTACGGAAGTATTCTATCAAATCCTTCGCACATGGCAATTGGTCTATTGTTCCCTTATTACTTAGGAAATTTAACACGTATGCATCTTTAAATTTCCAAGACGCAACTACATATAAAAAGTATTCAAAGTAAAAACACCACTTCGTAATTAAGCTATATTGTGAGGCGTATAAATTATACAATATTTCATAGGTCGTAAGAAGTATTATAGAATATAATTTTGATAGAAATCTATATTTAGGGACTGTTACTTCTACATAATAACCGAATAAGAATTTTAAATATTTTATTGGACGCAAATTACACACACGATTCTTAATATCAAACATTTTTACAACTAAATCTATAACGCAGTAACACTGTGCTAGTAATTATATATAGATGTATTTTTTTAATTACAATCTACACGTCATTATTTGTTTATAAAAAACTAATACCAAGATATAGTCTCAGTGGCGCAGTGGGCGAGCGCACGGCCTCTGATCCAGAGGTCCAGGGTTCGATTCCAGACACTGGCTCACACCAATGACTTTTCGAAATTGTTTTCGGAAGTTATGTGTGATAAATACCGATGACTGACAAACTTTGTGCCCGGTATGGCAATAGGTTCGCCACCTATTCCATTTGGGACGTAAACATAACGGCGAGACGAGGCTTAACAGCCGCTGCCTACACCTTCGGGTAACAAAAGGCGTGAAGTTATGTTATGTTATGTTATGTAATACCAAGATATTATTGCAATTTGCATATCAAAAGGAAAGTATTTCTATAAATTTAGTATCAAAACGACAACAAAAACCGAATATATTCTAAAGAGGAGAGTGATTTATTTGATAAGCGTGTTTTGAGGCATTCAATTCTCTCTGCCTACCCTGCAACAGACTGAATATAGTTATTTTACAGTTGTATACAGTTTGTACAGTAAACAAACTTGACTGTGATAAAATGGTTCGAGAGTAATTTGCATCAAGTCGATGCAATTTAAACGAGTTAAGTTCGTCGAGTCTTCTGAATCTCATGACATTACTGGGATTTCTTTTCAGCAATTAATTATAATAAATATCGATGAATATCAAAACTGCGCCAGATGAATGACAATAGTTTCTGGAACCCAGTACCTAAGCACACAGATTATATTCTGTGAGACGAGGCAAAATTGCCCCTGCCTATGCCATTCAGGTTACAAGTCGAAAAATTATTGAAACAATTGTTATGATAACATCAACTAATATACAAAATAGGTTTATAAATATTTATCGCTCTATTGATTTTGTAGAAAATAATATCATAGTACTACTTTGGTCATTTGACTGAAATAGCGACGCAGTTTCCACATATATATATATAAACGAACGAAGTAACCACGTATACATTTCAAAGTCTTTTATAACTAAATTGTATAATTAAAACATGTAATTAATAACACAAATATTTGTATCATCATGAGCATATTTGTGTGTAACATAAAATTTTTAACGGATCTTCTTTTATTATTGGGTATCAGTCAAACAACTCATGATACATTTAAGAAAGATATTATTTCAAAACTGTACATATTATTGGCGTCATCTTGTTTGCTTTTGACCCTCTATTTCAGACAAAATCTAATGCCATTGGTATTCAAATATACAATTTGGTTCGATTATTTACAATGTGTTGTTATATCGTTTCAATGTAGAGACAAATATATATTTAATTATTACAAATGTTTGTGTGAAATTGATAATTTGCCCGGTGCCCGGGTATTGTATAAACGTTTAAATATTTTTATATATTTGTTTTCAATAACATTAATCGTGATGCGTGTATGTGACTATATACTTTTTTGTCAATTACACTCTGATGTCTGTAATATAGATACGCTTATTGAACTAGGCCTAGCAGAGATAATGTGGACCGCCACTGATTTGGCAAAGTTTTCTGTTGTTCTTATATTTTGCTTACTCTATTGTCGTGTTGAACTGTTCAAAGACACTTTGATTTCCGATCTTGCCTCCTCACAGGAGAAGATGGATATTAAAAAGCATATTCGGATGTATATTACTATATTTGATACATTCAAGGATACAAATAGTACATTGAAGCTCCAGGTCGGTATAAAAAGATATTTTATTCTTTTTAAGATAGTTTCATAAATGGATATAACTTGATTCAGGAATCAAGAATGCATTTAATGTTTTCTCATTTTAAAAGATTAAGAAGTCAAATTGGAAACTTCAAATATTTTTAATAGATGGTTAAATGAATAACCAGTAAAACAACAAAATAAAACAGTGAAGAACTTTTTTAATAAAAATATAAATAAAAATCTAAAATCATTTCTTAATATGGTTAAAATATTTTTACAGGCAATAATGTCTATAATATTTGTGGCACTTAAATTATGTTGCGAATTTTGCTTTTTTCTTCTGCAGGCTAAATTGCTAGTAAGTAATATTTATACATACATATATACATACATACAAAAGTTCACGCCAAATCCCTTGCGGAGTAGGCAGAGTGAACGGAGCGCCATAAGGCACTATTCTTACATACCTCACTCGCTTCGTTGACTTTCATAACTCATTTCATGCACGCGCGTCGATTTTTGAGGCTCGTAACATCTTCCTCCACAACACACCTTCCTCCAGAACACGATCTATTTGGTCATGGAATGTGTGCCCGTCCTCAACTGCAAACAACAACAAACAGCTTTTGTATTGTATATCTGCTTAGTCAATCTTGAATCATCCATTCTTTCTACATGTCAGAACCATCGGAGCATGCCCTTTCTTTTTTTACACCGACACTCTCTTTCAATCCGATTTCCTTCCATAATATTCATTTACTTTTAAAAACTATAAACAAGATAAATACATACACAAATAGGTACATGCTTAGTTACTTGCGGAGTAGGCAAAGAACTAAGTGGATAATACACGATTCTTGCACATCTCACTTACTTCTTTATCTTTCATAACTTTTGAACTACACGATAATAATAATGATAATATATATGAATAATTAATATCTATAAAATTGACTATTTTCAGGGCGCAGAAATAAGTATCTTGATAACGATCTTATCTCACTGTATCATTCCTCTAGTCATCATGATAATAACATCAACAGCCCTGGACCTTACAATGGATAATATTAATGATATCAAAATAAGTTTTATCGAAAAAACAATATTGTCTACGAGTAAGTATTTCTAAGATTTCAATAGCTTAATATTTCATTTCAAATATGAGAATCCTATGCTATAGTCAAACGGTACAAAATTGCGAAACGGATTATGGCAGTTACCCAAAACAATTAGTCATTGTGTTAGGTCAGTCAAGTATTTATACAATTTTGACGTGACAACGTGTTATAATTCGATGGAGCCGGCTGTATGCACGAAAAAACATGACTCTTTACCTTGCTCTGAGGCTTTCCGCGCAAGTGCAAGCGAGAGCGCGGAACATACGACAAAGAGTTCGGCAGCGTTCAACATTTGTCTCTCTCCTACTTGAGTGAGTTATGTGTCTGCATGGACACCTGCAATATATACTATATTTTCTTTGGACAAATAAAACCATTCCATTATTATTTTCGTAAACCGATTTTACAGACAAAAGATTTTTTATTTCACTACAGCTGAAGACAAGCAAGGGGTCCAACATTGAGAGGTTCAGAGTTTAGAGAGGCTAGGGAGGAAGATAAAATGCGTGAGAACGGGGTGGACCCTCTGATACCAATCATGGCACGAAACGCGGCATAAGCCAGCGGCCGAGCTAAGAGCTTACATGCAGCGCACTGCTCTATGACAGTTAATACAGTTTTTCACAAAGTTGTGAAATCATGAAATATTATTTTTTTCAGATACACGCGCTCGTGTCGAAAGAGACCATATGTTGCGCATACTTGAGCACCGTCCATTGAAGTACACATTATATCGTGGTACATCACTCGGCGTACACACAATGCTCAGTTTTCTCTCATTCTGTGTGATCAATCTAATGGCGTTGTATCAAATTAAAACGTTTACATTTAAAAAAGAATAAAAATTATAAGTGATGCACGATTTAATATGTATGCATATAAAATGTCAATAAAATGCACTCACATAACTCCAAACAACTGAACTTAAGTCGTATTGTAACTTACTATCGATTTATAACATTGAAACAACTTTTTATGGATGATATCGCGTTTATTTAGAACTTATTTTCCATTTATTTCCCGGCATTTAGAACTCTTTACAGAGATTATTATCACGAGTAATGAACAAAAAAAAAGTGTCATGTGTTAAGTGTTTAATATTATGAATGTAATTCGCGAAAATCTAAGAAATAAATATTACTATCGATTTATTATACTTTGTGTATTATTACACAAACACACACACATGCATGCTTTGAAAAGAAACTGCATTTTAGGTCCAGTGGTCGAGCTCAACGCTTCTGCATCAAGAAAGCCGCTTCGGCTCAAATCCTGGCTTATACCAATGACTTAACGAAATTAATTTTGAGAGATATGTGTGATAAATATCGTATATTGAACGCTTCGTGCCCGGTATGCCAATTGAATCGTCAGTTATCGCCACTTATTCCATTTGAGACGTAAATATAACGGCGATTCGAGTCCTAACTGGCGCTGCTTACACATTCAGGTAGAGAAGGGCGTGAAGTTACATGACACACATTCCATATGACCAAATAGGACGTATTCTGGAGGAAGGTAATGTTACGAGCCTCAATAAACGACGCGCGTGCATGAAAAGAGTTGTGAAATTCAACGAAGCGAGTGAGATGTTTAAGAATCGTGCCTTACGGCGCTCCATTCTTTCTGCCTACCCTGAAAGGGATTTGGCGTGAAGATATGTTTATGTATGTTAAACAATTTTCAATCTTTATTGATATAATAATTTTAATCAAACTTTTCACACGTTAGATTTGACTTGCACAATTGCCATAATGTTTATTATACAGAACGATAGAAACAACAACGCCACTCTGGTGGTTATGGGCACAGCCCGCCACAGGCTGTACCGCAGTGGACGCTGCTTCATCACATCCAGTACTAGCTGCAGATCTGAGCGTTCGCGTTCGTCTGAGGAATAAGGAACACAAATTAAAAACCATGTTATATTTTACTAAAGTTGAGAACTGCAACTAATAATATGGATTTAATAAATGTTTCAATTGCGATATTTCGGTGAGAGAGGTCACTTATTGACTTTAACCAGTCAAAACATAACACTCAATTACTTTTAGGAAACAAATGCCAATATATCTAACCACGCTCTGCTACAAGAAATTCGTTCGTACAAGATTACTCACCTGACTCCTAACAAAAGTTCGACAAAAGTTCTAGAAAGGTATTGAATCTATCTTTCCATTGAAATCATTAACTTTGAGGAGAGTTAATACTAAGGTACAAAATAAGGAATTTATAAAACGACGTCATTTTAATTATTAAAAAAAAAACAAAAAACCGTTATTGTATGATAACTACAATAGTAAGACGTATGGTGTAGCGACCTTTTTTCTAG
Source organism: Euproctis similis (assembly GCA_905147225.2). Classification (NCBI taxonomy): domain Eukaryota; kingdom Metazoa; phylum Arthropoda; class Insecta; order Lepidoptera; family Erebidae; genus Euproctis; species Euproctis similis. The sequence continues at coordinate 19,134,009 of LR990106.1, forward strand.
ACAATTATATATTCTGTAAAAGTGTCATACATTATTTTGTTCTAAAATCAATAGTTTTCGCAGAGTTCGTGACGAAAGTATTTTATTCGGGTCATTATCTTACACCCTGGGATACATTATTGGACTTATAGTAAGGATCCATAATTTATTTGAAAATATATATTAGACTTCCTCGGTAAATGTACTATACAACACTGAAAGAATTTTTGAAATCGAGCCGGTGCAGCTGTCCTTTGAAAGATTAGCGCGTTCAAGCACACAAACAATTCCACTTTATAATATAAGTATAGATTTATATAAAAAAGTATAAAAACTCATGATTAATTATAACTTACTGGAGCATTCCAATCGTTTTCCGATCAATATGTACTGAACTGCGTTCAAGTTGTCGACGGATAAATCGAGCAATAAGTTAGAAATCATATAACAAGTGTAAGTTTGTATCAAATTAAGCGAAATAATCATTAAATAAGTCATTGGTATACCCTGTAAAGAAGATTAACCAGATAGTAACGAGTTTTTTTATTTATTTACATATTACCCACACAGTAACTTTAAAAAAAAAATCAAATTCATTATTTATTTTTTCCTTAGAAAGTCTAAGTAAAAAATAAAAAACGACTACCAAAAATCTGCGGATCTAAGTTTCCCTTTTATCACACTGTCTGGAATATGAAAGCGAAACTAAGTACCGGTTCCAGCGTTAAGACCTATTGAGATGAACTGGCAAGAAACTCACGACTGATTCTTTTCAATTTCCATTTTAACAGCAATTATAATCAACATAAAAAAGAGCAATTCAATTCCAATGCCAAACTTTTTTATTATTTATGAATTACTTATTTTTCATTTTTGTCAGAAACCAAACTGAATTCATACTTTATTGTTTTTGTATTTTCATAAAGTACATAAAGGTATAAGATATCAGAAAAATCTTCCTAGTTTTAATTTACATCATAGTGAACCAACAATTTAATATTATAATTTCAATACTTGCCTGTTCCTTAACATTTGCTATTGCGGAATATAAAATTTCTATAGATCTTGGTATTGTCGAAATAAAAAATACCAGTAACTGAAAATGAACCACGATTAAAGTTATAATAAAACACTTCTTATTTAATCTACTGAGAGACTACTGGAAGAACTGTGTCCGACTTCGTCTCCGTGGATTTAAATAAATATATAAATAAAAATGTATAAATTAAATTACTAAATAATATGTTACTACTTATTAAAATTGGTTATCTTTTAGTTCAAGTCACCTCATAATAAATTTTGTTTCAGAGATTAGTCGAAACACAGTAAAACTAAGTTTGATATATGTAAGGTGAGACAAGGAACTATTTTAATTGTTGTTAAAAATTAAATGTTTGTTAAATCTGCAGTCACAATTATAGTTACTGTAGAGATTAAAATTAACACTGCTGTAAAGGAAAAGAAAATTTACTTGCATAAAAACATAATTTTAGATTGCCTCCAAGGAAAAGTTAACCTCCAATTTTATATACCATGATTTATCAAAGTAAGTATGTCTAACTAACCATGACTTGTAATGTGAAGTCGTTACTCTCCACCGAATCCATTAAAGTGTCGTACATGGCCACCAATCTTTTCTGTGATAGCAACCAGTGTCCGCTACTGAAACCACTGGACTCTATCGTTACCTTAATAATTTTCACTCGTAGATAAAGCAAAGCAAAAACCAATACAATGTTATATTGTCCCAAAAACACTGCAATTTTGATAGCACTAAAGACCACATGTTCGACAATTGTACCATTGATACAATGAAGATCTTTGAGCTCACAAAGTATAAGAATATGAGACATGAAGTATAAACATAATATAATAATACCAGAGACTATGACTTTTTCAAAAATTCTATACATACCATCAGCACATGGTAAATTATCTATTGCTTTTATTATTACGAAAGAATTGGTCAAATACTTATCTTTGTATATCCAAGAAATAAAAACGTAGACAGAATATTCGAAACAAATACTCCAATTTATTAATAATTGGTTCAAGTACAAAGAATCAAAACTTAATGTGTAAAAGTATATGAGTGTTGTCACTAGAGTGACACTATACAGCAAAGAAAGATAGTGTAATATGGGCACCTTAACATTATTGTAATAACCGAAGAAGAATCTAATGAAAAATACTGGTTGTAAGTTACAGACATAATTTTGAAATTCGAACATTTTATTTTCTATTTTTGGTACATTTAAAATTGAAGTGAACAAACAGGCTTCTTTATCTTTAATGAACTGTTATTCTATAATTCAAAATTAATTACAAAGTGTGTTATGATAAGCAATCATTAATTTCAAATAAACTTGTACATTAATGTTACCATCTATTATTTATTAATGGTTCATACATAAATTTTTAATGTTTTGTTTGTTATGCCTAAACCATAGCAAACTTTCTTATTCTGAAATTAAACAAGACATTTAGTCAAAAACACACACACACACACCCACACACACACATACACACACCCACACATACACACACCCACACACATACACACACCCACACACACACACACACACACATACACACACCCACACACACACACATACACACACCCACACACACACACCCACACACACACACACATACACATTATACGTATCTATTGGAGACTAACAATACAAAACGAATCATGAAGATTGTAGACTAATTATGGATGAAATCCTATTATACCGTATTATCAAGTAATATTAATTAATATATATAACTTCACGCCAAATCCCTTACGGGGTAGGCAGAGAGAACAGAGCGCCATAAGGCACGATTCTTGCACACCTCACTCGCTTCAGTGGACCCTCGCTCAGTGGTCAGTAGAAGTTTGGGGATCAGCCGCCAGTACTAATATTTCTGACCTACAAATAACACAGAATAAAATAATTAAACGTTTGTTTAACTATAATTTTCGAACACCTACAAAAGATGTATACTCAAAAACAAAGCTATTTGATTTATCGCAGATATATTTTTACAACACTTCTTTACTAATTAAAAATATACTTGAAAAAAATATACAAACAAATGTGAATTTTAAGAAAAAAAATATACATACAATTTAAGATGTAAAAATAAGCTCTGTACGCGTTCTCCTAGGACTACCAATTACGGAATAAGAAATATTTTGTTTGAAGGGGCAAACTTTTACAACAAATTACCAAATGAAATAAGGCAGTCTAGTAGTTTTGGTATCTATAAGAAAAGACTAAAGGAGTACGTCTTGCAAATTCAAAATTGAAAACAACTGACCGAAGTAAAAATCTGGCTCCTAGTCTATCTTACATAGATAGACCAGGAGCCAGATTTTTACTTCGGTATAGAAAAGAAATTATTATATTGCTTTGCACATTATTGTATCCATGATTCAATTACATGTTTTTTTTTCTATATACCTGTATTTATACACTTAATTTTAATTATTGTCAGCGAATGCATGCTCGCCTCAATAACATATTTTATATTTTTAAAATTGAGTCTCGGTGGCGCAGTGGGCGAGCGCACGGCCTCTGATCCAGAGGTCCGGGGTTCGATTCCAGACACTGGCTCACACCAATGACTTTTCGAAATTGTTTTCGGAAGTTATGTGTGATAAATATCGATGACTGACAAACTTTGTGCCCGGTATGGCAATAGGCTCGCCACCTATTCCATTTGGGACGTAAACATAACGGCGAGACGAGGCTTAACAGCCGCTGCCTACACCTTCGGGTAACAAAAGGCGTGAAGTTATGTTATGTTATTTTATGTTATATTTTTAAAATAACAATGTACCCTCATATAAGTGAACTAATTATGTTCTTATGAGAATAAAGTTTTCTTTAAGCCGAAACCGAAAATTAACTATGACTTTGTATATTTCAACACCTATGATTACCCGTAAATTTCATGCAATTCTGTTATTCTAAAGGTTGCCTGAAAGAAAATGCTTTCAGCGATAGGGCTGCTATTTCACTTTTGTATTAATTTTTTGGGTGTAGGTGTAGATGGTCATATATATATTTTCCTGCTAACCTACATCATATTTCGTAAGATTAAATCTATTTGGAAATAAACTTTAAAAATAAATTAAGTAATAAAAATCTATGTAGGTACCAACATTTTCAGTAGGTATTTGTTGAAGACTAACAATACAAAACAAATTTATGTTATGTGCTAGAAGTAGCTAGTAATTTATTTAATATAGATTGAGAACAATAAACCACACAATTTGAACCCTGAAGACAAAAAATAGATAAAATCCTAAGTAATATAAACATAAGGTTTTACAAGGAAGATAAAATTAAAATTATTATAATTTTTATGAATTTATATAAATGATTTGATCTGTATAATAGCTATAATAGTGATGAGACAAAATGAGAAAAACTGTAAAGGGACGCGTAAAGTAAACGGTACACCCCACAACGTATTTTGTAGAGGGCGCTGCTTCATCACAGAAATGAATAGTTTCATATCATCTCGTTGACGTTCATCTGCAATAAGAATATATATTATAAAAAGATTTATACGGTAAATAATAGGATGAATTTAGGCTTACATATTAGTTAGGAATTAAAGAAGCGTTATATTTCTATATGCTTAATAAAACCTGAATACATATGGCATACCTTCACGCCCTTTTCAACCCGAAGGTGTAGGTAGTGACTGTTAAGCCTCGACTCGCCGTTATGTTTACGTTCTAACAAGCTGCGAACCTATTGCCATATCGGCTACAAGTTTTTAGTCATCGATATTTATTAAAAATAATAAACAAATTTAGAATCACCAACATGAAACAAATTAATATGACTCACCGGTACATTTAAAACCATTTTCTAATATCAGATATTTTATATCATTCAATTGACTCATCGACATATCCATCGCTACAATACATAACAGTAGTGGAGTAAAAGTGAGTAATATGTTAAAACCCAATGGTATAAATAAACCAACTGGTACATCCTGAAAATATAACTTTTATTAATATTAACGTAATATATCATAACACAATTTGACGCCTTTTTCTACCCGAAGGAGAAGGCAGTATCTGTTAAACCTCGACTCGCCGTTACGTTTACGTTCTAAATGGAATAGGCGGTGAACCTATAACCATACCGGGCACAAAGTTTTCAGTCATCGATATTTCTCACATGTAACTTTCGAAATTAATTTCTTAAAGTCATTGGTGTGTGCCAGGATTCGAAACCGCGGCCTCTGCATTCAGAAGCCGTCAGCTCCATCACTGTACCACCGAGAGTAATATTTATTAATAATGTTGCTTTTTAAATCATTCTCTTAATTTTACGTTATAATCTATAGTACATTTCTCAGTAATACTCTCGAGAGCAATGAATCCGGGTCACTTAAAGAATGTTAAAAATCTCGGAAACTAAAAATGATAGGTTAATGCAATAAATTGTATTTAATAGACAATGTAATACTCCTTAAATGAAAGTAAAAAAAAATATGAGTCACCATACATTTTATTAACACAAAATTACATAAAGAAAAAATCTGCTGATCTCTCCTTAAAACAAAAATAGGAAACATGAAATTTTTGAACTTTATTACGATTTTCTTGAATTTTAATACTTCGTATTGCCTCCTCGTGCTTCCATTACTGCGTTTACGCGGTTTGGCATGCTGTACACCAAGTTCCTTATACGATTTTGGGGAATATTCTCCCATTCCTCTGTGAGAGCAATTTTGAGCTCACGAAGCGTGATTGGGGGAGGGTTTCGTTGTTTTACGCATCTGCCTAGCTCGTCCCAAGCATGCTCGATCGGGTTGATATCCGGGCTGCGCGCTGGCCACTCCATACGAGTAATGTTCATCTCTTGAAGGTAGTCATTCACAATCCTACCTGTATGAGGTCGGGCATTGTCATGCATAAATATAGCATCCTCACCTAAATTGACCATAAATGGACCAACGTGATCATTGAGGATTTCTTCCACATATCTTACGCTAGTTAAAGAGCCGTTTTCTATGATCACCAGCTCTGTGCGACTTTCAGAAGAAATTCCGGCCCACACAAGTACAGACCCACCACCGTAGGCTACTTTTTCCTCGATGCATGCTTGCTTGAATCTTTCCCCTGGTCTTCGATACACTCTGTGTCTTCCATCGTGCATGTAGAGCATAAATTTTGATTCGTCGGAGAACATAACTTTTGACCAATCTTCAATACTCCAATTTACGTGGCTCTGGGCATATCTTAGTCTTGAAATACGATGCCCACGCTCCAGTTTAGGGCCGTTTGCAGGTCTAAGGGGTTTTAAGTTAGATTCAGCAAGCCGACGTCTTACTGTCCATGCACTTGGGTTACTTCCTCCGAGGCGTCGAAACTGATTGGTGAGTTCAGTTCCTGTGAGAAAGCGATTTCGAAGCATGGTGTTCACGAAGTATCGGTCTTCTCGTGCTGTGGTATACCTGGTTCTGCCCGTTCCTGGTCTGCGTAGGTTAGAACCAGTTTCTTCGTAACGTCGGAGAACTCTTTGTGCTGTTGACAGCGACACACCAACAGTCCTGGCTGTATCGCGCTGACTCCGGCCGGTTTCCAGCATTGTAAGTATTCTGGTGCATTCTTCAGGCGTAAGCGACATAATTTCAGCTTGAATAATGAATATAGAGCACTATCAACATGGTTTATGTACCCACATAAATGACAGATTACAAACAAAAGCAAAACCAAATGCTGTAATTTCGTAGTTCCATCTTCGAAAGTGGCCCTTTTTCAAATTTGATTTTTTTATGATATAACTTTACAATAACTAAGAAGTTTTAATACCTTCATTTAAGGAGTATTACATTGTCTATTAAATACAATTTATTGCATTAACCTAGCATTTTTAGTTTCCGAGATTTTTAGGATTCTTTAAGTGACCCGGATTCATTGCTCTCGAGTGTATTTGTCTATATTATCGACCGAATTTCTATACTCGATTTGAGTGAGTCTTGTATCCAGTTTTGTGTAGGAATATAAATTATTATAGTTTTGTGGAATTTTAAAAATACCGACAGCTGCTTACTGGTTGCCGGCTGTTCATAACGTCGTAACGTTTATATTCGTTACGCATTTTCCTAACAAATGGGTATTATCAGTATGGGTATTTATTGGCTGTAAGTTTGACTCGTCGTATTTTACGTCTCAAATTAAATAGGTGGCCTATTGCCACACTATTAACGGACATAGTGTTACATATAATGTCTGAAAAGAATTCCGAAAAGTAATTGGTGCGAGCCTTTTTTTTTACGCGAGGAAATGCTTTATGCACACCCCCCGCCTGGGAACGGCAGGGGGTAGTGTGGGAATTCCAAAACAGTAAACTGCAATCCAATCCTAGGGTTACCCACTAAAACCTCGCGGTGGCCTTCCTCCGGCGTTGGGGTGACCCAGGACGGTGCGTCAGCCCTCTGGTCCACCCCGCCGTCGCCCCCCCTCTGACGCGAGAGGGTGCTCATTCTCTGGGAGCCTCGAGAGGCTCCCCTGGGCAGGGCGGCCCCGACCGCGCGCTGTAAAGAGGCGCGCGGCCGGCGGCGCCGCCGACGACCCTCCCCGGCCGCACCGGGGAGTCATCCTTCCCGGGCCGCGACCCGGTATATATAGATACTCACCGAAGCACCCATGCCCGGTGAGTATCTGAGTCAATCTGTAGGTGACAGTGCCCCATTTACGGTGCAACCAGGCCTCGAGGTGGGACAGGACTGCTCCGACGGCGCGCTGACGCGGACAGGCCTGGAGGACCCTTCCTCCATCCCAGTCGGACTACACACCGTGGTCCGACGAACTGGAGGTGACGGAGGACGAGTTCGTGCGAGCCGTCGAACGGCTCGCCTCCCGCAGCGCCGCTCCCGGTCCGGACGGAGTTCCGGGCCGGGTCCTGGCGCTCGCTCTGGGAGTGTTAGGGAACAAGGCGAGGCAGTTGTTCACCAACTTCCTCCGACGCGGGGTGTTCCCCCTCAACTGGAAGTCGGCGCGACTGGTACTAATCAGGAAGGAAGGGAGGACCGGAGACCCTCCGTCGTCGTTCCGGCCGATATGCCTGCTGAACGAGGCGGGGAAACTCTTTGAAAGAGTTATCTCCGCCCGTATCAGCAGCCACCTGTCGCAGGTGGGCCCGGACATATCGGACTGCCAGTTCGGGTTCCGGCAGGGGCGCTCCACAATCGACGCGGTGCGTCGTGTGCGGGCCCTGTCGGAACCGGCAGTCTGATCGGGGGGGGGGTCACGCTGGCGGTGTCGCTCGACATCGTCAACGTCTTCGGGACCCTCCCCTGGCCGGCCATGAGGTATAAAACCCGAGCCTCGCCGAGGCTCCCCGAGGATGAGCTCCCCGTCGTGGCAGAGGGGGGGCGACGGCGGGGTGGACCAGAGGGGTTTATCCGAATCCTTGACCACCCCAACACCGGAGGAAGGCCGCCGCGAGGTTTTAGTGGGTAACCCTAGGATCGGATTTCAGTTTACTGTTTTGGGAGTCCCACACTAGCCCCTGCCGCACCCAGGCGGGGGGTGTGCATAAAGCATTTCCTCGTGTAAAAAAAAAGGCCTGGAGGACCAGCGCATCGCGCCAATACCCCAGGACCCGCCGGAAGGCCTCCCGCCCCCTTCGAGTCCGGGTCCCCACCTCCCCGGCCAAGATCGTACGCGGCTGCGTACATCTCAGCCAGGATGATGAAGGGAGGGGAATGCGCGAGGACCATCGCCGCCTTGTCCGATATCGTACGGTAGCCACGTACGATCCGTATGGCCATGATACGCTCCAAGTTCCTCAGCAGAGCCCTGGAGCGGGAGGCCCCCGTGAGGTTACCCACCTGGATCCGCTAGGCCGGTAGTTCCCGGTCCCGACTGAGGCGGTGGAACCACAGCGCCTCACTCATGTGAGGCGCCACCTCCAGGCCCAACCCGCGGATCCGTCTGATGACGATTGCCACCCCCAGCTCGGCGAACCTGAGCATATGCTCGAAGTCGGGCCCCGTGGCGATCACCAGAGAGTCGACTGCGTAGCAAACGACACTCACGCCACGGGGCAAACTGGTTCAGAGGGCCGGGTCGTAAGCGAGGTTCCACAGTAGGGGCCCGAACACGGACCCCTGCGGAACCCCGCACGATACCTCCTTCCTCTGCTCCGTCCCATTCCGGTCGACATAGTCCACCAGTCTCTCCTGCAGGTAGGCCCCGATGACCGACCTAAGGTAGGGGGGCACCTCGTGGTATACAAGGGCCTCCCTGATGGCCGGCCAGGGGAGGGTCCCGAAGGCGTTGACCATGTCAAGCGACACCGCCAGCGCGACCCGCCCCCGATCGGACTGCCGGTTCCGACAGGGCCCGCACCCGACGCACCGCGTTGATAGTCGAGCGCCTCTGCCGGAACCCGAACTGGCCGTATCTGATATATCCGGGCCCACCTGCGACAGGTGGCTGCTGATACGGGCGGAGATAACCCTTTCGAAGAGCTTCCCCGCCTGGTTCAGCAGGCATAGCGGCCGGAACGACGATGGAGCTCCTCCAGTCCTCCCTTGCTTCCTGATAAGCACCAGCTTCGCCGACTTCCTGTCGAGGGGGAACACCCCGCGTCGGAGGAAGTTGGTGAACAACTGCCTCGACTTGTTCCCGAGGACTCCCAGAGCGAGCGCCAGGACCCGGCCCGGAATTCCATCCCGACCGGGAGCGGCGCTGCGGGAGGCGAGCCGTTCGACGGCTCGCCCGAGCTCGTCCTCCATCACCTCTAGCTCGTCGGACCACGGCGTGCGGTCCTACTGTGACGGAGGATCCGAGAGACCGCCCCGGACCCTAGAGAAGAGCGTGTCCACCACTGTTGCCACTACTTCCGGGTCCAGGGATTCCGTCAATGGAGGGACCCACGGGGTCAGCTTGCCCAACACCATTCGATATGGGCGCCCCCATGGGTTCCTGTTCAGTCCCTCGACGAGCTCGTTCCAGGACCGCTCGCGAGCCTCAGCGATGGCGTGCGCGGCGGTCCCGTATTCTCGTCTGGCTCTGAGAGCCTCCTCGACCGTGGTTCGTCTTCTTTTCTGGGCTCTCTGGTACCGGCGGCGAGCAACGAAGGCGGCCTTCCGTAGCCACTCGATCTTTTCGCTCCACCAGTATACAGAGCCCCGCCGGGGCGGCTCGAATCGGGGCATCGACGCGTCGCAGATCAACGTCATCGTGCCACGTAGCCAGGCTGCTTGAGCCTTGGGATCAGGCAATACCGCTCCCTCCGTCCAGTCCGCGATGCTGGCAGCGGCCACGACCATGTCACGGTCGAGCCGCTTGAGAGACAAGCGTCGCGGAGGGCTGCTAGTCTGGCGCGGGCGGCTTCGGCAGCGGAGTGACACATCCAAAAAGATGTGTCGGTGGTCAGACAAATTGACCAACTCCTCCGCCACCCGCCATCCCGTCACTGCGGCAGCCGCCAAGGGAGTCGCCCAGGATAGGTCGACGATCGACTCCCCTTGCCGCCAGCGCCTCGACGTGCGCCGAGGTCAACTCGATCAGGAGCCGCCTCTGGGCCGCCAGTTTCCTGGCGACCCCAAGCGGAGCCCAACCGAGACGGGCTGGAGCGGATCTCCCCGACCTTTACATCGGCAGGGGCGCATCCTTCCGCCTCGGCGATCACCGTGGCGACGGTCGCGGTGGTGATGGACTCGTCCAAATCCATCACCCTCAGGTCGCCCATTCTCAGAGGTCCCTGGTCATCGTTCTTCGAGGCTTTATCCCCCGGGGGATGCCAAGATCCGCAAGTTTAATGCGGCTATTGGCAATCTCCATCACCGCCGCGAGGGTGGTGCCGGTGTCAGGAGGCACCGTCACCACCACCGCGGTGGTACTAGGGGGCTTCGACAGTCCCGCCACCTTCTTTTTCTTCGGCACCGGTGTAGGAGCGGCAGCGGCGGCCTTGCGGCCGACCACCGTCTGCCAGGTCTTGCCGCCAGCTCTCGCTCCCGTCGCAGGACCGGATGCAGGCGCAGATGGAGGTGGAGCCACCGGGAGAGAAGAGTCAACCCGGGAAGTCCTCGCCGCCTACGATTGAGGCACCTCCAACCACGCCGCCATCTCAGCCAACTTTTTTCGGAGGTCGGCATTTTCGCTTGATAGTTCCAGCATTCGGGCCTCGAGTCCCACAATCTGTAAGCGGAACGAGTCATTCTCGTTATCGCGGGCCCGAGCGCAGAGGTCCACGATGCCGTCTGCAATTGGCGCGAGGCTTGATCGGACGACCCGTGCGAGATCAGCCCTCGAGCCCTTCGCCCAGTCCGCCGGCCGCTCCATGGACTCCAAGGCCTCAAACATTTCGGCGCCAAGCTCAATAGAGTTTAGCGCTGCCGTCACGTCGGTGATTCGCTTTTTGCTGCCCCCCCCACCTAAATCAACGGGGCTATCGCTATCCCCGCCCCCGTCGCGGTTTTCCTTGATTTTGGACGAGGCGAGTCCGGTCTCTTGAAGCTCAGCGGGAGACCACCCTGCTTCTCAGCCTCGTCCTTTCTGCTTCTGGAGGATGATCGGGAGCGGTCAGAGTGGTGCTCTCCCGCCTCCGAAGCCCCACCCTTCCAAAACCGACCCCGTGTGGAGACGCTTATCGCGTCGGTCGCGTCCGCAAAGATGTTGTTTATGCCGCCCCCTACGACAGCATGGCAGTCAGTGCCCCCTCACATACGGAGGGGCTGCCTGGCGGGACTCCGCCAGGGTGGGATTCCCCAGCCACGTCGCAGCTGGGACCCACGTGAGGACAATTTGTTTTCTTACTTGCCATTTTGTTTGTACTTGTAACGGATGACGTTACTGGTGGCGATGGATGTTATTTCGTGAGGCAGTGATTCTCCATGGTGGTGACTCTTCAAGATGGTAAATGAGTGGCCGATAAATGAAAGACGTAATTAAGATCTTGACATTTATTAGTGTCAGCGACAACTGCCTGTCGCTGCACACCGACCACTACTGCATACTGTGCGTACCGTTGTTATATACTATTGATGGCACGTACATGTACGTGCCATGAGGTGTAGTATCCCTTACACCATTCCCCCCTTAGTTGAAAAAAAAAATCCTTAAAATTGATCACAAAAGTAAAAAAAAATTCCTATAGTTACACAGTACAGTACATAATATCTTTACATGTTCATGTTAATACACAAGATTAATACAATAATAACATATAATGCTTAATTGGCAAAAACGTGATTTTACAATAAATATTTGTCAATATATCGGTAATTAGAAAAACTAGTTCTCAATGTCAATGTTAATATGATGCCTACATTGCAAAATAGTGACGACGTGATTTAACAACGATTAGTCGTCAACATGCTTTGCGGAAATTGCGTGACATTGTCACAGTCACTATAACATACACAATATCTTATGATTACGTGTTTTTAACAATTATACAATCCGGTATAGTAGCCGCGTTTAATTGTCTATACTCTCTACAATGACGTATTTCCCAATTTTTAGGTACAACGTGTAGATCTATCTATCATAGACTTCTTGACGGCCTACGTATCCCTAATTCCTGGATAGCAGCGGATTTTGTTTAAACACAAATAAATTGATCGGGCGGTAAACGTTTGGCGCGCGGAGATATCCGGCTCTGCTACATGTATACCGCCACACCTAGTTTTCCTGCTGCCTTCTTCCGGCTCAGGGTGGCACACATCTATAAGCATGTTTCTTACGATATACTGACATACCTAATCTTGGCTTTTGTAGTTCTGGAGTGTACGCGTGTGGCTGCGTTGTTGCGAGTTGGAACGTGAGCGGCGGTGGCTAAACCTTCTGTCGCGACCGGCCGCGTTGCGCTCGTTCCGTGTCTTCGTTGCGGGAACTCGGCTTCCTTAATATTTTTTTTTTTTTTGGCGCCTCTGTGATTCCTCGTCTCGTCTCGCATCTTCAAAGTTTCTTACTTATTGTATCGTATCGGTTCTTTTTCTTAGAACTTGGTCTCTCGTCGCTGTGCTTCTGTGGAGTGCGTACTTTTGACTTCGTCTTATTTCTTCTGCCCTTGTAAATCATACGCGAGGCTGGTCCGTCAAAAATTTCGGAATTTGCGAATCGAAGGAAATGCTGTCGCGTTATAGGCTTCAGATTTCGAGTCATTCTTCGATGGACCTTGCGTAGGCGACGGTATTGTGCTGGAGCATGGAGTTTGTGGATTAATTTTTCACAAAAAAATAGTGCACTCACGGTGTAACAATTTCTTGGCAGTCGGATTTTCTTGAAACGTCGGGGTTCACACGTCAGGGTTTCTTACGTCGGAGTTTCTTGAAACGTCGGTATTCAGACGTCGGAGTTTCTTCCTTGCATGTTCGTCGGATTTTCTTCATTGCGTGTTCGTCGGGGTCACCAATGTAACGGTAGGTTGTTACTGATGACTGTTCTTATGGTTGATGTCATCGTGAGGCGGATGTTCTTCGGTGATGGTGTTCGTCATCAGAAGGTTGCGTGTTTAGATCACGTCGGGGTCACCAGTGTAACGGATGACGTTACTGGTGGCGATGGATGTTATTTCGTGAGGCAGTGATTCTCCATGGTGGTGACTCTTCAAGATGGTAAATGAGTGGCCGATAAATGAAAGACGTAATTAAGATCTTGACATTTATTAGTGTCAGCGACAACTGCCTGTCGCTGCACACCGACCACTACTGCATACTGTGCGTACCGTTGTTATATACTATTGATGGCACGTACATGTACGTGCCATGAGGTGTAGTATCCCTTACATACTTTTATTAACGAGGGTGAGGTCCCTCGGCTTTTTTCCCTCCTCCCCAGGGGTGAGCTCCCCTTAAGCGATGCCCTTGGGTCCGACCTTCGCGTCGAACATGCATCCTCTCGCCGGGCATCAGAGCTTAGGATTCACGATTTTTTTATAGTGGTTTACTTCACGCGGTCCGACGACTCTCCGAGTCCTCTCAATGAGGGTTGCGGGCCGGGCCGAGCGGCGGGGTCTACGATCCACGGTCCATCGCCCCGGATTGCCTTCCTCGGAGAGGACCGAATAGGGGGGTTAGCAACCCCTGATCCATCGCCCCTCTCCAGGAGACCCTCCCGGGTAGGGCCAAACGGGGGGGTTCAAAACCCTGGGTCCGTCACCCATTCCCTCCTTGACTACCGGTACAGGCCGAGCGGGGGGGTTCACAACCCCTGACCAACGCCCAACGCTTCTTTGTTTCGGTAAAGCCAATCGGGGGGATTGACAATCCCTGGTCCGTCGCCCCTCACCCGAAACACGCTGCAGGTCGAACGGGGGGTTCACAACCCCTGGTCCGTCGCCCTGGGCCGTGGCAAACTACCACCTTCCACGACCGCTCGTCGCTCTGTCCTCTGAAGCGCAGAGGTGCAGGCGGAGCGCCTCAAGGTAATTTTTTAGAGAGTTTTTCTTCCTCGCGGCCCCCTTGCGGCGGCCAACTTCCCTGCCCCACGGACTGGATTACGGTTTGAAATCTGTTTGTCTGACTCTCAGCCAGAGACTGACGGAATTTACTCCGCCAGGTCCCTGTCCTGGGAGCACCGACCCGGAAAAGAGCGACCGGGCGCGCGTGGAGGTGGTCTGACGGTGCTCCACAATTGGTGTGAGCCTAGAATCGATCTTACAATTTTCCGATTCAGAAGCGAGATGTTCCACCACTGGACATCTAAGTCCAGTGTTAAGTTTCCATAACACGAGCCGGTTGGTTTAATTTAAGTTTTGTTTTCCAATCCACCCAAAAGCGTGAAATAACTAAGAAACAATATTTTTTTCTCTGATATATAAAAAATAGCTTACCTGAACTTTTGCTAAGGCTGAAATCAAAAATATTGCCACTAAAACTCTTGGTATTGACATAAATAAGGACAGTAATATCTGAAAAACTGAGAATGTTTAGCATGTTAACATAACCTATCGAATGTGATTGGCAGGGTCGGGATCGGGAGACCAAGGCACAACCAAATAAATGGTCTGTGTAAAAAAGGCAAAATGGGTAGTACCCGAAACCGACGTGAATGCATGAAAATAGTGACTGTATAAGGCAAAAGATGTGTGTCAGAATCGTAGCATGTGGAAAGCCAGTCTTTGCCTATCCCTATGAAATACAGGCGTAAGCTTATGCATAACATAACTTTACGCCTTATTCTACCCCCAAGGTGTAACTAGGGGCTGTTATGTAAGCCTTGACTCGCCGTAATGCTTACGTCCCAAATAGATTTAACATTTTATTTCCTCCTATACATAATGTACCTATTAGGTGAAATTAACTTATTTTAAATTATATTGTAAGAATTTTTATTTTACTATTCTGATCTTCTTTTGGAAATTAAATTTACTACAGTGCTATTGCATGACCACTTTAAACATTGTTTTTTCATTAATCATACCGTGCATTTCATAGGAAATTGTACTTTAGCGAAAGACTCCAATACTGCTTCATACATTTGTATATATTTTCGTATCGAAAATCTATTCAGGGATTCATTATCTGATTCGTTAATTTCAATGGTCTTTTTAATAATCTTCATTCGTAAATTTAGCAAAGCCAGTATCAGTAATGGTACGCAATATCCCAGAACGAGTGCTAAATTAATAAAAATAAACAGAAAAAAATCTAACTTTCCGACGCTTACATCAAAATATATCAGAAGTAACAAAATGATGATACTATTTATCAGAGTATAAAGCAACAAAGAAACAAAACAAAAAAAAATTTGCTTCCTGAATTTTCTTAGCATTTGATCTGCACATGGTAAGTGGTCAATTATTTTCACAAATTTAAAAAATAAATTCAAATGTGCATCTTTATATTTCCAAGAAGTAAATGTAAGAAGAATGTATTCAACTGCAGAACTCCATTTTGTAAACTCTTCGTAATGCCAATCATTTATGATGTGTAAATAAGTGCACAACGTGAGCAGTATTATACAATACAGCTTAGACAAGAAACGATATTTAATATTAGTCGTATGTATATAATATCCGAAAAAAAATCTTAAATATAATATCACACTCAGATCGCACACTTGGTTCTCGATATCAAACATTTTTACAAATGATAAATGTACAGTGAAGTATCTGTATTCAACGGTTAATCAATATAAATCTATATTTAAATGTAATCCAATGTTGTATTTAATAAATAAATTAATGATGAATTCATCATACAAGTGCATAGCGTTATTAAAAGGAATAAGTACATGTACTTATCATTTTATTAACATTTAGGGATCGTGTCTTTAAATAAACCTAATTTTATGTGTGAATGGTTTGAATATGTTTGAATTCCATTTTGTACAGTGGTAGAGCCAAGTAGTTTGCTGCATGAATGGGCCGGCTCGACCGGTGAAATACCACGACCGCTCAGAAGATCGACGTAAAGTGGCTCATGCCGCGTTTCGTTCGGTGAGAGAGGTACCCGGGGGCCCACTCCATTTCCTCCCCCCATCCTTCCCAATCGCCTATCTCTTAAAGGTCGGCAACGCAACAGTAACACTATATGAGTTGCTGGTGTCCATGGGTGGTTTGCTCTTCCATCTCATAAAAAAATTGCATTTCAATTTAAAAATTTTTGTAAATCACCTAACTCTCCATTCATAGATAAAGCACTCTTTGAACTATTTAGTTACAATTGTTTTAAATGAAGGTCTTAATTTTATTAATATAATAATTGAACCAGCGAACTTTCTTTTACCTCAGAAGTAAATAAATAAAAATGTTCATAATGGGTTATCCTTCAGAAATAGATAATTGCCTTTTGAAGGTGCATAATAATGTATTGCAAAGTATCAATTAAAATGTGCTAAATCACGAAAATTATCAAATTTTATTTGCTACATAATACTTAAAAACCACGCCGTTGACACACTTTATCTATTAAAAGAAACCGCACAAAATCCGTTGCGTAGTTTCAAAGTTCTAAGCATATAAAGGGATAGACAGCAGAAAGCGACTTTGTTTTATACTATGTAATGATGATGATAATAACCACGTTCCTTATTTTCGTATTGCCAATTATAATACGACTGCTTAGGACTAGATGCCTCTGTACAATCTGTGAGACGCTTAACGGGGATATGCAGAGAGTTCCCGGTATTTTACCGGTCAAGTTAGCCATTCGTGTAGTGAACTGCTTGGCTCGACCACTGTTTTGTTGATTATACTATGTGCGCATGGTGCAATATAGAATTGTAGGCCCCCACAATAATTGCCAGCTTAACATCTTGCATACAATTTTTATTGTATACGAGATGTACCTACAGCTGACTACTCGAGTGACATCGCTACGGGGCAGTAGGCCGGCTGCATCAATTTAGTCGTCAACTTATTTTATACCCAAAAGTATGCATTAATAAGAAGAATAAAATAATTACATTACTTACAATATATACGATTAATATGAATGGCAATGGCACGCTGAATGGCAATGCTAATCCTCTGCGCGAAGAATAGACCAGCCCTCTGGTCGCGAGAGGCTTCGATGAGCCTCTTTGTAAGATCTTTGTAAAGTGCACGAGCACTCGGACCCCATGTCCCCAAAGTCTCAACCCCAAACGGCTCAAATACATAATCACCTAAAAGGTTTCTGTATTTGTGCCGCTTGAGATTTTCTGCCAAAGCAGCAGCAGCACCGGCCACCTCTACCGTGCTTTGAAGATGCGATGGCGCAAGGGTGTCGACGCAAGTAGCGTCCCACACCAAAGGCCTACCCATCCTCCAAGGCAAAGACAGAGACATCCCGTCGGGTCTCTTGCCATCATCGCGCACCAAACCGTTCGGTTCCAGAACGGCTGGTACACCGGCAAAGTATGCATGGATTTTGACATTAGCTGTATCTTGGAGACGGAAGTGAGGAACGATGACTAATGATGATGATGATGTATAATATAAATATATATTTGAAAAATGCATACAAATTTCTCGCGGTCCACGAATGCAGAGAGAAAAAAATAACCGACACTTCGCTTAATAGTAAACGATTTACGTTTTATAGTGATTAATTTCAGGTCATACTCATTATTACTGAACGGATTTTGATGAAATTTGGTATGGTGATAGATGATTACCTAGAAATGGTCATAGGCTATAAATAATCACGCCATTGTTCTTAGGGGGTAGGCAATAGGCAGATAACTAAATTGAGTTAGTGCTTTTTAGTCGTTTTTGTTGGGAGTTTTGCTCTTTCATACGATAGTGGGACATTGTTGCAGGGGAACTTAGAGCCGGGAGAAAACAAAAAAAAAACTTATGCGGACTAAGTCGCGGGTAAAAGCTAGTAATGCTATAAATATAATGCTATTTTAACATAGATATTTACCTGTTCCTTAACAGTGATAATTACAGTATATAATATTTTTATCGATCTTGGTATAGTCAATATGAAGAATATCAAGAACTGAAAAGTCAAGTGAAGGTTATAATGTGATGTAAATCACAAAAAAAAAAAAAATATACTTAATGGATAAATAATTATTGATTTTGTGATTTTTATAGATTTGATGACCATAACTACTTAAAATGGATGAATGAATTGTGCGATTCGTGTAAGTAAAAGAGGCTTCTATATATTATCTTTTTGCAATACCACGACCTCTCGGAATATCCACGTGAAGTGGGTCGTGACGCATTTCGTATGTTAAGAGAGGTGTCCGGAGAGCCAATTCCATTTCCCCTTCCTTTCTCCTCTTACTCCCTTAAAGGACCGCAACGCACCACCGTGTGCATGGGCGGTGAGAAATTACTTACCATCAGGTGACCCAGTAGCTCGTTTGCCCTCTTATTACATAAAAAAAATCTTATCTAAAACCTCACCTTAGAGTAAAGGGGGTGCCCTTGGCTCTTTTGTATTTCAACTCAACAAAACAATTACTAAACTTTCTAATTTTGAAAACGAATTTCAGCTTAGATTAGGGAAAAAGTTTCTTCGCATTTTATATCAAAAATCAAAATGTTTTTTTATGAAGTTTATTTACATTTGACCAAATAATGTAACACTGGTAGGGTCTTGCAGTTGGCTGCATGAATGGGCTGGCTCGACTAGTGAAATATATACCACGAGCTCTAAAATCGGAGCGAAGTGGCTCGTGCCGCGTTTCGTTCGGTGAGAGAGGTATCCGGAGATAGTAAAATGGTATCAGTTTTGTTATTTGTGTTGCATTTTTACCTTATTTATTAGTAAAATTTTAAAATGTATCGAATTTCTTCATTATATTTTAACCCTCAATATATTTTAACAAATGATAATCGCACACGTTCCTGATTTGAATTTGGAATTCTCTTTAATGATACCAAAAGCAGCCAACCGCAAATGGTACAGCCAAAGATATTTTATTACAAGTTCATAGAAAGTATATGCGAAAAGACTTGTCCCCCAACCTATCATAATCTTATTAAGCATACCTTATACTATAAAGAATACACTTTAATACACTTTATAATACAACATTTATACAATACATTACAGTAAGTAGTATATGGTGAATATTGATCAAGTACAAAAGACGATGTTATCTCTTCCTTTTATAGCTATTGTTATAAATTGATAAATATCGATTCAAATATTTATATTTACAAATTATTTGGCAATAAAAATAGACTTAAAGATATTTGTATTAAATTACTCACCACAATTTGTACAGTGAAATCATTGTTCTCCACAGCATCCATCAGAGAGTCATACATAGTCAGCAATCTCTTTCCCGACAAGCTGAAGTGAGGTCCACCCCGACATTCTAATGATACTGTTACTATTTTAATTCGTATATATAGCAAGTAAAACATTAACAATATATTGTATTGTCCCACAAATACTGCTACTTTGATTGTATTTACAATAACATGTTCAAAAATAGTTGTATTAAGGTAGACATCTTTTGTTAACCCGCAGATCAAAATAACATAGGTTGTGTAATATATACATAGAATTATGATACCCGAAGGTACAATTTTTTGTAACGTTTTATACATAAATTTTGCACGCGGTAAATTATCAATCGCTTTTAAACTCGCATATGAATTAATAAAATATGTATCTTGATATATCCAAGAAATTGTGACATATAGAAAATATTCAAGACAAACACTCCAATTTAATAGAAAATTGTTTAAATCTATTTCATTAAATATCAATCCGTTGTAATATATCAGTGAAAATACTAAGGTGAAACTATAAAGCACAGAGAGGTAACGTAATATGGGTAATTGTACATTATTGTAATAACCAAAGAGAAATCTAATAAAAAATAACGGTTTTAAGTTACATACATAATTCTGAGTGTCAAACATTTTCATTGGTCAGTAGAATTGTACAACAGAATTTCCGTATTACAGAAGTAGTGGATACTCTAATACATTATTCAAACTTGTTTCAAAGTTCCATAAAGATTGTAAGATAGATAATCGTTCATTTCAAAATAGACTTATACACTAACACATTCTCATTTGTTACTTATTTAATATTATCTTAACATAACAGTGGTAGAGCCAAGCAGTTCGCTGCATGAATGGGCCGGCTCGGCCGGTGAAATACCACGACCTCTCAGAAGACCGACGTAAAGTGGCTCATGCCGCGTTTCGTTCGGTAAGAGCGGTATCCGGAGGCCCACCCCCCTTCCCCATCCTTTTCTATTCCCTATCCCTTAAAGGTCGGCAACGCAACAGTAACACTATATGTGTTGCTGGTGTCTATGAGCGGCGTTGGTTGCTTACCATCAGGTGACACGCCTGCTCGTTTGCCCTCCTATCACATAAAAAAAAAACATATTTTCACCTTTCCTACTCGAAGGTTTAAGCTGTGGCGTAGACTCGCCGTTATATTTACGTCTCAAATACTGTGGTGGTGAAACTATTGCAAAAAGTGTTAAGTTATCGATATTTACCACGTAACCTTGGAAATTAGTTCCGAAAAGACATTGGTGTGAGCCAGGTTCGAACCCGTGACCTCTTTATTTAGAAGCGGGGGTGTTCGACCATCATCATCTTCTGGACCATCGAGACCTGTAAATTAATATTATTTAACATTTATTATTGCTAACAACACTAGTCACTATTATGAAAGATGGCTGTTTGAAGAAAGGCTTACAATTGAATGTGATGAAAACGAAAGTTATGGTGTTTGAAAGGGCGGAATCCAGAACGGATACAAGTATAATAATTGACGATGTAGTGCTTGAACAGGTAAATGAAATTGTATATCTTGGACGCGCTTTTAGCAGGGATGGAAGATACACCGCGGATGTGGAAAGAAGAGTGGCGTTTGGAAATAGCGTAAATAGAGCGTTGGGCTGATTCCTGGGCGCAAAAAATATTAGCTGAAAAGCCCACAATACAGTACTGATCCCAACGCTACTTATGGAAGCGAGAGCAGGGTATGGCAGAGCGTGCGTGAAAGCAGGATAAACGCGGTCGAAATGAGAGCGATGCGCAAAATCTGCGAAAGTGACCCTCGCTGACCACGTGGAAGACAAGGCTATAAGGAAGGAAGTCGCATTGAAAGAGAGTGTCGGTGTAAAGGTAAGGAAGGACATCCTCCGATAGTTCGGACATGTAGAAAGGATGGATCATGCAAGATTGACTAAGCAGATATACAATGCAAAAGTGGATGGATGTAGGAGTCTAGGACGGCCAAGACACACATTCCATGACCGAAAAGAACGTGTTCTGGAAGAAGGTGATGTTAGGAGCCTCAAAAATCGACGCGCGTGCATGAAAAGAGTTATGAAAGTCAACGAAGCGAGTGAGGTATGTAAGAATCGTGCCTTGTGGCGCTCCGTTCTCTCTGCCTGCCGCCCCGCAAGGGATTTGGCGTGAAGTTATGTTTGTATGCGTATTATTGTTAACAGCTCCATCTGCATCGCCTTTCTAGTGAAGTTACGTTTTTTACGAACAGCAGATTTTTAAATAGGGTGCATTAATCACTTCGACACAAAAAGACATAATCGACCCCTTAGAAGTTAACGAGAATATATCAAACGACAGACAGACAAAAATTACTGTGTCAATCACTAAGTGCATCTGGGAGTACTAATTCCATTGCAAGGTGTCAGAGGGGACGTGATTTCCCTGAATCTGTTCACTGCATTGGAAGTCATATTCAAGTTCTTGGATTGGTTCGGACTAGGCATCAACATCAATGGCGGATAGATCACTCACCTTTGATTTGATGATAATATAGCGGTCATGGCAGAGTAACTGAAATTAATAGAAGACCTTGGCACAATGCTCAAGGATCTCAGCAGATTTTGCCAACAATTAGGTCTTATAATGGACATGGACAAGACCAAAGGAGTGTCCAATGGTCATGTAATCCAAGGACCGGCTACTGTTAGTGATGCGATCTTGTGATGATGATTATTAGTATTATTTGCTTTTGACCTGCTTGTGATCAGTGCAACCTAGCCGAAACGTCGAACCAATCAAGCTAAATATTTTTTAACTATACGTGTCGCGTTAATTTCCGTTCAATTTATTTGTGTAACTAAATCAAAATATAAAATATCCAGTCTTCATTTCATCGTTTTGATGACTAAATATAATATCAATTTAAGCCCACTGGCATCGGGTACAGGGAACAGACTCTCAATGGACTGGGCACCGAAGATACGTTCAGTAGCAAGAAGTACCGCTTGTTGATCGTGGCTCTAATCAAATCACAAATTTTTTCCTTTTTTTTTATTTTTTTATTATATAATTCTTAAATCAACATCCACATGTCGGGAATCATGTAATCAAGGTCCAAATAATAGATTTTTTTTTTCAACTTTCAGGACATTATAATCGTGGGGATTGGTAATATCAACGATCTCTGCTCGGCGCTCTAATCGTATTATCACTACTAAAGGCCTGTTGGCGACAAAAGTCATCTCAATAACAATAGACCAATCCCAATAAAAATATAAAATATCGATTGATACAGTAAGCTTTTCAAGCTTTCAAAACGCCAATGCCTAATTATTTTGTCAAAACAAGGAGTTTTTGGTCAGAATATAGAAGAGTCATGTCAGTTCTTTGCATTATTTTTTTAAAAATGTGTTACAATAAAATAAAAAAAGATCGTAGCGTTTATTGTATAAGTGTTCCTATATGTGAAACATGGTAAAAATATCGTGTGTAGCGTGTTCTTCTATATTGTCGTCAAAACTCCATTGAAATCGTTCATAAAATGCCACGTATATGCCACCACTTTATGGATGACTAGGTTTCTTTTTTTTTTATGGAACAGGAGGGCAAACGAGCTGGCGTGTCACCTGATAGTAAGCAACCACGCCGCCCATGGACATCAGCAACACATTTAGTGTTACTGTTGCGTTGCCGACCTTTAAGGGATAGGGGATAGGAAAGGATGGGGAAGGGGGGTGGGCCTCCGGGTACCTCTCTCACCGAACGAAACGCGGCATGAGCCACTTTACGTCGGTCTTCTGAGAGGTCGTGGTATTTCACATATCGAGCCGGCCCATTCATGCAGCGAACTGCTTGGCTCTACCACTGTGACACAGGTTAGGTTAGTTTAAGTTTTTTGAAACTAATATAAGTAAGATATTTATATTGTAAAGAAAATAATATAACAGACAAGGCAGTATGGCTTCTAAGCTTTCGCCTAGCCAAATGAGACGAATGTAGAAAAATTAAAAATTGGCAAAGAAATGTCAAAATCTCAACAATTACTCACAATTTTCTTTAGTGAGATAGATGTTTTCTAAAATTTTTTACCAATGATCTATAAATAAATATAACTTGCAATGTGAAAAAGCTATGTTAATTGTCTATATAATAACAGTTTTAAAAAGTATTAACATAGTTTGTAAGTATCTCAACATCTCTAGTATTATTATTTTTAAATTTTATGCGAAACAGTGAATGTTATTGAAATTAACAGCGGTAGATTTACGCAATTTACTACATGAACGGACCGATGAAATACCACGAACTATCTAAATAACGACCTAGAGTTGTTCAGGCCATCAATG
Organism: Euproctis similis; assembly: GCA_905147225.2. NCBI lineage: Eukaryota > Metazoa > Arthropoda > Insecta > Lepidoptera > Erebidae > Euproctis > Euproctis similis. The sequence goes on from LR990106.1 coordinate 19,157,965, forward strand.
TTCATCGTTCAGAGATAGAGGTATCCGAAGCGCCCTCTTTTTTTTCTTCCCACCTTTTTACTGCCGGCAACGCAACTGTGAGGCGCTTATCACTTGTGACTTGATTTCTAGTTAGCATTCCTCGTTGTATCTCATAAATAAGAGGACCCAAACTCTAGTCGGATTTTAAGGATTTATTATTAAAGGTGGAAAGAAGAACTCGTTAATAAGTCTGTGATTAATTTCTTTTATTAAAAGTTGTCTAAGGGTGACCGCAGCATGCGTTAAGACCGCCTATTGTACTTGCTTAATATTTACCATTTATTCTATAAATTGTATGCAATAAAGTGTCGTATTCAACTATTATTAATTCTATTTTCAGTATCATACAATCATGTCAATACATCTACAAATGATACGACTGTATTGATCACACATAATCTAGAATTCGAGCCCGTAGTTTCCTTGCCCAAAGAAACAGAAAATGCTTTCATGCCAAAAAATATAAATTGTGATGAGTTTAGCAAGTACGCACAGAACTGTACAACTCAGGCTGCACTTATTTACAATTCCACAAGAAAATCACCCCCATTGCCGTCAAAAATTATGGATTGGTGCAGGTAAATATAAAAATCTGGAAAATATATATTTTAATTCATCCAACACAGCAAAAACCTTTTGATTTTTGTAGTTGTTTTGGAGATTCACAATTTTCTCAAGGGCTCTTTTCCAAGGCTATATTATTTTGTGATAGGACACGATGACTGATAATATTTTGTCCGATATATGGAAATAGGATCCCCCACCTTTGGCAATTAAAACCTTAAAAATCAGTGAGTCGAAACCGTTGCCAAGTAGTACCTTCGAGTACGAAGAGGTTTGAGGTTTTGAAAAAGAGATATATTTTCTCGATTAGGTATTCTAACTTGGAATGCGAGTACCTTTTAGTTAAGTATTGGGTGAACATAACATTAAAACAACTCTTTATGGATTATATCGCGTTTATTTAGAACTTATTTTTATTTCATTCCCGACGTTTCGAACTCTTTATATTCATTCATTTTCACGAGTGTGTAAAGAGTTCGAAACGTTGGAAAATAAATAAAAATGATAAGAATGAAAAATGTTATGAATGTGATTCGCAAAAATCTAAGAAATAAATATGTGAACCTATAATTAATAATTAAATTAATTCCGGTAATTACAAATTTTATGATCACTGTGACATTTTATATTAACAAACTACTTTATATACCATACATAACGTAAAATGCCTTCCCGCCCTTTTCTACCCGAAGATGTAGGTAGTGGCTGTTAAGCCTCGACTGGCCATTATATTTATGTCCCAAATACAATAGTTGGCCAACCTATTGCCATACCGGGCACAAAGTTTTTTAGTCATCAATATTTAACACATATAACTACCGAAAACAATTTCTAAAAGTCATTGGTGTGAGCCAGTGTCAGGAATCGAACCTGGACCTCTGGATCAGAAGCCGTGTGCTCGACTACTGCGCCACCGATACTATTACTATGTATATAACATACATAACATGACTTCCCGCCTTTTTCTACCCGAAGATGTAGGCAGTGACTGTTAAGCCTCGATTCACCCTTATATTTACGTCCCAAATGGAATAGTTGGTGAACCAATTGCCATACTGGGCACAAAATTTTCAGTCATCTTTATCTATCACACATAACTTTCAAAAATAATTTCGTAAAGTTATTGGTGTGAGCAAAGATTCGGTAGCTAAGCCAATACACCACGAGTCCGTCAAATTTGAACAATTGGTACTTATATAAATACCCGTCAAATTGTATCTATACACTCATTTGATATTTAAAATTATAATATAGTCTATGAAAAAATATATACATAAATTAATATATGATGTAATCAAGTAAAAAAAAACAAAAAAGAGCTTGGGCACAACGTTCAAGGCGAAATCAGTCGCAAACCTTAGGCTTAAAATTAACGTAACCTTAGGCTTAAATAGTTTATTGCATGATTGGTAACCTAAATCAAATAGTGCAATAAAAATGCAAAAAATTGTCATTAGCTGTCATTGGCTAATCACGAGTGTCACCAATAAAAAGTGAGTACTGTACTCCTATTGGTTGCAACGTGAGGTTATATAATAATCTAGTCTACTGTAGTAAATATAAAATCTAATCCAATATATAAAGTTCCCGTGTCACATTGTTTGTTACCGTACTCCTCCGAAACAGCTTGATCGATTCGGATAAAATTTTGTGTGCATTTTGGGTAGGTCTGAGTATCGGGAATCATCTATTTTTTATCCACCCAAATGGTAACGGTTTAAACCTTATTTTTTTTGTTTTATTTTTAGATTTTTAAGAAACTTCATACAATACTAATACAATACTCTACTATCAACCCCTATTTTTATTTGTTGATCTAAATCCTTATTCATTTTTTTGGCAGGACAACTGCAAAACTGCAACTGCTTTTCGATGTCTATGCAAAATGATATTGGTGTGTTAAGGTTCTGATGTTTTGTATGTTAAAATCCATGCATATTACAGTGGTAGAGCCAAGCAGTTCGCTCCATAAATGGGCCGGCTCGACCGGTGAAATACCACGACCTCTCAGAAGATCGACGTAAAGTGGCTCATGCCGCGTTTCGTTCGGTGAGAGAGGTACCCGGAGGCCCACACCCTTTCCCCACCCTTTCCTTTCCCCTATCCTAAAGGTCGGCAACGCAACAGTAATACTATATGTGTTGCTGGTGTCCATGGCCGGCGTTGGTTGCTTACCATCAGGTGACATGCCTGCTCGTTTGCCCTCCTATCCCATAAAAAAAAAAGATCAGAAAAGTGATAATATTCGCGGTTTAGATCTTTAATTGAATACGCTGACTGAACCCTATGTAATAAATCAAAATAATTATTATACACCATAAAAAGATCTACAAAAAATCCACGATGACTATTTTTTATTTCTTCACTTTTTACAATAAATATCAGATTTTTTACGCAGCAGTTTTAAAAGTTACAGCATTAATTCTTATATATTTAAGTGCCTTAAATGTATTGTGCATTAAATATCGATAAATATGGCTCTTACGGCATGTGACTTAAATGAATATTTTCAAAGATATCGTAGATATAAAAAAATTTGGAAAATCCAAAAGTGCACGCCTCATAGCGGTCATTCACATTTAAAAAAAAAAATCTAATACTAAACAAAAAAAATGTATATATAGATATACAAATACACAGTCGTATTTTAGTTTTTTACAAATTATAATTAAACGACAGTACTTAGAACGCTAATATTAACTAGGAATCAGCCCGGGGTATAACTTCATATAATAAAAAAAAAGTATTCCGGTATGATGAATTTTTCGACCAATTTCTCTGCCACATACATGGATCCATAACCACAGACTAACGGACGTCCAAGAATGATTGATTTTAATGTTATTATTTACTATGTTAAACAAAATAATTGTTTATAAAATATATCATATGTGCTAGACAGATTATTTAACTTGATATTAGTGCACTCATATTATCCTGTAAGTGTTATATTAGTGAAAGAACAGTCATTTGAGTTTCGAAAGACCGGATTTTTTGGCATGTCGAGTGTAGAGCACTACCTCACGCTCCGCTAATGAGGCGTGCAATATAAGCACACCGATTGCGTCGCGCAGCAATACCGGCCGACGCGTGGCGATAAATAGCGCCAATTGAAGTTAACAAAATCCAAAACATAATCAATGCTTCTGAGACAAAACAGAGTTCACCGGGACCAGAAGTATAACCTAAAGCCTTCTTCGATAAATGGACAATACGTAATTTTGCAATTCAAGTTAGTAGTTTTCGTGATTATCGGAAACAAGCTTTATAATATTAGTAGGTACAGATAGGCCGCTGATGTACTGTAAGACTAGAAATAGTTTATGAACCCAATCCAAGTACAGGCAGATTGTGTTTCCTCAAAGTAAGTGGCGAGCCTTTTTCCGTACACGGAAACGTAATTTATAAGACATTAGTAACTTTTGAAATTGTATCCAGGAAGTCGTTGGCATAACCGAATATGAATTCGGTAACTCTATCAAAGCCATATTCAAATAAATTATATGGGATACCCGTAGCTTAAACACTTGAACTTTTATTTTCATACTTTAGTATGAAGGAAAAATTAGCAGAATATATTTTATTTGCGTGAAATTTTTTTTTAGTTTTTCTTTTAATGCAATAGGTGGGCAAACCAGCAGGCGTTACCAGCTGGTAAGCGATCAGCGCCGTCCATGGACACCGGCAACACATATAGTATTACAGTTGCGTTGCCAACATTCAAGGGAGTTGGATAGGGAAGTATGGGCCTCCGGGTACCTCTTTTACTGAACGAAACGCTGTATGAACCACTTTGCCTCGATCTTTTGAGAGGTCGTGGTATTTCGCCGGTCTAGCATGCCCATTCGTGCAGCGCACTGCTTGGCTCCACCACTGTTATGTATATTTAAAAATATATCTCGCGACAAGAAGTAAAATCGTAAATATTTTTCTTATAAAAGTGCTATCCACAACCAGACAAGCTGTGCAGTCGATTGGAATTCAGATTGCAAAGATGTGACTGACAACCTTTTTAACGAAGAAAGTATAAGTGGCCATATGCATGTTGTTAGTAAAATATGTAAAAATGAAATATATTTAAAAAGTGAGTATTATTAGTGGTTTAATATTAAATTATATGTTTTGCATGAAATAATTTTTCTTTCTTAATAATATATGCAGGTATAACATAACATAACTTACCAGCCTTTCTTACGGCTGTTGAGCCTCGTCTCGTCTCGTCGTTATGTTCACGGTTACCACCGAGATTTTTTATATGCAGGTATAATTGGCAAAAAGGCAAGGGGGGTCCCCTGGTTGGTTCTAAGCGTTAATTTATGTATGTATGTAGGGTCTCCTGGTGGTAAGTGGATTGTAAGTGAGATGGAGAATGGAGGGAGAGCTATCTATGCGGATGTCTTTTTCACCGAACGAAACCCGACGTGAGCTTGTTTACGTCGATATTCTGAGGGGTCGTGGTATTACACCGTTTCTGTCGGCACATTCATGCAGCGAATTGGGTGGCCTTTCTTCTATTTAAACTTCCTTGCATGTAGCAAACCTTGATAGCTTTTATTGATAAAGGTTGATCGTTTATTTGAATCTTTGCATGTGTTACAATGTGACCCGATTAACTGCCAATTAACACATTACTTTTAAAAAGAATTCCGGAAATTCGTTGGTGTGATCCAGGATTCTTGATATTGATTCAGAAGCACGCCACTCAACCTCTAGACCACCGAGGCGAGGCATGTAAGTTTAAAAAATTTAAAATAAATTCAACAATAATTTGTTCCAAAGCCTAGGTCTTGACACGCTAATCTTCAAAATTCCAAATATTTTCTCTATTTCAGATTACGATGTTCTCGCGACGTGTATTGAAGGAGTAAAAGACTCCTGGGAGCTCTGCTACAATATATTTAAGAATTCAGTAGACGCTCATAAAAATACTTCCCACGAGTGGACTCATTATGAGACACATTTCAATCTGTGCTGGTAAGTAACCATGATGTTTGGTCTTCTCGGTGGGTCACTGGTCGACCGCGCCGCTTCTGAATCAAGAAGTTGTGGGATCGATCGTCGGTCCAATGATTTCTCGAAATACTTTTCGGACGTTATTTGTGTTCAATATCGATGACAGTCAATATTGTTCCAATGGCAATAGGTTCCGCCACCTTTTCCAATTGGGGACGTAAAATTTCGGTTGAGCTTTAACTGTAGCTGTACCTTCGAGGAGCTAAAGGCGTAAAGTTATAGGTATATATGTGTGGTTGTCAAAAACACAGTCTCGGTGGCCTAGTGGTCGAGCACACGGCTTCTAACCCAGAGGTCCGGGTTTGATTCCTGACACTGACTCACACCAATGACTTTTCAAAATTGTTTTCGGAAGTTATGTGTGATAAATATCAATGACTGAAAACTTTGTGCCGGGTATGGCAATAGTTTCGCCACCTATTCCATTTGGGATGTAAACATAACGGCGAGACGAGGCTTAACAGCCGCTGCCTGCACCATCGGGTAACAAAAGGCGTGAAATTATGTTATGTTATCAAAAACACTGTTGCTGTGGACATATTGCCGACTCATTTAATCACTCTGCGTGATGGCATGACGTGACCATGCAAAATGACGCGACCTTCAATAATTACGTAATGTCTGCTTTGCGAACCGGTGCCACAACACAAAACGTAGGCGTCAAACAAGTGGTTATATTTCCTTATTAATTTTATATACATTCAAAATTATGTGTGTTTCCTGTATGACTTTTTCATTTCGTTTAAACAGAATGTATATCGCGCCCTCTAGTTCCAAACAGAACTTAATTCTTCTGCTATAGATAGCGAATATTAATACCTATGTACTTTGTCTGTTAATACATACTTATAATACGTAAAAAAACAACTAGATGCACTACAAGCATTCACATGTCTATCAGAAATATTTGTACTGGGATGGAGATCAAATCCACCGACCTCAAGTTCACAGTCAATCCACTGCACCATATATTGGATTTTTGTATCCTATCTCGTCTTTTTATTCTTCCTATTCCTCTTTGTCCTCGGTTTGATCTTAATAAGCTACAAGCTAGAAGGTTTTCTTTTTATGGTATAGGAGGACAAACGAGCGTATCACCTGATGGTAAGCAACCTACGCCACCCATGGACACCAGCAACACATATACTGTTACCGTTACGTTGCCGACCTTTAAGGGAGTAGGATAGGAAGGATGGGAAAGGGGAAGGGCGGGGCTCCGGGTACCTCTCTCAACGAACAAAACGCGGTATGAGCCACTTTACGTCGATCTTCTGAGGAGTCGTGGTATTTCACCGGTTGAGCCGGCCCATCCATGCAACGAACTGCTTGGCTCTACCACTGTTCCTCTTTGTTCTGGATTTAATCTTAAAAAACTACAAGCTGTATGGTTTTGAGGATACTTATAGACAAAATTTACTTGTGATCGTATTCAAAAATATTATATAAAATATGTAAATTTAACAGTATGAAGTTAAAATTACATAGCGAAAAATATTTTTAGAAAATCATTTAATAAATTGTTTTTGTTTAATTAATAACAGTACGTAATCCTTTTGAATTTAGATTTTGTAAGTAGTGTTTTCTCTTTATGAACACAAAATCTCAAGCTAAAGTTACTTCTAAGGCCAAAGTTTGATTCAAAAGCATGAATAGACAACCGGTTGTTTCGTTCAACTAGCTATTCAGAGGAGTTATTTACTTACTTACTCTGCTTTATTACATTAAATCTTTAGTTTGCAAGCAATAGATTTGTTGATTTTGTACTTTTGAGTTGAGTTTTCGCTCGTTTCTACGGAATTTCTGTGGAAAAGAAAAACATATAAGTTATATGATTGGACTTCAATTAATTTAATAGTATTTTATGTCTATCTATGGTTTTTTAATTATATTCTCTTTTTTTATGTCTTCTTTGCAACTTCAGTGTGACTTATCGATAAAGTTCCTCCGGTTACCATTGTGTCAACGTGACTTAGTAAATATGCAGCAGACATGAAGTGAACAGACATTTGTGAGAGCAAAATTTTTCAGCATACTTTTTTTTCAGTTACAGAGCCCAATTCCGACGTTGCACGCTCGATGTAATTTTTGACATGCCCAATGTATGTACATTCGAAAAAGCAGTCACGTTGCAAAAATTCTCTGTGATTGTATCAGAAGGTGATGTGTTTCAGGTGAGCATTGCTATATCTAATTCTCTATTTCATCTTTTTATAAGCTTTTATTTAACTTGCACTGTATGTATGTATGTATGTAAGTATGTATGTTTGATGGAATCTTGTAACTCAATTTTGAAGCAGATATCTTCACCCGATTGAGCTGAAATTTTGTATACACGTTTACTTTGAATGACAATGCATGATATGATGTGTGACATCATTCCATATCCAATATGGCGGACCACCCAAGATGGAGGAATGGATATTTTGAATGCATTTCTGCAATATGGATATCAAATGAAAGGGCTTATTGAGTGTAACTCAAAATATAATATGACGTCATTCTAAATCCAATATGGTGGAATATCCAAGATGAAGGAATATATATTTTAAGCTTTCGTACAATATGGGTATCAAATGAAAGGGCTCATTGGGAGTAACTAAAAAAAATGTGACGTCATTCTAAATCCAGTATGGCGGATCATCCAAGATAGAGGAACAGTTTTTTTATGCATTTCTACAATATGGGTATTAAATGAAAGGACTTGTTAATAGTAGCTCGAAAAATAATTTGACGTCATTCTAAATCCAATATGGCGGAATACATATTTGCGTTTCTACAATATGGGTATCAAATGGCCCTTTCAGTTGAGGGTTATATGAGAACTTCAAAAATTATGTCTCGGTAGTTCAGTAGACCAGCCCCCCGCTTCTGAATCAGGAAGTCTTGGGTTTGAATTTGGGTTCACACCAATGTATTTTCGAAATTCTTAAAATAATTTTCACCTTAAACATTTTAACTATCAACTTATAACCTCATTATATACAATTTATTTTATAATAAAAGCTTGTCGCTATTTTCAATCCAATCTTTCCCCCCCTCCCCTTCCCATCCCAATTCTGACCCTTTCCATATCCCATGGAAAGGGCCGGCAATGCAACTGTAACACTATAAGTGTTCGAGTGTCTATATATATGTTATAAACAAAAAATATATATTTGGATAATGAGATCCATCACAGTAATCATTAAATCTAAAAAAATATTTCTAGATGATTATGGATAGGCACTGATAGGTAATTAAACATAGCGACAAGCTTTTATTATAAAATAAATTGTATATAATGAGGTTATAAGTTGATAGTTAAAATGTTTAAGGTGAAAATTATTTTTTTTTTTTAGAGCGTTTAAATAAAAGCTTCATTTAAAAAAGTTTTTTTCTTTTAAATTATTTTGATTCACCTTAATTTTATTTACCACTATCATTGCATAATGACCCTTTAAAAAGTAACTTTTGTTGGCAATGTTTTCTATATTACAATTAATTAGCTATAAGTAAAATATCTATTCCAACATTTCTCTGTATATTTTAGCTCTTAATTCCGAAAACTTGTTATTTCAATATTGTTGGTTCATATTATAAAACATTTGCAAAAACCTCAATTTATTCGTGATTAAATAGCTTCCTTTTGTGGTAACATCCATCCATAAAGTTTTCTCCGTTGGCAACAAACGCGGGCTGCATTCAAATTCAACAGTATTACAACTCCTCCTCTTACTCATTACATTCAAGGACGCTTTGTATGCATTACATTTTCATTTAAACGCCGGACTTGTTACAAAAAGTTTACTGCGCTTGTATGTTATAAAAAAAATATTAGACTATATTTGGTGTCGGTGGTCCAGTGATAGACCATCCCGCTTCTGATTCAAGAAGTTGCACACCAATGACTTTTCGAAGGTTATGTGTCATAAATATCGATGAATGTAAACAATATGCACGGTAGCAATAGGTTTGCCACCTATTCCATTTGGGACGTAAACATAACGGCGAGACGAGGCTTAACAGCCGCTGCCCACACCTTCGGGTAAAACTTCATTTTGTGAAGTTATGTTTTGTTACGTTATGTTAGACTAATATTTATGTGAATCCCCAATGTTTTATTAATTGGACACGCTTCAAATCACTGGTCTTGATGGAAAAACTATCTTGGTGTTGGATGGTGTTGACAACCAATGAAAATTCAATGAAACGGGAATTAAATAAAAATGATTGATTCTGAAACAATTGCCAGTTGTTTGAGTTATCATTACATAGTATAAAACATCGCTTTCCGCTGTCTGTCCCCTTATATGCTTAGAAATTTTAAACTACGCAACGGATTCTGGTGTGGTTTGTAAAGTATAATTCATGTTTAATGAAGTAAAAAAAAAATTATAGTTTTCTATTTAATTGTAAACACTGTAAAAAATACTTTCGATGCGGAACAAAGTTCACCGGGTCAGCTAGTCTGGATTATAAAATACTAGCTGACCCGGCGAACTTTTTTTCGCCTCAAAAGCATTATAGAGTAGAGAGTACCACTCGACTGTGCAACCGCCGCAAAGCGGCGACTGACGTCATATTTTGTACTGTTGAGTCGCCGCTTTGCGGCGACTCAACATTCTACGGCTTTCTATCATTCTTACTAAATTTTTAAAAAAAAGCTGTATGGAATGTAAGCTTTAGCCTGTTCGATATACAAAAAACTTTCGTTTACATACTCTTTGACGTAGTTTATGGTTGAAGTTGTTTACATAATTCGAAATTCAAACAGCGGCGTCATTGTTCTCGCGTCGGAGTGTTTTGTTTGGCGTTCTTATTTCAAATATTAGACTCGAGGTGCCTTTTAACAGCATAAAATTATGGGTAAGTACTCTATAATTTTAATACAACATTAACAATTGCACAATATTTACATTTTCATTCAACAAAATCACACGTGACCTTGAACATCGTCATTTTACGACGTTGCTTCGCATTTCTACTTTTCTGACCTAGAAAGTTTATTAAATCTGTGCAATTGTTAGTGTTATCATATCATTATATATTGAACTTCGATGTAAAACGAACTAAATGAAATATAAAGGTTAGGCTAAAAAATATAAAAGGTTTTTCGAAAATAAAATTATGTAGCCCCGTCAATACAAAAAAAAGGCGAATATACCGTATATATGTATATTATATGAATACAGTTAATACATGCATTTAGTAAAAAGAGTTTATTTCAATATTACAAAGAGACTCCGATTTTATTTATTAGTATAGACATTGATTGGCCAAGAAATACTTAGAATTATTTTTAATCTCAAAAACTAAAGAGCTAAAGAATCTTGCTGGTGGTACCAAGTGTGGTAATTTTACTTTGCCTCCAGCACAACATAAAACATATAGATCATTGTTTCAACGCTTAATAATATTTATAAATTACTATCATTTCTCCAATTTTTACTGATCTGCTGTTCCAGTATCTTGTAGATCCTAGTCGTCAGGTTGCTAGGTTAACAACACCACATCTAAAGGAGTACCGTTCCTTCTATTGAAGAATAGTGACGGGATCAGTACAATTTGATTAATTTGTGTGAAAGTACTCGTAATTTATTGATCCGTTCTTGTCTTTCACGATGAGGAAGTTGGACTGATCAGAGAGAGACCACTCACCACATCTTTTTTATCTATAGTGGATGCCATCTGAACTGATAAAACATCGTTACCTTCTTCGTGGTAAACTTCAACAACTTTCGACAAAAATGGCATTCCGCTGCTTGATAATCTGTTGCCTCTGCGATGCTTTCACCAAATCAATGCATTATTTATATTTTATTACAGTTTTATTAGTTTAAAAATAACTTTTCCAAATATTCGCATGATAATGGCCGCGTTCCACTTAAAGCCCACGAAGACCGCGACCGCGACCGCGAAAATTGCCGTTCCACGTAAAAACGCCGCGGGCGTTGTGGGCGAATGTTATAAGTGGAACGCAAAACTTGAGCGCTGTGTGCTAGCAATATGGCGGCTCGGAAAATTCATCAAGTTCTGATGACATATGTCATTTTTTATTGAAAGCGCACCAAGACCTACCAAAATTTTGGGGGCGAAGTGGGCACGAAGCGGTCGCGAACAGTGACGTCATCTAATACGTCGAGCGATCGCTCGCAACGACCGCGGGCTTTATGTGGAGCGCTACTGTGGGCGTTGCGGTCACCGCGGTCGCTTAGTGGAACTTGCCCTATATTAATTAAGAATTGACAACCTTCAAACATATTACAGTGACATGACACAACAAATTTTGACATTTGATTAAAAATGTAATGTCAATATTTATCCCATAGTTTTGTTTTCATGGAAACATTCCACTAACAATAAACTTTATGGTATGTTTTTAAAGGTCCAATTGTCTTGTGTGTTAAAGTCTGGTTACTAATCGCTTCTATGGGAAAATTAAATTGTCTTTTTTAGTATTTTACTCGCAATTTATCCATATCTTCCTATCCTATGTCCGATTCCTGACTCTAAGCTACCTCCACACCAATTTAGACAACTCAGTTATAAGTGGTGTAACTAACTAACTAACTTTCTTTTATATATATAGATGATATAGTCCTGAAATATATTATATAATATTAAAAACATCATAACATAACTTCTCGCCTTTGTTACCCAAAGGTGTAGGCAGCGGCTGTTAAGCCTCGTATAGCCGTTATGTTTACGTCCCAAATGGAATAGGTGGCCTATTGCCATACCGGGCACAAAGTTTTGAGTAATCAATATTTATCACACTTAACTTCGAAAACAATTCCTAAAAGTCATTGGTGTGACCCAGTATCAGGATTCGATCCCGGACCTCTGGATCAGAGGCCGTGCGCTCGCCCACTGCGCCACCGAGACCATCTTAAAACATAAAACTTACTAAAAATACAAAACATTTTCACTGAGCTGCAACGTGAGATATTAACTCGCGTCATTTAAAATGGTCACGTCGTTAAGGAAATTGAACATAACTATAGGAAATGTATGAAATGCCAAATGTATATTATTGTATTTGCAAAGGTGCATAAAATGATTGGAATTTAATTAAAATATGGGTATAAATGACTCATCATAAAATATGCTAGATGTCTCGGTGGTATGAAGATCACTCCGCTTCTGATTCAAGAAGTCGTGGGATGTAATCCGGGCTCATACCAACGACATTTCAGAAAATGTGTGATGAATATCGACGACTTGACACAAATTACATGTGTATGGCAATATTACATTAGGGACGTTAAAAATCGGCGAGTTGAGGCTAAACAACTACACGGCGTCAAGATTTTGTCTTAACTTGAATACGCTGTAATAGGCTGTAAATATGTAAAAATATATGACAGATTTTGAAATGACTAATTTCTTCTTTTAGGATTGTGAACATAATATGATGTATGCCAACTGTACCGGTGGCGACCCAAGACCCACAGGAAAATCCCTCAAGAAAATTATGAACTCACACAACAGCGGTAAGGAAATATATGTTCTCACACCGGCTATTTTGTTTTTGTGTCTGGTATTAAATAAATAATTTTTTTAAGTGATTTTCTTTTATTTTAATTTAATTAATATTTTTACACGTTCATTGCGTTATGAGGTCGAATTGGTACATGCGTGCCTTCTCGCTGTAGCGGCAGACAAAATCGCTTTCTTTCACGCTGTGCGGGAGACAGCTACGTTAACATTTCTACGAGTGACATTAAAACAACGTTTAGAATTATATCGCGTTTATTTATTACTTATTTTATTTATTTCCCGACGTTTCGAACTCTTTACAGATATCATTTTCACGAGTGATGAACAAAAATTTTTAGTGTCATGAGCGTGATTCCCGAAAATCTTAAAAATAAATATTTCTACGAGTATAACAGAGACAAAAATACATATTTGATTCATTCACGAAGCCTAGCCTGATGGCGTAGTTAGTACAATATGAGATTAAATAGGCCCCAAACGCACCGAATAAAAATAAATACCGCTTTGTGCAAAGGAAGGTCTAATCTGCCTCAAAAGTGACAGGCCTCATAGACGCACAGAGCGGGGTGCGGGCGTCGCGAGCGCGGCGCATTTTAGCTTAGTGTTGGGACAAGTCACGATAAATAACGATAATAAGGGGTTGTTCTCAAATATCCTCTAGCCATATATGCGCTGGCGTTTTCATACTAAGCATGACCTAAATTTACAAATTATACAAAAGACCGAGGAGTATAATCAGCCTTTGTGCCTGGCGTTTGTGGACTATGAGAAAGCCTTTGATTCCGTCCAAACTTGGGCAGTGCTGCAGTCCCTCCAGAGATGCCAAATTGACCATCGGTATATCGAAGTGCTGCAGTGTTTGTATAGAAACGCCATTATGTCAGTCCGGATTGAGTCTGAGAGTAGGAATCCCATTCCATTGCAGAAAGGTGTCAGACAAGGGGACGTAATTTCCCCGAAGCTGTTCACCGCGGCATTGGAGGACATATTCAAGCTCTTGGATTGGTCTGGACTAGGCATCAACATCAATGGCGAATACATCACTCACCAACGATTTGCCGGCGATATCGTGGTCATGGCAGAGTCACTGGAGGACCTTGGTACAATGCTCAAGGATCTCAGCAGATTTTCCCAACAAGTAGGTCTCAGAATGAACATGGACAAAACCAAAGTAATGTTCAATGCCCATGTCATTCAAGTACCGGTTACTGTTGGCAATGCGATCCTCGAAGTTGTCGACCACTATGTTTACCTAGGACAAACAGTCCAGCTAGGTAGAGCCAACTTCGAGAAAGAGATAAACCGACGGATTCAACTCGGTTGGGCAGCGTTCGGGAAACTAAGGGAAATCTTCTCGTTCAAAATCCCACAGTGCCTGAAGTCTAAGGTCTATGACCAATGTGTGTTACCAGTGATGACATATGGAGCTGAGACGAGGTTTCTAAATGTTGGCCTCATAACGAAGCTCAAGGTGGCTCAGCGTGCTATGGAACGGGCTATGCTCGGAATCTCTCTGCGAGATAAGATCCGCAATACATCTGGCGTGACCGACATAGCCCGTAAGGTTAGCACGCTGAAGTGGAGATGGGCTGGCCACATCGCTCGACGAACCTATCATCGCTGGGGTGAAAGGTTCTCGAGTGGCGTCCACGAACTGCTCGACGCGGAGTAGGCCGTCCCCCTACCAGGTGGACAGACTACCTTGTGAAATCCGCGGGAGGCCGATGGATGCAGGTTGCACAGGACCGGCAGTTGTGGCGCTCTATGGGGGAGGCCTACGTCCAGCAGTGGACTTCTAAAGGCTGATGATGATGATGATGACCTAAATATTTCACTACAACAAAATGTTCTTTATTCTGCACAAATATCCTTACACGTGCACATATTCATCAAATTTATATATTTACACTGACAGAGACTGACGGCAAGTGTATAATTCAGGATTTCCTCTTGGCAAATGTGCTGATCATGTGCTTCAAAAAGGTAGTCAGCGAAAGCGTTGTATAAGTTGCTATGACAAATTAAGACGTACGTTAAAAAACAGTCAGGCAGCAAATAAAAAACTAAAAAAAATATAACTTTTTGTGTCCATCTTATTGTTTATCCTGTTTGAATGAAAAATACTTTGTTTCAAGTACTCCCATAAATATATTTTAACTTGGTTGCAACTTTCCATACCTAGTGTAGATAAAAATCATGCTTTCTTTCAGTGCGATGTGAGGCAGAACACATGTCATATATATTTGTGTTGTTTATTCAATACTCAAAAGTCGTAACTGAGGGTGAAGCCAAATTCAATTTTAGTATATATTTAGTATATATGTAATGTAAAAGTTTCAAGCAAATATAGTCAAATTTGGGGTATTTAAAGGTGTTTTAGAGAAACAATATTTTATGAGGCCGACGTGGTCTCATACGCACTGCAAATAAGTTCAACTGTGCCTCTAAAATACCTCATACGCACTTGCCGAAATGCTATAAAAATTAGCGGCGCAGTGAAGGTGTTAAATTGATTCAAGTTTATTTTAATTATTGCCGAAATGAGAATTATTGTTCAATATAATTCAATCAAACAAAAGACTTGAAGAATAACACAAGATAACTTCACGTCTTTTTCTACCCGGACATATAGGCAGTAGCAGTTAATTCTCAAATCGCCGATATGTTTACGTCCCAAAAGGAATAAGGTGGTGAACCTTTTGCATTATATGGCTCAAAGTTTTCAGTCATCAATACTTGTCACACATAACTTCCGAAAAGAATTTCGAAAGTCATTGGTGTGAGATAGGATACGAACCCTTGACTATTTTATTTAGAAGCGGCATGCTCGACGAAAAGTCTCGGTGTTCCAGTGGAACCATTGAGAGTTTTTAAGGAATTCTTTTGCCAAAATAACCGTTTCGAAGGGCATGGCCAACGAACCACCTCGTTTATGAGACTCAAGTCTCAGGTTGGAAACCTGACACATACCAAGGACTATTCAGAACTCCTTCGGGAAGCTATAGATGATAAATCTATCGTGACTCGCAAGTCTTCTATGCCTGCTATTCTAAGGGCGAGTGAAAACAAGAAACAGTGTCTATTGATATCTAAAATTGCGAATGGCTTCGTGAAACAATTACAAATTGGTAAATTTATTAAACAATCAACTAAAGCAGGAAACCTTCTCGTGCTTTATTTTATTGGGCTGAATATACTCAACAGCAAAATTAATTAACAGCGCCGGTTGCATTATTTTTATCATACCGACCACATCGAACCAAAGATTTTCACCTACGAGAACGATTCCGTTCTCTCCGTTCCAAAGAAGTTTTTATTTCCATCCTAAGTGCTCTTAAAAAGTAGGTGAGTACGTGAGATTAGTAGAAATGATAATCTAGGGACTAGTGTAAACTAGTGCATTAAAAAGGTATATGTTTTCGTTTTCTTTAATAAAATTCTTGTAACTAGTAAAACTACACTAGTTAGTATTATGATAAATAAATCGACTGTAACTTCTCGATAAAAAAAGTAAAAAAACGGTTCTATAAATAATATTTCTTATTTATTTATATTTCGATTTGCAGCCGGAATATTTTTATTGCAAATTATTTGTATATTATGTCATCTCAATAGGCGTAGTTCCATTAGATACTAACAGATGGCATTGTAAGGCATATCTCGACTGGACTGAGTATTTATTAAATAGATGTTTTTTTTTCAGGCAGAAAAACCTCTACTGGATCCGCATATATTTATATATAAAGGGGTCAATTAAAAAAGATCGTATTCATCTTATTAAATAGCTTTATCCACGACAGTTGGTATTGCCATTAAAAATCATTATCTTCATGTCTTAAGATTTTCGTGAGTTGTAATTACCAATCTCCATTTATTGCATGTTTGACTGGTATTTATTTAGTTTACAGACATCAGAGCTCCGGACAACATGTCGGCCTTGTCAGTCGCATTACGTTTATTGGTATTGATATCAAGTTTAATTGATGCTGCGAAAATACTTGGCGTGTTCCCTACTCCGTCCATAAGTCATCAAGTGGTCTTCAGAACTCTGACTCAAGAATTGGTCAAACGTGGTCACGAAGTGGTAGTAATAACACCGGACCCAGCATTTCCCAATGGCGGGGCACCAGCAAATTTAACAGAAATCAATGTGCACGAAATATCTTATAAAATATGGAGAGAGACTTTTATTAAACAATCGCAAGGAAAAAAAAGCGACTCGATAACGCAGATGGAAGGTGCTTTTGAGTTGTTTGCCATAATTTTAGACCATCAGTTACAACATAAAGATGTACAGAAAATTATTAACAAAAGGAACACTGAGACATTTGATCTTTTGCTACTGGAGAGTTGTGTACGACCAGCGTTGATATTTTCACATCTTTTCAAAGCTCCCGTTATATCTATCAGTTCACTTGGTGGACCACCAGGTAACTATGACATGATGGGAGCATCCGAACATCCCGTATTGTATCCCAGTATAATAGGATTCAGAACTTATAATCTGACCATGCTAGAGAAAATAAAAGAAATATACAATAGTTATAGATTTACAAGATTTCTAAAAACAAATGCTCAATTTGAAAATGAAATGCTCAAAAATAGATTTGGACCTGACACACCGGATGTTGAAGAATTAGTTGATAATGTTGATTTGTTGTTTTTGAATTCTCATCCGGTGTTTGAAAGAATACGACCGGTACCACCCAGCGTAGTCTATATGGGTGGTATTCATCAAAAGCCATTTAAAGCGTTGCCAGCCGTAAGTAGAAAGTCAAAATCAAATTTATTAATTATTCGTAATACATACAAACAAATAAAGTTGTAGTGTTTGTTTGTAATATCATAATTACATATCTTTGTCTTTTTTTAATAATAGCTAGGCCGAATTCGAGAGGACTTAGAGTAACAGATAGTTCATGTAATAAAAACAATACAAGGTACTTCTACATCTATTTTTAAATATTTTTTATAATAACCCACCCACACGTAAGATTGTTTTGCGTACAAAATTTCTTATTCTACAATAAAAGTAACCGTAACCGTAGTTGCTACTTAACATGCTCATGTTATATTGATGTTACTGTGCTGTGTATCCATTTGCATTCAGATTCATTTGCAGGTTATTATTAAAACTTATTTAAATGACAAATGTATTTCTAGGACCTCAAAAAATATATGGATTCATCAAAACATGGAGTAGTATATGTCAGTTTTGGTACTAACGTGGATCCAAGATTATTACCTGCAGACAGAGTGCGAACATTAGTAAATGTGTTTTCGAAACTGCCGTACGATGTGCTATTTAAATGGGGCGATAAAGAGCTCCCGGGCAGCAGTAAGAATATCAGAACAGAAAAGTGGCTACCGCAATCCGATCTCCTAAGTAAGTCATTGTTTAATTTATATATATATATAAGACTAGAGACTGCAGTGAAACTCTTATGATTATATAATAAAACTTACCAAACTTTAAAATCTGATATGAAATCCGCATGTGATATGTAAACCACCTATTGAACCACCTAAAATTATCGAGTGATTCAACTCTCTAACTTTTAGCTCAGAAGTATGAATCCTGGCTTATGCTAATAATTTAATTTCATATTAAATAAAGTTTTGTCATTTATTAAATTTGATATTATAAAAATAATCTGATCTAATCGTGTTAAAACGTCACAAAATCATGTTTATTTTGTATGTTATCTTTATCCTTTTAATTCTAGTATTGATAAAATGTAACATTTATCCCGAAATAATATGTATATTGCATGCCTATAAACATAAATTCTTACATAGCTTGGTGTGTTTCGGAATTCGGATCGGGGATGTTTATATTACATATATATTATTTCATATAACGACATTGCAAATTCAGTAATATCAATTCAGTTATTTGTCTAAATATTTATTATAATCTTGATTTTGAATGATGATTTACAGCCTTTACGTTTGCGGTGGTAGATTCTGTGCTAGAAAAGACTAGGGCAGCTGAGGGCATTTACTTATATTAACAAATAGAAATAGTTAGCGTTACAGAGAATCGGCAAGTAAATTGTTCACTTATTACAGAGCACTTTTAAAACTATTACAGGACACGAAAATGTCAAGGTCTTCATAACTCAAGGTGGTCTACAGTCAACAGATGAAGCAATCACAGCTGGTGTACCATTGATAGGCATACCTATGTTAGCAGACCAATGGCATAATGTTGAAAACTATGTGCGTCACGGTATCGGGTTACAATTGGACATGGAAACACTCACAGAAGAACAATTAATAAATGCAATCAACAAGATTATTGGAGACCCAAGGTTAGTTTTTAATTTTAATCGTAATGTAATTATGGTGGCATCCCTGGCAGATCAAGTAAATTCAAAAATTCACTTCATGCATATTGCCAAGAGATCAGGTCAACACATATGCTTAATATTATTATTATTATCACGCTGTCACTATTTGGCGGTGAGCATTGACCCCCCCATATCTAAACATATAATAAAATCAGGAAATTGCAGATTGAACATTAAATATTTTATTTCGACTACTTATAAATAATAATGAATTAAACAAAAAATATTAGAATTGGCGTGAAGTTATGTGTGTATGTGAAAACACGTAAAAAAATATATATAAAAAGACGTGTGGCACTCGGACACTGCCGCGGTAAAGCTATTGCATAGCATTTTTTATCAACTTATGCAATTATAATTATTTATTTGTTTCTAAGATTTTCGCGAATCTCACTCATTGATTAAAACATAATTATTTATTTATTTTATTAATGCAGTATTTTTTCCTTTGTTTTTTTTTCTTTGATATTAATTCAAGTTACACTTTGAGCGTGGTGACCGATAAAAAAACATTTTTTTTTCTTTTATTAAATTCAGATCATGTAATTGGAGAATTAATATTCTTATTAGAAAAACTTCTCCAATAGATTTTTTTTTAAATTTTGAATTCCTTTTAGCCGTGATTTCTAAGTGCTTGGTTTTTTGTTTGATACTTGTAAAGTAAATGTTTTCAAAAGCTAAAACTTTGTTTATCTTTAGATTGCGAACCAAATTTTAAAACAAATGTATGTTTTTTGCCACCGCGCTATGTGTTTTCGAAATATCGAATATCGAAATTGCGCCGCTGTGCCGGTCGGGGTGGGGGGGGGTTTTTTTCGTTATGGAATTTCTGGATTCGGTCCCCACGCTCAAGGCCCGCGATAGAACCTATGCAATAGCTTAAAAACAACAAAATTGTACAAAATGCTAAAATTATAACTGGATTGATGTACATTTTCAGTTTTTGAAGCGTACATTAACAGACTTTTAATATATACGGATAGATAGATACAATACTCGTAAAAATATACATATAAGGATTTTAAGCGCCTATGAAAAAATCGTGCCTCATACAATAGACGCAGAGTAATTGCAGCTATTTTAAACTTCGGCTACTAAAAGCACAATATTTATTAAAAAAATACTGATATATACCATAGAATACCTTGAAATTTCTCCACCTCTGAATAAAGACGACGATTTTATTGTACTATAAAACGAAGAACGAGATGTTAATTAGGTAAAAAATTAAATCTAATTTTAATTAAATAATTAT
Organism: Euproctis similis; assembly: GCA_905147225.2. Taxonomy (NCBI): domain Eukaryota; kingdom Metazoa; phylum Arthropoda; class Insecta; order Lepidoptera; family Erebidae; genus Euproctis; species Euproctis similis. Next base: position 19,178,650 of record LR990106.1, read on the forward strand.
TATTTTAATTTACATTTCAATTATATTACATATTTTGATACAGCTATCGTCGCAACGTGATACGGATGCGTACCTTGATTATGGACCAGCCTATGTCACCATTAGATCGGGCCATGTGGTGGATCGAGTACCTTCTGCGTCACGGTGGTGCCAAACATCTGAGGTCACCTGCAGCCAACATGTCCTGGTGGAATTATTACGAAATGGATTTAGTTTTAACTATATTGATGATCTTCCTGTTTACTTTAACTGTATCCATAGCTGGATTGTTTTTAATGAATAATTATGCAAAAAATTCTAATATAAAGGTTAAAACCTCTTAGACTTGCGAGATTTTTTTTTGAATTAATTAGATCAATTTATAAAATATATGTTTTTTTAAAGTCTGAATAAAAATTTGTATAGAGCCAAATTATATAAATAATAGTGAATTTCAAGCGACCAAGGTCATTTTCTTGTGGATACATGTTGTCGGTTTTGTTCCATCATAAGGTAGCTTTATTGGACATGCTTTGGAGCAAGATTTTTTATAAATCTTATAGCTTTTCTGATTGTTGTCTATACAAAAATAAGACCTGAAGTTTAATTTTAATTATAAAACAGAGTGACGTGCATCTATACGCGCACTGCGTATAGATTGAAAAAATAAATTTAAAGTAAAAAAACTTAAAACACGCTTTCATATTTAAATAATTTACAAAATGCTTTCCAAAAATTTTTTTCGAATTATTTTACACTCTTTATTCATATATATGTCACGGGACTGAAATGCTCTTTTACAAATAATGAAATAATCTTTGACAAAAGATCTCGGTTAAGTACCTAAATAATCGTATGAGCAGCAGGCCAGGGAATGGGTGTCAATCACAAACTTAAGTTTCATCTGGGATAACATAAATTTAATATAAATAAATTCATGTTTGGAAATAAATATTTGGATATAAATTGTGAATATAATAATATCTTGGACACAATACACACAGCGTCCTCTAGTTCCAAGGTAAGCAACTAAATGCTTGTGTTGTGGATACTAGATAGCGGATATTAATACATATATACTTTTGTTTTGTAAATACATACTTATAATACATAGAAAACGACCCAGACACCACAAAAATATTCATGTTTGTCACAAATATTTGTGCTCGGGTGAGAATCGAACCCCCAACCTAATTGCTGCAGCCGGTAGATTTACCAATACGCCACGAGGCCCGTCATTTTATAAGTTCACTCTAGCAGCTGAAGTGTATTTCCACGTTAGAGCTGACAATTTTTATCAGCTCAGAATTATGTCAACAATCTTTGGAAACGTTTTAGTCAGCGTAATATTACTTAGCAGTATTACAAAGCAATGCCAAGTACTAAAAAAACAGTGCGTAACGATGCTCCAATATGTTTACCATCCGGTACCGGTACCGGTTTTACCATCGCTACCTAGACCTACCAATTTTTTTTCAGAAGCTATGTGTAATAAATAACGATGACTGACAACTTTATGCCCGGCAATAGGTTTGCCACCTATCCCATTTCAGCCGTAAACATAGCGAGATGAGATCTAAAGTTGTTACTTAACGTATTAATATATAGATTTCTATAATATTTAAACGATCAATCAATCATTTATTTAATTTGTACAAAGTCATAACTTACAATTCGTATCGCCAAAATCTGCCAAAAATGGCATATAAATATTTTAATAGTTAGATAGTTTTAGAAATAAGCAAAAATCAAATAAAATACCTACATATGTCAATAAACTTTAAACATTATGTTAGGACCGTTAGTAATTACAAATTAATTAAATTAAATAGAGGTCGGTAGTTTCATATTTTACAACGTCAGTCTTTGTCAAAGAGTAAAATAAAAATAAGATTCTTCAAATCATGCCCAACTGTTCGTATGTTATTACAGTTATCATGTCTGGAAATAAATTACATAAAAACACCGGTAAAAGTGTTGATAATAGAAATTCACAGGTACAATACTAATGCATATAAGAAGAAAAATAAATGTGATTAATAACAATATTTTCCTGACAATATATTTGTGTTACACATACATATTTTATTATATACTTTTTTTTAGTTATATACTACTGTACTTCAATGTTATGTTAGTATATGTTTAAACTCAGATGAAATTTCATATGAGATTTCTGATGCTGTATATTATCATCTGCACCTTTTTTTTGCGCGAGGAAATGCTTTATGCACACCCCCCGCCCGGGGACGGCAGGGGGTAGTGTGGGACTCCCAAATAAACTGCAATCCGGTCCTAGGGTTACCCACTAAAACCCAGCGGTGGCCTTCATCCGGCGTTGGGATGGTCCAGGATGCGGTTACCCCTCTGGACCAACCCACCGTCCCCTCCCCTGTCACGAGGGGGGCTCATCCTCGGGGAGCCTTGGCGTGAGGCTCCCTCGGGCGGGGCGGCTCCGATCGCGCGCTGTAAAGAGGCGCTTTACAGCGCGGCCGGCGGCGCCCCCGACGACGGCCGCACCGGGGGGTCATACTTTCCAGGCCGCAACCCGGGGGCACCCGTGGAGTGAGTGCCTTGGCGGCCCATCGGCGGCGGCGATTACTGAGCTCGCCGCCGCCGCTTTCGAGCGGCATCGGCTCTCTCCCGATCCAGCTCGGCGGCCTCCTTCTGGAGCATCACAGCTTCGCAGAAGGAGACCACAGCCTTCCACTACTCCTCACCCGCCAGCATTGCCGCGCCAACCAATCAACGCCGGCGGGGACAAGTCTCGCCCGATTCCGTTGACCAGGACGCGGCGCTAGGCCGCCCAGGCCGGGCAGACCTCCAGCGTGTGCTGGGCGAGTCCAGGTCGGATGCGCAATGGTGGCATCTCGCCGTCTCTTCACGTTTTATTCGACTCAGATACTCACTGAAGCACCTGTGCCCGGTGAGTATCTGAGTCAACCTGTAGGTGACAGTGCCCCATTTACGGAGCACCAACGCCAGATTTTAATCAAAAATTTTCTGTGTTTAAATTTTCTATTTCTTTACGAGCACTCTTTAATTGCATGGTTAGTGAAGCAGTCTGCTCGCTCATATACTAGTCATTATTATTTGATAAATTTGTATCCTGTAAACTATCTGGAATGCTCATCATTGTTGCATTAAATAACGATGACGAACTACCCACATTATTTGAACAAGTTTGGTTTAAATCGGTTAAGGAGCTCGATCTATATATTTTTTGGCGGCACGTTACTTTTGGTGTCATAATCCATTCTTAAATTATTCATAGCAGTGTTGTCATAAAATAGTATATAGTCACGAACAGACACTGTTTATAAAATTTAAAAACACGTATAAATATGTGAAAGTAACTTTTGTACTCACCTAGTGCATTTCTTCTTTATCTGGCGTTACAGTTTTTATTAGACTTCTATTATTTCCCACACAGTTTTCTTTGTGGTTATTCCTTAACTTAAGGCGTATTTGTAAGGAGCGCGAGGGATTGCAAGGGGTTTTATTTCAGTGATTAGGGTTATTAAATGAGATATCATAAATAATAAAGCTAAATAATAAAGCATAAATAATGATTTTTCTATTATATCACTCTCTGGAATCTGATAGAAAAACAATTAGAAAAAAATGCCACTGAAATCTTACTAGCGGTGTACTTCTCAACCATGGCATCAATTTTATAATAAGTCACTTTCTCCAGGTTGGAGACAAAATGACTATTATAAGGACTACGTCCAAGGTCAAATTTTAATATGTTTTTTAGTATATTTATTGGTAAAGGAGCCAATCAAATTTGGTTTTTTGGTGAGTTTAGTTATAAATACATATTTAATTGTACCAAGCCTTATAGTATACTTAAATGAAAATAGAGGGGTAATTGGTAAGTAATATAACAATTAAATTGCATCACTTCTTTGAATTTTTTTATTGAACTGTTAACAGAAGTTAAAATTTTCATATTATATTTTAACATTTATTTCTTAATCCTTATTTATATATTGGCATGTATAGAATTATAATTTATTTAATGTATCATTCATTTCACAGGCAACTGGTTTCTTCTCATATCTTTTTTTTCTATACAGGTTTGAATGCGAATTCTTTAGTTTATAAATATCAGTTACGGGCTCAACATGTCGATCTTGTTAGCATTAGTCCTTATACAAATATTAGTTTCAAGTAAAACGGATGCGGCAAAAATTTTGGCAGTGTTTCCAACACCATCAATAAGTCATCAGGTAGCCTTCAGGACTTTGACACAGGAATTAGCAAGAAGAGGCCACGATGTTACTATAGTAACACCAGATCCAGCATTTCCTCAAGGTAATACACCACCTAATCTGAGGGAAATCGATGTTCATGAAGTATCGTATAAAATATGGAGAGAGACTTTTGTAAAAGCCTCAAAAGGAAGTAAAAAAGAATTATTAGCACAAATGGAAATTGCTGTAGAAGCTATGAGTGTAATATTTGATCATCAATTGCAAAATCAAGAATTCCAAGAGATCATAAGAAAGAGGAGCAATGATACATACGATCTGCTATTGTTGGAAGCTTGTATTCGCCCAGCTCTAGTGATCTCTCATCTCTTTAAAGCCCCCGTCATTTCAGTTAGTTCATTCGGAGGGTTGCCGTGGCATTACGAAATGATGGGGGCACCTGAACATCCTATATTATATCCAGGTATTTTTCGTGCAAGAACATACAATCTAACCATGTTGGAGAAAATTAGGGAGATTTATAATAATTACAAATTAACGAAATTATATGAAAATAAAATTGCATATCAAGATGAACTATTAAAAAAGAGATTTGGGCCCGATACGCCGGGAGTTAAGAAATTGCTCGATAACGTCCAAATGTTGTTTTTGAATACGTATCCGGTATTTGAAAGAATCCGGCCTGTACCTCCAAATATAATACATATGGGTGGTATTCATCAACGTCCTACTAAACCTTTGCCGTCGGTAATTATCCATATATTTTTAATTACACTCTACATTTCATTAAATTTCTTATAGTTCTACTCTTTATCAACATAGTAAAACATCTTTAATTCATTTGGTTCAACAACGACATCTAAACACACGTTCATGCCGTGGTCTTTGCAAGGTCATAAACTGAGAACAAAGTTTGTTCGCACATTTTATTCGCTCACTAAAATTTTATAACCTATTGCATTAATTAACAAGCATGGCACCTAATAAGTTTATAAATAAGCACAATATATTCTTCTATTATGAATATTATCAGTTTTATATATATGTTTAATTTTTAATCGAATTTCTTTGTGTATCCTCGAATACATATATCCGGTGAAATTGTTCAAATCGTGTAGACAATACAAGTACGTACAAATACACAAATCATTCAAAGTAGCTTTTTTGTTCTCTTGCTGTTTCGTAGTCGCCCACAACATTTTTTTTATAAATGTACAGCCATCACTGACTAAATTTTTTGTGCTGGTAAATATATAATATATTTTTTGTACTGACTCAAGCTACATCTAAAGCCGTGTCATAAATTATTAGGTACATACACACGTAACTTCACGTCTTATTTACCCGAAGGTGCAGGCAGCGGCTGTTAAGCCTCGTCTCGCCGTTATGTTTACGTTCCAAATAAATAGGTGGCGAACCTAGTGCGAACCCTGGGCACAGAGTTTTCATTCATCGATGTTTATCACACATAACTTCTGAAAATAATTTCGAAATGTCAGTGGTGTGAACCAGGATTCGAACCCGCGACCTTTCGACTCAGAGGCGGGGTGCTCGACCACTGGACCACCGACACCTTTTTGTGAATTACTATTTTTGTTGAATATGGCTTCGGATAAACAATTTTACTTAAATCCGTTATTTTTGATGATGATTAAAAGCAATCTAAGTCAGCAGTGTAAAACCTAATGTATACCTACATAAATTCACGTCAAGCCCCTAACAAGGTAGACAGAAAGAACAGAGCGCCATAGGCTATGATTCTTACACACTTCAGCAGTTATATAAATTAGGTTATGCCAGTTGTGGAACAAAGTATTGTAATAAGAAATAAAAATTGTTATAAACAAACCTTCACTAATAATTATAATATTCAGGATCTGAAGAAATATTTGGACTCTTCAAAACACGGAGTTGTGTACGTGAGTTTCGGTACAAATGTGAACTCAAAATTGTTACCTCCAAAAAAGGTTGAAATTTTGCTGAGCGCCTTGTCAAAGTTAACATACGACGTGCTATTCAAATGGGACAGCGAACAATTGCCTGGATGTACTGACAATATCAAAATATCCAAGTGGCTACCTCAGTCAGACTTATTGAGTAAGTTGTTATTTTATTTTATATCTGTTATAAATTCACGCTTTTTTCTATCGGAAGGTGTAGTTAGCGGCTGTGAAGCCGCGGAAATTTTACGCCATACACTGGGGCACAATTTAGTCTACTATCTATGACTATCACGCATTACTTGGCTCGTTAATTCTGGATGGTAATTGGTAAGTCAGGATTTGAATTAGAGACGTTTTGGTTCAGAAGGAGGTTGCTCATATATTACTTGTCTTATGTTTGCAATCTTTACTAATAATAAAACTGTAATACAGTCATTTCTGCATTAGAGAGATGTTTATAACAGTGCTTGAAAAGCCGAAGACGGCACACACCCTTGTTCTGCAGATTATCATTTGCATACATAGAAACATTAAGAATCGCCAATAATATAGATAATAGACAGATTCATAAGGTTGTCACTATTCAATTAAGCTTTTGCTGGGATAATATAGAAAATTTGTGCCCAGTATCGCAATAGTTTCGCCACCTATTTCTATTTGGGATGTGAGCATAACGGCGAGTTGAGGCTTCACAGCCACTGCCCACAGTTTCGGGCAGAGAAAGGCGTGAAGTTAAGTTATGTTAATAAAGAAACTTAGTTTCATTAAAATCTATTAATGTTGGTTAAGAACGTTATTGTCGTTGGAGGAAGACCACGCGCGTGCAGCTGCGGGCAACTACTAGTTTAAAATAAAGTCTAGAAGAAAAATAACTACGAAATGATCGCCACAAACCTTTGGCGGGACAAAACATTGTATATAGTGTAACCGGAATGTTTATTACGAACAAAAAGTTGCAAAACAAAAAGGGGTATTATATTAAAACGAAAGGTCAATGACAGAATTGTTTAAAAATAAAACGATGCCAAACGTATGTGAGATTATGAAGCAAGCATTAATGTATAGTAAATATAGTCGCGGTGGTCCCGTGGGCGATCACACGGCTCTAAATCCAGAGGTCGCGGGTTCGATTCAGGAATCGAAAAGTCATTGGTGTGTGCCAGGGCACACACCAATGACTTTTCTTAATTAATTTCGAAAGTTTTGTGTGATAAATATCGATGACTAAAAAACTTTGTGCCCGGTATAGCAATAGGTGCGCCATCTATTCTATTTGGGTAGTAAGCATAACGGCGAGACGAGGCTTAACAACCACTGCCTACTCCTTCGGGTAGAAAAAGGCGTGAAGTTATATTATGGCAAAAATGTAAATTCTTAAATGTTAGTGTGTATTTATTGAATTGTTATAAACTGCATTTCAGATGCAACAACATTGTTTTAAATTAATTAAAAAGCTTCTAGCACATACCCTGTTAAATTTACACCAATATTATAAGAAAGCAACCGGATATTTTTTTTGTTTTAATAAGCTTTTTCTAAATTTAAAAAGAAAATACTACATTTATCGAGAAATTCTATATAATAGGTTAAATCAATTGATAAGTAACTACTACTGACATTAAGGCAATTTATATTTTACACTCAATATCCTTTTTCTTCAACGCAATGACCAAGTTCATCTAATACTTATTTTTTACAGAACACCCTAACGTCAAGGTGTTCATAACTCAAGGTGGTCTTCAGTCAACAGATGAGGCAATCACAGCTGGTGTACCGATGATTGGTATACCTATGCTGGCAGACCAATGGTACAACGTAGAAAACTATGTGCGTCATGGTATCGGAATACAATTAGACCTGGAAACATTCACAGAAGAACAAATAACGAATGCTGTTAATAAAATTATCAATGATGAAAGGTAATATATATATATATATATTTATTATATTATTCAGAGAAATTCAGCATGATTGCATAGTCAAATATAACAACAAAACATAACGTAACTTCACGCCTTTTTCTACCCAAAGGCATAGGCAGTGGCTGTTAAGTCTCGACTCGCCGTTATGTTTACGTCCCAAATGGAAAAGGTGGCAAGCCTATTGCGATACCGGACACAAAGTTTTCAGTCATCGATATCTATCATTACTTTCGAAAAGTCATTGCTCCCAGACACAGTCAATAATTTCTATTAAATAGTTAATATAGTCACGATATGATTATGGGATTCCAAATAAAACTTTCAAAATAGAATTATTACAATTACCAAAATTCGAAATTTATAAATAAGTTAAGTTAATATTTAACAATCCAGCTCATTTCATGAATATAAAGGACAATAAAAAAAATATTTATGCAGCAAATATTTATAATTTTTACTTATAACTGTAATTACTTTTCGTAATTAAACTTACCGATATCTGATCGATTGCATAAAAATAAATTCCATGTTTGGAATAACTTATTTATAAATGTTATGTTATGGTTGCTGGTTGCTATTGAGAGCATATTTATGTGATGAAACCTGAAGCTAATATGATACTATAGCCCGAATACTAACCCGCCACTCAAATATATAAGCGCTACTTAAGCGTTTAAGTAGCTGTCACATTAGAGCGAATACGTAAAATTTGAGCAGTAAGTAGCACTTTATTGATTGTCAGATTTGACTGGCAGTTCAGTATTCGGGCGTATGCCTACCTGTCTGTCTAAATTGCTGTCTTTTTCTAGCTATTACAATAACCTGGTGAAACTGCGTACTCTCATGACTGACCAGCCTATGACACCACTAGAGCGCGCCATGTGGTGGATAGAGTACGTTCTACGTCACGGTGGAGCCAAACATCTGAGGTCACCTTCAGCCAACATGTCTTGGTGGGAGTTTCTTGAAATGGACCTGATTGTAACCATATTATTGACTCTTCTGTCACTCTTAATCATATGTATTCCTAGTTTAATATTAGCATATAGATACGCACGGAATATAAAAATTAAGATAAAAACTTGTTAGACAGTGTTTAAAAATTGACGTATTTTAGTTATAATAAAATATCTGAATAGAAATACACAACATATTACTTACCGTATTTTTGTAAAAGAAAAATTATAATAATTATCCTGCTATAAGACTAAAAAAAAATGATTCATGACAATAAGAGTATATGTTACATAGGTTAAGTATGACAGAGTAGGTGGACAAATAAGATATGAGCCACATTATCACAGACCCACTTAATTAAACGTATTTTTTTATATATTTATGTCTTTTATATGTATTTCTACCCTTGAAGTTGACATTTGACCCTCTGAGGACCAGTCCATTGTCAAATATCGGACACTGTTTCTGTAGTTAATTAATTATCTTATATTAATTACATACAATTTCAAAAAATCAACTTAAATTCATCAACCATTTAACAGTGGTAGAGCCAAGCAGTTTACTGGATAAATGGGCCGGCTCGACCGGTGAAATACCACGACCTCTCAGAAGACCGACGTAAAGTGGCCCATGCCACGTTTCGTTCGGTGAAAGGGGTACCCGGAGGCCCACCCCCTTCCCCATCCTTTCCTATCCCCTTCCCTTAAAGGTCGGCAACGCAACAGTAACACTATATGTGCTGCTGGTGTCCATGGGCGGCGTTAGTTGCTTACCATCAGGTGACATGCCTGCTCGTTTGCCCTCCTATCCCATAAAAAAAAAATCAACCAATAAACCACTACTAAGACGACATAAGTTCAAATAGTTAATAGAATCAGCTGTTCCTAAGGTTGGCGTTATATTGTGGGAAAATTAGCTATACATTGAGTTGTGAGCAAAGAATTATGCAAGATAAGGTATCTTTGATGAACAATACATCTAATGTAATGCTTAAAAAATTGGTTCGCGATAGTTGGAGTCAAGAAAACTTGCCAAGTAACCTTAGTCTACCTTAATCTATTAGATTCTATATAGCATATTAGCTTTTGGATACTTTAGGAATTGCAGCAAAGAATATAACAATTTAATTTTTTTTATCAAGCTTCCTTAATAACAGAATCCGTTTGATATTGTTATATATTATAATGAAGAATTATGAATTTTATTTTTAGAATAAGCAGAGTTTGAATTAATCATATTTAAACCGGAATGTACAGGCGCCTGGGAAACTGGGCACGTTTAATTTCCACGTTATCTCGTAAGTGCCGCCAATTTCGCTCGGTTATCTCATTAATGGCGAGCGGAAACTTTGCTCATGAGCGAGCGCGGTGAGGCTCTAATGTCGACGGATAAAATGGTGGTGATCATATTTTTTTGATTAACGACGCCTAATGACCCTTACATGTACAATAATATTCAAAAATATATCTAATTCTCCGAATACCTGCCCTAATAATAATTACAATATTTTTTAATGTGCGCTCTCCAGAGCTATTAGAGAAAAATTGTTTAATATTTAGAGTTTTTAATACCTTTTTGCTATGTGTTTTTAATTACGAATTGAAATGAAATAATTGATTCTAACGAGAAAATGAGACATTTTAGAAAAAAGGCAAACTTATTTTCATGACAGACTCACGCTCGTTTATGGATAATATTTCCATACGAGCAAAGCTACAGCCAGTAACTATTATTAAATAAGTTTTTTTCATGGGATAGGAGAGCAAACGAGTAGGCGCGTCACCTGATGGTAGGTTAGTGACCGGCTTCACCTATGGTCACCTGCAACACATATAGTGTTACAGTTGCGTTGCCGACCCTTGAGAAAGTAGGATAGGAAAGGATGGGGAAGGGGGGGTAGGCCTCCGGGTACCTCTCTCACCAAATCTGAGAGATGGCGGTATTCTACCGGTCGAGCCGGCCCATTTGTGCAATGAACTGCTTGTCTCCACCACTGTAAATGTACTAAGTCTGTCCATTACTATTTCAATAATAAACAATAGCATCTAACATAACATAACTTCACGCCTTTTGTTACCCGAAGGTGTAGGCAGCGGCTGTTAAGCCTCGTCTCGCCGTTATGTTTACGTCCCAAATGGAATAGCTGGCGAACCTATTGCCATACCATAGTATTTATTTGCCAATTTAAACTTAATAATATCACAATGTTTATAGCGTCCTCTAGTTTACAAGCTAATCAACTAAATCTTTATTGTCTATCATGTCACATTAACATCCACTGCTCATAGTACAAATCATTGTATACGGATGAGTATCGAACCGGCTGACCTCTATTAAGTATTTCAATTGTATAAAGTCATCACGAGGTTAGTGAGTTTATTTAATATATTAGCAGATCTTGTTTGTTGTCTTGCTAATCGGACTTGCAATGCTGCATCGGCGCATTAGTAATGCTACCGACTGCAGAATCGAGGATAGCGGGTTCGAATTCCACCCGAGTATAAATATTTGTGACAAGCATGAATGTTTGTATGGCGTCTGGGTGTTTTTCTCTATATTATAAGTATGTATTTACAAAATAAAAGTATATATGTATTAGTATCTGTTATCTAGTATCCGTAGCACAAGCATTTAGTTGCTTAATTTGGAACTAGAGGGCGCTGTGTGATTTGTGTCCAAGATATATTATTATATTATTATCTTTCATTGCCATCGGATAGAATCGTCTCGGCGTAATTCTGCGGTCACGTGTCCTTGACGTGACATTTGCGATTTGAATAATAAATAAAATTACTGGCGTTTTATTAAATAGGCTGAATATTTCTGTTCATTTAACGATGACGACTTAATTAAAACTGGCTACGAAGCTACCTATTTGCAATGCTAGCAGTCATTATATTTTATTTGGTATTGCTTATGGATCCTATTCAGGAACAACATGAAACTCATTTGCCACAAGCGGCACGTTTATATAGTGACTAGAGACGACCATGAGAAGAACTAGAACTTAGAGACAAACAATAATTAGGTATGGCCAAGCCTCATAACCTAGGAGTTCACTGTAATTTTGGTTGCCAATATTGTGACTACGACATTAGATTTATTTTTAATATTGTCATAGCGCTCAAAAATATCAAAAATATGAAATAATTAAAATCAATTTCTCTACAATTCAAATCATTAAATTCCAAATATACATGAAAGGTGTCAATAAGAAAATCCAATTACACTGATACACGCTCTCAAATCTGTATAAGTACGTACGACAGAAGAATTTAATATATAGACTGAACAAGAATATACAAAAGTTAAGAACAGTAGTTAAAGAAGATATTATTATTAGTTTCACAGTTTTGAAGATAAGGACTTGAAATTAAAGTCCAGTAAACTAGTGTGGATGACAAATGCCTTTTTTAATTAACACATAACATAACAAAACTTTACGCCTTTGTTACCAGAAGGTGTATGCAGCGGCTGTAAAGCCTCGTTTTGCCGTTATGGTTTTTTTTATGGCATAGAAGGGCAAACGAGCAGGCGTGTCACCTGATGGTAAGCAACCAACGCCGCCCATGGACACCAGCAACACATATAGTGTTACTGTTGCATTGCCGACCTTTAAGGGATAGGGGATAGGAAAGGATGGGGAAAGGGGGTGGGCCTCCGGGTACCTCTCTCACCGAACGAAACGCGGCATGAGCCTGAGCTTCTGAGAGGTCGTGGTATTTCACCGGTCTAGCCGGCCCATTCATGCAGTGAACTGCTTGGCTCTACCACTTATAAAAAGGGTTAGCGTTACTGTGGAATAGGTGGCGAACCTATTGCCATAACGGGCACAAAGTTTTCAGTCATCGATATTTATCACACTTAACTAATGAAAACAATTTCGAAAAGTCATTGGTGTGAGCCAGTGTCAGTATTCGAACCCGGACCTCTGGATCAGAGGCCTTGTGTTCGACCACTGGAGCACCGAGCCCTTTTTAATTAAATTCAAGATACATCTATAAAATAATCTTTTGGATCTGAAATATTTCTAATTGTTCTAAATTTCTATACCTGTATGGCAATCGTGAACAATATTAATATTATTATCCTATCTAAAGGAATTAAATAAATATGAATAATAAAATATAAATAAAACCAATGAAATACGGTCGTGAATCAGAGTTAACCTTCTGTTAAAAATGATCATTACTGATAAAATATCGCACAATGATGCCAGGCGCGAGATTATTTGTTCGCATATAAAAGAACGCGGGGAGGAAGTGCCAATTGTAGACTGATTGGGAACAATTTCAATATATTTTAAGCAATCGTATGATTGGAGAGATATCAATGGAAATTTTGGTATAGCAATACTTTCAGTACTTTGAATATGATAACCGGTGGCTGTGTTGATGAAAAACCCTAAGATATATGTAACTTTATGCCTTTTCCTACCCGGCTGCGTCAGCAGCTGTCAAAGCCTCGACTCGCTGAATCGTGACGTTAAGTCCCAAAATTAAATAAGCGGCGAATCTATTACCATACACCAGGCACAAATTTGTGAGTCATAGATATTTATCACGCATAATTTCCAAAAAGAATTTCGAGAAATGATTGTTATGAGTCAAGAATCGAACCCACAACTTCTGAATCAGAAGCAGGGTGCTCGACCACTGGCGCACCGAGACTTTTACTAAAATATCGCTAGCTACTTAGACATCATCATGTTTTTAATTTCTTAAGCATATTTATAAACTTATATAGGTATATAACTATAATATATAAACATATAACACTTATATTCGTGACATCGTACATGAATGTGGCGCCGGCTTAGAATACCGCCACCCCATCTCTTCCCGTGGGTGTCGTAAAAGGCAACTAAGGGAAAAGGCTGGAAGAATGGGCAGCAGCATTCTCTCTCAACAAAATACAGCCTACTGCGATCGCCAACCCACCTGCCAAGCGTGGCGATTATGGCAAAAACCCCCCATGGACCGACAGTTGTGGCGCTTTATGGGGGAGGTCTGTCCAGCAGTGGACCTCAAAAGGCTAATGATGATAATGTACATGAATGGAGAGTAAAAAATAGCTTCTACCCACAGCTTTGAAAAAAGAATATTTCCAGTATAAGAATCTTCGACATAAATACAAATAAAGGATAATAAAAAAATGTACCGATATGTACACTTTATATTTCTTCTTCAAGTTTATGAATTACAAACAGAGAAACAAATCTTAACTGTTTATAGAACTCAGTATAGTGAAGTACAGATATTGTTAAATCGCTATTTTATTTTTAATTATTCTATGTCATGTTGTTGTGTGGCTTGTCCTCGTAACCCAGAGAGTAATTGGGATTCGCAAATTCAATCTTTAATCATATACTATGAGATTCATATTCTGAAAAGCAAGTTAGTCTCATTAAAATATCATTGAAAGCGGCTATTTTCACAACTAAATAATTATCGAATCATTTTAATATTGAAATGTGAGCAAATTGTGCCCGCTTTATGCAAAGAACCTATTTCATTTCATTAAATTTTATATTCGGGATACGGACATTGCAAAAATATAAATAATTTTATTAACTTTAGATTTTACTGTATTATAAACCGGTAAGTAATATAATGGTACAATCTTAAACAACACCAGTAACATAACCAGTTTGAGACATGTTCTAGAACAATACGACAAAATAAATATTTATAATATTAACATACTTCAATAGACGAGTAAGTTATAAATAAATTTATGTATGCTGATAATTAATTATCATAATAATATGATAGTAATTAATTCGTAACTCTGACAGTTAATTTACATAATCTATGCTTTGATCTATAACTTTTAATGATACATTATATGCCCTAATGCGTAGTTAGGCTGTGTCTGAAAAGGCAAGCAAGTGATTTACAAGGCAAGTGATTCACAGTGGTGTGTTGGTTTGGTACCAACTCTAACATAGTATGTGTTGGGTTTGGTAGGCTAAGCATGAAAGTAAGGTGAATGCAGTGACAATGCGTTCTCTGAAAAGTATGCGTGGAGTCACCCTTGCGGATCGAATGAAAACTAGCGTGCAAGAGATGAAGTTGAAGGATGATATGGTGACCAAGGTGGAGAAAAGTATGTTAAGATGGTTTGGTCATGTTGCAAAAATGAATGAAATCTGACCGATTAAAAGAGTATACGAAGCGAATGTGAGTAACAGGGTCGGGATCGGGAGAACAAGAGGGAGCTACCACGACCAAATAAATGGTCTGCTTATAAAAGTCAAAATGCTTAGTACCCGAAACCAACGCCACAATACTTGACGAGATGTATGACTGTGGATGAGGCGAGGGATGTGTGTCAGGCTCGTAGCTTGTGGAAAGCCAAAGTCTCTGCCTAACCCTATAGGATGCAGGCGTGAGTTTATGTATGTACTTTAGTCATAACATTGATGTAATAATGAATTTTAATATTAATTGAAATTGTAAGATTATATGCTTAATAGAAAATAAAAATATATACATGACCAAAATACGCAAACTTGGCTAAATTCTATTAATAAATTTCTATTTTATACACCAGACTAAGAATCAGAATTTACCATTCGACAATGAGGTACAGGTGTACATATTGCTGGTGATATTAATAATTATTTTTTATATTTATATAGCAGAAGTCTCTCTGCATTTGTTTTAGCTGATTCAAATAAGACTATTCCATTCGCGAGCATGTACTTCATAAATAACACCTTTGCTTAGTTCAAGAAATGGAAAATATAATAAAAATATTAAACATTAGAATAAAGTACATAATATAACATTACTTCACGCCTATTTATTCCCGAAGGTATGCAGCGGCTATTAAGCCTCGCCGCATCGTTACGTACCAAATGGAACAGCCGGCGAAATCTATTGGCATACACCGGGCACAAAGTTATCAGAACTTCCGAAAAGCATTCCGAGAAATCCCACGACGTCTGAATAAAAAGCAGGGAGCTCGACTACATCGAGGCTAAGAACACAAATACCTAGGATATAGAACTTAACTAAAAAGATCTTTTCGACTCAGTGGGCTATGCTTAACCTATACCTAATAATAGTAATAATGATCATAGGTTTGCCGACTAGTCGGTAAAGCCGACTATTCACTATCCACAACTTTGTACGATTTGATGATTTGCGCATAAGTCACTGGACTTAAGCGCAAATCATCGGTAAATGAACTGCCAAGGAAATCAAAGAAACCGTGATCAGCTTGGCAGTCTAATCGGCAGATTAATTAATTAATTTATTTATTTAAAACTTTATGCACAAAATCGTACAATGGCGGACTTAATGCCTCAAGGCATTCTCTACCAGTCAACCTTTGGATGGTGTAGGAAATGCAGAATGGTAGGTGCGCATATGTATAAGAGCAACAGAAAAACAATTTAAAAAAACAAAAGGTTCATAGTAAATAGATATTGAATGAATAGATATATACATAAATATATACATAAATATATAAAAATATTTATATAAATGTATACAGAAACGATCCAATACATACACAATACACATGTACAGATAAATACATACATATACAAAATAAATAAATACACACTAGGTACATATATAAATAAACACAAATATACATAGATATATACATCTGATAGGGATAAATATACTATTAAGTGATAGGCAATATATCCGGACATTATGAAGCTACGATTTGGTCGAAAAATAGGCGATGAACTTCAAACTTGAATTTCTTACGCGATTTAGACTTCCTGATCTCGAGAGGGAGAGCATTCCAAAGATGTATGACAAGTATATGGAAAGAAGAGTGAACAAGACTAGAAGAGTGTTGTGGAAATTTTAGAAGAAGATTGTTTGAAGAACGAAGATTAGAGTTGTGAGTGGAACAAAGATATCTGAAGTCTGAAGAGAGATAGTCGGGAGTGTTTTTAGAGTTAAGCAGAGAGTATAACAGTGACAGCGCGTGTAAGTTTCGACGCTGGCGGATGGGGAGCCATTTCAGTTCGCGACGGAAAGCAGAGACATGATCGTATTTGCGGAGATTGAAAACGAATCGAATGCAATTATTGAGAAGTCGGTCTAGTTTGTTGAGTAGATCGGCATTCAGGTCGAGATAGCACACATCACCATAGTCCATCATGGGGAAAACCAATCTTTGAATTAGCATGACCTTAATTTTGTATGCCAAGAATTTTTTTAGGCGATAAAGCGAGCGGAGTGTCCCGGTAACTTTCTTGCTCACATGAGCTACTTGGCTACGCCAATCTAAATCGGTGTCAATGTGAAGGCCAAGGTCTTTCACACTGGTGTCGTACTTTATTATACTGTTATCAAATACCACTGCGGGAATGTTGGCCCTATTAACTTTCCCCATCAAGCGCGGACTGCCAATCAAAATAGCCTGGCACTTGTCAGGGTTGATTGACAGTCCAAATTTTTCGCACCACTGCTTGAGCAACAGCAGGTCACGGTTCACGGTCTCAACCGCGGCCGAAAGATTACTTACATCAGCTTGTGCGTAGAGCTGCAGGTCATCGGCGTAAAGATGACACGAACACTGAAGATTATGAGTGATCTGGTTAATAAATAGAGAAAACAGAAGGGGAGAGAGTATGCCGCCCTGAGGGACACCAGAGTCAAGATCACACCAGTCTGATAAAGTGTTATCGATGCATACTGACTGCTGGCGGCCCCGAAGATAAGAGGAGAACCAGCGTTTTACCTCGGTCGAGATCGAAAGAGAAGAAAGTATGGAGAGAAGGATATCATGATTAACGTTGTTAAAGGCGTTTGAAAAGTCGACCAGTACCAGCAGAGTTGCCTTGGTATTCTCCATAGCCTTTCTGATATCAGCAGTCACCCTCAATAAGGCGGTAATTGTGCTATGTCCAGGCCGAAAACCAGATTGTAGTGGACAGAGGATTTTATTTTCATCTACAAATCTTGACACTTGTCTGTAGACACATTTCTCGAGAACTTTAGAAAGGAAAGGAAGAATAGAAATAGGTCTATAGTGGTTTGGGAGAGAAGGATTAGAAACTTTAGGTAGTGGCCGGACCAACGCCTTAAGCCATAGTGAAGGAAACTGGCCAGAGGATAAAGAGAAGTTTATTATGTGAGAAATAGGCAACAGAAGTTCGTCCAAGGCAGAGATAATCATATGTCGGCTGACATAGTCACATCCTACTGCCGAGGATTTAATGGAAATGATAGTTTTTTTGATATCGCTCGAGGCAAGCGGAGAGAAGCAGAAAGAACTGTAGTTAGGCTGAGGAGAGGATGAAAGATAGTCAATCGTTTCACGTTTGATGTCAGGATCCATTGTGGAGGCCCTAGAAAAGTGGGTGTTAATTTCATTTAGACTAATAGTAGGTACATTCGAGTGCAATGATCTGCCAATACCTAAACTACCAAGGAACTTCCAGAGATCGGTGGCGCTAGCAGAAGACTGAACCTTTTGGAAGATATGACGGCGTTTCGCATTACGTATCATCTGATTACACCGATTCCTGATTCTTTTGTAATATTCCCACTTACTGTCGCAACGATCGCGCTTAAAATTACCAAAGGCCCGGTCCCTTCGTCTCATCTGCAATTGAATCTCCTCCGTCAACCAGGCCGCCGGAGGGTGCCTCAACTTCACTTTATGGATGGGCGCATAATCATCATACAATTTAGTAACCGATTTATTAAAAATACTGACCATTTCATTGATGTCGGTGGAAGATATTAGGGGATCCCAGTCAATATTGGAAGCGTCTATCCGCAGACCATCGACATCCATTTTTGAAAAGGAACGCAAGGATAGGATTTTAGAAAGTTGTTTAGGGGGTTTCAGGATATAAGAGAGGAATATAAGGTCATGTAGGGAAAAACCAGGAGCAGGGTGTTGACCATGGCGGGAGACAAGAGAAGGAGATGAAGTAAAAATTAAATCCAGCCAGGTGTCTTGCCCGTTGAGATTGTGGTGAGTGGGTGATAAGGGTAAGACGTGGAGGTGAGTGGATTCAACTAGGTTAAGCAACTTTCGGGAGCGGGAGGATTGTTGGGAAAGGAGGTCAGTGTTAAAATCACCCATGATGATGTGATGAGCATACTCAGACCCTAAAGATTCTAAAACTGTTTCGAATTCAGTGAAATAATTAATAGAAGGAGGGCAGTATACTACTCCAAGAGCAAGTTTTTCTCCTCTGACCCAAACCTCCAGAAAAAGAAACTCTGCAGAGGCAGTAGAAATAGATGGAGACTGAGCGATAATTTTATACTGCAGATTATCACGGAGATAAATTAATCGGCTTCATTGCAACGGAATGATCGTCTAGACGACTAGACAATCAATCGGTTGCTACTAATAATTGTATATATTGATTAAGACCTTATGAGATCAAGGCTATACGGATAGGAAAACAAAACAAAGGCTGATACAATTTTATAAAAGCACAAATTACTTACTCAAATACAGATGCGATACTCACTTTGTCGATTTTTATCACGTACAAAATCTTCAATCATCATCAATCTAGCTCGGATATATGCCATTACATTGGCAGTAAGAACGAAATATCCATAAAATATCTAATGATATCTAAACCCGTTAAATAATGTCTTCCATTATTTCTTTCGTACGAAAACAATAAAATCGTGCACACATTGAGTGATAAATTCAAATATATTGGTCATATATATATAGTAAGTTTGTGAAGTGATTGAAAACAAAAGGAAAATGTACATAATACACGGAAATATAACTAGTTAATAACTATTAGATAACACGCCTGCTCGTTTCCATAAAGAAAACCTACTCAAATCTTAAAATCCTTGCGAATTTCCATAAATTACCTTTGAGTGATTTACTGAAACTAAAATTATTCTATATACTTAAACAATGCAGATCTTAAACTTGCCCTTTATATATATAATTCAGATCATTAAAATTGTGGAAGGTGATGTAAGGAGCCTTAAAAACTAACAAGCGTGTATGATAAAAGTTATGAAAGTCAACCTATAAAACCCGTGAGGTGTGTATCAATGTTGCGCGTGTGTGCTGTTCTCTTCGCCTAACCTAAAAAACATTTAGCGTGAAGTTATTTATTTTTGCGATATCTCAAATATTATACCCATGTAGATATACGAGTATTCTTATATTTTTTGAACACGTAGGCCGTGGTTATTTATTAAATTTAATTGTAACATTTCACACTGTAAAGCGATACCACGTATCTAATATGTAAGCGTATAAGCTAATATGTAACCTCAATTACAACATGATATTTATACCATGTCGGTTGTTCGTGAAACTTTTCGTTGGTTTTAATCTGTTTTTCATATTTTTTAACATTGGTAGAAATAGTCACACAGTACAGTGGTAGAGCCACCTCCTACCACTACCTCTATCGATGTAAAGTGGCTTATGCCGCATTTCGTTCAGTGAAAGATATATCCGGAGGCTTTACCCATACCGCCATTCCTATTCTAACTTAAAGGATACACAATTTTGACCATCTCTGTGTTGCAGACGTATATGGGCGATGTACACAATTTTAATACTAGAGGCAAGCATAAGCTTGAATTACCGTATCATCGCCTGCACAAGGTACACAAGTCTTTTTTGGAAATGGGTGTACAGTTTTATAATAGGATACCTGCGCATATTCTGAATTTGTCTTATGATCGCTTTAGGCGGGCTGTGAAGGGTCGTCTCATTGGTGGTGCATACTACACCATCAACGACTTCATGACTGACAAGTCGGAGTGGGACCGTCAAATTGCTTGCTCAACGCGGATTTTGTAGATTTTGTAGTTTGTGTATTGGAATTTGTTCACTTTTTCGGAGTGGAGGCGTTCTGTAATAATTTCTGATAGCTGTTTAATTGTAAATTTGCCTTGATATGGTGTTCACATATTTAATAGAAACTTAATTTTTTTTTTATTATTTGCCACAATTTTTGCACAACGTTACCACTCTAATTAAAAGGTGTCGCGTTAGTTGTGCTCGAGTACTGTGATCGCATAGAATTTCTTAGTTAACATGTAGGACGTTGATTTTAATTTGGTTGGATCTTAATTGTGATTGTCGAGTATTCTGTTTGCTACACCTTTTATTCACCAACCTACTGATTTGTTTTCAGTAGTGATAATAATATTGTTATTTATTTCAAATGGTTTGAAAAGAGTATTTGGCACATGAGTTTCTTGCCCGGTTCTTCTCATGATAGCCCCTACACTCGGAATCGGGCCGCTCGTGGCGATTGCGTCCGTGTCTTTTTTTGTTCCACAGAGGCACATTCCACAAGCGCTCGGGTTTTGTTTTTTTATTTAATTTTAAATCATAATGTTATCTGTACTTGTTGACTATTTTTAAGTGTCTGTGAAGACCTATAAAAATAAAGTTATTTTGACTTTGACTTTGACTTACGTCAGTCACTTACGGCATCCTTAAAAAAAGAGTTCCCTCCATAAATGAGTCCGCCTGACCGATGAAATAAGATCACTCGGTAAGGCGACGTAAACTTACTCATGCTGCGTTTCCGACAATAGTTTCCGACCCTCTTCCTAATTTGGCCAATGTCACACAAAAAATCTTTCTCTGCGTGTTTAAGGCAGTAATATTTATGTAAAAATCACGTAAACTAAGGGTCGAATGATGTCTTTCGGCCGGGTATTCTTGGGATAATGTAGTTGATTGTCGAGGAGTGGTGATTTGTCAAAGCGATCTCGCCACGCCCCGATGATAACGACACTCGGTACCGTTACGACTTTTTGCTGGATAAAAGATAATTCTCAAACAAACAATGTATATATACATACATATAGGTGAATATTGGACACGAGTTGATCTTGTGTTTACATATGCGTAAATATAATTGTATCCTTCATATTATTTAAATGAGAACCTTCACCTGGATAACGATTATACTATAATATGAATATATTTCGAAGTTTCTCAATATTTGTGGTAAATAAAGTTACTTTTGACGTGACAACGTCTTAAATTAGGTTGCGGCTGGGAGTCACTTATGAAAAAGTGTAACGCTCGGTAACGTTACGATGAGTCACCGAACGAGAGAGAGGCCCGCCGAATGCCTTGCGTCTCTCTCCCACTCAACTATGATCGGTCTGCCGCGCGCGCAGCACTAGAGAATTAGGCGCATTGAATCGGCGCATGCTTGTGTCTCTGTCTTTGTCTTTCTCGAACGTTCTTGGCGTTGGAAAAACAAGAAAGCGTCATAATACAAGTTCACACGTGTGGTTAAAGTATCGTCAGCTGTGTCTGTAGTGAAAATGTGGAGTGCTTAGATTCGTCATTTACAACAACTACAACAATAAAGGTAAATAATTGTACACTGATATTTCATTATCGTAAACTATGATTGATTGATTAATTGTTAGATTGACACAAAAGTTGAGAAACTGAGTTTATAGGTTATGTCATACTATTGATAAATGTTGATAGTGTTAAGTAAATTATTAGTTTAAAATTAATTAATTAATTAATTATTATTTTACAAATTTTCATTAATTTCAAATTTATTTAGCAAAAATTTGAACCTTCGATCTGAATAAATGTTTTGATTTTCGAATTGATTCTTTAAAATTACAAATATTAAGAAAAAGTGGCAGATATAAGAAAACTTGATTTAAACTGTGTTGAGCAAGAATTTTAACATCTAATTTAAGTAAATGTTTTAATTTTCAACTTCATCATTTACAATTACAAATTTTAATTAATTTCAAATTTATTTAGCAAAAATTTGAACCTTCGATCTGAATAAGTGTTTTGATTTTCAAATTGATTCTTTAAAATTAAAAATTCATCCATTCAATTTCAAATGTTCAACAGGAATCACCACTCTCAAAACAATGGAAACGGACGAGCAAATGCCTTCAACTTAATTATATTCATATCAATAAATATTCTACCGAGAAAAAGACGTTGTCACGTAAAATCTTCGCCCGTAAAACCGACTTTACAGGCAACCAGATTTTTTTTTAAAGGATTTTTTTCTTGCTTTTTGGCAAGCCATCTTAATAATCAATAAGCTGATTAACATAACTTCACGCCTTTTGTTACCCGAAGGTGTAGGCAGCGGCTGTTAAGCCTCGTCTCGCCGTTATGTTTACGTCCCAAATGGAATAGGTGACGAACCTATTGCCATACCGGGCACAAACTTTTCAGTCATTGTTAATTATCACACATAACTTCCGAAAAGAATTTCGAATAGTCATTGGTGTGTGCCAGTGCCAGGATTTGAACCCACTACTCCTTGAATCAGAAGCGGGGTGCTCGCCACTGCGCCACCGATTATTTATATAAATACCAAATTCTACGTGAAGTTGGCATAGAGAACACAGCGTCATAAGACACGATTCTGACACATCCCACTCGCTCCTTCGACTTCTACAGCTCTTGTCTTACACGCTCGTTGCTTTAAATGGCACAAAAACTATTTTATCATAATCTATTTACAAAAACAGTAGAGTAAGTTTCAACATTTTAATATGCTGTCTGTACTTACAAATTTTAACACGGTATTCGTAAATCCGTTACTATTTTATTACATTTCCAGTGTTTAATTCAAATGGAGATATAGTTCAATACGGCGGGGCGGTAGTACGACTTTGACACGTGTAAAAGTTTCCTGTGTGGGGTTACACACAGCCCAAAAGATTTGTAAGCTTTTATTTTAAAAAGTTAATATCTTATTATTAATATTAGAAATCCAAAAGTTTGTGAAACTGTTTAATTCGAATGTTTGTTACTTAGGGTCGAGTTCGCCAACTATGACTTAACGATGTGTTAGCTAAATAGAGCTCCAAATATAATCGGACTTATAAAGTTAACACTGTTCACCAAAAATAAAATGGGAACTGTTACCTAAAAAGTTGTAATTAGAACGAATGAATAGTAAAAGAATGAGTAGTATAATTCTATTTAGTGAAATGGCAGTGTTTGTGTGCAATTTGTATACATTCGCTTACATACGAGCGACATCCAAAAATTTTAGGATAATAATATTATACTGCAAAATACGAACGGTGTTATGGCAATGCGATTCAGTCACCATAAACGCCTTTGTTATTTATTAGCATTAAGTTTTATTCTGTTGATCTCTGTTGTCGTGGCAACGTCTGAAATGCGTTTTATTATTTTGCTTTCTCGTCATAATCTTGGAAATAATTTCGTCGTATTTGGAATAAACGGGGTGCCCGTATAATTCACTTACTTATTTGAAATTGTCTAAAACATTATTTTCATCTAAAATGTAATTTATAGCTACTTCTATTATATTTTATTTAGGGTAGAGGTTCCAATAATGAACAATACACCAGCAATTGATATTTTTTTTATTTATTAATGAAAATATAGTTTTTCGATAGTTTTAAAGTTATAAACTGAATGAGGAATGGTTATATGGTTAAACTAGTTAGGTTTCAAATAAATTACCAATTTTAATTAAACGGGATTTCATTTATTCGTCTCCCAAATACTGTTTATATTTCCCATAGATATATAGATAACTATATGACATGATAAAAAAACCATGTCAATGACTAGATATCTAATGCCGGGTAGTTTCCATCACTGGGAATGGACGACTGGATCCTAAATGTCTATCAATGGTGATTTTAGATTTTCCTATACCTTCTCAAATTTCTAAGAATTTACTACAGATACTTCTACTATGCATTCGTGAGAATATTGATATGATATTTTACTAATGACTCTTGGTCTGTGTTTTGTACTAATTGCTTGTATTGCTTTTTTGATGAACACTGTAGTACAAGTGTCCATTATTAGATCCTTCACCTTACTTTATTTATGAAATGTCACATTTGTTTACAATAACCGCCGGTTAAACGAGGTCTTTGAGGTACATTAAGATAATTGGTCGATTACAGCACTTAATCAATGTTAAGTGCTTGGTGTACAGCAAAATATTGTTAAAGACCCGTTTACCGCGTAATCGGCTGAATAAGATTTAATAATCTATTCGCGAACACGGGCCTAAATCACTTAATCGTTGAATTTAATGACAAATGTCAAAAAATACCGATAATTTATATTTAAAGTGATATAAATTATCTGTAAGTTTAGCTAAACATTACTTTGGACGATATTTGTAATAATAGTGATCCCTGGGATAAAAATTCCACTTGTATTTTTCATTATTTTGAATGATTCATTTACACCTACGTAAGAAATTTTATCGGTTATATTTTTATTGATCATGAATATTTATCATACCTAACATCTAGAAGGATTACTAATGCGATATTGTTATAGATTAGAACCATCTGAATCAAAAGCTAAGGTATTAAACCACTTGGCTAAAAAGTTTATATTATAGCGCAAAAACTGCACGGCACTAGTCCTCCTTTGGCCCCATAATTAATGTTCTTTAAAACAGCATTCATTTCCTTATATTTATCCGGTTTTAAGATTCGAAAAAATAAACAATTAATTTCTTTGTCATTTTCTTCAGTTCTTATAGTTTGATATTTATACAGCACCTGTGTCAGAACTTTAAAACAATGTAATCCACTATGAAGCGTCCTTGGTTACTGCAAACACCAAACTTGTATTCGTATGCATCCAGAATATGACTATTTTTCTTTTATCCCACGTAATAAAGTTTATTTTGCCATGATATTTATTTATAAGACTGTATTTAATATTGGTCATATTGCTCTGTCACACTGTATGCGTGGAAGTTATAATAAAGTTTCTAGTTCTATGTCGGATAATAGCTGGAAGCTTGAGTGAACTCTGAACAGTATGATGGTTTAATACTAGAGAAATTTTGTAGGCTTCGGTTAGGAGACTTTTATTTTAAAATTTAACTTAATGTATAATTGTTAAACCTGAAGAAGGATTTTTTAAAACTTGATGTGAGGACAGAAGTCATAATAGCTCTGTAGCCTGAAGGGATTTTTATTTAAATTTTGCCAATATAATATTACTATTCCTTTAGATTGCGGTTGCCTTTTCAATAGACAGATAAGTTTCGAGTTAGTATTGCAATAAAGGCATTTAAAAAAGTTATAACAGTAAAGGAGAGGGTCTTCCCAAATGCGTCTTCAATAAATCTTCATTTAAACGTCAGAAATAGTCTGAAAGTGAAGCATGGAGACTATTTACGACACGCGTGGGCGTGGTTTCTTCCACGAGGTCGTGTAAGGGTCCATGCACTATGCTATGATGGGTAGGAATAAAATTTTGATAAATAATTTAACTGTCGATTTCAGTTCAGTCTAGGTGGTATAGTGGTCGAACTCCCTGCTTATATAGAAGTCGGGGGATGAATTTCAGTCACTAATTATTTCTCTGAATTCATTTAATTATATATGTGTGATAAATATCGACGACTAACAACTATGTGCCCGGTGTATGGCAAAGGTTTTGCCATTTGGGATGTAACATGATGATTTTGCGCTTCTGATTCGAGCCTTAACAGCCGCTGCCTAAACCTTCGGGTAGAAAAAGGCGTGAAGTTTTATTATGTTACATTTTTGACGGGCATCGTGGCGCATTGGTAAAACTACTGGCTGCAGCAATGAGGTCGGGGGTTCGATTCCCACCCGAGCACAAATATTTGTGACAAACATGAATATTTGTGTGGTGTCTGGGTGCTTTTCTATGTATTGTAAGTATGTATTTACAAAAAGAAAAGTATATATGTATTAATATTCGTTATCTAGTATCCATAAGACAAGCATATAGTTGCTTAGCTTGGAACTAGAGGGCGCTGTGTGTATTGTGTCCAAGATATTATTATTATTATTATTGCTATTTAACAATTGTGGTTACAAATTTGTTTATGCTCTGTAAAAATGGACTATTCATGTATTCTATAAACACTATAATAGTATTTTTAATTACAAAATATGTCTAAAATAAACCTGATATAAATAATTTAAGCTGAAAAACGGAATTAAACTTGTCAGGTCACTATATCTGTATACAAAAATACAAAAAAAAAACATGTTTTTGTATTTTTGTAGATAGATATTGTCTAACATAATCATTATCTCAATTCTTCCCACATGATTGGGGTTTCTATTTATAGTAGTGTAACGTTTAAAAGTCCTAGGTTTGAGTTCTGGTATACACTAGTAAGTTTTTCTATGCTTAAAAATAAAAATGTTAGAAACCGATGTTGAATGTTATATAAACCGAGGACCTGGTAAAGATTATGGATATCAATTATGGGGAGTGGCATAGGACTATGATCAGTGGCGTTCCACAGTAGGGGCTTACGTCCAGCAGAATATATTTGACGGCTAATGACGAATGATAATTTAGATACAAGAATATTTAATATATGTATATGTTATATGTATGTATATGTTATATATATATATATATATATATGTTTTGGTGAGCAGCCATTCCTATCCTAAAGGAATGGCTGCTCACCAAAACATACGAGGAAACTGAATACCTACTTAGTAGCATGACATAAATTGACAGAGTAACAACAGAGTCTGAACTGAATTATACACATCTGAATTATACACACATATTATGTTATTGTAAACCATAATTAAAATCCGACACTTATAGGACACAACTTTATATCATGTACTATCTAACTTTCCTTTGTAATTTTATATTTTTATTGCAACTGAATAATATGTCTATAATGTGAGCTGTGCACATAATCAAAACAACTACAACTCTGTGCCTAGACTACGGGCCACCAAGATACAGGCTCTGCCTAGTTTGGGGCCCACGGAAATAATAATGTTACACGAAGTAAAATAGACAACAATAATATTTGGAGGAACTTCAAATTATACACATTTTTGCAATTATTTGTTATTCTCTAGATTTGTAAACCACCTCTCTTTGACATTTTGTACTAAACCCAAATTTGACTTGCATTATTTCTACTGCATTTGATATATTCTTATTTCTCATACTTGACTATTACTAAATGTTACAACCTTTGAATAATAATTTTGTTGATGTATCCAACTCTATATTAAATTGTACTTGTAATACCTATTTCTGATAAATAAATGAATTATTTAATATGATTTTTCCTAAAATAAAATTTAAGGAAAAAATAGTAATTTTAATATTAGTTATTAATCAATGAACCTCACCCTTATACAAAACATAATTCCAGATCAAAAAGGTCTCCAATTGAGGAACACCATAAACCCATACTTATTTCCACATAAATTGCAGATAATAACAATCGGGTTCACAATGTCCTTCCATACGACATTTCAAGTGTACTTTCGACCAATAAACGGTCCTGTGTCATTTTACAAATTTAATTTTGCCGGTCTGAAAAAGACCGTTCTGTTTTGTATTAGGAACATTTCAATTTTTGACTGTGAAGATAGAAATTTGCAAGATGTTTTGTTGAGAAAGCCTTAACGAGATCATTGTGAAGACTATTTTTGCTATTTTGATACAGTTAAAAGCTGTTGTTTAGGTGACTGCTTGCTTTGAAAAGCTAAGTTGTTTTTATTGTTATTTCCATTAACCGTATGTATCTGCCGATACAAGGCGATTCAATTTTATTTTTCTAAGAGGGCTTTTATTGCCGTTAGCATATACTGTAAACAAATGGAAATATTCATACGTTTCCGGGTATCAGCCGCGCAGTTAGTTTGCTGCATGAATGGGCGGGCTCGACCGGTGAAATACCACGGCCTCACAGACGTAAAGTGGCTCATGCCGTTTCGCATTTTGCTCTCCTCTTCCCTATCCAGTGCACTTTCGACTCCTTCCATATTCCATTGTATGAGCCGGCGAAGCAACTGGAACTGTTCAGGTGTCCATGGGTTTGGGCGTTTGTTGCTGGCCATCTGATGACACACCTGCTTGGTTGCGCCCTTATCCCATAAAAAATAAAATAAAAAAATTTAAGATCTAGGAATATATTAGCTTTTACAACCAATTTCAATTTATTGACGTATATAGTTTTTTCATCATTCCGAGGCCGAAAGTTTGAATTTCTTCTTTTGTTTGCGGGAAGAAAGATGCATATTTCAGACTGCTCACAATTAGTGACAGTTTAAAATTTAGTCTATTTTTGTTTTAATTTTCTTCCCGTTATCTATTTGAAATAACTTATTACCATGGTAACCGTGCAGTTGTTATTTCAAGCCCATATTATTATACGCGCGGCAATAACATCATTTAATAATAATAAAATAAAATAATATTTATCTAAGAGTCAAATTTTCTGATTCTGATAAAAATTACATCAAAAATATACATAGAAAAAAACTTGTGTATAAAAAATAAGTGAATACAGCTGTGTAAAAAAAAACCCGACAATGAATTCATCGGATTATTCAAGTGACGACTCTGAAGATGAAGAAGTGCGACGAAACATTGCTGCGGAAGCTGCGGAAATAACTCAAAATTTAGCACCCTCCAAATCGGTACAGCGATATAAAAATTGTCGAATATTATTAATAATATCTATTAAGTTTAAGATAATTAAAACTATTAATTTTTTTTTTTCGTTTGGGGGGGCTTCGCCCCCCGAACCCCCCACCGGGGCTTCGCCCCGGACCCCATCGGGGCTTCGCCCCGAACCCCCTCAATGAATAATTTGAACTACATTCGTTTTTCTTATATACAATGTCATTAAACTTTCGGTCCTGGTATGATGAAAAATAGTATACGCGCCACGGGAAGATAGCAGGACTTTTCGACCCACGCTTTTGTCACCCTCGCCTTCGGCTCGGGTGACAATATCGCGCGGGTTGAAATGTCCTACTTTCCTCCCTTGGCACGTAATGTACTATATTATATAATCTATTTGTAAAAATATTTATATTCTTGACAGATTTTGGCGTTACAAAATCTTAATTGTGACCTTGTGTTAAATGACCCGAAATGTAATGAATAACTAAATTATTGATTGATTGATTAATGACATCCATGAGTATAAGCCATTTTTGCATTACGTCAACAATGCGAAAAATATAGACGAGTGCAGAAAAACCTGCACAAGGTGTTTATCGAACAAAGTCTTGTGGTCGAGTGCTTCGAAAGGTTTTGTGGTGGCCCTTGAGAGAAAAAAGGCGCGAGAAGTATGTAAGAGTAATTCGTGCAAAAGACAACACCTTGTGCCTATGTCAGGTCGGCTGCTGGTGTTATCGATAAGTTCGGTGTCGCTGTGGGTTTGCACTAAAAATCCGTCTTGTCTTTATCTTTTCTTGTTGATTATGGATGTATTAATGTCAAACATACAGGAAGGGGCACCAAAGTATGCTCTTTACGGATGACATCGTGCTGATTAGTGACGATAGACAGGATGTACAGAGCAGACTAGTGAAATGGAAGCAGAGAATGGAGAGTGCTGGCATGTTAATCAGAATACTTGTTCTGCTCTCATAGCGCTGGACGGAGTGTTGTCACCAGGTTGCTCTGAATTCAAAAAATATTGTTTGGCAGATTGTACAGAGACTGAAGAGTACAATCAGCCGCTGTGTGTGGTATTCATGGATTACGAAAAAGCCTTCGACTCCATCGAAACTTGGGCAATTCTGGATGCATTGCAGCGATGTCGGATTGACTGGCGTTATATTGAGGTGTTGAAATGCTTGTGTGACACCGCCACGATGGCTGTCCAGATACAGGATCAGGTGACGAACTCCACCGAGCTAAATCGAGGTGACGAGGAAGACAGGGAGATGTCATATCTCCCAAACTCTTCACCAACGCTCTAGAGGACGTCTTCAAGACACTGGATTGGACTGCACAGGGACTCAACATGAATAGTGAGTACATCTAACATCGTCGATTTGCCGACGACATCATTGTAATAGCAGATTCGCTGGAACAGTTAAGCGGAATGCTGCGCAGCCTAGACGAGTCCTCCCGGCGTGTCAATTTGGGCAACTTGGACAAGACCAAGGTCATGTTCAATAAACATGTCGTGCCCGGACCGATAAGCGTTGAAGGGTCAGTTCTCGAAGTCGTAAACAAATACGTCTACCTAGGCCAAAATATCCAGTTAGGTAGACGAAACTTCGAGAAGGAGACAGACAGGAGGATTCAGCTGGGTTGGGCCGCATTCGGCAAACTGCGTCGAGTTTTAGACTCGCCTATGCCGCACCAATGTGTCTTACCGGTAATGACCTACGGTGCCGAAACGTGGACACTCACGG
Organism: Euproctis similis; assembly: GCA_905147225.2. Classification (NCBI taxonomy): domain Eukaryota; kingdom Metazoa; phylum Arthropoda; class Insecta; order Lepidoptera; family Erebidae; genus Euproctis; species Euproctis similis. The sequence continues at coordinate 19,209,801 of LR990106.1, forward strand.
TAGGGCTAGACCACAAATTTAAAGTCGCTCAGTGAGCTTTAGAGCGAGCTATGCTCGGGGTATCTCTGAAAAATAAACTCAGGAATGAGTATATCCGCCGGAGAACTAGGGTGACCCGATGGTCAGACGACCTGAGGAAGGCTGCTGGAAAAGACTGGATGCGGAAGGCTGAGAATCGGATGTTGTGGCGCACATTGGGAGAGGCCTATGTCCAGCAGTGGACTGCAATAGGCTGATGATGATGATGAATAAAATTGTGTTGCCCAAAATGCCCACGTAAACTTATATACGTATATAGATTTAGACCGCAGGGGACCTGAAAAAAATATGTTATTAAATTGTTTCTTTGGGGTCGAACTCATTTTGAACACAGGTTGTAATTTTGTCGGAGTTACCAGTTTTTTATGTTGTTACAAACTAAATTTGTAACGTACCGGTTTATGTAGGGTCATTAGAACCGCGGGCTTGTAATATTTTTAGTAACTAAAAGAGCCACGAAGTTCCCTGCATGAACTGGCCAGCCCAACCTAGGAGATTTTACGACTTCTAGAAAATCAACGTACGTCAAAATACCAACATAAAAAGATATAGTCTGGGTTATTGATTAACTTCACTTCTTTGATATCCGAACTCGTATGAATTAGAAATTATACAAAAAATGCCCATTAGAAAAGTGTCCGATGGAAAAGTGTCCGATGTTTATTCTTCCCGAATGCGCATTTCCAAAAATCATAATCATCATCATTTTACATCAGTTATAATTACGCGCATCTAATTTCTGTACTGGTAAAATTTTAAGGCAAGGAATAGTTTTATGTTGCCTTAAATTTTAAATAATTTGTGCAAAAACGCGTTTTGCTAGAAAAATCACTTAAATAATCACACATTTAATATTGTTAAACAACAATCATTAATATTGTTAAACACCAATCAACTTTGACATCTCAATTTTTCTAAAAAAAAGAGACGAAAATCGCTTATTTCAGAAATGAACTTAACGAGAATTCACCACAGCTTCAAAATATGTTCACACAAATAATTTAGCACACAAGTTTCATTTACGATCATTTAATTTTGTAAGTTTAGTTCTTAAACGTGTACTACTACAGAGAAATATAATAAGCAAAAGTTCACCGAAGAACGTGGTGAAGTTATGTAAAAAGAAAAGAAAAAGAAAACAAAATAAAAATTGGTATATTCAGTAATGTAACAATATATTTTTACGATATCGTAAAAACGCGACGGGGATTTTTTATCTTAGACATTAGACGAAAGAGGGTTCACTAAGACAGACGGCGCTAAAGTATCACAGCTATATCAACCTATGCTCTTTGGTGAATTAATATTTGAAAGTGATAATAATATTATTCCAGGTTGAGATGTAAAGTTTCTTCATTTATAACACAATGGGAATGAAAACTCTGGAGTGCTATGATTTTATAGAAGTTTCAAAGTTCATTTTTCAAAAAATCTATATTAGAAAAATAAAGGATTTTGGTTGGACGATAAACAATTTATTATTTCTCAATCGAACCTAGTCCTAAGTAAGTTTTTTTTTTGTTATACTGTAATATTTCCCGTAAGGGATTTGGCATGAAGTTATATATGTATGCATGTTTGATTGCATTCAAAATTTATCTTTTTTATTTTAGAACATTGATCTCAAATGTGATAATTTCATAATTGCTTGTTGAATAACATCATTTGAAGTGGTTACAAGTTTTAAATATAAACTATCTACTAATTCAATAAAAATGTGTACCTACAATATAATAACTAACTTTACTAAAAACTAATCTATATTATTCTTAAATGTATCAATTTAATAAGTTCTAAACTTTTACTGTCTATTAATACTGCAACTGAGATATGTATTGTATTGTAAACCAAACTAACCTACCTCCCGATCTGTAAGTAAGTAAATAAAAACGCTAAATGTAAACGCTGAGGGGGACCTGGTATCCTGAAATACGGGCCCAAGCCTAGTTTAGGTGCCAGTCTCCACAATTACATGTATAAATGTTTGTATATTTTTATATTGTGTAAATGTTCATAATTGTGGTGAAAGTAAATAATTTTATTTTTATTATTATTTGATAAATTTATATTTTACTATCACTGTTTACCAATCTATTTCAACAATTATAGGTTTTAGAATACTATAAATAGAATAATTTTGTGTAATATAATAAAAAATCTAATCAAACATATTTATGTTATAGATATATATTTAGATAGATATTTAGATAAGATCCACACATATTTATGAATTTCTTTTATCTTAATATCGCCATAAACGTAAAGAAAACCCTCTTCAATATTAGAAATTTATATGAAAAGTTGTAAACGAAAAATTTTTACAATTCATCGGAAACATGTAGGCATAAGAATTTTATTCATACTCGTTTATTACGAAACGTAAAAATGTTTCCTTTATTTTTGAATGCAACTCGCACAACGCCATCTAGGTTGAGCTACAGCAATCTATATATATATAAAAGAAAGTCGTGTTGGTTACACCACTTATAACTCAAGAACGGCCGTACAGATTTGGCTGAAAATTAGTGGTAGCTTAGAGCCAGGAATCGGATATAGGATAGGAAAATATGGATAAATTGCGAGTGAAAGACTACAAAAGATAGTTTAATTTTCCCATACAAACGATTCGTTACCACACATTGACACACAAGGCAATTTGACCTTTAAAATATACCACAAAGTTCATTGTTAGTGGAAAGGTTCCAGATAAGCTAAACTATGGGATGAATATGGATATTACGCTTTTAATCAAATTTCAAAATTTCTAGTGTCATGTCACTATAATATGTTTGAAGGTTTCAATTTATAATTAATTTAATCATGTAAATATTTGGAAAAGTTATTTAAGAACTAAAAAAACTGCAATAAAATTTTAATAATGCATTGGTTTGGAGGGAGCATCGCAGAGGCGGTAACATTATCAAGCAACGGAATGCCATATTTGTCAAAGTTGTTGAAGGTTACCACGAAGAAGGTGACGAGATTTATCAGTTCAGATGACATCCACTATAAGATATGATGAGTCGTCTCTCTCTAATCAGGCGGCACCAATGATTCCTCATCATGAAACTCAAGAACGGATCAATAAATTGCGAGTATACAAATTTCACACAAATTTTTCAAGTTGTATTTATTCTTCAATAGAAGGAACGGAAGGAACTCCTTCAGAAGTATTGTTTTTAATCTAGCAACCTACCGACTAGGATCGACAGGATACTAGAAGAGCACCTCAAAGACCGCCAACTTATTAGAACAAATTAAGACCATTAGAAGGAGCCAAAACGTTTGACAACATGGATGGTTGGAAAGAATGCCATGTTGTACCGACCACACTAAGAGTGGGATAAGGGCAAGAAAATGATCATGAGTTTGCATGGGAATATGAAAAAGTTATGAATGTTGGCATTAGTTAAATAACTACAGTTACAAATTGTAACAATATATGTTATGTGATTTGTTTTTGTTTTTCTTTTAGAATTGAACTTTTCTTACTTTAATTAATTAGATATTATCATTCCAAGGAGAAGACGATGGTGTCGCAGTCATTGTAATGTGGGCAGAGCCATCTAACTGACACGCGTACTGATGACTGGTGAGAGACTGATCAAGAGAAGAGTCGTATTGCTTTGTCAGAATTGTGTTCTTTTAATATAACCATGTCGCGCATGTCAAACACAAAAACAGCCGCACGACTTAATGAAATTAAGCCATTCTGCAGATGCAGTACTCCTGTGATTTTGGAATGAGGGGCATTTTACTACGACCCGGCAATAGATTATTGTGCCGACAGATCAGTAAAAAAATGGAGAAATGATAACAATTTATAAATAATTTATAAATTGTTATCATTTCTCTATTTTTTACAACAATAATTATTATTGTGAGGCGTTGAAATACAATGATATATAAACTGTTTAATGCTATGCCGGAGGAAAAGTAAAATTACCACAGTTGGTGCCACACACAGATCTTTTAGGCTCTTTAGTTTCTGAGATTAGAAATAATTCTCTACTAATAAATAATATCGCAGTGTCTGTTTGTAATATTGAAATAACCGCTTTTTACGAAAAGCATGTATATACTGTATATTATATTTATTTATATATATATCGGTATATGCACCGAAATAACATTTTTTAGAGTTTTTGTCTCTATGTTTGTTCCGGCTGATCTCTGTAATGGCTGGACCAATTTTGACAGGAATTTTAGTAGGTAACTGATGCAACAAGAAGTAACTATTATTACTTACTTTTATTTTAGAAATTAATCTTTTATTAACTCATACAACAATAAAGTTCGCCGGTTCAGCTAGTTGTATATATAGCTACGCGGTCACAAGATCCAACCTAATCAAATTAAGTATTTTTTAAATGTCTTTTTTTTAAATGTCATTGACAATCAGTTTTAGCATATTTTATATTTTTTACCCACGCAATACATCAAACTAAAATCTTAAATCTGTTAAACACGTTACGATTTACATTTATAAAAGCAGACAGGTTATATAGCGGTTAAAAAGAAAATGGCGGTCACCCACGCAATACCTACGTGACATGACTATTACTTACGGACTTGGAACTGTGAATGACTGAACATTAAACGAAAGCTATAAAACAGGTGGATATCGTCCTGGTAATTTCACTGGCCGTACAGAGTGAGGTGTGAATAAGATGTTCATAAAGAGAGTTTCATCGGGTTCAAACGGGTCTTCTGCGGTGTCAAGCACCGCCCATGGACTTCTGCAATATCGAAAGGATTACAGTTAGCTTGCTGACCTTTACGATGTATTACGAAAATAGGACGGAGAGGAAAGAAGAAAGGGGGTGTGAACGTGGTATGAGCCACCTTACCTCGATTTTATGTTTAATCGTGTTATTCCACCGGTCGAGCGAAACCATTCAAACAGTATCTCCCGCAATGAGAATAAACAATTTGTGTTCTTCGTGCTGTAATTTATTTAATGTCTCTCAATAGTCCATTTCAATTAAATTTGGATGACTTTTTAATTGGAAAGATGTTGGAAGATGTTATTGTATATTTTCACAAATTTTAATGACGGTAACTGTTCATGAACCGGCGGAAATACGTATTTAATTAAAATGTCGAATCATATTTTTACTATATAACACATATTACGTCTCAGAAAACCTTATTATGTCTGGCTATTTGTTGTTACCTATTATTTGTAACATATTTAAAAATATATCTCCAACATTAACATGTTTAGATATATACTTGTATACATAACGTCAAGTCCCTTGCAGGGTAAGTAGAAGGCACAGAGCGCAGCAAGCCACCATTCTTACACACATTACTTGCTTCTTTGACTTTCATAACTCTTGTCATTTCAGAACGCTCGTCTATTTTTGAGGCTCCCGACACCACCTCCCTCAAACACTCGTTCAATTTGGTCATAGTAAAAGGGTTGTGGCCGTCCTTGACTCTCATATTCAACTGCTTTGGCATTGTATATCTGCTTAGTCAATCTTCCATCATCCATTCATTCTACATGTCCAAACTACCGTACAACCCTTAATAGAGCATACCATTGTATACTTTTACACCGTTACTCTCTTTCAATCCAACAGCTTTATTTTAATCCCCACGCGGTTACTTTCATGCTCACTTTTCCATACCCAACTCCCAATCTCTCTACAAATAAATGATAGACATATTTTGAGAATTTGTTTTTAAAAGTGTTTTAAATATGATATTGTACTCGTAATAATAACACAAAATAAATCGCTATAGAGCTTTGTTTAGTATGAATAATACGGCATTTAACTAAATATTAACTATAGTGTTTAATAGAATATTGTCCAAATAAATTTTAGTTGATGGTAATGTATAAATGGTAATGTATAAATATAACTCACATGAAGAAAAAACTGACCTCAATTGCAGTCCAGCCATCTGTAACTACAACAAGAGAAAGAAAGGCTAATAAATTTCAATGGTTTTTATTGCTTTCCTCGGGATAGTAAGTTATATCTTACATTTTATCTACATTAATATTACAAAAGAAACGAGCTTTTTATTGTTTTTTATTTATTTTAACTGTTTTGTTTTTTTTTTTATTTGTAATCACTGGTTTATTTATGAAAGTTATTCGATTGTAAATCATCAATGAAAGTCCCAAAGGAATGAAAGATAACAAATCAATCAAATATTAAAGTTTTTAAATCGATATAAGGATCGTCTCGATGAGCCGACGGTTCAGAACTTCTATTTAAGTTGTTTCGGATTCGAACTCGGTCCAATGACTTTTCATTACACACAGAATACGTCAATTCAGTCAGCGGTCATAAGTATTTATTAAAAAAAAAAACTACTAAAAGGTCATTGCGATTCAACCTGTAATTTATTTTCGGAAAAGAATAATTTCAGTACTATAAAATTTCAAAAATGTGAATATAAATTATTCTGAACGTTAAACTCGAACGAATTGAGGTTTTAAAATTAAAACAACTTTTCAATTCAACTATATTTTATTCTGAAACCTATCACGCTTTTATTAAATTGAAATATTTTATGTAATTGAATCCTGAATATGTTCACATATTGTTAATATACTTTTTGTTTTTAAGCATCACGCCTTTTTTTAATCTATGATGTAGGTAGCGGCTTTGCGTAGTGCGCTGAAGTTTTAGTAGCGTCAAAAATCGACGTGCGTGCATCAAAAAAGTTATAAACGTCAACGAAGCGAGTGAGGTGTGTAAGAATCTGCCTTATGGCGCTCCGTTCTCTTTGCCTACTCCGCAAAGGATTTGGCGTGAAGTTATGCATGCACGCATCCATGCTGAAGTTTTATGTCACATCAGACACCATGTTCATCATCGTGTCACTCATCCAGTTTAATCACAAATAACTTCCAAAAAATAATAAAATTATTCCGAAAAGTTACCGACATGTAGTACTTAATATACCTAATATAAATCATGTTTTCGTTGACAGTCTCGGTGGCGCAGTCGCTAGCACCCTCAAATCCTGGCACACACCAATGACTTTTCGAAATTTTCGGAAGTTAAGTGTGATAAATATCGATGACTGACAACTTTGTGCCCGGTATGGCAATAGGTTCGCCACCTATTCCATTTGGGACGTAAACATAACGTCGAGACGAGGCTCAACAGCCGCTGCCTACACCTTCGGGTAGAAAAAGGCGTGAAGTTATGTTTTGTTTCGTTGTCAAGATATATAATAAGGCGGTACAAAGTTCACGGGATCTGCTAGTAGTCTATATTATATAGATACGACAGGCCTCGTGGCGCATTGGTAAAACTACGGGCTATAGCAATGAGGTCGGGGGTTCGATTCCCACCCGAGCACAAATATTTGTGAAAAACATGAATATTTGTGTGGTGTCTGGGTGTTTTTCTATGTATTATAAGTATGTATTTACAAAAGAAAAGTATATATGTATTTATATCCGTTATCTAGTATCCATAACACAAGCATTTAGTTGCTTAGCTTGGAACTAGAGGGCGCTGTGTGTATTGTGTCCCAGATATTATTAAAAAAAAAAGATATGTTATACTGAAACTGTGGTATTGGTTTCCACGAGTACAACATCCATCCGCTTTGGAAGTGTATATCTGCATAGCCAGTATTGCATGGTATAACTCTATAACGTAGTGAACAGCCTCAATAGATGCCTATTCTTCATTTGTGTGAAAATAAATTCAGCGATAAGTCACATAAATTGTAAGTCTTATCGATCAATTAGATGTAGTTAAGCTTGCGGTTATTGGCATGTATGGACTATGAAACAAATAGACTTGACAAACTTCATTTACTTTGACTCTTTTTTTTATTTGAAGCTATCAAAGGCCGTTAGATTAGTATCACAGTCAAGTTATACCAATCGTCTGTAGATTGAGTGTTATGGTTCTGGACCAAGAAATCTTGACTCCATGTCAGGTTTCCACGAATGATTTTTAAGAATTCTCTACTGAAGTTATTTGTGACAAAAATTCATGCATTAAAAATTTCTTTGCGACGATGTCACCGCCGATCTTATCATTTCGAACCTTGAAATTCGAAACAACTGCCGCTGCCCATACCTTCTGGTATAAAACAGCATCAAATTAGAAAATAAAATCAAATGTGATAGTTGAGTAAAATAAAATAAATAACTACCTGATAACTTTAAGAATAAGTTATGTGCAATCCTCGGAAGGTTTCATATCAAAAAGAAAGTTCATATAAAATATCGATATCTCTCCTAACTCCAGTTGTTGAAAAGCCACATGCTGCAAATTCACCTAACTTAGTTTATCCAAGTTTCTATCGACCAAATTTTTAGTTTGTGCACGTTTGAACTTTTGATTTTCACATCTAAATACTGTTTAATGTTATACTTGAAAACTACATTTTGAAGAAAAAAATTGTATCTATTTGGCATGAAATTTATTCAACAAATTTATATCTTCAATAAATGATCTAAATCTAAAAAAATTATGGGAATTTGAAGAGAAGGATAATACTCTAATTTTCCGTTGAAGTAAATTTTATTCCATCAGTAGAATGCCATATTTCCACTAAGACCTCTTGATCTTGCTCTTTAATTGATGAAAACCATAAATTAATAATCTCTAGTCACAATTGCCTTGCCTCCTGTAGGATAAATGTAACGGGGTAAGATTTTTAGGCTTCGATCACCAAAAGAAACATGTTGGCAGTCAACATCAATCTGAGTAGTATTTCACTATATTTCACGAGCAGACTGTGTGTCTGCTAGCTTATTAAACTAACCAGAACATTGTCGTTATCAATTCCCAAAACTTGCCTTGTGTATCACTTCTGTAGACTCTAAATGTAGTAGCTATGACATAAATTGTTCTGTTATCGCTTTCCGGGCCACTTGACGTCGTGTGCGATCGTTACGCGGACAGTTGCGGTTGAGCTGAAATGTTCCTGGTTATTTTATTATAGTATCACTACAGTTGCTATCTATGGAAGGTTTATTTAAGCAGAAAGTAAAGTATGATTTAAGATTCTGTTGTCCACTTGAAGAGTCCTGTCGACATTAGTCATGGCTATGGTCCAAATTAGCTTTTCGAGCAAATTTTGTTTATTGTTGTTCTAGGGAATAATTATATCTTCAATAATATACGATTAAAATTTAAAATCTCTGATATGAAACACAAGTTTGCATTTTTCTAAGTTCTCGGGTTATTTAGATAATTATTTATTTTTTGACATAATTTAATTACTCCGAATTGCTGCAAAACGTCTATAATTAGGTACATTATGTATCTTGACAATATTTGCAAGATTGGCTAGTTTTCTTACATCGTTCAAACAGAGACAATTTAATTGGTTACTTCACAGATTTGGCCATGTTTAATTCTATTCTGATTAGAGCATTTCAAAGAGACTTATGTATCAGATATCACACATAACATTACAGTTCATTGATTTTAAAGCGATAATTAAAAAATATCACATTTAATAAAGAGAGAGCCTTTATAGAAAACAATATCAAGCCTAAACGCCCGTTAGTGATAAGGTACAATTTTACGGCAAACAAATAAATCGATGGTCGGGTTGATCAATAAAAAAAAGGAAAAAAAATGGCATTCTAAATTTGAAATTACCTTCATCATTTCCATAGTAAATATGAGCGTAATTCTCTGCTCTGTTTTACTGATGAACGAACACAGCGGATATTGGACGATTGATAGCACATCTCTCATCGTTCACAGTTGGGTTTCGATATTTGCATAAAAAAATCATACACTGCACAGACTTCTGATTCAGATAAATCAAAGCAAAAAATAATATTGTACAAAGAAATAAAGATATTAAATCGATCATATACGATTGGTATTCGCATTACTAGGTTTACTTATTACTATTTTTATTTGTCTTTTTTATTATTCATAAATGACCGATTTTAGAGTGAGAGAAAGCGGTTTACAAGTGTTTTGAAGTAAAATTCAGCACCGCTAAAACCACTTTTGGAGTAAGAGGCGGGTAATTTACTAAAAGAGGCATATCGTCTGAAAATTTACATATTGCCAAATGCCCTTACTTACCATCATAGTTTCATAGAGATAAGTGAAGTAGAAATATTAGAATAAGAGTGATATTTTAGGCAACTTTTGGAGTTAAAAATGACAATTACTTAAAGCTATGATGTCGTTTCACAAAAAAAAGTAATTCCCTTGGAGAGCTTTCAGGGATGGCGCATAAACGAAAAATATTCATAAAAACTTAGGTGTTGCTGAATTGCTATTCTTAAAAAAAATTTTTAAGATTAACATAAGTCGCAACAAAAATAAATTACGCACGGTCCCATATTCTATTTAAAAAAAAAAACGAATAATACCTATCAAATGATTCATTTCAAAAGTATTTTGTTATCATAATAAATATCTAATTAAATACATTCTTTTTTTTACCAAATTAAGACTTGACTTGGGTATAAAACTTTTGGCATTTTTGGGTATAAAAAGTAACTGTTGTCGCATTCGTAAACCTAACTGATATACAAACAAAAGTTCACAAAACTCGATCTAACCATTTCGGGGCAAATTCATTACAAATAAAATTATTTTATTTATCAGATTATTAAACTATTGAATGTCGTGTGAAAGGAATACGCAAGACTAAGTAAGTTAGGATGGTTGGTTAAAAAATGGATTAAGAATACTCTTCAAGAAAGCTTTTTTAAGGCAAATCTGGTGCAAACAGGCAATGTTTATTTATTTATTTATTTTAAACAAATAAATAAACATTGCCTGTTTTAAAGTCAAAAACCTTTAGGCGGCCCACGATTTAAAAAAAACTCTAAAATTCAAAACCATTCAAATGGATAGAATGAAAACTAGACAAACATTATATGAAAATATTCAAGCACACTGCTCAAATAAATAAAAATATATATATATATATATATATATATATATATATAAACTTTACTATTTTCCATGTAAAAAGTAGTTACAATAGAGAATGGCCAGGGAATATTTACATTTCATCCGGTAATTATGTAAATGTGAGTCGCAAGAGTTAGTTGGAATCTTATTTGCATATACGAAGTTGTAGGAAACCAGCTACTGAGACGAAATTTTAAACTGACTGAAGTGATTTCCATGGACGGAATAGCAAATTAGTGAACTGAATTCAGATTATAAATAGTTAGATTTTGTAGTATATACTAGTTGAGCCAGCGAATTTTGGCATTTGATCTATCACTTAGGGCCCTGCTAACGTTGCGTTGTTTCAAACATAGACCACCACAGAACACCACGAGGCCCGTAATCATCGGGTCGGCGAGGTCGGCGGGTTCGATTCCCACCCGAGTACAAATGTTTATGACAGGTATGAATGTTTAAATGGCGTTTAGGTATGTTTTATGTATTGTATGTATTTACAAAAGAAAATTACATTATTTATATCCGTTATTTAGCTTGCATAACACAAGCATTTAGTTGCTTAGCTTCAAACTTGAGGTCGCTGTTTTTACTCTCTCCAAGATTTTATTATATTATATAGGAAATTTTTAAGGTTCAAATTTCATTTTATATTGTGAATATGAATTATTTTCTATACTAGAAGAACTTTTTATCCAAGTTATCTTGGTGGTCTACAGGTCAAACAACCCGCTTTTAAATCAAAATGTCGCAGGATCGAGTCCAACCTCAGACCAACGTCTTTTTAAAATTCTTTTCGGAAATTTATATTTTATTCATGATGACTGACAAATTCTGCTTGTTTATTTGGCTCGTATAAATTTGACGAATACAGACTTAAAAGCCGCATACTCCTTCGGATGGAAAACAGCGTGAGGCCATAAATAAAATTTCGTAGTTAACAATACAGCACAACCTAAATTATTTAATACACTCCTGCTTGTACGAAAACTTAATAAAATAATGCAATAGCATTATTATGTTTGGGCGAAATTTAAAACCACAGCACAGTTTGCATAATTCCGCTAACAAGCAATGAACAATGCAAAAACACCAATTTATCCAACAATGTTGCATAAATAAATAAAAACCAGCCTGTTAAATATGATTAATGCTTTTTTGAACATTGCCTTTTCTATTAATATGGCTTTACTGATTTACTAGTTTATCAAGCGAACTTTGTACCGACATATTATATATATATATAGGTTTTACCAATAAAAAGATCAATATTGCGCTCCTTATAATCGCAGCGGGGGCAACAATTTAAGGGCAAATTTACCCTTTTGAATACCAATTTTTGACTAAAAATTTTATTTAAATGCAGTAAGTATCATAGACTAAGCATTAATAGGTAGGTTATTTAAATGCAGTATCATACACTAAGCATTAGTAGGCATAATATTACATGCGGTGACGTTGAATCAATTTGATGTCATCTCGTGGCCGTAGTTCGCCTTAAAATATTAAACGTTCAAGGACTTCCTCATAAATTAAAAACCGTATTGAACAGGTATTATTGATCAAAAAAATTTTCACGTTACATGTCCTAACATGAGCTGCCTTTATAACATGTCGCCTTATTATAAGTGTAATTTATTTCTAGTTCAACAGTTCGGCACATTTGGCTTGAAATAATGGTTCTATAAAATAAATGTGGTACTTTCACCTCTTAAAAATAATTTATGTGTTCACAATTCACTTAAATTGGATAAATTGTAGAGATTTGAGACTACCTATAAAAAATGGTTATAAGAATGCTACGATTATTTTAGTGACAGATTTTTTACATTGAAATGGAAGTAATATATTTTGTTTTTGAAATTATTTCTTCATCTGAAATCTGCAACTGTGAACTATTTATTATTACAAGAAAAAAATCTTTGTACGTGTCCATACATATGATTTTGTATAATACTTATTAATAATTATTACATAGCAGGACAGTTATGATTCTTTTTTTATTTCTGAACGATTTTATCTTGTGTTTATTGTATTATGTATGATATTATAATATGAGATAAATAATGATATTAACAAGATAGCGGCCACGTCAAAAATGTATTTTTAATTTTTGTTTTTAACTTTTGAATAAGTAAAACAAAAATCAATTCAAATTGTTCACAGAGCATTGATAGACACTTTTCTTAAAGATTGACTTTATTATTATGATTATATAATTGACAATATCTAATATATAAAATTTCCATGTCACAATGTTAGTTACCGTACTCCTCCGAAACGGCTCGACCGATTCTCATGAAATTTTGTTTGCATATCAGGTAGTTCTGAGAATAGGACCACATCTATTTTTCATCGCCCTAAATGACAAGAGCAGCCCAAACCCTCAATATTTTTTAAAAAGATCAGTCAGGGTCAGCTAGTTATTTTTATAAAATCACTAGCTGACCCGGCAAACTTTGTTTCGCCTCAAAAGCATTTTATGAGTTAATAAAAGATTTTTTCCATAGTAAAAGTAACTAATAATAGTTACTTCTTATTACATCAGCACTAAAAAGTCCCGTCAAAATCGGTCCAGTCATTACAGAGATTAGCCGGAGCAAACAAACAGACAAAAATTAAAAAAACAATATATATATTTTAGCGTATAGACCGTATACTTATATATTATTATGTACATTAAATGAATATATACAGTAAATACATGCACTTTTTTACACACAAAATAAAGCGGTGTCAATATTACAAACCGACACTCCGATTTTATTTTAAGTATAGAATTAGATATTGATAGGCCAAGAAACACTTTGAATTATTTCCAATCTCAGAAACTAAAGAGGTTAAAGGATCTGCTGGTGGCACTAATTGTGGTAATTTTACTTTGCCTCCAGCACAACATAAAACAGTTTATAGATCATTATATTTCAACGCCTAAAAATATTTATAAATTATTATCATTTCTCTAATTGTTACTGATAATTATCGGCACAATAATCTATTGCCGGATCATAGTGAAATGCAGCTCGTTCCAAAATCACTGGAGTACTGCTCCTGTAAAATCGCGACGTGCCCGATATGGTTTTATTAAAAGAACAGAATTCTGACATAGCAATACGACTTTTCTCTTGATCAATGTCTCTCTAGTGATCAGTGCGGTTAGCACGTGGATTGGCTCGGCGTACATTACTGCGACTACTATCGTCTTCTCCTCGGTATTATAATACCTAATTAACCATAGTAAAAAAAGTTCAACAAAAATAAATCACGTAACGTATATTGTTACAATTTGTAATTGTAGTTATTTCACTATTTATATACAATATTCATAACTTTTTTATTTGCCCATACAAACTCATCATCATTTTCCTGCCCTTGTCCCATTTTTAGTGGGGTCGGCACAACATATCATTCTTTCCAAGTATCCATGTTGTCAAAAGTTTCTGCTCCTTCTAATTGTCCTAATAGTTGGTGGTCTATGCGGCGCTCTTCCAAAATCGTGTCGATCCTAGTCGCCAGGTTGCTATGTTAAAAATAATACTTCTAAAGGAGTACCGTTCCTTCTATTGAAGAATAGTGACGGTATCGGTACAAACTGATAAATTTGTGTGCAATGTGTGTCCTCGTAATTTGTTGATCCGTTCTTAAGTTTCGCCATGAGAAAGTTGGACTGATCAGAGAGAGCCGACTCACCACATCTTTTTCATCTATAGTGGATACCGTCTGAACTGTTAAATCATCATGACATTAAAACAACTTTTAGGATTATATCGTGTTTATTTATTACTTATTTTATTTATTTCCCAACGTTTCGAACTCTTTACAGAGATCATTTTCACGAGATAAATCACCGTTACCTTCTTCGTGGTAACCTTCAACAACTTAGACAAAAATGGCACTCCGTTGCTTGATAATGTTACCGCCACTCCGATGCTCCCTCCAAACCAATGCATTATTTAAATTTTATTACAGTTTTATTACTTCAAAAATAACTTTTTCAAATATTTACATGACTATATTAATTAATAAATTAAAAGCAAAAACACTTTTTAAAGAAGCTTTTATTTAAGCGCTCAAAAAATAAGAAAATTATATTTCCTTAAAAATTTCAAGTATCAACTTAGAGCCTCAGTATGTACAATTTATATAATAATAAAAGATCACTCAATAAGCCCTTTCATTTGATACCCATATTGCAGAAATGCATTCAAAATATCCATTCGTTCTCTTGGGTGGTCCGCCATATTGGATATAGAATAATGTCACACATCATATCATGCATTGTCATCCAAAGTAAACGTGTATACAAAATTTCAGCTCAATCGGTTGAAGATATCTACTTCAAAATTGAGTTGCAAGATTCCACCGAACATACATACTTACATACATACATACATACAGTGCAAGTTGAATAAAAGCTTTTAAAAATTGCAAACCTTCAAACATATTACATGACACAACAAATTTAGACATTTGATTTAAAGTGTAATGTCAACATTCATCCCATTGTTTTGCAGTTTCCATAGTTACAGATCGTTTGTACGGGAAAATTAAATTGTATTTTTTAGTACTTTACTCGCAATTTATCCCTATTTTCTCTATCCTATGTGTTATTCCTGGCTCTAAGCTACCTCTCCACCAATTTTCAGCCAAATCTGTATGGCCGTTCTTGCGTTATAAGTGTTGTAACAAACACGACTTTCTTTTACATATATAGATTATTACTTGACAATAAGAAAAAAATCAGCTCAGTAAAATATTTATTTGGATGCGTCATCTTTTTCTTGAAGAATGAGATTAATCTATAGGCTGATTTATGCAATGTACGAGTACACCTTATACTATGGTCGGCTGATGGCACTACCGATGAATTCTGAAGTCTTTGTGGGCCTACACCAAGGGCCCTCCTTGTGTCCTTAACTTTTCCTGTTAATTATGGATATTTTGGCCGAGCACTTCACTTTTGAATCAAGAAGCTTGTGTTTGAATCCAGATACACGCCAATGACTTATCGATTTTTTTGAAGTGTAACTTCTAATGGCTCGTGCAACCGTTTAACGCTTTTAACGCCCCCTTGCGGCCGCTGAATATATTATATATTAGTATGAATGGCGAAACTGAACCGGTCTATATATAAATCCACGAAGCAAATTGGTTAAGCCTGATTATTCGCAGTATATAGACATCTAGTAGCGCATAGTGGTACTATTAGCGCATAATTGATAGGTATAAATTATTAGTGGAATAGTACCACCATCCGCTGCTAGATGCTGCCACAGTCGCAGCTCCAACCACTAAGATGATAAAAGCTATTATATTGTGAAAATATTTATGATTACATTATAGCTAAAGTCATTAAAAAACAAAAAATCCTTTCGACTTTAAACCGGCGAATAGTTTATATTCGCCGAATTAAGAACGAACATTATTTTGTACAATAATAGACATGTAGTAGCGGGTGGTGTTAATTATATTGCAAATATAATTAACTCAGTTATGTTTGATCCTAGTAACTATCCTAGTACTAGTACTATCCGTTTCCATAGCAATATTAAAGATAAAAATTAATTTAAAATGTGCTAAAATATAATAATATCTGTTTTCAAAGACATCGTTCAAACATACCTTGCAATCAGAAAAGCAAGTAGTCAATATTTTTTATATTGTGATGTTTCTAGAAGCTACATGTTGCCACGCCCGCTGCTACCACGATTAAGATAAAGTAAAAGTTATTATATTGTGAAAATATATATGATTACATTAAACATCATATTACAAAAGTCACCGAAATTAAACTTTAAGTTTTATTTAATAAAGTTTCAAATATTGACGCAGGGCGCTATCTAGCGGCAACTGTAGTCAACTATAGCCGTTTATCATTTTAGGTAATTGATTTATTATACATAATTACATGTTGATATTTATGTGAATATATTACTAAAATCTAATATGAACATCGGTGAAGTAATTTTCAAGTTATATAGTCACTGTTTTGATGATAATTCCACAGCACACGGTTTATTTAATAGATACTTCACTCGCTTCGATGTAGTACCACTGGTTTTCAGTAGATGTCCTTGCTATTAATACTTTTTATCTAATTTTCTTTTCTAAAAATATACTTAAAACACATAGAAAAGAACCTAGACACCATACAAACAGTAATGATTATCATAAATATTTGTTTGATAGAACCGACATTAATTTCGCAGACGGTTTTTTTTAGTGAATGCACTCCTATGCGCGTCGTAATGTAAGTCAGATAAATTCTTTTTAAATAGTTATTAATAAAAATGAGTTTAATGTACATTTATTTGTGGAGCTTGTAAAAAAATAATAAAAAATATAGGCACATAGGCATTTGTGCCTGTTTCCGAATATGTATGTAATTCAATTTAAAAAAAAATGTTAGTTGTTTCTTTTGACGGCAGAACATTACAAAACGAGAGGAAAAGAGAAAGAATGATAAAGGTTAGGAAAGAGAGAGAGTGGGTCAATATCACTCAAAAAATATTGTTTTTTGTGATTTTTCCCGAAGCGAAGTTAGCAGTGTGTAATTAGTTTGTTTACGTGTTTAAAATATTTATATCATCGCATTTTTTTTTTAAATTTAATTTATCACTTATAATTTAATAGTGCAGTGATTTTATTTTCGAATTTAGTGGATAAGATTTATAAATAATGAGTGATAACAATCCAAGAGATAATGCGACGGATTTAAAGTTACAATGCCAAGGTGAAGATATATTTGATTGTTTTTTAATTTGAAAATATTTAATGACGCATTCACCTACATCTACAAAGTACAAATAAGCAGAGATCTGACTTATTTGAAATATTTCTATTTAAAATACAAATACAAAATACCCATTTTGTATTTAAATACCTTTTTGTTGAAAGCATTTTTTATTTTATTTGAAATACCTCTCGAGAGGTATTTTGTATTTTGAATAGTCATTTCAAAATACAAAATATTTTGTGATTAATTTTAGCCAAATTCATTCATAAGATGCCATTTCTTTTTGTAAGTACAAATTTAGTATAGTTTGTTATTTATCGTATGTACTAAAATTTTAAAGTTTTTATAGGTTATTATAATTTTATAGGTAAAATTTAATAGGTGGTCCAGTGGTCGAGCACCCCGCTTTTAAATCAAGAAGTTGTTGTGGGTTCAAATCCTGGCTCACACTAATGACTTTTCGAAATGATTTTTGAAAGTTATATATACACTAGTTGACCCGGCGGACTTCAGTCCGCATCAAAAGAAATAAATTAGTAATACTTGGATCTTAAAAAGTTCAATTTGTGCTATTTATCGGCACGCATTTTGGCGCGCAAACGCAACTGCTATGTACCGCTATGTTAATACTGTAATATCTTCGTAAATATTAGTTTAAATTACATGCTGTAAATGGCTATATTAATCTATATTAAAATCACACAATCACAATCTATTTAAGACACTTAATTGGATGAAAATTAATGCTGTAATGTTTAAAATTGCTTCGTAAATAAGCCATTATTTCTCGTAAAAAGTAAAAAATAATTATGGTAATTGTGGGTTATCCCTAAGATATAGACATATGCCCTCGCGGACTTTTTTATATACCTTTTAAAGGTGTATAATAATGTAGTACATTGTTTTGATTTATCACTTAGGGTTCAGGCAGCGTTTTCGATTAAAGTTTTAAATCTTGAAAATTATCCTTTTTTTTCACTACACTATTCATGAATTATAGATCAAAACCACCCCGTTTACACCCTCTAACTATTAAAAAAAACCGCATCAAAATCCGTTGCGTAGTTTCAAAGATTTAAGCATACAAATAGGGGATAGGGATAGAGAAAGCGACTTTGTTTTATACTATGTAGTGATACATAACCTCATGCCAAATCGATTGCGAAGTAGGCAGAGAGAACAGAGCACATAAGGCACGACTCTTGCACGCCTATTATACGCACGCTTATTTGATCTTAATTGTCTTTTTAATGATATAAGGAGGCAAAGGAGCTTGCGGGTCACCTGATGGAAAGGCGGTCCTGAAATACCTTTGCCGGCAACTCGTTCCACAACGGAACAGTGCGTGGAGAGAAGTGCCAAGAGGCTAAGCCGATCTGACAGAGTTTGGTTTACGACAAGCCGAACCGCGCGTCGTTGGATGCGTTAAAATGGGGTAAGCTGGTACTCATCTTTTGACAGAGGCACCCCGCCCAAAGATGAGAACAGTATTCCATGTGAGGTCGGAAATGCGCTTTATATAGCTGCAAGCGATTTCCTGACGTGAAATACCGTCCTTTTTCTGAGCTGATTTCGCCTTGCCCTCCAGATAACCGCGAAACTGAACAAGTCAACCCCAAGAATTCCGATATCGGTTAAGGCGGGTAACCGAGTACCCTCAAAAAAGGGGGGCAACAAAATGTGCCTTTTCAGCGGGAAACGCGCAGACCTGTGTCTTCTTAGGGTGGAATTAGCTAAGTTGAGTCGGCCTTAGTCCGAAATCTGACTACCCAGAGTTTCGATTGTAGACACAGTTTATTCCGGTACAAATCGACGTTTTCCCGAGAAATCCGCGAGTGGAGTGGCGTACCGTATCCGCATTACAATGAAGATTGCTGTAATGCAGCATGTCATTGATATGCGGAAGAAACAGCGTAGGGGATAGCACTCAGCCCTGGGGGACTCCAGCACTCACGGATTTTAAGTCGGAGCATGACTCGTCGACAACGACCTTAATGCGGCGAGTCGCATGAAAGCTGGAGACCCAATCGCATGATTTCGAATCCGCTTCTCGATCTACTGGCAGAGTGGCCAAAAGACCGACCGCATTGCCACGTCAATGCTAATCCCCTGTGCGAAGAATGGACCAGCCCCCTGGTTGACAGAGCCCTCGATCAGTTTCTTTGCAAGATCTTTATAGAGTGTACTGGGAACCCATGTTCCTAGATTCTCAACCGCAAACGCTCAACCACTGGACCACTGAGACTCATTGAAGATTTTGTCGTGAAAAAAGTACATATAATATTATGTCAAACAATAAAATTATTGTTATGCTACAATAATTTTATTGTGTTATTTCTTTTCTGATATGCAGTTCTCGAATTGTAGAATAAGTATTAAAAAAGAATGAATATACTTTTAGTAGGTACGAAGATCCCAGAGTCAGCTAGTTATTAAGATAAATACATTTTTAAGGGCGAGACGATGAGGGAAGCATTTCCACTGGAGGTCCCAGGAGTAAATGCAATTTTTTTTTACAATACGAAGTTACACTTCTTTCGCGCGGAGGGACTCCACGTACGTTTTTTTTTTTTCGGAAGTTGTGTGTAATAAATATCCATGACTGACAACTTTATGTCCACTGTATGGCAATAGGTTCGCCCTTATTCCACTTGGGACGTAAACATAACGGCGAGTCGAGGCATAATAGCCGTTGCCTACACCTTCGGGTGAAAAAAGGCGTGATGTTTTCTTATTTTATGATAAACAGGCAAAAACACCATGGCGTATACTCTGTGCGGATGACAACGTGCATGTTGGTGAAGATAGACAGCATAATATATAAAAATGGTAAAATGTCCACTGTCTGGTGAAATCTGTGTCGACCTACTCTCCGCTGGATCATGATAACCTTGGTTCACGGCGACTATGGCGATACAAGTCGGCAGACTGGGACGAGATGCGACACTTTTTTGCGTCTTATCCTTGGCGGCAGGTTTGCTTTTCTTCCAAAGATCCATCGAGATGCGCGGACGCTATTACCGATGTGGTGCGTCAGGCGATGGAATATTTCATTCCATTCTCTGACGTATCAATCAATGGCAAAGCTCAACCTTGGTTTAACATCGAATGCACTGTTGCTGAACAGGAAAAGCATTTAGCGTACCTATCCTGGGTTGACTCTAGACAGCGTAAATCTCCGGACATGAGGTCAAAGAAGAAAGCCTTTAACATAGCCGCCAAGTCCTACAAAAGGGCACTCAAGAAGGCACGCGTCAACCGCATACAAAACATTGGCGCAAAGCTTTCTACTGCACCATCCGGCAGTAAAGCTTTTTGGTCGCTCGCCAAAGCGGTTGAAACGAACTTCTGCCGGTCATCATTACCTCCACTGCTGAAACCTGACGGTACACTGGCGCATACCGCTAGTGAGAAAGCAGCCTTATTCGCTTCTCTCTTTGCACACAACTCGCGTCTAGATACTGGTAATGCTACTCCCCCCCAAATGCCTCAATGCGATTCGTTGATGATGGAGATCCGCATCAAAAACAAAGACGTACTGAGAGCATTGCGTCGTCTAGATGTGAACAAAGCCAGTGGACCGGACGGTATACCAGCTGTACTTCTTCAAACTTGTGCACCCGAGTTATCTCCTGTATTGCCACGTCTTTATCGCCTTTCCTTGAAAGCTGGAATCGTGCCGAAATCCTGGAAGTTAGCCAATATACAACCTGTACCCAAAAAGGGCAGTCGGGCCAACCCTGCCAACTACCGACCCATCTCCATTACCTCCATACTATGCAAGGTCATGGAGCGCATATTAAACCAGCACTTAATGGCATACCTAGAACATAATGATCTCCTAAGCGATCGACAATACGGCTTTCGTCGGAATCGATCAACAGGAGACTTTCTAGTGTATGCCACACATATCTGCTGTGAGGCCCTGGAGGGGAATGGTGAGGCACTCGCGGTATCTCTTGATGTCTCGAAAGCCTTTGACAGGGTTTGGCATGCCAGTCTTATTGGCAAGCTTCCAGCTTTCGGTATTCCCCCTACCCTGACTGCTTGGATTGAGGACTTCCTGAGGGATCGATCTCTGCGTGTCATTGTAGACGGCTGTACATCGGAATGTACAGCCGTCTACAATGGTCCAATCCAGCTGGAAAGCTGGAACACCCGCATTCGTGAACATAGACTCCGGTCTATGTTCACGAATGCGGGTGTTCCTCAGGGGTCGGTCCTCTCCGCGACCCTCTTCCTGTTGCATGTCAACGATCTGCTGGTACCGGGTATCTACGGTTATGCTGACGACAGCACGATCGTTGACAGGTATCGGGTCAGTCCTCGAACCAGTCGTGAACAGGTCCAGATAGAGAGAGAGGCTATGGTTGAGCGGGTTAACCTTACACTTAGGGCTGTCTCTGAATGGGGCGATGCCAACCTTGTAAGGTTCAACTCTGCTAAAACCCAGACGTGTCTCTTCACTGCCAAAAAGAGCCCTCTCACCTTGGCTCCTACTTTCCAGAGTGTGGCACTGGAATACTCTGACCGCCTCCAGTTATTGGGTATTGAACTATCCCATAACCTTAACTTTGGGCGGTTCATCGAGTCTAAGGGAAAGGTGGCTGCAAGGAAGCTAGGCATTCTTGCAAAGGTGCGGCAGTATTTCACGCCGAAGCAGCTTGTTACCTTGTACAAAGCTCAGGTACGATCATGCGTCGAGTACTGCTGTCACATATGGGCAGGTGCTGCTAAGTGCCACCTTTCATTATTGGACTCGATGGAGAGGCGTGCTATGAGATTGATAGGTGATTCCATACTACTTAACCCTAATTTGGAAAGCCTTGAACATAGGCGGAAGGTAGCCAGCCTCTCAGTGTTCTATAGGCTACACTCTGGAGAGTGTGCACAGGAACTGCATGAGCTGATTCCTCCATCCCCGTTCTATAGGCGAACAACCCGACGCACATACCGCACGCATCCGTATGTCGTGGACGTACCACCTGTCCGGACGAAACGGTTTGCATCCTCGTTTCTTATACGCACTGCAAACGAGTGGAACAAACTGCCTGCGTCGGTGTTCCCAAATAACTATAATGTGGGCATCTTCAAAAATAGAGTGAATAGGTTTTTAACAGGCCAGGGCGATTTACCAACAACGACTTCACTTTCACTTACCAACAGGTGAAGTGTTGTCAAGCCCTGGTCTGTGTATAATAAAAAAAAAAAAAAAAAAAAAATGTAAGCGTAAACTAAAGGGTGTTGACTTATTATTCAGCAAAACCAAAATCTAATTCTTGTTCTGTGATTACGACGGTCTTTCTCATTCCGGTCCCATAGCGCAGGACGGTGTGTTGTTGCCGGTTTGCCCTGACTTCAAATAATTGGAAACTAAAGTGCAAAGCGATTGTGACATATTTCATCGAATTAACCTTGGATAAATGAAGTAGGGATATGTAACGGGGACAAA
This sequence comes from Euproctis similis, assembly GCA_905147225.2. Taxonomy (NCBI): domain Eukaryota; kingdom Metazoa; phylum Arthropoda; class Insecta; order Lepidoptera; family Erebidae; genus Euproctis; species Euproctis similis. Next base: position 19,232,908 of record LR990106.1, read on the forward strand.
TTGCGACCCTCGCATGCCCCTCATGTTGAAGGGTAAGATATATAAAACTATTATGATACCTATCGTCACGTTTGGATGGATGAAAGAAGAATAGCAAACACAATGGAACGATTTCGAAAACTAATAACAATAAATACAATAATAACATTTCATATTTTGTATAATTTTAAAAGTGTGCGAAACCTTTGGTTTGCGAGTTTGTCTCGGTTTATTTTCACCACCCATTCCATTAATATCCACTAAACGAGCCGAAAATAAAAGCCTCACAAATAAAAATTCAAGCAAATATTCTTTACTTTATCATCTATTTCTTTTCCACTCATATATTTCAAAGCCACATCCAAACATTGTGGTTTTCACTGTAAAACAGGACAAATTTGTGTCGGCGTAACGCTCTGGACGTTTGTCATTGTCGAGAGAAAAAAAGGTTGTGAATTCAGGCTTGGAAAAATAATATCCATTATAATCGTGGAATTGAGAGTGTTCCCGTTAACATGATAGCAACATAAATACATATTATAGCAATGACAACTAAGTAATCTCTAACGATTTCAAATGGGGGTAAGCAGAGAGCACTGATTGCTAAAAGACACACATTCTTAAAACTCTAAGTTCTCTTCATCTTGACTTTCCTGTCATACATGCTAATCGGTATTTGTGGCTCCTGAGAAAGAGAAATATCTGTTGTGGTCTTCCTTAACTTGTACTTCCTTTCCACCTCCCACTGCTACACTATTTACTATAACACAACTTCACGCCTTTTGTTACCCGAAGGTGTAGGGAGCGGCTCTTAAGCCTCGTCTCACCGTTATGTTTACATCTCAAATGGAATAGGTGGCGAACCTATTGCCATACCGGGCACAAAGTTTTCAGTCATCGATATTTATCACACTTAACTTCCGAAAACAATTTCGAAAAGGCATTGGTGTGCGCCAGTGTCAGGATTCGAACCCGGACCTCTTGATAAGAATCCGTGTGCTCTCCCACTGGACCACCGAGACTACTATTTATTTACTATTTAGCACTAGTTAGCATATATAACATACACTACATTAACATACATGTAGAAAAATTTCTTGATACTTGGTGCAAATTATTTAAAATATTAACAACTGTAATAGATCAACTGAATTTATTAATTTATATTTTTACCCATCTAAAAACATGCAGTATTTCACAGGTCGTAATTTAAGATCACTTCCAATTTTACACACATATTTAACTTCATGCTATGTACCTTCTGGTTAAGCAAAGAGAACAGAACGCCATAAGGCACCATTCTTACACACTTTACGCGTTTCTTTGACTAGTGTCAAACACGCTCGTTTTTTTCGGAAACTGACATCATATTGTTCAAGGACTCGTTCAATTTGATAATGGAAACTGTGTCGTGGTCATTCTCGACTATCATCTTGACTTTATAATTTCACAGTTCTTACAGGTCTTGCCAAAACCGCAAGCGTATAGCTCTTGATGGTACTCACAAAGAGAGTTGCCCGGGGTATTCCTTCACTCCCTATTATCCGGTTGGGTTCCGTAGAAGTATAATGTCTGCTGACCGCGCGCTACGTCCGAGAGCTAAATGACACTAGCAAATTCTGTAGAGGTTGTCGACAGAGACATAATGCGCCAAGAGCGCAGGCCGCATTTTCCGTCACGCTCACATCAATAATCTTCTTAAGTGCACTTGTCACCGCCGGTGTACCGGCTGTTATAGAATAAAACGGTTTGGTGCACGATGATGGCAAAAGACCGGACCTGCTGAGCCGGTAAGGTGTGATGGAGCAGGGCTGTCGACGCAAGTAGCGCCCCACACTAAAAGAATACCCATCTTTCAAGGCAAAAGAGAATTTGTCTCTGCGTCGACAGCCTTGCCCCATCAAACCTTCCAAGCACGATAGGGGTGGCCGTTGCGTCAGCAAAAAAATATCAACTGGCATAAAAACAAAAACCTTGTAGGTAATTATTTTTTGAGACATTTGGGGATATTGTGTCTGATTGCTTGTTCACTTTATAAAGATATTGCAAAGCAACTGATGAAAAGAGCTCTCGCGACCAAAGGGCTGGTTTATCTTTACACAGAGGATTAGATTGCCATTCTTCTGTGCACGCTCTATTTTGTTAAATATTATAAATAAATTTCATCGATATTTATCACACACAATTTTCACTACAGACTTCCGAAAAGTTATTTGTGTAACCCCGGATTCGAATCCGAATCTCCCAGCCACCGAGACTATTCCACTAATCTAACATGGGATTATTCTATAAAACTTTAATTGTATTTATTCCTTACCCGAGTCTTGGACTGTCTCCAGCTGTAATGAAGAAAGTTTTCAGTTCGCTAATTAATTCTGAAGCACGCTGCCATATTTAATAGTTTCGGGCCGTCTTAAACTAGACTGAACAATACAGTATTTTTAAATTTTATTAAAGTATATTATAAAAAAATTGTAAAATGTTTATCAAGAAATCATAGTCATTAAGAAGCCTACACTCAGGCAGTTGTATCATTTGCATCATCGGTGAATATGGACGTTCTCCAGAGTTTAAATAAAATTAGCATATTAACAGTTGTTTCTCAATTTATAATATACATACATACATACATACAATCACGCATTTTTCCCATGAGGGAAGGCAGAGACTAATTCTTTCCACTTGCTACGATCCTGACATACGTTTCGTGCCTCCTCCACTCCCATTATCGCGTTCATACATGCTCGTCGGTTGTGGCCACTCTTGACCTGGCCTCCCACCAACACATCGTAAATTTGTTGGTGGTAGGTCCGCCTAGGTCATCCTTTTCCGGTTCGTTTTTTTATTTTTTTTATTTTGCTAACATAATTTTAGTAATGAAATATTTAAATTAATATAGGAAACATTGTGCTTTTTTATAATCAGATTTGTTTTATTCTCGGTGGTCCAGTGGTCGAGCACACGGCCTCTGATCCAGAGGTCCCGGTTCGAATCCTGACACTGGCACACACCAATGACTTTTCGAAATTGTTTTTGGAACTTAAGTGTGATAAATATCGATGACTGAAAACTTTGTGCTCGGTGTGTTAATAGGTTCGTCACCTATTCCATTTGAGACTTAAACATAACAGCGAGACAGAAGAGGCCTAACAGCCGCTGCCTTCACCTTCGGGTAACAAAAGGCGTGAAGTTATGTTATGTTTTTAATCAGATTTGCATGATTTTTATATTCTTGATTTTTTTTAATGAAAATGTAATAATAATAGCTTTATTATTAAACTTCTACTAATTTTATTTTAAAAATACCACACTAATTCTGTAATTTCATTATTTTTGCTTTATTTAAACTTGACTGCCTCACTCTCACGTAAGGGTACTTGTAAAACATACATACATATAGTCTAGATATCTGTATGTATACTAAACGTGCTCTATCGCTGAGCAACAATAACGTAACATATACATATTGCACGCCTCTTGCGGATCATATCCGCTGTAGAAGTCGTGTTCTCCTCTCGCTTCGTTGCTTTTGTAAACTGCCTCAATAATATTTTACTCTGTTATATTTGTGTCTAATTATTTGATTGTCACCAATAATTATATTCTAGCTCTATTTTCTTCTAATAAAGTTTATTTGTTAACCGTCAATTTATGTAACAAGCATTACAACCAAACGATCACTGTCCTTCTTGGTGAATTTTATGTACTGATAAATGTTATTTAATCTATTTATTACTCAGATTTTTGCGAATCACATTCATTATTTTTATTTATTTCACGACGTTTCCAACTCTTTACAGAGATCATTTTCACGAGTGATGAACAAAAAGATGGTAGTCGTTCGAAAGCTATTTTCATGATATGAATTAACTGAAATGAACTGAACGAATAAAAATAGCTTTTGAACGACTACCATCTTTTTGTTCATCACTTGTGAAAATGATCTCTGTAAAGAGTTCGAAACGTCGGGAAATAAATAAAAATAAGTAATAAATAAACGCGGTATAATCCTAGAAAGTTGTTTTAATGTTATTATTTAATCTAAATAGATACCGAGAAAAGATGTAGATGAATAACCTTGTCCCTACCAAGTCTTTACCAAGATTATGTCTTAAATACGTGAAAATTATTACGTCTAAAACAAATTCGCTTTCCACTATCTATCCCCTTAAATACGTAGATCTTTGAAATTTCACTATTATACAACTTAACATAGTCTTACAGTCCACGGTGTTATTTGTCTATGTCTTAAGGATAACCCACAATGACAATTTTTATTTCTTTTACTTTTTACGAGTATTTACGAGTGATAACGGCTTAGCTACGAAGCGACTTTAAAGATTAGACCATTACTCCTTATCTAATTAGGTACCGAAATGCATTGTGCATTAAATATAGATTAATATGGCCCTATGCAGCATGCAATTTCCATAAATATTTTCGAAAATATATGAGATTTAAAATCTAGTAGTATAGTTTCCGCCCATAAATACACTAATTATATTAATATTAACAAACACCAAAATTTACTCATTTAATGCTCCTGAGGCGAAACAAAGTTCGCCTGGTAAAAAATAAGTATAGTAAAATCAATATAACATTCACATATTATATAAATTTTAACTAAATTAAACGTAAAAATTAAACATAAAAATTCCATAAAATATTAGGTGCTAAAGTAAAAAAAATATAAAAACCTCGTTAAAAGAAGAGTAGTGGAGAACGGTAATGACATATTGATTTTATTCCTGCGCCGATACAAAGCCTATTCTTACCCTATCCATAGCTCGTTATATTTTCATCAATCAAACGTATGATGCCTCCGGATACTCAACTGCTTTGTCTTAAGGCAAACTTTAAAAAAAGAAGCCTCAAATAACCTTGTAAACACAATGTACTTGTAACGTCTTGCGTAATATTCTAAGTAAAACTTTTGTGTTGGCACATGTACTACATGAATGCTAAAAGATTTAGATACGGTAGTTACCAATGACTGGCCTCGTGGCGCATTGGTAAAAACTACCAACTGCAGGAAAGAGGTCGGGGGTTTAATTCCCAGCCTAGCACAAATATTTGTGACAAACATGAATATTTGTGCTGCTTGTTTAATTTTTATCATAAATATGTAGGATGGATGATGCAAGATTGACTAAGCAGATATATAATGCAAAAACGGATGGATGTAGGAGTCGAGGACGGCCAAGACACACATTCCATGACCAAATAGATCAAGTTCTGGAGGAAGGTGATGTTAGGAGCCTCAAAAGTCGACGTGCAGGCATGAAAAGGGTTATGAAAGTCAACGAAGCGAGTGAGGTGTGTAAAAATCGTGCCTTATGGCGCTCCGTTCTGTCTGCCTACCCCACAAGGGATTTGGCGTGAAGTTGTGTATGTAAGTATAAATATATGCTTGCAAAATAAAAGTATATATGTATTAATATCCGTTATCTAGTATACATAACACAAGCATTTAGTTGCACGGCTTGGAACTAGAGGGCGCTGGGTGTATTGTGTCTAAGATGTTATTATTTTTCAAAACAGTTTCAATAAAAGCAGTAATGATTAAAAATATTTTTCAAATAGAAACTTCGTGATTAAATTTAATTTCGTATCGTAAACCAAATTGACGTATATAAACATTTATACTATTAACGTTTCCAACAGACTTACAGATAAATCAAGCGGTTAGAATATAAAACAAAGTAAAAAATTAAGAGCAAATAAAATAACAATTAAGTTGTTCCTTCACTCTGCGTAACCCGGAAGGGCCTTAACGTGAAATCATGTATGTGTGTATTATTTTTTAAAATACAGTTTGGTACAATCTATAATGTTTGCTTAATATTATGCTCTCTTAATATTATTATGTTCTCTCTGCCTACCCCGCAAGGGATTTGGCGTGAAGTTATGTATGTATGTATAATATTATGCTAAGTAGCTGGACCAATTTGAATGTATTTTTGTGTGCTTTTTGTGTGGGTTCTAGGATTGTGTAGCCGAGCAATTTTCTTGTAGCATAGATAAGCAACCAGGTTAAGCCGTTTAGGGGGAGTTCAACTTCAAATACATTAGCGAAATCATGATATCCAAAAAAATTATAAGGTATAAAGAAATCGAAGACGGCCACGACACAACACCCATATTGTAGAAAAGCATTAAAAATATATTATATCCGGATGAAATGTCGTGGTATTTTACCGGTCGAGTCTATTCATAACAGCGAACTGTGTGGCCACTGTTAATATTGTCCTCCAAACTTAGCGTGTATGCAAAATTACAGTTCAATCAGTTGAGGGTAATTTCAAAATTGAGTTTTAAAGATTTAAGACATACCCGTACATCGAAAAATAAAAATAACTGAGTTTATTATCTTTTCTTATATCAATTATAAGTAGTATAATACCACCACCCGCTACTAGATGTGCGCTACTACTACTATGTACAGATTTTAAATTACACTATACTAGTTGGTTAATAAGCTGACCAATTTATATTTCATTGTTACAAAAAGTTATTTTATCCGCGCTAGTAAGACGGTGTGGAATGCGTTAAATGATTGCATGTCACATATGAAGTTTCACTTCAAGCAAACGCTTTATATAATCTTTTTAAAATAAAAGTTTCACGAGTATTTCACTGAGTATTGTTTCCTTGGCAAAAAAATACAATGTTTTAATTTATTTTTAATAGCACCATCCATTTCATTTCATAGTTCCGTCTCGTCAAGTGTATAAATGTAGCGGACCGCGAACAATCTGTGTATTAAGTAACAAAGTTACTGAATATCCGTCGACTAACTTCTGTAAACCATTTGCTAAGTTTTGTGGAAGCTGTTGAAATACAGCATTAATTGTACGTCTACAAGTAACATATTTCCAAAGAAGATGTGTTTTCCTCTAGTTTAGTTCAGGTGTTTTCTTGCAGAAGGTATATATATTCATGAATGTAATCACTTTACTTTAAATTTATATTTATATGGACATGGATTAAATAACATTTAAATGCTATTGGCAATCATTACATACTAAAAAACAAAGTCACTTTCCGCTGTCTGTCCCCTTATATGCGCATATCTTTAAAACTACGCAAACGGATTTTGTTGCGGTTTTTTTTAATAGTTAGAGGGTGTCAACGGGGTGGTTTTGATCTATAATTCATGTATAGTGTAGTAAAAAAGTGATAATTTTCAAGATTTAGAACTTTAATCGCAAACGCTGCCTGAAACCTAAGTGATAAATCAAAACAACGTACTACATTATTATACAGCTTTAACAGGTCTACAAAAAATATAGTCTCGGTGGTCCAGTGGTCGATCGAGCACACGGCTTCTGATCCAGAGGTCCGGGTTCGAATCCTGACACTAGCTCACACCAATGACTTATCGAATTTGTTTTCGGAAGTTATGTGTGAAAAATATCGATGACTGAAAAACATTGTGCCCGGTATGGCAATAGGTTCGCCACCTATTCCATTTGGGACGTAAACATAACGGCGAGACGAGGCTTAACAGCCACTGCCTACACCTTCGGGTATCAAAGGCGTGAAGTTATGTTATGTTAATTACGAAGCGATTTTAAACATTACATTATAAATGTTCATCCAATTAAGTGTCTTAAACAGATTGTGCATGTAATATAGATGATCCTGGCACTTTACAGCATGCAATTTAAACAAATATTTTCGAAGATATTGCAGTATTAATATAGCGGGACAGCAGTTATTACTTTTGATGCGGAACAAAGTTCGCCGAGACAGCTAGTATTTTATAAGATAGGTAGACAAATGAACAACCGGATCACTTGGTGGTAAGTGAATAGCGTCGCCTAGTGAAGCATTTTATTCTTTATCTGATAGGACGGCAAACGAGCAAGCGTGTCACCTATTGGTAAGCAAAGAACGCAGCCCATGGACACCAGCAACACATATAATGTTACTATTGCTTTGCCGACCTTTGAGGAAGTAGGATAGAAAAGCCCCTTTACCATTCCTTTCTCCTCCTACTCCCTTAAAGGACGGCAACGCACCACGGTGTTCATGGACGGTGAGTAGTTGCTTATCATCAGATGACCGACTTACTCGTTTGCTCTTTTATACCTTAAACAAATACTATACTTAGGCCCGTGTTCACGAAAAGCTAATTAGATCTTATTCAGCCGATTACGCCGTAAACGGGTCTTTAACAATATTTTGCTGTTCACCAAGCACTTAACATTGATTAAGTACTGTAATCGACCGATTATCTTAATGTACCTCAAAGACCTCGTTTAACCGGCGGTTATTGTAAACAAAATTAAATGTGACATTTCATAAATAAAGTAAGGTGAAGGATCTAATAATGGACACTTGTACTACAGTGTTCATCATAAAAGCAATACAAGCAATTAGTACAAAACACAGACCAAGAGTCATTAGTAAAATATCATATCAATATTCTCAAGAAAAAAATATCCATCGCTGGTTTATAGTCCATTATTGGAACCTCTACCCTAAACAAAATATAATGGAAGTCGCAATAAATTACATTTTAGATGAAAATAATGTTTTAGACTTTTTTAAATACTCGTAAGCGAATTATACGGGCACCCTCTTTATTTCAAATATGACGAGAAAGCAAAATAATAAAACGTATTCAACATGTTGTCATAGCAACGTCTGAGTCTACCATGACAACAGAGATCAATAGAATATAACATAATGCTAATAAATAACAAAGGCGTTTATGCTGAATCTCATTGCCATAACACGGTTCACATTTTCCAGTATATATTATTATCCTAACATTTTTGGATGTCGCTCGGATATAACCGAATGTATACAAATTGCACACATTTTACTTTATTTAAATAAGTAGCATTATACTACTCATTATTTTACTATTCATTCGTTCTAATTACAACTGATTACGTAGCAGTCCCCATTTTATTTTTGGTGAACTGCGTTAACTTTAAAGGTCCGATTACATTTAAAGCTCTATTTAGCTAACACATCATTATGTCATAGTTGGCGAACTCCAACCTTAGTGTATAACATACATAACATAACATAACTTCACGCCTTTTGTTAACCGTAGGTGTAGGCAGCCGCTGTTAAGCCTCGTATGGCCGTTTATTTACGTTCCAAATGGAATAGATGGCGAACCTATTGCCATACCGGGCACAAAGTTTTCAGTCATCGATATTTATCACACTTAACTTCCGTAAAGAAGTTCGAAAAGTCACTGGTGTGAGCCAGTATGAGGATACTTAGTGTATCCTGCACATTATTTACATAATGGAAATTGTCATAACGGATGATTATTGATTATTTAACATAACTTCACGCCTTTGTTACCCGAAGGTGTAGGCAGCGGCTGTTAAGCCTCATCTCGCCGTTATGTTTACGTCCCAAATGGAATCAGGATCTGGATCAGAAGCCGTGTGCTCGACCACTGCGCCACCGAGACTGTTGAATTGATTATTTAATATTCTTAAAATTAACTTTGTACTCGATATTTGACAATAGGTCCGCCATCTTTTAACGTAACGATGAGTGACGGCTTTAACAGTCGCTGCCTACACCTTCTGGTAAAAAAAGGCGTAAAGTTACGGTTCTTTAAAACTCTGGACATTATTAAGAATTGTTATGATTAACACATGAGATTCAGCCGTTCCATTTTATGAACTCTAGAATATTTTAAACTAGATTTGGTTCTGATTTCAATAATTTACATAAATCCTCTAACTACTGTCAAACGCCGATACCACTTCAAGTGGACAAATGTTACTAATTTTTCTTTTTACAACCTCGCCAGTTAATAATCGGCCAATAATAAAGCATTTCTAACTGTGTTAAGGCCACGCAGTTTCTGTCATCGTGGTCGTGGTATTTCACCGGTCGAAGGGCCGTTCGGCCGGTGAAATACCACAACCTCTTAGAATATCGACGTAAAGTGGCTCATGCCGCGTTTTACTCGATGAAAGTGGTATCCGGAGGCTCAACTATTTCCCCTCTCCCCTTCCCATCCCACTACAAACTCCCCATATACCATTGCAAGGGCCGGCAACGCAAATGTAACACTGTACCGTGTGGTCAGGTGTCCATGAGCGGCGTCTGTTGCTTGCTGTTGACAAGCCTGCTCGTTTGCCGCCCTATCCCATTATATTAGGTAGGTATATGTTATGCTTCTGGCACAATTTTGTTTGTCATCGATATTTCTCACATATAACTTTAGTAAATAATTTTAAAATATAATTGGTGGAAGTCAGGAATTGAACCCGAGACCTTTCGATACAGCGAAGTAGTTAAGAATAGGACAAATATGTTAAATAAAGTTAACTATTGGGTAGTTTCCCTGGCATAATTTAAAAAGCACTACCAACGAACCCTGGAACTATCCAAATCTTAGCTACTGAGAAATAAAACAGGTGCATATCATGAACAAACCTTTCATAATTGTTTATGCCATGTTTATTATTTGTTATATTTATGTTTGTAATTAGTTTTTTTTTGTCCCATTTAAGACATTTTTTTTTATTTTCAAAAATTTGAATAACATACCAACATGAATTCAATACGCAAGTCATCGGAGTAATTTAAACTCAATATCGCGGCTCCGTTGTTAAAGACATCCTAAAAATGCGCATTCCTTTTTAAATTCCCGTGAAAAGGTAAAAATATCATTAAAAATCAGGGAAAACGAGTCGTCTGAAACTTTATTTATTGCAAATTGGACAAACAAAAATGGTTTCTCGCGGCCATTTTGCCAAACTTATCCCATTCCGGGGGAGAATCGCCGATTTCAAAAGTTTTTAATTTCATAATAATCACTCTGAAAATATTTTGATATAATTTGAAAAAAAACATGTAATTGAAAAAAAAACACGCCTTAGAATCTTCTTGAATATATTCTCAGAAGAGATTTCTTGTAGCTATTTTTTTTTCTTAGAATACTTAGTAAACTGCTTCTAGTAATTGTAAAATTACTAGAAGCAGTTACCGATCCATTTCGAAAATTAAATGTACACATTTACATGTGTACATTTAATTTTCGAAATGGATCGGTAAGTATGATATAGAACATATAAGTTGTCTGTCTTATCATACATACATTAAAACTAACTACAAATTCACATTATGGGTATATCGACTGACTAAAAGAGTATTTGAAGCGAATGTGAGTGGCAGGGTCGGGATCGGGAGATCGAGACCACGAGCAAATAATTGGTCTTTTTAAGAAAGGCAAAATGCGTAGTATCTGAAATCAACGCGAATGCATGATGAGATGTATGACTGTGGATGAAGCGAAAAAGGTGTGTCTGGATCGTGGCTTGTGGAAAGCCAAAGTCTCTGCCTACCCCTACAGGGATACAGACGTGAGTTTATGTATGTATATATCGATTAGTTATTAATTTTTTAAATTACATATCTTTAACCATTTATCTTCATATATTTTTACCTATATCTTTCATGTCTAATCATGTCGTCTTGAAGGTCCGGCCGGAGGTTGAGCACCTTACTTTTTAGTTATAAAATAGTGGGATTGAATTGGGACTCACATTATTGACTTCTCGGTTTTTTTCAAAACTTTTAAGTCTAATATATCTATGTTTGATAAATATTGATGACAGACAATAGTGGGCCTTGTTTATGGCAACAGATTCCGCCACCTATTGTCTCGACGAGACTTATCAGCCGCTGCCTACACCTTAGGGCACAACAGTAAAGTCTTAAAAAACTACTTGCAATAACTAGAGTGCAAACAATATCTCTCTAACTGATCGTAATGACTGTGTATATTAATTTAAAGATTAAAACCAGCTGATTTATATTCTACTTGCTGATCCGGCGTACTTTGTTTCGCCTCGGAAGCGATAAATAAAAGAGTTTTTTCTAAAAAAACAGGAATTATGTAGTAGAAAGCATGTATTTCAATATTACAAACAGAAACTTCAATTTTATGTATATTTATAGAGCGTAAATATATATTTAATAAAAATAAACTCAACCAAGCAACCACAAAGAATAGACAAACTCAAGGAAAGCACCATTTTATATTAACGCTTTAGCAAACATTTTATCCCTTTCGTATTACAGAGGAAGTCATAAATCTTACCGATTTACAATAAACATATTTCTATGTCTTTCCCTTCTATTACTCAAGATATAAAGTCAATTTTGCTTTAGCACTGTAACTTATTGTCAAATGTGTTGAAACTTATAAAATGACTGAAGTTATTTTTCCGTATAAGTTGTATTTTAAATGACTTTTAAATATTTCTACGGCAAGGTGTTAGAATCATTTTTAAAACTTATCCATCACGCTTTATATAAGCTGTATCCGTTTTGAATTGTATTACAAGAAGATAAACTCTTGTCTCGTTCGATAAAGCCGGCTGCACGCACGAAAAAATATGACTCATACGGCGTTACCTTGCTCTGGCGGCGACCCAATTAGTAACGCCGATAGTTGAATTAAAATTTTCTCTTTCTTAATTGTCATAATTTAATTACAATTTTCATTTGAAAAATAAATCTGTTCCACTAGTATTTTCTTATAACTTTGTCACATTCCTTTACACATTACCTCATTACATTGCTCAGACATACCATCCCATTTTCACCAGGTCAGGATCTGATGATGGGAACCAGGAGAAATCGAAGGCAACCTCTGAAAATTGTATGCGAGTCTGGTGTTTTTGTTACGTAATAGTGATTTCTTAGGGATATTCTTTATGGTGTCAACATCTGATACTGCTGTGCTGATGAAGAAGGCACCAAACTCCTCAACGGTTAGGAGTTTGAAAACAGCACTGCAATTTTTCGATAGAAACTACTTGGTAGTATGTAGGGCTAACGTGTTGCTTGTGAGGTAAACTTGAATGTATGTCTGATGCTGCTGTGGTAATGAAGAAGCCACAGAACTCCTTAATGGTTAGGAGTTGGGAGACAGTGCCGCATTTAGTCGATGAAAACTGTTTAGTGGTGTATAGGACTAACGTGTTGCTTGGGAGATAAGTTTAAATCCATATCTGATATTGCTGTGCTGATGATGAAGCTACAGAACTCTTAAACGGTTAGGAGTTAGGACACAATACTGTAAAATACTTTCAAGGCTACGATTGGTCTTCTTTCGGGCTGCAGTGTTATTGACTACCCATGATAATAACAAAAATATAAATACTTAACAAGTATTATCAAACTCTGTTAGCTAAGTACCTTTTAATAACAATTATAGCTCCCTAAAAATATCAACTATTTAAAAAACGGACTTATAATAACTGATAATATATTTAATAAACTGAAAGCCATGTAAATGAACTAACTTCTATTGAAGATCACAACTCATTAGTATCTCTAAAACACGTGAAAAAAATTACTTTAAAAAAAAATTTAACCTACTTCTAGAAACGTAAACCACAAAATCTTTAAGTAAAAAGTCACTTATTTATTTCTAAGACTTTCGCGAATCTCACTCATTGATCAAAACAACTTTCAGGATTATATCGCGTTTATTTACCACCCATTTACATGACGTGACAATGATCTCTGTAAAGAGTTCGAAAAAATAAATGTAAATGGGTGGTAAATAAACGCGATATACTCCTGAAAGTTGTTTTAATTAAAAAGTCACTTATTTTTGGAGTCGGTGCAAGTCCAGGTAACGTACTCTATTGTGTTGCACCGACTTCAATAAAGAGTGACAATAGTAAATATTATTAAAGTTTAAGATTTCTTTCTAAAAGTATTACGTTTTGTATATTGTATTAAGTATACAAATTAGTAAGTTTCGTTATTAAGGGCCTCGTGGGGCATTGGTAAAACTACCGGCTGCAGCAATGAGGTCGGGGTTCGATTCCCACCCGAGCACAAATATTTGTGACAAACATGAATATTTATGTGGCGTCTGGGTGCTTGGAACTAGAGGGCGCTGTGTGTATTGTGTCCAAGATATTATTATTTATAGTCTCGGTGGCGCAGTGGGCGACCGCACGGCCTCTGATCCAGAGGTCCGGGGTTCGATTCCAGACACTGGCTCACACCAATGACTTTTCAAAATTGTTTTCGGAAGTTATGTGTGTTATATACCGATGACTGACAAACTTTGTGCCCGGTATGGCAATAGGTTCGCCACCTATTCCATTTGGGACGTAAATATAACGGCGAGACGAGGCTTAACAGCCGCTGCCTACACCTTCGGGTAACAAAAGGCGTGAAGTTTTACATATTATTATTTATCGCTTTTTGTTATGAAGGTAGGTACTGTTTTCATTTACTTAAAGATTTTGTGGTTTACGTTTCTAGAAGTCGGTTTAACTTTTTTTTTAAGTATTTTTTTTCATTCAATTATGTATTTCAATTACCGCTAAAATAAAAATATCAGTTATAAAAACCACCGGACTTAAAATACTATATTTTGCTTTAAGCCTTTTGCTATACATGCAGCAAAATATAATTAAGATAATTTTAATCAAACAAAAATATCAGGCGTATGCGAAGAGTACACATATTTTTAAAACAAAATAAACCTTAATTACTCATATATTTATTTTATGTATGTTACCAAAATATTATGCGAAATCAATTACCCACTTCTCGATTCGAGGGAGGTGATGAACCGCTCGTTACACCAAAATCGATACACTACATTTAGTATTAAATTTATTCATACCAGCAGTTCAGCAGTTCATACCACGCAGTTTGTTGCATGAATGAAGCTAGCTGGATATCAGAAAATGGACATAAACTATGCCGTGTTTCGTTTAGCGAGAGAGGTTTCGTTGCAGGGCCACCCTCTTTCTCTTCCACTCTTTTCTTTTTAACAGTGGTAGAGCCGCGCAGTTCGCTGCATGAAAGGTCCGCGTCGACCGGTGAAATACCACGGCCTCTCAGAATATCGATGTAAAGTGGCTCTTGCCGCGTCTTGCTCGATGAGAGAGATATCCGTAGGACCAAGCCCTTCTACTGTCCCCTTCTCATTCCACTTCCGACCATTTCCTTCTATCATTATAAGGGACGGCAACGTAACTGACACTAACTAATTAACACTATCCATGTTCAAGTGTCCACGGGTGTTGCTCGCCATCGGGTGACACGCCTGCTTGTTTGCCCTCCTATCGAATACAAAAGGCAACGCAATTGTGACCCGCTAAGTTTTGCAGGTGGCGTTTTGCAAACCACCAACAGTTGACAAGTTTGTTTGTTTACCCCTTTTTACGATATAACAAAAACATTTATTATCCACTGCAATGAATGTTTGTTTCATTCAACAACACAGTCCCTTCGTTTGACGTTAAGCTTTCTGTGAGAAGGAGGTTGTAGGTATATTGTCCTATATACAGTACAAGTTACTCTGTGTTGTTACCGTGTAATAATACCCTATACTCCAGTAACACGCACCGAACGTGTCTAATATGTAACAACGCGACCTGCTTCGTGATACTGAATAACAACCAAGATTTAACATGTTTACTACCCAACCACATACCTTACAGGATTATAGAACAGATCATTTGGAACTAACTACTTGTATAAGTTTCTTAATTTGATTTTGTTAAGTGTTAAATTCGAGCTAAGACTGGTCAGAAAATAACTATTGCTTACACATGTAATCTTGAAAAGGTAGGTACGATATTGCCAGTCACCGATATTAATTTATTTTTTAATTTTGCATTATCCTAAATGAATTATAATAAGTAACTCGGTGATTAATTCACTTTAAAAAATACTAAATAACCTGGAATTGTTGTCCAAGGCGTTTTTATTAATTGAAATTATTTCTCACTTGTTAATTTTATTTCTTTTTAAAATTCTTATTAGTTAATACTGATATAATTCCACCCTTAGTCTATTACGGGATAAAGTAACGAAATGAGAATGAATAAAAAAAATAGTTTCATAAAGCGAATTCAGCCACAGGGCACAAAATTCTAGGATATCACCAAAACCGACAGACCGTTAATTTAGAGACAAGTTAAAATACCCTCGTCTTTGTTGTTTAATCTGGCCTTAAATTTATTACTACAGCATCGTAAGGACTTATTTCAACGCCTTTAAGTGTAACCGCAACTCAAGATTTCCCTTGGAAATCTAAATTTATGCGAAAACCGCATAGAAATATCTCGTATCAGGTTTAATTTTGTTGTTTCAAAGTTTGTTGAAATAGGATTTTACAAACTCACTCACTCACAGTGAGGGAATTCCGGGAAGATGACAATAATTTGAGAATTTCTGGGTAATGATTTTCTGTTTTTTTAATAGAAGAAAAAGAACAGGAATTATCAGTTAAAATAAATTACAATTTATATCTACACTAATATTATTGCCGTCTATTTGTAAAATCAAATAACCTCATAGCTAATGAAATAAGAAGAATATAATAATCTATAATAATATTATCACTGTAGATTTTTTTTTATATTTCCTATGAATTCTATGCTGATAAAATTACGCCACAGCTGCAGCTTAAACTATACTTGGATACTAAAATTTCCAACTATTTTGAGAGTGGTAGAGCCAAGCAGTTCGCTGCATGAATGGGCCGGCTCGACCGGTGAAATACCACCACCTCTCAGAAAATCGACGTAAAGTGGCTCATGCCGCGTTTCGTTCGGTGAGTGAGGTACCCGGAGGCCCATCCCCCTTCCCCATCCCTTCCTATTCTACTTCTTTAAAGGTTGGCAACGCAACTGTAACACTATGTGTTGCAGGTGTCCATGGGCGGCGTTGGTCACTTAACATCGGGTGACACGCCTGCTCGTTTACCCTCCTATCCCATAAAAAAAACTATCCAAATCTTTGCCGAAAACTTAACCCACACATATAAATAATTCCACAAATATATATATTTGTGGAAGATATAAATATATATATATTTATATTTCATGCTTCCAACGTAGTTTGCGTACTTTATTACTAGCACATAGAAGCTATAATCCTTGGCTCCGCTCTATCAATACTGTACCCAGTGGTTTTGATCGGATATTCTTATATTGCATTGCCAATTTCTCGTTTAAAAGAACCCCTACAGCCGAGCTCCAGCAGCAGAATTGGGTTAAATTTTCTGAAGGGTAATATTTTATTTTGTATAATATTTTTAATATGATTCGTCATTTTTTTTTCTTTTTACCTCCATTTTTTTTCTTTCCTGGCAATGTAAGTAGCTTTTTTATTATTGGAACATCAATATTGGAATGAAACATTTAAATTGTTTTTTTTTTCGTGTGGTATCCGTTCATATTATGAAAGAAAGTCGCTTTCTGCTGCTGTCCCCTTGTATGCTAACTTCTTTGAAACTATGGAATAGATTCGATGTATTTTTTTTAATAAATAGGGTTGTTAACGTGGTGGTTTATAGGTATAAAAAATAAAAGAAGGCTTTATTGCTGAGCTTACAAATTTAGTATCCTAAATCAGTTTTATTAATAAGGATCAGTACATTTATCCCCAGCCTATGCTTCCACATAGGCCTCTAAAGACCTCCACTCACACCTGTCCCTCGCAACTCTCATCCATTTTTTTCCAGCAGTTTTCTTGGCGTCTTCTTCCCGTCATTTTGATTGTCTCCCTTTGTTCTTTTTTCACTTTCTGGAGTACCATTCTGTTATTGTTTTTGACCATTTTACGTTATTCACTTTAAGCATATTATGGCGATCCCATTGCTATTTTAATGTTTTGAATATTTTGCGTGCATCTTTAAATTAAGTATTTTTTTAAATATTTTCTAAGCTTACTCTATCTCTTCTTTTAACTCTAATTACTTCTTCTATCCTGTTTTGGCAAACATTTATTTTATTTGTTAAGTTTATCGTTAATGTCCATATCGTTAATGTGTGCTGTGTGGCGCCAGCTTAGAATACCGCCACCTCATCTCTTCCCGTGGGTGTCGTAAAAGGCAACTAAGGGAAAAGCTAGAAGAATGGGCAGCAGCATTCTTTCTCAACAAAATACAGCTTACTGCGATCGCCAACCCACCTGCCAAGCGTGGCGATTATGGCAAAAAACCCCCATGATTGAACGAACCGGCAGTTGTGGCGCTCTATGGGGGAGACCTATGTCCAGCAGTGGACCTCAAAAGGCTAATGATGATGATAATGTCCACGGTTGGAATCCATATATTAAACATGGCAAAATGCACATGCTATAAACTTTCGGTTTCTCTTTTATTGGCATATCTTTAGTATTTTTTGATTTTCATTTTCTCCTCCGGAAAGTAGAGATTTCAACAAACAGAAAATATACCAAGTTTTTGAAAAAAGCTGATATTTTGACGGGTGAATTTTCGAAAGAAAATTACGGTGCTTTTTCGATATTAATTCAAAATAAGGCGAAAAAATAAATATTTACAAACAAATAAATTACAGCGTATTTGGGACATAAAAAAGTAACTTTCAACAAAATTTCGTGAAAAAAACGAAAAACTTGTTTTTTTGAATTTTTCATATAAATTTTTAGGTTATGTGAAAAAAGTGTAAATACAAAAGTTTTAGATCTTTTTATTGCAGACAGCTTTGTCATTTTTCTTTTTTAGCTTAACGTCTTGAATCAGTCTCCTAAAATGACTAAGTTTATAAAAGAGAAAATGCATGATATTCAACACCACAATATGTATAAAAAATGGTATTCAAATATTAAGAAAACATTTCGTCGTGAGCGACACATGGCGCGGATATAGTGATGTGAACACACAATGTGAACGAGAGTTATTTGTATCGATAGCTATGAATATTTTAAAAAGAAATAGCATATTCAACAGTTGTGAAAGGATTTTGTTCGTGTTAAAAATGTATATAGATATAAATATATTTCGGTACAACATTATTAGTTAATATTTCGAACGTATAAAATCACAACGTTTATGTCACGAATATATTGTAAGGATTATTTCATTAAACGAACGAGTAAATTAATTTGGTTAAATTCTAGGAAAAAAATTGTATTTGGAAATATCAATATTTGAACTGTTGAATATATATATGTATATTCCTGGAAATGGAATAGCTTTTTGTATCAATTTATATGAGTACGTAGTATGTGAATTCTCGTTATAAATTTTAAAAATAACTACAATAAATTTTTGGTGCCCAAATTGTCAGGATTTGAGTAACAAAAATTAATTTAATATTGATTTTTATGCGTCTAAATCAAATCTTTTTTAATCTAAATTTCTTTATAATATTTACTGCTTTATTTAAGTTTAATTCAGCAGCTGAACGTTTTGTTTAGGCAGTCATTGTTTAGTATAAATGAACTTAGTCTGATGTTAAATAGCTGTTTTGTTACCTTTTTTATCCTCATATCTGCATTGTTCAATAAAAAGAAAATTAACATTAAACCGTACTAATATTTTTTTGGTTTTCATTCGCCATATAATATGTTTTTAGTTAGTTTAGTTGCCTAGTTTAAATATTGCAATTGCAAATTCGTCTCTGATTATAATATTAATGAGTTTATAGGCTTTAGAGTTGATACATACATACAGTGATATCTGATGGAGTGTTGCGGGAGGCTCAGAGTGGTTTTAGAGGCGGACGAGGGTGCATGGATCAGATTTTTTTTCTCTCCGCAACATCGTGGAGAAACAACTGGCTGTTAACCGGAAGGTTTTCGACGAAACAAAAGGATCTGTGGGACATACTCCCAGACTACAGGATGAGCAGAGCACTGCTGCGCGCTGTGCAGTCTACTTATGAGGCCTGCACAGCGTGTGTGCGTGTTGACGGCGGCTTGTCCCCCTGACGTCAATATCGGCGTAAGACAAGGTTACGTGCTGTCAGCTCGACTGTTCATCCTGTACCTGGACAGTTGTCTCCAGAGAGTGAGATTGATGTTTGTAGGGATGCGAAAGGGTGACCTAGTTGTGAGCTGACTGCTTTACGCAGATGACGCCGTGCGAATCGCCGTCGGACCTGCAAACACTAGTCACTACTATGAAAGATGATTGCATGATTAAAGACTTGCATTTGAATGCGACGAAAACGAAAGTTATGGTGTTTGAAAGGGACGGATGCAAGGATAACGGTTGACGATGTAGTGCTGGAAGCGCATCCAAGATATACAATTTCATTCACCTGAATGAAATTGTATATCTTGGATGCGCTTTTAGCAGGGATGGAAGGTACACCGCGGATGTATAAAGACAAGTGGCGATAGGAAATAGCGTAAATGGAGCGTTGGGCAGATTCCTGGGCGCAAAAAACATTAGAAGAAAAGCCCAGCTAGCAATCCACAATGCAGTCCTGATCCCAACGCTAACTTATGGAAGCGAGAGCTGGGTATAGCAGACTGTGCATGAAAGTAGAATAAACGCGGTAGAAATGAGGGCACTGCGCAAAATCTGCGGAGTGACTCTCGCTGACCGCGTAGAAAACAAGGTTGTAAGGAAAGAAGTTGGTTTGAAAGAGAGTGTCGGTGTAAAAGTAAGAAAGGGCATGCTCCGATGGTTCGGACATGTAGTAAGAATGGATGATGCAAGACTGACTAAGCAGATATACAATGCAAAAGCGGATGGATGTAGGAATCGAGGACGGCCAAGACATACATTCCATGACCAAATAGAACGTGTTCTGGAGGAAGGTGATGTTAGGAGCCTCAAAAACCGACGCGCGTGCATGAAAACAGTTATGAAAGTCAACGAAGCGAGTGAGGCGTGTAAGAATCGTGCCTTATGGCGCTCTGTTCTCTCTGCCTACCCCGCAAGGGATTTGGCGTGAAGTTATGTATGTATGTATGTACATACATACATAATAACTTCATCATTCATCATATTATTTATCTATGTATGTTATTAAATTAGTATGCATTTTTCTATGTCGATCTCTCAAATTAAAAACGTACAAGTTTTTATAGCAACATCAACGCCATGCCGTGCCTCATGGTGCTCTGTTCTCTCTGCCTACCCCGCAAGGCATTTGGCGTAAAGTCATGTATATATATATATATATATATATAAACAATAAATGTTGGGTAAATCAACACCGAAACGGCTGGTAAATTATTTTACCACCGTTCTTGTTCTTCAGAAACTTGGTCTCGTCGAATAATTTTCCGTTCCATGAGCTCTGAGGACCTCATTCATACGTAGACTATAAGCAAATCTGCCAACGCCATTGAATGTTCTCTGATAGTATTTGTAAATTTTGCCTTAACAAATCTCTTTTCAAGCATGCAAAATATCCAACTGCCTTAAAGTGACATTTACGAATATAACAAATGTTTTGTTACGCAAAAAATAATGAAAAAAAAACTGCAACCATGGTTTTATTCTGTGAAAATATTTATCAATGGAATCGGTTACAGTATCGTTATGCTATTAAACCATACTAATGAATTAACGCAGTAGTATAATACAAACAAGTTCCGGTTCACTTTATCGCCTGTTTTTGTCTGAAATTAAAAAAAAAATAAGAAATGGTATTTTTATGGTGAACGAGACGATTTTAACATCGATATTGTCCGGTTCCGCACTGTTTACTACAATCTAAACGTAGATCTTATTCAAATTCGATGTATTACATAAGAGTGGACACGACTGGCGGAGTTTTGTTAAGTTGTTCTGAGTAGAGCGGAGTAGAGCGGAGTTTTCATCAACTGCAGAAGCAATATGGATCAATGGCCTACCTAAAGAGTTTCAGTTCTTGGCTATTATTGTAATTTTATTCGGCTTAGCAAGCTTACAGTAAATTTATGCCAGTATTTTTTACCTATATAACATAACATAACTTCACGCCTTTTGTTACCCGATGGTGTAGGCAGCGGCTGTTATGCCTCGTCTCGCCGTTATGTTTACGTCCCAACTGGAATAGTTGGCAAACCTATTGCCATACCGGGCACAAAGTTTTCAGTCATCGATATTTATCACACATAACTTCCGAAAATAATTTCGGAAAGTCATTGGTGTGAGCCAGTGTCAGGAATCGAACCCGGACCTCGGGGTCAGAAGCCGCGTGCTTGACCATTGGGCCACCGAGACTAATATACTCTTCTTACCTATATACTCTTAATTTTACTAAAAGTAAAATTACCGACTGCTATGGACCCATAACTAATTGATATGAGTCAGGATTAAAATTCTGGCTCTTTGTACCTAAAGTGACTAGGCTATCGATTAAATTCTCTTAGCCGCCTGTTATGAACCCACAGAAAGAGATGGGTAAGAGAGTAGGTGGACAGATTCCCTAGAATCCATAAATATTAAATTGGTAATAAATATGGGAACCTATTAAAAATTTAACCCACATAAATGTAATTAATTAACTTTCTCGATTCTTAGATTTCAACAAAATACTATTTAATTATCTTGTATAATTCGCACACAATTTATATCGTGATCTAAAATCTAAATTGAAAAGAAGCTCCACGATGGTTCTTATAGATTTTTTTTAGTACCTATCCGGGCTGTTCCTCTGACACCTAATATTACGTTTAAACAAAACTTCACAAAATTTAATCACAGTAATAAGAGAAGAAAAAAAACCTTATTCGTATTATACGCGGAGATTAGATTAAATTTAGTTACGTACTTGGCAAAATTAATTTGGTCAAATCCAATTCTGAGGACTTTTGTGATGCAGGACCATAATTTCAGCGATACATAAAATTAAACAAATGACGGGCCTCGTGGCGAATTCGTAAAAACTACCAGCTGCAGCAATGAGGTCAGGAGTTCGATTCCCACCCGAGCACAAATATTTGTGACAAACATGAATATTTGTGTGGTGTCTGGGTGTTTTTCTATCTATTAAAAGTATGTATTTACAAAAGAAAAGTATAATATAATTATGTACAACCTGTACCGTTATCAATGCTTGTGTTATGGATACTATCCACCACACAAGCATTTAGTTGCTTAGCTTGGAACTAGAGAGCGCTGTGTGTTATTATTATTATAATCCAGTGGTAGAGCACACGGCTTCTGATCCACAGGTCCAGGTTCGAATCCTGACACTGGCTCACACCAATGACTTTCCGAAAGTTAAGTGTGATAAATCGATAACTGAAAACTTTGTCCCCGGTATGGCAATAGGTTCGCCACCTATTCCATTTCCGACGTAAACATTCCGACACAAACTAGCAATAGTTTTTTATGGAATATAAGGCAATTAGAAGGCGTGTCACATGATGGTAAGCAAATAACGCCGCCCATGAACACCTTCAATTCAGACAGTGTTAAATTTGCTATACCGGCTTTTAAAATGGCATAAGGAATATCGATGTAAAGTGGCTAATGCCGCGATTCCTTTGGTGACAGAGGTACTCGGAGGTCCAACCCTCTCTTTGCCTATCATTTTCTGTTCTATTCCCTTAAAGGTTGGCAACGCAACTGTAACACTGTATGAGTTGCAGGTGTCCATGGGCGGTGCTAGTCACTAACCATTAGGTGGCCCGCCTGCTGCTCGTTTGCACCTTATCCGATAGAAAAATAAAACAGATAATAAACCATTTTAAACAAGGAAAATCTTTGGATTTTCCGAAAAATACTGTCCTTTTTTGTAAATTAACTTATATTTAAGGAAAGCTGCGCTACCGTGACTGCAATTAATTATGAATGGTCTTTCTAAGAATCTTTGCAAAATTCAGGAATTTAAAACTGGCAGGATGAATATTTTGATACGCGAGAAATAAGATTTTTGATTTACACAGAGCTTTTTGTGCTTAATTTTATTGCTTTACCGAGAAAATATACGAACAAAATTGTTTGCACTTGTAATTACTAACAAGACTCCACTAAATTTATCACATTAAAGGCTGTTTTTTACTGACCTAAATGCAATAAAATGAAGCTATCAACTTCTAAAACAAGGAAATAACATATTAAATATAATATTTCTATATAGTAAACATATATATTAAAAGTTACTTCTCAATTCAGCGGCTTTCTAAAGGTGTGAGATTTATAAGTTCTGATAAATTCGATGTTTTAACAACTTTCAAAATTACTAACACAATTTAAATACTTAAAATGAGTGCTCATTTAATTTCTTCATCATCATCCTTTTGATGTCCACTGTTGGACGTAGGCCTCCCACATAGAACGCCATAGCTCACGGTCCTGTGCCTTCCGCGGCTGCCAACAATCTTGACCAGATCGTCGGTCCACCTAGTGGGGGGACGCCCTACTCCAGGTCGCCCATATTTTCTCAGATTCTGTATAATCCAAAAGACTTACGTGGGATGGTAATATTGTGAATACGCAATATTACTATCCCACGTAAGTCTTTTGCATTTTTGAATTAAATAAGTATAATCCAAAAGACTTACATGGGATGGTTAACAGTGGTAGAGCCAAGCAGTTCGCTGCATGAATGGGTCGGCTCGACCGGTGAAATACCACGACCTCTCAGAAGACCGACGTAAAGTGGCTCATGCCGCGTTTCGTTCGGTGAGAGAGGTACCCGGAGGCCCACCCCCCTTCCCCATCCTTTCCTATCCCCTATCCCTTAAAGGTCGGCAACGCAACAGTAACACTAAATGTGTTGCTGGTGTCCATGAGCGGCGTTGGTTGCTTACCATCAGGTGACACGCCAGCTCGTTTGCCCTCCTGTTCCATAAAAAAAAATGGTATTATTGCGTATTCACAATATCAACCTTCCACTAAATATATGAAATAGATAAAGTTAATCTAGGTAGTTTCTTAAGACCACAATATATAACTATTACAATTTTATTTTTAATTACACATAGTAATAAAACTTCTATTTAAAAAAATACTTTTAAAAAAAGAGTTAAACCGACTTCTCGAAACGTAAACCGTATATTTTTACGAGTTTTAGTGATATTTATGAGGTATATATTTATGATTAATAATATTTGTAAGGTACCTTATTATGTTACTTCTATGACAGCGATGATTCAAATCGTAGAGTTTATTTATCTAAGTATGTATATGTTTCGTGGTTTTCAGAGCGTAGTTTGAGTTAAACGAATTGAATAATATATTCTGTTCTCTGTTAGTCTATTTTGTTCTTTGTATATTATTTAACTTAAGCTTTATTGCAACAGAATATAAAAGAATAAAAAAAAAACATGTTGAAACGTGTTCTCTTTCCGTGGAGTGGATATTTGATAGGGTTACTTTTCACTTTAATTTCAAATTGTATTTTTTTAATAGCATCTGATTGACATTTTCAAAGTCAAATGGAGAAATATATTCACCGGTCACAAGTTTGAAATCGTGGTAAACAAATACTTAACCGACTTTTCCGTTTCCAAATTTTATATACCACGTCATCACAAAGAAAGTTCGATTGTGCCACACAAAATTGTATGTATGTATAATACATTCCGACTTCTTTCGGATTAATTGAATTTGACTCGATCAATACGAGATTCCAAATTGTCATTCACAAAAATCTAATAACGAAATCGTTTGAGTGTCTTATTTCGATTTCAATCTCGATTCATGCGACTATCGAATTCCTTAATACACATTTTTTTTTTCATATATTCCGTCCAATATATTAGGTATATTGAATTGCGTTGAAACTTTTTATTTTACCCGAATCGGAATTTATGCATAATAATTCTGGATGAGATTGTTTTAGCCGTAGCTATAACAAAGTACATTAGTACTTGTGCTTTTTCAAAAACTTCATTGATCCCTAACATATTTTTCAATATTAAAATATTATATATACATAATATGTTATCAATCACTCCATTCGCTTATAAATTTTAAATAACAACTTTAATATATATTTTCAATTAGAAACCGTCATCATGTCAGTTACTCATATACAGCATAAAATTCTATGGAGCCGGCTGCACGCTGGAAAAAACATGACTCATGCGGCGTTACCTCGCTCTGAGGCGTTCCGTTCAGGAAGGCCAGTAATTTAATTAAATTTTTCTTTTTGTTAATTGTCGTGATTTGATTAAAATTTTCTTTTCAAAAATGTAACCATTCCATCAGTATTTTTTTATGACGTTGTCACGCTCAACTGTCGTCAGTAAACCGACAACCGATTTCTTTTCAAACTCTTAACTTGGTCCCATGATAATAAGGTTAAAGCCGCTTCACTCTCAAATAATGTACCACATACCTGTCCTCATTGTATGGTAACGATCTCTCTCGCTACCGAAACCCAAGGCAAAGTACTAACAATCGAAACCCAAGGCAGATCCACAAGAAGATTCAAATTTACAAACAAACTTTATCCGACAGAATCATAATGATCCCTATTGTTTTCATTTAGGTGTTCTAATTTAACCAAAACACCTGTACAACATGTATTGTGTTCTTTGGTCAGCTGATACGGAAATTACATCAAACTATTTTTAATGATCACTATTTTACCCAATTTCATAATTTCACACCAAGTCTCATCCGGGTTAGAAAAAGAGAACAGAGTGTCATAAGGCACGATTAATACTAGAATAATTGTTTAAATGAAATAAAATTATTTTTTATATTTAATATTGAAATAAATTGAATAACATGCATAAATTGAAGAACGATTGGATAACGATTGCCTGTGATAATCGCATTTAGTTTGAGTAGCTCATATTAATATTTGCTGGCTTATTTTACCTGCTGAGCCATGCCTACATTTTTGCCTATATTTAAACGTTTTGTAATAGCTGATTTAACTATTTTTATTTTTTTTCCGATCAGTTTTGATCGTGCAATTCCTCCACGGTTTGATCTTTAAATATTTTTGATTTGCCAGAATACTCTTCCTCAAGCTATTTCTGGAGCGTCTAAATTAATTATTGCAATATCATTACTTTATAGTAACTAGATTTATGTCTTGACAAGAATTTTGTGTGATTCTAACGCAAACACACTTTATTCGGCACAATAGTATACATTTACAAAATAAGGAAAAATATAATTTGTTTTGATGAAAGTGAAATACAGTGCACATGAGTTTTGGTTTAGATAATCTACTAACTTGCAAATAAGTTACACAAATTTAACAATTGCCATCATGAAACAGCGAGAACCTAATTGTGGTCTTATATGCTACCTGCTAGTGATAAGGCTTTCTAATGTTATTTGATATTATGCTATGGTAGTGGACTTAACCACGTTATTGTATTTCAATCTTGTACACGCTCTGATAAAATTTTCACGATGGCTCATATTACAAGTAAGCCTTTCAAACATGTATTAAAGATCTATGGTAAAGATATACCTTCACGC
This sequence comes from Euproctis similis, assembly GCA_905147225.2. Taxonomy (NCBI): domain Eukaryota; kingdom Metazoa; phylum Arthropoda; class Insecta; order Lepidoptera; family Erebidae; genus Euproctis; species Euproctis similis. The sequence continues at coordinate 19,260,005 of LR990106.1, forward strand.
GTTTGTTACCCGAAGTTGTAGGCAACGGCTGTTAAGCCTCGTCTCGCCGTTATGTTTACGTCCCAAATGGAATAGGTGGCGAACCTATTGCCATGCCGGGCACTAAGTTTTCAGTCATCGATATTTATCACAATTAACTTCCGAAAACAATTTCGAGAAGTCATTGGTGTGAGCCAGTGTCAGGATACGAACCCGGACCTCTGGATCAGAAGCCGAAGAAGTGTGCTCGACCACTGGACCACCGAGACTTGTGGAAAAGATACAGATGGAATTTAGTAAGTTTTCCATGGATAAAAGATTTAGAAAAGTAATATATTTTTTAAATGTGCATACATGAGAAGTGACATTATTGACTTCATTGTATTTTATAGTAGTTGTGCAGTTCCCTGTATGCAGGGGCCGGCTCAACGGATGAAATGCCGCGACCTGTCTGAAAATGGTCCGTGAAGTGTCTTATTTCCCATTTGGTTTTCGACGCAAATTTGTTTATCTCATTGTTGCTTACATCTGATAATTTCCAGTGCTATTATTAGGTGCCAGTAATTTTCTACCAGTCGACCGTAAAAGAAAATAAAAAATGAGATTTTAAGTTGTTGATTTTATAATATTACTGTTTCAGCCACTTTCATTTCATAAATATGTCTTTCACGGCTTGTTGAGTGTTCCATAATAATATAAATATCCTGTTACAACACTCGAAAAGTTATCACGGATCTAAAGTACTTGTTCGGGTCCTGCGTTCTGACTGCGCCTTTCGCATTGTTGGCTCGTGTTCTTGGTAAGTTTTAATTAGCTTTGAAGAAATGGCTACGGTTTGTTTTCTTGTTTAATTATTACATAACATAATTTCATGCCTTTTTATACCCAAAGGTGTAGGCAGGGGCTGTTAAGTATCGACTCGCCGATTATGAACCAATTGCGATAATGGGCACAAAGTTTTCAGTCATCGATATTTATCACACATAACTTTGAAATATAATTTCGAAAAGTCATTGATCTGAACATGGATTCAATCCCACAATTTCTTGATTGGGAAGCGGGGTGCTGGACCACTAAATGGAACCGTTAAATGTTTAAAAGTATAATGGATTTGGTTTTAGTCAGTCCCTGGTATATTTAATCTTCATCTATCATAAATAAATTTGTTAATATTTATTTATGATAGATGAAGAGTATAAAATTACCTATTGTTCCTCGCCAAAGTATCTTTTGTAATTCTTGGATTAAATGTTTTTAATAAAAATAGTAATGTTTGGACACAATTCACACCGTATACAAGTAAGCCTATAAAGCTTAACATAACGAATAGACAGGCGATATAAAAATTATGTGTTTTAATTTTATACATCTTTACTAGCACCTACATTAAAATTGTAACCTGGACATGTTAGGGGAATATTGTAGATACAAACCTCCTAGCTGCGAAACATAATCAAAAATTTTTAGAATATTTGTTTTTTTATTTATCTAATTGTTTATGCTTTCTCACTTTAAAAGCGCCAAAAGCGTTTAACATTCAATTTTTATCATAGAAAAATCAGAACGTTCCATAATATTTTTTTGCGCTTTATGCAGTTAGAATAACAGGTTCTTGAAAAAACCATTTTGTTGGTTAATTTTATACCCAAAAGAAGAAGTATGATATGCTACTATTTTCTACCAACACATCGCTAACGGTGGATTTTCTTCCTCCATTAAGATCTCGAAACAAAAAGGAAAACAACAAAATAGTAACAATCATTCTTTATAATCAATAACAACAATTTTAAAAAAATACTCAACATACAATAAATAAATCAACTACAACATGAACAGTTGAAAATGACTTAAAATTACATTACAAATTATATATTTACAAGGTACTAAGGCACGAAGATATTAATGACCTTTGTGGTGGTGAATGGTCTTGTAAACGGGGATTTTTACTGGATAGGGTTGGGGCACGTGCACAGTAACAGTCTTTTCGACTTTAAAAGGCACGTGTTTTTCAACAGGATAAGGCACGTGCTTAACAACAGGGTATGGTACGACCTTTTCAACGGGAATTGATATTTCAGTCTCAACCGGTACGGCTACAGGCTTGTGAACGGGAACCTTAACGGGATATGGCTGTGGTACACCTATCAGAATAGGCTTAGGCACATTTATGTGAAGAGTCTTGGGAATAGGATATGTTACATGTTTGTACAGAGGTACTTCTACAGGATGTTCTTCATCAATGTGTTCACCTACTGGGATGGCGTGAGCTTGAAAATCTTGTCCATCATTTCCATGTCCGAATTCATGACCACCATCTTCAAGAGGGAACGCTTGAGCACCAAAACCGTGTCCGTGACCACCGTCTCCTTGGGATCCAGAGTTGTCGTGGCTTTGTTGATTTAATTCATGCGCGGCTTGTAGATAGGAATCTGCGTTAAAATCTTGACCTCCTTGTTGGCTATCGTGACCAGAAGGGGCAAACTGAATGTGGCTATTAAAATTTTGCGGGGCAAATGCTTGATGACCACCAAAATCTTGACCTCCAAAGTCTTGGTGCCCTTGGGCAAAAGCGAGCGTGTGTTGTTGGCCACCTGAAAAATCATGACCACCAGCATTTCCTAGATCACCAAGACTATGTCCGTTAAATCCTGCTAATTCATGACCTTGTCCACTAGAAAAGTCTCCACCGCCTCCTGATTGAGCGTTGAAATCATATCCTGTGTTCCCAGCATCATGCCCTCCATCTCCCGCTATGTCGTTGGAATAACTACCTTCGTAACCAGCCTTGCAAGAGGCCACCGCCAGCAACATACAGATCTGAAAAAAAAAAAACATCAAATACACAGTATTGAAAGTCGCCAATGAATCCCAATATAACAAGTATAAACTTAATCACAAATATTTATTTGAAACTCATGTCAAGTCATATCAAAGCCTATTTAGGGTTTAGAAGTATGAAGTATAGATCCAACAAAAATTCAGAGACTTATACCAAATTTGTTACTGTAATGACAAATTAATCTCATATCACTCCAAAATATACTTATTTGAAATGATTTACTGAAAACAACGACATTTGTCAAAAAGATTACTCAACAAAAAGAAAACAAATCGACTCCCAATTCTTGTCTTAATAGCCAATTTACACTGAACGACCGCTTTAATTACTAAGTCGTTATAAAAATACTGAGAAACAACTTTCACAGTTACACTTTTGAAACCTTTTTTTGGTAGGTCTTGTTTTCGTGAATAGACTGTATATTGTGATTGTCATATTTTTATTTTCTTACTTACAGCGAAATAATATTTAACAAATAAATGAAAAGCCGTACTTTTAAAATACATTCTATTTGCATCTATGTTATTGTGGCAATACTGACAAAATGTTCTATGATTTATTAAGTTTTGTAGAAAAACCATTACAAAAATGGCCACAAATAGTAAATTCGTTTGAGTTATTTCTTATACTATCTATGAATAACGATTATAAAGTATTCATTAAAAAGTCAGAATAAATTTAATACTTTGAATTAATATATTAACATTTCAATACATATATTTAATAAATATATAAATAATAATATACATAATAAAATGAACCAAGAAATTGTTATAATCCCCGATTATTTCATTTAATTATGGCTTTAAATAGAATCCCAGTCAACAAGAACAACAATTGCAATTATGATGCATAAACCTGATATACGTTGGTTGTTTCGATGTTTTGGCGGTAGAATATTGCTTAAAATATCCCGGACTAGAATCATACCAATGCCTTTTTGGAAGTCATGCCTGAGGGTTATGACTGGCAAAACTTTTGCCGCTATCCCATGGAAACATTATCTTTGGTTAGTGAATCTTAAAGGCACAAAATTAACTAAATATTGAAAATTCTAGCAAGATTCAAAATACTTTTCTGGTGTATAATCAAACTATATGGCGGTTTAAACGTTGAAAAGATTATTAAATAATAAATTAATTTAGGAATGCTCGGGCAATATATGTGTACTTATTAATATTAATTGTGCTTCAAATAATTATATTATTATTTACACGACGACGTTGTTAAGAGCAAAAAGCTCTCACGTATTGTTATGTGGATAAATAATAAGATGTGACTAATATTGCCTTTCTCTCTGTTGTCATCATTGCTCCTTCTCCAATCTCTTTATTGTCAATTTAATTGAGTGCTAGCGGAGTAATGTATTTTAATAACATGAATTCTATGTTTATTGTATGATTATAATATATTCTTTATTATAACTTCACCCGTTTCTCTACCCGAAGGTGTAGGCGGCGGCTGATAAGCCTCGACTCACCGAATTGTCACGTATCAAATTGAATATTTCATATTCAAGTTTGTAACAAAATATAAAGATAAAAATCATTAAAATACTTATATACCTTTTAGATTAACTGTTTCAATCTATATTATATATATTCAATCTATTTCAATGCCTTAGATTATTAAGGCATTAAAAAGATAGTTAATCGTACTTAGTATGTATGATTACATACACGAATCAAAATAATGTAAAATGGTAAAAAATAATAGCATGATTAAGGTTTGAAATTGTCCATCTTTTATTTTAATACAAAGATCAATAGCGGACAGTATCATTCTGAGCTAAAATTCTATTAGAATGTTAATAACAGTATACTACAGCTGTCAGAGACAATAAGATTATTAATTCAATGTACACGTTATCATTACATAGTATAAAACAAAGTCACTTTCCGCTGTCTGTCCCCTTATATGCTTATATCTTTAGAACTACGCAACGAATTTTGATGCCGTTTCTTTTTAAAGTTAGAGGGTGACAACAGGGTGGTTTTGATCTATAATTCATATATGATGTTGTAAGAAAAAATGTCAATTTTCGAGATTTAGCACTTTAATTGCAAACGCTGGCTGAATCCTAAAAGATAGATCAAAACAATGTTCTACATTATTAAATAACTTCAGAAGGTCTACAAAAAAGTGACACAATGACTATTTTTATTTATTTACTTTTTACGAGAAATAATGGCTTATTTACGAAGCAATTTTAAACATTACAGCATTAATTGTCATTCAATTAAGTATCATCTATAGATTGTGCTTTTAATATAGATCAATATAGCCCTTTACATTATGTAATTTAAACGAATATATACGAAGATATTACAGTATTAACATAGCGGGACACGGCAGTTGCGTTACGCGCCAAAACGCGTGCCGATAAATAGCGCAAATTGAACTTTTAAGATCCAAATTTTACTCATTTATTACTTTTGATGCAGAACAAAGTTCGCCGGGTCAGCTAGTATTACATAAAATTATGGACATCCATTGCACGAAACATTCAAAACTCATTGGATTCTACCTGAATTAGGGCTTTAAAACTCTCAATGAACAGTCACCATACTCAACTGGTGAACTACTCAGTCGTTGTATTTTTTTGTGGATTTTCTTTATCTATTGGATTCTACCTGAATTAGGGCTTTAAAACTCTCAATGAACAGTCACCATACTCAACTGGTGAACTACTCAGTCGTTGTATTTTTTTGTGGATTTTCTTTATCTATCTCTGATGAGCATCGTCGATATTCAAAACCATCTAATGTGTAGGAAATTAACCACTGCCATAGACAAGGAAGAAACAATAAAATTCGTTATCTTTCGATAGATTAAATAACTGCGCAGAAGAATATGAAGCGGAACAAAAATAATGAACACAATGTATCGTAGCAATAAGAGAAAAAATAATAATTGTTTCAACAGAAAACAACTGTCTACTTAAAAAACAAATTGCATATAACAAATTGTAACTGGACATAATAAATTCACGACTATGCTTAACATGTCGCCCACAAAAGATACAGCAGACAATCATTGGATTGCAAGGAAAAAAAAACGACGATATATAATAAAAAAAGTTCACGCTTCGACGAATCCGTCTTTATGCCATTGAACTTTCTGATTTAACACAATGTCATATTTATGTAATAGATGATAATAAACAGCGAATTATAAGAGAGGAAATTGTGTCAGAATCGATTTTGCAATTTCCTGTGGGAAAAAAAAGACCTAGTCACGGCGCCATTGTTACGCGTTATTTCTGAAATACTTAGAACACGAAATGCTTGGGTTAGAAAGATTTACTTTAACACTTTAGTTTCTGAGAAATTTTTGTGTTACTTATGACAGGAAAATTAATATATTGATAGGAAATTCATGTCTGTTTTGAATAAGACGTCGGAATAGAGATGAAAAATAAATCGGTTTTGTCTATCAGTAGTTTTGTAGATCCTCTTTGGATTCCAATACCAGCGGATAAATTGCTATACATTTTTTTGAAGATTGATTGATAGTATGTGTAGAGTATGAGACCGTTTCAGTTAAATCTGATGCCGATAAAAATATTATTAACATCATCAGAAAGAAACTCTCTTTTCCACTATTAAAATGGTAAAATTGCACCTACAGTGATATCTAACATTAACATACATATAACATAACTTCACGCCTTTTCTACCCGAACGTGTAAGCAGCGGCTGTTAAGCCTCGTTTCGCCGTTATGTTTACGTCCCAAATGGAATAGGTGGCGAACCTATTTCCATACCGGACACTAAGTTTTCAGTCATCGATATTTATCACACATAACTACCGAAAACAATTTCGAAAAGTCATTAGTGTGAGCTAGTGTCAGGAATCGAACCTGGACCTCTAGATCAGAAGCCGTGTGCTCGACCACTAGGCTACCGAGACTTGAAGTCTAAATGTCTAGTGATATCTAAATGCTAAATTTTGTGTCTACATGGCTCACCTTGTAATTATTAACTATGACTAAATGTGTCCACTGGATCCAAACTTAGGAAACGCTACCTATATTAGTAAATTTTAAAAGCGTCAAGATATAAAAGAAAAAGTTATTTACACAAAATAATATTAATGCAAATAACATTTATTATTTCTGGAAAAACCACAAACATCGCATTAAACCTACTAAAAAAATGACCGACTTCATAAATAAAAGTATACTTAATAATGGACTGGAATAGTTCCTGGCGTTACGCCAAAAGTCGACAATTTCTAGTAAGGTAAGCCAAATGAGGTGTTGAAATTGCTAAAACCTACTTGTTTGGAACAATACCAATATGAAAAAGTTTATAAGGTCAATTGCAAATTGAGCGTATAATGTAATGTCGTTGAAGTTTGTAAATTGTAAAGATATGGGTAAGATCTTGAATCTTAATACATCAAGCGAATTTTAAAGATTAAATTATTTAGACATAAGTCTTACTTGTAAAATGTAAACAAATAATGTGTTATTTTTCTATTTCCTAATCCTAGATCCTGAAATTGTGTTTATCTTGACGATTTACTAAATATCGATGAGAATAGGTGAGGGACATTTATCAATTTCTTAGCGCATAATTAACCGTGAACAGAAGCTAGCAACAATATCATAAGAAAAATATTTTTTAGTACATATTTTGTATATTTCTCTAAAGTATTGCAGAACTAACATGGCAACACAAGCTTAGTCATCATTTTCTTGTTCTCATCTCACTTTAAGTGGAATCGGCACAACATGTTATCCTTTCTAACTATCCATGTTGTCAAGAGATTTGGCTGTGGTTTTAGGACCGGCCGCCTACCTGAGAATGTTTTCGTTGGTGGCATAGGGAAGGGATTGGAAACGGGATGGATACGGGAGAGGGGAAGAGTTTGGGACTCCTGATACCTCTGTCACCGAGCGATACGCGGCATGAGCCACTTTAAGCCGGTATTCTGAGAGGTCGTGGTATTTCACCGGTCGAGCAGGTCTATTCATGCCGCGAAATGCGTCTTACAACACAACCCTAGTATTATCATTATACATTCGTACACAAAAGAAACTTTACTGACATATTTGTAAAAATAGTTTTAGGGACCCCAGTACGAGTACAATGAAAGAGAAAGGTAGTCTGCGGCACACAACTGGTCGTTGTAAGTGAATGTCCAATCCCTTTTACTTAGATGGATCTGGTTTTGTAGTGATTGCCATCTTAGTACATTTAGAGTATAAGTGACTGTGATTTTTTTGTTTTATTGTATGTGGAGGCAGATGAGCTAACAACCAACGGATGTTAAATTACGATAAACATTCTATCTTTGCATTTTTGTTTCTCTGTTTGAATTGAGTACATGTAAATTTTTATGGACCTGTTTTAACAAATTTATATGAAGATTTAATTTGTTTGATTGAATTTAAATTAAAATTATTTGATTTGTTAAAGTGACCACTTACTGAAAAGGCTATATTATATATATTATCACACTACGAGCAAAGAGCAACACTCCTGCATATATATTTTTCATAATAAAGGAATTTTGTGTAGCGATACCAAGTTCGTCGGTAAAGTACTGAATTGTAATAACAAATTTCAAATTTAGACAGTTTTTCAGTTTCATTGTCGATTAAATTTATGTTCGTAAATAAATATAATCAAGATTATATAAATCAACTACCTTAATAAAATGAAAATATTGTGGAACGATTAAAATTATATATTTAGAAGGAACACCAATATTATTAGTTTGGGATTTAAAAAAAAGAAACTCTACGACCTACTAACCTACCGAACGTTCCACCTTTTTTATTCCTAGGAAAAAACACATGCATAGGGACAGTTAATGTGATAAATTTATTGCCTAAATTCCATATTTTTAATCGATTTCAAAATTATGCATATAAAATATCGATTTGAAAATTTACATATTTGCAGTTTGGATAACAAATTCTATAACGTATTTGATAGAGGGAAAAGTAAAACATAAAGATATTTCACAGATACGAATATGGGCTTCAGATTATAAAATTATTAGAATGTCTGTCTATGTTTTTAAAAATTCTAATTCATCAGCTTTAATACAGTTTTTACCGGTAGATTGCTAGAAGTCTAATATTTTCTTAACATGTCATCAGACATTAAAGATTTTCTTGTTCTGTCCCAACTTTTGGTGAATTCAATGTAATAAGTATTTGTTCCTAATAGTATTTCATTAAACGGAAAATTGTATCAACATTGTGAGTTAACCGCGTTAATTTTAACGAATTGCGGTTACGTCGTGCCTTTGATGTCGCCGGTTTAATTTTAATTAAGCTTTGAATTGAATTTAAGTAGTAGTAATTCCAGTAAATCTTTGTATCTGATTAGATTTACAAAAAAAAAACTGAAAATATTTGCAATATTAATTTTGGAAGCCTTGCCAAAGTGACAACTGTTACTTATCGACTATTAAAATTGATTCCATATTCAATTCGATTTTACGTGGACTCTTGTGTTTTGCAATTTCAAAAAAAAAACAACTAACCTAAAAACTTAGCAAACAATATGCTCTTTTGGTATTTTGTTAAATTATTAGTTATTTTGTACTTTGCTAATCACGATATCACTTGCACTATTCACATAGGTTAACAAATATAAGAATACTAATATTTTAAACATTTTTCTCATTAAAATAAGTAAATTTAGATATAGGGATACTAGAGATCCTTGAACTTCCTCCATTATCTGTCACACGTCACAACACACACTTGACACTTGAGAGTAATAAAAAAAAATCGCACTTACAAAAATTTTCATGTTGCTATTGCTTATAGTATGGCGTATCTGCCGTCCAAAGATGCAATGATAGGTTTGAAGAAATGCACAAACATTTTTATAGCGCCCGGAAGAGACTGGCAAAAAGAGAGGAGTGAGCTAGAAAGGTGGAGTGGAATTCTGAGAGCGGTGGTAACTACTTTTTTTTTCTTATTTGTTTTGTTTTAATTATTTTCAGAAGTAATACACATTATGTTGTAGGTATAGTACAATGTTGTTTTTTTAATAAAAATTGCTAGCAAATAGCTTATGTTGATTGGCAATTTATCTATCTAATTTATAAATAGTTAGTTCACTATCTCATTACGCAGTAAGAAGTTATATTATATATTTGATTATAGTTATATTTAATGTGACGTATTCAAGATTGCTGGGAGCCACTGAATGCGGAAGGCACAGGACTGTGAGCTGTGGTGTTCTGTGGGGAAGGCCTACATCCAACAGTGGATACCAAAGGGCTGATGATGAATATATTTAATGAACGGGGATATTTCAAGACTGGTATTATTTGTGGCAGTGGATTCACCATCTATGTTATGGCGCTGTATACCTCGTAGTTACTAGGGTTTAAATAGTTTGGGTGATAATAATTAATGAGGGAACAAACTTAAACATTATTTTGTTGATCGTGTTCGTGTCGAATCCGGGATTCACACTCGAAACCTCTATATCAGTAGCTGAGTGTTGAACTACTTGGTCCCATTTTATATTAAACACGATTAACAATATTCAACCTACATAATATCAACATTTATTACTACTACCTACCTACTATTTTTTATACAAAAAAAGTTCCGCGTTTCTGGGTTTTTCTAGCATCAACTTGGATAATTTATTTAGGACAAAAAATATAAGCCGTAAAGATTACTAGCCCGATATTAATAATTGATTCTAAAAATATAAACGCGTTTTTCTACCCGAAAGTGTAGGCAGCGGTTGTTAAAGCCTCGACTCGACGTTACCTTACAACCGTAAAATATGTGGCGAACCTATTGCCATACACCTGGCACATAGTTGTTAGTCATCGATATTTATCACACATAACTTCCGATAGATCTTTGGTGTGAACCCGGAATCAAACCCACGATTTCTAAATCAGAAGCGGGTAGCTCGACCACTGAACCGACGAGACATTTTAAAAAATATGATAAATGTTATGGTATGATAACATATTATATAATTGTACATTACTATCTCAATATGATCAACCGATCTTAAAGGAAAACTACAAATTGACGAAATATGTCTCTGGTTTGCTTAAATACCTATCAAATTCAATTTTTTTTTTATTTTTTCCGCTTTCATTTCAGTTGTTCGCTATAAGCGCTTCTCCATGGCCACGATGTGGCACGATACTACCTTTTATTAAATGCAAAGAGATGGCCAGACAAGCCCTAACACAGTATATATCTACATATAATATCTTGGACATAATACACACAGCGCCCTCTAGTTCCAAGCTAAGCAACTAAACGCTTGTGTTATGGATACTAGATAATAACGGATATTAATACATATGTACTTTACTTTTGTAAATGCATAATTACGAGTATAATACGTAGAAAGACACCCAGACGCTACACAAATATTCATGTTTGTCATAAATATTTGTGCTCGGGTGGGAATCGAACCCCCGACCTCATTACTGCAGCCGGTAGTTTGCCACCAATGCGCCACGAGGCCCGTCGACATATATTACTTATTTTTTTCTTGACATAATCCATTAGTTGCATACATTATGTGAGCTGCAACAGCACAACAATTGTGTTTTCAGCACTAATTTCCTACTTAATTTAGAATTTCTCAGGCGTTCAATCATAATGAAATGAAACGGAACACAAATAATGATTACGAATAGAATTACCTACTTTTAATTAAATTATAATACGTGTGCTCAACTCAAATATACAATACGAGCAGCACCATTAGTAGATACTTTCGCGCGTCACAATATTTCAAAAATACTTTTATTACAAGCTCCAAATAAGATATTTTATAATTTCTCTCGTTATGAGCCATGCAGTCCACTGTATGAATTGTCCAGCTCTACCTGTCAAATACTACAAACTCTCAGAATGTCGACGTAATGAGGCTTAAGCCGCGTATCATTCAGTGAGAGACGTAACTGGAAGCCTTAGTTAACCCCTTTCCTCACCATCTCCATACCTTCCATCCTATCTCCATCATCATCATCCATCCATACCTATCCTCGGAGGGGTAAAGGTTAAGGTAGGCAAGGCAACTGTAATACCATCTACACAGCAATTGTCCGCTGGTAGGCGCTTGCCATTAAGTGACCCGCTCGCTTGCCACTATAAAACAAGTAATATATGTCATGTCAAAAGTGTAGACATCTTTTCCTCAAACTGGCTGAATAAAATATTTTCTCCGGTAGAGGAAATTAAAGCCTGTTTTGAGTATCAAGTGTAATACAAATATTGTTGTGCTCATATCCGGGTGATAATTGCCACCGTCGATCTATATCCGTAAGCTCAAGACACAGCGCCACAGTGCTTATCGGTTATGCTTAAATAAGTTACGTATGCGTGTTTTTTGTTTAGGAAACTTCCTTACAACAAATAATGGGTCACGTTAGGATGTTTTGAAAATTTAAATAAATGAATTACAAACTCCTGCAACTTTGAAAAGGTATACTGTACTTAAATTCAAACTTTTTATAACGCGAGCACCAAATTATGAATATTATATATTTTCCAGATCAATAGTGAGTTATTTTCTGAATTTCGTATTAACTTAAACATCCCCGCTCATATTTGGGTTGTTTTGATATTAGATTTATTTTTTATAGCATTACATGCAAGTAAGGCACTTTCTTGTCAAACAATTATTTAACAGATTTTTTGTGTTTTATGAGAGATTTGTGAGAGAGTGTAATAATAAGTGACGATGAGTTGATTACCACTGATAACAGATTCTTATCAAGCAAAACCTAGCTCATTCTCTAAGATAAAGTCAAATAATATCTATAAGAAAAGGTAGAGATGACGAGAAACAAATGCAGTTCTTTGAAAAACTCTTGTTTATGTTGTTGCGTTTTGTGAACTAATTAGTGGTTTCATCACACAAAGTGAGTTAGGAGTAACATCTAGTTTAGATAATAAGACAGCGGGCCAAAAACAATTTGTCCCAATTCGAAATATAAAATCTAATTATAATACTGTCTCCAAAATATTTAAAGGCAAAATATTCAAAGCCTCTCTCGTAATCAAAGTTACATTATCTCAATAAACTAATGAATATAAATGAGCTGGTCAAATACAGAAGGTCTTAGTAATTTCGGCAAGCTAAATAAATTTGTAATTTTCATCGTCTGAGTAAATACAAATTGCGTTTCTTGTCTCTTAGCAAATTATCGAATTTTTGAAATTTACATTTCACGCAAAAAGAAGCCCGGTGACATTGTATATTAACGAATACTTTATAAAAATTTTGAGACTTTAGCCTTCTGAGTAAGTATTCTTTCCTTTCTAGAGGTAGCAACAAAATGATCGTGGAAGCTTTTTCGCTGCCTTGTGATAATAAATTTAACTACATTTGTGATAGATAAAGGGCATGAAATCTGAATATCAATTACTTCATTTTGATTTGGCGTATTTATATACACCAAATCAAATTATAATTTATAATTATATAGAATGAGTTACTTTCTGTATTATTGTTAGACACGAAATAGATTTCATATTCATAAATATGCTTCGAGGTGGCAATTTCCTTAGATTATGTGTTACAGATGATGATGTAGGAAACTAGAAACCTATTAATTTGGTGCAATTAAGATAGGCATCGATATTCTAGACCAGGCTCAAGGACACTGAGGTAAGTGGTCGATTTGGATTCTATTCGTCTGGGTGTCATGTACCTCTTTCTCAAAATTATGTCCACTTGAATTTCTTACCAACCCTTCAACTACAAAGAGTGCAATCAAACGTTTTGATAGCACAATCACAAAAAAGTAAAATGTTATAGTGTGCACATTGATTCGAACCGAGAGAGATATTGTTTTACTAATAAAGTTACTCCGTAAAACACCAACCAAAAACTGCTCTCCTGCTTATTTAATAACATTAAAATCTAAATATATACTAGAGGGTTGCAAGTCAGTGCGTTTATTTTTATCGGCGATATTCTCTTAAATTAAAAAAATAAAGTTGAAGATAACAGGGAACCTCCTCCCTTTGATAATGGTACCATTAAATACGTTACTACAAACAGCTAGCTTTGACTTGACTATGACTTGACTTTTAAAAATTGTTTTCGAAAAGTTATGTGTGATAAATATCAATGACTGAAAACTTTGTGCCCGGTATGGCAATAGGTTCGCCACCTATTCCATTTGTCACGTAAACAAAACGGCTAGACGAGTCTTAACAGCCGCTGCCTACACCTTCGGGTAACAATGGCGTGAAGTTATTTAAGTTAAACAAATAATCACTAAACTTGAATGATGAGCTTTTATCTCATACGGACGGGCCAACATTTCATAGATAATCGACCTTGAACTTGTAATATAACTCGGGGTCAATTATGATTGATAATATATACGAATATACGAATATTGGTAAAAGATAATTTGTTTGCTTTTTCGGGTCACAAAGACAGCTAAACATCAACAAGGCAATATTATTGGTAACATTAAAACAACTTTTATGGATTTTATCGCGTTTATTTAGCACTTATTTTCTATTTATTTCCCGACGTTTCGAACTCTTTACAGAGATCATTTTCACGAGTAATGAACAAAAAGATGTTAGTCGTTCAGAAGCTATTATCATTGATGATCAATGAAAATAGCTTGATATAGCTGAAACGCGGCATGTGCCAATTTATGTTGATCTTCTGAGAGGTCGTGGTATATCACCGGTCGTGCCGCCCCACTAGTGCAGCGAACTGCTTGGCTAGAATTAAGTTAGAATGATAACATTCGAGTTACAGAACAAGATTGTGTTCGGATAGTTAATTATATTTTTATTACCCCACTTGATTCAGTAATTCTACACAATTCTCTCGGTTAGTTTGGTGTTAGGCACCACTCGTTTTCTTACATCATCATCTTCGCTACGTTAGATATAATAGTGGACTCACAATTACCTGTTACCACAATAACATTCTATCAGATACAGGATGTACCCGAGAGCACTTCACATGTGACCAAGTTCGAGAAACTTTCACACAGATTGAATTTATTTTTGTTCTTTTATTATTTCTTCTTGGTATTCTGGCTTCTGTAAACCTATTGGCATGTGTCAACCTATGGCTATCACTTATGTGATTTTATTCGGGGATCGTTTCATTATATTTTAGTAAACCCGGTTACGTTACGTTTTGGCTATACAGACGCATAAATAATATCACGTTATTTTAAGTCAGTTAAAAAACTTCTGCAAAATATTTTTTGTGACCTATTTATATAATTGTTCTGTTAAAATTATACATTTTAAAATGAAATTATTTTTAACATGGCTATATTTTATTCCTTCAGAGTCTTGTATCCTCATCATGCTTGAAATTTAAGGGACAAAAAGAAACAATTTCAGCTATATAACGACAACTTTTTAATTATTCTTTGAAATACAATAGAATACACTTTATTGTACACCAATTTAATAATAAATAACAGTTGTAAATGTATGTAATGTAAATGATAAATGTTTGGCAAGTACAATAGGCGCTCATATCGCATGCTGCGATCTCTCCCAGACCTTTGGATGGACATGTTGAACTTGAAGGAGTAATACGCGGTGTACAGCAGCTTTTTAGAAATATATATTAAATCAATTCTAGATAAATATATAAACTATATACTTAACTTATACTGATACTTATACATACATAAATGATATATTTATATATTATTTTTAAAGTAGAAAATGATTGTGCTCGTCGAATTGTTAGTGGTAGTTCGTTCCACAAGCTTGCTGCCTGGACTGTAAAAGAATTGTCAAGGAAATTTGTGGAGTGTGCTGGTATTTCTAGAGTCAAGCCTGCCGATGATCTCAAGCATCTCCCACGTGTATCATGGAGAAACGTGAAACGTAATACTTAGGTGGTTGACGTTTCATGAATATATCTTTTCTATATCGACTGTAATGAAAGCAAAAAGTAACTTTGTTTACTACGCTTTCACGTCGAAACTATTCAACCGATTATCATGAAATGTTGTACACATATTCTCCAAAATTTAGGATGTAATGAACATTTATTTTTGTAAATATACCCAGTTATCTTTTTGATTAGTGACTATTATATAATGAATGAGTCTTGATATTTATTATTGAACTTTTTACCATTTCTAATAGA
The DNA here is from genome assembly GCA_905147225.2 of Euproctis similis. Taxonomy (NCBI): domain Eukaryota; kingdom Metazoa; phylum Arthropoda; class Insecta; order Lepidoptera; family Erebidae; genus Euproctis; species Euproctis similis. The sequence continues at coordinate 19,275,935 of LR990106.1, forward strand.
TTCTCATAGTGAAAATGTTAGATATTTTTTTACTATATTACACAAAGTCATTAAAAACAGTTTTGTATCTAAATATAAATGTAATCTTCAATATTTTTTTTTGTATTTCTCTGCTATTTCAAGTATCTTGTGCCTATAGAACCTATTTAATAAATCAATTCATTTCAAACAGCAGGAACATAAAACATCTATCGTTAGATGAATGATTTTATAATTTATATAATGACATTAATAACGTACAACTTAGCTAGTTCACTTAGGCAATATTACTAGCATGTACCTACCTAATGTTTGTACATTTCAGTTAGTTATAACTTGAGCAGAAGCACTCTCCTCAGTCGTGACATGTTGGCGCTGCGTCAATATTTGAGCTGCGAAGTCGCGTCACAAGTTTATATGTACCGCCGACCTTAATAAGAAAACTACGCTTCAGTTGACTAATATGGGGCAGTTAGGCGGATAAATTGAATCTGTTTGCTCCACAACTCAACCGTAATAACAGTAGGTATGAGTACCAGATACATCCAAGCTAAAGAGACGCGTGAAATAATTGATTTGATGGTAAGTGACAAGCGTAGCCCGTAGATACTTGCGATGGAGCCAAAGGTGTTGGCCGTCCGGATAACTCTCTCAGAACGGTAGAGCCGGCCTATTAATGCAGTGTGAGCAGAGTTCTTGTGGGAGCTGTTATTAATATAAAAAAATACGCGTGGACTCCCTCTGCACTGATAAAGTGAAACCTTGTAACTTACATATATTTATAATTTTTAGTATAAATCAAAGTCACTTTCCGCTGTCTGTCCGCTTATATGCTTATAACTTTAAAACTACACAACGGATTTTGATGCGGTTTTTTTAATAGTGAGAGGGTGTCAACGGGGTGGTTTTGATCTGTAATTCATATATGATGTTGTAAAGAAAAAATAATAGTTTTCGAGATTTAGCACTTTAATTGCAAACGCTGTCTGAACCCTAAGTGATAGATCAAAACAATGTTCTACATTATAGAACACCTTTAGAAGGTCTACAAAAAAATCCGCGAGGGGGAGGATAAACCATAATGACCGTTTTATTTTTTTACTTTTTACGAGATTTTTAACATTACAGCATTAATTTTCATCCAGTTAAGTATCTTAAATACATTGTGCTTTTAATATAAATCAATATGGCCCTTTAGATTTACGAAGATATTACTGTATTAACATAACGAGACATCACTTGCATTGTGCGCCAAAATGCGTGCCGTTAAATAGCACAAATTGAACTTTTTAATATCCAAATTTTACTTCATTATTACTTTTGATGCGGAACCAAGTTCGCCCGGTCAGCTTGTAACGTAATAAATTTAAAGCAAGCACGACGGGCTAGTCGGTAGTTTTACCATTCACCGCGCATTGGTAAAACTACCGACAGTGGAATCATGATTACCGAGCTCGATTCCCACCCGAGCATAAATATTTATTTGTAGTGCCGCGTTAAAAGCGTTAAACGATTGCAAGAGACTCAAGAGTGATTAGAAGTTCGACATAAAAAAAACTTCTTTTACAAAACCTGTTCTCGTGTTAGTATAGATATAATAATTGCCAGCTGTTTTGATTTCAACTAATTGAAACTGTAATTTAATTGTTAACAAAATATATTGAACTGGTTAAGATTTGGCAGACATTCGACATTTTAAGATTAAAGATTAAATTTGTCGGCTGTCGACTAATCGGATTGGTACTAGGTTGATTGCTAATTGATTTTATCAAACCAATCAATTTATTTATTTATATTTCATTACGTTGAACGAACGTCGACCGTGTGCCTACCTCTCTCTTCTACATTATTTATCACGTGAGATAACGGAGTCAAGTTTCCGAGTATTTTCTCTTCGTGTCTCTGACGTTGTCTTTAAAAACATTGAATGCATAAAAGGTACAAAATACTATTCAGATCATCTTATAGCAAGCAATTAGTGCTGCCCAAAGACTGTGCTGTTGTCGGCCTACTCACCTCTCCCAATTTCACTGAATAAATCCGGGCATGAACCACTACAGCGACTTTTTGAGTGGTCCATTATATTTCACTGATGAAGCCTTCCCATGCATGCAGAGAATTACGTGGACTTATTGCTTTTAAAAGCTTAGATTACAATAGAATTTCAGTTATACATATAACGCTTAAAAGTAATTTCTTTCTGACTTAAGAAGAAATAAAAGAACTGATATTCCACTTACAACACTATCAGATTAAAGGTAATACAAAGTAAAATTATTGACACGTTTAGTATTATCAGATAAGTTCTAACAAAGTATGATTACTTGCAATTTAATACTATTGTAAATTATTTGGAAATTTTTTTAATTGTACTTATATATTACTTTGCAAAATTAAAATTGTAACAATTCGTAAACTTAATAATAATTGTTGTCACTGACATTACAAATCCGAGATATTATACCTGTGTTGAGAATTAAAAGATGATTTGGAGAATTATAATAATGTAGGGGGAGTTGTTGGGTGGAATGGCCTCCCATCTCAAAGAGGAGGTTCCTATAGACTCAAAAAACTCGTAAAGCTTCTCTCTGCGGTGTGCCGTAAGCAGTACAATACTTATTAAAACTCATACCAGGAAATGCAAAGCCTTATAATCATACCTTTCCCCAAATTCGTTTGTCAACCTGTTTTTATGATGTAATAATATTTGTACAAGTAGATCGCTTATTCCATTGCATTGCATTATCGCATTAAACTCGTGAGTTGGAAGATAGTTTTTGGCCTAATAGGTATGGTTATGATCAAATTTTGTGTAAATATGTTAGGAAGTTTTACAGTTACGAAATTGGTATGAATATTTAATTTGACCGATATCGAAATGCATAAAACTGAAACAATATTATAATGAATTTTTTTAAGATTAATTATAATATTATGTTGATAATGAATTAAACCTCACATAATTATATGTATGTTATATGTATGTGTGTGTACGTACGTGATAGATTACTTATTAAATAGATATTAGCAGACTTATTTCCGCTAATTTTTTTTTCAATCGCCACTAAAAATAATATTACCCCGCTCATATAAAACATATCATGACTGTATACAATCTTTTAGCGCGTTAAAACAAACAACTTTATAAAATTACTAGCTGACGCAGCGAACTTCGTTTCGCCTCAATTAGAATTAATAATAACAAACTTTCAACCCCTACTTCATCCCCTCACAGGTCGAAATTGCAAAAACTCAAAGTGCTCAAATATAAAGTTTCATGGTTTTATCTTTTAAAATTAAGAAATCCCATATAAACTTACAACCTTTATTTCAACCTCTTTATCCCTTTTTTCGCAATAAAAGGTAGCCTATGTCCTTTCTCAGGGTCTAAAGATTGTCTGTGCCAAATTTCAACAAAATCGGTTGAGAGGTTTAAGCGGGAAAGCGTACCAGACAGACAGACAGAGCTACTTTCGCATTTATAATATTAGTAGGGATTAGTATAGATACGTAAAGATTACGAGAACTTGATCAAAATAAATGAATTGAAACCGACCGAATCCCTTTAATTTCTTAGCGGAAAACTACAAGAACTGCGTTCTGATAGGTCCATAAAAATGAGGTCTGTTACAATTATTACACCTTTGAGTGCAATGATGTCATAAAAAAACTACCAATTTTACTACCAACTCTGGGTCTGCACTGATCTATTTTTGTAGTTTTTTATTGGTGAATTTTATGTTCTCTCATTCACTATTTACGACCTTCACTGATAAAAATCAATATAGATCCCAAATTGCCCTTGTAACTTTTACGTCCTGAAACTGAGTTACGTTTATAATTAGATTTTTTTTTTATTCCTATCATATAGACTTATTTTACATTAAATCCAAGCAAAAGTAAATAGAGAAAAAAGATTGCCATTATGCACAATTCTTTTAAACCCTACTCTCTTCACGCCAAATCCTTTGCGTGGTAGGCAAAGAGAACAGAGAAGAAGGCACGAGTCTTAGACACCTCAATCGCTTCTTTGATTTACTTGCATGCGCATTTTTAAGGCTCTTGTCATCACCTTCCTCTAGGGTCATCGAAAGTATGTCGTGGCCGTCCTCAACTCCAACATCCTTCCGCTTTTGCAGTACATTCAGACAATAGTTATAATAATATTGTTAGCTGACAAACTATATAATAAAATAGAAATAGTATTCCTCATTAGAAATTTCACAGTAAACGCGATAACAATGAAATTTCATGTGAATTCTCTCTGGCGTTGTTAGACGCACTACAAAATTTCATATAAAATAATGATTGCCAAGTGATACTGTATTGTTTTAACAGAACATAACATAACCTCACGCCTTTGTTACCCGAAGGTGTAGGCAGCGGTTGTTAAGCCTCGTCACGCCGTTATGTTTACCCCCCAAATGGTTATAGGTGACGAACCTATTGCCATACCGGGCACAAATTTTTCAGTCATCGATATTTATAACACATAACTTCCGAAAACAATTTCGAAAAGTCATTGGTGTGAGCCAGTGTCAGGGTTCGAACCCGAACCTCTGGATCAGAAGCCGTGTGCTCGACCACTGGACCACCGAGACTACCGTTTTATTATTTTAAAATGGTTTGTTTTTTCTTATACTAGTCCATGTATTACCCCTTTTTTATATGTTAAACATTAACTTCAGAAACACTGAATATTTGTAACAAGATATTTCTTGGTTTGTAGATGTTTGCGCAATTACAAAGTCCTTCATTTCAATTTTTTAATTGGTAAAAGATACCATGATTAAAAGTCCGATTACTGTTTTTTTTAAACGCTGCCAAGTAATTAAAGCTATAACCGTCATTATATATATACAAAGAGTCGTCGATTTCTAGATCGCGACTGATACAGATTTGCAATTGTACACTTTAATTAGATATACATTTCACAAAAAAAATACAAATTAATAGCCAACAATGATGCCTTTAGTAAAAATCAATAATATTTTGGTTTAAATATACCTTTTATTATTTAAACAAAAATCTACGACAAAGTAAATTGTGTCTATTGAGTCTATTAACTTAGCGAGGGACTGTACGCGTGTACGTTGGCGCTTTATTCAAAGGAAATGACGTCAAATGGCATGACAGTCTTCTGCCGTCATATTTCTTAAAAGACTCTCTAGTTCCTATTCATTTTGTACAGATGGCGTATATATCGTTAATAGGTACACACGACTTCTTCAAGTAATTGTATGTGACAGGTGTTTGCCTCATATTTTTACTTTTTACCTATAGTTGATGCACCTGTTAGCTGACAACGTAATCAGCAAGTTTATATCTTGCAGTAGTTTTTTTACAGTCTATGTGGCGCAGTGGTCGAGCACACGGCTTCTGATCCAGAGGTCCGGGTTCGATTCCTGATACAGGCTCACACCAATGATTTTTCGAAATTGTTTTCGGAAGTTATGTGGGATAAATATCGATGACTGAAAACTTTGTGCCCGGTATGGCAATAGGTTCGCCACCTATTCCATTTGGGATGTAAACATAACATCGAGACGAGGCTTAACAGGCGCTGCCTATACCTTCGGGTAACACAAGGCGTGAAGTTATGTTATGTTTAGTTTTTTTGTTAACATTTAAATGTATTTTACTCGGGAAGATTTACAGTTAATAGATTTCTCATAAACATACAGTAACAAACATACATAACTTTACGCCTTTTTCTATACGAAGGTGTAGGCAGCGGCTACCAAGCTATTCGACTCGCCGTTATGCCCACGGCCCGAATGGAATAGGTGGCGAACCTATTGACATACAAAGCCTTCAGAATCGATTCATAACACATAACTTTCGAAAAGTCATTGGTGTGAGCCAAGATTAAAACCCGCGTCTTCTTGATTTAGAAGCGGGGTGCTTGACCACTGGACCACCGAGACGAAATTAGTCAGTTACATAAAAAATGTGTATTTATTTTTCAATAATCTCTATCTCACATATTATTATTATGATTGAGAGGTCCCGAATTCGAATCCGAATTCCCACCGACAACCATTTCCGTAGTTATATGTGTAATGAACAAAAACATGCCCGATGTAGGTAGCTATGTCAAATGACAATAGGCTTTGTCATATACGAATGCTGCATGAATGGGCCGGCTCCACCGATAAAATACCACGACCTCTCAGAATATTGACCTAAAGTGTCTAACTAGCCGCATTTTGTTACTCCTACCCTCCCTCTCTCCTCTTCCCATCCCAATTCTGACCTCTTTCATATCCCTCTGTAAGGGACGCCAAAGCAATCATTCCATCCCATCGGATGACACGCCTGTTCGTTTGCCAGTATCCCATAAAATGAAATATTGTTGGGGCAAAGTATAAAAAACGCTGCAAATAATTGTACTAACATCACAAATAACAAGGTTTCGATGGCAACTAAACTGTACTATCTAACATTAATAATACATTCAAAGCCTATCTCGATGTTAACTGTAATTAGAGGACAAACATCTCGACTGTAAATCAATCACATAACGACAGTTTAACCTCACATCAGTTAGAGAGCGGTTCAAGCGGCCCTGTACCAATGATTGTTATGTACTATGTACACTATTGTATATAGTGTACGTAGAGTGATACACAAGTACATTCACTTATGTAACTCGACATAAATAAGTAGAATGTTTTTTTAAGAGAATACTTCCGAGTGCATTGACTAATCTTTTATAGTCTAAATTGTAATTAGATTACTTCTTATATTAGGTTTTGGTGTCATGTCCTCGTAGTGATGCTATTGAGTTATAAAAGAGTGAGTAAATTAATTTTTAAACAGAAAATAGACTTCTTAATGCATAATTATTATTATTACAAGAAAATTATGCGTTAGATTTTTTTTTTTATGGGAGAAGGGGCAAACGAGCTTGCGGGTCACCTGATGGAAAGCAATCACCGCCGCCCATGGCGTCTGCAATACCAGGAGCATCACATCAGCGTTGCCGGCCTTTCAGATGGGAATAGGCTCGTTCCTTGAAGGTTAGTTTAGTGTCTCAGAGTGTACTAATTATATTTACCTTCACGTCTTTAATATAACCTAACGAGTGAGAGAGTGAGAGCGCTATGAGTAGATACTAAACTTTACATCTTATAGAGTAAATAGCAATGATTCCAATAATGTTTAATTTAACTTAAAAAATATATATTTTAAATATTTTTCCATGGTATTGGTTACATTCGGTACAAATACATTTTTTCATATAACAGCGCCATCTAGGACCTGTATATAGTAGAACAATAAAAGAAAAGAGCAGAACAGAACATAGATACTTACTAGTATACTTCGAAAAGATAGGTTTAATCACATCTACTTCCCTTTTAGTAAATACTTATAGATGACGGTGTAAATAAATTCATTAGTTATTTTTTTACATTTAATAAAGGTAAAATTGGATTTACAATATTATCTTCAAGTAAAATAAAAATTGCAAATATTCGGCAATCTTAATGAATTAAGCAGTGACTATTATCCTATTGTCGCGGCCTATTTAGAAAGCCAATCGGTGCAGAAGTTAGGAAATTATCCAATCAATCTTAGGCTATAGTAAAAAGTATTTTTTGGTATCAAATAAAGCTGATAAAAATGTATCTTTTAATTTACTAGGGTAATTACTCTAGATTTAAATCTACTCTAGAATTGACCGACAGCGCTATCTATTAAACACAACTAGAACTCATTCGCAACCTTACATAAGTCAATGTTTGTTTTTGTTCAAAATTCTCATGGAATCTCATAGATGACGCTAAAACCAAACATAATTTTTGCTACTTTATATTCGTGTCGTAGTAGTTTTATTAATAAAACAAAGATGACACTGTAGTAAATCTATTATGTTAATACAATAAATGAAAGTAAAAGAAAAAATATTGCAAGCTTTTTGTAATATGAACGAAATCTGTCATAATTACAAAGAAATTTGCAGATATTAATTGATTTGATTGATTGATATACGCTAAAATATTATTGAGATAGTTTAATACCTATAATATTAATAAAACAAGTGACATAGGTAGGAAATATATGTACAAATATTTGTTGTCCCAACGTTACATGGACAGTGATACTCTACAACTAGCTCTTTGTTCTCGTTTTAATTATAATAGGTATGTGTAATTCTGAAAATGATTTTTTTATAATATTACAGTTTCTAAACAATTATGTACCTCACTATTGCCATTTCAGTATTCAGTATTTAGATCTATTGCATGTAAAGGTTATTTAAGTAATCCGTTGAGTTAAACAACAAAAATGCATGGCCTAAAACATATTTATTCTTTTATAAACAACACGTCTGAACTTAAAATTGAAATTAATCAATATATACAATGAATATACATAATTATTAATTTAGAAGTCGTGGTTGATTTCAGCTTGAAGACCTAACTCCGGTCGGTCATGTCCAAAGGTCTTGTGAAGGTTACCACCTGCGTTCAATCTTGTGTTCTTATCCAGTTTCCAAGAACCCTCACCAGTGACCGTCAACTGGAAACAGAATTTGGGCAAATAAGATTTTTCAGCCTTTTACATCTGATGTAAAATGTTACCGATTTTTTTATCCATGATCAAAGCAACTATTACTCTCCAGAATCAAAAGACCTATTAACCAATTTTAATCAAGAAAACTGAAAAATACCTCATCAAGAGTATCCCTAGGAAATCAGACAATACTTACGCCAGTGTGTCCACCAATTTGTCTTTGGAGATCAGCTGCTACCCTGGCATTGTTGTTAGACCAATCCAACTTGCCGCCTAGCATAGAACTGTCACCGTTAGGACCGAGGACTCGGGAGCCGTAGGCCTGACCTTCAAGTCTGCCGCGGTGATCGTTGAAAATGTCCTGTTTGTAACCTCCACGACCCTATTTGTTAGGAAGTTTATTATTGAATTAATATTTATCACGTTAATAAATTATTATAAAATATATTAATAGTTAATTAATACACCAAGTTTTTTAAGGTATAGGGGGCAAACGAGCAGGCGTGTCACTTGATGGTGAGCAACAAACGCCGCCCATGGACACCTGAACAAATAGAATGTTACAGTTGCGTTGCCGGCCCTAATAATGGGATATGTAAGGGGTCGGAAGTGGGATGGGAAGGGGAGGGGGAAAGGGGTTGGGCCTCTGGATACCTCTCTCACCGAGTGAAACGCGGCAAGAGCCACTTGAATTAATTTCAGAAATCTTGAATAAATTTTAGAAATCAAGTTCAATGATCATTTGGATGATTGACTCACAAAAAGGCTGTCGTCTGTGCTTCCGAGAGTTCCGAAAACCTTTCCTCTGCCTGCATTACGTTCCCATGTCAGATCGCGAGGATGGCGAGCTATCTTGGAGAACTTGTAATAGTCTGGATACCTAAATACACACAATTTGTAATAAAAAACTTGAAACATTAGAAAATATGTATTGAAAAGGTTCAGATAGAAATCGATCATACCTTTCCTCGTATCCTGTGGGCATAGACACTTGAGCACAAACGCACGCCAATAGCGCGGCCAAAACCAATGTTACTGACTGCATGATTAGCTGAAAGAGAAAGAAGAAAATATTTAACGCATCATAGATATTGTCTACACATATTGTTTGAGGACGGCCTAGACACACATTCCATGACCAAATAGAACGTGTTCTGGAGGAAGAAGATGTTGAAGCGCATGCATTAAAAAGTTATGAAAGACAACGAAGCGAGTGACGTGTGTAAGAATCGTACCTTATGGCGCTCCGTTCTCTCTGCCTATCCCGCAAGGGATTTGGCGTGAAGTTATGTATGTATGTATATTGTTTAATGGATCCATATGTAAGACAAAAGAGAAGAGCGCCACAAGATTCTTGCACACATCATTCGTTTCCTGGACATTCATAACGATTTCAACTCGAGCACTAACGATTGCTAAGTTGGTAAAAAAATATTTTGCTATGAATAAAATATACTGGTGAATATCTAAACTATGATGGAGAATATCTAAAAATAAGCTAAAATATTTGATCAAAAGATAATAATTTGGAATTCCCTGAATCATCTATTTTAAGAATCGAGTCATAATATTAATGTGAAAAATATTTACAAATATGTTTTAATAAATAAGACGGTAGAGATTTAACAGTGGTAGAGCCACAGCAGTTCGCTGAATGAATGGGCCGGCTCGACCGGTGAAATACCACGACCTCTCAGAAGATCGACGTAAAGTGGCTCATGCCGCGTTTCGTTCGGTGAGAGAGGTACTCGGAGGCCCACCCCCTTCCCCATCCTTTCTTATCCCCTATCCCTTAAAGGTCGGCAACGCAATAGTGGGACAATATGTGTTGCTGGTGCCCATAGGCGGGTTGGTTGCTTACCATCGGGTGACACGCCTGCTCGTTTGCCCTCCTATCCCATTAAAAAAAAAGTCAATTCGACATGATTTTAATAAGAATTAATAAAATTTTTTAAATTTTCTTACCTTTTGAAGCTTTGGATGAGATGCTCTTCAAATAAGATTCTGTGAAGACTATGCCGCATACTGTCTGTGTTCAAGTATTTATAGTCCACATGTATGCTGCGGTGAAGTCCCTACGACATAAGATAGGAACAGGTACAGGGGAATCATTTTACTGATGATTCATGCAAACATATAATTTGATATCTATATTTTAAAACAATGTTGTAATATAAACGGGATAAACTTATCTTCTTAAGAATTGAAGCGTGACAGTGCAGAGCCAAGTTGATATAATAATATTATTAATCTAAATTAAGCTTATCTACAGGCCACTTAGTACCTAAAAACAGAGTCCATGAATATTTCTTAACTTGAAAATGCTTACAAAATAATAATTATTAAAATACTGACACTGGCTCACGCCAATGACTTTTCGAAATTGTTTTCGGAAGTTATATGTGATAAATGTCGATGACTAAAAACTTTGTGCCCGGTATAACAATAGGTTCGCCACCTATTCCATTTGGGACGTAAACATAACGGCGAGTCGAGGCTTAACAGCCACTGGCTACACCATCGGGTAGCAAAAGGCGTGAAGTTATGCTTTGTTATAACTTTGAATAATTTGAAAAACGACATAGACTTGCCTTTCACACTACATTATTTATATACTTATAAAACATTTCTTATCATTGTTTACATATTAAAAATTATTCCCCGCATTCGTTTACGTTGTTAACGATATACTTAAATTATATTTTAAAATCTTCGAAATAATCGATATGACTCTTGAATAACAAAAACCCATTATGACTAGGGTAACATTAATATTACCAGGGTTACCAAATTTCATAGGAAATTTTTGGTATTCTTTATCTGCTACAGATTTTACTAATTCTATTTACTATTCTATTCGTATTATTATCAACACTAAAAAAAGCAAAAGCGGATGGATGTAGGAGTCGAGGACGGCCAAGACACATTACCAAATACAACGTGTGCTGGAGGAAGGTAATGTTAGGACCCTCAAAAATCGACGCGCGTGCATTAAAAGAGTTATGAAAGACAACGAGGCAGTGAAGTGTGTAAGAACCGTGCCTTATGGCGCTCTGTTCTCTCTGCCTACCCCACAAGGGATTTGGTGTTAAGTTATGTATGTATGTATCAATACTATATAAATATCAATTACGACTTTCCGCTTACATCATCTACATGCGATATTTCTAGATATTGTAGCATCTGCTCCTACTATTTCTTAGAGTAGAAACAAATGTTCGTCTACCACTTTCGTACGTGGAACCTACCTACATATAATTAGAAATATAAAACAACACCAATTTTAACTAGTGAGAAAAAATATTATCCCTATATAGTCCATTGAATTGTTACAATTTAGGACCGAATATTGCATTTCTTAGAGGACGCAATTTTATTTTTGTATGTAGGCATGTATTTTTTATTTAGCAGCTGTATTACATTCACATTTTGAAACTAATTATAATATGAATAAAATATATTGAAGACGCAATAAATATTGTATTGTAAATTAATGGATAAAGGTAGTAAGATTTGAAACAGAACAGATCTAACAAGAAAATACAAGTAGATTTTTTATTTTAAGAAAACAAAATGAAGTACCTAGTGTAAGAGAACTCAAAATGTTATAGCAAGGAAAGTTTTAGTCTTCTTGAACATATCTCGTTAAATAATGTCACTAACTCTGGTAAAAGGTACTCCTGAGTACCCAATAGGTGGTACAATGTTGTGGCTTTGGTCTTGATGTAATATAAGTCTCGGTGGCGCAGTGGTCGAGCACACGGATTCTAATCCAGAGGTCCGGGTTCGATTCCAGACACTGGCTCACACCAATGACATTTCGAAATTGTTTTCGGAAGTTATGTGTGATAAATATCGATGACTGAAAACTTTGTGCCCGGTATGGCAATAGGTTCGCCACCTATTCCATTTGGGACGTTAACATAACGGCGAGACGAGGCTTAACGGCCGCTGCCTACACCTTCGGGTAACAAAAGGCGTGAAGTTATGTATATGTTATGTATGTAGGCATGTAGGAGAGGAATTTTTTTATAAAAAAAATTCTCACTTTTTGCTTATAACGCCTTTGATTTTAATTTAGGGCAAAAAGTTATATCACATATTTCTAGGAAACATAGTTTGCTACAAGTTATGTCCCGACACGTTTTTTGTAAGACGCATAGTTTCTGAGATATCGCAAAAAGGTGTTTGTTTAACCCCTTTTTTCGAAATGGCGGCCGGATGACAAGGGTGGCGATCCGACCAACTTCAAGTTAAACTTCTATTGACCGCCCCCACATGTTCCATAAATAAAATTGCGTCCTCTAAGAAATTAAAAGCTCATGTAACAACTCAATAGACTAACAAGTCTAATACTCATAGGGATAATATTTAATATTTTGACATTATTGAGACATTATCGAGATTTTGGCGCGAATCAATTAAACCTATCTCTTATTCCAGAAATCTTCAGTATAAGCTAATTTTTATTAAATTATTTTTCATAGCTGACTTATGATAATATGCAACAAACATTCAATCTTCACCTCCAAACATTTTCAGAAACTTTTGCATATTTATATTGGTTGGATAAAATGAAGATTTATACCCTTGTGGTCCCAAACTTCAGCCCGACTGGAGCTCTGTCTGTGTCAAAATTTTTCATCTCTAATTATTTCAGAAATATAAGTGTGATCGATACATAAGTACTGATTATTATTATTTAAGTACTAATGAGGTAATAGACAAACAGAGTTGCTTTCACATTTAAAATATCATTGGGAATTTAACAAGGTATTTATTATAACCATGTCGACAGTTTAATGATTAATCGCTCAGCACGTGGACAAGTTCTCGGGCAAGAATGCATTTACCCCTCTATTTCCCTTTTTTTTCATATAAACTTTGCCCCCATTTTTACTTTCTTAGAGAAAAATTTTCGGAAAATCCTTTCTTATAGGATTTCTTAATACTACAAATTACACAGACTTAAAGGTTCGGGTATCAACGATCCGCCGTCTAAGCTTGCATTGATCAGTCGGCCAATTAATCAAAAGAAAATATTTGGAGTTTACTCCTTAAGAATCGATTTACATATATAGGCCCGGGGTATGAAAATTATGGGGACCAAAATCGTACTAGAGAGTATAGCATGTCACACGAAATGCGTTATGCGCTATAGTCACAGAGCATATAAATAAGAGTCGGCACTCCATACAATGTCCTGAGACAGTAAATATTTATTATTTTATTTTATAATCGTTCTTGAGGAGTAAACTCCAGTCGTGCGTCGGAGCGGACACACACACTTTCTTTTTTTTTTATGCACCGAGTTGATTTTGTATATCGTAATATTGTTGGGATGGAATGTTCGATTGCAATAATTTCAAAAGTATTCATCCAGTATTGAAATATCTGATTTTGATTAGTATTATTACTAAATTTTAAAATGACGCAAGAGTATACAGGGGCCCTTGATACGGACCACTAACTGGTACTAATCCGGTTCGTAGGCCTTTTCAAGAAGTGGAGGCACTGATGAGATTTCGAAAAGCTAGAGAGGATAAAGTGTGAGAAACTAGAACATGAAAGTATACGAAGTATGTATGTAGACCTAGTCAGTAAAAGACGCAATTACATGATTCTTACCGACTTAGGTGTTGAAGAATATTGGGAAAGAATGAAAGAAAGTATAGTGGATAGTGCAAAAGAAGTATGTGGTTGTGCAAAGAAGCATAAGAATGTGAGAGGTGATGCCTGGTGGGACGCGGATTATAATTTTAATTAGTCATATATTTTTAAGTAACCTTTAAGTTATGACGTGGTTTAGTCATATGATAAATGGTGACGTGACGTATCTTAGACGGCTTCGTAAATAATCGAAATGGATTACTAATATTGACTGATTTGCACAATATTTACTTGTATTATGATCTGTTCATATCATTCTATAAGGGAAGTGCAAAAACAACAACATTTTCAAATTAAAAAATGTTATAATCTTAGCTAAAATAGCATTATTTGGACGTTTTTTTGGCAAATTACTTCTATTTAAAATATCAGTCTAAATCAAGTTATTGCTTAGGTGCTTCTCAAATCACTTGAATATTTTGGGACAAATCACTTGTTGTCTACGCATAAAGTTTTTGAACATCCACGACAAAGGCTTGCGGGGTTCGATGCAAATTTTACTTAGTACAACTTTTGAGTCTTGATGAGTAGATTTTGTATATTTTTCTCATTGCTTCTGTACCTTCAGGGGACATTGTTTCAGATTCCGGAGACTTATTTGGACCTAGTGAGCCTGCGATTACCAATCGCGATAATCTTGGAAATCTATTATTGTTTTATGACTCGATCTGATAACAGATTATTCAAATGACCATTTAAAACCGTTTTTCCCATAATAATACTTATTACTGGATGAAACTGGAATAGGACGATAGTTCCAACTGATAGTTGGAACTTGGACCACCAACCACCGTGCCATTTCTTGATGCCAAATCAAGAGGAGACACGGTGGCCAATCTGATTTTTAACTTTTTTTTATGGGATAGGAGGGCAAACGAGCAGACCTCTCTCACCGAACAAAACGCGGCATGAGCCACTTTACGTCGATTCTGAGAGGTCGTGGTATTTCACCG
Source organism: Euproctis similis (assembly GCA_905147225.2). Classification (NCBI taxonomy): domain Eukaryota; kingdom Metazoa; phylum Arthropoda; class Insecta; order Lepidoptera; family Erebidae; genus Euproctis; species Euproctis similis. The sequence continues at coordinate 19,291,057 of LR990106.1, forward strand.
GTCGAGCCGGCCCATTCACACAGCAAACTGCTTGGCTCTACCACTGTTGAACTAATTCAAATTTTCCTTATTTTGTTCGTCTCCTGACTGTTCAGATACCGTATCATGATCAGATTGTAAAAAGAGATCTGGGTCAGCCTGATTATCGTTAACATCACTAAAGTCGCCCTCAATTTCCGTTTCCAACCAACATGGTAGAGTATTTTCAAAGTCCTCACTAGTAGGAGCAACCACTCTCTTTCTTTTACGGCTATTTTTTTAAGTAATTGGTTGGTCCATCTAACACAATACGAAAAATGACGTGACGTCTTATAGACACCAAGAACAATATACACTGACGTCTAACAGACTCGCAACATTAATACTGATCTTACGTCTGAGGGACACTGCGCAGCTCCACAGCTGAAAATGTTGTGGCGCTGCCTGCGAGCCCTCAACGGAATGATCAAAGTGTTCAATCCCGAAGCTACAGGGAAGGGCGCGAGTGTATCTTTAAAGGCCTTGAAATATGGCTTATATTTGTGAACTTACCGTCTGTGAGACACCCACGTCAGTAGTTAAAGGTTAATATAATAAGTCTTCGCTAGTCTTTAAAACTCATGAATAATATAATATTCTTAATTTATTCTTATATTTAAGAGTTTGATTGAAGTTATTTTAAAATATAATAGGCTTAATAAGAGGCTTTCTTTCATTACGATCTGATAAAGCGAGAAAAGTTATCGTCTTTACAAAGGTCACGCGGATTTTCAGTTAAATACTACTTCGGACGATTTTAAATAAGTCAATATCTTGTACTATATTAATAATATTAAAAATATTTACTAAGAAAATAATGGAAAAATTAGAATCTATATATCTGGCTGTATTTTTATTATTTTTTGTCTTTTTTACTAGATCAATTGAATTATCTGTCAGAAAAGCCTTAGCTTAAAATGTGACTCGGGCTTATTTTTTTTAAATCCAGCATTCTCTAAATTAGGTTATTAGAAAAGTTCTCATATCGATTCTAAGTTTAATTCGTCTCGATGGCCTTGAGGTTCAACACTCTGCTTCTGATCACTAGTCTCCGCTTCGAATCACAGTGCCTCAGCCATGATTGAGAATTATGTGATTAATATCGACTGAGTGACCAAATATTGTCCTTTGTAGGATACATCTAATAAATTTGGGACAATAAAAATTAGACATACCTAAACAACCAACTGGAAATATTTTTTATTTCATTACAAATATAAAATAATAAACGGTTTTTGTTTTCTATTAGAGCTATTATATTTACAAATCACTAAATTACATATTTATTTACAATCAATCTATACATTTGGTAAACTCACTTTACTCACAATCAAAATTATTAACTAGAATTAGAAGTATGTTTTCAATTATTATCAGAGATTCCATGATAACAAAAGTCTTTTTAAAAATTGTGTTCAACGCCTCCTTGAAAACCCAGCTCGGGACTGTGGTGTCCAATGGTGTGGCGAAGGTTGCCGCCCGCGTAAAATCTGGTGTTCCTGTCCAAATTCCAAGCGCCTTGTCCAGTGACAGTTAGCTGTAAAAATAGTAATATTTCAGGTCTAAGGACTTTTACAAACGTTTAATTCCAATTAAACATTCTTTATGTTTTTATAATTCAACTTCACCCTTTTATTATCCGAAATTTCAATTACTAAAAAATTTTAAACAAATAGCTGGTTTCATTTAATATCTAAACCAGTTTATTTACTGAGATACTACATAGATATAAGGTTTTTACCAAGGTAATCATTAATGTGCATTTTAAGGATGTGTCCTATTTAAAAATAGTATTTGACACGTGAGTTTCATGCCTGGTTCTTGTCATGATAGCCCCTATACTCGCAATAAGGCCGCTCGTGGCTATTTCGTCCATGTTTTCTTATTCCACAAAGGCACATTCCTCAAGCACAGTGATGTTATTTAATAATAAGTTAAATTTCATGTACCTATCTATTTACTACATGGCTCTGTGAAAAACTATAGAGCTATTTTGATTTGATTAAGTTATCTCTTGTTTGTTGTTGTCATACATGTTATTCATTTCTCTTGATAAGTTGGAGTTTTACTATAAAAATCATTAATTAGTAAATGTTTCTAAAACACACTTACACCTGTGCGGCCGCCGATCTGCCTTTGAAGATCAGCACCCACCCTTGCGTTGTTATTTGACCAATCCAGCTTACCCCCGAACCCAGTACTGCCTCCGTTAGGACCAAGGACTCGGGAGCCATAAGCCTCACCTTGCAGTCTACCTCTGTGATCGTTGAAGATGTCTTGCCTGTAACCTCCTCGACCCTGAAGGGTAAGACAGTATTTGAGAATTTAATAATATTTATTTATTTATGACAGGTAAAAAACCTCACCTGTTTGCTGATTCAGGGTTTCTTTTAATTTATTATTATACTAGCAGATCCGGCAAACTTTGTTCCGCATCAAAAGTAATAAATTAGTAAATTTAGGATATCATAAGGTTCAATGTGTGCTATTTAACTGCTGTCCCACTGTGAATACCGCTATATCTTCGAAAATGTTCGTATAAATTGCATGCTGTAAAGGGCCAGGATCATCTATATTACATGCACAATCTATTTAAGACATTTAATTGGATGAAACTTAATGCTGTAACATTTAGAATCGCTTCTTAAATCAGCCATTATTTATCGTACATACATACATACATAACTTCACGCCAAATCCCTTGCGGGGTAGGCAGAGAGAACAGAGCGCCATAGGGCACGATTCTTACACGCTTCACTCGCTTCGTTGACTTTCATAACTCTTTTCATTATTTATCGTAAAAAGTAAAAAAATAAAAATGGTCATTGTGGGTTATCTCTAAGTGTGCATATGGACTTTTTTGTAGACCTTTTGAAGATGTTTAATAATGTAGAACAATGTTTTGATCTATCACTTGGGTTTCAGCCAGCGTTTGCAATTAAATTGCTAAATTTCGAAAATTATCATTTTTTCTTTACAATATCACACATGAATTATAGATCAAAACCACCCCGTTGACACCCTCCAACTATTAAAAAAACCGCATCAAAATCCGTTGCATAGTTTTAAAGATATAAGCATTTAAGGGGACAGACAGCGGAAAGTGAGTTTGTTTTAAACTATGTAATGATGTTGAAGAAATAAGACTAGTGTGAAAGGAATCGAGCGATGAACAAGTATTATTATTTATTTCGGGCAAACGAATGAATGATGACATCTGTATGTAACGTGCAGGTGTTGAGGGGTATAACAGAGACGTGTGTCTCGTGTGTTTCTAAGGGGTCCCTAAAGTTGATATTGCCCAGTAATTCCGTACAGTCAAATTTATTATTAAGTATGTCATCTGGCTCCTATCCTTTCTAGTGCTAATTTTATGAAAGGCACCAGAGTCTTCGAACGTCTCGTGACCATGTCTGTGTATATAATTTTGTGTTTCATGAATTTTCGTGAAAGTTTTTCATTTTTTTCGATATGTGTTTTAAAGAAAGGTCTCCCCATATTATACTGCCAAATTCCAAGATACTAATATATTATGACTATTGTCAAAATTACAAATACCCAGCAAAATATAAGAGATTACCATTTTTCACCATTACCATTAACGTTTTCTATAAACGATGGGTCTTTTTAGGACTTTGTGATGAGGGTGAATAATATATCCTTGGTTTTTTTTTTATAAATAACACCAATGAGGTCCAGTAAATTAACATTCTACAATTCTTATATTTGTCTTCGTTAACATATTGATTTGTTTGCAAAAAAGTATTTGGTGTTCTTGTACTTACAAAGAGGGCATTGTCAGTGTTTCCAAGAGTCCCAAAGATCTTTCCATGACCAACATTTCTGTCCAAAGAGACATCTCGAGGGTGACGACTAATGGTATTGTCTAAATATGGGTACCTGTAACCAGAGAAACGTCCAGGTTGTAATAGGTCACGTATACAGCCTACAGGGAAAGATGGAGGAAGATCCTCCGAAGAGCTTTGACCATTTGTGGTTGCTTTGACGTAACCACGACTTTTATCTCAATTGTAAAAATACTAGAAAATATCGCAAGAAAGTTAGTAATAAAGTTTAATTACCATTCAAAATATTGAGATGGATCGGTATCAGCAAATCCGCAAGCTAAGACAGCTGCAAAAACCAATATAAAGGACTGCATGTCTAACTGAACTGAAATAAGAAAAACAGTTTGTTATTATTTTAACATTTCATTGAGATATACCTATTTTTTGGTACTATGACAGAGTGAGAAATTCTTTGTTAGGCGGCTTGTAATTACCTCATTAAGAAAAACTCCTGAGAATATGTTAAAAATTCTTGTCTAATCTAAAGAGCGGTCTAATCTTAGATTGCTATTGAAATGTGGAAATTTTAGAATGTCGTTGCGTCTCCGCACAACTGCGAATCGTTTTCGGAAATGTTCGGCACGCCCGTATTTATTTATTTATTCTTCATGTACAAACATTGTTACATAAGGTGGACTTAATGCCTTAAGGCATTTTCGGCCAGTCGACCTTTGGGTTAAACTGAGAGATAAAACGGTACAAAAAAGGTATAAATAAACGAGTAATGAAAAATTAATACTTTCCTTTAGGAATATAAAAATTGTAACATCAGAAAAATATTTGCAGATAAATACATATATGCACTATACACATACATTCCTACATATACATATACATACATACACATACACACATATATACATATATACATATATACATACATATACATACATATATACACAATATACAATAGTTAAATAGACAAAATGAGTGACTATAAATGCATGACATACATAAAATTACATAAATGATGATCCATGACTATAAGTTGGCCTGAATATTAATTAGGATGAAGCAATCTTAAAAAGTGTTGTTTAACTTTACGCTTGAAGGAAAACTTACTAGATGACTTTTTGACACTAAGGGGAAGTGAGTTCCAAAGTCTTATAACGGAAACGGTGAAGGAGCCTGACATGAAACTGGTACGGTGAGAAGGAAAGTCTAAGAGAAGATTTTCAGATGCACGCAAATTTCTGTCGTGAGTGCTGCCTAAAATGTAAAACAATGACTTTAAGTATTCGGGAGCATGTTGGTCGTTGAGTGCGGAAAAAAGCTGGCAAAGTAATCAGAGGGACCTATAGGGCGGATAGGTAGCCATTTGAGTTTAGACCGGTAGTACGAGATGTGATCATATTTTCTCAGCCCGAAAATGAAGCGTATACAGTTGTTCAGAAGCCGATCCAGCTTGTTAAGAGATTCCTGGGATAAGTCCGGGTAACAGACGTTTCCATAATCAATGACGGGAAAAACGAGAGATTGGACTAATAGTAGCTTAGTAGCGGAAGGCAGAAAGTGTTTAAACCTGTAGAGAGAACGCAGTATCGATGTGACACTCTTGCTAACGTGACAAATTTGTTCCCTCCAGTTTAGTTTGTCATCAATGTACAAGCCCAAATCTTTTATGTGCCCTGATATAGGGATAGCTGTGTTGCTATATAATATGGGTGGAATTTGATCAATGGTTATATTTGATAAATGATATGAACTACCTAACAACATAGCCTGGCACTTATTAATATTGACTGCTACCCCAAATCTGCGCGACCAGTCGGCCACTGCATCAAGGTTGGCATTCATGTTCAAGATACAGTTGTATCTCTGCGTACTGTCAATTCTCTTCATATTATAAAGAATTATAAAATCCAAACTATTTCACGAATACTCTAAAGATGGCGCCACTGTGCTCACGCTACGAATTAAAAATATAGACGAATATAGCCAGACAGAGTTTGAACATGATTGTTAATGTTATTTTATTATTCATGTTATTATGTTAGCTTGAATTTATTAAATTCGAAATTGCGAAATATCTCAATTCCTCCCCTTTAAAAACATCAAACACTAATGTGTACAAAGTACTAATAGTTTAAATCTTAACTACCAACTGGTTCTTATCTCAATACGGCACGTCACAGAAATGATACAACTTACTAACAAAAACACTATTTTATAATATGAAGTAGGTAATAAAATAAAATAACTTCTCACGCAATTTTCTAAACGACAGGTGTAGGCAGCGGCTGTTAAACCTTAAATTTGCCTAATCGTTATGTTACAATAGGAATAGGTATCGTATAATTTCCGAAAATAATTCCGAGAAAACATTAGTGAGTCCAAAAACGATGCCACGATTTCTGAATCAGAAGCGGGGAGCTCGACCACTGGACCACCTTGGCTAATACGAAATTAATTGTTATATAATTCTTACCTAAATAAATTTATGACTTGCTCTCTCAAGATGTGTCTGAGACTGTGCTATCTTAAACTTTCGACACCGCTTTTATAATTAAGATTTCACATATCGCGGTGAAGAACCTAAGAGATGACGAAAAGGGGAATAAATCGTATACTAAACATGTGAGTAAAACATTGATAAACATGACAGATAAATTGTATTGAGTACGCAGAATCCTAAAAGTGACTCATATTTAATGAGTAGATACTGTTATAGATAAGTAAATTCTGATTTTTTTGAATTTCGTTTAATAATCCTAAAATCCTAACAGAAACATTAGTACATAATTACATATCATAACTACACGCCATTTTCTACCCGAAGGTGTAGGCAGCGGCAGCAACCTCGACTCGCCGAATCGTTACGTTACGTCCCAAATAGGATATTTAATCCTTTCGACACTAGATTTTTTTATAGGATAGGGGGGGGGGGGGGGGGGAACGAGCAAGCGTGTCACCTGATGGTAAGGAATTAATACCGCCCATGAACACCTGCAACACAGGTCCTGCGCTGCGTTGCCTTGTCGTCCTTTAAGGGAGTGGGATGGGACAGGATAAGGGAAGTGGTGGTTCTCCGGATAGCTATCGAAATGCGGCAGAAGCCACGTCGATATTCTGAGTAGTCGTGGTATTTCACGGGTGAAGCCGGCCCATTCATGCAGCGAACTGCGGGGCTCCACCACTGTTATGATAGCCCTTAATAACAGAAATTTTACACGGTTGAAACTTTGCAACTTTGCATCTTTGCTGAACTATTTTTTTTTTGGTTACAAGCAAGACGATGCCAAACATTGTACTGAACAGAATTGTTAGTAATTGATATTTTCACACATAATCCACAATCACGATATGAAGTAGAATTCGAACTTGGGACCACTGAATGAAAGAATCAAGTCAGAAATCAATGAGTTTTTTTGCTGATTCCCTTGTAACATTCTGATCTGATAAAAAGCTATCACCATTCTCATTGATCCATCCAAAAAAAATATAGCTTAGACACTATATACACAGCGCCCTCTAGTTCCAATCTAAGCAACTAAATACTTGTGTTATGGGAACTACATAACTGATATTAATACATATATACTTTTCTTTTGCAAATACATACTTATAATACAAATAGAAAACACCCAGACGCCATACAAACATTCATGCTTGTTATAATTCCTTGTGCTCAGGTGGGACTCGAACCCGCCAACCTCGAATCTGCGGTCGGTAGTTATACCAATGTACCACGACGCGCGTCATATAGTTTATAGAAAAATGTTAAAAATATAGAAGCTAGTTTATACCAAAAGGCAATTAATATCAATTTTATATAATCCTATTTTTGTTCGTTTAGCTTCGGTTTGAAAGCTTTATCCATCAAAGGCATATTAAAATAGACTACTCAAAATTTCTCCTTTCATTTTTGCGTTACCGGCCCAAAGAAATATTAATTTGACGCCATTTTATTATTATTATATAGTCTCGGTGGCGCAGTGGGCGAGCGCACGGCCTCTGATCGAGAGGTCCGGGGTTCGATTCCCCAGACACTGGCTCACACCAATGACTTTTCGAAATTGTTTTCGGAAGTTATGTGTGATAAATACCGATGACTGACAAACTTTGTGCCCGGTATGGCAATAGGTTCGCCACCTATTCCATTTGGGACGTAAACATAACATAACGGCGAGACGAGGCTTAACAGCCGCTGCCTACACCTTCGGGTAACAAAAGGCGTGAAGTTATGTTATGTTATGTTTATTATTCTAACGTAAATATCATTGTATTTGCTCTTTTTATCTTACGACTCGTCAAAACGTCCATGACACTTTCACAAACAACGAATTAAATAAAAAAACAAAATTTGTAACACAAGTACAAAAAAAACTGGACGTGATACAAAAATTGGAAATCAATTTAATGTCTTGCAGTGGTAGAGCCGCACAGTTCGCTGGATGAATGAGCTCGCTCGACGACTAGTGAAATACTACGGCTTCTCAGAATATTAACGTAACGTGGCTCTTGCCGCATTTCGCTCGCTGAGACAGGTATCCGGAAGCCCAACTCCTTTCCCCCTCCCTTTCCCATGCCACTTTCGACCACGTTTATATCCCATTTAATAAAGGCTGGCAACGAAATTGTATCACTATATTTGTTCAGGTGTCCATGAGCGGTGTTTGTTGCTCACCATCAGAAGATATTTCAATAGCAATACTGTTATAACATCACTTTAATCATATGCGGAGTAGCCAGAAGCAACCGAACGGTAAGACAATATTCGTACATGCCAATTTCGATTCAATGATTTTCATAACTCCTAAGATAAGACGATCCCGTGGTGCATTGGTAAAGCTAACGACTGCAGAATCGAGGTTGGCGGGTTCGATTCCCACCCGAGTGCAAATATTTGTGACAAGCATGAATGTTTGTATGGCGTCTGGGTGTTTTTCTATGTACTATAAGTATTTATTTACAAAAGAAAAGTATTTAAATAGTAATAACCGCAATATCCATAGCACAAGCATTTAGTTGCTTGGTTTAGAACTAGATGGCGTTATGTGTATTGCGTCCAAGATATTAATGTCGAAAAAAATAAAACAAAACTCTATTTAGTTTAGTCTTAAATGACGTAGGCACGACAAGTTCATGCGCCGAGGTCAAATGTGGATAACGGGGATTCACTCGAACTCACTTGATGTATTGTTTTATAACTGATTGTTTACTGTTACAACTGTTTAGCATTTTAATTAATTGTTGTATTTTATTAGTTGCCTTGGCGGTTTGGTGGTTGAGCTACCCTCTTCTGATGCAGACGTCGTGGGATCGATTCCGAGCTCATAAATGATTCCTTTTCGTAAGATAGGTGTGGTAAATATGTACATGTATGCAATGATATGTATATGATCAAGTATGTATATGTATGACTGGAAACTGTGTGCCCGCTGTATGGTTATTACCATACAGCGGGCACACAGTTTAAGTTGCGCACATTAAGTGCGCAAGGGAATAGGTGGGGAACCTATTGGTTCCCCACCTATTCCCTTGCGCACTTAATGTTACGCGATTCGACGAGTCGAGGCTTAACAGCCGCTGCCTACACTTTCGGATATAAAAAGGCAAGAAGTTATGTTATGTATTAATTTATTTTTCAGTTTTTCATACTAATTCAAGAGCTACATAAATTTAACTTACACAGCGTTTATAATTGACGATCATTGAATGACAATGTTTAAATTTGGCTGATCAATTTCGGAAGATGAACATGGAATTTATCTATAAAACAATATTTAAAACAATATTTATTTAATACTAGCTCACCCTCCGAACATTGTTTCACCAGGAAAGCAATATCTAAATAAAAGAAATTTTCTGAAAACATTCGCCTAAGTTACTTCATAAAACACCAGGTACAAGCCAGTAAAAATACCGCTAAAATAGAGATTCACAGATTCCCCGGAACAAACAGACAGAAAAATTGAAAAAATAATTATCTTGGTATATGCATATTCATATGGATGTGGAAGAAGGCAGTTATTTCAATATTACAAACACATTTTATTTATAACTATAGATAAAGATAAAACAGAGGTCGGAGAGGTTGTCGACAGCAAGGGACATCATGGCCTCTCATGCGCCAGGAGCGCCGGCCGCATTTCCCGTCACGCCAACATCAACGACATTATCCGTCGTGCTCTTCCCACCGCCGGTGTACCAGCCGTTCTGGCACCGAACGGTTTGGTGCGCGATGATGGCAAGAGACCGGACGGGATGTCTCTTTTGCCTTGGAGGATGCGTAGGCCTTTGGTGTGGGACGCTACTTGCGTCGACACCCTTGCGCCATCGCATCTTCCAAGCACGGTGGAGGTGGCCGGTGCTGCTGCTGCTTCGGCAGAAAATCTCAAGTGGCACAAATACAGAAACCTTGTGGGTGACTATGTGTTTGAGCCGTTTGCGGTTGAGACTTTGGGGACATGGGGTCCGAGTGCTCGTGCACTTTACAAAGATCTTGCAAAGAGGCTGATCGAAACCTCTCGCGACCAGAGGGCTGGTCTATTCTTCGCACAGAGGATTAGCATTGCCATTCAGCGTGGCAATGCGGCCAGTCTTCTGGGCACGCTGCCAGTAGACCGAGATGCGGAGAAATTTAATTTCAGGTAGTTTTTTAATTGTATATATTGTAAATAATGTAATTAATTTATTTGTTCTTATTATTGTAAATAAACTTAATATATAATTAATTAAAAAAAAAAAAAGATAAAATAGTTGTATTTGAAAATGCCTTGTAGGCACTCTATTCTTGCTGCCTACTCTATAATAAACAGATGAATCTATGAATGATCTATATTGAACATGAAACAGAGATTATTATGAACTAATTATGAGTTTAATACGTATATCGAGATCACATTTACCAATATCCAAACAATTCAAATATTATTATCATCCATTGTACAATGAACAAAAGCAAATAACTAGCAAACAGTATTTTCATGAATTCGCTTGACAATTCCGCAAAAGCCTTTAATTAAGCAGTTTATATATGACATTATCTGATCCACACAAAATTATGTACGTTTATTCAAAATAACAATAGTTCATTGTTTGATACGTTGCAATGGTTTCATAATGTTATAACTCAGTTTCAATTCTATATTTTCACCCTATAAAATAACATAACATAACTTCACGCCTTTTTCTACCCGAAGGTGTAGGCAGCGGCTGTTATGTTTACGTCCTAAATAGAATAAGTGGTGAACCTATTGCTATATAGGGCACAAAGTTTTCAGTCATCGATATTTTTCACACATAACTTCCGAAAATAACTTGGAAAAGTCATTGGTGTGAGCCAGTGTGAGGATTCGAACGCGCGATCTCTATATTGAGAAATGCGGTGCTCGACCACTGGACCATCGAGACCTCTACAATAAATTAAATAGATTAAACATAAGCAAACATAACTTCACGCCTTCTGTTACCCGAAGGTGTAGGCAGCGGCTGTTAAGCCTCGTCTCGCCGTTATGTTTACGTCCCAAATGGAGTAGGTGGCGAACCTATTGTCATACCGGCCACAAAGTTTGTCAGTCATCGATATTTTTCAAACATATCTTCCGAAAAACAATTTCTAAAAGTCATTGGTGTGTGGAAGCCAGCCAGTGTCTGGAATCGAACCCGGACCACTGGATCAGAAGCCGTGTGCTCGACCACTGCGCCACCGAGATCTATTAAATAAATTACATTACATAAAGTTTAAATTACATAGTTTAAAAAAGTCTTTATAATCTTGTTTGTCTCTTTTATAATCTTGATGATACAATGATCGCACTCCCCGCTTTCAAAAGTCGTGGGATCGATTCCGGGTTGACACCAATGATTTGTCGATATTCTTTTCTGAAGTTATGTGTGATATCGATTCCGTCACTTATTCTGTTTGGGATATAATCATTTGGCGAGTTAAGCTGTTGCGTACACCTTCGGGTAGAAAAAGACGAGATTTTTTATAATAATAATAATAATATCTTGGACACAATACACACAGCGCCCTCTAGTTCCAAGCTAAGCAACTAAATGCTTGTGTTATGGATACTAGATAACGGATATAAATACATATATACTTTTCTTTTGTAAATACATACTTATAATACATAGAAAAACACCCAGACGCCACACAAATATTCATGTTTGTCACAAATATTTATGCTCGGGCGGGAATCGAACCCCCGACCTCATTGCTCCAGCCGGTAGTTTTTACCAATGCGCCACGAGGCCCGTCAATTTTATGTTTTTCTTACCTTTTTTGAATATATCTACCTACTAATAACAAAATTTTTGGCCAGTTACGACTTTACGCGTAAATCTTGCGTAGGTACTAAAGTTTTTTTTTTTAGTTTGCCGTCCTTTAAAATAGTATAGAGGCGTTTCACCGATCGAGCCGGCCCATTCATCAAGTGAACTGCGTAGTTCTAACACAAAATTTTGGTCACAAAACACAAGCAACCTGGTATATTAGACAGGTAGATAATATATAGATACGTGTATATATAATAGATACTAGGACACACAGTATGTAGCAGTAAATTTGGGCGTTCGCCAAATGCAATGCTCATCCATTATGTTGACTCGACGCTGCACGGGAAGTTGGTTTGTTCACGTTGTTAAATTATACGTTATTAGCATTTTTTTTTACCTAGGTAAATTCAAGGATATTTTAAAGGCACATAGCTCTGCTCTAAATAATCGTGCTACTTTAGTATTTTATTAATACATTTAACCAGGTGACATTGCAATTTCTGTTATTATAAATACTTGATAGCCTATGAATGCAATACTCCAATTGCTAATGTCTTTGACATTTTGGAAGTGACGTGTAATAAATATCGATGTATGACGATATTGCGCTAGTTATATATTATTTAGTTAGCCAGAAAAGTTAGCCCTCATATTAGGATGTGACAAAATTATAGGCCTATCGAAAAAAAATTGCCGCTGTCTAAAACTTTCAGCACTAAGACCGTATACTTACAGCTTAAAGTAAGCTATATTTCTAACTAATAATATTTAAATGATGAATGTAATATATAAAAAAATATGTCTGAACAGCACCGTGACCACACCTTCGCATTTGACGGATCACATAAGTAGCTTAATGAGCTGAAATATTCAATAATTATCTTTGTAATTAAAAGTACGGGAAATTCTCGAATATGACGTGACGCATTAATTTGTCCAGTGGACACGCACAACTTTATATACAGTGTAAATACAGCTCTCCGTAGTATGCTCTGTGATTGAAGCATGTTACACGTCCGGTTGGGGTCCATTTCCCAAAATGCATGGATTTAGGTTACAGAGTAACTCTCGTATTGATCCGTTTTAAATTGTACTGCAAGGTTATAGGTTAGTACAGGTTCAGGGTATAAATATAACATTTAACCTGCAAGTTATACTACAAAGTAGACGGAGTTTCTCCTGTTTATAATAAGTAAATTATATATTCTGCAGGTGTATGTTTGATATTAATTAATTTTATTTTGATACCACCTAAAGGAACTGTACATAACATAACTTCACGCCTTTGGCTATGCTCGGGGTATCTCTGAAAGATAAACTCAGGAATGAGAATATCCGCCAGAGAACTGGGGTAACCGACATAGCTCGTAGAATAAGCTTACTGAAGTGGCAATGGGCTGGTCATATCTGCCGAAGGACCGACGGTAGATGGAGTAAGAAGAGAGACCATAGAGTGGATCATAGAGTGGAGACCGCGTCTTGGTAAACGTCGCGTAGGACGCCCACCAGCCCGATGGTCAGACGACCTCAGAAAGGCTGCTGGAAAAGACTGGATGCCGAAGGCAGTGAATCGGATGTTGTGGCGTACATTGGGAGAGGCCTATGTCCAGCAGTGGACTGCAATAGGCTGATGATGATGATGATATAACACATCGACTGCTAATTATCAGCAATTAAAATAATTCATGGAACCGAAATTTTGTTTTATTTTGTTCTACAAAAAAAGATTAATTAAATTCAGGAGATTCGATAAAATGAAATTAACAATAAGCCTTATAATATAAACGGGTAGTGCAATAAATAATAATAAAAAAATATATTGAATAAGCTATAGAGCCACTCAGCACTAAGTATAGAGCATGCATGTGCCGGTTCGAAACCTGAAATACCAAAGTTACTTAGTCCAACGACGAAAAGTGGCTTATGCCGCGTTTTTTTCGATGAGAGAGTTATCTGAAAGCTCATGTCTCTCGCTGCCTATTTCACTGCCTTATTATTTCTACTGGGGACGAAACTGCATCACTATATATGTTGCAGGTGCCCATGGACGACGTTAGAGACTTTCTACCAGAAAATCCGCTTACGAGTTGCTTGTCCCAAATGTTAAGCGCGAATTTGTGCCAAAAGATAATCATCAAATAAATATTGAAACGAATGATAACGGTGAACTGAAGTTTCACCTCAATTTTCACGTCATCGTAATGACAGAGGCAATATTTTTCGTACTGAAAATAATAGGTCGCCCTAAATGCAGTTGTTTGTCGTTAAACAAACAGTAACATACGGGGAACGAGAACTGGGCCACCATTTATGATATGTGCTTTCATTTCATTCATATTCAGTTTTGGATAAAGTAAAGGTATGTTTTTTAGCGGAAATTCTGAATTATTTTCGGTGCCAAAATGAGGGACAATTGTTTTATTGGTGTTCATGACTCTTAAACCATTTAGCATCTTCTCTGGCTTCTCAATCAGGTGCATTTTGAATAATTTCAAGAAAACACTTCAATGACAAAATTCAATGATAATATAAATAGTGAGATCAAAAAAGTACAATGACATTATACTTATTTAAAAGCTAGTGTAAAAGTAGATATATTATTACTAAGTGAATAGAATAGAATAATAAAAAAAAATTTGGAATTTTTTTCCTTTCCTTCTTTTCAAGTTTTCTATTATAAATATGACTCATAGCTTTGTGCCCGGTGTATGGCAATAGGTTCCACCACCTATTCCCTTTGTGACGTAACGATTCGGAGTTTAGTCGGATTCGTGCTGTGAGAGAGGTACCCAGAGGTACCCTCCCTTCCCCATCCTTTCCAATCCTACTCCCTTTAAGGTCGGCAACGCAACTGTAACACTATATGGGTTGCAGGTGTCCATGGGCGGCGCTGGTCACTTATCATCAGGTGCACGTATGCTCGTTTGACCTACTTTTCTTTCGAGCCTTTAAAGAATCTAGTTCAATACTAATAAGAGATTGTTAAACTGTTAAAACACCAATAATATAATTTTTATTATTCATACATACCAAGTAAGTATTAATATAGATAAAATTGCAATAAATATCCGAAGAAAAAGAAGCGAGACTTCATTTAATATTTAACGGGCTCTCAAAACTGAGCGAAGTATTTTTTTAACGAATCGCTTTGGAATTAAACATAAGTAGGTCTATATAGCTCGGTTAGAAGTCAGACTTTAGGTTAGACTTAGGCTAAGAGCTATGACTCTACGAACTGTTCTTTTTTCTCGTTTCTGTAACTGTATTAACTTTCTCTTTTGTATATTGAACGCACCAAGTTCTACACGACAGTTTAAACATATTGATAGCAATGTGAATATCCTAAATAAAGATACAAGAGGATCATTTGAAATTTTCCAATTTGAAGGTTTTTATCACCATCGTTTACCATTAGAGATTATTTCGCTGGCAAAATATTAAAACTGAATAACTCTCATAAAGTAGACTTTTGTAAAGGTTTGGTTTCCCTGCCACGGTTTTTAAACTAATTAGTAATAAAATAGGCATGTATACATAAAATATTTGTATTTAAATATGGGAAAAGAGCCCGTAGGTAGTATTTCTACACGTATTGGTTATACGGTATTTTGATTTGTGGAATAGGAGGGCAAACAAGCAAGTGAGTCATCTGATGGTAATAAACTTCACAGCGCCCATGAACGACGTGGTGCGTTGCCGTCCTTTAAGGGAGTAAGAGGGGAAAAGAAGAGGAAAGGGGATCGGGCCTCCGGGTACCTCTCTCACCGAACGAAAGACAGAACAAGACTTTTCACGCTGTTATTCTGAGAGGTCGTGGTTTTTCACCGGTCGAGCCGACCCATTCATACAGCGTACTGCAAGACTCTACCGGGCCGGTAATAAATAAACTAGGTAAGTAAAAACTAAACTATCCGAAAGTATAGGCAGCGGCTGTTAAGCCTTGTCTTACAGTTAAGGTATATTTACGTCCCAAATTTTCAGTCATCGCTATTTATCACACATAACCTCCGAAAGTAAATTAGCAAAGTCATTGGTGTGAGCCAGGATTCAAACCCGCGACCTCTTGTTTCAGAAGCGGGGTGCTCGACCACTGGACCACTGAGACTTTACAAGTACTTAGTACATTTTTTATGTACAAAAGTCGCATTAGTTGGACCGTACTTTAAGCAATTTCAATTTCCAAGCTACGCGACTGGCTCTCCATGGATACATTAAGCACTTAACTATCACTGTCTGCTTGCTCTCAACTTGGCCATGTTTTTATAAGTTTTTGTTCAAATTTCAAGTTTCTGTAGGTACGGATATATTTTATTTTTTTATTATTATTATAACAGAATTTTGATTCACATCCATGTAATGATACTTAATGAAATCTTTTAATATTACAATGTTGTCAAATGTTTCATTATCAGCCTTCTTTAATCATTATATATTAAAAAACAAAAGTCGCTTTCCTCTGTCTGTCCGCTTATATGCTTAGATCTTTGAAACTGCGCAACGGATTTTGATACGGTTTTCTTTAATAGATAGACGGTGTCAACGGGGTGGTTTTTATCTATAATGCATGTCTGATGTAGTAAATAAAAAGTGATAAATTCAAATTTTACATTTTTATTACTTTTGATGCGGAACAAAGTTCGCCGGATTTTGAACAAATGTGATGTTCTTTTTTGACGATCTTGCTTTTTAGTACTTCCCATGGGGATGATGAGACCTTAACAGATAAAGAGGTACACGCGGACAGGTGGAACTCACTCACTCATGTCCATGCTTTCAAATAGTACTTTGTTATACTAACCCTAAATATAAGTGTCATGTATTTTCTAACACACTTTCCTTAGAGTAAGTAAATACACTAATACTTCTAATGTATGTGAGATAGGTTTTAGCACTGAAGTTTTCGGAAATTGTGTGTAATGATTATTGATAGCTGAATAAATGGATTCTCATAAACAGGTACAATTTATTTAACTTCAGGCCACACATACCAGAAAAGACATTGATGTGAGCCGTAGAGTTAATTCGGACTCGAGACTTGAAATTCAAAAGTGGGATGAGCAACAATTATAAAATAATACTATAATTTTATACAGAATTTTGTGAAATATGGCCATAGTATCTCGATCTTATAAATTGTTGAATATGTTAAGGTTTTCGTCAAATTGTTTTCACCGAAGGAAGTTTAGTTTCTTTTTGCGAGTCCTTATTACAGTAAGTCTCATGGAACTAGCTTCAAAATATCTCTTTTCATTTTGTTTCCAAAGCATTATTCCGCACAACGCTGGTAAAAAGGAGTTTGAAAATGGGAAAACTCAAACCGAAACTACAATCTCATGACCGTAACTATTACGAGCAATGCAGTTAACAAGGCTTTTAGTAACATTTTCTTCGTGTAATCCTAGAAAGTTTATATAAGTTCTAAATTCTTAACAAATCACTATAAACACTAATAAAAAGCATCGGAATGCAACAACTTCCCAATAAAAGGTGCCATCACTAAAAGAAACAATATTGCAATAATGTCTTCTATTCATAACTGCAGGCACTGAGTTAAATATACAAGAGGAGCAAACCTCATACAAATGCGTCAAAAAATGTGTGTCCACTTTTTAGATGCAATGACGTAGCTTTGAAACCACTAGACATTTAAAATTAAACATATATCTATCTCAGTCACACAAATGTCAAATACATTGCCGTCACTTTGATTAGACAAAGATGGCAATATAAATTTGCAATGGCGGTGTGGGGTGGCCAGCCCATGTGAATTTTACCCAACTTTTTCAAGCCATGTACTCGTAAAAATATTTAATAAATATAAATTCAATATTTTACTATTACTTATTAATTTCTTATCAGATGTATTACAAGATAACTGAAATAATGAATGGATCAACGATCTCTGTGTACTCCGTACTGGATCGGCTGTTCCGAAAAAAATTGGATCACACTCATCTGTACCTAATTGTGTACACCTGCCTTAGAGCAGCGATTTAAACCGCTGTAGGTAAGGTGTACAGTGTGTGTAATTAGGTACTGATACACAAAATAGTGAAAACGCTTGAGTAGTAAAATAATGTACTTACATTCATTATATTGAAAGGGAATTATTGTATTTAACGTGGACAGGGCCTAACAGCCTCACGGGTCGATCGATCATAAGGGAACATACCCATACTACGTGACCTATTTTTTAAGATTTTTCGACCCCTCCCTCCCATCGGTGACCACTCGTAGTATATGCCAAGATCCCCCTTTAGCTCTCACGTAGTAATTCATAATTATGATTTTTATTCATTTCACAGGCAAAAATCGAAAAAAAATAATTATTTGGCTCTTTATTGGATAAGACTGCATGCATACTTAAATTACTAGTGAATTATGTATTATGAAAAAGAACAACTATAATTGTGAAAACATATTGCTGTGTAGTATGTAACTTACAGTAACTTAATTTACGAACACAACAATTATTTTCTGTTTAATCACATTAATATTCATCTAGGTCGAAAAATTACGAGATTTCTCTCATTGAAATCGACTACGTGACAAAAACCTGAGCCACCCCCCCGCTTCTGTGACTAACCGTAGTATTTTAAAGACTCCGCTCCCCCCCCCCCCCCCCCCTAAACGGGTCACGTAGTATGGGTACGGTCCCTAAAGTTAAGCAACGCTTGGCGCGGTCGGTCCGTAGATGGGTGACCATCTTATCATGACGAGTTCCTCCGTGTTTCGGAAGGCACGTTAAATTGGTGGGTCCCGGCTGTCATTTGAACATCTTTGGTAGTCGTTACGGGTAGTCAGAAGCCAGAAAGTCTAACAACCACACTTACCAAGGGGGATTGTGTTGCCATTATTGATTATACACTACTAGGCAATTTTATACAAAACTTATGTTACACAACGGTGTAACATAAGTTTTGTATACAATTGCCTTTTAGTCTCTTTTTTATAAGTCTGAGTGAATAATTTGCTTTCGTGATACAATCTTATTTTTAAGTATTTATTAATTATGGCATTTATTAATATAAGTGAATGATCAACTTGAATTGACGATAAATGATCTCCCGGGTGTAGGTAGCCAGTCAGTTTCTTTTCTCAGCAATCGGATAATTTTCACCCACTTGTCACGGCGTGCTGCATCTTTAGGCACCCTGCAGCGTTATTATTATAACAAAAAATATTTTAAATCCTTTTCCATAAATTAATAACTCTCCCACAAAAGTGGGAAACTAAAACTAAGTTTTTAGTGGTATCACTGAAGCTAATTATGAAAATTCAACATTTTATCTATTTTACTGTATTTTAATATTAATGTAAACATTAATCTTACGTGTGGAAAGTAATTCCAGTTAATTTCTTATGGGTTTCCGATCTTGAATCGCACTCTTTTACTACGCATTTACCCATTTTGTACCTATTGTTATTCGGTTCGCGTCTGACAGATGACTGAATTGACATAAGCTTCGCATAAGCCTGTAGACTTATGGCCGGTGGTCACACTTTTAGAAGGTTACTACAAGTCTATATCATATAGGTCAATGACTGCAGGCCATTTTTACCCCAAGAAGTAGTCACCCGTTATTCTGTGACACGTACAAAACAGTATGTATATATATTTATCATTTAAGTCTCGGTGGTCCGGTGGTTGAGCAAACTGTGGTGGCTTCTGAATCCACAGGTCACGGTTTCGAATCCAGGCTCACACCAATGACTTTTCGGAATTAATTTCGAAAAGTATGTGCGATAAATATCGATGACTAAAAACT
Organism: Euproctis similis; assembly: GCA_905147225.2. Taxonomy (NCBI): domain Eukaryota; kingdom Metazoa; phylum Arthropoda; class Insecta; order Lepidoptera; family Erebidae; genus Euproctis; species Euproctis similis. Next base: position 19,310,918 of record LR990106.1, read on the forward strand.
TTGTGCCCGGTATGGCAATAGGTTCGCCACCTTTTCCATTTGGGACATAAAAATAACGGCAAGTTGAGGCTTAACAGCCGCTGCCTACATCTTCGGGTAGAAAAAGGCGTAAAGTTATGTTATGTTGTTTGTTAAGTAGCTTTCGAAATATATTTGGTAGTAGCCCAAGATGCGATTCAGACCACCGACATGGCTTAATGATGAAGGAAATAACTATGCTTTTAAGAATTATTTGAGAATGATCGTATTATAATAAGACTTTTTTCATCTTACACATGTTGAACTAAGGATCAAGCATTATTTCGTGTCATCAGGCGACAATCGTAAAGGCGTAATAAAACCCAAGTATTTTATACGAAGCGTTACCTTTTTGTTACCAATTTCGCTCCTAATGTTGCGATAAATATATTTATAGCGTCGCTTCATGATGAAAAATAACTTTGGTTTGATAGTCGAATAAATGGGTAAACGTTTTTCGTATTTACTTTACGTCGAGGTTCGTATAAAAAGAGAAAAAAAAAGGTGACAGGGGAGGAAAATCATCCCAAAGGTTGCGATTTGTACTTGTGAATACTTGGCGTTTATTTTTAGCGTCCTACCAAATAATCTAATTCAATGTGGTCATAATATTTACCGGGATAAAGTTATTATATTCGATATTTCTTATTTAATCGTAATTACATTGTCACGTAAATTGTAATTTCTACTGACAAATAAATATGTACCAACAACACACATTTATAACTTCCCAATCTTTATAATATCGATGGCGTCTAGCTGTATTTTTATGTATAACTAGCTGACCCGGCGAACGTTGTTTCATCTCGGAAAAACTAAAAGTATGTATCATTAGTTATCATTAATTGGTTCAGGCTTGAAATAGAGTTCCGGTGTAAAAGTATGAGAGAGTATGTTCCGATGGCTTGGACAGGTAGAAAGAATGGACGTTGGAAGATTTACTAAGCAGAAATACAATGCAAAAGCAAATGAATGTGTGAGTCGAGGATGGCCGTTATGGTAACGTCCCAATTGGAATAGGTGACGAAACCTATTGCCATACCGGGCACAAAGTTTTCAGTCATCGATATTTATCACACTTAACTTCCGAAAACAATTTCGAAAAGTCATTGGTGTGAGCCAGTGTCAGGACTCGAACCTGGACCTCTGGATCAGAAGCCGTGTGCTCGACCATTGGACCACCGAGACTCTTTTAATGTTTAATGGACAATAAAGTAAAATAACAGTATCAGAATTTTTTCACCAAAACTAACTTGCGGTACAAAAACACGACGAACGAACACACAGGAGACCTCTAGGACGGTTATAACTCAGTGAAATTGCTGCCGGAACGACCGCTAACGTAGACATAACTTGATTATAAGTTATGAGACAAGGAACAATTTGCTTAATTATAACACCCATCAAGGGATTAGCACTGGGTTTTGTGTTATTCTATTGTTTTATTAACATGTTATATTATTTTTGTGTAATTGTTTTTTTTTACGCGATGGTAACACACGATTAAACCTTATATCATAGAACTGGTCTCTTCCAGTGCAGTTTGATGATTCAGTTGAAGATTTAAGCGTACCTGATATAAATAATAAGAGGATATATTTTAGAATATTAATAAGCTCTGTCAAACACAAAAATTACATCATGTTCAGAGGTCATGACTTCAATTGCGGCTCGTATTCTCAAAACAATTTGAAGCCCCGTGTGATAAATATTATTAATAGACGAGATTGAGACCCATGTACAAGAAAAGTTTGTGTTATATTTGTAAAATCGACCCTACCTGTGTTGTTGTTTAAATGTTACATAACAGTAACTAAATTGTCAAGATTCACGCCTTTTTCTACCCGAAGGTGCAGGCAGCGGCTGTTAAGCCTCGTCTCAAATCATCAATGGTGGCGAATCTATTGCCATACCGGCCACAAAGTTTTCAGTCATCGATACTTATCACACATAACATCCAAAAATAATTTCGAAAACTCATTGGTGTAAGCCATGATTCGAACCTGTGACCACTTGATTCAGAAGCGGGGTGCTCGACCAGTGTACTACCGAGAAAGTACCGATTCAAATTCCTACTATTTTATCTCTAATTGTGATTATTTGTTATGTAGCAGGAAATATTAAACCACACTACAGAAATGTTGCTTTTAAATCGGTCCTGTCAAATCTACAGAGCCATTGAATATTCATAGCAAAAAAAATCTAATAAGCATGATATAGCACTCTAAATAAATGGACTAAATTATTTAATATCAGAGTGCTTATCACAGTATACGTTTCAGTAACTGAGTATAGGAAGCTTCGACAGAACATCAATTACTCTGTGACATACTGACTAAGTTCTTACTTCTTGTTCACGAAAATATTTCGTTTTATAAAAATACCAGTAATATTTTTGTTATTTGTTTTTTTATTATTATGATATAGGTGGGCAAACGAGCAAGCGGGTCACCAGACGGTCAGTGAGTAGTGCCGCTCACGGACACCTGTAACGTAGATAGTTTGGCTGCCAGCGTTTGAAGAAGGGAAGAGAGGCGTAAGGAGGTTAGTGTTTTAAGAATCTTGAAGTAATTAGTAGATAAAATCTGTATGCTTTACTGCTAACATCCATTAAATTATAACATAACACATTACATAACTTCACGCCTTTGTCACCCGAAGTTGTAGGCAGCGGCTGTTAAGCCTCGTCTCGCCGTTATGTTTACGTCCCAAATGGAATAGGTGGCGAACCTATTGCCATACCGGGCACAAAGTTAACAGTCATCGATATTTATCATACATAACTTCCGAAAATAATTTGGAAGAGACATTGGTGTGATCCAGGATTAGAACCCACGACCTCTCGATTCAGAAGCGGGGTTCTCGACCACTGGACTACCGAGACCTTTTAGAAAAAAAACATGCAAAAAATCTACCTGCTAGCTGTCGCCTTTTCCGTCCCGCGTCGGTACTACTCGGGATACACATCGTACTTACCCGTACTAAATATTTACCTAAGAAACGAATACTTACATTTTGTATTTTGCGATATCTTTTGAATTAAATGTCCGAATTGAATCATTCAAAAAGTTCTAGAAAGGTATTGAATCTATCTTTACATTGAAGTAATTTATTTTGAGTAGAGTTAATACCAAAGTACAAAATAAAGAACTTTTAAAACGACCTCATTATAATTATTTTTAAAAATTCAAAAAACACATTGTGCGATAACTACAATAGTTAGACATATGGTGTCGCGGACTTTTCTGTTGAAAATTATATGTTCTGTGAAAGTGTAGTACATTGTTTTGTTCTATAATCCATAGATTTTGCAGTGTTCGCGATGTAAGAATTTTTTTCGGGTCTTTTTGCTTACACCTTGGGTTACATTATTGGACTTATAGGAAGGATCCCTAATTTATTTAAAAATATAATAAAGCCTAAAGCCTTCCTCGATAAATGGACTATAAATCACTGAAAGAATTTTTGAAATCGGTTCGGTGGTTTCGGAGATTAGCGCGTTCAAACAAACAAACAAACTCTTCCGCTTTATAATATAAGTATAGATTATTCAAATAAGGGGCCAGTAGTCCTTAATAAACGAAATAAGCGAGCATGTAAGGTTATTATGACGGCCTTAAAATCCGAGGTACATAGTGTTAATCGAGCTACGAAACAAAAACCAGCAATCTAATTAAGAAAATGCAAGAATTTAAATTTAAGATTATTTAGGCACACTGATTCGCATACAAGAGAATTGGCGGGTCGTGGTGACAATCGACTAGTAATTAAACAATTTAACACAATATTTAACGTTCAACACATTATACGTAACAGGGCATGAGCTATTTTATATCGATTTTCTGAGCGGTCATGTATCTAACCGGTCGTGCCGGCCTATGCATACAGTCAATACAACAACTACCTACCTCGTTCTACTACTGTCTGGATCTAATTACAATCTCCTTTTATTTGTTCTCACGAGAGCGACAAAAATGTGAATTTAAAAAAACACCCGTGGTAATGGTGACGCTGTCACGCTAAAGTTTTTATATCTCGGGCTCGGAGCGACCCGGATTCCAAGAATTTAATCTCGAAATTGCTTGCTAAGCAGATTTCCTATAATATATAAAACAAAACGTTATCGTAACGTTGTACTGATCCACTTAGCGTTTCATCTATTTATAGCAAGCTTTCGTTGGCGGTTTTTCTCGTATACTATATATCTTCACGGCCCCGATTAACGAAGATGTAGTCAGCGTAGGTAAGTTCAAAATCGACTACATCGAATCAGAAATGGAGCGCTAAAATATTAGATCATCAAGACTGGTGCGATCCACTTTAAAAGCAGCAATAAGGACACTAGTTCCCGATGTAGCAAATACTTGTGAAGCTCTATATTCTTATCACACACAGAAATGGCACTACCAAGGAGCAGTGTTATTTGAGTGCGAGTTTCTGTAGGCATTATTATTATAGCGAAATAACTGTTCTATCACTACTAAATAGTTTAATTCCACATTTTGCATCATAAACATCGTGGAGAAACAACTGGCTGCTACCCGGAAGGTTTTCTACGGTTTTGTGGATCTCGAAAAAGCGTTTGACAGAGTGTTACGAAAGGATCTGTGGGACATACTCCCGGTCTACGGGGTGAGCGGCGCACTGCTGCGCGCTGTGCAGTCCACTTATGAGGGCTGCACAGCGTGTGTGCGTGTTGACGGCGGCTTGTCCCCCTAGTTTGACGTCAATATCGGCGTCAGACAGGGTTGCGTGCTGTCCGCTCGACTGTTCATCCTGTACCTGGACAGTTGTCTCCAGAGAGTGAGATCGATGGATGTAGGCATGCGAATGGGTGACCTAGTTGTGAGCTGCCTGCTTTACGCAGATGACGCCGTGCTTCTAGCCGAATCGCCGTCGGACCTGCAAACACTAGTCACTACTATGAAAGATAATTGCATAAGTAAAGGCTTGCAGTTGAATGCGACGAAAACGAAAGTTATGGTGTTTGAAATGGAGAAATCCAGAACGGATGCAAGGATAACGATTGATGATGTAGTGCTGGAGCAGGTGAATGAAATTTTATAACTTGGATGCGCTTTTATCAGGGATGGAAGGTACACCGCGGATGTAGAAAGACCAGTAGCGATAGGAAATAGCGTAAATGGAGCGTTGGGAAGATTCCTGGGCGCAAAAAAACATTAGCAGAAAAGCCCGGCTAGCAATCCACAATGCAGTCCTGATCCCAACGAAAACTTATGGGAGCGAGAGCTGGGTATGGCAGAGTGTGCATGGAAGTAGAATAAAGGTGGTAGAAATGAGGGCACTGCGCAAAATCTGCGGAGTGACTCTCGCTGACCGCGTAGAAATCAAGGTTGTAAGGAAGGAAGTCAGTTTGAAAGAGAGTGTTGGTGTAAAAGTAAGAAAGGGCATGCTCCGATGGTTCGGACATGTAGAAAGAATGGAGGATGCAAGACTGACTAAGCAGATATACAATGCAAAAGCGGATGGATGTAGGAGTCGGGGACGGCCAAGACACATAATCCATGACCAAATAGAACGTGTTCTGGAGGAAGGTGATGTTAGGAGCCTCAAAAACCGACGCGCGTGCATGAAAAGAATTATAAAAGTCAACGAAGCGAGTGAGACGTGTAAGAATCGTGCCTTGTGGCGCTCTGTTCTCTCTGCCTACCCCGCCAGGGATTTGGCGTGAAGTTATGTATGTTATGTTACACTACAAAATTATTTATTTTAAATCAGAATGGCATTATTTAATGCAAAAGTTAGTAGGTACCATAATTAAGGTACCTACTCTCAGATTATTTTAAGCTTTACTCAATTTACTATCATATTTTATATATATATTATGTTTTCCTGTCCCTATATCCCTATGTATGCTTAAATATTTGAACCCACGCCATCCATTTTGATGTGGTTTTTTTAATATATGGACGGTGCCAATAGAGTGATTGCTATTGCATGATATGCGTCATGTCAAAGAAAAAGGTAAAATTCTAACTTATTTGTTACTTCTGATGCGGAACAGAGTTCGCCATATCAACTACCTAGTTAAAGGTAAAACGTAAAGGTAAAACGTTCAGTCCACATTTTGATTTTATTTATATTTTAATTTTATTAGAAGGTTTATATTCGATCTAATGGCAGAGATATTTAAATCTCCGCTAATTGCTACATATATAAAACTATTTTCATATCTATATCTATATCTATATATATAATAAAACTAAGTCGATAAAATGTGCGTGCCGATAAAACTTAAAAAGGAGTCCCGACACGATAAAGGGACTTATGTGGTGTGATAGCCCTTTATCCCTCTTCGAACAAGAGAGTTCCCGTTTTAATCTAAAGGGCATGTTTTTAAAGATATAAGGGACTTTCCGACCCTTCAACTTGGAAATTAAGTCCAGTGGCGCCATCTGTTATCGAATATTTGAACTTCGTTCAAGACAACTATGGAGACTATACACTCCAATAGTCATAGTGTATAGTCTCCATAGTTGTGAGCCATTGCAGCATGTGTAGTAGTGGCGCGAAATTTAAAATTGCAATTTCAATAAAATCTTAAATTTCATTTGTTACTATAATAATGTTTTTAAATTTTGTGTATTTATACGTCTTTATTTAACGTATATTTTGGAGTTAAAGCGACATAATTTTAGTTATCCAAATTAGTTCTCAAAATATTTAAAAATTTAGGTTTTTAAATTTCGCGCCTTTACTACATACGCTACCGCTACAGAAGCTAGAAAGTTCCCGTTTTAATCTAAAGGGCGTGTTTCTAAAGATATAAGGAACTTTCCAACCCTACAACTTGGAAATTAAGTATAGTGGCGCCATCTGTTATCGAATATTTGAACTTCATTCAGGACAACGATTGTTTGGGTTGCATTTCCAAAAGCGTTGCGAGCAATTGTAGCATGTGTAGTAGTGGCGCGAAATTTAAAATTCCAATTTCAATAAAGTCTTAAATTTAATTTGTTGCTATAATAAAGTTATTAAATTTTGTGTATTTATACGTCATTAGCTAACTTATATTTTGGAGTTAAAGCAACATAATTTTAGTTATCCAAATTAGTTCTCAAAACATTAAAAAATTTAGGTTTTTAAATTTCGCGCTTTTACTACAAACGCTACCGCTATAGAACCTTTTATTATGGCGGACGATAATGACCAGAATACTCTAGAAGGTGTGAGAGAGAAAATATTTTCAAATTTTCTCGAATATTCTAGAGCCTAGCTCTCTGAATATATAAGAGCCCGGTGTCGCTCACCAGAGTTAGTTTAATTTGAACAGCGAAACGAGCGATTTCAAAACGAAAAGAAGAGAAGTTATCTGTGAGCCTTTATTTAGAAGTATCACGTGTGAGTATTTTTAATAGTGTGTTTAATTAACTCTCGATTTTGAAACGAAATAGAAAAAAGTTATTTGTGGGTTTTTATCGTGAAATTTCAAATATGAGTATTTTTAATAGTGTTTAATTAATTCTAATGGTTTTTTTTCTTTAAATTGTAATTTTCTTAACCTTCAAAAAGTCGCGCGGCGTCGAATTGATGCCTTCTATATACTTTTGGCCGTAAACAAAATATCGCTTGACCGCTTGAAGGTTAAATATATTTTTTTTTGTCTCAACATACCCCACGTTTCCGTTACAAAATAATTATCTATAAAATGTTTATTTAATTTATATTTTATAGAATACAATGCCCAGACGTAAGAGAGGAGGAGATTTGGCCAGTTCTGCAGCGAAACGGCGGAAACAAAAAGAATCTCGAAGAAATGAAACGGAAGAAGAGCACGAAGCACGTTTACAGAATCAACGGACCAGAATGAGTAACCTGAGAAGCAGAAGAAGCGAAGAAAGAACAGCAAATAAAAGTACTGAAGAGTCGAGAATTTTAAAAGATAATCTAACAAAGGAAGCATTCCACTACGAACCGACGAAAAAATATTACAATCATAAATACGTTGTTATTGGAAAAATGAATAACGTTTGCCAGTTTTGCCACGCAAAAAAAATCAGTAAAGAAACACCAGGTCTCTGTTGCATGAATGGAAAAATTCGATTACCACCAATTGAAGCACCTCCGCAGGAATTTCTGCATTACATGCTCGGGGAAACACTAGAATCAAAACACTTTCTTCAAAATATAAGATCATATAACTCCTGCTTTCAAATGACTTCTTTCGGTGCTACTTCGACTAACACTAATAGAAATGAATTTGAATATGTATTTTCAATTCAAGGGCAAATTTATCACAAAATAGGATCGTTACTGCCAATGCCTAACGAAGACCATAAATTTCTACAAGTATATTTCATCGGAAATGAAGAACAAGAAATTGATCAACGATGCACAAATTTTAATGGACTGAGACGCGAAATAATCCAAGATGTACAGAGGATCTTACACAAGTATAATCAACTGATTTATATATTCAAAACAACATTAGACCGCATCATTTCTGATGACTATAAAATTGTAATTCGAGCCGATAAAAGACCACGTGGAGAACACGAACGCAGATTTAATGCACCTCAGGTAGATGAAGTTGCCATTGTAGTTGTGGATAATGAAAATACAAGCCGTGACATAATTGTACATCGAAGAAGAAAAGGACTACAACGCATTGCAGAGACACACCGTTCATATGATGCTCTTCAATATCCGTTAATATTTCTGCACGGAGAGGACGGATACCATTTCAATATAAAACAAATTCATCCTGAAACAGGCATAGAAACAAACAAAAAAGTCACTTCTAAGGAGTTCTATGCTTACCGCTTAATGATCAGAGACAATGAAACATATAATCACATACTCAACACTCGCCGTTTATTCCAACAATTTCTGGTAGATATGTACGCAAAAATAGAAGCAGAACGGATGCTTTACATAAGATTGAATCAGAAAAAACTACGCACAGAAGAATACATCCACCTTCGAGACGCGATCATGAATGACGGCAATATTGACGATATTGGAATAATGGTAATCTTACCCTCATCATACATAGGAAGTCCAAGACATATGCACAAATATACACAAGATGCCATGACCTACGTAAGAAAATATGGACGACCTGATCTCTTTATAACATTTACATGCAATTCATCATGGCCAGAGATCAAAGAACAACTAAAATACGGACAAACCTCCATAGATCGACACGATATAATAGCCCGAGTTTTTCGACAAAAACAAATACGATTTATTGAAGTCATCACAAAATATCACATCTTTGGAACTGTTATTTCCTGGATGTATACAATTGAGTGGCAAAAACGAGGATTACCTCACTCACACAATCTCATATGGCTACACGATAAAATTTATCCCACGGATATCGACAAAATCATCCGAGCTGAATTTCCTGATCCACAAAAAGATCCGGAGCTTTACAACATAGTAGTGAAAAACATGATTCACGGACCATGTGGATCATTAAATTTCAATGCGCCATGCATGAGTGATGGAAAATGTACGAAAAAATATCCAAAACCGTACTTGGACGATACCAAAACTGAAGATGACGGCTATCCCAAATATAGAAGACGATCACCGAAAAACGGTGGCTTCACAGCAAAAATACGAATACAAGGCAGAGACGAACTGGAAATAGATAATCAATGGGTAGTACTGTATAATCCACTACTTTCCAAAATGTTCCAAGCACATATAAACGTTGAATACTGCAATTCAGTAAAATCTATTAAATATATATGTAAGTACGTAAACAAAGGTAGTGATATGGCAGTATTTCAAATAGTCCAAAATAGCGAACAAAATAACAGAAATGATGAGATCCTCATGTACCAAATGGGAAGATACATCAACAGTAACGAAGCAGCGTGGAGGATTTTTAGTTTTCCCATACATGAACGCGAACCAGCTGTGCAACATCTAGCAGTACATTTGGAGAATGGACAGAGAGTTTACTTCACAAAAGACTCGGCTAGAAAAATTGCAAGCGAACCACCTCAGAACACAACATTAACAGCTTTCTTCCAACTGTGTCAAACAGATCCATTCGCCAGAAAGTTATTGTATGTCGACGTCCCTATTTATTATACGTGGGACAAAACAAGGAAAATTTTTCAACGTCGGAAACAAGGAATGCCAGAGGAGGGTCATCCAGAAATCAAAAAAACTAACGCAATAGGTCGAGTATTCACTGTACATCCAAACAATGCCGAATGTTTTTATCTCCGGATGTTGTTACACGAAATACGGGGACCAACAAGTTTTACAGATCTCAGGACCGTTAATGGCTACCTATGCCAGACTTACAGAGAAGCATGTCAACGCTTAGGATTATTGGAAAACGACAACCACTGGGAATTAACACTACAAGAAGCCACACTCACAGCTTCAGCTGAACAAATTCGAGAGTTATTCGCTATAATATTAACAACATGTAACCCATCAAACCCAAAACAGCTATGGGACTCTTTCAAAAGGAGTATGAGTGATGATATATTGTACCAAGTCCGACAAGCTAATCCTGAACTGACTATAGAATTCAATGACGAGATCTTCAATGAAACACTCATTCGCTTAGAAGATAAATGTTTAGCAATAAATAATCAGGCCTTAGTAGAACTTGGAATGCCAGCACCACAAAGAAATGCTTTTAGTGTGCTAAACTACGAAATTATGAAGGAAAAAAGTTACAACATCAATGAACTACTTGAATACATTGCTCACAACAAACCACTTCTCAATGACAATAAAAAAAAAGTTTACGACGTTATAATGAGCCGGATAAATAACAATATTGGTGGAATTATTTACTTGGACGCACCAGGAGGCACTGGTAAAACGTTTCTCATAAATCTAATACTGGCGGAAATACGTGCTAAAAAACTCATCGCACTGGCACTAGCATCATCTGGCATTGCAGCCACACTTATGGAAGGAGGACGAACTGCCCATTCCGCCTTACAACTACCATTGAATATAGCCGAACAACAATTCCCGGTATGTAAAATTTCAGGAAAATCTGGACGTGGTCAAATTTTAAAACAAGCTAAAATTATCATCTGGGATGAATGCACCATGGCCCATAAAAAAATTATAGAAGCCATGGACAGAACATTACAAGAATTGCGAAAAAACTCTGAAATAATGGGAGGAGCTCTACTCATACTCTCAGGAGATTTTCGACAAACACTTCCAGTTATTCCCAAGTCAACATCAGCAGACGAGATCAATGCATGCTTGAAAAAATCACATCTCTGGCCACAAGTACAAATACTGCAATTAACAAAAAACATGAGAGTTCAATTATCAAGAGATGAAACAACAGCACAATTTGCTAAAATACTTTTACAAATCGGCGAAGGTACATATCCTACTGACCAAACGACCGGCCTCATTGAACTTAATAGTGATTTCTGTAATATAGCTACTACTGAAGACGAACTAATCGACAAAATTTATCCAAATATTATTCAGAACTATACTAATGCAGAGTGGTTATTTCAAAGAGCAATTTTGGCCACTAAAAATAATATTGTTGACGATATCAATTTTAATATTCTAAAGAAAATACCTGGTGAAGAGAAAATATATAAATCGATCGACACGATGGTATCCATTGAAGAAAGTGTCACCTTCCCCACTGAATTTCTAAACTCTTTACAAGTACCAGGAATGCCATTACACTGCCTTCGTCTGAAAATTGGAACTCCAATCATACTACTCAGAAATCTCAACTCCCCAAAATTATGTAATGGAACTAGAATGATCGTAAAACAGCTATCGAATAATATCATTGAAGCTGAACTTATTTCTGGAAAGACCAAAGGACAGACAGTATTTATACCTAGAATACCTCTGATCTCTTCGGAATTGCCATTTCAATTTAAAAGACTGCAGTTTCCAATAAAATTAGCCTTTAGTTTTACAATTAACAAAGCGCAAGGACAAACTTTAAAATATTGTGGCATTAACCTCAAAGAATCCTGCTTCTCTCACGGTCAGCTATATGTAGCTTGCTCAAGAGTAGGAAATCCAAAAAATTTATGTATATATACTCCGGACAATAAAATGAAAAATGTTGTTTATAAACAAGTATTGTAAATAATGAGAAAACGTTTTAAATAAACTTTTTTTTTACTTTTTACGTCATAGTTTATTTTTTTATTTCGACTCTACCACGTCATCTCATATCAACTCCCGGGCGAAACCGGGTTTTTTAGCTAGTTATAAATATAAAACTTAAAATAGGTAAAGTTCATGACGTAGCCGTGTATCAAATATAGGAATGAAAAATGATACTATCATTAACCCCATTTTGATGATACGATTATCAAAAAAGCAGTGTGTTTCCATTGGCTCTATTTCTCAGCGAAATGCAAAATATCCAACTATAAAGTAAAATAGTTAAGATCAATTTATTCGAGCATGTAAAGGTTTCTACATTATTACATAATGAACATCAAACCTTAGTAAAATCGTTCAAGTGTAAAGCTTTGATTGATCCGCTTGAAACAGCTAATAATAACTAGCAAAATTAATCGAGCGTGATGTTCAAATTATATTTTCACCTTAAAACTGCTCGAGATGAAACATTATAAATATAACGTAACATAACTTTCTTTTTCTACCCGAAGGTGTAGGCAGCGGCTGTTATGCCTTGAATAGTTACACCTCAAATGGAATAAGTAGCGAAACCTATTGCTATACACCGGTCACAAAGTTGTTAGTTATGAATTCATTGAGTCATTATATGATTTATCACACATAACTTACATACATAACTTCACACCAAATTCCTTGCAGGGTAGGCAAAGAGAACGGAGCACCATAAGGTACGATTGTTGAACCTCACTCACTTTGTTGACAATTATAACTCTTTTCATGCACGCGCATTGATTTTTGAGGCTCCTAAGATCACCTCCCTCCAGAACACGTTCTATTTGGTCATGGAATGTGTGTCTTAGCCGTCCTCGACTCCAACATCCATCCGCTTTTGCACTGTATATCTGCTTACACATAACTACCGAGAAAATCATTGGTGTGAACATGGAATCGATTATACGACTACAGAATTACAAGCGGGAAGCTCGACCATTGGGCCACCGTGACTACTATTTATTTATTTTTTATTATTTTTTTATATTTTATTGTTTATTAAAAAATATATATCTACCTGATATTTATATTGCATTTTACAATTTATAATTTTATGGGTATAGGCATATGGTGCAGAGATGATATGCATGTCACGAAAATAACGATAAATCTGAATGTTGAAGCAAAAAGGAGAAAATGAAATCCTAAAAAAAATGTGTGTGAAAGGAACTTCGAAAACTTGTTGGTGTAAAAGAAGCGCGAATAATAGGAAAGTTGGAAAAAAGAAAACCTATGGTGCCGATGCCAAATGATGTGAAGATGACAGGCAAATGATGATGACGTTGTCATTTGCCAGCTATTTCCATGTAAATAAGTTTTGCTAATTAAAATGGTAATTCCATTCCGGCTGTCAAAGTGCAAACAACTACTTTTGTAACTAATCGCGCTAAAAATAGTTATAACGATCCTACACTCACGATTACTATACCACAGTTACTTTATGAAGATTTAAAAGTGTTGGAGTTAAGAAAAAAGGTGAATCCCGTCTATAGCATATAAAGAAAGAAGAATATATATCAAAACAATTAGAGGTTAGATTAAAAAATATTGCTTAATATTGGCGGCGGCATTACAAGATATAAAAACTTCAGTAAATATTATAATAATCAAAATAAAAGTGTATTCCGCACATAGCTTAACAAGAAAGAGGAAATTATATTATTTTATATATTAATTTATACGACAGGTAGATTGAAAAAAATATTCATATTGGCCAGTAATACAAATCTTTAAGATTTTGACATTTAATAACTACGTCGGTGTTGCAAGTGTTGGAAAATATTTTTACCATTTTCTACTATCACCTGTCGTTCCAAGCAGACTTAACACTATGGATACACAATTTCAATTGTTGTTAGACAAAATTAAAATAGAAATGCAAAACCAGTCATTGGCACTTACAGAATCTATTACAAATAATATAATGTCTAGAATGGAAGAAAAATTAAAACCGATTATTGCAGAAAACAAAAGTTTAAAAATAAAACTAGAAACTCAACAAAAAGAAATAGAACACCTAAAAAGGGAAAAGAGAAATAACAACATAATTATTTTTGGCGTGGAGGAGACAGAAAAATCAACGTTAGAACTAATAAATAATATTAAACAAATTTTTAAAAAGGATATAAACATAGACATTGATGGAAATGGAATAAACAACATATACAGAATTGGATATAGAAACAAGTACGGTAGTAAACCGAGACCAGTTCTCTGCTCATTCGTTAACGGATGGAAAAAGAGTGAGATAATTAGAAATAAGAAAGGTCTGAAAAATATTTACGTTACTGAAGATTATCCAAAAGAAGTACTAGCAAAAAGAAAAGCTTTACAAGGTCAGCTAATGGAAGAAAGGAAAAAAGGTAAAATAGCATTTTTAAAATATGATAAAATAATATTAAAAGAAAACAACCCAAAGAACGATAAACGAAAACGAGAAATTCCTTCACCAGGATCATTAAAAGTTCACCCTAAAAAAACAAACTACCAAATCCATTACAAACCATAGAATCAGATCAGAAAGAACCAGATCCAACTCTCTAATTAATACCACAACCAATAAACAACAATAACTCTTGGCAACCGGAAAATTAAAATACAACACAGAAACGATTATTACAACAACAAGGAAAATACACGCTCCCCCAAGCCGACTGGTCATCGTGGGGGAAAATGACCAACACCCTCTAAGGATATGATAAGCATGGATAGCAAAAAAAGGAATAATTATATTTAAGTAGCATCACTTTATAAGAATTTACTAAGAAACTCAGTTACACTTATTAATCAGAAACATAACTATATTCAAAACTAAATGGGATATTGTACAAGGAGAAGGAATATAAGAGCATGGTAACTACATATTAGATTACAAAAGAGACACACCAGGACTACATGGAGATGGCTTTTTTATCAGAACGAAGTGAAAAGCCTTAGAGGAGGCCTTTGTCGAAAGACAAGCTGTTATGAGGAGAGACTAACTGAATGCCGAGTTTAAGTTATTTTATCAAACTTAGTTTATTTAGAAAGAAGGAAAAAAGGTAAAATAGCATTTTTAAAATATGATAAAATAATATTAAAAGAAAACAACCCAAAGAACGATAAACGAAAACGAGAAATTCCTTCACCAGAATCATTAAAAGTTCACCCTAAAAAAACAAACTACCAAATCCATTACAAACCATAGAATCAGATCAGAAAGAACCAGATCCAACTCTCTAATTAATACCACAACCAATAAACAACAATAACTCTTGGCAACCGGAAAATTAAAATACAACACAGAAACGATTATTACAACAACAAGGAAAATACACGCTCCCCCAAGCCGACTGGTCATCGTGGGGGAAAATGACCAACACCCTCTAAGGATATGATAAGCATGGATAGCAAAAAAAGGAATAATTATATTTAAGTAGCATCACTTTATAAGAATTTACTAAGAAACTCAGTTACACTTATTAATCAGAAACATAACTATATTCAAAACTAAATGGGATATTGTACAAGGAGAAGGAATATAAGAGCATGGTAACTACATATTAGATTACAAAAGAGACACACCAGGACTACATGGCGATGGCTTTTTTATCAGAACGAAGTAAAAGCCTTAGAGGAGGCCTTTGTCGAAAGACAAGCTGTTATGAGGAGAGACTAACTGAATGCCGAGTTTAAGTTATTTTATCAAACTTAGTTTATTTAAGTTTTCACCTCCATATATTAACTGTAAAATATGATTTTGTATTGTTGAATGAAACCTAACAGCAAATAAAGGCTTATTTATTTATTTATAATTAAAATGGAAATTTTACTAAAATACAGATATCAAATTTGGAAGACTTTATACCTTTTTATTAGCTTTTTATTAGCCTCACCTGTATGTTTGTATGTTTGTAACCGACTTCTTTTTAGTGTTCATAGTTCACTTCTCGCACCATCTAGTGGCAATCAGCGGAAAGTCTACGTTATCAACTTGAAACGAGTTCCTTGTATAAGTCACAGATGGCGCTATTCCTTAAATTCGGAAGAAACGCGCTTGATAAAGAAAACCGAACTAAAAAATATAAAATAAATAATAGTTTAAAAAAACTAAAAAACACGCTTTTTATAGAAAACCGAACTAAAAAATAGAAAAATAAAAATAAAATATATTTTATTTTAAAAAAAGCGTGGGGTGCATGGTGTCAATAGTTATAAATATTTTATTGACAGATATGAGTAGAGTGATTAACATTTCGATAATATCTTAAAAAGCACCCCACGCTTTTTTTAAAATAAAATTTTTTTTTTTCTATTTTTTAGTTCGGTTTTCTATAAAAAGCGTGTTTTTTAGTTTTTTTAAACTATTATTTTTATAACAGAAAGTGTAGCGAGTTACGTCTTAAAGCTGAATTTTATCGATGCCAAATTTAATAGGTGACGAAACAGACTGAAGATGACGATGAAGCGGACTTTTGTATAAGTAAGCATGCGACTTTACTGATTAAAGTACTAAAAATTATATTTACGTTAAATTTGAATAATGATCAAATTTAACGTTTGACGTGATACAATGGAAACAGCTACATAGATTAACCAGTTTCTTGCCATCGACAGGTCATCTATAACGGCAAGATGATACGAGGAGTGACTGAGACGTTTATTAAGTATTTTTACGGAATTGTTATTTTGTTAGGTGAGATAATTTTTATATAAATATTTGCTACGCTAATATATTCTCATATTGTACACTGATTTTAATACTACATGCAATATTTTAGTTAATTTCGAAGTAATAGTATTTATTTTTATTTAATGGTTAATCTTAATTGGTTTCTTATTGAAGTTATTTATTTTGCCTCATGGTGCATTGGTAAAATTACCGACTGCAGAATCGAGGTTGGTGGGTTCGACCACCCGAGAACAAATATTTGTGACAAGCATGAATGATTGAAAGGCATCTGGCTGTTTTTTTATGTAAGGGACGTCGGGAAATAAATAAACGCGATATAATCCTAAAAGTTGTTTTAATGTTATGAGCGTGATTCGCAAAAGTCTTAGAGATAAATATATGAAAATTCTGTTCTGTTTTCTATGCTTAGATAAACAAAATGTTTGTTTGGAATTTGCGTTTGAGAAATAATTGAGTTTGCCGAGATTTTGATAACAGCAACCTTCATTGTTCAATTTGCTATTATTTGTTGGTAGTTGCTAATAATATATATTGCTAATATATTATATATCTGTGGGACATACTCCCGGGCTACGAAATGAGTGGCGCACTGCTGAGCGCTGTGCAGTCCACTTACGAGGGCTGCACAGCGTGTGTGCGTGTTGACGGCGGCTTGTCCCCCTGGTTTGAGGTCAATATCGGCGTCAGACAGGGTTGCATGCTGTCCGCTCGACTGTTCATCCTGTACCTGGACAGCTGTCTCCAGAGAATGAGATCGATGGATGTAGGGATACGAATGGGTGACCTAGTTGTGAGCTGCCTGCTTTACGCAGATGACGCCGTGCTTCTAACCGAATCGCCGTCGGTCCTGCAAACACTAGTCACTACTATGAAAGATGATTGCATGATTAAAGGCTTGCAGATGAATGCGACGAAAACGAAAGTTATGTTGTTTGAAAGGGAGGAATCCAGAACGGATGCAAGGATAACGGTTGATGATGTAGTGCTGGAACAGGTGAATGAAATTGTATATCTTGGATGCGCTTTTAGCAGGGATGGAAGGTACACCGCGGATGTAGAAAGACGAGAGGCGATAGGAAATAGCGTAAATGGAGCGTTGGGAAGATTCCTGAGCGCAAAAAACATTAGCAGAAAAACCCAGCTAGCAATCCACAATGCAATACTGATCCCAACGCTAACTTATGGAAGCGAGAACTGGGTATGGCAGAGTGTGCATGAAAGTAGAATAAACGCGGTAGATATGAGGGCAGTGCGCAAAATCTGCGGAGTGACTCTCGCTGACCACGTAGAAAACAAGGTTGTAAGGAAGGAAGTTGGTTTGAAAGAGAGTGTCGGTGTAAAAGTAAGAAAGGGCATGCTCCGATGGTTCGCACATGTAGAAAGAATGGATGATGCAAGACTGACCAAGCAGATATACAATGCAAAAGCATATGGATGTAGGAGTCGAGGACGTGTCCTGGAGGAAGGTGATATTAGGGGCCTCAAAAATCGACGCGATCAATCGAAAAGAGTTACGAAAGTCAACGAAGCGAGTGAGGCGTGTAAGAATCGTGCCTTATGGCGCTCTGTTCTCTCTGCCTACCCCGCAAGGGATTTGGCGTGAAGTTATGTATGTATGTATGCTAATATATTCGTTATCATCATTAGCCCAGATCTGTCCACTAATGAACGTAGGCTTCCTCCTCAGCACGTCATAACTCTCGGTCCTGTGCCGCTTAACAGTGGTAGAGCCAAGCAGTTCGCTGCATGAATGGACCGGCTCGATCGGTTAAATACCACGACCTCTCAGAAGACCGACGTAAAGTGGTTCATGCCGCATTTCGTTCGGTGAGAGAGGTACCCGGAGGCCCACCCCCCTTCCCCATCCTTCCCCATCCTTTGCTATCCCCTATCCCTTAAACGTCGGCAACGCAACAGTAACACTATATGTGTTGCTGGTGTCCATGGGCGGCGTTAGTTGCTTACTATCAGGTGACACGCCTGCTCGTTTGCCCTCCTAATCCCATAAAAAAATAATAATAATATCTAACGACTCCCTGTTGTTTTCACTAGGTCCTCCTTATGGAGGGACGGCCTACGCTGCGCAGTCCAGTCCGTGGATGTCACTCTAGAACCTTTCCTCCCCCCGTTCGTAGGTTCTGCGAGCGTTGTGGCCTGCCCACCTCTACTCTACCGTGCTAACTTTACGGGCTATGTCAGTTACTCTCGTACGTATGAGGATCTCCGTATTTCGGATTTTATCTCGCAGAAGGATACCGAGCATAGCCCGCTCCATAGCACTCTGAGCGATCTTAAGTTCCTGATGAGGCCAACATCTATATTATTATTATTTGTAATCAAGTGGTAATGAATCCTATCAGTTGATACCAGTACTAGCCAAATTTATGAAAACCATTTCGATAATTTTGTTTAAACAAAATTTGACATTCTACATGATTAACCAGTCGCCTGTCAGTCGCTTGTATGCCGCGCTTAATGATGTTTAATGATCATTTTGTAGCCATAGGTTTCAGAGTAGGGAGACCCGACAAAACGGCTAGTAACTGCTTTATAACACATAGCACAACATAACATAGCTTCACGCCTTTTTTACCCGAAGGTGTAGGCAGTGGGTATCGAGCCTCGACTTGCCGTTATGTTTACGTCCCAAAAGGAATAGGTGGCGAACCTATTGCCATACCGGGCACAACTGCATTATAAATGCGTGTCATTTACTCAGTCTCATCCCGGTCTGATCCAGAAATTTCTTTAATAAAAATATTTCAACATTTAAAAATCATAATTCCATACTTCATCTATTTCATCCCCTTCCCTTCGGACCTTTAACCCCCTTCCCTTCGGACCTTTAACAGAAGTGGACGTGTGTTGTGTTACTAATTGTGGTTTATTTAATTTAATACTTTAATATTAAATTGATTTATTTCATTTCATAAATGTTGCAAAGTACTAGGCGCGCATAGTGTCAGGGAGTCTACACTCTTGTATGAGCGAGAAAAAAAGTAACAACAAGTAGCCCGTCTCTGTCAACTGCTAGTAAGCCAACCCTTGGCCCCGCCCTGTTTTATTGCAATTATTTATTTGGGCGCCTGACCTACAGTTTACTGCAATACACATTAAAGTTGCGAAATGATGAAACGGACTCCACCAAAAAGCAACAATGATACCTTGTCTCACTGCAACTCGGATCCCAACTTGTCAACTGCGGACCCTGAAAACATTCTAGGTAGAATTACTCAGCGACAGAAAAGAAAATATAACCACGAGATCTCTGGTGATTTCAAATCTCTTCGCGATGATATAATGTCTTCAATTGCGAACCTGAGATCTGAACAGAGTGAGAAATTTGGTGTGATGCAAGAGAACCTGGAACATATAAAAATTCAGAATACAGAATTACAAACAACAGTAGAATTCTTAAGTGTCAAATATGAAGATATGCTGAATAAAATAACTAAATTGGAGCATGATAGAAAAGTAAGTCAAGTATACATAAAGACGTTGGAGGAAAAAGTAGAAAGTATGGAGAGATCAGCAAAATCATCAAACCTAGAATTACGTAATGTCCCAAAAAAACCTGGTGAAACTAAGGAAGACTTGGTGAACATTATAATTTCACTAGGAACTGCCATTAAAAATAAAGTGCAAGCCCATGACCTTAGAGACGTCTACCGTCAGAACAATATTAGACACCCTGAAATAAGTGGACCTATAACCGCTGAATTTACGTCCACTATAATCAAAGACAGACTCCTCACTAATGTTAAAAAATATAACCGTGATAATAAGGCTAACCGGCTCAATACTTCACACATTAACATGGCGGGGACTAGTCCAATATATGTCTCGGAAAGTCTCACCTACAAAGCCAAGAAATTATACTACCAGGCCCGTGAATTCGCTAGACTTAACGACTATGCCTATTATTGGACATCACATGGTTACATCTACTTAAAAAAAAAAGAGGGAGCACCAGTCAGAAGAATTCTCCAAGAGTCTGATTTGGAACGCTTGAAGCTACAAGAAAAATGACTGACTATTGTTATTCCAAATGAACTCTTCGAGCTCTTTGTTTACTTTGTATGTTTTTTTCTTACTACCCTCTGCGCGGAATTTATCGTTGTGTCAAAAACTTCTGTTAATTATATGTTTTTATTTCTTTACTTAAAGTGCATGCCTATTAACATAATTAAAATTATTATACACGCCCATTTACTTTTGACAAATAAACTACTTATATCAACCTACACACAAGCTTACTCATACCATTTTGGTATTACATTTAACGAGCCACCGCACATATTGTCGCGAGTTAAGTTGATATTTTTTCGTAAAAAAAGTTGCTTAAATGTTGTTTTACTGATACGCATCTTGCTGATTTGGAAATGTACTATTTTTAGAATTTACTATTGCTGCAATAAAAAACTTGTTACTTACAAACTATACACCAATATGATACTTCTCTCATGGCTTACAGGATGTGTTATACATCTACAAGGTAATGTACATTTGTTTACTTATTCTGTTAACCAACTAGTTAAAATGTCATTATATAAAATTCTATATACAGTGAATTATCGAGCATTCATTAGCCATAGGGTCGGTATACTGTATTATTGCCACCGCTTTTACTTATATATATTGATTAAATTGTTATTACTATGGTCACTGCTAGTGTTCATTAATATTACTTGTAAACATTCGATCGCGATGTAAACATAGCTGTAACTGAAGATGTGGACAGGTCTCATAAAATAGAATGTTTATCCGTTGATGTGACAAGTTCTTACTCAAGTTTGTTTGATTATAACGTTTATACTCGGGACATTCTTACGTTTGTAAGTATGAATATTAGAAGCATTAATTGCAATTTGGATAATTTGCTGGCCTTTATATCATGTATCGACGTGTCTGTAGATGTGATAGTCTTGTCTGAGTGCTGGACGAGTATAAATAATCCTCCTCCGAACATTGACGGTTATTGCAAATATTGGACTAGAACTACAATTAACAAAAATGATGGCGTAGTAGTGTATATTCGAAGTACATTAAAGGTTTTATGTGCTTATGAGCCAAATGTTCTTGAGGGTAACTGTTACGTGATCGGTATTCAGCCTGACTTGACAATTGTTTGCTCTTATCGTCCACCCTGCTTTAAAAATCATAAAACATATTTGGAAACAATCGATAATGTGTTATGTAAAATTAAGACTAATAATGTAATTTTCACTGGGGACATAAATATCGATATTCTGCCAGCAAATTTATCTCCGGTTGCCCACGATTACCTAAACTTAATGGCTATGCATGGATTGAGAACTGGTATAGACAAACCTACGCGTGTCAGGTCCTGTATTGACCACTTCATGGTTAAAAGCCATCATACTTGGAAAACTGCTGTATTCGAGGAACCAATAACGGACCATTCTCCTGTTGCACTATGCATTTACACTAACAAAATCCCAAAGAAGGAAAAAGTACAATATAAAGTTAGATTGGATTACAAGAAGATTGGTAAATTAATTACTGAAGAAGACTGGGATGGTATTTATAACATTGAAGATCCTAATATTGTATCGGAAATTATTACAACAAAAATTACGAACATCGTTACAAATTGTACTCATAACGCAAGGATATCAAATAGACTTAGGCCATTAAAACCATGGATAACGAAAGGGATTGTTAAATGTATAAGAAAAAGAAATAAATTATATAAAGAATCAATAAAAACTCCCGATAATATACTTGCAAGGAACAGGTACCTTAAATATAGAAACACTTGTAATTCCATTATTAAAAATTTAAGGAACATATACTATAGAGACAAATTTGAGAAAAGTAAAGGTAATATTAAGGAAACATGGAATGTTATAAGAGAAGTCTGTAATACAAGGACAAATACTCAGCCAAACATTGACCTACTTACTGTCGACGCTTTGCCTATGGAGTCTTTAAACCGTGTTAATAAATATTTTACTAGTTTTGGAGCATCACTAGCAACGGAACTACTGGGCAGAATGAACAAAACTGAGCAGGAACTCTCATATGAAACTGCTATGGGTTTATCACCTTTAAACTCCATGTCATTCTTGCCTACGGATCATTATGAAGTGAGAGGTATTATTAATGGATTAAAAACTTCTAGTGCCCCTGGATGGGACAAAATTACCGCGAAAATTTTGAAACAAAACTTGACATCACTTGTAAACCCCATTACTTACTTGTGTAATCTAAGTCTGACGACTGGTAAATTTCCGAAAGTATTTAAAAATGCTATTGTCTGTCCTATCCATAAATCTGGGGATAAGAAAGAACCAAATAACTATCGACCTATCTCTCTCCTAACTGTATTATCAAAGGTGCTAGAAAAGATTGTTTTTAAGCGACTTTCTAATTATTTGGAGACGAATGGGTTCATTAGTGACTCTCAATACGGTTTCAGAAAGGCCAAATCGACAGAAGACGCTGTTTTGGCACTGTTATCAAAAATAGTTGGCAGTATGGATCAAGGTGATAAGTGTTTGGGCGTATTTTTGGACTTGCAAAAAGCGTTTGATACCGTGTCTATTCCAATTTTGATTACACGTTTGGAGAATATAGGTATAAGGGGACTTGTTTTGCAGTGGTTTGTGGATTACTTGTCTCATAGGAACCAACGCGTTAGAGTGGCATGTCACGAAAGTGCAAGTTACTCATGCGACTATGGCGTTCCACAGGGCAGTATCCTCGGACCAACCTTATTCCTCGTTTATATTAATGACCTATGTAGAATATCTAATCTACCAAATTTAGATCTTTTTATGTTTGCTGATGATACAGTACTGTTGGTTCATGCTAAAACTTGGGATATGGCATTTAGCATGGCGGAGGCGGGATTAGCTAGGGTGACTTCGTGGTTGGAAAATAGTCTTATGTCATTGAACACTAATAAGACAAAATATATTTGCTTCAGCAAAACTTCAGTGGGCAAACCATCACCATCTAGGGTCTTCAAACTACACGGTTTCCCCTGTAATCGGGGTTTAACACCTCCGAAATGTGACTGCGTGGTACTATCCAGGGTTGAATGTGTGAAATACTTAGGAGTAATTATTGATGATCAGCTGAACTGGCTTCCTCACATTGCAGCTACAATAGCCAGAATTAGAAAACTTGTATATATTTTTAAAAATTTACGGACTGTAGCAAATGACATTCTTCTGGTACGAATATACCGAGCTTTGTGCGAATGTATAATAAGATACTGCATCTGTGCATGGGGAGGTGCGGCTAAGACTCACATGATTGAGGTTGAGCGTGCGCAACGAATGATACTCAAGGTCCTATTGCGCCTGTCTTTTCGATATTCTACTTCATCCCTGTACGATCTTGCCAATGTACTATCAGTTAGAAAGTTGTACATTTATGAAGCGGTGAGAAGATACCATAAAAAAAATTGTACCAAATCTACCACGGTCACATAAACGCGTTGAACGCTGTCCAGTGCCACACATTCGGTCGACATTTGCCCGTAGACAATTTGATTTTATGGCTCCCTATATATATAATAAGCAGAATAAAAATAAAAAGCAATTCAAAGTTAGTAATAAGCAGTTTAAAATAAATTTGGCTAATTGGCTTGAGAGCATGGATTACAATGATGTGGAGGCTATGCTACAGTTAAATTAGAGGGGTGTGTAGTTCTAACATAAGGCAACTTAATCACATGCAGAAACTCTCACACACACACACACACACACACACACACACACACACACACACACACTCGCACATACATACACTCACACACGCACTCACTCTCATGCACACATTCACACACGCACTCACTCTCATGCACACATTCACATACAGTGTTATTTATACTTATTATGTAAAAAGGTGTCATTTTCTATGAGGGAAGACACTGACACCCGCAACACAGTTTTAACTACCGTGGGTGTCAGAGCATCCCACAATGCATTGTAATTTATATTTTTTCATAATAAATTTATTTTTATTTTTTTATTTATTTGAATAACGAGTTTTAAAAAGATGGAATTAAAGAAAAACTCTCTTTATTACTCTCATTACTTAGAATTTGAAAAAAAAAATTATAACGATAAGTGGCTTATTTCTCAATTTCAATATGAAAATAAAAAGAATATAAATATACATATCAAATTTTGCTTTGACAGCTAATTCATATTCAAATTCGTACTCACTTCAAATGTATTTTTCTTTATATATACAAACAAGTATCAGGAACATAAATCAAAATAAAAACATTAACATCCCTTCGCTTCGTAGAAATATTTTTATTTTGCATGAAATTCATTTGTACAACGTATTTCCTCATTGTAGAGCACCGTCTACGTAATCTAATGAAGTCCTTAGCTACTAGTAGGAAATAGTACACATTTAGATAAGCTATTGGATTTTATTAGCTTTATAATCTCGGTGGTCCAGTAGTCGAGCACCCCGCTACAGAATCCAGAGGTCTCGGGTTCGAATCCTGGCTCACACCAATGGCTTTTCGAAATTCTTTTCGATAGTTATGTGTGATAGATATCGATAACTGAAAACTTTGTGCCCGTTCAGGCAATAGGTTCGCCACCTGTTCGATTTGGGACCTAAACATAACGGCGAGTCGAGGCTTAACAGCCGCAGCCTGCACCTTCGGGTAGGCGTGAAATTATGTTATGTTATGCTAAGTGTCTTAAATAATAATTGATCAGTGTTTTAATTGAGGTTTATCATACTTAATATTATAAATGCGAATGTAAGTTTGTTTGTTACGCTTTCACGCAAAAACTACTGAACCGATCATCATGAAACTTTGTACATATACTCTTGAAGATATTAGAAGTAACATGGTACTTTATATTAAAAAAAAATTTTTTTCTTCAGTAATGAAGTTTTACAGTAATGAAGTTTCAACCCTGAACCGTCCCATTATATTACCGGCGGTAACGAAATGCGAATGTAAGTTTGTTTGTTACGCTTTCACGCAAAAACTACTGAACCGATCATCATGAAACTTTGTACATATACTCTTGAAGGTATTAGAAGTAACATAGGATACTTTTCAATGCGAGCGAAGCCGCGGGGATAAGCTAGTATTACATATAGATATTGCCTATAAACCATTACAGGTAAAGGCATTACATGAAAATCAAGCAGAAATGTTTTTAATTTTATAACTTTTCTGCTTAAAAATAAATAATCGCATCACATGTAGTGGATTACTATCATGAAAGGTGAAAAATATATATTTCAGAGGAAGCTTGTTTCAGTTTTCTGAATTTAACTTTATGCTGAGTAGCTGGATATTTGATTAGCTAATGTAGATATGTTTTCGTTTTTTAATGCCGCATTTAAGTAATATATACAAGTTGTAATAAAACATCGTGTTTTTCCCCTATAATTTACTCACAATATGATTAATTATTTTCATAAAGCATTTTAAAAACAATGATTTTTTTTATTTACCTAAATACGAAAGTGATAATTAGTAATAATCGGGATTCGAATCTGGGCTTTTTTGAATTCTTTCAGGAGATTACGTATGACAACGATGACTGTCTATATTGTGCCTGACGTATGACTAAACCGCCACATATTCCGTTAGAAACGTAAAAAAATTGTTTAATCCAGTCTTATTATATATAAAATACCAATACTGAATTTACGAGACAACATTCCCTAAAAAGATCAATAGTTCTATTAAAATTAATCACAAACGACATGTAGGTAAGTCTTCAAGTTAAAACATCCCTATTTGATACACTATCAGGACAGATGCCTCCAAACAGGTATTAAAATGTAACAAGATGTGTAAAATAAACAAAAAAAAATGCATATTTATTTCTCAGATTTTAGCGAATCACACTCATAACATTAAAACAACTTTTTAGGACGAAACGTCGGGAAATAAATAAAAATGAGTAATAAATAAACGCGATATAATCCTAAAAAGTTGTTTTAACGTAAAAAAATGCACTTACTTCGTACACTTGCATAATATAAAAAAAGACTACCTAAATACAGCTGTTTGCACACGAGTTAAATATTTCTCATTCGACTTATTCCCAAAGGCACTATTAAAAAAAACGCTTCAAGCAATCGTTTTTTTTTCTCGCCGGTGTAAATGAAGTGTTTCGCTATCAAAAGGAACGTGGCTCTTCAGCCGTGCAATTGCTCTTCATATAATGTATCCTTGTATGAATTGCAGTAATGCGCGTGTGTGTGTGCGTGCTTTTGTTATCACTGGTTTGCAGCAAAATGCAGCATATAAAAATAAACTATTATTATCCAGTAAACATTTAAACATCTACGTATTGATTATTTTTTGGAAATTCTAAATCCAGTAGAGGCTTAAGTTCAGGACTCGCCAATTATTTATGTCACAAATGGAATAGGTGGCAAAACCAATTGCCATGCAACGAGCGCAATTCAGAAACTAGGTGCGCGACCATCAGACCATAGAGACGATAATAGTAATATTATCGTCTCTATGGTCTGATGGTCGCGCAAGCACCTCGCTTCTGTATAAACACGTTTTAGGTTCGAATCCTGGCTTAAACCAATGACTTGTCAAAATCCTTTTCGTAAGTTATGTGCGATAAATATCGATGCCTGACAAATCTGTGTCCAGTGTATGGCAATAGGTTCGCAACTGATTCCATTTGGAACGTAAACATAACGGCAAAACGAGGCTTAACAGCCACTGCTTACTGCTTAAAATGCGTGAAATTAAGTAATTTTATGTTAAAATAATATATTTTTGTTGTGGCCTCAAGGGGGCGTTAAATGCGTTAAACGATTGTAAGAGAGATTAGAAGTTCCACTTTAGTATAACAGCATATCCATATTATATTTCTATTAATAACATACATACATTGGTACTATTAATTTAGAATTATAGAAAACATTCTAATCTATCTAGTTTTATGCTGAGGCGTACTCATGAATATGCAATGTGTGTCCGCTCAAAGATATTAATTATGCACAGTTTTCGTCCTCCAAGTTAAGGCGACGATTGTGTTATTTTTAAAAATGTCCCTTTTTTGCTTTGTATTTTAGTTTTTACATACATACATAACTTCACGCCCAATTCCTTGCGGGGTAGGCAGAGAGAACAGAGCGCCATAAGGCACGATACTTACACGCCTCATTCGCTTCGTTTTCATAACGACTTTCATAACTCTTTTCATGCACGTGCGTCAGTTTTTGTGGCTCCTAACATCACCTTCCTTCAGAACACGTTCTATTTGGTCATGGAATGTGTGTCTTGGCCGTCCTTGACTCCTACATCCATCCGCTTTTGCATTGTATATCTGCTTAGTCAGTCTTGCATCGTCCATTCTTTCTACATGTCCAAAACATCGGTGCATGCCCTTTCTTACTTTTACACCGACACTCTCTTTCAAATCAACTTCCTTCCTTACAACCTTCTTTCTAAGTGGTCAGCGAGAGTTACTCCGCAGATTTTGCGCAGTGCCCTCATTTCTACCGCGTTTATTCTACATTACATACCATACCCAACCATACCCAACTTTCGCTTCCATAAGTTTGCGTTGGGATCAAGACTGCATTCTGGATTGCTAGCTAGGCTTTTCTTCTATATATTTTAGTAGCTTTTTATTTTATGACTTCGATGTAACTATTATCAATATAGTGAAAGGTTTCCCCGTCTATTTAAATTTAGGGGCCGCTATCTGCGTATTCTGTTATTATGCGCATGAAGTTCATATTATATAGCAGTTTCAATATTTTTTTATGTGTGTGTTCAAGTGGATTTAATGATTGTTTTGGTTGACAAATTCACAGTTACTTGCATGATAGATATATATCCTTAATACCAACAGAATCTGTCGGGCCGTAAATGTAAAATAAAATCATCCTGCAATCCATTTAAACACACAAAAAATGTCATTGAAATAGATCCAGCCGTTTAGGAGGTGTTCACTGTTAACAGACGCACAGAAGAATAGGATAATATATATAGATATTGTAAACTGTCTCTAAAATCATAATAAAATATTGATTTGTACACAGTTTCTCAAATCGTTCAGTCTCATCATCGGTGGTCTAGAGGTCGATCACCTCGCTTCTGAATTCATAAGTCCTGGGAACCGGGCTCACGCTAATGACTTCTGGGAGATATTTGCATGTTAGTCATTGTTAGGTATTTTCTTTTTAAGTTATGGGTGATGAATATTGATGACTGTCAGTCATTTTGTGCCCATTTTATGTCAAAGTATTGATGACAACAGGTTCCATTTGGTGAGGTGAGGCTTAGGCTACAGCTGCTGCTTACACCTACGGGTAAATAAGGACGTGAAGTTATTAAAAACCTGCAATGTTATTGGTATTAGACGTGGAAATTATATTGAACAAGTTCGTTTTACGCGTCTGTGTGAAACACAAGTGGTGCCAAGTTTAAAGAAGAGCTTTAAAATTTTTAATACTGCTTTCAACTTGAACCACAAAGAGTGTCATATTTTGAAAATTACTTTCTTTATGTTTTTATTATATATATATTTAATGCCCTACGACGTAGATGATATTTTCATGAATCGAACCGGGTAATGAATTTTACAGTGAATTTTATATATTATCAAATGATAGCTTAGGCTTGTGGCCCACTAGTTCAGCATCCATGCTTTTGAATCAGATGTTTCGGGTTTAAACTCGTTACAACAATTGTAAATCATATTTAAACCTTAAATTAACATAACTTCACACCTTTGTTACCGAAGGTGTAGGCAGCGGCTGTTAAGCCTCGTCTCGCCGTTATGTTTACGTAAATGGAATAGGTGGCGATCCTATTGCCATACCGGGCACAAAGTTTTCAGTCATCGATATTTATCACACTTAACTTCCGAAAACAATTTCGAAAAGTCATTGGTGTGAGCCAGTGCCAGGATTCGAACCCGGACCTCTGGATCAGAAGCCGTGTGCGACCACCGTGACTATTAAACCTTACCTTATTATCTTGCAGAAAAAATATAATACTTTTAAGTCTTCCCCTTAAGTTAGTAGTACGTTTTAAAGCACAGCTTTTAAGCGTAGCGACGTTGCAGAAAGTGCTGAGCGTACGAAAAAAAATGCTTCCACAAAAATCTCTTCTGTCCGGCTAAAATATTTCAGTGCACATTCCGTTCTAGCGTATTGTTAATTTGAATTCAGACTAACGCTATCCTAAGTTTTTTTTTTGATAAAACCATGACATTGGTAGTGTATTGTATTGTATTGACAGTGATAGAGTCAAGCAGTTCGCTGCATGAATAAGCCGGCTCGACCGGTGAAAAACCACGACCGCTCAGAAGACCGACGTAAAGTGGCTCATGCCGCGTTTCGTTCGGTGAGAGAGGTACCAGGAGGCCCGCCACCCTTCCACATCCTTTTCTTTCCCCTATCCCTTAAAGGTCGGCAACGCAACAGTAACACTATATGTGTCCATGGGCGGCGTTGGTTGCTTACCATCAGGTGCACAGGACACGCCTGCTCGTTTACTCTCCTATCCCATAAAAAAAATATCTGAAATAATAATCAAATAAGTTTCTTTTCCGGATATTTTAATTTTTAAAAAAACAATTTGAGTGTAAGAGCAGTCTCTCTAAATGGATAAATTACATAAATTTTGCTATAACTAAGAAGTTATTCAACATCATTGTTATTAGAAATTTCCCATTTACCTAACTGCAGACAAAGGAGTATTAAAAATAAATGATATGCTTTTCGCCAGACGAAAATTTAATCTAACCTTATTACGGTGCCCGTTGATAATTTTAATAATTGTTTGGGACTAAAATATTATCGTAAATTGCCCGTTTCGAGGACGACAATTTGTTAAATGAATTGCTGGAATAAGTCATCCCCGTTATAGGTACTTTGAATATTTTATCCTGCGTCTAAAGTCCATGGGGGATGGTTTATCATGATTATTATCTTAATTAAAGTGTATTTGTATTATATTTTAATACAATTCATTAGTGAATTGTATTATATGATCAGTTATTTTATGAAGTCTTAAGGTGGGTAAATATTATACGAAATCACAAAACAAACATTTTTCAAAGCATTCCCTATGATATTTTTGTGGAACCCTAATAGCTTATTCGCACTCAGAAATGCAAAACTTAAAAAAGGTGTACTATTTGGCTGTAGTTTTGTATAAGGCTGTATAATTACTTAACAGGACGGCAACTGTATTTTAAAATATTCGATTTCGTTAAATTAAAAATAAAGTTATTTTGTTATCCCCACATAACTGTAGTTCATTGAAAAAAAACAAATCGTACCCGGATATAAGAAATTGTAACCGGATATAATCGGAAACCATCATGTCCTTGAGATAGTGAGATTACTATGATTATAATATTATTAATATGATATGTATGTTAACTACTTGTATATATATTTAACGGGCCTCGTGGCGCATTGGTAAAATTACCGGCTGGACCAATGAGGTCGGGGGTTTGATTCCCACCCGAGCACAAATATTTGTGACAAACATGAATATTTGTGTGGTGTCTGGGTGTTTTTCTATGTATTATAAGTATGTATTTACAAAAGAAAAGTATATATGTAGTTATATCCGTTATCTAGTATCCATAACACAAGCATTTAGTTGCTTAGCTTGGAACAAGAGGGCGCTGTGTGTATTGTGTCCAAGATATTATTATTATTATATAATATTACGTTAAATAGTTCTTCGACAGTACCGAAACGAAAATAATAAATGTAGTGACTTTTGTTTGTTTAGGTTAAAACATTAAGAGACAATGGTAAAATATAAACAGGTAATTTCTTACTGAAATTTCAAGATGGCGAAAAGTACAATAGGTCTAAAATTATTTATGGCTAAGCTGAGACATAATAACGCAAGTTTCTGCGTGGCTACAAGTTTTACGTTGTATTGCGGGGTACACTTGTGCAACATTCACGAGGAGTTCCTTGTCTTCCTCTCCCTCTTATTATGATAATTAGTTTTATGTTTTGTAAGGACTTACAAGTTATTATTATTTTATGTTTAATTTTGTTTTTTTTTATGGCAGAGGAGGGCAAACGAACAGGCGTATCAACTGATGCAACACATATAGTATTGTGACAGTTACGTTGCCGAGTTTTAAAGGAATATGATAGGAAAATCTAGGAAAAGGGGGTAAGTTCCGGGTACTTCTCCACAATTGTGGAATATCTCACGCGGAATATGTAGATGGACGAATATACGCCAGGGTCTCAAATGATGCCACGGACGGGGTTAAAAAGGTTAAGTGAAAGTATTGCTTACGACCCATTCGTATTTTGTGAGGCGAAATGTTCCAAAGGTCTTGAGTTGACATAATTTCCTGATGCTGGCTTATAGTGGGAATGGACTGTCTTAAATAACCATCAGCACACTCCGGCATAGGTTGAATCAACGGACGATTTCCACCGGGTAATACAAAAAAAAGGAAGTAGATAGTCCTGTATGAATATCCAAAAATGACCAAAATAATATTATTGATACTTTTAGCTGATAATAATAAAAAACAACAAGTAAAATTACATGAAGCAACTGGTAGTCCTAAGAATTCCGTCTGATTTCCATGCACTTACAACCCTCAAATACCATTTACACATTTTGGAACTTTTATTTTTAAACCGTCCTGTGTCGGTGTCTTCAGTGTTGACACTATATTTTGTTGCTTAGCTTGAATCTAGGTGATCGCTTCACGTGTTCTGGAGTGTCAGAAGGGTTACGTGACCCTTTTCGCAATTTGTGAGGAGAATTAACCCTTTTGACAGTGATACAGCCATTCAGTTCGTTGGATGAATGGGCCGGCTATATGAATATTGTCCAATATAATTATTGATGCATTTAGTTGATAATAATAAAAAAACAATAAGTAAAATTACTTCAAGCACTAGTAGTACCAAGAAGTCCGTGTGGTTTCTATCCACTTACAACTCTCAAATGCCAATTACACTTTTTCTGTTCGATCACAGAGTAATCGCATTGATTCGTAGAATCGTACCGACCTATACGAACGAACGATATTGCCGCCACTGTTCTGTTCCGATCCAATTTTCTTTATAGCCTGTCTTTCTTCAGAAATCTTCAAGAATATATTTTGATTGAAGCATCTTGATATAACCCCAACTTGAAATAATCCTAAACTCCAATAAATATTAAGATATTTATTAGAATTTCGGATTATATCAAGTTATTAAAATCCCTAGAAATTTATATTTTAAGCACTTAACATTATAATTATGGTAATTGGTGTGTTAAGGGCTAAGCATCACTTAACCTTATTAGTAGTTTTGTACAATAGTCATATTAGTCATCATAACCTTAAAAATAATTATAAATTAGCCAAGGACCCTGATACTTTCCACACAAAGGCGTAAATTCCAAGCTATAACACTGATAATGGTTGTTTTCATATCAATGACAAGACTTTTTTTTAAATTTTCATGACATTTTTCCGCAAATATGTGTAGTACTATATATTTGTGATAAATCAGTTATCTATTAATAATATACTCTTTAGTCCTGGTAAAAAGTGCAGAAGAGTTAAATTAAAATACTCAGTCTATTAACATTTAGTCTTAATAGTTTATTTCATTAATATTGAACTAAAATCTATGTTAAACTAAATTTTGTATTATACTATCTTCCTTCTTACAATGTAACGTAACTGTAACAAAAGTGTTATTTTTTTTTTAAATAAAAATATATTTCCCGCAAAAACTACCATTACTCTTTCTCATACAGAAACATAACTAGCTACTATATAACTCTGGTTTATCTCGTCACGTCTTGTAAGATGTACGGACACACTTTAAGTAATGCTAGGCTTTATACGATATATTGTTCTCGCTGTTAGATGTTGGTATTGTGACAACTATTCAGCAATATATATTACCTGCGCCGTGGAACGAATACTGTCGGGCTTACGCTATCGGAAATGGTTAGGATTTTGTCGTAAAACTTTCAAATTGAAATAATATGTAATCTAATATATTACTAACGTGAGTAACGCGTTTTTGTTGTTTGAAAAACGAAGTCTATGACGTAACAACGTCTCAAAAAAATATGCCTCATGTGGCAGTTACCTCGATGCGGCGTTACCTCGCTGTGAGGCGTTCCATTTAGCAACGCCATTAATTTAATAAAAATTTTCTTTTTGTTAACTGTCGTAATTTAATTGAAAATCAGTATTTTCTTATGACGTTGGCACGTTCAACTACCGTCAGTAAACCACACTTTACAGCCAGCCAATTTTCTGGTTGCATCTAGATAGGTTGCAGCTGTCTATTTGGAAAGTTCTAAGTCCATATCCAATATTTAATGACAAATCAAATATTTTCTGTGATATGTGATATATGATCCATGTGTGATAGCCGGCCACGACACACCTTCCATGACCAAATAGAGCGCGTTCTGGAGGAAGGTGATGTTAGGAGTCTTAAAAATTGGCGCGTGTGTATGAAAAGAGTTATGAACGTCAAAGAGGCGGCGTGTAATAATTGCCTTATGGCGCTCTGTTGTGTCGTGTCTCTCTGCCTACCCCGCCTGGGATTTGGCGTGAAAATAATATTTAATACAACAATGCGGTAGCCAGTGATTCCATAACCCATATTCTATTCGGTTAATCGTTTTAAAACTGTCTATACCTTAAAATATTAAGGACGTACAAATACATAAAATAACATAACTTCACGCCTTTTTCTACCTGAATGTGTAGGCAGCGGCTGTTAAGCCTCGTTTCGTTTAAATGGAATAGGTGGTGAACCTATTGCCATACCGGGCACAAAGTTTTTAGTCATCGATATTTATCACACACAACTTAAGAAATTAATTTCGAAAAGTCATAGGTGTGAACCAATGTGACGATTCGAACCTGCGACCGCTGGATGCAGAAGCAGGGTGCTCGACCACTGGATCACATAGACTTAGGATGTAAAGATGTAAATAAGAGCCTAATTCAGTTTTTTAAATGTGATAAAGATTACTTTCTTAACGTCACGCGTCAACGTCTTTTACGATGTAGGCAGCGATAACAGAGCGCCATAAAGCACGATTTTTAAAGTTTCGTTGTGTTTGCATTACGTATTTTTTATTATATTGAGTTTAGGTACATTACATGTAGCTTTATCTTTTATTTAGTTGGTAGTATGGGTTATATTACAATCGGATCCCGAGGGTGTCCGAAGTAAATTTATAGATATTAGTATCTGTGTGTACTCATTTTTACCGTCACTAAACTTCGTGCCATCTCCCATGGGCTTGCGAAAGAGATATTGTTTATGGTTTCGTTGTACTGTTGGAGTGTTATCTTCTTAGTGTTGTTCTTCAGATTGTTTGTAGAAATCAAGAAATCTACTGCTGATTATAATATTTGTAGTTCTGCAGTCTCATTCAAAAATGAGGCTAGATGATTGTATATTCTTTTTTAGTTCTCCAAACCAGAGCATTATTAATTGAAGTAAATAACCAAGAAATATTTTATTAATTATCAAAAGTATATAGAATACCCACCATGATAATAGAAGTACAATAACACAACTAGAGGACTCAACAGTCTCTATGTTATACCAAGCAACTAGGATACTAGCTACCAACCCGTCCTCTTGGCTATATTTATGCAAAATTGGACGTAAAAGCATGCAGTACCTTTAGAATTTACCCGTAACAAACTTACAGACAAACAGAGAAAAATTCTAGAAATCATATTTGGGGTATCCATTGCAGATCATGTCCCAAGTATTCTAAAAATAAAATATTCAATATACAGTTTCAACTTCCCTACAATTTTATTATATGTACAGATATAACGATAGTATGTAATGAAAACGCTATACTACCAAATCATTTGAATCGAAATACTGTATTTCAATTGAGACCATTATTAATTGAGAGTACGTACGTATTCGATGGAGCGCTTCAAAATACGCATTGAATTTCCAAAGGCCACTAGTATTAAATGCAGATCGCGGGTTTGTTTGAAGTTAGAACAATTTGTTTGAGTGAACTCAGACTCTCATTGTTTCAACACATTTGTGGGTTTGTACTCGATAGGATTGTACCTATAGATGAATTTAGGGAAATAGGGTTGGTGAAATGAAAAATGAAATGATGATTCTTGGGTGCAAATAATATTCATAATGCGGTACTGATCCTGATTCATAATGGGGTATAGCAAAGTGTGTATAAAAATAGGTATTTTAACAGTGGTAGAGCCCACCAGTTCGCTGCATGAATGGGCCGGCTCGACCGGTGAAACACCACGACCTCTCAGAAGACCGACGTAAAGTGGCTCATGCCGCGTTTCGTTCGGTGAGAGAGGTACCCGGAGGCCCACCCCCCTTCCCCGTCCTTTCCTATCCCCTATCCCTTAAAGGTCGGCAACGCAACAGTAACACTATATGTGTTGCTGGTGTCCATGGGCGGCGTTGGTTGCTTACCATCAGGTGACACGCCTGCTCGTTTGCCCTCCCATCCCATAAAAAAAAATAGGACAAACGCGGTTGAAATGAGGACCCTGAGGTAATTTTGCGTAGTGACGCCGACCAAGTCAAAAACCAGGTTGTAAGAAAGGAAGTTGGATTGAAGGAGAGTGTTGCTGTAAAAGTAAGGAATGCTCCAAGTTTTATGGATAGATGATGCAAGATTGACTAAACATATATACAGTGCTATAGTGAATAGATGTAGCAGTTGAGAACGACTCCGACTAGGGAATGCAATCCCGAGTCGAGATTGCTAATTCGAGATCCCGCGGGATTAGAAATATCAATCCCGCGGGATCCCGGAATTTTCGGGATCCCGTCTATTTTTAAAAAAATGTTAAATTCAGATGACTGAAAAAGCTATTAACTGCTTGTTTGTGATAGTGAGGTTAATTAAAATAACATATTACTCGAAAAAAAATAAAGGTAAAAAAAAATGATAAGCATATTTCAAGGGAATAAGGAAGTAGTTACCTACGAGTGATTTTGAAAATGAGTCCTTAAAAAACAAAGGGTATTAATAATAGTGTCATCTGCTAAACAGCATCTAATGTCCGTTGCAATGTACCCCGCTGCTGAGAATGCCCTCTCTGACTCAACACTGGTTGGGAACAGCGTGACGAAGCAATTACATGCAAACTGCAAAAATCGCCCCCTTGTTCCTCCACATTCAAATATATCCATTTCTTTTTTATGGTAGATTCTAATTTTTCTAAGCACGTGGACGTGGATATACGCGCAAAAAGACTTTTAGACGCTCGCAAAGTTTCTTTTAATTCCTCTTGAATCGATTTTAGTTTGTGCAGCACGTAAATTCAAATCTTCTGCTACCATAGAAAGAGGCCAGTCATCTTCGATTATTACTGTCGTATTAATCTCTGCTTGGTTTGGTTCTTTACGATATAATCGTGTGATTATATTTTTTATTTATTTTCTTATAAGATGTGGACGTGTGTAGCGTCGCTGACCACTGCCGCCCAATCCCGTCAATCTGGAACGGGATCTCGTCATATGATGCGTCGGGATTGATCCCGAAAAATTACACGAGATCTCGCGAGATCGGGATCCCGCGGGATCGGGATTGCATTCCCTAGCCCCGACATACCTTCCATGACCAAATAGATCGAGTCCTAGAGGAAGGTCATGTCAGGTCAGTCTTAAAAATGTCGACGAGCGATAGACAAGTTTTATGAAAGACAAAGAAGCGAGTGAGGTGTATAAGAATTGTGCTTTATGGCGCACTGTTCTCTCTGCCTACCTAGCATGAGACTCCGCTTGAAGTTATGTGTGTAATTGAAAAATATATATTGCGGAAAAAATATTTAAATGTACATTCTGTTTTGGGTGAAACATGAACTTAATAACCACTGCCATTAATGAACTCGGCAATATCAAATTTATCTGCAATAAGTTATATGCAGAGTAAAAAAATTGAAAAACATATATATTAATAATATTGTTTGTATTATTTTATTATTGCATGCATTTTTTTAATATTTACGGACAAGCTACAGCTAAGAACCAGTAATAGTAGATAAAAAAAGTAACGTGGTTGATGACACGTTTTATTCTGCGAAAAAGTTATCCAGATTAAAAAAACATCATTTAGTCCTAAAAAGGAAAGGCTTTCGTCAGCATTCTCGTCTTTTTGATTGACAGATTCAAATCTGTATTTAGTTCAGATACTAATTTGTGTGTAGATTTACAAAATATTTTTATTGTACGAATGTCGAATGTCGATAGAAGAACGTGTCAGCCCTAGAATAAAATAGAATTTTGTACAGCGTTGTCTCCTCTCGGCCTGGTATAAGGACAGATTGAGTACTTGGTAACTCCCCGTTTTAAGTGCTGGGGGTGGCATAAGGGTTAAAATAGTGCTTAAACAACGGATTGTTTCCTTTCACTTTGACTGTCTATTTGCACTCACATAATTGTGTAAGATTATAATTTATAATACGCATTTATATATTTCGTAAAATATTTAAAACGTATCAAATATCTTTGATGATACTAAATAACATAACTTCACGCCTTTTGTTACCCGAAGGTGTAGGCAGCGGCTGTTAAGCCTCCTCTCGCCGTTATGTTTACGTCCCAAATGGAATAGGTGGCGAACCTATTGCCATACCGGGCACAAAGTTTGTCAGTCATCGGTATTTATCACACATAACTTCCGAAAACAATTTCGAAAAGTCATTGGTGTGAGCCAGTGTCTGGAATCGAACCCCGGACCTCTGGATCAGAGGCCGTGCGCTCGCCCACTGCGCCACCGAAATGTTAAAAAACACACTATTCCACGAATTACAATATTCCGTTTTAGGAATAATATATATATAATATATTTCAGGAATAATTGCGAAAAAAATATAATAACACAACGACATACCTATTTACTTGAAGGATAAGCAGAAAGAACAAATTTGAAGTGAATTGTTTGTATTTGAAATAAGCCATTCAAAATTTTAAGATATATTTATAAAAGAACTGTACGTCTCTTTGTTTGCTCTTTGCAATGTTCATTTTACCGCAAGCCTTGCTCTACAAATATATACAAAGTGAATAACAATTTAAATTCTATTAGACAGTGTCGCGTTGGACTTTTTTCGAAGACGCTGTCTCTTGTATAAGAGCAAATTTTAGACATCGCGTAGCTTTAGTACATTAAATAATTGTATGGACATACCAGCTTTTGACGAATAATATAATCGGACTCGTATGCGGGTATTAGCTTGTATTTAGATATATATTATTCTACATAGAATGATCCTGAAGGCTAAAACTAGATATTACAGGCAAGTCTAGAGTTTTAAACCGGCGGGAGTGTGGTGACAAAATATGTCACCGATTATGTGGCGGGATGACGTTGTTTAAAATTATGAAATTTAAATAAAATTTTAGTTTTATTTAAACACAATCTCGGTGATATTAACATATCTTAATAGTTTTTATTACCAAATTTAAGGCTTAGTGCCTTAACTTTGGTAAACTATTTTTGGTTATAAATCAAATCAATCTTTAATAACAGGCATCAATCCTTTTAACTTAACATTAAAAACGTCTACTTTAGCTGTAGTTGCTTTGTAGATTGTAATTAGATCCGGCTTTTTCTGATCTCCAGTACTGTCATCAATTAACTCGTCTTGATGAAGGGTGGACATTGCAACGATCACTTTATTCTATTTGGAGAGTAAGATATCATAGGATATCCTATTGAAAGCAAAACATTGGAGTTTCTGGCTCTCTCTTTTCTATCCTTAAAAAAGGGCAGATGGAATGCATCTTTTATTTTTATGTTCAATTAGTAGATGCTTCATCAATTCATAGCGGATAAAACAGTTGTAAAATTTTGTTTATTTCCGATATGGGCATTATCAGACTTTCTACTACAGAAAAAGCGCTGTCACTAACAAAATATGGCCCAACAGGTTGCATCCCCATATAAAACCCTGAAAATGTCACGAAATAAATTTAAATAAGATAATAGTAAAATGCACACGTAAACTATGTGGCCGGGTGTTACATACCCCATGCACGTATATTTATTTGCATGTATCTCGAATAACGGCTAACGTCATACTGCGGCCACGCCACTGTCACCCCAGCATTACCCCAGCCTCAGCTACTCTAAGCCACTTCCACGTAACTTACAATAATAAAAATGTACTCCTGAAGAAAGAATTGGTGGGGACAGGATACCCTAAAACCTCGCGGCGGCCTTCCTCCGGTTCAGGGGTATAGGATACCCACTAACAGTTCCGCCGGGCTAAATAAAATTCAGTGACAAATTAATTGGAATATTGCTTTTGCAAAAACGGAAGAATATCGGAACATAACATTACATAACTTTTTTTTGTGTATTTATTTAAGTCAAATATTATTTTTTCATCATGATTGATGAAAAAATAATGAAAATAATAATAAAATGAAAAAATCTGCGATTATGATTATAAGAGAGAGCAATATTAGACAGATGAATGTGTTTCAAGTCTTATCCACGTTATTCTCACCACAATCCTTACTTCCGCACTTGTTTCTCTCTAGTCTGGAGACAGTTTGAAATTGAAAAAGAAAACTTCAACAGAATTCACAGCGAAGTGAAATAGAAGGAAATATTGTTAGACAGAACTGTTTGGGTACGATATGAATATATCGAGAGAGATATCGTTATTATTGGCGGATCAAGTGATTTCGAAGTCTTCAAAACGATGGGATTGAAATATAGGGATTTGTTGACAAAAGAATAAGAGTTCACCGCCTATTGGTTTTGCGTAGAAAATTTTCAATGAATCATAAATAAGAAGTAATATTACTTTCAATTTATGGTTTTAGAAAGAGATTATTAAAATAAAATTTAAATAAATAAAAAATTGAATAGTGTTTTCTTTATTAAGAAGAGATTATTTCAAAGTTAAAAAAATAATAAGTAATACTGAGTATACATTAAAGTATACTAAGTAGTAGTACATTTATTTTTATTCAATCATCCAAAAAAAAAGTTGTAGTTAATTATTCATTATATTTGACCTTTTTTAAAATATTTTTGGGAATGTCCAAATACTCCAGAAATTGTGTATACGTATTTGGATTTATGGATATTTGGATGAGACTGGGGATTTATTTTCACTTCATGCGTTGGTGAGATTTTGTTTGAGTCTACCATCATAATCTCAATTTTGATGCATCTTTAACTAACATGTAGTAATAATAATCTGTGTAAAAATCCTAGAAAGCTGGTAATGTAAGTCTAATATCTTAAATATAAATCTTCCTATAAAACGCCTCGTGGCGAATTGGTAAAAACTACCGGCTGGAGCAATGAGGTCGGGGGTTCGATTCCCGCCCGAGCATAAATATTTGTGACAAACATGAATATTTGTGCGGCGTCTGGGTGTTTTTCTATGTATTATAAGTATGTATTTACAAAAGAAAAGTATATATGTATTTATATCCGTTATCTAGTATCCATAACACAAGTATTTAGTTGCTTAGCTTGGAACTAGAGGGCGCTGTGTGTATTGTGTCCAAGATATTATTATTATAAAAAGGGAAAATAGACAAATTTGTAATATTTATTCTAAAGAGAACGTGAGGAACCGACGGTGAGCAAGCTCTGCACAATTTTATCATCGTTCGTCCCCGTTGGAGATTTCCTTAGGAAATGTTTTAGTCAGCTGAATTTGTGAGTTATTTATTAATCATGATACAATATTTCATATCAAAATACAATATACAACAAATAAAATACAATACGACAAATGTTTTCTTTTATGATATTGTACAGCATTTACCTACATATGGATAGTTTTAAGAGCATAGTTTTAAGTAGCATAACATAACATAACTTCACGCCTTTTATTACCCGAAGGTGCAGGCAGCGGCTGTTAAGCCTCGTCTCGCCGTTATGTTTTACGTCCCAAATGGAATAGGTGGCGAACCTATTGCCATACCGGGCACAAAGTTTATCAGTCATCGATATTTATCACACATAACTTCCGAAAACAATTTCGAAAAGTCATTGGTGTGAGCCAGTGTCAGGAATCGAACCCGGACCTCTGGATCAGAAGCCGTCTGCTCGACCACTAGGCCACCGAGACTTTAAGTAGCAAATGTACAATAAAGTGTAAATAAATAAATATTCATATTTAAGCTTTTGTTTTTTATACGCTATTTTCAACTTATGCATACCGTCACATAGGATTTTTGTGACCCAAATGGAATAAACGGTGCAACCCAATGCCTCTAATGGCGATAAACGAAAAATCTTCAAGTAAACTCAAAATTGCATCTGCTTATATCTTCATTATCGTTACATAGTATAAAACAAAGTCGCTCTCCTCTGTCTGTCCTCTTAAATGGTAAAATCTTTCAAACGTCGTTTTTTAATAGATAGAGGGTGCCAACGGGGTATCACTTTTATTTTACTACAATAGACATGAATTATAATATTACATTACAGATAAGTATAATTCATGTATAAATTGTAGTACATACATGCATACATAACTTCACGCCAAATCCCTTGCGGGGTAGGCAGAGAGAACGGAGCGCCATAAGGCAATTCTTACACACCTCACTCGCTTCGTTGGCTTTCATAACTCTTTTCATGAACGCGTCGATTTTTGAGGCTCCTAACATCACCTTCCTCCAGAACACGTTAAATTGTAGTCAAAAAGTGATAATTCTAGTGGCTTAGCACTTTAATTGCACAAGCTGGCTGAACGTTAAACGATAAATAAGAACAATGTACTACATCATTATACACCTCCAAAAGTTCTACAAAAAAGTCTACAACGGTATATGTGTATCTCTTAGAGGTAATTCATAATAACCATTTTTATTTCTTCGTACTGCTTATGAGGCGAAACAAAGTTCACCGGGTCATCTAGTTAGATATAAAAGGCATGTGGTTATAAAAAAAAAAACCACAAGATTTTATAATATATGTCTCCTTAATGGGCTTTAAATAAATTTTAATGTTAAAGTTTTTCTAAAATATATGGAAATGGATCTTTACGTTGCCGGATTGAAGGATGTTTAACGATAGATAGGATTAGATAGCAAAAATAAAATCATTTCAGTAGATTCAGCTTTTTTATATAGATAACATAATGATTGTACTTAAAACATATACAATTGTAACAAAATAAAATTCGTCTGACACATACAAATGAACAAAAGTTCCACTATAAATAGTAAAAGGACCCTTCTTCCGGACTTTAAAAAAGTACTACTAAGAGCTGGTGTCTTATTTTAAAAACAAAATACCATTAATAACAGGGACAAATGTAAGGAAATAAAAACAAAACCGCACTTTTTACAGCAGCACTGAATCGAGTTGCTACATTTATTATGCGGCCGTGCGCTGCATGTCCAATTAAAGTATTTGGGTCTCAGAAAATAATATTCTTACAGCTATTTATTCTACACTTCTTTATTGCATACTATTAACATTGTTATTTATGTATAATTATAGCTGCACGCCTTTTTCTACATGAAAGTGTAGACAACGGCTGTTAAATCTCGAGTCGTAATTTTTTTACGTTTTTTATGGAATGGTGCCATTGCATTGCCATATTATTATATCAGGCACAAAAGAAAATATCATTGGTGTTTTAAATCGACCTCCAGTCGGCTCCAGACAACAAAAACTATCTAGTCTTCTAATATAATATAAATTTCTCAAGCAGTATCAAGTGGGCATATCGGATAGGTCTGAAAGAGGACCTACATATATTTTTCACCCCCCACTTTTTTTTTTATTTACTTTTTCTTTTTATAAAATAGCATTCAAAAATAAAAATAACCGAAAACTTTCTCCCCTCTAAGA
Source organism: Euproctis similis (assembly GCA_905147225.2). NCBI lineage: Eukaryota > Metazoa > Arthropoda > Insecta > Lepidoptera > Erebidae > Euproctis > Euproctis similis. The sequence continues at coordinate 19,354,555 of LR990106.1, forward strand.
TCAACCACTATTTTTTTATTTGTTTATTAAAGTCTTATTTTTGTCAAGACTACGTTTGCTGGGTCAGCTATTAATTTGTAATTAAATAATTGAAGAAATCTATGCTTTTAGTAGGTAGTCACTGGTTTGTTAGTAAAAGTCTATTAGATTTTTTTCGATACTTATTGATATTTGTTGATTAACAAAATACCTCATTTCTTCTTTTTGTTATTATGTATTATTTATTACGTGGCATTAAGAACTGGTGGACTGGTATGGACTTATGGTTCACTACACCGACTTGTGACTAAGAGGACCTGAATTTCAATACGGAATACAAATTAACCTTTTCTGGAAGTCACGTATGTGTGATAGATATCAACGAAAAAACATAGCTGTACTTGACACTATTTCAATATTGCAGGGATAAAATCACACAAATTGCTACGTGAATGTGCCAGCTCGACCGATGAAATACCACGACCCATCGAAGACTATTTGACTCTCTTAAAGGCTGGCAAAACAACTATCACCCGTTCTGTATTGCAGGTGTACATAATCGGCGGTAGTTGTAGTAGTACATAGTTTTCCTTTCTATACCACAAAAAAATGAGTTTATCGAAGTAAAACTCTGCTGCCTAACACTACACACTAATTGAAAAAAGTGTGAGCTTAAGTAATTATATTGAAAGACCGGTCAAATACCACTACCTCTCAGAATATCCAAGTAATGTGGCTCTTGCCGCATTTCGCTCGGTGAGAGAGGTATACGGAGGCCCAACCCATTTCCTTCTCCCCTTGCCATCCCATTTCTTACCCCTTCTTTATCCGACTGTAAGGGCCGGCAACGCAACTGTAACACTATATGTGTTAAGGTGTCCATGGGCGGCGTTTGTTGCTCACCATCAGGTGACACGCCTGCTCGTTTGCCTTCCTATACCATGAAAAAGTATCATTGTCTTCTTGAAATAAATATAAACTTTTTTCCCAAATACTTAACTAATTAAATTAATCGCATAGAAAAGTTTTGTAACGTCTCAATTTTCTTCCCTCTCTAAGCGTTAAGGGTCGTGTTTTCAGGAAGCAATACAATATTAAGCTTAAAATTACACAATGCCTGAGGCCATTTTCATAAGAAAATTTCTTAAGCACATACAACACAGACCGGAGGTAATGCTGTTTTCTCGACATTCATTAATTTTTCATCTCCTTATAAAGATTATGATAATATCCATTCCTGGAACATTCAGTAAACATTGCTTGTTATTCGAGCCATTAAATTGGCGATATATATATATATATACGTATGGAAAAATGAAACATAATATTTTAACTGTTGTAATAACTGAGAATGAAGGTATATTGATGACTGTTCCGAAATCTTTTAGAAATGTGTGAAAACATCGCTAGCTAGTAAAGTGGTGCTGGATATAAGGCTTCCTACTATGTTTAATCTCTGGGTAAGTCTGGGTAAGTTAAGTCATTAGGTAACAAGAAAATAAAGTGAACAAGGGAATCAAACCGTCTTGTAGATGCCTAAGATAATCAAACGCTACTTACTCCTTGTTTTTAAAAGCTTTCATTTAACTTGCACTGTATGTATGTATGTAAGTATGTATGTTCGGTGGAATCTTGCAACTCAATTTTGAAGTAGATATCTTCAATCGATTGAGCTGAAATTTTGTGTATGTAGATGTTTACTTTGGATGACAATGCATGATATGATGTGTGACAATATTCTATATCCAATATGGCGGTCCACCTAAGATAGAGGAAGGGATATTTTGAATGCATTTCTGCAATATGGGAATGAAATAAAAGCGCTTATTGAGTGTGACTCAATAAATAATATGACGTCATTCTACATCCAATATGGTGGAATATCCAAGATGGAGGAAAAAATATTTTAAGCTTCTGTACAATATGGGTATCGAATGAAAGGGCTCATTAAGCGTAACTGAAAAAATAAAGTGACGTCATTCTAAATCCATTATGGCGGATCATCCAAGATAGAGGAACAGTTTTTTTTAAATGCATTTCAACAATATGGGTATCAAATGAAAGGACTTGTTGAAATTAACTCAAAAAATAATATGACGTCATTCTAAATCCAATATGGCGGATATTCCACCATATTTGCATTTCTACAATATGGGTATCAAATGAAAGGGCTTATTGAAAATAACTCGAAAAATAATATGACGTCATTCTAAATACAATACGGTGGACCATCCAAGATGACGGCATACATATTTTTGATGCATTTCTACAATATGGCTATAAATTAAAAATCATCATTGCGATTAAATGGAAAATAAATCTCCAAGCTGAAATTGAATTAGATGATCTCCATAATGAAGAGCTGGACTGTTTGAAATTAAGCGGTAAACTAACTTGCAATAATGATGCATTGAATGAAATGACACTAACCTAGCCAGCTATAACTAAAAATAAAAAAATAAATTAAAAGCAAAAAAAAACCCTTTTTAAAGAAGCTTTTATTTAAGCGCTCTAAAAATAAAAAAATAATATTTCCTTAAGAATTTCAAGTATCAACTTAGAGCCTCAGTATGTACAATTTATATAATAATACTAGCTGACCCAGCAAACGTTGTCTTGCCGAAAAATAAAATTTAAAAAATAGGGGTTGATCGTAGGGGGTTGAAAATTTAGGGTTGCATGTATTTTTGTATCCCATTTTATAAAAAAAATAAGAAACAATAATATGTAGAATAATTAAAAAAAAAAATTGAGGGGTGGGCTACCCTTGTGATTTAGGGGGATGAAAAATAGACGTTATCCTATTCTCAGACCTACCCGACATGCACATAAAATTTCATGAGAATCGGTCAAGCCGTTTCGGAGGAGTTCAATTACGCACATCTAGACTCGAGAATTTTATATATTAGAAAAGCTTGTCCCAAGGTTTGACTCCCTATTAGTAAAGAATTAAATTGCAATAGATAATAAGTATAGTAAAGTTAGTAGATTAATTTACATGAGTGTTTTGCCAATTTCTTCTCATGACAACCTTACACTCAGAATCGTCCGTGCGTTTTTGTTCCAAGGAGGCAATTTTCTCAAGCGCTCGTTTTATTATAATATGCTTTAAATATAATAATAAGTTAAATATCTGTATTTACGGACTATATTTAACTGTGTGTGAAGACCCATGAAAATAAAGATTTGATCGGACAATATAAAATTAGTACAGTTTATATACAACTCGCGCGACAAGCTTTTATTATTATATAAATTGTACATACTGAGGCTCTAGCTTGAAAACTTGAAATTTTTAAGGAAATATTTTATTTTTAGAGCGCTTAAATAAAAGCTTCTTTAAAAAGGTTTTTTTTTGCTTTTAATTTATATCTAATAACAGTTCAAAATTCAATATTGGAATATATTTACAAAGATATTTCCGTTGAAAGATACGGTTTTTTATTCGTTCTTGCTGTGGCCCCACTCACATTTTCCTGGTAATCTGACTCAATAAAAATTACATTTAAAGACAATGAAGCTATATAAATTATTAAATAAAGATGCCATTTACTGCAAACACAATTGTTTTATTGATTTATACACTCTTTTGTTTTTAAAATACTATTGCGTTTAATTAATAACCGCATTTAATAGCAAAAATTAAGTTGCATTTAATTAATAATAATTAATAATATATAACCGAAATTAAAGAAAAAGCTTTTGGCTCATGCCGCGTTTCGTTCGGTGAGAGATATTTCCGGAGGCCCACCACCACCCTTCCTTTCCCATCCTAATTCCTTAACGGGCGGCAACGCCCTCGTATCACCATCTGTGTTGCAGGTGTCAATGAGCTACATTAGTCGCTTACCACCAGGTGACCCGCTTATTAAGCTGTTATTGTGATAAGTCTCGGTGGTTCAGTGGTCGAGCACACTGTTTCTGTATCCAAAAGGTCGCAGGTTCAAATCATGGCACACACCAATGACTTTTCCAAAGTAATAAATTTCGAAAGTTATGTGTTATTAATAACGATGACTAAAAACTTTGTGCCCGGTATGGCAATAGGTTCGCCACCTATTCCATTTGGGACGAAAACATAACGGCGAGTCGAGGCTTAACGGCCACTGCCTATACCTTTACGTAGAAAAAGGCGTGAGCTTATGTTAAGTTATTGCGATAATTTTACTAAGTAATCAAGTATATGTCAATGGCCAAATTATCCAGTTAGGTAGACGAAACTTGGAGAAGGAGGCCGACAGGAGGATTCAGCTGGGTTGGGCTGCATTCGGCAAACTGCGTCGAGTCTTCAGTTCGCCTTTACCGCAATGCCTGAAGACCAAATTCTTTCACCAGTGCGTCTTACCGGTAATGACCTACGGTGCCGAAACGTAGATACTCACGGTGGGGCTAGTCCACCAATTTAAAGTCGCTCAGCGAGCCATGGAGCGCGCTATGCTTGGGGTATCTCTGAAAAATAAACTCAGGAATGAGTATATCCGCCAGAGAACGGGGATAACCGACATAGCTCGTAGAATAAGCTCGCTGAAGTGGCAATGGGCTGGTCATTTCTGCCGATGGACCGATGGTAGATGGAGTAAGAAGGTCATAGAGTGGAGACCACGTCTTGGTAAACGTAGCGTAGGACGCCCACCAGCCCGATGGTCAGACGACCTCAGAAAGGCTGCCGGAAAAGACTGGATGCCCAAGGCAGAGAATCGGATGTTGTAGCGCACATTGGGAGAGGCCTATGTCCAGCAGTGGCCTGCAATAGGCTGATGATAATGATGTAGTGTATGTTGTAATATTTAACTTAGAGAGCCATTAGATAGATATACAACTAAAATCCATGAATCCATTTAAGCTAGAGATCATGGCAGAGAAATATTCATGGCAGAGAAATATTCAACACTATGTTGCAGTCAGGCAAGTTGAATAGATACTATAGATATTTCCTTATTTTATCATTCATCATTTACGTTTTGTAGTTGGTGAATAAAATGTGGTAAGTAGGTAGGTAGCTAAGTATAATAAAGTGTCCAGCTTGTTGATAATCTATTGTCAATGAAGAGGGTAGACAGGGAGATTGTTTGAATGGGGTTCCATTAACAATAGCAGAGCGTTTTGCAGGTGAGCTGACAAATAATTACAATAAAATATATATTTAATACATTTTTACAATATGGATATCAAATAAAAGGGGTTTTTGATAGTCACTTTAAAAGTAAAATGACGTCATTATGAATCCAACATGGCGGAATATATATTTTTAAAGCATTTTTAAAACAATGAAATTTCAATGAAATCAAAAGCCATTGATATCTATCAATATGAAATAAGTTTTTCTTTCAATCAATACAAAATACGTTGTTGCAATTTTAAAAAATAACCATATTTTTACTTAATTTGTTTAAAAAAGTACTAATAATATTTTATTGAAACAGGTGTGTATAAAATAAATTGGATACAGAAAAATATGTTTGAAATATATTTACTACTCTGAGCTATATGATACTAGAAACTCAGCTTAAGTAATTTTACTATTAACTGAAAATGAGTATCCCAAACCGCTTCTCCTCGGCCTCTCTAGCAGCTGTCTACGTTCAGCGACCGGTGAAACAAGAGACGGTATTGTCAAGTCTACTATCTAGAGATACGTAAAAAACCACCTTACATACTTTATCTAAGCTACAACAAAATCAACCTTAAACACATCAATTAAGAAACTTCACTGCTGCATCAAACAGTTTGTCCATGGGTATCATGATGCCATATTATCCATCGCATCTGGATACAGCAAAATAAGTATTACTGCTTTGCAATAAGATGCACAGTGAACTCCATTTAAATTTGTACAACTAAAACACGATGGTTAAGCACTCAATATACCCTTTATCTAAGATTAAAAACGGGGGGTGAGCAGAATAGGTAGGCGTTTGATTGTTATCGAAAATCGGCGTTACCTATTCCTGGTATAATAATTAATATTTATACATAAATATATAATATATAATTAATATGTATATATCTATTTAATTCGTTAGTAAATATGGGTTACAAATTTAAGAAACTTACGATCTCTTACTTATGTTTCCTATATTAGAAATACTATACTTGTGCCATTATAGGGGTCTATTGCTCACCCCTAATTAGTGATAGCGTGATAATATTTAGCCTATGTGTTGACCCGACCTATTGGCTATATTTATGCAAAAGAAGTTAGAGAAGTTATTTAGAGTTTATCCGTAACAAATATACTGACAAACAGAAAAATATTCTAAAAATCTTATTTTTGGGTTCAGTATCGATTGTAGCTCATATCCCAAGTATTTTAAAAAATATATTCAATGTACAGTTTCAACTTTCCTACGATTTTATTATATGTATAGATTAATACAGTAATACTGAGTTGATGATAAATACAAAAATATGTGAATTATTTCTGGATTTAAAATTAAATATTAGATACGTTTCCTTCGTTTACTTGGTAAATTTTTATTCATTCACGTTTTAATACGAATATTGTTTTTGATCTAATGAACTTATTGGTTAACGATGAATTATTTAAGTCTTACATATTACAATAATAGGCAAAAATAAATTAATTACATACAATGAAATTATTGTTAAGAAGAAGAATATTTATTACAGAATTCAGCTTCCAGAAACCTCTATGTACTGATATTTATTTTTATTACAAGTAATATAAATAAACTTTATTCAGCTCTCAGAAATACAGTCAAAACTTTCTAATCCAGTGGATCAATTTAAACAGAACAGCTTGAAAGTAGAACGGGCAAGTCAAACATCTAACTTAGAATACGTAAGTGAAGTTATGTTTAAGTAGCGTCCTCGTTGTGACTTCTCAAGATGAATAACGTAGGAATTCCTTGTGACTAGAGAAACCCACGTTGATTTTTCTTATTAAAAGTTATTCTGAAAATAAAAACAGACTCGTAAAAGTCGTTTATAAAACAACTTTTATGAGTTCTTAGAATTAAAAATATTTAACTAGTGTATCATTTTTTTCTTGTATGGGAGGATTTATTTCTATTTGTTGTGCAATAATTTACTTATAGTAAATTATATATAAGAACAGTAATCAGTCTTAAATTTCACATGCAAAATATCTCCAAAGTACTTACAACCAGTTGCCAAATACAGCTGTGTGACATTTGACGATAATGCAATCTTCAGAGACATAAGATTTTAACAAAAAAGTCTATCATCGGTGAAAGGAATATTAGAAAATAACAAAGATTTATTAATTTGTATGGTTCATATACAAAAACATACTACTCTGTGTAAAAAGTATCGGGCATATGTCAATAAAGAGACCCGCGTAAATAATTTTCTAATTTTTTTACTGCATGTTGGTAGCACTGTACTGATTTAGCGCGCAAAATTTGAACGGGATCTGTCATTTAATTTGTTTTAAACTAAACTTTTTGTTGGTCATAGTTTTGAGTCCTCGGCGATTTTTACAATGGAAAATATTGTTGAACAAAGAGTGTTCCTTAAATTTTGTGTTTCGAATGATATTTCATGTGGTGAATAACTAAAAATGTTGCTACTTGTTGCACTAAATGAGTATCCGCCGAAAACGTCCAGATTTGTGGCGACACAACTCATGGATGCTGCACCATGATAATGCACCATCACACACAGCCATTATAGTGAAAGAGTTTTTAGCCAAAAATTCAACAAACGTTCTCGTTCTCGTTCCAAGCACACTATTCACCTGATATGGCTCCGTCTGACTTTTTTTTATTTCCCAAGTTAAAATTACCACTTCGAGGAAAACGTTTTGAGTCAATAGAAGCCATAAAAGAAAATTCGCTGAATGAGCTAAAGGCCATACCGCAAATAGCCTATGAAAAATGTATGGAAGACTGGGTGAAGCGGTGGAGATGTTGTATTGCAAGCGATGGGGCCTACTTTGAAGGCGATAAAATAAATTTAGATGAATAATTTGTATTTTTTGTTTTATTGACAAATTCCCGATACTTAGTACACAGAAGGTACACAAATTCCAAAATATATCGAATTGGCTTAGTATTAAATACTGGTTCAATATTTTGTCCAAGATCCAAAAAATATAACCATCATTATTATTTTTTTATGGAATAGCAGGGCAAACGAGCAAGTGGGTCAACTGATGGTAAATAACTTCTAACCACCCATGAACACCGTGGTGCGTTGCCGTTATTTAAGCGAGTAGGAGGGGAAAGGGGATCGGGCCTCTGGATACCTCTCTCATCGAACGAAACGCGGCACGTGTCACTTCACGCCGCCATTTTGAGAGACCGTGATATTTTACCGGTCGAGCCAGTCCATTCATGCAGCTAACTGCAAGACTCTACCGCTGTTAAACTTACCAATTTCCAGCGCAATAACTTAGATATCTTTAAAGTTAAACCCATTCCGCTGTAGTGTAACTAATGAAAGCTGTTTATTATATATATATATACTTATGTTCATACATATACGAGAGCTGAAGAGCAAATATTGGCACAGGTAGTTCATTACTCTAACTATGCACTCAAGACATATGTTGTTTTACAAGTCTCTACCAAAATTAGACTATATTCTACTGCCAGACGTACCTATATTTATTGTCTCAATGGTCTGAAGTTCGAGCATCCCGCATTGGGATTAAGAAGTAGTGTAATCGATTACGGCATACACCAATTACGTTTCGATGTTCTTTTTTTTATGGGATAGGGGGGCAAACGAGCAGGCGTGTCACCTGATGGTAAGCAACCAACGCCGCCCATGGACAAAAGCAACACATATAGTGTTACTGTTGGGTTGCTGACCTTTAAGGGATAGGGGAAAGGAAAGGATGGGAAAAAGGGGGTGGGCCTCCGGGTACTTCTCTCACCGGCCGAAACGCGACATGAGACACTTTACGTCGATCTTCTGAGAGGTCGTGGTATTTCACCGGTCGAGCCGGCCCATTCATGCAGTGAACTGCTTGGCTCTACCACTGGTATTGGCTCTACCACTTTCTTTTCAGAAGTTATGTGTGATAAATATTGATGACTTGTTCTGCCAACTATTCTATTTGGAACGTAAAAACTTAGCGAGGTGAGGCTTTACAGCAGCTATATACCATGGAATACAATAAGGCTGGAATTATACAAAAATATTAATATACGACTATTCTTATTATTTTTTATTTATCTAACACAATCTTTAGCAGTTTCATTTGAATCGTATCAAATCATAAGTTTTTACAATAAAAACAATAATTTACCGATCATATGACATCTTGATTTAGATATCGAATATATATAGGAATCTATTTTTTATTGAATTAATTTCAAATACATTCATGCATGCAGATATTGTAAATAACAAAAGAAATTAAATGTAACTACAATTTATTATTTTCTTTTTTTTTATGAAATAACGGCAAACGAGGAAACCGGTGACCTGTTGGTCAGTGACAAGCGCTACCCATAAAGAATGACTATGCCAGCCTTTGAGATGGGATAGAGAAGCGGTTAGGGATTGACGGGTAGAGGGAGAAAAAACGACACAAGCCTAAGAGGTTATGGTATTTCACCTTTCGAGCCAGCCCATTCATGCAGTGAACTGCGCGGCTCTACCTTTTCAAATGAATGATATTTAAAGATTATTGTTATTTATGTTGCTTTGAAATTAGAAAAGTTGTTATTAATAAGTAATAAGCAGAGTAAAATTTAATAGTGGTTCTTTGTAGTAAATTTTGAAGCTTTGTAATTAAGCTTTGCAAATACGCAAGAAGGGATGTAACAATGAAGTTACGGAAACAATAAATTTGAAACCTTTTGTGGAATGAGATTATACCAATAGAGCGGTTCTGACCATATTTGACTTTGCTTGTTATGAGTGCACGTAATTATATTCTGAAGTCGAAAGTATTATTGAAATTGGTCGTCAAAAATATTTATATAATTTTTATAAAAAAAAAAAACATTCATGGAATTATTAATTTCCATGCGTTTAATGTTGTTTAGTCGATTTCACCGAAACAATTTAATTCTCGTTCTGAATTTACATAATTATTTTAAACTAGCTGACTCGGCGAACTTTGTTTCGCCTCGGAAGCGATATACAAAAGATTTTTTTCTAAAACAAAGCCTAAGACATTCTTTATCACACTAGCTATTTACCAATAAAAGTCCCGTCAAAATTGGACCAGCCATTTCAGGGTTTATCCAGAACAAATAGAAAGACAGAAATTGTAAAAAATAAACTTTATTTTGATATATATCTCAAACTGACACTTGGAGAAGTTATGTATTTTCAAAAAGTTTCTTTAATCTACAAGCTATTAAAAATTACCCAATCAAAAATAGTTATTTTTTAAAGTAAAAGATAATAATATTATCGTTACATTTATTACGTATATCATCATAAAATCAAAACTACCCACATTTTCTTTTCGACATAAATAAGATTACTTCGGCTCATAACATACATAACATCCCAGTGCCGAGGGCTTCAGGGTATAAATATACTGCAGAAACATCGTTATGTCTGATCCCAACCGAATATCGTATAAAATCAGAGGTCCCAATCAACGAAAACAATCCAAAGCAACGATTTTATTCTTCTCATTCCTCATACATATTTTACCTGAAATTTGTGTTCGCGGTAATAAAATTGGATTCGATATTATATTGTAAAAAAAAGGTTATCATCGTATAAAAATATTCACGAAATCATAACGTAACGTCTTTTTCTACCGGAAGGTGTTGGTAAGTAAGTATTACTTACTCTTAAGTATCGAATCGTAGAATTTTTACATCTCAAATGAACTATGTGGCGGAATCTCTTGCCAAACACCGGGCACAAACTTGTAAGTCATCGAGATTTATTTCATATAGGTATTTAACTTCTAAAAATATTTCAGAGAAATTAATTATTAGTGTGAGCCCGGATTCGACCCAAAAACTTCTGGATTAACAGCAGACCCACAGGACCATCGCGATGACTTTTGTTTCAAGCATTTGGGGTTAAAAACCTTGGGCAAACTTAGGCACGTTACCGGTAAAATATATGAGCAATATTATGTTGCATTTATATTGTAATTGAATTGTCTGGTTTTTTTACTTAAAATTTAATTATCCGTGATGCTCTTGTCACCGCCGGTGTACAGCCGTCTAGAACCGAACGGTTTGGTGCGCGATGATGGCAAGAGACCGCACAAGATATCTCTTTTGCCTTGAAAGATAGGTAGGCCTTTGGTGTGGGCCGCTACTTGCGTTGATACCCTTGGGCCATCACACCTTCCAAGCAAGTTAGGGGCGACTGGTACTGCGACTGCATCAGCAGAAAATCTCAAGCGGCACAAATACAGAAACCTTTAGGTTATTATGTATTTGAGCCGTTGGGGGTTGAGACTGGGGACACGGGGTCCGAGTGCTCGTGTACCTCATAAAGATCTAGCAAAGAGACTGATCGAGGCCTCTCGCAACTAGAGGGCTGGGTTTTTTTTCGCACAGAGAATTAGCATTGCCATTACTGGGCACGATGCCAGTAGACCGAGATGCGAAGAAATGTGATTTTAGCTAGTATTTTATTTGTATATAATGTAATTAATTTATTTCTTATTATCTCTAGTTTGTATAAAATAACTATAGAATGCACTGAAACTGTGAGCCACCACATAACTACCAAACCAAAGCAGTGATATAATTTCCATAGAACTAAATTTTCCATATTATCTTTCTTTATTCTATCAAAAGATAAATAATATCAAAAAGAGTTTGCAAAAGAAATATTTAGTCCAATAATGAGGAGCTTTTATTTTTACGTGCAAAAGGTATTATGCTTTATTCATTGTAAAATAATGCAACAGTTTTATTATAATCGAGTATTATTATAAAACATATTAGCAAAAATGAATATATTGACATTATCAGGAGTACGTTCCGGAGCAGAAGTGAAAAACAAAAAAGTGGAAAATAAAAAGAAACCAAATCGTATTTTATATCGGATTTATTGGACAGGCGAATGTTTGTTCATACTGTGTTGCTACAAGTAAAAATATTGCTAGGATTGGTGATAAAAAAAAGTTAAATTAGGCTGTTTGAATGGGTTTTGTGTTCAAAATCTCGTGTCCTTACGTATGAATAAGTTATCACGAAATCTTTATTAAAAAGATATCAATATCGGTGATAAATATCGATGAATAAAAACGTTTGGCCCAGTATGACAAAAGGTTCGTCACCTATTCCATTTGGGATGTAAGCATTACGGCACGTCGAGACTTAACAGACACGGCCTATAGCTGCCGGTAGAAAGAGGCGTGAAGTTATGTTATGTTTATTGAAAAGGTAAAGCAGTAATACTTGATGTAGCTTGTATAAACATTTTTTTTGTTAACTGTTAGATTCATGATTGCGCCAATGACTAAGTGGATAAGAAGCAATCGTCTTGCGTGGTAGGGACTTGTAATGAAGAGGGATGAAACACATATTGCCAGAAAAATGAAAAACCTAAATGTGGAAAGAAAAGGGAAGAGTAAAAGACGATATGATTAAGAAGGTGTTAGTGTGGATGAAGTGAACGATATGGAAAGGGTAGAAAAAAAAACACTTTGTGACGACCGGACATAATTTCTTAAAATTTCTTAAATGACAATAAAAAACACATAACTTTACGCCATTGTTACCCGAAGGTGTAGGTAGCGGCTGTTAAGCCTGGTCTCGCCGTTATGTTCACGTCCCAAATGGAATAGGTGGCGAACCTATGGCCATACCGGGCACAAAGCTTTCAGTCATCAGCATCCTGACGGTGGCTCACACCAATGACTTTTTGAAATTGCTTTCGGAAGTTAAGTGTGATAAATATCGATGACTGAAAACTTTGTGCCCGGTATGGGAATAGGTTCGCCACCTATTCTATTTGGAACGGAGTCATAAAGGCGAGACGAGGCTTAACATCCGCTGCCTACATCTTCGGGTAACAAAAGGCGTGAAGTTATGTTATGTTTCTTCTAATAATCGTTTACAAAATCAATATTGAAAATTAACTCGACTAAATGTAATATTCACTTTACATTTGCACATTAACCAAGATCCCCTCAATTCGCTTAAAACATTGAGTGCTTTTCAAAAACAGCCGAATAGCAAAATCCTTTTAAAGATATTGAAATTCTCCGCAGCTCGGCATCGCCAACTGCTGGCTTATGACGCTGTGATATTGATGTGTAATCTTAACTTTTGTAGATAGATAGTACTTTAATTTTTATTGGTTTGAGAGCTGTGATTTTCATTTCTTCAATTATGAATAAAACTATATACTAATAATATGTATTAATTCCATTATCTAGTTTCATATTTTCAAAACAAGCAATTGCTTAAGTTTGTACTAGATGGCGCTATGAAAAAAATTAAGTAGCTCTCGCGTATTAATTTTCATATAACATTTATCTTAAAATGAATTTTATAGAAATATAGTTTAATTCTCTATTATAGTCTCGGTGGCGCAGTGGTCGAGCACACGGCTTCTGATCCACACGTCCGGGTTCAATTCCAGACACTGGCTCACACCAATGACTTTTCGAAATTGTTTTCGGAAGTTATGTGTGATAAATATCGATGACTGAAAACTTTGTGCCTGGTATGGCAATAGGTTCGCCACTTAATCCATTTGGGACGTAAAAATAACGGTGAGACGAGGCTTAACAGCCGCTGCTACACCTTCGGGTAACAAAAGGCGTGATGTTATGTTGCAGTGTAATTGAGTGTATCCCCACTAGAAAACATAGTGCCACCCCATCTCTTCCTGCGAGTGTACGCGGCTCAGTGGCTTAGCACTCCGACTTCCTGTTTTAATAGTTCAGCTTTCTGTCACGCACGTGAACGCACCTCGTTGACCTTTGCTTCAGCAGGCGCTTTTAAAACGGAAATTTTGAGTTCGAATCCGGTAGATATCGATGACTCAAAACCTTTGTACACGATAAATAGCGATGGGTTCCGCCGCCTATCATTATATTTGAAGTCAATAAAATTTGACGAATCGTGTAATAAATTTAAGTGTTTGAGCCCATGAGTAGATCAAAGTATTTTAATAGATTTTTAAATTATTTCATTGTATATTTTCTCAAACAGATGAGATAAACAGAAAGAATGAAGAACACGTGTAAATGGAAGGTTGATTACCTACATATTATTTACACTTTAGTTCAGTGGTTAGAACCTGTCAATAACAGCTTCTTTAGAAATACTAATGCTTTATCGTATTAGTATTTAAGCGACTAGGTGTAAACAGCAAACTAGACTTAGGTACTAATTTTTCGTGTCTCAAAAGGAATAGGTGGCGAAACTCACTTGCCTACTTGCCTTACACCGGGCACTGTGTTGTCAGTCACCAAGATATACTTAGTATGGCCATAAATACTGTTACAACTAAAAATAAAAAAATATTACATTTGAATTTAGAATCTGTCATTTTTATACGATTGTTCATTGTGTTTTCTCGTTTTGGCGCTAATACATTGTACAATAATTTGCGATATTAAAATGGAGTGGGGTGATAAAGAGAACCGAATCGCTATGATTGCATTACACAAAGTAGGTATGGAGCCAAATGCAATTTTTAAAACTCTTCATACACTTGGTATTAGTCAAATGTTTGTGTACCGGGCTATTAATATGTACAATGAGAGCTCCTCTGTTTGTGACAGAAAAAGACCTGGCCGTCCACGTAGTGTTCGTACGAAAAAGGTGGTCAAAGCAGTAAGGGAAAGAATTCCCGAAAGAAGAAATCCTGTCCGCAAGCAAACGATTTTATCTCGGGAGATGAAGATAGCACCTAGAACAATGTCGCGTATTTTAAAAGATAACTTAGGACTTGCAGCCTATAAGAGGCGCACTGGTCATTTATTAACTGATAATTTAAAAAAGAATAGGGTGTTAACATCTAAACAACTACTGAAGCGGTACGCAAAGGGAGGTCACAGAAAAATATTGATTACGGATGAAAAAGTTTTTACAATTAAGCAACATTTTAACAAACAAAATGACCGTATTTATTCTCAAAGCTCTAAGGAAGCTTCCCAATTAGTTGACAGAGTGCAACGTGGGCATTATCCGACTTCAGTGATGGTTTAGTGGCGTGCTAGCTACGAAGGAGTGACTGAGCCATATTTTTGTGAAAAAGGTATCAAAACATCGGCACAAGTGTATCAAGATACCATTCTTGAAAAGGTAGTCAAGCCCCTTAACAACACCATGTTCAATAACGAAGTATGGTCCTTCCAGCAAGACTCGGCACCGGGTCATAAAGCTCGGTCCACGCAATCATGGTTGGATGCGAACGTTTCGGACTTCATTAGAGCTGAAGACTGGCCGTCGTCTAGTCCCGATCTTAATCTACTGTATTATGATTTGTGGTCAGTTTTAGAGAGTACGGCTTGCTCTAAACGTCATAATAATTTAGAGTCCCTAAAACAATCCATACGAATGGCAGTGAAGAATTTTCCCATGGAAAGAGTGCGTGTTTCTATTGATAACTGACCTCAACGTTTAAAGGCCTGTATTGCAGCCAATGGAGACCACTTCGAATAAGCTTTTTATGTTTTATATCGTTTTATATTTATGTATTAAAGTAACACACTGTAAAAGTAATAAATGTTATTTGCAATTAAAAAAAAATTTTTTCTTTGTTACAATATTTATGGCATGACTAAGTATATATATATATATATGTGGTAATTGGTACTTTTTAAAAATCGCCTTATGACCACCCTAACAATTTTTATGCCATGGCAACACTGAAAAAAGATGGTGGTTATTATTCCGAAGCTGTACGACGTTTGAACCAGTGTTATAATAAAGATTTAAAAATAGTATTCAGTTTGTTTTCGACTTGCCAACCCCACAGAATTTATGGGGGCTGGTCCAGGATAGTCAAGTTAATATAAGGAAGAAGAATATAAGTCAAGATAAATAAAGTTTCGTAATTTGAACGAGTTACAGAAGAATACAATCAAGATTGGAGATACGAAAACGAGAAGGTACCGACTCACATACATTGTTCCTTGATAGAGTGTCGTTTGGAATCGCCAAGATAAATGAAGTTTCGTATTTTATAAGAGATAAACAAGAATAAAATCAAGATTTACGTATCGGTAAATACCTACCTACATTTTTCCATTATTGGGTGTCAAAATCAAATGACAATTTTAACGTTTGGACTTCCTGTCAAAATCGATTGAAGTTGTCAAAGTCGATTGAAGTTGTCAAAATCAACTGAAGTTGTCAAAGCCGATTGAAGTTGTCAAAGTCGATTGACAGATTTCAAATTGAAATAGAAACGTTCCGTTCATCATAACATAACTTGATTAAATGTTGGCATAGTCGATTACTTTGTTCCGAATACGAAGATTACGACTTATATTTTTTTAAACGAATTTTACGACTTGAAGACTTAAGATACACTGGAAAATGCCGAAAAGAACCAAAGATGTTAAAGAAGGTGAAGTTAAGGATGAGGAAATGGAGGTCGAAGACGTTGTTCCGCGAATTTCTTTCAACGATTTAGAAAAGTCCATGACGCCTTTTACGGGAGACGATGCGTACGGAGTGGAAAACTTTATAACGGAATTCGAAGATGTTGCTGCTTTGATGCAGTGGAGCGATATAGAAAAATTAATTTATTCTAAAAGATTACTTACCGGAACTGCAAAATTATTTCTCAGATCACTAGGCAGTATCAAATCGTGGAATATTTTAAAGGAAGAACTCAAGCTAGAATTTGGACAAAAGTTAAATAGTGCTGCAATCCATAAGAAACTCGCCAGTAGAAAAATGAAACCAACTGAGACTTATCAGCAGTATTTTCTGCATATGAAAGAATTAGCATTACTCGGAAATCTAGAAGAAGGTGCACTAATTGAGTATGTCATCGACGGAATCAGAGACCTGGAAACAAATAAAACAATTTTATATGGAACTACGGATATAAAAGAATTTAGAAAGAAGTTAGATATTTACGCCGAAATTAAAAAGAAGATTCCATTGAAACCACAGACTCCGCCACATCCAATGGGGTCCAGACCTTCAAGATCCACAGAATATCAGCACGTAAGGACGAAGAGATGTTTTAACTGTGGAGACACTGACCACGAATCACCGAGCTGCACTAAAGGCATAAAATGTTTCCGCTGCAACACTTTTGGACACAAGTCGCCTGATTGTCCAAAGTACACAAAGAAAACTTTGAAGATCCACGACAACAATAACATTGTTAGTCTAACTCCCTACAAGAAAATCAAGATCAACGGAACTAATGTCGAGGCACTGATTGATACAGGAAGCGATGCCAACTTAATTAATGAAACCTACTTAGAAAAGATTCGTGAGGCACAGCTAGAAGTTGATCAAGACTCTATCCGTCTTAAAGGAATAGCTCGAAAAAGTATAAATACCAAAGGCTCATTCTCAACAAAGATTGAGATAGATGACTGCTTTTTGGATGCAACCTTTCACGTTGTTAAAGACGAATCCATACCAGTGAACATAATTCTAGGTAACCCTGTTTTAAAAGACATTGAGATCAGTTTTAAAGCTGGAGTGATCTCAGTTAGGAAGATTTTGCACCTAACGACGGCAGACGATCGAGACGAGACATGTTACAATATTGGAGATATAAGATGTAATGACGAAATTAAGACTTTGATCGAAGATTACGATCCCAAAAGCTGTTTTAAAGAATCCAATGTTGAGCAAAAGATTTTACTCGAAGATGAAACACCGGTCCACGAACACCCGAGAAGACTGTCACCACTGGAGCTTGACGCGGTCACGGAGCAGATAATAGTTATGAAACACGCTGACGCACCAAGCAGGCAACCTATAGAGAATGTTTACGTACTTACCAATACCGCAGCACGAATCCGAAAGGCACAGGATGATGATCTGAAAATAAAGCTCATAAAACGATTATTAGAAAAAGAACCCTATGAAGATTACGTAAATGAGAATGGAATATTATGGAAAATTAAAGACGGGAATAAACTAATGGTTGTTCCTAAGAAAATGCAAAATGAATTAATAAAGCGTAGTCATGAGAAAGGACATTTTGGTATAACAAAGTCAGAGAATTTGTTAGTGAGAGATTATCATATCGATAATTTCAAAGATAAGATTAAATCTGTGATAGATAACATAGATAAAAAAGAAAACATAAAAACTTACGATGAAAGAAGACTAGAACTCAGGCAGAAGGCCAAAGAATCAATACAAAAAATACAAGAAGAAAATATGCGAAATTACAATCGGAAAAGGAGAGAGGCTAAAACGTACAGGACTGGAGATTTAGTAGCGACTAAGAAGACGCAATTCTCACAAGGCACGAAATTGTACCCAAAATACCATGGACCGTATGAAGTGGTAAAGAATAAAGGAAAAGATAGGTATACTGTAAGGAAAATCGGGAACGGTCAGGGTCCGATGAATACAATGAGCTCTGCAGACTACATGAAACCCTGGATTTCTGCAGAAGACAGTTCATCTGGGCCAGATGACTAATCAGGATGGCCGTGTGGTAATTGGTACTTTTTAAAAATCGCCTTATGACCACCCTAACAATTTTTATGCCATGGCAACACTGAAAAAAGATGGTGGTTATTATTCCGAAGCTGTACGACGTTTGAACCAGTGTTATAATAAAGATTTAAAAATAGTATTCAGTTTGTTTTCGACTTGCCAACCCCACATATATATATATATATACACTAGCTGACCCAGCGAACTTCGTTTCGCCTCAATTAGAATTAATAATAACAACCTTTCAACCCCTATTTCATCCCCTCACAGGTCTAAATTTCAAAAACGCTAGAACTAATGTTAAATTATTTCTTATCAAGTGCTTAAATATAAAGTTTCGTGGTTTTATCTTTTAAAATTAAGAAATTCCATACAAACTTTCACCCTCTATTTTAACCTCTTTGTACCTTTTTTCGCAATAAAAGGTAGCCTATGTCCTTTCTTAGAATCTAAAGATTGTCTGTGCCAAATTTCATCAAAATCGGTTGAGAGGTTTAAGCGGGAAAGCGTAACAGACAGACATACAGAGTTCTCTTACTTTCGCATTTACGGGAGTTACTTTCGACGGGCGTCGTGGCTTCGTGGGTTCGATTCCCACCCGAGCACAAATATTTGTGACAAACGTGAATATTTGTGTGGCGTCTGGGTGTTTTTCTATATATTTTAAGTATGTATTTACAAAAGAAAAGTATATATGTATCCGTTATCTAGTAACACAAGCATTTATTTGCTTAGCTTGGAACTAGAGGGCGCTGTGTGTATTGTGTCCAAGATATTATTATTAAGATATATATCACAAATATATGTCACAAATAAGTTCTGAAAAGTCAATGGTGTGAGCGTGGATTTGATTCCAAGACTGCTTGATTAGGAAGCGGCGTACTCTATTTCCAGACCAACTGGACTAACTATACTGTAATTTTAAACGTTACGTATTATTTTCTAACTGTAGACATATAAGAGAAATAGTTCCATCCACTTACGCACACTAGATGTACATGCATCCTTGTCTAAATTAAGTCCGCTGATCAGATTACTAATATTCATATAGTGATTAAAATCGTGCCTTTTAAAAGCAGCACTTTCTGAATATTAACCGTCTCAATAATTGAATAACCGGGAAAGCTTAACTACAGCTGAGTTTGCAACTCACTGGTGCGTGGAATAAATTATGAGCGGTGACTATTTTTTGGTAGCATCACGCTTTTGGTATTCGAATATAGTGTAAGCAGATTTTTTTCGTATTGACAAAAATACTTTATCCAATAAAACAAATGGCTAATAGCTTTTTTATGTATTGTATGTGTTTTGAATTACATTATCCGTTGAAAAAAAAAAACGAATGTATGACGTTTTGGCGGCAGAAATTACTAAACTCACAAGTTATCTCTGAATTATGAAATATATACATAATACATAACTTCACGTCTTTTTTACCCGAAGGTGTAGGCAGCGGCTGTTACGCCTCGTCTCGCCGTTGTGTTTACGTCCCAAATCGAATAGGTGGCGAACCTATTGCCATACCGGGCACAAAGTTTTCAGTCATCGATATTAATCACAGCTAAAATGATTCATCCTTCGAAAGTAAAAAAAAATACGACTTTGACATTTTGACGACAGAAATTAGTAAACTCAGGAATTATTTCTGAATTATTAAATACCTATCATATTATACGGAAATGAATGCAAAATACCAGCTAAATATGATTCACCCTTTGAAGTAATTCAAAATAATTTCTGAAAAACTGCATGAGAATACTTCTTGGAAATTTCTGAAAAACAAACTGTCTTCCGATCCCTAACCCTTTAAGGAATCCTGTAGCTTTATCATCAGCACAGCAGAATCAGATGTATAAGTGAAGTATATAACTAATTAAGACATGACTGTTACGTAACAAAAACTGCATACAATTTTCGGTGATGTCCTTCGATTTCTCCTAATTTCCATCATCCCGTCCTGCCCTGGTAGAAAATCGACCACCTGGAGATTATACCATAACTACCGAAAAAGTCATAACAGTGGTAGAGAATTGCAGTTCGCTGCACGAATAGACCAGCTCGTCCGGTAAAACACCACGACCTTTCGGAATATCGGCGTGAAGTGCCTCGTGCCGCGTTACGTTCGGTAAAGGAGGCCCTTTCCCCTTCCTTTCCCCTCCTACTTCTTTAAAACACGGCAAGGCACCACGGTGTTCACGGGCAGTGAGTAGCTGCTGCTTACCATCAAACGATCCACTTGGTCGTTTACCCTCCTATCCCATAAAAAAGTCATATTGAAAATCGGTCTAGGCGTTTTTCAGTAATCAGTGAACACATATAAAATAATCATTCAGTCAAATTGAAAACCTCCTCCTTCTTTTGAAGTTGGTTAAAAATACATCTCAAACATTTTGGTTTAGGAATTTCAATATCGTATTGATGTTCATTAATTTTAAAACTGAATTAATCTTAATTAACTAGTTAAAATTAGTTATTATTTTATTACGCTTATGATATTGTACCACATAATCGTTAAAACAATTTTGTATGAGCCAGATTTATTTTCCTCGTTTCAAGAAAGGCTATTAGAACAGGGAACTGTGCAAAGTATCTTTTATTCCTTGAAACTTTAACGTTCTGATTTTACACAGAAGGGAGACGCTCATCGCACTCACTCACAACTTATTGCAAAGGCGAGTGTCGAAATACAAGAAAAAGTCAATGATTTACAAGTTTTAACTTTACCTTTAAACATACGGTTATCTTGTTTCATAAATACTAATATTCAAATAGAGCTACCCAGTTTTCTGCAAAAATGGACTGGATCAACGGGTGAAATACCAAGACCTTTCAGAATGTACACGTAAAGCGACTCATGCTGCGTTTCGTTTAGTGTGAGAGGTATACAGAAGCCCACCACTGCTCTCCCTTCCCATTCTAATCCCGAGAAGCCGAATTATAACGTGCAAAACTGTATTGCACTGTCACTTACCATTAGGTGCTCCGCTTGCTTGTAGTATTTATTTGGTTACTTGGAAGTTGAAGAAAAAAATTACGTGGAGTCCCTCCGCGCTACTGAAGTGGAACTTTTTAACAGACGTACATTTATAACACGCTTAATTTATAAAGAGCACAACTTACTTACATTCCACACACGGTAGTTTTACCAATACACGGTAAAACTACTGACTGTGAAATGGAGATTGGCGGGTTTGATCCCCACTCGAGTATAAATCTTAATATAGGTCTGGGTAGAATTTGGTGACTATTTTATTTAGGAGGACCTGCCATATTCGACATCGCATTGTTCTTTGATTTAGGTACTCCCCCAAGCTCAAGCCCATTCGATACCCATATTGTAAAATGCATTAAAATACTTATAGCATTGGATTTAGAATGACGTCACATTTTCAAGTTACTATCGAAAAGCCCTTTCATTTGATACCCATATTGTCAAAAAGCATTAAAACTATATTTGAATGAGTGGCGGTGGAGTTTCACGGGTCGAGCTAGCCCATTCATGCAGCGGACTGCTTGGCTCTACGACTGTTAATAATATTATCCAAACTTAGCGTGTATAAAAACTTTAAAATTGAGTTCTAAGATTCAATACATAATAAATATTTATTACATACTTATTATATACATACTTAGATACTTACATACATACATTGCAAAATAACAAATATCGATTTAATTATCTTTATAATAACAAATATACATCTGGCATGTTCGGTAGCCGCTTCGTAACTACTTGTTGTGTTACAAAAAAATTTAGAGATTTACAAAAAAAAATACTAGTACAGATAGCACAAAAAGAATTAATTAGAAAGAAATTGCAATAAAGTAAAAATAATTATGACAAATCAAAATTTAGTTTATATAATGAAATTAAATACAAAGAAATAAAAAAGCTCTTATTTTACCAGCTACATATTGCATTTTAATAACTATACTAGTTGTTGCTCGCTACTCATCTGCGTGGACGCCAAAAAAGCAGGAAAAATACTGTGCCTGTGCCATTATACGGGTTCATCGCTCACCCCCAGCCAGTTAGTGATAGCGTGATAATATTTAGTCAATGTGTTGACCCGACCCTCTTGGCTATATTAAAGCAAAATTCGACGTAAAAGCATGCAGTACTTTCACAGTTTATCCGTAACAAACATACAGACAAACAGACAAAAATTCTAAAAACTATATTTTTGGGATCGGTATCGATTGTAGATCATGTCCCAAGAATTATACAAATTAAATATTCAATGAAACTCAATGAAATATTCAACTTTCCTACAATTTTATTAAGATTATTTGGCGGCACATTAGAAAGAAATTATTTATTTTACCCATTTTGTTTTTCATACTTCTTAAACGTATTTGTAATCTAATTGTACTTTTGTACATGTACACTAATGGTTGCAATAAGGTAAAAATAATTAAAACAAATTAAAATTTAGTTTATATAATTAAATTAAATACAGTAATAAATACAGAAATAAAAAAGCCATTATTTTACCTGCTACCTATTGCATTTTAATAACTATATTATTTATTGACTAATTACTAAATATCTTTTACAATTCTAATACTGAACTAGTTGAGTTACTCCTGTGCCTGTATGGATACTTTTATTAAGGTTCCCAAGGTTGGCTTTTCAGTTATAGCGACGTCAAACTAATTATTATTTGTTATTATTATTATTATATAGCATTAAAAACTGCCTTGTTTGTATATTCCTAGTAATATTTGACTTATTGTTTTTTTTTAAAGGAGCATATAAATTTAAAAATTAAAAACAATATTGTTTATGCAGTTAGTACTTTTGAGACACGGTGCGATAAAAACAGTGCCGCTACTAGCTACTAGATGTCTATGTACAGTTTTTAATCACGCTATGGAAATTCTCTTCCTTGGTTTATTTAAGCCGATTTATGTTCTAGTGTTTTATATTACCTATAATACCCGCGAGGGGGCGTTAAAAGCGTTAAACGCATTTGCAAGAGACATTAGAAGTTCCACTTCAAAAACTAATATTGATATCTAGTTTTGGCTAAAAAGATAGCTTATATAGCCGTTCAATCTTACTATGGCTATACCCCACTCCATTCTTATATCTATACGATATAGTATGCAACTATTTTTATGCAAATTTCTATCGAACATAAAACATTCTCTCATTAAGCCCAGTTGAAAGCTCTTCCCTAAACACTTCGCTTTTACTAATGTATATAAACGCAAGAGCATACTATAAAAACTTGGAGTACACCTGCACCACTTAACTTCAGCACTTAGCGTACTTACATAGTTGTCAACCGTTTCCTTAATATTTAATGTATAAGGTTCATAATTGCTTGTTCTAATTAGGATATCGTGTGGTACATATAGCGAACCAGTTATAAAGACAACCGCGTATTACTCATACGCTGGTAGCAGATGGCACGGTGGCCATTACTGTATGTCATCTCAGCGTTGCTAATGTTGTAGTCAGTCGATAATTAACTATCGATATAAAATATAAAGTCTTAATCTATTCTTATATTTTAAAACAGAATAGTTATTTTAGTTGACCACATTAACTTCGTACAATGCAAAACGAATGAAGTAAGGTTATAGGTATATAGTGGGGTATATGTATCATCACGCTATGACCAATAAGAACCCTAAACCTAACTTTTTAGTAATAAAATTGTTTTAAAAAATGAACTAGTCTTTACTATTTCGTATCACTATAATTCATCATTATCATTATATAGTATAAAACAAAGTCGTTTTCAGCTGTCTATCCCCTTATATGCTTAGATTTATGAAATTACGCAAAATATTTTTATTTGTTTTTTGTTTCATAGATAGAGGGTGGCAACGGGGTAGTTTGTGTGTATAATTTATGTATCCTGTAGCAAATAAAAAATGATAATTTTCGAGAGTTAGCACGTAATTGCAAACGCTGGCTGAACCTTACGTAACAGATCAAACAAATGCACTAAATTATTATACACTTTCAAAAGGTCTACATAAAAGTTCGCGATGACATTGCTCTATTTTTTAGGGATAACTCACAATGATAGTTATTTTTCTGAGACGAAACAAAATTGGCTGGGTCAACTAGTAGATGATAATTTAAATTCAAATTTTACGTAATTTTTAAGCTCTCGAGATTGAGGCATTCTACTAAAAAAAGAAACCAAGTCAGACCGTGTATGAAAGGAGAAATAATTCCGAGTCAATATATCGACACTTTCCATCCTTGGCTACGGTTTGCTGTCTAAAAGCTATTAGCAGTTGGCGATGGAGCCACCTGCGTCTGTCATTTCCTACGAAAAGATTACGTACAAGGCACCAAGTTCCATCGTATAGACGTGTTTCAAACAATTAACCGCTTCAGGAGGCACGTATGCACAGGTTTTCGTAAAACATTTTAACGTATTTGCGTAGGAGTGGTTGACAAAAAAGTTTTGAATACCCGAATTTTACTTTGTTACTTTATACGACTTTAGATTTCATATCACAAAAAAAGTATGCAGGTGCACCAAAACCCCTCAAATACATACACAAAAATGTATCCGATAAGGGTAGACAGAGACTTTTAATTTCGTAAAGCTATTATCCGGACACTTTTCATCCGCCATATCCATAGTAGTATTGCAAAATGCATGCACGTCGATTTAAGTGCTATGCATTTTTGTTTTTAAAATAGACCATTTTTTGATCGTAGTACTATTCACCTCCCGTACCCAGTGAACTTAGTTTCGCCTCGAAAATAATAAATGAGTAAATGTTATTAGGTTAAATTTATGCCTGCGCGACGCAACCACTACCTATATTTTAAATCTGTAATATCCCCCAAAACTTTATTTTAATTAGGTGCATGCTGTAAGGGCCTTATTAATCTATATTAAATTGACAATGCATTTATGGTGCATGATATAATAAGGATTTATTAAATTTATCATTATAATCGCTACATAAATAAGCCATAATTTCTCATAAAAAGTAAAGAAATATAAATGGTAATTTTGAGTTACTTCTAAGATGCACTATTACGGACTTTTTTGTAGACCTTATTAAGGTGTTTAATACTTTGATACATTTTCCGTTTTTTATTATGCATATATAATAACTAAAAAATAAGCTATAGAAACTTTCTATCTTTAAAAAAACAACAACATTAAAATCCATTGAGTAGTTTCAAAAATAGAAGCATTTAACGGGACAAACAGTGAAAAGAGATTTTGATTGATACTATATATAATGATAATATAATATTATAAAAATCAATAAGTGAATAATCTAAAACATATTCACTGATAAAAAAGATATTCTTTGCAGTGATATAAAAAATGATTATAAATCTGTATCATAAACAAAATAAATTAACAGTGGTAGAGCCAAGCAGTTCGCTGCATGAATGGGCCGGCTCGACCGGTGAAATACCACGACCTCTCAGAAGACCGACGTAAAGTGGCTCATGCCACGTTTCGTTCGGTGAGAGAGTTACCCGGAGGCCCACCCCCTTCCCCATCCTTTCCTATTCCCCTATCCCTTAAAGGTCGGCGGCGCAACAGTGACACTGTATGTGTTGCTGGTGTCCATGGGCGGCGTTGGTTGCTTGCCATCAGGTGACACGCCTGCTCGTTTGCCCTCCTATCCCATAAAAAAAAAAAATCATATAACAAGAAGTGATAAAAAGAAATATATTGGAAGTCATTTCACTTCTCGTTCACTTATCAAGGCTCTATAATAATATCGAAGTACTCTCACTTCATTAAACACAATATTCTACGAAGGCATCGAGCACCCTTAGTAATTTCCCGCCCGCCCTCAGTTCATCGCCGAACACGTGTCTAGGCGGACGTGGCGCCAACATATTGCTCAGTCCACGAACTTACACACGCAACTTCTTATCTAAAACATATATCGCACTTTCATAAATAACTTTATGTTTTTAAAATGTGAATTATTGTGGAATGTTTTATTTTATTTTTTGTATTTGTTTTTTCGTATTGTGAATTAACAAAAATGGATTTGTTTAGATGGAGATCTCTCGTGTTTCTTTTTATCGGTGAGTATTATTTAATTAATTTAATGTAAATTGTAACATCTTCTTTTGTGAATTAATATTTCTTTTTTATTGCAATAATATTTTAATATACATTTTCATCGACAGTATTGCTTTGGTCATATTATTTTTATGGGAAAAAAATATATTATTATTAATAGAAGTTTATAGATGAATACGTCAAATTTTCTAGTGTTACGCAAATCTTTAATTTAAATTAAGTGCATATTCTGGGGGTATCTAACGAAAAATAAGTATCTTTATTTTCTCTACTATAGCCTATAGATATCATCTGGATCAGAAGTCTTGGATTCCAATCTAAGAAGCATTTTGAAAGACAATTGTGCCAATTACGCAAATGCGCTTGCTTACACTATAGGCTTAAGAAATAAATGAGCTTTTAAAAGAAATCCCCTTATTTATTGCATATTGTTTATACATATAAATATATGAACAATTATGTCTGTATTTGGTATTAAAGTAATATCCACGTAAATCACGGTATTGCTATTACTGCAATTTCATTGACCTAAGTGCACAATGATTTTAGTTTTCTAGAATTTCTGTACTAGTTATCCTGGCCCTCATTTTTCTGATCGCAGTCGTTTTTGGTAAATGTAACTTTATTACAATATAACATAACTTCACGCCTATGTTACCCGAAGGTGTAGGCAGCGGTTGTTAAGCCTCGTCTCGCCATTATGTTTACGTCCCAAATGGAATAGGTGGCGAACCTATTGCCATACAGGGCACATAGTTTTCAGTCTTCGATATTTATCACAAATGACTTCCGAAAACAAATTCGAAAAGTCATTGGTGAGAGCCAGTGTCAGGATTCGAACCCGTGACCTCTGGATTCAGAAACGGGGTGCTCGACCTCGACTGGACAGTCGAGACTGTTAAATTTATTATATACCCTAAATTTCTAACATTAATGGCATCTCTTTATTTTTAGGGTTGTTGCTTTTATACAAGCTAATTAATTAAAAGGTCAACATTCAGTTCTGAAGTAAGTCAAGTCCGCTTTAGACATCGTTAATACAGAAAACAAATTTTCTGAACTTTTTGCTACTTCTATTCAAGTATTGTTGAATTACGTCTACTTTTAATGTTCTGTTACTTATTTTTTTAACAATCTAAGATATAGGCAGCCAAGTAGTTAGAAGCTAAGTAGTGAGCTACTCATTGTCTCAGATTTTTGCTTACTCTTATTGTTAAGAATAATATAATTGTCTAGAAATATATCATCAATCAATTGGTTTATTTGTTACAATTACTAAATTCGGTATAGTTTCACTTCCAACCCATTTTAGAATAAGAAAACGTTATCATTAGTACCGCCAAAGATAAATTTATTAATAAATTTAACACTAGTTGACCCAGAGAACTATGTTTTGCCTCAGAAGATATTTCTTCTCCTTCCTCAGAAGAAATAATAATGGTTATTGTGGGTCATCCCTAAGGAATAGACATACACCATCGAGGACTTTTTGTAGACCTTCTGGAGGTGTACAATGATGTAGTACATTATTTTGATCTATCACTTAGAGTTCAGAAAGCGTTTGCAATTAAAGTCCTAAATCTCGAAAATTGTTACTTTTTATTTTATAAATTTTACATGAATTATTGACACAAAGCACCCGTTGACACCCTCTATCTATTAAAAAAAACCGCATCAAAATCCGTTGCGTAGTTTCAAAGATATAAGCATAAAAGGGGACCGCCAGCGAAAAGCGACTTTGTTTTATATTATGTAATGATAAAGATTTATAAATACAATGTGACCAATCATTCTACATAAGCATTCGCTTATGTAGAATTATCGGTTATTCAACCGAAGGCGACTTTACAAAAAAAAAGTACCAAAAGGTCATATTTAAGGCCATCAAGTTCTTAAAAAAAATAACTATAAAAATTGAGTGTTATTATTGTGTGCGCAGTTCTCGCCTGGCCGTTGAGAGTACCCAAATGATATTCAACAGCCCCGTGGGCTCGATTTAACTGAACATTGGCTAAACGCCTAAAGGTCCATAAAATCTTGGTAAGATTTAAAGATTGTCTGCACGAAAGAACTTCGTAATGCTTTAGTATTTACTTTTTCTCTCTTCGCCTTTTATCAAATGAAACTTTATAATAAAAGGATTGGAATAAAAAAGCCTGTTTTGTAAGTTTTATCATTCAGTGTTTATATCCTGAGTCATCTCTTAGTGATATCGTCTTCAGCAGTTATCTGCCAAATTATTTCACTATTTGTATCACAAATCTACTTTTCATAAGTTTTCCTCAATATAAAAAAAAAACTATATGATTCTAAAAGGGAGGATATTTATTATGGTAATAATAATGTGATTGTCTCGTTAGTTTAGTGGCTTAATACATAAATTTCTTTTTAGAAGGTTCGCGGGTCGAGCTTGATCTTAACTAATTATTTTTTGGTAACATTATAGAAGTCATGTACTACTTATGATTGTTCAAAATACACTTTATATTTGGTAAAGGCTCAAATTTATTACTTTAAGAATCCATAAAGAATATTGAGTTTCTTATTTAACTATTATAATAATTTTATATCTAAAATTGCAATCTATACTTAAAATTCTGTATATTTTATAAGTATCCTTTGTACTGAATATATAGTATAAATTTGGCATTAGAATGACATTGGTTTCCAATATATATGCAAAATCTTTTCCATTTCACTTCGGCACTTAGAGCTCTCAATCTTTGGAGAGCATTTTATTTGGCTTCAAACGCTGGAAGGCTTTAAGTTTCCCAAGAGCACTTTTGAATGAGCCACGGAGAGATGTAACCTAGATAACGGCATTCAGCAAAAACCCTTTGAAAGTCTAGTGGAACGAAGTCAGTTTTGCTTTCACATAAATAACACATCATCAGAGAATTTGGTTTGCGTTTACTTAATAAAGTACCTGCGTATGTAAAACTTAAATTTAGGCATTACTAACTAATTGCCAATATTTGTTTCCTTATGCTATAAGAGTAAGTAAAGCGCCGGTACTGAACACCTGCAAGATACATAGGTGTACCGGTATGAAATGAGCGTTTTTTTGTGAAAATAAAATATTAATTTTGATTAGATAAAAAAAAAATATTCAAAATATTGTCCATCACTTTCTACACATTTTGTCCACCTTTTTGGTAATTTGTGGATACCATGCCAATAGAAATGTTCTTCTTTTGAAACAAACCAATCAGACTCCCAATTTTCCACTTCCGCGTAGGAATCGAACCGCTGCTCAGCCAATGCGTGTCCCATCGATGAAAATAAATGGTAATCGGAAGTAGCCAAGTCTGGTGAATACGGCGGGTGGGGTAGCAACTCCCAGCCAAGTACTTTGATTGTATCCTCAACCGATTTTGCTTTGTGTGCAGGTGCATTGTCGTGTAACAAAATTACTTTGCCGTGTCTTCTGGCCCATTCTGGTCATTTTTCGATCAATGCGTTGTTCAAATCGATCATTTGTTGTTTGTAGCGACTAGTAATAACAGTGTCACCAGGTTTTAGGAGTTCATAATACACCACACCCTTCTGATCCCACCAAACACAGAGCATTGCCTTCTTCCCGAAACGATCTGGTTTTGCAGTCGATGCTAATGGTTGTCCCGGATTAACCCATGATTTTCTCCGTTTAGGATTCTTAAAATAAATCAATTTTTCATCGCCAGTAACAATTCGATGCAAAACTGATTTTCTTTCGTGTCTTTGAAGCAAAATTTCGCAAGTGTTTTTCCGGTTTTCCATTTGTCTTTCATTCAATTCATGTGGCACCCATTTTCCACACTTTTGAATTTTTCCCATAGCTTTCAAACGGTCTGAAATTGTTTGTCGTGCAACATTTAACATAGCTGCCATTTGCTTCTGACTCAAAGTATCATCTTCATCCAATATGGCTTGCAGTTTGGCGTCTTCGAATTTTTCACGTTCTTCATTTCTCACATCAAAATCATTACATTTGAATCATTGAAACCATCTCTTACATGTTGCTTCTGATAGAGCATGATCACCATATGCTTCGACAAGCATTCGATGTGATTCTGCAGCATTTTTTTTCAAATGGAAACAAAAAATTAATGCTTTCCGCAAATTATCACTTTCCGGCACAAAATTTGTCATTTTTAACACAATAAAAAAATATGATGTTGTTTGTTTACTAACTGTTAGGTTAATTGAATGTTTGACAGTTGTCATGGCAACCAAACAGAAAAAAAATTAAGGCTTATTCACAACAAATAACCCCTACCAACATTTGTATCTTAACGCTCATTTTAAACCGGTACACCTGGTAGATGGGTTTACAGTTGCGTTGCTGGCCTTTAAGGGAGTGGGATGGGAAGAGAAAGGGAGAGATGTGGGAGTGCTTCCGGATACTTCGCTAATCAAGCGGAACAAGATTTGAGCCACTTTACGCCGATATATTCTTAGAGGTAATTTTTCACCGTTGGAGGCAGCCCATTCGAGCATTGAGCTGGAGATACATTGATGTATTATTAAATACTAAATATATATAGCACTAATAATATTGTTTTTCAAATAAATCATTGGTCACTCAATTGCAAAGATGACGACTAGAAAATGGACGGCTGACGTCCTATTTTCCTCATTAACACGAGTTTTAATGGTTATTCATCCATTAAAGTATATTATGGTAATCTTTATTCGACCGTAATAATATAAATACTTTGTTATCATTGTCTCTATCTATGTATCTGCTATCCATCTATCTGCTATCTATATGTCCTAACTATCAGATCATGCCCTTCCTTACTTTAACACCGACACTCATTAAAAGCTTTTATTTAACTTGCACTGTATTTATGTATGTTCAGGTCGTTTCTATGAACTAAATTTTGAAATGGATACTTTCAACATATTCATACAACATTTTAGCTTATTAAGTTGTATACACGTTTGATTTGGTTGACAGTGCACTATATGATGTGTGACCTCATTCTAAATCCAATATGGCCGACCATCCAAGATGGAGGAATAGATATTATAAGGTAATGAATTTCTTTTTCAATTATAATTATTAAAGATGAATCTGATTTTTATATGACCACATTGTTCCATATTGCATTTGGTGTGACGAGACAATACTACCTTCGGATAATATACACATGAAAGTATCTTTAACAGATTTGTTATACCACTTCAGGGTCCTTGTATCTGAGGTGTATAGAGCATTAATTTTCGGGATAAAATATTTCGTTCTATTACGCAGCCGGTGAAATAATAGGCGCTAGGCTCATGGTAAACAACTACTGCCGTCAATGGACACTGCAACACAGATAGTGTTACAGTTGCGTTGCCTGCCTTTTAAGGGAGTAGGATGGGATGTTCTGAGCTACTTTATGTCGATATTCTGACAGGCTTGATAGTTCACAGGTTCAGCCGATCCATTCATTCAGCGAACTATGTGGCTATCGATCACTCGCTAGTACAAATACTTTGTATTTTTATTGTACATGTAACTACAAATAGAATACCAAATTATGTCTGTTACATACGGGAGACGCCGCTGCGAGTCGTTAAAACTTTGACAATTTACGATCAAGTTGTTGAAGCGACTTGCCGAGAGGAGTTGGTAGGAGTTGCTAACACTCCCTCTGGCAACCGTCGGAGATGGCGTATTACTGCAAAAGTTCATTATAATATCTCGGCATTGTGGAGTTACCAATTTTAATATTTTATCTTTGCATAGTTGTTTTAATGTGGCGTTCTGTATTTACTAACATTATTAATAATGTTAGTACCTACGTTACTTTTGAAAATGTAAAAAAATCTCATTTTGTAAGTAAAATGTCTTTATTCTCTTACTGAAAAATTAAAGATATATACATTCATATTACAACTTGATGAATTTATATGTTATATTGAAAAAATACGATCATGGCATATGTCATTAGCCCTGTTTGTAATACACAATGCCGTGTCAAAAGACGTAAGTTTTAAAATAAATTTAGATTTGTCAGTACATACTATAACTTAGAAAAAGAAGAATGACGCCACAACACAAATGGAAGATTCAATTAGAATATAAGCAGGAATATAAAACAAGATTTTTTTATTAAAATGTTTTGTTTTATTTATAATTTTACTGACAAAAGTATGAAGTATGCTTTATTCCATTCACTAATTTCCACATTATAAACCTGAATATACATAAACATAACTTCACGCCTTTTGTTACCCGAAGGTGTAGGCAGCGCCTGTTAAGCCTCGTCTCGCCGTTATGTTTATGTCCCAAATGGAATAGGTGGCGAACCTATTGCCATGCCGGGCACAAAGTTTTTAGTCATCGATATTTATCACACATAACTTCCGAAAACAATTTCGAAAAGTCATTGGTGAGCGCACGGCCTCTGATCCAGAGGTCCGGGGTTCGATTCTAGACACTGGCTCACACCAATGACTTTTCGAAATTGTTTTCGGAAGTTATGTGTGATAGATACCGATGACTGACAAACTTTGTGCCCGGTATGGCAATAGGTTCGCCACCTATTCCATTTGGGACGTAAACATAACGGCGAGACGAGGCTTAACAGCCGCTGCCTACACCTTCGGGTAACAAAAGGCGTGAAGTTATGTAATGTATTGGAGTTCCAAGCGAAGGTGCACATACTCCTTGAAACAAGTGCTTGAGAAGTTAGAAGTGGTCTGCAAAGGACAATTAATAAACATGTGACCATAATCCAAGTTTTAACTGCCCAAGTTTGGATGGTCAGTTTTACTACGAAATTCCTAATGTCATGTCATGAAGGTTATCTTTATGAATGAAGTTCATGTAGGAATCTGTGTAGTGCATTTTATTGTTACAAGTTTAGGACCGAATATTGCATTTCTTAGAGGACGCAATTTTATTTTTGGGACATATGGGGGGTGGGGGGTCAATGGAAATTTAAGTCAAATGCAAGTTTGTGCGATCGCCACCCTTTTTTCATCCAGCCGCCATCTTAAAAAAGGGGTGATAACTCTTTTTTCGCGATATCTCCGAAACTATGCGACTTACAAAAAAAATTATAGCGACATAATTTGTACAGAGAATAATTTCAGACAGATGTCAGAGAGCCAACCTGTCAAGTTAGTTCTCATATTTTCTCTCATTGTTTTTGGCAAAATTCACACTTGAATACTGCAACAATTCAAACTTTATTCTAATTAATTAATGAAATAATTTGTAGTATTAGTATTTATTTAGCTTCTTAGAATCCCTCTAAATGCTTATTTGTTATATTTTTTCTATAAATTCAAGACAGTAGTACCATATGTGTAATTTAATTTACAAAAAAATACTTTAAAAAAAAAGTTAAACCGACTTCTAGAAACGTAAACCACAAAATCTTTAAGTAAATGAAAACAGTACCTTCATAACTAAAAAGCGATAAATAACGATACTTACTAATTTGTATACTTAATAAATACAAAACGTAATACTTTTATAAAGTCATCTTTAACTGTTATAATATTTACTATTGCCACTCATTATTGAAGTCGGTGCAACACAATAGAGTACGTTACCTGGGCTTGCACCGACTCCAAAAATAAGTGACATTTGTAAATATTATAATAGTTAAAGATTACTTTATAAAAGTATTACGTTTTGTATATAACAATATACTTTATTTACAATAATAAGAACAACTAAATTAATTACAATATATACAATTAAAAAACTACTTGAAATCAAATTTCTCCGCATCTCGGTCTACTGGCAGCGTGCCCAGAAGACTGACCGCATTGCCACGCTGAATGGCAATGCTAATCCTCAGTGCGAAGAATAGACCAGCACTCTGGCCGCGAGAGACTTCAATCAGCCTCTTTGCAAGATCTTTGTAAAGTACACGAGCACTCGGACCCCATGTCCCCAAAGTCTCGACCCCAAACGGCTCAAATACATAATCACCTACAAGGTTTAGGTTTTACCTTTTTTTGTATATTGTATTAAGTATACGAATTAGTAAGTTTCGTTATTTATCGCTTTTTAGTTATGTAGGTACTGTTTTCATTTACTTAAAGATTTTGTGGTTTATGTTTCTAGAAGTCGGCTTAACTTTTTTTTTTAAAGTATTTTTTTCACGAGTTTTAGTGATATTAATGAGTTGTGAACTTCAACAGAAGTTAGTTCATTTACATGGCTTTCAGTTTATTAAATATATTATCACTTGTTACAAGTCCGTTTGTTAAATGGTTGATATTTTTAGGGAGCTATAATTGTCATAAGTAGGTAATTAGACAAAAGAGTATGATAATATTTGCTAAGTATTTATATTTTTGTTATTATCATGGGTAGACACTGCAGCCCGAATGAAGACCAATCGTAGCCTTGAAAGTATTGCAGAAAAAAAACATTTCACAGTATTGTGTTGTAACTCCTAACCGTTTAAGAGTTCCGTAGCTTCATCATCAGTACAGCAGTATCAGATATGGATTTAAGCTTATCTCCCAAGCAACACGTTAGTCCTATACACCACTAAACAGTTTCCATCGACTAACTGCGGTACTGTCACCAAACTCCTAACCATTAAGGAGTGCTGTGGCTTCTTCATCAGCACAGCATCAGACGTATATTCAAGTACACCTCACAAGCAACACGTTAGCCCTACGTACTACCAAATAGTTTCTATCGAAAAATAGCAGTGCTGTCTTCAAAATCCTAACCGTTGAGGAGTTCGGTGAAGAAGTCATCAGCACAGCACCGTACTTGTATACAATTTTTGGTGGATGCCTTCGATTTCTCCTGGTTTCCATCCTTAGACCCTGACCTGGTGAAAATGGGACCATCTCGAAAGTAAACACGTACAACCAAACAGTATCGATCAAAGAAAAATTTTTGAAATCGGTCCATAATTGACGAAAATATCGGTGAACAGACATAAAAAAAAAATATATACATAGAGACGAATTGAGAACCTCCTCCTTTTTTCGAAGTCGGTTAAAAAGTCAAGAACACACAACATCAAATGATGTATGTATGTAGGATGATGTTTGTTGATGAAATTATATGATGATGATTTACATTATGTTTATTTATTTCTTAGATTTTCCCGAATCACATTCATAACATTAAAACAACTTTTTAGGATTATATCGCGTTTATTTAAAACTTGTTTTTATATTTCATTTATATGATGAATAATAAATTGTGTATAATTTATTTACAATAGCTTAATAACTTCCACCAACATAAGGCAATGGTGCTTTAAAGAATCATAAAAATAATTGCCAAACGTTACAGTTTTAATTTGCAAACCGACAGTAATGAGAAGTTCTGGATTTATTGAACAAATCGTGGTTGGAGAGTTCACAGTTTCAGACATACTAATTATTATATGAAACTCGGCGATTCGAACAGATCGGCAATTGCAGATGGTGTGGCAGTCAGGATTTCTCAGAAAGCAATGTTGGTAGACTACAACTGTAAAACCGCAAACCAATTGCTTAGATTTACTCTCATTTGTACGATATTGAAGGCAAACAATAAAAGTATTTTATTAACGTTTTCGAACTAGGAATAGCTTCCGAGTTTGAGACCAAATATATCTCGTCTTTCAGGACTAAAATTACAATCCATCAATCATTTACTCATTAGTCAGACAAAGATTATTAGATTTTGAGAAAATTTGACTACCCGGTTATAGTTATAGTATACAGGTGAATACCCTAACAAGGCTCTGGCCAAAATACCTGTAAATGAATAAATTACTTTTTTACAGAGAACGCTTCTGCTAATCCTTGGTTAGACGGATACCGTGCATAATCTGTTGCAAAATAAACATTAAATATATTTCTCATCACATAACGCGTTTAAATAACGCGTTGAAATCAATTAATATGAAAAAGACAGCTGATTTATGGAGCATTTCTGTACATATTATAAAACCTTTATTTAACACTATTGTTCCCGCCTTAATTCTGATATTTAATAGATGTATTGACTGTGGTGTGTTTCCTGACTTGATGAAATTATGTAAAATCATTCGATTGTATAAATCGGGTAGTACATTAGATCCCACTAACTTCAGACCAATATCAGTACTACCGACAATAAGTAAAATTTTCGAAAAGCTTATCCTCGCACAGATATTAAAATACTTTAATGATAATAATCTGCTGCACAATAAGCAATTCGGTTTACGCGCGGGCGGTCAACATGTGATGCGGGGGTAAGATTATTAGAATGTATATTTGAAGCCTGGGAGGAGTCACGGGATGCCTATGGAATATTTTGTGACTTGTCTAACGCTTTTGATTGTATGCAGCATGAAACTCTGATCAGAAAATTACACCACTACGGTATAAGAGGTATCGCTTTGGATCTTCTCATTTCTTATCTGAGTGATAGGATTCAAAGAGTACATGGTAACGGAAAGCTATCACATGGATCAGCTGTAGTAATGGGAGTACCACAAGGCTCTATTTTGGGACCTTTCCTGTTTCTTTTGTACATTAATGATATTCCATATCTTGTGAAAAATAATCATGAAATAGTTTTGTTTGCAGATGACACTTCTTTAGTTTTTAAGGTAAATAGACAACAGACAGTAATTGACGATGTAAACAATGCTCTTTCAAAAATAGTAAACTGATTTAGAGCTAATAATTTGCTTTTAAATAGTAATAAAACCAAATATGTTAAATTTTTTACAAAAAAATGTTAAACAAGTAAAAACCGGTATACTGATGGACGATGAATGGAATTGGTCAATAAGGTTGTGTTCCTTGGTATAACATTAGATTCTAAATTACAATGGGGTCCACATATAGAAACGTTGTCAGGTAGACTAAGCTCAGCAGCTTACGCTGTAAGAAAAATACGTCAACTAACCGATGTTGATACTGCGCGTTTAGTTTATTTTAGCTATTTCCACAGCATCATGTCGTACGGCTTATTGCTTTGGGGTAGTGCCGCGTATGCAGATTCAGTTTTTGTGCTCCAGAAACGAGCCGTTCATGCTATCTATATGATGAGTCCCAGGGATACACTAAGAAATAAATTTAAAGAGATAAGAATTATGACATTTTATTCGCAATATATTTATGAAAATATTATTTATGTTCATAAATATAAAACTAAATTTAAGAAAAACTGCGATATTCATAAACTAAATTTAAGAAATAAAAACAAACTTTTTGTGCCCACTACTAGGCTCCATAAAATCTCTAACTTGTTCCCAGGTCAATGTATACGCTTCTACAATAAACTTCCAAACGACTCGATTGAATTATCCATGGGTAAATTTAAAAATTATATTAAAAGTAGATTATATCAAAGGGCTTATTATTGTATCGCAGATTATATAAACGATAAAAAAGTTTGGAATTGAACTGCTCCTTTTGTGTTGTATTGATTGTAATTATCACCATTTGTTAAACTGGAAATTTGAAAAGAGTCGGCCTTGAGTTTCTTGCCAGTTCTTCTCAAGAAGCCTTGACGCCGGAACTGGCACTTAGATTCGCTTTTACATTCAAGA
This sequence comes from Euproctis similis, assembly GCA_905147225.2. Lineage (NCBI taxonomy): Eukaryota > Metazoa > Arthropoda > Insecta > Lepidoptera > Erebidae > Euproctis > Euproctis similis. The sequence continues at coordinate 19,392,586 of LR990106.1, forward strand.
CAGTATGATGAAAGGGAATCTAAGCTCCGTGAATGTTAGCTAGTAGTTTTATGTGACGATTCCAAGTACTTTGTAAAGTCTATGGAATTAAGATATTTTGAATTTGAATTTGACATATTTTTAATATGTTTAATTAATATTAAAACAGTGTGGTCATACTTTTCTTACAAAAGAAAATCATATTTGACCATAAATGACGGTATAAAAATACTAATATAACTTACAATAAGTAAAGATTAAATTCAAAAGAGAGATTGCGAAACTTCATTCAAAATCCTTTAAGCAATAGCAATCATTCTAATTCAGTAATTTCCTTGTTTCAGTCGTGCTCCGAGCCTCGGAAGGTGTTCGATTTCCTTTCAGCAGACAATTTCGTGAACGGTAAGGAACAATTTTAAATTTTGTTTGAATATTTTATGTCTGTTTGAGTATTTTGTTTCAAAGTTTGGCCGTATTCAAAAAAGGGGCCAGTTAAAATAATTGGCTGTTGCTATTAATAAAGTATCTGTAATAATAATAGCTTTCTATAATAACCTTAACCTTTTCCAGTTAGTTATACAAATAATTACAGCCAACGAAGTGTTTTTTCGAACTATTGTGCGTAGTAGAGTCACGCAGTTTGCTGCATGAATGGGCTGGCTCGACCGGTGAAATACTACTACCTCTCAGAATAAAGTGTCTCTTGCCTCGTTTTACTCGGTGATAGAGGTATCCGGAGGCCCAACTCCTTTTCCCCTTCCCTTCTCATCACAATTCCAACCCCTTTTATTTACCATTTTAAGGACAGGCAACGCAACTACAGCTATCTGCTATCAGGTGTCCATGGGCGGCTTACCATCAGGTGACACTCCCGCTTGTTTGCCCTCCTATACCATAAAAAAATAATAGTTTTTTATTATCTGATTGGATGCAAGCGAACAAACGGGCCATTAAGGGTAAGTCTCTAGCACTGCTTATGGAAACCTGCAACACAAATAGTGTTACATGTTATTTCACCGGTCGAGCCCGCCCATTCATGCAGCGAATTGCGTGGCTTTTCTACTAGGATATACTTGTGACACTACCTTGGCTTTTATTGTATGTTTAAATTATTTAAAAACAAGAATCATATAACTTGAAATATTAATATTAGCTATTATTATTATCCAAGTATATTTTAATAATAATTTTTAGTTACATAGATTTTCTAATCGAATACTGTTTTCTCAGCTGCGGCCCTTAATTCCGTTCTCATATATAACACAACTAGCTGACCCGGCAAACTTCGTCTTGCCAAAAAATAAAGTTTAAAAAATAGGGGTTGATTGTAGGGGGTTGAAAATTTAGGGTTGTATGTATTTTTGTATCCCGTTTTATAAAAAAAAAGAAACAGAAAAATGTCGAAAAATTAAAAAAAAATATTGAGGGGTGGGTTACCCTTGTGATTTAGGGGGATGAAAAATAGATAAAAACCTATTCGCAGACCTAACGAATATGTATACCAAATTTCATTAAAATCGGTCTAGCCGTTTTGGAGGAGTTCGAGGACAAACACTGTGACGGAAGAATTTTGCCTTGAAAATTCGCAAAACGGACACAACCGTCAACGACGTCTGCCCGCGTTCGGGTCGCGCACTCAGCGATGAGCCACTTCTTCCCCACCGCACCTACCCCGCTCCCCCCACGCCCCGTTCGCCTGGCACCGCTGCCGGTATTTATCACCGAAACGGTATTTATCGCCGAAATTGCTATGACTCTGCATTTTAAATCTGTGATATCTTCGAAAATATTTATTTAATTTACATGCTGTAAAAAGCCATATTGATCTTTATTAAATGCACAATGTATTTAAGATACTTAATTGGATAAGGATTAATACTGTATTGCTTAAAATCGCTTCGTAAATAAGCCATTATTTCTCGTACAAAGTAAAGGATAAAAAATGGTTATTGTGGGTTATTCCTAAGAGATAAACATATACCATCACGGATTTTTTTGTAGACCTTTTTAAGTTGTACAATACTGTAGTAAATTGTTTTGATCTATCTTGTAGGATTCAGTCAGCGTTTGCAATGTAAGCGCAAAAAATGTGTTTTTTTTACGACCTCACATTAGCCTCAAAAAAAACCTCAAAAATAACCTCAAAAATTGTAGCCTATGTGTTATTCTGATGTATAAGCTATATTGTGGTAAAGTTTCATTCAAATCCATTCAGTAGTTTTTACGTGAAAGAGTAACAAACATCCATACATACAAACTTTCGCCTTTATAATATTATTAATAGGATATTTTGATGAGATTACATCTTTTTTTTCATAAACATGTACAAACGAAGTAATCAAGGAAACAAAGGATCTGCCGCGGGGCGTAATAAAACCTCAGATTTATATATTTTATTTTTACACAATCAATTTACAGCATACAGCTACTGGTTTGCTGTATGCTGATGAAGATTAGATTATAATAACAAAAATGATAGTGGCCTTGGCTTAGCAGCTTACTGCAGTATCATCATTTTCCTGCCATTATCTCGCTCTAAGTATCAAGCTCTAGTCCTTTCCGACTATCCATGTTGTCAGAAGATTTGGCTGTCATTTTATGAACGGCCTCTTGACTGACGTGAACCCTTCTTGGGAATGTTTCAGTTGATGGTTTGTCCTCCACCAGGAGGAAAATGTCTACTTCAGTATCAAAAGGTTTTTTTTTACATTCAAGTTTTGGCGGAAATTATGTGAGATAGTTGACTAAAATTTGTTTCCAATGCATAGCATTTTTTTTCGATGCTTTAAGGCATTTTTGCCGCTGCCTAAGCTTTAAGGATATAGAAAAGCATCAAATAACAAAAAAACAGCACTTTCTTGTCTTCATGCCACTCTACGTGGGTTCGGCATATCATTCTTTCAAATTATCTATGTTGTGGTTCTATCACAAGCCTGACGTCAACCGTCCATGGAATATTTTTGGTTTATCCTCCACCGAGGATGGGCACAACATGCCTTCCTGTCGGACTATCCATGAAATCACAAATAAAATCCCTTACATGAAATTTAATACTAAGTTAATTAACAAACTGAAAGGAAGCGAATTTGCAAATGCTATTTAAATTAATAATTTATACCTTTTTTCATATTTGTAGGTATTTACTTATATATCATATGACAATGAGAATAGTGCGAACCTTATCTATCACACATTTCAATGGCATAGTAGTTAAACCGTTTGAATTAAATAGTGACTGACACATTTTTTTTTCAATTTCTGACAAATATATAACACAAACAAAATTATGCCTCATATAAGACAGTAAGTTTCATGACCCATTACATTCGGGAATATAAAATTAATCCGACCTGTGTAAGAATAATTGCTACTGCCAGTAGTTTCAGTTATTAACAGCATAAAGTTACAATTTAATTTAAATTTGACATCTTCAAAATAATTTCAAATATTCTCTCTATATTAGATACAAAATTAAACTCAAAGCGAATATTTTGCATAATTTTATTACATGAAAGTATAAAGAGGGACCGCAGCGGTCATCAGCCCTTCTGTGACCCTCCTAACTATAGTAATATATTAGAGACTGCAAATTGTACACATTTAAAATTTATAAGAATCTCTAAAATAAACAAGTAATTAAATTTACTATAGATTTCACTATATAAAAAAATGTGCATAGAGTCCCTCCGCGCGGAACAAGTAAAACTTCGTATTGTGAAAAAGAAAATAAAAAGGGTTATAAATTGATTTTCAGCGAAATCATTTTATTTTATTAAGACAAGCTTTAATGACTAGGCTTCCTATTCACGATTGAATTTGAAAAATCATTTTCGAGTAGAGAAATATTCATATCTATGCTTTAGGTACTTACTTTAGTTATTAGTAAGATACGAGAAATCATCGTCCGGAAATTTGTTTGTTTTCGAATCGAAAATTAACTAACTTAATAATTAACTAATTAACTTAAAAAATCCAGTAAGAGAAATTCATATTTGTCACACTCTATCGATGAAATTGTAGATATGGTAAGTCTTCTCAAAATCTATAAATTGAAAACTATTTGCCATCAGTCAATCAATTATTCATTCGGTTTCTGGCAGTTATATTTTCGTTAGGTTAGGTTATACAAAGTACATTTTACGTCTATGAGTTTCGTAGACTATCTATTGAGTTATTCTATACAATGGTAGAACGAAGCAGTTCCTCCTAACATCACCATCCTCCAGAACATTCGGGTAGAAAAAGCCGTGAAGTTATGTATTATCTTACTCTTGTATTATCTTATTCTTGTATTTTATTTCTTTGTGTTATTCAAAACATTCAACTTCCAAAAAGAGGCCGCAATCGACCCGAATCGATCTTCTGGAATCAAAAGCGAACCGCTTAAGCATTGTAATCTCATTTGTGAACTCATCCTTGAATCTCAGAAACTATGAGGCCAATTAAATTGAAAAATATTGAGACGTTAAATAAAATAAAAACACAATGTTGCTCAAGTCCTACTTCCAGATTTATAAAAGATGGTCTCAATATTGGTCTTAGTCATTATATTAATCACTAAGAAACTCCTCCAAAAGAGCTTGACTGATTCTGATGACATTATGGGTGCATATCATCTGTTTTATACCCATAAATTTTAAGAGTGGTCCACCACTTCTTTGTATTATTTACATTTGCAAAACAACCTTTACCGGGTCAGCTTAGTAGGAATAACATAACTTCACACCTTTTGTTACCCAAAGGTGTAGGCAGCGACTGTTAAACCTCGTCTCGCCGTTATGTTTACGTTCCAAATCGAATAGGTAGCGAACCTATTGCCATACCGGGCACAAAGTTATCAGTCATCGATATTTATCACACTTAACTTCCGGAAATAATTTCGAAAAGACATTGGTGTGAGCCAGTGTCAGGATTCCAACCGGGACCTCTGGATCAGAAGCCGTGTGCTCTACCACTGGACCACCGAGACATCAAAATACATACATAATCCATAACGTCACGTCATTCTCTACCCAGCTGTTAAGCCGGAGGTTAATGAAATAGGTGGCGAACCTATTGCCATTCACCGGGGACACCATTTTCAAATTATCTCATTGGTATGGGTGCTGAATCGACCCCACTACTTTTAACTCACCCTGGATAGACATTTTATTTTATGGGATAGGAGGGCAAGCGAGCAAGCGTGTAACTTGATGGTAAGCAATCTGCGCCACCCACAGACACCAGCAATACATATAGTGCTAGCGTTGCGTCGCCGACCTTTAAGGGAGTAGGATAGGAAATGATGGGGAAGAAGGATGGGCCTCTGAGTACCTCTCTCAGCGACATGAGCCACTTTACGTCGATCTTCTGAGAGGTCGTGGTATTTCACTGGTAGAGCCGGCCCACTTATGCAGCGAACTGCTTGGCTCTACCATAGGGATAAATATCTGATATAATGTTCTTATGATATAAATACACTTCAAATTTTGACAAATCACATGTCTCATTTTTTGTGCAAAAGTCAACAAAAACACTCTCACCTCAACCTACTCTATATACCGCTACCATACACTCGACGAATAGTTCGACGAATAGCGAGGGAAAGAGGCTGGGACGTAGTGTGGACACGATATTCGTCATGCCGCGAATCATTCCGGCAATGTGAACGCGAGTGGCTGACCACATTATTCGCGCGATTGCAGCGCAGTCGGCTAGGGCTGTTTAAAATATCGGATTTTCGACATATCGATATTTTTAAATATATCAATCTATAAATAATATCTTACTTACATTACGACGGTGCATTGATAAAACTACCAACTGTGGAATCGAGATTGGCGGGTTCGATCATCACTCCAGTATAAATATTTATCCTGGTCTGGGTAGAATCTAGTAGAATAACTACAACCCTATTTTGGATGATATACCCTATTTGATTTCTAATGACGTAATATTATTTTTCAAATTACCCTCAACAAGCCCTTTAATTTGATTCCCATAATGTAGAAATGCTTCAAAATATCTGCTCCAACATATTAAATAAAAAGTGATGTCATATTATTTTTCGAGTTACAGTAAGCCTTTAATTTAAACCCATATTGCATTGGAAATATCTCCGGATGACAGGTAGTGGTACTTCACTGGTCGAGCCAGCCCATTCATCCAGCGAAATGCGTGACTCTACCACTAATAATATTATCACCCAAACTCAGCGTGTATACAATATTTCAGCTTAATATTTTGAAGCTATCTACTTCAAAATTAAGTTCTAAGATTCCAGAACATACACGCTTACATACTTACATACATACAATGCAAAATAAAAATCACTGAGCTTATTAACTTTGTAATCAATTATGAGTAGTCTAGTATCACCACATGTTCCTAGATGTTTATGTACTTTTTCGATACATCAAAGCCCGAAATTGATATATTTAAAAAAATCGATGTGTCGACTAACTGATATGTTGAAAAATATCGACAGCCCTAATATCCAAGTTCGGCGCGTCGCGAATATTTGCGCGAATATTCGCGCGATTAGAACAGTGTGTGGCCAGAAATGACAACATCGCGGCAACGCGAACGGCGAACAACTGTGTGTGGTTATTTGGTGAGGCAGTCTGAGGAAACTTTTACTAAACTATTTTTTTTTATGGGATAGGAGGGCAAACGAGCAGGCGTGTCACCTGATGGTAAGCAACCAACGCCGCCCGTGGACACCAGCAACACATAGTTTTACTGTTGCGTTGCCGACCTTTAAGGGATAGGGGATAGGAAAGGATGGGGAAGGGGGGTGGGCCTCCGGGTACCTCACTCACCGAACGAAACGCGGCATGAGCCACTTTACGTCGGTCTTCTGAGAGGTCGTGGTATTTCACCGGTCGAGCCGGCCCATTCATGTAGCGAACTGCTTGGCTCTACCACTGTTATGACGCCAGTTTTCAGTAAGTTAACGAGTGTTTAGTGTTTTAGATTGCCTATAACAATAAGCTCGAACTTAGCTTTAAGTGCATTATAGAAAACGGCACAATATTTATATGTACATAACTTTACGTTTTTTCTCCCAATGGTGTAGACAGTAGTTAGTTAGTCTCAACATGCCCAATTTAACGTCCCAAATGGAATTGGCGGAACCTGTTGCCATACACCGAGTACTCAGGACCACATAATATTTATCGTTCATAATTATGTTTAATTACTTCATAAAAATGTTATATTTGACAATATAATAAACGAATTTAAAAATTATTATTTCTTGCTAATTTAATAAAAGATACTTCGACTAAATTAACCAATATCAAAACCAACAAAAAGCAATCAAGATTCATTTCATTGTGTGGATGTAAAAATGTATCAAAAATATTTGAAAAAAGTAATTTAAATCAATTAATTCTAATAAATTAATTCTACAATAGTGGTAGAGTCTCACAGTTCGTAGCATGAATGGGCCGGCTTGACCGGTGAAATACGGAACGTGTTTCGTTCGGCGAGAGAGGTATCCGGAGGCCTGATCCCTTTCCCTTTTCCTCCTACTCCCTGAAAAAACGGTAACGCACCACGGTGTACACGGGCGGTAAGATGTTATTTACCATCAGGTGACACTTGCTCGTTTTCTATCCTATCTCATAAAAATATATTCAATAAATTTATAAAATAAATATTTTTTATCATTGCCTTTCTAATTATTGACACCTTTAATAAATAAATAAAATTTATATACTTGCTCTTTACATAAATCAAAAAGGGGAGTGCTTTTTATAAACCAGGCAGTAATAGTGCAAAGAAATTCTGCTCGAGAATGTAGGTAATTAATTTCTGTCTGCGAATATATTGTGATCTTGGAGCTGCCAGCTTACACGAAAGTACCTTTTTTTACCTTAGCAATTCATGATTTTATTCTTCACGTAAAAACCTTCTTAAATGTTTAGTTTTTTTGTACACTTTGATATGTCAACGTGCTCTGCTCTCGCTTTAAATTCACATGCTTGGCAAATTTAGTTAGTGTAGTTTGAGGAAGCAGGAGCGCAAACGAGTAAGGGGGTTACTAAGTGGTAAATGATTGACGCATGGCACCTGTATGAACACACAGATAGTGTCATAGTTGCCTTGCTGCTCTTAATGATGGATCAGTAGTAGAATGGGACGAGGGAGGTTAGTGGGCCTTTAGATATTTCTCTCACCGTAGGAAACACGACATTAGTAACTTTACGTTGATTTTCTGAAAGGTCGTGGTATTTTAAAGGTCGAGCCGACCGTTTCAGTGTCATGAGTATATATTATGATAAGATAATTAATTTTAAAAACCTTAAATCACAATTCGATTTCACTTCATCAGAAGCTATGTGAAATGAAACTTAAAAATATATGATTAATTACGTGACGAAATTTTGAATATTTAAATAAATTTTAAATTGAATTTTGTTCTCATATTATTTGTCCATCGTGATAAATGATTAAAAATACTGGAGATATCGATGAAATAATATTCGGATAAGGTAAAAACAATTTTTTATTACAAAAGGCCTAAAATATAATCACCATTTTCTCGCAGAAATATAATTTAGTCCCATGTCCCATCCCATTTCCCATTTTAAAGGCCGGCAACGCAACTATAATACTATCTATGTTGCAGGAGTCCATACGCCGCGTTAGTTGCTTACCATCCAGTGACACGCTCCTTTGTCTCCTAATCCCATAAAAATAAATAACTACGCTCACTTATTCAGGCATATGCTTTATAACTCTCTCTTATAACAGTTTTCTCCGATATCTCCAATGTATGACAGTTTTATTATTTTCCTTTTACTTATATACAAAAGAGACGTCAATAAGTATATTTTCACATAAAATTGTCATTTGAATGAAATCAAAGGGCTCAATCTGTCCCATAATCGTACACAAGGCTTCCACTTCAAAGACAAAGGAACTTATATTAAGCTTTTTCGAGCCAGTGAATTTATAGCCAGTTACTTGATAATCTACAAAGCTGAATAATGTAGACATTTATAGATTAGTATCGGATAAGTTGACAATTCGGAAGTCCCCTGAGTTTGAAGTCCAATTCTTGTTTCAACGTAGAGTTAGTTGTAAGACTTGTTAGTTGAACAAAAGGGGTACAATTATTCGACTGGTTAATTTAGATTTGATAGGATATTGTGACCTTCGGAAGAAAACAGAGGTAGGTAGAGATTAGTATACACCAGGCACAGTATTGTCATTTACCGATATTTATCAATACACAAATAAAATTGAAGTGTATGTTTGTAACATTGAACTGCTTTCTTTTTGTCTGCCTGTCCGTTTTCGCTACGGGTAATCTCTGAAGTAGATGAACAGATTATAACGGGACTTTTATTGGCAACTGCCAGCTAACTAGCTGGTGTAATAAGGAGTAACATGAGTTAGTTTTTTTATGTATTACTTTCTAGGCGAAACAAAGTTCGCCAGGTCAGCAAGTCAGACATAACATCAGAAAACATCCGAGAAGTTATAGGAGTGTGCCCGAAATTGATACCATAACTTCTTGATTTAGAAGCTGGGATCTCGACCACTAGACCACCTCGTTCAAGTTTGTCTTAGCAATAATATTAAAAAGCTGTGTGGCGCCGGCTTAGAATACCCCCGCCCCATCTCTTCCCGTGGGTGTTGTAAAAGGCGACTAAGGGAAAAGCTAGAAGAATGGGCAGCAGCATTCTCTCTCAAGGAAATACAGCCTACTGCGATCGGCAACCCGCCTGCCAAGCGTGGCGATTATCGCAAAAACCCCCCATGATTGAGCAGACCCGCAGTTGTGGCGGTCTATGGGGGAGGCCTATGTCCAGCAGTGGACCTCAAAAAGACTGATGATGATGATATTTTACAACCGTGATGAATCAGCTGTAACGGAATAATAAAAGATTAGAACAATAAGGAACAAATCCCCGAATACTGAACCGCCACTCAAATCTGATAATCAATAAAGTGCTACTTACTGCTCAAATTTCAAGTATTCTGTCTAACGTGACAGCTACTTAAACGCTTAAGTAGCGCTTATATATTTGAGTGGCGGTTCAGTATTCGGGCAGAAATTAATGTAATTAAGTCAATTTTAATTATAAACTTCTTTATAAAATATTCAACGAATATTAAGTTGAAATTAATTTTGTTGCAAAACATATAACATAACATAGCTTCACGCCTTTTTCTACCCGAAGGTGTAGGCAGTGGCTGTTAAGCCAACTATTGCCAAACCGGGCACAAAGTTTTCAGTCATCGATATGTATTCACCCATAACTTTCGAAATTAATTTCGAAAAGTCATTAGTGTAAGCCAGGATTCGAACCCGCGACCGCTTGATTCAGAAGCGGAATACTCGACCACTGGACCACCGACACGATTTTCCGAGAGAAAATTTTGTTGCAAAATCATTAAAATTAATTGGGGAGGAAAAAAACTGATGCGTTGTTCTTTTTTTTCAGATCGAGTTACAGCGTCGATAATTATTTTGGGATCACAATGGAAAATCTCGTAAACAATGTTTTTGACGGTAAGTAGCTATTAAAAAATAACATGTTTAAAATGGACATTTCATATTTTCGTTTCTTAAATTCGGTTGGAAATTTAAATGTATTTCAGTATTGAATTTTTAGCTTATTAACAAAAATTTTAGATGCACTTTAGCGGCCTCGATTTTTAGGAAATTTGTGATAAATACTGTCGTAGCCAAAATGTCTTACTTAAGTCTGAATAAAAATATCGTCGTGCAGAACCATAATTCTTACACCTTGGCGTGTTAAACGTGTAAGGTTGAAATAAAGGTATTTATGATTTATTTCATTTTTCAGATTCACAAACATTCCAGTTTCGTTACAAAAGAAACATACAAATAATGATATCAGAACATTTTAGTGAAATCACAGTAATGCCCGGAGTGAGTGTAAGTACACTTGCAGTTATTTGGAAACCTTACATAAAACTAATTTAATAATTTCATGCTGCATGCCTTCTGCTGTATTTAGACTTCTCCCTAAGTAACTGGACATAACTCTAAGTCCTGTACTATCTACATCAAACAGCTGCCTGCTCCTCGCTCTGCTGTATTTTGAGTTTTGTTTTTGTTTTTAAAATTCCTTTATTTAATAATATTATTAATAAGAACATGTACAAGCTAGTGTAATTGCAATCCTAGCACGACAAAAACAGTAAAATTACACATGTTTTAAAAGTAAATAACTTATTAAAAACTCGTGAAATAAACATTTTAAGTAGTAACATGCAGGTAAGTAAAGTTGAAATTTAGAATAATATATAATTATTAATGTACGCTTTAGTGGAGCTATACATTTTATGGACATATTTATGACTTTGATGTAACACAAAGCTTCTTTTTATGATAAAGCTAGCAGTTGAGGGTAGTTAGATAAAAAATGTTACCGCGCATAACTTGGAGACCATTCACAAGTAACAGCATGAACCGGCAGAGATCGTATGATATTTCGAGGTACCGAGGTACAAGCGCGAGCGATATCCTGCCACGCGCAGCGGGCCCCCGCGCTTCTCCATGCAAGCTGGTGCGGCGGACGCTACGAGCGCGCGCGCACTGATCGATAAGTCGCTCGCGCCTGCAAGTCGGGTTGTAACCTATTCATTGCACTCTAAGAACAGGTGATGTGGTAATTTATATCGACAGTATTTGTCGATAAAAGGCAGATTTGATTTTCGACTTTTACATAAGTTTTTGACTAAATTATTTTTACTTGAAGGATTAGATACGGTATAAAATTTTTCTGAAAGCTTGTAAATATAAACGTCAATTCTGGGTAGACCTATAATAAGATGCAAGTTATTTAAATTAGTACGGAATTCCGTATTAAATGATAGTTTAAGGGCTTTATTTTGTAAAATCTGTAATTTCTTAATATTTGTACGGCAAGTGCTGCTCCATACTGGACACGCATAGGTAATACACGGTCTTATCAGAGTGCAGTATATCTGCAATTTCGTACCACTACTAAGTGTCGAGCGCCTGTTTAGCACAGGACTAAGGGCATTAAGGGCTTTCGTACCCTTCTGCTGGAGTTTGATAGTGTTCTCAGACCAATTAAGTTTATTGTCCAAGACAATACCCAAGTATTTTACTGACCGACTCCAAGGAATGTGATGGTCACCAATTTTTAGCGTGCGCGATGGTAGTGCTCGTTGCCGCGTAAAAAGTATTGCTTCTGTTTTAGAGTTATTGATTTTATTGTATTTATTGTATTGATGTTATTGTATTTTGAGTAGCATAGTTTAAAATTATGTTGGGGATAGAAAAGCTCAATTAAATCCAGCGTTATTTTGGTCAATAAAGTGTAGATTACTCTAGACAAATATACAATAAGTAATATAGATGTATTAATCAGATAAGAAAAATAAAAAATATATGACGTAGTATAAAATTTATGGTGTTTGAAAGGGAGGAATCCAGAACGGATGCAAGGATAATGGTTAACGATGTAATGCTGGAACAGGTGAATCAAATTGTATATATTGAATGCGCTTTTAACAGGGATGGAAGCGATTCTTTCTACACCGCGGATGTAGAAAGAAGAGTGGCGTTAGGAAATAGCGTAAATGGAGCATTGGGCAGATGCCAGGGCGCAAAAAACATTAACAGAAAAGCCCGGAAAGCAATCCACTATGCAATACTGATCCCAACGCTAACTTATGGAAGCGAGAGCTGGGTATGGCAGAGTGTGCACGAAAGCAGGATAAACGCGATCGAAATGAGGGCACTGCGCAAAATCAGCGGAGTGACCCTCGCAGACCGCGTCGAAAACAAGGCTGTAAGGAAGGAAGTCGGACTGAAACATAGCGTCGGTATAAAAGTAAGAAAGGGCATGCTCCGATGGTTCGGACATGCCCTTTCGCAATACAAAAGCGGATGGATGTAGGAATAGAGGACGGCCAAGACACACATTCTATGACCAAATACAACGTGTTCTGGAGGAAGGTGCATTTAATGCATAGTACTGACAAATATGTAAAAAACGACGCGCGTGCATGAAAAGACTTATGAATGTCCACGAAGCGAGTGAGGTATGTAAGAATGGTGCCTTATGGCGCTCCGTTATCTCTGCCTACCCCACAAGGGATTTGGCGTGAAGTTATGAATGTGTGTATGTAAGTACTATAAAAAAAGTTCAAAACGCTTTTAATTCCTCCTCTGAAGACCGACGTAAAGTGGCTCATGCCGCGTTCGGTTCGGTGAGAGAGGTACCCGTAGGCCCACCCTCTTCCCCATCCTTTCCTATCCCCTATCCCATAAAGGTTGGCAACGCAACAGGAACACTATATGTGTTGCTGGTGTTCTTGAGTGGCGTTGGTTGCTTACCATCAGGTGACACGCCTGCTCGTTTGCCTTCCTATCCCAAAAAAAAAAACTTATTCTACAAAAATAAGAAAAATAATTTCAAATATTCATAATAGTCAAATAGTCTCGGTGGCGCAGTGGGCGAGCGCACGGCCTCTGATCCAGAGGTCCGGGGTTCGATTCCAGACACTGGCTCACACCAATGACTTTTCGAAATTGTTTTCGGAAGTTATGTGTGATAAATATCGATGACTGACAAACTTTGTGCCTGGTATGGCAATAGGTTCGCCTCCTATTCCATTTGGGACGTAAACATAACGGCGAGACAAGGCTTAACAGCCGCTGCCTACACCTTCGGGTAACAAAAGGCGTGAAGTTATATTATGTTATGTTATTCATAATAAGGTTAAAATAATACTAAATAAATACTGACTGTCCTCGTGTCTATTTCCTCTGACTTGACACAGTAACAAGATGAATTCATATAAGTTAAAAGCAAACAATTCTAACGTCTTCAATCCCAAGTGATATTTTAAATTCAACATTGTTATTATACACTGATGCTTTGTTTCCCAATTTTGATGTATTAATATCTGTTGGCACAGACGAATATAATCTCTATTAGATCAAGCCTATGGTCGATTTTAATTTACAGGTCAGTCTACATTGTATATTAAATGGAGCGCACCCAGGCAGATTTGTTTGGGAAAGAGACGGTATTGTCATATCATCTAACACAGATTCCAGGTAAGTTGTAGAGAGGTATCTAATTCTATACATCAAATTAATAATACTATGTTTTTATATGAGATTAGAGGGCAAACGAGCAAGTTGGTCAACTGATGGTCTACAATTGTAAAAGAATACCACACTCACCGAACGAAACGCGGCACGAGCCACTTGAAGCAGATATTCCGACAGGTCGTGATATTTTACAGGACGAGCCAGCCCAGTCATGCACTGAATTGGAAGACTCTACCACTGTTTAAAGGGTTTTTTTTTTAATTATACCATACTTCTGAGAAGAAGACATATGTCCATGATTATTAATAATTTATTAATGTTATTGTAGATATACTATAGGTCAAACAATGACTCCAGATGGCGGTGTTAGTACACAACTGAACATATCCCACATAAGGGTCGATGATGGTGGATTGTTTTCATGCGTCGCTCACCATGGAGATAATATTGTATCTCATAATGACAGACTTAACGTTTACGGTAAGAAAGAAAAAAACAGAGTACTAAATTTCTACTAGTACTAGAATCGTATATTTTCATATTGTTAAAATATCTATGAACCATTTGATATTAAACCTTTATCTATACAGGACCACCGTATATTCGAACGCTACCACCTTTTAAAGTTCAAAGTGGCCAAAGTGTTACGTTAAAGTGTCCATACTATGGATATCCTGTAAGGTATGTCTAATATTAACCTAAAGAAAAATTAATATGTGATTTGTTGTTCTATAAGTTTTGTCATATTTTCATATTTTGCAAGCAATCATTAATAAAACATTATCTGCCTAATAATTAATAATGTATAAAAGAAGACAAGAGCCAGTCCTTAATTTCAAAGATTTATCTGTTAATTTTTAAACTAAGTAATTTTTATAGGGATATATTATGGGAATATAGAGGTAAAGAAATAAACTCGGATATAACCACACAGAATAATCGGTACAAACGATCTATGAACAGTACGGTGAGTGTCGAAATATTTGGTAGGAAGCCAAAATTAAGAGCTAAGAGAGATTCACCGACAATGTCCAATGGCGGTGTTTTGATTGTACCGAAAGTGTCAAAAGCCGATAACGGTGCATCGTATTCATGCATTGTAAGAAGTCCATCAGGTGAAATGGCGAAGAGATCATTCGAATTGCATGTAGTAGAAGCACCACAGCTGGAAGAGATCTTATTACCAAACGATTTGCAAGAAGGGCAAATAGTTCAAATACATTGTAATTTAAAAACCGGTGATTCACCTGTATATTATTCGTGGTTGAAGGATGGAAAAAAAATACCGACGCACTTGAAGGTAAGGGTTTTGATGGTTTACTGATTAAATAAATATTTTTATTAAATTTCTCAAAATTAATTTGAGCGGAAACTAAAAATAAACATGCTAAAATATGGACTCCAGTTTCACCACTCCTCACAAAAAAAGTAAAAAACCTGTACATACCTAACAATGGATTTCCATCAGAAATCTTCAACATCTATGAAATCTATTGAATATATTGAAGCCAAGGAGCGTAATTAATAAAGCCAAAGTTGAGAATTTCACCGGTAGCTTTTACTTAATTTAAATTCTTGGCATATTCATAGGGATGATTAAAATCGTTAACGATTTTCAGATTGTCGAGAGAAGTTTAGAAGTGTTCAGTGTGCTTATAATAAAGAATGTTTCCTTAGACCACTGCGGGACGTATACTTGTGTGGCTGCAAACCATGTGGCTAAAGTTAATCGAACTGTAAATTTATATATAAAAGGTAACATCATGACATGATTATGTAGTATTTATTGTGTTAATTTTGTATTAAAATGTCATTGAAATTTAATTTGGTACCAATGAATAAATGTTACTTTTAAATCAATAACACTAATCTGAGAAAACAATATCTAGTCTAAATAGGAATAGTCGTTAGAAACCGACTATTATTAAGTGCATTCAGTGTTTTTGCAACAAATCAAAAGTTTGAGAGAAGCTACCTGACCTTAAAGTAATTAACTAAGTAACTATTTTAAATACTATATTTTTCATAGTTGCTCCTAAATGGAACGAAGAACCCCAAAATTCGTCTCTGCTTCTGGGCCGAGGAGGACATATATCGTGCAATGCTGACGGTTATCCACAGCCTCAAACACATTGGCTAAAAAAAGACAGTAAGTAAATACGTCCCGTAGTAAAATTATAATAATTTCAAAATATGAAAAAAAAGTTACAATTACTTTTAAATTTCAGTAGTATCCGAAAGTTGGAGACCAGTACTGGAAATTGCTGGAGGTGGTGTCCTAAGTCTCTCCAATGGTTCCCTCATATTTGACTCTGTAGCGCTATCTGATGCTGGACTTTACACATGCCATGTCGAGAACGGAGTGGGTGAAGCATTAAGTAAAACCGTGTGGATTTCTGTTAATAGTAAGTAATAAATTTGAACTTATAATTATTTTATCATTTCTGTTGTTCTGGTTGTTGTTTAGGACATGAACCGTCGAGCAAGACCAGTGAAATACTACAGACACTCAGACAATAGACCGTTTCACACGATAACAGACCTATCCCTATACTATCTCCTCCCAATCCCGTCCTAAACGATTTCAAAACGACTGTGTTGACCCTCTCGGTATTGCAGATGTTTATAGGCGGCGGTATACGCTTGCTATTTTGCCGCCTGTTACCATAATTTAGTTTTTGAAATGTTACAAAATTAATAGCAAACTAATTTCCAAGAAATTAGGTTCTTTTGTAACAGAGATCACGCCAAAAATACAAAGAGAAAATTTTTATAGTATAATATTTTTCCAGAACCTGTAACATTTGATATTACTTCAAGAAATATGACCGCAAAACTGGGACAGCATGTCACTCTGGATTGCAATGTTAAAGGAGATGATCCAATAAGAATTATGTGGACACGAAATGGGAAACCTATAAATCCATTAACGCAAAGGTAAATATACCCAAAGATAGGATAGGATGTACTAGGAAATTCAATTAGCTATTACGTGGAATCCTGCCTGCCTTAACCTACATATGAAAGGGTAATGTGTAAAATAGAAAATTAGAAATTTACGTACATGTGTTTATATTATAAATATACGTAGAGAAAATAAAAAGAGTATGAAGACCGGCCTGAGCGTATTATAATGAGTTATGTAACCAAAAATAGTTTGCAAATACTCTAAAGATAGCGTCACTGTGCGCCGCTCCGACATATATTGCTTCATCATAACTAAGGCCTTATTTCCCCTTAAAAATAAAATTCCAAAACAACAGTAAGCCTGATATTTCCAATTTCGCTTCGCAAAGTTACTTTTTGTTACAATTTAAATGTTCTGATTTTATAAATAGGCCTTAACTTTTTGAATTCCCATGAAAATCGCGTTACATCTATTGGAGTGAGACTTTTGTACGGTATTAAAAATGAAAAAAATTTTTCGAGGTTTTATTAGAACTTTCCATTGGAGTGTAGATAAAAGTATCTTTATAGAGGAGTATACTTAACAATACTTGTATTGAATTCAAGTCTAATGGAAAGGAACCATATTTACAAGAAAATATTTAAAAAAAAACAAACAGATTACAGCTGGATTACATTTTACTCGTTAAAACATAATCTGAAAGTGGTGGTCATGCATTCATCAGAAGAATTATCAATATAAATTTGTTTAACTTGTTGAAATGTAAGCAAAATGTCAGGGAATGTCATGTAAAAATATCAGGCGTCCTCAGTAAATAGGTTTAATTTATTTAATTTGAATAAAACTAGTCATTATTACCTGTAAAAAAATGAATTCAAAACAAAGCTTTTATTTGTTTGTCTGAAATGTGAAGAGGTATTTATTACGTTTTGCCAGCAGTCAGATAAGGTGTTACCTGTTTTGTAATAACACAAATTTGATATAAGTTCTTCGTATTCGTAACGTTCAACAGAGCAAAGACTTAATTTATTGTGACATGTATTAAATTTAGGAAAAGAGTCCATATTTCAATAGAATTGCCGCAGTGATATACATTTTACTTGTTTACTCAACTTCACGCTAAGTCCCTTGCGGAATAAGGCAGAACTATAAGGACCCTAAAATAGACATTCTTTACATACTTTCGATTTTTATATTCTTCGATTTTTATAGAGGTTCGTCGATTTTTAGGACTTCTAAGATCACCTTCCGCCAGTACACGTTCAATTTGGTCATGGAAAGTATGTCGTGGCTGTCCTCGAGTACCTACTAGATCAGTCCGGTTTTGAACTGCTTAATATATATATTTTTTATATTTAGGGTGAAAATCTCCGAGGCAAAAACCGAAGATGGAATTACAAGTATACTGGAATTATTACAAACGGATACAAGTGATGGAGCCCTATACCAATGCAGAGCTGGTAATCCTTTTGGGGCGGATGTATTTAGTATTCATCTAACTATATTAGGTAAGTCAAATTATATTATATCTTTTATTGTCCTCGTAAAGGTTCAGAGGTCGAACACGCCTCTACAAAATCAAGGAGTCGTAGGCTCAAATCCGGGCGACACCAAGGACTACTCAAAATTCTATTCAAAAGCTAGGTTTGATTAATATCGATGAATGACAATATTGTGCCCGGTGTATGGCAATAGGTTCTGCTATCTATTAAATTCGATGAGTCAGAGGCTAAACAGTCAAAATTTTAGGTAGAAAAAGGTGTGAAGTTATAAAAAAATCTTTTGTCCATTATTTACTGTATGAACGGAATGTGCAATAAATAAAAGTTTCGTAAACATTGTTTTGTATCATAAAGTTTTGCAGTTTCAATATTAAAAACTTTTGCAATTACGCGAATACGAACGTATCTTGCATAAAAAAGTACGGAGGATGGCTCGTGGAAACAAACCTGATTTGCTAAGCAATGTGTACGTTTTAAAGAATTTTTATATTTAACATAACATAACTTCACGCTTCACGCCTTTTTGTACCCTAAGGTGTAGACAGCTGTTAAGCCTCGAGTGGCCGTTATGTTTACGTTTCAAATGGAATCAAATGGAATAGGTGCACCGGATATAAGGTTTTCAGTCATCGATATTTATCACACATAAATTCTGAAAAGAATTTTGAAAAGTCATTAGTGTGAGCCAGGATTTGAACCCACGACTTCTTGATTCAGAAGCGGGGTGCTCGACAGCTGGACCACCGAGACCTTTTAATTTTTATACATATAATATTGATTCTAATTTTATTATTCTAAATTATATTTATTACCTACTTCTGCTCGCAATTTAATTTAGTTCCTCTTAATTCCCTCATTGAAATATGATAACATGTTAATGATTTTTTTCGCGGACGCCTTTGAATTTCTCCAAATTGTTGAGAAAAATGCATCAACCTTTGTGTAACTTATGAATTTAGTAACTTTCTATTTGTCCCATCAATTATTTTCAGTATCTCAATTATTAACAAACAAACAAGTTTTTGCTTTTATATATTAATTAACTTCACGCCGTATAATAATATCATCATTCTTCACATCTTACGCGCTATTTTTACTATCTGACTCGTGTTTTAATACTGCAGATAAAATCAAGGCTAGCTATCTACTTAATATTTTCCTATTTATAGTATATATTTTGATACGATAAATGATAATTTATTACTTAATACATAACTTCACGCCAAGACACTTGCGGGATTGGCAGAGAGAACGGAGGAATTATTTTTATACACGCTCATCGATTTTAAGGCTCCTGGCATCAAGATGATGATGATGAGTTCTGAAAGAAAACTTTCAAAACTCATTCTATTTCTTTTAGTAATTAATTTTACATTCATACTTAGAAATATTTTATGTTGACTGATAGACTTAAAAAAAGTCTCGGTGGTCCAGTGGTTGAACACTTGGCTTCTGAATCAAGAGGTTCGAATTCTGGCTCACACCAACGACTTTTCGAATTTGTAAGTTATGTGTGACAAATATCGATGACTGAAAACTTTGCGCCCGGTATGGCAATAGGTTCGCCATCTATTCCATTTGGGACGTAAACATAACGGCGAGTTGATGCTTAATAGCCGCTGCCTACACCTTCGGGTAGAAAAGCCTGAAGTTATGTTATGTTGACTGGTCAGTCAGTAAAAATAGCTATATCATATTTTCCAAGTGTCTCTGTGTACATAATTTATTCATTAAAACGTACTTGTGTATTTCAGAGTCTGAAATAATTATAGCAGGTGTATTATTTCAAATTGGGTCCGTACCCTGCATATTTCAACGGTTTTGGTTCGTACCCAAAATGAGATTCAACTTGAGTGGAGCGAAGCGGACAATAGCCTTTGTTTAGAAAAAAAAAAAGCTTTAATGATAGCGGGTTTTCGCCATCCAATTTGTTGAAAAATATTCATTCCCCCCTTTTTCAATGAGTTGGAACATCTATTTAACTTGTAAATTAAGATTTGTTTTTTTTTTAATAATATTTTAGTATAAAAATTTTCTTATAAATACCAAATTACTTAGTGATTTTTATAGTGACCTTTATTCCGTACGACGATAAGAACTAACTCATTTCATGACCTTAATATCTAAAGGTGTAGGCTTTATGAGTGCCAATTACGTCTTGAGAATCTTTCCGAAATTTATCTTTTGAACGGAACGTTACAAAACTTATAAAATAAATATTGATAGCTTATAAAATTGCGTCATTTTATGCTCGATCTATTCCCATCCCCCTACCAGTCTCTGATAGTGGAATGTCACTCTTCACCACATTCGGTGGGTGGTGGGAACACTTTCACACGCTGTCCAAACCCAGCCTATTGGCCATATTTCATGCCTAGGCCTTTTATTATTAAGCCAACTTATTATGACAATTTATATTGTAGAACCTCCAACACCACCTGCGGACTTATCGGTGGATTCGATAAAGAGTAGATCAGTAAAACTATCTTGGAGAGATATGGCCAGGTCACTTGCTCAATACTACAGTCTTCAAATCACGAGCAGTCCCAGATTATTGTGGAACAGCGCCAGAACTATCAATATTACCAGGTGAGTGTAAGTGTAAGTTTTTTGCCATATTATACGTCTGCGTATTCTTAACTTGAATAAAACCTGTTTTTTAGAGGTTTTATGGAGCATATGATGAGCGGAGTATTATAAGTAAGTACTAGTTTTCAGAACACAAGCATTAAGCTCGATAAACTAGGTGACGCTGTGGGTATTATACTTAAAAATATAGTCTCGGTGGCCCAGGGGTCCAGCACACGGTTCTGATCCAGAGGTCCGGGTTCAAACCCTGACACTGGCTCACACCAATGACTTTTCGAAATTGTTTTCGGAAGTTAAGTGTGACAAATATCGATGACCGAAAACGTTGTGTCCGGTATGGCAATAGGTTCACCACCTATTCCATTTGGATGGCGAAACGAGGCTTAGCAGCCGCAGCCTACACTTTCGGGTAACTATGGCGTGAAGTTATGTTATATTATTGCTGATATTGCATGTCTTGAACAGTATAAAGTCGCTATAAATTTAAAGCCGCTCAGCGAGCTATGGAGCGGGCTATGCTCGGGGTATCTCTGAAAGAAAAACTCAGGAATGAGTATATCCGCCAGAGAACTGGAGTAAACGACAAGGACATAGGAATCGATCATCATTAGCCTTTTGTGGTCCACTCCTGGATATAGGCCTCCCCCATAGAGCGCCACAACTGCCGGTCCGCTCATTCATGGGAGGTTTTTGCCATAATCGCCACGCTTGGCAGGCGGGTTGGCGATCGCAGTAGGCTGTATTTTCTTGAGAGAGAATGCTGCTGCCCATTCTTCTAGCTGTAGTATAGGAATCGATAAGGCCATGAAACAGTTTTTGCAACCAAATTATTCGCGTTGTAACGGAAGATGACTCTATAAAAAAACTGACGACAGTGCAGTAAAAGAGAAATAGGAAAATTGCGAAAGCGAGTGACATGTATAAATATGTGTCGTGTCTCGAGTCCCTCAGTTTTCTTTCTTTCTTCTCTCAAGGGATTATAGTGAAGTTATGTTTTTGTTAAATAATATTCTCTTATACTTTTCTACCTTATGCCTTACTGTCTACTCAAGAACCCAATTTCATTTCAGTTAATTTGTGTGTTGCCTATCTCTAACCAAATTAATACTTTGTATTTAAAAAATCTGCGTCAAGTAGAATATTCCCGTTGTAATGGTAAGATGTTTACTCCAAATAATTTTATGGAGGTATTCGCTTTTGTTGATCAAAAGAAAATTTTACTTGTATTTTTTCCTCAAATTATTTTGTATACTCAAAAAGGTTTCAGAAGAATGTCTGGCTTACTAACAGTTCGTGTTTTATTTTTTCCTTTTTTAAAAAAGAATTATGAGGTTTTTTTTGTTATTAAATACCTATTTTCTTTGTTGCTTGCTTCGATAACCAAAATCTTTGTTCACTTTTTTTGCTAAAATTAAAGTAGAGTCATTGTATTATTAGCGAAATAGATTTAGGCCTATTGGAAAGAACTTCAAACCTAAATATGCTAGATATTATTTCCATTATCAACTACCTAGTGCAGTTCTGGTGTAGAATCAGAACTCTTGGGATTGTAGCCCAGCAATGATTTTACTGAAATGGTCTGTAAATATTGATGGATTACCATATTGTGCCCATTATAAAGCCAACATGACATTAAAAGGAAAATCGTCAATACAAGTCTTAGCTCTCTGCTTACACCATCGGGCAATAAGGGTATAAACTTAAGAAAATAATAAATTATGTTTCCATGTAGGTTAGATGAGATACGCCATATTATTGAGGTGGAAGACTTGATACCAGCAACCAGTTACACAGCAAGAGTAGCTGGCGGAAACCAAGCAGATCTTAGTCACTATTCTACACCCGTCAGATTTACAACCACTGAAGAAGGTAATTTATTTACTTTTATACCGTAACTGTATTTGCTTGTTTTATTAAAGGTAAATGAAAGAAAATAATTATTGTCAAAAGAATGGATAATCCAAGACTAAGCAGATAAAATATACGCTACAAAACTGCAAAATGACCATGTCTTTGCTTAGGGTCTGGAGCGTTAAAATCACCGAGCGTGTATGATATGCGCTCTGTTCTCTCTGCCTACCCCGCAAAGTCCGAAGATATTTAAGTATTACTTATTACATCGATCTACATTGAGATAGGAAAATTGTGTGGGTCACTTTTGTTCTGTACTTTATATTATTTGCCAGTTTCTTTAAATTTCGACTTGAACCAACTTCCAAAGATGTGGAAAGGTTATTATTTTGGTTTTACTATTGAATATCAAGCAAAAACTTAAATATATTTTTTTTAATTTCATAAGTTTTCTTGGTATGATATGATTTAATAAGTGAAATGTTTATTTTTTCTTTTTTTTATTGAACTAGCACCATCATCACCACCTGTCGGAGTACAACTGGAACAGACAGAGTCACCTGGTGAACTCCAAGTGAAATGGTTACCTCCATCTGCTGATAGTCATAACGGCCTTATATTGGGATATAGAGTGAAAGCTGTACCTCAGCTAATTGGAATCAAAGGTATTTATTGTTATTATATGAAAAATAAGCTTTTAGCTAATAGGGAAGCAAAAAATTGCAATTTTCTTGCTTCCTCGATCCGGAATTCTGACTACTGTATTTTGATAAGTTTACTATACTTTGAGATTGCAAGAATATAAAAATATTTCACAATAAACATAATTTTCACCAGAAAAAATATTTATCTTCGACTAACCTCGGAAAATTAATATAAACCTTACTCAATGTAAATATTTGATCAGAACAAAATTTCTTTAGTAAATTTACGATTCTTACAAATAATAATAACAAATAATAAATTATGCCAATCATTGTAATGTAAAATTAAATAATAATGTTTACTTCGTTTTAGATTCAGAAGAAATTAGTGATCAAACAGTAAAAACCGCATCTCTATACGCAAAACAAGAAACAGTCATAACAGGACTAATGAAAGGGGTGAGGTTAGTGAAATGTCATAATATTTTGAACAGTCTCGGTGGTTCATTGGTCGAGCACACGGCTTCTGATCCAGAGGTCCGAGTTCAAATCCTGACAGTGGCTCACACCAATGACTTTTCGATAAATATCGATGTCTGAAAAACTTTGTGCCCGGTATGGCAATAGGTTCGCCACCTATTCCATTTGGGAGGTAAACATAATGGCGAGACGAGGCTTAACAGCCACTGCCTACACCTTCGGGTAACAAAGGCGTGAAGTTATGTTATCATTACATAGTATAAAACAAAGTCATTTTTCGCTGTCTGTCGCCTTGTATGCTTATATCTTTAAAACTACGCAACGGATTTTGATGCGGTTTTTTTAGTAGTTAGAGGGTGTCAGCGGGGTGGTTTTGATCTATAATACATATATGATGTTCTAAAGAAAAAATGATAATTTTCGAGATTTAGCATTTTAGTTGCAAACGCTGGCTGAACCCTAAGTGATAGATCAAAACTATTCAAAACAATGTTCTACATTATTTATCACCTTCAGAAGGTCTACAAAAATGTCTGCGAGGGCATATGTCTATCTCTTAAGGATAACCCACAATGAGCATTTTTTTACTTTTAACGAACAATAATGGCTTATTTACGAAGCAATTTTAAATATTACAGCATTAATTTTCATGCTGATATGTTGATAAGATTGTGTTTTTAATATAGTTCAATATGGCCCTTTACAGTATGTAATTTAAACGAATATTTACAGAGATATTACAGTATTAACATAGCGGTACACAGCAGTTGCGTTGCGCGCCAATACGCGTGCCGATAAATAGCGCAAATTGAACTTTTCAGTATCCAAATTTTACTCATTTTTATTACTTTTTATGCGGAACAAAGTTCGCCGGGTCAGCTAGTGTTATTTATAAATAATTTTAGTGTTGTACTTATGTGTTAATAATTTAAAATAAATAATGGAAAATCACATTTATTTCTATTAATTAGATACCAGGGTCAGCCCTGTAGCGGTATTTACGGCGTTTTTTTTTTCTTTGTGGAGAAGTTTTCACTTAAAAGTGAGGGCAAGGGGCAGGGGGCAGCCTATATCTTAATATATATATTTCTTGTGTGCGTGTGTATGTGACTGAGCTCCTCCTAAACGACTGGACCGATTTTGATGAAATTTTTTGTGTGTGTTCGTGGAGATTCGAGAATGGTTTAGATTTACAATTTGGTCCACTGGGGTCTACAAGGGTAGCCCACCCCTCAATTTTTTTTTTAATTTTTCGACATATTTCTGTTTCTTATTTTTTTTTATAAAACGGGATACAAAATTACATGCAACCCTAAATTTTCAACCCCCTACGATCAACCCCTATTTTTTAAATTTTATTTTTCGGCAAGACAACGTTTGCTGGGTCAGCTAGTTTTAACATATTATTATATTTTTTAGCTATTTTATATATAACTTAAAGTAAAATAATTTATCATATATTGTTGTAATATATCCTTTGTGAAACACAATAATTAAATAACAATCATACTATGATTGTATTGATTTAAAGGATTATAGTTGAACTAATTCTAGGGATTTTTTAATCACACGAACATCTTTGAGCTATATTTCACAGGTATCCTAGTGGTTTTCTTTTTTATTATATTTATCCTATAGATATGCAGTGTCTGTGGCAGCTTTCAACAGCGCTGGACCGGGACCATATTCTGTGCCTTTGTTTCAAGACACCAGGGAAGGAGGTAAAATATTAATAACCTTTTTTAATACGAAGTTAAATTTCGATGTTAATAAAATAAATTATTTATTAATAAACATATATTATAACCTTTTAAAGGCAAGGCAAGTAAAATTAGCTCAGATAACAACCAAACAACAAACAATCTTTAATTTTAAAATTTAAAAACCCTATATTCTGATTTTTTATGGAATAGGAGGGCAAACAAGCAAGCGGGTTAACGATGTTAAGCAACTACCGCCGGCCATGGAAACCTGCAACACATATAGTGTTACATTTGCGTTGTCGGCCTTTAAGAGATTAGGATGGGAAAGGAAGGGGAAGGGGTGTGGGCGTCCGGAAACCTCCCTCACCGAACAAAACGCGGCATGATACTACTAATACTACAAATATGTATAATGTTCCTTTCAAATCTCCAATTAGCCACCTATAATAAAGTTATTCCGTTTACAAGCGTTATCACGCTGTTCTTAGCGAGTTTGTGTCGAATTTTATCTCAACATCAACTATGTAAATTGAGTGTAACTTTGCTACGAACAAACTTGACCTCGTAAAGCTTTATCGTCTACATTAACATGCAAAACTTCTGTGTTGTTTGTAATAATTATTCCTATTTCATGTTACATTAAGTTCATTTTTTCATGTACTTTTTTACGACTCCTACAACATTTAAATATTAAATGCGTTACGGCTCAAAAAAATTATATACAATTTATTTATTGAATAGTATAGTGGAAATTTCCAATCTTTTGTATCCCAAACAATGAGGTATTTAAAATAGCCCACCCAATAATGTTTCGAGACTCGTTCAAAATTTTTTAAGCCCGTAATATCGGACCGAATTAATTTGATAGCTCTCAATATTTTAATTGAGCTTTATTACATGTCTTTAAATTTGAAATGTTCGTAAAATATAATAATATTATTAATGATTTTCATCCTTTATTCAGTAGATAGTTCATTTACTCCAAACAATCAAATTGATACAATATCATTTAAGTGTAATTAAATAAAATGAAAATAGTTGAGAGTTGTTAAATTAATCTTTGTACCTACTCATCTGTGCTTTGCAAACGAGCAGACTTGTGGCAAGCAACCAACGTCGCCCATGGACACTTGCAACAAAGAGCGAGATAGGGAAGGGGTCGAAGGTGGGATGGAGAGAGAATATGTGGAATATGTTGGTTTTCGGGATATCTCACTCTCCGAACGAGACACAGCATGAGTAGTGACTCATGCTGTGTTTATTTATTTCACCGGTCGAGCCGGCCTAATCATGCAGCAAACTCCGTCGCTCTATCACTTTCGATATATATGCAATAGGTTCGCCACCTATTCCATTTGGGACGTAAACATAACGGCGAGACGAGGCTTAACAGCCGCTGCCCATCCCTTCGGGTAACAAAAGGCGTGAAGTTATGTTATGTTATTTTATATTTATTAACATAAGTCTCGGTGGTCCAGTGGCCGAGCACCCCCCTTGTGAATCCAGAGGTTGCGGGTTCGAGTCCTCATATGACAGTCACACCAATGACTTTCCGATATTAATTTCGGAAGTTATGTGTGATTAATATCGATGACTTAAAAACTTTGTGCCCGTTATGTTATAACATAACATTACTTCACGCCTTTGTTACCCGAAGGTGTAGGCAGCGGCGGTTAAGCCTCGTCTCGCCGTTATGTTTACGTCACAAATGGAATAGGTGGCGAACCTATTGCCATATCTATACTTATATTATAAAGCGGAAGAGTTTGTTTGTTTGTTTGTTTGTTTGTTTGTTTGTTTGAACGCGCTAATCTCAGAAACCACCGGTCCGATTTCAAAAATTCTTTCACTGGTGTATAGTCCATTTATCGAGGAAGGCTTTAGGCTATATTATATTTTCAAATAAATTAGGGATCCTTACTATAAGTTCAATAATGTAACCCAAGGTGTAAGAAAAAGACCCGAAAAAAAATCTTAAATCGCGAACGCTGCAAAAACTATTGATTATAGAACAAAACAATGTACTACACTTTCACAGAACATATAATTGTCAACAGAAAAGTCCGCGACGCCATATGTCTAACTATTGTAGTTATCGCACAATAAGTGTTTTTTGAATTTTTAAAAATAATTATAAAGTGGTCGTTTTAAAAGTTCTTTATTTTGTACTTTGGTATTAACTCTCCTTAAAATAAATTACTTCAATATAAAGATAGATTCAATACCTTTCTAGAACTTTTTGTATGATTCAATTCGGACATTTAATTCAAAAGATATCGCAAAATACAAAATGTAAGTATCCTTTTCTTAGGCAAATATTCCGCGCACATATTATAATCGGGAGACCCGCCTGACTCAGTCATGAGCGCCGCTCATAGCTGGCAGGTAATTTTTTTTTTAATTTTCTTAGACTTTTTTTTTCTTTTTGTCCTAATGAGTTTGTAGTATTTAATCGTCTTTTGGGGTATATGTATATTTATTTTGTAATAATTAATAGGTGATGTGAACCTGTAACATCTGTGACCCTGTGTCTATTTAGACACATTAGATTAGAATTTGATCTATTTAAGAGTATAATAAACGGGAAATAACACGACAAGTGTAGGTAAACAAATACTTACTTTTATTATTGGCTTGACGTTTCGGCCTGGTTGCACTGGCCGTAGTCACAAGCAGACAGATAATTTGTTTACCTAAATTTTCCGTTTATTATATTTATGTAATATGGAACGCGAATATTAAAAGATTTAAAAATATGTCCATACTTAATTAACCAAAGTCATGGGTCAAAGCTAGAGTTAGTTTACAGTTAGTTCTTCACGCAGATATTATAATATTATCTATAATTCTTTACAATATTGCAACTTCAAATAAATGGACGAAGCGCAAGATATCTACGCACCTCAATCTTGGCGTCATTTGCTAAAATATAAAGACTTAGCGAGTTTGTTACACATCTGCATACCACATAGTTGCCCATCTATATACATTTACATTTTTAATATCGTGATCTCTTTTAAAATTTAGTGAATTTATTTTGATAACAGTAATACCAAGGTGCCAAATCGACATCATTTAAAATATACAAAAAACACTCACTGTGAGTTAGGCATACTGGTAAGAACATGTGGTGACCAGGTTTTTTTTTAAATCGACGACAATGACAAATTTTAAAAAAAAAAGGTTCAAGTAGGTAGTATTAAAAAAAACTAAAGATTGACAAAAAACTTCTGGCAAAGTCCCTGGTATTGCTATTGATTGAAGTTGATAATATTTTTTTTATGGGATAGGAGGGCAAAGGAGCAAGCGTGTCACCTGAAGGTAAGTAACCTGCGCCGCCCATGGACACCGGCATCACTTATAGTGTTACCGTTGCGTTGCCGACCTTTAAGGGCCTTCCCTTCCTTCCGTTCCTTTAAGGGATGGGGAAGGGAGGTCGACCTCCGGGTACCTCTCTCACCGAACGAAATGCGGCATGAGCCACTTTACGTCAATCTTCTGGGAGGTGGTGGTATTTCACCGGTTGAGCCCATTCATGCATTAATTCAACTGCTTAATATTTTAACTGCCATTATTTTCATCATATCTAGGTTGTTAGTCGCTAATATCAAAAGCTAAGAAAGTAAGGTGTGTAATAATCGTGCCTTATGACGCTTTGTACCCTTTACATAACCCGCAAGGGATCTGGCGTGAAGTTATGTATGTATGTATCAGGAACTTGAAATGAAAAAAAAAATTGTGTTAGATAGTCCATTTATGAGGAAAGCTTTGAGGTATTATTAGTATGATCGCGGTAATAATCTTTTTAGTGGAAAATGTATAAAATATGGCGGTACGAAGTTCGCGCGGTCTGCTAGTCATTAATAGAGGTTAGGATAAGTTCTATCTTCATCTAAATACAAACATACATTTGTACGTAGAAAGTGTTAGGTTAATTAGGTGTAATTTTATATTTATAAATAGTATAGGTTTGCAGAATAAAATATGTGTAATTTATTATTGTCTGCTGTCTGTCTGTTACCATAAAACAAGCTTTAATTGCTTAGCTTGGAACTAAAACCAAACAAATTATTGAGATAACTTAATCACTTATAGTAATAAAATATATACTTAACGTAGTTTTATTTATTACTTGCAAATCAACTTGCCAATTTTCTTTATTACTTGAGATCTTTCGTCGCCCACCCAACCTCCTTCCTTTTTTCATCACGCTCTGTTTAAGACAAAAGTTGAAAACTGTTTAACTCAAGCCTCTTATTATATTTTTGGACGCTTTTGTACTTAATTTTCTTGTAAAACTTTAGATTTTCTTGCGAAAAAATCTTAACGTAATATTAGTATGTAGTACCTTCCAAAGTCTCTCTTGCATACTATAAAATAAAGTTAGTAAAAATCCAAATTTTTACAGCAGCAATGAATAGTAAAGTAGAGAAAAGTCTGAAAATTTCAATAATTTTAATAGTAGTACTTAGTTTGCTACGTCAGTTAATCATTATTAATTGGTCTGAAAGCAAACGAAAGTTTAGATAAAATGCAGTAAAATAATTGAATTATAAAATGGGTTTGTGTATATATAACTAATTTTAAATGTATGTTTCAAATCTGAAAGTTTTTGTACAAAAATAAACAAAATAAAAATAACGTATATTTAACAGGAAAGAAATAATTAGAAAAATAATTATTTCTTTCCTGTTAAATATACACACCTTTGTACAAAGTAATGTAACATTACATTCTGGACACAATTCACACAGCGCCACCTCGATTTTCAAGCTAAGAATAAATACTTGTACCGGAAATAGACAACTTATTTCTTTATATTAATTACAGCGGTAGAACCACGAAATTTTCTGCATGAATGAGCTGGCTCGACCGGTTAAATACTGTGACTTCTCAAAATATCTATGTTAAATGGGGCATAGCGTCTTTCATTCGGTGAAAGGGGTATCCAAAAGCCTAATACCTACCTTCTCCTCTCGTCATCCCACGTCTGATCCATTCTCTATTTCATTTCAAAGACCAGCAACCAACGCATAAGTATCACTATCTGTAAAAAGCGGTGACCCGTTTGCCGAGGCATGCCTCATAAAAAATATATATGCATAGAAAAATACGTGGACCTCATAAAAACATCTAAATGCTTATCATAAATAATTGTACTCGGGTGATGATCGACCCTGCGGACCATTACTTAACAGGCGGTTGTTTTACAAAAGCACCAGGAGGAATATTTTATTTTTATGTGCCTACTTGTGCCAAAATTAAACGAAGGTATTTTCCAAGGTATTTCTTATTTTAGCACCAGAGGAAGGTCCTTCGTCTGTGGAATGTAGCGGTGTAACCTCTACAGCGTTGAGAGTCAGTTGGCAGCCGATACCACCACATAGACAGGCTGGAGCATTAATTGGTTACAATGTCTTATATGCTGCTCAAGGTAAATATTAGAAATAATAAATAGCCCATTATTTATGTAAGACTGAGCCATAAAAATCTTTTGAATGTATGTCTATTTGAATATAGGTCGGCGGTAAGTACGATGTGCAGCTAAAGCTCTTTTTGGTAGATTCTAGCTTGCAAGGTGTCATTAGACTTACGTTAATATGTGAAAGTGATTTTGGCGAGGTAACATAACAAAACAGTGGCAGTGGCTTTTAAGTCTCTACTCGCCGTTATGTTTACGTCCCAAATAGAATAGATGGCGAACCTGTTGCTATACCGGGAAAAAAGTTTTCAGTCATCGATATTTATCACACGTAACTTTCGTAAAGTCATTGCTGTGACCCAGAAATGGAACCCGCGACTTCTTGATTCAGAAGTCACGTGCTCGACCACTGGCCCACCGAGACATTAAAAAAGTTTTTAATAAATAAATAAAGAAATAGGCATTGATCGTACACGGTGACCATTTAAGGTTATATGTTGTATGTTCGTAAACCATAATAAAACTAAATTAGACATTATCTTTAACATTTAGGGAATGAAAAATAGATGTTGCGCCATTCTCAAACCTACCCAATATGGCTACAAAATTCAAATATATTTAGTAATGGTTGGATGGATGGATGGATGGGCGTTTCACTTTGTGAACAATACAAAAATTGATTATCTTATTAATATATCGTCTTAAACAAGTCCATTTTAGTATAAACATAGTCTACCAAACGTCCTTTTCGTCCTTTTCTTTCACCAGCTTTTTTACTTTGATAAATCTATTTATATACACTGGAAGCGTCTGATAATTAATATTCAGTTTTGTAGCCTACCTCAGTTGTGGCCTCAGCTTACTTCTAATAAAGGACCCCATTCTTCTTTTAATAAACTTTTAAGAAATATATGTAAAAGGTTAATGCTTTTTCATTGTCAGGAAAATAAGATCAATTTATATGAAGTGAAATAGAAAATGCATTTCATTCAGACCAGAACTTCTTTTGAATCTGCCAGCACTTTATATTGCATAATAAATTTAATTTATACATTTCTGTGAGTAGAAAGTAACTTAGAGGTTTACTAACCCGTTTTTGAATCAAGAAGCGTCCTGTTCGAATCTTGATTCACGCCAATATATTTTCAGAATTCTTTTCTAAAGTTATATGTACTGAATATTGATTATTAAATTTTGCGGATTCGTGACAAAAGTTTTCACCAGCCATTCACTTAGAACATGATAATTCGGCTCGTCAAGGCATAATTACCGGTACCTATACCTGTTGGAAAAACCTAAAAATAGTCTTATTTTAACGTCTTTGTCTTTGCATATTACTTGGAATATATTTAAATTTTAATAGAACCGTCTATATAAAGACAGTTGCAACTACAAAACTCCTAACTATAAATTAGCATTATTTCTATTCCAACGGTCACTCCCAAAAACATAACACGTACAAAGTAATATTCAGCTGTATCATTATGCAAATTGTTCAGGTCGACAATGGTATAACTCCACCTCACTTGTGACGGAGATCAGGCTACAGGGACTCTATAAATTCACCAACTACACAGTCAAAGTGGCCGGTTTCTCTAATTATGGACTGGGGCCTTTCTCGTTTCCAATTGTGTGTTCTACGTTGCAAGATGGTAAGTTTTTAGTGTGTTTTATCTGTTTAGTTAAAAAGATAATAAAAAACACGTGCTTAAATTGAAAATTAAAGATCTTAAGTATATGGTTTTTTTATAATATTTGCCATGAGTTTTTATATTTTGAATAAATACTTACTAATATGTCAAAAATAAAAGGAGGGTTGACGTCAGACACGCGGCGGTCAGAAAAAAGCCAAGACTTTTGACAACATGGATAGTTCGAAAGGATGACATGGTTTGCCGACCCCACTTAGAGTGAGATAAGGGCTAACAAATGATTATGATGTCAATAATAAATCATACTGGTGTAAATAATGCTTAGATTTCGTTAGAAACGTTTAATATCGTAGAGTGTAACAATGTTCTTACAACTTTCTATTTACTAATTTCTTTCTTTCTTTTATTTCTTTTATTTCTTCTTTTTATTCTAATTAATAAATTAGATTATTACTATCAATCTATATTACAAATAAATAAAATTGAAGTGTATGTTTGTAATATCGCAATAACTGCACTCTTCTACATTCATATGAATATATCTTCACACATAAACCAAAATAACACTTATCACAATTTTGGTCTGTCCCTCTATCTCTCTGTCCGTGTGTTTATTCCGGGTAATCTCTGAGATGGCTGAACTGATTTTAACAGGACTTCAGGAGAATTTTGGGCTCCTTTTTTTAGAAAAACAAAATTATTTATTATTTTTATTTAGAAAGACAAAATTCGGCGGGTCAACTTATAAAAAATATTATAATGTGTTGGACACAATACACGCAACGATTTCTCGGTCTACTAGTTTAGCAATGCACCACGAGGCCCGTCAATTGATATTTTCAAAATCGATTCTGGAAATTGATAAATGGTCCTTCAAACTAATAAATCTTTTAATCGCTAGCTAACTCTAGTACCACGTAAAACACTTGAGACTTCAGAAGTACTTTCATATATTATTAAAACGATGGTGAGTGGCTGTAAAATATTCTATTTATATCTTGAAACGTAATGTATTAAATTATATACACATCATTTGAATCATTATAAAATATACAAAGCATTTATTATTGATGTCAAATGCTTTTAAAAAGACTCGTTTAGAAATTTCTCTTCTGCGTCAATTAATTATGAATAGAAGTGCTTCTAAGAAATTAGGTTGAAATGTATATAATATACGCCAATTCTATGTCCTGTATCCTGAAAGAGTGAAACAGTAATCAAAAATTCCAATAAATGCTATTAAATTCTATTAATCTTTTAGTGCCTGAAGCACCAGCGGAAATAAAACTTCTTTCTCAATCTTCAACCACTTTGCTGGTCAGTTGGAAGAGACCAAAGCAGCCAAATGGCAGACTCTTACACTACACGGTTTATTATAAATCTACCGCAAGGTAAATGGGATTACAATCATTACATAATTCTTATATAGAATTAATAGCAATGAATAAATTGTAATTACGTTTCCAGCAATGATGGACCTCAAGCAATAAGAGTAGATGTACAAAGTACATCTGAGGCATACGAGAAATCGCAAACTATAGAACTGAAAGACCTAAGTGAAGGGAGACAGTATGACGCATGGGTTACAGCTAGCACAACTGTGGGCGAAGGACCTGAAAGCAGAAGAGTGACAGCCACTATTTCTTCAAGAGGTAGGTTTGGAAATTGTAGCATTAACGAAAAATTGTTATTTATAGCTATTTTATATTTTGTACCTGTAATATGTGCAGATTTAAGCGAATTTATTGCCTTGCATCAAGCATAATTTTTACCCTCAATGATCATCAGTTAAGCGCATATTTTTATTTCTAAACATCTTATTCCATCAGTGGTAGCTGGTGTAGCTTCTCTAGGAGGAGAAATAACTGTAGCAGTTCGAAACCCCCTGCTACTCCAGTGTAGAAGCGTGGGTATACCTCCACCAAGAACTGTGTGGTACCACAATCAAAACATTATTACGCACCATCCTAGATTTACCAGGAATAAAGACGACAGCCTACTCATAAACAGTAAGTCACGAGAAATGCTTAAATATTTAGCAAAATACGCCTAAACAAGTTTATTTTAATACTTATTTGTTACGCTAACGAAAACAATAATATTTTGAAGAATATTTTTGTCAGTTCCCTTGAACAACCATACGGAGAGCAATTTCTAGAATTATATATTAAGTAAGTAGATTGATATGAACTGACCATAACGTGTTTTTTATCAACGCAGATTTTACTTGCAGGTATAGACCAGTCACTAAGTGGTAATTACACATGTTTGGCTAAAAACCTTTACGGATCTGATTCAGTGGTCTATTCAGTCAAAGTTCTGCCATTGCCAGACCCACCCATTCTGAGAGCAACCCCGTATAAAGATTATATAGTCGTTGAGTGGGACGAGATAAAATATTATGGCAATGATTCCATGGGATTGGGCATAAGTAAGTAGATTTTGTATATGCGTTTGATATTAGCTAGTTGGTGCACAGGTACACACATATTATATAAAAATCTTCAGAGTTAGTTCTTCGCTAGACGGGCAAAGAGAACACAGCCTGTTTTTGTAAATTTGTCTTAGCTTATTATGTTAGCTCATATACATTCAGGAGAAACGAGGACATTACAGTTTTGATATTTCCTCCTTGACTGCTGCAATATAACGCTTTGGCAGATTAAGAAATCCTAGTAACTAATTTAAATGCGAGTATACGGTTAGTAATAATAATTTAGTCCATTTAGGTTATTCTCTTATTATTTTCTATTAATAACTTAAGGCGAAGCCATCATAATAATAATAGAGGTCAAAATAAGCAAATCAATGATCAGTTCTTGGTCCTGTCATGAGTTCTAAATCAATAACTTTGCATAGGTTACAATCTAACTTGGAGGGAAAGCGATGGCCCTTGGCAAGAAGCATGGCCAGTAGCCCGTGAAAACCGTCTTCCTGGTATTCAACAACATACCTTGGCTGGCCTGAAATGTGGCACTAAATATTCTATAAGAGTAACCACTACAGACAATATAGGTACTTCGATCCCAGCCCATGTAGACGTCACCACATTGGGTGGAGGTAAGTTCACATTTTTATTCTTTTCTTGGATATTTTTTTGATATATATATTTTTTAATATATAAGTATATCAATATTTTTTCTAGGTAATTAATATGCTGGGTGAGGATTTACTTATTATAATGTATCTGCTTTTCAACATTAGCCTTTTTCCTATCCGAAACGATCCGAGTCGCCGAATTTTACTCATTTTTATTCCGAATTCAGAAAATTCCTAGCACGAGTCAGTACTAGAACTCAAGATTTCTTAATTAAGTTAATTACTGAAACAACCTTCATATCTCTTTAAAATTAAAATTGCTGCAATTATTATTTCAATATAGAAATATTGTGAGTCATTTCTGGACGTGCTAATTGGCCAGCCAATTAAATTAGGCCAGCGAGTTTATCCGTTCGACATCAACTTAGTAATATAGTGTATATACGTGACGTATATCTTAACCACGTAATACGGGGTAAACTACACCATGTAAGGGGAAAGGAGAGTAGGCTTGTTCCTTGTCGAGATCACGAAAATACAAACGTTGTTATTATTCTGAATGTGTGTCTGGCCGAATAATTAATTTTGTATGACTACCGCTATCTATATCTCTATAGATATATTATCATAATAAGTTTATAGTCTGGTTCTTCTCAGGATAGCCTATACAATCGGAATCGGGCCGCTCATAGCGATTGCGTCCGTGTGTTTTTGTTCCACAGAGGCAAAATACTCAAGCATCCTTTGTAATATGGAATTTAACAATAACAATAATCTTATTATCAGTATTTAAGGACTATTTTTAGACCTATTAAAATAAAGTTTTTTTTTCAACATTACTTCTTCAATAATTGTATGCTTAACGTGTAGGTAGTCGTAATAGCGCTAAATTACTACGCTAATAATTACTTGGAATTCTGTCAGTAGAAAGTTACAAAAATATGTCTACATGTAGGAGAAAAAATAATCAAAAATATAATAAAAATAAATAAAATATCATAGAGACATTTTTTGATTATTTTATATAGCTGTGGTTCTTCTATGAACTCC
The DNA here is from genome assembly GCA_905147225.2 of Euproctis similis. Lineage (NCBI taxonomy): Eukaryota > Metazoa > Arthropoda > Insecta > Lepidoptera > Erebidae > Euproctis > Euproctis similis. Next base: position 19,429,461 of record LR990106.1, read on the forward strand.
ATAAATATATGTTGGATTTATTTTTATTAAATTATTGTATAATTAACTATAGAGATTGACTGAATTATAGAGAGAAACATGACTTAAGCTCGGATTCGTTAAAATCCGATGTTTCTGAAATATAATCAGAATGAAAACTACGCAGGAAAACTAATTATAATCGATATGTAAATTCGGTACTATATGTTTATTACCATGGTACGACATAGTATAAAACAAAGTCGCTTTCCGCTGTCTGTCCCCTGATATGGTTAGATCATTGAAACTACGCAACGGATTTCGTGATTTATTTTTTTTATAGATAGAGGATACAGGACATAGATAGAGGACAGGCTAGTTTTTATGTATAATATAGCAAAAATAGTTTCAAGTTTAGCACTTTAATTGAAAACGCTGGCTTAAGTTTTAAATCAAAACATTGTTCTACATTACTATACAATTTCAAAAGGTCTGTAAAAAATTCTGCGATATTGTATGTCTAAGTCTTAGGAATAACCTACAATTACCTTTTTTTTTCTGAGTCGAAACAAGCTTCGCTGAGTCAATTGACCAAGCGAACTAGCAGCAAAATAAGTACTAGTTAGTATATTATAAAAACTCAGCTTAGATATACAAACATAAGTAATGCTACCACATTTTGTAAGATGTATACGGAAAATATTAATATTTACTCGTAAGTAGATCGCCAAACGGTTATACCTATGTTACATACATACATAAATTCACGCCATTGTTACCCGAAAATGTAGACAGCGGCTGTTAAGCCTCGTCTCGCCGTTATGTTTACGTCCCAAATAGAATAGGTGGCGAACCTATTGCCATACCGGGCACTAAGTTTTCAGTCCTCGGTATTATACCTAGATTTATTAATAATTACCCATGTTTAACAATAGATAACATTAAAAAAGTGGTATTGATGGTACCATCATATTGTGTGGTCTGTTAAATCTCTTCGTGCATAATTTGAAGTTGTTACATTGGCATATCTTCTTTAAGAGCTGTTTGGTATTGTATGTATCAAAATGGAAAAAATGGCAAACAGTACCGATTCGTAATTCGTTACTTAATTTTGGAAGGAAAAACTTGCGAGCCATTAAAAGTGAAATTGGATGTTACGTATTCACCCTTCACCGTCTGTGAAAACGATGAGATATTGGTTAAATTAATATAGTAGTGATTGTACGTCTGTTCTCGTCAAGGAGCAGCTAGGACGTCCATCAGACATGGTTACTGATGAAATCGTCAAAAAAGTCCGCGACATCATTCTAACTGATCGCCGAACAAAAGACTCCGAAGTAACTAAAGAAAAAGACGTAAAGTATGGGACAGCAAAAATAAACTTAAATGAAAAAAAATGCTGTCTGTTTTACGTAGATGACGCCCTGCTTTTTGCCAAACCGCAAACACACTTACCATAATGAAAGATGATTGCTTGAAGAAAGGTTTATAAATGAATGTGATGAAAACCCGTAGCGCCGGCTTAGAATACCGCCACCCCATCTCTTCCCGTAGGTGTCGTAAAAGGCGACTAAGGGAAAGGCTAGAAGGATAAGCAGCAGCATTCTCTCTCAACAAAATACAGCCTACTGCGATCGCCAACCCGCCTGCCAAGCGTGGCGATTATGGCAAAAACCCCCCATGATTGAAGGGACCGGCAGTTGTGGCGCTCTATGGGGAAACCGTTGTCCAGCAGTGGACCTCAAAAGGCTAATGATGATGTGATGAAAACGAAAGTTAAAGTTTTTGAAAGCGAAGGAAGCAAGGATAATGGTTGATGATATAGTGCTGCAATGGTGGATGAAATTGTAAATCTTGGATGCGTGTTTAGCAGTGATAGCAGGAAAGCAGCGTAAATAAAGCATTGAGCAATCTCTTGAGGGTAAAAAAATTCACAATGCGATACTGATCTTTCACCCTAATTTAAGTTGAGTATGGCAGAGTGTGCATGGAAGTAGGATAAATGCGGTCGAAATGAGATCACTGCGCAAAATTTGTGGAATGACTGTCGCTGACAACGTAATAAATAAGGTTGTAAGGAAGAAAGAAGTATTAAAAGAGAACTTCGGGGTAAAAGTCGAAAAGGGCATGCTCCGATGATTTGGAGTTTCGGACATTGTAGAATAAATGGATAATGCAAAACTATATGACTAAGCGGATATATAATTCAAAAGCAGATGAATGTATCAAAAGCGGCCACGACACACATTCTCACTTCATCTTACGGTGGTCTATTCTCTCTGCCTACTCTGCAATGGCCTTGGCGTGAAGTATGTATATGAAATTGGTATGAGACAGGTGTCCGTGCTATGGGTACGACGTCAAAGCAGTGTTGGTAGCAATTTATTCAACATCTGCAGTAGGTTTTTTGTCGAATTCTGATTGTCAATTAAACTTGGATTTATTACTAAACATCTAAGACCAAAAACCAATCTAAGCAATGGAGTTATTGGGGTGACTCTGCTCTGAAAAAGGCAATGGCCGTCCCTTATGGTACCTTTTGTCAGAAAAGTTGTTTTGGGATTTTATAGGAAATATTCTTATCCATTATTTACAGAAAGGGACAACAATTACATGGCAGTATTACAGTGAGTTATTAGATAAATTCCATAAGTCGGAGACCTGGTTCAAAAGAAAAAAATCAACTCGTACAACGTGGTTGTAGCCGAAATAGAAGCGTATTTTGCAGTTTGAGAAACCTTAATTTTTGCAGGGGTTGATATTTGGAGAAACATAATAAACATGTTATTCCTCGCAAAAGAATACGATAAAAATATAATAAAAAAATATTCCTTTAATGTTTTCGTTTCTAACACGGGTATTTATTGATCAACCCTCGTAATTTATTTGTATTTTCCATTGGGCATTTAATTTCTTACTCCATCATCAGATCATTTAAAAATTTCGCCTTTGATCTGAACGAAATTTAAATGAGACCGTTATAAAATAAACCGCTTTATGTAAAAAAATAATAAACATCTGAATTGAGAAAGTAAAAAAATATTTCTTTTACACTCTGTGGTAAACCTTTATTACCTTCAGAATTATTTAAAGATTCCTCCTAAAGTTCTTACTCAATTATACAACTACATTAGTTTGTATTTTCGCTCTTTGCATGCCATTTCGCATCTGATACACAATTCTATATTCCACCACTATGGGTGATTAATAGGAATTATCACTTTCGGTTTCACAATTTAATTCGTTAATATATAAAAATAACATGAGAGTAAAGTTCTAGCTCCTTAAAAGTCGCCTGAATTTATAACGGTATTTCTTGTCATAGAATTTCGTAAATTACCGTATATTTTCTTTAGCTCCTGTGTCTCCACCATCAACTGATTGGCTCTGGAGTAACGCCACACATATTTACATCCAGCTCAGTGGATGGGATGACAGTGGATGTGATGTAATCAAATGGGAAGTAGATTATAGAATGCTAGGATCAAATACTTGGCAGACAGCGGAGAATAAAGCTGTAAGTTTTTTAAACATCTACTTTAACAACAAGTTTAAACTAGTGATCAAGACTAATCAATATAATTCCATTTTCTCTTAGCCCATGGACATAAATTTAGGCTGGAGTTACATTGAGAGCCACTACCAAGCGCCGCCACTACGGTCCATTCCCACATCCTATTCTGTTGGATCCCTTGCTCCTGGAAATTGGTATCAGTTAAGAGTGACAGCGATAAACGATGCTGGTAAAGCTTCTACTATTTACACTTACGCTACCAAGACCCTAGATGGAGGTGAGTGGAAGTCTGATTATTAGTATTTCTGTTATTGTTAGAATATTACGTTTTTACTGACTTTAAAAATTATTTAAAGCTTATTAGATTATACTATCTATTATGTAGACAAAATTATATTATATTGCCCGCGACTTTATTGATTTAAATGAGTAGATGGATAGCGTTTATGGCTTTTTTTCTGCTTAGTTTTCATCAAAATAAGCAGAAAAAGTCTGTGCACGCTTTCCCTCTATTTTACTTTATCGATTTAAATGAGTTTATGGCTTTTTTCTGCTTAGTTTGATAAAAACTAAGCAGAAAAAATCTGTGCACGCTATCCCTCTATTTTACTTTATCGATTTAAATGAGTTTATGGCTTTTTTCTGCTTAGTTTTCATCAAACTAAGAAGAAAAAATCTGTGCACGCTATCCATCTATTTTACTTTATCGATTTAAATGAGTTTATGACTTTTTTCTGCTTAGTTTTCATCAAACTAAGCAGAAAAAATCCGTAAACGCTATCCTTCTACTTTACTTTATCGATTTAAATAAGTAGATGGATAGCGTTTATGGATTTTTTCTGCTTAGTTTGATGAAAACTAAGCATAAAATCCATAAACGCTATCCCTCATTCAACTACTCATTTTAAATCGATAAAGTCACGGACAATAGTTACTAACGCTTGCATACAGTACTTATTTTTCCAACACGTAATTTCTCGTATAGTCCCTTGGAGGTAGATAGAGAAACTGGTGGAAAAATCCTTATATTTAGTATTCTACAAAATAGAAAACTGTTTTTAAAGTTTTGGTAGATCTCTAAAGAAATTCCAACCTAAAACTAACATTTCGTATATTATAATGTATGTTTAGTAAGAACCCCTCGTATCGAAGGTTAAGGCCTCCTCTAGACATTTCCATTTTTTTTTTATTCTTTGCTGTCTCTAGACACGGTTATTATACCATAATGGTTTGATTTCGAAATACAATTTGATTTACATATAGTTTAATGAATGAATCTCCCTTTGAGATAAAATCCGTAATACGGAGATCTGGCGAGACAGACGTAGCCCGAAAGGCTATCACGCTGAAGTGGAGAGGGGCAGGCCACATCGATCGACGGGCCGATAACTGTTGAGGAAGGAAGGTTCTTGAGTGGTGACCACGAACTGGTCGACGTGGTGTAGGACGTCCCCCCATTAGGTGAACCGACGACCTGGTCAAGATTACTGGGAACCACTGGATGCCTGAAGCCGTGAACCGTGAACTGTGGCGTTCGATTGGGGAGGCCGACATCCAACAGTGGATATCAAAGGGTTGATGATGATGATGGTTTAATGTACTGTACATAACAGTTTTCTGACATTTTTAATGTCTGTCTGTAGCTCACTGCATAATACAAACAGAATTTTATTGCTGTCTGTAATATCTCAAGAGATTATCAGAGGAGAAATCCAATACCGATATCATTAATCACTGTTATATTAAAGATCTTGTTATTTCTCGCTTTCTTTGAACATTGTCGGCAATTAGGGGAAAAAAATTCTCCTTATTTCTGTTTTGTTTATTTCACTTATATTTTTGTTTATGTATTGTTTATTTCACTTATAATCTTTTTAAATATGGCTATATGGTAATAATTACAGCCTATTTGAAGGTCTCTGTGGTCCAGTGGTAGAGCACCCCGCTAACGAATCAAGATGTCGCAGGTTCAAATCCTGGCTCACACCAATGACTTTTCAAAATTGTTTTCGAAGGTTATGTGTGATAAATATCGATGACTAAAAATTTTGTGCTCGGTATGACAGTAGGTTCGCTACCTATTTTATTTGGGGCGTAAACATAACGGAAAGACGAGGATTAATAGCCGCTGCCTACACCTCCGGGTGGAAAAGGAGTAAAATTATGCTATGTCATATTAAAGCCTGTTTTCATTGTCATATACGCAGGGACATAGAATATAATGAAAGTAGGAATCGTAGCGTCAGGACCACGTGTGAATGGAGTAACGCTCTATTTATTTTTGTTCTGTCGATACTTTGGTAATTTTTTGAGCGACAGGAATGTCCAGCTGTTAGCTAGCTTATGTAAGCATGATTTGAGTATGGTAGAGTTCGCGTAAAAGAATAATCGCTGTCTAAATAAGAGCACTGTGCAAAATCTGACTGAAGGACAGAGTTATGATTAAAGTAAGGGATAGTAGAATGCATCAATAGTTCAGACGTAGAAATAAGGCTTATATATTTATTTCTAAGACTTTCGCGAATCTCACTCATCGATTAAAACAACTTTTAGGATTATCGTGATATTATCGTGAAAATGATCTCTGTAAAGATTTCGAAACGTCGGGAAATAAATATAAATAAATGATAAATAAACGCGATATAATCCTAAAAGTTGTTTTAATCGATGAATAAGGCTTATGTGTAAGGCGGGCTGTGAAGGATCGTCTCGTTGCTGGTGCTTATTACACCACCAATGACTTCATGACGGATAAGTCGTCTTGGGACCGTCGAATTGCTTGCTCAACGCGGATTGTGTAGTTTGCGTATTGGAATTTGTTAGAGGAATTTGGAGACGTTCTGCAAACATTTCTAATAGTAATCAACATTTCTAATTATGAGTTTGCATTGATGTTGATAAATGCTATATATAAGTTTTATTATTGTACTTACTTGTTGCATAACGTTACCATTCTAAATAGGAGATGTCGCGGCAATAGTGCTCGACTAATATCATAGACTAATATCGTATAACTTCTCTCATTACTTGTACTAGGATGATTTTAAGTTGGTTGGATCATAACTGTGATTGTCGAGTAGTCTGGCTGCTACACATTTTATGTACTATTTTTTCAGTAGCGATGATAATACTATTGTATAAATTTTAAATGGTTTTGAAAAGAGTATTTGGCACATGAGTTTCTTGCCCGATTCTTCTCATGAAAGCCCCTACACTCGGAATCGGGCCGCTCGTGGCGATTGCTTCCGTGTTTTCTTGTTCCACGGAGGCACTTGCCTCAAGCGCTCGTGTCTAAGCATTTTAAATATTATTTTAATTTTAAACATTTTTGTATATTGACTATTTTTAAGTGTCTGTGAAGACCTATGAAAATAAAACCACTTTGACTTTGACTTTATTACAGCTGGCATTATTCGTAACTAAGTACTGAGAATATTTTATTGCATACTAAAATCATTTTAACTTTTGAACACATTTTAATAAACAGTACTAAATTATAAAGTAACACTTTGAAATTATACTCAACAAAATGATAATATCGATACGCTAGAGTTGAGATACTTCAGGAAATTATGTCGCTCAGGCGTGGATGTAACAAGGATGTTTTGACAAGAGCAAAACATGAATTATTTCATCAAAATTTCGTACTAAAGCTGATTATGTTTTTGTTGTAAAGAGATTGTTTACCAGGCCTCGTTGCTTGGCAGTTTATTAGTCAGTCAACCGTTACCAAAACCAATTAGATAAATTTGTTTTAGTACGTTTCATTTCATTTTTGACTTTCTGATTTCAGTTTTTTACTTATCCACAGAAATAATATGCTTAGAGTAAAACTAAACTCTTTATAAATGAATTCTTTTTGTTGTAGAGGAAATCGGCCCACCATCGGAGTTATTAGATTTGAATATGCTGGTCATTATATGCAGTTCAGTTCTCCTCGTAATCTGTCTGATGGCTTTCCTTTGCATATTGCTTAGACGTCATAGGTAAGTCCACTATATCCGAACACTTAACTAATCTGAAATCTCTGAAAGAACTTAACAGATTTATTAAGCTTTGTATTAAAGTCGAATGCCACTTTATTTCCATAAAATCTTGTCAATGAAGCCTGTGGAAAAAGTTATGGTCTTTAAAAGAAACCGTACAATCGACGGACGGGAAGCAGATAAACAATGCAAAAGCGGATGAGTGTAGGAGTCGAGGATGGCCAAGACACATTCCATGACCAAATAGAACGTGTTCTGGAAGAAGCTGATGTTAGGAGCCCCAAAATCGACGCGCGTGCCAGAAATGAGTTATGAAACGAGTGACACGTGTAAGAATCGTGCCTTGTGGCGCTCCGTACTATCTGCCTATCCCGCAACGTATTGGGCGTGAAGTTATGTATAAGATTTAGTTAATTTTTACATGAATTTGAACAGGCAAAGTTTTACATCACAATACCGTCACTCGATCGCTGAAGAAGTGAAGTCTCGGAACGAGAGTGTCGCCTCACAGTCAGAACATAAAGACAGATATGCGCACGCGCCAAGAATATATACCTCGCCAGTGCATAACAGGAAGAGTAATAAAAACGGTAAGTTAAGAACATTTTTCAAAATTTCTCCCTCTGTTAATATCAGATTATAATCTATATACGTAAATAAAAATTAATGTTGTTAAGCGCAAAAGTGTGACCTGAATAATTCGAAAAATATTCCTAAGAAAAATTATGTAGATAATTTAACCTACACCACCCATAGAAAGCTAGGATTCCCACTCGATATGATGGAATTCATCATTGGAATCATGGAAATGGATCATTGGAATTGATCATTTATCGTAACGTCTCTATATTTTACACGTTAGAAATGTTCGAGATCAGTCCATACGCAGAGTTTGCGCTCGGCTTTAGAACTTTCGACCACGTGGAAAATCAAGACCTGCCAAGCAGATTGCCCAGCAGACCGAGATTTGATACTGGTAAGTACTGGTAATAAATGCTCTTCAACTTCAATAAAAAAATATATAACATTTTTACTTACCTTTTAAGCAAAATCCATGAAATACTTCATCAGGGAATATTTAAGACTTCCGATAAGAACAAGAGATACGCTTTGATCTTGACTATTTTATTGTATTTCCAAGCATTATTGTGTAATTATAATAACCTAACATAGTATAACTTTATGCCAAATCAATTGCGGTGTAGATAGAGAAAATAGAGCGCCATAAAAACGGCTTTTACATACTTTACTCCCTTCTTTTTTTTCACACCGACCATCTCTATCAATCCAAAAATATTTCAATGATATACCTAATTAAACTATTAAAAACTCAGCTAATCAGCATAAATTAATGCAAAGGGAGAACATATGCAGCAACTATTTATGTCCATAATTTATGTTTCAAAGTAGCTTTCATTAGAGCTCCAACGTAAATAAAACACGAACGCACATTAATTCTCAATCAACTATTCAATATCTGTGAACAATTTCAATATCAAATGCTTCATTGTTGAGAAATATAAAATGCATTCATTATAGCAACCGCTCCATCATGTTTACCGGTAAACAGAATAATTTAAATTTGGAAAAGGACATTTGGAAAGTCGTGTATCGAACATGTGATTCGGTATTTGAATATTTCCTCTTTAATAACGAACTGGCAGTTTATCAAAATGACATTTAGCGAAGTCATTAGTCCATAGATATAAGAATAATAGATCGGCAATAGTCACCCATAGTTACTATTAGAAAATAAATGTTTTGTAAAATGTGTTGATCATGTGTGAGTGACTTATCAATCAAAACGCTTCAAATTGTCAAGTTTTACATAGTTAATGTTCATGTGTGTTGAAATGTAAATATCCTGAAAATCTAATATACGCGGTTGCGCTGTCAGTGATGAATATTAGTACATTTTTCCTGACATGTGCCATCTATTATAGTCTATCTAAATCTATGCATTAGTCATTCTTGTTAGTGACATTGCATAATAACTGGTTGACGACAAAGAAAATAGTCCATTCCTGACATAGTAAAATATGATCATATACGAGGAAGGTCAAGGATAATAACGGAGGGACGAGGCTTATCAGCCGCTGCCCTAAACCTTCGGGCGTGAAGTTATGTTATGTATGTGTGCTATATTAAAAGACACGATTGTTGCATATCCGATTTTCATAAGTCTTATCATGCACGCTCGTCGATTTTTAAGTGCATAATGAAAAGATTTATAAAAAGATTTGATGAATTTGATGTTTTTCATCGTAACGAGAACTTTAACTATATTAAAAAAGATAGTAAGTGAAAGCTTCTAAATGCTATTTAACTAAAAACATAAACGTGTATAAATTTAATAGGTTTCGTTCATCTGAGAAGTCATACTGAAATATACATGCATCTAAGGCTTGTCTCATAACTCAAATGAAATATGATAACCACATATATTTTACATGGAATTGAATTCGACGTACATTAAATGGATCTCAATATTAATATGTGAATTTTTAACGATTGTTGTTTAGTTATTTTAAATGTTGTTTAGTTTCTTAAAAAAATAATATTTACTAGATGACTCGGCAAACGTTGTTTTGCCAAAATAAATAGGCGGTGGACGACAATTAATATCAAAGTGTATGAAAATAGATGCTGAACGAATGAAAATTTTATAAAAATGGATCGAGCCATTTCGGAGGAGTTTTTTTAGTGATTATTATAACGCCAAAATATGATAATTATTTCGGCCTTACATTAATGAATCACATTGTTCAAGTTCGTCCGTTTTTTTTAATTCGCCCGTATACGAAGTTTGATGGCATTCCAAAATTATTAATCAAAGTTTAAAACAGCCCTTTCAAATCGGTTCGGATGTACAGAGTTTGTGTTCGTAACGAACGAGATCTCCATTCAATAATTCATCAAACGTCATGATCCATGACTTTTTATGTTAACCCAGTCAAATTACATTTGTTTTTTTTTTCATAACATCATATTTTATAGCACAATTTTCATTAAAATTCGGGGAATTCTAGTAGTAGAGTATTCTATAGTTACATTGTCTGCATGAATGAACCAGCTCTAAATCCAGCTGAAGAAATCTCCGCGACCTTTCAGAGGATGGATGTAAAGTGGCTCATGCCACATTTCACTCGGTGAGAGATACCTTAATCACCGAATTAAATGTTGTAGGAGGATTTTTCCCAACCGCGCTGGACGCTCATCACCAGTTGATCCGCTTGCTGGCTTGCCCTTCTTCCCCATAAAAAAATATATTGGCGTACATTTCAAAAGAATAGTTCAAAATTATTATTTTATCATTTAAAAAAAAGATTAACAAAGTCTTTGAGTAGGGGAAACATAAACAACGTCATCATTTATATTCAATTCTTATTTCAAATTCAATCATAGACATAAATTTGAGTTACTCTATCGAGTACATAAGTCAAATCGATTAAAATACCGTTAACTGGGAATTGTATCTGTTCGTAATCGGGTATATAGTCGATACTTAACTAAACGAATTTCATTTTGTTACGTCACCGGTCTTACTTCCTGACCCAAGACCGACTGCCTGTCACCATCAATCTTGATCTAATTCAATAAAATTGATGACTTCCATTTAGTTTCGGCAAAGTACCAAGAACAGCGAGACATTTCTGAAATTTAATTATTTAGTTAAAACGATTGTAAGTGTTTAGGAAACAGATTCAAGTATCACAGATTGCGATTGTTTTAATTTTGATCACGAAAGCCTGTTTATTCTTGATCAATTTAAAATTTTATTATTGATTTACAGATGCTATTTAAATCCAATAGAGTTTTATTGAACTTGATATTAATGACGTTGCAGTAATAGGCTTGTCCTCCTTGTCTATTCATGTGGTCTAACTGTCTATGTTTAAGTGCAAAAATACATAACTCATATTTCCTACTCAATTTTTTAGATACAGTAAAAGATTAATATTAACGGAACTGAACATAGTTTTTGTCATTGTTTGAAATTTAAGTAAAAAATAAAAAAAATCGCGAGATGTCTATTAAAAACAAACAAAAGCACAGGTTACCGGTGTAAGATGTTTTTATTATCCAAAATATTGGTTTAATTATTCTTACGCACAAATCTATTTGGTGTCTTTTGATTTTTCAGTATAATAATTATTAGTTTAATGTATCTAAGTTATATAGACAGGGTATTATAATATTACTAGCTGACCCAGCGAACGTTGTTCCGCATTAAAAGTATTGTCTGCTGTCCCGCTATGTTAATATAATAATCTTTGAAAATATTCGTTTAAATTACATGCTGTAAAGGGCCAGGATCATCTATATTACATGCACAATCTATTTAAGATACTTAATTCTGTGAAAATTAATGCAGTAATGTTTAAAACGCTTCGTAAATAAGCCATTATTTCTCGTAAAAAGTAAAAATATAAAATAAAAATGCTCATTGTAGGTTATCCCTAAGAGATAGACATATGCCCTTGCAGATTATTTTGTAGATCTTTTGAAGGTGTATAACAATGTGGTACATTATTTTGTTTTATCACTTAGGGTTCAGGCAGCGTTTGCGATTAAAGATCTAAATCTTGAAAATTATCACTTTTTTTTATTACACTATACATGAATTATAGATCAAAACCACCCCTTTGACACCCTCTAACTATTAAAAAAACCGCATCAAAATCCATTGCGTAGTTTTAAAGATATACGCATACAAGGTAACAGACAGCGGAAAGTGACTTTGTTTTATACTATGTAATGATAAGTCATATTTTGTATTTATGAATAAAAAGTAAAAAAAATAGAAATCAGGTATTTGCAGGACCAACCCCTCCCTCTTTCCTCTCTCCACCCCACTTGCAACCCTATCCCTATCCCACTAACGAAAACATTTCCAAGGAGGGTTGAGATCAGGCAGGCGGCCGGTCATAATACCATAGCCAAATCTTTTGACAACATGGCTAGTTCAAAAGGATGACATATTGTACCGACCCAATGGGGTCGGGGTACAACCCATTTAAAGTGGAATGAAAGCCGAAATATGATGACTATAACAAGGATTAACTTTATAATAATAATCATTGAATTTTCAGAAACGAGTTTTCAAAATCGTTCGGAATCAGATGACAGCGATAGTACGTCAAAAGCAACAGTATCTGTAATGCCGAGGCGTAAGTTTATTGATCTACTTACTTGACTAAAAAAAATATATATACATACAGACGAATTGAGAACCTCCTCCTTTTTTCGAAGTCGGTTAAAAAAAAAGGAATATTTATGATTTTCCTTTCATATTTATACTTTGAAACTTAATTTCACGCAATTTCATGAAAATTATCGCGTAGTTAACCACTTGATAATGACCAAGAGTGACTATTTTTAGTTTTTACTATAACTTCTCAATTTTACTTTTGGTTCTCGCAAATTCATCTAACACTTTTCCATATATCTCCTTCATTGCAAAAATCACGTGCGAAGTGAATAAGTTTTATTTTATTGTTAAATTCTGTAAATGTTCTTTGTTACAGGTCATTGTCGCACTCCACACCACAGATAACAGAAAAAAACATTAATTCTACGAACATACCATAATGTTTTATATTAATTTCATTTTATATTACTAAGCATATCAGCATATAGCGTGTATAAATATTTCTAATTTAATATAGTTATAAATTATTCAATAAATATATCTAACTGTTTAGTAATAAATGTAGAAGGATAATTTATCGATAGTTTTATTTTTTATCTTATATTTATTTAGTTATTTATTTATTTTGCTCAAATAATGTAACGACTGCAGTTTACTCCTTATTATTATCAAATACAGCACTATACTGTAAACGGAATTATTTCCTATATTATAGGTATAATAAAAAATATACTCAATATAGAAGTAATACTATCAATATAGAAAAAAAGTGAAGTTAGTAGGTTTGCGAATTAAGGTATCGATGTGTCTCTTTCTCCTCTAACTAAAAACTGTTACTTACAGAATAAGGAGTAAACTTCAACAAAACTGTTCATACTAAATAATGATAACTTCTCGTGATTTTCATATCACAAATCAAAGCGTTTAATTTTTTTTATGTCTTCAAGATAAGAGTCCATTTGATGGCAACTGGATACAGATAAAGTTTAATGCACTCAAGATACACAGTACTCCTCATCACTAACATATCTCTTTTCTATTTGTTTTTTTTTAAGTTTTGCGAAACAATATTGGTAACAATGACAGTATTAGACAACCGCCATATTTGTCCAATACTCGTAAAAATTTATACTGAACATAATTATTGTTTTATTACTATATTTTTCTGAATTCCTACTCAACTATTTAACCATGGCTACATCTTTTCATATTAATAAAATACATTATATTAATGAATAATAAAGTTTATTTGTATTCTTATATTTATAAAATCTGTAACCTCTTGTTTTCAGAAATTTGTTCTCATAATATCTCTCTCAAACGCTAAAAACTATACTTCATTTCCAAAAAAAAGAAGCAGATCCTGTCACTGAAGTATTATCAGTTGTATTTATCGATGGATTTATTCGATATTTACTTATCCTGGAAATAATAGCAACTACTTCTTTTGCCTCTCAGTAACTTTCAGGCTCTTGACTAATATTGACAGACAAAACACACATGACATACTATCTTTGATTGATCAATGATATATTGTATTGATTCAGCTTACATGAATTACACTATTTATTTATAAAACATTAAAAACAACCATCTGTGTTCAGACTTGTGCCAAATTTCTTAATGGCTAATAACATAAATAAACAAATCAGCTTTCAAGAAAATTTTAATTATTTTCAAAAAGTATCTTTATTAAAAGACTGATGTTTTCATATAGTCATAAGTTATTTTCATGTCAAAACCTTATTTGCGATATATTTTGGTAATTACTGTATTAGTCTAGGTATACCTAACTAAAATCTCTTTGAGATAAATTTAAAAAAAATAAATTGCATATAATTTTCCAGATTATTATCAAATTATAATTAAAAATCCGGCTCGAAGGACCATCATATGTTTTGTCATTTTAAAAACTCTTTAGCGTCCGTGTAGCTTATTAATCCCTCGGCATATAATAGTCATTAAGTACAGATTAAATGAATTTATCGTCACCTCGTTAGGCCCTAATTACTAACTAAACTAACAAATTACATATTCTCAAAGCTGTCATAAATATGATCACCAAAATATGTCGCATATAATTAAGACTAACTGCCGAATTAATAATTTGAACAGGACTTGTAGTCTTGCCAACTATTACTGAACTATCTACCAACTTTATACAAAATAGTTGGGCGAAACTATCAAAACTTAGGGTGTACGTACGTATGGGGACTGGTAGTGGTGACCCTTTTGTTGGATAGTAGTTTGAATTGTGAAATAAATGTTTTCAGTATCCGTTTACAGTGTTTTATTTGTGTCGTCATAAAATACATTGCTTATACTCGCAACTTTTATGGAACAGACAGGCATTTATAACTCTCATGGATGATAATTTGTACTGGTATGGTATTGATAATATGTTATCAATACCATACCAGTACAAACGGGTAACAAAGGCGTGAAGTTATGTCATAACATAACTTCACGCCTTTGTTACCCGTTTGTGAAGGTGAAGGCAGCGGCTGTTAAGCATCGCCTCGCCGTTATGTTTACGTCCCATATGGAATAGGTGGCGAACCTATTGCCATTAATGTGTCAGTCATCAACATTTGTCACACATAACTTCCGGAAATAATTTCGAAAAGTCATTGGTGTGAGCCAAGATTCGAATCCGCGACTTCTTGATTCAGAAGCAAGGTGCTCGACCACTGTACCACCAAGACTTTTGTAAGTCATAATAAAATGATGATGATGAAATATCGAATCTGGGCACAGATGTTAGGGCAGGACAAGATCTTCATTAGAGTCCTTACCTTATAGACTAACGCTTCTTCACATGCATCAAGTACAATTTTATTAGTCATTGGTTTACAGACACACCCGGATTCGAATTCGAGAAATAATATCCAATCGTGAGGCTATAAACCATGCTAACAGGCTATAAGCCATAACATGAATTAGCAACATTATATTTACGAATCGGAAAGAACACCACCGGAAGTATACTATTATTTTGCTGCGGTTGACATACCTATCAGAGCGTGCTGTTTTATTTGTAAATATAAATCTTCCAAACGCTGAGATTTGTATAACAACGATATTTAACCGCATGCAATGTTTCTCTGGTCGGTTTTTTTCGAAATTTTCCCCTTTTTACAATGTGAGGTACATTGTGACCTTAGGATTTTATATTGATCACAAAGTTATTTTATAAGATTATAAGTAAAAGACATCGTGTTCTTGGTTTTATTGGAACGAAGTTCCTTATCACGCGTTGTGAAAGGGGGCTAGACGGAAAAAATTGTCACGACACTTTTTCCATGCCAAACTGCACTTTCAAGTATCGGCTTATTTAGAAAAATGTAAAACTACCCAAATGGTCTAGTGGCTGGGTTACCTTGCTCTCATACAGGGGGCTCGGGTTCGAATCCCGGTATCGGAACTCTTTTTGAAGTTTTATTTTCCATTTTTTCATCTATCTTCTATATATATATAAGAGATTTCCACCTATATATTGACTCATCACGATATCTCTGGAACCATAAGGCGTAGCGACTTGAAATTTGGTATGATTATTCCTTTCGCCGAGTAGAGGTCAGTTAAGAACGGATTTTACGAAGTTCCACCCACAAGGGGGGTTGCGGGGGTGTTAACAATGGAAAATTCCCATTTTTAACCTATAGCTGCTATCGACTTCAAATTTGTCGAAGATATTGCAGTATTAACATAGCGGGGCAGCAGTTATTACTTTTGATGCGAAACAGAGTTCGCCGGGTCAGCTAGTATTTTATATATGTTTTTTTTAGTTCTAAAATTTTATTACAATTCCTTCACTAATTAATCGAAAGGAACTTCGTTCCATCGAGGTGTCCCTTGACACCTCTCAAGTTTTCTATACCATTCATGGCTAGGTATATTTAGATGAGTTGTAATCATATCGTTAATTTACTAGATGTAAAGGTGTCTGTGTGTTATACACAGTTTCTCTCTTATTCTCTAGTACAATTCATCATTTCATAAAATACTTATTCTATTAAATACTAACGTGGTAAACCCTAATAAATCTACACCCTTCTAATCTTATTCCAGCAACCAGTTAATATGTTTACGTACTTATACTAAAATCTCTTAAATTTGATAACAAGATAATTTTATATCGTATAATATAAAAAATATGGTATATTTTACGCGTACAAAATACGGTATTACTTTTTTGGTAAATAAATCCGTGTATTAATGAACTTTCTCTCTCTTTCCTGTAACAACTTAAAGCTTTTAATTTCTCATTTTTCAATTAAGGGTTAGTGTTAAATTCAGATTAAATACTAAATAGCAACCTGTAGTCTTTAATTAAAAAAAAATTACGATTTTAGCAACAAGAATTAAAAGCCAAAATAACAATGTTTACAATTCTGAACAAGACACCACATTTCTCCTCAATTTTTCTAGTGGAGAAAAATGCTGGAAAAAGGCAACTTATTTTGCAAATATGTAAAGTTTTCCAATCAACAAGTTTTCACTCACTGCAAGTAAACCTTCAATAAATCATTTTACGGTTTCACAAAGTCTCATTGACTTTTATAGAGTTTTCATTGCACCCCTGATTGAGTGTTAACTAGGCTATTGTTATATTTAATTTTAATCCTATTGTAGTATACATTTACACATACACAAATTTACGCCAAATCCCTTGCGGGATAGCCAAAGAGAACAGAGCGCCATAAAGCACGATTCTTACATGCCTCATTTGCTTTGTTGACTTTCGTAACTCTTACCTTAAACGCGCGTCGATTATTAAGGCTCCTAACTTTCCTGCAGAACACCTTTTATTTGGTCATAGCACGTGTGTCTTGGCCATTCGCTTTTGCATTGTATATCTGCTTAGTCAATCTTGTATCATCCATTCTTTCTACATGTCCGAACCATCGGAGCATACCCTTTCTTACTATTATGTATTTATATTGTAGAATTATCGGATTTATTTGGTAGGATCTTTATAAGCCAATATCTTAGGTTATATAAATCAAAATAGTTTCAGCGACTGTTTATTTATTCCTCTTTTACCTACAAACTGCTGATACCAAGTTATAGATATAAATATAAGACAAAAACTTAATTTGCATCTGCAGTTAGCGTATTCAACTATAGAAACCGCTTTTTAACAAATTACTAGTTAACTTTAAAAATGATAATGATTTACATAAAAACGCACACAGCGTCATCTAGTTTTCCAAGCAAAAGCAACATTCAAAACAAATGCTTATGTTATGCAGTACTAGTTTCTACCTAAGACTTCTGTCAATGTTTCTGAAAACATATCATGAGGCCAAAAAGCGACAAATTCTTTTCTCTAGCTCCCTTGTGATTAGTGAAGGAAAACTTGGGAATTGTTCTGTTCTAAAAGTGTTTACTTGTTTAGAAAATATATAACCCATACATATAACTAAATATAGGCAGTGAATTGTGTACAGTAAACTCAATCAAAATGTATTTGACTAATGAATTCAAATTGAAATTTGCAAACAGTATCAAAGGGAATACCTCCATAAGCTGAGTTTTGGACAAGTTTCAATCAATGTCGTTAAGTTTCAATTGAAAATAAGTTTTATAGCAGACGAGATAGAGATGAATTTAGCTTGACAGATATTAAAAAAAGATTTAAGAAGAGTGGAATTTAATGAATTGTTCGAAGCGTAGAAGGAATTTGATTGTGAAACGAATGATAGTGAAAATTAAACAAACAGAGGAATACTGACTTAGTAGAATTAAAGGCGCTAGGCTTTTAGTACTACCCACTACTAAGTTACTAAGTACTACCTACTACTAAGTCAGTATTTCTCGAATAAATAATCTTAGTAGGTATACATTTTAAGGTAGATAGGTTTAACAGTGATAGAGCCAAGCAGTTCGCTGCATAAATGGGCCGGCTCGACCGGTGAAATACCACGATCTCTTAGAAGATCGACGTAAAGTGGCACATGCCGCGTTTCGTTCGGTGAGAGAGGTACCCGGAGGCTCACCCCCCTTCCTCATCCTTTTCTATCCCACCGTTGCATCGGTAACACTATATTATTATGTGTTGCTGGTGTCCATGGGCGTCATAGGTTGTTTGCCATCAGGTGACATGCTTGCCTGTTTGTCCTCCTGTCCCATAAATAACATAATTAAATAAAAAACATTGACACGTTGCATGAATAAATTAAAGCCGATCGACTGAAAGAGTATATGAAGCGAATGTGAGTGGCAGAGTCGGGATTACCAAGACGAAGCTACCACGACCAAATACATGGTCTGATGAGATGTATGACTGTAGATGAGGCGAAAGAGGTGTATGAGGATCGTAGCTTCTGGAAAGCCAAAGTGTCCACCTACCTCTATGGAATGTAGGTTATTTTTTTTATGTACATACTTGTTATTTTATTATTTTAATACAAGACCAGGAGGCATATTATGAGCTCTTAATTCCAGCCAGCTTGTTCGCTGCCTAGCGAATTCGTATTTTCAACGACTAATTTCAGCTAGTCGGTGACGAGTAGTCACTGTCAAATTCACTGTAAATTCGATTTATAAACAACTAATTCTATTTAGTCACTCATGAGTAGTCTAGAATAGCTGAAATTTGTCGTTAGAAATACGAATTCGCTAGGCAGCGAACAAGCTGGCTGGAATTAAGAGCTCATAATATGCCCCCAGGTCACTAATGTGATCGTAACAACTAATAGTTTCCAATTACTTCACACGCAGGCGAGTATACTAAGTACGACGACTATCCAACAGATGAACTATTCACTTTCAGTAATAATTAATACTGATTGTCGGTACGCTTGTTGATGCATACGAATTCGATATTAGAATTAAATCATTTTATGAATACAAAAAATAGATCTTACCTACACGGATCGCTATTAAATAAATTCCGTGTTTAGCCAATGGTATTTTTGGATAAGTTTTCAGTTGATTTCTTGCCTAATGTAGGTATAGCAAAATTCCCGCTAATTATTTAAACTCTGCTATTATATTCCGGTGTAAATAGTCGGTGTAAAAGTAAGAAAAGACATGCTTCGATGGTTTGGACAAAACCAAACAAATGGATGATGCAAGATTGACTAAGCAGATATACAATGCATATAATATAAAATACGAGATACATTGCTAAAAAATTTTAATCTTCACACTGTGTAGTTGCTAATATTATTTAAAAAAATGTTTGTTTGTCGGCACAAGATTAAATTTGAAATTAGTAAACTAATGTTAACAATTATTGTATTCATTATAGTTGCCTGTATTTTTTTGTCTCTAGTTTTGGTATTTTATTACATTATGAGACGGCGATTTTGCCTGCAGAAACTGGTACAAAATATATTTAAACAATCCACCTATTTTAAAAGCAATAATAGCGATGAAGTAGAGACAATAATTATATACCGTTTAAACGAGAGTTTATAAAGTACAGTAAATTTCCTCCACGAGACCGCTAAACAAAGTACTTCAGGGTTACTCGCGTTAATGGCAATTGGACGAACCTTTTAGAAATTTTATATATCGATATATTTAGCTAACTAATATAACATAACTTCACGCCTTTTTCTACCCGAAGGTGTAGGCAGCGGCGGTTAAGCTTATGTTATGTTTACGTACCATATGGAATAGGTGGCGAACCTATTGCCAAACCAGGCACAAAATGTGCAGTCATCGATATCTATCACACATAACTTTCGAAAATGATTTTGAAAAGTCATTGGTGTGAGCCAGGATCCGAACCCGCGCCTTTATGATTCAGAAGCGGGGTGCTCGATCTCTGGACCACCATGAATACATTTTAATTTTATCGAAAAAACTATTATTAATGGGTTTGATGGCCTTTGTTTGTTTTAATTAACTAATTAATTAATTGTCACGACTTTTCTTATACTTGTCAGCTTTCCTTTTCACAAGGAAGTAAAAATTTCATTCTTGTGAACATTGTTCATAAAGAGCTCTGAAAAAAATATGTTTTAATTGAAAAATGTAATAATAAAAATAATCCAAATTTATATTTCAATTTATAAAATTACTGTCAAGTAATTAACACATACAGGCGATGGTAAAAGTTATTCATAATATATTGTATAAATATAAAGTCTACATTTTATTAAATGCCTCTGAATATAGAGCGTCGAATTTGCTTAAGTTAACGAAAGCAGTTTCCATGCGGACTAATGACCGAATTCACGGAGTGGCCTTTCCATATTCATGTGGTTTCCGTCACCAGTCCGTAATTGATAGCGTCCGATAGCCACTGTACCTACTTGGGGCCAAAATTGTTGCTAATCTTACTTATATAATTAAATTTTAGGATCATATTATGTACATTGGGGATACCGGAGAAAAATGAATGAATCTTTATACAAGAACTGGACACACAAAAAAAATAGATGTTTTTGTCTGTCTGTATGTTTTTATTTACATCACGTTACAAATACTGTTTAAAACCATTGTACACACCTTTTAGCGAAACCAAACAATTCAATTAGGATAAATCCATGTTTACACTCGGCTCAGTTCATTTTCTTAAAATGTTTTTGTTCCAAGGGAATAAATAAGGAAACCTTAACTTATTTATTTTTGCGTTAACGTAATTTATAAGAATGTTTCAGTGCAAAAGTGGAGAGAAGACGTCCATATCACACTTTGCATGACCAAGTTGAACTTGTCCTTGCGGAAGGTGATGAAGGTGGTGTGTGCTAATATATATTATAGCTTTGTATGTGTTTCCGGGTGCGATAAGAACTAGTCTATCATCAGTTATCTCAGGTTAGTGCGAGGAAATTGAGATTGATGATCAAAATAACATATAACATAACTTCACACTTTTCTACCCGAAGGTGTAGACAGCGGCTGTTAAACCTCATCACGCCTTTATTTTTACGTCCCAAATGGAATAGGTGGCGAACCTATTGCCATACCAGGCACAAATTTTTTAGCCATCGATATATATCGCATATAACTTACGAAATTAATTTAGAAAAGTCTATGGTGTGAGCCAATGTGAGGATTTGAACCCTTGACCTCTGGTTTCTAAAGCGGTTGCTCGACCACTGGACCACCTAGACTGCTGATGATCAAAATGTCCAAGTAAATTAGGTTACAAATTAAAGCGTAGTGATGCAGAAGTCGAGGAAGGCCACGGTACACTTTCGGTGAAAATATCAAACTAAACAAGTTTTAGTAAAAATTGACGTTTTTTAATGTCTGCTTAAAAATCGACAAGCGTATATGACAAGAGTTATGAAAGTTGAAGAAGCTACTTAGATATAAGAATAGTATCTTGATGCGCTCTGACCTCTCTGCTTACACCACTAGATATTCGGCGTCAAGTTAAGTAGACCGAGTAAGATGTATGACCGTGGTAGGTTGATAAATTGAATAACTACACGTCACTACTATAGTTTTTTTAAATTAATTTTGGTTAACATATCTACTACCATTGACAGTAAAAAGAAAATTGCGCATTTTATGCTCTACTTCCGTATTCATTTAATCGATGAATATATTAAGTAATTGTACCCATCTTCACGGTCATAATTCTCGAAGGTGTAGGCAATAGAATATTTGACAGCCAGGATTTATATCAAACAAACAACAATAGTCCTTTACACTCTTTTATTTGTCTCATAAAATATTAATTTCAAACAGAAGCAAAGTATGAAATGACCGCAAAGTTCTTTTACTAACTGTCATCGTTATAACTTGAAGATTCAGTCATTATGCTTCATGGCAAAGTTGAAGAACTGTGTGAGAAGTTTTCTAGTTATTTACTTGCGATTTACCGTCGCAGTATTTTCAGTAAAAATGGTTTATTTTGCTGAAAATAGGTTTATATTATTGTTTAAGCGAAGGTTACATGATGAGTCCTTAGATTTGACATCATCATCATTCATCTTTAGCCTTGTTTTTTAGAGGTCCACTGCTGGATATAGGCCTCCCCCATAGAGCGCCATAACTGCCGGTCCGCTCAATCATGGGGGGTTTTTGGCATAATTGCCGCGCTTGGCAGGCGGGTTGGCGATCGCAGTAGGCTGTATTTCCTTCAGAGAGAATGCTGCTGCCCATTCTTCTAGCTTTTCCCTTAGTCGCCTTTTACGACACCCACGGTAAGAGATGGGGTGGCGGTATTCTAAGCCGGCGCCACACAGCAGATTGGATATAACCTCATGATAATACCTAGAAATTTTACTAATTTATCTTCACGCTTAGTAGCTTGCTGAGCAGACATAAAGAACAGAGTACCATACGTCAATATTTCGACATATTTCACTCGCTCCATCGACTTTTTAACTCATGTCATGCACGTTCGTCAGTTTTCCAGCTTCTAACTTCACTTTTATTTAAAACGCATTCAATTTGTTTCAAGAAAAGTGTATCGCGGCCATCCCCGACTCCTACATCGCTCCGTTTTAGCTTGTTACCTAATTTATTTGGACATTCTGATCATAAATCACAATTAACTCGCACTAACCTGCGATAACTGATGATAGACTAGTTCTTATCTCACCCGGAAACATATATAAAGCTATAATATATATTTATAGACATTTCCCTTTGTTTCTTGAAGGATGAGTTGGTTCTGAGGTTTGTTAAATCTAATATTATTAGAACGGATTTCAATATTATGGAGGAAAATATCACCCATTTACTTAATAATAAACTCGTGAGACAGATACAAAATGAAGCACATATCCAAAAAAATCGAATACCGTTTAGAAGTAAAAAATACAGTTATATTATATTTATTGAACGATTCCACTCCTGAAATTGCTTTTCGTACCGAATTTGTCCCGATTCATCACTACGGTACTCCCCGGCGGGCCATAAAGGAAATTTGGAGTTGGAATTAATGGATTATCCGATTTCCAATGATATCGATTTGTTTCTACGAAAATAATGGAGGCTGTAATGATTTTCATCATCATCCGTTATTTGATGAAGTCTAGTTGTCATTATATTGAAGATTATTGCTGTAAATTTATTTTGTTTCAATTTGTGGCGCTGTAATTGGTGGCTTTTATTAATATATTTATTGCGATTTTTTTAAACATTGCATTACATTATATAGTCGTCTCAGTGGTTTAGATGTCCAGCACTCCGCTTCTGAATCAAGATGTAGTGGGAATACGAATGTCTTTTCGGATTTTTTTATTATTTTAGGAATTTATGTGTGATAATTATAAATTATCTATGACTCTCAATATTGTACCCAGTGTATGGCAATAGATTCTACCACCTATTCATTTGGGAAAAATGCAGTGCGTCGGTTCTTAACAGCCACTGCCTACGATTTTAGATAGAGAAAGGCGTGAAGTTAAAAAATAATGATTTTTTTCCATAAAAAAATCCATTTTCGATTACTAAATCGTTGGAGGCGTTGAAATACAGTTATTAACAGTTTTTCTTTGCTCCGATTCAACATCGCTTTTTTTCCAAGAGCAATACAGTATCCAGATAAAAATATAAATAATTCATTCAATAAATAATTCATTCTTTTGAGATTACTCGGTCCGCAATGTGGTGATGAGATGTTAGATTGATTGCTGTTATAAATATGGAAGGACAAAAATTCAGAGACCGAATGGCGGACATCTATCGGTATGTCGAATTGCGTCCATTTCATCCGATCTTGATGAAAACTACTTTATATTTACTGTCTGTCAAGTTTGAGGTTAACCAGCGAGGGAGATATATAGTTAACTAATTCATTTAGAACAAGATATATATGTCGGAGCGTGGACTCAGTGGCACCATCTTTTGGGGTCCGTCAGTACCAACCAATCTAGGGCAAGAAGGAAACTCGCTTCCGATAAATCTAATACTGAACTGCCGAATATATTTGATACTTCATATTGAAGCCTAACCTGTAGACTCTGCAAGGTGATTTCACTGTGGTATATTTATATTATTGAATGCGTGCCTTATGGCGCGCTGTTCTCTCTGCCTACCCCGCAGGGAATTTGGCGTGAAATTATTTTATTGAAGATTTATTTTACTTGTGGAAAAAAGTTTTTTTTTTTTTAATTGACCAGTGGTATGTTTATGACCAATATTATTAAACAGTCTGGGCAATCATTACCTAAATCTACGCTGATCCATTATTTTCCTACTAAAGATATTACTTCCTGTACTAAAAGAAATACAAGAAAATGTTATGTACAGTTATTAATCAACACAATATTGCACAACCAAATTAAACGTGTCCATGCAGAAGGTGATGTAAGGATCTGTAAAATCCGAAGAGCCTGAAAAAAAGGGGTAATAAAACCGGAAAAAGCAAGTGATAAGCTCTGTTCTCTCTGCCTACCCCTCAAAGGTTTCGGCGCGAATGTTTTTTTTAGGATAATTTAGAATATTTTCAACAATATTAAAATAAAGAATAAAGTCGTCGATAAATACTATTATGACAGACTAATGAAGAAAATCTTTTATTATTATGAAAGGACACAGCATAAAAGCCTTCAAAACGTCTCAAATTCTTTTATATTCAAATTCCAAGATTGTCTTATGAATATTTCAGACCACAATATTTCTGTATAAAAAAATGACAAAATGAGGAAAATACTTTTCAATGAACCGGTCTAATGAGTTTGCATTGTTAGAATGGATCTGACGGTTGGTTAGATATTAACTCAAGCTGTATTTAACCATATTTCAAATATCGTAAGACAACTTCGGTGTTTGAATTGTTTAGTTATGTTCGTCGATTCGTTTCATTGAAAATAAAGAGAAAGCTTGTTTACGTATCGTATCTAAATATATTATTTATAATTTAATTTTTAAATAAATTGAAGTATTTCAAAATAAATTTATCTAAAACAGACATTTAGAAAGTAATTTACGCGCCTACGCGTAATAGGCTTTAAATTATTTAAAAAAATATAATGTTATCATTACATATAAAATTGGTGATTCAAAGAGAGATATCAATAAAATTATATACTAAAGAATAAGGCGGCAAAAATTGAAGTGATTATTTGTGTAATCATAGAGCCATTTTTTTTTTATATTTTGATAACGGGTTAAATTTGACCACAGTGAACGTTTATAAGTAAATTAAACATCATTTAAACTTAGATAAAATAAAAATGCATAAAAACACAACAACATAACATAACATTAATTCACGCCTATGTTACCCGAAGGTGTAGCAGCGGCTGTTAAGCCTCGTCTCGCCGTTATGTTTACGTCCCGAATGGAATAGGTTGCGAACCTATTGCCATACCGGGCACAAAGATTTCAGTAATCGATATTTCGTCATATTTACTTAACTTCCGAAAACAATTTCGAAAAGTCATTGGTGTGAGCCAATGTCAGGATTCGAACGCAGACCTCTGGATCAGAAACCGTGTGCTCGACGACTGGACCGCCGAGACCTTCGAGACATTTCGTAATAATAATGAAATAAGATGCATACATCACAGTCTTTTCATTAAATATTTACAAGATATTAATTACATGAAGCCAATTAAAACAACCCTTTGTATAAACAATGGAAATATATACTTAACAGAACAAGAGGTTTTAGATTTTTTTACATTTTCACTCGTATGATTAGTCTAAAGTATGATTTTCAGCTAAGTAAAACTATAAGTCTAGCTTTAAATATATATACACAATTAGTTTGTAAATATTGTTGCACTAAAAGACTAAAAGAGTATACGAAGGGAATGTGAGTGGCAGGGTCGGCATCGGGAGACCATGACGTGTTTAAAAAAGGCAAAATGCGTAATACCCGAAACCGTGAATGCGTGATGAGATGTATGCCTGTGGATGAGACAGAAAAAGTGTGTCAAGATCGTAGCTTATGGAGAGCCAAAGTCTTTGCCCACCTCTATGGGATACTATTTAGGGGTATTCGGTTAGTCATTTTCTCACGGGAGGAGAAAACTGGGAATATGTGTGTGAATTTTGAAACTGATTTTCACACGAATTTGACAGTTCGGTTAATCTTTTCCTGTCCCTAAAACGTTAAATTTATTGGTTTACCTTTAAATAAAATATTTCAATACGTGCTAATCGGCCGACCAATGTAATTAGGCTTACCCGTTTATTCGTGTTCATCATAAACATGGTAAATTCAGTGAATTATATGGGTACGTGAGGGATAGCATAATACAAAATGGAATGACTTGACTCGGTGGTTTGGAGGTCGAGCACCACGTTTCTGAAGCAAGAAGTCGTGAGGTCGTATCCGGGCTCCACACGCAATAACCTCTCGGAATTCTTTAATAAATTTATGTAAAATAGTTATCGATGACTGACAACATTCTGCCCGCTATATAGCAATAGACTCCCTCTTCACGTATTCCGTTAGGGACGTAAACAATCAGCTAGTCGAGGCTTAACAGCCGCTACCTACACCTTCGTGTAGAAAAGGCTTTTATTTATCGCATGTTTTTTTCTAAAATGGCTTACCTACAGGCTCAGCAAATGGGATCTGATACATTTTTTCAATTTTCAAAACTGGATTAATTGTTAACGTAAAAATTGGCCAAGTAATAGCGGCATAGAGGATGAAAATGTAAGAAAGAATATGAAGAGTGAGCGCTTATTGTAGCAAAGCCACAGGTTCAAGCTAATATGCTGATGTAGTGTTTTAAAACCCAGCCACATTTCATTTCGACTGTCTATTATGAAATCAATTCCATGCAAATAAAAAATGTGTATGGCATCATGTTAGCTTCAACCTGCAGCTTTACTACAATAAACAATCACAGATCTAAATAAATATGTGACTATACGATCCAAGACGAAGAACATTATCGATCATAATATAATAATAATATAAGCAAGTAGCAAAGAAAAATATTTCAATAGATATTTACTGAATCTGCTCGAAGAGTCTGTTTTCTTGGATATTTTTCCTTGAATTGTGTCTGTAGTAACATTTATAGAATTGCCGTTTATGAAAAAAAATTAGCTGTCTACTTATTAAAAGAAACAAGTTTCGTTCAGACGTGTAAAATTGATGAGAATTCCGAGCTTCAAAACTGTTCAAATAACTCAAAAACAATCGTCATTATTATCGACTTATTTTGACGCGTTTCCTCGTGCACTAGTAAAACAACTCACTACCGAAGAAGTCAACGCATTCGATTACTATCCGAGTTTTTAGCATGGATGTTGTTGAATGCTTTCTTCTAAAATAAGTAATTTACAAAAAGAATTACACGTAGTGGTCTAATTGTCATCGTTGGGTCGCTGGAGGGAACTACCATAATAATAATAAATAAAAGTTTAAAAAAACTAAAAAACACGCTTTTTATAGAAAACCGAACTAAAAAATAGAAAAATAAAAAAAAAAATATTTTATTTTAAAAAAAGTGTGATTTATTTTATATTTTTTAGTTCGGTTTTCTATAACAAGCGCGTTTCTTAGTTTTTTAAACTATTGCTTAACTATTTTAAAGCGTGCTAACAACGGATATCAAAACCGAATTTGAGGAATAGCGCCATCTGTGACTTATACAAGGAACTTGTTTCAAGTTGATAACGTAGACTTTCCGCTGATTGCCACTAGATGGTGCGAGAAGTGAACTATGAACACTAAAAAGAAGTCGGTTACAAACAAACATACAAACATACAGGTGAAGCTAATAAAAAGCTAATAAAAATAATAATCATTTATTTCAGGCAACATGACCCATAAATACATATGAAGTTATAATACAATACAATACATAGTTACAATACATAATTTCAATATACATATAGATATAAATACAATACATAATAATTAAATTATTCAGCCGACCTATTTCCGCACACACATGCGTCACCGACTCGGTATACCATGTGAGATATTTGAGCAATGACCCATATATGTGCAGTCCAGGCGGCTCGCAATCATGTTCAGGATGCTGTTAGCGCTGCCCCGCACCCTGCACACCAGGGAAGCACACATAGTGGACTGGAAGCAGTCCATGTGTGCGTCAGACATCATAACAGAAGCATTGAGTTGCTTAGCATGGAAAACTAAGCGACGCAATGTGTCCAAATGTTATTAATTTATTCAATATTTGTTTTTAATACTGCTATCATAACGTGGGAAAATGTGATTCTTATTAGTTAGTATTCTTTTTATCAATAATGAATGGACTTGCTCGACCGGTGATATACCACGGCCTCTCAGAATATCGAACTCACGTAGCTAATGCCGCGTTTCACTCGGTGAGAGAGGTATCCTGAGGGCCAACCCCTTCCCTATTCTACATTAAAAGAGGCACTGCAACTGTAAAACTTTCTGTGTTACAAGTGTTCATGCCGCCCATAATTAGTTGCTTACTATCGGGTGAGACGCCTGCTCGTTTTCTCCCCTATCCCAAAAAACGTAGTATGTTTGAAAACTAGTGGTTGGATAGTGGATACATCATAACTTAAGAATATAACAAGCTCACATTTCTTTCCGGAAAAAATATTAATCCGTAAATTAATGAGTATACTTATTAAAATTTTATTTTATATTTTCGCATAATTAAAAAGTTGTATTTTATTAATTCTGTTAACAGTTTATGTTTAAATTATCTGTAGAAGAGAAACCGATGTGTGCGTTAGATTATTTTGTTTATTTAAATATGGCTATTGTCTTTGCAGACGTCTGTAATCGTGTAAAACAATGTCCATCTTAAGTCAACATCTTAATCTTATGAAAATCGAAATTGGGAAAGTCAAAAAGCTTTTGGTTCTGGAATTAATTAGTAAGATTATGAATTCCCGAGTTTTAACTAAAAGTTGTAATGATATTATTAGGAATCTTGTTAAATTTGTTTTTATTAGCTTGATGTTGATGTCTACATATTAGGTCGGGGAAAAAGTCTTTTCGCATAACGTAGGTATAAACTTATTATAAAATTTCTTTGACTGTACTATTTGTGTCTGGCTGGTGTTGGTAACATTAAAAAGGTTACATTATAAAGAAAAGAAAAAAATAAAAAAAAGTTGTTTCCCGCTATTTTTCATTTGTTTTTCTCTCCGTAAAAATGAGTGAATCTAATGAAGAAATTCGATACATTTTAAAATTGTATTATAAAAAAGGCAAAAATGCAACTCAAGCAGTGAAAAAAATTTGTGATGTTTATGGACCTGATGCAGTGTCAGTAAGAGTAGCACAAATTTGGTTCAAACGCTTTCAGTCCGGAAATTTTGATGTTAAAGATGCACCTCGCTCTGGTCGCCCTGTTACGAATAAAATGGACGCCATTTTTGAAAGAGTGGAGCAAGATCGGCATATTAGTAGTTACGATGTAGCTGAAGAACTGGGAATTGACCACAAAACAGTTTTGACCCATTTGAAGAAAGCTGGTTATACAAAAAAGCTCGATATTTGGGTGCCACACGAGCTCACTCAAAGAAACTTAATGAACCGTGTACTCATTTGCGATTCATTATTGAGACGTAATGAAACCGAGCCGTTTTTGAAGAGATTGATAACTGGCGATGAAAAGTGGATCACGTACGACAAGAACGTGCGAAAAAGGTCGTGGTCGAAAGTTGGCCAGGCTTCACAGACTGTGGCCAAACCTGGCCTAACACGAAATAAGGTGATGCTGTGTGTATGGTGGGATTGGAAGGGCATTGTTCATTATGAGCTTTTACCGTCCGGCAAAACCATCGATTCTGATCTTTACTGCCAGCAACTGATGAGATTAAAGGAAGCAGTCGAGAGAAAACGGCCGGAATTGATCAACAGGAAGGGTGTGGTCTTTCATCACGATAACGCTAGACCACACACATCTTTAGCCACTCAGCAAAAATTAAGAGAGTTCGACTGGGAGGTCCTAGTGCATCCACCATATAGCCCTGACCTTGCGCCTTCAGATTTTCACCTGTTTCGGTCTCTTCAGAATTCTTTAGGTTCTGTAAGGTTGACCTCAAGAGAGGACTGCCAAAACTATTTGTCCCGTTTTTTTGATCAGAAGTCCCAAAGTTTCTACAGTAACGGGATAATGTCTCTGCCCACAAAATGGCAGAAAGTTATTCAACAAAACGGTACATATATATTGTAAATAAATGTAAATAAACTTTGAAAAAAATGTCTTGACTTTTCATACAAAAATACGAAAATACTTTTTCCCCAACCTATTATGTAGTGTCGGCGTTCTGGTGTATGCTGAAACAAGAATGCTTACGATCAAATCGTGGTTTACCCCAATAACTTTTTGAAAGTGAACGACTAATAAAGAATGCTTACGTTCAAATCGTGGTTTTTGAAAGTGAACGAGTAATAAAGTCTATGTCTAATAAAATTGTGCCCGATATATGACAGTAGGTTTTGCAGCCTGTTCCATTTGGGACTTAAAAAATCTTCGCAATAGGCAATAGGTTCGCTACCTATTACATTTGGGACGTAAACATAACGACGAGACGAGCCTTAACAGCCGCTGCCTACACCTTCGGGTAACAAAAGCGTCAAGTTATGTTATTTACATACATAACTTTTTAAAACATAAAACAAACCAAATAAACCCACAAACCAAACGTATTTAGGTCGATTAAAGCGGAGAATTAACTGTGAAAATGGACCAACAGTAATTTGAGGTGAACGTCAAAATATTTCGGGAGTTATTGGTATAGTAATAGATAACTATCCAGGAACCTTTCTCTTTAAGTAAACACAACATTAGCAACTTTACGTTGGCTTTTTAAAAGGTCACGGTATATCACTCTTAACGAAGGAACGCAGAATGAGATGATATCACCAGTCGAGCTAGCCATTGATACAGCAGAAACGCACCACCCACTATTTCTTTTTCAAAAAAGTTTATTCAATCAAAATGGTTGACATTCATAACTCTCTAGACATCTTCTAAGCTGCGTGTGTGTCTTATATACGTAGAAGTTTAGCAACTTGGAAACCACAACTTTTGCAATTCCGCCCGATTGCATCTTGTATATAAAAGGGTTTTGCAATCTGCAATACCGCGCAGATCCTCGGAAATGAAATCTGTTATTAGTTTACTTTTAAAAAATATATTATACAGGACAGCTTTTATTCCCAATCTGTTTATTTTCACCCATAAAGAAAATACAGGAAAAAAATGCCTATTCAATATGTACTATATAGGTATGTAACATTATCGGAACAGAGCTAAATTAACAGAGTCCATCAAAACCAATATATAACATTTCTTAAATATATTGCGTATATAAAAGTTTGCGATCGCATATCTTCGTAGTTGTCTACTGGATTACATCCGTTAGTATCGGTCATACTTTCAAAATGAAGTGATTTATTTTTAGAACATCCGGTCCGCAGAGCTTATAAGTATAATACTGAATTCGCCATCAGTCAACTGGTCGTGAATTCAGGATGCGAGGAGGTAGGGGCGGAGGTCAACTTATTGCTTTGCGATTACTTATTGCTTCGAAAGCGTCGAAATACCTTTATTTCTAACTTTTCTTTTCTTCGAGTCATCATCACTTTTTTAACAAAAACAATAGACTGTTCATCATTGATTCATTTGCGATTACCCAATCCGCAATTTGGTGACAACAGGCTGGCTGGCTGGCTGGCTGGCTATTATAAGTTATTAAGACTTTGATTAGTCTGCTTAGTTAAAATTATTTGTAATAACATATTACCAACAACTTCGGAATCTATAAGAAGGAAACTTTGAGTTATTTGAGTTTACCACAGTCTTCATTCTTTTCAAAATATATATAATTCGTATGAGATATCATGAAACCCATTAACCTTATATTCTTATAACTCTTTATCCAATTTAAATTACATTCACATATAGTAGCTATTATGCTATTTCTTGAGATATGCTCAAGAATTAACGTAATTTCGTTCACAATTTAATACTAATTAAACTCTTTTATTTTGTTTTATCATCTACTACTTGACCCGGAAAACATTGCTCCGCGAGAAAAGTAATAAATAAGTAACATACATAAAAAAACATAACTGCACGCCTTTTGTTACCCGAAGGTGTAGGCAGCGGCTGTTAAGCCTCGTCTCGCCGTTATGTTTACGTCCCAAATGGAATAGGTGGCGAACCTATTGCCATACCGGGCACAAAGTTTGTCAGTCATCGGTATTTATCACACATAACTTCCGAAAACAATTTCGAAAAGTCATTGGTGTGAGCCAGTGTCTGGAATCGAACCCCGGACCTCTGGATCAGAGGCCGTGCGCTCGCCCACTGCGCCACCGAGACATTTTTGGATTTAGCATTCATCCTTCAATAGATCATCCAAGAGTTACAAATAAAAACCACACCATTGATACCTTCTATCTATTAAAAAAACCGCAGCAAAATTCTTTGCGTAGTTTCAAAGATATAAGCATATAAGAAGAGCTCGGACAGCGGAAAATAACTTTATTTTGATTCATCATTATCATTACATAATATAAAATAAAATACACAATTTTTAAATACACTTTAATCAAAACAGTGTAGTCTTAAACTAAAATAATACCAAGTAAGAACACAACAATAAAATATTAGTATATATTTCAATACTTAACTGAATCCTGTCAAATAAATATATTATCTCTAGACTATTCTAGACCAAGGAGGACTATAAAATATTTAACACTCTTCAACGTAGAAGTCACCAATCCAATTTGTCTGGGTCGTACATCTCTACCAGCATAAATCTAGGGCAAGAAGGAAACTCGGCTTGCTATAAATCTAATAGTTTACTTCCGAATATGGATGATACTTCATATTGAAGCCTAACGTGTTAACTCTACGAGGTGATTTCTCTGTGGCTTCATTCAATTTATTGAAAATATCTTTTATCTGTAAAATATATTAAAATAATAAATTGCGTCCTCGGTAAATACTATTTTCACAGACTCTTGAAGAAAATCTTTTATTATTGCGTAAGGGCACAACATAAAAGCCTTTAAAACGTCCCAAATTCTTTTATATAATATTCAAATTCCAAGATTGTCTTATGAATATTTCAGACCACAATATTTCTGTATAAAAAATGACAAAATGAGGAAAATGCTTTTCAATGATCTGGTCAAATGAGTTTGCATTGTTTGAATGTATGCGCTGGTTGGTTAGATATTAACTCAAGCTGTATTTAACAACATTCCAGATATCTTAGTAAGTGCACTTCAGTATTTCATATATAGATTTAGAGCACATGACATGATAAACAGTGAATAAAAAAAATGCTAAATATTGAATAGTTAGTATATTTTCAAAATTTATTTACATACTACAAACATTTAGACGTATTTTACACGCAAGTAACTGAAAAGTACACCACACAGCAGTCATTGTAGTGCTTATTTTTTATAAAACACAGAGACCATTGTTTGTTCTAATATTTTGATAATGTGGTACTGAATTTAACCATACTAGACGTTTATATGCAAATTAAACATCATTTATACTGAGACTTTCATAAAGTAGAAATAGAATTCATATTATTTTTATGTTTTTATTTTTAGTCATATATAACTTCAAGTCTAGCTTAAAATATCTAGGCGACATGAGTTCTTTAAACTGATTTTTATACGACTTTGACAGTTCGATTAAACTTTTACCGTCCCTAAAACGTTAAATTTAGTGGTGTGGTTTACCTTTAATATTTATTTACGTGCTGATCGACTGACAAATGAATTACGCTTACCAGTTTATTTGTGTCTAACACGACCTTGGAAATTTACCGAATAATATGCCAACATTAGGCATAGCTTAATACTATATGAATATGCAAGAACGGAGAGAAGTACTTTCTTGAATATATCATCATAATTCAAATACTATATGGAATTCATCATCAAATCGTCCCCAAATCTATACATATAAATAAAATCGAGTGTTTGTTCGTAATATTGAAATATTTACTTATACACCAATACAATATTTTTTTACAATTTTTGTTTGTCTGTCAATTTCTTTCGGATCCTCTCTGAAATGGTTGGACCGATTTTGACAAGATTTTTTTGACAGGTTGCTGGTGTAATAAGGCTAGGCACTTTTTTTAGAAAATAAAATACCTTTATTTTATTGCCTCGGAGGCTAAACATGGATCGCCGGGTCAGCTAGTATAGAGTAAAGTTAAACATGAACATATGCGCTTTAAAATCAAAAAGATGTATCGCTACAGGATGGCATACCGACTGTAATCAATGGGGCGTTATACCTCATTACGAACTGTTTTGTACGCTATCGCTGCAAAACATTAATACGGATAAAGTCTCTGCAGCTCAATACGAGTTCATGATGCAACTTATGAAAATTAGTGCTTAAAAGCTGTAAGCTAATAAGCTGTGTTCAATATTATATTTTAAATTCAGCATTTAGCAGTTCTATTATAATTAAGACTAATAAATAACAAGAATATATGCAAGTAAAATTAAGAGGCATTAGTTTAGTTAATCAGCTTGTATAGGTAGTAGGCTGGAAATCTAGGTGTACCGCGTTTGTTGTGTTTCAATAATAAATATATATATGAAATACTAATTAAATAAAAAGGAAAGATGTATTTCTTTTGTGTAAGTTTTCAATCTAATTGTTGGATAGTGGAAACATTTTAACTTAACGCCAAATTCGTCTTCCGTTCAGGATTTATCCGGTTCATAACTTTTTATGGATTATATCGCGTTTACTTAGAACTTTTCTATTTACTTCCCGACGTTTCGAACTCTTTACAGTGATCTGAAATGTAAAGAGTGCGAGACGTCGGGAAATAAATAGAAAATAAGTTCTAAATAAACGCGATATAATCTATAAATGTGATTCGCGTAAATCTAAGCAATAAATATTTATCCGGTTCTTAGTGGGTTAAATACGGCTAGTGTGGCTAACTACCCTTTTACTTGCGGAGTTATATTTTTTTAATTCTGTTAACATTTTATTTTTGAATTATACGTAGAATATATTTGCGTTAGATTATTTTGCTTATTTAATTATAAGAATTGTCTTCGTAGACCTCTGTGTTCATATAAAACAATCTCCATCTTTATCAACATCTTAATGTTAACAGAATCAAAATTGGGAAAGTTAGAAAGCTTTTGGTTCTGAAAATAATTAGTAAGATTATGAATTCCCGAGTTTTAACAGAAAGTTGTAATGATATGAATGGGAATTTGTTAATTTCATTTTATTGAGACTTTGTTTCGTTATGAGTTTTAATTAGGTTGGTATTGATAATTAAATATTAGTGGAAGGCCGTAAGATATAATATATCATTAAATCCAGGGCTAGTCAATAAATCTTCATACAATTTTTGTAATGCGTTTCTAACAGTATATAGAAAAATGTTAAAAAAATATTAACTCATCGGTATTTACTTTACTTTTCTGTATTTTCAAGTTATATTTTGAAAGGGAGAACTATTACAAACTTTTCCTAAGGTATCAAGGAACTGCAGGTATAAAGGCGAGGGTGGAGGGAATTAAAGAAAAGGGACAACAGCAATACCTATCAAGCTACTGTGGGTATTTACGTAGGTATTTTAATGCGTTTTGAGAGTAAATATTTCTGACTTTTGTTTATTTGTAACTTATGTATATTTATTACGCATTTCATACGATAATTGTTCATAACTAACCATAAATGTGTTAAACAAACTTTGAAAATATATAGTAGCATAGATAGTATTTGACTCTTATTTATCTTAAAGACTAAAGCCCGAATACTGAACCGTCACTCAAATATATAAGTGCTACTTAAGCGTTTAAGTAGCTGTCACATTAGACAGAATACGTGAAGTTTGAGCAGTAAGTAGCACTTTAGTAATTGTCAAATTTGAGTGGCGGTTCAGTATTCGGGCGTTAAAGAATTACGGCAAAAAGGCTTGTATTTCTAGAATGGCAGGAGTAACGACTCGAAACTAATTGAGGATCTGTTCGTGTAAAATGAAAAACCTAGACGAAACTTGTTTTTGTAGCAGGGATCTTTGTAGAACAGAAATACTTATGAAGTACCTTCATCGACTCAGTATTTTAGTGCGATCCAAGAGGAAAATTAATTAACAGCACGATGAAAATAGATAATTATTTGTGCTGTGTAGAAGTGAATTTATTCACAATGAAGTTCTATAGATACAGCATCTGTAGATACTGTAATGAAGTAATAGGCAGTATATATTATTATAATACGCGTAGAAGACTTAATTCTATTTAAGAATTGGAAGAATGCCCTGGGTATGAATCGACATCAACAACTATGAAGATATATTTCCCTAGTTATCGGTACATCTATAGAGATTTAACCCAGAACTTCCCGTACGAAAGAAACGCAGTATGAGCCCCTTTACGTTGGTTTCCTGAAAGGTAGTGTACGTATTCACACAGGAACTGGTGTAGATCTACAACAGTTGTTTTCTGTTCAGAAAAGTTCTTTCACCAGAAGGCTTGACATTAAAAACGCTCTAGACATCTTTTAATCCGACCCTGCGTCTCATATGCAATGAGAAAAGTTCACTATTAGTCAATATTGACTGTATTCAAGAAGTTTAACAACTCGGATACCACAACTTTTGCAATTACGTCCGATCGTATCTTGTATATAAAAGGGTTTTGCAAGCTACAATACAGCGCAGATCCTATGAAATGAAATCTGTTATTAGTTTACTTTCAAACAATATATTATACAAGAGAGCTCTTACACAAAAACTGTTTATTTTCTCCTATAAAATAAATAATTTTATTTTTCCGACAAAAACGAGCATTGCCTATTTAATACGTATTTTATGTATGTAATATAATGGGAACTGAACTAAATTAACATTCTGCATCTAAACCAATATACAAAATTTCAGAAATGTATTTTCGTATGTAAAAGTTTGCGCACAAATATCTGCGTAGTTATCTACTGGATTGCATCCGGTCGTATCGACCGTATTTTCAAAATGAAGTGTTTTTTTTTAGAAAATCTGGTTTACGTAATATGCTTAATCATGAATTTATGAGATTTATTCATATTTATTATATTTTTTATGAGATAGTGCCCAAACTAGAAGGCATGGGTGTTAAGTGACTAGCTCCGCCCTTGGACACCCTCATCATAGATAGTGTCACATATATCGATAGGAAGGGGGGTCAGGACCGGGAAAGAAGTATTTCTGCAGATCCAAGAGGTCACGTTATTTTACCAGTTAGCCCATTCATGCAACTGCCTGGCTTGTGGTACATTATGAGT
Organism: Euproctis similis; assembly: GCA_905147225.2. Taxonomy (NCBI): domain Eukaryota; kingdom Metazoa; phylum Arthropoda; class Insecta; order Lepidoptera; family Erebidae; genus Euproctis; species Euproctis similis. Next base: position 19,467,198 of record LR990106.1, read on the forward strand.
AATGAAATATAGTCATTTAAACTAACTGTATGTGTAAAAACCATTAAAATATGTACATCAAGTACTTTATTTCAAACCGACTGGGTCCGGTTTGAAATATTTTGCTCCTTGCATATCTTAAGGCACCGGATAATTTCCGAATTCGTATTAAGCAGAAAGAAGTGGAGAGAACAAAGGCTTTTGTTTAGAAGAAAAAAAATTAATGCCTACGGGTTTCGGCGTCCAATTTGTCGAAAAGCATTCATTCGCTCCTCCCGATCTATTTTACTTGTAAATTTAAACGCTTGTTTCCATATATTTTCTTTTTCCAGATTATTCTTACAAATATCAAGTTCCTTAGTTTGCTTTTGCTTGGAAATATTGGATCCCATATTTTCTTATATTATGGTTATAAATAATTTACAAGTCATAAGATTCTGTTATGAAGTAAAATTCTTCCAATATCAGGTTTTTTACCTCATTTGTTTTTTTTTTTTTGAGTAAATTATAGCTGGACTCATCGAAATTATTTTTGACCCTAAATGTAATAGATAAGTTTATTATTATTATTATTATAAACCGGGCATAGCTCTCATCTCTCTGTCATCGATATTTCATATTTGTTGCAAATACTTTCCAAACAGAATTCCGAGAAGTGATTGGTGTGAGCCAGGATTAAAACTCGAGACTTCTAATAAAATAACGGGGCGCTGAACCCCCATGCCACCAAAAAATTAATCTGTTAATTAGCTACTATTAGCTAATTTAAGTTCGCAAATTAATGTCACACTAAAATATTTGAATATACATTAATAATCTTATTTTATAAATTACCTAATCATTACATAACATAAAATATAGTCGCTTTTGGCTGTCTATCCCCATATATGCCTTTATCTTCAAACTACGCAACGGATTTTGATATTAACGGATACGGGAACGGATAGAAAGAGGGTGTCAACGGGATGGTTTGTATGTATAATTCATCTATGATGTTGTAAAAAACGTGATAAATCTCGAGATTTAGGATTTTCATTGCAAATGCTGGCTGAACCCTAAACGATAGATCAAAACAATGCACTCCATTATTATACACCATAAGAAGGTCCACAACAAAATGCGCATTGGTGTATGTCTATCTCTTAGGGAGAAGCCAAAAAGACCATATTTATTCCTTTACTTTTTAAACGGTGGTCTCGTTGGTCCAGTGGTCGAGCACACGGCTTCTGATCCAGAAGTCGCGGGTTCGAATCCTGACACCTCACATCAATGACTTTTCGAAGGTCTTTTCGGGAGTTATGTGTGATAAATATCGATGACTGAAAACTTTGTGCCCAGTATGGCAATAGGTTCGCCAACTATTCCATTTGGGACGTAACAAAACGGCGAGACGAGGCTTAACATCCGCTGCCTATACCTTCGGGTAGAAGAAGGCGTGAAGTTATGTTACTTTTTAAACCATAAAAAGTTCGGGGGGTCAACTAGTTATCATATAAAGTAATTCCTTTACCATTTCATCGTCTCTTTCGGACACCGTTAAAAAATCTAGAAATAAATTTGGTGTGCCAACCTGATGAACCTAGCTTCTGCTACAGCAATAGCAGCAGTTTGACTTCCTTATCTCACCTTCTTTCTATAGATATTAATTAAATTAACCAAGTAAATTTGCCTGCGTATATATTATATTTATAAACTTAATCCAGGGCTCGATGGTCCAGCGATCGAGCGCCCCGCCTGAGAATCAAGAAGGCGCGGTTTTAAATCCTGGCTCACACCTATGACTTTGTGCCCGGTATGGAAATAAGTTCGCCACCTGCTCATATGGGACATAAACATAATGGCGAGACGAGGCCTGATAACCACTGCCTACACCTTTGGGCAGAAAAAGCGTAAAGTTTTGTTATGTTATTCTAACGTTCTAACCAAATCTATTGGCAGTATTGATGCGCTCATCAAACTTTCAAATCAACAATTAATAAAACAAATCATTTAATTTAATCCTCGTGGCGCATTGGTAAAAATGCCGGCTGCAGCAACTAGGTCGGGGATTCGATTCCCACCCGAGCACAAATATTTGTGACAAACATGAATATTTGTGTGGCGTCTGGGTGTTTTTCTATGTATTATAAGTATGTATTTAAAAAAAGAAAAGTATATAAGTATTATTATCCGTTATCTAGTATCCATAACACAAGCATTTAGTTGCTTAGCTTGGAACTAGAGTGCGCTGTGTGATTTGTGTCCAAGATATTACTATTATTTAGTAGAGTGGGAGTTTAAAAAAAAAAAAATAGAACTAATTAAACGTTTATTTGTTAAAAATGAATAATACAGTACAAAAGTTATATCCATTCGTGTTATTCGGCCAGCCAACGAAATTAGGCCAACCTATTTATACTCTGTCCCACATCAACTTCATGATACATAGGAAATATACGTGAGGGATAGGCTTAATACATTATGGAATAACAGCCACCGTGCAACAGGAAAAAGGGGTTATTTCTCGTTCAGATAACACAAAAATAAATATATAAATGATATTGTTATTCTTAATAATGTTTCCTGCGCAAATAGTTTTCTTTTTGTTGTTATTAAAGTATCCAAATTAATTACAAAATAGGTAAAATCAGGTAGAGTTACAAAGTTCGCTGCATAAATGTGCCGACTCGACCGGTGAGATACTACGACCTCTGAAAATATTAAAGTAAAGTGAATCATGTCGCGATTAAAAACTATTTAAGCGCGCAGTTTTATAAAGTGAAATGAAATGAAATTGATTTTTTTTGTGAAATGAAATTTTTTTATTAGTTTCCAAAGGTACATACAAAATGGTAAGTTCCCTGTCAGCTGAGCTAGCCGTGGCTGTGTTTCACCTGACAGTTTCCTCTCCACAGGTGACACAGTACAACTAAACTTAACCTATAACCTATATATTATAACAATCTAAAAAGTGTAGATCAAAGAAACATTATATTAAAGACTTGATTCGCAATATAATAATAACAACAATACCAAAATCTATACAGTGTGACAAACAGATATAATTATAGCAAATATTATCAGTGCAAGGCCAAATCTCAAACTGGTATCTTCCACTTGATAGATACCTACTTCCATCAAAAATCTTTATAATTTTGATAATTCTAGCAACTAAACTAAAACTAGTGTCAAAGTATTAAAAACTCTATTGCAGTTATTTTAAAGTCACGTTTTAAGTTGTTGTTACTATTCATTAAAACTGAACTATGTAAATTTGGGTTTTCAGTTTCGTGCTAGAGTGACATAAGCTTCAACCCAGCTAATTGCCAATTCAAATAGTTCGTAACAAAATGATAGATGGCGCCCAAACAAAAGATCTTAAACTTAAAGTTTGTAGACATAATTGTTAACAAATGGTACAAGTTTGATAGAAACTGTCGCTGATCAAAAGTTTGGATGTCAAGCATCGCCAGGCCGGAGATGGAATTATCTCATTAGGTTTAGCTAGGGTTATCAAAAATTTAAAACGTTATGATGAAGATAAGTTAAGCCATAGAAAGTGTTATGACAGTCTAGTCTATGAAAGGGGGGGGTCTAACAAAAATCACGAATGAAAATAATGAAAAAACATCACGTGATTAATGACGGCCCCTTATAGATAACTCACAATGACGATTTTTATTTTTTTACTTCTGAGACGAAACAAAGTTCACTGGGTCAACTAGTATGTAATATAAACCTATAGACTAGATAGATAGACCTATAGATAGACAAAAAAACTGTTTTAAAACGTTGGCATAGAAAAAATAACTGAAAATATTATATCACAAATCATATGTGTGATTATATGTGTGATTACCACAGTGGTAAAGCCAAGCAGTTCGCTGCATGAATGAGCCGGCTCGACCGGTGAAATACCACGACCTCTCAGAAGACCGACGTAAAGTGGCTCATGCCGCGTTTCGTTCGGTGAGAGAGGTACCCGGAGGCCCACCCCCCTTCCCCATCCTTTCCTATTCCCTATCCCTTAAGGTCGGCAACGCAACAGTAACACTAATGTGTTGCTGGTGTCCATGGGCGGCGTTGGTTGCTTACCATCAGGTGACACGCCTGCTCGTTTGCACTCCTATCCCATAAAAAAAAAAATAACTAACTTGTTCATAACTCTGTGACTATTATTACTGGCACACTAAATCTATATATATATATAAGAGATTTCCACCTATATATTGACTCATCACGATATCTCTGGAACCATAAGGCGTAGCGACTTGAAATTTGGTAGGATTATTCCTTTCGCCGAGTAGAGGTCAGCTAAGAACGGATTTTACGAAATTCCACCCACAAGGGGGGTTGCGGGGGTGTTAACAATGGATCACGATATCTCTGGAACCATAAGGCGTAGCGACTTGAAATTTGGTAGGATTATTCCTTTCGCCGAGTAGAGCTCAGCTAAGAACGGATTTTACGAAATTCCACCCACAAGGGGGGTTGCGGGGGTGTTAACAATGGAAAATTCCCATTTTTAACCTATAGCTGCTATCGACTTCAAATTTGTCGAAGATATTGCAGTATTAACATAGCGGGGCAGCAGTTATTACTTTTGATGCGAAACAGAGTTCGCCGGGACAGCTAGTAAATAATAAAATTAATTCCTTCCAGAAAGAATGTGAAAACAACCATGCTTTTATTACTTGTGACTTTTAGTGGTAACCCTATATAAAATTGCGTCATCGAATTTAAGTTTGCTTTAAGGGTAAAGTTTGAGAGGAAACTTAGGGAACAGTGGATGGCTCTCGGAAATTTAATGTGAAATCATTGTCAATAAATAAGATGGTAATAGACGGATCCTAGATAAGTTAAGCCTTTTAGTTTGCTTATTACATTTAAAAAATTAAATTAATAATTTTAAAATCATGATTGATGTACTTGTAAAAAACAGACTACGTATTTATATAAGATGTTATCAAAATATTCATTCAAACCATCATTAAGAATGAATCATCATAATGAATCTTAATATATAGTTATAATATAACATAACATAACTTCACGAGTTTTTCTACCCGAAGGTGTAGGCAGCGGCTGTTAAGCCTCGTATCGCCGTTATGTTTACGTCCCAAATGGAATAGTAGGTGGCGAAACTATTGCCATACCGGGCACAAAGTTGTCAGCCATTGATATTTATCACACGTAACTTCCGAAAATTTCGAAAACTCATTGGTGTGTGCCAGGATTTGAACCCACTACTTCTTGAATCAGAAGCGGGGTGCTAGCCACTGCGCCACCGAAACTGCTACTTATAATATCACCATCGATATAATTATAGAATGTACTCAATTGTTAATACATACATAACTTCACGTCAAATCCCTTGCGGGGTAAGCAGAGAGAACAGAGCGCCACGCGGCACAATTCTTACACGTCTCACTCGCTTCGATAACTGTCATAATTCTTTTATTTTTACTATGTATTTTTTTTATTTATTTAAAACTTCATATACAATTAAAGTATACAAGCGGACTTAATCCTAAAAGTATTCACTACCAGTCAACCATGAGTAGAGCAGAGACATATGTGGTAGGGATATGGCGAAAAAAAACAGTATAATATGTAAGAGCGGAAAGAGGAAGAGGAAAGGAGAGAGGAAACACACTATACATAATATCGTACTAATATACATGAACTTATATACATATTATTATATACACACCATAATACATAATAATATATACATACATTAATATATAATATATACACATAGGTTTCAAACTTGGTTTTACTCTGCAATTTCCTGCATTTCGATATTATCACTCCAGTTTTCAATATTTAAATGAATGTATTTCCCTGAAATCATGGTCTATTTACACGATTTTGTCAAGCACGCTCAGTGAATGTGTGAGGAGTCAATAAAATATACTTTTTAGACTTTAATACTGACAAGAAATACCTGAATTTTAGATCAACCGAACTAAATTTGTCAGTAATTGATAATAATCACTCAAAATTGCCGATAATCATTATTATATATCCCTGGATTCAAACTTGAGATGTCCAAAACACACGTACTAAATCACAAACAAGGATTACACGTCTACACAAAGTCGAAATTTCATTTAAATCAATGCGTATTCATTTATATCAATAAATGTGTATGCTTTAATATTTTTGGCAATTTCGTTCGACGTAATCAATGACGTCCTTATTTCACTAAAGTTTAAGCCTTCAGGAAATTATGTCGCCCTGTCAAGGATATTACACAAATGTTTTGACAAACGCAAAACATAATATTATTTCATCTAAATTTTGTACAAAAGCTGATTAGGTTTTTGTGTTGTTTCGTGTGACTTTCGAGAGATTGTTTACGATTCTTGGAAGTTATATTTATAAATAGTAGGTTGATTGTACATTAGGGTCGACCAAAAAAATACTGTCGTTTTTGACTCTAATTTTCTGACGTTTAGAGAAACATATACCAATGACGTAACCTCTACACACTCATATCATTACATAACTTCACGACTTTTTCTACCCGAAGGTGTAGGCAGTGGCTGTTAAGCCTTGACTCGCCGTTATGTTTACGTCCCAAATGGAAAATACGTGGCGAACCTATTGCCATACCGGGCACAAATTTTTCTAGTCATCAATATAAATCACACATAACTTTCGAAATTAATTAATTTCGAAAAGTCTTTGGTGTGTGCCAGGATTCGCACCCGCAACCTCTGGATTCAGAAACCCTGTTCTCGACCACTGACTCACCGAGACGTAACTCTACATTTTTAAAAAGGTCTTAAATCGTTATAAATAGACGACATCGGCTATTTATAACGATTTAAGACCTTTTGATAGTTCACCTCTTGAATTTGACACAAGTTATTATTGGTAAGTTCCCTCATCAGATATATTTCCTACGGTAAAAATAAACACTAGATAAGAAATATCACGACCAATACTCATCCATTGAGATGTAACAATGCAATCCTCACGGGGTTTTCAGTTATTGACAATGCTATTTGGTTACTAGATGTAACATGATTTAGATTTTTGCGTTTTTACATTTCAATATGGAAAGTGGTAGAGCCAAGCAGTTCACTGCATGAATGGGCCGGCTCGACCGGTGAAATACCACGACCTCTCAGAAGATCGACGTAAAGTGGATCATGCCGCGTTTCGTTCGGTGAGAGAGGTACCCGGAGGCCCACCCCCCTTTCCCCATCCTTTCCTTTTCCCTGTCCCTTAAAGGCAACGCAACAGTAACACTATATGTGTCGCTGGTGTCCATGGGCGGCGTTGATTGCTTACCATCAGGTGACAGGCCTGCTCGTTTGCCTTCCTTTCCCATAAAAAAAAAAACTAATACGCATCTGTAACTATAAACAACAATCAATCGATCCAGCATGGTTAGTAAAATAACTACGGCTCACGAGAAAAAACCTTTGATAAAATTGACTTAGCATTAAATAAAATCCTCAAAAGCTTCAGTTAACGGTAAAACCATAGGTTACTATTGTCTTACTGGGCACAAGGTTTTCAATCATGAAGCGGGTTGCTCGACCACTGGACCTCGGTGATCTCCAAATCCATGTTTTATATTATATCTATTCACATATTACTCCATGAAGCGTGGACCCATTTTCGAAGTGTATATACAATTTGACGATAGAAGCTATAGAATATTCTGAAAATCCCATCCTCAGTATACTGAGGATGGGATTTTCAGAATAATATGCATGATATACTAACAGTTAAGTGGGGTAGCAAAGATTTGCAAATTCGGTTTAAAACATTTCTATTTTTATTCATACATATATACATAACTTTACGCCAAGTACCTTGCAGGGCAGGCAAAGAGGACAGAAAGCGCCATAAAGCACGATTCTTACACATGTCACTCGCTTCTTTGACTTTCTTTTTTTTTTTCTCTGTTATCCTGAAAATCATTTCGAAATCCATGAAATATTAACTAGATCAAACCCAATACAGATTATTCCAGGGTAACTTTAAGTAGACAACAAGTAGGTATGTAAGTTTGTCAAATATTCCAATGATAACAGATCATTTCCAGTAACTATACAGACCATATTATCTGCTTATCACGTTTCGTTTGAGTTATGAGACAGCCCCTCCTCATATATTTCAGTGTGACAGCACAAACGAACGGAAGTTATTCAATTTCTCGACATTGTTGTTATTAATTGAATACCACTTGAAGCCTGAAGTTACTATTATCACTTCTGAAGAGAAATAGATTAGCATGCTACGTATTGCCTGGTCAAAACAACTGACTGTACAGTGGAGGTCGGCGGATTCGATCCTAGTCAAGGTATAAGTATTTACGATGAGTGTATGGCATATGGGCGTTTTTCTATGTATCCACAAGAATTTACGAGTCTAGTTTCTATAACTTAAGCGTAAGTTGCTTAGCTTGGAACATTTAATAGAACTGCATAATATGTCTAAGAAATTATTTATTTTGGAGCGAGCATTGTAGAAGCAGTAACATTATCAAGCAACGGAAAGCATTTTTGTCGCATTTTTTTAGGGGGGTTTGTTCAATCACCACTCATCATAGATCAAAAAGATGAGGTGAGTCGTCTTTCTAAAGAGTTCACTCACAGCAGTAAAATTATGATATTGGTCCAAGAGGTTCCTAGAACCCCAGATCTAACTTAATTTAATTTTTCATTTGAAAATGTATACAATACATGCTGTCGGGATTGAAGCCCGATAGATACATGGAATTAACCCCAAACTAGCAGATATTTATCATATCTTCCTCTCTGTGTGACAGATTAACATAACACACAATATAACTGCACGCCTTTTCTGCTCGAAGGTGTAGGCAGCGGCTGTTAAGCCTCGACTCACCGGTGGCCTATTGCCATACCGGGCACAAAGTTTTCATTCATCGATATTTATCACACATAACTTCCGAAAACAATTTCGAATAGTCATTGGTGTGAGTCAGGATTCCAAGCTGCGACTTCTATTATCAGAACCCCGCTTCTCGACCAATGGACCACCGAGTCCTTTAACACGGACAGATTAAACGCTGATACCCTTTTATGCTGATCACCACCACCAAACTTGGACCTACCACAGCCTTCGAATGGTCTGTCTATACAAGTTTTTATCTATATCTCATCAAAATTCTATTGATTCCATCTTGAAGAATTGCCATGCATGCATATAAATTTTTAAATGTATTGGTTTTTATGATACAATATAAAATGAATTCTTTTCCCAAAACCTTTGCACAGTTGGAATAAATTATGTTATAAATTCATTGTGAATCACTAGAGACAAAATTACATTGAATCTCAATGGAAGTGAAGTAGTCTCTGGTTGCAAATCAACGATGAACTAGACTAAATAAATTTCATTCTTTCACTTGGTCCAACTTAGGTACATCGCGACCCCGAACTGTCCTGCTGTCACCATTAATCTTGATCTAATTTAATAAAATTGATGACCTCCATTTAGTTTCGGCAAAGTACCAAGAACAGTGAAACGATCTTGAAATTTAATTGATCTGTCACAAGATTGTAAATGTTTAAGAAATAGCTCCACCTAACGGAATTTGCGATTGTCTTAAATCATTTTATTAGAGTAGAAATTTTCAATTACATTTTTTCTTGTTTTTTTTTTATTATAAAGGCTTCTTTTTGTAACATCACTCACTTGGTAAAAATAGTAAAGTAGTTCTTTTGCTAAATAAAATATTTTATTGATAAAAGTTTCGGTGGTCCAGTGGTCAAACTCGAGCTTCTAAATCAAAAAGTTGGGGTATCGATTCTGGAGTCACGCGAATGTCTATACGGGATTTATTTTCCGAAGTTATGTGGGATAAATATCGATGACTGAAAAATATATCCACGGTAAGGCAATAGGTTTCCCCACATATTCCATTTGGGAAGTGACACAACGATTTGGCGAGTGGAGAAGCCTTTTTCTACCCTAAGGCATAGGCAGTGGCCTATGCATTAATGTATAAAAAGGTGTGAAGTTATAATTATTAATTAAAAAAACTTGATCCCATAGAATAAATAATTCGATTCAACACCTATCATAGTTTATAATAGTTGTCATAAGCCATTACAAATAATTGGTACCGGTGTTTTTTTTTCATATATTGTGCCACTTAAAAAACATCCAAAAAAATCGGTGAGTTGGTAGGAAAATGTCATGTCATTGGACCTCATACGCAGGGGTATCGGTTCAAACTAGTAGCCAAGCGGTAAAGATATTGAGTTATCGCAATTTATAATTTATAACTTTTCCCAGCAAGCAAGAAATTTCTCCTCCATTCTTATCGGTACAGACCCTTATCGCAATAAGAAGTTTTAAGTACATATTCCAGACCCAATTTGGTTTACTAATGAAATATTACTATTTACAACAGTAACAAACCGAGGTTTTTACATCGAAAACTTCCAGAACGGTAAGGTCAGAATCGTAATTCAAGTTAGGTAAACGTAGGCGCCCACTGGACTGGTGAGAATTTTACAGATCATTTGGCCAACTCATAGCAATAGTAAAACATCAACCCACTTGTCTAGTAAAGTCAAGTTATGGGTGTTTATTTGTTACTCGCTTCAGCAACTTATCCGCAATGAAAAATTTGTAAAAATAGTACCTTTGTTTCATGGAAAATTAAGGGTTTATTTATCCCGATTATTTAAAACTATAACTGACTTTTTTTAACTTGATTTCAAGCCCAAACTAAATAAATATTAAACTATGGCCTATACTTATCAAGGATTGATGACAGTTCAGTATTGTAGAAATATCTTCCAGATTTGTTGAAATTCGGCAAACTTATCAAGAATTTATCGATAACAAACTCACAGACAAATTTCTCTAGTTTATAATATCATTGTGATGGTGAAATATAATCTCTTTATAGTTTTATGGGCCACAGTTAAAAACACATTACTTCCATAATAAAAAAATACTTGCTATATGTATTCGACTGATGACCCGGATATGAACTTGTGACATTTCAAATAAAATCGGAGATTAAACCACATGGCCGTTACTTAAGCAAAAAAACAAACTTTAATAGTTCAAAGGCTCTTAGATGTGAACCAACCTTTATAACCCTTGGAAGTTTAGTGAATAAATAAATTAAGACCCAAAGAAATTTATGTTTAGAGTTTGACCCTTAGAATATAAGCTTACAATTTCCGCTGGAGTTTATACAAATACGATTCCGTAACATCAAATAAATATTAAATTTGTAATAGGAAAGTTATCTAGATATATTTTCCTGTTAAAAACAACTATTATTTTTTTAATAATAACTCAACTTAATAAGGTTTTCAAAGTCTGAGAATCTAGAGTTAATTGAGATAAAAAGAGAGTCTGTTATTTTTCCTTTTATATTTCGTCCACTATTTTTAAAAATATAAACGACTAGCTGACTCGGCGAACTTTGTTCCGCATCAAAAGTAATAACTGAGTAAATGTATCATGAGGTTCAATTTGTCCTATTTATCGGCTTTCACTGCTGTCCCGCTATGTTAATACTGCAATATCTTCGAAAACATTAGTTTAAATTGTATGCTGTAAAGGGCCAGAATCATCTAAATAACATGCAAAATCTATTTAAGATACTTAATTGGGTAAAAATTAATGCTGTAATGTTTAAAATCGCTTCGTAAATAAGCTATTATTTCTGGGAAATAGTAAAAAAATAAAAAGGGTCATTGTGGGTCGCGGACTTTTTTGTAGACCTTCTGAAGGTATTTAATAATGTAGAACATTGTTTTGATCTATCACTTAGCGTTTACAACTAAACTTAGCAGTTTATCTCGAAAATTATCATTTTTTCTTTAGAACATCTATTAATATTATTTTTTTCATATATGAATTATAGATCAAAACCACCCCGTTGCATAGTTTTAAAGATATATATATATATATAATTTAATTGTATATATTGTAAATAATGTAATTAATTTATATATATAATTATATATAATTTATATATAAGGCATATAAGGGGACAGACAGCGGAAAGTGACTTTATTTTATACTATGTAATGATTTCTCATTATGAGGTATAAGTGATGTTATTCAATCATTAGACACGAAACTGATGGCTAAACCATTTACACTTTCAAAGAATGAGGTCAGGGGCAGTAGACAATAACAATATGATGGTCTATATCAACCATTTTTTATTCTGAAAAATAATTAAACTAAATTAATAATAGGCCCAGGGAATTTTCTCCTATCACATAACTCACTTACTTACTGAACCAAGTAGCGTCCCTGCAATCATTTATCTTGATCTAAATCTGTCGGCTCGATAGCCTCACGGCTGAACTTTCTGACTTCTTATTATAAGCTTGTATGTTTGAATTTCGGGTACACACATATAACTTTTCAATAATCTTTTCGTAGGTGATGAAACATAAACATTACCTCACGCCTTTTTCTACACGAAGGTGTAGGCAGCGGCTGTTAAATCTCGTCTTGCCGTTATTTTTACGTCCCAAATGGAATATATGGTGAACCTATCGCCATAACGTACAGTTTTTTTTATTTAAGTCATCGATATTTATCATACATAACTTGCGAAATTAATTTCGAAAGTCATTGGTGTGAGTCAATGTGAGGATTTAAACCCGCGACTTGTGGATACAGAAGCGGGGTGCTCGACTACAGGACCACCGAGATCATTAGTCACAAAGTTATTATGTCACAAATCTGTGCCTAAGATAAAACAATACACGCTTTTCCAGTTAATCCATGAGACAACTATGATGCATTAGGTTTGCTAATGCGTTATTATCATTACAATACATGTTATTTATTTTAAACATTGTATTTTACCATACATTAGGGCAAATTAAACCACAAATATCTACTAGATAATCGTGGTCTCTTAACTTTATCAAAATATGCCAATATAAACGAGAAAGTATCATTGTAATTTCATATAAACCAGCCAATAATCCGTAATGAGCTCCTAACAGCAGATTGAAACACATACCAAAAAGGGAATCAAATAAAACTGCCACATGTACGAATATAAGCGTTACCTCAATATTAATTTATCTTCTAAAATAGCACCCTTATTGGAAAACGAGATTATTTACCACTGATTAGAGTGTGTGCTTCGCCGTTTAACTCCTGAATGCCATACATAGAGCAATAAATAATAATCAAAATAAAATGCTCGATAAAAGTTAAGTCTATCAAATACATTGCCGAGTTAATAATAAGTACTGAAGGTGATTTGGCAAATGTAGGCATCAATGGTTGTGTTATCAGAAATTCAAATAAATCTGAGGCAAGATTAATGGTAGAGGGTGAGGCGGATTAACTTAATAGCTTCACGCAGATTCTTTTATTGAATGATGAAACAAATCGACCCTTCTCGTGCCAACATTAACAATATCAGGCTATTTTCCTTTTTCTTATTTAGTTTTTATCGGAATACGGAGGATCAATTAGCGCTAATTTGTGCTTGACAGAGATGTCTGCGTAATATTACCGTTAATTAAGGAACAGACAGATTGTTATTTAGAAAATGCGATAATAATTTGCTTTCATTTTTACTTATCTCGTTATCCTAGTAACTTGGCTCACATTCTTTCATTGAGAATGTCCACAGTTCACACACTGGTAAACCAGTAAACTTTTAGGATATATATTTTTATAATCTCTATGAAAATATTGAACAAATCTTCTGCAGTCTCTATTGTTTCGAATCCAGTATTGATTGCCTTCACTAGGAACTCTATAACCATATATATATTTATAATGAATGCTGATGATAGAGTGCTGTTTGGCAGGGATAATTTCTTCCAAGTAAAAGGATTAGATCGACATTAAATTTGTATGTTGTCTGATTGTATCTGTTATTGCATAGTTATTTAACACATTCTAAGAAACGCTGATATCTCCGAGAAATATTAAAAGGCGTAAAGATATAAGAAATGTATTTTTATAATATATACAAACATATATAACCTGTTTTACGTACACGGGCAGTGAAATTAAATAACAGCATGTTTTTAAATGAAGCAAACTAAATTAAATGTTCCCAGTACGTTATTTAATCAGAGGGATTTACTTAAATCCTACAATTAAGGATCTGCTTGTAGGGCTTGTTGATTACGATCTTGTTCTCTTTAAATTATGGCGCTAAAAGACTTTTTTATTTTTGAAAAAACAGGTTGATGACAGCTAATAATAATTTGTAAAATTTGACATATAACGAGTGAAAAAGAGGCGAGGAAATCTTGCGAGTACTCCAGAATCGGACCCGCCGCGGTAAGGATATTTTTTTTAACGTTTTTTTAGTATTTGTAACCCTATTAACTATCGTAACTACATTGTATGGTCGCGGTGTTCTGGAGGTCGAACAACTAGCTTCTGAATCAAGAAGTCGTTGATCGTGGAATCCGGGATCACGCCAATGTCTTATCGGAATTACTTTCGCAAGTTATTTGTGATAAATGAGAACATCATGCATGTCAATATCATTTCGGACATAAACATAAATAAAACGAGAGGACAGTTGGTTTCAAAAGCATACAAAGTATTTAAATGTTCAAGATTTCTGTACTAAATCTTTGTAAGCAAACGTGTAACCTTGTGAAAATGCATCTCTTTATTTTATTATTTTTTTAGTATACGGTTAAATGTACCACCGTATCAATAGAAACGAAATGTAATTCCTTTAACGCCACATAAAATTTGCAACACGCCGAAGTTTTAATCTTCAAAAGCCAATTGAAATCGTAAAAACGATATTGGCTACCAACATTCCACACATCTGCCGCACAAGCGGGCAATACCTTCAGTAATTTACGTCTCTAATAACATTCCAACGTTGTAGATACCAGACAGGGACTTTTTTACCAATATTACTGATACTCTTACCTACTATTTAAGTCAAACATATTAAACATACATACTAACCTTTATATTTGGTAAAATAAATATATGAATGGCAATGTTTTTTGGTTTGAAAGCTGACGTTCATTGACATATAGCGATATTAGGTCAGGAGTGGGAGGAAGAGGGAAATGGGTGTGGGTTTCCGGAAACATCTCTTACCGAATGAAATGCGCCTTAAGCCACTTTATGTCAAAATTGAGAGGTCGTGGTATTTTACAGATTGAACTTATTTGGCTCTCCAACTCAATTCTTTTGTTAATATACTAATCAATTTTCTAACATATCTCTACATATATGACAGGAATACATACCAAATGAAATCACAATATGATATTGTCTATTTAATTCAAAATGTTTTGCAACCATTAATGTCCTTCCAAATGTTGCCTGGAAGAGATTATTTTAAGCGATAAGGCCACCCTTTGAACTCACAGTTCATACTCTTCTGTTACATATTTTAAATAAAATGTTAAAATAATTATTGATCTACTTTAACAAATCATGCTGTGTAAACATTAAATTTAACTTAACGTTTCTTTCTACCCCAAGGTGTAGGCAGTGGCTGTAAAGCTTGGATTCGCCGTTATGTTTACGTCCCACATGGAATAGGTGGCGAACATATACATACCGGGCACAAAATTTTCAGTCATCGATATTTAAAACACAACTCTCGAAATTTAATTTCGAAAAGTCATCGGTGTGAGCCAAGATACGAACCCGCCACTTATTGATTCAGACTTTTGGGGTGCTCTACCACTGGATGACTTATCTATCTATCTATTTGAGAAGCATCTGCCAGTAATCATAACCAAAACTAGCTATCCAATAAAAATAGACTCGTGAATAAAAAAGGGCGCAATGAATAAATACTTTCGATTTATTGTCCGCAGTGGCTGGGAAGTAATGAAACTGAATAATGCATGCCAGTGAATATAGAGGAACTGATATAGGGACGGCGAACGGAATCGAACGGAGAGCTCTTACATTTTAAAAAGCCTTACCTTACCCGTGTAAAATTGGAATAGTTATTTTGATTTCAAATTTCCTTTTAATAATCTGTGTGCATAGAATCGACATATATTGAATCGATAATCGATACACGTAGAAATAATGGATGATGAAAGATTAACTAAGCAGACATACAATGCAAAAACGGATGTAGGAGTCGAGGATGGCTACGATACACGTTCCATGACCAAATAGTAGGATAGGAATAGTAAGGATCATGCCTTATGGCGCTCTGTTCTCTCTGCCTACCCCAGTGTAGAACCAGAGTGTCTGCGAGGGATTTAGCATCAAGTTATTTATATATTTATATGGTTTATTTATGACTTAACTAAAAAGAATCTACATTGTAGAGAGACTGAAATAGTATTATTTTTATATTAAGATTTATTACAATTAACTATTAAATGATTATAAAAAGTTAGAATAATCTTTATCTTCTTTACTGTGAATCAGAATCTTAGCCTAGGAGGCTGTTACCCGAAGGTAGCTCTTTCCCAAAATTAAACCAATTTATCACATATTACAAGTATAGTTATGAGAATTATATGTCTTTCAAGAATCAACATACACTATGAACTAAAACTAAGAATAAAATATGTCCTGCCGTGAAATATAATGTACATAACTTCACGCCATTGTTACCCGAAGGTGTAGGCAGCGGCTGTTAAGCCTCGTCTCGCCGTTATGTTTACGTCCCAAATAGAATAGGTGGCGAACCTATTGTCATACCGGGCACAAAGTTTTCAGTCATCGATATTTATCACACATAACTTCCGAAAACAATTTCGAAAGGCATTAGTGTGAGCCGGTGTCAGGAATCGAACCCGGACCTCTGGATCAGAAGCCGTGTGCTCGACCACTGCACCACCGAGACAGAACAAATTAACAGAAATTGTAATTTTAGTTTCAAAATCGCATCCCGACCTCTCGTTAAATACACAAAGATTCGGATTTCATGAGATCTGAATTCTAGATTCGTTTCTCTAAGCCTTCGCAATTTTGTACCTAGTATTGAACCATTCTTTAGAAGAAAACTTTTCGTATAGCATTCAGATCAATGCAATGATATCATTTTATCATTTATAAAAGTGACTTTCTTGTGATAGATTGTTGTTTATCAATAGTTATTTATAATTAAACCCGCCAAAACTTTGTTTTTCATTGGAAAAAAAGAATAAAACCATGGTTCTAAAGAAATAACCTAAGTTACTCCTTATTACAACACCTAGTTAAGTGTTGTAATAAGGAGCCAATAAAGGCTAATACAGGCCCCGACAAAATCGGTCCACCCATTTCAGAGATTACCCGGATCAAACAGACGGACAGGTAGACAAAAAAAATTAAAAAAAAATGTTGTACCTTACATATATTTATATGAAATTAAATTTAAAACTGTGAAGTTAAATAAACGAAGCAAAATTTGCAGAAAGTTAGCAACCAGATTATCGTCTGGCAAAATGAATCTGGGTTTTTAAATACTGTTATAACATCATATTAATCTGTCAGCCATACGAAAATGATTAGAAAAAAAAATTACGTGGAGACCCTCCGCGCTACTGAAGTGGAACTTTTTAACAGACGTACATTTATAACACGCTTAATTTATAAAGAGCACAACTTACTTACATTCCACAGTCGATAGTTTTACCAATACACGGTAAAACTGCTGACTGTGGAATGGAGATTGGCGGGTTCGATTCCCACTCGAGTATAATCTATACTTATATTATAAAGCAGAAGAGTTTGTTTGTTTGAACGCGCTAATCTGAGAAACCACCAGTCCGATTTCAAAAATTCTTTCACTGGTGTATAGTCCATTTATCGAGAAAGGCTTTAGGCTATATTATATTTTCAGTATATAGTAGTAGTAGTATATAGTGTAACCCAAGGTGTAAGAAAAAGACCCTAAAAAAATTCTTAAATCGCGAACGCTGCAAAAACTATTGATTATAGAACAAAACAATGTACTACACTTTCACAGAACATACAATTGTCGACAGAAAAGTCCGCAACGCCATATGTCTAACTATTGTAGTTATCGCACAATAAGTGTTTTTTTGAATTTTTAAAAATAATTATATGTAATAAAAGTTCTTTATTTTGTTCTTTGGTATTAACTCTACTCAAAATAAATTACTTCAATATAAAGATAGATTCAATAACTTTCTAGAACTTTTTGAATGATTCAATTCGGACATTTAATTCAAAAGATATCGCAAAATACAAAATGTAAGTAAACGTTTCTTAGGCAAATATTCCGCGCACATATATATGATCGGGAGACCCGCCCGATTCGGTCATTAGCGCCGCTCATAGCTGGCAGGTAATTTTTTTTTAATTTTCTTAGAATTTTTTTTCTTTTTGTCATAATGAGTTTGTAGTATTTAATCGTCTTTTGGGGTATATGTATATTTATTTTGTAATAATTAATAGGTGATGTGAAACTGTAACATCTGTGACCCCGTGTCTATTTAGACACATTAGATTAGAATTTGATCTATTTAAGAGTATAATAAACGGGAAATAACACGAAAAGTGTAGGTAAACAAATACTTACTTTTATTATTGGCTTGACGTTTCGGCCTGGTTGCACTGGCCATAGTCACAAGCAGACAGATAATTTGTTTACCTAAATGGGTCGCGTTATTTTCCGTTCATTATATTTATGTAATATGGAACGCGAATATTAAAAGATTTAAAAATATGTTCATACTTAATTAACCAAAGTCATGGGTCAAAGCTAGAGTTAGTTTACAGTTAGTTCTTCACGCAGATATTATAATATTATCTATAATTCTTTACAATATTGCAACTTCATATAAATGGACGAAGCGCAAGATATCCCTACGCACCTCAATCTTGGCGTCTTTTTCTAAAATATAAAGACTTAGCGAGTTTGTTACACATCTGCATACCACATAGTTGCCCATCTATATATATTTACATTTTTAATATCGTGATCTCTTTTAAAATTTAGTGAATTTATTTTGATAAGAGTAATACCAAGGTGCCAAATCGACATCATTTCAAATATAAAAAAAACACTCACTGTGAGTTAGCCATACTGGTAAGAACATGTGGTGACCAGGTTTTTTTAAATCGACGACAATGACAAATTAAAAAAAAAAGGTTCAAGTAGTATTAAAAAAAACTAAAGATTGACAAAAAAACTTCTGACAAAGTCCCTGGTATTGCTATTGATTGAAGTTGATAATAATTTTTTTTATGGGATAGGAGGGCAAAGGAGCAAACGTGTCACCTTAAGGTAAGCAACCTGCGCCGCCCATGGACACCGGCATCACTTATAGTGTTACCGTTGCGTTGCCGACCTTTAAGGGAGAAGGATGGAGAAGGGAGGTGGACGTCCGGGTACCTCTCTCACCGAACGAAACGCGGCATGAGCCACTTTACGTCGATCTTCTGCGAGGTGGTGGTATTTCACCGGTTGAGCCCATTCATGCATTCATTCAACTGCTTTATTTATTATTTTAACTGGCATTATTTTCATCATATCTAGGTTGTTAGTCGCTAATATCAAAAGCTAAGCAAGTGAGGTGTGTAATAATCGTGCCCTATGACGCTTTGTACCCTTTACCTGCCCCGCAAGTGGCGTGAAGTTATGTATGTATAAATCAGGAACTTGAATTGAAAAAAAAATAGTGTTGATAGTCCACTTATGATGAAAGCTTCGGGGTATTAATATGAGCGCGGCAATAATCTTTTTAGTGGAAAATGTCTAAAATATGGCGGTACGAAGTTCGCGCGGTCTGCTAGTTCTTAATATAGGTCTGGGTAGAATTTGGTGACTACTTTATTTAGGAGGATCTGCCATATTCGACGTCGCATTGTTCTTTGATTTAGGTACTCCCCCAAGCTCAAGCCCATTCGATACCCATATTGTAAAATGCATTAAAATACTTGTAGCATTCGATTTAGAATGACGTCACATTTTCAAGTTACTATCGAAGCCCTGTAGAGCCCTTTCATTTCATACCCATATTGTAAAAAAGAATTAAAACTATATTTGAATGAGAGGCGGTGGAGTTTCACCGATCAAGCCGGCCCATTCATGCAGCGGACTGCTTAGCTCTACGACTGTTAATAATATTATCCCAACTTAGCGTGTATAAAAACTTTAAAATTGAGTTCTAAGATTCAATACACATTAAATATTTATCACATACATAATATATACATCCTTAGATACTTACATACATACATTGCAAAATAACAAATATCGATTTAATTATCTTTATAATAACAAATATACGTCTGGCATATTCGGTAGCCGCATCGTAACTACTTGTTGTGTTACAAAAAAAATTGGAGATTTACAAAAAAAGTATTAGTACAGATAGCACAAAAAGAATTAATTAGAAAGAAATTGCAATAAGGTAAAAATAATTAAGACAAATCAAAATTTAGTTTACATAATGAAATTAAATACAAAGAAATTAAAAAGCTCTTATTTTACCAGCTACATATTGCATTTTAATAACTATACTAGTTGTTGCTCGCTACTTCATCTGCGTGGACGCCAAAAAAGCAGGAAGAAGCGATGAACGCGATGAAGCGATGAACGCAATGAAGCGATGAACCTGAAGAAGAAGAAGAAGCGAAGAACCATCGCTCACCCCCAGTTAGTGATAGCGTGATAATATTTAGCCTATGTGTTGACCCTCTTGGCTAAATTTAAGCAAACTTCGACGTAAAAGCATGCAGTACTTTTACAGTTTATCCGTAACAAACATACAGACAAACGGACAAAATTCTAAAAACTATATTTTTGGGCTCGGTATCGATTGTAGATCATATCCCAAGAATTATACAAATGAATTATTCAATGTATTGTTTCAACTTTCCTACAGTTTTATTACATTTATAGATTATTTGGCGGCACATTAGAAAGAAATTATTTATTTTGCCCATTTTGTTTTTTATACTTCTTAAACGAATTTGTAATCTAATTGTACTTTTGTACATGTACACTACTGGTTGCAATAAGGTAAAAATAATTAAGACAAATTAAAATTGAGTTTATATAATGAAATTAAATACAGTAATAAATACAGAAATAAAAAAGCCATTATTTTATCTGCTACCTATTGCATTTTAATAACTATATTATTTATTGACTAATTACTAAATATTTACTAAACATGTTTTACCATTCTGATAATGAATTAGTTGTTACTCCTGTGCCTGTATGGATACTTTTTATTAAGGTTCCCAAGGTTGGCTTTTCAATTATAGCGACGTCAAACTAATTATTATTTGTTATTATTATTATATAACATTAAAAAAATGCCTTGTTTGTATATTCCTAGTAATATTAGAATTTTGTGGTTTGTTTTTTTTAAGTAGCATATAAATTTAAAAATGAAAAACTATATTTTTACGCAGCCAGTACTTTTGAGACACGGTGCGATAAAAACAGTGCCGCTACTAGCTACTAGATGTCTATGTACAGTTTTTAAGCACGCTATGTAAATTCTCTTCCATGGTTCATATAAGCCGATTTATGTTCTAGTGTATTATATTACTAATAATACCCGCGAGGGGGCGTCAAAAGCGTTAAACGCTTTTGCAAGAGACATTAGAAGTTCCACTTCAAAAGAAACATTTTTGTTCAATTAAAATTGGATCTGGCGCAGTTTTTGTAACATCAAAAATGTCACAAACAAAAATCTTTTTAAAATGATATGTAAAATAGATATTTTACATGTCTGTGACTGCCTGTGTTACGTTCGGAATAGTGAGACGAATTACATATCTTAAAACTGGCCGACCTGAAACCTTTGTTTTCCCAACGTTACTGGCACTCGTACAATATTATATTCAAATCATTTTAACTGACATATTATTGTATAAAACGCCAGTTTAAAAACACAAACACTCATTGGGTACAGTCGGATAATAACCAAGCTTTATTAAGTGAAAAAGCGCATACGTATTTCAATTACTGCAGAAAATTATAAATGCAACAGCTGAACTAGTTTCCTGGCTAATTAACGATGATTTCCTGTAATCTTATTGTGATTTGGGAATTAGATACTATTAGTATTTAATAATGATTAATGACAGGTATTTTAAAATATGGTTTTATGATAAAGTAATAAAAGTCTCGATTTAAATACTAATATTTAAATTAAATAATAATGTGTGATAAATGTCGGTGATTGAGAACTTTGTCCCCGGTGTATGGCAATAGGTTCACTACCTATTCCATTTTCCCAAATGGAATAGGTAGCGTAAACATAGCGGCGAGGCGAGGCGTAAAGACCGTTGCCTACACCTTCGGGTAGAAATAAAGAAGCTATGTTATTTTATATTTTATTCCATGACCAAATAGAACGTCTTCTGGGGGAAGGTGATGTTAGGAGCCTCAAAAATCGACACGCCTGCATGAAAAGAGTTATGAATGTCAACGAAGCGAGTGAGGTGTGTAAGAATCATACCTTATGGCGCTCGGTTCTCTCTGCCTACCTCGCAAGGGATTTGGAGTGAGTTAAGTATGTATATTATTTTATGAAAAAAAGCTACATTCATAAATCCCCGATGTGATATTTCATAAATGGGGCATATTTTGATCATAAAACTTTTTAATAAATGCAATTCAGTATTGATAATGAAGACTTTTTGAGACGGTTTTTGACCACATTTTTCTAGTAGTACACCCATATAATTTTTTAATATACCTCTGAATGTAGAGCATCGAATTTACCAACGTCAACAAGAGTACCATTCCTGCAGATTAATGACCGAATTCACGGAGTGGCCTTTCCATATTCATGTGGTTTCCATCACCGGCTCGTAATTGATAGCGTCCGATAGCCACTGTACCTACTTGTGGCCAAAATTGTTGCTAATACTCAAAATGTATGGACTGTCGCTATAGGCCGTCCACCGTATGTATATAGGCTAAAGCACTAGGTTTAATTTACCTATTACTTTCACGCTAATATTTACTAGGAGATTCATACTTCAGATATTTTTTATGGGATAGGAGGGCAAACAAGCAAGCAGGTTACCGGGCGGTAATTAACGAGCGCTGCTCATGCACCCCTGCAACACTGATAGTGCTTCAATTGCGTTGCCGACCTTTAATGGAGTAAGATGAGGAGGAAGGGGAAAGGGAATGAGCCATTTTACAATAATATACTGAGAGATCGTGTTTTTAAACCCATCGAGCCGGCCTATTCATCCAGCTAACTGCTTGGCCCTGCCACTTGAATACTTGGTTTAACTACACTAACCAACGACATTAACGTTCGTGCAGTATAACTTGAAACGAAACAGTTGTTCTGTTTCAGTAGGCACGGATCGTTTTCCTTATCAAAGAGTCGATTTTCTGTTTCCACTACTACTTAAGCATTTTCCAGTGTTACTACTCTACTCCCATTTATAGTTATAAGGTATCAAGCTCAGAAATAATACATGAAGGAAATATTTGTTCCGATGAAAAAGATAAGGAAATAATTGTTCCGTGGTAGAAGAACCCGACCAATAGACTCTGCCACCTTACCCGTGGAACTAGAAAACCCAATCTGGGTAATGTTATTAAGCGTGCTTTTCTTCCTTTAGGACCTTCATTCGTAGATATGACTCTAATTCTTGTAGATTTACAGTTTATATATGTCACAAGTCTAGTTTATTTCTAGTATAGTATAGTTTAGTTCTAGTATTATAGATTTCTATTCGGTCTATTTACCATGATAGATTGTTTCATATATGTATGTACTGAAAATAGTTTGAATACCTATTAGTAAGGTATTATTTAGTCAGGGCTGTGGACAGATTAGATGGACTTGAATATATTTTAGACTCATCAAATATCCATTGTTGATCCAGTCTTAACGCCATTAATTCAAAAGACCTCTATATCAACTGTCTACTCTTACAAAATAAGAAATATAACACTAAGATACTGTTAATGAAATGAAACATAATAAAGTGTACAATAATAATTAATAATTGTTCAAACTTCAACTAGGTATCTGTATTAATTAACCATTCAATAAACTTTCTAAAGCTTTTAATTAAGAACAAAAACGAACAAACAAACGAAAAATCTACAGCTTCTCAGCATTTCACCTTTTGTTTTGTAAGTCAAGGAAGGCGTTTGAATGGAAAATTCTCATTCAAAAATAACGCCGTAGGGTACAACTGCTAACAATTATTATTGCACCACCTTGAACAATGAAAGTATTGTGAAGAGATGCTTTGGTTTAAACTTTAGTCTTGTCGAATGTGATTTGTTTCTATAAAATACAATTTCTATAAAATACAATATCTGGATGACCGAGCTTTGCTCGGTATTTTCTTTTTTTTTATAAACAACGCCATCTGCTGGAATAGCTTTAGTGTTGTTGTCGTTAAAGCAAGTTAGTTGCTCACAATTTAAAATAATTATAGCATTCGCCAATAGATGTCAGGAATTCCAAAAAGTAAGTTGATGTTTAAGTTGATTATCGATAAAACACGATAAAATGAAATTTTCTAAAAATGATTCCTAGCTAGATCGATTTATCGCCCCCGAAACCCCCTATATACTAAATTTCATGAAAATCGTTGGAGCCGATTCCGAGTTCCAATTAATATACATATATATATACATATATATATATATACAAGAATTGCTCGTTTAAAGATATAAGATAAGATAAAGTTAGTCTCGGTGGTCCAGTGGTCGAGCACACGGCTTCTAATCCAGAGGTCCGGGTTCGAATCCTGACACTGGCTCACACTAATGACTTTTCGAATTTGTTTTCGGAAGTTAAGTGTGATAAATATCGATGACTGAAAACTTTGTGGCCGGTTTGGCAATAGGTTCACCACCTATTCCATTTGGGACGTAAACATAACGGCGAGATGATGCTTAACTGCGTGAAGTTATGTTATGTTAAATACATAAAGATTACGTAGTAAGTTTTATTTACTCATTTGGTATTGCATGAATTTATAATTAAAAAGTGTTTCTTTTTTCATGAGTGGGTAAACAAGCTAGGGATTCACCCATGGTAAGAGACCTACGATTGGGTGGTGAGGGGAATAGGAGTGGGCCACGAGATACCTTTGTCACTGAACGTAACGCGTCTTTTGCTGCTTTTCGTCGATTTTTGTTGAGGTCGTGGTATTAAACCTGTCAAACCGGCACATTCATCTAGCGAACTGCTTGGCTCTTTAAACATAATGTAAACCTCCAGGCCTCAGAAATGTAAGAAACTAGTCCCAATATTCTAGCAAGCGATCACAATCCCAACAGCAAGGTTATTAGATTTTCATAAACTTATTTATATATAATGATAATAGTTACTCGTGTAATAATATCAATTATGATTATTGAACCAAATTCTGAATAACAACCGCATATATTAAGCGGCTTACCAATTTATGTTCATAATAAACATAATAACTGAATATTATATGTACATATTTAATCATCGGCGTATAATCATGATGTTTTAATATAATAACATAAATGTTTATACTTTATTAATTTGAAGCTTAAACTTTGTATCCCTTTTTAGGAGGTAGTGATGCAAATAGAAAAGTTATAGTACGCTGATTGATATGGACACCAGTTGTTGATCACTGATGAGTAATCCTACCTAGTGTGGGTGTGGGGGTCACGAAAGTCTTAAAAAAAGACAATAACATGCGCCGTAAACTTTTCCCAGAAATTGTTGAGATAATTCTCAGATGAAAAAGAAATGTCAGCTCCATCGTGGAACGGGAAATACGCGTCAGCTGCTTACATGAACTTATAAAAAAAACACCTAAATTAAAGTGACTGATTAACACTTACACATATTAGTGATCCGAGGTATATCGAACATTTCGGATCACTAATAATTGGCTTATATCGTGTTTCTTTCGATAAGAGAGAAATCTTGAAATTCATCTCTTCTTGTTCCTCTACCAATCCCACTTAAAGGACGGCAACGCAACTATGAACCCTCTCGTTACAGATGTCAATGTGAGGTGCCTATCACTCATTACTATGCGGTCATTTGCTGCCATTCTCAAAAAAACTTTATTCATTCCTTTAGGGGTAGACAGTACGGAATATATCGGACAAAGATTAGAAAGGTTCAACATGTATGGTAACCCAAAAAAGCTAACAGCATTCAATTCGATACGTAAACTTAAACATGCCTCAAGAAAACTCAAACAATATCCCTCTATATATTTTTTTCTAACAAGATTGGCAGAACATAAATTCATTGAACTACAGTTTTTTGAAGGACTCGATGCTTGAGGAAAACAATTTTCATCTTTTATAAACATCTTAACCTTAAAGGGATCCCAAATTGAGAAAGTTTCGGCTCTGAAAATAATTAGCCAAATTATGAATTCCCGGAGTTTTAGTAGAAATATGTAATATTGATGAATGAAAAATTTGCAGACTAAAATTTTAAGGTGAATAAAAAGTTTAGATTAAATATTTATTAAGTTACGTGCGTCATTAGGTTTGTATTTTGAATTACTGGTGGAGACAGCGTTTGCTTGTTCCCTTCGAAGAAATATTTATTCCCACAAACAGGTAATGGGTCTACTAATATAACTTTGGCACAATTTTATTTGGTTTTAGATAATTATCACAAATATAACATTCATAAAGAACCAAGGTTCAAATCAAAGATCTTATTCGCTGTGTGAAAAAAGTGGTGTGTTCCAGTTTTATTTCATTATAACGTCTTTATAATATATATTATATATCTCAGACTTTTCTTTTTTATTTGATAGGAGGGCAAACGAGCAGGCCTGTCACCTGATGGTAAGCAACTAACGCCGCCCATAGACATCAGTAACACATATAGTGTTACTGTTGCGTTGCCAACCTTTAAGGGATAGGGGATAGGGCAGGATGGGGAAGGGGGTGGGCCTCCGGGTACCTTTCTCACCGAACGAAACGCGGCATGACCCAGTTTACGTCGATCTTCTGAGAGGTCGTGGTATTTCACCGGTCGAGCCGACCCATTTATGCAGCGAACTGCTTGGCTCTACCACTCTAGATTTGTTTGGACTTGAACTCACTACCTATTTCATATTCTAATTAATTATATTAAGATAATTGTAAGAATGCTTAATATAACGACTATAATGACCTTTATTTTATATTTATGATTTAGAAATCATAAATATAAAAAACCTTTATTTTATATTTATGATTTAGAAATCATAAATATAAAATAAAGGTCTCATGATCTTAGTAATTAGACTCTTCCGATATAACTGTATCAATTTTCGTGAAATGCTGAGTACAATCGGTTTTATTTAGTTTTTTCTTTTGTTTTTACTTTTTTGTGATACAAACAACAAGGTTGTAAGACACGATTTGGTGGGTGCTATTAAGCCGTGTTAACCTAACTCTTCATATAGGAAACCGGTTTACCGGCTGCAAAATCAAACCGTTTGCAAGCAGTTTTGATGACGATTTTATGTCAGAAATAAAGTGATACAAGCTGTGAGTTTGAACAAGTCGATATTTGCATCAGCGAGCGATGGACGCTCGGAGCAAACATCGACGCAGTTAGAACTTCAGACTGCAAATAGCGTCAACTTGTTTATTTGCAATCGGAGCGCCTGTTCTATATAGCGCTGTGTAAATAATTGCTAAATTGAGTTTACTTACCTTACTTATTACCAAGTCTTGTGATAATTTTTCGAAAATATACCTGTTACATTTGGTTTTATAACTTAGGGATGTGAAAAGACAGAAAGCTAAGCAGATATACAGGGTAAACGCGGAATGACTTAACGAGTCGAACCAAACCGCGAACAGCTTTTAACTGGATTGTGTCTTATGACAAGGATTATGAATGCCAAAAAATCTAATATAATCAGGTGTGTGAGAAATGTGTCTTTTGACGTTCAGTTTTTCTGCCTACACTTGCTTGGCGTAAAAACAGATTATTATAATTTACTTAATTAAATTGGTCGATATTTGTATTAAATTATCGGCTGTTATAGCTTTCAACCGTGAAAGCTTACAAAGCGTGAAAGTTAAACAAAAACTATACCTACTACATTTAAGTAGTTGTGTAAAAGTAAGGTTTGCCAAATAAAAATTTGCCAAAAACATCAACGGTAGGTAGGTATATCTAAAATTGAACAGCCTGGCTATACAGTTAGAAGTAAATCTGTTCCAGAATGCGGCCCATTCAAAGCTGATTGCAATGTGCTAGTCTGTTTGAGTATCTCTCTTCACTGTATGGTCAGTAGCATTGATCAGATTATCCAGATCTACGTTGGCTGTTGTATGTGAAATTTAATAAGAAATTCCTATCAAAGTTATTTGCTAGAAAATATATCAGTACATTGTATTTATTGATATAATTTATAAGCTTAAAATAAAAATTTGAACTGATGAGAAGGCGCATTGAAGAAACAAAAAAAAATCCTCTCCGGCGGGGAATCGAACCCCGGTCTCCCGCGTGACAGGCGGGGATACTTACCACTATACTACCGAAGATATACAATGTTTTGTCCAAATTATCTTTTAGAATATGTTTGCATAGTATGAAATACATATGCAAAATGTCATGGTTATAGGCCTAGTGAATTTAGCTGTGCATTGACCAATCAGTCAACAGGATTGTGCTGTAACACGTATGTAGAGTTAGTTACTTTTGATGCGTATCAAAGTTCATAGGGTCAGCTAGTACAGCTGACTCGGCGAACTTTGTTGCGCATCAAAAGTAATTTTACAGCGTTTACAATTATAGTGCCAAATCTCGATAATTATCACTTTTTTCTTTACCATGTTAAACAGGAATTATACATAAAAACCACCCCGTTGTTACCGTTTTTGTATTTTTAAAAAACCCGCATCAAAATTCGCTGCGTAGTTTAAAAGATCTAAGCATAAGGAAAAACTTTGTTTTATACTATATAATGATTTATGAATTACCACAGTCTCTTAAGCTGGACCGAAAAAAATGAAATATCATTTCTTAACTAAATAAAATTATGAACAAGATTTTATATCTTTTCGCTAACTGTCATCATTAAAACTTGCAAGATTCAGTCATTACGCTACAAACAAAGTTGTTGGAGTGTTTGGAAAGTTTCCTAGTTCTTGAATACGGTGACCACACATATATTTTTAGCAGGACAATAATATAGATACAGTGGTAGAGCCAAGCAGTTAGCTGCATGAATGGGCCGGCTCGACCGGTGAAATACCACGACCTCTCAGAAGACCGACGTAAAGTGGCTCATGCCGCGTTTCGTTCGGTGAGAGAGGTATCCGGAGGCCCACCCCCCTTCCCCATCCTTTCCTATCCCCTATCCCTTAAAGGTCGGCAACGCAACAGTAACACTATATGTGTTGCTGGTGTCCATGGGCGGCGTTGGTTGCTTACCATCAGGTGACACGCCTGCTCGTTTGCCCTCCTATCCCATAATCCCATTTTGATTTCATTATACTTATATTATTATTTAAAACATTATGTTATTTATTATATACATAAACCTTCTCCTACAATCAATCTATCTATTAATAAAGCCGCATCAAAATTCGTTGCGTAATTTTAAATATTTAACATACATAGGAATATAAGGACAGAGAAAGCGACATTGTATAATACTATGTAGTATTTAATAAATCATCGATATGAAATAGATTAAGACAGTCTTCTTGTTATGGTGTCAATGGTGAATTAAATGTACTTAAATCATATTCCGCGTTCGTAATTTCCTGCAGTGTGCAGTGATATTGGGCTGCGCTGGTCAGGAAATCTTGAAGTCATTTGCAGTAAAACACCAATGGGCCCAGTTACCTAAGCCAAATTTAGCTATAGCTATATATGTATACTAGCTGACCCGGCGAACTCTGTTTCGCATCAAAAGTAATAACTGCTGCCCCGCTATGTTAATACTGCAATATCTTCGACAAATTTGAAGTCGATAGCAGCTATAGGTTAAAAATGGGAATTTTCCATTGTTAACACCCCCGCAACCCCCCTTGTGGGTGGAATTTCGTAAAATCCGTTCTTAGCTGACCTCTACTCGGCGAAAGGAATAATCCTACCAAATTTCAAGTCGCTACGCCTTATGGTTCCAGAGATATCGTGATGAGTCAATATATAGGTGGAAATCTCTTATATATATATATATTGTAAATCAAATATACTATTTTCTAGTCACGTAACATCTCATTCAAAAGACGTGGGATCAAATCAGTGCTCACACCAATGACTTGTAGTAAATCGTTTGGTTATTGTGATAAGTGTGAAAAATATCGATGACTGACAACATTATGCCCGGATATATGGCAACAGGTTCCGCCACTTCTTCCATGTGTGACGTTTAAAGTCGAAATATAACAGTCACTGCTTACTTGTTCAGAGGACAGTCAAAACCCAGGTTTCATTTACTGTAAATCTAGACTACCCTATATTAAAATAACATATGGTTACAGTAATTTCGAGATACTTTGATACTTCATACTTTCTTCACTGACGATAGCCTAATATTTAATTGTTGGTAATCCATTATAATGAATTTTATAAGAACCCGATTTAAAATTATAACGTACAACAGTGTCTAGGTGATGTACGACGGTCGAAGTGTAAATATTAGTCAATGTCGCTGCTTTATTAGATAACATAAATAAAACTAATAGAATAAACTATAAACGTAAGATCGACGTAAAGTGGCTCATGCCGCGTTTCGTTCAGTGAGAGAGGTACACGGAGGCCCACTCCCCTTCCCCATCCTTCCCTATCCCCTATCCCTTAAAGGTCGGCAACGCAACAGTAACACAATATGTGTTGCTGGTGTCCATGGGCGGCGTTGGTTGCTTACCATCAGGTGACACGTCTGCTCGTTTGCCCTCCTATTCCAAAAAAAAAAACTATTTATTCAATCATCTTTTAATAAGGAGAGGCAAACGAGCAAGCAGGTCACCTTATGATAAGCAACTGACGCCGCCCATGGACTCCTGCGATACAGATAGTGTTACAGTTGCGTTGCCGATCTTCAAGATGAGATATAGGAAGGTTGCAAGTGGGTGAGGAGAGGAGTCGAGATGGGATGCGGCCACTTTCATCAAAGGAAACGCGTTAACCACTTGACGACAATATTCTGAGAGTATATATATCTTGATTTTCTGCTTACAAATTATAAATATCTTAGCAGTAAAAAAAATAAAACAATTTTTTATTAAAACATACTTTGTCGTGGTATTAATGGATCGCTTTAAAAATATTTATTAATCGGTATATCGTGTCTCATTTTGCTGTTTATGTGGCATGTTTTATTTTTATTGTAGGTCGCCGATGTAGAAAGGTTCCATTTAATGTGCGGATACAAATAAGTACCGAATTTATTTTATATTATTATTAAGTATAATAATTATTTTCCTTAGCTTAGACCGCAGATCATCTCATATACTGGATTACCCTGGACACTATCTACTAACTAATAATTCCTCCTGCAAATCTGTAAACTCAAATTCTCTAAATATAGTTTTTTTTTTTTTCATTCATTTCGCCAATTTAGGACGAAAACAATTCGATAATTTTATTCCAGGTTTTAGAAAACTTCATGCAAATCGTGAATTTTGAAGATTCAAATACATTGTGATTATAGTGCCTGTCAATGGATTACAATTCGTATGTACCATGTGTACCATTCAAAAATATCAGAATACATACAAAAAATCAAGCCTATATCAGGCAGGCAGAGACTTTGGCTTTCCACAAGCTACAATCCTGACACACTTCTTTTGCATGCTCTACAGTCATAATTTTGTCTTTTTAAACAGACCATTTATAGGTGGTTATAACTCTGCCTTGGTTTCCCGATCCCGACTCTGCCACTCACATTCGCTCCATTCATTCTTGCAACATGGCCAAACCATCATATTTCTCTCCACCTTGGTCACCACATCATCTTTCAACTTGCAATCTTCTCCCTTATCACGCTTTTTCATTCGATCCGCAATGGTGTCTACCATATCATATCAAAATTATATCAATAATATTATTACTACAAGTATGTCTGACAAAATGAGATATTTTTACGATACAAGATCTGGAATACAGAGGTCCGTCGCCGTATATGAGGTTATATTACAAATAAGACCGAGAGGCTCTTTGTTATAGATAATATAACGATATTGGGCAGAGATAAAGAAGATTTCAAAAATAATGAAAAAATATGGAAGTAATTATAACTTGTTTTATTTTTTGTTTTCTTTCTTGTTTGTTTTTTTTTTCTTATCTCAGACTGCCATAGTTGCTGCTGGTGGCATAGTTCGAAGTCAGAAGGAGTAGTATTGGTAGAACCATTAATATCCGAGAGATATACATTCTTAGAATAAATGTTCCGATCCATGTGTCGCCGCTCATCTGTTACCTAATTCACTGCTCCAAGGAAGCAAAGTCACAAAATTCGATAAAAATATCGATATTATATATTACAGCAGAACAGCTTTTATCTATTATATTATTAATATTATGTTTTGAGAAACCGATTAAAGACCAATTAAATAAAAACAAATCTAACTAGAATTAACACAAAAACATCCTTATCAATGATTTAGTTGGTAATAGATAACTTGTTATATTGTATTCTTAAATAATTTTTAAAATAGAAAATAGTGAGTTAATTGTTAATATATATAATAAAATATGTCACTGGTCCTCAAGTAAGTGTTACTTGATCTACTTTTGCATTTAAGAACGGAAGAGAATAGTTCGGCATTTTGTAATTATGTAACACCCGAAACAGTTGCCAAGCGACAACACATACGGCAACACTTGGCCTAATATCCAACCACAAATTCAACGCCTCAAGGCATATTCAGTGACTGTAGGTAGGACCATGCGTGTCACTCCATGAAACAATGAATTGATAAGGAAAACACCAGAACCACGTAGAAAATCGACGAAAAATTACTGAAGCTGCGTTTTGTTAGGTAAAAGACATATCCGTAGTAGCAATTGAAAGAGTGATCTAACTCGAACCGAATTCCATTTCTGTTCGATCATCCTTAATTTGGCTGCTTAAAAACCTTTTATTTTTGAAAAACTTACTTATATAGGGCAGTTAGCGTAAAAACTGACAAAGTTTATTCTAGTCTGAGGTTTAAACACAATTTTAGTTAAAGTGCGCAAAAAAAAACAAAGTTAGCAATAAGTTTTTTTTTTATAAAATAAACAGTCTCCTAAATTAAATTATAAGTAAAATGCCTAACTCTACCGTGTGAAAACATCCCGCTGAATCGGCCCACGAATAAGCTCCACCAAATTAATAATTAAAACGATAACATAACATTCTCGTACGTAACATTTAATGCGCGGAAAGGAATTTTAATTACACTTGGAAATAAGAGATTACACTGCGGAGAATTCTGATAGCATCCTGTAATCTGATATAGCGTAAGCCGGAACGAGAATTGAATGAGTTACATTCGAGAAACGTTGAGAGGATTTGCTTTTGTTGCTTTTTTTTTAATTGTACAATTTTACGTAACCACGTTAAGTTTTTTTAAGTTTAAGTTCTTTTTGTGTTTAGGCAACGGCTCGGAAGGAGGCGGACAAATGTTATCAATCATTGATATTTATCACCCATAACGACCAAAAAGTTATTGGTATGAGTCAGGATTAAAAACAATACTTCTAGATACTGAATCCTGGGCCCCATTCTCCACACCACAGAGTTAATTAGATTCAAATAGATAACCCACTGTAAAAAATAATACAAATTAGCTAAAAGGTCTACTTAAACCAATATTTAAGTTGAAAAAAACTATTTAAGTATTCCTACTATTAAACTACTAAAAAAATCAATAGCGTACACAAAAATAATCTGAACATCGCTGCTCTTTTGTGAACTTCAATCTCACACTTGACACAATGTTCGAAGAAACTTTGTGTCCCGATAATATATTTCAGCACGATAGTGGAGACATTTCCTAACTGAAATATACGAAGCCACTGCCATCTTGTGGCGTACCGCTCTTAGTACTTTCGTATCTCTTTGTTACTCAATATCTATACATTTGAACATAACACTTAGAATGTCTTTGTTGCCTTGCTACTTACACGTGTTACATTTTTTTGACACTTTTTGTTTTGCCTAAGCAAATAAAAGAACCTAATCCATTTGGGACGTAAACATAACGGCGATACGTGGCTTACTAGCCGCTGCCTACACCTTCGGGTAACAAAGGCGTGAAGTTATGTTGTGTTTAAATAAAAGAACATCATCCACGTAGACAATTTTAGATCTTTTAATTAATTAAAATATCAAACAAATAAATATCGCCTATGACACTTACAAATTTCGTAGTTCTCTGTTGGTGAAAGAAGTTGGAAAAATCAGTTCCGCAGATCCAGAGATTATTCCCTACAACCTTTATCTCTTTATAATATTTTTTGGTACATAACTTTTTATCATTAAATTTTAAAAAAGAACGCTTTATATAAAATTATATTTCAAGAAATTATTCCTGAAATATATTTTTTTAACTGCGATAGTAGCTGGGCGAAAATAAAAAAAAATAACAAATAAAATATTGCTCCAAAAATATTTCGACGCCATTTGTAAGCATACTATCGCGGCTTTTATATTATGTGTAACTAATTCGGGGTGGATTCATGGCTCATTTCCGGTGGCGCAATCACCAACATCGTCCGAGGGATTGTGGAACGACTACCCAAGTGTTTCTTTAGGGTTGATTTATACAATTTCAGTGTTTGATATATTGAAACATTTTCCGATTGACCTAAATGTCACATTTCAATAGACAAGTTGTTTATCACTGGTACTCTGAGTCGCTACTTGTGATTCAATCTTAACCACGTATACTAATCACTTTCGAAGTTATGTGAGTATTCTAATAATAATAGCTTTCGAAGATATTTCCAAAGTGTCATTAGTGTGTTTCCAGATTCACATACCAAACCTGTGAATCAAAATTTGGTTCAGCAATTCCGAAGACTATTAAGACTGTTAGGACTTATAATAATAACAACTAAAGGGGTTTCCGTTCTCTGGTACGAACAGAAAAAAACGTATGGAGTCCTGAAACGTTTCTAAAACATCGAGAAGTCTAGCAGAAAGTAGTGGTACCAGACACGCTTACCAATTTAGGTTTGGGTAAAATAAATCTTCCTATGCCTTGCTCCTATTCAACTTGAATTTTAGACTTTTATTTGTCGTATATTATCTTTTCGGAAGGTATGTCTCATATACTAACAAAATTTATCGCTAATGACTTCGAATTAGTTCTTTTAAGACTCATTTTTATATCTATAAGACTTTGAGACCGAATAATAAGCTACAAAGCCATTCTCGACTACCACATAATACCTTAGATAATAAAGCCTGGTTTAAAATAGGTACGTATTATGTATAATATCTTTTAAAAATGTATCACTTTTCTGAAGACTAATAATAGGCTAGACAGCAACCCTTGTCAAAATACCTCGTGCATATTCTTGACCGTAATCAATCAGACGCTATAAAAAATATTATTCGGACATTACAAAATTGAAGCTATATAAAATATTTAATGCAGCTTCAACAAAAACGTCACAAATCTAATTTGGTGGGTCTGTCCGTCCATCCGAAGGTAGGTAGGTAAAGGCATAAATCTACAAGAAGGATACCGGCTTGTAATAAATCTCATCGCGGATACCCGAATATTCATGAGAGTATATGGGTATGTACTGCTAACGTGTTAAGTATACAGAATGAATTGAAAACATCACGATTTACATACGGATATTGTGTAATCTTTTTAATTTACTATGTTTGGAACATACTGTATAGTTAATTTATACTAAGCAAAGATGTGGGTAGCGACAATTATTTTCTTGATACAGTGTAATAAAATGGAGGAACCTATTTATTTCTTTGATTTTCACGAATCACACACGTAACATTAAATCAACTATCATGGATTATATCGCGTTTATTTAGAACCTATTTTTATCTAACGTTATTAAACTTTGGGAGGAACCTATTTTGTGCATGCGTGGAAACTAAGAAACCAGTTGGCAAATAATAAAAAAAACAGTATCAAACAAAATAAGTGAATAATACTGGATATTTTAAGTGTTCATGCAGATTGTAATCAATCAAATTAAAAATACATACACAAATTAATTACACCCTAAAATATTAAGAGCATGGAAATATCAAGTTCCATAGCCTTTATGGTTTTAATCTAGAAATATTAATTTATAGATACAGATTATATATAAATCTTTGCTTAAATAATAATTTTATACTTTGAAAATTTTATACCATGCATTACTGAGTAGTGGGGAAGGTCGATATCCCTTACTAGTACAGAATGTTTACGCACTACATTGATGATAGGGCCAGAAGTAATATCTTGAATAGGTAACGAATGTAAGACGTGCTTTTACCCTTATTTCAAGACATTGACTAATCGTCTAGTATGCTGAATATATTATAGATTATATTTAGTAAGTATATAGAATTCTAGCTACTCGTATATACCCCACTATATTTAGAAGTAGGTACTGAATAGTGAATTGAAAAAGGGTGTCGGTGTAAAAGTTAGAAAGGGCATGCTCCGATTTTTTAGACATATAGAAAGATAGAATGATGCAAGATTGACTAAGTAGATATACAATACCAAAGCAAATGAATGTAGGAGTCGAGGACGGCCAAAACACACATTCCATGACCAAATAGGACGTGAACTGGAGTAAGGTGATTGTAAGCGACGCGCCTTTGTACTTAGTTTATAATGGTCAGGTAGGTAAATAGTGTAAGGTAGATAAATAATTAATAAGATTTAGTGTGAGTCGTCCGGTAACCGCCGCCGCGATCGGCACGATTACGGTGTTCTGTGTGTACCGAATATACCTACCTAACAAAGTATTAAAATCAGTTATTTGCATCTAAAACGCTATTTTCTTGCATCGTCGATATATCCACATCGTACAGCTAGTCACTTCAAGCCGGATTAACCACAAACGTTTCGCACGCCAAAAAGTATGGTGAGCACTCGGAGAACCGCGAAGAAGGATGAGGAGCTACAGGCAACTACATCGGCTATTCAAGAGGCCCGTGAACCATCACCAAGCTATGAAAAGCCTGAAAATAGTAATAATTTGCAAAGAAATAAAACTTTTGTTCACAATAGTAAATTCGAAGGTAGTACGGTAAAATCTGAAGCGCCGTTATCTGGAATGGAAATTATGGCTTCAACGTCTCATCAAGGGCCCAAAACCAGGTCTAAGCGATCTACGTCTTCTTCTGTAATAGCACGAAAGAAAAGGCTAGAATTAGAGGCAGCAGAAGCGAGAGCTAAGATTGAATTGGAATTAATAAATAGACGTTTAGCGGCGGACTTAGCAGAGATAGACGACGAGTGTAGTGTGCAGTCAGACCACACTAACAAGGGGGTAGAAGAGTGGTTGGAGCGCAGCCACAGAGAACTGGAAGCACAGCCCGTCCACGACCAGGGTCAAACTAAGGACGTGCCGTGCTCGCCGGCCATACGGGATGTCGGCACTGATGGGACAGTTAATCTTCTGGCCAGCGCACTTAAGGACCTCGCAGCCGCTTTTACCAGCAACAATGTGAATACTAATCTGTTCAGTCGCATATGTACACCAAGAGAATTACCGCTATTTTCTGGCGATCCCATGGAATGGCTGCACTTCAAACAGGCGTATGAGGAATCGTCGAAAGTATGTAATTTTAAGGATAATGAAAATCTGTGGCGCCTTAGGAAATGTCTAAAAGGATCAGCTCGCGAAGCGGTGTCGGCACTGCTGATAAGTGCTACTTCACCTGAAACGGTGATAGCCACACTCGAGCTACAGTTTGGAAATCCGGACATAATTATGTCACGCATTATGGTAGACATTAAGAAATTACATCCTATATCACAAGATTACCATAAGGATATTGTGTCATTTTCAATAAAAGTGCGCAATTGTGTAGCCGCCGTCAAAGTGATAGGTCTGGATGAATATTTGAATGGAATAAGTATAACTTCATGCATACTGTCAAAATTACCACCGGTGTTGCTGTCTAAGTGGGCGGATTACAGTTACACTTTCACCAAGCAAGGTAAAAGACCGACATGGTTTAATATATCTGAATTTTTGAACGAAGAAGCTATCAAAGTATCTTCCATGGCTTTGCTGAATATTAAAAACACCAATACAGATAGTTACTACAATAAGAAAAAAGTGTTCACGGACCTAACGGTATATTTTATACGAGCGCATTGCTGGACGATGGATCTACAGTAAGTCTCATAAGCGAGGCACTCGCGTCCCGAGCGGGGCTGCGCGGGCGCCGAACGACGTTACACGTGCGCGGCGCATGGGACAATAGCGCACTAGTGTGTAACACAGACACTGTAAATGTTTGTATAGCGAACCGTAAGGGTGATAGATTTAAGATTTTAGTCCGTAGTCTTTATAACTTTAATTTACCTGTACAGAATTATAATTGTGTTAATTTTAGCAAATATTCTCATTTATGTAAAATACAAAATGAATTATGTTCTACAAATATTAAACCTGAAATTTTGATTGGTCAGGATAACTACAATTTATTGTTACCTTTAGAGATAAAAGTCGGCAAATGTAACGAACCTTGTGCCACCCGTACTCCGCTGGGATGGTGCGTTCACGGTACAGTACCTGCCTCGTTGTCAACCCGCACGTGTTTCTCTACGCTGCACGTTACCGAGGTTCAATCTGGGTCGACTGACACTACACGGGAAGATCTGCACGAAATGGTAAGAAAGTCATTTACTATCGAATCTATGGGGATATTCGGGAAACCACGCCAGAACTTCGACGATCTGCGCGCTCATGAACACCTGGAAAAAACGGCAAAATTAATCGATGGTCGATGGCACGTAGGTCTACCGTGGAAGGATGTCAACTGTAAGATGTCTGATTCAGAGGGTATGGCATTGTCTAGGCTGCGTAACCTGGAAAGAAAAATGGTCTGTAGCAAGCAATACTCACTAAGGTACCGGGATCGTATTAATCATTTATTAGATAATGATTTAGCCGAGGCAGTTATAGATACAACAAAAACAAATAAAACGTGGTACTTACCTCATTTTGGGGTGGACAATCCTAATAAGAATAAGTTACGTTTGGTTTTTGATGCTGCAGCCAAAGCGCGTAACGTATCGCTGAACGACTATATATTAACAGGTCCTGATTTATTAGTGTCATTATTTGGTATTATGCTGCGTTTCCGCGAACAAGAAATCGCTATAATAGGTGACATCAAGGACATGTTCTTACGGATTAAAATCCAACCTGATGATCAAGACGCCTTTAGATTTCTGTGGCGTGACAGCCCTAATAAACCCATTAAGAAATATAAGATGACATCTTTAATATTTGGTGCAAACTGTTCGCCGTACATTGCGCAGTTTGTTAAAAACAAAAACGCTCAGAATTACGAGTCGTCCAAGCCTGCGGCCGCGCAAGCTATTCGTAGTCAACACTATATGGATGATTATATAGATAGTCAGCCGAACGAAAAAACTTGCATTGAATTAGCGCGCGACATTATACACATACATAAACAGGGCGGCTTTGAGATTCGTAACTGGTTGAGTAACAGCTCATTAGTATTAAATAACTTGCCCGAGGAGTCGCTCGCCGCTACGGCTGCGTCAGTGCAGATCGGTGCACGACACGAATGGACGTGTGCCTTGGGAATTTTATGGTACCCCTATGACGATACCCTAGGTTTTGTCACTTCTTTTAAACGCATTCCTGGAGATATAATTAGCGGAAATAAATGTCCTACTAAACGTGAACTCTTAAGGGTCATTATGTCGTTGTTCGATGTATACGGATTTCTTTCACCGTTTACAATTAACGGTAAAATATTACTTCAGGAAACCTGGAAATCAAATATAAATTGGGATGAAAATATACCTGAAGATATTTACAGAAAATGGTTTAAATGGTTACAATTACTAAAAGCAATTAGTTACATTCGCATTCCTCGATGTTATCGGCGTGTCAATGAACCGATGTTACGTAACAATGCAATGGGAGCGAGAGGGATGAATGATTCTCAGTCACAGGTGATAAGCGATTCATTCAATAAGTTATCTGCATCTACACACACACATACATCTAGGGATCCGCTCATTAGTGAAACAAGTTATGAATCTTTACAACTTCATATATTTTGCGACGCTTCGATACAAGCTATGTGTGCGGTGGCATATTGGCGTTGGTTAGACAATAATAAACAAATAAGAGTTTGTTTCGTGGCAAGTAGATGTCGTGTTACACCTGTAAAACCTGTGACAGTACCTCGGTTGGAATTACAGGCAGCGATTATGGCAGCTCGGTTAGCAAACACAATACAGTCCATGCATCGAATAAAAACAACTAGCCGATACTTTTGGTGTGATTCCACAACTGTACTACAATGGATACGCAACAACACACGATGTTATAAACCGTACGTGGCTCATCGTCTAGGGGAAATTGATGAATTGACGCAAGTTAAGGAATGGAGATACATACCAGGATCATTAAATATCGCAGATTTGGCCACCCGGGAGAACTTCGACAGTCTTCAACTCGATGGTGAATGGTTTAATGGACCTTCGTTTTTGTACGAAGCAGAATATTTGTGGCCAACGAGTACGGTGATACCTAGTGATCAACAATGTGACCTGGAATGTGTAACAAATATTCAACATGCAGAATATTTACCCGAAAATGCAGCTATACCCAATCCGATGCGGTTTTCCTCTTGGATACGCCTTCTAAGAAGTACTTCAGCTGTTCTGAAATTTATAAATAAATGCCGGAATAAAAGTGTTGATGATTGTACTACGATAACACGTGCTGAAAACTTACTTCTACAATACGCCCAAATGGAATCATTTTTTAGCGAAATATGTGCAATAAAAAATAGAAAATACCTAGATAGAAGTAGCAAGTTACTTACGTTATCGCCCTTTATAGATGAAAATGGTGTACTCCGCGTAGGCGGACGTATAGGTGCTGCTGCTGATGTCTCCTTTGATGTAAAGTATCCTGTAATTTTAGATGGAAAGAGTCAGGTGGCTAAACTGATAGTGAGAGATTACCACGTAAAGGCAGGTCACGGTGGTCAGGAGATGGTAGTAAATAATCTGAAACAAAAATATTGGTTAGTAAGAATGAGACCTACAGTTAAGTATATTGCTAGTAAATGTATGCTATGTAGGTTACGAAAAGCGAAGCCTCAGATGCCTATAATGGGTGACTTACCTGCTGCTAGAGTAGCCCATCACCACCGACCCTTCACCTATTGCGGCGTGGATCTGTTTGGCCCAATGGAGGTTACCATAGGAAGGCGAAGAGAAAAACGGTACGGAGTAATTTTCACCTGCCTTACCGTTAGAGCCATTCACCTGGAGACAGTGTCGTCTCTTAGTACCGACTCCTTGATTATGGCTATTCGGAGAATGTCTTCACGACGTGGCTGGCCTGCACATATGTACTCCGACAATGGTACAAACCTAAGAGGTGCGGATACAGAACTTAAAAGATCGATGGCCGAACTCAGCGAGCAGTCCCTGAAGACAACAGTGAGCACCCATGGGACACGATGGACCTTTATACCTCCAGCCAGCCCTCACTGGGGTGGGGCATGGGAACGTTTAGTTCGCAGCGTCAAGGTCACACTTAGAGTGGTCCTTAAGGAAAGAGCACCGAGGGAGGAGGTGCTTCTTACGCTACTAGCCGAAGTAGAAGCCATTGTTAATGGACGTCCCTTGACTCACGTGTCTGTCGATGTCAATAGCACGGAGT
Source organism: Euproctis similis (assembly GCA_905147225.2). Lineage (NCBI taxonomy): Eukaryota > Metazoa > Arthropoda > Insecta > Lepidoptera > Erebidae > Euproctis > Euproctis similis. Next base: position 19,508,885 of record LR990106.1, read on the forward strand.
CATTAACACCCAATCACTTTCTGCTTGGGTCATCGTCTATATCACCGCAGATAGGCAGCTTCGATGACAGTGACTTGTTCCTGCGTCGACAATGGCGTATAGCACAAAGGCTAACGGATATGTTTTGGCGCAGATGGGTAACCGAAGTACTTCCTGAGTTGCTACCCCGTCGCAAGTGGACCGAAGATGGGAATAGACCTCTGCAGGTCGGGGATTTAGTATTTATAGCTGACCCTAATGCACCGCGTAACGTGTGGCCGCGAGGTATTATAGAGCAGGTATTCCCCGGTAAAGACGGTGCGGTGCGAGTGGTACAAGTAAAAACACAACTAGGTAGTCTTAAGAGATCTGTTACTCGCGTCGCTAGGATTCCTTTGGAATTATGAGTACTGCTTATGCAGCACTAGGGTGGGGCTGTGTAAGCGACGCACCTTTGTACTTAGTTTATAATGGTCAGGTAGGTAAATAGTGTAAGGTAGATAAATAATTAATAAGATTTAGTGTGAGTCGTCCGGTAACCGCCGCCGCGATCGGCACGATTACGGTGTTCTGTGTGTACCGAATATACCTACCTAACAAAGTAATAAAATCATTTATTTGCATCTAAAACGCTATTTTCTTGCATCGTCGATATATCCACATCGTACAGTGATATTAGGAGCCTTAAAAATCAATGCGCCTGCATGAAAAGAGCTATGAAAGTCAACGAAGTGAGTGAGGCGTGTAAGAATCGTGCCTTATGGCGCTCTGTTCTCTCTGCCTACCTCTCAAGGGATTTGGCGCAAAGTTATGTATGTACTGATAGGTATTTCAAAATCTAAATATATATATTTACATTTTTTGCTTCAAAGGTTTAAATTTTTTAATATGAAACTAATTGCGGTTAATAATACAATATATAAAACAACATCCAAAGGTTGTTCACAAGTTGGTCATTAATTTCCAAAAATATTTACGTTTGTACCTTAATACGTATACGTATATATACTATACGTATTCAAGTAAAAACAAAGTCATGTTATTTTTATATTGAAAAGCTTCCATCAAAAGCTACCATCAATTTGATCGGAAATTCTGCAAATAGCATATTTAGGTGTAGCATTTCTATTGAACTCTACAGTTGGCATATTTAGGTGATCTCCCAAATCAAGTTATAATAATACCTAGTTAACTCAAAACCATAATGAATTTATTAAACAGTTCAGTGAGTGAAATAATTAAATCAAGCTGAGAACAGTGCTCACTCGACAAATTCGCTTATTTCATTAAGAAACCTCTGGAGAATTTCCGAAGTTTCCAAGGCGTGAATTAATAACTTCATAAGCTCCCCATTTTAATTGTAGATTATATTTTAAAATCTTAGCAATCCATTACGAGTTTGGTTGGCGGTGAGTGCTAATTCAAGAAACTTGATGAAGCGTACAAAATTGAGTTCATCAGTATTAGTCGTCTCCGTGGTCTATTATAAATTAATATAAAAACATCGAGCTTACCCTGTTTTCTTATGAGATTGGGGGCAAACGGGCAAGTGGCACACCTGGCAGTAAGTGACTAGCGCCGCCCACAGACATCGGCTACACAGATAGTGTCACACAGTTATTTACGGCTATTATGAAGCTAAGCTATTAAGACAGGATCGGTATAGTAGTCAGGATATTTACAAAAGAAGAGGTAAAGGGAGAAGGCAGTGGTAGAGCCAAGCAGTTTACTGCATAAATGGGCTGGCTCGACGGGTGAAATACCACGACCTCTCAGAAGACCGACGTAAAGTGGCTCATGCCGCGTTTCATTCGGTGAGAGAGGTACCCGGAGGCCCACCCCCTTCCCCATCCTTTCCTATCCCCTTTCCTTAAAGGTCGGCAACGCAACAGTGACACTATATGTGCTGCTGGTGTCCATGGGCGGCGTTAGTTGCTTACGATCAGGTGACACGCCTGCTCGTTTGCCCTCCTATCCCATAAAAAAAGGCAAGGTTTAGCCTCCGGAGACCTCTCTCACCGAATGAAACGCAGCATGAGCCACATTACATGGATATTCTGATTTGCCGTGGTATTTCACTGGACCGGTCCATTCGTGCAGGAAACTGTGCGGCTATCTATATATATATTCATTACATGTCATACTACAAACTACAATACTAAACTTCTGAACGTTTTTGCAATTTTCCAGCATCTAGCTAAATAAAATATTGAAATAAATAGAACTCGTCTTCTTTACTATATTAACATAGATATTATACAGAACTAAATAGTTCTCATTTCGAAGTGGCGCAATAAAAATAATAAAACAATTTTAATATGCTCATTTTGCAAAAGCAGGACACAATTTTCCACATTGAAGCGTTCTTCAAGTATAAAAGTAAATAAACTGGAGCTGGGTGAAAGAAGACCTTTTTAGGGTTCCGTGTAAAGAGAAAAAGAGGAACCCTATCACGTTTCGTTCGGTGAGAGAGGTATCCGGAAGCCCGATCCCTTTCCCTTTCCTTTCCCATCCTACTTCCTTAAAGGATGGCAACGCACCACGGTGTTCATGGGCGGTGGTAAACTTACCATCAGGGGTGGCACTTGCTCGTTTGCCCCTCTATCCCACAAAAACACTCAGGAATTTCTAAAATAAAACGTAATTTTCGAACTTTCACTTCTTTGTACTTCTTTTTTTTTCTTTTTCTTTTTCTACCTGAAGGCTAAAGCCTCGCCTTGTTGAGTTCTTACGTCCTGCTGCCTTACATCGGGCATAACGTTTTCAGTCATCGATATTTGTCATACCGATAAGAATTACGAAATGTCATTGGTATAAGGATGGATTCGATCTCACGATTTATTATTTCGGGTTCAGCCATAAAACCACAGCCAAATCTTTTGACAATATGGATAATTCGAGAGGATGACGTGCTTACTCCACTTAGAGTGGGGTAAGAGTAGGGAAATTATCATGATTTATTCATTCAGAAGATGAGTGTTCGACCTCAAGACCACCGAGAACACACGCGTTCGTTAAGGGAATAAGTTAGGAAAGGATGGGAAAGATGGGTGGACTTCCATGTGCCTAGCTCACGAAAAAAAATGCGGCATGAGCCACTATATGTCGACATTCTGAGAAGTCGTGGTATTTTACCGGTTGAGCCGGCCCACAAATGCAGCAAACTGCTTGGCCCTACCACTGTTAAAAATTTAAGCTAAGTAAACTAGATCACATAGTGAATTGTGAATTTTTAGAAACACGATTTCACGATTGCAGCTGGCAATAAACAATTTATACTAAATGAACTATTGTTTGACTGTATCCGCCAGTTCTATATTAATTCGAGAGACGTAAAATAGTCCGTATCCAAAATATGGCAGTGGGTTTCCATATGCCATGATCCTGACACGCCTCTTACGCCTCATCCACAGTCATACACCTCGCCATGCATTCACGTTGGTTTGAAGTGCTACGCATTTTTCTTTTTTAGATCATATCATTTATTTGATCGTGATAGCTCCGTCTTTGTGTCCAGATCTCTACTCTGCCACACATATTCGCTTCATCCACTCTTTTAGGCTTTTAATCATTCTTACAACATGCCTAAACCACCTTAATAAACCAACTAAAGTGTAAATCATCAAAGTTCGCCGGGTCAGCTAGCATTATATAACATTTAACACCCCTTGAAGATCTGGTCGTTATTTGCCAGCCCTGTTTCTATTATTTGGGATAGGCACAACACGTTTTTATTTTCCACTTTCCTATCATTCGCATCTTTCACACTAACACCCTTCTTAATCATGTTGTCTTTCACAAAATCCATCCATATTTTCTTAGGTCTTCCTCTTATTTTATCTCCTTCACACATTGCGTCATTCTTCTCGCAACATACCTATCATCCCTCCTTTCGTTTTATCTTCTAAGTTATCGGCGCAACTTTCAAACCTTGCAAACCTTATATCAAATTTAAATTTGTACGGAATTGTCGCGTTTCAATAGCTTTCGCTAACGTTTTTCTTAACTAGACATTGAGTTTGTGTGTTTTACAGCTCAGTGGTCCTGCCATGCGCCTGTTTTTTCAGCCGCTTGACTTCGATCATTAGCGTATCTATCGAAGACTTGCTTAGAATCAAATAGAAAGATTTTTTTTTTTGAGAGATATGATTTTTCTCAGGATTAATCACTTCTCCTTTCTATTTGGTTGTATAATTTTATTTATATGAATAGTAGTTAGGTCTTAATGATAGAAATACACATGATAGAAATATACATGACGCATAACTTTGATTAAATTACAATCAAAGGGATATTAATACGATTACATAGAACCCCTTTAACAAATCTACTAACTAATACAAAAGGGATTATTTATTACAAATGTAATACAAACTTATGGTATTCAGCTACAGAACGGATATTAATAAGTTTTTTCAATACCCAGATACCATGTAAGCGTTAAGTATGTTCGTTACAAATATTTGTGATCAGACATAGATTTCCATTTCACTTCTTTTTCTTCCCGACAATCAGTTTAAGCAAACAAATACATATTTTTCTGTAGATTTTTCTGTAATATTTAGTATAATATTTAGTTACCAATTGTGTTTTATAGTACATAATATATACTACTGGAAAAAATTAAGGGATCAAAAAAAAATTCCATATTTTTCGGTAGTTTTCAACAGGCCGTAACTTTGAGAGAAATGGTCGTACAGGAAATAAAAAAAAAGGAAATTGTAGCTCCAAGTGTCTAGTTTTTGGATTAGAACTTCAAAATTTTGTAGCCTCCGCGGTTTCTGAGTAATCGTAGAAAAACCAGCAGCAAAAAAATTCTCAAAATTTTTTTAGTTTTTTTTTGGTCTACGGGCGTGGAAAAAATTTTTTTAGCTTAACCACCATAAGGATCGGATACTTTGTTCAGTCAGCTTTAATTTCTTTTTTTAAACACCCTGATACGTTCACTCCTCGCTGAGATATCGGTCTTCAAATGGAAAAGGATCTTTTTGTCTTTGATTATCGATATCTCAGCAACCAATCATCGCACAGAAAGTTAGAGGTGGGTTTCAAGAACTTAAATGAATTTCCCTTAACAGCTGTCTATTGTTTTTTCGAAAAAAAAATTTTTTCGTTCTGTCACATGAATTTGAAAATGCAACAAAAAAAGGGCTTTTGGTGGTTTTTTGGAAAATCAAGCGCTGGATCGAAAATATTGAGGAAACCGCTAATGTTAAGTGTGCCTTTTACAGTTCAATATGTCCACAAAAACCCTACAAAGAATCAAATTAATCCAGCCAGCCGTTTTTTTGTTTCACTTGATCGAATTTTTGAAAAAATTAAAGGATCACGTTTTTTGCTCTGAAAAGCTCATAATTTTTAAAAATGAGAAAAAACAATTGTTTTTTTCGAGCTTTTTCCACATTATCGTTTCAGATGGTGCTTTTTCGAAAAAACAATGGACAGCTGTTAAGGGAAATTCATTTAAGTTCTTGAAACCCACCTCTAACTTTCTGTGCGATCATTGGTTGCTGAGATATCGATAATCAAAGACAAAAAGATCCTTTTCCATTTGAAGACCGATATCTCAGCGAGGAGTGGACGTATCAGGTCGTTTAAAAAAAGAAATTAAAGCTAACTGAACAAAGTATCCGATCCTTATGGTGGTAAAGCTAAAAAAATTTTTTCCACGCCCATAGACCAAAAAAAAAACTAAAAAAATTTTGAGAATTTTTATGCTGCTGGTTTTTCTACGATTACTCAGAAACCGCGGAGGCTACAAAATTTTGAAGATCTAATCCAAAAACTAGACACTTGGAGCTACAATTTCCTTTTTTTTTATTTCCTGTACGACCATTTCTCTCAAAGTTACGGCCTGTTGAAAACTACCGAAAAATTTGGAATTTTTTTTGATCCCTTAATTTCTCCAGTAGTGTACTTCATTTGATATCGAAGATTTCTTTCAATAAAAGACTTGCACTGTTAGTCCCATGAGTCAAATAGAATTTAAGTGTTGAAATCATCGCAATTTCCCTACTATTTGTGTATGAACGTTCAGATACAAACACTGATATGTTTATTCAAGAGTGTGCCGCTGTCAAATCAAATCGACAACAGAAACTTGATTATTTTGATTTCACGATTTTGCCGAGTTTGTGTATCTACGTGACGACTGACGACTTCATTTAGCGAGAGAGTTGATGTTCATATATATATATGCTTTGAACTTGTCGTAATTATTTGTTAGCTATTAAATATCGTTACCATATCGTTATGTTTACGTCCCAAGTAGAATAGGTGGCGAACCTATTGCCATACCGGCCATAAAGTTTTCAGTCATCGATATTTATCACACATAAAAGATTTGCGAAAAGAATTTCGAAAAGTCATTGGTGTGAGCCAGGCTTCGAACCCGCGAGTTCTTGAATCAGAAGCGGGGTGCTCGCCACTGGACCACCGAGATATTGTTTATCAGGGATATTGGAAAATGAGCTAGCATCAGAGACTAATTTAATATTATTAGATTAGTGGTAAACGCCACTCGTATATTAATTAGTAATTTCTAACATAACATTAAAAAAACTTTTTAGGATTTTAACGCGTTTATTTATTACTTATTTTTGCTTATTTCCCGACGTTTCGAACTCTTTACAGAGATCATTTTCACGAGTGATGAACAAAAAAATGGTAGTCGTTAAAAGCTATTTTCATTGATACAGAGAGCACCCACTTTTTGGAAATAAAAATCAAAAAGTTGATGTTAAAAATATGATTTTTACCATTGGTAACCCACATCAGACCATGAAACAAAAAAAAAATTGTGTGGTTTTATGAAACCACCGTAAAAGTGAAACTTTTTTAAAACAGTTACTTCACAGCAATTTTTTTAAAAGTTTGCTTTGGCTTCGTTTAACTTTAAGTTAAAGATTTAAATCAATTAATTCGATAATCTCATCATTTTCAAGTTCTTTGGAAGTTAACGACTGAAGATTAAGAATTCCTAGATGGCGCTACTAGGTTGCTACTATTGATGATTCTGCCGTAATATCGTATTATATCGATAGATGTCGCCCGAATCGACAAGTATTCCAGCTTCGGCACTAGGGATAACGCGACACCTATTAAACGTTAACAACATTACAACAAAGGATCTTTACAAAACAAAACGATATTTTTTCCTCCAGTAAATATGATATTTTGATTTATTATGAAAATGTGACAAATACATATATAAAGAGCACTATCTTATCGCTAATAAATTGACGAACATAACTGTGTCACATATATGTAGTTCCGGTGGTCCAGTGGTCGAGCACACGGCTTCCGAATCGCATAGGTCGCGTGTTCGAATCCTGGCACACTTTTTGGAATTGGAAACTTAAGTAAAGTAAGAAAGGCGTCAGTCTGCTTCCTCCACTAATTCGTTAGTTACAAGTCAGTGGCAGTTTTGCAAAGAGAGAGAAAACTAGTTTAATTTGAAATCGAACCGGACGTCACCGGCTTTCAGGGGATTGTGCGATAAGGGCTATTTTAATTTACTTGCCATCTTGTATTTGTTAATAGGGTTTAATAAATGTTTTTTATTTTACGTGGTCACGACAATAATTCCTAGATGGCGCTACTAGGTTGCTACTATTGATGATTCTGCCGTTATATCGTATTATATCGATAGATGTCGCCCGAATCGACAAGTATTCCAGCTACGGCACTAGGGATAACGCGACACCTATTAAACGTTAACAACATTACAACAAAGGATCTTTACAAAACAAAACGATATTTTTTCCTCCAGTAAATATGATATTTCGATTTATTATGAAAATGTGACAAATACATATATAAAGAGCACTATCTTATCTTATATCTTTAAACGAGCAATTCTTGTATATATATATGTATATATATATATACGTATATATGTAATTATGTATGTAAATATGTAATTGAATCTCGGAATCGGCTCCAACGATTTTCATGAAATTTAGTATATAGGGGGTTTCGGGGGCGATAAATCGATCTAGCTAGGAATCATTTTTAGAAAATTTCATTTTATCGTGTTTTATCGATAATCAACTTAAACATCAACTTACTTTTTTATTGGAATTCCTGACATCTATTGGCGAATGCTATTATTAATGAGCAACTAACTTGCTTTAACGACAACAACACTAAAGCTATTCCAGCAGATGGCGTTGTTTATAAAAAAAAAGAAAATACCGAGCAAAGCTCGGTCATCCAGATATTCTTATATCTTTAAACGAGCAATTCTTGTATATATATATATATATATAAAATTGGAATCTCGAAATCGGCTCCAACGATTTTCATGAAATTTCTATTCCAGCAGATGGCGTTGTTAACTAACACGAAGTCAATGTGTGTTTGCTTCGCTTTTATTACAGTTTATCACTGCAAAAAATTAAGTATATGTTTCTAATATAATATGTTAGTACATAGTATATATTAGTATATATTTATTATTCTGTCGGTAAGATCGAAAAATATTATTGATATTTCATTATTTTATTAGTATGTAATTCGTACTTAAATATAATTTTCAAAAAACACAATTTATAAAAAAAAAGAAAATACCGAGCAAAGCTCGGTCATCCAGATATTCACTACTAAATTGACAAACATAACTGTGTCACATATATGTAGTTCACTTTTTGGAATTGGAAACTTAAAAGCCGCCGCCTACGCCTCCGTCGTTTACAATACATACGAATTTATTATATTCCCTTTTATCGTGTCATTTGTTATATTAATAATATTTTTTTTTTTCTCCGCCTGCAATACGTACGTACGTATATGTATGTATGTAAAAAACAAACAAACAAACAAACCCGATCCTAGAAAATGTGTCGAAATTGGTAAAGAGGACGGTAATTAGACGATTATACATACGGCCCTCGTGGTGCATCGGTAAACCGCACTACCGATAACACAAGGTCGGGGCGGGTTCGATCCCTCGTCTGGGGGTGTTTTTCTACATGTTTTTACGGTATTTATTTACAAAAATAAAGTGTATATTTGGGTAATTAATTAATAATAAATAAATAAATAAACGATAATAGACGTGAAAGGCGCTCTGACGAGCGCCTTTCACTTTATCCCTACTCCGCGGCCGACCGTCACGCGACATGCAACACCCAGACGAAAAAGTTTGAGACGATGTAATAAAAGTTTCACTTTAAAAATATTTACTTTAAGATATATTTACTAAAGAAAAATTTTTGTTTGTAAAGATCCTTTGTTGTATGATTTAATAGGTAACAGTTGTTATTTTTTAATTATTAGATAATTATCTTATTTTCTTAAGTTAGTTGAAATCAGAGTATAACTATTATAAAATATTGAATGATTTTAAATTTAAAGGGAAGTATTTGTTAAAAAATCTACCACTGGGTCAAAAACGCGGCCAGTCCTGAGAAAGACCCAGCAAGAAAACTCAGCGGCTGTTCTTCAAAACTGATTATTATTTCATTTTGGACGGGCTATTGATAGTACTATTATTTGTAATATTTTGAGAAAAAGAAACATGGTTTCCAAGTTAATAAAATTATTTTGATTGTATACTGCACTATTCAAAATTCTACATTATTTTGGTTTCTGATGTGGGTCTGACCTGCAAACTATACTAATAGTATCTCGCTATCTTGAGCTGTTTGATTGTGGGCTAGGTTTGATGAGACTTATGACTGGGTTCCGGCTAGGTGATAGTTTCCAGCCATCTTCTCTACTGAAATTTTTTTGGAAGTTTTTTTATTTCAATAGCCTCGCGTATCATCTTGAGACGATAATGTTGTTCTTTAGCGGTTGTGTTTCACATCAGCTATGTGTTCTTTGATCCTGGTTTTAATGGACTTTTTTGTTTGTCTGTTATAAGAGAATCCACAATCACAGTCCAGCTTATATACGGGTCTTGCAAGGGGATGTGGCACTTGACAGATGGTAGAAATTGGCTAACTTTCTTTGGTGGCTTAAAGTATGTTTTAATCGAAGCACGTTTTAAAATATAGCCAATGTTGCCAGTGATTCCCTTTATGTACGGTAAGATGGCAGGTTGGCGCTCAACTGTGGCTCGCTTCACTCGGTTTTTGTGATGATTTCTGGGAACTCTGATTGGCATGTAAGACTTTTTTCACATGCTGAATCTCCTCTGCTATGTGTTCCTGGTCACAAATCCCTCGTGCTCTCTGAAACAAAGATTTTAACATGGCAGCTAACTGTGAAGGATGGTGGTGAGATTCACCATTCAGGTATCTATCTGTATGGGTTTTCTTTCGATACATTGTGTGACTCAAGGTATTATTAGAGTAACGAATGACTAACACATCTAAGAAGAAACGTCGGGAAATAAATAAAAAATAAGTAAAAAATAAATAAATGCGATAAATTCCTAAAAAGTTGTTTTAATGTTATTAATGTGATTCGCGAAAATCTGATAAATAAATAGTAATTTCTTATTCGATATACATATATTTTGGAAATAGAGAGTGTGTGACTGTGTCACAAGTTGCCCAATGGATGCACGGTGGATCACCACTGATCACGGCATACTACCAATACTGTATAATTAGTCACGAAACCAAAATTAGTTCACCAACACGTTAAAGATGGCGCCACTGTATTCACTCTCCGACATATGTAAGATTTTTTTATTCTTTAACAAAATTACTTTAAAAAAAAGTTACACCTAAGCTTTAAGCTAAGCTGAGCTTGAAATAGTAGTCTTGACTAAAAAACTATGAAATTGAAGCTAATTAAACAAAATATCTTATCAATGAGGCAGTTTTAGTATCATTATTTTTCACGTATGTTTTTAATGATTGTTGGCGAAAAAAAATTAAAATTGCCGGATACGTATAATTTGGAAAAAAAATAAGATCCAAAAAACACTTAAACTTTTCATCAGAGATACAGCCATTTAAAGAGATGCCAATTTTTTTACGAACATTACGTGATTTTAAGACTATTAATTTATCATAATAATGAAGCTAATTAATTGCGAATTAGAATAAAGTGATTTTCATAAAAACAATTTAATATTGAGCAGGTTAATTTCGTACCAAGACCACAGTTTTAGTGTATGTCGTCATAGAAGAGTTTACTAACTTTGAAAGTGGGTTCCGCTTATTGATTTACCGGATCGGATCACCCTAAAGAGGTTTGTTGAGGGCTTACAAGATAGATTGAAGGGAAACTTTCTGTTCTCTCACCAAAAACTTAGCGCCAACACAATTAAATGTTGGTGAAAAAGTTTGTTGTGACCTCGGGAAAGCTTTTAATAAATAGAATATTTGAAAGAAAATAGTTTTATTCGTGTTTAGACTTTTTTTTCGTGCTTAACTTCTGAAGATATAGATGGCGTATTCCTTGACGGGCCTCGTGGCGCATTGGTAAAACTACCGTCTGCAGCAATGAGGTCGGGGGTTCGATTCCCACCCGAGCAACAAATATTTGTGACAAACACGAATGTTTGTGTGGCGTCTGGGTATTTCTCTATGTATCTATAAGTATGTATTTACAAAAGAAAAGTATATATGTATTAATATCCGTTATCTAGTATCCATAACACAAGCATTTAGTTGCTTAGCTTGGGACTAGAGGGCGCTGTGTGTATTGTGTCCAAGATATTATTATTATCTACAACCTCTATATAACACAATTACCGTCATATACATAGATTTATCGTAGATAGCACAAGTCAGTAAAAATTCTACTTACTACTACTATACTACTATACTAATCATCACTGTCAGCGCGACCGCGAGTAAGCGATTCTCAGGATGTATAAAATTCAACACATGAACAATAATTATGTAAAAGTTGACACTTGGAAGCACTCTTTACGCACACATTGATAAGTCACTCACACATCAACAACTCATTTTTGGTCTCGTTGTTTGGGTGACTACTACATCCATCCGCTTATGCATTTTATATCTGCTTAGTCAATCTATAATGCAAGATTGACCATTAGTTCGACATATCCGAACCATCGGAGCATGCCCTTTCCTACTTTTACACCGACACTCACTTTCAATCCAACCTCTTTCCTGGTTGTAACCTTGGTTATGACGCGGTCAGCGAGGGTTACTCCGCAGTTTTTGCGCAGTACCCTCATTTCGACCGGGTTTATTCTACTTTCGTGCACACACTGCCACACCCAGCTCTCGCTTCCATAATTTAGCGTTGGGATCAGTATTGCATTGTGGATTGTTAGCTGGGCTTTTCTGCTAATATTTTTTGCGCCCAGGAATCTGCCCAACACTCCATTTACGCTTTTCTTAACGCCACTCTTCTTTCTACATCCGCGGTGTACTAAGAGAATATGACGTATGATAATAAGAAACGATAATAGAAGACGGTGGGTTATGAAACGATTACTCCATAAACAAATATCTATGCTTAAAACATCAGATCATTTTTAATAAAAAGCTATACCTACGAACATTATAAAACTGAAAGTTTAGTTTGTTTGATTAAAGTCGCTAAAGTCAGGAGCTATTTATTTATCGGATCTTTTCTTTGTTAAAAAGAATTCGTTTTGACGAATCATATCACCTGCATTTTATTTTTCGATATATGTTGGGATTGTTGGGTAATAAATATGGTGTGATCCGTTCTAATATGGAATAGGGCAGGGCATGCGGGAAGGGGCGTGGGCCTCGTGAGAACTTTCCCACCAAAGGAAATGCAACATGTGCCACTTTACGTGAAATTCTGAAAGGTCGTGGTATTTCACCGGTCGAGCCGGCCCAGAGCTGCATGGCTCTACCCACTGTATCTACACTAATATTGACAAAATGAAAATATCAGTTTATTTGTAATCAATAAACTCTGAAATTATTTATTCGATAGTAACCAACTGATTTATCTTATAACATCTGTCTCTTTGATATAGATTACACTCGTATAAAACCACAAATACCTAAAGGAAAAATTGTGCTCAATATATATATTCTTCGTGGGCAATGTACAAAGGAAATGAATACTGCATGAAGTTACAGTGCTCTCTTGTTTCAATTTGATAGACATACCCCTAAGGGCTCATCGTTTATTCATCGAATGGAATACGAAAAGGGGAAAAAATAAGGATTAATTGAATAATGTGCCACATATATCTTTGAACCTTTGAAGCCGAATAACAGAACCTCTTTTGTACCTACGTGATAGTTGCTAGTAAAAAAAAAAACTTGAAATTTTTACCTCTATGTACAGTTTTCGTAGTCCAGTGGTCGAGCTCAAGAAATCGTGAGTTCGATACCGGACTCACATCAATGTCTTTTTAGATTTATTATCGAAAGTTAGGTGTGAGTTATATCGATGAGTGATAACATTGTGCCTCGTGGATAGGAATAGGATCTATCCACCTATTCCATTTAAGAAATGGCGGAAAAAAGCGTGAAGTTATTTTATATATTTTAACTTGTAAAATTAGGTTTAAAGAAACATATATAAGGCAAGTTAAAGTTAAGTTAAAAAATAAAAAAGAATACACTACTTTTTAAGATTAATACACACATAACACAACATAACTTCACACCTTTCAACCCGAAGGTGTAGGCAGTGGCTGTTAAACTTCAACTCGCCGTTATGTTTACGTCCCAAATGGACTAAATGGCGAATCTATTGCCATGCCAAGTACAAAATTTTCAGTCATCGATATCTATCACACGTAACTTTCGAAAAGATTTTCGAAAAGTCATTAGTGTGAGCCAGGATTCGAACCCGCGACCTCTGGATTCAGAAGCGAGGTGCCCGACCACTGGACCATCAAAACCGGGCAAGTTAATGTTAAGTAGAAAAAGAAAAAAGACTAAGATTAGTCTTTTTAGGAAGATGAAACTTTATTGAATTCTTTTGGTGCCTTTACTGCTTTTGAAAAATGTTTAAAAAAGATCCTTTCTTTACTTACGGAGAGTTTCATAACGATGCCTCAGGTATTTTTAACTTTCGTTCTTAAAATCCATCTTAACAAGTGGTTCTTTCTTTTAGAAAAATGAACTAAGTTTTAAGTTGTAACTTTTCAGCGGATATCTTAACTAGCTAATTTGTTATATTTTAATTCAACCGGCGGCCTTCTTCCGGCGTTGGAGTGGTCCAGGACAGTGCTTCAGCACTCAACCTAGCTATGCCACTAAGGTATATTTGAATAACAGGATAATAACAACACTGAATTTATATTGGCTTCTTTGTTCTAGTAAAACAATCCAAGCCACACCTTGTTTGCCTTTTAACTGACTTGTAAACAAGATGAGCTAAATATAATTGTTTAATAATAATTCGTGAACTTGTGTCTATAAAGAATCTGTAATACTATCAATAAGTCCATATTTCATAACTAGATTGTCGATTTAGGCGATCATGAGATCGTTTTTGATAATTTTTTTTATAAACGAAAATTTTAAATGTCCAATGGAAACGTGACGTATTAATTTATTTAGACTCACGTTTTTCATAATACACTTATTATTAATTGATAATCCACTTAGTCTATATATAATTGATTAGTTTCGTTTGCTAATTGGAAATAGTTATAGGGGATTAAGTATTTCTCGTTAATCCTGTTTCGTAGTATAAATTATAAAGCAAATAGCAGACCATTATAGCAGACGAGTGGTCTTATTAATAAAATAACCAAATTTTTCTACATATGCAAATGAATTTTAGTGAATTTTTTTCACTATCGGTCCACGCGCGAACGCTACCATTCGCATTGCCTGAATGATTGGCGATCGACAACTGTGCGTTTCAACCGGTACTTCTTGCCGGTACTGTTCCTTTGTGGAACCAGCTGCCGGCAACAGTATTTTCGGACCGCTACAACCTAGGGACCTTCAAAAAACGCAGCAATTCCCATCTTAAAGGCCGGCAACTCTGATGTGATGCCCCTGGTGTTGCAGATGTCCATGGGCGGTGGTAGTCGCTTTCCATCAGGTGACCCGCAAGCTCGGCTGCGCCCTTCTAACATAGAAAAAAAAAGAATATGAACCTAGGGTACATGCACCAAATTTTTTTTTCATTGTTTGTCTGTTTGTTTAATCTAGCTAATTCCTAAAATAGCTGGAATGATTTTGACGACATTTTTATTGTCAGGTAGCTTATAGCAATATGATGAAACTTAGGCTACTTTTATTACCTATGAGAAAATTCTTTTATTTGGCCATTTATTGCTAAACAAATTTTGCCCGGTCAACTAGTATCTATGTTATGTTTATGGAACATTTCGAACATAGGCAACATTATGAATCATCACGACATTCACAACCAATGTTGACGCATTCGTATGCACTAATGGAATGGTACAAAGCCCTAATAGTGCATCAAAAGCACGTATGTACTGTCCTGTACCGTGCCTGTGAATATGGGATGTGAACTTACAGGAAAACTGAATATTTTATTCGTGAACTGGCATTAACATATATATAGCCTGCATGCTTTATATATTAAGTTAATTAGAACAGTGGTAGAGCCATGCAGTTCGCTGCATAAATGGACCGGCTCAACCGGTGAAATACCACGGCTTCTAAGAATATCGATGTAAAGTGGCTCATTGCATGGTATCGTTAGGTGATAGACGTACCCGGAGGCCCACCCAAGGCCGCTAACGCAACTGTAATACTATTTACGTTACAGGTATCCTTGGACGGCGGTAGTTACTTAACGTTACATATCAGGTGAACCGTTTGGCCGCTCTATAAAAAAGGAAAAGCCTGAATGGTCTTTTCCTGTTAATTATTTTTATTTGTGAAAAAAATATATTAATCTAAATCCTCAGTTACATAATAGTAGACTAATAACACTGGTAGAGGCAATATACATGATGAATGTGTCCATAGGTGGCGGTAGTTGCTTAACATCAGGTAACCCGCTTGCTCGTTTACCTTCCCATTCCATAAAAAAATATATTTGAAATAAATTTTGCAATGTTCATTAGGGACTCCTCAAAATAGTAATGTTTTTTTTTATTTTTAAGCTTCATCCGCAAAGCCTCACAAAGTTGGACTTAATGCAGAAGGCGTTCTCTGCTAGTCAACCTTTAGACAGATCCAAAAAAAAAATTCCAATGTGCGCACCGCTTGGGAGAATAAAATTAAACAAAACTTTAACATAGTACTTTAAAGGAGATTAATAATATACATACATATAAATAGAACTCTAGGTTACTCTTTATTACACCATCTGGCTGCCAATAAAAGTCCAGTCATTTCAGAGATCACCTGGAACAAACAGACAGAGGCACAGACAGACAAAAATGTAAAAAACCAGCAGCCGTTCTAGAACCGAACGCTTTGGTGCGCGATGATGGCAAGAGACCCGAAGGGATGTTTCTCGATGCCTTGGAACATGGGCGGGCTGGTGTGGCGTGGGACGCTTCTTGCGTCGACACCCTTGCACCATAATATCTTTCAAGCACAGTAGGGAAGGCTGGTGTTGCTGCTACTTAAGCAGAAAATCTCAAGCTGCACAAACCTTGTACTTTGGGGTTGAGACTCTGGAGACATAGGGTCCGAGTCCGAGCAATATCTTTATAGAGACTCTGATCGAGACCTTTCGCGACTAGAGGGCTGGTCTATTTACCACACAGAGGATTAGCATTGCCATTGAGCGTGGCAATCCGACTAGTTTTCTGGGCACGTTGCCAGTATACCCAGATGCGGAGAAATTTTATTTCAGCTAGATTATTAATTGTATATTGCAAATAATTTCTTACTAAATTGGATATTATAAACAGACACCGCAACTTTATTTATATGTATAGATAATTGTAAAATTAATACGAAAAATAAAATGAGATGTCATTCTGAGATCCTCTTAAAGCGTTTGGAGCGTAAAATTATCCCTCTGACGACAGACAAGATGCATTAAAATTTAATGATTTCCACAGTTCAAGTTATATTGGAGTTATAAAGTTTTAACTCTCGAATAGGCATCTTTATAGTTAAAAAGGCACTTATATCTCACATTTGATGTTTGAAATGAAATTAATGTAAAAATGTAATTTCGATAGTATATTTAAGTATAACAGTAAGTTTGTATAACATAACATAACTTCACGCCTTTTGTTACCCGAAGGTGTAGGCAGCGGCTGTTAATCCTCGTCTCGCTGTTATGTTTACGTCCAAAATGGAATAGGTGGCGAACCTATTGCCATACCGGGTACTGGACCACTGAGACCAAACTTACTTTTTTATATTTCAAAATATTTGCTGACTACGTCAAAGGAAGAAGTTCAATTATTATTATTATTGCCTTATTACACGAAGGTGTTACCTCGCCAAATAAAATATTTCTGTGAAAATGGTCAATTTCCGGTCGGTTTTTGGACCTATCGCTACATGAACTATAGAAATATATTTTGCAGCTTTATATATTTTATCGGATAAGGGAAAACGAGCAAGTAGGTCACGCGAACCAACCAGCGCCACTATGGTGCGCTCATGGTGCACACCTGCGACCCTGATGTACTGCGTAGCTGTATCTACGCAGTCCATCACCCTTAAAATCCTGAACGCAACTCAGCAGTATCGCAGGTGTCGATTTTTATGGGATAGGAGGTCAAACAAGTAAGTGGGTCACCTGATGGTAAGCAACTACTCACTGCCCATGAACACGTCCTGCATTGCCGTCCTATAAGGGAGTAGGAGGGGAAAGGGAATCGGGCCTCCGTATACCTCTCTCACCGAACGAAACGCAGCACAAGCCACTTCACGCCGCTGTTGCAAGAGGTTGTGTGTATTTCACCGGTAGAGTCGGCCCATTCCGAGGGATCAAATCCGGAATAAAGTAATTCGCCAGAGAACTAAGGTTAAGCACATAGCTCAACGAATTAGCACACTGAAGTGGCAGTGGGCTGGCCACATACTCCGTAGGGCTGATAACAAGCAGCAAGTGAAAACGAATAGCCGACAATCGGGCTCAGTGGCGAATATTGGGAGAGGCCTACGTCCAGCAGTGGACTGATGCAGGCTGATGATCATGAGCCGGCCCATACATACAGTGAACTGCACGACTCTACCACTGTTAAATGGGTCCATGGGTGGCGCTGGTTGGTTCAAGTAACACACCTGCTAAAGTGTTTTTAAATATTACTAAAATAAATAAGCACACACTACGAATCTCTATGATTCGTAGTGTTCACTAACTTCACATTTAATGTTAATGACAAAGTTTCTAAAGATAAGTAATGATCAAAATATATCAAAACATTTCAGGTGCAGCTGTTCACGAGTTTTCCTTCATTTAGTTAAAAACTTAGCAGCACTGTCTCTCGAGAGATGTTACCATCAAGTTGCAATAAAAGAGACAGTCCTAAAATAGTCATCTAATCAAATACAAGCTGGAAAATGACCACGCAAAATCTATGAATCGTTTATTGCAATATCTAGATAAATATCAAGATCTAAAACAAAATATAAACATGAGTTTACCTTAAATATCTAACTACAGATTTTCATTCAAGAGATTGACAATCTAGCGAGAAATTGAAACTATCTTCCGTAAAAATTATGCAGTAGAAAAAAGTTCGTATTATTTTATGTCCTGAGTTCACCCACAGATGATTAAAGTTTAAACAACTATAAAATGAAAGTAAAATCCATTGTGATAACGATAAGCAAATTTTGAAATCGCGACGCACATTTAAAATAATTGACAGCCGGATAAAACAGACTGCATTCTAAAGCCAACGAGTTATATTTTCAAATATAGTAAATACTTTAAAAAAAATATTTATGCAGTGTCAGTTCTGGATACTTAAATAGAAACAGGAAAATTTTCTCGAGCTAAATCCATTGTGATAACGATGAGCAATTATTGAAATCGCACCGCACACTTACGATAGTAATCAGATGGATAAAACAGATTGCATTCTAAAGCCAAGCAGTTATATTATAAAATATATGAAATACCTACTTCTTAAATAATATTTATGTACTAGCCAGTTTCGGATACTTAAATAGCAGCCTTTGTATATAAACCATAAATATCCTCCAAATATATGATACTACTGGTCTCCCCAACAGTAATGGAACACTCAAAAAAATCCCAACTCGGATCCTGCAGCAGGCTTCAATTAAGTTTCCACCGCTGTGCACCATTGTACCGGGCGGCGACGGTTAAAGTTGAGACTTGAGTTTGTGAGTGCGCCCTCTCCACTGTTAGTTCTGGCGAACATTTTTTTTTATTTACAAAAACTATTTTTATTATGAAATGTTTTATAATAACTCTGACGAGTTTTATTTAAAATATCAATTTGAAATTCAGCTTTTTAATTTTTAATTTTTTTAGATAAATAACTTCACACCAAATCCCTTGCGGGGTAGGCAGCGAGGCGGGTACAATTCTTACACACCTCACTCACTCCTTCCACTTTTATAACTTTTGTCATACACGTTCGTGGTTTTGAAGGTTCCTAAAATAATAATGATGACAACATTAATATGCACTTTGTTTATATTCAAGCCCTAAATATTTAAAGGGTTCTACGCTTCTCCTAATCAAATATTTCACTCCATAGAAATAGTTTATATCTTATATACGAAAACGGGCAGGCGTGTCACCTGATGGTAAATAACTAACGCCGCCTATGGACACTAGCAACACAGATAGTGATACAGCTATGTTGTCGGCCTCTAAAGTAATGGGATAGGAGGGGATAACGGAAAGAGTGAAAAGCAGCATGAGTTACTTTACGTCGATATTACGTTTTTTTTTTTCACTAACTGAATCTGATGCGTTCAAAAAAATAGTAAATATTTCTCATAATTTGAAAACTAAAATAAACAAGAGTAGGTATTTTAATTAAAACACAGGCGTGTACATTTTTTTTTTCTGAGCTGACGGCATCAGAATTACATTTAACGCTGGGACATAAGTTTATGGTTTCTTGTTTCCTCCGCTTCAATCTGTTTAATGGCAGTGGAAATGAAATGGGCTTGAGGCACTATTCTGTTGGACGGCGAAAAAAAATCTATTTTCGAGTGAAAAATGTCTATTGTCTAAATTTCATTAGTCTTGCCAATTATTCGTAATCATAACAGTGAGTTAGAAATAACTTTAAATATGTTCTAACATAAATGAACTGTTATTGAATTGTATTAGAAAGAAGACAGACTCAAAATTGTTATCGTAGTCATTTCAGTAATAAAAACAAAAATTTTTCAAAACAATACAACTATTACAATATTCGTGGTATTTTTGCACTATCAATATTTATTTAGATAAACACATAAAGCATAATATTTCACTGTTAAAAATATATATAAGCTATCTCTCCCTCAGCGAAAATCAATAATATCAAGCTATCCTAAAGATCTTTTACCTTATTTATAGTGTTTTTATGGCATGAGGGCAAACGAGCGGGCAGGTCACCTGGTAGCAATTGACTTGCGCTGCACATGGACATTTATAATACCGAGGGAGCCATAGTTCCGTTCCCAAAGTTTAAGAAGAGATAGTTTGGGCTTGCTCTCCCAAGCTATCTCTTCTTAAAGGTCCAACGAAACGCGACTCTCCAGCCACTTTACGTCGATATTCTTAGAATTCTGCCAAAAGACTTATTATATTATTCGTTTTTGAGATATAAAATGATATTCTATTGCAGTCTTACCACGCACTATTCGTTTATGGAACCAGTTGCCGGCCACGGTATTTCCTGACCGCTACGATCTAGGAATCTTCAAGAAACGACCCTATTCCCAGCTGGAAGGCCGGCAACGCTGATTTGATGCCCCTGGTATTGCAGACGCCATGGGCGGCGGTGATCGCTTTCCATCAGATGACCCGTAAGCTCGTTTGCCCACTTCTATCGTAAAAAAAAGTCTCATGATAAAAAAAACATAAAATCGCAAGCTTTACAGAATAGTTCACAACGTTTTCCATCTCGCAGCACTAAATCGTGGCAGGCGCGTTGCTTTAATGTATCGGCTGAAATAATATTTGCACTACAGACATATTTCCATATTTCACGACATACAGTTACGCTTTGGAATATATTTTTCGGTCTACCGCCAGTTTCCATCTCGTTAGTTGAAGTTTACCAAAAGTTTTCAGTTTCAGTACTCGAATAATAATATTATCGTAGTTTCCGAAAATATTTACAGCAACAGTAGTTATGTAATAGACTCAAATTATGTATTATATGGAGACATAAGTATCGACAGTCTCGGTGGTCGAGTGGTCGCTTCCGATTCAAAAGTCGTAGATTCGATTCCAGGCTCACACGTGATAAATATCGACAATCGAGTAACCTTGTGCCCGGTGTATGGCAATAGGCCTGAATAGGTTCGCCATTTGGGACGTAACGTAGAGACGAGTTGAGGCTTTAACAGCCGCTGCCTACACCTTCGGGTAGAAAAAAGCGTGAAGTAACGTGTTTATTACTGTTATTTTAATTTATAAAATATTTGATTATTCTGAATGACATAATGACAAAAGGGTTCAAATCCTAGAAGTTATGATATGGTGGTGAGTTTAATAATTATTTTATTAATATTTTTTTTTAATTAATATTTTTTATGTAATAGAATGGCAAACGAGCAGGCGTGTCTCCTGATGCTAAGTGTCCAGCACCGCCCAAGGACAACTGCAACACATATAGTGTTTTCATGAAATTTCAATTTTCAAAAACAATTTTCGTGAAAATGATCTCTGTAAAGAGTTCGAAACGTCGGGAAATAAATTCTAAATAAATGTTTTAATGTTATGAGTGTTATTCGCGAAAATCTAAGAAATAAACATATGATATTAATAAAACATTTACTTATTATACAACTACACTTTATACTTTTATACAGCAGATTAATTCCCTAACAGAAAAGTCCCTGACTCATATCAGCGACCTCATTTGACCTCAGACGACTGCGTTATTACTAATATTGACGGTACTCTCCCGGTTATCGAATCCACCGTTACATCATCATTACATATTACAAAACAAAGTCACTTTCCGCTGTCTTTCGTCTTATATTCTAAGATCTTTGAAACTACGCAACGGATTTGGATGTAATTTTTTTAATAGCCAGAGGTTTCAGAGAGGAGGAGGAGATTCAGAACTATAGTTGCAAACGCTGGCAGAACCCTAAGTGATAGATCAAAAGAATGTACTACAATATTATACATCTACTTGTATAATAATAGAAATGGACTGAGCAGTTAACAACAATAACAGCCACGCAGTTTGCTGCATGAATGGGCTGGCTCGACTGCTGATATACCACGACCTCTGAGAATATTGAGGTAAAATGCCTCATGCCGCATTTCGCTTGTTGAGAGAGGTATCCACTTCAACTCTCCCCTTCCCATTCCACTTGCGACCCTTTCCTTATACTATTTTAAAGGCTGGCAGCGGAAATGTAACACTATCTGTGTTACAGGTATTCGTGAGTGGCGTTAGTTACTTACAATCAGGTGACACGCCCGCTCGTTTGCATGCCTACTACATGAAAAAGCTTATATTCTGAGGTGAACCAATTGCATAGCTATACTTATGAAAAAGGCGTGCAGTTATGTTAAGTTATGTTATGTTTTACCTATAAAAATTCAATAGATAATTTCCAAAACTGAGAGGGTTACACAGTTGTGTTGCCACCTCTACAATGGGATAGGGATGGGGTGAGCCACCAAAGACCTCTCTAACCAAGCGATAAGCATGAGCCCTTTTACGTAAAATTTCTAAGAGGTCGTGGTATTGCACAGGTCGAGCAAGGGGATGCGCGGGACTCTGTTATTAATATATGAATACTTAAAGTACCGTAGCAATACTGTTTTATATTAAATTAATTATATAACTAAAAAAGTCTCGGTAAGCCAGTGGTGGAGCACACGGCTTCAGATCCAGAGGTCCGGGTTCGATTCCTGACACTGGCTCACACCAATGACTTTTCGAGATTGTTTTCGGAAGTAATGTGTGATAACTATCGATGACTGAAAACTTTGTGCCCGGTATGGGAATAGGTTCGCCAGCTATTCTATTTGGGACGTAAACATAACGGCGAGACGAAGCTTAACAGCCGCTGCCTAGAACTTCGGGTAACAAAAGGCGTAAAGTTATATTTATATAACCAATAGCATTATCAATAATAACAATGTTTTATTCTTTTTGCGGTCAAAGAATAATTAAATTAGTTACGCTAATATTGAATTTGAATTATTATAATATAGTCATAATATTCTATATATGTTTTTGTATATAAACTATACATAATATAACTTAACGCCTTTTTCTGCCCGAAGGCGTAGGTAGCGGCTGTTAAGCCTCGACTAGCCGTTATGTTTATGTCTCAAATATAATTGGTGGCCTATTGCCATACACCGGGCACAAAGTTGTCAGTCATCGGTATTTATTACACATAACTTTCGAAATTAATTGCGAAAAGTCATTCATATTCATATTCATTTATTCATTGTCTGTTACAGGTTAATCAGGTCTTATTATAAATGTAGTAGGTACAACCGTAACATGCCTAATAGGCGCCCAATATCGAGTACCTTTAACACAGCATGCAATTTAATACAGGCATGTTTAAAATTAAAACAATGTCAAATACAGTCAAATTAAATACCAGAATACAATGTCAATGTCATATCAACAATTAATTACAGAAGTCAGAGATTTTAGGTCAAAAACACAGGAAAAAACAACAATACAATAAGTCCAACATTTACAAATAACTATAATTTGTCATTCAGATAATCTTCGACACGGTAATAAGCCTTAGCATTTAGGTGGCTTTTCAGATGGTGTTTAAAACTTTTTGCTTCAAGAACTTCTAAAATGTCTCTGTCACACAGCCCAAAAATATATAACAACCTACCGAGAGACTCTCTCGGTAGGATGTTATATATTTTTGGGCCCATACCAAATACACTTTTATTAAAAAGTGCACTTTTATATTGTGGGCATCAAACCTTATGACAGTGTCGTTTAGTTTTGTATGTTTCAAATAGACTAAAATTTTTACGTATGCACATACACACTTCAAATATATATAAACAAAGCATTGTAAGAAGACATAAACTTTTAAAAAATGGCTTACAGTTATCTGTTTGGTGTAACATACAGATTGAGCCTAAGCATATTTTTGAGCTATAAATACATGACCACTATATAGGGTTTCAATATTCCCGTGGTAGACCATGAGTACAATGGGTTAACTAGCTCATTGGTATGTGAAGGGATTCAAACCCACGATCTCAGGACCTCTAACCTCTACCTAAAGATTGGATGTAGAGTCTATTATCGATAGGTTCGCCACCTATTCCATTTGGGACGTAAACATAACGGCAAGTCGAGGCTTAACAGCCACTGCCTACATCTTCGGGTGGAAAAAGGCGTGAAAAAAAATGCACGGAAAAAGTTATGTTATGTTATATTTGTGTTAATGTAGTGGTAGGTTTATTAAACCTTTAATCATTAAATAGTATAAAACAAAGTCGCTGTCTGTCCAGTTATATATGTAGATCTTTGAAAGTACACAACGGATTCTGATGCGTTTTTTTAATAGATAAAGGGTGTCAACGGGGTGGTTTCTATCTATAATTCATGTGTAATGTAGTAATAAAGAAAAACTGATAATTTTCGAGATTTGGCACATAAATTGTAAACGATGTAAAAATTAATTTTGATGCGGAACAAAGTTCGCCGGGTCAGCTAGTTAATAATAACCGTGATATGTGTCGACTCGGGAAAGAACTGACAGTTTTATCTGAATCGCAGTCAATATAAAACGAAAAATATTTCTTCGCTAATATTATTCGTAAAACTTATTTCAGTATGTATTCTATACTTATTGCATGTGCTGTTGTTGCCAGTGCTTCTGGGACAATTATTTCCTATCCCACATACGATTACTCTCCCAGAGACTCTAGTATGTCCAATATTGAACATAGCAGAGTGCGTCGTCAGTTGGGCAGCATGTACTTCAACTCGGATCGTACTTCAGGTCATCATCATCATCATCAGCCCGTAGAAGTCCACTGCTGGACGTAGGCCTCCCCCATAGAGCGCCACAACTGCCGGTCCTGTGCAACCTGCATCCATCGGCCTCCCGCGGATTTCACAAGGTCGTCTGTCCACCTGGTAGGGGGACGGCCTACTCCGCGTCGACCAGTTCGTGGTCGCCACTCGAGAACCTTTCTACCCCAGCGGTGATCGGTTCGTCGAGCGATGTGGCCAGCCCATCTCCACTTCAGCGTGCTAACCTTACAGGCTATGTCGGTCACGCCAGATCTCTTGCGAATCTCCGTATTGCGGATCTTATCTCGCAGAGAGATTCCGAGCATAGCCCGTTCCATAGCACGCTGAGCCACCTTGAGCTTCGTTATGAGGCCAACATTTAGAGACCACGTCTCAGCTCCGTATGTCATCACTGGCAACACACATTGGTCATAGACCTTAGACTTAAGGCACTGTGGGATTTTGGACGAGAAGATTTCCCTTAGTTTCCCGAACGCTGCCCAACCGAGTTGAATCCGTCGGTTTATCTCTTTCTCGAAGTTGGCTCTACCTAGCTGGACTGTTTGTCCTAGGTAAACATAGTGGTCGACAACTTCGAGGATCGCATCGCCAACAGTAACCGGTACTTGAATGACATGGGCATTGAACATTACTTTGGTTTTGTCCATGTTCATTCTGAGACCTACTTGTTGGGAAAATCTGCTGAGATCCTTGAGCATTGTACCAAGGTCCTCCAGTGACTCTGCCATGACCACGATATCGTCGGCAAATCGAAGGTGAGTGATGTATTCGCCATTGATGTTGATGCCTAGTCCAGACCAATCCAAGAGCTTGAACATGTCCTCCAATGCAGCGGTGAACAGCTTCGGGGAAATTACGTCCCCTTGTCTGACACCTTTCTGCAATGGAATGGGATTCGTACTCCCAGACCCAATCCGGACTGACATAGTGGCGTTTCTATACAAACACTGCAGCACTTCGATATACCGATAGTCAATTTGGCATCTCTGGAGGGACTGCAGCACTGCCCAAGTTTCGACGGAATCAAAGGCTTTCTCATAGTCCACAAACGCCAGGCACAAAGGCTGATTATACTCTTCGGTCTTTTGTATAATTTGGCGTAGTGTGTGTATGTGGTCTATGGTACTATAGCCTTTCCGGAAACCGGCTTGTTCGGGAGGCTGGAAGTCGTCGAGCCTGCGCGAGAGTCGATTTGTAATGACCCTCGAGAACAGCTTATAGACATGGCTCAGAAGCGAGATGGGTCTATAATTTTTCAAGCGGGTTGTATCACCCTTTTTGAAAAATAACACCACCACGCTCCTGGTCCACGCCTCTGGAACGTCGCCCCCGAGCACGACAGAATTAAAAAGTTTCTGAAGGGCCTTAAGGATCGGTGTACCACCCGCCTTCAGAAGTTCGGTAGTAATTCCATCGTCACCCGGTGCCTTTCCGTTCTTTAGCTGCTTGAGAGCCATTCTGATCTCGTACAGACTGACGTCCGGGATGTCTTCGCTGTAGTGCCGAATTAGCTTGGATCTGGGATCTCGAGACAAGCCGACAGCAGGAGTTTGTGTAGACTCATACAACTGTCTATAAAACTTCTGAACCTCTCCCAGAATCTCATCTTTGGAAGAAACAACGACGCCGTTATCCTTCTTCAATTTAGTCAATTGACTCTGCCCATTAGACAGATCTTTTGCGAATACTTTAGAGCCTTGGTTCCGCTCTATAGCTTCTTGTATCCGCTGGGTGTTATATTTGCGAATATCGCGTCGTACACCTTTCGAGATCTGCCTATTTAGCTGTCTGAGTTTGGACCAATCGGCCGAAGACTGCGTCGAAATTTTTCGTCTCTCCTGCATGAGCCTGAGAGTAGGTTCCGACAGTTTCTGAGTTCTGTTTGCACGTCGCTTACTAAAAAATTTAGCACCGACGGCATGCGCAACTTCCACTATCCTGCTGTTCATATCGTCCACCGTTTCACACTCATCTAGGCATTGGAAGCGATTTTGGAGTTCGAGCTGAAAGTTTTCGTACTTCAGGTGCTAACATCAAACTGCCGTTATCTAGGAATGACAACAATGTACTTAGTGCTATCGGATCTGTGGGTTTTGATGCGAATAAACAACTCTCCTCGGCATCTGGTGGATTGGCCTTAGATAATAGGTAAGTACTATAGTTTGATTATATCTTTATTTTTATAAGCTCATATAAGGAAAAGTATCTTGAGTCCAATTAGGAGAGCCACGCAGTTCGCTCCATGAATGTGCTGGCTCAACCGGTGAAATACCAATACCTACCTATCAGAATATCAACGTAAAGCGGCTAATGCATCGTTTGGCTCGATGAGAAAAGTATCCGGAGACCCTAAACCCCCTCTTCCCACCCCATCTCAGTTCCAACTCCTTCCCTATCCCACCAATGAAAACATACCCAAGGAGGGTTGACGACAGGCAGGTCGTAAAACCACAGCCAAATTTTTCGACCTGTTATGCCGACCCCACATAGCCAGGAAAATTATGATTTTGAGTCCAAAAGTATAAGTGAACATTTATATTCGAAAAAACAAACAGAGATATCTAGATATTAGTATTAAATTCTCAGAAGACTATTGAAAATATTACTCAGAGCTATAAAAACCATAAATGGTTATTTCTACTGAATGGAAGTATATTATTAATAATTACAATTTTAGTATTTGGTATTTGTTGCTTAACTTTGAGGCTAGATGGCGCCGTAAATGTTGTGTTTAAATCACTAAACATAATTCAAATTATCACATTTCAGAAACGGCCATGGCTTGTCCCTCACTCACACACACATTCCAAAGTTTGGAAACCAGTTGACTGGTGCTGGACATTTGAATCTACTCCACGACAAAAGCCACGACCTCAACGCTAATGCATTCCTAACTAGGAACATGCCATCAGTACCTCATGTGCCTAATTTTAATACTGTCGGCGGAAGTTTGGATTATATGTACAAGTAAGTTTATTCTTTGTAATTAGAGATTAAATAGTTTAAAAGAGCTTCTAAAAAAACAGATAATACTACCTTAAGGTACCTATTCTTTCTGTTACTGTGCCTGATTAAGGTTTAAAAGGCTTCATTATATGTAAACAAAGCGCAGTAATAAACTATACTGACTGAATAAAAATAAACATTTAAATGATAAAAAGATTTCTTTACAAAAAATTATATATTGATTGATGTCTATCTGTCTACCCTGCAAATATTTAGCGTCAAGTTACGTTAACAATTAAATGACCATTTATTTACAGAAACAAAATAGGAGCATCTCTTGGAGCGTCACACACGCCATTTCTGCAACGTACAGATTACTCCGCCAATGGCAATCTCAATCTCTTCAGAAGTCCAAGTACTTCATTAGACTTCAGCGCCGGCGTTAGCAAGTCTGTCTCTCCGTTCATGAAGGGCTCCTGGGAGCCGAATACTATGTTCACTTTTAGGAAGTTCTTTTAAAAACAGCACACAAAATATTTATGATGGTGTAGCATAGAGTAGTGTTAAGGTACTTACATTTATTTTTATGTATTTCTCTGTACTTTTGGTATATTAAGAGATCGCATTTAGTTATTATGTCCTTAGTAATAATATATGTTTCTTATGAAAGTAATATGTACAAAGAATACTTAAATCATTTGTTGCATTTATTTACGATATTGTCCAGTATTAATAAATTTTATGTATTTTAACCACAATAATAAAGATATTGAATAAATATAAAAATGTTTTCTGTTTTCCAAAAGAGTTTTATAATATAACATAACTTCCTGCCTTTTTCTACCCGAAGGTGTAGGCAGCGGCTGTTAAGCCTCGTCTCGCCGTTATGCTTAAGTCCCAAATGGAAATAAAGAATTAAGAGCGGTATTACTTGGGTTTTACTTTTACAAGTTTCAATAATTTACATTTTAATTATTGTAATTTTTGTTATTGTAATAATTTACATTTATATCAAATTAATACATAAATACAAATTAAATAGCAAAAAATCATAAACCTACCCATACTACGCGGATTTGTAATAAACGTACCAAAAAAAAGGCTAAAAAAAAACTAATGAAGTCTTTATTACTCTCAGGACATAGAAACAGGCTATAGAGCAAACAAAAATATACATATTATTTTATTAACATGATATAAAATACACTGCCGTAATAAATACTTTTTTTTTCTAGCGCACTCATATAGAAATCACGTAATAATCTAACGATGAAGGTTCTTATGAGCAAATTTTCAATGTGTATTTTTTTATGTGTAACATTGTGTGATGATTAGGAAAAATGGAAATATGATAAAAGAAAGAATCACGCGCTGTTTGATTTGAATAATGAGCGTGCGCGATGGTGGAGAGATTGATATCCATCCAGCCAATCTATTTTGCATGACATTAGTACTACCTCGGACTATCAATAAACATAGTAAGGATCGTAGTTAACAATAATTCAATAACAAAATTTTCCTTCGCCTTTTTCTACCCGTATGTGTAGGCAGTGGCTGTAAAGCATCGTCTCGCCGTTATGTTTACGTCCCAAATGGAACTAGTATAGAACTAGCGAACTTAATACACAAACTTTTCAGTTATCGAGATTTATCACACTTATCTTTTGAAATCAATTCCTAAAAGCCATTGGTGTGCCAGCCAAGATTCAAACTCGCGATTTCTTGATTCAAAAGCGAGGTGCTTGATCACTGAACCACCGAGACCTTAAATGAATATACATTTCTGAATTACCAAGATAACATGTCACATGTTTTACCTTAAATACCACAGGCTTGAGTGACTTTTTAAGAAGAAGGAAGGTCATTTTATCATTGTATTCCATGTAATCTAATGATAAATAATAAATACATTTTTTTCGTTATATAGGGGCGTGTCATCTGATGGTGAGCAACAAACGCCGCCCACGGACACCTGAACACATGTAGTGTTACCTACAGTTGCGTTTAACTCTCTCACCGATCGAAACGCAACAAGAGCCACTTTTTATTCTGAGAGCTCGTGGTATTTCACCGGTCGAGCAGGCCCATTCATGCTGCGAGCTGCGTCGCTCCACCACTGTATAACATAGAAATGAAACGAAATGAAATGAGAAACATTTATTTGACAGACACTACACAACACAAATTCAAGAATGAAAGAAACAGAATATCACTTATTACCAACACTTATAAATTAAAAGTAAAATAAATGAAAAGAGACATATATCCAAGGCAAGCGTGAAGAAGATAGCTTAAGTGATAATGTAGTGTCAGCCAGACTAGGTTTGAGCTCAGCATGTGTTGAGGACTAGTCCACAACGCTGATTTTCAGCCCACACCCTGGGAGACACGAAACGTAGAAATAGATACATAATATTAAAAAAAAAACATAAAAATAAACAAAACAATTAAAAAAACCATAGTACTTATTATAAATAGATAATATTACATACATGCAAAACTACCGTAAATATATAGACACAGAGGTTAAGGCTATTACTGATTACCCTACTAATTACTTCTATTTCCGAGAATGCACCCACAAGTATCAGCTCAGTGGAGAAAAGTACTACCGACCAGTAACATCTAAAACTACACTTATATTACAAAGAGGAAAGATTTGTATTTTTGTATGTAACGAATAAACCCAAAAAGTACTGGTCCGTTTTAAATAATTCTTTTTACTTTAGAAAGCTACTTTATCACTGAGTAACATAGGCTATGTGTAATCATCGTCGTCATCAACATTCCGCTTGCACGCGAGCAACACCGTGAGGCGGCAAACCACATACAATACAGCGGTACGAAGTTCGCGCGGTCTGCTAGTAAATAATAAAAAAAATGTGTGCGTGTACTAGTGTACACAAGTAAGAAGTGAAACTTCTTTAAGGCCTTATTTTTCGCAAAATGATCTATATGCAACTTTCCAGAAATTGGTTAAATAAAGTTAAATTAGATAAAGTTTAAACAAAAGGATTTTATTATCATAGACATGAATACAAATAATACAATTATTTCACTTCAACTTTTTGCTACTAAGATTATTACAGCATTTCATTAATTGTAATAGAATTATTACTATCATTGTCATCGTTATTATATATTTTTGTAATTAATGGCTTATGGTAACTGAAATATGAAATATATGGTTTACATTCCACGAAATTTAGTGACCGAGTAAAAACTCCATCAATTGTAGT
The DNA here is from genome assembly GCA_905147225.2 of Euproctis similis. Lineage (NCBI taxonomy): Eukaryota > Metazoa > Arthropoda > Insecta > Lepidoptera > Erebidae > Euproctis > Euproctis similis. The sequence goes on from LR990106.1 coordinate 19,540,016, forward strand.
GCCAGATCTTGTTGTTGACGTTTGAGGACTGTTTTTCATGGATAAATTCAATTTATCTTTCAGAAATTCAACTAACTTCAAAGATTTTTCCGATGCAAAATTGACATTAAAATCTCCACTTAAAATCATCGGTATTTTATCATTATTGTTACCGAGTAAAGAGGCACCTCCACTTGTGTACGGCAACAATGAATGGTGAAGAAAATTAATAATATCGTCCAACTTCTGATTAGGAGATATATACAGTGCAACAATCAAAATTTTTATCCCATTTTCCATTTGGCATTGAGCCATACATAAATCACCAACTGCCGATGCTAGTGACCCATGAAAGTCAGGAGAAAAAACAGAAAAATCTATCGATGAAGTCACAACGTTAACAACATCATTAGAATTATGATATATTCCTACACCTCCTGCTCTCGTGTTCAGCCGTTTAAATTTTGCGATGCATTTGAAATTTGTAAAGTATATATAAAGTAATATTGTAAAGTCTAGTGGTGGGAGTAAGTCCGCTTAAGCGACATGCTATCCCTACTCCGTTGGAGAAAGTGAAAGTACTCTTCGTCTGAACCAACCGATGGCGCGTAACGGAAAAATGTGACGCGTAACCAAAAAATGTGACGGTAAATTTTTTTCCAACGCCTATAAAGAAGTTTCACTTCAATGATATACACCTAATTGGATCTTTGTAGTTGAAGTATGTGCAACTTGAACTTCTTACAAAAGCTACACTTAGAAGTTAACAAACGCAGAGGTGGAGGTAAACTATTCCAACATTTGGTGGCAGCAAAACGGAAACTGCCACGAAACGCAACAGAGCGGTGTGCGGGGATACGTAGAAGGTACGGCAATCGAGCGGAATATCTGTTGTGATGATGTGCCCAGTCAAGTTTCGCGAATAAATATTCTGGCTGGCGAGTTTTAACGACACCAAACATTAAAGAGGCCATGTGAACCTTCCTCCTGTGCTCCATGTTTAGCATGACGTGCTTGGTAAGAAAAGGTGAAATGTGACTACGCGACGAAACATGAAAACAAAGTTGAATCAGACGCGAAGTTCTAGATAGCAGACGAGAACCATACACTACGTTGACGTAACTGAAACGCGACAAAATAAGGGAATGAACAAGCAGAATTCTTATGTCGGTGCTTAAATACGGCCTAATTTTATAAAGCACCTTTAGTCTATAAAAACAATTACTGGCTATTTCAGAGATATATTTTTCAAACCTAAACTGCTCATCAAACAGCAACCCTAGGTTACGCGCAATAGAAACACGATCAATAGCTTTCCCCGCAATAGACACCTGTGGGCTCATCTGAGCTATTTTATGAATCTTATCTTTGGACCCTAAAATCATATTTTTTTTTTTTTTGCATCAAGCAAAAGAGAATTGGAAGTAGCCCAGAACTGAATTCTTTCAAGATCCTCATTGAGCTTCGCCTCGGCATCTCGAATGTTCTCGGGTTTAAATGACAGGTACAACTGAATATCATCGGCATACATATGAAACCTACAAAATTTGATCTGGTTAGTTATCTCAGCGCTAAACAAAATAAAAAGTAGGGGGCCAAGTAACACATAGCACAAGCACATAGCATGATGGAGAGTATTATAGTAGTAGAGCCAAGCAGTTCGCTGCATCAATGGGCCGGCTCGACCGGTGAAATACCACCACCCCTCAGTAGATCGACGTAAAGTGGCTCATTACGCGTTTCGTTCGGTGAGAAAGGTACCCGGAGGCCCACCCCCCTTCCCCATCCCTTCCTATCTTACTCCCTTAAAGGTCGGCAACGCAACTGTAGCACTATATGTGTTGCAGGTCTCCATGGGCGGCGCTGGTCACTTAACATCAGGTGACACGTCTGCTCGTTTGCCCTCCTATCCCATAAAAAAAAATTAAAATATCAATTTGTCTTATTTAAATACAATCATCATCATCACTAGCCTGTAGCAGTCCACTGCTGGACGTAGGCCTCTCCCAACCTGCACCACAACATCCCATTCTAGCACCCCCTGTCCCACCGTTACCACGACCGTTGGCCGGCAATCGTGGTTCACCGGGAACTGGAGGCCGTTGGATTTGCGTTTTTGTGCAGACGTGTTGGAGATCGCAGGGGTGAACCTTTTAAAGATAGGGACGCTGCTGCCCGCCCCTTCTAAGAACATCTAGGTTGACGCTTTATTTTGGAATGGTTATCCCGCCATTCTTCGGTGTGGTGCTGTGTTAGCTTGTCAGCCATATGTTTTCTTTCGCTCCCGGCTGACTGAGCTATATACTTATATTCTGCTCTATATATATATTATACATATATCTGCTCTACATATATATGTAGTTACAATACGTAACTATTTATATAGAGCAGTAGATTTTGATTTGCATTTTCTGGGAAGATTTATTACAGTAATATTTTTGAAGTGGAACTTCTAATGTCTCTTGCAAAAGCGTTTAACGCTTTTAACGCCCCCTCGCGGGTATTATTAGTAATATAATACACTAGAACATAAATCGGCTTATATGAACCATGGAAGAGAATTTACATAGCGTGATTAAAAACTGTACATAGACATCTAGTAGCTAGTAGCGGCACTGTTTTTATCGCACCGTGTCTCAAAAGTACTGGCTGCATAAAAAATATAGTTTTTAATTTTTAAATTTATATGCTACTTAAAAAAACAAACCAGTAAATTCAAATATGACTAGGAATATACAAACAAGGTATTTTTTTAATGTTATATAATAATAATAACAAATAATAATTAGTTTGGTCAAATAATAATTAGTGGGGGTCATGTCAAGAGCGTGCGCGTCGCGATCCCTGCCGTCCCAGTGGGACGCAATCTTGACCAAAGCAAACTCAGCCGGACGGGCTGCTAGGGCGTGCCCCGCAAGCGACGGGCACCGATTAGCCCCCGTCGGTGCGGCTGCATGCGCATGCGGCGAAGGGGGCCGCCACCCTTCACGCAGCGCCAATCCTGGCGGGACGAGGAGAGGGGAGTGCCGTATAGGCACGTGGAATGTTAGAGGTAGCATGGCAAGAAAGATGAATGAGATGATGGCTGTATTAAACGAGAGATGCCTGGATGCCTTATGTTTGACGGAGACAAAGCGGAGGGGGAGGGAGACCGAGGACCTCCCCGGTGGCATGGTAGCCCTATGGTCCGGAGTGGACCCGGACGTCCGTGCCAGTGGGGGTGTTGGAGTCGTTCTCTCCTCCCGCTTTGCTTCCGGAGTGAAAGATCATGAGTTGGTAGGCCCAAGACATCTTTGGGTTCGAATAAAACTGGGGATCACGCGAGTTTTCCTGGTCGCAGCTTATGCTCCCGTTAGCTCCGCGGATCCCCGCGAACTCGAAGAGTTTTGGGAAACTGTTAGGGATATTCTGGATCTAGCTGAGGAAAATGAAAGGATAATTCTGTGTGGTGATCTTAATGGGTGGGTCGGAACCAAGCGAGACGGCCTGGAGGCTGTCCTTGGTCCGAATGGTGACAAGAGAGTGAATCAAAATCAAAATCAAAACTCATTTATTCAGTTTAGGTCTTGTCAGACACTTATGAAGGTCAATTTTTTTTTTTTTTTACTTCCGCCAATTCGATTACTCTCGCACTGAGAAGAATTGGCAAGAAACTCAGGGAGGTTTTTTTTTTTGTTTTTTTTTTATTACTATCATTTACACAACAAAATGCACTAACAATTCAAATTGTTACAAGTGTAAGAAGTAATGAGCGGTTTATTTAAAAACTTTGTCGTCCTCCAAAAAATCGTTGATACTATAATAAGCTTTGCTGATGAGACATCTTTTAACATACGCCTTAAATTTAGTAAACGGCATCTCAATTACATTTTCAGGAATCTTATTAAAGAAACGTACACAATTACCCATAAACGAGTTATTAACTTTTTTCAGACGGAAAAACGGCGTAGCAAGTTTATTTTTATTTCTTGTATTAAATGAGTGCATATCACAATTTTTAGGAAAAAGATGAATGTTTTTCTTAACATGAAGAATATTATCTAATACGTATTGCGAGGCAACGGTGAGAATATTAATTTCTTTGAATTTCTCTCTTAGTGATGCGCGAGATTTCATTTGATAGATAGCTCTTACTGCGCGTTTTTGTAAGACAAAAATTGTTTGTATGTCAGCTGCTCTGCCCCACAGCAATAATCCATAGGACATAACACTATGAAAATAACTAAAGTAAACAAGCCTGGCCGTTTCAACGTCTGTAAATTGACGAATCTTTTTGACTGCATATGCGGCTGAACTAAGCCTGCTTGATAATCCCTCAATATGGGGTCCCCATTGTAGCTTACTATCTAATGTGATACCCAGGAAGGTTGTACTATCGTCAAAAAATAAGTTTTCATCCTGGATTTTAACATAAGCATTATTAGTTTGCTTTACATTTGGTAACACAAATTTAATGCATTTCGTTTTCTTAGCATTCAGCAATGGATTATTAACATTAAACCAGTCTACAATAGTTGCCAACGCGGCATTTACTTTGTCATAATTATCTTCTTTCCTACCTATATTAAATATGAGTGATGTATCATCCGCAAATAACACAATATCATGTTTCTCCTTCACAAGATGACGCAGATCGTTAATGTAGACTAGAAACAGGAAAGGACCTAATATAGAACCCTGGGGAACACCCATAGCAACAGGAGATCCGGATGATTGTACTCTGTTTATTTCTACTCGCTGATGAATGATGCTGGTAAGCCGATATTGGACGTATGCCTGGAACGGAACCTCCTTGTGTCTAACACATTATTCCGTCATAAAGATATTCACACGTATACGTGGAGACGGAATGAGCAAAAGAGTATGATAGATTTGATTTTGATAGATAGTCGTCTCCGAAATACTCTAAGGGATACAAGAGCCTACAGAGGCCCCACTCTTGATACGGACCACTACCTGGTGGTAAGCCGATTCGTGGGCCTTTTCAAGAAGTGGAGACACTGGCGAGTGCGTACCCATTTCGGAGAGCTTGAAAGGATAAAATGTGAGAAATTAGAAGATGAAAGTGTACGGAGTATGTATGTAGGCCTAGTCAGTAAAGGACTCAATGAGACGAGTCTTTCTGACCTAGGTGTTGAAGAATGCTGGGAAAGAATGAAAGAAAGTATAGTGAATAGTGCAAAAGAAGTATGTGGTAGTGCAAAGAGGCATAAGATTCTGAGAGGTGACGCCTGGTGGGACACGGATGTGAAATCCAGCGTCGAAAGAAAGAAAAAAGCATGGTTGGATTATGTCTCAAGTTTGAACCAGAATAATAGTATGACAGAGAAAAAGTATGAGAGCTACCGCCGCTGCAGGAATGTTACCAAAGCCTTAGTGAAAGAGAAGCGTGAAAGACTTGTTGCGAATGAGGAAGTGAGGTTGACGGAGAACTTCGAGGCGAATAACAAACTCTTCTGGAGGGAAGTTAGAAAGTCTCGGGGTTCTTCGTCAACATCCAGAATGGACAAAATTATGTCTAAGTTTGGTGACATTCTTGCAAACCCAAGCGATGTATTGGGCAGGTGGAGTGAGTATTTTGGGGAAATGTACGAGTATGTTCCGGATGTGGGCGCCGTGAGTGAGCCTACGGCTGACACCGCTGCGCCAACATCTGATGAGGACATTACTATGGAAGAGATTGAATGGTCGATACGAAGTATGAAAAATGGTAAGGCAGCTGGAATTGATATGATGTCTGCTGAAATGATCAAACACGGTGGATCCTGTGTCCGGGACGCTTTCCTGACCTTGAGCAATCTGTGCTGGAGGTCGGGTAAGGTTCCCATGGACTGGAGGCGCGCTGTCATCGTGCCCTTGTATAAAGGTAAGGGATCACGTATGCAGTGCGCCAGTTACAGGGCCATCAGTTTGATCAGTTTAGCAGCAAAAGTGTATGGGAAAATTATTGAAAGGAGAATGAGGGTGATATCTGATGGAGTGTTGTGGGAGGCTCAGGGTGGTTTCAGAAGCGGACGAGGGTGCATGGATCAGATTTTTTCTCTCCGCAACATCGTGGAGAAACAACTGGCTGTCAACCGGAAGGTTTTCTGCGGTTTTGTGGATCTGGAAAAAGCGTTTGACAGAGTGTTACGAAAGGATCTGTGGGATACACTCCCGGGCTACGGGGTGAGCGGAGCACTGCTGCGCGCTGTGCAGTCCACTTATGAGGGCTGCACAGCGTGTGTGCGTGTTGACGGCGGCTTGTCCCCCTGGTTTGACGTCAATATCGGCGTCAGACAGGGTTGCGTGCTGTCCGCTCGACTGTTCATCCTGTACCTGGACAGTTGTCTCCAGAGAGTGAGATCGATGGATGTAGGGATGCGAATGGGTGACCTAGTTGTGAGCTGCCTGCTTTACGCAGATGACGCCGTGCTTCTAGCCGAATCGCCGTCGGACCTGCAAACACTAGTCACTACTATGAAAGATGATTGCATGATTAAAGGCTTGCAGTTGAATGCGACGAAAACGAAAGTAATGGTGTTTGAAAGGGAGGAATCCAGAACAGATGCAAGGATAATGGTTGATGATGTAGTGCTGGAACAGGTGAATGAAATTGTATATCTTGGATGCGCTTTTAGCAGAGATGGAAGGTACACCGCGGATGTAGAAAGACGAGTGGCGATAGGAAATAGCGTAAACGGAGTGTTGGGCAGATTCCTGGGCGCAAAAAATATTAGCAGAAAGGCCCAGTTAGCAATCCACAATGCAGTCCTGATCCCAACACTAACTTATGGAAGCGAGAGCTGGGTATGGCAGAGTGTGCATGAAAGTAGAATAAACGCGGTAGAAATGAGGGCTCTACGCAAAATCTGCGGAGTGACTCTCGCTGACCGCGTAGAAAACAAGGTTGTAAGGAAGGAAGTTGGTTTGAAAGAGAGTGTCGGTGTAAAAGTAAGAAAGGGCATGCTCCGATGGTTCGGACATGTAGAAAGAATGGTTGACGCAAGATTGACTAAGCAGATATACAATGCAAAAGCGGACGGATGTAGGAGTCGAGGACGGCCAAGACACACATTCCAAGACCAAACAGAACGTGTTCTGGAGGAAGGTGATGTTAAGAGCCTCAAAAACCGACGCGCGTGCATGAAAAGAGTTATGAAAGTCAACGAAGCGAGTGAGGTGTGTAAGAATCGTGCCCTATGGCGCTCTGTTCTCTCTGCCTACCCCGCAAGGGATTTGGCGTGAAGTTATGTATGTATGTATGTATGTAATAATTAGTTTGACGTCGCTATAATTGAAAAGCCAACATCGTGGAGAAACAACTGGCTGTCAACCGGAAGGTTTTCTGCGGTTTTGTGGATCTGGAAAAAGCGTTTGACAGAGTGTTACGAAAGGATCTGTGGGATACACTCCCGGGCTACGGGGTGAGCGGAGCACTGCTGCGCGCTGTGCAGTCCACTTATGAGGGCTGCACAGCGTGTGTGCGTGTTGACGGCGGCTTGTCCCCCTGGTTTGACGTCAATATCGGCGTCAGACAGGGTTGCGTGCTGTCCGCTCGACTGTTCATCCTGTACCTGGACAGTTGTCTCCAGAGAGTGAGATCGATGGATGTAGGGATGCGAATGGGTGACCTAGTTGTGAGCTGCCTGCTTTACGCAGATGACGCCGTGCTTCTAGCCGAATCGCCGTCGGACCTGCAAACACTAGTCACTACTATGAAAGATGATTGCATGATTAAAGGCTTGCAGTTGAATGCGACGAAAACGAAAGTAATGGTGTTTGAAAGGGAGGAATCCAGAACAGATGCAAGGATAATGGTTGATGATGTAGTGCTGGAACAGGTGAATGAAATTGTATATCTTGGATGCGCTTTTAGCAGAGATGGAAGGTACACCGCGGATGTAGAAAGACGAGTGGCGATAGGAAATAGCGTAAACGGAGTGTTGGGCAGATTCCTGGGCGCAAAAAATATTAGCAGAAAGGCCCAGTTAGCAATCCACAATGCAGTCCTGATCCCAACACTAACTTATGGAAGCGAGAGCTGGGTATGGCAGAGTGTGCATGAAAGTAGAATAAACGCGGTAGAAATGAGGGCTCTACGCAAAATCTGCGGAGTGACTCTCGCTGACCGCGTAGAAAACAAGGTTGTAAGGAAGGAAGTTGGTTTGAAAGAGAGTGTCGGTGTAAAAGTAAGAAAGGGCATGCTCCGATGGTTCGGACATGTAGAAAGAATGGTTGACGCAAGATTGACTAAGCAGATATACAATGCAAAAGCGGACGGATGTAGGAGTCGAGGACGGCCAAGACACACATTCCAAGACCAAACAGAACGTGTTCTGGAGGAAGGTGATGTTAAGAGCCTCAAAAACCGACGCGCGTGCATGAAAAGAGTTATGAAAGTCAACGAAGCGAGTGAGGTGTGTAAGAATCGTGCCCTATGGCGCTCTGTTCTCTCTGCCTACCCCGCAAGGGATTTGGCGTGAAGTTATGTATGTATGTATGTATGTAATAATTAGTTTGACGTCGCTATAATTGAAAAGCCAACCTTGGGAACCTTAATAAAAAGTATCCATACAGGCACAGGAGTAACAACTAATTCAGTATTAGAATTGTAAAACATGTTTAGTAAATATTTAGTAATTAGTCAATAAATAATATTATTATTAAAATGCAATAGGTAGCAGATAAAATAACGGCTTTTTTATTTCTGTATTTATTACTGTATTTAATTTCATTATATAAACTCAATTTTAATTTGTCTTAATTATTTTTACCTTATTGCAACCAGTAGTGTACATGTACAAAAGTACAATTAGATTACAAATTCGTTTAAGAAGTATAAAAAACAAAATGGGCAAAATAAATAATTTCTTTCTAATGTGCCGCCAAATAATCTATAAATGTAATAAAACTGTAGGATAGTTGAAACAATACATTGAATAATTCATTTGTATAATTCTTGGGATATGATCTACAATCGATACCGAACCTAAAAATATAGTTTTTAGAATTTTGTCCGTTTGTCTGTATATTTGTTACGGATAAACTGCAAAAGTACTGCATGCTTTTACGTCGAAGTTTGCTTAAATATAGCCAAGAGGGTCGGGTCAACAGATAGGATCACTAACTGGGGGTGAGCGATGAACCCGTATAATGGCACGGGCACAGTATTCTTCCTGCTTTTTTGGCGTCCACGCAGATGAAGTAGCGAGCAACAACTAGTATAGTTATTAAAATGCAATATGTAGCTGGTAAAATAAGGGCTTTTTAATTTCTTTGTATTTAATTTCATTGTGTAAACTAAATTTTGATTTGTTTTAATTATTTTTACCTTATTGCAATTTCTTTCTAATTAATTCTTTTTGTGCTATCTGTACTAGTACTTTTTTTGTAAATCTCTAATTTTTTTTGTAACACAACAAGTAGTTACGAAGCGGCTACCGAATATGCCAGACGTATATTTGTTATTATAAAGATAATTAAATCGATATTTGTTATTTTGCAATGTATGTATGTAAGTATCTAAGGATGTATATATTATGTATGTGATAAATATTTAATACGTATTGAGTCTTAGAACTCAATTTTAAAGTTTTTATACACGCTAAGTTTGGATAATATTATTAACAGTCGTAGAGCTAAGCAGTCCGCTGCATGAATGGGCCGGCTCGATCGGTGAAACTCCACCGCCTCTCATTCAAATATAGTTTTAATTCTTTTTTACAATATGGGTATGAAATGAAAGGGCTCTACAGGGCTTCGATAGTAACTTGAAAATGTGACGTCATTCTAAATCGAATGCTACAAGTATTTTAATGCATTTTACAATATGGGTATCGAATGGGCTTGAGCTTGGGGGAGTACCTAAATCAAAGAACAATGCGACGTCGAATATGGCAGATCCTCCTAAATAAAGTAGTCACCAAATTCTACCCAGACCTATATTAAGAACTAGCAGACCGCGTGAACTTCGTACCGCCATATTTTAAACATTTTCCACTAAAAAGATTATTGCCGCGATCATATTAATACCCCAAAGCTTTCCTCATAAATGGACTATCAACACTATTTTTTTTTCAATTCTAGTTCCTGATTTATACATACATAACTTCACGCCACTTGCGGGGTAGGTAAAGGGTACAAAGCGTCATAGGGCACGATTATTACACACCTTACTTGCTTAGCTTTTGATATTAGCGACTAACAACCTAGATATGATGAAAATAATGGCAGTTAAAATATTAAGCAGTTGAATGAATGCATGAATGGGCTCAACCGGTGAAATACCACCACCTTGCAGAAGATCGACGTAAAGCGGCTCATGCCGCGTTTCGTTCGGTAAGAGAGGTACCCGGAGGTCCACCTCCCTTCCCCATCCTTCTCCCTTAAAGGTCGGCAACGCAACGGTAACACTATAAGTGATGCCGGTGTCCATGGGCGGCGCAGGTTGCTTACCTTCAGGTGACACGTTTGCTCCTTTGCCCTCCTATCCCATAAAAAAATTATTATCAACTTCAATCAATAGCAATACCAGGGACTTTGTCAGAAGTTTTTTGTCAATCTTTAGTTTTTTTTAATACTACTTGAACCTTTTTTTTATTTGGTCATTGTCGTCGATTTAAAAAAAACCTGGTCACCACATGTTCTTACCAGTATGGCTAACTCACAGTGAGTGTTTTTTTTTTGTAATTTAAATGATGTCGATTTGGCACCTTGGTATTACTCTTATCAAAATAAATTCACTAAATTTTAAAACAGATCACGATATTAAAAAGGTAAATATAGATGGGCAATTCTATGTGTAATGCAGACGTGTAACAAACCCGCAAAGTCTTTATATTTTAGCAAAAGACGACAAGATCGAGGTGAGTGGGCATATCTTGCGCTTCGTCCATTTATATGAAGTTGCAATATTGTAAAGGATTATAGATAATATTATAATATCTGCTTAAAGAACTAACTGTAAACTAACTCTAGCTTTGACCCATGGTTACCAACTTTGGTTACTTAAGTATGAAAATATTTTTAAATATTTTGATATTCGAGTTGCTTAATACATAAATATTATGAACGGAAAATAACGCGACAGATTTAGGTAAACAAATTATCTGTCTGTTTGTGACTATGGCCAGTGCAACCAGGCCAAAACGTCAAGCCAATAATAAAAGTAAGTATTTGTTTACCTACACTTTTCGTGTTATTTCCCGTTTATTATACTCTTAAATAGATCAAATTCTAATCTAATGTGTCTAAATAGACACGGGGTCACAGATGTTACCGGTTCACATCACCTATTAATTATTACAAAAACATATACCATATACATATATATATATATATATATATATATATATATATATATATATATGTATATACCATATATATACATATACTACATATACCCCAAAAGACTATTAAATACTACAAACTTATTATGACAAAAAGAAAAAAAAATCTAAGAAAATTAAAAAAAAAACTACCTGCCAGCTATGAGCGGCGCTAATGACCGAGTCGGGCGGGTCTCCCGATCATATATATGTGCGCGGAATATTTGCCTAAGAAACGAATACTTACATTTTGTATTCTGCGATATCTTTTGAATTAAATGTCCGAATTGAATCATTCAAAAAGTTCTAGAAAGATATTGAATCTATCTTTATATTGAAGTAATTTATTTTGAGTAGAGTTAATACCAAAGTACAAAATAAAGAACTTTTATTACTTATAATTATGTTTAAAAATTCAAAAAACACTTATTGTACGATAACTACAATAGTTAGACACATGGTGTCGCGGACTTTTCTGTCGACAATTGTATGTTCTGTGAAAGTGTAGTACATTGTTTTGTTCTATAATCAATAGTTTTTGCAGCGTTCGCGATTTAAGAATTTTTTTCGGGTCTTTTTCTTACACCGTGGGTTACACTATTGAACTTATAGTAAGGATCCCTAATTTATTTGAAAATATAATATAGCCTAAAGCCTTTCTCGATAAATGGACTATACACCAGTGAAAGAATTTTTGAAATCGGACCGGTGGTTTCTGAGATTAGCGCGTTCAAACAAACAAACTCTTCCGCTTTATAGGTTAAGTATAGATTATACTCGAGTGGGGATCGAACCCGCCAGTCTCCATTCCACAGTCAGTAGTTTTACCGTGTATTGGTAAAACTATCGACTGTGGAATGTAAGTAAGTTGTGCTCTTTATAAATTAAGCGTTAAAAAGTACGTCTGTTAAAAAGTTCCACTTCAGTAGCGCGGAGGGACTCCACGTATTTATTTTTTTCACCATCGGAAAGTAGAGATTTCAACGAACAGAAAACATACTTTTATTTTACTTTTTACTTTTTTCACAAACTTTCGTAAAAAAAAATATATTTTGTAAAAGATCAAAATAAAAAACCAGAAACTAGGATTTTTTTGAATTTTTCACATAAATGATGTGGATGAGGTTATGTGAAAAAAGTTAAACACAAAAGTTTTAGATCTTTTTATTACCTACAACTTTGCCATTTGACTTTTTTCCATAAGACTTTTAGTTTTGCCGGAAATCGAGAACAACTGTTTTCCTCACCCCCTTCCTGACCTCAGATCGTCCGTAAATAATATTTCATTTAATTTTTATAATATTTCCCTCCTTTTCTAAAAGGTTTCATCCAATTATTATTTTTTTTAGTTTTAAAAATTAGGAGGACTTGAGGACCCTCTGTCGTCTCGGGTATCAAGGTAGATTTTGTAAATGTCAAAAACATATTGGTTAAATGATAATATTAATGCTAAGAATAATACAAATTTAATAATATTTAAAAGATTACTTTATTACTAAATTATAATCCAGTTTTTGATAAATATTTCACACGACTTTAAACAGATAAGAAAATTATTGCATTGCTGAATAAGCTGTTATTTTGCCCAAAGCAATATCGTTAAAAATTTCCAAAAGTTTTGCCTAACGTAAAGCCAAAGCTTGGATTCCAGCCACTGTTAAATGAAGGTGTTTCGAATTTCTTAAAACCAGCACCGAAATCCACTGAGGTGGTAGGATTACGGAACAAATTCAGATTTCCCATAGCCGAGTATTCCTTTTGATGGAGGAATGGTGTGTTTGCCATTCCCAAAGAAGCACCAACCTTGTTTCTGAAATATCAAAAAAGTATTTTATCAAAGTTATGAACGTCAAAGTCTCGGTTGTCCAGTGGTCGAGCACACTGCTTCTGATCCAGAGGTCCGGGTTCGATTCCTGATACTGGCTCACACCAATGACTTTTCGAAATTGTTTTCGGAAGTTAAGTGTGATAAATATCGATGACTGAAAACTTTGTGCCCGGTATGGCAATAGGTTCGCCACCTATTACATTTGGGACGTAAACATAACGGCGAGACGAGGCTTAACAGCCACTGCCGACAACTTCGGGTAATAAAGGCGTGAATTTATGTTATGTTATTATGAAACTCAACGAAGCAAGTGTAAGAATCGTGCCTTATGGCGCTCCGTTCTCTCTGCCTACTCCGCAAGGGATTTGGCGTGAAATTATGTATGTATGTATTTGATCAAATTCTAATAATACTGCACTAAGGTGCAGGAGCAATTATGACTCGGAATCTCAAGCGGATTATTTCGTTTAGTAAAGTAGATGCTGACAGATGACAATGGCAAAATAAACTATCACATACAACATCCGAAAGGTTGTTTTTATATACAGATATGAACTTGAGAACACTTTAACAGAAGTCTGAGTGATAAACCACCCGAATACTGAATCGCCACTCATATCTGACTGACAATCAATAACGTGATACTTACTGCTCAAATTTGACGTATTCTGTCAAATGTGACAGCTACTTAAACGCTTAAGTAGCGCTTATATATTTGAGTGGCTGTTCAGTATTCGGGCTTAAGTTACTTAATCCGTTCAGTTGGTTAACCAGATAATTCAGTATTCGTGTAGTCATATCTACTGCTCACACGTGCGTTTATGAAGTATGGTACAAAAATATTATAAATTGAACGGTTCTAGAGATGAATGTTGAACAGAGGTTGGCGGGTTCGATTCTCACCCGAGTACAAATATTTGTGATGAACTCTGTTTGGTCTTTTTGTGGTTTTTTATGTATTATAAGTATACTAAAATTTAAAAAAGAAAAGTATTAATCAATATCCACTGCCGAGTATCCACATTCCATAACATAAGCATTTATTTTCTTCCATAGGAAATTAGATGGCGCTGTGTAAATTTCAACCAAATCAAATTATTATAAATATACTTACTTATACATGTAGTCAACCCCTCCACCGACCGTGTTGAAATTGGGTACGTTAGGCACGCTTGGCATGGTTCTGGAGATGAAGGCATTCGCTGTGACATCATGGTTATCATTGTGGAAGAGGTTTGCATGACCGGCACCAGTTAGTCTGGAACCAGAACCAGGTAGCGTCTCCTTCATCACCGATGCACCGTGACCGCCACTAAAAAGAAGGACAATTTTAAAATAATTTGTGTATGTTATGAATTTACCTACGCATAATTAAGAATTGTACAAAACTCAATTTGAAACCAATCAGGTTTTGTTTATAATAATATGTTTGATATCAAACATATATTATTAATAAAATAAGTCGACTGGTGAAATGAGAGTAGGCGAATATCGATTAAAACATCAAAATCGAATATAATATATGGTATCGGAAACAACTGGAGAATTTTTTTTTACCATTGTAAAGATTGTTATTGAAATCTTAGAGCATTCTTTTCTTTTTTTCATTAAAATCTGATAACTGTACAAAAGCCATAGACATTAGAATAGCCATGTGGTTGAATCTGCGGGCAATAAGTAGCACAAAATACTACTTTAAGATATTTTAATGATCAACGTCCCGCTGGTCCAGTGGTTGAGTTCGCACTTACCAATCTAGACGTCGAGGAATCGGTCCGGGCTTACAACAATCTCTTTCCGGAATTATTTTCGGAATTTATGTGTGATAAATATCGATGATTGATAACATTGTGCCTGCTGCATAGGTTTTGCCACCTATTTCATTTGGGACATAAAAAGTCAGCGACTCCAGTCTTAAAAACCGTTGCCTATACCTTCAGGTAGAAAAAACTATAAAACGGCAAATACTTACGCAGTATCTAGAGCTAGCCCAATGCCTTTAGAAGCAGTATTCATTTTGTTGTCAAAAGCCAAATTTCCAAGAGCGCTCAAGGAATACTTGTCATTGCCAGTTAGCGGAACTTTACCACTAAGTCCAGTACTGCCATCTCCGTTCAGACTAAGGGTACCTTGTGCTTGACGACGAATTCTGCTACTTGCTAAAGAGCCAGGATGTTGGTACTCATAATTAATTGGTAGTTGATAATCATCGTCCACTACATTAAAATCCGTCCGACTATGATGAACTGGAGTTACAAACAAATCCAAATCTTCGTCCATGTTTCCCCCAGAGTAGAAATATTTCAAGTCTTTCTCTCCATCTTGATGTGAATTCATATAATCCTGGTATAGTCCATTTAAAGTATTATCTCTGTGTATGGGTCCGGCCCTTGTAGCCACCAATACAAAATTAATTATTAATAAATTTGTAAACATTTTGGATTGGATTTTAGACAAGGCTTGAATCTTTCTCCAAAGTTTTGCTGCTGAATAATATTCCATCTGTCCAGAGCATACATTATATACCCGTCGAAACGAAAATCGTAACAGTGGGCCAAGATCGTCAGCGTTATACTATCTCATAAAAATTATAAATTTAAAATTGATTAAATATATTTTTTACCGATTGAATAATTTTTAGAAATGTTTGATTTATAAATAAATCGTTCTAGATTCTCCATATGAATTGTAATTAACATTTAAATTTGTTAATTTTTAGAGTGAAACCTTATACTATACCAGTCCTGAATCATCAATACCACAAAGTGTCCTCGGTACGAGACATTTGGTTTTTTTTTAAAAAGTGATTTCATTGCAGACAAATAATTATCTCGGAACCATCTGAATTAAGCACCACTCACACCTTTACGTGGTAGACAAGGAATTTATGCAGTCGGAAAAAATTGCAAGATGTAGTTACTTCTGATCTTGGCTTTACACTTCCATACTCCCATTTAATGTGTAATATATGTGTTGTAATTGATAAGAAAACTTCCCCAATTCCAGTGTTATAATAACTTGTGTCTGTGACCTCTGACCTTAAAGCATGCTTGATAAGCATGCTTTAAGGTCTACATTAATTAAGCGTTTAAAAGCTTAGCTATTAATAAAGCTTAGCTATTATGAGAAAAAAAATCCTTGTCAATCCTGAGATCCAGAGTCAAATACACAATCCGGTACCTCCATCCCTATTATATCGTTGTAGACAGCCCACCTGACCGAAATAAGCGGTTTGCATTTTCATCATAGACAATACTAATGAACGGAACAAATTACCCGCGTAGGTGTTCTACAGCAATTATATCATAGGCGTCTTTAATAAACCGGTCAATTGCGAGTGAAACTCACGTCCGAAGGGTTCCGTTCCATTAGCTATAACCTAATCCTGCAAGTTACAGACACTTTTTGCAGTGTCTGATTGAGCTGCAAAATTCTAATTAAATATACAGTGAATATTTCTACCTATTCTCATTATTATTAAATACGCAAAAAACTCTTTTAAGGTTAAGACTTAAGGTCTTCGTATACAAAACTGAGTGAATAAGTTCTTCTTAACAAGACAGTACGCTTTACCGCTTACAGCTTTTTGTCACTTACCATCAGATGAAGTGAGACCAAACGCTGGCCATCGACATATAGGAGATTTAAGGAGAGCAAATATATTATTAAATTCGAGCAAACCATATGGAAGAATAACGGTACATGGTTAACAGACAACTACAGTGACATCTGTTGGACTTTATTTGTGTTTCGTCTATCCGCGGTTCCGCCTAGTATGGATTCTTTATTTTAAAACTAATTGCCATTAAGTCGTGGTAGTCCAGTGGTCGAGCACCCTGCTTCTAAATCACGAGGTTCGAATCCTGGCTCACACCAATGACTTTTCGTAATTCCTTCCGAAAGTTACGTGTGATAAATATCGATGACTGAAGACTTTGTGCCCGGTATGGCAATAGGTTCGCCACCTATTTAATTTGAGACGTAAACATAACGGCGAGACGAGGCTTTACAGCCGCCGCCTACACCTTAGGGTAGAAAAAGCTAAAAGATAATTGCCACTATCTCTAATTTCGTTCACATTTGAGGTATACACATTATAATATAAATCGAAGTTTGGTTCGTTCGTTACTAATTTAGAAGTCTAGCATTCGAATCTGAGCACACATGCCAATGGGTTTTCGGAATTTTTCGCTTATTTTTTGTCTTATAAATATCGACTGTTGCGTTATGACTAAGAGAATTGTGTCCGGTGTGTTTTGTTTCTTATTACAATTTAATAATATGTTAAATTTTATGTATCTGTTGAATACTTTTAAGTGTCTGTAATAAAACTATTTTTCAAATTTTGATTCTTTATTATTTAAATTGATTTGATTTGAAACATGTAATTGTGTTACATTTAAATGTTTATATACAAGCTATTTATAAGCTATGGCTTCATTGCTCTCATAAAAACTAAAAAGTTCCCGACTTGGGGAAGTACCTAGTCCTACGCAGCCAATTAACATCATTTATTAAACTTTTTGAATTATTATTCTCGTTTATTATCGTTATTACTAATTATCTTGTCATTCGAAGATCAAAGGTCTTCTGGAACTTAGAGATGTATGTGCATGCCTGATCTATGTGATCGTCAAATTCGTTTTTTTTAAGTGGAACTTCTAATGTCTGTTGCCTTTTATGCGTTCAACGCACCCTCGTGTGTTTAAATCTAATATATAAAATTCTTGTGTCGCGGTGTTGCGGTTGCGGTTAAACTCCTCCGAAACGGCTTGACCGATTCTCATGAAATTTTGTATGCATATCGGGTAGGTCTGAGAATCGGACAACAATCAATATTTTATTTTAACTTTTCGATATATTTCTGTTTTTTTATTTTTTTTATAAAACGAGATACAAAAGTACATACAACCATAAATTTTCAACCCCCTACGATACGAACCCCTTTTTTTTAAATTTTATTTTT
This sequence comes from Euproctis similis, assembly GCA_905147225.2. Classification (NCBI taxonomy): domain Eukaryota; kingdom Metazoa; phylum Arthropoda; class Insecta; order Lepidoptera; family Erebidae; genus Euproctis; species Euproctis similis. The sequence continues at coordinate 19,558,098 of LR990106.1, forward strand.
TGGCAAGAACGTTTGCCGGGTCAGCTAGTAACATTATGTGATGGTAGAATCAAAATTGAAGTATATATGAGCTAACTTTTCAATTTGTTTTACTTTCACGCCTTTTGCTGTCAGAAAGCATGGGCAATGGCTGTTCACCCTGACCCTCCGAATGTTTACGTCCCAAATGGAATATACGCGGAAGTCACCAGGCACAAAGTCTTTAATATTTATTTATCTATATCGCATAACTTCCGAAAATAATTGGTAAATTAACTCGAATTGGTGGCAGAACCTATTGTCATACACATACACTGAGCACTATGTTATTATTCATCGTAACTTATCGCATATAACTTTCGAAAAAAAAATCCAAGAGATAAATGTGTGTGAGCCAGGATTCGATCCCACGACTTTTCGATTCAGAAATGGGTAACTCGACTAACTTAGTCTAGCTAACGAGGTGCCATTTTTATGGTATTGGGGGCAAGCAAGCAGGCGTGTCACCAGATTGTAAGCAATAATCGCCACCCATGGACACCTGAAGACAAATAGTGTTACAGTTGCGTTGCAAGTCCTCACAATGGGATATGGAAGGGGTCGGGAGTGGGAAGGAAAGGGTCGGGAGTGGGAAGGAAAGGGGACGGGGAAAGGGGTGGGGCCTTCGGATACCTATCTCGCCAAGCGAAACGCGTCAAGAGCCACTTTACGTCGTTATTCTGAGAGTTCGTGGTAGTCATGTAGTTGTGGCTCTACCACTGTATAATAGATTTTACGATAACAAAATTCTCAACAACGCACAGATGTCAAGCTTTTTTTCTGATAAGTCTCATAAATAAAATCTCAAATAATATCTATTGAATATAACTTATAAAAGTGTATTTATACAAAAGGTATAAACGTTAATTCATAGTGAGTAGGCAGAGAGATACGTTGTATCCAGTGCACAGTCTGTTGAGCAGATCTTTTGTTTGTACAACTCAATGGGCCGTTACTCACAATCACAACAGACGCGACGTGTTACGGACATTAGTTTCACTAGAATGGTTAGATATATTTTGTAAAGAGTTCGAATTTTTAGTCAGCAAATAAGTCTCAGGTTGTTATTCTCAGAGGTCTCAAGTATGAATTAAAAATTCAACTGAAAGAAGCTGTGTAAATACAATTTTAACAGTGGTAGAGCCAAGCAGTTCGCTGCATAAATGGGCCGGCTCGACCGGTGAAATACCACGACCTCTCAGAAGATCGACGTAAAGTGGCTCATGCCGCGTTTCGTTCGGTGAGAGAGGTACCCGGAGGCCCACACCCTTTCCCCATCCTTTCCTTTCCCCTATCCTAAAGGTCGGCAACGCAACAGTAATACTATATGTGTTGCTGGTGTCTATGGGCGGCGTTGGTTGCTTACCATCAGGTGACACGCCTGCTCGTTTGCCCTCCTATCACATAAAAAAAAAATTAAGAAACAAGAAATAATTAAAAATGAAAAACATAAAATTGATTTTATTACTTCAATTCTACTCATTATTGATAATATTGTCTATATAGGCGATTGAAACACATTTATATGTTCAAATAAAAATCATTTCATAAACCTATAAATGGAAATTTTATAATAATCCCCGGGGAATGATTCACAGGAATTATGGTGCGTTTTATGGTTACAGTGCCATTTACTAGTAAATAACAATTTATCATTTATACTATTATATTCATAATTATTTATTCAATTTTTTTTTGTTATTATATCTAAAAAAACTTTAAAAAAAATTATAATATTGGAAGACAAACGAGCAGGCGTGTCACCTGATAGAGAGCCACAAACGCCGCCCATGGACACCTGAACACAAATAGTGTTACAGTTGCATAGCCGGCCCTCACAATGGGATATGGAAGGGATCGGAAGTGGGATAGGGAGAGGGTGGAGAAAGGGGTCGGGTCTCCGGATACCTCTTTCACCGAGCGAAACGCAGCAAGGGCCACTTTACGTCGATATTCTGAGAGGCCGTGGTATTTCACCGTCCGAGTCGACTCATTCATGCAGCGAACTTCGAGGTTCCAACACTTACCATCAAGGTACGGTAAAGGGTGTAATAAGTATAAGGGTGTAATATATGAATTCGGAAATTTTTCTATCTATATGTTAAATTTCATCTAGTTTTGTTCGACAGTTGATCAGTTATTGAGTAAGATACATCATCACAAATTCATTGTTTTCATCTGAAATGGCGTGTAAATTGCCACACATTAAGCATTATTTTTTCAGATATTGATATTTAAAGTGATTTCCTAATCTAAATATTTACATCAGAAGTGGAGTGCTGAACTACTAGGGTATAATGACTATTCGCCACGAGAATTTACTCTATTAGCTCATGCTCAAGATCTGTCCATAACTCAATATAAATAGCCAAATATTGTAGTAATTATTATATAGTATATTATAATAATTGTAGTAAGTAAAATAAGTTTAGTGGCATATTTTGGCATATCATTTCTAGTCGAATTGTATCCACGTAAATATAAACGAGAGAAATCTTCCGAGTATTATCAGGAACATTGAACGTTGGAAATTCTGAAAATCTCTTCACTGAGTATAATATTGATTCAAAGATAACTGTAGTGTAGCCTGAAATAAATTATAAAGCGCAAAATCTAATGATATATTTGTTTTATCTATACTTACAATAATAAGAACAAATAAATTAATTACATTATTTACAATACAATTAAAAAACTACCTGAAATCAAATTTCTCCGCATCTCGGTCTACTGGCAGCGTGCCCAGAAGACTGGCCGCATTGCCACGCTGAATGGCAATACTAATCCTCTGTGCGAAGAATAGACCAGCCATCTGGTCGCGAGAGGCTTCGATCAGCCTCTTTGCAAGATCTTTGTAAAGTGCACGAGCACTCGGACCCAATGTCCCATGTCCCCAAAGTCTCGACCCCAAACGGCTCAAATACATAATCACCTACAAGGTTTCTATATTTGTGCCGCTTGAGATTTTCTATACATATATATTTTCTATTATCTATACTAATATTATAAAGAGGAAAGATTTGTATTTTTGTATGTAACGAATAAACTCAAAAAGTACTAATAATTCTTTTTTCTTTAGAAAGCTACATTATCACTAAGTAACATAGGCTATATGTAATCAACGTCGTCATCGACAGTTTGTTTGTACGCGAGTAACACCGTGAGGCGCGAAGCTACATACAATATAGCGTGTTAGTATTATTATGTATTAGTTTGACATATTGAGATATTAATACATTGTTTTACGATCATTAAAAGCTGTTACGAAGTGTGTTAAACTAAGCAGACATCACTATCCGACTCTTACGCTGGAGTTAGAACAAAAATTAATCATTTTTCATCCGTCATTGATCATTCGTTCATATCCCATTTACTCCCTTTATAACTTTCACTTTAATATAATTCATGTTTCGTCTCTCTTCTAGTAAGTAATATTTGATTAATTTCTTCCCTCCTCTTAACATGGCCATGCTTATTTGCTTTAGTTGTGATAGACTCTATTTTAAGAGTTAACTAAGCAACTATCACGTTATCTTTACTCACAAGTATGTAAGAAGTGGTGAATTATAATCATTATTTTTTCCTACCCTTAAGGGGCTCGGCACAACATGTCATCCTTTCGAACTATCTATGCTGTCAAAAGTTTTCACTGCGTTTTTATGATCAGTTTGTTTATAAGAAGTGAAAACTTAAGTTATGTATGTAACTGATATATCACCTACTCAAGAAAAACAAAGCTTATATTTTTATAATTTTTATTTTAGTTGCAATAGTAAGAAGAAATAAATTAACTACATTATTTACAGTACATACAATTGATAGACTAGCCGAAACCAAATTTCTCCTCGTCTCGGATTGTTTTTTCTTTCATTCTTTTGTTTTATGTAAGTTTATAAATTTTTTTTTGGGAGTTTTGGGAAACTGTTAGGGATATTCTGGATCTAGTTGAGGGAAATTAAAGGATAATTCTGTGTGGTGATCTTAATGGGTGGGTCGGAACCAAGCGAGACGGCCTGGAGGCTGTCCTTGGTCCGAATGGTGACAAGAGAGTGAATGATGCTGGTAAGCCGATATTGGACGTATGCCTGGAACGGAACCTCCTTGTGTCTAACACATTATTCCGTCATAAAGATATTCACACGTATACGTGGAGACGGAATGAGCAAAAGAGTATGATAGATTTGATTTTGATAGATAGTCGTCTCCGAAATACTCTAAGGGATACAAGAGCCTACAGAGGCCCCACTCTTGATACGGACCACTACCTGGTGGTAAGCCGATTCGTGGGCCTTTTCAAGAAGTGGAGACACTGGCGAGTGCGTACCCATTTCGGAGAGCTTGAAAGGATAAAATGTGAGAAATTAGAAGATGAAAGTGTACGGAGTATGTATGTAGGCCTAGTCAGTAAAGGACTCAATGAGACGAGTCTTTCTGACCTAGGTGTTGAAGAATGCTGGGAAAGAATGAAAGAAAGTATAGTGAATAGTGCAAAAGAAGTATGTGGTAGTGCAAAGAGGCATAAGATTCTGAGAGGTGACGCCTGGTGGGACGCGGATGTGAAATCCAGCGTTGAAAGAAAGAAAAAAGCATGGTTGGATTATGTCTCAAGTTTGAACCAGAATGATAGTATGACAGAGAAAAAGTATGAGAGCTACCGCCGCTGCAGGAATGTTACCAAAGCCTTAGTGAAAGAGAAGCGTGAAAGACTTGTTGCGAATGAGGAAGTGAGGTTGACGGAGAACTTCGAGGCGAATAACAAACTCTTCTGGAGGGAAGTTAGAAAGTCTCGGGGTTCTTCGTCAACATCCAGAATGGACAAAATTATGTCTAAGTTTGGTGACATTCTTGCAAACCCAAGCGATGTATTGGGCAGGTGGAGTGAGTATTTTGGGGAAATGTACGAGTATGTTCCGGATGTGGGCGCCGCGAGTGAGCCTACGGCTGACACCGCTGCGCCAACATCTGATGAGGACATTACTATGGAAGAGATTGAATGGTCGATACGAAGTATTAAAAATGGTAAGGCAGCTGGAATTGATATGATGTCTGCTGAAATGATCAAACACGGTGGATCCTGTGTCCGGGACGCTTTCCTGACCTTGAGCAATCTGTGCTGGAGGTCGGGTAAGGTTCCCATGGACTGGAGGCGCGCTGTCATCGTGCCCTTGTATAAAGGTAAGGGATCACGTATGCAGTGCGCCAGTTACAGGGCCATCAGTTTGATCAGTTTAGCAGCAAAAGTGTATGGGAAAATTATTGAAAGGAGAATGAGGGTGATATCTGATGGAGTGTTGTGGGAGGCTCAGGGTGGTTTCAGAAGCGGACGAGGGTGCATGGATCAGATTTTTTCTCTCCGCAACATCGTGGAGAAACAACTGGCTGTTAACCGGAAGGTTTTCTGCGGTTTTGTGGATCTGGAAAAAGCGTTTGACAGAGTGTTACGAAAGGATCTGTGGGATATACTCCCGGGCTACAGGGTGAGCGGAGCACTGCTGCGCGCTGTGCAGTCCACTTATGAGGGCTGCACAGCGTGTGTGCGTGTTGACGGCGGCTTGTCCCCCTGGTTTGACGTCAATATCGGCGTCAGACAGGGTTGCGTGCTGTCCGCTCGACTGTTCATCCTGTACCTGGACAGTTGTCTCCAGAGAATGAGATCGATGGATGTAGGGATGCGAATGGGTGACCTAGTTGTGAGCTGCCTGCTTTACGCAGATGACGCCGTGCTTCTAGCCGAATCGCCGTCGGACCTGCAAACACTAGTCACTACTATGAAAGATGATTGCATGATTAAAGGCTTGCAGTTGAATGCGACGAAAACGAAAGTAATGGTGTTTGAAAGGGAGGAATCCAGAACAGATGCAAGGATAATGGTTGATGATGTAGTGCTGGAACAGGTGAATGAAATTGTATATCTTGGATGCGCTTTTAGCAGAGATGGAAGGTACACCGCGGATGTAGAAAGACGAGTGGCGATAGGAAATAGCGTAAACGGAGTGTTGGGCAGATTCCTGGGCGCAAAAAATATTAGCAGAAAGGCCCAGTTAGCAATCCACAATGCAGTCCTGATCCCAACACTAACTTGTGGAAGCGAGAGCTGGGTATGGCAGAGTGTGCATGAAAGTAGAATAAACGCGATAGAAATGAGGGCTCTACGCAAAATCTGCGGAGTGACTCTCGCTGACCGCGTAGAAAACAAGGTTGTAAGGAAGGAAGTTGGTTTGAAAGAGAGTGTCGGTGTAAAAGTAAGAAAGGGCATGCTCCGATGGTTCGGACATGTAGAAAGAATGGTTGACGCAAGACTGACTAAGCAGATATACAATGCAAAAGCGGACGGATGTAGGAGTCGAGGACGGCCAAGACACACATTCCAAGACCAAATAGAACGTGTTCTGGAGGAAGGTGATGTTAAGAGCCTCAAAAACCGACGCGCGTGCATGAAAAGAGTTATGAAAGTCAACGAAGCGAGTGAGGTGTGTAAGAATCGTGCCCTATGGCGCTCTGTTCTCTCTGCCTACCCCGCAAGGGATTTGGCGTGAAGTTATGTATGTATGTATGTATGTATTAAAACTTTTTTTTATAAAGTAATGATAAAACAGAACCTCGTTTATTCATCAGATTTTTGCGAAAGACACGAATAACCAAAAACCAACTTAAAAATATTATGCAGTTAGAATACGAAAGACGTAACCACGTACCTATAAGTATGTAGGTACTTAGATTATTTCACAAACAATTCCCAAAATTTACGAAAAAAAAAAAGTCTCCATTCTCTTCACTTACGATTTTGTATACATTTTCAATGGCGCCAAAACTCCATTTTGCTACAAATTATCGTCCGCATCATTCCATCAACACGGTTTCCGTACATTATCACAAAAGAAACATCTAAGCTTTTTCTTTGACTAAAAGGTTATATAAAAATATCGTTGCAACACTACCAATATAACTTGAGATTCCATACACATATACATTGATACAAAAGTAACAGTGCATAGAGTTCATATTTGAATGAGTTTTTTAAAAATATGTTTTTTTTCACGTTGGCCCACCCGATATCGCACTAAATAAAAAACCTTTAACGTCACGATAAAAATCCGCAACAAAGCCAAAAAGGTCCACGATTTTCCAAACGTTTATGTCGTGAATGTGACCCCTATTACGAAGATATAAGGATCATGTGAAACGTTACGTAAGCCGAAATAAGAAGATAGTGCAGGAGGCGAGTGAAATATTATGTTAGATATTTTTTTATTCAGATTTGATCAACAATGAAAATAGACAATCTAATAAAGCGCTTCGAATTATTATATAAAAAAGTTCTGAGAATTTTTAAATTTATTTCGTAAATACTCTCGTCTCAACAGCCAAACGCACATGATATTAATTTCAACAGGTGGATTTGGTTTGAATTCGTGAGAAAATAATAATTTTTAATGGATCATCTGAGGCTCAGGGTGGTTTTAGAAGCGGACGAGGGTGCATGGATCAGATTTTTTCTCTCCGCAACATCGTGGAGAAACGACTGGCTGTTAACCGGAAGGTTTTCTGCGGTTTTGTGGATCTGGAAAAAGCGTTTGACAGAGTGTTACGAAAGGATCTGTGGGATATACTCCCGGGCTACGGGGTGAGCGGAGCACTGCTGCGCGCTGTGCAGTCCACTTATGAGGGCTGCACAGCGTGTGTGCGTGTTGACGGCGGCTTGTCCCCCTGGTTTGACGTCAATATCGGCGTCAGACAGGGTTGCGTGCTGTCCGCTCGACTGTTCATCCTGTACCTGGACAGTTGTCTCCAGAGAATGAGATCGATGGATGTAGGGATGCGAATGGGTGACCTAGTTGTGAGCTGCCTGCTTTACGCAGATGACGCCGTGCTTCTAGCCGAATCGCCGTCGGACCTGCAAACACTAGTCACTACTATGAAAGATGATTGCATGATTAAAGGCTTGCAGTTGAATGCGACGAAAACGAAAGTCATGGTGTTTGAAAGGGAGGAATCCAGAACAGATGCAAGGATAATGGTTGATGATGTAGTGCTGGAACAGGTGAATGAAATTGTATATCTTGGATGCGCTTTTAGCAGAGATGGAAGGTACACCGCGGATGTAGAAAGACGAGTGGCGATAGGAAATAGCGTAAACGGAATGTTGGGCAGATTCCTGGGCGCAAAAAATATTAGCAGAAAGGCCCAGTTAGCAATCCACAATGCAGTCCTGATCCCAACACTAACTTATGGAAGCGAGAGCTGGGTATGGCAGAGTGTGCATGAAAGTAGAATAAACGCGGTAGAAATGAGGGCTCTACGCAAAATCTGCGGAGTGACTCTCGCTGACCGCGTAGAAAACAAGGTTGTAAGGAAGGAAGTTGGTTTGAAAGAGAGTGTCGGAGTAAAAGTAAGAAAGGGCATGCTCCGATGGTTCGGACATGTAGAAAGAATGGTTGACGCAAGACTGACTAAGCAGATATACAATGCAAAAGCGGACGGATGTAGGAGTCGAGGACGGCCAAGACACACATTCCAAGACCAAATAGAACGTGTTCTGGAGGAAGGTGATGTTAAGAGCCTCAAAAACCGACGCGCGTGCATGAAAAGAGTTATGAAAGTCAACGAAGCGAGTGAGGTGTGTAAGAATCGTGCCCTATGGCGCTCTGTTCTCTCTGCCTACCCCGCAAAGGATTTGGCGTGAAGTTGTGTATGTATGTATGTATGTATGTGTATGGATCATCTGAAGCGAAAGTTCATGAGCCAACTATTTTCTTGCCAGAGAATTTAATATCGTATTCGTCAAGAGAAGAACTTCGTTAAAGTCTCGGTGGTCCAGTGGTCGACACGGCTTCTGCATCCAGAGGTCGCGGGTTCGAATCCTGGAAATTAATTTCGAAAGTTACATGTGATGAATATTGATGACTAAAAACTATGTGTCTGGTATGGTAATAAATTTCCCAACTATTCCATTTGCGACGTAAACATAACGGCAAGTCGAGGCTTAACAGCCACTACCTACACCTTCGGGTAGAAAAAGGCGTAAAGTTATGTTATGTTATGTCAAGAGAAGAACAACCGTTAGCTTCACATTTAACAATACATATAATGTATCCAAAGTTAGGTGTCCTACTGTACTAAGGTGTGCCAAATATTTTCCGAAATATGGCAATTTAGTTTTCAATAACAATCACAGCCAAACATAAATGTAATAATGACTAATTTATGTAATAAACTCTGACATGCGACATCTAAGTACTTTTTGACAATTGTACTAGAAGTTCTTGTGACTGTTCGGATTTCTGATTCCTTTTGTATGTATGCGTATAGTATGGCAATGAACTCACACCCGTTCCATACGACTAAATATTTCATACGGCATATCACAGTATTGCCATTTCTTACCCCTTTGGATATTAAAAGTGGTAGACCTACGCAGTTCACTGCATTAATAGTGAAATACCACAATTTCTCAGAATATCTACGTTTGACCGGATACCTCTCTCACCAAACGGTATTCGGAGGACCATCACATCTGCTCTTTTTTCCCTATCCCTCTTTCGACCCCTTCCCTATCCTATCTTCAAGGCCGGCAACTCAACTGTACCACTATCAGTGTCGCTTGTTAGACCCCATTTTCCATCCAATGAAATTAAAAGTACAAAAAAGAAGACAAGTGTAGATCTCTGATATAGTCAACTCTTCGCCTATGTAAATTTAATCCGCTATTGCGATCATAAGGTTGCAAATATACACACCAACTCGTAGCGTACACCGTAGAGGGGATATGTAAGTAAAACGGTCGTCTATTGAAATCGGCCGAAGGGTCCAAAGGTTCAAAGTACAGAGACCTATTTATTTTGATCTCAAGTGACATTCCGTAAATGGTTCGTGAAATGCGAATTTTTTTTGACATTTTATATTGAGATAAATCACGCTGAAGCTTCGGGTTTCTGAAACAATCCGGATTGATATGGCTCAATGGAAATTTATAGATTTATTGTTTTATTATGAAGTAGTCTCGGTGGTCCCGTGGTCGAGCACACAGTTTCTGAATCCAGAGGTCGCGGGTTCGAATCCTGGCACAGTAGCACACACAAATGACTTTTAGAAAATAATTTCGAAAATTATGTATGATAAATATCGTTGACTAAAACTTTGTGCCTGGTATGGCAATAGGTTCGCCAACTATTCCATTTGGAACGGAAACATAAGTGCGAGTCGAGGCTTAACAGCCACTGCCTACACCTTCGGGTAGAAAAAGTTATGTTATGTTATGTTGTGTTTTTGTTATGAAGTTAGATAATAGTCTCGGTGGTCCAGGACCTATTCCGGGCTCAAAGCTATGATTTATCAGAAATCTTTTCGAAATTGTGTGTAAAATTTGTGCCCGGTGTACGGCAATAGTTTCCTACCACCAATTTCCATTTGGGACGGTAACGTGAGTCGGAGAGTTGAGGCTTGACAGCTGCTGCCTACTTTGAATGTGATGAAGGTTAAATTATTAAAGCTTAATATGAATAAAATACATGTAGTAAATATCCAAAAAAGTAATTTTATTTGTAATAACTATTTATAGTGCAATAAATACTGGAATATGTGTAAATTAAATTAAAAAGAACGTCCAAAAGACAACCCAAAATTGGGCTTCCAGCCGCTGTTCATAAACGGTGTGTCAAATCTCTTGAAGCCAGCACTGAAGTCCACAGAGCTGGTGGGGCTGCGGAAGACGTTGAGGTTGCCCATCGCAGAGTAGTCTTTACGCTGAAGGAAGGGTGTGTTCGCCATGCCCAAGGAAGCGCCGACCTTGTTCCTGAAATAAATAAATTATAACAATGAGTAATAGTTGTAATTTAATTGACGACTTTTAGGCCACAGAAGAAAAAGAATATGAAAAAAGTAAAATATCTCACTCTCGACTAGATGAAGAATAGAGGTAGATTCTAGGACTAAAGTAATGGAAGTCCAAAAAGCATATGAGAGGAATAGGAATCCCGTATGCCTACTCCACAATGGAGTTAGCGTGAGGTAAAATAAGTAAGTGAAACATAAAAATACTAACTTGTACATATAATCGACTCCTCCACCAACGGTGTTGAAGTTGGGCACGTTTGGAAAGTTGGAGGGTATGTTTCTGGACACGAAGGCGTTCGCTCCAACGTTGTGATTATCGTTGTGGAACAGAGTTGCGTGACCGGCGCCTGTCAGCTTGGAACCGAAGCCAGGGACAGTCTCCTTCATCACAGATAGACCATGGCCATTGCTGCAAATAACACATAACATTATCCATACTGATGCATCCATCTTTTCAAAATGCCTTTGCTATACACCATTGATTTGATACACATAGTAAATAGATACCACTTAAAAACTTAACCTTAAACAAAATAAATATGTATAGAATTCACACCAAGACACTTAATTGCACTGAATTGTCTTGGTGTGAATACTAAACATATTTATTTTAAGCCGTGTGCTCGACCACTGGGCCACCGAGACTTATTAGTCTCGGTGGCCCAGTGGTCGAGCACACGGCTTCTGATCCAGAGGTCCGGGATCGATTCCTGACACTGGCTCACACCAATGACTTATGAGTGATAAATATCGATGACTGAAAACTTTGTGCCCGGTATGGCAATAGGTTCACCACCTATTCCATATGGGACGTAAACATAACGGCAAGACGAGGCTTAACAGCCGCTGCCTACACCTTCGGGTAACAAAAGGCGTGAAGTTATGTTTAAATAATTGTTTAACTAAATAACTTGATAACTATATAATATATACTATCACCAATAACTTGATACTTACACATTATCCAAAGCCAATCCGAATCCCTTAGAAGCTGTGTGCATTTGGTTATCCAGGTTGACACTGCCCACGGCACTCAAAACATTCTTGTCGTTACCAACCAGTGGTATTTTTCCACCAAGCCCAGTGCTGCCATCACCGTTTAAAGTCAGGCTGCCTTGTGCTTGACGACGCACTCTGGAGTTTGTAAAATCAACTGGGTGATCATATACCAAGTCTTCATCGACATCGTATACTGGATACCTATATCCTTCATATGCTTCATCGTCAGGAGAACTCTCCCATCGAATATGCCTTGCATTGGCACCCACCAAAACTATTAAGAATATAAACTGTGCAGAGAACATTTTTGTAACTAAATAATTATAATTAATATTATTCAATTATCGTGTGGTAATGTACAGATGCTGTAGTAGAATGTGCTTGCTCTAAAATTTGTGGTCTTTATATATGAGAAATTGCCTTGATAAAAGGATTCCCCGGACACTACGAAGACTAACGTAAAATGTATTTATTAATGTATGACACTACAAATGAAAGGTTATCATCAAGACTGACGTGTTATCTTTATAGGTTTTGATGAAACTATATTTTGAGTATGTATGTATATTAACAGTTGTAGAGGCACGCAATTCGCTGCATGAACGTACTGACCAGGGAATAACCTTTTCCTCGCACAATCTCGACGTAAAGTGGCTGAAACCGGATTACGTTCTGTGAGAGAAGCATCCACTCTTGTCCCATAAAAAATAGGTTTACGCTAAATCTATTCTAAAAGATCGTATGATTCAGTCAGAGAGACGTGTTGGTAGACTGGCAGAGAATGCCTCATGGCATTAAGTCCACCTTGTGTACCAACATCATCATCATGAGCCCAGACTAGTCCACTGATGAACGTAGGCCTCCCCCTTAGCGCGCCACAACTCCCGATCCTGTGCCAGCTGCATCCAGCGACTCCCGGCTGTTTTTATGAGGTCGTCTGTCCATCTAGTGGGGGGACGGCCTACGCTACGCATACCAACACGTGGTCGCCACTCAAGAACTTTTTTCCCCAGCGGTCGTCAGTTCTTCGAGTGATGTGGCCTCCCCACCTCCACTTCAGCGTGCTAACTTTACGGGCTATGTCAGTTATTCTCGTACGTCTACGGATTTCCGTATTTCGGAGAATAGAAGAAAAATATCCGTATAGAAGAAAAATAGTACGTACTTAATCTTTTTCTATTAAATTTGGTACTTAAAAATTCACATTCTTCGTTAATTAATTTACTTGAATATTTTTCATCTACATTAAGAATAATTAACTTAATCTAAGTTAATTATTATTTTCTGGAGCGTTAACAACGCTAACTTATGGAAGCGAGAGCTGGGTATGGCAAAGTGTGCATGAATGTAGGATAAACGCGGTTGAAATGAGGGCATTGCGAAAAATCTGCGGAGTGACCCTCGCTGACCGCGTCGAAAACAAGGTTATAAGGGAGGAAGTCGGATTGAAAGAGAGTGTCGGTGTAAGAAAGGGCATACTCCGATGGTTCGGATATGTAGAAAGGATGGATGATACAAGATTGACTAAGCAGATATACAATGCTAAAGCGGATGGCTGTAGGAGTCGAGGTCGGCCAAGACACACATTCCATGACCAAATGGAACGTGTTCTGGAGGAAGGTGATGTTAGGAGCCTCAAAAATCGACGCGCGTGCATGAAAAGAGTTATGAAAGTCAACGAAGCAAGTGAGGCGTGTAAGAATCGTGCCTTATGGCGCTCCGTTTTCTCTGCCTACTCCGGAACGTGAAGTTATGTATGTATGTATTATTTTCTGTTTCATCTTGAATAAAATTATAGGTCCACTGTTATTTAATAGGCGCCTTCTCATTCTATGCAATTATTTATTACTCGTTATTTAGCTAATTTTAAATATACAATTGTACGTACGTAAATATACTAATATTCACTCATGATAACCCATTGCTCTCAAACAGACGATCTGCTATTGTACCTATTGTGATCATTGACTTGTTTAATTAAATCGGGGATCCTTTTTAATAGGGGATTCACTGTTCATGATTCATTCGACTTAATTAAAAGTGTTGTATCTATATAGAAACAAAAATATAGTCTTCGTAACTAATATATAGCCGTCTTTATATCTCAAGTGCAATGTAATGTGCTATGGCCTAGTGGTTTACTATTCCGATTCTTTTTTTTAGAATTTTCCAATTTCGATTCCTAGTTCATTACTCTACTTTAGTGCATTAGTAAAATAGCCGACTACAGAGTAGAGGATCAGTAGGTTCGATACCCATCGAAGTATAAATTTATTATGATGATCATGAACGTCTGTATGGCGTATGGGTGAATTTTCTATGTATTTGTTAGTTGGTGTGTTTTTACAAAAAAAAAAATGATATATTTATAATATCAATTAAATTATCTACTATTCATAACACAATCATTTAGTTGCAATAGTTTGAACATACGCATTACCACATGTTTTATTACGTGTATTTTTAAATGAATAATTAAATACTTAATAATGATATAAAATTTGATTGCACAAAATGTAGATTAGTGGAGTGCCGTTAGATATGAAAACTGAAAAACCCCGGCATCAAAGGCCAGTCAATGAATCTTCATACAATTTTCTGTAATATATTCCAACAGCCTAAAGAAAAAGCATATATTAAAAAATGTACAGAAGTTGGAAATAAACATAAATTACAATAAACATTTACTCTGAAAACGCACAAAATCACCTTCATATTTATCCTAGGTAAATTCTGCTACTGTCCCTTCTATAATTCCCCCACTCCTCACCTTTGTATCTACAGTTCCTTGAGACACCGAGGATAACTTACTAATATTATTCATTTCCAAAATATATCTTTAAACATTTATCTATATGCTGTTTGAAAGACATTTCAAAAATGTATATGAAGATTCATTGACTTGCCCTGGATACCGAGGTAAAAATCTAACGGCCCCCCACTAGATGGAATTTTACATGATGATAAAGAGCAAAAGTTCCAAATAAATTTACCAAATTCATAATAAAGTACGTGTCACGTTGTTTGTCCGCGATGGACAGTTTGATTCAACTTAAAACATAGGATAGTTCATAAAATAAAATAATAACTTTTTTATAAAACTCCAAACGCAAAGGATGTCGTCGAAGATATTATTTAAAAGGCACGTTTTTAAGTATGAAACTTGGTCAATATATTCGTCCCGGCATGATATTAATCACTAAAAAAGTGTCTACCGAAATGGCACTATCGATTTTGATGAAATTGGGAGTGGATAATGAGTAGTTAATTTCAACATAAATTTTTCATACTATTTTACTTCCTAAACCTATTGCCATACACACACAACACCGAGGTGCAAAATTTTCAGGCCATCACGATAAAATTATTGTAAGGGGAAAAATAACTAACTTATCCCGATTTTTTTTTATTTTCCCGATTTTTTTTTATTTTACTAGCTAGGAGGGAAAACGAGTAAGTGGATCACCTGATAGTAAGGAATTTTTCACTGCCCGTAAACGCCGTGGTGGCCTTACTTTAAAGGAATAGGGAGGGATCTGGCTTCCGGGTACCGCTCTCACCAAACGAAACGCGGCACGAGCCTCTTTACGTCGATATTCTGAGAGTTCGTGGTATTTCGCCAGTCGAGCCGGTCCATTTATGCAGCGAACTGCAAGGCTCTACCACTGTTAAATCTCTCTCTCTCTCTCTCTCTCTCTCTCTCTCTCTCTCTCTCTCTCTCTCTAATTAAATGTTTATGAACAAAATAACTTTCTAATGGTGAAATAATTATTAAAATCACTTTATTACATTCAGAGTTTATCATTAACAAACAAACAAATGTTACTTATTTGTCATAATAGTAGAGATAAGAAGTAACTATTAGGTACAGTACCTATATGTTGGATGCTGGGGAATCCTATCTTATCAGCAATATATTATAAATAAATGCTATGTATGTATGTATAAATAAATACTGTAGTCTCCGTGCCCAGTGATGGAGTTCACGGCTTCTGATCCAGAGGTCCGGGTTCGATTCCTGACACTGGCTCACACCAATGACTTTTCGAAATTGTTTTCGGAAGTTATGTGTGATAAATATCGATGACTGAAAACTTTGTGCCCGGTATGACAATAGGTTCGTCACCTATTCCATTTGGGACGTAAACATAACGGCGAGACGAGGCATATCAGCCGCTGCCTACATCTTCGGGTAACAAAAGGCGTGAAGTTATGTTATATTATGTAAATACTATGTTCACGATATGTTTTTCATTCTGCACTTAAATTTCACGAGAGAAGTACATATATGTGTACAGTAGGAACTCTTTTATCCGGCCCTCAGTTATACGAATTCTCGATTATCCGGACTACCAACCGCGACCAGTTTATATGTTTATATACCTTCAAGTCGAATTTATGCAAGCATAAGCGTGTCACAACTTGTATATGGACGTGGAAATGATGTAGCATTTATATATATTATATATATATATATACTTAGTCATGCCATAAATATTGTAACAAAGAAAAAAAATTTTTTTTTAATTGCAAATAACATTTATTACTTTTACAGTGTGTTACTTTAATACATAAATATAAAACGATATAAAATATAAAAAGCTTATTCGAAGTGGTCTCCATTGGCTGCAATACAGGCCTTTAAACGTTGAGGCCAGTTATCAATAGAAACACGCACTCTTTCCATGGGAAAATTCTTCAATCCACTGGGACTCTAAATTATTATGACGTTTAGAGCAAGCCGTACTCTCTAAAACTGACCACAAATCATAATCCAGTGGATTAAGATCGGGACTAGACGACGGCCAGTCTTCAGTTTTAATGAAGTCCAAAACGTTCGCTTCCAACCAAGATTGCGTGGACCGAGCTTTATGACCCGGTGCCGAGTCTTGATGGAAGGACCATACTTCGTAATTGAACATGGTGTTTTTAAGGGGCTTGACTACCTTTTCTAGAACGGTATGTTGATACACTTGTGCCGTTGTTTTGATACCTTTTTCACAAAAATATGGCTCAGTCACTCCTTCGTAGCTAACACCCCACCAAACCATCACTGAAGTCGGATAATGCCCACGTTGCACTCTGTCAACTAATTGGGAAGCTTCCTTAGAGCTTTGAGCATAAATACGGTCATTTTGTTTGTTAAAATGTTGCTCAATTGTAAAAACTTTTTCATCCGTAAACAACATTTTTCTGTGACCTCCCTTTGTTTAGATTTTAACACCCTATTCTTTTTTAAATTATCAGTTAATAAATGACCAGTGCGCCTCTTATAGACTGCAAGTCCTAAGTCATCTTTCAAAATACACGACATTATTCTAGGTGCTATCTTCATCTCCCGAGATAAAATCTTTTGCTTGCGGACAGAATTTCTTCGAATTCTTTCCCTTACTGCTTTGACCACCTTTTTCGTACGAACACTACGTGGACGGCCATGTTTTTTTCTGTCACAAACAGAGGAGGTCTCATTGTACCTATTAATAGCCCGGTACACAAATATT
Source organism: Euproctis similis (assembly GCA_905147225.2). Lineage (NCBI taxonomy): Eukaryota > Metazoa > Arthropoda > Insecta > Lepidoptera > Erebidae > Euproctis > Euproctis similis. The sequence continues at coordinate 19,575,449 of LR990106.1, forward strand.
TGACAAATACCAAGTGTATGGAGAGTTTTAAAAATTGCATTTGGCTCCATAACTACTTTGTGTAATGCAATCACAGCGATTCGGTTCTCTTTATCACCCCACTCCATTTTAAAATCGCAAAATTTTGTACAATGTATTGGCGCCAAAACGAGAAAACACAATGAACAATCGTATAAAAATGACAGATTCCAAATTCAAATGTAATATTTTTTTATTTTTAGTTGTAACAGTATTTATGGCCAGACTAAGTATATCTTATATCTTTAAACGAGCAATTCTTGTATATATATATGTATATATATATGTATATATGTACATATATGTATAATTGGAATCTCGGAATCGGCTCCAACGATTTTCATGAAATTTAGTATATAGGGGGTTTCGGGGGCGATAAATCGATCTAGCTAGGAATCATTTTTAGAAAATTTCATTTTATCGTGTTTTATCGATAATCAACTTAAACATCAACTTACTTTTTGGAATTCCTGACATCTATTGGCGAATGCTATAATTATTTTAAATTGTGAGCAACTAACTTGCTTTAACGACAACAACACTAAAGCTATTCCAGCAGATGGCGTTGTTTATAAAAAAAAAGAAAATACCGAGCAAAGCTCGGTCATCCAGATATTATATATTTATATATATATTCTCCTCCACACCAAGTAGACATAACTCTTCTGTGGGTTTAATGCAGGTGTTGATTCACCCGATTCATTCACCCGCAGCCTCTGCTAAGGCGGCATTAGGCGCATACGTCGCGCTGCGCGCAAGCGTCGGGTCGAGTCAGAGGCGGCATTAGACTCCCCGACTCGCTCCGCCGCCTCTTTCCGCGACATGACAGTCTCGCAGAAGATCGCGACCGCTGACCACATTCTGGCGCTGCTGATCATGACTCTCACAATAGCCGACAGCGACAGGTTTCATCCTATGACAGTAACAAGTTCGCGGCGCTCAACTGTCCAGACTGCACATACCTCGAGCGTGTGTTGCGCCGTGTCCTCATTGTATCCGCAGTGGTGGCAGATGGAGCTCGTTTCCTTACCAGCTATCTTGTGTAGATATTTTCCAAAGCAGCTGCCCTGATAACATCTGCACCAGCCGAAAGGTAAGAGCTCCATGCTGACGACTTAACCATTGTTCCAGCACCGGTTGATCGCCCCCAAGGTCCATAGACCAGCTCGAGGCACCTGCAACCGAGCATTCCATCGCGCCACCACTTCGGTGCGGACATCGTGCCGCCATGTGCCTTGCTCCTCATGTAGAAGAAATCTACCTCCCATCCGTGCTTCTGACATTCGCCGAAATGCCTCGGCGAGCACCTCCGCCTCCAAGTCCCATGGGGGAGTTCCAGCCAATGCACACGCTGTCTCAGTCGACACTGTACGGTATCCTCTTATGGCTCCGACAGCCATGGCCCTCTGTGGTCTCCATAAAAGGGCTCTATTCCGTGTTGAAAGTGAGCCTGCCCACACAGGTGCACACCCACACAGACACCACCACACACCCACACCACACCACACACCCACAACTCCCGCACAGAGTCGTCGGCATCCCGTATTAGGTCCGCCTAGGTTTGGCATAAGGCGCCCCAAAGCGGAGGCTACTCTTGCAAGGCGCGGAACAAGTTGACGGAAGTGCTCGTCGAAACGCCATCCCCCATCCAATACCAGACCCAAGTATTTTAAATGGCCTTGAACCGGCACACTTGTGGAGCTTACGGTAATTGAGGCACCGGCAGGTGGTCCGTGTCGTCGCCTGTGGAATAGTAGAGATTCTGTCTTATCCAGGGCCACCCTAAGCCCCAACGGCTCAATGCGCTGGACTACCATGGAAGCACCAACAGTAGCCAAGCGGGCAGCCTCCGCAAAATCACTCCCTCGGGCTGTAAGGAGTGTGTCATCTGCATAACATATGACGCCCAGACCAGCGGGAAGATCGCAACGAAGGACCCAGTCGTAACCAATGTTCCACAGGAGAGGTCCCAAGACCGACCCCTGTGGGACACCACACGACATGGGCCTTCGTATCAAGTTGCCTGCCCGGTCTGTTCTTTTTACAGACCGGGTCAGTCAGTCAGTCAGCTACAGGGAGGGAGTTCGTCGCCTCTACGGTGGCGTCGTGCGGTCCGTGGCCCTGTACGGGGCCCCCGTTTGGTCGCGAGACCTCGCGGGTGGCCTTTCGGCGGGTCCTGGGGAACTGGCGCGACGCGCTGGTCCTCCAGGGCAGCGCGAGTCAGCGCGCCGTCGGGGCCGTCCTGCCCCACCTCGAGGCCTGGGTGCTCCGTAAATGGGGCACTGTCACCTACAGGTTGACTCAGATACTCACCGGGCACGGGTGCTTCGGTGAGTATCTGAGTCGAATAAAACGCGAAGAGACGGCGAGATGCCACCATTGCGCATCCGACCTGGACTCGGCCCAGCACACGCTGGAGGTCTGCCCGGCCGGGCGGCCGAGCGCCGAGTCCTGGTCGACGGGATCGGGCGAGACTTGTCCCCGCCGGCGTTGGTCGCGGCAATGCTGGCGGGCGAGGAGGAGTGGAGGGCTGTGGTCTCCTTCTGCGAAGCTGTGATGCTCCAGAAGGAGGCCGCCGAGCAGGATCGGGAGAGAGCGGATCCCGCTCGAAGGCGGCGGCGGCGAGCTCAGTGATCGCCGCCGCCGACGGGCCGCGAGGGCGCACACCCCGCGGGTGGTCAGCCACTAGCTGTCTCAGGTATGTAGGAACTCTGTGGTACCGGAGGGCCTCTCTGATACAGCTAAATGGTAAACTATTAAAGGCATTGGCGATATCCAATGACACTGCCATCAAGACCCCACCCCCAGTCACTGTCTCGCGGGCGACATGCTTCAGGCTTAGAATGGCATCGACTGTCGAACGTCCATTTCTAAATCCAAACTGGGCGTTCGACAAGTCGGGTCCAATTTCTCTGGGATGTTGAACGATGCGAGTAACAAGGATTATTTCTAACAATTTGGCAACCTCGTCCAGAAGCACTACTGGCCTGTAAGCTGCGATCGTGTCAACAGATCGTCCCGGCTTCGGTAAGAGTACCTGCCTGCCATCCTTCCAACAGTTAGGGAATTGTCCTGACGCAATACATGTGTTGAACAATCCTCTGAGGCCATTCCCTATATGTTCAAGAGCTATGGCCAGTGCTCGAGAGTATTCTTAGACCGTATCTTAGATACTGCCATCTCCATCTCCTCCTCAGAAACTGGCACCACAGTTTCTTCATCTTCCTGAATAGGGTCCGCCATATTGGGGGAAGAGTGCTCTGTCCGCCGTGGGAAAAGCCCTTCCATTACTTCCGTAAGAAAGTCGGGCTGTAGCACCTTAGTCAGTGGAGGACCCTGGTTTCGGAGTTTCCCTAGAGCCGCACGGTATGGGCGGCCCCAAGGGTCTCTATTGAGTCCCTCCAGCATCTCTTGCCGCTTCTCTTCTTTAGACCGGCGGATCGCCAGTTTAAAAGATTCGCGTGCACTACAGTATGCGTCGTAAAGCTGGCGTTCCCTTTCCCCGCCCGCCGGTGCCTCCGGCGATATCGGGTAAGAGATCTCCGGGCACGGATACATGCCGCTCGGAGATCGTTTTCCTTCCGTTTTCCCTTTTTCGGAGATGCGCGACGGACGCGGGACATAGCCACATCGCAAGTTTGTGACATCGCAGTGCAAAAGTTTTCGGCCCCTACGTTGAAGTCCTCGACAGTAGATGTTGAACATAACCAGTCATCAACAATAGCTGCCTCTACCAATAAGCTTCGATTAAGTTTGCCAAGCGCCCATCGCGGGAATTTAATACCTGATGGACGGCCATGGTGTGATTTGTTCTGGACACCTGGACCCTCGGTGAGATCACCATTTAAATATAGCGATGATCCGAAAGGGTTATGACCTCCTCTAAGACTCGCCATATTCCCACTTGTGGCGCAAGAGCAGGACAAGCGAATGAGAGGTCCACTATAGATGCGCCCTCCAGCCGCACGCAAGTGAAGACTGAACCCCTATTCAGCAGGCAGAGGCAAAGTGAAGACGCCCAGTGCTCATCCGCTGCACCACGAGCATCTGTTTGGGGTGATCCCCATGCTGTGGATTTGACGTTGAAATCCCCCAGCTCCAGAACGTGACCGTTGCTGCAAAGAGTTCTCTAAGCTGGAGAGGAATGCTTAAAACTCTACTAGACTTCGATTTGGAGAGAAGTAAACTCCGTATAGCAGGATATCTCCCCAGATGGCCGCAACATATCCCGATCCCTTGTCTTTAACTGCCAAGGGAGGGGAATGTTGAGCTGTGGAACTGATGATTGCCACGGATCCGCCATTGTCACTCAACCAATTTGGTTGATCGGGAACACAGTAAGCCTGCCATTGTTTGAAGCAACAGGTCTTCAGTTATTCTCCAGACGAACCTTAATCACAGCACCCATGCGTGCTGTGATTAAGGTTCGTCTGGAGAATAACTGTTGCTTGGTATTCCGTTGTTAAGTAGTTTCCATAACCTCCTCCTGCCGCGCTGGCGGTCGTATTGGGCCGGAGCCCGTTACTAATAACTGGTTAGCTCCTTTTTTAGGCTCCGAAGCAAGTGGTTTGCAACCTTCGCGCACATATTACTGTTGCGTTGCCGACCTTTAAGGGATAGGGGATAGAAAAGGATGGGGAAGGGGGTGGGCCTTCGGGTACCATAGTACGTCGGTCTTCTGAGAGGTCGTGGTATTTCACCGGTCGAGCCGGCCTATTCATGCAGCGAACTGCTTGGCTCTACCACTGTTGAAGACTGTTACAGACGAATTGAGAACCTCCTTCTTTTTTCGAAGTCGGTTAAAAATTGAATACGTATGACATAAACTGACTGATTCTTTCGTTCGGTGAAAGAGGTAATCAGAGGCCCACCCCCATTCCCCAGAGCCTTTCCTATCCTACTCCCTCAAAGGTAGGCAACGCAACGGTAACACTATATGTGTAGCTGGTGTCCCTGGACGGCGTAGGTTGCTTACCATCAGGTGACATGCTTGCTCGTTTGCCCTCCTATCCCATAAAAAATATATAAATATAGATGTTCATTCTGTTAATATATACCCACATATAGTTACGTTCTGAAAATAATAACAAAAATTATGACAACACCATTACGAAGAACCAGATTTCACAATGTACTCACGGACAGTTCATTACAATAACAAAACAACGCATTTCATCTGAACATCGCAAAATGTTCAAAGTTTTATTCAAACATTTTATACAAACAAATCCATCTCGAGAGTTTTATTGAGGGATACAATTGAAAATGTTACATAAATTACCAACCGTTTTCGTTTTAAACGACCTTTTAAGCGATTAACTGAGCCGCTAGGGGTGTACCCGAAATGTACAAATATTACATAGATATATCGTTATTATTTTCGGGACCACTCCTTCAAATTAATAAACGATCTAATTAAGCTGATGGCTCATGCCGAGATGCATTAACTCGTCCTAAATTACGGAAAATCGTACGTATCTCTTATAAATTTCATTATTATTGTGAGGAAGTACTAAAGTGGTTTTATGAATACTGTTTACATCCTAACAAGATAGGGATACTATCAAGAGTTAACTCTTCTAGATGATTGGACAGCAAAGGAATTGAAATTTCACCTAAACTTATGGACCAAAGTTGGATTACGTTGGATTAGTAGTATGTAAGCTTTTTTTTTGGAAGAAAAGAAAATGAACAAAAGAAGATATTTTACACCTAAAATTTATTGTAATTTTACCCAACGACATTTGCTGGATGTACATCGAATAAATGGTCTTTCAATATAAAAGTCAATATGCTAGGTCTTAGCTCTATAATATAGATGCTTGAAAGACGGGTAATGTTGAATAAAAATAATAATAAGCTTAATAAACTTTAATAAGCTTCATCATCATCATTATGATGATGATGATGATGAAGCCTTTTTTTACTTTGTAGGTATTTGTATTTATTAAGCATTACATTTGTTGTTCTGATAATGATGTTCTGATAAAATATTCAACATTACCCGTCTTTCAAGCATCTATGCCCTTCCAAAGGTTGCCTGGAAGAGATTGCGTTCAGCGATAAAGCCGCCTTTTGTACATAGCTATAAGACTTATCTATTTGTATTTTAAATTAGATTTATTGTTAATTGTACAAATAAAGAGTTATCTATCTATCTACGTGGAATCAAAATTGCTGTACCTACCAATTGGGCCCCCAGGACATTATAGAGCTAAGACCTAGCATATTGACTTTGATATTGAAAGACCATTCATTCGATGTACATCCAGCAAATGTCGTTTGGGTCCCATTACAATAAATTTTTGGTGTAAAAGATCTTCTTTTGTTCGTTTTCTTTCCTTTCGAAACCCTTACATTACTTAGTTATTATTAGATTAGTAAAGACCTTTTACATCAATAATGGGCTTGTTTAAAAAGCTTTGCCGTTACTTTCCAAATGCGATTAATGGAAAATGCCAGTCAAGCGAATATTGAGAAAATGCTTTTAAGAATATTGATGGAACTAAGCCAGTATATAGATTGCCAAGACTGTAATGTAATTCACAGCTTTATTTTTTTTGTACATTTTGTTTGCACTAACTCTGTTTTTTGGATTCCTAATAGCAGATAGTTTTATTTAGAGTCTCAGTACTAATTAGAGCCTGCTGCCTAGAGGTGAAACTCAAATTTGTCTAACCTTATCCCAGCCTTTCAGAATTGGATGCTCGACGCAGTTTTGACGCCATCCAGCACCGTATTTCTAGTAAAATAGGGATATAGAGGATCAAATAAGTGGGCGCGGTTGACACTACACCGATCGGGTATCGGGGTAGTTCGTGCATAACATTTCAATTATATGAAGTAAACCATTTTTTAACTTTTAAAAGTCACTGTAAATGTGTCAAAAGTTTTCATAAAAATACTTTATTTTCATCACTTGTTCTTATCTTAGTCAGTCTACTCATAATATAAGAAGTAAGCACAGCCAACAAGATGGCAAAGTAACAACTGAATAACTTTTGTAATACGAACCGTCGAACAGAACCTTCAAGTAGATATAACACAAATAACAGTAAACTTTACCAAGTTTACACTCGTCGAGTGTAAACTTTAATGTTTATCTTTACAACAACTGCGTCTCATAACAGCTGGAGTATTATTATAATATTGAAGTACATCTGAGACTGCGAGTTTTTTTAACCTACGTAACTTCACGTCTTTTTCTACCCGAATGTGTAGGCAGCGGCTGTTAAAGCATCGACTCGCTGAATCGTTACATTACGTTTCAAATGGAATAGGTGCCGGAACTATTGCCATAGACCGGGTATAGCATTGCCGGTCATCAATATTTATCGCAGATAACTTCAGAAAATGTTTTTCCGGACTCGAACCAATGACTTCTGAATCAGATGCGAGGTGCTCGAGTACTGGACCATTGATTCCTTTAAACACCAATACCATGTCTCATAACACTTGGTAGTATTATTATAATATTCAGGCACATCTGAGAGTAGGTTTTTTTTTAACCGACTCGCCTTAAATACCCAGAAGTGCAGGCGCCTAATCGCGTTCGCTATCTGAAATATTGTTTCCTGTGAATAAACGGAAATCCTACGCCATCCATGTATCAGATTATTTTATTTTGCTTATAATCAATACATATAAATAAAATCAGAATGTGTGTTTGTAATATTGAAATTACCTTTAATAGCTTTTTTAAGAAATGCTTAATGCGAAATAGATCTAGAATATACAGTACATACACCAAAAGAACTTTTTTTTTTCAAATAAGTCTGTCTGACTGTCCCTCTGTTTGTTTCGGCTAATCCAATTATTTTGTAAGTAGCTGATAGAATAAGGACTCACTTGGCTACTTTTATTTTATAAAAAAAAACTTTCCTACTCATTTATTGCTTCTGACAAAACAAAGTTCATCGGGTCAGTTAGTAATACCTACATCAGTCATTTCGAAATACCTATCTTCGTATTTGTCTGTAATTATTTCTATAGATTAATATAAACTACAACAAATGTTACCTTCAATATTCCCAAGTTGTTTGACACGATATTATAGATATGATACGGATAAAGTTATGGAATTATGTTGATAATCGCTTAATCTTAATAATCGCTTAATCTTAATCGCTTGCTCGTACTTTTGTAATAATTTAGTTAACATCGTATCTGTATATCATATTGCTGACGTCCTCCCACGGAAGTGCTACGACATGTGTGCTTTTGTAGCGTCTACGTAGCATCTACGTAGTAACTACTACGCAATAATTCAAATAATAATAATATCGTGTCGTAATTACGAGTATATACTAATAAAAGTTCGTTTATTGAAATCGACAATTTCTAACTGTAATAAACAGAATTTTAATTTTTTTTTTTCTATCATTAGTATGTATGTTTATATAGTATAGTATAATTTTATTCAGAAGTGATATTATATTTGTTTGTCTGTTAATAATTCCGCAAAAAAATAAAATAAGAAATCTGTGTTATCTCAAAATTCGAGCTATTAATCTAAATGAATTAATTTAATTCGTAATATCATTAGGAAATTGGGAGCTAGTATGGAATAGAGTAATAAGTTGTCGTAGTAATAATTATATTATTTATACATAAGCATTATTTTTATATATTATTATGTATATATTCATCATAGCATATGCATATTCAGCATAGTATAAAACAAAGTCATTTTCCGCTGTCTGTTCCCTTATTTGCTTAGATCTTTGAAACTACGCTAAGGATTTTGATGCGGTTTTTTTAATAGATAGAGGGTGTCAACGAGATGATTTGTATGTATAATTCGTGTATTTATAGTAAAGAAAAGCTATTCATGTTCGAGATTTAGCACTTTAATTGTTGTAACTGTAAAAGGGGCCATTCAAGTATTACGTAAGCACTATAGGAGGACAGGGAGATCTTTGGTTTGCTTATTTTGGGTGACATGGGGGGTAGGGGGTCCAGAGAATAATTTCGTCATCAGTAGTTATTTAGTTTTTCCAAAAAAGCCCTTGGAATTGAGATTTATTTTTTGAGAAATGATTACCTAATTATCGGGGAGCGGGTAAGAGCTATGCTGATGAAATCTGCTTACGTAATACTTGCATGGGCCCAAACGCCTGATCATATTACCATAGCGAAATCTAAGAGGGATAAGGCTTGCATAAGATAGTTATAAAATAACAGTTTGAAATATTATAATTAAGTTAAACATGACATCAGGTTCTTTCTATTTGTTTATTTTGTGTTTTAATAAAATAGCCATTTCACCTGATTCACGTCCCGAGAAGACTTCATTATAAACACAGCAAATTTATACAAATGATTGTGAAAAAGCAGGTGGTACACTTGGAGCGTAGTTCATTTTTATTTTAAATACATCCTTCCAAGTCTTATCTAAAGTCCTGATATAACACTAAGGAAATTCTATGCCATAAAGTTGGTCTCTTGAGCCAAAAGTTAGTTTGAGTGTAGTTAAAGAATAAATCGAAAATATTGATAACTATACAAACATTTGTACATGTTTACTTGTAAATTTTTATATGCTAAAGGGAAGAAATGGAAAGCAAAATAATGACTATCCCAGTCCATTTACTTCTTCAACACATAGAAGGTTAAATATGGATTGCCAGCCTTTAAAATAGATTAGAGTGGGGGATGGAAAGCGATACCTCTCTCGTCAAACGCATCGTAGCATGAGCCTCTTTACACGGATTGTCTGATAGGTATTTGACCGATCGGACCCGCCCATATACACAAAGCACTGCGTGGCTCTTCATCAAATCAATTATAAAAACTTTTGACGTTTTCTGTCTTGGGAAGAGATGGCTCTGTATAAATTATATTAAGTGGACAAAAACATAACTTCACGCCTTTTTCTACCCGAAGGTGTCGACAGCAGCTGTTAAGCCTCGTCTCGCCGTTATGTTTACGTCCCAAACGGAATAGGCGGCGAACCTATTGCCATACAGCGAGCACAAAGTTTTCAGTTATCGCTATTTATCACACATATCTTCCGAAAAGAATTTTAAAAAGTCATTAGTGTAAGCCGGGGACTTCTAGATTCAGAAACGGGGTGCTCGACCACTGGACCACCAAGACTAAATATTTTTATAATAATGAAAGATAATTCACATTGTGTCTCCACCTTGTTGCTTATCCGTGAAGTCGTTGCTTCGCTGAAGCGCGAAATGGAACGAGCTGAAGTTGTTAGCACTACGTCTTATAACAAAAAGATTACTGCTAATAACTATCTCACTGTGAAATTTATATATATCTAGTTGTTTATACTTCTCTTACAAATTTCCTCATAAAATATAAGAGTTTTCAAGAAACTCGTTCCTACCAAAATAGCGTTCCTTGACTATTAGTGAAAGAATTATGAAAATTTACAGTGGTGGACCCACGCAGTACTTTTCGTGAATGCTATGCCATTCATATCAACCGGTGAAAGGCCACAACCTCTCAGAATATCGTCGTAAAGTGGCTCATGCCATTCAGTAGAAAGTTATCTGGAGGCAATGTTGAAGGTGTAGACGGCGGTAGTTGCTTATCGTCAGGTGATTCGCTTGCGCGTTTGTCCCTATCCTATAAAAAAATAAATTATAATAACATATATATTTAAGACACACATTACATAACCAAATTGAACGTGTTCTGCAGGAAGGTGATGTTAGGAGCCTTAAAAATCGACGCGCGTGCATGAAAAGAGTTATGAAAGTCAACGAAGCGAGTGAGGCGTGTAAAAATGCCCTATGGCGCTCTGTTCTCACTGCCTACCCCGCAAGGGATTTGGAGTGAAGTTACGTATGTGGACGTATTTATGTTATGTTATAAAAGTTTTTTTAATATTATAAGAAAAACAAGGTTAAGTCCATTTATAAAAAAATACAAATATTTATTACAATTTTAATCAAAGCTAACTAAGTGCAGGTTATACTTATCATAAATTGCTAGTTAATATTATAACGTCGTCGTTATTTCTCGCTGCTAGCTTTAATCACGGCAACTAGCAGTCTCCAGGGGAGCGTACTAATAGGCAACTAATGTGTGGTTACTGAGTAAATGGATATTGCACACGCAATCATATTCCACTACTGTTTATTAAGTTCGTAATAGTATTAAGGAGCATATACACTTATATAAGTTTAGTAAAACTTTTATAAAAGAGCATGTCGGTGTACAAGTAAGAAAGGAACGTGCTCCGATGGTTCGGACATAGAGAAAGCATGTAATAAAAATGAGCAGACACACATAAAACTGGAAATTGAAAAAAGAGTCGGCCTTGAGTTTCTTGCTAGTTCTTCTCAGGAAGCCTTGACGCCGGAACTGGTATTTAGATTCGCTTTCATATTTAAGACAGTGTGATGAAAGGGAATCTAAGCCTCCGCGAATTTTAGCTAGTAGTTTTGTATGACGATTCTAAGTACATTATAAAGTCTAAAAATAAAGATATTTTGAATTTGAATTTCAGAAATACGATGCAAAAGCGGATGGATGTGGGAGTCGAGGACAGCCACCACGCACCACTTTAAAAATCGACGAGCGTGTATGATAATACCTAGGAAAGTCAAAGAAGCGAGTGAGGCGTGGACGAATAGTGCCTTATGGCACTCTGTTCTTAGCGTGAAATTATTAAGTTTTCATGTTTTTGTATGGAATATAGGTGTAATTAAGGTTTTATTTTTGTGGGGAAGGAAAACATATCGAGTAAGGCTCACCTGGTGATAAGCCACAAGCGATGGACATCTGGAACATCGAGAGGGTTACAGTTGACTGCCTTAAAGGTGGGATAGGGAAGGAGATAGAGGGGGATAAAGTTGGTTGGGCCTTCGGATACTCCTCTCAACCAACGAAACGCGGCCGGCGTAAGCCACATTTTGTCTACTTTCTATTCACTATAGATCCAATAGATTAGATCAGTTTTTATTTTATTACTTGTATGACAAAGTCGTTTCTTATGAAATAAATTTTGATTATGTTTCTTTTTATAAATGTTCACGCTTATTAATTCTCGAAATTGTAGGCAGCGTGAATCTTTTTTTTTATGTATTTACCGTGTAGCGTCTAGTTCTATAAATGTGATTTTCAATTTGCAGAATATTAAACAGTGATGTTCCTGTTACAGGACCAGAATAACTACTAAGAGGGCTTGTTCTATTGTTTGGTGAGCTAAGTTCTAATTAATATAAATATATGGCCGAAAAAATTGCTGCTTCGGCAGAAAATCTCAAGCGGTACAAATACAGAAACTGAGCAGGATCCCTTTTCAAAGGCTTAAAATGATTCTTGGAGATCCCGGTTCGAAGGGCCAAAATGAGCGAGATCCCTTTTCAAATGCCTCAAATGAACGGGGTAGCTCTCTATCGCTGGGTTGCCAAGGTTTTAAATTGAAGTAAGAGGGCACGTTGGTAACTATTAATATAAGTCGTAACTTTGTATTGTATAGTATATATAATACAATATAAACTATTAACTATTATAACCCGTAAACTATAACTAAGCTCCTTTATTCTGTTCTATTGTAATAGCAGCCGCCCCGTAATAACTTGTATGTACTGGGCGGCTCGGTGTTTAACAAAGACGAAGACAAAGAAGAAGACCCCGAAACCCCGATCCCTTGTTGCGCAAGAGTTTTATTGCCTGTTGTCTGCTCCCACCTCCCTGTCCAGTACCGCTGTTTGCAAAGCGTCCCTTGTCTGTCTTCCGATTGGTCGAATCCAACTTCGCGCCAATTGTTCTATCGGCCGGTGTGTCAATGCCCTTCTGATTGGTGCGCCGCTTTGTCTCTATTAGTTCGCTGGGGCCTGTGATAGGGCATTACACTTTCGCGCCGAGATAGTGCGTCCTCGCTTTCTATTGGTTGACCCTCTATTGTGCGTCGAATGTTCTAGGCCATCTGCACTTGTGTCAAAGGACGTTTGACCATTTTTTGCGGTATGGGTTCTAGAGGTACTGTGGGTCGGCGTTTATTACTAACAGATGTGACACATTCCACAAACTGCTACACAAATCTGCTACCTGCTACATCTTGGAGTCTTCTTTACAATCTATTATAAATATACTATGTCAATTATTTCTATTATCTATTCACTAACTATTTAAAATACGATTAACATAAATACACGGATTGACGAATGTACTATTACCTATACCTTGTAAGTTTCTTACATTATGAAACTACTACTATATATATACTACTAACTATTCACAATATTCTATCCTAATTAATATACACTATCCTGCACAGAAACCTTGTAGGTGACTATGTGTTTGAGCCGTTTGGGGTTGAGACTTTGGGGACATGGGGTCCGAGTGCTCGTGCACTTTACAAAGATCTTGCAAAGAGGCTGATCGAAGCCTCTCGCGACCAGAGGGCTGGTCTATTCTTCGCACAGAGGATTAGCATTGCCATTCAGCGTGGCAATGCGGCCAGTCTTCTGGGCACGATGCCAGTAGACCGAGATGCGGAGAAATTTGATTTCAGGTAATTTTTTAATTGTATATATTGTAAATAATGTAATTAATTTATCTGTTCTTATTATTTATAAATAAAGTTTTTTTTAATAATATATGCTATGTGTACGAACCACAATATAGTTTTAAGCGGATATTATTATGTCAGCTTGCGAGGAAATAATCAAATTATATTACTGTATGAACAGTATGTAGAGCATTACGTTGATGCTCAGGTAGCTTTGACGTTTTGAGATAGTATAATAATAATTAATTGTAGCTATTCTATATTAATCGAATTTCCAATAATTACATATATACAATACATAACTTCACGGCACGTCCCTTGAGGTGTAGACGGACAGAACAGAAAGCCATATGGTACGATTTTTGTATACCTCACTCTCTAATCGGTTTAAGGCTCCTGACATTACCTTCCCCAAAGACAATTATTACACTAATATTAAACTCTTATTTAATATTTCATTTATTTATAAAGTTCCCCTTTCACTAGTAGTTATATATTAAAAAAATGATTTAGATATTCTACGCGTACCAACTTACAAACAGAAACTGAATACAAAAGAATCCAATTTCTCACAACCCTTTTTGGGGTACGCGTATTAAATGTCTTACAATGACGTTTAATTCCCATTTGACGAATATAATATATTTTTATTTCTTAGACTTTCAAGAACCACACTCATAACATTAAAACAACCTTTCAGGATTATATTAAACGTGGGGAAATAAATAAAAATAAATTCTAAATGAACGCGATATAATCCTGAAAGGTTGTTTTAATGTTATATATTATATTTATATGTATTTACTCAAGGTACAAACCTACCCAATAAATTGTTGTAAAGTTTAAACTAAATTTAGACCACTGACATGCAATCTTAATTGCTTGGGGCTATGTCACTCGAATTTACAACCGTTCGACTGGGTCTGCGAGGACCGAGGAGACGCCAGAGTAATTAAAGCCTTAATCGACGTTTCACACTGCTCAATTCCAGTTGGCGCGCAGGATATTAAGGTATGGATACAATGATGATACGATGGCGCGGTTTTTATTAAAGTGAAACTTTTTTTTAACCATAACATAAGTTCACGCCTTTGTTACAAGAAGGAGTAGGCAGCGGCTGTTAAGTCTCGTCTCGCCGTTATGTTTACGTCACAAATGCAATAGGTGGCGAACCTATTGCCATACCGGGCACAAAGTTTTCAGTCATCAATATATTTCACACTTAACTTCCGAAAACAATTTCGAAAAGTCATTGGTGTGAGCCAGTATCAGGATTCGAACCCGAACCTCTGGATCAGAAGCCGTGTGCTCGACCACTGGACCACCGAGACTTTATTAAAGTGAAACTTTAATATATATATCGTGTCAAATTTTATCACATGTCGCGCGGTATGTGTTACTACACATACCTCGCTCCTCAAATGTTTTTTTTTTATTAAATGTTAGTTATAAAGTTTCACTTTAACCGTGATTTCATAAAATCGTTTTATTATTTTAACTATTTAATTGATCAACGTAGAAAAACACTTCTTTTTCAAGTGATTTAAATTAATTGTAATATTTACAGTATTTTTTAAGAATTTTACGAGTATTTTATTAAACCGTTGTAACCCAAGTTGATGCATTGGTTGTTAAATAAGACGTTTATATAAGTTTACCATTTTAATATTGCTCCAGAGTCGTAATTCGAACCCGACAATCTCTGCTCAACAGCCTTAATCACTAGCCAACATATCACAGGGCCGGACTCTACTAAGAAGAACAAACATGGTACTATACTGTTAAGAATACCGCTTCCGCGCGCCACTAAGCTCCGTTTATCGCGGCAACTTAATTCCCCCTCCTTTCCCCCCATGCTAATAGGTACTAGGTAGGTACGGTCTCGAGCCAGGAGGCAATTTCACAAGACGTTTCAGCTCCTGATGATATTACGAAGTCAGTATCTCGACACTGATATTGTGGTTAGATACTAACTTCAGTAATTTATGTATTGACGCCAAGTGCGATCTACACACTGCCATGTTTTGTTTTGTAAGTTTAAGCTAGTAATACCAAGCACGCTTCTGTTTATGAACGGAGTTCCTTTCTTCAAATGTCATAGTAAAATTAAATGATTTTTGAAAATATATTTTTATTAAGTAAGAATATAATATATTGTCAGTTATAATGAATATTATATTGTCAGTTGTGGGGCAGGCAGAGAAAACAGAGCGCCAAAAGGCACGATTCTTACACGTCTTTCATAACTCTTGTCTTACACGCTCGTCGATTTTCAAGGCTCCTGACATCACGTTTCTCCAGGACTCTTTAATTTTAATCATGGATGGTGTGTCGTGGCCGTCCTCGACTCCTACATCCATCCATTGCATTTCTGCTTAGTCAATCTTGCATCATTCATAATTTCTACATATCCGAACTATCGGAGCATGCCCTTTTTGAATTTTACACCGCCACTCTCTTTAATTTTCTCTCTCTTTTAAATTCACCAACTTCCTTCTTTACAACCTTGTTTCCGACGCAAATTTTGTGCAGTATATCATACTTCTGTTGTGTACTGTTCTGTTCTGCCAAATGTACAGTTCTGTTCTGCTGATTACTATTTATCAACAGTTCCCATAGAAAAATGAATAGAAATTAAGGATATTTATTAAGTAATAAATCTTTAAAAAATATTGTTATAAAAGCTTTTATTTCCATACTTAAAACATGTATAAACATACACTATAATTAAAAACTAAAACGATACTCAGTAAATTGTTGTCACAAATTAAACACATTATTTATCTAAGTCTTGGTATGTAAAAATTATAAACTCTATTAAAAGACTTCGCTTATTTACTACTTAATACTAATATGACACACACTTTAAATTGAAAATTTTATTTACAGAAACTAACATATTACAAAAAAAAATAAAGAACAAAAAAATCATGTTTACAAAAACAAAAAAAAATAAAAAGGTAATAAAAATACAATATTAAACGCACACCACGATCAATTTATTTTCTCCAAGTGTTTTTTTTTTTCACATATATCATATTTAAATCAATATAATAATATGGACATCACAAAAACAATACATTGGTATATCTATAACACAATTCGTGTACATATTGCCTATTAATATAACATATTATATAAGATATAAAGTATATGCACATACGCAGATAAAATATAGAAAAAATCCATGATATATCTTTAAATTAACCAATAAAATTGATCATAAAATTTTAATAAATGAAATAGGTATTTCATGGTGTAAAGTTCTGTTATTTTTTATTGTCATGCCATTATTATTTTTTTAATATACGCCTGTCTAAGTTAGTACTAAGTTAGTTAGTATTTATTGCACAAGCAAAATTTACTGTAATCCAAAAATAATGTTAACCAGGTCACTCTCAAAGTTATAACTTCCGAAATCCGCTAAAACTAACGCCATGCTTATGTTAGATTACAAAAAATATCTAATTACAGCCCATAGCTTCATATTCCAAGTTTTATGAAGTCTGGATTAGAAGGTCCTGGATTAGACAGGGGCCGTCTTGTTGGAGGTCTACTGTATATGAAACTAATACTCGTGATAAGATTCAGGCTATAGAGATGTTTGCTGTAATAGGCTCTTTGATTAAAGAATTTGGAATTTTTATTTCAAAACAGCCTATATGATGCAATTATAATAATTAAAAAACAAATATTTCAAATATTAAAAAATATATATTTTCCAAAAGATATTTTTATTAAATTATAAATTAATAACTTATTATTTTACAACATTTTTAACTAAAGACTGAGTAAAATTCAAATATAACCCTGCTGTAATTATTTATTCCTATTCTTCAATAAATCGATCGAAAATTTATACGACGAATTTATTTTAAAAGAAAAATGGAAATAAGCTATTTATTTAGAGAAATTTAAGTTAACGCGAGTTCAAAACAGTTTTATGATATCAATTTTTAAAACAATGCAGCCTGAAGGTAAGGACCAAAAAAGTGGATCATCAATCATCAGCGATGCTGATCCACCAGCTGGATTGACATGATATAGAGTTCAGACTAAATAATGCAGTAAATGCTATCGTAACGAGATTATAGGGATCGTGCTCAAAATATTACTCGACTCAGATATTACCGGAAATTAAAAAAGATGAAAAATACACATCGCTCATTTATATTAGTAATAATATTCTCCAAGCAATATGTTAATTCTTAAGGCTATTTTGTACTATTTATTTTTGATATTTATCATAATTCATGCATACAATGATTTATTGTTTAGAATTTGTTGTGTTGTGTTGTGTGTTGTGTTCCCGGCGGCTAAGATTCAAGATGATATTTATACTCAGAAGCTATTCTTTCACCTAATTATTGTTTTTTTTTTTTAATTTGTGAGTACAATTGCCACTAAGAGTCTAGTCCAGATCATATTTATACTCAAAATCTATATATAGATTTTTTTATTTCATATTTCATGAGTCCTGATCTACCGAAAAGTTTTATATAGATCAATTTTTTTAAAGGGCAATGCTTAACATGCACCACGGATTTGAATTAGACCCAAAAACTTTTTATGTTTAATATATACACAACATAGTTTCACGACACACTCACATACACCTATAAACAAATAGCTGAAACACATACAAATATTGAAAAAAATAACTCCAATAAATCCAAGATTACGGTATATCTCTCAAAAATAACTATTTTTTTTTTAAATCATCAAATATAAAACGCTGCTTAAAATTTTATTCTGAAATACTAACGTCGACATAATTTAAATTTTTATATTAATATAATAACTACATGTGTTTAATTTACAATAGAAAATACTTAAATACTAACATTACACATTATATTTAGACAATTGTAGAAAATCTATTTATAAATAGTGAACTATTTGTTCTTCGTGTTTGTACTAATATTAGTTTCAAGAAAAAAAATTGAATAAAGAACCATTTTGAATAAAGAACATAATAAATGAAGGATCATTTTGAATGAAGAACCATTTTGAATAAAGAACCATATTAAATGAAGAACCATTTTGAATGAAGAACCATACTGAATGACAAAACATTTTGAATAAAGAACCATTTTAAATAAAGAATAAAAAATTATATTTGTAGCAAAATTACATTGCTTTGAAATTTCATCAAAATCCCTTTGTTCGAATTGAAATTTCATCAAAGTTCACACTTTACAATTTTACAATTATCTTGTCAAATGTGTTTGATAAAATATTAATCATATTTTATTTACACAGCAAAAACAATGACTAAAATAACATTTAATAATTGTGACATACAAGATGGATTGATATAAAGTATATCTATCCACCAATTATTTTTACAAATGTATAGCTAAAACCCTAACCTATTAAATAAATCTAACTTACAATAAAAATCACACTGTCCTGTTTTCAATAACAGACTAATACTAAAAACTATACTTTAATAAGCGTAAATAAAACCTAACTATTATACCGGTACTAATAATAAACTAATATTTCTAATAGACTACATCTGTGACCTAAAACTTTACTAAATCCTTTAATAAATTATTTTAAAATATATATTGTAATAAAAAAAAAACAAGTAGTATCCTCAAACTGAGCATTTTAAATTGGACAAAAAACAAAATCTACTTTAAATGTATTCAAACTTAAAATAAATAATAATATTTTTTACAAATATGCATATACATAAGTATTATTTTCTCATTATTTTTTCCATTATTGCCATTTTCATTTTAAAAATATAAATTAAATAATTATTTTAATTAAATATTTATTTGGTCTTGCGATAGGAACGGACAATGCTCTGAAATATAATAGACATATCAAATGTCGAATACTAAAAAAAAAATGCATTAACTGGGCTCCACCTAAACGGCTGGGCTGATTGTAATGTAATTTAGCGTAATATATAGTGAAATTCAGCGTAGTAGTTATATAGTGTAATAGTCTCAGATAGTTTTCATTTACAATAAAAACCGTTAGGTGGCGCTGTGGTCGCGCTACAGTATTTTGGAAGAACAATGTCTTTCAGCTCTGGGAGTAGCCGTATGGCAAATGTGTAGAATGGTCTCTGGTAATATGAGAAAGGTACAGGTGAGGTTTCACTTCAGGAACAATTATTATTTTGAAGATAAAAATCTAACTACCTTTATTTATGTTCAAAAAATTACAAAAACATAGAAATTAATAAAAACATTTGACTAGGATTGCTTCTATATTTTTTCTTTATATCATCCATGCCTACACTTCTAGTTTGACAGTGGGGACCATACACTCAACTATTTAATCTGAGAAAATTTCCAAAATACTATAGATTTTAAAATATAAGCTACCACAGCTAACCAGTTTTTTTTTCTTTTTGACAGTTTAGCAGTTTTTGCATATAACATTAATATCGCAATTACAAAGCCTATGATAGCTATTAAATATATTCGAATTTAATTTTTTGAGCATAAAATAACACAGAAACATGGAAAAAAGACAAAAAAAAAAACAAATATACAATACATATAAATACACATATATTCACAGATTAATTAACAAAATATGCATTTATTACTTACACATAATACTATATTTTTATAATAATTGACTTTCATATCGATAATAAAATATTGATTTCTGAATAACATGCGAAAAAAAAATCATCACAAAAGAAAAAAAAAACGATATTGTTAAAATTACAAATAGGTCGCAGTCTATAAGAAATTAAGTGACCTAGGTTTTAATGCGGTTTTTCTCATATATTGGTGCGCCAAGATAGTGAGATCCAGTTGATCTTGAGTTCTGCCGCATGCGAAGGTTTGCCATTTCAGATCACCCTGTAAATAATTAATAAAGTATAAATAAGTTATTGTCGCTAATAAGCACACAGCGTTAGAGTTAAATAAAAAAAAAAAAAAAAAATTTGAAGTTATTCCTCAGATATTTTTTTGTTAGATATATAATTTATTAACTTTTAAATTATTATTAAGCATTATTATCTTGTGCACAGCTACCAGATTTTTTTACATTATATAGTAATTAGTGAAGTAATAATATTATTTATTTTGAAGATAAATTTTGTGGAAATGTCAATTTATGTAAGGGGCCAATTTTTGAAAACTTATTTTATAATATGTAATGAGGAGGAACATCGCGAAGAACATCGTACTAACCAATATAAAAGAAGTACTTTCTTTCCCTTCCATATCACCAAGATTAGGGTCTGCATCGAACTTTATGGACCGCACAGCTGACTTCTTCACGACTATGGGGTCGCCATTACTTCGTGATACCTATATTATAAATTACATTAGGTGCCATATAGTAGATAAGAGTAGAATGAATTATTAGCTTCGGAAGAAATCAAATAAATCTGAGTGGTAAAAAAAGCAATATACATATATACTTAGTCTGGCCATAAATACTGTTACAACTAAAAATAAAAAAATATTACATTTGAATTTGGAATCTGTCATTTTTATACGATTGTTCATTGTGTTTTCTCGTTTTGGCGCCAATACATTGTACAATATTTTGCGATATTAAAATGGAGTGGGGTGATAAAGAGAACCGAATCGCTGTAATTGCATTACACAAAGTAGGTATGGAGCCACATGCAATTTTTAAAACTCTCCATACACTTGGTATTAGTCAAATGTTTGTGTACTGGGCTATTAATAGGTACAATGAGACCTCATCTGTTTGTGACAGAAAAAGACATGGCCGTCCACGTAGTGTTCGTACGAAAAAAATGGTCAAAGCAGTAAGGAAAAGAATTCGAAGAAATCCTGTCCGCAAGCAAAAGATTTTATCTCGGGAGATGAAGGCTATCTTCATCTCCCTCTCACTGGATTATGATTTGTGGTCAGATTTAGAGAGTACGGCTTGCTCTAAACGTCATAATAATTTAGAGTCCCTAAAACAATCCATACGATTGCCAGTGAAGAATTTTCCCATGGAAAGAGTGCGTGTTTCTATTGATAACTGGCCTCAACGTTTAAAGGCCTGTATTGCAGCCAATGGAGACCACTTCAAATAAGCTTTTTATATTTTATATCGTTTTATATTCATGTATTAATGTAACACACTGTAAAAGTAATAAATGTTATTTGCAATTAAAAAACAATTTTTCCTTTGTTACAATATTTATGGCATGACTAAGTATATTATCTACATTTAATAAGATTGTAACTCTTTCTGCAAAGAGGTTGTATTTACAACAGGCTTGTTTCTACTACAAAAATTGAATGGATTAAGAGTTTTTAACTGTTTATCAAGCTAAGTAAAGATTATTAATATTTATAGTATTAATATTTATAGTGCTCGACGCACACGGCTTCTGATCCAGAGGTCCGGGTGCGATTCCTGACACTGGCTCACACCAATGACTTTTGGAAATTGTTTTCGGAAGTTACGTGTGATAAATATCGATGACTGAAAACTTTTTGCCCGGTATATAGGCCCGGCAATAGGTTCGCCACCTATTCCATTTTGGAACGTAAACATAACGGCGAGACGAGGCTTAACAGCCGCTGCCTACACCTTCGGGTAACAAAAGGCGTGAAGTTATGTATGTTATAGTGTACAGTATACATACAGAAAATATTAAAAATTTTCACAGTCAACGGAAAACAGAAAATGTCGTCTTGACGTCACGCCGTCCTAAATTCACTGAAAAAATAGACCACAAAGTCGTACATACACACGTATATGTTTGCCACGGCGAGACGTCATTCAAAACACCATTACAGCATGGAGTGTTTTTGTGCAAGAATTTATTTTGTATTTTTTTTTCAAAATTATAGGTGTTTAGGAATAAAATAAACATTGAGCTATATTTTTAATCATTTTTTAAAATTTAGTTTAGCTAGCCTATTAGGAATTTCTACAAATATTGTGAAGAACTTTTGTGCTCACTGCTCATAATCGCATAGAAACTAATTTAATAATTATTTTTAGTCTAAGAATGCAAATTTTTGTTACTTTCCTCCAAAAAATATATGCAGACAACCCGTCGACATCACCTATTTTAACGGTTTCAATGTCATGGTAAAAAAAATCCATTTCATTTTTGAATAAAGCAATGATGAAATAGTTGTTAAATCGTTACCCGTTACTTTCATAGTTGATTTAATAAAAACAAAATATTAACTCTTAACTACATTAGTCAGCATTAGTAACTGTTTACTTCAATATTAATGTTCCGTCATATTATGTAATTGTAGATATGAATCCAAAATACTCAAACAGAATTAAACCAAAATATACATGTTGCCTAGCCACGGATTACAAGTGCTGTGTGCATCATGCGGAATTACCCAATTCTAAAAAACTGTCCTAAAAAATGTCTTTTCGGAAGTTCTGGATGATGATACACATGACTTTTAATGTTTTTTATTATATTGGCGCATCGAAGCCTAATTCATCATCATCATCATCATCATCAGCCTATTGCAGTCCACTGCTGGACATAGGCCTCTCCCAATGTGCGCCACAACATCCGATTCTCTGCCTTCTGCATCCACTCTATCCAGCCTAATTGGTGCTGCCTATACCTTCATGGTATCATGACATTAAAGGCAGTTACAAAAAGATTCATTAATTGTCTTGTATTCTTACATACATGCTACACTATATGGGTGAAAACAAACAAAAAAAAATGTTCAAAATACATTTATTGAAATAAAAAATGACATTGGATCTCTTTTGGATTGGATTGGAAACACAAACAATATTGACAGAAACTCTAAACTACTCAAATAAAAAAAAAATAAAAGCACATCAATCACATCATTAAAAAAAAATGTGTCATAAATACAAAACTACCGCTACAGAATAAATTAAAACATTTCTTAATAAAACAAAATCTGTTGTAACAAACAAAAAAACAATCGCTATAACAAATATATAAATAAATATGAATTTTAGAAGATTCAACACTGGTCTGTCAATATTGTGCCAGGAAAGTGGGATGAGAGAGGAGGTGTAGGGGGGAGGGGGAGGATTATAAAATGTTAGGATAATAAGGTAATATAGTCATTTGTTTATTTCAAATAAAGTATTCTTTTAAGTAGCTGCCGATATTAAAATTATTACAAAATTTAACAAAATAAAAAAAAAATTGTAATAATAAATACAAACTATTACACAACCTATGCGACAGCGTTCAACGTCGTTGGTTAAAAAAAGTTAAAAAATATTAAAAATGTATAAATGTTAATAATATTTTTCCAAAATGCAAAATACAAAGCCAAAACTATTATTATTATAATTATAGAATATCTAAATAAAATAAATACGGGGTGAAGGACAGGTCACCTAATGTGTGTTAAGTTAGTTCGCCCTGATTTCGCGATAAAAAACATGTACACTTATACTAACTACCTTAGGTACTCTACGATTTTTAAATATCCGAAAGAAATCTTTAAAATCTGACTGCATCATCGTCAATATCAAAATAAGGAAAAGTCGTATTTAATTTAAAATACTGACAAGAAAAAAAGCGTTTATTTTTTCTTTGTACTCTTTCTCTCAACTTTCTCCTAGTACGCAACCAAGTATTATTATAATACTTGAAATTATTACAACTAGTAACACAACAATTTGGTGTATGGTAAACTTGAGGTATTATTATTTAAATTATGAATATATTAAATTAATTGAAAAATAATAAAAAACTAATATTTCATTTGATGAAAACCTCCATCTTTGGTAGCTTACGTTCTAATTTTCGTTAAACGTTAAATGTTTGGTGCATAGCCTAACTAAATTAAATACAACCGAAAATAATTTCCGCCATTTTTAGTTGAATCTAAATCATTATAACATTGAAACAACTTTTAAGGAATATATAGCGTTTATTTAGAACTTATTTTCTATTTATTTCCTTTAAATAAAAGCGATATAATCCATTAAAATTGTTTCAATGTTATGAATGTGATTCGCAAAAATCTAAGAAATAAATATCTAAATCATTAATTCCCAAAATATTAATTCAATCCAATTCGTTAATATTTTATTATGTTTCATTAGCAAATGTATTGTTAGTACTAAAATAAAGCAGTACTAAAACAAAAGACGTATAAAAAGCTATGAAGCTATAAGAATATATCTGCAGGAATAGTTTTAATATAAAACTTTATTTAAGTTTAAACTAACTGGAAAAGAATAACAATTTTAATAATACTTTTTAATCTTTTGACTGGTTTGATAAATTGTATTAATTATTTTTTAACTTGACAACAATAAATAACCAACGATCATAACTTGGTAATTTTAAAATAGTACAACTAATACTGCATTTAGTTTTTCTATAGAGACCTAAACCCAAAATATTTGATAAAAAGAATAAATAAATGCCATATAATTTGCAGTTTTATTATGTCTGATTGATAGTTTTGGTCGCGGGCCGTAAAAAAAGAAACCGTTTATGCGTAAATGACATTTCAAAGATTTTTTTAGTCTGTATTAAGAGTGTTCCTCTTTCATGCACATCAACATATATATATATTATTTTTGTTAAGTTAGTTGTATTATTTAATTTGATTTTTTATAAGTTACACTTATAAATATTTATTCACAGACTAATTACAAACATTTTTGTGGTATGTACTTTGTTAGCAGTAAGTTTATTAGTAGATTCTATTAGTAGATTTTTACCAGTGTTTAAAGTTTTGTGATAAGTTATTGCCCAATTCCCCTTCTTAGTAATGCTTGATAAAGTTTTTAAAATTAATTAATAATTAGTACCGAGAGCACAGATCTCATTCTAGTCTGATAATTGTCCGTTTTATTTTCAGTGAAAATGAAAATAGGTCAAACCTACAAATATATATACGAATTTGACATCACATCAAGACTAAAAGTAATATTTTCTTAAGTAAAAAATTAAGTACTGATATTTTTAAAGTATATATCTTTAACAGTGTTAGAAATGTATGTTATAATGATTGCACCTTTGTTGAGTGACCTCATTATTATACCAAACAACTACTACCTTCAACTTCTGTTTGTTTAATGTTATCGAAATTGCTCTTTCAAGAAATTGAACGTAACGAAAATACCACAAAAAAATAAGCGTAATTCACATATTACTGAACATATAATAGTCATTATTAAACATATCGTCTCCATGTCCAGAATCTTTTTCAACGTTCCACCACTGGTTCTCTTTTTGTGTACAATCAGATCTTTGTATCATTTTGTTTGTTAAAATCTCATCTAGGCGCGACGTAGACGGTTTTTGATTGGTCACTTTATATATATGATCAGCTAATACATTGGCTAATACTTCTTTAGGTGCTAACAGATTATCCGAGGCCAGTTCATTACCCGTTGTAATGGTGCGTAAACGATCCGCGTTCAATCTCGCGAAACTTCTAGGCGATTCTGCATTTGTTATGTCTCTAAAGGGCATCATATCGCTAGTATATTCAGGATAGATTTCGGGGTTAGGTACGGGATTAGTAAGGGCTAAAGACCTGTGTTGTACCTTTGTTTTTTCAGTGATGACAGCTTCGATATCGATGTCGTCATATTTGTTCGTCTCTGGCGTGTTGTCCGCGCTCATAAGGCTGTGTAGACTTGTAGATTCTTCTAGCAATGAATGTTTCACAATTGACGGTGGCGAAAATAAAACGGAGCTATCACCAGCTAACGTTTTACTCTATAACAATAGAAATTGATATGTTAAGAGAGAAATCGACAAAAACTTTTCTACTAAAATAGACAGGAAATAATGTAGCCCGTGTTACTCTTGCAATGAAGTAGAAAATAACATTTAATGTGTCAAGTCCATACCGAAGTAATATTAATATACGTCATATACAAGCTCGAAATAAAAGTTTAAAGTTTTCGAATGTATTTGCCATGGCGTTTGTTAATATTAAGGCAATGGTGCATATAAAGATGATAAAAAAATATTTGGAGAATCTTAGAGCCCCAGATGAGGAGCCTATTTTGATGTGTGAGCTAGGATTCGAAGTCTAGCTTTGTTTTGTTATATATTGGAGTTATGGTTTCATTCTGGGTAGTTCTCATATTATTTTTTCAACAAATACCTTAAATTTTTTTTGTTATTTTTTTATCTTTTTTGTCATAGGTTCTAAATAACTCGCCAAAAATGGTGATCTGATCATAACTATGCCTCTAAATAATATTATTGCAATACTAAAAAAAATTGCTTATTTACTCATGGCATTCATTTTTCTAGCATAATCAACAAAATTCTTATGTGAGAGGAAATACACTGAACACACTTGACGTTATTGAAACCACATAATATGAGGTAGGGTGAGGTATGTAGGTAAATGTAAATTTCTCGACAACCCGAGAAGACGAGAGCAATTAACTTCGAGTATTCCCGGGACCCTATAAATCACTCTTTCCCAAAGTGGGCGATAACGCCCCCTTGTGGGTGCTGCATGTCTCAAGGGGGGCGGTAAGAGATCCAGAAAGAAAATGGGGGCGTCGTGTAGAGGCCTGGGGGGTGATTTGTTCTATGGGTATACTAGTGGTTTTTAAATAGGTGAAAAAAATAGGGGCGCTAAAAAAATATTTATTCTCAAAGTGGGCAGTAGACAGCCAGTATAATATAATATAATATCTTGGACACAATACACACAGCGCCCTCTAGTTCCAAGCTAAGCAACTAAATGCTTGTGTTATGGATACAGATGACGGATATTAATACATATATACTTTTCTTTTGTAAATACATACTTATAATACATAGAAAAATACCCAGACGCCACACAAACATTCATGTTTGTCACAAATATTTGTGCTCGGGTGGGAATCGAACCCCCGACCTCATTGCTGCAGCCGGCAGTTTTTACCAATGAGCCACGAGGCCCGACAAAATAAGTTTGGGAACCACTGCTATAAATAGTAAACCCTAATGGCGTGTGTGTGTACTGACGGGCGTCTCGGCGATGTAGGACACGTCGGGCGGCTGCAGCGCGGCGGCGGGGCGCGCGTGCGGCGTGCTGGTGACGGCCGCCCAGCTGCTCGCCAGCGCCTTGCGCGCGCGCCGCCGCGCACACGGCACGTTCTCCTTGCCGTGCTCCGTGCTGTGGCGCCGGTCGCTGCCGATGCCCGAGTCGTTCACCTGACAACAACACGAACTCATGTCAAACGCTCTGATCTATACATATCAATTGAATTCAAGTGTTTTCATATGAATATATATGTATATACGGTACCAATACATTTTTTTATTACAATTTACGTCTGTCTGTTATCTCTGAAACGGTTTAACCGATTTTGACGGGACTTTTATTAGCAGGTACCTGGTGTATTTAGACGTAACTTAGGGTAGTTTTCTTTTTAAACTTTTAACAAAGCACAACTTTGCTTTTGCAGGCTTTTAACAAACTTTGTCAAGGCGAAACAAAGTTCAAGTAGGAGTCAATTTGTAATTGCTGCAATAGGATCATTACAAACATCCTCTGTAGACGATATTTTATATTTTTTTATTGTTACAATCAAAATACAACTGACTTGTTAGAATTTTCTAATACTATTTATGCTCTCAATCGCTTGCTCTGTTTATCTTGATAAGCAGGGCATGCTTAGAACAGATTATATTACTATTATACATATACTATATTTATTTTAAATTATTATTATTATTAAATCAATAAATATTTAATAATAGTTATATTTAATAATAGTTACTATTACTCTAATATCTCCGATATAAAGAAATTGCTGACACAATACAATTGAAATTTACATATCAATATTTTTTATATTATGAGCACAATACATAAACTTACCTGCACATTATCCTGATCGGCTGTAGATGAAAGTAACGAGTCGTTCAGCTGCACTGTACTGTCAGAGTTCTCACGTTTCATCATTATTGTGATATCTTCAACCAAAAGACCTGGACTGGACGGTTCATACTTAAGACCAGATTTTTTTCCTAATTCTGCCATTGCTATCTTGAACGGCGTTGGTGTTCTGAAAAATGATAATTTTACATTATTACATAAAATTAACATTTTGATGATAAAAAATATATATATTATTTATCAATTTATCATATTAGCCTATTGTGCCAGTCTAGGTTCGGTAGGAATGAAGTAATTCTGCCTCATATCATTACATAGTATAAAAGAAAGTCGCTTTCCGCTGTCTGTCCCCTTATATGCTTATATCTTTGAAACTACGCAACGGATTTTGATGCGGGTTTTTTTTATAGATAGGTGGTTTGTATGTATAATTCATGTATGATGTAGTACAGAAATAGTGTTAATTTCGAGATTTAGCACTTTAATTGTAAACGCTGTAAAAAAACTCTGGCTGCGGAACAGAGTTCGCCGGGTTGGCTAGTTTAGTATGTACTAAAAAGCCTGCTACGACAATAAGACCACGCCATTTCCTCCTGTAATTCCTTCATTTTTTCATAATTTATCAATAATTATTATGTTGTAAAACTTAATATTAATACAATACAATTTACTCAATTTTATTTCTAAGCTTACTAAAACAAAATATAATTACTTGGGCGTGTTGTTCTTGACGCCGGGCCCTCCAGGCGTGACGTGTTGCACCGGCGTTGGCGTCTGTAACAATGGACTTGCGCTCCATTCCTGAAATTAATAAAAGTATCAATGAATTATTACAGTTCATTTGGTATTTTTTTCTTCCATAGGTCTTCACAGATACCTAAAAACAGTCATTAAATACATCAGATTTAACTTATTATGAGAGATAAACTACATACGAATCACGTTCGCTTGAGATATGTGCCTTTGTGAAACATGAATAAAGGGTAGGTGCTATCATGAGAAGAACTGGGTAAGAAAATAGCCCATGTTATATTAGTGTCTTATTTTCGTTCCACAAACTGTTGATAAAATTTAACATTTTAAATTTAATAAATTTTACCTTAGCAGCATGCCTGAGTGGTGTAGTATCAAGGGGGAATGATAGAGCAGCAGGCGAATTGAGGAACTGCGATGGACTGAACGGTAGAGCCTTTATTGGAGTGACTCCGGCGTCGCGGGATTCTAATGCCCTCGTTAGACTCTCCTGCCACGGCTGAAAATTACAGAATGTACATACTTTAATAAAAAAAAAAATATCCAATTAGCTTTTGCTAACAAATATATAGGTAGTAATGAACATCATTAAATGTTTATGAAATTGATTTTACTATTGATATAAACTTAAGTTCACACCTTCTGTCCTACCTGAAGGTTTAGGCAGCGGATATTAAAGCATCGACTGGGCAAAAAGTAACATGTTAGGTCCCAAATGGAATAGATGGCGAACCTATTGCCAAAGTTGTCAGCCATCGATATTTAACACACATAACTTCCGAAAAGAATTCCGAGAAATCTTTGGTGTGAGTCTGGAATCTGTTTCTTTTAAATTTTTACTATTAACAATAACAGAACATTGTCTCACTGAATGGCAAGTTAATAGGAGTTTAATAATTTTAGCTATAAAACAACAATTTATGATGATTATTTATTATTTATATTTTAATATTTATTTATTTATTTATTACCCCGCTGCATAGAACAGAATATAATGAAATTAGTTTGATACAATACATTAACTCACATTGTTGGCATTTGGAGTGAGCCCATGCACTTTCTTAACTTTGCGCCTCAATATTGGTGGAGGACTGCTCGTTTCCAATATTCTTTTCTTGGGTGACGTGTACACAGATGGCACAACAATCTCTTTAGGTGATCCCGTTTGTATTGAGTATGTGACTGAAATATAATTTTTTACTATTACAACAATGCTAACAGAACAATGTAATCAAATTAAATAACATTTGAAAATAAATTTAACTATTTTAAAGTAGAAAAGATTGATGATAGAATGATAATTGTAAAGAATGTTTATTAAAATTACCTGTATCTTGGTTATTATCATTGTTTTGGGATGTATGACTCAAATAGTTCCTTATAGGTGAATCCGTCGGCAATGCTTCAAGGTTTACAAATCTGAAAATAATACAATATAAATCATTACATAGTATAAAACAAAGTCCCTTTCCGATGTCTGTCTCCTTATATGCTTGTATCATTGAAACTACGTAACGGATTTTTATGCGGTTTTTTTAGTGGATAGAGGGTCTCAACAGGGTGCTTTGTATCTATAACACATGTATGATGTTGTAAATAAAAAGTGATAAATCCCAAATTTACTTTTCTTACTTTTGACGCGGAACAGAGTTAGCCGGGTCGGTAGTGTATAATTTTCTTAGCGAATTTACTTTTTTCGGTTTTATTTTGTAATTTTATGAACTTAATATTAGATAGCAATTGTGCTTTTACACACAGAATTATTCTGGTCCTATGTAATAGATAGTATCATCTCAAATACTACGCAATTTTATCTGTCACTGATATTTAAAGAAAACAACTTCCAAAAGGGAACTCTAATTATAGACTATTGTTTCAGAAGCAGCATGCTAAACCACTATTTTTTATGTAGGTATTTAAAACTTTACTCACTTAAAGGGTGCATCGACAATTTCTACTTCGGCTGCAACTAGACCACCCCTGTCCGGGGACTTTCCTCTTAGCTGTGGCTGTTGTTGTACATTATTCAGTTGTTCTTTGAGCAACTGTCTGAAGTGTAACACCTGTTTCGAAGGTTGGCTCATGTTTGATGAGTTACTTTGCATAGATTCATTGAAAGGATCTGACCAAGTTTGCTGCAACAAAAAAGAGAGATAAATATTTATCACAAGCTAATTCATAATATATAATAGTAGCCTTTAAGAGAATATCTGGAATATGCCAATATAAATTATGCATTACATAAACATAAAAACATAACTTCACGCCTTTTTCTACCGGAAGGTGTAGGCAGCGGCTGTTAAACCTCGTCTCGCCGTTATGTTTACGTCCTAAATGGAATAGGTGGCGAACCTATTGCCATACCGGGCACTAAGTTGTCAGTCATCTATATTTATCACACGTAATTTCCGAAAATTTCGGAAAGACATTGGTGTGTGCCAGGATTTGAACCCACTACTTCTTGAATCAGAAGCGGGGTGATTTTTTTCCATAAGAGAAATTGATTCCTCATTATCAATAGTGGATTAATCTGTCCTGGTAGATCTCCAGAGTGAAACCACACCCAAAAAAAAAACCTTCTGTTAATTAAAACAAACTTTTAGGATTATATCGCGTTTATTTATTATTTATTTATATTTATTTCCCGACGTTTCGAACTCTTTACAGAGATCATTCTCATCTGTTCTTCATCAATCCTAAAAGTTTGTTTTAATCAATGAGTGAGATTCGCGAAAATTCGTTATCTATGGTAATACTACGACAGGAAACAAATATTTGGGAATTAAAAAATAATAATAAAAATGCAACTAACATCGTTATAGTGCACAGTGACTTTGTTAGGTGTGTCGCACGCAACAGCGGCCGGCTCGCACAGCAAGTCCCGTTTGGTGCGTGTCTGCTTTCTTCGCAGCGATTCGAAACTGTCCGCGAGTTCCGGCTCGTATTTCCTCCTCATTGTAGAGTTCCAATGGTTCTTTATGGCGTTGTCGGTTCTGATGATCAAATAAAAATATGTAAAGATATGGAATGTGCATACTTTAACTATTTTTTATAATTGCATCAATCAAAGGATCAAACGCTTTTTTGCCAATTTTCTATCAATCCATTATGTAGGTACTGTGGCGATTAGTGAGGAGCGCAGGAATACTTGAAGGTGTTGAAGTTTTGTCTATGTCAGCAAATGGAATAATTAGATGGATAAATCGGACATCAACTGCCATACATCCAGCATGATCCAGCGCAATGGAGAATTAATTCAGTTAGTACAGCTTACAGTTATTACAGCTGTTGTTTTAGCTTGAAATGGCAATGTATATTAAAGTATAAGATGAATTAACAGTCTTATATTTACCTGCCAGGTAATAGCTTCGCTATCTTGGCCCATTGGTTGCCAAGCTGTTTGTGTGCTTGATAAATCACCCGATCCTCGTGTTCCGTCCATGCTGTTTTCTTTATTGACGGATTCAAATGGTTGTGCCACCGCTCTCTGAAAATAAAGGATGATATTATGTAAATACTTATTGTTGACAGAGACTATCTTATTATTATATCCAATCAGTGAATAAACAGTTAAGAAAAGAGCATTTAAAACCCTTAATTACCTGCACTGTTTTCCTATTCTACCCTTGAGGTGGCGCGCTATCAACGTCCACTTTTTTGGCCCATACTTGGCGACCAGCTCCATAACTTTCTCATCCTCCTGTAATCAAAGAGAAAATGTAACATTTTAGAATCATATCATTGATATTATTTATCTACCCCATAAAAAAATCTTTAAAATAATTTATTTAAAACTAGCTGACCCGGCGAACTTTGTTCCGCATCAAAAGTAATAACTGCTGTCACGCTATGTTAATACTGCAATATCTTTGAAAATATTTGTTAAAATTGCATGCTGTAAAGGGCCAGGATCATCTATATTACATGCACAATCTATTTAAAACACTTAATTGGATGAAAATTAATGCTGTAATGTTTAAAATCGCTTCGTAAATAGGCCATTATTTCTCGTAAAAAATAAAAAAATAAAAATGGTCATTGTGGGTTATCCCTAAGAGATAGACATATGCCCTCGCGGATTTTTTTGTAGACCTTTTAAAGGTGTATAATAATGTAGTACGTTGTTTTGACCTTATCACTTAGGGTTCAGGCAGCGTTTGCGATTAAAGTTCTAAATCTTGAAAATTATCACTTTTTTTCACTACACTATATATGAATTATAGATCAAAACCACCCCGTTGACACCCTCTAACTATTAAATGAAACCGCATCAAAATCCGTTGCGTAGTTTTAAAGATATGCGCATATAAGGGGACAGACAGCGGAAAGTGACTTTGTTTTATATTATGTAATGATGATACCATAAAATATACAATTGCATGAATTACAGGCGGAAATAATTCTGAGTTTGGATTCGAAATACGAATGGACAGTCTTAGAAGTAACTTTGAATAACTCCGCGACTGTTAACACCTTAACAAACCTTACATAATCGATTACAAACTTAAAAAAACTTGATGTATAATCAAGACATATAGCTTTCATACAAAAAAATGATTACTATAGTAATAAAAATATCACAATAAGAAATCACCTGTGGAAGGCGTGCGAAAATACGTTACTCCGCAAGGTTAACTGGTGCGTGGGTGAGCACAATAAAAAATTCAAATTCGAATCGAATCAGCTGTTATCGATTTTACGTAACACTAAACTTTTGAGAGGCAAACAATAACATTAAGTTAAGTTTTTATTATAAATTTAATAACGATTCCATTTCAATGACTAATAGAGTGATTAATTATATAATAATCAACTGTCGTATTTTGAACAGTTTTAAGTATTAAGTTGTAATAATAACCGGTGTCTAAGATGGCCCCAATAGCGATACCACGCTTTCGGTTTCGAGATCTGGGATTCTGTTCCGGCTGCAATCACTGGCTATTTGACTGACAGTAACAAATATGGCCAATTTTGACCAATTTTCTGTTTATTGTATACCTTAAGGAAAGTAAGTGTATAATTTTAAATAATACATTCAAGAGGAATCTTGTCTTAGTAGATAGTGCATAATATTAAAACAAAAATTTTGCGGTTACATCTTATCAATATAATATAAAACATATTTAAGTTTTCCTGTTATTCTACTTGGCATAAAGAGCTGACATCATCGAACTGAAATGCTGCTGTGGCATTGTGTATTCCTAACGTGTCACGAAATAAATCAAATTCAGGTTGTATAGAATCTATATTTATAAGTAAATTCTTTATAATATAACTTCACGCCTTTTTCTACCCGAAGGTGTAGGAAGCGGCTGTTAAATCTCGACTCGCCGTTCTGTTTACGTCTCAATTGGAATGGCTGGCGAACCTATTGCCATACACCGGGCGCAAAGTTTTCAGTCATTGATATTTATCACACATAATAACTTCCGAAAAGAAATTGAAAAGTCATTGGTGTGAGCCGGGATTCGAACCCGCGACCTCTTGACTCAGAAGCGGGGTGCTCGACGACTGAACCACTGAGACTTCTAGTTTTCAATCAGATCGAATAGTGGAACCCTTACGGGATCATCAAGTGTGCAAATTATACAAAACAAAAATTATCAACACGTTATTTAACATTTCTCGGTGGCGCAGTGGTCGAGCACACGGCTTCTGATCCAGAGGTCCGGGTTCGATTCCAGACACTGACTCACACCAATGACTTTTCGAAATTTTATTTTTATTTTATACATTAAAATCATAGAAATTATTGTCAATAACGTAATATATAACCTAGAGTATCTACTATATCGAATTAAAAACCACAGCTCTATAAAAACACCCTTTAACATGACTGGTGGTAACGAGACCTTTTTTGCTCTGTAGGCCTCTAAAATTTTACATGCCATGATTATAATAGGCATGTAACAAAAAAAGGATCTTGTTTTTATATAGTGTTCAATAAAATATAAAGATATATGGACATTATTGCTACACTAACTACTGTACAAAGAAATTCTACCTTCTACCTTTCAACCTGAAATGAGTTTTATCCATTTCTCTAAAATAAACGTAGGCTAAGTTATTACTCCTTGTTCAATGTCAATAAATGTCACCTCAAATCAGTCCAACCATATAGGAGATTAGCCGGAACAAACAGACAGACACACAAAAATTGTAAAAAAAAGAATGTAATTTTGGTGTATGTACCGCATACATATTCATATGCTTGTAGTGTACTTCAATTTTATTTACATATATGTATAGATATGTCCCACACATTCAGATCGTACAATCATATATATATATATATATTTTTTAATTAGATTTGTTCAAGTATATTTTTATCTAGACTAAAAACCTTAATGAAACATGTGGGACACTTGGCACTCCCAAGTCCCAATTAACAAATGACATCATCCATTATCAGAGCATGCCTATAGATTAGGTATTTATACAAAACAAGAAGGCACTTTTGAGTCTCTCATATGAACGTATGTAAAAAAAATTGGAAGTCAAGGACAAGAGTAACTCATAAATGTATTATGGATACAAAAAGAATTGTACGTGATATTTGGGAGACACCTCACTGTATTTCTGTATTGCAATACAGTATTAATTTTATTGTCAAGCGCCCTCTATCGGAGAGATCTCTATGCATCACCACATCTTCAGTCATGGTGTGTCTAATGGCTTTTCTGGGTCTTGAGAAATTTAAAATGTCAATTTCAGTTAATAGCGTTTGAATTTAAAACAGTGGTAGATAGAGTTGAGCCACGCAGCTAGCTGCATTAATGGACCGGCTCGACCTCTCAGAATATCGACGTAAAATGGCTCTTGCCGCGTTTCGCTTGGTGAGAGAGGTATCCGGAGGCCCAACCTTTTTACTCCTCCCCTTCCCATCCCGCTTTCGACCCTATCCGTATCCCATTGTAAGGGCCGGCAACGCAACTGTAACATGCTATATGTGTTTATGTGTCCATGGGCGGCGTTTGTAACTCACCATCAGGTGACACGCCTCCTCGTTTGCCTCCCTATACCGTAAAAAACCTGGAACCTCAGTATGTAGAGGCAGAACGACAGCTAGACAGCAGCTAATTCTCATTATGTTGTAAATACTAGAATTTTGTTGGTAAATACTAAAATAATAGCAACATTAAACAGAAGCAGGGACAAATTATGCATTAAAATATGATAATATCTCTGTTTTATAGAGGAGTGAAGTTACATAGAAAACCATCAACTGATTTCTCAATAAACCAACTGCTTTGGTTGTTGTTTGCTATATAATTGTGTATTCATGTACTGTAGATGGATCATAAAATAGCAATAAATGATTATATAGGACACGCATATGAGGCCTATGAAGAATTTCTTGCGGACATTGACCATAGAGTCATACATTTTATTAAAACCTCTTATAACTGAATAAAACAAAGTTTTATCACAGCAAAATAATGTTATTATGTTATTTTTCTACCCGAAGGGGTAAGCAGCGGAGCGGAGTCAAAGTTAATAATTGATAACTATGAGATACAAACTATCGTATCTTCAAACTGGGCACTTCTAAATCAGAAGCGGTGAGCTCGACCACCACTGGGCCGCCAAGACTGTATATTATAAATACATACTTTATTCCTACTGTAATTATATAATATACTAACCAACTGACCCGGCAATAGTTGTCTAGCCAGCAAAAAGAAAACAATCGTAGAGAGGTAAAAATTTGGGGTTAAATGAATTTTTGTATACATTTAGGGGTGGGCTACCCTTAACATTTAGGCGGATGAAAAATAGATGTTGTCCTATTCTCAGACCTACCCAATGTGCACACAAAATTTCATGAGAATTAGTCGAGCTGTTTCGGAGGAGTAGATTTACAAACAACGTAGCACGAGAATTTTACATAATTAGATAAACACATTAATGTCCGGCTTGCTTTCATAATGACAATTCGACACCACACCAAACTAGAGCGAAAACGAGCACGACGACCTACAATAATCAGTCATTCATCAATATTATTCATCATCATTCATGAATTCGCTTAACTTTATAAGAATGTGTGTACATCTTAATAATTACAATAAGTGCGAACAAAAAAAAAACGATATTAACTATTAAATGAGTAAATTACGTTATTTATTGCTTTTTGGTTATAGAGGTACTGTTTTCATATACTTAAAGATTTTATGGTTTACGTTCCTAGAAGTCGGTTTAACTTTTTCTCTACTACATACTACTACATGAATTGGACATGTAGCGGAAAGCGACTTTGTTTTATACTGTGTGTATAATTAGAAGAAAGTAGATCAGTCAACAGAAGTCCATGTAGTTTCAATCCATTCCTCAAGTTTTTCTATTTAAATATTTCATTTTTTTTATGAACCATAGCTTTTTGTTTTAATCTATCTTGACATGGCGTAAGGACGAGTATTACATAGTTATATATTTATTGCACACAACGCACTGTAGTAACAATGACCTGCTAGTCTATGACTCATGGAGTACTTACTTGCATCCATAACAATTGGTTTCATTTTATAACGAACACACGAGATGAGAAATTTGTTGTGTTTTAATTTCAAGGTCAGTATACGTGAAGGTCAAAATTATGTACTTGAACTTCTTCATGTCAGTAGTAGTCGAAGGCATCGGCATTTATGCCTAAACGCGCCAATAAAAAGTCAAAACCTTGGATGCTCAGATCTATGTACTAAACCATTACACCATATTGTATTCTGTATCCATGAAAATGTCCTTGGAAAGTCTTATCGTATCCAATTGACTGAGCAGTTTAGGCGTGAAAGCATAAGAGAAACCACAGAGAATTTATTTTCTTTTTCTCTTTAAATTTAGGTACAAAAACTAAATTCCATTTGATTAATAATGTTCAAAGACGAGTTAACTAGTTATAGTTCAACTTGGTAATTTCTCCTGCCAGGTGCAAGGTATCTACTTCCTGATATATTAATGTCGACATTTTAAGTTCCATAAATGAATCAACGACCTTTATTTAATGCAGACGCTTGAATCAAGTAAATGATAACCCTTGAAAACCTTTAATATTTAGATTTAGAATAACTAACTATAATTTGTCTATATAACTTACTCATAGCTAACTAAAAAATTACAAAAAGTTACCCTCATTAATTTACGTTTTTAAAATCGCCTACCAAAAGCAATAAAAGAATCCATCTGTAAATATAATTGCGAAAGTAAATCTCTCAATATTTACCTCCTTGGTCCAGGGACCCTTGACTAGTTCAGGATTGACGACTTTAGTCCAGCGCTGCTGACACTGCACGTCGGATCTGTCGGCGAACTCGGCAGCTATCAGCTCCCAATTTTCATTATACATTTTAACGTATGCCTTTAACTTTTTATCCTGGAATTAGAAAACAAATCTTTGTTATATCAACGTTAATTTGAGTAAGTCATTTATAAGGGACATTTATAAGTACCTGAGTAGATTTTTATGAGGACAAAATTTCATTTATTAATTACTAGTTGACCCAGTGAACTTTGTTCCGCGTCAAAAGGAATAAATAAGTAAATTTTGGATTTATTACTTTTTCTTTACTACATCATTAATGAATTATAGATAAAAACCATCCTATTGACACCCACTATCTTGTTAAAGAAACCTCATAAGAGTCCATTGCATATTTTTAAAGATATAAGCATTTAAGCGGACAGTCAACGGAAAGCGACGTTATTCTATGTAATGATTTATCATTTTTGATGAAAATCAGACATTTGTACATCCTTTTTATACATCTTGATAGTTTAAGGGTTTAAAGGGGTCCTGTGTGTTGGCATCGAACCAAGAGTATTGTTGTTGACATGCTGAGTAAGAAAACTAAAATTTCAAAGCCACCAAATTTTAAGATTAACCGATTACAAATAATAAATAAATTACCTCCTCCTTCGTCCATCTCCCTCTGTTGATATTCTTCCTCGACCCAAAACTTTTGGTTGAAGCCGGCACATCGTCGTATACCGCCGAGTCTTCTGAATATTCACTCGTCTCTGAGTCATAGCCGCTGCGTCTGTTGACAACGTTAATTGATCTTTAAAATTACTGCTAAATCGAATTAAGCTTAATTATAATATAAATATCTATTAAGGCTTCTATACCGTTTATAAATAATAACTACAAAAAATAACCCATATACTATAAAAACATTGTTCGCTTCAAACACAAGATCCATACTTACTTAGACCTACATTGACAAGGCTCATGTTATTGTGCTAGCTAGCTGTTAACGAAAATGTCTAATGACAACAAGTATATCTTTAAAGTGTATCTTGTAGTCTCGGTGGCGCAGTGGGCGAGCGCACGGCCTCTGATCCAGAGGTCCGGGGTTCGATTCCAGACACTGGCTTACACCAATGACTTTTCGAAATTGTTTTCGGAAGTTATGTGTGATAAATACCGATGACTGACAAACTTTGTGCCCGGTATGGCAATAGGTTCGCCACCTATTCCATTTGGGACGTAAACATAACGGCGAGACGAGGCTTAACAGCCGCTGCCTACACCTTCGGGTAACAAAAGGCGTGAAGTTATGTATCTTAGAAGATTCTAGAAGGTTAATTTTAATAATCTAATTATGAACTAAATTGTAGACTACACCATCGATCAGTAAAGTCGTTTCATGGAGAAACTGGTATGATGCTTCCATCCGGTTTGAAGATGTTTAACGACAATAAAGTACGACAACATTGTTAAAATTATGACACATTCCAAGTATGCTAAAAATTAGGTACTTTTTGTAATTAAAACAGAAAACACGCAGGTAAGTGGAAGGAAAGATTGCCTGACAAATATGCCTAAATAAGGCGACTCGAGCTCCAAGTTTCCAAGAATTTTATCTTTACAACCAAATTCATAATTTGGTTATGCTCTTCAAATGTGTTTTTATGTTCTCGTCACATTGTCGAGTTTCTTATTTTACGTGTGGAGGAACTTCGTGGGGCACGTCTGTGTTTATTCTCAACTTGGCTTATGCACACAAAGTACAGTTTAGTTATATAAAATATTTAAAGAAACATTTTTATCACGGGACCAAAGGCAATAAATTTCAAGAATATTGTGTTTTAGTATAATATATTACTATAAATTAATTATACAATAGCCAAAACTTTAATGACCTGACTGTTTTAAATGTGAACTTGAAAAAATAAAACAAGATCCATGGAATTAAAGAAAGGATTTATTAAATGAAAACATGTAGACATAAATATACACAATGTTGCCAACTTTACAGTTCACTGTATATCTACACGTCTTTTGGGAAAGCCAGTTCTTAAAATGAGAATATAAAATAACGTAACTATGTTTTTAAATCTAAACTTAAATTCAGACCGTAAGTTGTTCAGCAGAATTTTGAATACAAAACTGTAGAAAACTTTACATATATTGACGAGAATCCAATGAAGTGGAATATGGAATCTTTTAGTCGATTTAAGTCGATTTCATTACATCCTAGAGTTCCAGGGTGATTCGACACTTTAACACAACATCTAATTAGGCAAAGCCGCAAACTAAAAGCATAATATGACCAACAAAAACTACGCTTAGCTGTATCCCAAAAAAAAACTTTCATATAATATATGAGTATAACTCACGCACAAAAATTATCTCACACTTATTATAAGAGATCTTAAATAACACACGAATCCTGTTTTTGTAACCCGCGCCTTTTGTTAATAATATCAGCATTACGTAATCGAGACGAGATGTGTCCAGAGAAGGCCTTGTATTTATTATTAAACATGTTTAGAATGCAGGATGTATGGAATAAATAATAATATTATTTATTTAGTTTTCCGGTTTATAGATATTAAGGACCCACATACATACGTATGTAAGTCAGTCCTCTAGTCCTTACGTTCTCTAATATATTTATTCAAACATTGCAAACTTATTTTTAGAGATGTATCAAAA
Organism: Euproctis similis; assembly: GCA_905147225.2. Classification (NCBI taxonomy): domain Eukaryota; kingdom Metazoa; phylum Arthropoda; class Insecta; order Lepidoptera; family Erebidae; genus Euproctis; species Euproctis similis. Next base: position 19,616,430 of record LR990106.1, read on the forward strand.
AGGATACATAATTAATATGTAAATAATTAATTTTGATACTTTAATAGTATCAAAAAGGATACAGAGATACAAGTACTTTCACATTGACAGCTTATGCAAGTTTTATGATATTTTTATCAGTTTTAATTGTGGTTAACTACCCGCAACATTCTGTGCTTTTAGTATTAAAAAGCATATAGGCTATTTGTACATGTTTTGACGAATTCCTTTAGTAAATCCTTACCTATTATTATATATGTATATTCTATCTAAAGTTGATGAACTGATATTTAACATAAAATTACAATGTAAAGAAATAAATTCAGCTATTTATATTTTTATACTAATTTATATTCATAACACAATTAGATTTTATATGTGATTTGATAAAACTCATTCAACGTTCATTCGATGCGGGCCGGTTGTGGACCATTCCATACTCTATATTCCATACCCTTTCTTGGGTAGGTACAGCCGTAGTAAGTAAATAGAAGCTAGTAAGCTATGTAGTTAGAATCACTGATTAGGTTTTTTTTAAATATCTATCAGTATATATGCATCCACCTATTTTTAGGAACCTAACTCGGCACGCATAGCTTGTCTTTTTTATTGCATAGTTTTTCCTTTTTAATGACGTACAGAGAATCAATAATAAACGCCAGTACCTAATACCCGTAGACAAGTATGTAATAACATTCGAAGAATAACCAGCTCCCACAATCGTCATCACAATTAAAAAAAAACTACAACCCAACTACTTAACAGACAAAACTTACAATTGAAAACAGGCATGGATTGTTGGCTTCAAGAACGTGTTTAGCACTGTCTATAGAACATGTTGCCTCAATAATACTCGTATCGGCATGGTACGGACCGGGTTGGAAAAAAATTGTAAAAATTTTTGTTGTTTGAACATACCACGGTCGAGACACCAGCTGATATGGAAAACCAGTTTCGGTTTCTCATTCATTGCAAATATACCGACGACGCTATATGGAACAAGGTACCTACTTGGACTTTCAACTATATTTTAGCAAAAATTTAAAAGCACATCTAATATCAGATTGCGAAGTTTATAACCAAATCTATTGAAGTTTCTGCTGTGTTCTAGTTAAATATAAATTCAGAAAAAAATAATAGGTATAGCATAACAAATTGTTATAAATCCAGTCAAAACAGGCCTAGCGAAGCGCAAGGGAAGCTTTTCTCTAGGCTTTTAAGTCGATACTTCGATTTGTATATCACCTTAATTAGTATCAAGTTGTGGAGTCTGCGTCAAAAGGATTAAATTTTTAGTTATCTATGAGTAATCGCTCGTTGTGTTAATCCTAGAGTGGGCCTTTTCATAATCTTGTAATAGATTGACTACATATTACAAACAACATTACTTATTAAAAAAGTAGCTGTATTGTTAATTTTTTTGTGTGGTTCTTAACCAGTTTTAACAAACACACTTGATAAAGAGTTCATGTCGATTGTCATTAAGTAGGAACCGAATTGGCAATGAGATACTATAAAGCTGATTGTCTCGGAAGGTTCTCCATTAAATACATAATATAATACTTACCTGCTAGCCAGGTAGATATATTAAAGAGGTATGTTGTTCTTTTAAATTCTCTAAAGGTTTATAAATCTTTGAGAAATAGAAATATAGTTAAGTAATACAGTTTAATATCAATTCCCACTCAATTATGAAATGCACCACACTGTTAAATTACATAAAAGCCTTTTATTGTACGCTTGAGTAACAATTGGTGAAACGCAAACACTCGAAAGGTTTTTCTATTGCACCCCGTGATCCAAGAGCGATGACTGTCATAAGCTGATGTGACGCCGACACCGACAAAAAAACTTACTGCCATGTATTTTCTTAAAATTAAATAGGTAATAAACAGTATTGATGAGGAATTAAATGCGTCTTACTTTAACAGTATTTTATATTTATGACTTTTGGATTATAACAGTATACTTACACATATCTTACATTCATCACGACGAATTTATACAAATATGTTTTATACAAAACTCCATTATTTACTTAGAAAACATCACTACACGAATATTTATGTCGCCATAATCATACATATAAACAAAACACTTTCATATAGAGTAACAGATTTGATATAATATACTAAACACTCATACAGCTAACACTTTAATTTCCCGCCAAAACAAATGAAACTACATTTCTCATGGATCGACTCGTGCGCAACGAATACCAAAACAACACTGCCAAATAAAATTTCTATCCGTATACATTCTCACACACGTGTATATGCACACACACCTACACGACTTGCATATCTAACTAGTAATAAGGGTGTGTGTGGGGGAACAACAAAAACTTTTGTAAGGGTCGCGGCAATTCCGATAGTAAAGGACAGAGAGTAATCGACTGTGTGTGAAAGACGGAGATATAAAATCAGGTATAGAAAAGTATAATACCCTGCAGTGGGAATGTGACGCAACACATGCATAGGCAGGTGTAAGTTGGTAATAGAAAGGTACGGAGAATAATCAATATTTTTTTAGTGGATAGGTCAGCAGTGGGAACAGGATCACAAATTGCCGTAGAACATTGATAAATGAATACCCTCCATACCTGACTCTCTGAGACTTACGTAATGTTAAGTAATTAAATTTAACAAAAAATTGCTATACATACTATTAATACTCGAAAAAAAAATACGGACACTTTCGTCCCAAACGTACTCGAACAAATATTTGAAATATACACCCATATGTTTAGGCTCAACGCTTCAACGGTACTTTCGATTGCAGTCAAAAAAAAACACGATAACAAGAGGGTAGCTAGCCGGCATGCCGGATGCTGCACTAATTCAGGATAGCGGGGAATCTGTTTTTGCAACTACGTCGAAGGGATGCCTTTTGCAAACAGAGAGAATCGAACTTTCCTGTATTCTTTTTATTTATAAAACTTTAAAATGCTTTATGATGATTACTATACATAAGTAACAGAGTAATTATGTATTTAATTACAGTTTACATCCAAAGACTTAAAAAGTACTACCAAAAGTACTAGTTTATCAATAAAAATATCTTTCATACGAGCACTAAAATTAAATTTCAGACAGAACAGTTTTAGGACATCGCAATTGAACTGGGATACATTTACTTAAAGCAATTGCTTGCAATACATAGCGTCAGATGTTTATTTCTATTAAACCAATTTCTTCAAAGCTCCATCAATTACATACGGTCCGATATAGTATTTTAATAATGTCAGACGTCTGGTACTTGACCAAATATTAGTCCAAATGTATGAATGATATCACACACATAACTTCCTGCAGCCGCTTTAACGATAAGAGAACTGTGAATATGTTTTCTGATCATATAAGGGCAATGTCAGATATCGATATGAAATCATCACTTATTATGATAACGCAAACTTTCTCACTTTGATGTTTGAATTATTTTCCTCAAAAGTGAACGCATTCTTTGCTAATTATTTAATGAACTGTTATAACCATTGACATTTCTTGGAAAATGTACCAATAGAAGAATGTCGGATGGAGGATGCAGGATTGACAAAGCAGATATACAATGCAAAAGCGGGTGGATGCAGGAGCCGAGGACGGCCAAGACACACATTCCATTACCAAATAGGACATATTCTGAAGGAAGGTGATGTTAGGAAATCAAAATCAAAACTCATTTATTCAGTTTAGGTCTTGTACAGACACTTATGAAGGTCACTTTTTTTTTACTTCCGCCAATTCGATTACTCTCGCACTGAGAAGAATTGGCAAGAAACTCAGGGAGGTTTTTTTTTTATTATTATTATTTACTCAACAGTACTATGCACTAACAATACAAATTAATAGAAAATACAGAGAGCAAAATGAGGTCTCTCACGTCAAACTTAGGACACAGTACTTTAATAAAAGGTCTTTGGACACTTGAACAGACCGGACCCCACAAACAGCACCCGTTCACGAGTATGACGCGTATCTCAGCCATCGCCTCCCTCACCATATTTTAGGGAAGGTGGCGACCCGATCAACGACGCCGCTGTAAGCAAAAACCTTTCAGTGAGCATGGCATATTCAAGAAACCAGACAAAAAAAAACTAGTAAGCTTGCCCGGTGAGAAACGTCATACCGCACCCAATTTCACTAAATAACAGCAATGTTACAAGTGTAAGTTGTAATGAGCGGTCTATTTAAAAACATTGTCGTCATCCAAAAAATCGTTGATACTATAGTAAGCTTTGCTGATGAGACATCATTTAACATACGCCTTAAATTTAGTAAACGGCATCTCAATTACATTTTCAGGAGCCTCAGAAATCGACGCGCGTGCATGAAAAGAGTTATGAAAGTCAACGAAGCGAGTGAGGCGTGTAGGAATCGTGCCTTATATCGCTATGTTCTCTTTGCCTACCCCGCCAGGGATTTTTTTTATGGCATAGGAAGGCAAACAAGCAGGCGTGTCACCTGATGGTAAGCAACCAACGCCGCCCATGGACACCAGCAACACATATAGTGTTACTGTTGCGTAGCCGACCTTTAAGGGATAGGGGATAGCAAAGGATGGGGAAGGGGGGTGAGCCTCCCGGTACCTCTCTTACCGAACGAAACGCGGCATGAGCCACTTTACGTCGGTCATCTGAGAGGTCGTGGTATTTCACCGGTCGAGTCGGCCCATTAATGTAGTGAACTGCTTGGCTCTACCACTGTATTGGCGTCAAGTTACGTATGTAACAATAGGTACATATAAAAATTCTTTGAACTATAACATAATAATAATCAAAAAGAAATTGTTAAAATATGTGACAATTATCGATGACAAAAAAATGTGCCCGACATATGAGAATGAGCTATGAATATAATATATTATGGCATCTAATATTTCATTGGGTGACAGGAAGTAAAGCTGCTTTCTCCTTGGGGTGTTAAAGATGTTAGATTATAATTTACATTTTAATTATTTAATTCCTTTTAAGCCATTTAATATGAGAGATTTATAACTAATGCTTCACAATGTATGCTACGATCGTTACTTGATAACCCAGTTTCGTGAGCTTGTTTTAAAAGATAATGCTAACGAGAAAATTCGCTCTCAAATTTATAATATTAGGAACGATATAAGATGTATTATAGACCAGCAAGAAGACTGGTTTGGGTTAAGATAGACTTAATCAAAAACCATTGATACGACACCGGCACATGACCATTATCTTCATAAACGCACAATATACGGTCTATAATAACCCATCTGTGATAGATAATAAATCCAATTGATGACGAAATATATTTTAAAATTACTGCGTTTGTACCGGAGATTGTCCCGGAAATGAAAAAAATAATCAAGAAAGTCTTCCTAGTGCTAGAGGTGAAGATATCAGTATAGCTGGTTACGCTTCAAATCTCAAGTAATTTAGGAAACCACGGACGGAAGCCCAAGGAAATTAACTTCCTACGACATGTTCCAATTTGTCACGGAACCCCGATGTCAAAGTGCAACGTAGTCTAGGACAATTAATACATAAAAATTTTAATAGTCACAATCTTCCATCACATTTTAACTGTACACATATATTTATAAAGCATATCTAATTAAAATAAGGAAGTGAGCGCCTTTGTGTGTCGTCGTCTTTGCACCTGTTCTAAGAGACCGCCCCTTCATATACATTCTGATTGAAAGCCTCCATAATTTATTCCCGTAAAATGCTCCTGCAAATAGGTCATGAATATGTCTTAAAATATCTATAAGCATCTATCTCTAGCGTTCTAAAAACTAAAAGTACAATAAACCATTCTCTTATTGGACTTGTGAAGAAGAAGTAGAATAATGAACACAATTTTATACTAGATGTCACATATGACTCACCATTGAACCACTCTGGCTAGTTAACCTACGTGATCTATAAACAATCTTTTGTCCTTTGTAAGAAATATTCATTCCTAGAGAAATTTCCTCTATTATATTGTATCATATAGTAGGTTTATAAATCACTTCAAGAGCCTAGACACAGAATATTTTAGTATTTAAAATATCAACCAAAAAGTAGGTCATTGTGTTAAAAAACACCGTCCCATTTCTAATCATGTATACACATCCTCATTTACATAAATAAAATCAAAACGTATACGACTTAGAATTATTACTAATTCAGAACAATGCCTATTTCCTCTGTCATTAGAAAATCGCCAATTTCCTAAGGGGAACTAAATAAAAAGATTATTACATATTATGTATTAGGTACCCCAAGGAAGCGTCCTGTTAACTCACGCATCGTCCGTGTTTCCTGTCCACTGTCCCCTTGCTATGACCTGCTCATTAGCACTGCGGGTTTACTCAAAACATTCTCGGCTTCTTCCCGTTACAAATTTACAACTTCATATGGTCGTTGACTTGTCAGAATTGGAAAGACACTCTTACGTAATTGTTGCGTTGTTGACAAAAAACAAACATACTGCATAGCCCGATTCAGTTTAAGGTACAGAGACAGTCCATAAGCACTATAAAAGAGTCGACTTCAATAAAAAAAAAATGAAAAAGAAGAGTAGCCTTGAGTGGTATTAATAGAGTTAGTAAGAAGATCAATTTAGATTAATGAAAATGTGGTGTTATACATGAAAAAAAAAAAAGAAAACAGTGCCGCAAAAAGTTAATGACTAGAATCATAATACACAATGCATGACGGCAATTATTGAAACAAAAAAATGATAAAAAGCTCAATATTAATTATTAATTTATGTACATTTTTAATATTTGTGCTATATAAATACTGAATAATTAACATAATTTATTATCAAATATAGGTCAAAATATCAAATGTAGAGACTAAGATAAGTGCTATAAGACAGTTAAAAGGGATTGGACGAAGCTTAGAAAGAGGAAATATAATATTATCGTAAAGGGAACGGCGCAATTTAGACAGTAATGCTACTGATTCTATCAGCACTGTGAAAGCTAGAAGGTCACAGGAAGTATTACTTACATGTCTGGCCGAATTTTCAATAGATTTCATTAGTGGTTTCATAATTCTTGGTCAGTCTAATATAGATAATTTAAGAATGCATAATTTCGACGTCGAAAATGGTAGTTACAGTATAGTTGATAATTTATGTGCTTAATATATCAGCTGCTATTCTATGTGATTTGGACGCAACAGGTTCTATTTGAAAATCTTGTAATTTATACGTAATGTCCTTCACGACATTTATACCCCGAAATTTAGCAAAGGACAATTAAGGCTAAATAAACCTTTTAGTTATTTGGGCCCTTATTTGCTCATCATTGGGAAAAATTTTGTAAATCTATATGTGTCACTAACTTCTGAAAAGATTTCGGGGAAATCATTCGTTGCTGTCATCATGTCAATCATACCTTGATCCGAACTGGAGCCTAAAATCTAAATTCGGAGTACTTGAACACTAGAGAGACGTTCAAATTATACATATAAACAAACAAATCGAATGCAGCAATCAATTTTGCTAAGCCAACAATAAATTGATAGCACTCCAGCGACTAACGCCATTCCCATGATACAATTAGAAGCAACATTTTCCATATCAGATTACGCCAGAGTTCATGGAATACTATCAAGTATACAGAGTTTACTTTGCTCGTAATGTGACAGTATCACACGTTGCTATTAGGGAGTCATGTTTACTCTAAGTATAATTAAAATAAACATAGAATTGGGTCTTGTTGCTACTTGAATTAGTTTACAGAAGTGATGGTTTCCAAAGAAATAATGCAAACGACATACGGAAATCCAAATGTTGACAGTTGTGAGATGCGTAGTCAGTCTAGCTATACATTTGAGAGTTAGCCAGTCGAGGAAAAAAAAGTGTCATCTTGTCGTATATTTTTTTGACAAATTCGCACACACCTGATCGTACTTACATACTTTGAACGTTGTTCTATCCAAGAGTTCACAATATTTTTGAATAGTTTTAATATTTGACACACGATCACTTATGATTCTTGGTTGATAACAAATACATATGGTTAAAATGGGTTTTGATGGAGGGAGTAGGGTGAACATTGTAGCTAACAGAAGCCAGTTATAAATAAATTTAATATAGGCGAATCACATGTGTCCAACAACCTCAAGGGCCTTCAAGATCTCAAATGTCCACGATGTTTTTGCTAAGCAACATGACACCGGAATCTGGGTGGATAAGTGAGAAAGTTGATTCAGTGTGGTGGCCTGAGTAACATAATACAAACTCGATCAGGGCGAAATAATTTTTTACCATCCTTCACCACTAAAACCTTTTGTATAAATACAGGGAAAATGAAACCATCATTCCGCAAGAGTAAACTGCGGTTTTAACTTTATACCAACAGCAACACATAATCAGGAAATCGCTTAGGGCAATGCCTAATTTACACAATAAGATAATAATTTGGCCTTAGAAAACAAGACAATTTTATTTAATAACAATTAATTACTTACAGACTATCTGTAAAACTACTAACTATCTAAAGCCAATGTACCTACGCCTAATTTAGGGATACGATGGTGGATAAACTTTTTTTACCAACAGTTTACCAAAAGTAATGTTATAATGAGATAATCTCTAATCGTATAATATAATAACTACTGCAATTCCACATCACCAAAATACATCTCACCCTTGGAAGCTCACAAAAGTCCAAACGCACCTGAACTTCCTACCTATCCCAAAGTAGATTCTCAAACATACATCAGGGGGTCTTAAACAGGTTCTAGACTCACGAAATAGAAAAGTACACATTAGATGAAAAGATGGCTTATTGAATCTCATATTCTTTGGACAATAGACGCATAGACCAAGGGGGTATTAATAGTATAAATAGACAAGGGTTTTCGCATCCCTTTTTAACTCAACTTTCTCACGCAATAGATAAAGGTCTTGCGTGGTCATGCGCAATTCATCACCATGCCGCACATGTCATCGGGTTTATTATTAAACTTAAAAGTCCGCATGCTAGGTGCTATCATTAAAAACCAAAACGAATATAATGAATAGGAATAATTATTTATCAGCCTGCCAGGTCTCGCAAATAAACAAAAGTGTATCAAACAAATAAACTACCGACGCGGCAACGTCATAAGAAATCAGGAAGCGACTTCCGTCTCCCTTATCAAATAAAAAGCTTTTTTTCGACGAACGCGTCGACATCAGGCAGCCCTACGGCCTCTTACACATTTAAGGACATTTAAACTTTTTGCTATGTCAATTTTATCAACGAATTGATAAAAAATATTTATTTAATTGATAGAAAAAAAAGGTTCCAATCCGATACCGCATTAGTAATTTTTGTTGGTTATCTGGAGGATTGGGCCAAATTGGTTGCACCCGCTATGCCACTTTGAACCTTTCTCCTGACTATGAAAATGTGATTTTAATTTTTTTATTGATCAATGTTAAGTAAACACATAAAAATGTAGTCCTTTAAAAACTAATTTCTTTCAAAATGTTTTTCATTTAGTTATAACTAAAACAGGCGTCTAAATGTTGCACCCGCGATACTGGAATGACCCATATAGAAAACTATAATAAAAAAAACATCAAAGTAGTGAAAAAATTGCTATATAATTACTTGCACTCGTATACTGATATAATCATATTCACGATTACATACATACATACATGGATATTATACATAGATGACATTAGGACGAGCGAAGGGTGACCGCACAAAGGGACGGCAGCTGTTTCCCTTAGAACAACGATTAGCATCAATACATGTTGCAACTTGAATTAAATTACTCACACATACTTTTTTAATAAAAGTGGAAATAGACAAATATATTATTAAGTCTAAGAGTATTGTGAAAATATAGTTTGATAAGAAACCTCCACATCCGGAGTTCGATAACCAGTTAAGGAACAAACATTTGTGTGAAGAACACGGATATTTATATGATGTACGGGTGCAGGAGCAGATGTAGGAGACATAAAAAGTTAAAATAATACACCTGTATTACTTATATATATATATATCCATCCATTTACGAAATCATCAAAATGAGTAAGGTTTTATAAAATTTATTTACCTATTAATAGTGGAAAATTAATAGGTACATCTGTTCATAACTATTAAACCTATTTATTACTTTAAAAAGTTCAAGCTGCTAATCGATCAAAGTATGGAGGTGCCTGCATACATAGTTAATAAGAAAGATAAGATCATTGAAACATTCTGTGAAAATTTAAATCGACCCATTATTATAGCGTAAAACTTTAGTTGCTCAAAGAAATATTGCTCCTAAGACCCTCCAAGTATATTTATATATTTTTTTATTGTACAAAATATATATATTCTAGCAGCGTGCAATCCATGAAATAATATTTTCTCAAACTGTTGTATTGTTGACAATAAATGTACAAAGGTCCGAGGGTGTTCACCTGGCGAGGCAACCCCCTAAAGATTAATGTCTTAAGAAAGCACAATGGCTCGCCCCCGCGCACATGGCCTGACATTTTTACCCCCGCGACTTGGTATTTTTTTATTGGACTTCCGCCCTTATTATTATAGCGTCTTACAATTACGTAGCACGCGTCTCGGAAAGGTGTTTAGTGAAAGCGTTAATGAGCCATTTCTTTATTATTTCTTTAATATCAACCTTTTTTACATACAAGAATGTTCGATGTTTAGATAATAAATTTAGTTATTAAATAAATAGCTTTTGTAACAACAGCTGATCATGTTTTATTGTAAATTCAATGCATAGAAGTTTCACCAAATTTGGTTCGGAGATTTTGCTCTGAAATGGTACTGAAATACATTTTTTATACATAACTAGTTGACCCGGCGAACTTCGTTCCGCATCAAAAGAAATAAATTAGTAATATTTGGATCTTAAAAAGTTCAATTTGTGCTATTTATCGACACGCGTTTTGGCGCGCAAACGCAACTGCTATGTATCCCTATGTTAATACTGTAATATCTTCGTAAATATTAGATTAAATTACATGCTGTGAATGGCTATATTAATCTATATTAAAAGCACAATCTATTTAAGACACTTAATTGTTAAAACAACTTTTTAGGATTGTATCGCGTTTATTTCTATTTATTTATATTTATTTCCCGACGTTTCGAACTCTTTACAGAGATCATTTTCACACTTAATTGGATGAAAATTAATGCTGTAATGTTTAAAATTGCCTCGTAAATAAGTCATTATTTCTCGTAAAAAGTAAAAAAATAAAAATGCTCATTGTGGGTTATCCCTAAGACATAGACATATGCCCTCGCGGACTTTTTTATAGACCTTTTAAAGGTGTATAATAATGTAGTACATTGTTTTGATTTATCACTTAGTTTAGTGATTTATCACTTAGCGTTTTCGATTAAAGTTTTAAATCTTGAAAATTATAAATTTTTTTCACTACACTATTCATGAATTATAGATGAAAACCACCCCGTTGACACCCTCTAACTATTAAAAAAAACCGCATCAAAATCCGTTGCGTAGTTTCAAAGATTTAAGCATACAAAGGGACATAGGGACAGAGAAAGCGACTTTGTTTTATACTATGTAGTGATGATGTGATCGTAACACATGAGAATAATATTGGGCACAATAAGGTATAGAAATGAAATACGTATGAGGTCATCGTTCTCCCAGCGCCAAATATTGAAACGCCACACTTCATCACAATACTGAAAGTATGAACTATGGTGGTTTGATAATTATTAATTATACGCGATTGGTGGCCTATTTAAAGCCACCAATTGCTTATAAGAAGCCTCGTATTGTGATGTGAGAGATTTTTTTTTCAGACAGCACAGAATGTTAAAAAAAAACTTGTCAACATATTGAAACGAATACATACTTATTATATTCCTAAATCGCGCTAAACCAGGTAAAAATACCTGCATAATTCATACAGTTCATTCGCAGCAGACATTGGCTTTAATATTTAAAAACCTAATAAGGTGTGACATCAAGTTAATATATGAAGATCAATGATCTATTACACAGGTGCAATAGCCACGAGCGACCTGATTTCGAATACAAGGTAACTATAACGAGAAGATCCAGGTGAAAATCCCACCAATAAACTCTAGGAACTTTTTTAAACCAATATAGATAATATAATCATATTTAATTTCTAGAGCAATTTGAATTCAATTTTTTTATCTAAAGTTTCAAACCTTAAACTAGAAAATAGATAACGTCAGAAATAGAATAGAGGAGAAAAACAATAATATTATTTCGTTCCCAGAGACATAGTTTTCTCAGTCAGAAATGGTCAACATCTATTATATTTGTATATATTTATTTTTATAATATATTAATGATAGCAATGAGATAGTAAAGGTCAGATGGCAGTCGCTGTCCTTCAATACCAATAGAAATCACATTAACGTTTCAACTAGGTAACCAATAACTGCCGGACTATGGAAATAAGACAGTATTTAGACCATATTGTAGAACTATAGACTAAGTTTAGTGCGTAAGTTTTTACGCACTAAAACAGAAATTAACAATCATTCCGAACGGCTCAAAGATATTTGGTTCGTGTTTTAAATCAAGATAAATATGGAGAAAACAATATTTTTCAAATGAACTATAACGGATGTCAACGAACCGGTGGTTTATAAAATATTTATTTTTATATGAAAGAATGCGTTCCCGTTCTCCTTACTTGAAACTCATACAGCCTGCACGGAACACCTCCTTAGTCAGTCAATCGGCAGGTGATACGACATCTGGCTTACCACGTGTCAACGCAAAAGGACTATCAGTTTGCGATTCCTTTGCGCGATCAGGAACGGTAGTTGTTGAAACTTCTTTTTTTACTTTTTTTTCTTTTTTGGGACTAATATGATAATGGTTTAATCAATTTTCGGACCGAGTGATAAGTCGATTTGTTTATGGCTATGTTCGCAGTTGCTTATTATGATGTTGTTTATCATTTATTTAAGCACACGACCCCCTGGAAGGCGACCAGTTAAAATAACTCTTCGGATTTTAATCAAAGATAGCGTACACGAATGAATTAAAGTACTAATTAAAATCGAACTTGAGACAATGCTCGAGCAACAATGGTGGTAACCGATTACTTTACGATTTACTTCGGTATACTTACATTCACGCCCTAAGTTCTTTAATACAGAGACAGGAGCATTATATCTCCACACGCCGATCAAATCTGGTCTCATGTAGTGTATGGGATATAATTGCAACATCGAGCACACTTGTCATCTATCGATATCTATACGAATAAATTAACTTGGAGCGTCTGTTTGTAATTATAGTGGTGGACTACTTATATTTTAGTTTTCTTTTTTGTATTAAATTTCAACGCAACAAAGCCATTATCATGGCTACGAAACATCAGAGGGTGGACCGGTATAAAAACCGTGGAACAATTATTTGCTCTAGCTAAGGACAGGAACAAGTTCAAAGAGATGACTGCTAACCTTCAGTAATGGAGAGGCACTCAAAGAAGAAGAAAGCCAGAGACAGATCGACTTACTAATAGATACATACGAAAACTCATTGCTGCTTTCTCGGGACTCGAACTGAACTCCGAACCTTTAAATCAAATGTCGGAGTGCTAAACTGAATCAGTCTTCGAAACGAAGAAAATTATTATACTAAACTATATTACTTCTTAAATTCTTAGAACAAAGGTACGAAAAAAGTAAATATTTATGAATTGGAATTTTGGTTCTTGGGCTAAAGTCAACCTAAAAAACATACGATAACTTGAAAACCCATTCATACAAAATATCGATTTATCGCGCCATCTGCGCGTGCGCCCCCCCACGCATAGGACACAAAGTCGATTGCCGAGTTCGACGCAGCTGCGTAGGGATGCGCCTAATTTTTTTAGAAACGAAACAGAATAACACGTTGATTAAAGTAGGGTGTTTGTCCTGTAATTATTATATATTTTTCCTATTGTTGAGGTCTCTACATTAAGTCAACATGATCTTACACAAATATATATATATTAAAATAAATATGAAATGAATTATGAAGTCACAGATATAGATCGTCCGTAGTTCGTTATATTAAATGTACTTGCAATGAATCTATAACATTTGACAAGAGTAAGTCACGATAGATAGATAGGTGATCTAGTTCAATTCAAACCACGGGAAACTCAAAACTGAACACGTTATGGAGTTTATTTTTAAATGCACATCTCAAAATATCGCTTCTACTTACCAATAATTAGACTAGGTAAACAATTTAATAAGACGCCAAATTTAAATTCACATTTTGCGTTCGAAAATTCGCATTTCAAAATTACCTTAAAGCAAAGCAGAAATGCAATCAAAATACTTATCCGACCTATTTTGAGGGCAATGCACTTTAAAAAATCTTTAGAATAGAATCCCCTTAAACCAACAGGGGTACCGTAAACATTTTTATCTTCGACCAAAACGGGTTTTGGAACTTAAATTTCTAATGGGATAAGTCTCAGTATGTTGTAAGAAAAAAAAATGAATACGGAAACGACTTAGGAAACATTAATGTTGAAAGGAAAATACCTTGTTTAAACATTAAAACAACTTTTTAGGATTTTATCGCGTTAATTTATTACTTATTTTTATTTATTTCCCGACGTTTCGAACTCTTGAATCGAAATGATCTCTGTAAAGTTGAAAATCTGTTAAAAATCTGAGAAATAAATATACCTTGTTTAATTTTAAAACTTTTGAAAATAAAAAAAAACAGTAGACCGCCACAATTAGTGATTTGTTAAATATAGATATTGCGTAAGAAAGTAATTGGAATTGAATATTTCCGATGGTCACAAAACACGATACACAAAAAATATATATAATCATGAACATAATAAAACAAAATAAGTAAAAGTTAATTTAAATTGTTAGTAAAATATTGAAAAAACCTCGTATGAACATAATTCTGGGTAACTGAAACATTAGATTTGTCATCAATGGCTGTTTTCTTTGTGGTTAAAATCTAATTCTGGGGTGTAAATCCGCCCATGGGAATATGAAAATGATATACATAGCTACCATCTGCCAGTAAAACGTTTACAAATTTAAAGAGATAAAAAGATCAGAAGGACATGCACCAATAACTTGGCCCCTTGTCCAATGTTGTGCAAGGCCCCGACGCCCGAGACCCCCTTGTTTTTTTTGGAGTCGTGGGAATATAGTTACCTGCAAAATAGGGTGTATATACCCTTACATTAATTATAAGTGCAATAAATTACAATCAGTATTTTGATTTCATTCATGCGTGATTATAGGTAATTCGATGCAGGTATTACTAAAAATGGGAACTTTTGTATATGAAAAAAAAATGTGTGAAAAGTGGACCATAAATAGTCAAAACGAAGTAAATTGTATATTGGTCGTAATTATTTTAAAAAAAACCTAAAAAAATATACTGCTTTCTCAGAACAGCAAACTAAAATAACTTTTAAAGTATCTGGTAAAAAATAGAACTAATACATTTTGTAAGTTTAGAACGACACACTAGAAACAAGATAATCCAAAAATGGTTAAGAAATGAAGCTGCTGATATTCATAAGAAGTAGAATTAGACCACAAAGAATATGGACTTATTATAAGTAATGAAATAGAAGAAATTTTTAAAGTGAAACTTTTATTACATCGTCTCAAACTTTTTCGTCTGCGTGTTGCATGTCGCGTGACGGTGACGTGAAGGCGCTCGTCAGAGCGCCTTTCACGTCTATTATCGTTTATTTATATTAATTAATTACCCAAATATACACTTTATTTTTGTAAATAAATACCGTAAAAACATGTAGAAAAACACCCCCAGACGAGGGATCGAACCCGCCCCGACCTTGTGTTATCGGTAGTGCGGTTTACCGATGCACCACGAGGGCCGTATGTATAATCGTCTAATTACCGTCCTCTTTACCAATTTCGACACATTTTCTAGGATCGGTTTGTTTGTTTGTTTGTTTTTTACATACATACATATACGTACGTACGTATTGCAGGCGGAGAAAAAAAAAAATATATTATTTATAAATTGTGTTTTTATAAATTGTGTTTTTTGAAAATTATATTTAAGTACGAATTACATACTATTTGAAAATTATATTTAAGTACGAATTACATACTAATAAAATAATGAAATATCAATAATATTTTTCGATCTTACCGACAGAATAATAAATATATACTAATATATACTATGTACTAACATATTATATTAGAAACATTTACTTAATTTTTTGCAGTGATAAACTGTAATAAAAGCAAAGCAAACACACATTGACTTCGTGTTAGTTAACAACGCCATCTGCTGGAATAGAAATTTCATGAAAATCGTTGGAGCCGATTCCGAGATTCCAATTTTATATATATACAAGAATTGCTCGTTTAAAGATATAAGATAAGATAGTGCTCTTTATATACATATGTATTTGTCACATTTTCATAATAAATCGAAATATCATATTTACTGGAGGAAAAAATATCGTTTTGTTTTGTAAAGATCCTTTGTTGTAATGTTGTTAACGTTTAATAGGTGTCGCGTTATCCCTAGTGCCGTAGCTGGAATACTTGTCGATTCGGGCGACATCTATCGATATAATACGATATTACGGCAGAATCATCAATAGTAGCAACCTAGTAGCGCCATCTAGGAATTATTGCCGTGACCACGTAAAATAAAAAACATTTATGAAACCCTATTAACAAATACTAGATGGCAAGTAAATTAAAATAGCCCTTATCGCACAATCCCCTGAAAGCCGGTGACTTCCGGTTCGAAAACGAAGCCAAAGCAAACTTTTAAAAAAATTGCTGTGAAGTAACTGTTTTACACTGTTGCACTCTAAAAAAATATAAATGTTAATCATTTTATCAGAATCATCAATTTAAAAAACTTACTAACTAAATTATTGAAAAATAATTATTGAAAAAATATTTTGTTTATGTATATTTAAAAAGTAGATTTAAAAATCAATAACCCAAGACTCAATTTTAAAATAATTCATTTTTAAAATTTAGGGAAAGTAACAACTCGAAAATTCTTACTTGACGGGTTTTGACGGGATTGTAGCATTCTCTACAGCGGGAGTAGAAATTTAATGTTGGCAACGCTGGCATCAGCTGACCGTGTAGTGTATAGACTATTACTCATTTGTGCCAGTGCTCCACGCTATTTTGTTTGTTTTTGTCAGTGTTTAATGTAAATGTTGTTATTTATTCGCTTTTGGTAAACAACGACACAGCTAGTGAGTCCAAAAAACTGATCAACGAGGAAAAATGAATGACGATGAATTAATTTTACGCCGTAAAAACAGAACGCCGACAGAGCACGTGCTTATAGAAAAAGGAGAAAAGATCTTGGTGAGTAAACATAGTTTGTCAAATATTTATCTAATTGCGATATAATAAATTCAACTAGATCAATATATATATACATTTATTTATTTACGTTATAAAATGACTCATCAAAAAAATGTCCAAAAACGACTTTCATATTCCAATTTTAAAAAGAATTAAGCCCTTACAAGATGTAGATCCAGAACATATTTTTAGAACTTTTTGCTGGTGCATGTTGTTGTTTATGGATTTATTTTAATTTTGAGTGCTTGAATTTATTAATTAACTTATTTTGTATGAATATTAAATTAAGTCTTTTTATTTATATTCGGTCCATTCAATATATTTAATTTTATTTTTTAACAGATGCCATGCCGAGTACTAGTACCGTTCAAAGTGGTGAGCCTGTATCTGAAAATGACTGTTGGTGCATATTCTGTCGCGTCCCGAACGGTACGTCTGACAGTATACTGGATATAGAATTTTTAGAACTTTTTGCTGGTGCATGTTGTTGTTTATGGATTTATTTCAATTTTGAGTGCTTGAATTTATTAATTAACTTATTTTGTATGAATATTAAATTAAGTCTTTTTATTTATATTCGGTCCATTCAATATATTTAATTTTATTTTTTAACAAATGCCATGCCGAGTACTAGTACCGTTCAAAGTGGTGAGCCTGTATCTGAACATATTGGAAAATTTTTAGTTAAATGTCTATAATGTGAAAAAAAGTTTCACTTTTACGGTGGTTTCATAAAACCACACAATTTTTTGACTCATGAGACGGCAATTGAATTGAAGATGATGGACAATGGACGCTGTAAAACAAACAAGTTTACAGAAGTAATACACCGCTACATATATTGCTACATTAGAATACATGATTGTACATATAATATTATATTTTCAAGCAAATGTTATGATTATGACTCATACCCGGGAACATGTTCACGCATGTCGATAAACAAAACGATATCATCAGTCGGTTAATGAGGGCTGCACAAATAAATGAGCAACTCTTTACATGGTCAAGTGAGCAGATCTTTGTGTATACGTTTGTGTGTAATTGTTGTAATAGAATCATAGTAATTTAGGGGCTTCGAAAGCAATCAAGGACTCTTTACATAAGAAGAACGTTGACACAAAAACACTTTATGTGAAACATTTATTGCTTTCTTCTGTTAAGAAGTCTTGATAGGAATGCTGAAGAGCATCTGTATTGTATGTTTTTATTGATCCAATAGCGTTTTCTCTATTAAATTTGACAAGTTTTCGTGGTGGTGATACCTATTCTACTAGATTGATGATAAATTTGCATGTCAATGAAATTTATCACACTTCCATATAGCATTGGGATCGGAATCGAACTCGTGACTGAAATAGAAATCGGGATGCTGAACCAGTAAGCGATTGAGACTTATGATACGAGAGTTAGTCTGCATCAGGTCATAGAAAAAGCAGTGTCCACAGGCAAACTTAATCATGTTTAGTTCTTATAAATATTACTTATTAAGATACCACCCATCTAAAAACAGGCACGAGAGCCAGATAAAAACCGATCATTATTCAATACAATTGTTATAATAGGTAGTTAAAATATAGCAACACTTAAAAACACGAGTCTTTGTGAATAATACCCGGTAATGCCGTTTCCACGTCACACAGCAAATGGCCTATTTTTACATAACCCAATCAGATAGTTTCTCATGGAAACCTAGTCATGATCAATAACTATTGAGATGCCTCATTGGTATTTAATTAAATATGCTAAACAAATTATATAAAAGCAATAGCTCAATCAAAAATTCTCATATGAACCAAAATAACCTAAAAATCACCATATCGTTTATACAGAGAACCAGTCTAATTCTGATGACATCATAGTTGAAAAAAATATTGTAACAATAAATACTTATAGAAAATCAATAATCGACATTTGGCAAGCGGAAACAATAGAATCGGTAACACATTAGAGAACAAAAAAATCCCTCATATACGATAATATTAAGTTAAAAACCTTCAATAAAACAATGTAGGTAGTTATCTAAAACATAGGGGCCCTTGGAACATATATACAAGTTGGTAATACTAAAGACCCGCATTTGGCAATATGCACAATGTTTTATTATTGCTCCATTTCGTTTTTTTTATGCCTTGTGGCTTTTACAAATGAAATTGTTATTAATATAGACACATAAAAAGATCAGCTATGTGGGGCATTTTCATTTAAGGTCTACAAAAAATGTATACGATCAAGCAATTTGAATGTTACTAAACTCTGAAGTCAACTACTTTCATTACTTAAAAAAAAAGAAAGCACGTTTTAAGCTACATATTGGGCAGAGTTGTGCTAACATATGTGACCACTGACATATGGCGCCGTATAACAATAACAAGTTATGATTAACAAAAAAAATAATTAATTAAACTAAAACATTATTATTATAGTTATAGCAGTACATAACTTCCTGTAAAACGCTGATAAACCATTACTGTACTGACTAATACACTGCATTTGATGTTAAAGGATTTTAAACACCGATTTGCAGTAAATTTATTAAAAAAAATCTATATTCATAACATTAAAACAACATTTTAGGATTATATCGCGTATATTTATTACTTATTTTTATTTATTTCCCGACGTTTCGAACTCTTTACAGAGATCATTTTCACGAGAGACAATAAAATTAGAGAAAGAACGAGAAATGTGATGGATCCGATCTGCGATATATGGATGGATCTTTATGGGTCTGCCTAGAACCAAAAAACTTCATAACAACCAACAAACAGATTTGCGAGTCAAATGTAATTTTAAATTTAAACAGTATTATAATTTCCTCCTTTACTTTAGTAATATAACTCAATGGAGATAAGTCGGTTGCTGAACTAAGTATTAATGGAAAATTTTCCAAATACCTTCATAATCCATTTTAATAGACAGATTTTTACTCATCAAACACCTACCCTCCTGCATAGAGATATAATGATGATAATGTTATATAACGAAAAGAAGCAAAATTTGGATGATATTCATGAGAATCATATTAAGTGTACCAACATGACAAAGGGCGCAGACATCTTAAAAGGATCAGCACGTGTCACACCGGGGGCGTTTTGTGAAGACGCCTACGCGATCCGGCAGAAAGTATTCATTCCGGTGTTACAATTTAGACAACAAGTAACATTTTTGGACTAGACCGTGATCCAGTGGTCACTGGTGGCTTCTGATTTAGAATTCGTTGGGAAGTTCGATTCCGGACTCACTCCAATGATTTCTCTTAATTCTTTTCGGAAGTTATATATGATAAATATCGATGACTGATAACCTTGTGCCCGGTATTCTGGCAATAGGATCATGTTTGGGATGTTTGGGATGTAACATAACGATTCGGCCAGTCGAGGCTTTAACAGCGGCTTACACCTTCAGGTAGAAAAAGGCGTGAAGTTTCGGGTACATTCAATTAAAATGAACCAGAAATTGCCCAAAAATAGTTGAATAACAGTCAAATATACTTGGGTACGTACTGCGTTAATATTAAACTTCTTTCCAATATTATTAGATCGAATTTGTACATTGGATTTCTTAAAAATCACCAGCCTTTTCTAATAAATTGGGGTGTGTCAATAATTTTTTTTTTAACTAAACATAGATAAATTCGATATTATTAAAAAGATCTTGATGAACTTTGACACGAATACAAGCCCATACATACCCATGTTACATATTCAAACAAAAGTACCTATGAGACATGGCATTGCGAAATCGTCTCCTTAGCAACAATAGGCTGCTCATACATAGGTTACTTTTGTGGAGACGGCACCAAAAAATAATGGGTGCTCCCTCAATTTCTTAAGCGCCCCTTTTTTCAAATCAATATATGTATGTGTATACAATATTTCTTCTGGCATCAAACCAGCTGGTCTATACAAAGTGTTACACAAAAAAAACAAAGTATCTCCACGTGGTCGGAAATTCGACTGGTTTCTCCGTAGATATTATTAAAACGCTTGAATGGTTACTCAAAAACGTCACCCGAAATGTGTTATAAATTATTCATAAACATATTCCTATATATAAAAGTTTCTTGTAGCAATTTATTGGTTATCAAGTGAAAAAAAAAACTTATTTAAATTTATTCAATAATGAAATATCGACATGGTACATCATTGTTAGGAGTAATATCTATTTTATACTTTTAATTTTTATTATTATTAAAACTTTCCATGGATTTTGATGAAATTTACTCTGTATTAGATGGCATTAAGAGGTAATCGTAAAACTATAGCAACCTCCATTTTTTAATACTCAAAGCATTATCGTGTGAAAGTCAACATTTACAACTACCCTTATTAGAAATTCAGTATGATATAGAAATGTCTATTACGATGGGTAGGCATGGGCATTTATGGACTTATCGACATCGATAAAATCGTTGCATTTTGGATTTATGTGTTTGGAGCTTTCTTAATTTTATTAAGTATTTTATTCGTATTTAATATTTTTGTCCATTGGGTGAATGCAAAAATTTAATAAATGAAAAGAACGATGATATAGGATTTGATAAATAAGTTTTCGGAAATGAAAATACGAAAACATTCTCTACGATAGTAAAATGAAAATTATGTCGCTATTAATTTCTTACTGTCTACTATTTAATGTCCTATTTAAATGTTTCAAATTCAATTCCATTTTTATGTCAGTACTTGGTTATATTTAACGTTACGACTGTTTGAAAAACTAAATACATTACGTGATGAAACGCCGCCAGCCAATATCAGATCATAAAAAATAGGTAAAGTGTAACTAGCGCGCAAAGATCAAAAGGCCGGCCGGCACACATATTTTATCGATAACTAGTCACATCACTTATTCGCACCTTGCCTACCATCTGCCGCGATGCACGTGAGGCAATTAAGGCCATCGACTTACATCGGGGGTGGCACCCTCCTTGGCAGTGGTCGTTTACCTCAGTACACGTAGGGGTTGTGCATGGTCACTGCACCAGTCATTGTTCGATGGTGACGACTCCCACGGCACACAAAGACCATATACTGCTGAACAATTCACACAGAAAGAGGGATGTGATGTGACGAAATGTGCACTCTGGATTCGTAATAATTTTATACAAAACAAATTGATGCGTATTGTTCATGCGTGTTATTTTCGTGTTGTAATTTTTTATAATACTGAAATAAATTTTATTTTATTATTTATATATTTTACCCAGCTGTTAATAAAAAGATAGGATAATGTTTTAGAAATGTATCTTTGGTCCATCTATTCTCTAAACGGGCGACAATATTTAAGCTTCAAAAAGCTTGACTTTCGTCATCATAAGTCATAACATCGAGTGAGCTGCAGTATTTACAGAAATTCTAAATGAATCAAACTAGGCTCCTCATTTTTATTTATTTCCCGACGTTAAACGCGCCATAAAGAGTTGTTTTTTTAAAATCGTACAGTTTATTAATATAATTTGCTATTTGAATTCATATTTCAGCTCTGATTACTTCTATAAGAATTTTGTCCTGAAAGTCTATTGGTTCGCATTACAGAGCATTTCAAATTGAGGAATTTTTATTTGTTTAAGTACCAAAGTTACCCAGTCAGTATTAAAACGATATCTCATGGCCATTGAGAGGCCCGGGGCGGGGAGATTTCATAAGTGTGTCAAAGAATGGGGTCTGAAGCACAGAGTGCTTCAAGAAATATATTATTTTGAAAGACGAAGCTATCATAAAAAGCTCGAACTGAGATTACAATAATAATTTTTAGTTCATACACTTGGCGAAGACGATTAACTTTTTCAAATAATTTATATTTATCCTCAATTTAATTTTCAGATGAATATCACATGTCGCCTTCATTAACATTTTTACCCGACTGCTCAAAGAGGAAAAAAACCTTTTTACACTCGACTGTTCAATCTTTTTAAAATTTATTTCATTGTTATTTTCTGATATTTACAAAAATCTCAATAGGTATTACATTTTGCAGAGGTAGTCTGGACTGATCAGAAGGAATGCAAATGTACGTCTTTCTTTAAGCATTCACTAACTTTAAACCGCGGCTTCGATCGTATGAAACCTTCAAATAAATTTTGTCGAACAACCATAACTTCAAAACTATTTTCTTTTACCCTCCTTAGTTTTTTTTAGATATAAGTTATCTTTATACTGCGCTAATATAATACCTTTCAGCTAATTAAAGCTGTATTGGCGATCTGTGAAGCTCTTTATCAGACGCTAGTAGTATTAAAATAAATATTGCTTTTGTGACAGTATTCATACGACGAAAACCTTATCGAAATCGGCGACAGACATTGTCAAAAATGTAAAAACATACGAGTCTAGATGAAATTTATTGGATTTGAATATGTATACCCACCGGAGTTATCTACAAACACTTGTGTCGTTAATTTTATCCCAGCATAACTTAATCGCGTCAGCCAGTCGGGAGATAAGGAGAGTCTCTTTAAGATTTTGGTGCCATCTAAGATTACTTCTAAGCAGTTTTAACGCGTTATAAATATATTAATTCAAGTCTTCTTTTTTTACTTATCTTTAAAGCAAGGTCATTTGGACATTTAGTAATAACAATATATGAAATGAATTCGTTTATTAATAATGACTTCATTCAAACAAAAAGCGACATATTTATACATTTGCCCGCCCCGGTCATACTCTAGGCATGTTGAGGAGTACGTGAGACCTTGTCCGTATTTCAAGGTCTCGGAAAGCACGCAGGATAATCCAGACGATACTGAAGCCGATACGAATTTAAATAGTTTTATGTACTGTGTAAATGATTGCTTCCTATTATTTTTATAGTAAAAATTACTCAATGATTAACCATAGCTTATTTGTTCAATTTAGTATTGAAGACACAAAAAACCATACACATATATTTCAGAAATGGAAACGAATCTTAGTCGAATTTGACCGACTCTTCTACATCTAGAGAATAGCGATAAAATAATAATATTTCATTTAATACGTCTTTACAGATATTTACATTGCAACAAGCCATCATGAGAAGAACCTGTCAACCGTTTATATGGCAAGTACTATTTACAGTGGAATAAAAAATAAACATCAAAACTCACTTGAAACTTAAAACTAAGTAATGAACAATCACTTATAATATAAATTTAGGTGAAGTAATTAAAAATATATATATTGTTTAAAATATCAAAGCGTTTTAATCAAAGATTTTTAAATTTTTGTTTGAATAGGTATATGTAACATTGTATTACAATTAAGGCAGATATATAATTATTTAAATTGAGACCATGAAAAATATTGAGTTTAGTTCCTATAATGATTATTTTGCATAGTGACACCATTTCGTGTCATGATGGATTAGTAAATTTGTTGTTGTAATTTTAATATTAGATATTAATTTGCCAGGTGAGCTATTATGCATGTATTTACTTAAAATAGCTGCAAGGTCACATATGTTCAAACCACCTAAAATAAAATTTTAGAAATAAAAAATAATGTTTTAAAAATTATTATCCTACAAAAAATATATCTGTAGTGTTTCTCAGACATCCAGACATCTGAATCTATTTTTTTTTGTTCTTACAAAATGTCTGGCAAATATGAATAGAAATAAATAATTGACAAAATGAAGTCTAGCAGATTTTTGCTGCTTGAAGTTAAATAATAAAAAAGCAAATCAAGTAACTTGATCTAGTTTTCTGCAAGTGAGGTTCCAGTCAATATTGGTCCACCTATTCAGGAGATTACCAGGAGCAAACTTGGGCTGGCCTGACCAAAGGCATAAATTTAAGCACCAACTGCATTGCAATGTTACCTTTGCCATTTATAAGTCAACTAGCTGACCCGGCAACTTTGTTCCGCATTAAAAGTAATAACTGCTGTCCCGCTAAGTTAATACTGCAATATCTTCGAATATATTCGTTTAAATTGCATGCTGTAAAGGGCCAGGATCATCTATATTACATGCACAATCTATTTAAGAAACTTAATTGGGTGAAAATTAATGCTGTAATGTTTAAAATCGGGCCATATATAGGCCATTATTTCTCATAAAAAGTAAAAAAAATAAAAATGGTCATTGTGGGTTGTTCATATGCCCCCTTGGACTTTTTTGTAGACCTTTTAAAGGTGTATAATAATGTAGTACGTTGTTTTGATTTATCACTTAGGGTTCAGGTAGGGTTTGCCATTAAAATCTTGAGAATTATCACTTTTTTTTTTACTACACTATACATTAATTATAGATCAAAACCACCCCGTTGACACCCTCTAACTATTAAAAAAACCGCATCAAAATACGTTGCGTAGTTTTAAAGATATGCGCATATAAGGGGACAGACAGCGGAACGTGACTCTGTTTTATACTATGTGATTCATAAAGTGTAACATCGCTGTGTCTGTTTTTATATATGTTGTTTATATTGACATAATAAACTAAAGGGGACAAATATAAAATTCAAATTCTAGCCCACACCAATGACTTTTAGAATATATTTTCGGAAGTTATGTGTGATAAGTATTGATGACTGAAAACTTTGTGCCCAGCGATTCACTAATTCAATTTGGGACATAAACATAACGGCGAATCGAGGCTTGACAGCCGCTGCCTACCTTCGGGTAGAAAAGGCTTGAAGTTATGTTATAAAATTCAAAGAGAGTGAATGAGTAAAAATAGTGCCTTATGGCGCTGTTCTCTCTGCCTACTCCGCAATGCCATTTCGCGTTATTATTAAATGTAGTGAGTTCATATAAAGCGTGTAAAAAGTAAAAATTGATATTTTTATCATAAAATCAAGAATATGGTCAAAAGTGACTTTAGGTACACTAGTGACTTTTATGGTCGCGTATAACGATACCGAGTAATATAAAAAAATAATAAAAAAACTGACCTGACCTGAGTTATAATTCACAACGTCATAATTAATGACAATAAATTCTATACTTGGCAAATATCTTTATATATCTTTTTATTCGACAAAAATCATCATTTTTATTATCATAAATAAAAAAGTAGTAGGTACTAAGCAAAAAAGTTTAAACAATAAAAATTGCTCAAACTACACTTACTTTTTTCGCCGGCTGGTATTTGTTTTATTCTCAACCGGGAAACTGAAGGATTCGCCGAAAATCCGGTATTGGAGATCGTCGTCATTACTTTGAAATTGCATTTCTTACACATAAAATAATACTTCTCGATGTAATAATACACTCTTATTACTATATTTTGATCTTAGAACCATTGTAACAAAACATTTTATGTTACACTCTGAACTTATTGAAACAGATTTACGGTTTTTATTTATCTACCGCCAATTGAAAATTTTGAGATAAAAATTTGGAGGTTAAAGTACATAAAAACGAAGAATTTTAAAAACACGAATCCGCAAGATGAATCTCGGCTGCTACGCGCGCGGAGCCGGACTGATTGAACAGTGAATGAATGAACACGTGCGGGGCGGGAATAAAAGACCGAACTTAGTGATGTGAAAAAATAATCGATAATGGAAATAATCAATTAAAATTCGATTTTTTTAAATAAACATGACTAATCGATTATTAATCGTTTTTTTTCTTAATCATTCAATTACATATTACCGATTTTTCATCTGCAACGCCGCGATATTAGGTTTGGTCTTCTGGCCCGGAACGAAAACTATTAAAGAATACTATCTCCATAATGTTATATTAATGCTATCTAAGAAGAAAGAATTATTTAAAATTGTCCAGTACTTTTTGGGTTTATTCATTACATACAAAAATACAAATCTTTCCTCTTTGTAATATAAGTGTAGTTTTAGATGCTGATACTTGTGGGTGCATTCTCGGAAATAGAAGTAATTAGTGGGGTAATCAGTAATAGCCTTAACCTCTGTGTCTATATATTTGCGCTAATTTGTATGTATGTAATATTATCTATTTATAATAAGTACTATGGTTTTTAATTGTTTTGTTTGTTTATTTTTAAGTATTATTTATTTTTTATTTATATTATGTATCTATTTTTTACGTTTCGTGTCTCCCAGGGTGTGGGATGAAAATCAGCGTTGTGGACTAGTCCTCAACACATGCTGAGCTCAAACCTAGTCCGGCTGACACTACATTTCACTTGAGCTATCTTCTTCACGCTTACCTTGGATATATGTATTTTTTAATTTATTTTACTTTTAATTTATAAGTGTTGGTAATAAGTGATGTTCTGTTTTTTCATTCTTGAATTTGTGTTGTGTAGTGTCTGTCAAATAAATGTTTCTCATTTATATTTTTATCTATGCATCTATGACCGCATTTCTTTTATACCTTTGAAAGAGTTTAGTTATTGATTTAATCAAATATTCACTAGATGGAGTCAATGAATAATACTATTTTATTTACCGAAATTTGGTTGATATGTCATTAATTATTCGTTGGTAAAACTTCTTAGTCTTCTTCTTAAAGTAAAACTTTTTAGTCAGGAAAAAATCGTTTGAAAACCAACTATTTTTTCGTGACTAAAAGTTTTGTAAAGATTTTAGAAATCGATTTTGGTTTTGATTTTGAACAAAGTATACGACTACAAGGACCACAAGTAGATGGCGTCAATATTTCCATGTTGACAATAAATCTGGCAATTCCAAATGTAAATATTGCCCAAAAATTTTAAAATCATATAATATTAAGAAATCGATTATTTACTAAAATAAAATCAATTTTTAAATTATCAAATAAAATTTCATTATTATTTAATACAATTTTTTCATAGTAATAAATTAATCGATGAATCAAAAATCGTTTTTTTATGTTAAATGTCACATGCCTAACTGAACTACGAACGAATGAAAGAACTAGTTCATAGTGGTCAGCGTTATGGTTCATCACCATAGAGTAAGTTAATATGGAGAAGACTTTTAGTTACAAATTTATGTAAGACCACGAATACACAATAAACTCAGATCTTAGTTTTCTTTACTGCCACTAAAATTTAAAAGTTACTTAAATCGCGTTTAGTATCTAACAGAGCTCTCAACAGCAACAAAACTTCCCGCTTTAAAATTAAAAACGAGTACTTCTTGAAAATAATGCCCTCTACCCGTGAAAATTATTTTCCCTGAATGGAGACCATTTGTTCAACATTGTGTTAGAACTCGTGTGTACCTAAATTTCGTGGTAAGACAAAAATGGGCGGTAAGACATAAAATGGAAATACGAGCTTCGCGAGCAGAAATATTTTCTGTTGTATGGTCCCTATTTTTTTTCTTGATTTTGGGAGGTAAAGTTAAAGGGAGTAAAAGGTTGAAGTGGGATGGGAAAGGCATGATTAAGGAAAAATGTTTGATGTGACGAGAAAATGTTTAATATATGAGAATCTTAAACTCAATTGTTTGTCGTATCAATTAATATCTTCATAAATAAATGAAACCTGCAAACTGTGGTTGGTTTCTAAACTAATTTCAATTAATATAACATAACTTACCACCACTTTATTATTATTTTGTTAAATTATCTGTCACTTCAGTAAAAAAAGTTTAAGCTTTTTGAAGGGAGTACTAGATCGGTGGTATAAGCTACTCTCTCTATTTTCAGATTACTCTAGTCGTAACTATGCTAAGTTAAAGTCCCTCTTCACTAATCTTCAGTTCTTTTGCCCATTTGAATTCTGCGTATGCTAATATTGTTTTGAATTAGTTAGTTTTTATTGCAGGCTATAATTCTAAAATCAACATCTAAAATTTGACAAACTGGAAAAATAACCAAACAAACAGACCAAACAGAATCGTTACGTATGTAAACCCCTAAAAGTGCACAAATATTTAATAAATTTGTAGTCCTGTTGGGCATACTCGCGACCACGCAATTAAGCTTAGGAGCGGCTAGGCCGATTGCAATGAAGCTAGGTGTTAATATTCAGGTAGGTACACTTAAAGGTTAGATTTAAAATTTGAGCCAAAAGCACTGTGACAGTATTAATATTTGATATTTTATAAGTTTGCATTGTATTATAACAGTATTCGAAATTAATAATAAATAATAGTTTAAAAAAACTAAAAAACACGCTTTTTATAGAAAACCGAACTAAAAAATAGAAAAATAAAAAAATATACATATATTTTATTTAAAAAAAAGCGTGGGGTGCTTTGTAAGATATTATCGAAATGATAATCACTCTACTCATATCTGTCAATAAAATATATAACTATTGACACCATGCACCCCACGCTTTTTTTTTTAAATAAAATATTTATTTTTTTTTTTCTATTTTTTAGTTCGGTTTTCTATAAAAAGCGTGTTTTTTAGTTTTTTTAAACTATTATTTATTTTATATTTTTTAGTTCGGTTTTCTATAACAAGCGCGTTAATAGCGCCATCTGTGACTTATACAAGGAACTCGTTTCAAGTTGATAACGTAGACTTTCCGCTGATTGCGAGAAGTGAACTATGAACACTAAAAATCATATTTTGCAAATTGAAAAATGGAATAATTTTATCAAATTAGTGTATTGTCATCGGTCCTCAATAAATCTACAAAGTTTGAACGAAATCTGGCCGTTTAAAGTGAGTCAAAATCGCGCCCAAAGAAGTCGGTTACAAACAAACATACAGGTGAAGCTAATAAAAAGCTAATAAAAAACAAAAAAATCTTACATTTTCCGTTTTTCATTTAAGGATTCGTTGCAGGTGTCAGTAGCGCTGAGTAGCGTTATCGACAGAGACTACATACAAGACAATATAATCTATGCGTTGTATGCGGGCAATACATTAAAATATATGGGAAGTACTTATTACAGCTACTTACACTTCTTCTTTGACGATGACGTAATCTTCTTCAGCCTCACTCGATATTTTCGCTTGGAGTACTTTCAACCTCTCTATCTGTAGTTGCAGGTACGATTTTGTTGCTGTATCTTCATCCATGCTGTTAAACAAATGTAATCAGTACGATACGTTTTTTATTGAACTATTTACCAAGAAAATATTCGAAAATATATTCTTTTGAATTTTATGTTTCTAATTTTTTTTTCTAAATAGGTTATAGTTTTATAATATGCATTAAATACATAAATGTAAATAAATAAAATTTGAACGTGTTTTAGTAATGTCCACATAAATTCTTCTTAAGAATAATAAATGCATAGGGATGTATCTAAACGGTATGTTTTTTTTCAATTTTTAAATGTTGGTTAAAAATGTATGTTGTACGCATACAGCCACGCAGTTTACTGCATTAATGATATCGCAGGCTTGACCGGTAAAACACCACGACTTCGCAGAATAACAATGTAAAGTGGCACAAGCCGCGTATCTTTCATTGAGAGAGGTATCCGAAGGCGCACCCTTCCCCCTCCTCTCCCATGTTACTCCCATAAAGGCCGTCAATGTAACTGTAACACTATCTAAATTGCAGGTGATCACGGGCGGCGATACTTGCCATCAGGTGGCCGCTTGCTCGTTTTCCCTCCCATTCCATAAAAAAGAGCTGCTGTAAAAATCTTAGGGTAGATACATATTTTACATAACATAACTTCACGCCTTTTTCTGCCCGAAGGTGTAGACAGTGGCTGTTAAGCCTCGACTCGCCGTTATGTTTACGTCCCAAATGGAATAGGTGGAGAACCTATTGCCATACCGGGCACAAAGTTTTTAGTCGTCGATATTTATCACACCTATCTTTCGATTAATTTCGAAAATTCATTGGTGTGAGCCAGGATTCGAAACCGCGACCTCTGGATTCAGAAGCGGGGTGCTCGACCACTGGGACCACCAAGACTCTCCTCTTGTGGGGTAGGCGGAGGGAATAGAGCACCATAACATACAGATTCTTACCGATCTCACTTACTTCTTCGACTTTCATAACTCTTGGGATACATGCTCGTCAGTAAAACAAAGTATTTTGGAAGGTAATGTCAGGACCAAATTGGAAATGCGTCCAAGTTTGATCATGGAAAGTGTATCATGTGGCGGTTCTAGGCTCCTGCATCCTTCCGCTTTTGCACTGTATATCTACATAGGCGATCTAATATGTATCTTCCAATCTTTACACATGTCCGAACCATCGGAGCATGGTCTTCAACACCAACACCCTCAATCTAATTTCCTGTCTTACAACCTTGATTTCGACGCGGTCGGTTAGCGTCACTCCGCAAATTTATAGTTGTTTAATTAAAGTTTCATGCGCTTAATTTACTATAATACTTTTTGACGATTAAAATTATAAATTCGATAATCAACTATAGACACTACCAGTCCATAGGTAACATTAAATCATACTTATATGTTTATTTTTTTATTTTATAATATATAAAAAAGCCATATCCTTATTAAGTATGTTAGGAGTCTCGGTGGTCCAGTGGTCCAGGACCCCGCTTCTGAATCAAGAGGTCGCGGGTTCGAATCCTGACACTGGCTCACACCAATGAATTTTCGGAATTAATTACGGAAGTAATATGTAATAAATATCGATGACTGAAAACTTTGTGCAATAGGTTCGCCACCTATTCCATTTGGGACGTAAACATAATGGCGAGTCGAGGCTTAACAGCCACTGCCTACACCTTCAAGTAGAAAAAGGCGTGAAACTATGTTATGTGTTCAGTATGTGTACCCAAGCAGTATCTTACATAAACAGTAATGTAATTTTTTTATGGCATAGGAAGACAAACGAGCAAGTGGGTCAACTGATGATAAGTAACTTCTCACCTCCGGATACCTCTCACACCGAACGAAACGCGAGACACTTTACGCCGATATTCCGATTGGTCGTGGTATTTCACCGGTCGAGCCGGCACATAGACGAAGCGAAAAACGTGTGTTTACCACTATGTCAATTATTGACAGTTAAATGTTAATACACTTCGTAAAAAAAATCCGAAGTCATTGCTGGTCAGATAAAGTATTTGGCGTCTACATACTAGTAGATAATTTTCTATGTAATTATTACAGTTTAAATTTACTGATTATATTATATTAAAGTTTAAATTTACAAAGCTCTTCGCAGATCGTTATTGGATTCTATTAATACTTCAGCGGTCGCCACAGAACTAACCTAAGAATTAATATTGTTTATCCATTGGGCCTAAACTCCTAAAATAATTCGTGTTCCCTATAGTACAGATCCTTAATAATATTTTGATAGATTAACGAAGTCCATTTCAAAATACAATGCAGAAAAACTGAAGAATATAGTTGCATAATCAACTAACATTATCACGGACGACGACATTGAACCTTGATACGCAAGTAATTGTGCAATAAACTTCGACACAGCATGTTTTAGATCTTTAAAATCTCCTAATATTATTCAATAAATACATTCATATCGGAAAACAGCTATGATATCAGTTACACTTGTCTTTATAATTAACGAATCCCTTTCAAATAAGAATCCGTTAAACATTCGAAGATCGAATTCGAAGGAAAAACGTTATGGCGAACAGTAGTAAACATACTAAATCACAAAAAAATGCCACTTCTATCATTGATACTTTAATTCTACCTACGTAAATAACACTAAAGGAATTTTTTTATATATGCAAGGTAGTTTGTAAAGGCATTGTTAAATGTTACACTTATTTTGCTATATAACGTGTCCACAATGACAGCAAGTCATTAATATCGATCGCAAACATACCTTGAGCGTTCATTTTTCTCCATCTAGTTTAATATTACAGCTTTCACATTAAGATATAATGTAAATTAAATAATATTGGGTAGCTTCAGACATTAATTAAATTAATTTAGATTCCACAAAAATATAATGTAATAAATAAAAACTTTTCCTAATCATATAACCACAATTCGTTAGTATTCGTTATAATCAAATGAGGACACTTTCCCTTTCACTCATTCGCATTACGCTACCGTATGTGTGAAAGAGAAGGCGTTAAAACTGTAAATAGCAGTCTAACATCATGACGGTCCTATTCAGCGCCATCTTTGAAAGGAACATTATATCTGTTGAAGTCTATGATTCACGTAGAGTATTGCCATTTTCTATCTTAACAATAAAACAACTTTCAATCCTTCGAAACGTCGGGAAATACATAGAAAATAGGTTCTAAATAAACGCGATATAATCCATATAATATTGTTTTAATGATAAGAATGTGATTCGCGAAAATCTAAGAAATAAATATTTTCTATCATGTTATTATTATATAATATTTTAATTATTTCTAATAAGAGCTGCCCTGGACAATATAATAGCGAAGCTTTTTAGCTCTGATTCAATTATATAGTGACTACAATTTGTTGACGTATGATGTTTTTGTAAAAATTGACATTGCATATTTTTTGTTACTTTACTTTAGAGATCATTTTCACGAGTATATAAATAAATAAATATTTATGTACTCGTGAAAATGATCTCTGTAAAGAGTTCGAAACGTCGGGAAATAAATAAAATAAATAATACATAAACGCGATATAATCCTACAAGTTATTTTAATGTTATTATTTGTAATTTTTTGTATTTATATTACCAAAGGATGTTCCTTGGTTACCATTTTGTAAAAAAATAAAATTTTATGAATAAATAAGTGATTGATTGATTGAAAGCAATTAATACAGCCAGAGTAAAAATATTTTTTCGAACATAAAAGAAGCCTAAGGTATTGCTTATTACATCATTAACCTGCCAAAAAACTTCCGAAAAAAGTTTAAGTCCCGTCAAAATTGGTCAAGCCATTTCAAATATTAGCCGGCATATTTAAAAGACAGATAGACAAAAATATTAAAAAGTTATTTGGCCGATAACTGCCGTATCTATATTCATATGTGTGTATTAAAAATAGGTTATTTGAATATTACAAACAGACACTCGAATTTTATTTTTATGAATTTAAAAAATGCACACAATTAATAGCTCACTACCAATTTTCAGCAACAATTTTCAGCAGTTGCCAGACTTGTCTATTTTTAAGACTTAGAGGAAAAGAGAATGCAGTGACAAAAAAATCAGACACAACTGTGACAAAACTGTTAAATAATGTATTATTAAAACGTTTCACATGAGGTTTCACAAGTCAGTGTATGCATTTTTGGTATCTGTGGGACCCGGGAAGTTAATAAGGTAGATTATTTTTCTCCTATAGTTTTATTATAAATATATTATAAAATGTTGATGACCAACAAATTAATCAGAATATGTAACGGTATGTGCCTGGATCCAAATTTTTAAGTAAGTACTCTTGCCTTTAGATGTTTCACATCAAGAAATAACTGAATAAATGCATACATATTAGGTAACTATAACACGCGGGAAGTTACAATATATCTTATATCTTTAAACGAGCAATTCTTGTATATATATATGTATATATATATGTATATTAATTGGAACTCGGAATCGGCTCCAACGATTTTCATGAAATTTAGTATATAGGGGGTTTCGGGGGCGATAAATCGATCTAGCTAGGAATCATTTTTAGAAAATTTCATTTTATCGTGTTTTATCGATAATCAACTTAAACATCAACTTACTTTTTGGAATTCCTGACATCTATTGGCGAATGCTATAATTATTTTAAATTGTGAGCAACTAACTTGCTTTAACGACAACAACACTAAAGCTATTCCAGCAGATGGCGTTGTTTATAAAAAAAAAGAAAATACCGAGCAAAGCTCGGTCATCCAGATATTATAAATATATATGTTATCCATTGCCAATCTAACAAAAGGTTGTTTATTAGCTCGCAGTTACTATATAGTAAACATCATTTTTTCTGAATTTCCTGTTAATACAATCGCTGTAAAATTAGAACTACAACAGTTGAATCATTAATGTGAGAACAACTGTATCTACAGCTGCAAAACTTCGCACGCAAAAATGCCAAAGCTTACACACGTGAATTATTCAATTACAGCATTTTAGCGCATTATGGGGCATAATGTTTAACTTAACGTTGATTTTCCAACTACAGCATCGCTACACACAATCGAGCACTCGAAAAATAAGTGCTTTCGCATGATGCGTGCAATGTAAAGTACTCACTTTTTTTATTCCACATTTATTTTAATAGTAACACTGAACTTAGCGCACTCTACTTGAGCATTTTAACACCAATTCACCAATACGCGTTCCAATTAAGCTTCAGCACAATTCGGCATTGTGCGATGTTGTGCGACACTGTGTCGCTTAATGCGTTGTATATGAATAATTCGTTATATCGATACCTTAATTAGCAAAACTACTAACTCCACTTTTTTTCGAAAATGGCATTTTGATACCGGCAGATACTAGATATTCTCTAGTTTCTATTGGTATCAAATTATTCATTTTCGAAATAAAGTGGAGTTAGTAGGTTTGCGAATTATGGTATCAATATGTGTCATGTGATAAATACAAATAAGGTTAGTTTTTAATAATTTTTATTTTTTGTACTTTTGTCGATTGGCAGCACCGCTTCAGTTTCTATCCATAGACTATAACTAAATGTCAATGTCAGTGTATCCGTGAGTGGCGCGGAATTTCGTTTTAATAATTTTATTTGCTATTTAGAAAGTTATCGAAATTTACATAAATAAACACATTAACCATGAAGTTCCGAGCAGTCATGATTGATGCCGCTCCGATGCGAGAGTTTTCAAGTAATTTTAATAAAATAACATTTAAATTCATGTGTGGCGTTGTCCTAATAAAAACTATAAATCTTATTTCTGATATTAAATTACAGATGTAGTCACAACAATATCTAAGTTGTCGAAAGAATGCGTATTAAGATTGGCCGATGATAAGTTATATTTTATTGTAAGTGAAGAAAATAGTGGGCCATCACCACCAATTCTTTGGTGTGAAATACCTCATGTTATGTTTTTTTCGGAATATCAAATGATTGGTATAGATGAAGAACATAGAGACATTTATTTGGCTATTAATTCAGGTAACTGGTTAGTTTCACTTATATTTCTGCTTTAAATATATCTAAGCATTTCATATTTGTGTTACTGTTATTAATTAAAATTTAACCATAATATTTACATATTTTGCAGCTAACTTGGCAAAATCCTTAGTTACTTTGAAATCGGCAAAATCTTTGAAAATGAAACTCACCAAGAAGCAATGTCCATGTCTTTCCCTAGAAATAGAAATGGTTTGTGATGTTATACCTTACATTTTTTTTGTGCTAGATAGATGGTAATTCTTTAGTTCATTTGCAATAATATTCACAAATAGAAAAAGCAATTATCACAACTCTCTACTATGCTCCATCTCTCTAAGATATAAATTCTTTTACAACATTTTAATATATAACCAATATTTATAAATAATATTTATTTACAATAATTAAAAGAAATACATTAATAACAATATATCTATATATAAAACCAGTTAAAATCAAATTTCTCCGCATCTTGGTCTAATTAATCTAAATTTCCATTTATAAATACAAATATGTATGTTACTCTAGATTGCTAACTTTTTTACACCTTATTTTTGGTATGATTTTTCAAGTATTTATTAATATTTCCTAGCAATTAACTTAACCTATATACTGCATAATTTTTAAAAATTAGTTTCCCAACTTTCCTGTTGCAGGCTAATAGTATTACATCATCATCATGAGCCTATTACAGTCCACTGCTGGACAAAGGCATCTCCCAATGTGCGCCACAACATCTGATTCCCTGCCTTCCGCATCTAGTCTTTTCCAGCAGCCTTTCTGAGGTCGTCTCACCATCAGGCTGGTGGGCGTCCTACGCTACGTTTACCAAGACGCGATCTCCACTCTATGACCTTCTTACTTCATCTACTATCGGTCCTTTGGCAGATATGACCAGCCCATTGCCACTTCAGCGAGCGTATTCTACAAGCTATGCCCGACATAGCTTGTAGAATACTTAGATTAATTCCCTGGCGGCATAGCTCGCTGAGCGACTTTAAATTTGGGGACCAGCCCAACCATGAGTGTCCACGTTTCGGCACCGTAGGTCATCACCGGTGAGACGCACTGGTCAAAGACTTTGGCCTTCAGACCTTGCGGTATAGGCGAGCTGAAGACTCGACGCAGTTTGCGCAATGCAGCCCAAGCCCAAGCCTCCTGTCGTCCTCCTTCTCGAAGTTTCGTCTACCGAACTGGATAATTTGGCCTAGGTAGACGTATTTGTTTATGACTTCGAGAACTGACCCTTCGACACTTATCGGTCCGGGCACGACATGTTCATTGAACATGACCGTGGTCTTGTCCAAGTTCATG
Organism: Euproctis similis; assembly: GCA_905147225.2. Classification (NCBI taxonomy): domain Eukaryota; kingdom Metazoa; phylum Arthropoda; class Insecta; order Lepidoptera; family Erebidae; genus Euproctis; species Euproctis similis. Next base: position 19,653,856 of record LR990106.1, read on the forward strand.
CGCAAACCGACACGCCGGGAGGACTCGTCAAGGCTGCGCAACATTCCGTTTAACTGTTCCAGCGACTCTGCTATTACAACAACTATTACATACTAAATAAAAATAACCATTTATATCCTCTATATTAGTATGGATAAAAATTGAAACAGAGTCTGCTCATTAATTATATCTTATATAGTTTTGTGAGTTTTAATTCTTATATCTGTTTCATTACAGCCATCGGTGACATCACAACAAATAAGACAAGTGAGCCATGACATACCTATTACTGTAATACCAAGGAAGATGTGGTCTGATTTCCATGAGCCTAGAGTTCCAAGGCCTGATGTAAGTATAGTCGGCCTGATGTAAGTTTTGATGTCCACAGAATTTTCTTATTTATGGGGCCATTCAAGTATCACATAAGCAGATTTAGTACAATTATTTACCCCCCCCCCACTGCCCTTGTCAGCAAAAGTAAGGAAAGCTCTTATCCCCTACCCCCATAATTACATAATCATTTAAAAAAAAAAATTAAAGAGACTATTGACCACGATTGGTCTAAGGTTTTTTTGTAAAATTGAATAGCTACTGATGACGTAATCATCATCTGGACTCCCTACTCCCCATGTCATCAAAAATAAGCAAAGCAAACACCCCCCACAGCCCTATAGTACTTAGTAATACTTGAACGGCCCCTAGGTATTGATTTGCAATGCAGAAAATCATATTACAGAATTTTATTCATTAAGTTGCCCCTAGTTTGGCAAAATTCATCAAATTTACTTTTTAGATATCAATTGAATTACCCTCCTTGAAACAATTGCGGACCACTATAGATAGAATGAAGACTATGTCAGCTGAAGTAGTCATACATGCTTCAGCTGAAGGCAGATTAACTTTACAAATCAAGACTGATATGGCCAAAGTGTCTACAAGGTTTAAAGATTTGAGGGTTGAGTCTTTTGCAGGTAAGTTAAGCTTGCAAACAAATAGAATTTACCTTCATTACCAAGTTATACCACACAGGTTCTTCTGATTAAGAAGGATTAGCAAAAACTTGTTATAAAAAGATCCAAATAAATTTCCATTTTAAATACTCCTATATCTTAAACCATGGTAGAGCCACATAACTTCACGCCTTTGTTACCCGAAGGTGTAGACAACGGCTGTTAAGCCTCGTCTCGCCTTTATGTTTACATCCCAAATGAAATAGGTGGTGAAGCAATTGCCATACCGGACACAAAGTTTTCAGTCATCGATATTTATCACACATAACTTTCGAAAACAATTTGGAAAAGTCATTGGTGTGAGCCAGTGTCAGCATTCGAACCCGCGACCTCTGGAACAGAAGACTTGTGCTTGAACACTGGACCACCGAGACTGAAATACTACAAGCTCTCAGAATATTGACGTAAAGTGGTACATGTAGAGTATTGTTCAATGAAATGAATTTGGATGCCCACCTCCCTTCTCCTTTATAGGCCAGCAATGCAATTGCAACACCATCTCAACACCACTTTGCTGCAGTTGTCCGTGGGCAGTTGCTTTTTTCCCCTTCATATAGAACATCTTTCTGTATTAGTGTACTTATTTCACTCTTTTTTGTATGAGATCGGAGGGTGTTACCAGATGGTAAGCAACCTGCGCCGCCCATGGGCACCAGAAAGACATATAGAGTTACCATTGCGTTGCCGATCTTTAAAAGAGTAGGATAGGAAAGGATGGGGAAGCGGGGTGGGCCTCCGGGTACCTCTCTCGCCGAACGAAACGCGGCTTGAGCCACTTTACGACGATCTTCTGAGAGGTATATTACCGGTCGAGCCGGCCCATTCATGCAGCAAACTGCTTGGCTCTACCTCTGCCAAAAATCACTCTCGGTATCTTTTATTGAAAAATACTTAAGAATCAGACACACACACTGTCATCGTCTGCTTAAATGATAGAAGTAGATTAGTTCACATTTTATTACTATTATTTCCAGGGCCCATAGACCATTCAGATTCTGAAACTGAGTCACAAACCAATGAAGATATGTCTCGTGTTTGTTCCTGCAGAGTTGATGCTAAGAAACTATCAATGTTCCTTAGTGCTGATCACATATCAAGCAACAGGACAGTGTGTAGTATTGTCAACAAGAAATTAGTAATATTGTGTTTGCACACAGACATCAATGTGAAATTGCAATGTTTTATTACTGGTATTATCTACTAACTCTTTGTTAAAAATGTTTCTTTCTACAAAGACTGTCCAAAAAGAAACATCATTTTAACCCTTGCACCAAAACAAGTGACATCTTAAAAATATATGTATGTGAATGTTTAAAAGCAGATTTTAATTAAATACAAATTATACATAAAAAATATGGACTATATCTATATTTTAATTACGGTTTTGTGAAATTTGAAGTTTAAAGAACTCATACAAAATATTTTTGTAGTTACAAGTTATAAATCCTACATCATCAAGTTCCACATGGATGTGTTTTTTAAAAAATAACATGGTTAATTGAATTCAATTTTCATTTATTGAACCTTTTCAACAAAAATTAAGTATGCTCATGCAAATGGCTTCCAATAGTTACATGGGTGAATTAACAATTGGCTATTTATTATAAGCAAACAAACAAACTGTAGTCACTTTTATTTATTAGTTGATAAAATGGTAGAAATATATATTTGCAGATTACTGTAACCAACTATTCTTGAGATTGGGACATATAAAAATTAGAAAGAGTTATTAACTTCAGCTGCATTGACAATAACTTAATAAACAGAAATTATATTTATTAATTATACAATTGACGCGCCAATCATACATTTGACATCAAATGTATTATTGCCGACCTATCTAGGGATTAGGGAATAGTTATAAATATGTAGTTTATTTTTATAAAAATATGTAACATATTTTACTATAACAAACATTGTGCTTTTCATGATGATAATATAATGTAACACTGGATTAATTTGCTAAGACTTAAAAGCACTAAGAATTTAAAGCCATTTGGGGTTGAGACTCTGGGTACATTGGTATTCAGCGTGGCAATACGGCCAGTCTTCTGGGCATGCTGACAGTAGAACGAGATGCGGAGAAATTCGATTTCAACTAGTTTTTTCATTGTATATATGATTAAAAATGTAATTAATTTATTTTCTCTTACTATTTGTATTATTATGTATTATTGTTGTTAATATAAAGTTATAATACTGTAATATATTTTTTGCAGAATTTATTAAACAGACAGCAGGGACACGTAGTTATTGGATATTAGGCTTTCTAAACAAAAAGCTTTCTATTTTCTATGGCATCTGCATTTTTCTATAAAGTCACCAAAGGAATAATTGATGTTGCACAGAATATTTTATGTCTGTTCCATAATAACAATAATCACATAAACTTGTAATTGCCATATTATTAGTTAGAAAATATAACAAAAAAAATGTCATAAATTATTTCAAATTTAATCAATTGTAGGTGAGCTGGAACGATCTCTCGTTGTCTCTGCGTAATGTGTCGTGCGTTGCTTTCAATTGGTCCAACTTGGTAGATATTTGCGATATTGAATTGTCGATCCATTGCATTGAGGACATGTGGGCGTTCAGGATTCTTCCAATTTGGACGATCTGAAATTAAGTTCTCATTTTAGAACTACACAGCTATGTATCACATGATGGGTGGATTTGGTGTCATATTATTTCAAGCTTAACAAACATTTCTTCAGATTTTATGGAGCTACTCATAATTTTATTACATGGCCAGGCGTGAAATTTGATCAAGAATTTTTGTTGCATAGCTACAAAACAAATAAATTATTGGATGAGATGATAATCATCTTATATGAATAGAATAGAATGAATATGTGGAATAGGTAACTAAATCAAAACTCACTGGATCATTGGTATCTTGACTTCTATTTGTCTCATTAAGATGCTCAATAACTTCCTTGAGATCTTCTGACATTTGCCTGAGCTGAGTGTCCAAATTTTCAGCTAAGCTATACCTGAAAAATAATGAAAGTAGTATACTCTCATAATTATCCTCAATAAGGACACTAAGATAACTTTTAATTTCCTGTAAACAAGATTATCAGATCCATACATAAATTCACGCCAAGGGTAAGCATATAGAAGCGCGCGAGCGCAAGATTCTTATGCAAATACCTCTGTTCTTAATCTTTCATGAGTCTTACATTCTAGTCCGTTTTTAGGGCTCTCCTGATAATGATCATGGAAAATGTGTCATGGCCATCCTCCACTCTTACATCTGTCTGTTTTTATAATTCTCAGATATTTCTTGAAACTGAGATTTAATATTTCTTGTATTGGCTATATTTGATTGATATTAATGATTTTTAATTAATTAGAACTGGTACATTGCATTCAAGATGTTCACAATGATAGTTCACTGAAAATTTAATTACTCCTTTATTAAAGTTATTTATTTTTAAGGTTTTAGACTATTGGGGATATCTTTACATAGAACCACAACACTAATATATACTAACTACTAAATAAAAATATTATTATAATGAATAAAAATGACTTACATATGCTCTCTCTCCGGGTCCCTAAGTCTATCTGTGTTATCAGCCAGCAACTGTTTCTCCATTGGAGTCAGTAAATCTTCCAATTCCTTCTGCTGGGCCAGTACAAAGTCCAACTCGTGCTCTAAACTCTCTTGTTCATTCTTCACTGTTTGTACTGCATCATTTAGTTCCACTATCTGAAAAAATCGTTGCATCAGCATGAAGAATTTAGAATCTAGGATTGATATACTGTATAAATTTGTAGACTTATATTGCATTATTATTTGTTTAAACACTGAGATAAAATAGACATTTTGCCATAGCCTGATTAACTGAATGTTTTTGAAAATAAAAATACAATCTTTCAAATGGTTTTCTGGGAATGGCAACTGGGGCAGTAATGAAAGCATGAGGTAAAAACTTATACAGCAACATGTCGACGAATGCAATTACGGTCAGTGATATTTTCCTATGAAGCAAGGGTGAAAATTTTACCAGGTTGTTCATTGGGAGTGTATCATTACTGGATTTGTTTTTATGGGATAGGAGGGCAAACGAGCAGGCGTGCCACCTGATGGTAAGCAACCAACGCCGCCCATGGACACCAGCAACACATAGTGTTACTGTTGCGTTGCCGACCTTTAAGGGATAGGGGATAGGAAAGGATGGGGAAGGGGGGTGGACCTCCGGGTAACTCTCTCACCGAACGAAACGCGGCATGGGCCACTTTACGTCGGTCTTCTGAGAGGTCGTGGTATTTCACCGGTCGAGCCGGCCCCTTTCATGCAGCGAACTGCTTGGCTCTACCACTGTTAACTGTTATAGCGGTATCAATATAGTGTTAAACTTCATGTACTATATAGTCATACCTTTTCTCCGTTGGCAATGAGCAATCGATCCCAAGCGTTGATCTGAGTAGCTTGATTTATAAATGTCTTCTCTTGCTCCTCCAGCTCCAACGTCCATTTGTTTATGTTCTCCTCTAGTTGAGCGAATGTTATTGAAGTGATTGCTTGCGGAGGTGCTGAATTTGTTGTACTGGAAATAATCAGGGTTTAATTATAAATAGATATTTTTTAAGACTTTCAAATATTAAAGATTTCCTAATTTTACATAGCAAAATATGTGCAACTAGCAGACGAAGCGCTGTAAAAGGTTGTTCAACAAAAAAATTTAAGCGGTGCACCACCCTTAACATTTAGGAGTATGAAAATTAGATGTGGACCCATTGTCAGACCTACCCAATATGCACACAAAATTTCATTAAAATCGTCAAGCCATTTTTGATTTTGGTTTCGTACTTATAGACGCAAACATATTATGGTAAACGTATTTTTTTTTTTAATTTCTCATTTATTTCTTAGCATCAGTGGGGCATTCCCACTGATGCTCCTTGCAGGTAGATTTCCAAAAAATGCGTTCTTAGCTGACGTAAGGAATATTCCTACCAAATTCAAGTCAATCGACTTTATAGTTGTTAATTTGATGATTCAGTGAGTTTAAAAATAAGATCTCATAAATAGAAGATGAAATTATGACTTACGTAGTGGTGGTTGTTAAACTTGCCATTGCCGTGGTGGGTTTGGTTAGGGCTGATGCCAATACTGAAAATAACAAAGAATGGTATTAACAAATTAATCTTAATATAAATATATTACAAAACATGAACACATAAAAGTAAAAAAAAGGCAGTGGTTTTATTTTCATAGGTCTTCACAGACACTTAAAAATAGACAATGTACAAAAATGTTTAAAATTAAAATATTATTTAAAATGCTTAGAGGTGAGCGCTTGAGGCAAGTGCCTTCATGGAACAAGAAAACACGGAAGCAATCGCCACGAGCGGCCCGATTCCGAGTGTAGGGGCTTTCATGAGAAGAATCGGGCAAAAAACTCATGTGCCAAATACTCTTTTCAAAACCATTAAAAATTTATACAATAGTATTATCATCGCTACTGAAAAAATAGTGCATAAAAGGTGTAGCAGCCAGACTACTTGACAATCACAGTTATGATCCAACCAACTTAAAAACACATAACTTCACGCCTTTTTCTACCCAAAAGGCAGTGGCTCTTAAGTCTCAACTCGCCGTTATGTTTACATTCCAAAATGGAATCGGTGGCGAACCTATTGCCATACCGAACAAAAAGTTTTCAGTCATCGATACTTAACACACATAACTTTCAAAAAGTCATTGGTGTGAGCCAGGATTTGAACCCGCAACCTTTTGATTCAGAAGCGGGGTACTCGACCACCAGATCACCGAGAGAATTTTAATTTACATATATACTATGTAAGTTTCTTTTCTTTTTTTTTTATTTGTCCAGTTGGATTCCTACACTATTATTTTGATAAAATTTTGCATACTGTGCAGTCGCGTATATCAAATAATGAAATGGAATAAAATTTCGAATGAGTAATTGGAATAAATCAGATCATTTAAATTTCCTACCAGACAGAGAGCGAGAGAATTTATTTAGAGTTAAATAAAAAAAAATCGAGTAAGTCAAATGCTAATTTAGATCGAATGTCGAAATATTTCAATGACCTTAAAAATATTTAAACCAATAATTTTGTTATTTTAACAATTTACTAATGACAAAGGAGTGAGTTATTTTTATGTCAGAGAAAATTTGAAATCTTATTCCAATTAAGAATAATTCAAACTTATGACATAAAAAAACAGATGTTATTATTTCTATAGAGTAGGATTTTGTTACGAATACACGTACTATACTCCCAGTCTATTGCTCTGGAACTTTTTTATACGTTTTACCAAAAAGACACCTTAGACCAATCTTGTAGAGGATCTTTTGACGAACATTTTATTCCTTTATTTTTTTTTTAATTTCGTCCATTTAAAACGTTATGGAAATCCGAATCGCAAACGAAATACTTAACTTATTTTTGTCGATTGTAAATATTTTCTTCCAATTTTTTTTTTGTTAAATTCGTATAACTTACTCAAAAAAAAAACTAAATTAAAAAAAATGTCTTCATAAGATCCTCTACAAGATTGGTCACAGGTGTTTTTTTTTTTGGAAAACGTATAACAAAAATGTTACAGAGCATAAAAGAAATTTTTTATAAAAACTTTTTCGCGTATAACTTCTTTTATTTTCAATTTAGGGCGAAAACACAACAGGGCAACAAATATATACATATAATATTTGCAATGGCAATAAACATATTTGTACGCAAGATGTATGCTATTGCGGATATTATTATTAGCGAGAGAAAAGCGGCGTGTGCCATTTCACGCCGAAATTCTTCTTTGGCTGTAGATAATATGTATTGAAGAAAACTATTAAATTTCTAATAGTTTTCTTCGGGTTCGGCTTCGGCCGAAGGTTGTAGAGATTGCCGATTAATCGACTTCAGCGAAAAATAGTCGGACATTATGTCTCAACAAATTTTTTTAAGACGCATAGTTGTGGAGATATCAGGAAAAAAGTGTTTTCATCCCTTTTTCAAGATGACGGCCGGATGACAGGGGTAGCGACTCCACAAACTTCAGGTTAAGCTTCTATTAACCCCCAATGTCCCAAAAATAAAATTGCTTCCTCTAAGAAATACAATATTTGGTCCTAAAATTTTAACATTTAACAGACAGCTCACGAATACTCGCTGATATAACTTTGTTCTAGCGTCATAACCTAAAACTCCGTTCAAATGTTAGGCACTTATAAAATAATACGTCATAAATTCCGCCCTACCCGTCTTCTCGCTTGCGTCCCGATCCTACGAGTATATAACATAACACATACAAAACGTAATACTTTAATAAAATAAACTTTAACTATTATAATATTTACCAATGTCACTTATATTTGGACTCGGTGCAAGCCCAGGTAACGTACTCTATTGTGTTGGACTGACTTCAATAATGAGTGACAATAGTAAATATTATAACAGTTAAACATGACTTTATAAAAGTATTACGTTTTGTATATTGTATTAAGTATACAAATTAGTAAGTTTCGTTATTTATCGCTTTTTAGTTATGAAGGTACTGTTTACATTTACTTACAAGATTTTGTGGTTTACGTTTCTAGAAGTCGGTTATCTTTTTTTTTAAAGTAATTTTTTATAATTACTTATGGCAGGATTATAATAATTTACCTGAAGAAATAGCCGACGTAGTAGTTGGTTTAAGACCCAATCCAATCCCAGTAGTCGTACTTGTTGCAGGAAACCCAAATCCGGAACTGGATGTCGCAGCAACGGATGTCACAGTTTTACCAAAACCAAGCCCAGCAGAAGTTGTTGTAGCAAAACTAAGCCCAGTTGATGCCGGTGTTGTGGCGAAACTAAGCCCGGAACTTGTCTGGGCCGCAGTAGTTGTGCCAAAATTGAGGCCCGAACTCGTTTGAGCCGTTGTTGGTGTTCCGAAATTAAGTCCGGTACTTGTTTGAGCCGTAGTAGTTGTGCTGAAACTAAGCCCGGAGCTTGTTTGCGATGTGGTAGATGTGCCGAAACCAAGCCCAGTTGAAGATTGAGCCAAGCTAGTAACACCAAAACCGGGTTGTTGACCAGTAGTTGTTGCAAAACTCAGGCCAGTCGGGGTAGAGGATGTAGTATTGAAACTTAATCTAGTTGTAGGTTGACTTGCTGTGGAGGCTACTGCTTGTGGGGTTGTTGTAGTGCTACCAAATCCAAAACCCTGACTTGTTTTGGCTGGTGTTGAGGAGAAATTGAGCCCCCCTGAAGTTTGTCCTGATAATGCCTGTGTTCCACCAAATCCTGATAGTGGGGTAGCCTGTTGTGTTGATGTCAAGGCTGTAGCAAAACTGCCCAAGCCTGTAGAAGCTGAAAGAAAATTTACACTAATTATTATGGTAAATGTTTTTGTGGTTTAATAATCAAATCTCAGTAACTGCTGGACCAATAGAAGTGAAAAAAAAAGCAAAATTTTCAGTAAATAATATGAATGTAAGCCAAGTACCTGCAGCTGTGGTTGCGGCAGAACCAAAACTAATTGTAGATGGTGTCTGGACACTGGGAACAGCTGAAGAGGTTTGTCCAAAGTTTAATCCAGTATTGGGCATGTTGAAACTCGTGAACTGAGCTTGTGTTGTTGCTGGTTGTTGCTGAGGTAAAGCGAAGCCTGTTGATGAAGTGGATGCTAAAACAATAATTATTATTCACACATTATTATCTCCTCCTACTGTTATGAGAACATGTATTTCCCAAGTTTGTCAAAGAGTTACATTTTTTAAGTGCTTATAAGTAATTAAATCTCATTGGCACACACACACCATATCTAAGATTTATACAGTCATTGGATAATATTTGGAGCATGTCTTTTTTATGGGATCGAGTGATGATGGGAAGCAACCAGCGCCACTGATGGACACATGCAAAACAGACAGTGTTACAGCATTGGTAGATTTTGAGGGAGTGGGATGGGGTGTTGGTGGGTTTTGTGTGATGAGAGCATCATGGCTCTAACACTGTTTTGCATTCTTTTGGGATTTATCACAGGTAAAGGTGGGTGGTATAAGATATTATTAGATACAGAAATATATTAAGATAAAATATTTAAGTTCCGAGTTACATGGTAATAATAAAATAGATTTGGTCCCCTTACCAGTTGTAGCAGCAGTCCCAAAGGCTGGCGTCTGTGCTGTACCAAAGCTGAAAGCAGAACCTGGCTTGGCACCAAATGAACTGGCTGTGCCAAAGTTGGTGGTACCTGTTGTAGCTAGTAAACTTGACTGTGTAGTCAATGGGGCTGTAGCAGTTGTTGCCTGTATATTGAAAGGGTTATTAATAATCATCAATCATCAAGGGTCTGTCTCCTTATATGCTTATATCTTTAATACTACGCAACAGATTTTGATGCCGTTTTTTTTTTATTAGATTAGGGTGTCAACGGGGTGGTTTTTATCTATAATTCATGTATGATGTAGTAAAAGAAAAAGTTATAAATGCAAAATTTACTTTTATTACTTTTGATGCGGAACAAAGTTCGCCGGGTCAACTAGTTACTTATATTTTTAATAAACGATTATTAGGATCATATTTATGTTCATATATTGCTTCTAAATACTTTCCCTTGTTGCTTAACTTATTACAATTATGTCTAAAGATATTTTAGTTACTATAATAGGACTTCAAACATGTACTCATATTTTGTCCTAGTTAAAAAGTAATTTCTTTTACCGTAACAGGTTGGGGCGCGGCGAATCCAGTACTAGGCGTGGCAAATCCAAAACCTGAAGTATTAGCCGTTGTGGTCGCAGTAGGTGTATTGAATGAGAAGGATCCACCGCTGGGTGACGCGCCGAAACCAATTTTTGGTGCAGCGGCTGTATAAACATTTAATAATAAATTGATTAGATTATACTTTTACTCTTATAGCATTTTCTGTATACTCAACTTCACACGCCTATTTATACCCCATGGGGTTAGGCAGAGAGGCGATCACATAACTTTCGAAAAGACATTTGGTTCAGGAACAGTGCTCCAGGCTACCAAAATGAACTTATACAAGAACTTCAATTGAAATTAATTTGTGAGCCCATAACCATAAAAGCTGTCCGTTTCTGTTATTACTCTTCTGGCAAAGCTAATCTAATTTTATGATATTGTTGGTCTAACATTTTAATTCATAACTCTGCTTATTATTTTTAATCATCTCAAATGCAAACCTTGTGTGGTTGGAGTACCAAACGTGGGTGCTTGTTGCTGCTGTTGGGGGCTACTGAAACTTAGATTTTGTGCTGGATTCTGGAAGAAAAAGTGTTGGAAAGTAACCATTTTAATATTTATAGAGTGTTCTAAACTAACCACACTCAACTCTGATATGATGATAAAACAAAACTACATTTTGTTATCAAGAACTATACTGCAACAGGTCAGTAAATGATGAGTCAAGATTGAAATGCAAAAATTGAGAGCACATACCTGTGTTGCTGGTTGTCCAAAAACAGGACTGTTAGATGTTTGAACGCTCCACAGCCCACCAGTGAGACCTGGTGTCACAACCTGGTTAGGTGGTGAAGCAAAAGGACTAGAACTTAGTGGTTTGTTCACTCCAAACGCTGAACTAGCAGTTGTGGCTGCCGGAGTTGTAACTGTGGAGAAAGAAAAAAGTTCACATTGATTATTGCCATAAGAAATAAATAATCAGACAGCACAAGTACTTAATTTTCATAGACATATTATGCATAAATATCAGAATAAACTGATAGTTTTCTGTGAAAAATTAATTTAAATGTGGAGAGGTATTTATAGATTTGTAATGTAAATATTGATTTTGTACATGGCTCTTATGCCCAGGTTAATAATACCATTACATAACATAACTTCACGCCTTTTTGTACCTGAGGGTGTAAAATGTGAGAAATTAGAAGATGAAAATGTACGGAGTATGTATGTAGGCCTAGTCAGTAAAAGACTCAATGAGACGAGTCTTTCTGACCTAGGTGTTGAAGAATGCTGGGAAAGAATGAAAGAAAGTATAGTGAATAGTGCAAAAGAAGTATGTGGTAGTGCAAAGAGGCATAAGATTCTGAGAGGTGACGCCTGGTGGGACGCGGATGTGAAATCCAGCGTCGAAAGAAAGAAAAAAGCATGGTTGGATTATGTCTCAAGTTTGAACCAGAATGATAGTATGACAGAGAAAAAGTATGAGAGCTACCGCCGCTGCAGGAATGTTACCAAAGCCTTAGTGAAAGAGAAGCGTGAAAGACTTGTTGCGAATGAGGAAGTGAGGTTGACGGAGAACTTCGAGGCGAATAACAAACTCTTCTGGAGGGAAGTTAGAAAGTCTCGGGGTTCTTCGTCATCATCCAGAATGGACAAAATTATGTCTAAGTTTGGTGACATTCTTGCAAACCCAAGCGATGTATTGGGCAGGTGGAGTGAGTATTTTGGGGAAATGTACGAGTATGTTCCGGATGTGGGCGCCGCGAGTGAGCCTACGGCTGACACCGCTGCGCCAACATCTGATGAGGACATTACTATGGAAGAGATTGAATGGTCGATACGAAGTATGAAAAATGGTAAGGCAGCTGGAATTGATATGATGTCTGCTGAAATGATCAAACACGGTGGATCCTGTGTCCGGGACGCTTTCCTGACCTTGAGCAATCGATGCTGGAGGTCGGGTAAGGTTCCCATGGACTGGAGGCGCGCTGTCATCGTGCCCTTGTATAAAGGTAAGGGATCACGTATGCAGTGCGCCAGTTACAGGGCCATCAGTTTGATCAGTTTAGCAGCAAAAGTGTATGGGAAAATTATTGAAAGGAGAATGAGGGTGATATCTGATGGAGTGTTGTGGGAGGCTCAGGGTGGTTTCAGAAGCGGACGAGGGTGCATGGATCAGATTTTTTCTCTCCGCAACATCGTGGAGAAACAACTGGCTGTTAACCGGAAGGTTTTCTGCGGTTTTGTGGATCTGGAAAAAGCGTTTGACAGAGTGTTACGAAAGGATCTGTGGGATATACTCCCGGGCTACGGGGTGAGCGGAGCACTGCTGCGCGCTGTGCAGTCCACTTATGAGGGCTGCACAGCGTGTGTGCGTGTTGACGGCGGCTTGTCCCCCTGGTTTGACGTCAATATCGGCGTCAGACAGGGTTGCGTGCTGTCCGCTCGACTGTTCATCCTGTACCTGGACAGTTGTCTCCAGAGAATGAGATCGATGGATGTAGGGATGCGAATGGGTGACTTAGTTGTGAGCTGCCTGCTTTACGCAGATGACGCCGTGCTTCTAGCCGAATCGCCGTCGGACCTGCAAACACTAGTCACTGCTATGAAAGATGATTGCATGATTAAAGGCTTGCAGTTGAATGCGACGAAAACGAAAGTTATGGTGTTTGAAAGGGAGGAATCCAGAACAGATGCAAGGATAATGGTTGATGATGTAGTGCTGGAACAGGTGAATGAAATTGTATATCTTGGATGCGCTTTTAGCAGAGATGGAAGGTACACCGCGGATGTAGAAAGACGAGTGGCGATAGGAAATAGCGTAAACGGAGTGTTGGGCAGATTCCTGGGCGCAAAAAATATTAGCAGAAAGGCCCAGTTAGCAATCCACAATGCAGTCCTGATCCCAACACTAACTTATGGAAGCGAGAGCTGGGTATGGCAGAGTGTGCATGAAAGTAGAATAAACGCGGTAGAAATGAGGGCTCTACGCAAAATCTGCGGAGTGACTCTCGCTGACCGCGTAGAAAACAAGGTTGTAAGGAAGGAAGTTGGTTTGAAAGAGAGTGTCGGTGTAAAAGTAAGAAAGGGCATGCTCCGATGGTTCGGACATGTAGAAAGAATGGTTGACGCAAGACTGACTAAGCAGATATACAATGCAAAAGCGGACGGATGTAGGAGTCGATGACGGCCAAGACATACATTCCAAGACCAAATAGAACGTGTTCTGGAGGAAGGTGATGTTAAGAGCCTCAAAAACCGACGCGCGTGCATGAAAAGAGTTATGAAAGTCAACGAAGCGAGTGAGGTGTGTAAGAATCGTGCCCTATGGCGCTCTGTTCTCTCTGCCTACCCCGCAAGGGATTTGGCGTGAAGTTATGTATGTATGTGTGTATGTATGTAGGGTGTAGGCAGTGCCTGTTAAGCCTCGACTTGCCATTATGTTTACATCCCAAACGGATGGTGGCAAACCTATTGCCATACAGAGCACAAAGTTTTAAGTGAGTTTTATTAATAAGATTACTCTGTCACATCCTTTATCAATCAATAAAATTTAATTTAAATCATAGAATTTAATTTTCTATCTAAGATATTGAAGTTAACTTACACAAAGATGTTGCAGCTGTTGTTTTAGCAGCCCCAAATGCAAATGTATTAGTTGGGCTGGTGAAGTTGAATCCTGCCTTATTTTCTAAAAACATAAAAGCAAACACTGTTAATTATAACATTCACATATAATAACTCGTTGGTGTGTGCCAGGATTTGAACCCACTACTTCTTGAATCAGAAGCGGGGTGCTAGCCACTGCGCCACCGAGACTGTCAAATGTTGCTGCGCATAATAGGCATGATTTGTTTTTACTAGTAAAAATCACCATAAATTACTAATCGTTAACATTTATGCAATTTGAAAGAAATTTGTGATTTTATCATCTGTACACTAGGAATATAGGAATAGGGCAAAGACAATGATCATTACTCACTATCCTCTACTAAGTTGAATCATGTATTAGGCTCAGGTTGTAAGGCCATAGAAAGGATAATAATACATCAATTATTATAAATATTAAGGTTTACGCCATGTGAATTTGTTAGTGATTTTCACAATCTGATCATGTGTATCACTACATACACATACACACAAACTTCACACTAAAGCCCTTGCTCTGGATAGGCAGAGAGTACAGAGTGCGAAATATCGCACTCTGTACTCTCGTATTTGTAAAGATTTAATGTTACACAATACTCTCTTGTTCATATTTAATATTTGCCACTGTTATAGGCAAGCAATGTGACATTCTGTTTGGGTTTGTCTGGACTATTCCTTCTTTATAATTTTCATCCCCAGGTATTAGTGAGGATTTGATTTTATTACAAGCATACAAAAGTTAGTTACTACATTGTCCAAGTACCTGTATTAGTAGATCCAAATAACGGTTTGTTTGTATCACCACTAGCAAAAGAAAATCCTAGAAAATAAATTAAAATAAGATGATTATTTCAAACTATCTAATTTTAATTTAAAAAGTTTGGGCTGTTAACAATTTTAATTAGTTAAAACACCACAAAAAGATATTAGTAGAACAGAAAAATCGTTTAAAAAATATTAATCATACAATAAACAATTGATAGGTTATGTTAGCGCCAAAACTTGAAATTAATATTTCTCCAGTAGTCGTATTATGTTGTAAATTTGAATAATAGTTCTATATACAATGATAGAAATGAATATCTCCAATAAAATAAATTTTAATCTAAATATTTACCTGAAGACGGAGTGGCGGTACCGAACGTACCTCCTGATGTCGTTGTTGCAGTGTTAAAGCTGAAACTCATCTTGCTGCTTAGTTTAAACAAAATAAAAAAAACTTCGGAGAATTAACAGACAAAATTTGTATTCTAAATCTAAGTTTCTTTATATAGTTCAATTCTTTCGTAAATAAATACTAGTCTTGTCAATTTGACTCGATATGTCAAAATTACTGGACGTTACGTTACTGTTTGACAGAGTTTGACAAGAGTTTGACTTTACCCTATTGGTGGAATCCGTTGACTTGTTTACCTTGTTTACCTTGTTTACTTTTTTCCTACTTCATTGGTGGAAACATGATGGAATCGAGGAATCTCGCCATTTAAATTATTTTTAATATTTCGACCTCATAAACTTTATCCTTATGCCAATAAGCCCTCAGTCGACAATATTTATATATTTAGGATAACAAAACTAAAAAGCAAAATATTTGAATTAAGGCTTGCTATCAAAACTGAATAAATATGAAGTACTAAGAACTATTTAAATGAAGGTATTTACACTTCATTATGACATGTAATTATATCCAATACACAGTTTAGATACTGGTTTATAAATTTAAATTCATTAATGGAAATAATTATAAATGGATGTATATATTATCTCTATTCTTGTTCGTTCTTAATTAAGCATGTAATGCATGTAAAGTGTAATAATTATAGCTGACGAGAATAGCATTATTCCTGTGAACGTCATTTAGCAAAGTTAGCTTTAAAGGATTTTGCATTTTGAACATTTTGGGTGCTAAGCGTTATAGTAATTAAGAGTTCAAGGATAGGTGACATAGAGTTATTTAACATATTTTTTAGAATTTCAATATTTACAATAAAATACATGTGAATGTTCATGCCCCGTCCATCCTCACAATGTACAAAAATGGTAGTAGTCCATCACATGCTCAGGCATGTTAATTTAAAAATAATTAACCGTCTTCCAAAAAGGAGGAAGTTCTCAATTCGCCCCGAAATTTTCTTATGTATGTTCGCCAATAGTTAAAGTTGACTCTGTTATGGTATTACGATCTGTATATTGTAGGTATTATGTAGACAAATTAGTTAAATTATTTACCGCTTTTTAGTTAAGTTAGTATTGATTTTGTTTGCTTACAGTCTTTCTGTTTCTTGAAGTCGGTATACATTTTTATAAAAGTAATGTTCATTGTACATGTATTAAACATTATTGTACATATATTAAGTATGTGTGATTTTTAAAGAACATTATTATCCTTGACCAATGAGAGTTACGGCGTACAGTACTTACAGCGTCTGATACGTCCATACGTTGGCCTTAGGTTGATTATGAGGGATATATATAATTGATATCAAGCAAAGATTTAAGAATAGTCTAGCCTAAATCTATGATATCAACAATATTTTTGTTGAGGTACTCTTCACACAATAACTAGTAATAACTACTTAATGCAGTAAGTTAGAATGGCGCCTTTAAATGTGCTATAATTTTTTCATCTTTGAAATTTAACAACGTTAACAACAATAATTTTCAAATTGTAAAAAATAGTATTCAGTCCTTTGCACAGTGTTCATTGTCATACGTTGGATGCAGAGCTTATTTAGAGTAAAAATGAGCATAAATAAATATAATTATTTATGTGCACCATGGGCTTAAGTGGTAGAGCCACGCAGTTCGCTACATAGATAATCTATACATAAAATAAAATTGTAGAAAAGTTGAAACTTTAAATTGAATATTTTTTTTCAGAATACCTGGGACATGATCTACAATCGATACCGAATAACCGAACACAAAAAGATGGTTTTTAGATTATTTTGTCTCTTTTTGATGCCCACGCATACGAAGTAGCGGGCAACACACATATCTACTTAAATAGATAATATAATAATTATCACTACATAGTATAAAACAAAGTCGCTTTCTCTGTCCCTATGTCCCTTTGTATGCTTAAATCTTTGAAACTACGCAACGGATTTTGTGGCGGTTTTTTTTAATAGTTAGAAGGTGTCAACAGGGTGGTTTTGATCTATAATTCATGAATAGTGTAATGAAAAAAAATGATAATTTTCAAGATTTAAAACTTTAATCGAAATCGCTGCCTGAACCCTAAGTGATAAATCAAAACAATGTACTACATTATTATACACCTTTAAAAGGTCTATAAAAAAGTCCGCAAGGGCATATGTCTATGTCTTAGGGATAACCCACAATGACCATTATTATTTTTTTACTTTTTACGAGAAATAATGGCTTATTTACGAAGCAATTTTAAACATTACAGCATTAATTTTCATCCAATTAAGTGTCTTAAATAGATTGTGCTTTTAATATAGATTAATATATCCATTTACAGCATGTAATTTAATCTAATATTTACGAAGATATTACAGTATTAACATAGAGGTACATAGCAGTTGCGTTTGCGCGCCAAAACGCGTGCCGATAAATAGCACAAATTGAACTTTTTAAGATCCAAATGTTACTAATTTATTTCTTTTGATGCGGAACGAAGTTCGCCGGGTCAACTAGTATAGTATAAAACAAAGTCACTTTCCGCTGTCTGACCCGTTATATGCGTATATCTTTAAAACTACGCAACGGATTTTGATGCGGTTTTTTTAATAGTTAGAGGGTGTCAACGGTGTGGTTTTGATCTATAATTCATACATGATGTTCTAAAAAAAATGATAATTTTAGAGATTTAGCACTTTAATTGCAAACGCTGGCTGAACCCTAAGTGATAGATCAAAACAATGTTCTACATTATGAAACACCTTCAGAAGGTCTACAAAAAAGTCCTCGGGGGCATTTGTCTATCTCTTACACAATGACCATTTTTATTTTTTTACTTTTTACGAGAAATAATGGCTTATTTACAAAGCAATTTTAAACATTACAGCATTAATTTTCATCCAATTAAGTGTCTTAAATAGATTGTGCATGTAATATAGATGATCCTGGCCCTTTACAGCATACAATTCAGATGAATATTTTCGAAGATATTGCAGTATTAACATAGCGGGACAGCAGTTAAAGCCGATAAATAGCTCAAATTGAACCTTATGATTGCCAAAATAAACTCATTTGTTACTTTTGATGCGGAACAAAGTTTGCCGGGTTAGCTAGTATATGATAAATGGCTCGCTGCATGAATGAGCCGGCTCGACCGATGAAATACCACGACCTCTCAAATTATGGACGTAAAGTGGCACATGTCGCGTTTCCTTTTGTGAGAGAGGTCTCCGGGGGCTCACCCCCTTTCCCCCATCCCCATCCCCATTGATGCACTTTTATGTTATTATTTTTATTTACAGGTAATTATATATAGGTATAATAAGAGCAAATTGTTTCCATTTTGTGGTATATAATAAATCTTAATTTTATTACTTAGACCGAACATAGTAGTAGTTAATTTTTAACATTAAAACAACTTTTTATGGATTATATCGCGTTTATTTAGAACTTATTTTTTATTTATTTGCAGACGTTTCGAACTCTTTACAGAGATCATTTTCACGAGTGACGAACAACAGGTGGTAGTCGTTCAGAAGCTATTTTCATTGATACAGAGAGCGCCCACATTTTGGAAATAAAAATCAAAAAGTTGAAGTTAAAAATATAATTTTTACTATTGGTAACCCACATCAGACCATGAAACAAAATGAAATATTTATTTATAAAATATATTTACCAAAGAAAAATTTTGTTTCTAAAGTTTTGTTTGTTTGTGTAAAGTTTGTTGTATGATTTAATAGGTAACAGTTGTTATTTTTAATTATTAGATAATTATCTTATTTTTCTGAGTTAGTTGAAATCAGAGTATAACTATAATTAAATATTGATTGATTTTAAATTTAAAGGTATCTAAGTATTTGTTAAAAATCTACCACTGTGTCAAAAACGCGGCCAGTCCTGAGAAAGACCCAGCAATAAAACTCAGCGGCGGTTCTTGAAAACTGATTATTATTTTATTTTAGACGGGCTATTGATAGTACTATTATTTGTAATATTTTGCCGCTGAGTTTTCTTGCTGGATCTTCTTTGGGTAAAGAGTTCGAAACGTCGGGAAATAAATAAAAAATAAGTTCTAAATAAACGCGATATAATCCATATAAAGTTGTTTCAATGTTATGAATGTGATTCGCGTAAATCTAAGAAATAAATATGGTTAGATTTTTATTACAATTAACTTTGCAATTATTTTGAATACTGGCCAATATATAACAATATCTCCAATTAAAAAAAGAAGTACATCATCTTCATATAAACGTATTTGAATGTTGAATGACCAAAAACAAAGCCAAAACAGTGGTTCCTGTGCTAATTCTCTATGGCACAGTGCCAATTTTCTACCATACCTGATTTTGCATAAATTTCTCTATCTAATCTTTTCATTCGACGAATTTACAAAGCCACTCGACACACACCTTTTAAGGGGAATCTGGATCTGGCCGCGTGCCAAACCACAACGGTTGCAAATCATGACCTTACTGTCTTTGTTAACTACTTTGTAAACAACCTCCTTTGTCAACATTTGATTTTGATAGCAGTCTTTATGAACAAGCCGCACTTCACATTGTAATTAGCCTCGTGCCGACTGCGAAAAAGAGGTCGGCTGGTTCAATTCCGAGCCTACAAATATTTGTGATAAGCGTGTATGTTTGTATGGCGTCTGGGTGATTTTCTATATACATATTTACAAAAAAATTTACCTATGTATTAATAGGCACACAGGCATAGTCTGTAGCCTAAATAGCTTTATATATTATATATATTTAATAAATCGCGTTTTGTTTCATGGTTACGGGATCAAAAGCTCTTTTAAAATATTCGGAATGTCAAATAAATTCAGACCAGCTTCATAAAAAAATATTATTGTTTATTTAAATACAATAACAGAATTAAAGGTAACATCTGATTTATACCTATCAGATCAACGAAACAAACTAAACAATATTATATCTAGCTCTAGGCACAAATGGTACTGGATTAGCATCAGGACTCAGGAGTAGTCTGACATTCACGTTGGCCCTTCTCCATCGGTTCCACATTACGTAGTGGTCCTTCCACAGCAAATACACAGTGACAGAATAACCACAAAGCACAATAGCCATGAAGAAGTCCATCGCAGTCTCAGTTATCCGGTGAGAAATTCCTGAAAGTGTCATAACTGCAATCTTTATTTTTTTAAGTCTGCATCTACCAGTTTTGTTTGGTCGACCAATCAATAAATCAAATATTTTAAAATAAATATAAAACTAGTAGTCAATTGGTCTTTTTCTTCAAACATTCAATTATTGTAAATATCTTTTGCAAATAAAATTTCACGACCTATTACGCAATTTAGCAATTTAACAATGGCTGTATACCTAATCATAGCGCGTTGATATTGGGATTGGAATAGCCGACGTCTTGGCGGTGATGACTGATGACGTAGTGCAAGAGTCAGTGTCAGTACCGTTTGCAACGTTTTGAAGCGCATACTATTGAGTTTAGATTGTTATTGTTGAATTTTATAACTATATATAATAAATATATAACTTTTGTGATTTATTTATTGTTAAACATCATACTTACTCGTTAAAATAAGTAAGAAAGTGATTAAAAGTCGTGCGTTTTTTGAAGCGAATGACATCACGCAGCTATTATTGTGACAAGGTTCCATCACAATATGAACGCGCTATAGTAGTAGAATTTGTAGAATGCAGTCAGTTTTATGCGGCTATCAATTGTTTTAATTGTGCGGCGCGATATCAAAAATTGCTTATGGTTATCACAATGGATTTAACTCGAAAAAAAATTCGTGCGATTATTTACTACGACTATCGACGTGGTTTAACTCAGCAACAATGCATCGATCAACCCAGCTCGAATTTGGAGATGAAGAACCACCAGAGATGGTAAACCAATGGTCCGAATTTAATCGTGGGCGCCAAATTTATTAGCTGTAGCTTAAATATTAGTCTCGGTGGTCCAGTGGTCGAGCACACCGTTTCTCAATGCCAAGGTCACGGGTGCGAATCCTGGCACACACCAATGACTTTTCGAAATTGATTAATTTCTAAAGTTATGTGTGATAAATATCGATGACTAAAAACTAGGTTCTTCACCTAGTCCATTTGGGACGTACCTAAACATAACGGCGAGTCGGGGCTTAACAGCCACTGCCTACACCTTCGGGTAGAAAAAGGCGTGAAGTTATGTTTATGTAGATATATGCCTATATAATGCAACATTATAATTGTAGCTGACAAATAACTTTTATATAGTACAATAAAATACGCAAGCGGCTAATTGTTATGTGACGGGCGCTCCTAGACACCATGAAACTGGTGAAGAGAATCAAAATCGCCAACCTCTGCGCATCAGCTACCAGTAGCCACTACGCCATATATGTCAGTATAATAATCAACTTTTGAAAATGCCATTTAAATAGAATACTCTCCCATGGTGATGGCTCTTCATCGCTTTCATTGGCTATTATTATAAAGATAAATCCAAAAAGCTTGCTGGTGACATTTTTTTTTGGAGCCGATTGAGGTTTGAAGCTCTGGGGACCTGCTCAATCGCTTTACGAAGAGATTAAACGCCGACTGATCGATGTCTCTTGTGACCAGAGGGTTAACGTTTTACGCATAGAATTAACATTGACATTCAGCATGCCAATGTCAGTCTTTTGGGAATATTTACAGTAGACTTGATGTGATGTGATGAAATACAATAAAATATATATCCTAGTCTTTAAAATGTTACATATCGTAAATATTCTAAAAAAAACAAACTTAGGTATTACATAAGTATTGATAGATTATGTACTCTCCAACAATAGTAGTTTTGTTTTGATTAATTTGGTCTACAAAGACCAAATTAATTAAAACAAGTTATAGAATGTGGCATAATTATGCCGGTCAATTTGAGCGGTTGAAAATTTTTGATAACAAATTAGTTATGTTATGTTAGTTAGTCGCGTACAGTGGCGTTCTTTAACAGATACTACTATGATTGGATATTTCGAAAGAACAATAGAAAAATAGAAAAGTAAAATGCATTTCAAATAATGTTCCCTGGCCAGGGAATTATACAAAAAAGAAAAAAAAGAGAACATAACACACCTTCTTCTTTCCTAACGCCTGCGTCGGGCTTACCAAAATTGCTGCCCTCAATCACAAAGTATTGTGTGCCGACGATGCATACTGCCAGCAGTCCCGCCGTCACGGTCGACAGCAGCCAGAATATGAGGCAGTCTGACTGCGAAATAAATCGATGCACCAATATTAGTTTGCAAGTTACTAGCAAAATGATAATTTGTGATCCCTGGGGCATATCTAATTTGAATGCTTTATCGTCTAGTACCTGGATGACCGAGCTATGCTCGGTATTTTTTTTTTTTCATAAATTGTGTTTTTTGAAAATTTATATTAATTACGAATTACATACTAATAAATTAATGAAATATGAATAATATTTTTCGATCTTATCGACAGAATAATAAAAAAATATTAACTGTGAAACACGATACGATACGACACGATAAACACGATAAAATGATATTTTCTAAAAATGATTCCTAGCTAGATCGATTTATCGCCCCCAAAACCCCCTATAAACCAAATTTCATGAAAATCGTTGGAGCCGATTCCGAGATTCCAATTATATATATATATATATATATATATATATATATATATATACAAGAATTGCTCGTTTAAAGATATAAGATTAAAAGAAAAGTAAAATCGCATATTCCTTGTTTGGTTGGAATCTTCACGGGCTTTATGCTTAATGGTGTAGGCAGTGGTAAATATGTGTTCGCATGTCGAATTAATGTTTTCGTAATAAGCCGACAGTATAAATCGTGCAGTCGCGACGGCTCTATCAAAATATGAAATGTTATATTGCGAAATAGAATTTGATATTGTTAAAAGTATTAAATTTGTTTAGAATAGTTATGAGAACATTACAACGAATAATCATTTGAAAAGACAAGTAAAAGTTTGATAAAAGTCATTATTTAAATAATTCATTATTCTATATTTATATTATTATTTTATGTGGCTAAGACAGTACGAGGATTTTGATCCATTATGTTTCCTATAGTGAATAACCATGATCAAATGGTGTATTTGGCAGAGGGAAATGTCACATGGCATAGCTATGTACTGTTAAAGGACACATACGCTTGTATTAAACAGTGCCCATGTTAGTAGTTGGCTAGCCGCCAGCGGTTTAAAGCTGCTATAACGCAATGATTACAATATTGATCCTTATATTTGTAAACATACACATGTATCGGTTTATATATAACATGAAATAAATTCACGCCAAATCCCTTGCGTGGTAGGCAGAGAGATCAGAGCGCCATAAGATTCTTACACGCCCCACTCGCTTCTTTTACTAATACTTTTTGACTAGTGAGTGTTTGCAATTCTTTTCGGTGGTTATTTTTTTTATTTTTTTTTATGGAATAGGAGGGCAAACGAGCAGACGTGTCACCTGATGGTAAGCAACCAACGCCGCGCATGGACACCAGCAACACATATGGTGTTACTGTTGCGTTGCCGACCTTTAAGGGATAGGGGATAGGAAAGGACGGGGGAGGGGCGGGCCTCCGGGTACCTCTCTCACCGAACGAAACGCGGCATGCGCCACTTTACGTCGGTGTTCTGAGAGGTCGTGGTATTTCACCGGTCGAGCCGGCCCATTCATGCAGCAAACTGCTTGGCTCTACCACTGTTATGTGTGAATATCGATGACTGATAACTAATAACTTCTGCCACCTATTGTGGGACGTAAAAAACTAGCCGTGCCTGCACCTTCACGAAGAAAATTATGTCAAGTTAAAAAAAAATGTTCAAGTTTGCATATTTGTTTAGAGAATTATAATTTCTTTAAGCGTAGGGTTAGGGGGGAATTCCATGATAGATTTTTTTTTAGATTATAGATAATCTCAACGTGCAAATGTTGTAACAATATTTTTTTGTATATTTTTATGTAAAATGAAGCTTAAAGAGTTTAAAAAAAAATAAAAAATCTGTTAAATGTTGTAGCATATTCAAACTTAAAATCTAAGAGGTTTTTGCTGAGCGTACAGATGAGTTATTGCTGTAACTAACAAGAGGGGTTCCCCGACAAAAGGATATTTGTCAAAAGCGGTGCTTAATGCCGGAACACTGCCCGAGGCCTTGGATTTCACGTGACATTGTTATATCACCGGAATATTTCATCTTTGCTTTTAGTAAGATTTCCGAAACTACCCACTGCGTGGAAAATCAATTTGAATCAGCTTTAATATTGCTTGACATGTTGTCTGTGCGTAGGAGTTTTCGATCCCAACAAACCAACCTTAATGAAGGTTTGCGTGGTTGTATAATGGATTATACTATCTTAGGACTCATAGGTTTATGATGAGCATAGATCTACGAATTGTATCCAAACATTTATTAGGATTAGGAGAGTAGTTATTGCAAGTAAGATCGACCTTTACCCTTATAACGAATGAATTTGACTCAAGGTTAGGTAGTTTGGGAGTCCATCGCGGACAAGCAAGGTGACACGTACTTTATATTTTTAGCTTGCATTCAATACTTCGACTTTTGATTTTTATTTCCAAAAAGTGGGTGCTCTCTGTATCAATGAAAATAGCTTTTGAACAGATACCATCTTTTTGTTCATCACTCGTGAAAATGATCTCTGTAAAGAGTTCGAAACGTCGGGAAATTAATAAGATTGGTAATAAATAAACGCGATATAATCCTAAAGTTTGTTTTGGTGTCATGAACGTGATTCGCGAAAATCTTAGAGATAAATAGCAACTTAAAGGCGTGTGCATGGTTATAATTAAATTTATGAATAATATTTCCGAACGAACACAACAAAGCAAACCCGAAGCGGCGCGACGCTAACGTAATTCAATAAGTGACAGAGAGTCGACAGAAATCCAATATGGCGCGTGTCTTGTCACGTCAACTTGCGTCAAACATCTATTAAGGTACGTTTCCGATACATGCGACTGAAATTACGTTTGTTTTTAAATTCATAAGTAATTTAATTTTATAGCAGTGGACACAAGTCCATAAGGTTAGTTGATGAGATTATTAAATGTGACACGATTTTTTGCAGATGTATTTAGTATCAAATTTTATTTGAAAACGACGTTAAAATAAATACCTTGGATCTAGTTCGATTACAACTTATTGGTTAACTTAACGGTAATGCTTTCTGTGGTGTTAGTATTGGTTGTTCAAAGTCAAGTTTCCATGGGTTGCTACCTAGTTGCCTACTCCTTCACAGGTAAAGTTCGGTCGGTCGGTCATTTATCTACTTAGCGTTATAAAATACGGTGAATTATTGAAGCGAGGGCACCTCCTGTGTCGTACCGTACCGTATGACCGGTAGTAAAATCGGATGAGCGCGCGTGTCGATGTACCATCTAAATGTTTTGTGAACACTCTGTGAAAGTTTGGTAAATAAATTAAAACACAGAAGGAACAAAAGTAATTGCGTTCATTTTAAAACTTTAAAAGATAAACACTTTGATGGGTTGTGTTTAGAATAATGTAGAGCGTAAAAAGAAAAAGAAGAAATTCTCTCCGATTTATGAGAACATAATTATAATTTATGACGTAACTATGTATATCTATCGAGGGTATGACTGTCGCTGCCTACACATTGTTAAAGGCGTAAAGGTATACAGTTTATATAAATACAACGTTTCCTTAATTCCTCATCAATGGCCGCCACATATCCAATGAAAAATTAACATAAACACAATATCAATATAAAAATAACAGGTATAAAATATGACATTAATGTAATAAAAAAAACACGTAATATGTCGTTATTTTAAATTTCTCGCCACGGCGCGGAATTATTATTGCATTTTTATTTAAATATCAATATTTTCGTCCCCTATAAGTAGCCTGTACAGGTAAGTAGGTACCTCAATAATGTTCCAGGTCGGGTAAAATTGGAACATATCCCAAATTAATATTATTAAGTGGCTTGCTGTATACCTACATAAATTGCTTATTTTTTGCGGTCGTTCAGGTCGTCTCGTTTTGCACAAATTTTGTGATCGAAAGAGATTTATTTCGAAATAATTTAATTTAAATTGTAACATAAACATAGATGATTGTCATAGATCTTTGTAGCTAGTTAAGAAGAGACTTTTCGTTTTAATAATATTTTAGCTTTTAAGCAGGTTTTTGCTATTTGTGTCTCATTTGTTTTTAACTTGAAACAGAAAGTTATGTTTGATCTATGTTTAACTCTCTATGATCTCCATGACTGACAACATAGTTCGTTTACAGTTGCGTCGCACGCCTTTAAGGGAAGGGGAAAGGGGTAAGCCTTATACCTCTCTCACCGGACGAAACGCAAAATATGGCACGTTACGTTTAGAGATCGTGGTATTTCAGCGGTGTGTTCATGCAGCGAACTGCGTGGCTCTATTGACTGTTAGACTTTTATATTTGATATGATGCGTTACAGCTGCTGCCTCATCTTTGGATAGAGAAGTGCTTGAAGTTAAAAAAAATCAATGTTTATTGGTATGCTAGATATATGCGACAAATCGTTCCAATGAGTTTCCATTTAGTAAACGTTATCTTGCGGTCAACGAAGGCTTATGAAATATCGTCACTTCAGTTCACTTGACAACCGGTTGGGGTCGCGCTACGCATGCTTCCCATTGAAATATACTATGCGCCCCAGAATTTAATAAAGCGAAGATTGATTTTGAGAGAACTGATTTTTTACTCATAAATTTAAAGTACAATTATAATTCTAATAATTTTAAATTGTGTAAAGAGATTTTATACCCAATCTCAATTTTTTTTTAAAAAGGACACATCTAATCAGACAAAAACTAATAAATTTGAAATGAATCAATCTAGAAATAATAAATAAAATATAAACATGTTTCGGAAGACTAGTTTCTAAGTACTAATAAACAAAATAGAACTGAATAAACCGACATTTGAAATTTAATAATTCGTTCATTTAATAATATCAGACAAAATACAAATATTCAGAAACAAGTAAACAATTATTTTGAGGTCGGTGCCAGTTCCAAGACAGCCGAGTAGTAATCACTAGTAATCAGTCAGGCGTTAGATTTCTACTCTGAACAAATATTTGTGTGAAGAACATAAATGTTTGTTCGGTATTAGAGTGATTTTGTTGAGAATATTAATAAAGAAACCGAATTCTGTTTGACTAACATGGTTACATTTAATACGCCATTAAAACCTGGAGGTGCAGACAGTGGAAATTATGACGTGGTAAACGGTTTAAGAGATAATAACATAACTTCACGCCGTTTTCTACGCGAAGGTGTAGGCAGCGGCTGTTTAGCCTCGTCTGGTCGTTATGTTTATGTCCCAAATGGAATAGGTGGCGAACCTATTGCCATACCGGATACAAAGTTTTCAGTCATCGATATTTATCACACTTAACAAATTATTGTTAAGTGTGATAATATACAACAATTTCGAAAAGAGTTTAAAGGATGAGGACACAAAATATATTTCATCTACACATAAGTTTAGTTATGATTTCCAAAAAGTTTTGGTGACTTTGGTAACACCTGTATGTAAACATTTGCGTTTAAACTTAAGAACTTTGACTCAGAAGTGTTTCACTCTTGAGTCAAAGTTCTCAAGCCAAACCGCAAAGTTAGGGACTATGTTAAGATTCACTAAATTAGCTGCTGAAAAGGCACTAGTATCTCCTTACCATTATAGTAACAGCAACAAATGTATAACATTAGTAGGGATTATAAGCATTTTAAAATTACAACCATTTATAGTCTCACCTGCAAATGGCTTCTATTTCGGGGATTCCCGAACCATAGTCTAAGCGCTTGTAGTACTGTGTAACGCGGTGTGCGAATGGCCGGATAACTGAAAAGAAGTAGCACTGGCTAGTAAGAACGTAATACTTATTTTCAGAAACAGTCCTCTATAACGAATAAATAAATTTATAGATAAATAATAACAGATGTAGTTTTTTGTTAAAATTTGATGATAAGTCGTATTAATTAAAAAGAAAAAGCATAATGACTGTGTGTGTTCATTACTATAAAGAAATTACAATGTCTATTACGATGCTATTAGAACTTTTATTCCTCAAGTTTAGTTTTTTTGACAAATTCCTTTGTAAAGTTTTAATTGGAATAAAATCTTATTATACTAATAGTATAGGGACTCGTTCATCATGGCTTCCTGTTGAACATTGAAAAAAAGTATTTAAATTTTACGGATTGGACTTCTGGATCGAGCCCGGAATATAATTTATTACTCAATATTGCAGTGAATGCAATTGAGATTCATCGTAACTAACGCTACCTGGCCGGACCAGGGTTGGCAAATGTGACTTTTATTTGTTACTCAATTTTGCTTAGCAAGTATGCCAAGTTTTTTGATGATATATGCATAACGCTTTTTAGTCAAAAACTAGTAGGATTTGATTTTTGATACACTAACATAGCGTTTGTCATCACAAAAATGAGACCTCAAGAAATATCAGTATTATCTCTCTTAAATTAAGCATGTATGTACATGTAAACCTTTCTTTTGATTAAATCATGGTATCCATTAAAAACCACAGCCAAATCAGTTGCGTACTTTCCAAGATATAAATACATATGAACTGACAGTGAAGGATGGTGATTTTGTTTTATACTACATGTGTAATCAAAAAAGTAAAAATAACCTATAAAATTGGTTACAATTCTTGTTAAAATGTTTGAACAAAAGTTTTGGAAAAGAAGTAAGTAGGAAACGAGCGCCAGATGAAAATGAAGCCTGGTAGAGTAATGCTAGAGTAAAGATAAGACGGGAACAAACAGCCCTACCTGCCCATCCAGAAAATAAGCCCGGAGGCGAGTTGGGCAACTGTTCCACTCGATTTGAGACCGTTAATAAAGTTTTAACAATCGAATATCGACAACTTTTGCGTCCAACGTTTCGCTATTGTTAGGTTTTTGTGAAGGTAATTTACTGTTCTAATTACAAAATGCAACTAATTAAGAATAAACATACATTTATTTATTATATTTTCCGAGCTGAAAGTGCTTTCAGTCGGACACTGATATTGTTTTAAACTAAACCTATATTGCCTAAACTCCGAATCTGTTTATTTAATTTCTGTCGTGTATAACAATATTACACAATCCCGGGTCTATTTTACAAAAATAAACATTTTAATGTTGAATATTTTTAAGTATCTATGCATTAAAATACCTACGGATTAAAGAGTTTTGTTTTGATTTGAACTTAACAGTGAAGTGTAATATCTCCGACCCAAAATTGTGTAAAGTGCTGAATATTTTTTTTTATGTAGGACGCTATTGGAACTAAATTGACCAGGCAGTAAATTTAATAGCCCTAACTAACCACCAACAGATGGACCACAACTAATAGATGAGAGTTAAGAAAGTTTGCACTCAGAATAAAAGAAAAAACGAAACAACGTCATGATAATGTCTAGGACAATTAACTAAATATTAACTTTTACTTGTATTCGTAAAATGTCATTGCAATAATAATTTGAATATTATTATATTGTTATTATATATGTCCATGTTAAACATACCTGTATCCGCATAGCTCACAGTTATTTCTGCCAACCTGATTGAGCCATCTCTCCAGGCAGCTCAAGTGCACGTTCGCCAAGGATCCTTTGCAGTTACAAGGGGATATCAATCTATAACAGTGATTTATTTCTCATACTACGATATTCTTCTCTCACATACGGACTTTTCTTTCGACGGTAAAACACCTATTTGACCAAATCGGTAACATGGAATAGTATTTACTAAAAATGTGCTCCTTTGCTAAATTATATATGGCTTCACAAGGCCACAAGTATAACAGTCATGGCATTGGTTATTATTCTAAAATTGTTCTTGTTTGCATCTAAAAATTGGTAGGAAAAAAATAAAGTAACTATTTTTGTGTAAATATTATGCAAAGATCCACAATTAAAATGTTGAACTGGTTGAGCTATATACTTGAGTTGAGAGAAGAGTTTGTAAAAGACGTATTCACGTAGGAGATTCTAACAGACCTTTCCTTTCCTCGAGTCATACATATTCTGCAAACATTAGATCCGATACTTGAGAGTGAATCTCTTTGTGCCACATTAACAGCTGACCTCTCAGACACATCAGATGACACTTTCTTCTTTTCTGTTTTAGGATCGCCAGTTTTCTTTACTTTAACATCATTAGGCTTCAAAGGAGCAGCTTCAGAGCATACTGCTGCCATACTATTAATAATACAATTCTCATTAGCACGATTTGTGATATCATTGATTACAGGATTTATTATTGTCTGTATATTTTGTCCAGGTAGTTCGTGTAAAACCACTGCATTTTGGGGCTCTTTATTAAGTTTGAAACAGGACAGCATGAATTTTTTTAAGTCCACCAAAGTTGTTGCATCATCAACTTTGTCAGTTGATACATCATTTAAAATCGGTATTTTCAGATCTTTCACATTTAAATTTTTAATAATTTGCGTCGGAGTAGCAAAATTTAGTGATCTCAATGCATTGTTTAAATCTTTGCTTGTTATGATGTGCCTTATACTGTGTTCAGATTTGGATAGACCAGGTTTGAGTTGTATATTGTTGGGTGTTTGCACAGATCCTGGCAGATCTGCACCGGATGGTCCTGCATCATCATTCGTTGGACCTATGTCATCATCATTTTCCTGTGCAGTTCTCTCCGACGAAGTTTTGTCACCATCTTTGCTAATATTTATTTGCTTATCTTCCATTAATTCACGACTACCATTTATAATATTTTAAATGAAATATATTCAATACAAATCTTGTAAATGAACGATACAGTGTTTGAAATTATCAGTTTGACATTGCAGTTAGTTTACTGTTGTCAAATTTTTAGTTTTCATATTTCAAGTGAATTTAGACGTCAAAGAGGTTATATGGATTGAAGTGCGAATATTAATGATACAATTAACTCAGATGATATATTAAGTAAGATCCTTGAAGATATTATAAAAATTTGGTGACTCTCTCAGGGCTCATTAATTATTTACATTAAAAAAACTACAAAACCCCAAAATTTTTAACAAAAATATTTTCAACTATACTCCATTAAAAACAAGCATTTTTCCTGAATATTAAATGTCTATCCCCAACTCAAAATCCGTATGCCGAGTAAAAAAAAAATATCCATTTCTTTTTTTTTGCTTTTCTTTTATTTATATATGCATCCAGTAATAATTAAGCGATATTCTTGTAATTATAACATAACGTTACATAACTTCACGCCTCTTGTTACCCGAAGGTGTAGGCAGCGGCTGTTAAGCCTCGTCTCGCCGTTATGTTAACGTCCCAAATGGAATAGGTGGCGAACCTAGTGCCATACCGGGCACAAAGTTTTCAGTCATCGATATTTATCACACATAACTTCCTAAAACAATTTCGAAAAGTCATTGGTGTGTGCCAGTGTAATTATGATTAAATTTAATGACATCAGAATAGCAAATGTAGTAAATATGTATTATATTGCCAAATAAGGAATTTTAAGCACCACGTCGTAAAATAAAGCAGTGTTTTAAAGAAATGGACATGTAGAAGAACATTGGATGATGCAAGAGCATCCATCCAATCATACTACCATGACCCAATCCATGGCCCAATAGAACGAGTCCTTGAGAAAGGTGATGTCAGTAGCCTTAAAAATAGACTAGCGTAAACAAGAAGAGTTATGGAAGAAGCGAGTGAGGTGTGTAATAATCGTGCCATATGGCGCTCTGTTCTCTACGCCTTAACCGCAAGGGACATGGCGTGAAGTTATGTAGTGTGAGTACAAAAATGTTTAACTCAAACAAATTTATTCGTTTATTCGGCAGTACACGAGATAATATTGATATTTTTTGGCGATTGTAAGTTTGATATCGTTCTCTCGATTCTCTAAACGGCTTATTGTATTTCGACTTGAGACATGATCTTCTTGAATAATAGAAGAGAATTACGAAATATTATGTTAATATTTTAAAAATCCCAAGAGATAAAGATTATTTTATACTGTTCCAGTTTTAATATTCTTAACGTATTTCTTACACATTATTCAAAGCAGAGGCTTGTTCTAATAAATGTTATAAAATAAGTTTTTTATCTGAAAATATATCTTTTTTTGTAATGAGATAGAGGGCAAACGAGCAAACGGGTCGCTGATGGTAAGCTACTAGAGCCACCCATAGATACCTGCGTGACGAGTGTTACTGTTGTGTAGTCCGCCTTCAAGGGAGTAGAATTGGACGGGATGGGGTGGTCGCGGGCGGGATGGATTATGGCCTCGGGAGACGTGTCTCACTGAAAGAGACGCGGCGTGAGCTGCTTTACGTTCATAGTCTAAAAGGTCATCGTATTTCACCGCTCGAAACGGCCAATTCAATCAACAACAAATCATTACAATCAACTTTGTAAATAAATTTTATTAACACTTGTAAAATGAATCGCCTATTAAATAGTTTCTAATGAATTACTAAACTGTTCCACGTTAGTTCTCCAAACATTGTTGCTATCATAAAATCTGTATACAAAATTACAATAAACGGCCAATTCTTATACCAATTTAATCCGACCCTTTAGTCAATGACACAATGGCTTATTTTGAACTAGTTTCCATATGTATTAATATATAATGTAATGTATAAGTTTGTAAAATTCTTTTTCAAATAAGGCATAAACGCTGAAAGAAATTTTATAAGTATTTATATTATTCAATGGAAATATCTTG
The DNA here is from genome assembly GCA_905147225.2 of Euproctis similis. Lineage (NCBI taxonomy): Eukaryota > Metazoa > Arthropoda > Insecta > Lepidoptera > Erebidae > Euproctis > Euproctis similis. Next base: position 19,687,072 of record LR990106.1, read on the forward strand.
TACAATGTGTTTATTACCTCTATTACTTATACAGGCTATATAAATTTAACTGTAGAAAAGTCGCGTTGAAAGGAGAAAGAAAGAAGATCCTGGTTGTGAAATATTTGGGAGTGAAGTGGCATGGCTTTTGTAGGACAAATATTCCATCTAATATAGTACCAGGATAAAGACGATAAGATGATTCAGCTTCAGCAATCAAGAGGCACAAGAAGACAAACATTTACTTTTGATGATAAACAGCGTAATCACCCAAATACCATTATTTTAGTCTACTTTGTATAAAAGTTTCACAATGTGTGACACTTTACCAATGGTAGAGCCACGTAGTTTGCTGCATGAATGGACGAACCGGGTCGGCCGGTGAAATACCACGACCTCTCATAATATCGACGTAAAGTGGCACAAGCCGCGTCTCTCTTGGTGAGAGTGGCATCCGCAGGCCCAACCACTTCCCATCTCCCCTTCCCATCCCGCTTCCGACCCCTTCCATATAACATTGTAAGGGCCGGCAACGCCACTGTAACACTCTACGTTCACGTGACCATGGGCGAAGTTTGTTGCTTGCCATCGAGTGACATTCCTGCACGTTTGCCCCCATATACCATAAAAAAAACACAAATATCTGATGTAAAAAGGCAACATTCGATCCAAGACAGGAGTGAATCTTAGTCTCATAATGGTCATATCACAGCATTGTTGTTTAATTATAAATTAATATTCCTATGAATATTAAATATATTAAATTTTATATTTCTAATGATTACGGAGAAAATTACGAATAAAACAGGATAACGTTGATGGGCGTGTAATTAATATTCAAAGTTGATACATCCATAACTCAATGAATTATTATTTTGAAGACAAATTTAATTGTATATATTTAGTAGTACGCTCAATGGTCTGGAAGTCGAGCACCCCGCTTATGAATACATACATAACTTTACGCCAAATCCCTTGCGGGGTAGGCAGAGAGAACAGAGCGCCATAAGGCACGATTCTTTCACACCTCACTCGCTTTTTTGACGTTCATAACGTCACCTTTCTCCAGAACACGTCCTATTTTGCCATGGAATGTGTCTCTTGGTATTCCTTGACTCTTACATCCATCTGCTTTTGCATTGAATATCTGCTTAGTCAAACTTGCATCATCCATCCTTTCCACATGTCCGAACCATCGGAGCATGCCCTTTCTTACTTTTACACCGACACTCTCTTTTAATCCGACTTTCGACTTTCCTTCCTTACGACCTTGTTTTCGAAGCGGTTAGCGAGGGTCACTTCGTAGATTTTGCGCAGTGTCCTCATTTCGACCGCGTTTAACCTACTTTCGTGCACAATCTGCCATACCCAGCTCTTGCTTCCATAAGTTAGCATTGGGTTAGCATCAGTATGGCATTGCGGATTGCTAGCTGCGCTTGTCTGCTAATATATTTTGTGTCCAGGAATATGCCCAACGCTACATTTACGCTATTTTCTACCGCCACTCTTCTTTCTACATCCGCGCTGTACCTTTCATCCCTGCTAAAATCGCATCCAAGATATACAATTTCATTCACCTGTTTACTACATCATCAACCATTTTCATCCGTTTTGGATTCCTCCCTTTCAAACACCATAACTTTCGTTTTCATCATATGACGGTTTAATAAAAGCTTATGAATCAAGAAGTATATAATAAGATATAATTCTTCTCCGAACGTTTTTCGCAACTTAAGTGTGATAAATATAGATGACTGACAGCATGGTACTTGATGTATTACCATACACCGACTACAATGCTGTCAGTCATCATGAATGCTTCCACCGCAAAATACTTTCAAGTCTAAAAAGACGGTGTAAGCAGCGGCTGTTAAGCCAAGACTCGCCGAATCGTGACGTTACGTCCCAAATGGAATAGGTGGCGAAGCTATTGCCATACACCGGGCACAAAGTTGTCAGTCATCGATATTTATCACATATAACTTCTGAAGAGAATAACGAGAAAACATAGTCCGGAATCAATCCCACGTCTTCTTATCAGAAGTATGGAGCTCCACCACTGGACCACTTAGGATGAAATATATTTTATTATTTATTACGAAAACCCATTTAGAAATAATTTCGGTGGTAAGTGCAACTTGACATTGCGAACGTAACATCGTCCATAGTAAAATAGGCCATAGACACTTACAATCTAATGTTGAATAATTATTTTAACAAAATAATTAATTGCAGTTGATTAATTTAATTATAAAATTCCATTCATAATTAATTGGACAACAATCGTCATATTAATTACTTGAATTATAATTAGAAGTCGTTAATTATTTTCTTCCAGTCAACGAATTCTGAATGACATCAGCGGCGGCGCGCTTGGTTAAATATTATACCGAAAATATTATTATGTGCCTGAGCTTTTCCCGAAAATAATTAAAAGCCACACTTTGGCCGTTTCTTCTATGTAGTAGGCGAAATATTTTAATTAGCTTGTCCGAAATGGCTGGCGTTGTACGCCAATGTTACTTATGCATGCGGTTGGTATTATGAAGGAAGTAGGGGTTTTAAAGTAAACTTTTATTCGTTGATAACAAATGTGTCTTTACGTAATATATTTATACTTTTGGGTATTATAACTATTTATTTTCGAACCATAACATAACAAACACATAACATAATAAAGGCTCGAAGCCCTTTTCTACTCGAAAGTGTAAGCAGCGGCTGTTAAGCCTCGACTCGTCTCTTATGTCTAAGTGTGAAATGGAATAGGTGTCGAACCTATTGCCATACCCCAAACACAAAGTTTTCAGTCAACGACTTAACTTCCGAAATGAAATTCTGAAAACTCATCGGTGTGAGCCAGGATTAGAACCCACGACTTCTTGATTCAGAAGCGGGATGCTCTATCTCCAGATCACCGAAATCACAAGCAGTTTTAATTAGATATTATTTTATGTCAATACGTTTTTGCGAAAGGTAATATTAAATTAGGAGTCTTGCATAAACTGGTTCTCGTTATAGTTGAGTTCACTTTTGACAGGTCGTGGCGCTGTGCGCACTAATTTATAATTACGCCCAACGTTACCTACTAGACGTTAGGCGGGCACAAGTTTTACCTGCGTCACACCGAGTGCCACTGTTTAGCTCGACTGGACCTTTGATATTAATTCATTAACCCCGGGCATGTTTTAATTTATAACTCAGGGTTAATTAGAAATTACGAAAACCTTTAAACTTATAAAGATCTTTTGATATAGTATATGGTGCAAATAATTAAATATGTATTTTGAGATAACATTTTATTTTCAGACTCGGCAGTGGTAGAATCACGCAGTTCGCTGCACAAATGGTGTGCTCGACCAGTGAAATACCACGATCTCTTAGAATAACGACGTAAAGTGTCTTTTGCCGCGTTTCGTTCGATGAGAGAGGTATCTGGAACCCCTTTCCCCCTCCCCTTGCCATCCTACTCCCGAGCCCGTCCATATCCTATTGTAAGGGCCGCCAACGCAACTGTAACGCTATTTATGTTCAGGTGGGCGTTTGTTGCTCACCATCAGGTGACACGCCTGCTCGTTTGCCTCCCAATACCTAAAAAAAGGTGGTAATGATCTTCGCGACGGTGAAAGAATAATTGAAATCGATTAATTACTTACAAAATTTACCGATTATATCTAAACAAATCTTACATAATGTCTCGGTGGTCCAGTGATCGACCACCTTGCTTCTACGTAAATCAGAGTGCCCAGATTTAAACCCACTACTCGGTCGTTTGGAAAAGTAAGGAAAATTTGGAAAAGTCGTTGGACTTTTCCAAATTCTTTTCGGAAGTTCTGTGTGCCGATGATTGAAAACTTCGTGCCCGCTGTATGGCATGGGAACGCCACCTGTTCCATTTCGGTGGTAAAAATAACGGCGAGCTGAGGCTTAACAGCCGCTGTCTACAACTTCAGGTAGAAAAAGGCGTGAAGTTATTATTATTATTCATTTACTTCAGATAACTGATTGATCCATATTTTTGTTAGTATTACATTTGAACTTATAACTATTTAAAAAAATTATTACATTAAATTTATTTAGTATCAAGTCACATATTATTATTATTTTATAATATAATGATTGTCACATTTATTTTACAACTCTATTACCTTCTCTTCGGCATTGGGGCGACAGTATGTTATGTTCTGTTAAATCTAACATGCTATCTATAGAAGAATCAATACGAAGACAGACTAGACTAGACTCTAAAGCTGTAGGTATCGTGTAATAGGTCTGGATTCATTTTGTTCCAAATAATTCCGAAAAACATTGGGATTGGGATTTATCACAGTGGTAGAGCCAAGTAGTACGGTGAATGAACCAGCCGGCTCGACCGGTGAAATACGACGAACTCGCAGAAGATCGACGTATAGTGGCTCGTGCCGCGTTTCGTTCGGTGAGAGAGGTACCCGGAGGCCCACCCTCCTTCCCCATCTTTTTCTATCCTACTCCCTGGTTGCTGGTGTCCATGGACGGCGCAGGTTGCTTACCACCAAGTGACGCACTTGCTCGTTTGCCCACCTATCCCATAAAAAAAAGTTAAAATTTTAAGTGAAACTCATTACCATATCGACTAGAGTTGATGTTAGGTAGATTTCTGTTTATCTATCACATTAATATTACAATTTTGTTTGTTATTCCTGATTATTAATATAATAATGTATAGATTTATTATCATATAAGTCTTCCGTTATGAACTTTCATAAGAGAACTTCTGAAGATGTTTGTGTTTGACTTTGAAAATATAAACAATACATTATATCTTTGTAATCCAAAATTATTTATAAGTCAATATTATTGTATTTTACGTATATTACGAGCGGAATTATCTAAATAGATAAGTATCAATTTTGAATGAGTACTCACCAAGTTTAATATTAATAATATTTTTTGTTTCATAAGAACGATTTTTGTCTGTGGGTACAAACCGCATGCACTCAGTGGGGTTCCACTTCCTAGAAGTCAGTTAGTCCATCTAGAAACTTCTTAATTTGGAGTCTAAGTATCTATCAGATAACATTATATTATGCCGTTTATGCGTAAGCGGTATTAAATGATACATATATCTAAGTTCCTTCAAGTTAATCATTACATAGTATAAAATAAAGTTGCTTTCCGCTGTCTGCCCCCTTATATGCTTATATCTTTGAAACTACGCGACGGATTTTAATGTGGTTTTTCTTAATAGATAGAGGGTGTCAACGGGGTGGTCTTTAATAATTTATGTATGATGTAGTACCAAAAGAAAATTTATTTATTACCTTTGTGGAAAAAAGTACGCGCGGGTCAAGTGGTTTATATTAAGATAAAGAACCTGAAAATAGCGTTACATTTATTAATATATTATAATGTTTTCTCAAGTTAAGTGTGATAAATATCAATGACTGAAAATCTTGTGCCCGGTATGGCAATAGGTTCTCCACCTATTTCATTTGGGACGTAAACATACCGGCGAGACGAGGCTTAAAAGCCGCTGCCTACACCTTCGGGTAACAAAGGCGCGAAGTTATGTTATGTTATTTATTAATATGTCGTTTAGTAATTTAGCTTACAATAAATATAGCAAATGTATATTTATATTTTAAGCAAATAATGTTTTTGAAGTTGTTTACGAAATTATGTTTTGACAACCACATCACAATGTGTGGCTTCGCGGCTCCTCCTATCATATTAATCTATAAAAACATTATTATATTGTATAACCTTCAAATTACTAAAACAAGTGTAGGTAAATTTTCAGATTGAGATACAAATGCGCGTTGTGTCCTAGAAAAGTATGTAAAAATTTCAAGGCGGCGAAAATTCACGACAGCCACGGAAATAAACAGTTCTTTCTTTTACGACTGCCGGCTTATAATTCAAGATAAAAGTGTAACCAAGGTATATACATTATCATATTATGTACAATATGAATAAAATATTGTCCTATATTCTGCGCCATTTTCTTTGTAGAAAATGCCGGTTTTAAAAAGGAGGATTTGAAGAAGAGGTTACCACGTGCCATTTTAAATACACAAAATATTAAAGAGTTGCAGAACCTGGAAAGAGTGGCTATAGATTCACCACCTATTCCATTTGAGACGTAAACATAACGGGAGTCGAGGCTTCACAGCCACTGCCTACACCTTCGGATAGAAAAAGTTATGTTTTATTGAGTTAAGAAGAATTATTTTCACCGACACACCTTTATTACAAATTGTTCCATCAATACGCGGAAATTGTTTAGTGTAACCAATTTATCTGTTAAATTGGAAGGTCGCCAACGTAACAAGGAGTTCTGCCAGTACTAATACAGCCAATTGTCTTCACCGTACCGTTATGTCTTGATGGACTCGTTAAAATTGAAATTCTGCCCGAAATTGAAGCTTAACGAACGTAAATTCGTGCTAAAATGGGCGTTCGTGATACATTTTTGGGGGGTGTTCTGTAAATCTTCTAAAGATAAATAGGATTTGTTTTTAATGAGAATTGTACGTTTGTTTAAATATAGACATTTATTAATCATTTATGTACACAAAAGGGGTATTTATTATATTTTGCAGATTATTAGAAACTTGCATATAATCTACACATATAATAAAATCCACAGAAAGGTAAAACTATACATTGAATATTTTCTTTTAGAATACTTGGGAGATGATCTACGATCGATACCGAAACCAAAAATATAGTTTTCAGAATTTTTGTCTGTTTATCTGTTTGTTACACATAAACTCTAAAAGTACAGCATACTTTCATGTCCAATTTTGCATAAATATTGCTAAGAGGTCGGGTCAACACATAGGCAAAATATTATCACGCTATCTTTATTTAGTATGAGCAAAAAACCCTTTTAACTGCACTGGCAAATTATTTTCGCTGCTTGATGGCGTCCACGCATACATACATTACGGGCAACAGCTAGTAAATAATTTTTGGATTCCGCACAACGTCTTCTAGTTTTCCAAGCTAAGCAACTAAATGCTTGTTTTATAAATACCAGATATCGAATATGAATAACTAATATATACGGAAAGTGAACACAGTGGCGCCATCTTTACTTATCTTTTCTTTAAATACCTTTATTTTTATAACATAATTCAGGTAGTATTGGTAGTATGTAGGTGTGCCGAAGGTGCCACATGAGCCGAAGGTATCCGAACTAGTAGGACTCAGTTAGCCGACGATTATAAGAAGTCATAGTTATGTGGAGACGCACTTCTGGTGATTGCGGCGAGGTGGACAGACAACCGACCAAGTAGACGCAAGTTCCTCTCTTTGAATGTGCATTGGTAGTATTGTGGTGTCGTAATAATGTACACTATCATATTTTGCAATAATAATTCTGCTTGCAGATCTTCTGCAGATTTGTCGCATTTTTTGGTAGAACACGGAGGTCATCCATCACAAGAGCTCTATGCTCGACAAATATATATAGTTATTTTTTTTTTGTAAATACACGCTTATAAAACATAGAAAAATATATGCCATACAAAGGTTCTCGCCCGATTCTTCTCATGATAGCCCTTACACTCGGAATCGGGCAGCTCGTGTCGATTACGTCCGTGTACCACGGAGGCACTTTCCTCCCAGTGCTCGTGTTTAAGAATTTTATTTTAAATAATAAGTTTAATATTTTTATTTATCCATTTTAACCATTTTCAAGTGTGTGTGAAGACCTACGAAAATAAAGTTACTTTGACTTTGGTCATCATAAATATTTGCACTCGGGCGGCGATTAAACCCACCAACCTCTACTAAACAGTCTGTGGTTTTAACAATGTGCCTCGGGCAACGTAAAACCCGTCAGCCTTACATAATATCACACAAATTGAATATTATAATAATACCATTTAACAAAATTTACTTTTATTAATTAGTTTATTGATTGAAAAAGCAAAAAAGGATACACATAATATCACGCTTAATTTCACGCAATGTCTTAGTCTTTCTGACCTAGGTGTTGAAGAATGCTGGGAAAGAATGAAAGAAAGTATAGTGAATAGTGCAAAAGAAGTATGTGGTAGTGCAAAGAGGCATAAGATTCTGAGAGGTGACGCCTGGTAGGACGTGATGTGGGATGTGAAATCCAGCGTCGAAAGAAAGAAAAAAGCATGGTTGGATTATGTCTCAAGTTTGAATCAGCAGATTGAGCAGAGGGAACAGAGCGCCATAAGACACGATTCTTACACATTTCACTCCTTTCTTTGACTTTCATAATTCTTGTCATGTGTGGCTTGATTTTTTTTATGGGATAGGAGGGCAAACGAGCAGGCTTGTCACCTGATGGTAAGTGACCAGCGCCGCCCATGGACACCTGCAACACATAGAGTGTTACAGTTGCGTTGCAGACAAAGGTCTGCAAGGGGATGGGGATGGGCCTTCGGGTACCTATCTCACCGAACTAAACGCGATATGAGCCACTTTACGTCGATCTTATGAGAGGTCGTGGTATTTCACCGGTCGAGCCGGCCCATTTATGCAGCGAACTGCTTGGCTCTACCACTGTTAAAAAGTTGATGTCAGGAGATTTAAAAACCACGAGCGTGTCTTCGGTATCTAAGGCTTCTGACATTACTATCCTTAAAGACTCGTACAATTTAGTCTAAATTTTATCGTACATACAAGATGTACGATTAAATTTTAAACTTAATAAACGGCAACTAACCAGTTTATATGCAATCAGCAACGAGCAGATACGACATTCAAATTCCCTAATGTCCCCCGCCCGCGTAACACTATTTGAATTGCACCAACTAAAACACAGAACATTATAGATGTTAGAAATAGAATTTGTACGGTGAAAGAGGTACCCTTGGCCCAGACACGGCCCCCCTCTCATCTTAAACGCTGGCAATGCCACAGTTAAAATTTTCCATCCATGGGCGACTCTAATAGCTTACCACCAGGTGAGTCAACTGGTCTGCTCACCGTTCCCATAAAAAAACTAATAGACTTTATTAGTACGAAATAGTATTAGATTAGTATTAAAATAAAATAAATAAATAATGATATCTTGGACATAATACACACAGCGCCCTCTAGTTCCAAGCTAAGCAACTAAATGCTTGTGTTATGGATACTAGATAACGGATTTTAATACATATATACTTTTCTTTTTGTAAACACATACTTATAATGCATAAAAAACACCCAGACACCACACAAATATTCATGTTTGTGCTCTGGTGGGAATCGAACCCCTGACATCATTGCTGTCGCCGGTAGTTTTACCAATGCGCCATGAGGCCATATTGATGTTTAGTAGTGGTTTTAAAGAATAGGTGGCCAATGAGCGAGCGGATCACCTTATGATAATCAACTGCCAGAGCCCATAGACACCTGCAACATTGATACTGTTACAGTTGCAATGTTGCAGTTGTCGGCCTTTTAGGGAGTGGGATGCAATGGAATGGGGGGAGATAGGTGGTCCTCCAGATACGTCTCTCACCAAATTAAATGCGACATATACCACTTTACATCGATACTCTGAGAGCAGTGGAGCTGACCCATTCATGCACCGAGCTTCGTGGCTCTAACACTATCATGTGTGGTGTTTTTTTTATGCTATATGGGGCAAACGAGCAGGCGTGTCACTTGATGGTGAGCAACATGGACACCTGAACACATATAGCGTTACAGTTGCCTAGGATACGGATGGGGTTGGGAGTGGAATTTTTAGATTCCTCTGTAACTAAATTGTTCTTTCTATAATCTATTTATAAATGATAGGAAAGTTAAAGTGTTTTACAACGGAAAGAAATCAAATTTCTTTACATATATTCACGGGCGACGATATTCACTAACCACAAAGTGATTCATTTTGACCATTTTCCCATAAAAAAATCCTTGATTACATGAACATATCCATTCTGTGATGATTTGTATTCAGTACCTTGCAATATGAAACCAGTAATTTACATGATCCATTTGCTGTGTCTATTTTTCTTTTATATTCCCGTGTCCCGTGCAGCCGAATGTACTCCTGCAGTCACTTGGGGCGCATAAAAGAGAATCGCCTCAATTGCCCGTGCGTATAATACTGTATAATACTGTAGTTTTCAGATCACATGCTGGCTACCAATATTCCATTGTATCCAACATAAATATAGTATTCAAATTTTACGTGAAAATACAATTGTTGTATTTGTATGCGATAGCGACATGTCTGTTTTATTTTTAAATTTTACGCCTATTGACAACTGTGGTAACAGTTTTGTTCATTTGACTATATATAAGTATAGTGTATACAATCAATCATGGTACTCCGTCCTCCCTGCCTACTCCACAAGATACTTGGCGTGAAGTTATGTGATACCGGTGAAATACCAAGACCTCTCGGAAGATCGTCGTAATTGGCTCATGCCGCGTTTCGTTCGGTTACCGTACGCGGAGGACCTCTTTCTTATCCTACTCCGTTAAAGATCGGCAACGCAACTGTAACACTATATGTGTTGCAGGTCTCCATGGGCGGTTTACTTGCCATTAGGTGACAGGGCTGGTCTTTTTCCTGCTTATCCTTTAAAAATAAAACGTGTAAATGTGTGTATACAAAAAATGTAAAGTATGTGTGTAATGAAAAAAATATAAACAGTTATTGCGATTAAAAAGTTTTACAGTATTTATATGAATCTACGTAGGTATGCCTAAATGAGGATCTTACAAGTTACTCAATTACACCATTTCCTTGATACAGATAATATCTGGACGTATATGTAACGCATACCCATAAATCAGGCTATATGCCAAGAGAGTGGAATGACATAACTAATGAATTAATTATCTAAGTAAAAGGGCATTCACATCTCATTTCAATATTTGTCATATGCGCTTAGTTGGAATAGTGATTACCAGTGCTGACGGGCCGTGAGGGTGCGCCGCATGCAAGCCCTGGAAAAATGCCCCCCAAATGCGGACGGGGAAGGTCGTCGGGGGCAGGGGCGATCTCTCTGGGGATCCCTGATGATGAGCCACCCGAGAGCGAGCGATGGCTGGGTGGACCAGTGGGTAGTTAAAAGTCCTGGGCCACCCGCACGTCAGAATAAGGCAGCCGCGAGGTTTTCGTGAGTAGCACTGGGAATGGATTGCACACCAGTGCATTAAGGGAATCCTACACTGCCATTAGGGTGTGCATAGAGCATATCTTCGCTTTCCAATAAGCCTAGTTGGCTTAGCGCAGGAGTTCTTGAGTTTCTACTATTCAAATATCTCGGCTCAGACCAACAACCTTTGTGATCATTATTGATGACTGAACAAATTGCGCCTGGTATCACGATAACGCCATTTATATCATGGGTTGCTTCAATTTATTACTCTTTTTAGTATATTTTATTCCGGGCGTGAAGTTATAAGGAGCATATTTAGTACCGGCAAAATAAATAAAATATATATCATGTCTTTTTATTAACTGTCATGATTCGCGGCTAGGCCTGTAGGAGACGATAAAAGTAGCGTGCGATATTTTTTATGTGCTGTTAAAATTATGGTATTTTTCAAACTGAACGGAGATTAGTGGAGTAAAAAAGATTAGAATTTATACACAGTCGGCAGCCGAGCACGGTAAATACATTCTGCGATCCTGTTTTTTTTCCCTAAATTTGGTTCTGTTTTTTTTTGTAGGAAAAAGGGGCAAACGAGCTTGTGGGTCACTTGATGGAAAGTGACCACCGCCGCGCATAGACATCCTCAACACCAGCGGTGTCGATTAAGCGTTACCGGCTTATTAGGTGGCACTATTCTCGTTTCTTTAAGTTCCCTAAGTCGCATCGGTCTGCAAATATCGCTGCCGGCATTTAGTTTTATAGAGGAGCTGTGCGCGGCAAAAAATGTCGGCTGAAGCGCACTGTTATAGATCGTCAACCACCAAGTTTGGTGAGCGTGGTAGCGCATCCCATCCCAGTCCGTAGGTACCAGTGGAACGCTTGTGAAAACTGCTCTCCTTCTAGTGAAAACTATCTCTATTTAAATACTTCAACTTTTTAATGATTGTAGGAAATTATTTGAATTCTTATATTCTGGAATTGCCTGAGATAAAGCGACGTATAGCTGTGGCTAAAGATGCTATTACCAGACTCAATAACATCTGGAAGAGAAGGGGCATTACCAATACCACCAAGATCCGTTCAGTACGCGCTTTGATATTCCCTATTTTCCTGTATGGAGTGGAAACGTTGACGATACGAGCTAGAGAACGTCAGAGAATAGGCGCTTTCGAAATGTGTTGATGGAGACGTATGCTTCAAATACCATGTACAACAAAGCGCATCAATGTGTCAATCTTATCTCAACTTCGTATTCGAACTCGCCTCTCTACAGTATGCCAACAACGAATACTGTCATATTTTGGTCACATAGTCAGAAAGGGAACAACCTACAGTATGCCAACAACGAATACTGTCATATTTTGGTCACATAGTCAGAAAGGGAACCGAGAGCCTCGAGAAGTTGGCTTTCGTCGGTAATACCGAGGGTAAACGAGGACGTGGACGATCACCAGCTAGATGGAGTGACCAAATGAGGAACTCACCTGAAAAGTTTAGCTCGTTTGTCAGGGCCGCGATGAATCGTCATAGATGGAGGCAGATCATAGGATCAAGGTGTGACACATCACCATCATCCTCATTCAGTGATGACCACGATCCTCAAACATGAGGGATCGGCCAAAGAGACAGAGAGGAAATTATTTGAATCCTTATATTCTGGAATTTAACCTAGACGAGCGGCGTGAAAAGCAGGCAGAAAATAGTACCTAAGGGGAATCAAATTTATCTTAGTAAAAGACTTTAAAAGTTTTTAATTGCAATTTTTTTTAGAATTGCGCACAAAGTTTTACTAAGACTTCTTCAATCAGAATATTGCTGCGAATTATTTCCTTTATACCACCCACATTCCACCCACTACAAGGAAAAATATATTTTTTCCTTTAAGTGGGTGGTGTTCGTTCTTTCAATTTGTATTACAGGAAGGTCAAAGAACATTTCTTGATATTTGAACATTCGGTTTTCTTGATATTTATAATATAATAAAATTTTCAAGGTATCATGCCTTATGGCCCGTCTTCATTACAAACAGAGCGCATAAGTTATGCATCTAACTAAGCCAAGTTTAACCCTAAATGCAAACAAACATAAATCAGTCTGCATTAATATTAATGTTTGCATAACTTCTCAAATGGTCTCTAATTTACATTATTCTTGTAGACATATATACATAAAACCACGACTGTATCAGTTAGGGCTTTCCACAAGCCACAAGCACAATAGGTTACAGCCTGACAACCTTCTTTCGCCTATTTCAAAGTCATTCATCTTGTTTTTGGTAGCTACGTATTTTCGCTTTTTTAAATACACTATTTATTTTGTCGTGGTAGCTCCATCTAGGACTCCAGATCCCGACTCTGCCCCTCAAATCCGCGTCGTACATTCTTTTAGTTAGTTCGCTTTCTATATATACACCTTTACGATATACACATATAACAAAATAAAGCAAAATAGTTTTTTTATCGGTCCTCTCGTTTATATAGTAGCGGATGAACTCTCACTAAAATTTATTTGAGGTAACTAAAGCGGCTTCAAACATCGTTGAAACTTTCTTGCCGTCCGCCGTTCTCTAACTGCCACTAACATAGTACTCCTATTAAAGATGCCATCAATTGAATTGAAGCTATTATCGTGACAATATGTCACTAGCGCCAAAGCTTTGTCAAGATTAAACTTGGTTTTGAACCATTGTTATTATACACCTGGACGAAATCTATATATAACTGAATATAGTAAATTGCGTAGTATTCAATTAATTTTTCGCGTATGTTACCGTACTAAAAAATAGTGTCACCCCATCTCTTTCTGAGGGTGTCGTTAGCAGAAGCAGACTATCACTGGTATCTTTAGTCTCAATTTCTTTGTAGTTCAGAAGTATCAAGTTCCAATTGTGGCACATATTAAACTACTTTCCAGGAGCCATAATCACCGCTGCCTATACCGTGTTAAATTATTATGGACGTAAAGTTACAGTTACAATTATTATTGTTAACAATTTATGTTATATTTGTCTCAATTGAAATATTTATTAATATTGCTTGTAATTAATGTGTGACACTGTGCTTATAATGTTTGACAAATTTATTACAAACGGCTTTGCAATTTGGAATACTTTATATGTTATAATAATTTATATTAATATTAATTAAATATATCTATATATAATTTAGGCGAATGCACCATCACGTCTTCTTCTAAGGGGGAACGCAGAAACTATTTCTTAACAATTGCTAAGATCTTGAATTCCTGGATTGCTTTGAATTCCTTACATTTCTCATTTTGTACACTCTCATTATCGCTTTATAGACTCTTCATTTCACATTTGTCCCAAAAATATGTTTGCTCAAAACATCAAAACTTTGCCTTTTCCGTAACTATTATCAGTTATTTTTCTTCAGATGAATTATATAAATAAACTAGCTGACCCGGCGAACTCTGTTTCGCATCAAAAGTAATAACTGCTGCCCCGCTATGTTAATACTGCAATATCTTCGACAAATTTGAAGTCGATAGCAGCTATAGGTTAAAAATGGGAATTTTCCATTGTTAACACCCCCGCAACCCCCCTTGTGGGTGGAATTTCGTAAAATCCGTTCTTAGCTGACCTCTACTCGGCGAAAGGAATAATCCTACCAAATTTCAAGTCGCTACGCCTTATGGTTCCAAAGATATCGTGATGAGTCAATATATAGGTGGAAATCTCTTATATATATATATAGATTAAATAAATTCCAGTATGACATTAAAACAACTTTCAGGATTATATCGCGTTTATTTATTACTAATTTTATTTATTTCCCGACGTTTCGAACTCTTTTGTTCACGTCTGTTCATCACTCGTGAAAATGATATCTGTAAAGAGTTCGAAACGTCGGGAAATAAATAAAATAAGTAATAAATAAACTCGATATAATCCTGAAAGTTGTTTTAATGTCATGAACGTGATTCGCGAAAGTCTTAGAGATAAATAAATTCCAGTATTTTGCTTGTTGTGAATAATATTCACGCAAATACAAGAAATAAATATGACCTGTTTGATAAATATTTTATTTGGCTCCTATTTTTCTGAGTATAGCATTAGAATATTCAGATCACGTCTGCTTATTAGATCTTGAGACCTTCTCAAATCTTAATTTTGAAAGTCTCTTTTCAGATCAATTTAAAGTCAATGTGTGACATTATTTTCGTCGGGACAGGTTTTTTTTTGTGGAAAACTCCTATCCTTGAAGTATATCAGCTAATAAAACTGTTAATTAATTGGTTTTAGAATTTTACATGAATTTTAATAATAATGTTAATTGTCATATTTCATTTCAAAACTGACCCGTCTCGGAAGAAGACCCGGTCTCGGAGGCCCGTCTTCTTCCAGCCTTCATATTACACTTTGAACCCATCTCTTTATCCCATTTAAAGGTTCACGGGCGGCGCTAGTCGCTTACCACGAAGTGACACACTTGCTCGTTTGCCATCTTAACATAACATAGTGAACCTATCCGAAAGTGTAGGCTGCGGCTGTTAAGCCTCAACTCGCGGTTATGTTTACACCTCAATTACCTGAAGTACACCGAGCACAAAGTTGTCAGTCATCAATATAGTCATCATATCACACATAGCTCCCGAAAGGAATTTCGAAAAGTCGTTGAAGTGAGCCCGTATTCGAACCGAAGACTTCTTGATTCAGAAGTGGGGTGCTCGACCACTGGACTACCGAGACATGTCTGGCATTTCGTCGAGGATTTTAGCCTTTTTTAGGTATATGAGTATTTGTGTTGTCGGACG
Source organism: Euproctis similis (assembly GCA_905147225.2). Classification (NCBI taxonomy): domain Eukaryota; kingdom Metazoa; phylum Arthropoda; class Insecta; order Lepidoptera; family Erebidae; genus Euproctis; species Euproctis similis. The sequence goes on from LR990106.1 coordinate 19,702,884, forward strand.
TGTCAGAGGAATTTTGAAAAACCACGGGTAATTTCATGGGTATTCGGATTACTTCCCACATATTAATATATTAAGATGGGGGTTAGTACCCATCCATTATACGTCATGCAACACATGCACAGAACATAAAATTTCCAAGCACGTTCGAATCAAGAGCAGTTAGGCAATGTAATCGCTTCAGAAGGAATCAACGGACAAGTGTAGGGCACCCATCATTTAGTCTTGAAAATGTTATGATTTTTTTTCCTAAATTTACGTTATTTTTGTAATAATTACATAAACTTAGCATATAAAGTATGGAAGGGCATGCTCCGATGAGCAATAGAAAAGAAAGAGAGGTGCAAGAGTGAATATACAGTCAGTACAGTACATGTTATGTAGTTCATAACACCCGTTTCATTACCAAATTAAAAAAAATATATACTTAGTCATGCCATAAATATTGTAACAAAGAAAACATTTTTTTTTTAATTGCAAATAACATTTATTACTTTTACAGTGTGTTACTTTAATACATAAATATAAAACGATATAAAATATACAAAGCTTATTCGAATTGGTCTCTATTGGCTGCAATACAGGCCTTTAAACGTTGAGGCCAGTTATCAATAGAAACACGCACTCTTTCCATGGGAAAATTCTTCACTGCCAATCGTATGGATTATTATGACGTTTAGAGCAAGCCGTACTCTCTAAAAATGACCACAAATTATAATCCAGTGGATTAAGATCGGGACTAGATGACGGCCAGTCTTCAGCTCTAATGGAGTCCGAAACGTTCGCTTCCAACCAAGATTGCGTGGACCGAGCTTTATGACCCGGTGCCGTGTCTTGCTGGAAGGACCATACTTCGTTATTGAACATGGTGTTGTTAAGGGGCTTGAATACCTTTTCAGGAATGGTAACTTGATACACTTGTGCCGATGTTTTGATACCTTTTTCACAAAAATATGGCTCAGTCACTCCTTCGTAGCTAACACCCCACCAAACCATCACGGAAGTTGGATAATGCCCACGTTGTACTCTGTCAACTAATTGGGAAGCTTTCTTAGAGCTTTGAGCATAACTACGGTCATTTTGTTTGTTAAAATGTTGCTCAATTGTAAAAACTTTTTCATCCGTAAACAATATTTTTCTGTGACCTCCCTTTGCGTACCGCTTCAGTAGTTGTTTAGATTTTAACACCCTATTCTTTTTTAAATTATCAGTTAATAAATGACCAGTGCGCCTCTTATAGGCTGCAAGTCCTAAGTCATCTTTTAAAATACGCGACATTGTTCTAGGTGCTATCTTCATCTCCCGAGATAAAATATTTTGCTTGCGGACAGGATTTCTTCGAATTCTTTCCCTTACTGCTTTGACCACCTTTTTCGTACGAACACTACGTGGACGGCCAGGTCTTTTTCTGTCACATACAGAGGATGTTCTCATTGTACCTATTAATAGCCCGGTACACAAACATTTAACTAATACCAAGTGTATGGAGAGTTTTAAAAATTGCATTTGGCTCCATACCTACTTTGTGTAATGCAATCACAGCGATTCGGTTCTCTTTATCACCCCACTCCATTTTAATATCGCAAAATATTGTACAATGTATTGGCGCCAAAACGAGAAAACCCAATGAACAATCGTATAAAAATGACAAATTCCAAATTCAAATGTAATATTTTTTTATTTTTAGTTGTATCAGTATTTATGGCCAGACTAAGTATATTAGTGCCAGGACGATGGAAGAACTGAGTAATATGTATGATAAGAGTTATTAATGTGAAAGAAGCAAATGCATATTGTGTGATGATAGAATATTGGTGCTCTGATCTGACTAGTAGGTAGGCGAAATTCCTTGCGAGGTGATTTCGCATAAAGGTAATTTAGTCAGTACTTAACTATCTATACTTGAACCTATTTTAAGATCAGATTTTAAATATATATTTCTGCGATTTGCAGCCTAATAGGGCTCCTTAAGTAAGTAGTTTCTGACCAGTGAATGCATGGAAACATCTATATGGGCGATTCCGGATTCGAATCCGATTAAAAACTAATGATTTGGAGATAGATGCAGTTGTAAGCTATGGCAAGGTTTCATTCATTGCTGTTTATTATACAAATCAATGATTTGCCTTTTTGCGTTGAGAAAATTTGTAATATTGTACTATTTGCTGATGACACTTCACTCCTCTTCAAGGTAGACCGTAAAAAAAGCATTTTTGATGATGTTAATAGCTCCCTTACACATGCCCATGAATGGTTTACGTCTAATAATTTAGTTCTAAATTTCAATAAAACTAAAATAATAAGGTTTACTATGCCTAATGTTAATGGTACGGCTATAAATATATCTCTGAATAACACAATTTTAGACCCAGTGAAGTCAACTTTATTCTTAGGTATTACTCTAGATAATACGCTCCAGTGGGGTCCTCAAGTAAAATCTTTAGCGGGAAAACTCAGGTCTGCTGCCTATGCGGTTCGAAAAGTTCGACAGCATTCCGATGTTGCAACCGCCAGATTAGTCTACTTCAGTTATTTTCATAGCGTTATGTCTTATGGTATTTTGCTATGGGGTAGAGCAGCTGAGATTCAGTCGATTTTTGTTATTCAGAAACGAGCTATTCGGGCAATTTATAATTTGGGGGCCACAGTCTCTCTAAGAGAACGTTTTAAGGAAATTGGCATACTAACAGTTGTTTCACAATTTATATATGTCAATATAATGTTTGTTAGGAAAAACTTGAATAAATATACTAAAAATAGTGATGTTCATAATTTTAATACCAGACGTACGCATAAACTTGTGTTGCCGTGTCGCCTGCACAAAGTACATAAGTCTTTTCTGGGAATGGGTGTACAATTTTATAATAGAGTCCCTGCGCATATCCTGGCTCTGTCATTCGATCGGTTTAGTCGGGCGGTGAAGGATCGTCTCGTTGCTGGTGCTTATTACACCATCAATGACTTCATGACGGGCAAGTCATCTTGGGACCGTCAAGTTGCTTGCTCGATGCGGATTCTGTAGTTTGCGTGTTGAAATTTATTCATAAGTTCTGGAGTGGAGGCGTTCCGTAATAATTTCTGATAGTTATGTATATACATTTTCTAATTTAAAATTTGCCTTGGTATTGTTTATAAAATATGTACATATAAGTTCTATTTATTGCACAACGTTACCGCTCTAAATAAAAGATGTTGCGTCAGTTGCGCTCGACTAATATATTTGCATAGTTTTTCTTTTTAGGACGTTGATGTTAATTTGCTGTGATGGTCGAGTATTCTGGCTGCTACACCTTTTATGCACGAGTCTACTGCTTTGTTTTCAGTAGCGATATTAATATTATTGTTATTTATGTTTAATAGTTTGAAAAGAGTATTTGGCACATGAGTTTCTTGCCCGATTCTTCTCATGATAGCCCCTACACTCGGAATCGGGCCGCTCGTGGCGATTGCGTCCGTGTTTTCTTGTTCCACGGACGCACTTTCCTCAAGCGCTCGTGTTAAGTAGTTAATTTAAAATAATAAAGTTAAATTGTACTTGTGGACTATTTTTAAGTGTCTGTGAAGACCTATGAAAATAAAACTTATTTTGACTTTGACTTTGACTTTGATTCGAAAACGCTCTAAAGATTAAACCCGTTAAAGTACAAAATATTTATGAAATATAGAAAATAATATAACATTGCTGAAATTCTTTGCAGTGTTGTATGGAGCCCCTACTGAAGGAGATCCATCCCGCTAACTTATCGTAAGTATTATTAAGGATTTATTTGAGAAATAGTTTTGATCGGGGCATTATACCGGTGTTATTCAAATTTAGAGGGAGGGCATTCGCGCGAAGTATTAGTGCGTGATGTTTTTGTACTTATATCTATCAAAGAGTACTACTAGATCATTAGCCAGTGGTAGAACCACGCAGTTCACTACATGAATAGGTCAACTCGATCGGCGAAATACCGCGACTTCTCTAAATGTCAACATGAAGTGGCTCATGCCGCGTTTCATTCAGTGAAACAGATGGCCGGTGACCTTGCCTAGCGGAATTCTGTTTTCTTGTTCCACGGAGGCACTTTCCTCAAGCGCTCGTGTTTAAGGATTTCATTTTAAGTTATAAGTTTAATATTTGTACTAGTTGAGTATTTTTAAATGTCTGTGAAGACCTATTAAAATAAAGCTTCATTTATTATCAGCGTTATTTATTGATCAGAATGATCTGTTCATATTCCTATGATAGGGAAAAAGATCTTTTAAGCGGGAAAAGTTGCTAACAGAAAGAGAAATAAATATTTACTGGCAAATAACAAATACCGAGTCTTAATACACGTCATCAAAAAAAAAAACTTTTTGTTTTCACATACAGGCACAATTGGGAGCTAATTTCGAATTCCCATTGTGGAATAACCGAGTTCTTCCGAAAGTTTCCGAAGTTAACCGAACTAGGAATTCCGAGTTATTCCGGTGTGGTTTGAACTTTTGTGTACGTGTTCCTTGACCCCTATAAATCGAAGTAATGAAGATTAGTGGGTGGAAAAGTTCTCTAGTAGATATTAATGCATATGTTCAAAACAAATCTAATGATAGACGACCGTAGTTAGCTACTTGAAATAACCCAACTGTCGTAAAAGTACTAAATATTGCTTTCTGTATAAACTAACTAAATTACATAACCTTCTGAACAGAGAATTATATTTCTCAATCTAATTTACATATGATAACATACATACATACATAACTTCACGCGAAATCCCTTGCGGCGTAGGCAAAGAGAACAGAGATTTTTATACGCCTCACTCGCTTCGTTGACTTTCATAACTGTTTTCATGCACGCGCATCGACTTTTAAGGCTCCTAACATCACCTTCCTCCAGAACATGATCTATTTGGTCATGGAATGTGTGTCTTGGCCGACCTCGACTCCTACATCCATCCGCTTTTGCATATATCAGCTTAGTCAATCTTGCATCATCCATTCGGAGCATGCCCTTTCTTACTTTTACTCGACACTCTTTCAATCCTCCTTCCTTCCATACAACCTTGTTTTCGACGCGGTTAGCGAGTCACTCCGCAGATTTTGTGCAGTGCCCTCATTTCTACCGCGTTAATGTTACTTTCAAGCGCACTCTGCCATACCCAACTCTCGCTTTCATAAGTTAGCGTTGGGATCAGTATTATATTGTGGATTGCTAGCTGGGATTTTCTGCTAATGTTTTTTGCGACCAGGAATCTGCCCAACGCTCACAACTGCACATAATATGATACAGTTTCCACTTAATTCTTTTCTCTTTGTTTCTTCTGTTTTCTTTCTGTTTGACGCTACTCCTTATTTATTTTAGACTATACTACTGAAGTAAAACTTCATTGGCTTCATGTAAATAAAGATAAAACATATCATTACTTCACGCTTTTTTCTACCCGAAGGTGTAGGCAGTGGTTGTTAAGCCTCGCCTCGCCGTTATGTTTACGTCCCAAATGGAATAGGTGGCGAACCTATTGCCATACCGGACACAAAGTTATATATAATTAGTAAAATATAAATATTCATATAAATTCAATTTAATTTATATGAATAGATTACATCAATATTTCTAAAAATAATTTGTCAGTCAGTAATGTTTGTGTCATTTTATCCTAAATCGCTGGAGCGATTAAAATGATTTTTTCTATGGGTGTTCAAGAGGATTTATTAATAGTTAATTTCACAAATAGGCCCGGCAGTTTGCAGTATATATATAACCTAGATACCGACTGTGCACCTTTTGCCGGGCTTATTTGTCCTTGAACTCACATAAAAAATTTCATAAAAATCGGTCCAGCTGTCTAGGAGGAGTTCAGTGACATACACACGCTCATAAGAAATATATATATATATATATATATATAAAGATATCTACTTATATATTTCTTGTAACTTTCGCTCGCCGAGACCGATCACGCAGTCCGCTGTATAAATGGGCATTCGCTTCGGCCACCCCTTTCCTCTCCTCTGCCCATCTCACTTTCGACAAATTTTAAAGAGCGGCATCGCAACTGTAGCATAATCAGTAGTAAAAAAAGGAAAGGAAAAGGAAGAAGTAAAAGGAGTATCAATAGAAAGTATGCAGCTTCCCGGATAGCATGACTAGATATAATCTGCTGATGTCAGGTCAAAGGAAGCAAATTTTTGTACATAACTTAAAAAGGGAGTATCTACTCTAAAAGTGATTTAAATAAATTCCACATTCCAATAAATTCATGGGTGGAAGATTCCAAATAAAGTGGAGTGGTGACAAATCATAATGTTGTGACGTCACCACTACAAATCAAAATCGGTGACGTAACAGCCTCGCTCCATTGAATTTATGATGTTACCAGCAATATGTGTAGGCATTTGAAAACAAACTGACGTGGAAAATACTTATTATTACTTATTATCAATGACGATCTCTAATTTATTTATTTAATATCAGCTACCCGGTGAACTTTGTTTAACCTAAGAATAACAAATGAGTAAATAAAATAAACTTACTCTAAAATAAAAGATGCCTAAGTTACTCCTCAAATCAGCTTCCTGCCAATAAAAATCCCGTAAAAATTGGTCCAGCTGTTTCAGAGATTAGCCAAAACACATCGATGGGCAAACAGATAAAACTTGTAAGATATGGTCATCTTAATATTAAAAACAGACACCACAATATTATTTATGGCTGAAAATAAATACGGCAAACTGAGAATATAAAACAGAATACAAAGCAATGAAAAAGATTTTTTTATTTATTTTAATTTTAACAGAAATCAGAACAACAACATAACTTCACGCCTTTTGTTACCCGAAGGTGTAGGCAGCGGCTGTTAAGCCTCGTCTCGCCGTTATGTTTACGTCCCAAATGGAATAGGTGGCGAACCTATTGCCATACCGGGCACAAAGTTTGTCAGTCATCGGTATTTATCACACATAACTTCCGAAAACAATTTCGAAAAGTCATTGGTGTGAGCCAGTGTCTGGAATCGAACTCCGGACCTCTGGATCAGAGGCCGTGCGCTCGCCCACTGCGCCACCGAGAAATCAGAACAAAGTATAAAAAAGAAAAGAAAACTGTTATTACAATGTACGTATTAGAAAGAAAAAAATAAATTTCAGTGTTCTCAATTTTCTAACGAAATTCACATTAATCTATTCAATTTGTATGTAAATTACAAAATCTAAACCGTTAAGCAATTCAATCATTGTGCAAAACATGTTTTATATAAAAAAAAGTAAGAAATGAAAAAAGTAAAAAACATTTTTACTAAAAGTTTCATTAGGTCCTCTCTATTGTCGAATGATTTAACTTCTGTTTACGAGATTAAGAATATACCAAGGTTCGAATCCTGGTCTGAATAATTAATAGTATCGCACTTGCAAGTGGTCCGTCAATCCATTGGTTTGTGGCCAAATAAATTAAAAGCTTATACACGCCAAAGGGGGGCATTTTGAATCGAATATTTTTTATATTTTGCTAACACTTTTAAAAATATATTAGTATAATAAATTTTAATAAAACTTTAACTTAATTAAGAAAAGCATTTTCATTAGTAACAGAACTTATGGCTAGACAAGCTATATAAATATAGAGGTTCAGAAATATAGACTTCACTTGAAACATTATACTACCCTTAGTCGCTATTGTTAAAAGTTATAAAACTTAAGAAAGTCGAAAAAAAATCTCCACGAAAAATATTTCAAAAGATAATTTCTGTAAAAACTTTAACAATAAATAATATCGTTATCGAACTGCGATAAATTTTGTTATCTCGTAAATTATATAGTTTGTTTTGTCGAGATTTTGGAAAAATCTTGTTGAAACTAAATACATTTATTTATACATAACTTCATGCCGATTCCTGAGCGCCATAAGGCACGATTGTTACACAAATCAAGAGCGTCTTCGCCTTTCGCAACTCTTGTCAAACACGCTTGTTGGTTTTTAACAAGGACAAGTTCAATTTGGTCATGTAAAGTGTGTCGTAACCGACCGCGACTCTTACATCTTTCCACGTTGGCATTGTATATCTGCTTAGTCAATTTTGAATCACTAATTTTTTCTACATTTCCGAACCACCTGAGCATGCCTTTCCTTATTTTCACACCGACACTCTCTCAATTTCTCTCACTCAATTTCCTTCCTTACAATCTTGTTTTCGACGCGGTCAGCGCAAAATTTTGCTCAGTAACCTATTTTTTACCGCTTTTATCCTGCTTTCATACACACTCTGCCAAAGCAATTAGGCTTTTCTGCTGCATTTTTTATCTGCCTAATGTTGCCATAAAACAATACCATTGTTTTAAAAAAAAGTTAAATTATTGAAGCCATAATAAAATATTTTCATATTTTTAGTCTGCTTTACAATTGCAGTAACCAATGCTATGAAGTTTTTAGGTCCAGGTCCTTTCCAGTACATAAGTTGTTTCTCCTAAACAAATAAACTGAAGTGCCGATTATAACTATCCAGACCTAATCCCTGATGATTTATTCCAAAAGATAACAAAGCTATGATATTAAATATGTGTTATTGTTACTTACATCGCTATCGACAGCATCAATTAAAACACTGATTATATAATAATCGATACTGTTATGACTATAGCAGAGACGAAATCAATTAGCTAACATTGATTAATTACTAGTGCAGTAGTAGCAACATCGATATATCACAATACTCGATTGTCGATCAATCTAGTGGACATGTACGAAGATGTATTCGTTTTTGGTTCCCGTATTTCAACGACATTTGGAATTTTCATACTTTATAAATAGTTTTGAACAAACTAGTAATGTAGTATATGGCTTCCTATGGCTCTCTATTTATGTTCTATTATAAAAAGAGGGCTGGTCTATTATTCGCATAAAGGATTAGCATTGCTATTTGGAGTGGTAATGCGGCCAGTGGCTTCTGACATTGGCAGAGCCAAGCAGTTCGCTGCATGAATGAGCCGGCTCCACCGGTGAAATACCACGACCTCGCAGAAGATCGACGTAAAATGGCTCATGCCGCGTTTCGTTCGGTAAGAGACGTACCCGGAGGCCCACCCCCCTTTCCCCATCCCTTCCTTTCCCCTATCCCTTAAAGGTCGGCAACGCAACAGTAACACTATCTGTGTTCCTGGTGTCCATGGGTGGCGTTGGTTGCTTACCATCAGGTGACACGCCTGCTCGTTTGCCCTCTTATCCCATAAAAAAAGTCTTCTGAGCGCGTTGCCAGTAGACCGAGATGCGGAGAAATTTGATTTCAACTAGTTTTTAATTGTATCTATGTATTGTGAATATTGTCATCATCAGCCTTTTGAGGTCTACTGCTGGACGTAGGCCTCCCCCATAGAGCGCCACAACTGCCGGGACTGTGCAACCTGCATCCGTCGACCTCCCGCGGATTTCATAAAGTCGTCGGTCCACCTGGTGGGGGTACGGCCTGCTCCGCGTCAATTTATTTCTTACTTCTTATGGTTAATAAATATTCTGTCAATTACAAAAAAAAAAAAAAAAACAATTTAAAGTGGTTTGTAGATACTAGTGTAGTATTTTAATTAAACGGTGAAACTTAAAATATCATGACATTATTTCATGTAAATAAAAATTTAATTATCTGTAATCAATTCTGAGAGCTCTCGTTATCAAGCTTTTACCAAAAATCATTTCACGAATTGGTTTTATTCCAATTAAAAACGCAGTTACATTATACAATATATGTACTCTCAAACACATTTCACGCTAAGTCCGTTGCAGGGAAGGTAGAAAAAACTGAGTACCACAGCTCATTTGATTCGTTGATTTATATGCTTTTCGCTTATATTTATTTAACTCCTAACACAGCTTTTCAATTAGAACATTTGGAATTTAGTCAATATACGTATCTATAGGTATCTATAAGGTTTATTTTTATATCGACGCCTTCACGTTAAAATAATTCCGTGAAGTCCACGTTAAAATGATGAATTTGCTGAAGATTGAATTTCTAAGGCATAAGGAGGCAAACGAGCAGGCGTGTCACCTAATGGTAAGTAACTAACACCGCCCATGGATACCTGCAACACAGATAGTTACAGTGTTACAGTTGCGTTGCCAACTTTTAAAATGGGATAGGGATGGGTTAGAAGTGGAATGGGAACGGAGAGGTAAAGAGGCTGAGTCTTCGGATACCTCTCTCAAAGAGCAAAATGCGGCATGACTCATGAGCTACGTCGATGTTTGGAGAGGTCGTGGTAATTTACCGGTTGAGCCGGCCCATTCATGAAGCGAACTGCGTGGCTCTACCACTGCTGTTGGTATGGCATGGCTAGTGTGGTTTTCCTCGACTCCTTCCCTCGTCCGCTTTTGAAATGTATTTTTGCATATTAGTTCTATAATGAAGGTATCATATTTGTTTCTAAGATTTTCGCGAATCTCACTCATTGATTAAAACAACTTTTAGGATTATATCGCGTTTATTTATTATTTATTTATTTCCCGACGTTTCGAACTCTTTACAGAGATCATTTTCACGAGTATGAACAAAAAGATGGTAGTTGTTCAAAAGCTATCTTCATTGATACAGAGAGCACCCACTTTTTGGAAATAAAAAATCAAAAAGTTGATGTTAAAAATATGATTTTTACTATTGGTAACCCACATCATTTTGTTCTTATGGTCTGATGTGGGTTACCAATAGTAAAAACCATATTTTTAACATCAACTTTTTGATTTTTTATACTCGTGAAAATGATCTCTGTAAAGAGTTCGAAACGTCGGGAAATAAATAAATAATAAATAAACGCGATATAATCCTAAAAGTTGTTTTAATCAATGAAGGTATCACACAAATATCATAACATAACTTCACGCCTTTTGATAACCGAAGGTGTACGCAGCGGCTGTTAAGCCTCGTCTCGCCGATAAGTACACGTCCCAAATGGAATAGGTGGCGAACCTATTGCCATACCGGGCACAAAAGTTTTTAGTCATCGATATTTTCACACATAACTTCCGAAAAACAATTTCGAAAAGTCATTGGTATGAGCCAGTGTTAGGAATCAAACCCGGACCTCTGGATCAGAAGCCGTGTGCTCGACCACTGGGCCACCGAGACTCAAAGACTATAACACAAATATTTTGACTTTTCATGTTTCCTCTTCTTATTTTTTTACTTCACCGCCGTTCTAATTATTTTCTTTTCGTTTGTCCTTGGAATGAATTTACTTAATGGTAAACGGAACATTTAATTATGTTCTTTCGTGAAAGTCGACTTTCAAATTACATCAAATCAAGTCATCTATCGATTCAAACCTTAGAACGTATTTGGGTTCCGTCACGAATAGAGAAATAGGTAAAGGTAGGTTAAAGAGATTTCAAAATTACAAGAATGGTTTTGTGGTCACTTAAGAAAATGTACGTATTAAAACGTGTATTTAAAAGTTACTTATAACTACATCATAACAGGTTTTCGAAGTTTATTAGTTCCTTAGGCAGGACATTTGTTTTATAAAGATGGCTTCTTGAATTGTGCTTGAGAATATAAATTACATAATAATGTATTATAATATTATCTACTTCCTTAGCATACTTTTTATAGCCTTAGACTACGCTTAGTAATAGACGTGCTCTTGGAAATAAGTCCAAAAGAACGATAAAATCGATACGACTGCATCCAGGGTTGTCCTTAATTTTCACATCCTCTATTTCGTGTTACTCTTAAAATAAACTCTAGGTTCCAAATAAATCAATCCAGCTTTTGGTCAGTCCGAGTTTGTTAGCTAATCTCAGGAACTGGTGGTTCGAATTGAAAAATTATTTTTGTGTTTGATAGTCAATTTATTAAGAAAGGTTATCAGGATATAAACAATAGGTGCGGAAAAATAATCTTTTTTGGTAATAAAAGTATAATATAATATTGCAATACGATGTTTGCTCGGTCATTTGATATAAAATATCATATTTTATGGGTGTATTAAATTTATGTCACTCCTTTAACAGTATATTTAAACTTGTCGTATCTAGATACACTTTTTACAGTAATAAATTTAATTTTCCAAACGAAATTAATACATAAATCATTGTTTTGTGCAAAATTCGCTGTGAAGCATTATAACATCGGCCGATAGGTCCGTAATAATTTCAAACTTGGGGCGGATAAGTTATTAGCAAACTATTTCATAGTGCGCTTGTAAATTCTACAATAATATTACAAATTTCATGTACATACATAATGAAGAAATTATAACAAAGTATGTTAGCATTGCGATTTCAATAAGTTATAATAATCAAGTAATTATGACTCATATTTCTCGATAAACCATTTCTATAGGTCGGGATTCGAACTCAGGTGCTCTGTATTAGAAATCGTAGTACGATATAGCTGAACCACTCTATCACTGTTGGGATTTATTAACACCGAAACGGTTGGCATGAGAACAAATCCCTTAATCGTTTTTTACTACACTCCCATAAAAAAATGGAAAATTACTATTTTCTGAAGGGATTTTCCTCATCTATTATAATATGTATATGTTGAATAGAAAATGACTTGGAAAGAGAGACTTATCTCAACTGAAGTTTATCTATAAGTAATAGCAGAAGCACTTACAGTTCAGTTCAGTAAAAAATCTTATTTAACTTAAATTAAATGTCGATTACTTTTATATGTTATTATGTATTATTGTTAAAATATATTCCATTATTTCGAATTTCGAATTCTGAACAGGATCCATTTCATAAATGTCCGCACGTGCGTCACGAAGCGTTACTTAAAAACTCTTTGCAGCTGACAGATGTGACAGGTCAATTAGAAAATAAATAATTTCAAATTTGGAACTGGAATTATTGCCAGTCATAAAAATTCCCAATTCTACTGAGTTCGTTACATTTTTCCAGTTGTACTTTTGTACTAGATGTTGTATAATATTACTTTAATGGGATCTTTTGTCTGAGCCACGCGATCGACAGCGATGTTTTAGGGTTAGACCAGATGTTGCAACATGAAATGGCACCGTTTCTTGTTGCTTTTTCATATATATTACTGAATTTTTCATATAATATCGAGCACTAGCTTTTGAACGGTCATGTGTCTGTTTCTGCGTGAAATACAAGACTTAAATTTGGTAGAAATTGAGAAATGATACCGAATTATTAAATACTCATTAGCATTTAAAATGCATGAAATGAATAGGAAAAGATTTAGATCGGCAGGTCTCAGGATCATTCTGTTGCTTACAAAAGTCTTCATAGGTTTCTCTGATCATAATTTGGTTAAAGAAAGAGTACTGAACCTTGTTACCAAATCTTCGAACTTGTCTTCACTATTTCCAGTTCGCTTTGTTTGATGTCGTGCAAACTTTTATGAATACCGTAACGTTGGTATTGATCTATTTTCTTTTATTTTTTTTCCCCCAACTTTCTGTATTGAATGAAGTTTGGCAGCAGTGCGCCGTGCCAACCGGTATGTGGTGGAGCCATGAGGTATCGGTTGAAAAAGAAATTAATACATAAATACATGGGAATACAAGTGGAAGAAAAAAACTGGACAGCACTACCTCTTCGGTAAGTTTGTTTAATAATAGATATTTACTCTTTAAAATTTGTAACTTGGAAGCGTATATTTTAAGTTTGATCTCTAGCAATACTATATAATAACTTGTGCCAAAGTCCATGGTATAGTTTTGTCTATCTGTATGTAGATTTGTATGCCATGTACAAATCTACATACAGATAGACAAAAATCTATTGCTTTTATTGTTCCAATAAAGACTCTCCTTTCTTTATGGTTTTTTTCCAGTATCTACAATAAAGAGACATCGTATTATTACAAGTTTATTATAAGTATAGATATTTGAAGGTAAGACCAAGAACTAGAGTATACCAGCTGCGTAGTTCAAATTGTAGTGTCTATCTAGGCATGCGTAATACGTAACCTCATCTCAATAAAGACGTGGGCTACAGGTTACGACAACTAAGTAACTACTTTCATTAGTAGTGATGTGCATATGTTAATGTATTTCATATATCGATGACGAAAAAAAATAATCATCAACATGAAAGTTCCTAAGCATAAAATGTACTTTACAAGTGGTACAGCCAAGAAGTTCGCTGCATGAATGGGCCGGCTCGACCGGTGAAATACCACGGCCTCTCAGAATTTCGACGTGAAGTGGCTTATGCCGCGTTTCGTTCGGTGAGAGAGGTATCCGGAGGCCCATCCCCTTCACCCTCCCCTTAATGGCAGCGATATTAAAAGATCATTTACCCCAGGGGGGTACCAGCTGCCACAGCACTGGAGAATCCCCCCTTGAGCGTCCACGGTTTGGTATTCACCAAGGCGTGGACGCTCAAGCTGCCCCTCGTAGTCTGGGGAGGGCACAATCTCGCTCCTCACCAAAAACTGTCCGGGGCAAACGTAAGGGCATTGCAACTCCCCCTGCCACGCTAAACGTGGACTTTTGCAATATCAGGGGAATCCACTCAAATCTGCTTGCCATTCACCACCACCTGGAAACCCCTTACCCTCCTCAGCCGCTATCGGAATTCTTGGTGTCGACTTGTCGAGTGACGTCCAGTTCCGCGGTCATCTGTAGGGCAAGGCCAAATTGGCCTCTAAAAAGCTTGGTGTGCTCAATAGAGCGGGACAGTATTTCACGTCAGGTCAGCGCCTGCAACTTTACAAGGCGCAGGTCCGTCCTCACGTGGAATACTGTTCACATCTTTGGGCGGGGGCACCCCAGTACCAGCTTACTCCATTTGACCGCATCCAACAACGCGCGGTTCGGCTTGTCGACAACCATGCTCTTACTGATCGGCTTGATCCTCTGGCGTTGCGGAGAGAGGTGGCATCTCTATGCATCCTCTACCGCATATACCACGGAGAGTGCTCTGAGGACTTGTTCGGATTAATACCGCCAGCTGATTTCCGCCACCGTTCGACGCGCCAACGCTACCACCCGCATTGGCTGAATGGTTGGCGGTCGACAACAGTGCGTTTTAACAGGCACTTCTTGCCACGCACTGTTCCCTCATGGAACCAGTTGCGGGCGACGGTATTTCCGGACCGCTACAACCTAGGAACCTTCAAGAAACGAGCCTATTCCCATCTGAAAGGCCGGCAACGCTGATGTGATGCCCCTGGTATTGCAGACGCCATGGGCGGCGGTGATTGCTTTTCATCAGGTGACCGGCAAGCTCGTTTGCCCCTTCTCCCATAAAAAAAAATAATAATATTTTTTCCAAAGGAATTCAATATTTATATAAATAACTATATGGTTCTGACACAAAGACATAATTACTTCCTCATATATAATAATAAATAAACTTAATAATATAAATTCATTGACTTTCAATAAGCTCCCATATCCGAGTTGGTATTAGAATGTTAAATAAAAATATGAAAAAATTATGATAACTCAGTTGATAAAAGTATTTAATATGCGGATAAACTTTTTAGACGGACAATCAATTTACTGGAGTTTCACCCTGAGCGTTTTAGAAATTTTCCGCGAGTGTTTATGACAGGCCTCTTGGTGCTTGGTACTTGTGATATTAGGGAATCTTAAAAAAGTATATGTTGTGAAGAAAGATACTTATTTTCTAATTATATAGAATTATAATAACATCGATATTTATCACACATAACTTCCGAAAAGAATTTCGAAAAGTCATTGGTATGAGCCCGGATTCGAAACGATGTCTTCTTGATTCAGAAGCGGGGTCTTCGACCGAGACTATAAATATGATAAATATAGCATATTGTCGATACAATAAAAAGTAAAGTTAAAAAAGTGAAGTAAGTAAGCTAGTAAGATGTGTGAGTGCCTACCCTGAAAGGAACATGGTGTGAATTTTAGTGAGGAGGTAATGATCAACGAATTCCATTTCTCTACAAGTATTAAAGAAAACACCACTATCATTATTAAGATTTCAATATGTTATATTCATAAATTTTATTACTTTCGCATGCTACTTATTTTTTATAATATCTAATATAAATAACAGTATATTGGCCATTAATGCATATTTATATCGATATCGATTTTATAAGTTCACCGTTATTTTTGCTACATCCCTACATATTAGCAGAGGAACTCGTGATTGTCAACACAAACACTTGTTTGGTCTCGAGTAGGTCGAACAATGAAACCCTTATTTAATCAACGTTGATATAAACCTGCACGATTACCTACATTTATTGTTATATATAAGGAATGATACGGGCTTAAATATATTACATAATATTTGATTTGATTGTTGTAGAAGAAGAAAGATTAAATCGTACCTTGATGGTAGAAAACTTACTATGGTTACTTCTAACCACCGCCAATCATCATAGCGTACGTATCACATTGTTTGTCCGCGATGGACTCTCAAACTGATTAACAGATTTTAAACCAAATTTGCACACCGTATGCAGTCTGATAGAAGTTAAAAGATGGGATATTTTTTATGAAACTCCCACCGCAAGGGGGAGTTTTAATTTTATTTTTTATGGTATAGGAGAACAATCGAGCATTTGGGTCACCTGATGGTAAGCAACGACTCACCGCCCATTAACACGGTGGTGCGTTGCCGTCCTTTAAGGGAATTGGAGGGGAGCGGAAGAACGAAACGAACGAAACGCGGCACAAGCCACTTTTTTTCCCAAACCGATATCCCGAGGGGTTGTGGTATTACAGCGGTCGAGCCGGCCCATTCATGCAGCGAACTGCAAGACTCTACCACTCTTCGGGGATGCCGGGGATAGCGGGTGCGTTACATCAAGACGCGTTTTTAAGTATTAAACTTCGTCAAAATATTCTTTTTGGCATGATGAAATGGGCTCGACCTATTTTGATCAAATTTTGTGTGCATGTTGGATAAGTCTGAGAATAGGTCAGCATCTATTTTTCATACCATAAATGTTAAGAGTTATTTATTCACCACTTTTTTATTTACATTTTGTAAAACCAAGTTTGCTGGGCTAACTACTATAATATCCATATAATCTCGTGGCCTACTGGGGTTAGAGTTTGTTTTTTTTAGAAAAGTCATTACTTTTCGAAATAGAGCATGAAGTAGATAGATGCATGCACAATGTATGTTCATTAGGTTCTGCCAACTATACCAAGTGACAAGATAATTAGAATGGCGTGCAGAAGCATATTTGCGACTACCTATATTTGAGGGTGTAAATAACGTGAAGGTATAACCCAATTTGTTATTATACGCTATAATTATAAGGTCAATTAAGAACTTATTTAATAAAATAATACCCATCTATTTTAAAAAAATCTAGAATGTTTCGGTGCAGTTTCAGAACCATAGATTGAGTATAGTGAAAACTTTTTGTACTGCATAGTTATTAATACTTTTTACACGAAACAAAAAAAGATATATTACAAACTGTCACTTTTGACATATCCACAGCATTTTACGAGAGCATATAGATAAATAAAAAACAATAATGATTATTACGATGAAAGATTATGAATTATTTGTTTTATAAATACAAATTGTGTATAACTATATAGTTAATGTTTATAACCTGTGGTATGTATTGGATTAGATTCTCCGACTATCATAAACTAACATTTATTATTTTTATTTTATCATTTGGGACGTAAACATAACGGCGAGACGAGGCTTAACAGCCGCTGCCTACACCTTCGGGTAACAAAAGGCGTAACGTTATGTTATAAACTACTGCTAATTAAATAAATGCCTTGGACTTTTCACCACAAACCTAGACAAATAGCTATTGTACAAAAGTCGTAAGCACTAGAATGGCTTGCAAAGTGTAAATTGTCCGATGGATCGTAACATACTTCGTTATCAGTTTCGGTCTATATTCAAAAAAATCGGCGTAAAAACCCTTGCTTTTATCTTCGGGTAGTGAGAAGCGAGTAGTTACAAAATAAAATAATAAATTTATATAATACATTTAGATTACAAATTTAAGGAAAAAGTGTTACTAAACGGATCTCAGAGGGCGTTAAATAAGTTTTATCTAATTACCTCAAAATGTAACTTTCTTTCTGGTAATTAGTTAGACTTGGTTGTATAAATTACACTTTTAAAAGTAACGAGTGATGTAACAATTTAATTGGAAACTAAACTTTAAAATGCATTTCCCTAGAGAAATGTATACTCTTTTGCAATAAAAATTAGCATATGCATTATAACAGGCTGTAATCTGATGCTGCCTCGTTTACGGCAACGGCAAATGCCTCAATACGTCTGATAAATTTAACCCAGAAGTAATAAGTGATAAAAGTTATTAACATAGATCAGCCACGATTTAGTTCATAATATACATATCACACGTATTTTTTAAAATAGTCAACAATATTGTGAATTTTCAGTGGCCCGATATGGCAATAGGTTCGCCACATATTCCATTTCGGACGCAAACAACGTCGAGTCGAGCCGTAACAGCCACTGCCTACACCTTCGGCTAGGATAAGGCGGGAAGTTATGTTATGTTATATTTTTCAGTTAAACAACAATGGCAAGAGACGCAGAGACCCTACAAAAAATGAAGGAGCTGGAGGAGAGGATAAAGGCCCCATCAATCTGGGGCCGAGTGTCATGCGGAATCAGGTTTGAAGATTTACAGGACAAGCGTTATGACGAAGCGATCAAGCTACTTAAAAAACACTATTTGCCCGAAGAGGTGAGACAAGTAAATTTTGTAGTATATAGGAGTATACCCCTACATATTATCAACTTGAGTTTCTTGCCCGATACTTCTCATGATAGTGCATACACTGAGAATCGGGCCACTCGTAGCTATTGAGTCCGTTAAGTATTTGATTTTTATTAATAAGTTTAATATTTATACTTGTTGACTATTTTAAGTGTCTGTGAAGACCCATGAAAATAAAGCTTCGTTGACTTTAACTTTGTAGGCGAATTTTCCAGTATATACCAGTTGAATCCAGATAAGTCAATTTACAAGTTATTATTTGTTACCGCAACATAACTGAGCTAAGACTCGAACTAGATTATTTTAACTGTGGTGGAATTACGTAGGTCGTTGCATGAAAGGGCCAGCTCGATTGTTGGAATACCACGACCTCTCAGAAAATTTAAGTAATATTTTCTCGATGGTCAAATGGTCACCTCCGTTCCAATCTGTTTCCTATCCTATCTTAAACAATGGTAAAGCAACCATGGCACTATCTGTGCTGCAGATTTCTATGGGGGGCCTTAGTCGCTTACTGTCACGGGACACGCTTGTTTGCTTTCATCCTTCTTAAATAAAAAAAAAGTTGGCTTCTAAAATTAAAAAAAAAGAATCTTAATAAATCCAAAAGTTACAAATACTTCACGGAAATATACTGCAGATTGGCGAGTCTCCGACGAACTCTTTCACGATTCGAGCACTTAATTAAAAAAAAAGGAAAAGATGAATCGGTTCTTCTGAGAAATTTTATCGTAATTTACTTAATTAACGGTACTCGTGTAGAGAAAAGGGGATGGTCAAAATAACTCGACTTGACTAACGATAAGACTTTAGACGCGGTTTTAGGAATAAAAAAAAAGTTATTGCATTGAAGAAGACATTTTAATTTACATTGAATTGTCAAGAGCGTGCACGTCGCGACCCCTTTTTTTTTACGCGAGGAAATGCTTTATGCACACCCCCCGCCTAGGGACGGCAGGGGGTAGTGTGGGACTCCCAAAACAGTAACTGCAATCCGATCCTAGGGCTACCCACTAAAACCCCGCGGCAGCCTTCCTCCGGCGTTGGGGTGGTGAAGTTGGTATGTACCCATTTCGGAGAGCTCGAAAGGATAAAATGTGAGAAATTAGAAGATGAAAGTGTACGGAGTATGTATGTAGACCTAGTCAGTAAAAGACTCAATGACACGTGTCTTACTGACCTAGGTGTTGAAGAATGCTGGGAAAGAATGAAAGAAAGTATAGTGGATAGTGCAAAAGAATGTGGTTGTGCAAAGTGGCATAAGATTCTGAGAGGTGATGGTGGTGGGACGCGGATGTGAAATCCAGCGTAGAAAGAAAGAAAAAAAGCATGGTTGAATTATGTCTTAAGTTTGAATCAGAATGACAGAGAAAAAGTATAAGAGCTACCGCCGCTGCAGGAATGTTACCAAAGCCTTCGTGAAAGAGAAGCGTGAAAGACTAGTTGCGAATGAGGAATTGAAATTGACGGAGAACTTCGAGGCGAATAACAAACTCTTCTGGAGGGAAGTTTGAAAGTCTCGGGGTTCTTCGTCAACATCCAGAATGGACAAAATTATGTCTAAGGCTGGTGACATTCTTTCAAACCCAAACAACGTATTGGGTAGGTGGAGTGAGTATTTTGGGGAAATGTACGAGAATATTCTGGATGTGGGCGCCGCGAGTGAGTCTACGACTGACGCCGCTGCGCCAACATCTGACGAGGACATTACTATGGAAGAGATTGAATGGTCGATACGAAGTATGAAAATGGTAAGGCAGCTGGAATTGATATAATGTCTGCTGAAATGATCAAACACGGTGGAACCTGCGTCTGGGACGCTTTCCTGACCTTGAGCAATCTGTGCTGGAGGTCGGGTAAAGTTCCCATGGACTGGAGGCGCGCTGTCATCGTGCCCTTGTATAAAGGTAAGGGATCACGTATGCAGTGCGCCAGTTACAGGGTCATCAGTTTGATCAGCTTAGCAGCTAAAGTGTATGGAAAAATTATTGAAAGGAGAATGAGGGTAATATCTGATGGAGTGTTGTGGGAGGCTCAGGGTGGTTTTAGAAGCGGACGAGGTTGTATGGATCAGATTTTTTCCCTCCGCAACATCGTGGAGAAACAACTGGCCGCTAACCGGAAGGTTTTCTGCGGTTTTATGGATCTGGAAAAAGCGTTTGACAGAGTGTTACGAAAGGATCTGTGGGACATACTCCCGGGCTACGGGGTGAGTGGCGCACAGCTGCGCGCTGTGCAGTCCACTTATGAGGGCTGCACAGTGTATGTGCGTGTTGACGGCGGCTTATCCCCCTGGTTTGACGTCAATATCGCCGTCAGACAGGGTTGTGTGCTGTCCGCTCGACTGTTTTTTATTTTATTTATACTTTATTGTACACAAAAACAGAATTACAGAATAATATAAATTTACAACAGATGTATGTACAAAGGCGAGCTTAACTCATTATTGAGTTTTCTACCAGCAAACCCTTTGAGTAATAGAGGAGATAGTTTTATAGGTAGCCAAAGTGTACAATACGAGAAGAAGAGAAAAAAAGATAGATAGAAAAAAAGAAAAATATTTATTAATACATATAATATATACGCACACATATACATATTACATACATACTACATACACAAATACATATATACATACATACCAAAAAGTCATAAATACATTACATAAACATACATATTGCCGATTAATCTTTAGAGAGAAAATATTCCTTTATTCTCTTCTTGAAAACGTCCAGAGAAGTAGTATCTCTTACAGAATGCGGTAGGGAGTTCCATAAGCGAACTGCACGAGCAGTAAATGAAGAATCGTAACAGCTGGAGGTGCGAGCAGGGGCACGAAGAAGGAGAGAAGACGAAGTACGACAGGGTTTGTTTCTAGGAACAAGGTATTCAAAGCGCTCACGTAGGTAAGAAGGCGAATTAGGATTGTGAAGAATGGAAAATAGGAGATGGAGGATATGGGTTTCTCTACGTTTACGAATTGGTAGCCACTTCAGTTGAGAGCGTAGTTCAGAGACATGGTCATATTTCCGAAGACCATAGATGAATCGTATACCCAAGTTCTGAAGGCGTTCGAGCTTATTTAGATGTTCGTCCTTAGCATCAAGAAATGCAACATCGGCATAGTCTAGGATAGGGAGTAGAAGGGACTGAGCAAGAGTAACTTTAGTATGAAATGGTAGGAATTTTTGAAGACGTTTGAGAGACTGAAAGGTGCCAAACATCTTCCTGCTTACTTCTGCAATGTGAAAATCCCAGGAAAGATTACAGTCTATGTGAATACCGAGGTTCTTAGCACTTTTTGATAAAGCGATAGGCACAGAGTCATACGTTATAGGAGGAAGAATATTAGTATCCACTCTGTTTAGCATGTATCTTCCGCCGATAATAAGTGCCTGTGATTTAGCTGCGTTGACGAGTAGACCAAAAGATTTGGCCCATGTGCTGATGCTGCTGAGATCATCGTTAATGGCAGCGACAGCCCCCACAGCATCCTCTGCCTTGAAATGGCGATATAGCTGCAAGTCGTCAGCATAGAGATGAAAGCGGGAGTTAATAACCTTTGTGATGGCATTTATAAAAACGGAGAAGAGAAGCGGAGAAAGTACGCCACCTTGAGGTACGCCCGCAACCAGGTCACACCATTCTGAGGTAGCCTCGTTAAGGTGGACCGACTGCGAACGACCCTGAAGATATGATTTGAACCATTTAATAGCAGAAGGCGAGACATTAAGAGAGGACAGGATGCCAAGCAAGATGTCAAAATCAACTGAATTAAAGGCACTGCTAAAGTCCAGGAGTACGAGAATAGTCAAGGACTTATTCTCAATGGCCAGTCTTATATCGTCCGTTATTTTAACTAGGGCAGTTACGGTACTGTGGCCGGATCGAAAACCGGATTGATATTGGCTTAGCAGGCCATTAGAGGATAAGTATGTCTTCAGTTGATTCTGGACACCGCTTTCAAGGACTTTGGATAGGACAGGAAGTATTGAGATAGGACGGAATTGAGTAAACAGGGATGGATTTGGTACTTTGGGCAAGGGTATAACATATGCTTTCTTCCATGATGAGGGAAAGGAGCCTATGCGAAGGGAGTAGTTGATTATATGGGTTATGATAGGAATTAGGTGATTAAGGAGAGGGTGTATCATTTTAAGGTGAAGGCCATCGCAGCCTACGGCTTTGGTAGTGATAGAAAGGATGGTTTTCTTAATGTCCGCTTCATCTATAGGTTGAAAGGAAAAAGAGGTATTTATAGGCAATGGAAGAGTAGAGAGATAGTCAAGTGTAGAAGATTTTACTGAATCAGTTAAGAAGACTGGAGCATTGGCAAAGTGAGCATTTAGAGCATTCAAATTCAAATTTGTTAAATTGGCATCAGTAGACTTGCCAATACCCAGCGACTTAATGAACTGCCATACCTGTGCTTTATTAGAATTCAGGACGGAAGAATGAATGTGGCTTCGCTTCGCATCTCTACACATCCGATTGCAGCGATTCCGTAATTTTTTGTACAGGCCCCAACTCTCCTCACACGGATCTCGCCTATACCCGCGTTTGGCCTTGTCCCGTTTAGCCATAATTTCCTTGATTGCCTCAGAAAACCATGGTGCAGGAGGGTATTTTACTTTTACCTTTCGGACGGGTGCGTGCGTATCATATAGACCAATAATTATGTTATTAAAGGTAGTCACCTTACCATCTAAGTCACTGCAGTTATAAACAGGAGACCAGTCGACACCATCCACGTCATCACACAAGCGCTCCAAATTAATGTTTTTAAAACTGCGAAGGTTGAGAAATGTACTCTTGCGTTTGGGAGGACGAACTTTATAGGATAGATAAATGAGATCATGATATGAGAAGGATGCTGATAGTTGTCCATGTGTGGCTACTTTAGAAGGATCGGAAACAATAATTAGGTCTAATAGAGAAGGGTTGCAATGAGGAGCCCTATGTGTAGCCTCTAGAGGTAAAATTTCCATGTCAACAGAAGTGACAATAGATTTAAGCCTCCGGCTGCGCATGTCGTCTTTCAGAAGGCAAGTATTGAAGTCCCCGAGAATAATAATGTGACTATATAAAGAAGAATTTTTTTCTAAATTAGCTTCAAATGACGCAAAGTAGTCGATATGACAGGAAGGAGAATAAAAAACACCCAGTAAGACCTTAGTTTGTTTAAATATAATTTCAATGAAAAGGTGTTCTGCAAATTTACTATAAATACTTGGTGACTGGTCAACAATTACGTAAGGTAGATCACCTCTTAGGTAAACTCCAACACCACCATATCCCTTGCCCGTCCTGTCATTGCGCACAAGCTTAAAACCAGGTAGGGCGTATTGGACAGAAGGAAGTGCAGGTTTAAGGAAAGTTTCAGAGACTAGCACAGCATGGACAACTTCAGCATCAAAGGACGATAGAAGGTCAGGATGGTGAGCTGGGATGCTTTGAGCATTGATGTGTACACAGTTAAAAGAGTTAGGAAAAGGAGAAAAAATAGAAGCTAGCTGTTCACCAAGGCGAGTGGAATCATTCACATCTAATGCGCTAGAGAAACTGGTATCGGACTCAGCAGAAGAAGAACAAGACTCAAAGTTCTCTAAATCGGACATAAATACAATACAATAAATTTATAGATAAATAAATTAAATATTAATGAATAAAATAAAGTTCAAATAAAAATGAAATTATTATATAATAGTAAAAATATATGCTTCTCAATTAAAAGTTACTAATTATCCTCTATACACTCATTAGTGGAGTGATGGTTGCACATAAGGTTTAAAAGACCAAGTATATAAACACTAAAAAGGAACAGCAATAGACAATTTACTGTCAAATTTTGACATAACTGTCAAATTTTGACATAAGTGTCAATAATAGGTACATTAGGCTTTAGTGAAAAAGAAAAGTAAATAAATAAGTGGGTACGTACGTGTTTAAGCAAATTAAAATAAGACAAACAAATTAGGAAATTATTTAACCGGCTTGCGGGACCTCTTGTCTGGTCCATGGGCGACCGCTGTGTCGGGTGCCACATTGGACGTGCCTTGCGTTGCGGTCACTGGGAATTGTATAATAAGTTCTCGAAGCTCTTTTGCCGTTTCAACCTTACGACGGGAGTCATCAGAAACCTGGATGACGATCTTGCCTTCGGAGGTCCAACAACGCCTTATCCCAAAATGATGACGCGCAGATAAAAATACATCATGCCTGGGTTTCGTTAGAAATTCTGAAAGAGTTATGCCAGATCCCTTTAACTTAGTTTTACTACTCCAGATAGCATTACGTGATGTACGACTTGAAAATCTAATCAGGAGCGGCCTTGGCTTGTCAGAGTTTGTGCCCAAAAAGTAGCAGGTGCATATGTCACTAGGAGAAACAGGTACAGCCATTTTTTCTGAGAACAACTTCACAACTGATGGAATCAAATTACTACGGCTCTTCTCAGGGAAACCATGCAGCAGAAGAATCTTAAGTCGTGAGGCCATCTCATGCCTATCCATGCCCAATGCCAATAGATCTACTTGAGACTTCAGTATGGCCATTGTCTTCCATATAAGCCCTTTGAAGTCTGTGAAGTCTTTTGAAAGGCTGGCAATGGATTTATGAGTTGTGGCATCATTGCTGGCCTTAATCAGGTCCTCTTCATATTGTGCCATCCTTGTGGTAAATGTTGTAGTAAGATTGTCCATACTCTTAAATAGTTCAGTGTACAAATCCATACTGTGCAGTCCAGTGAAAAATAAGGAAATTTGATTAGGAAACTGAGTGTAATAGAGGCACTTAGAAACCTTTAGACATAAATAAACTATAAAAAGATTTTAATTTTATTTAAAATCAATTAAAATACAGGACAGCTCTTTTTTTCAGTGTAACTACTTAACTACCCGCAGGTGTTCATTCTTTACCTGGACAGTTGTCTCCAGAGAGTGAGATCGATGGATGTAGGGATGCGAATGGTTGACCTAGTTGTGAGCTGCCTGCTTTACGCAGATGAGGCCGTGCTTCTAGCCGGATCGCCGTCAGACCTGCAAACACTAGTCACTACTATGAAAGATTATTGCATGATTAAAGGCTTGCAGTTGAATGCGACGAAACCGAAAGTTATGGTGTTTGAAAGGGAGGAATCCAGAACGGATGCGAGAATAACGGTTGATGATGTAGTGCTGAAACAGGTGAATGAAATTGTATATCTTGGATGCGCTTGTAGCAGGGATGGAAGGTACACCACGGATGTAGAAAGACGAGAGTCGATAGGAAATAGCGTAAATGGAGCGTTGGGCAGATTCCTGAGCGCAAAAAACATTAGCAGAAAAGCCCAGCTAGCAAATCACAATGCAGTCCTGATCCCAACGCTAACTTATGAAAGCGAGAGCTGGGTATGGCAGAGTGTGAATAAAAGTAGAATAAACGCGGTAAAAATGAGGGCACTGCGCAAAATCTGCGGAGTGACTCTTGCTGACCGCGTAGAAAACAAGGCTGCAAGGAAGGAAGTTGGTTTGAAAGAGAGTGTCGGTGTAAAAGTAAGAAAGGGCATGCTCCGATGGTTCGGACATGTAGAAAGAATAGATGATGCAAGACTGACTAAGCAGATATACAATGCACAAGACGACGCGCGTGCATGAAAAGAGTTATGAAAGTCAACGAAACGAGTGAGGCGTGTAAGAATCGTGCTTTATGACGCTCTGTTCTCTCTGCCTACCCCGCAAGGGATTTGGCGTGAAGTTATGTATGTATGTAGTGAACAAAATTGTCTAATAATATGTTGCTAAAACATCGTATGCTGGTACACCTATACTATTAAGTAATAACAGCAATAAATCAGACAGCAACAAAGTTGGCCCCGTCGGCTCGCGACTGGGCAAACTTTGTTCCACATCAAAAGTAATAAATGTGAAAAGAAAAGTGGATCAGAATTGTTACAGAATGGTACCCAAGAGAGAGTCAAAGAAATAGAAGAAGACAAGCCAAGCGATGGGAAGACGATATGAAGAAAATAGCTGGTGCAAAGTGGCCACGCGCTGCACAGGATAGAACGATGTGGAAAGCCTTAGAGCCTTAGCCTTTGTCGAACGACAAGCTGTTATTAATGTCGAGAATATCGAGAACCAACGGAATGCGGAGATTTAGTTTTGTTGTCAAAATTTTCACTGAAACTCAAAAATATTATTTTGTATTTTAAAACGCAACAGCAATTAAGGGCTATTTTATTTTTACATGAATTATAGATAAAATCTCCCTACTGACAACCTCTATCTTTTAAAAAGACGCATCAGAATCCGTTGAGTCGATTCAAAGATATAAGCATATAAGGGGACCGACAACGGAAAGCGAGTTTATTTCATACTAAGTAACGATTATAAAAAAGAAAGATTGTTCTCTTTGTACATGTGTTACTTGCATGGAAAATGAAATTTCGAATGCTGTCACCACAACTTGAATGATTTCAAATCGGTAGAGTATCATGAGAAAAACCGCTCACGAAACTCGTAATATTTTTTTTTTATGGGATAGGAGGGCAAACGAGCATGTGTGTCACCTGATGGTAAGCAACCAACGCCGCCCATGGACACCAGCAACACATATAGTCTTACTGTTGCGTTGCCTACCTTTAAGGGATAGGGGATAGGAAAGGATGGGAAGGGGGGTGGGCCTCCGGGTACCTCTCTCACCGAACGAAACGCGGCATGAGCCACTTTACGTCGGTCTTCTGAGAGGTCGTGGTATTTCACCGGTCGAGCCGGCCCATTCATACAGCGAACTGCTTGGCTCTACCACTGCTGGAATAAATATTTTCGTCGACTGCACGGGAATCGAGTTAGCTTTTTTGTATTCCGTGTGATCATTAATATTATTATATCCTTCGATTTCACTTAAACCACAGGCGAAAATATCAACACAAATAATTGGAAAATACTTCTTAAACAAGTTGTAAATTTAATTGCTTAGCCAACAAATTTGAGACTTTTCCCATTTTGTAAAAAAAAAAGAAAAGGAAATAACTTTGCATCTTATATTGATTTAATTAAAAGCTTTTGCTTCTTAATTTGCTAACTTATTGCGTCTCGGAAGACCAGACAGGAAATAAATTCTTTATAACACAAATATTAATTTTAATTTTAAATTCTTGTCGAAGTAAAAAGAAAATAACAAACACAATATAAATTCACGCTTTTTCTACCCGAAGGTGTAGGCATCGGCTGTTAAGCCTCGACTCGCCGTTAAGTTTACGTTCCAAATGGAATAGGTCGCGAAACTATTGTTATTACACTGAGCACAATGTTGTCACTCATCTATATTTTTCACAGACAACTTTCGAAAACAATCCCGAAAAGTCATTGGCATGAGCCAGGATTCGAATCCTGAAGACATTTTCATTCTGGCACTCAACATCCAGACCACAAACGGTGAGCATACATAACAATCTAAGTATGTGAAGCTTCTGATCAAGATATTACATAAATTACTAGTCGACCCGGCGAAGTTTGCATCAAAAGTATTTTTTTACAGCGTTTACATTTAAATAGCTAAATTTCGAATATTATCACTGCTGTAATAAGCATTCTAAGTGTAAGGTTGTCATGAGAAGAACTGGGCAAAACACTAATGGAAATTAATCTACTAAATTTACTATATTATCTATTGCAATTTAATTACATACTGATAGATAAGCTTTTACCTCGCGACAAACTTTTACTGTTATATAAATTGTACACACTGAGGCTCTAAGTTGATACTAGAAATTTTTAAGGAAATATTATTTTCTTCTTTTTAGAGCGCTTAAATAAAAGCTTCTTTAAAAAGGTTTTTTTGCTTTTAATTAATGTAATGATTATCATTATTATACATATCATTTCCAAGATGTGATATCACATGATTTTTCAAATTTGGAAGTGATAATAGTGACTTCTAAAACTGTTTTTCATGCCGGGTTAGGGGGCAAACGGGCAGACGGGTCACTTGATGGTAAGTGACCAGTGCCGCCCATGCACACCTGCAATGTATAGTCTCAATTGCGTTGCGAGCCTTTAATATGATATGGGAGGGCTTGGGAATGGGAAATAAGGGTGAAAGAGGGTGGGCCTTCGGATACTTCTCTCGCCGAAAGAAACGCTATTGTTATGATAATATAACTAAATTATTATATATGTTATTACATGTTATTCAATTTTAATCAACTTCGTAATCACCAGCCTTATTACATACTATATAAAAAAAAAAGAATTTAATGAACAATCCTTCTATGTTGCCAGATAACTTACAAATCAGTGAAGTTAGCAGAAGATAGAGAAGGGACCGACGAATTTGTCCACAATATACGCATCTGCATGAAGGACAAAATGTCAATAGTTGCTGTGAAGGAGGGAACCGACAAGGTGGTCGGCGTGCTCATCATGAGGATACAGGAAAAAAGTGAGTTTGTAAATATCAATTAGAAGTAATTTCCATTATCTCTTTTCTGAATTCGTCTATATCACGGATTTAGTGGTAGAAATTTCATGTATTCAAAATTAAACTATTTATGCGTTCGATTCCATAACAGTTTTCTTGAATAACATGACTCTAGCTCGAATACTGAACCACCACTCAAATATATAAGCGCTACTTAAGCGTTTAAGTAGCTGTCACATTAGACAGAATACGTGAAATTTGAGCAGTAAGTAGCACTTTATTGATTGTCCGATTTGAGTGGCGGTTCAGTATTCGGGCGTCTGAATCTTATTTTCTTCTCGTTTTTCTGAACTCTCCTATTTTTCGAGTATTTTTATTAAACTAGTCGTTTTTCTTTTCATTTACTTGCTTTGGTGTAAATTATTCTTTTGACATGTTCTTATGGCGTGCCACCCATGTCCAGGATTATCAAATTTGGCCAAATTAGAGTATTTGTGAGACTGTAGCAGGGATTTATATGTCAGTGGCAGAGCCACGCAGTTCGCTGCATGAATGGGCCGGCTCGACCGTTGAATTACCGTGATCTCTCCGTATACTGGCCCATGCCGCGTTTCGCTCGGTGGAGAGAGGTATCCGGAGGCCCAAATCATTACCCCGCTCCTCCTCTTTCCAGTTCGACTCCTTCCGTAGGGCACCGTTGGTTGCTTACCATCAGGTGAAACGCCAGCACGTATGCCTCCGTAGTCCAAAAAAATCATATTTAAAACAAAGGAATATATTTTTAATTACTAACTTTACATTATACGTACGACAAAAACATCAATACATTTATTTTGATTCCTTTTGAATAGCTTGTTAGTTTCAACAAAACATCTTGATAGCAGATTATAGTCAGCCTCCATATTCACGCCCAATAGACTATCCATTAACCGTGAACAAATAGTTCCAGAATCGTTAGGATATATATGTGAAACATACTCGATGCAATCAGCGGGAGAGTAGTTTTATTGAAATGTCCGATATTCCCCTGTTTGCCGTCAGCGGCAGGTCATGCCTTGTGTTTTTTTTTCTTTCTCTATGTTACTTATTTCCAATAACAAGGAAACATGTTGTACAGGTGGTACTTGTCGCGAACCAATCGTCTCTACGTCCTATAGCTTACTGGTGTCACTTCCATCTCTATGTCAAATGTTTTACGTTTGATTATGCCACCTATAGGACTTTTTAGTATTCTAAAAAGTCATAACGGTGGCTTTTAATTAGAATTATGTTACAATGATCTGATTGATTTATATATGAGATCAAATTTTGACAAAATTTGTCAAATTTTGATCTCATGACTCATTAATGACGAAGAAATCTTACCCGGACTTCGACAAACAATGACTCGGTACTTATTACTTGAAAAAAACAAAAAACTATAATATGTGCTTAAATAACCTCAACCAAGGTAACATCTTCAAGGTGATACCTTCAATTTACTTAAATGAAATTTGTGAACACAAAAAAACTTAACATTGACAAAAGCTAGCGTTTCACTATTCGAAATCTATTTGCGTATCAATCGAGTTGAATAAAACTCGACTCGTTCGATGGCAGTAACATTAGGGGCCAGATTTCTTCGATGCTTTGAGCCTAAATTTTTACTGCATCCGTAAAAAGAATTCCGATTCAGCTATAGGGCTCCTGGTTGTGGTGTAGTTCATGAGTGAGAGCGAACCTCAAAAAAGCAGACAGGTTCTAGAGGGCTTTTTGTCATAATTTTGCAAATAAACAACAACAAATCTGTGATATTTAAGGGCAGCAGTACAAATGAAATCAACAGTCTGTTATAACGTTTATTAGCGACTGGCTTGTCGGCACAATATTTTACATATGATTATCTACATACCTACATTTTCATAATATATTACACCTCCACTACAAAAACAACTATTAAAACAATCTTTAAATATACTTACAAACTAGCTTAACAATACAATCATTATAAACAATAATCTTATATATTTAGGTAAATCTAACAACTGGTTTCCGTGTTCGTTTCAAGGGTGGGGGACTAGTGGGACTAGGTGTGGGACTAGGTGAGGGACCCGCTTTAGCTAAGGCACTTTCAGGCTCTCTCTCCTTCTCATCGACCACCTGTCCTACGTTGCCCTCATCCGCGTTACTCTCACTCCCTTCTCCTGTCACCCCTTCACCTTGCTCCCTAACGACACTTCTCTCATCCGCCAAGGTATCACTACTGCTCTCTGGGTCTGATACCGTAATACCAGAGAATCCGGATCTACGGCGAATTTGATCTACGTGCCTTTTAAGTAGTTGACCATTATCCCCCACTACAGAGTATCTCCGTGAACTATCCACGCTTCCTACGACACCCTTGACCCATTTATCTGGGCCCGCATATGCTCGCGCCCATACTGGGTCACCTTCTAAGAATTTACGAAAGGCTCCGCCTGCGTTACCTACCTGTTTTTGTTGACTGTTCCGAACCTTATCCTTTAATACGCCTTCAGAACGTAGCAAGTCTAATCTGGAACGGAGAGGCCGTTTTTGTAACAGCATGGCGGGAGTTTCACCGGTTGTGCTATGAACAGTGTTACGATAAGCGAGGAGGAAGGTTTGCAAGGCTGCGTCTATGTCCATTTTGTCCCTATAAGCTTTTTTAATCGCTCGCTTGCACAGTTTAACGGCATTTTCAGCAGCGCCATTAGAAGCTGGGTGGTAGACTGGCGAAAAGGTTTGCATAATACCGTTATTTATTAAAAAATTCTTAAACTCTAAGCTTGTAAACGGGGGGCCCTGGTCTGAAACTACTTCCTCGGGTAACCCAAATCGTGCGAAAGTAGACCTTAACACTTTAATTATATTGGTAGCATTTGTGCGAGACATTTCATAAACTTCGATCCACTTAGATGCTGAATCGATTAAAACGAGAAATATGTGTCCCTTATAAGGGCCTAAAAAATCAATATGGAGCCGGCTCCATGGGCGAGAAATATATGGCCACGGTTGTATTCGGGACCGCGGCGGTGCCTGAGCCTCCGCTGCGCAAGTTTCACACTGCTTACACATTAATTCGACGTCACTATCTACATTAGGCCACCACACGTAACTTCTGGCTAATCCCTTAGTTTTTACTATTCCCGTGTGACTGATGTGTAATTGTTTCAAAACATTCTTTTGTAACGTCGACGGTATAACCATACGATAACCCCACATTATACACCCATATTCTGTGTACAGTTCATAACGTCTGTTGAAATAAGGTTTGATTTCATCCTCAGGACAAGTCGCTGGCCACCCAGACTGAATATACCCTAAGGCCCGTAAGATCAATCATAGTTAAAACTGTCGATTTTCTAAACTATAGTCAATTTTAATCTAGAGTTTAAACCTGCCTCGTAAGATCAACAGCGAAATGGACATAGATTACGTAAACTAAGTTTAGTTTTCGACAGATGGCAACATTTGGTTAATTATTGTCCATATTTCGCTCATCATTCACTCTTTTGTACATTGTCTGTGGCATATTTCGTGAAAAAAACTCTTTTTCTCTTTCTTTTATGAAGTTTTATAGTGTGACCATAGATTTAAGAAAAATAGATCGGCAATAGTCACCCAAACAACGTGACCAAAAATGGGTTGTTAATGTGTGAGTGACTTACGGGGCTCGTGGCGCATTGGTAAAACAACCGGCTGCAGCACTGAGGTCGGGGGTTCGATTTTCGCCCGAGTACAAATATTTATGACAAACATTAATATTTGTGCGGCGTCTGGGTGTTTTTCTATGTATTATAAGTATGTATTTACAAAAGAAAAGTATATATGTATTAGTATCCGTTCTCTAGTAACCATAGCACAAGCATTTAGTTGCTTAGTTTGGAACTGGCCCTGTGTGATTTGTGTCCAAGATATTATTATTATTATCAATGTGTTCGTAAAAAGCGCTTCAAAACGTTAACTTTTACAAAGTTAATGTTCATGTGTGGAAATGTAAATAAAATATACGCGGTTCCCAAAATCTAATATAAGCGGTTGCGCTGTCAGTGATTCGATGCTATTAGTAAATTTTTCCTGACATGTGCCATCTATTGTAGTCTATGCTAAATCTATGTATGAACCCACAATCGTTGTGTCAGATGTCAGCTGATAAACGACCGCCATTTTTAAACTAGGCAGGACCACAGTTTAAACGGCAAAATCTCCTGGTGTAAGCTAAACTATAGTTTAAACTGTTATTGGAGGTTTATCTAGCATTGATCTTACTAAATAAACGACAGATGAGGTTTAAACTAGGTAAAATAGTTTAAACTGTGATTGATCTTACGGGCCTTAGACCTTACAAAGTACCTTATCCGCTATAGTTGCCCTTTTTATTTCTATACTTGTTATAGGCAAGAAATTTTCTACAAAGTGCACGTAAGTTTTTTCACTAACATTAACCGCCCTACCGGCGTCGTGTGGCAACCGTGACAATGCATCTGCACAGTTTTTCTTGGAAGGTACATATTCTATTTTATAATCGTATCCCGATAACAAAACTGCCCAGCGCTGCAACCTCGACGCCGCCATCACCGGTATGCCAATCTTATCACTAAATATAAAGGTTAATGGTTTGTGATCCGTTCTTAGAGTGAATTTACGGCCGTACAGGTATTGATGAAATTTACGCACCGCGTAAACAATAGCGAGAGCTTCTCGATCTATTTGTGAATACCCGCGCTCGGCGTTTGTTAATGATCGGGAGGCGTACGCGACCGGCCGCTCGCCGTCCGGCGTCACGTGCGATATAACTGCGCCTATACCTACGCTACTCGCATCGGTTGTTAAAACTAACGGTAATTCGGGTGCATAATGTATCAATACCTTACTGCTTACCAAAAGTCCTTTTATTTTATGAAATACGCGTTCACACTTTGCGCTCCACACGTATTTAACCCCTGACTTGAGCAAATTATAGAATGGCGCTAAAATTGTACTAATATTTTTTATAAATTTACCGTAGAACATAACCATTCCGATAAACGCCCTTAACTCAGAAATATTCGTGGGTGCTGGTGTCTCGACAATAGCTTTAACTTTGTCTGGACACGGACGAACTCCTTCCTTGTTAATCGTATGACCTAAATACTTAATGGACTCTTTGAAAAATTCACATTTCTCTTTTTTTACTTTTAGGCCGTATTTACGTAAACAATCAAATACTTTGCATAAATTCCTTAAATGGTCCCGGTCTGTACTCCCAGTAATAATAATATCGTCCAAGAAAACTCCAACCTGAGGTATTCCGGAAAATATTTGTTCCAAATGTCTTTGAAATATCCCAGGACTTGAAGACAACCCGTAAACTAATCTATTATACATAAATAATCCTTTATGGGTATTAATTACAGTATATTTCTTGGTGTCATCCAATTCAAATTGTGCGTACGCCTGTGATAAATCTATTTTACTGAAACGAACACCCCCTTTTAAACGCAACAATAATTCCTCAACTCTAGGTAAAGGATAACGGTCAACCTCAACTACCTTATTCAAGGTTAATTTATAATCAGCACAAATTCTAATATTACCGTCTTTTTTAACGACCGGCACAATAGGGGTGGCCCAGTCGGAACGCTCGACGGGTGAGAGAATGCCATCGTCTACCAGTTGTTGCAGCGCGCGCTCGACAGGCTCGCGCAGCGCGTACGCCAGGGGGCGCGCGCGCATGAACACCGGCCTTGCACCCTCTCGCACATGTATGCTCACTGTGCCACCAGTGAACCGGCCCAAGCTATTCGCAAACACCTCACAGTATCTGGAACTGAATGCAGCCTCATTAAATACCTCCCCTTTAGACATAGATAAATTATTATTATTACAGGCAAAAGTAACCGTAGGTAACTGTATTTTTAATTCTGCCATCCATTGACGCCCCAATAAAATTGTTTTCCCATTTTCTACAACAAATAATTCTAATTTCTTCGACATATCTTTATATTTAACTAACGGTAATAGGGTACCTAACGGCTTAACTATCTCACCAGTATAATACTTAAAAGCTAGCTCACAAGGATTTAGGTATAAATTTTTAAACAATCTATTATAACAATCCCGGCTTATGCACGACACAGCGCTGCCGGTGTCACACTCCATTTTGATGTCGGTACCGTTCACATTCAATGTTACATATATCGGCTTGTATTGTGTAGGCGATAACCTGTGCATGCTTACCTCCGCACTACCCTCACTGTCGACATCCTCCACCTCAGTATGGCCAAGGTCAATTTGATGTTGCCCTGTTACCCTCGGGCACATCCGACGCAGATGGCCTTGCTGGTTACAAACCCTGCAAACGTACTGTCTGTACTTGCACGAGGCTGTATAGTGCTGCGCTCCACACACTCGACACTGCTGTGGCCGCGCACGCTCAGCTGGAGCGGGCGCTGCTCGTGGCCGCGCGCGCGTTCCCTTCGCGCTGCGTCCCGCGCCCCTCTCCGATACCACGTTCCTGTGCTTCCGATGCTCCAAAACTACCTGACAGTCCACTGTGGCTAAATCGGTTCCGTCTTCTGTTCGTCTGCCATACTCCCTGACCGTTGCAGCATCCTTTTCAGCCGCCTCCAGACTAACTGCTAGCTTGTATGCCTTA
Organism: Euproctis similis; assembly: GCA_905147225.2. Lineage (NCBI taxonomy): Eukaryota > Metazoa > Arthropoda > Insecta > Lepidoptera > Erebidae > Euproctis > Euproctis similis. The sequence continues at coordinate 19,738,569 of LR990106.1, forward strand.
CAAAAATCCAAATGATTTTCCGCAAACAGCCTTTGTCGTATGATTTCACTACTAATGCCGCATACCAATTGGTCTCGTAAACTTTCTTCTAGCCATGTCCCAAACCCACAGGTCTTAGACATTTTTTTCAAAACCGCGGTATATTCCATTATTGATTCACCTTCATTTTGTTTTCTGTCTGAATTTATACCGCTCGGCTAACTCACTCGGCTTGGGTTGTAAATGCTTTTCCATAATATCAGTTATTTCCGAAAATGATTTCGTTCTAGGTTTGTGCGGAGTACATAAATTGACTAAAAGTTCGTAACTTTCAGCCCCCATGACGGTTATTAAGGTGGGCACTTGTAGCTCACTCGGTATTTTGTTCACCACGAAATACTGCTCCAAGCGCTCCACGTACAATCCCCAGTCGTCGGTGCTCACACTGAACTCTGATATCTTGCCAATAGACATTTTTCACGATAATTTTTAATCCTCGTCGCCACTGTGATATTTAAGGGCAGCAGTACAAATGAAATCAACAGTCTGTTATAACGTTTATTAGCGACTGGCTTGTCGGCACAATATTTTACATATGATTATCTACATACCTACATTTTCATAATATATTACAAAATCAAAATCATGAAAGCAGCTAAACGTCTGCAACGTCAGGATATATAGCAGACGTAAACTCTATAGTGTATAGCATAATCTTATAACAATTAATTATATACCTAGTAAATAATAAGCAGAGTAGAAATCACAGGCGTGCCTACATCGTTTTCAAATTCTAAATACCAAATAAAGATATCCCGATAACGGACCTTATGTATCATGATGTCAAAAACTAATAGGACTTTTCATCATCATAATTATCAGTCCAGATCCTTAGCACACCATAACTCCCGGTCTTGTGCCACTTGCATCCAACGACTGCCTGCTGATTTTAATAAGTTGTCGATCCGTCTAGTGGGGCTCGCCACTCCAGAACTCTTCTACCGTAGTGGTCGTCTGTTCTTCGAGTGATGTGGCCTAAGTAAACACTTTTCAAAATATCGGTACAGGTAGTATGGATATTTTGATTTCGTCGTAGTTTTACCGCTACTTCTCGTCACTTAAACCGTATTTCTTGTACGTAAATTGGATTCCAAATGGCAGATACGGGTAGCTCTATATTAGGGACTCCGATGGTATCATCGCGCACAACAACTGCCAGTTTAACGTGAGGTGCGCTTATTTTGTTACTTTATATTGATAACGGCATAAGTAAACAATTGATTGTATATTAGGATGGCAATTGCGTATGCTGTGTGCGCGACTGTACTTGAATTTGAATATTCGCTTCAAGTTTTCTTACCTTTTGTATATAAAGATAAGTACTAATGGTACAACATGGAATCGAGTACATTGTATCTGTACGCTTTTATCCTGCGTAATACAATACTATAATAAGAGAATAGAAAAAAAAACAAATTTAACCGTATGGTTTCATTAGCATATTATTATTATTATAGTGAAGTATATACTTTGGCTGGCCAAGGCACGAGGGTTGTTTATCAAATTTATTTATCCGCTAATAATGATATTCTTTATTCTTTTCGCGTAATATGCATACTTATTACTTTATTATTACTTAATGTAATTAGCCAAAATACAAGATTATTTTTATGCGAAAAAGGGGATAAGAGGGCAAGCGGGTTAACGGGTGAAAGACGGTGGTAAATTTAGTTGCGTTGTTGGCCTTTAAGAAGCTATAGGCAGGTGAATGTGGCATGATCCACTTAACGTCGATATTCTGAGAAGTCGTTGTATTTCGTGTTGGAGCCATCTTATTTATACAGTGAACTGCGTAGTTCTGCTACACTAAAAGTAATCAGAGTTTCTCAAGAATGGAAATATGAAGTAAATGTCTTGGAATTAGAATTTCCCAATAAATAAAAAAGTTAAGATATATTATTTTCTTTTCTATTTATAAGATATATTCTTTTCTTTTCTATTTATATAGAAAAGTTAAGATATATTCTTTTCTTTTCTATTTATAAGATATATTCTTTTCTTTTCTATTTATATAGAAAAGTTAAGATATATTCTTTTCTATTTATTGAAAAATTCTAAAGGATAAGTTATACCTGTCTCCACCAAAAATACTATTGCATTTATACACTAATATATAAAATTCTCGTGTCACAATTTTCGTTCCCAGACTCCTCCGAAACGGCTTCACCGATTCTCGTGAAATTTTATGTGCATATCGGGTATATCTGAGAACAGGACAACATCTATTTTTCATCCCCCTAAATGTTAAGGGTAGCCCTCCCCCAAATATATATTTTTTAATTTTTGATATATTTCTGTTTATTATTTTTTTTATAAAACGGGATATAAAAATACATACAACCCTAAATTTCCAACGCCCTACGAATAACCCCTATTTTTTAAATTTTATTCTTGGGCAAGACAACGTTTGCCGGGTCAGCTAGTATTTCTCTATATTTGTATCTTGATAGCTTCGATGTCTGGTTCGATTTTAGCTCGAGGGTGATTTGAGAACATTCCATTTAACCTGGAAAATAACATTCTCTGTAGGTACAATTTTATTAATTAGTGGATACTATGTAACAAACAATTACGACTTTTAGGATATTATAGCATACCATCATTAACTGCCAACAGACCTAGCTAAGAATAAACTATATATAAGTTTTATTTAAAACATTGTCTACTGAGCTAAAAAAAGAGTACCATCAAGAATATAAATCTATACATAGACAGTCCTACATTTGAAGTCGAACTAAGAACTAAGATCAAATCAAACTTGGCGAGTTCTGCTCTCCTTTGTTTAAACTTGACTCCGAAGAGTTCTGATACCGAAGACCTTTTCCATTTTACCTTTACATATATAAATAAATACTTTTGATTTTCAGGTGCATTTTCTCGTACATTTAGTAGAGTGAAACTGACCCACAATCCTCTTTACTCATCAGTGATGACGTTTTACAATGCAGTGGAGAAACCGGTTGATGTATATGACTCTTTACACGTAAGGAAATATATGAAGATATATATGTTGGCATTGAAGAACCGCTATCGCCATCGAGGTTGGTCTATTTTTATTAAATAAATAGGTAAATGAGCAAGCGGGTCGCCTGATGGTAAGTGACTAGTGTCGTACATATATACCTCCAACACAGAATTTATCGCCACCTATTCCATTTGGGACGTAAACATAACGGCGAGACGAGGATAAACAGCTGCTGCCTACACCTTTGGGTAGAAAAAGGCGTGAAGTAATGTTATGTTATTTAATAACGCCGTGTTTATGTTTAAAGTTTTTTTCTAAAAGCGTGTAATTAAATTTGCCCTTTTCAGGTATTGGCAAGGAGATGCTGAAAGCGGCCGTACTATTATGCGCAAGTGCAAACATACCAGCCATAGCGGGCATATTTACTACTGCCAGGTTACAAGTAATTGCTGAAGAGCTGGGCTATACAAAGTTGAATGAAATTTATTACATTAGATACTTGATTGATGGTGAGGTAAGCAGTGCTAAAGGAATCTTATTATTTATTACACTCTTCGTAGAACCACGTAGTTCACTGGTGGTGGGTCGGCTCGACCCGTGTAATACCACGACCTCTAAGAGCATCGGCGTGAAATTGCTCATGCCACGTTTCGCTCGGAGAGTGAGGTATCCGGAGCCCCTATCTCTTGCCCAGTCCTCATCCCGCAATACCTTATTTTGCCCACAAACGATAACATTCCCAAGGAGGGTTTACGTCGGGCAGACTGCCGGCCATAAAACCACAGCAAAATCTTTTGAGAACATGAATAGTTCGAAAGGATGACATATTGTGCCAACTTTACTTAAAGTGGGATAAGGACAGGATAATGATGACACTTTTGGACAAAATACCTATCTATGGAAAGGTTCATTGCAGTGAACTCACTGGTCACACCAGTTGGTGGAGGATCAGAACTGGATAAATTGATATAAAGAGACTTTATGTAAAAGTAAAGACATAACATAACTTCATGCCTTTTTCTACCCGAAGGTCTAGGCAGTGGCTGCTAAGCCTCGACTCGCCGTTATGTTTACGTCCCAAATTGAATAGGTGCCGAACCTATTACCATACCGGGCAAAGTTTGTAGTCATTGATATTTATCACACATAACTTTCGAAATTAATTAATTTTGAAATGTCGATGGTGTGTGCCAGGATTCGAACCCGCGACCTCTGGATTCAGAAATCCTGTACTCGACTATTGGACTATCAACTATTACAAGAATGAAAGAAGTATCATGCTATTTCTAGCACAGTCGATATTCTATTAATCGTCTGATTGTCAACTAGAACCAGCAGATACTGACACACCTTTGGTAATTTTATGACGTCGCGTCTAATATCTCCTGCTTGATGAAGTTAACTTATGGTTAATTTCTATTACATGTAACTGTTTCATAGGTACTCTTCTGGGATACTGGATTGGGCAATTACGGAGCTGCAATGATGGCGCACAGGATTCCTGACGTTGAGGAACCAGCTGAGATACACAAACAGCAGTCTTCGAGGTTTACATTACAAGCTTTGGATGATGAAGAGGGCGCTGCAACGGCAAACCCTTAAGATCGATTCGATAAAAGTGTAAAGATATTCAAGTTATTATAATGTGATAGACAAATATTTCTAATTGTTAATTAATTTTAATGTCTGAATACCTAGTGAAATAAAATTTAATAAAAATGCTTTATTTTTGTTCAAGGCCAGAACAATTTATTCACAAAGACATTGTCTAATATTGTCGTAAACAATTATTCGTTTACGAGGAAAATATAATTTATAATGAGATAGAGATTTTTATCGCAGATGTTTTCCGCCAAAGTTTGATTGAATAACTTATTTTTTTTCTCTCCCTCTCCTTTGAACGAATGCCGTTACGCAAAAAGTTTTTCTAGACAAAAAGATATTGGTAAAATGAGCCTTTTCATTTGTTTATCGAGGGGGAAGCAATACAAATTGCGCTGTTATTGGTGGATGCTGTAATTTTACTGATGCTGGAGAGCTGGAAGACTTTGGAAAATCTCGTTTTAACTAAGACTGAATATATTGTTGTAACAATTCATCGCTGGGTTAGCAGAAAGATCTGAATACTTACTTTAACTTATTCACGAGTCTTGTCATTTTCGTCAGTTTTTATGGTTGCTGATATCAACTTTTTATAACTATAATTATAAGTTCAATACCCAAAGGTGTAAGGAGCGTTACTACATCTCGACAATCCAAATGGAATCACAGTAATTGATTAACAATTATGAAATTCGTACCATACGACACTATTCCTGACACATCGCCACCCAAATTATCCGTAAGATAGCAATATTTGTGAGAATCTAACAGTGGTAGAACCAAGCAGTTCGCTGCATGAATAGGCCGGCTCGACCGGTGAAATACCACGACCTCTCAGAAGACCGACGTAAAGTGGCTCATGCCGCGTTTCGTTCGGTGAGAGAGGTACCCGGAGGCCCACCCCCTTCCCCATCCTTTCCTATCCCCTATCCCTTAAAGGTTGGCAACACAACAGTAACACTATATGTGTTGCTGGTGTCTATGGGCGGCGTTGGTTGCTTACCACCAGGTGACACGCCTGCTCGTTTGCTCTCCTATCCCATAAAAAAAGTATAATCATATATTCAACTTCAGAATGTGAATGTTTCTTTGTATTTCTATTATTGTAAGCTTTATTTCAGTAGAAAATCTAAGTAGAAAATTCCAATGGTAAGCATCTAGACCCTTACAGTAAAACGACCATTGTATTTAATTTTGTTAACCTTGGGGAAAGATAGCTAAGTACATAATGAGTCTATATTTGCTATATAAGAGAGAATATACAGAGATAATGAGATTAAGATGGACCTCGGAAAGATTGTATTGCCATTGAAGCTGATAAAAGGAATGAAATGATGAAATTAGCAGTTTTAAGAGCTGTTTCGTGTAACGGTTGTGAAAGTTAAACAATCAACACTTAAATGAACAGGTAAATATATACAACGGAATATTAAATTACATTGTAATCAAAGGGACAACAGCCGTAACGAGAATCACAATTATTTACTAAGTAAATATTCCCAAATTTCCAAGTTGGAGAGTGAGAGTTAACCAGGCCGGGTGTCAACCAAAATTATCTGGCGAAGTGTGAGTAGCAATTGTTCTGTGCGAGAAAGAGATGGCAATTGGAAAGTTTAATCAAAAACAATCCATTTCAATATTATTAATTAGCCCCGCGAACGAGGTTTTGTTGGAACATGAAGTGATTACTTCTACGATATGGTATTCGACATGCTGTTATTTTTTTTTCTACGACATAATTTGTCGTCTCTTTAGCTTGGAGGTTCAAAGTCAAAGTCAAAGTCAAGTCAAGTCTTTTTATTCGGTATTTTTTAATATATACCTGTACCGGGTACCTCTCTCACCGAATGAAACGCGGTATGAGCCACTTTACGTCGATCTTCTGAGAGGTCTTGTATTTCACCTGTCGAGCCAGCTTATTCATGCAGCGAACTGCTTGGCTCTACCACTGTTAAACATACCGATATATTTACAGGATTGTTTTTATAAGTTATTTATTTCAAAAATATCGATTAAATTAAAAAATACCGTCTAAATGCCTAGATATTCAGAGTATGAAGATGTAATGAAGAACGACGATCAATGAAGTTCTCAATAATTTAAAGAGATTTATGCAAGATTCGTTGGACATGGGAAAAATAACATACTTCCATTACTCGCTACCTTAGTATTTCACAATTATTTAACAAATTATTTAACACGCTTGTCAGTTCTAATGAACCTATCCAGCCGAAGGTGTAGGCAGCGTATGATAAAGCATCGACTCGCTGAATCATCACGTTACATTCCAAATGGAATAGGTGGCGAACCTATCGCCATGCACCGGGCACAAAGTTGTTTGTCATCATTCATGGACCTTCAAAATTTATTAACATAAACCAATTTTCACATAGTTACATTTTACTTTAACTAAATGCGAAATAGTTATTTGTGATATATTCTTTCTAGTAGTGGACATGAAAATTGAATACAACTATTTTTTTCTAAAACTAGTGAACATTCTCTTCAATATAGGTATGAACTTTCCTCATAAAACGAGATACTCTAGGTGATAGTCTACCGCATAAGCAAATAGTGGTTTTAGCAAACTTATGCAATTTCAAGAATATAATACATAGCGTTAAAACTTTGGCCGTTTGCTTTTATTATTGCTTAAAATAATTAATATTGTTACACTTAATGTTAGTCCGAGGAGAAGAATTGATACCTATAATATAGTAATAATAAGAATTAATTTACAATATCCGCTTATTTGGGATTCTGGGTTGGTAATCATGAATTTAGATTAGTACTTTTCAGAAATGTAGTAAACTAGTTAAAACCGTTAGCTTTTGACAATACAGATGCGGGAAGCTATGATTATGCCTCGTCTGACAGAAATCCCCAATATTCCCCAATATTCCCAAAACCATACATCGGGCATAAAATTATCAGACATAAATATTTATCACACGTAACTCCAGATAATAATTACAAAAAAGCATCGGTTGGAGCCAAGATTTGAACCAAAAAAATCTTTGATTTCATCATTCAGAAAATGCACACATACATACATAACTTCACGCCAAATCCGCACAGCGCCATGAAGCAGGTTGTTACACGCCTCAGTCGTTTCTTTGACTTTTATGACACTTTTCATACAATCGCATCTATTTTTAAGGCTCCTAACATCACCTGCCTCCAGAACTCATTCTATTTGGTTATGGATGGTGTGTCGTGGGCGTCGGTGACTCCTACATCCATCCGCTTTTGCAATATATATCTGCTTAATCAATCTTGCATCAATAATTCTTTCTAGATATCCTGACTATCGGAGTATGCTCTTTCTTACTTTTACACCGACACTTTCTTTCAATCCAACTTCATTTCTTACAGCCCTCATTTTGACCACGGTTACCATACTTTCATACATACCCTGCCATACTTAACTCTCGCTTCCATAAGATAACGTTAGTAAAATTTACTTAATTCAATGTCTTGATATAGAAGCAAGTTGCTAAACCTCCAAGCTACAGAGAAAGCAACTTTGTTTTATACTATATAATGATATATATATACAGTAGTATATACCTCATCCAAACGCTGTCCAACTTTCGTCGATTATTGAATTAAATTTCTCAATTTATGTAAATTAATCGAGTTTCATTTTACTCGTAACTGTCTGTCATTATTAGGGAAATGATTCGATTCGACCTCTCCTACAATTTATTGGGTGATGTACATCATAAATGGAGATAAAGATTCATTGAGAACATATCATGAATATTGTTTCAGTTTTTTTGATCATGTAAAAGAGGGGAAATCGAGTAAGTGGGTCACCTGGTGGTAATCGTCTAGTGCCGCTTCTGGACATCTGTAACACCTAGAGTGTCCTAGAGGGTTATAGTTGCATCACCGATCTTTAAAATGGGATAGGATGAGAAGAGGAATTTGATTGCTTGGTAAAAGGCTTACAATTGAATGTGATGAAAACCAATGGTATGATGTTTGAAAAGGGAGGAATTCAGAACGGATGCAAGGATAATGGTTGATGATTTAATGCTGTAGTGCAGGCAAATGAAATTGTATATCTTGGATGCGCTTTTAGCAGGAATGGCAGATACACCGCGGATGTAGAAAGAAGTGTGGTGTTAGAAATCAGCGTAAATAAAGCATTGGACAGATTCTTGGAGGGTTCTTCAAAGAATGTTAGTAGAAAGGGATTTGGAGTGAAGTTATGTATGTAGTTTTCTATATAATTTCTGTATATTTTCCAAATAGTCGTTGTATTTTACCGGACAAGCCTATTCATTCAACGCAATGCGTAGCTCAATTGCTATGAGTTTATTCACAAAGCAATTGGTTATGAAAATTATTCCAAACATAATACTTCTATCACACAGCAGAATAATAGGAATTTATGCACTTACCGTTTTGTAGAGTAGACTAACAAATTTCAAACAGCTAATCAGTTTCTATGCACCGCTAATTCGTGGAACAGATAATTATGGCTGACTCGTTCATCCGTAAGAGATAAGCTGTATTTGTGTTGATGATGGGCCTATCAAGAGTTAGTGAAATATTTTGTGCTAGTTATCGAGATACTTGCATGACTGTGATATAATAAATGAGTATATCTCCCTTCTAATGTAAACAATTTTCGTATCACGGTGTGCGTTATAAAACTCCTTCCAAATGGCTTGACCCATTCTCATGAAGTTTTGCAGGCTAATCGGATCTATTTTTCACTAAATCTTTAGGCTAGTATTACACCTCTATTATATATATAATTAAAATTTATGTTATAAATATCTTTTTTATGTAATATCATACAAGAATACATAAATCCCTAAATTTTCACTTTACTTAAACTTTATTTTTTTGGCAAGACGACGTTTGAGCTAGTCTATTTAGATAAAAATAAATTGCTGTTCGTAGGATTCGCTAAAAAAAACAATTTACAACGACTGGACCGATTTGGCTAATTTTGGTCTTGAATTATTTCATCATCATCATCATCATTAGCCTGTTGCAGTACATTGCTGGACATAAGCCTCTCCCAATGTGCGCCACAACATCCGATTCTCTGCCTTCCGCATCCAGTCTTTCCCAGCAGCCCTTCTGAGGTCGTCTGACCATCGGGCTGGTGGGCGTCCTACACTACGCTTACCAAGTCGCGGTCTCCACACCATGACCTTCTTGCTCCACCTACCATCGGTCCTTACACAGATGTGACCATCCATTGCCATTTCAGCGAGCTTATTCTACGAGCTATGTCGGTTACTCCGGTTCTTTGTCGGATATACTCATTCTTGAGTCTATCCTTCAGAGATACTCCGAGCATAGCTCGCTCCATAGCTCGCTGAGCGACTTTAAATTTCTTGACTAGCCCCACCGTAAGTCTCCACGTTTCGGCACCGTAGGTCATTATTGGTAGGACGCAAGACTTTGGTCTTCAGGCATTGCGGTATAGGCGAGCCGAAAACTCGACGCAGATTGCCGAATGCGGCCCAACCCAGCTGAATCCTGCTGTCGGCTTCCTTCTCGAAGTTTCGCCTACCTAACTGGATAGTTTGGCCTAGGTAGACGTATTTGTTTACGACTTCGAGAATTGACCCTAATAATATTCTATACTATTTCCGTATGGAAAAGTTACGAGTAACATAACATAACATAACATAACTTCACGCCTTTTGTTACCCGAAGGTGTAGGCAGCGGCTGTTAAGCCTCGTCTCGCCGTTATGTTTACGTCCCAAATGGAATAGGTGGCGAACCTATTGCCATACCGGGCACAGTAAAATACCAAAAAATTATAATACGAACGAAACGTAATAAACCTAGCAGGCAATTTGAACTTTAAAAACATACACATTCGTAATGTTCATTGTTAGTGGAGAAGTTCCAGGTAAATAAAACTTGGCAAATAAGTATTTTTTTATGAGATAGGAGGGCAAACGAGCAAATCAGTTACATGATGGTAAACAACTACTTACCGCCCATGAACCGTGGTGCGTTGCCGTCCTTAGAGGGAGTAGGAGGGGAAAGGGAGGGGAAGGGTGATCGGGCCTCCGAATATCTCTCTCACCGAAGGGAAATCGGCACGAGCCACTTCACGCCGATATTCCGAGAGGTCGTGGCATTTCACCGATCGAGCCGGACCGTTCATGCAGCGAACTGCAAGACTAAATTTTATATCTTATAATCTTTAAACAATAAGCATTTTGTTCTTAGAGTGATTTAATTTTGTTTTTTTGTATGCGTCCCTACAAACATTTCTTTTGGCAATATTAATAAAAATAAATATGAAAAATTTTAAAATTTGTAGTTTCAAGATAACTCTGATTTAAAATACAGTTACGAGTTTGAGTCCACAAGGCAATATAAATAAAAGCTTTTAAAAAGCACACTAAAGTTAGAGACGGTAAGCAGTTTATATGGAAGGAAAAGTTTCAATGTTTGTTTCAAAAACTGAGGCCAGTTTAAATGGGACTCACTTGAATCGGTCACTATAAATGAAGTTTATAATCCAAGTTATAAAAAGGCTCAAGATTGTTTGGTTCTGGTATAACTATTGTAGTTGAACAATTTGTATGAGCACCGGTAACTTAATTTTTTATTGGAATAGGTTTTGCTTTTGTAACCATGTCTGAAGCGACCGAGCGGATCACTGGCGGTAAGTGAATAGTGCCGCCCATGGACACCTGCAATACAGATGGTGTTACAGTTGCGTTGGCGGCCTTTAACGGAATAGGGAGAGGGGTCGAGAGTGGTCAGGGTGTGGGAAAGGAGAGAAGGACATCCTCCGTATATCTCTTTCACCGAACAAAACGCAGCTTGAGCTTGTTTACGCCGATATTTTTGAGAGGTTCAACTACAACTACAACTTGTTGTTAACAAGTATTTCACCGGTCGAGCCGGCCATTCATGCTACAAACTGCGTAACCTCCACTGACACTTTTAAATAATGGTATACTAACCTCAAATGGGATTTCGCCAAGGTTCATATCTGTTCCTTGATTAGAAAATATATTCAAAAGAACTCTTAAACAAATAAATTTATAACAAAACGGTGCTCAGGTTCAGATGTTGAACTCACAAAAAGAGCCGCTGGCCCGGGAGCATGAAAATACAAAATCATGTTACTGAGAACTTGTTACAGACATTTTTAATTAAAATTTATATTTACTTCCACAATACAATTAATTATATCTTACTGAAGTCACAATGAAGTGAATTCGTAATAGGCTGTCCCGGAAAGTGACAATAAAATCGGGTAAAGAAACCTTACTTTCGCTCAAGCACTCCAAAATGAAGAAAGTAATTTAAACTTTATATTATAACAAGATAGAGTTCAATTTGGTTTTGAATGATGACGAAGATCGTATAGATGTTTTGCGTTATCGGTCCACATGTGGCCCCTTTTCGATTGAAAACTAATTTAGTCGAATGCATGAACTCTTCACTATAGTTACGATCATTTAAAAGTTTCTCCTATTATATTCTTTGAGGGATGTTCACAGAATCCTGTTACGGTGAGTGTGTTTTTAATTTAATGAGTCTTATACTTTATGATTGATCTCAATAAAATATTAAATTTAGATTCAATAAAAAAAAAGCTGGCGATTGTGTATATATATATATATATATACACACAATCGCCAGCTTTTATATATATATATATATATATAGATGGTATGCACATGTAGAAAGAAATCGTAGAAAAGATAGACCATAGATGTCCGACATCTGTAACAGCCATGGAATAGACAAAAGAAGACTGACAAAGCGAATATATGAGACAAGTGTGAAAAGGCTAACCGGTAAATTTCGACCTGGACAAACTATTAAATTATTGTTGATGTGTTGGAGAGAGGCCAGGTCAAGAGTGGCCAGGTCAAGAGTGGCCACTGCCGACGAGCATGTATGAAAGTGTTAATGAGGGTGGAGGACGCAAGAAATGTGTCGCAGGATCTGAAATGGAAGGAAATAGTCTCTACCTTACCCCTTATGGGAAAAGCGCCTGATTGTATGTATGTAATTTATTTACTTTCATCATCACGACCTTTCACACTCAAAAAAATATTATTTTTATGTTTCCAGCTTCAAGATTTAATCAAAAGAAAATTTGTAAATTCTGTTCGTTAGATATATTATTGTGTGCGTTTGTCTTTGCCACAATGATGCGTATACCTTTTTCTTGTGTCATTATTTTCAAATATACTCGATAAAATAACCAATAGCCATTGTTAAATGGTGTAACGTGGATATAAATATTATTTACGGTGTAATAACAATGTCGCCACGTAATATACGATTCCTTTGGACTTTATTGCCGTATAAGGTTTGGGATTTTCCTTTGAGTATCAGAGTACCGGATAAAGGATGAAAATATAAGGTAGGGAGTAGTTCGCTAGTTCTACGTTTATTAAAGATTTTAATACGCTAAATTGAAATAGATTAATAATGATTTTTCTATAGATATATTCGAATGGTTGGACATGGGTTTTACTTATTTATAAAAGGTAAAAGAAATCTTATTTATGGTTTATTTAATTTATTCCTTCACGCTTTCAATATTTGATGGTGTAGGCAATGAATGCAGCTGTTGTCTTATGAATTTGTTAAAAGGTTTGTCCCTAGAATTTAATTTGGAACAATGATAGACATTTTTTGATAGGATAGGAGGGCAAACGAGCAGGCGTGTCACCTGATGGTAAGCAACTAACGTCGCCCATGGATATCAGCAACACCTATAGTGTTACTGTTGCGTTGACGATCTTAAGTGATAGGGGATAGGGGAGGGTGGGGAAGGGGGGTGGGCCTCCGGGTACCTCTCACACCGATCGAAATGCGGCGTGAGCCACTTTACGTCGATCTTCTGTGAGGTCGTGGTATTTCACCGGTCGAACTGGCCCACTGGCTTGATTCTACCACTGTTAATGTTTCTAGGTTTTTTTTGGGTCTGTACGTATTGTGCCACTAGAACTAGAACAGAATATAGTATAGGAAATTTAGAGTATGTCAAAGGTATTTCCTCAGTCTAAATAGTTTATATATTTATACTTACTTAACTCGACGCCGAGTCTTTTGTAAGATAGTCAAAAGGGACATAGCGCCATAAAAAAAGATTTTTACACTTAAATAGCTTTTTTTGACTTTCGAAACTCTTGTCATACAGGGTTTGTCAGTTTTAAAGGCACGTGACATCACCTTTCATAGTTCTACGGTCTATTTGGTGATGGATTGTGCGTCGTAGTCGTCCTCGACTCTTACAGCCATACGCTTTTATATCTTTAACATAATTTTTCCACGTAAAATATTGCATGATGTACCTAGATGTATCTTTATAGGGACTATAAAGTTCCTACTTATAAAGTTCTTATTTACTTCCTACAACTAATCTGTAAATTGAAATTAATTATTATAGAAATAAATGCAATCGTCAAATAGTGTTACCACATACCAAAACAAAACTTCAAATGCTGCGGAGTCACGACATGGCGTGTTCAGTTCGAATAAGCTCGAGTGAGTATTATTAGCTTTTATTTATATTGCGAACAAGTTTGAAAACCACCCAATTTTGAAACAAGGTGATTCGAGTTGAAGTAAAATCTATGCATGCAACGCAATCTTGAAATGGGAATAGTTCTGGGCAACAAAGTCAGGATAGGACTAGGTACTCACAATACGGGATGGCGTTATTAGGAAGACGTTGGTTTGATGATAATATAAAATTGTAACTAGTGTATGGCAGTCGGAAAAACTTTTTCTGTTTCGATACTAATATACATACATAACTTTACGCCTTTTTCTACGAAGGTGTAGGTAGAGCTGTTAACCTATTGTCATACAGCCCTATCACTGGATTAAGTAAATAAAAAAAAATATTATTATTATCTTTTTACGCTGTACAGCCTAGCAATTGTGCTCACTTGATCTGATGGTAAGAGACAATAGGTATTCACTATTCACTCTTTTTTTAAGACACCTAAGTTATACTCGTTGAGAAACACCGACGAAACTGATTTATTCTATTATCCGGTACAAATGATAAAGGAAGATACAAACTGCTTGATCCGGATAGGGTTAGTATTATAATTTTTATACTAACATTATTAATACTAATATTAAGTTAGTAGGGATTAGATCCCTTCAGCGTTTGGTGTTGCTAAGGATTGTAATACATACATAACTGCACGCCAAATCCCTTGCAGGGTAGGCAGAGAGACGAGCGCCATAAGGCAATAAACTCCCAAACAGTTTAATCCAACTATAACAGTTGGAATATAATATTTAATTTTTAGTTCTAATTTTAGACATAACAAAGTGCGACCCGGTAGCTAGTGGTGAATCGATACGTACATATCAGATATCCACAAAAAAAAACTTATAAAAGGCTTTCAAATCGGGTGAATTCATTTGTTTCCTGTCAATCGTCAATAGCCGGAAAGGATCTCTGCATCATCAATTACCTGTGTCAAAACCCACGCGCTTCAGCGCTTTACGAAAAGTGATTGTTACCGTCAATCGTAGCTATGCCATTCGTATTTGTAAAATATTTAATAAATTCTCGCTTTTCTGACGCCCATTTGTATATTACTTGGATAATATTTTGGTTGATAATAGTTTGGTCCGGCTCGATCGGTGAAATGCCACGACCTCTCGGAATATCGGCGTGACTCGATCACCCTTCTTTAGAGGACAGCAACGCACCACGGTGTTCATGGGCGATAAGTAGTTGCTTGCAGTACTTACTCGTTTGCCCTCCTATCTCATAAAAACAAAAATCAAAAGTATATTTCAAGTCGTCTCGGTGGTCCAATGGTCACAATTCAATGTGGTGATAACATTTCAATGGATTATACACGGAATTTTAATGTTATTCTTGGTGGTCCAGTGGTCGAGCACACGGCGTCTGATCCAGAGGTCTGGGTTCGAATCCTGACGTTGGCTTACACCAATGACTTCTCGAAATTGTTTTCAGAAGTTAAGTGCGATAAATATCGAAGACTGAAAACTTTGTGCCCGGTATGGCAATAGGTTCGCCACCTATTCCATTTGGGACGTAAACATAACGGCGAGACGAGGCTTAGCAGCCGCTGCCTATACTTTCAGGAAGAAAAAGGCGTCAAGTTATGTTATTCGATGTATAATAATAATAATAAATATCTTGGACACAATACACACAACGCCCTCTAGTTCCAAGCTAAGCAACTAAATGCTTGTATTATGGATACTAGATAACGTATATCAATACATACATACATGGTTCGGACATGTAGAAAGGATGGATGATGCAAGATTGACTAAGCAGATATACAATGCAAAAGCGGATGGATGTAGGAGTCCATGACGGCCTAGACACACATTCCATGACCAAATAGAACGTGTTCTGGAGGAAGGTGATGTTAGGAGCCTCAAAAATCGACGCGTGTGCATGAAAAGAGTTATGAAAGTCAACGAAGCGAGTGAGGTGTGTAAGAAACGTGCCCTATGGCGCTCCGTTCTCTCTGCCTACCCCGCAAGGGATTTGGCGTGAAGTTATGTAATACAAACATACTTTTCTTTTGTAAATACATACTTATAATACATAGAAAAACACCCAGACGCCACACAAATATTCATGTTTGTCACAAATATTTGTGCTCGGGTGGGAATCGAACCCCCGACCTCATATCTGCAGCAAGTAGTTTTACCAATGCGCCACGAGGCCAATCGGTGTATGTTTGAAAATAGTTCTATTGATTGCTTGATTAGAAAGAAATCAATAAGTTATAAGTATTCTAGAAAATAGTAAGTATACTTGACTCATAGTACATGAAGGGTCGAGGATTAAGAGTATTTGCCTATTCTGTTCATTTCTTTTCGCATTGGTTTCTTTTTAGACGTCATTAAAACCAGAGTATCAGGCGGACCCTGTTATAAACAATGTAAAAAACAAAAGCCTGGGTGGTCTATAGTGAATCGCTAATCAAATTAGTACGCGAAGGTTCTCTTCGTCACTGAGTTTATTTACAGTACAAGTGGGAAATGTAAGGCGACGCAATAAAACGTCAAAACAGCTCCCCAGTCAATAAAGACCTTGACGATATAAGAACGAATCCTATCTAGGGTTGTCGCACACAAATTAGTTTTCATCCCTCATTTTACGATAAATATGAAAATAATTATTTTTAATGAGCGAAAGTGACAAATCAAATAGAAAGCTTTTATTAAATCTATCTCATTAAAAGATCGTTATAAGCAAAGTATTTTATTAAAACATATTCAAGTATGAGACATTACGTTTTCTCAAAATATTTAATAAAATAAATGTGCGCGTAAATTTTTATCCACCAAACTTGAAAAAAAATTAAATACAGATTTAAGAAACTTCGGAATTTGCCTATTATATTGACGGGTTTCAAAGTGGATTACTTTGGAATATACATGGAAACGTTAAATGCGTTAAACGCTCAAAACAAACATTAGAAGGTTCACTTCCAAATTGACTTCGACAACTTATAATAATATTTCTGCCTGTTATATTTTAATTGAAATTAACTTTGTGTAGCTAAATAACGAAAGTCATGTAATTGTTCTTCATTGTTTCCTTTCACCATAAATAGTACATTATACATTAGAAATTTAAGATAAGTAAAGAGTAAAGGGACAGCCCTATTACAATACATTTTGAAACAATCCAAAGCTTTGAGAATATATTGGCTTCATGTAAATTCGTATTAGGTACTACATAGCATTATTAAAATAAAAAAACGTTTTATTTTTAACGTTATTTTGTGATGATTTAACTTCTTCAATAGAATAAAAATAAACATAAATAATGAATAGTTCAAATGCCTAAATATAATTAGTGTGTCTTTGTTATATGTAGCCATAATTAAAAGAGTTTTTTTTTATATATTTATTTGGATACTAGCTGACCCGGCGAACTTTGTTCCGTATCAAAAGTAATAAATGAGTAAATTTTGGATATTTATCTCTAAGACTTTCGCGAATCACGATCATGACATTAAAACAACTTTTAGGATTATATCGCGTTTATTTATTTCTTATTTTATTTATTTCCCGACGTTTCGAACTCTTTACAGAGATCATTTTCACGAGTGATGAACAAAAAGATCGTATTTGTTCAAAAGCTATTTTCATTGATACAGAGAGCACAACAATTTTGGATATTATAAGGTTTAATTTGTGCTATTTATCGGCTTTAAGTGCTATCCCGCTATGTTAATACTGCAATATCTTCGAAAATATTCATTTATATTGCATGCTGTAAAGGGGCAGGATCATCTATATTACATGCACAATCTATTTAAGACACTTAATTGGATGAAAATTAATGGTGTAATGTTAAGAATCGCTTCGTAAATAAGCTATTATTTCTCGTAAAAAGTAAAAAAAAAAAAAAATGGTCATTGTGGGTTCTCCCTAAGAGATAGACATATGCTCTCGTGGATTTTTTGTAGACCTGCTGAAGGTGTTTAATAATGTAGAACATTGTTTTGATCTATCACTTAGGGTTCAGCCAGCGTTTGCAATTAAAGTGCTCAATCTTGAAAATTACCTTTTTTTCTTTACAACATCATTTATGATCAAAACCACCCCGTTGACACCCTCTAACTATTAAAAAAAACCGCATCAAAATCCGTTGCGTAGTTTTAAAGATATACGCATACAAGGGGACAGACAGCGGAAAGTGACTTTGTTTTATACTATGTAATGAAATTGGGCGTAAAGTCGATCGGTAAAACTAACAAAAAAGAAATCCGGCGTCACCTGTATAAATTTTTAAAAGCCAAGTATTGAACAGCGTACAAACAAACATGCCATTTATCATGTCCATATATATGACGGGTACGTGTGCTACTTGTTTACTGTTCCCTCTCGCCGTTTTGATGGCTGGACATGGAAACAAACAGAAGTATGGACTGCAATAGATTTGATTGGATCCGTTTAGGTGGAGGTTTTTTTAGAGATCTATTTTGCTAGAAGAATGCAAATACAATTGCAAGGCTTTTTTATATGTTTGTGTGCACAATTATATAAAAAAAATACTTTTTGTCTCTACATCTGCGTTTTGTGTAGCAGTAATCCAATTCGGATTCTGGTACACAGTAAAGATTTTCGGAAGTTGTCTCCTACACAGTTTTGTAAAGTAAAGCTACACATTTCACTGCATAAAAGGGTCAACTCGAGTGGTGAAATACCATGATCTCTCAGAAAATCAACGTAAAGTGGCTCAAGCCGTTCTACTTCCGTCTACCGGTCTACTTCCAATCTGCCTCCTCCCTATCCCATCTTAAAGTCCGGCAATGTAACCGCTTACAGATGTCCATAGGTGATAAATCTAAGGCTCGATGTTTTTAATTTGTATGTGGTACAAAAAATCTTTCAGATGCTTCTTTCAGAACTTTATTCAGTTTTACGGCAGATCAGTCTATGCTCTAATATCTAATGCCATAGCAACCAATCAATACAGACACATACAGAAAACAATGGCAGATTGGCGCGCAACCTCACTTTGTTTGACGTCGCCCGGATATTACGGGTGAAGGCTATATTTTTCTTTCAATGTTTTGGTTAATGTAAATACCTCTATTACTTACTGGTAGTAAAGTTTATGTTGAGAAACAATTCATTGTTTGATTACAATAGATTTTTTTTTTTGGAATTTGATATAATTACTGAAGAGATATCGATGGCGTAATCTAATCGAGAAGTCTCACGATCCAGCCTGGGTATACTGGGATGATTTTGTCGAGGCTGACAAATACTACCCGATCTACAATTATTTTTTACTTATCCGCTTTTGTATATTATGGTTATGAAGATACACGTGTGTGCAACACATTTTTTTTTGTATGGGATACCCTTATCCCATAACGTTTGCCCTTAACCCCGTTTGCGCCCTATACCATAAAAAATACTGTTATTTTGAAAGGTGAGGTTAGAAGATCTAGATTTTTTAAACATTTAACTGATAAGAGACTGAATATTCTTATTTTTTTTTGTACGCCTTTGTGCGAGAACGACAAAATAAAGGAAACCATAATACAAAATAAAATTTTAACTTGATACAATAAAACCAGACTCTAACGAAGTCGTGAGTAAAGAAAGCCTCCCAGTTAATAAATCTTTCGTTTGCAGCTTAATATATTGTAAGATGATTTTCTCAAAGACTTTTCTCGGATTAAATATGTATTTAACATGTTCTTGTTCATCATAAACATGTCAGACGTCTTGTCGTGATTGATTGTGGACGTTTTTTTAATATTATTTACAAGCTTTCGCATGTTATATAATAAATGATTGATTTTTTCCGATAGTAATTTTGCTTATACTTCGGATAACTATGCATATACTACATAGTTTGTTAAAAAAATGGTGATCAATCATTTTAATAATATCTTTTGAGAATTCAAAACCTAAAATATATAATGCAATATTGATTAGAGTCGATATGATAGTGTATTATTATTTGATTATAGATTTATGTTGGTGTTAACTTTGACCCCTATCACTTCGGACCCAGAATGTTTCTTATTTAGTTGTTTCTAGCAAAGCTATAAAGAGCTGCCGACCACTTCAGTGGTTGTGTATGTTATGAATGTTTTTATGGATAGGGGGGAAAACTAATAATTGTATCACTTTATGGTAAGCAACTAACGCCGCCCATGGACACCTGTAACACAGATAGTGTTACAATTACGTTGCCAGCCACTAAGAGAGTGGGATGTGAAGGGACGGGGAAAGGGAAAGGCCGCCCCTTTTGTACCGAACGAAACGCGACATGTGCCATTTTATGTAGATATTCTGAGAGGTCGTGGTATTTCACCGGCCGAGTTGGCCCATCCATGCGGCGAGCTGCGTGGCTGCGCGGCTTTATCACTGTTGAATGGAGTATGCTATGAATGTATATAAAAATAAAAAAAAAATGCGTGGAGTCCCGCCGCGCTATAGAAGTGGAACTTTTAACATGTATTCAGAATAGCTTTATTTTTATAGGTCTTCACAGACACTTAAAAATAGTCAATAAATAATTAACAATATATATGTATAACATACTGCTAATGTAAGTAAGGGTAAGGTCTGAAATTGCGTTGGTAAAACTACCGACTGTGGAATCGAGATTGGCAGGTTCGATCCCCACCCAAGTATAAATATTTATCTGGGTCTAGGTAGAATCTGGCTGGAGGTGGAGCCTCACAAAAGTGAGGCTCTGTGGTTCCACCGCCTCACTCGGCGCTAGGAATCACCAGCCGCGCGGAAACAGGTGGGTGACACGGCTGTTCCGGTGGCGAGATACTCGAAGTACCTCGGCCTCACCCTGAACAGCCTATGGAGCTTCGAGGAGTACTTCGTGAGGATGGTCCCCCGAGTGGGACGGGTGGCAGGCGCGCTACACCGCCTCGCCCGAGATTCGCCGCCTCTACGGTGGTGTCGCGCGATCCGTGGCCCTGTACGGGGCTCCCGCAGTGGCTGTTACGCCTCGACTCGCTGTTTTGTTTACGTCCCGACTGGAATAGGTGGCGAACCTATTCAAAGTCAAAGTCAAAGTCAAAATAACTTTATTTTTATAGGTCTTCACAGACACTTAAAAATAGTCAACAACTACAGATAACATATTATTTAAAATTAAATACAAACACGAGCGCTTGTGGAAAGTGCCTCCGTGGAACAAAAAAAGACACGGGCGCAATCGCCACGAGCGGCCTGATTCCGAGTGTAGGGGCTATCATGAGAAGAATCGGGCAAGAAACTCATGTGCCAAATACTCTCTTGAAACCATTTGAAATAAATAACAATATTATTATAACTACTGAAAACAAATCAGTAGGTTGGTTAATAAAAGGTGTAGCAAACAGAATACTCGACAGTCACAAATAAGATCCAACCAAATTAAAATCAACATCCTACATGTTAACAAGAAATTCTATGCGATCACAGTAGTCGAGCACAACTGACGCGACATCTTTTAATTAGAGTGGTAACGTTGTGCAAAAATTGTGGCGAATAATAAAATTTAAGTATCACATATAGAACACAACATCAGGGCAAATTTACAATTAAAAAGCTATCAGAAATTATTACAGAACGCCTCCACTCCGAAATAGTGAACAAATTCCATTACACAAACTACAAAATCCGCGTTGAGCAAGCAATTTGACGGTCCCACTCCGACTTGTCAGTCATGAAGTCGTTGATGGTGTAGTATGCACCACCAATGAGACGACCCTTCACAGCCCGCCTAAAGCGATCTAAGACAAATCCAGAATATGCGCAGGTATCCTATTATAAAACTGTACACCCACCCATTCCCAAAAAAGACTTGTGTACCTTGTGCAGGCGATGATACTGTAATTAAAGCTTATGCTTGCCGCTAGTATTAAAATTGTGTACATTTCTATGTTTTGTATATTTATCTAAGTTTCTCCTCACAAACATGATGTTATCATATATAAACTGGGAGATAACTGTTAAAATACCAATTTCCTTAAAACGTTCTCTGAGGGAGACCCGAGCGACCCAAATTATAAATTGCCCGTATTGCTCGTTTCTGATTAACGAAAATGGACTGAATCTCAGCTGCTCTGCCCCATAGCAATATACCATATGATTATTGATGATTATTGTCCTACATAGGGTGCAAAGTTTTCAGCCATCGGTATTAATTACACTCAGCTTTCAAACCTAATTTAGAAAAGTCATTTGTGTCAGCCAGGATACGAACCCACAACTTTTTGATTTAGGAGGGGGTGCTCGACCACTGGACCGAAGCGACTACCGAGATGACTACTATCTACTTCAAAATTGAGTTCTAATATTCACCCGAACATAGATATGTCGGCGCAGTACGCCATCTAGCGGTATATGATGTCAACTATATATAATAATAACCCTATAAAACTTTATTAGGTAAACTGATTTAATATGATTACATGTTATTACATATTTATGTCAATATATTACTGAAATATATTATTTAGATAAGTAAAATGCACGAAATTTGTAATTATGTGATTTTTAATAAATTTAGTAACTGTTTTGGTGATATTTCCTTTTATTATTTAAATGTTTAAATCCATACTGATGCTGCATGAATATTCATGATAATTATTTTCATAATTAATATCTTAATACTAGATAGTATCAACTCGTTCTATGTATTATTGGTAAAATAAGAGAACTTAATTTTAAAACATCCTAGTAGCGCCATCCGCCAAAAGATAGTGAAACTTTTGATTATTAAAATAACTAATTTATATATTTACAAACTATTTCGTACTAAAACTGGTCAAGATATTACTAAAATCTATTATTTAGTTAAGTAAACTGCGCGAAATTTATAATTATGTGATTTAACAATTCATTATGTTTCGTAACTGTTTTGGTGATATTTCCTTTTATACTTTAAATCAATACTGATGCTGCATGAATATTCATAATAATTATTTTCATAATTAATATCATAATACTAGATAACATCGACTCGTTCTATGTAATAGTTGCAAAGTAAGAGAACTTAATTTTAAAACATCCTAGTAGCGCCATCCGCCGAAAAATAGTGAATTTTGATTGTTAAAATAAGTAATTTATATATTTACAAACTATTTCGTACTAAAACTGGTGTTATAATTATCTAAAATTGTTATTTTGAATTTTAACCTGTTTTTCAAGTATAATTCTCGAGTAGATTCATTTGTTGTGTAAAAAGATGTTGTTAACTGAGTTTATCATTTTTGTATATGTATGTATATATATATGTATGTATGTTGTATATGTATGTAGGCCTAGTCAGTAAAGGACTCAATGAGACGAGTCTTTCTGACCTAGGTGTTGAAGAATGCTGGGAAAGAATGAAAGAAAGTATAGTGAATAGTGCAAAAGAAGTATGTGGTAGTGCAAAGAGGCATAAGATTCTGAGAGGTGACGCCTGGTGGGACGCGGATGTGAAATCCAGCGTCGAAAGAAAGAAAAAAACATGGTTGGATTATGTCTCAAGTTTGAACCAGAATGATAGTATGACAGAGAAAAAGTATGAGAGCTACCGCCGCTGCAGGAATGTTACTAAAGCCTTAGTGAAAGAGAAGCGTGAAAGACTTGTTGCGAATGAGGAAGTGAGGTTGACGGAGAACTTCGAGGCGAATAACAAACTCTTCTGGAGGGAAGTTAGAAAGTCTCGGGGTTCTTCGTCAACATCCAGAATGGACAAAATTATGTCTAAGTTTGGTGACATTCTTGCAAACCTAAGCGATGTATTGGGCAGGTGGAGTGAGTATTTTGGGGAAATGTACGAGTATGTTCCGGATGTGGGCGCCGCGAGTGAGCCTACGGCTGACACCGCTGCGCCAACATCTGATGAGGACATTACTATGGAAGAGATTGAATGGTCGATACGAAGTATGAAAAATGGTAAGGCAGCTGGAATTGATATGATGTCTGCTGAAATGATCAAACACGGTGGATCCTGTGTCCGGGACGCTTTCCTGACCTTGAGCAATCTGTGCTGGAGGTCGGGTAAGGTTCCCATGGACTGGAGGCGCGCTGTCATCGTGCCCTTGTATAAAGGTAAGGGATCACGTATGCAGTGCGCCAGTTACAGGGCCATCAGTTTGATCAGTTTAGCAGCAAAAGTGTATGGGAAAATTATTGAAAGGAGAATGAGGGTGATATCTGATGGAGTGTTGTGGGAGGCTCAGGGTGGTTTCAGAAGCGGACGAGGGTGCATGGATCAGATTTTTTCTCTCCGCAACATCGTGGAGAAACAACTGGCTGCTAACCGGAAGGTTTTCTGCGGTTTTGTGGATCTGGAAAAAGCGTTTGACAGAGTGTTACGAAAGGATCTGTGGGATATACTCCCGGGCTACGGGGTGAGCGGAGCACTGCTGCGCGCTGTGCAGTCCACTTATGAGGGCTGCACAGCGTGTGTGCGTGTTGACGGCGGCTTGTCCCCCTGGTTTGACGTCAATATCGGCGTCAGACAGGGTTGCGTGCTGTCCGCTCGACTGTTCATCCTGTACCTGGACAGTTGTCTCCAGAGAATGAAATCGATGGATGTAGGGATGCGAATAGGTGACCTAGTTGTGAGCTGCCTGCTTTACGCAGATGACGCCGTGCTTCTAGCCGAATCGCCGTCGGACCTGCAAACACTAGTCACTACTATGAAAGATGATTGCATGATTAAAGGCTTGCAGTTGAATGCGACGAAAACGAAAGTAATGGTGTTTGAAAGGGAGGAATCCAGAACAGATGCAAGGATAATGGTTGATGATGTAGTGCTGGAACAGGTGAATGAAATTGTATATCTTGGATGCGCTTTTAGCAGAGATGGAAGGTACACCGCGGATGTAGAAAGACGAGTGGCGATAGGAAATAGCGTAAACGGAGTGTTCGGCAGATTCCTGGGCGCAAAAAATATTAGCAGAAAGGCCCAGTTAGCAATCCACAATGGAGTCCTGATCCCAACACTAACTTATGGAAGCGAGAGCTGGGTATGACAGAGTGTGCATGAAAGTAGAATAAACGCGGTAGAAATGAGGGCTCTACGCAAAATCTGCGGAGTGACTCTCGCTGACCGCGTAGAAAACAAGGTTGTAAGGAAGGAAGTTGGTTTGAAAGAGAGTGTCGGTGTAAAAGTAAGAAAGGGCATGCTCCGATGGTTCGGACATGTAGAAAGAATGGTTGACGCAAGACTGACTAAGCAGATATACAATGCAAAAGCGGACGGATGTAGGAGTCGAGGACGGCCAAGACACACATTCCAAGACCAAATAGAACGTGTTCTGGAGGAAGGTGATGTTAAGAGCCTCAAAAACCGACGCGCGTGCATGAAAAGAGTTATGAAAGTCAACGAAGCGAGTGAGGTGTGTAAGAATCGTGCCCTATGGCGCTCTGTTCTCTCTGCCTACCCCGCAAGGGATTTGGCGTGAAGTTATGTATGTATGTATGTATGTATGTATTTTTGTAATATCAATTATGACCAGCTAGTACCACCATCCGCTACTAGATGTCTGTACGGGTAGTTTAAAAAGTCGCTACACCTTTTCGTCCTTGGTTTATATGGATTTTGGCCTTTAATCTTATCATTATATAATATTATTAGTGGCCGCAAGGGGACGTCAAAAGCGTTAAACCCTCTTGCACGAGACATTAGAAGTTCCACTTCAATAAATGATAATAAATAATATAAATATAAATGTATATGTTTCAGAGTTTCGGTGGCCGAGTGGTCGGGCACCCCACTTCTGAATCCAGAGGTCGCGGGTTCGAATCCTCACATAGGCTCATACCAACGACTTTTCGAAATTATTTTCGGAAGTTATGTGTGATAAATATCACTGACTAAAAACTTTGTGCCCGGTATGGCAATAGGTTCGCCACCTACTCCATTTGGGACATAAACATAACGGTGAGACGAGGCTTAACAGCCGCTGCCTACACCTTAGGGTAGAAAAAGGCGTCAAGTTATGTATTTATATGTTTACAAGAAATATATTAACATGTTCCAGACCAGAAGCTGTTGTTATTTAGTTAGAGATTATTAGAGAGAAATTGTATCGAAAATCATGATTCCAAAACATTAACCAAACAACTGCAGCTGCCTATGCCTTTGGGATTATAGAAGGGGAGTTTACAAAGACGCTTTATATGAATAACATTTAAATTATTGTTTAAGTTGTTGTTATTTTCCTCAACTTTTCCTAATTAATATAAAATCACCAATCATATAACTTTATCCACTTCCGATGTTAATAATCTGTATTATAACTCAACGGTTCTTTATTGCTGATAATTAATTTAATAAACTTACTAATCCGTAAGGATTGAATGTTCTTATGGAGTCGACTTGAATTGTAAAAGTTTTGTAATGAGTCAACCGTGAACACAACGATGTTTTATTATCATAAATATTCCCGGTTTTTTTTGCGTAATACGTGCATACCTACTTAATAATTTTACACCAAGTCCATTTGCAGGGGTGGCAGAGAGAACAGAGCCCCATAGGGTAAGTATTACACACCTCCTAGATCCTTTCACTTTTGCGCTTTATTGCCTTACTCAATCTAGGGAAGGAATACTACAGAAGTTTTTTTTTATGGGATAGGAGGACGAACGAGCTGGCGTGTTACCTGATGGTAAGCAACCAACGCCGCCCATGGACACCAGCAACACATATAGTGTTACTGTTGCGTTGCCGACCTTTAAGGGATAGAGGTAAGGACAGGATGGGGAAAGGGAGGTGGGCCTCCGGGTACCTCTCTCACCGAACGAAACGCGGCATGAGCCACTTTACGTCGATCTTCTGAGAGGTCGTGGTATTTCACCGGTCGAGTCGGCCCATTCATGCAGCGAACTGCTTGGCTCTACCACGTTCTTTATGGCAGTAGAATGGGAAGGGACGAGGAAGAGGTTGGACCTCCGCTTTCTCATGCCGCGTTTCGTTCGGTGAGAGAGGTACCCGGAGGCCCACCCCCCTTCCCCGTCCTTTCCTATCCCCTATCCCTTAAAGGTCGGCAACGCAACAGTAACACTATATGTGGTGCTGGTGTCTATGGGCGGCGTTGGTTGCTTACCATCAGGTGACACACCTGCTCGTTTGCCGTCCAATCCCATAAAAAATAAAATAAAATTAAGGCCGGCAACGCAATTTTAATACTGTCTGTGGTACTGGTGTCCATGGGCGGCAACAGTTGCTTACCATCAGATGACCCGCTTGGTCCTTTAACATCCTACTGAAGTATTGAATAAAGTTAATTTTATTAGAATCTGATCTTGGTGGTACAACTTGGTTAAAAAAGCAAATAGTTAAAACTATCGGTAATCACATTTATTTATTTTTGAATGTTATTTCGTCGCAGTTGTATTTCGTTGCCTGAATGGGCCGGCTCGACCGGTGAAATACCATGTCCTCTCAGAATATTAGTGGGAAGTGACTCATACCACGTTTCGTTCGGTGCGAGAACTATCCGGAGGCCCAAATCCCTGCCCACCCCACTTCCAACCACTTCCTTATCCCACCAACGAAAACATTCCGAAAGAGGGTTGACATCAGACACGCGGCCGGTCGTAAAACCACAGCTAAGTTTTCAGACAAGGTTCGAAAGGTTGACATGTTGTGCCGACCCCACCAAAAGTGGAATAAGGGCAGAAAAATGATAATAATTTCAAGTATTTAGTGACGATCACTTCGTAAATTTTCAATCTAATATGATTCTAAAAATATATTCTTTTCGAAAAAAATAAAGGGCTCCTCTGATAGACGGGGGTAAATGAGATACGAAGGATGTACATTGTATGGCGTTTATTTGCGGCAACACGTTCAACTACGTCTCATTCAATTTCCTGTAGCAATACGTCGCAATACATTTATTAAAATAGTTTTGTAGACCGTGCAAAGTAACTAAATGATCCATATCAACTATTATTTTATGGAAATATTGTTATGTATGTGGATGGAAGATTGACTAAACAGATATACAGTGCAAAAGTGGTAGAATGTAGGAGTCAAGAATGGTCGAAAACACCTTTAATGACCAAATTGAACGTGTCCTCGGGGTAGGTGATGTCAGGAGCCTTAAAATCCGACGAGCGTCGATGAGAAGAGTTATGAAGGTAAAAGACGCGAGTGTTGTCTCTGCCTACCCCGCAAGAGACTCGGCATAAAGTTATATGTACGTTAAATAATTACAAAGATTAGAGTATATAACAGTTACACTCATTAGTTTATCCATCAACTTCTAATGATAAGTAGAGATGACATATTATTATTCTTCTGACAGTATACAAATATGAATCCCAGTTAATAGTCGTGTATTAGTAGTTATAATAATAATAATATCTTGGACACAAATCACACAGCGCCCTCCAGTTCCAAACTAAGCAACTAAATGCTTGTGTTATGGATACTAGATAACGGATACTAATACATATATACTTTTCTTTTGTAAATACATACTTATAATACATAGAAAAACACCCAGACGCCGCACAAATATTCATGTTTGTTACAAATATTTGTGCTCGGGTGGGAATCGAACCCCCGACTTCAGTGCTGCAGCCGGTAGTTTTACCAATGCGCCACGAGGCCCGTCAAAGTTAATTACATAACTGGAAATAGCTATTTATGTATCTATCTACTTGAACGCGTCTTCGATAAAGTTATGAATCTTTATTGCAGCCATGTGTAGCCGTACCTAATCTCCTAAGTTAAGAGAGTGATGACAATAAGTTAAATGAACATGACAGCGCGTAACACTAACATAACTTCATGGGTTTTTCTACCCGAAGGTGCAGGCAGCCGCTGATAAGCTAAGATAGGCAGAGAGAAATAGGTAACGTAACATAGATGGGTAGTAGAGTCAAGCAGTTCACTGCATGAATGGGCCGGCTCGACCGGTAAAATAGCACGACCTATCAGAAAATCGACGTAAAGTGGCCCATGCCGCGTTTTGTTCGGTGAGAGAGGAACCCGGAGGCCCACCCCCCTTCTCCACCCTTCCCTATCCCCTATCCCTTAAAGGTCGGCAACGCAACAGTAACAGTATATGTGTTGCTGGTGTCCATGGGTAGCGTTGGTTGCTTACCATCAGGTGACACGCCTGCTCGTTTGCCCCACCTATACCATAAAAAAAACTTCGATGCTATTTCTACCCTACGGTAGGTGTAGGCAGTGTTGTTAAGACTCGGCTCACCGTTATGTTTACGTTCCAAATGGAATTGGTGGCGAACCTATTGCCATACAAGGCATAAAGTTTTCAGTCATTGGTATTTACTTAACTATAACTTCCGAAAAGAATTTCGAAAAGTCGATGGTGTGAACCAGGATTCGAATCCGCGAGTTCTTAATTCAGAAGCAGGATTCCTAACATAATATTTGGAGTCTGCTATGAAGGAGTAAATCGGACTCATGCCAATATATTCATAAGCTAGGACAAAACCAATAAAACGGTAAGTAGTAAAAATGGCAGTGTGTCACATAAAGCCTACATATATATGTATAGAGCCTTACTTTATAAACAAAGTTGTGACAGGGGTGCGACTCACGGCTTAGATAAAGTTAAGGAAAATTGTACGGTTTAAATAACAAACATGAGCGGAACGAGTATATTTTAAAATCATTTTCTATGTTCTAAAAGTCTCGGTGGTCCAGTGATAGAGCACCCCGCTTCCGAATCCAGAGGTCGCGGGTTCGAGTCCTGGCTCACACCAACGACTTTTCGAAATTAATTTCGAAAGTTATGTGTGATTAATATCGATGACTAAAAACTTTGTGTCTGGTATGGCAATAGGTTCGCTACCTATTCCGTTTGGGACGTAAACATAACGGCAAGTCGAGGCTTAACAGCCACTTCCGACACCTACCTACGGGTAGAAAAGGCCGTGAAGTTATGTTATGTTATCTGTGTTCGCTCTGCCTACTGCGGAAGGAACTTGGCCTGAAGTTATTTATGCATGTTTTACTTACTTTGAAACTATTTACTTATACTTAAAAGGCGTGGGCTCGGCAGAGGGATAGAGAGGAGGAGCTAAA
This sequence comes from Euproctis similis, assembly GCA_905147225.2. Taxonomy (NCBI): domain Eukaryota; kingdom Metazoa; phylum Arthropoda; class Insecta; order Lepidoptera; family Erebidae; genus Euproctis; species Euproctis similis. The sequence continues at coordinate 19,768,689 of LR990106.1, forward strand.
GGTGAGGTGGACCTCCGTTGGTGGCACTTGTCGTTGATGTTCTGAGAGATCGCGGTATTTCACAGGTCGAGCCGGCCCATTCATGCAGCGAACTATGTGGCTCTACCACTGTTAGAATCTATTTATTTGCTTCCTTGTTATATTTGTTTTCTCTTAACACTTAGACCGCTGTCTCATAAGGTTCAAACGTTCCTTAGTCTCAGATCGGATAGCGTCGGAAATTGAAAGGCAAGTATCACTCAAACTGGACCCAATCTCTAGATCTGTTGATAAAGCATTGTATTAGTGTGCCAATGCTAATGTGGAATTAGTTTTCTATCTTCCCTAAATAAATTCACTTAAAACTTTCAATGCATTTTTATGGTTTTTTTTTTTTATAGAAAACTTTGTTATCTGCTAACTCTTAGTGAGAGTTTATCAAAATGATGTATACACTATCTATTTATCTTCATGCTAAGTCCTTTGGGGTAAGTAGAATGAGCACAAAAAGAGATGATTCATACACCTCACTAGATTCTCTACTTTTCATTGATTATGTCATTGATGCATTGTCGGTTTTAAAGATGTCTTATTAAACCTTCTGTGAGGATACGTTCAATTTAGACATGGAACTTCAACTCCTAGTACTTGTTATCAACAGTTTACTTGCCCTCAAATAAATTAGGGAACCCCCCAATGTTCGTTTATTAACCTATTAACAAACAGTCCTTTTATGTATTAATAAGGTAGACCAATTATAATTCAACGCCTATCCCGTTTCTATTAAAAGTTTCTTCTCAAAGGAATATAGACATTAAATGTACATACAAGTTCTGTCTCTAGAGACGGGACCACATACAGGGACCAGTTCAGAATTAAGCTTCTAAAAAGTTATCGGTGTCAGTTGCCTTCGGGAACAGAATACCAAGCAATCTATGCACAAGAAGAATGTGTGTTAGTTTTTCTTTAATTATACTGACTATAGTGACTTGAAACTGTGTTTTAAGTTGATCATATAAACAAAAACATAACTTCACGCCTTTTTCTACCCGGAGCGGCAGCGGTTCAAATGTCTCACACACACACCTTCGGGTAGAAAAAGGCGTGAAGCAATGTTTATGTTTGTACTAAGTTGGTGTAATATTAAAAAGAAAATTACACAGCACGAAAGCTTGACATATTATTACTTGTTTTGTAATAAAACCTTCTTCATATTACCAACACAGTTACTTTCAAACATAACAAAACTCGATCAAACTAGAAAAAAGCTACGCCTCCCAGAGTACCATAAAAATAGTATCTAATTTAAAGTTTCCGCATCGCAATGATTCGATCTATATCAAGTATAGTTGAATTTAGACATTTTTTTATCATAATACTTATCGAGATGCAGACATACTTGAGAATGTAGCGATTGGCAATCAAAGTTTCTAATAAACGTATACAAAATCGGATTAAGAGAGATTTTTATGTAGTTTTACGCCTGGCACATACCAATAACTTTTCGAAATCAATTAATTTCGAAAGTTATGTGTGATAAATATCGATGAATAAAAAACTTTGTGACCGGTATCGCAATAGGTTCGGCATCTATTCCATTTTTCAAAGTAAACACAGCGGCGAGTCGAGGCTTAACAGCCACTGCCAACACTTTCGGGTAGAAAAAGGCGTGAAGTTACGTTTCGTTATGCGTTTTCACGTTTATTTAATTCGTTTAATATTTTCAGCTGTATGTATGTAATCAAACTTTTTGAGCTCGATTTTCTCCCAATTTGGACGATCAAATTTCATTGAAACTTTACGCACCTGACAAAGACTGATGACAATGCAATAATTTGATCAAAACATCCGATTATCCTGATTAGATTTGCCAGGATTTAAAAATTTCTTTCCAACTAGTTCTTTCTCTGTTACTCTCATACAAAGTACAGAATTCGCATGCGAGTAAGAGAGATAGAGCTAGTCGGGTGGTCAGCATACTACAAACTACTATACTACCTATAGGTGTCCACAATAGAATAGAATTAAATTCAATTTTAAAAATGTGTCGACTATAGCTTTCGAATAGTGATTAAGTTTTTTTTAAACTCAGCGAATTGCCTGCTTGAGTGATTGTCAAAAACCGAACACAAAGCTAAGTGCAAACAATATGGGGATACCATTCAAGTCACAGCATCTACTGAAAGGAGTATTAACCTACATTTATGCTTTTTTTTTTTACAAAAAGTAAGTGCGCTCCATTACCTCCACATTATATTATACAGAAAACATACAAAAGGTAAAAAAGCGCGTTTCAAGCGAGTGCTTTAAAAAGCTTAACTTACATCAACAATACAAAAGAACGTAAGCGTCGTGTGCACTAAGAAATTAATGTTACATTAGTGAATGAGTGAACAAGTGAACGAATAAACGAGTGAATGTTGTTGTTTCAGCAATAATAAATGTAACTAACTATAAGTTGATGGGATAGTTACAAATATCCTTCTTCTTACAAATCGTCAATCTAAGAGCAGAGTAGGCTTTACTAACCGCCGCCAATTTTCGCCTTCCTACTGCATTCATGGAGACGGCCATCGAGACTTAACTTGGTCGGTCCATCACATCGGTGCTCTACCGTGCGGCTTAGTACCTTCGACTTTCTTCTGAACCACAAGGCGCTCCAGGGAAATGTCTCCCCGGTGAGAGACGTGGCCGAAGAAAGTCAAAATAAGAGCTTGGATAGACCCTGTCTGATGTCTTGTTCTTGAATGTTGGAGGCGTTCGTTTTAAAATCAGTCCACGATATACTAAGCATACAAATATTATAAAATTGTAAAAGGAATATTAAAAACAAAATCGTAGATTATGCAGCATTTTTCACTTCACTTGTATTATTGTTTTTCTACTTTTTTGTACGTCATTTCTGAGATTATTTTCACAACTTTAATTGTATCCTAACGTTTTTTTGGGACAAAAGAATAGGCAAAATTTTTACGTTCTTAAGGGGTGGCAGAACTATTTAAGAAGTATCGTCTTAAATAACTTGCGAGTATAGCAGTGTATAAAACTAAATGTTGTGAAGTGCACGCGGGACTTTATTCGACTGTTGGCATGTGTAATAGCGTACATTAGGCACTGCAGCGCTGTTATTTAGTTAATTACTAGTGTTTACGCCGCGCTACTATTGATGCTCATGCAAAATGCCCAGTATATACAAGAAGTTACGACTACTAGTGGTATTACTGGTATGTAAGTATTCACGCTTTTGATGTTCAAATGTATAGGCAGAATTTATTTGTAATCGATGATTGAAATATTAAACATTATAATGTGAAAGACAGACAATAAAACCATAAGATATATTAGGACAGAATATGGCGGTTAGTCTACGTCAGACCAAATCTAAAAGGTTTACATACATGCATAACTTTACGCCAATTACCTTGCGCTATTAAGAGAGAACAGAGCTCCATAAGGCACGATTCTTGCATGCCTTACTAGCTTCTTTCACTTTCAAAATTATTTTCATGCACGCGCGTTGAATTTAAGACTCCTTACATCACCTTCCTCTAAAACTCTTTGTATTTGGTCATGGAATGTGTATCGTAGCCGTCTACGACTCTAACATCCATCCGCTTTTGCATTGTATATCTGCTTAGTCAATCTTGCATCATCCATTCTTTCTACATGTCCAAACCCTCGAAGCATGCCCTTTCTTTCTTTAACATCGACAAAATCGTGTCGATGTTAAAGTATACTAGTTACTGCTACATATAGTTGACTATGGTTAATAGCATCAGACAAGTGAGTCTCACTTGTCTGCTGACTGTCATGACTACTGCTATGCTACCTTGGGTGTTAAGATAAGCAGGAGATATTAGTAGATATTAAAATTGAATTATTGCGAAACTATACATAGGGGTGAGTGTGCCAAGGACTTCTTTTCAAGGGTCTCTTTGGTCCATATTTTTAGTCACCTATAACGTGTCCCATGGAAAGCAAATGGATGGGCCATATTCTCCAAAGTGGCACGATAACCAATGAATAAAACCTAAGTTCGAATAATAAATTAATACAAAAAAATACATAATTAATATGGCATAACCCAGATAGAGGCAATATGCCAAAAAGGATGGATAGTATATGTCCCCTGCTTGCGGTTTTCCGATAAATTGTTTCGTTACCTTCAAATTCGAAGACCTCTCTGAAATATTCACATGGTATCTAAATATAGCCCATGACAAAATTCATGAAATCTGACCTTATGAATTCCTTACAATTTTGAAATTCCTTCATAATACCAATCTGCCTACAATGTCCCTTTTAATAAATCTATACACATACGTACGTGCAAAATAGGTAGCAAGTTATATCATCATAAATACCACGAACTCTGAGAAGATCGACGTAAAGTTGCTCGTGCCGCGTTTCGTTCGGTGAGAGGTTTACCCGGAGGCCCGTCTCTCTTCCCCATCCTTTCCTATCCTACTCCCTTAAAGGTCGGCAACGCAACTGTAACACTATATGTGATGCAGGTGTCCATGGGCGGCGCTGGTCACTTACCATCAGGTGACATGCCTGCTCATCTGCCCTCCTTTCCCATAAGTTTTTTTTTTCTGATTTATTTCGTATATATTGATTCGTGTACAAAATACTTTAGTAAAATTATTTCAAATCGCTTTCTACTAATTTCTGTCATCAAAGAGAGAGTTATCTAAGCAAGAAACAAATACCGCCCGGAAAAATCCTTGTCTTTTGATGAAACGACGAACAATTTGTGGCAATCTTCGTATTTAATGAACTAACTTAACTAAATCAGGCCATGAGCCATTGATGAAAATAGGTGGTAATCTAATGTATGGAAAGTACGGCGGGTGTGGTAGGACGTCTCAATTCAGTGTTTCCAAATACATTTTCACCAGTTTTGCGACTTGCGACCAAGACTGTCGTGCAGCAAAATAACTTTCTCTTATCTATGGCTGTATTCCGACCATTTTTCTTTTATTGAAAGCTTAAACGTATCGTATTGACTTTCAAAAGTGTTGCCATACGCGCTCGTCGATTTTTAAGGCTACTAATATCACCTTCCTCCAAGACTGGAAATGGTCATGGAAAGTGTCGTGGCCCTCCTCGTCTCCTACATCCATACATTTGTATTGTATATCTGCTTAGTTAATAAATCAAAATTATTTTATTTTATCGTACTTACTACCTAAATCCTATTAATGACAGTCAATGCTCAATACATTACGCCTAACTTTTGCCAGTGCCTACTAATATATCACGTAAGTGTGTCACCAAATCGAATGTTTCCATTCGCGTCGTTCTAAATGAGATTTTGGGATCCTTTGAAACACCCAAAACGAAATATCTTGACTCTGTCATGCATATTATTTCCATGTAATATTGTTATATACACTCGTACGCGTTCATAAATTGCTAATTTGTGACTTCACCGAAAAAAAGGAAAATATTCTGATGTTGACCTAGATAGTAAATTAATTTTGCCAGACTATAGATAGGTTAACATCAGAATCTTTTTTTTGAGACATGTTTGAGTGTATAGTTTGTATAGGAAATTAATTTATATATCTCTGGTAGTTTTTTAAACTTTACTCATGAAAATTTAATTTTAATATAATTTGTAATTTAATTTAAGTGATTTATTTGATTACGAGCAAGTCAAACTCCAAAAAAGAAAATCGAAATCCATCTTCTCTCTGCCTACCCTGCAAGGGATTTGGCGTACAGTTATGTAGGTGTGTGTGTGTGTGTGTGTGTGTGTGTGAAATCTATCAATCAAAGACGTAATCGAAATAATTAAAGACAGACCGAGCGATTACACCTCCACTAAGCCCTAGCGATTTACCAGCTGCTGAAATATGCTAATTCCTCCTATATTAATCCCTTCAGATTCCAATCCCTAAATTGCCCTCAATATGTAAGTAAAATAATATAACATAACATAACATAACTTCACGCCTTTTTCCTACCCGAAGGTGTAGGCAGCGGCTGTTAAGCCTCATCTGGCCGTTATGTTAACATTCCAAATAGAATTAGTGGCGAACCTATTGCCATACCGGGCACAAAGTAAGTAAAATATTTAATAAATATAAATAAAAAAAACTACCTAAAGATCGACTCTTAATTTTTACTGCCATAAGATTTTTATAAAATAATGAACCTAACTGGAATCAACAGCCTCTATGGTATTTATCGATATAGCTCTCGAGGCTAAGAAAAGTCCCTCAAAACTAGTAAAAAAATCGTCATTTGTCAAATAAATGTAAAAAAAAAATTGTGTATAATTTTACATTTTTGGGATTTTATGGGATACAGGCTAAAAGAGCAATCATCTAGTAAGTAAGAAACGCCTCCAGTGGACAGCTGTAACACAGATGTAGCTTTTAAAATAGCATACGACTGAGGATCGACAGGATTAAGAGGGTTGACCTCCGGATAACTCTCAAACCCAACGAAATTTTACTTTACGTCGATATTTTGAGAGGAATTTCGGAAATTCACAGATCGATTCGCCTACCATTGTTGTTATGTACCTCTACCGATAAGTTAAGATTGAAGGTAACAAACAGTGTTTAATTCTCGCTAATATTTACCCTATTCAAATTAATCTCAAGTTACCCAGACAGTACGTAACAATGGAATATCTTAGTTTGTAAGCCGCATAATTGGCGAATTGCAATAATAACGTCGCATACAAGTTTTGTACCAAGTTAATGGGGAATAGCTAAGTGATTCAAAGTTTACAGATGTTGTGTGAATGTTGTGATGGGTTCAGACGAGTTAGAAATATTACTGTAATATAATATAATATTAATTTACATACATAACTTCACTCCAAATCCTTTGCGGGTAGGCAGGGAGAACTTGACTTTCATAACTCTTGTCAAAGACGCGCGTCAATTTTTATGAATTAATTTCGAAAGTTATGTGTGATAAATATCGATAACAAAAACTTTATGCCCGGTATGGCAATAGGTTCGCCACCTTATTACATTTGGGACGTAAACATAACGGCTAGTCGAGGCTTAACAGCCACTGTCTACACCTTCGTGTAGAAAAAGGCGTGGAGTTATGTTATGTTATGTGTGTAAAACAAATTCACAAACAAATGTACCCGAAACGATTTTTTTTCAGCTATAACAATTAAAACCTTAATTTATTCGATTCAAATTAACGTACCAGTAGTATGAACAGGCTGTTATTTACACAATGCACAATGTTGTCGGAGCCCGCAACAGCCTGAATATGTAACAGGTATATACGAGGAGCACATAAACAAACACACATACATACATCGTAGATTTTGATGTAATTATGACATCGAACTTAGTGTATACAAATATACAGTTACAGTATTCTTCATCTAATATATAAATTTCTCGTATCACATTGTTAGTACTCCTCCTTACTCCTCCAAAGGGCTAGACCGATTTGAATAAAATTTTGTGTACATATCGGGTAGGTCTGAGAATCAGACAACATCTATTTTTAATCGCTCTAAATGCTAAGAGTAGAACCTCTATTTTTTTTAAATTTAAGACAAATTTTTGTTTGTGAAACACCATACTAAAATACATACAACCCTGAATCTTCACCACTTTACTAAAAAATCCTTATTTATTATATGTTGATCAAAACTTTACGTTTTCGTTTGCTGGGTGGATAGTATCTAATATATAAAATTCTCGTGTCACAATTTTCGTTCCCATACTCCTCCGAAACGGCTTGACCAATTCTCATGAACTTTTGTATGCATATCGGGTAAGTCTGAAAATAGGACATCTAGTTTTCATCCCCCTAAATAACAATTTTTTTTGTTATTTTTCGATATATTTCTGTTTTTTATTTTTTTTTATAAAACGGGATACAAAAATACACACAACCCTAAATTTTCAACCCCCTACGATCAACCCCTATTTTTTAAATTTTATTTTTCGGCAAGACAAGGTTTGCCGGGTCATCTGGTATCTTTATATAGGTAGATCGATCGATGGGCGGTTATGATTTACCATAAGTAGCGGACCCGACAGACGTTGTCCTGCATGACAATCAAAGCGGTTAGGATATGAAATAAAGAAATATAATTAGTTTGTTTAGCAATTAAAATTTTGCCAATAAAATTTTAATTGCTATAAGCTTGCTATAATCTAAGCTTTAGCTTACTATGAAACTCCATTTGTTTTAGATCTTTGTCAGTTGAGCGCTTATAATCATCGTTAAGTCTCTATTTAAGTTTTACAGATCTCCTCTGAATTTAGATTTTCTTTTGAAGCGTATATATCTGAAGAATGATGAACCTGAATGTGGAAGGAATCAAGAGAAGAGGGAGATCGAAGAAAACATGGATGATATGTTTGAAAGATGCTATGACTAGGAAGGGTGTTGCCGTGGAAGAAGCGAATGATAGGGAAGCACGGAAAAAAAAACCTTTTGGGACGACCCCAAATGATGGGAATAGGGCAGGAAGAAGCTGATGATGATATCTGAAAAAAAAATAGAAAAAAATAAACACACTTCTAAAAAGCGATTTGTGCCAGCCGGAATTCAAATTCGTGACGTTTGATTTGGAAACGAGGTACTTACAGGCCAATGAAGTAACAGATTAGCATTTCTCTATACAAAAAGAACACGGCAAACAAGTTTCTTTCTGTAAGTCAATACCAGTACTTTATGTATCTGAAGAGAAAAATTTGCATTATATAGAAATAATTGTATTCTATTAGCGTTCATCGTTCTCTGGAATCTATTATTATACGTAATGGATTCTTCTAGTCTAGTTCTTTGAGATTTTAATATATGTATTTTCATTTATTTTCTGATACATTTTACTATGAGGTCAAATTGATTCCGTCTGATATTGAAATGTCTGATAAATTTAAAAGCCATTCATAAAATGGCTCTTAAATTTATAAGTATTGTGGATATGGGTTATGTTATAGTTTTAGTAAATTAATTAATATTTTGTCCTATCGATGATCTAAATCAAGGTGTTGTGGGATCCAATCCTGAAAAGTAGGCAGCGTACCACTGGACTACCGAGACATTTGAGTTATGTGTTTATTACGCCAAAATTAGTTAAAATATTCAGTCTACATCACAAACTCATGGAAATCCATTCACGTAAGATTTTTTATTTTAGAACTGGTTCTTTATTAATAAAGACTTTATATCAATATGTAATTCCACTTAAAATTCTAGAATTCTAATGTCTCAGTAAAGATGAGCCATCATTAGAAATGCCACGCATTTGGACGAGCAGTCAATAACTAGTTCCTACTAATACAAAAATAAGTTGCGAACTAGTATTATTTTTTATAGTTTCTTTGTTCTTCAATCTTTATTGTATTTTTAAGGCCTTTATTTTGTCCATAATATGCAGAGCACTTCATGAGAATTCACTTTAAAAGTGATGTTTATCTTCGCAATGGGTATTTATTGACTTGGGAAAGAAAACTACATATATTAATTTAAAAAAATATATTTTAAAAAGTATAAAATTTAAAACATTTATTTAGTCTCGGTGGTCCATTGGTCGAGTACACGGCTTCTGATCTAGAGGTCCCTGTTCGAATCCTGACACTGGACTTATTGACGTAAAAATAAAGGCGAGACGAGGCTTAACAGCCGCTGGCTACACCTTGGGGTAACAAAGGCGTGAAGTTATGTTATGTTATTTATTTAATCCACTAATGGAGTACCGAAGCTCAATCTATCTATATATATATATAAGAGATTTCCACCTATATATTGGCTCATCACGATATCTCTGGAACCATAAGGCGTAGCGACTTGAAATTTGGTAGGATTATTCCTTTCGCCGAGTAGAGGTCAGCTAAGAACGGATTTTACGAAATTCAATTTTTTTTTTCAAATTTCAAATTCAAGGGGGGTTAACAATGGAAAATTCCCATTTTTAACCTATAGCTGCTATCGACTTCAAATTTGTCGAAGATATTGCAGTATTAACATAGCGGGGCAGCAGTTATTACTTTTGATGCGAAACAGAGTTCGCCGGGTCAGCTAGTTATATATAGTTTGAAAACATTTATACAAAACTGGATTATTGCTGGATTATATTATTAACTACATTTATACAAAAGTATGGATTTCAATGACATCCGAATTGCATGATACATATATAGATGAACATGAGAATATGCAATTCAAGGGATATCTACTGGAGGAGATGACCACAACTACACAACATACCAGTGAAACGTCAGCGGAAACTCTTACTAGCATCCTAGAAAAATTTGCCGAAATGAAAAAGGAATCCAACCAACCTAATTTGAAGCATCTGTCTGAGATGTTTGTATTGGAAAAATTTACAAAAAAAACATCAAGTGTAACACAGTGGATAAGTATCTTTGAAAATGAATGCTTGCGTTTAGGTATAAGTGAAGATATTCAGAAAATACAAGTGTTTCGATTATTTTTGGACGACTCATGTCAAGATTGGTATAATTCCATGCTTATAAAATACACATTAAATTCAGAATGGTGCGTTTGGAAACATAAGTTTTGTGAAACATATGTGAACAAAGGCTGGTCACCAGTAAGGTATGCTTTTTTGTTTAAATATAGACAGGGTTCATTACTAGAATATGCTCTTAAAAAATTCAATTTACGAAATTCAATTTTTTTTTTCAAATTTCAAATTCAAGGGGGGTTAACAATGGAAAATTCCCATTTTTAACCTATAGCTGCTATCGACTTCAAATTTGTCGAAGATATTGCAGTATTAACATAGCGGGGCAGCAGTTATTACTTTTGATGCGAAACAGAGTTCGCCGGGTCAGCTAGTTATATATAGTTTGAAAACATTTATACAAAACTGATTTTGATTGTCAGTCTTGCAGTTGTTTTTTTGCTTTTTTACACTAAAGTTTTAAGTTTAGTTTATGGATTTAGGGCTTATCAAAACTTATTAACTTATACGAAGGCCTCGGGTACGAAACCGGGCAACACCATTGACTTTATAGAAAGTAATCAGTTGACTGAAAAACTTGTGCCCACAAAATATCCTCCTCATCATCATCATCAGCCAATTGCAGTCCACTGCTGGACATAGGCCTCTCCCAATTTGCGCCACAACATCCGATTCTCTGCCTTCCGCATCCAGTCTTTACCAGCAGCCTTTCTGAGGTCGTCTGACCAACGGGCCGGTGGGCGTCCTACGTTACGTTTACCAAGACGCGGTCTTGACCTTCTTACTCCATCTACCATCGGTCCTTCGGCAGACATACCACCCCATTGCCACTTCAGCGAGCTTATTCTGCGAGCTATGTCGGTTACACTCGTTCTCTGTCGGATATACTCATTCCTGAGTTTATCCTTCGGAGATACCCCGAGCATAGCTCGCTCGATAGCTCGCTGAGCGACTTTAAATTTGTGGACTAGCCCCTCCGTGAGTGTCCACGTTTCGGCACCGTAGGTCATCACCGGCAAGACGCACTGGTCAAAGACTTTGGTCTTCAGACATTGCGGTATAGGCGAGCTGAAGACTCGACGCAGTTTGCCGAATGCAGCCCAACCCAGCTGAATCCTCCTGTTGGCCTCTTTCTCGAAGTTTCGTCTACCTAACTGGATAACTTGACCCTTCGAACACGACCCGGAAAACTGACCCTTCAACGCTTATCGGTCCGGGCACGACATGTTCATTGAATATGACCTTTGTCTTGTCCAAGTTCATGCCAAAACCAACACGCCGGGAGGACTCGTCTAAGCTACGCAGCATTCCGCTTAACTGTTCCAGCGACCTGTCTCCCTGTCTCACACCTCGATGGAGTTCGTCACCTGGTCCTGTATCTGGACAGTCATCGTGGCGGTGTCATACAAGCATCTCAACACCTCGATATAACGCCAGTCAATCTGACATTGCTGCAATGCATCCAGAACTGTCCAAGTTTCGATGGAGTCGAAGGCTTTTTCGTAATCCACGAATGCCATACACAGCGCGGCAGCGGCTGATTGTACTCTTTCGGTCTTCTGTACAATCTGTCGAACAGTTTGTATGTGGTCCAAGGTACTAAATCCTTTTCGAAACCCGGCCTACTCCGGAGGCTGGAAATCGTCGAGTCTTGCAGCGAGACGATTCGTGACGACTCTTGAGAAAAACTTGTAGATATGGCTCAGGAGTGAGATGGGTTCGTAATTCTTCAGTAAGGTCATATCACCTTTTTTGAAGAACAGTACCACCGCACTGCTGCTCCTAACCTGTGGTGTTATACCCTGGTGTATGACGGAAGTAAAAAGATCTGCCAATTCCTTGAGGATGGGAGTCCCGCCGGATTTTAGGAGCTCCGTTGTGATTCCGTTTTCACCGGGTGCCTTGTTGTTCTCGAGTTGCCCAAGAGCCGCCCTAATCTCGCTTTCTGTGACATCGGGGATGTCCTCACTGTAATGACGCGCTAACAGGGCTCTGTGGTCATCATCGCTGTGTCCCGTCGGCTTGGTCATCTGTGTGGAATAAAGGAGCCCATAAAAAGATTCGATCTCTGCGAGAATCTCAGGCTTAGAGGTGACGACACGTCCATCCGCAGTTTTCAGCTTCATCAGATGGGGCCTTCCAAGCTTCTGAGCGAACACTTTCGACCCTTTGTTGCGGTCTATCGCGTCCTCGATTGCTCGGGTATTCGATCGACGAAGGTCCCGCCGCATCAGATTCCTAATGCGCTGGTTTAGGCTTTTCCATTCTGACGAAGAAAGCTGATCGGATGGAGTTTCTTGCCTTTGCCTCATCAGCTCGAGCGTCTCGGCAGAGAGTTTGGACTCCTCGGGAACACCTTTGAGACACTTCCCTTAGCGTGTTGACCACAGTGTCGGTTCTTTTGTGCACATCACCTGTGGTTTCCAGCAGTTAGAATCGATTTTTAAGTTCTATTTGTAACTTTTCGGTTTCGTCTATTTGGAGTGGCGTAGGTCGGAGAATAGACCTTATCTTTCGTGTTCTTTCAGCTTGCAAGTTAATATTTAGGGAGCCCCGAAGGAGTCGGTGATTGCTTCCAGTATTTAACCTGTTGATCACAGAGACATCTCTATAGATATAAATGAAGCTTGTATGCCTCATTTAAGTTTCCCGCGTTTGACCTTCACTTTAGTCTAGCAATTCTCTATGGGAACTATTGTCTTGATTCACCACTCTGTCTTTGCATAAATGACCGCCATTAGGAACGCATTAATTTTAAAAATTATTGTAAGAGAAGAGATAATATTTGAAGCAATAGCTTTTAATGTGGTTTCTCTTTACAGGTTAGTGCTGTACTGTTAATTGTTAATCTAATGTAGAAATATAAGCTGTGTTGGCAAAAATAATTTGTAATGCCTAACATTAAAATAAATTTCTCTTTACAGAGCAACAACATATCTATTGTTTCAATCATATATTACAAAACCACATTAAATTTACCCAACATTAATAATAGCTGTTGTGAACAATGGAAAAGTTGAAATTTGAATTTGTTGTGAAATCGAGTGAAGATCCGAAGACGAATATGATCCACTTAACCTCAATTAGTAATATCGATAAAAACGTGTTTATAATACCAGAACATTTACAACCAATACGGCTACATACTGAGATAATAAAAACTCAAATTTTTCAAAAAATAAAAGCCACCTTACAAAGAAGACATGAAAAAAGACAAGTATGGATTTCAATGACATCCGAATTGCATGATACATATATAGATGAACATGAGAATATGCAATTCAAGGGATATCTACTGGAGGAGATGACCACAACTACACAACATACCAGTGAAACGTCAGCGGAAACTCTTACTAGCATCCTAGAAAAATTTGCCGAAATGAAAAAGGAATCCAACCAACCTAATTTGAAGCATCTGTCTGAGATGTTTGTATTGGAAAAATTTACAAAAAAAACATCAAGTGTAACACAGTGGATAAGTATCTTTGAAAATGAATGCTTGCGTTTAGGTATAAGTGAAGATATTCAGAAAATACAAGTGTTTCGATTATTTTTGGACGACTCATGTCAAGATTGGTATAATTCCATGCTTATAAAATACACATTAAATTCAGAATGGTGCGTTTGGAAACATAAGTTTTGTGAAACATATGTGAACAAAGGCTGGTCACCAGTAAGGTATGCTTTTTTGTTTAAATATAGACAGGGTTCATTACTAGAATATGCTCTTAAAAAAGAGAGGCTTTTATTAGAGATTAACAAATTAATTGATAAACCTACTTTAATAGATTTGATTGTAACAGGGTTACCTAATTTCATAGCAGATGAAATTGACAGGAATAAATTAAGAGACACTGAGGATTTATTTAGTAGTATTAGAGGCTTAGAACATTTAATTAACAGGAAAATTATAGATAAAAAGGTAGTAGATTTGGATAACCAAAAAGTAAAAACTTTAAAAGATAGGCCGTGTAGAATTTGTGAAAGAGAAAAGAAGGGAACTCGGTATCATTTAGAATCTGTATGCTGGTTCAGAAATAAAGACAGTGATCGCTCAAAAAAAAAAGAGCCAGTAAGAAGTGTTAATAATTCAGAATTAGAAATTACTTTAAATGAAATAGATCCAAAAAACTTGTAATCCCACCATTAATCAAAACCAAGCTAATTATAAATGAGTCTCTAGAAATTTTTGGGGTATATGATTCCGGATCAAATGTTAGTATAATTAATTCAAGATTGTTATCTATAAAAAACTACCCAAACAACAATAATCATCAAGCAAATTTAAAAACGATTAATGGTGTTAAAAAGTCTATAGGAATAGCAAAATTACAAATAAAGATTTTTGGTATAGAACAAAATGTTAATGTTTTTGTTGTAGATGAACAAAATTTTGATTATGATTTTTTAATTGGATTGGATTGTATAAAACTGTTTCAACTAATTCAAAATGAAAAGTTAGAAATTACACAAAATCTTAGTAAAGAAATAAAACAAAACAATACAAAGATTCCTGGCTTTACAGGGCACAAAATTGAAAATAAAGGTTATTTAAGTGATAAAGGCAATGAGGAAACTATGGTGAAGGATAGGTTCTTTTCAAATGAAAAGCATAGAGTAAACTTTAATGAACATATAGAGACTAAAAATTTCAGCATATCCGTAACACATTTAGACACTCAGCAACAATTAAAAATAGATGAATTAGTTAACAAATATAAGTCACTATTTGCAAAAGATAAATATGATGTAGGCATGGTGAAAGGCTATGAAGCACATATAGATTTATTAGTGGATACATATTGTAGCAAGAGACCATACAGATGCAATTTTGAAGACAAAAAAGAAATAGAACAACAAGTTTCAAAATTGTTAAAAAAAAAATTAATAGAGGAATCTTATAGCCCTTTTGCAGCTCCTGTAACATTAGCATATAAAAAAGAAGAAGGAAGAAAATCTAGATTATGCATAGATTTTCGTGATCTAAATAAAATAGTAGTTCCTCAGTCACAACCTTTTCCTCTTATAGATGATTTGATGGTAAAAACAAGAGATTGTAGATTTTTCTCCACATTAGATATAAATTCCGCTTTTTGGTCCATACCTTTAAAAGTAGAAGATAGAAAGAAAACAGCATTTGTTACTCAAGAAAATCATTTTCAATGGACTTGCCTACCATTTGGTTTAAAAACTTCACCTGCAATTTTTCAAAGAATACTTACCAGCATTATTAGAAAACACAAATTATCAGATTTTACAGTGAATTTCATCGATGACATTTTAGTATTTTCGAAGACATTCACTGACCATATTAAACACTTATCATTGTTATTAGAAGCTATTTCAAAAGAGGGTTTTAGATTGAAATTCTCTAAATGTAATTTTGCACAGGACTCAGTAAAATACTTAGGACACATAATAAGAAATAATACAATTACACCAGTAAAGGATAATTTAATAGCCATAAAAGATTTCCCTATTCCAAAAACAAAAAAAAATATCAGGCAATTTTTAGGTAAAGTAAATTTCTATGGAAAATATATACCAAATATATCAATAATATTAGATCCTCTACACAATTTGTTAAAAAAAGACCAAAAATTTATTTGGACTGAAAAATGTCAAGACTGTTTTGATACAATAAAGAATCTACTATGTTCAAAACCAATTTTAGAAATATTTGATCCCAATTTACCTATACATATTTATACAGATGCTAGCTTACAGGGTATAGGGGCTATTTTGAAACAGCCACAAAAAAATTTAGAAGAAAAACCATGTGCATATTTCTCTAGAAAACTAAATGACAGTCAAAAACGAAAAAAAGCTATTTATTTAGAATGTTTAGCTATTAAAGAGGCTTTAAAATACTGGCAACATTGGCTAATAGGAAAAAAATTTAAAGTGGTTTCAGACCATAAACCTTTAGAAAAGTTGAATATTAAGGCAAGAACAGATGAGGAACTGGGAGACCTCACATATTACTTATCACAATTTAATTTTGAAGTTATATATTCACCTGGGAAAAACAATTTAGAAGCAGACAGTTTAAGTAGAAACCCAGTATTGGAATCACATGTAAACCAAGAAGAAGTATTAAAAATCCTAAATTTTATTAAACTAGTAGACATCCAAAAGGATCAAGAGGAAAATGAGAATATAAGACTGTATAAAAATAAACTAATATTAAGAGATAAAATATTTTTCAAAAAGATAGGAAAAAAAGAAAAAATTATACTTACTGAGGAATTTAGTAAAAAACTTATTAAATATGTACACTCTACGTACTGCCATATAGGAGTAAAACAAACAGAAAATAAAATCAGACCATTCTATGAAGCAAAGAATTTAATTCATAACATAAAAAAAATCTGTGATAATTGTGAAATATGTATAAAGAATAAATCTAGAACTAAATTTAAATATGGATTGATGTCTCATCTAGGACCTGCTACTTACCCTTTTGAAATTGTTTCTATAGACACTATTGGTGGATTTGGTGGCTCTCGCTCTACAAAAACATATCTTCATCTTCTGGTAGACCATTTCACTAGATATGCCTATATAATTACATCAAAAACACAGAATGCTAATGACTTTATAAAACTCATAAAAAAAGTTATTCCAGAAAATAAAATTGGAATGATCTTATCTGATCAATACCCGGGCATAAACTCAAAAGAATTTAAAAGTTTTTTGGATAAAGAGAACATACCTATTATTTTCACTGCAGTAAATGCACCTTTTTCGAACGGTTTAAATGAACGTTTAAATCAGACATTAGTTAACAAGATAAGATGTACAATTAATGAAAATAAAGATAAAACTGCTTGGACAACTATTGCACATAAATGTACCCAAAGATATAATGAAACAGAACATACTGTGACAGGATATTCGCCAACATACTTACTGGAAGGAAAGGTTGTAGATATCTTACCAGACGAGTTAATAGAACATAAAACACAGAAAGATTTGTTCCAGGATAGGAAAATAGCTTTGGAGAGGTCTATAAATTCACACAATTATAATAAAAAACAATTTGATAAAAATAGGAAAGAATATACACTAAAAGTAGGCGACTTTGTTTATGTAGAAAATGGTAATCGTTTAAACAGAAAAAAATTAGATGAATTAAAAATTGGACCATACAAAATTTTGAAAAAAATTTCCAACACAATATATAAAGTTAGTACAGGACACAAAAAATTAGAATCAAACTTGTTTCACATCACAAAACTTATACCAGTGTGCACTTAAATAATTTTGTATACTTGGAGGGTGGGAGATATAAATGAAGCTTGTATGCCTCATTTAAGTTTCCCGCGTTTGACCTTCACTTTAGTCTAGCAATTCTCTATGGGAACTATTGTCTTGATTCACCACTCTGTCTTTGCATAAATGACCGCCATTAGGAACGCATTAATTTTAAGAATTATTGTAAGAGAAGAGATAATATTTGAAGCAATAGCTTTTAATGTGGTTTCTCTTTACAGGTTAGTGCTGTACTGTTAATTGTTAATCTAATGTAGAAATATAAGCTGTGTTGGCAAAAATAATTTGTAATGCCTAACATTAAAATAAATTTCTCTTTACAGAGCAACAACATATCTATTGTTTCAATCATATATTACATAGATATATACTTACTATCCGTCATGATAAAATCTATCTCGTTCCTTGTCACAAAATCGGGGCTTCGCCAAGTCTACCTCCTGTGGAGAACCTTCTTGAAGAATGACTTCATCAAGAAGAGCCCTTCAAACTCCAGGAAGTTGACCAGCTTCTGGCCCTTGTGATTCCGCAACCCCAAGCCATATGGACCTATCTCGAGTTCGGTCAGATGTTGGTCCAGCCGAAGACTGCGTCCGTTATAAGTTGCCACGCGTAGTTTGCTTGTGACAGCCTGCCGTAACCCGGAGATTCTTGGCACCCCCCGTCCTACCGTTACCACGACCGCTGCCTTGGCCGGGAATAGTGGGACCACCGGGAACTGGGGGCCGTTGGTTCTGCGCTTTTTTCATGTTGGGAGGTTTTTGCCCATAGTCTCCACGCTGGGCAGACGTGTTGGAGACTGCAGGGGTAAACCTGTTATTGATAAGTACGCTGCTGCCCGCCCCTGCCGAGAATATTTGGGTTAACTTTTTTTTTCGGAATGGTTATCCATTCTTCGGTTTTATGCTGTGTAAGCTTGTCAGTCATACGTTTTTCTTTTGCTCCTGGCTGACTGAGAGCAGCTCATAATTTAATTGAATCTATTCCACATCTACACCTACACCATTGCCTAATAAAAGCGTGAAGGTACATAAAAAATAACAATGTAAATAAACATATAATCCAAGTAATAAATCTTATTATAGGTTATTTGAAAAATCTCATTACATTATTATGATAGGTGTTACTTTTAAGGCAGCGAAAGGCTGAAAGTAATATGAAATGAAAATACATAAAAGTTTATGATCCTTATTTATTTCAAGGTGTTTTGGTATAAATATGTGCTTATGAACAGTAAGTTAAGTATAAACGTATAAGTACAAATTAAGTATGAGTGTGTTTACTTAGAGAATATAGCATACTCAGTTGATTTATTGTTAGTTTTTTACTTTTTCTATTTTTTTGGTTGTAAACAATTTCTGTATCTTCGATATCACTAATTTTGTGTATCTTGTGTATCTCTTTCAAGTCCATGTAAGATGCTTCTAAACACATAGAAATATCACCGTTCAGCCTAAAAAATATCTTGGTCAGGTCTATTTATCCTTAAATATATTTATGTTTTATCGACCATTATAAGAGTCAATGTAAATATCCCGTATAGAGAACATTCCGTCAACGGAAGGGGATATTACGTAACGATCGAAGAAATCCAGCTTTGACTTATTCGAAGTCTTACTAGGGGTGGCTTGTGATATATGCACTAAAAGCACTTATATAACTGAGCTTATGCGAAAAAGTAGTTTCGTTTAGCTTATAAATACAAAATGTGTATAGGAATTTATTAAAGAATACATAAGGGTAGTCAGAAAGTGCTTATACGTAGTGACAATTGCCGCCTACAACTTTCTGTATATAAGGACGTAAAGTTAAATATGCTGTATTAATTTTAATCCAATTAATTTATATTACCGAAAAATCGTATCATTAGCGTAGTTATTTTCTATATTTCTCAACACGAATGCCAGAATGACATGCGTTGGCTCGATCAGTGAAATCATCATTAGCCCTTTTGAGGTCCACTGCTGGACATAGGCCTCCCCCATAGAGCGCCACAACTGCGCTCAATCATGGGGGGTTTTTGCCATAATCGCCACGCTTGGCAGGCGGGTTGGCGATCGCAGTAGGCTGTATTGTCTTGAGAGAGAATGCTGCTGCCCATTCTTCTAGCTTTTCCCTTAGTCGCCTTTTACGACACCCACGGGAAGAGATGGGGTGGCGGTATTCTAAGCCGGCGCCACACAGCGCAGCCGGCGCCACACAGGTGCACATCAGTGAAATACCACGACTTTTCAAAAATCTTTATGAAATGGCTTATGTCGTCTTTCGTTCAGTTTGCGGAGACTTTCCTCATAGTCTATCATTCCACGCTCTATGCGATCTAATAGGCTGGCATCGAAATTATGCCTTGGTGTTACAGATATCCATAGATGTCGCTAGTCGCTTACTAGCAGGGCACCCACTTGCTCATTTGCTGTAAAAGAAATAAGAAGGTTTTGAAAATTTCTTTAATTTACTAGTAATTTGAACTACACTTCCAGAAAAATTTCTTTATGATATGCGAGCCATAATATGTATCTGTGATATACTCCTTTACTAAACTTTGACAGGTAAATCGTCTAATATAACTTTGCGTTTGGGGCAGCCCTAACTCATAGCTGTCCTCGTCTATCGACAAGTCCATGTTATTATTCCTCTGTGTGTCATTAACTGACAAAATTAGTATAAGTTAGGGTTGTCTACGAAGTTTCTTGTTAATAGTCAGTCGAGAAATTGTGAATAATGTGTAATAGTATAAGGTTAAATAAAGACATTACCTATTGTTAATAATCTACTAACGTAATATGTAATCACAATAAAATTGGTTAAAACAAAACATAACTTATAACTTCACGCCTTTTCCAACCTGAAGGTGTAGGAAAAAGCGCAAGCAGTAGCTGTTAAGCCTCGACGTTCTGTTTAAGTCCCAAATGGAATAGGTGGCGAACCTATTGCCATACCGGGCACAGAGATTTTTAGTAATCGAAATTTTATCACACATATCTTTCGAAAGTATTTAATTTCGAAAAGTCATTGGTATGTGCTAGGATTTGAACCTAAATTCAGGATTCAGAAATCTTGTGCTCCACCTCGGGACTACCGAGACTATAATAAGCACAAGTTAAGACATAAGTTAAACAAAAATTCATATGTTATGCTTTTAAGCCCGATTAATATTACAATAATATTCATGTCATTAGAACACAGATTCATTTGTTCTGTAAATAACCACAATAGTTGGGAAAATGGCAATTAGTTAATTAATCATAATATATAGCAACATAACTCGCACTTTGACTGCTAACAGATAGGTTTGTTTTCGAGAGCGAACTTTAAAAATATATTTAACTAGCTGACCCGGCGAACTTTGTTTCGCATCAAAAGTAATAAAGGAATAAAATTTGGATATTAAAAAGTTCAGTTTGTGCTATTTATCGGCACGCGTCTTGGCTGGTACTACTGTGCGACGCAACTGCTATGTCTCGTTACGTTAATACTGCAATATCTTCGTAAATATTCGTTTAAATTACATGCTGTAAAGGGCCGTATTGATCTTTATTAAAAGCACAATCTATTTAAGACACTTAACTGGAAGAAAATTAATGCTGTAATGTTTAAAATCGCTATGTAAATTATTTTACTTAATAAAGTAAGCAATAAAAATTATAATTGTGAGTTATCCCTAAGAGATAGACATATGCTATTGTCATTTTTTATTTAGTACATTATATATGACTTATAGATAAAACCCTAGCGTTGAAACCTTCTACCTATTAAAAAAACACATCAAAATCAGTTTTATAGTTGTAAAGATCTGAGCATATAAAGGTTTCCACGGACAGACAGCGGAATGTGACTTTGTTTTATAGTAATGATTTTGATAGTCTACCAGAGAACATTGTTTGAGTAGATAACTTACATATAATCAAAGCCAGAATGTAAAGGATTGTATCAAATATTGTGTATATAAAATCTATTAGTCGAGGATCCTAAATAAGATCACTCTTCACACATCTGTTCGCCAAATGAAAAATGACATTTACATACACGCATAACTTCACGCCAAATCCCTTGCGGGGTAGGCAGAGAGAACGGAGCGCCATAAGGCACGATTCTTACACACCTCACTCGCTTCGTTGACTTTCATAACTCTTTTCAAAAATTACATTTTAAGAAATAAAATGTGTTGCTGCACACCCTCCGATGTCGGGTTGCTTAAAATATATGGTCAAAGTAATTAATACATATTATAATGAGTGAAACAAATAATTAAAAAGTTTTGTTATATTTCCCTTTCAGTTTTTACCTGAAATGAGAAATGAATTTAGTTTATTTTTGCTTGATTTGCAGGCAAAAACTAATATATAATATAGTGAAGTAGATTTGTAAGATTTAAGAAAATTTAATATAATAATTATCCTTTCTCTTTATGGTCTAGCAGTTTAACATATCAACTTGTGATTAAGAGAACCCCAGTTGGAACTGACTAGGGTTTAGTTTACGTTGAAAGAATTGTTTTAGTTATTATTCCAAATGTTTGAAAAAAAAATATAAACTTAGTCTGGCCATAAATACTGTTACAACTAAAAATAAAAAAATATTACATTTGGAATCTGTCATTTTTATACGATTGTTCATTGTGTTTTCTCGTTTTGGCGCCAATACATGGTACAATATTTTGCGATATTAAAATGGAGTGGGGTGATAAATAGAAGGTTTTTACTGGTTTTGTGGATCTGAAATTATGAATCGCTCGACTATGCTTAGTTGGGAGATGATAACATTATTGAAAGAGATTTGGCCATTCCTAAATTAAGTTTTGGGTAAATTATCAAAGCTAGTCTCATTCTCATTTCACTAATTGCTTACACGAACGCCTTAATATAAGCTTGTTATTATATATTATCTAAGTAACTTTATGGTTTCCCCATGACAAATCATTTCCCAACAAACCCCATAAGGTTGTGGACCGAGCAGTAAACAAGTGTCACACATATTCCCATGGGCGTGACGAACTTTGCCAAATAATTTTCTGTACCCATTCAAAGGAAACTGTCTGAGTATTGATTTGGTTAAGATAAAGTTACAGATAAAAGTTTTTACCCGGTCTTTCAACTGATGAGTAAGTTTACTAAGAATATATTTTATCATTATACTATTTAGATATATATTTTTTTGTTATTTCACAATTACGTTTATACGGAGGACCTTCAACGAGGAGTTTCAGTGGTACAATTGCTTGCTAAACTTGCTTGTGATGATGCTTTTTATTATTTTAGGGATAAAATCTAGGCATATGACGTCCATTCTCCCAAACCTCTTATGGCTTACAGATAGACAAAATATTTAGTTTGGATTTTAAGGTTAAGTCTCGGTGGTCCAGTGGACGAACTCCCTGATTCAGAAATTGAGAGATGGATTCCGGTCTCCAATTATTTCTTGGCATTCAGTGGTAGTTGGTTTTACAGTGGTAGAGCCAAGCAGTTCGCTGCATGAATGGGCCGGCTCGACCGGTCAAATACCACGACCTCTCAGAACACCGACGTAAAGTGGCTCATGCCGCGTTTCGTTCGGTGAGAGAGGTACCCGGAGGCCCATCCCCTTCCCCATCCTGTCCTATCCCCTATCCCTTAAAGGTCGGCAACGCAACAGTAACACTATGTGTGTTGCTGGGTCCATGGGCGGCGTTGGTTGCTTACCATCAGGTGACACGCCTGCTTGTTTGCCTCCCTAACCCATAAATAAAAATCTCCTCGGTTAACTACCGAACTACTTTGTAATAAATATTGAAGACTAACAACTTCGTGGTCGGTGTATGGCAATAGATACCTATTCCATTTGGGGCGCAACTATTTGGTAGAAAATATTGATATATAATATAAGATTTGAAGGCACAGAGTTTAAAAGCAAGCATACAGTCAAAGTCAAAGTCAAAGTCAAAATAACTTTATTTTTATAGGTCTTCACAGACACTTAAAAATAGTCTACAAGTACAGATATAAGATTATGATTTAAAATTAGATAAAAAAAAAACAAACACGAGCGCTTGTGGAAAGTAGGGGCTATCATGAGAAGAATCGGGCAAGAAACTCATGTGCCAAATACTCTTTTCAAACCATTTGAAATAAATAACAATATTATTATCACTACTGAAAACAAATCAGTAGGTTGGTGAATAAAAGGTGTAGCAAACAGAATACTCGACAATCACAAATAAGATCCAACCAAATTAAAATCAACGTCCTACAAGTTAACTAAGAAATTCTATGCGATCACAGTAGTCGAGCACAACTGACGCGACACCCTTGAATTAGAGTGGTAACGTTGTGCAAAAATTGTGGCTAATAATGAAAAAAAAAAAAAAAAAGTTTCTATTATATATGTGAACACCATATCAAGGCAAATTTACAGTTAAAAAGCTATCAGAAATTATTACAGAACGCCTCCACTCCGAAAAAGTGAACAAATTCCAACACACAAACTACAAAATCCGCGTTGAGCAAGCAATTTGACGGTCCCACTCCTACTTGTCAGTCATGAAGTCGTTGATGGTGTAGTATGCACCACCAATGAGACGACCCTTCACAGCCCGCCTAAAGCGATCATAAGACAAATCCAGAATATGCGCAGGTATCCTATTATAAAACTGTACACCCATTCCCAAAAAGGACTTGTATAGGAATGACTTCCAGTTAGACGGTATTAACCATACATCATACTTACGAGTATATGATACTTATTTGAAAACGTGAAAACCTGTCTGATCATGATAGCATGGATGCATAAGTGAAGATAGATTCCCTTAAATTAATAAGGACTTGAAGTATTTTCTTATTTTACAGGAGCCCATCTGAATAATTCAGACAGTGTCTTTGGGAATTAATTTCTGAATGCCTTTGGCGCCGGTCAAAATGTTCTGAATGAAATCGTTCCCCGAACAATAGGGAACTTTTTTAATAAAAGCCCGTACGACAGGTGGAGGCCGCGGTTGATTTATTGACTTTTCAAATTTACTATGAAAAGTGTCCAATCTGCTGTATACTAATGCGTGATAAATTAATATTGACTTTACAATTCAAGGGAGAAATGGCTGAGCGCCAGTCGGTCGGGTGTAATAAAACAATTTTATATTTAGTCTCAAAGGAGACTAAATTAAAGAATAATCGGGATTAATAAAGCAAACGGAGACAGGAAAAGTGAAGTAGTATCATTACACAAATAAACAATTATCTTTTTAATATATATTCACCCTTTATATATTATAAACAACGACAGAGCAACGGCACAGTTCGCGCCAAATAAATGATCCGGATTGTCCGATGAAATAACACAATAACGAAAATCGACGGCAAGTGGCTCCTGTCCCATTTCGTTCACTGGGAGAAGTATCTGAAGGCGTACGTCTTTACTCCCTACCATGCCATTCCATTTGCAAATGCTATTTTAATAACTGGCAAGACAACTGTAATTACAAGCAATTAACCCTCTTGCTTATTGGCCCTATATGCCCTAAAAATGCACAGCTAGCGTTTCGTCGAAGTCGCTGCATTAAGAAATACCTAATTGGTTGGCTACATACTTGCACCCGTAATACTATCGAAATGCCCATACACGAACAAACCTTTTTTGTACCTGAGTTGAGCCCCCTTTCTCGCAGAAGGCCCCTTTCTCTGTCATGGTAATAATGGACTTGGATTAATTAAAATAGGTTCATAAGTGTTATTCTGAAGATATTTTAGATGATAGCAAATAAAACTCTCCCTTTTGGTCCAGTAAGATAGCGGGGTAGTTCTCTGCATGGATGGGCTGGCTCGAGCGATGAATTAGTAAGAACTCATCGCCATATCACGGTCATGACACGCTCCGTACGCTGAGGGAAATGTCCGGAATGGGTTTTGTCAGTAATTGTAAAAAAAAACACTATTCTCAATGTATGATTTTAAAGGCTAGTTAGGGTCTGTAAATAGAATGCGTGTGTGTGAGAGAGATAACAGTAATCTGGGTCTTTACATAGAGTACCCCTTTTTGTACGATATTTTTTATGAGATAGGAGGGCACACGAGCAGGCGCCTCACCTGATGGTAAGTGACCAGCGCCGTCCATGGACACCTGCAACACATATAGTGATACAGTTGCGTTGCCGACCTTTGAGGGAGTAGGATAGGAAAGGATAGGGTTGGGGGCATGGTCCTCCGGGTACCTCTCTCACCGAATGAAACGCACACGCATAAGCCACATTACGTCGATCTTCTGAGAGGTAACCTTCACATTTTACCGATCGAGCCGGCACATTTGTGCAGTGAACTGCTTGGCTCTACCACTGTGACTATTTTGATATATTTTGCATGTACAAACAGTCGGGAAGCCGGTGGCTACTTAAGATACCGCGAGATAAAAACTTCACGCCTTTGTTACCCGAAGGTGTAGGCAGCGGCTGTGAAGCCTCGTCTAGCCGTTATATTTACATCCCAAATGGAATAAATTTCAGTTTTCGATATTTATCACACATAAATTTCCGAAAATAATTTTGGAAAAGTCATTGGTGTGAGCCAGTGTCAGGATTCGAACCCGCGACCTCTGGAGTCAGAAACCGGGTGCTCTACCACCGAGACTATCGAATATACTAAAATATTTTATAAAAGGTGTCTGTACTGTACATTCAGGTAATTACAAATTTCTCCAACGAACACTACACATTCACGAACAATATCTTATATCTTTGAACGAGAAAATGACATTTTATCGTGTTTTATCGATAATCAACTTAAACATAAACTTACTTTTTTTATTGGAAGAAAAATATTAAAAAAGGTGGCGTTTGAGTAGTCCCCATTTAAATTGAAAAATATGATTCTACATAATTTCCAAAAAATACAATTTATAAAAAAAAACGAGCAAAGCTCGGTCATCCAGGTACTGAAGTGATTAAAGACGAGCCATTTAAAACATAGATGTATTTATGGATGTAGAATTTGAAATTTTCGGTTAAGAAGACAATATTCGGCTCAATGGACGTGCCCGGCTAGCTCAGTCGGTAGAGCATGAGACTCTTAATCTCAGGGTCGTGGGTTCGAGCCCCACGTTGGGCGGCAAAGTGTTTTTGGTCATCTTGATAGAAGAAAAGGAGATTTTGATAAATAAAATTATCAATGGCCTTTTTTAATTTTGTAAATGTTCATATTTTATTAATTTATTTTATAATATTATTTTGCTAAACATTCATTTAAATCAAAGATAAACCCAACGCACTGGTGATTGAATTATATATACAGTTTTGAGATTCGACAGTATAATTATTTATTAATATTCGATATTAAAATTGGTCTATCCAAATTATTATTAATGCCGTTTACATTGTACAAAACAGGCACACACATATCAAAAGCCTTTTTGATGACGTTTATTTAATATTCCAAATACATTAGCTTTAATATAAATACAATAATATTCCATTTATCAATAAAGAAAAATTCTTATGAATTACAAAATAAATCAGAAAAATAATACCAGAGAAAATACATTACAGATTGTGTCGGATATAAGATTGCTGTCAAGACCAGTGAATTAGATAAAGAGTATTATATATCCAATTTAATCGAATGAAGGGAAATATATATACTTTCCGAAATAAGTACACTTTATAAGTGTTGTAAAGAGGACTTATATTTTAAATAATTATCTTTGAGCTTTTAATACCTGAAGACGTGAACAGCGTTTCATTGGAATATTTATTCCCACAGTGATGGACTCATTTATAAACATCAAAATAGAACATAACTTCACGCGTTTTTCTACCCGAATGTCCTTCCTGTCTCACATGAAATAGGAGGCGAACCTATTGCCGTACCGGACACAAAGTTTTCAGTCCTCGATATTTATCACACATCACTTTTGAAAAGTCATTGGTGTGAGACAGGATTCGAACCTGCGTCTTGTTGATTCAGAAGCGGGGTGTTTGACCGCTGGACCACCGAAACTATACATAAACCTATGATTTCTTTTTGGAAATTGCTTGGGTGTTAAATATCGACGAGTGGCAAAATTGTGTTCCATGTAAGGCAATAGGTTCCGCCGTCGAAATAATAGATCCGCCATCTAGGAAGGGTTCAATCAATAGATAATTTTGACGACCTAAAGAGAAATTTAGTCGTCGAATTTTGGCACGCTTAACAGCCGCTGCCTATAATTTTGGGTGGGGAAAAAGGAAGGCGAAACTTTAAAAAAAGTGGTTTCACATGTGTAGTTTTAAACTGATATAGAAATACCTAGTTTCATCTAATTTTAGGTCAAGAGCTATTTCATATTTTTGGACACAAAAATATTTTAATATTTACTTCCAAATAGATATTAAAAATTATTTTTGTAATTTTTTAAAACAATTCACTATTAGTACTAAATATACAACTTTGTTAGCTATTATGATTACTTGCACTATCACTCGCTAACTGACAAACAAAGTATTTTTTGTGTGAAATACCACGACCTCTCAGAAGACCGACGTAAAGTGGCTCATGCCGCGCTTCGTTCGGTGAGAGAGGTACCCGGAGGCCCACCCCCCTTCCCCATCCTTTCCTATCCCCTATCCCTTAAAGGTCGGCAACGCAACAGTAACACTATATGTGATGCTGGTGTCCATGGGCGGCGTTGGTTGCTTACCATCAGGTGACACGCCTGCTCGTATGCCCTCCTATCCCATATAAAAAAATGTGAGTTCCTCGAATGACACGGATATGCAATCCTTTTATACGTCAGTCAATAACACAATAGTTTATTTTTTCATTCGACAAGCATAAAACATTTTAATAATACAAAATATAGGCTGTAAATTATCTTTGCAAAAAGTATATATTGGCGTATTGAATTTTTAGCACAAATTTTATTCATATATACAGATAACAATTTATTTGTACACCTTATAAATTACACAAAAAGAAAACCTAGATTAATATCTAGCTTAAATATTTAAGAGTACAATAAGTTACGAGTATACGAGTATCTATTTAATTAAAGCAAGTTTTCTAAATAATAGCAGTCTCTAGTAGATACCACTGTAACTGTTGTCTCGCAAACGAATAAACCTGTATTTGTCCTCTGTAAAGAAATACTAATTACAAAAGGATAATTAATTTTGATAAGTGAGAAAACTAATTAAACATTATTTATTTTTGGCGAACATAAATATGAAGTAAAATAGTATATAAATAATATATTGAATATTTTATACACAAATGGACGGTCCAATTAATTTTATACGTTACTGAATCTATTTTATTGTTGAGCAATTCCCAGAAATGACGTTTTAATTATGTCTTAATGTCTCCCCGAGTCGAGTATCATGTATGTTGATGTCGATAAAACGAAATTTAATTTCGAATAAATAATGTTATATACTTTTTTTTTCACGCTTATAACACTTGAGGGTGCAAGGTAGAGATAATAAAATCCTGAAAACTTTATGACAGATAGCCTTTAAAAATATTTTCGATAAAATCACCGATAATTCAATTCAAACCCCGGATTTTCCATATAGAAATTCAATTTATTACAGACTTTGAAGAGAAGTCGACTTGAGTAAGAATAAATGTTCCCTTTATAACTTTGAAACACACATGCAAATGATTTATTGCCGGACTCTAAGTGCAGAGACTAAGGATTATTATCTAACTTTACTTATAACTTTACTTTATTAGTTGTTTTCTTAGATAGGACTTAAATGCTTTCCCCATGTGTCCATCAAATTTTTCGCTGAACTCCGATATTGTACTTAAAAAATTCGCAGACACGACACATGTTACATATATTTGCAGTAAAACAATATAAAAGGGTTACTTATGTGTTTTAAACGTAAATTACAGTTTAATTAATATAATAATATTATATTTATTATTTATAATAACCAAATAGAACGTGTTCTGAAGGAAGGTGATGTTAAGAGCCTCAAAAACCGACGCGCGTGCATGAAAAGAGTCATGAATGTCAACGAAGCGAGTAAGGCGTGTAAGAATCGTGCCCTATGGCGCTCTGTTCTCTCTGCCTACCCCGCAAGGGATTTGGCGAGAAGTTATGTATGTATGTATGTATGTAATAATATTATTATCTTGAACACAATACACACAGCGGTCCTCTAGTTCCAAACTAAGTAACCAAATATGCTTGTTTTATGGATACTAGATAAAGGATATTATTAAACACATTTTTTTTGTAAATTTATACTTTTTTTTTATGGGATAGGAGGGCAAACGAGCAGGCGTGTCACCTGATGGTAAGCAACCAACGCCGCCCATGGTCACCAGCAACACATATAGTGTTACTGTTGCGTTGCCGACCTTTAGGGGATAGGGGAAAGGAAAGGATGGGGAAAGGGGGTGGGCCTCCGGGTACCTCTCTCACCGAACGAAACGCGGCATGAGCGACTTTACGTCGATCTTCTGAGAGGTCGTGGTATTTCACCGGTCAAGCCGGCCCATTCATGCAGCGAACTGCTTGGCTCTACCACTGTTGAACGTTGACTTATAATAGATAGAAAAACTTCCCGACGGCATACAGATATATATGTTTATCATAAATATTTGTACACGAGTGGGAATCGAACCCGTCAACATCGATTCTGCAGTCGGTAGTTTTACCAATGCACCATGGGGCTCGTCAAATACTCAATTATTATGAGCTCTTAATTCCAGCCAGCTTACGCGCTGCCTTTCAAATTCGTATTTGCAACAACTAATTCCAGCTAGACTAGACTACTTATCACTGACTAAATGGAATTATTCGTTGAAAATACGAATTTTTAAGGCATCGCACAACCTGGCTGGAAATAAGAGTTCATAATACACCAGCTGATGTGGTCGATCAAATTCTTGATGATCTAGCGGTTTAGCACACCGACTTGTACATCAGCGGTCTATAGTCCTATACCTTAATATCGGCTTACACAAATGACCATCATTGATATTATTATCATCATCATCATCATCAGCCTATTGCAGTCCACTGTTGGACATAGGCCTCTCCCAATCTGCGCCATTGATATTATGTGATCAGCCAAACCGTGATTACCGATAAATCAGTCAAATAATGCCTCATGTTGGTAATAGAAACTGTTATATTTGGGATAAAATCCAGGGCCTCGATGCACACCTTGGCGGATTACATACACATAATCATAACTTCACGCCTTTTTCTACCCAAAGGTGAAAAAGGCAGTGGCTGTTAAGCCTCCGGTGGCCATATCGGGCACAAAGTTTTTAGTCATAGATATTTATCACACATAACTCCCGAAAATAATTTCGAAAAGTCATTGGTGTGAGCCAATATGAGGATTCAAACCGAGACCTCTGGATTCAGAAGCAGGGTACTCGACCACTGGACCATCAAGGATATTAAATTTGGCGGATTAATGCCGTGAATTTAATGGTAACACAAAACCAAGTACCGATATATAGACCTATTTAGACTATAAAAGAAATCGACGCAGAGAATTAGTTACATAGACAAGACATATATGTGTAATCATAAGATAATTCTCTACAATATGACAAAAGACCATTAGCAGACCCTTAGTTCTGTCAAGTGGAGCATATGAGTCATGCATGACGTGGATACATTACGTTCAAGAACCTTCATGGCATATAACTCACGCAGATACCATTCATATGCAATGACAATAATATCTATTCTACCCTTGATATATGAAATCGTGTTAAGATATATTATTGCTATTTTATAACTTTACGCTACTTCCTACCCGAAGGAGTAAGCTGCGGATAAAAAGCTTCGAACCGCCGAAGTTTTACGTCCCGGATGGAAAAGACGGCGACACCCACTGCCAAACAATGGGCACAATGTTGTCAGTCATCGATATTTAACTAAGAAATTCTGTAAAGTCATCGATGTGTGCGACTCGATTCTAAGACTTCTTGATTCAGAAGTGGGCTTGACTTCCAGACCATGGAGACGACAAATAATATTATTAATTGATTTATAATAATTTCGATAGTTTTTTGCTTGAAAAGTTCCCAGTTTGAATTCTGGCTTAACAAAATTGTGTACGACAATAAATAAAGTTTCGCCATCTATTATAACTTGAATCAGCGTTTCAAGTTGTAATCGTCATCTCATCGTCATCGTCATCAATCTCCCGATATTAACGGTTTAAAGCTACAGTTATAGTACTCTGTAGTATTGTCACAAAAAACAACAAAAGAAAGATAAAGTAAATATACAAACGGTTGTCTCTTAGAGATCGCTTACGGCGATAAGACCGCCCGTCGTGCCTGTATATTTATATTTTGAAGTCGTTACTGTGGGTACTTGACTATTTTTTTGTGGCGTAGAATTACTTTAAGTTATTCTTTACAGTCCAGAATTTTCTTCTACCTAAATAATTTTAATATAAATCAGTTTTCTAATATATTTCTGTACGTGAACATGAAGAAACAATATTCACAAATTGTTGTTATAGATATAAATTATATAATCAGTTGCCTTAATACAAGACAGTGATAACTCCATCAACGAACGCGACATGGCTTAAGCCACTTTACCGGTCGAGCCGACTCAATCATGCCGGAGAAATGTGTGGATCTACCACTGGAGAGACATCTCACATAGTTTTAAGATTTAAACGATTTTTATCCGACATTCACATACATTTAAATTTAATCATTGAAATAACGGCGCTTCTAAATCGTGAGTATTATCGTTTTAAGCTCTAAAATATTGCCTGAAATTTCATGAGAAAATTTACTAGTTTCATATGAAATTTGTATGAATAGAAAAGTAGAGAATATTAGTAAGTATATTGTTACATGGTATAAAATAATGTCGCTTTTCGTTGTCTGTCCCCTTATATGCTTAGAACTTTTTACTCAACGGATTTTGAAGCGTTTTTTTTATTTGATAGATTGTGTCAACGGGGTGGTAAAGAAAAAGTGATAAATCTTTTCTTTGACTAATTTGTTACTCTTGATGCGGAACAAAGTTCGCTGGATCAGCTAGTATGTGATAAGATGTACAAAGCCTATATAATTCTGAAGGTATTGTATGTCTCTCGCTGGTCACCCGGATGCACATAAAATATGGGAGTTGTGTGTAACAGATATCAAAGACCAGGAATATTGTATCCGCATTAGAACAGTTGAACTATCTATGGTTACCATAGTATGGATTTGTATTCATACATAATATAGTATACTAAAAGCATGTCAAGGAATAGTGCCGTTGTCTATGGGATATCAATGGTGTGCAGATACCAGATAGATGGATTGATAAACTTCCATCACCAGATGTAGGAAGGATGACACCACTCTTGCCATGACCAAGTTGAAATTGTACTTATGGAAGGTGATATCAGAAGTCTTAAAAGACGACAAGCATGTATGATATGAGCTATGAGAGTCAAAGAAGTAAGTAAGAATCGTGCCTCATGACACTCTGTCCTCTCTGCGTAACCCGCAAAGCACATGGCGTGAAGTTATAATTATGTTTTCTCACTTCATATTGAGTCGATGTATCACAAAGCACCGGCTTTATGAAGAGGGTTATGAAAAGAAAAAAAAAATGGTGCAAATTCCGCGCGGTAAAAATGAATCCAATAGGAAAGTAACGAGAGTTATTAAAATGCTAAAAAATATATATTCACAAAAGCAATACCCGTGGACGGAGCTTCACAAAAACAACCTTCTATTTTGCTCTCAAACAAAGTATGTTTTTTTAGTTTTAGGTATGTGTTTTATTACTACCTGATAGTAAGCGACATGCCCATGGACATTTGCAAATCACAGTTGCATTGCCGGCATTAAATATGTGATCAATAAATAATAAATATATAAAGAAGTTTAGGCGAGACGAGGCTTAACAGCCGCTGCCTACACCTTCGGGTAACAAAAGGCGTGAAGTTATGTTATGTTATGTTATAAAGAAGTATCTTTAAAACCGATCTTTCACTATATGAAACATGGCACAAGGCTTTCACTTAACGTCGATTTTCTGTGAGGTTATGGTATTTTAAGGATGAACAGGTCCATTTATTAGACTACTACTATGTTATGTTTAGCCTGTCCTTATGTTTAGATGTAAGGCATGGACAATTAAACAGGACATTTTGAATGTGGTTTTGAATGTGGTGCTACTGTCGCATGCTGCACATACTTTGGACGCAAAACGTTAGAAACGAGACCGTGCTCCAGCTTCAGCGTCAGCGTCTATATGACCTGAAAAATAATAGTAACCATCTAAAAATGCAAGATCGACTACAAGGGAAAAGACGCGCTGGACGACGGAAGAATTCGTGGTTACGGAACATTTGTGAGTGGGTGGACCGGTGTAGTCTCTGTGGAACAACTCTTTCGTTTGTTCGCAGTCGCGTGTTCGTAGTTAGTAGTACTAACTACGAACACGCGAAAGTACTAACTTAGTACTTTTGCGACATGTTGCGACATAAAAAAACCCGCTAATAGCTAGTGAATGTCTATGTACAGTTCTTAATCACGTTATGCTAATTTTCTCATATTATGTTATCATCACATAGTATAAAACAAAGTCACTTTCATTTTTTTTTTTTTAATGGGATAGGAGGGCAAACGAGCAGGCGTGTCACCTGATGGTAAGCAACCAACGCCACCGATGGACACCAGCAACACATATAGTGTCACTGTTGCGATGCCGACCTTTAAGGGGTAGGGGATAGGAAAGGATGGGGAAGGGGGGTGGGCCTCCGGGTACCTCTCTCACCGAACGAAACGCGGCATGAGCCACTTTACGTCGGTCTTCTGACAGATCGTGGTATTTCACCGGTCGAGCCGGCCCAATCGTGCAGCGAACTGCTTGGCTCTACCACTGTATTTCATCCAGGTACTTACTTATTATACCCGCGAGGGGGCTTTAAACGCTTTTGCAAGAGATATTAGAAGTTCCACTTCAAAAATATCAATTATATTTGTTATTAGTTACATTACTAAATAATCAATTAAAATTGAATAAATGATATTCGCTTTCATCATTAATAAAAAGCAGGCATAAAAAGCAAGTTAAAGTCATCAATGATATTAAACAAACTTCTTGCAAAAAATATGTATAAAAAAAAATAACACTAAAAGCATTCATTTATGTTGGGTGCTTTTAAAAATAAAAGTAATTCTAGACACCTTGAGACGGGGTCGAGCGATGTCGGAAACACGGTGAGCAAGGAATGCGTGAGATGTTATAGTACAAGAATTAAGACCTAGATGATCCTCAGCGCTTTTAATGAATATGTTACTACTCTTTTACCAACATTTTAAGAATTAAAATTTGTTTTAAAATATACATTGTTTAGATAATAATTAATATAATTGTCTGTGTTTACATAATAACTTCACGCCAAATCCCTTGCGGGGTAGGCAGAGAGAGCGGAGCGGCATTCTTACACACCTCACTCGCTTCGTTGACTTTCACAACTCTTTTCATACACGTGCGTCGATTTTTGAGGCTCCTAACATAGTATGTGTTTATTGCAAGTAATATTTAATTAACATAGCGACAAGTAAATCAGGTAATACTTGTGTTTTAGATTTGGCAAGCGAATATTAGTATATCTACTAATGTAACTATATACTAGCTTTAAAAAAAAATACATTACAAGTAATTAAAGTTACTCCTTATTACATCAGCTACCTAGATGAAAAGCAGTTATTTCAATATTAGAAATAAATGCTTTAATTTTATGTATACGGTATAAAATTAAAATTGTTACACCGCTGCCACACACAGCTATTCGCCGTTCGCGTTCGCGTTGCCGCGATGTTGTCATTTCTGTCCACACATAGCTCTACTCGCGCGAATATTCGCGAAAATATTCGCGACGCGCCGAACTTGGATATTAGGGCTGTCGATATTTTTCAAAATATCAGTTAGTCGACACATCGATATTTTTAAATATATCAGTTTCGGGCTTTGATGTATCGAAAAAGTACATAAAAATCTTGGAACATGTGGTGGTACTATACTACTCATAGTTGATTACAAAGCTAATAAACTCAGTGATTTTTATTTTGAATTGTATGTCCGTAAGTGTGTATATTCTGGAATCTTAGAACTTGATTTTGAAGTAGATATCTTCAAAAGATTAAGCTGAAATATTGTATACACCCTGAGTTTGGGATGAATGAGCTGGTTCGACCAGTGAAGTACCACTACCTGTCATCCGGAGATATTTCTAATGCAATATGGGTTTGTGGTAAACTCGTAAAATAATATGACATCACTTTTTATATAATATGTCGGAGCAAATATTTTTAAAGAATTTCTACAGTATGGGGATCAAATTATAGGGCTAGTTGAGAGTAAATTGAAAAATAATATTACGTCATTAGAAATCAAATAGGGTATATTATCCAAAATAGGGTTGTAGTTATTCTACTAGATTCTACCCAGACCAGGAGAAATATTTATACTCGAGTGGTGATCGAACCCGTCAATCTCGATTCCACAGTTGGTAGTTTTACCATTGCACCGTCGTAATGTAAGTAAGATATTATCTATAGCAATAGTTAAAAATATCGATATGTCGAAAATCCGATATTTTAAACAGCCCTAGCCGACTGGGCTGCGATCGCGCGAGTAATGTGGTCAGCCACTCGCGCTCACATTGCCGGAATGATTCGCGGCATGACGAATAACGTGTCCACACTACGTCCCTGCCTCTTTCCCTCGCTATTCGTCGAATTATTCGTCGAGTGTATGGTGGCAGTATTACAATTAGTTTTTGACTAATATCAACATACATAACTTTTGTCGGGCCTCGTGGCGCATTGGTAAAACTACCGGCTCCAACAATAAGGTCGGGGGTTCGATTCCCACCCGAGCACAAATATTTGTTACAAGCATGAATATTTGTATGGTGTCTGGGTGTTTTTCTATGTATTATAAGTATGTATTTACAAAAAGAAAAGTATATATGTATAAATATCCGTTTTCTAGTATTCATAACACAATCATTTAGTTGCTTAGCTTGTAACTAGGGGGCGCTGTATGTATTCTGTCCAAGATATTATTATTTTATTTTCGCCCATACATAAATTTCTTTAAATTCAAATGCAAACATCATTTGCAAACATCAAATCCATCTATTCAGTTTCCGTTTTAGAGTACCGAAAGTAAAATAAAGTCGAACTAGAAGTTTTTGTACATTGGAAAAAGCACCAGGGAAACACCTTTCCGTGTGCTACAAGATATCGGACAAACTTTAAGACAACTTTAACTTTTACGGTACAAGTTACTGAGTGATGTAGAGGCAGATGTCGAGAGACTTCTGAGTAAAAAAAAAGAACAAGGTGTTTGTTTTAAAATATATTTTAATATAATTATAAACAGTCTCGGTGGCGATGTGGCTAGCACCCTGCTTCTTGTTCAAAAAGTAGTGGGTTCAAACCCTTGGACACACCAATGACTGACACAAATTCTTTTCGAAAGTTATGTGTGATAAATATGAAAATGATGGATGGCTGAAAACTTTGCGCCCGGTTTGGCAATAGATTCTCGGCTTAACAGTCGGCGAGTCGAGGCTTAACAGCCACTGCTTACACCTTCGGGTAGAAAAAGGCGTGAAGTTATGTTAAGTTTATTAATTTGTGTTGTGCAAGTTAATTATAAACAGTTACAATTATAAAAATCATTCTTTTTTAGAGTTCTAGTTCTATCGACATATCTAATCGACATATTAAGTTCAAGTTAAACACTATTTCTAATATATAAATAAATTATTGCCATCGATAAACCTTTTATGTGCAATAAATCCACCGAGCACATCACTAACAGTGCAAATAGAAAAAGATAACAGAAATAGTGGCACAGACATTTTAATGGAATTCCAATCCTGTCTTTTTCCGAACATGGCGTCTAGCACTATTTATCTTAGAATTCCTTGTTGTTTTATAAATTCTTAGATAACAAAAGTTATATGTTAATTGTATGCAAACAGTAAGATTTAATATGTACTTTCATTTATTTATTTACATACATATTTTTTTTTTCGATCTAGAATTGCCTCATAATTTATACATACATTTATACACGAACAATACAAAAATAACAGAAACAGAAATGTATCGAAAAATTAAAAAAGAATATTGAGGGGTAAGCTACCCTTGTGGTTTAGGGGGTTGAAAAGTAGATATTGTCCCATTCTCAGACCTACGCGATATGCACACAAAATTTCATGAGAATCGGTCGAGCCGTTTCGGAGGAGTTTAACCACAAACACCACGCCACAAGAATTTTATATATAAGACTAGCAGACCCCGTGAACTTCGTACCGCCATATTTTATAGATTTTCCACTATAAAGATTATTGTCCCAAGAGTATTGTCATATTAATAACCTTTCCTTAATAAATGGACTATCTACATACACTAATATTTTTTTCCATTCGAACCAGTAGTTCCTGATACAAACATACAATAACTTCACGCCGCATCCCTTGCGGGGTAGGCAGAGGGAACAAAGTGCTATAAGACTCGGTTCTTACACGCCTCCCTCGCGTCGTTAACTTTCATGACTCTTATTTATTTCTTAGATTTTCGCGAATAACATTCATGACATTAAAACAACCTTTTATGGATTGAATCGCGTTTATTTAGAAACTTATTTTCTATTTACTCGTATTTCCCGACGTATCGAACTCTTTACAGAGATCATTTTTGTTCATCATTCGTGAAAATGATCTCTGTAAAGTAATATGTTTTCGATATAAATATATCAAAAAATTAAAAAAAAAATTAGGGTAAGGGTAGCCCGCTTAACATTTAGGGGGATGAAAAATAGATGTTGTCCGATTCTCAGACCCAACGGATATGTACACAAAATTTCACGAAAATCGGTCGAGCCATTTCAAAGGAGTATAATTACAAACATCGTGACACGAGAATTTTATACATATGTTTGTAATTAGCGCCAATTGAAATTTTACATGATAATATCTGACCCGGCGTTTACAGCCAATCATACTAGTAGAAAATATATCTAAGTACCTAAATATTTGTAAAAAAAGTAGTTTTTGTAACAATTTTCAATTCAATTTTGATCAGTCAGCTTCTATTGGTCGTAGCATTATGTATTCAATTTTAAAAATTCCCTATTATATATATATATATATATCAAAATGCCCTGAAACAGTATTAAAATATCTTGTTACTGAATAGATGAAATGTTAAACGTCAAGTCAGCTTATGCGTTCATAAGCCTATTTGTATGTCAACAAAATTTAATTGCTTCAAATGTCCCCCATTGAAGAGGACCTTAAGCAAAGAAGGTAAGTATAACAAAAATGTTTGCATATTCATGAGGGGTCGGAAGATGGGTCTCATTTGCAAAATTAATCCAAAAGCCTAAGAATATCTTACAGTTAAAACAGTTGATTTGTTTCTGTACTTGGCAGGGAGCCTTTATTAAATTTGCTTCCGTAAATTATTAATTTAAAATCTTCAACGATTCCGGGAATTGATAATATTTTTCACCTTACGCTACACGAATTGATTAAGTTTTTGAATTTGAAAAACAATTATTGGCTAAGATATTTATTTATATGTTAAGTAATTTCCTTTTATACTTAACCACAACATTCGAAAGTTATGTGTAATAAATATCGATGACTGAAACTGAGTCGAGGCTTAATAGCCACTTCCTATACCGTCTGCTAAGAAAGGGCGTGAAGTGATATTATGTATGTTATGTTATAGCTAATTCTTCGAAATCTTTTCCACAACTTATGTGTGACACATTGGCATGACCGGCAAAATTGTGCCAGATGTATGGCAGTAAGTTCCGCCACCGATTACACTGTTACTATTAAAGTACAAAAGAAATTAGGGTGTCGAGGCTTAATTATTGATATATCTTTGAGTATTTGGGAAATGAACATAATAAATATAAAATATTTTGATTATTTAAATCCGTATTTCCGTGACTTGTTACTTTAACGAAACAAATCTGGGTCACTTGTTAATTGTTCTTTGTAAATGTACCTTAGAATGAATTATAATATTTTATATTTATTTCTAAGACTTTCGCGAATCTCACTCATTGATTAAAACAACTTTTAGGATTATATCGCGTTTATTTATCATTTATTTATATCATTTATTTTTGTTCATCACTCGTGAAAATGATCTCTGTAAAGAGTTCGAAACTTCGGGAAATAAATATAAATAAATGATAAATAAACGCGATATAATCCTAAAAGTTGTTTTAATCAATTATAATATTTTATTTTTGTTTTTGTTTGCATAGCCTAAACCTTTGTGGTTGGCATTAGCCCGGTGATACAAATTATAGCTAATTTCATCCGATGAAGCCGTAGAGATGCTTAACTTTACGCCAAGTCCAAAACTAAGAGCCGTTAGGAAGGATTCTTATATATGTTACTTGTTTCTTTGACTTGACTCCTTGTCTATTGTCATACACGCTTGTCATCGATCGTCATTATCGATAATCGATCTCGACTCCTGAATTCATCCACTTTTATACTGTATATCTGCTTATCTCACCTCTTTGTATTTATCTCTACATTATGTAGTAGAGACAAATACAAAAATGATTGCGTGAATTAAAATATATGTTGAAATAACAAGGTAGGTAAAAATTGATTAAAATTATTATATTACAAAACATTTTTATATTTTAAACTGTTTTATACCCTCTCAATAATTTAATTTAAATATACTGTACATTCAAACAGTGCACAATAATACAAAGCGCAGTCGGTTTTTACCTCAATCACACTGGAAATGTACTTTTTATATGAACGTAGCAATTTGCTTTTGTTTCTATGAGAGGCAACTTTACATTCTACAAATTTATGTTCAACTTATAATATACTAGATAACTTAGCGAACTTTGTTTCGCATCAAAAGTAATGAGTAAATTTTGGATTTATAACTTTTTTTCACATTCAACAGGTCGGTTTATATGTATAAACCGACCGACACCCTCTATCTATAAAAAAAATCACATTACAATGCGTTGCGTACTTTTAAAGATTTAAGCATATAAGTAGAAAACGACCTTGTTTTACACTATGTAATGATACTTGTATCTATGTTCGTGTATATCGAATTCATGCCGAGTTTAATTTAGTAAGAAAGGTATATGGAGGCCTAACGTCATCCCTCCTCCCCATTTTACATTACATTCATTTTCTACCCCATCTTGAAGGCCGTCAATGTGACTGTAACACTATCTATGTTGCAGATGTTTACTACCTATTACACCATCTATATTGCAGGTGACGCTTGTTGCTTACCATCAGGTGACCTGCTTGTTCGTTTGCCTTTTATCTCATGAAAAATAAAATAAGTGGAAAAAATTTCCGTTCGGGAAAATTGATAATTCTAAAGTGAGTTTATCTGCCACGCCAGTTTTTTGAAAAAATTTCTGTGGAAAATAAAAGTAGTACTTATATATCTATGTATACATTACCTTTTTCCTTATCCCAACAGATTAATGTGTAGAGATTACTAAGATTTATTCAGTTTTATTGTGCTCTAAAAAACTCCAAATCATAAAAAAAGAATCTCCGAGAGAATAACTAATGTACATTTATAAAGACAGTGAGTGAAATAACAAAAAAAAAATGGAAAAATATTCAAAAAAAGTCACTCGACAACACAGTAAACAGCCAGCATCGACTATTCAAATAGAATCCGACCATTTTAAAAATACATAATTCAGATAAGAATTAATTCAAACTACCCAAGGAATTTGAATGAAGTTACAGGTGGATGTTGCAAGAGAATTAGGGTAGGTACCTAGGTACCGGGGTACCTACCTCATTTAAATTTCATATCCAAGTTGCATCCGCTTTTATTTCAAAGTTTTGCCCGACTTTGCATTAGGCGGAGTGACTTTTCTTTTTACGAATTCCTTTGCATAACAATTGTCTCGGTAATACTTTAAGGCGTGGATTAAATCTTAGCGCTAAATGCGCTAATGCTGTTTCGTATAATAATACTTTGTAATTTTGCTTTAATTACTTTATAAGGTATTTTGAGCACTTTTAACTTGCAAATTTTCTCCTTTAAATTCCACAGGTTCATTGTCTATACATTTTTTTCTTTTCCTAAAAGATTATTTGAATAGGTTTTTAAAAGGTACTTAGATATATCGATTACATTTATCGATTCCAATTTGTATACCTAACATAACCTCGAAAATATTAGCTGCGTTAATCATTATAGTCAAATAATATCGGTGATGTCGACCAACCGGCTCCTTTACCAACAAAACGTGCGATCGAATTGGGGCTCACACTATTAACTTTTCTGAAGTTATATGTAGTAAACATCGAGGACGGACAACACTGAGCCATGATGTAAGACAATAGGCGAAATACATTTTTAAGTAGAAAGTAAAGCTATAAAAAGCCATAAAGTAGGTGGTGGTCCAGTGGTCGCTTCTGAATTTAGAGGTCGTGGGTCCGAATCCTCACATTGGCTCACACCAATGGTTTTTCGAAATTAATATCGTCAGTAATGAGTGATAAATATCGATGACTAAAAACTTTGTGCCTGGTATGACAATAGGTTCTCCTCCTATTCCATTTGGGTAAACATACCGGCGAGACAAGGTTTACAGCCGCTGCGTACACCTTCGGGTAGAAAAAGAAGTTTTTTTTTATGGGATAGGAGGGCAAACGAGCAGGCGTGTCATCTGATGTTAAGTGACCAGCGCTGCCCATGGACACTTGCAACACATATAATAATAATAATATCTTGGACATAATACGCGTAATAGCTAAACAACTAAATGCTTGTATTATGGATACTAGATAACGGATATTAATACATATATACTTTTCTTTTGTAAATACATACTTATAATACATAGAAAAACACCCAGACACCACACAAATATTCATGTTTGTCACAAATATTTGTGCTCGGGTGGGAATCGAACCCCCAACCTCATTGCTGCAGCCGGTAGTTTTACCAATGCGCCACGAGGCCCGTCTATAGTGTTACAGTTGCTTGCCGACCTTTAAGTTGGATAGGAAGGGATGGGGAAGGGGGATGGGCCTCCGGGTACCTCTCTCACCAAACGAAACACGGCAAGAGCCACTTGACGTCGATCTTCTGAGAGGTGGTGGTATTTCACCGGTCAAGCCGGCCCGGCCCATTCATACAGCGAACTGCTTGTCTCTACCACTCTACAATGTTATGTGTATTAAAATAAATGGTTGAAATACTTGTATTTGCAATACTCTTCAATGACGTCATAGGATCGAATTCTAGTTCACACCAATGAATTTCCGGATTTGTTTTCGAAAGTTATGTTTTGTAAACATTGATGACTAACAATTT
This sequence comes from Euproctis similis, assembly GCA_905147225.2. NCBI lineage: Eukaryota > Metazoa > Arthropoda > Insecta > Lepidoptera > Erebidae > Euproctis > Euproctis similis. Next base: position 19,811,685 of record LR990106.1, read on the forward strand.
TAAGCCAGGTGTATTTGCAATTCGTTCTGGAACCTCCCGATGTCATTTGAGACTTATAGAACATCAGTGAGTCAGAAGCGTGAAGCTATTAAAAATATATGTGTAGTTAAAACATACTCGTTCATTTGAAGCATAATTTAAATTTAAGAAGAATTTTCTACTAAGTTTGATATATATTTATCGAAGTATCCTACAACTCAGGGCTTTCGAAGGAGTTTTTAGTTTAGGAAGTAATATTGTATTTATAAATTATCTAGCCCTTGCTTTTATTGTACCACTACGATACTAATCCGGTAATAGCTTGCTTTTCGCCTACTTTTATTTAATTTAGTTTTTTTATAAGATAATTCAATTTTTCTTTTTGACTATTCTATCTATTTTATTTGCTGTGTGGCGCCGGCTTTGCTGTATGGCTCTGGCTTTGTGTGTGGAGCATTCTCTCTCAACAAAATACAGCCTACTGCGATCGCCAACCCGCCTGCCAAGCGTAGCAAAAACCCCCCATGATTGAACAGACCAGCAGTTGTGGCGCTCTATGGGGGAGGCCTGTCCAGCAGTGGGCCTCAAAAGGCAAATGATGAATCTATTTCCAGAAAATCAGTCATGCTAGAAACAAACCGACTTTTTGTAATTACCAAAATAAAAATACATGGAATAAGAATACTCAAACAGATAGTTATATATAGTTAAATAGTTTCCAATCTTCTAGTAAAATGACTCCACCGAAATCTATCATTCAACCAGTAGACATAGGGATCCCCTATTGGTATACTATTCACAAACAAATCTCCAGAGCTCCCATTTGAAGGCTGTTTGTGAATTGAAACAAGACTTGTGGTGAAGAGTCTGTGCATTTAGATGCATCTAGTTTGCTAAGCAAGCGCCCTCTATGGGGTAAAGTGCTTCAAACCACACGAGAGTATTGTATGAGAGTAATGATTATATACTTATATGAAAACTTCCCTGTATATTTAGTTAATACATTTACTTTTGTTAGTTTTTTCCCCTACATAATTGGTTACAATTGGTTTATACGAATTGTAACCGTGTAGTTAGCCGCGGTAATTCATGTTCTTATGAATTACCGCAGCTATCAGCAGCTAGCAGCTATATCTATAGACGGTCACGCTTTTTTTGGTAAAGAAAAATATGAAAACAAATCTGCTCTTAAAACGTGGTCTCCAGATTTTGGAACCACCTCAAGTAATAATAATAATAATAATATATCGTTTATTTCTCACCACAGACCAAGCAAGTACACAAAAAATCTTAAGAGCTAAGTGAACAAATATGGCTGTGGATCGCTGGTGCCTGTTGTAGGTAATTAAAACCTGTGTCACAGGTCACCAAGCCTCCACATCTAAAAGCATTCCATTTTATTATAAAGAAGACGTGTGAGAACGTGTGCATGCCTCGTTGCGCATATTTGTATCTAAATGTGTAATTGTGTGTGTGTGTGTGTGTGTGTGTGTGTGTGTGTGTGTGTGTGTGTGTGTGTGTGTGTGTGTGTGTGTGTGTGTGTGTGTGTGTGTGTGTGTGTGTGTGTGTGTGTGTGTGTGTGTATGTGTGTGTGTGTGTGTGTGCGTGCGTGTGTGTGTTTGTGTGTCATGAGTGTGAGTTATGTGCAATATGCAATATTATGTGTTTGTGTGCAATTTTGTGTGCTGATCCCACGTTTATATTTAAGGTTTGAGAGTTGGTTAATTACTCAAGTACCTTTAAAAGGCCTTCAGTTTCTGAGTATGATAGCGTAAGAAGTCTCTCTCTAAGCATAGTTTTGTAATTATATTGATTTAAGTTATGTATAGATAGCAGTTTTTGAAGTTGATTATATATGTAAGGTCCTAGAAAGACGAAGAATCTGCGGCTAAATGAGGTTTTGACGGAGGTGGATATAGCTACCAAGTGGTTTCGACTAGTAGATTCCTGAGAGAAAGAGGTCAAAGTGTGCTGCTTCCTTGCCGTTGCTATTATAAATAATTGCCTGACAGTAGGAACTTGGCAATATTCGTATAACGTCCTGGTAGGAAACAGACGGGGCTTAAAGCAGCAGACCTTGAGTAATGCCCTTTGTGCACGTTCCACCTTTATCAGGTGGGTTTTAGCCGCACCACCCCAAGTGATTGAGCAGTAGCTTAAGATTGATTGACACAGCGCCTCATACACCATTTTCATGGTGTTTGCGTCAGCTGACTGGCGTAATTGTTTAAAGATATATATGAGTTTTCTTACTCTCTTAGATAGGTGTTCGATATATTCTTTGAATGTTAGATTATTATCTATAAGTATGCCAAGATATTTAACAATTGAGACGGATTCAATGACAGTGCTACTTGAGTCATTGTTGACCATGCTGTTATCGTCAATGTGAAGAGGTTTCGCCGATATACGCAGACTGTTGTCAAACTGATGTAATGGGTTACGGATCGAAAAATTGAGAAGTTTGGTTTTGGTAGTATTTAAAGTGAGTAAGTTCTTATTTAGCCATTCTCTAACTTTATCAAACCCAGTTTGAGCAAGAAGATAGGTTTCTGTCCAGGTGCTCGCGGAAAAAAGAAGTGCAGTATCATCTGCGTAAGATAAAACTTGACCGTCTAGACTAAGATTGCAGAGGTCATTTATATAGACCAGAGACAAGGTTGGGCCGAGGATACTGCCCTGAGGTACTCCGCATTCAATTGTAAGGTCCGTGCTAGTATATGGTCCCATTTTAACACTCTGAATTCTGTTTGTTAGATAGCTCTTAAAAAGTGACAGTTGTGTTCCTCTCAAGTCCACCTGATAAGCTATTTTAACCGTGTATAGAGAACGAATCTGGTATATCGAGGCATAAATATTGGTATCCACAGAAGACAAAACCCACATCAAAAAGAAGTCGTCCAATGAGAAAAATCACTTTCGAAAATATTTTTTAATATAATGATTAACCTATTGCCATACCGGGCCTAAAGTTTTCAGTCATCGATATTTATCACACTTAACTTCCGCGTCTAACACTTAGTCTCGGTGGCGCAGTGGTCGAGCACACGGCTCCTAATCCAGAGGTCCGGGTTCGATTCCAGACACTGGCTCACACCAATGACTTTTCGAAATTGTTTTCGGAAGTTATGTGTGATAAATATCGATGACTGAAAAACTTTGTGCCCGGTACGGCAATAGGTTCGCCACCTATTACATTTGGGACGTAAACATAACGGCGAGACGAGGCTTAACAACCGCTGCCTACACCTTCGGGTAACAAAAGGCGTGAAGTTATGTTATGTTAACTTCCGAAAACAATTTCGTAAAGTTATTGGTGTGAGTCGGTCTCAAGTAATAAATTACTATTCAATCAAAAGTAAAAAATAAGTAAAAATTGGATTTATCAGTTTTTCTTTACTACATTATACATATATTATTGATAAAAACCACCCCGTTGACACCCTCTATCTATTAAAAAAATCGCATCAAAAGACGTTGCGTAGTTTCAAAGGTGATAGACAGCGGAAAGCGACTTATTTTAAACTGTGTAATGATGTACATACTTAAATAAATAGTACATATTTATAGGACTTTGGTTTGGTTTAATATCTACAATGTTGTAAAATTGAGATTATAACCAGTTAAAGAAGATCTATTATCTCATTATTAAACTATTACTATAGATCAGTAGAAGTACACAGTTGCAGATCAATGTAAAATGGTGGTTATTTTGGAGTAAAGACGTAGTCTACGTGTTGTTTGTTTCTTGGCGGTTTATGGAAGTAGATAATAGGAGCATAGGAACGGCAGATGGGTCTCCGATGAAGCTTGGAAAAAAGCGTATATACGATAGTTTTCTTCTAGTCAATGCCGTATTTTATCCAAGAATAAATATACTTTTTGACAAAAGTAAAGTTTAAAGGTATAATTATACGTCAAAAACAAAGTTGTAAGGAATGAAGTTGAAATTGAAAGGGATTGTCGGTGCGAAGCAAGAAAGGGCATGCTCCGATGGTTCGGACATGAAAGAATGGATAATGCAAGATTGATTAAGCAGATATACAATGCAAAAGTGGATGAATGTAGGAGTCGAGGACGGCCAAGACACACATTCCATAATCAAATAGAACGTGTTCTGGAGGAATGTGATGTAAGGAGCTTAAAAAATTGGCGCGTGTGCATGAAAAGAGTATTGAAAGTCAACGAAGCGATTGAGGCATGTAAGAATCGTGCCTTACGGCGTTTTGTTCTCTCTGCCTACCCCAGGCAAGGGATTTGGCGTAAAGTTATATATAATTGTATTAAAACAAAGCTCATAAAACCTATATGAAGCCAGAGCTATGCAGCCACGTTATAAAGAAGTTTACCCATGTTATTCTGTAAGCAGGAGCATTCTGTAAGCAGAAGCAAGTTTTCATATTTTGTATTATCAGTGCTAGAAGTATTTAATTTCTTAGAAGTTTGTTTACAGCTCTTTTTAGAAACAGTGGCATAAAGAGTAGTAGTAAAAGAGTTCTTCAATAATTTAAATATCTATTGATGGTGATAAAATTTAGAGTTACCATATTCTATAATATGCCGTTTGTGGGTACATTTAACCGATAGTGGTCGATTTTAATTTAAGGTCTCTTAGAAAATTTGGGACCAATGGAAATTCTATCATAATCACTAGTTTTCCGGGTTGTTGGTAGTACATTCGAGAGGTTACTATACACTGCGTCGAACAAATTAGATTATTTTAATTCAATTTTGTTCAATTCAATTGGAGATTCAGAAAAATAGCGTCGCTGATGACATGTCATCTGGTATATTGACAGGCTTGTGGCGCATTGGTAAAACTACCGGCTGCAGCTATGAGGTCGGGGGTTCGATTATATCGGGCACAAATATTTGTGGCAAACATGAATATTTGTGTGGTGTCTGGGTGTATAATACATAGAAAAACTATGTATTTACAAAAGAAAAGTATATACGTATCTATATCTAGTATCCATAACAGAAGCATTTATTTGCTTAAATTAGAGGGCGCTGTGTGTGTTGTGTCCAAGATATTATTATTATTATATTTTAGGATACAGTTAGCAGTTGTTCTTCATTGAACTTAAACTAGTAAGAGATTAAACCATATTCTTTAAAGTAACTGTTTTCGTGGCCCTACTTGTGGTGTCTCGGCAGATGATTCAGTATACATTTGTTGTTCTTTCTGCGAAGTTTCTTGTTCTTTCGCTGTAGACGGAATTTATCATGAATGTGTATTTATTTGATATTTTGACAATGATTTATCTAAAGCAATACTATGAATCAATGAATTTGAATTATTTTTTTGCCTTATTTTTAAAACATCTTAATCATGAAAGTAGTAAGTTTTTTGTGATTACTTAGTTTTTTGTTTTTATAGCTTTTTATAGCTTTTAAGCCGTTAGCCATTTGGAAACCGTCTGATACTGTATCACTAAATAATTGTATTGTGACAACTGGGGAAACAAAGCCATTGAAGAAAATATATTATTTCAATTGATTTTATCAGTTAAGATGTACAAATTTTTAATAAAGTTTCTTTCAAGAAAATAAAAAAGTAAAAAAATATAATCAAAAATAAATTACATAACATAACATATAATAAAATAGAAATATTTACAGTACATACTAATAAATTAAACTCGACACATTTGTGTCACGTCACACCAACAAGATTACTCAACAGCCCCACGTACTTTTATAAAAAAAAAAAAGATAATAATTGTACTAGTTGAATGTCTTCACTATAATAACAAATCTATAACCAATCTTCTTTAATCATATCACAAGCTTTTTCAGCAATCATAATCGTGGGTGCATTAGTATTGCCTCTTACGATCAAGGGCATTATTGAGGCGTCAATAACTCTTAATCTTTCAATGCCATAAACCCTTAACCTCGGATCAACCACCGCATCTTTGTCAAAACTCCGGCCCATTTTGCAAGTCCCGACAGGATGAAAAATTGTTGAAGTATATTGGATTAGCAGACAAAGAAAATAATCATCGGAACCCCATAAATGTCCAGCGCATGCTTCTACTGGTATCTTTACAAAAATTGCTCCACTGGCTTTTAAAGGTTCTGTTTCTTCTAAGCTCAAAGCGAATCTGAATGCTGCTAACAAAGCTTCTACATCTTCTCTTTCTGTGAAGAATCGAGAATAAATTAAAGGCGAACCAAATACTGGATCAGTAGTATTCAACAATATGAAACCTCTACTTTTAGGAGTCAGAAGTAAGGGTCTAACCGCAAGTCCATCATAAAACGCCAAAGGAAAAATATTTGTTGCTAAATATGTTGTGGGATCAGCATAAAACTCTCTCACATTCCTTCCATCAAAATGAAATTGTATATTAGGTACGTCTTCATAATTAGTACTTATAAAAGCAGATACGTGTAAAGTACCAGCTGTTGATAAAGGTCCTGATTTCGGAGGATGTTGGTTAAAATATTTGTTAACATGTTCCAGAAGTTGTTGACCGTTTACTGCTGTAGATGTTTTGTTCGAGAGACTAAGTATGAATGCATCAGTTGTTACGTGATCTTGAAGATTACCACCCACATTTAAATCAACTAATACAGGAATATTTAAACTTTTCAAATGATATTTTGGTCCAATACCGGAGAGCATTAACAATTTTGGTGAGTTTATAGAACCGCCACTAACGATGACTTCTTTAGTAACATGAGCTGCATGTAATACACCATTTTTAAGGTATTCTACACCAAAAGCTGTTTTAGTAATTGGATCTATAAGTATTTTGGTTACAAATGCACCACTTATGATATGCAGATTTGGTCGTTTGTGCCTTATTGTTCTGATATAAGCGTAGTTTGCCGAGTATCGCTCTCCACCCTTGGTAGTTGATTGTACTATATCTGTACCCATTTGATTTTCACCATTCAAATCTGTGATGTCTAGACCCTTTTCTTTGAATGCTTGAAGCAACATCATAACATTAATATCGAGATATCGAAATCTTTCTACATTAAGTGGTCCTCCAACGCCATGAAAATATTTATCTGATGCTTCAATGTCTTGATTATTTTCAGCCTTCTTAAAGTACGGCAGCACCTGAAAAGTTTTCAATAAAACCTTATTCAGTGATCAGCAGTGATACTTCTCCGAGTACCCTATATATATGTATTATGCAAAATAAGTTCACATAGCCCAGTAGCTTACTATACAGTAGTATATTATAAGAACTTTGAGGCTTTCGCGTTGCATAATACACAAATATAATAAACGGAAAATAATGCGACACGTTTAGGTAAAAAATATTTACCTAGGGTAGCTTGACGTTTTGGCCAGGTTGCACTGGCCGTGGTCGCAGGCAGATCACAGTCACAAGCAGTGTCGTGTTAATTCCCGTTTATTATATTTATGTAGTAGTATATTATGTTGTATTCATTATAACAAGAAAATTATAGTTATTAAAACATAACATCAATTAAAATATATTGGATTTTGGATACCCCAAATTCACTGGCAAAAAGTAATAATTGACTAGTGTGCTTGATTGTGGGCGTATGTATCCGTTATCTGGTATCCATAACACAAGCATTTAGCTGCTTAGCTTGGAACTAGTGGGCACCGTGTGTATTGTGTCCAAGATATTATTATTTGATTTTACGTATTTACCTCTCTATAACTCCAACCATGATTTCCAAGCTCAGCCCAAGAATCATAGTCCCTCTTGTTCCCTCTAATGTAGACCATGTAGTTTATTGCACTCGATCCACCCATTGTTTTTCCTCTGTAACGATGTTATTAATTATTAAAAGCTAGCAGTAACACTAATTAAGAACATTAATTTAAATAAACCGAATCACAAAGTAATTTTTGAAAGGCATTTTTTTTTCATTGCGATTAATAAGATATTTTAATAGTTAAATACGATTCTGTTTCATTAACATTTTGTTTATTAACTATACGACATATTTCATGAATCTATTCTGTTGAAATTTATGTTGTAAAAAAGGGAAAAAAGGGGTAAACGACTTTGTAATCGGTTTCGTGTACTACGTGATCTCAATAACTTATGACGTGCAACGGAACCATCACATTACGAAGTGCTAGAAAACGTGAAACACAACAGCAACATACAATCACAACTACAATAAAAATGAAAACATAAATAATAATATAAAAGGTGTGAAAATTAAAAATAAGTGAAGATAATTTCAAGTGTGCAATGTAACGGCTATGCAACAAAACTTCGGTGAAATTATAAATACGATACTTGTGAATATGTATATCCTAAAATAAACTATATTTTTTCTATAAAAAAAAATCTACGGACGTCAATAATATTAATATACATCTTAACATAAGATAAAATTAAATTTGCAGATCAAATACAAAAAAAAAACATAAAGACAACTAAACTCTTCGAAGCATGTCGGATAAATTAAATTAGTGTTGACACATAATATTATTTTAGGTAATAATCATTTATTATTATGACGTAAGTGTGAATATATAAATATGAACATAGTTTGAGCGTGAACTAGAGAGAACTATTCAAATAACAAAATTTGTCATAACGCGCCTTCATATATGCTTGATAAGAAAGTAGTTCAGCGTTTTTTGCTGAACCGTCTTGTGAAATGATAAATGGTTATCAGAAATATTGGAAATCTTCTTAGTAGAGTCGTGGAACAATAAAAATAATACATATTAATTAGTAATGCACAATTACAATTGTATTAAATATAAATACTGTGCATAAAAAAATACACACACGAATGTTTATAAAAAGTTTTCACTTACCACAGCGATAATTATATATCCAATTTAAATTAAATAGATCATATTAAAAAAAATAGTCATTATGGATTACGAAAAGGTTTTATTTACAAATGTACCTATTATAACTTAACTTTGATATTTTACAAAACAGAAGTAAGGAAATAATAAAATAGGCATTAATTTTGTGATAAATAATTCCAGTCTTCTTTAATCATATCAGATACTTTCTCACCAATCATCATACAAGGTGCGTTTGTATTGCCGCGAACTATATGAGGCATTATAGAAGCATCAGCAACTCTAAGACCATCAACACCATACACCTTAAGTCTTGGATCAACAACAGCATCTTTATCAACGTGAGGTCCCATTTTACACGTACCTGAAGGATGGTATATGGTCCCAGTATATCTTGTTATTATACATGACAAGTATTTGTAACTTCCCCATAAATATCGAGAACAAGGTTTTACAGATTTCTTTATGAACTGTACTCCATTATTTTTGAAAGCTTGTGTTATTTCCAATTCGGTCGCAAACTTTAAGGCTGCTACTAAGGTGTTCAAATCTTTTTTAACTGTGAAGAATCTCGGATAAATCAAGGGCTGACCAAAAATTGGATGTGTTTTATTCAAAGTTAAAAATCCTCGACTCTCTGGATGTAACAGTATAGGTCTGACGTTTATGCTATTATAATAAGAAAATGGAAATATACTGGTTGCTAGGTAAGTTGAAGGATCCGAGTAAAAATCTTCGCTATTTCTTCCATCAAAATGAAATTGTATGTCAGGTACTGTTTCGTTTTTATCGGCATACTTTGTCCTATAAAAAGCAGTCATATGAAGGACACCGGTGGACGATAGTGCATCATATTTTGTGCCCGATTCATGATAATTTTCAATTTCCGCCAACAGCTGGTCTCCAGGTAAAAGCGTTGACGTTTTGTTGGTCAGACCTATCAGAAATGCTTCCGTGGTTGCATGATCTTGTAAATTATAACCCACTTTTAAATCTTTTATTAGTGAAATTCCTAATTCTTTAAGGTCTTTCTTTGGTCCTATACCTGAAAGCATTAAAATTTTTGGACTATTCAGTGCACCGGCACTTATAATTATTTCTTTACTTGCGTGTGTTTCATACCAAACACCGTGCTTAATATATTTTACTCCATAAGCTCTGTTAGTTTTGTCAATAAGGACTTTTGTTACTTGAGCATCAGTTATAATAGTAAGATTTGGTCTTTTCTTTCGAATAGGCCTTATAAAAGCAATATTAGCCGATATCCTCTTGCCCTTTCTTGATGTAGTTTGAGTTGTCATGGTACCAATTTGCGAACAACCATTAAAGTCTACATATGGAAACCCTTTTTCACTAAAACTTTCTACAAGCATCACAACATTTCTATCAGTGTAAGTAAACCTTTCCACATTTAACGGGCCATCTATACTGTGATGATATTTGTCTTTGGCTTCAATGTTACGATTATTTTCTGATTTTTTGAAGTAAGGCAGAACCTGAAAATAAATTTTGAAATTAAGTATTTAACACAGAATAATCTTTCATTGTTCAATAAATATATGTATATTGAAAATTGAAAAGTAATCAATTGTATCTTTTCAAACTTTCCAATTACCAACGATTCTCAATTAATTTAGATCTTATACTTACGTCATTGTAACTCCATCCCACATTACCCAATTCTGCCCACTCATCATAATCCCTTTTATTACCTCGCATGTAAACCATATAATTTGTGGCGCTGGATCCTCCCATCACACGACCGCTGTAATAACATGTATAAGTTAGATAGACATGGTTGTTATTTAATATTGGTGTTTCATGTGAGAAGCACCCACTTCGATGTTATAATTATTTGAAAATGGCTACTGATACAATAATAAATTGCTATATAAGATTTTAGGATCGTTTCTTGATAGAACAGGCATATCACCAATTTTAATCATGGTCGCCGATAAGTTCTCAGATAGTCTGAAAAAAAAAACGAATTTCATTGTCTAAACTAGGTTAAGCATTAGGAATTTCCGTTCGTATCACTAAATGTTAGGAGCGTGAAGTTATAACAAAGTATTTCAAGTTCAAGTTAGCACGTAGCAATGATTGATATATCTTAAAAGTTATTGGAAAAATAAATGTTACTTTTCTCTATAATTTATACCTTTTTTTTCTTTTTTTTTCCAATTTGTTTTCGAAAGTTAAGTGTGATAAAAATCGATGACTGAAAACTTTGTTACCGGTATAGCAATAGGTTCGCCACCTATTCCATTTGGGACGTAAACATAACGGCGAGACGAGGCTTAACAGCCGCTGCCTACACCTTCGGGTAACAAAAGCGTGAAGTTACGTTTTTTTTTTACTTTCGTATCATATTCAGAATTAGGCATCAGATATATGATTTTGGATGAAATATATGCATAAATTTTGCAATTTCAAAGCAACTACTATTGGATTTATATTATATACCTTTAATACAACCTTTAGTGAATAAACCTTCGCAACAGATGGCGTTGACATCTTTCGAGATATTGCATCATTCAAAAATATTTTCTTTTCTTCCGTAGCATTTGCTGTTCGTTGAAGTATGAGATGACATAGACAAGTTATTGTGTGTTGTAATATATGTTTTTATGTGGCTATATTAATTATTCAATATTATTATATTGAATAATTAATATAGCCGCATAAAAACAGCAAATCGTAACATTTCATATCTTCACCCCTTTTTCTTACCCAAGTTGTAAGTAGCGGGTGTTAAACCTCGATTAGCCGAATCGTTACCCCCAAATGAAATAGGTGGCGGAAATTATTGCCATACATCAGGCACGAGGTTGTCAGTAATCGACAGCACATAACTTCAGAATAAAATTGTGAACGATCATTTGAGTGAGCCCGGAATAGACCGCACTACTTCAGAATCAGAAGCAAATTATAATTACCAAATTATACACAAAAAAACTTTATAAAAGAATTAAAACACAGTTCGTTTCTTCGATATAATAACTCACGTAGAATATTACCGGCTTATCGTTGTTCTCAGAACATTACACCCATTTTGTACAAAATGTTATACGTCCGGTTTTCTTACTGATATTTCTAAGATTCACTCAAAGGTGTCATGCGAATTGAAGTGAAAATTTACATAACGAGTTTTAGGATATTAAAAAAAACATGTATATATATAAACTGCTTCACAAGAATTAGTTCATATCAATCATACCATTAGTAGAGCCACGCAGAATTTCTTAGAGCATAGCTAGCTTACAGAATATCGACGTAAAGTGGCTCTTGCCATGTTTCGTCGGGTGAGCGAGATAGATAGATCGATAGATAACCCTTTATTTGCTCCATAAACTATACCTAAATTAACTAAACGGATAAGTCATAAAGCTATCTAAGCTTATAGGTATCCGGAGGCCCAATCCCTTTCTCCATGCCCTTCCCATCCCACTGGCGACTCGTTTTATATCACATTGTAAGGGCCGGCAACGCAACTGTAACTTTTTACTTTTAACTTTAGATATCCATAGGCGGCAATTGTTGCTTACCAACAGGTGAAAAACCTAATTGTTTGCCCTCTATACCATAAAAAAATCCATAAAAACCAGTAAAAAAGCTGAAACATTGGCAGTATAAAGAGATTTTTCGAGGATCACAGATTTATCACGTTGTTTTTTTTCCTTCAATTACTCACATATTTCTGGAAAGTTTCGGCTTCCTTTGTCATTCGCATATACGGACAAATCTAACAACGCCTCACAAGCTCACAATACACCAATATGGGTCGCACCAAAAAGAAAAAAATACAGGTTTTTCTGACACAGTTACCCTTTTTCTCTTTTCCAAACCAGATTTCGTTTTAATCTATCATCTTACTTATATTTAGTAAATATATATTGCGTTTAAGTCTTTAAGTCAGAAAAAACATTTCCAGGAAATAAACCTAGCCTTTCGTCCTATTTCAAATACCCGGAACGATTATTACAGGAATAGGGCAAGAGATTTTTCATAAATATTTTATATCTGTTCATATTACATTTGATGGCGAAGTATAGTAGCTTCGTACCATTGAAACGATATTATTAACAAGTAAATGAACTTAGATATTGTAATTTAATTTTAAACTTTTGATGTTAAAAAAAAAATGGAAGAAATAATACCTGAGCCAAGCACAAGTTTGTCCTCGTTGGGCTCTACATGTCATCTCTTCGGGCTGCGTTCTGTAGAGCCAATCAATGCTGGACCGACCCAAGGTAGGTGCTAGCGCAGGCACCCTAGTGATATCTGGCTCTTCTGGTCCAGCTTCCAATAACAGAATCTGTAATAACAAATTGAACACTGGTAGAGCCAAGCAGTTCGCTGCATGAATGGGCCGGCTCAACCGGTGAAATACCACGACCTCGACGTAAAGTGGCTCATGTCGCGTTTCGTTCGGTGAGAGATGTACCCGGAGACCCACCCCCCTTCCCCATCCCTGCCGTTTGCCCTCGGAAAGTACGGATCCCCGGAATTGAATGTCGCACGAAGGAAGTCGCTGTAAATGCTATACAACTCTTTTTATACACAAAATAATAGAATTACAAGTAATATAAACTCTCAATAATACATACATACATAGCTTCATAACTAATTCCTTACAGGGTAGACAGTTTGGCCATGGGAAGTGTTTCATTGCCGTCCTCGACTTAGGAGTCGAGATATATTATGCAAATCGGATCGGCAAACCCCTACACCCATCCGCTTTTGTATAGTGTGTTACTGCTTATTCAATCTTGCGTCGTTCATTTTTCATCGTTCGAACCATCGTAGCATGCTCTTTCTTACTTTTACACCGAAACTATCTTTCAATCAAACATCCATTTTCACAACGTTGTTATTGATACGGTTAGAGAGTTACTCCTCAAATTTTGCACAGTATTTCTACCAAGTTTATCCTACTATCATGCACACTCTGCTATACCCAACTCTCGCTTCTTTAAGCGTTGAGATCAGTATTGCATTGTGGATACTACAGTAATAATATAATGTATAAAAATCGATATCTAATCATGATATTACAATCTTTGAGGTTTATTTTTCTATACTTCAAAAGAAATTAAAAATATACTCTTTTTCATTTCAAAATTACATCTGATGTGAAATAATCTATTTAACGTAACTGTATCTAGTAGTTTATGAATCATATTCCGAATGAAATTGCAAAACCCATTTCTGTGCAAGGAAATGTGGATAATATGATTACTGCCATAGTATATTGTTATGAGTGAAGAATTTATTTAATAAGATATGTATGTACTTTATATTAAAAACCTTAACCTTAACAGTGAGTGTGCAAAGGAGCTGGGACATAAGCTTTCGTTACATAACATAACATAACTTCACGCCTTTTGTTACCCGAAGGTGTAGGCAGCGGCTGTTAAGCCTCGTCTCGCCGTTATGTTTACGTCCCAAATGGAATAGGTGGCGAACCTATTGCCATACCGGGCACAAAGTTTATTAGTCATCGGTATTTATCACACATAACTTCCGAAAACAATTTCGAAAAGTCATTGGTGTGAGCCAGTGTCTGGAATCGAACCCCGGACCTCTGGATCAGAGGCCGTGCGCTCGCCCACTGCGCCACCGAGACTGTTTCGAGATTTCGTTACGCAAGACAAATATTATTCCTAGTTAATATGTGTTACATAAAAAGGGCAATTTACTTATCGAAGTAAGGGCCGGCTACCTGTTAAACCTAATCAGTATAATCTCGGATTGGTCAATCAAAATAGAAAACTGTTGGGACTTATCGTAGGGGCAGAGAAAGACGACACAATAGGGGGGCCCTATATCAACGCAAGTCGTCACCACTTCATCGTCACAGGTTTTAGTATAGTTTACTGCTATTATTATTTAAGGTCTCGGTAGGAGAGTCTCGGTAATCCAGTGGTCGAGGACTTCTGAATCAAGGTGTCGCGGATTCGCATTCCGGCTTCACACCAATGACATTTCGAAATTATTTCGCATTCCGGCTTCACACCAAAGACTTTTCGAAATTATTTTCGAAAGTTATGTGTGATAAATATCGATGACTGAAAAAATTGCCCGGTATCTCAATAGGTTCGCCACCTATTCTATTTGGGGCATAAACATAACAGCGAGTCGAAGCTTAACAGCCGCTGCCACCTTCGGGTAGAAAAAGGCGTGAAGTTATGTTTATGTATGTAAGTATCAATAAAACGTGACACCTTCTTAAGAATTACAGCCAACAATTAAACAAGTTTTCTTATTCAATTTCCTTATAAAGTCAAATACCCTCATAAAAATTTGCACATAAATTGGAATCAAACTCGCCGACTTCTACTCATTATTATATTGTATTAAACTTTACTATTAATTATTATATTATTGTATGGTATTTATATCTATATGTATATTGAAATTATGTATTGTAACTATGTATTGTATTGTAATTATGTATTGTATTGTATTGTAAATTTATATGCATTTATGGACCATGTTGCCTGAAATAAATGATTATTATTATTATTCTATGATTAATATTGATAAAAATATAGAACGCTTAACGTTTGATAATTGAAGTTGTTAAATTTTAAAGGTTTATGTGTGAAACTTTTTTCATTTATAAATTAATAGGAAATAGGCGAGGTATACAAATAAATGATACAAAAAGTAACAAATAAGTACAGAAGCCAACGTTTCTCGTCTGTAACTTGCTGGTGGAAAACTTTGATTGGGTCTAAACTATCAGAATAAAATTAATTGGCGCTGCCTGGACTTGATAAATTGGAAGTTTGTTTGTATCTCGTTTTATATTTCAAAACGTTACTATGTTCGTTGAAATTTTTGAAATATTAGTGGTTGTAACTTTACGCCATTTTCTACCCAAAGTAGACAGTGGCTATTATACCTCAACTAGTGGTGGAGTCTATGTCTATAAATGGGACATAGTTTTGGCAGACGTCGGAATTTATTACACATTTATTATTTATAATACACAAAATTTATTTATTGCAAATTTTATTACAGGACCGGCCGCGTGGTGCATTGGTAAAATTACTGATTGCAGCAACGAGGTCGGGGGGTCGATTCCCACCCGAGCACAAATATTTGTGACAAGCATGAATGTTTGTATGGCGTCTGGGTATTTTTCTATATATTATATGTATGTATTTACTAAAGAAAAGTATACATATATTAGTGTCCGACCGAAGGTCTATTTTTGGCCGAAGCCGAAGCCGATTAATCGGCAATCTCCACAACCTTCGGCCGAAGCCGAAGCCGAAGGCTTATAAACTATTAGTAATTTAATAATTTTCTTCAATATTATCCACAGCTAAAAAAGAATATGAGGGTAAAGTGGCTCATGCCGCCTTTCTCTCGGTGACAGAGGTATCCGCACTGAACTAAGTGCAGTCCGGTCCGTCAGTTACTCACTCTTTCGTAACAGTTTGCGGAATTCTTGGACCTTCAGTAGGACCTTCGGCTTCCGGCCGAAGCCGAAAATCTCGCCGAAAATGGATTTTTGGCTGAAGGTAGCCGAAGCCGAAGTCGAAGCTTCGGTCGGACACTAATATGTATTAATATCAATTATCTAGTATCGATAACACAAGCATTTAGTTGCTTAGCTTGGAACTAGAGTGCGCTGTGTATATTGTTTCCAAGGAATTATTATAAATATTAAAATTTTGCAAAAGTATTCCAGGTACAAATAGCCAGGGTTTGAACACGAGACTTCTTAAGGAGAGACTTCCAAAATGTTATACCTTTAATAATAGTTTGAAATTTTCATTTAAATGTTAGCGTTATCTTTCACTGGTAGTAGGGGCTGTATTTTGAATTTGTTACTGAATTAAATTAGTTACAATTTTGTTACCAATATTTAACTTCATGAAATAAAATAAAAATAAAATACAACTGTTAGTGACTGCTATTTTATATCATAATTCCCTTCCTCATTCGATCCGGGATAGCTCCTCACTAGACCTCTTCAGAAGAAGGGCTAAGGAACACTACCTTTCTTTTTCTTAGTGTAAGTATGTATGTATATATGTATATATATATATATATATATATATATATATAATATATATATATATATATATATATATATATATATATATATATATATATATATATATATATATATATATGTATCTCTATGTATATATGTATGTTTAAGTACCTCTATGTATTTATATAAATTTACGTATAATCTATATTTATGTATATTTGAGCACTATTTTAAACGTTACACATATAGTATAACTTTATATAATATTTGTTGTACACTTCGGCGCTTCCTTTAATGGTTTTACCTTTCCTCTGCCACTAAAGGGTTTGCTGGTAGATAACTCATTTTTGGGTTAAAATAAAAATTGTAACAAGCTTTATAAATTTTGTGTACAATAAAGAATAAAGAATATCAAAGAAACATTATTTTAATGTTCGCACTCATATAAGTCAAGTTACATTGGTCTCAAGTAAAAATAAATATGTCTTCCGTGTCCAAATTTTCTATGTAATGCTGTTATAACATAACATAACACATGTTATAAAAGTTATGTTATAACTTGAAACCTTTGTTACCCGAAAGTGTAGGCAGCGGCTGTTAAGCCTCGTCTCGCCGTTATGTTTACGTCCCAAATGGAATAGGTGGCGAACCATACCGTGCCATACTGAGCACAAAGTTTTCAGTCATCGATATTTATCACACATAACTTCCGGAATCAATTTCGAAATGTCATTGGTGTGAGCCAGTGTCAGGATTTGAACTCGTAACCTGTGGATCAGAAGCCGTTGCTCGACCACTGGGTCACCGAGACTTATGGTGTCCAAAAACCGTCAATATATCCATAGAGTAAACCTTCTTACCCATAATAGTGCCTACCTATTTATTACAATAGTATACGATATAAAAGGCGTATAACAGTAACAATTGTGAAACTTTTTCGCTTTGCAAGTTTTGTCTCATTGTTTTTGCATCAGAGAATAAGTTTCGCTAGATACGGTTGACAGATGTGTATTTTTTACTGTTTCATTTAATACTACATTTATATATTTTAATATGTACCTAATTATATTGTGTAAATAAACTTATAAATTTACTAATTTGACGGGCCTCGTGGCACATTGGTAAAAACTACCGGCTGAAGCAATGAGGTCGGGGGTTCGATTCCCACCCGAGCACAAATATTTGTGACAAACATGAATATTTGTATGTTTTTCTATGTATTATAAGTATGTATTTACAAAAAAAAAAGTATATATGTATTTTTATCCGTTATCTAGTATCCATAACACAAGCATTTAATTGCTTAACTTGGAACTAGCGGGCGCTGTGTATATTGTGTCCAAGATATTAATATTTTTTTGTAAATACATACATAAAAGACATAGAAAAACACCCAGACACCACACAAATATTCATGTTTGTCACAAATATTTGTGCTCGGGTGGGAATCGAACCCCAGACCTCACTTGACTTTGATTTTGACTATATAACAACAAAATTGTTGATATAAGAAGATTATTTACTCGAGGAAAACTTTTTATTTATGCAGTTTTAATTTAGAAAATATAATGATTTGGTTTTGTTTTTTTACCAGTAGATGGCGTTGATTTCAATTTAAATTCCAAATACCAGTTCTATTGTATGCACAAGTGAAAAAGAAACGTATAAAAGCTTGTATTTAAATAAACTAATGTACCATTCGGTAATAACTCATTGAGCAATGTTCGCCTTGACTTTGTTCCGCCTCTCTCGCTGGAGATATTTCATTGACTTCGCTCGCGAAGAAATGAAAATATTATATAGTTTCACTGCCATTGTTGCGTTAACATCACCTTGATATCAACAGCTATAACATTTTTAATTAAAATGTTTCCGAAACCATACGAGTAACACTATAAAAGGTTATTAGTTTCCAATCAACCTCGTTTTCAATATTTTTTAGTTAAAAATTAACAATTTAAATTTAACAGTGATAGAGTCTTGCAGTTCGCAGCATGAATGGGTCGGCTCGATCAGCAAAATATCACAACCTTTCGAAATTTCGGCGTGAAGTGGTTCGTGCCGCGTTTCGTTCGGTGAGAGAGGTATCCGGAGGCCCGATTCCCTTTATCCTCCTACTCTCTTAACAGACAGCAACGCACCATGGTATTGCCACTTGCTTGTTTACCCTTAGATCCCTTAAAAAAACATTTTTTTATGGGATATGAGGACACACGAGCAGGCGTGTCACCTGATGGTAAGCAACCAACGCCGGCCATGGACACCAGCAACACATATAGTGCTACTGTTGCGTTGCTGACCTTTAAGGGATAGGAAAGTATGGGGAATGGTGGGCCTCCGAGTACCTCTCTCACCAAACGAAACGCGTCATGAGCCACTTTACGTCGGTATTCTGAGAGGTCGTGTTATTTCACCAGTCGAGCCGGCCCATTCATGCAGCGAACTGCTTGGCTCTACCACTGACCGATTTTGTAATAACGAATTAGTCGCGAATTTCAATAATAGTTTTTCTATGGTAGGGAGTAAACCAGCAAGCGCATCACTTGCTGGTAAGCAATCAACTCCTTCAGTGGACATCTGCAACATAGAGTAAGAGTACCTGCGTCACTTTATTAAAACTAGGAGTTTGCTAGCTCGTAGCCCAAAAACAGGTAAAACTTCACGCCTTTTGTTACCCGAAGGTGTAGGCAGCGGCTGTTAAGCTTCGTCTCGCCGTTATGTTTACGTCCCAAATGGAATAGGTGGCGAACCTATTGCCATACCGGGCACAAAGTTTTAGTCATCGATATTTATCACACATAACTTCCGAAAAAAAATTTAATTTTTAATTTTTCTTTAATTCATCATCACACGAAAATTTCTTTACAGGGAGTTCTTTTTTTGGATTTTTGGGTATAAATAATATTTGCTGGACTGTAGCGAGAATGTTACAAAACTTGGAAACCAAATTTTTATAAGTCATGTTTTTAACAGTGGTAGAGCCAAGCAGTTCGCTGCATGGATGGGGCCGGCTCGACCGGTGAAATACCACGACCTCTCAGAAGACCGACGTAAAGTGGCTCATGCCGCGTTTCGTTCGGTGAGAGAGGTACCTGGAGGCCCAACCCCCTTCCCCGTACTTTCCTATCCAGGTCTAAGGTCGACAACGCAACAGTAACACTATATGTGTTGCTGGTGTCCATGGGCGGCGTTGGTTGCTTACCATCAGGTGACACGCCTGCTCGTTTGCCCTCCTATCCAATAAAAAAAGTCGGCCTTTGTAACTTGCGCCTTATGCACGGATGCATTGTCGTCTAAAAGTAGAGACTCTTCTCTTTTGTAGCATACTAGCAGTGCAGCGTAATACTCTCCGGTTATATTTACATCCTTTTCCTTATAATCGATTTGCAAAACTCTTTTTGTAACATAACATAACTTCACGCCTTTTTCTATCCGAAGGTGTAGGCAGCGGCTGTTAAGACTCATCTCGCCGTTATGTTTACGTCCCAAATGGAAATAGGTGGCGACCCTATTGCTATACCGGGCACAAAGTTGGCAGTCATCGATATTTATCACACGTTACTTTCGAAAATTTCGAAAAGTCATTGGTGTGTGCCAGGATTTGAACTTCTTGAATCAGAAGCGGGGTGCTAGCCACTGCGCCACCGAGACCGATAAACTCTTTTTCTTTCTCAGAAAATCGTGGCCATAGGCTTTCCAGCCAAGTGGGACATCTTAAATTCCTTTTTTGTACCATTGGACTCCTGCTTTGACTTAGGCTTGCAAAACGGCATACCGTAAATATTCACAAATAATTGAATTAACGTGATAATCGTAACAGTCCCATGTATTTTAAATATTATGAAATGTTGCCTCGTCTTTCTGAATAAAAACTCCGAGTCTGTAAAGCGGATAACGATACCATTGCCATAAATCGGCTGGAAAAAGTTTCGTTATCGATTAATAGATTGGGTCCTTCCCAAACATTAGTCTAAGTAGTTACATAACTTCTAAGTACTGGACACATTATGTTATGTCAGCAACCGCATCTGGACGCTTTATATCTTTGACATTCCCATTTTAAACTTTTATAAAGAAATACTAATTTAAAGACGAAGGAAGGAAACGATAACTGGACATTTTAACCAGACTACATCTTAATTTTTTGCAAAAGTTTTTACTTTGCTTTTAAAAGTTTCATATATTTTTTAAAGATGATAGCATATTTTTTAACGACTTTTATTGTGGTCCAGAGATGAAGCACCCTGATTGTGATTATTCACTAAAAGATCTCCGGTTTGAATCTGGCCTGTAGCAATGACTTTTAGAAGTTATTTATAATATTTTCCTTAAAAAAATAAAAATGATAAAAACATAGTAATTACATAACTTTTTGTAATTATATTAAAAAAAAAACTTGAATATACATTTTTAAAGACGTTACTTGCATGAAATTAAAATTTAAAACTCATTATTTATATTTAGTCTGAATATGACTTCAAATATGAATTCAAAATAGTCAACTAAGTTTCTTCATGTCATGCACATAAAAAATGATTAAAAAATACTTGTTTGTCAGTTTAACTCATTGTTCGATGGAGCCAATTTAATTTGGATTGTAACTTCTGAATTGGAGGAGTATGGTGACTAGAAATGCGACAAGATAATTTTAAATAGGAGATAGTTAGTCAAATGTACCGCGAATGTAGAAACAGTTCACTACCATTACCTGGGTTGATCAATAAGCACCCGTGTTAGACAATAGATAAGGTTAAAAGTGAAATTGATGGTAACATCATCTTCTGTAGTCACTTAGGTAAATGTGATCATGATAAATTTAATTGTTATTACGTATGCATTTTTTTTTAAAGCTGTTAGCTGTTTGTGTTTGAGCAAAACGGATAAAGAACAGCAAAATAGCGATCCGTAATTTGTTCCTTGTTTTTGGTCAGAAAAACTTGTAGCAAATAAAAGTGAAGTTGGATGCTGTGTAACCGACGTCACCGAATTACATCTGTATCCAGGAGATCAATATGTGATTACACCAACGATCACCGGGTTTCATACAGAAATAGCTTGGTTACAGACTAACGACCCAAAAATTTAGTTTAATGGCCGCAAATAAACAATAAGAAAAACAACAGTGGCTCAAGGTCTAAGCGGAATGGTTGAGTTGTGAAATATTTACACCCTAATTAGCTAGAAATAGACGAGACATTGAATGACCTTGAAATAGAACATTCATATTGTCTAATCAATTAGTTAACCTTAACTAAGTAGTTACTTCATTTCACGCCAAGTCCCCAGCGGGGTAGACAGAAAGAGTGCTTAAATCTTAAAACAAATACTGACCTTCCATTTTTTAACTTCGGACAGCCTGTTCGCAATAACACACCCAGCCGAGCCAGCACCCACAATTATAAAGTCGTAGGTTTCCAAAGTCTGCCTTTTCTTTCTACTCTTTCCAGCTCTCTTACTTTCTTTTCTAGGTGCGGCTACCTTAGATTCAGCGGTTTCCACATCAGATGAACTTCTCTTCAAGAAGTTAAAACCGTAACTGGGAGGATTATAATTCAAAAAAGGATTACGATAACTTTTTAAAAAGTGATCTTGTTCGAACTCGAATTTCGGAATATATGGCTCGGACAATCCCGCACTGTATCCTGGACGTTGATCATAAAGGTTTGATTTAAATTGTGATAAGAAACCATCATGCAAAACTGGACCCAAAGCTGGCACCGGAGAAATGGTGTTTTTATACGCGACTGCTCTCAATGGTCCTTGGGTATTATCCGTAACCGCCCCAAACTGTGGAAATGTTCCGGGAATTGCTGCATTTGAATAACCAAATTCATTGTCAGGTGTGACACTAGTTTTTGAACCTCCATAAAGCTGAGTTAACAAAGCTAGAAACATGTAGCCAGTTGGTGAACATTGTGTTAAGGAAGTATGTTGTTCTGGACAAATGGCTGCTATATTAGGAGGTGTCCATGTTTGAAATGACATTTTCACCACTGCACTTGTACACAGAATCACACGCGTACCACAAGCCGTCTGACTGTGGCAAGTAGTTAAAATACAATGGTTCTATGTAGCGTGTTTGCTTCAAGAATGAGAAATATTGCCAATCTGTTTGACAATAGCTAATGTTTTACCGTTTGATTGATTTGTTTCACGTCAAATTAGAGAGCAAGTATATACAATGCCGGTATATGTATGAATTGAAAATGTATCGGTTTGCTGTTTACTATTGTTTTTACTTTTTAAAAGAATATAATCGTTATAATTAAAGCAATAAAATCCAATCGCAGTTATAATGGTAGAATTGGTTTAAGTTTAGCTCAATTACAAAGATTTTTGTTGCATAAAACAAAGCTATGGATTTTTTGTGGAATAGGTTTGAATGCTAGTACGTATGAGAATGATATTTTTAAATCTGATATTTGAGAAATATATTTTTTTATCTCTGGTTATATCCATTCCAATTATAATTATAAAATTATTATTTTAATCACCTCGACAAATGGAGTTACGTAATTTTATTTGTGTCGTAGTTGTAAGTCACGTACTAGAAGAGAGGTTATGTACCTGACTTTATTTATCAGATTTTTTTAAACATTTCTGAATGAATTTTTGAACAATATACTAATATACATAGCATGTTTTAACAAATATAAGCAAAGAAATAATTCACTTATTAATCCTAACATACGTTTTTAATGCTTTAAAAGGTTTTAATTTTAAGATGAGTTGACTAATACATTTAAGACGTAACCCATTATTGCAGAACGTGAGCAGGATTACATTCTCCACACCTGATATAAAATGTTGAAGGTTGTGGGATCAAGTAATAAAAATAAAGTGAATTGATCGCTTACATGATTTAAGAGCTAGACAGACCGCTTACATAAAATGGAAAAAGAAAGCGTATTACATAACATCATATATTCCCCAAAATCTATTTACTCCTATAAAATATCACATTCCATAAATTTCTAGACGGGTACTGACTTCAAAAATTGAATGGCAAAATATAATATACCGTGTGGGAACAAATACCTACAAATTATTATAGATCTTTCACTTTTTTTGAATATAAATTAGTATTTGTCGGATGTGGTGTGAGTACTAGGTATACCAGGTGGAGAGCTATCCGATCACTGGCTCTGAATTATAAACTTTAATTGTTTCATTTGGAATTTGGTAGTTCAGTGATCGAGCTACCCGCTTCTGATATAGAAGTCATGAGTGAGATTTCGAACGCATACCAATGATTTCATGGAATTCTTTTCGGATGTTCTGTATGATAAATATCGATAGTTGACAACTTAGTGGCTGGTGTATGGCAATAGGCACGCCATCTAATCCATTTAGCTCGTAATGTAACGTTTCGGCAAGTCGAGGTATTAACAGCCGCCTGTACCTTTCGGTAGTAGAATGCGTGAAGTTACCTTACGTTAATTTGTAAATAGGTGTTCTGACTGTGTATTATTAAAACATCAATAGGTACCACATCACTTTTTCTCCTTCACACCTTTTATAACAGTAAGATGTAAAAAGCAGCATTTATACCTCAAGCTGCAAAATTAGCGAAACCTATGGCTATGCTTTAGGCACAACGTTATATTAATATAACTGGCAGACATGAAAAAAAAAATAAGTTTAAAAAAAGTGCGAATTCCTTACTAGCTTAGATTAAAAATACAACTCACTTAATCCCTAATGAATGTAATGCTGTGAGAGTGAATAATTTACTAAGGAAAAAGATAAAGTATTTTACAACTGTTGCCGTTCTCAAACAAGTATGTCGGTTTAGCGAACGACAAGTAAAAATGTTGCGGTCGAGGTTTATCGGGTCACTTGTATTAAGGCCGTTGTATTTGTACCTCTGCGTTTGGAATTAAAACCAAGACTGTTATTTATACAGAAGAAATATTATAATATTATTCAATATTTTCATATGTATTTTCATATTTAACAGGGGTAGAGCCAAGCAGTTTGCTGCACGAATGGGCCGATTCGACCGGTGAAATACCATTACCTCTCAGAAGATCGACGTAAAGCGGCTCATGCCGCGTTTCGTTCGGTGAGAGAGCTACCCGGAGGCCCACCCCCCTTACCCATCCTTTCCTATCCTTCTCCCTTAAATGTCAGCAACGCAACACGCAACGGTAACACTATATGTGTTGCTGGTTTCCATGGACGGCGTAGGTTGCTTACCATCAAGTGGCACGCTTGTTCGTTTGCTTTCCAATCCAATAAAAAAAATAACAATTTTAATGAGCATAATCAGATATTTTAGTCAAATGCAACCTGAGATTTGTCTAATCATTTGTTATGGTTGGATGTGGATGTTATGGTTTTCCAAATTCATTTGTGAGTACTGTTTTTGACTCTCGTTCATTTCTTAATATTTTTAAATTTTATTTTGATGTGCGATACGGGGGAGAATCTGATGCCACATATCGGGCACAATTTTATCAGTGATTGATATTTATTAAACACAACTTAAGGAAATCATTAGTACGAACCAGAGATTTCTAATTCAAAAACTCAAAATTGACAAATAATGTTTTATTTGGTTTTAGTAGTATAATTTAAGAATTTTAGTTTGTTCTGTTGATTTTTTAACAAATAAAAACACTTCTTTTATAATTACCTCAATCTCACAAATGGAGTACTAATATCTTATCCTGTTGTGTATTAATAATTGTACAGTGATAGGGCCACACATTTCCCTGCGTAAACGGGATTGATTTCCCGGTCAAATACCACGACCTCTCAAAATATTGGCGGAAAGTGACTCTTGACGCATTTCGTAGTAGTTATCTGGAGGCCCAAATTCTCCTTTCCCATAACAATCCCGCTTCCGATCTACATTTAAAGGCTGGCAAAGCAACTTTCACGCCGACTGTGTTGCAGGTGTCCATGGGCGTCGTTAGTTGCTCACCATGAGGTGATACGCCTGGTCGTATGTCACCTATCCCAATTAAAAAAAATACAAGGACAGCTTAGGAAATAGTTTTACGAACACCAAGTAGGTCGAATGCACCGCGTATACATGAACGAATATTTCGCTATAAGGGTACACAATTTTTACAAGTTTATTTCGATGCCGTTGAGCAGAGTTTATGATACGTTCACCAATATTTTCAATATCAAATGTTCGCGATTTATGCAAGAAAAGTTTCTATGTGACTTTGTATTTTACGATATACTGGAGTTGGTTTAATGTTCAATGCGTCTTTGTAGATATATCGCGTCTAGCGTTGAACGTATTCACAGCAATGTACAAACAAAGGAAAAGTATTATAGGATTTTGAAAGTAATATAACATAAGTTCACGCCTTTTTCTGCCCGAAGGTGTAGGCAGTCTCGACTTGCCGTTATGTTTATGTCCGAAATGTAATAGGTGGCGAACCTATTGCCATATCGGGTACAAAGGCTTCAATTGATTTCCTTGATATTTATCACAAATAACTTCCGATATTAATTTCGAAAAATCATTGATGTGAGCCAGGATTCGATTCGCCGGTTGAACCTTTCTGATTCAGAAGCGGGGTGCTGCGACCACTGGACCACCGAGACGAAATATTGAGAGAAACTTAAAAAATAATAATTTCACGTCAATGTAAATTAAAAATAATATGGATTGGTTCACCACCACTAAAGAGAATAATGTCATCTTCCAGTCGGTGTCCTGTGGGATTTCTGTCAGATCCCGCAGTTCGGTGCATGAATGGGCCGGCTCGACCGGTGTCATACCACGACCTCTCAGAATATCGACATAAAGTGTCTCTTATCGCGTTTCGCTCAGCGGGAGGCGTATCCGGAGGCCCAACCCCTTTCCCCATCCTCTTCCTATCCCACTTCCGGCCACTTCTATATCAGATTGTGAAGGCCGGCAACGCAATTTTAACACCATTTTGTGTTCAGGTATCCATGGGCGGCGTTTGTTACTCACCATCATGTGACACGCCTGGTCGTTTGCTTCCCAATAGCATTAAAAAACTTTAAGAACTTAAAAATTAACGATAAATCGAGGCATAATTATCACTGACTACACCTTCAGGTATGAACAGTGTGAAGTTACCAACTGCAGCAGCATTAGTGAGCATGATTAAAATCTAAATAAAGATTAATAGTGGTCCTAAAAGGGTTGTAACCTGGATCAATTATGTATACCAGCATTTGTCTCCACTTCCTAAAATATGCAAATGTCATCTCACCTCTCATTCTACTTTTCATACTTTCCACAAGGTTTCCTCTGTTTCAATTTTTTCCTACAGTTTTATTATCAACGTAGTTACTAACCATTCTAGCCGCGTTCTAATTATTATCATGGTTGAGTTCACAGTGTGTACCACCCACTGTCGTAATTATTTAAAACTTTTATAAATTCTATTTTCTTTTTTGATGTCATAGTAAAGTATAAAATATTAAAATATTTCAAAATTATACATATATTAATCTGATAATGCCTTATAGCGATCAGGTGTCTCTGCCTGCCCCGCAACAGAGTTAGCGTGTACTTAAGTATGTGAATATATAACGTTATTATAAAGTTATTATAACTTAACATAACTTCATGCCTTTTGTTACCCGAAGGTGTAGGCAGCGGCTGTTAAGCCTCGTCTCGCCGTTACGTTTACGTCCCAAATGGAATAGGTGGCGAACCTATTGCCTTACCTGGCACAAAGTTTTCAGTCATCGATATTTATCACACTTAACTTCCGAAAACAAACAATTCGGACCCGGACCTCTGGATCAGAAGCCGTGTGCTCTACCACTGGACCACCGAGACTACAAACTTCTACAACTACAAACTATCTTAACTTACTTTTACTTACGACTTAACTTTTATATAAATAATAGATAAAATGGTATTAACATAACATAACATAACATAACTTCACGCCTTTTGTTACCCGAAGGTGTAGGCAGCGGCTGTTAAGCCTCGTCTCGCCGTTATGTTTACGTCCAAAATGGAATAGGTGGCGAACCTATTGCCATACCGGGCACAAAGTTTGTCAGTCATCGATATCTATCACACATAACTTCCGAAAACAATTTCGAAAAGTCATTGGTGTGAGCCAGTGTCTGGAATCGAACCCCGGACCTCTGGATCAGAGGCCGTGCGCTCGCCCACTGCGCCACCGAGACTAAACACAAGGAGGGTTGCGGGGGTGTTAACAATGGAAAATTCCCATTTTTAACCTATAGCTGCTATCGACTTCAAATTTGTCGAAGATATTGCAGTTTTAACATAGCGGGGCAGCAGTTATTACTTTTGATGCGAAACAGAGTTCGCCGGGTCAGCTAGTAATTAATATATTAAGCGACTTTAACAGATTGAATGTATTTGGAAGTAATTTTACAGACAAAAAACTATTTACTTATTCACTTTAATCATATATCTATTGAAATATTTCAAATCTCGATAATAATATAGCTGAAACAGTACCTAAACGTCAAAAGCTCATTCAAGAGTCACTGATCAAAACCTGACTGAAATTGTGCAACAAAGACTAGCCAATAGAGAAATAGGAACTTGTGTGCTCGGCGCAAGTTAGATAAGTAATAAAAGGCATTACTAAGTGACACACGGACACTGAAAAGTTACTGACGCGAGTTGCCTTCATATATGTGAAATTTTATACAAAAATATTCGAGATGAAAATTTTTGTACAAAATGTACAACGAGTACCTACATCGCCACTTGCATCCGTGTGCAAGAACAATGCACATCATAGCTCCCTGACGTGTAATTTCAGTGTTTTTTTTTTGGAGGAAGGAAATAATGGGAAAGTCGCTTTTGAAAAGTATGAAAACGTTCTACATATATTTGAATATATTATGATAGAAATAAATGATATATAACTAAACTCTTTTGACTTCAACCTTCATCAAAATTCAATAAAAATGTAGCTGTGACCATAAATAATAATAATACGGTTGTCTCGGTGGTCTGTAGGTCGTGTAGTCAGCACCTGAATCAAAAAGTATTGGGATCAAATCTTAGCTATCACACCAATGACTTTTCGGAAGTTGCGTGTGATAATATCGACGAACAACATTGTTCTTGATGTATGACAATAGGTTCCGCCACTTATTTAATTTGAGACGTAAAAATTGTCGAGTCGCGGCGTAACGTACACGAAATCACAAAAATGCAATTGTTATAAATTTCAAAAACAATACTTCATTTTTTTTGTTAATATATTTATATTGATATGGGATAGGAGGGCAAACGAGCAGGCGTGTCACCTGATGGTAAGCAACCAACGCCGCCCATGGACACCAGCAACACATATAGTGTTACTGTTGCGTTGCCGGCCTTTAAGAGTAAGGGGATAGCGAACGATGAGGCAGGGCGGTGGGCCTCCGGGTACCTCCCTCACCGAACGAAACGCGGCATGAGCCACTTTACGTCGATATTCTGAGAGGTGGTGGTATTTCACCGGTCGAGCCAGCCCATTCATGCAGCGAACTGCTTGGCTCTACCACTGTCTAGTAAATTTTGACAAGTCTTTGGTTTCGCCATTACCTCGAACATAAACGAAAGGTTCGAAAAATTGGATAAACGGGTGATATAATTTTATGCTATAGTTACCAGACTAATTAAAAGTTTTAAATGTAGACATTTCGGGAAAAACGGTGACTTCTGTCCCTTTCATATGAAGTCAAAAAACGAACACTCAAAAAAAAAAAACTTTCTGCTGTTGTGTGTTGTGGAGTAAAAAGTACATACTGAATAATAAACATAATTTTTCTCTTATATATTAAAAACGAGATCTGTCAAAATATGTTATGTTGGC
This sequence comes from Euproctis similis, assembly GCA_905147225.2. Taxonomy (NCBI): domain Eukaryota; kingdom Metazoa; phylum Arthropoda; class Insecta; order Lepidoptera; family Erebidae; genus Euproctis; species Euproctis similis. Next base: position 19,841,242 of record LR990106.1, read on the forward strand.
TGAAACAATAAAAATGGATAAAAGAAATGAACAGTTCATTCCATTCCATTAAAGCGTATTGTTATAGTTTGCAGACGAGAACTCAAGCCCAAGTTACACATCACGCACATGCCACTGAATAATGGATCCTAATCTATAGTCCTAAATGAATATTCATTGCTGTATTACTAACTATAGAACCAATCGGTCCACTATTATTGAGTAACCGTACTGAAGTGTGCTGATCTTTCTGACTTTAAGCACACTTCACACGGTAATAACAATTATGTTAATCATCATAGTTATTTTTTCCATATAAGGTCCATATAAGGTTTTAGGTAAGAATTGTACACCAGAACAAAGATTGTGTTGTTCACTTCACTAGCATCAATAAAAAACCTTTTCTTTTTAAATAAGTCACCTTTCAAGCAATAATAACGCCAAGTCTTATATTGATTTTTATTGAGTTTTTGGTGAATGATAACCTCTTTTACTAGCTTCAACGTCTAACGTCTTTTTTATGGTTTTCTTCTTAAAAACTCGAACTATTTACTACCTTGGTGTGAATAAAAACTTTTTATTCACACCAAGTTAGTAAATCAGTTGCCTTATCCCACGTTACAAGTACGAAGATACATAATATTATAATATAATATCATTAAATATTCGTATAAAGCTCCTGGCCACTCATAAATAAAACATAAATAAAAAAAAATCTGGCCGCAAGGTGATATTATGAACTAGACCGGTAAGGACAGCCAGTCGGGTTGTGTTCGGGCGAGATGTGTGGGTGTGGATGTAGGGGGAGTTAGTCGTAAAAATGATAAATGCTCTCGCATTACGTTCGCGCACTGCACATGTGGCCGGCTCTGTGTTTTGTTAATATTGCCTTAAATTTGAACATAGATTTTAGGTGCCTAAGTGATTTAGACACTCGTGGCAGCGATTTATATTCGCGGCTAAATATTTCGATTTAGAAGATAAAACCCGTCTAAAATTATTTTAAGGTTTCGGGTGTGCAATTGACGATGAGAAATTTTGGTCATTAAAGTATTATATGAATGTAAAAAAACATTTTTTTAAAATATATAAAAACTAACGCAATAAATACGAAGACCGAAGACTGCATCTTTGGATTTGGACGTAATTATTTTTATAGTCGAAAAGGTTCTCTTATATAACTTCCGGAAATCATGATTCGCTGGAAGAATTTGGGAACCAGAAATTGAAGTGCCGATCATCTATACTATCGGGACTCTTGGTATGATCTTCACAAGCTCAAATCTCTTAGTCGCCTTTTACGACGCTCTCGATGGAGTGGCACTAATTGTTCAAACAATAAAACAAACTGTAAAACTGTAAAAAATATTGCTATTAGTTTATTAATTCATTACAATGCAATATTATTATCACATCATTATACTAGAAGTACTAAACCGTTAAATTATTGAAAGAATTGTGTTAATTGATGAATAAATCTTGTAAATATTTCACGCGACAATCATTCACGAACCGACACCAAAAACAACTAAACACGATAGCAATAATTGTATTCATTATATTGAACAAAAGTAAATATTGTTTTGAACAAAGAACAATAAAAAGAAAAAAAGAAGCCGTAAGTCAGTGAGTGTACCATGTTTAATGCGTCAAGAAACTCAATCTAAGTTGTTCGCGCGATAACATCCGGCGAAACATTATACGATGCTCGTATCCGAGCTTTTTGGCATAGAGGCTGTAAAGAACTGCTCATTTTTGCTTCATTTGTATTACTGAAAAGAATACTACGATTAGGTGTATTTACTCTTGTTGATCATATCTTAAGGCGCCTTATCCCATCTGCTTAACACGGAAGGGACTTTGAAGTAAAGTGTTAACTGTGGTAAAGCGAAGCATCTTGCTGCTAGAATGGACCAGCTTGATCACGTATTATCACGATCTCTCAAAAATCGATGTAAAGTAGCTCAAGCGGTCTCTCGTTCTGTGAGAGAGGTATTTAGAAGCTCATCTCCTTCCTCCTCCTGTTTACCTCCTACCTATAAAACTTTAACGGCCGGCAACGCAAATGTGACCCTTTTGGTGTTACAGAAGTTTATGGGCAGAACTAGTCGTAAGGTGACCTGTTTGCTCGTTTAGGTTGGAATTATACTAACTATGTATTTGCACGTTACTAATACTAATCAGCAACATTTAGTAACAGCAATTTTGCTTCAATACTATTCAATATTATATTCAAGTATTTTGCCCCGTGGAACAGGTGCGGAGCTTATTGGATACAATTTTGTCAATCATCGAAATATATCATAGCTCTCGAAAAGCCATTGGTTCACTCCAACAGTTTTTCTCGATTGGACTGATTAGATTTTTACTGATCAGATTTGTGTCTGTGTCGGATTAGATTTGAAATCGGAACTTCTTGACAAATAATGTAAAAACTCTGCAAAAACATCGCTCAAATTTTCCATAGGTATTCTTGGTAACAATGCTTGGATAAAAATGATATCTCGTGATATGCATCTTCATATACACAATCCAGTAGTCGTCACACAACTGGTCTCATTTCCATCGTATTCAGTCCAGATACCCACATTGTTTTCGCGTGTTCCATATTTTTTCTCTGATTAATTGTCATAAAGCGGAACAATAGGGTTGTTGAAAGCAAACTTGTTACTTTTGCAGACAATACCTATGCATTGACTAATGAGTATGGACTGGACCTAGAACCGGTGTAAATCGGAAGTAAAAGCGTTTTGTCAGTAAATATACGTATGAGAAAAAAATAGTCTGATGTTAGGATTTTCGTGTTCTGAAATATATATATTAAAAATGCTAACTACTGAAAAGGAGGCATAATTGTTGTTACCAAGGAAACTTAGAAAAAAATTAGCCCATTTCCTGTAGTGGGATGAACCTAACGACATGCCAAACTGAAATCTATTTAGTTTTGGGGTACAATATGCTAGCTAATAATCGTAGTGATTAAGAGGAAACTAAAGATATGTCCTCCAAAGGTATTTTAAAATTGTAGTTAAACTTTGATAAACTTTCAGACGAATTCAGGAGAAATATTTCAGTTCTAAGCTACTTAAAAATCCTCCGATAAAAGGATTTATTCTTAGAAACTGTTGCTTCTACTTGCTATAGAGAAAAAAAAAACAAGCGTTGAGTTTGGAATGCAAGCAGGCACTCAACCAGATGTATGAATGGCTCATTATCTCTTATAAGAATTGTTACTTCTATTTGCTAACGTATTTTTATAAGCAATCTGTCAAATAATAAGCAACCTTTATGCTTATTTCTAACCGCTGAATTAATGTTAGGTTTGCAGAGCTAATTGTTGTATATTTCCAATTATCTGGTTTATCTATATTTATCCCACATAGCTTCTGAAATATTGTTAATGCAGGCCAAAACTCAAATTAGAAATCTCTAAATTAGAAGTTCATTTTGAATCTTTTTATTATAAAAATAAAGATACCTTTGGTAAAAATAAAATCACGTAACAATATTGTCTGCCTGCAGTAGCAATAAACTATGATTGCACACTCCGTGGAAAACTAAGTCGTTCCAATTGTAATATTTAAAGACAAACGTGAGAGAAACTTTGTACAGTGTGACTGCATAGATTTGCATAGCAAAAAGCTGTTCGGTACATTTAGTACTTAGGGCAACAGGTGAAGTTGAGTGATTAAACTTAGTACCAAGAATATCAAACTAGTTACTGTGGACTCAAATAATTGGGACGCTTAAATCTATGTTGAAGTTGCAAACACTAGCTTTTTTCGTGAAACGTTCGTATGGCAAATTTGTAATTAGTACTAATTACGAATATATCACTTTATATTAATTAAGAGCAAAATTTAAATTAAATGAAATATAAAGTGTGTAAAGTAATTATGAAAAAGTAAAATAATCAAAAAATTTATGTAATATTGTTTAATAAATGTAATTAGCACAATTACAATATTTATTCAAGTCAAAGGCAAATTTAACTCAGAAATATTCGCTTCTTTCAGCAAAGAGTTTAAAATGAAAATGAAAATTTGAAACCAAGCAACTACTAAGACGATACAAAAATTTTCTTTATCAAAAATTTGTTTCATTAGTTTAGAAAGTTTTGAATATAACAGTACTGATTTTAGATTATACGTTTAGTAAAAAAAATAATTGTTTGTACATAGAAATAAAAAAAATACTGTGTGACAGTGTTCCAGCTTCTAATTGAGAATCATCTAAGCCAAATCCATTTTTCCAAAATCAAGTTAATAAATTACTAGGACCATCTTACGTGGTTTGTTTCGTCGTGTTCAAACAATTGTCTTTTCGGAAGTTATGTGTGATAAAAATTGATGATATTGACAATAGATTCTGCCACCTATCAGCAAAACAGTGGTACGCAGTTTTCTGCATGAATGGACCAACAGGTGAAATAGCACGACCTTACAAAATATCGACGTAAAGTGGGTCATCCTTTGCCATGTTTCGCTCGGTAAGGAATCCGGAGGCCAAAAACCTTGCTCTATCCCCTTCACATCCCACTTCTGAAACCATCCATATCTAATATTAAAACTATCTGTGTTCAGTAGACAAGTTGCCTCCCCTAACATATAAAAAATCGAGGCTTAAGAGGTGTCAAGTCATGATATGTTATAGGAGTATGTATAATAATTTTAATCATTCGATTTTCGAAGCAGTAAACAATGATCTTTAACTGTCAGAATTATGATATTGTCATCAAATTAAAGGAATGGTAGAGCCAAGCAGTTTGGTGCATGAATGGGCTGGCTCGACCGGTGAAATACCACGACCTCTCAGAAGATCGACGTAAAGTGGCTCATGTCGCGTTTCGTTCGGTGAGAAAGGGAACCCGGAGGCCCACCCCCCTTCCCCATCCCTTAAAGGTTGGTAACGCAACAGTAACACTATATGTGTTGTTGGTGTCCATGGGCGGCGTAAGTTGCTTTCCATCAGGTGACACGCCTGCTCGTTTGCTCTCCTGTCCCATAAAAAAAAATACAACCAATAATCGTAAGTGCATGTACAAGTCTCAATACTATAACAGATGACGCATATGTCTCATATGGAGTCGTTCGCGTTTTATGGACTGAGCCGTAGGTGCCGACATCATTTTATCGAGTAACCCGTACCGACACCATTCTGTTTTACAATGTACGATATTACGTGTTTATGTAATCGCAAATGAAATGAGATTGCATGTCTGCTGCTCAAACGTAGGACATTCGACAGGAACGTTTGCAAACGTCAGTAGTGGAAAATATGGAAGGTAAACACAATCACAGCTATTGAGACAGACTTTTAGTCAGGTCTAGTGTGTCATGACTATTATCACTAGCTGCTTATTAGAGAGTCGCGGTCAGAATGTTACTTTCCGCTGTCTGATCGTTGAAACTACAGTACGGATTTTGATGCGGTTTTTAGCACATAGAGGAAGTCAACAGAGTGGCTTTTATGTATAATGTAGTAAAAAAAGTGTTAATTGCAAACGATGGCTGAACTTTAAGTGGTAAATAAAAACAATGTACTACATTTTTATACACCTTCAAAAGGTCTAAAAAAATGTCTCAGATGGTGTATGTCTATCTCTTAGAGATAACGAACAATGACAATTTTAATTTCTTCTGAGCCAAAACAAAGTTTGCTGGGTCAACAAGTATAAATATATCTCATGTGAGTCTGCTGATGAGTAATATATTTTTCAATGACATTCACACAGCGCCATCTTATGTATTAGTTACGAAACTAATAATCGAACCAATCTTAACGGTCTTTATCATAAAAATATTGGAATGTTTTGAACGATATTAGACTTCTGCTTTGAATATTACGTTGTGAAAGGTTTGCAAGTATGTTTGCATTGTTGGCTATTATTGCACCATATTCGTCGAGCTTAACCTATTCCCCAGAACTTCTGTATAATGTTCAAAACACATTGCTTTCCCAAGTCTAATAAGCTTGTGTTTTTATTTCATATTTAAGGAAAATAGAACAGAGCCAAAGCGATTTAGTATCTATAACTAATATATGTTAAGCAGGTTCTACTGCCTGTATGTTTGATGGTTTTAAGGCGCTAATTTCAAAAACTATAAATTGGGTTAGATTTTTTTTCTATAAGAAAACTAAGAAAAAAACAAGCGTGTTAAAAAAAGGCATTGAAGTGATATTGCACCATGTTCGGGAGGTTTTTTCGTGTGACTTCAGAATTACACAGCCTTTTTCGAAAGGTATCACAATTTATGTGCCCGGTACGGCAATAGGTTCGCCACTTATTCCATTTGGGATTTAAACTTAACGGCGAGTTGAGGCTTAACAGCTACGGCCTACATCTTCGGGTAGAAAAAGGCGTGAAGATATCATAATTTATTTGAAGTTTTGATTAGTAAACATACCATGCAGGAAGCTTAAATAGTTATAATTTATTTATAAAACAGTCTCGGAGGCGCAGTGGTCGAGCACACAGCTTCTTATCCAGAGATCCGGGTTCGATTCCAGACACTGGCTCACACCAATGATTTTTCGAAATTGTTTTCGGAAGTTATGTGTGATAAATATCGAGGACTGACAAACTTTATGCCCGGTATGGCAAACAACTTCGGGTAACAAAAGGCGTGAAGTTATGTTATGTTATTTATAGAACAATTGACTTTGTGGATTAGCTATAGAATCACAAGTTCGAATCCCAGTGCACATCGATGAATTTTCGAAAATAATGTTCCGCCAATTACTACGTGGGAGTATCAATAAAATTAAGTTGCCTACTCTTTCGGGTATTATTAGCGTGAAGTTACAAGTGATAAATGTAATATGACCCATGAAGTGATTGAGGTTAAATGCGTATACAATTATTGATTCGACAATATTACAGGTAATTGGCCATGACTTCACGGATTGATCATGCAATAGCTGAACAAAAACTGGTTAAAATTTAACGTAGATACTGTTTGCTGACAATGTTTTTTTGCTATAATTGTGGATATACAATCATTTAATTTTATTTATAGTCTCGGTGGTCCAGTGGTCGAGCACCCTACATAACAACCGGAAAGTAATTGATGTGAGCCCTGATTCGAACCCACAACTTCTTGCTTCAGAACCGGGTTGCTCGACCACTGCATTATTAATAAAAGATAATTATTAATTAAATTAATTTATAATAATTATTTTAATTATATTATTTAATAAAAGAAAAAAAATATGTTTTTTTATCGGTCACCACGCTCAAAGTGTAACTTGAATTAATATCAAAGAAAAAAAAACAAAGGAAAAAAAATACTGCATTAATAAAATAAATAAATCATTATAATTGCATAAGTTGATAAAAAATGCTATGCAATAGCTTTACCGCGGCAGTTTCCGAGTGCCACACGTCTTTTTATTAATTAAATGAGATGTTAATATTGTTCAAAATATTTTTATTATCTTTCAATACATGTCGGTTCTTCAGGAATATTTATCATTGAAACTATAGGTTATTCATATTTAAACACTTTGTACACAAACTCAACCTCAACTGTCGATCGACCATCTCCTGTCAAAACACGCGCATGTGTCGAACGCCAGCAGCTGGCCGATCGTACCCGCCGTAATTGCCGGTGAAACTAAGCGTTTAACTATATTTAGCTTGCTCAAATACGTATAACGTACGGGAGAGCGATAAAGAAGGAATATAACATCATACACACACCCACCCGGGCCCCAAATGTCAACAAAAAATTTTAAGTGTGCGTCGAGACAATGGCGCATTGTTTGGTCAAGTTTGGTGTAATACGACCCGAGTGTTTGTCAAGTGTATATTTATGATTTCTAAAGTAGTTTTGTATGTTTGTATGGCTTTAGCATATTTATCGGTGAATACAGATCATGAAATTGTAAAATTAATATTCTTATTAGAAAAACTTTGTTTATCTATAGATTACGAACCAAAGTTTAAAACAAAAGTATGTTTTTTGCCACCGCGCCATATGTTTTCGAAATATCGAAATTGCGCCGCTGCACGCGCTGTGCCAGTCGGAGTGGGGGGTGTTAGGTTTTTTTCGTTACGGAATTTCTGGATTCGGTCCCCACGCTCAAAGCCCGCGATAGAAGCTATGCAATAGCTTAACTAGTGGTGATTGATTGGAAGCGAATAGTATAGGTAACGATTGAAAGGTTATAGTGTTATTATTTTACCCATAATATTAAATAAAGTATCATCTTAGATAAAATAACATAATCTCACGCCTTTTTCTACCCGAAGGTGTAGGCAGTGGCTGTTATGCCACCGGGCACAGAGTTTTTAGTCATCGATATTTATCATACATGACTTTCGAAATTAACTTCGAAAAGTCATTGGTGTGAGCCGAACCCGCGACCTCTGGATTTAGAAGCGGGATGCTCGACCACTGGACCACCGAGACTAATTATAGTTAAATAAAGAATATAAGTTACATACAAAATATTAATGTGAGAAAATAAAAATGTGGTCATATTTTTATGTTGACTCTTTGACTATAGTTAATGTACTAGCTAACTATTAAAAACTAAGTCTTAACACAATATAGTTTTCTACGTACAACACAATAGCTAACGTAACCTAGATAGAGAGTTGTGTAACTATCTATACAATAATGTTCTTGGGAAACTGTGATAAAAATGATTAGTTTTGTGCGAACTGTTCATAACTATTCATTAACAGAAAACAATGATTATAGATTATTAGAGTTTGGATTATACATCAATGCATTTTTTTTGTTTGAGCAGATCTAAGTTTAATTGCATCTATTGATATTATGTTGTGTTATCATCATTAAAGGGAAAACAAAGTTGATTTTTGCTGTCTGTCTCCTTATTACCTTAGATATTTAAAACTACACAATAAAAGGTGATGTTAGTGACCTCAAAAATTCGACGCGCGTGCATGAAAAGAGTTGTGAAAGTCAACGAAGCGAGTGAGGTGTGTATTCGTGCTTTATGACGCTCTGTTATCTCTGCGTACCCCGCAAGATATTTGGCGTGAAGTTATGTATCTACGCAATGAATTTCTATGCGGTTTTTTACTAGATAGAGGGTATCAACGGAATGGTTTGCATGTATAATTCAATGATTATGTAGTAAATAAAAAGTGATCATTTTCGAGATTTAGCTCTTTAATTATAAACGCTGTAAAAATAGAAAAGGCCCACCAAATAATACCTATCTCACCGAACCAAACACGACATGAGTCAATTTATGTCGATTTTATTAGTGGTCGTGGTATTTCACAGGTCATGTGCTGGCTCCCAGCGCATTTATGCCGCCAACTGCGTGGCCCTACTACTGATAAACCAATACTTATTCCATTTGGGACGTACAAATCTTAACAGTTGCTGTCTGTAAAATTTAAAAAAAAAGCATTGTACGATATCAATAAATATATATTTATACATATTGCTTACACTTTATTGCTGACACTTGTCTGACTGACTCTACAAGTCGTACATTGTGATTTAATAAAAAAGTGTAAATTTTAATAGTGAATTTTTAACAGCGATGCTAAAATGAGCCCGTTTACTTTAAAACAAAATAAAGTTTTAAAACATTCAATTGTGCTAGCAATGGGCAAAATAATTTTATTTCAAATAATTTTTGCAATTGTCCGGTCTATTCTAATTTGAGTGACAGTTATTCTCTTGCACCTAGAGTATAATGGAGGCGCATAATAGGTGTTTTTAGGTAACTTATTTATCGATATTCAATCGGTATTCCTTTACGAAATCCGAGTACAATAAATTTCTTTGATGTCGTTGCAGGAACAAGCCTTTTGAAATTTTATGAAATTGTTGTGTATTATCGGCTGTATTATTGAACTCGTATAGTAATTACTAGTCAACTCCATTTTTTATCTATCCATTAATAAATATTTGTACAAATTTATTTTTACATTTTAATCATATTCTCTTTCTTGTTGAAATGTATAAAGAGCCCTGTTAAATTACGGTAGTAAAATCAATATAGGAATTATTTTATTAATATGTTTTAACATGGGATAGAAGGGCAAACAAGCAAGTGGGTCACCGGATGGTAAGCAACTACGCAACGCCCATGAGCACGTGGGACGTTCCGTCCTTTAAGGGACTAGAAGGGGAAAGGAAGGGGAAAGGGGTACGGGCCACGTCACGACCCTACTCTGATAGATGTTTTGTTTTGCGTTGGCCTTAATAATATTTTTGCAACTTCTTCTTATCAGTAATTTAATTAACCTTAATTTTATTGCCTTATTATGTAGTTTAACACCTTCACTGCGGCCCCAATTTTCATAGCCTTTCAGTAGATGCATATGAGGCGTTTTAGAGGCACAGTTGAACTGGTTTGCAGTGCGTATGAAACCACGCCGGCCTCATAAAATATCGTTCCTCTAAAACACCTTCCAATACCCCAAATGTGGCTATATTTGCTTGTAACTTTTACATTATATAAATAAATATATAATATAAATAACAGTCTCGGTGGCGCAGTGGGCGAGCGCACGGCCTCTGATCCAGAGGTCCGGGGTTCGATTCCAGACACTGGCTCACACCAATGACTTTTCGAAATTGTTTTCGGAAGTTATGTGTGATAAATACCGATGACTGACAAACTTTGTGCCCGGTATGGCAATAGGTTCGCCACCTATTCCATTTTGGGACGTAAACATAACGGCGAGACGAGGCTTAACAGCCGCTGCCTACACCTTCGGGTAACAAAAGGCGTGAAGTTATGTTATGTTATGTTAAATATATAATTAAATTGAATCCCGCTTCGCCCTCAGTTACGACTTTTGAGTATGGAATAAACAATACAAATATATATGACATGGGATTTGCCTCACATCGCCCTGAAAGAAAGTATGATTTGTATCTACACTAGCGATGGGAAGTAGCAACTAGTACTTTAGTAGAGTAATTTAAACAAAATCTTTTTCATTATAACAGGGTAAACAAAAAGATGGACACAAAAAGTCATAATATTTTTAGGTTTTCTTGCTGCCTGACTACTATTCAAGGTACGCCTTAATTTATCATATCAACCTATGCAATACTTTCGCTGACCACCTTTTTGAAGCACATAATCAGTACATTTGCCAGGATGAAATCCTGAAATAAACACTTGCCGTCAGTCTTTATCAGTGTAAAGATATAAATGTTATAAATGTGTGCATGTGTAAGGATATTTGTGCAGAATAAAGTACATTTTGTTGTAGGTCATGCTTAGTATGAAAACGGCAGCGAATATTTGGCTAGAGGTTATTTGAAAAAATCCCTTTATCGTTATTTATCGTAACTTGTCCCAACACTAAGCTAAAATGCGCTGCGCTCGCGACGCCCGCTCTGTGCGTCTATGAGGCCTGCCACTTTTGAGGTAGATTAGACCTTCCTTCGCACTAGGTGGTATTTACTTTTATTCAGTGCGTTTGGGGCCTATTCAACCTTATATTGTACTACGCCATCAGGCTAATCTTCGTGAGAGAGAGTTAAATATGTATATTTGTCTCTGTTATACTTGTAGAAATGTTAACCTAGCTGTCTCCCGCACAAAATGAAAACAAGCGATTTTGTCTGCCGCACCAGCGAGAAGTCACGTATGTACCCATTCGACCTCATGACGCAGTGAACGTGTTAATAGGACGAGTAGGAATTTGTCAATTATAGGTATGTACTAACCAGCAAAATGGTGTCCATTTTTACTTAAATCTTTATTTATTTGATCTAACGTAGACAAAATACATAAGACTTATTATTGTAGAAACTTCAAATATCTTTATATTAATATGATCATAGCATTTTATCATCATCATTCACCGGCCTTTTTTCCAGTCTAACTGGTGTCGGTACACCATATCATCCCTTCTAACTATCCATGTTGTCAAAAGATTTGGTTGTAGTTTTATGACTGACCGCCTGCCTGACTCTTTGCTAATGTATTCGTTGGTGATCACCAGGGATCGGCAAAACTTATCATTATTTCAAACTATCAATTTCAACATGTTACCTACGTACCTGTCTATTAATATATCCAAAACTCATGTATTTATTGACTTAGCATAAATCTGATCGGTAATTAACTAGAAGGTTCTGACATACAAATCCCAAGACCCGAAATCACTGAATTAAGCAATTGAGAAAAACATAATTGCTTGTTTTGTATTAAATGTTCCATAAAAGAAAATTTTGTTGATTATGACTCGAGAAAAATACATAAAAAACAGTGATATGAAACATTATTGAGTTATTATATAATAGCATTTACCAGCGGCTTCGCTTGAGTTGAAGCTTTGAAATTGCTAATGATACTGCTAAAATAACTTTTTTACCTACCGATTTTAGAAGCACATTAAGCGGAAAATATTCAACAGTGTTAGAGTCACCAATTTCGCTGTATGCATAAGCCGGCTCCAGCGGTGAAATACCACGACATAAAATAACTTTACGCCCTTTTCTACTTGAAGGTGTAGGCAGTGGCTGTTAAGCCTCAGCTCGCCGTTAGGTTCACGTCCAAAAGGGCGATGTCATGGCAATAGGTGGCGAACCTATTGCCATGTCGGGCACAACGTTTTCAGTCATCGACACAGAACTATCGAAATGTCATTGGTGTGAGCCAGTGTCAGGATTCGAATGGACCACCGAGACGCTAAATTTAATATAAAAAAATATTACTAAGCAGGACATTTATAAGAGTCTCGGTGGCGCAGTGGTCGAGCACACGGCTTCTGATCCAGAGGTCCGAGTTCGATTCCAGACACTGGCTCATACCAATGACTTTTCGAAATTATTTTCGGAAGTAACATAAAATAACATAACATAACTTCACGCCTTTTGTTACCCGAAGGTGTAGGCAGCGACTGTTAAGCCTCGTCTCGCCGTTATATTTTACGTCCTAAATGGAATAGGTGGCGAACCTATTGCCATACCGGGCACAAAGTTTTTCAGTCATCGATATTTATCACACATAACTTCCGAAAACAATTTCGAAAAGTCATTGGTGTGAGCCAGTATCAGGAAACGAACCCGGCTTCTGATCCAGAGGATCAGAAGCCGTGTGCTCGACCACTGCGCCACCGAGACTGTTAAATTTTCGTAAGTAATGTGTGATAAATATTGATGACTGAAAACTTTGTGCCCGGTATTGCAATAGGTTCGCCACCTATTCCATTTGGAACGTAAACATAACGGCGAGACGAGGCTTAACAGCCGCTACCTACACCTTCGGGTAACAAAAGGCGTGAAGTTATGTTATGTTATTATATTTATAATCCTCTTTGACTACTTATGTAAAAGATTTTCACGAGTTTTGTTAGATTCTGAAGTTAGAGGGCGGTGTAGCGCGTTTAAATCTACATTTAAATGACAACCGCATTGCGGTATAAAGAAATAAAATGGTTACGCCTTCACTGCGTGCTTGTTAAAAATTATACGTTCTCAAGAGATTTAGGCTGTGCCTGTCTAACCAAGGACATTAACTCCAGTTTTTATTGTGTCTGAATTAGTTAAAAACATATATAATAATATATTACTTCTGTAACTAGGAATAAACTATGAATGTAATAAAAGTATGAACTTGTTCGTAAAATCTATAATATTAAAAGCTTTTATTTAGCTTGCACTGTATGTATGTATGTAAGTATGTATGTTCGGTGGAATCTTGCAACTTAATTTTGAAGTACTTAGAGCCTCAGTATGTACAATTTATATAATAATAAAAGCTTGTCGCGAGGTTTGACTTCCTATCAGTAGGTAATTAAATTGCAATAGAAAATATAGTAAAGTTAGTAGATTAATTTACATGAGTGTTTAGCCCATTTCTTCTCATGACAAACTTACACTCAGAATCGTCCGTGCGTTTTTGTTCCAATGAGGCAATTTTCTCAAGCGCTCGTGTTTTAATATGTTATGCTTTAAATAGAATAATAAATTAAATATCTGTATTTACGGACTATATTTAACTGTGTGTGAAGACCCAAGAAAATAAAGCTATTTTGATTTGATTTAACATTATAAAATTAGTACAGTTTATTTACAACTCGCGCGACAAGCTTTTATTATTATATAAATTGTACATACTGAGGCTCTAAGTTGATACTTGAAATTTTTAAGGAAATATGATTTTCTTATTTTTAGAGCGCTTAAATAAAAGCTTCTTTAAAAAGGATTTTTGCTTTTAATTTATTTTTAAAATGCTTCAGATTTTGGTCTCTTTTTAATTGTTCGGATGAATGCGCTTCCTATTTAAAATAGGACAATAGACAAATCCTATTTAAATAAAATTTCACAACACACATGCATACATAGCTTAACGCAAATCCTTTGAAGGGTAGGCAGACAGAGGTGATTGCCATAACGCAGAATTCTTACACACAAAATATCAGTGTTATGTGAATTTTAAATTCTAAATTCGGAAGATCAATTTTATGTTAATAATCTTTACGGAAAATTCTATAAATAAATAATGCAATTTTTATTAGATTTCCGTATTTTCACAACGATTTAATTAAATATCTTACTATAACAACATAACATAACTTCACGCATTGTCTACCCGAAGGCGTAGGCAGCGGCTGTTAAGCCTCAACTCGCCGTTATGTTTACGTCCCAAACGAAATAGGTGGCGAAATTTTTGCCATACCAGGCACAAATATTTATTACACAGTATTGTCGAAATTAATTTCGTAAAGTCATTGATTTGTGCCAGGATTCGAGGCCGCGACCTCTGGATTCAGAAGCCGTGTGCTCGACCACTGGACCACCGAGAATTATAACCGAGACTTACTGTAACGTTGATAGTTTTAATATAAAACATAACATTTTTAGGTTCCAATCTATTTTTGATAATCACCATCGTTCTCTCTTAAGCTATAAGAGAATAGGAGTAGGTATAAAATAACACTAAAATTGCCATTGACGTTCGACAATACCTATTCCAAAATAATAGAGTAGGGTAAAGCGACATTTATTTTCTTATCTGGAGCACATAAGTCTGACTGAAAAAGAATCTTAATCCCTATTCTCTTGGGGATTAAGATTATTGGAACGTGTCTGCAAGTAAATAATACAGCGATAGATTAATTAGAAGGATTTTTTGTTATTAATGCAGTGGGGAAATAAAATATTAAAGTTACTTTCACATTTTGTTACAAAATTAGGGGGACTTTTGCAATTTAAGATTTGAACAGGTTACATTTTAATGTCATCTAAGATCTATGTGTATTTAAGGTCATCTAAGAACTTTAATATATATGACTTGAAGATGTTTTTTATACTTTAGGAACAATTCCTAACATATCATTATCATTACATAGCTTTCCACTGTCTGTCCCCTTATCTGGTTTCGATGTGTTGTTTTAGTAGATAGAAGCCCGAATACTGAACCGCCACTCAAATATATTAGCGCTACTTAAGCGTTTAAGTAGCTGTCACATTAGACAGAATACGTCAAATTTTAGCAATAAGTAGCACTTTATTGATTGTGAGATTTGAGTGGCGGTTCAGTATTTGGGCGTGAGTGTGCCAACGGGGTAGATTGTATGTATAATTCATGTATTAAGTAGCAAAAGAAAGTGATAGTTATCGAGAATTTGCACTGTAACTGCAAACGCTGGCTGAACCCTAATTGATACATATAAACAGTGTACTACATTATTAAACGCCTTTAAAAAGTCTATAAAAAGTCCGTGATGAAGTAAATCTCTTCGGAGTAACCCACAATAACCATTTTTGCTTCTGAGGCGAAACAAAGTTCGCTGGTTTTTTATGGTATAAGGGGATAAACGAGCAAGTGGGTCACCTGATGGTAAGCAACTTCTCACAACCTATGAACACCGTGGTGCGTTATCGTCTTTTAAGAGAGTAGGAGGGGAAAGGGGATCGGGACTCCGGGTACCTCTTTCACCGAACGAAACGCGGCACAAGCCATTACACGTCGATATTCTGAGAGTCGTAGTATTTCACCGGTCGAGCCGGCCCATTCACGCAGCGGATCACAAGACTTTACCACTGTTAGTGCGAACGCTTGCTACGTTGGCCAACTAGTTTATTTGTAAAAATGTTACTTTATTATTATTATTAATACTCTCGAGAGCAATGAATCCGGGTCACTTAAAGAATGTTAAAAATCTCGGAAACTAAAAATGATAGGTTAATGCAATAAATTGTATTTAATAGACAATGTAATACTCCTTAAATGAAAGTAAAAAAAATATGAGTCACCATACATTTTATTAACACAAAATTACATAAAGAAAAAATCTGCTGATCTCTCCTTAAAACAAAAATAGGAAACATGAAATTTTTGAACTTTATTACGATTTTCTTGAATTTTAATACTTCGTATTGCCTCCTCGTGCTTCCATTACTGCGTTTACGCGGTTTGGCATGCTGTACACCAAGTTCCTTATACGATTTTGGGGAATATTCTCCCATTCCTCTGTGAGAGCAATTTTGAGCTCACGAAGCGTGATTGGGGGAGGGTTTCGTTGTTTTACGCATCTGCCTAGCTCGTCCCAAGCATGCTCGATCGGGTTGATATCCGGTCTGCGCGCTGGCCACTCCATACGAGTAATGTTCATCTCTTGAAGGTAGTCATTCACAATCCTACCTGTATGAGGTCGGGCATTGTCATGCATAAATATAGCATCCTCACCTAAATTGACCATAAATGGACCAACGTGATCATTGAGGATTTCTTCCACATATCTTACGCTAGTTAAAGAGCCGTTTTCTATGATCACCAGCTCTGTGCGACTTTCAGAAGAAATTCCGGCCCACACAAGTACAGACCCACCACCGTAGGCTACTTTTTCCTCGATGCATGCTTGCTTGAATCTTTCCCCTGGTCTTCGATACACTCTGTGTCTTCCATCGTGCTTGTAGAGCATAAATTTTGATTCGTCGGAGAACATAACTTTTGACCAATCTTCAATACTCCAATTTACGTGGCTCTGGGCATATCTTAGTCTTGAAATACGATGCCCACGCTCCAGTTTAGGGCCGTTTGCAGGTCTAAGGGGTTTTAAGTTAGATTCAGCAAGCCGACGTCTTACTGTCCATGCACTTGGGTTACTTCCTCCGAGGCGTCGAAACTGATTGGTGAGTTCAGTTCCTGTGAGAAAGCGATTTCGAAGCATGGTGTTCACCAAGTATCGGTCTTCTCGTGCTGTGGTATACCTGGTTCTGCCCGTTCCTGGTCTGCGTAGGTTAGAACCAGTTTCTTCGTAACGTCGGAGAACTCTTTGTACTGTTGACAGCGACACACCAACAGTCCTGGCTGTATCGCGCTGACTCCGGCCGGTTTCCAGCATTGTAAGTATTCTGGTGCATTCTTCAGGCGTAAGCGACAGCTTGAATAATGAATATAGAGCACTATCAACATGGTTTATGTACCCACATAAATGACAGATTACAAACAAAAGCAAAACCAAATGCTGTAATTTCGTAGTTCCATCTTCGAAAGTGGCCCTTTTTCAAATTTGATTTTTTTATGATATAACTTTACAATAACTAAGAAGTTTTAATACCTTCATTTAAGGAGTATTACATTGTCTATTAAATACAATTTATTGCATTAACCTAGCATTTTTAGTTTCCGAGATTTTTAGGATTCTTTAAGTGACCCGGATTCATTGCTCTCGAGTGTATATTCTTGATTCTCTGAAGTTGAAGAAATACTAGCGGCTTATTTAAATTTGTATTTGCCTTACACTATAATGATACCAGGAACAACAATTAGATTTGTATACTTTTTTCAAATCCTATTAAAATGAATTGCAAAACAAATCAAAGAACGTAAACGTTCAGTAGAAATGAATTTACAAATGCTATTTCTATCATTTATCGTAATAATATAAGTCATATTCCAATATTTCTGCGAATAGAAAATAATGATAAAAATACAATAAATAAATATTATGTTTCCATTTTACTATTCGTGAGATTATTTAAAATATAAAGCCTATTAAATATATAAGCTAAGCATAAATAAAGCAAACATTGAGGTTACAAAACATAATTTAGGATGGCCAGACCGTAAAAAACAAACATGTACAAGTATATTAAATTATGTTACCATTATGAGTATTCAAAAGGAAATAAAAAAAATAAAAAAACCATGATCGATCGACACTAAAAAAATTTTTGCCAATAAATGTTCGAACACTTTTTTTTTTTCAAACAGCCCATCCAGCCAGTCTACGCAATTATTCTCTGCATCGGTTTCATAAAAAAATCATATTCTGTTGATTCATATAAAATGTCATTCATTGGAACTTACATATTTTTGTAAAGATACATTTTTCACCTTTGATAGAATAAGAGTACAGGAGTAAAGTTTCGTATCCTCCTTACATCGAAAATAATATTTGGTTGCAAAGATTAAGTGGCTTACTTGCATTTTAACAGTGGTAGAGCCGCGCTGTTTGCTGCATGAATGGGATGGCTCTCCTCGGTGAAATACCACGACCTCTCAGAATATCGACATAATGTCGCTTACGCCGCGTTTCGCTCCGTGACAGAGGTATCCGGAGGACCAATCTTTTCCGGTCTCCCCTTCCCATCCCACCGATGACCCCTTGCCTAGCATATTTAAACGCTGGAAATGCAACTAGACCACTATCTGCGGTACAAATGTCCATAGCCGGCACTAAATGCTTACCATCAGGTGACACGCCTGCCCGTTTTCACCCCATTCCCATGAAAAAATACATCGTCGTCAATTAGCAATTACAATCTCCTTGTTTTATAAAAACCTACTTTTCAAAGAAATCCTTCAAATGTAATATTCAATATGATTTGAGGTTTAAATGTATTCTTATCAATTCGCCGAATAATGTTTTTATAGAAATTACTTTTTCCTATTAAATTTCATATTCATTACATAAAAAATTGGAAAACCATTATTATTTCATGGAAACCTGAAATAATAATGGGTTTCCGATATTTATTTATTACATTCCAATATTTATTTATTCATACGGTGTAAAAAATAATAATATGAAAATAAAGTTAATACCCATTAAAATCGGTGCTTATTTATATTAAAAACTTAAAGCCTTAACGCATTAAGCCGATTAAATAATAAAAAAATAAGAACGAACACAGGTGAATAAGTCCATAAAAATTCTGCGCACGTCTCAACATACGATTTCAGGGAGTCTGCAATGCGTACAGTGAATTAGGTGAATTAAAGGCCCAAATAAAGTTGGGTAAAAAAAGAGACATAATCTTAGGATGTTTTAAATTCGTTGATTTTTTTTTTCTTTTTATTTTCCTACTAAGTTAAAGTTTGCATTTATATTACTCCCAATGCTTTCGTCTCAGCAACGATTTATCTACTTAGAAATTAACGTATGAAAAAGTTTGGATAAACAACAAACTAGAACAAAAAATGTAAGTAGGTGACTTTTTTATATGAAATAAGACGTTTAAGCTTACAAATTATATTATTAAAACATGACTTAGATGTAGTAAATTTAAACAGCTCTCGGAAAATCTGTATAATTTAAAGGGATTGGCCCGAATTTGATTTTCGGCTGATATCATGAAGTGTCTGGAAGTTATTTGAGATAAATACCGTTGACTATAAGTAGTGTACTCGATGTGGCTCATGCCTTGTTTCGTTCGATGAGAGAGGTAGCCGTAGGCCTATCCTCTACCAAAGGAACTGTAACGGTGTGTTGTGGCTGGTTTCTACGCCTACATTCTTCCTCTTGAGCGCTGTATCTCTGCTTAGTTAAATCTGTATTATCCATTGTATAGAAATTTTGTTCTTCTGTTACCAACCTCACCTACTACCAAATGCAAGATGTTAAGTTCATACTACAAAATAAACACTGTTGTCGATAGTAGTACTCAAAACGATTTATGAACTCAATTTAATACTTGGGACTTCAATAAGTTGCAGTGCCATAAAATTTTTATTGTTTATTACATTGTCCACAAGTACTGTTGCACTCTTTAATACATCTATATTGTCTGTTAAACAAACTCTGTCTGTAAAACAATAGTGTCAGTAGATTTTTTTTTATATCCATCACAAACATGCTTACCATTTTTATAGAGATACTTAAATGTTTTTGTCGCTGTTTTTCTTTGACAAACGCCTTGCAAACGTGCGGTAGAATACATAAACAGATATACACCCTATTGCTATTTGTAAACAGATTTTTCTCTTCGCTTCGTTCTTTGTATTAACGTTGCTGGATTTAGTGGCAGTATTAGTAGAAGTTCCACTTTAAAAACAGTTTTTAAAGTGTAACTTCTAATCTCTCTTGCAATCGTTTAACGCTTTCAAAGTCAAAGTCTCAAGTCTCGTCAAGATTATATTTAAAATTAAATAATAAAAAAACAAACACGAGCGCTTGTGGAAAGTGCCTCCGTGGAACAAAAAAAAGACACGGACGCAATCGCCACGAGCGGCCCGATTCCGAGTGTAGGGGTTATCATGAGAAGAATCGGGCAAGAAACTCATGTGCCAAATACTCTTTTCAAACCATTTAAAATAAATAACAATATTATTATCACTACTGAAAACAAATCAGTAGGTTGGTGAATAAAAGGTGTAGCAAACAGAATACTCGACAATCACAATTAAGATCCAACCAAATTACAATCAACGTCCTACAAGTTAACTAAGAAATTCTTTGCGATCACAGTAGTCGTTGTGCAAAAATTGTGGCGAATAATAAAAAAAAAATTAAGTTTCTATTAAATATGTGAGCACCATATCAAGGCAAATTTACAATTAAAAAGCTATCAGAAATTATTACAGAACGCCTCCACTCCAAAAAAGTGAACAAATTCCAATACACAAACTACAAAATCCGCGTTGAGCAAGCAATTTGACGGTCCCACTCCGACTTGTCAGTCATGAAGTCGTTGATGGTGTAGTATGCACCACCAATGAGACGACCCTACACAGCCCGCCTAAAGCGATCATAAGACAAATCCAGAATATGCGCAGGTATCCTATTATAAAACTGTACACCCATTCCCAAAAAAGACTTGTGTACCTTGGTGCAGGCGATGATACGGTAATTCAAGCTTATGCTTGCCTCTAGTATTAAAATTGTGTACATCGCTATGTTTTGTATGTTTATCTAAGTTTCTCCTCACAAACATGATGTTATCATATATAAACTGGGAGACAACCGTTAAAATGCCAATTTCCTTAAAACGTTCTCTGAGGGGGACCCTAGCACCCAAATTATAAATTGCCCGTATTGCTCGTTTCTGAATAACAAAAATGGACTGAATCTCAGCTGCTCTACTCCATAGCAATATACCATATGACATAACGCTATGAAAATAACTAAAATAAACTATTCTGGCGGTTACAATATCGGTAAGCTGTCGAACTTTTCGAACCGCGTAAGCAGCAGAGCTAAGTTTTCCCGCTAAAGACTTTATTTGTGGGCCCCACTGTAGCGTATTATCTAAGGTAATACCCAAGAATACAGTAGACTTCACTGGGTCAAGAAATTTATTATTTAGAGCTATACTTATATCCGGACCTTTAACACTAGGCATAGTGAACTTTATTATTTTAGTTTTATTCGCATTTAGAACTAAATTATTAGCCGTGAACCATTCATGAACTTGTATGAGAGAACAATTTCACATCATCAAATATACTCTTTTTACGGTCTACCTTGAAGAGAAGTGATGTGTCATCGGCAAATAATACAACGTTACAAAACTTCTGTACGCGAAAGGGCGAGTCATTAATATGGATATTAAATAATAAGGGGCCTGCATCCTGCGAGTTCTCCCAAGCATCGTAAATATGTTTTATAAGAGCAGCCCCAGCATCAGTCATAGAACGACCTTTAGTGAAACCGTATTGCTCTTTGTGGAAAAGATTATTTAAATTGAAATGGTCTAGTAATTGTCGCGAAATAATTTTTTCAAAAATTTTTCTAAGTTTTAAACGGATAAGAACCGGAAAATTTAATAACTGGTTTAGAAATTTTCATAAGCTTGTATTTAAACTGCACAGACTATATCGAGTATCAGAGTATCGAGAGGTGGTACTAAATAATTAACTCAGTTATTTTTTCGGCTTATAATTATGAATAAAATTAATAGTTTGTTTAGATTTCATTTGATATTCTTAACCAATGGAAGAAAGATAGGCATGAACCATATGACTGTCTATCTCTACTCTAATTAGCTCACCCTATTAAACCCCGGACGGAAAGCGTCGGCGATTATATCGTAGCTCTCGAATATCGTGTCAAAACCTATTGCCATAAACCGGGCATAAGTCTGCCGCAATAAATACGCTGAGATAATTTGGAATAAATTATGCAATAATGGTACAGCAACGCATTACTTCTCATGAATAGCCGATGAAATACCACGACCACTCAGAATATCGACTTAAAGTGCCTTATGCCGAGTTTTGTCCCGTGAGTAAGATATCCGTATGCTTACTTTCAGTTCCCATTCTAGTCCCAACCGCCCCTGCAATATCCTCTTAAAAGCTGGTAACACAACTGTGCTATCTGTATTGCAGGTGACTATGGGTGGCACTAATCACTTACTATCAGGGGACCCGCTTGCTCGTTCCGCCCCTGTCTCTTTAAAACAAATCTCGTAAACAAAACATGATATTTATGCGACAATCTATAAACATCTCAAATTTTAATCTTACTCATTTACGTTTCCACTATACCCATGTCAACCGTGGCGTGAATACCAACGATCCAACTGTAGTTGAGTCGTTAACTCGAATTGAAGTCAGCTTAAGGCATTAACACATGCAAATTTCTACTCAACCTCACCTATATTTGTTAATAATAATATGGTTTACAAGATTTTGTGATTGATTTAGAATATTAAAATTTACAGAATTTAATGGGTCAGTAATAAAAAAATATTACTTTAGTTTTGCTTTAATAAATTAATAATAATAAATAAGATTTTAGTTCAAATAAAATTAACGCACAGATATTTCGTAATAGTAAGATTAGAATAGTTGGTTAGATATTTATAACAGTGGTAGAGCGAAGCAGTGGACTGCATAAATAGGCCGGCTCGACCGATGAAATACCGCGGCCTCTCAGAATATTGACGTAACGTGGCGCATGCTGCTTTTCGTTCTATGAGGGAGGTTTTCGGAGGCCCACACCCTTTCCTATCCCTTTTACTCCCTGAAAAGCCGGCAACACAACTATAACACTATATGTGCTGTAGGTGTCCATGAGCGCTGGTAGTTGCTTAACATCAGGTAACCCTCTTGCTCATTTGCCCTCCTATTCCATAGAACAATAAATAAATAATAATTCGAAAGTAAGAGTAGAATTAAATCAGGAATCAGGACACGAGCAAACTGATCTTCTCTCATAAGCAGTTAGTCTTAAGTCAATAATATAACTTCACGCCTTTTGTTACCCGAAGGTGTAGGCAGCGGCTGTTAATCCTCGTCTATCCATTATGTTCCAAATGGAAAAGGTGGCGAACCTATTGCCATAACGTGCACAAAGTTGTCAGTCATCGATATTTATCACACGTAACTTTCGAAAATTTTGAAAAGTCATTGGTGTGTGCCAGGATTTGAACCCACTACTTCTTGAATCAGAAGCGGGGTGTTAGCCACTGCGCCACCGAGACTTCTTAAGTCAAGAGGCGTTTAATTTGCAAAAGTCAGAACATAACATGCTAACACTTAGTGTTTCTCACAATAATATTTTAACTAGCACAAATAAATTCAATTCACACCCGAGTACAAATATTTTTGATGGACGTTATTCCATGTATCATTGTCATTAAATAGTATAATATAAAATCACTTTCCGATATCTGTCCCCGTATATGCTTATGTCTTTGAAACTGTGCAACAGATTCTGATGCTTTTTGAATAGATAGAGGGTATCAAGGGATGGTTTTTAACTATAATTCATGTATGATGTAGTAAAGACAAAGTGACAGATCCAGAATTTACTTGTTTATTACTTTTGTTGCGGAACAAAGTTCGCCGGGTTATTTATATGTAAGTATTTAAATGAAGTCTAGTTTCCATAACTATCCATCTATTCCATAACTTTCTATCAGTGGTAGAGCCAAGCAGTTCGCTGCATGAATGGGCCGGCTCGACCGGTGAAATACCACGACTTCTCAGAAGACCGACGTAAAGTGGCTCATGCCGCGTTTCGTTCGGTGAAAGAGGTACCTGGAGGCCCACCCCCCTTCCCCATCCTTTCCTATCCCCTATTCCTTAAAGGTCGGCAACGCAACAGTAACACTATATGTGTTGCTGGTGTCCATGGGCGGCGTTGGTTGCTTACCATCAGGTGACACGCCTGCTCGTTTGCCCTCCAAACCCATAAAAAAACTCAAACGTTTAGTTGGTTAGCTTGTATTGAAATTAGTATTGTATTGTAAATAATACATTAATGTTGTTCTTCACTGTTTTGATTCCTCGATCCTCGATCGAAATCATTCCGAAATTTTCTCTTTACATACGTATTATTTATATGCTGGCTATTAGGAATAATTGTAAATTGTAATTCATATACCAACCACCTATCACAAACACAGATCTGTATTAACACGGACCAAAATGTTTCATTCATTATTAAAATCGTACAGTGAGGCAATCAAATAACTACGCACAACGAAAATTTAACATTATTGACTTAAGACTTTGTGCTGAGAGGGAGATACGATCAGTTGGGTTAATTGTAGGCTCTGTTTGGGGGATTTATAGCAATTTGACGTTTTAAACTAAATTTATATTTAAGATTTCAATAAAAATGAATATGATAAATAATAAACTTATACTAGTAGGTATATCGATCAGAAATTTTAGTTTTCTCAGTTTAAAATATGCGTCATGCTGGAAATGTAATCAAAAGTATAGATTCTTATGATTATTTGATAACCATGAATCAAAAGCAGGAGGATGTAGGAGTTGAAGACGACTACACGACCACGACATACTATCTAGAATGTAGTGTTAGGAGTCTAAAAACATAACATACCTTCACGCCTTCTCTATCCGAAGGTCTAGGCAGCGGTTGTTAAGCCTAGTCTCGTCGTTATGTTTACGACCCAAATTTAATATGTGGCGAACCTATTGCCACACCGGGCACAAACTTTCCAGTCATCGACATTTATCAAACATAACTTCCGAAAATAAATTCGATAAGTCATTGGTGTGAGCCAGGATTCAAACTTCTTGATTGAGAAGCGGAATACTCGACCACTGGCATCCACCACTGAGACATAGTAGTAGACTTAAAAAACCTATCATAAAAACCTACGATCGTCTGAAAAAAGAGCAATAAAAAGGCAAAAAGGGAAGGAGGTGAGTCGTGTCTTGTCTGACCTCTGCCTACTCCGCAACGGACTTGACGTGAAGTCAAGTAAGTAAATACTTAATGATGCTTGAAATATATTTTGCTTATTTAAAACTAGTTGACCTGGCGAATTTTTTTCCGCATGAAAAGTAATAAATAAGTAAATTTTGAATTTATAACTTTTTCTTTAATACATTTTTATATATTATATTTTTATACCCTCCATCTATTAAAAAAAAAACGCAAAAAAATCCGTTGGGTAGTTTCCAAAATCTAAGACAGGGGGAAAGCGACTTTGATAAATGCTATGTAATTATATAATAAACTAACATATATCTAAAAACAGGTCTATATACTAAAATAGGGCTGGGCACGTGTTTGGTAACTCCACTAAATTCAACTTTGGAGGCACTTACTTGGCTAAATATATAGAAACTTTGACGATACAATTCTCACGTCAATTTATCGCAGCCCATTCGTGGGGGTCAAAACTTCTGTGAACTCTGTACACAGTACAAGTAAGACGTAAATTCAATTTTAATATTGCCGAAATGCCAATTGGGACTGCTTAAACAATTGCTTGCAAATAACGAAGTTATATTCAAGAGTCAAGAAGAAAATTATTGACAAAAACTTTGCTAATAGCTACTGCGCAAGAAGTTTCTGATACTAATGATAAATAAATTTGATGTAAGGGATTTACTTTTATAAATAACTTCTTTATAATTGGTATTTAACTTTTTAATAAACATTCTTAAGGTTCAATATTGAGTAATTAGTTATTGTCCACAGCACACGGTCCCTGTATTTACTACTTAAATTTCTTTTTCACAGATTTCCGAGATATTTTTTATACTATAGGAGGGAAAACGAGCAGGCGTGTCACACGATGGCAAGCAACAAACGCCGCCCATTGGCACCTGACAGTTACGTTGCCGTTACTTGCAACGAGATACATAGAAAGGGTCGTAAGGGGGATGGAAAAGAGAGAGGGGAAGAGTTAGGCTGGGCCCCCGGATAACTCTCTCACTGAGCGAAACGTGACATGAGCCACTTTAATAATTATGAGTATATTGCCGGTTGAGCCGATGTATTCATGCAGCGAACTGCATGGTTCCACCACTGTGTGTCGCTTGCTTCGTCTTTCAGAAAGCTTGCCATAGAATAAGAGATAAGAAAGTAGAAAAAGCTAATACAAGCGAAGAATGCAAACTTTTATCATATTTTTAGCGTCCTGAAATCACCTTCCAAAAGTTACATTTCAACATGGAAAGATTACCTTAGGCGTCGTTGACTACTACACCCAACTACCACCATTATGGACTTTGTATAAGCTTAGTCAGATCAAAATGATCATAAATTCTTTACATTTACTAATTAATTAAATCAGCCTATAAACAAACAATAATAAAATCATATTATAACATAAAAAACAATGTTTATTTATCCTACAATCAAACAAGTAAATTTATTGTGCATACAGTTGTAAAATTTCACAACACACAAATGATTCAATTTATAACGCGGCAAAAAGCCAAGCATATTTCAATAAATAATTTTGTACCAATCAAACAAATGGAAACATGCATTACCGATTCAGTTGCACGTGATTAACATATCGATAAAATTTATCGATACCACCCCCTCGCTATCCTGTAGGTGGGTCTGACGATGATTCGAATTAAACAATTCGTGTGGCTGACCACCGCTGACAAATTATCGTACAATATATAAATCGATGGAGTTCATGTTGCAACGTGTTCGTTAGCCGACCAGGCATGAAGGGGTGTTTTGTTTTTTTTAGTGTATTTTTTTTTTTTTTTTTATTTTATTGGTTACAAGTTACATAGTATACATGATTATTGTTCATTGTCCCACAAAACTGCACAAACAATTTGTCTGTGGGATCCTTATTTGATTTTAAACCCATGATTCATTGATTCATTGTATCTACATACATACGATCTCTGATTTTACTCTGGTGGTAGAGTCTACTCTCTTTCCATTTACTACTATTCTGAGATCCTTTTCCTGTTTCTTCCATGCTTATTATTCCCTTCATACACATTGATCGGTTGTGGACACATGTCTTGGCTTTCCTTGATTATAGCTGATTATTATGCCTGAATTATGTAACCGAAATAATTTTTTGGCATCATATTCGGAACGTAACGTTCGGAAATATTTCCAAAAAAGTCACTGGCGTGTTTCGAACTTAAAAACAAAAGCGCCACTAAACTAACGAGACTACTAAAATTATAAAGATAAGTGAGAAACTATCTCGGTCAAAGTTTGAAACTACATAATGTTACCGATATCCACAAATATGATTGTACATTATGTATCTAATATATAAAATTCTCGTGTCACAATTTTCGTTCCCATACTCCTCCGAAACGGCTTGACCGATTCTCATGAAATTTTGTATGCATATCGGGTAAGTCTGAGAATAGGACAACATCAATTTTTTATTGCCCTAAATCACAAGGGTGTCAATATTTTTTTTTGTTATTTTTCGATACATTTCTGTTTTTTATGTTTTTTATAAAACGGGATACAAAAATACCTAAATTTTCAATCCCCTACGATCAACCCTCAATTTATAAATTTTATTTTTTGGCAAGTCAACGTTTGCCGGGTCAACTAGCAGTTATATAAAATCCAAAAACAAACCAAACATTTATTTTATATAAGGATTTATACGAATTAAACGATCATAATTCCAATAATTTTATATAAAATAACGTCAATCAAATCCATCTTCAATTCATTCGTGTAAAATAATAAAATTGATCGTATTCATTGTGGATTCCAAATGTGTTGACTATGTTTAAATTCGGCGTCGGTAAGGGTGAACCTTTGCTTCGACCTCGGTTAAACCAAATTTAATATATAAAACACCTGATAATATATTTTTATCTGTAATGTAATTGGATTATTGGAGTAAGGTGTTTCCTGAAGATTTAAAAATATATATTGCTATAGCAAGAGTTAAGAGAGTGATAGACGCGAGTGGTCAACAACTTATGGCGCTCTATTCTCGCTTTCTACCCCGTATAGGACTTGGCTATGTTTTTTTTTATGGGATAGGAGGGCAAACGAGCAGGCATGTCACCTGATGGTAAGCAACCAACGCCGCCCATGGACACCAGCAACACATACAGTGTTACTGTTGCGCTGCCGACCTTTAAGGGATAGGGGATAGGAAAGGATGGGGAAGGGGGGTGGGCCTCCGGGTACCTCTCTCACCGAACGAAACGCGGCATGAGCCACTTTACGTCAGTCTTCTGAGAGGTCGTGGTATTTCACCGGTCGAGCCGGCCCATTCATGCAGCGAACTGCTTGGCTCTACCACTGTTAAAATTATGTTGTACTATGTTTTTATTCTAAACGACCAAACCTAGGATAGGTTCTATTAGGGTATCTTTAGATGACTAACGAGAGCTAGATATCTCTTGTTGTAATGATACAACGTTTGTTCGTTAAACAGGTAAATAAAATCTCTCTTAAACTATAAATAATTAATACCGTGTCCGTTTATTTATACTTTTTAATTTTTACATAATGTCTTAAAGATGTTAAATTATTTTTGTGCGGTAAATGAGTAAGTGGGCCATCTGGCGGTAAGTGACTAGCGCCGTCCATGGACAGTTGCCTCACAGATAGTGTCATAGTGACTTAATGAGAATAAGAAAGGGAGAAGGGAAGAATAGGGGATGAAAAGGGCGAGGACAGGAAATTTCCAAAAATCTACCTATAGACCATGGATGGATTGGAAATTTCTCTTACTGATCGAGACGTGACATAAGCATTGAGCAACTTTACTACGATATTCTGAGATGTCGTGATATTTCATCGATCGAGCTGGCCTGTTTATGTAACGAACTGCGTGACTCTAGGAATGTTAAAACAACAATATTAACAATGTTTAAACAACTATCTACGCTTAGTCTTAGAGAGGTTCGGCAACGCTTTCAATGAAAGGCATCGGTTTGACTCTTTTTGCGCAGAATTTTTATTAACAATTAACTTTAACATAGGAATCATTCTCAAAATCATTATTTGGCGAAAAGCTTATGAAAATTCCGTGCTTAAAATGTGTGATTAACCGATAAATGTGTTACATGACTCTCTAATAATGTAAGCTGAAACTCCTTTTTCTGGCTGACGTTGGTAAAAATGGTGAGTAGGTACAAAAGAAAGTAAAGTACGACATTTATGGGAAGTTATTTAGATTTACGACTCCATCAACTGATCGAGGCCAATTTTTAAAGTGGAAATAAACAAACTTTTTTTTTTATAACTAAAACATTTTATCGATAAAGTTGATGTGGAAGCCGAGCTTTTTACGACCATAAGAGGTGCTTAATCATAATAAACTTTGTACTTAAATACAGTGCTTGTCTCAAATCATAATTGCGCTGATTTTTGTTGTTTTCTAAAAGCGTAAATATACAAGAAAAGAGAAATTACATGTGTCAGTGTGTTTGTACTCAAAGATGTAATGAAAATATCTGCAGTAGGCTACGAGAATAGACCGGCTCAAACGGAGTAATACCATCTTACCAAACCACACCTCTCAGAAAATCGGTGAGAGAGATATTCGGATGTCATCCACCCTCTTACTCCTTTCTACACCACTTTAAAACCGGAAATGAATAAGTGACCCTCTTGTTGTATACGGGCGGCGTTAGTTACTTACCACCAGGTGACCCGCTTGCTCATTGGCATTTATGTCTATATATGTTTTACTAGCAGTGCCTGTGGACTCCATTTCGCGTTAGAAATATTTTACTTCCTATATCGCCACGCAACACCCTTTATTCTGTTAATATCTTTGAAGATATTTGTGTAAGCTGTTTAGAGTACAGGGTAGAAATATACTAATTAATAATTTACAACTTGGACAGTAAAAGCAGCCTATTGGAGATGAGCATATGCAGTTTTTTTTTTACATATTTTGATTTGTTCTTTAATACAGTAGATTGTTTTGTTCTATCATTATACGTATGCGATGAAAGTTTTTTTTACAACCCGGGTTATATTATTCATGAAGAATTCTTCACTTTAACTTTACCACAATAACGTGACTATCTATAGGTGAATTTTTTTGAAAATCGTTTCGATAGATCCAAAGATTACCCCTTGCAACGTTACAAGCTCACAAACTTTACCTCTTTATAATATTAGTGTAAATTGTAGAGCGTATCTTTTCAAAATTCAGTTGGATGCCGAAATCCAAAGGTACAGCGAGATTCATCTTCTTGAAAACGGAGTGGCCCGTCAGTAGTTCTCCAGTCTTGTAGAAAACAATTATCCGTTGATCAAAGATTATTTCGTGATTTATTACATCACTTTGTTCCACTTAGTCGTCGTCGTTAGTAATCTTGGGGTAATCCCCTGATAGCATAGTTGAAAACTTAGCAGCTCCCAATACACCATTCACTCTTGCGCGTCTGTGAGCTATCGATAATATCATATTATTTGAAATATATCACACACTTGGGAACATATATCGTACTTCATGCCTACATATACAGATACATAATATATTTATTTTGATTAACAATCTAATAACTGTGAATGGTTTCTCTTTGTTCATTCATAATATAGGTCTCGGAAATGGATCCAACATTTTTTTATTTAAAACGCAAATTAAAAATAAAAGTTACAGTAAAAGCTTATATACTTCTGCAGCCATAAAATAGGAAGCTATCTATAGAAATAAATATATTTCAATGATTAAAAAAAAGACGTGGTGTCGTGGGACACCAAGTAGGAACGAAGTTCCTTCGGCTAATGTACAATTGACAAAATTTGCAAAAAAATCGTGCTTATTTTTATTTAGGTTTTCTTGATTTTTCTCTTAAATTTTGCTGATTAGTTTTTATTTACTTACAAGACTTAGCTTTAGGACTTGACGTTTTAGTTTATAAATACCGGATAATTCTAAGGAAGAATGATCGCACTTGTACGTACCATTTTCTGGTTCCTTCTGTAAAAAACATATATAAAATTGAAAACATGGAAAATAAAACTCCAAAAAAGAATTCCGATACCGGGATTCGAACCCACCTTTGGACGTAAGCCCCATGGAACTCCACAACTCACGGTGTTGTGATAGGCGCATGCAGTGGCGTACAGCGATCACAACTAGGCCGTGGGAGCCTAGTGAGAGGACGGGATACTCAAAATCCCTAAAATCTTGTACAGTACAGTAATACATTAAAAGCAAAGAAAGTTATAAACAAAAGAAAAAAAGAACTAGGCTTATCGGTCTAGCCCATTCACGCGTAACGTCATGAACATGAAGGGGAAATAAGCAATCATTTATATATATATACAAAAGATATAAAGATAAAAGAACATACCCATTCACCCGGACCTGAGTAAAGAAAGCAAACATGTGTAAAGGCAAGTTAACACAAGAAATTCTGATCACGTACTTTCATACCATTACGTAAAGTCTGCATTGGCGTACATCGAATTAAGTGTATTAGAGGTTGCCGAACTACTGTACATCTGTAAAACTGTTTCTTTTATATATATAAATATATATATTTGTAAGAGAACCGCAATGGGTTTGTGTAAATTTTTTAACGTGTTGTTGCGACTTTCCGCCGCCCGTGTTAAAACTTTTGTTTACCTACCATTTGGTACACTACTTTATTGTTCGTAAACATTTGATAAGATACAATAAAAATGAATGATTGAATTGAGGAACGTTGTTTACGTTCCGTAAACAAATGGTAGGCGAGATACATGACAAAGATATGTGTGTGGGTGTTTGCTTTTATCCCGGGTCATCGAAAATAGTTTTATGCAGATCTGAGTGCAATTTTATGTATAGCTGTATTTGTCTTTGGTTTTGAATTGAAATTTCGTATGTATTTGGAGCTAGCTAGTTGTAGCTTTTAGCAACAACCGATATATACATAAATAAGCCCGGCAGTTAACTTGCAGTATAGATAAATAGCCTAAATACCGAATCCGACGAGCTTATTTGTGAATCTAAACTATAATGCAATCCATTAAAATACACACAGAAACATCATTCAAATCAGTCCAGCCGTTCAGGTGGAGTTCACTGTCACCACACGTACAGAAGAATTGTATTTAGAAAGTTGCCGGAGCGTGAACTACAGTGGCGCTATTTTTACGGCCGAAACCAATAATTAATCCCAACCCGAATTTTGCTATCTAAGTTCAATATTTCAATCCATTTCCCAACTTACAGGCATGCCCATAACCAATCTATAGATTGATTTTGTTTGCGAAAGCGATCGACAGATACACAATAATCTTAGATTGGCTTCAATCTTAGATTGGAGATTGATTATTGGTTTCGACCGTTAAAGTATTGGTGAGCTACTTCACGTTTCATAACTCCTATAATACGGGTAGTATTGATAGTAGGCAGTAATCAGTATTCAGGCGTACCGATCAACCGAGCCGAATGTTTTCGAACTAGTATGACGCAGTTAGCCGACTATTATAAGAGGGAGAGGTGCGTAGTTGTGTGGAGACGCACTTCTAGTGACTCCGGCGAGATGGAATGACAGCTACTTAAGCAAATCGAAGTTCTTTTGTTTGGACGTTTGTTAAAGATTTGTAAGCATTATTTGGAAGCTATACTACAGCATGGTGATCATCCAACACCGCTCGTGCCAGCTGTGACATATTCTCTCACACATCGACCTCTGTTTACAGTAGTTTGCGTCCAAATATCGTATAATTTGTTTTGTGTGTTTGACTCGGTTGTTTATTCAAAACCTTGGTTATAACGAGTCACAAGCCTCAGAACCTCGTTACGTTATTAATATTATATGAATTATGAGAAATATTGTATAAACTTTATTCATTTATTTGATGCAATTATCAAAATTAAAACAACATTAAAACAACTTTTTATGGATTATGTCGCGATTATAACTGAAAATGATCTCTGTAAAGAGTTCGAAAGGTCGGGAAATAAATAGAAAATAAGTTTTATATAAACTCGATATCATCCATAAAAAGTTGTTTTAAAGTTGTGAATGTGATTCGCGAAAATCAAAGAAAAATAAAAAATAATTAGAACATTTGTGTTGTTCTATTACTGTCTATGTTACGTGTACAAATTTATTGCCACATTTCAAATCCATTCAAAATGACCATCAAATTTAAAATGTGACTCTTTTCTACGGTGAGACCAAGCGTAGCGTTTCGCCAAAATGACTGTGGAAATTAAACTAAATTATGCTTATTATTTAATTGACAATAACACATTATCGTTATAGTTAATGTAATCAATTTTAACAGTGATACAGCCAAGCAGTTCGCTGTGTAAGGGATACTACACCTCGTGGCACGTACATGTACGTGCCATCAATAGTATATAACCACTGTACGCACAGTATGCAGTAGTGGTCGGTGTGTAGTGACACACAGTTGTCGCTGACACGAATAAACATGACAATATTCTAATTACGTCTTTCATTAACGACCACTCCCTTACCATCATGAAGAAGTACCAACTCGCGAACACCAGCCACCAGCACAGTCACTAGTAACGTCATCCGTTACAGCTGCATGAATGGGCCGGCTCGACCGGTGAAATACCACGTCATTTTAGAAGATCGACGTAAAGTGGCTCTTGCCGTGTTTCGTTCGGTAACCGGAGGCCCACTTCCCTTCCCCATTCTTTCCCCTTTAACTCCCTTAAAGGTCGGCAACGCAACTGTAACACTATATGTGCTTCAGGTGTCCATGGGTGGCGCTGGTCACTTACCATCAGGTGACACGCATGCTCGTTTGCCCTCTTATGCTATAAAAAGGATACTTAAATGATTACAACTAACTAAAGCAGAAAAGCTGATGATCCACCATTTTGATTGATCTTATTTAACATACGCAAACAAGGAAATACGGAGGGCTAATTTGGCTGTACGAGATGTGGGGTATATTGGAGGTAGGTACATCTATTGATTTAGTTTAGATTCAATGTCACTGATACATTTAAGGAATGAAACGAGACTAACATTAACAAATAGCTAAACAAAATAACGTGGATTAAAATTAAAACTGTATCATTATGAGAATAATTTTGAGATAACCATTCATTACTTTAATATTCGAGGAGTTAATGGAGAATTTAGGCTGCGATTTGCAGACCTCTGCAGTGTATGCATTAATGCTGACTCCACAATCCTCCTTCGGAACAGTAAGATATCCTGTACTGCGACTCCATCTCTTGAACTGCATCTTGTATTAGGATGCGAGAGTATTGAGGTGATCACGAGTATTTTTAATTTCGTTTTATTCCTTTAGAATACACGCAAATCAAAGGTGTATTTTTGGCAGAATAACAGAACGATTTTTTTTTGGTACCATAGAATAGAGGTTGATATAAATAGAATCTTTATGTCCAAACTTTTGTTAACAATCCAACCTTTTGTTAACCTTTCAACAGCAAGTCCTTTGCGGAATAGGTAGATAAAAAGGTGGGCGATAAGAAACTGTTTTTTCAGTTTTTGATTACTTCTTCACTTTTGTAGCTCTTGTCATATAACAAGGTCTCTAAATCGATAACCTAATTTGCAAACCTAAGAACTCCACTTTTTTTTCTAAAATGGAATTTTGATACCGGCAGACACTAGTATAGTAGTAATATCTAGATATTATCTAGTTTCTATGGCTATAAAAAAGATTCGAATTCGAAAAAAAGTGGAGATATTAGGTTTGCAAATTAAGGTATGGAAATGTCACTTTTCAATCGATATATTTGATCATGTAAGTAAAATATCATAACATAACTTCACACCTTTTTCTACCCAAAGGTGTAGGCTGTTATGCTGTAGCGGCTGTTATGCCTCGTCCCGCCGTAAAAGTAAAATGTGCCCTTAATCGTCTCTAGCATGTTAGAAAATTTTATTTTCACCAAATTATTATTAAAAAGTCCCGGTGATTTAGTGGTCGAACACCACGCTTCTGAATCAAGAAGTCGCGGTTTCGAATTCTGATTGCCCGGCCGTAAACTCGAGAGACGAGGTTTAATAGCCGTTGCCTATACCTTCGGTTAGAAAAAGGCTTGTATATTCATGTTTATTATTAAAATATAATTAAACGTACAACGCCCGTTCCCGTCCACTTCATTTATTTTCACAAACATGCCCCGCAATACGGATCGTCTCTCCGGATTATGACGTCCCTAATGGAAAAGTGGCGCAATCTATATCTAACACATACATAACATAATTTCACGCCTTTTGTTACCCGTAGGTGTAGGCAGCGGCTGTTAAGCCTCGTCTTGCCGTTATGTTTACATCCCAAATGGAATAGGTGGCGAACCTATTGCCATACCGGGCACAAAGTTTTCAGTCATCGATATTTATCACACTTAACTTTCGAAAAGTCATTGGTGTGAGCCAGTGTCTGGAATCGAACCCGGACCTCTGGTTCAGAAGCCGTGTGCTCGACCACTGCGCCACCCATCTAATAATAGCGGAAATATAATTACAATTACAATATATAACTACCAATTTGTGAGCGGGCGTGTGGGACGGGCCTTGTGGTCCATTGGTAAATCTATCGACTACAGTATCAAGGTTGACGTGTTCCATACCGGGACCAAACGCGAGTACAAATATTTATGTTATGCCTGAATGTTTGTAAGGCGTCTGGGCGTTTTTCTAACTATGTATGTATTTACAAAAAATATATTACTTATTAATATCCCATAACTAGTTTC
Source organism: Euproctis similis (assembly GCA_905147225.2). Taxonomy (NCBI): domain Eukaryota; kingdom Metazoa; phylum Arthropoda; class Insecta; order Lepidoptera; family Erebidae; genus Euproctis; species Euproctis similis. The sequence goes on from LR990106.1 coordinate 19,877,250, forward strand.
CATAACACAAACATTTAGTTGATTAGCTTAACACTGGAGGGCGTTGTGTGTATTGTGTCCAAGATATTATTGTTATTACGAGTATTAATTTAATTTTATTATACATTAAATTTTCTCTCGTATACAGCTGCTCGCCAAACTTCACATGACAATCTACCGTATTAATGAACAAAAACCACATTGTTCAGTGTTACAGAGCGTTATTATCGCGACGCGCAGTATGTAGTGTGAATTGTTCACTGATATAGAGGTAAGGGTGACTGCATATGTCCTATTGAAAAAGTAAAATTTCATCAAATATTCAACATATAATAATAACTTTGTTTACGAAGGTGTTGACAGCGGCTGAAATTTTTAATTTAGTTACTTTAAGCGGAATGAACTTTTACATCCTACATGAAATAAGTGGCGGAACCTACTTTCCATACTTCGTGAAACTGAATAAAAGGAGAAGTAATAGAAGATCGATGACCGACAAGTTGTCATTGATATTCATCAGACATAATCATAGCCCGTATTCGATCTCACAACTTCTTGATTCAGAAACGGGTTGCTCGTGTTCCTTACCACCGACACATTGGATAACTTAACTTATTTTATAATTGAACATAGAAATAATAGGTGTATGATGTGCTTTTTGTGTAACGTTAACATTGATAAAATAACTATCTTAAATAAGCGCACTTACTACCTACTCACTATGTAGGTAGTTTTAATTAATTAATGATAACCCACAGATAAGTGTAGCTAGGAGACCGATGGATGTTATTTTTACTGTATCTAAAATTAAATTTTTATTGTGAAATAACTCTGAAGATACTTTAAAATTTTGATAAAAAGTATCAATTTTTATGGTGATTTAATCAAAAAATAAATCATGTAAAATGTTTGACAACTGAGCGACGTAACAGAGACGATATTCCACTTGTACGCTTCATTAAATTCTAGAAAGTTCTTTTACCATTCAATATTTTATGAATGTGAGGTACTATTCATAAATATTCTTCTATCCCTGTCACATAAGATATGAAATACACAAGTTAATATTGGAGTGGGAACAGCAATATAAATTTAAACGCAGACATATTATACAATTTGAAAATTTTTGAAGTTTTAATTCATCTTAAGGCAGCCATCTTTTCAGAAAAGATGTGCATTGAAGGAATTCATATCTTTTATGAGATATCAATATTTCAAACTATTATATTCTCAGATTTATAGCGTCAGATATATAAATAGCTTACATCGATGAAAAATATAACTACCCGCTAAATGAGCATAAATATTTTTTATAGAATACTGAGCAACTAGCGCCGCCCATGGACAATTGCAACACAGGTTGTATTACAACTGCATTGCTGGCCTTTATGGGATAGGGATGAGGAAAGAGAGGGAAATGAAATGGGCTTCCGAACACCTCTCTCTTTAAATAAAACACGGTATGAGCCACTTCATGTCGATATTCTAAGAAATTCATATATTCATATTCTAACAGAACAGCATAATTCGTTGACAATTCAGCAAAAATATGTATTACTAGCAGGCCGCGTAAACTTCGTACCGCTATATTGTATGTAGCTTCCCGCCTCACGGTGTTACTCGCGTACAAACAAAATGTCGATGACGACCATGATCCCACATAGCCTATGTTACTCAGTGATAATGTAGCTTTCTAAAAAAAAAGAATTATTAAAATCGGTCCAGTACTTTGTGAGTTTATTTGTTACATACAAAAATACAAATCTTTCCTCTTTATAATATTAGTATAGATCAAATTGGATTATGCAATTTATCTAATACAGAAATAGCTCGGTGATGTCAGAGTAACGAAACATATATAGTCGACAATATCAACCATATTTAGAGTGTTGTTAAAAACAGCGGTATGGTTTTGCGATTTGAGTGCCAGTGTGACCGAGTTCGAAGTCTGTCGTTAGCAGCACTGACGTGGCAATGACTGCATATCGCAGTGAGCTGCGCCATTTTTGCTACCAGTTCACTAAACTATGAACAGAGATTTTAAGCTTTTTCACACTTTTTTTGCTCTTTCTCATTTTTTGTTCATCTTATTTAATTTTCTTCTTCGAATAATATTTACAGAAGGTAGGATTTTATGTTTAAAATTGAGTTGTCCGTAATTTACGTTAGATGTTTCCCCAAAATAAATTATAAAATACCACCGCGACAAAACCAATTAATCCAATATTGTGTTTCAAATAATTAAGCTGTAAAATTGAAAATAGCAATCTCCGTAGACTTGGTACCTACTCTCTGTCGCTATTCAAAACGAAGGTATTTTTGTTTAAGTCTAACGCAATTCACTTCAAAATAATTTCATTGTGTCTTTGTTACTAATACTGACCTATAAAAGATTTTTCTTTAGAAAAGGAAAAACGAATTAATTTTCTATATCAATCTGAAAAAAAAATTAAACTCCCGAGCTCAAGTTCAACGACGCTTTAGTACAACTTTTGTACTAACCAGAACAAAATACAAATATTGTTAAGGAAGTACTGAAAATACTGAAGACATATAGTATTGCGTAGTCTAAAAGCACTTTATTTAGTCTTTTTAAAATTAATTTAAGTAATTTTTTTGTATGTTACATATTTTCAATTAAGTCCGGAATTGTATAGAAAAATAACTTTATAAAACATTCTGCAATTTAAAACTAATTGAAAAAGGACTCGCAAAGACTTTAATGAGAGCACACCAATTTTAATACATTCGTTCATTGAATACGAATGTAGTGTCATTATCTTATTTCTTCTCGTGACTTTCTACCTAAAAAGGGAACTTCTTATTTAAGAAACACAAATTCAATTATTCGTGATAAAATTTCTATATCTCTATAGCTTGGATTTTTGTATCAATTGTATAAATTTAATTTTGAAATATTGTTTACTTTTATACATATATTATACATTTTTAATATATATAACATAACATAACTTTACGACTTTTGTTATCCGAAGGTGCAGGCAGGGGCTGTTGAGCCTCTTCACGCCGTTATATTTACGTCCCAAATGGAATAGGTGGCGAACCTATTGCCATACCGGGCACAAAGTTTTCAGTTATCGATATTTACCACATGTAACTTCTGATAACAATTTCAAAAGGAATCGAACCCGGACATCTGGATCAGAAGCCGTGTGCTCGACCACTGGGCCACCGAGATATACATACATAAATAATAAAAATAATATACATAAATAATTAATAAATATAAAAAAGGATTTGATTGAAACTGTTATTGTTTCAGTGGATATTTTATTGGTGCTCTCCCTAAATCTACCACACGACTTCTTGATTCAGAAGCAGGGTGCTCAACTTCCAGAAGTTGGTCCAGACCAACGAGACTTGGAGGAGTTTTGTTTTTCATTTTTAAATATATTTAGACACTTATTTTTGAACTTGTTAGTACGTTCACACTATAAACTACTCTATAAAGAAATAAGCTAATGATAGTATCTTGGATACAATACACACAGCGATATCTAGATCCAAGCTAAAGAACTAAATTCTTGTATTATGGAAACTAGATAACGGATATTAATACATATTTATTTTTCTTTGGTAAATATTTGTGCTCGGGTGAGGATCGAACCCGCCAACCTCGATTCCGATTGCCGATTGGTTATTTTACCAACGCATCACGAGACCCGTTAGATAGGTTTCTCATAGATTAATAAAGCATGTATAATTACCGACTTCCCTTGTATTAAAATAGATAATATCTAATAAGCTCATACACACTGTCTGCTTCGTTATCGTAATATTAATTAATGTGCGATGATTGACACTGATTGAATTTGATCCCCGCCATATTGTAATCACGGCATATTTATAATGACGTATATTTAAACAAGCGTTTAGGAACGGTGTTAGTTATTTATAGCTACAATAATAAAGTTTAAAAAGCTAAAACAAAAAGCTTAACAGTAGTAGAGTCAAGCAGTTCGCTGCAGGAATGGACCGGCTGGACCGGTGAAATACGACGACGACCACGACCTCTCAAAAGATCGACGTAAAGTGTCTCATGCCGCGTTTCGTTTGGTGAGAGAGGTACCCGGAGGCCCACCCCCCTTCCCCATCCTTCCCTATCCCCTATCCCTTAAAGGTCGGTAACGCAACAGTAACACTAGCTATATTATGTTGCTCGTGTCCATGGGCGGCGTTGGTTGCTTATCATCAGGTGACACGGGATTCGAACCCGAGACGGAATTCTGAAGCTGTTTGCTCGTCCTCCATATCATAGAGACGATAGTTCAATATAATATATCCCCATATATGTTAATAGGATGAGATATTGGCAAATGTTGATTGATTTGTAATTATTATACAGATACAGTTGATTGATAGATGAGTTTCATTGAGTTCACGTCTTAACTCTCACGTTTCGGTGGTCTAGTGGTCAAGCACACGGTTTCTGAATCAAGAGGTCGTGGTCCGAATCCTGGCACTGGCTCACACCAATGACTTTTCTAAATTGTTTTCGGAAAGTTATGTGTGATAAATACCGATGACTGAAAACTTTGTGCCCGGTATGCCAATAGGTTCGCCACCTATTCCATTTGGGACGTAAACATAACGGCGAGACGAGGCTTAACAGCCGCTGCCTACACCTTCGGGTAACAATGGCGTGAAGTTATGTTATGTGTCATGTTATGTTAATAGATTATACGCATTTTCATTATTAAGGATATTATTTTATAGAATGGGGCGCAAACGAGCGTTTGGGTCTGGTGGTCTGTGCCGAGCGTCTCTCATAGTCTGCAACTTATAGTGTCATATGACAACTGTTTTGCTTTCCTTTAAAATGGATGATTTAGGAGTAGGACCTCCTATTCGTGACCCCCTTTACTAAACCATAAGGGAGAAGGGGGTGGTTTTTCGGAAATATATAGTTTAATAAATGATTTGTTTTGGTGGTCTAGTTGTCAAGCTCCCTGCTTCTGAATTAAAAAGGCGTGGTATTTATTCGACACTCACACCAATGACTTTTCGGAATTATATTCCAAAGTCATGTGCGACAAACATAGCAGACTAGAAACACTGTTTTCATTTCATTTGGAACGTAACGATTCGGTGAGTCGAGACGCAACTGCTGCTACTTATAGCTTCCGGTAGGAAAAGGCGTGAATTTATAATAGAATACGTATTTCCCGCGATCCATATAATAATATTGTGATTGAACAGAGATTATATTATGATATACCGATAATACAATCAAGTTTCTAATCGGCATATAGACCATTTGTTACAATTGATATTAATTCATATTTGTATATTGCAATTCGTTATTGCACACGATTCAAACAATGGGAATAATATTTTAGTTGGTTTTTTGTAATTAAATTATCAGTGTATCCGTTACAATCGATCTCAGTGGTAGAGCCAAGCAGTTCGCTGCATGAATGGGCCGGCTCGACCGGTGAAATATCACGACCTCTCAGAAGACCGACGTAAAGTGGCTCATGCCGCGTTTCGTTCGGTGAGAGAGGTACCCGGAGGCCCACCCCCCTTTCCCCATCCTTTCCTTTCCCGTATCCCTTAAAGGTCGGCAACGCAACAGTAACACTATATTATTATGTGTTGCTGGTTTCCATGGGCGGCGTTGGTTGCTTACCATCAGGTGACACGCTTGCTCGTTTGCCCGCTTATCCCATAAAAAAATCGAGTAATTTGATCATTTCAATAATTAAAGATTTACCACATGGAGTTTTTATTTTTTATAGATGTTTTAGATAACTTATTTTTATAAGCCTTGATGTTTTTTTTAATATACGGAACAGAATTGTGAACATTACAGGCTTTTCCATGGTATTAATACAATATTAAACAGAAATTTTAGTTTTCTTTCCGCCAGTCGCTCCGCTAGAATTCCGGACCCATGGTGATTACATTCGAACGTACTACGATTATTTATTAGTATTACACGTGAACATGCATTGGTAAGTTGAAAAGTCGAGTGCTTCTCGAATGATGGCGCCCTCTACCGGTGAGGTTTCTTTACTACATTTTACACGAATTATAGATAAAAACCACACCGTTGAAACCCTCTATCCATTAAAAAACCGCATCAAAATCCGTTACGTTGTTTCAAAGATATAAGCATATAAATGGACAGACAGCGAAAAGCGACTTTGTTTTATACTATGTAATGATGATAATTGAACAAGTATTTCACGAGGAACAAGATTATTAGCTGAAGAAGCCCAAAAACATATAACACATTCTTATAAATAACAATTGTATTTCTAAGTGCAAATGAATAGCTACTAACGCTATTGTATTTCAAAACTATTCTGAGATTAACAAGAAAATTGTGTGTTTTTTATTGGTTTTCTAACAATTAAATAAGTAATAATAATATAAGTAATTTTCTAACATTAAAAAAATCCTTTATGGATTACATCGCGTTTATTTAGAACTTATTTTCTATTTATTTCCCGACGTTTCGAACTCTTTATAGAGATCATTTTCACGAATGACGAACAAAAAGACGTCGGGAAATAAATAGAAAAATAAGTAGTTTCTTGTTATAAACATAAAGTTCCTTACATCAAAAATGTAATAGATCTAACTAAATTAGTTAGCCATCAAAGATACTGATGTGCTTCTTCGAGAAGAGTGAACGCTTCTCGAAGGTGTGATTTATCTCTATTATAGAGATCAAGTCACTATTAACAGGACTAGTTTTCTGAAGGTGACACATAATTTTTTTTATGAACTTATGGCAAAATTGGCAGTGTAAAATTTTGAAAAAATATTAGTGCATATGTTGATTTTTGCTCGACATATTAATATTTATTCTTTTTAAATACGGCATTGAGGTCACTGTCAATTAAAAATCCCTTATAATAAAATTAGAAAGACTTTACTTCATGAACATGAACCCAGTGTTAGCATCTGTTTTCTATCTTAACTTTATGCTTAGTTCCTTGCAGGGTAAACAAGGGTAATAAACTATAGAAATAAGCTACTAAAACTAACATAACATAACTTCACGCCTTTTTTGCCCGAAGGTGAGACACACAAAGCTTTTAGTCATCGATATTTATCACACATAACTTGCGAAATTAATTTCGAAAAGTCATTGGTGTGAGCCGATGCGAGGATACAAACCCGCGATTTCTTGATTCGGAACCGGGGTGCTCAACCTCTGGACTACCGAGACTATATTATATTTTTATTCAAAAACCTACAACTCACTTTGTTACCTTCGGGTAACAAAGTGAAGTTATGTTTTAGTTGTAAAAATACATAACAAGGCTTGTTGAAAAATCGATAAGATAAAACATAAAATTGTGAAATACTTTTCGCAATGTTAACAAGTTTATTTTTCTCCACTGAACATACAGGCAACATTTATAAGATTTACAGCATCTCTTACTTGAACTTACCAACGTAAAATGTAAAATATACACTAAGAATGCAAACTTTGATACGTGGGATATTATGTTTGCATTTGTGTTCCCTGAAGGCCATGATTCACGATTCATAGGTTCTCTACTGCTATAAAAATTGTAAGAATTTTAATATAAAATGTGTAAATCTTACTATGAATAGATGATTCTTTGACATTGAATTTTACTTTCTTTGAAAGTCTTACAAATGAATGCGATGAAAACGAAAGTTATGATGTCTTGAAGGGAAGAAACCAGAACGAAAGCAAAGATAATGGATGATGGAGTGTTGGCCAACAGGTTGCTGGAATTGTATATCATGAAAGTGTTTTTAGCAGGAAGGGTAACTGAAACAAGGATGTCGTTAGGATACAGCGTAAATAGTTCCTTGTGTAAATTCCTGGTCGCAAAGAACATTAGCAGAAAAGCCCGGCCAGCTAGCCAGCTAGCTTTTCACAATACGGTACTGATCCCAACGCTAACTTATTCAAGCCTGAGTTGGCTATGGGAGAATGTGGATGAAAGATCTTTGTTCTCTCGGTCTACTTCACAAGGGACTTAGGATGAAGTAATGTAGATACATTAAACAGAGTTTCACAGGTGTAAAACTCAGATTTACAGATGTAAAACTGTGTGAGTACCTTGCATTAATTTAGTTTCTTAACAATTTCGGTGGTCTGTATTCCTATCACACTGCGCTTTAGAATAAATACTCTTGAATCCGGGAGATAGATCAATGTGTTTTCAATAGTGTGCCTGTTATAGTATGGTAAAAAAATCCGTCATATCCGTCATCTAATAATATATTTTGATCTTTCGGTTTTGAAAGGAAACTACAAATTAAATTAACACGAAAAAAAAAATTACAATATATACAATTAAAAAGTTAGCTAAAATCAAATTTCTCCGCATCTCGGTCTACTAGTAGCGTGCCCAGAAGACTGGCCGCATTGCCACGCTGAATGACAATGCTAATCCTCTGTGCGAGGTACACCATAGACCAGCCCTCTGGTCGCTGGCTCTGGTGGAGAGGCCTCGATCAGTCTCTGTGCAAGATCTAATAATAATCTAATACGAAAAAAAAAGCATTCCATTTTTTTATCACAAGCAATTGTAATTTTTCTGTTACAAGTTTACAACCAACTACATAAATAATATAATATTAAGTGTTTCGAAACAAATGTAGTCAGGCACTCGTTGATCCAAACAAATTCAGATGTGGATCGTTTTCAATCAACTGACTCTGTTGGTACTGACTCGGGCCCAATTATTAAGATAAATCACACCTTCGAGAGGCACTCACTCTTGTGGAACAATTTCACCTATTTCTTGGAAGGCTTTCTAATTTATAGTTTCGTATGAATTACTGGACGTTTGATAAAGGGAAAAGTAATACTTATTTATACAAGAGTAGCTAGATAAAAACTTATTATTTTATGACATGATAATGGATCTTAGAGAAAGATATGTAGTGTGATTTAAAACTTCAATTTAAACTGCAATTAAAGGTTTTTAAATTGAACTGATTTTAAAAAGTTAAATTTGTTACTCACTAAATTAGGTTATCTTAGTTATCGCTGAAGGATAAACTCCGAAATGAGTATATCCGACAGAGAACTGGAGTAACCGACATAGCTCGTAGAAGTGGCAATGGGCTGGTCACATCTGCCGAAGGACCGATGGTAGATGGAGCAAGAAGGTCATTGAGTGGAGACCGCGACTTGGTAAGCGCAGAGTAGGACGCCCACCAGCACGATGGTCAGACGACCTCAGAAAGGCTGCTGGAAAAGACTGGATGCGGAAGGCAGAGAATCGGATGTTGTGGCGCAAATTGGGAGAGGCCTATGTCCAGCAGTGGACTGCAATAGGCTAATGATGATGATGATGAAATTAGGTTGGACTCAATATATCTTAATTGATAATTGTAATACAATTATTTTATAGTCTCGGTGGGCTAGTGGTCGAGCACCCCGCTTGTAAATCCAGAGGTCGCGGGTTTGAATCCTCACATTGGTTCACACCAATGACTTTTCGAAACAAATTTTTTAAGTTATATGTTATGCTACTGCCTATTCAGTAGGTTCGCCACCGTGTTCCATTTGGGACGTAAACATAACGGCGAGACGAGGCTTAACAGTCACTGCCTACACCTTCGGGTAGAAAAAGGCGTGAAGTTTTGTGTTATGTAATATAATTAGAATTGGTATTATTTAAAGCTTTGTGTTAAGTGAAGAACAATAATTAATAAGTATCAAACGTAATTATTGAGTTTTACTTAATACCATCTTTTCGAGGAAACCTGAAAATAGCAAAACGTATAATAAATACCTTTGAAGTTTAATTAAAGAGCACGTATTTTCAAGATGGCGCGTCGAGATGTACAAAATTGGGCATAACGCCACAGTAATATTATTTTCTTTTAAGCAATAGATTAACCACACAACTCCCTTTAGAAGTAGGCAGAAGAATGTGATTATGAAATAACAATATACATACACATATAAATTCATCCAAGTCCCTAACGAAGTAGGCAGATAGAACAGAGCGCCTTAAGGCGCGATTCTTATACACTCAATCGCATGCCTACTTTCAAAATTCTTGTCATAAATACTTTTGTTGGTTTTTAAGGCTTCGGAGATCACCTTCCGCTAAGACACTTTGAATAAAACTGTGTGAAAACTAAATATTATTCTAATAAGTAATATAGATTATTTTTAATTATAATTCGACTTGGTCTAATTTATTTGACACTAAAAAAAAACAGCAAAGTTATTGATGGACGAATCAAGAAATAAATGATTTGAAAATCTTAAACTCAAGAATACAGTAAAGATTAATGTTTAGAATTCAAAACCCAGCCAAGAAACAATTTGTACTAATTCTAGACTCATCATTAAGTTTTCAGTCTAGATAATAGGTGCACGTATTAGATAAATACGATCCAGCTAGTAGACTGGAATGAACTTATTTCAGATGCCCGACGAGCTGAAACTTTCAGGGCATTGTAAAGTTCACTCAATTGTAATTGTTTTTACAGATATTCAGATTTATTGACGGACAAGATTGGATTGGAGTTTCAAGATATTTGTTTGATTTCATGCAGTAAATAGTGATTGCTATAGTCATTTGTCAAAGTTTATTATTTTAATACTTTTGATTACATTTACTTAGCTAACAAATAGTCTGTATATGAGATTGTTTTAGTCTATACCACTTTTATAGTCTTATACATTCCTTTTTGCATTTAAAAGATACTTCTTTGTGTTATAAGAAAGAGGACAAATGAGCAAGTCATCTGGTGGTAGACCACTAGCCCGGCTCCTAGACATATCCTACAGTTTACAATTAAATCGTCATGTCATCGTCATCGTCACAGCAAGAGAGATGTGGTGATATTTTGGCCAGTCGAGCCAACTGGCTTTGTTGTGGAATCCTCGGTTTCTCTCTCGACTTTATTTTTTTGGCCATATGTGTATCCTAAAATGGCTTGACGGGTTTTAGTGTAAGAGATTATGGTTAAGTACTTGGCATGAAGAGCGTTCCACAAATGTCACGTCATTTCACCAAATTGTAAACAGTTATCATATTTGAAGCTAACTAGTTTGGAATAATATGTCGATATGCATACATACTTAAATAACTTCACGCCAAATCCCTTGCGGGGTAGGCAGAGAGAGCAGAGCGCCATGTATAATGTAGAAATGATTTAGAATAATATGTAGATGGCATATTTACAACCTAGTAACGGTACCAATTCTGAGAACTAAACTTTACAGACGATAGGAGATGAGAATGGTTATGTTACCTTTCAGTCTGATACATTATCGTTTTACGGTCCATAAACATGAGATTACAGGTCTTTTAGGGCACGTGTGTGTTGAAATGAACGTTATGTAACCAAATACAAAATTTCTTATAACATCTAAAATTGTACGAACATCTATTAAGTCATAGACAATACCGATTTTGTCAAATGCAATTAAATTAAACAGGTAACTAATTTAAAATAACAACAATAAACATGATTGTCTCGGTGGTCCGAAGGTCGGTGTACCTTCTTCTCAATAAATAAATTTTGACGGCGTATCTAGGCTTATAATAAGGACTCTTCGGATGTTATGTGTGATTAGAGTTAATAACTGACAGCATTAGAATAGGCAATAGGTTTCGCCACAAATTCCAATTTAAACGTAGAGTCAATTCTTATTACAACTTCTTACAAATATTATTTCGTTTCTTTCTCTTATGTTAAATTGAGATACGTTTTTCGGGTCACCAAGTTACAGGTTATACCTATTTTGGGATCCATTAATAAACCTACTTACATTAAATTTTGTAAGTTATGTGTTGAATAAAGAATGACGTTTTAAATACAAGACATTTCCTTGCTGTGTTATGTATTAGTTTTTGTTTGACCATGGATGTATGGATTTTTATGTTTTAAATGTTCTTGCTTCTATTGAAGAGTGATGTTTTATAAATACTTGTAAAGAAATATGAATGACATAAATAAAATAAAATATTTAATTCAGCGAGTCAACGCATAACAGCCGCGGCCTGCACCATCGGATAAAAATTGGCGTAAATCTATAATAAAATTGTATGGAATATTTTTTTATTATTTCATAAATTTTATGAGTTATTTTATGACTGCGACAGTTTGTGAAGATATTTGGAAGATTGCTATTTAATTACGGATCAATCCCATCCCTGTAATAGAATTAAAGGAAAATTGGCACATAGATAGATAGCTTCCTAGTTTAATTAAGTGCTATTTTTATATATTAATACATTTATATATTTTTTATATTATTTATGTAGGTTATATTATAAACATTTATATTAATGTATAAATGTAAACTTACATATTGCTTAATAATTTCGAGACTAACTGAGGCGTCCGCATTTTATTTACGACCAGCACACGAGAATTCGGTCAACGACAAAGATCGACCATAAAGATTACAATGATTCTAGAATTTTCAGTAGAGTTGTATTGTTAAATATAATAAATTATTAGACCGAATACAATATAGTTTTCAAAGAATATATTTTGTGATAAATAGTTAAACATGTTTGAATGAATGTTTGAATGAATTGAATGAAAACAAAAGTTATGGTGTTTGAAAGGGAGGAATCTAGAACGGATGTAAGGATAATGATCGATTTGATTTGAAATTGTATATCTTGGATGCGCTTTTAGCAAGACGCACATTCCATGTCCATATAGAACGTTTTCTAGGGGAAAGTGGATGTTAGGAGCCTCAAAAATTGACGCGCATGCATGAAAAGAGTTATGTAAGTCAACGAAGCGAGTGAGGTGTACAATAATCGTGCTTTATGGCGCTCCGTTCTCTCTGCCTACCACGCAAGGGATTTGGCGTAAAGTTATGTATGTATGTATGATTGAATCATTATGGTAAGCTTTCATCCATATTCTTTATTGAAGGTTACTGTATATTCTACTAATGTGTGAATGAAATACTTTATTTTTCTTTTCATCACGCAAAAAAGTTCAATTCGAAAAGTTTACATAAACATAACTTCACGCCTTTTTTATGCGAGGTGTATTTTATGGAGCAGCGGTTGTTAAGCCTCGTCTCGCCGTTAGAAAAGTTTAATAAGAAAATACTATATATTTTTGACGTGAACTCTAGATCAAACTATTTACAGTTAAAAAAAAGTGAAATTTAGGTTTTCAAGGACCTAGGTAGCCCACTATCATTATATAGTATAAAACAAAGTCGCTTTTCGCTGTCTGGCCCCGTATATGCTTAGATTTTTGAAACTACGCTACAGACTCTGATGCGGTGTTTTTTTATTAGGTAATAGGGTGGTCTGTATTTATAATTCATGTATAATGTAGTTAAGAAAAAGTGTTAATTTTTAGGATTTACTACTTTAATTGCAAATGCCGTAAAAAATACTTTAAACAAAATAGTTAAAAAAGCGAAAGGTGAAAGAGCAACAGATGATTATCATTGTGAAAGGTTTAAAAAGCAATTTAGGAGATATTGAATTTAATTTAGGAGATATTGAATTTTCAGGAAAAAGTTGTCATTATCAATCATGGTTAATTAAGAATAAATATCTGTGAAGGAAACATAATACTAGTCCAAAAACAACAATAAACAATACTGTTACTTCTGCTACAACACTTCTGTTTCTTTTGTCTTTTGCCGGGTCATATTATATTGTATTTATTAATACAATACTTTGAGTATAAGGGTTTATAATGTTTTGTCTTGATACATAATAATATGTTTACCGGTAATTACACGGAATGCATTTAAAATTTTGATGCTCTTCTTTCTAAAAATATGTTTTTTTTTCAAATATCGTTATAATTAAATAATCATTTTGACCTAAACATAATTTTTGAAATATTTTAATTTAATTTTCAATGAGAATCAGATTACTTAGATTAGAAATTCACTATATAGTAAATAGTTTACTGATTCTCATTGGAAATTAAAAATATTTTAAAAATTATGTTTAGGTCAAAACAGAAATGTACCTATTTCAAATGTAGTATTTAGAAAAATAATGTGTATTAAAATGAGTTTTCTGATTACAATACAATAAAAGTAGAAGGACATTAGAGTTCTCAAAACCTATTCTGCTATAAAATTGGCCGATTCATAAGGTATTCAGTATCTGTAACAAATATGATCATGACAAGTTATGAATATATGATAAATACAAACGTTACAATGATTTTCACGCCTTTATCCCACTTTCAATGGGTTCAGCACAACACTTCATGCTTTCGAATTATCCATGTTTGGCCAAATCCCTCAAAAGATTTGGCTCTGGTTTTACGATCAACCCTGCTTGGGAATGTTTTCGTTGGCATGAGCCACTGTACGCTGATGTTCTGTGGTTTTTGTCCCGCTGAACCGGCCTATTCATGGAGAGAACTACTTGGCTGTACTACTCTACATACAATATAATATCTATAAAAAATTTATTAACAGTTGTAAAAATTTGAACCGCACCGTGAAAATATTATTTTTCTGCGAATTTGGTACGTATTGATGTATGCTGAACTCCCCACCATTAATAGGGTTGTTAAAACAACTTTGTTAATTTAAATGGAAATTAATTAATAATATACTCATGTCGCGATATGTAAGCTTCCGTTTCAATTTACATTTTCATTATAAATTTGTACATATCAGCTGTATTGTATTGCGTATTATTTTTAATAGGAAATCTTTAAATTACTGTCGGTGTAAAATAGCGTACATATTATTTTAATATCATTTAAAATGAAAATAGACTGGGTAGACTTAGATATCTTTTAAAATCAAAATTCTTGGATTCGAACCTATGATTTGTACCGAATATTGCAATAGCTTGCGTTTCCTGTAATATTTGGGACCGCAGAAATCCGTAGATAGCGTTTTTGGGAAAAACATAAGTTAACTTCGCACCTTTTTCTACCCGAAGGAGTAGGCAGTGGCTGTTAAGCCTCCACTCGCCGTTATGTTTACGCCCTAAATGGAATAGGTGGCGAACCTACTGCCATACTGGGCACTAAGTTTTCAGTCATCGATATTTAGCACACGTAACTTTCGAAATTAATTTCGAAAAGTCATTGGTGTGTCCCACGATTTGAACCCGCGACCTCTCGATTCAAAAGCCACAGAAGCGTGTCGTCATCCACTGGATACTATAAAACCACCCAGAGTTTTTGGGTAAAAAAAGCATATCAGCTAAAATAAAATATTTAAAACACTAACACACAACAATACTGAACCGCCACTCAAATCTGACAATCATTAAAGTGCTACTTACATACTTACTTAAATTTCACGTATTCTGTCTAATGTGACAGCTACTTAAACGCTTAAGTAGCGTTTATATATTTGAGTGGCGGTTCAGTATTCGGGCTTAAGACACTTCAGATAGGTAGTAATTTTACAATCTTAAAAGAAAAAACCTTTTGAAGTTTAAACATTTATAAAATGGACAATGACTGAGTTTTCTATTTAGTATTTGCCAACCATCGGCTGATATAGCAGCCTATTAATCCCTTACATTTTGTATATATAAATAAGTCACATATTTACCTACCTACATTAATTATCAGCAAAGGTAAATCTCTATTCAGGTTGTCGGGCTTTCTATTGGCACGATTTATACTTAAATACATTGATTGCTTAAACTCTGTGGTGTTCCCAATTAAGCCTTTATGAACGTTTTTAGTAAAAATGTACGTCGGCTTATATACTTTTTACGGAAAAATGTATGCTTGGCTATGTTGTCTATCACTTAACCAGTAGTCTACCGCTGACTCATTATGGACGAATCTGTTAAGGTGATTTTGACCTTGCCATCAGGCGGTTGAACAATAATATATACGATTGTATATTTAAAAAAAAGTTAAAACCATTAACGTATTAATAAAAGGGTATTATTTAAACGATCTAGAAAGGAAAAACTACTTTTTTTTCTTAAAGATTTCAAATATCAACTTAAAGTTTAAATAAGCTTTTTTTCCTTAAAAATTTCAATTATCAACTTATAGTTTCATTATGTATAATTTACATATTCAGTTGCCTGATGGCAAATCAGGCGGTTCAACAATAATAAATACAAGATTATTGAAAAAAAAAGTATTAACCCTTTTAAAGAACCTTTTTAATAAAAGGGTTTTATTTAAGCGCTCTAAAAAGAAAAATCTGTTTTTTTTTTTCATAAAAATTTCAACTATCAACTTATAGTTTCATGGTGTACAATTTATATATAATTATTAATTTACATAATTAGATTTACGTCCATTATTTTTCGAGTTACTTTCAACAAACTCTTTCATTGGATAAATATTTGCATTCCTACAGTACGAATGCAAATATTTATTCGGCCATATTGGTTTTAAAATGACGACATATTATTTCCTTGATATTGTTACCCTTTCATTTGATATTATAGACATTCATTAAGAATTTCTATTCCGCCATCTTGGATGGTCCGCCATATTGGATTTAGAATAATGTCATACATCATATTATGGGAAAACATCATCATCATCATATCATGAATTGTCATCCAAAATAAACGTGTTTATAAAATTTCAACTGAATCTGTCGAAGATATCTACTTCAAAATTGAGTTGAAAGATTCTACCCGGACATACATACTTAATAAAAAAGAAAACTGACAATTTTAGTTTCAACGGTTTCTTTAGTTGTTTTTGTGATAGTATTTTTAATTAAAGATATTGCAAAATCCAAAACTCAAAATACATAGAAAGAACACGTTCTGTATTTCGAGTTCCAAATATACAGACAAATATACTAACAAAAATCACTTTACTAGAGTACAAACACTAGGATAGAAGCAAAGTGTATTGTTTCATATCCGCTACGGAAATTCAAGCTGAATGCGTGAAAGGTTTTGGATTTGCAGCGAAATATGAGCAGTTTTAGAAAAAACTTAACAAAATAAATGAACTGAAAAAAAAACAGAAAATAGAACGGTAGCATAGGTTCTTTTTATTCCTACAAGAGAATAAAAAAATCCATGATTTGAAATGGAAGTGTCTTATGAATGTAGACCACATAGAGCATTTATTTTTTAGGATAACAGTGTCGAACTGAAAAAATAGACCAGACCCCTATCGCCTTTGGATTGATGGCATTGGCTTCTGATTGGAAGTTCAGGGGAAGTTCATTCAGGGTTTGATTCCCATACAACAAATGTACATGATTGAATTATGAAATACCATTTGTGTGGCTGGGATTTATATGGCTCTTCGTTGCATTGTTTAAATTGCGATAGCCTTAAATAATATATAGATATATACTTTAGGTTTTTTCACGTAAGCAGCGTTTATTACACCTCGACTGACCGAATAGAATTTTTACGTTTCGAATAGAAAACAGCTTCTTAGTTTAGCCTTTTATTAAGTTTACCTCTAATGTATATACGATGTGAATCCATACGCAAACTTGGAAGTAAATATTATTTTTTTGCTAAAATTTATCCAATGAATCATATTAACAATGGATACTGTGAAAAATACGTAGCATTTATAACATTATAATAATCATCATTACAATTCCAGCACAAAATTTAGTTTTATTTGTGGCAAAATCGCTGCGTGTGAGCGCTAAAACAATTACTAACTACAAAATAAGTATACGTATATTCGTAAATATAATTTCGAAATATTTTCTATTTCACTAAAAATATTTACGCGATCTTTGAAATTTATACCAACAAACTCAAACGGTACTACATACACTAAGACTGCTAACAGCATAAACTATGTTTGCGAAGTCCGATACGCCGCATCTGTAGGTACCTACTGCAGTTCGTGCTCTCTGAAGACCATTCATCATGCTTAGGTTCTACCGCTCAGAAAAATGCAGTCAGTAAGGTATTGTAATATATTTTCTCGGAAATGTTACAATAATTTTAAACTTTCCTATTCTAGTATTTTAAACTACAATTTACAATACTATATTATTTAGGGTAACATTTGACTTGATTTTTTATGTAACTTTACGCCTTCATCTTCCGGAACGTATAGTTTGCAACGAATATATAATAAAATGATTCAACAATTCTTTATTTTATAAATGATTTAGATGGAGGAACCTATTTCAATATAATTTTGTTAGTCATCGACATTTATCACACAACTTTCCATACCAATTATTTGTCACGAATCTATTTAGAAACAAAATTACATGAACTTTATCTTTATTTTTTTTTTAACACTTATAGTAGAGCGTTCCGATTTGAAGACTCATATTTTATTTTAAAACACTCTGAAAAACTTTTGGGAAAATGTTTGAAATATTTTTGGATTTTTGTAATAAATTTTGTAGATATGAAACCGTGATACTTAATATTCGCACACTGTGACACGGAAAATTAATAAATCAGATGGTTGACAGTTCACTTCTTTTCCCGTAGTAATTCTCTATTTGTTTAACACTGTGATATTAAGTAGCAAGGAATAATAACGTTGTCAAAGCAATCTTGTTTTACATTAACATAAACTTATTAATCTCCACGCATGTCGCAGTACGAAAAGCTCTATTCCAATTTACATTTTCATTATAAATATGAAAACTTAAGCTGCTTTTTGACAAGCCTTATATTATTTATGTTGCTTAATAGACAATTGCTGAACATAATGCTATTTAATACAAAATATTAAACAATAATATTTGAGAAAAAATAACATAGCATAACTTCACGCCTTTTTCTACTCGAAGGTGTAAGTAGTGGCTGTTAAGCTTCGACTAGCCGTTATGTTTACGTCCCAAATGGAATAGGCGGCTCACCTATTGTCATACCGGGCACAGCGTTTTTAGTCATCGATATTTGTCACACATAACTTTGGAAATTAATTAATTTCGAAAAGTCATTGGTGTGTGTGCCAGGAGTCGAACCCGTGATCTCTGGATTCAGAATACGTGTGCTCGACCACTGGACCACCGAGACTATAAATATTTAGGAAATCTTTTCATATATTTAACAATGGTAGTGCTACGTAGTTTGCTGCATAAATGGGCCGGCTCGACCAGTGAAATACCACGATCTCTCAGAATTTCAACGTAAAGAGGCTAATGCCGCGCGATTAAAGTTAAAAAAAAACATTATAACATTAAAAAAACTTTTTATGGATTATATCGCATTTATTCAGAACTTATTTTCTTTTTATTTCCTGACGTTTTGAACTCTTTACAGAGATCATTTTCATGAGTAATGACCAAAAAGATGGTAGTCGTTCAGAATCTCGTGAAAATGATCTCTGTAAAGAGTTCAAAACGTCAGGAAATAAAAAGAAAATAAGTTCTAAATAAACGCGATATAATACATAATAAGTTGTTTTAATGTTATGAATGTAATTCGCGAAAATCTAAGAACTAAATATTTAAGAAAAAAACATTGTTATTATGGACCTCATTTCATAATATTCACACGTCTCCCAAATCTACACCGGACAAAAAACCGTAATTTCTAAAGATATTTTATAAATCTCACAATATAAGTAACAAAAAGAATACTCCTGAAATAAATTTTTACTATATTTTTGTGATGAAAATGTAGCAAGGGATTGGATTTTCCACGATAGAAGCGAATAATAGAACGGCATTAGAGCGAGCAATAGCACGTAGAATATATTCGTAACATTCTGCGGCCTTACAACTGCACGGAAACTTGCTTCTGTTACCTATAAGGTTGTATTTTCATTTTACCTGACTTCTCTACAAGTAAGATCATGTTTTTCGTATGTATATTTGATATTTTCTATTGCCTAAATAATTGGTCATTGATATACTACGGTAGAAAAGGGTGTACGTTGATGACTGTATTGTAATATTATTTCAAAGAAAAAGGTATTAAACAGCAAAGACAGTTTTTAGGACTTCAGTTTTTAAAATCTCGTGGAGTTAGTTTTTTTTAATTACTGTTATACATAAATATATAATGAAACATGGATTTATTTCTACCCGAAGGTGTAGGCAGTGGCTATTAAACTTCGACTTCAAGTTATGTTTACGTCCCAAATGGAATAGGTGGCAAACGTACTCCAATACACCGAGCATAAAGTTGTCAGTCAGTCGATTTATCACAAATAATTTACGCATAATCATTAGTGGGAGCCAAGAATCGAACCGACTTCTTGATTCAGTAGCGTGTTGCTCGACCACTGGACCACCTAGACGTATAAATAACTTTCAACCGCATCAAAAAGAAACCTTTCTCACTTAGCTAACCAAACTTAGCAGTAGATTATCAGCAAACAACTGGCCGCGGTAGGTATGGACCCAATTATAGAGATAAATCACACCTTAGAGAGGTGTTCATTCTCGCCAAGCTAACTCGTAAATTTCCTTACTTTGTGTTTAACATATATGATTCCTATACAGTATCTATATGACGGTTGATTGATATATGTCAATTAGAGTTAATGAACTTATCTATGCAAATAAATATTGTTTTATCTACACAAAATAACGGATTTTATTACATTTATACTTTTCGGTTTGATTTTCGGTTCGATTCGATATTTCTCCGGGTTCAAATTCGGGATATGTGAGCCCGAATTTGAACCCGGGGAAATATGACAATGACAATGACTTTTCGAAATTCTTTTCATCACAAATAGCTCATCACAAATACTTGTGCTCGGTTGGGATTAAACCCGCGGACTTCTACTCCGCAGTCAGTTGCTTCACTGATATACCACGAGGCCCGTGAAAAGTCATCACATTGTTTCTGTAAAATTTTGATGATCAGTATTACTAACAGTAAAAAATGTGTTGATTTAGGTTTTTTTTTTATTTTATTGTATTAATATACTTTTTACATAATTTACACATCAATATGTTTTCGGAAATATTTTTGCGTAATGTTTGAATTATCATCTATCACTAGGAAACTGTCGCTGTTAAGAAATTGTTCCCGATTTGCAGCAAATGGCTTGCCACCAATCGGTCGCATGGGACTAATTATTTCATTCGAAAATACGAGATAGTGTTACCATTACCTTTATGTATTAAGGGCGGGAAATGATAACATTAATTGTGTGTGACATTAAAACAACGACGTTTCGAACTCTTTACAGAGATCATTTTCACGAGTAATGAACAAAAGTATGGTAGTCGTTCAGAAGCTATTTCCATTGATACAGAGAGTATCCACTTTTTGGGAATAAAAATCAATAAGTTGATGTTAAAAATATGATTTTTACTATTGGTAACCCACATCAGACCATGAAACAAAAATTAAATATTTATTTATAAAATATCTTTACTAAAGAAAAATTTTGTTTGTAATGCCACGTTTCGTTCGGTGAGAGAGGTACCCGGAGGTCCACCCCCTTCCCCATCCTTTCCTATCCCCTTCCCTTAAAGGTCGGCAACGCAACAGTAACACTATATGTGCTGATGGTGTCCATGGGCGGCGTTAGTTGCTTACCATCAGATGACACGCCTTCTCGTTTGCCCTCCTATCCCATAAAAAAAAAAGATCTTGGTTTCCAGGTTAATAAAATTATTTTGATTGTTAAATAATCCTTAAAAAGTTGTTTCAATGCTATGAATGTGATTCGCAAAAATCTAAGAAATAAATCGTATATTATTTATTATAGAACCGCATTAGGTATATCTCCGTTTTAATTGAATTACAAGAAATAAAAGCTTTAATTCCACAACTTCACGCCGTTCTCCATCCAAAAGGGGCTACTAAGCCACCACTCGCCGAATATTTAGATCTCAAATAGAATTGGTAACGGAACCTATTGCCATACATCGGGTATAGTATTATTGGTCGAAATTTATCATGACTATACATAAGTTTCGAAAAGCTTTGGTCTCAAACACACATCAGAGTGCTGAGTTTTCAGTCTTGATTTTAAAAAAAAGTGAACTCGATCTTCAAACCACAGAGATTAAAATTTTATATTTAAATTTTATTTTTGTGAAAACATTTAAGCTTATAAATTGTACAAGATAAATTATATTTTGCTTAAAATAGGATATTAGTATCAAATATAATCAATATATAATAGGAAAACTTAAAACAGCCAAACATAATACCTTTGATGTTTAATTAAACTGTGTAATTCTAAGGCGTTCTCCAGAAAATCAAGGCAAGGTACTACTGCTGTAAGATTGTAAATTACCCAAAATAATATGGTACATTTTGTGATCCTAATTAATTACTACTTGGTAATATTTTTTTAGATATTAATCTGTAACTTTAAACGCAAATGCGTTTATGCGTATTGGTAAAACTACCGGTTGCAGCAATGAGGTCGGGTGTTCGATTCCCACCCGAGCACAAATATTTGTGACAAACATGAATATTTGTGTGGTGTCTGGGTGTTTTTCTATCTATACTTATATTATAAAGCGGAAGAGTTTGTTTGTTTGTTTGTTTGTTTGTTTGTTTGTTTGTTTGAACGCGCTAATCTCAGAAACCACCAGTCCGATTTAAAAAATTCTTTCAGTGGTATATAGTCCATTTGTCGAGGAAGGCTTTAGGCTATATTATATTTTCAAATCAATTAGGGATCCTTACTATAAGTCCAATAATGTAACCCAAGGTGTAAGAAAATGACACGAAAATAATTCTTACATCGTGAACGCTGCAAAAACTATTGATTCTAGAATAAAACAATGTACTACACTTTTACAGAACATAAATTTGTCTATAAAAAAGTCCGCGATGGCATATGTCTAACTATTGTAGTTATCTCACAATAAGTGTTTTTTGAGTTTTTAAAAATAATTAAATTGATGTCGTTATAAAAATGCTTTATTTTGGACCATGAATTTAACTTTCCTGAAAATAAATTACTTCAATAAAAAGACAGATTCAACACCTTTCTAGAACTGTTTGAATAATTCAATTCGGACATTTAATTCCAAAGATATCGCAAAATACAAAATGTAAGAATTCATTTCATAGGGAAATAATTAGTTACACTGATGATGTATCCGACTCGGACAGCTCGGACCGCGACAGCTAGCAGGTAGATTTTTTTACGTTTGTTTCTTGCTAAAAGGTACCGGTGGTCCAGTTGTCGAGAACCCCACTTCTGTATAAAGTAGTCGCGGGTTCGAGTTCTGGCTCACAGCAATGACTTTTTGAAATTGTTTGCTGAAGTTATGTGTATTTAGATATCGATGACTATAAACTTTGTGCCTGGTATGGCAGTAAGTTCGCCACCTATTCCATTTGGGATGAAAACATAGTGGCGAAACGAGGTTTAACAGCCGCTGCCTACACCTTCGAGTAGAAAAGGCGTGAAGTTATGTTTTGTTGTTGTTTCACTCTTTGTCATCATATCGCTCAATACTTTAATCAGAATTTAAAATTTAAAAAAGTCTCGGTGGCGCAGTGGGCGAGCGCACGGCCTCTGATCCAGAGGTCCGGGGTTCGATTCCAGACACTGGCTCACACCAATGACTTTTCGAAATTGTTTTCGGAAGTTATGTGTGATAAATATCGATGACTGACAAACTTTGTGCCCGGTATGGCAATAGGTTCGCCACCTATTCCATTTGGGACGAAACATAACGGCGAGACGAGGCTTAACAGCCGCTGCCTACACCTTCGGGTAACAAAAGGCGTGAAGTTATGTTATGTTTAAAATTTGTAGTATTTAATAGTATTTTGTGGTATTTTTATTTATAAAAGTTACTAGCTTTTACCCGCGGCTTCGCTCGCATTAAATCCATTAAATAGATATCAAAGATCATTACTATAGAAGTTAACCAATATGATAACTCTGTTTTATTGCTTGGCTGGAATTATTAGGTTTTAAAATTACTACTTACAATGACGTTTAAAAAACTAACAACATTATTTAAGGTAAAATATATTTCTCTGTAACAAAAATAAATAATTTTGGACTGTAACAATTTTATAAGAGTATGTAGGATATTGTTGTAGACTATTTTATAAGTTTTTCCTTCGGGTTCATAAATATGTAAATTACTTTAAAGAATATGTGTACAAAGTTTCATGATGATCGATTGAGTAGTTATCGCGTGAAAGCACGCAAACAAACTTACATTCACATTTATATATTACTAGCTGACCCGGCAAACGTTGTCTTGCCAAAAAATTAAATTTAAAAAATAGGGGTTGATCGTAGGGGGTTGAAAATTCTCAGACTTACCCGATATGAATACAAAATTTCATGAGAATCGGTCAAGCCGTTTCGAAGGAGTATGGGAAAATTGTGACACGAGAAGTTTATATATTAGAAGTAGGATAGGATAGGAATTAGGTTACATTTTTATTTTAAACGAGCAGGCTTATGATAGTTACAAACGCCGCCCATGGCCACCTCACCACATGCAGTGTTACAGTTGCGTTGCCGGCGCTTACAATGGGATATGGGTGGGGTCGGGAGTGGGTTTCGGTAGGGGAGGGGAAAAGGGATTGGCCCTCCGAACACCTCTCTCAGCGAGTGAAACGCGGCTAAGGCCACTTTTCAGCGATAATCTGAGAGGTCGTGGTATTCCACGGGTCGAGCCGGCCCATTCATGCAGCGAACACTGCGTGACTTTACCACTGACAAGGTGTGACTGATGTGACTGATAAGCCGTTATAATACATTCTAGATATATGTAATAAACTTTACATTTTTAAGATCGTGATATCTTTTAAAATGTAGTAAATTTATTTCGATAAGCGTAATCGCTAGACTGACATCATTTGACTTATAAAAAAAACACTCACTGTGAGTTAGCTACCCTGGTTTGAACATATGGTGGCCCGTTTTTTTCGTTGAAGTCAACAATAGTGACCATATAAAAAAAAATTGTTTATGTTGTATTAAAAAAAACTAAAGGTTGAGCAAAAACTTGGGACAAGTTCATTGCTATATTCATTGTTCATAAGTGGCATTGCTAATAAAGCTTTCTTTGAAGTTGTAAATAATATCAATGTCTTGGTTGTCAGTACGCTAATACATACTAGCTAAGCGAGTGACACGTGTAATAATCGTGCCTTATGGCACTTTGTTCTCTCTGCCTACCCCGCAAGGGATCTGGCCTGAAGTTATGTATGTATCAAGAACTTGAATTGAAATAAATATTAGTGTTAGAAAGTCCATTTATGATGAAAGCTTTGGGGTATTAATATGATTGCGGCAATAATCTTTTGAGTGGAAAATGTATAAAATATGGCGGTACGAAGTTCGCGCGGTCTGCTAGTGTATTATAAGTGTTGCGGATGACGAGCGGCGCCGGGTGGTGGCATGGACATGTGCGAATATGAACGGGAACGAAGTCTCCACAAGAAAATAAATGTACCCGCAGTAGGAAAATAATAACTTTGTCCATAGGTACTATTGGTCGGTGCGCCCCGCCCGCTCGCTACGGCACCCACAACTTGCGGACCTTTTCGAGCTACCTAAGCGCGCACGTTTCGGTGCAAATTTGTAGCCGTCAAGCGGTCAACATCGGCAACAAGAAAACCTTCGGCAGAACACTGGTGGACACTGAACACTGAAGAAAGAAGATTCAAGTTGGGATTGGGGACGTCACGAACAGGAAGAGGAAGCAGCCGGGAGCCTACGGGAAGACAGTTCAAGACATCGTGAAGAGCAACTGTTAGGGCACTCCGTCGCGTATACCACCTTACCACCTTGCAACCTATTTATTTGATCAATAAATACGGCGAAGTGCCTTTCAACGTAGACCCGGTGTTTCCATTCAGACTGTCCCCAACAGTCTGTCTGGTCCTTCGAGTCGGATCGTTGGGTTGCTTCCGCTTACTGTTTCTAGGAAAACACCGGGGAAGAAGCGAAGAAAGAAGACGTCGGGAACCTAGTCACCTCCCTGCCGGGGAAGAAGCGAAGAAAGAAGACGTCGGGAACCTAGCCACCTCCCTGCCGGGGAAGAGGCGAAGAAAGAAGACGTCGGGAACCTAGTCACCTCCCTGCCGGGGAAGAAGCGAAGAAAGAAGACGTCGGGAACCTAGTCACCTCCCTGCCGGGGAAGAAGCGAAGAAAGAAGACGTCGGGAACCTAGTCAACTCCCTGCCAGGGAAGAGGCGAAAAAAGAAGACGTCAGGATGCCTAGTCTACTCCCTAGCGGCCGCGGCCCCGTATCCTTAGCCACCTAGCGGTGTTAAACGGCGGGATACAGGGTTAACGCCGATCAAGGCGGTGTGGTAAACTGTGCGATACCACCGGTCTCGCGACCGAATAGCACACCTTCGCCGGTAAGGTCGTACGTGTTGCGGGGGCCGGACTGTAGGCACCGCCGACCGGGCCGGACACTCATCCCGGTCCCTGAGCACCCCGTACTGCGTGCGACCCTCTGCTGGGTAGGTCCCACCTTGTCCGATCCCGCACGCCCTCCATCCCTTTCGGTGTAACCCACCGGGAGGATTGTTAGGAGTAGGGTTCAAGAGGCGTCAAGAGCCGAAGATGCCGAACACAAGGAGAACCCTGAGGGTGCACGAGGAACCGCCCGCATCGCCGTTAACACGCACCACCGCCACCGCACCCGCTAGAACAGCCGCAAGACAGGACGCCATGGAGACCGCTGCCGCCGACGCCGCCGCCGCCGCGAGCCAGAATGCCGCCGCCGCCGCCGCCGCCGCAACTTCGAGCGCCGCTAACGCCGCCGCCACCGCCGCCGCCGTGAACCCGGTCGCCGCCGCCGCCGCAAGCCGAAGCGCCGCTACTGCCGCCGCCGCCGCCGCCGCAAACCCGAGCGCCGCCGCCGCCGCCGCCGCCGCCGCCGCATCTGAAACACGAAGAGAACGAACAAGAGCGCCCTCCATACGTTCACACAGGTCGACCGCTAGCGCCATCGCCCGAATACGACAAGCCGAATTCAAGGCGGAAGAACAATTAGCCGAAATAAGGAGAAGAGAGCTGCAGATCGAAGCAGAACTTATCAAGAAAAGGCTAGCCGCCGACGTAGCACTAATTCAAGAGGAAACCGACTGCGAGAGCACCGGCGTTCGAGAATTAGACCACAGAATCACCGATTGGTTGAACAAAGCTCAGCCGCCGAAGGGAGACGAACTATCCCGATTGACGTCAGATCGAGAAAGATCACGAACCGTTCGAGCCGCGGACCCGTGCGATCCACGGGAGGAGAGAAGTCGCCGCGAGCCACAGAACAAAGACGACAATCAAGCTAGGCCAGAGCGCGATAATGAGGAACAAGGATCAAGGCACTCATTCTGTGGATACGCACCGCTACCCGAACAACAGAAAGAGGTTATATTCGAAACTCCTAGACGCCCTAGGTCGTCCACTCGACGTCGACCGAGAGATATAACTCCGATACTCCATAGGTCGCCTACGCCCGCGAGATCCCGAGAGAGAGGAATAGACAGATTAGCCGAAGCCATAGAACGCATGGCACTGCGTCGCCCGCCACCGAGACAAGCTCAAGAGCTACCGAGCTTCAGTGGAGCGCCGAACGAGTGGCTACTGTTTCAATCTGCAATGCGGGACTCAACGAAGATGTACAACTTCACGCCGGCCGAAAACTTAGCGCGACTACGGACATGCCTGAAAGGCGAAGCGAGAGAAACAGTGGCAGCTCTGTTGTATACAGCCGCCGATCCCGCAGTTATAATGAAGACGCTCGAACAATGCTACGGCCGTCCGGAAATAATCATCGACAAAGCGTTAGATGATATACGGAGATTACAACTTCCGGGCACGATTGCCGGTGAACTAAACGCGTTCGCGATTCGGCTGCAAAACATCGTAAGCATACTCTCCTGCATGGATAGGAAAGGATACCTACGGAACCCGATGCTAGCTCGTCAAGTCACGGAAAAGCTCAGTCCTCACGTCAAAGCAAGATGGTGCGACTACGCCGAACAATACGGAAGCCTCAGCGAACCTGAGATCGTGACTTTGTCCCGCTTCCTAACGCGAGAAGCCGACCGCGCCGTACGTTTCGCATATACGACAGGAACGAGCACCGCACGCGAACTGCAGATACGTGCACCGCCAGCCGCGAGAAGGATGAACACCGGTTCGCCTCGGTCAAAGGACAAGCGACGAGGCGCGGCCGCGTACACAGCTACAGAAAAGGAAGTCAAGTGTCTATGCTGCGGAGCCGACCACAACACGACGAAGTGTGGGAAGCTTGAAGAAATGACAGTCTCACAGAGATGGGAGTGGGCGAAGGAAGCACGAGTATGTTTCCAATGTTGGAGCGGCCGTCACCGACGCGTTAGGTGTACCGCGACGAAGTGCGGCGTGGAGGAATGTCGCCGCCCGCATCACGCAATGTTACATGAACGAAAAATCGAACGAACTGAGAACGAAGGAATCACCGCGTCGGCGCATGCCGTTAAATCTACGGATACGGTACTCCTGAAAGTATGCCCCGTCACTATACGGGGCCCGAACGGACTGGAAGTTGAGACTCACGCTTTACTCGACGAGGGATCTACGATTACTCTGATCGACGAGGAAATCGCTAGAAAAGTGAACGCGCACGGATCGAAGTGTGCGCTGCGTTTGCACGGACTCGCTGCAACACGCGATGAACCCGAGAGTGAAAGCGTATTATTGGACGTAAGGGGAGCTCGAACTAGCTTCCAGCCAATAAGGGCGCGAACCGTCAAGAGTCTCAACATCACTAGTCAAACTGTCGCGGTAGAATGTTTGAACTATGAACATTTGAAGGAGCTGCCGCGGAACGAGGTCTGCTATGCAAACGCAAGACCGCGCATACTGATCGGTGCAGATCATTGGCACCTGATAGTATCTAGAAAACTCCTTACGGGAGATAAGAATGAACCTGCCGCCTCATTGACTCACTTAGGATGGGTAGTACACGGTACGGTGCCACGGACAATAGTGGCGAAGGAGGATTCAACGAGCGGAGCTACCGTACTGCACGTATCTGCGCGCGAACGCCGCGAGCGTCAGCGAATCGATGAAGAGTTGCACGAACTTGTAACTAAACATTTCGCGATTGACGCGCTAGGAATATCATGTCGAAGCAAGCCCGTCATGGAGGACGAACGCGCGAAAGAAATATTCAACAGGACTGCGCGACTCGTCGACGGACACTACGAAGTCGGCCTACCGTGGCGAACGGACGACACGCGATTACCGCCGAGCTACAACATGGCTGTGCGAAGACTACGTACCATAGAGAAGAAAATGGATCGAGACGTGAACTTTCGTCAAGCGTATACTGCTCAAATAGACAACCTGTTAAGCAAGAACTACGCCGCTCCCGTTGAAAACGACAAGCAGTCAGCGATCGACTGGTACTTGCCGCACTTCGCGGTCACTAACCCGAACAAACCAGGAAAAGTATGTTCAGTTTTCGACGCCGCCGCCGAAACAGGAGGTCGCTGTCTCAACGACGAATTGCTTACGGGGCCCGATCTACTGAAGACGCTGTACGGGATCTTGTTCCGCTTCAGAGAAAAACCGGTAGCAGTCACGGCCGACATTCGAGAGATGTTCTTACAAGTAAAAATACGGGAGGAGGATAGAGCTGCGCAACAATTCCTATGGAGAGGCGACGAACGAAAACATCCGCCACGGAAATATGTAATGAAATCCATGATATTCGGTGCGAAGAGCTCTCCCTTTCTCGCACATAGTGTACGAAACAGAAACGCGGAGGAATGCAGGGACACGCATCCCCGCGCCTTGTACCCCATAACCACGAACCATTATATGGACGACTGGGTCGATAGCTTTGATAGTGAGGAAATAGCTATTCAAACAATTGAAGACGTGCGGCAAGTGCACGAACGTATAGGATTCAAGTTAGCGGGTTGGAACACCAACCGCCCGCGAATTATAAAGGATATCCCCGAACGGGATAGGGCTACAACCCCCAAGGAACTCGGTGCGAACGCACACCCCTATGGCAAGACGTTGGGAATGATCTGGATACCCGAAAGCGACGAACTAGCTTTTAACACGTCGATGCCTCGCGTACCACAGGAGGTGCGTGACGGAGAGAGGACGCCTACTAAGCGTGAAATGCTAGGGGCCGTTATGTCGATATTCGATCCGTTGGGACTGCTTAGCCCATACACCATCAAGGCGAAGATAACTCTACAGGAGCTATGGCGAAAACAGATCGGCTGGGACGCGCGGCTACCCGCCGATGATGCTACCGCGTTTCTCGCTTGGCAAAACGGTCTGACGAGCGTGGCGGGCCTGCGCGTCCCCCGATGCTACGCGGATCACATGACCGTAGGGAAGTCATTACACGTATTCACCGACGCGAGCGAACAAGCTTACGCCGCAGCAGCGTACTGGCGCTTAGAGCAACCCGACGGATCGACTAACATCGTACTCATAGCAGGGAAGGCGAAAGTCGCCCCGTTGAAAGCACAGAGCATTCCACGAATGGAGTTACAAGCATGCCTTATAGGCGCTAGACTCGCGGCCGAAATATTACGCGAACACCGATGGGAGGCTACGGTTACCTACTGGAGCGACTCGAAGACTGCGTTACACTGGATAAGAAACGACTCCGCGCGATATACGCCATACGTGGCGCACAGACTGAGCGAGATAGCAGAGCTAAGCCCCGCTGATCGATGGCGATGGGTGCCGTCCGCTCACAACGTCGCTGATGACGCGACGAGAAATGGAACAAACGAACTCACACAGCACGATCGATGGTTCACAGGACCGGCGTTTCTACGCGAACCGGAGGAACGATGGCCGGTAGAGGATAGCCAGAGCGAGTCGGAGATAGTCGCTCACGTGCAGGAGAGACAGAACGTCATATGTGTGAATCGTTTCTCGAACTATGATCGTATGTTACGAGCTACAGCATACGTTCATCTATTTATGGACAAATGTCGTAAACGCGCTACGACGCTAGAATTACGTCACTTAGAAGAAGCGGAACGAACGCTAATACGGGAGGCGCAACAGGACAGCTTCCCGGAGGAAATTGCGAGACAGTCCGACGGTCATAGCATAAACAAATCTAGTTGTTTACGAAAGCTGGACCCTATATATGAAGATGGAATCATCAAGCTTAACGGACGAATTAACGCAGCCGACGTAGAATACGAACGGAAGAGACCCGCTATATTGGACGGCAGACACCCGCTCGCGCGTTTGATAATACGCCGCGAACACATACGCAATGGGCACGCAGGACGAGAGCATATTGTAAACAACTTACGACAGCGATTATGGATAACAAGACTACGAACGAGCGTGCGCACGGTGTTAGACAAGTGCACCGTATGTCGTGCGCGTCGTAAGGCGCCAAACGTCCCGGTAAAAGGAAATCTCCCGAAGGAAAGATTGGAGGCTTATTCGCGACCATTTACGCGTAGCGGAGCGGACTGTTTCGGCCCTATGCAAGTAACGATAGGGCGCCGAAAAGAAAAGCGCTGGGGCATGATATTCACCTGCCTAGTAACTAGGGCGATACATATAGAACTGCTGCCGAGCCTTAGTACGGATAGCGCTATTATGGCGCTAAGGAGAATGGCTGCGCGGCGTGGATGGCCGCGCACCATAATAACAGACAATGGAACAAATTTTCACGGCGCCGACGTCGAACTAAGAAAAGCGCAAGACGAGTGGAAAGACGACCTACAACAATACGCACTCAGTAAGGGAGTAGAGTGGCGTTTCATCGACCCCGGCGCTCCCAACCAAGGTGGAGCATGGGAGCGGCTAATAAGGAGTGTGAAGTCGGCTCTCGCAGTCGTGTTAAAGGAGCGCGCACCTAAGGAGGAGACGTTGGCTACAGTCATGACGGAGGTAGAAAACGTTATTAACTCAAGACCTCTCACACATATATCAATGGACCCGGGCGACACAGAAGCGTTGACACCAAATCACTTCCTGCTGGGATCGTCGGCTGGGCTACCAGTCACAGGAAACAGTAACGTAGCAGACAGGCGCACCTGGAGAGCGGCACAGGCGCTAGCGGATCGGTTTTGGTCGCGTTGGTTAAAAGAATATTTACCAACGTTGACACCGCGCGGTGACGTCAGAACGGTTACGTCACCGCCTAAGGAAGGCGACATAGTGATAATAGCGGACGGCTTGTTGCCAAGAAACGTATGGCCGAAGGGAATAGTATCAAGAGTTTTCATGGGACCAGACGATGTGGTGCGCAGCGTGGACGTGCGGACGCGGAGCGGCACATTCAGGAGACCAGTGAGGCGGCTCATCATCCTCGATTCAAGAGATGGGCTCGCGGAGCTACGCCGGGAGGAGGCTGTTGCGGATGACGAGCGGCGCCGGGTGGTGGCATGGACATGTGCGAATATGAACGGGAACGAAGTCTCCACAAGAAAATAAATGTACCCGCAGTAGGAAAATAATAACTTTGTCCATAGGTACTATTGGTCGGCGCGCCCCGCCCGCTCGCTACGGCACCCACAACTTGCGGACCTTTTCGAGCTACCTAAGCGCGCACGTTTCGGTGCAAATTTGTAGCCGTCAAGCGGTCAACATCGGCAACAAGAAAACCTTCGGCAGAACACTGGTGGACACTGAACACTGAAGAAAGAAGATTCAAGTTGGGATTGGGGACGTCACGAACAGGAAGAGGAAGCAGCCGGGAGCCTACGGGAAGACAGTTCAAGACATCGTGAAGAGCAACTGTTAGGGCACTCCGTCGCGTATACCACCTTACCACCTTGCAACCTATTTATTTGATCAATAAATACGGCGAAGTGCCTTTCAACGTAGACCCGGTGTTTCCATTCAGACTGTCCCCAACAATAAGTATGTATTTACAAAAGAAAAGTATATATATATACTATATATATATTAAAATCCGTTATCTAGTATCCATATCACAAGCATTTAGTTGCTTAGCTTGGAACTAGCGGGCGCTGTGTGTATTGTGTCCAAGATATTATTATTATTATTATTGCCATAACCCGGGCACAAAGTTGTGAGTCATCGATATTTATCACATAACTCCCGAAAAGAATTTCGTTGGTGGCGAGAAACGAATTTATATTGTTATTAAAATTTATTTAATAAGACAACGTTTTTAAGGTATTATGAAAAGTTACAAATTATCAAGTGAACATAAATGTCTTCAATTTCATAATTTTTTTAAGACCATATGACTCAATTGGTTAATTTAGAAAAAAATAAAGAGTTATATCAACACTGTTGTTTAAATA
The DNA here is from genome assembly GCA_905147225.2 of Euproctis similis. NCBI lineage: Eukaryota > Metazoa > Arthropoda > Insecta > Lepidoptera > Erebidae > Euproctis > Euproctis similis. Next base: position 19,910,276 of record LR990106.1, read on the forward strand.
AGCTTCTAGAATCGTAAATATAATTTTTTTACATCTCCCCAAATAATCTAACAAACTTTATAATACATTAGAAAATGAAACCTGATGGTGAATATCTAATATATAAAATTCTCGTGTCACAGTTTTCGTTCCCATACTCCTCCGAAACGGCTTAACCGATTCACATGAAATTTTGTGTGCATATCGGGTAAGTCTGTAAATAGGACAACATCTATTTTTCATCCCCCTAAATCACAAAGGTTCACCCCTCAATATTTTTTTTTAATTTTTCGATATATTCTGTTTCTTCATTTTGTTGATAAAACGGGATACAAAAATACATACAAACCTAAATTTTCAACCCCCTACGACCAACCTCTATTTTTAAAATTTTATTTTTCGGTAAGACAACGTTTGCCGGGTCAGTTAGTCTTTATATATGTATATTTGAGGCAAGATTTACTTTCCCAATAACTTTAGTAAAGCGATCATCAGTTCTTGTACAATATGGTTGATTGAATAGGTTCTCTTCCTTATTCAGGTTAAAATATTACTTACACAGATTTTCTTTATAATGTTTTCCTCTCTTCTATTTATATCTTCTATTCCTTCTTCTCTTCTATTCATATGACATATTATTCATAATATAACTTCACGCCTTTTCTACGGTGTAGACAGTGGCCTTTAAACCTCGACATGCCGTTACGTTTACGTCCCAAATGTAATAGATGGCGAACCTATTGCTATACCAGGTACACAGTTTTCAGCTATCGATATTTATCACACATAACATTCGAAATTGATTTCGAAAACTCATTGGTGTATGCCAGGATTTGAACCTATGACTTTTTGATTCAAAAGCGGGATGCTCGACCACTGTACCACCGAGTGTCAATATATTATTCACATGGAAATAATTAGAATAACTTGATATAAATCAAAAATTTGTCACTTATGAAAATAGTATGTGAGTATCTAAATAATAACCAAATGAAAAAATAATATTTATTTTTTAGATTTTCGCGATACACATTCAAAACATTGAAACAACTCTTTATGGACTATATCGCGTTTATTTACCACTCGTGAAAATGATCTCTGTAAAGAGTTCGAAACGTCGGGAAATAAATAGAAAATAGGTTCTAAATAAACGCGATATAATCCATAAAGAGCTGTTTTAATGACATGAAATAATATTAAACCGGATATTGTTTATGCGAAACATGAGTTGCAAAATGTAGTCGCTAGTTTTGAAGATTCTTTCTTTATAAGTATTTATTTGAGTTCTTTTTATTTTTAACTCAGAAATTCAATGACCACGTATAAGACACGAGTATTATCTATCAGATACACATCATATTTATAGCTTAGTCCAGCTTTAATCTAGTGTTCATAACCTAATAAATTTTAACCTATGCCCAAAATATTTCAGAAAAACTTGGGGTCTTTATTAGAGCAATAGAAGGCAAAGCAACATATCTTGAAAATTTGTCCGTCTGTTTGTTCGTACTCCCATCACGTTTTGTTATATGATAAGGCGACAAACGAGCAGGCGTGTCGCCTGATGATAAGCAACTAAAGTCGCCCATGGACACCTTAACACAGAAAGTGTAACCGGGTTTTATAATGGGATATGAAAGGGGCCCACCCCTTCCCTATCCTATTAAAAACCAAACGTCCAAAAATGGCATGGGAAGGGGAGAGAAGAAGGTGTTCGGCATCCGGATACCACTCTCAAAGAGCTAAACGCGGCATGAGCCACCTTACACCGGTCCGTACTTCACCGGTTTAACCAGCCCATTCAATGAGCGTACTGTGTAGCTCAATAATATACAATATAACAATGTAACAGATTTTGCAGTTTTCACTAAACATAGAATTTCTGTCATTACAATTGGATGTTAGCTGATAGGAGAAGTAACTTATAGATAAAATTCCACGCAAGTAGAGCTGCCAGCAACAACTAGTTAAGCTGTAAATTTGAATATGAAATCTATTGGTATAGAATATATTGAATTAAGTATGGTTTCTGCTTTCCAAATTGTTTGCTCGCTACGAATGCATAATTGTGTATGTTCATGTTTCAAAGAAAATTACGACCTTTGATTAGTGAAGTCGCTAGAAATGTGCAATAATATGACACAAATGCTTCACATAGCTTTGAAGTATTTTAATTAGTTTCTGAAGCGAAATATCAAGTTCATGTATTAATTTACACTTTCAGGTATACACAAGTATTCAGATTTTTTTTGTGTTGTAATTATATTTAACAAATCTCACTTGACATTGCAGGGGTTGAGACTTCGAATACACGGGATCTAAGTGCTCGTGCACTTTATAAAGATCTTGCAAAGATAGTGATCGAGGCCTCTCGCGACCAGAGGCACAGAGGATTAGCATTGCCATTCATCAAGGCAATGCGGCGAGTCTACTGGGCACGCTACCACTAGACCGAGATGCGAAGAAATTTAATTTCAGCTAGTTTTTTAATCGTAAAACGATTTTCTTTTTTTTTTAATTGCATTTATTGTAAAGAATGTAAATAATTTAATTATTTCAACTTATTAAAAAAAACTTTTCATTGCAAGTTGAATATATCATTACAAAGTTATGGCATATTTTCTTTGAATATCTTAAGAGAAGTTAACTAAAAAAATACCAACCACTCTGTAATGTTTGTTTCCTTTGAAGTCGTTAATAATAGCGATCGGTTTACCAATTATTTTCCAAGCCTCAATTTATCTCTGACTATATCTTTACGAAATAATTGAGGAGGTTCGTGAGAGATGAAGGCAGATTCCTGTATTTTATAATAGGGGTAGTTTTATCACAAGACATGTTTTTATTAATTTTATAAATCGGTGGTCTCGGTATGTAAGTCTCGGTGGTCCAGTGGTCGATCACACGGCTTCTGATGCACAGGTCTGGGTTCTAATCCTGACACTGGCTCACACCAATGATTTTTCGAAATTGTTTTCGGAAGTTAAGTGTGATAAATGTCGATGACTGAAAATTTTGTGCCCGGTATGGCAATAGGTTCGCCACCTATTACATTTGGGACGTAAACATAACGGCGAGACGAGGCTTAACAGCCGCTGCCTACACTTTCAGGTAACAAAGGCCAGAAGTTATGTTATGTTATGTTATAAATTGTTACATCATAATTACATAGTTTAAAACAAAGTCACTTTCCGCTGTCTGTCCCCTTATATGCTTGAATTTTGATGCTTTTTTTTAATAGATAGAGGGTGTCAACGGGGTGGTTTTGATGTATAATTCATATATGATGTTGTAAATAAAAATATTAATATTCAGATTTAGCACTTTAATTGCAAACGCTGGCTGAACCCTAATTGATAGATCAAAACAATGTTCTACATTATTAAACACCTTCAGAAGCTCTACAAAAAAGATCACAAGAGCATATGTCTATCTCTTAGGGATAACCCATAATGACCATTTTTATTTTTTTACTTTTTATGAGAAATAATGGCTTACTTACGAAGCGATTTTAAACATTACAGCATTGATTTTTATGCAATTAAGTGTCTTAAATAGATTTTGCATGTAATATAGATGATTCTCGGCCTTTACAGCATGCAATTTAAACGGATATCTTCGAAGATATTGCAGTATTAACATAGTGGGACAGCAGTTAAAGCCGATAAATAGCACAAATTGAACCTCCTGCTATCCAAAATTTACTCATTTATTACTTTTGATGCGGAACAAAGTCCGCCGGGTCAGCTAGTATGAAATATTATCATTATCTATTTGGTTTTGTTTGCTTAATATTGATAACTTAGTAAATATTGATAACTTAATGGAGTGGATTTAATAATTATTTCACTATATTAAAGATATTTTATTCAGATGTAACGTTGTTTTGTATTTGTTTTTAACAATTCGGTGTCCAAAAAAACAGTCTAAAAATTTCCTTTATTTAGACGATATATTAATTGATAGAATATTTTTTAATAGAAAGCCACATTTATTGGTTGTCGGAGTTTTCATATAAGAATTCTCATCATGAGTGAAAATCTGAACTGTGTAGCTTTGATAGTTCATGATATTTAGCTCAGTAATAGATATTTTTAGTAGAAGCATAGTAGAGTCTTAGTAATATGGGTTTTTATTACCATTTTTGTACGGATCCCTAAAAAGTAATAAACGCTACGCGTTTGATGAGAAGCTTAGTATGGTAAGTTAATAAAAAATTAAAGCTCCTTCAAAATTGCAAGGATTAAGTGTTTACTCAGCCAAGAGAGTTTGAGTTTGTCACGCGAGACAGACACCTAGCATATCAAGTTTGTGACCCTTTTAGGCACAAATTTTACCTTAGCGACTCAGAATAGGGTCATTACTTCACATTTTATGAATAACTAACCAGTCTAGTTATCATTTGAGCGTCCTCAGACTTAGTCGCTAGACTTTCACATCCTTGAAAAAGTTTAAATAACTTTGTATTTCAAGGATCATTCGTTGTACGGTGAAAGCCGCCATTTTTTTAACTAAATAGATGTGCACGCGTGCTTGAAAAGAGTAATAACAGTCGACGAAGCGAGTGAGGCTAGAATCCTGCCTTCTAGCATTCTGTTCTCTCTGCCTATCGCAAGGGATTTAACGTGGAGTTAAGTCTGTATGTATTTAAAAGCACATGCCAATAAGCATATTTTTGAGTAATTTATATAAACTTTTTAATTGTATTAAACTTTACTAATGAAATATGTTTCTGTTCCCTAGGTTTCTGGATATTCTAATGTATGAATGTACTATGCTGAGTTATAATTTTCGAAAACAGATTGACCAGATCAGTATCTGCCTCCAATAATAATATAATACTATAGATTATTGGATATGTTCACGCCAAATATATTGGGTATGCTTTGAATAGAGTATCGTGTGTCACAGGATGCGGTACTTAAGTACGACACTTGTGCTCCTTTGATGTTCATGATACATTTTTACATATATGTATAGAGAAGTACAGGTACCGCAACATAACTTCACGCCTTTTTGACCCCAAGGTTTGGCTCGCAGTTATATTTGCGTCTCAAATGGAATAGGAGGCGAACTAATTGCTATACACCGAGCACAAAGTTGTCAGTCATCGATATTTATCCACACATAAATTCCGAAAAGAATTTCTAAGAGTCATTGGTGTGAGCCAGGATTCGATCCAGATTTCGATCGATTCTTGATTTAATAGATTAGGTACTTGACACTGGACCAGCGATACTTTGCAATTTCTACTTAGATATTATTATGAATAATTGCTTTAAATTAATACAGAAAGATGGTGCAATTATAATTATCCTCCTAATATCTTATTAAACATTTTATAATCCTCAAGTATAGACATACATACATAACTTCACGCCAAATCCCTTGCGGGGTAGGCAGAGAGAACGGAGCGCCATAAGGCACGATTCTTACACGCCTCACTCGCTTCGTTGACTTTCATATAAATCTTTTCGTGCACGCGCGTCGATTTTTGAGGCTCCTAACATCACCTTCCTCCAGAACACGTTCCATTTGGTCATAGAATGTGTGTCTTGGCCGTCCTCGACTCCTACATCCATCCGCTTTTGCACTGTATATCTGCTTAGTCAGTCTTGCATCATTCATTCTTTCTACATGTCCGAACCATCGGAGCATGCCCTTTCTTATCGAATCCTCAAGTCATCAGTAAAGAAATTTTAGGTGCGAGTACTTGTCTGTTATTAAAGTGATGCTTTCCATCTCATTCAATGCTATTAACATTTAAATTACAACGGTTTAACATTTTAAATAAGACACTCTAAGCGTTAAAAATTATATTTGTACACGAAATAGATAATTTAAATCTTATATACTTGTAATAAGACTGTTTATGTGTGCACTGAATATTTTGCCAGTTACTATTCGTGAGATTCCAGTGCCTTCATAAGTGAAGTATCTTTTCATCTGACTCCTTTTCAGCGGCTGCAATCATAGTTAGCGAGTCTTGAAAAAGGCAGGCAGATTTTTTCATCTTATTTTGGGAGCTATTATGAAATAAACAGGGATAACTTGTGATCTGAATTAATTGGCAGTTTTAGGTTTATGTCGCCACCTATTTATTTTAAAATATGTATATACAGAAATTTATTTCTGGAAATATATTATGTGAACTAAATCTAGACGAAATGAATACATTTATTTATAATTTACATACATAACTGCACCCGAAGTTCCTTGATTATAATTTGAAAACATAACTTCACGCCCTTTTCTACCTAAAGGTTTAGGTAGCGACTGCTAAGCCTCGACCCGAATAGGTACTACTGCTATTTACCGAGAACAAAGCATTCAGTCGTCGATATTAATCACACAAAACTTCTGAAAAGTCATTGGTGAATGTTCGGGTTCGAATCCACGATTTCTTGATTCTGAAGTGAGGTGATCGACCACCGATACTTGTTTGATATTAAAATAATATCGCATTATTAAATCGATTTTTTTTTTCAATAATATCTCACCTCGTAGATATTTTACATTCGGTGAACCAATCATTACACTATATACTATATAATATTCTGCGTATCGTAGGCTGGGTAAAGTGGCCCCATTTTTCACTTCACGCCAGACCCATGGGAGCGCTTTAGTTTCAATAAGACCGAGATAAGAGCGGATTGGGCAAAAAAAAGGAAACTATGATGAATTTTTCACAAAAATTCGGGATAATCTGATAAATTTTGGCCGCTTGAAGTATTGCGATTCTAATATGATAGGTATTAAATTGCACTCTAGATTCAACGGTTGAACGATTTGTGCGATTTGATGCTTTTATTTCATATATAACATGCAAAATCGAGTTGTAGGCAGGGGTAATTATGCCTGCACACAACTGTTTTAATTCTTTAGTCCCAAATTCAGCAATACAGGTTGTCATATTTCGAGCACTATTCCTACGCAACAGATTAAATCCCTTGACAGACACAGGAATAAATGGAACAATTCTTTGGAATGCAAAAAAGTCACGACGTGAACAATTCATAGATATTAAAATAATAGATCGGCAATAGTCACACAAACAACGAGACCAAAAATGGATTGTTGATGGTGAGTAACTTATCAATGTGTGCGTAAAAAAAAGTACATTTTTACTGACATGTGCCATCTACTACAATCTATGCTAAATCTATGGAAAAATTAGTGTGTCTATATGTCTATATTGAAGAGAATAAAAATAACAATGTACTCCATTAGAACAGAGTAACATCACTTATGGTACTATCTATATAAATATTTTGTCCTGTGTAATGTTATGTTATAAATTTATTTACCTGATTTTCAAGAGTAACATAGCTATTATATTTTATTTTAGTTAGTTCTGTCTGTGATAAAAAAGGATCGTCATTATAAAGGTCACGTGGGCGGAATTCTGAGGTCAACTAGTATAAAATATAACCTAAGTCCTTGCTCAATACATCATACTCGGTCTTTAATATTAACTCCAGAAGGGCATAAATTACAGGCATATACGCAGTACCAACAGTCCATGTAGCGGATATAAATTTATTAGCAATGGACCCTAACATATGATGGAAGCGGATTTAATCCAAGATATTGCATTTATGGACGTCTAGTTAGTGAGAGTGCACACATATGATATCAAGTCTATATCCGGTCTGGTTTGGAAAAGGCGGCAAACTAAATCGCCTGATGGTAAGCCATTAGCTCCTCTATAGACATCAGAAATAGGCTTGTTTCCACCAACAATTAATCGGATGGATTAAGGTTTTTATTTATCGATTAATATACTGCGAACTGCTTGGCTCTATAATTAGGTTAACAAGGCTATTGGTTTCTAAAAATCTAAAAAGTTTTTCTCAGTGGTAGAGCCAAGCAGGTTGCTGCGTAAATGGGCCGGCTCGACCGGTGAAATACCACGACCTCTCAGAAGATCGACGTTAAGTGGCTCATGCCGCGTTTCGTGCGGTGAGAGAGGTACCCGGAGGCCCACCCCCCTTCCCCATCCTTCCCTATCCCCTATCGCTTAAAGGCCGGGAACGCAACAGTAACACAATATGTGTTGCTGGTGTCCATGGGCGGCGTTGGTTGCTTACCATCAGGTGACACGTCTGCTCGTTTGCCCTCCTATCTCATAAAAAAAAACAAGTGAATTATCAAGTTGCCCTAAACGTTATCGTCTTTTATTCAATTTTTGAGTTCGAGTTTCTTTTGTTTTACTTTTTAATTATGATTTTTTTTAACTTTGAATATAGAACGCACATATTAATTGAAACAATTTACACTTGCAAATATTATATATTTGAATTGTAACAGATTTTATTGCTAAAATAGATACTAGTTAAGTAATAGTAAGCAAATGTGTAGAAAATTGTGTATATCAGGAGCTGACCGTGTGCAGATGTCTTTAGATATTCGAAGCACGATTTGCGTGTCCGATAAACTTAACTTATTGGTCTTCAGTTCCTATACAATTTGGTTGATTGAATAAGTTTACCTACCTTCGGCACAGCGGTGATGATTTATAGATCCTATTAAGATATTGAATGTAAATTGGGATATACGTTGACTTCATTCGGACATAAAATTCTACTTTTGCATTAACCTATATTATTTACTTAAATACTTACATAAAATTTACTTAAGATGAATTTATCGAAAGGAACTGTAAAACTAATAGGGCAACAAAAACAAATAAACTCATACTGTCCTAGCTCTCCTATTTCTATTAGAAGTCCTTAGTTCTAAATCCAATGGCTTTTTGTTAGTTCTGTGAGATAATAATCTTCAATAAATGACAGTGTATTAAAAAAATTATTGATTTTACTAACTTTGATAGTCTTCTAAATTGTGATGACGTGGAGCAAAACGTTCCCAAAAATAGCAAATCCTCAAGTAACCTGGGGAACATCACTAAAAAATTATTGGATCACATTTCTAAATCTGAGCTAAATTTAAACAAATCTAAGCTAAACATCATAAAAATCATTGCACTACGCAATGGATTCTGATATGGTTTTTTTTTTAATAGAGAGGCGCATTCTTAGCAGATAGTGTCAACAGGGGTGGTTTTTATATATAGTTCATGGATGTGTATATGTTAAAGAAAAAGTAATTATTTTCGAGATTATATTTTTACTGCGGCGAAACAAAGTTTGTTGTGTCAACTAATAAAATATAAATCTAATCTCAGAAATTATAAAATTTTATACAGGATCTGCACCAAATACATGCAGCATACCCATTATTATACTTATCTTCAGGAATCTATAATTTGTTAAGCCCTTAAATTAGCTCAAGTTTGGATTCCATTTTGGTAACTTGTTCATTTACTCATTTATTTAAAGTGCCTAGTATCTCAAAACTTTCATCACGGCAACCGTTTAGCAAGCATATTATACTACTAAATTCAGAAAGGGTTAAGCAATAAAACGAGAGTAAAACACGTCCTACAGCTTTAGGAGGGTGTAACTATTGTCCTGTCCGTTTATTGACGGCTCAATAAAGACATTGAATGGTTCTTTAAACAACATAACAAAAAAACCGTAACACTCATCAAGAGAAGACCCATAAATGTCGATTCCATGGTCCATAATGTTTTACAGTACATTGACGAAAAGATCCGTCTCGACTGAGAATTTCCGAATGCCCAAGTATTAAGAGTACAAGCGTCCCGTTGATACTGACCAAAATTGACGGCCATGTTGTGTGTTAGTCGTAAATAAAATGTGGACGCGTCGCTTAGCCCCGTTCCAAGCTATTACGCAACATTCTGGATAAAAGTATCTATGATATTATCCCTTACTTTTTCTACGGCACACTCTTGAAAGTCTCTTTATTTAGATTTAATTTTTGGCATAATATTTACTTACTTAGTTTTTAAAGTAAGTCACTTTCGGGATAGGCAGAGGGTTATAGTGGGCTTCAGGCACTTCACCTGATTTTTCAAAAAAGTAAATCCCTTGCTTTTCGACGAAATACAAGTAGATCAAAGAGATGAACATAAAACTTTAGATGTTATCTAAAAAAAACAATATGAGATATGAAGTTACTTATAAAACAGTAATATGTCTTATATAAGTATATTTATAACTACTACTATTTTATGTTCATAAAAAAATCACAAATATTTTTTAGCAAAAGCTAATCATTTTCTTGATTTAAGTAACATATTGCATTTTATAAGCGTAACAGATCGTGTGGAATTTAAAAATGAATATTAAAAAAAACTTTCATAAAAATAAATTATGGATATACAAACCACCTAAGATTATTGCGGTCTCGCCTTAGGTACAGGCATAATTCAACAAAATCATCAATAATTTGCGATAACCTGAAGCGATGTTGGTCCGAAAATATTTTATTCCCAAGGTTCACTTACAAACTCAATTTCTGTATTGAACTCCAGCCTGACTTGAATCCATAATGTTTTTATATGTACTTGCTTGCGAGAATTTTTTTGATATAATTTGTTACATAGATACACCACGCGGAGAATTGTTAAGAGTAGCGGTTGCTGAATACATGTCGGCAGGTTTGATTTCCATAACCAAGCACAAACATTTGTGTTATGAACATGTATATTTATATTCTATGGGGGTAAGTATCTATCCACTTTAAAGTACATTAGGGCATATAATGAAGAGTAATCATGCATACGCGTGGAAGAAGAGCGATAAACCTGAATGTGGAAGGAAAAAAGAGAGGAGGAAGACTTAAAAAAATATAGGTGTTAGTGTCGAAGATGTGAATGTTAGGGAATTGTCGAAAAGAAAAACCTATTGTGCCAATCCCAAATAATAAACAGCAGAATAATAAAGAAATAAAGAACAGAAAGAACAGGGCAGAATTTTTTTAGGGGGATTACTCATCGCCCTTGAAGACCTTGATATGTTGCCGTCATTTAAGGGAGTAGGAGGGGAAATGAAGGGTAAAAGGGACCAAGGCATGGCGTGATCGCATCGTGGAATAGTCGGTGCAATTTTTCCCCAATCATCCGAAGTCGAGTTGGACGCAAAAAGAGTGCCAAGAGTGCCATCGTTTGCTGATGATGAAAATATAGTGCTATATGCCCAAAACTCGTACGTAAAAAAAAACTTATATATGCACGAATATAGATCATTTTAATATAACTTTATTTAATTTATTTAAACTACTTAACCCTATGTTTTAGCCTCTGGATAGTAATAGATTATGTGGCAAGCAACTTATATTTCTTTTTGGAGAAGTTTAAATACCAATTCCGAATGTACTTACCAACCATATTTTTTAGTCCATTAAAATTTAAAACCAACTTGTTTGGGTGCATTTCTCTTCAGCTTAGAAGTTTAGTTAAAGATGTTTAATTAAGATGTCAGAAACAAACTTTAGAGACATAAAATATACTGCCAAGTTTACGGACACACTGTAATTAGAAAAAGCTGTAAAACTATGTGCGGATATGGACGCCGGTGTGGGACAGGGGAAATTTACAGGCATTTTAAGAAGTAAATGAACAAAAAAATACATTACATGTATATACACTTATGTAAGTTTTGCGTTTTAAAATTATAATTTTGTTCCATACATAAACTTATTACTTATATATTATATTACTTTTGCGGCTTTAACGTGTCTTGCCTTGCTTACCTGTCTTACCTCATCTCGCGGAAAAAAAGTCTGGTCACATAAAATATTGTTTTTTTTTTATATAACCTCACGCCTTTTGCTACGCGAAGTTTTAGGCAGTGGCTATAAAGCCTCGAGTCACCGTATTAAAATATGTGCAGAAGATATTTGTTTTCCATCGATACGGAGGAGTTATCGTAGATAGCATCTAAAAAACGAATATTAATCGGTTTTGAACTCTGTTTGGAATATTTCCAGAATTTTCCTAGGTATATAAAATTATAATATTACAGGTAACAGTTATTTTTTTATCGCAATTGAGTTATGCCATTCCATGAATAAATTTTAATTTAAGTTATAAAACTAAAGTTCGAATTAGAATTTGGTTTAAAATGAAAGTGTTAAACGGAATAATATTAAGATATTATTACGTTTATTACTTTCACATTAATTTTATATGCCTAGGAAAATTCTGGAAATATTCCAAACAGGGTTCAAAACCGATTAATATTCGTTTTCGATGAAATCTGTACTTAATTGACATTTGATATTATGCCTAGTTAAGACTAGGCATAATATCAAATATCATAATATGATTTCATCGAAATTAATTTTCATAAATATTAAAATCCCGCAATACAGATCTGCCTAAATTAAATTTCAACTAAACGATTTTCAATCGATTTGAAGAAAGTATTATAGATGAAACTTTCTCGGAAATAATCAACCTCGAAACCTCGAACCTCGGCTTGATTCTTTTACTTGATTCTTTTCAAAGAACCCTTGTATGAGTATAACTTGTTAAAACAACCTGTTCCAATTTATCAAGGTCAAAGTCAAGGTCGTCCTCGCAAAATGCCATTTTAAAAGCACTAGTAACAATAACCTTCGTTTACTAAGAAATAAAAAAATAAAAAAGTAGCCTAATTTACTTCTTATTACATCAGCTATCTGTCAATAGAAGTATCGTCGGTGCAGCTATTTCAGAGATTAGCTGAAATAAACAGACAGGCAAACTGACAAAAACTGACAAAAAACTGAAAAAAATGTTACAGTAAAAACCGTGTTACAGTTACACCAAAAAATAATTACAGTTTCATTATTTTCATTCGCTAAAGTGAGAGAACATCATACATCTCATACTACAGTAGTTACGACAGGAAAGGAATTGTATGGACAAAAACATTTTGCCTAAGAACCGTTACTTAGACATTAATATCTTTCTGATGTTACCAAAGGAGAATTTCAAACAGCCCTGGCTATCCCACACTTTGTCAGCACATATTTAGCGTCGCAATACCATAGTTGCTTGGTAAACTGCTTAATTAATAGCAGTGACCTATTATCGTAAGTGAATTACATTGTATTTTACGACAACCCGCTTTCTAAGTGAACAAATTGTAAGCTATTCACGTTAAGTTTAAGAATATTCTTATTCGTAGATATATATATATGTTTTTATGTAATAGGGGAGTAAACGAGCAAGCGGGCCACCTGATGGTAAGTGATAAACACCGCCAAGAGGCTAGACCGGGGGAAGTGGTTAGATCTCCGAATATCTCTCTCAACAAAAGAACGCGGCATGAGCCACTTATTTGTAGTATTATACCATAAGCTAGAAATCAGTCCTTCAAGAAGTTGAGAGTGAATAAATTGTGAAAGTCATAAGTGCCATCTTGCCTTTAAAAATGTTTGCCTTTTTTATACAGAATATATAAATATAAAATAGTGAAAACAAACGTATTATACAAGATAGCTATGTCTATGTTTCATGTATATTTAAGACATTAATGATCGCTTATGATCGGCGCAAGTTCTATAGGTCAGCATATTACTAATATTCTTTCCTTAGCAAATGTACAAAAAACAGTCAAAATCAGGTCTTTCCAAGTCTCTATTATTCAAAGAAATTGTATTCATTAGGTACCAGGTACAAAGTCACTCAAGAGACGGTGCAATAATTAGAGCTATCAAAACGAATGCTATTTTATTAACGATTTATAAAGCTTACTGCCTCTACGGTATATGGCTGCAATAAAAGTTTCACCTTCAAATTTCTATCAAACATTGAAATTGTAGTACTTTCACACGCGCAATACTAGTCAATATAGGCAGTAAACTGTCTTCTGGATTTCGGCTTTAGAGTTTCTTTACAACTAAGGGACAGACAGGCTCATCATCTTCTTGCCCTTATCCCATCATTTGGTGTCGTTAGAATAAGTTTTTCTTTTCCGTGCTTCCCTATCATTCGCTTCTTCCACAGCAACACCATTCCTAGTCATATCATCTTTAACACAATTTATCCATGTTTTCTTCGGTCTCCCTCTCCTCTTGTTTCCTTCCACATTCAGGTTCATCATTCTTTTCACGACATGTCCCTTCTCATTACATGCCCATATCACGGAAGGCTATTTCCTCTTATCTTCTTAGTTATAAGCGCAACTTTCAGGTGTCCTCTTACATAATCATTCCGTTTTTTATCCCCTTTAATCATCCAACTCCATGCAACGGAGATAAGAATGTTGAGATGGGTGATTTCAACATTGTCATCTCCGTAGCATGGATTCCTTTTTCATCCGCCCCTTTCATGGCCCAAAATTCTGATCCACACATAAGGATATAGACAGAGAGGCAGGCTAGACAGACGGGATAGACAGGCTGATATTACATGATCACTGAGCGGTGTTATGTCAATAGATTTTTAACATATTCAATCCGATAAATATTTGTATTTAGCCAATAAGAAGGTGTAGGCAGTTAAACATCGACTAGCGGTTATATTTACGTCCCAAATGTTGGAGAACCTATTGTTATACACCAGGCACAAAATTGTCAGTCATCGATAATAATCGATAATAACTTCCGAAAATAATTTCGAAAAGTTATTGGTGTAACCCCGGATTCTAACCCACCCTACTTGATTCAGAAATACACGGTTCGAACACGGGACTACGGAGATTTAACTAATAATATTCAATCTGTAAATTGAAAATCAGCCATAAATATTTTTTTGCTATTTTATGTGTGTTTTGGGTTTATGTGCTCGCCAATTAGAGTAAACGCTTTCCACTGATGGTAAGGTACGTTAAACTCGTAAAACTTCAGATGTTTCCTTTATTTACGAGTTATACAAACAAACGGAAACTAGGAGAAATGGCAGCGCCATAAAACTTACAACAAATAACAACAGAGCTTCTAAAGTGAATGTCATGTTTAACTTTCCAACTTAACCTGTGTGTGCTAACTAATTTTATGGCCGTGAAGAATTCTTAACTAGAATATTATTTACCAAATAGGGCTCTTTTATATTTTTAATGTTAATATAAATAAATTACATAGTCACGGTGGCCCAGTGGTGGAGCACACGGCTTCTGGATCCAGAGGTCGCGGGTTTGAATCTTGGCACACACCAATGACTTTTCGAAATTTATTTCAAAAGTTATGTGTGATAAATATCGATGACTATTACTTTGTATGTATGGCAATAGGTTCGCCACGTATTCCATTTGGGACATAAACATAATGGCGAGTCGAGACTTAACGGCCACTGCCTACGCCTTCGGGTAGAAAAAGGCGTGAAGTTATGTTATGTTATTTGTACCTACCGATATTCACCGTCCCTAGCCAAATTATTAAATGCAAGATTTCATGTAAAATTAGTTACCAAGTGATATTGTTCCGTTTTAATATCTTGGTTTAAATGTACAATTATTGCGTAAAAAAGTCTTCAGAAACAGTGGTAGAGCCAAGCAGTTTGCTGCATGAATGGGCCGGCTCGACCGGTGAAATACCACGACCTCTCAGAAGACCGACGTACAGTGGCGCATGCCGCGTTTCATAGAGGTATTCGGAGGCCCACCCCTTTCCCATCCTTTCCTATCCCCTATCCCTTAAAGGTCGGCAACGCAACAGTAACACTATATGTGTTGCTGGTGTCCATGGGCGGCGTTGGTTGCTTACCATCAGGTAACACGTCTGCTCGTTTGCTCTCCTTTCCCATAAAAAAAAGGAATATAAAACTACAAAAAGTACAGTGAGTTTAATAATTTCGCCAGGAACTATAGTTCTCTTTCACAGACTGCAAACAATATTTATGTAATGGGTACTCGGAAATTGTGACATTACAATTAAATTCAAGTTTGTATGTGTTGCTAATGTTCATGATTTTTATAGCAATGCTTTAGGCATTATATGGCTTAGTACATATCTTCAACATCTGTCTATCCTCTGCGAAGAGAACTTCTAACCAATTGTTTGGTATTTATAAGTGTAACAGATAATACTTTGCCTTTTAAGGAGAGATAATTATTCCTTCATATTACAGATAATTATAATATTAATAAAATAATTAAATTATTGTTATAAAGTAGACGTTTATGTACAAATAGTGATTCCTAAAAAATCTGCTGCACCGTTATGCAAGAACTAAATTGTTTTCTACGGAATTTCATCGCATAAACTAAGGAATGCCGGCGTCAGGTGCTACGCCATTAAACTTTGACTAAGAATTCTTATTTTGTTACACGCAAAACTTTAATTAAGGTTATTCTTTCTTTGAAAATAACTTTTAAACCACACTTGTAACGACTTTAATTAAAAACATAAGGTGTAGGTATCACACATAACTTTCTAAATTGATTTCGGTAAGTCATTGGTGTGTCATTACATTTAAAAACATTGAATTACTGGTTTGTATCTAAAATTAGGATAAAATTTATGTTAATGTTTCGAAATTAGTTTTTCTTACTTACTTACTTTTCAAGCATAGTCGTTTCCATATTACGCATTTCGATGGTTAAATAATCACAAAAATGAGTCTCATTACAATTCAAGTCTCGTACGAAAAAGGTTCCACGGGATCAAAACCTATCGCCAGCAAGCGTGGAATTCGTATAAACGCATACCGATTATTATTATGCATCGAATACCAATCGAATGACTCGGATAGAACTCGAATATACGGCGACGTACGAAGATTTTTTCACATCACGATTTTTTTTATTGATGTTAGGTTATTGTCTTTACTTGGGTATTTTGATATCCATAAGATATGTTATAAAATACACTAATAATGATAAATTAATTTAGTTAAAATGGTCTTTGTTTTTTTTTTATAATTAAGTACTATTGTGATACCTATTATGTTTAGTTTTTCCTTAAATGTCATGGAACCAGATAAATCAGAAAATAATTATAGCAATATTTTCAAACTAATAATTTTCTATCAATATTTAAATTTGTAAATTTTAAAATAATCTGTTTTATTTGTTTTAAACACGAATGCAGTCTTTACTCTCTTGCAGAAATACCAATCATAATTCGCCTTTCGCTTTGTAATTCGCTTTGTTACACACGTGAATTAAAAGACAATTCTATAGGACATATTATTATGAATTAGCAAAAAGCATCATGAAAATAAGATTTTATTGAATTAAATTTTGTAACATAACATAACACAACTTCTCGCCTTTTTCTACTCTAAGGAGCAGGCAGTGGCTTTTAAGCCTCGACTCGCTGTTTTGTTTATGTTCTAAACGGAATAGGCGGCGAACTTATTGCTATACCGGGCACAAAGTTTTCAGTCATCTATATGTGTTACAAATTACTTTTGATTCGAACCCCTCTTAATTCAGAAGCGGGATGCTCGACCACTGGACCACCGAGACCTTAAAATAAATCGTGTAAAGTTTTATATACCACAAAAAGATATTTATTTTTATATATCTGATTTTTATCAATCTTAACCAATTTACAAGTAGTCGTTGCATTTCAATTCAGTATTTACGAGTACAACCGAAGGAATGAAGATAAACAGCCAGGGTTCAAGAAAATGTACAATAAATTATCCGTTTCAATGTAACAGATCAAAATGTTTGGAATTCTTGAACAATGAATTTACATAGTACATTTACATACTGCTAAGAATATATTTTTTACTAAATCAATCTTGTTTTAGATTTACTTTTTAAGCCATTGCATAGACGGTCACTCTCTTTCGTTGGTCCCTCATGTCTGAGGATCGTGGTCATCACTGAATGAGGATTATGGTGATGTGTCACACCTTGATCGTATGATCTGCCTCCATCTATGACGGTTCGTCGCGGCCCTGACAACCGAGCAAAAGTTTTCAGTTGGGTTCCTCATTTGGTCAATGGTCACTCAATCTAGTTAGTGATCGTCCACGTGCTCGTTTACCCTCGGTATTAGCGATGACAACCATCTTTCGAGTACAAAATTCTGTTATAATTATATATAACGGCAATAATTATAATATCTTGGACACAAATCACACAGCGCCCTCTAGTTCCAAAATAAGCAACTAAATGCTTGTGCTATGGATACTAGATAATGGATACATAATATTTTATACATTTATTTTGTAAATACATACTTATAATACATAGACAAACACCCAGATACCATACAAACATTCATGCTTGTCACAAAAATTTGTACTCGGGTGGGAATCGAACCTGCCAACCTCGATTACTAATGCGCACGAGGCTCGTCAAAAATCGTCAAATGATCTTAAACTGCGGTAATATCTATCATATTACTTTTCAAACTTTTATTTGCATTGGTTCCATGCACTTCCATTCCTACTGCAATCATTTCAATTGAAAAAGTATATTTTTTATTTAAAAGACTATCTAATTCCCACTAAAATGTTTGTTGCCATCATTAATGTCTAATATTTAAATGTAGTAAGTGAATGAATAATGACGATATTGGTCTTTAAAAAATATAAGAGTAAATGTTCCATAAAAGAATATCCACAGTTAAATTATTCTTCGTATATTAGTTATTTGACTATAATTTAAAAAGACTTAATCGAAATATATCTTTAAATCAATAATATATTAGCTGAGGTCGGTGGCTTCCATATTTTTTGGAGATAATACCAACGACTTGACCCTAGCTTGGAATGGTATCGGTAACAAAAATGGTGATTTTAAAATAATGCTCCATAGAAAATTTAAGCAGAAAAATAATTTAATTTAATTAGTAATACGATTTAGTACTCACATACATACAAATTATAAATTCACGCCAAGTCCCTGATAGGGTAGGAAAAGAGAAGAGAGCGCGTATGTCACGATTATTACGCATCTCGCTAGCTTCTTTGACTATAATAACTCTTGTCGTACACGCTCATTGGTTTTTATTTAGTAATTAAATTTAGTAATGAAAATGTACCTTAGAATTTTTATAAAATTGTCGTGTTTTTACCTAAATTAGAGACGTCACAGCATTTAATAAGTGGAACCTCATAGCTTGTGGCTTGACAACACAAACATTGAACGACATTGATTGCTAAAGCTCTGTGGTGTTCCCAATTAGGCCTTCGTAAACGACGGTGACGGCTTTGAAAAATAAAATACGCTACTATATTTAGGTTGTTATATTCTTTGAAGTGTTTTTGTTGACAAATGTTGTTAGTGTTAATTGCTCAGTTATTAAAAGATTTATTGAGAGTGTTATTTATTAGGTTAGTTACCTTCACACTTTTAATAATCGTAGAAAAAATTACACTGGCATTTGCTTGGAAATTAGATGGAAATTTTATGGTTAACTAAGAAATAAAAATAATATGGAAACTTCACTCTGAAAAAATCTCGTTTTTATAAGAAAATGGTTTTTTTAGTTGTAAATTTACGTTTGAGGGCACTGCGCAAAATCTGCGGAGTGACTCTCACTGACCGCGTCGAAAACAAGCTTGTAAGGAAGGAAGTTGGATTGAGTGTCGGTGTAAAATTAAGAAAGGGCATGCTCCGATGGTTCGGACATGTAGAAAGAATGGATGATACAAGACTGACTAAGCAAATATACAATGCTAAAGCGGATGGATGTACGAGTCAAGGACGGCTAAGACACCCATTCCATGACCAAATAGAACGTGTTCTGGAGGAAGGTGCTATTAGGAGCCTCAAAAATCGACGCGCGTGCATGAAAAGAGTTATGAAAGTCAATGAAGCGAGTGAGGCGTGTAAGAATCGTGCCTTATGGCGCTCTCTGTGCTTATCCCGCAAGGAATTCGGCGTGAAGTAATGTATGTATGTATTTACACCCTTACTATCCAGAGGTGTAGGATACAATAATTATATTATCTTGTTACACCGTTTGAATTATCTGGTTCTAACAATGTATGTTTCGGAGCTTATTGCAATACATTAATTTATAATTGTGTCACTGATCATCGATACTTATCGCAAGTAACTTTCAAAAATATTGTTGATTTAAAATAGAGTCTTCTAGATCATAATCTGGACTATAGAGGCACTAAGCAATTAGACAGAAAGAGATAGACAGTGAAGACAAGTAGATAACAAAAAAAACGTATTTTTTTATTCCCGACTCTTAGTTAAAATTCCTGCAGAAATTTATATATACTTTAATGATCTTGTCATAATGTTATTGTTGCCTGTAAAAGTTTTCAGATCCACCCCTGTAGTTAACGGATCCTTTCATCTCATTCACTGCTACTAACATTTAAGCTACAACGGCTTAACCTTTTACACGGCAATACAGACGGAAAACTAGACATTGTGGCGTTGAAATGTTATTCCTAACCAATGTATAGAGAATTTAAACCTTATGCACTTAGGAATAAGAATGCTTGCATGTGCTCTGAATATTTTGCCGGTTGCCATTCATGAGAGATCTCAGTGCCTTTATGAGTTGAGTGTCCTTTCATCCCGCTCCTTTTTAGCCTGCGGCTGCAATTATAGTTAGTCTTGGATGGATAATGAGAATTTCTTTGGGCAACGAAAAGTTGTCATATTATGAAACTCAAAAGAAAAAAGTATGTTTGTGAAAGTTTGAGTGAATTTTATTGCAAGGCTTTTCTTGACCTTAATTTGATTGTCTTGTCGAGTTAATATTTTACTTTCTAGGTTATTTTTTGGAAGCAATTTTGTCACGCCTACGGCCAACGGCCCATGGTCAATTCAGTTCGCTGCATGAAATACCACAGCCTCTCAGCACATCGACGTAAAGTGGCTGATGCAGCGTTTCGTTCTGTGAACGAGGTATTTAGAGGCCCAATCACCTCGCCCTTCTTTAAAGACCGGCAACGCAACTGTAATAATCTGTATTGCAGGTGTCCATGGGCGGCCGTAGTTGCTTACTATCAGGTAATCCGCTTGCTCTTTTGCTCTCCTATTTCATAAATAGAGGGTCATGAGATCTATCTCATGACCCTCTATTTATGAAATTATACCGTGGTAATGAGCCTAGTATCTATACTAGGCTCATTACCACGGTATAATTTCAAATCATTCATAAATGTATATGAATATAGATAATATGAAAAATATCGATGACTGACAACTTTGTGCCCGATATGGCAATAGGTTCGCCACCTATTCCATTTGGGACGTAAACATAACGGCGAGACGAGGCTTAACAGCCGCTGCCTACACCTTCGGGTAGAAAAAGGCGTGAAGTTATGTTATGTAAATATAGATAAAAATATTGTATAATGAAACATTAAAATTTGTATTACTGAAGCAGGCACTATGAAAACTACAATTCATTCTGAACGTCAGGATATTTAAATAGAATTAAATTTCGTGAATTTTGTGAAACAAATTAAACACCATACATTAAGCTCCACACAGGTAATATTCAGTTCCATGAATTTTGGTATATAAATTATATTTGCGTCATATTTTAGCGATAATGAAATAGTTATTGTAATACATTTAATTATTTAATATATTTAATTTCGGAAACTACTTGTTTATTTTGGTTAAACCATTTACATTTAAATTATTTCACTATTCAACTATAAATTCTTGACACACACTTTCCGAAAATATTACCCATAAAGACTGGTAGGGCACTCAATATCAAGTCAGTCTCCAACGGCTAAACTCGCCAATTTACGAGTCTGAAATGCAATAGGTGGTGAAACCTATTGCTATAAAGCGGACGCACTGTTTTAAGTCATCAACATCAACATATAACCCGATAGGTCATTGGTATAAGCTATGATTCGATCCCTCAACTGTTTGAACTAGAAGCATAGTGCTCAACCTCTGGGCCACCTAGACGACTTAATCCCAGCATTTTTAATTTACAATATAACTCCATAAAAATAATCATAAATGAACATCATCATTACACTCCACGTACTAACAATATTCCTCGTATCGTAAGCAGGGTAAAGTGGTCTCATTTTTCATTCCACGCCAGGCCCATGGGAGCGCTTTATTTTCAATAAGACCGAGATAAGATTGGGTCGGCCAAAAAAAAAAAAACTATGATGATCTTTTCACACAAAAATCGAGTTAATCTGATAAATTAGGTAGCTTTTAACATTGGCTTTCTGTTAACGTAGTAAATGGGACTTTTAGAGCTGATTGTAACCTTTAAGACTAAAAATGTGTATCTTAAATCACAATCATTTATATAGTAACAACTGACCCAGCAAACTGTGTCTTAAAAAATACGGGCTTGATCAGAGATGATAATTTGGGGGGTTGTATGTTTTTAGTTTCGTAAAAAAATTTAAAAACAAAAATGTCCACTTAAAATTTAGGGGGATGAAAAATAGATGTTTTCCTATTTTCAGACCCACCCGATATGTACACAAAAATTTATGAGAATCTGTTAAGCCGTTTCGTAGAAGTTTAGTTACTAACGCATACAAAATATAAGTGAAGTAATTTTTTATTATACAACATACTTTACTTCCAACATACGCCTTTTTCTATCTGAAGGTGTATTAGGCAGTATTAAGCCTCGTTTTGCCGTTATCTCTACGTCTCAAATAAGCTGAAAAACCTACTGTCATGCCTGGCACAAAGTTTTCAGCTATCGATATTTATCACACAAAACCCCCAAAAATAATTTAAAAAAATAATTGGTGTTAGCTAGGATTGGAACCCGCGACTTCATGATTCAGAAGCGGGGTGCTCGACTTCTGGACCACCGAGACTTTTTTACTAAGCATTTTTTTGTTTGTTATTGTTGTATGGCAACATCACAGGCAGCATGCTTTACAGTTTATATACATTGGAGACAAGAAGTAAATTATTTCAGCAAGATTATTAAATTGTTTTCTCATTTTTGATATCTATATGGATTTCAAATTCCAAATAAAACAAATAATAACTTTCTAATAATCGTAAGAACACACACTTTCAATAAACGGACCCCAAACCTAGAATGGACTTGAATTTAATCCACGATATTGTGTTTATGGGCATACATTTGGTGACAGTATATCATGTTAACTGCGGTTAGGATATTTAGCTAAATATATATTCAGACCTTTACTATATATAGATACAAGCAGCGACCATCGTTATGCTGGATCCATTTTCTATTCCAAACTGTTAAAGGTATAACAAATATCGCTCAAACCTTAGCAAGGACTATTATACTCTTTACAGAGATCATTTATCTCTGTAAAGAGTTCGAAACGTCGGGAAATAAATAAAATAAGTAATAACTAAACGCGATATAATCCTAAAAGTTGTTTTAATGTTATGAGCGTGATTCGCGAAAGTCTTAGAAATAAATGTATAAACCAATAAGGACTATTAGTTAGTTGTGATTATATCACAACTAACTATTAAAATAGTTTATGACTGAATGAACTGAGCTTTAATGTCCTAGACTAAAAAGCAGACATAATATTAGAACGGACATTACTATGTATTTTTATGTGAATTATCGTAGTCTTATTTTCAAACATAAGCAGTCGTCGACACAAGAAAAGATCTCTTTGAAGGTATTTATGTAAATTTTAACGCACAATCTACTTATTAGAAAAGCTTTATTTATGGCTCTTCGGATCTTATTTAATATAATTGATTCAATAAGGTATATTATCTACCTCCGGCACAGCATTAAGATAATAACTAAGACTATAGCTACGAAAATTGTTTGT
Source organism: Euproctis similis (assembly GCA_905147225.2). Lineage (NCBI taxonomy): Eukaryota > Metazoa > Arthropoda > Insecta > Lepidoptera > Erebidae > Euproctis > Euproctis similis. Next base: position 19,933,755 of record LR990106.1, read on the forward strand.
AACGTCACGCCTTTGTCTAGTCAAAGATGTAGGCAGCGCCTTTTAAGCTACTGCAAACACAAAGCACAATGTTCACACACGACTTCCGCAAAGATTTACGTTAGAGGTCATCGGTGTGTCCTCGGATTCATTTCCACGACTTCTAGTTTCAGGAACGGCCTATTCAACCTCGAGACCATCGAGACTACCCTTAGAATAATCGATGTTTCGGAGAGATATGCATTTATAATGTTTTTTTTTACTGCTTCGCCCTAGAGGTTAATACATTGTACATGATGTCAATATGATATATTGCTCTTGTTGCAAGGCCCCCTTAAGAATATGTCGTAAATATCGTTCAATATCAATTTCCGTTTTAGATTGAAACCAGTATTTTGGTATCATGCAATATTAGGGTGTTCGTTTGTACGAAGGCTCAAAGAATAAATCATTTTTCTGACATTATGGTCCGGTTTTGTAGGGAGCTCAATTTCACGGGTGCCATTCAAAATGGAATTTATAGGAATCGCAACCTGTTGTGGTTGGAAAACTCAGCGCTAGAATGTCAACAAAAGTATATATCTGCGGAATTATATCTTTTATGTGCCTATTTAAAAATTTTACAATTATATGAAAACACAATAAAAATATTTAATAATGAAATTCTTGTGTCGGAGGTCCAGAGGTTAAGCTCCCTGCTTCCGATCTCAAAGCACTGATTCCTCGAAATTCTCTTTCGTACTTAAATCAAATCAAAATCAAAATAGCTTTAAATAGGTTATCACAGACACTAAAAGTGTAGGAAAATAGATAGATTAAAATCATTATTATATTTAAATTCCATTTTAAAACACAAGCGCTGGAAAGTGCTTGGAATAAAAAACACTGACGAAGTCGCCAGGTTTGGCTAGATTTCGAGTGTAGTGGTTATCATGAGAAGAACCGAGCAAGAAACTCATGTACCAAATACTTTTTTTAAGTCATAAATGATATGTAACGGTTGTATCGATACTGTAAACATAGCAGTGGACGCATGCATAAAGGTTGTAGCAGCTAGAAACCTTGACAATCGAAATTAAGATGATTATATTAATGCCCTATGAATTAACTGTATTATAATTAATATTCAGTGAAACTATTTTAGTCGGGTTTTAGTTGCTTTTAGTTAATATATATTTATATGTAAATAAGATCAAATCCAATGAAAAAATCGATGTAGGTAGGTAAAACAAATGTTTACAGAACGCCGCAACTCCAGTTCAAGTGAACGAATTCCAAAATGCAAGCTACACAATCCACGTTGAGCAAACATCTTGATTGTCCCAGGACTATTTCATCCGTCGTCCACGTCGCCGTCTTATAGTCGTCGATGGTGCTCTACCGATGAGACGATCCTTCACAGCCCGCCAAAATCAATCGAAACACAAATCCAAAATAAGTGCAGAGTCCAATTATAAAACTTTAAACCCAAAACATACTTGTGTATCTGCAGGCGATAATTAATGATCAAACGAACTTACCTGTACGTGAAGTTCGATCATAATTATATGATCAGCTTCATTCTTAGCGATTAGTTTACATATTGTAGTTGAGCTCCCAGTCTCCAGCCTTGCACGGATGTTTAGAAAGTAGGGTAAATAAAAATCTCCCTACTGGCAACCACCTCTTGACTATGGCAACACCACGTCTCACTGATATTCATTTTGTTCATAGCTTAGTTGGTTTTCCAATTACAGAGCATTGTGCGACTCAGTGCCGCACAATGCCGAATTATGCTGTAAGCTTCAGCATAATTCGGCATTGTGCGGCACTGAGTCGCACAATGCTCTGTAATTGGAAAACCATTCAGCATAATTCGGCATTGTGCGGCACTGAGTCGCACAATGCTCTGTAATTGGAAAACCAACTAAGCTATGAACAAAATGAATATCAGTGAGACGTGGTGTTGCCATAGTCAAGAGGTGGTTGCCAGTAGGGAGATTTTTATTTACCCTACTTTCTAAACATCCGTGCAAGGCTGGAGACTGGGAGCTGGAGATTGGAACGTGAATTAGTTTTTAAATGCGCCAGTAGAGTGCGCTAAGTTTAGTGTTCACAATCTAAGTGGAATATAAAACGTCAACTTGTACCTTCATCCATATGTTAATTAGCTTTGATTATTTCCAAAAAACTACAACGAAACGAGAGCAATATCTTTTTTTTTTTTTTTTTTTTATAATTAATATTATTACAAAAGTTAATATAAATAAAATATTTTGATCAATACCAACTAAAGAAAAAACACTTGATAATTTTCTGTCAATGTTTTGGTAATGTTGGTATTACTTGGTATCCAACACACGCATCAAACGAAAGCAGTACTTTTGAAAGTGCCCGATTGTGCGTAGCGATGCTGTAGTTGGAACATCAACGTTAAGCATAATGCGCTAAAATGCTGTAACTGGCATACAAGGTTAATTTATTCACAATTTTAGGGTGGGGTTAACCTGGGAGGGTTATTACTAATCGCTAAGAATGAAGCTGATCATATAATTATGATCGAACTTCACGTACAGGTAAGTTCGTTTGATCATTAATTATATTTCACAGCTTCATTCTTAGCGATTAGTTTACATATTGTAGGATGTTTAGAGATTAAAATCAAATTGTGAAGAAATGATTAACTGTAATTTTAATGGATTTCATTAGTCTATAATCACGTTAATATATATGTAACTAAAGTGAGCACAATCTCTTATTGTCGTTCACAATAATCGTTTGATAAGACGGATTGAGAAAAGATAATACTATCTTTAATAATTTCTCGATTATTAAATTTTCCAAACACCGAGGAAGAATTGCTCCAACCGGCAGTTTTGCGAATCACATCTAAGCTGCGTAGGTACCATAAGCAGTAAATATGGTTTTCTGTAACTTAATAATAAATGATCAGATGAACGCTTAATAACGAAAATATGTTTTTTTTTTTTTTTTTTTTTAATGGCTGCGGAATTTTTAATTATAATTTTTGTATCTGCAATTAATAAAATAGCAATTGCAATTAATAATACAAATTTTTATTCAAGCCAAAGTTTGTAATCGGTGTGCAGTCACAAGTGATAATAGCATTGGTAACTTTTTTGAAAAGTTTTCTAAATCCGACTCACTACGCCATAACTGAGCTAAGTAATGTAAAACGATATTAGGATCCCATGTAAATTCGTACTTTGGAGTGCTAGGCCTGTGGTGAAAAACTCCTTTCATAAATCGTGTCACACTCTCATCGTCAAGATAACATGATCCTAACAGCAAGGATATAGCAGATTTATGAGAATTAATCTTACCATATTGGGCACCGTTTTCAAAAGATTATTACATTTTCAATAGATGGTTTCAAATGCTGTATACTATTTACTGTACAATACCGTAACCAATTTTTAAAACAACTACCATACTGCTTGTAAGTGTTTTGTGTAAGGGAAGACAATGTAATTTGGATAGAACCTTCATTCAATGATCCCTATGTATATTCTACAGCTTCAGTCCATTCACGTTGGCAGACCAGGCACCCGAACCACTGAGAGATGCGTCCGACAAAATTACTAAATTAAAGTTGTTAAGTTAGTTAATTTTAATTAAAAACTATTTTAAAGACGAAGAAATTTATGTATTTCAAATTGTTTCAAGTAGAGCCACCCATACTGAATGGCTGGACATGCTGATAATAATATAGCTAAAAATTTGGCAAGATGACGTAATTTGCATGTCTTAAGAGGAGATTTATTTTTAATGAGTTAGCAGTTTTGGATCTGAATTATTTTCCTCTCTGGCAATTAAGAATCAAATACAAATCCTAGAAATGTGCACTGCAAATGTGCTTTTATCTATGTATATCTATTTAAAAACTCTGACTTTCAAGTAAATCCTTTGTCCGTGTGACATTTTTTTTTTTTTTTTTTATATTCAAGCTATTTTCTACCTATATAAAATATATAATCAAGATATATAACAGACACATAACCCCTTTGACCTTAGGCATTCCATGACGGGTTTCAACATCTTTGTAAAAACGAAGCCCTAAATGGAGGCAATTAAATTCATATAAAATATCATTCAAACTGAATCTCAGATATTTTTAAATTTTTCATGTATATTTATTACAAAATATGCATCTTACATGTCAATAGAGGTCATATAACACCACCATCATTTAAAAATGATTGAATTTAATGAATTTATGCAAACAATTTAAAATAAACCTTTGGTCTCCATTTGGCTTTGGTACCAAAATATATATATGTATATATATATTTGAGATAAACTCATGTTTACGAGTGTACACTCTGAAATAGCCTTTATTTTTAATAATTATACTATGAAACTTTTATAATCACCGTGGCCAGTATTTTAATTACCTTGTACACATAGTACGAAAAAGGAGATATGAATGGGATTTTATATCCCTCATGATAAGATAACACAATAGGATCAGTTGTAATCTGACAAAATATCTAAGGCGACCCGAATATACCTGGTCAGCGTCTCCTGGTATTCCCTGCAGCCGCTTTCCGCTCTGATGTCTCCCGATGACCCCGCTGTTGAGAGCCGGTGTATGTCGATGAGCGCTGGTTCTGACGAGTCTCGTTTATGTAGATATTCGGAGGTGCCTTTCTAGGCGTAGCGTTCCAGTTTAAGCGAGTGTTTAAACCTTATTTTGACTTTGTATAAAATTATTTTTGTTGAATATGCTACTTTTTGTTCAGAGTTTGTATGAGATCAGCAGCCGATCTTTTTATTAACTTTGTAGATTTTAATTTTCCAGAAATATATTTTCTAAAGAGCAAGTTATCCCGTTTTCTTTCGATGAGAGTTTCTTTCATCTCTGGGTTAATGGATGACAGTACGAAACCACGCCCTGTCCTTGTACCATTAAAATGACTGTCGCAGAGGAGTCTGCATGCATCACTAAGTCACCGTGGTCTAGTGGTTGAGCACCCGCTTCTGAATCCAGAGGTCGCGGTTTTGAATCCTCACATTGGCTCACACCAATGACTTTTCCGAATTAATTTCGTAAGTTATGTGTGGTAAATATCGATGACTAAAAACTTTGTGCCCGGTATGGCAATAGGTTCGCTACCTATTCCATTTGGGACCTAAACATAACGGCGAGACTAGGCTTAACAGCCACTGCCTACACCTTCAATTTAGAAAAAGGGGTGAAGTTATGTTATGTCTGTTTCTCTGTTGTGATGTGTCTCTTGACCAAATTGTGAACTAAAGCTACCTTAACCTCGGGGTTAAGCGATGGTGGTATATGCATGTTGCAGTTTCCTGGAATTAAGTATTCTTCCAATATTTTTTCTTTTTGCCAATCCTTTTCAAGTATCTCCTGCGACCTACAAGCTAGTTCCTTGTATGTAGGTTTTCCAAACTTGATGTCGTATTTTGGTGCTTCACCGAGCAATGCAAATAGCTCGCTATCTAATTGTGGCGCCGAATCCTGAACGTCGGCATTCAATTCCACTGCAGGCGATGACAAAAAAGGTGCATCTGTATTAGATGACTCAGATCATATCAAGCGTGAAAGAGATAGCCCAGCAGGCGTCTCGCATCACTATTACAGTACCTATATGTATACGAAGAAATTACGAATTATAATATGTGCGGATACCCACACTTTTTAAATGAAAGAGGTGGCCCATTTGGCGCCTCACATCACAATTTAGTGAATGCTTTGTATTTCAACGAAAAATTAATTCCGTAGCATTATTAAGTGACAGAGATAGCCCAGTTTAGCGTCTCGCATCACAATGCATTAGCTTTGTAGTCATTCAACTAAATATTCATATAAGTAGGTAATTCTGTGCTATTATTACGTGACAGAGATAGCCCAGTTGGCGTCTCGCATCACTATCACAGTACCTATATGTATACGATGAAATTACGAATTATAATATGTGCGGATACCCACATTTTTTAAATGAAAGAGGTGGCCCATTTGGCGCCTCACATCACAATTTAGTGAATACTTTGTATTTCAACGAAAAATTAATTCCGTAACTTTATTAAGTGACAGAGATAGCCCAATTTAGCGTCTCGCATCACAATGCATTGGCTTTGTAGCTATTCAACCAAATATTCATATAAGTAGGTAGTTCTGTGCTATTATTACGTGACAGAGATAGCCCAGTTGGCGTCTCGCATCACAATAGCATGTAACCAATAAAGTTATTACATACATACATCATTCATTACATAGCATTCACAGTCATTACATAGCATAAAATAAAGTCGCTTTCTGCTATCTGTCCCCTTATATGCTTAGAAACTGTGCAACGGATTTTAAGGCTTTTTTTTTTTTTTTTTTTTTTTTTTTTTAGTAGGTAGAATGTGTCAACGGAATAGTTTTTAGCTATAATGCATGTATGTAGTAAAGAAAAAGTGATAAATCCAAAATTAACTTGTTCATTACTTTGAATGCGGAACAAAGTCCGCCGGGTCAGCTAGTTCATTATAAATGTATAGATTATAGATATATTACTAACCTGCAATGTTAGAATCAGATTCGGTTTCACTATCCGAATAAACGCTCAGCCGCCATTTTTTGTAATTGTGACTCTTTCGTTAAATTTCCTTTTATTTCGGATTTTTGGGAAAAAGGTAATTCTTAATTTCTATTATTATTATTATATTTTGAAGGTAATTTGTTGAAATTTGTTGGTAGGCACGTGCGAAGGCTCGAGCACGGAAACACAGAATGAATATCAGTGAGACGTGGTGTTGCCATAGTCAAGAGGTGGTTGCCAGTAGGGAGATTTTTATTTACCCTACTTTCTAAACATCCGTGCAAGGCTGGAGACTGGGAGCTCAACTACAATATGTAAACTAATCGCTAAGAATGAAGCTGTGAAATATAATACAAGTTAATGTATTCCTCTTGTACTAAAATTGTATATAATTCTATGTTTGGTGTAATTATTTAACTATCTTAGAAATATTATTTTGGCAAATATATATTGAGAAACTACTGTTAATAAGTCAATTTCCTTATAATCTTATCTAAGGGAGACTTTAGCCCCCAAATTATAAATTGCCCAAAAAGCTCGTTTATGAATGACAAAAATAGACAGAATATCAGCCGCTCTACCTCGTAGCAATATACCATATTATGACATAACACTATGAAAATAACTGAAAACAAAATAATCTGGCGGTTCCGATATCGGTAAGCTGTCGAACTTTCCGAACCACGTAAGCAGCAGAGTTAGTTTACTCGCCACTTTAAGATTTTGCCGCCCAGTATACCGTTGATTTCACTGGATCTAGAATTTTATTTCTCAAAAATATATTTAAATCAAGACCTTTAACATTAGGCATGGTAAATTTTTCTATTTTGGTTTAACCCGAATTTAGAACTTAATTATTTGCCGTGAACCATTCATTAACATAACCATTCATTCATTGTGTAGGAGAGGAAGCGATTCACATCATCAAATCTCTTTTTACGGTCTACCCCAAAGAGAAATTAAGAGTCATCCGCAAATAGTACAATATTTATAAGTTTATGAACTTAAAAGGGCATTTATTATTATAACATGAATAATAAACAGTAAAGGACCGAGAATGGAACCCTCGGGATCACCCATTGTCACCGATAATTCAGATTATCTCACTCCGTTTACTAAGTATATTTAAGTAGCAATGACTAAGCTTACGTAAAAGTATGTTATGCTCCAAGCCGTCAAAAGCATCAAAGAGTTCACAGAGTACGCCTCTGCATCCTGCATGTTCTCCGAAAAATCGAAAATTTGTTTAATAAGAGTAACCCCAGCATCATTACCATAATAGCCTTTTGTAAAACCGTGTTGCTCTTTTTGGAGAAGATAATTTAAATTAAAATTGTTTAGTATTTGTAGAGAAATAATATTTCCTAACAATTTTGCTGAGTACAGGTAAAATAAAGACGTAAGTAGGTTGGAGCAGTCTTACATCCATTTTTATCTCTTTCATTCAGTTAGGAAATACATCTATTAAATATTAAAATTTAACATTAAAAATCGATTCTTGGTTTGCAGCAATACGGCTAACAATAGAATCTCTTAATTTAACGGAAGTGTCACATAAATCAGCAGCTGTTATAGAATTCGAATATTTTATTTCTATTATGATTTGGTAAGAGTCTTCAGATTTAAAGAATCAAGACGAATCAAGTTCAGAAAAGAATTCAAATTTAAAAGAAACATCGCAACCGACCACAATGCCTTTAAATAAAGCCTTTATTTGTTGTATATGTTATGTGTTGTAACTATTGATGACTGACTGACAGTGCCCGCTGTGCCATGACATTAGTCCACCACACAGGTTGAATTAGTCCAGGGTTAACATTTGCTACCTACACCTTTGAGTAGAAAAACGCGTTAAGTAATATGTTGTTTTTAATTAAAGAACAGCTAAAGTACTTCTAAGAGTTGTTTTTATTTATACCCCTTTTTATTTTTAGCAAATCCAATAGGCGACGTTAATTATATTTTATTTCAATAAAGTGGAATATAAAAACAAAACTGCTAAATAAAGAGAAATTACGGAAAGATATGGTAGCGGATACAAAATTTCTAAGACCAATTCCCTAAGAAAATCAAAGAAGCAATTATGGTATGCAAGAAAGGTGACTAATATGTTGTGTTTTTTATGCCTACCCTTCAAGTGATTTGGCTTAAAGTTATATTACTATGGAGCTAAAAAAAAACTAAACAACACAATATAAAAACGACTATACGACGAACAACTTTTATAAATATAACAATTTCACGGTATTCGATTACAATCGTTGTCGCGTTGCATTTTTCTAGCAATGCAATCTCTCAAGGAATTTAATGTTATAAATCAAATATGGGGAAGGGATGTCTGAAATATTTCCTTCAATAAATCGTTTGTATACCCGAGGGGGTTTAAAACTGGAGTGCTCTCGCCGAAGGGTAGCATACCGTTGCCGACCACAATAAACCTCTTGATGGGAATTGACGACCGAGTGGTAAAATGGATTGGTAGATTATGCCGTCGAAATCTGATTCGTGTTAAGATTTATGCTTTCTTCAATATGATGTATTTGTTTGTATGCAAATTTTTATCCGCGGCTTCGGTCTTGCAAATGTATTAGGAACAAAATGGTTTTAAAAACAACTATTATATCAGTGGAATGCATGAACGGGGTAGTCTTTAATTTTAGCGTCAATTCTATTTACTAATTAGGCTCAGAGTACCTACACTTAGAATAACATAACTTCACGCCTTTTGTTACCCGAAGGTGTAGGCAGCGGCTGTTAAGCCTTGTGTCGCCGTTATGTTTAAGTCCCAAATGGAATGCCATACCGGGCACAAAGTTTTCAGTCATCGATATTTATCACACATAACTTCCGAAAACAATTTCGAAAAGTCATTAGTGTGTGCCAGTGTCAGGAATCGAACCCGGACCTCTGGATCAGAAGCCGTGTGCTCGACCACTGGGCCACCGAGACATGTACCTACACTTCTGGTAAAATATTCCCTAAATAGGAGGTATTATTAACACTAGTGGAATAAACATTAGAAACTGTGTTCATCCAGGATAAAGGTGTGCTACTTTTACCTAATTACTTTTAACAGTACCCCTTGATTGAGTAAAAAACTTAAAGATTCTCCCCTCAATGACTCGAGCCAGTAATAGTAGATATATTGATAGATCTAGTAAAAAATAGAGTTTAATATTATATAGATTTTATTTAATTAATAGTAATAATTAATAGTTATTTAGTCTCGGTGGCGCAGTGGTCGAGCACACGGCTTCTGATCCAGAGGTCCGGGTTCGATTCCAGACACTGGCTCACACCAATGACTTTTCGAAATTATTTTCGGAGGTTATGTGTGATAAATATCGATGACTGAAAACTTTGTGCCCGGTATGGCAATAGGTTCGCCACCTATTCCATTTGGGACGTAAACATAACGGCGAGACGAGGCTTAACAGCCGCTGCCTACACCTTCGGGTAACAAAAGGCGTGAAGTTATGTTATGTTAGATTTTATTTAGCAGAAAGCAGGTAGCTTATTTAAAATCTTATTACTGGAAAGGAATTGCTAGATCAAATGAAAATAGTTCAAATTTAGTATTACCAATATTTCAAATCGTCTGGAGTTTCCGGGAAAATAGTTTTAAAATCTAAAAACGAATGCATTCAAATAGAAATTATATAACTGTTGGGAGATCGGATTGAAAAGCTAATAAAAATTTATACAGGACAATAAATTACAAGTAGTTTTTAATGACCTCCCTTTTATTTTACGAATGAGACCATTATGCCAATGGTAGAGCCATGCAGTTCGCTGCATGAATGGACCGATTGGTGTGGTATAATGCTTCAACTTTTCAGACAACGCTGTTTTTATGGCGTTAGTGGTATTCGGATCTATATTTCTAGACACGAGATCCTTCAACCAAACTAATTAATACATGAAATCTACAGTTTATTAGTATTAAATTATTATAGATAATTTAATACATGTATCAATTTAAAACTGGTAGAGGCTATGCAGTGCAATACTACGACCTCTCAGAAGATCGACGTAAAGTAGCTCATTCCGCGTAACCTTCTGTGAGAGAAGTGTCCAACTTCCTTAAAGAAAAATATGCGTCTCCAACTGCAACAGTACCTGTGATGTAGTTGTCCTTGGTATTTGCTTACCCTTGAGCTTGACCTGCGTTCACGTTTGACCTTCTATTCCATTAAAAATAATATACTGAACACAGATTTGTGCCTATTATTAATCAAGATTACAACACTTGTGACAGTGAGAAGAGTCTGAGAGTCTGAGAGGTAAAAAATATTTTATTCCCAAGATTCAATTGCGATCTTAATTTCCGACTAACAGTGGTAGAGCCAAGCAGTTCGCTGCATGAATGGACCAGCTTGACCGGTGAAATACCACGACCTCTCAGAAGACCGACGTAAAGTGGCTCATGCTGTATTTCGTTCGGTGAGAGACTGGCGGGACCCGGAGGCCCACCTCCCTTCCCCATCCCTTCCTATCCCCTATCCCTTAAAGGTCGGCAACGCAAAAGTAACACTATATGTGTTGCTGGTGTCCATGGGCGGCGCTGGTCACTTAACACCAAGTGACACCGGTGACACCATCTTGTGATGTGTAATGAGAGGAACTTGAGATGAACTTTATGTCTCTAAAAATAATGTTTTTGTGCACCATATTTTTCGTGCTCTTATCCCACTGTAAGTGAAATCGGTAGAAAATGTCATCCCTTGCAACTCTCCATGTAATTTCACGTATCTTCATCCATTTTTCAAACCAAAGGTGTAGACAGCGGCTGTTAAAGTCTCGACTCGCAACATCCTTATAATACGTACCAAATGGAATAGATGAATCCTATTACCATATATTGCGCGTAGTTTTGACTGTCTTTGATATTTGGCTTGAGACTAGTCATAAAAAATTTAACAATTATTACGTTTTTTAAATAAAAAAAATATCGAAATAAAATCTAATATATAAAATTCTCGAGTCTAGATGTGCGTAATTGAACTCCTCGAAACGGCTTGACCGACTCTCATGAAATTTTATGTTCATGTCGGGTAGGTCTGAGAATAGGACAACATCTATTTTTCATCCCCCTAAATCACCCCTCAATTTTATTTTTTAATTTTTCGACATATTTCTGTTTCTTATTTTTTTTATAAAACGGGATACAAAAATACATGCAACCCTAAATTTTCAACCCCCTACGATCAACCCTTATTTTTTAAATTTTATTTTTCGGGAAGACAACGTTTGCTGGGTCAGCTAGTTTTATTATAATATATTTTATATGTACCCATAAAATTGTAAAGATTCCGATATTTCAGAATTGAATAGCAGTTCGAGATCGAGAATTGTTTTCATTTAAAATTCAGTCATTTGTTTTCAGATAGTGTTTTGTCTTTGTTTTTACGTGCACGGAATCAATTTATAATTTACACCTACAAATACGAAATCCTACGTGAAAATACTATTGGGCTAACAATAAGTACTTACGTTAATCATGTGTAAATAATCTATAAATGCTTGCATACATAAAATTCTTATAATTGTTTAGTTTAGTCTCAGTGGCCTAGTGGTCGAGCACACGGCTTCTGATCCAGAGGTCCGGGTTCGATACCTGACACTGGCTCACACCAATGACTTTTTGAAATTGTTTTCGGAAGTTAAGTGTGATAAATATCGATGACTGGAAACTTTGTGCCCGGTATGGCAATAGGTTCGCCACATATTCCATTTGGGACGTAAACATAACAGCGAGGTGAGGCTTAACAGCCGCTGCCTACACCTTTGGGTAACAAAGGCGTGAAGTTATATGTGTGATGTTTGTGCCTGCTATGGCAATAGGTTCGCCACCTATTCCATTAGGGACGCAAACATAACGGCGAGACGAGGTTTAACAGCCACTGCCTACACCTTCGAGTAACAAAAGGCGTGAAGTTATGTTATGTTATGTATGTTTAATAATTCTATATCAACAGAAATTTATTTGGAAACATGAACATTGGGTAAATAATTTTTTGTCAATAATTTTTATCCTGTAGTGACCATAGCTCCTAAGGTTCAATATTCACGACACTCGAAACAATTTTATCTCAAAATTTAAAAAAAATATATTTCGTGGACAAAAGTGTTGTTTTTTTCTACATATGTATGCATAAAAAATCACGCTTAAGCAATTCTCTTCCTGGATTTATATATAGACTGGTTCAAATTCGTCCCTATAAATAACATATATTATGTTTTGTGGCCGCAAGGGGGCGTTAAAAGCGTTAAACAGTTGCACGAGACATCAGAAGTTACACTTCAAAAAAACAGTTATACAAGAGTTTCGAACTTAGTAATTTTAATATAATAATATGCATACATTTTCCTTATATCAGAATAACATATTATTACCTATATATCCTGGCATAATATGCAGGTAGAAAAATATATTGGCTGTTGAGGTTCAAAAAACGATACAAATACGAAGAATGTATTCCACACGTGATATTTCTCGCTCTAATGCTGTTCTATTATTTGCTTCATCCGTCGCAAATCCAATCTTTTGGCTGTATGTTGTACAGAAATATGATGAAAATTCTTTACCTATTGTAATATTGTGTATATATAGGGAATTTAATTTTACAAGTTTATATCGGCGCAGTGGTCGAGCACACGGCTTCTGATCCAGAGGTCCGGTTTCGATTCCTGATACTGCCTAACACCAATGACTTTTCGAAATTGTTTTCGGAAGTTATGTGTGATAAATATCGATGACTGAACACTTTATGCCCGGTATGGCAATAGGTTCGCCACCTATCCCATTTGGGACGTAAACATAACGGCAAGACGAGGCTTAACAGCCGCTGCCTACAACTTCGGGTAACAAAAGGCGTGAAGTTATCTTATGTTATGTATGTAAGTTTATAGCTATTGATTTATTTTTTAACGTATATTTTTTCATATACATACATAACTACACACCAAATTCTTTGCGGGGTAGGCAGAGAGAACGGAGCGCCATAAGGCACCATTTTTAGACACCTCACTCGCTTCGTTGACTTTCATAACTGTTTTCTCTCCTTTTGAGGTCCACTGCTGGACAGGCCTCCCCCATAAAGCGCCACAACTGCCGGTCGGTTCACTCATGGGGGGTTTTGGCCATAATCGCCACGCTTGGCAGGCGGGTTGCCGATCGCAGTAAGCTGTATTTTGTTGAGAGAGAATGCTGCTGCCCATTCTTCCAGCCTTTTCCCTTAGTCGCCTTTTACGATACCCACGGGAAGAGATGGGGTGGCGGTATTCTAAGCCGGCGCCACACAGCAAAGCCGGCGCCACACAGCAATGTTATTTTTACATGTGTTTGGAAAAATAAAGAATATTTCAGCAGTATTTCATGAGGTAAGCTGAGGCTTAAAATTGCTTATGTGCTGTATCATAAACTATGTGAAGACACACAAAAGTGTTCAATAACATGACAATGAGACATGAGAGACAAGAAATTCTTCAATTTTTCTTTTAGGAAAAAATATATGGATCCCATAATATAATAACAAACACAGGCTGAAAAATAGCTAGTCAGTTGTGGTTAGTACTATTTATTCAATATTCAATAATGACAGAATGATGACTGATTTCGATGATTTTTTTTTTATATAATTTAACGACCTGGTTGCTAGGACCTTTAAGTCGAGTCTTATTTTATATTTAACAGCATCATTCTTAACCTAAACTAATCTTAACCTAACCTAGCCTAACCCTAAAGCTTAACCTAACCTAACCTAATCATCCATAAAGTCGTGGCACTTTATGCATGATGTTCCGAGGGAGTCTTGACGTCAATGTAGAAGAGCACACTAAACACGATACCTACACCATTTCCCACATTTGCACTCATATACGAACACTTATTAAATAAAACGCCACGAATTTTATTCAATAATATCCATTGAAACACAAATCTGAGAAAATAATGCAAATAGCGGACATGTCTCTTCCACAGTCCCGCCAAAACTCTGATATCGATGAAATTCAAATATAGATATAGATTAATATCTAGAAAATTGCAGTTTAGTATGCAGTGTGTTGAATTCTACGCAACCAAAATCAAGGGTACCCACACATAGTTGCAAGTTAATATAATAAATATAAGTTCTTTTGTAATAAAAAAAATAAACATTAAAATTTTACTCATCACAAAAATATCCGCCGTACTTGAGACTCATGTAGAAGGCAGTAATTCTTATCACAATGTTGCCTCAGAGACATGTTTATTTCACAAAAGCGTACCTACTCGGTAAATATCAGTAACAAAGTGCCGTAATGTTATTTCAGAATGCCATTTTATATCTAGACACAATTTATTAAGAAAAAAAATTCTCTTGTGAAAGAAAAAAATAAGAAGTTTTAGTTTATAACTACCTGACAGACCAGCGAAGGTTGTTTCATCTCAGAAGCAATAAAAAAAAACAGTAACCTCAATTACTCCGTATTACATCAACTACGTGCCAATAAAAATCCTGTCAAAATCGGTCCAGCCATTTCAGAGATTACCCGGAACTAATAAACAGACAAACAGACTAAAACTAATAGCTGAATACTAAAATGCACACAACCTTTATTTTCATTTCTCTATGATCCAATCCCTATTTTTATTTGTTTAAAATTATTTGTTTAAAATACATTTTGGCAAATAATTAAGCTTTTAAGCTTAATTATTTGCCAAAATGTATTTTGGATATAATTTAATGTAATTACCAGCTGACCCAGCAAACGTTGTCTCATATTGCGAAGAGACTGATCGAGTCCTTTCGCAACCAGAGGGCTGGTTTATTTTTCGAACATAGGATTAGCGAATTCGTGGCGCCGTTGCCAGGCACGCTGCCAGTAGACCGAAATTTTTTTTAAGGATAGGAGGGCAAACGGGCAGACGTGTCATCTGATATTTAGTGATCAGCGCAGCCCATGGACACCTGCAACACAAATAGTGTTACAATTGCGTTGTCGGCCTTTAAGAGAGTAGGATAGGAAGGTATGAGGAACAAGGGGTGGGCTTCCGTGTACCTCTTTCACCAAACGAAACGCGGCTCGAACCACTTTATGTCGATCTTCTGAGAGGTCGTATTATTTCAGCGATCGAGCTGGCCCATTCATGCAGCGAACTCCTTGGCTCTACCAATGCGGAGAAAATTGATTTCAGTCTTTTTATTGTATATATTGTAATTAATATTTATTTTTTAGATTTCTCGAATCACATTAATATTTTTATGTTAAAACAACTTTTTATGGATTATATCACATTTATTTAGAACCTATTTTCTATTTAATTTCCAACGTTTTGAACTCTTTACAGAGATCATTTTCACGTCTGCAAATAAATAGAAAATAAGTTCTAAATAAACGCGATATAATCCATAAAAAGTTGTTGCACTGTTATATATTGTAATTAATTTATTTCTAATTGTCTTTCTTCCACGAATTAATTTTCAACAGAATGACGCTATAAAGGTGATCTTCTTGGAAAGTTAAAACTCCATTCAAAGAGTTCGTTCGCGTAAGCCTCGGCTGATTTATATCAACTGATTTATAAACATTTCACCAGAATTCATATAGGAAAACAGTGTGATGGAAACACAGTGTTCTTTACATGAACATTTTATTTCCATGAAAATTAATTGTACTATTTTTAAAATTTCACTGAAGTGTAAGGTTCATTCACAATATTTTCAGTCATCGAAATTTATCAAACATTACTTGCGAAAAGATATCAGTGAAGTTATTGTTGTAAGCCCGTATTACACACGAATTTTTAGTTCTGTCAAGACAAAGAAAATACGTAACTCGCACCTTTTTCTACCACAAAGTGTAGGCAGTGTCTGTTAATAGAACGGGCAGCAGGACTAGCAGTGGCCTATTTCCGTAGCGCATTTCAGTCATCGATATTTATCCCACATAACTTTCAAAAAGTCATTGGTGTGGCCAGGGTTCGAACCCACGACATACGAAGAATATCATGATAATTAATAATTTATGGTTCTGTATTTTAACGAAATAATTTATTGTTAGGATTTTAAACATGCTGTAATCTGTATGTTCATTAGCGTTAATTGCTTTAATTACACACTAATCACCACTCACCAAATGTCATAATTGATTCAGACGTTATAATAATATTTGAGGAAATTAACTTTCATGCAGAAAGTCCTTCCTCAAAATTTGCTATGAAAATTTTACTTTATTTAATTCACTTCTATAATAAAATACTTGTCCACTATTATTTAACTTAAATTCTTCTACTAGGTGACCCAGCAAACTTTATACCGCATCAAAAGTATTTTTACGGCATTTGTAAACGCCGTAAACATACTTTAAAAGTAGGAAGAAGAGTGGCCTTCGGAAATAGCGTAAATGAAGCGTTGGGCAGATTCCTGGGCGCAAAAAAGTCCAGTTAGCAATCCACAATGCAGTTTTAATCCCAACAGTAACTTATGGAAGCGAGAGCTGGGTATGGCAGAGTGTGTATGAAAGTAGGAAAAACCCGGTAGAAATTAGGGCACTGCGCAAAATCTGCTGGGTGACTCTCGCTGACTGCGTCAAAAACAGGGTTGTAAGGAAGGAAATGGATTGAAAGAGAGTGTCGGTGTAAAAGTAAAAAAGGCATACTCCCATGGTTCGGACATGTAGATCTATAGAAAGGATGATGCAAGATTAACTAAGCAGATATACAATGCAAAAATCAGTTGGATGTAATAGTCGAGGACGACAAAGCCACACATTCTATTACCAAATAGAACGAGTTCTGGAGGAAGGTATTTTTAGGAGTCTTAAAAATCGACGCGCGTGCATGAAGAGTTATGAAAGTCAACGTAGCGAGTTAGACATATTAGAATCGAGCCTTATGGCGCTCTGTTCTCTCTGGCTACCCCGCAAGGGATTTGGCGTGAAGTTATGTATGAATGTACAGTTAAAGTGCTGAATTATTAATTATTAAATTACTTTACTATATTATACACGAATTATACATAAAAACCACCCCGTCTATTTTAATATTAAGGGACAGACAATAGAAAGCGACTTTGTTTCATGCTAGGACAAGATTTCAGCCGCTGCCTACACCTTCGGGTAGAAAAACGCGTGAAGCTATGTTATGTTTATTTTTCTTGATCTTGAGCCATCCAAATTGTCTAAGCTCTATGGAAATTTCCATAGGGTTTAGACAATTTTGATTTGATCAATTTTGACTATTGCCATACCGGGCACAAATTTTTCAGCCCTCGATATTTGTCACAGTACCTTATAACTATCGAGATTAAGTCATTGACCTGAGTCAGGATTCGAACGCGCGACTTCCTGATTCAGATGTGGGGTGCCCACCACTAGACTGCCGAGACTTAACTTTAGTGTTAAAACTCCTTTTGAGAAAACAGAAAATTAGTGGTTAACATTCTGAATTATTAGTATGATATAGAGAGTGTTATAGTAAGTTCAAGCCCAACAAGTGTGTTAGTACTTCATCAGTACAGTGGTGATACAACTTTAGCTATCCAAAACTTTGTCAATTCACATTTAACACCTCCACTACCTGCGGCTGTATGAATAGTTTAATTAATCCTAGTGGCCACAGGTTGGAGTTATGTTACTTTGGATTTTACATCAGTCCATTTTCGAAGTGAAATCATAACCATAGAGAAATAACAAAGGAGGTATAGTAATTAGTAGTTTAGTAATGACAATTTGATGTCAAATGTAAATTTCAAATTTGTCAAAGTTTAGATATTTTTGTATTATTTAGAAAATATAAATTTGACATTAATTTGGATCTGGGAGTCCAGGACGGCCATGATAGACATTCCATGACCATTTAGAGCGTGTTCTGGAGGAAGATGATGTTAGGACCCTCAAAAATCGACGCGTATGCATGAAAAGCGTTATGCGAGTGAGGGATGTATGAATCGTGCCTTGCGGCGTTCTGTTCCCTCTGCCTACTCCGCAACAGAATTGGCGTGAAGTTATGTATTTATGTGTGTATGACATTAATTTGAAATCATACACACATATACACACACACACACACACACACAAGCCGATTAAAGATATAAGGTCCAAATAGCTATATTATCAAGTTTTGTGATAAACATCAATGACTGACAAAGTCATGTAAACAAATTGGCTACGGCAATTTGGTATATAATTTAGGTCAAATCCTCCGAAGAAATAAGTCAAGGAATCTGTCGCCATATCATGCCGTTTTTCTAATAAGACATTCGTGTGTACCCACGATTCGAATCCGAGACTTCTATGCTGTTTAAGGAATAATCACAATAAATCAATACTTAATTGCTATGCACCAGGTACCAATAGTATCAGAAAATAACCGTTGACGTATAATTAGTTGTACCAAAGCAACGAATGGCATTTCATTAACGGCTCAAAACGCTTTCGGAAAATGTGGTCCAAGGTATAGACTAGAATGAAAAATGTTCTCTAAATCTAAAAATATATATAAAAGTTGTATTAAAATATAATCATTAGAGATAAGGATAGTATTTTCAAGATTCTCTCATTTTCCAATAAAAGCATCTTCCAATTCCGCACCAAGGAAGTATTTTTAATTAAAATTAAAGCTATATTTTACACAAATAAAAAATATTTACAGAGATGATACTGAATGTCTGGCGTGATATGCGAACAAATACTACAAAAAGAAAGGATACATAATATAATAAAAACTCCTTTTTCTCAAATATCTTTTTGGTTCTGTTAAAATTTTAATAAAATATGTATGTATTTATATAATAAATGCTAGTAGCCTGCTGAACATATCATTGTAAGTTAGTAAATAACCCATACAAATTTTAAATATATAAATAAAATTAAATGTAGGATTCCAGAACAGCCACGACACACTATCCATCACTAAATTCAATGTGTCCTTATGAGCCTTAAAACCCGAAGAGCTGGAGTCATGCAATTCAAAGAATCGAGAGAAGAGTGTAAGAATAACACCGTATGGTGCTCTGTTCGCTTTGCCTACACTGAAAGGGACTTATCAGGAAGTAAAGTATGTGGTGAAAGGTTTTTATTTTTTGAAATTTAATCACATTTTAAGTAGCTTGTGTCTTATACCAAACATTTGTACGACGAACGATGAATGCTTCATTACTACGGAAATAGGGTGAAGGTTGCCTTTTGTAACCTTTTATTTGCTTTATAAAAATATATATGTGAAGCTCCGTCGCTGATATTGACTTATTTACCCTTGATGAATCTTATGTGAATTTATTGGAATAAAACTCTTGATATTATTAAACTTTTGTATGGGAAATGAAATTACTTGCTTTATTCCTAATTGTTTTGTTAGTATTTTTGGTTTTTCGACAGTTCTGAAATAAATGATGACTGGATTTGTATTATCTGTATAATTATAGTTTCTAACTCCATATTATAATTCGATGAATTCCAGTGACTTACTTCAAATTTCCAGTTTTGATTTCAGTAAAAAGGTACTTATTTTATCTAATATGTAAAATTGTGTCGCGGTGTTTGTAGTTAAACTCCTCCGAAACGGCTTAACCGATTCTCATGCAATTTTGGGTGCATATCGGGTAAGTCTGAGAATAGGACAATATCTATTTTTCATTCCCCTAAATCACCCCTCCATATTTTTATATTTTTTCGATAATGATATTATTTTTTTTATAAAACAGTTTACAAAAATACATACAACCCTAAATTTTCAACTCCCTACGATTAACTTTGTTTTTTAAGTTTATTTTTTGGCAAGACGACATTTGCCGGGACAGCTAGTTGAATATAATTTTCATTTGATTACTTAATGATTTATTGAGATTTTCAAAATGGACTTGTATTAAAAGCTATACAATTATATCAATTGATTTACTGAAATTTAAACATCTTCGAAAATTTGTATATCTAGTATTTCTCGAAATTGTATATCTTGGATGCGCTTTTAGCAGGGATGGAAAGTACACCGCGGACATCCGCGGTGTACTTTCCATCCCTGCATTTCCATCCATTTACGCTAACGTCACTCTTCTTCCTACATCGGAAGAAGAGTGACGTTAGCGTAATTGGAGCATTGGGCAGATTCCTGGACGCAAAAAATATTAGCAGAAAAACCCCACTAGCAATCCACAACGCAATAATGATCCCAACGCTCACTTATGAACTGCTGGGTATGGCAGAGTGTGCATGAAAGTAGGATAAACGCGGTCGAAATGAGGGCACTGCGGAAAATCTGCGGAGTGATCCTCGCTGACTGCGTCGAAAACTAGGAAGGAAGTCGGAATGAAAGAGAGAGTCGGTGTAAAAGTAAGAAAGGGAATGCTTCGATGGTTCGGACATGTAGATAGAATGGTTGATGCAAGACTGACCAGGCAGATATACAATGCAAAAGCGGATGGATGTAAGAGTCGAGGACCTCGAAGACACACATTCCATGACTAAATAGAACGTGTTCTGGAGGAAGGTAATGATAGGAGCCTTAAAAACCTACGCGCGTGTATGAAAAGAGTTATAAAAGTCAACGAAGTGAGTGAGGCGTGTAAGAATCGTGCCTTATATACGCTTCGTTCTCTCTGCTTACCCCGCAAAAATGTGGCGTAAAGTTCTGTGATATTTGCATAAATATCGATGAGTAACAACGACCTTTTCAATTTTAAAAATTAGATGATTCGAGGTGCAACGGCCGCTTTACTTTCAGGTAGAAAAAAAACTGAAAGTAAAAAAAAGACTCTGAAATGAAATGAAATAGGCTGTGCTCCTCTGATATATTTAGGTGTTGTGATGAATCATCATGAAACCAATAATTCAATTGAATTATGATTAACAAGTATTTACATATTGATGTTTTGTGTACGCGTCAATTAGAGGAAACACTTCCCGCTGGCGGGAAGGTTCGTTATACTCGTAAATGTTACAATGTTCCTTTTATTTACGAGTTATACAAACAAACGGAAACTAGGAGAAATAGCTGCGCCATAAAACTTACAGCAAATAACAACAGAGCTTGTAAAGTGAATTGTTTTTCTTTTTACAAAACCGAATGGTATATTTAACTTTTGAAACCTAACAGGTAATTATTAACAAATGTTATGTTGATCTAACAATAATTGGTTAATGACTATGTTCTTTTTATTACATGTTTTAAGCATTTTAAAAGTCAAAAAATTAACGAACTGTCGGATTAATTTTTGAGTCCTTAATCTAAACTATTAATATATAATTGATCAAGTCCTACCCATTATTTGCCATATCGTTAATCATTCCGTTTCCAGTGATGTCTTCCCATCAACATAGAAAGACGCCCAAGTAATACCATTACTAAAAGTCCCGAAACCAGCATCCTTTTCTGAATATCGCCCCATATCCATTCTTCCATTCCTCTCAAAAGTACTTGAACGACTTGCCCATGATCAATTAAATACTTTCTTTAATTCTTAAATACTTTGATTGTATCCTCAACTAATTTTGCTTTGTGTGCAGGTGCATTGTCGTGTAACAAAATTACTTTGCCATGTCTTCTGGCACATTTTGGTAGTTTTTCGATCAATGCGTTGTTCAAATCGATCATTTGTTGTTTGTAGCGACTAGTATTAACAGTTTCACCAGGTTTTAGGAGTTCATAATACACCACACCCTTCTGATCCCACCAAACACAGAGCATTGCCTTCTTCCCGAAACGATCTGGTTTTGCAGTCGATGCTGATGGTTGTCCCGGATTAACCCATGATTTTCTCCGTTTAGGATTCTTAAAATAAATCCATTTTTCATCGCCAGTGACAATTCGATGCAAAACTGATTTTCTTTCGTGTCTTTAAAGCAAAATTTCACAAGTGTTTTTCCGGTTTTCCATTTGTTTTTCATCCAATTCATGTGGCACCCATTTTCCACACTTTTGAATTTTTCCCATAGCTTTCAAACGGTCTGAAATTGTTTGTTATGCAACATTTAACATAGCTGCCATTTGCTTCTGACTCAAAGTATCATCTTCGTCCAATATGGCTTGCAGTTTGGCGTCTTCGAATTTTTTTGGTGGTCTTCCACGTTCTTCATTTCTCACATCAAAATCATTACATTTGAATCGTTGAAACCATCTCTTGTATGTTGCTTCTGATAGAGCATGATCACCATATGCTTCGACAAGCATTCGATGTGATTCTGCAGTATTTTTTTTCAAATGGAAACAAAAAAATTAATGCTTTCCGCAAATCATCACATTCCGGCACAAAAGTTGTCATTTTTAACACAATAAAAAAATATGATGTTGTTTGTTTACTAACTGTTAGGTTAATTAGATGTTTGACAGTTGTCATGGCAATCAAACAGAAAAAAAATAAGGCTTATTCACAACAAATAATCCTTACCGACACATTTGTGTCTTAACGCTCATTTCAATCTAACTAAATTATGTATGTTTATTTGTATGCGTATTTTGTATGTTTATGTACTTATGCGTGTATATGTAGTTATGTATGTATTTGTATATATATTTATGTATATACATGTATCTTTATGTATGTATGTATTTATCGAGATGAGGTATTACTACTATTCCTGGCAAAACAAGTCCATGTTAAGGTTGTCTAGAAGAGATCGCAGCATGCGATAAGACCGCCTTTGTTCTAGCCTAAAATTTACCATTTACTGTAATTTAATCTTTTTATGGTGTACAATAAAGTGTATTTATTATTATTATTATAATTGTTTTACACCATACGTAACTTTTTGAAAGTAATCGGTGTGTAATTTAAACATTGAAACTTTTAGTAGAAGTACTTACTCAATCACTGGTCCATTCTAAAGACTTTACAAAATCTCAGCCTACTGTAGAGCATAAGATTACAAATTATTTACAACTCTGCTCTCGTACTCAGTTAGTCCCTTGCAGGGAAGGCTGTGGGAATAGAGCACCATTATACAGGATTATTTAATATTTCACTTGCTTCTTTGACTATCGTGTCTCTTGTTATGCATTTACATCATTTTTAAGGCTTTTGTCATCATCTTCAGCGAGGACTCGTTCAGTTTGGTTCTGGATAGTGTGTCGTGGCAATCTTGACTCTTAAGCCACTTAAACACTATACAGCTGCTTGACTAAGCAGCACCCATCTTTCACTACCCATTCCACTCTTTCCTACATTAACAAAGAAATATTTTTTTGTCATGTGAAGACTAATATGAATACTATTCATAATCTAATTGAAAAAAAATCAAGTTAGGAAAAATACGCGTCTCATGATCTTCACTCACATGCAAGCAGTTCATTGCATTAATGGGCCGACTCGACCTCGACCTCGACCTCTGAGTAGATTGACGTAAAGTGGTTCATTCCGTGTTGCGTTCGGTCAGATAGGTATCCGAAGGCCCAATTCCCTTCATTCCCCTCCTACTCCCTTAAAGTACGCAACGCATTATGGCGTCCATGAGCGGTGAGAAGTTACTTACTATGAGGTGACCCACTTGCTCGTTTGCCTTCATATCCCCTTAAAAAAAATGCCGTGTTTCAGTAGCGACTCTGGTCACTTACCATCAGATGACACGTCTGCTAGTTTGCCTATAAAAAACTTAACAGATTTAAATATATCTCTCGCGGGTATACAAATAGGGTTTATTCTGAATTAAGCAGTGATATACCTATTGGGTACTAAACTAACGTCTAAAGTTGGTAAGACATTAATCTTGTCAGTATCTAAATTCGTGGAAATGGGTATTGATTGTGTTGTTAACTTGAATTGAGACGTTAGATATACCTTGATATAGTGAATTTAGGTAAACTAGCTAGATTAGAGTTTGATTTGAATTGATTTGCTTTGATAACTGAAATGTTTCACTTTAAATAATATATTTAAAGACGTTAGACCATTTTTGATTCCAGTTATACCTAAGTGTAAACATTAAAGTTTTATTATCAAAGATAATATGTTCTATAATTACACATTCAATAAGAAAAAATATTATAGATAACTACCCGGCAGGTTGGAGTTAGTTTGTCTGTCTGATTGTCTACGCGTCTGTTTGATTTAATCTCTGAAATAGCAAGAGTGAATTTGACAGGATTTCAAATGTGTCAGTCATTGAAAATCCGCAGCAGATGTTATAAGACGTGAAATAGAGGTATTGTCCCAAAATTATTAGGGTTCCGCTTTTCTTTATTCCGCCGTCCTTTATCAGGACGATGTTTTCGAAATTAATTAATTTCGAAAAGTCATTGGTGTGTGCCAGGATTCGAATCCGCGACCTCTGGATTCAGAAATTATGTCCTAGACCACTGGACCACCGAGACTATTACTTACTTTTAGTTATAATAAATTAGCATTAGACTCATTAGAGGCACTAGAAACTCTAGAATGGAACATTAGATGCTAATTACACTCGGAGGGGAAATGTAAATTACTAAGCAAGTTTAACTGTACCAAGTAACATCGATCAACTCTGTGATTACACGAAGCGTACGCTTTGCTATTCTTGAGATCCGTTCCAAAGTTGTACTAGCTATTTATTTGACGCAATTCAAATATACTAGAAACAAGACATATACAGGGCCTTATGTCCCTGTATATGTCTTGCTACCACGTAGTATGCAAGACAGGGCACATTCGACCGATAAAATACCACGACCTCTCAGGATGTCGACGTAAAATGGCTCATGTTCCTTTCGATGCTACCAATTATGCATCAAATTTACTTGTATTATGATCCGTTCATTATCATTCTAAGGAAGTGCAAAAACAACAACATTTTCAAACAAATTAGTATTTATTTGGTTTAAATTATGTAACCTATATTTTGTTTAACTGAAAAAATACATGTTATAAACTTAGCTACAATAGCATTATTCGGAAGTTTTTTGGCAAATTTCTTATATTTAAAATATACATACACACACACATACACAACTTCACGCCAAATCCCTTGCGGGGTAGGCAGAGAGAACAGAGCGCCATAGGGCACGATTCTTACACACCTCACTCGCTTCGTTGACTTTCATAACTCTTTTCATGCACGCGCGTCGGTTTTTGAGGCTCTTAACATCACCTTCCTCCAGAACACGTTCTATTTGGTCTTGGAATGTGTGTCTTGGCCGTCCTCGACTCCTACATCCGTCCGCTTTTGCATTGTATATCTGCTTAGTCAGTCTTGCGTCAACCATTCTTTCTACATGTCCGAACCATCGGAGCATGCCCTTTCTTACTTTTACACCGACACTCTCTTTCAAACCAACTTCCTTCCTTACAACCTTGTTTTCTACGCGGTCAGCGAGAGTCACTCCGCAGATCTTGCGTAGAGCCCTCATTTCTACCGCGTTTATTCTACTTTCATGCACACTCTGCCATACCCAGCTCTCGCTTCCATAAGTTAGTGTTGGGATCAGGACTGCATTGTGGATTGCTAACTGGGCCTTTCTGCTAATATTTTTTGCGCCCAGGAATCTGCCCAACACTCCGTTTACGCTATTTCCTATCGCCACTCGTCTTTCTACATCCGCGGTGTACCTTCCATCTCTGCTAAAAGCGCATCCAAGATATACAATTTCATTCACCTGTTCCAGCACTACATCATCAACCATTATCCTTACATCTGTTCTGGATTCCTCCTTTTCAAACACCATGACTTTCGTTTTCTTCGCATTCAACTGCAAGCCTTTAATCATGCAATCATCTTTCATAGTAGTGACTAGTGTTTGCAGGTCCGACGGCGATTCGGCTAGAAGCACAGCGTCATCTGCGTAAAGCAGGCAGCTCACAACTAGGTCACCCATTCGCAACCCTACATCCATCGATCTCATTCTCTGGAGACAACTGTCCAGGTACAGGATGAACAGTCGAGCGGACAGCACGCAACCCTGTCTGACGCCGATATTGACGTCAAACCAGGGGGACAAGCCGCCGTCAACACGCACACACGCTGTGCAGCCCTCATATGTGGACTGCACAGCGCGCAGCAGTGCTCCGCTCACCCCGTAGCCTGGGAGTATATCCCACAGATCCTTTCGTAATACTCTGTCAAACGCTTTTTCCAGATCCACAAAACCGCAGAAAACCTTCCGGTTAATAGCCAGTTGTTTCTCCACGATGTTGCGGAGAGAAAAAATCTGATCCATGCACCCTCGTCCGCTTCTGAAACCACCCTGAGCCTCCCACAACACTCCATCAGATATCACCCTCATTCTCCTTTCAATAATTTTCCCATACACTTTTGCTGCTAAACTGATCAAACTGATGGCCCTGTAACTGGCGCACTGCATACGTGATCCCTTACCTTTATACAAGGGCACGATGACAGCGCGCCTCCAGTCCATGGGAACCTTACCCGACCTCCAGCACAGATTGCTCAAGGTCAGGAAAGCATCCCGGACACAGGTTCCACCGTGTTTGATCATTTCAGCAGACATCATATCAATTCCAGCTGCCTTACCATTTTTCATACTTCGTATCGACCATTCAATCTCTTCCATAGTAATATCCTCATCAGATGTTGGCGCAGCGGTGTCAGCCGTAGGCTCACTCGCGGCGCCCACATCCGGAACATACTCATACATTTCCCCAAAATACTCACTCCACCTGCCCAATACATCGCTTGGGTTTGCAAGAATGTCACCAAACTTAGACATAATTTTGTCCATTCTGGATGTTGACGAAGAACCCCGAGACTTTCTAACTTCCCTCCAGAAGAGTTTGTTATTCGCCTCGAAGTTCTCCGTCAACCTCACTTCCTCATTCGCAACAAGTCTTTCACGCTTCTCTTTCACTAAGGCTTTGGTAACATTCCTGCAGCGGCGGTAGCTCTCATACTTTTTCTCTGTCATACTATCATTCTGGTTCAAACTTGAGACATAATCCAACCATGCTTTTTTCTTTCTTTCGACGCTGGATTTCACATCCGCGTCCCACCAGGCGTCACCTCTCAGAATCTTATGCCTCTTTGCACTACCACATACTTCTTTTGCACTATTCACTATACTTTCTTTCATTCTTTCCCAGCATTCTTCAATACCTAGGTCAGAAAGGCTCGTCTCATTGAGTCTTTTACTGACCAGGCCTACATACATACTCCGTACACTTTCATCTTCTAATTTCTCACATTTTATCCTTTCAAGCTCTCCGAAATGGGTACGCACTCGCCAGTGTCTCCACTTCTTGAAAAGGCCCACGAATCGGCTTACCACCAGGTAGTGGTCCGTATCAAGAGCGGGGCCTCTGTAGGCTCTTGTATCCCTTAGAGTATTTCGGAGACGACTATCTATCAAAATCAAATCTATCATACTCTTTTGCTCATTCCGTCTCCACGTATACGTGTGAATATCTTTATGACGGAATAATGTGTTAGACACAAGGAGGTTCCGTTCCAGGCATACGTCCAATATCGGCTTACCAGCATCATTCACTCTCTTGTCACCATTCGGACCAAGGACAGCCTCCAGGCCGTCTCGCTTGGTTCCGACCCACCCATTAAGATCTCCACACAGAATTATCCTTTCATTTCCCTCAACTAGATTCAGAATATCCCTAACAGTTTCCCAAAAATCCTCGAGTTCGCGGGGATCCGCGGAGCTAACGGGAGCATAAGCTGCGACCAGGAAAACTCGCGTGATCCCCAGTTTTATTCGAACCCAAAGATGTCTTGGGCCTACCAACTCATAATCTTTCACTCCGGAAGCAAAGCGGGAGGAGAGAACGACTCCAACACCCCCACTGGCACGGACGTCCGGGTCCACTCCGGACCATAGGGCTACCATGCCACCGGGGAGGTCCTCGGCCTCCCTCCCCCTCCGCTTTGTCTCCGTCAAACATAAGGCATCCAGGCATCTCTCATTTAATACATCCATCATCTCATTCATCTTTCTTGCCATGCTACCTCTAACATTCCACGTGCCTATACGGCACTCTCCTCTCCTCGTCCCGCCAGGATTGGCGCTGCGTGAAGGGTGGCGGCCCCCTTCGCCGCATGCGCATGCAGCCGCACCGACGGGGGCTAATCGGTGCCCGTCGCTTCCGGGGCACGCCCTAGCAACCCGTCCGGCTGAGTTTGCTTTGGTCAAGATTGCGTCCCACTGGGACGGCAGGGATCGCGACGTGCACGCTCTTGACATGACCCCCAAATATCAGTCTATATTAATTTATTGCATAAGTAGCGATTGCTTCTCAAATCACTTGAATATTTTGGGACAAACCACTTGTTGTCTACACAGTCCACGCTTATCGTTTTTGAACATCCAAGACAAAGGCTTGCGGGATTAGATGCAAATTTTACTTAGTACGTCTTTTGAGTCTTGATGAGTAGATTTTGTATATTTTTCTCGTTTTTTCTGTACTTTCAGGGGATATTTTTTCAGGTTCCGGAAGCTTATTGGACCTAGTAAGCTTGCGATTGTCAATCGCAACTCTCTTGGAAATCTATTATTGTGTTATGACTCGATCTGATAACAGATTCTTCAAATGACCACTTAAAACCGATTTTCCTATAATAATACTGATTACTGGAAGAATCTGGAATAGGACAATAGTTGCAGGTCTTGGAACTTGAAGCACCGACCACCGTCTCTCCCCTTCGTGCCAAATCAAGAGGAGACACGGTGGCCGATCTGATTTGTAACTGATTCAAATTGTCCTTATTTTGTTCGTCTCCTGACTGTTCAGATTTCGAATCACGATCAGATTGTAAAAAAAATCTAGGTCTGCCTGATCATCGTTAACATCACTAAAGTGGCCCTCAATTTCCGTTTCTAAACATCATTGTAGAGTATTTTCAGAGCCCTCACTAGTAGAGGTAACCACTCTCTTTCTTTTACGGCTATTTATTGGAGTAATCGGTTAGTCCATCTAACACAATACGATAAACAATGAGGTGACGTCTTATGGACACTTACGACGATATACACTAATAAGGACCTGACGTCTAACAGACTCGCAACATTAATGCTGACCTTACGTCTCAGAGACACTGCGGAGCTCCACAGCCAAAATGTTGTGGCGCCGCCAGCGAGCCCTCGACGGAATGATCAAAGTGTTCAATCCTGAAGCTACAGGGAAGGACGCGGCTGTATCTTTAAAGGCCTTGAAATATGGCTTAAATTTATGAACTCACCATCTGTGAGACACCCACGTCAGTAGTTAAAGGTATTAAATTGAATTATTTTAATTTTTAATTAATTCATTGAGATATTAATACCTAATTTATTTCATAGATTTTCGCGAATCACATTTATAACATTAAAACAACTTTTTATGGATTATATCGCGTTTATTTAGAGCTTATTTTTTATTTATTCCCCGACGTTTCGAACTCGTACTCGTACCCGTGAAAATGATCTTCACGATGATCTTCACTTGATGATTTTCACGAGTAATGAACAAAAAAAAATATTTATATTTATTAATGAGCCATAATAATCCACAATAAAGTTGTTTTAATGTTATATTATATCGTCATATTTTTTTATTAATAAGACGAATTTACGTATTCAGACCTTATAATTTAACAATTTCAGTTACTTATTAAGCCTCTATATTAATATTGGTACCATAAATTATTGATATAAGCCAAATGTACCTACACACAAACCCTTTTAATTAGCTGAACAGATTTGTAAATACACACGCATAAATCGTTTCATGGGAAATGTGTTACAGTTACGGTAAACCACAGCAAGGAATATGATATCAATACATGTTAAAGAAATATAACGCTTATTTACTAGTTAACAGAATTGTTATTCGATTGAGCGACAACTCTGTAACGCTTCCATTATGCAATAACGTGACTCAATCGAATATGAATATTGGTTTTTTTTTTCGGTTTAATCAATTCAATTAATAGGAAGGTAGGTAGGCTAATTATAACAATATTGTATAGAAGAGTTTTAAAAATATATTTCTGACAATAGATGACGGTAAAATTTATTAAAGTGCTTTCGTTTGATTTTGTGATTAAAACATTTTTTTTTGAGACGAGATCCTTGGGACGTTGACTATTTATTAATTCAAATCTTCCAGGAAGATATACGAAGAGATGCACGTAGCCGCTTAGTCTACTTTATAAGCGCGACAGACTACTGCCAATTAAAAACCTTAGCTTTCAAGCTAAGATTTCTGCAAAGCATTTGTCTGTGTCATTTGTGTTGTAAAATAAAATTAACTGCTCTATTTTATAGCATAACACAACATTACTTCACGCCTTTCTCGACACGAAGGTGTTGGCAGCGGCTGTTAAACCTCGACTCGCCGTTATGTTTGCGTCCCAAACGGAACAGGTGGTAAACCTACTGCCATACCGGGCACAAAGTTGTCAGTCTTCGATATTTATCACACATAACTGTTCTATTTTAGCCAAAAAATATTTTAAATAAAGAATGGTATGTACGTAATCTGCGAATTTTATTTGGCTTAAAGGATTGAGTCGCAAAAATGTATACAATTACCAACAAACGAAACATTTTTTTTTTTAATTAATGTCTTTTTTTTGGGCACTGTAATAAAATAAACCTTCATAAAATTCGCAGAACCTTAAAATTTAAAACAAATTGCAATAAAATTTATACTGTAATAAATATAAGCTTTACGGCAATAATAACCTCGAGAAATGAACGACAGAACATTGTGCCTTGCCTAAGGATACAATTTGGAGATATCCTTCCATTGAACTAGTTTAAATCAACTCAATTTATTAATTGGGAGAAACTCTCCCAATTAATAAAGTACTATTGTCACAAAACTCTCTCTCCCTTTTTCTATATTAAAGACGAGAAATGCTAAGAAACCGATTTAGAAATAAATACTGAAACGAAATAAATTACAATTAACAGAAATGTCGTTAATAATTAATTATGCAGTTTATTTTGTAATTATTTTTTTATAAAAATATTAAAATGTTTATCAAATTGGGTTTGAACCTGGGACAGTTTTATTAATATTAAAATAGTCTGTTAAGCCGCGTCCCGGGCGCACTTGAGCGGTGCACCCTCATGGCCCGTCGGCGGCGGCGATCACAGCAAATAGTACAATGTTACTGAATCGCTGCACACAAAAGGGCAAATCATTACATAGTATAAAACAAAGTCACTTTCCGCTGTCTGTCCCCTGTACCTTTAAAACTACGAACAAACAACAAACGCTGCCTGAACCCGAAGTGATAAATCAAAACAATGTACTACATTATTAAACGCCTTTAAAAGGTCTACAAAAAAATCTGCGCGAGCATATGTCTATCTCTTAAGGATAACCCACTATGACCATTTTTATTGAAGTGGAACCTTTAATATCTCGTGCAAAAGCGTTTAACGCTTTTAACGCCCCCACGCGGGTATTATAGGTAATATAAAACACTAAAACATAAATCGGCTTAAACCAAGGAAGAGAATTTACATAGCGTGATTAAAAACTGTACATAGACATCTAGTAGCTAGTAGCGGCACTGTTTTTATCGCACCGTGTCTCAAAAGTACTAACTGCATAAAAAATATTGTTTTTAATTTTTAAATTTTTAAGCTACTTAAAAAAAAGAACAAAACAAAAAATTCAAATATTAGTAGGAATATACAAACAAGGCATTTTTAATGCTATATAATAATAATAATAACAAATAATAATTAGTTTGACGTCGCTATAACTGAAAAACCAACCTTGGGTAACAAACTAGTTCAGTACTAGAAT
Organism: Euproctis similis; assembly: GCA_905147225.2. Lineage (NCBI taxonomy): Eukaryota > Metazoa > Arthropoda > Insecta > Lepidoptera > Erebidae > Euproctis > Euproctis similis. Next base: position 19,965,931 of record LR990106.1, read on the forward strand.
TGTAAAACACTAATTAGTCAATAAATAATATAGTTATTAAAATGCAATAGGTCGCAGGTAAAATAATGGCTTTTTACTTCTGTATTTATTACTGTATTTAATTTCATTATATAAACAAAATTTTAATTTGTCTTAATTATTTTTACCTTATTGCAACCATTAGGGTACACGTACAAAAGTACAATTAGATTACAAATACGTTTAAGAAGTATAAAAAACAAAATGGGTAAAATAAATAATTTCTTTCTAATGTGCCGCCAAATAATCTATACATGTAATAAAATTGTAGGAAAGTTGAATATTTCATTGAGTTTCATTGAATATTTCATTTGCATAATTCTTAGGATATGATCTACAATCGACACCGAACCTCAAAATATAGTTTTTAGAATTTTTGTCTGTTTGTCTGTATGTTTGTTACGGATAAACTGTAAAAGTACTGCATGCCTTTACGTCGAATTTTGCTTAAATATAGCCAAGAGGGTCGGGCAACACAGGCTGAATATTATCACGCTATCACTAACTGGGGGAGAGCGATGAACCCGTATAATGGCACAGGCACAGTATTCTTCCTGCTTTTTTGGCGTCCACGCAGATGAAGTAGCGAGCAACAACTAGTATAGTTATTAAAATGCAATAGTTGCTATGCAATACTAGCTAGTAAAATAAGGGCTTTTTAATTTCTTTGTATTTAATTTCATTACATAAACTAAATTTTGATTTGTCTTAATTATTTTTACCTTATTGCAATTTCTTTCTAATTAATTCTTTTTGTGCTATCTGTACTAGTATTTTTTTTTGTAAATCTCTATTTTTTTTTGTAACACAACAAGTACGTACAAAGCGGCTACCGAACATGCCAGACGTATATTTGTTATTATAAGGATGATTAAATCGATATTTGTTATTTTGCAATGTATGTAAGTATCTAAGTATGTATATAATAAGTATGTAATAAATATTTATAAAGTATTGAATCTTAGAACTCAATTTTAAAGTTTTTATACACGCTAAGTTTGGATAATATTATTAACAGTCGTAGAGCCAAGCAGTTCGCTGCGTGAATGGGCTGGCTCGACCGGTGAAACTCCACCGCCACTCATTCAAATATAGTTTTAATGCTTTTTTACATTAAGGGTATATTATTTCAAAGGGCTTTTCGATAGTAACTTGAAAATGTGACGTCATTCTAAATCCAATGCTATAAGTATTTTAATGCATTTTACAATATGGGTATCGAATGGGCTTGAGCTTGGGGGAGTACCTAAATCAAAGAACAATCCCACGTCGAATATGGCACATCCTCCTAAATAAAATAGTCACCAAATTCTACCCAGACCTTAAGATGGGGATACTCGAGTGGGGATCGAACCCGCCAATCTCCATTCCACAGTCAGTAGTTTTACCGTGTATTGGTAAAACTACCGACTGTGGAATGTAAGTTGTGCTCTTTATAAATTAAGCGTGTTATAAATGTTCGTCTGTTAAAAAGTTCTACTTCAGTAGCGCGTAGGGACTCCGCGTAATTTTTTTTTTTTTTTACTTTTTACGATAAATAATTGCCTATTTACGAAGAGATTTTAAACATTACAGAATTAATTTTGATCCAATTAAGTGTCTTTAATAGATTGTGCATATAATATTGATAATCCAGGCCCTTTACAGCATGCAATTTAAACATATATACATACATACACATACATAACTTCACGCCAAATCCCTTGCGGGGTAGGCAGAGAGAACAGAGCGCCATAGGGCACGATTCTTACACGCCTCACTCGCTTCGTTGACTTTCATAACTCTTTTCATGCACGCGCGTCGGTTTTTTATGGCTCTTAACATCACCTTCCTCCAGAACACGTTCTATTTGGTCATAGAATGTGTGTCTTAGCCGTCCTCGACTCCTACATCCATCCGCTTTTGCATTCTATATCTGCTTAGTCAGTCTTGCATCAACCATTCTTTCTACATGTCCGAACCATCGGAGCATGCCCTTTCTTACTTATACACCGACACTCTCTTTCAAACCAACTTCCTTCCTTACAACCTTGTTTTCTACGCGGTCAGCGAGAGTCACTCCGCAGATTTTGCGTAGAGCCCTTATTTCTACCGCGTTTCTTCTACTTTCATGCACACTCTGCCATACCCAGCTCTCGCTTCCATAAATTAGCGTTGGGATCAGGACTGCATTGTGGATTGCTAGCTGGGCTTTTCTGCTTATGTTTTTTGCGCCCAGGAATCTGCCCAACGCTCCATTTACGCTATTTCCTATCACCACTCGTCTTTCTACATCCGCGGTATACCTTCCATATCTGCTAAAAGCGCATCCAAGATATACAATTTCATTCACCTGATCCAGCACTACATCATCAACCATTATTCTTGAATCTGTTTTGGATTCCTCCCTTTCAAACACCATAACTTTCGTTTTCGTCGCATTCAACTGCAAGCCTTTAATCATGCAATCATCTTTCATAGTAGTGACTAGTGTTTGCAGGTCCGACGGCGATTCGGCTAGAAGCACGGTGTCATCTGCGTAAAGCAGGCAGCACACAACTAGGTCACCCATTCGCATCCCTACATCCATCGATCTCACTCTCTGGAGACAACTGTCCAGGTACAGGATGAACAGTCGAGCGGACAGCACGCAACCCTGTCTGACGCCGATATTGACGTCAAACCAGGGGGACAAGCCGCCATCAACACACGCTGTGCAGCCCTCACAAGTGGACTGCACAGCGCGCAGCAGTGCTCCGCTCACCCCGTAGCCCGGGAGTATGCCCCACAGATCCTTTCGTAACACTCTGTCAAACGCTTTTTCCAGATCCACAAAACCGCAGAAAATCTTCCGGTTAACAGCCAGTTTGCGGAGAGAAAAATTCTGGTCCATGCACCCTCGTCCGCTTCTAAAACCACCCTGAGCCTCCCACAACACTCCATCAGATATCACCCTCATTCTCCTTTCAATAATTTTCGCATACACTTTTGCTGCTAAACTGATCAAACTGATGGCCCTGTAACTGGAACACTGCATACGTGATCCCTTACCTTTATACAAGGGCACAATGACAGCGGGCCTCCAGTCCATGGGGACCTTACCCGCCCTCCAGCACAGATTGCTCAAGGTCAGGAAAGCGTCCCGGACACAGGTTCCACCGTGTTTGATCATTTCAGCAGACATCATATCGATTCCAACTGTCTTACCATTTTTCATACTTCGTATTGACCATTCAATCTCTTCCATAGTAATGTCCTCGTCAGATGTTGGCGCAGCGGTGTCAGCCGTAGGCTCACTCGCGGCGCCCACATCCGGAACATACTCATACATTTCCCCAAAATACTCACTCCACCTGCCCAATACATCGCTTGGATTCGCAAAAATGTCACCAGTCTTAGACATAATTTTGTCCATTCTAGATGTTGTCGAAGAACCCCGAGACTTTTTAACTTCCCTTCAGAAGAATTTGTTATTCGCCTCGAAGTTCTCCATCAACCTCACTTCCTCATTCGCAACTAGTCTTTCACGCTTCTCTTTCACTAAGGCTTTGGTAACATTCCTGCAGCGGCGGTAGCTCTCATACTTTTTCTCTGTCATACTATCATTCTGATTCAAACTTGAGACATAATCCAACCATGCTTTTTTCTTTCTTTGGACGCTGGATTTCACATCCGTGTCCCACTAGGCATCACCTCTCAGAATCTTATGCCTCTTTGCACTACCACATACTTCTTTTGCACTATCCACTATACTATCTTATACTTTCCCAGCATTCTTCAACACCTAAGTCAGAAAGACTCGTCTCACTGAGTCTTTTACTGACTAGGTCTACATACATACTCCGTACACTTCCATCTTCTAATTTCTCGCATTTTATCCTTTCAAGCTCTCCGAAATGGGTACGCGCTCGCCAGTGTCTCCACTTCTTGAAAAGGCCCACGAAACGGCTTACCACCAGGTAGTGGTCCGTATCAAGAGTAGGGCCTCTGTAGGCTCTTGTATCCCTTAGAGTATTTCGGAGACTATCTACCAAAATCAAATCAATCATACTCTTTTGTTCATTCCGTCTCCACGTATACGTGTGAATATCTTTGTGACGGAATAATGTGTTAGACACAAGGAGGCTCCGTTCCAGGCATACGTCCAATCGGCTTACCAGCATCATTCACTCTCTTGTCACCATTCGGACCAAGGACAGCCTCCAGGCCGTCTCTCTTGGTTCCGACCCATCCATTAAGATCACCACACAGAATTATCCTTTCATTTCCCTCAACCAGATCCAGAATATCCCAAACAGTTTCCCAAAACTCCTCGAGTTCGCGGGGATCCGCGGAGCTGACGGGAGCATAAGCTGCGACCAGGAAGACTCGCGTGATCCCCAGTTTTATTCGAACCCAAAGATGTCTCAGGCCTACCAACTCATAATCTTTCACTCTGGAAGCAAAGCGGGAGGAGAGAACGACTCCAACACCCCCATCGGCACGGACGGACGGGTCCACTCCAGACCATAGGGCTACCATGCTATCGGGGAGGTCCTCGGTCTCACTCCCCTTCCGCTTTGTCTCCGTCAAACATAAGGCATCCAGGCATCTCTTATTTATTACATCCATCATCTCATTCATCTTTCTTGTCATACTACCTCTAACATTCCACGTACCTATATGGCACTCCCCTCTCCTTGTCCCGCCTGGATTGGCGCTGCGTGAAGGGTGGCGGCCCCCTTCGCCGCATGCGCATGCAGCTGCACCGACGGAGGCTAATCGGTGCCCGTCGCTTGCGGGGCACGCCCTAGCAGCCCGTCCGGCTGAGTTTGCTTCGGTCAAGATTGGGTCCCACTGGGACGGCAGGGGTCGCGACGTGCACGCTCTTGACATGACCCCCGAAACATATATAATATAAATATTTTCCGAGATATTGCAGTATTAACATAGCAGGACAGCAGTTATTACTTTTGATGCGGAACAAAGTTCACCGGGTCAGCTAGTCATTAATATAGATAATAAACAACAAAGGACCGAAAATGGAACCCTGGGGTACGCCCATAGACACCGATGATCCAGATGATCTTATTCCGTTTACGTCACCAAACTGTAACATGACTGACTGTAACAAACTGTAAATCATAAAAATAGTCCCCAATGTTTAACTTAAAATCTTTACAACATACATAGTATACACATACTAAATATGTAATATATTGTTAGGAACATCAGACGTCTCGGGGGCAGGGTAAAGCGTCGCCAGATGTGCGGACTCCAGCGCAGAGGGGATAACGATTACAACGGACAATTGAGGCGCAACCGGGATAGCTCGGTCTCTCTGTTCGTGACTCTCGGCTGGGCAAGACGTGTTAGGGAATAGCGATAGATTGTATTTAACTTTTGTAAATCATTCATTTAGATTCTACATTTTTTAGAAATTAGAGTGGTTATAAATTTGTATTTCATTTCTTTTTTGATTAAAAACCTAATTTCTCACTCGGTTCATAAAATCAGAAGTTGGATTCGAATAAAGCTCACAAGCCCACGCGGTCGGTTATTATCGTAGTGCCGTTTAAATAGCCGTTTTTTATTACTTTAACGCTTGTTATTTCAAATAGTCGTTACGTTATTGTAATTTTTTGCTGTAAATATTTAATAACAACAGTGTACGAATTTACTTTCTCGAATCGGTGTGTTTTTTGTATACTCGGGTTTATTTTCACAATGTCGAAATGCATCTCTCGGTCTAGAGACCGCAGCGATAGTATTGAGACATCACGTAGAAGTCGAAAACATTCGTCACGTAAAAGTCGAACTCGACATCAAGGAAGCAGTTCGTCGTTCGTCGACGCTCTCGATACTATTATGACTAGGTTAGACACTATAGAGAATAGATTTACGGTTCCAGCTTCAACTCGTAATGCACACCCGACACCGGAACACCACGTGTCCAGGCCGGTAGTCACAGATGGCGAAGGCGGCGAGTCTGGTGAGTCTGTTCCAATTTATACTGATACTAGTGCGGATAAGATTGTAAATGCTTTGTCTTCTTGGCTACAAGTGAGACCTAGTAATTATTACATATCCAACTTCGATCCGAGTATTCATGACTTTGACGCTTGGTGCACGGAGGTTGAAAAAGGGTCAGAAATTAATCGTTGGAATGACCACGAGTGTCTATCCCGAATTGGAAAGTGTCTTAGAGGAGACGCACGCACGTGGTTAAACGATTGGGTTTCTGATGATCGCACGTGGTCTAATTTTAAGACGGAGTTTCGTTCCCTTTGTCCACGGAGCGTCAAGGTTCCTGATATTCTATTTGAAGTAATGACCACTGACTCATCAGGCTTCGCAACCTATGCCGAATACGCGCGTAAATCGTTGTTACGGCTTAACATAGTAAAGGGTCTATCGGATGACCTTAAGACCTCTATAGTTATTAGAGGTATTGCCGACCCACAAATTCAGGCCGCCACTTTTAATGCAAAACTGCAACCTAACGCTTTGGTTGAATTTCTTTCAGTTTATTCCAAGCCTAAGATCAATTCAAGGATTAGTTTGAAACAACAAGGATTAGTTGGGTCAATTGACAATCGGTTCGAGTCTCGAACGAGTAAGCGTAACTTCACTAATACTAACACTGCTCAATCTTCAGTAAAGTGTTACCAATGTGGCGCCTTAGGTCATATACAGTCCCGCTGTCCTAAAAGACAAAAGGCTGATTTTATTGACTCAAGGACCAATGGCGGTACATTAGCGAATGCTTAAACTATAATGTGTACCCTTTGTAACAAGACCGGCCACACAATTGACAGATGTTATAGCAAGCAACGTATCACTCCAAATAAATTTAACAAAGTAAATTTTCGTCGAGAATCATCTCACACGGTAATACCATGACTGCGTACATAGATAACACCCTGGCAGATATTTTAATAGACAGCGGCTCCGATATTTCTTTAATCTCGAAGTATGTATTACTACGCCTTAAATGTAAAGAAATCCGTCGTACCATTTGATGCGCGGTATTGGTAATCAGCTATTAGAATACAGCTCATACGTCACGACAGTCATCACGTTTCCTGATATTTCTTTAGAAGTAGGTCTTTTTGTAACTCCTTCGGAAACTATTAGCGCGTCGATATTAATACGTACGAGAATCAAAAGAGTGTAGCTTATGTACGTACTGGCGACACTCAAAAATTGACTAAGGTGGTAGTGAACCCCGAGCGTATTACTTGGTTGACAAAGAACAGATTAATATGTCTTTACAATATGAATTTATTCATATGTATGACATTATATTTATCTATGTATATAAGTATATATCTAACTAATTTATGTATGTTTTGTATGCGTATTTATTTATGTATTTATGTATGCGTATTTTGTATGTTTATGTATTTATGTATGTACATGTATCTTTATGTATGTATGTATGTATTTATCTAGATGAAGTTCGATGATATATATTATAAACGAGTACACCGCGTATTACTGTTCCTGACAAAACAAGTCCATCTTAAGGTTGTCTGGAAGAGATCGCAGCATGCGATAAGACCGCCTTTGTACTAGCCTAATTTACCTTTTACTTATTGTAATTTAATCTATTTATGGTGTACAATAAAGTGTTTTTATTATTATTATTATTATTATATGAGGGACGACATCGATTAATTCTCTGTTAGACCGATTTGCTGATTACTTTGTTAGTGGTACCGCGACATCCACTGTCACCACTGGTAGTATGGAAATTAAATTAAAAAGCAATGTTCCGATGTGCCTTATAAGCTTTCAGTTGACGAGAAATCGCGATTCCGTGATATTATCCAAGACCTATTGAGCACTTTATTGAGCTATTGACACTGGTAAAGTCCTCAGCTACATTGATGACGTACTAATCCTATCTGATTCCATCGATGAAGGTTACCTGTTACTGCAAGTACCTGTAACCTTGACTAACGCAGGGTTTTCGATCAACTTAAAGAAATACAGCTTTCTAAAAAAGAAGTAGAATATTTGGTCAGGCTTATAAGTCAAGGCCAGGTTAGGCCGAGTCCATCAAAAGTAGACGCTGTAGTAAAATCTCCAGAACCTACGAATGTAAACCAAATACGGCAGTTTTTAGGTTTAGCAGGGTATTTCAGGCGACATATTACAGATTACGCGGTTAAGACTGCTTGCATTGCAAATCTCACAAAGAAGGGAGAACCATTTTTTTGTGTGATTAACAAAATACGGCATGAAGTCATATTATTGCGTGTTTAACCGAGGAGCCCGTGCCTGTGATATTTGATCCTAAGTTACCTACGGAACTTCATTACTGACGCGAGAACTATTGGTCATGGTGCGATTTTGTTACAAGAACACGATGGTAGGCGGAAGCAGGTAGTTAGTTATTTTAGCAGGGCAACGCACGGTGCGGAATTTCGATATCAAAGTTATGAATAAGAAACTCTCGCCGTTGTAAAAGCACTTTTGTCACTATCTGATTGGAATGAATTTTAAATTAGTAACAGATTACAATTCATTAAAATCGACTAAAAGTAAAAAGGATCTTGTCCCAAAAGTAGCTAGATGGTGGGTGTATTTACAGGACTTTCAGTTTACCATTAAATACAGGATGGGTACATTGATGCAGAACGCAGATTTTTTTAGTCGCAATCCATTCAATGTGTTACACATTCGTCGACTAACTAATGGGACACATGTCGCTTAAAATGCAAACTCCGAGACGCACAAATTAATGGAGAAATTAAGAGACGGTCAGTTAGATTCATCTCGATATGTTGTTAAAAATGATCTATTGTATTACAAGTATAGTTAAACTGGGGGATTCACAGCTCAGTTCTGAATATGCTGCGTGTTGAGGTAAACAACAAGGGCAGTAGTTGGTACGTTGGTCCGAGACGTTATGGAAAATCCAGCTAACTCTTAGTATAACCAAAGAAGCCACCATTCAATTCTAATTGGAATAGATGGTACCAGTCCTGTGTTAAAAACACTTGTTAGGGATTTGGCGTTGAAAAACTCTTATCAGAATCGAGGAGCGTTGACTACTCTTAGTCGACAGCGCACCAATGAACTGCTGAAAGCTAACCAGCAGAGGCAAGATTAGCAAATAAACGAGAGTAGGATATACCCACGGATTTACGTATTGGGTGACTTTGTGTTTGTTACCAAAATATCACAGAATTCCAGATAGATGGATTCCGGCATGAGAGAGCCTTATAAGGTTGTTCCAATCTAGCCTCATCGCCGCTATGAACTGGAACTATTGGCAGGATTTTATGGCAAACGTACTCAAGCAGCTGCAGAGCACCTTGTTTCGTGTTAAGGTGAATGGACGCCGGAGAGCTGCGCAGCATTCGTTGAAGTGAGTTTAAGTCGACGCGCGCTTGCATGACGCAGCTACCTATGGCGTTGAAGGTATGTTTTAGCCGTGCGCGCTTGCCTTTCAGGCAGCAACCTAATGGCACGAGCTGGCCACATGCGCGCTTGCCTTTCGGGCGGCTACCTATGGCATGTGTTGGTTCACACGCGCTTGCACGACGCAGCAACCTATGGTGTGAGAGGTATGTTATAGCCGTGTGCGCTTGCCTTTCAAGCAGCAAACTAATGGCACGAGCTGGCCACATGCGCGCTTGCCCTTCGGGCAGCTACCTATATGGCATGTGTTGGTTCACACGCGCTTGCACGACGCAGCAACCTATGGTGTGAGAGGTATGTTATAGCCGTGTGCGCTTGCCTTTCAGGCAGCAAACTAATGGCACGAGCTGGCCACATGCGCGCTTGCCCTTCGGGCAGCTACCTATATGGCATGTGTTGGTTCACACGCGCTTGCACGACGCAGCAACCTATGGTGTGAGAGGTATGTTATAGCCGTGTGCGCTTGCCTTTCAGGCAGCAACCTAATGGCACGAGCTGGCCACATGCGCGCTTGCCCTTCGGGCAGCTACCTATATGGCATGTGTTGGTTCACACGCGCTTGCACGACGCAGCAACCTATGGTGTGAGAGGTATGTTATAGCCGTGTGCGCTTGCCTTTCAGGCAGCAACCTAATGGCACGAGCTGGCCACATGCGCGCTTGCCTTCGGGCAGCTACCTATGGCATGTGTTGGTTCACACGCGCTTGCACGACGCAGCAACCTATGGTGTGAGATTATTTATTTATGTACCCATTTATGTATTCATGTATAAAATTATTTATTTATTTATTCACATATTTATTATTCCCTTTATTTCAAGATATTAGAACCGCACTTATCACGTATGTTTGATTGATGACCCTAATAATAATTTCCGTCCTAAAATCGTTCAATTCTGCTAGTAATCATAATATTAATATTCTGAAATCATCGACTGCACACATAAATGGAGATAATAATTGATGATTTTTATAAGTGTAAGGTGTTTTTTTTTTCCTTGTAATTTAAAACATAATTCGATGTTGTATTATAGATGATGAGGGATCACAGGAAACGCCTGATGGTCCAGTGGCAGGACCATCCAGTGAAGATCAGACGCTCGAGGACGACGCTGCATCAGGAGAGGCCGTGTTAGGAACATCAGACGTCTCGGGGGCAGGGTAAAGCGTCGCCAGATGTGCGGACTCCAGCGCAGAGGGGATAACGATTACAACGGACAATTGAGGCGCAACCGGGATAGCTCGGTCTCTCTGTTCGTGACTCTCGGCTGGGCAAGACGTGTTAGGGAATAGCGATAGATTGTATTTAACTTTTGTAAATCATTCATTTAGATTCTACATTTTTTAGAAATTAGAGTGGTTATAAATTTGTATTTCATTTCTTTTTTGATTAAAAACCTAATTTCTCACTCGGTTCATAAAAATATATTAATTTGTGATTTTGAAGTTTTACTTCATTCAGGTGGACAGTTATCTGTATCTATATCTGTGAGATGATAAAAAGAGTAAGTTTTACATTTCAATCTTATTTCAGAATCAGAATGTCAACACTGCTGCAATAAAGCAAATTAATAAGGCGAATTCAAAATGCTACTTTGAAATGAACCTAAGAAGCATTATAACGGCCACCCAAATGACTAGTATTTTTTACTTTTGGTAAGCTGTGTACAAAAGCACAGAGGGCGCAAGAAAACAACTGTAGTGAAACTACTCTACTAAAACTTACTATCCACCAATATTATAACTTTTTTCAGGACAGAAGTTGACTGTTTTTCAATCATATAAGAAAAAATAAATAAACAATATTTTCTCTAATAGGTTAAAAGTCGTCGTTTAAAAATCGTATTGCTGAATACTACTTGTCACTGTAAATGACTCCACATATATGACATTATATTTGTTTCTATGTATATATATCCAACTAAATTATATAGGTATATTTGTATGCGTATTTATTTATGTTTTTATGTATGCGTATTTTGTATGTATATGTACTTATGCGTGTATATGTATATGTATGTATGTGTATGTATTTATGTATTTACATGTATCTGTATTTATATACATGTATCTGTATGTATGTATTTATCTAGATGAGGTTCGATGACATATATTACAAACAAGTACACCGCGTATTACTGTTCCCGGCAAAACAAGTCCATCTAAAGGTTGTCTGGAAGAGATCGCAGCATGCGATAAGACAGCCTTTGTACTAGCCTAAAATTTACCATTTACTACTCACTGTAATTTAATCTTTTTATGGTGTACAATAAAGTGTATTTATTATTATTACATTATAATGTTTAACGTAAAACTTGATTTAGTAGAAATAATAAAGACAGGTCACCGAAATGATGCAATGACACTTTGTAATTATTATTTTTTGGATATTAGAAGACATTACTCATTTATATTTTTGGCCAATGTAGAGGAGTTTTACCATAATATAAGAACAATGAAAATTATAAAACCTACAGATTGCAGTACCCTTCTCAGATTTGCAGTCGCGTAATTCACCCAAAAATTCAAAATACTTTTCCAATATCAACTTATATTAAAAAGAAAACCCTATAAGAAATTGATTATTACTATTTCGTAACGACAACGTATTTTTCCCCAACAAACCGAATCTGTACATAAGCGATAAATGAAGCAACTTCCTTCTGTTGCCAGGAAATAATTACTCACCTACAATATAAGTCATTCTTGGTACCAATATTAATAAACACTTACATCAAAAGATCTTGTCAGCATAGATAATGAACATTTAACTACTATGTCGACATTAATATAGCACAGGTAGATACGAAACTAAACTATATGATACTACGGTTTAATTTGATATTCTGTTACATCTAAAATTTCATTTCAAAATTCACCACGCGATAACTTCTAATGTTGAGCTCAAACTTTGTATGAGCGAGCCTTGGATTCATGAAAATTGGTGTTCAGAAATTTAATAAAATTTGTTTATTATTTTAAGGTGTAAATTTATATATTAGGTACAAAGTAAGTGCAAAAAAAAATTAAAAATGAAATCGCTTGCGTCGCAAATTTAAGTACACCGTCGAGATGAACTCAAATTCAGTTTTTAATTGTTTCTCCTAAACCTCAATTATTTGCATAAAAACCGATTGCCAACAAAATATAGCTTTTGCTTGTGCTTTTACTCAAATTATTTTTATAACTTAAAATGGAACTTCTATCCCAGGGTGGTTAGAGTCCCATTAGCCAATAAATTTCAAGCTACAGTTTTATTGGATAAAGAATAATAGCTGACTCGGCGAAACTTTGTTCCGCATCAAAAGTAAAAAAAATGAGTAACATTTGGATTTTAAAAAGTTTTATTTGTGCTATTTATCGGCACGCGTCTTGGCTGGTGCGACGCAACTGCTATTTCCCGCTATGTTATTACCAAAATATCTTCGTAAATATTCGTTTATATTATGCTGTAAGAAGCTATATTGATCTATATTAAAAGCACAATTTATTTAAGACACTTTACAGGATGAAAATTAATGCTGTAATTTCAGCGGGGTGGTTTTTAACTATAATGCATGGATAATGTAGTAAAGAAAAAGTGATAAATCCAAAATTTAATTATTTATAACCAGCCGGGTCAGCTAGTTAATGTATAAAATTGCTGATATAAAAATAAAAGCTTTTAAAAAGAAACATGTTCTATTAAAACAAATGAAATATTGACGATACCAGTCTGAAAATTGTTGAGACATTCAAGATCACTCAGTGTTACCTTAATATTTGTTAGGTATTGAAAAGGGAAACCGTTTATTAGCCCTATGTAGGTACAATAATGAGATTCCCAGTTTTTCATCAGCAGTTAATAAAGCAACATAAATACTAAAAATAAAAAATGAAGCAAGAAAGTTATTTGCTTCGCAAACATTTTAGCGAAGTTTGATCGATGGCACTAAACGTGTCCTTAACAAATATTACATTTTATTTGCCTCCATAAGAGATACTTCTACGTGATATACAATTTAGATTTTTTTTTCGATACGCACATAGACTATCATAAATTTTAATATCTTTCATTTTTTTTATTTTATTGACTAGTCAATTTGAGAGGGAGTTATGTTTTTCTAGTGTATAAATACTTGATAAGTGGCAAAGTCTACAAAGGTCTACGTTTAGATTAAGTTACATGTGCCTCATTAATAACATTTCTACAATAATAACAGTTTATTTTTTTTTTAAATATATCATTATTATATTATGTTAATAATAATTATAAAAATTATTATTAACTCTTGATTTAAAATCCGGGTTCACACCAATGATTTATTGCAAATTTCTTGCAATGCTTTTTTTTGTTATTTGTTTCTTACAGCATAAGGAACATGTTTAAAAAATGGCCAGATCTCGAGAAGATTTTTTTTTATTGTTGTTATTATTTTTATTCTTTAAAATTATATCTTGAAAAGAATAACTATTACAAACATATTCTAATCATATTCTTCTATATATAATGTTTGAGTGTAAAGATTCAGCGCGTCAAGGCTTAACAGCGGCTGTGCACCTTCGTTGTATATATGTAGGTTTATATTTTGTACACTGTACACCTTCGTGTACAAAAAAGCGTGACATTTGTAAAAATATAACATGATCTTGTAAATATTAAATTTAATATTTACAAGATCATGTCATATTTTTTTCATTATTCTAATGTTGACTTTTGCGAACGAGTACAATAATAGGCTTGAATCTAGTAAAGTTATAATATATTGTCATTCCTCCATCCATTTTCCGGTATCAATTCAATATGAAACAAACTCACGTAGAAGACAATAATCTAACATCAATAGAAAAATCGTGATGTGAGAAAATCTTCGCACGTCGCCGTATATTCGAGTTCTATCCGAGTCATTCGATTGGTATTCGATGCATAATAATAATCGGTATGCGTTTATACGAATTCCACACTTGCTGGAAATTCGTTTCGATTTCTATGGAACCTTTTTTTATATAAGTCTTGAATAAAAATGAGGAACATATTAGTGATTATTTTGTGATTGTTTGATACATAATTGAATATAAGATAGATATTAGAAATCCAGATGACCGATAGTGAAATGCCAAATGTAAAATAAAAATAAAAATTTAGAAACCTTATTACACCTGTATATTCTAGATGTTGACGCAGAATCACGAGTCTTTCTAGATTTTTTGTTATGGAGTCTTAAAGATCATATAAACGATCATGTATGAGTTATGAATGTCAAAAAAGCGAGGAAAGCATGTAGGAATCTGCTTACCCTACAAGGGACTTGGCGTGAAGTTGTGTATGCATGTATAATGTAATGTTTTGCTATACAATATTGGTTTTGTTTTACTACACAACATGGAAGGTTAATTAAAAAATAGCTCCATCGTTAAAAAATACTCTCGGCTAGAGGCAATACTACCCGTATTGCCTCTATAGCCAGTATAAGGATAAAAAATTTCATTTTAAAATAGAGTAAACAAATAAAAGTAATGATTGAAATTTAATTACTCGACTCTTGCAATTGGTTCCTTGGACAGCGGAAGCGGAAGCCTTTGTTGCCGTCAAATCCGGACGCAACAATGGCCGCTGTGAAAATAAAAGTTTATTGGGTGTTTGAATGCTTTTACAGTTTTTATTTTACACTAAACTTAATCTGTTGGATTAATTGTGGGTGGTAAAAAGGTTATATAAAAGAGTTTCTTCAAGTGTAAGTAATCTAAGCGCCGAGATTTTATAGATTGTGTTGGATTTATTTTTGTTTTTAAGTTAAGTACTGTAACTACATCGAGTTATATTAACGTTACAGACATAGAACAAAACAAAAAGCCTGAATACAGTTTATTTTTATAAATACACACTTATGTATAAACATTTATACGATTTTTATATTGTATGTACCTACCAACAAATTTTATTGATTATCAGTTACTCCAAGATACTTTATGAATTTGGTAGCTGTAATTTCAATAACTTGTTTAAATCCTTGTCCTTACACCTACAGATATTATTTTACTTATTTGTTTTGTTTTTCGTCTCGGTGGTCCAGTAGTTGAGCACCCCGCTTCTCAATCAAGAGGTTGCAGGTTCGAATCCTGCCTCATATCAATGACTTTTCGAAATTAATTTCGACAAGTGTGTGTAACAAATATCGATAACTGGCAATAGGTTTGCTACTTATTCCATTTAGAACGTAAACATAACGGCGAGACGAGGCTTAAAAGCCGCAGCCTACACTTTCGGGTAGAAGAAGGCGTGAAGTTATGTTGTTTTGTTTTGTTTTAGACAAAACCACAAAAAATATTCACACAATTCACAAACATTCAAGTTTTCGGGACACTTTATTAAAAAATATACAACGAAATGTTTAACTGCGATAGTATTGTTCACGAAAAATAACAATAGGCAATAAAGAATGTCGCGGTCAGGAGGAAACAAAAGCAGTTGCCATGAATCAGGCTCTAACCAGACACTTGAAGTTATTACCAAGTGTATGTCTACGTTTAACAGCACCTATAATTTCGCATCTTAATAAAATATATTATGACAATTTATGTACTTTAATGTAGATTAGAATGTAGATTTTATTTCTATATTCAGTAATATTTTCACACTTAACTTCACGCCAAATCCCTTGCGGGGTAGGAAGAGAGAATAGAGCGCCATAAGACACGATTCTTACACGCCTAACCCGCTTCGTTGACTTTCATAACTCTTTTCATGCACGCGCGTTGATATTAAGGCTCCTAATTTCATCTTCCTCCAGAACACGTTCTATTAAGTCATGGAATATGTGTCTTGGCCGCTTTTGCATTGTACATCTGCTTCGTCAATCTTGCATCATCCATTCTTTCTACAGGTCCGAACCATCGGAGCATGCACTTTCTTACTTTTACACTGACACAATCTTTTATAGCACATATTTTTCGTGGTAGTGTTACATAACTTCACGCCAAATCCCTTGCTATTTCCATAGCTCTTTTTAATAAAATAATATACACGTTACACCGGTTCGATCGGTGAAAAACGACGATGCTTATCCATAAAGTAGCTCTTGCTGCATATTGTTAGGACAGAGAGGTATCCGGACGCCTATCACTTTTCTCCTTCACTTTCCATCCAACTCCTTAGGGAATTTAGCCGCTAACACAACTGCAATGCTGTGTTGCAGTTGTTCATAGGCGACGCTAGTGACCTTACACTAGTAACATATGATAAAAAAATAATGAAGCTGTTTATTTCCGCTCCACGTATATATTATTTAATCCTATTGTGTATTATAAATTGTTTTAAAGAAAAACCAGGAAACTATTCGATGTCTGTTTGTACAATATAAATATATTCGACAAACCTAACATTTCTGCAGTCACATAAATGTTCGCAACAGTTCTCAATACAATTCTGTGACCGCAAAATGTCTGGTTCAATCGATGCGAGACATTGGCATACTGTGCGGCTGGTAAGCTAACTGTGTTGTTCCTGTCTGTTGCTCCTGTATACGAATGTCTATTGTTGTGATGATTTAAGCTGTACTCTAGCTGTATAGCTTATATAGCTTAGTTTGGCTTTTAACGCCTATATATTATCATAATAACTGGTCACTACAATATTCTGTAACACAGAATGTTTTTCTAATCTCGAATTATACTGTTAACTGGCAGTTGTGTTGTGTTCAAATAATTTTTCTTTTAATAAATGTATTGTGTTACAGCTTCCTATCAGACATTCGAAATAAGTAATTCTGATCCAGAGGTCCGGGTTCGAATCCTGACACTGGCTCACACCAATGACTTTTCGAAATTGTTTTCGGAAGTTATGTGTGATAAATATCGATGACTGATAACTTTGTGCCCGGTATGACAATAGGTTTGCCACCTATTCCATTTGGTACGTAAACATAACGGCGAGACGAAGCTTAACAGCCAATGCCTACACAAAGGCGTGAAGTTGTGATATGTTATTCATAATAACAATGTGCGATTAATTAGAAATAACTGATATAGAAAATATACCATTGTGCGACTGCAGTATTTGGACCTAATAATATAGATAGATCATCTCTCCTATGACTTGTTGTCTAGAAGATTAGTATGCCAAATTCTAAATCAGAGCTGAACTTCTTATTAAAAAAAAATATTTCCTTTGATGTGATAAATCATGATAGGTAACAGCGTTGCGCCGAATGTTTCGGGAAGAAGAGATTATTCCACATATGAATTATATTTTTATATTATATATGTCTGTGTTTTTGTTTTCAATTTTACTATATGTACTTATATTTGAGCTTACTATATGTGTTTCTAAAATAACGTAGTAGGAATGCTGCCATCCTAATTGCTTAGTAACAAAAATCCTGTCTAAACTGTATGTTTGCTACTAATGAATGCCACAAGATTTATGGGCCGAAAAGCTCATTAGCACTGATTTATATCCTAAGTAATGCTGATGTTTCATATGTAAATTTCCTTTTAGTATTCAAAGAGAGGCCTTGTGTATGGATATTGTTTGAGAAGCACTTTGTATGCTAAGGTACTGTTTTAAAATGTTTCTTGTTTACCTATTTCATGTAATAACAATGCGTGCCGTAGTTATCATTTTATCCTTCTTATTTTTTTGGCACGAAACGCAAAGGTTTTATCTCATTCAAAGAAACTCAACAATCTTATTTGTATACATTTTTCAGTAAATAAACCAACCGAGAGTCTAAATAACTATAGTAGATCCAAGCAGCTAGCTGCATTAATGGGCCGGCTCGACCGGTGTAATACCACAACCTCTGAGAAGACCGACGTAAAATGGCTCGTTCAGTCAGAGATGTAACCGGAGGCCCACCTCCTTTCCCCACCATTTCCCATCCAACTTCCTTAAAGGTCGGCAACGCACCATGGTGTTCATGGGCGGTGAGCAGTTGCTTACCTTCAGGCGACCCACTTGCTCGTTTTCCCTCCTAAATAATAAAAAAAAAAACAAAAAAATCTATTAGGAAGATAAATATCGATGACTGGACAACGTTATACTCGGTGTATGACATTCGGTTCCGCTACCAATGCCATTCGGGTTCGCGTAGAAAATTCGGAGAATTATATCTATCGTCGACTATATCTATAAATATCTAATGATAGAAGTGAGATCATAGACGTCCAGACCACCCAGAAAATCTAATTATTTTTTTAAAGTATACTACTAATACTCTGAACTACATAATTTTGTTGATTACAGATCCGACAAGATCTACGAAGCATAACGAAGCAAAAAAGTGCAATTGATTCACGCAGAGATTGGCTCGGCTCGTGGTGACAAAGTGATTTTCATTTCACGACTCCAATACTAGTGTGACGTTGAGTTTGGATAAACATGACTGAAAAAATAGAAGATATAGTGGAGATCCGAGGAAGAGAAAATAATAAGAGTTAATGCGAGAAGTGTTAGAGACACGCAGTTTGCAGAAAAATTGGGTCGGGTCCAACGCTGAAATACTGCGACCTCACAGAAAATCGACGTTTTTATGGTATAGGAGGGCAAACGAGCAGGCGTGTCACCTGATGGTAAGTGACCAGCGCCGCCCATGGACACCTGCAACGCATGAAGTGTTACATTTGCGTTGCTGACCTTTAAGGAAGTAGGATAGGAGAGGATGGGGAAGGGGGATGGGCCTCCGGATACCTCTCTCACCGAACGAAACGCGGCATGAGTCACTTTATGTCAATCTTCTGAGAAGTCGTGGTATTTCACCGGTCGAGCCGGCCCATTCATGCAGCGAACTAATTAGCTCTACCACTGAACTAAAGTGTCTATTCTTGCTTTTAGTTTGATCAGAGACGTCTAAGAACATGATATACAGCGAGCTATTGACATATATTCTAGGACAATTATCTGCATTAAATAATTATTTAAAAAATAAAATGTCTCTCGACAGTAAAAAAACTCTTCATACTGATAAATTCATTGGTGCGCACTTCCAAAGTACGATCCTAGAACTGAAAAAGTGACAAGAGAGTGACAAAATCGGAGAAGCGTGTGTAAGTGTCATGCCTGTGTTCTCTCTGTTTACCCCGCAAGAGACTTAGTGTGAAGATAAGTAAGTAAGTAGCGGTACAACATTCGGCCTAAATAAAAAATCATAAGTCAGTATTTTATTGACAGATATTTAAGCGAACCGTATACGAATGAGCAGCTAACCGACCATCTGAATTTTGCGCTTTATGCCATTTTTATGGACATCCTAGTACAGACTGTGGGTGTGTGGGCAGCCTTTATTATTTCCCGTTTGTAGGGGTCAGTAATAAATCATCTTTTGCGATAAAAGCGTTTGCGATACATACCGGTATATAGGTACAATACTTATTGCTATATTACATCGCCTGTGAACGACATTTCTATTAGCGAATATTTTGGTTATTATTTGCAATTGATGTGGATATACTATTAGCCTCATTTATTGTATATTTAGATAATATAGCCTTTGGAAAGATTATATTTATATTATTATCAGTGTAGTATAAAAATATGTTATATTTTAGTTGGCCCGATGAACTTTGGGGAACATTTAGGATCATGACTCCGTTTTAATGCAGAATCAGCACTGAAAATTCTCGAAAAAAATGTGTAAGCATAAATATAAGTATTTTACACCTGTGAAGCCGTTGTAGAGCAGATTGAGAAATAACAGTGTGATACAAAAATAATAATAATATCTAAGTATATTAAATTAGACACGAGTAAGAGATTTATAATAACCTAAAGTAACATTTAAAATTAAGAAAAGCAATAAAATGAAACCATCTGTTGCCCAATTGCAATATAAAATATATTGCAGCATCAGAGATCCCATAACATCTTGTAAACCTTTAAGGGTTAACTAAAGGTCGTATTTTTTACTAGAGTAAATATGCCACTATTGTTCTACACTAAGTTATAAAAACATCTATGTGTTATTTATAGTGTTATGAATAATAAACAAATAAGAAGGCTATAATTTGTTGTTTATAGGTTGATTGCGAGATTGAACTCAGATGATTTTTGAATAGGTTCATTAACAAATGTCAATTTCGAAATACCGACTCTATTCTACAGATCGTTGGGTGTTAAAATGAAATAAAAAGCCTATTCTGTGTGCAATGATATCATTTTTTTTTGCTATTTTAAAATATTTCTATGATATTAAAAGAGTAATGTCAGTGAATAACATATAGTGATATAATATACATCGGAGGAAGAGAAAATAATAAGAGTTACGCCATAGGCATAAAGGTACTCATATAAATTTGTATATTAAGCCACAGGATAAAATCAGATATCATTTTAGTACTGACAAAAAAAACAAAAAAAAATTACAAAAAAATAAAACGATGATGAGAAAAATAAAATTTATAAGTACATACATACACATACATAACTTCACGCCAAATCTCTGCTAAAAGCGCATCCAAGATATACAATTTCATTCACCTGTTCCAGCACTACATCATCAACCATTATCCTTGCATCAGTTCTGGATTCCTCCCTTTCAAACACCATAACTTTCGTTTTCGTCGCATTCAACTGCAAGCCTTTAATCATGCAATCATCTTTCATAATAGTGACTAGTGTTTGCAGGTCCGACGGCGATTCGGCTAGAAGCACGGCGTCATCTGCGTAAAGCAGGCAGCTCACAACTAGGTCACCCATTCGCATCCCTACATCGATCGATCTCACTCTCTGGAGACAACTATCCAGGTACAGGATGAACAGTCGAGCGGACCGCACGCAACCCTGTCTGACGCCGATATTGAAGTCAAACCAGGGGGACAAGCCGCCGTCAACACGCACACACGCTGTGCAGTCCTCATAAGTGGACTGCACAGCGCGCAGCAGTGCTCCGCTCACCCCGTAGCCCGGGAGTATGCCCCACAGATCCTTTCGTAACACTCTGTCAAACGCTTGTTCCAGATCCACAAAACCGCAGAAAACCTTTCGGTTATCAGCCAGTGGTTTCTCCACGATGTTGCGGAGAGAAAAAATCTGATCCATGCACCCTCGTCCGCTTCTAAAACCACCCTGAGCCTCCCACAACACTCCATCAGATATCACCCTCATTCTCCTTTCAATAATTTTCCCATATACTTTTGCTGCTAAACTGATCAAACTGATGGCCCTGTAACTGGCGCACTGCATACGTGATCCCTTACCTTTATACAAGGGCACTATGACAGCGCGCCTCCAGTCCATGGGAACCTTACCCGACCTCCAGCACAGATTGCTCAAGGTCAGGAAAGCGTCCCGGACACAAGTTCCACCGTGTTTGATCATTTCAGCAGACATCATATCAATTCCAGCTGCCTTACCATTTTTCATACTTCGTATCGACCATTCAATCTCTTCCATAGTAATGTCCTTGTCAGATGCTGGCGCAGCGGTGTCAGCCGTAGGCTCACTCGCGGCGCCCACATCCGGAACATACTCGTACATTTCCCCAAAATACTCACTCCACCTGCCCAATACATCGCTTGGGTTTGCAAGAATGCACCAGTCTTAGACATAATTTTGTCCATTCTGGATGTTGACGAAGAACCCCGAGACTTTCTAACTTCCCTCCAGAAGAGTTTGTTATTCGCCTCGCAGTTCTCCGTCAACCTCACTTCCTCATTCGCAACTAGTCTTTCACGCTTCTCTTTCACTAAAGCTTTGGTAACATTCCTGCAGCGGCGGTAGCTCTCATACTTTTTCTCTGTCATACTATCATTCTGATTCAAACTTGAGACATAATCCAACCATGCTTTTTTCTTTCTTTCGACGCTGGATTTCACATCCGCGTCCCACCAGGCATCACCTCTCAGAATCTTATGCCTCTTTGCACTACCACATACTTCTTTTGCACTATCCACTATACTATCTTTCATTCTTTCCCAGCATTCTTCAACACCTAGGTCAGAAAGACTCGTCTCACTGAGTCTTTTACTGACTAGGTCTACATACATACTCCATACACTTCCATCTTCTAATTTCTCGCATTTTATCCTTTCAAGCTCTCCGAAATGGGTACGCACTCGCCAGTGTCTCCACTTCTTGAAAAGGCCCACGAAACGGCTTACCACCAGGAAGTGGTCCGTATCAAGAGTGGGGCCTCTGTAGGCTCTTGTATCCCTTAGAGTATTTCGGAGACGACTATCTACCAAAATCAAATCAATCATACTCTTAGTACCAGTTAGTAACCAGATCGAACCAAACACAACAAACACAGAACAGTAAAACATCTCAGACATTCTCCAGTCCTTTAATACTACTATACAGACTCTCATGACCCAAATGTTAAAAATGACTCAGATGATAACAGAACTCATGTCAAAATTGCCTTCAAATTCAATGCGCTAAAACTTTGTGTATGGAACGCTAACGGTTTGTCAAACCACTCAAATGAGTTAAAATTTTTCCTAAACACACATAAAGTTGACATCTTGTTAATTTCTGAAACACATTTCACATCAAAGAGCTTTTTCAAAATTCCTAATTACACTCTACACCATACAATGCATCGGGATGGGAAAGCACATGGTGGTTCGGCTATCCTTATCAAAACAAACATCAGACACCATCAATCTGCACCATACTGTAAGGATCACATCCAAGCAACAAGTATAGTTGTGTCTGACTGGATAAGTGATATCACAATATCAGCCCTATATTGCCCACTGCGACACGCTATAAAAGAGGAACAGTTCAAAGACTACTTCACAACCCTTGGCAATCGTTTCATAGCGGCTGGTGACTACAACGCCAAACACACCTACTGGGGATCCAGACTAATTTTACCAAGAGCTCGTGAACTGCTTAAATGCGTGCAAGCAGGGAACCTAATAGTAACCTCAACAAGACAACCCACATACTGGCCCTCTGACGAAGGAAACATTCCGGATATTATTGACTTTTGCGTATCCAAAGGTATATCCAAAACCAACATTTCTTGTTACAGCTGCTGGGACTTATCTACGGACCACTCACCTATCCTAGTGGAAATTGGATCGCAAGCAAAAGAAACTCCAAAAAAATGTATATTACATAACAAACGGACAAATTGGCCTCTATTTCGTGCCCTTATTAACAATGAATTTGATGAACATATAGCAATACAAACAGAAACTGACATAATTAATTCTATCAATTTTTTGACAACCAGAATCCAAAGTGCTGCTTGGAATTCGACCCCAATAACCCATCAGAAGTTCACTGACCTAGACATACCCTCAAATATACGTGATAAAATCAATGAGAAAAGAGCCCTCCGGAAACAATGGCAAAATAACAGATGTCCTGAAATTAAAAAAAGATTAAATTTAAAAATAGTAGAGCTAAAGCGTATCCTTAAGCAAAATAGAAATTTAGAGTTTCAGACATATCTAGAGAGCCTTGACGCCACCGCAGCTTCTGAATATTCACTCTGGAAAGCGACGAAAAAAATTAAACGTCCCACCACTGTTTCTTCAGCACTTAGAAAATCAGACAATAGCTGGGCACGCGGCGACCTGGAAAAAGCCAACACATTTCCCGAGCACCTTACATGTGTATTCCAACCCCATCCGTATGAAGGACCACCTGAACACAGAAATATGGTACTGCAACACCTCAAAAGAACAGACTCAGACGTAATGACGCCAATGAGATTCACAACCAAAGAAGTCAGAAGAGTAATAAGCAAAGCCGACCCAAAAAAGTCACCTGGGTATGATCTTATTACCAACAAAATCCTCCAAGAATTGCCTGACACTGGAATAAAGATATTAACAACAATATATAATGCAATATCCAAACTTAGATTCATCCCACCACATTGGAAAACTGCATAAATAATAATGATATTAAAGCCAGGGAAACAACCAGAGGATCCTAAGTCATACCGGCCGATTAGTCTACTGCCCATTCTGTCGAAAATATATGAGTCATTATTATTGGAGCGTATATTACCAATCGTAGAACAACAGAAAGTGATTCCCGATCACCAGTTTGGATTCCGCCGAAAGCATTCTACTATTGACCAGATACACAGACTAATAAACGAAATAAACAAAACCTTCGAAGCAAAAAAGTACTGTACCAGTGTCTTTCTTGACATATCCCAAGCATTCGATCGAGTATGGCATGAGGGACTATTATTTAAAATAAAATCGCAGCTACCCAACCACGTATACGAAATACTGAAGTCGTTCATAGAAAACTGACACTTTCTGGTGCAGTATGGTAACGAACTATCCGGTCTTCACAGTATAAACGCAGGTGTTCCACAGGGTAGCGTACTGGGGCCGCTGCTGTACCTTATCTTCACCTCAGACTTGCCAACCTCAGACTGCATAACTACTGGGACATTCGCCGATGATACAGCTATCCTAGCTTCCAATCAGGATCCAAAAGAGGCGACAAAAAACCTGCAAACTGGACTAAACCAGATATCAGACTGGCTCAAAATGTGGAGAATCAAGGCGAATGAGACCAAATCGGCCCATATTACCTTCACTCTGAAAAGGGATATCTGCCCAAGAGTAACTCTCAACAACCTTGAGATTCCCCAAACAGACCATGTGCGGTACCTAGGCTTACATCTAGATAAGCGACTCACATGGAAAACGCACATCTTTACCAAACGCAAACAACTGGGACTACAAATACGCAAACTCTACTGGTTAATAGGTCGGCGTTCACAACTGTCATTGACTAGTAAACTTCTTTTGTACAAGGCAATACTCAAACCCATCTGGTCATACGGTATACAGCTATGGGGAACAGCCTCGCATTCTAATATTGAAATAATACAGAGGTTCCAGAACAAAATGCTAAGAATGATAACAAACGCACCCTGGTATGTCACAAATGAGCAATTACACCACGATTTACAAGTCAATACAGTGAAGCAGGAAATCTTACACCATACAAAAACCTACAAAAAACGTATTGAAAACCACCCCAACCCTTTGGCGAAGGTTCTGATGGAGGAAACCCAGACACATCCAAGACTAAAACGAAAAACACCGCAGGATATACTTAGATCCGCATAATGTAAAGTAGGATGTGACATACAGTCGCATACCGAGCATGCCATGTCATACATACACAGACAAACATACTATTTATTGTTCCAACACGGCAACAGATTGTAGTAAAAAAAAAAAATCATACTCTTTTGTTCATTCCGTCTCCACGTATACGTGTGAATATCTTTATGACGGAATAATGTGTTAGACACAAGGAGGTTCCGTTCCAGGCATACATCCAATATCGGCTTACCAGCATCATTCACTCTCTTGTCACCATTCGGACCAAGGACAGCCTCCAGGCCATCTCTCTTGGTTCCGACCCATCCATTAAGATCACCACACAGAATTATCCTTTCATTTCCCTCAACCAGATCCAGAATATCCCTAACAGTTTCCCAAAACTCCTCGAGTTCGCGGGGATCCGCGGAGCTGACGGGAGCATAAGCTGCGACCAGGAAAACTCGCGTGATCCCCAGTTTTATACGAACCCAAAGATGTCTCGGGCCTACCAAGTCATAATCTTTCACTCCGGAAGCAAATCGGGAGGAGAGAACGACTCCAACACCCCCACTGGCACGGACGTCCGGGTCCACTCCGGACCATAGGGCTACCATGCCACCAGGGAGGTCCTCGGTCTCACTCCCCTTCCGCTTTGTCTCCGTCAAACATAAGGCATCCAGGCATCTCTCATTTATTACATCCATCATCTCATTCATCTTTCTTGTCATACTACCTCTGACATTCCACGTGCCTATACGGCACTCCCCTCTCCTCGTCCCGCCAGGATTGGCGCTGCGTGAAGGGTGGCGGCCCCCTTCGGTAGTAAAATTTATAAGTAAATTGTAATTAAAAACTAACAGAAAAAGCTTTTGTTTTAATCATTCATTACTTCCTTAAAATCAAAGAGTAAAATTTCGCTTCTCCCCGTTCAATCATTAATATAAAAACAATGTACCTACCTATAATTTCCCCTGAGGTTATTTTGTCATGATATTTGTTTGGATATCAGAAGTAGTGGAGTTTGAATCTTAATTCATATGAATTTGTTTTGTTATAAATAGATAGTCTATGACTATGCTTAATGTTTATAAAAACATAGGTTTGACGTATAAAGCATGTTTGGTATTGAAAAATTCCCCTACGGCAAAGGTTTGATCATGCAAGAAATTCTCGTATATTTCTTAATTAATAAAACTTTATCTGTTTGTGTGAATATGTCTTTGTTTTTAATTTCATAAAATAAAATAAAAAATTAACTAATGTAAATTTTTCACAAAAAATGAAAGCGCCTGAATTTTGTTTCTACTTTGACGATATTTTAAGTTTTGATCGCGATAAACTATGCTAAAGAGTCTTTAAGTTTTGTTTCATGAAGTATAGTAGTATTGTAAAGTAAATAAAGAAAACGTTTTTTTATTTAATAAGATAATTGTTTATAATCTCCGATGATAAATGTCTTCGTTGTAAGGAAAATGTAAAATATATAAGTAGTATATAATCTTTCAATCCGGAATCGTTCCAGAATTTTCTATCGCAACTGGGTTCTCGTCAGAGACAATGCTAAGATTTCCTCCTTACAATGAGACCGAACCTAATCATTGTCTTTTATGAAGAATAGCTAACTATTGAGGACACGATGTCTGACACACTGTTCTTATGATCATTAAATGTTAGTAAATTTAATATTTAATGGTAGAGCCACATGGTGAAATAACACGAACTTTAAGAATATTGACGTAAAGTTCATGCCGCATTTGGTTCGGTAAGAGGGGTATCCGGAGACCCATCTCCTCTGCTCCACCTTTTCCATCCCACTTGCAACGCAATTGTAACACTATCTATGTTGCAGGTGCCCATGGGCAGCGGTTGATACTTGCGTATCAGGTGACCCACTTTTTGGTTTTCCCGTTAATCCTTAAATAATATTTGGTAATAATAATTTATTCTGTCGTTTCGGTGGTCTGGAGACAAAAAGCCCTGAATTTTGAATCAAGAAGTCGTGAAATCAAATATTGGTTCATACCAATAACGTTCTGAATTCTTTTTGGAAGTTATACGTGATAAATGTGGGTAACGGATAGGATACCGGCACCTTGTGTTACTGTTGCCTTGTCAGCCTTAAAATACTGTTATATTTAATATATTTTACCTTTTAATTTAATCCATGGTCCATATCCTGAGTCCTGATGCACTTTCATCCATTCCGCACTCACGTTTTTCACATACCGGTCATCGAATGAAAGGAAGAACAACTTAGGGCGTAAAGCCGTTCCCTGATGCAAACCCACATCTACACTGAGCTGGTCGGTGAGACCAGCTGCGAACTGCATTTATCGCTTTCACTTACGTCCCAGACACTCCTTTTTCTTTTAAAGCCCACCACAGAATTTTATAAAAGAAATCTATCGTAAGTCTTTTCAAGATCAGTAAAAATCACGTTCTTAAGTGCATGACGGTATTTTTCAGAGAGTTGGCGAAGAGCAAAAATTCAATCTTTTTTTTCTTTGTCCTGGCATAAATCCGAACTGGTTTTCCTCTCTCATCTTCTGGCTATCGCTTTTTCACATATTTTAATATTGAAACGAGCTTTATTGCTCTACAGCTGAACATAAAAAACAAGGTTAATGTGCGAGAACGTTAATTTTAATTTTATAAATGGGCACCAGCCAACTGTTGCGCCACTCATCTGGGATCGTCTCATCAGCTTATTAAAAAATAGAGTCAGCCACTTCCATCCACCATATTCGTATGGTGTCTTCTAATATACTACTCCATGCATTCTCTTCATTTATTAGCTTTCTGTAACATCGCTCTTTTACTTCTTCATGATCTGTTAACACCTTTATTTTAACATCTTTATAATAATTGATGCAGACTATCTCTTCCATCCATCTCTCTTTGTTTTGCTTATTGATAAGGACATTTTTTACCTTCAGAACTGAAGAAATCGATTTCACTTGTCATACAAAATTAAATGCTCTTTGCAATAGCTACACTTTTTTTAGCTATTTCCTTAAGCTTTTTCTTCTTTTCACGATCACCTCATTCTCACTCACACCACCCCATTCTTTAAAAGAATTATTTTATCTTTCAATATCTTTTGGACTTCCTTGTCCCATGACTAGGTTTCTCTCGTAATTTGGCCTTTCCTTTTAGTCATACATAATACATCTTTTACAATTTGTCTCATGTGCTATCATTCCTATCATACAGTCATTAATTTTAATAACATTATTATCAATCACTTTTTCTCGGAAGTTTACTACTTTAATATATTATTAATTAAATTAATATATTGAACCAAAAATAACGTAAAAATATAGATGATATTGGTATGGGTTATTAGGTTAATAGTATTAACATTATTGAATAGCCCGATGTTCACTACTAAAATTTTCGCAATCTGAAAATTAAAAATATTATCTCTGTATACAAAAGGTTAAAAAAAACTCAACTTATCATTTCCATCCCTGCTGAATTAGTGTTCCCCAATGCAAGATTTTCTTCCAACAATATCTATTCAGTCCGGAATGATATCTGACACACTGTTATTTTTTTCAAAACGTATATAAATCTAATATATAAAATTCTTGTGTCACGGTGTTTGTAATTATACTCCTCCGAAACGGCTCGATCGATTCTTATGAAATTTTGTTTGCATATTGGGTAGGTCTGAGAATAGGAGATCTATTTTTCATCCCCTACATGTTAAGGGTAGTACATCCTTCTGTTTTTGCATTGTATATCTGCTTAGTCAATCTTACATTATTTCTAAATGTACGATCTATCGGAGTAGGTATGTACTTATTGCCCTCCTTTACATTAAGCCTTTCAATACAAAAAAAATCTAGTCGGATCAGTTGTTATCGAAATTAATACGTTTACAGAAACATACATATTTTATTTTTTTAATATTTAAATTACCATTACCAAACACTTGCGCTTTGCTCGACTATAAAATTAAACAGGGTCAGTTCGTTAACGTTTCAAAGCAAGTGTGTAATATAGTATTAGTTGGTGTTAATTAAAATGAAATGCCCCACTGCTGGGAATTTCGCAAAGGCGTGTTTTTAAATTATACTTTTTTTATAGCAAAAATTCTTGTTGTTTTCATTTCAAATACATTTCACTTACTCTTACAAATCTGATGTTAAGTTTGGTTTTGACTCGGTACCAAAGGTGAAAAAAAAATTAATATTATTTTTGGGACAAAGGAGCAAACGAGTACGCCGGTCACCCGGTGGTAAGTAAGTTGCGCCGCACACGGACACCTGCAACATAAATAGGGTTAGAGATGCGTTAACGGCCTTTTAGGGAGTACTGTTGACTATTTTTAAGTGTCTGTGAAGACCTATAAAAATAAAGTTATTTTGACTTTGACTTTGTAGGATGGAAAAGGAGCGAAGAGGAAGATATTAAGGAATAATAACATAACATAACATAACTTTACTTCATTGTTACCCGAAGGTTTAGGCAGCGGCTTTTAAGTCTCGTCTCGCCGTTATGTTTACGTCCCAAATGGAATAGGTGGTGAACCTATTGCCATACTGGACACAAAGATTTCAGTCATCGATATTTATCACACATAACTTTCCGAAAACGATTTTGAAAAGTCATTGGTGTGAGCTAGTGTCAGGATTCGAACCACGGCCTCTGGATTCAGTAACCGTGTGCTCGACCACTGGGCCACCGAGACACTACTAAAGGAATAATATAGCCGGTAAATAAAGAAATGTCATAACAACTAAACAGTTGGTTCTTTGCTAACTTTTTCTGGTGTAGAAAAGAGAGTAGTATTCAGTTATTTTGAAAACAAGGAAGTTATCATTGTGAGAAATAATCACTACAACAATATTTTTTGTAGTAATTATTTCTCTCAATGATGCAAAATGCAAAAACCTAGGAACTTGGCTAACCTTGGTTAGGTTCAAGTTCCTAGGTTTTCGCAGAGAATTGTATGAAATTTATATTTTAGTTGGCAATTTCAACCTATAAGGTCGAAATAGTCATCATCAATAGTCATGTCATTTTATTCAGTCATCGATAATTATAACATGTAACCTTTTTAAAGAACAATAAATAGTTTCGGAAAAACTATTTATTGATCTTTATAAACTAGTTAGCTCATCAGAGATTTGATTATTTATACAGGCTATAGCACCAGTTTTACTTTGTTGTCATAACCCATCCTGATAGACACCTGAAATATTACTCCAAGTAATTTTTTTTTTTTTATGGGCAGGTGATTCACACGATGGTAAGCAAGAAACGCTACTGCTACAGTTGCGTTTCCACCCTCTACAATGGAATATAGAAGGAGTCGGCAGTGGGTTGGGAAGGGGCGGGGGGTAGTAGTTAGGCCCCTGGATACTTCTTTCACCTAACGAAACACGGTATGAATAACTTTATGTGGATATTCTGAGAGGTTGTGGTCGTGGCTCTACCAGTGAAAATTGAGAAAATCATACATATCTTCACGCCAAATCCCTTGCGGACTTGGCAAAGAGAACAGAGCGCACTAAGGTACGATTCTTACACGTATCACTGCTTCTTTGACTTTCATAACTCTTTTCATACACTCGCATTAATTTTTAAGGCTCCTAACATCATCTTCCTCCAGAACTCGTTCTATTTGGTCGTGGAAGGTGTCTCGTAGCCGTCCTCAATTCCTACATCCATCGGCTTTTGCATTATTTATATGCCCTATTATATTATCCTTTATTTTTACTAAATGGAGAATATTATCGTTTTTTGATAAAAATTTGGATTTGACTGAAGTCAATATTATTTTATAAAATACACAGATTTTTCAATATAACCAATCCATACATATCATACAGTTGGAAAAGTTTTATTAGGGCTACAGATTATATTGCTTAAGTTTTTACAAAAACACTATACTACGTATTTTCATGTTACAGACACTGCAATTAACGTGCCGGTGAAAATTACAAGGTTGCTCAATTGTCTGGCAATTATGTCATAGTGGAGCGTCAACACGGAAAGCAATCAGAGTCGACCCTTTGTCGTGGGGTCAATGTGCGGAGAATGTCTGGTACACGGCGATTCAACCGTGAGTAAGGTGAATATGAGTATCCCTTTTTTATGGTTAGTCTACCTGGATAACAATACCATGATATTAACTGAGCTAGGAGAAATTAAATTAAGTCGATTCTGTAAATTTTCTAGATTAGGTTGCAATTTCACATAACTTCACGCCTTTGTTACCCGACGGTGTAGGCAGCAGCTTCGTCTCACCGTTATTTTTACGTCCCAAATGGAATAGGTGGCGAACCTATTGCCATGCCGGGCACAAAGTTTTCAGTCATCGATATTTATTACACTTAACTTCCGTAAACAATTTAAAAAAGTCATTGGTGTAAGCCAGTGTCAGGATTCGAACCCCGAACTCTGGATCAGAAGCCTTGTGCTCGACTAGTGGACCACTGAGACTATTAAAAAAAAACGTTGTTCTCATATATAGAGCTTTGGTAACACGATACTAAGGAATTTGCATCGCTCAAAGTTGAGTAATCTGTCAGAAAATTACAACCAGATCAGTTTGATGTCGTCTTCCAGCATTTGACTTAAATTTCATATTCACCATGACGTGACAAAAATATGAGCCCTGCTTCTCTATCATTGATAATATGACTCAATTGAAGGGTTAGCAGGTCTTGCAATGTCAGCAGCTCACATGTATTTACAAGCCACCGGTTACCGTAACAGTGGTGTAGCCAATCCGTTCGCTGCATGAATAGGTCGGCTCCACCGGTGAAATACCACGACTTCTCAGAAGATCGACGTAAAGTGGCTCATGCCGCCGCTTTCGTTCGGTGAGAGAGGTACTCGGAGGCCACCCCCTTCCCATTCCCCATATATCCTTTTCTATCCTACTCCCTTAAAGGTCAGCAACGCAACAGTAACACTATATATGTTGCTGGTGTCCATGGGCGGCGTTGGTTGCTTACCACCAGGTGACCCGCCTGCTCTTTTGCCCTCCTACCCCATAAAAAAAACCTATTTCCATACATACGGGCAAAATATCGTCAGTCATCGATATTTATCACACATAGCTTCTGAAAAGAATTCCGAACCTCCGGACCACCGAGATCGCATCCCCTAATTTGTATTTATATTACTAAACTTCGCACGTTGTATTGCGTTAGTATTGGCTCAAATTACTCAACAGTGAGAATAAATGAACTTTGTGTACTCTAAAACATATTTTATGTTCTTAGTACACTACAGCTGTTTACAATTTCTCAATTTTGCAGATTTGATTTAAAGAAAAAATAGTCGTTACCTACTTTAAAGTTGAAATAAGCATGAAAATATTAAAATACAAGAGTACTTCTAACAAATAGCTAAACGAACATACATTCGGCTCTGTTCAAGATACTTTTATCCATATTTTATTGTTGGCGATTCAAGAGCATAAATGCCTTTCCTATTTGATTTCGAAATTCGCTTTATTAACGCCAGCTTTAGTGAAAGCGAGGTGAGAATGGAAATAAATTTGGATTGGTGGATTTTTAGCTAGAATTTGTAGCGTTAAGAAATAATTATATTGATGGGTATTATAAAAATGTGACGTTTTTGTTGAAAGTCTTATTTAAGCTTGAAATATTTGCCCCAGGTGGCGTTTTTCTTTATGGAATTAATTATTAATCGATTAAATTTAATCATTTGACAAGTTAAAACTTAGTCATTAGCCGTCTTATTACAAAACACAGACTAAGGAAAGAGTCAGGTTTATGACAAGTAACAAATAAAATTCTTATTACAAAATGAAGATTATCGCAAATAGGTGGTCTATGTTTGAAAAAAAAGTTAGTCTCGCCAGACCCCTAGTTTAACGATGGTACCAACTGCATAAACGTCAAAATTGTTTACTTTTGAGGTTAGCTTGAGTTGTTGTATTGCTCATCATTATGGAAATATTTTATAAAATGGAAGACAATAGGACTATTGATTTCATGAGAGAGATTATGAGATCATTTTCACGAGTATGAACAAGAAGATTATTTTTGTTCATACTCGTGAAAATGATCTCTGTAAAGAGTTCGAAACGTCGGGAAATAAATATAAATAAATAATAAATAAACGCGATACAATCCTAAAAGTTGTTTTAATCAATGAGTGAGATTCGCGAAAATCTTAGAAACAAATAGACAATAGGACTAATTAAATTGATTTTGAAGATTTAAAATTAATCCAAACTATTCACCGACCTCTAAAACAACAGTCTCATATGAATACGTACATCGTTTACACGAGTAAAGTGATGACAATTTTCGCAATCAATATAGAAGATTTTGATAAACAGATTATTAAATTAATAAGAGGATTTATCCAATGATTCTCGTGGAGAAATCCAGGTAGCATGTGCATTGCGAAGTTGTACGGAAGGAAGTTGGTTTGAAAGAGAGTGTCGGTAAGAAAGGGCATGCTCCGATGGTTCGGACATGTAGAAAGAATGGTTGATGCAAGACTGACTAAGCAGATATACAATGCAAAAGCGGATGGATGTAGGAGTCGAGGACGGCCTAGACACACATTCCATGACGAAATAGAACGTGTTCTGGAGGAAGGTGATGTTAAGAGCCTAAAACTCGACGCGCGTGCATGAAAAGAGTCATGAATGTCAACGAAGCGAGTGAGGCGTGTAAGAATCGTGCCTTCTGGCGCTCTGTTCTCTCTGCCTACCCCGCAAGGGATTTGGCGTGAAGTTATGTATGTATGTGTATGTAAGAATTTATATTCTACTATATGTTTCGACGCGGAAATCAGCTGGCGTTATATTTCCTGTCAAGATATATTTCAGGACTCCAGTTTTACCACTTTGTATCTTTTATTCATCCATTTTAAAATACAAAAGCTATATCCATGAATCTAAAACGACCTAATGACAAGAAGTAGTCAAAGATACTGAATGCTTGCGTGGCGTCCAGTTCACACACTTATCGCATCATTTTACAAATATATTACAATTGTTATTTACATTCCGGGACAATAAATTGCTTTATCAAGGCTTCTTTCGTTATTGGCAAAGTGGGGACCACTGGACCACCGCCAGGTTATACCTTTCAAAACTGAACGATAAGACCGAATTACATTCAAATCAATGAATCATTGTGTACTCTACTCTGTGAGGGGAGATGCCAATCTTAGTACAATCAAGACTCGGTATAGTTTGCGATTTCTAATGAGGAGGAGTACTAACCATTTGATATCGATTCAGACCACGATCTTTTAAACCAGCCTAACTAGCTGTTTTAGTACATCGTTTTGTAATAAGACGGTAGGTGTTTAGGTAGCTTTAAGTCAGCTGCGTACGATCTCGGCTGGGGAGGTCTGCCCGGCCTGGGCGGACGAGCGCCGAGTTCTGGTCGACGGGATCGGGCGAGACTTGTCTCCGCCGGCGTTGTCGCGGCAATGTTGGCGGGCGAGGAGGAGTGGAGGGCTGTGGTCTCCTTCTGCGAAGCTGTGATGCTCCAGAAGGAGGCCGCCGAGTGGGATCGGGAGAGAGCCGATCCCGCTCGAAGGCGGCGGCGGCGAGCTCAGTGATCGCCGCCTCCTACGGGCCGTGAGGAGTACACCCCGCGGGTCCGCCCAGGTCGCGGCCCGGGAAGGATGACCCCCCGGTGCAGCCGAGGAGGGTCGTCGGGGGCGCCGCCGGCCGCGCGCCTCTTTACAGCGCGCGGTCGGAGCCGCCCCGCCCGGGGGAGCCTCGCCGAGGCTGCCCGAGGATGAGCACCCCTCGTGACAGAGGCGACGACGGCGGGGAGGACCAGAGGGCCGCCGCGAGGTTTTATTGGGTAACCTTAGGATTGGATTGCAGTTTACTGTTTTGGGAGTCCCACACTACCCCCTGCCGTACCCAGGCGGGGGGTGTGCATAAAGCATTTCCTCGCGTAAAAAAAAAAGAAAAGGTAGCTTTAAGTGTTATTAAGTTATAATGTTAATCATATATGATCTAAAGAATTTTAAGTACCCAGGTTATGTAAATAACGATTAAGGTGAATGAAATATAGATGACAGCACTCCCAACGACCTTTCCAACTTGAATACGTAAAAAAACTTGTATTTCTTTCATACTTATCAAAGATATTTTCAAGAATTCATTATTATTTTGAAAATTTTATAATTACTATTTTTTTTAAATCAAATCAGAATCCAATGTGTACGTGTGAGAATGGAATCAAATTGAACAAAACCGTTGAAAGAGACAAAGCAGCGTTCGCAGTTTTTTTTACCGTATCATCGTCGATAAAATATGATTGTTCAATTGAGTTTTATTTCGAATTCACTCCTATTTTTTCACTATTTTATTTTTCCCCATCCGATTGGTATAACCATTGAAAACAGAATGGAACATTGAATTGTCAGTGTGAACAGAGTACTGCCTTTTAAAGCATCTAAAGAGTACATGATATGAACAGGCTATTACATAGCTATCAATTGCGTAGTATCTGATTCCTGACACCTCTCTCAAAAACATAACCATTCAGGAGCCACTTTACGTCATATTTCTGCGAGCAGCTGGACTATTCATGTAACTAAATGCATGGCTCTACGGCTATTATAATTATTTATTTATATGGATAGTATGTTAAATTAGCCTACTTTCCTTTTCAAAAATAAGTGTAATTAAAAAAATTCAACCTAATATTGTGACGGTTAGAGAATAACATCGACATCTGTTGGCTGGTATTTAATTCTCAAACGGAATCAAGGGCCGGCAGTTGCCCACGATTAGTTAAATATTCCGTCCCACATAAATCTGTCCTCACCAAATGTCACACTTGAGTTTTCCGACAATGAGTTGGAGCGGCAAAGTGCGAGGTCGCAGGAATCAATTACTGAAAGTTTTCAGAACATTTTCAATACAATAAGGCTTATTCCGTTACAAGAATTAAATATATTTTTAACTATATATTTTATATAACTTTTTATTTTGTGGTCGGTCCCAAGTTCAGTTTTATTTCAAATATTTGGTAAATTTATAGTAATATCTTTTAGCTCAGAAGAATAATATGCTTATAATTTATGAATTTAATTTAGGTACCAAATAAATATCGGTATTTAGCTTCAAAAACTAGAGGTCCCTGCGGGTATTGTGTCCAAAAGATTGTCATATTTAGACAATAACTATAGAATTGCATGCAAAAAATATACAAAGTGATTTATTTATTGAAAACGACATTTCGAGGGACTCTATTTTATTGTCATTATTTTGTTTTTTTATATAAAGGTACAGCTCGCATAAATTATTTGATTTGGCCTAATTTAATATCCTATCATCCTTAGATACAGGATGAAAAAAAAAGTGCCTATTCGTACAATTGCTGCTATTCGTGCAAATAAATTTTCATTACTATTTGTGCGTTAAATTGTACGATATTGTCACTTATTTGGCACTAATTACTTAAGCGTATCAAGACATATTGATACATGTTTATCTTTTAGGGGCGTGAAGCTAAGAACTAATTCAAGACTAAAAAAAATCATGTAACATCATACGACAACGTTCTACTCAACAGTGGTAGAGCCAAGCAGTTCGCTGCATGAATGGGCCGGCTCGACCGGTGAAATACCAGGGCCTCTCAGAAGATCGACGTAAAGTGGCTCATGCCGCGTTTCGTTCATTGGTTTGATTTACATTTTCTGAGAAAATTTACTACAATAGCACATTTTTGTTTGTATCATCGGAAAGTAGACTTTTCAGCAAACAGATAACATACCAACTTTTTGAAAAAAGCTGATGATTTTGACGGGTGAATTTTCGATTGAAAATTAGGGTGCTTTTTCGATAATAATTCAATATAAGGCAAAAAAAAAAAAATTTTTAAACAAATAAATTATAGCGTATTTGGGACATAAAAAGGCAACTTTTCACAAAATATCGTGGGGAAAAAAAATATTTTTGTAAAAGATAAAAATAAAAATCCAAAAACTTGGTTTTTTGAATTTTTCATCTAAATTTTGAGGTTCTGTGAAAAAAGTGTAAATACAAAAGTTTTAGATCTTTTTATTACCTACAACTTTGCCATTAAACTTTTTTTCATAGGACTTTTAGTTTTGCCGGAAATCGAGAAAAACCGTTTTTTACCCTTAAAAACTCACCCCCACCCCCTTCCCGACCTCAGATCGCCCGTAAATTATTTTTCCTTTCATTTTTGTAATATTCTCCTCCTTTTCTAATGTGTTTCATCCTACTATTATTTTTTTTGGTTTTAAAAATTATCTACCCTGGTCTAATAGGAGGGAAAACGAGCAGGCGTGTCACCTGATGGTAAGCAACCAACGCCGCCCATGGACACCAGCAACACATATAGTGTTACTGTTGCGTTGCCGACCTTTAAGGGATAGGGAAGAGGAAAGGATGGGGAAAGGGAGGTGGGCCTCCGGGTACCTCTCTCACCGAAAGAAACGCGGCATGAGCCACTTTACGTCGACCTTCTGAGAGGTCGTGGTATTTCACCGGTCGAGCCGGCCCATTCATGCAGCGAACTGCTTGGCTCTACCACTGTTAGATTATATTAAAAAGGCGAGGAATAATATTTGAAATCGATAAATAATGATGCTGTAATTAAGTTTCAATTGTCCGTTAGACCTAAAAAGTTTTAATGTGTAACTCAAAGAAAAATAAGTTATATTATTAACAATAACAACTTTGCTACAATACCGGAAGTACATTGCTTATTATATAATAATCATCATCATCATCATTAGCCTTTTTTAGGTCCACTGCTGGACATAGGCCTCCCCCATAGAGCGCCACAACTGCCGGTCCGCTCAATCATGAGGGGTTTTTGCCATAATTGCCACGCTTGGCAGGCGGGTTGGCGATCGCAGTAGGCTGTATTTTCTTGAGAGAGAATGCTGCTGCCCATTCTTCTAGCTTTTCCCTTAGTCGCCTTTTACAACACCCACGGGAAGAGATGGGGTGGCGGTATTCTAAGCCGGCGCCACACAGATAATTATATAATAATAATGAAACGATATTGTTGTATGTGAATTACCCTACTGCGATAACATATAGCCAATAATGATAATTTGGCTTATGACGTTACTATATGGAATTATTTATATCAACTTCAATGATTATATATAACTATATAGCAAAATTTAAAAGGTTTCTTGTCCGTTCATTGTTTTATAAGTTGGCTTGTTTTTTTTTTAGAAAATGCAGCACCATTAAAATTTACATAAATTAATCTATATCTACTTCAAAATAGGAGGGTACGTGCAAACAATGATACGACTGTGATGGTAGACATACAAAGTAAGTGGACCACTGGGCAAAGAAGCAAGAGCTCCTTTCTTGTCTGTCGCAGCACCACCATTATTCTCTCG
This sequence comes from Euproctis similis, assembly GCA_905147225.2. NCBI lineage: Eukaryota > Metazoa > Arthropoda > Insecta > Lepidoptera > Erebidae > Euproctis > Euproctis similis. The sequence goes on from LR990106.1 coordinate 20,004,705, forward strand.
AAGTGCCACCACGGCCGTATATTGCAACCTTTTATTGTCCTTGGCATTGGTGTTACCAACATAAGATTTAGACAATACAAAATTACAATTTTAAGTGCATAGTCCATTTGTACGCTAAGTAGAAGAAACGGGAGTGTGGCATCAGCTTTCGAACGAATTCCGCCAATTTAGTCATATTTTACCAAAGTAAAGGTAAAAGATTTTAACCTAATAACGTGATAATAATATCATAACCAAAATTACATAACTTTACACATTTTCTATCGAAAGTTATAAAAGCCAGATGGGAACTCTAACTAAAGGTACTTCTATAAACTCAGAAAAATAAAACGAAGTAAAAAAAATATAATATTATTATATTTTATTAATTATTAACAACAACATAACTTCACGCCAAATCCCTTGCGGGGTAGGCAGAGAGAACGGAGCGCCATAAGGCACGATTCTTACACACCTCACTCGCTTCGTTGACTTTCATAACTCTTTTCGAGCACGCGCGTCGATTTTTGAGGCTCCTAACATCACCTTCCTCCAGAACACGTTCTATTTGGTCATGAAATGTGTGTCTAGGCCGTCCTCGACTCCTACATCCATCCGCTTTTGCATTGTATATCTGCTTAATCAATCTTGCATCATCCATCCTTTCTACATGACCGAACCATCGGAGCATGCCATTTGCTACTTTTAGACCGACACACTCTTTCAATCCGACTTCCTTCCTTATAACCTTGTTTTCCACGCGGTCAGCGAGGGTCACTCCGCGGATTTTGCGCAATGCCCTCATTTCGACCGCGTTTATACTACTTTCATGCACGCTCTGCCATACCCAGCTCTCGCTTCCATTAGTTAGCGTTGGGATCAGTATTGCATTGTGAATTGCTAGCTGGGCTTTTCTGCTAATATCTTTTGCGCCCAGGAATCTGCCCAACGCCCCATTTACATTATTTCCTAACGCTAGTCTTCTTTCTACATCAAATTTCTTTCAACCCAAACGATGTATTGGGTCGGTGGAGTAAATATTTTGGGGAAATGTACGAGTATGTTCCGGACGTGGGTACCGCGAGTGAGTCTACGACTGACGCCGCTGCGCCAACATCTGACGAAGACATTACTATGGAAGAGAATCAATGGTCGATACGAAGTATGAAAAATGGTAAGGCAGCTGGAATTGATATGATGTCTGCTGAAATGATCAAACACGGTGGAACCTGTGTCCGAGATGCTTTCCTGACCTTGAGCAATCTTTGCTGGAGGTTGGGTAAGGTTCCAATGGACTGGAGGCGTGCTGTCATCGTGCCCTTGTATAAAGGTAAGGGATCACGTATGCAGTGCGCCAGTTACAGAGCCATCAGTTTGATCAGCTTAGCAGCGGAAGTGTATGGGAAGATTATTGAAAGGAGAATGAGGGTGATATCTGACGGAGTGTTGTGGGAGGCTCAGGGTGGTTTCAGAAGCGAAAGAGGGTGCATGGATCAGATTTTTTCTCTCCGCAACATCGTGGAGAAACAACTGGCTGTTAGCCGGAAGGTTTTTTGGATCTAGAAAAAGCGTTTGACAGGGTATTACGGAAGGATCTGTGGGACATACTCCCGGGCTATGGGGTGGGCGGCGCACTGCTGCGCGCCGTGCAGTCCACTTATGAGGGCTGAACAGCGTGTGTGCGTGTTGATGGCGGCTTGTCGCCCTGGTTTGACGTCAATATCGGCGTCAGACAGGGTTGCGTGCTGTCCGCTCGGCTGTTCATCCTGTACCTGGACAGTTGTCTCCAGAGAGTGAGATCGACGAATGTAGGGATGCGAATGGGTGACCTAGTTGTGAGCTGCCTGCTTTACGCAGATGACGCCGTGCTCTTAGCCGAATCGCCGTCTGATCTGCAAACACTAGTCACTATTATGAAAGATGATTGAATTGATGAAAGGCTTACAATTGAATGTGATGTAAACGAAAGTTATGGTGTTTGAAAGAGAGGAATCCAGAACGGATGCAAGGATAATGGTTGACGATGTAGTGCTGGAACAGGTGAATGAAATTGTATATCTTGGATGCGCTTTTAGCAGGGATGGAAGGTACACCGCTGATGTTCTATATAAAATCAATTATTATATTCTCTGTCGTATGTCTTGCTTTGATGGTGGACAGTGCAAGATACTTAGCATATTCTACGTACCGTCTATAAGCCATCAAGTTGTATTTAGAGCATTCACATTAGAACTGGCAAAACATTTTTTTTTTTATGGGGTTGGAGGGCAAACCAGCAGGCGTGTCACCTGATGGTAACCAACCAACGCGGCTCATGGATACCAGCAACACATATAGTGTTACTGTTGCGTTGCCGACCTTTAAGGGATAGGGGATAGGAAAGGATAGGGAAGGGAGGTGGGCCTCCGGGTACCTCTCTCACCGAACGAAACGCGGCATGAGCTACTTTACGTCAGTCTTCTGAGAGGTCGTGGTATTTCACCGATCGAGCCGGCCCATTCATGCAGCGTACTGCTTGGCTCTACCACTGTAAATGGTTGATGATGATATATGAGCTCGTTATAATCACTCCGAATCCTGCACTGCCTAAAGAGAGACCACCTGATAACTAAATGACTGAATTAAGGAAAAACATTCATATATGATGTTTGTAATGGTCCAAGATCCCAGGCCCACCAGACGTCACGTAATTTCTGACGAAGGAAATGTGGACGATTAAGTATTGTTAGTATGTACTAAGAACGCATGACTACCTGCCAGTTTGCTTAGACGGCCAATTTTTAGGTATCAGGTAATCAAGGTACGTAAAAATATTACTTACCTCACGTAAATTCTTCAAGCTGATTTTTACGTATATTCTAGTCAACACGGGCCTCGTGGCGCATTGGTAAAAACTACCGGCTGCAGCAATGAGGTCGGGGGTTCGATTCCCACCCAAGCACAAATATTTGTGACAAACGTGAATATTTGTGTGGCGTCTGGGTGTTTTTCTATGTATTATAAGTATGTATTTACAAAAGAAAAGTATATATATATTAATATCCGTTATCTAGTATCCATAACACAAGCATTTAGTTTCTTAGCTTGGAACTAGAGGACGCTGTGTGTATTATGTCCAAGATATTTAAGATATTCCAAGATATTTAATATCCCTAAAAATAAGTCGCCAATACTCTCAGACTCTTCCCGTCGGCCGTATTGCTTTACAGACGCTTTAAAGCTCCTAAAATAATTACTTGACTTCACGTAAATTCTGATGCTCCATTTTTATATATGTCCACTAGACAACTATTTTAAAACCTGTACAAGAAGACAGACCGATCCAAGGAGCTAATCATCCCCTAAATTCAATTTGAATGCCTCTATGCGAGGGCATTATCTACGCGCATGAGACTGAGTGAGTCATGTATTAGAATATATTGACCTCTCTCTATTTCACTCTCTTACAGTTTACTCATATCAATTAATTATTAGTAGTAAAAAAAATTTGCTAAAAGTTAAAAAAATCCGTTAAATAATTAATAATTAACTTGAAAAAAAAATGCTTATTTCACTGCAATAATTCTAGAATCGTCCACATTTCCTTCGTCAGAAAATACGTGATGTCTGGTGGGCCTGGTATCTTACTCTATAAATGCACATCCATTATTTGACAATGATCGTCCAGTACCTCCAAGTGTCATATATTTGGGTGGACTTCATTTACAACCAGTTAAAAAATTACCACAGGTAAACTTAAAATTTTCACGAGTTTTAATTTTACATTTTCAGTGTAAAAACAAACGTAGACAAAAAAATAAGCTCTTTGAAATTGTAGGATCTAAATGAATATTTGGATAATTCGACTCGAGGCGTGATATACGCAAGTTAAGGAACGAATGTTCGACCTTTCTTCATGGATAAAGAATTGCTGGACGCTATTGTGACCGCTTTTGAGTTATAGCCCTATGATATTCTCTGGAAATTTGATGGTAGTAAGTTACCAAAGCTGTCAAAAAATATCAAGATAAAAAAAATGGTTTCCACAGACAGATCTCTTGTGTATGTATGAGATTTTAATTTTATGATATCTTTAATAATTGTTTATCGTTATTATTTTAATTATTGTTTTTATCAATATAATCTTAGTATGTTATAACATTACAATTATTTTAATTTCATTTCTCAAATTTAAATTAATAATCATGCATTCTTAATAGCTTCATAAAAAAATAGTACTAACCCAGTCCCTGCAAATATTATTAAAGAACAATTATTTTAAACAATTTATTTTGCATTTGCATCAAACGTTAAGCATTTTATAACGCAAGGCGGACTTCAATCAACCAGTGAAACAATTGATGCAGCAGTTCCAGTTGTCGGTGTACGGATGTTGGCTGATCAGTGGCATAACGTCAACAAGTACGTTATAACCATGGTACCAAATGACCTGGTCGAGGCTGCCACTAAATTTATCAACAATCAAAGGTACTTCCCTTTCTTATTTTGTTAAGAATATTGACAAAATTAAATAAATACAACTCAACTAAACTATAACATAACATATAATGGTTGACTTTATTTCATATTTCATTAGATTTGTAATAATACTTGAAGTAAGTGTAAGTGCCTGGCCACAGCCAACCGCGGTGTGAATTGCAATGCGGATTTGGAACGGCGAGCGGTGAGGGACGAAAATAAATATAGAAAACCTAAGCAGTATGCGATAGCTACCGGGAATACAATCTGCGACGCGACTCACGACTAGCTGTGGCATACTTCTGAGGTTTTCTCTAGGCTGGGTGATAATAGCACTTAAAGGTATCGAAATACATTTTGTCCTCAACTCTCGTATCTATTTAAATCAAGTTTCTTTCATACTTCCATAGTTACAAGTTGAACATAAGGCGGTTACGTGATGTGATCAGAGATCAGCCTCAAACTCCTATGGAACGAGCATTGTGGTGGACGGAACACGTATTACGTCACGGAGGGCATCATCTTTGCGCACTTTCCGTCAACACTACTTGGACCGACTACTACATGCTAGACATCGCTGGAGCTCTACTTGCTATTGCTATCATAACTGTCATATTTATTTTGTACTTTAGTTATATTATAATTTATCGTTTATATAGAGGAAAAAATACAACAACTACCAAGATTAAACAGAATTAAGTACCAGACACATTTATTTCATTTTATTATTCATTTACGTGGAGGAGGCCTTTACATGCAGAGGGGTTCTTGAGAATAATATATGTTGTATATAACTTTATGTATAAAATATTCGTATAATACAGTATATTAATTTAACTAATACTTCTACTTTGATTCTAACTAATCAAATTTGTAAACATTTTCTGGAAGAAATAAAAGGCTTTTCTATTTTATTTATTTATTTATTATATTCATTTACTTCTTTGTCATTAAAATTGTTAAAATTTTTAATTAAGGATTGAACATATTCAAATCCACAAATGTCCCAAATTTTATAAGTTTGCCTACCTATTGCCATACCAGGCACAAAATTTTAAAGTTTTAGTTTTTTTCGATATTTATCACACATAACTTCAGAAGCCGGGGTGCTAGACATCTAGATCACCGAGATTTTACACTCATACAAACATAAATTCACGCTTGTATCCCATTGGGGTGGGCAGAGACTTTGGCTTTCCACAAGCTACGATCCTGACATACTATATCTTTCGCCTCATTCACAGTCATATATTTCATCACGAAATTTCGTCAGTTTTGGATACTGCGCATATTGCCTTTTTTGAACACAACATTTATTTGGTCATGGTAGCTCCATCTTGGTCTCCCGATCACGAGTCTGACACTCAAATTCGTTTTATATACTCTTTTAGACAGTCAGCTTTCGTTCATTCTTGCTACATGACCAAACCAAACATACATTTACTTTTCCAACATACAACATACTTTTCCCTACCTTGGTCACCACAATTTGAATTTCTTCTTTATCACGCACTATCATTACTTTTACTTTACTTTCAAATTTCGCCTACCATACCTAACACTCACAAGAGTTGGTACAAACACACCACTGTGAAACGCACTGACTACACATCAGGGAATGCAATGTACGCCTACTATGTGCTACGATACACACGTGTGTACACACTCACAACTAACTTAAATAATGATTCTCGGATAGTAATTGTAGTAAATATAGGTAAATTTAAATTAGTCAATTCGGCATGAAACGACAAAATTTGTGAGACAGACAGTAAACATGTACCGTTATCGCAACACATTCGTGATTTTAAGTTACGAAACACTATATCTTTGATAAAGTATTATCTTATACAAACGCTTCCGACATTAAGACGATTTATTATGTACGGACACGTTACGATAAAGAGATATTAAATCCAATTGAGTACATCAGTACATCAGTAATTCTATATGAACCAGAATTACTTGTTAATTTGTTTGTTAGTCTGGAATGGTATGTTACGAGTATTTTAGATACTTTAAAAGACGTTAAGTGGATCTTCTGCATTTCGCAAAGGATTTTGGTTAAGTTTTATATTATTATATCATAGCAATTAGATAGCAGATCTATATACATCGACTCAGCCTCGAAAAAACCTATTTTTGTGACTGTTACTATTAAGGTACCATTCATAAATTTTTAACAATTTGGCCTTTTTTCTATCCCATCCCATCTATATTTTTTTCTATGTCCATCCCTTTTAGCTTATATTTTAATATTTTTGTATGGGACTTTTACAAATATTTAACACTTCATTATTTATTTAACACTATTTAAATTGCTACATATTGTGCAATATTATGCAATTTTGTTAGAATTATAATACTAAAACAAAATACCTATAGTATATATAATAATTTCCTATCAAAATTCCCAACAGATAAAGAGTATCTATTGGAAGATAAATAAATCATAAGTTTAGTATAAATACTTGTTATAAAAAAAAAATTACGCATTTATTATCAAGTAGTGTAGAAGCATCCATAGCTAAAAAAATGTTGTCCATAAAATTAATTATTTTGTGCTGTTTGTATTTGAGTTCAACGGTGGATGGTGCTAGAATATTAGGAGTATTTCCTTTCCCGTCAATTAGCCATCAAGTTGTATTCCGAGCGTATATGCTAGAACTGGCTAAGCATGGACATGAACTCGTTATAATCACGCCGAATCCAGCTTTACCTAAGCAAAGACCACCTGACAATATTACAGAAATTGATATTGGAGGAGCTTATAAAATTATGGCTACAGCATTTACACACGATTCATTTTTTAATTTGAAACGTGGTGTCATAATTGAAACTTCATCAAGGTTTACAAAAGAAGTAACGGAGTTCTTCATTGAAATGATGACATTCATGTTTAAAGAAGATGAGGTGAAGAAGCTGCTGAACGATAAGTCACAGAAGTTCGATCTCATAGTTGCAGAAGGTATCGGAAATTACCACTTGATTACGGCTCGCATATTCAAAGCGCCGGTAATATTATTCCCTACTTTTAGTGGAAGCTCTGAGCAATACGCTGCCATGGGCACTATTGGTTGGCACCCAATATATTATCCAAATGTCTTTAGAATGAAATATCAAAATTTATCATTTTGGGGGAAACTAAAAGAGATATATATGGAATGGCAATTATATTGCAATGCCGAATATTATGAAAGCTTGGAGAATAAAATGTTGAAGGAGCAATTTGGTCCTGATGCTCCAACCGTTGCTGAACTAAAAGAAGATGTAAACATGTTGTTTGTATACTCGCATCCAATTTTTGATAACAACCGGCCAGTACCTCCCAGTGTCATATATTTGGGAGCTTTACATATGAGACCAAGGAATAGTTTGCCACAGGTAAAAATACAATTAATTTAAAGCCTACAATATTTTCAGATCTTCGTTTATAAATTTATCTCTATGAGTAACTGACGCAGAATATCTCATTAATCTTCTAAACATTATTTCCAAATTATCCAATAAATAATGTATTTTAAAGTCTCGGTGGCGCAGTGGGCGAGCGCACGGCCTCTGATCCAGAGTTCCGGGGTTCGATCCCAGACACTGGCTCACACCAATGACTTTCGAAATTGTTTTCGGAAGTTATGTATGATAAATATCGATGACTGACAAACTTTGTGCCCGGTATGGCAATAGGTTCGCCACCTATTCCATTTGGGACGTAAACATAACGGCGAGACGAGGCTTAACAGCCGCTGCCTACACCTTCGGGTAACAAAAGGCGTGAAGTTATGTTATGTTAATTAACTATGTTTTAAAATATTCTTAAAATGCGATGGATTAATATCAAGTTTTAATTTTAGGATCTAAAAGATTATCTAGACAATTCAACCCGTGGCGTTATATATGTAAGTCTAGGAACCAACGTTCGACCTTCTTTCATGGATAAGGAGTTACTGGATGCCTTCGTGCAGGCTTTTGAAAAATTACCTTATGATATTCTATGGAAATTTGATGGTGATAATTTACTAAATATCCCAAAAAATGTGAAGATTCAAAAATGGTTCCCTCAGAGAGATCTATTGCGTATGTATATTTTCATAAGCTGTGATAAATTTTAATGCAAAGTACTTTTTACTTGATAGCACTAGAAGGAGATCTAGCTTTTGTATAATTCTATTCAAATTTATTTTGGAACATCCTGAACATTAAATGGTAGCAGTAGTTGTGGCATTTTTTGATACTATTCAATTCAAATTTCTAAGTTTTCTATTTTACAGGAACAAGCAGTAGTTCATTAAAGCAAGAAATTGATAACATAAGTTGTTTGTTTCAGATCATCCAAATATAAAATTGTTTGTAACCCAAGGTGGATTACAGTCAGCTGACGAAACTATAGATGCAGCTGTACCAGTTGTAGGAATACCAATACTGGGTGATCAGTGGCACAATGTAAATAAGTATGTTGAACTCGGAGTTGGTGAACAGGTCGACGCATTAACCATGACTGCGACAGACCTGATCAATGCTGCCACTAAAGTTATCCATGATCCGAGGTATTTCCTTTAACTATTTTATAATATAACTAAGTACATATAACTAACTGAGTTTAAGTTAGAAACTTTTTTTAAAATAAAATTGCTCGCATACTCTATGCTATCGACATGTACGCCCAATTAACAGAAGTAATAATAATAAGTGCCCTGAAGTACAATGTAAATGAACTCGATAATAATTTTGTAGTACCAATCATTCGAATCTGGCACCTGTTATAAGTATATTAAAATGGCAGACAATATTATATTTTCTATCTTACTTAGAGAAATTATAATACTGTTATTAAACTGATAATATATTAAGTTGGTTATATTAATATTCTCGTCATTCTCTTCCTTCTTTGCTTATGTGTTCTTACCCCTTGTCTGCTTTTGAAACTTAAATCACACTGATATTTACAGCTATAAGCAAAACATGATGCGTTTACGTGATGTGATCAAGGACCAACCTCAAACTCCCATTGAGAGAGCCGTATGGTGGACGGAATATTTATTACGCCATGGAGGTAGTCATCTTCGCGCACCTTCTGCGAATACCACGTGGATACAGTACTATATGCTTGATATAGTTGCTGTACTAGTTGTTAGTGTTATTGCAGTACTCGTAACTATTATATATGTCAGCTTTAGAATATACAACGCCTATAAAAATAGTCAAACAAGAACTTCTAAAACAAAACAAAGTTAAATTTGGTATTCTTTTATATTATCTATGAGTTCTTTTGTATTATTATAAACCTGAATCAATCCAAAGGAACTACTAATAACTAAGTGCTAAAACAAGTGGAATAGAAAACTTTTGTAATTATAAGCTGTAGTTAGATATAATACTTCACTAATATTTCATTCTCAATATATTAATATTTTGTAAGTTTGTGAATATTTTTTTGTATATAAATTATTATGATTCTGTAAGCAAATCTGTGTTTTTCTAATTGGTTTCTCGTATTATTTCATAAATAAAAAATACTCGTATATTGGAGAAACTCCTAGGACTAAATGATTTTTTTTCCTGAATATGTTCTATCATTTATCCGCATATTCTTAAAATCATACCTATTTACTCTTTACAGAGCCTCTGTGTTTATGATAGAATATATTTATTTATTATTATAGTTTATTGAACCGAAATCAATTATTTGCCTCCGTTTCTCGAACACAGACGAGTAGATAATTGAATTAGATATCCAAAAAAGTTAATCTATATAGATGAGTGAAGTTCTTGATTTACATTCGATTAAATTTAAAAATTCCTTTTGCCAAATTACTTCTATAATATTATACTTACTGAGAAAGATTATAAAGTTACATTATATTTAAGCAGAAGCCAAAAAGTAGGCCTGATTTTTTAATTTCCAAATTACCGCAAGCATAAATTTTCTGAATCCGAAAAACTTTTTGGTTATGAAATAATACGAAATTCATCAAACTTACTAGTAAAATAATAAAACTAACCTGCTAGCCGGTTGGTGATTTTAACGTACATCGTTGGTGCGTACAATGCCACCCGGTGCAAGGTCCCAGGGTTTTCAATGACAAAGTTTTCAAATGTTTGGCAAAGTTTTTAGACAAGATTTCTTATAGGTATTATATTTAAATGCATTTGAGAAATCGCATAGAAAGCTTAAATAAAGAAAATATAAATAGATAATGCGTGTTTGAGGACCATAAAAGTATTATGTAATCTCTCGTGCCTTGCTGTTGGATTACAAACTTGTTGATCTGTTGTCATTATCTAACTAAAAAGGGGTAGATGGTACACATGTATGCAACTCGATCGGTGTTTAAATTAAACTATTTTTTCTAAAATGATAAAAATATGGGACATATTATCACGGAGATACATCTCTGTAATAACGATTTTTAAAATGATACCTGAAATCTGAAATTCAGACTGAATTCCCGGAATTCCCGCCACCTATTTCATTTGAGACGTAAAATGTGGCAAGTTGAGGCTTAACAGCAGCTGCTTACACCTTCGGGGAGATAAAACCGTGATGCACAATCGTTGATCGCTAGCAATTAGTCCGATGGGGATGGTAGCACTGATGCGACAGGCAATGGTAAAATGCGCTAGGAGGTGAACTAGGTCTCTTAGTGAACGAAACACGACAAAAAGCCAATTTACGTAGGTTAGGTGAGACGTTAAGCAGATTTGAGTGCATACCCCTAATGTTGCAGAAATCTACGGTTATAGTAGGTGCCCCAGTACAGTTTTAGTTTCTTTTTGAGCGAAAATTTGCCGTAAAATCGTATTTCTTTTATCAGCGACTAGTGAACCAGTGAACTTTGGGTGATAGGTTTGTCATGATATTGTCGTGAAAAATACTTTTAGTATTGTCATCACAAGACAACTAATTAGCAGTTGCACACGACTTCATACAATGGCAAGTTCATCATTATACATCTTTGATTTATCTAAGAAGTATTAAGGCAATTTATATAATTATTTAAATTGGCATGATTCTCTGTCCGTTTTTCTTCTTTAAAACAGTTAGTGGGGTTTGATACTACAATGGTGTTAACAAAATATGATAGAAAGCAGTTGACATGGCCAGATGACAGCTGTACACGTGCATTGCTGATCCTACTAAAATTTTGGAATATTTATGTTGATAAGCAGTTAATCATAATATATGGATAACATGGTAGTTAAACAGTTTTAAGAATTGGGTTTCATTGACAATGCCTCGTTTGGATATTAAAAGCGTAAATTAAAAAAATGTTTAGCCTAAAATGTAAGAAAATTCAAGAATCGTCTAAATTAATTAAATATTTCGTTTACTCAGTTACCGTTATAAATTTCACACTTCAATTATTACCAATCGAGTGCAGCCGCAAACAAAAGCTAGTAGTAATAATGTAATACTACGATACAAATTTGATAAAGATTATCGACTTGATAAAAATAGCTCTTGTTGGATATAAATGCTTCTGCGGTAAAAATAAATAAACAGTAATTAATACAGATCAGCATAGGTTACTCTTTAAAATGCAGTTCATAAAATTTGTGTTATTTTATAAATTTTATAAATTTCACACTTCAATTATTACCAATCGAGTGCAGCTGCAAACAAAAGCTAGTAGTAATAATGTAATATTACGATTCAAATTTGATAAAGATTATCAACTTGATAAAAATAGCTCTTGTTGGATATAAATGCTTCTGCGGTAAAAATAAATAAACAGTAATTAATACAGATCAGCATAGGTTACTCTTTAAAATGCAGTTCATAAAATTTGTGTTATTTTTCACCGTGTACAGTTTACAGGCAGTGGATTCAGCAAGAATTCTGGGAATATTTCCTTTTCCATCTATTAGTCATCAAGTTGTATTTAGAGTATTAATGCTGGAACTAGCTAAAAATGGACACGAGCTTGTTATAATTACTCCAAATCCTGCTCTACCAAAACAGAGAGCCCCTGATAATATTACTGAAATTGACATTGGAGAAGCGTATAAAGTGTTGAGTGAGACAATTAAAGAAAGTACATTCTTTGAATTCAGGCGTGGTATCGTATTAGACATCCACAAAACGTTAGTGGACGAAGCAATTCAAGGTCTCTTTAAAGTAACAACATCAGCATTAAACCATGATGAAGTGAAGATACTGTTGAATGACAAATCACAGAAGTTTGATCTCATTATTGCAGAAGCAATTGGAAACTATCATTTGGTTGTGTCGCATATATTTAATCCACCGATAATATGATTTTCTTCCTTCTGTGGAAGTGCGGAGCAGTACGATGATATGGGTGCGGTTGCATGGAATCCAATATACTATCCAAATATTCGTAGAATGAAATTTCGAAATCTTACATTTGTGGAAATTTTACAGGAAGTTTATTTGGAATGGAAACTATTTCGTTATACAATATCGTATGAAGAATACGAAAATAAAATGTTAAAGAAACATTTTGGCCCTGACGTACCGACTGTGGCAGAATTGAAGAAAAATATACACATGATGTTTTTGAATTCACATCCTATTTGGGATAACAACCGGCCAGTACCTCCGAGTGTTGTTTACTTGGGTGCCGGAACCAGTGAAAAAATTACCACAGGTATGTATAACAAGTATTCCAAAACTGTTTACATGAAAAGTTTTTACGAAAATATTTTTACTTTTATAAATATCACCAATGATCTTTGAAATAGATTAAAAATGTGTGAACAAATTGCATTGAGTTTTTTCACAGCAGAAATTGGCCTGTTATAGTTTTATTGTAGGTATTGTTCGATAATAGTGCCCTATGAGAATAACTAAGAACTTAGAGTAGTATAATCCTATGAAAAACCACTAATAAACTGGAAAATGAATTGGAATGTCTGTCTTGTCTTTTATTTATTTTTTATTAACACTATTACATACATAACTTCACGCCAAATCCCTTGCGGGGTAGGCAGAGAGAACGGAGCGCCATAAGGCACGATTCTTACACACCTCACTCGCTTCGTTGACTTTCTTTTCATACACGCACGTCGATTTTTGAGGCTCCTAACATCACCTTCCTCCAGAACACGTTCTATTTGGTCATGGAATGTGTGTCTAGGCCGTCCTCGACTCCTACATCCATCCGCTTTTGCATTGTATTTCTGCTTAATCAATCTTGGATCATCCATCCTTTCTACATGTCCGAACCATCGAAGCATGCCCTTTCTTACTTTATTAATAGTATTATTATGAGAAAATTTTCTTTTTTACCAAACGATGCTTATATACCTCATTAATAAATTAAGATATTTGACAGTTAATGTTATTTCAGTTACAAAGGTAAAATTATTGACAATAATTAGAATGATACGATATTGTTTATAATTAAAAAATAGACCGAAAAGGAATTGGTATTTCTAAAAGATTTTATTCCTTAAACTCATTTTTTTATTACAACCATTGGATATTATATACCAATGGACCAGAATCAGAATGATATGCCGTTATTACTGCATTCTTATTACAACGAATAGGAAGATTTTCTGCTAACAATGAGCAGAAGAACCTAATCATTCTGTCATTTATGAATAATACCCATTCAGAATAGAATGATATCTGACACGCTGTTATTACTATCATTGTATATTACTTCAAGAAGAGTTTTGTAAAAAAAAACTATATAATATTAGTTATAATGGAATAGGGGGGCAAAGAAATGAGCAAGCAGGTCACCTGATGCTAAGCAACTACCTCCGCCCATATTTACCTGCAACATAGATAATGTCACAGTTGCGTTGCCGGCATTTTTAGAGAATAGGATGGCAAAAGAAGAGGAAAATGATTGGACCTCCGGATACCTCTCTCACCAAACTAATGGCGGGGTGAGCTACTTTACTTCAATATTCTGATATATCGTAGTATTTCACCGATCGACTCAGCTCATTCATGCAGCGAACTGTGTGGTTCTACCATTTTAATATTGCTACTTCACGGCCTTGACACCCAAAAGTGTAGGCAGCTCTAATTATTCCTCATCATAATGTTGGTACCATCAAAGAATTTGGGGTCCCAACTAACAAAAGTCGATTCTGATGGTACTAGGCTAGGAAAAAAAAATCTTCGCATTTGATATATTTTTTTTTTATAAAGTTTATTCACATTTGGCTGAAGTATATAGGTGCCATTTTGTTGAATACCTTGTTTTTAAATTATGTTGTAGGGGTGGGATCCCGTTTCTATAAAAATTTTGAGGCATCTGATTAAAAAATGCTACATGTGGTTTTGGCAGTCCTCTCGTGATGATAACCTCACACTTTTTTATGGGATAGGAGGGTAAACGAGCAGGCGTGTCACCTAATGGTAAGCAACTAACGCCGCCCATGGACACCAGCAACACATATAGTGTTACTGTTTCGTTGCCGACCTTTAAGGGATAGGGGATAAGGAAGGATGAGGAAGGGGGGTGGGCCTCTGGTTACCTCTCTCACCGAACAAAACGCGTCATGAGCCGCTTTACGTCGATCTTCTGAGAGATCGTGGTATTTCACCGGTCGAGCCGGCCCATTCATGCAGCGAACTGCTTGGCTCTACCACTGTTAAAACAACAACACTGCCTAAGGAATCCTGCAGAGATAGAAACTGGTAAAAATCTGAAGATGCAAGGTCAGCATTATATGGCGAATAAATTAACACTTTCCAGCCAAACTCTCCTAATTTTCGCTGAGTGGTTAAAATGTGTGAGGTCTAGCGTTATCGCGGTAACAAACTGCACCCATTCTATTTATTAATTTCAGCCGCTTTCTCTCAACTTTTTGCTTTAATCTCATAAATTGTTTGCTGTACAGAATTGAACTTTTTAATACTAAACCTGTATTTCATGATCTGTTTCGAGTTTAAGGAATACTAAATTATACTATATACGATACAAAACTAAAAGAAAATAAAATTCCAAGAAAGAAAGATGTTTTACCACGTAAATTGATTAGATTTAATTTTATCAGAAATTTTGATATGATCATCATCATCATCAGCCTATTGCATTCGACTGCTGGACATTGGCTTCTCCCAATGTGCGCGACAACATCCGATTCTCTGTCTTACGCATCCAGTCTTTTCCAGCAGCCTTTCACAGGCCATCTGACCATCGAGCTTGTGGGCGTCCTACGCTACGTTTACCAAGACGCGGTCTCCACTCTATAACCTTCTTACCCTATCTACCATCGCCGAAGCACCGATGGTATATAGGTCATATCTATGACCAGCCCATTGCCACTTCCGCGAGCTTATTCTACGTCGTCGGCTATGTCGGTTGACCTAGTTCTCTGGCAATAATTATCATTAATATGATATTCATAATAATTAAAAAAAAAACCAAGTTGATAAAAGGTTGATATCCATAAATTAAAATCATAGATTAGTATCTCCTGACTAAAAAGAGACATACATAACATAACTTCACGCCCTTTGTTACTCGAAGGTGTAGGCAGCGGCTGTTAAGCCTCGTCTCGCGCTTATGTTTACGTCCCAAATGGAATAGGTGGCATACCGGGCATAAAGTTTTTCAGTCATCGATATTTATCACACATAACTTCCGAAAACAATTTCGAAAAGTTATTGGTGTGAGCCAGTGTCTGGAATCGAACCCGGACTTCTGGATCAGAAGCCGTGTACTCGACCACTGCGCCAGCGAAAAGAGACATTTTTAGATACATAAACGCTAAATAAAAAGATACAGAGATACAGCCCGGAAACATCAATCTAACTTTTTAAATTAAAACGAGTGAAGAAACTCCGGATAAATGCGAAATGAATACTGAATACGTTAAAGTTTTGCTGAGAAATTTACAGCCTGAATTTGCTTTTTTTAAGATATAAATAATACCATTAAATTTTTGGGTAGAAGGATAGGCTAAACTATCTTTATGTATATAACTACTCGACCCAGTGAACATTGTTTCGCCTCAGAAGAAATAAAAATGATCTTGTGGGTTATTCCTAAGAAATATACATACACAATCGCAGACTTTTTTGTATACCCTCTTCAGGTGTATAATAATGTAGTACTTTATTTTGATCTATCACTTAGGGTTCCGCCAGCGTTTGCAATTAAGTTCCTAAATCTCGAAAATTATCACTTTTTATTTGATACATTATACATGAATTAAAGTTACAAACCTTTTGGTTAACAATCACTAGATAGTTAATAAAAAAACCGCATTACAACCCGTTGCGTATTTTCAAAGATATAAGCATGTAAGGAGACAGACAGCGAATTTATTTGATACTATTGATATAATAGTAATTAAATATTCGTTTTAAAACTCTGCATAAAATCCCTTGAGCATTCAACTGAAAAAAAATGGATGTCATTTCCTTATTTTTAATTTAGATCTTTTATAACACAGGTCAATTATCAAAATTTCTGACTATACGTTTTCAGAACTAACTAAGAACACTTTTTTATCGCAGCCAACGAATATATTGCTGTAACATCTATCTTTCCGTGTGTAGTAATCTACCTTCACGCTAAAAGATCTTCATAATGTGGTTAAGCATAGATAGTCTATAGAAGAGAGATAACATTTTCGAAAGAAAAACAATGCAAATTACTTATTTATTCTTGAAAAAAAAACTAAACCCTCAAACTCCATAATCAGACGTAAAATGTACCGAGAGGCTCAATTACGTATAACCAGCATAACGAGACGCTTTTGTGGACCATAAAAATGCAGAAAAGAACACTTTTTGTCCGTCCGTCAGCAGTAAGTAGCTATTCGAACAAGTATTTCGGGATGAGGCTCGTTGCATACGAATTTAGGAGAATTTTTCAAAAAATATTTAAAAATTTATGCTCTGGCATAAACATTTAAATAAAATCATGACACATAACATAACTTTACGACTCTTGTTACCGAAAGTGTAGGCAGCAGCAGTTAAGCCTCGTTTCGCCGTTATGTTTACGTCCCAAATGGAATAAGTGGCGAACCTCTTGCCAAACCGGGCACAAAGTTTTTGGGCATCGATATTTATCACACAAAATTTACGAAATTAATTTCGAAAAGTCATTGGTGTGAGCCAATGTTAGGATTCGAAACCGCGACCTCTGGATTCAGAAGCGGTGTGTTCTTTCTCATTTGATGGTTCTGCACATCGGATTATAAATGATATCACACACTTTATCATGCATTGTCATTCAAATTTAGCGTGTTTACAAAATGTCATATAATTGATTTCAAAGGTTGCACCTGAACATACATACTTAGATAGAGTCCAAGTCTAATAAAAAAAATTAAAATAGTACAAATACAATTTTTAATTATAGAGACGGCGGACGATAAATATAAATATTTCTGGAAGCCAAATTGGATACTGCCTACGATTATATGCGTGGGCAAAAGGTTAATTATTTATATGTCAGAAATATTACATTTCACAGGTGTCCTATTCAGCTGTGATTGCCGCTTTTTTATTGCCTATTTTCTTTCAAATATAAGATTTAAATGTGAAGTAAGCCTTTTGATTTATAATTTGAGAAAACTACTATCATATAATTATTGCAAGTTTCGTTAACAGGAAGGATTTCTAAAATATTTCATTAAAACTTTCTTGCTCTGGAATACAAGAAATAGGATTAATAATTGTTGTTATTTGTATTTTTAAGATATCTAAACTTAGAAAATATACAAGTTGTTTTTGTCAGATTTCAGTATGAGTATGAGGTCGTATCATCACAGTACTTTTAACAGGGTGACAATACAACCAAAGAGAGACTACCAATTAGACAAAATGCATAAAGAAGTTACACTTTACATATATAAATATATATATATATATATATATGTAAAGTGTAACTGTAAAATATATGTAACCCACTTGCTTGTTTCTCTCATATATATATATGAGAGAAACAAGCAAGTGGGTCACCTGATGGTAATTCATTTTTCACCGCCTATGTACACCGTGGTGCGATGCAGTCCTTAAAGGAAGAGAAAGGGAAAAGGGAATCGGGTCACCTGGTACCACTCTCGCCGAACGAAACGCGACTCGAACCACTTCACGACGATATTCCGAGAGGTCCTGTTGTTTCACCGGTCGAGCCGGCCCATTCATACAGCAAATTATGCGCAAATACATATAAAATTGGTATTTATTTAAAAATAATTGCAAAATGTTCTTTTATTATATTTCTACTATGTTCAATTCTAGTCAGTATGGTGAACATAAATAAAAATAATATGTCATATGAACAATGCTTAGACTACGACATACATATTATTATATTTGGACGTATCCATTTGTGGCGATGGCGATCCCATATTAGTCCCATAGTACAGCATATCCGTTTAGAACGAACTTTGAAACCTAAGGAATGTATGATGTAAGAAATGTACAAAGATTTTATTTATTTATTGAAAGCTATTCGTAAGTCAATTAAGATTTTTAATTTAAATTATTACAGTAATAATATAATAGTTCGGCGTCAACAGTTGAAGCAATTAGTAGCGACCCTTTGTTCCCGGGTCAATGTTCTGGAAATGCCTGTTTTACGATTCAATTGTCAACACGACGAAAGTGGGTAGCTTTTTGTGTACTATGATTGGTTCAGCTTGTATAAGCAATTCATTAAAAAAAATATTATTGCAATCAATACTAATTACAACTTATAAAATGCCGTCCACTTGTAAAATGTACATGGCATCATCAAAGTAACTTTGTGGCCAAACCCTTAACCTGTACTCGCATAATTTTACAATCTGTTGATTGTTCGTGTAATTACCTCTGTGATTTGGACCTCTCTTCAACCTTACCAATACAATGAAATTAGGATCCAAAACACAAAACTTTTATCCTTCATGATGTAGTTTCCTCTTAATTTATCTTTTTTATTGAATAGGAAGGCTAACGAGCAGGCGTGTGACCTGATGGTGAGTGACCAGCGCCGACAATGGACACCCGTAACACATAGTGTCGCGTTTGCATTGCTCACCTTTCAGAGAGTAGGATAAGAAAGAATGGGGAACGGGGGTGTGTCTCCGGGTACCTCTCTTTCCACACAAATCACGCCCTGATTCACTTTAGGTCGATCTTCAGAGAGATCATGGTATTTCACCGGTCGGGCCGGCCCATTCATGCAGCAAACTGCTTGGCTCTACCATTGTTAAAAGATTTTTTTTTGGTGAGGAGCAAAGGAGCTTTCTGAATTGATATGACCATAATCTACTGTCCAGTTTCTTAATAAAATAGCCTCGTATGAACTTTTGCTATTAATTTATGCAGTATTCAACTGCAGAAAGGTAATATTATATTTGAAAATAAATAACCCGGGAAATTAAATACAAGTCATATTAAGACATGACGATATTATATACAATAACAGTCGCATAGTTTGCTATTTACCTAATGCATTAGCTGTGATAAATACAGGCTTTACCCCATGTAAAGCCTGTATTTATCACAGGTGATAGTCCTTATGCTCAATACAGCATTCGTCAAATAAAATGTATATACATACAAGCTGACCCGGTAAACTTTCTTCTGCATCAAACGTATGTTTTCAGCGTTTACATCTAAAGTGCTAAATTTCAAACATTAACACTGTATTATATATTATATACAAACCAGACCGTTGACCATCTTTATCAATTAAAAAATAAAAGTAGTTACAAAGATCTAATCAAATAAAGGGACAGAAGCGGAAGCGACTTGTTTTAAACTATGCAATCATCATAAGCCTATTGCAGTCCACTGCTGGACATAGGCCTCTCCCAATGTGCGCCACATTATCATCTACACAAACTATTTCAGAATCAGACACATTCTGACACCATTAGCGTGGACCCACTAAAAGTTAACTAGATATTTTATTATGAGAATTAAAACGAAGTATCGTTATGAAATAATATAAGTTCTTTACGAAGGACAGTGTCGAGCTTGTTAGGGGATTAGATTGATCCCTTTTACGTCCAAAGACGTCACAGGGAGATTGGATAAATTAGATTTCAGTGAGATTGGGTTTTCTTGTATGTATTATACTTTTACTTAGATTTTCTAACAAAGGCTTACTAAGCGTGGATTTATTTATCTATATCTATTGTGACGGGGGTCCGGGTCTGTCAGCGAAAGACTAAAGTGTGCAGTGGAAGCCTAAACAATCGTATTAAGATTATTTGTCCGTCTGTCTGTATGTATATTCTAGATCATGAAAATACTAGTTTCTGTAGTTTATTCGTTAATATGGTTTTCACTAATGTAATTTCTAATACTAATACTTATCTAATAATACTAACACTAATCTAATACTGTAGCTGAAACACAGCCACGGCTAGCTCAGCTGACAGGAAATTTACCACCTTGTGTCAACTTTTTGAAACCAATAAATATTTTCATTTTCAATCTTCGGTAATGTAAAAAGTGATTCTTGGTAAAATTTCACACAGCTTTTCCAGGTTATATCATCACATAGTATAAAACAAAGTCACTTTCCGCTGTCTGTTCCCTTATATGCTAATATCTTTAAAACTACGCAAAGGATTTTGATACGTGTTTTTTTAATAGATAGAAGATTTCAACAGGGTGGTTTATCCATAATTCATGTATAATGTACTAAAGAAAAAAATGTAATTAACGAGATTTAGCAATTTAATTGCAAACGTTGGCTGAACCTAAGTGACAGATCAAAACAATGTTCTACATTATTAAACACCTTCAGAAGATCTACAAAAAAGTCTACGCGGGCATATGTCTATGTCTTAGGGATAAAACACAATGACCATTTTTATTTTTTTACTTTTAACGTAAAATAATGGCTTATTTACAAAGCGATTTTAAACATTACAGCATTAATTTTCATCCAATTAAGTGTCTTAAGTAGATTGTGCATGTAATATGCAGGGAACTTACCATTTTGTATGTACCTTTGAAAACTAATAAAATAAATTTCATTTCATTTCATTTCAATATAGATGATCAAGGCCCTTTATAACGTGTAATTTAAACGAATATTTTCGAAGATATTACATTATATTAACGAATATTTAAGTATTAACATAGCGGGATAGTAGTACCAGCCAAGAGGCGTGCCGATAAATAGCACAAAATGAACCTCATGATATCCAAAATTTACTCATTTATTACTTTTGATGCGGAACATGGGCAGCTAGTAGTAAATAAAACTGTGTGTAAGTAAAATCAGATTTCTGTAAAATATTCTTTTAATTTTTAGAATTTAGAAAATATACCAAACTGTGGTCATACTAAAAATTAGTACGTACCCATGGGAAGATGTAAATGAAGCCGCATATTAATCAAGCGAATATACGATGTAAACATAAACTTAACAAATCATCAGTGAGATTCGTCCGGCCGCCGTATCCCGGATATGTTTGCATCACATCCGCCTGCGCAATTGCTATCGAATTTCAAATTTCGTTCTGTGCTTCATGTTAGAATAATTATGATGGTGCTCGTAGAGAGGATTATGATTTTAACAATTGTCAATTATTTCGTCAATTTATATAGGCTTTACTTATATCTTTGAGGATTAGAATGTAAACACAGTCATTACCCGTGACCATCTAAATCATACAACCTTATCTAAGTTCATTATTTTAATTTGCTTTTCATTAAATTAATGATTTTCAAGATAATAACGGTTTATTCAGTCCCTTTCAGGGTAGGTAAGAAGAACAGAGCACTATATGATACCTAATTTTATTATGATAATACATTTAACTTTATTAACTTTTGGCACACACGCTCTCACAGTTATGATGGAATATTTCCTATTGAAAAAGTCTGTACTTTTTTTTATTTTTCCATCTTCTCTTTCTTATTGCGAATTTATGTAAACTATACCAACTTCTCCCATTCCACAGAATATTGACGAAATAATTAATCAGAAAACAAGTTATTACGTAAATATAGAATATCCTCTGATGAAATTGAGTGCTATAACATTCTATACACATAAAAAAAATACTCAAAGTAAATATTCCAGAACATAGACGAAATATATTATCCAATTCTCTATTTCTACCAATTTAAAGGCTTCAAATCCTTTGATATTTGATAAATAAATGAAATTCGATTTATTAACGGCAGCGAGGTGAGAATAGTAATAAATTTTGCTGGTTGGGTTTGGAGCTAGAATTGGTGAATCTAAGAAGTAATTAACATGAACAGTAAATATAAAAGTAGGTACCTCATTTTGAAAAAAGTCTTTACGTCTACGTTTATAAATGAAGTTATTTTTGCATTTGATGAAAAAAATCCGTGAATATATTATGAAATTATATTCATGGACCTAAGGTTGTTGCCTAAGGTGACCGATATGTTAAGAATAACATACGAGTTAGTAACGACAACAGAAGAATGACGAGGATAAAAGTCATGTTAACAGAGAAAGAAGACAACTGATTAACGGTGATGAGAGAAAGGAAGAAATAGAGATGGATATATTGTTTTTGATAGAATATGAGTAGAGGCAAGTGTGGAGACGACAAGAGATAGATGATAATATAATGTATATTCATACATAACTTCATGCCAAGTCCCGGCGAAGGCAGAGAGAGAGCAGACAGCCATAAGGCACGATTCACACACACCTCACTCGCTTCGTTGACTTTCATAACTCTTTTCATGCACGCGCGTTGACTTTTGAGGCTCTCAACATCACCTTCCTCTAGCACACGTTCTATTTGGCCATAAAATGGCCGTCTTGGCCGTCCTCGACTTCTACATCCATCCGCTTTTGCATCGTATATGTGCTTAGTCAATCTTGCATCATCCATCCTTTCT
This sequence comes from Euproctis similis, assembly GCA_905147225.2. NCBI lineage: Eukaryota > Metazoa > Arthropoda > Insecta > Lepidoptera > Erebidae > Euproctis > Euproctis similis. The sequence continues at coordinate 20,027,917 of LR990106.1, forward strand.
ACATGTCCGAACCATTGGAGCATGCCTATTCTTACTTTTACACCTACACTCTCTTTCAATCTGACTTCCTTACACGCTTGTTTTCGACATGATCAGCGAGTATAAATCTGCCGAGAGTATAATATGTTATGCTGAAAAGACTTTGAAGACTTTGAGTAATATATGAACAAGATAATGATGATACGACTTAGTAACAAAGCCATATGCTCATATCGATAATTTTAAAAGAAAAGTAAAAATGTTATTCAAACTGAGTTTTCCCCATCTCATCGAATTTCGTCCAATTGTGTTTAATTCCACTTCGATTTCTTTCTTGTTATATTTTTCTCATTCAATTTGTTGAAATTGCTGAAAGAAGAATTAAGTTTAAATCTCATTTGCTCTTGGTTATTATGAATTGGCAAGAATTTAAGAGGCATTTTGCGAATTATGTCTAAGCTTTATTTGGTAAATACAATGTGATTATTTTACTGTATTAATATAATTAGTTTATAAATTTTCTATTTTGTGATAGTTCTTTTAATTACAGAACATGTAATAGTAGTTTTAGTAGGTTGGGTCACAAAAAAGACTTGTAAAATGTTGGTATATAGTGTTTGAAGCTTGGTTCTATTCGAGATATGTTTTAAATTGCATGAACCATATGGAGTTGTCTTTGTACATTCTTCGACGTTTTAGTTAAAATATAATTTACTCAGTACTAACAAATTAACTAACTTAAACTATACTTACAAAATTACAAACATAAAACACAAACCCTAGCGAGAAATTAAACTCCTAATGTAGGTATTGTAAATTCATGAGTAAATTTCATGATTTTAAAATAAGATTAACTTCACGCCTTTTTTTTTTCACCCAAAGGTCTACACAGCGGCTGTTAAAGATTCGACTTGCTGATTTTGGATATCCCAAATGAAATAGGTGGCAGAACCAATTGCACTACACCTGGCATAACGTTGTCGCTGATAGATATTGATCTCACAACTTAAAAAAATAATTAAGATAAGTTTGAGCCCGGAATTTATCCCACTGCTTCTTGATTTACATGCGCGAGCTCTCGACCACTGGACCACCGAGACTTTCACGATCATCTTTATATGTAAAAACTGCAAAAAAACCTGTAAAAACTATACAATGGATATATACTTATTTTTTGTAAATATCTACATAACAAATATGACCACGCCTTTTTGTCATGAAGATAGAACAGAATACTTCCTTAAATTTGCAATGATACTGACATATATTTCAAACCTCCTCAATTCTCATTATAGTATAGTCTTTTGTTTTATGAACGATCATAATTCTGTTTAATTAATTAGATTATATAGGGTACGGTACAGTCGAAAACATAAATTATTAATCATACATAGCCAAATTACACTACCATTAATATTGAAAAGTAAATTTTAAACGACACCATTTTATGGTCGTTACGGGATGCATTTTTTGTTTGTTTCGCTCATACCAGTCCGCCTGGCCTCGTTTAAAATCCTATCAGCCTCTGAAGTATACCAAAAACCGCGAAGCACTGTCACCTTTTCTCTATTTTCGAAGCATGTTTTTTTTTTACCACAGATATTGGTACACGATGGTTTTATTCAGTGTTGCCATTTTTTCATATTCAGAAAAGGCGGCTGTAGTTTCACAAAATATTACAAAGCGTACTAGTTTTAAGCTTGTCGCTGATACTTACCTTATTTCTCTCTCTCTCTTTGTATTTTTTTTATTTTTACTAAGAATGGTAAAATAAGCTCTCATGTGATTGTCAAAACCTATTTCGATCACAATATTTAAAAAGTCTCTGTTGCCCATTGGTCGAGCATCCCGCTTCCGAATGTCGCGGCGACCAATGACTTTTCGAAATTCTTTTCAAAAGTATTGTGTGATAAATATCAATGACTGAAAACTTTGTGCCCGATATGGCAATAGGTTCACCGCCTATTCCATTTGGTTTTATATATAACGGTCAGTTTAGACTTAACAGCCGCTACCTACACCTTCGGGTAGAAAAAGGGCGTGATGTTATGTTAGGTTTATATTGACAACATATTGTCAGAACTACCATATGTACTAGCTGACCCCTCGAACTTTTTACCGCAACGTTTTTGTAAATTAAAGGTTTGAATTTTTTAGACTCACTGAGATACGTAGTATGTAGGTATTTTTACTGTAACCTTTCCTCTATTGCTGAAAACTGAAAAAAAATCTATTGAATACTTAAACAGACAGTAGGGACAAGTTAATTTTTATCATCATCATCTGTTGCTGAAAACTGAATAAAAATGTATTGAATATAATAGAAAAAAAAGTGGCGTTTAGAAATAGCGTAAATGGAGCGTTGGGTTGATACCAGGGCGCAAAAAACATTAGCAGAAAAGCCCGGCTAGCAATCCAAAATGCAATACTGATCTCAACACTGAGCTGGGCACGGCAGTGTGGGCGTGAAAGTAGGATAAACGCGGTAGAAAAGAGGGCACTGTGCAAAATCTGCGGAGCGACTCTCGCTGACCGCGTCGAAAACAAGGTTTTAAGGAAGGAAGGGCATGCTCCGATATTTCGGACATTTAGACCGAATGAATAATTCAAGACTGACTAAGCACATATACAATGCAAAAGGGAATGGACGTAGGAGTCGAGGACGGACAAGACACACATACCATGACCAAATAGAACGTGTTTTGGACGAAAGTGCTGTTAGGAGCCTCACAAATTGACGCACGTGCATGAAAAGAGTTATCGAGTGTCAAAGAAGCGAGTGAGATGTGTAAGAATCGTGCCTTATGGCACTCCTTTCTCTCTGCCTACCCAGCAATGGATTTAGTGTGAAGTTATGTATGAATTTATGTATGAATACTTTGACATACAGTAGAGGCAAGTTCATTTTTATCATGTGTAACTTTAAAAAATATATTCACTTCTTATCCCGTATATTTTTAAACCATTTATATATTTTTATTGCGTTATTTAATTTAAGTCTGTATCGATTCTGTCATTAGCTTTTAATATCCAAATGTTTACCGTAATACATCTCAATAATTTTAATTGCTGTCATCATGTCTATACTAGATTGACAAACAGTTGCTTACCATCAAGTGACACGCCAGCTCTCCCCCTATCCGATAAAAAAACAACATTTGGTTAAGGTATGGGAGTTGTCCCTATAAAAAAACAACATTTGGTTTAGATAGATTTGCAGAAACTAAATAAAAACTACGTCTTAAATTTTACTATATGAATAATGTTCGACAGTGGATTGACTTTTAGCATTACGCATTAATAACAATTAGAATTATTGATGACTTAAATAGTATTTTTCGTCTAAAACCATTAATTTTATAGAAATTTAAAAATCATTTTACATTCTTAATAAATAATATTTAGTAAATGCACTTAATAAAGAATTCAGTGATGTTTGTTTTATAATAATAAGGCATGTAATACATTAGGAGAATTAATTCATTGTTTATTTCAAAGAAAACCACGAAGTCACAACTTTGTGAATAATTACAAAATGGTTATTGTTTTTGTTAATAAATTACAAATTTAAAGTTTAGATATAGACTGTTTGTATTCGTTCTTATAAGTCGTTTGTGGTATTTGTAAGTTTGTTATATGTGTGTTTACGCAGAATGAAATGGACATTTAAACTTATAGTCTCTTCTAATTATAAGCATATTTATTCGCAATAATAAAAAGAAATAAATTGATTACATCACTTATAATATATACAGTTAAAAAACTAGCTGAAATCAAATGTCTGGGCACCTCGGTTAACACTTGACACCAGGTGAACGGCTAGCTCATTTTACTTTTCCCAAAAATAAACCTTATTTGTAATAGTATCATAAACAAATACCCGAATAATTTCGAAAAGTCATTGGTATGAGCCAGTGTCAGGAATCGAACCCGGACCTCTGGATCAGAAGCCGTGTACTCGACCACTGGGCCACCGAGACTAATATCCTTCGATTATAATATATTAAACGGTTATATATACAATAGTTGGCCGAGAATACTATTTCCTGACATTCAAACGGCTTTGTACTAAAAGAAAATGGATGATGTTCGGAACTTCATTCTATCAACGGTTCACGAGGTTAATACATTGACGAAACCATATATCAAAGTAATACGGAAGGGTCAGCTAAATAGAGCCTTTAACATATAATTTGAGGAACATATTGATTTATAAGAGCTTACTATAGCATGGAAATGTTAGTTAATATAGACATTAATTGCACAGCTTTCTGCAATGTTTTTTTTTATGGGATAGGAGAGCAAACGAGCAGGCGTGTCACGCCAACACAACCAACGTCGCCCATGGACACCAGCAACACATATAGTGTTACTATTGCATTTCCGACCTTTAAGGGATAGGGGATAGGAAAGGATGGGGAAGGGGGGTGGGCCTCCAGGTACCTCTCTCAACGAACGAAACGCGGCATGAGCCAATTTACGTTGGTCTTCTGAGAGGTCGTGGTATTTCACCGGTCGAGCCGGCCCATTTATGCAGCGAACTGCTTGGCTCTACCACTGTATGAGAATATGTGGGTATATCTAGCATCTATTACTTTATACATTACTAGCTGACCCGGCGAACTCTGTTTCGCATCAAAAGTAATAACTGCTGCCCCGCTATGTTAATACTGCAATATCTTCGACAAATTTGAAGTCGATAGCAGCTATAGGTTAAAAATGGGAATTTTCCATTGTTAACACCCCCGCAACCCCACTTGTGGGTGGAATTTCGTAAAATCCGTTCTTAGCTGACCTCTACTCGGCGAAAGGAATAATCCTACCAAATTTCAAGTCGCTACGCCTTATGGTTCCAGAGATATCGTGATGAGTCAATATATAGGTGGAAATCTCATAAATATATAAAGATTATACCCATGTGTTCATGTCAGTCGCAATATACCAGTGGAACAGTTAACAGATGAATTATTTCTAATCCCGTATCTAGAATACTTCACTTTCCAATGTTCTTTTTTGTCACAACTATCTTCAAACTTTATTACTACTCGTAATAATCGTAATATTAATATACTGCCATAATATTAATATTAATATAGTGCCCGGGGATGCTCGGTGGGGTACTGGCCGACTATCTTCACCATAGGCGAGTCAGGGTCCTGTACGCCGGCCGGGAGCACGCAAAGGGAACGTCCAGGGGCTGTGTACAAGGATCAATTGGAGGTCCCATCTTGTGGAATCTCTTACTGGACCCGCTGCTGAAAAGTCTCACGGAGATGGGCGATTACTGTCAGGCTTTTGCTGACGACATAATGCTCGTCTTCTCGGGAGACACAGCGGCGGAAATCCAGAGCCGTGGTAATGCCGCCCTCGAACATGTTCGGGAGTGGGGTGTCAGAAATAAGCTGAAGTTTGCACCTCACAAAACAAGTGCAATGGTGCTGACAAACAAGCTTAAGTATGACACGCCACATCTCAGCATGGGCGGGGTCGACATTGCAATGGCTGAGGAGACCAAACTCTTGGGGGTCATCATTGACAGGAAGCTGACGTTCAATGCCCATACTGCGCACGTGTGCAAAAAGGCATTGAACGTCTACAAACAACTGTCTAAGGCTGCCAGGGTGAGCTGGGGCCTCCATCCGGAGGTCATCCGGACCATCTACACAGCCACCGTGGAGCCCATAGTGAGCTACGCGGCCGGCGCATGGGCCCCTGCCACCAATAAGTTGGGTGTCAGGAGACTGCTCAATGCAGTACAGCGGTCTTTCGCCCAGAAACTTTGTAAGGCGTACCGCACGGTTTCTCTTGACGCTGCGCTGGTTCTGGCCGGAATACTTCCCCTTGATGTGAGGATCAGGGAAAATGCTTCCTTGTATCTGGCAAAGAGGAGGGTGTCGAGGCCGGAGCTGGCGGACAGGGAGATGGAGAGACCGTGTAGGTACGCCGATAGGCCTCACCCTGCCGATCATATAGACCGGCAGTTCCTGAGGCTTGAGGATGATGCTCAAGTGGCTGAAATGGTAGGCAGTGCAGTACAAATTTACACCGACGGCAGTAAGATTGAGGGCAAGGTCGGAGCCTCGCTATCCATATGGACGGGTGGGGCCGAGACTAAAACCCTCAAGCTCAAGCTGTCGGATTACTGCACTGTCTATTAGGCTGAACTGCTGGCTATATGTAAAGCAGCTGAGGTGGCCGCAGGGGGGACGGGCGAAAGATACGCCATTATTAGCGACTCGCGGTCCGCGCTGGAAACCGTTGCCAACAATGGCACCTCCACTGGCAGTCAGGGCTCGGGGCCTTTTGGCATCGCGGCCTACAGACGCCATACAGCTGGTGTGGGTCAAGGCGCACGCCGGCATTATCGGCAATGAGCGTGCCGATAACCTAGCAAAGGCGGCGGCACTTGCGATCAAGACCAGACCAGTCTACGACAGGTTTCCCGTATCATACGTCAAGCGAATTATCCGTCAGGAAGCGCTTGGCGTGTGGGGCGGGAGGTACCGGGAGGGTCTTACCGCAGGTGTCACAAAGACTTTCTTTCCGGATGCCATACGTGCCTTCAAAATCATTAAGACTCTGCGGATAGACTCGGTGCTGACCCAGGTGCTTACGGGGCATGGCGGGTTCTCCAAATACTTAACTAGATTCAAGTGTAAGGAGGATCCGTCCTGCCCCTGTGACTCGGTCAGCGGCGAGTCAATTATGCATTTAATTCTGGACTGCCCCATGTTCTGCAAGAAACGGTTCGATACCGAAATGAAAATAAATATGAACGTAACATTAAAAAATTTAGCAAAAATAATGGAAGATAAAAACAATAACACCGTATTCCTTGAGTACTGTAAATACATAGGACAGATAGCAATAAATAGGAACAAATAGAAACCACAACAACGCAATAAGTGTACAGATATATGGAAATGTAACGTATATGTACTAAATAATGTAATAATCTTAACAAATGTCTTACTGTTCATCTTTATATTCCTAAATGTTACAAATTGAATGATGCTATAAAATTAATAGTCTAATTATTTTATAATGTAATAATAAGTATAAAACTGTAACAACATTTTTTAATAATGGAATAATGTAGTAATAAGTTTAATTATGTAATAATAATCTTAAAAAGGTAATAATATAAATTTTTAGAAAAATAAAGTCGACAAGGGCGAACGCCCAACTGAAAAACTTAATTCCCTAATATAATATAAATAAGATAGACAAAGTTCCTAATAATGTTAGGAGTAATTCGCGGGCCGGGCGACAGCGCCCGGAGAATAAAAAAAAAAAAAAAAAAAAATTAATATACTTACATATATATAAGAGTGTAGCTCTTATATATATGTAAGTATATGTAACATTAGTTAATGCTTTAAGTGGGACTTACCGAATTTTGTATTGAACTTTACGCCCTTATGCTGTTAAGCCTCGTCATGCCGTTAAGTTTACGTCCCAAATGGAATAGGTGGCGAACCTATTGCCATACCGGGCACAAAGTTGTCAGTCATCGATATTTTTCACACACAACTTCCGAAAGAACTTCGAAAAGTCATTGGCCTGAGCCAGTATGAGGATTCGAACCCGCCAAACCTTGATTCAGAAGCGGATGCTCGGTCACCACCAAGATTGTAACAAGATTGTAGTTCAAAAAATACTAAAATATATTCAACTCATCACGTGATGGGTCAGCCTTTATATGCTTTTTTGTGAAACATGGCTTGCAGGTGATGGAGGAACATACATTTTTAGTTTTACAACCAACAAAGATTCAAAAAATAAAATAAATGTTGTGCCTGTACGTAGTCTACAAATTAAATTCTAAACAAAATATGAGAATATATTTTCATATAAAACTCTAACGGAATTCAAATTCAAAACGCGTGAGGCGTACAAATCCCATAAATAAAGCTAAGCAAATAAATACGTTTTACAAGTTTTTGTAACTTCACGCTGTTTATACACTTAAGTATGAGCAGCAAGATTGTTCCATCTAGCTGAATGAGTATCTTGACTCTATAGAAAACATAGCGACATCTATTGCCACATATCAGGCACAGTTTTGTTATTTATCGACTAAACTTAACTTTGAGAAAGTTATTATTTTAAGCCAGGAATGGAACCTCAAGACCACTAAAGTCCAAGGTCTGAAACAACACAGCTATACCACGCCATCTAGAGAAAGGATAAGATAGCGGAGGTTTATATTAAAATATTTGTTCGCCGAACTTGAAACTCTTAAAAAAGAATCTACAATCTTTTACAAAATTATCTCAAGTAAAAACCTAAAACTTGGCGCATAGCCACTTAAGAAACTTGCGAACAATGTGTTTGCTTACCAAGCAAACTTCTCCAGTAAAGATGGCGACCGGAAGTGTGAGGGTAGCCACAAACATGGCGGCCACATCCGCTTGAGAGTTTAATTAGATTATTGACATGTTGATTGATACGATTTGGCTTGTATTAATTGAATGGAAAAAATAAACTAGCACTAATTTTGACGTTATTAATTAGGTAAAGCGACAGAAGTAGTTAGAAATTTGGGTGTAGTGGGTAAAGGTAGTATAAGGTCTATCAATTAGGCGGGAAGCGAATCGAGATGGCCGTCTTAAATCGTTATAGAATAACTGCACTGTAAAAGTAGTTCATATTCTAAATTCATGTGGGCTATAGTGTTGATCCTTGTAAAATAGAATAAAGTAAGTAACGTTCTTATAAAAAAAATGTTAGTTAAAAAGTTAGTTATTTATTTGCCACCATATGAATAGTAACTCTTTATATACGAGTACATTAATTAAAGTATAATCCTTTAACTTCAAACATTAATAATAATTTTACTGAACATAAAACTTTTCTTATTATTTCACGATAATGATGTAAGATGGCCTTTTAAATTAATTATAAAGCCTCAGAAAGTGCGCTATAAGCATTACGAACAAAGTTTTATAATGGACTAAATTCATCTTTTACTCTCTTAGGAGCCAAAAGTTTCAAAAGACCTGCTTTCCTGGAGGCTTTTTACGATTTTATTAACTACTGTCTCGTGTAATTTGACTGCTTTGTTTCACTTCTTAATTGTATAAATTATTATAAACCAATGAAAAATTTAATAAGAAAATTGACAGATAGAAATAAATAGATAGAAAGAAATTGAAAGATTGACTGAAATGTCATGGAAGATTTTAGTATAAGTGTAGTGATGTAGAACATGGATTTATATTTAAGAGCTCCCAGGTTTGAACCTGACTTAAACTAAACTTAAACTTAAAGCTCGCAGGCAAGAATCGTGCCTTAGGCGCTCTGCTCTCTCTGCCTATCTAGGTTTAGCTAGGTTTAGCTTTATCTATTAAGTAACTACACTGTGTATTGGGTGAGGAATAATTAACAAACTATAAAGCTGAAATTCATTTTAAGTTCATTTCAACAGAACCACAATCACGTTAAGATTTACATTGAATTAGTAAGTTAATACCTTTATTTATTATAAAAGAAATTAGCTTGCCTGTTTATTGGGCTTTATAAATTTGTATATTCAGTTGAGAATTTGTTTAGAACCAAAGGTTAAAACTTTCAGTCCAAACTTTAGGTGTTAAACGGATTAGAGTTGGATAAATTTTGGTCCTTTAATTAATCGGGTCAAAGAATCCGTTAACTGGATCATGGGGCAGATAAGGCTTTTAATAGTTACGGGGTTAAGTGATTTTGTATCAGTTTTTAGAGGATCGAATAAATATTTTCGATTACAGATCAAGAAAGTTTACTATAATTTATGAAAGATGAAAATTTGAAACAGTGGAAATCCTTCTTTTTAGATGGATGTACAGAGATTTGTTTTGAGCTGATGCGAAAGGCTACTCATGTTATTAGTCTCGATTAGCTAGTAGCTTAATATTTCGCCTTTTACTTCAAAGGATCCGAGTGTTAAAATCTTACTACATACGGATGAATGGTCCGAAAGTGTGCCCGGTTTTAAGTTGTTTCTGTATCGACTCCATTTTCAGGTATAAATCCCGCCGGCGTTGATCGCGGCAATGCTGGAGGGCGAGGAGGAGTGGAGGTCTGCGAAGCTGTGATGCTCCAGAAGGAGGCCGCCGAGTGGGGTCGGGAGAGAGCCGACTCCGCTCGAAGGTGGCAGCGGCGAGCTCAGTGATCGCCGCCGCCGACGGGTCGCGAGGGCGCACACCCCGCGGGTGCGCCCTGGTTCCGGCCAGGGAAGGAAGCGCCTCTTTACAGCGCGCGGTCGGAGCCGCCCCGCCCTGGGCCCTGAAAAGCCGTCACGGGGGCGCACTGTCCTGGTCCACTGCAACGCCGGACGAAGGCCGCCGCGAGGTTTTAGTGGGTAGCCCTAGATTGCAGTTTACTGTTTTGGGAGTCCTAAACTACCCCCTGCCGTTCCCAGGCGAGGGGTGTGCATAAAGCAATTCCTAGAGTAAAAAAAGGTATAAATTTAGTGCAGACAGAAATAGTTTGTCAAGGTAATAAATACTCAATCAGCAGGAATTTACTATTGTGTATACTTATATATTTGCTGTGTTGGTGGCGGCAAAGAATATCCCAACTCCATTTCAACCCAAGGGTGTCGTAAAAGGCGACTAAGGGAAAAACAAGGAAAAATGGGCAGCAGCGTTCCTTCTCATAACACCACAGCTCACTGCGATCGCCAACCCGCCCGCCAAGCGTGGCGATTAAGGCATCATACCTCCCTAATGGACAAAGTTACATGGATGGCCCCCAGTCACGGCAACTCCGCTATCCCATTGACCTACGGTAGCGGGTCTGGTAACGGCGGAGTAGGGGGTGCTAAGAATCTCCGGTCGCGATATGGCTACCACAACAAAAAACGGACCCTGGCCCTGGTAACACACAACATCCGCACTCTTAGGACTGATGAGAAGATTACCGAGCTGGAAGAAAAATTGAGCAAGATGCGATGGGACATTGTAGGATTATCAGAGGTCCGAAGACAGGGGGAGGACACTGTAATCCTGCGGTCAGGCAATCTGCTATACTACCGGGAAGGCGACAAAACCTCTCAGGGTGGTGTCGGGTTTATCGTTCGCAAATCTCTTGTATCAAACGTGGAGAGGGTTGTGAGTGTGTCGACAAGGGTAGCGTACCTTGAACTCAAAATATCCGAGCGATATTCACTGAAAGTCATACAGGTATACGCACCGACCACGGCACACCCAGACGAGGAAGTGGAGGTTCGTACGTTCATACGAGGACATCTCGAGGGCCATCCGCTCCTCCAAAGCCCACTTCACGGTGGTTATGGGAGATTTCAACGCGAAACTAGGCAAACGGAAAGACGATGAGCTGAGAGTAGGGCAATTTGGTATTGGACACAGGAACCAACGAGGGCAGAAACTGGCTGATTTTCTGGAGAAGGAAGGCCACTATATGATGAATTCCTTCTTCAGGAAATCGCCCCAAAGGAAGTGGACCTGGATAAGCCCCGATGGTCTAACCAGGAACGAAATAGATTTCATCTTGACTGACAAACGACATATATTCAGCGATGTCTCAGTGATCAACAGAGGTAAAACTGGGAGCGATCACCGAATCGTCCGAGGCACCCTGAATCTTTGCATTAAAGTCGAGCGTTCACGACGGATGAGATCTACACTCCGACCTACACCTGTCCAGTACCAGAACCCGGAAAACTTTCAGCTTGAACTTCATAATCGTTTCCAATGCCTAGACGAATGCGAATCAGCGAACGATATGAACAACAGGTTCGTGGAAGCAGTCCACACAGTTGGCATCAAACATTCCCGGAACCAACGGGCCCATAGAACAGAAAAACTGTCTCAGTATACTCTCAAGCTGTTGGAGGAAAGACGAAAAATGTCGATGCAGTCTGCAGCTGATTGGTCCGACCTCAGGCTATTAAATAAGCAGATCTCCAAGTGTATTCGACGCGACACTCGCCAATACAATACGGTACGCATAAAAGAGGCCATTGAGCGTAACGAAGGCACTAAGGTGTTTAGAAAGAATCTGTCTATTGGGCAGAGCCAATTGACAAAGCTGAAGACCGACGGTGACATCGTCATCTCTTCCAAGGCTGAGATCTTGAGAGAGGTTGAAAAGTTTTATGGGCAACTGTACAAATCTTCACAGATTCCTGTTGTCGGCTTGGTTCAAGATCCCAGATCCAAGCTAACCCAACACTATACTGAGGATTTCCCGGACATCAGTCTGCATGTGATTCGAATGGCTCTTAAACAGCTAAAGAACGGAAAGGCACCGGGTGATGACGGAATTACTGCCGAGCTACTGAAGGCAGGCGGTGAGCCAATCCTAATAGTCCTTCAGAAGCTTTTCAATTCTGTCGTGCTCGGGGGCGACGTTCCAGAGGCATGGACCAGAAGCATAGTGGTGCTGTTTTTTAAGAAGGTTGACAGGACCCGCTTAAAGAACTATAGGCCCATTTCGCTTCTGAGCCATGTCTATAAGCTGTTCTCCAGAGTCATTACAAATCGACTCTCGTGCAGACTCGATGACTTTCAGCTTCCCGAACAAGCCGGATTCCGAAGGGGTTTTAGTACCATAGACCACATCCACACTTTACGCCAGATCATAGAGAAGACCGAGGAATACAATCGACCTCTATGCTTGGCATTTGTGGACTATGAGAAAGCCTTCGATTCCGTCGAGACTTGGGCGGTACTACAGTCTCTTCAGCGGTGCCAAATTGACTATCGGTATATCCAAGTGCTGAAGTGCTTATATAGAAACGCCAGTATGTCAGTTCGAATCCAAGATGAGAGTACACGGGCTATTTCACTGCAGAAGGGTGTCAGACAAGGGGACGTTATATCTCCAAAGCTGTTCACCTCTGCATTGGAAGACGTCTTCAAGCTCCTAGACTGGACCGGGCTAGGCATCAACATCAACGGCGAATACTTCACTCACCTTCGATTTGCCGACGATATTGTAGTCATGGCAGAATCGCTGGAGAGCCTTAGTGAAATGCTCGAGCACCTAAACAAGATATTCCAACAATTGGGTCTACGAATGAACATGGACAAGACCAAAGTCATGTCCAATAGCCATGTTATTCAAGTACCGGTAACAGTTGGCGATACGATCCTCGAAGTTGTCGTTCACTATATTTACCTAGGACAAACTATTCAACTAGGTAGAGCCAACTTTGAGAAAGAGGTTAACCGACGGATCCAACTCGGCTGGGCAGCGTTCGGGAAGCTTAGGGATATTTTCTCGTCCAAAATACCTCAGTGCCTAAAAACCAAGGTCTATGACCAGTGTGTGTTGCCAGCGATGACTTACGGAACAGAGACCTGGTCTTTAAATGCTGGCCTCATCAGGAAGCTCAAGGTCGCTCAGCGTGCTATGGAGCGGGCTATGCTCGGCATCTCTCTGCGAGATAAAATCCGAAATACGGAGATCCGTAGACGTACGGGACTTACTGACATAGCCCGTAAAGTTAGCACGCTGAGGTGGAGGTGGGCAGGCCACATCGCTCGAAGAACCGACGAACGATGGGGAAAGAAGGTTCTAGAGTGGCGACCACTGACTGGACTGCGCAGCGTAGGCCGTCCCCCCACTAGGTAGACCGACGACCTAGTGAGAACCGCTGGGAGTCGTTGGATGCTAGCGGCACAGGACCGGGAGTTATGGCGTGCTAAGGGGGAGGCCTACGTTCAGCAGTGGACAGATCTAGGCTGATGATGAAGTATATTATAGCATTAAATACTAAAAAAATATAAAATACGTTTTTTTATTATTTCGGATTTTAATAGAGGAAATTAAGTATTTTAATTACTCCGACTAGTCGCAAAAGAAAAATAGGACAAGAATTTTGTTGAGTTCTGAAACCAAAAGAAGTTCACAAAAACTCTTAAGATGGCGTCACTGTGTTCACGCACTGGCATATAAATATTGCAGGACGTACATGGTAATATATGCATGGAAATAGCTTTCGCCACATTAAAAATATAACGATATTTAATGTTTTTCGTTCAACTCATTTATTTACTGTACCAAATGAAATGTATCATTATAAAATAATAAAAATGTCTCTCTAAAAATCTAACGGAAAAATAGTTTGAATTGTATCGATATATTGTTATAGTTCAATAGTGAATACATAACAAAATTAAATTCTTTTACCGGAGGGGTTTTTGGAGTATACATTGCAGATTAATTTTGGTAAGCGGTGGATATATTGTATTTTTATTAAAAAACCATACCATATTTGAATTTATTTGTAAAATAAATTCATTTAGAACAGTTTCACGCGTCGGTAAAATTTATTTTTGTGACAATAATATTATTATGTTCTGCTTTGTCTTTACAGACTCATACCAAACTCCTCTTAGTAAAAAATAAGCTTGTAACTACCTATTTTCTTAGAAGCTATAAGTCACTTTTAATTTTTATATCCGGGACCAAACTTTAACTTTCACCCATTATGGAAGTCTGTCGCAAGACAACAGCAAAATAAGATAAAATATTTAAAATATAAATACCCCTGTAAACTAAGAGTCTAAGAAATAAATTAAAGTAAAAATGCGGTAAACACTAATCAAACCAATATACTAAAATCATCAGGTCGTGTTTACTTCAAAATTGCATTAAAATCTCTTAATTCCTTGGGAATTCATCATAAAAAAATAACGTAACGAGCACATTTATGACATAAAAAATTAAATAAATTAGTATGACATGAAAAAAAATTAAAACAAAAAAAGTACAAAAAAAATTGCTTTGAATTAAATGCGCCGAAAATACCTATCATTGTTTAAATTTTAACTACTAAATTATAACCTCATTAAATATAATTTATATGATAGTAAAAGCTATACTCGCGATTATAGATCTCTATTTCAAAATCGAGTTCAAAGATTCCACCCGAACAAACATACTTACATAAATAGCAAGTTCAATAAAAAATCTTTTTCAAAATACTTTCAATTGAAGGACTAATTGACTTACCTGATTTGGAGTCTAAAATGCTGATATTATACACAATCCACGGTATTAGACATTTCTTAAATATTAACCTTTTTCTCGTACAGTCTGGTAAAATACAGTAACTTTTATTTCTGTTTTCGTACACCGATAAATAGGTACAGCCAACGGAGAGTACAAACAGCGTGTCTGAACTAAAATATGGACTTTAAAATATCCGTATGAAGTTGAGTAACTTAGCTTACAAGTTGTTGATAGATGACTGTTAGTTAGCTTACAGTTTTCTGTCTAAGAATTTGGCAAACTATTTGCCTTAGAATTTTATTTTCTCGAAGAGTAAAAATTCTTCTATATTCTACATTTATATATAAGTATATTCATTTATTTTTAGTATGCCTTCAACTTATAACCTTAGGAGTAGGACTTATAGACTAGTGTTTGCTGCCTTTATGTCACACTGAGTGTCAGAAAAATAGTTCATTTCCTTCTATTCAATTATTTATCTTGCAGTGGTAGAGCCAAGCAGTTCGCTTCATGAATGGGCCGGCTCGACCGGTGAAATACCACGACCTCTCAGAAGACCGACGTAAAGTGGCTCATGCCGCGTTTCGTTCGGTGAGAGAGGTACCCGGAAGCCCACCCCCTTCCCCATCCTTTCCTATCTCCTATCCCTTTAAGGTTGGCAACGCAACAGTAACACTATACGTGTTGCTGGTGTCCATGGGCGGCGTTGGTTGCTTACCATCAGGTGACACGCCTGCTCGTTTGCCCTCCTATCCCATAAAAAAAAATTAAACCATTCTTGAATTTCTTACAAAAATGTTCCTTTTTTTTAAAGCTGACTTAAAAAATAATTTTTGTAAGTTGACAATTTTAGGAATCAACCTGTTTGCGTATACTGCGTAGTTTTAAGATTATATCTGGATGACCGAGCTTTGCTCGGTATTTTCTTTTTTTTTATAAACAACGCCATCTGCTGGAATAGCTTTAGTGTTGTTGTCGTTAAAGCAAGTTAGTTGCTCACAATTTAAAATAATTATAGCATTCGCCAATAGATGTCAGGAATTCCAAAAAGTAAGTTGATGTTTAAGTTGATTATCGATAAAACACGATAAAATGAAATTTTCTAAAAATGATTCCTAGCTAGATCGATTTATCGCCCCCGAAACCCCCTATATACTAAATTTCATGAAAATCGTTGGAGCCGATTCCGAGATTCCAATTATACATATACATATATACATATATATATACAAGAATTGCTCGTTTAAAGATATAAGAATAAGATTAATATTTGCAGTTTTTTCTCTCCGCAAAAGCTTATTCCGAAATCCTAATCAGCTTACAGGCTTAAACTTTTCTAATAATAATAATATTAAAAAGTAACAAAATCTATAAAAGATACCTACATTAGTTGTATGTGTTTTTAGGCTTGAAATGTTAATGTTAACTTTCAATACTTATTTAGGTCGTTACGTGTACAGGAGTTACAGAGTTTACAACTTTTGTAGTGTGGGAGATAAGCCCCTATCAAACTTTGGCTTATTCATTTTGGGTTTTACAAAAGTTTTACAGCTGCAAAAAAATTGAGATATAAATCCTATGTCCTTAATCCCATACGACAGAGTTCTTTTAAATGTCAATTCAATTTATATAACGTTTACGAAACTTTATAGGGGCTGTGGCTGCCTACTGGATGAGTTCAGATATTGACGACCTTAATATTGGACATACCAATTATTTTCTGCACATTATGTTATGGTATGTTATTTAGTCATATAGTTTGGAAACAGAGGGCGCTGTGTGTATTATTTTATTGCAATAATTTAAGTCAAGGGATGGGGTATTTATTCTAATCTCAACAAGTACTATATAGTACAATGCTAAATAGTAGAATTTCAGTACTTCTTTGAATTTGGGAACAAAATAACAACTTTGTCCTAGAATTATTCAAAGAATACAATTGTTTACAATATTCATTTTACATCTGAAATATCCTTACAATTCATAATCCTTCACATGGATATGCCTCGTCTCGCCGTTATGTTTACGTCCCAAATGGAATAAGTAGCGAACCTATTGCCATACCGTACACAAGGTTCTTAGTCATCAATATTTATCACACATAGCTTACGAAATTAATTTCGAAACATCATTGGTTTTGAGCATATGTGAGGATTCGAACCCGTGACCTCTGGATTCAGAAGCGGCTGCTTGACCACCACTATCGGACCACCGAGGCTTAGTCTGCAGTCTTAATATAATTATTTTATTATGAAGCAACCTCACATGTTTTGAATTTAAGTACCTTATTTTCCACACATGCAATAAGCGGTGACAATGTAATTTCAGGCTTCGTTTATTTCACTACATTCACGATGTATGGAGGGAGCAATGATTGCTGTAAGAGATTACTGCTAGTACCAAAGCGTACTGCGATAAATATTCACGCTATAAAATTCTTTAAAATAATATGTCCTCTAACACAACGTTTCGCGGCATTGAGAATCTAAATATTGTCTCGGTGGTCGAGCTTCCTGCATATGAGTGGAATTCATTCCGGGCTCACACCAATAATTCTTCGTAGTTCTTTTCGGTGCTTAAGTGTAATGTGCCCAGTGTATGACAGAGGAGACGAGGCTAAGCAGCCGCTACCTATACTTTTAGGTAATTTTGGACACAATGGATTTTATTCCTATTTTTATAGGATAAAAGACAAAAAAGCAAGCAGAGTATAGTGACTAACGCCGTCTATGCACATCTGCAACATCAAGAGAGTTAAATTTGCGTTTCCATCACTCTTGATGACTCCCTCCCTCTATTCTCTGATAGAGGGAGGGAATGGGGTCAGGAGTGGAATTTCGGAAGTGTGGAGGAAACGGATTCGGCCACCGGTTACCTTTTGCATTGATCCAAACGCGGCTTGAGCCGCTATACGTTAATATTCTTAGAAGTCGTAATATGTCACCTGCTGAGTCGGCCCAATCATCCAATGAATATTAAATGCATGCATGCACCACTACTCTTAAAATTCGCACTCATATTCATCACAGTGCCAGCTTTCATTACTTTAGAGATTTTCCACTTATGCTAACATGTCAAGTTGTGGGGATATGACCAAACCACAACCAGATTTACAATCAGCGTTTAATAATGAATATAAATGCATTAAATAATCTTATGACAATTTTCGTCCAATCTATTTGACATTAATTTGAAAAGTGGTTCTAAATTTTTTTCCCACATTTTTCATTCCAGGTCGTCGCACCACTATCCTCTCCCTACAGCGTTTACTCATATCGCCAAAGAAAAAAATGTATTTTTGCTGTGTATCCTGTAGCCTAATTTATCAATTATTAATTATTATTTTTTTTTGGAATTAATATAAAAATGATAATTTAAATATTGGTGTATTTAAATTATCCTATATAAATATAACCTAATCTATTTATTATATATAACGCCAACAATAACCGGCGAACGGCCCCTATACCAAGAATCGGTTATTTCAAATAAAAATTTGCTGTCTCTAATAAAAAAATAATTTTCAGTTTCTTCATTGAAAATTATAGAAGACGAAATTATGCAGAATTGTTTGCTAGTTCAAGTCCTAGTTGTTTGAAGTTCAATCAAGTGCGTTTCAAAGTCAGTTATAATTGAAAATTGAATCAATATCAATAGCGACGGAATAGAATATCGATGGAATTCTGTAGTACAAAATAGAAGACATGAAATGATTTGATAAATAGATTTAAACATCCTTTACTATATAAGTATGACTCGGTTAATATATAAAAAGGACATATTTTACACTTTCTATTAGTCTTTTTTTATATTCCTGCTAATTTCGGAAATCGCTAGTCAGATTTTGATTAGACTTCTCCTAGCAGATAGCATATGCGATAAGGGAAAACTTAGGCTACTTATATGTAATTCCAATCATCTAAATTCATTTATTTATTTGTCTTTCGTAATACAAGTTTACTATTGCTGGTGCCGAACCAACAAAATTATAATTTGACTGTGTTCGTAATATGTTTTATATCGTAATAAGTAACATTATATAAAAAGCGGTTTTCAATAGTGGTAGAGCGAAGCAGCTCGCTGCATGAATGGGCTGGCTCGATCGGTGAAATAACATGACCTCTCAGAACTGGCACATGCCGCGTTTTGTTCGGTGAGAGAGGTACCCGGAGGCCCACTTCCCCTACACCCATCCTTTTCCATCCTACTTCCGGCAACGCAAGGTCGGCAACGCAACTGTAATACTATATGTGTTGCTGGTGTCCATGGGTGGCGCTGGTCACTTACCATCAGGTAATACGCCAGCTCGTTTGCCCTGCTATCCCATAAAAAATAAACATTTTGTTATGGTTTTCGCGCAACCTCTTATGAACTGACATTTACAACTCTTTTATGTACAAAACATCTATTATCTGTGTTTCCGCTGTCGTAAAATAACATTACTACTGACCTCATATGAACAAACACTGCTATAGTTCAAGCTCCATACGTAGTCTTTAGCATTTAATAATTATAGCACAACATTAGTCAAATGTGAGCACTGCCCGATATATTGACATTTATAATCATTGCGTTTTATATAGGAAAGTATCGTGGATAGCCTTTAAACACAATTGTGCCAGTAAATATAAATAAATTTAAAATGAAAAAGCTGTTATTAAATTATGAAATGTAGCTTTTAAAAAAAGCTTGCTCAAACTTATTTATAATAAAGAATTTATGGACTAATAAAAGCTTGTCGCGAGGTTTATCTACTTCGACAAGGTTACTCAGTTTGGTCATCTCATTCAACGCATCATGCAAGTAGTTTACCGCTTAGTTTCGAATAACCAGAATTCAATAAGGAGACATTCTAATTCTATTTCGTCCGCCTTTTGTACATAGATATTAGTCTTATCTATATTGTATTTTAAATTTGATTTATTGTTAATTGTGTAAATAAAGAGTTATCTATCTATTTCAGCTTGCAGCTCACTTTGCCATTTACTCGCGTCTTTTTATTTGATGCCCATATTGTAGAAATGCATTAAAAATATCTATTCCATCTTGAATGGTCCGCCATATTGGATTTAGAATGATGTCACATTCCTTCTCGAGTTATTCTCAACAAACCCTTAAATTTGATACCCGTACTGTACAAATGCTTTAATATCTATTTTTCCATCTTTGGTGATCCACTATATTAGATTTAGAATGACGTCACAAGGGCTTGTTTAAAGGCCTTTCATTTGATAGCCACATTGTATAAATGCATTAAAAATATCCATTCCGCCATCTTGGGTAGTCCGCCATATTAGATATAGAATGATGTGATACATCATCGTGCATTGTCATCCAAGGTAAACGTGTATATAAAATTTCAGCTCAATTGGTTGAAGATATCTTTTTTAAAATTGAGTTCAAAGATTCCACCCGAACATACATTCAGTGCAAGATAAATAAAATCTTATAAAATATTAATTAGTAGCTTTAGAAATGAATAAATAGGTAAGACAAGATAACAAAAATCTATACTTCGCGCCACAAATTTAAGAAACCCAACTTAAGACACCAGTATAGTTTGCAGAAACGTATACATAAAAATATCAGATAATATCAGTATAAATAAATCACTATTCATTAACAATTACTATTCACTTTCCCTTAAAGCCCTTACAAGGTAGCAACCTAACCTAACTGACCTAGCTTCCTGAATCGTAGGGCCCGTAAATTTATTGTTCTTTAAAACACTCGTTTTCAGGTATTTTTAAAAAATTTTATAAAACCACCTATTCCATTTGGGACGTAAACATAACGGCAAGACAAGGCTTAACAGCCGCTGCCTACACCTTCGGGTAACAAATGCGTGATGTTATGTTATGTTATCTTAAGACATGTTCAAGCGTTTCTTCAATAAGACTAAATTTGATGACGAGAATAAGTTACAATTTTCGTAAAAGTGCAAGCGAATAAAAAAAACACATGCATTCAAAAACATGTTTTACGAAAGAGAGAGTGTAATACGACTCATCAATTTTGGTTTATAACGGCATGCACCGCTGCTAGCGGTGGCTACTGGAACGGTGACAGAGTTCAGCAATAGCGATTATAATAACACCAGCACCCACCCGCACTAATAGCGCTTTACATTATAAATAGTATCTAGATGGCCGAAGATAAACGTATTTAAAAAAAAACGAAAATAGAAAAGCATGGATACCTGGATTCAAGGTGTTCAAATGCTGGATTGCCCAATTTTCGCACGAGTTATTACAATTTCGGCGACCGATACTAAATTTAATTCAGTTCTATAGACAGATTTAAATATTCCAGCAGTTTTTGAATGCCAAATACACGCTGAAAGCATAATCGTTAGCTTGATCAATCGGTTGTTCCTGAAACTCCTGATTGCGAACATAGTTACATATAAAGTACAGTACAGTGCATACATACAAGTACAGTTACTGTTACATACATACGAAATAACTATCTGAGTTTTTGTACAATTGTTATACTTAGTCATGCCATAAATATTGTAACAAAGAAAAAACACACAAATATTTGACTAATACCAAGTGTATGGAGAGTTTTAAAAATTGCATTTTGCATTTGGCTCCATACCTACTTTGTGTAATGCAATCACAGCGATTCGGTTCTCTTTATCACCCCACTCCATTTTAATATCGCAAAATATTGTACAATGTATTGGCGCCAAAACGAGAAAACACATTGAACAATCGTATTTTATACGATTGTTCATTGTTGACAAATTCCAAATTCAAATATAATATTTTTTTCATTTTTAGTTGTAACAGTATTTATGGCCTGACTAAGGCCCGTAAGATCAATCACAGTTTAATCTATTTTACCTAGTTTAAACCTCATCTGTCGTTTATTTTGTAAGATCGATGCTAGATAAACCTCCAATAACAGTTTAATCTATAGTTTAGCTTACACCAGGAGATTTTGCCAGTTAAACCGTGGTCCAGCCTAGTTTAAAAATGGCGGTCGTTTATCAGCTTACATCTGACACGACGATTGTGGGTTCATACATAGATTGAGCATAGACTACAATAGATGGCACATGTCAGGAAAAATTTACTAATAGCATCGAATCACTGACAGCGCAACCGCGTATATTAGATTTTGGGGATATTTACATTTCCACACATGAACATTAACTATGTAAAAGTTAACGCTTTGAAGCGCTTTTTACGAACACATTGATAATAATAATAATATCTTGGACACAAATCACACAGCGCCAGTTCCAAACTAAGCAACTAAATGCTTGTGCTATGGATACTAGATAACGGATACTAATACATATATACTTTTCTTTTGTAAATACATACTTATAATACATAGAAAAACACTCAGACGCCGCACAAATATTAATGTTTGTCATAAATATTTGTGCTCGGGTGAGAATCGAACCCCCGACCTCAGTGCTGCAGCCAGTAGTTTTACCAATACGCCACGAGGCCCGTAAGTCACTCACACATTAACAACCCATTTTTGGTCACTTTGTTTGGGTGACTATTGCCGATCTATTATTCTTATATCTATGGTCGCACTATAAAACTTCAAAGTAGAAAGAAAAAGTTTTTTTTTCACGAAATATGCCACAGACAATGTACGAAAGAGTGAATGCTGAGCGAATTTGCCATCTGTCGAAAACTAAACCTAGGTTACGTAATCTATGTCCATTTCGCTGTTGATCTTACGGGGCAGGTTTAAACTGTAGATTAAAATTGACTATAGTTTAGAAAATCGACAGTTTTAACTATGATTGATCTTACGAACCTAAGAATATACTTGCATGGTTTATCGCAGATATTCAAATGGTTATTTAAAGCGACACGGATAATTTTAATTTTTACAAAGGCCCTTGTTGTAAATAAATATTACAGGCCATGAAAATTTATAAAAATTCATTGATGTCTGTACAGAATCGATTGATAATTATATATTATCGATATGGTTAATCTTATTATTTTCTTAGGCCCGTAAGATCAATCATAGTTAAAACTGTCGATTTTCTAAACTATAGTCAATTTTAATCTACAGTTTAAACCTGCCTCGTAAGATCAATAATAATAATAATAATAATAATAAAAATTCTTTATTTGCACACCTTAAACTAACAAGAGACATAGGTTGGAGACACGTAAAACATATGGAAGTACAAATAGATCGGCAATAGTCACCCAAACAACGTGACCAAAAATGGGTTGTTAATGTGTGAGTGACTTGCGGGGCTCGTGGCGCATTGGTAAAACAACCGGCTGCAGCACTGAGGTCGGGGGTTCGATTTTCGCCCGAGTACAAATATTTATGACAAACATTAATATTTGTGCGGCGTCTGGGTGTTTTTCTATGTATTATAAGTATGTATTTACAAAAGAAAAGTATATATGTATTAGTATCCGTTCTCTAGTAACCATAGCACAAGCATTTAGTTGCTTAGTTTGGAACTGGCGCTGTGTGATTTGTGTCTAAGATATTATTATTATTATCAATGTGTTCTAAGGGAAATTGGAAAAGCTATAAGGGCAGCAGCATTCTTTCTCAAGACACTATAGCCTACTGCGATCGCCAACCCGCCTGCCAAGCGTGGCGATTATGGCAAAAACCCCCCATGATTGCGCGGACCGGAAGTTGTGGCGCTTTATGAGGGAGGCCTATGTCCAGCAGTGGACGTCAAAAGGGCTTATGATATGATGTGTTCGTAAAAAGCGCTTCAAAGCGTTAACTTTTACATAGTTAATGTTCATGTGTGGAAATGTAAATATCCCCAAAATCTAATATACGCGGTTACGCTGTCAGTTATTCGATGCTATTAGTAAATTTTTCCTGACATGTGCCATCTATTGTAGTCTATGCTAAATCTATGTATGAACCCACAATCGTTGTGTCAGATGTCAGCTGATAAATGACCGCCATTTTTAAACTAGGCAGGACCACGGTTTAAACGGCAAAATCTCCTAGTGTAAGCTAAACTATAGTTTAAAACTGTTATTGGAGGTTTATCTAGCATTGATCTTACAAAATAAACGACAGATGAGGTTTAAACTAGGTAAAATAGTTTAAACTGTGATTGATCTTACGGGCCTTAGGCCCGTAAGATCAATCATAAAAGAAAGAGAAAAAGAGTTTTTTTCACGAAATATGCCACAGACAATGTACAAAAGAGTGAATGATGAGCGAAATATGGACAATAAATAACCAAATGTTGCCATCTGTCGAAAACTAAACTTAGTTTACGTAATCTATGTCCATTTCGCTGTTGATCTTACGAGGCAGGTTTAAACTCTAGATTAAAGTTGACTATAGTTTAGAAAATCGACAGTTTTAACTATGATTGATCTTACGGGCCTTAGACGTATAAAAATATGTCATAAACTAGGGTGAATATTTGTGTTATTAAATTTTATCATTTGTACATTTATTAGAGTCTATAATAATATTTAAGATGATGTAAGTAAATAATTTGGTCATTAAAAACTCTTCAAATAATATTCATATTAACAATTACGATGCGCGTTAATTTTAAATTAAAATAGAAAGCTAAAACATAATTGCTTATTAATGCTAACAATTGTATCTCTTCAATTTTATTCTTTAAAAAGCAAGAATTAAAATTTATTTGGAGTATGATTTATTACTCTTCAAACTCAATAAAAACTAATTTAAGCCATTCTGATGATTTTAATATGATTAATAAAAAGCAGTCCGATTATATTTATTTTGCACTTTTAATTTTACATTGGACACCATTTCGGTATATTAAAATTATCACGAAATTTGTTTTCTTTAAAGAAATAAGATTACGCACAAAAAATATTTTAATGTAGTATTTGGATGATCTAATTATATTTTGATATAAGAAAAGTTATGATAAATGTATTGTAAAAATGAAAACAAGTATTGAATCTATTTTATTCTTAGAAATATCAGACTTATCTATTTTAATATTATGAAGCTCAATATATTGTGTAACCGTAGTTACTACTCATTACATTAGAAGAAGACTAAAGACTACAGCACACTAAAACAATCGATTTTCTATCATAACCTATAGTTGGCTCGATCGGTGAAATAACACGACCTAAACTAGCTCGTGCAATGTTTTGTTCATTGAAAGAACTTTCCAGAAAGTCAAACCCCTTTGCCCCATTTTCTTCTTCTTATTTCGACCCCTTCCCTAAAAATTGGCAAAGCAGTAACATTTGGATGGCGCTAGTAACTTACCATCAGGTGACCTGTTTGCTCGTTTCTGCCCTTTCTCGTAAAAAAAAAATAATTAATTATTAGACTATGTAATGTTACCGGTCCAGTTGCTGCTGACACGAGTCATTTATTCAGAATAAGAAAAAATAATGCATATACATATCAAGTGATTGTAAAAGGAAACCAAATATATACATTCTGTTCATAACGCAACATACACTTTGATCAGTCACAAGGCTTCACTACACTATTGATGTGAGAGTCATTATTATAATCAAATTGACCGGATATCAGATACGCCGAATAAGCAGCACCACGTTGTTGGTCTGACCCAAAATCGACTAATACCAATGACCTTGTAAATTTCCTATCAACCACATGACATGGACGTGATTTTCAAAGAAACTCAAGAACAGAGAGAGCCCTACTTTAACTGGTTTATTTTACTGACACATAATATTATCATCGTCTTAGCAAAGAGCCTGACATTATTTTAAGTAATATCTTTATGGTCATAATCCTGATCGAATATTCATGTTGACGTTTTATTTTTAGCGGTGCTTACTTTTATTAAATAACCAACTACACTAAAAAATAATGTTTATCGAGAAGTATTTTATGACAGAAACCCTAAAAACTAAGTAACTATGTGGTATGACTAAATATATTATTCAAAAATTCAGAATTTTAAAATATTGGAAACCAATCCAGATACCTATTATCGTTAGAGTTTGTAGAGAGTTAGTAGAGCCCTAAAAATCAACAGAATGTATGTACAATTAAAATATGCCTAAGTAGCTAGTAAACATAATTTAGCATACAAAAGTAACATTATAGGATCAAACATAGTAATAACAGAATTTATAACGAACTCAATATACCCCTTTACGTAGAAATTATCCATACAATAATAAAAGTGTGATCTATGTTCTCTTTACCTGCCTCGCCAGGGATGTGAAGTTATCAATGAATGCTATGTAATAGTAGTTTCAATAAAGTTAAAATAATACCTAATTTTAATTGTCTCGGTGATCTAGTATTCGAGCACGCCGTTTTATGAATCCAGGGGTCACGGGTTCGAATCCTGGCACCAATGACTTTTCAAAATAAATTAATTTCGAAAATTATGTGTGATAAGTTTCGATGATGTGCCCGGTAAGGCAATAGGTTTGCCACCTATATATTTGGGAAATTAACATAACGGCGAGTCGAGGCTTAACAGCCACTGCTTACACCTTCGTGTAGAAAAAGGCGTAAAGTTATATTATGTTATGTGATACCTAATTTTAAACGTTAATTAAATTTTTAAGTGATTAATAACTACGATTATCGCTACCCTAATTAAAGTATCTGTAGGATAAATATTAATTGGAAAGAAGGTTTATATATCAGCCACTAGTACATTTTTTTTTAAATATTAACCGATACATATTACTCATAAGTACTAACTACGGACCAAATAAAATATTACCTTAAATTATTTTTAAAGGAGGGTTGACGTAAGGCACAGGGCCGGTCAAAAAGCCACAAAGCCAAATCTTTTGACAAGATGGATAGTTTCGCACGTTATAACAACCCCACTTAGATTGGAGTGGGGGAAGGGAAATAATGATGATTTTGAAATCAAGCGGCGGTTTTATTCAAAATGATACTTAAATTTAAATAATTTTATTCATTTTTTTAATAGACCACCAACAAATGACATACATAAGGTATAATCAAGCGTATTCCCTCAATTGCAAGGCCCTGCTGTAAGGTATAACAAATCCAAACGTTACGTTACGTTGATATTTGGTGCAACAATTTTTAAAATGTGAACATCGAACTTGAGTGCATTATACAGTTGAACGCCTAAATCACGAATTGTAGTAAGTTTGTGAATCTCAGCGCCTTGCAAATAGTATTTATTGACTGGTGGTAATTTATGACGTGTGAATTGAATGTAGTGGCACTTGCTCACATTCAACAACATGTTGTTTTCTATGCACCAATCATCCAGTCTATTCAAGTCCTCCTGTAAGAGATGAACGTCTTGAAGAGACCGAACAGGCTTCGTGATTTTTAAATCGTCTACGAAACGGTAGAAGCTGGAATGTTTGAAGCAATACGCGATATCATTAATAAAAATATTAAAAAGGATTGGTCCCAAGTGTGATCCCTGAGGAATTCCAGAAGTGACTAAATACTTATTAGAGGTGTACCCGTTTATAAGACCTATTAATTAAATTTAATTTGAACCAGTTAATTAAAGTTCCGTCAATTCAGATAAGAATAAGTTTATTAGTCAAAATATGGTGATGTACTTTTTTCGAAGGCCTTGCTAAAATATATTTGTTCTGACAAGGCTAAGGCAAAACTCAATAGATTAATAGTATTGGCCCTAGAGTTTATGAAACCGTGTTGATGGACAGTGGACAGATGGACAGTTTAGAAATTGCTTTTAAAACTCCTCCACCTACCCTTCGGCTATTATATGTACTGGAATCAGAATCGCCCCCGTAAACAATGTAATTGTCGTCAAATAACTCAGAATCGTACACGCCATCGCGCAGCCAAGTCTCAGTCAATACAATTATGTCGTAATTATATAGTGAAATATTGTTGTAGAACTATACGGTTTTACTATTTAAGCCTTGAACATTTTGATAGTATATATTTAGTGGAAAACTGAATTTTACTAATCATATACATGGAAAGTTGCAACGAAAATTTAGAACTACCCGCTACAGTATCTCAGCGAGATCGCACATCAAGGTACGCGATCTTGCTGAGAAATTGTAGCGGGTAGTTCTAAATTTTCGTTAATGATATTGTGTAAATAAGTTGATGTCATTATTATTGTAAGGTACTACTCCTTTACTCAGGTAAGCTAGTAAATCCGATTTGATTGTTACTGGAACACTTATTGTTGTTTAACTTATTCAGACACAATAAATTATGTGCTTTTATGCCTATTTGAACCAACTATTTGTAATTAAATTAAGGAGCCAAGACGTCTTTTAAGGAGGCGCTGGGGTAATTTATAATCGAAACTATACAAAATTATTGTTTTACAAACATTTGGTGTACCTTGAATGAGGAATATTTTTGAACAATTTCTATGAGTAAACGAAATTTCTTCATAACATTTTCATATTTTTTACACAAAAGTCACTTATAAACTTCGTTAGCTTAAAGTAAGTGCTGGTATGTAGAGTTCCTATGAATTACCTCCGTATTTTAGGAGCAGTATATGAATTGAGATGTAAGCTGATATCGTAACGTTATTAGTTTGTACGCGACGAATTTTAATATGTCCTAGATAAATAATTATTTTTGGTACTAGGTTTGACTTATTTTGTATCTACTTTCTACTCTTACAGTTACTAAAATAAATCCATTAGTCTGATATATTTTTTAAGTATTTCTGCTAGGTCATTGCAGCCTATTACTATTTAATTTTTTTCTTCATAATTATCAGTAAATTATACAACATCGCTGCTGTTAAAATCCATCAAACCGTTCCATTTGTATGTGTATTAGTTTATCTTAAAACCCCCAAGGTAAATTAATACACATACAAAATATAAAAAACTTGAGAGGTGTCAAGGGACACCAGGACACAAGGGTTCCTTTCGATTAATTAGTGAAGGAATTGTAATAAAATTTTATTTTTTTTAAGTTATAACATAACATAACATAACATAACATAACTTCACGCCTTTTATTACCCGAAGGTGTAGGCAGCGGCTGTTAAGCCTCGTCTCGCCGTTATGTTTACGTCCCAAATGGAATAGGTGGCGAACCTATTGCCATACCGGGCACAAAGTTTGTCAGTCATCGATATTTATCACACATAACTTCCGAAAATAATTTCGAAAAGTCATTGGTGTGAGCCAGTGTCTGGAATCGAACCCCGGACCTCTGGATCAGAGGCCGTGCGCTCGCCCACTGCGCCACCGAGACCTTTTTTTAAGTTATAATAATATTTTTTTTATTATTAACAAATATAATGTAATATAAACTTAATCAGTAGGCTAATTTTCGTCGCGACGCGCTGGTCCTCCAGGGCTGCGCGCGTCAGCGCGCCGTCGGGGCCGTCCTGCCCCACCTCGAGGCCTGGGTGCTTCGTAAATGGGTCACTGTCACCTACAGGTTGACTCAGATACTCACCGGGCACGGGTGCTTCGGTGAGTATCTGAGTCGAATAAAACGCGAAGAGACGGCGAGATGCCGCCATAGCGCATCCGACCTGGACTCGGCCCAGCACACGCTGGAGGTCTGCCCGGCCTGGGCGGCTGAGCGCCGAGTCCTGGTCGACGGCATCGGGCGAGACTTGTCCCCGCCGGCGTTGGGGGCGCCGCCGGCCGCGCGCCTCTTTACAGCGCGCGGGGGAGTTTCACCGAGGCTTCCCGAGGTTGAGCACCCCCTCGTGATAGAGGGAGGGCGACGGCGGGGTGGACCAGGGGGCTGATACACCGTCCTGGGCCACCCCAACGCCGGAGGAAGGCCGCCGCGAGGTTTTAGTGGGTAACCCTAGGATCGGATTGCAGTTTACTGTGTTGGGAGTCCCACACTACCCCCTGCCGTACCTGCCTGGTGTGCATAAAGCATTTCCTCGCGTAGAAAAAGGCTCCATTTTCGTAATAATTGGCTTGTGTTAACTGAAGTAGGAAGCATATGTTTGGGATTCTATTTTATTTAAATGTCTTGAAAAAACTGCATCAATGGTAGTATTATATTTTGTTGTTGATTCTGCTGGATTATTGTTAATTCTTAAATCAAATTCTTCCTCTAGAAACTGTAGCAATGGTTTTGATTTTTCATTTTATTATTATTTACAAAAAACCTGTATACACTCAACAAAAATAATCGTCGCGACACCACACTGTTCAATGCGAAATAAAAATGAGAATATCTGGCTTGCTTTCTATAAGAGAGAGAGAGAGAAAGAGAGAGAGAGAGAGAGCTAAAAAAACATATATAATATATGAAAACATGGAAAATAAAACTTCAAAAAGAGTTCCGATACCGGGATTCGAACCCGAGCCCCCTGTATGAGAGCAAGGTATCCCAGCCACTAGACCATTTGGGTAGATATACAATGTTCTAAATAAGCCAATAAAAGATGTAGTGTGTCGTGACAACTTTTCGTAATGTTTTTCGTCTAGCCCCCTTTCACAACGCGCGATAAGGAGCTTCGTTCCAATTCTCCTAGCATATTGAGTTAATATCTTGATACCTTAAATTTTGCCTCAAATTTTTCGTAATTACAATTGGGACTAGAACTTTAACGGTGCTAGTGCCGTGTGCCGGCTAGACCAGTGAAATACCACAAACTTACAGAATATCGACCTAAAGTGGCTCATGCCACGTTTTGTTTGATGAGTAAGATACCTATAGATCCCTTTCCTTCCCTCTCCCATCCCACTATCTTATAAGCAGGCAACTTAACTTTGACACTATCAGTTTTTCAGATATCAATGGGCGGTGATTGTCACTGACCACCAAGTGAAACGCTGGCTCGTTTTCTCCCCTATGAAATAAAAAAATCTAAGCCAGCATACCGAAGCATAGCAGCACAGTAGTCACATCTTCCTGTACTGAGGGCGTGAAG
Source organism: Euproctis similis (assembly GCA_905147225.2). NCBI lineage: Eukaryota > Metazoa > Arthropoda > Insecta > Lepidoptera > Erebidae > Euproctis > Euproctis similis. The sequence continues at coordinate 20,058,668 of LR990106.1, forward strand.
TTACACTACAGTCCCTGACAGAATAAAATCGAATAAAAAAAAAACAATAATAAAATACGTTGGTTATTATATAAACAGTTGTTTAATAATAAAATATGTTATATGACGTGCAGCCAGTCGCCTTATTAATTAAACGCCATGGTACCCTTATAATTGCTTATACTGACTGTTATCACGCTACCTGCTTACCTTTAATACAAATATACATTCGGACAATAATAGAAATAATTGTTTGGATAAGGCATAACAAATCACGACTACTAAACTAAAAATATTTTTTATAACTTCAATCTTCAAATACTTTTTCAGGTATAGGCATCGGTTGTTATGCCAGGATTTGCAGAAATCGCAAGTAATATAAATTGTGCATATTTTACTCAGGTAACTTGATTCTCGACTTGGAAAAAGAGTAACTTAACGGTAATGCAATTTACCATGAGACCTATTTTTAAAGTAACTTGTTTCAGCTCTCGAAAACTTCAAGAGTTTAAAAAAAATACCAACCATTTGTAATCCGTAGCAGTTATCATAGTTCAAAACATACATACCTGAATCTTAATGTCCTAATAGCTTTTTCAGTAACTGAATAGAGCTGTGTAACTAAATTACAATACGTAATTAATTAATTAAATTCTCTAATGGCCTATTATATTTACTATTTCTAAATTAAATTTAAACAGCTAATGACGATTTTAGTAGCTCAGAAAAGCCGTAGGCAATTATGAAAAGAATAAATAAAAATATTTTAAAATATATGTCATAATTTCATATTCGAAATTCAAAATGCGTAACTTATTTCATTCGTTCAAGATTCGATTTAAAATTTATCATTTTAGTTAAAAACGAATACTACATCCGGACGCTCGATAAATGAAAATATCGGACGAGATCGAAGATTCTTGGCATTTCTGATACTCAATAAATTCTCAGACAAACAGTATCCCATTCAGTAAGAAGTGTCGTCGTGTTCACATTTTCTCTAATTTGCTCCATTGGTTTCTTTTGTTTGAATCCTTGGGGACAATTGATACAGAGAATAGTATGGTGTAGTTACGATAATAGGTTACATTAAAATGTTTTACCATCTGCCATTCCAAGTGTTTTTAATCTTATTGGATTTATCGATTCAACTTTTAATCAAGGGCAATTCAAATTAAAAGCAGAGTGTTTAATATTTTATTTGATAGGCAATACTCACGTCTTTTATACTCAAAAGTGTAGGCAGTAAATTATGCCTTGACATAATAAATTTTATTGCTTATAATTATATTAAGTAGTGGACCAATTTTATCGGTTATCGATATTAATTAAAAAGATTTTCATGTTTGTGTTAACTAGTATTCGAATTTGAACCTTCTAAATGAGTCTAAGTAGATTCACTTTCTACATACACTTAAAAATAGTCAACAGATATAATGATTAAGGTTATTTTTTTAAATGAAATGTTTAAACCCGAGCGCTTGTACAAAGTGCCTCCGTGCAACAAGAAAATACGGACTCAATCGCCACAAACAGCCTGTTTCCGAGAGGAGGGACTAGGATAAGAATAGTCGGGCAAAATCTTATTTTTTAGAAGCTGGGTGATGACTCCAAGAAACCGGTAGAACTAAAGAGGTAATCTATCGCTTTTGTGAGATTCTGAATTGTATACAATATTAAGTAATTTATATTATTGTGTTCACCTTACTTTAGTTGAACTAATACTTAAACAACAACATCATCATAAATCACGTGTAACCAAACCATCGTGCAATTTAGCCTACAGCACAGCACCTTAGTGACATCTGTGAAACAAAAACTAAAAGAATATAGCAAACAGAACTAATTTTGAAACGTAGGACTAAATCTTTAACATATTGAGATAGAACAATTGAATAATTTTCAATTAAGATTGTAGCGTGCGGTACCATATCCGTTTTTTCCCAGTGCCTATCCTCTCCCTCAGGTGGGCCGCCCTCCGAATAGAAATTTGTTGATTATACCCAAATAGCGCTATTTCGTAATTCGTTCCCGGGTATTGTCCGACGAGCGCGCGATTTTTGGCTTGCTTTTAATACTTGTTTATTAACGTTAGGATGAAGCCTTCAATTTTAATTTGCTTCAGAATATTGAAAGCTTATGTGATTCAATAAATGGATTTAGAAGGTACCAAGTGATATAAACACTGCTTTTTGTCACTTGTTGTTTTTATTACTTGGTACCTTTTGGTTATTACAGCAATTTTTATTCTAATAACTATATATAATGGCATAGATTTAGATTTGATTAGAAAAATAAAACAAATAATAATAAGGCTGACCTTGTAACAATATGCAACCCAAGTTAATATAACAATATTCATAAAAACATCAGAGTGAACGAATGAAATCTGTAAATGAGTTCATTCGTTCATTCTAATGTCGATGGAGGTAAATGACAACTTGTTTCTCTGTTTCAACTTACTCTGTGATGGAATAAAGCAGAGATAATGACACAATGACATGTAATATCTAATTAATTATTTATTGCTGAGTACAAGTTTAATTATCCATTTGATAACGTCTGTCGTAAAATGCTCATCATGTTGCAAATTGTAAACTCGCCACTTAAAACTTTTGGGTGTTCTCGAAGTGAAGTATAATTTTTGATGAGATCGCTAATTTCCCGAAACGAATTGAATACGTTAAGAGATAAATAAATTGTTTTTAATTTGATTTAAATAAAAAATAAGTACTTGGATTAGGATAGGTGACCGACAATATTGTGCGCGGTGTTTGGCAATAGGTTTCGCCACCTACTCTCTATATGGGACGTCAAAAATTCTGCGACTAAGACTTAACAGCCGCTGCCTACATCTTCGGATAGAAAAAAAAGCGTAATTGTATATTATTTTTCCACTTGGCAAAATAATGGTAGATCTATAAACTTAGATTATACTTTAATTATATTCACAAAAAAAATTATAGCATTAAGCTCCTTGCGTGTTCTAAAAGTGAAATAATTTAAAACAATCACTTTCATAGGCCATAATAATACATCAATTATCTAAGCACTTCTATAATATCAATAAAAAAGTTATAATCGTTTATACATAAATAGTTTGTTGTTTTTTTATTATTTTATATATTTCATATAATGGTACTTAATAATTATTACATACATTAATATACGTTTATAGTACATTTATTGTCGTTACGAATTTAATAGTGGTCATTAGCATCGGTGTTTGATAACAAAATAATAACTTACATTCTGTGATAATTTTCAAATTCATTTGTTCTAATATATTTTTAAATATAATTTCGTTTTTATTAATAATGTATATTTTTATATCTCGTATAAATTTATTAATTAATAATTTCTTGAATATAATAGTGTAAGAGCAAATTGCTTAAGGCACAATTACAGACAAAGGCAACACAGAATTGAGACAGAAAGTGATCTGAATAAAAAAAAATCTTCGATCCTCATCCAAATACAAATATAAAACATACAATATCTATGATAAATATAAAAACATGCAGTCGACATATAAACCTAGGGAGATTTGTATGTCGTTTGGATATTTTTAAATTGACTATAGAATAGATATCAATTCACAAAACAAAGTATTTATTATTATGTAGTGATATCCGTTTGTTTAGTTTTCCTGACACAAGCATTTAGTTGGTAAACTAAAAATCAGACTGTGTGTTGTGTAGCGAACATACTGCTTTAAGTACTTCTTACGGAACATTTTCAAGTAACACTACTCAAAGAACATAAAATATTGCAAAGAATAATAATAGGAAATAAATTGATAAGATTATCTTTGAGTAACCACAATATAGGGTGTACGCACGTACTAGTCACGCATATTATGAATTGTGGGTACAAAATGTGGAGGCTATAAAAAGCCCATTTAAGTTGGGACGCTTACATAGTACAGATCGATACAAGCGACTACCAGACCCTGAGTGGCATTGAAGACAAAAACCTCTTGAAAGTTTGGAGTATCAGTTTTTGGTGTAAGTTATAAGTGGTCAGAGGTTGAAATAAAGTCTAAACTAATCTTTGATCATTATTATTAGTCACAGAGTACCAAAAATGGTATTTTTGAGTGCAAGCTTCCTAGACCAAAAGTTTCGTGGTATAGGGACCACTTACTTCTGAACATAGGTCAAGCATTTACACTCAAACACAACGCAACGTATTTACATACAAAAGCATATAATAGCAATTATTATAATTATATTTAGTTTTAGATATAGAATTAAATAATATAGCTATTGATTGATTGATTTTCTAAAAAATAGTATAAGTTTGACGGCTAGGTTTGAGATTTGAAAATAATCTAGACATACGATATTCACTTTGAATAGTCAGTCTACAATCGCTGCCACTTATGAAATGGAAATTTACAAACATTGCCAATCTGAATCTCCTCTCCTGAAGAGGACCGCTTTAATCTTCGATAGCTATTGTTCAACATGAGTACCCGGTTCACATTATAAAAATAATATACTTTAGCGCTAAAAAAACATTTTAACAGCGGTAGCTCACGCAGTTCTCTGAATGAATGGGTCAGCTCGATCAATGAAAGTACCAAACAATTGAACGGCAAGTATCTTATATGTATAATTATATTCACAATTTTGGACATTCACACAGGATGGTGCGCCAGTTCCAAGCTGTTTCAAAGCATGAGACTGTTGACTTCTTCGCGGATAATATTACCAAATTTAGAAAGGCAATCAGCTCGCTCTGAAGGCATTATAATCAACTATTAGTATAAAACCTTATCAATATCACTAATATTAATAATTAATTGTTGTTCATTTTATCTATATAAAATCCATTCAACTCTTATAATTTTCATGTACTGTTGCATTCTTTAACTAATTAAATGTATAATTTTTGATAATGTATATTTATTTAAATATATAATTATTGATTTAAATTTCTTGAAATGTTTAAAATTTTTATTATATTATAATATATATATATCGCCGTACTCGTTTTCTTGTGCATGTAGGTTTTGTCTATAATTATAATAACATTTATCATTTTGTCATAATTTCAGATTGCTATGTAAAAATAAACAATGTATATTATGTTGACAAACAATAAATAAATAAATATCTCGTTTTGTTCAGTAAAAGAGATATCCGCAAGCCCACATTCATCTCTCTCCCTGTTCCATCTTAAAGTACGGCAACGGAACAGTGATAATTGTTGGCGTTGCAGATGTCTATGGACAGTCGCTTACCGCTTCTGCTTACTCTTTTACCCTCTTTTATCATTACAAAAAAATAATTTAAAAAACTAAGCTTAATTGGTCAGTGGTGTTCATGAAGTAATGATTTAAGTGAACGCTTGTGACTTCATGTAAAAATGTTATCTACCCTTTCACTACTTACACGAAAATGTAGCTAGCGGAAATTATGTCTCGACATGTCGAATGAGTTATACGGTTCCGCGGAATGAATGGTGGAGCCAATGACCAGTGAAATATCGGGCACAGCGTTGTCAATCGTCGATATTTATGATACATAATTTTCAAACGATCCAATCAGAAGTGTGCTTACTAAACTACAAGATCATCCAGAAAACAATCAGAGTAAGGAAGTGAAAACAACTATAAATAAGTTTTCTAATCCTTCGATGTGCTATGTTTGTACTTAAACTCAGCTTGAACAGACTTAATGTTTGGTAGAAGATTAGCTATTGTCTTAAGCAGTAAAAATTTACTACTAGAATCATTGGAACAGTGTTAGCGACAAAGTTTAACTACGTCAATACTTAATTGCAAGTCCGTAGCAAAAATGTGCAGAATTATTTATTTATTCCTCTTGATACACAATGTTTTATTAAATTAAACGGTAAAGGAAATAAAGTTATCTCTTAATCATTTAATACTATACAAGCAATGCGTACGACATGGAGTGTCATCAGCAAGCCTGTTCTAAGTACCTAAGCTGCAAACGGGTTGGGGACTGTTTAATTATTTCTCATAATAAATAGGTCAAGTCGAACTAGGTTAAAGAAGTATGTGTACCCGACAAAACAAAATTATCAAGTAAATTGTGTCACTTTATCATGTTTGTCGTATATAGTCAAGATATTTCAGCACTGGTTCTTCTCTTTGGAAGTTCAGATGCATACTCAAGAGATTATAGCACAGGTTCTTCTGTTTGGAAGTTTAGATTTATAGTCGGAGTGGGCAATTTTTTAACATGGATGGATTAAGTCAAAGATATATATTTATTAAAGGTGTTGGTCTTGAAGAAATAAATGGTAGGAAACTGTGGCAAGAAAAAAGTAATACGCCGACCTCAAATGTTGGGAACAGGGCGGAAAATGATGATGATGATTTATGCAAGAGGTTCGGCACGGTTTTTATTGGGCATGAATACACCCTATGTGCCAACACAAAGAAATCAGCCAATCAGGGAATAAAATGTCTGTACGTAAATATGATTTATTTCGATATCATGTCTCGATTCGCTTATTCAATTATCCAGTCTCATGGAGCCATAGATACACATTTTTTTTTGTCATATTAAACATAAATATATAATTTTTTCGGTAATTTTTAATTTTTTTCAAAAATTCAACTTAACATGCAGTAGTGTATACTTTATAGCATATACTTATACTTTATAGAATCTAGTATATATTTAATCTAGTACATTTTTTTAGATATCGATATTAACCAATGTAACTACAATTTATCTTATGTCTTCGGAACTAGAAATCAGATTATAAGTGATAAATCTAGTGTGATCTAGTCAGCATTTGATAAAATATGTTGCTTTTGTCTCGTAAAAATACACGGAAATAAAGTTTTAGGAGCACTATTCTATAGAATCCATTACCTCCGACAAAAGAATAATATTATATACTTATATACATATATCTACAAGAAAATAAACCAGTGGACGCTAATATCTCTGTATTTCTAATGTTAGCAAAAACACAATGCCTCTGGCAGTTGTTTACACGATGTACCAAAGCACATTTAGTTCACCCATTCACTCACTCCTCGCCTGTCGAACAAACATTAACAATGGATGTGAAACTTGATGAACTCTGACAAGTTTCGTCTGACCGCAAATTATCAGCATCCGTCCGCTTTATTTATACAATATGTTCTGGTCGCATTGTTTCAATATTGTAAGCATTATAATCCCCGGCGTTTTCACTGTCGACCGTTATGAATTCACAAGTATCTAACTCTGTCTGTACCTCTTCGATTTTATGATTTCTGTGCTGATTGATATTTGGTATGGATATGAGGTAATGGGATATATTAGTAGAGTTACTACACGCTTTTTAGCAACCAGTTTTATTTCCCGAATATAATATATCATAAGGCAAAACCTGTTGCCAAACGTTTAATAGAATTTTAACATTCACCTGTCATAATTTTCGAAAATTAATGAGTCTGAGCCAGGATTTGAGTAGAAGACTTGTAGTTGAGCAGTAGAATGTTAAACATCGACTCCACTGGTGTGGTATATTGATACACTATGAGTGTTAATGACGATTATCATCTATCAAACTCGCAAAAAAGGAACTGGAACTTAATATGGAAAATCAATCATTTTCTTAGTAAAGTATAGAAGTATAAAGTTGATTCGAAGTTAACTACTAACAAAAATATTCGCACAACTGATGTTTATCTAATTGTAAAGGACAATTCAAATTATGTTTGATGTGAAACATCTATAGTTGAGAGTAAACCTAATATTTGGGTTGGCAATACAGGCCGTGGCGAGGCAACCCCTGCTCTACTATATAAACTAAACGTAAAATTTTTTAACTAGGTAGGAGATTTCAAAAATAAGCGACAAATATTTTAATTGTTAAAGATAACATTATTAAAGTATTATGTATTGTATTTACTAGACAAATTATTTAGTTACGTTATTTAATGCTCTTTAGTTATGTAGGTAATGTTTTCGTCCACATAAAGATTTGATCGTTAATGTTTCTAGAAGTCGGTTTAACTTTTTTTAAAGTAATTTTATTTATAATTTTATTGTCTAAATTTAATTTCATTAAAGAATTTCTATATATTGTTTTTTGTTAATCGACTTTATTATATTCTGTACGAGGTAAATGTTACATCGTCGTTAAGATCATTCAATACAAAATTAGCTAAGAAAACTACAAAAATGCAATGTCCAAAGCAAATTTGGGCATTGCATTTGTGACAGTGGTAGAGCCAAGCAGTTCGCTGCATGAATGGGCCAGCTCGACTGGTGAAATACCACGACCTCTCAGAAGATCGACGTAAGTGGCTCATGCCGCGTATCGTTCGGTGAGAGAGGGTGGCGTTGGTTCCTTACCATCAGGTGACACGCCTGCTCGTTTGCCCTCCTATCCGATAAAAAAAAAATCTTGTATTTTCTATAAAAATACATACAACAAAAATTTTAACAACTCAGTATCATAATTACTTAAAAATATGTAGATAACTCAAAATAATATCACTGAGAGTGTTTTTAATAACAAAACAGAATTATAAACAAGCGTTTTTCATTAAAACCCTCACAAGGAAAAATCAAAATTGAATCTGTTCCTTTGTTCAGAATTAATCCACTTTGAGACTTTACTGACCTTGAGATTCCGAAACTCCAAATTACTTAGTTACCATTAAAATGGACCGAATTCTTTCATTATTTGGATATCAAATTTATAATTTGTATCACTTTCGAGTAAGCTATATTATCATTACATAGTATAAAACAAAGTAGCTTTCCGCTGTCTGTCCCCTTGTATGTTAAGATCTTTGAAACTACGCAGCGGATTTAGATGCAGTTTTTTTTAAGATACAGCGTGTTTTTTATCTATTATTCATGTATAATTGAGCACGTTAATTGTAAACGCTGTAAAAATACTTTTAATGCGGAACAAAGTTCGCCGGGTCAGCTAGTTATATCATAAAACCAAACATAAGTTATCCTTGAAAGAGTAAATTATTTAAACCAACATAAAGAGCTGAAACAGTTCACTGCAAATACCACGGCCTTTCAGAATATCGACGTAAAGTGGCTCAAGCATGCATGCATTTCGTTAGGTGAGGGAGGTTTCCGGAGGCTCACACCCCTTCACCTCCTTTTCCAATCCTGATCCCTTCAAGGCCGGCAACGCAACTGTAACACTATTCGTGTCGCAGGTGTCCATGGGTGGCGGTAGTTGCTTAACATCAGGCGACCCGCTTGCTCGTTTGTCCTACTGTTCCATAAAAAAACTGTAAACAACAGTGGTTTAAACATAAAACAAAGTAGTTCGCTCCATAAATGAGTTGGTTTTACTTCTCATAAAAACGATGTAAAATGGTTGATGCACATTTTATATAATTATATATATAACTTCACGCCAAATCCCTTGCGGGGTAGGCAGAGAGAACGGAGCGCCATAAGGCACGATTTTTACACACCTCACTCACTTCGTTGATTTTCATAACTCTTTTCATGCACGCGCGTCGATTTTTGAGGCTCCTAACATCACCTTCCTCCAGAACACGTTCTATTTGGTCATGGAATGTGTGTCTAGGCAGTCCTCGACTCCTACATACATCCGCTTTTGCATTGTATATCTGCTTAGTCAATTTTGCATCATCCATCCTTTCTACATGTCCGAACCATCGGAGCATGCCCTTTCTTACTTTGACACCGACACTCTCTTTCAATCCGACTTCCTATAATATGCACATTTTATTCAATGAAAATCTTATATACAGTAACCTAAAAAATAGCTTAGGGGTCAACTTACATATAATTTGTTCAAATTAACGAAAACAAATTCATGTACCTACCGCGAACAACAAATATTCAAAAACAGTTCAAAGAAAGTAATTTGTTTTAAGGAAATATTATTAGTGTCTCATACAATGCTATCGTATAAACAATTTAATTCAACCGTAACGCGCTCTGGCGGAAAATTATCAAACACCTAATAAAACACACACACACACACACACATAAAGACATTCTCGGTGGAATTTAATGAAAATACCATTTGTCGAAATTGCCCCCTTTGTAAAGAGCCATACTGGTTTTATAATCTATCTACCGCATCAGTATTTAAATAGCGCGAAAACATAATTTTATTTTTTGGCGCTTTTTGAGCATGCGCGACGGGCCACAGTCCGTTTTTCCCGGCTATGCCGAGCACTACCACAGTCATATCCTTAGGTGATCACTAACACACACACATACAAATTGTACAGCGATTCAAATCACTGACACTCGTCTAGTATCACTCACACTAGCACAATACCTTGTAAATATACTGTGTGTACGAATAAGGTTTCATGCACACAATAAAAGAACAACCCTGGCGATGCTGTGTGTCGTCAGTTAGTTACCCGCAAGGTGTCGTATCAAACAGATGTACTGTTACGAATTTTAAAGGTTTTTATAAATACGTGAAGTGCAACGAGATGTAATATCGAGGGTAGGCAGATCTGAAAAAAAAATTAAGATCTAATAATAGATATGATTGCGACTGATATTAAAAGTTTGTGAACATTATTTTTAAACTAAGTTGTACGGATATTTGTTATTTTTAAGTGAAGTGATAGTGCTGTTTACTGTTCATGTGGTAAATTATAAATGGGAGATTGTTTTTATTTTGAATTCAGTGAACGACAATTAATGATTTCGGATATATCAGGTAAATTATCAGAATATTATTAGATTTATATATTTCAGATATATATATATATATATAATGCTGCATATATTTAATTTGAGTCATATTTTTAAAGTGATTGCAAATTAATTGTACACTTCAAATAGAGGGTTGTGGGTTGTTTTTTGCGAGCAAACTTCAAGTTGACGATTTTATTATTTAATGTAATGAATAAAAATGGTATCGATTATATCTAAAATAAAAATGTTTTTTCACGCCTTTTTCTATTTGTAGGTATAGGCGGCAGTTGTTTTGATTTTGATTTGACAGGCATCAGATTTTTGATTCAACAATGCAAAAATAGTGTGGATTTGCAATAGTAAAAATCTGATCAAAAAATAAGTTACTAATTATTAAATAGCGGTTGATCATAGAGGGGTAAAATGTAGTATTTTTTTTTGTATTCTGTTACCATTTTCCTGGCCTTATACCTACCACTTCAATTGGCGTCGGCACAAAATTCATGTTCATGTCAACTATTAAACAGTCCATACATATCTTTTTATATACATTACAAAAATTATCATTTATATATAAAATAGGGATCAATACTTGGGTATAATTTATTTATGGTCAATTGGGGGGATGAAAAAAGGATTTGCAGATCCTACCGATGTGCACAAAAAAAAATCACGAAAATTGGTCGAGCCATTCCGAAGGAGTTAAATTAAATAAATACAGTAACAGAATTTTTTTATATACTTGACATAAGCAATATAATTATGACAAAATTGTAAAACTGTGCGGTTTTATTGGATATACATATATTATTTGTATTTTTTTTTTACATATTTTCACGCCTTTTCCTACGCCAAGGTGTAGGCACGGGCTTTTGGGGTTTGGCTCGATAAACTTTCAGGTTCCATCTACCTACAGACCACTCAATCGACTAATTTAAATTTGTAATTTTCTATATAAATTATTTGGGTATTTCCTTTGGTAAATAAAAATGACAAAATATCAAAGGAATCGTTCTATGGACACTTGATGACGTATAGAGTAGTTACAGTCGTATTCAGAGTAATTTGTAAATATACATTCAGAATATGTGATTTAACTAAGATATTATATTAATGAATGCTCGACGAAGTATATGAGTATCTATAATCCGATTAATTTAGAGAGATCTTACTGCTCAAATACGTCCATTACTCGAAATCGTCTTTACTGTTATACAGTATAATATTCTTGTTAAAGTTGTTCATATTTCTGTACGTTTGTCATATTTTCTGGTATATATTTATGAACTAGACATGTTTTTATATAAAAATATATATTAAAAAAATTACAATCGTCAATTTGAATTCATATTGATTGATTAATAAAATGATTGACAATATTCTGAACGATGTAAGGCTGTACATACAGGCATTGCTACTTGTTACATATTATATGAAATCAGATCAAATCGGACGCGTCAGTCTTAATTTTGGTATCTTGATCGGAAGGTATTTAAGGTGCCTATATTTCTTGTTAATAACAATAGTACAAAGTAGCGGGAAAAAGCTAGGTTACAATATAAGATTTAGGGATGAACTTTACCGCCCTCTCATTAAAATTTATTTAAAAATAGTTTTTTATTTAATCTTCTTATTATCATTACTTACATTTCAATAAAGATATAATTGCAAAGTCTGTTGTGGTGCTTCAAATTATATAATAATCCACCAGAAAAATTGGATCCATCTCGATAAGTAATTCGTTGTCCACTGCGGAAAGTCCACGTCCCCCCGTCCAATACCACACCTCGTCCACCACATCACCCCAAAGATAAACTGATACATATTCTGAGATGATAAATACACATATATCATATATCGTCAATCTCTTACCAGAAGGAGCAAAGCAGTAATTATTGCTGTTTTTTTTAATTCTAAGATGACGCGCGCTTCACCTTCCAGAAGTCCACAAGTTTATTAATATTATATTTCGCAGGATGCAGTCATTTAAATTAGATTATATAGATTCGTTTACTATATTCCTCTATGTATTAAAATTATTCTGGATAAAAGCATAGCAGTCTTAATCTAAGTTTGAAAAAATGTATTGTTTTTAACTACTAAGTAGATAAATTGGTGAACTTTTTTTTATGGGATAGGAGGGCAAACGAGCAGGCGTGTCACCTGATGGTAAACAACCAACGCCGCCCATGGACACCAGCAACACATATAGTGTTACTGTTGCGTTGCCGACCTTTAAGGGATAGGGGTAGGAAAGGACGGGGAAGGGGGGTGGTCCTCCGGGTACCTTTCTCACTGAACGAAACGCAGCATGAGCCACTTTACGTCGGTCTTCTGAGTGGTCGTGGTATTACACCGGTCGAGCCGGCCCATTCATGCAGCGAACTGCTTGGCTCTACCACTTCCAAAACTGTTTTTACATGACTGGTTTTAATGTACCAATTAAGTTCTGTTAAATTTCTGCTACACCTAAAAGTCATAATTATTATGAACTACCCTGAATTAGTACGGTCGCGAGATATTTGTATTTTTAATCCTAGCCCGGTTTTAATATTTACAAAAATGTTATTTAAGTAGCATACAGCAGAAAAGGATTTGGACCAACTGACCATAATAACATTCTCTTTTGTAGGATAATATAATTTATTTTTTACCTAACGGCACCAAAAGCGAGCTTAAGTTTTCTAAATATATATTTGGCACACATATAAACCAATACCCTGGCTTGATTTTTTATCTTAAGACGTTTAGTAAGATTCATATGTACAAAAATGTTATTGTTTATCGAGAAATAATTAACTTTGCCAATATATATTTTATATTTATATTTTATAATAGCATAATTTCAACAGTAAAATAGAATTAATAAAATTAAACTTGGCGTCGTATTATAATGATATAATTAGCATTTCTCAAAGAAAATAATCAAATTCACGCTTACAAACTAATTAAATTATAAATTGAAATGAGAAAAGTTAATTTTTGTTAATCGTATTATCTTATAGAAAATTATTTACAACTATTTAAAGTAAATACAATATTTAATAATGTTTTAATATCATTTTAGCTTAGATATTCAGTTTTCTTAAGAAATGTGAATGGGTGTTGTTTTGATTTACTAAATAATCATAGCATTAAAATTTAACTGCTTTCTATTTTTTTTTTTTTATGGGATAGGGGGGCAAACGAGCAGGCAGCAACCTGATGGTAAGCAACTAACGCCGCCCATGGACACCAGCAGCACATATAGTGTTACTGTTGCGTTGCCGACCTTTAAGGGAAGGGGATAGGAAAGGATGGGGAAGGGGGTGGGCCTCCGGGTACCTCTCTCACCGAACGAAACGTGGCATGCGCCACTTTACGTCGGTCTTCTGAGAGGTCGTGGTATTTCACCGGTCGAGCCGGCCCATTTAAGCAGTAAACTGCTTGGCTCTACCACTGTTATTTTTTTAACTTGTTACTTAGCAATATGTCAGTATATTAATTTTATCATTATTTATATTGCATTGAATGTGGACAGATTTTGGATTAAGTAACTTATTTTTTTATTATTGTGTGCACAGAAATATATCAAGATCTTGATCTATTTCTGTGATTGTGTGTGAATTTAAAGTTTCCGAGAGATTGATGCTGGCTGTACGCAAAGAATAGTATGATTCATTTTGTCACGTTCCGTCTACGATTCGCGTGCAAGCGAGAAAGCTGATCAAGCAATAAAGTCTCATGATTTGTCTAAGCGTTAATTTGCATTGTGACCCCTATATATCACATTTCCACTATCAGTTACTATAATGCATAAATATTTGCAATCTTCATCAAAGATTTCATCACCAAGTTTTTGGCATCAGTTTGGTGTGCCTAAAATGTTATAATTCCACGCTTAAGAGACATTTGCCAGCTTATCAGCCAGCGCAATTTAAAAGTGATCGTATTAGCCAAAAACTGTGGGCGCTCTCGTACCGATTGTCACGAATCTATGATGTAATAATATACATATTAAAACTATATACATATATATTAAAACCTACATGTATCCTCAATATTTGCTAACTTATCGCCCACGGACTTTTGGCAATGTACAAAGTTTTAGCTGTGATGTGTGACTTATAAGTGACGTAAAAGATGTATGCATAATACCTATGGATAGATTTGAGACGTGATGAGTATTAATATTAAAACGCATATCGTTTTGGTGGCCAATCACAATCATTTATTCAATATTGTATTTTTCACTAATTTCTATTTTTATTAGTACTACTCATTACATTTGCTGTAATAGTAAATGCAATGAGATTATTATCAAACAAAACCTTAAAATATTTATATGATGTGTATGTCTACATATTGCCACAATATATAGACATGTGATCGCTAATTAAATTTTATGCGAACAATAAGCAAAAATAAATTTGCATACTTGTGAGACAGATTTTCTTAAGCATGCATAAATATTGAAAATCGCCATTGCCTTATAATAATTTTAAAAAGAAAGAGAAGTCAATTAAACTGTTACGCTTCAAAATGGTGCTAGATTTATTAAACCAACCAAGTTACATGAAACTTTGTTCCGCATTAAAAGAAATCAATAAGTAAAATTTGGATCTTAAAAAGTTCAATTTGTGCTATTTATCGGCACGCGTTTTGGCGCGTAACGCAACTGCTATGTCCCGCTATGTTAATACTATAATATCTTCGTAAATATTCCATTAAATCACATACTGTACAGGGATATTTTGATCTATATTAAAAGCATAATCTATTTGACACACTTAACTGGATGAAAATTAATACTGTAATGTTTAAAATTGCTTCGTAAATAAGCCATTATTTCTCGTAAAAAGTAAAAAAATAAAATTGGTCATTGTGGGTTATCCTTCAGAGATAGACATATGCCCTTCTGGACTTTTTTGTAGACCTTCTGAAGGTGTTTAATAATGTAGAACATTACTTTGGTCTATCACTTAGGGTACAGCCAGCGTTTGCAATTAAAGTGCTAAATCTCGAAAATTTTCATTTTCTTAACAACATCATATATGAATTATAAATCAAAACTACCCCGTTGACACCCTCTAACTATTAAAAAAAACCGCATTAAAATCCGTTGCGTAGTTTTAAAGATATAGGCATATATGGGGACAGACAGCGGAAAGTGACTTGGTTTTATACTATGTAATGATATATTACAACAAAGTACTTATTGTACGACAGTACATAAACTAAGCACTCGGTTGTTTAACGTCTGGGTGTTTTTCTATGTATTATAAGTATGTATTTGCAAAAAACGTGGTATGTAATAGTTTCCGATACACGCAAGGATTTAGTTGCTTAGCTTGGAACTAGAGGGCGCTGCGTGTATAGACGCCAAGATATATCCGAGACATGTTGACAATGTTGAAATCGTCAAATAAAAAAAAGCTCCACATAATCGGTTAGTTATATAAATGATTTGTAGTTAAGTAAGTACATTAACGCAAAAAAGTCGAGGTAGTAACTAATATTCAATCAGTTACTATTAAACTAGATAGTTACTATAAAACAGTGGTAGAGCCAAACAGTTCGCTGCATGATTGGGCCGGCTCAACCGGTGAAATACCACGACCTCTCAGAAGACCGACGTAAAGAGGCTCATGCCGCGTTTCGTTCGGTGAGAGAGGTACCCGGAGGCCCACCCCCCTTCCCCCATCCTTTCCTATCCCCTATCCCTTAAAGGTCGGCAGCACAATAGTAACACTATATGTGTTGCTGGTGTTCATGGGCGGCGTTGGTTGCTTACCATCAGGTGACACGCCTACTCGTTTTCCCTCCTATCCCATAAAAAAAAAAAAGTATAAATAAATCAAATCCTTATATCTGAAAGTTTCCATATAGAATATAAAAAAAAAATTTTATCTCTGACAATTGTTTTCCATTTAGATAGACGATTTTTTTTCTCTCACTAAAATTTCTGCTTTACTTGTGAAACTATTGAAGAAATTTCTCTAAGTCATTAGATTTTTACTGTATTTTAGCCGGAGCAGCGACTTATGCCTTCCTTTATTTTTAAAACATTTTCTTCTTCATTACATAGTATAAAACAAAGTCACTTTCCGCTGTCTGTCCCCTTATATGGATAAATATCTTTAAAACTACGGAACGGATTTTAATGCGATTTTTTTTAATAGTTAGAGAGTGTCGACGGTGTGGTTTAGATCTATAATTCATATATGATGTTGTAAAGAAAAAATGTTAATTTTCGAGATTTAGCACTTTAATTGCAAACGCTGGCTGAACCCTAAGTGATAGATCAAAACAAAGTTCTACATTATTAAACACCTTCAGAAGGTCTACAAAGAAGTCCGCGAGGGCATACGTCTACCTTTTAGGGATAACCCACAATGACTATTTTTATTTTTTTACTTTTTACAGAAATTGTGGCTTATTTACGAAGCGATTTTAAACATTACAGCATTAATTTTCATCCATTCAAGTATCTTCTATAGATTGTGCATGTAATATAGATGATCCTGGCCCTTTATAGCATGCAATTCAAACGAATATTTTCGAAGATGATGCAGTATTAACATAGCGGAACAGCAGTTAAAGCCGATAAATAGCACAAATTAAGCCTTATGATATCCAAAATTTACTCATTTATTACTTTTGATGCGGAACAAAGTTCGCCGGGTCAGCTTGTAATTATATAAAACTATCTGACAATGATAGAGCCACGTAGTTCGCTGCGCAAATGGGCCGGATCGACCGGTGAAATACCACGGTCTCTCGGAACATTTGCGTGAAGTGGCTCGTGCCATGTTTCTTTCAGTGAGAGAGGTATACGGAGCCCTGATCCTCTTTTCCTAATCCATTGAAGGACGGCAACGTGTTCATGTTCATAGGTGGCGAGAAGTTACTTACCATCAGGTGACCCATTTAATCGTTTGCCTTCTCATCCCATACAAAAAAACTAGCTGACCCGGCGAAATTTGTTCCGAATCAAAAGTGTTTTTACAGCGTTTTCAATTTATAATACTAAATCTTGAAATTTATCACTTTTTATTTACTATATTATACACACAAACCACCCTGTTGACACCCTCTATCTAATAAAAAAAACGCATCAGAATACATATATATATATTTCAAAGATCTAAGCATATAAGAGGACAACGGGAAGCGGCTTTGTTTTTAACCGACTTCGAAAAAAGGTTCTCAATTCGTCTGTATGTATATTTTTATTTTTTTTAATTATAGATTTTGTAGTTTACGTTTCTAGAAGTCGATTTAACTTTTTTTTTAAAGTAATTTTATACTATATCATTATAAAATAGTTTGTCTAATATTAGCGAAAAAAGATATCGTGATTAAAGAAACGACTCCGGCTGAAATAGCAGCAAGAACTAATTACATCCCAAATATATTATAGACATAAAATAGTTTGTCTAATATTAGCGAAAAAAGATATCGTGATTAAAGAAACGACTCCGGCTGAAATAACAGCAAGAACTAATTACATCCCAAATATATTATAGACATATTTCAGAATAAGAAATATATAAATACTTCTTATAGTGTACCAAAAATTTTACAATCGTTTTGCTTTCGTTTGGGAATCGCATCGAAAATGCTACCCAATAAATATTTTACATCGATCCCTTGCTGGCGTCTCGTATGACAAGCCGAGCCGCAGGCGAGAGAGTGCGCCGAGCAAAGTAATAATATGACACACGAGTATATTCTTTTACGTCAGATCATATTTGTGGAGTAAACGAAGCGACATCAGATTGCTCTTGTTAGATTCAAGTTTGCCGTTTCATTGATGCCTCACTACGTATTAAGGAAGGGTATCATTTTAAGGGGTGAACTGTATTTGCTGTCAGATATAGTAAATATCACTAACTTAATAATATTTGCTGTGTGTGTTGTTGTTATATTTGTAGTATTCTCAATAGCATTGATTGGTTTATGACTTTTCTTTTATGGATAGTACATTCAGGAGATGTTGATGACTTTTCAGAAGTAGGGTCATAATTTTTAATGACTGTCTTTATTGACAGAATTGGTCTTGAAAGGTGAAATAAAACATTGGTTATGGGCCAAACTAAAACAAATATCTACTAATTACGATGTCGATGGGAATAGATGTAAGTCTTCTTATGAAATTTACAATTTGTAAGTCCAAGGTCGAGCTCCACCAATGATTTCTCGAAATTCTTTTCGGTAGTTATGTGTGATAAATATTGATTATTGACAACTTTGTGCCCGATAAAATGGCAATAGGTTCTACCGATTGTATTTTGGACGTAGCAGCCGCTGCCTGCACCTTTGGGTATAAAAAAGGCGTGAAATTCCGTTTTTTACATTTAATATATGTAGCTAATATTCTTGCATCATCGTCAAATCAACTTGTTAAAAACGATGCCTCCGGCGGAAATTGATTGGGTTTTTTAATAACCAGATCAATTCCCAAATTGATTTACGGATATTTTATATTTCCGAACAAAAATTAAATATGTAATGTTATCATAATCGAGATCCATAAAACGTATCTGGGTTTAATAGTTTGGTAGTAGATGGCGCTGCGTGAATTGTATCCGAAATACGTTTAAATCCGCACAAACTCGTACCGGAAATTAAATTAGCAAGAAATATTATTCAAATTATAATATTACAGACTTCAGATTCAGAACACTATTCGCTATTGAGTTTAAGCATCTTATTCGTTTATGCTATTTTCTTCGGAAGTTAATCCGAAGTACCAAAGTTTCGAGGCTCTTTTCACCGAAATCTTTGCGAGCATTAAAGTTAGGCGGGATTATATATTACGTATAGTTTAATATTGTGGCCATATTTAACAAGAATAATATCTTGATATTGCCTGTGTGTTTTGAAAATAAAACTAAGTAGGATTTCCTATAGTTCCCTGTAAAATTGTTAGTTATTTACGACTATAACGAACAGTAGTAGAGTCCTGCAGTTCCCTGCATAAATGAGCTTGCTCGACCGGTGAAATACCACGACCTCTCAGAATTTCGGCGTAAAGAGGTTCATGCCGCGTTTCGTCGATGGTATACGGAAGCCCAATCCCCTTTCTATCTTCTCCTAGCGACTTAAAGGACGGCAACGCACCAGTGTTCATGGCCGGTGAGTAGTTGCTTACCATCAGGTGACGCACTTGCTCGTTTGCCTTTCTATCCCATAAAAAAGACTAAACGCGTGATTATCTCTCTTTCTTTTGCACAGTCCGGTCAAAATAACATTATTGCATATGTTAGATAAATCTGGATATTAAACATCTGAACAATAGATAATACACTATCATTCATCTAAAAGCCACGTCAAGGTGGCTTGATGATTTGAGTACATTTAATCTAGGTGCAATCACTTAATTTACTTAAAAGGACTCTAATTCAAGCCGTATACGGTTGAGATTCTAATGCATCGTAACATTTTAGAATTTTGCTTTGCAATCGAATATTCCAGATAACCTGAAGCAAAGCTATATGTGTGGTTACATAGGCTTATTTCTGTCTGGATAACAAGGCGCAACTGAGAGAGAATACGTATTCTCTCCGGTAATTCTAGCAGAACAGTGTTATATCTATTGCTTATTAATTATCATACTCTTTGATGTAAGTACCTATTTATGACAATTATAGTTCCCTAAAAATATCAACCATTTAACAAACGGACTTGTAACAAGTGATAATATATTTAATAAACTGAAAGCCATGTAAATGAACTAACTTCTATTGAAGTTCACAACTCATTAATATCACTAAAACTCGTGAAAAAAATTACTTTAAAAAAAAACGTTAAACCGACTTCTAGAAACGTAATACTTTAATAAAGTCATCTTTAACTATTATAGTATCTACAAATGTTACTCATTATTGAAGTCGGTGCAACACAATAGGCTGGCACCGACTCCCAAAATAAGTAACAATTGTAAATATTATAATAGTTAAAGATGACTTTATTAAAGTATTAGGTTTTGTATATCGTATTAAGTATACAAATGAGTAAGTTACGTTATTTATCGCTTTTTAGTTATAGAGGTACTATTTTCATATACTTATAGATTGTGTGGTTTACGTTTCTAGAAGTCGGTTTAACTTTTTTTTAAAAGTAATTTTTAATTGCACAAGTCGTGTGCTTTGCAAAGTTCAATTTTATTTTTTTTTGCTAAACAATCTCCTGATGAAGAAATTGCCGGTTAAAAGGAAAACAAAAGGTAGATAATTGGCAAAACTACCCAGTCTTGAACACTCGAATAAGCCGTGCTTGGAATAATGCGGTTGTTTCACACTAATAAATCACATTAATTTTTTATCATGGCGGCGACTAATTTATTAACTAAAGATGTTATTTTGTAACTGTGAAGTAATTTAAAATTAATTTGAACTGCAGTGATATATGTATATAAAGCATAAGACCCAAGCAGTTCTTTGCATGTATGGGCCGTCTCGACCGGTGAAATACCATGACCTCTTAGAAGATCGACGTAAAATGGCCCATGTCACGTTTTTTGGTGAGAGAGGTACCCGGAGGCCCACCCCCCTTCCCCATCCTTTCCTATCGTACTCACTTAAAGGTCGTCAACTCAACTGTAACACTGTATGTGTTGCAGGTGTCCATGGGCGGCGCTGGTCACTTACCATCAGGTGACACGCCTGCTCGTTTGCCCTCTTATTGCCCATTGCCCATAAAAAAGTGAAAAATTTACTAAAAATGCAAGCATCTTTTCACGAAATATAATAAACTAGCTGACCCGGCGAACTTTGTATCAAAATTCGTTGGGTAGTTTTAAAGATGTAAGCATATAAGGGGACAGACAGCGGTAAGTGACTATGGTTTATACTATGTAATGATGTAAATAATATCGTGCGCATTAATTATTTAGGAAACTTCTCTTATCAGTGGCTGGTTGAGGATATTCTAAACAGTCAATAATATTTGCGGTGTCCACTCCAAACATAAAAAAAATGTTTAGATATATTTTCTTTGTATATTTGAATATATTTTCGTTACGAAAAAAAAAACTAAATTGTTGCTAAAAGTGACTTTATTTTCTTATTTTAAGGTTACTACCCAAAAAATACACCGAGACGATAATAAATACGGAGAGATAAGCACAGTGGTAAAATAAATATTTGGACTTCTTAACAAAGCTTAGGTTAAAATTATGTGAACCGGGCGTAAAGAAACTCTTGAATGTTTTGTTACTCAGTTCAGTATCATATTATTTGCTTTGTGGTACAATTCTACTGCGTAGTACAATATTACCTAAATACTTTGTACCGAATTAAATATTCCTACAATTACTATATAAACTGAGCAGATACAGTGCAATAACAGATGGATGTAGGAGTCAAGGATTTAGCACACGCTTTCCATTTTAATTTTATTTTTTTATGGGATAGGTGGGCAAACGCCAAAACTGCGGCATACGCCGCAGCGCGGCCCATGGACACCTGCAACGCATATAGTGTTACAAATGCGTTGCTGACCTTTAAGGGAGTAGGATAGGAAGGGAAGGGGAAGCGGGGGGGGGCTTCGGGTATCTCTTTCTCCGAACGAAACGCGGCATGAGCCACTTTACGTCGATCTTCTGTCTTTGTCTATCGTCGGTCTTTGAAGAAGATTAATTCAGGAGTCTTGAAAACCGTGTACGATAAGAGTTATAAAAGTCAAAAAAGTCACCAGTGAGATGTGTAAGAATCGTGCCTTATGACGCTCTCTTCGCTCTGCCTACCCCGCAATGGACTTCGAAGTGAAGTGAAAAATAATCCAGACACCACTAAGAATTTATATAATTCAGGTCATAATTATATTGAAAATAATGTTGTGTTTCTACTAAACTATCCTTAGCAATCTGAATCTTTTATAGAATCCAAGTCCCTCTTACAGCTCCATTCAAGTACTAAAATTTAATTAAATTGTAATGATATTGTAATATTCTTAAAATCTCAATTATCCCATAAGTGAAGACTTTAATAGTTGTAATGTCTAGTCTGACAGCTTAAAAATTTAATATTACTCATCATTATGCAGAAATGAAATGGATCCATTTCTGTATCAATATTGATATTAAATTGTCTCAATTAGTCTGGGCACATTTCAAATAGTGAGTTGATCTAGAAAATAGTGATAACTCATCTCAGGTCACCGGGATCACTGTTTTTATCTGAAATTGTTCTAGCCCCCGGGAATACAGACCTGAGAGTAGATGCTAAAAAATATCCCTAATATAAATCAGAGGGTATCGAAATTATAAATGACATTCGCAACGCAATATTTTTTGTTATTTGATTCTCAATCTCAGAATCATAAATGAGAATCACAAAATCGGAACTATTAAGAGTGGCAGACTTGCCATTCGCTGCATGAATTGGCCGGCTCGAACGGCCTTCTTGGAATATCGGCGTGAAGTGGTTTGTGCCACGTTTTGTTCGGTGAGAGCGGTATCTGGAGGCCCAATCCCCTTTCCCCTTCCTTTTCCCTCCTACTCTCTTAAAGGACGGCAACACACCACGGTGTACATGTGCGGTGACAAGTTGCTTATCATCAGGTGACCCACTTGCTCAGGCACCAACTAATCCGGTAAAAAAAAAAAACAAATAGTTCAATCCCCCGACTTTAAAAAAAATTCTTTGTCACACTGAAAATGTACATAAGCAAACTAGCAAACTAAGTTATATAGTACATTTTTGCCCTGGTGTTAATATTAATCAATTAAAAATCTCATTTGTTAAAATGTCAAGTGTTATTTTTGTTTGTTTAATTCCCTTCCAATTAACGTGTCATTTACGAATTGAACATTTTCTAATTTTTCACTTATTCAGAAAAACGTTATGCCAAAAAAAAATGCCGAATTGTCTTTCAGATTCAGAAAATGAATAATTTCTTCCGTCGTTTTTTTCCTCTATTTTACAAAAGAAAATATATTTTCGTAACATTTACGTTAATTACATCAGTAAAATGGAGGAGGGAAATTAAAAACTTTTTTTTTTTTTTGTTAGCAGAACCCTTGAATAGAGTTTTTTGAATGACACTATGAGACAGGCTGTAAATAAATTAAAGTGAAGGTCGACTTTCTAAATCAAAACGTCGTGAGATCGTATCCGGGGTTACACCAATGACCTTTTGGAATTATTTTCGTGTGACAAATATCCAGGAGTGATATGGCAATAAGTTCTGGCCCATATTCCATTATACCCTTTTTATCTAACTTAGAATATCAAGACTATTTCGAAATTGTTTTCGGAAGTTATGTGTGATAAATATCGATGACCGAAAACTTTGTGCCCGGTATAGCAATAGGTTCGCCACCTATTCCCTTTGGGACGTAAACATAACGGCAAGACGAGGCTTAACAGCCGCTGCCTACACTTTCGGGTAACAAAAGGCGTGAAGTTATGTTATGTTAGAATATCAAAGTATGTTTATTTCAATGCAATACTGATCCCAACGCTAACTTATGGAAGCGATAGCTGGGTATGGCAGAGCGTGCATGAAAGTAGGATAAACGCGGTCGAAATGAGGGCATTGCGCAAAATCCGCGGAGTGCCCCTTGCTGACCACGTGGAAAACAAGGTTATAAGGCAGGAAGTCGGATTGAAAGAGAGTGTCGGTGTAAGAAAGGGCATGCTCCGATGGTTCGGCCATGTAGAAAGGATGGATGATGCAAGATTGATTAAGCAGATATACAATACAAAAGCGGATGGATGTAGGAGTCGAGGACGGCCTAGACACACATTTCATGACCAAATAGATCGTGTTCTGGAGGAAGGTGATGTTAGGAGCCTCAAAAATCGACGCGCGTGCATGAAAAGAGTTATGAAAGTCAACGAAGCGAGTGATGTGTCTTCGTGCGCCTTATGGTGCCTTATGGCGCTCCGTTCTCTCTGCCTACCCCGCAAGGGATTTGGCGTGAAGTTATGTATGTATGTTTATTTCACTATTATATTTAATTTTATAAGCTCTTATAAACACGAGCCTTTATTCTCGTGATATTTTCCTTCAAAATTCATTATTGTAATGAACTAGACACTGTATTTATTAAAACAGAAGGACAGCACTGCTCTCCAGTCAAACTGTCAACTTGTCTTGAATGATTGAGAGGGTAAATAAAGAAAAAAAAATCAGCAATATCTTTTATTACGAAGGGGAGAAATATATATACTAAGTTACACATATCGACGTAGGTATTTTGATTTTACTGCCCAAAGGCGGTCATATTATTGGACTAAATTTACTAGGAAATAAAAGATAAGGGTTGATCTTAGTATAGGAATGGAATCATTTGTTTTTATATATAACATAAAACTTTTTCATGTTATGTAAATGCTTTCGCGTTTGTTACAAAAGAAGGAATAAATAATAGGATTGTGACTAGTTAAGGTTCATATTTGTGGACTGCGATTGTAATACAGTTCTTGTCCGGCCTTTTTAAGGTATTTTGTGGTTATTTTTTTGTTTGTGAATAAAAAAACTTAGCAAAGTATAATGTATTATTTAAGAAGTACCTGCTCAGCTTACACCGAATATTAAAACACGTTAAAGAATCACAGACACTTAATATTCTTTTCGCAATTTACTGTAACGATGTGAAATACTGAACCACTGCAGCAGCGTGATTTAAGTATACATATATAATGGCTTCATCACATTTTTAGATGTTTTTAATATACGCTTTTTTTATCGGACAGGAGGGCAAACACGCAAACGTGTCACCTGATGGTAAGCAACCTGCGCCGCCCATGGACACCAGCAACACATACATACATGTTACCGTTGCGTTGCCGACCTTTAAGTGAGTAGGATAGGAAATAATAGGGAAGGGGGGTGGGCCTCCGGGACCTCTCTCACCGAACGAAACACAGCATAAGCTACTTTACGTCGATCTTCTGAGAGGTCGTGGTACTTCACCGGTCGAGCCGGTCGAGCCGTTCATGCAGCGAACTGCTTGGCTCTACCACTGTTAAAGAAACTGCTACAAAAGTATTTTTTCAGCATTTACAATTAAAGTGCTAAGTCTCGAAAATTACCATTTTTTCTTTACTACATGAAATATGCACACAAACCAGTCCGTTGACACTCTCTATCTATTATAAAAACACATCAAAATCTGTTGCGTAGTTTCAAGGATACTGTCATAAAAGGGAACAGACGGCAGAAAGTGACGTAGTTTTATACTATGTATTAATGTGGAAATAATCGACAGTGTGGCATAGTGCCCAAGATTTAGTTAATGATAACCCATCTATCCATATTAACATAACATATCTTCACGCCTTTTTCTACCCAAACGCTTAAGCAGTGGCTCGTAAGCCTTGACTCGCCGTTATGTTTACGTCATAAATGGAAATAGGTGGCGAACCTATTGCCATACCGGACACAACGTTTTTATCCCTCCATAATAATCTTAAGTATTTATGCTACGGTGTGGATCGAACCCGCAAATCAGCAGTGAGTCTTTTATCCCATGCACTAAACATATATAATATTAGCAGACCGCGCGAACTTCCTATCGCTATATTGTATGTAGCTTCCACATAGCCTGTGTTACTCAGTGATAATGTAGCTTTCTAAAGAAAAGAGAATTATTAAAATCGGTCCAGTACTTTTTGAGTTTATTCGTTACATACAAAAATACAAATCTTTCCTCTTTATAATATTAGTATAGATTATAAAAACGCCTTTTTATTGAACTTCTTACATAATAAATTTCATCTATTCGCCAAAACCAAGAATAAGTAGGTTACAGATAATTTCATTCGTCTATCCATAAAATATAAATGGAATCTGTCCCCAATGTGTAAGTATTTATACCGTTCGGGAAGAATCCTATCACTTTTTTTTACGATAAAACTTGTTCTCACTACTTCAAAGAAAATACATACATACTGCAATTTTCTTATATTATCTTATTCTTTATTGTGCGTTTCCGGCAATACGGTATGATTATGAAATAACAATAGATATTTAGATTTCAAGTGCTTTTATAAAACAAATATGAAATGATGTATGAAAAATATTTAAAAATAAATTGAAAAAAAAAAACAGTCTCGGTGGGCCAGTGGTCCAGCACATGGCTTTTGATCCAGAGGTCCGAATTCGAATCCTGCCACAGACTCATAGCGAAGACTTTTCGAAATTGTTTTCGGAAGTGAAATGTGATAAAAATCGATGAGTGAAAACTTTGTGTCTATTCCATTTGGAACTTAAACATAACGGCAAGACGAGGCTTAACAGCCGCTGCCTACACCTTCGGGTTACAAAGACGTGAAGTTATGTTATGTTTGTGAGTGAAAAATAAAAAATAACTGTGAGTATAAGTTGACACTTTCAAATACCTCAATTATTTACAACATATGTAAATAGATCATTTAAATGCTTAATGGTTGGAGCACTATCCTTGTAATGCAGGTATAGTGAAATAAAATCTCGAAAATTGTATGTACATAACAAGATTTTAATTAAATTCACGGAAATTAAAATGCTAAAACAGGGTGTAAAAATATTTTTAATAATATTTCCATTATTAAACAAGATCTAAATACAAAAGAAAACACTGGTAAATAATAAAAAAAATTATATCTTCTGTAACTCCAGAAAAAAAGTGTTGTTAGTAAATTTATCTGGCACAAAGGCGTAATTAAAAATCTCTACGACCTAAGTTAAAAAAAATCACTAAAACAACGTCATTGGATAGTAAACCTGCGCTATAAAAAAGATATAACAAAATATGCCGTAAACTTGTCTTAAACCTTAACCTTATCTCATATTTTACGACTGCCTAAAACGGAATTACTCTAAATTATATAGAATATTATACTTATTTATTTTGAGAGAAACCAGGTGATTTCCTTATTTTAATTCCCGCTCGTCTTTCATTACGATTAACTATTTTCATTAATAGCATATTCGTTTTCTTATTAGAATTTATCAAAATTAATAAATGTCCGTGTAAAAGTAAGAAAGGGCATGCTCCGATGGTTCGGACATGTAGAAAGAATGGATGATGCAAAAGATTGACTAAGCAGATATACAATGCAAAAGCGGATGGATGTAGGAGTCGAGGACGGCCTAGACATACATTCCATGACCAAACAGAGCGTGTTCTGAAGAAAGGTGATATTAGGAGCCTCAAAAATCGACGCGCGTGCATGAAAAGAGATATGAAAAACAACGAAGTGAGTGAGGTGTGTAAAAATCGTGCCTTATGGCGCTCTGTTCTCTCTGTCTACCCCGCTAGGGATTTGGTGTGAAGTTATGTATGTATGTAATAAATCTTTCTAACATTATTATTTCTCTAAGTACTACTACTAGTAATACTTGCAATCATGAAATGGGAAGTCATGATGCCATACATAGGGCACAATTAGTTTAGTTATCAATATTTTGGGAGTTATGTGTCTGAGAGGATTAGAAGAAATGGTCTTGCGTCCTACGTTTGAGGAGGAATGATACTAATATGAAATCTGAACATGGAAGGAAAGCAGAGAAGAGGAGGATTTAAGAAAACATCAATGGATTGTGTGAAAGACGATAAGATTAAGAAGGTCAATAAAGCTAATGATAAGGAAGTATTCGAAAAAGCAAAACCTAAAGTGATGCCAACCCAAATTTTTGCGAATAGGATAAGAAAATGATGATGTTTAATTTATTCTTAAAATTACCAAATAAGTATGATTTCAACGATTGTAAATTTATTATTTATATAAATTATTCATACTTGGACTCCACTATGCTTTTTGTAAATTTAAAACCAAGCCTTGGTGAAACAACAACTCAGTTTAATGAATGATAACGGTCTCAGCGGTCACTTGTCAAGTATTTCCACCTCCCGGTAGTAATGGGACAAATTAGTCCCCCGTGACTGAGTAAGCATCTTAAAAAGGTTCTTAATTATTTTGATAGAGCGCTCATTAAGTTGGGTTTGGGCATTGAGAAATGATGTATATAATGGCTATATTATGTTTTAAGAAACAAGTTAATCAATACGGTTTTTCCTTACAATAACTTCGTGCATTTAACTTGAGGATGTAAGCAACGGTGATTATGCAGGTATTGAAAGACCAGATTATGCTTGTCCTAAATTACTACACATCCAGATCATTTTTTTCTGTCATCGATATTTATCACTTATAACTTCCGAAAAGTCTTTGGTGTGGGATAAGCTAGTAATATGAAACATTATAAATCATAAACGTACAGTATACGATATGATCGCCAGATCAGACCGACTGTAAACTTTAAAAGATTAAAGAAAAGAGTATTGAACTAAGACAAGATACTATAAATATACAAATAAGTACATCATACTTACTTAAATTAGCAATGTCAGTATACGTAAACAAATGTAGTATTGAAGATGAAATTAAGATTAGATTTGTGGACTACTAAAGAGATTATGGCTCCTTAAGATTCTATTATTGCTAATCTACAGTAGACACGTAGTCTAGCTGAGGATAATGTTGTTTGGGAAAAAAGAAGTAATTATTTTATCGTTGTAAGAGTTTTATCTATATTAGTTTAGGTAGTCTTTGAATGGTATATACAGGACAATTTTAAATGTTATTGTATGAACTTAATATACTAGGATTTAGAAACAAGTATGATCAGAATCATAATCACTTAGTAAGTTTCTTCCTCTGCATAATATTAGTATTAAAAAAAATATAGAAATTTATATGTAGACATACAATAAAATAAAACAAAGAAAATAGTAATATGAACAATTTTGTGTTGATTTTCTGTGAAATATTTTACCGGTATTTTATTCATGCAGCAAATTGTATGTCTCTGCTAAGATATAATGCAACGTATAATAATATGTTTAAATTATACTAGTGGACCCGGTGAACTTTGTTCCGCATCAAAAGTAATATATAAGAAAATTTTGGATTTATCACTTTTTCTTTACTGCATCATACATAATTTATAGAACCTATCTAATAAAAAAACCGCATCCAAATCCGTTGCGTAGTTTTAAAATGTAAGCATATAGGGGGACAGACAGCGGAAAACGACTTTGTTTTATACTTTGTAATAATGATGACCTTTAAATTGTGAAATATGGAAGTAAGTGATGAGTATTATTTAAATAAAATTGTTTAAGCAGTTTACGAATGACATTTTTATTGAACTACAGAGACAATATTTTTTTGAATATCAACAATGAAATTTTGCGGTTTATTTTCGTAAGACCGAGCGATGTAGATACAGCTGGTCTGACTTTTCCTACATCCAAGTAGGGTTGACATACACACTATATAAATTTCAAGACATGCTTTTGAATTTATAAATGACAAATAAAAATAATGGCAACATTGTTTCAACAGTTTAGTGATTCAGCAAATTGATTTTATAAAATTATTTATTATAGTTTGAAGTCTTAAATAAAATCTATTACAATGTATAGAACACTGAACAAATTATATTTGCTGTAAGAAAACTGCAAGATTAAATATTACATTGGATATGCTGCTTTAGTATTAAAAAACTGAGTATATTTATTTTAATTGTTCTTATTTTTTTATATAATACTAGAGCCACTCAGATTTAAATTCTCTTTTAATCACAAGTAATTGGTATCTTTAATATAAAACCTTTATTAACACAAAAAAGAGTTTTTTTTACTAAATTATACATACAAACCATCCATTATTGGAATAATGGATTATTATTAACCTGTAATGGATTACAGAAAATAGTATTATATGATACAGTAATGGATTACAGTTTCATATAATACTTCTTCTCAATCAATAGTGATGACGTTATATTTACAATGACTTATTTTCATTACTGTAATTAGTAAAGCCAAGTGTTCCTTAGGCAAGTTACGAAGATTTCCGAATTTGTGGTTACCCTTATCTGAAATCACCAGAAAAACAAAAATGATATTTATCAAAACAAACTCTTGTTTACGTGTTTCTACCAGAAATGTTTGTTGTTTTGCTTGGGAACGGTAAAACAAAATGTTCAAGATCACTTTGTGAATCTGTTTTATTGTAGTGTTTATTGACTATTGACATTTATATAACATTTTTTGTTATTTCACGTATTTTTCTATCGGAAGGTGTAAGCAGCGGCTGTAAATTCTTGATTCGCCTATTTTTTACGTATCATAGGGATTTTTTTCTTATTTTATCTGCGATCAGCCAAGCCGTAAGCAGATTTATTGGGTAATCATTAGCTTGGGTTGGCTGGGCGTTGGGTTTTGTGTGCCCAGCAATTAAAAAGTGACGGAAAAACTAAAATAATATTTAAATTCAATGGTGTAATCCCGGATTCGACCCTAAAAATAGTGAATTCAGAAGCGGGACGATCAATCTCCAGACCACCCCAAAGTAGAGTTAAAACTTCTTATGGTTATTGTTATGTCTCTTGTTATGTTCTCTATGTTTCTTTTTATGTAATAGATATAAGATTATCATAAAAAGATATAAGATTATTAGAAAGTAATGATATTTATGTTTATTTTTTTTGGTAATATACAAGTATAGGAAAAAATTATATACTTCGCGCTAGCTCAACAAATTACGTGTTTTCTATCGCGCCTATCTACGCCTACAATAGCATGAGCAAATTTCCTATATTTTGGGAGTCCGTCAGTTTACCGGGAATTTCTCCACCGCTATATTCTAAAGCATGCACACTATGTAATGATAAAATTGTAAAATACATTATTTTACATTTTTATCATTATTATTTATTTATGTTTTCTAAAAACAATTTGTTTGGAATTGGAACGATTAAAATTAATTTATCTATGGGTGTTTAAGAGGATTTGTTGATAGTTTATATTCACAAATAAGCCTCTTAGTTTACTTGTAGAATAGATAAATAGCCTAGATACCGACTGTCGCACCATCTGCCGGGCTTATTTGTGAATCTAAACCATCCTCGAATCTCCTTGAACTCAAGCAAAAAAATTCATTAAAATCAGTCCAGCCGTCCAGTAGGAGTTCAGTGACATACAAACGCACACAAGAAATATGTATATAAAGATATATACTATTAATGATTTTGCTAAAAACAGCTTCAATACAGAACAAAGATACGAAAAAATGGTTAAAAAAAATTTGCGCTGTTTCTTTAAATATCGTCTCCGCTCTTTGAAGAAAGCATTTCGTTCGAGTTCTTTGACAAAGATTATTAGCTTTGAGTCACAAAGTAATAACTGGCACTCTAGATGTCCCGGAGTGAGTTTGTACTTATTTATTTAAAGATTACAGCACGGAGACAGTTATTAATTTTAGTACAATCCGTGCGGATTATTCTCCTTTGTAATTTTTATTATTAGTAGATATTATTGTCTTTTTAATGTTTTATTTATTTAATTAATGAAATATTATTGAGTATATATTTTAGTAGATTGATAAATAAACTTGTTCAAAGCAAATGGATAAATTAATATGAGCTCTCTATATCATACGGTGGAATCAATAGAATGCTTCTCGTACATTAATTAACAAATATTAATTAACAAGCAATAGATAATATTAATATTAAGAGCATACTAACTCTCGGCGGCGCAGTGGTCGAGCACACGGCTTCTGATCCAGAGGTCAGGGTTCGATACCAGACACTGGCTCACACCAATGACTTTTCGAATTTGTTTTCGGAAGTTATGTGTGATAAATATCGATGACTGAAAAACTTTGTCCCCGGTATGGCAATAGGTTCGCCATTTGGGTTGAGACGTAAACATAACGGCGAGACGAGGCTTAACAGCCGCTGCCTACACCTTCGGGTAACAAAAAGTGTGAACTTATGTTTATGTATATGTTACTAACTATATTACTTTCAAATATACCGGCAAAATAATTTTAATATCTTTGCGCAATAATTAAAAAAAAAGATTTCCTTCAAAAAAAAAGAAAAGCTTTAAAAGCTTTAAAAGTAACAAATTACTTCTTAAGTATCAATTGCCTACAATATGCCTTGTAAAGTATTTGAATTAGCTTCTTCTAATTCAAGTGTTCAACTTGAAGTAGAAGTAGCTAAAACAAATACTTTGCGCTGTTCATTTACGTATTGTAGACAATAATGTGTTTTTTTTTGTTATTTATTATATTTATACACGCAAAGATGAGCGTGATACGATTAAAAAATATT
The DNA here is from genome assembly GCA_905147225.2 of Euproctis similis. Lineage (NCBI taxonomy): Eukaryota > Metazoa > Arthropoda > Insecta > Lepidoptera > Erebidae > Euproctis > Euproctis similis. Next base: position 20,091,397 of record LR990106.1, read on the forward strand.
TACATATTTTATCAAAGCCTCTCCTTTGATGTCTCATAATACTGTATAGCGAGTATAAACAACTTAACCTGTCACAAGGGAGTGTACAAACACGCGACTCGACTTCTGAAAATTTGAGCAACTCATATAATTTCAAAGCAATTTATGTTTACAGCTTAGTAGGTAATCTGCCTTTAATATTTGTTCTCTTAATAAAATATATCGCTACGTAGGAAAATTTACGATCCAATAAAGCTGTTATTCGTCACATAACCAATTTAATCTGCCTGGTCTTTGATGGCTCCACGAATCGTAATAAAATCAGATTAATGTCAGGGTGAAAAAAAAAAACTCTAGCGTTTTCCTTTCGGTAAGTATTGTTCGTTCAAGTCTTCTCCCGGGAACGATTTTGGCGTGAAACGCAATAGAAATTTACATAAAAGATTTAGTTGGAAAGACGAAGTAATTTTGGGCCAGATTTTCCTTATGGAGTGAGTTGGATTCCGATGGGATTAGCCGTTAACACCAATACAAGTTTTGAAACAGCATTGCAAATTACATTCTACTGACTAAAATGAAAACTTCCAACCTCACGACCTGTGGGGAGGAATAGTACGCGTTTATTGCACAACATTATTTTTAGTTTCACACAAACATAAAATTCGCGCCAAATGTCGTCAGATGTACTCAGTGTCTTCAAATGTATTCCTATACACCTCTCACGTTCAGAAATCTTGTGATCAACAGTCGTTTATTTATTTCATAACCAATCTGCGTTATGGCCCTCTTAAACTCGTACATACGCATACATACATAACTTCACGCCAAATTCCTTGCGGGGTAGGCAGAGAGAACCGAGCGCCATAAGGCACGATTCATACACGCCTCACTGGCTTCATTGACTTTCATAACTCTTTTCATGCACGCGCGTCCATTTTTGAAGCTCCTACTGTAAATCCTCTTTTTTCATCTAACGAATCATTTATTTTTATTCTCAATATATAAATTTTGTTAGAAATAAAACTGAATTTGTATTATGCCTTATAGCACTAAAATATATCTCAGACACATAATATGCTCTCATGTAGCTAGCTAATGGACATGATTACGAGCACAAGTACAAGAGCTTTTAAGTAATTTTCGACGCAACACCACAGGTTGCAGGTCCACAGACTGCACTAGTCACTTACCAAAAGGTAACCAGCTTACCCGGTGTGTCTTAAGTTCAGAAAAAATAAAAATAAATAAACAATTAAGTTATAATCTACGACTACATTACAATAATCTTTATCGCTGAGATGTTTGACAATATTGTTACATAACTCAGTCACAGTAATATATATTTGATTGCGTTAATTTATTGTGAGGATATTGCGTACAAATTCCAACAGGATTGTCTACTAATCTTGGCTTAATTTTATGAGCAAATGTTGTTTAGAGATGTTATATAATGTATGTTTTTGTGACAAAATCAGAAACATTATATACGGGATTGTAGTCTGTGAATGAATGGCGTTTTTTAATGTAGTCGAACAATTGGTGTAATGTTCAAAACTGAAATTCAAAGTATTCAAAAATTGTTACAATTATTTTGAAATTTATCACACATAAATGATTAAAAGTCATAGATGTGAGCCAGCATTCTGCAGAGGGTTTTTGATTCAGAACTGAGTTTAAGTAAAAACTTTCTTCTGCACAAAATAGCTAATAACAATAGATAAAACTTTTTTGACAAAATTGTGTATGTTATCGACTCTAAATAAATTTAGAGATTGTACTCGTTACATAGGATACAAAATGGCAATAAAATTGTGCTTAAATAAACTTTTTATATTTTTTTTTTTATATAATTTCCTGATAAGAGCGTAGTGTAAAAGCAACTATTTTAACAGAAAAATATGTAGGTAACATAATTTACAATAATACAATAGCCTAGAGTTGTCACATCCTGGAAAGAATATTTTTTGAAGCTCTAACGCTCTAACTAATAAGGGACACCGGTGCTGCGTCAGCCCCATCAGCGGTACCTAGCTATAACATATCTCCGGTAATCGATATGGATACAAATTTTCTTGCATTTTTAGTGGACGTATTAAAAATATCTGCTATACTTAATATATTATTGTGATTAGATTAATTATCGTAGCTTTGACGTAGGTCAGGTAGCCAGCCGGTCATAAGCCAAACCTATGAAAACATTGTTGACTGGCTCAACAATATTGAGACACCTCTAATAGAGCTTCGCGTGCGGCATCGCGCCACTGTGTTTTTTTTTCATGCAGGAGAAGACTGTTTTCAATTGCGCTTCCCATATTTGCCGAAGTGCTTCGGCGAGCACATCCGCCTTCAAGTCCCATGGAGAAGCTCCAGTCAACCATCACGCTGCCACATTAGTTATCGGAAGTGCTCTTGGAAGCACCACCGCCCATCCAAGACCATACCCATTTATACAGCCTAGAAAGTGATTTAACAACATATGGAAATTACTGAAATGTCAAAGTGCTTGAAGTGTCAAAGTCGTCATTAGAGCATTTAGGTCCACTGATGGACGTAGGCCTCCCCCATTGAACGCCACAAATGAGGGTCCTGTTGCATGCATTGGTTTCCTGCGGTTTTCATCAGGTCCTCGGTTTACCAGATGGTGGAACGGCCTACTCCGCGTCGACTTGTCGACCAGTTCATAGTGTACCTACATAAAATATTTATAATTCTTTTTAAAATATGTTTTAGTCCCGTGTTAGATTTCTTTGAAATCGGTTGTGAAATGGCCGATGAGTTGGATTTGCGAGAGTTTAATATTAGTTATTTGGTGAAAGCTTTTTAACATGTTTCTAGTTTGTTGTGCGTATTAAGTACCTATAAATATCTAATGTGTGTAGTTATTGTGCTTGTGAGTATGGTTATATTCCTATGTTCTTGAGATATGCATGATCGTACATTTTGTGGTTTAAGATTTTGTAATGATTATTTTCTGGATTGCATGATCTGCCAAATTCGTAAGTTGTAAAAAAATGTAATAGCTGTTGTGTTTAAAGAGTAAACAAATCAAAAATTCAAATGACTATTGTTTTTCGTTTGTGTCTGGAATGTATATTGAACCTCCATATTACTCCATAATATAAGGAAGAAATCTTGTTACAGGCGTGTTCTGTCACCTATAGGTTGACTCAGATACTCACCACTCACCGGGCACGGGTGCTTCGGTGAGAATCTGAGTCGAATAAAACGCGAAGAGACGGCGAGATGCCACCATTGTGCATCCGACCTGGACTCGGCCCAGCACACGCTGGAGGTCTGCCCGGCATGGGGGGCCGTGCGCCGACTCCTGATCGACGGGATACTTGTTCCCGCCGGCGTTGGTCGCGGTAATGCTGGCGGGCGAGGAGGAGTGGAGGGCTGTGGTGTCCTTCTGCGAAGCTGTAATGCTCCAGAAGGAGCCGTGGCCCGGGAAGGATGACCCCCCGGTGCGGCCGGGGAGGGTCGTCGGTGGCGCTGCCAGCCGCACGTCTCTTTACATCGCGCGGTCAGAGCCGCCCCGCCCGGGGGAGCTTCACCGAGGCTCCCCGAGGATGAGCACCCCCTCGTGACAGTGGGGGGGGGGACGGAGGGGTGGACCAGAGGGCCGACGCACTGTCCTGGGCCACCCCAACGCCGGAGGAAGGCCGCCGCGAGGTTTTAGTGGGTAACCCTAGGATCGGATTGCAGTTTACTGTTTTGGGAGTCCCACACTGACCCCTGCCGTTCCCAGGCGAGGGGCGTGCATAAAGCATGTCCTCGCGTAAAAAAAGGCGTGTTACCATTCCGATATATTACTAATAATCTTAAGACACTTAAGTAATTTAAACGGTGCAGTCAAGCTCTTACAGTTCACCTTAATCGAACCTAAACGATATACAAGAAGCTTGGTCTATTATAAAAACGACAAATCTACCCTGTAGATAGCAGTGGTTTGGTAACTTGCCAAATAATTCCGCTACGTTTTCAGTACGATACAAGTTAGTGTTACGAGTTATAAGCGATTAGTGTCTTCAGCATGTGGCTTTGGTTAGACTATAGATACGGTTTTAGTAATATTGGCCATAGTTGCATTTGTGCTTGGAGAATTGTATTATTTTACCAAGTTATATAAAAAATTGAAAACGAGTAAAACTTTTAAAAATACTACCCTGTCTTTTCCTGCTTGTGCTAAAAAAATGTGTAGTAGAAACAAGCTTAAGAAAATTGCAGAACAAAACCAAGCTTAAAACTCTTCAACATATATCATTACATAAGTGTATTGTATGTTTATGTATGTATATCTATATTTGCTATTGTGTGTATATCTGTATAATATAAAGATGTATGTATATTAGTATGATATAATATGTATAGTGTGTTTCCACTCTCCATGTAGGTATTATCCTATTATAGATTATATTAGGCACTTATTATTTTTTTTTTTTGCCATTTGCCTACCACAGTTGTCTCTGCACTACCCAAGGTTGACTGGTAGAGAATGCTTTTAGCATTAAGTCCGCCTTTATAATAAAATTGTATATGAAGTTAAATTAATAAACAAAAATAAATAAAAATTATTATAAATTATAATATATAACTCAGTGATGAACGGGAATTAACGCGACACTGTTTTAGGTAAACAAATATTTACCTTGATTAGCTTGACGTTTCGGCCAGGTTGCACTGGCCGTGGTCACAAGCAGACTTTTTAATTATAAAGTTTTTAATTATAATATATGATTCAAGAAGTAGTGGGTTCAAATCCTGGCACACACCAATGACATTTCTAAATTTTCGGAAGTTGCGTGTGATAAATATCGATCACTGACAACTTTGTGCCCGGTATGGCAATAGGTTCACCTCCTATTCAATTTGGGACGTAAACATCGGACGGCCAGACGAGGCTTAACAGCCGCTGCCTACACCTTCGGGTAGAAAAAGGCGTGAAGTTATGTTATGTTATATGTTTTAACTGGAAAGAAATTAGAATATCTTATTTTTGTAATGCGAACCATATACATCGCCGTATTGGACTCGCCTGCCCGTCGTACTACTGCAACTAGTCACGTGTGCGACATGCGACAGATACAGGAAAAAATTTGGGACGATGTAAGTAAAGTTTAACTTTAAAATATTTTTAGTGACTATTTCATAACGAATGGTAATTAATTTAAACATGACAATTCCCAAATGTCTGTAAACAGTGGTAATATAATAATTTGTCAGTTATACAACACGCAACTAAGTTCAATACATTGCTGTCTCAAGACAATAACTGGAGCCATTACGCGGTCTAAATGTACAACTATTGCCCGCACAAGGAACCACTACAAATGGCACGGCTTGCATGTGAATTAATTCAGTAGCGCAATATCAATTTAATAGATACCATTTATACAGCCTTGCGATACTAATTGCTATTACTTAAACTTAAGTGCCAGCGTCTGGCCTATACAACGAGTCTCTATTGATACTCAAATTCACAAAATTTAACCGCAAAAAAGAAAATACTTGAAACGCGAAACTTGTCAAAAGTATAAATAAAATGAAACTTCGGATAACTTTAATTAAGTTATCGAATCAAGACCGTGTCGGTCTTAGAATCGTAATTATTAATTCAACAAGGTATTAAAGTTAACCAAACTGGTTCTGACTTCTTTAATTATCCAATTCCTTTAATATTGTTACCCACTTAATACTTGTTTTTCTTTTTCGTTCTGAGGCAAAGAGAACTTTGAAAGAAGATTCGTATAATAAATATACATTATATTTTTGATATGTCTTAGTATCTTTTTTTTTAAGTTTGATCTTTTAGTTCGTAGAGTTGACAAAGTAATCAATTTTTTTAACAGTGCCTCCTAGTTTTATGAGCTAATTAACAAAAAGCTTGTGTTGTGGAAATTAGATAAAGTATGTATGTATGTATGTGTAGTGTACAGATACACTTTTATTTTGTAAAGACACTACTTAAAATGCATAAAAACATCTAGGCGTCGCACAAATATCCATGTTCATCATGAACAGTTTTATTCGATTAATCATCGAACCCGCCGACCTGTACTCAGCAGCCGATTATTTTACCAATGCACCACGATTGTCGACTTTTTAGTCATTAAAGTTTATCATGATCTTGTGATTTTTTTTTATAGAATTGGGGTAAATGGGGTCAACAACAGTAAGCAACTACCACTACCCATGGATAACAGCAACACATATAGTGCTACAGTTGCGTAGCCTAGCCAGCCTATAAGGTAGTTGGATGGGTAACTTGGGGAAAAGTGGGTGAGCATCTGTATACCTCTCGCACCGAATGAACGCGGCATGAGCCACTTCATGTCGATATTCTAAGAGGCCTTAGTATTTCTTCGGTCAAACTGACCCATTCATGCTACGAACTGCGTAGCTCTACCACTGTTCAAATTCAAACGTATTAAAAGCAATAAAATAATTTATGGGAACTTGTGCAGATCTGTTTTGAATAAAAAGATAATTAGCAACTCACCTTGGCGGCAAATGAGTTTTACTTTTGTGCTAATATTAGAATATATATATTAAAAAGGTGACCTCGGAAAATTGCTTACTCTACGACCTTCTCCATCATTTATTTAGGACTCAGGTTAACTCAATTTTCCAAAGGTAACGACGAAACGGAAGGGCAAGAATATTTTTCGTTTTCTTTTTTTTCTGTCTATTTGTATATTAAGATAAAACAATATGGAGTCTAATTTGCAAAGATATTATATATACATTACTTCTAATGGTATAGAAGCTTTGCAAAGATTTTATCCCGCATTAGGGAACGGTTAAACGGTTCAATGGGAAGTGAAATTGGCAATTCGTGCCAAAGTAGTACAACTTTATCAATTTTCTGCACACATTCATTCAATTTAGAAAAGTGTGAAATTTGTATTTAAGACTTAGGCCCGTAAGATCAATCACAGTTTAAACTATTTTGCCTAGTTTAAACCTCATCTGTCGTTTATTTTGTAAGATCAATGCTAGATAAACCTCCAATAACAGTTTAAACTATAGTTTAGCTTACACCAGGAGATTTTGCCGTTTAAACCATGGTCCTGCCTAGTTTAAAAATGGCGGTCGTTTATCAGCTGACATCTGACACAACGATTGTGGGTTCATACATAGATTTAGCATAGACTACAATAGATGGCACATGTCAGGAAAAATTTACTAATAGCATCGAATCACTGACAGCGCAACCGCTTATATTAGATTTTGGGAACCGCGTATATTTTATTTACATTTCCACACATGAACATTAACTTTGTAAAAGTTAACGTTTTGAAGCGCTTTTTACGAACACATTGATAATAATAATAATATCTTGGACACAAATCACACAGCGCCCTCCACTTCCAAACTAAGCAACTAAATGCTTGTGCTATGGTTACTAGAGAACGGATACTAATACATATATACTTTTCTTTTGTAAATACATACTTATAATACATAGAAAAACACCCAGACGCCGCACAAATATTAATGTTTGTCATAAATATTTGTACTCGGGCGAAAATCGAACCCCCGACCTCAGTGCTGCAGCCGGTTGTTTTACCAATGCGCCACGAGCCCCGTAAGTCACTCACACATTAACAACCCATTTTTGGTCACGTTGTTGGGTGACTATTGCCGATCTATTTTTCTTAAATCTATGGTCACACTATAAAACTTCATAAAAGAAAGAGAAAAAGAGTTTTTTTTCACGCAATATGCCACAGACAATGTACAAAAGAGTGAATGATGAGCGAAATATGGACATTAAATAACCAAATGTTGCCATCTGTCGAAAACTAAACTTAGTTTACGTAATCTATGTCCATTTCGCTGTTTATCTTACGAGGCAGGTTTAAACTCTAGATTAAAATTGACTATAGTTTAGAAAATCGACAGTTTTAACTATGATTGATCTTACGGGCCTTAGGCTTTAAAATAATCATATGTCTTTAAAATCATTAAAATTTATTAATCTTGAAAGTTTTCAATTGCCATTTGCCCGGTTGCATAGGTCTAATTATAATTGGCAAATGTTCCCGAGAAAAGCAAGTGTTTAAACAAATTCGTTTCTATTGGATTATGAGGTCTCCTCTAACTAATTTTCGAAGTTAAACGAGTATAATATAACTTTTTGTTATTTAAATTCACTATTTTTTAACAGTTTTCTTTAGTTTTCAGGTAAGTTTACTTATATGTAGGATGATCCGATTAAAAACGACTGTTCAGTGCCTGTATTACATTATATCCTGTAATATTTTTATTATATTTAAACTAACGGCCGTTCTAACCGTTTAACAGTAGTAAACCCACGCAGTGAGCTGCATGAATGGACCGGTTCGACTGGTGAAAGACCACAACTTTCCGCAGCTTACCTATAATATTTTAAAATCCGACAACGCAAATGTGTTGCAAATGTCCATCCGTTGCTTGCCATTGTGATGAGATGACACGCCTACTTGTTTGTCTCTCTAAGCCATAAAAGGAGATAACCAATCATCATTAATATGTTATTGCATTTAATTAAAGATAAAATATATATCAACAGTAATATAGTGATACAAAATTTGGCTCTGCCCACAAATTAATGGTTGAAATCGCTTCCAACATTAGTGGTATGACTGGTAGGATTTGGCCGTAATCAATAATGACCAAGCGGAATCGATGAACGAGCCGTATTACAACAACAAGAACAATGGACTTTGCCGTTATAAGAATATTTTATATGTTCCTTGTTTTTGGGTATCATCGATTGGTTTTCTGTGACCTCCTTTGTTGGTATAGAGGGTTTGTAGGCTATTGAAATTCAAATTTGTTGCTTTCGAGGCTTCGATGTTTGTAATTTGAAATTGGATAGTTTGTTGCGGCGCTTGTTGTGTGGTGTTTAATGAATTTTGATTTAACAGGTACATAAATTATTATCAGAAATGTATTGAGTATCTACTACGATAGATGTCGTTAGTAGACTTTATACAATTTTTAACAATAATATTATTTTTGAATCAGATTTTATTTTTATATTAGACCGTTTACCTGTTTACCGTTTAATAAAAAAAGGTAATAATTAAAAAAGTTAGTGCTTAGCTTTGACTAGCGATACTGGAGCTTTTAGGTTAAAGTTTATTTTTTTTCTAATCGGTTTAGTAGATTTGGAGATTAACGTGTTCAACTGATTAAAATTCTCAATATTTCAATATTACTATAGATAGGAACCTAAACATTTTATAAAACATATATGACAAAATAAGCTCCCAACAAATCAAAAGTTGATACGAACACGTCGACCGCATTACTTCCCTTTTCATCGTTTCCGCGTCAAATGATTTCGGTAAATATGCGATGAAAATTAATCTGCGGAAAATTATCATTGAGTTCGTGGGGACTCGTGATTTTGATTCGAAACCCTAAAACCTCTTTTAATGGCAGTAATCATTTACGGCACCATCTTTTTTTTTTCATGTTTAATTAAACCGAGTAACAATTTTGTTAATTATGTTTTTTTGATGTATAGTAAACACTTGATGACTTCAAGATTGTACATTTGCAAGAATATCTTTTCGGACCGATCACATAAACAACTCAGTGGTCAATGCTATTGCAATTTCAGGCTAAGTTCTTTTTGATAGGCGGAAAAAAGGAACATGTCGTGAAAATTTGTTTAATTTGTAATGCTTCTTATGTTTTTTAAAGTCTCGGTGGTCCAGTGGTCGAGCTGCCTGCATCTGAATCCAGGGGTCGCGGGTTCAAATCCTGGCTCTCACCAATGACTTTTCGAAATTCTTATCAAAAGTTATGTGTGAAAGATATCGATGACTCATTACTTATCACCGATCTAGCTGACCCGTCGAACTTTGTTCCGCAACAAAAGTAATAAATAAGTAAATTTGGCATTTATAACTTTTTCTTCACTACATCATATATTAATTAGATAAAAATCAGCACGTTGATACCCTCTACCTATTAAAAAAACCATTTTAAAATCCTTTGTGCAGCTTAAAAGATAGTTTAGAAGATAGAAGCATATAAGGGGACAGACAGCGGAAAGCAACTTTATTATATACTATATTATCACTGAATGAATGATTGGCTAGTAAAAAAGTTTAAATATCGACTTTTGAACAAACATAGATTTTTTAAATTCTACAATACCAACGTATCAGTATAAATGTACGACACGTGAGCTAAATCGTTTTATATACAAGAGAATATTTGTATCTGTTGTATGGTTTGTGTTCTACCACGATGTTACATATATAAATTATATCAATTAATATTAGGGTCTTACGGACCCCGATCAGAACCCACATCAAAATCATTATATACGGGGGCGATACATTAATTTTTGTTCCTTATACTACAAAAGGCAGGTACACCAACGAATTTGTAAAATAAATAAATAGAATTAAAACAAATTGAAAGTAAATAGTTTACAGAATTAGACTACTCACTGCGTGACTGTACATATTTCTTTGGAAAAACTTTTTTAAAAGTTCATGTGTATCTGGACTCACTTGTTACCGCCGGTGTACCAACCGTTCTGGAACCGAACGGTTTGGTGCGCGATGATGGCAAGAGACCGGACGGGATGTCTCTTTTGCCTCGGAAGATGGGTATGGTGGCCTTTGGTGTGGGACGCTACTTGCGTTGACACCCTTGCGCCATCGCATCTTCCAAGCACGGTAGAGGTATCCGGTGCTGCTTCGGCAGAAGATCTCAAGCGGCACAAATACAGTCACCTTGTAGATGATTATGTATTTGAGCCGTTTGGGGTTGAAACTTTGGAGACATGGGTTCTGAGTGTTCGTGCACTTTATAAAGATCTTGCAAAGAGGCTGATCGAAGCCTCTCGCGACCAGCGAGCTGGTCTATTCTTCGCACAGAAGATTAGCATTGCTATTCAGCGTGGTAACGCGGCCAGTCTTCTGGGCACGTTGCCAGTAGACCGAGATGCGGAGAAATTTGATTGGTGATAGTTTTTATATTGTAGTTATAGTTATATATTGTAAATAATGTAATTTATTTATTTCTTCCCATTATTCACAAACATTTTACATACCAAATGGAATAAGTGGTGGAACCTTGCACATTGTTGTCACTTAATAATATTTCGGAGAGGTTGTCGACATGAAACAACATGTACACGTTATCAATATAACGTAACATAACTTCACGCCTTTTGTTACCCGAAGGTGTAGGCAGCGGCTGTTAAGCCTCGTCTCGCCGTTATGTTTCCATACCAAATGGAATAGGTGGCGAACCTATTGCCGTACCGGGCACAAAGTTTGTTAGTCATCGATATTTATCACACATAACTTCCGAAAACAAATTCGAAAAGTCAATGGTGTGAGCCAGTGTCTGGAATCGAAACCGGACCTCTGGATCAGAAGCCATGTGCTCCACCACTGCACCACCGAGACTATTAGTTATCAATATCTATAAAAATATAGATATTATCATACACAGTATCTTCCAAAAACAAATGATTTTGATGGAATTTGGATGGAATGGGCGGGCTCGACTTCCATGCCACACATTTATTTTTAGTAACAATATATTGAATAAATAAACAATCAGAATATCAATAGTCCCGGCGGGCCAGTGGTCGATCACACGGCTTCTGAATCCAGAGGTCGCGGGTTAGAATCCTGAGTCATACCAAGAACTTTTAGAAATTAAATTCGTAAGTTATGTATAATAACCATAGATGACTAAAAAAATAAAAATCCGGTATGGCAATAGGTTCGCCACCTATTCCAATTAGGACGTAAACATAACGGCGAGACGAGGCTTAACAGCCGCTACCCACACCTTCGGGTAGAAAAGGCTTGAATTTATGTTGTGTTATCAGAATATCATTTTATTTTTTTCATCATCATCATCAGCCTATTGCAGTCCACTGCTGGACATAAGCCTCTCCCAATGTGCGCCACAACATCCGATTCTCTGCCTTCCGCATCCAGTCTTTTCCAGCAGCCTTTCTGAGGTCGTCTGACCATCGGGCTGGTGGGCGTCCTACGCTACGTTTGCCAAGACGCGGTCTCCACTCTATGACCTTCTTACTCCATCTACCGTCGGTCCTTCGGCAGATGTGACCAGCCCATTGCCACTTCAGCGAGCTTATTCTACGAGCTATGTCGGTTACTCCAGTTCTCTGGCGGATATATTCATTCCTGAGTATATCTTTCAGAGATACCCCGAGCATAGCTCGCTCCATAGCTCGCTGAGCGACTTTAAATTTGTGGACTAGCCCCACCGTGAGTGTCCACGTTTCGGCACCGTAGGTCATCACCGGTAAGACGCACTGGTCAAAGACTTTGGTCTTCAGACATTGCGGTATAGGCGAGCTGAAGACTCGACGTAGTTTGCCATGCAGCCCAACCAAGCTGAATCCTCCTTTCGGCCTCCTTCTCGAAGTTTCGTCTACCTAACTGGATGATTTGGCCTAGGTAGACGTATTTGTTTACGACTTCGAGAACTGACCCTTCGACGCTTATCGGTCCGGGCACGACATGTTCATTGAACATGACCTTGGTCTTGTCCAAGTTCATGCCCAAACCGACACGCCGGGAGGACTCGTCCAGGCTGCGCAGCATTCCGCTTAACTGTTCCAGCGACTCTGCCATTACAACGATGTCGTCGGCAAACCGAAGATGCGAGATGTACTCACCATTCACGTTGATACCCTGTCCAGTCCAATCCAGTGTCTTGAAAACGTCCTCCAGAGCATTGTTGAAAAGTTTGGGAGATATAACATCTCCCTGTCTTACACCTCGATTTACCTCGATGGAGTTCGTCGCCTGGTCCTGTATCTGGACAGCCATCGTGGCGGTGTCATACAAGCATCTCAGCACCTCGATATAACGCCAGTCAATCCGACATCGCTGCAGTGCATCCAGAACTGCCCAAGTTTCGATGGAGTCGAAGGCTTTTTTGTAGTCCACGAATGCCATACACAGCGGCTGATTGTACTCTTCGGTCTTCTGTACAATCTGCTGAACAGTATGGATGTGGTCCACGGTACTAAAGCCTTTTCGAAACCCGGCCTGCTCTGGAGGCTGGAATTCGTCGAGTCTTGCAGCGAGACGATTCGTGACGATCCTTGAGAACAACTTGTAGATATGGCTCAGGAGTGAGATGGGTCTGTAATTCTTCAGTAAGGTTTTATCACCTTTTTTGAAAAACAACACCACCGCACTCCTGCTCCAAGCCTGTGGTGTTATGCCCTGGTGTATGACGGAATTAAAAAGGCTTGCTAATTCCTTTAGGATAGGATTCCCGCCGGCTTTTAGAAGCTCTGTAGTAATTCCGTCATGGTGATGACGGGTACCTTGTTGTTCTGGAGTTGCCCGAGAGCCGCACTAATCTCGCTTTCAGTGACATCGGGAATGTCCTCACTATAGTGACGCGTTAGCGGGGCTCTGTGGTCATCATCGCTGTGTCCAGTTGGCTTGGTCATCCGTGTGGAATAAAGAAGCCCATAAAAAGATTCGATCTCTGCGAGAATCTCGGCTGCTTATTTTTTTAAGTAATGAAATTGTACGTAACATTTACTGCCCACTCTAATTTTATTTTTTGTCAATCCGAAGGTTGCCGAAATTGCTAACAGGAATATGGCCGCCCATTGTACTATCATAATTATAAGGTTTTTTTTTATGTATCTATTATCTTTTGTGTACAGTAAAGTATTTATATAAATCGGTGGTCCAGTAGTCGAGCACTCGCTTCTGAATAAAGAAGTCGCGGGTTTAAATCCTGCCCCACACCAATTACTTTTCGAAATTGTTTACGGAAGCTATGTGAGGATAAATATTGATAACTGAAAACTTTGTGCCCGGTATGGCAATAGGTTCGCCACCTGTTCCATTTGGGACGTAAACACAACTGCGAGACGAGGCTTCATAGCCGGTGTCTACACCTACGGGTAGAAAAGACGTGAAGTTATGGTTATGTTTAAATTAATAATGTGCACAATGTTATAATAAACTCGTACTAGAAATACACTGGGCTCGTCATTTCTTGAGAAGGATTGCAAAAGAAAAAAAACACGATACAGAGCTAATATCAGCTGTTCACGAAACTTGGCTGGAAACTTGTCCCACTTGGCAACAATCGTGAGCTCATGTTTCCTTTTTATATTTACTGCCATATAAAAGCTATCGCCTCAGTTTGCGCCTGCTGTTCTTGTATAGTACCCAATGGTTAGGTATTTTTAAAAGGTAATTTTATGCTATATTTTCGATGTTGCTTTGCTTAACAAGTCCGCATTAGCTCAAGCAAAAGCGGATGCTCGTAGGAGTCAAGGACAGCCAAGACACACATTCCATGACTAAATAGAACGTGGACTGAAGGAAGGTGATGTTAGCACCCTCAAAAATCGACGCGCGTGCATGAAAAGAGTTAAGAATGTCAAAGAAGCGAGTGAGGCGTGTAAGAATCGTGATTCATGGCGCTCTGTTCTCTCTGCCTACCCCGCAAGTGATTTGGGGTGAAGTTATATATGTATATATGTATGTAATTTCTTTGCCACAACAAACAAAGTCAAATCATATCAAATCATCATACGAATATTTTTACTTTACCTACCCCGCCAACTCTACCCAGCGGTAAAAATAGGAACTCAATCACCACGAGCGGCCCGATTGTGATTTTAGGTGGCAACATGAGAAGAACTGGGCAAAAAAACTCGTGTGTCAAATACTTTTTTTCAACCGTGTTAAATATATGCAAATTTTATGACATAGATCACATACATTATTATGTACATTCTATGGCTAACTTTATTCTTCGATAAGTTGTTGCATGAGGAGATGATCCCCACTGAATGGTGCAGCAGTTTTATAGTGGCCATCTATAAAAATAAAGGTGATGCACAAGATTGCAACAGCTATGGAGGGATAAAGCTCATGTCGCACACTTTAAATTATGGGAGAAAGTGCTTGATAGAAGAATGCGAGAAGAGACTGAGGTATCCCAAAACCAATTCGGTTTCATGCCGGGACGAGGGACGACGGATGCAATTTTCGAATTAGTCAGCTCTGCGAGAAATATAGACGAGTGCATAAGAACCTGCACATGGTGTTCGTCGACCTTGAAAAAGCGTTCGATCGTGTACCCTGTGAAATGGTTTGGTGGTGGGCCCTTAGGGAGAAAGGTGTGTCCGAGAAATATGTGCGGATAGATCGCGCAATGTTAAAACACCTTGTACCCATGTCCGGTCGGCCGCGGGTACTAATAAAAAGTTCGGTGTCGCTGTGGGTCTGCACCAAGGGTCTGCTTTGAGCCCCTACCTCATCCTGATAATTATGGACGCTTTGACTTCAAATCTACAGGTGGAGGCACCCTAGTGCATACCCTAGAGAATGATATCGTGATCGTCGGAGAAGATGGACAGGATGTACAGAGCAGACTGGAGCAGTGGAGACAGAAGCTGGAGAGTTTTGGCCTACAAATCAGCAGATCCAAAACAGAATACGTGTTTTGTACTTTTGGCGGTCTTTCTTCTGTTTCCATGACTTTAAATACCTGGAATCTAAAGTGCAACGTGATGGTGAAATTGATCGCGACATACTGTACCGAATAAGCGTTGAATGGATGAAATGGCGACAGGTAACGGGAACAATTTGCAACCCCCGTATGCCTCTCAAATTGAAAGGCAAGATATATAAAGCTATTATACCTGTCGTCATGTATGAATCAGAATTTTGGGCCATGAAAGGGACGGACGAAAAAAGAATGCATGCGACGGAGATGAGAATGTTGAGATGGATGTGTGTAGTGACGAAAAGGGATAAAATACGGAATGATTATGTAAGTGGAAGCGTGAAAGTTACGTCTATAACTAAGAAGATAAGAGGACATCGCCTTGCGTGGTATGGGCATGTAATGACGAGGGATGGTGCACATGTCGTCAAAAGAATGATGAACCTGAATGTGGAAGGAAACAAGAGAAGAGGGAGACCGAAGAAAACATGGATGAATTGTGTGAAAGATGGTAGGACTAGGAAGGGTGTTGCTGTGGAAGAATCGAATGATAGGGAAGAAAAACCTGTTGTGCAAACCCCAAATGATGGGAGAAGGGTAGGAGGATAATGAGGTATAATAATATTAAATTGGGGGTATAAAAATACTAATATTGGGAACAGCTTAAGTTTTAATAATATTATTTTGTTTTAATATATAAATAAAAGCAGTTAGACGAATGTGTACATGGAATGATGAACGGACCTGTCACTCGTAACCGAACACAATAAGTGGCCGAGCGGTAAATTAGACGATTTATACACTTCCGAAATGGAGTAATCTAATAAAGTTGGGTTAGAAACACGGATTTTGTTATATATATAACCTATATGGGTGATGAGGGATGAGCGGTAGCGATTTTCGTGGTGATAAAATCGCTTTTAATTCGTCACTTTGGGCTTCTATCGTATTAGTAATGGATGGGTGGCACCGCTTAAAAGGATAGTGATACCCCGTCTCTTCACAAGGGTACTGATAGGGTTCAGTATCACTTTATCTTTTAGCCTTTCGTATCTTAAGTCTCGATAGCTAAGTGGTATTTTACACTCTGATTTCAAAGATGGGATGATAATATTTTTGAATATTATTATCTTATTCACACTAATGACTTTCAGCGAACAAATTTTGATATGTATACTTAACTCTTATTAGTTGTGGGGAACAATAGGTATATGGTTAACCCAATATGTAGGTGTTGCATTTAAGTACATACATACATACATAACTTCACGCCAAATCCCTTGCGGGGTAGGCAGAGAGAACAGAGCGCCATAGGGCACGATTCTTACACGCCTCACTCGCTTCGTTGACTTTCATAACTCTTTTCATGCACCGCGTCGGTTTTTGAGGCTCTTAACATCACCTTCCTCCAGCATTTAAGTACCACGGTAAAATATCAGGACCTCTTAGAAAATCAAAACTAAACGTATCTCTCTGTAAAATTGTGTTTTTTTTCTTTCTCCAACTAGTTTTTTTTATTATTTCTTTGTGTTTTGATACAGTTCTCTATGTAAAATAATAAGCAAGTTTCTTAAGAACTTTAATTTTTCCAATAGTATCATTTAAAGGCACTCGAAATATGAACTAAAATAAATACGTATACATATTTTATTCTGAAATCTGGTACTTTATACCAGTGAATGAAAATTTCTGTAATGGGAGAACTCAAAAGGACTATTATATTCATTATCATTCTCTTAAAGTTATAACATTGCCAGTTCTGAAAGCCAAAGTTACATTATTAAATGTATATAAATATATACAAACCCGCAACCACTTACTTAAAATGTATTCATAAACAAAACGATACAATTAAAAGACGATTTTGCGTTAAAATTATATGAATAAATTGGGCAATGATAATTCATACATGTAATTAACGAAGCCGGAGAGTAATTTGTTTAGAGAATCGCGGTATATAATGCCAAGAGGCGCTCGAATATTGTATACTGGAACACATTTAAGTTAATTCGATGATATATCATAGAACATAAAGATTTGGCTACAATTCAAGAGGATGCTGTGAGAAATGAAAGCCGCCAAGCTAACCTAAAACTAGACTTGTATGAAATATAATATATCTGCTATAGCTTGTTATATTTTAGCTCCAGATTATATTTATCCTTTTTTCTACAACCTATAGTTTTTTATTTACGTTTGTTTTATATTTTTTCTAGTAATCAACAGAAGGACAATCTGGTTTAGTAGATGTGTTAATTGGGCATAGGAAGATTATGGCTCCATTGGGTGACCTATATCTCTTAATCTCTCTAGAAGCTTGAGAACATCATATCTCTTCAATATTCTATTTTTATGGGATAGGAGAGCCAATGAGTGAGCAGGTCACTTGATAGTAAGTGATTAACTCTGCCCATGGACAAATGCAAACAGTTGTGTTGCCGGCCTTTAAGGAAGTGGGAAAGCAAAGGAGGGGGGAGTGGTTTGTGCCTCCTGATACCTCTTTTATTGAATAAAACGTGGCATGAGTCACTTTACATTGAAATTTTAAGAGCTGGTGGTATTTCGCCGGTGGAGCCGGCCTATTCATGCAGCGATCTGTATGGACTACCACTGCTATAATTTTGTATTATGTGGTCAATACTCTTTTGGTAGCTAGTTTTTAAGTTAACACAATCAGTCTTTAAGTATCTTTTGCTAAGCCTATAAACTTCTCGGATATTTTTCAAGAATTTCTATGTTAGCTGGCAGTACCACAGAGTGGAATACCATACATTTATTTAGGCTTTTGGATTATTTTTAACATAAAATTACCAATATTTGTTTTGTAGCTCAGCGCCTCTTACATCGAAGGTGTAAACAGCATACTATTTACTATTGCCGTACTAAATATTAGACGATTATTAGGAAAGTAAAGGAGTTTCATATATAACATAAATTGGCTGTGTGGCGCCGGCTTAGAATACCGCCACCCCCATCTCTTCCCGTGGGTGTCGTAAAAGGCGACTAAGGGAAAAGCTGGAAGAATGGGCAGCAGCATTCTCTCTAAACAAAATACAGCCTACTGCGATCGCCAACCCGCCTGCCAAGCGTGGCGATTATGGCAAAAACCCCCCATGATTGCACAGGACCGGCAGTTGTGGTGCTCTATGGGGGAGGCCTACGTCCAGTAGTGGACCTTAAAAGGCTAATGATGAATGATGATATAACATAAAGATTGAAAATATAGCTAGTATCATATTTTTGAAGAATCAAAGTATATCAGTCACCAGTCTTTGATTGATTATCGCTTTTCCTCCTACTATATAAGTATTTCTAAGTAGGTCAAACATTGCGTGTTCCATTAAAGAAATTGTTATCTGTAATATCTCCAGATACATTTTCGGTGTTAAGACTGTGTAGTCTCAGTGGTTCAGTGGTCGAGCACGCCACTTCTGAATCAAGGAGTCGTCGTGGGTTCGAATCCTGGTTCACATCCCGAAACTATGTGTGGTAAATAAAGGCAATAAGTTCGCCACCTAGTCCATTTGGGACGTATACTCGCGACTCGCCGTTATGTTTATCCGCTTTAGCTGCTGCCTACATTTTAGGGTAGAAAAAGTCGTGAAGTTATGTTATCTTAGTATCTAACGGCGTGATGGAATTATGTTATACGTTTTGTAGCTAGCCCTAGCGTCTGGTAGTAGTGGTCTGACATTAAATAACATTAAATTAGTTCTTTTTATTTTTTTTACTTGCAATAGTTTTGATTTATATTGTTATTTTATTTTGTTAATTTAAAGGATTGATTTTTTTATTTAAAGGATTGATTGAGGTTTGATTGTAAAGTAATAAATAATATATTTTTATAGGTACGTTACACCAATTATGGTACAGGTAGAGCCAAGCAGTTCGCTGCATGAATGGGTGAAAGTCCACGACCTCTCAGAAGACTGACGTAAAGTGGCTAATGCGGCGTTTCGTTCGGTGCGAGAGGTACCCGGGGGCCCACCCCCTTCCCCATCCTTTCCTATCTCCTATCCCTTAAAGGTTGGCAACGCAACAGTAACACTATATGTGTTGCTGGTGTCTATGGGCGGCGTTGGTTGCTTTCCATCAGGTGACACGCCTGGTCGTTTGCCCTCGTATGCAATAAAAAAAAACAGGTAATACGTCAAATTAAATTATAATCTTTAGGTACTTGATATAATATAATTACTTCCCCGTTTGCTTTTCGCAAAAACATAATCCCCTAAAAATTGCATGAATATGTCGAAGTTCTATCGTCGAAAATAAATTTGGATAAAAGTTTGCACCTTTATAAAAATGACCCGGGAGCTGTCGTAGGCTTAGGATTTTTATATTTACTTTTTTTACGGACAGAGGTTAGTGTGTTTTACTAGAAAGATGTGAATGTTACTCGACTCGCTAATTTATTTATTTTCAATTCTATTAATCAACGGTTTATATATTATTTAGCTAGAAAAAAATAACACTATGTAAAAAGGCACTTTTAGTCATTAAAAATAAATAAATGAATATTATTTTACACTATTTCGAGACTTGGTGTCAATAGATACTATTGAATAGCAAATATAATACGGCTTTTGCTTCTTTCATTGCAGATCATTAGTGAGTTTGTTTAGGCTCCTAACGGGTCTCGGAATTTAATGTAATTTTCTATCATTTATTTAGAGTTCTTACTTTATTCACCTGTATACTCAGCAGTAGCAAAGTTTTAACAATTTAATTACGATTCCAAATGGTGAATGTAAATTACTAACTCTGAGAGGAGATCGATAGTATCAAACACATAATACTCATTTTTGTAGAACTTAACGCATTATTTGTGCCCGGTATGGCAATAGGTTCCTATAGGGCCACCTATTACATTTGGGACGTAAGCATAACAGCGAGTCGAGGCTTAACAGCCACTGCCTACACCTTACTGCCTACACCACCCTAAGGTGTAGGCAGTGGCTGTTAAGTTAAAAAGACGAGAAGTTATGTTAAATTTAACGCATTTTTTCAACTTCAGTATAATTCTTTTTCTTTTCTTGGAAACATATAGCAAAGTTGGTACGCTTATTACTAATACAAATATTATTGACATTGGTTGCCTATGTTTCAGCTGGAAACTAATAATTATTTTCCAAGATTCCAACCCGGGTAGACATAGTAGACCCACGCAATTCTCTGAATTACCACGACCTCTCAAAATATCAACGTAAAGTGGTTTAACCTCTACGCATTTCACTCTGTTAAAGGTCGTCAGCGCAAATGTAACAACAATATACATACAACATAACTTCACGCCTTTGTTACCTGAAGGTGTAGGCAGTGGCTGTTAAGCCTCGTCTCGCCGTTATGTCTACGTCCCAAATGGAATAGGTGGCGAACCTATTGCCATACCGGGCACAAAGTTTTCAGTCATCAATATTTATCACACTTAACTTCCGAAAACAATTTCGAAAAGTCATTGTTGTGAGCCAGTGTCAGCCAATGTAACTACACAAATAAAATAGACTAAATTGTGTGTATACATTTGTCCAGTACATAAACGATTTACATAAACGATTCTTTAAATACACAAGAATAGAGGTTCTACGAAACAATATCAAATTCCTTCAAGTCTCCGTTTTTCCCTCAAACATATTTTATCTAAAGCATTCAATATTTCACACTTTATTTGGCGGCCCTCGCTGACCCTCCTAATTTGCTAGTCAGTGTGCTACCCTTATAAATTGTGAACCAGTTTACCAGCTCACACGTAATATCCACCCCTACCACGCAAGTATTCCCTCAACCGTCCGTGCGTTTAAACTAAGTTCACAAACTTTGCCTTTTTATCTACAGATAATTTTTCTTTTCTGAATCCAATTTTCTTTTTTTTTTCGGTCAATTAATTCTCATTTAACACTTAGGCGAAATTAATTCTTTTAAACTATTGAGTTTCTTCTGAACTCACAGTCACTTTATAGACGTCAATCTCGATATCCATAATTCTATCTCAAATAATCTAGTTTCATCCTACCACCTTTATGGAGTTGATTTGCAAATATATTCGCAAGACACACTAGTTGGTATATCCAGGGCCATATCTGCAATTAGTGAAGACCTATTGAAGATAGAGAAATGGGCCCAAAGATATGGAATATTGATAAATTCGAGCAAGACTCAAGCTATTTTGATCGGAGGCTCTCGACAACTAGCCAAGCTTGACCTGAAAACATTACCGAACGTGACATTCAATGGCACCACTGTCCCTGACAGGGGAAAGGTTAAAAACCTTGGAATATACTTAGTACTCTTTCCTGTTCGGCACAAGTTGAGAAAGTCAGTCGCAAGGTGTTCGGCTCTGCAGGATCCCTGAGAAGACCTTCTACTTGTTACCACGAAGACTGCGCTTGCACAATCTCTTCTCCTTCCTATTCTTGACTATGCCGATACCAGCTATCTTGATCTTAATGAAAACCAACTTGATAAACTTGAGCGTCTTTAGAATCTTTGTATCAGGTTTATATTTGGTCTACACAAATATGACCACATCACTGAATTTCGTAATAAGCTCAAGTGGTTGCCCATTCGCCTTCGAAGGAATACTCACATTCTCTGTCTTCTGTACAATACTCTTTTTAATCCTGCTGCTCCTCACTGTCTTAAAAAACGTTTTACCTTTCTCCATGACACACATGCGAGATATTTGAGATCATCAGTAAGCCTGTCTCTGGATATACCAGCGCATTCCACAAATGTACTTGATAAATCTTTCTCAGTTCTGGCATCACGATTGTGAAATGAATCGCCAGTAACAATTCGACTCGCGCAGAACAAGCTGTACACCGCGTATTACTCTTTCTAGTTCAACATGTCCATCCAAAGGTTGTCTGGAAGAGATCGCAACATGCGATAAGACCGCCTTTTATACTTGATGTATGTCAACTTTTACTATGTATTAATTATGGATTGATGGACTATGCCAATTATGTCCCCTGTAATAAAAATAAACCAACTGTCACGGGTCGGTCACAATTTTGAAATAATCGATTTTATCAATAAATCTATGAATATTTACTAGTTGTCGTTAGACCGTTTAAATCACATACTATGTAAACTATAAATTTAATATCCGTTAAAGCTGCTATTATGTTACTAGTAATTTATTAGCCAGCTGCTGATGTTAAAATAAATTTCCAAACAAAATAATATAGTTTATCGAGAAATCGGCGGATATGTATCATAAACTAAACTAGCTTATATAGATTTAATAAACGGTGCGTATCTTAATATATGAGTAGATACAATCAAATCCAGACAGAACATGTACAGATAAATTAATAAACCTGATACAATCTTAATAAATCAATAATGTGATTAAATATCTCTACCTTATTAATATCAGATGTCAGATATTATCCTACTAAAGACAGTTCATAAATTTACATAAAGGCTGGTGATATATTAATTTGGGAAATAAGCATACGTCTGAAGCAAACAATCGTACGACATCCCCTTGTCACGTGTTATTATCTCAACCGAAATTAATATTGACATGAGACAATAAATAAATATAAAGTAGGAAATTATTATAACATAACTTCACGCCGTTTGTAACTCGAAGGTGTAGACAGCGGCTGTTAAGCCTCGTCTTGCCGTTATGTTTACGTCCCAAATGGAATAGGTGGCGAACCTATTGGCAACCGGGCGCAAAGTTTTCAGTCATCTATATTTATCACACTTAACTTCCGAAAACAACTTCGAAAAGTCATTGCTGTGAGCCAATGTCAGGATTCGAAGCCGACCTCTGGATCAGAAGCCGTGTGTTCGTACCACTGGACCACCGAGACCATCAGGAAATTATTATATCGTAAATATACAAATAATTGTGGGGCAGACAGAATAATCTGAGCGTCGAAAGACACGAAACTTGTGTTGAAGTCAATTCGACAATGAAAATATGACGTGGTCGTGGAAGGAATAATTTGGTCTCATTAAAAAAAATCTCAATCTGTAACGATATTTCAGGTTTGGGCTAGAAATGTTCTAAACAGCAATGCTACCACATTACTTCTCCTTTACTGTTAGCTTCAAACGAATCCCAGCTTATTACAATATTTTCCAGCAAAAATCGTGTTAAATATAGCAATACTTTTACCGCCTATTATTTTTGGGACTAGAAAATTAATCCCCCAAGTATTATTAACATAAGTTTACGGCATGTATAAATTATAAAGCATGACTCATATTTTTAACACCAAATTGGTGGCATGTCTATAATGTTGCCTGATGAAGATGGATCAGAACGGAGATAGAAGAAACAGTTAATTTCCTGAGGTCTCAAATTTAAATTGTTTAAAGTGTTTTTAGACAAGAAACTAAAATATATTTTTATCAAAGCAATTATCAACGTTTGCTTTTGACTTTACATCAAAATTTCTATTATTTAGATTTGTTTCACGCACAAAAGGAACTCTCAAAGAATTCAAGTTTAATTAAAAGATTACCGCAATCACGACCCCTCTTAGTAAACAATGTCGTCAACACACCCCCATCTAAATGGAGGGGGTGATGTCAAAAATAAAGTTATTATTCTTCAGAAAATGCTCGCTTTTACCCGATAGCGTCAGAACGCGGGTTCTGTTTATTGATTTACTATTTTTTGTGTGCATTTTCCTAATGAATAGCAGTAGTTATTAAGGATCAGACTCAGGTCTATAAAATATAATAACACAAGACATCCAGTACGTGTTTGGCATCCGGTGATATTGGATATAGACTTTAAATTTAATAACCCATGTTTGCAGCTTTTAAATAAATTATTATGACAGTTTGTCTGATAATTAATTTAAATAATTGCAAATCAAAATAATTTCCATGCACTGCAAGAAATTCGGGATACGATGGTAATTAATAGGGACATAGGTGAATTTATATCTCCCAAACTGGTTGGTTAACCTTTCTCTTTGTAACTACAGACCTTTAATCATTAACCATGAACGTTTTCATTTACTTTACCCCTTAGTCTTCTTAATATTTTAAGTATAAAATCTATGGGATAACTAGAGAATCGTTATTTACATACATACAGGCAGAGAGGCAAGCACGATTCTTACAAAAGTCACGCGCTTCTTCGACTTTCATAACTTTACTAACTATAAAGCACAAACCATCAAATCTGATATCTGTAATCGCGCACGTACCCTCATACCTGCGTACCTCAATATGACATCAATATCAATTTACATAACCCATTGTTTCCGAGATCATCGCCAAACATATTCCATTATATCCTACAATAACATAATCAAATATGAAAACGTTCAAAATTAACTCGGCCTTATCACTGACGTATATAAACATATTTACTTTGAAACAGCGAACGGCGTCATTAAAATCTGACAATACCAAGTTTACATGAGTCTTGTTGTGATCTGCGTTTACCAGGCATATTATCTATCCCCGAACCCCACCAAAAAGGTGGGGGGCATGTTGAACATTAATCCTTTACAAGTTTAATTGTACACTCATATCTCCAGAAGATAATACACCAATGTCGTCTTGAATAATTGTGTAAGTTTCAATATCACTGTTTTGTTTAAGTGAAACACAAGTTGGTGGAACTATTGCAATCTTAGATATGAATTTGTACTGGAAAGTTGTTCGCGTAGTTTCCAAGATAGATGGTTACTGTATCTCTCTCTCTCTCTCACTACAAACACACACACACACACAAAATTTACTTGTTGGTATCTGTTATGTTTGCATGCCATCTATTTCAGATTGTGTATTTATTTTTATTTGAAATGTGAACAGATGTTCTAGGTTGTATATTATCATAGTTATTGGTGTGATATTATTTGGTATCTACTTACAAAAACAAAACAACAAAAGTAGTAAAAAGAAGTAAGTATTTTTGCAAACGAGTCACCAGGTACTAAACTACTAAGGCCACCGTTGGGTGAGATTGGGAGTTTGGGATAAGACAAGATGGTGAAGAGATTGTTCGTCTTGATACTTCTGGTACCAGTCAAAACACGGCAAGAGTCACTTTACATCGATTTTCTGAGAAATCCTGGTATTTTGCCAGTCGAACCGCTACTTTAACATGTGATAAATTCTCAAGAATTGTTTTAAAAAGTCAAACTATTATTTGAAGTATAGGATATTTTAAAGAAATTTATTCAGGACAAAATGGAAAAGCAATCCTTGTGATTAGATAGAACCACGACTATAGAAAATTACAGAGTGAGCGACGTATTCGGGATATAGTTTCCCGCTCAAGGGTTTCAGTGTGCCTTAGCTATAGTGGGTTATTTCTGTAACCGTTAGTGTCAACTAAAATTAGCTCTAAATTAGTAATTTACATTAGCCATTTGGAATCGTAATTAAATTGTTAGAACTTTTCTATTGCTGTGTCTACAGGTACTTTTTAGGTGAATGAAGTAGCAGCTTTAAATAAATTATACGAAATTACATTCAATTCCGAGACCCGTTAGGAGCCTAAGAAAAACTCACTAATGATCTACAGTGAAAGAAGCAAAAAAAGAGAGAGAGCGGTATTTTATTTGATATTCAATAGTATCTCCTGATACCAAGTCTAGAATTAGTGTAAAATAATATTTATTTATTTAATTTTATTTGTACTTTTATTGACTAAAAGTGCTTTTTTACATAACATAACTGAACGCCTTATGTTACCCGATGGTGTAGACAGCGGCTGTTAAACCTCGTCTCGCCGTTATGTATAAGTCCCAAATGGCATAGTTTGCAGTCATCGATATTTATCACATTTAACTTCCAAAAATAATTTCGAAAAGTCATTGATGTGTCATACACTAACCTCTGTCCATATTCTTTAACATCGTTAAAAGTAAATATAAAAATCCTAAGACTTTTATCCAAATTTATTTTTGACGGTAGTTGTGTGAACGACACATTCGTGCATTTTTAGGGGATTTTTTTTTTGCGCAAAGCAAACAATAGCAATATGTTTATAAATATATTATAAGTCGTCTGGACTTGTCGGATTCATAAAAGTTTGGTTGCGTATTTAAAAGATGAGCCCCACTCCTTAGTTAAACATTTAGGAATCAATGAAAAGAATTACGGAATAGCTCAGGATTTATTAACCCGTCGGTATCCGAATACGCGTGGGATCGCTGATGAACATGTGTCGGCTATTTTAAAAATTCCGCAGCTGTCACCGGTTCACCAGTTGCGGTTTGATCTTTTGAACCCCATCTTAGTCACTATAAAGGCCAATATTGGAGAGTGCCAGACACACTATAGGGTTTGAACTTTCCCGTGACCGCGTGGTCTTTTATACTTTTGCATATAGTTTTGAAATTAGGTCTCGATTTAAACAATTGCATGGTGGAGACTCGACCACGGGCGTACCGATGTTTGACTCCATAGTGAGCTTTTGGAAGACCAGAGCTGCAAATTCGATGGTCAATTTTTAAAGGGAAAATTTGTCTCCAAATCCAACCGGGGCAATAGCATCTTATTAATTCGTCCAGGCCTCATCCGCAACTTAAGCGAAACGCCGGTCTAGGATGTCCACCTTGCATTATAGCCGTCGAGCGACTAAGTAGGTGTGGGGTTTTTATAGGAAAAATCACCACAGTTTTTTAGTTTAGAGCTGGAGTGTGAGACGTTTCCTCGCCTGCAGGTTAGGGCGCTGTTACAATTGTTTGGCACATATGGGCAATATATGTGACGGCAGGCGGCCGTGTCAGCATTGTGGTGTCTCCTTCGGTTTGTTTGCTCGTGGCGCGTCCGCTTGCTATGAGATGGCGTTGTTGTCGGCCTTTGTGTAATCACTGTTGGACCGCCGTTGATTGTCCATGCGCTCTTTCGACGCTTGAGCCACGTAATTCGGGTTTGTTGAATTATTGCGTCGATTGTTATCGCGTGTAAAACTACGCTGCATGACATTTTGATAGGCGTCGTTCGTACTTGTTGTTATCAGTAATCAGGTTAAATTTTGATTTAGTGTACTAAGTGTGGTTTCCAAGGGATTTGTCTATTCCTCCCGGTATCGAATACGCACATATTTCAGACAATATACACATCATATCATTAAGTCCCTCTCCATTATTATACTACATTCCTCAATTTTCCATGATCGATTCCCTCTTCAAAGTCAGGTGAGTAATTTAGACTCTTAGGTAATTATGTTTGGGCGCTATTAACGAACATTATGTAACTTGGAAATTTCATGAACAGCAAAAACAGTGAGATTGCATCAAC
This sequence comes from Euproctis similis, assembly GCA_905147225.2. Taxonomy (NCBI): domain Eukaryota; kingdom Metazoa; phylum Arthropoda; class Insecta; order Lepidoptera; family Erebidae; genus Euproctis; species Euproctis similis. The sequence continues at coordinate 20,119,090 of LR990106.1, forward strand.
GTTTGCTTTCTTAACTGAATGGGCAAACAAATGAGAGAATTCTGTATAGTACTGTCACTTGTGATGAAGTGGATCCCGTATGACAATCCCGAACGTCGTAACAGAGGCGAGACATTTGAATTGAATATCAAACGAGAATTGATTCAAAAGTGTATATCTGCCGGTGACGGGGCCAACATCTAGCTAGACAAGCGAACATAGAACAATTTTGTTGAAAACTTTGAAATACATTATAACAATTTTTCCATTAAAAGTATTTTTTCCGAAAAGTCAATTAATGGTGTAATATAACACAGGTCTTTATAAAATCCACAATCAACAACAAGGCGAGTGAAAGTTAAAAAAATCTTAGGTAGGAGGGTAAACGAGCAGACGTGTCACCTGGTGGTAAGTGACTAGCGCCGCCCATGGACTATGGATATTGCCCACCTATAAGGGAATAGATAGTAGGGATGCGGAAGGGGGGTGGGCCTCCGGGTACTTCTCTCACTGAACGAAACGTGGCATGAGCCACTTTACATCGGTCTTCTGAGAGGTCGTGGTATTTCACCGGTCGAGCCGGCCCATTCATGCAGCGAACTGCTTGGCTTTGCCATTGTAAAAAATATATAATGTCTTTTTATCTATTCTTGTAGTTATAGCAATTATTATCAAAATAAATAGGTACATAGTTACCATGCCACGTACTTTATTTTATGTACAATTCTCACTTATCTTCAAGTTTTCTAATTATTATTTGACAACATTTTTATGTTCTGTTTATTGTTTGGAAGTTTTTCGATTAAAACTTGACATTACGAGCACAAAACAAGTCATATCTTTTCTATTCACAAGCTGTGTATCTTTTATCTGTACATTTAGTAAATTAACAAGTTAGGTTTTGTTAAAGTTATGCTAATATTTTTAGTAGGTGATAATTACATCATAATATTATACACCGTGCTACAGAGGCGGGTAACTGTATTAAATTATGTTTTAGTAGGTACTACTAATAATAAGTGAAGTTATGTATGTATGTATTAATAACTACTAATAAGTAATAATAAATATTCTCGTATCAAACAATAAGTGAGGTTTAATCAGGAACTATTATTGATTAGGAATATATTCAGACTACTTGACTAGGTTAAATTACAGGTTGAGTTAAAATAAAAACATTTTAAGTTTTTAGTAGTATTTGCTAACATAGTGTGTAAGCATGAAAAACAAGCGAACAATTATTGACAATATTCCTGTAAACGTGTTAATTAAAGTGAATTATTTATAACAATATGCATCCATATCTATAAACGAAACGTTAGGAACGAGAATACTTTACTTTTTAAAATTAGTTGACAGATACAACATTTTTTTAATCCTTGCAAAAGCATTATTTACTCGCTTTTAACAGGAACAATATTCAGTTCGGTATTGGTTATCCGGAACAAGCGCTTAATACAGCGTTATGATTACATATTAAGTGGGACAAACGAACAAAGCCAACGAAAAATTGTTAAACAATCGTGTTCACTAAATTCAGGACAAGCTATTTTCAACCTTAAAACTTTATGTTAAAGTTTGTAATCAATTGTAAAACTATGGGAACTGTAACTGAAAACGTGTCAGGGATATTTCATTGTTTTCACGAAATAACCAAACAAATTGTTTTCACACTCCACTGTAGGAAATACTGTTCAATATTTTTGTAGTAGTTTTTATTGATCTTGTCATCGTAAATTTATTTAGAAACTTCTATAAGGCATCTCTATTTCATATATCAACAAATTCAAATATAAAAACAACAATACTATTAAGTGGAAATAGCACTCACTAGCAGACCACTAGAGACACAGCCAAGTCGGAGGGAGAAGCCTCTGTGCTGTAATGCGATTTAAAATAACAGACAAAGAGCCACTATGGCTCTCCGAAAATATTAATAGATTTTAGTGTTTCTTTGGAAATACAATAGTTGATGCCTACAATATATACAAGATACGACGAATAATACGAATTTATCGGTTTTAGCATAATGATATAGTCTCTGTATTGAATCAGCATTTTTTGCAGTAAGCGCTTTTAATCATAGAAACAACAACAAAATTCAAAACATTAGTATCAATATCATATTGTTCTGTTCTATTCTAACACAAAAACTATTTTTTTTTCTACTACTTAAGATTAGCTACTAAGAATAGCAAGAACTTGTCATATTTACTCCCATGTAGAATGAAAATAAGTTCATTAGAATATAACATAACATAACTTCACGTCTTTTTCTACCCGAAGGTGTAGGCAGTGGCTATTAAGTCTCGATTTTCCGTTACGTTTACGTCCCAAATGGAATAGGTGGCGAACCTATTGTCATACCGGCCACAAAGTTTTCAGTCATCGATATTTATTACAATTAACTTCCGAAAATAATTTAGAAAAGTCATTGGTGTGAGTGTGAGTGATTCGAACCTGTGACCTCTTGATTCAGAAGAGGGGTGCTCGAGCACTGCACCAAGACCAAGACATTAGAATATAATATGTTTTATTAGAATAATCAACAGTGTAACATAATTGTTTAATTTCTTGTGCTGAGTTTTCTGCGCAATTGAAGAGATGAAATTATTTATCAGAGCACGAATATAAATTGTCGGTAAAACTGTAAGCACTTCGGAGAGGTTTTTGGTGGAGCAAATTATACTACAACTCTTACGAGAAGCATTAACTTTTCTCGTAACGGTTCCAAGAGTTTTAGAAAGGATACCCTTAGAATATGTATACATTTTAGGAAACTGTTAACTATATATACACCATATAGAGTATAATGTTTCTCGAACATAATAAGAAATACTTTGTTTTAATTTTAATTTAATCTTGAACAGTGACTTTCAATTATTTCAAATATATAAACATTTATGAGGACACTGCGCAAAATCTGGGGAGTGACCCTCGCTGACCGCGTCGAAAATAAGGTTGTAAGGAAGGAATTCGGATTGAAAGAGAGTGTCGGTGTAAAAGTAAGAAAGGACATGCTCCGATGGTTCGGACATGTAGAAAAAAAGGATGAAGATGCAAGATTGCCTAAGCAGATATACAATGCAAAAGCAGATGGATGTAGGAGTCTAAGACTGCCAAGGCACACATTCCATGACCAAATAGAACGTGAGGCAGGTGTTATTAGAAGCCTCAAAAATCGACGCGCGTCCTTGAAAATAGTTATGAAAGTCAACGAAGTGAGTGAGGTGTGTAAGAATTATGTGTTATGGCACTCCGTTCTCACTGCCTACCCCGCAAGGGATTTGGCGTGAATTTATGTGTGTGTATGAATAAACATTTAAGTAGCGAAATCAGTCTGTACAAAATAAAAAAAAAACAAAATTGATAGTGCGCCGTTTAAGAACCCTAAACATGGGCTGTTAATGGCAAGGTACCAGCCAACCCGAGATCTACATAAAACATGAATCTGGATTCTACATCTCACCTGTCCAACACACTAGGGTTGTCAAAACCATTCTCGTATAATATTTCACATGTTCACCTACATCAAATAACTGTTTCTATCGGTGTGACATTCCATTAGCCACTAAGCTCATACTTGCTCTCACTCTAGCTCATACTTGCGACAGTATTTTTGCATTTTAAGAATGTTCATGTCGTTTTATCGTAGAAAAAAAAATTAGACAATGACATGTCAAAAACATAAGTAGAAACGATTCTTACGACCACTCCTATCGCTTACAACAAGTTCAAAACATTTTTGGAAAATAAGGGAGGTGCATGCCATTAATATTGAACAGCAAAATAGAACTGGAACTATTCGACTTGACTCACTTAACATCACACCTGCGGTTCACCAAGTTCCTTGCGGTATAAACAAAAAGCATAAGACGCCATAAAACACGACGACACAATTCACTCTTTTTTACCATGGGACTTAATATTTTATTCAGCGAGACAAAGCCATGTCTGCCGACACCTTTGAATATTTATATGAACAGCTCACTTTTATTACATTTAAATGGACATGTGGGTAGATAAAATTCGAACAAGAGATGGATGGATTGTGTAAGAGTTGATATTATTAAGAAGAAAGTAAGTATAGAGTCGACAAATCAAGAGAGAAGAGATAAATAGAAGAGGATAAAAGACCACACCTGGAGTGGGTCTAGAAAGGGAGAATGCTGATATGCTATCTGTGCACAGGCTACAAAATAAAAGTACAAGAACGATACAAATAGCGTTAAGATACGTAGGCAGAATAAGAAGATACTTAATATACATACATACATAACATAACTTCACGCCTTTTGTTACCCGAAGGTGTAGGCAGCGGCTGTTAAGCCTCGTCTCGCCGTTATGTTTACGTCCCAAATGGAATAGATGGCGAACCTATTGCCATACCGGGCACAAAGTTTGTCAGTCATCGATATTTATCACACATAACTTCCGAAAACAATTTCGAAAAGTCATTGGTGTGAGCCAGTGTCTGGAATCGAACCCCGGACCTCTGGATCAGAGGCCGTGCGCTCGCCCACTGCGCCACCGAGACTGTTATATGTTTTGAAAAAATGTACTGCAAAAGGTTGATTGAACTATTTATCTTGTTGTTTTTCAACGTTCTGTAAGGCTGTATGCAGTATGTTTGTTTAAATGAGCCGTGAATATGTATATGGATTAAGAGTCGTTAACAAGGGTAGGTAATGTCAAATGACACGTGTAAACACCGCTCTAGTAGGCTTTAATGGAACAAATGTGGCGGATGCTGAACGGGTAAGTGGGTATTATAACTATGTGAATAAGATTGTATATTATATATCGAAGAATTTTTATAAATAAAAAAATATTGAAAATATTATGATTAATAGTAAAGTATGGTTATTATCTGTACTGGTTCGTGTTGTATGAAGAGTTTATTTTTTAAATGACAGTGTAAACGAGAAGTTGGGTCACGTGGTGGTTAGCGACTAGCGCAGTATATGGAAATCTGCTTCGCCGAGATGAAGAGTCAGCTAATTTGCCGGTCCCTAAGAGGGAATAGGGCGGCTGTTCGCACTCGTTGAAAGAAAAGGAGTATAAGCCAAAGTGGTTTTTCGTTCGGTTACATCGATTTTCAGAAGGGTCCTGGTATTTCACTGATTGAGCGCCCATCTATGCAGCTAACTGCGAAGCTATTTCTTTACTGAATTACCAAACAAGGAGTTTTTTAATAGGAGTGCATGTACTACATATTTTCGTTAGGTTGTCTAGGCAGATTTTAGTTTTTGGAATGTTGTTACTATTGTATTCACAGTGACAGTAGCATGCTTATTTTGTCCAAAAATGTTATTATTTTCTATACTAATATTATAAAACTGAAAAATTCGTTTGTTATTTTGTACCCGCTAATCTGGTATACTGGTTTGAATTGAAAAAATATTTTTGAGTTGGATAGTCTATTTACCAAGCTTTATTTTATATATCATCACGCGATAAATAAGAGCAAAGAACTAATCTTTTAAAAGATAAAAGTATATAATATACCGGTATGAATTTCGAGTGGTCATCTAGAATTATAATATTGATGACTGACAGACTTATGTCCACTATAAAGTAACGGGCTCGTCACTTACGGGACTTACGATAAACACGCTTTGGTAATAACTTTTGTAAATATTTACACCCTTACAATGTTAATAAAACTTCATTTGGTAGAAACAACCAGCACAATAAACAGTTATTACCGTTCCAACTGACCTTGAGTATGTACCTAAGTCACGTTGTTTAGAAGTTGAAACGTGACAAGCCTCGCTTAATTAGGAGTAGCTCTTAAGAGACCAATATTTTGTCAGGAACAACATGAACAGAGGTAAATATTATTAATATATTGAAAGCAAATATTTTGCAGTAAATATGTCAAAACATCTTTTTCAAGTGTCTATAATTGACTTCTAAAAAGAAGTCGTCATTAATTGAAAGTAATGCTAACAAACCTATTTTTAGACTATTATTACTAAATAAATTAATATTGTTATCCAATAACATATTTTCATGTACATATAAACATAATAATTTAAAAATGAATTATTAAAAGGCATCAAAGAATTCCACCGCATCGTTGTCAATGGTGACCACGAACTGGTCGACGCGGGGTAGGCCGTCCCCCCACCAGGTGTACCGACAACCTTGTGAAATCCGCGGGAGGCCGATGGATGCAGGTTGCACAAGACCGGCAGTTGCGGCGCTCTACGGGGTAGGTCTACGTCAAGCAGTGGGCCTCAAAAGGCTGATGATGATAATGTTGTCAATGGATAATGTGGCCAAAAGACAGGCAGCATTGCTTCGTTGAAATGCAATGGTTATTCTCTGTACTAAGACCAAGCCCTCTGATCACTTGTTAACTTCAATAGCCGCTATACAAGATCTTGATATAATTTATATGCTCTTGGACTCCATGGATCAATTGCTTCGACCAAAAACGGGTGAAAAAATATGTGTATATGTATATTGTAAAGGTATGGGTAAGATACTCAAAAACTATATTTACGAGTACGAATAAAATTTATCAGAAAACTTAATTTTGAAAACAAGTAGGTACGGTTCACCTATTTCTATTTCAGCCGGGTCTAGTAGTATTTCTAGCTACGTACTTTTCGATGTTTTCATGCTTATTCTATATTATTTGGAAGTAAAAAAAAACTTGCTTCTTGTATTCAAACTTAGTATAAGAATACCAAATGCAACCAGTGGTAAGTGTTTCTTTTTTAATATTTGCTTATCACTAATTGAGCGTTGTTAAATTTGATAATTATACCCATGCTACACAAGCTAAATTGTTAGATTCAAACATTTGAAACTGCATTAAATTCACAAGTGCAATGACTTTGTCATACCTCAAACACCATCTGTCGCTACATGCCGACGTTACTGAATTGATGCTACAAAAGCATCGAACTATAAAGATCAACATTTAGTATTTGAGAATTGTTCTTAACTATAATGAATTGTACACAGAACCCTCTATAGTATAGAAACTTAAAGTAAAGTATAGACATTTCATAAAATAGTTGCTTAGTGTATTTTGATGAGCGAACAACTCAGGGAATAAATTAAAGATAACGGTTATTTTAAAAACTATTTTTAAACCATCAGAAAGTACGAGAGAAGTTTGCTTTTTGGTGCAGTGTAGAATATTTTTATATACATACATAACTTCACACCAAATCCCTTGCGGGGTAGGTAGAAAGAACAAAGCGGTATAATGCACGATTCTTAGACGCCTCACTCGCTTCTTTGACTTTCATAATTCTTTTTTAGCACGCGCGTCGATTTTTGACGGTTCTAACATCACCTTCCTTCAGAACACATTCTATTTGATCATGGAATGTGTGTCTTGGCCGTCCTCGACTCCTACATCCATCCGCTTTTGCATTATATATCTGCTTCGACAATCTTGCATCATCCATTCTTTCAACATGTCCAAACCATCGGAGCATGCCATTTCTTACTTTTACGCCTACATTCTCCTTCAATCCAACTTACTTCCTTACAACCTTGTTTTTGACGTGGTCAGCAAGAGCCACTCCGCAGATTTTGCGCAGTGCCCTCACTCACTTCATGTTTTAAGTACTTATAAAAATTAGATTTAAAAAGTAAAAAAAAATTGAAATTATTCAATCCCGCAAAATTAAAACCATTTTTTACATAAGTACGTGGTCTGGTCAAGCTGCTTCTGGAGTGACAAGCAACACGTAAACACATTGAAAGTTGTTTGCAGCTCAGCGGTGGTATTAATTTTTTTACGTATAACATAACATAACTTCACGCCTTTTTCTATCCAAAGGTGAAGGCAGCCGCGACTCGCCGTTATGTTTACGTCTGAAATGGAATAGGTGGCGAACCTATTGCCATATCGGGCATAAAGTTTTTAGTCACTGATTTTATAAATATCATAGAAGCCACAGAAGCGTGTGCTGGACCACTGAACCACGGAGAATATTTATTTTACGTATTTTATTGATTACTTCAATTATCTTAGTGAGATTGAAGGTATAAAGGTATCATAGTTTTGCTTTTTAACACTTAAATACCGTATTTAGTACTGATTAGTCGTCTATTTTAGATTCGAATGAAATTACCTATTTACAGTATTTATTAATAAGTATAACACGCAATAGAATAATATAGAAGATATACAGCTATAAAAATAATATACTATCAATAGTTCACAATAAACGACATCTATTTCCAATAATATCGCTAAAAGTTAGGCAGGCTAGTGGAGCATAAATCAAGAACTCATCTTTAACGCATTTATTATCTTTATGGATGATATTGGCCTCCCGTTTGACTTCATTAGCCCAATTTCGCTTTGGCCCACATTCACGCTATTAGCTAGCAGGACATTAGCAGTAAAGTATCGGCGACACACAACTTTAATGATGCTAATGACATTTAATACAACGAATAGAACCGCTTGTAGCTCTCTCCTTTTTACTAAACAATATTTTTTTCCTATTTTTACCGATATCTGGTTTCGGTCCTGTGTTAAAAAAATCTAGGTATTTTAGGTTTATTATTCACTCTAGTAATAAACAAACACTCTGTGTTTGTTTATTTATAGAGTGAATGATGTGATGATGTATAGTAAAAGTGATGAATAGTTGTAATTCAATTTTTTTCGCCAGTTGTAAGCCATTGAAATCTTTGAAATTAATGTCACTTGCAACTTAGGTCATTTTAAAGGTGTCCAAAAATATAAACACATGCAATTAAACTAACAAACATAGTCTTTTTCTAAAACTATCGGGTAAAATAATATGGAAATAATCACTTATGTAATCATTACTATTTTCACAATATTTATCACGTTATAGGGTTTGAGTGGACAAGGATTTAATAATAATAATAATAATATCTTGGACACAAATCACACAGCGCCCTCTAGTTCCAAGCTAAGCAAATAAATGCTTGTGTTATGGATACTAGACAACGGATAATAATACATATATACTTTTCTTTTGTAAATACATACTTATAATACATAGAAAAACACCCAGACGCCACACAAATATTCATGTTTGTCACAAATATTTGTGCTCGGGGGGGAATCGAACTAAATTAAAATTAATTACTAATTTGTACTAAATCTTGATAAGTTTTCACGATTATTAATTTATTAAAGTCAGTTTTATAAATCAGTAAGTTCTACGCATTTTGAAGTGGAACTTATAATCTCTCTTGCAATCGTTTATCGCTTTTAACGCACCCTTGCGGCCAGAAAGAGTAATATATATTATAAAGGTCAGATAAACCTGTCAATATATATTTTATATTAACTTAGAAAATTTTCATAGCGACTATAAAAAACTGTTTAAAAGTGTACATAGATATCTATTAGTGAGTGATGGTAGTATACTACTGATAATTAATAACACATATTACAAAGATAATTAACACAGTTATTTTTATTTGGCAATGTGTGTATGTAAGTATTTATGTTCGGGTGAATTTAAGAACTAAATTTTGGAATAGATATATACAACCGATTGGGCTGAAGTTTTGCATACACGCTAAGTTATTATAATAATATTGATAGTGGTAGAGCCACGCACTTCGCTTCGCACGCAAAATCCAATATGGCGGAATATATATTTTTAATGCTTTCTAACAATATGTGTTTAAATGAAAGGGCCTTCCCCGACATCCATCCGGTTTTGCATTGTATATCTGCTTAGTCAATCTTGCATCATCCATCCTTTCTACATGTCCGAACCATCGGAGCATGCCCTTTCTTACATTTTCACCGACACTCTCTTTCAATCCGACTTCCTTCCTTATGATCTTAAAATGAGTATCAAATGAAAGGGCTTGTAAAGAATAAGTCGAAAAATTACAGGGCATCATCCTACAACCAATATGGCGTGATAGATAATTTTAATGCATTTCTACCATAAGAGTATCAAATAAAAGGGCTTGTTGAAATTAAGTTGAAAAATAATATGACTTCATTTTAAATCCAACATGGCAGATCATCCTATTCTAAATAGAGTTCTAATTAATCTATCAGATTTCTACCCAGACCCAGATATATATTTATACTCAAGAGGGGATCGAAAACGCCAATCGCGATTCCACAGTCAACACCACAGTTTTATCAATGTACCACAAGGCCTTCATAATGGTAAGTAAGATGTGCTCTTATTACATTTCGTATATTATAAATGTACATTTTTTACGAAGTTTCACTTTTTTGGCGCGGAGGGACTCCATGCACTATTTTTATACTATTTTGTACCTGGAAATATTTTTTTTATTGATTTAGCATATTTCTTGCTCACTGGAGACAATGCTTATACATAATTTGCTCTTTTTTTGCGTTAGAGATATGGAAAAATTTCACAAAACATATAAAATAGATTTGCACTGATATTTCTTCTCCACGAGTCATGGTACATCCATCTGGTCTTAGCTCGAGTTTAATCCAATTTCAGCATTGCTAAGAACGTTATTCCTGACATTGCAAGAATATGATTTGAAGAAGCAGCAGCCTTTCGAAATGGGAAAAGTATTGTTCAATTTAAATATTCTAAATAAGCTACATAGAATTTTATGCTATCGATAGAGCAATTTTATTTACGGTCGCTACAAAGCGTTCGATGTTGCTTGCATGCATACATCTCTAGGCTTAATGCGATCCACCTAGTTCTATTTCAGTGGAACGAATAGTTAAATTTGGGTTCCATTTTTATTGGTAAAACGATTGAATGTTGAGTAGAGTTTGGCAAATTCGGCAACAGAGCAAGTTAAAATTGGTTCACTCAACTTTTTTAAATACCACGATCTCTCAAAATATCTACGTAAAGTGGCTTCTGCCGCGTTTTATTTGATGAGCAATGTATACGAAGGCACTCTCCACTTTCTTTAAGGCCGGCAACACATCTGTAACACTTTGCGTGTATCTTTAATAAAAAAGACTAAAGAAATGTCATATTAAAAATGCTCATTTATTTAGAGAATATAAATGAAAGAAATATATTGTGTTAACATTTATTGCACCAAAAACAATGTGCGGATTTTTACACCAATTTTATTGTTTCTGTTGACCAGAAACATTGAAACCCAACTGCCTATATATATGGGTAATATTAGGCCTGCGGATTGTCTCTGCCGACCTAACGATACCCACGAGAGCATACCGAAAACAATGTGGCTTAGGATTGACATATTCTATTTTATTTATTATGATTAAATATTGCCAGCTAATGGATATACCATGTTATATGGATGTTGTGGGCTATATATCCGATAATAATGAAAACGACCTACAATCAGAATTACTTTTTTCAATCGATAAATTATTGATAAAAAGCAATGTTGAATGCCAGAATCTCACAGACAACTTATCATCCGATACTAATAGTGGTAGATTCAAGCAGTTCACGACCTCTCAGAAGATCGACGTAAAGTGGCTCATGCCGCGTTTCTTTCGGTGAGAGAGGTACCCGGAGGCCCACCCCCTTCCCCATACTTTCCTATCCTACTCCTTTAAAGGTCGGCAACGCAACTGTAACACTATATGTTTTGCAGGTGTCCATGGGCGGCGCTGGTCACTAAACTTAACATCAGGTGACACGCCTGCTCGTTTGCTCTCCTATCCCATAAAAAAATCCAATAATGGGAGAAGAAGTAGAAATTATTCATAATGGGTCCATAAGACAAATAAAGTTTCATTATTTTAGTACTGTTCTATGCATCTCCGCAGAAATAGTCTAATGGAAGGAAACTGAGGGGGGGACTTTGACTTAAGGAAACATGTATGGACAGGATCATAACTTCACATGATCTCTTTCAGACAGAATGAATTAGCTATATGCTATTCATGTACATCGCCTTCGTTTTGTGTGGGTCCCGAGTTTGAATTCAAGTACACGCGGCTTTATAGAAATTTGTTTGAAGCTATGTGCGAAAATAGTGATTGGTCTTGTGATGCGTTACCAAAACTACTAGCAGCTGAAAGAGGTAGGTCAGACTGGATACAATATGTAAGACTCCTTATTTTGATAAGCTCACATTTTATTGACATCATTGACATGCCTTTGTTTGTGGCACTCTGCTTTTCAACAACCTCCCAAACGTTAGTATTATGGTTTAAAAAGGATTATTTTCTCAAAATTTGAAGGAGTAACTTTATATTAGCCCATCGCAGTCTTATTAAATTTAAGCTTTTACAATTTGTGGGTACTTCGTGGTTGAAAGTTGACGTTAATTTTGTTTTTGTATTCTTTCTTTCTGCATTTCTCCCTGTAAAGTTTATCTTCCATAAAATGTATTTTGTCTTTCTCTGCCATTCAAAATAAGGAAAGAAAATGGAATAAACGAGATAAGATGGTGACCCAGATTCCATTCTTACGCCGGGGGAGTAAGCATTTGGTTTATAAAAAACCCTTACCTAATGTCAACATAAACACAAAAGAAGGAAAACACTCGTTGACAAAATATTGTAATCGGATTAAAGCTTCCAATTCACCGTATACGTACAGGTACATACGCGTACACGCTGAAATCGTAACAAAATAGATGACGCAACAAAAAGGACGACAAAGTATTTGATTTCGTCCTACATACTAACAAACAGTCTTGTTAATGTTATAGTAACATAACGCCCTTAATATCCGAAATTGTAGGTAATTATGCCTTGATACTCCCGATTAATTTTCTTACCCCAAAATTAATAGATAGCCAAATGTATTGCCATACATCGCGGGCACCAGTCGGCACAACTTTGCTAGCTATTGATATTTACCGCAAATAACATTTTTTTATACGTAATACATAACTTCCGCAAAATAAATAACGTTTGACCTCAGTATCGTATATTAGAAGAGGGAATACTGGAGCACTTGGCCATGATACTTTACTCGGACTGCATTCACTCAAACCTCTTCCACAGCCCAGAAGAAAAGATGAAATTATTTTTTAGTAAATCATTGGATAGACACATGAATTGTTGTACATTTTGTTTTTGAACTATATTGTCTGGTATTCAGGTTGTAAAGTTACAATTAATTAATTTCAATTAGTTTTGATATTAGCATCAAAAAAGTGTAATAACACCAATACACCGGATTATATTATATTGATAAAACTGTCATAAAAGAAAAATTGCCAACAAAAAGGATTCCGTGTAAATTTCCTTATTACTAAATCGTTCTGAAGGCGAAAATTGCTTTCTTACAGAGTAATATCAAATAATCAAAGCAATATTTCTTGGTATGGTTATGAGAAATTAATACCGCTAGGAAGCAATGAACTTTAAAGTCTGTATAATGTTTGCTTTCATTTAAATTAATGTAATATAGCTGACTCTGTTATATAAACATAGAAGATAATTGGCAGTTATGTGAATTCGGCGCAAATGATGAAAATTTTGAGATTCGGTAAACGGAAATTTATTGAAGGTATACAGCGTATAATGGTGGTATGATATGCCTACTAAACCTATTACGGTTCTCTTGATATTACCTAGTCTCTTCAAGCGAGAAAACCTTGCGCATTTTTGTGTAAATTTTTGACTTCTTTATGTGGAGATTAAATTTCTCATATGCGTGTAAATCGTTTTATAATGACGCAAAATAGATGTCATAGGATAGACGGAAGGTGGGAAAAATCCACTATTAAAAGGACTATTACATAGAAATTTATGGGAATTTGATTTGTATTTAGGTGAAACCTGTTGGATAACATTTTGAAATAGAATGGAAACGGAAAATTAGTATTCTCGTGATCGTGTGGAGACAAGTATTTCAAGGTTTGACCTATGCTACTAAACACTAAGTCAAATTTAAAACAATTTGTGTTGCAAATGTCCATGGACAGTGCTAGTTGCTTGCTATGTCATAAAATGAAATAAAAGATAAATTCAAATCGATATCAAAACTGTTATAGATTCTTTTATCAAGGATTCTCTTGTGCCAATGTAGTCGAGTGTGTCTACTAATTTTACATATTTACAAAATTTTACAAACAAAAACAAAAAGGAATTAAATGTATGTACTTATCTACTAATTGCTACCCATTTTGATTAAAGATTTTCATCAGGTAAGCGGACAAAATTTTGTACACATCTCCCATTAGCGTACCTTAAACTTTGTATTCGCAATTTGTAATGCTAAAACTTTTGTGTTAAACGCCAGAAGGGTGGGATGAAAGAGAGGTGGAGGGGTGGGCTGTAAACCAATAATGATCACATATACCCCAAGGTATATGTGTGTGTTTAATAAATTAAAATTATCAGCTCGAGAGTTGTCTTGGCTCGAATTAATTTATGCCTGTCTTTCGTCTCCCTTAGGGATGCTGGAGAGAAATATACAATTTCTGTTTTATACTCAGTTGGCGAAATACATCTTACTGAAAGGGGGAAGTCTGAATCTTGGAACTTTGTGCTAAGTCCAGATACCTCGTCACTTTCCAAAAACAAGGTATATCTTTAGACAACCGTCTTATTCTACTTTACATTAATTAAAGTAGCTACTTACTTAGTATCTTCAAGTTTAAGGATTGTAGGATAAATAGAAAAAAGGAACCCCTAACTGTACGGTATTTATCCACACTATCCGATTTTTGGTCTTTATGCTTTATCGAGAATATCACATTCTGATAAATATATGAATAAATTTTTTATATCTGATATTTATAATTTTTATTAATCTGATATTTAATTTTATTGAAATATGTAAAATAAATAATTGGTGTTATCTGCGTCATTTGAAGGTATTTCGATCTTAAATAAAGTTTTAAAGTGTCAGGACAATTAAACTTGTAGCCTATTGACCGTCAATATCATCTGACATTAATATGAACGATTTTAGAAAATTCGATGTTACCTTGGGTAAGGGGTAAGATGAAAAGATGGTATTTTCTTTTTTCTTACCCCCTGATTTTTTAGATCCTTTGCCTTCGAATAAATATAAGAGGAATTAATTGATATGACATAAAAATATAGTCTTTTTACTTCATTCACTATAGACATAAATTTAGCTTACGTTGATAGGTGTGGTTCTACAGAGCACCAAAATCTACACTGCTCGTCTCATCAAAAACCTCTTCGATCTTTTCCCACTCACCCTGGTATTAGTACATGGTAAATTAACTCCAATTAAGTTTCACCATGTACTCAATGCTAAATAACTTGTGTCCTGTATTTAAAGTGAATGTAGTGTAAATGTCCTCCTTCCTTTCCTGTTCGTTCATGCAATCATTAAGGGATCTTCGGCAAGATTGTATTGGATACTCGACACTGGTAATTAGCTGGTAGTAGTCTTTTTAAATTTAACCAGGTTAGTTTGCAACTGGTTTTAATCTTTTCTTTTGTTTTCTTATATTACTTCGTATTCTTTTCAAATATTTTCCAAGTTAACATCTGACACAACTTATTTAGTTATCATTACAGGATGGCCAAAAATTCTGTAGCTTTTGTACTCTTGTTTACGTTACTTTATTAACGAGATAATTTATAATGTGCAATGCAAAATAAATCCTGTTTATGTAAAGATTCTATTTTAGTCTCCATTTTAATCTTCCATGTTAACATATGCCTCAATTTTATCACGCCAGTGCCGTTTTGTTTTTCGCTAAAATGATAAAAGCCGCTATAAATAGATGTGATATCCCTTTCAAAAGGGAAGGCTATTTAGTAGGTGTATGTTATACAATATATTGTACTTGTATACATAGTTAATCCGAAAACGTCACAAGATCTTTTTTTACATTAAACGTTTTGGAATCGAAACTCTTTTTTGTAACTCCCTTTTTTATTGTCTATTACCAACCTAACCTAGTTGGGTTACAGTCTTTTAAATTGAGAAAATTGTGCATTAAATTTAATTAACTCAAAATTCAGTCACAATACCTACCGTGATTTTGTATATTAAATATATAGTATTTTTATAAGTGTAGTGAATAAGTAAATAGCGCGCCTGATAGTAACGCAATTACAAAGGCTTATGATTTTAAATGATACCAAGAGCATTTCATAGTTCGTAGTGGACCTTTGAAAAATTTATTCACAAAACCCTTTTCGAAGAAGGCTTCAAAAGTCACGTTTGAAAAGGGTTCTCTGCAGGCTCTTAAGAGAATACACTATTTTAAAAGTTAAAGAGACGCAGGTAGCCTATTTTTAATACAGTGCTACATTTATTCCCCGTGAAGCTTCACTCAAACAAAGGCACAATGACAATACTACTAAAAGCACCTATTGTAATTTCACTGACATTTTATTAAGTTTAACTTAATTATACTGTAAAATCTATATCTAGATATTCGCATTGATCACAGCGCTCTTTATTCTATTAACAATAGCTGTCATATCCATATAAGGCACAAAAGCCATAAGTGTGGGTAATTTGATGTTCCAAAGCATTGTGAAGCGTTTCGGGGTTACTTAAACAGCTGGTGTTTTCCGAACCATCAGTATTCACATCAAAAATAATAATATGATTATATTTTTTAAATTTCTGCCTGTCGTCCGAACGTGACCTAAAAATTCTGCGAGTCGCTGCTGGAATTAGGTATAAAAAAGATGAAAATAACTATCAAACTAAGCTAGGCACACTAGCTATAATAGCACTAAATAACATTAATTACTACATTAAGCTTGTGTTTGGAAACGAAATAGTGGTAAAGCCAAGCAGTTCGCTGTATGAATGGGTCGGCTCGACCGGTGAAATACCACGATCTCTCGGAAGATCGACGTAAGTGGCAAATGCCGCATTTCGTTCGATGAGAGAGATACCCGGAGGCCCACCCCCCTTCCCCATCCTTCCCTATCCCCTTTCCCTTAAATTGTCCATGGGCGGCGTTGGTTGCTTACCATCAGGTGACACGCCTGCTCGTTTGCCCTCCTATCCCATAAATAAAAAAAATAAAAACCACCGAAAACTTCTTTTTTCTTCTGCGGTACTCCTTTTATTTTGTACTTACAATACAAAATAAACACTCAAACTACAACTAATAACTATTCAAACATCCATATATATTTACATACATCTACTCAGTAGTCGTTTGTTTTAGCAATATTCCACGAGGCCCGCGTTACAAGAAAAAAACTCAAAAAAAAATATAAAAAATGTGTCTTATGGTGAATTTGTTTTTTCTGTCTACCCAGTAAGGATCTGACGTGTTCAACTGATGTTGATTTTTTTTGTTACTTTCTACATACTATATTTTCAAGATTCGTTACTCAAATTACAATTAACAACATATCATACGAATTTAATCTATATTTCGTGCATATGATATAATTATCTAAATTAGCCAAGTGTGATACTGTTATTAATATCTCTCAATATGAATAAAATTTTATGTATATTAGGTACATCATCATACTTTGTGGCGACACACCACAATAGAGAACGCTATTAAAGTCCCCATTTTAATATCTATTAATTTCAGCAGTTTCAAAGAGACAAAGGAAGTCATTCATATGATGAGAAAGGGTGGTTTTTGTCATATTTCATACACATTTCGTTCAGATATATGCCAAAGAAATTTTATCAATATTTTTCTATGATTTTCCGATAGCTGGAGATATCTGACAGTAACTGTAATAGAGATTTTTATATGGAGGTACTCACAAAATTTTGATATCCTGAAGTGGGAAATTGAGGTAAAATAGGTGATCTAAATATAGTTACGTCTCAATATTTACTATAATATTATTTTTATTATTAAAAACATAACATATCATAGCTTCGCACCTTTTTCTACCCGAAGGTGTATGAAAACTTTGCGGTCGGTGTATGGCAATAAGTTCGCCACCTCCATTTGGGTCGTAAACATAACGACGAGTCGAGGTTTAAGCAGCTGCTGCTTATATCTTCCCGTAAATAAAGGCGTGAAGTTATTCGTGTATTGTTATGTTTTCTTCTTTAACATACAGATATATCTTAACAAATTTAGTAGATTCTATTATTTTAAAGTTTATTAAGAATTTAATCGTTAGCTGCGGAACCTGAAAAAATCACTAGGCGAGTAAAAATTTGTTTTGACATTGCTTCAAATATACACCGCACAAAACAAAAGCATACTTCGCGAACGTCACATAACTTGTATATGGAATAAATCCATTATAAAAACTCGCCCACTCAAAAATAAATAAGTGACATTGTTCGTTCAGAATGAATGAAAACAAAAAGAATATGCTCGCTTCGTACTCCATTCAATTGGAAACGTTTAAGAACGAATGAAATGAATGAAATGAGTACGTATCAGTCGAGTTTTATACAGTTGTAACAATGGATTTATCGTTCCTCACTGTCTTCAGTTTAAACCCTTAAATGCTGGTTTTATGTCACCATAAAGAACAGTCTGCGAGACGACATCAGTCATATTTATTAACGTCAGTGGAATATCCGTATATTATACAGACAGACTGGAGACAATTGCGAAATTGTGATACAAAAAATATATTTCTACAGTAAGATTCATCATATTAATTTAAAATTTTTCATAGAATTGCTTAGTTTTAAATTAAATAAAAAGATTATTAAGTTAGTATAAGAAAAACAATAATATTTACTAGTCACATGGAGACTGTTTTTATAGCATCACGCTTATAGAACATGTTTGCAGAGGGTAAAGTATCATTAGTAATCCAACACACAGGCTCCAACAGTAAAATACACGAAATCTTAACCAATAATTTTACCATTATCAATAAGAGTCGTCGATAACAAGCGACGATAATTTTAGGCCCAGGAGACAAATTATAAGAAGGTTGATTTTTATTTTCAATATTTGTAAAAATTGCGTTTTAATCAAAAAATAAACATTCACAGTATTCCTTCGCTCTACATATTTATAGGTTCTAATTTCTGTGCGATCGTAGCGCACTATTTGCGGCGTGATGCTCACGAATCGACACCGAAAACGTGGGATTTTATAGATCACAAATCAACTTGCGTTATCATTATAGAATTAATGGTAAATTTCATAGTCAATAAGACGACGTGTTCCAATACCCCTATTAGTTTTCAAGACGCCACTGATCGGCTAATTAATTAGTTCACAACTTAAGTAATTGCGAGTTTGGTAACAACCAGCGGTGTTAGCATGGGTGTCACTAGAGACTACAGTCTCCTGACGACCCCATGACCCTATGACTTGAAAATAAAATCAATTCTGCTAAAATTTATTCAACTATAAAAGACATTTAATACTCAATTGGCTTAATTATTTGTCTTGTTTCATCATTATTTGCTGGCGAATATAACTATACTTTAAAATATAAAGATTGCCCTAACATATTAAAATATGTTTACACATGATAAATACTGCTGTGTGGCGCCGGCTTAGAATACCGCCACCCCATCTCTATGTCGTATAAGGCGACTAAGGGAAAAGCTAGAAGAATGGGCAGCAGCATTCTCTCTCAACAAAATACAGCCTACTGCGATCGCCAACCCGCCTGCCAAGCGTGGCGATTATGGTAAATACCCCCCATGGTTGAACGGACCAGCAGTTGTGGCGGTCTATGAGGGAGGCTTGTCCAGCAGTGGACCTCAAAAGGCAAATGATGATGATAAATATAGCTATTTGAATGAAGAGGTGTCAGATTAATATCCGGCTCGTAAAAACTACGTGATACTATACATACATAATTAAAAGGTTTCCTTTCCGTTATTTTATTTTCCCGCCATAGAATTTATTAACAGTATAAATGCTTAAATGAATGTTCGCTGCTAAAAGCTAAAAGTAAAATAATTTAATCACATATAGAATATATAGAAATACTTACTCAAAATAGTCCTTGAATTTACATAACGTTTGCAGACTATGTAATATAATGTCCAGTAGTCGGGGTCTCCGCTTCTAATTCAGCAGTCGTGGGTCCGATTCCAGACTTACACCAAACACCAATGATATCTCGGAATTTAGTTGTTACGTTTTTGTGTTAAATATCGATGACTTTAATCTCATGACATTAAAACAACCTTTAGGATTATATCGCGTTTATTTATTACTAATTTTATTTATTTCCCGACGTTTCGAACTCTTTTCAGAGACCATTTTCACGAGTGACGAACAAAAAGATGGTATTTGTTCAAAAGCTATTTTCAGTTTTAATGTCATGAACGTGATTCGCGAAAGTCTTAGAGATAAAAAAAGACTTTAATCTCTTTATTAATATCTTGGACACAATACACACAGCGCCCTCTAGTTTCAAGCTAAGCAACTAAATGCTTGTGTTATGGATACTAGATACCGGATATTGATACATATACTTTTCTTTTGTAAATACATACTTATAATACATAGAAAAACACCCAGACGCCACACAAATATTTATGTTTGTCACAAATATTTGTGCTCAGGTGGGGGAATCGAACCCCCGACCTCATTGCTGCAGCCGGTAGTTTTACCAATGCGCCATGGTTGTCAACTTTGTGCCCAGTGTATGGCAATACGAATCGGTTAATGGAGGCTTTCAGCCGCTACCTACACTTTCAGGTAGAAAAAAGTTAGGTTTACTTCCTAATAATATCTAAATATATGTTTATTATACAAAAAAGACACCTCACTAAAAAACTTGCTGAAACAAAATGTGAACACAAATATACGAAAAAAAAAACTTTCATTCTGGACCTCGTTACTTTGCATGTAAATAGGCATACATCAAAAATTACTTTCAGGGCTCCGATACTTGGAACCATTTGCAGAGGTTTTCCATCGGGGAGTTTCACACGTGACAGGTTTATTTTTCCGGAGTTTATAACTTTGTACACAATGATCCAAGGTTAATATCATTTCAGAAATGATTTAGAAAGATAATATTTTTATGATAGGAATACAAACTTATTATAGAAGATATACCGCTACTTTTCGGATTTATTGTATAAAAAAAAACAAAAACATGTATAAAAGTTTTTACAAAGAACCTTGTTTGAAGGAAAAATATATCTAAGAAAAGTCTATTTTTAAGCTTTATATTTGTGCAAGTAAGTTTTGAAAATACCCGTTTCATAGTTATGGAGTTTCTGTTTCCTATCAACCGGGATGTAATCTTGTTTGATACCTTCTTCAGATAAATGATATACAGACCTAAACAGAATACCATAATTTTCAATAATAGTTAAAAGTCTCGGTGGTCCAGTGGTTGAGCACCCTGCTTCTGAATGTCGCGTGTTCAAATCCTGGCTAACATCAGTGACTTTACGAAATTCATTTCGAAAGTTATGTATGATAAATATCGAAGACAGAAAACTTTGTGTCTGGTATGGCAATAGGTTCGCCATCTATTCCATTTGGGACGTAAATATAACTGTGAGTCTAAGCTTAACAGCCACTGCCTACACCTTCGGGTAGAAAAATGCGTGAAGTTATGTTATGTTTTCTTTAATAACTCAAACAACCGCAAGTGCGTTTTAAAATATAAAAAAAGTAACAAATGAATAGTGATTTACAATACATTTCAGTGTTAATATATGCAGATCTTAGAAATACATGGCAGGCCATTTTTTAAATAGACATTGAAAAATTACAAAAGGTTTTCGAATGATTGATGTGTAAGTCTCGCACGTTTAAAAAACGATTCGGATACTTAATTTGGCTGTCGTCAGTTGTCCGTAACGTAGCGGTGATGGATTGAGTTTGACAAATACATATATATGTAGTCTGTAGTTCAACTACACGAGGATAAGTTTATTACTTACTCTTGTATTTTAATTTGCACATAGTTATGTATAATTTAATTACCACAAATCGGAGTATTTTTAGTTATTTGAGTAAATGATCCAGCATGAAAGCTGTTTATATGAATATGGAATCTAAACATTCAAATTTTCAAAATTATAAACACACTAATAATAGTATTTATGATTCTGAATATTATTTTTTGTGAAATTTTGTACACTGTCTGATGTTTCCATTTAAAATTTAATAATAGCTTTAGAGAAAATTTAATTTATAGTCTATTGAATAGAACTTAGCTACTATGATGATGAAAACAAATAATATCCATAATTATTTAAGCCATAAATCTGTGACCTCTGCGTGATTATATTTGTCTTTCATATGAAATCGCAGGCAGTTCTGTAAGTCTGATATAGAAACTAGTAATCAATATCTCCAAGGTGACATCAAACAGTCAATCTGCTGATATTACTATTGGATACGATAGGAAATTATAGTTTTAATGACGTGAGCCGAGACCTGAGGCTGTTATATTTTGGTCAATTTAAAAAAAAAAAAAACAAAACAAAACTTACCAAGATATCGAAAATACTTCAGGAGTCAAATGTAACATTTTAATAATTTCCACATCGACACTCGTTAAAATTCACGACAGCCTAATATATGCTACGCCGTAAATAAAACGGTCACGCCACCCCAAAAACCTATTTGGAAAGTATCCAAATATGAATAAATACATTACGATGGGCGTTAAATAGGTAGGTTGTATGTTTTATTTTATGCTATGTTATGAATATAGTTTTATTTAAGTTGGGTGCATTTGATTTTATAGTTTTCTTTTTTTGTTTGTGGATAAGTGCGACTCTACATTCATCGTAGTCTTTAATGCACGATACAGTGTTGCTATCTTAAAATATCTGGCTGATATGTTTTTGTGCGGCATCTGTCAACTACGCAGAAAGAAAAAAAAACACATTTTTTTCTTCTTTGTTAGGCAACATCATGAATAAATTCTCGAGATTCTTTAAGAGCGGCTTACTAGATCCTTTCAAATAACGTATTGCAGCTAAGAAGCAGATTGAAAATTTATTACTTATTTTTTTACATAGATTACATAGGTATATAGTATATATTGAGATTTAAAAATATTTTCATATTATCGCGTCTTTTACTACCGAAAGGTGCAGACAACGATCATTTTACTGATTCGGTTTTTGGTCCCGAATGTTATATTAGTGCAGTCATCAATATTTGTCACACATAACTTCTAAAAAGTTATTGACGTCAGTTAGAACTCAAATCCGTAACCTTTGATTGAAAAACAAGCTGCCATAACAAACAAGCCTCTTGGCCACCGAGTCTATAAAACTTTTGGTTTAAACTGTTAATTTTACTATGGACAATCTATAATTCTTCTGATTGCGAGGATACGAGTACCAAATAAAATATTTTTATTCACCTTTCATCTACCATACATCCGGGAATATATGCATAAGCTTCCATATTTCATAACAAAAGGCTGATTTTTTTATCAAAGAAGAGAATAAGTAAAAACTTTTAGGGCGAAATGGGGCCGTGAAGGTACGTAAAATGTAAATTTCTCTCTCATACTCTCTCACTCTTCCTCTCACACATAAATACGTATAATTCACAGAAACATACACGCAGACAAAGAAATTATATCACAACCTACTTTGTTGTAATTTAACAACCATTTATATATTTCTTAGATTTTCGCAAATCACGCTCATAACATTAAAACAACTTTTAGGATTATAACGCGTTTATTTATTACTTAATTTCACCATTCTTTCTTATCCTACTCCCTTAAAAGTCGGCAACGCAACGCTAACACTATATGTGTTGCTGGTGTCCATGGGCGACGTAGGTTGCCTACCATCCGGTGGCACGCTTGCTCATTTGCCCTCCTATCCCATAAAAAAACTTCTTTAGCTTTTACTTTAGATACTACTATACAAAAATTTTATCTGAAACCTGTGGACGCATCGAATATCAAGTCATCATCCTTTGAAAAGCTAGTCACCTCCATTGGAAAAGAGATATGTCAAGGATTACTAGAATATTCACTATGTCAATAGCTCAAAGAGTATTACATAAAGAGTATTTACTGGCTGTATAACATAGCATATTCTGCTTTATTTATTGATTTCTAGCTGACCCGACAAACGTTGTCAAAAAATAAAATTTTAAAAATAGTGGTTGATCGTAGGGGGTTGAAAATTTAGGGTTGTATGTATTTTTGTATCCCGTTTTATAAAAAAATATACATATATATATAGAAAAATTAAAAAAAATATATTGATTGCCACCTGTGTGATTTAGACTTACCCGATATGCACACAAAATTTTATGAGAATCGGTTAAGCCGTTTCGGAGGCGTGTGGGAAGGAACATTGTGACACGAGAAATTTATATATTAGATTTATCAATTACAACTATTTTTGTTAGCTTTCTTTAAGCTTGATGTAGAAGGTTTTCTAACACACATGTGAATGCGGGGTCTAGAAGTCTTATCATCTTGTACTTCAATTTACAAAACTGTCAAAACACAATTTTGTTGTTTTACACAAGATCTTTTTTTTTATGAGAGAAAGGGGCAAACGAGCGTGCGGGTCACCTGATGGAAAGTGACCATCGCCGCCCATAGACATCCTCAACACCAGGGGCGTCGAGTCAGCGTTGCCGGCCTTTTAAGTGGGAGTATGCTCTTTTCTTGAAGGTCCCTAAGTCGTATCGGTCCGGGAATACCTCTGCCGGCAACTGGTTCCATAGAGGAGACGTGCGCGGCAAAAAAATGTCGGCTGAAGCGCACTGTCGTAGATCCAACCATTTAGTTTCTGTGCGTGGTAATGTTGGCGCGATGTGCGGTGGCGGAAATCAGCGGGTGGTATTAGTTCGAACAATTCCTGGGAACACTCCCCATGGTAGATTCGATATAGGACACACAGAGAAGCAATGTCCCTCCGCAGTGCCAGGGAATCAAGCCCGTCGGAAATTGCCTGGTTGTCGACGAGCCGAACCGCTCTTCGTTGAATGCGGTCAAATGGAGCAAGCTGGTACTGGGGTGCTCCCGCCCAAAGATGGGAACAGTACTCCACGTGAGGTCTTACCTGCGCTTTATAAAGTTGCAGTCGATGACCTGACGTGAAGTACCGTCCCGCTCTATTGAGCACACCGAGCTTCTTTGAGGCCAGCTTGGCTTTGCCTTCCAGATGACCGCAAAACTGGACGCTGCTTGACACGTCGACACCAAGGATTCCTATATTAGCAGACGTTGTCAGGGGAGTGTTCTCGAAACAGGGAGCTACGACAAAGGGTGTCTTTTTAGTGGTAAACGCGCAGACCTGTGTCTTTTTTGGGTTGAATTGGACTAAGTTTAGTCGGCCCCAATCTGAGACTTGACTAAGCAAAGTTTCAACTTCAGACACAAGTCCGTTCCGATATTCATCGACGTTTTCCCGAGAAATTCTAGCGCGGCCGGTATATAAAGTATCCCCCGTGCTGTCGTCTGCATAACAATGCAAATTGCTGTTATTCAGCATATCATTGATGTGCAGAAGAAA
Source organism: Euproctis similis (assembly GCA_905147225.2). NCBI lineage: Eukaryota > Metazoa > Arthropoda > Insecta > Lepidoptera > Erebidae > Euproctis > Euproctis similis. Next base: position 20,144,307 of record LR990106.1, read on the forward strand.
CAGCGTAGCATTGATCGGTTTTAAGTCGGAACATGAACCGTCAACAACGACCTTGATACTCCGAGCGCCGAGAAAACTGGTAATCCAATCGCACAATTTCTCGGGAAGCCCATAACACGGAAGCTTCGATAGAAGTGCTTTGTGCCAACCCCGATCGAAGGCCTTCGCTATGTCCAAACTAACAGCCAGCGCCTCCCCCTTGCTCTCAACTGCCTCTGCCCAAAGATGAGTTAGGTAAACTAAGAGGAATGAAAATTAGGATTATAATTCAAACAAAGCTGGTGTATCGATTAGTCAATGTTATATATACCTATTGAATGATAAAAATCATTCATCAGTTTGCTCGTAATATATACTTAGTACTTATATATTACGCCAATTAATCTCCAGGCTAAGTAACAAACGCGTAATAGAAAAACACCATTAAACTATTTGTTTATTAACACCATAATAATTCCAGTTTCACGCCATCTAGTATTTCAATTATATACTAGGATGGTAGTATACCATGAATGTTTAAGTATATTGGAGTCCAACCAAAGCAACCAGGCAATGTGTCAATTGGTGCATATTAACTTTTTTGTAAATACTTAAGTTTGAATTTTACTAAGAAAATATCGCAATCATACACCATAGAGACATAATAATATATCATGGCTGTTTCCTAACAAATATTTGTACTCGACTGGGAATCAAATCTAACAACTTCTTTTTAACAATCTAATGGTGATTAAAGTGAAAGTACGAAGAGATTATCCAAACTGACCCAGTTATATTTTCTTCACTCTAAACGTTTGAAATATTTTAAAAATTCACAACTTTCGTGGTTAACTAATTCTTGTTGACTCGTTCGGCAACTCTGCACAAAGAAAATCTGCGAAGGACATGGAAACTTGCACGGAACTGTTTCTAAAATATCATTTTAATGGCCCGAAAGATTTATTTAAAGAGCCCCATAAGTTCTTATCATCATTTTCCTGCCCTTATCCCACTCTAAGTGGGGTCGGCACAACATGTCATCCTTTTCCATTCTCTTCTATCAGTCGGCGTGTTCACACTTACTCCCTTCATACTCATATCAACTTTTACACAGTCCATCCATCTCTTTTTCGGCCTTCCTCTACTAATGTGTCCATCCACAGTCATTCCCATCGCTCTCCTTGTGACACGACTTTTGTCCTTTCTCATAATGTGTCCATACTACGCCAATCAACCACTTCGATTTTTTTCCGTGATTGGTGTTACTTTCATGCTTCTTCTTATATACTCATTTCTTATTCAATCCAATATTGTCACATCACACATCCATCTTCACATACGCATTTCTGTTGCTTGTACTCTCCTTTCATCCACTTCTTTCATTGGCCAGCATTCAGATCCATACAATACAACAGGTCAGAAAATCGATTTGTATATTTTCTCTTTAATTTAAGGGGCATCCGTAGGTCGCATTTTCTATAGTAATCTTATTAATAGCAAGTTTTGAAATAATTTCTGTGTAATTTACATACATACATACATAACTTCACGCCAAATCCCTTGCGGGGTAGGCAGAGAGAACAGAGCGCCATAAGGCACGATTCTTACACGCCTCACTCGCTTCGTTGACTTTCATAACTCTTTTCATGCACGCGCGTCGGTTTTTGAGGCTCCTAACATCACCTTCCTCCAGAGCACGTCCTATTTGGTCATCGAATGTGTGTCTTGGCCGTCCTCGACTCCTACATGCATCGGCTTTTGCATTGTATATCTGCTTAGTCAGGCTTACATCATCCATTCTTTCTACATGTCCGAGCCATCGGAGCATGCCCTTTCTTACGTTTACACCGACACTCTCTTTTTAACCATCTTCCTTCCTTACAACCTTGTTTTCTACGCGGTCAGCGAGAGTCACTCCGAAGATTTTGCGCAGTGCCCTCATTTCTACCACGTTTATTCTATTTTCATGCACGCTCTGCCATACCCAGCTCTCGCTTCCATAAGTTAGCGTTGGGATCAGGACTGCATTGTGGATTGCTAGATGGGCTTTTCTGCTAATGTTTTTTGCGCCCAGGAATCTGCCCAACGCTCCATTTATGCTATTTCCTATCGCCACTCGTCTTTCTACATCCACGGTGTACCTTCCATCCCTGCTAAAAGCGCATCCAAGACATACAATTTCATTCACCTGTTCCAGCACTACATCATCAACCATTATTATTGCATCCGTTCCCTTTCAAACACCATAACTTTCGTTTTCGTTTGTTGGAAATTTCGTTCGTTTCGTGTTCCTTTGTAATTAATTAATATCGATACTTTCGTCACAACCTCGTGTCTGGTAAACGGCAATAGTTTCCACCACCTTATACCATTTGGAACGTTAAATTCTGCGAGTCGAGGCTTTATAGCCAAGCCACTATCGAGTAGAAAAAGTCTTGAAGCTATCTTTAGATATTAAGTCTCATCTATTTATTCCAGCACCGCATCATCAACCGTTATAATATTTTTTCTGGACTCTTTTCACAGCAAAGATTTTTTTTCATATTTAAATAGAAACTCGATAGAAAATATAAAAGTATTGCAGAATAAATAATTACAAAGCCAAAATTAATAAAAAATAGGAATTTTTATAATTTATATACTCAGACAATATTAAACTGGCGAATTAGTAGTTACTTTGAATAAATGCTCAAAATCTAGCGTAATTCATGAACGTGATGGCAGAAACTTCAGTTTAATATATTACGATAAACATTTCTGTGACCCTTGTCCAGAATTTTAGTGTGTCATCTGACAATAGATTAGTCCTAGATTATATTCTGCAGAGTATCCTTCAGAGATAGAACATTGATGAGATAGCTCTTGTGACTCGCCAAACCACATGAATTAGCCTTATCGCCAAACCATAAAATATGAAGGACGTTGATAGTCCTTACAGCTTGTGTCAAGTAAATTGTTAATTACATAGGAAATTCTATATCTAAGTGTATTTCATCTAGCTGTATAATCACAAATTTGCTATCGATAATGAACAAAACAAACATATTAAGTGGCGTTTTTAGTTTCTTTTTATATGTTTGTAAACTTTAATATTACCTGTTACCAATTTGCCATGTCGTCGAATGAAATATCTGAGCATATAGCGTCACCATTATTATTTTTTGTTAAGTCGTAAAATTTTATTAATTATTATACATAAATACCGCTATCACTGATTGGAGGTGAGCAATGAACCCTTATAATGGCAGAGGCACAGTATTTTTGCTGCTTTATAGCGTCCACGCAGACGAAGTAGCAGGAAACAGCTACGAACAGTGACGAATATAAATATACTTCCACCTGACAGGTTGTAAAGTATGACAAATACGTGTACGCGGATACTAGTAGAAAATCAATTAAGAATTAAAACACGTGACCTCGGTGTTCTAAACCACAAGCTATCGAAACTCTTATGATAGGAGATATGGACCGCTAGAGTTTTTTAATGTACGTTCTGTAGTCTATCGTTCTCATATTACTCTTTTTATTTCTATTCCAGATGATGCATTCCAGTAGCCTTTATCAGCTGCACAGTGATGAAAGAATATTGTACAACGAATGGATGAGACAAAGTTGAACCATGGGCTATTGGGTCGAAATGCATTCAATGAATTTCACCTATCGCATCAAGATCGGAGTAGCAGTCATTGTCATCATGGTGCTCGGGTTCTTTACAGAGAGCCAAGGTATTTATAATTCTTATCTAAATTCTAAGTGTATAATTTTATACTCCTGAGAAGTAAAATAAATTAAGTTTTACTGCTGAGAAACTCTAAAGCTTGGCATTCAAAATATATAATGCACTGGAAATTGCAAGGCTCTTTCTTTTTTAAAATGATTAAAAAGGCGTAGATAACTCAAAATATAAGTTCGCTCTATGAATAATTATTAATTATATTGCTGAAGCAAGAATTTATCAAAAATCTTAGAATAATAACGCATAGAAGGATAGTCTCATACCTACAAACTGGCAAAAGTGAGGCACAAAATTAATTGGCGTGTGCGTGAACTATGTGTCGTTACACGCTACGACACACACAAATGCGACAAAATAATGTTGGTAGTGAAGTCATATTACCCAAAAATGGGGTAATTGGAACATACTTACCTCAGCCTCGTAACTTTTGAGTACGTTACGTATATGGTCTTACAGAATGATGAACAGATATATCAATTTAGTAATATATTCTTATGCTATTGCGATTAAAATGACATTATCAATTGACTGCAGCTGGGTTGGGCTGCATTCGGCAAACCGCGTCGAGTCTTCAGCTCGCCTATACCGCAATGTCTGAAGACAAAAGTCTTTGACCAGTACGGTACAGTACCTACGTTGCCGAAGTGAAGCCCCACCGTGAGTGTCCACTCACGGTGGGGCTAGTCCACAATTTTAAAGTCCCTCAGCGAGCTATGGAGCGGGCTATGTTCGGGGTATCTCTGAAAGATAACCTCAGGAATGAGGATATCCGCCAGCGAACTGGAGTAACGGACATAGCTCGTAGAATGAGCTCGCTGAAGTGGCAATGGGCTGGTCATATCTGCAGAAGGACCGACGGTAGATGGAGTAAGAAGGTCATAGAGTGGAGACCGCCTCTTGGTAAACGTAGCGTAGGACGCCCACCAGCCCGATGGTCAGACGACCTCAGAAAGGCTGCTGGAAAAACTGGATGCGGAAGGCAGAGAATAGAATGTTGTGGCGCACATTGGGAGAGGCCTACGTCCAGCAGTGGACTGCAATAGGCTGATGATGATGATATCAATTGACTAAATTTGACTGCCAAATTCATTATGCATTTTTAGTCACCCCCCAAAACTAACTTTTTGGAATGTATTTTGAATTTACTGTATTTATGAATGAATATAAACGTATTTTGAACTTCAGTGATATAATTTAAACATTGGTTAATTATTTTCTAAATCTGGCAATGCTTAGTGGAGAATGCAAACTGATTGAATAATAATTTTTGATTTCAGTTTTAGAACTAAATACAAATTAAATTGCAATATATACACATGAAATGTTAAGTTAGAATCTTTCTAAAGTCTTCCCGCTGTATTGTGGTACCATTTTACAGTACAAACCGTCATTTCAGAAAGATTGGGAGAAGTTATCGCCGCAACGTGACCTTGAGCACTGCCGCGGGCCGTTCGTTACTAGGCCATAAATGGCCTAGTAAAACTTGCCTCACTTGCTGAGCGTGAACTTGGTTTCTATGCGTTATTATTCTAAGTCAAAAATGAATGTAAGATATGAGTGGCATAGTGACGATTGGGAGCTCAAGATGGAGCTACCACGACCACGCCATTGTTTCAAAATGGAAAAATGCTCACGAATGACCTGAATGCATGATGAGATTTAAGACTGCTAATGAGGCGAAATGAGTGTTTTAGGATCGTAGATTGTAGAAAGCTAAAGTCTGTCTACCCCTACGGGATGTGCATGAGTTTATGTATGTATATTTATGAAATATTCATAAGTTACAGTATCAATGGTCGTGTGATTTTAATAGTAACTTTTTTCTATTCCAAATTCTACTATTGTTAAATTAAATCGATATTCAATTATACCAATTAACGTGTGCAATTGTCACTAAATGATTATCGATACAGCATTGTATGTCTCATTGCTAAACATCTGTATCGTATATGTGCAAACATGCATAATCCATTTGAATTGCACAGATTGTAATTAACAATGTCTAGCTTATCATTGACCTGATCGTAACTAGCAATTAGTGATTATATCCAGTTATAAAATAATGAATGAAATTTATATACCCATTTTATTCTTAATTCATTCAACTGGTATTGCTTTTAATAGTTGATAATGTAGTGCTGGAGCAGGTGGATTAAACTGTATAATTTGGATGTGCCTTCTACAATGATGGCACATACACGGTGGATGTCTAAAGAAGAGTGGCGTTAGAAAATAGCGTAAATAGAGCGTTGGGCAGATTTCTGGGCTCAAAGAATTGTAGCAAGAAGGCCCAGCTAACCACTTATAATGCGATACTGATCCCAATGGTAACTTATGGAAGCAAAAAGAGTGTGCATGATTGGATTGGATTGAAAGAGAGTATCGGTGTAAAAGTAAGACAGGATGTTTCAGAGATGTAGAAAGAATGGACGACGCAAGATTGACTAAGCCGATATACAATGCAAAAGCAAATGGATGTAGAGTAAGTTGAGGACAGCCACGACACACTGGTGATGTCAGGAGACTTAAAAATCGATGCGCGTGTATGACAAGAGTTATGCAAAGAAGCGAGTAAGACGCATACAAATCGTGCCTCATGGCTCTCAGTATTCTCTGCCTACCCCGCAAGAAATTTCACATGAATTTTTGAATGAATGTATGTATATAGGTGAGTAAGAGCTCGGTAAGACATAATTGTATCAAGTATAAATCAATTTAAAGTACAATTTAAATAGTCTTTTTAGCAACCCATTCCATATTTTTTTTACAACCTTTTTTTTACAACTTTTTTTTCACCTCTTTCTACTTCGAAGTTGTGGAAATGGAAAAGGGGGTCTAAATACTTTAACTCGCCAAATTTTTGGGTATAAATTAAAAAAGGTGGCAGAACCTAACACCATATATTTGATACAATAAATAACATTTAATTGCTGCCAAAATAATACGTATATCGTTGAACTGTAACTCAACTTGCACAACAGTGCAACGGAATTATCAAATTAAGTGAACAAATCTGAGAGCATTTATTTAGCATAATAAATACATTAGCTTTGCACAAAACGAAAGCCCCTCGACGGTTGAAAGCTTTTGCCGCAAAGCTTGTAGTTCAAAGTCAGTAAGAATCTCTAATTGCTGAACAATGAATAAGAACCGATCTCCAGTTCAGGAGCTTTTGATATACATCGTTTGTGTTTACCTGAATACTGTTTACCGTTTTTATCTATTTTTTTAATTTAATTAATATGATTTGTAATATTATGAAATAAAAATATTTGTTTCTATATTCGTTTGATAGAAATAGATAGAAATAGTTTTTTTTTTCAAAATTAACATAGCACAGGATTATATGAATAAAGTATCGTGCAAAAAATAATTTAAAAATTAAGTACCTCAAAACTGCTAAAATTTTGTGTATATATCTCAATGATCTTTTTATAATTCGATAAAGGAAGTCACCTTTCCTCTTGTATTTTTTTACACCGACGACACTATAAGCAGTAGTTTTGATTGATCCCTAACAGCCATTTCTTCATTTGATATTAACACCATTTTGGTTTGTGTCATATCAGAATATCTTTCCTCAGCACACTCGGGCAACAGTTCCCCGCAAAACTTTCACCAGTTATAAATTTCTTCTTCTTCAAGTTATTCTAACCTATTCTTTAAACTATCGACCACAACGATGTTATCTGCTCAGCCTAGTTTAAGTATAAGAAGAAACAGACACACATACAAACTAAACCTAAAAGAAAATCTTTGAAATTAATAATTCAAAATAACATAAAATGCAAATTGATTTCAATAATGAAACAAATGTTTACTTTATGAGGAATCAGGCACTTCAGCTAAATTAGATAATTCCAAAAGCGACAGTAGTTATAATATACTGTTACCCCAAATTGCTTATTTATTATAAGCACTTAAGATTTCACTCGAAATATCAACATAGTCCAAAACTATTAGTTGAAATGGTAAACTTGATATTATCTACGTTTGTGCAAACCTTGAACTAATTTCTCACCTCAAAATTTAGTTGTAGCCGGATACTCAACATTAATTACAGAATAGACGCTTTGCTTGCTTTACATAACATTATATACTAGCATGGTTAACTATTTGTAAGTAATACTAAGTACAGATTCACAGAGTTTAGTTTATCTGGCAATGTTTGGAATTGAAAACTAACGATCTGTAACTAACTAACGAACGATAAACTGTGAGAGTAAATTTAAAATAAACAATAGGCAATAAAATAGCGCCTCATGAAACATTAAAAGCAAAAGACATTTATTTCCTTACGAAATTGTAACTTGGTTTATGTAAGTAGTAAGCGGGGGTTGTAAGAGATCTTAGAGTTTCTGCTGACCCATTTAGATCTATTGTGATACAAGCATTGCCTTTTGTTTGAGAACAGGAATAGAACTTGCCGTGTAGTTAACTGTTTTGTCCGACTGCGCAAGTAGAAGGATTATGTTTTTCAAGTGTTCATGTAGCTATATGCTAATTAATATGGGAATAGAACGGGATGATGTTTTCACAGGACTGATGGTGAGTGAAGGGTTGAATTCAGAGGGGACTAAGAGATTGAATGGAGGGGGAAAAATGGCAGGAAATAACGAAGTACACAGCGATGGTAAAGTATAGTGAAAACAGTTATTAAAATTCAACTTAAACAATAACCGACACGCCATTTGTTAAAATACAGTATTCTTTATTGCATCATATACTATGTAAAAAAACAAAAATTGATTGAAATAATAAATGTAATGGCAAAAAGTGCACAAATAATTTTTGGTCAGCGCTCTATTCACAAATGTTCTTTAAGAACTGTTCATTTTTTAAAATAACCATTTTTACTAAAAATATTTAGCTCCAAATCATTTTTTACCTGTCTGGGTTACAGAAACTGAGTGCTATGCTTTTAGAAAGCGATCAATACACTTAAAATCATAATAATAATAATATCTTGGACACAATATACACACAACGCCCTCTAGTTCCAAGCTAAGCAACTAAATGCTTGTGTTATGGATACTAGATAACGGATATTAATACATATATACTTTTCTTTTGTAAATACATACTTATAATTCATAGAAAAACACCCAGACACCACACAAATATCCATGTTTGTCACAAATATTTGTGCTGGGTGGGAATCGAACCCCCGACCTCATTGCTGCAACCGGTAGTTTTACCAATACGCCACGAGGCCAGTCAAATATCGTCAATAATCTAGCAATGTAAAAAACTTGTTCTACTCAAACCAGATAGACGTGAATATTTCTTTATGAAAGATAAAACATAAAGTAAAAGTTTTGTTTATTGCTCTAAGTTTCTTCAAGATAAATCTTAAGCGACGTCTCGACGATTTCAAGCTTAATAGCTCATATCATTTTCATGTGATATAACTGCGATGTTTTAATATTGTCATTTTTAGATATTTCTAGATTGAAATCGATGTTAAAACTTGTCTACGAAAAGTTTCTTATCTAAGAAACGTTTATCTATCTATCTAGATAGATAACTTTTTATAAGCACCATAAACATAAATAAGTCATGTAAATTAAATTGCAGATAATTCTTAAAGCTACGAGTACAAACGCTGGCCTTATCGCATAAACCAATCTCTTCCAGGCAACCTTATTGTTATTTTTGTTATTTTAAACGAGAGTCAGAATCAATATTGATATTTTGTGTCCAAGATTCTAGATTACAATCAGACCGTCCATGATTTGTTGAAATCGTGTTCAATTGATGACAACAGATTTGCCACAATGCCACCTTATTCTTCGATACCTATTATTTTATTAGGCGATATAAGACTGCGATAGGCAGCGCTGTTTTATATTTATAAATATTAAAGAGAGTGAAACTTTACGAAAATATGGATATAGTATGTGAAAGTCGATTAAATAAAGAAAGGCAATTATTCTGGCAGACGAGAATGATAGGGAAGTGGGAAAAAGTAAAACCCGGTGTCCCAAATAATGGGAACAGGGCAGATTTTTTTTTTATGGGTTAGGAGAGCAAACGAGCAGGCGTGTCACCTGATGGTAAGCAACCAACGCCGCCCATGGACACCAGCAACACATATAGTGTTACTGTTGCGTTGCCGACCTTTAAGGTATAAGGAATAGGAAAGGATGGGGAAGGGGGGCCGGCCTCCGGGTACCTTTCTCACCGAACGAAACGCGGCCTGAGCCACTTTACGTCGGTCTTCTGAGAGGTCGTGGTATTTCACCGGTCGAGCCGGCCGATTCATGCAGCGAACTGCTTGGCTCTACCACTGTTAGTTTAAAATGATAATGAAATGAAGATCTAAAAAAAACCACAGCAAATATAGACGTCAAAACGCATCAATTACCAAATAATACCTATAAACATGTGCGTTTCAAATATTTGGACGAAAACAAAAACGTTTGCTGAAATAATGTAATTATTTTGTTCAAATAGATTCGCTAGCAAACTACACTGCTCGCTCGGAATATTTTATTGTGGGCTTTGTTCTGACAATATTTTGATATTGTTTGTAGTTTTACTGTGTTCTAACACTCTATTCTGTTATTCTCATAGAGATACAACAAACATATTTAGAAAGGGAAATATTTAAATAACCTAACAATTTCAAAGAACTCAACGATATAGATAAATAACGCAAATAAAATTGAAAGACAAACGTTATAAAAACAACATAATCAAATAAAGCTGGATATTCTTCTCCAAGCTTGTTTACTCTTTCCCTATATCATATTTGAAATAATAACTAGCAGGGTATTTATATAATTGTACCTAGTAGGGTATATATATAACATAACTTCACGCCTTTTTTACCCGAAGGTGTAGGCAGCCTCGTCTCGCCGTTATGTTTACGTCCCAAATGGAATAGGTGGCGAACCTATTGCCATACCGGGCACAAAGTTTTCAGTCATCGATATTTATCACACATAACTTCCGAAAACAATTTCGAAAAGTCATTGGTGTGAGCCAGTGTCAGGATTCGAACCCGCGACTTCTGCATCAGAAGCCGTGTGCTCGACCACTGGACCACCGAGACCATTATAGGTATATACTTATATATGTATACTAGCTGACCCGGCAAACGTTGTCTTGCAGAAAAATAAAATTTAAAAAATAGGAGTTGATCGTGGGGGTTGAAAATTTAAGGTTGTATGTATTTTTGTATCCCGTTTTATAAAAAAAATAAGAAACAGAAATATGTCGAAAAATTAAAAAAAAAATATTGAGGGGTGGGCTACCCTTGTGGTTTAGGGGGATGAGAAATAGATGTTATCCTATTCTCAGACCTACCCGATATGCACACAAAATTTCATGACAATCGGTCAAGCCGTTTCGGAGGAGTTCAATAACGCACATCTAGACTCGAGAATTTTATATATTAGATTTGTGATTAATTAATAGTAAAACCAACAAATAGAACAAATGTTACATGTATTGTATCTGTAAATGTCTTAAATGATAAAAATGACATTAATTATAAAGTAAATTTATATCCTTAAATAAAACGAACGCTATATCTTGTTATAATATATAATAGATTTTATCTCTGAAATTATTTGTCAATGGTGTGCAAATCATATTAAATATCAGACAATTTTAATATCAACATAGATTTACCATAATAATTTAAGCAACAACAATGGTAAAGGTGGGCCTTATCGATCACGATCTGTCAGAACATCGGCATAAAGTGGGACCCACTTTACGCCGATATTCTGCTGCATTTCGCTTGGTGAGAGTGGACAGATCTCTTCCCACTCTCCCCGCTATATTTGAGTCACATACAAACCTACTGATATATGAAGTAACTTTCTTACAATTACAATTGATTACGGTGTAATTCAAAACATAACAAAAAAAAACAAAGAAAGATTTAAAAAAAATAAAACAAAGAAAATTAACAAAGAAGATATAAAACAGACACTAAATAATTAGTACATAATAATCACAAATACCAGCCCCGTCCGCTGAACAATTTTTTCTCCAAATAATCGGGTTCCTTCTAAACGACCCCTAATTGGAAGCCTGCTGCAAAAAAAAATACTTCCCTACTAATGAAAATGGTAAAAATTTCCAGATATCCTTGAAACATAGCTTATAGCAGGGGATGGTGTAATAATAAGAGATTTCCTTTTAAGAGGATGGAACGCTTACTAAATAGTGACTTATTATAATAATAGTTTGTGAAAAGTCTGATTTCATGGTTGGTGTTTTAACAGAGGTGAATGGGCCGGCTTGACTGGTGAAATACCACGATCTCTTCGAATATCGGCGTGAAGTGGCTCGTGCCACGTTTTGTTCGGTGAGAGAGGTATCCGGAGGCCCGATCCCTTTCTCCTTTCTTTCCCCTCCCCCCTTAAAGGACGACAGAGGTACGTAGTCACGTACCTTTGCGGTGAGAAGTTACTTACCATCAGATGACCCATTTGCTAACGAGCAAGTGGGTCATCTAAAGGTAACGGGGTAAGGTAAGAGGGTAAACGTACCCTCCTATCCTATGAAATGAAAAAAATAATAAAAATTGGGTATATTTAATTGTCATGCGCCTTTTTCTGTCCGAAGATGTAGGCAGCGACTATTAAGCCTTGACTCGCCGTTATCTTTACGTCCCAAATGAAATAGGTGGCGAATCTATTGCCATACCGGGCACAATGTTTTTAGTCATCGATAATTATCACACATAACTTAGAAAAATAATTTCCGTAAAGTCATTAGTATGAACACGGATTCGAACCCACAGCTTATCACAGAAGCGGTGTGCTCGACCACTATATCACCGAGATTTATAAAATTTAAATATTTTGAAAAACATCATACATTATAATACCACTTTCTATGTAGCAAATTCCGAATATATTTTTCTATTCGACGTCCACAAAGAAAACCGCTTGGCATAAGACTTACATTAGTAAACTAACTTAAGCTATAATATCTTGGTGCGCGCGTTGAAAGATGTTATCGTTCCGTGAGGCGAGTAATTTTGTTTGTGGAGAAAATTCTAGACTACAACATTTAGTTGTGTTGTTTGCGTGGCTTGCTTATAAAATATTTCACTTATATATGCAATCCTAATTTTACTTACACCAAATAGTTACAGAGAATTTCCATTCTATGAGATAAGTTAAGTTTTAAATTTGTGAATATACAAAATTTTACCTTAAAACTTGCAATATGTTGTCCAGTATGTTGCAAGAATGATTTTGTCTCAAGAAATCTAATATAATATTTTGAAGCGCAATACATATTTTAGAATGTAGTCAGTCATCAAAATAATTGTCGTACATAATTTAAATATAGAAATAAACAATGATATATGAGTATGCATAGATCCCGTGAACTATGAAACAGGGACCATTCAAACAAAAAATAGCTAAATAACTAGACTAAAGCCCGAATACTGAACTGGCACTCAAATATATAAACGCTACTTAAGCGTTTAAGTAGCTGTCACATTAGACAGAATACGTCAAATTTGAGCAGTAAGTAGCACTTTATTGATTGTCAGATTTGAGTGGCGGTTCAGTATTCGGGCGTTAGACTTTTAGTATTAGTAGACATTTTTATAATATTACCAATTAACTCTAACGTGCAAAAACGAAATTGAAACAGAACTATTAAATCACAATCATTGCAACATATTATATTTATTTATCTAAATTATCTTTTCGAAATAAAAACGAACAACAATACAAAATTGCTTTACAATACAACTATAATTTGGTTCGTACAAATAGGTTCCAGATTTTCATTATATAGAACCTTTTCAATAACGTTACTCACACAATATTACGCATAGCCTCAGTTATTAAGGGAATGTAACAAAGAGAAAGAGCGGGTACAATTTCTGGAATCGCACAAGAAACAAAAGACATTTTAGTGAGCACCAGATGTTATTAATGTGTTTCATTAGTAACTGAACGAATTATAGTGAATGGAAGCGTTTGAATGAAAAACTGTTAAGATTTTAGGTGTTTCTTATAAAATACTTTACATTATAGAAAAAATCCTTACTGACCGCGTCGAAAACAAAGTTAAGACGTCATTCACTTCACGTTTATTTCGACTATATGGATTTCATGAGCTCTCTGCAATACCCAGCAATCGCTTCCATAGATTAAAATTATGATTAGTACCACATTGTGAATAGTTATTTGGGTTTTTACTTCCTACATCTATGATGTACCATCCATCGCTGATAAATACTGATCACTTAAACACCAGAAAAAAATAAGAATACACGAGTATGTTCAAAATAAAATTCACATTACCTAAAATATAACATAAAAAGCGATATTTAATGCAAGGTTTTCTTAAAATGGCATAAATAGATCCTGAGATTTGTTGTGCTAATCACTACAAACAAAACAAACACTAGTTAAACACCAAAATATACATACAAACATACATAACTTTACGCCAAATCCCTTGCTGGGTAGGCAGAGAGAACGGAAAAAAATATAAGTAATAATAAAATACCAAAATTATAATATTGTTATTTCGGTAATCCAGTGTTCAAGCACCCCGCTTTTGAATCCAGAAGTCACGGGTTCGAATTTTGACTCACACCAATGATTCAAAAGTCATTGGTATGAGTCAGAATTATTTTGGGAAGTTATGTGTTCTAAACATCGATGAGTAAAAACTTTGTGCCCAGAATAGCAATTCCTATTCCATTTGGGACGTAAAGATAACGGCGAGACGAGGCTTAACAGCTGCTTATACTTCTGCTTCTAGCCTTCGAGTAGAAAAAGGCGTGAAGTTATTTATATACATATATAACTTCACGAATACCCACCGCCCACGCCGCCCACTTGCAAAATATTGTTTGTATATACGATGTACAATTCACTGCTTTTACATAATGGGTTTAATTATACCTATTATGTATACAAGCCCATTGAAATTATTATAAATTATTACACATAAAATTAATTAACTTCCAAATGAACATTATAAAATTAAACGGCTCTTTCTAAAAGACAAACAAATTGTCAAGTTTTATCCATGGATCTCTTTATCTTTGTAAACTGTAATATTTGTGAAAATGGTACGAATAGAAATAACGATTATAAAGTTGAAGAAACTTAACTTATTATAAAAAAATCTTGAACGTTTGCTGATTCTCTAAAGTTATTATTGATTCAAAGACTGAGTGTTTTAATAGACATTAGATGTCTTGTAGTCATTGATATTTATCATACATAAACTAGTAAAAGGAATGACGCGAAATCATGGGTCATCATCCCACAGCCTACCGATACAGAATTATCTAAATTACTTAAATTACTTACTTAAATAGGTAGCGTACCTATTAATATTTGCATTTACTTCAGTCTTTAACTTTAAAGAATTAAAAAGAGATTTAAGAAGTATATATAAAAACATATTTGCGTCCAGCACAGAGCCTAAAATAAAAAATGTACAAAGTTACAAACAACAAAAAGCTTGTCGCGCGAGTTGTAAATAAACTGTACTAATTTCATAATGTCAAATCAAATCATAATAGCTTTATTTTCATGGGTCTTTAGACACAGTTAAATATAGTCCGTAAATACAGATATTTAACTTATTATTATATTTAAAGCATAACATATTAAAACACGAGCGCTTGAGAAAATTGCCTCATTGGAACAAACACGCACGTATGATTCTGAGTATAAGGTTGTCATGAGAAGAAATGGGCAAAACACTCATGTAAAATAATCTACTAAATTTACTATATTATCTATTGCAATTTAATTACCTACTGATAGGGAGTCAAACCTCGCGACAAGCTTTTATTATTATATAAATGGTACATACTGAGGCTCTAAGTTGATACTTGAAGTTTTTAAGGAAATATTATTTTCTTATTTTTGGTGCGCTTAAATAAAAGCTTATTTAAAAAGGGTTTTTGCTTTTAATTTATTTATTTTATTTTTAGTTATAGCTGGCTAGTTTAGTGTTATTTCATTCAACGCATCATTATTGCAAATTAGTTCACCGCTTAATTTCAAATAGTCCAGCTCTTTAATAAGGAGATCATCTAATTCAATTTCAGTTTGGAGCTTTCTTTTCCATTTAATCGCGATGATGATTTTTAATTCATAGCCATATTGTAGAAATGCATCAAAAAGATGTATGCCGTCATCTTGGATGGTCCACCGTATTGTATTTAGAATGACGTCACATTATTTTTCGAGTTATTCTAACAAGCCCTGTCATTTGATACCCATATTGTAGAAATGCATTAAAAAACTGTTCCTCTATCTTGGCTGATCCGCCTTATTGGATTTAGAATGTCGTCACATTATTTTTTTAGTTACTCTCAATGAGCCCTTTCATTTGAGACCCATATTGTACAGAAGCTTAAAATATGTTTTCCTCCATCTTGGATATTCCACCATATTGGACTTCGAATGACGTCATATTATTTTTTGACTTACACTCAATAAGCCCTTTCATTTGATACCCATATTGCAGAAATGCATTCAAAATATCCATTCCTCCATCTTGGGTGATCCGCCATATTGAATATAGAATAATGTCACACACCATATCATGCATTGTCATCCATAGTAAACGTGTATACAAAATTTCAGCTCGATCGGTTGAAGATATCTACTTCAAAATTGAGTTCCAAGATTCCACCGAACATACATACTTACATACATACATACAGTGCAAGTTAAATAAAAGCTTTTATAAAGGGTTAGCAATTAATTCAGAAATAGAGAAAAATAATCACTGCATAAATAGGCTAGCTCCACAGGTGAAATACCACGACCTGTCAGAAGATCGACGTAAAGTGGCTCATGCCGCGTTTCGTACGGTGAGAGAGGTACCCGGAGGCCAACCCTTCTTCCCCATCCTTTCATATCCTACTCCCTTAGGTTTGTCTTTTATCCCATAAAAAAATACCATAGGGTACCTAAAATTAACTATAGTAAGATACCAAAAAAAAAACCGAGAAATCATTGGTGTGAGCCTGGAATCGATCCCAGGACTCCAGAATCGGAGAGCTCGACTACTTTACTGGTCCACCGAGACTATTAATACTTATTACTAATATATTAGAGGTACTATTAAAAATGGGACTGATGAGAAATGGTAACTAAGTTCCTATCTAATATTTAATTTAAATTTATGTATAAGAACGCAACATACTGATGAAGATTATTTGAACCGAGGATCATAAACAGATTATTATATAAATGTTTTTATAAGGTTATTAACCATGATTATAAATGAGTAACATGTCTTGATTTTAGTTTATATTATATTATTATTTATATTATAATGTTTTATTCGTCTCGGCCATAGAGGTCACTATTCGTCAATTTATTAAATCGCGCTATGGTTTCATTCCATGGAGTTTATATAAGTATTTAAGAATGTATTAATAGATTTTGGTAAAATATTCAAAAAATCAGTTCTACAACACATAATTATAAATGTTATGTATGACATTAAAACAACTTTCAGGATTATATCGCGTTTATTTATTACTAATTTTATTTATTTCCCGACGTTTCGAACTCTTTACAGAGATCATTTTCACGAGTCATAACATCATTTTCTCTGTAAAGAGTTCGAAACGTCGGGAAATAAATAAAATTTGTAATAAATAAACGCGATATAATCCTGAAAGTTGTTTTAATGTCATGAACGTGATTCGCGAAAGTCTTAGAGATAAATATGTAAAACAAATGTTATGTATTTATTTCTTAAATAGATTTTAGAAATAAAATAATAAATTCAATCAAATACAGTTATAAAGGAATGTAGTTGACACTAAAGGCCGCGTTTCTAGTGTCAATTATAGTACCTCCATACATCTAGTGGCGGGTGGAGGAACTATGATTGATTTTACAAATCAATTATAGTACCTAATCCTGCCACTGATGTCTGTGTACTAATGAAATTCAAGCTTAACAAATTGAATGGTAGTGGTGGAGCCAAGCAGATCGCTGCATGAATGGGCCGGCTCTACTGGTAAAATACCACGACCTCTCGGAAGATCGACGTAAAGTGGCTGAGGCCGCGTTTCGTTCGGTGAGAGAGGTACCCGGAGGGCCACCCCCCTTTCCCATCCTTTCCTATTAGGTCGGGGAAAAAGTCTTTTCGCATAACGTAGGTATAAACTTATTATAAAATTTCTTTGACTGTACTATTTGTGTCTGGCTGGTTTTGGTAACATTAAAAAGGTTACATTATAAAGAAAAGAAAAAAAAAAAAAAAAGTTGTTTCCCGCTATTTTTCATTTGTTTTTCTCTCCGTAAAAATGAGTGAATCTAATGAAGAAATTCGATACATTTTAAAATTTTATTATAAAAAAGGCAAAAATGCAACTCAAGCAGTGAAAAAAATTTGTGATGTTTATGGACCTGATGCAGTGTCAGTAAGCGTAGCACAAATTTGGTTCAAACGTTTTCAGTCCGGAAATTTTGATGTTAAAGATGCACCTCGCTCTGGTCGCCCTGTTACGAATAAAATGGACGCCATTTTTGAAAGAGTGGAGCAAGATCGGCATATTAGTAGTTACGATGTAGCTGAAGAACTGGGAATTGACCACAAAACAGTTTTGACCCATTTGAAGAAAGCTGGTTATACAAAAAAGCTCGATATTTGGGTGCCACACGAGCTCACTCAAAGAAACTTAATGAACCGTGTACTCATTTGCGATTCATTATTGAGACGTAATGAAACCGAGCCGTTTTTGAAGAGATTGATAACTGGCGATGAAAAGTGGATCACGTACGACAAGAACGTGCGAAAAAGGTCGTGGTCAAAAGTTGGCCAGGCTTCACAGACTGTGGCCAAACCTGGCCTAACACGAAATAAGGTGATGCTGTGTGTATGGTGGGATTGGAAGGGCATTGTTCATTATGAGCTTTTACCGTCCGGCAAAACCATCGATTCTGATCTTTACTGCCAGCAACTGATGAGATTAAAGGAAGCAGTCGAGAGAAAACGGCCGGAATTGATCAACAGGAAGGGTGTGGTCTTTCATCACGATAACGCTAGACCACACACATCTTTAGCCACTCAGCAAAAATTAAGAGAGTTCGACTGGGAGGTCCTAGTGCATCCACCATATAGCCCTGACCTTGCGCCTTCAGATTTTCACCTGTTTCGGTCTCTTCAGAATTCTTTAGGTTCTGTAAGGTTGACCTCAAGAGAGGACTGCCAAAACTATTTGTCCCGTTTTTTTGATCAGAAGTCCCAAAGTTTCTACAGTAACGGGATAATGTCTCTGCCCACAAAATGGCAGAAAGTTATTCAACAAAACGGTACATATATATTGTAAATAAATGTAAATAAACTTTGAAAAAAATGTCTTGACTTTTCATACAAAAATACGAAAATACTTTTTCCCCAACCTATTATTTCCCACTCCCTTAAAGGTCGGCAACGCAACTGTAACACTATATGTGTTGCAGGCGGCGCTGGTCACTTACCATCAGGTGACGCGCTAACTCGTTTGCCCTCGTTTGCTCGGTATGGCCACCTATTCTATTTGGGACTAAAACATAACAAGACTTAAAAGCCACTGCCTAGACCTTCGGGTAGAAAAGGCGTGAAGTTATGTTACTATATGTGCGCGCAATACATATTTGCCTAATTATCTAATACTTATATCGTGTATATTGCGATATCTTTTGAATGAAATGTCCGAATTAAATAATTCAAAAAGCTCTAGGAAGCTATTGAATCTATCTTGAATTATAAATAATTTATTTAAGTCAGAATTAATACCAAAGTTTAAAATAAAGGGCTTTTAAAACATCATCATTCAAATTATTTTAAAAAATTAAATAAACATTTATTGTGAGATAACTACAATAGTTAGACACATGGTGTCGCGACCATTTGACTATATATTCTGCAAAGTTGTATTACATTTTTTTACTCTACAATCAATACTTTTTGCAGCGTACGCGATGTAATCATTTTTTTAGGTCCTTTTTTTACACCTTGCGTTACATTATCGGACTTTTAGTAAAGATCCCTAATTGTTTAGAAAATATAATATAGCCTAAATCCTTCCTCTATAAATTGACTATCCACCACTGAAAGAATTTTTAAAATAGAACCAGCGGTTTCTGAGATTAGCGCGCTTAAAGAAACAAACTATTATGCTTTATAAGTATTAAATGAGTGGTATAGTGCCACCACTAGCTACTAGATGTCTATGTACAGAAAAAAATCACGCTTAAGCAATTCTCTTCCTGGATTTATATATAAACTGGTTCAAATTCGTCCCTTTAAATAATATTTATTATGTTTTGTGGCCGCAAGGGGGCGTTAAAAGCGTTAAACGGTTGCACGAGACATTAGAAGTTACACTTCAATAAATATGTAATAAATAAACGCGATATAATCCTAAAAGTTGTTCTAATCAATATTTAAAACTCACAAATCACACCATAATTATAATTAGGTAGATAACATTCCTTATTTTGATATATCCTTTCGTACTAGTTGCATAGTGTCTCTCTTGACACGTGCAAGTCTAAACTAAGTGGAAAGCCTTTATTGATTGTAAGCACGGATTCCCTCTCAACAATACCACCAGGCAAGTGATCTTTCTAAGTAGTTCATTGTTGTTGCACGTGCTTAAAAGCTTCTCTACATGCTTAATAATAAGTAAAATTATATCTACTGCTGGCTAAATATAAAAACTTAGAAATATAAATTATATTCAATTCACAGCGAGAGTTGGATAATGAGTATCTTTCGTAGACTTTAAACATTTAAAAATTTATATACGTATTTTTTTTTTCTATGGGATAGTAGGGCCTCCGCAGGCGTTGGTCGCGGCAATGCTTGCGGGCGAGCAGGAGTGGAGGGCTATGGTCTCCTTCTGCGAGCTGTGATGCTCCAAAATGAGGCCGCCGAGCGGGTCGGGAGAGAGCCGATCCCGCTCGAAGGCTCGAAGCTCAGTGATCGCCGCCGCCGACGGGCCGCGAGGGCGCACACCTCGCGGGTGCGCCCGGGTCGCGGCCCGGGAAGGATGGCCCCCCGGTGCGACCGGGGAGGGTCGCCGGGAGCGCCGCCGGCCGCGCGCCTCTTTACAGCGCGGTCGGAGCCGCCCCGCCTGGGGGAGCCTCACCGACGCTCCCCGAGGATGAGCACCCCCCCGTGACAGAGGGGGAGCGACGGCCTGGTGGACCAGAGGGCTGACGCACTGTCCTGGGCCACCCCAACGCCGGAGGAAGGCCGCCGCGAGGTTTTAGCGGGTAACCCTAGGATCGGATTGCAGTTTACTGTTTTGGGAGTCCCACACCCCCCCTGCCGTCCCCAGGCGGGGGGTGTGCATAAAGCATTTCCTCGCGTAGAAAAAAGAGGGCAAACGAGCAGGCGTGTCACCTGATGGTAAGCAACCATCGCCGCCCATGGACACCAGCTACACATATAGTGTTCCTGTTGCGTTGTCGACCTTTTAAGGGGTAGGGGAACAAGGATGGGCCTCTCTCACCGAACGAAACGCGGCATGAGCCACTTTACGTCGATCTTCTGAGAGGTCGTGGTATTTCACCGGTCGAGACGGCCCATTCATGAAGCGAACTGCTTAAATAGTTTAGATCTATCAAATAGTTTAGATCTAAAAAAGCAATTGATTGATAGTTCTGTGATCGAATTATAGTTTTTTTGTGTCGTTTATATTATTTCTGTTAGTAGTAATGTCATTATCAAAACAAAAAACGAAAACAATGAAAAAACGTTCGTCAATAACAAAGTACTTATTTAAAATATTTTCTCTATAAAATCACTTGACTGTGATCTGTGATGTAATTTTTACATTTATTGCATTAAGCAATTAATTGTTTGGCACTTTAAAACCTTTCAAATATCTAACGTATTCAAACCGAAGATAATGCACTATAAAATATAAAATTATGTACATACATACATACATAACATCACGCCTTTTGTTACCCGAAGGTGTAGGCAGCGGCTGTTAAGCCTCGTCTCGCCGTTATGTTTACGTCCCAAATGGAATAGGTGGCGAACCTATTGCCATACCGGGCACAAATTTTTTCAGTCATCGATATTTATCACACATAACTTCCGAAAACAATTTCGAAAAGTCATTGGTGTGAGCCAGTGTCTGGAACCGAACCCGGACCTCTGGATCAGAAGCCGTGTGCTCGACCACTGCGCCACGGAGACTATTAAATTAAATTATGTAGAATTATACTTATACTTAACTTTACTTATCCCTATCCCTATCCCTATCCATAGGGATGATGGGTGATTGGGTGATTTTATCCAATGATTTTATCCATATCCAATGGGTGATTTTATAACAAATAAACTTACATGCACATTTATATATTAGTAGGGTAGGGATAGGGATAGGGCTATCCCTATCCCTATCCCTACCCTACTAATATATAAATGTGCATGTAAGTTTATTTGTTACGCTTTCACGGGATAACTACTCAACAGATCATCATGAATCTTTGTACACATATTCTTGGGGGTATAAGAAGCAACATAGGATACTTTTTTTTCTTCTTACTTTCTTAAATTTATATATATTTTCACCCGAAGGAAAAACTTATGATATAGCCTACAAAAATATCTTACATTATTACTCTGCATTTATATCTTATAAAATTATTAAAGTCCATAATTATTTATTTTTGTTACAGTGAAATATATTTTATCGTTTGTTGTTGCATTTCAATAAAGTTGATTGTAAGTTTTTAAAAAAAATTTTTTAATGGCTTCAACGCGAGCGAAGCCGCGGGTAAAAGCTAGTTTTATATATTATAGCAGATATTTAATAGTGAAATAGAACGTTTAATTCTGTATGCACTATTTCACCACTACTGCTGTTGACAGCGTCTCTAAGGAGGGAATCTCATCACAGCCTGAACATGACTTAGTAGTTTATTAACGACATTCGCAAGTGCTATAATAATTGGATATTCATCCGCAATGTCTGATTAAATAAACTTAGGTAGTGATAATATAAATATTATTTATGAAAAGACGCAATAGATGCTGTGTTTTTTATAATATTGAAGATATTTATTAACGAAGACATTACAGCATTAAATTTGATGTGGTGTCTCTTCTAAATTATAAAACTAGCTGACCTAGCAAACGCAGTCTTGGCAAAAAAAAAAAGTTTTTTCTAAACAAATAAAAAATAGTAGTTATAGAACGTGTTCTAGAGGAAGGTGATGTTAGGAGCCTCAAAAATCGACGCGCGTTCATGATAAGAGTTATGAAAGTCAATGAAGCGAGTGAGGCGAGTAAGAATCGTGTCTTATGGCGCTCCGTTCTCTCTGCCTACCCCGTAAGGTATTTGGCTTGAAGTTATGTATGTATGTATGTAAAAATTGATGTTGGTCGAATTTGTTAACTAACAATGTGACACGAGAATTTTAGACATGAGATTCTCGTGTCAAAGTGTTAGTTACCATACTCTTCCGAAACGGCTTGGCCGATTCTCATAAAATATGTGTGCATACTGTGCATATCGGGTAGGTCTGAGAATCGCTTTGTCTGTTTTTAATCCACCTAAATGTTAAGGGTAGCCCACCCCTATTTAATTTTTTCATAAACCATCATAAAAGATTAAAATTACTACAAATTGTCACCTAACTCAACTCAAGCCCTATTTTTTATTTGTTTATTAAAATCTTTACTTTTTTGGACAGACAACGTTTGCTGCGTCAGCTAGTTGATATATAAACCTTTATGTCTACGAATGATATTTTTTTTTATATTGGCATGATATGCCACTGATGTTCACTGATTTTTTTATGGGATAGGTTGGGTAGGAATGGGTGATTTTATAACGAGCAGGCGTGTCACCTGATGGTAAGCAACCAACGCCGCCCATGGACACCAGCAACACATATAGTGTTACTGTTGCGTTGCCGACCTTTAAGGGATAGGGGGTAAGAAAGGACGAGGAAGGGGGGTGGGCCTCCGGGTACCACTCTCACCGAACGAAACGCGGCATGAGCCACTTTACGTCGGTCTTCTGAGAGGTCCTGGTATTTCACCGGTCGAGTCGGCCTATTCACGCAGCGAACTGCTTCGCTCTACCACAGTAAATGGACGTTCTAAAGTATTTCATCAAAAATTAAAGTTGTGTCAAAAGCTTATCTATAGCTAGTTACTGTTATTCGCTCTTGTTTGCACGAATGGGTCAAACGAAACGTGACAATGAATCATAGTTTTTGTGCATTCAGCCGGCGTTCATTGATTTGCAAACATATCAAAAACGACTCCTGATATTTTATTTATTTTATTTGTGAAATCTGATACGTTATTTTGTAATTTGTAAACTTTATAAAGTTGCACATTTTTTGTTTTATACTTACATCAATCTCCGAATCTTTTGTTTGTGGATGGACTGTGGATGGACTATGAATGTGGATGGACAAATATTTGAAATACTCTAAATAAAGTAACATATATACTGACTAGCTCATCAATTTCGCTTCAACTCAATGCCGATTATCGATCACTGGACGTAACTAGCCGTGAACGAATCCAAATATAGGAAGGCCTTAATTGGGTCACTCATGTTGTTCTTTTTGTATAGAGATGAACAAACATTACACAGATCTTAATAGATTTTTGCCTTAGATAAATATTTTCAATCATAATATCCTCTTTTTTCTATAACGTTACGCCTTTTTCTATACAATGGCGTTGGGAGCGACTCCTTGGTCCTTTGGTGGCGGAACCTTTGCCATGCATGTGGCACAAATTATTAGCTACCTGAGAATACCTCTTATAACTTCTGAGAAGTCATTCGTGTGAGCCAGGAATGGATTCCACGATTTTTTGATTCAGTTTGACCACCGCGACGACAATACATAAAATAAATCAATATTTAAAATATAATCCTCTTTACACGTAGCTCAGATGTGTTACCAAACTTTCATTGATTTGCTATAAATTTAGTAACTGAATTCAATAATCTATCCGCTAAAATATACTTATACATTCTTGGCTACTGTGCCACGTATAACAGCTTAAAACGGTGCTCTGTATAAATTTAATCTTTAAAAAATAATAAAGTGGAAATAACTCTGATAATACTGAAAAAACGATGATATAAGTGTCAAAAAACCCAGTGAACAAATAACAAGAGAAATTAAACACCAAAAAGGGATAAAAACAGTAAGGTAGTGCTATTATTTTACACAGTGACTTACTACAAACTTAAGTGCAAAAGTGACTATTCTGAACAATAAGTCAATAGTACGTACGTGCGAGACAATTCAGTGCGAACTCAAGAAAAATTTAACTTTTTATTTTAAAAATAACCTAAATGTGTTGCTAATTGGCTAAGTCACAATAGATCAAATTAAAATAACAGAGGGTATTTAAACAAGTCAATTATTAGTCCGTTAATAACACCATCTAGCGTCAAATAGCCAAATCATCTCAAGATCAGCTACTGCAGCACCAATCGACAACTACTTGCTACTAAAGGGCGCAAAAGCTAGATAATAACAACTAAAAATACAAAAGTAAAAATCAAAATGGAAGAGGTAATGGCAGCACTTCGAAAAATTCAAAATGATTTAGATGAACAGAAAACCACTATTACAAAAAGCGCAGACGAAGTGACGGAGAAAGTAACGCAATATATAAACAAAATATTAGACCAAAAATTAAAATCTTTGGAAAAAATCAGGAAAAACTCGAACAAAAAATAGAGAACCAAGAACAAAGGTTAAATCAGCTGGAGAGACATGCAAGGCAAAGAAACGTTGTTTTCTTTGGTATAGAGGAAAATGAACGTTCTTATTCACATCTAGAAAATAATATAATTGATTTACTGACTAAGTATTTTTCTATAAATATACACTGCCACGAGATAGAAGCTGCCAGAAGAATAGGGAAAAAAGCCGATAAGCCCCGTCCGATAGCAGTCACATTCGCCACTTTAGGTTATAAGATAAAGGTAATGCAACAAAAGAAAGCTCTTAATGATACGGGCTACTATTTAAAAGATGATTACCCATATCACGTTCTAGAGAAAAGGAAGATGCTTCAGGAACAAGTCAAAATAGAACAAGAAAAAGGCAACAAAGCTACAATTAAATACGATAAGCTGGTAGTACTTAAACCTAACAAAACAGATGCCGACCACACGGACAACAGAAAAAGGTACCTTTCAATGTCTCCACAACAGGGGAAAAATGCAGAAAAAAATACTCCAAGTACCAGTACACAAGCAGCTAAGAAAAATAATACCATTCAAAGCCGTACAACACCTCAACGATCCTCCAGCATCTCAGAAGGAGTGATTAAGCCAGGAATGCTTAACTTTTTAGTAAACAAGAAAGACATACAGAGTGACGAAGAAAAAAGTAAAAGAAAAAGCAAAAACGTGTAGCAACAGCACCTCTCTCGGCGAACATACACAACATATATAAACTTATAAAAAATAATCACATCTTCCAAGACGGCGGGTCACCGAGGAAGATTACGACCAAAACCTTCCAGCAATACCATTAGAAACCAGCTAATCAACCAAAGAAAAAAATCTGGAAGAGGCCTTCACCTGAAGAGGGGTTCCTATATAATAATTAGAATATTAAAAACTGTATAAAATAATTTAAATAATACTTAGCATGATAGCAATAAAGTCATAATAATTTATTCACTTACTAATAGTTATTGTTAAGTTTTTGCAAAGGCTTAGTAACCACAAATGTACCTTATTAACTTTATTGGGAAATAAAAGGCTTTTTATTTATTATATTCTAGGGCCTTTCACAAAACCATCACCATTCGCCTGTATTAAATTTAATCCAATCCAATGTTTAATTTATTAGACAGCTGAAATAAAAACACTTTACCCCAGAAAATAGTTTCTTTGCTTTACCACAATCAAAGCCAAATGAATAAATGAGTATATATATATTTTTTTTTCTCATTCCGAAGAGGGATCACCGAGCGATAAATTATTGAAGATATCGCCCGGGCGGCGAATAAAAATACAAGAACACCTGAACAAGAGATATAAAGATAGATGTTCGAAATAAAATTTTGTATTAACTTTACTGGCAAATTCAATTATATAGATGAAAAGACGACTCACAATTCTGTTGAGGCAAGATTGATATATAAAAAAATATATATTTTGTATTACAAAGATTTTATAATAATTCGTAGATAGTAGATACCAAGTATTAGTAATTTATCTATAGAAAATGGAAATATGATATTTATGATTGTTAACAGAGAATGAAAAGATATCTAATGATAATAGTGTGTATTTAGAATATGTTTTCGAAGCTAAGTATTTTAATTATGTTAGTAAAATAAATTTTACAAATATATAAAATATATTTTTACAGTTCACTGCATGAATGGGTCGGCTCGACCGGTGAAATACCACGATCTCTCAGAATATCTACACAAAGTGGCTCGTACCACACTTCGTTCAGTGAGAGAGGTATCCGGAGACCCAACCCCTTTCCCTCTCCTCTCCCCTCCGACCTTATAGGACAGCAACGCACCACGGTGTTCATGGATGGTGAGAGGTTGCTTACCATTAGGTGACCCACTTGTTATGCTTATCCTCCTATCCCATAAAATAAAAAATAAAAAAGTTTTAAGAATAACTATATTCTAGCTGAGCTTGGCATTTCGGAGCATAAATGGGCCGACTCGACCAGTGAAATACCACGAGCGCTCAGAATAGGGAAGCAAAATGGGCAACGGTGCTTTTTGTTTGGTGAGATATCCGCTATCCGCATGCTCACCCCCCTTTCCTCTGTCTTCCCATTACACTCCCTTAGAGGCTGGCAAAGCAAATGTAACACTATTTGTGTTACAAGTACCTATAGTCAAAGCTAGTCGGTTACCACCAGGTGACCTGCTTGCTAGTTTGCACCCTCTCCTGTGGTAGAGCCAAGCAGTTCGCTGCATGAATGGGCCGGCTCGACCGGTGAAATACCACGACCTCTCGGAAGATCGACGTAAAGTGGCAAATGCCGCGTTTCGTTCGGTGAGGGAGGTACCCGGAGGCCCACACCCTTCCCCATCCTTCCCTATCTCCTTTCCCTTAAAGGTCGGCAACGCAACGGTAACACTATATGTGTTGCTGGTGTCCATGGGCGGCATTGGTTGCTTACCATCAGCTGACACGCCTGCTCGTTTGCCCTCCTATCCCATAAATAAAAAATAAAAAACTTCACTTTAGTAATTTGCGCTAAATTGAATTTAATGAACCTTAATTTGTAATAAAAGTAGTTCCTGATCTGCGTAACTATCTTAAATGATCTAAAATACGAAAGGTAGCTATAACATAGGGTGGGATCTCCCTGAAATAAGGCAACGACAACAAGCAAACGATACCACAAAAGAAACCTTTTTTATAGAAAACCTATAAAAAAGGTTCATTGTAATTATCCTTCATTTAGGATGAATCATTCATTTCTTAATTTGTCGGGAAAATAATGAATAATTTACAAATTGAAATATTTCACCTTCTGTTCGGAATGAAATTCAATTAGGATTAGTATTTCAATTAAAAAAATGCCGGGAGATTATCACGAAAATAAAGAAAAAAAAGAAAAGAAATTGATTTCATTTGTTAATATATCAGTTTGATCACAATGAGGAGGCGTTTGATTATTTTTTTTCAAGAAATTCTATAAAAAAATGCTAGATATTCCTAGAGATTCAGCCATTTGTAAGTCGGAGCGAAATGAATGTTATGAGATGATATCCCTGAGGCATGCTGGGAATCTATATAAAAGCTTTACCTCGGTATTCGAGCCTTGCGCGATCGTATATTTGAATGTGTTGAGGCGGTGACACATTTTGTTGCAAATTTTATGTTTACTAAGATATATTGAGTAATGGAAACTTGTGTATTAAGTCCCTATTTTGTTTTGGGGTATTTTGATTTGTTCGTAATTCTAAAACAGAATATACACAATGTCAGTAAACATTTTTTTCAACTTTTCATGCGTGTGTCAAAAGTGTTCACAACCGACGAGCGTGTTTGAATGTAATAAAATGTGTGATAAATATCGATGACTGAAAACTTTGTGCCCGGTATTCGGTTCGCCACCTATTCCATTTGGAACGTGAACATAACGGCGAGTTCCAATGAGCTTGTATACATAATAGGTATAATTAAACCTAATATATTTAAGCAGTGAATTGTACATCGTACATACTGACAATATTTTGTAATTATTACTTATTTAATACATATATACATAACTTCACGCCTTTTTCTACCCGCAGGTGTAGGCAGCGGCTGTTAAACCTCATCTCGCCGTTATGTTTACGTTCTAAATGGAATGGAACAAAGTTTTACAAATAACTTGGGAAAATAATTTCAAACGTCATTGGTGTGAGTCAGAATTCGAACCCGCAACTTCTGGATTCAGAAGCGGGGTGCTCGTCCACCGGACCACCGAGACAACAATTTTATTGGAACGAAGTTCCTTACGGCAGGCTTGGAGGAGATAGGGATTTTTCTGCGCGACCGAACTGAAAAAAACGTGATAGTAAAACCGTAAGACAAAGTGCGTGGAATAAAACCGTTAAATGAAACGTGCGTAGGCGCGACAGTCGTATACACAAAAATAAAAAAAACCTTTCTCTTTCTCCGATTATCGATTCTACATTAGCCGAAAGAACTTTGTTCCTACCTGGTGTCCTACGAAACCACATATTTTTACTAACAATACTTATATTTTGGTGTTGAACTAGTGTTTGTTTTGTTTGTTATGATTAGCTCAACAAATCTCAGGATCTACTTATGAGATATTAAGAAAACCTTGTATTCAATATCGCATTTTAGTTATATTTTATGTGATGTGTGTTTTATTTTGAAGGTACATTTTTTTTAATGGGATGGGAGAGCAAACGAGCAGGCTCCTCACCTGATGGTTAGTGACAAGTGACAGCGTTGCCCAAGGACACCTGCAACACATATAGGGTTACAGTTGCTTTGCTGAACTTTGAGGGAGTAGGATAAGAAATTATGGGGAAGGCGGGTGGGTCTCCGGATACCTCTCTCATCGAACGAAACGTGGCATGAGCCACTTTAGGTCGATCTTCTGAGAGGTCGTGGTATTTCAGCGATAGAGCCGGACCATTCATGCACCGAACTTCTTGGCTCTACTACTGTCAATACATAAAATAAAACCCTTATAAGATAGTACTATTTTTTTCACAATCTTCCAAATTACGCATTTTTTGTATCGCTAACTTCGGGCACTCTAAAAGTTAAAGCCAAATTACTGTAGTTCAGGCGATAAAAAGTAAGTAATATATATGGCGGTCATAATTATTTGATTCGTCCTTGTGTATACATTACCATTAAATATATATAAATAAGTGCTTACCTACAGGTGTTTCCATTAACATACCATCATATAAAAGTATGAAGTACACTTCAAGTTCTATGTTGGGACGCTAACAGTTTTTATCTCCTATAGGCCATCGTACACTTAAGCATCTTTATTATAAAAGTTTCGCCGTCCAACAAATACTAACGCATTACGCGTCGGTGTAATATATAACGTTTTACGAGCTGAATTAAAGTTTTAAGGTTGTATTATTAGCGGTTATTAAAATGGAAATTAGATTAGCGAATCTTTTTATACTAATATTTTTTTGCTATAGAAAAAAAAAGCTTTTCTGTTATATCTTTTAATGTTAAAAAAACTTTATGAATAGAGGTTAATTAATAGTTGATACTATTTTACAACTAAACTACTATTAGATAACTGGTCAGGGATGAACAATAAATTGCATTTAAATACAAACACACAATTGAGATAAAATGAAAGAAAAAGACCTTTTCCGACCAATTTTAACACAGCTTTATCAGTCTTTAATGATACATAGATCATGAAAAGCAGTATCCAATGAGAAGGACCTCGTACCTCTAAATCAAATGCACAGTGTGCGGACCACTAGGTAATCGAGAAGTGAATTGGATGAGTGAGATAGGTAGGCAGCGGCTGTTATGGCTGGATTTTTTTACGTCCCTAATAATAACTGGCTAAAGCCCGAATACTGAACTGCCACTCAAATATATAAGCGCTACCTAAACGTTTAAATAGCTGTCAAATTAGACAGAATACGTCAAATTTGAGCATCTGATAAATTTAAATGCAACTCAAACTAACTGGCACATAAACACCACTCAGAACAAAATTCGTATACCGAAACGCTACTCGACTTTATTTATCTGTCAAATCATCTGTCAAACCTAAGTGAGCAGAACTTACATTTAAGAGTGGTTGTGCGGTCTCTTAAACTAAGTATACTTTCTTTAAATCGAAGAAAAACTATTAATAATGTCTATGTGGCCATTAGATATCATTAATTTCTGATGGGAAAACAAGTGTGAGGCAGAAAAGCCCAGCTTGCAATCTACAATGCGGTACTGTACTGTACTGTACTGATCCCAATGCTAGCTTATGGAAGCGAGAGTTGGGTATTGCAGAGTGCGCATGAAAGTAAATATGAGGACACTGCGAAAAATCTGCGGAGTGACTCTCGCTGACCGCGTCGAAAACAAGGTTGTAAGGAAGGTAGTTAGATTGAAAGAGGGAGTCGGTGTAAAAGTAAGAAAAGGTATGCTCCGATGGTTTGGACATGTAGAAAAAGTGGATGATGCATGATTGTGTATGCAAATATACCTACAATGCAAAATCGCATGGATGTAGGGGTCGTGGATGACCAAGACCAAATAGAACATGTTCTGGAGGAATGTGATGTTAGAAGCCTTAAAAATCGACGCGCATGGCTAAAAGAGTTATGAAAGTCAAAGAAGCGAGTGAGGAGTGTAAGAATCGTGCCTTATGGCTCTTTGTTCTCTTTACCTACCCTGCAAGGGAATTAGTACAATGACGAATGACAAAGAGTTTGTCCAGTTGTTGTAGCATGTTCAGTTCTACATATTACTATCCTGGCGCGTTTGGATGAGCTGGTGGAAGAGGATATTTCCTTACCTGATTTTTTTGATATAAATCAAAACTTTATTATAATGACCTATTTAATTAATACACATTTTTCTAATTATTTATCTTGTTTTATATTAGTATTACAATGAAGTTAGGTTTATGTAATCCTCCTCCATCCTTGCAATGAATTATTCGAAATGCTAATCCTCTTCCCAAAGAATAGACCAGTCCCCTTGGTCGCAAGAGGCCTCGATCAGTCTCTTTGCAAGATCTTTATAGAGTGCACGAGCACTCGGACCACATGATCCTAAAGTCTCAACCCCAAAGGGCTCAAAAACATAATCATCTACAAGGGACGCCCACCCTCCCACAGCCAGCAAATAAGTACACCCAGCATCACCTACAGAACCACTAATAAGATGGCACAAAGTACCCGCTTTGAGCTATCTTCATCACCCACTGTTTATGGGATATTATTATTAATACCTTATTGAATTTAAACCTTATCTTATTCTTTCTTTTTCATATCCCTGGTGATTTCATAATACTGAAGGTATTTAAAAACATTGCATTTATAAAAAAATAAAGAATAAAGTTTAAATTACAATAGAATCAAAGAAATAAAACAAAACTACATTTGCTTTGGCTATGTTTTTATTAGACTTCTGTTTGAGGTTTTCTTAAAAGTTTTTGCAGTCCTGGAGCCGCTCATAGTATCATCATCATCATCTAATCAAAATTTATTGCCTCCCTCTTCTTCAAAATATTACTGCCATTGTTTCTTTATTTTCAATAATAATTTGTTATCTGAAAATAAGAACATAAGTCTTAAAATCAGAGGTCATCTCTCGGTTTTTAATTTAAATAAGCACACGACAAAAATCGGGTTACAAAGTACCTGGTACATGACATTGTTTACTTAAACACTTACTTATTTATGAATTCCAAGAGCATATCTTTTTTACGGTTGTGTTACTGAATCCACATTTATTTGTGTAATAAAAATAAACATTATATTTAAAGTAATTCTTGTAATGAGAATCAAAGATTTTATTTTTAGGCGAAACAAACGTCAACAAAAAGAATAATATCCATTACGATTATACGTCAAGCGTAAGTCGTAACGTTCCATTCTATGATAACCTACTAGTATATTTTGAAGTTTTCTTTTCTAATTATTCTGATTTTTAGATAAAAAACATGGAAATAATTCTTCATTCAATCCTTAATACAACCAAACTCATGTGAGGTCATTATATTTTATTTAAATAATAGGATTTGAACTTATTTACTAAAAAATCTGCGTAAAATGAATTTAAGAGGTACGCTAAATTATTTTGTAACTAAGAACATACCCATCGTATATATTTTGACATTGTGTTGCCAGGATACAAACATTTAATCGGTGCTTACTTGATCATGGTCGAATATAGGTTAAATGACGTTTGTGTATACCACTTAAATGTGAGCGATCTTAAAATTCTAAGTAGCTTTTTATTAATTGTCAGATTTGAGTGGAAGTTCAGTATTCGGGCGTAAATCTATTGCTATGTACGTGGTACAATGTAACCAGTCACTGATATTTATCACACTTTATTTCCAAAAATATAACACCGACAAGTTATTGGTGTGAACACTGATTCGATCCCACGACTGTTTGTTTCAGAAGCTTAAAATGTAGACAGACCGAGATAGTAAATTGAATGTCCCTCAAATAAACTTATTTACTTTTTGGGCTAATATACTATTGCGTTAATGGTTGTTATTTTAGTTTTAACACATCACTTTATTACGGTCTGGATATTTTTCCAAAGTCTAATTGAGTAAGTGTACTTTTGCTTGCAGCAGTATAACTTTGTTGAGCAAAGAGCGGCTTAAACTCTTTATTAAAGCTTTTTACTAGTTTTTGGTGTCTCGGCGAGTGTAATTGTTGTTTAAGAGAGTTTAAAGTTTCCATGTTTGACATTTTTTATGCTTAATATTATATATAATACTACTAGCTGACTATAAGAACATATAATTTGACGGGCCTCGTGGCGCATTGGTAAATCTACCGGCTAAAGCAATGAGGTCGGTGGTTCGATTCCCACCCGAGCACAAATATTTGTGACAAACATGAATATTTGTGTGGTGTTTGGGTGTTTTTCTATGTATTATAAGTATGTATTTACAAAAGAAAAGTATATATGTATTATATACCCATTAGTATATACCCACAGACGCAGTAATTGAAAAGCATTTTAGCGAAAAAAATTTAATGACCCCAATTTATAAATGAAACAAGTCTGCCAAAACGAGTGTTCCATATTTTTCAAAGCTCTGATTCAAATATGATATCATCAATATTACTCACACAAAAGTACTTACGCGCCTACTGATTTATTCATTAAAATTATTTTCTCGTTAACGGCTTATCTTGTCACAAACAAAGCTTGCCAAAAAAATTACCATCTATTTTCTGAAAACAAAAATTTTTGTCAGCGCCTACAATCAGTCTTGGTCGGTTCGTGACCCAACGTTTGAACAATAGATCATTGTTTTGTCTACCTTTTTTTATTTGTATTCGAATGCATAATTTTTCGATAACAAACATCCTTTTGACAAGCAAGATTATACATTCAAATGACTAACTTATTTGTCACACGAAAATATCGAAACTGGCTATTCATCAAGGTCTAAAAAAATCAACGAGTGTGTCTACAACGACTGGAAAAACAAGTAAAATTTTTGTATTAACATTACTTTTTGCACATTAGTCTCTCCCAGTCTCGCATATTACCTTATCATGGCGACTTCGATTTTTTTGTAGACCTTTCAGAGGTGTATTATAATGTAGTATATTGTTTTGATTTATCACTTAGGGTTCAGCTAGCGTTTGCATTATAAAGTTGTAAATCTCGAAAATTTGAAATCACCTTTTGTTTACTAGATTGTACACGAATTATACATTCAAACCACCCCGTTGACATCTTCTATCTATCTTCTATATTATATTAAAGTCTGTGCAGTAACTTTACTATTGGGTATTAATGTAACCCAGAATTTAAACCAGAGGCTTCTATATTTATAAGTGGGTTGCTTGAACTCTAAATCACTAAGACGGCTTGTATTGTGTTATCGGTAAATCCCTTGCATGGTAGCACAGGTGAGAAAATCCATTACAAATTTTCGAGCAAATCCTGAAAATAGATATAAGTTGAAAACCATATTCCAAACTTGATTTTCAAACTAAGATATTTACCACGTAGATATTTTTAGAAACAAAATATATAAGCCGAACTTGAATTCTCCTAGAAATAAATATTAATGTTGATATCAAATATATTATTATTTTCCTTAGGCCACATAAAAGGCAAACCAACATTGACATACATATTTGTCAACTTAAAATATGTAATGATTATAGACTCATAGATGAAATTGTGATAACAGTAAGATTGTTATCAATCAACAGCTATTTAGAAGAAAAAATAACTTGAAAACTTTTGTTGACACTTCTAATAAAATTAGGTATATTTACAGGGTAAATTAGCATTTCTTTTTAACGTCACCCGTTTTTCATTGGCCTTGTCACGTTTCAGGCCTATAAAACTTTAGGGAGCCTCTTGTGAATTAGGTAATTTGTATTCAAAGTATGTTTTGAGGGGAGCTTCTCACTTGACCGCGGCATCGCTTACAACTTTACTATTTCGTAGCTCCTCTGCCCTTGTATATTTTTTAACAATTGACTTTATATTTTAATATAATAAATAAGTTATTTTAAAGGATACATTTACTTTGGTTTAAACTGGCTTGAATTTTATATTCGAAGATAATCATTAATATCTTTTGATAATAGCAAAACAAATATATATTTAAAGTTTTGGACGCAATTTACATAGCGCCATCTAGTTCCAAGCTAAGATGATATTATTTTTTTGTCTTACTTTTTGATGGCTCAACTTAAAAAAAAAAATTAAAAATGGCATCGCTTATGCTGCTACTTTCTTACAAAACAAATTGTTTATATCTTTTTGGTTGGAATTCATATAAAAAAAAAATTGTACATCGCTCATACTATTGAAAAGAATGTTTATTTGAAAAACTAATAAATTAAAGTGCATTAACTAGAAATGACAACACGACACAAATTTAATCAAACAATTCATTTTAGTGTACAACATTAACTCAAAAACATATTCAGTGAACTATTATAATTATGCAGTGTGTCTCTAAAGTAACGTGATGTTATACATAGTACGTATTGCTACTGCCGCTGCTGATATCGTGTTGAAAGTATACAGATAGCATTACACTGGCCTTAATGTGATTAAACGAAATGTAAACACGATAAGCTTGTAATAGAGTCGCTACTACAGATGGACAGACTTTATAGAGTTCATTATATATATTGTTGATTTGAATGTTTGACATATTTAGTTGTTCGTACATGTATAATACACAGTACCTGGATGACCGAGCTTTGCCCAGTATATTTTTATTTTATAAATTGTGTTTTTGAAAACTATATTTAAGTACGAATTACTTACAAATAAAATGATGAAATATGAATAATATTTTTCGATCTTACCGACAGAATAATAAAATATATGAACTATAAAACACGATACGATACGACACGATAAAACACGATAGAATGAGATTTTCTAAAAAATATTTTTGGCTAGATCGATTTATCGCCCCCGAATATACTAAATTTCATGAAAATCGTTGGAGCTGATTCCGAGATTCCAATTATATATAAATAAATATCTACAAGAATTGCTTGTATAAATATATAAGATATATACTTTAGTTTGACGTCTTTTTCCACGCGAAAGTGTTGATTGTGGCTGTCAAGCCACATGGGTGGCTTAACATGGGTGGCAGAACCTACTGCCATACACCGGGAAATGTTGTCAGTCATCGATATTTACCACACATAACTTTCGAAATTAATTCCGAAAAGACATTGGTAAGAGCCTAGAATTGATACACGACTCCTCTTGATTCAGAAGCATTTGCTCGACCACCGAGACACAAATACATACATATATATTTATAACCGAACAAAAAAAATGTAGCATGAGCCTTACCGTCACTTACTGGTCAAACTACACGGTGTTTGAAGAATACTGCCGAAATAAAATAAAAAAAACTACTACCTTTGTGTACTACATCCGAATATATGAGTAGAGTTTATTCATTTAAGAATAGAAGTTCCTATATACAGTACATAGTGCCGATTATTGAATCAAAACTATGAATATCTCTGGTAGCAGTGGAAGCCTAAAAATATATATATATTTTGCGACTAACTAAATTCCGATCGTTCACGCTATCATATAGGTATTGACATTCTAAGGCTTATAAGAAGAGATATTGCTCCCACATTCCTTT
The DNA here is from genome assembly GCA_905147225.2 of Euproctis similis. Lineage (NCBI taxonomy): Eukaryota > Metazoa > Arthropoda > Insecta > Lepidoptera > Erebidae > Euproctis > Euproctis similis. Next base: position 20,181,333 of record LR990106.1, read on the forward strand.
CATTGGTATTCATATCAGCCATCTCATTCATTTCAAAGGATGACATTTGCATGACAGTGCTATACTAGGATAGGTATAGTGTGATATGCCCCAATAAATAACCCCAAACTTGATATGACATATAATAAACAACAAATATAAAATTTGAAACTTATGAATTTGAATATATGATTAAATGAAACGGGTTTAATAAACTAATTCTAAACATTAAATACAGTTAAGAAAATATTCTGTATCTCAGTCACTCGACTAATTTATAATCTTATCTACCTAACCCAACAAAAGTTATCTTAAAAAAAATGAGGAGGCCTTTAATATTTAGGGGAATGAAAAATAGACGTTGTCTCATTCTTAGACCTACCCGATATACATACCAAATTTAATGTGAATCAGACAATCCTTTTCAGAGGAGTAAAATAACTAACACAGTGACAAGATAATTTTATATATTAGATATTGAACTGAATTGCAATCCGCATTCCCGACTAATGTTTATCCGGTCTCAAATTCTAATCCGGGAATCTCAAATCAATTACTTTACTAAAATTTTCTCTGAAGTTGTAATGTCACAAATTACGCCCGCAGTATGGCAATAGGTTAGCCATCGATTCGAATGACAAATTATTACAACCGATGTTACAGAGGATAGCGACAGAGATAGTAAATAAACTATTCCATTAGCCTAATGTATAAACTAGCATCTTTTTAAGCGTTTGTAGGACATAGAGTTTATAAATTGAAATAAGACCGTCATGTGTATTCTGTACGCAAACATTCTCAAAGGAACATACTAGAGAGTAAAAGAGAAATCTTTTTTATGCATGCTCAACTCTAATGCGCTTAGATAGTCTAGATATTAGTTCTTCCTTTAAATCCTAAGGGGCTTAGTGCAAAAGGCTATCAGGTCAAGTGGCTGGTTTATTTATGGCTTCACTGTAAGCTTGTTACTTTAATAAGAATTCACATGTTTTACACATTATGCGTTTTGATTTAAAATTTGTTGTATATATTTTTGTAAGAATTATTCGTTATATTATTAATAATTATTTCTCAATGTAAACAATATTGGATAAACCATTCCATTAACTGCTACGTTGTATTAAATAGTAAATTACATACAAGAATTGGAATCCTATCCTATCACTGACTATTGGGCTATTACAATATTAAATGTAATTCCGAAATCATGGGATCGATACTGGCTCACACTAATGATTTCTCGGAATTCTTTTCTGAAGTTATGTGTGAAAAATATTGATGAGTGACAACTATGTGTCCGGTGTATGGCAATAAGTTCCGCCATCGATTCTATTAAGGATTTAACGAATCGGTTAGTTGAGGTTTAACAGCCACTGTTGCCTTTGAGTAGTAAAAGGCGTGAAGTTATGTTTGCTTATGTGTTTGTTCATCTACACTAATATTATAAGGAGGAAAGTAGAAATTTGTATTTTTATATGTAACGAATAAAATCAAACACTACTAGACCCTTTTCAAAAATTCTTTCACCATTGGAAAGTTGCATTCACCGAGAGTAACATAGGCTATATTTATTCATCATCGTTATCGCCATTTTGGTTGTACGCGAGTTACACCGCGAGGCAGAAAGCTAGTACCCTTTAGATATAACGTAAATATAGTATTTGTATATTATTATTAACAATAATTAATATCATGTTATGCTATTATAAAACTCGATAAATATATGCAGCTAACATGAAGCAGTAATTTTGCCAAAAAGGGGAATTCATTAAAATTTTAACTATCAAACAAAATTTGAACAATACATTTCATTATTCGGCCGACCTTTTCATATTATATTCTAAATGACCACGTAATAACTGGATTTATACCCAAAAGCATTATTACCTTAATTAAATAGCAGACCATAATTGAAATAGGTACTAACCCTTGTTGTTGGCAATTTGAATAATCTATCTGTTGTATGTAATCTGTGGATCTTTGTTCACACATATTTGTTAAAATATTTGATGAAAATATATAAATTTAATTGGTACAAAAATACATACTCGTCGGTTTCATCGTCATCGTTTAATCGCCATTTAAAAAAAAAATTGCTTCAAATCCTGACGCACGCACATGGCTTTCAGGAATTTAAATGTGATAAATTTTGATGACTGACAAAACTGCGCCCGATTTTTATAACTATATAATATGTTCGCCCTAAAGTTAGTCTTAATTATAGCTGCTTACATTTTCGAGTGTAAAATGCGTGAATTGAATCTTGAACTCAAGCTTCCTTTGAGACTGAGACTTAACCATACATATCTCAACTTTTTTCCATACTTGTATATACTATAAATTGAATTTAAATACAATTTAATGCAAATTACATTAATACAATTTTGTATATATGCAATAAGATTTGAAATTAGAATAAATGTTATATTTGAAATATAGTTTTTAAAATAGAACTGTTCATTTATAATACCACTGAGATGAAAATTCATAATATATGAAATAGGATTTGAAAATAGAACGAATGTTTTATTTGAATTTTGATTTTTAAAATATAACCCTTTTCACTAAAATGAAATTTCATAATGTATGAAACAGGATTTAAAAATAGAACGAATGTTCTATTTGAATTTTGATTTTTAAAATGTAACACTGTTCATTTATAATACGATTGACAACGACTTTGATTCAAACGAGCAAATAAAAACGCACAGAGCTATAAATTGTTCTCGTACGCGAAGCCTTCAAAGCGACCCTTTTCACATAATTTATTCTAAGAACAGCGAGACAACAAGATTATCAAGTTTCCATTCCTTTTTTCCTCGTTGAAAAAAAAAATTTAATATATTGTATTACCTTTGGAAGAAAACATGAATTGGAAATACTTATGCAAATTGAAAATAATATTGAATAGACAGCATTAGTTCCATTCTCTGTGGGATAATTAATATGAATTAAAAACCACATCCACGCCCGACTTCTTGGCAGCCAGCAAGGAAATAATTAAATGTGGCAAAACATTGGCATTATTTTTATATATGTAGTTTTATGATTATTTTTTTATCATAAAATTTAGGTTAACATTTTTTTTTTCTCAGGCACAACACATTATGGCGAAGATAGTGTGGGTTCATTCCCTTACTTCGAGTACAATGTGCCGCGGAATGTGACTACCGTGGTTGGGCAGACTGCATTCTTGCATTGCAGGGTTGAACAGCTCGGCGATAAGGCTGTGAGTATGCTGTACTTATACTAAGGAAAAACTAAATTTCACAAGATATTAAAGGAACTTTTGAAAAGGAATTAGACATTAATCGAAATAAAATCATTTTTTCTACCCTAAGGTGTAGGCAGTGGCTGTTAAGCCTCGTCTAGGCGTTATGTGGCGTCTCAAATGAAATAGGTGGTGAACCTATTGCGATACCGGGCACAAAGATTTCCGTTATCGAAATTTCTTTTAACATTGTTTTTTCCTCCCCAAAAGTTAAGTGTTATAAATGTCGATGACTGGGATAAAATTACTTGTTAATCTAGAAAATTTTCTGTCTATATGCATGCGATTTTCATAAAACTATTCATTAGTTGACCATTTATTGAGTAACAAACATCTAAATATTCAGACATCTTCACAAAACTTTCACATCAACTATATTAGTAAAATTAAAATTAAAAGAAGTTTTAAAATATTACCACTAGTTAAATGCTGAAATTATCTTGCAGGTATCATGGATCAGAAAACGGGATCTTCATATTTTAACTGCAGGAATCCTGACTTATACATCAGATCAGAGATTTCAAGTAAGTATAAAATTTATGTACGAAACGTAACGTAACTTAACATCACGCCCTTTTGACCACTGAACCACCGAGACCATTACATTTTTTATTTGTAGTAACATCCTAATATTTCCTAAAAAGATAGTAGTAATCATCATCATACATACTTTGTTCAGTCATCGATTAGTATCAGTAACAGTCCCAGCACTTACCTCAAGCACATTGTTCGTGTTTAATTACTGTTGAAATTTTGTTTTATTTATATTATATTTTCATTATAAGTTTTCGTAAAGACTCTTACGAATTTACTTTCATGTCTACGATTGTATTATTTGAATTATATCAACAAAAAGTTGGTATATATTATTCAATCAGGCCAATATTTGAATACAATTTGGCACAGAGACATATAACGTTTTCCCTTACTTTTTATCGACAGAATTATTATTATTATTTCATGGGACATAAGGGCAAACGAGCAAGTGGGTCACCTGATAGTAAGTAACTTCTGATTGCACATGAACATCGGAGTGCGTTGCTGTCCTTTAAGGGCGTAGAAGGGGAGAGGAAGGCAAAGGGGATCGGGCCTCCTGTTACCTCTCTCATCGAACAAAACGCGGCACAAGCCTCTTTACGCCGATATTCCGAGAGGTCGTGGTATTTCACCGGTCGAGCCGGCTCATTCATGCACGGAAATGCAAGACTCTGCTACTTGTTTGTTTGCGGGAAAAATAACCTAATAAGTATTTTAATTGATAATATTTTGTCTAATTTCCCAATACACGAGTCAGTATAACAAAATAAAATAAATCTACTAAAATAAGTTTTGCCTTCTATATAATACATTCAAATTAAATATTAATATTAGATGCCATTCAAAATTTAATTAAGACACTCTAGAAGACCATTAAGAAAATCGTTGTTATCCATTTTAACAATGAAAAATCATATCAATAATTTCAACCCTTATAAATTTCTACGACCCCGAGGATGAAAAGCCGCGAAAACTGTGATTCGTTGAACGAAATTTTCCACAAAATAATTCTTAAGTAAAAGTTCAGTATCTTTTGTGTAATCGAAGATTAGCTCAAAACCTGATTTCTGATTCTTGACATTAAGTTTTGAGTGCTCAGGATAAAGTTTACTTACTTAAATCTGATCAAACAAATCTGATTTTATAAATTAAATTCTGACCCTGGAAATTCTTTCTTTATCTTGAAGTAATAGCATCGTATTTAAAAATTAGACTTAATCTATATTTACATACATACATAAACTCACGGGGGTAGGCAGAGACTTTGGCTTTCCACAAGCTACGATCCTGACACCCATCTTTCGCCTCATCCACAGTCATACATTCACGTCGGTTTCGGGTGCTACGTATTTTGCCTTTTTTAAACAGACCATTTATTTGGTCGTGGTAGCTGCGCCTAGGTCTCCCGATCCCGAACCTGCCACTCACATTCGCTTGGTGCCATTTCAGACACAGCCTGACTACGCATCAACGCTTGCAATGCATCATTAACTCTGTTACCCGCAGTCACTCTCCTTTCAATATCTTCCTCACATTTTCCGTCTCTTGTAAACATACTTCCCAAATATACAAACTCATTCACTTGCTCCAATTTCTCACCATCTAACATCATATCACACACTGTGACCTCATTCTCTCTCTCCACAACCATAACTTTCTTCTTGTTTACATTAATTTTCATACCTCTTTCTCTAAACCTTGCATTTACAAAGATTAGCATGTCTCTAGAATTCTTATATAGAGAATTTAAAGCCCGCACTAGGCGCTCGTCAACCCAACGACAGTGTTGACCATAATTCATTTGTGGATACAGGATCGTAAGCCTTCTCCAGATTTATAAAAGCACAGAATACTTTTTTGAACTTAGCTTAATGTTTTCACAGATGGTCCGCAAGAGAAGATCTGATCGATGCATGCCCTTCCTCTCCTAAATCCCGCTTGTACATCCTACAATTTCTCATCAGTTACATTCGTCACTCAATAAGAATCTTCGCATACAATTTACCTACAAATCTATATTTAATAAAATTAAAATTAAACAGACTGATTAGTTGTTTTCAAAGTATATTGAAATTGAATCGATCTTAAAAATAAATAATTTTTTTGCAACTTTTTTGAGATCTTAAAAAAGGAATTTTATCATTACATAGTATAAAACAACGTCGTTTTCCGCTGTCTGTCCCCTTGTATGCTTGGTTTGATTTCGATGTGATTCTTCTTCTTCGTGATCCATGCATAATATATGTGTAGAGAAATAGTCATAATTTTCGAGGTTTGGAGCTTTAATCGTAAACACTCTGGCTGAACTCTAAGTGATAAATTAAAACAACGTACTATATTATAATAAGAGTAAGGTCTACAAAAAAGTCTACAATGTCGTAAGGATAACTCAAATTAACCATTTTAATTCCTTTACTTTAGAAGAGAAATGAAGGCTTATATACGAAGACGAATATTATAATCTTTATCTTTATCTTTATCTTATATTATACTTATCTAATTAAGTACCTTAAATGTATTTTACATCTAATATAGATCATTGTGGAGCATGTACTTAAAATGAATATTTTCGAAGATATATATATATATTTAAAATGTAGTGGTGGCGATGCGCAGCGCTACCAGCCGTCGCACCATGGCACTTGCCGCTAAATAACATTCAGCTTATGATCCAACTTTTACTTTACTTTAGCTTTAGAGCAGAAACAAAGTTCACCGGGTCAACTAATATTAGATAAGAACTAAAGTTGATCCAATTATTAACCGTATTTTAATAACATCACAGTTTAGAAAAAATACTCATAAACAGCTGAATATTTTGATTGCTTAGTTGATCGTGCAGTAATAGCTGATCCCATTGAGAAAATTCTTTCAACATTAGATAGCTCTTTACTTAATCAAGCTATAACTACTAGTAGCAGAGCGCTAAGCTTTTTAATGGTAAAAGTAAATAATATAATTAGGCAGTCCGACGTTTGTTCAATCAGCCAGGAGTACCTAGCATAGAAATATGTTAAGAATCCCCATTGATTCTGACAATGTATTGTCTGAATTTATTATATTACAAAAGTTATTGGTATGATCTCGGAGATTTCTGTTCGCAATATGAAACACCGATGTGACCTAAATATCAAATAAATATAATAAATAATCCATTTTATATTCGTGACTAGCGTGTTCGGGTAAATCACTTAGTTGATTACTCCCGAAAAAAATATAAAGGTCAATGATCTTGCTTATCTCAAAGAAATATTATGTTAGGCATATTTATGATATCCGAAATCTTATTACTAAGCATAACTATATTTCATGTATGATTATGTGCTTGTTGTGAAATTCGATGGTAGTTTTTAGGTGTTGTGTAACGCATCATAAGTATTGTTACACTACACTTATTATGTGTATACATCATAGATTTAGCATAAACTATAATAGATGGCACATGTCAGGAAAAATGTACTAATATTCATCACTGACAGTGCAACTGCGTATATTAGACTTTCGGGATAAATACACTTCAACACGTGAACAATAACTATGTAAAAGTTGACACTTTGAAGCACTTTTTACGCACACATTGATAAGTCACTCACACATCAACACCCCATTTTTGGTGTCGTCGTGAATATTGCCGATATATTATTCTTATATCTATGGTAAACATACTTTAAATATTATGTCAAAGAGAGGACACAATGTCAAATAGATCCGAAAAATCATTTAAGAGAAAGAGAGAGAAAGATAAATCTAGAAACTTTAGAACAAAACATTTCAATTGCCAAAATACAAACGCGTCTATTTTTTTTATTATATTACTTAGTCAATAAATGTTTGTATTAAACCCCACCTCCAGTCCAAACATATTTTCTACTACCATTAATGAAATAATGAGAAGTGTCAGCAACAGTCCAATATTCTAACCGTATTTGTTGGTTACAGGTAATCAGACCAGAAAAATCGGAGAATTGGACGCTCCAAATAAAATTCCCACAGGAAAGGGACGCCGGTATCTACGAATGTCAAGTTAACACAGAACCGAAGATGTCACTAGCTTTCCAACTGAACGTAGTCGGTGAGTCCAATTATAGTAATTACTTCAAAGTCTGATCTATGTTTGTACGTGATCACGAATGTTGATAAATAATTGGTGATGTTCACAAATAGATTAAGCGTAATGATTCAAAGTCGACTAAAATAGTTTTGTTTGGTGAACACGTTATGGGACACGTTAACCAATACTGTGAAAAATCAAATTTATGTCAAGTTTCAGTCGATGTACTAAGAAAATAATTGTTATTATTAAGCAAGTATCGTTTTTGAAGTGACTTTTTTATTAATACAATGTATTTTGCAACTTATTATAAACTGCCAAGCAAAAATAGCTTTTTACTTTTATAATAATATATAACAGTTCTACTTTCTACCTTAAAACGTAGGCTACTAATGGTACACTTGCCTTTGGGAGGTATTCGGTTATTAAAATATCGCTTTTGCAACAAAATGTAGTACTAACTACTCGCTTGGGATTAAAACTGGGGGCATATAATATCAAATGAGGATTAAAAATATTCACGACAGAGATAAATCCTAGTAGAAGTAGTACGTTAGTACGTAGCACGTTGTGCGCTATTCAATACGAGTCTGTTATCGGTATCCCTAAGACAAATATATTATGTCCTTTTATTTTATATAAAATGATCAAACACGGTGGAACCTGTATCTGGCACGTTTTCCTGACCTTGAGCAATTTATGCTCGTTTCGGCTAAGTTTCCTATGAACTTAAGGCATGTTGTTATAGTGCCCTTAGTTCCCGGTAAGCGATCGTGTATGCAGTGCGCAAGCTACAGAGCCATCAAACCAATTTAGCAACAAAATTTTATGGAGAAGGAGAATGAGGATCTGACGGAGTGTTTTCAATCCACTAATAAGGGCTGCACAGCATGTGCTTGTCCCCCTGGTTTGACGTCAATATTGACGTCAAATAGGGCTGCGTGCTGTCTACTCCAATGTTCACCCTGTATGTGAACAGTTTTCTCCAAAATTTGCGAGGTGACGGTCGCTGTCCGCGTCTAACACAAGGTTATAGAAAGTTGAAAGTTGTTTTGAAAGAGAGTGTCGGTATAAAAGTAAGAAAGGCTATGCTCCGGTGTTTGGGACATATAGTGAGAACGGATGATGCAAGATTGACCAAGCAGGTAAGGATGTATGATTCGAGGACAGTGACGAGTCATTTTCCATGACAAAATTGAATGAGTCTTGGCAAAAGCTGATGTCAAAGGCCTCGAAAACTAACGAAACCCAACGAGCGTGTATTACAACAGTTATAAATGTCAAAAAAGCGAGTGAAGTGTCTAAAAATCCTGCCTTATTTTGCCCTGTTCTAGAGAGAATAGGCAACAATTGGTAAAGGCTTCCCCCCAAAGAACTTCGTGTGAAGTTATGTATGTGTGTATTTTATATAAATCTAACTTCAATTTATCAAAGTTCTCACAAATAGATTCTCAAGGCACATAATGCATATAGATAAATAATAAATAGACTACCAGAGCCATTGTCTTTGAATATTCTATAACCAAAATTAATCTAAGCCCTGCCTAAGTAATGAATAATTTCTAATGAAGTGTAGATAAAGTTCCGTTGAAATATAGGAGTTTTGGTTTACGGTGTAGTCTAAGTTCTGCCTTAAACTTTCCAACTGCAATACAAAAGGGGGAAAACTGGCGTCGCTTGACATTGCAATTTTCCAAGCTTCCTGAGCACTTAATGTTTGCTTGTCTTGCAAGTTGCCTCTTTTGAGCCAGTCTAATGATACAGCGGAACATGCTAGTAAAGTTGCATAACGTATGGAGTAAATAGGTCAGATATACTCGTATATAAATATTTTTGTGCTACACTGTCTGGATTTAGTTATCTGATTATATTATATAGGTTTAGGCTATCTAGAAAAGTTAAGTCATTCTCTTTTACGTTTAAGCTGTCATTTAGTGACGTGCCAATTTATAGTGATAAAGAGGTTGTTTAATGTTACATTGGTATAGCTGGTTTTCAAATATTCTCTAAAATTTCTGTTTCAAGAAGTCGTTAGAATCCTTTTTCAGAATGTGATAACGGACAACATTATACCCGTAAATGGCAATAGGTTCCGCTATCTCTTCCAATCGCGATGTAAAAATTCGGCGAGACTAACTCAACAGACGCTGCCTACACCTTTGGGTACAAAGTTATATGAATATAACTTCACGCCTTTGTATCTGTGTCTATGACTGTGTCTGTTCGTTGTTTTATTTTCATTTTATTACATACATAATTTTCCCGCCAAATCCCTTGCGGGGTAGGCAGAGAGAACAGAGCACCATAAGGTACGATTCTTACACGCCTCACTCGCTTCGTCGACTTTCATATCTCTTTTCATGCATGCGCGTCGGTTTTTGAGGCTCCTAAAATCACCTTTCTCCATAACACGTTCTATTTGGTCATGGAATTTGTGTCTTGGCCTTCCTCGACTCCTACATCCATCCGCTTTTGCATTGTATATCTGCTTAGTCAGTCTTGCATCATCCATTTTTTTACAAGTCCAAACCATCGGAGCATGCCCTTTCTTACTTTTACACCGACACTCTCTTAAACTCTCTTCTCTCAAACCAACTTCCCTCCTTACAATCTTGTCGACGCGGTCAGCGAGAGTCACTCCGCAGATTTTGCACAGTGCCCTCTTTTCTAGTTATCCTACTTTCATGCACACTCTGCCATACCCAGCTCTCGCTTCCATAAGTTAGCGTTGGGATCAGGACTATATTGTGGATTGCTAGCTGGGATTTTCTGCTAATGTTTTTTGCGCCCAGGCATGTGCCCAACGCTCCATTTACGCTATTTCCTATCACCACTCGTCTTTCTACATCCGCGGTGTACCTTCCATCCCTGCTAAATTCAAGATATACAATTTCATTCACCTGTTCCAGCACTACATCATCAACCATTATCTTTGCATCCGTTCTGGATTCCTTCCTTTTTTAACACCATAACTGCCTTTAATCATAACTAGCCTTTAATCATGCAATCATCTTTCATAATAGTGACTAGTGTTTGCAGGTCCGACGGCGATTCGGCTAGAAGCACGGCGTCATCTGCGTAAAGCAGGCAGCTCACAACTAGGTCACACATTCGCATCCCTACATTCATCGATCTCACTCTCTGCAAACAACTGTCTAGATACAGAATGAACAGTCGAGCGGACAGCACGCAACTAAGCCCTGCAAACTAATCTAAGCCCTGCCTAAGTAATGAATAATTTCTAATGAAGTGTAGATAAAGTTCCGTTGAAATATAGGAGTTTTGGTTTACGGTGTAGTCTAAGTTTTGCCTTAAACTTTCCAACTGCAATACAAAAGGGGGAAAACTGGCGTCGCTTGACATTGCAATTTTCCAAGCTTCCTGAGCACTTAATGTTTGCTTGTCTTGCAAGTTGCCTCTTTTGAGCCAGTCTAATGATACAGCGGAACATGCTAGTAAAGTTGCATAACGTATGGAGTAAATAGGTCAGATATACTCGTATATAAATATTTTTGTGCTACACTGTCTGGATTTAGTTATCTGATTATATTATATAGGTTTAGGCTATCTAGAAAAATTAAGTCATTCTCTTTTACGTTTAAGCTGTCATTTAGTGACGTGCCAATTTATAGTGATAAAGAGGTTGTTTAATGTTACATTGGTATAGCTGGTTTTCAAATATTCTCTAAAATTTCTGTTTCAAGAAGTCGTTAGAATCCTTTTTCAGAATGTGATAACGGACAACATTATACCCGTAAATGGCAATAGGTTCCGCTATCTCTTCCAATCGCGATGTAAAAATTCGGCGAGACTAACTCAACAGACGCTGCCTACACCTTTGGGTACAAAGTTATATGAATATAACTTCACGCCTTTGTATCTGTGTCTATGACTGTGTCTGTTCGTTGTTTTATTTTCATTTTATTACATACATAATTTTCCCGCCAAATCCCTTGCGGGGTAGGCAGAGAGAACAGAGCACCATAAGGTACGATTCTTACACGCCTCACTCGCTTCGTCGACTTTCATATCTCTTTTCATGCATGCGCGTCGGTTTTTGAGGCTCCTAAAATCACCTTTCTCCATAACACGTTCTATTTGGTCATGGAATTTGTGTCTTGGCCTTCCTCGACTCCTACATCCATCCGCTTTTGCATTGTATATCTGCTTAGTCAGTCTTGCATCATCCATTTTTTTACAAGTCCAAACCATCGGAGCATGCCCTTTCTTACTTTTACACCGACACTCTCTTAAACTCTCTTCTCTCAAACCAACTTCCCTCCTTACAACCTTGTCGACGCGGTCAGCGAGAGTCACTCCGCAGATTTTGCACAGTGCCCTCTTTTCTAGTTATCCTACTTTCATGCACACTCTGCCATACCCAGCTCTCGCTTCCATAAGTTAGCGTTGGGATCAGGACTATATTGTGGATTGCTAGCTGGGATTTTCTGCTAATGTTTTTTGCGCCCAGGCATGTGCCCAACGCTCCATTTACGCTATTTCCTATCACCACTCGTCTTTCTACATCCGCGGTGTACCTTCCATCCCTGCTAAATTCAAGATATACAATTTCATTCACCTGTTCCAGCACTACATCATCAACCATTATCTTTGCATCCGTTCTGGATTCCTTCCTTTTTTAACACCATAACTGCCTTTAATCATAACTAGCCTTTAATCATGCAATCATCTTTCATAATAGTGACTAGTGTTTGCAGGTCCGACGGCGATTCGGCTAGAAGCACGGCGTCATCTGCGTAAAGCAGGCAGCTCACAACTAGGTCACACATTCGCATCCCTACATTCATCGATCTCACTCTCTGCAAACAACTGTCTAGATACAGAATGAACAGTCGAGCGGACAGCACGCAACTAAGCCCTGCAAACTAATCTAAGCCCTGCCTAAGTAATGAATAATTTCTAATGAAGTGTAGATAAAGTTCCGTTGAAATATAGGAGTTTTGGTTTACGGTGTAGTCTAAGTTCTGCCTTAAACTTTCCAACTGCAATACAAAAGGGGGAAAACTGGCGTCGCTTGACATTGCAATTTTCCAAGCTTCCTGAGCACTTAATGTTTGCTTGTCTTGCAAGTTGCCTCTTTTGAGCCAGTCTAATGATACAGCGGAACATGCTAGTAAAGTTGCATAACGTATGGAGTAAATAGGTCAGATATACTCGTATATAAATATTTTTGTGCTACACTGTCTGGATTTAGTTATCTGATTATATTATATAGGTTTAGGCTATCTAGAAAAATTAAGTCATTCTCTTTTACGTTTAAGCTGTCATTTAGTGACGTGCCAATTTATAGTGATAAAGAGGTTGTTTAATGTTACATTGGTATAGCTGGTTTTCAAATATTCTCTAAAATTTCTGTTTCAAGAAGTCGTTAGAATCCTTTTTCAGAATGTGATAACGGACAACATTATACCCGTAAATGGCAATAGGTTCCGCTATCTCTTCCAATCGCGATGTAAAAATTCGGCGAGACTAACTCAACAGACGCTGCCTACACCTTTGGGTACAAAGTTATATGAATATAACTTCACGCCTTTGTATCTGTGTCTATGACTGTGTCTGTTCGTTGTTTTATTTTCATTTTATTACATACATAATTTTCCCGCCAAATCCCTTGCGGGGTAGGCAGAGAGAACAGAGCACCATAAGGTACGATTCTTACACGCCTCACTCGCTTCGTCGACTTTCATATCTCTTTTCATGCATGCGCGTCGGTTTTTGAGGCTCCTAAAATCACCTTTCTCCATAACACGTTCTATTTGGTCATGGAATTTGTGTCTTGGCCTTCCTCGACTCCTACATCCATCCGCTTTTGCATTGTATATCTGCTTAGTCAGTCTTGCATCATCCATTTTTTTACAAGTCCAAACCATCGGAGCATGCCCTTTCTTACTTTTACACCGACACTCTCTTAAACTCTCTTCTCTCAAACCAACTTCCCTCCTTACAACCTTGTCGACGCGGTCAGCGAGAGTCACTCCGCAGATTTTGCACAGTGCCCTCTTTTCTAGTTATCCTACTTTCATGCACACTCTGCCATACCCAGCTCTCGCTTCCATAAGTTAGCGTTGGGATCAGGACTATATTGTGGATTGCTAGCTGGGATTTTCTGCTAATGTTTTTTGCGCCCAGGCATGTGCCCAACGCTCCATTTACGCTATTTCCTATCACCACTCGTCTTTCTACATCCGCGGTGTACCTTCCATCCCTGCTAAATTCAAGATATACAATTTCATTCACCTGTTCCAGCACTACATCATCAACCATTATCTTTGCATCCGTTCTGGATTCCTTCCTTTTTTAACACCATAACTGCCTTTAATCATAACTAGCCTTTAATCATGCAATCATCTTTCATAATAGTGACTAGTGTTTGCAGGTCCGACGGCGATTCGGCTAGAAGCACGGCGTCATCTGCGTAAAGCAGGCAGCTCACAACTAGGTCACACATTCGCATCCCTACATTCATCGATCTCACTCTCTGCAAACAACTGTCTAGATACAGAATGAACAGTCGAGCGGACAGCACGCAACTAAGCCCTGCAAACTAATCTAAGCCCTGCCTAAGTAATGAATAATTTCTAATGAAGTGTAGATAAAGTTCCGTTGAAATATAGGAGTTTTGGTTTACGGTGTAGTCTAAGTTTTGCCTTAAACTTTCCAACTGCAATACAAAAGGGGGAAAACTGGCGTCGCTTGACATTGCAATTTTCCAAGCTTCCTGAGCACTTAATGTTTGCTTGTCTTGCAAGTTGCCTCTTTTGAGCCAGTCTAATGATACAGCGGAACATGCTAGTAAAGTTGCATAACGTATGGAGTAAATAGGTCAGATATACTCGTATATAAATATTTTTGTGCTACACTGTCTGGATTTAGTTATCTGATTATATTATATAGGTTTAGGCTATCTAGAAAAATTAAGTCATTCTCTTTTACGTTTAAGCTGTCATTTAGTGACGTGCCAATTTATAGTGATAAAGAGGTTGTTTAATGTTACATTGGTATAGCTGGTTTTCAAATATTCTCTAAAATTTCTGTTTCAAGAAGTCGTTAGAATCCTTTTTCAGAATGTGATAACGGACAACATTATACCCGTAAATGGCAATAGGTTCCGCTATCTCTTCCAATCGCGATGTAAAAATTCGGCGAGACTAACTCAACAGACGCTGCCTACACCTTTGGGTACAAAGTTATATGAATATAACTTCACGCCTTTGTATCTGTGTCTATGACTGTGTCTGTTCGTTGTTTTATTTTCATTTTATTACATACATAATTTTCCCGCCAAATCCCTTGCGGGGTAGGCAGAGAGAACAGAGCACCATAAGGTACGATTCTTACACGCCTCACTCGCTTCGTCGACTTTCATATCTCTTTTCATGCATGCGCGTCGGTTTTTGAGGCTCCTAAAATCACCTTTCTCCATAACACGTTCTATTTGGTCATGGAATTTGTGTCTTGGCCTTCCTCGACTCCTACATCCATCCGCTTTTGCATTGTATATCTGCTTAGTCAGTCTTGCATCATCCATTTTTTTACAAGTCCAAACCATCGGAGCATGCCCTTTCTTACTTTTACACCGACACTCTCTTAAACTCTCTTCTCTCAAACCAACTTCCCTCCTTACAACCTTGTCGACGCGGTCAGCGAGAGTCACTCCGCAGATTTTGCACAGTGCCCTCTTTTCTAGTTATCCTACTTTCATGCACACTCTGCCATACCCAGCTCTCGCTTCCATAAGTTAGCGTTGGGATCAGGACTATATTGTGGATTGCTAGCTGGGATTTTCTGCTAATGTTTTTTGCGCCCAGGCATGTGCCCAACGCTCCATTTACGCTATTTCCTATCACCACTCGTCTTTCTACATCCGCGGTGTACCTTCCATCCCTGCTAAATTCAAGATATACAATTTCATTCACCTGTTCCAGCACTACATCATCAACCATTATCTTTGCATCCGTTCTGGATTCCTTCCTTTTTTAACACCATAACTGCCTTTAATCATAACTAGCCTTTAATCATGCAATCATCTTTCATAATAGTGACTAGTGTTTGCAGGTCCGACGGCGATTCGGCTAGAAGCACGGCGTCATCTGCGTAAAGCAGGCAGCTCACAACTAGGTCACACATTCGCATCCCTACATTCATCGATCTCACTCTCTGCAAACAACTGTCTAGATACAGAATGAACAGTCGAGCGGACAGCACGCAACTAAGCCCTGCAAACTAATCTAAGCCCTGCCTAAGTAATGAATAATTTCTAATGAAGTGTAGATAAAGTTCCGTTGAAATATAGGAGTTTTGGTTTACGGTGTAGTCTAAGTTTTGCCTTAAACTTTCCAACTGCAATACAAAAGGGGGAAAACTGGCGTCGCTTGACATTGCAATTTTCCAAGCTTCCTGAGCACTTAATGTTTGCTTGTCTTGCAAGTTGCCTCTTTTGAGCCAGTCTAATGATACAGCGGAACATGCTAGTAAAGTTGCATAACGTATGGAGTAAATAGGTCAGATATACTCGTATATAAATATTTTTGTGCTACACTGTCTGGATTTAGTTATCTGATTATATTATATAGGTTTAGGCTATCTAGAAAAATTAAGTCATTCTCTTTTACGTTTAAGCTGTCATTTAGTGACGTGCCAATTTATAGTGATAAAGAGGTTGTTTAATGTTACATTGGTATAGCTGGTTTTCAAATATTCTCTAAAATTTCTGTTTCAAGAAGTCGTTAGAATCCTTTTTCAGAATGTGATAACGGACAACATTATACCCGTAAATGGCAATAGGTTCCGCTATCTCTTCCAATCGCGATGTAAAAATTCGGCGAGACTAACTCAACAGACGCTGCCTACACCTTTGGGTACAAAGTTATATGAATATAACTTCACGCCTTTGTATCTGTGTCTATGACTGTGTCTGTTCGTTGTTTTATTTTCATTTTATTACATACATAATTTTCCCGCCAAATCCCTTGCGGGGTAGGCAGAGAGAACAGAGCACCATAAGGTACGATTCTTACACGCCTCACTCGCTTCGTCGACTTTCATATCTCTTTTCATGCATGCGCGTCGGTTTTTGAGGCTCCTAAAATCACCTTTCTCCATAACACGTTCTATTTGGTCATGGAATTTGTGTCTTGGCCTTCCTCGACTCCTACATCCATCCGCTTTTGCATTGTATATCTGCTTAGTCAGTCTTGCATCATCCATTTTTTTACAAGTCCAAACCATCGGAGCATGCCCTTTCTTACTTTTACACCGACACTCTCTTAAACTCTCTTCTCTCAAACCAACTTCCCTCCTTACAACCTTGTCGACGCGGTCAGCGAGAGTCACTCCGCAGATTTTGCACAGTGCCCTCATTTCTAGTTATCCTACTTTCATGCACACTCTGCCATACCCAGCTCTCGCTTCCATAAGTTAGCGTTGGGATCAGGACTATATTGTGGATTGCTAGCTGGGATTTTCTGCTAATGTTTTTTGCGCCCAGGCATGTGCCCAACGCTCCATTTACGCTATTTCCTATCACCACTCGTCTTTCTACATCCGCGGTGTACCTTCCATCCCTGCTAAATTCAAGATATACAATTTCATTCACCTGTTCCAGCACTACATCATCAACCATTATCTTTGCATCCGTTCTGGATTCCTTCCTTTTTTAACACCATAACTGCCTTTAATCATAACTAGCCTTTAATCATGCAATCATCTTTCATAATAGTGACTAGTGTTTGCAGGTCCGACGGCGATTCGGCTAGAAGCACGGCGTCATCTGCGTAAAGCAGGCAGCTCACAACTAGGTCACACATTCGCATCCCTACATTCATCGATCTCACTCTCTGCAAACAACTGTCTAGATACAGAATGAACAGTCGAGCGGACAGCACGCAACCCTGTCTGACGCCGATAATGACGTTATGGAGAACTTTTACCAAAACAATATTTTCATAATTTATATAATTATATTTAAGATCAATATTTCTCATTTCCTCATGATGCAGTTACTACCACCGAAGAATACAATAATGCACACACAATGAACTCATTCATACAATCAAGTCACAAACAGTCACACACCTAATAGAAGACCGTTCATACGTATTTATAATAAATTTCTCGCCACTCTCAATGTAAACAAACCATATACAAAGATTAATTGTATTCGTAGTTCAGTGCAGTGTAAATAATACTCAATATCGTTTAGAACATTTAGACTGTTAATATTAAGTAAAAATTATTTGTGACAAACTTATAAATAAGTGAATATATAACTAATTCCATATCATACATATTTGTGTCATTTCATTCTCAACTGATTAACATAAATTATAGGTGATAACCATCCCCTATAACGTCAAACCAGGGGGACAAGCCACCGTCAACACGCACACATGCTGTGCAGCCCTCATAAGTGGACTGCACAGCGCGCAGCAGTGCTTCGCTCACCCCGTAGCCCGGGAGTAAGTCCCACAGATCCTTTCGTGACACTCATCATCATCAGCCTGTTGTAGTCCACTGCTGGACAAAGACCTCTCCCAATGTGCGCCACAATGTCCGATTCTCTGCCTTCCGCATCCAGTCTTTTCCAGCAGCCTTTCTGAGGTCGTCTAACCATCGGGCTGTAGGGCGTCTTACGCTACGTTTACCAAAACGCGGTCTCCACTCTATGACCTTCTTACTCCATCTACCGTCAGTCCTTCGGCAGATATGACCAGCCCATTGCCACTTCAGCGAGCTTATTTTACGAGCTATGTCGGTTACCCAGTTCTCTGGCGGATATACTCATTCCTGAGTTTATCCTTCAGAGATACCCCGAGGATAGCTCGCTCCATAGCTCGCTGAGCGACTTTAAATTTGTGTGAGTGGGTGAGTGTCCACGTTTGGGCACCGTAGGTCATCACAGGTAAGACGCACTGGTCAAAGACTTTGGTCTTCAGACATTGCGGTTTAGACGAGCTGAAGACTCGACGCAATTTGCCGAATGCAGCCCAACCCAGCTGAATCCTCCTTTCGGCCTCCTTCTCGAAGTTTCGTCTACCTAACTGGATAATTTGGCCTAGGTAGACGTATTTGTTTACGACTTCGAGAACTAACCCTTCGACGCTTATCGGTCTGGGCACGACATGTCAATTGAACATGACCTTGGTCTTGTCCAAGTTCATGCCCAAACCGACACGCCGAATGGACTCGTCTAGACTGCGCAGCATTCCGCTTAACTGTTCCAGCGACTCTGCCATTACAACGATGTCGTCGGCAAACCGAAGATGTGAGATGTACTCACCATTCACGTTGATACCCTGTCCAGTCCAATCCAGGGTCTTGAAGACGTCCTCTAGAGCGTTGGTGAAGAGTTTGGGAGATATGACATCTCCCTGTCTTACACCTCGATTCAGCTCGATAGAGTTCGTCACCTGGTCCTGTATCTGGACAGCCATCGTGGCAGTGTCATACAAGCATCTCAACACCTCGATATAACGCCAGTCAATCCGACATCGTTGCAATGCCCAAGTTTCGATGGAGTTAAAGTCTTTTTCATAATCCACGAATACCATACACAGCGGCTGATTGTACTCTTCGGTCTTCTGTACAATCTGCCGAACAGTATGGATGTGGTCCACCGTACTAAAGCCTTTTCGAAACCCGGCCTGCTCCGGAGGCTGGAATTCATCGAGTCTTACAGCGAGACGATTCGTGACGACCCTCGAGAACAACTTGTAGATATGGCTCAGGAGTGAGATGGGTCTGTAATTCTTCAGTAAGGTCTAATCACCTTTTTTGAAGAACAGCATCACCGCACTCCTGCCCCAAGCCTGTGGTGTTATGCCCTGGTGTATGACGGAATTAAAAAGACTTGCTAATTCCTTTAGGATAGGAGTCCCGCCGGATTTTAGAAGTTCTGTAGTAATTCCGTCATCACCGGGTGCCTTGTTGTTCTGAAGTTGCCCGAGAGCCGCCCCAATCTCGCTTTCTGAAAAGTCGGGAATGTCCTCACTGTAGTGACGCGTTAGCGGGGCTCTGTGGTCATCATCGCTGTGTCCCGTCGGCTTGGTCATCCGTGTGGAATAAAGGAGCCCATAAAAAGATTCTATCTCTGCGAGAATCTCAGGCTTAGAGGTGACGACACGTCCATCCGCAGTTTTCAACTTCGTCAGATGGGGCCTTCCAAGCTGCTGAGCGAACACTTTCGACCCTTTATTGCGGTCGATCGCGTCCTCGATTGCTCGAGTATTCGATCGACGAAGGTCGCGCCGCATCAGCTTTCTAATACGCTGGGCTTTTCCATTCTGACGAAGACAGCTGATTGGATGAAGTTTCTCGCTTTTGCCTCATCAGCTCGAGGGTCTCAGCAGAGAGCTTGAACTCCTTTTTCTGCGATCTCGGGCACAACCTTTGAGATACTTTCCTCAGCGTGTTGACCACAGTGGCGGTTTTTTTTCCACGTTGCCTGTGGTTTCCAGCAGGTTGAATCGATTTTTAAGTTTCATTTGGAACTTTTCGGTTTCGGCTATTTGAAGTGGCGTAGGTCGGAGAATAGACTTGAATTCATCAAGAAGAGCCCTTCAGACTCCAGGAAGTTGACCAGCATCTGGCCCCTGTGATTTCGGCACCCCAAGCCATATGGACCGATTTTCGTTTCACCGTGTTCTTGTACTCCCAATTTGGCATTGAAGTCCCCCATAACAACGTTGTAGTGAGCCTTGGCGGTACCATGTATTGCTTTTGCAATATCTTCGTACATCGCCTCGGCTATCTCGTCAGAGTATGTCGAGGTCGGCGCATATACCTGTATCTCCTTCAGGGTGTACCTGTTGGTGAGTTTCAGTACAAGGTACGCTACCCTGGTTGACACACTACTGATCTCCACAACGCTGCTAACGAGGTTCTTGTGAACGAGGAAACCGACACCCCCCTGGGAGAGCTGTTCACCTTCCCGAAAGTAGAGTAAGTTGCCTGACTGTAGGATTATCGTATCCTCCCCCTCTCGCCGGACTTCAGATAGCCCTAGAATATGCCAGTTCAAGCATCTCAGCTCTACCTCGAGTTCGGTGAGGTTTGGTCCAGCTGAATACTGCGTCCATTATAAGTGGCCACGAGTAGTTGCTTTTGGCAGCCTGCCGTAAGCCGGAGATTCTTCGCACCCCCTGTCCCATCGGTACCACGACCGCTGCCTTGGCCGGGAATAGTGGGACCACCGGGAACTTGGGGCCGTTGTAAGCGCGCTTTTCTCATCGAAGGTTTTTGCCCATAGTCCCCACGCTGGGAAGACGTGTTGGAGACCGCAGGGGTGAACCTTTTAAAGATAGGGCGCTGCTGCCCGCCCCTACCAAGATCATTTAGGTTGACCCATATTTTGAATGGTTATACTGCCATTTTTCGGTGTTGTGCTGTGTAAGCTTGTCAGCCATATGTTTTTCTTTCGCTCCCGGCTGACTGAGAGACAACACAGTAACACTCTGTGAAACGCATTTTCCAGATCCATAAAACCGCAGAAAACCTTCCGGTTAATAGCCAGGTGTGAAAAAATGTGATCAATCTATTTTGTTATTTTATTATTTTGTTTTATACTCGACTGTGCCGAAAGGTTGGTTGTATAAATAAACATTTATGCACTACTTCTATGTATCTATTTTTGTGTGTGTATACATACAAATATCTAGATATTTACAAAGGCTTGTTAAATGCTAGCCTGAGGGGTCTTGTTATAATTATCTAAATCGTTGAAAGTGAAATAGGCAACATTGTTTCCCAGAATTCTGCAGGGAATTAATTAGTTTTCCGTACATTTACGCACTAATATGCGTAATTTTATAATGTTGAATATTTTAATTATTGTGTAAGAATTTGGGAATTAATATTATTTCAATATATTTTCTATTCGAAAAAAGTTTATCTTACTTTATTATTATTTATTCACCAAAAAAGGATAGAGTATGCAAAATTGTTTAATAAATTGAGTAAAATAAGTATTCTATAATATTAGTCGTGTAATTACCATTAATAAGTTTCGTAACTTGTCACTTTTGCGCAATTTTCAAGATCAAAGAAAATCTTATTTACGAGTACATATGAAATTACACAAATTAGCAAAATTTTATTATGTTTAACATTTGCCCCTGGGATATTTAATTAAATGTAACGATGAAGTAAACTAAGGATATTTTAGGTTAACATCACATGTTAATAAAATAAATAAATTAAAACGTTTTGATTGAAAACGACAAAAAAGGTTAAGCATACTGGTCAAGGTATTCTAGGCGAGACAGACTCATCCATTTGCCTAGAAAGTTTTTTTTCGTTTTTAGTCAACGACCCTCTGACCTTTGGTACATTGCCGCTCACTTTGGCTACAGCCTAACCGCAGTCAGAGTATAGTATCAAAGTGTGCAATATGACTAAACAAATCGTTCAGATTTCGAGGCGGGATATTGGTTAAATGGAATTTTTGATTATTCTAAAAGAGTTTCAAGATGAATGTTTGAATAGATTCATCTTGAAACTACTTTAGAATAATCAAAGATTCCATAGATTAATAAATGATCATAGGTTAATGAATATTTAAAAACACAAACGCCGTCTTTTTCTTCCTTGTTTTTATAAAAAAAAAAGTTTAATTTCGAGTCTAAAAAAGCTTTAACATCCTCGGTAAGTGCCTTGTTAAATTGCTGTCGTTATCGCTAAAACTTGTGTAGTAGAAATAAAACTTGTTTTATATGGCTCACTAAAAGACTGACTTGAAGGGTAAAAATCCGTTAGGTATCCAAGCAAGTTAAATTTTAATACTTCCTGTACATATTCAAATGTATTTAATACTCTTACTCGCGTATGGTACAAGGTACTAAAAGATTTATTAGTATTTAGTATTAGCATTTTAGCGTTAAAAAATAATGTGTAACATTGATTTGAAAATTGTTCACGACGCGTAATTTTGCGACAAACAACAAAGTCAATCTTCTTTATACCAGCTTATTATTAGTCGTGACTTAACAGAATTTCCTTAGCCTAAATTCTCTTGAACTTTTCGAATCCCCCGATAACAATGTGAAATGAAGGCCTCAACGTAACCTTTTCTCAGATTTAATCTTGGCTTAATTTTTTCTTTATCGTTTTAAGAGGCGTTTTCTTTCTGCTCCGCACGTGCTGTATCACGTTTTGAAAGTACTTGATACGCTCTTCTGTCTTTAATATCTTAACAGACACCATCTATTGCAAAATTGGACCGATAAAACAGAAAATGAGCGTTTTTTTCTGATTACAAAATGTACTTAGTATTTTTTTAAACTATTACAGGCACAATATTAAGATATGCCTTGTGAAGTTTAAGCATATGCTTGACGATATTTTTTTAATGTGATGAGCGTAATTTTCTTTAGAATATCTGTAATGAACCAATGAATGAACTAAAATTAAAAAAAACAACTAATTTTTATCACCTTCAGAAAATATTCTTTACTAGTTGACCCGGCGCACTTTGTTTCATCTCAAATAACATAACATAACATAACTTCACGCCTTTTGTTACCCGAAGGTGTAGGCAGCGGCTGTTAAGCCTCGTCTCGCCGTTATGTTTACGTCCCAAATGTTTAATTCATCTCAGATAATAAATAAAAATGGTTACTGTGGGCTATCCTTGAGAGATAGACATATGCCTTCACGGACATTTCTGGAGACCTTTTGAAGGTGTATAATAATGTACATGTACATTGTTTTGATCTGCCTTATATTTATCTATCTACTTCTTGTCTTTCTATTTTGGATTAAGATAGCGTTGGCAATTAAAGTCCTAAATCTCAAAAATTATCACTTTTTATTTGATTTGTTCTTTACTATGTAATGATCTTAGCGCCTAATAAATTTTATATAGGTACTTTGTAAAAAATTATAATATACCTATTATTATTAGTATATGTAATACTTAGTAGGTATTATTTTCATATATATGTTAGTAGAATGACTAATTGTCTGGTTTGTGTGACGAGTGTAACACTAATTTTTGGTAAATTTGTTTCGTGCGACGCACCACGGTGTTCCTGGGCGGTGAGTAGTTGCTTACCATCAGGTGACCCGCTTCCTTGTTTGCCTTCTTATGCCGTAAAAATCCCATAATATAGGTGAATTACCTATTATCATATCTCGAATACTTATTAGTCGGTGATAGATTCTGATAATATCTCCTACTAACAAATAATTTGAGAAAAGTTATTACTGCGTCTGAGCAAAGAAACTTGGGCTATAACAAAATGTAAACTTTATTATTATTATTAAATACAAGAAAACTAGAGCCATAAAAATCGTGTACAATTCCCCAAACACTATATAAAGTTCAGTATTAGGTCACGTGGCCGGTCTCTACTCTATTTATATATGTATTGATCAGGCAGCAATAAAGTTTGGTAGTCGGTAGAGCCTGTAAAACATCTGCAGCGACCAAGTTTCTCCTATAAACTGCCGTATTCAGTACATATTTTACGTAACAGCGCCTGTCTAAACTGTAAGAGTGTTTTTATCAATAGTCATAGTTTAAGAACTTTAATCAAACCTGCATATGACTTTCGGCAGTAAGTAATATTTTTTGACACAATACACTCAGCTATCTCTAATTGCAAATTAATTAACTAAATGTTTGAAATATATATTCTTGATAACGTAAATTCTTTTTTTTTAATATTTACTTATGATGCATAAAATATAACCAGATGCCATACAAATTTCCATGTTTATCACAAATATTCGTACTTGGGTGGGAATCTAACCCGCCGTCCTCTACTCCGTTCTCGTTTGTTTCACCAATGTACTACTCTGTGTAAAAAGTATCGGGGATATGTCAATAAAGAGACCCGCGGAAAAGAGGTCGTTCTAATTTTTTTACTGCATGTTGGTAGCCCTGTACTGATTTAGCGCGCAAAATTTGAACGGAATCTGTCATTTAATTTGTTTTAAACTAAACTTTTTGTTGGTCATAGTTTTGAGTCCTAGGCGATTTTTACAATGGAAAATATTGTTGAACAAAGAGTGTGCCTTAAATTTTGTGTTTCGAATGATATTTCATGTGGTGAATCACTAAAAATGTTGCGAAATACCTACGGCGAATCATGTATATCGAAAACAAGGGCTTATGAATGGTATAAGGCTTTTAAAGAAGGCCGAGAAGTAGTAGTAGACTTGCCTCGTTCTGGTAGACCTTCAACCGCTACGACCAAAGAAAACATCGACAGAATCAAGAAGCTAGTGCTCGAAAATCGACGTATGAGTCTGAGAGAGTTGGCTAGTGAGGTGAACATATCTTTTAAGTCCGTCCACAATATTCTCATTGACATTTTAGGCATGAAACGCGTCGCCGCTCGACTAGTTCCAAAAGAGCTCAATTTTGTTCAAAAAGGGCAGCGAAAGCATGTCGCTGAAGACATGGTTCCCCGAGCTTCTACGGATCCGACCTTTATGAAACGTATAATAACTGGCGACGAGACATGGGTTTATGAGTATGACATGCAAACAAGCCAACAGTCTTCAGAATGGCGTCTCGAAAACGAGCCGAAACCCAAAAAACCGCGGCAAAGTCGCACCAAAATCAAGGTGATGCTGACAGTTTTTTTTGACTACCGTGGTGTGGTTCACTCCGAATTCCTTCCAGACGGAGAAACAGTGAATAAAGAATATTATTTAGGCGTCATGAAGCGTTTGCGTGAGAGTATCCGCCGAAAACGTCCAGATTTGTGGCGACACAACTCATGGATGCTGCACCATGATAATGCATCATCACACACAGCCATTATAGTGAAAGAGTTTTTAGCGAAAAATTCAACAAACGTTCTCGACCAAGCACCCTATTCACCTGATATGGCTCCGTCTGACTTTTTTTTATTTCCCAAGTTAAAATTACCACTTCGAGGAAAACGTTTTGAGTCAATAGAAGCCATAAAAGAAAATTCGCTGAATGAGCTAAAGGCCATACCGCAAATAGCCTATGAAAAATGTATGGAAGACTGGGTGAAGCGGTGGAGATGTTGTATTGCAAGCGATGGGACCTACTTTGAAGGCGATAAAATAAATTTAGATGAATAATTTGTATTTTTTGTTTTATTGACAAATTCCCGATACTTAGTACACAGAAGGTACACCATCATGATTTGTACGTTTGAATTAATCCTTTCAGTTATTGTATTTGGCTTTCTTTGTTTTGTCAACAGAAGCAAAAGCTCACATCTTGGGTCCTGTGGATCTGTACGTGAAGACTGGCAGCTCCTTGTCATTGACGTGCATACTAAGCCAGGGGCCACATGACTTAGGCACGATATTTTGGTATAAGGGTAAGTATTGCACTATTATTTATTAGTTTACCCTCTTATATATATACATAACTTTACGCCAAGTCTCTTGCGGGTTAGGCAAAGAGAACAAAGCGTCATAAGGCACAAATATTACATACTTCACTCGCTTTTTTAACACTGTAATAACTCTTGTCATACAACATTGTATGTTTTTAAAGTGCTTGACATCATCTTCCACAAGAACTTGTTCAATTTTGTGATGGAAAGATTGTCGTGGTCGTCCTCGAATCTTTCCGCTTCTGTATTATATATCTGCGTAGTCAATTTTGCGTCATCCATCCATTCCACATGTCTAAACCACCGTAGCAAGCCCTTCTTTACTTTTACACCGACACTCTCTTTCAATCCAACATCCTTCCTTACTTGTGGTCTCATCTCAACCAAGATTAAGCTATTCTCATGCACGCTCTGCTATACCCAACTCTCGCTTCCAGAAGATATTAATTTCGCATTGCCATCAGTTTCCCATCGCATTGTGGATAGCAATCTGGGTTTTTCTGCTCAAGATTTAAATACCATCTATAATTGTGAAGAATATGGATTTTATAGATTATCTTATTTATTTTTATTTCGATAAAAGGCTATATACCTTTACAAAGATATCTGACACCAGCAAAAAAAAAAAAGAAAATAGGTGTCCTATAGTTGACTCTCCTTACAGGATCAAATATAATAGAATATAAAGAAATAGAAGATAACAATCTGATTGACGAACCTCGACTGAGACTGAAGACGGAATGGACGGAGCAACTGACGTCACGCTTAACCATAGACAAACTGCTACCAGGTGACAGCGGCAATTACAGCTGTGTGCCAACAATGGCTGATGCAGCATCAGTTCACGTGCATGTCATAAATGGTAACGATCCTACTCTTACTTTAATATCTATACAGCACTTAGAAACATGAATGACAATTTATACTACACTTGCTGACCCGGCGAACTTTGTTACGCATCAAGAGTAATTTAGTAAGTAGTTGTCCATTTGATATGATTCCACCACCTATTCCATTTGAGACGTAACAAAATCGGCATGTCAAGGTTTTACAGCCGCTGCCTATACTGTTGCGATAAAAAGGCTTGAGGGTTTAAAAAATGGATTTAATTTATTTATGTCTATTTTTCTTACCAGGAGAACATCCAGCCGCGATGCAGCATGGAAACGCGAACACAGCATCACCGTGCGCGCTCTCTGTCAATCTTCTAATTTCACTTTACTGCACTCTTGCTACTCTGTACACCAGCACGGTGGATGGATTCAGATGAAAATTACCTAAAATACTTTAAAGCCTTTTACTTAGTATACTGGCTTATGTATATAAGGTATCACTTAGTATTTATTATAAGTGTTGAATTCAATGAATTATCAGACATGAATTCTCTATTAAGTGTAACAATTTTATTTCAATAAATATTTTAATATTGTCACAAAAAATATAGGTATTATATTTAGGTAATCATGATGTATTAATATCATGTGTGTAATACACAAGTATTGTGTATTAAATAAAGATAAATTTTGACACATCTGTTATAGTAGACACAAAAGAGAATGTAATTAAATAGTTTTTTTGCACGTCTAGTGAAACAATCATTTAGCTGATAATACTTCTATTTTATTACACTTAGTAAATATATTTGTATATTTTCTTATGGACACTCAAGTAAAATTGATCATATAACAACATTATGTATTAAGAAAAGTAATTTCCAAATATAATAACAAAAATAATTTAAAAATAAATGCTGATGTATAATGAATAAAAAAGTTAAAATTTTGCTTAATATTTCTCTGTTATTATTCCACTACTTTGAACACACATGCATTTATAAAAGTTTTTCTTTTTGTTAAAAGTTAAGTATCATCATCTATAGGTAAAGTTTCATAGTGATTGGTCGATTTACATATTTTTTTTAGTTTTTTTAACAAATATGTACGATTTTATATTAAACTCATGTCGCCACCGTGATGTTTCATATATATATTACTATGTGTTTTATAACTTTGTACCTACTCCGATACGCTCTAATGGATTTTAAATGAAAGGGTTTTAACGGCCGAATTGTAATGGATGGTCAAATATTCAAACGACAAGTTCACCCGACGCCCTTTGATTTTCAAACTGTTCATTGGAATTAAGAATTTTCGGTTTCGGTTACCGACCTTTCGGGCCCATCTTTTCATCAGTCCTTTTAATTACTTTTCTATTACGCCACGGGGCATTGTCAGACTTCGATCCTAATATTTGCATTACTAGCCTTAGCTAGCCATTTCGTATATGATAATTCTGGAACTACATTACCCACCCTTCCAAAAATCCAATCCTAATTAAATAATTGTATTTTTCACTTCAGGAAATCTAATTTCGGAAAACTCATGAAAGCTAGTTTAATAAATTCTGACGCAAAAGAAATATTTTAAAATGTTTATATTACTGTTTTATTTTAAACTGTGTACACCATATTACACACTGTGTAAGTGCGCAGTATTTTTTTTATTTTATGAATACGAGGGCAAACGAGCAAGTGGGTCACCTGATTTACATTTTTCCAATGAATTGCAATATAAAAGTCATAATTAATTGAATTTAGTATTTAAAATAAGAGTGGCTAAAAGATCTATTTACTTTTGGTTTTTATACTTTACTAGCAGACCGCGCGAACTTCGTACCGCCATATTTTATACATTTTTTTTTCAATTCAAGTTCCTTTTACATACATACATAACTTCACGCCAGATCCCTTGCGGGGTAGGTAAAGGGTACAAAGCGTCCTAAGGCACGATTATTACACACCTTACTTGCTTAGCTTTTATTATATTAGCGACTATTAAATATTAAGCAGTTGAATTAATGCATGAATGGGCTAACCGGTGAAATACCACCACCTCCCAGAAGATCGACGTAAAGTGGCTCATGCCGCGTTTCGTTCGGTGACAGAGGTACCCGGAGGTCCACCTCCCTTCCCCATCCTTACTCCCTTAAATGTCGGCAACGCAACGGTAACACTATAATTAGTGATGCCGGTGTCCATGGGCGGCGCAGGTTACTTACCTTCAGGTGAGACGCTTGCTCCTTTGCCCTCCTATCCCATAAAAAAAATTATTATCAACTTCAATCAATAGCAATACCAGGGACTTTGTCAGAAGTTTTTTGTCAATCTTTAGTTTTTTTTAATACTACTTGAACCTTTTTTTTAATTTGTCATTGTAGTCGATTTGAAAAAAAACCTGTTCACCACATGTTCTTACCAGTATGGCTAACTCACAGTGAATGTTTTTTTTAATATTTTAAATGATGTCGATTTGGCACCTTGGTATTACTCTTATCAAAATAAATTCACTAAATTTTAAAAGAGATCACGATATTCAAAATGTAAATATATATATGTAGCTGGGCAACTATGTGGTATGCAGATGTGTAACAAACTCGCTAAGTCTTTATATTTTAGCAAAAGACGCCAAGATTGAGGTGCGTAGGGATATCTTGCGCTTCGTCCATTTATATGAAGTTGCAATATTGTAAAGAATTATAGATAATATTAGAATATCTGCGTGAAGAGCTAACTATAAACTAACTCTACAGATGTTACAGGTTCACATCACCTATTAATTATTACAAAATAAATATACATATACACCAAAAGACGATTAAATACTACAAACTCATTAGGACAAAAAGAAAAAAAAAGTCTAAGAAAATTTAAAAAAAAATTACCTGCGCTGGCAGGTACAGCTCATACAGCTATGAGCGGCGCTCATGACCGAGTCGGGCGGGACTCTCGGTCATAATATGTGCGCGGAATATTTGCCTGAGAAACGTATACTTACATTTTGTATTTTGAGATATCTTTTGAATTAAATGTCCGAATTGAATCATTCAAAAAGTTCTTGGAAAGGTATTGAATCTATCTTTATATTGAAGTAATTTATTTTGAGTAGAGTTAATACCAAAGTACAAAATAAAGTACTTTTAAAACGACCTCATTATAATTATTTTTAAAAATTCAAAAAACACTTATTGTTTGATAACTACAATAGTTAGACATATGGCGTCGCGGACTTTTCTGTCGACAATTATATGTTCTGTGAAAGTGTACTACATTGTTTTGTTCTATAATCAATAGTTTTTGCAGCGTTCGCGATTTAAGATTTTTTTTCGGGTCTTTTTCTTACACCTTGGGTTACATTATTGAAGTTATAGTAAGGATCCCTAATTTATTTGAAAATATAATATAGCCTAAAGCCTTCCTCGATAAATGGACTATACACCAGTGAAAAAATTTTTGAAATCGGACCAGTGGTTTCTGAGATTAGCGCGTTCAAACAAACAAACAAACAAACTCTTCCGCTTTATAATATAAGTATAGATTACTTTTAAATTATTAATTGTTATTAATTATAATGTTGATTCCTTTAAATATCGTGATTTCTTCTAAGTTACATTTTTACTGGTAATTCACGCTTTTTCACAAGTTTTATTGACATTATTTTATTCTTGATCCAAGGTTTATATGTAGTTTTATGTCAGTATTACGAAAAGCGCTGTTTTTCAAACTAATTTAATACGGTTAATTGTTAAAACGGGAGGTTTTGTCGGCCATAATATTTTTTTTCAGGAACCATTTGACTTGCACACCGTTTATTATGAAAAAAAAACAAACACGTTTAAATTGCTTCCATAATTAAACAGAGGCAAAACGATATTTTTCATTTAAAAGAAGGCGAGTATGTTTAAATTTAAACTTGAAAAACTCATTACTTTTATTCATCTTTCGGAATTTTTTGTTAAATATAATTTAGGCTTTGGGATTTATATTAAAAATATAAATAAATGAAAAAAAATTCTATCCAACATAATTGCAAATTCTAATAAAATAAAAACGAAAATTGAAACACTTTTCAGCTCTCCACAACCTTTTATCTTTCAATTTCGTTGAGGATTAATATTCTATATATATAGATATATATAGATAAGCTGAGTTATTGTAGTTTGTAATAAAATATCATACTTTTGTTACAATAAATATTTTTTTTTATTATTTTATAAACTCTTTAATTTAACTGAGAATCACTTTCAACAGATAACGTGCTTAGAATGGCGATGTTACTGCGTTAAATGTAAAATATATGGCAATGCTTATATAAGGAACAAAACAGCCTTATAATCACGCGATATCAAAATTAGCCCATTACCTGTATATTTAATTAAATATGTGTATGTACATGACTCCTTTGTTGAAAACAATCTCCTAAATATTAGTTTTTCTCGTTTGTAATTAATATTATTTTAATCTGGTTCTATTTTATTTTAGTTCATCGATTTTAATATAAATTATATTTGATTTTGCAAATATACTGGAGAAATATTTACCAACAACGACTTCACTATCACTTACCAACAGGTGAAGACGTGTTGTCAAGCACTGGTCTGTGTAAAATAAAAAAATAAAAGTTTTATTGAAATATAAATAATAGATGAATGTTTGCAATAATTATTCATTATCCAGTCAAATTATTTGACAGATATTGAATTGAATGTGTAAAAAAAAAACTGTAAATACTTACTTGTATATAGTTTAATATAACAATGTGAATTTAATAATTAAAACATAAATTTATAAAATTTTAATTTTTAATTTAAAAAAAAAAATGTTTGATGATATTATTTGTAAGTAAGAATATTTCTTGTAAAGTTAAGTAAATTGTTTTATAAACAGAGCGATAGATACATATATGTAGAAAATGATTTATTATAGTTAATGAAATGTAATTAAATAAGGAAAACTTTGACAAATAAAGATAGTAACAACACATCAAGTGTTTTATTTTCAATTTGTAATTAGATCCATTTGCATTGTATTCAGTAGACCGAGATGCAGGGAAATTTGATTTCAGCTAGTCTTAATTTTTTGAGTGTAACTTCTTATGTGACTTGGCAAACGTTTAACGAATTTAACGGCCAGCCTCCTACAGCTACCGAGCTGTAGGCTTTTACGTTTTTTTTATAAAAGCAATCGTAATGTCTTAAGGAAGGACAAACGTGTCATCTGATGGTGAGCAACCAACGCCGCCCATGTACATCTCATTATGTTCACCTATTTGCACTATTGCATTATATATCTGACAGCAACATCCTTTCTTTGTACAAGTCCAAACCATCAGAGCATTCCCTTCTTAACTTTTACACCGACAAGTTCATGAATTTTGCGCTTCTAATATTTATAAGATTACTGTAAATATTAACAAATGGAACAACCCAAATACTTTTGAACAAGTGAGAATCAACAAATATTTTTTATTCCAATGAGAAAGTAATACGTGACCTGGTACTATTCATACCCATTGTTATTTCTAAAAATAAAGGTCGATAGAACTGCAATAAACACAATGCTTGGAATCTTAGGGATTCAAATTGATCATTCTGTTTTCATATATATTTTTTGTGTTTGTATAAATTATCTGTAGAATAAACCTCTTTACTCGTATATATTTTATTCAGTTTTTCATTGAGGTTACTAAAAAAAAAATATACAAAATAAATCTATAAATTCTCATCTATTTTGTAACATTGGAAGTATAAGTGTGACAATAAAAATGTTGAATAACAATGAAGATAGATCATAAAAATAAGGTGTAACTCAGTACTGATACATGACTGTGAGTGGGAGAACATTCAGAGGAGATGAGGCTGTAAAACAGGGTATAAACTCACATTTTTATGATTCTTCACTATTTTTGTTGAAGGGTTTTTTGCATGAACGTGATGAGAATTTTGAAAAACCCGATGTGCCACTATTATGAATTTCGTTCAGTGAAACATGAATTAGATTGAGATAAGAGAAGTGTCACGCACAATAATTTAAAACTGATTTATATAATAAGATAATAATTGATAATTTTTGATTAATATTTCAAATGGGGGTATAATATAATTATCCATAAAATTTATAACGCTGTGCGAAGAATTTTTTAAAAGAATTGGTTTCAATTTGATTTACTATAACTTTTGAATAATTAAACAGATGATTAAATGTAAAATCAAAAAGAGTTTCTGGTTAAGTAAATAAATAATATTGATTTAGTTATATTTATTTTTCGTATGGAATAATAAGAAATGTTCAATTCCTGTTTTATTTTATCCAGGCAAAAACATTTTCATGTAAAATGTTGCCAAGACTATATTATGGCCACGTGTGGTCAAATATTTATCACATCTCAAATCACGAGAACTGTGGGAGAAGCTTGGCTCTTTCTTTCTTTCTTTCACTCTCTTTCTTGTACGTGCATTCTTATACATGTAATTCTACAAGTGTCCTTTTTCCAATTTCTATATCTTATTATAATATGTGACTTGGTTGTTAATTTAATACTTTTTTATCGGTAATCTTACAGTAACTGCTAAAAACCCAAGGCAAAAAAAATAAAAACTAAAAGATAAAACCAATAAAAACTACAAAACGCTGAGGTAGAAAATAAAATACGCCGTGAGAAAACGTAATTATTCTTCTCCTCCGCTTATCTCGTATCAGTCGATAACATTGAACCCATCAAGGGTTCAATGTTATCGACTAATTGGTTATCTTTTATAAATTTAACTACACGCCTTATTTTACCCGAAGGGATAGGCAGCAGCTGTTAGGCTTCGACTCGCCGAATCGATTTGTCACAAATTGAATAGGTGGCGAAATTTGTTGTCATGGGCAAAGTTGTCAGACATCGATATTTGTCACATATAACTTCCGAAACAAATCCTAGAAGTAATTAGTATGAGCACCGAAATCAACTCTACGACTTCTGAATCAGAAGCGGGGAGATAGACCACTAAGATTTATTACTTCTAATTGTTCTATATCTGAACTGAATCTCTGGAAATTTCTATCTCTACTGATGTGTACTGACTGTAAGAAGTACAGTGGAACAAATATTGATTGAATCTATTAGACTTGAGCTATAATTTAGACAATTAGTTACCATTCGGATTTTTTGTATGAAATTTTAGTATGTATTAAAAAAAGAAAAGTATATAATATATATTAATATTCGTTATCTAGATGCACAGTTATCAGTTGTTGTTATCTAATTGCATAACTAGATAACACAATAACACACAATAACTACTATATAACTAAAATAACACAAGCATTTAGTTGCTTAGCTTGAACCTAGAGGGCGCTGTGTGTATTGTATTCAAGATATTATATTATTAAAGTACTAGAGATCTCCAAGCCAGATAAAATAACCAATGCCACATTTATCACACATAACTTAGGAAAATAATTTCAAAAAGTAATTAGTGTGAGCCAGGATTCCAAGCCGCGACTTCTTGATTCAAAAGCATAATACTAGACCACTGGACCACAGATAAAATGCTACAAATAATAAACAAACAAAGAATAACAGTAACATATAAAAATATTAAATTAACAAAACAATGTACAGAACGACGCACTGTGTGAAGCCTCACCATTTTGACTATTGCACCTGTCTCATGCATTTTCAATAAGGCTGGCAAAATGTAATTATATTTAGCTGTTTGTATTTGTATGACACAACACAACAAATGTACAGGTGAATAATTGCAAATTGCAAGGAGTTAATTGCACATCGTGTGCGATAATTTGGTTATTTAAATTATATTAATTAAAAATATATTCTGCAGTCCGTACAATTGTTCTACTTTATTGAAGTTGTTTCTTTTGTGATGATTGAAATATGGTCGACTCGATATCTAAGTGATTTGGAGCGGGTATTTGGAAGGTCGCGGAGTTCTAACGATGATACGCCTGTGTAAGGCTTCAAGCTGATCAAGAATATTTCATCCAGTGAGACAATAATACCAGTACCTCTGAAAGTGAACAGCCTGAAGGTATACAATTATTATCTTGCTATTTTATGGGATAGGACGGCAAACGAGCAATCGGGTCACCTGATGGTAAGCAACTACTCACCGCCCATGAACTGATGATGAAATGATGTATTGCCGTCCTTTAAGGGGCTAGATGAGGAAACGAAGGAGAAATGGGATCGGGCCTCCGGATACCTCTCTCATCGAACGCAACGCGGCACGAGCCACTTCACGCCAGTATTCGGAGAGGTCCGAGAGATATTTCACCTGTTGAGCCGTCCCATTCAAGCAGCGAACTGCAAGGCTGTACCACTGTAAAGCTGTTATATGGACTAAAATAGATAGTATATATAAATTCTATAATTGGTCAAAGTTAAGTGCATTAATCTTTCATGGCAGTAAGTTCTTAGACTATATCCTAGATATTAACTAAATATCCTTTAGCTTTGTCGGTAAATATTCATGTCAATTTACGCTAAGTGTAGCATAAAACTCTAAATGACAAGAGTAACCTTACTGAGGACGTTAAGAGAGCGTTGATCGACCAACGCCGAAACGAGTAATGTTGTTAAGTAAAGCTAAAATTTTTTGCAATGCCGAGATATGTTCGAGACTATACGAGAAATAGTAACTCTTGTATACGAGTATAATTTTCATAATTCAAATAGCAGACATCAGCATCAAAAGTCTTTAAATAATACGAATCAGTCATTTTATTCGAAAGCTATTTATGAATACAGAAAAAAAATTCTTAGTAATCCAATAAACTACCTACTTAACATTACTACCCAATATTTCATTAAATAAAAAAGTTTTCTGGTATTATTTTATAGTCTATGAAAATCAATACCAATATAATTTTACGACAAGCGCCTTGCGGGTTAGGCAAAAAGAACTGATCGTTCAAATTCAAAATATCTTTATTCCTTAGACTTAGAAACTACTATCTAAAATCCGCGGAGCTTAGATTCCTTTTTATCACGGTTTCGGCGTCAAGGCTTCTTGAGAAGAACTGGCAAGAAATTCATAGCCAACTCTTTCAATTTTGCGATTTAACAGTATTGCTGTAATAATTACAGTCAACATAACACAAAAAGAGCAATCCAATGCAAAACATTTTCTATTATTTATGAAATCTGCGATACAATAAATCGCTTTGTTAAAATTTACTTTTAACGTAATTCTTAAATTCACCCATCGAAAATTCAACCGCGTCGCTTGGAAGTTTATTGTACATTTGTATGCATTGACCACTAACAATTGGCATTGAAACACTAACTCGTTGGGAACCATAGATTTATAATAGACTTTCATAGTTTTCAATTACAGCATTATAGCGCATTATGCGGCATAATCCTTAACGTTGATGTTCCAACTACAGCATCGCTACGCACAATCCGGCACTGGCAAAAGTAGTGCTTTTGCATGATGCGTGGCCATGGATACCAACATTACCAACTCATTGACAGAAAATTATTAAGTGTTTTTTCTTTATGTTGGTATTGATCACAATATTTTATATAAATTTTCTTTAGTAACAATAATATTTGTTAAAACAAAATTATAGTTTTTGTTTGGTTGTAGTTTTTGGATATAAACAAAGTTAATTCAAACTGTGTTAAAAAGTAATATAAATAATAACTTAATCTCAATAACTTAGCGCACTCTATTGGCGCATTTTAACACCAATTTGCGTTCCAATTAGGCTTCAGCACAATTCGACATTGTGCGGCACTGAGTCGCATAATGCTCTGTAAGTAAGCGATACTCAGAATGTATAACATCTAACACATGGACAATATAAAGTTGACTGTGTGAGTATAAAGTCACTCACAGATCAACAACCCATTTTTGGACTTTTTGTTTGGGTGATTATTGCCGATCTATTATTCTTGTATCTATCTTGGGAACGTTTATGGAGCCTACGCCCGAATACTGAACCGCCACTCAAATCTGACAATCAATAAAGTACGTGAAATTTTAGTTACTGCTCAAATTTCACGTATTCTGTCTAATGTGACAGCTACTTAAACGCTTAAGTAGCGCTTAATATTTGAGTGGCGGTTCAGTATTCGGGCTCTAGTAATTTAAATTTTATACCAGCTATTCCTGAAAGCAGGAACTAGTTTAATATAAAAATCACGGATATCCTCATTTTCACGCACCACAACCGTTATCCGAGGAATTAAATCATTCCGGCTACTCACAAATTCCAAATGACACCTTTGATATTAAAATATATAAAAAAAGGCATTAGACTTTTTAATTCCGCCAGATTCTTGGAGAGTACGTTGTAAGGGTCGCTAGTACCTACCTATCTACTGACAAAAAAATTTAATATTGACAAAACGTCTTTTATATCGCACCAATTTAGAGAAAAGTAATTTTTCCCTTTTGAAAAATGCCTCCCTTTGTATGGTGGCCATTGTGAGATTGGTCTTCGTTCTGCTTCTGCCTTATATTGAATAAGTGCGGGTATTATAAGACGGCAAAAATTCTAATGTCTTATGACAAATATTCGTCTTG
Source organism: Euproctis similis (assembly GCA_905147225.2). Lineage (NCBI taxonomy): Eukaryota > Metazoa > Arthropoda > Insecta > Lepidoptera > Erebidae > Euproctis > Euproctis similis. Next base: position 20,218,888 of record LR990106.1, read on the forward strand.
AGGTGACAAATATTCACCTATTTCATTTTCATTGTATTCGCTTTTGTGAAGGTTGAAAAGTTGTTTTTATTTTTTTGCAAGATTCCTTATAAAATAATACATTATTGATATTATGAGATTCTTTCTTTACATTCTCTGACAAATAAACCGTATAAAGTAAACTGGTGTGCTTTTAACGATTGGTGAATGGATTGAATAGCTAAATTTTACTATAAATGTAATGAAAATTGAAAAAAAATAGCTTATTATTACGTCATCATTATCTTTATTGTTTATGCTATAAAAAGATTATAGGAGTAAGTATGCGCTTTCATGCTTTTTCACTAAGCAAACACACAATTTGCACTCAAATAGACTACTTTACATACAATGGATTAATCTCCAAGAAGAAAGCCTTGTACTTAAGAAGGCAATGGTTAGCATATTATGTTGTCAAAAACCGATGACCACTGTGGAAGAGATCTTGCATGACAAACACGAAATAGATAACGCCATCTGTCTAAGACGGCTTCCTCGCTAAATTCATTACTGTAATAATTGATGATGCAAGGAGTTGTAGATTGCGTACTACGTAGTACTACGGCTTAATATAGGCCATTGAATTCGTCTGTCTCCAACTTAAGACACTGACATTACATACATTCTGATAGTTAAATAGTATTAAATACCTGATGGGCCTCGTGATGCATTACAAAATCAACCGACTGCAGAGTAGAAGGGGGTCGGAATCGTTGGGTTCGGTCTCATCATTTCTATGGCATCTGACAGTCTTTTCCATTTGTTAACAGTCAATATTTACAAAATATCAATATCCGCCTTTTATATATGGCACAAGTATTTATTAGTTTGATTTCAAGAAATACAGGGTATTGTGCGTATTATGTACAAATGTTATTTACCTAAAGCCTTATCAACAACCTGTGCATAATATCTAAAAGGGAATATTCGTAAATAAAAATATATAATAATTAAATCAGTACATTCGGTTTCCCTTCCCAATATACTATCACGGCGTTAATATTAATGTAATCTTCGTACAAAAACAAACTATTTTCGTGTATCCAATCAACATTCGAGAGAAAAAAAATAAGTGACCCAGATCCAAAATATATTCCGTCTTACTGTGGAACTGCCTGAATTAACTGGAACAGTCTTTGTTAGAATAAGACATAGCTTTCTTTGTGAGACAAACGGGGGAACATTGTGCCTGGGGCGATGCAAAATTCTAGTTTTATGCATGATATCAAAGTATGTCACCATTTAATTGCATTCATCTTTTCAAAATGTGTAATTACAAATACCTATTATGTTTTTTTTGGGATTGGAGGGCAAACGAGCAGGCATGTCACCTGATGGTAAGCAATCAACGCCGCCCATGGACACCAGAAACACATATAGTGTTAGTGTTGCGTTGCCGACCTTTATAGGATAGGGGATAAGAAGCGGTGGGGAAGGGGGGGGGGGGTACGTCTCTCTCCGAACGCAATGCGGCAGGACTCACTTTACGTCAATCTTCTGAGAGGTCGTGGTATTTCACCGGTCTAGCCGGCCTATTCATGCAGCGAACTGCTTGGCTCTACCACTGCAGGTTGTTAAGTTTTATTTTATCAATTCTTTAGCTATATTAGGTTAGGGAATAAATCTTTTCGCATATATTATTTAATATGTGTGATTTTGTAATATTAAATCGACTTAGAACTTAAAAGAATTGTGAAAGTCAAAGAAGCGGGTGAGGCGTGTAAGAATCATACCATTTATGCTCTTTTCTTTGTGCCTCCCCTGCAAGGGATTCGACTTGAATTTATGTTGTTGTTTTAAATATCATCACGAATAATATTAAATACCAATTAGAACAGTGCATTAAATCTCTGAATTATTTAAAATATCCAAGCATCCATGAAAATGTAAATAATTAACAAATGGAAATAAAATTGTCATAAAATATATGACATTATTATTTCGATTATTTATTATATTATTTTCATGTATTTAACACCGCAGCGAATGGAAAGGCATACCCTTTCCATCAGACCATGAAACAAAAAATTAAATATTAATTTATAAGATAAATTTACTAAAGAGAAAATTTTGTTTCTAAAGATCATTTGTTGTATGATTTAATAGGTAAAAGTTGTTTTAATCTATGAGTGAGATTCGCGAAAGTCTGAGAAATAAATAATAATATTATTTTTACGATGAATCTCCAGAACCATAGTATATTACAGATTCTATGTAAGTACCTAAATTATGCTTACAAATAATCTCCATTTTTTTTCATGGGATAGGAGGGCAAACGAGCATACGTGTCACCTGATGGTAAGTGACCAGCGCCTCCCATGGACATCTGCAATACATATAGTGTTACAGTTGCATTATCGACCTTTAAGGGAGTAGGATGAGAAAGGATGGAGAAGGGAGGTACGCCTCCGGGTATCTCTCTAACCAAGCGAAACGAGGCATGAACCACTTTACGCCGATTATCTGAGAGGTCGTGGTCTTTCACCGGTATTTCAACGGTCGAGCCGGCCCATTCATGCAGAGAATTTTTTGGCTCTACCACTGCTATATATATAAAATAAACATCATGAATACATACAGGACTATACGGAAAACACACACGCCGAGTCCCTTGTGGGGTATGCAGGGAGAATCGAGCACAAACAGAGAGATTCTTGCATGCCTCATAAGCTTCTTTAAAATTATTTCTTCTTTAAATTTATTGTCTTTATAATTCTTTTCATACACGTTTGTCGATTTTTAAAGTTCGTGACCTCATCCCAAGGATTCGTTCTATTTGGTCATAAAACTTACTTACTTACCATCAGGTGAAACGAGGTCAAGTGCTGCCCCTTGACCTCGTTTCACCTCACCAAGTGACGACAAAGCCGTTGATAGTAAAACGCACTGTCCAGTTAGTAGCCTATCCAATCACCTTTTGAAGAGACTTATGTCATAACCAACGAGGAACACCAACGCAGGCAGTTTGTTGAAGATCCAAAGATCCAAACTATGAAAGAACAATGCAGAAAATATTTTCACTTTTATATATGTCTAACTATTTAGTTCCTTGTACGTCAATACCAGCCTTTTACCTTATAAACGAAGGTAAAAACGTCTTAGTTCTGTTTCAGACAAGTGTATTGGGCATTAAATTGCCCAGCGGTCAGATGGAATGTTACCTTATTTTGAGTTACGTCCGATAGACTTCACATGGTTTATATTAAAATAAAAATAAATATGTTGTGTTCACAATTATGATGTTATTAAATAAATTTAATGATTGACAAGATTTTATTTCACTTATTTGTCACAAATTATGAAACAAAAAGATTATAATGATTATTTATTAATAGTGAAAGAATAGTAAAAGCATGAAAATATTAAAAAAGTAGGTGCGAAATATTCCACGAAATATTCCAACAATATAATGTTATTAATATTTTATGAATTCCATATTAACTTTAACTTATATAAAACTATGAAACGGCAATGTTTATCGTCTTTATAATAGATAGAACAAATCAGAGATCTAATCCACCTTGTATAGAGTTTTTGACAATTTTGATCGCCATATTATATATCAAATAAAGAAAAAAAACTGCCAAAAAAATTCTAAATTCTTCTATTCTAATTTCTACCTTCAAATGTATGTATTATTACGTTACTTATTACGTTACTACTCTCTTCTACAAGTAATTTATGTTATTAAAGAACTATTTTAAAATATTGTCTAGGCTAACCGCATCTATCAGAATAATAAATTTCTGTGATTTAGCTAGTATATAACCTTCACAGCAAGATAGGTGAACATAATTTTGGCGTTAATCGATATTGAACACTAAATCTCGAGACTATAAAGGTTCACTAATAATTTGATTCAAATGTTACATTAAGGCCGAGATTTGTATATTTTATCTAATAAGACTAAGGTATGCGGCACAACTGATGGTAAGCGAATAGTGCCGCCCAAGGTCATCTGCAACAGTGGTAGAGTCTTGCAGTTTGCTGTATGCACGAATGCGCCGACTTGACCGGTTAAATACATACCACGTCCTTTCGGAATATCGGCGTGAAGTGACTCGTGCCTGTTTTCTTTCTGAGAGAGATGTATCCGGAGTTTCGATCTCCTTTCCCCTTCCCTTCCCCTCCTACTCCCTTAAAGGATGGCAACGCATTACGATGCTTATGGGCGGTGAGAAGTTACTTACAACCAGACGACCCACTTGCTCGTTTTTCCTCCTATCCCATAAAAAAAATCTCGGTTACAGTTATGTTGGCGGCCTTTAAGACGAGAAAGGACGGGAGGTGGGCCTCTTGTCGCACGTAAAACAGCATAAGCCACTTTCCGTCGATTTTCTGGGAGGTTATATTCCATCGATCATGCCATTTACTTACTGTAAATGTAACAAATTGTCGAATTGTGATATTGAAACAATTATATGAGCCGAATGAATTAATTGAACGGCTTGGTGGCAATCCAAGCGCGCCGGACATTAGTGTCAGGTTAACCATCGCATTAGTTCATGTTAGATTTGGAATTATGGGTGTTTCCAGGAGAAATATAGAGTTTCTAGATGTTCTAAATTTTTGGGTAAGAGAAGTTGTACGGCCTGTTGAACTTGTCTGGAATTTTACTGCTTTAGGAAATAGTTTTAAGCCGTCTTCTCCTTCTTTTTCCAGTGCCTTAGTATCATCTCTGGTGGTCTCGGCCGGTCAACGGTTCAGCACCTGCTTCTAAATCAGTTTGATTGGCATCAAGAAAATATGTTGTACAGAAAAAAAAAACAAAAAGAACAACAACAACTCCCAGCACCAGAAAGCTGGATTACAGTGATGGCTTCGCAAAGAGAATTAACATTGCCAGTCAGCGTATCATTACTGCCAGTCAATTAATTAATCAAATTTAATTGCCCAGATCAATTTACCAATGGACCGCAATTTGGTGATCTAGTTTGTTAAGAGTATTGTTAATATTTCAATACTAGCTGTGCCCGCGACTTCGTACGCGTGGAATTTGTGATCAGATAGCTATATTTTTACATAGACAGTTGAGAAGTAATTACCTCTAAAATGAAATTGTAACTGGTAGGATAAGTACAGATTGCGGTAGCAATGGTTGTTGCCCGCATTGTTTATTTTCATTTTAACAGGAATTTTTGTAGTATAGCTGTAGCCCGCGACGTCATCTGCCTGAACGCTATACAGCACCAAAAATACCTACGATTATACCTTTTAAAATAACATTTATTTACCCGTTACTTCTTTACATTTCATAAATACAGAAAGTACAGTAACAGAGGGAGACTGTCTTTTGTAAAATTGTTGAACTTCAAAAGTGCTGATTTTCAGTCTGCTTTGAATAAATGACTTTATGGTGATTCTGCTGAATTAAGTAATAAGTTGCGACTGAAGCAAATGTAGAAAATAATGAATAAGAAAATATAAATATAGAAAAGGATAAAAATATATACTTATAAAACTTCTCTATAAACAACATTGCTGGTTTGGCTCTCCGCAGCCAAAATGTAAAGAGAGTCAGGACTGGTGACGCGGGAGCAAGCGACGTACAGCTGCCCGTGTGAGAAGCAGCTCGTCCTGAGGTCGACACCCGCTGCTCTCAGTGTCTGCCCCTGCGACTTATTGATGGTCATCGCGAAGCAAACACTCACGGGGAACTGTACGCGCTTGAACTGGAACGGGAAGTTATGAGGTATGAGGGGAATGCGTGGTACAAATACTGCCTCGCCTACGCCACAACCCGTAAGAATTTCCGCCTCAATGCTGTGTCTGTGGAGCGAGATGACTTTAAGGCGGGTCCCGTTACACAACTTCGGAGGAGATAGGTTCCGAAGAAGCATAATCGGGACACCGACTTTCAGCTTGATAGTATGCGCTGGAAGTCCACTTGCTGACAGAGAGTTCAGAAATTCCACGGGATAATGTGTGGCATCATCTTGCTCGATGACAGTGTTTATAGAGGTGTAAACCACTTCATTCCCCTCAATTTTCGAGAGAATGCATTCGTTGATTGCTTCAGCCTGACCATTTTTGGGCGTCAAAATTGCCCGCTCACATACCCAAGAATTCTGCTGGTGCGGTATATGACTGATGTCCCCGTACACACAGCGAATGAGTTCTTCTAAGCTGGATACGACTCTACCGAGAGACTCTGGAAGCACCACCTGCCCACCTCTCTCCTCTGGTAGAGTGCCTTCGCCAAGACTTAGAAGAACATCGGAGAATTCTTGAGCACGTGCATTGCCGCCGAGCCGAGCTCTCATATTAATGGTCAAGCGCAGCGTACGAACTCGTGACCACAGCGAAGATCGTTTCAACGAAGCATTCACCTCGTCAGCCCTCGATCCCCGCGTCACCACGGGAAGCGTTTGTCGGAAATCGCCACTGAATAGAACTGTGACACCACCCATCAAGTGTTCGTTCCTGCGGATGTCCTGCAGGGTTCTGTCCACGGCCTCAACTGCTTTTCTATTGGCCATCGTACACTCATCCCATACGATCAGAGAGCAATCCTTCAGCACGTGTCCCTTATCACTATTGCGTGACACACCACAAACAGGCGTTTCGGTGCTCTCTAAATCGATGGGAATTTTAAACATGGCATGTGCTGTCTTGCCACCCGGAAGCAGTGTGGCAGCGATTCCCGACGACGCTACAGCAATGGCAATTTTGCCTTGCCTCCTGACCTCTGCAAGTATGCCAGTGGTAACAAATGTTTTTCCTGTTCCACCAGGAGCATCCAAGAAAAACATTTTACCCTGGTTTTGCCCAACGCTTTTAAGAACAGTGTCATAAATTTGTTTTTGCTCTGAAGAGAACAAAGCGACATGGTGATTTCGTATGGTGGTCATTTCGCTCGGATCGTAAATTGTCTCAGCGTTATACTCTCGATTTCCACGGTCTTGATGCGGTGATGATTGGGGAGCTGGTAACCCATATTCGACCAATGGATTGCCGCCGATGGAAATGACCACGTCTTGAAGTGAACTAAGACAGGTGTTCAGCACGCGTTCATCAGTTACTTCGACTTCGTCTCCAGTAGCACGCCTCAAAGCTCGTAGAAAATCTTCAGATAGATGATGTCGATATTTTTCCCACAAAGCTACCGGGTTCGTGACTCCACAAAACACCAAGATGACGGCAAACAGATGACGCATACGGCTGGGGCTGTTACTGACGCTCGCCTCCGCGAGGGTGTCATCCCAGTTTTGGTCACCGTCGAGAAGGTGACGTGCTACACAGGCTGCGCGGTAAGTGGGATACTCCACGCCATCAAATGTTCTCAGAAAGGCAAAAGACGTTGGGCCTCGGATCGTGTGAAGTAATAACCGCAGAAAATAGCATTCGCCATTATTCGGGTGCACGGTATAAACTCTACCCAATACGGTGTCCTTGAAAATTCCCGGAAAACCTTCGACAGCACCTCCTCTTCGACGTCGGTTAAATATTCCCCTTTGCTTGTCGTACGTGTAATATGAAGGCACCTCGTCATACGTAAGGAACCTCGCAAACTGGTCGATTTCGCAGAGCCTGAAAAATGCCAAGAGAGTTGTTTGGCGCGGATTTTCTAAGCGCTCAGCAACGTTGTTGGGATCAAAATATATGCGCTGACCGTTTTCTAGGTGGACGTCTAAATGCATGACGGCAGGATGCCTGTCATGTATAGAGAACGCCAGTATCCGCCAAACTGCTTCAGACGTGCTGATGTAGCGACCGGACTGATACTTGGTCACCTCGTCTCTGTCAGTGTTCTGTAAAGCAAACGTCGCCTGATCGCTACCTTTGTTCACGTATTTGCAGATATATTTGATCGACCCGACGCTGGTGCACGACTCGACGATTCGACGCCAACGCCATCTAGTTAGCGAATAGGAAACATTTTTTTTAATGGTGTAAAATTATAAAATTACGAAGCAATCATTACACCAATAAATACCGAACAAAAATATTAACAGTTTTTAGCATATACAAATACATTTTTTTAATTGTCTTGCTCATCTCTGAAAAGAATTAACGATACAATTTTAAAGAAGAAAATGCACAACTCCATCTATGACTCTTAAAAACATCTATTGACCGCAAGCGCATGATGAAATTTCAATTATTTATATTCAAAAAGTGTTTAAACATGTAATTCGACTTGATGTTTTTAAAATCTCAAAGATTTATTTATATCTAAAACCAAAAAGTGCTTACACGTGTAATTCAACTTAATGTTTCAAATCAAATCTCATAGATGGCACTGTTTTAAAATTGTCTGTTATGTTTAACGGCATAAGTTAATTAAAATGTGAAGCTAACTTATATTATATTATTATTATTATTATATGTATAGATTAAAGCATGGTTATTAACATAATAACACCATAACAACATACAAATATGCGTCGTTAGATTACACGTTGCTACAGAATACATTGAAGAAATAAAGGTTCACTGCTCGTTCCTCGTAGGTGATAGCGTGATAATATGTAGCCTATATGTTGACCCGACTTCTTAATAATTTTCGTGCCAAATTTGAAGTAAATCCATGCAGTACTTTTTGAGTTTATCCCGGACATACATACAGACAAACAGACAAACAGACAAACAGACAAAAATTCTAAAAAGTATATTTTTGGCTTCGGTATCGATTGCAGATCACACACCAAGTATTCTTTTTAAAAAATATTCAATGTACAGTTTTGACTTTTCTACAATTTTATTATATGTATAGATATATACATTTATAGATATATACATTTTTTTAATTGTCTTGCTCATCTCTGAAAAGAATTAACGATACAATTTTAAAGAAGAAAATGCACAACTCCATCTATGACTCTTAAAAACATCTATTGACCGCAAGCGCATGATGAAATTTCAATTATTTATATTCAAAAAGTGTTTAAACATGTAATTCGACTTGATGTTTTTAAAATCTCAAAGATTTATTTATATCTAAAACCAAAAAGTGCTTACACGTGTAATTCAACTTAATGTTTCAAATCAAATCTCATAGATGGCACTGTTTTAAAATTGTCTGTTATGTTTAACGGCATAAGTTAATTAAAATGTGAAGCTAACTTATATTATATTATTATTATATGTATAGATTAAAGCATGGTTATTAACATAATAACACCATAACAACATACAAATATGCGTCGTTAGATTACACGTTGCTACAGAATACATTGAAGAAATAAAGGTTCACTGCTCGTTCCTCGTAGGTGATAGCGTGATAATATGTAGCCTATATGTTGACCCGACTTCTTAATAATTTTCGTGCCAAATTTGAAGTAAATCCATGCAGTACTTTTTGAGTTTATCCCGGACATACATACAGACAAACAGACAAACAGACAAACAGACAAACAGACAAAAATTCTAAAAAGTATATTTTTGGCTTCGGTATCGATTGCAGATCACACACCAAGTATTCTTTTTAAAAAATATTCAATGTACAGTTTTGACTTTTCTACAATTTTATTATATGTATAGATGACTTATTACAAGATGATTCCCTTAGTTATTACTACCTGATCCGGAAAACTTTGTTTCAGCTTGAAAGCAATAAATATATTTTTTTAAAGTAGCCTATGTTACTCTTTACTACACCAGCTAAGTGCCAATAGACAGAAAATCCGATCCGTAGAAATCTTTGCAACCATTTTAGTGATTACCCCACACCAACAGACAGACAGATAAACGCACAAAAATGTTATTTTGGTGTGTGTACTCGTACCATATATAGAAGAATGTAATTTATATGAATGTAGAAAAAAGTAGTTAATTCAATGTAACAAACAGACATTCAATTTCATTTATATGTTATTGTAATTAATTTATTTCTTTTTATTATTGTAAATAAATATTACTAATAAATAAACATTTATGGTCTCTTCCACACAACATACATCGTTGTCACATTCAATGAGTACATTATGTAATGTATATGCACTGTTTAGTTCTACTAAAATACACCTGTATTGATGGATGGTTACAATTAATTGACATTAACTACGAACTCAAGAGAGATACTTGTCTCTTCAGATTTTCTTATCGAATTAAATATTTGAAGTATAGTGCAAGTGCCATTTCTAATTTTCTGTGTTTTTACAAAACACATATATAAATTCACGCCTTTTTCTACCCGAAGCTATAGGCAGCGGCTGTTAAGCCTCGCCTCGCCGTTATGTTTACGTCCTAAATGGAATAGGTGGCGAAGCTATTGCCCACAGAAATAGATCAAGATAGAACGGCCGCGATGTCATATTTCCATACATTCCGAGCGTGTCACTTTTTTGAAAGACCACGCCCACAGCGTGACGTCATTTTCATTGTGAGCGGGGCGACTAGTTAGGAGACACACGCATTAGATTATCGATGTTAATATCGGCAACGTGTGTTAATTTTATTATTTTTATATTTTACCAACTTTATTTTTTGTAACGATTTTGTGTAACGATAATCATAGAAAGTAAAACATGTTAAATACTTTAATCCGACATATTAAAACCTAAAACATATTTTTCCAACAGTATATAAAATTTAATTATAAATATTTTACTGTCCTTGAAACTATACATACTGATTAAATATTTGCCTTTTTGTAAGGGTTGGCCTCACAGTCCTGGTTAAATAACGAAGCCGAACGTCTACATATACCTCGGTTACTGCCCGTTTGAAAACAACGAGATGATTTTCCATCGGCGATTGGTCAAATTGGTGAAAACTTATACTGTCAAATAAACTGCTGCCAATGTAATTACGAAACTACACTGGGCTAATACTGGGCACAAATATGTGTCACACAAACTTTCGTAATTAATTTCGAAAAGTTATTGGTGTGAGCCAGGATTCGAACCCGCGATCTCTTGATTCAGAAGAGGGGTGCTCGACCACTGGACCACCGACAGTAAGTGTTTTTAATCTGTTTTTTTCTTCGGTGTCACATTGTATTAATTTTTATTTGTTTTTGTTATAATTTTAAGTATTCGTAATTTATATTTACTCTATCTTTAATGAACTCTAAAATAAAATGGTTTCGACGGTTTTTCAATGGAGTTATTGTATCTAAGACAACAGTATATTACTAACGTTTCTGTCGTTATATGTTTCTATATTGTTTAATCACTACACATACAATTATTTCATAATATCGATATGATTTTACTATAGTATAGTATAGCAAAGTAAAGAATATAACCTATTTTTATTAGCTTTTTATTAGCTTCACCTGTATGTTTGTATGTTTTTTGTAACCGACTTCTTTTTAGTGTTCATAGTTCACTTCTCGCACCATCTAGTGGCAATCAGCGGAAAGTCTACGTTATTAACTTGAAACGAGTTCCTTGTATAAGTCACAGATGGCGCTATTCCTCAAATTCGGTTTTGATATCCGTTGTTAGCACGCTTTAAAATAGTTAAGCAATAGTTTAAAAACTAAGGAACGCGCTTGTTATAGAAAACCGAACTAAAAAATATAAAATAAATAATAGTTTAAAAAACTAAAAAACACGCTTTTTATAGAAAACCGAACTAAAAAATAGAAAAATAAAAAAAAATATATTTTATTTTAAAAAAAGCGTGGGGTGGATGATGTCAATAGTTATAAATATTTTATTGACAGATATGAGTAGAGTGATTATCATTTCGATAATATCTTAAAAAGCACCCCACGCTTTTTTTTAAATAAAATATTTTTTTTTTATTTCTATTTTTTAGTTCGGTTTTCTATAAAAAGCGTGTTTTTTAGTTTTTTTAAACTATTATTTATTTAAAATATGTTTTAAAATAGAGCAATTTGATTTATTTAAGGCTAACTTTTTTTAGTACAAGAGAGACAAGATGATATAACAGGATTATGTGAAATAAATTCAAAATTCAATTTAATATACTTCTTTTCATAGATTAAAGAATTATAAGATACCAAGATCTTCTAGACTTTTCCTATTTTATTATGAAGAAGATTAACTGACTCGGCGAATTTCGCCTCAAATGCAATATTATAAGTAAATGAAATATTTCTTCTAAAATAAAAGTAGCTCAATTTACTCCTTATTAAATAGCCTACCTGCCAATAAAAGTCCCGTCAAAATCGATCCAGCTATTTCTGATAGTAGTCGGAGCAAAGCAATAGTCGTAAAAAGCGGTTGTTTAAATATTACAAACAGACACTGTCATTTTAGTCCAGTCATTTAAGCTTAAATTAGGTAAGAATCTCGGAATTCGAGATACCCAGCTGTAAGTCTGGAAATAGTTGTATATTGACACCCTAAAAGTTGTCTCAAAACCTACATATGGTAGGGTGTAAGCAACTATTAAATTTCAAGGTCAAAGGTCACAAAAATCGGTTTTTTGCGCTTTTTTTGGAAATATCTCATTTCCTATGGGTTTTTTGCTATTTGTATGTGTTATCAATATTGTAGAATACAAAATTCTCTACAAATTTTGTTAAAAAATTTTTTTATACGGTGAACCGTTTTCGAGATAGAGGGCGGAGAGCGCGCGGTCACCGCATCACTTCAGGTCAACCGGTGCCTCCGGTCGAAAATGCGCCATATATAGTTGATGAACTATCAATAAATCAATGATTATAAATATTTGTCAATTTTATAAAGTATTATATTATATTTTATCATTTTTTTCCTAACTTATCCACTTTTTATTCAGTATTAATTTATTTAACAACACTTACCTGCCCATGTAATTGCAGAATTGTTAATGAATTATAAGAATTATATTTGAATTTTAACCTAATTAATATTAATAACTTCTTACATGATGAAAAAGAAAACAAATAAATTATGGATTAATCTTTTTATTAAAAAATATCATTGAATATTTTTTTTTATTGTAAGTAAAAAAATGGAATAAAGGGTACAAAAACTACAATTTATAATTTTAAACATCTTCTACCTCTTCATCGTCGTCTTCTGGCTGCTGGTAAATATCAAACTGGTCTTCATTATCGTCTTCAACGGCATTTGTCTCTGTCTGATTTCGGGATCAAAGGTTCCATCTTCGTTAATGTCGCTCTGATATGGTTGAGCATTGAGACAAGCTTGCCCATTACATTGGCCACAAGCTAAAGAGCATTGCAAGCCCGCTTTCCTGCATCCGCATCGCGAACCACAACCACTTTCGCAGTTGCAGAAAATTGTATTTAGCAAATCTTCTGGAGCAGGTGGTAAAATTGTCATGATAGGCTCCAGAAAATCATTTCGCATTGCCCAACCCCATACCTGGGGTTCCAAATCATGTCCTAACCAAGTTTGAACTTGATAATATACACGGTTGAAATGTTGATGAGCAGCTGCACTTGTTGATGGAATATTTGAAAGCTGCACAGGTTTATTAAGTTTTGTAGACTTGACGTAATGCGTATAACGAAAACACAAATCAGCCATAGTTCTTGAAATTGTACGTTTGTAGTTTACCAAGATACAATTCAAACTGAACGAAAGAGAAGATGGTCGTAACTATACAATACAAATGAACATCTGTCCCGACTGGCTATAAATAGAAAGGTCCGTAGTGTATAATAGGGGCCCGTATAATTCCCAGGTATAATTTTCGACGTATTGGAAGAATTTTTAAATTTACAGATTTTAAAGAGGCACTAAATTATTTTCTATTTAAAATGTCATTAGTGTAAATGAGAATATAATTATATTATGATTTAAGTTTTTCTCTTAATTATTTTTTAATTTTAGTAAACGGTTATCAGTATTATTGAATAGATATAGATTTAATGCATGAAGAAAATGATAAAATATAATATAATAGTTTATAAAATTGACAAATATTTATAATCATTGATTTATTGATAGTTCATCAACTATATATGGCGCGTTTTCGACGGAGGCACCGGTTGACCTGAAGTGATGCGGTGACCGCGCGCTCTCCGCCCTCTATCTCGAAAACGGTTCACCGTATAAAAAAATTTTTAAACAAAATTTGTAGGGAATTTTGTATTCTACAATATTGATGATACATACAAATAGCAAAAAACCCATAGGAAATGAGATATTTCCAAAAAAAGCGCAAAAAACCGATTTTTGTGACCTTTGACCTTGAAATTTAATAGTTGCTTACACCCTACCATATGTAGGTTTTGAGACAACTTTTAGGGTGTCAATATACAACTATTTACAGACTTACAGCTGGGTATCTCGAATTCCGAGGTGAACTTACTATAATGACTGGACTATTTTATTTATTTATAAATGTATATTGTATAGATATACAACTAATATAGACTGGGTGTGTAGCGCCGGCTTAGAATACCACCACCCCATCTCTTCCCGTGGGTATAGTAAAAGGCGACTAAGGGAAAAGCTAGAAGAATGGGCAGCAGCATTCTCTCTCAAGAAAATACAGCCTACTGCGATCGCCAACCCGCCTGCCAAGCGTGGCGATTATGGCAAAAACCCCCCATGATTGAGCGGAGCGGCAGTTGTGGCGCTCTATGGGGGAGGCCTATGTCCAGCAGTGGACCTCAAGAAGGCTAATAATGATGATGAGAAAATAGTATTAATTCACTAGCCTGGGCAGAATAGTAATTATGACTCTGAGATTTTGATCTATAAAGATCATATCAATAAGTGTAGTAACTATATTTCGACTTGTAATATACGGAAAGAAAACCCAAGCAGCGTTTCTCCTTTGCAATTATTATATTATTAATATATATATATTATTAATATGTATTATTAATATACTAATATTTTATTCTCATTTCTCTATTGATGATGAGAGAACATGAGGTTTAACATTAAATTAGTAAGAAAGTCACGAATCTTAAGTTTAGTAACCACACAGCTTGCTGCATAAATGCTACGGCTAAGAAAATTTAAGTAAAGTGCATCATACTTCGTTTTTTAAAGTTATCCAAAGAATCGGGTTCTTCCTTTCTTCATATCCCCCTTCTCATATCGTCTTAAAGGATGGTAACGTAATTGCAGCCCAGTTCACGATAAGTAACTGGTCGCTTATTGCAAGGTGACACGCTAGCTCGTTTGCCCTAAAATAAAAATAAAGATTCGAGAGTGAATGTTCTCTTAAAAAAACAGCCTCCAGACTTGGACATTATAATAAATTGGATTTGTTAGCACGAGATATTTATATCCGCCTGATATTGCTATCTTCAGTCAACATATAAACGTTAGGCTTTGTTCAGATTTCAGTATGTGGAGGGTGGTATGTGGAGGGTGGTGTGTGAGGGGTGAATGTAATATTTATTTGAACGCTAAGTGAATATGTGTATAACTTATACTTACAATACTAGCAAGGAAAATAATAGGGCGCCATTTATTTAGATACGGAATATGGAACTTTCAACAGTGATACAGAAACGCAGTCGGACATGATTTCAGGTTACCCATTTGAGTGGTAGAGTCTTGCAGTTCACTGCTCGACTGGTGAAATACCACGACCTCTCAGAAATCGGGCGTAGAGCGGCTCATTTCGCGTTTCGCTCGAGAGCTCCCACTGTCGACCCTTTCCCTATTCTATCCTTGTAAAAATAATTTGTAGGCTCTTGACATCTCCTTCTTCCAGGGCTCGTTCTTTTGGTCATAGAAAGTGTACCGTGGCTGTCTGCTACATTCATCTGCTTTTGAATTGTATATCTGCTTAGCCAATCTTGCATCGTCCATTCTGACTACGTGTCCAAACAATCTGAGCATGGCATTAGATGTTTGTCTTGAAATTACAAAAATTTTGTCAATTTTTAAAAGTTCCTCTTTTAACAGTAGTAGAGTCGGCTGGACCGGTGAAATACCACGACCTCTCAGAAGACCGACGTAAAGTGGCTCATGCCGCGTTTCGTTCGGTGAGAGAGGTATCCGGAGGCCAAGACCCTTTTCCTATCCTTTCCTATCCTACTACCTTCAAAGTCAGCAACGCAACTGTAAAACTATATGTGTTGCAGTTGTCCATGGGCGGCGCTGGTTACTTACCATCAGGTGACACGCCTGCCATCCTATCCCATAAAAAAAAAACAAAATCTCATTCCAATGCCTATGCAAGAAAAACTACGGGGAACGACTAGTATAATATATTCCAAATACGTTTAACAAATGTCTTTCG
This sequence comes from Euproctis similis, assembly GCA_905147225.2. Taxonomy (NCBI): domain Eukaryota; kingdom Metazoa; phylum Arthropoda; class Insecta; order Lepidoptera; family Erebidae; genus Euproctis; species Euproctis similis. Next base: position 20,234,983 of record LR990106.1, read on the forward strand.
CAATGTCAATGTTAAACAAATAAAATGATAGCTGAAACGAAGTTGTTGACAGGCTTTCTAGAAAGTCACTAGTCTAGGTGACTTTCTAGCAAGCCTCAATACCTATTCAGCCTTCTTAAGTATATCAAACAAAACTATCAAGTATATTAATTCTCAAACGATTTTCAAAACTAAAATTGTTAGATGATTTTGTTTTGTATTTTTTTTGCTTAGATTTATAGTTACAAAGAAAACAATCAACGCCCTCTTGTGACAGTTTATATAAAGAGATAGAATAAACTAGAAATTATTTTATCCAAGACTATTTGTTGACCGCAGCTCTGCTCGCATCGAGATTTTAACGATGGCAACTTTGTACGCAAATATAGGGATCCGCCATATATTACATCGCAGCAATAAAGAAAAATAACTCACAACATAACATATAACATAGCATAACATAGCTCCAAGCCTTTTGTTACCCGAAGGTGTAGGCAGCGGCTGTTAAGCCTCGTCTTGCCGTTATGTTTACGTCCCAAATGATGGCGAACCTATTCCATACCGGGCACAAAGTTTGTCAGTCATCGATATTAGGGTAAGCGATCAAGTGGCTCACCTGATGGTAAGCAACTACTTACGGCCCATGAACACTGTGGTGCGTTGCCGTCCTTTAAGGGAGTAGGAGGCGAAAAGAAAGGAAAAGGGGATCGGGCCTCCGGATACTTCTCTCATCGAACGAAACGGGGCACGAGCCACTTCACACCGATATTCCGAGAGGTCGTGGTATATTACCGGTCGAGCCGGCCCCTTCGTGCAGTGAACTGCAAGACTCTACCGCGCTGTAATGTGCAGTAATATGCACTAATGGGAAGGGTAACCTGAAATTAATGTCCGTCCAGCTTGGATTGTCATAATAAGCTATAACAATTAATGAGCTTTTTCAGCTATAATTATTACTTTAAAATGTTATTACCCTTTGTTGTATGCGAATACTTTATACTCTTAATGATTGTGTGTTTTTTTTTATTTGACGTATTTAATAACTGTAAGTTTAAACAGTGTAAAATAGATATTTTTACTTTTATTTTTATATTACATACCAATCAACAATTATTAACACACAAAAAAACGAACCGTTATTAAAATGTACCTCAAGGAAATAGGAGCTCTTTACCACTAAACTGGAAAATACAAACCGTTTCGTTTGTAGCTTAAATATAGAAATTCAAATGACAAAATCTCCTTGTGGAGAGTCTTTTATCTATAGAGAAATAAATACTAAAGGCAAGAAAGTAAATATAGCTTTTTTATGGGCCAACGAGCATGAGTGTCACCTGTTGGTAAGCAACCAGCGCCGTCCATGGACACCTGCAACACATATAGCGTTACAGTTGCGTTGCCGACTTTTAAGGAAGTAGGATAGCATAGGATACGGAAGGTGGGTGGGCCTCCGGGTACCTCGCTCAACGAACGAAACGCGGTACAAGCCACTTCGATATTTCAAGGGTTTGTTGTATTTTACCGATCAAGCCGGCCCATTCATGCAGCTAACTGTGTTGCTCTACCACTATTTTAATGGATTTTAACTAAAACTAAACATAATATACACTAAACATACTACTACTAAGTTAATACTACTTATTTTTATAAAGTTATGAATTTTCACAGACACGACGTGTATTCTGTGGATACAAAAATTGCATTCTATGGTAAAAAGAGATTATGCTAATAGAATATTCTTAGTTAAAGTAAGTTGTTTCAGCGTTGGATAAATATACTTGTTTAAGCAGAAGGTACATGTAGGCTAAGGCGAGATTATGGAAAATAAAACCTTTTTACCAGCTCAGTTTTATGAAATAACATTATTTTAAAATAAAGTAAACTAGCAGACTACGAAATATATATATTATATATTTCGTAGTTCGGGAAATTAGAAATATATATATTATAAATATTGAAAGCATTTTTGTTTTCAAAAGTTCATCACTCCAGTCTACTCTACTCCATTTTTTTTGATGTGATAGAAGCGTAAACGAGCAGGTGTGTCACCTCATGATAAGCAACTAACGCTGTCCATGGACCCGCCGGCCTATAAGGGAGTAGGTTGGGAAAGAAGGGGCAGGAGGGTACCTGGATGGTCCTCTGGATACCTCTCTCACTGACCAAATCACAGCATGAGCGACCTTGTGTCAATATTCTGAGACAGGGTTTTGCTATTTCACAGGTCGTGCCGGCTCATTCATGCAGCGAACTGCGGGGCTCTACCACTGTTAAATAACCAAATTTTCTAGCAAAGATTTCAATAACATATAAGTACATAAAATTAGATACTATAATTTAAATTTGTTGTGCGCTTTAAGAATCTTATACTTACATACATACACACATACATAACTTCATGCCAAATCCCTTGATGCGGGGTAGGCAGATAGAAGAGAGCTATAAAGCTTATACACCCTAAAATATAAAAATGTTCACTGTTCTCTAAGTTAATACTTACATAGCTTCACGCCTTTTTCTTCCCGAAAATGTACACTGTGGCTGTTAAACCTCGACTCGCCGTTATGTTTACGTTCCAAATGGAAGAGGTAGCGAATCTATTGCCATACCGGGCACAAAGTTTTTGATCATCGATATTTATCAAGATAGGAACCCGCGACCACTGGACCACCGTGGCTAAAAGTTGATTCTATGTAAAGCTTTCTATTATCATTAAAATTGCCAACAGAAATGAGATAATCCTCTTATTTCAAAAGGAATAGACAATCACACAAATATACGAACCAATGAATTCCTAAATTGCCAAAAACATTTCGTCTATCCGACCTAAAGGCCGTTAGAATGGATCTAAATCTGTCAGACGCTTGAGCTACTTACACCCTTAGGAATCGTTCGGACAAATCTGATAGTATTAGATACATTGTTAAAGATATCCTCATGTGCTGATATATCATGATAAATATATATTTTATCAATGCAACTAAAGATTGTCGGTTTTCATAAATATAAACGAGTTGGTTTTAGCTGACTACAATAACAGTGTATTATACTGATTTTGGAACTTAATATTTATTTTATAGGACCACGCAGTTCGCTGTCTCAATGAGCCAACTCGACTGGTGAAATATCATCACCTCTCCGAATGTCGACGTAAAGTTGCTCACCTCTTCCCCTCTCCCCTTCACAAGCCACTTCCGATCCCTTCTCTATCCCATTATAAACGCCAGATACTGTAACACTATCTGTGTTGCAGATGCCAATGGGCAGCGTTAGTAGCTTACCATTAGGTGACATGCCAGCATTAGGTGATAAGCCCTTAGAAAAGTAGGAACATACAGTTATATCTATTTTTCACTTGTAGAATCTTAATACCAAACGGATTTAGGGATTCTACTTTTTTCCATAAATTACTTAGGTAGTGAGTCAACTCAATATCTTCTGCAATAATTAAATTAGATACGTCATTGGTATGCCACCTGGTTTCAAGCCGGAGACTTCGTATTCAAAAACAGGTTCAAAAACATGTGTACTTTTAACGTCTCAGGCTCACAAATGTAGTACATTACATAACCTAACATATACAATTTGATTTTCAAATGTTCGCGATCATTCTGCCACACTTAATTTACATAAGCGTTATACAACAATCTTATTAAATTTAATTAACATGTTAATCGGATTCTGTTGTCGTTCGTTCACTTGCCTATCACCACTTGCCATCATTGCTACGTTACATGTAATTCACTCAAAACAATGAGTTTTTGATCTCACCCAATAAGTAACTGGGAAAGAACTTTAGTTATTTCTATAATACACGTAACATTTTCAATTATAACATTCTCGATTATAAGTTGTGCACAATATATGCAATAGGTTCCGACACCTATTACCTATTTGAACCGTAAAAATGATCAGTTGTAGCTTAATAGCTGATACCTTTGAGTGACAAAAGGCGAGAAATTATCAAACAAAAATTTTTCTCCGATTACGATCTATAAACTACAAAAGTGATGATGATAGTTTTATATAATTATCTGCATTTAATATTTAATTTTAATATTACAAATATTGTAATCCGAGTGGCAGGTGGAATTAAAAAAAAAAAAAAAATATCACTGTAGAGATAATTCTCGTTTTATTTCAATTAACTAATTGAAAGTAAAACTTCTAATTTATTGATGGCCTTTCCTATAATTGTTATATATATACATAACTTCACGCCAAATTCCTTTCTTGTTCTCTCCTTTAATTGTTGAAATAAAAAATACCTAATTCAAAGATTTTTTTTATTTTTAATCTGCTATAGCATAAAAATAAATAATTAGCATAATTAATAGTCTCAGTGGTCCAGTAGTCAAACACCCCGCTTCTGAATCAAGAAGACTTTTCGAAATTAGTTACGAAAGTTGTGTGTCATAAATATCGATGACTGAAAACTTTTTGCCCGGTATGGCAAGAGGTTCGCCACCTATTCCATAACGGCGAGTCGAGGGTAAACAGCCACTGCCTACACCTTCGGGTAAAAAAGGCGTGAAGTTATCTTATGTTACATGAATCTACACCAGATACAGATTTTATTCAATTATATTATAAATTTATCCACTATAAAAAATATTGAGTGCTTGAATTATCACCATAACCGCAGGCCACTACGAGTTCAAAATGATCAATAATTTGGATATAAAAACTTTTAGGCTTTCGCATTGCATGCTCAGTGATAATGATGAACGGGAATTAACGCGACACTGTTTTAGGTAAACAAATATTTACCTTGATTAGCTTGACGTTTCGGCCAGGTTGCACTGGCCGTGGTCACAAGCACTTGCTTGTGACCACGGCCAGTTAATTCCCGTTCATCATTATCACTGAGTAATTTGGATATAGTTCAATAAATGAATCCAATTATAAATCTGGACAAATATAATGCATTTATTACTTCATAATTTTTATAAATTATTTGTAATATTTCATTATACTCATGCAATTATAACTTCGTATAACGCCTAAGGGTTAAAAGTCATTATTATATTTAGCCTTTAAATGGTGTTAGAATATTCAAAATCAAGTTTAAAAAATATATCCTGACTGACCCACACTATGCGGAAATAATACATTTTTAGAAGATACAAAATGAAATAGTTTTGGAGATCGTAGAGAGAACATAGCACTGAAAATAGTTGAAATTGTATGTTTAGTTAGAGAAGTAGTTTTAGTTAAAGAAAATAAAGACAAACTACAGCAATCTACAAAGGCACTTTGACCACTGCGATTATCATTCAAGTGTTCAGGAAGGATCTTAATATTCTTAGTAAAGACAACCCGCCTTCAGCTCTTTCTACTCTTTCTACAGAATATATTAATTCATAGACTTCGCATTGTACTAGTGATTTAAATAGTAAATTATTTTATAAGTAGTAACCAGGTGCTAGTAACTCTGCAATTATAATATTTATAAAACTATTTTACGTCTCATACATACATAACTTCAAGCCAAATCCCTTAAGGGGTTAGGCAGAGAGAACATAAAGCACTATTCTTACCTGCCCCACTTGCTTCTTTTCACATACGCGCGTCGATTTTGAAGGCTCCTTTTTTTGTCCCCTCTTGCACTGCGGTCTGTCACCATAGGAACATTTATCAGTGGGTTAGTTGAGTTGTTGAATGGCATGCTCGGTATACGACCTCTGCCGTATCCTACTTTACTTCACTGTTGCGTGCGTACTTCATCTAAGTGTGTCCTGGGGCACCTTTCTTTTTAATCTGTGCATGATATTACTGTCTTCCATTAAGATAATGGCCAAGCTGTTCGGATGGTCTTTAATACTTTCCTTGTAAGTGTTGGTATGGAAGAGAATTTCCTGTTCGACTGTGGTCATATTCAGGTCGTGATGGAGATGTTCATTTGTGACGAACCAGGGAGCACCGGTTATCATCCTCAAAAATTTGTTTTGAAATCTCTGTAAGATTTCGATATTAGAATTGGAAGCCGTACCCCAGAGTTGTATACCGTATGTCCAAATCGGTTTAAGGATGGTTTTGTAAAAAGCTTGCTACTTAGCGACAATTATGACCGGTGACCCATTAACCAGTACAGAAAAAAAGGAAACAGTTGCACAAGCAACTATTTCCTTTTTTTTTCTAAGACTTTCGCGAATCTCACTCATTGATTAAAACAACCTTTAGGACTATATCGCGTTTATTTATTACTTATTTATATTTATTTCCCGACGTTCCGAACTCTTTACAGAGATCATTTTCACGAGTGATGAACAAAAAGATGGCAGTTGTTCAAAAGCTATTCTCATTGATACAGAGAGCACCCACTTTTTTGATTTTTATTTCCAAAAAGTGGGTGCTCCCTGTATCATCCACCATCTCTTCCAACGGGTGTCGTAAATAACGACTAAAGGAAAACTCGGAAAATGGGCTGCGGCAATGTCTGTGTAAACATGAACCAAGACCTGCTGCAATCGCCAACCCGTCTATTCATCTACTCATGGAAGCAAAAATTAAAACGGCCTCGTGACTGCAGGCTGGTTTTATTCTTAAGGGTAGGCGGTAACATCTTGCAAGGAAATGATAATGTTGGATTTATCGCTCACAGGTCTCTGGTAGCCAACGTGGAGGGGATCGAGAGTGTGTTCACAAGCATAGCGTATTTTGTACTCAGAATATTAAAAGGATATTTGCTGAGCATAACACAGTCTTACGCGCCGACCTTGACGCACCCCGACGACACCAACCACTTGGCCAAAATCTACTACACGATGGTTATGGGAGACTTTAACGTGAAAGTCGGCAAAAGAAAAGTGAGCGGTGAGCTGAGGATGGAGCAACTTGGTGTTGGGCAGAGAAACCACACAGATCAGAAACTGGCTGGTTTTTTGTAGAAAGAGAGTCTCTATATGATGAACTTCTTCTTCGAAATACTGGTCCAAAAGAAAAGAAAACTGGATAAGCTCCGATGGTTCAACAAGGATATAATAGGTACATAATTACCGCTTCTCCACATGTTTAAGTTATTATAGTCGTGAAATGAAATAGAAAAACTAATAAAACTTGCAATGTATTTGAAATTAAAGGACCACTCCTCAAACAATATTAAAACGTACAAGTTCCTAAACTCAATTAATTGTTTTAATTTTAATTATCAAAATATTGCTTTTGTCTCACTTTCTCTATTTGGTTTATCGTCCCCGCCACCCTCCCTAAATCAAAGGTTTTTAATTAAACTAGTACGCAAATATTGTCTCGACTAAGTACCCAAGTAAGATTTCAATATATTGAGATTAGATTATTAATAAAAGAGAATAACAGAGCTCATAGCGAGTAAGTTAAAAAGAGAGCTCCAAGCTAAAATATAATTAGAAGGTACCTCTTATTGAATAGCTTGACTATTCGAAATGAAGCAGCAAACTATCTTGCAACAACAATGCTTTGTATGAGATGAACAGACTCAGCAACTTAGCCAAATAAAAAAGAAATATATCTAAAAAAACTAATTGAAAGAAAAAATATTTCAAAAAGGAATGATTATTATTTTTTTTTCTTACAAATTTCAACTAAAATATTATCGTAAGGTTTAATTACCTATTTAATGACATTGCAATTAAAAATACAAGAAATTTGGCAGATTAATTTACACAATTAAATTGGTACTAGTTCATTTTCAAATCGCACGACAAGCTCTTAATATTATATGAACATATACATATTTTGGCTGTAAGTATTACTGTAGAAATAATGCTGTGTTTTTTTTCAACTAATAGAGTGTAGCATTGAATAGTTTTTAGATAATATAATACACATAAGAGTAAAATAAATAATAAAGAATTGTCGATACCAGACTGACTAAGCAGATATACAATGCAAAAGCGGATGGATGTAGGAGTCGAGGACGGCCAAGACACACATTCCATGACCAAATAGAAAGTGTTCTGGAGGAAGGCGATGTTAGGAGCCTCAAAAACCGACGCGCGTGCATGAAAAGAGTTATGAAAGTCAACGAAGCGAGTGAGGCGTGTAAGAATCGTGCCTTATGGCGTTCTGTTCTCTCTGCCGACCCCGCAAGGGATTCGGCGTGAAGTTATGTGTAAGTGTTATGCTAGGTATGCTATACCATACGTAATTCTTAGACAATCGTTATCCCTAAACCGTATTAATATAAAAATAAAAAATTGAAAACATTCTTTTTCAAAAATTTCACATTTAAAATACAGTAAACACCAACCTATAGGCATTTGAAGAACCGCAGAAAACGTATGTAAGTTTTGTTTGGGTTTAAACTACGTTTTACGGGATTGGTCGCATACGAGCATAAGGATCGCTTGGTGGTAAGTAACAAGAATAATGGAACCATCAAACCTTCATTAATCTGCACCAAAAATAGAATTCATTCAATGAAATAAAAAAAATCGACTCTAAAATAAATATATTGATTGCTAGACTTAATACGATAACCGCAGACCACTGCGAGTTCATAATAAACCATAATTTGGATATTGTTCCATAAATCAATTCAATTATAACTCTGGCCAAATATTACTTAACAATATTTGGCACAATTATTACTTAATAACTTCCATATTAATTGTAATATTTCAACTCATGCAATAATAACTTTGTATGATGCCTAAGGGCTAAAAGTTATTATAATACTCGAACCCACATTTGAACCAATTACTCAGGAAGTGGGTAACAAACTGGTATACCGTTTAATTGGAGTGTGGTTCTCAGAAATGTTTGTGTAATATCAATTAAACACATATGGACACGTGCTTCCAGAAATACTAACATAGATAGATATATTGATTAGATGAGGCGTATATTTTCCCAGTTTGTATAAACCCACCAGACATTAGCTATTGAATTCCCCAAGTAGGACTATAATTAATTTTGTGATGAAAATAGATGTTTGTACTATGCGTAGGTGTTCCATTAAATCTATTGCTTATCTTGCGTATATTATAAATGAGAAGGTTTGTGAAGATGTCTGTGTGTTTATCATCTAAACACGGGTCACTGTTAATCAGAATTAGAAATTAATTACCATATAGTTAAACATAAAAATACTACAGTTACCTACGTTACCACAGTCTCGATGGCGCAGTGGTTCGAGCACACGGCTTCTGATCCAGAGGTCCGGATTCGATTCCTGACACTGGCTCACACCAATGACTTTTCGAAATTGTTTTCGGAAGTTATGTGTGATAAATATCGATGACTGAAAACTTTGTGCCCAGTGTGGCAATAGGTTCGCCACCTATTCCATTTGGGACGTAAACATAACGGCGAGACGAGGCTTAACAGCCGCTGCCTACACCTTCGGGTAACAAAAGGTGTGAAGTTATGTTTAAAAATTACTTGGATTCAAATATGTAGGCTATAATTTTATCCCCGTAATTTTATTTTTTGTTTTATGACTAGTGCATTAAAATTAATGTTAGTTTATAAATCTATACTTAGACATAGATAAGTAAATTGCACCTTAACTGTAAAAGTTATTTACTATATCCCGGTCATGAATATCCCTAGGATAATAGTTCACTTTAACATTATTTAAGTGATTCCAATTCATGTAGGTACATGTATGAAGTTTTGGTTGAAAACTACATTATAATAAATAATGATGTCTGAATGTAAGTTAGGTCATCAAATTGAGAACACGTGGATCTATTTTATTGATTGCTATTTTGAGTAATGGATCTTCAGGATTTGTCTGACTTTTTTAAAGTTTATAATAGACGTTACCCGACTCGCTAGATGATTTCATCATCACGACAAATTTCATCTATCCATTTCATAGAAGTGAAATTCATTTAACTAAAAAATCTTTCTATTTGTGCAATCAGGTAAAATCCTTAAGAATTAAAATTCTGCAAGGACATTTAAGCGCATGTACTTTAGATAGAAATTCTTATTCACCAAAGGCGAGATAACTCGTCTTTATCAAATAATAATCACAATCGTGCTGACCAACTTCTGCAGAAACTGCCTTCATCTACATTTTATTAACTCAGAACTTATTTCGGAAAATGTTTTAGGCGCTAAGATTGAATATTTCATTTAAAACTTTCAAGGACGAAAATGATTAACATAATATCTTCCAGTATTTTTTTTTTGGGAGCTTCTTTGTGTATTAGGAAGACTAGAGACTACTTATTAGAGGTTTTATAGGATTCCGATCTACAAGCAATTATGACAAGACTTAGAAATGTGTGTGGCATTAGAACTTTTTTCTATGACGTTATACAATATTACCCTTTTTGACCTTAACCATCGAAGCATGGCTCATTAGAACCTTTTTTGAAAAACTCTCATGAAAAAATAAAAATGTTACGCGTCAGCTACACAATTTGCCTGTTGCTAGTAGGGTGTTTAATAAATATAGATATTAACTGTATTGATAAAACCACATTTGGCTATGACAAAGGGTAAAGATCTCTACCGGCAAAATGATAAATTTTATATCCTAACTGCCCCGAGACGCACTTTGCCGTTGTAATAAAATTCTAATAGGAACAAGCAACTGAAATAGTTTCAGATAGCGTTGAGAAAACGTAGCCCTGGAAATAGTGGAAATTGTATAAATGTACTCAGAACTCAGTTTTACTTTACTCAAAGAAAATAAAAACAAAATAGAGTAATCTACAAAGGCACTGTGGAGCGTTTGACCACCACTGCGATTATCACTGAAGTGTTAAGAAAGGATCCTAATGTTCTTAAAGGAACTTACTTTTGCAGAACATGAAATACATTAATCCAAAGATTCCGGATTCCTCTAGAGATATAAATTGTAATATTATTTTCTTATAAGTGTATTCAGGTGCTTGGAATTATGCAATAATATGTAAACTATTTTATTTAGATAAATATGTTTGTATAGACATAATTATTATTATGAAAGTAAATTAGAATAGAAATATACTACTACGTACTTACGGCGAGACGAGGCTTAACAGCCGCTGCCTACACCTTCGGGTAACAAAAGGCGTGAAGTTATGTTATGTTATATATATACTAATTTAAAGGGGTAAATAAAATAGTATAGAAATATTATACTCGTAAAAATAGTATTAATTTGAGTTTTTGGTGAATATTTGCCGCTGTTATACCTCCAAATCAATAAAATCGTAGAGTAAAAGAAAAAAGAAATTGAACTAATTGTAATTTATCAACCAACAATATTTGATTAATCAAACAATATTTTCTAAACGTTACCTATTTATATTCGGAGGCTTAAAATACATACAAACGGTTAATTATTTGCTTCGCCGTTTATAAATGTATTAAGGCTACAGCTTTAATATCATAAATTAAACTCAATAATTCCGCCCAAAATTAAAGGACCTCTCCTAAAACAATATTAAAACGTGCAAGTTCCCAAAACAAATTAATTGTTTTAATTTTAATTATCAAAACATAGCTTTTGTCTTTCTCTCATATTGTTCCACCGTTCCCCCCTTAAATCAAAGGTTTTTAATTAAACTAGTTCGCAAATGTTGCCCCAACTAAGTGCTCAAGTAAGATTTAAAACTTTTACATCATGATAAACAGTGTGAAGATTAATTACAAGCCTTTGTCTTTCGAAGTCAGGGATTTTGATAAGCAATTTGCTTGTACTGACAAAACTATATATATCACATAAATAGCCCCAAAAGTTTCTTCATAGCGAGTAACCTAATTGTAAGCAACTAGCGGCGCCCATGGACACTTGCAATACACATAGTGTGTTTAAAACTGGATAGGGAAAGGATTATGCCTCCGGGGATACTTTTCTCACCTTATGAAACGCGGTATGAGACACTTTAAGTTCTGAAAGGTCGTGATATTTTATCCGTCGAGCTAATCCATTCAAGCAGTAACTGCGTAGCCCTGCTAAATAATTTTGAGCAAGGATATTTGGCCTAACTTTTGAAACTATTTTTGTCTCGCGCTCCGTTCAATTTTTCACTTGAACATCACACCTTGTGCGACCTGATTAGTTGAGCAAAAGTAATGTTAACTCGACCCTAAGGCTCACAGAACGAGGAAATGTACCCGCTGACCGCCCGCCCAATTTTTCGCACTATTTCACCTGTCTGGAACAAAACGGGGCCGTTTTTACCCCCTTCATAAGCTCCACTGGATGTGAAGTGTAAGACAGTTTATTTTTCGGATATATTAAGTTTTACTTTTTGTTACGGCTACATATAAATATAAACTATATCATAAGATTTCATATGGTTTTGTGTCACGACAGTTGCATGATATCTGCATCAAGTTTCATTCTTGTAAGTTTTATGGCACGCGCTATCACAAAACTGCCACGGTAAATTCTTTTCCATAGTTCCTGGTTTTTTTTTTTATTTCAGCTATTAAATTCTGAGTGACTTTTTTATGGGATAGGCAGGCAAACGAGCAAGCGTGTCACCTGATAGTAACCGACCTGGGCCGCCCATAAGCACCAGTAACACATATAGTGTTACCCTTGCGTTGCCGACCTTTAAGGGAGTAGGATAGGAACGGATGGGGAAGGGGGTTGTGCCTCCGGTTACCTCTCTCACCGAACGAAACGCGGCATGAGACACTTTACGTCGATCTTCTGAGAGGTCGTGGTATTTCACCGGTCGAGCTGGCCCATTCATGCAGCGAACTGCTTGGCTCTACCACTGTTAAGACTTGATTTTACATACCTTTTTTAAAAAATCATAATTCATTAATACGGAAATAGCGAGTACGTTTATGTTAGCCCTGTCACAAAACTTAATCTGCGAAAGTTGCAATCTTTCTAGCAAAATAATCTCAGTTCCATCAGAAAGAAAACCATTCCTTTCTCTATCACAGGCCATTCTAGTAATTATTGGTGCTCTATTGAAAAGGGTGGGGCGCAGTGTATATAAGAAAACGTATCTCGGTCTTTTTTTTTGAGGTGCTGATTGAGAAACCGGAAATAGAAAATTATTTTATTTATATACGTAGATATATTTTGACTTTTTGAAATAAAACTCTTTTGACATAAATTGCGATATAAATAATATGATATGTTGCCCGACTGAACTAAAAAGGTATATTACGGCTTTTGAAAATAGTGAAATCGAGGCGTACCATTTGAAAGATATCTTAAACTGTTTTATGAATATCTTATATTTTTTTCCACAAAGTCTCGGCGGTCCAAATAGACTTTGTGTAAATAATATATGATCTTGAGTATAGCCGAGCAGCCTCCTTCTGAACCATGAAGTCTTAAGTACAAATCCAATGACTTTCCGAAATTCTTTACGAAAGTTATATGTGATAAATATCGGTGACTGAAAGCTGTGTTCCCGGTGTATGACAATAGGTTCGCCACCTATTATCATAATGTATACACACGGGACGTAAACATAACGGTGAGTCGAGGCATAATAGCCTCTACTTAAACCTGCGTGTAGAAAAAGGCGTGAAGTTATGTTATTTTAAGTTTTCACGTTATATCCGAAAATCAATTGACATCAATAAGATATACTGTTAAATAAATTTTTAGAAAATATTTTTTAGCTTCAAACTGTCTTGATTATATTAATATTATCTAAGTGCTCCAAAATTATCCAACGTATATTCGTTAATTTTTTTTCGTATACGTATCTCTTAACCCTACTTCTATAATTGTCTTATAGCCAATTGCCAAGACAATAAAACTTAAAGGTTCCTTTTCCAAATACCTCTGTTTCGTTATAAAGTAGATGAAACGGAAATGATAAGATGGTGTTTCAATGAAAACCTCTCGTATTTAAACGATAATCGATTTTAATTCAACTGTTTTCAAAGCATCGAATAAAGTTGACTTGAAAAAAAAAATTCACGTCATTACTTTTGCTCATCGTGTATTCAATGCAGCGTTGTCTCGTAAAAATTGGCATTAGTCTACACTTAACCGGACGCTTGAAATTCAAGTGACGGAGTCGTTTTTGCATTGGAAGTGGCAATTACCTGACGTCGCAAGGTATTGTATTGTACCTGATATATGGAATCTTTGAAAACTACTTAAAGCTATAGCTTTAAGTAGTTTTTTATAGTTTATTTCCATTGTGAAGTAGATATTATGAAAGTGCGAATTGTACTTATTATATTTGTTTCTATTAATTTTTTGTTCTTATTAATTTTGAATATTTTGGAAAATATTAAGAAATGAAGAACTGTTAAGGAAACCTAATATCCAACATTTCAACATTTTTGTCAGATGGTAACAAACATACGGAGTGCTGTAGTATTGCCCGTTCTGTCAACCATTATGAACATGAAAGTTGTAAGCACGTTTGAAATTAATTTGTTAATTTATCACATTTTTTTCTTGCCACGCCCTGTTCACTGAACCAATTGCCGGTGACCGCATTTCCGGAACGCTATAACCTAGGAACCTTCAAGAAACGAGCTTATTCCATCTGAAAGGCCGGCAACGCTGGTATCAGACGTCATGGGCAGCGGTGATCGCTTTCCATCAGGTGACCCGCAAACTCATTTGCCCCCTTCTATCTTTAAATAATAATACTATCCCATAAATTTTATTCCGTAACTCGTACAAGTTTTTAATTTTCATGCTTTAAAAAATAAAAAGAGTTTTTAAACTAGAATAAAACTCGAAAATATATATAAAAAATAAAACTTTCACTGATGACATCCCCTAAATGACATTATTTTAAATATACACGTAGACTTTGAAACAATAAATAGTTATTAAGTACAACTAAGTTACTAATACCCATAATAGGCTAAATTATCTTAGTTAAGACTTTTAATTTTACTTTCAATTCGATATAAGCTCTATTATTGTCTGCGTAATTACAAGTCATTATTTTTTTTTCTAATTTAAACCTAAATTATCATATAAATGTTTTAGATTTTTAAAAGCTTTTGTCTACGGCTTCAGATATTAAAGGTCCGCTTCTTACAAGTTCTTACTTACAAAATAAGGTGGTTTTTTTTTAATAAATAATGCATTTAAAAAAGATACATACACAGATTTAAAGATGTGTTGGTGAAAAGCCAGGTCAAGAGTGGCCACAATCGACGAGCATGTATGAAAGCGATAATGAGTGTGGAGGAAGCAAGAAATGTATGTCAGGATCGTGGAAAATGGAAAGAATTTGTCTCTGCCTACCCTCATGGGAGAAAGGCGTGATTGTATGTATGTATGTAAACAGATAATTGTATAGATATTATTAATTAATTATCAGAGGACAAATAAATGCACTAGGTATTTTAAAAACTAATTTTTCTTGGGGTTTTTCACAACAGTAAGTATTTAAATGGACTTTTCTGGCCGTTTTACCAATTTGTGATAGAGTCTTAACTTGTATTAAAAACATAACTAAACGCATTTTTTAACCGTAAGGCGTAGGCAGCAGCTGCTAATCCTAGACTCAATGAACCGATATGTCCCTAATTGAAGAAGGCGGAACCTATTACCCTGCACCGGGCACAAGGCTGTCAGTCATCAATATTTATCACAGATAACTTTCGAAAATAACTTCAAGAAATCATCAGTATGAGTTTAGAATCGATCTCACGACTTCAAAATAAAAGCATGGAGCTCGAAAACCAGACCAATGAGACTTGTATGGGAGGAATTAAGTTACGGAGGAGTGTAACATCTGAAATGCCAATCACTTCAATCACATGGCACATTATTATTAGAATTGGCAAACCTTCAATACTTGGCATAGATGATGGACAGCTACACAATAGTGTTTGAGCTCTGGATCTAGTTAGTTCTATATTAGAACTGTTAGTAATACCTAATTGAAATTTACCTGAAAATGTAGTTGTCTCTGTATTAAGACGTCTCGGATCAAATCCTGGCTGACACCAATGACTTTTTGTAAGTTATGTGTGATAAATATCTACAGTAATAGGTTCCGCCACCTATTCCGCTTGAGACGTAGAAATTCGCCGAGTCGAGCCGTAACAAGCGGTTACAATTTAAATTTAAAAAAAAAGCTTTAAAAGTTTTCGTTATTGACTTCAATTTTTGAGGCGCGATCGTAATGTATAATCCGTGGTTTCCATAAGTAAATATTTAAAAATAAACCACTTATTGGCACATCACTATTGATCCTCACTGATACCACTCACGCTATACAAATTTGTTTAGGTTATAATAATACACATCGTTCAGTGACAAACAGATTACGTATAGATTAGATTTTGCATCAACAATGGGCGCTCGCTTGGACCCTTCGGGTACAAAACTTTCGGAAAGGGGATTCGGGTCACGGATATGTTTTGGACATACGCAAAACTTCACATGATTTCTTTTATTACGATGAAGACCTATCTTGAGTGAAGAAAAAAATTATAACAGAAATTGAAAAAAGTTAGGAAAAGAAACTGTTTCTGCCTAGCAAGGAGTTCTGTATGTTGTACATCTAAATTAGTTTAGCGGTATAAACAAACATATTTTACATTTATTACTCCACATAATCAAAAACAATTGCCGAAAAAACTAGTAAAGAAAAATCAATAAATACAACTATGAATTTATTTCTTAGATTTTCGGGAATTACATTCATAACATTGAAACCACTTTTCATCATGAGAGATCATTTTCACGAGTAATGATCATGATCTCTGTAAAGAGTTCGAAACGTCGGGAAATAAATAGAAAAATAAGTTCTAAATAAACGCGATATAATCCTGAAAGATTGTTTCAATGTTACAACTATGAAATTTAATGATGTTATCAAAATTTACGACAAAAAGAAAAGTAATTTGAAATGAAAAGAAAACAGGAAATATCTTTTTATTTATTGGCTAAAAGATACTGCGCGTGTTATTGTTAAGATTTTTCCATTTCTCCAGGTTTCTCAATAATAGATATTGAAGGGAATATCCATTATTATTAATATAACTGAGAAAATTGTAGAAACAGAAAAATTTCAACAACTATTGATTTTTAGTAAAATGGTACAGATAAATTTTCCGTATGTATGATGAGTTAAAAAAAACATCTCCTGATTCAGGAGGTATTTCATAAGGATCTAATACACTTACATTGCCGAGATTTATACGATTTTAGGGTTGTTTTTGAACTCTCTAGAGAAGAATTCTATTCATAATAAATACAAAACGTATTCATAATAAATACAATACGTTTCTACTGGGCAAGCTTACTAGTTTTTTTTTTGTCTGGTCTCTTGAATATGTCATGCTCACTGAAAGGTCCTTGCTTACGGTGGCGTCGTTGATCGAGTCGCCACCTTCCCTAAAATATGGCGAGGGAGGCGATGGCTGAGATATGGGTCATACTCGTGAACGGCTACTGTTTGTGGGGACTGGTCTGTTCAAGCGTCCAAAGTATATTAACGTACTGTGTCCTAAGTTTGACGTGAGGGACCTCATTTTGCGATTAATATCAATAATTTGAGATTTAGTTTACTGATAATTAAGTAAAAAAAAAGACTCCCCTGAGTTTCTTGCCAATTCTTCTCAGGGCGTGAGTAATCGAATTGGCGGATTGTAAATATTGACCTTCATAAGTGTCTTCAATGACCTAAATTGAATAAATGAGATTTTGATTTTTTGAAAATACAGCCTATATAGGCTATATTTTGCTATTTTTTTATTATCTTGAGCAAAATTATATTCACTAAAAATATAGACAGTCTTAAGTTTGATAACAGTACTAGTCAGAGTCCCAGTGGTCTAGTGGTCGAGCACCCCACTTCTGAATCAAGAAGTCGCGGGTTCGAATCCTGAATCACACCAATGACTTTTCGAAGTTATTTTCGAAAGTTAAGTGTGGTATATATCGATGACTAAAAACTTTGTGCCCGGTATGACAGTAGGTTCGGCACCTATTCTATTTGCGACGTAAACGTACACCTTCAGGTAGAAAAAGGCGTGAAATTATGTTATGTTACAGTACTATTAAAATTGATTTATAAATAAAACATTCGTTGTTATAATAAAATAATAATAATATCTTGGACACAATACACACAGCCCTCTAGTTCCAAGCTAAGCAACTAAATGCTTGTGTTATGGATACTAAATAACGGATATATATATATATATACTTTTCTTTTGTAAATACATACTTATAATACATAGAAAAACACCCAGACAGAAATAAAAGTAAAGAGGATGGCGATATGCAAAGCGTAAACAAAGTGGATTTAGTGGTGTTAAGATGTAGCTAATCTTTTCAAGTCTTTAAAGTAATATACTCACAAGATTATTGGCGTATGGTATTTTAAGTTTTAAATTTAAGTTATTGAATGGAAAATAGGAGGAAAATACCAGGGAAATCCTGGCGACATCACGCTCGCTTGAGCTTAAATAAGATGTTCTCGTGAGAACACGACGTTTTTGTAGTATGCCCCAAGATTTTGTTTAAGGCGTGTAATACGTATATTTTAATTAAATATTTAATTGCATGATCTAATTTTACAATTTTATATACAAAAAATCTAACAACAAACATAATATACCATAACTTCACGCCTTTTTCTACCCGAAGGTGCAGGCAGTGGCTGTTAACGTCCCAAATGGAATAGGTGGCGATACTATTGCCATACCGGGCACAAAGTTTTTGGTCTTCGATATTTATCACACTTAACTTTCGAAATTACTTCTGAAAAGTCATTGATGCGAGCCAGGATTTGAACCCGCGACCTCTTGATTCGGAAGCTACTGAAACTTATTTAAAATCTAAAAAGATGTTATACAAAATAGATATATTATTATGAATATTTATGTATTATGTTTTGTCGATCGCATCAATAGTAAACCTAATTTAAAACTAATTCGCTGATAATATTTAAACTCAAAAGGAATATTATTATAACATTAACCTAATGCAATGTTAAGCGACCAACGCGCCCATGGGCACCTGCAACACATATAGTGTGACAGTTGCATTGCTGAGCTTTAAGGGAGTAGGATAGCAAAGGATGGGGATGAGGGGTACTTCTCTTAGCGAACGAAACGCGGTACGAGCTATTTTACGTCAATCTTCTGAGAGGTCGTGGTATTTCACCGGTCGAGCCGGCCCATTCATGCAGTGCACCGCTTGGCTCTACTAGATCGACGTAAAGTGGTTCATGCCGCCTTTTGTTTGGTGATAGAGGTACCCGGACGCCTGCAACATCTGTGTCGGCCGCAGCGGTCGTTGCTTACCATCAGGATCACCTGTAATGTAAGTAATGACCGCTGCGGCCGATTGTTCGTTTGCCTTCCTATTCTACAAAAAAAAGTAATTACTCTCGCAGCTAAGATGCAGGTAAAATAATATTGGAATTAGGCGATCAATACCTGCCAAAAGACTGGGTATAAACTAATTAAAAAAAAGACGCAATCGAATAAAAAGGAAAAAAATACGAGAAATTGCGATCCTCAAATAACAAATCAGTTAATCTTGAACGCGTACAGATATCTTAAATCAATTTGCGATATTGAACAACCAACCCACTTTACCGCCTAAACAGAAATAATGAGGATTTTCCTCTTAAGGGATTACTAACACAGTGAAGTGTCGATTAATCAGCGTAAGTATCTTGAATCCTTTACGTCTTTTGTAGATGTCCAGTTGACGGATAGCGATTTCTTTTCACTCAGCCATGACGGATGCTATAAAAGGTGTTTGCTTCCATTATTTATTATGATGGTGAACATGTTAGGAGTTGTATTTATATGTTAGTATTACTATTTTTTTTTGTTTTTATTACTTAAATGTTTTGAAATTAAATGTAATAATGCTTTTGAATGAAGAAATCATGGCATCAAATTTGTGCTTAAACCAAAGACTTTTTAGAAGTTATGTGTAACAAATATGATATCAATCGATGATAACGATTTGGCGACTCAAGGCTTAACACCTGCTGCCTACACTTTCGGATAGAAATAGCCGTGAAGTTATTTATTAAAGTATTGAGAGCCTTAAACTCTATCTCTACGAACATTTTAGATGAATACCCTCTCCCCAAAAACGCTTCCATTCCTTAATATGTACTACAGTCAGACCATACCTATGAAGGAACCTGTCTGCTCTAAGTAAATGTGACGCGAACACGCTTTGAGAGTAAATTTAAAATTTTACTTTTAAACCGACTAGGTATTGGTATCCTGAATTATTCAGTACCGTCATGGTATGGCACCCTCGAGATTATATTACAAACAACACTTAAAATTTTGTGCTACGGCTAAAAAAAAACTCGGCACGTTTGATATTTAGCCTATGTGTTGACCCGACCTCTTTCCTATATTTATGCAAAATTGGACTTAAAATAATGCAGTACTTTTAGAGTTTACCCGTAAAAACATTTACGGGTAAACTATTATGTATTTTTGGGTTCGGTATCGAATCGATTGTAAATCATGTCCCACGTATTCTAAAAAAAATATTAAATGTACAGTTTCAACTTTCCTAGAATTTCTATATATATCTATACATATACGTCATATTTATTTCTAAAACTTTCGCGAATTAAAAAATAATATATATAAAACTAGCTGACCCGGCGAACTCTGTTTCGCATCAAAAGTAATAACTGCTGCCCCGCTATGTTAATACTGCAATATCTTCGACAAATTTGAAGTCGATAGCAGCTATAGGTTAAAAATGGGAATTTTCCATTGTTAACACCCCCGCAACCCCCCTTGTGGGTGGAATTTCGTAAAATCCGTTCTTAGCTGACCTCTACTCGGCGAAAGGAATAATCCTACCAAATTTCAAGTCGCTACGCCTTATGGTTCCAGAGATATCGTGATGAGTCAATATATAGGTGGAAATCTCTTATATATATATATATATATATAGATATATATATTTAATAAACGCGATATAATCCTTAAAGTTGTTCTAATCCATATACGTCATGTTATAGTATTTTTCATACATTCTCATTCTGACAATGACATAACAATGTCACAGTGTTGAATCGTTGAATGAGTGAGTGACTGAATGAAAAATTTGAAGTCGCTATGGTAAACGTGCCAGGGAAAATTGAGATACCTCCATAAACATTAATGACAGCATTTAAATCAAAGACATTCGTAATCGGGGAGAAACTTAGAACGGTGGAACAATCAGTCCCGATCGTTACACTTCCCATTTAGAAACTTGATAAGTCCACTGATTCCTGAGCAAATGTTACAAGGTTCCGTTACACATTTAAAACAATTATACTGGGTTTTGCAAAATCCTTAATTATGGGCTTCAATCCAAGTCTTTCTAAGTATAATATATCTATCACTAGGATTTCAAGTATTTTGTTTTGCTAGTATTAACAACTCTTCTATTTGTATCTAAGAGACTGTCAGTTATTTAGTTATTTTACATAAATCAAACATTCTGCTTCTTTTGCTGTCATGAAACTTAGTTATTTATGAGTTTACTCTCCCTAAGACAATTTTAAGATATTCTGTCTATGACAATTGTGACACCACTTGAAATTGGCAGTATGTTCATCCACATACATACACTGCAACTCAAATATTAGTGTACTGTGCGGTTCTAGAGGATTTTCTTCTCGTCGTCCTAAAACATGCATGCAGAATGGATTCCATTAATAAATTCTTTTTGGATTAATTATTTGACTCCAGACACACCGTGTCAAATTAAAATAAAATAGTTCTTTTTACTATTAAGATTTTAACCAGTTGCGCAAAACCGTATTGTCTGTTGAAAAAAGTTTAAGCGAGAATACCAGTCCATACTCACCACTTCCTTAAAATAAATAATATTTGGGAAATTAACTCAAAAATTAATTAATATACAGAAATGGCTTTTGCTAAGAATAATGTGAGTACATATTACTTGAGACTTGCGTACACTTTGCAACTATAACAATAATACCATATACAACTTTAAATTGACTTATTAAAGTTTAAAATTGCTTGACAAAGGGGATATATTTTGGTGTATATCTGCGAACACAAGTTACATATTATAAGGGGCAATATCTCGTCATATTTATGAGTAGGACGGTTTTGGGTTAGTCCCAAGACCCATATTCAGTGGTTCAAAGTGAAATTACTTATCACACCTGGTTATGTAGTACAAAGATTCTTGTGAGGCCTTTAAATTATAATGACTGCGTAGATTAATTTTATCTGAACGTATGCCAAATATTACAAGAAGCTATGTCCTAATTTAGAGAAGATAATTTATTTATGGGCAGAAAACTATATAATCAACGTAGAATTATCCTTACTCGGAATGAGGTTTCGTAGGTTTTACAATCGGAATCGTGTTATAAAATATGTTATATTATTATCATCACCATTAAATAGTATAAAATAAAGTTGCTTTCCGCTGTCTGTCCTCTTATGTGCTTATATCTTTGAAACTACGCAACGGATTTTGATGCGGTTTTTTAATAGATAGAGGGTATCAAAGGGTGATTTTTATCTATAATTCATGTATGATTTAGTAAAAAAACAAGTGATAAATCCAAAATTTACTTATTTATTACTTTTGTAGCGGAACAAAGTTCGCCGGGTTACTTAGTATAAAATAAAGTCACTTATCGCTGTCTGTCCCCTTATATGCTTAGATATTTGAAACTATGCAACGGAATTTGTTGTGGTTTTTTAATATATAGATCCCCATCTATATATTAAAAACAACAACGGGGTGGTTTTATCTATAATTCGTGTATGAAATGGAAAAGAAAAAGTGGTAATTCCAAAATTTACTTATTTATTACTTTTGATGCGGAACAAAGTTCGCCGGTATATAGTCCTACAATAAAAGCAAAAGCACAAGTACGATTTTTACAAAATATCCGAAATGAATTTCTTTTTTATACAACAAAATAAGTACTAAATATAATGTTTATGGTTTTGGTAAAAAGTTTAGGAGAAGAGAGACAAAGGAGATAGATCTTCTTTTGAGTATGATGACAGCCTCTGATAATCCTCTGATGAGCTGGTAGTTTATATAGCACTTGGTTTTTGCATTATAAATATGTACGTATTTACAAATGAAAATTTTTGTTCATCTGTATTAACAACCAGGAGAAACTTTGTTGTGACTAATTTTTATTTTCATAACATTACTGATACAAATGAGGTTAAATAATACCAGTTTGGTAAGAAAAAAAAATAACAATTTCCGACAGTTTCATCATCCAAAATTACAATACCAAATTGTAAAAATTCGAAGACAATTTTAGCTTAAGTATATAAGTATTCCATCTTAAGTATAATCCAAGTTTATTTAAGTTCTTTAATATCTTGCAAAAGTTCCAAATCCCAAATTACATCGGCAGCGTGATACTATGATGTATATTAAGCAGCTGGGATTTGTTAATTTTCTCTTGAATAAAACCTCGGGCCTAGTTTAAGTTAATATTCAACTGACTTACACAAATTTCGCTTCAAATGATCCCTCTGACCTATATGTTTTACAATTTTAGCTTAACGCGTGTTTCTATTGCCTAGAACAGCAAAAAAGTATTTTCTCTAAATGGTCTCTCTGCGAACGTGATCTACACAGCTACCACACATCACATACTGTCCATATTTTTATGTTTTTTTACTATTTTTTCCATTATTTAAAATTTACTTGTGTAGTTTGACAAGATCAAAATAACATTAATAATATTTTTATGACAAGTTATATTGTTACTCATCCGTAGTCAACAAACTCAGATCACATCTAAAATTTTCGAATTTTCGAAATGATATATTCCTATATACTTATATATCTATATATTATATTCCTATGGTCAATATCTTTTAAATACATATATTTTTATTTCGTATTTATATATACATACAGAAAACATATAAATATGTTAATTCTGTAGTTTTTATTAAAATACCCTCGGTTTTTTTCTACAACTTCATTATACCGACAACAGCCTTGGTTACAATAAGTTTCATTAAAAACTAAAAGTTCAGTTACCACATAGTATATGGTTTACCAAAACGTTATAAACTACGACTATAAAAAGGCAATTTGTGAAAAAATACTGGCCGTATTTCTAATAAGACATTGGCAATTTCATTAGAGCAATTCAAAAGTGAAATATATTTTTAATTTCGAACATAGAACGAATTACTGGCCAGATATATTTTAAAACGTAATGAGTTCGTAAAGAAAAGAAGATATGATGGGAGATATCGTGACGTAATGAGTAATAGCGTAGGTAATCTGACCATTTCTTTACTTACTATAATAGTTGAGGTCGCAAAATTATAAAGCTGGAACGACCCAAGTGTCCGTGGGAACGTCATTCGGGATCGTAAAAGAGACAAATGTGACAATCACAGTGACATATCGGTATTTGTGGTGTAATCCGTTTAAGTCTCAACTGAGAATATTTTATTGGCTCCCGGGGACAAGGCGGGTACTAAAGAAAATATATTTGAACCCTAATTGAAGGTTGTTGATTTTGTGGTGTGTGTGTAATTTTATTTTAGTCTTTGTGAATCATTTTAGTTGTCGAATATTTTTGATATATTTTTTTGTTTCGTTTCATCGTTATTACCTAGACTTAGTTAATTATTATTATATATAATACACATAGATGACGTAGGCATCAGTAATAAATTAGCTCCGATTTTTCAAAGATCCCTACTTCATCATAAATGGATAACTTCCGAAAGGATATTCAAAAAGTCACTGATGTATGACACAAATTCTAAGTTGAATCGTCTCCAATAGGATTTGGAAGGTTTGAAAAATAGAAACACTTCAAGAATCAAATCGTGTAATATAAAGTAGGTTCCTCTAAATTAAAGCGATGCTTTTGTGTAAAAAGCGCTGAATTTTAATCCTGGAACACACCAAATGAAGCAATTTAATATGAGACAATTATGTTATGTGACTAAACTGTATTCAAGAAGTTTTTATCTATTTCACACTATATTTAGACTCAATACTTTAATCTTGAGAGAGAATGCTGGTGCCCATTCTTCTAGCTTTTCCCTTAGTCGCCTTTTACGACACCCACGGGAAGAGATGGGATGGCGATATTCTAAGCCGGCGCCACACAGCATACACAGCACAGCAAAGCTAGAAGAATGGGCAGCAGCATTCTCTCTCAAGACAATACAGCCTACTGCGATCGCCAACCCGCCTGCCAAGCATGGCGATTATGGCAAAAACCCCCCATGATTGCGCGGACCGGTAGTTGTGGCGCTCTATGGGGGAGGCCTATGTCCAGCAGTGGACCTCAAAAGGGCTTATGATGATGATGACTTTAATCTGTAAAGAAATTCTACTTATTAATAAACTACTGTTATAATATAACTGAAGATTTAAAAAAAAATACATACATACACACACACATAACTTCACGCCAAATCCCTTGCGGGGTAGGCCTAGAGAATAGAGCACAATCAGGCACGATTCTTACACACCTCACTCGCATTACTGATTTCTCTTTTTATACACAGTCGATTTTTAAGGCTTCTGACATCACCTTCCTCCAGAATTCGTTCTATTTTATCATAGAAGTTGTGTCGTGGGCGTCCTCAACTTCTGCATTCATCCGCTTTTGCATTATATATCTGCTCAGTTAATTTTGCATCATTCTTTGTAGGTGTCCAAACTATCGGAGCATACACTTTCTTACTTTTAAACCGACACTCTCTTTCAATCCAACTTCCTTCCGTACAATTTTGTTTTCGGCGCGGTCAACAAGAGTCACTTCGCAAATTTAGGATTTTTTTCTTGTTACTTTTGTATTTTGATCTGAGTTCGATTCTCTTATTGCATTACTTACAATTTTGTAAATAGAAGTTCTGTTTACTTACTTAGTTCTTGTTAGTAGTATTTTATAATATATCATTTTTCTTATTTCTTCTAGAGTTTAGTAGCATTACTTGAAACTAGATGATGCATTGCGTAAATTGCGCACAAAATATATATTATTAATAATACTTAAACAATGCTAGCAACTAAACAATAAACGCACCCAATAATATTTTGCAAGAAAACATTATCCCTATAACAGAATCAAAGTTTACTGAACGGTTTGCCCCTTCGAACAGAACTCGCTAATAATCAAAGCTACAGACGAAGCTACGATATTCAAGCAACATTGACCAACTTCAAAAAGTTTTTGTACGGAAATTTTGAAAACGGAAACTCAACAAAACCGTTTTAACTTAGTTTTCACGAAATACTCTAAACTTTGACTTGGAAGTATTGAAGTTTAAGATTCCCCTCAATATTTTACATTGGCAACAATGGAGTTAGGTGAATCCAGTCGTGTTTCAAGCACGTACGGTAGGTATTTAATCATTTTACTTTACTCATTATTATTGAAATGAAACTGCTGATAAATTATATTGTTTAATGTCTATTTCAAAATTGTTTTGATGGATCGTGTCGTTGTGGTTTTGTAAAACCGATTGTTACCTGGTGTCCAGTTGTGTTGCCAGCCGTTGCAGCTCTCTTCTAGTGAAATGCGGCTTGAGCTACTTTACTTCTTCTGAGAGGTCGAGATATTTCACCCGCCGAGCTTAAAAAATGAATTCTTTCACCACCCAGCTTACTCAAATGCGTGAAAATATACTAAAGACGCATTTATCGTAATGATTTTCATATCAACTCAAATTTTTACAGCTAACAAACTTGGTTTTGTTGCAATACTATGCACATCATCCGCTGCCTACACTTTTGAGCTGGAATTGAAGAAAAAGAGGGAGTTCAAATATTTTTATTTTTTTTAATTTCAATACTGGATGTATTCAAATAAAATGTATTAAACACATTTTAGAAATAAATACGCATCTACTGAAAACAATGCAGCTTTCATTAATATTAATTTCCTGGAAACCGCAAC
This sequence comes from Euproctis similis, assembly GCA_905147225.2. Classification (NCBI taxonomy): domain Eukaryota; kingdom Metazoa; phylum Arthropoda; class Insecta; order Lepidoptera; family Erebidae; genus Euproctis; species Euproctis similis. Next base: position 20,261,721 of record LR990106.1, read on the forward strand.
CGTGGGTTTTTCAACGTTTTCTGTAGAATTTAAAATGTAGACACCTCTGCAAACGGAACATTTTATTCATTTTACTCATTATAATTATTTTATTCGTTTAAAATAAGACGGACATTATATTAATTTTTGAATGAAGTCTAACTTAGTTCCTACTCTTTTGTTATAATTAAAAATCAGTTTTTTAATTTTATACACACTTTATATAGATAGATTATCAAAACCCATTATATTCAATAGTATAAAAATAAGTGACACCTACCAGCATAGGGTAAACGTACCAAACTACCGGTGGTTAGGGCTCAGTGATCCCGGCCGCCGACGGACCGCGAGGGCGCACTCCTCTCAAGTGCACCCGTCACGGGAAGGATGACACTCCGGTGTAGCCGTGGAGGGTCGTTTACAGCGCGTGGTTGGAGCCACCCTGCCCTGGGGAGCTTTACGCCGAGGCTCCCCGAGGATGAGCCCCCCTCGTAACAGAAGGGGCGACGGCAGGATGATTTAGAGGGGCGAACCGCATCCTGGACCACCCTAACGGAAGGCCGCCGTGAGGTTTTAGTAGGTAGCCCTAGGATTGGATTCCAGCGTGCTGCATTGGGAGTCCCACTCTAGGGTGTGCATGAAGCATTTCCAGGCGTCAGAAAAAAAGGGGCCGAAGAGAGAGGAACTTTCTTAGGATATGTGCCATGCCTAGAAGTACTGCTTTTTGTATATAGTATTTTAAGTACTACCTACTATAATATGTAAGTAGGTTACTGTAATTTATTCTATATTTCAGTTAGAAAAAAATGCATGCAATAAACCTCCTCTTTTTCGTGAACGCTTTATAATATATGGAATATTAATCTTGTAAACCTAAACCTGTATTATCGACTGAAAATTGAGATCACAATTTAAAGATTTGCAAAGTTATGTGTTATTCACAACGACGCTATCTAATCCTCACTAACTGAGTAGAAAAGCCTCGACAGCTAAGATTATAATATAATTTTAGTTACTAAGCCGATGTTATCGCCTATTCTTTAAGTATAAAACTCTCTAGTCAAACGTTTATCGAGAAAATGCTCAGTACACTTTATCGAAGCAAACCATCTTCAGCGATTTAATAACGGGAAGAAGCTCGAGAAAGAATTTTATGAAGATTTCTTTCGTTTAAAGTTTGAAAAAAAAAACGGGAACTTCGGACTTTCTTCTTTTCTTTATGGCTTTGTATTTCCACTGTATAATATTAGTTATTTAATAAACAGTACCTATAAATTGTGTTTTTTGAAAATTATATTTAAGTACGAATTACATACTTATAAAATAATGAAATAACAGACAGAATAATAAAAATATATGAACTGTAAAACACGATAAGATACGACACGATAAAACACGATAAAATACAATTTTCTAAAAATGATTCCTAGCTTGATCGATTTATCGCCCCCGAAACCCCCTATTTACTAAATTTCATGAAAATCGTTGGAGCCGATTCCGAGATTCCAATTATATATATATACAAGAGTTGCTCGTTTAAAGATATAAGATAAGATAATAATAAATAATAGCAAAAGTGATTTGGATAAAATTTATTTTAATACTTCGACAGAAATTTTGATGAAAGACGAACAAGCTAAAGAGCACTGAAATCTGTCAATATCACGCGTACTAAATCGCGGAAAACGGCCAAGTACATGTATATAATAAAATACAGCTTCCAACGACCTAAATTTTAGATTACTATAATCAATCTTTGTATGAAGTGGCGTAAGATGGACAGGGGTTGTGTCTCATGAATAAGAAACTAAACCCAACAGTTCCTATAACTATTCATTCTTTGCCATAGTTATCATAAATTATGTCGATGGTCTGGAGGTCCAACTCCAAGATTCTGAAAGAAGAAGAAAGTAGAAGTTGGTTGGTCACAATTTAATGATTTCTCGGAATTCCTTTCAGAAATTATGTGTTGAATATCGATAACTAACAATATTGTGCCAGGAGTATAATTATAGGTCGCATCATTTAATTCTTTTTCTAGAAAAAACATACCTTGGGGTAGAAAAAAAAATCAAAATTTCAAAATCGTTGGTGGGTCAAACTTATATTTTGGCGAGTCATTCGAGACTAAGGTTCACTTTCGGATCTATTCTGATTTATATTGAGAACTGATAAATTATTTAATATTAATTGGTAGGTATGTTGGAATTCAATGTCAAGTTTATAAGCTCGTGACGATCAAACAAGGAAACATTCCTTTACAGCAATAGTAATTTTTTGACATGTTTGTGTCAGTTTGGTGCTATTTTTCGCCTGAAATACTAAATGAATACTAGTACCAATTAAGTTCAGTGCGAAGGCAGCTTTTTATTACAGCAGCATACAGTATACAGCTGCTTAGTTTGGAAGGATCTTTAAAATATTTTCAATGGTAGATGGCAGGCTGGTATTAGATATATTAGTCAACAAGGATTTTAAATTTAAAAATACTGTTTACATAATTTAAAAAAAATAAACTAAATTTTACAGAGCTCGACCAAAGTGATGGCGATAATCATCGAATCAGAAGGAAACCTAAATAAGCAAAATATATTGGATTGAAAACTCTGATTTCTTTTAATTTATTACTGCACCAGACCCTGGGATTTACTTTAATTTATCTAGGAAAATAAGGTAAAAATACGAATTTTTTTTTTTGCTAATATTATCAAATAATTTTGTCGGTAGCTCCGCTGACGTACATGAATTAGATTTAAAAGAAGTCAAAAAAAATGCTTAAATCACTAGGTACTACTTAATATTAACTATATCTTTTAATCTAATATAAGTGCTAGATGAATCAAGGGACACCCATGTACCTTTACCGGCAATAATCTACTTACAATACTACCTATTTAAAAAGCGAAAATAGGTATTAAAACAAAACGCTTAAATTACCTCTGGTATTACGTAAAGCTTTAGACAACGGTGGCTGCTTACTATCAGCATAACGTCTTTACTAGATAGCACTGTAAGCACGCTAAATTTAGCAGGCGTTACATATACTTATACACCACAAAATTTACTCAGCTCTATCTAATGTGTTAGAGATGTGAAAGTAAAAAAAAAACTATAAATCTCACCGCATTTTCATGTTTAGTAATTAATCCAGAACAATCAAGTTCGTGATTAAACTAAATAATTAGTTTAGCTTAGAAACAACAGATTAATTATTTAGACGAAGGCTTACTTCAAAATTTTACGTAACTTCGCCTAGATTAAGAGGATTTAATTATTATTCTGATGTTTTTAGATATAACATGACTTCACGCCTTCTTCTACCAGAATTTGGCAGCGGCTGTTACGCATCGACTCGCCACCTATTCTATTTGGGACATAAACATAACGGAGAGTCGAGGCTTAACGCCACTGGCTACACCTTCAGGTTAAGAATAACATAACTTCACGCCTTTTTCTACCAGAAGGTGTAGGCAGTGGCTGGCATTCTATTATATTACAAAGACTATAAAAGTAAAATTATAGTTTAGGGAAGTTGCAAAGTTGACCTAGTTGATATAAATAGTCTCTATTTCTGAACACGAATTCTCAGTGACAAAATTTAATTGCAAGAACTGGACATAATAACATTTTAGACGCAATCAACGTATCGCCATCTAGTTTCAAATATGACTATTAAATTGTGTTAAGTAAAAAATTGAATGCTTAATTTAGATAAGAAATATAAGTAAATGTTATGTATCATATTAAGTTATTGGGAATAATAAATATTTGAGCCTCCGATGATTTGAGCCTTACTTTATATTAGACTCTCTATTTTAGTCAAACTTTCTGTCATATAACTTGGTTTCATACCCGGATGAGAATTGTTTATATCTGTACAAATATAATTTGTGGCGCTAAAATGCACGTCAAGATGGCGAAAACATTCTTAATATGATAATATCGTCAATATCAGTAAAATAACCAAGGGAAAATTGAAGAGAAATAATTTATTCAATTATTTTAAATTCACCATAAAAAAGATATCGAAAATAAAATATTAATTAAAAAGCCAAGAAACGGCAGAAGACGCGGCGACATTTCGTTTCAATTATTTCACTGTTCTTTATTAAAATTAGCTTTGATTTGTATTCACATTTTTTTATTTTTTTTTTGTGGGTATTGCTGTAATTTATGTTTGTTGTGGGTATTTAAGATTGTATTTGTGATTGTTGACAATCAATTTCACCGTAGTAATAATAGTAAAAGAAAAACCTATATAAATATTAACATAAAGGATATATAATATAGGATATTTAACATAACATAACATAACTTCACGCCTTTTATTACCCGAAGGTGTAGGCAGCGGCTGTTAAGCCTCGTCTCGCCGTTGTGTTTACGTCCCAAATGGAATAGGTGGCGAACCTATTCCCATAGGATATTTAATTGACCAAATTTCATCCAAATGTATTCAGTGAACACTATGTCTGCCTAGATTTAAATCAAAGAGTTGCTCTGCCTTTACGTCCTCGCAAGAAATTCCAATGAAACCATGGCATCACAAGATCTATTAAAATAAGATGACTTGTTTTTGCCATTTTGATTATTAATATTTAAATTATGAAAATATTATTTCATTTCCATTTTTTGTCCATATACTTAATGTACTGGTCTATAAAAAGTTTAAAAAAAGTGTAAAAGTGTTAAAGGCAAGCAGTTTGTTGCAAGTTTGTTGTAAAGTGGCTCACCCCTATATACGCCAGTGATGTAGTAAATTTTGATAGGCGACGGTCATCGGTTACCACCTGGTGACCCGCTTGCCCATTTGCATCCAGTAAAATGGACTGAGACCGTACTGCATATAGGCGTTTTCCTATATATTGCGCTGTGCGTCAAAAAAAATATTTCTAGTCCAGTGAAAAACCCATGTTGGTATAAACAAAAAAATCATCTGTCAAAATATTTTTGAATACACCTATAGCAGGTACAGCACTCGTGAGTAGGTACATACCAACTCAAGAGCAATTCCTAATGTTGATAACGAAACAATTTACCTAGGTTGTTTCGTTATCCAAACAACATATTGCTCTTGTAAGTTATTCGTAAAGAAAAAAGATTATTAGGTACATAAGTATTATAAATTTGCCACATAATTACTTTTCTCACCTATATTTTTAGTTCACTTCTCTATCAGAACACAAATCGTAAGAGAAACGGGAAAAAAAGTCCTGTCACAAACACACTTCAGTTTGTGACAGTGTGAATCCTGTTAACTGAACTTAATGACTTGCCATTCGGCTCATTAATCTGTCCCTTTTATAGCCGGGCCTTTTTGTAGGACATTTGTTATTTACCCTCTTTCAACAGTTGAAGAATACTTTGAATTAATAAATTATATTGGCGCAGTTGGTGGCAATTGCCTTTTATCATGCCTATTGAAAAGTTATTTTTGTCGAAACTTGAAATTTATCGATGTAACTTTATATAGAGTTTTAGTTAAATTTAAAGGTTTTAACTTAATCGCTATTTATTAATTATTAATTAGGTCTAAAACTTTGTCCAAAACAAGGCTACAAGGATGAAAACTCCCGAATGCAATGCCTCGATTATATTCATAAATTATTAATAAAAGACTGCTGAAGTTTAAATTTAATGAAATCTACTCCATACGTTTTATAAAACCAGACTACATTAGAAGTTTTCTTCTTCCGATCTCTGCATACACAATTCTCACGAAAGTCTTAAATTATTCAGTGTGAAAACAGATGTTGATGTTAGAAGTAACGATACGAAAATAGTCGCATTTGTTTCAAGGGAACAGGGTTTGTTCGAATAAATGAAAGGTTGATTTTATAAATTACAATGCCTGCAGTTAGACCCAGAGCATAATGTACACTTCAATATCTATTTATGTTTCAAATATTCGGTATAATTATTGACTACGAAAAACATATTTGTGTTTATTAACGTATGAAAATTCACGACTTCAGGAGCCCAAAAAGTGAGTAGTGGAAATTAATACTTCATAACCTAACATATCTTCACACCTATTTCTACCCAAAAGTGTAGGTTACGCTTCAAATGGAATAAGTGTAAGAACCGTTTGCCATACTAGGCATAGTGTTGTCAGTAATCAATATTTATCACACAAAACTGCTGAAAAGAAATCACTGTGTGCTTTTGCCATGAGCCCAAAATCGATCCCACGACTTGTGAACAAGAAGCGAAGAAATTTATTCGGTCGAAGTCAAAGAAGCTTTATTTTCAAAGGTCTTCACTTAAAAATAGGCAAGGTACACAATTTGTAATCCTTGAACGCGGGCGCTCGCGAGCGCGAATTATATAAAGATTAGAACGAGATAAAAAGATTATCGAAAAATTATTGGTATTTTTTATAGGATAGATGAGCAAATGAGCAGGCGTGTCTGATGGTAAGCGACCAGCACCACCGCCAAGGACACCTGTAACACATTTAGTGTCCCAGTTGCGTTGCCGACCTCTATCCGGATATCTCTTTCACCGAACAGCTAACTACATGACCACTACTCTACCACTGATAAATCATTGAGGTATACCTAAATTCGGACTTATGACTCGGGAATATGGCATCGAGGGGAAACTTTTTATCCGATAGCAGTTATTCCGTAGACTTTTAATTTAGAATACAACTGCACGACAGGTTTCTTGTTTCTTAATTTTGAATGATTTTTACTATAGGAATAGGTGGCGAACCTATGGCAATAGGTTAGCCACCTATTCCATTTGGGACGTTAACTTCACGACAAGACGAGGCCTAACAGCCACTGCCTAAACCTTCGGGTAGAAAAAGACGTTACGTTGGGTCAATAAATATATCAAATCAGTATTATCAAGCGAATATATGGGTGACTAAGCAACCTCTCATAGCCGGTAAATCAAGTGGCAGACGAATCAGTGCACTGTAAGATACGAATCTTAGATGCTGCGATAACTTCTTTCACTTCAATAACTCTTATCATTCATAGGTACTCGTCAGTTTCTAAGACATCTGACGTTATTTTCCCATTGGACACCATCAACAATTTATTCTTGGAAAGTGTATCGTAGCCTACTCTGACTTCGAACCCCTTCAGCTTTGGCACTGTTTATATAAGCTAAGATAATATTGAGCTTTCCTTACTTACAATTTACCTGGTCTTATTTATACGATACAATTAAATTATGAACAGTTTTACTTGTTAGCAATTTCACGAGAAAGTTTCAATCTCGGCTCTTTGAAATACTACACCTTAACCACAGTAGGCCCTTATCTTAATAATTACGACAACGTTAATATCCAAGTTCTTGAACTTCCCAAAGTAAAGATAGTTAGTAAGTAAGCGAGCGTTTAGCGCCAAATGATAATTGTTCAACGGTTCGCTATTAGTCTCAGTCGTTGAAGACTTAGAGGAATTCTAAGAAGTAGCTATTGCCTTTGGGACTGAGTGTAGGCATTAAATTAAATAAAATTATTAAGATTTACCCATTAAATATACACTTATGTAAGAAGGTCCTAATATCTTGGCTAAAAACTCAAAATTTTAATTATTAATATCCATCAATGCATACTTTAATAATTTTCAAGCAATATTTTTTAAGCTTGTTAATTTCCACTAGTGCATATATCTTATTGTATTCGTAGTTTTTATCATGGGAACAAATTAACGTCTAAGATACAGGCTCGGCCTAGTTTATACGTTAGAATTCGTTTCGATCTGTATACTTATTTAATGTTTTTAGAGATTAACAAAAGTGTATTATTTTTTAACTGGTCTCAATAAAGATTTTTATTAATTATTTATTTAGTTTTAGTATAAAGTTGATATTTTCTTTTGTCTCGATAACATACAGGAATTTCTATAGTTATTATGATGATTGAATAGATGCTGAAATTAACGCGGACACCTCAGCGGACAGAACGCGGTCACTTTACGTAGAACGTACGAATTTTACGTTTTTACTACCATTTACCACTTTTTTTATGGGATAGGTGGGGAAACGAGCTGGCGTGTCACCTGATGGTAAGTGACCAGCGCTGCCCATGGACACCTGCAACACATATGGTTTTACAGTTGAGTTGACGACCTTTAAGGGAGTAGGATGGGAAAGAATGGGGAAGGAAGGTGAGCCTTCGGGTACCTGAACGAACGAAACGCGGCATGAACCACTTTACGTCGATCTTCTGAGAGGTCGTGGTATTTTACCGGACGAGCCGGCCCATTCATTCAACGAACTGCTTGGCTCTACCACTATTATAATACCACTAAATAACAACTACCATATTCCAATCTACTTGGTTTAAATCTAAACTAGTCTAAAAAATACTCAATTATTTGATATTTATAGCATGGATCATGAATAATTCATTGCTATGCTTTAGCTGATTCTAGTCTAATACCATTATACTAGATTGTATTCATTGGAGAGCCATAAATACACCGGCAAATTTTGATCATTGCAGCATCAATTTATTCCACGTATTAATTTCAAATGTTACTAATCAATTTAAAAAAAAATTCTGTTAATTCTTCGTTCTGTTAATTCGCTTCTGAGTCCATCCTAATGACTCTTCGAAATTAATGTCCAAAGTTATGTATGATAAATATCGATGACTAAAAACTTTGTGCCCAGTACGGCAATAGGTTCGCCACCTATTTCATTAGGGACGTAAACATAACGGCGAGTCTAGGCTTAACAAGCCACTGCCTACACTTTCGGGTAGAAAAAAGCGTGAAGTTATGTTTGTATGTATGTTATGTTCTGTTAAAAATAAAAGTGTTAAATTATTTTCTTTGTTTGATTTGATGCGCTATTTATTATTTTCAATTTTTATGGATCGACCGAAGTTATTTATACTTTTACCAATAGACGAGGAGCACGGAGATTTTAATGTACATATATATACTAGCTGACCCAGCAAACGTTGTCTTTCCGAAAAATAAAATTTAAAAAATAGGGGTTGATCGTAGGGGGTTGAAAATTTAGGGTTGCATGTATTTTTGTATCCCGTTTTATAAAAAAAATAAGAAACAGAAATATATCGAAAAATTAAAAAAAAAATTTGAGGGGTGGGCTACCCTTGTGATTTAGGGGGATGAAAAATAGATGTTGTCCTATTCTCAGACCTACCCGACACGCACATAAAATTTCATGAGAATCGGTCAAGCCGTTTCGGAGGAGTTCAATTACGCACATCATCTAGACTCGAGAATTTTATATATTAGATATTATGTTGCCACGTTTTGCCAGCCTCCGGTTCCTGGTGATTGAAATAAGGTTTTTTTTTTTATTTATAGCTTGAGGTCCCCGAAAAAATGAAAATGTACTGCAAATTTCTGATCGAATATCAAATTACTGAACCATAGAGCCTCCAGAATTAAATAATTATCATTAACTCTAAAATAATATTTGAACACTTAAGGAAATACAACTGTCAACCAATATTCAGGTATCTAATGTAAATATCAATTAGCGATTCCTTGGAAGAGACGGCTCTTCCAAGAAATCGCTAATTGATATTTGCAGGTACATGTACCTACGCCCCTGTCGATTGAATACAAGCGTGAATAAATCACGCTTTTGACATAGGCTTTTGACATTAATCATGGCGTCTGTCACCAAAATGATTGGTGGTGAGAATTTCAGGTATTTAGTGAATTTCTCCAACAGAATCTTTATTAGTAGTATGATTTTCAATGTGTAACATCGAAAATTATAACCCCAGAAACAAAGGTTATGTTAAAATATAGTTTTATAACATTTATTTAGGTACAATAATAAGTATAAATAAAGAAATGCCATTATTGAGATGATTCAGATATTATTTAGATTGTTCAGATGTCGCGGTGGTCCAGTGGCCGAGCACCCCGTTTCAAGAGGATGCTGGTTCGAGATCTGGCCAATGACTTTTCGAAAGTTATGTGTGATAAATATCGAGGACTGAAAACTTTTGCCCGCTATGGCAATAGGTTCGCCACCTATTCCATTTGGGAGGTAAACATAACGGCGAGTCGACGCTCTACAGCCGCTGTCTACAACTTCGGGTAGAAAAAGGCGTGAAGTTATGTTAAGTTTAGTTCGTTTTTAGTTTACGACTAGCACTAGCACTAGCACATGCCACTAACAATTATGTCATCTATCTGTCCGTGAAAGTCTCGTCAAAATCAGTCCAGCTGTTACAAAAAGGAATTCAAACAAACAGGCATATTGCGAAAAAACAATGTATACTTAGTATTAATAGTGTTTCTCGTTGTTATAAACTAACACAAATTTTATTTATTTATATAGATAAAATATCATCGTTGCGACAATTGCAAAATAATTGCCTATAACTGATTTATCATAGATACTTATCTACCATAGATATAATTAACCTGCTATTTATTATGTCTCGCAAAAATCTCAACATTTCCTAAAAAATATAATAAAAGACCTTTACTTAACGCTACATAACTTAAACACCCTACATTATGCCTCTTCATTCTATCTCGCGTTTTGTTACAAACTTATTTTTCGTAGCCGTTCTATACAAAATTAGACTCTAACACTGATAGAATAAGATATCTTCAATGCACAGCTGTCAGTGAAACGCGGATATGTACAGCGTGCTTAAAAAACCACGTTCATTTGTCACCGGCAGATGCAGTCGAATCACACGTACGGTCACAAAAACAACGGGAAATGTTCAATCTTGATGTAAACCATTCGTTACAGTTGCGATGTTGTAAAAATAGAAAGAGTAGTTGGAGAAAATAGAGAATTACGCGGTGTCTTATATTTTATAGCGAGTACATAAAATACGACAGAAGAACTAATCTTTTAGGGGAGAGAAATTGAAAATATAAGACCTTAGAGAGAGAATGCTCTCTGTTAACGTGGTATACTTCTAGTATGAATAAGGTAATGGTTCGGATAAAATTAAACTTGGCAGTGATAATCTTAAGTAATGCAATCTTGTCAGTGTATTTTTAATGATTTATTTCAAAAATAACTTTGCAGTTTTTCTTTTACCAGCTTAACCACATTTTCAGGAGTACATTATAAAGCATTAGCATGATTTAACAGTGGTAGATCCACGTAATTCACTGCATGAATGGGACTGCTCAACATTTTGCGCTTCATTTGGTGTGGGAGGTCTCTTAAGAAATTCTATTGTCCTTAGTCTAGTACATTTTTCTTTCGAAGTTACCAAGTGCCAAGTAAACTAGTACTCTGAGAAGTAACATTTCATGATCTCTTTCTTCTTTCACTATCTAATAATTCTTGTAATAATTATACACATTCCATAGGATAGGAACTTTAGTTTTGGGCATTTTGAGCATTTTGGGCATCAAATTACAATACAATATTACCACCAGAATATCTGGAAAATTTTGTTGTTCATAGTTCAGTAGAAACGAATTCAGAACCAGCGTTGCATGTAATTTATAGAATGACGGGTCGCTGCGGGTCTTGATCGTGGCTGCTAAACTTGAAAATGGACCTTTAAACAACTATTTCCTGGTATCCTGACCCATGTCACGCGAAAATATTCATATAAGGTAATTTATATCACGCAGGAGCATGAAATCGCTAGGTCAGGAAATGAATTCCGCATACTGAAGTTGATATTATGATCAGAAGTCACTCGTTCGTGACTTAGTTAGTGAGATTCACCGGCAAGTTGTCTACGTGCTGTTGCATAATCTATCTCTTAGCTATTATTTATCCGTATCTCTTCAGCTACATTACTATAAACTTTATGCCCGGTATGGCAATAGGTTCGCCACCTATTCCATTTGGGACGTAAACATAACGGCGAGACGAGGCTTAGCAGCCGCTGCCTACACCTTCGGGTAACAAAAGGCGTTAAGTTATGTTATGTTATATTACTATATTTGGACAAGTTTGTCTATAGTTTATACCGTGTACGAGATAACTTCAGCGCAGAATTTTATGATTGTTAATTAATTAAATATTGAAACGCAATAACATAACACAACTTCACGCCTTTGTTACCCGAAGGTGTAAGCAGCGGCTGTTAAGCCTCGTCTCGCCGTTATGTTTACGTCCCAAATGGAATAGTGGGCGAAGCTATTGCCATACCGGGCACAAAGTTTTCAGTCATCGATATTTATCACACTTAACTTTCGAAAGAAGACCAGATGATGGATCAGAAGCCGTGTGCTCGACCATTGGACCACCTAGACGATACGAACGAACGCAATAAATAAATATAAATAAATAAACAACGCTACGTTTGTATTTTAATTTAGGATCTCTATTTCGGGTCTCGGTGGTCCAGTGTTCGAGCACCCCGCTTCTGAATCCAGAGGTCGCGGGTTCGAATCCTCACGATCACCAATGATTTTGGAAATTAATTTCGTAAGTTATGTGTTATAAATATCGATGACTAAAAACATTGTGCCCGGAATGGCAATAGATTCGCCACCCCTTGCAACATAACGACGAGACGAGGCTTAACACACCTTCGGGTAGAAAAATTCGTGAAGTTATGTTATGCTATGATCTGTAATTATAAATTATAAGTCTTTTTTGAACTTAATAATACATATATATTTAACTTATGTATACAAAATTTGTAAAAGGGGTGAGCAATTTGATCCTGAACAAACAAACAAACAACTTAACTTTAATAAGGTTGTATTATGTCTAGTTATTTTTTTTTAGGTCTTACATGTAATAGCTTCAGTTATTCTTAGCCTAGAAATTAGATGGGTAACTGTGAATAGAAGTTATAAGTAAGAGAATTTTTCGCTATTGATATTAAAATTAATTTCCGCTCATTAAATAGAAATAATTGTACAATAAAAACAGTCTTACGTGGCCTTTTTATGTAATTCTGTTCATATAAATATAATTAAATTTAAAATTCATTGTATAATACGAAAATATCAGTTAGGTTTTATGCAAATACGCACTCATAATCAGAAATTGCCCTATGAGAGATGTTATCATTTATTCACAGTAGAGATATCCGAGGGTTACGAGTATGTGCCTTTCGTGGCCCAACCGCAGCCGGCAGGTGATTGAGCACTGTCCTTTGACATGGCCCAGAGGAAAAATTACGCAGGTTTTTGTGAAGAACCAGGTAAGCATAATGGTTGTATGTATGAATCAACGTAATTCGACGACTGCGGTTGAGATTTTATCTCTATTTTAAAAAGTGATATCTCTATTTTATAGTAAAAGGCAAGGTTTTATATTAATTTAAAGAGATACGTAGGTAAAAGTTATGAAGCAGCTGGTACTCCGCTGCTTGTACTAAAAACAGTTACGTATTACCAAACATTACCAAAAAAAAAGCTATAATTATCTTTATCATTATATATATACAAGTAATTTACTATGAGTTAATAGTTCAGTTTACATATTTATTTCTTAGATTTTCGCGAATCACATTCATAACATTGAAATTACTCTATATATATATTAACTAATTATTACTCATTTTTATTATTATTAGCTTTTTATTAGCTTCACCTGTATGTTTGTTTGTAACCGACTTCTTTGGGCGCGATTTTGACCCACTTTAAACGGCCAGATTTCGTTCAAACTTTGTAGATTTATTGAGGACCGATGACAATACACTAATTTGATAAAATTATTCCATTTTTCAATTTGCAAAATATGATTTTTGTTAATTTTTTAGTGTTCATAGTTCACTTCTCGCACCATCTAGTGGCAATCAGCGGAAAGTCTACGTTATCAACTTGAAACGAGTTCCTTGTATAAGTCACAGATGGCACTATTGCTCAAATTCGGTTTTGATATTCGTTGTTAGCATGCTTTAAAATAGTTAAGCAATAGTTTAAAAAACTAAGAAACGCGCTTGTTATAGAAAACCGAACTAAAAAATATAAAATAAGTAATAGTTTAAAAAAACTAAAAAACACGCTTATTATAGAAAACCGAACTAAAAAATAGAAAATAAATTTTAATGAATTTAAAAGAAAATAGTGTTAAAAATTTCAATGAATATAAATTAATAATAGTGTGAATAAAAAAAAAAAATTTTATTTTAAAAAAAGCGTGGGGTGCTCTTTATGATATTATCGAAATGATAATCACTCTACTCATATCTGTCAATAAAATATTTATAACTATTGACACCATGCACCCCACGCTTTTTTTATAATAAAATATTTTTTTTTTATTCACACTATTATTAATTTATATTCATTGAAATTTTTAACACTATTTTCATAATTTAAATTCATTAAAATTTATTTTCTATTTTTTAGTTCGGTTTTCTATAAAAAGCGTGTTTTTTAGTTTTTTTAAACTAGTATTTATTTATTTCCCGACGATTCGAACTATTTACAGAGATCATTTTCTTCAGGAAAGAAATGGAAAATAAGTTCTAAATAAACGCGATATAATCCTAAAAAGTTGTTTTAATGTTAGGAATGTGATTCGCGAAAATCTGAGAAATAAATACTATTGTATAATTTAGTGTGGACATAACGTAGATTAATTGTAACTAAAAGTATTGCTGTGCGGCGCCGGTTTAGAATACCGCCACCCCATCTCTTCCCGTGGGTGTCGTAAAAGGCGACTAAGGGAAAAGCTAGAAGAATGGGCAACAGCATTCTCCCTCAAGAAAATACAGCCTACCGCGATCGCCAACCCGCCTGCCAAGCGTGGCGATTATGGCAAAAACCCCCATCATTGAGCGGACCGGCAGTTGTGGCACTCTATGGGGGAGGCCTATGTCCAGCAGTGGACCTCAAAAGGCTAATGATGATGATGATAAGTATAAAACAAAAAAACGACTATAGATAACTAGATAGAAACTAATATAGACAATTTAATAGTCTCGGTGGTCCAGTGGTCGAGCACACGGTTTCTATACCCAGTAGTGCGGGTTGGAATCCTTGCACACACCAATGGCTTTTCGAAATTAATTAATTTCGAAAGTTATGTGTGATAAATAACGATGACTAAAAACTTTGTCTCCGGTATGGCAATAGGTTCGCCACCTATTCCATTCGGAACGTAAATATGTAAACGGCGAGTCGAGGCTTAACATCCACTGCCTACACCTTCGCGTAGAAAAAGGAGTGAAGTTTTTTTATGGGATAGGTGGGCAAACGAGCAGGCGGGTCACCTGATGTTAAGTGATTAGCGCCGCCCATGGATACCCGCAACACATATAGTGTTACAGTTGAGTTGTCGACTTTTAAGGGAGTAGGATAGGAAGGGATGGGGAAGCGGGATGGGCCTCTGGGTACCTCTCTCACTGATCGAAACGCGGCATGAGCCACCCGTACGTCGATCTTCAGAGAGGTCGTGGTATTTCACCGATCGGGCCATTCATGCAGCGAACTGCTTGGCCCTACCACTGTTGTGTTGTGTCATGTTGTGTTTTGTAATATAGACAAAACTATTATAGTTAAAACTATTCCACAGTAATTTTGCTTGAAGCAAACTAGAATATTTTATTCAGACGAAAATTTAATTCAACATACAGTAAATTTCCTTATTGTATATTCCTACAGCCATTCGTCATTTCACCGGTTGGATGGATTTCGCAGATCACGACTAGCCGAATACATTATCCGCCATCATCCGTTATGCTTTGTTCGAAAATGACGTGAAGTTACGTACATTTTATTCCAATAAGTTTTTTTTTTGTAAAACTTCTGTTTGTTTTGAAATTTCTCAATACCTCTTTTACTTGATACTCTAGATCACCTTACTATTCATGAAAAAAAAAACAAAATATCTTTGAAAAAATAGCGAGTTGAGACATTTATACAGGTATTTTATTCGTATGAATAGTCTAGATTTGAGAACCCTGCTTTTGAATCAAGAAGTCCAAATTTCAATCCTGGCTAACACCAATAACTTGTTGGCAATTATGTAAGATAAAATATTAATGACTGACACTGACCGTGTGTGGTGTATGATAATAGATTCTGCCGCCGATTTTAATTGCGACGTGAATATTTGGACAGTCGCGTTGTCATAATTGCTTTCTGCACCTTGGGGAAAAAAAGGGGAGTAAAAAGGGGTGAAAAAATAATAAAAAAAATTATCGGCGCTAGACATCATCATCTGGAAAAGTAAAGATTAGACGTTGTTCTTTAAATTGTCCAATCTCAATACTCGTTTTCTTTGTATAGGGATTTCATAAGTAACATTATAAATGTATTTATAATGAAAATTATAATGAGTTATGAAAGTCAACAAAGCGAGTGAGGCGTGTAAGAATCGTGCCCTATGGCGCTCTGTTCTCTCTGCCTACCCCGCAAGGGATTTGGCGTGAAGTTATGTATGTATAAATGTATTTCAGAGCAGTACTATCGAAGTCCATGATAAAATGAATGTTGAAATAATAATTATAGAACACGCAATCCTCAAAAACAACGTAAGTCGATACATATTTCTTCATATTTTTGTATGTAAAATTCATGGTAAAATTGCTAGTTTGATTTAAAATAACACTTTTTACAGCGTCCCAAATTTTTTTCTGTATCTATCGCATGTCGCACACGTGAGCCGGGCCGGGCCGTGTATGTGTAAGTCGAAGTAGCTCGACGGCTCAGGCGAGTCCAATACGGCGGCGTATATGGTTCTAATTTATTTTTCTTAATTATTTTTTTTAATCATATATTATTATTTTTTTGATTTACCACTATTTCAGAACGTTGTTTCCACTATAAATTTATTTATTTAGTGCTAGTACTATATGTAAGTTAAGTATATTATTCATTTCATTTCGGAATGTTTTTTCGTGAAATTTTAGTTAAAAAGTTTCATTTTTACACTGCTTTCATGAAACCAACCAATTTACTTTCCATACCAATATTTACCAATATTTACCAATATTCCATACCAAGAAATAATGATGACATTATTTCTTGGTATTTGTGTATTATTAATTCTGAATATAATGGTAAAACATTGCTGGACTGCACGTATTTTGGTATTAACCTCGTGGAAAGTAAATTTTCCTATGCCGCAAATCGAAACAATTGACGTATGTTTGAGGAACAGTGTCGAAACATTGATCGACGTAACTTCAAACGACGTAAATCGAACACTGTCAATATATTATATATTTTTTGATATACTTTTACTCTATTCAAAATAACAAAAAACTGTTGCAACGAGAAAATAACAAAACATCATTTGAATGAACAATATTTCTCACCAGCTGCTTAATTTAATTAGTGAGGGAAAACTTAATTGGATTATATTAATGTTTATGAACACTTTGGTAAGCATTAAATTATTATCACTGCACGTGAATTAAAAAAAGTCTAAACTATATATAGATCTATTTAAACCAAGATATATATCTTTTTTTTTATCGGATAGGACTGCACTCGAGCAGGCGTGTCACCTGATGGACACCAGCAACACATATAGTGTTCCTGTTGCGTTGCCGACCTTTATGGGATAGGGGATAGGAAAGAATAGGGAAGGGGGGTGGGCCTCCGGGTACCTCTCTCACCAAACGAAACGCGTCATGAGCCACTTTGCGTCGGTCTACTGAGAGGTCGTGGTATTTCACCGGTCGAGCCGGCCCATTCATGCAGCGAACTGCTTGGCTCTACCACTGTTATATGTTATATGTCTATCAGTCATCTCTATCAGATGTTTTTAAGTAAACATAATATATTTTTTGAACACAAGCAGATATATTAATAACAAAGTCTTTCCACTCAAATACTGTCAACAGTAATGTTTAATATTATATTCGAATTCCATTAAAACATTCTCTCTCTGGGGGTTTTTGAAGTAAATTTCAGTGCTCCTTTCATTTTGAACCGCAAAGAGACTGCTTAAAATGTAAAGTGGAAATTTTGCTAATTTCGCTATGTAGTTTGGCTGGTACATTTACTGTGCGTATTTCATTTCAAGATCTTTATTTAGACCCCCGTTTGTCTGTTGACCGTGTTTCTAAATTGCCATAGACAAGTGCTCTTCTAAATTAATTCAGTTGTTTTAAGTTTAATTGGCAATCGAAACAGAAGTCTTTGGATAATATTACCTACTGGTGAAATATTTCCTAGAACTTGGTGTGTATTTTTTATTGTTTTAAAAATTTTATTTTCTGCGATATTCACTCTGTCACTTATGTGACATGCTTTGATACCCACAGATCTTTAAAATCCTAAACGATTTAAAGTTGACATTAAGAACTGAAAAAGAACTGTTATTTAAGCGTTATGGGAAATAAGAGGCTTTTTATATTTGTATTTTATTAAGAAGTCACACGTTAAATGCAAAAAATTAAAAATAAATAAACATACATAGAGATCAAACGAAAAGAATTGATAGCATATTATTATGGCGAAGAATCCTTTTGTGTAAGAAAATAATACTATTTTTAAAATATTACGTAGTCACATAAAGTCGTACACAGAAGGCATATCAAAACATTTTGAGGAATATTGTTGCTTGCTTTGAAACATAAAATATATGTATTTATATTCAAGTATTTATATATATATAATATACAGTAATTGTAATGTTCTGTAAACAAAATGGCACGCATTACTTCCATTTGGTTATGAGTAACGGCAGAGTGATCAATCACGCATAATATATGTGCCATTACTTGCTGAAAGCGAACAGAGGTCTAACGACAAAAACCTAGAGATGCGTAATATTAAAACAATGGGATGAAACCTTCTCCTTTAATTATAGGACTAAATGGAGATTGAAAAGTTAACGCAATGTTTCAGTATCTCGTCGGACTGGAGTTTCGTGTTGGAATCCTGGATGACACCTATGACTTTGGAATTATTTTTCACTGTATCTATGACCATCTATCTTTTCCCAAAGAGGGTTTACAGTTTACAGGTGGTCATAAAACCAAAGCCAAATCTTTTGACAACGTTGATTGTTCTGAAGCATGACATGTTACGCTGAACCTCTTTAGAGTGGGATAAGGGCAAGAAAACGACTGAGAATAATGGGCCTGATGTCCGGCTATAGATTTTGCCACCTATGCCATTTAGTACTAGCTAAATTCGGTCAGGGTAAAATTTCTAGGCCGGGTACAAAAGGTCGTGAAGTTACAACAAAATATAAAATATGTTTATTGTAGTCGTATAGGTAGGTTTATTGTATGAGATATACATTTAGTGATAACAAGAACTGGTTCGTAGTCATTGGGTGCATTTGCTTGTTTGTGATCAAAATACAACGAGCCTCGATCCGTGCTTGCTAGAAGATAATATTAAGAAAGACCAAAAATATCTGATACAATATTAGTATACAAGGTATACTGGCAAAGGATATTTTAAAACAAGCGTTAAGTCTACCTTATATACATGTAAAACTGAATAAATAAATACTAATTTAAGCATCTCATAGTCTAAAGTATGTATATATTCATGTATACAGAAACACTCTAAGGATATCTGTCACTCTAAAGTTTAATTAGCTAAGTTTACAGCAAGCTCCAGGGTATGTGTTATGTTCGGGTAAGGATTAGGATAAAACTCATTCTAATAAACTTTTAGATAACACTTGATAAGCACTCCACTTCTGAATCAGACGTCCGAATAGACCAATGATACATACAGTCCCTTGAAGGGTAAGTAGAGAACTGAGTGCCATAGGGTATGATTCTTACACACCTCTCTTGCATTTCGTATTTCTTGTCAGACACGCTCGTCTGTATTTAAGGCTCTCGATATCACTTTTCGCAATAACATTTTAAATTTGGTTACAAAACGTATATTGGGGCTGTCCTTGACATCTACAGTCTTCTGTTTTTTGCACTGTACATTTACTTAGTCAATCTTCAACGCATTCTTTCTCACCTTTAACTAATAATTTTTTGGTAATTATTTCGCTGTGATTCTGGTACCTAATTATTGCTCACTCAGTAAATTGTGCTTTATCTTTGTAATAATACTTGTATGCTCAACGATAATGCCATAGATGTGAATGAGAACTTCGGTGTAATAATATTATTTATTATATATTTATAAAAATAAGACATATTGCCACTGTCTACACCTTTGTTTAAGGCAAGGACATAATTTGATGAGGCGTAAACGGTGGCAGAGCCAAGCAAGTTGCCTGCATGAATGGGCCTGATCGACCAGTGAAATAGCACGATCTCTCAGAAGATCGACGTAAAGTGGGCTCATAGGGCGTTTCATTCGGTAAAAGAGGTAAGCGGAGGCCCATCCACCCTTCCCCATCCTTTCTTATCTAACTGCCTTACAGGTCGTAAAAGCAACTGTAACACAATATGTGTTGCAGGTGTCCATGGGCAGCGCTGCTCACTCACCATCAGACAACACGAGTGCTCATTTGCTCTCCTATGCATTAAAAATAAAAACTTATGTGTGATTATGTGTTGTAATTGTGTGAGTGATTATAAAACAAGAAGAACTATTATGTGAACATTTGCTTAGCAAACTATTTGTTTTAATTAAACGTTCTTGAAGCGTTAACGGTCAAATGAAACTAAAACGTTTTGTATAGATTCTTATAATTACTCCTCAACATTTGTCTTTGAAAGAGAACAGTTCCAATCTTTTCAATCGAGCTCTAATATTGCTTTTTTATCGTCTCCTTTAAGGATTTAACGCCGTTCTCGTTGCAAAGATTAATAAAATGTAAATTTTTCTGTCACGACTCGAATTTCTGAACAATCCTAACGTAAATGTCGCTTCGAAAATATTCCGTAAAAGTTTATGTTTGTACTACTCAAAGATATTGCTAATATTTTCGATAAATTGTATATACTTTAGATGAGTTTTGAACACCAAGTTCGGCGGATAAGACTGCATATCTCAATATTTAGTAAAGAAATACTTTTTTAAGCAAATCTCATGAAAACTTTAAAATATATATAGGTACTTTAGTATCAGTGATCTGGAGGTAGAATACCTTTGCTCCCGAATTAATAAATCGTAAGTTCGAATCCTATCCAAAATTTTCAAGCCTCAGCGTAACAGCAAAAAAAAAAATAGTGTAATAATTATTTCAATATAACATAACATAACTTCATGCCTTTTGTTACCCGAAGGTGTAAGCAGCGGCTGTTAAGCCTCGTCTCATCGTTATGTTCGCGTCCCAAACGGAATAGGTGGGGAACCTACTGCCATACCGGGCACAAGGTTTTCAGTCATTGATATTTATCATACTTAACTTCCGAAACAATTTCGACAAGTCATTGGTGTGAGCCAGTGTCAGGATTCGAACCCGGACCTCTGGACCAGAAGCCATGTGCTCGACCGCTGGACCACCGAGACTAATTTAAATTCAATACCATTTCATTAATTTCAATTTCATTTAAATCTGTTTTCACTTCTTAGAATTTATTATTACAAAATAATATTTTTTTTAAGGGTTTTAATGACCTGGTAACTAAGACCTTTAAGTCAAAACAAAATAATAATTATATACAATTTTAAAATTACAAACACTAATATTTCTTATAGTATAATATATAAATTACTGATGTTGCAAAATTGAATTTATGTAGTATTTTAATATAGAACCATTGCGTTATAAACCTTTTCATATGTAGAAGTGACCCGTGAACGGCAGAACGAGGAAATTAAAGATATAAACGTACAGAATTGCTGGGGAGGAGAGAGCTGGAGGGACGGAATGACGCTCTGTAATGAAGGCTTGTTACTCATGTGAGTTTCAACAGACAGTGTTTTAAATTGAAGTCAATTCTAGGTTTCGTTTATTTTGTTGTCTCAGAGTAAAATCTAGCCAACTGCTAATCACATATTATCGTAAAATGTAGACTATTTTACTTATGTATTACTTTTGTCGCCTAACAAAGTTCGCCGGGTCAACTGGAATTTTATATATCTTGTAATATCGATGACTGAAAAACTTTGTGCCCGGTATGGCAACAGAATCGCTACCTATTCCATTTGCGACGTAAATATAACGGCGAGACGAGGCTTAACAGCCGCTGCCTACACCTTCGGGTAACAAAACGCGTGAAGTTATGTTCTGTTATATTGTAACTGAAGTAGTGTGCTATTTATGGATTATGTTATCTTACTAATATTATAAATGAGAACATTTTTGAAAATATTCGGATGTTTGTTACTCAATCACGCGTTGTTCAATCATTGACCAATTGTTGAAAAGTATTCGATGAAAGTTAACATATTATACATAATATTACTTGATTCCTAAAAGTAATATTTTATCTTCTTTTAGGTTTTCTTTTATCTGAACATTTTTGGTAAACTTTCTTTATATTATTATTTTTAAGTGGTAGAGCGTAGCAGTTTACTGCATCTTCCGGCTCAACCGGTGAATACCATGAGTTCTTAAAATATCGACGTAAAGTGGCTCATGCTGCGTTTTGCTCGGTGAGAGAGGTACCCGGAGGCCCACCTCCCTTCTCCATCCTTTCCTATCCTACTCCCTTAAAGGTTGGCAACGCAACTGTAACATATTATGTGTACACATACATTTTATGTAACATCTATATGTATTGCAGGTGTCCATGGGCGACGATGGTCACTTACCATCAGGTCAAATCTGGGGTGTTTCTTTAAATTGAAAATGGAAAATAATGATAACAACTCTTTGCACAAGATTTATAAATACATTTGTTATTTTATCGGATAGGAGAGCAAACGAGCATGTGTGTATGCTCGTTTGCTCTCCTATCCATTTTCAATTTAAAAAAAAACCCAGATTTATTTTCAAATTTTAAAAACCTGTTCCATTTTCAAATTGTATTATTTCAATAATTTTAAACTGGCAAAAGCTTTTAATAAGTGGTTCTGTCGAGACAACTATTTGCCAGTCACATAAAGGTATTAGAATTTTATTAATATATTCGTTAACAAAAGTATAAAGTGACGCGTTAAAGGTACAATAGTCTTCATGGAGTGCCATCAGGGGGAGATGTCTTAATAAATTAACATTCAGAGCGTTGTTTGCCAAATGACATTCTCGACCTTCGGGTAAATTGTTAACAACATTACCAACATTACAGGCTTGATGCGACTTCACAAGACCTTAGTTGTCCGTAGAGAGTTTACATTGTACATCACTATGTAACAACATTAAATTATAACATACTTGCTTTAGTTCGTTACTGTAGGTAGGTAATAAGGGTTTTTCTTGGAGTTAGCTTCATATTAATCATTACATAATATATAACAAAGTCGCTTTTCGCTGTCTGTTCCCTAATATGCTTAAAAGTTTGAAACTATGCAACGGATATTGAAGCGGTTTAGCGGTTAGATAGAGGGTGTCAACAGGGTGGATTTTCTATAAAATTCATGTATAATGTAGTAAAGAAAAGTTATTATTTTCGAAATTTAGCACTTTAATTGCAAATGCTGCAAAAAATACTTTTAATGCGGAACAAAGTTCGCCAGGTCAGCTAGTAATACATACATACATAACTTCACGCCAAATCCCTTGCAGGGTAGGCAGAGAGAATAAAGTAATACATAAAATTTGAAAATTTTATTCGCATCGATAGCAGATTTAATAAAGTGTTCATTACATTTTTCCATCGAATTTAAGCTATTGAAGAAGCAATACTAACTAGTCTTTAGATACGGCTTTGGCTACATAAATAGTTTTCAAACCGAACCAAAGTAAAATATACCTATCTAACACAGACATAATTTAGCCCCCACACTGACAATACCTCCCTTAAGGACGATTTCCGTAATAAAACTATTCCAATCCCTCAAGTCTCTTTCTGGGGCGAAAACTAATTACTTAATAATTTTATCTAAATTGGTTAAGCGATTCAAATGTTAATGTAACATGCTGACAGGGAGTGTTATTTTCTCCTTATGAATATTAGAAGGGATCTCTCAGCTAGTTCCCGACATTGTACGCTTAATAAAATTAAGTTTACATTTCCATAAGTGCTTAGAAAGCGAAATTATAACATATGCGTAATCTTGTCACCCTTGTCCCATAGGAATATTGCTTACCGATATCCTCATCTCCCATGAGAATAGGACATATTGCATGCGATCAGCTATATACAATATACAATAGAAGCATTGACATTGTTGCTTGAATCAGTTCGAGAGATTTACGAATAGGAAACTTCGATTTATATTTGTAATTATCTACATAATATACGACGAGACGAGATAAAAAATATAAACAAAGTTTCAGGGGTTCAAAACATTTATCATTTCTCCATGATTAAAATCAACAACTAATTAGTAACAATAACAGCAAAAATAAACAAGAGAACTAAAACTGTAACGGATTAATAACTAGAATAAAAGAACCAAATACAGAAAACGAAAATACGAGTCACTTAAAACGCTTTTCCTACAGGTATGAACTCGGTATTGGTTGTCAATAAAATTGACAACCACCGGACCAACTGTTGTCAACCACGGTAGTATGTACCACGAAGTGCGCAACGATAGCTGTTTTCGACTAAGTGACGTCTTTACTGCATAGAATTAACAAGGACAAAGATACCAATTGTTCGGATATTCGTGTCAACCGCTAACTGTCGCAAGATAACTCGGTAAGGGTCCGTTTGTTTATAGTTTTTATCTCATCTCGTTGGCCTTACTATATATTTTTACTATCGATGTTGAGATTATGAAAAATATAATGTGGTTGTTGAATGTGATAGATTTCTTTTCTTTAATATAGGCCATAAAACGGTGACAATATCCTGGTATTTAGGAGTTTTTAACAGTGGTAGAGCGGCATGAATGGACTGGTTCAACCGGTGAGATAAAACGACTTCTCAGAATATCGATGCCGCATTTCGATCGGTAAGAGAAGTATCCGGAGGCCCAACCCCTTCTCCTCTCCACCCCTCTTCTGACTTCTTCCCTATCTATTTTTTGTTGGCTGGCACCGCAAATGTTACACTATCTGTTACACTGTTGCAAGTATCTATGGCCGGCGTAAATTGCTTATTATCCGGAAACACGCTTGCTCGTTTGCTATCCTATCCCATAAAAAGAAAACTTTCACCGCCATAAATATTTCGCTATGCCTTGCCTCTTATAACATCTTCGCTTATATATCAGTAATCAAAAATCAAATGGTACCCAGATTTAAAAGTTTTATAAAGCATCAGAAATTTTGCGTTAAAAAGATTAAAAAATATAAATAATGCGATTAACTGCAAAAATGATGGTTGGGATCACTATATATAATGCCTATTCCATTTGAACGTAAACATAACGGCGAGTCTAGGCTTAATAGCCACTGCCTACACCTTTGGGTAGAAAAAGGCGTGAAGTTATGTTACATTATGTTTTGTTTAAAATAACAAGTTGTTTCCTTGAGAAACACTGCTAAGTAAACAAATGACGGTTGACGTTGACACTCAGGGTCAAAAGTGTAATTTAAATCCTATTAATATCTAAATTATTAAAAGTTTATTGAACACTCGTTTATCATCATTTTCGCCCTCTCGCAACAAATAAGGCTTCAAAACGCCCAAGCTTTTGACGTCAAGGCTTACCAAGTAACATGAGTTTGACAAGGGGTTATAGGACCTCTTTCATCATCGATCGATTAGACCATGTCACGCGATGGTCATTCATTTATTAAAAAACTAATTAGCAATTATGGTAAATTTTCAGTTTAAAATAATGATTACTAAGTTTTTCAAAATTAGTTCAATGATTGCGATTCTCAAACGCGTGTATGGCTATAGAAATCTTTAATGACCTAACTTTTAGGAATTTGGGCATGTCGGTATAAAAATAACCTAATATTAGTTCACGCCTTTGTTACCCGAAGGTATAGGCAGCGGCTGTTAAACCTCGTCACGCCGTAATGTTTACGTCCGATTTAGAATAGGTGGCGATGATGTCATACCGGGCACAAAGTTTTCAGTCATCGTTATTTATCACACATAACTTCCGAAAATAATTTCGAAAAGTCATTAGTGTGTGCCAGAATTCGAACCCGCGACTTCTTGATTCAGAAGCGGGGCTCTCGACCACTGGACCTTTTTTTTTACGCGAGGAATTGTTTTATGCACACCCTCCGCCTGGGTACGGCAGGAGGTAGTGTGGGACTCCCAAAACAGTAAACTGCAATCCGATCCTCGGGTTACCCACTAAAACCTTGCGGCGGCCTTCCTCCGGCGTTGGGGTGGTCCCGGATCCCCTTGGTCCACCCCGCCGTCGTGGTGCTCATACTCGGGGAGCCTCTCGACCACTGGACCATCGAGACTGTAAATAAACGGTAAATAAGTCTCGGTATAAATCGGTTCACTTACGCAACAACATGCTCTACGTAGAGATAAGAAGTAGCATAGAACACAAATCCTTAACAAACTTTGACACGCACAACATTAATATGACAACTTTCCATTAAAAACAAAGTAGATATTTCCATTATCATTTCTATAAATGAAAAAATCAACTACAGAATAAATTTATTCCAAAAACTCCTATTCCCTTCTAAATCTATACGAAATAATCAAAATGAAAATCACCAATTTCCTTTATCAGGCCCGGAATATGAGAAAATATACACGATGTTTAATACTGAAGCTTGGCAGGTTAAAACCTTTTCAAATAAAAGTGACCGCTGGTCGAGGGAATGAGGAAATGGGGATGAAGAATCAGGAAATAAAGGTACAAACGTAAGGTACGTAAACGCAAATAAGTGTATCTCACTTTTTTATAACTCACGCTATTTTCAATCCGAAGGTGTAGACAGCGGCTGTTAAGCAACCTATTACCATATACCAGGCATCATGTTAACAGACTTAGATATTTATCACACATAACCTCCGAAAATCATTCCGTGAAAGTCATCGCTGTAAGGCCGGATTTGATCCGACGACTTCTTGAATCAGAAGCGGGGTCTCTTGCGGGAATCGCTCGTAATGTGCAATAATCAAAAAGACTCTTTTTTATCTCAGTTGTTAAGTCCGTAGCCCCAATCACACCTTTGAGCCACAGAAAATCTTATTTTGCGACTAAACAACTTTGCATGAATATATATTCATAAACGTTGTAAAAAGAACAAAGTTTAAAAACAAAGTTGTATATTTTTTTACTTTTTTTATTGGATAGGAGGGCAAACGAGCAGGCGTGTCACCTGATGGTAAGCAACCAACGCCGCCCATGGACACCAGCAACACATATAGTGTTACTGTTGCGTTGCCAACCTTTAAGGGATAGGAAAGGATGGGGAAGGGGGTGGGCCTCCGGGTACCTCTCTCACCGAACGAAACGCGCCATGAGCCACTTTACGTCGGTCTTCTGAGAGGTCGTGGTATTTCACCGGTCGAGCCGGCCCATTCATGCAGCGAACTGCTTGGCTCTACCACTGTTAATTGAATAATTTATTTTATATTTAGTACAAAGGAGTTAATAGTAATATAAACGTACCCAATATTATTATGGCAAATTTTTATAAATTAATATAACATGGCTAACAGCCACGACTCGCAGTTATGTTTACGTCCCAAATGAAATAGATGGCGAACCTATTGCCATACCGGGCACATTATTTTTAGTCATCGATATTTATCACACATAACTTTCGAAATTATTTAATTACGAAAAGTCACACCTTCGGGTAGAAAAAGGCGTGACGTTATAAATAAATATAAATTAAATTTCTCCCCATCTTGGTCTACTGGTAAAACGTGCCCAAAAGACTGGGCAGCATTGCCACGCTGAATGGCAAGGCTAATCCTCTGTGCGAAGAAATAATTTATTGCCTGGTTGCATTTTAATTGATTTAATTTGGGTCAATGTTTTTAATTTGCCCAATAGGACATAGGTACACTATTTGGGTGAATTTCTGTGTGTTCGGTGAGTTTCATTTTATATAAATAAGACAGTGATCTGTCACGTTGTTATTGTCTATCAAATTTATTTGACAATCTCTACTTTTATTATTTTGTTTGCCGTCAAGTAATATTTCTGGAACAAAACTTAAATTTTCATATTTCCTGTTTCAAGAGTTTCACAATATTTCAGACTGATTTTCTTTCTTTACCAAAAGCTCTTCGGAAAAATATACAATGAAAATAGCGCTCAATTTTTTTAACCATCATTGTTATTGTTTAAATAAAAAAAATACATTACACTCAATTTCAAGTCTCAATAAAAAGGTTTGTAAAATTGTCCCAGATGCATAATATCAGCTTTTTCAACTATAAAATTTAGGACAAAAAACTATTCAGACTTTTCGAGGCATAATTTTCTGTGCTTATATCTTCAGGAATTAAAAATCTGAAGATAAATTACAGTTAATAAGTAGGAATAGAAACAATTACAGCTGAATATGCCGTAAAGTTAGTATAGACACAAAGATAATATTTACTGGGTGTTTACGACTTACGCATACAAGATAGGATTACAACTTAGTGTCAAGTAAATAAACATTTATCCCTAAAGCCTTTGAATGTATAACAAATATTAGAACACTTGTAACACAACAACGTCTCAGTATTTTAAACGAGCAACGCTTTCCTAGTTAACTAGTCAAATTACTTTCTGAATAAATTAAAAGTTACACTAAACTCACCACAGGTAATTTTCTTCGTTAAACTTAGCTTTTCATAGCATTAGTGAATAGTTGGCAAAATGGCTTTACTTGTTAGAATACTAGCGGGATTAACGTAGCAGGGAATTTAATTTTGCATACTATTATAGGGTGCAAGTATCAACACTGTTCGCTTACTTTTAGTCGAGTATTTCATTTAGCGAGAAACTATCTCACTCTAGCCCTAATACTGAACCGCCACTCAAATATATAAGCGCTACTTAAGCGTTTAAGTAGCTGTCACATTAGACAGAATACGTGAAATTCGAGCAGTAAGTAGCACTTTATTGATTATGAGATTTGAGTGGCGGTTCAGTATTCGGGCGTCTAACTCATTCTTTTGACGTGTTATAGAAGAAACAGTGGTTATTAGGAAAGCTACACATGATGAGGTCTATACTTATGTATTGAACAACAATACAAAATTGATATAAACAAACATGCGATTTGGCGTTTGACTGGTTGAGCCATACAAGCTTGCATAATCTTCTAACGCGACCTATGGATACCTGCAACACAGCTAGTGTTACAGTTGCGTAGCCGGCCTTTGAAACTGGATAGGGAAGGGGTCGGAAATGGGATGGGAAGGGGAAGGGGAAAAAAAGGGGTTGTGGCTCCTGATACTTTTCTCACCAAGCAAAACGCTGCATGAGCCACTTTATGTAAACATTCTTAGAAGTTTTTCACTAGTTTCAGTAGTAAATATAAGATCTGAAAGTATTCTCAGAATCATTGAACTGCCTAGGAAATAAATATTTTGTTGCGATTAATAAATTGCCTTGTAATCTCGAATATAATCATCATTATAATATAGTATAAAACAAAGTCGCTTTCCGCAGCCTGTCCCCTTATATACTTATATATCTGAAACTACGCAACTGATTTTGATTTATTTTTCTTTTTATTGGAGAGAAGGTATCAACGGGGTGGTTTGTATCTATAATTTATATTTAATATATTGTTTAAAAATGTGATCATTTTCGAGATTTAGGACTTTAATTGCAAACGCTGGCTGGAGCGAAAGATCAAAATAATGTACTATATTATTATACACCTTAAGGAGGTCTACAAAACGTCCACAGTAGTGTATGTATTCTCTTATGGCTAACCCACAATGACCATTTTTATTTCTTCTGAGGCGATGCGAAGTTCGCTGGGTCAACAACTATAGCATAATATAATTTCTCTACTGAGAATTACGTGGTTATAATCCAATTAAGTCTACTGATTAAATATCAACAGCATTCTGATGCATTTCTGATATAATAGAAAACTCGTACTGATTTCAAAGATAAAAAATCTTGACATCTAAACTAAGACTAAATATTAAAGTTAACAAAATAAATATAAGAAGGATTACATTGTATTGGTAAAATTGGCACATTTATAGCACTAGGTAAATTCTTTCAGAAAAATATTAGATGGAAAAATGTAAATTCAGTATATATTGAATCTCACTGCGGTTTAATTTTAAATATATCTTCATTATTAATACCAAATATTCGTGTTAAATAACAACATATTATTATATATTACATATTTTATATTGCTTAAAAATATTAATATATTCATAATAAGCCACAAACATGGTAATTTTTGTAATTCATGGCATTCATAAAATGCGAAATTTAATATTATATTATATTTGTATTAAAACGATAAATTTCGATATACATGCATGTAGAATATACATAAATGGGAATAACTATTTAATATATTTCAAAAATTCTTTCAAAGTAAATAGATGAAATAAAGTGCAGACTAGACGTGGCGTTATTGCAATCGAAAGTTAATTTAATATAAGTGAATACAGAATTTTACTCCTTAAAATTGCGAGGTGTCTTATAGAATATGAGAATCTGGTTTGTTGGTTACCCAAAAGCTTATGACGGAATGACTTCTGAGAACTATTTTAAGACAGCTTTATTTTGAGTTGTCTTTAAAACCTTTTTATTATTATTTCTACTACAATTTTGTGAGTCAGTCTCTTGGGTAAGGAACATTAGACTACCACATATAATTGCACGTTCCGTCATTTAAAATTAACGATTATAACTCTAAAGCTGTTTTAAACTGTTTAAGGTTATACATATAATATTATAAGCGCCCATACTCTTGACTATAATGTCACTGGATACAGTAGCTTGGTATTTTACGTCTGTAAGCTGTATTTCATGCTTATTAATTTAATTGTTATTCCCTCGAGTGATGTTTAAATACTACCTATATACCGTATTTTCTATTGAAGGTGTAGACAACGTTAAGTCTCTGAGTTTTACATCCCGGTTGTAATTGGTGAATACCTCTTGCTATACATAGGGTATTTTATGAGTCATCTAGTTTCATCACACATACCCTCTAATACTGATTGAGCGACGCAGTATTCTGAATGATACATTCATTCAGGCTCGACCGATGAAACACCAAAATTTGTTATCAATATCGATCTAATGAGACTCATGACGCATATCATTCGTGTATTTACTCTGTTCAAGATCAAGTTCCAGGTCCTTGTGCAAGGCGGCGGCGGCGAGCTCAGTGATCGCCGCCGTCGACGGGCCGCGAGGGCGCACACCCCGCGGGTGCGCCCGGGTCGCGGCCCGGGAAGGATGACCCCCCGGTGCGGCCGGGGAGGGTCGTCAGGGGCGCCGCCGGCCGCGCGGTTCTTTATAGCGCGCAGTCGGAGCCGCCCTGCCCAGGGGAGCCTCCCGAGGCTCCCTGAGGATGAGCACCCCCTCGCGACTGAGGGGGGGCAACGGCGGGGTGGACCAGAGGGCTGACGCACTGTCCTGGGCCATCCCAACGCCGGAGGAAGGCCGCCGCGAGGTTTTAGTGGGTAACCCTAGGATTGGATTGCAGCGTACTGTTTTGGGAGTCCCACACTACCCCCTGCCGTTCCCAGGCGGGGGGTGTGCATAAAGCATTTCCTCGCGTAAAAAAAAAAAAAAAAAAGGTCCCTGTGCAGAAATCGCACACAACACAAGGAAGGAAAGAAAATGTGTTATGCATTTGTTGTCTGTTAACAACAAATGCACTAGCTCTGCACAAATTGAAATGTTCTCTACGCTCCCGCTTCTGGGATATTTGTGTCGTCTATTTCTCGGTCAAAGACACAATTTGTATAGGACGAATAAATTTTACCACCATTGAATTGAACAGCCAATATTGGAATATTGCTAAACACTAGCTATTACCATCCATTGCTTAGCTTTAACTGCAAATGTTCTTACATACATACATAACTTCACGCCAAATCCCTTGCGGGGTTGGCAGAGAAAACAGAGCGCCATAAAGCACGATTCTTACACGCCTCACTCGCTTCGTTGACTTTCATAACTCTTTTCATGCACGCGCGTCGGTTTTTGAGGCTCTTAACATCACCTTCCTCCAGAACACGTTCTATTTGGTCATGGAATGTGTGTCTTGACCGTCCTCGACTCCTACATCCATCCACTTTTGCATTGTATATCTGCTTAGTCAGTCTTACATCAACCATTCTTTCTACATGTCCGAACCATCGGAGCATGCCCTTTCTTACTTTTACACCGACACTCTCTTTCAAACCAACTTCCTTCCTTACAACCTCGTTTTCTACGCGGTCAGCGAGAGTCACTCCGCAGATTTTGCGTAGTGCCCTCATTTCTATGGCGTTTATTCTACTTTCATGCACACTCTGCCATACCCAGCTCTCGCTTCCATAAGTTAGCGTTGGGATCAGGACTGCATTGTGGATTGCTAGCTGAGCTTTTCTGCAAATGTTCTTCTATTTGGTATTAGCATTTTCCAAGCGCTGTTTTGGTGTTTTGATTATTTTTCATAGCTAATGTGAATTAAAATCACAAATTTATATCACCGTACCTGTAACGTCAGATCAAAGACATGTAACCCCTCTTTTTACGACACTCGAGTCACTCATAAAACGTCATTTTATGGCCTAACAAACTCTAGGGTGTTGTACATATATGTTTAAAGGTTAACTGTTTTCGGTCATTTACTTCATAAAATTTCATATGTACTTATTGATAAGAGTTTGCGGACGGTGGATTGTTAGTAGTTTATTTAAGTAACGATGGTTATGTTCAGACGGCGCCTTTAATCTGCTTACAAACTTTTACAAACTGGAATCGATAGACATATAAAACTGTACTATGGGACCGTATTGTTCTAAAAATGTTTATTCAAAATAATTCATTATTTAATTTTTAATTAATAATTTACAATTAATCGGAACTGAATCAAGATGTCGCCGGTTAACACCAATGACTTTTCGAAATTAATTTTGAAAGTTATGTGCGATACATATAGATGACCGAAAACTTAGTACCCGTTATGGCAAAAGGTTCGTCATCTATTCCATTTGAAACGTAAACATAACAGCGAGACGAGGCTTAACCTACACCTTCGGGAAAAAAAGGCGTGAAGAGTTATGTTAATCAGAACTGTATTTGTTTTATATGTCATTTAATGTATCTTATGGAAATGGTAAATCTAATGGATGATTTTGAATTCTTTATTTTTTGTATCAAATGAAGTGGTAGTAACAACACCGAGTATTGTAACAACACGATTTCTCTGATAACGATGCTCATATTTTTTGGCACTAAAGCCGTGAAGTTACCAAACAAAATATATAATTTCGGGTGAAGCCTAATAGAGTCATGGTAAGTATTTCTATAATGAGTGGAGTATATCAACTTTACTACTATTTAACAT
The DNA here is from genome assembly GCA_905147225.2 of Euproctis similis. Taxonomy (NCBI): domain Eukaryota; kingdom Metazoa; phylum Arthropoda; class Insecta; order Lepidoptera; family Erebidae; genus Euproctis; species Euproctis similis. Next base: position 20,294,895 of record LR990106.1, read on the forward strand.
ATTTTCAGGCTGAAAGTGAGACTTTTTATGACAGCTCTGGAGTACCTACTCACATTCATAAACATTATTATTTCGGGTCAACGATGCTGTCACAACTTTTACTGTTGTTATAAAGAATAGGATAGAAAAAAATATACATAAAAGGTAACTTGAAGGTCTGGGCTATACCAACGGCTTAAAGTATTGTGCTGTGAACTTACGTTGATTATAATTATTATCAACGAGCGGATAATATAATCTTTCTATCTATGAGTTTCAGTTATTTCATGTGAGTAGGTAAATATCTCGTCTCATTCGTGCAGGGGTCTGTAGCAGGGCTGTCCAATCCATGGTTTGAATTATCGCGACCCAGAGAATCCTTTGTATCTTATTATGCAATATCATGATATAAAACACGGGGGCTTTTTCAGCCTGTTAATTAACCATTTGGTTTCGAAACATTCAACTTGACGAGATACAGTAGCGACTTTTTCCTTCATTAGATTCTGATCTGGTGAAAATGGGACCATCTCTGAAAGTAAACAGTATCCAAGAAATCCAAATTTGTCCATAATTGCCGAAAATTATGGTGAACAGACATAAAACATACATACAGACGAATTGAGAACCTTCAGCGTTTTTCGAAGTGGGTTAAAAAGGATCTATGCTCTAATATTTTAGCTAGACGTTATTCGATGCTTAGGATTTACTTAAGGGCATCTAATTTGTTTAACGGATTATCTTATGAAATAAGTGGATTTTGATTTAACAATTCGTACAAAGCAATTAATTTAACGCTTATTTATTTCTCAGACTTTCCCGAATGTCACTCATAGATTAAAACAACTTTTAGGATTATATCGCGTTTATTTATTACTTATTTTTATTTATTTCCCGACGTTTCGAAATCTTTACAGGGATTATTTTCGCGTATATGTACATATATAAATAAAAATAAGTAATAAATAAACGCGATATAATCCTAAAAGTTGTTTAAATCTATAATTTAACGCTGTTTAATAGAACGCTAGTTTAATAAAACTTAGTTATAATACAATAGTATATATATATATATATATTGCAAAATTAATAATGTGCATTTAAGCAATTATCAAATTTGAATTGGAAAATCTGTTCAGAGTATCGATTAATAGCCAAATTTTTCCCGTTATACACCCAAGTAAATCATTCGGTTTTGAATGGATTTGGCCTTTGAATACCTCTCTCACTGAGCGAAACGCAGCCTGAGCCACTTTACATTGATATTTTGAGTGAACGGGGTAAGCCACCGGTCAATTCCGGTTGCCACGACGGTTACCACTGTTAACATCAATATTCTATTTCAATAATAATTCAATAGTTACATATTGTTTTTAATATAATAATGGTTTTACAAACTCACAACAATACATTTTTGGTTTCCATTCATTTTTTTTTATATATATGCGTACAAACCAAATGGCGAAGACGATTATGATTAAATATAGCCTACGTTACTCTGAGTGAATGCCTACGGTGAAAGAATTTTTTGAAAACGTAATAATTTTTGAGTTTATTCGTTAAATACAAAAATACAAATCTTTCCTTTTAATAATATTAGTATAGAAAAACAAAACTTATGCGCCAATAATACTGGTACCAAGGCCGTTAAATGAGTGTCGTAAAAATATGCAAGTACAGCTGTAACACAATACATGTGAACGTACAGCTGAAAAATATATGCCCGATGGCACTGAGATCAATTTGATCCCATTGCCATCGGGCATATATTTTTAGGCTTTGGATATAATTACCGATTCAAAGTCACAATATTCCAAAGAGAAATTACATTGTATTGCTATGGAACAGCAATGTAACTTCAGAACGTTACTTCCTTAATATAGAACTAGATGGCACTGCCCTGTCAAGTATTATTACTATTTTAATGAATTAACCTAAATTAACATAGCAGTTTACATAGAATAAATTCAATACGAAGGTACTTTGTAAAATAAATGCTTTGCAACATCGCCAAATGAAGTTCTAATGAGTGAGCGTCAACTCTCATTTGGCTCGATGTTGGCATAATTGGGCAAAGCTCTTACTTTGTGCGTCTTTTAGGAGGACATTTATATAGGACAAGTTTTCAGATGGCGAAATTAGTATCTAAAGTCAAATTTAGCACTTTCACCATTAAGACGCTTATAGCGAGTCAAACTTATATAATGTTTTATAATGGTACAGCGAAATACCACGATCTTTCAGAATATTGGCGTAAACTGGTTCATGCCGCTTTTCGCTGCGAGGAAGAGATTTCTGAAGGACCATCTTTTACCCCTCTGTCTTCCCACTTCCGATTATCTTTAAAGCTAGGAACCCAAATAAGACACAATCGTTGTTGTGGGTTCTTATGGGCGGTGCAAGAATCTCTAACGGGTTACTTATCGCACGCAAAGAAAACTTTGATATTATTTTTTATTTATATTTTTATAATAGTTTTTCACTGATAATACGCTTCTATTGATCGCTATTCTTCAGATAGATGTTATAAAACCTTAACAAAGACTTTCTCAATAAATGGACCATTCAATACAAAAAAGTTTAATAATATTGGTATAGTTAAATAATATCGTAATGATGAATTATTAGTATTAGCATAGCATATTACAAGGACACATTAGTAGAGGAAGACCGAAAAAGAGATGGATGGACTGTGTAAAAGTTGATATGAGTATGAAGGGAGTAAGTGCGAACACGACGAGTGGTAGAAAATAATGGAAAAGGATGACATGTTGTGCCGACCCCACTTAGAGTGGGACAAGGGCAGGAAAATTATAAGTATAGCATATTACAAAAAAAAAACAAATCATAATGATATGAGATAAAGCCTAAAATTAAAAATGATGCTCGTTAGCAACAGTGGTAGAGCCAAGCAGTTCGCTGCATGAATTGGCCGGCTCGACCGGTGAAATACCACGACCTCTCAGAAGACCGACGTAAAGTGGCTCATGCCGCGTTTCGTTCGGTGAGAGAGGTACCCGGAGGCCCACCCCCCTTCCCCATCCTTTCCTATCCCCTATCCCTTAAAGGTCGGCAACGCAACAGTAACACTAAATGTGTTGCTGGTGTCCATGGGCGGCGTTGGTTACTTACCACCAGGTGACACGCCAGCTCGTGTGCCCTCCTGTTCCATAAAAAAAAAAAAAAAAAAAAAAAAAAAAAATAACCAATTAGCTTGTTGAATTAATTTGAAGTGAAAATATGAATAATAAAATTAATAATTTATTCAGAAATATGTTGCTGATTCCTTTGGATATTAAAACCGTGATGGTAGAGCATAAATTAGCATTAAAAATTTAACTCAAATACTAAAACATTATTAGGAGCACTGTCGTTATTTACTGAAATTTCAATATTTGGAAAACACCATAATATTATAAAGAAAAAAATAATAGTTTAAAAAAACTAAAAAACACGCTTTTTATAGAATACCGAACTAAAAAATAGAAAAATAAAAAAAAATATTTTATTTTAAAAAAAGCGTGGGGTGCTTTTTAGATATTAACGAAATGATAATCACTCTACTCATATCTGTCAATAAAATATTTATAACTATTGACACCATGCACCCCACGCTTTTTTTAAAATAAAATATATTTTTTTATTTTTCTATTTTTTAGTTCGGTATTCTATAAAAAGCGTGTTTTTTAGTTTTTTTAAACTATTATTTATTTTCTATTTTTTAGTTCGGTTTTCTAGTCTAGAACTTTCATAGTTCACAAATCGCACCATCTAGTGGCAATCACCGGAAACTAAAAAAGAAGTCGGTTACAAACAAACATACAAACATACAAACATACAAACATACAAACATACAAACCTACAAACATACAAACCTACAAACAAACATACAGGTGAAGCTAATAAAAAGCTAATAATTATATAAAAACGATGTTCATCATGTGTGTAATTTACTAAAATTTCGCATTGGTAAAAACTACCGGCTGCAGTACTGAGGTCGGGGGTTCGATTCCCACCCGAGCACAAATATTTGTGACAAACATGAATATTTGTGTGGCGTCTGTGTGTTTTTCTATGTATTATAAGTATGTATTTACAAAAGAAAAGTATATATGTATTAGTATCCGTTATCTAGTATCCATAGCACAAGCATTTAGTTGCTTAGTTTGGAACTCCAGCCCTCCAGGGCGCTGTGTGATTTGTGTCCAAGATATTATTATTATTATAATATTATAAAGAAAATTGTATAAAAACGATGTTTGTCATGTGTGTTTTCGTAAAAACACACATATATACACACAAAGGTATACTACCTTTGATAGATGTCTTCCTGGTTCCTTCCGTGGGTGTAGGTCCACATGAATAATAGATGCCTGTCACATCTTTAATGATACTGTAATATTGCAGGTGATATCAATAACATATTTTTTTATACAACTATACAGAAAAGTTTTTAGAAAAAAAAAACAATAGTTATTAGATAAAAACTTTCGTTAGATGTTGAGAGTAACTTTTCATTTATACTTCTAATATAAATATATTAATATTCTAGTATAAATAGTATATATTACATATACATACTATAAAGCAATGTCACATTCCGCTGTCTGTCTCTTTATATACTTAGATCTTAGAATGTACGCAACGGATTTTGATGTCTTAATAAATAGAGGATATCAGCGGGGTGGTTTGTATGTATAATTCATGTATAATGTAGTAAAAAGAAGTGTTGATTTTCGAGATTTAGGACTTTAAATGCAAACGCTGGGTGTATCCTAAGTGATTAATCAATACAATGTACTACGTTATTAATGTATACCTTCAAAAAGTCTGCAAAAACGTCCGCGATATAGAGATAACCCACAATGACCATTTTTATTTATCTTTATTGCTTCTGAGCCGAAACAAAGTTCGCTGGGTCCTACTAGAATTAAATCTGTATTTTTTTAGTTAACTAACCTAACCCTTAAAAATGGGTGTATATATTTGAACACTGTCAAATTATTAGTTTGTTAATTATTTTGCTTTAAGTAAAGCAATTTTTGTTCTGGTAAAAAATATGGATAAAAATAAATTTTGCGTGTTTCGCATGTCGTTATTGCTTTTTAAAGGGAAAATATACCGTTGATCCTTGCAAAATCATGGCTTGCTACCGAGTTCCCGAACACCGCTCCAGGAAAATCAATGATCAAGGGTCTATGTCTGCTACGTTTGGACATGGTGAAATAAGCAACGAAGACAATGCGTGGACACAGTGGACGCCTAAAAGAGGTTGTTACCGACGTAACCATTACAAAAATCCACAAAATGATTTCGAATGACTATAACTTAAAATTGAATGAAATTGCAGACACTAAAGATACTAATTAAACGTGTACATCATACAATTCAGAAATAATAAGGCACCCACTATGTGTGCATAATGGGTGCCACACGAGCTCACTTTTGACCAAAAACTACGACGAGTTGATCATTCGGAGCAGTTTCTGAAAATGTTGATCATCTATTGTAATAAACCCGAGTTTTTGCATCCATGTGTGACAATGGGAAACGAGCAAATGCGTTATATGATGGTAAGCAACGGTAACACTATCTATATGTGTTGCTGGTGTTCATGGGCGGCGCAGGTTACTTACCATCAAGTGACACGCTTGTTCGTTTGCCCTCCTATCCCATAAAAAATGTATATAGCAACTAATCTCTATACCAAGAATCAAGACTCTTTTCGAAGGTTATAAACATATATAATCGATGATTGAATTTACTATTCCTCGTGGAAGAGAATTCCTTAGTAATTTGACGATATGAAGTAATACTAGCTATCTATTTGAGTTTTAAAAGGATGATGGTATAAAATAAATATCTTTATACATTGAAAGAAAGCAGCTCCTGTTATTCATTACTTATATATCACTCTCATAATATTAAAAAACCTTCATAGACAGCAACAATTATAGTTCGACACACCTATTTTCTACGACCTTCTTCGATCCAAGCTCTTATGATTTTTTATATTTCCTAGAAATTGTATCTTCGTGTATAGGTGACTTTTACAAATATGATTTAATATTAGTATTGAATCAATATCAAACTTTTTCTTTGTTTTTTTTTTCAAGTAAAATGTTTACTTATCTAACAGTAATTCCATTCTCAAATCTTCAAAGCCAGAATAGATGGATAATAATATCTTTAGATGGATGTCTGAATCTTTATATTATTTGCGTTATTGAAATGATTATTACAACATAAATAATAGCATTATATCATATAGTAATAATAAAAAAACCTTTTAATGAATATTGATCTTCTGGGAGGAGCTGGGAGGCTATAGATATATCTGGAAGGCTATAGACTATTTAACATGCTTTACGGAGTGCCAAGTCAATCAAGCGGATCTATTGTTCTATAGTGTATAATGTGGATTTTACGAAATGCATGCAAATTCTCACTTTGGAGTCCTTGGGGTTTCTATCTTGGTATAGATCGATATTATATCGATATTATAACAGGAGAGAGATTCATGAACTTACGACAAAAAACCAAATAGAACAGAAAAAAAATCGCACAAACTAGTACCAACACCAGTAAGTATGAGAATTTAATAATGTGAAATTACAAGTCGATAAAGTATAGGTACATATATAATATAACGAACATAACATAACTTCACGCGTTTTTCTACCCGAAAGTGTAGGCAGTGGCCGTTAAGCCTCGACTCACCATTATGTTTACTTCCCAAATGGGCTAAGTGGCGAACCTATTGCCATACCGGGCACAAAGTTTTTAGTCATCGATATTTATCACACATATTTATTCGAAATTAATTTTGAAATTCGTAGAGTCATTGGTGCGAGCGGATTTGAACCCGCGACTTCTTGATTCAGAAGCGTGATCCTCGATCACTGGACCACCGAGACAAGCATATATAAATGGGTTCTATTCTATATATTGTTATTAAACTGATGGTAAACTCTTTATGGTGCTAAAAAAAGTGATGATAAGTTCACAATTATTCTTCGAGTTGGTGAATGTGTTACTAAAAGTGGTAAAACGGGTGTGAGAATAAAAACACGTGATACACGTCACAAAAAGCCTCTTTATTTCCACCCGATGTCCGGTGCGGCACTAAAAATCGATTTTTCATGTCATCCGAATACAGAACAAATCCGTTAGGTATGTACCCATAAAATCGTGGTGATGGAAACCCGAAAAAGGCTCAGTGAGAAAAATTCAACTCTTTTAAAATTGGGAATTGACAGATTACCGCAAATGAGTTACATAATTTTACTATTCCCTATTTATTCTACTAATATAATTATGTCATCTCGTCGTTTTTGAGTTATTGAGACTCGGACTCGACTCCTGGCTCACTCTTTTTACTTTTTGCAATTCTTAAAATAATATTCGGCTGGTAAAGGCGTAAAACCATAGATTTATCATAGACTGTAGTAGATGGCACATGTCAGTAAAATTTACTACTAATCATCACTGACAGCACCACCGCGAGTAAACGATTCTCAGGATGTATAACATTCAACACATGAACAATAATTGTGTCAAAGTTGACACTTAGAAGCACTTTTACGCACACATTGATAAGTCACTCACACATCAACAACCCATTTTTGATCTCGTTGTTTGGGTGACTATTGCTTAACTAATAATTTTATATTATTTGCTTTACAGACAATTTTGGTTTGAAGATAGACGAGACTATAGTATAGAAAATATACGAAAGTTTTAGACATATATTACTGCCCTTACATTCAATGAAGTTTATGAGCACGACGATGTTGATAAAGCTTTTAATATTTTCCATGATTTACTAGTTCTATTTTATGACCTGTGTTTTCCAATTATTAAATTAAAAATTAATAATAAGCCAATTAACGCTAAATGGGTTAGTAAAGGGTTAAAAATAGCATGTAATAGGAAAAGACATCTTTATCTTAAATATCTACAGTCTCCAAATAATAGGAATGAGAATCGTCAGGGATATAAAATATATAAAAACATATTGAAGAAATGCACACTGCAGGCACGTAAAATACATAATTCTAAGTATGTAAAAGAATCTAAGAATAAGTGTAAAGCAGCATGGCGAATCATTAAAGACAATATAAGTTCAGATTTAAATCGCGGGGAGATAAACTCACTAAAAATAGGAAACAAAAAAATTACCAAGCCAAATGACATTGCAAATAGTTTTAACGAATACTTTATTAATTTAACTAAATATAATATGTTGACATTACGATGACCATGTATTAAAATTCATAAACAATAATTCAAGTACAGTGTTTCTACATCCAGTTGATGAACGAGATGTTTGTAAAATCATCAATTCTCTTAATAACACTAATTCAACTGGATTTGACAAAATTGGCACAAAAATTTGGAAATCAGTATCTAAGCATTTATCTACCCCATTAACTTATCTTGTAAATGTTTCGTTCCTTCAGGGTAAATTTCCAACTCGTATGAAGTTTTCGGTAGTGAAACCACTGTTTAATAAATTAAAAGCAAAAATCCTTTTTAAAGAAGCTTTTATTTAAGCGCTCTAAAAATAAGAAAATAATATTTCCTTAAAAATTTCAAGTATCAACTTAGAGCCTTAGAGAACTTAGAGCAATCCACAATGCAGTCCTGATCCCAACGCTAACTTATGGAAGCGAGAGCTGGGTATGGCAGAGTGTACATGAAAGTAGAATAAACGCGGTAAAAATGAGGGCACTACGCAAAATCTGCGGAGTGACTCTCGCTGACCGCGTAGAAAACAAGGTTGTAAGGAAGGAAGTTGGTTTGAAAGAGAGTGTCGGTGTTAAAGTAAGAAAGGGCATGCTCCGATGGTTCGGACATGTAGAAAGAATGGTTGATGCAAGACTGACTAAGCAGATATACAATGCAAAAGCGGATGGATGTAGGAGTCGAGGACGGCCAAGACACACATTCCATGACCAAATAGAACGTGTTCTGGAGGAAGGTGATGTTAAGAGCCTCAAAAACCGACGCGCGTGCATGAAAAGAGTTATGAAAGTCAACGAAGCGAGTGAGGCGTGTAAGAATCGTGCCTTATGGCGCTCTGTTCTTTCTGCCTACCCCGCAAGGGATTTGGTGTGAAGTTATGTCATAGTTTTGTTTCAATAAAGATTATTATTATTATTATTATGTATGTATGTGTGTACTATTAACAAGCCCTTTCATTTGCTACCCATATTGTAGAAATGCATAAAAAAAAACAGTTCCTCTATCTTTGATGATCCACCATATTGGATTTAAAATGATGTCACATTATTTATTCAGTTACTCTCAATGAGCCCTTTCATTTGATACCCATATTGCAGAAATGCATTCAAAATATCCATTCCTCCATCTTGGGTGGTCCGCCATATTGGATATAGAATAATGTCACACATCATATCATGCATTGTCATCCAAAGTAAACGTGTATACAAAATTTCAGCTCAATCGGTTGAAGATATCTACTTCAAAATTGAGTTGCAAGATTCCACCGAACATACATACTTACATACATACATACAGTGCAAGCTAAATCAAAGCTTTTAAAAAGGGTAATAAAAGCGACCTAACTAATTATCGTCCGATAACGTTGATACCCATTATATCAAAGATATTGGAGAAAAGTATGCATAATGTTCTTTATAGTTTTTAATTAGTCATAATATTTTAAAATCAGAACAGTTTGGGTTCAGAAAAAAATCTTCAACCACCTTAGCCTGTTTCACTTTAGTTAGATTAATAACAGAATATTTGGATAAAAAAAATCCAGTAGCATCGATATTTACTGATATGTCCAAAGCCTTCGATTTCGTAGTGCATGAGCTCTTGTTGAGGAAATATGAGAAGTATGGTATTAGAGGCAAGGTACTTCTTTGGATGGAAAGCTATTTATCGAATAGATATCAATGTGTGGAATTAGCTGGATTTTCTGAGCGTCAAAAAAAATGTATAGATCTGAGTATAAACACAACAGATATGGTGTGCCTCAAGGCAGCATACTAGGGCCACTGCTGTTTCTTATACATATTAATGGTCTGCCAGAAACAGTTAAATGTAATTGTGTATTGTATGCCGATGATACCAAGTTGTTGGTGGCTTGTGATGACAAAAATTCATACGAAGATGATATTCATTACATTTTAAGTGATGTCTCTAAATGGCTACATAATAATAAATTAAGTATAAATGTTCATAAAACAAAATTAATTCAATATCAAACCATTAACAGTAATCCAATCCCTCTAAGGATTGTTCAAGATGGTACTGTTTTGGAGGGTGTGGAGTCAACTGTATTTCTAGCAGTGACTTTAGATAAACATTGTGGGTGGAAGCAACATATTGATGCGGTATGCTCTAAATTATATAAATATGTCTACGTATTGAATAGACTGAGGCAAATATCTACAATAGACTCCACTTTCTGTGCCTACCACGGATATGTCTCTTCGATTTTACGCCATGGTTTAGTTATATGGGGAAACTCATTTGATATATTGACAGCTTTTAGAGCACAAAAGAGATATGTCAGGGCTATAAGTGGGGCTGACTTTTAGGAAAGTTGTGTTCCATTATTTAAAAAATATCGAACCCTACCCTTGCCCTGCTTGTACACTTTTGAAATTTCAATTTTTGTCCATAAACATAGGTATTTATTTTCAAAAAAAGATTTTAATAGCAATAGAAGTTGCAGATTTCCTAATGAACTGCTACTGCCTAAGTACCGTACCACAGTGTGCGGTAGAAATTCGTTTTGCATGTCCATTAAAATTTATAATAAATTACCTGATAGTTTGAAAATTTTGACATTGACTGTATTTAAAAAACAATTATTTATATTATTGATTGACAAATTTTATTGTAATTTAATTGACTTCTTTGACGATAAAAATTTTATGATATGACATTGTAATCTATTAAAACATATTAATATATTTTTAAAATTTGTACATGACACCTGTATAATTTTACGATATTTTCACAAATAAATAATACTTACTTACTTACTATTTTTGCGTAGAACAGTAGCTGACTACACCGTCGGACACCGTCGGGTATAGAAAGTGGAAAATCACAAAAAATTCATTCATTCAATAAATTCTCATTTATTATCTTGTTCAAGTAACAAGCATCTTTCATTTGAAATCAACATGAAAACTAATAAATTTACTAACTACTAAACCAAATAGATTATTTATTATTGAAGATTAAGTATTACATGAACAAATTTCATGAATTTCTTTGTAATTCTAACACAAAGAACTTTATTATTTTAGGAGCTATAATATTACAGCCTGCTAAATAAAGATCAAATTCATGTTAAAACATTATACATATTTAATTATGCGTAGTATTTATAAAGTAACTAAATTCGCGTATTAAACAAATTTCTTGGTAAAAATATCAGGTACCAAATAGATTTAAACAATCAGTCCGTTATATACGTACTATCGTGAGAATGTCTACTTAAGGGAGCAGAGCAGTAACTAAACTAAACCTGGGTAGTTCACCCAGGGACTATAGTTACTGTACTGTGACTTCACGTGCTTAATATCCAGTGGCAATTATGAATCGAAATGCCGAATTTTTTTTCCAGTCCAGATACACAATGGACCCGTTGTTCATTCTTTAAAATTTCCTTTTATCTAGAATTTTCTAATTATTAGTGCCCTGGAATCTGAAATCACGACACTCCTGGCAACCAGTGAAGCTGAAATGACAACCCTCTTACGGAAAATGGAGGTAATTAGCATGGAATTAGGACTAAATATAAACCACGCCAAAACCAAGCTGATGGTAGTAGACCGTGCTAATAAACTCCAACTCACCGGAGCTCTTGGTCTCGAAACGGTGAAGGACTTTATATATCTTGGAGCTAATATCAGCAACACTGGCGCGTGTGAAAAGGAAGTCAGGAGACGGATAGGGATAGCCAAAAATGCTATGACTCGGCTTCAGAGAATATGGAAGGACCGTAATATATCGCGCAAAACTAAAATTAAGCTGGTCAGTACGCTCGTGTTCTCCATATTCACTTACGGGGCTGAAACATGGACTTTAAAGAAGGCGGACCGGAACCGTGTCGATGCATTTGAAATGTGGTGTTGGAGAAAAATGCTGCAAATTCCTTGGACTGCATTTCGCACTAACGAGTCCATCCTTCGCGAGTTAAACATCAGGACACGACTTTCCACCACGTGTTTGCAAAGGATATTGGAATTTTTCGGTCACATCGCCAGAAGGGACGGACACAACTTAGAACAGCTGATACTCACTGGAAAGGTCGACGGTAGACGTTCAAGGGGTCGGTGCCCGCTGAGATGGTCTGACCAAATCCGCTCATCGTTGAACACCAAGCTGCACGATGCACTTCACGATGCCAAAGACCGCTCGAAATGGCAAAAAACAGTCAAACGTGTGATTTATCAACATGGAGGGTATCACGACCCTCAGTAATGAGGAATACGACGCGAGGAGGAGGAGGAGGAGGAATCTGGTGACGAGCATGTGAAATATAATACAAATCTTAGAACACCGCTATAGAAGCTTAATTACCACTGAGCTATTGAGAGTTTTTATGGCTACTTATTTAAATTTTACTATTGGCCATTTCTGTCAAGCTTTATTATTTTAACAAATCCCATAAATATACAAGTAGCAAGTAATGAAATTATTTCTCAATTAAACTGTGAATATTTACAATCAAAGTGACGAACGATTTCTGTCTGTCGTTTTTAACAACACGGCTTTAAAATCGTAATAAATTTGTACGTAAATATATGTATATACTTATTTATTTATTTTGGTCAATTTAAATGAATTATGATCATGACGATAGGCAAACTGTTACATTACTGAAGTATCGGCGTTTAGAGGTAATTGCTAATGTGCACATCTTGATAGTGCATCTTCGGGTTTAATGACAAAACTGAACCCAAAACAAATAATAATAGCAGGGAACATGACCTCTATTGAAAAAGCCCTGTCAAAAATAGCGTTCCTGTTAATTTTATATCTTAGTAGACTAAGCAATTCAATCTGCGAGTTTGACCAAACTTATTTAAATACTTATCTAAATGCTCTTACTTTATACTAAAACTCGAAGCGGTTGAGCGAATTGCCAAAGCGGCAAATCCAAAGGTTTTTCTATTGTTTCACCAAAGTGATTTCCCCTGAAGTGTTTGAGATAACTCAAGCTTTTTACTGCGTCAATAAAAACCGATTGTAATACTCAAAATGTATTTTTATTTTTTATATTTATGCTTAATGCACTATGTGTAGGCAGAGGCGGCCTTAATGCCATAAGGCAATTTCTACCAGTCAACCTTTGGGTGGTGTAGGAGCCGGAGATATGTTCTATGCGTATGTATGTATGTATGTGTTCAACAACAGTAAATTTAAAAAATTTCGTTACCCTCAATATCAATCAGTAAAAAATTGCCTTACGCATGTCAAAAAGATCGGGCATTTGTCACATTTCGGAAAATAATTTTGTACCAACACCTTCGGTTATAAAGCGCCCATCCCAAAGGAGTCTTACTAAAAACCATAGCCGAACGAATTAACGTCTTTTTAGTATCGTACGGGCATGTGAGTATTGTTTTAGACCTTGTTAGAGATTTTTTTATGAAGCCATTGCGCTATAGTACCATTATATTATAAATGAATTGATTTTCGAAATATCTTGAAAAGGTTTTTGACGCAATTGGTATACCCATGCAAGAAAAATAATTCAACATTTTCTATATAGATGTAAAATATATAAATATATTAAATTTAAAATATTATCACGCAAAGCACAAGATAAATTTGACGCACATTTTCTAAAACACCTAAGTCGTGATGCATTGCGTGTCTTCAAAATCGAAAACTATATTTTATTGCGTATTCAGAAATATAATACATTCTGAAACTGAAAAGCCCATTTATTTGGAATTTATTTTTAATATATTATATTAAATAACAAATATATTATTATTTACATATTTGGATGATTTTACTATAATAATTAGTATATACCCTACCTAACTCTTATTATTATCTCATTATTTCATATTCTTATAGCAAATTTTTATATAGGGTAATGGGCACACGATGAAGTTAGCGTGTCACCTGATAAGCCACTAATACCGCCCATGGACAATAGATATAGTGTTATAGTTGCGCAGGCTTGAGATTGGGCTTCTGGATACCGCTCTCACTGAGCAAAACGCGGCATGGACCCCTTTACGTGATATTTTTATTTATTTATTTAATTAAACTTAATGCACAATAATTTAGTACACAGGCGGACTTAATGCCTTGAGGCATTCTCTTACAGTCAACCACGGGAAGTGCAGAGAAATGTGTTGAGTAGGTGCATTAGTTAACAATTTATATATATATATATATATATATATATAAAATACATAAACATACATACAAAAATAAATACATACACGTATGTAAGATTATGTCTGTGACAGGGTAGCCAACTGATTTAGAAACAGCTTACGTACCTTAGCCTTGAAGCTAAGACGGTTGGTGGACATCCTAACCTCAGAGGGGAGTGCATTCCAGAGGATTACTGATTGAACGAAGAAAGAAGAGTTTATATTCTGAGAGGTCATGGTATTTCACTGGTCGAGCCCATACGTGCAGCGAATGAGCCGCTGTCATAAATTGTCATTTTAAAATTATAGATTATTTTATCGAAAAATACAGGGTCAATAAAAATATAAATAAACTATCTCCAAAAAAAATAACTTAAAAGTAATTAATCACTAACACGAGAAAACAATACACGAGAAATATATCAAAATAGTGAACTGTGCTGAAATGCTTGTCGAAATGTTCATGTCTTTGATGTATATATTTTTGCATGATGTCAGTTTTCAGTGCCAAGTTTCAGAGCTTATCTGACGAGTTAGCTATGTCAGTACAGAATGTGTTCCGTTCTACGTGGACATATACTCGTCTATATGTTATGTAGTTAGAAGTGACATGTTACAGAGCGTTTTTCCACAATATCAAGCTGTCATTTTGCAAACATTAAAAAAATTAACAATAAATTAAATAACTGAAGTTATCAAATATTAACAAACCTACCCAAGGGAATTTAACGTCAAAGAGGGGGACGGCCATAAAATCAAATCGCAATGTTTTGATGAAAATGGATAGTTCGAAAAGATGACATCTTGTACTGACCCCACTTAAAGAGGGATAAGGGTAGTAAAATAAGTGACCAAGTACTTAACACCAAAGCGTAGTATTATTGTAATTAGTAGGAGTAGTATCTATGATTGGCAATGTATTGAATCCACACAGCATTAAATAGCTGATGAAAGCTAAATAAATGATACACTGTTACAAAATATAGATAATTTTAAACCAATGAAACTAATATCAAATAATACCTGTGAAACGCGGGAATAAAGACAGTGATTTTCACTCACAAACTTACTTCATAAAAGTTAAATATTTAAAATAAATAATCGTACTAAAATTTCGACATCGTTTAGAAACCGATTTTAAAAGAAAACTATTGTAGCTCGTGAACAGAAAATATCTGAAAGGAGAGTGTTAATTTAATTTACTAAAAATTTTTAAAACACTTCGGTACATCATTATCTACATGATTTTGCCAAGTGAAACTGAGTGACATTATTTCCTGCTTATTAAAAGAGGGTCACCTCGTCGGAAACGCCTGTCACTCAATTTAAAACGGTTTATGCTACCATAATTGAAAATAAGGCTGCAGGTTGTTCAGCCAAATAGATTTCTCCGATCGAGGGTTGATAAAATATGCCATAAAAATGCTAAAGCAATGCATTTGGATGAGAATATATTTGATTGGATTAAAATTGGAGGATTTTAAAAGACCAATACAAACTGTTTGATAAAAAATCATGTCATGTTACTGGCAGATTGAGAACTTTAAATTTCGATTCACAGTTCAAATTTAAAATATGTTAAAAAAAGAAATAATAGAATACCATTTTTTTTTAAATATCTTGGCATTACAGTCAATTCATAAATGTTTCTTTTTTCTCTTACATTTGCTTTAATAATGAGATACTAAGACCACAACTCCAAATTTATACTTCAGCAAAATTACGGACCCAAAATCCGCGTTCACAATTTCGAATGCCCCTAAAGAAATATAAATTTCAATTTTAAAATCTCCATATTACCGCGCGGTGTCGCACACAAAAATGTGGAAAGGAATTCATAATGCATACATTTATTTTCTTTCATGACGGGACTGTGTTAGTTATAAACATAAAAAAGTGTCGTTTTTTCTTGAATTTTTAGAAAAAAACGAAGCAACAAATATATTTTGTACACTTGGCTATCCTTTTTATACCAACATCACATTTGAAACAAAGTCTGTGTTATACTCCAAATAAAGTTCAGCCAATTGGTAGGATAAATTCATCTAATAGTTTTGGGTTTAGCAATCGCATACAGATAAAAAACTGAACTGAAACAGAACAAAATGTTTGCTCATTTAACATAGGTGTAGAATTCTATTACGCTTTCAAATTTTGATAAATAAACCTACGTGTGGGGTATTTAAATAGAACAAGTTCTAAATAGAGCTTTGGGTAGTGGTTTTGAATAAAATAGAATGTGTCCAGTTGAGAGTTCAGTTGTATTTTAATATGAGTATCAAATTTAGATACTACTTATTTTTTGAGGAGGACCTCTCATTTTTAGTTGAGTGTCTAGTTGCGTGGGATAAGAACGAGGGTAAGGATTCTCTGCCTAGCTTATTATTCCAGTCTAGCTGTTATCTTATTGTTACATAGTGACTAGGCAGCAATGTAGTAATGTCGAAACCTTTATTATAATCCGCTGTATTTTTTCTTGAAATAACTTCACATATAAACATTTTTACAACTTCGTATGTGCTGACACCGGTATACGAACTTATGTTCTAATATTTTTGTCATTTCGTCACTTGTATTCCTTAAGAATATAAATTTATTTTCTGTTAAAATATCATGAAATTTTTTTTCTTACATTACAATAGCTCATATTGTGTGTTTACAATAACAGTTAATAAATTTCGTCTCTAAGAAAATGAGTGAAACTCCTCACAAGTTTGTTACGATTTGTTACGATATTAAAATATAAACATAAATTTTATTACATTCATTTATTATATAATTTAATTATGTTCTTTAGTTATGAGCTTAGTAATGTTTTTTTTTCTAATATATAAAATATCAAAGATATCAATATGATCATAACGAAGTTCCAACCAAAAATTCTTGCTAGCTAAAATATTAATTAGTAATTGAAAATTTGTAGCAAAATTTTCTATTAATCCAGCGATATTTGTAAATTTTCCTTAGAAACTTCTTTAAGTTAAGTTTATAAAACATCCACAAGTATTTGACATAACTATTAAAAGTTATCTATTTTCAAAGCTAAACTTAATAGACCCTTGTCAGTCTGTGTTCCTACATTTAGATAAGTTTGAAGGGTCACATTTATACAGATAACGGAGTGAGTTGGTACTTACAGGACATGCGTCCTTTTCTCATATATTTATACCTTTTAATCTCTGGATTTTATTATAGGTACGTTTTTGAAGTGAGACCTGGCAATAACATAACATATGCGCATATTTTTAAAACTGTCATGACCTCCTGACAGACTGACAAAGAGATATCTTCCTGATTTTTATGGGATAGACTTGATATGTACCTTTAATCATAAAAATGAAGTTGAATTGAAAGGGAAGACGGAAGGGATTTGGCTTCCGGATACTCACTCCACCTAACAAAACGTAGTATAAGCGACTTTACGTTGATATTTGGAGAGGTTATGACATTTCACCGGTTAAGCCAGCCCATTCTTACAGCAAACAGCGTGAATTTACGTGATAAAAGAAAAGTATTTCAAAATAATTATAAGCAGGCAGATTATACAGAACAATAGACAAGCACACGGGGCAAATTTATAATCAAATTAACAATAACATTAGCTTAGTCTGTTGTTCTAATTACTAATCATTTTAGTGGCTTGTATATTTTATCATCTTAAATAGAACAAACGATAATTGGAAACAGTCTCAATTATTTTAATGAATACAGCAGTTTTAGGTTTTTTTTTCTTTTCTTTTTCGAAGAATTGCTTATGTTTTTATTGTTTAACGGATCAAATTAACTGAATTTAATTACTGTAAGAAAAAAATAAGTGTTTTCAAGCGACGCTTTTGTTAAAAACCAACGTAGTTATAAAAATCGATTTTTCTTTTTTGTATTTTTATTAATTGATCTGAATCATATGTTCTAGTAGAGATTAACAATAGTGGTTATCTCGATGACCAGGTGTTTTGATTCTCCTGTTTGAGAGGATCTCAAGTTTGAATCCGGGTAAACCACCACTTTTTTTAATATTTGTAAACACCTCACTTATGGACATTGATCTAGTAGTATATTACTAGTTGTAGTTATGACAATACAAAAAAAATACTAATCATAATAAATAATGGACAAAGAGTAGGAACGTTAAGTAGACTATCTGATCAAAACAAATAAATATACACAAACACTGTCAAAATACACTAAACTTAATATAATACACTGCTAATTTCCACATTAAAACAATATAATCTAGAGCAAGCCCACAAAATGACATCAAAACTCACAGACTATCATCTTTGCTACACCAGCAGTCCTAACTAAACATAACCAGCTACGTGTAATTCGTATAGCATCGTGTACACTTAGCGAATATATCAAAGAAACATTTACATTTGTATAAACAATACTTACTTGAAATGAATAAAACTTTGTTTTTTTTATGGAATAGGAGGGCAAATGAGCAGGCGTTTCACCTGATGGTAAGCAACCAACGCCGCCCATGGACACCAGCAACACATATAGTGTTACTGATGCGTTGCTGACCTTTAAGGGATAGGGGAAAGGAAAGGATGGGGAAAGGGGGGTGGGCCTCCGGGTACCTCTCTCACCGATCTATACGCGGCATGAGCCACTTTACGTAAATCTTCTGAGAGGTCGTATTTCACCGGTCGAGCCGGCCCATTCATGCAGCGAACTGCTTGGCTCTACCACTGTGAATCTTCTTTCATTGTAATCTTCTTTCATGTTCTACTATGATTCTAAATAAATTTAATTATTGACTAAGATTTGCGTGAAATTTTGTCTATACATATCACGTGCGTTTGGATTAAGCCTCTTCTTCACCTTTTATGACGTCACTGTTTTTTACAATTTATAAACAAACCAATCTCAGGGAACTCAAAAAAGGTTACTCCTAATATAAATCACAGTTTCATTATTATTTATTGCTGTTATTGACCACTATGAAATATTTCAAGATTATTGTTGTACAATGACATCTAGTTCTACGTTAAGTAAATAGACGTCACGCAAACAACCGATTTCATCATAAAAGTTATACTCTGATAGGAATGAAACATTGTTGTTCGCCAGTCATTACTACTTTAGCTAGTGAACTCATCATTCATTTGTTAATTAATTTAAGATACATACGTATATAAATTTGTACAGTAATCGATTTACCGCCCCGTATGCATCACAAATTCCGCGACGAATATTCTGAAATGCAATCATGAAGGAGTCTTAACCAGTAATTTCATTTCTCCGGGCACTTCACGATATTGTTACTATAACACATATAAAGTTTCACCGACAAATAATATTGCAATATACGTAAACAATGTGGTACTATGAAACATTTCCACAGAGCTAGAAATAGCAAATCCTGGAAAAAATGCAAAACCGGAAATATTGCGCATCAAAAAATTATAAGTTGTAAAGTACTTTCCTCGTATTGAAATATGAATCTTTAAAACTTAGATATAGCATTAAATTATATCTCTTGTTTATTAGCCTGGATACCTTGTGGTATCCACAGCTGTAGCATTGATGCATGGCTGAATATGATATTGAATCTTGTAGATTCAATATCATATTCAGCATCTTATCGTATCTTCATACAAGAGGAAGTCATCTGTATGTGAGACAAGGCTGGCCTGGTCATTCACGTATCTAATTTGAATATTGATAGAGCCAAATAATGGATAATAGATGTATAATCCGTCTCGAACCGAAAATATTTATATATAACTAGCTGATCCGGCGAACTTTGTTCCGCACCAAAAGTAATAAATTAGTATATTTTGGCTATCATGAGGTTCAATTTGTGCTATTTATCGGTTTTAACTGCTGTCCCGCTATGTTAATACAGCAATATCTTCGATAATATTCGTTTAAATCCCATGCTGTATATGGCCAGCATCATCTTATTACACGCACAATCTATTTAAGACACTTAATTGGATGAAAATTAATGCTGTAATATTCACAATCGCTCCGTAAATAAGGCATTATTTCTCGTAAAAAGTAAAAAAAAATTAAATGGTCACTGTGGGATATCCCTAAAAGATAGACATATACCCTCGCGGACTTTTTTGTAGTCCGTCTAAAGGTGTTTAATAATGTAGAACATTATTTTGATCTATCACTTAGGGTTCAGCCAGCGTTTGTAATCAAAGTCCTAAATCTCGAAAATTATCATTTTTTCTTTAAAACATCATACATGAATTATAGATCAAAACCACCCCGTTAACACCCTCTAACTATTAAAAAAACCGTATCAAAATCTGTTGCGTAGTTTTAAAGATATAAGCATATAAGGGGACAAACAGCGGAAAGTGACTTAGTTTTACACTATGTAATGATATTTCGCGCAAATATTTTCTGCATTTTTACGATTTTCGATAACTTTTGTAAAAATATTTATGAATGCAATTAGAAGGATATTGCTGAGTCATTTAGATATGTATTTTGTCCTTAAATATGCTTAAAACGTTAACTTAAGGTTAATATCGTGAAAATGCGCTCTCTAAAAAATATGTAAGGAGTTACCGTTATGTATCGAAGGAAAATGGTGTGATATGAGTAAAAATGCAAATTAAACGTTGATGTGGTGACTGAAGCGGAAAGGAGTATGCTAAGATGGTTTGGACAAGTTTCAAGAATGCATGAAAGCCAAGTGACGAAAAGAACACTCTTTTAGTCACTTGGCTTTCATGCATTCTTGAAACTTGGTGTCCAGATCCCGGTCACATGGGCTTCGTGTGTACGAATCCCATGTGACCGGGATCTGGACACCAAGAAGAAGAACTACCACGTCGAATAAATGGGTAGCGCCAGATATATCATTCAGTATAAAACCTAAGAGCCTAAAAAATCGACGCGCGTGCATGAAAAGAGTCATGAATGTCAACGAAGCGAGTGAGGCGTGTAAGAATCGTGCCCTATGGCGCTCTGTTCTCTCTGCCTACCCCGCAAGGGATTTGGCGTGAAGTTATGTATGTATGTATCATTCAGTATCTTTATAACTATATACTTATCTATTGAATGTTTATTTTATATCTGATAAAATTAAAAGAAATTGCTTCCCGGATCGCACTTCGCATACCAAAATGTCATCTATTTTAAGATTTTTCCACATCATGTACCAGAAATACGTGATTTGAAAGATAATTATTATTAAAGGCTATCTCAAATAGACTGGACGTTGAACTAACGAAGTTGTAATTTAATCGAACATTTCCCATAAAAAGCCCAATCAAAATAATGGGATTATTATAATTATTTGTTGAAAATTTAAAAAAATATATCATGAATATTTGGTACACATTGTTATATGAAACTCACACTCAAAGTTTTTTTTTTTTTTTTTTTTTTTTTTCCCGCTTAGCACAGCAATCTGTTTTTCTACATTTAGCTGTTATTTTCTTTGACCTCAGCCTGAGTGTGTCTTTAATTTAAAGAGGGGTCCATTGACTTCACTCTTTATAATGTTGGAAAACGGTTTTTGAGGGAGGGAACACTGTTTCTCCTCAGTCTTGAGTGCTGAACGCTGCCAGTGCCTGTTAGTTTAGTAGCTGAGGCATTTACATGATTCGATAACTTGGTCTGATACTTGGAACTTCTGATGGAGATTTCTTGTTTCACCGTATTAAGATTTAGATCTCGTAAAATATATTTATTGCTGATGCATTTAGGTATGTTATACATGCACCTAATGCTCTTAGTTTGGAATCTTTCCAAGATATCAATGTTGCTGCTGGATGCTGTGCCCCATAGTTCGATGCCGTACGTCCATATTGGCTTGAGGATTGCTTTGTAGATTAACATTTTGCTTTCATTAGACAGTTGGGATTTCTTGCCTACCAACCAATACAAGCTTCGGAATTTTGTATCAAGGTGCTTCCGCTTAGTCCAGATGTGACTTTTCCATGTCAGTCTTCTATCTAAGTGCATACCGAGATACTTGACGTTGTCAGAGTGCGGTATTTGCTCTCCGTTAAGGGTAACTGGTGGGCAATCGCCTTTTCTAAGAGTGAAGGTGACATGGACCGATTTACTGTTGTTTGCCTTTATTCTCCATAACCCTAGCCATTCTTCAATTTCTATGAGATGCCTTTGGAGCGTTGCTGATGCGGATGCAGCCTCGGTGTTCACCGATAATATAGCAGTATCATCTGCATACGTGGCTATCATAGTATCTTCTTTTTTTGGTATATCAGCAGTAAATATGAGGTATAGAACTGGGCCTAAAATACTGCCCTGTGGGACTCCTGAGCTAATGTCATATAGCTGTGATGTTTCATTTTGAACTTTTACCTCAAAGCACCTTTTATTTAAGTAGCTTGCCAAAATGGAGTAGAATGAGTGTGGTAGCTGATTTTTTATTTTGTAAAGAAGACCCATGTGCCAAACCCTGTCAAAGGCCTGACTTATGTCCAAGAAAACTGCTGAACAAAACTGCTTGTTTTCAATAGTTTGGCTTATGGTGTTTGATATTCTGTGCACCTGTTCTATAGTACCATGTTTCTGTCTAAAGCCAAATTGGTGTTCTGGGAGAATTTCTTCTAGGTGGGCGTACATTCTGTTGAGTATTATTTGCTCAAAAAGCTTACCCAAGAGAGGGAGGAGACTAATAGGTCTGTATGATAAGGTTTCCTCTACTGGTTTGCCCGGTTTAGGCACCATTACCACCTGTGCAATCTTCCACTGGGATGGGAAATGGCTCAGTCTTAGGCATGAATTAAAGAGCATCACCAGAAACATTATGCCCTTCTTCGGGAGGTTCTTTATTAGGGTCGAATCAATTTGATCATACCCTGGCGCTTTTCCAGTGGGTAGTGCTATAATTTCTCTAGAAATTTCTTTAGGGGTTGCTGCTCTTAGTGGTAGGCATAATTGGTTGGGTGATTGAAGGAAATCCCTAATTTCTTTATCCTTTTCTACATTCCTAGTCTCAAGAGGGGTGAAGACATCTTTGAGGTGAACAGCAAAGGCTGTCGCTTTTTCATAATTTGATCTGGCCCAGGTGTTATCTCTTTTTTTGATTGGCGGGATATGGTTTACAGGTCGTTTGAGGTTTTTAGTCGCGCGCCACAGTGAATAATTAGTGTCTTTGTTAGGAGTCAGGCGAGTTAAGTAGTTTTGAAAGCTGAGATTTTCATAGTCGCTAATCATTTTCTTCAATTCCTCTGAGGCTCTATTTAATTTGGTTTTATCCGAGGGATATCTAGTCCTATGCCATTCCTTTCTTAATTTTCTCCTCTCTAGTGCTTTCATTACTACTTTCTTTGGATATTCTCTATGAGGGGGATTTGCATTTTTTGTAGGGGTTGTTTTGATGGCTGCCATATGAATTATGTAGTTGAATTTTTCAATACTGTTTTCAATATCCTCTGTTGTTTTCAATTTAATGTTTAGTTCTAGGTTTTGAGAGATGATGTCCTTGTACTTGTCCCAATCAGTGTTTTGATTGTATATTCGTGTCGATGGCTCAGAGGGAATGGCAACTTTTGTTTGATTAAGAATAACCGGGGAGTGGTCTGACGATAGGTCCTCACATTTCTCTATTTTAGTGTACTTCCTGCTGATGTTCTTTGTTATATAAAAGTCCAATAGATCAGGTATTTTGTTTAAATCCTTTGGCCAGTATGTAGGCTCACCGTGAGATATGCAATCAAGGTTCATATCCACTGTGGCTTTGTGTAGTTGTCTACCCTTCGGGTTGATTAATTGGGAGCCCCAGTAGGTATGCTTGGAGTTCCAATCTCCTCCACTTATAAATGTCGGTCCTAGCTCCGCAAAAAATGTTTTAAATTCTTCCGCACTGATAGAGTGTCTTGGTGGGCAGTAAACTGCAGCAATAGTTGTATCTGAATTTTTGTAATTTAATTTGATCATAGTTGCTTGAATTTTATCTGTTTTGTATGGGTTTAAGGCATAATGCTTGATATTTTTCCTCACTATAACCGCAGTCCCACCGTGTGAATTTCCAGAAGGGTGGTCAGTTCTATAGGTTGTGTAGTTTTTAAATGTGATGTATGACCTCGGAGTTAGTCTTGTTTCGGAAATCAAAGCTATGTCAATTTTCTCCATTTCCATGAAAAGCTCAAGTTCTTGTCGTCTAGTAGTTATCCCGTTGGCATTCCATGAGAGTATACGGAGGTTTATGCCCTCTGTGAGACCAGTCCTGTGATTAGTTGGACCATCCGGTCCATCATGCTGTCCATCATGGTTTTCATGATTTCTTGGAATCGATTGAACATTATGTCTAACAATTTAGTAGTGTTTGGTCCATTGTCCGTCAAGTTGTCATTTAATTGTTTTTCTTGTAATGTGTACAATGATTGGTCGGTCAGGTTTTTGGATTCGTTTCTGTGTCTTAGTGCGTCGGAATAGCTTCTCGGTTGAGCTGAGGGTTGGGGTTCTTCTGGGGCAGCTTTTGGCTGGTGGGTGTGTACGATAGTCTGTCTTGCTTTGTTGGAGTCTGGTTTTACTTTAATTTTTAATATTCTCTCTTTATATTCTTTATATTTGTTGCATCCTCTGTAACTAGCTGGGTGACTACCTTGGCAATTTGCGCATACAGCGTCTGTTTCAGGAAGTTTTGTGCAAGTAGCTGTTGGGTGGTCATTTCCGCACTTGACACATCTGAAGGGACGAAAACATTGATTTTTGCTGTGCCCAAATCTTTGGCATCTCTTACATTGTATAACTTCTCTTTTCTTGTATGGTGCCTCAATAGTAACTTTAACCTGACCGATGTGTCTTATATTGAATATATCTTTGTTGTTAGGCCGCTGTTCTATATCCACAAAGTAAAGTGGGAGTTTTTGTTTTGTTGTGCGGTGTTGCACGTTCACGACTTGTCTCACTTCGTGCCCATTGTCCTGGAGTTCTGCTTTAATAAGTGATATATCTTCGGATGCATGTAAGCCTCGGATAACCACTCGGTACGCTCTCTCACTTTTTAATTTATATGTGTAGTGGTGTATTTCTTTCTCAATAAGGTATTCTCTTATTATTTTATAAGTCTCGATATCGCTTGGGATGAGCTTGATGATATGCCCTGATCTAAGTGTAGTCAATTGATATTTATCTGGGTTTACTGCCTTATTTAGGATGTCTCTCAGCGGGATTATGTCGATTACTCCTGTGATAAAGATCGGCTCTGGTTTTGGGACATATTCTTTTTTGTTGTTTTCAGTTTCGTTATTTTCATCATTAAGAATATCAAATCTGTTTTGTGTAGGAACCAAAGGATTGATTTCTTTATTCGCTGACTGTTGCCCGGTAGGACTTTCCTGTCTCTTTCTCTTTGCAGGAGGTAAACGGTCTAGTTGCCATTGGTTGCTATTCTGTGCATTCTCTTTTAGAGGAGAGCATGTTTGATCGGCTTTCTTAGCTTGGTTGTCTGGTCTATCCTGCAGTGTACTCTGTTGGTTTTCCTTACAGACAGGTGCTTCTGTCATATTATTACTGCTATTGCAACCGCTGAATGAAAAAGATCTTGGTCTCGTTTCAAATAATCCTTTATGAAAGATTTGTTGTGTTGTTGTTTTTTGTGTTTTATTTTCAGGTTTACTCATATTGTTCCCACGAGTTTGGACGAAATGGTTGTCGCTCCCAGGGTGACGCCATTCCTGTGAGAAGGCTATATACAATGGTGTTCGCCAGGTTCACCAAGGGTGGCGCTAAAGACTGAAACCCCCAGCCATTCATCCTATTGGCGCGGTGCCCACCGTAGGATTGGGGTGAATTTTTATTGAGGCTTTCAACCTCTTGACACGGTCAGTTAAGTCAATGTCCCCGATTCTGTAGACAAGTCCACGGAGTAGCGGGTTGGAGGGATCATTTCCTATCAGCCCCTGGGAAGATCATACGGGTTAGTTAACCGCCGCCCGAGACTCGGCGTTGACCTTTTACAGCTGGTTTGGTCGGCTCTCAGCCAACCCTCCTCCTTTCACATACGGGCTTGGGACCGTCAACGGCGGAGTTGAAACTCAAAGTGATTTTATTTTCATAGGTCTTCACAGACACTTAAAAATAGTCAATGTAAGAAAATATTTAAAATTAAAATTCTTAAACACGAGCGCTTGAGGAAAGTGCCTCTGTGAAACACGGACGCAATCGACACGAGCGGCCCGATTCCGAGTGTAGGGGCTTTCATGAGAAGAATCGGTCAAGAAACTCATGTGCCAAATACTCTTGTCAAAACCATTTAAAATTGATACAATAGTATTATTATCGCTACTGAAAACATAGCAGTAGCTCGTGCATAAAAGGTGTAGCAGCCAGTAATACTCGACCATCACAGTTATGACCCAACCAACATACAATCATCGTCCAACAAGTTAATGAGATAAATTATAAGATGTTAGTCTATGATATTAGTGGAGCACAATTGACGCGACTTCTTCTATTTAGAATGGTAACGTTGTGCAACAAGTAAGTACAATAATAAAACTTATAAATAGCATTTATCAAAACAACATCAACGCAAAATCAAAATTAGAAATGTTGATTACTATTAGAAATGTTTGCAGAACGTCTCCACTTCAAAATAAGTGAACAAATTACAATACGCAAACTACACAATCCGCGTTGAGCAAGCTATTTGACAGTCTCAAGATGACTTGTCCGTCATGAAGTCATTGATGGTGTAGTAAGCACCAGGTTGTATGTTGGAGTAAAGGAAACATTAAAAATATAGCAAAACTTACATAAACATATAACGATCGCATTGAGCCTCCATTATTGAAAACACGCTATTTACCTTGTTAAGTACAAGTAATAAGTAAATTTGCGATTATTTCCGAAAACGAATTCTAAACCGGAAACTTCGAGCCGTTTGCATGAAAGAAAAAATATATATTTTTTTATCATCGCGTTTATTCGTTCATTCATTTATAATCAGCCTTTGTAAGAAGTGCTTCGATAAACTTTTCAGCCTCCTATTTGCGAAGTTTGCGAATAAAATAAGTAAATCCGAGGGAATTTAATACGAAACAGATGTGAGTATTAGGATTGAGGGGTAGGGCGGAGGGGTTGCCAAAGTAATAAAAAACTCCAAGTTATTACAAACACTCTGTGTGTAATCATATCGACGAAATAATGTGATAACATTCAAACATTATATAGGCAGATAGATACACGCTACATATACAGGAGAAACTTTATGAAGATTACAAAGATTTTATGGTTTTCTCTGGAAATAAAAAATACTAGCCCACTTCGGTGAGCTTTTTTTTCTCCTCAAATTCAAAAACTGCCGCGGTAACTTGTTAGCGGACTAAAATAAAAATAAAAAATAGTTCTGATTCTTTGCTTTATAAGAACGGTAAGTATCTACATACGTTATTAGTGTATAATGAAAAAAAGTTATCACAGATTTCGGCCAAATTTATGTAGTGAATGTTAAAAAAAATATAGTAAAATATAGTCAGAGTTTATTTAAACAAACAATGCATTAAAAAAGGTTTGCAAAGAAAATTATCAAAACATAGTTGTTTTTGATCAAATATTCATTAATTGTATGATATAGTATAAATTGGCAAGTATAAAAAAGAAAAAAGAAAAGGGCAGGAAGATGATGACGATTATGATAAAAATATATTAAATAATCACAATATATTATAATAGGTTCTCTCTGCCTACCCAGCAAGGGATTTGGCGTGAAGTTATGTATGTATATTAAACAAATGCATTGAAATACTAGTTACTTCTTGTCACTAACGATGTCTTATTTCGAATTTTAATGACAAATATTTCTAATTTTTTTTTTTTAATATTTTTGTGAACACCCCCTTATTCACATTCATCATTATTATTATTTTTATTACTGAATTTTTAGAACAAAAAAAATACATAGCATCAATCACTGTCTCGCGAAACGTGTATTTTTAATAACAAACCAGATGTACATTAAAAGGTTTTCTTCGTTTTCCTTCCCGCAGTGCTATTGTATTTAGGTATTCATATATTAATGTTACAAAAAGCTGAATATTATAGCTTTTTATTTGTACCTATACTAGCTTTTGCATATAGCTTTGTCAGTGTGTAATTATAAAAAAAAATTAAATATCAATCAAATTATCGGAAAACAAAACTTTGGTTATCTTAGTTCATAATGGACTGGAAGGTGTGATTTTTCTTGTGCAATCATATTAAAAATTTACTAACACCTTGTTTTACAACGATGAACCTGCGTTAAACCACCGCACTCATTTCCATTCACTTTTAAAGCCAAACTAATGTTCTTGGAACCCATAAAAAGAAGACAAATATAACATCCAACTCCCAACGGAATCCATAAAAAGCTTCGCTATTATTCAACACTAAAAACTCTAGTGATTACTGGAATCCGGCGCCCGAAACCGCTTCGGCGCTCAGGTGGTGCCGAATCCCCTTGACAAATAGCTCGAGAGAGAGGTATATTTACTTTACCCACTTTGAACTCAAATAATATTCCTTTAGTTCACTAAACTCGTTCGCAATGTGTAATGTATATAAAATAGTTGTATTTGGTTAAAAATATTTTTTCGCCTTTATGTATTAATATTATATATCCTACACTACTGCTTTCAAATGTTTGTATTTTTTGAGTAAATAATGATGTCTTAATTTCAATTCTAGAATTATGTATAATAATTATATCTTGGACACAATACACACAGCGCCCACTAGTTCCAAACTAAGCAACTAAATGCTTGTGCTATGGATACTAGATAACGAATATGAATACATTTATACCATTTTTGTAAATACATACTTATAATACATAAAAAAACACCCAGACGCCATACAAACATTCATTCTTGTCATAAATATTTGTACTCGGCCGGGGATCGAACCCGCCAACCTCGATTGCAGACGGTTGTTTTTCCAATGAACCACAAGGCCCGTCGTATTTCAATTTAAGATATTGATTCGTGGCTAGATTCATCTTAACTGCTAGAGTAATATTTTATTTACATTTATTATATGGGTAATATCCTTAATAATAAAAGTTACACATTCTTTTGCAAACTATGAAATTTTCATTACTTTTTCTTTTGCTGTTTTCATGGTTAAATAAATATGAGTGAAAGATAAAAACAGCTCATGTCAATTTCAGTAGGATGTCGTGGATATTTTAACTTTAAATTTGGCGAATAAAATTAACATGGTTATGGTAATCCAAAGGCACTCGGCCAGTAATAAAAACAAATTAAAGAAAAGCCCAACCTCACATTAACTTACAGATCTGTTTATATTATCTTCTAGTACTATCTTAGCCTCTAATTTCGAAAGTTATATGATCTTAATAAATTGCTTCTCACAAATGTATATTAATCTTCACAAATATTTACAAACTTCAATAATAAAACTGTTGAAAATTAATGAACACGTTTATTTTGTTATTTAAAAGAACAAAGACATAAATGGTGAGTTAGATATTGAAGTTACCGAAAGAACAATGAATAAATTAAGTAATGAATTTCTTTTCATAAATTAAGTAATAAATTAAGTAATGAATAGAATACTGTATTAAACATAAGGTCCATTGTATATTACATAACTATTTCTATCTTCAACACCTACATGTGACAAACTAATTATCTAACTACCTGAGTATCCAAACTCCAATTCAAGGTCTAGTAAATAAGGATACTTTTCTATGGCCGTACAGGAAATTTTTGGAACTGAAACAAAATTTAAAATGATGTCCAGGGATGGTAAAAATGTTACCACTTATTTCATATTAACCAAGTTCAACGACATTGAGAATTCAATAGCTCAAACTGAAAAATTAAATTATGCACCCATTTTTTCATCAATTTAATGTCAGATACCTATTCCATTTGGAACATAAACATAACGGCGAGACGAGGCTTAGCAGCCGCTGCCTACACCTTCGGGTAACAAAGGCGTGAAGTTATGTTATGTTGTGCCAGATATGAGTTTTGGCCACGATTGATAGATGTAACATCAATGATAAAATGCTATATATATTAAAATATAACTACAATAATGTATACAGATACACAGTGCAAAAGAGGAAGGATGTAGGAGTTGAGGACGACCACGACATATGACCACTTAAAGGAAGAAGGAAGTTGATGTCAGGAGGCTTATGAATCGATCTATGTTGACCGTCAACACGAGTTATGAGTTTCAAAGAAGCTAGTGAGGCATGAGAGAATAGTGCGCCACAATCGCTCTTACCTCTTTGTCGAACTCCCAAGGGACTCGGCGTGAAATTATCTATGTACATACAATTGGCGAATACTTCATCTTTTTTGAAAGTCACTTAAAATAATGTAGTATATTTGATACACCTACTTTGCATTATATGTTGCAATAAGTACAATTGTCACGTTCACTTTACTCTACCCCGTTGTGAATAGAACTGAATGCAATTTTCTATAATATCAAGCGATACACTTTACTCTTTAAGTATCGTATGTATTTTTTTACATACATTACCTTGAAAATGTACATCATAGTACATTTTTAAAATATTACTTAACACAATACACGTATTGTATTTTTTTATTTAGTATCCAAGTTAAGTAAATAACGCTATGGAACTATAGAAATCATAGTAATACTATATTTTAAATAGATATGCCATACAAAAATCTATGCTTCATCCATATCTCACCCACTGACCGGTATTCACACACATAAACATAACATAACATAACTTCACGCCTTTGTTACCCGAAGGTGTAGGGAGCGGCTGTTAAGCCTCGTCTCGCCGTTATGTTTACATTCCAAATGGAATAGGTGGCGAACCTATTGCCATACCGGGCACAAAGTGTTTCAGTCATCGATATTTATCACACATAACTTTTGAAAACAATTTCGAAAAGTTATTGGTGTGAGCCAGTCTCAGGATTCGAACCCGGACCTCCGGATCAGAAGCTGTGTGCTCGACCACTGCGCCACCGAGACTTAGCCGGTATTCAGTAGTAAATATTTGCACAAATGAACCATGAGACCCGTCAATTTAAATAAACACCGGTACTGTCCTCTTCCCTTTCATTCTTATCCTATTTTTAGTTTAGTTTATTTATTACTAATCTATATCAGAAATAGAACATGCTCATTTCAAAATATATATTATTATATATATATATATACCTATGACATGACTATGAAAGCCAGAGATTAGTGTAAATGTATGAGAAAAGGACGAATGTCCTGTAAGTACCGACTCAACTAGTTATGTTATCTGTATATCTGTGACCCTTCAAAGTTATCTAAATGTAGTAACACAGACTGACAAGGGTCTATTAAGTTGGGCGATTAAGTTTAGCTTTGAGCAGCTAACTTCTAATAGTTATGTCAAATACTAAATCATCAATCGTTTGAAATGTAAACGGAGTATTTAAATAAAAAATATTTAGCTGATTATTGGGTTTTTGGACCTGGCTTTTTAATCTGATCACTAGACTTAGCAGAATTTTTGATCCTCATAGTAGGTATTGAAGCCTAGATTAGCTAATGGCAGTTATCTATATTTATCACATATAATTTCCGAGAACTTATTGATGTGAAAGCCCTGAACTAGATGTCGGACTGCTGCATCATTAGGTGTTATTGCCGTCTATTACGTTTGCGATTAGAATTGTTACGGTTTAAAAGTTACGGTTTGAAAATATGTCTTTATAAAAATTGTAGAGAAAAAAACTGCTTAGTATACTTTAATATGATAAGGTATATACAGAAAACATACAATACCGATCTCTCAAATTGCTCAAATAACATAACTTCACGCCTTTTGTTACCCGAAGGTGTAGGCAGCTGCTGTTAAGCCTCGTCTCGCCGTTATGTTTACGTCCCAAATGGAATAGGTGGCGAACCTATTGCCATACCGGGCACACAGTTTGTCAGTCATCGGTATTTATCACACATAACTTCCGAAAACAATTTCGAAAAGTCATTGGTGTGAGCCAGTGTCTGGAATCGAACCCCGGACCTCTGGATCAGAGGCCGTGCGCTCGCCCACTGCACCACCGAGACGATTGCTCAAATAATACTAGTTATTGTCTGTGTGTCGCCCCCATATTATGATTGACAACCCATACCCCATACCCACATATAAACCCGACACGTAAATCATATTTGTTTACAAGTTATTAAAATATCAAATAAAAAGACCATCTTGCTTAAACATACATTAAATTATATTTGGTTAAAGGTTATCTAGGAACAAACATGAATCGATTAACCCGTCAGTTTCCGCACCATGTAAGTAACTTTGAGTTAGCAGGCAGTGCAAATATACCCCTATTTTGATAGTAATACGTATATCATACTCACAAACATGTTGGAAGGAATGACAGCTGTACTTATTCGGATTAAAATTATAAAAATCAGTTAGTTCATTTTGTTAGTAATACTAGTAGTAGTTGAGTAATACTTTCATTAAGAAACATGATTTTACGGACCCTTAGAACACAGTCAAACTGGTCACTGTATAATGAATTATACTAATATTGATGTAAGATTTTTTAACAAAATTGGCTGTTAATATCTATATACTCTCGAGAGCAATGAATCCGGGTCACTTAAAGAATGTTAAAAATCTCGGAAACTAAAAATGATAGGTTAATGCAATAAATTGTATTTAATAGACAATGTAATACTCCTTAAATGAAAGTAAAAAAAATATGAGTCACCATACATTTTATTAACACAAAATTACATAAAGAAAAAATCTGCTGATCTCTCCTTAAAACAAAAATAGGAAACATGAAATTTTTGAACTTTATTACGATTTTCTTGAATTTTAATACTTCGTATTGCCTCCTCGTGCTTCCATTACTGCGTTTACGCGGTTTGGCATGCTGTACACCAAGTTCCTTATACGATTTTGGGGAATATTCTCCCATTCCTCTGTGAGAGCAATTTTGAGCTCACGAAGCGTGATTGGGGGAGGGTTTCGTTGTTTTACGCATCTGCCTAGCTCGTCCCAAGCATGCTCGATCGGGTTGATATCCGGGCTGCGCGCTGGCCACTCCATACGAGTAATGTTCATCTCTTGAAGGTAGTCATTCACAATCCTACCTGTATGAGGTCGGGCATTGTCATGCATAAATATAGCATCCTCACCTAAATTGACCATAAATGGACCAACGTGATCATTGAGGATTTCTTCCACATATCTTACGCTAGTTAAAGAGCCGTTTTCTATGATCACCAGCTCTGTGCGACTTTCAGAAGAAATTCCGGCCCACACAAGTACAGACCCACCACCGTAGGCTACTTTTTCCTCGATGCATGCTTGCTTGAATCTTTCCCCTGGTCTTCGATACACTCTGTGTCTTCCATCGTGCTTGTAGAGCATAAATTTTGATTCGTCGGAGAACATAACTTTTGACCAATCTTCAATACTCCAATTTACGTGGCTCTGGGCATATCTTAGTCTTGAAATACGATGCCCACGCTCCAGTTTAGGGCCGTTTGCAGGTCTAAGGGGTTTTAAGTTAAATTCAGCAAGCCGACGTCTTACTGTCCATGCACTTGGGTTACTTCCTCCGAGGCGTCGAAACTGATTGGTGAGAAAGCGATTTCGAAGCATGGTGTTCACCAAGTATCGGTCTTCTCGTGCTGTGGTATACCTGGTTCTGCCCGTTCCTGGTCTGCGTAGGTTAGAACCAGTTTCTTCGTAACGTCGGAGAACTCTTTGTACTGTTGACAGCGACACACCAACAGTCCTGGCTGTATCGCGCTGACTCCGGCCGGTTTCCAGCATTGTAAGTATTCTGGTGCATTCTTCAGGCGTAAGCGACATAATTTCAGCTTGAATAATGAATATAGAGCACTATCAACATGGTTTATGTACCCACATAAATGACAGATTACAAACAAAAGCAAAACCAAATGCTGTAATTTCGTAGTTCCATCTTCGAAAGTGGCCCTTTTTCAAATTTGATTTTTTTATGATATAACTTTACAATAACTAAGAAGTTTTAATACCTTCATTTAAGGAGTATTACATTGTCTATTAAATACAATTTATTGCATTAACCTAGCATTTTTAGTTTCCGAGATTTTTAGGATTCTTTAAGTGACCCGGATTCATTGCTCTCGAGTGTAATTAACTTTGTAAAAATTAGGTCTACCGCTTGAGCTATAAGGTAGATTTTGTACCTGTACCAGAGATATAAATACTTCAAGCGGAGGATGATATTTATCAATAACAGTTAGCGGTCTGTTAGTCTCTTTCACTAGACAGGTAGGAACCCCAGGTAGGAAATTCTCGAGACAAGCTTTTGAAAAATGTTTCAATTTAATTACGAAGACAAATAATACTTAACTAATAATGGTTTAAGAATTATTGCCAAATAATACCGAAATATTAGGAGAAAAAATGTTTACTCTGTGTAGTCTAAAATATAATCAAACTAATTAAACATTAGCCTAATTTTGTGGAAACACTTCCTAATGTTTGTTCATCAAATTACTTATTTGTATAGAGCTAATCATTTTAGTGGTTTGAATATTTTATTACCTTAAAGAGAACAGATGGTAATGAGACACAATGAAAGCCTTCATGTTTTCAGGCCTTGTTATTTATAGAAATTAACTAACCCGGCATACTTTGCTCCGCCTGAGAAGCAATAAATGAATAAAAAAAGAAAAATAGCCTAGGTTACTGCTTATTATATCAGCTACTTGCCGATAAAAGTACCGTCTTGATTGGTCTTGCCATTTCACAGACTAGCCTTAACAAACAGATACAAAAATTGTAAAAAGAACCAATACATATAATAAAAGTGTAGGAAAGTAGAAACTGTACATTGAATATTTTTTTAGAATACTTGAGACATGATCTACAGTCAATGATGAACCTAAAAATATGGTTAAAAAGAATTAGTCTCTTTGTCTGTTTAACTGTTTGTCTGTATTTTTGTTACGGATAAACTCTAAAAGTACTGCATGCTTTTGCGTCCAATTTTTCATAAATATAGCCAAGAGTTCATTTCAGCACATTTGCTAAATATTATCACGCTATCACTAATTAAGGGTGAGCAATAAACCGTTTGATTGGCACGGGCAGCGTTATTGAAATATAACAAAAACTTTAATTTTTAAATGTGTGTATAGATAAGGGCAAATAAAAGATATTTCTAGGTACATATAAGTAATTAACAGTAGAGCCTTTTCACAGTATGTCTCGACATCACCTTTAGGAGTTATAAAAGCATTGTTATGAAAAAAGATTATTAAAAATAACACATTGTGTATTCTTAATAATATTATTATATACTTGCAACCTATTTCAATGAGGACTTGTTAAGGAATTCATTGAAAAGAAAACCTGATTTGACAGCTTTTTTACTTTATTTTTGCTATGTTATTGATGAAAATGCTACAAATTAAATTAGCAATTTCAGTAATATTCATGCTTAATGTTATAAGAACGTCAATGGTGTCCATATCTCTATATCATAGTCCATATATCTAGTAAATAATACGTAAAAAAGGATTGTGATATATTCATAACATTAAATAAAATTTAAAATTTAAAATATTTCATTGAAATAATGATATTGATTGATATATAATTAGATCTTTAAACAGTCTCGGTGGCGCAGTGGGCGAGCGCACGGCCTCTGATCCAGAGGTCCGGGGTTCGATTCCAGACACTGGCACACACCAATGACTTTTCGAAAATTGTTTTTGGAAGTTATGTGTGATAAATATCGATGACTGATATACTTTGTGCCCGGTATGGCAATAGGTTCGCCACCTATTAATACCATTTGGGACGTAAACATAACGGCGAGACGAGGCTTAACAGCCGCTGCCTACACCTTCGGGTAACAAAAGGCGTGAAGTTATGTTATGTTGTAATTAGATCATTCAAGTCAAAACAAAACTTACAAACACTGCAAAAAAATACATAATTAAAAAAGTACATAAGTAAAAAATTCTCTATGGATTTCAACATTAAAGCTCTGTCATCTTGAGATACGACACGATCCTAGGTAACGTTGAAACGTTATCTACCTTGCTACATTAACCGTCCTAACTAAACACGAATCTAGTGTGGCACTTGCTTTGATGTAAGACAAATATTCCCGTTTGTATTAACCTTATTATATATGATATGAACAAATCTGGCAATACAGTTTCAGATAATACTTATAATATATATAATTGAAAATTCAATTAGTTTACAGTAAAGTCAGCCAGAATATTATCTGTCCATTATTCGTTAGAGGTCAAACACCGCTGTCTTGGAAAACCAATACGAAAGAGCCTTAACACAATATTCGATCTCATTTATAAGTCCATAGAGATGAGATTAAATAAAGCCATGTTATTTAGTAGCCTGTATACATAACCCTTTTATATGTGACCATTATAGAAGTAGATAATACTATGTACATATTGCAAAGCGAATCCTTGGTGAGTAAGCTCGAAAGTTTCTTTGATTTTAAGACAATTTTATTAGTTTCTCCAAGTTTACTCCAAGAAGCGTTTATGTATGAGACAAAATTTTCTAGAACTGTGCAAAAACAAAATATTTATTTTTTATCAATTGTTTTGATAAGGTCGAGGTACCCACTGTCCGAATGACATATAATTCTTTTTCACAGCGCCATTTAGTTTCAACGCAAAGCAACTGGCGCTTGTGTTTTAGAACTAAACAGCGGAGACTACGCTTAGATATTTGTAAATCCGTGCCTGTAATACAAAGAAATATAACCCAATCCCCGAACAAAAGTATTTGGCCTCGAGCGCAAATAGATCCCGCCAATAAAAGCTACAGCTACAACAGTTTTTGACAGTAAGAAAGATTAAAATTTCACTAAAATTAAACCTTTACAAAAACTATCATCCTACATAGTATAAAACGAAGTCGCTTTCCGCTGTCTGTCGCCTTATCTGCTTAGATCTTTAAATATACGCAACGAATCTTTTGCGGTCTTTTAATAGATATAAGGTTTTAATGAGATGGTTTGTATGTATAATTCGTATAGTAACGAAAAAGTGCTAATTTTCAACATTTTATCACTTTAATTATAAATGCTGTAAAAAATACTTGTGATGCGGAACAAAGTTAGCCGGGTCAGCTAGTTTAAATTAATTTATCCATTCACACACGCACACATGCTCGCATACATACAGAGTTCACTTACAAAATTTTGGGTGTTCTACCCATAGCTCCTGACGAAGGAAGTTGTCGTAATAAAAACAACACAGCCATTTCTGTCTGTCCGTTGTGGAAATTTTCTTTTTATGTTAACTGACACGCTTGACATTTACTTAAGGTAATGTTTGTTTTTACTTACTAGGAACATTTTACTTTGTGTTAGAGTAATATTAGCCCGAGTCTAAAGTGCCACCCCTCACCTTTCATACAAAATAAAAAGGGGTTTTTTATATAATAATATGTATATCGTCATGACATGATATAGACATAGGAAGCCGAATAAAATTCTTGGTCCTTCGAACAGGATTAATCAGTTAACGAAATTATATTAAAAATATTCGTAGTTTTAAAAAGTCCCGAGTTTATTCCATAACAGTATTTGTTCGTAGAAGTTCAGTTTCCAATATTAATTTCGTTAATAACTTTCCCTTGTATGTGTTCTATTAATTTCAATTCAAATAAACGGAGAGTTGAAAGCGAACCTACTTTTTTGGTACTGGACTTTTACTGGACCACCGATGCTAATCCATTCCATCCATTTAATTGGATTAGATTAATGGATCTATATTAAAAGCGTTATGTAGTAAAATTCTGTGATAACTAAGACAAAACTATTGGATAATGCAAGTGCAATTACTTGCATTTTCCGATTGCACACACAATATGTCACTCTATTAATCAATAGAGTCATGTCTTAATCAATGTCTTTTATTTTCTTGTTTTTTTATGAGATAGGAAGACAAACGAGCAGGCGTCGCCTGATGGTAAGCAACCAACGCCGCCCATGGACACCAACAACACATATAGTGTTAATGTTGCGGCCTTTAAGGGATAGGGTATAGGGAAGGATGGGAAAGGGGGGTGGGCCTCTGGGTACCTCTTTCACCGAACGACACGTGGCATGAGCCACTTTACGTCGATCTTCAGAGAGGTCGTGGTATTTCACCGGTCAAGTTGGCCCATTCATGCAGCGAACTGCTTGGCTCTACCACTCTTTAAAAGGTGGTGGTAGGAAAAGGGTTGCATTAAATTAATGCAACCCTTTTCCTACCACCACCTTATAGTGTGCCTTTAGTTTCGGGTTAACAGTGACCGTGATATACACTACATTGATTGATTATTTTCTGGAATAAGTTGGATATAAATATTTTGAATATCTTATTTGATAGAGATATAACAGTGGTAGAGCCAAGCAGTTCGCTGCATGAGTGGGCCGGCTCGACCGGTGAAATACCACGACCTCTCAGAAGACCGACGTAAAGTGGCTCATGCCACGTTTCGTTCGGTGAAAGGGGTACCCGGAGGCCCACCCCCTTCCCCATCCTTTCCTATCCCCTACCCCTTAAAGGTTGACAACGCAACAGTAACACTATATGTGTTGCTGGTGTCCATGGGCGGCGTTGGTTGCTTACCAACAGGTGACCCGCCTGCTCGTTTGCCCTCCTATCCCATAAAAAAAAATGTTGTGCGGTTAGTATAGCGATGTAGTTTGCGGCACGAACGGGCCGTCTTATGTCTTAACTGGTAAAATAACACGTCATTTCAGGATATCAGCATAAAGTGGCTCATGCCGAGTTTTGTTCGGTGAGAGAGGCGGTATTCGCGGAAAGCATTTATAACAATGAAACGCTTTGTTATGAATTACATAATTCGTTCATTCATAGTAAATTAAAATTGTAAAAAATCTCCAATTAATTTTCACAAGGGACTGACGGTAAATCCAGTGCAATATATTTTTTTACAAAAATATCGATTTCACGTTGAAATTGATTTTTTTAAAACAATTATTTGATTAAGTTGATGTAAAGTTTATAACAAAATTAACATTCGCACTGACATAATGGATTTACTATGTCAGTACAAACTTACTACGAACGAAATTATCGTTATTAATATAAAATTTTGAGAATTTCGAAATGCTGTGTGGCGCCGGCTTAGAATACCGCCACCCCAT
This sequence comes from Euproctis similis, assembly GCA_905147225.2. Classification (NCBI taxonomy): domain Eukaryota; kingdom Metazoa; phylum Arthropoda; class Insecta; order Lepidoptera; family Erebidae; genus Euproctis; species Euproctis similis. The sequence goes on from LR990106.1 coordinate 20,334,355, forward strand.
CTCTTCCCGTGGGTGTCGTAAAAGGCGACTAAGGGAAACGCTAGAAAAATGGGCAGCAGCATTCTCTCTTAAGACAATACAGCCTACTGCGATCGCCAACCCGCCTGCCAAGCGTGGCGATTATGGCAAAATCCCCCCATGATTGAGCGGACCGGCAGTTGTGGCGCTCTATGGGGGAGTCCTATGTCCAGCAGTGGACCTCAAAAATGAAAAAATGATGAAATGATGAAAAAATGAAAAAATGATGAATATAAAATATTAATTTATTATGAAATATTTCGTTGAAATTTCAAATATAAATGAGTTGTTGTTTATTTATGTTCAATTTCGAACACAAATATTTGTTATCTACAAAACGAATTCATTTTCGTTCACGAGAATTGTTTAACTTGATCTAATAGTTTTTGTTACAATGAATTAATCAAGTTAGCATATTTATTTACTTATTTAATTAACGAGTTTCCTTAAGCTTGTGTCCCATAAAACCGATTATTTGATTTGGCCTGGGCGAAACTTGACGTCACCCCGCAAGGATCGGCAGAAAGAAGTCTGTTTCACTGGGGCACAATCCACACAATTCTTGGATAACTGGGTTTTTATTGATCCTGATGGTGTCTCCAATTATATACAACAACAGACACTGAGATTTTGTTAATTATCTAATTCCTTTAAATATTCAACTAATCTTGTTTATAGATAATAAAAATATCTTGGACATAATACCCACAGCGCCCTCTAGTTCCAATCTAAGCAAGTACATGCTTATGTTATGGAAACTAGTTATGGAATAATAATACATGTATGCTTTTCTTTTGTAAATACATGCTTATTAATAGTATCAATATCAATCATTACATCTCGGTGATCCATTGGTCGAGCAACCCGCTTCTAAATCAGTCGCTGGTTCGAATCCTCACACTGGCTCACACCAATGGCTTTTCTAAATTCTTTTCGGAAGTTATGTGTGAAAAATATCGATGAGTGAAAACTTTGTGCCCGTATTGCCGTATTTGGGTCGTAAACATAACCGCGAGACGAGGCATAACAGCCGCTGCCTACACCTTTAGCCAGAAAAAGGCGTAAAGTTATGTTATGCTATAAAAACTTTTAGGCTTTCGCGTTGCATATTACTCAGTGATAATGATGAACGGGAATTAACGCGACACTGTTTTAGGTAAACAAATATTTACCTTGATTAGCTTGACGTTTCGGCCAGGTTGCACTGGCCGTGGTCACAAGCAGACTGAAGTGGCGCCCTCACGACTCCGTAGATGAGGTAGATGTTTGTATATCTACCCTCATCGCTTGGTGCTGTTTTTTCATCGTTTTTATAGAAACCGTCACACTACACTTATGACGTCCCTATTCTGTACGCCCTACGACGCGTGTCTATTCTGATAGATTAGCCGACTGTGAACTAAAGCGAGGTGTTACTATTTTATTAATCACTGGATTCCGTGTTGCGGAGAGCTTGAATCCATCTTCCCGATTAAAATTTTTGTGTTTTTTAATTTCAATCGCTTCACGCACAGCTCTTGGATAATAGTGGCGATCATTGGAGAGGACTTCCGGATGGTCGAACTCGATCCAGTGATTAATGCCGCCGAGAATTATGTGCTCGGCTATCGCTGATTTGTTCACCTGTCGGTTATGCTACTTATAATCATCCAGACGCCATCCAAGCATTCGCGCTTCCTATAAATATTTTTACACAGGTGGGGATCGAATCCGCCGACCTCAATTCCACAGGTTGTTTCATGTCTTAAAAAAACGAAGTATCTCTAAAATGACAATTTAATTTTGCACGGCGCATGTCTCACATGAAATTCTATAGTCTGTTATTAACTCTATAATGTTATGCTGTTAAATATTAATTCACTAAACTCCAGAACTATTCCAATTATTATTTTTTTAAATTATTGCTGCTAGATTAGGTACAAAGTACAAGCTAACATAACTTAGCTTTTGTTCAGCTGTAATAAAAATGACAAAAATTGTATGTTGAATAAAAGGTCAAAACTGCGGGCTACGACTAGTCTATCTAGTAATGAACATGTTTGGGTAAACTAATGAGACGTACTTTCGTTTTACACTTACGTACTAAATGGTCCTGATTGTCTAAGATCCCAGAGCCAAGAGATGCAAGCTTTATTGTTTTCTACCGGACAAAATATTATATTATCAAGAAGTCAAAGAAGCTTGATTTGCGTAGGTCTTCACAGACACTAAAAGATAAGCAATGTACAAAAATTTAGCTTATTATTTCTATGAAATTCTTAAGCTCCGAGCGCTAGAGGAAACTGTCTCAGTGGAACATGGCATCGTATATACAATAAACATTCTCATTTATCTTTTAAAGATGCTTGAGGATCGTTGGCCCATATTACATACTAGTAATGAAACGTGTCTGACAATTCTAAATTAAAATTGTTTGAAATTTCCCTGAAATTACGTACATACGATTAATACGACTTCATTCGCAGTGGTAGCGTCACGTAGTTTCCTGTATGAATGGGCCGGCTCGACCAGCAAAGTACCATGATCTTTCAGAATATCGACGTAAATGCGCGTTTCGCTCGGTAAAAGACGTCTCCGGAAATCTAACTCATTCCTCTCTCCCAATCCCATCCTTTTTTTTTTTTTTTTTTTTACGCGAGGAAATGCTTTATGCACACCCCCCGCCTGGGTGCGGCAGGGGGTAGTGTGGGACTCCCAAAACAGTAAACTGAAATCCGATCCTAGGGTTACCCACTAAAACCTCGCGGCGGCCTTCCTCCGGCGTTGGGGTGGTCCAGGATTCGGATAAACCCCTCTGGTCCACCCCGCCGTCGCCCCCCCTCCGTCACGAGGGGGTGCTCATCCTCGGGGAGCCTCGGCGAGGCTCCCCCGGGCGGGGCGGCTCCGACCGCGCGCTGTAAAGAGGCGCGCGGCCGGCGGCGCCCCCGACGACCCTCCCCGGCCGCACCGGGGGGTCATCCTTCCCGGGCCGCGACCCGGGCGCACCCGCGGGGTGTGCGCCCTCGCGGCCCGTCAGCGGCGGCGATCACTGAGCTCGCCGCCGCCGCCTTCGAGCGGGATCGGCTCTCTCCCGACCCCGCTCGGCGGCCTCCTTCTGGAGCATCACTGCTTCGCAGAAGGAGACCACAGCCCTCCACTCCTCCTCCTGTGGGGACAAGTCTCGCCCGATCCCGTCGACCAGGACTCGGCGCTCGGCCGCCCAGGCCGGGCAGACCTCCAGCGTGTGCTGGGCCGAGTCCAGGTCGGATGCGCAATGGTGGCATCTCGCCGTCTCTTCGCGTTTTATTCGACTCAGATACTCACCGAAGCACCCGTGCCCGGTGAGTATCTGAGTCAACCTGTAGGTGACAGTGCCCCATTTACGGAGCACCCAGGCCTCGAGGTGGGGCAGGACGGCCCCGACGGCGCGCGAACGCGTACCGCCCTGGAGGACCAGCGCGTCGCGCCAGTCCCCCAGGACCCGCCGGAAGGCCTCCCGCCTCCGCACTTCGTGTCCCCGCGCATCCCCCCCTCCCCGGCCGAGATCGTACGCGGCTGCGTACATCTCGGCCAGGATGATGAAGGGGGGATAACTCGCGAGGACCGTCGCCGCCTCGTATGAGATTGTACGGTAGCCCCGCACGATCCGTATGGCCATGATCCGCTCCAGGCTCCTCAGCAGAGCCCTGGAGCGGGAGGCCCCCGCGAGGTCTCGCGACCAAACGGGGGCCCCGTACAGGGCCACGGACCGCACGACGCCACCGTAGAGGCGGCGAACTCCCTCCCCCGGTCCCCCGAGGTTGGGCAGCAGGCGGTGTAAAGCGCCCGCCACCCGTCGCGCTCGGGGGACCATCCGTACGAAGTGCTCCTCGAAGCTCCAGCGGCTGTCCAGGGTGAGGCCGAGGTACTTCATGTACCGCCCCACTGGGACAGCCATGTCACCCACCTGGATCCGCGAGGCCGGGGGTTCCCTGCCTCTGGTGAGGCGGTGGAACCACAGCGCCTCACTTTTGTGAGGCGCCACCTCCAGGCCCAGCCCGCGGATCCGTCTGACGACGATCGCCACCCCCAGCTCGGCGAACCTGAGCGTCCGCTCGAAGTCGGGCCCCGTGGCTACCACCAGAGTGTCGTCTGCGTAGCAAACGACACTCACACCACGGGGCAGACTGGTGCGGAGGACCGGATCGTAGGCGAGGTTCCACAGCAGGGGCCCGAGCACGGACCCCTGCGGAACCCCGCACGTCACCTCCTTCCTCTGCTCCGTCCCGAATCCCAATCCCAATCCCATCCTACTCCCGGACACCTGCAGCACATATAGTGTTACAGTTGCGTTGCCGATCTTTAAGGGATTAGGATAGAAAAGGATGAGGAAGAAGGGTGGGCCTTCGGGTACCTCTTTCATCAAACGAAACGCGGCATGAGCCACTTTACGTCGATCTTCTATGAGGTCGTGGTATTTCACCGGTCGAGCCGGCCTATTCATGCAGAGAACTGCGTGGCTCTACCACTACTTTATAAAAAAAATATACCAATTTTTTACAAGAGAAAAGAAGGAAGGTCTGACGGCAGCGGGATCTTGTACTATAAGTCACATGCAGCGGCAACCTTTTAATTTAGTACTTTTCGTGCAAGCACTGAGCACTCTCATCTCTTTAAATTAAAACATCGCGTAAATTTGCGTACCTTACGACCCGGAATGAAAATGTTCTCACGCCAGTAATTTCAAGGCTAGCTAGACTATAAGTATGTCAGACTGGAAATTTAACGCTCAAATGAAAGTGAATACCATGGAATCTGAGCTATAAAAGCCTTAACTGTATATGAAAGTGTTTTGTATCCTCCCTCAGACATATACAAAATAATGGATAACATTTCATTTATGTTTTGATATTGTAGGTATATGAAAATGCGTAAAGATTGTTTCGGTATGTTACTTTTATAGGTAGAGGCAAAAAAAAAAAGGTGGATATCGATATAAATTGTCATAATTTTTAACGATAGGGTTGGGACATCCTAACGATAACAGCATACCAATGTCGTGAAATAACAGACTATAAAATTTAATGTGAGACATGACTCGTACAAAATTAAATTGCACCAAAATGTGTACGAAATGTTTAAAGTTTCTTTCCTTTTCCTATGTCCTTTCGAATGCGTAGTTTTATTTTGTACTAAGTTATCATTATGATTACTACGGGGTAAACAGTTATAGATAAATTTATTACAGAGTTAAAATAATAACCAAATTGCCTCTGGTATAGGAAGTAGAGGTAATATCGCCGTAGCGTAATTTTATCATCCCAAATCTAATAGCTGTCGGAACCTATTGTCATATATGGGTCACAATGCTATCAGTCACAATTAAGCCACAATTTGAACCATCTCTTGATTGGGTCGGCGTACTCGATATGCAGACCATCAAAACGCTATTGTTATAATACCTTCACGCTTTTAAAGTACAAAAAAATAAGTGAACACTTATTGTAAACCTACAAGATATGACATTCCTTTACCGATGAATCCAAGCTCACAGCTCACAACCAGCTATCGACAAACAACTCCGTTCACACATTTATCTGAGTGTTGACCTGACAAACTGCAGACTTGTCGGCGCCAGTTCATCGTAACATCACTGGTACACACAGGATGGGAGGCAGGAAACTAGAAAGAAATACGGATTGGTTGAGGAATTGATTGTATCACATATTAATATGTGAATAATAATAATACACAAAAATACGTTATTTTTATGAAAAAAGATCCCGAGTTAAAAACCGATGAACATGTTAGCAAAAAGTTGGAAAATCGACTGACGTATGTAAGAATGGAGCCTGTTATTTCCATCTACCCCACTTAGACTTGGCGTGAAGTTAATTAACAATTTGCGAAACCTAATCAGCAATTTAATTAATATTCATAGATTGTTCTTACGCGAATTGATTTACTAAAAATACAATACTAGAATGGTATTAAAATTGAATTTATATGTATGTAGATAAATTATGGCACACAATGAAGGCATCAAATATGTATAACAAATTAGTATTATCTGTATGGTGTTTTAGTTAATTACTAATTAATTTTACAAATGGACTTATAATTTCAAAATTAAATGGGGCAAATACGCAATTTTTAATTGCATTCTCATAAGGATATTTGTACCCTAAGGTGTCATCGGGGGTTAATGCATAATGTATCGAATATTCCAGTCGGTTCCACGGATTAGACTGCGTAAAGTATTGGATTCGACCTCGATACCTCAGGAATTTGAAGTCCAGACGACAAAAACATTTTTACATACATAACTTCACGCCAAGCCTCTTACGGTTTAGACGAAAGGAGCAGGGTCACTAGGCACGATTCTTACACAATTTCTTACTAACGTTTTTTAATACCCATAATATAGACACTTATTTTCATTCTGACTTTCCTGCGATGGTAACTGTCAACTTGAAATTATCGTTATTTACATAGCCATTGAATATATTAACATGCCCTTACTGAATGAAATTGTAAACAGCGTTGCCCTCGCCTAATCTCGCTTGAATAAGTAGAGGGCCTATTGAGGTACCATTTTTTAGTCTCTCATCAAAAAATACCTATATACAATACATGTTGGAACCATCGGACATCGTTGAAAGAATGGATGATGCAAGATTGACTAAGCAGATATACGGAAGGCGGATGGATTTAGGAGTCGAGGACGGTCAAGACACTAAGAAAGGTGATGTTAGGAGCGTTAAAAATCGACGCGCGTGCACGAAAAGAGTTATGAAAGTCAACGAAGCGAGTGAAGCGTGTAAGAATCGTGCCTTATGGCGCTCTATTCTCTCTGTCTACCCCGCAAGGAATTTGGCGTGAATTTATGTATTTATCTATATCATCTGCATTCTGCATCATAAAATCAATTTACTAATCACATCTAACTTATATTATTCGGCGGGCCTAGTAGTGCATTAGTAAAACTACCGACTACAGAATCGAGGTTGGCAGGTTCCATTCCTATCCTAATACAAATATTTATGACAAAATTGTATGTTTTTATACCGTCTGGGTATTTTTCTACATAATTATTATAAGTAAGTATTTACAAAAAAAAGTATACTCTAGTTCCCAGAACACAAGATTCCAGATTACTGGAGCTTGAAGCTAGAGGATGCTGTTTGTCTTGTGTCTATATATTTTTAAATGCAGCAATTAATATTAAGATGTGTGGCATGTCTGCTATTTAACCAACGGAAATTGGCATATAGATAGAAAATTTCCTAAATTAACATATCATTAAAGACTGTCATTGCTATATTATGCCAGTAACGTGTTCCCTAGGCATAGTTAACTCCAACTTTAACTTTAATGTTATTTCAAGAAAACTTTAGTTTGGAGTTATCACTAAAACGGCATCTAAACCATATAACGTATGTTGATCCTGATAATGCATTCCCTGAGATGACAGTTCCAGCTTTACGTACTTTGAGGGATTTTGATTTAAACACACGTATACGAGCCAAAACCGCAAGTACACAGTTGTATTTAATGTATTCTCAAATTACATATAAAAAAAGCTTTCCGGTGTCTGTCCACTTACATGCTTAGATCTTTGAAAATACGCAACAGATTTTGATGCGGTTTTTTTATTAGATAAAAGATATTAACGGGGTGGTTTTGTATGCATAAATCACGTATAATGTGTTAAGGAAACGAAATATGTGTTTTGAGATTTAGCACTTCAATAAGAAACGCTAACTAAATCCTAAGTGATAGATCAAAGCAAGGAATACATTATACACCTTAAGAAGGTCTATAAAAAGTCTGTAATGGTGTATGTCTATCTCTTAGGGATAACCCACAACAACCAATTTTATTTCTACTTATTGATTCTAAGGCGAAACAAAGTTCGCTGAGTCCACTAGTAATAATACGTATATTATATATACTGTCCGATGGTTCGGACCTATAGAAAGAATGGATGATTGACAAATCAGATATACAATGCAAAAGCGGATGGATGTAGGAGTCAAGGACGGCCACGATACACAATCCATGACCAAATAGAACGTGCTCTGGAGGAAGGTGATATTAGGAGCCTTAATAATCGACGCGCATGTAAGAGTTATGAAAGTCTAAGGAGCCGCTCTGTTTTTTCTGTCTACCTGCAAAGGATTTGCGTTAAGTTATGTATGTATGTATATATATACGATTAGTAGAACAACGGGGCTTTCAGTTCCTCTTTGAGGGTTTTCATTTGTAATTAAATGCAAATACCTACAATGTTTTCTCCATGATTCGGGTACGGAAGTACAACACTTCCGTTTGATAGGATTTCAGACATTAAACAAAAAGGAGGTATTACGTAACAATTATTTCCTGTTCTTTGGTTTACATTAATTTCTTTGTAAGCGCTTTCTGCTCTATAATAATTATTAATATAATATTTGTTTAATTTTTCTTTTGTGATACTTTTTGGTTTAGATACAAATATCAGAGTTATTTTTATTTCGAGACTTAACTTTGTATTAAAACATTTTCAGAAGCCTTAGAAACCGGCGAGCGTGTATGGTAAGTTATGAAAATAAAGAAAGCGAGTGATTTGGGTTTGCCTCATGGCGCTCTGTTCTCAGCGCTTACCCCGCGATTGATTTGACGCAAAGTTATTTAAGTAAAACTTTATAAAGAATTAGACAATAAATGATTTTTTAAAAGTTTATTCTCGTATGTTCGGATTACAATAAATAAGTGTTGCGATTCAAAGAAAACTATGTTGGATACAAATTCGATAGATGTTACCGGCCGGTCGGTAATGAGCGCTCTTCTCATTCGATCCGCGCGCTCGCTACGTTGTTTTACTATTGAGCTATGAAAAATGCGTTTAATTCATTATATACTTTTATTAAAGGCATAGAGGAACATTAATCCTTTCGCCGAGTCCTTTTCGAGATAAATCACGAGAACTGAACGCCGTAAGGCACGATTCTTATACACCTAAATCGCTTCTTCGGCTTTCTTATCTCCTGGTACTGTCATGACCTTCCGCAAGAACACGTTCAATTTGTGCAAGTAAAGTATGACATAGCTATATTTGAATACTATATTCTTCCGCTTTTACGCTATACATCTGCTTAGTCTTTCTTATACATATAATGCGTTCTTTCGACATGTTCGAACCAGCAGAGCATGCAAATGCAAATAATAAGTTCTATAAGTATATATTGCGGTGGCTCTTTAGAGTTAGAATTTAATGAAATACTTTTAATAATGGATAATTTTAAAGAAAATGACATCTCGAAGAGAGAAAGAACTCGATAATTTAAAGTGGACTATATAATGTAATTTCAGGCCCAAAACACCCGGCTGTGAGCAGTGAGTATTATACGCAGCAAAACCTATTGGATTATTTAACTGTCCATTTTCATTCCACACAATTTCCAGACAATCATTGGTATAAGCTTGATTTTGTAGACAATCTTGGTTGGTCAGACACAAGACACAGACAAAAATTAAACTTGCCTATTTATCTGTACATATTAATAAAATTGAAGTGTATGAACATTCATATGAATATACACAATAACATTTTGTATTTTTTTTTATGTTAGACTGTTAGTTCCAAGTAATTTCTAAAATGGCTGAACCGATTTTAACCGGATATTTATTAGCTGTTGTAAAACGGAGCAATTTAGGTTACTTTTTTAGAAAAAGATATTTTATTTATTCATTTTGTGCTTCCTGAGCGAAACAAAGTTCGCCGGGTCAGCTCGTACAAATATATAAACAATAGGCTGTACGGCTCAGTTTCCTGGCCACACTTTTAGGGATGCAATAGAAAAAAAAAGCAGCAATATATAAGCTACATAACGCACGTGACTTGGCGTTGCGATTGTGTCTAATGACATTGTAATGTTCGCTGTAAAAATACAACATATTTAACGACTGTTTGACTAATGCCTTTTGAGTTTTGTAACGGTGATTTAGGGTTATTTCTATTGTTAAGGTTGTATGGCGTGAAAAAAATGAAAATTATAACATTGAATACAAAAATCCTCCTTTATTTTAAAATTGTATTTTATTTTATTCTTCTACTAATTGTATACGCCCGTCCGTCATCTGTAATCTATGATACAAAAATGGAATTTTTACCACAAATATTTGTATTCTTGTGGGGATTGAACCAACCCGCCGACGTCGATTCCGCAATGGGTAGTTTTTACCAATGCACCACAAGACCTGTCAATATATTAGTACATACTAGCATAATATATTACTTATATTAATAAGAAGACATTAATTAATTACATTATTTACAATGTATACAATTAAAAGAGTGGCAGCGTGCCCAGAAGACTGGCGACATTGCCACGCTGAATGGCATGGCATCCTCTGCGCGAAGAATAGACCAGTCCTCTGGTCGCGAGAAGCCTCGATTAGTCTCCATACTGACATACCTACTAGGGATTTTGCATAGTATTTTGGTTAATACGAAGTAATTTATGCATCTTTTATTTTCAATTTTCTATGTTTATCTTATAATTTTTCACGAGGATTCACTTACAATAAAACTATGACATCAAATAATCGAGCTCCTCTAATTTTCTATACTTTACAAAATTATTAGATGCAATTAGAATATTCTCCAAGCTTCCTTTTAAACATTCGCATTAAAAACAAAACAAAAAACCAAAGAACTTCTTATTTCCGGTCGAATACATAATTAGAATAACAATGCGAAAATGCAATCTTTTTTTCTCTCCAATATGTTGTTTAAACGGAAGCTCCTTTTTCGACGAAAAATTTAAAACGTCCAATCATACTACAAACGTTCCGGCTGAATGATCATGAATTTCCTATTTCATTCTTCTGAGTTTGAGTAACTTTCTTTGATTAATGTTCCAGTGGAGAATTTATTTTCAGGGTTCCGTACTCTAAATTCGGCAGATTGCACAGAAGACCGAAGAGTACAATCAGCCGCTGTGTATTGCATTTGTGGATTACGAAAAAGCCTTCGACTCCGAAACTTGGGCAGTTCTGGATGCATTACAGCGATGTCGGATTGACTGGCATTGTATCGAGATGTTGAGATGCTTGTATGACAACGCCACGATGGCTGTCCAGATCCAGGATCAACTGACGAACTCCATCAAGCTGAATCGAGGTGTAAGACAGGGAGATGTCATATCTCCCAAACTCTTCACCAATGCTCTGGAGGACGTCTTTATGACCTTGGACTGGACTGGACAGGGTATCAACGTGAATGGTGAGTACATCTCGCATCTTCGGTTCGCCGACGACATCGTTGTAATGGCAGAGTCGCTGGAACAGCTAAGCCGATTGCTGCGCAGCCTAGACGAATTCTCTCCACGTGTCGGTCTGGGCATGAACTTGGACAAGACCAAGGTCATGTTCAATGAACATGTCGTGCTCGGATCGATAAATGTCGATCCGATAAACAAATACGTCTACCTAGGCCAAACTATCCAGTTAGGTAGACGAAACTTCGAGAAGGAAGCCGACAAGAGGATTCAGCTGGGTTGGGCCGCATTCGGTAAACTGCGTCAAGTTTTCGGCTCGCCTATACCGCAATGCCTGAAGACCAAAGTCTTTGACCAGTGCGTCCTATCAGTAATGACCTACGGCGCCGAAACGTGGACACTTACGGTGGGGCTAGTCCACAAATTTAAAGTTGCTCAGCGAGCTTTGGAGCGAGCTATGCTCGGAGTATCTCTGGAAGATAGACTCAGGTATGAGTATATCCGACAGAGAACCGGAGTAACCGACATAGCTTGTAGAATAAGCTCGCTGACGTGGCAATGGGATGGCCACATCTGTCGAAGGACCGATGCTAGATGGAGCAAGAAGGTCATAGAGTAGAGACCGCGACTTGGTAAGCGTAGTGTAGGACGCCCACCAGCCCGATGCTCAGACGACCTCAGAAGGGTTGTTGGAAAAGACTGGGTGTGGAAGGCAGAGAATCGGATGTTATGGCGCACATTGGGAGAGGCCTATGTCCAGCAGTGGACTGCTAATGATTATGATAAATGATGTACTCTAAATGTTACTGAGACTTTGCTGTCTGTACGTGCGTTCGTAACCAAGCCATATCTCAAGAATGCTGATAGCTAGTTAAAATTTTCACAGATAATGTATTTCTTTTGCCGCTATAATAACATAACATAACTTCATGACTTTGTTACCCGAAGGTGTAGGCAGTGGCTGTTAAGCCTCGCCTCGCGGTTATGCTTACGTCCCAAATGGAATAGGTGGCGAACCTATTGCCATACCGGGCACAAAGCTTTTCAGGCATCGATATTTTTCACACATGACTTCCGAAAACAATAAAAAATACCAAAAACAAATAAAACAAGCAAACAATACCAATAAAACAAATACCAAATATAAAATTATTATTTAAGGGACCTAACCTAATTTGTTTTACCGCTTCTTGTTCGATACTGATAACGGTGACAGATAGTCGTTTTAACTATTAACCGAATATTTAGTTCTATGTTCTATTTAAATAAATCCAATTAAAATAAAATAAAAAATTAGCGAGCTACCATACAATAAAATAATTATTCGCCGTTTATTTTGCTAAAAATGTACGGAACTCTTCCTGCGCTCTGTACGCACGTCCTAATTGGCTGGCCGATTTTGTTTTGTTTACGAAAATTTGTAATAAAATTTTCATTGTTTAATGGTGTTTTAGTTATTTCATCTCATATATAACCGTATGATATTCCGTATTATTCCGATATATACTAATTACCAGTAATTATAAGAAAAAAAATATGCTGCATTGTAGTTTTTCTAATGATTAGTATCTTGGAGATGTTCCTGCTATAAATAAAATGCAACACAATAGAGTACGTAACCTAGGCTGGCACCGACTCCAAAAATGAGTAACATATAAATGTTACTTATTTCAGCGAGAATTTAATAGTTAAAGATAACTTTATTAAAGTATTACGTTTTTTATATTGTATTAAGTATACGAATGAGTAAGTTACGTTATTTATCGCTTTTTAGTTATAGAGGTGCTGTTTTCTTATACTTACAGATTGTGTGGTTTACGTTTCTAGAAGTTGGTTTAACTTTTTTTTAAGTAATTTTTTTAACGCTTTTAGTGATATTAATGAGTTGTGAACTTCAATAGAAGTTAGTTCATTTACATGGCTTTTAGTTTAGTAAATATATTTTCACTAATTACAAGTCCGTTTGTTAAATGGTTGATATTTTAGGGAGCTATAATTGTCATAAATAGGTACTTAGATAAAAGAGTATGATAATACTAGCTAAGTATTTATATTTTAGTAATTATCATGCGTAGACCCAATAATACTACAGCCCGAATGAAGGCCAATCGTAGCCTAGAAACTATTGCAGAAAATAAAAAATCATTTTTACAGAATTGTGTTGTCCTAACCGTATAAGAGTTCTGTATCTTCATCATCAGCACAGTAGTATCAAACGTTGATTTAAGCATACCTCCCAAGCAACACGTTAGTCCTATATACTACTAAACAGTTTCTATCGACTAACTGCAGTACTGTCCAAATTCCCAAATCCCAAATCCCAATTCCTAACCATTAAGGAGTTCTATGGCTTCCTTATCAGCATAGCAGCATCAGGTGTATATTCCAGATCCTGACCTGGTGAAAATGGGACCATCTCGGAAGTAACATCGGTCCATAATTGACGAAAATATCGGTGAAGATAAATAAAAATTCAATTCGTTTTTTCAATTTCTTTTTTTTGAAGTCGGTTAACGGAATAACGTTTAAATTCAGCAGTTGCTTTGATATCTATCCTAGCACTATGTCACGTGAGTGAGCCCTCTTAACATCCAGAAATTTGCTGGTGACAGTTGTCACAGCTGCAAGTGGAGATTCTCGATAGGAAAAAAATGAATTAATTCATACGATAAATCTTGGTTAAAGGCAATTATAAACATTCATCGAACAGACATATTAATAGTTTAAAATCTGTTTAAATTCAGATTGCGTATCATTGTATTTTAAATGTATTTTAAAACTGTATATAGATAGATAGATAATTATTTATTTGTACTCCATAACAAAACAAAAGAACATACATTAATCATAAATTAATACAAAAGTGCAAATGGCGGCCTTATCGCTAAAAGCAATTTCTTCCAGGCAACCTTTGGAAGGACAGAATTGCATGAATTTTACGGGTAATCATAGGTGTTGGAATATACAAAGACATAATTGAAATAATACTATTATATAATAATACAAAATGTAATACATAAAATAATAATAATAATACAAATATATACAAAGTACACACATATATATAAATACTAATACATAATCATACATAGCAAAAGTAATATGTAGCATGGACTACTGAAGTGTTGGATTTCGCTTTTCTGATCTCCACGGGTAATGCATTCCACAGCAACACTGCCTGGACGGAAAAAGATTGCCCATAAAAGTGTGTAGAATGCATTGGGACTGCCAATCTCAAATTTTCTGACGACCTCAGATATTTCGGATGTGTGTCATGTAAGAACTGGAAACGTTCTTTGAGGTATTTAGGAGAGTCAGGATTAAATAAAACGTTATATAATAACGAGAGAACGTGAATATTCCGGCGAAAACGAATAGGAAGCCACTTGAGCTTTTTACGAAACTCTGAAACGTGATCATATTTGCGGAGACCTAAATATAAATAAATATAAAATATAAATCTGATGCAGACATTTTGAAGACGCTCAAGTTGCTGGCATCGGCATAATCGAGAATAGGAAGAAGAAGAGATTGCGCGAGTGTAGTTTTAGTGGCAGTGGGCAAGAAATTTTGTAACCTTCGCAAGGACCCCGCAGAAGCAAACAGCTTGCGGCTTACTTCTTGCAGTTGAGGACCCCAGGATAAAGTGCTATCAATATAGACCCCTAGATTTTTAACCTTGGTGGCTATTGGCAGGTTGGTTCCGTTGAAACAAACCTGCGGCAACAGTGTCAGATTTACTCTAGCCATCATCCTGGGGCTGCCAACAACTAGAACTTGAGTCTTCGATGGATTAACGCTGAGGCCATAATTGTAACTCCATTCGCATATTCGCTCCAGATCTAGATTAATTGACATAATTGCGTGCATTATTTTGTCAGGTGAAGCTGGAGTATAAACCTGCAAATGATTTGCAGGTTTATACTCCAGCTCCTGCATAAAGATGGTAGGTTGAAGTTAAATTAATGGAGATGGAATTTATAAAAATAGCGAAGAGAATATATATAGAGTATATACAGAATATACAATTTTAAATATTTAAAATATAATGTTTTTCGTTTACGAGAGCCTATTTAATGACAAGAACAACTCAATTTCAAGGGTTGGCTTATAAGTAGAGCTTTTGAATCATAAGTCGAGTTCGACTTGTAATCTTCCTTTCGAAGTAGTGTGCAATAAAATTTAATATTGAAGGCTGAGAAAATTATGTTAATACATGACAAAATAAAGATAGTACCTATCCGTGTGTATGTACAAACAATTTCCAAAAACATATTTATGTGTAGCTAAATAGATTTGAAATAGAAAATTCTGAATAAGAAGCGGAATACTGATCCGCTATGTCACCGATTGTCACCTTTCAACTTTTATTTATTCCGTATGATAATACAAAATGAACATAAAACTCAGACAGCAACTTCGTAAATAATAATTTAATTTGTTATGTATTCTTATTTCTTAAGTCTCCACCGAAATAAAGTGATAACTCCGGCATAATAAATATAAATTCAAGCTGCAAAATTCACAATCCATATCAAAAGACTAACTGTTGCCCATGGCACTATTATATTTTGACAAATTTAATCCAATTAAATATCGATGGTCTCCTTTAAATACTGTATTAAAAGTTATTATGTAGCATAGAACATTAACACATAACTATAAACATAACTACAAACTAACTATAAACTAACTAACTATAAACATAGGTAAACAAAATTTTCAATATTAACTGAATAACAAAATATGTTTAGACATTAATAAAACACTTTTACGATAAAATTATGTATTAAAGTATTAACAAAATGTTGATATCAAATTAAATTCTATCATTTATCTATAAATAAAACACCAAAGAAAATTTCTCATTAAATTACTTCCATTCCAAGAATACGTAACTTACATATAAATTTAAATAAATTCAAGCCTTACCACTTACACTTTCAATCCGACTTCCTTCCATACTACATTGTTTTCGACGCAGTCAGCGAGGATCACGCCGCAGATTTTGTGCAGTGCCCTCTTTTTGGATACTAGATAAATATATACTTATAATACATATAAAATCACACAGACGTCATACAAACATTCATGATTGTCATAATTATTTGTACTGAGTCATCAAATGGAATTGTATCATTGTCAATTATATCAAAATAAAACACCAAAGAAAAATTCTCCTTATAGACCAACTACCCACAAGTAGTATTGTTTATATGAAAACATGTTAATATCTCTGAGTTGTACTTTGCTGATTTGCTAAACTTACCTTAGGGGTCATAAAATACAGGCTATCTCCTCTAGATTTCTTAAATAATAAGATTATACTAAACTAGTGTTTGAAATCGGATCGGTGGTCCTTAAGATTAGTGTGCTCATACCAATAAATTTTGCTTTTACATGATATCTTTAAAAATAAAATAAAGCAAAATCATTATTCAAGTTGACATAACAAGAAAATCTCGGGTAAAACAATAACTCATATATAATTTAAGCAATTTCAGTAAAAGAATATTATAGCACGGAGCGTATTTCTGTTGTATCTTTCGCTTTTGTCTATCTTTATGCTCAAAAAATTTGTTTTCTCACCATCTATCACCGAACACCCCCCTTTTTCTCGACACATTAATACGTCGTGTCAAGGGGGGAGATATTATGAATGACAACACTTTCTTAAATAAATGGGTCTTTCTTAAATAAAGAGTTACTTGTAAATTACATTCTTCTTTATCAATAACCTAATTCCAATGAAATCAATTTAAAATCCAGCTTCCATTTTAAAGGAATTATTTTAGTTTACAACAACACGTTTATCGAAGATAATTCAGCAGAAACTATCTAAGCGCTGAGTCTTATATTTTCTCCTTTCTATTGTCTCCTAAGTTTGTTATTATAATAAAGTATCATATGTCTTAGCGTGAACTACAGTGGCACCATCTTCACAGTATTTACGAATCATTTGTACAAGGGGATAGGCAGTGGCTGTTAAGCCTCGACTCACTGTTATGTTTACGTCCCAAATGGAATAGGTGGCGAATCTACTGCCATACTAGGCACAAAGTTTTGATTCATCGTTATTAATCACACATAACTTTCGAAATTAATTTCAAAAAGTCATTGATTTAGAAGCCGTGTGCTCGACCACTGGACCACCGAGACTATTAACAACTAACTTATCTTCTTTAAACAACTACTGATTTTTATGTGGAAAGAGTACGAACCCGAGTACTAACACATCCATAACTTTCTAAAAGTTTTATGCCACTTATTGCTTAAGATCAAACAATTCTTTCAGCGACATGAAATATTAAAGGCGTTTATTTATTAACTTAACATTATTTGGATAGTAATTTCAGTAGTACATAATCAGTACATGAATAAATTTTAATTTTGAAATACGAAGAACAATTAAATAATAATTCATCTATGATTACAGTCAGGTTAAAAAAAAACCGCCACACAGAAATGGAAGTGTAGCAGCAAAAAGATACACTATCGGAATCATTCATATGAACTAATTTTTACCTTTATCGCCAATACGATAAGGTGTATAATTATTTGGAATATATTTTTCAAGTATATCTGACTGTTTGGAACACTTCCCCTTTGGGATGAAACTCAGCGTCGGAGTGCAAACTGTGAATTATTTTTCATTATAATATTTGTTTGATAATAATTCTGTTCATATGAAAGTCAGTTATTATTAATAATGTATGCAGTATTGCAAAAGTTAATATTTTGATTGAAATTATGAAACTGTTTATTCTGAAGTATTTGCAAAATTAGCAGTTAAAACTACAGTTACACATGCTTTAGAGCGTTTAAGAAGGCACCTTTCATATCCGTAGCGGAACAGTGGAAATTGGGCCCCATATCAATTCTCTCATGGTTAGCCTATTTTATTTGAAATATCTCTATGTTACAAATAATACAATTTACGTAAAATACTGTTAACGTAATTGTTTAAAATCTGATTACCTGTAAATTACTTACAGAATTGTTTTAGACAGCCCTAAATATATGAGGGCCTTATATACCGGACACAAAATAAGTTATTAACTTACACATCATAGGAAACGCCCTTCTTCTAAAATGTTTTTTTTTTTACTTATTATCTCGGTGGTCTAGTGATTGAGCATCCCGCTTTTGAATCAAGAAGTCGCAGGTTTGAATCCTGGCTCATATCAATGGGTTTTCGAAATTAATTTCGAAAGTTATGTGTGATACATATCGATGACTGAAAACAACGTGCCGGGATGGCAATAGGTTCGCCTATTTCATTTGGGACGTAAACATAACGGCGACTCGAGGCTTAACAGCCAATACCTTCACTTGCTTCATATCTTTATTAAATTTATAAACAATTTAGAAAATTCGATTTATTTTCTTCAAACTATTTTCGTTAAACATTTTTATTAATTTCTATTAGAACTTGCATCTGACTTCAAAAATGTTTTAATCAAATTTATTCCTTTTTATCTCAGACGCACTTAAATTTATTACAAGAGTATTTTACGACGACATTTTTACCGTCCAATATTAGCAGAGATATCATTTCTTTACTAAATCTAAAGCTTTTAAGTAAAGACGCCATATTCTCTGAAAATTTTAACCGAATTTGAAAGCTGTCAACACTGACTTTAATTATATATCTGTTGAAAGAAATTTAAATATTTTTTCCATAATAATAGTCACTAAAAATTTTAGTAGTTTTAGTATTAGAGTGCTTAAGTTTGATTGTGTTGGTATGTGTTTCACACTATTTGATGCTTTAGATATATAATTATGTCTCAAAATTCGCTTTTCCTTATAATAACGATTTTCATTCAAATAGCAGACAGGCTTTTTACAAATTAAATAATGTGCACTCAATTGTTGTCTCTTTATAGATTCTTTAAGTAATTGCAGTAATTAAATAGCGGTTGTTCAATGTTAATACGTTTTTTTTAAATAATATATTAATATTTTTCATATATACATAACATAACATAACTTCACGCCTTTTGTTACCCGAAGGTGTAGACAGCTGTTAAGCCTCGTCTCGCCGTTATGATACGTCCCAAATGGAATAGGCGAACCTATTGCCATACTGGGCACAAAGGTTTCAGTCATCGATATTTATCACACATTAACTTCCGAAATACAATTTCGAAAAGTCATTGGTGTAAGCCAGTGTCAAGAATCGAACCCGGACCTTTGGATCAGAAGCCGTGTGCTCGACCACTGCGTCACCGAGACTATTTTTCAATCTTCCCTATACCTTTATATCTATCTAATCTTCTAGATTGGCAACGCAACTGTACCAACATTTATGTCGCATATATCCATGGACGGCGCTACTTTCTCGACTGCTAAGGGGAAAACGCAATTCATGAAAATAATCTTACTTGTATACTCTGCTAACTATACAAGTACTTTTTCCTCTGTTATTATAATATTTTTCAATGATATGAGGTGTTAAATGTCAAGTCAGACAGACACGAAGCCTCGTCGGTAATAGGGTTACTTAGTCAATGACACCCTAAGATAATTTCTTCAGTGACAAAAACATTTTTTGCGGGTAAGATAATGACACAAGTTGGAGAAAACGAGAACATATTTATGTTCTAGCATTATTTTAATGAAATTTACTAGATTAAATATTGTTATGGCTCATTTGTAGACAAGTTATTTACTTTCTCTTAGTCTCTGGTCGTATTTTATAGTATTTTTTTACATTTATGACAAGTATGCAATAAGTTCATCAGTATACCTACAGACTATATTATTAATAATAATCATACAACGTAAGTCTCGGTGGCGCAGTGGTCGAGCACACGGCTTCTGATCCAGAGGTCCGAGTTCGATTCCAGACACTGGCTCACACCAATGACTTATCGAAATTGTTTTCGGAAGTTATGTGTGATAAATAACGATGACTGAAAAACTTTGTGCCCGGTATGGCAATAGGTTCGCCACCTACTCCATTTGGGACGTAAACATAACGGCGAGACGAGGCTTAACAGCCGCTGATAAGTATTATATGTTTATTGTTGTTTTTTTTTCATGTTTTTACTTCTTTGTTACCTTTAATGCGGGACGAACCTATTGCCATACCGGGCACAAAGTTGTCAGTCATCGATATTTACCACACGTAACTTCCGAAAATTTCGAAAAGTTATTGGTTTGTGCCAGGATTTGAACCCACTACTTCTTGAATCAGAAGCGGGGTGCTAGCCACTGCGCCACCGAGACGAACAAAAAAGTAAATTTAAAAAAATATTAATATGAATTATAGACAAGAACCAAACCGTTGATACCGTCTTTTTATAAAAAAAAAACGCATCAAAATCCGTTGCATAGTTTTAAAGATCTAGGCATATAAGGGGACAGACAGCAGAGAGCGACTTTGTTTTATACAGTTGTACATGTTGTATTATATATATTATTATGTATCATTACGTATGATACATACATAACAATATATATTACAATTATAAGTCTAATATGTTCTCGTAGCAAATATACAAATTGCTTTCCTCGATTTAGTACCAGAATTTAGGTCAGATGTTGCTATCAGATTGGAAGCTCTGCAACTAATAGTTTGCAGAAGTTGGCAGAATTTATTTATGCGATAATAACATTATTATAGATATCTGTTTTATGTTCTTACTTAGACTGAATTTAAACATTACTAAAGTTAAATCTGGTTTTACTGTAAAAACACTATAGCTTTAATTTCACTCTCTTTACGCCAAAGTTATAAGCTGCAGCAATAAACCCAGTATTTAATATTCAATGTTCACCACCTCTCATACCTTAATGAAGGTCCATTGACCTAGTTCCACACCTCTGAATCAAGAAGTCATTTGAACGATTCCGAACTTTACTCCAATGACTTCTCGGAATTATTTTCGAAAGACATGTGTGATAAATATCGATGACTGATTACATTGTTCTAAGTGTAAGGCAATGCGTTCAATCACCTACTCCATTTGGCACCTAAACATTCGGCGAGTCGAGGTTTAACAACCTTAACACCTTCTAAAAGGCAGGTAGTAGGCGAGAAGATATTTTTGTTTTATATAGTGTTTATAAAAGTTTTTTTTTACAAATTCCAAAAATTACATAGATCTAGTCCCACATAAAACAGTAAAATGCTCTTTTGTGTAGGCCCCGATCAATACATCGCGCATCCTTAAATACTTCAAAATCATGATATATGTATTACATTATTAGTTCAAGTTAACACTCGCTTAGCAGATTAGTACCTACCGTTAGACCAAAGGCCGAAGGACGGCGCGTGATTAATGGCCTCTAATGAACTGAGACGAACCACCGCCCAACTAAACTGTGGACATTTTCTTTGACTGCGTTTGGAGAAAGACAAGAAATCTTACTGGATATCCAAATTCTAACTACCACTTAACACAACACAGGATATTACTTTTTTATACATTTTACCAGTAGGTAAATAATCGTCGGATGACAAATTATAGCATTATTACAGCCAGAAAGTGGGATCACGAATAATGAATTCTTGAATTAATTTCTTTCGAAAGTTATGTGTGATAAATGTCGACGACTGAAAACTTTGTGCCCGGTATGGCAAAAAGTTCGCCATTTATTCCATTTGGGACGTAAACATAACGGCGAATTGAGGCTTAATAGCCGCTGCCCACACCTTTGGATAGAAACGTAACATATAAAAGTTAACTCTATTCATAAAGCAGGTAGAGCCAACGTAAAGCATGGAAGGCACCTGGAAGGCTTACAGAAAACCGCAACCACATAAAACTATTTGGCAGTATATTTGAATTTCTTCATGTTTGTAAGGTTTCAGAGCTCCACAAGGATTCACTGTACAGTTGTAAGAGAAACTGTTATTTGAGCTAATTCTCTGCAAAGTCTTTACACGAACCATTTCGTAGAACCATCTTCAAATAGGATTATGAATGTGTTTTCCGAGAATTGTCTCCTGTGATAGGTGTTCTGCATGTGTATAGGCCGCAGTAATCGCTCTCCGTCAGATGGACTGTGTACTGGGTACAGTTTAAAAAATCTTTAAACAATATAAAAATTTAGCTGATTTTTATACTAACGAAATGAATTATGTTCTAATTATTATATTGAGAGTGAAATAATAATAATATCTTGGACACAATACACACAGCGCCCTCTAGTTCCAAACTAAGCATCTAAATGCTTGTGCGATAGATAACGGATATGAATACAAATATACTTTTTGTAAATACATACCTACTTATAATACATAGAAGACACCATTTTTGAGGAAATGCTTTATGCACACTCCCCACCTGGGAACGGCAGGGGGTAGTGTGGGACTCCCAAAATAGTATACTGCAATCCGATCCTAGGGTTACCGAGTAAAACCTCGCGGCGGCCTTCCTCCGGCGTTGGGGTGGCCCAGGACAGTGCGTCAGCCCTCTGGTCCACCCCGGCGTCGCCCCCCCTGTCACGAGGGAGGCCCGTCCTCGGGGAGCCTCGGCGCGAAGCTCCCCAGAGCGGGGCGGCTCCGACCGCGCGCTGTAAAGAGGCACGCGGCCGGTGGCGCCTCCGACGACGCTCCCCGGCTGCACCGGGGGGTCATCCTTTCCAGGCCGCGACCCGGGCGCACCCACGAGCTGTGCGCTCTCGCGGCCCGTCGGCGGCAGCGATCACTGAGCTCGCCGCCGCCGCCGCCTTCGAGCGGGAACGGCTCTCTTCCGATCCCACTCGTCGGCCTCCGTCTGGAGCATGACTGCTTCGCGAAGGAGACCATGACCTTCCACTCCTCCTCTCCCGCCAGCATTGCCGCGATCAACGCCGGCGGGGACAAGTCTCGCACAAGCTCGTCGACCAGGACTCGACGCTCGGCCGCCCAAGCCGGGCATGCGCAATGGTACCATCTCGCCGTCTCTTCTCGATATATTCGACTCAGATACTCACCGAAGTACCCGTCCCCGATGAGTACTTGAGTAAACCTGTAGGTGACAGTACCCCATTTACGGAGCACCCAGGCCTCGAGGTGGGGCAGGACGGCCGCGAAGCCGCGCTGACGCGCACAGCCCTGGAGGACCAGCGCGTCGCGCCAGTCCCCCCGGACCAGCCGGAAGGCCTCCCGCTTCCGCACTTTGTGTCCCCGCGCGTCTGGATCCCTCTCTCCCCGGCCGCAGGAGATAGAGAACGACGGAGACATTTGGAGGAGGCCTACACCCGAGAGGGGCCATGACTTAATATTATTTATCAGCCATCTTCTTGCATTACTTTTAAATTTTGTTGCATTTTGTTAAGACAAGGAACAAATAAAGGTTTATTATTATTTTTAAGTGAAGATCGCTTTATTAATTGTTCAATTCTTTCTACGTTACGATGTTTTAGCACTCTTCGTTTTGCTTTGGACGGGCATCAACAATTTGTATAACTCAATGTAATTAGTATTGGTCATATAGTCACAGCCAGTGCCATATTCATGTAAATCATTAAACTAATTAATGTTAATAGGTAATATGACATATTTCTATTTATGTTATAAGCTAGAACTCGTATTTTTATGACAATTGGCAAACGAGCAAGCGGATCACCTGATGGTAACGGCTTGCGTCGCCCATGGACACCTGCAACATAGATATTATGAAAGTTGCGTAAGCGGCCTTTAAGGAAGGGGAATAAAAATGGAAGGAGTTTAGGCCTCCTGATACCTCTCTCAGCGAATGAAACGTGAAGTGTGTGATACTACACCGATCGAACCGCCCCATTCATGCATCTCAATGCGTGGCTCAACATCAACAAAAAAATCATTGATTTGTATCATTGAATGCATCAGTTCCATCGTACATATGAATTTTAATTCCAAAAATAAAATGGAATAAAAATAAAGTCAAACTGAACGGTATAAATGCCAGAGCTGTTCATCATTAAAATATCCACAATTATCGGGGATATCACATAACATACATAACAAAAAAGCATACAACCAAAATAATAACGACCTCATTTGTAGAATATTATTAAAAATATATAACAAGATATCCTGGTAAAAGTTACAAATTTAACGAAAATACCTACCATACAAATTGGTGTAAGAATATCATTAATTCGTTGTTATTTAAAGATTTTCAGAAATTGTTACTACAAATCCTTGAAACCCAATGTTATAAGCAGGGACAATTGTGCACAGGCTGTATTGATTTATTAGTCCCCAATTTAAAATGCGCTGAAACTTAGTGCCAAAATATAATTCTAACATCTTTCAATAAATAACATACATGCGACTTCATACAACTCATTCATTAATTATATCAACCACTGCGCTTCAAGAGTTTCGCAAGTTCGTCTAGTGCCTGAAGATATAAACCAAAGTTTGGCTTCTAAAATCTTTGAATTATTAATTCTTTAGTGAAAAATTAGAAGGATAAACTTGAAGCATCTTTCTCTTTGAACGTTTTACTGAATCATCGTACCGTTTTGTGATTCCAGTTTAAAATTAAGAATGGAATTATTAAAAACCGTGTCTTCAAATAACTATAACAATGATTTCACAGTCATTCTTGATTTTTCGAAAAGATTTCATAAAGAAGCCAGTTCACAATTTTTAATTTAATTTAAGTCTCCGTCGTCCAGGGTCGTGCACA
This sequence comes from Euproctis similis, assembly GCA_905147225.2. Lineage (NCBI taxonomy): Eukaryota > Metazoa > Arthropoda > Insecta > Lepidoptera > Erebidae > Euproctis > Euproctis similis. Next base: position 20,359,208 of record LR990106.1, read on the forward strand.
CCGCTCCTAAATCAAGAGGTCGCGAGTTCGAACCTGGCTCACACCAATGACTTTATCAAATTAATTTCGAAAGTTATGTGTGATAAATATCGATGACTGAAAATTGTGTGCCCGGTATGGCTATAGGTTCGACACCTATTCCATTTGGGACGTAAACATAACGGTGAGACGAGGCTTAACATCCACTGCCTCGAGTAGAAAACACGTTCAGGTGTTATGCTTTGTTTTTCAATTTTTATTACATATAGGTACTACGCATACATACATAACCTCAACGCCTAATCCCTTGCAGAGTAGGCAGAGAGAGAGAGAAATCGCCATAAAGCACGGTTCTTACACACCCCAGTTGCTTCGTTGACTTTCTTAACTTTTTTCATGCACATGTGTCGATTTTTAAGGCTCCTACCACCTTTTGCCAGAACACGTTCTATTTGGTCATAGAATGTATGTCTTGGCCGTCCTTGACTCCTACATCCATCCGCGTGTCTACAGGCAATGCAATTATATATCTCCTTAGTCAATCTGGCGTCTTCCATTCTTTCTACATTTTCGAACCATCGGAGCACCCCTTCGTACTTTTACACCGACACCCTTTTTCAATCCAATGAAATCCTTACTTATATTTGGTGGATTTTTATGATAAACCAATAAATATTAAAACAACTTTTAAGATTATATCGCGTTTATTTCTTACTTATTTATATTTATTTCCCGACGTTTCGAACTCTTTAAAAAGATCGTGAAAATGATCTCATGAGTGAGATTCGCGAAAGTCTTAGAAATAAATAAACCAATAAATAATTTTAACACAACTGTGCTTAGTTTAGTCCAAGTCGCAACTATATTTTAAACAGGTACATAAAATTCATCATCATCAGCGTATTGCAGTCCACTGCTGGACATTTGGCCTCTCCCAATGTACGCCACAACATCCGATTCTCTGCCTTCCGCATCCAGTCTTTTCCAGGAGCCTTTCTGAGGTTGTCTGACCATCGGGCTTGTGGGCGTCCTACGCTACGTGTACCAAGACGTGGTCTCCACTCTATGACCTTCTAACTCCATCTACCATCGATGCTTCGGCAGACATGACCAGCCTATTGCCACTTCAGCGAGCTTATTCTACGAGCTATGTCGGTTGCCCCCGTTCTCTGGCGGATATATTTATTCCCGAGTTTATCTTTCAGAGATACCTCAAGCATAGCTCGCTCCATAGCTCGCTGAGCGACTTTCAATTTATGGACTAGCCCCATCGTGAGTGTCAACGTTTCGGCACCGTAAGTCATTGCCGGTCACTGGTCAAAGACTTTGGTCTTCAGGCATTGCGGTATAGGCGAACTGAAGACTCGACGCAGTTTGTCGAATGCAGCCCAACCCAGCTGAATCCTCCTGCCTCCTTCTCGAAGTTTCGTCTACCTAACTGGATAATTTGGCCTAGGTAGACGTATTTTTTTACGATTTCGAGAACTGACCCTTCGACGCTTATCGGTCCGGGCACGACATGTTCATTGAACATGACCTTGGTCTTGTCCAAGTTTATGCCCAAACCGACACGCCGGGAGGACTTGTCTAGGCTGCGCAACATTCCGCTTAACTGTTCCAGCGACTCTGCTATTACAACGATGTCGTCGGCAAACCGAAGATGCGAGATATACTCACCAATCACGTTGATACCCTATTCAGTCCAATCCAGTGTCTTGAACGTCCTCCAGAGCGTTGGTGAAGAGTTTGGGAGATATGACATCTCCCTGTCTTACACCTCGATTCAGCTCGATGGAGTTTGTCACCTGGTCCTGTATCTGAACAGTCATCGTGGCGGTGTCATACAAGCATCTCAACACCTCGATATAACGCCAGTCAATCCGACATCGTACAATGCATCCAGGACTGCCCAAGTTTCGATGGAGTCGAAGGCTTTTTCGTAATCCACGAATCTAGGTCTTCTATACAATCTGCCGAACAGTATGGATGTCGTCCACGGTACTAAAGCCTTTTCGAAACCCGGCTTGCTCCATAGGCTGAAATTCGTCGAGATTTGCAGCGAGACGATTCGTGACGACCCTCGAGAACAACTTGTAGATATGGCTCAAGAGTGAGATGGGTCTGTAATTCTTCAGTAAGGTCTTATCACCTTTTTTGAAGAACAGCACCACCGCAAACCCGCTCCAAACCTGTGTTGTTATACCCTGGTGTATGACGGAATTAAAAAGACTTGCTAATTCCTTTAGTATAGGAGTCCCGCCGGATTTTAGAAGTTCTTTATTAATCTATACGTCTTTCTTTCACTACCTGACATAATTTATTCATCTTATCACTCATTCCTCCCTGCACATTCAGCGTAGCTATGCAGCACTCCGCGGCCCGCTTTTTGCCCCGTGGAATACCTTGGCGTGATATGTGGCGAGCATTATCGCCGCCTTCGGTATATTGTTTTTTAGTTATCATTTTGTTCCCACGAATAGCAAGGGAAATGAAGTGTCACCACAATGCAGAGCCCCGCATGCGAAGAGAAGGTTAAATAATATCTGGGGGCACCACTGGGGTGATATGTTCACCCTCTCCCTCCCCCTTTCCGCCAATAACTATTATAGATAAGTTAGGATATCAAGGTGGGGATACTGCTGTTACGAAAGGACTGGGATGTAGCAGCAGCAGCTCGAGGACGTTGGGTCACACACCCAAATCTCACCAATAGACGTCGGACAGACTTCTACCAGCAAAGACCTCTAACCATGGATATCCCATGGTTATCCACAATGGTTATCGGAATGGTTATCCCGCCATTTTTCGGTGTTATGCTATGTAACGTTTTGTAATGTACGTTTCTTTTGCTCCCGGCTAACTACGGGAATTAAGAACTGAGAACATAAAATTGAAATCTAATAAATGCTATTTTTTCTGCGAATATCAAACACTTTATTAGTTATTTCGTTTGCTCTCGGTGCATTACTGGTGCGTATGAAGCCTATAAAGCATTTGATATACAATAGAAAAGACTAAAATAACACGCGCATCAGTACCAAAGAGTACAAACATACGTTATGTCTGTACGTTATCTCTACTTGGATCACCACATCGTCCTTCCAACTTGCATTTCTCCGCGATCACGAAATTTTATTTAATCTGCAAGGGTGGTAATCAGAAGAAGTTGATTTATTCCGTTTATTCATACACCGTTTAACAGTTACTTCTGAAATATACAAATGATAGGGAAACTCAAGTTCCACTCTAAAATGTTCTATCTCAGTCATCAGACTGTCGTCACAACGTATCTCGTATATTAATTTTAACAAACTTTATTTAAAAGTGATGATATTTTACATTTTTTTTGTCCTAACACAATCCCGAGAAACTGTATACAAATGACACTGATTAATTTAGGTCGAAACCATTATGTACTAAGAAAACGGTCACGAAAAGGCAGTTAACGAGATGAAGGCTTTCGGTAGCAGCTCTCTGATGTATACTGAAAGCTCACGCCTTTAATCTAGATTCACAAATAAGATAAGATCCTTGTTAAATAAGTTGAGTGTTAACTATACACAAGATATTTTAGATCAACTATAGAATTACATAACATAACTTCACGCCTTTTCCTACCCGAAGGTGTAGGCAGCGGGTGGTAAGCCTCATCTCGCCGTTATGTTTACGTCCCAAATGGAATATCGCTCACAAAGTTGTCACTCATCGATATTTATAACATGTAACTTCCGAAAATTTCGAAAAGTCATTGGTGTGTGCCAGGATTTGAACCCACTACTTCTTGAATCAGAAGCGGGGTGCTAGCCATTGCACAACTGAGACTATTTCTAACTACAGAATTAACTTTGGCTTAAACAGGATTTTCTTATAAGTGTTATAAATTAAACTATAGATTCCCATAGAATAAGTCTAATGTTATGGCAGGCTTCTTACAATACAGTGAGCAACAACTCTAAATTATACTACTAAGGTAGTATAACTATCCACTATCCGTTATTTTTTAAGCTTCACGCCTTTTTTACCTATAGATGTAGACAGTGGTTTTCACCCCTCTACTCGACGATTTTGTAGCTCCCAAATAGTATCGGTGGTGGAACTTATTGCCATAAATCTCTCAAATTATAGTCTTTAATTGATTTAATATTCGTTTTCACCACCTATCTTACTAAAACTTTCGTACTAGAACTTGACTAGAACATTCGGTGGCTCATAAAGTAACAGCCGCTGCCTTTACCATTTCGGATAAAAAACCGGTACCCCTTACTAAAGATTTAGTTATTTCAGGCGTAAAGTGACTTATGAAGTTATTAAAGTATTATATCAACTTGATCGTAATAAAACTTGAAATAATAACATTTACTCTGCTTTTAAGCAGCGATTACATAATCCATAGAAAGAGAAAAAAGAGCTATCCGCTGTTTGTAGGCTTAATTAAAATCTCAACAAATTACACGCCATAACATTTGCATAATAACGTAACGGCGTTAAGATTCGTAGATCATTAAATAAAATGTCTACATTTTTTTTCGCAAGTAATATAAACATTTTCATTGAAAAAATATTGGATAATTACTATTTAAAAAAGCAGTTCATAGTCTTTACATTGTTGATACTAGTTACTACCAAATTTATATTACTATTATATATAATTCTAATTTATGCTTAAATTATATAGCAACTAAATTTGTTAGTGTCAAAGATCTAATATTTCCAGGTGTCTGAAGTTAAATGCGGCAACGGGCTTATGGATTAATATTTATAAGTATTCTTTTTGGTAGGATCACTGCACCAAAAGACTTTTTAAACTCACTTTTAATAGCAGATAAAAAAATTCAGAAAGCAATTTAATTTTACATAAACTATAGCAATTTCATTAAACCTAGATAAAAGTAATTTAAAATGACACTAGAGGACAAAGAGAAAAATACTTTTTAAAAGTGACACATTTCATGTTTTATTTATTTTAATTCTGTTTTAACGCAGCGGGTGTATGTAATGTAGTACGAAAATTAGTATGTACGAAAATATTTTCTGAAATACTCGTAACTGATTTAGATTTCTAAGGCATTTAACTACCCGGGACTCCGGATGACAGACATATATTTTGGTGTTTACCTGTTTTTAAAATAAATGGCCTGTACGAATGAAAGGCCAAAATTATTGTGTGTAGTTGATTACTCGTAATTTATTTAGAGGATTGATGGATCTGAAATAACTTAAGGTTTTTATTAATGACTTCTTGAAATATACGGAACTTGTATCGTAAGTATTTTGACCTTAATTATATCTTTTGTTTCTCTTTCTCCGTCACTTGTCATAAAATTGTCGTGTCTTATAACGAAGATTAATAATCTCCTTGTAAGAAACAATTTTAATTATCTAAATTTCAAAACTTAAGAGGCGGTCTTTATATTTCAAAAGACTTAGTGTGATAAAAAGCTCTTTGAAATCTCAATACTTTGAACAAGAGGATAATTAATTGATTACATGTTTAACCATACATACTTAAAAGTGATTGGTATGAAATATATTTACTTGTCGGAAATATTTTTCGAAACTTTGTGTCTTAATAACATTGATACAACTTTTTATCGATTATATTGCGTTTATCGACGTTTCGAACTCTTTACAGGAATCATTTTCAAGAGAAACGTCGGGAAATAAATAGAAAATAAGTTCTAAATAAACGCGATATAATCCATAAAAAGTTGTTTCAATGTTATGAATGTGATTCGCGAAAATCTAATAAATAAATTTGTGTGATAAATTTCTAGGGTTAACCAAATCATACCCCATATACATACTACACTTCTACCTTCGGTTATCCAAAAAAAAATCATCAAAAACCATTCCCATTCGTTTCGATTTCTACAATTTCAAACCCGGCGCCAGATAACAACATAAAAACCTACATATATCCTTATATTATTCAATCTGCAGTGTCAAACACTTATACTCTGAAATGTTTTCATCACAATTCACCCAAAACCGGTTGAACTTCTCCGTTACTCGCGTAACTATTCCTCTAAGACATCCGAGGGGATACTTCGTATGTAACTGAGGATCAAGTTTAAGTGGATGCTGAGTAAAGTTATTTTCTACATCGATCAACAGAAAGCTAGTCTACGTGAGTCAGACATACAGGAGAATATTTAATTCGAATATTCCTTTGTCCAAGATTCAATTTTAAAATACTCATAAAAATTCAAGTCACCATTTGTAAAAGCAGTGGGGAGTTATGACGATTACAAAATGTCATTTGCTTCTGATAATGAAATAATACGCAATTATCTAGTTCTCACTAGGATGACACATTTTTTAAGGAATAAGGGGCATATCAGCAAGCGGGTTACCTGGAAAGTAACTGGTGCCTCGATGGCGGAGGGGAGAGGCGGTGGATCACACGAACAAAATGCGTAATCAGTCGCACCGTCAAATTTTCGTTATTTCATCGGTCGAGCCAGGCCAATCGTGCAACAAACTGCTTGTCTCTGCAACCAAAATTTATAGAGATAAGTAAAACAAACGTGCACACAGAGTGCTCGACATCTAATCAGGTATTCACCAAACCTTCGGCGGGGCAAAGTTTGGACGTTAGTGCGCCTGTAACTACTTGTAATTTATACGTTTCCTTCCAAATGAGAAATGAGTGGGCCCTCTTTTGCAATTCGAGGGAATAACTCAAAAGTTTGTTGCCGACTGTTATTTTCACTTTACAAATATATAAGATTATATGTTACCTACTACGTAATTCGTTTTGTTTGATATTTTATAGCTACAGCTTATACCTACACTCGCAAAATATAGCCCTCTCTCTATCAGCGCAGTCGGCTAAAAACGTAAAGGAATTTCACAGGATATCTATAACATAACGCGCAAACTTTAGACATTTGAAGGAGCCTCCCTCCTCATAATATTATTGTAATTTATATTTTGTTTGGACAATAAATAAATTTATCTTTATTTCTATGTATTATCTTATTACAAGGAAACTTTTCATTTTATTTGTCGCCTCCGAGATAGTTTTATTATTGCCATTGGTATCAATAGCGATACTTACCAAAAAGTTACTCAAAAAAATAACCCCTATCTAAGAATAACTAGATCAAGGCCTTTGCCAAGTTAGACTTACGCAATAAAAAATATCGTTTTTCAAGAAATGCGTAATTACAAGTTCCTCTATCAAAGACGTCTATGAAAGGTTACATTAGTACCAATCATAGACCTCTTTGTTTGATAAACCATGGTTAATGCGAGAGGAAAATATCGAAATTTCTGCGTATTATTAAGAAACTCCTAATATATATTGATAACTAATATATAAAAATAACTTCACGCCTTTCCTACCCGTAGATAATTACACGAAAATAATGACTTTTCCATAGTTCGACGCGTTCTTGATTCAGAAGCGGGATGCTCGACCACTGGACCACCGATACTTAATTTTTTTTGAAGAAATATCCTAGCAGAATTTCCGATATGTTCCGATTACTAATAATACGCAGAATTTCTGATATTTTCCTCTTTAAGCTTCTCTCCTTTTTCTGCCCAGATTTCTCAGCACCGGCTGTTATACCTCAAATCGTCGAATGTTTACATCTCAAATTCGGGTGGCGGAACCTCATGCCATACATCGGGTACAATGTTGTCAATCATCCATATTTATCAAACATAACTGCCGTAAATGATTCTGAAAGGTCATAGATGTGAGTCCGGATTCGATCCTATGACTTGTTGATTCATAAGCGGTGTGTTTGAGGTTCAGACCTCCGATATGACCAAGTAATCTATAAAATATATATGTTAACTAGTTGTCCCGGCAAACTTTGTTCCGCAACAAAAGTAATAAATAACTAAAACTTGGATTACTCACTTTTTCTTTGCTACATCATACATGGATTATAAAAACCCCGTTGATACCTTCTATCTATTAAAAAAAAAACGCATCAAAATCCGTTGCTTAGTTTCAAAGATATATACATATAATGGGACATACAGCGGAAAGCAACTTTATTTTTTACTATGTAATGATGATGATATTTGACGAGCCTCGTGGCGCATTGGTAAAAAACTACTGGCTGCAGCAACGAGGTCGGGGGTTCGATTCCCACCCGAGCACAAATATTTGTGACAAACATGAATATTTGTGTGGCGTCTGGGTGTTTTTCTATGTATTATAAGTATGTATTTACAAAAGAAAAATATATATGTATTATTATCCGTTGTCTAGTATCCATAACACAAGCATTTAGTTGCTTAGCTTGGAACTAGAGGGCGCTGTGTGATTTGTGTCCAAGATATTATATATATTATATTATATATTATATATACAATATTTATATAATTTTATAATCTTCAAATCATTCCAGTTAACAAAGTTCAAAATAAACTTTCCAGTCTTGACGAGCTTAAAACTGGTTCACTTTAATAACTCATAATTAATCGTTCGAGCCGTCAGGACGGCCTCTCTACGCCCTTATAAGAACATTTTTTCGTAATAGCAATTCTTTCCGTGCCTGAGGGAGCAGACAAAAATCCCAGAGATTTTTTCCGCTTTTACCTCATCACGCATGTTAAAATGTAACTACAACTTCACTCTCTCAACATCTGAATGGTTAGGTAGCGGCAAGATGAAATTTTAAGATTGAGTATGTATTTTTCAATACCAAATGATTATGAAATTAAAATTTAGTTCCAGCAGTAAAAAGAGCGATATTTTGTATGGACATTCTTAGACGTATCCTTAACCCAATATAATATATCAAATAACAATGTATTTATATTAGATTATCTGTCACTTGGGTCAAATATTCATTTAATTAAAATAGTCGTATGGTTTAGTACACTTCAGAAGATCTCGGGTCACATAACTTCGAAAATGTGATTGGTCCCTAAATTCGAACTGAACTTCTACAAAGAGGTCTTGGATGTTTAGAGCCAAGAGGCTCTGGAGACATGCTGTTATTAATCCTGAATATTATTCAAGTTTATAATCTAATGAATAATTTTTGGACATAACCACATAATCTCAATATATTTCCTATACAATAACTGTCAACCGTGGTGGTGGTCCTGAGGTCATTCTCCCGTCTCTGATTGAAAAGTGATGGGGTTTATTCCAAGCTCACATCAATGATTTCTTGGATTTTTGTTCAGAAGTTATATATGATAAATATCGATGATTTACAACTGCCTGGTGTATGACAACCTGCCACCTATTCTATTTGTTGACGTTTAACAGCCACTGGCTACAACTTTGGGTAAAAAAGGCATGAAGCTATGTTATATAACAACAGTCGGACATACAATATATAGTTAGACGGAAACATTCTAAACCGGAGAATTTCAATGTATTTCCTTAAGAGTTTTCGCAGTCGTGTAAACAAAAATGTTCTCTCTACTTGACAGCTTGATAAAATATGAATGGAAGGCACGAGACGGACATAGGAAGCTGCTTGTTTTTGAGACTGACGTTGTATCTTGAAGTAAATGTTCAATACGCATTTTGTTTTTAATTTTGTGTATTTTAATTTTAATACTGTACGCTTAGTACCTGATGGTCGATGATCATCATAATCTATCTGCCAAGATCAAATCATTTAGGATCGGCATAACAGGTATTCCTTTTCAACGTTTCCCTATCATTCGCTTCTTCCACGGGAATATTTTCCACAGGATCATATCACTCAATCTACCCATGTTTACTTCGGTCTCCCTCTTCTCTTGTTACCTTACTTGTTACATTCAGATTCATTATGGTTGTTGGCCGAGTCGTTTCATTTTAACGTTAACGGAATAGTGATAGATCCTTATGGCATGGGGACACCGGGCTTTTTTTTATAATTACAAAAGGTAATGTTATAAGTACTCGATTTTTTCTTGTGTTTTACTTCGTGATTTTATTAAAGCTTAAAAAAGAGTTTCATCCATATTAAGATTAGGTAAAAAAGTCTTAAACTCAGAGGTAACAGTGGTAGAGCCAAGCAGTTCGCTGTATGAATGGGCCGGCTTGACCGGTGGAATACCACTACCTCTCAGAAGACCAACGTAAAGTGGCTCATGCCGCGTTTCGTTCGGTGAGAGAGGTACCCGGAGGCCCATCCCCTTCCCCATCCTTTCCTATCCCCTAAAGGTTGACAATGCAACAGTAACACTATATGTGTTGCTGGTGTCCATGGGCGGCGTTGGTGGCTTACCATCATTTGCCCTCGTTTGCCCTCCTATCCCATAAAAAAGTAGATTCTTGACAAAATGATTCGTCTTTTTGTATGTCTGTACTTTTGAGGACATACAAAAGGGAGTAAAATTATTATGAAGATCACGTTTTTCGTTTCGCTCTCCTTTTTTTGCACAAGACTCGGGGACATCCTGTATAAACTAATAATCTATTATAATATTAATCACGTAGGTAGATTATATTAAATCAAATCGGGTGATGTAAATGATTGATTGATTGATGACTCATGATGATTGATGCTTTTTAGTTGATTATTTTAGCTGCTGCACCTTCATGCACATATCTATTTGGAAATACTAGTCATTGAATTAGTATATAAATTATATAATTGAAAAAAAAAATTCATAGAGATGAATTGAGAACCTCCTCCTTTTTTCGAAGTCGGTTAAAAACAGTATTTGCCGCATAAGTTCATGGTTCAGATCTTCTCACGGTTCCCTACGCTCGGAATCTAGCTTGCTACAAAGCCATTAGTTTCGATTTAAAGATCCTAGTTTAAGGTTCAAGTTATTTTCGTAAATATAACTTAACTTTGTTTAAATACTATTTATTCAATTTTTTTCGAACAATCTTGTCACCTGATGGTATAAGCAACTAACACCACCTACGGACAGCTGCAATACAGATAGTAGATACAGATAGTAGGTGGCGTTGCCAACCTTTAAGAGGCTGGGACGGAAAGAAATCGAGAAAGTGGGGTGGGCCTCCGTACACCGCCGTTCATTCTCACCGAACGAAACGTGACATGTGTCACTTTTTGTCCATAATCTCAGAGGTATTTCACCGGTCGAGCCGGCCCATTCAAGTAGTGAACTGCGTTGCTTTACCACTATTTTAAATAATGCTCTCATATTGCCTGCTTATAACAACACAAAGAACACCAGAGGTGTTTGTAAATGATATTGTGTACAGGGTTTTATTAAATTTTCGTTTAACTCTCTCTTAACCGGTGAATGTTTTGAACTCTCGTTTTATAAATATAGACATTCCGTTTAATGATCTGAGATCATGACGCTGTTCAAGACAATTTCCATTATTGTTGAAATATTAACGTTTAAAATTTGTTCGCTTGGTTTAAATTAAGCCTACTGTGTTATAAGCTTTCTTTTTGTTCTCTTTATAAACGATATTTATAGAGTTAAATGACTTATATACTTTGATGTAAATATAATAGTAATAATATTAAAGTTTGTAAAGTAACTTCACGCATTTTTTGCTGTAAAATGCTGACTGCAAGTATGCAACTGTGGTGAATATTTTGGGTACAAATTGACCTTAGCTTAGACCTGATTTTCTGTTAATAAAATTTTATGGGTGTAAAAGAAATAAGTTGTTACTAAGGCTAATATTAATTTTAATGAAGCATGCAATCTCCAATACCATGACAATGATCAACATAAATGCCTTGCATATACTTTAAACAGCAATCAAAATATAAGAAATAATAAATATAATTATTTAAAACATTCATCACACACATACCACCTACTTTAAAAAAAACTATTCGTTCAGAGAATCAAATACAGGGCACTATCTGTTTCAGGTACTTTACAGATTATGGTAAGTATTTACGTCGGTTCATATTATTGTCTCTGTGAAATGGACCCCAAGCCGATTAATTCTAAGCGACAATGCCCAGCTTGAAACATGCAAATGACCAATTATCTTTGATTGTAGAGGCACAGAAGCACTATTAGTTAGCTTATAACTATCATAGAAAAGAGACCGTTCAAGATTGTATCTATACATACATAACATAACTTCACGCCTTTGCTACCCGAAGGTGTAGGCAGCGGCTGTTAAGCCTCGTCTCGCCGTTATATTTACATCCCAAATGGAATAGGTGGCGAACCTATTGGCATACCGGTCACAAAGTTTTCAGTATTTCAGTATTTATCACACTTAACTTCCGAAAACAATTTCGAAAAGTCATTGGTGTGAGCCAGTGTCAAGATTCGAACCGGGACCAGATCAGAAACCGTGTGCTCGACCACTGGACCACCGAGACTGAGTCATACAATATAATAAAACCGTAGGAAATTGAAAACTGTACTTCAGTAATGTTTGTCTATGTGTTTATGTGTTTGCCTTGTATGTGTATTACGGATGACTTAAAGTACTGGATGCTTTTTTATCCAACATCCATGAATATTGATAAGCGTTCAGATCAAAGCATAGGCTAATTAATATTATCATGCTAACAATAATTGGGGGTGAGCAATGAACCCTTATTTATTTATTTCTTCTTCTTGCACAATTAAGTACATAGGCAGACTTAATGCTAAAAATATTCCCTGCCAGTTTACCTAAGGTAGTGCAGAGATATTTCGATTTTTTTTTATGGGATAGGAGGGCAAACGAGCAGGCGTGTCACCTGATGGTAAGCAACCAACGCCGCCCATGGACACCAGCAACACATATAGTGTTACTGTTGCGTTGCCGACTTTTAAGGGAAGGGAAGGGATAGGGAAGGATAGGGAAGGGGGGTGGGCCTCCGGGTACCTCTTTCACCGAACGAAACGCGGCATGAGCCACATTACGTCGATCTTCTGAGAGGTCGTGGTATTTCACCGGTCGAGCCGTCTATTCAAGCAAGCACGACGATGACAGAGTTGTGGATAACATATTCAGCTTGTTTCTCTACCCTAAATTAGCTACTAGTTGTGGAAAGCAATTTTCCAAGGTACAAGTATGAAAGTAAAAAACTTGCAAAACTTGAGGAAGGCCTCTCGTAATAATCATAATTTATATTTGGTTTTGATCATAAATAAAGGCTTTACTAATATTACGTGTACTATTATTTTGTTACAAGCAAAAAAGTTTCACTTTTGTTTGTCGCCACCAAAACAAGTATATTAAGGATATTATCAATAACAATATCTGATATTTATTCAAATAAATAAACCCAACCCGGGGGGGAGTTGTTGAAGGTTGATGTCCATTTCATCTATTGTCCGGTTGGTTTATCGCAACGAAAACAAGACAACTTTTATGAATAAATATGTGGCGACCTTCTCTTTTGTCACCATCCTTGGATTATTTAGTTTTGTATTTGGCGATTTTTTTGATAATATTGGAATAAGGACAATTAAAAAAAAAATGAACAAGTCTATAAATATATGTAACCATTTATTTCACAAGAAAGTATTTATTATAAAATAGCTTCACGCTTTTTTTAGCCGAAGGAGTAGGCAGCGTCTGTTATTGGTGTGAGCCAATGTGAGGATTCGAACCCGCCACCTCTGGATACAGAAACGGTGTGCTCGTCCACTGGACCACCGAGACTACAAAATTAGTAATATTTTATTACTAATATTTATTATGACATAACAAATTCCATGTTATGGTACATAAAAAGAAAAAAAATCCTATTGGTCATATTTGTTAATACACATATAAACCGTCAGACCTGCAAACACTAGTCACTGCTATGAAAGATGATTGCATGATTAAAGGCTTGCAGTTGAATTCAACGAAAAAGAAAGTTATGGTGTTTGAAAGGGAGGAATCCAGAACGGATGCAAGGGTAATGGTCGATCATGTAGTGCTGGAACAGGTAAATAAAATTGTATATCTTGGATGCGCTTTAGCAGGGATGGAAGGTACACCGCGGATGTAGAAAGACGAGTGGCGATAGGAAATAGCGTAAATGGAGCGTTGCGCAGATTCCTGGGCGCAAAAAACATTAGCAGAAAAGCCCAGCTAGCAATCCACAATGTAGTCCTGATCCCAACGCTAACTCATGGAAGCGAGAGCTGGGTATGGCAGGGTGTGCATGAAAGTATAATAATCGCGGTAGAAATGAGGGCACTGCGCAAAATCTGCGGAGTGACTCTCACTGACCGCGTCGAAAACAAGGTTGTAAGGAAGGAAGTTGGATGAAAAGAGAGTGTCGGTGTAAAAGTAAGAAAGGGCATGCTCCGTGGCTTGGACATGTAGAAAGAATAGATGATACAAGACTGACTAAGCAGATATACAATGCAAAAGCGGATGGATGTAGAAGTCGAGGACGGCCAAGATACACATTCTACGACCAAATTAAACGTGTTCTGGAGGAAGGTGATGTTAGGAGCCTCAAAAATCAACGTGCGTGCATGAAAAGAGTTATGAAAGTCAACGAAGCGAGTGAGGCGTGTAAGAATCGTGCCTTATGGCGCTCTGTTCTCTCTGGTTACCCCGCAAGGGATTTGGCGTGAAGTTGTGTATGTATGTATTTATACATATAAATTTTCATTTTTAATTCCTTCAACAAAAATAAATTAAGACAATAACTTTCTTATTATATTTATGTCGTTCCGTTTAACAGAGATCAAATACTTTTCGTGCTTGACGAGCGCCACTTCGTACACTTTAATAACCCATAATTAATCGTTCGAGCCGTCAGGAATACTTCGTACGGCCCTTATAAGAACATTTCTCCGTAATAGCAATTCTTTACGTGCCTAGAGTTACAGACGAACATCTCAAAGATCTTTTCTGAGATGGCCCATTCTTCACAATATGTTTAAATTCGGATTGAGATGTTATTATTAAGTTTATTTAATTAACTAAGTTCAGCTGTAAAACTAGTTATATGTTGTGTTGTGAAATTTCAAATTTTAATTATGACTACTGAAAATTTTCTTGTTTATATTTTCACAGTTCATTTATGATTTAATTGCAGCATTGGTGATAAAGGGAACGTAATAGATACAAAAGAAAAAATTGTTGTGTAGAAAATACCATGCGGTGTCACAATATTAGGATGCCATTTGAGTGCCCTTAAAGCATTTTTATTTTTAATAAACAAATACTTAGATATTTGTTTAAAAAATAAACAAAATAAAGATGCTTTTAAGGACACTCAAATGCCATCCTAAGTATCTATGGCGTCTACAACAACTTTTATTTTTTAACATTTCAGTTTTCATTCTGCGACATGCAATCATTTTTTGTCACAAATATTGTGACAAAAAATGATTGCATGTAGACGCCATAGATACTTATCAGAAAGATAATATCATAGTCAATCAACTTGAATACTTTAGGTGATTACGTAATCTATACTATGTTATATGTATCATTATTTCAAACAATTATTCATTTGAAGGTTTATATAAATTGCTATAAAAATATCAAAATCATTAAAAATATGATATCGTCATAAATCTACTTATAAATGTTTAACATGCTTCTAATGGATACTTACAACTGATATGGTGTAGGACATTTTAACTAAACCTGTACTTTCTATGAACTTACTAAACCTTGACTTATTAAACCTGTACTTTCTATGAATTTTAAAATCTTGCTAACTGAAACTGCATCCAAATTGGTAATATTATGATACCTACATTATTTGAAATTCCTTTACAAATCTGTTACTTTTGAGTCAGACAGAACACATGATCCCTACGAATTACATCTTAGTGAGTAGTTCCAAATGTAATTTTGTACCAGACTTCATCCTTTATCTATTAGAATAGTCACTGAACTCTCTGTGGTTTACTTTTAACCTCAAGAAAAATCAAACTACGTTTGCCTTTTCAATTGTATTATTATTATATGTTGTATTATTATTATTCAGCAATCGTGGTCGTGGGTTCGATTTTGGACTAACACCAATGGTTTCACGAAACTCTCTTCGGAAATTATGTGTGATAAATAAAGATGATGAACAACTTAGTGCCCGGTGTAATTGACATTAGATTCGCCACCTATTTCATTTGGGACGTAACGTAAGAATTCGGCGGGTTGAGACTTTAACAGTCGCTACACCTTCGGGTAGAAAAAGTCGTGAAGTTACGGTTTTTTATACTAACTCCAACTGGTTTTATTCATGACCATAATAAATCTTTTGTCATTCATATCCTTCTGACATCCAATTTAGCTGTGCCAAAACAAAATTTATCGTTTTTGAAAGATCCCAATAAATAAATGGTGATTATAACAATCGATGATCAAAACTCGTCTAAGTAACATGCGAAAAGATTTCCGAAATTATGGATCATCATCATTATGTTTTCAAGACCTTATCCCAGGCAAGGATATTATCCTCTTAAACATGTTAAAAATTAACTATCCGATTAGCAGTCAAACAATTTAAGTTTTCTTTTTGTCCAATCGAAAATCGCTAAATTTAATCAAACTGCTCTGTATTGTATTTCTAGGCGATTTTTTTTTCTTTTTAATACAAAAGCAACACCACTGTTTTTACCGAAAACAAACATTCAATAAACTTTTGTCTTTTTTACATAAGATCCTTTCTATTCGACAACTGCAAAAATCACTGTGTCTGAATTCCAATGCAAACTTCTAAACGGCTATTCCGTTTTCATTGCTTACTGTGTTCAATTTCATTACATCTGAACTTCGATTCTTAGGTAATTTCAGAGCAACTATAAAAAAAAAACAATAAAATATCTTCGCTATTTTCCTTATCGACATTCCCTGGTCCCTTTAAGGACTTAATGTGAGGTACATTTACATTTAACATAAATAGAAAGTGCCGTGGGACTGAAAAATAAGAGCAGATGTGCCGCCAGCCCTATCGCACTGTAGTTACTAATACAGTAGTTCCATAGAAAATATTAGGTATAATATAAAATGTATGTAAATTTATTCAAGCACTGGAAAACACCAGCTTATACTGTTTAAATTAGATATCTACTTGTTTCCTCGATTACGTGTGACTAATATCGATGACTGACAACATTGTACCCGCTATATGATAAAAGAACCTTTAATACCACCTATTCTAAGCATACATATAGACATAAACTGACGAATCCTGTATCCCATAGATGTAGGCAAAAACTTTGGCTTGCCACAAGCTACGATCTTGACACACCTCTTTCGCCTCATACACGTCATCATACATTCGCGTCCGTTTCGGGTACTACACATTTTGCCTATTTTAAACAGACCATTTATTTTGTTTATTTATTTTAAGTATCCTAACTTAAACTTTGAGTCATTTTATAAATTCTTTAAGCCTTATTGCATACCACAATAAAAACAAATTAAAGTACGGTATGAATATGAAAACGAATATTTTTTTTTTCTGGCCCGTCACCGAGTTGGTTTTCTGCATAATATTAACATTTGAAGTATTTTGGGGGGTCATCGCTTGTCCATCTCACTAACGACATTATGATGGCCAGACGTCCATGTTATTACTTACTCGTTACAAGGGTTTTAAAATAAGATACAATTTTAGTTTTTCTTTATTTTTATTTTTTTCTAAATGTCATCTAAATCTGGGTATACAGCCTACGGGAGCTATTATTATCTACCAAATCTCGTAATGAAAGAATAGATTGTTTAATAAATGTTCCCAAAATATCTTTTATATTGAAAACTCATAACAGCAAGGTAACATATTATGCAGTTGTCGCTTCAAAACGATTTCAATGACAAACCCTAAATTTATCTCTCCGGGGTACTTGAGAAGTCTTAACAACTTTTTTTACGCTATAAATGCCACCTGATGGTGAGCAACAAACCGCGGCATAGCACATAAAGTCTTACAGTTGCGTTTCCGGCCTTTAAAATGAAATATGGAAGTGGGATGGAATGGGGAAAGAGGAACCCGTAGTCTCTCACTGAAACTCGAAACGGGCTATGAGCTACTTTACGTCAATATCCTGAAAGGCCACGATATTTTACCGGTACCGGCCCATTCATGTAGCGAACTGCGTGACTTCACCACCAATAGTATATTAAATATTATAAAAATAAGTTTTAATCATTTTCATGCAGAATGCGACAGATTATTTACTTTTTTTCAATATACCAACAAAGTCTTAGATACAAGAAAATGGAATATCTTTTAGGAATATTGTTATGTACCTCTCTCAGAAGGTTATTTGCTTAGACCCTATCTGTCTGAAGATTATTTGTTTCTCACAATACATAAAATTGTCTCAAATAGTTCAATATCATGATGTATGTAGTATTATTAGTTCAAGTTAATACTCGTTTAAGGGATTAGTGCCGTAAGACCGAAGACCGAAGGATGGAACGTGATTAATAGACTCTAATGATCTGAGTCAAACGCAAGCAAGGTGGAACTTGTGAAGGTACTTCTCTGAAGGTTATTTGAGAGACGAATTCGGTTTCTGTTTTTAAAATAAATTGTAAAACCGCTCCTTTGTACTTTTTGACCGAAATACAGAACTAGGCCAAATATCCAGTCCAATTTAGTGCTTTATAGTCTTTGAAAATTGTAATGCACGTATAAATACCTCAACTGTTTGTGTACATATAGTTGTTGCTCTCGGTTTCGTCCGCTAGAAATTCCAAGTTTTTTTTTTATGGAACAGGAGGGCAAACGAGCTGGCGTGTTACCTGATGGTAAGCAACCAACGCCGCCCATGGACACCAGCAACACATTTAGTGTTACTGTTGCGTTGCCGACCTTTAAGGGATAGGGGATAGGAAAGAAGGGGGAAGGGGGGCGGGCCTCCGGGTACCTATCTCACCGAACGAAACGCGGCATGAGCCACTTTACGTCGGTCTTCTGAGAGGTCGTGGTATTTCACCGGTCGAGCCGGCCCATTCATGCAGCGAACTGCTTGGCTCTACCACAAAGAACAATTTAAAGCTTTGGGTTAATCTTTCCGAAAAATGTGATTTTGTAAATATTATTTATTACTCACAATGTTTATCTGTAAATTTCGGTAATTCTTAAGAATGTCTGAAAACACATATAAAAGACGAGGCACTAGATTAAAGGTACAAATATGTAGACAGGCAAAAATAACCAATTAACTTTGTATTTCTTCTTTAGTCATATGTTCCCTTAAAAAATATTACAGGTACCTACTAATTTATTCTCCACTATCTGACAACATCCTGCTACAATTTAGTTGCAAGTTTATAAAAAAATATTAAAATTTAAAATTTAGAAAAATAAACTAATGTGACAATTGGATTGACCGTTAGACTTGGCCTTACTGCATCAATTAAAGCCACTTACATGGAACATAATAAAAATATAGAGTACATTTGGCAGAGAAATAACCACGCTGTTCACTGCATTCACAGGTACACACGTGAAATACCACGATCTCACTGAACATCAACATGCACTGGCTCATACCACGCTTTGTTTGGTAAGCGGGGTCTCTGGTCCATTACCTCTCAAACCCCACTCCATCGTAAGTTATTATCTAGTAATGCAAATGTGACTGTCTCGAGTTACTTACCACCAGGTGATCCTATAGCTCGTTTTCCCCTTTCCCATAAAAATAATTTTAGTAATAGCGAAATAGGAAAAAACGTACTCGCTTTGCCTGATAACAGTGAAAATAGGAATATAATGGTTCCTCTATATTCCCTCAGCTCATGATGCGTATGACTGAGTTCAATTTGCTAACCGTTCTCTCTCTCTCCTAATACCAACTCGATGTGTCACTGCATCGGTAGAAACTAACTGAAATTGCATGCAAATTTTCAACTAAATTCATTGAATCGTCTCAAACTAACTAAGCGCTTCAAAAGTTCTGTGTTCGTCTGTAGCCTGAAGACACACCGTGGAGTTTTCATTTAAAGCCTCTAAATTAGTTAATTACTCAGAATCATTTTACGGTTGACTTCAAAGTAGAGATTGAAGTATATTTTGGTTTTCTGAACGTTTTCATAAATTTAGTTATTGAAATCGAAAACTTCTCTTTCAAATCAAAGAGTCTCGGCTTTAAATCCTGACTCACACCAACGTCTTTTTGGAATTGTATTCGGAAATTCATGTATGACAATTATCGATGACTGACAAAATTGAGTTTGACAAAAATCATTTTGAAAGAGAAAAAGACGTGAAATCACTAATTTTATAAATTAATATTAACCCGATGTTGAATATAATTAATCCATGAGTTAACTTTAATTAATTTATTTTCACTTTTATTAATAAAGTTAACAAAGGAAGGCAGTTCGGCATTATTCGACAGTTTACATTTATATCTAATATATAAAATTCTCGTGTCACATTTTTCTTTCCCATACTCTTCCGAAACGGCTTGACCGATTTTCATGAAGTTTTTGTGCATATAGGGTAAGTCTGAGAATAGGACAACATCTATTTTTCATCCCCCTAAATGTTAAGTGTAGTCCACCCCTAAATATACATAACATAACTTCACGCCTTTTGTTACCCGAAGGTGTAGGCAGCGGCTGCTAAGCCTCGTTTCGCCATTACGTTTACGTCCCAAATGGAATAGGTGGCGAACCTATTGCCATACCGGGCACAAAGTTTGTCAGTCATCGATATTTATCACACATAACTTTCGAAAACAATTTCGAAAAGTCATTGGTGTGAGCCAGTGTCTGGAATCGAACTCGGGCCTCTGGATCAGAAGCCGTGTGCTCGACCACTGCGCCGATACTATTACCCCTAAATATATTTTTTTAATTTTTCGATATATTTCTGTTTTTTTATTTTTTTTTTAATAAAACGGGATGCAAAAATACATACAACCCTAAATTTTCAACCCCCTACGATCAACCCCTATTTTTTAAATTTTATTTTTCGGCAAGACAACGTTTGCCGGGTCAGCTAGTGATTTTATAAATATTTGCGACGCAACCTTCACGTATTTTTTCTTTTCTTAACTTTTTTGGGAATGAAATTTCGGCGTTTTCATGTTTATTGAAAGAAAAACACTTTCCTTAATGGGTCGTGTCTATATGTAATTTAAAACTAATATTACTGATATAAAAATATTACTTAAATGTCTTACTTAACCCCATATTTGCATGCCCGATTTTCTTCTAAGAACAAATTATTAATTTTAATACATTAATAGAATCTGACACCAATTCTGAAATCAGACTTGTTAAAATCTGAAATTCTTTGATAAATTTATCAATATGGAATTAAGACCCCGATGGTACAAAAAGGAAAGATATTATTAATATCACCCTTTTCATGTATTTACAAATATACAGTAAACACAATTTATGAACACTGAATAATTCAAATTATATAAATGACAACTTGCTGTGTGGCGCCGGCTTAGACTACCGCCACCCCATCTCTTCCCGGGGGTGTCGTAAAAGGCAACTAAGGGAAAAGGCTGGAAGAATGGGCAGCAGAATGCTGCTAATGACACGATATGATACGATAACGAGATAATGATCTCTCAACAAAATACAGCCTACTGCGATCGGCAACCCGCCTGCCAAGCATGGCGATTATGGCGAAAACCCCCCATGAGTGAACGGACCGGCAGTTGTGGCGCTCTATGGGGGAGGCCTGTCCAGCAGTGGACCTCAAAAGGCAAATGATGAAATGACAAAATTAAGTCCTATTAGATGGTGACGTCAGGAGGTCGAGTTAGGTATGTAAGAATGATGTCAGGTCTTTGTGCCGACTCCGTCTAGCGCCTAGCACCTTAACCCTTGTCTGAAAGATTTTTTCATAATAATAACAAAGTTTACATCTTTCAGCAAACCATTTCAAATCTTTTCTACTTTTTCAAATTCTTAAAAACTATTTTAAAATTTAAAATCCTTGAGTCAGACGACACTGAAATTCATTCGATTCATTTAACATTTAACTTCAAATCGACGCCTGATAAAGTACAATTCACCCGACGTCACTAAATCCCACTGACTTGACACAGAGAATCAACAGTAAAAGATTTGTATTATAAAATATTCTTTCCAACAATTTACTCAATTGAGATAATTCCACCGTTATTTGAGAAAAAAATCGTCAAGATGATATTGAGGAGATTGAGGTTTAAATAAGTTTTAAATATATAAACCCCTGAAGTACGGGATGCAAATCTATTTAATATATATAAACAGCAAGCCATTAGGCGGAAGGATGTAGGAGTCGAGGACTACCACGACACACGTTCCGTGGCTAAATCGGATGTGCTCTTGGAAATGATCACGTCAGGAGCTTCAAAAATCGAGGAATCATCGTCTTTTCACGCTCTTTTTTTTCAGCCTACCCTGTAAGGAAACTTGGCGTACAGTTAATTATGTAAATTTAAAAATAAAATTCTAGAATTTATTTTACAAAACTTATACGCTATTTGTAAATATTCATATCTTGAGGATAAAGAAAAAGATCGACGAACAGCCGCGCGCTAATAACGAATTCCGAACGTGAGCAGTATTGTAAGATGAGGCTAAGTTTTCAACACCTGACGCTTCCTATGTACAGGAAATGTAAGAAATTACTCAAGCGTCTACAAGTTTATAATAACCTCACTCGGTGGATTTTGTATCATAGTATTTACCTATAATATTTAATTTTAAAGAAGACACGTTTCTGAAGAAGATTTCAAACAAAGCCTATGTCATAATAATATATAATCAAAATAATAGATTTGAGAAGTAATGCATCCAGTAAATTATATTTAAAAAGAACCAAACGACAAACATACAGACGAACAGCCTTCTGGGTCTTTTTTTTCTAATTGGTAACATCAACATTTTTTAAGATATTTTAAATACGACCAGGTTTACTACTACAAAAACAATCAGTGTTCCGATCCTATCGATCACAGCTTGGTGATATAAAACCTATATTATTGTCTTTGTCGATATATTTAAAGACCTGGGCAGAGGTTCATTAAGACTATTGGGACAAAATTATAGTTCATTAAACATCCTCAACATCACAAGCATTTTTAATTAAAAACAATTCAAATTCATGAGATTTACTCGTGATATTTTCCAGTCGATGTTATCTTGATAGAACTATCTGGTAACACGCTATTGCCAGACAACACTGTTTGAACCTTTTCCTGTACAACATTTTGTGTGCATTCGTGATATTTTTCAGAGAGGCATTTCCATTTTCTCGGTAACAGTAATTGTCAATTGACAATATCAACTTACAACATTGAACATCGCTGAACCCTGTTGTTGAATTGGATATTTCTGAACGATTCAAATATTTGTGTTCAATTTTCCTTGTTGTTGCTATAATAATTTTGCAAGATTTCATATTAATTTCATGAACATCTAAAATAAATATCAATACAGCTTGTTAATTAATTGTTTATTTCACAATTTAAGTACACTTCGTATAATACTATACATATTTATTTATTTATTTATTTATTTAAACACATAGTATATTGATTTACATTAAAATTACAAAAAGCACTGAACCCCACACTAGGATGCCCTGTGTCGTGGAATCCAGTCTCCTTCGTCCTCCAATTTATATCACACAAATAAATTATTAATTAAGTATTCAAGCATGGTACAAGTACAGTAGTCCAAGATTTCACATTTTGTAGTTTTCCGGTATGTTTGTGTAGTGTTAATGTTTGTTAGCTGCCATCGTGCAGAAGTATGTAGATGTGTGTGTAGTCAAATGAGTTGTGTTGGTGTTGTGTATGTGCTGAGAAGCGTGAGTGTGTGCAAGTGTGTGTGTCATAGTATAAATACATATATAGATATATAAGAGTTGGGTTTTTCTATAATTAGCGGTAATAGGTTATAATATTTTCTGTTGCAGGGTAATCCAAATTTAAAAGCCACTCAATTAACTCCTTTTTGCACTTATATCTAGACTTATTCACTACATTCAGTTTGTTATCAATTTTGTTATATAAATGGGGCCCCATAAAAGCAAAGGCTTTTTGTCCAAAATTCAGCTTACACTTTAGATTTTTCCATCTCCTTCTCCTTCTCAGGCTCTCATCAAACGTGGCAGTCGATAGGGCCGTTTTATGGAACTTAATGACAACTGCTAATATATAAAGCTGACGAACTGTAAGCACCTGTGATTCCTGGTACAGCAGAGATGTAGGATGCCTAATTTTTTTGCTCAACATGACCTTTAAAACTGCTCTTTGTACACGTTCGGTCGATATTAGCAGAGTTTTATTAGCGGCTCCCCAACTTACAACACAGTATGAAAGTATTGACTGACAAAATGCATAATAGATCATCTTGAGTGTAGAGTTTCCCGCTATTGATCTTAGTCTCTTAAATATAAACAAGAGTTTTCGGATGCGAACATTAACTGCTTCTATTTGCTTTTGCCAGGATAAATGCTGGTCAATGATAACACCGAGATACTTTATATTATCGACCCTTTGAAGTTGAGTACACGTGCAAGCACTACCAGAAGACGTCTCACAAGAATGTAGCCTGACACAGATTTGCTCCGGAGCCAAAGTTCTCTTCGTCACACTGAAGTTCAACATTTTTGTTTTTTGTACGTTAAGCTTCAGCAGGTTCTTCTCCAACCAAACACTAACTGTCCGCATACCAATCTCGGCCACATCGTAAGTTTCTCTCCACGTCCTAGCATGAAAGATTATGGCTGTGTCATCAGCATACGCAAATATTTGTGCGTGAGCGAGGTTTAGTAAACAGAGTCCATTTATATAGATTAAGAACAATGAAGGGCCAAGGACGCTACCTTGCGGTACTCCATAGTCAACCTTTTTCAAAGAACTTTGGTGACTTCCTATTGAGATTCTCTGTTTACGATCGGTCAAATACGAAGTAAACCAATTTAAGGCAGGTCCTCTGATACCTATAAGCTCGAGTTTTCTCAAGAGTATTCGTCTTGAGACCGTATCAAACGCTTTAGCTAGGTCAAGGAAAACACCGACACACTTTTCTCCACCATCAAGTTTCCTGGTTACATAGTCTACTAGACTTGTGACTGCGTCCTCCGTTGATCTGCCACTGCGGAATCCAAATTGAGTTTTTGACAAAATATCCTTTTTCTCCAAGTAGTCCAATAATCTTACATTCACCAACCTCTCTAATATTTTTGCCACTGATGTTAAGAGAGAGATAGGTCTATAGTTCGACGTTAATGTCGGGTCTCCTTCTTTGAAGATCGGGCATATGTTAGCTATCTTCATTTGAGATGGAACACTTCCCGTTGAGAGGCTTAGATTGCAAACAAAAGTAATAGGCGCCGCCAAATGTTTTTGGCCCAGTTTGATTATTCTGTTTGATATTCCGTCCCAACCAGGAGCCGAATCTATTTGTAGCCTGGAGATTATAGCAGAAACTTCTACCTCATTAGTGGGTTTCATAAAGAACGACTCAGAAACAGATTTCGGAAAGTGCTCTGCCATTCTGGATAAATCTGACTCAGTTTTGTTGAGTTTTTGTAAAGTAATATTAGCAAGTTTTTCTCCAACGCTAGCAAAATATTCATTAGCAATATTCAGTGATGTACCCGGATCTTGATGTATATTTACCAATTTCGCTGTGCCAGTTGTTTTTTTATTTAAATTGCATATATTTCTAATTGCAGCCCAAACCTTATTACTATCACCATTGGCTTTATCCAAAAGTTTTTGATTGTAATCATTCTTTAAATTTTGCATGGTATTATTGCAGCAGTTTCTATATTCTTTGTATTTTTGTTGTAATACCGTGTTGTTCTTATTAACTGATTTTCTTGTTTCCATATGTAGCGAGTCTCTTTTTTTAATACATTTTAATAGGTTATGAGTCATCCAGGGCTTCCTTATTTCTTTAGAGTTTTTTGTAATAATTTCTTGAGAACATTTTTCTATCCTTTCCACTATTTTTCTTGTGAGTTCCTCTGTGGCGTCCGCGACATTATCATACGAATACAATATGCTACAGTCAATATTGGCCATCTCTTTAGCCAAGGCGGGATAGTCTATTTTAATGTGATGTTTATATGTGTTAGGGCAGCATGTGTTATTTTTATCATGGTCTCTTATTGCAATTATGACTGTGTCATGGTCTGTCAGACCAGACTCGCAAATTATCACGGAAGATTTTTTTTTTGTCCGAATCATAGCGTGGTCTAGACATGCGCGGCCATGGGTTGGTATCTGGTGGCCAGGATAAAGACCATAATATCCAGTAACTTCTAAATATTTATTAGCGCGACTGTCTAGGGATTCAGCGTTAATATCTATGTTTATATCACCGGTGATAATAATACTAGGACTATTACGGGATTGCAACACATTCTCCAATGAGTCACAAAATTTGCTTATGTTATGAATAGATGGAGATCTATATATTGCGCAAATTGTTACTTCGGCACCAATATCAACAAGCAAACAGTTAGCATCCTCAAAAGGAGGCTCCTCGAATGTTACCTTAAGGTCAGTTTTAGAGAGAATAGCTAGTCCATCATTTTGATTTAAATAGCGATGGGAGTAGTGACAATCGTAGCCGTTAAGATTTATCATTGGTGTAGTTTCATTGAGGCGGCATTCGGTAAGAACAATAATATCCGGCAGGAAGTTTAATCTGGTTAAAAATATTGTAAAATCATCAAAGTTTTTGTGAATGCTTCGTATGTTTTGATTAACTATAGTAAGTTGTGTTTTCACATTGCCAAGAGAACTCAAGCAAAGTGTAGGGTCGTTTAATTTAATACTGGAGTATATATCCGTGCTGTCAACGTCACATAAGAGTTTGATTTGTCTAGTCATTATTAAGGTTTATTAAATGAGTGAGTCCAATGAAATATTTTGCATAAGTTTTTTTAGATTTAGTTAATATGAGATTTATAATAACCATATAATTACAGAGTGTGAATAATGTCTGTGATGCGTGAGTGTGTGTAATATATGTGAATGAAAAAGTGATGAACATGCTCATGATACATTTTACCAGTTCAAAGTTATAAAAAATCATGCTTGAGTGTAGAAGTAGAAGAAACCTAATTAACAGAGTTACCATTTTTACGTAAAAGTTGCAAGGTGTTTTCATTTTTGACAAGTATATACTTCGCACCTTCCTCTTTTCGAAGAAAGATTCGCCCACTAGTAATCCAGCAAAATTGGTATTTTTCTGACTGGGCAAAGTCCCTAGCAAGAAAATGCAGTCTCTTAGCTTTGCTGGTTAGATGATCGGAGAAGTAAATAGGTGTCGCTGTGGTATCAAAGCCTAGATGTGTCGTATTTAGCTGAGAGGTTTTATTATCATTATTGTACCGTTTGGTAGATTTAAGAAACTTATCCTTCACAAACACGTTTGAAAATTCAACGACAATCGTTGAAGTAATTGAAGTCTCTTTAGATGGAAGACGGTAAACATCTTTGATTTCTGGTGAAGTGACACGCAGGTCTATGGTTTTCATAAGACACGTAACACGGTTCAAAATATCTAATTTATTCTCTTTCCTCCTCTTCGGCACTCCTCTAATCTCAACAGAAGTTTTCCGAATAATTCTGTCGAGCGTTTCCTTTTTTTCTTCTAAATCCACTATTATATTGTTTGTGCAAACTAGATCCTTCTCCAACCTGTCTATTTTTTTTTCAAAGTCTTGTATCTGTGTAGAAATAAAACTAAGTGATTTCTCTATTTCATTACTGGTTGATTTAATTTCAGAGTTTTGATCTTTGATGTCCGATAACTTCTTTTCAACATTTTGTAATCTCCCCAATATAGGACTTAAGGTATTAGTAATCACTTGTAAAATCTCTTCTTTAAAATGGACAAACACGTCCGGTTCCGGTTCATCCTGTAGGCGCAATCGTTTAACGCTAGTCCTCTTGGAGACATTCAAATTTGAATCCGAAGCTGAAAGAATTTTAGGGGGCGTGCGTTCCATTTTTTGTTACAATGAGTAAAAATATAAGTAAATAAAACTCACAGATCAGCGAACGTTTAGCTTGCGTAGCGAAACTCTTGAGAGATAGTTAAAATAGTTTAAGCAAATTTCAGTAGTAGTGATAGTTAGACTCGGCGTAGCACATCGGCGATGTAGCGGTGGGGGTGGCGCGGAGTAAGCGCGACAGCAATTATCAAGGGACTTCTCTCTTCCTCACGTCGTGCGGGCGGCAGGGGGAGCACCACCAAGCTGCGCTTGAGTGTATGTGACAATAACAGCTAATGTAATTAGTTATTAACACTACTGTCGCTTGAAGTTAGTGAAAACAATTACGGAGTAAAGAATAACACGTCTGTCCTCGATGCTGTCTCAGACGAAAGAGGAGACATATTTCTAGTCATCTCTCTTAGTCTCAGCTGTCCAGGGGTTCCGAGTTCCGCTTCTTTTTTATGGGATAGGAGGGCAAATGAGCAGGCCTGTCATCTGATGGTAAGTAACCAGCGCCGTCCATGGACATCTGCAACATATTTGATTTGTAACATGATTAAGTTATAATTCAATAAGTTGTTAGATCATAATTTCGATACCTCCCACGTATTATGTTGTATCCCACAAAAATGCGATTTAGCGTTTTTATTAAAAATGAGCTTTATATGTAGTAATTGACCCAAAGCAAAAAAAAAAATACAAAAATGCGATTTTTTGAACCATTTTTAAGACGTAAAATGTTGTAACTTTTGAATGGGAACGGTCTAAAAAGTTGTATCGGTCTATGCAATGGTTTACGCGGGGTGCGTGGCGCGGAGGACGGCGCGCCCGCAAGTTGTATCGGTTACATACAACAGTCTACGCCGGATATTGAAACGGACTCACGCGCACCGGGCTTGCTAATATCTGGTCAAATAATTTACATGATTGAATTATTTCAAACGATTTAAGAATGAAACGGCCCAGTATTACAACAAGAGGGAGAAGATTATGTGATCTTGTCAATAATATGAGTACACAGTACAGCATTTCTCAGACACCTGTGGAAAATAACAATGTTACAGTAAATGAATTATAACAAAACATTATTCCCGATCCAAGCCTTCGAAATATTACCACTAAGTATCTTTTTTGTATTACTTCAAAATCATTATTGAATATAATCTTTTTTTTTTGGTGATAACAACCAAAAATGTTGTATGTAATACATATAACATTATACGTAGTCCAGCGTGTATCAGAAAATGTTGTAAGTATGAGATACCACAGGTGGCACAGTCTGTATTCCAGTGTAAAGTGTAAGCGTAAAGTGTAAGCGACAAATCTCAGAAAAACATAATGTTTTCATAATTATCTTTAAGTATAGTCTAGAATACGACAAATTACATTCATATACCAAATTTGCTGCACTAATAAATGCAGTTTTGATGCCAATTGAAATCTTTAAAACGCTGTCCTGTAAAGTTGCACTTTTAGAGATACAACAACTTACGTGGGAGGTATCGATTTGTTTAAAATCGCATTTTATTGACAATTCTTATTTCTTTCATTAGGCAATAACATAATCATATATAGACTTGACGAAGAAGATAAAAACACCAATCGCATCATCGTAAGGTTTTTAAAAAGTTATTATAAAAACAATCAAACTCAGTTTTCATTTGAAATTATTCTCGACTATTTTTATAAGTATTAATATCGTAAATGAGATCTAGTGATTGATAAACAAACATATTTCACATCACTATACAATCTATACATACATATATACCAACTACGCACAAAAAAACCAACTTCGGATTTTTTCCCAGTAAAATATATCCATTCATTAAACTTTCTAACCCATTTACCTTCAGCAAGAGAAGCTCTCAAATTTTCGAGAAAATACATTCATTTATCACGGCGTACACAGTAAAGATTTCTGAAGCGAAAATATGCGTGTTTACAAGAAAAGGTAATACAAAAATAAAAACCCGTGTGGCTCGTTAGGGCTACGAAATGACTGATAATATATACTTAGCGTGACGTTTGTGTTTGAAACGAAATCAAAGAATTTTTTTTTATGGAATCGGAGGGCAAACGAGCAGACGTGTCACCTGATGGTAAGCAACCAACGCCGCCCATGGACACCAGCAACACATATAGTGTTACTGTTGCGTTGCCGACCTTTAAGGGATAGGGGATAGGAAAGGATGGGGAAGGGGTGGGTTTCAGGGTACCTCTCTCACCGAACGAAACGCGGCATCCGCCACTTTACGTCGGTCTTCTGAGAGGTCGTGGTATTTCACCGGTCGAGCCGGCCCATTTATGCAGCGAACTGCTTGGCTCTACCACTGTTAGATTGAATAAAAGAATTGAAATTCCCAAAAAAAATCTTTCTCTAGTAAAATGTTATTGGATTTAGCCGTTTTGCTAAATTATTAATAACCAAAGCTAATATATAACGTAATCTTAATCTCTTTGTGTTATTCAATATCATTGTTGGCTATTTTAAATTTAATATCATTATTCTCCCGAAATACTAATCGAAATAATAATCAACTCGGTAACATTTGTATGTGAATATGAATATATTTATCAACATTTGTATGTGTATATGAATATATTTATCAGCTGCAAGCTTAGTTCAATTTTGTCATTACATAGTATAAAATAATGTCGCTTTCGCCTGTCTGTTATTTATATGCTTAGATCTTTGAAACTACGCAACGGATTTTGATGCGATGTTTTAAAGATAGAGGGTGTCAACGGGTTGGTTCTTAGCTAAAATGCACGTAGTAAAGAAAAAGTAACAAATCCAAAATTTACTTATTTATTGCTTATTATGCGGAACAAAGTTCGCCGGGTCAGCTAGTCATGTATAAAAATGATAAACGACGTAATGATCTGAAATCATTGAATGGAATGTCCACATTTAGTGAGTGAAAAATTGTAATAAACTTAAGTTTTAAAACTTTTGACTTTTAGACTTTCAAATCTCCTGAATTATCATATTTATCCTCTATGTTTTGTTTGATTTTTGAATGAGAAACGTTAGTACACTCTATTGACTCTCCAAAAATTTTATCTTTTTTAAATAACATTCCGTCACTTCTTCTAAAAGCAAATAATTAATTAGACGTGTCATGGCACAACATGTACCGCTGTCAACATCCTTAAATATTAAGGGTGTGAAAGTATATTTGCAATCGCCTTCGGTTATTCGTTACAGTGGTCGTTTGGGAGTAATAAGACTACGTATGTATGTAGATATCATACGAACCTAGGTATAAAAATGCAGATCCTACCCTGCGAGTTAAAAATAAAATACTATGCAAAACATTGTAAGCTACGGCAGTACAAAGCTTTTTATTTTACAAATGGCAACGCTGTTAAAAAGGGCAACTTGTCGCTTTTAATCGCAACAGCTCAGATTCTTTTCTTCGCAGTTTTACATAAATCCTTCTCTGAAATACCTGCTATTTATCAGTGACAAAATTGCCTACGTGAAAATGCCGTAGTTTATTTTTGTTTTCAACGCCCTAATCTTTCTTTATTATAAATAAGATGGTAGATTTTGTTAACACTTGAACATCATTTTGTGTGTACCTAATATTTTCGGACTGTTTAAGATTTAAAATAAATAATAGATTTTAAACATAACCACTGGGGAAGAAAGTCTAAGAGATCACAGCCTCTTATCTTCTTCAACTCAAAAATAGAAGGATTGTATAAAGCTGTATCTCAAAAAAGCTATGGTCGATTAAAGAT
This sequence comes from Euproctis similis, assembly GCA_905147225.2. NCBI lineage: Eukaryota > Metazoa > Arthropoda > Insecta > Lepidoptera > Erebidae > Euproctis > Euproctis similis. The sequence goes on from LR990106.1 coordinate 20,390,680, forward strand.
TAAAAAAAAAAAACAAATCAGCCTCATAAATAAATAAATGTTATTAGTTTGTTTAATCATACTCAAATAAAAAACAATGAAATTTATTCGAAGCTTCCCCATTGCTTTTAAGCGACTATAGAATTATATAAGTACATCTGAATTGACAAAATTTTTTTGAAGTCACTTTAAAACATAGATTATAAAACTTTCCACTGAAAAATAATAGGAAACGGGAACTATTTGTTGTCACCTCTTTTGTTAAAAAATATAGTGTCTGTTATAATATGTGCTCAAAATAGAGTGTTAGTTTTATGAACATTTTACTCAACTTTCCTCGTAACTAGTAGTAAAATAATTAATACGCTTCGTGGCTAGACCTTTAAAACAAGACCGTTGTTAGTTCAGGAATTCAGAATATTCGCAACTATTCACGCTGTACGGACCATAGATAAAATGTTCATACAATTTCCGCTAAATCATCGAGAACAAAAATTAATATTTGAATTTTAGGTTATATAATAATACCTACAAGTAGTTGACCCGTCAAGCTTAAGCGCTAAATGAGTACATTTTGGATTTTATTGAATTCATTTGGCTCTATTTAACAAAATGACAATTGACCAAGCAAATTACCAGGTGGTAAGCGAGAAGCGCGATCATGGATATCTACAACAACGAAAGGATCAAAGTTGCGATATGGAGTAGGAAGGGTGAACAAGGAGTTGGGCCACCAAATGCCGATCTTAGCAGAACTCTTACTGAGCCACTTTACGACGATTTTCTGAGGGGCAGATATTTTACGAATCGAGCAGGCCAGTTAATACTGCAAACTGATCAAACGATTGATCTAATACGACATATTTTTTGTTACGAAAACCCCTTGTTATATAACTATACATAAGACCTTTTTTCCTACTCTAAAGTTGTGTGTCCAAGAGTAGTGGACATCCATATCTCTCTATAAACGGTGTCAAAGGCGAAACTGTCCCATTATCGCTAATAACAAAACGCCAATTTATTTTTGTTCCGGTTTCCGTCTACCGATAATAGGGGACGCTGTTGTCGTTAGAGTTTATTATTGAAGTAATGGCCGACAACAGTTCCGCGGTAATCTAATACGCTTTGAATTATACACTAAACAGTCACTACGTAAAAGTGGAACGGATTTAGGGAGTTCTGATGGTGTGGAGACTACTGCGATTAAATTTATATTTTATATTTCCTACCTACTCTCTTTAAGAATAATAAAAGCACTCTATGGTAGTTTGGAGACTAAATAATATACACGATGATTTATAGGAATAATTGTAACTAAATATTAATAATTTCCAAAATGTTGCTAGCTTATCCCAAGATTGGAACGTTTTCTCCGTTTGGAAGGCTCCGTACTAAATAAGATTCTTTGATAATATGGCAATTGCAGACATAATTGACTAATATCATATTTTTATATTTTTATTTAAGTACTAACTAATGAAATAGTTCATAGCAACTCTACAAAAGTTTAGAGTAAATAAACAACTCAGTGATTTTTTTACTGTAGTAACTTATAATACAAATAACCTGATCCGGACGTACTCTACTCTTAAATGGACGATCTTAGAAATCTGAATATTATGGTTGCATATATTTATTAATGTTGAATCTAAATTAAATAAAAAATAATAAAGAAACGTTAATAAAATATATTTTTACCTTTCAGGTTTCAGGAAAAGGTTTCGAAAATAGTTTACGACCGATTCTCAGAGTACTAAATATTGCCAAAAACTTTCATCTGAATTTGTCGAGCTGTTTTTATATATCAAATGTCAAAAGAATTTTATATGTCAAATCAAACGCGAAAGCTCCTCATCTTCTTCTAGTCCGAACACTGTTTACAACATCAACCCGCCGCGGGGACTACACAGTAGTTTTAAACTGTTCCCAAACTCACAAATTGAGGTCTCTATTGCGCTAATGTACACTAAATAACTATATTCCAGTTAGATAGTTTCGTGCAGGTAATATGAACTCATGAACTAAGAAACAAAATTTGTTAAATGAAAACTATACTAGTATATACAACTTAGCCGCTCGTGGCGATTGCGTTCGCATTTTCTTGTTCTACGGAGACACTTTTCTCAAGCACTCGTGATTTAAATATTTCATTGGAAATAATAAGCTTAATCGTTGTATTTTTTGTGTATTTTTAATTTTCTGTAAACACCTATGAAAGTGAAAATTCTTTGACTTTGACTTTTGTTCGTTTGGTCTAAATAGATGAGAAAAGGCAGGGTAATCTTTTTATGGATTTTCATTCAATTTCACTACCAGGCTCTTGGCACACTGATATTCTTCTTGGTCTTCGTTTAAATGACGTAATCATTATATTTACAAATATTTGTGTCCGCGAATTCGTCTGTGACAAATAAAAAAAAACATACATACCACTATAGCCATTTGCTTTTCCATCGTATATCTGCTTAGTAATCTTGAATCATCCATTATTTCTACATGTCCGAACCATCTGAATAAGCCCGCTCTTACTTTTACACCGACACTCCCTTTAAATCGAATTTCCTTAAAACCTTGTTTTCGACGCGATCAGTGGGAGTCACTCCGCAGATTTTGCGCAGTTCTCTCATTTCGACCGGGTTTATCTTATTTTCGTGTACACACTTCCATAAGTTATCGTTGGGATAAGTAGCGCATGGGCGGTTTTCGCTAAAGTTCTTTGCGCCCAGAAATCTGCCCAACGCTCCACTTACGTACAATACTCCATGTGCAATTTAAAAAAAAAACTAAAATAAAACCTATGTGTATTTCTTATTTGTATTGTGTCAGCTATATATCCGTGAGAGTCAAGTCAAAATCAATCGTGTAATTTCAGAGTTAAGTTGACTTAACTTGTGTACGTAAATGCATTATCTGCATTTTTTCTATGCTAATACTTTTTATCGCTCATTACAGAAACAAATTAAAATAGTTTAGCGATATTGTGAAATATAACTTATAGTTTCATTGCTTTTAAGGGATAGCGTCTTCTTAAGCCTACCAACACCAAAAGGGAAATTGGAAGTTTATCAACTGTAGCCGAAGCTAACAATCTGTTCACTCTACTTACTAAATAGTTTAATTAAGGGAAAATTGTTTTGTGATCAGATAATATATATGATATTGTATTGCCAACGATATTGTTATTACGTATCCATTAAGGTGATTAATGATAAACGAACCCAGGTGTAGACCGCAACGGTTGTAAATAGTTACTAATAATTATTGAACTTATAGGAAATAACACAAGTCTCCTTGATCTGGAGGTGGATCTCCCTAATTGTGAACCAAGAAGTTTCGGATTCGAGTCCTTTTTTCTATGAGATTACGCGAAGTGAAAACTACCGAATATGGATAGTGTTACAGTTGTGTTTACGCTCTTTAAGATAGGATAGGGCGTAGGATAGCAAGGGAGTGAGTCACTGAAGGTCTCTCTTAGTGAACAAAGGAGGTATGAGCCACTTTATGTCGATATTCTGAAAGTAATAAAAAATCTTAAATAAATACTCTCGGTGGCCCAGTGGTCGAACACACGGCTTCTGATCCAGAGGTGCGGGTTCGATTCCTGACACTGGCACCAATGACTTTACAAAATTGTTTTTTGGAAGTTAAGTGTGTTAAATATCGATGACTGAAAACTTTTTGCCCTCTATGGCAATAGGTTCGCCACCTATTCCATTTGAGACGTAAATATAACGGCGAGACGAGGCTTAACAGCCGCTGCCTACACCTTCGGGTAACAAAAAGGCGTGAAGTTATGCAATAAATATCGATGATAGTCATAATTGTACCAGAAGTTTAGCCCTAGCAGAAGTAAACCCTCTGGTTACATACTCAGTTAGAAAAAGTGTGAAGTTATAAAAAAATAACCAATAAAATCGACATTCTCGATGGCCTAATTGTTCATTCAGCACTGCGCTTTCGATTCAAAGGTGTACGGTACGAATCCGAGTTTTCGAAATATTTGTTTTATTTACTTAATATTATTGACATTGTTGTGCACAAATATACATTTAAAATTATAAAATAAAAGCTCCTTTTTTAAGTTAGTTAAAAATGTCTCTTGAATAAAACGTAATTTTTACGTCAAAGGGAGTGACAGTTTTAATCGCAGCGAACAAATTCCGGCGGGACGTTCGCTTCCGGATTGTACGCGGGCGCAGTTAAAAAAGTTGGGGTCGTTTATATTTTTTTAAGTTGTGAAAAATGTTTGAACAAGTTTGCGGAACACCTGTTAACGGTATATTGACCTTTGAATTGCATATTCGATTTCTGTCGTTTTCTTTTCAGTGTAAATTTAAAATTTACCATACCTTTGTACGTAACAAAGTTAAACAAAGTTAACAATTGAAGAAAAATATCTGTGGAGGATCTTTATAGACACAAAGCGAGATAAAACAACCTTTTTAGTTCTTTGATTTATGAGGTTTAAAAAAGTTAAGTTGTATTAAATTTATAAGACAAGTGTGAAAGAGCGAACCGTAATGGTCGACCTACGCAAACAAATCAAATTAATGATCTACTGCGATCAAATTTGTGTGTACAAGAGAGGCCAGTTCAAGAGTGGCCACAACCGACGAGCATGTATGAACGCGATAATGAGAGCGGAGGAACCAAGAAATGTATGGCAGGAATAAATTAGTCTCTGCCTACCGCCACGGGGAAAAGACGTGCTTGTATGTACGTATTAAAATTTAAGCATACTGTTGTGGTAGAAATATCATTCCCATAATAAGAGGAGCGAATAATTACAAGAAAATGTCTTTCTTTCATGCAGAGCTGCGCGTGACAACTAGTAAAATATAATTAATTAATCATTAACAGTGGTGGTTTTGTCACGCAGTTCGTTGCATAACTAGGCCAGCTAGAATAGGCTGGTGGAATACCACGACCTCTTAGAATATCGACGTAAAGTGGCTCATGTCCCGTATTCCTCGGTGAGAGAGGTATCCGGTGATCCAACCCCTCTGCAGTTTCCATCGCACTTTCCGACCTCTTTCCTATCCCACTTTAAAGGCTGGTAGGTCAACTGTAACACTATTTATGTTGCAAGTGATTATGGGCTTTAGTTGCTTACCATTAGATGACACGCCTGCTACTTTGCCCCCTAACCTACTATATAATAATACTTAATATCGGGGTCAGGTCGAGCACCCCGCTTCTGAATCATGAGGTCGCGGGTTCGAATCCTAGCTCACACCAATGAGTTAAATTAATTTCGAAAGTTATGTGTAATACATATCGATGACTGAAAACTTCGTGCCCGGTATGGCAATAGGTTCGCCACCTAATCCATTTGAGACGTAAACATAGCGGCGAGCCGAGGCTTAACAGCCACTGCCTACACCTTAGGGTATAAAAAGGCGTGAAGTTATGTTATGTATGTATGTGTGTGTGTACGTTTTATGTAATTTCTAAGTGTGTAACTGAACACTCGGCTTGTAGAGACCAAATTATTCAATCAGCATATGGAATCATATTTGCCACAGCCTTTACAGTCTGTTCAGCCAATTGAAAGTACACAATTATACCCCCACCCCATCAAACTCATAAATTCACGTACGATAAAGGAATAAATTTTAAATGAATCGTACGTAAAATTAATCTCCTGCTTCTAGAAATAAAATGTAACTTATCGGAATAATTATTATTAAAAAGGTGAATGCGCACACTAGTAAAGATTATCCGGAACCCTTGTCATCCGTATGACGGAAGAAACAAAAACAAGATGTGCCTAAGTGTGAGCAGAACCTTTTTGTCTGCCCTCCCTCTGGGCAAGGGAAGCGTTTGTTGGTAGGAAAATGTTTGTTGTTTGCATTTTAGTACAAACATTTGTTATATACCTAAAAAAGCGTGCCAAGGAAATGATTAAATTTCGTTACATGGATTTCATATATTTTTCCATGTATTCTTTCAGTTTTATTTTTTGTTTTTGCCATAATATTGGGTAGAGATTGTGTTGTGTGTTTTCTATAATTGAGATCGAAATAAATTAGAAGCAAGTATTAATAATAAAATTAATTGATTCGGTCCGCCCGTATATTTAGGTTTAATCGTTTACACATCGTTGCTCGTATATAATTTATAGGCAGCAACAATTATACCTCGACTCGCTGAACTTTTACGTCTCAATTGGAATATGTGGCGGAACCTGTTGTCATAATTCGGATATTTACTACACAAAACTTAAGAAAAGTCTTGGTTTTTTTGTTTCTCCAGTATTCAAAGCAGAGTCCACTTGATTCAGAAACAGGGGGAAAGAGTGCTCTCCGCACTATCGACAATATCAATAATTTTAAATTTGAATATCTATTTATAATGAATTTATATATTCTCAATATGTCTAACTAACGGAGCTTCGATGGTTCGAACATATAGATAGAATAGACGAGATTGACTAAGCAGATACACAATGCAAAAGCGGATGGAAGTTGCCATTAAGATATTGTAAACACTACTGACGATATTCTAATATTAATTTGAACCGTAATTTATATTTATTCATAATTTCCGATCATGAGAACTCTAAATGTATTATTTATACAAAAAAAAAATGATCAAAATAGAATATACAAAATATTCCCTCGACTATTTGAAACATCATTTAAAAAATGAACGGGCTGTCAAAAAATTTGACAAGTACTAAAGAGATTATCTGAAAATAAATATTAAGCGCTTTCATACCCTCAGTGTACTCTCAGTGGACACTCTGATAGATTATTTATTATTTATTGGAGGGATTAAAGTCCGTGACATTGAAAATTTTTCATTAATAAATAATAATTCATAAACCTTAGCCATAATAAAGGATTTTTATATAATGATTTTGAAAGGGAGTTAATAATTTTTTAAAGTGTCCGGAATCGAACCGGGACCTCTGTATCTGAAACTCGTGTCGTCTGAACCGTGTGCTCGACCACTCGGCCACCGAGACTAAAACCAAATAAAAATTTTAAAAATCGATGTTTGTTTGTATCACACAAATATATGTCTTATAGTATTACATAAATTCATCATTTTCATGTCCTTAACCCACTAAGTGGTGTCGGTACATCATGTCATACTTTTGAACTATTCCATGTTGTCAAAATATTTCAATACTGAGTACATACATACAAATATACATAACTATAACATACATAACTTCACTCCAATTTCTTGCGGGGTAGGCAGAGGAAACGCCTCACTCGCTTATTTGACTTTCATAACTCCTTTTTAGGCTCTTAACATCACCTTCCTTGAGCACTCGTTCTACTTGGTCATGGAATGTGTGTCTTGGCCCTCCTCGACTCCTACATCCATCCGCTTTGTTGTTTGCAAGTCTGAGTATATGATATTTTTGTAATATGGTGATTTCTGTCGATCTCATAATACATAGATACGACACACGATATAATGTATTGTTATTAAGACCAGTCACTGTAAGTCCGTATAAGTGAATACCAATTTATTATGTGTACTAATATAAAATGAAACGATCAAAATGAACCGTGTACATTTCAAAGTAATACAGCCCTATTTTCCCTTTTCTTTTTACATGAAATTGCAATTTTAAGGAGCACCTTCCTCAATTTCGTAGCCAATATGGTAAATTGAATAGGCCTATCGCGGTGTGAATAGGCAACGTTTTACGCCCCACCATTTTACCTAATAAACATATAAAATCCCCGACAATATGACTTCGGCATAATATCGTGGACATAACAGGTAAAGGGAAGTTGGATTCCAAATCCAACTAAATATTTTTTGTATTTTTATTTTCAACCCTCTTTAGGCATTTATGCCTCTGGCTACGCGTATAATCGGGGTCGCAAAGATCATGACCGCGAGAAAAATAAACTAGCAAACGGCAAAAGCCATCCCTAGTTTTTGTATCAAACTGTGAAATCCCGGAAATCCCCAGCAAGCCGCGAACTTTTGGTCTCTTCATAACGACGTCCCAGGTGAAAAAACCCTTTGCCCCAAACTACGCCGGGGCTATATTACCGACATGTCAAATAAACTGCGAAAATAATTGATGTTGTTATATATTTTGGTGCGGGGCTTATTATATTCAAATAGATAAAATAAGGCCTATGGGATTGTAACTTTAGTGTAGCGTATTAGATGATGAAATAGAATTAAGATTTATGGAGAAAGTTATAGGCCGTTCTTGATCAAATCTTACCTTATCACTTTTCAAAAATCGTTATGAATTATCAACCGAATTATGTCCAAAATGTAAGAAAAGGCTATCATCATCAGATATTTCATTCCACAAGACGATAAAGCGCTGCCACTACTTTTAATATGTAATTCTATAACACATCTGCTTTCAAGAATAGAGAGAGTGATGGTATTTATTTTGCAAACAGTGGTACTCCACTGTTCATACAATATGAACTACTGTTCATATTGACAATCTATAGGTACATCATCATAATTGGCCACGACATCTTGTCAGATGATTGTAACAGTGTCTGCTTTTGTGAGGTGGCTTAGCAGTCCAGTGGCAGCACGGCATCTTCTGCCACATTTGGTGCATGCAAATATATGCATATTATGATACATTTATATGGTTCCTGTACCAAAATAACATTAATTTTAGTATTTGTTTGACTGCCTGTTTGTTCCGGATTATATTATAAAATTGCGGCACGCGCCGTTTGTACTAAATAAAATCTAAAATTACTCAATTATTGCGTCTGAAGAGAAATAAAGTTCGCCCAGGTCAGCCGGTTTGATGTATACGTGCATTAAAACAAAACTATTACTTAAAATGATAACTGTAGCAAAAAAGCTACTGACAAAAACAATTGCATACATATATCTAATTACTTTTAAAATATTGCTTTGTATTTGCGGTTCTAGGAAAAAGCCTACCGAATTAATATTGAATTTTTCATTTGCCTGCCTCTTTTGTTTTTATTAGGAACTTCATTAAAAGACCAAATTATATTTAGTTCACGAAGCAAACAAGGAGGGCGGCTTTTAACGCCATCTAGGTAAAGAGCGTTACATTACTATTCCCCTAAGCTATCAGGTTCCCTTTATTTCAGAAGAAGACGACTTCAACAAGCTTTTCACAATGCTATATCTACTTATCACCACGAGATGGCGTTAACAAATAATTTTCCACGTTTTAGGTTACACTGTTTTATAAAAAAAATTATAAAAATAAGATTAGGCCTAGGGTCCGACCGAAACTGGTTTTCCGGCCGAAACCGAAACCGAAACCGAATGGTCGGCCGCCACTTCAGTTTCGGCCAAAACCGAAACCGAAACTCATGTGTTCGCGTATAAAATTCCATAAAATACTCAAATTTGATGCTTTTTCCCATTATTTGGTGTCAATTAGAAGAGGAAATGAAAATCAATGAGTATATGTATTAATTTTGTTGCAATCAACAATATAACTTCACGCCTTTTTCTATCTGGTGTAGGCAAAATGTTTACCAGATATAAAAAAGTAAATAATATAATAATATAATATCCAATATTCAAATCGATAATTGTTTTTGATTAATGATATACTAAGTATTGGTAAGTTGAGATATTACTAGATAATACATTGTTTTGTATTTATTCTCATAAGAATCGTCAACCTCTTTTGAGATTCCGCTTATCTAAAAATAATCCTGTCCTTTTCCCACTTTAAGTGGGGTCGGCACAGTATGTCATCTCATAGAACTATCCATGTTGTCAAAAGATTTGGCTGCGGTTTTATGACCGTCCGCCTGCCTGACGTATTCCTCTTTCGGAATGTTTTCGTTGGTGGGATAGGAAAGGAGTTGGAAGTCGAATGAGGAGGAGAGATGGTTAGGCTTTGGGCCTCGAGATCCTTCTCTCACAGAGCAAAACGCGGCCTGTGCCACTTGACGCTGATATTCTCATTCTCATATTCATGCAACGAACTGCGTGGCTCTACCACTCATCGACATACATACATAACTTCACGCCAAATCCCTTGCGGGGTAGGCAGGGAGAACAAAGCGCCAAAAGGTACGATTCTTACGCACCTCACCCGCTTGGTTGACTTTCTTAACTCTTTTCATGCACACACGTAAATTTTTGAGACTCCTAATATCGCAGGATAAACCCTGAACCTTCTTGCAGAACACGTTCTATTTGGTCATGGAATATGACTCTTGGCCGTCCTCGACTCCTACATCCATCCGCTTTTGCATTGTATATCTGCTTATTCAATATTGCTTCATCCATTCTTTCTACACGTCCGAACCATGGGAGCATGCCCTTTCTTACTTTTACAGCAAGTAAGTCTCTTTTAATCCGACTTCCTTCCTTAAAACCTTGTTTTCGATGCGGTCGGCGAGGGTCACTCCGTAGATTATGCGCAGTGCCTCATATCGACCGCGTTTATCGTACTTTCATGCACACTCTGCCATACCCAACTCTCACTTCCATAAGTTGGCGTTGGGATTGGTACCGCATTATAAATGGCTAGCTAGGTTTTTCTGCTAACATTCTCTGCGCCCAGGAATCTGCCCAACTCTCCATGTACGCCCTTTTCAAATGCCACTCTTCCTTCTACATTCATCTCATCTCTTAATAATAATTACTTAAATTACTGTTACATCGGGAATGTAGAAAGCACAATAAAATTATAAAACAGTGTTAAAAGACCGTTTGGGTATACCTGGGAGCAAACAATCTGAGCAACAAAACCCAGCTCGCGAAGAGTGCGATACTGATCTCAACACTAACTTATGAAAGCGAGAGTTGGGCATGGCAGAGGGTGCATGAATATAATGATAAAGCAGTCGAAATGCTGCGCAAAATTTGCGGCATGAGGTTCACCGATTGCATCGAAAAAAAGGTTATAAGGAAGAAAAGTTTAAAAGAGGATTGCAAGAGAGCGTTGGTGTAAAAATAAGGGAAGTGCCTACACCGATGGTTTGGACACGTAGAAAGAATGGTTTATGCAAGATTGACTAAACAGATGTACAGTATAGAAGCGGAAGGATGGAAAGTATGTGGTTGCCCTCATCGAGTCATGTTGGACTCGACATAATTTCCATGATGAAATTAAACGTGTCCTTAAGAAAGGTTTTAAGAAAGGACTCCTGGCAGTCTTAAAAACCGGCAAACATGTGTTACAATGTTGATTGAAAGTCAAAGAAGTAAGGGATGTAAGAACCGTGCCTAATGGCGCTCTGTTTTCTCTGCCTACCCCTTAGACATGGTATAAAGATATGTCGGTATGTATGTCCTATTACACTCTCAACAAAGTTAACCACGAGTCAAAATTAGTACTACAATAGTTTCGGTTTCGGCAAAAGTTTAAACCGAAACTTCCGCCGAAACTCGATTTTTGGCCGAAACTCGGCCGAAACCGAAACCGAACTTTCGGTCGGACACTAATTAGGCCTTAATATTCAGAGAGAGGAAATGAGATATGCACACAAAATTTCATGATAACCGGTCAAGCCGTTTCGGAGGAGTATAGTAACACTGGGATTCGAGGATTTTATGTACATATAGATTACTAATATTTAAAATTTTAAATTAACTATTATTCATTTTTTATGCAATTTTACTATTTTTTCTATTATAAGCGCATTACATAATAAAAAAATAATATTTTAATCTTACTTACAGAAGCTTGAATATTATTTATTTTGGCAAATTCCCTACAAGCTACTTGAATCATGTTAATCGATAAACTGGCTGTTAATCGCTAAAATGTATTTGTTTTTAAAGTAAAATTTACAATTCCTAGGAAAAAAACCACATCATAACTTACGAGCATGTTACGAGGGCCAAATTAATTTCTTTGAAGATAGCCATCGGTTGATCTGATAGATACTAATCCATACATTTGTTATCAGTAAACTAATATTACTATGAACAAATAAACAACTGATTATGTATAATAAATATGTTCTAAAGTACCTATCCTCAGAAATTAATATTATTATTTTCGCAATATATACTTCTGGACACGTCTATTGGCCCACCTTACATTTTCAGTTTCGTTTGGTCCTCGCTAAAAGTTTACCTATATTAGGTCGAGCAAAAAGTTTTTATGCAGTTTTGAACCTGGCACATTCATAATTTCATTCAATACTCTTTTTATTAATTTCGAACACAGAATTTAAAGAAACAAAAGACAATTTGGAGCCTGTTTGTTGATATCAAACAATCGAATACTAGGAAAACTTGATTCTATTGGTTTACTTGGATTTAATTCTTGAAAGTGTGATTGATCTCTTTGGTTTTGTAACAAACATTACTTATTCTTAACATTAAGGTGAGATTCTATCAATAATTTATTCTTCATATACAAAATTGGTACACTAGGTGACCTTTGGGTTAAACAGAGAAACTGCGAAGGGTACAGAATAAGGTATAAATAAACAATCACATTGAATACATACATACACTCATATAATTAGAAACATACATAGAGATAAATACATAATCACATACACAAATATATTTATAAATACATAAATATTACAATAATAAATAAGTCTCGGTGGCCCAATGGTCGAGCACACGGCTTGTGATCCAGAGGTCCGGGTGCGATTTCTGACACTGGCTCACACCAATGACTTTTCGAAATTGTTTTTCGGAAGTTATGTGTGATAAATATAATGACTGAAAACTTTGTGCCCGGTATGGCAATAGGTTCGCCACCTATTCCATTTGGGACGTAAACATAACGGCGAGACGAGGCTTAACAGCCGCTGCCTACACCTTCGGGTAACAAAAGGCGTCAAGTTATGTTATGTTATGTTATAAATACAATAAATTCGTAAATATACATATTACATATGAGTACATGATATAAATATGTGAAAAAATCCAACCATACTATTACTTAATTGAATAACTAGGTTTTCCTACAAACATCTTATTTAATGACATATTTGTAGGAAAAGTGTTGGATGGTAGCTCGGTAATGCCGTCTTGGCATTACCGAGCCACCGAGCATTTTAAGAAACTTCCGTATATCGGCCGAAGAATTATTTTGAACATTTTCAAAAATGTACCGTCGTTTAGCTGTTCTTACCATTTGATTGCAACGGTTTCTCGCCTGCTTGTACAGAGTCCAGTTCTCGTCTCTGTGATCTTTTTTAAATTTTTTGAAGGCTGCATTTCAAAGCGCCATCGCTGTTCGCAAACCACGTGTAATCCGGGGTGCTGGAGGACGCTTTAACTTTACTGGTTTGACTGGAGCATGCTGGTCGAACAGTCAATGGATACTGCGCCTGAAGTCGCCGCCCAAGCTGTGGCACCTATCCAGGCCGGACACAGCCAAAGAAATGTGAGTGCTCAACTTAGCTTAAGTCGATCTGCGGTTCGAAACGTTTATCGGAGGTACCTAGAGATTGGCGGCTTTGTTCTTCGTCAAGTTCTTCCTAAAAAAAGTCTAAAAATAATTGTCTTAAAAAACATCAGGGGTGGGCTATTAATAATGTAATTTTTCGATACTATAGTCCCCTTCTAAGCTAATGCGTAATCACAACTACTCTATAATAGATAAAATGTACCTAAATCTATTATAGATATAAAGGGGTTGGGATCTGGATACCGACAAGGAGCTATCCAGAACCAGCTACCAAATAAATGGTCTCTTTCAAAAACAAAAAAAAAACAATTCGAAACCGTGAACGGTGAATGCGATATGAGATGTATGACTGTGGATGAGGCGATAGCAGTGGGTCAGGATCATTGCGTATGGAAAGCCAAAGTCTCTGCCCTACCCCTATGGGATACAGGCGTGATTAATGTTTATTTAAAATAGATAAACAACATAGTTACCATTCGTCACCCTTGATAATGTCCTTGATCAAATAATTACTTCTTTTTATCACTGATTTTATTTAAAAGATTAAATTTGTGATATTGAATCAATTCTACAATAAGTAACATTGTGACGTGTATTTTCGGGGAAAATTGCAACGATTTGGTTATATACTATTGGTATGATAAAAACATTATTATTATTTATGTATTTAAGTAATATTCGATTAATTCATAATAAAAGTTATCTTATCGTTTCCTGTACGGTAGCATTGATTAGATGCACGCTTCCTGTTTTCATAGATCTATCATTCGTTTCATTTATCTATTTCGTCTCTATCAATATCTATTATTAAATGTGAATGATAGAAATAATAATATCTTGGACACAAATCACACAGCGCCCTCTAGTTCCAAGCTAAGCAACTAAATGCTTGTGTTATGGATACTAGATAACGGATATTAATACATATATACTTTTCTTTTGTAAATACATACTTATAATACATAGAAAAACACCCAGACGCCACACAAATATTCATGTTTGTCACAAATATTTGTGCTCGGGTGGGAATCGAACCCCCGACCTCATTGCTGCAACCGGTAGTTTTACCAATACGCCACGAGGCCCGTCAATATGGATGATTAAGAAAGTGTGATAAAGAAGTACCTGTTGTGTCGACTCCAAATAACAGAAACAGGACAGGAATATGATGATATTATTATGTGAAACTTAGAAATTATTTAATATATTTGTAATTTGAGTAACGTCGAGTCGAGTTGACCGTTAAGACTTATTTTTTTTACATAACATAACTTTACGCCTTTCCTCTACCCGAAGGTATAGGCCGTGGCTGTTAATCTTCGACTTGCCGTCGTGTTTACGTCCCAAATGGAATAGTTACCATAGCGAACAGTGGTAGAGCCAAGCAGTTTACTGCATAAATGGGCCGGCTCGACCGGTGCAATACCACGACTTCTCAGAAAACCGACGTTAAGTGGCTCATGCCGCGTTTCGTTCGGTGAGAGAGGTACCCGGAGGCCCACCCCCTCCCCCATCCTTTCCTATCCCCTTCCCTTAAAGGTCGGCAACGCAACAGTAACACTATATGTCTTGCTGGTGTCCATGGGCGGCGTTAGTTGCTTACCATCAGGTGACACGCCTGCTCGTTGCCCTCCTATCCCGTAAAAAAAAGCGAACCTATTACCATACCGGACACAACGTTTTCAGTCATTGATATCACACATAACTTTCGAAAAGAATTTCGAAAAATCATTGGTGTGAGCCAAGATACGAAACCGCGACCTCGACGAAATCTGGTCTCGTAAAGTTTTAATGAAGCTATATTTAATAATCAAATCCTTGAACCCGAATAAGGAAAAACTGAGAGTTTTGTAGAAATGCAAATTTGTCATTAAAAAATAAGAGTTAAGCTCACTGTAATTAATAAACTAAAACAATGTGCAGAAAAAATATCTAGGAAACAATAATACACCAATAGAAACTGAAATAGAAGAAATAAAATAATTCACTTGCGATTCGGAAGAGATTAGCGATATCCGGCTAAAATTAGACCCTTTACTTATAGTTATCATATATTTATAAAAAGTACCGCAACTTTTAATAATCCCTTTACATCAACAGCGATAAGATATATTTAAAAAAATAATAATTGATTACCATTAAAAAGATAAAATCAGTAATTATATATTGACTTCATGCGGAATTCAATGTTAGTGCTAGCTAGACCGGGAATAATGAAGACGTGGATTACATTTGGGTTACTGTTGATTGCAGCAGTTATTGCTGCTGAAGAGGTCGCACCTTGTGACCCGGAAACCTGTCTGCCACCATCATGCAGATGTTCAAGTACCGACATTCCTGGAGGTCTAAACCCTAGAGATGTGCCGCAGGTTAGTTGATGTTACGCAATATTTTCCTATTCACTTCGCCTTAAAATTAACAAGAATCAATTTTTTTTCTATACCCTTTATTAATTTATTAATAATTAATCACATAATGTTTCCTGGGATTGCCGATTAAAATACTTGGTTCCATAGAAAAAATGGCGGAATATATTTGCATATATTGGGTATTTTTATGGGATACGGAGCCCATGGACACCTGAACACTTATAGTGTTACAGTTCCGTTGCCTGCTTTTGAGAGAGTAAGAGGAGAAAAGAGGGGTTAGGGGTAAGGGGTGGGCTTCTGAATACCTCTCTTACCGAACCAAACGCGACACACTTCAAGTCGATATTCTGAGAGGTAGTGATATTTACCGGTCGAGCTGACCCATTCATCAAGGGAGTTGCGTGGGTTTACGCATATTTCTTGCGTTGTCTTCTAAAATAATTATATTTTCTGTTTTTACCACTATCTATAAGACTACCTGAACTTCTTTTTTCATTTTCAGTTCGTAACGGTGACCTTTGACGATGCTGTAAATGCAATCAACATATTGACGTACCGTAATACCCTATACAACCGAAGGAATCCAAATGGCTGTCCATCTGGTGCTACGTTCTATGTTAGCCACGAATACACCAACTATGCAGGTGTGAACGAGCTTTACAATCAAGGATTTGAAATTGCTCTTCACTCTATCAGTCATCAGACCCCGCAATCTTACTGGGCTAACGCGGACTATGATGTCATGGTAGAGGAATTTGCTCATCAGAGATTACAAATGGCACACCTAGCCAACATACCTTATGATAGTATAAAAGGTAGGTGAACCCTTCTCTTATGTACCAAATCTCTTTATAGCTTCGTTTCCGATGAAGCATCAGCTGATGTTAATCTTCTCTCATAAAGTGATTCAAGTTCAAGTGAAATAATATGAGGACAGCTGTAAGCTTCAAAATGACAAAAAAAAATAATTCATAGTCATCTATCATTTACTCACTACTACGTTAAATTATATTCCAGATTTACCAACAGCTGCCCTTAAAATGAATATTTTTATTAGTATGAAAATACATAACAATTAGCAGTTTCTAAATTATTGCAGGTGTTCGCCTTCCTTTCCTCCAAATGGCTGGTAACGCTAGTTTTGAAATGATGGCCGAGCATGGTCTCGTTTACGACTGTTCTTGGCCTACAGTCTCGTTCAGAGATCCTGGTCTTTGGCCTTACACTCTGGATTATCAAAGCACTCAAGACTGTATTGTACCTGAATGTCCTACTGCTTCCATTCCCGGACCTTGGGTTTATCCAATAGTCACTTGGGTCGATGACGGTGGAGAAGCTTGTTCGTTTGTGGATGCTTGTTTCTGGATGTAAGTATTTCAATTTTTGAATGATAAATATTTTTTTATATAGAATGTCTTGAACCAGCGAACTTTGTTCAAAAGTAATAAATAAGTAAATTATGGATTTATCACTTTTTCTGTACTACACTAAACATGAATACATAAAAACCAGCCCGTAAATCCGTTTTGTAGTATCAAAGGTGTAAGCATATAACGGGGCAGGCAGCGGCAAACGACTTTCTTTTTATACTATGTAATGATCAGTAACTGCCAATGTTTTACAAAATACCACAACGTGTCTAAGCGTTAAGTAATCAATGAGTTTTCATTTTTATTAAATTAAAATAACATTTATTTACGAGAAGCTTCTTGATGTTTCGTAATTATCATGGTATTTGTTTTAGTCCTGATCGTGAGGATGAGGATGCATGGTATGCCTTCATCTTGAGAAACTTCGAACGTCATTACCTCGGCAACAGAGCACCTTTCGGATTTTTCGTCCACGAGTGGTTCTTGAGTGCTTATCCCGCCGTTCAAAGAGCTTTCGTCAGATTTTTGAATCTGATCAACAACTTAAATGATGTTTATATGGTAATTATTTTTGAATATGCCTAAACTTTTTAATATAAATTTACTTTAAATATTAGCAATATTCCAATACACACTCGCCTAATCTTTACGTCCAAATGAAGTAGGTGGCAAACCTATTGCCATTCATCGTGAAAAAAGTTGTCAGTCATCGATATTTAACACACTTAACTTCTGAAAAGGATTCCGAGTAATTGGTGAAAACCCGACGTTAATGCCATGACTTCTGAATTACAAGCGGTGAACCTCTGGACCAGACACTGAGACTGTTAAAATATTATAGTATAAAAATTATAGCCAATTAATATACTCCAAAGTTTACCGCTTTCCAACTAATAGTCTAAATCTTTCCTGACCTTTTACGATCTACACGCATATTATAATAATATACCCAGATAAGGTAAATTATGATGATAATAATTTATTCTCTCCTATAGGTCAACTCAAAGGATGTTATTGAGTGGGTGAAGAACCCAGTGCCTCTTGATGAATACAAAAGTCAGTCGTGCCCACCAATCCTCCCTACCGGGTGCCCTGCAACTACATGCCCTGTTACTGCTGAACATAATGGGGTGAGTATATTATAACTGCTAAAAATATCATCCACATAGTTCCGTTTTTTAAACACCACGATCTTTTCGTTCACGCGAAGGTGAAGACAGAGGCTGTTAAGTCTTGAGTTGCCGAATTTATACGTTCCAATTGGAATAGGTAGCGGAACCTATTGCCATACACGGAGCACGATATTGTCAGTCATCAATATGTGTCACACGTAACTTCTAAAAAGAATTTCGAGAAGTCATTGATGTGAGCCCGAAAAAGTCTTGGGACTGACCACGACATTTTGATTTAGAAGCAGAACGCTCGACATCCAGACCACTGAGATGACCGTAATAAATAACGACCATACAGCTAATGGCATACTTGATATCATTTAATTTCTCTTCCAGAACCAATATTGGATGACAATCTGCAACGTGTGCCCTCGTGTCTACCCATGGCTTGGAAATCCTCTTGGACAATAGTTTATTTATGACAAAAATTATTTAATAAAATATTAACAAACAATATATATATTTTTAATGTAAACTGTTATATTTCATAAAGTACTTGTTATGATCATTCTAACAAAGCTAAGAACAAAAACCGGGTCTAGTTTTAAAAAATTAGTTCAGTTTTAACTAATTTTTAGCTAAAATTTTTAGCGAACTCGATATTATTGAACTGGTCCATTTTCTTGGAATAAAGTTCTTCCCTCTTCACATTTCTTCCCTCTATGAACTATCTGCATTAATAAGAATCATTAAAAATGCATTAATTTTTTTCTACATTAGAGCCAAGGAAAAAACCAAAAATAACAAACATTATTAAAGCAATCAAATGTTTGAACGTTGGTATTAGAAGTATTCAAAGACGATGCTGTGCCATGAGCTATAAGCTAGAGCCATGTGCAAATCCAAAAAACCTAAAACTAAAACTTGATGGATCTGCCAAATGCAAATTACTCCCAACAAGCCCTTTTTTTATACTCATATTGCAGAAGCGCATTAAAACTTAAAACTACTCCGCTATCTCGGATGGTTCGCTATGTTCGAATTAGAATTATATCACACACGAAATCATTGTCATCCAAAGTAAACGTGTATACAAAATTTCAGCTCAATCGGTTGAAGATATCTACTTCAAAACTGAGTTCAAAGATTCCACTCGAACTTACATACAGACATTGGCAAATTATGTAAAATAGTAATTATATAATATTGTTAAGAGCCTCAAAAACCAACGCGCGTGCATGAAAAGAGTTATGAATGTCAACGAAGCGAATCAGGCGTGTAAGAATCGTGCCTTATGGCGCTCTGTTCTCTCTGCCTACCCCGCAATCTTGCATCATCCATTCTTTCTACATGTCTGAACCATCGGAGCATGCCCTTTCTTAGTTTTACACCGACACTCTCTTTTAAACCAACTTCCTTCCTTACAACCTTGTTTTCTACGCGGTCAGCGAGAGTTACTCCGCAGATTTTGCACAGTGCCCTTATTTCTACCGCGTTTATTCTACTTTCATGCACACTCTGCAATACCCAGCTCTCGCTTCCATAAGTTAGCGTTCGGATCAGGACTGCATTGTGGATTGCTAGCTGGGCATTTCTGCTAATGTTTTCTGCGCACAGGTATCTATCTGCCCAACGTTCCAATTACGCTATTTCCTATCGCCACTCGTCTTTCTACATCCGCGGTGTACCTTCCATCCCTACTAAGAGCGCATCCAAGATATACAATTTCATTCAGCTGTTCCAGCACTACATCATCAACCGTTATCCTTGCATCCGTTCTGGATTCCTCCCTTTCAAACACCATAACTTTCGTTTTCGTCGCATTCAACTGCAAGCCTTTAATCATGCAATCATTTTTCATAGTAGTGACTAGTGTTTGCAAGTCCGACGATGATTCGGCTAGAAGCACGGCGTCATCTGCGTAAAGCAGGCAGCTCACAACTAGGTCACCCATTCGCATTCCTACATCCATCGATCTCACTCTCTGGAGACATCTGTCCAGGTACAGGATGAACAGTTGAGCGGACAGCACGCAACCCTTATGACGCCGATATTGATGTCAAACCAGGTGGACAAGCCGCCGTCAACACGCACACACGCTGTGCAGCCCTCATAAGTGGACTGCACAGCGCGCAGCAGTGCTCCGCTCACCCCGTAGCCCGGGAGTATATCCCACAGATCCTTTCGTAACACTCTGTCAAACGCTTTTTCCAGATCCACAAAACCGCAGAAAACAGCCAGTTATTTCTCCACGATGTTGCGGAGAGAAAAAATCTGATCCAGGCATCTTCGTCCGCTTCTAAAACCACACCCCTCTCACAACACCCCATCAGATATCACCCTCATTCTCCTTTCAATAATTTTCCCATACACTTTCACTGCTAAGCTGATCAAACTGATGGCCCTGTAACTGGCGCACTGCATACGTGATCGCTTACCTTTATACAAGGACACGATGACAGCGCGCCTCCAGTCCATGGGAACCTTACCCGACCTCCAGCATAGATTGCTCAAGGTCAGGAAAGCGTCCCGGACACAGGTTCCACCGTGTTTGATCATTTTAGCAGACATCATATCAATTCCAGCTGCCTTGCCATTTTTCCTACTTCGTATCGACCATCCAATCTCTTCCATAGTAATGTCCTTGTCAGATGTTGGCGCAGCGGTGTCTGTCGTAGACTCACTCGCAGCGCCCACATCCGGAATATACTCGTACATTTCCCCAAAATACTCACTCCACCTACCCAATACGTCGTTTGGGTTTGCAAGAATGTCACCAGCCTTAGACATAATTTTGTCCATTCTTTATGTTGACGAAGAACCCCGAGACTTTCTTACTTCCCTCCAGAAGAGTTTGTTATTCGCCTTGAAGTTCTCCGTCAACCTCACTTCCTCATTCGCAACTAGTCTTTCACGCGTCTCTTTCACTAAGGCTTTGATAACATTTCTGCAGCGGCGGTAGCTCTCATACTTTTTCTCTGTCATCCTATCATCATCATCATCATCAGCCTATTGCAGTCCACTGCTGGACATAGGCCTCTCCCAATTTGCGCCACAACATCCGATTCTCTGCCTTTCGCATCCAGTCTTTTCCAGCAGCCTTTCTGAGGTCGTCTGACCATCGGGCTGGTGGGCGTCCTACACTACGTTTACCAAAACGCGGTCTCCACTCTATGACCTTCTTACTCCATCTACCGTCGGTCCTTCGGCAGATGTGACCAGCCCATTGCCACTTCAGCGAGCTTATTCTACGAGCTATGTCGGTTACCCTAGTTCTCTGGCGGATATACTCATTCCTGAGTTTATCCTTCAGAGATACCCCGAGCATAGCCCGCTCCATAGCTCGCTGAGCGACTTTAAATTTGTGGACTAGCCCCACCGTGAGTGTCCACGTTTCGGCACCGTAGGTCATCACCGGTAGGACGCACTGGTCAAAGACCTTGGTCTTCAGACATTGCGGTATAGGCGAGCTGAAGACCCGACGCAGTTTGCCAAATGCAGCCCAACCCAGCTGAATCCTCCTTTCGGCCTCCTTCTCGAAGTTTCGTCTACCTAACTGGATAGTTTGGCCTAGGTAGACGTATTTGTTTACGACTTCGAGAACTGACCCTTCGACGCTTATCGGTCCGGGCACGACATGTTCATTGAACATGACCTTGGTCTTGTCCAAGTTCATGCCCAAACCGACACGCCGGGAGGACTCGTCTAGGCTGCGCAGCATTCCGCTTAACTGTTCCAGCGACTCTGCCATCACAACGATGTCGTCGGCAAACCGAAGATGTGAGATGTACTCACCATTCACGTTGATACCCTGTCCAGTCCAATCCAGTGTCTTGAAGACGTCCTCCAAAGCGTTGGTGAAGAGTTTGGGAGATATGACATCTCCCTGTCTTACACCTCGACTCAGCTCGATGGAGTTCGTCACCTGGTCCTGTATCTGAACAGTCATCGTGGCGGTGTCATACAAACATCTCAACACCTCGATATAGCGCCAGTCGATCCGACATCGCTGCAATGCATCCAGAACTGCCCAAGTTTCGATGGAGTCGAAGGCTTTCTCGTAGTCCACGAATGCCATACACAGCGGCTGATTGTACTCCTCGGTCTTCTGTACAATCTGCCGAACAGTATGGATGTGGTCCACGGTGCTAAAGCCTTTTCGAAACCCGGCCTGCTCCGGAGGCTGGAACTCGTCGAGTCTTGCAGCGAGACGATTCGTGACGACCCTCGAGAACAACTTGTAGATATGGCTCAGGAGTGAGATGGGTCTGTAGTTCTTCAGTAAGGTCTTATCACCTTTTTTGAAGAACAGCACCACCGCACTCCTGCTCCAAACCTGTGGTGTTATACCCTGGTGTATGACGGAATTAAAAAGACTTGCTAATTCCTTTAGGATAGGAGTCCCGCCGGATTTTAGAAGTTCTGTAGTAATTCCGTCATCACCGGGTGCCTTGTTGTTCTGGAGTTGCCCGAGAGCCGCCCTAATCTCGCTTGCTGTGATATCGGGAATGTCTTCACTGTAGTGACGCGTTAGCGGGGCTCTGTGGTCATCATCGCTGTGTCCCGTAGGCTTGGTCATCCGTGTTGAATAAAGGAGCCCATAAAAAGATTCGATCTCTGCGAGAATCTCAGGCTTAGAGGTGACGACACGTCCATCCGCAGTTTTCAGCTTCGTCAGATGGGGCCTTCCAAGCTGCTGAGCGAACACTTTCGACCCTTTATTGCGGTCGATCGCATCCTCGATTGCTCGGGTATTCGATCGACGAAGGTCGCGCCGCATCAGCTTCCTAATACGCTGGTTTAGGCTTCTCCATTCTGACGAAGACAGCTGATCGGATGGAGTTTCTCGTCTTTGCCTTATCAGCTCGAGCGTCTCGGCAGAGAGTTTGGACTCCTTTTTCTGCGATCTCGGGAACAACCTTTGAGACACTTTCCTCAGCGTGTCGACCACAGTGTCGGTCCTTTCGTCCACATCACCGGTGGTTTCCAGCAGGTCGAATCGATTTTTAAGTTCCATTTGAAACTTTTCGGTTTCGGCTATTTGGAGTGGCGTAGGTCGGAGAATAGACCTCATCTTCCGGGTCCTTTCAGCTTTCAAGTTAATATTTAGAGAGCCCCGAAGAAGTCGGTGATCACTTCCAGTATTGAACCTGTTGATCACAGAGACATCTCTAAATATATGCTTACTATCCGTTATGATAAAATCTATCTCGTTCCTTGTCACAAAATCGGGGCTTCGCCAAGTCCACCTCCTGTGGAGACCCTTCTTGAAAAATGAGTTCATCAAGAAGAGCCCTTCAGACTCCAGGAAGTTGACCAGCATCTGGCCCCTGTGATTTCGACACCCCAAGCCATATGGACCGATTTTCGTTTCGCCGCGTTCTTGTACTCCCACTTTGGCATTGAAGTCCCCCATAACAACATTGTAGTGGGCCTTGGCGGTACAATGTATTGCTTTCGCAATATCCTCGTACATCGTCTCCGCTATCTCGTCAGGGTATGTCGAGGTCGGCGCATATACCTGTACCACCTTCAGGGTGTACTTGTTGGAAAGTTTCAGTACAAGGTACGCTACCCTGGTCGACACACTGCTGATCTCCACAACGCTGCCAACGAGGTCCTTGTGAACCAGAAAACCGACACCCCCTTGGGAGAGCTGGTCACCTTCTCGAAAATAGAGCAAGTTACCCGACTGTAGAGTTATCGTGTCCTCCCCCTCTCGCCGGACTTCAGATAACCCTAGAATATGCCAGTTCAAGCAACCCAGCTCTACCTCGAGTTCGGTGAGGTGTTGGTCCAGCCGAAGACTGCGTCCGTTGTATGTTGCCACGCGTAGTTGTTTTTGACAGCCTGCCGTAACCCGGAGATTCTTAGCACCCCCTGTCCCACCGTTACCACGACCGCTGCCTTGGCCGGGAATAGTGGGACCACCGGGAACTGGGGGCCGTTGGTTCTGCGCTCTTTTCATTATAGGAGGTTTTTGCCCGTAGTCCCCACGCTGGGCAGACGTGTTGGAGACCGCAGGGGGTCACCTGTTAGTGATAGGAACGCTGCTGCCCGTCCCTACCGAGAATTTTTGGGTTAACCCTTGTTTCGGAATGGTTATCCCGCCATTCTTCGGTGTTGAGCTATGTAAGCTTGTCAGCCATACGTTTTTCTTTTTCTCCCGGCTGACTGAGAGAAGTCATCCTATCATTCTGGTTCAAACTTGAGACATAATCCAACCTTGCTTTTTCTTTCTTACGACGCTGGATTTCACATCCGCGTCCCTCCAGGCATCATCATTTTAAAAATTGTAGTAAAAGTAGTTTCCTCCTCATAATCATATCAAATCAAATCTATTATATGACTAACTAGCTGACCCGGCGAACTCTGTTTCGCATCAAAAGTAATAACTGCTGCCCCGCTATGTTAATACTGCAATATCTTCGACAAATTTGAAGTCGATAGCAGCTATAAGTTAAAAATGGGAATTTTCCATTGTTAACACCCCCGCAACCCCCCTTGTGGGTGGAATTTCGTAAAATCCGTTCTTAGCTGACCTCTACTCGGCGAAAGGAATAATCTTACCAAATTTCAAGTCGCTACGCCTTATGGTTCCAGAGATATCGTGATGAGTCAATATATAGGTGGAAATCTCTTATATATATATAGATAGATAATACATTCAATTACAATCATTAACATAATCATTATGAACGAGTCAGGAAGATATGTTATGTTATAGAGAATTATTATTTGGAAGTACTTGAAATTACATTACAGGTGTATTTAGCATTTCAATTTCTTTTTTTATGTGTGTGGCTTTTTTTAGTTTGATAATCCAACCTTCTTTTTGTGAACTTAGAGGAATGCTTTTACGCATGACGACGATGGAATTGTTAACAAGAATGATGACGACATCAACAGGAATATAACGGACTCGCCGGCACGTTGTTGCGTGGTTTCTGAATACCCCCTCTAAACCTCTGCAATTCTCTTCTCCATCTTAGCAGGGGAACCAGGTTCGCACCTGATTATAATACTTACCTTAATTTAACTTGTATTGTGGTGACCTACTTTCTGCAGACATCTTGAAACTTTATCAATAACAAGCGGTTATCATCATCACCCTGCTTACAACTAAATCGTATAGGTGATTTTGTGAAAATCAAAAACATGTTTTTGACTTCTGTTTGTAAGGTCCTAAATTCAAACCCTACTACATTCCAGTTCAACTAAGGGAATCATTTTGTAAGTTAGTAACTGTAGATGCTTGATTAATATAGTGTATTTAATAGTGAATTCTTTTGTCTCCGTGACACCAAATATTTCAATCAAAGAGATGAAATATTGTCGCCTTCGAATTCCTGAAGGTATAAAAAACTATTGGCGCTTACCTTTTGACTTAATAAATGGCCTATTACTTAATTGTAAATTATAAATTATTTTATCTGTAAATGACCATATGAATCCGATAATTATGACCGATAATTCAACTTTTTAATCACAAACGAAGATAAACGCATACCTATATAATGCTGGTCAAGAAAAAATAAATTATTGTAATAATTTATTCAAAATGCAGTTGAAGTTGATACTATCGTTGATATTTTTTGTGGCCTTGACGTTTGCCGATGATTCGGAAGAAACTGACGGACTGAAGTTAGCTGAAGAATGTGACGTTGAAGCTTGCATACTGCCAGAGTGTAAATGCTCCAGCACTGATATTCCCGGAAATTTATCGCCCAGGGATACTCCGCAGGTACATATTTTAAACATCATCCAAAAATATGTTCACTTAAATAAAATGTGTGAGTGGCAAGTGATCAGATATTCTTTGCAATTTTTCTTTTACAATTCTTATAACTGGCAGATCTACTCGCTTAACTGATGTCTTAAGCTAGTAGATATAGCTTAGCTAGCTTAAGACTAATGTTTTAAGCTAGTAGATATACCACTCAATAACTCAATTAGGTCAGTATCTACACTCGTCATCGCTCTCTAGATAACAATAAATAATAATCATCTTTGCATATCAATAACTTTCATTTATGGGTTGGCTTTAAATTGTTCATAATTTTGACTTAAACCCTGTCCTGGGAAGAATGTTTAGAGCAATTTTTAGTTACGATGAACTGAGCAACTGTAAATTGTTAGCCTTAATTTAAACCTATAATTTTAACCTTTCAGTTTGTCCTTGTGACATTTGACGAGGCCGTTAATGTTGTCAATATCGAAACATACCGTCAAGTCCTTTACGGTCGTTCAAACTCTAACGGATGTCCGGCCGGAGCAACCTTTTACATCAACCATGAATACACTGACTACAGACTAGTCAACGAATTGTACAACTCCGGCTTTGAAATTGGCCTTCATTCCATAAGTCGTCAGACTTCACAGGCATATTGGGCCAGCGCTACTTATGAAGACATGGTACTAGAATATGCCCATCAAAGAGTTCAAATGTCCCACTTTGCCAACATCCCTTATGACTCGATCAAAGGTAAGTTTCAATATTTTTATTGAAAAATAATTACGCCACAGTGACATAATCATTAATTTTATCAGTTCCGTATGATAACTGATAATGTAACAATGCCATCTCTCGCTATCTGTGCATGGCGGTTTTTTATTTCAATGAATAAACTCCTTCTCAATTTCTCTTTCTACTCTTTACTTTTTTAATTGAAATTTTGTTATGGTATTTGGCCATTTCTGAAAAATGACTTTCCACAGTTAAATTATTATTTGAACTCCGCAAAAAAAAATGAAAAATAAACTCTGCTCTGTCTATGTAAAACTCTATCTCGTTCTATAAAAGTGTTTAATATGAATTACCGAATGGTCAAGTGATAATTCCTGAAGATCTTTATTGTTATATTATTTATATTATAAGTTTATATAAATCTTTACAAAATTTTGTTCTAAATTACTTTTTGGTATAAGAAGGAATTTCATATTGTGATACTAAAATAGCCCCACTAGTCATTAACAATACGGTACTAAACCCAACGCTAACATAAGAAAACGAGAGTTGGCTATGACATGAAATGAGGGCTTTGCGTAAAATGTTGGTCCCGACATGTAGAAAGAATTGTATAATGCAAGAGTAACTAAGCAGATATACTATGCAAAAGCAGTTAGATGTAAGTGCCGATGATGGCCACGACTTAATAGTCTTAATAGACTTAATGGTCGAGCACACGGCCTCTGAATCCAGAGTTCGCGGGTTAGAATCCTGACACACACCAATAACTTTTCGAAATTATTTAATTTCGAAAGATATGTGTGATAAATATCGATGACTAAAACCTTTGCGCCCCTATAGAAATAGGCTTGCCACCTATTTCATTTGGGACGTAAACATACGAGTCGTGGCTTAACAGCCAGTGCCTACACCATCGGTTAGAAAAAGGCGTGAAGTTATATTATATTATATCCACGATACAATCCAGGACCAATTATAACGAGTCCTGGAGGAAGATCTAGGACAAGAGTTATGAAACTCAAAGGAGTGAGTGAGGCGTGTAAGAATCGAGTCTTATGGCGTTATGTTCTCCCTCTCTACCCCACAATGGATATGGGTTGAAGATATGTATGTATTACAGATACTAAAAAACTAGCTGAAACACTTCTCTACTTCTCTCTATCTACAGGGAACGTGCTTAGAAGATGCTAAGTAAGCTAAGAAGCTAGTATGTTTATACTAGCGATGCTAGCAATCATCTTCTAATTTATGCTTATGCTAATCTTCTATGCGAAGTATAATCCAGCCCGGTCACGAGATCCCTCAAATTTTATGATGGTATGGCACTTTATAATAATTAACAATATTCCTATGTTTTCTTCCAGGTCTTCGGTTACCATTCCTTCAAATGGCCGGCAACTCAAGTTTCGAAATGATGTCTAAGCATGGCTTACTTTTCGACCATTCCTGGCCCACCACCGTCTACAATAATCCTGGCTTGTATCCATACACTTTAGACTACGCTTCAATTCAAGACTGCGTTAATCCTCCTTGCCCTAGTGCTTCGATTCCGGGAACATGGGTCTTGCCTATAGTAACTTGGACTGACCTTATAGGCTTTCCATGTTCCTCCATCGATGCCTGCTATGGTTTGTAAGTACCTATTATCAATACGTCGACTGTTATTTGTTAACTTAAATTCAGCTATGCCGGACATACAATATAATATTTTTGAGGTATAATTTTTAAAAATAGCTTTACTTTAATCATTCCTTTTGACAGCCCTCCTCGGGGCGACGAAGAAGGCTGGTACCAGTTCATTTTGACCAACTTTGAAAGACACTACCTCGGCAGTAGAGCTCCTTTCCCGTTTGCTATAAGCCCAGGAACTCTTGCCGGCTTCCCTGCAGTACAGAGGGCGGTGATCAGATTCTTAAATCTGATTAACAGTTTGAATGACGTTTTCATGGTGAGTGGAAATAGTAGTAGTCTTTTTCAAATATAACAAATAATTAAACCGACCGAACCGATAATTTAGATTATCGATTTTATGAAATCGACCATTACTTTTATCCGAATACGCCAGAAGATAAATTATGTTAGTTATAAATAGTATGTATTAGTATGTTTTGACGAGCCTCGTGGCGCATTGGTAAAACTACCGGCTGCAGCAACGAGGTCGGGGGGTTCGATTCCCACCCGAGCACAAATATTTGTGACAAACATGAATATTTGTGTGGCGTCTGGGTGTTTTTCTGTGTATTATAAGTATGTAATTACAAAAGAAAAGTATATATGTTTTAATATCCGTTATCTAGTATCCATAACACAAGCATTTAGTTGCTATGCTTGGCACTAGAGGGTGCTGTGTGTATTGTGTCCAGGATATTATAAAATATGAATTAATAACGTTGCTATTTGTTTTTATTGTAGAAATAAATCAAATTTTGTTGTCATTCTTATTCATTCTTCTTTCTCTTCATTATTTCTAGATTAAATATCATCATTAAATAAATAGTTAAAAGATAATGAAATTTAAAATTATTACTTTCAATAAAATAAAAAACTTTGCATTTTCAGGTAAATGCAAGTGAAGTCATCGAGTGGCAGCAGAATCCTATCCCTGTTAATGAATACAGAGAGAAGGCTTGCAGAACTTTCATCCCCACAACATGTTCTCCAAACGGTTGTGGTCCTTATGTTGCAGCACATAATGGCGTAAGTAGAGATACTGTTCACCAATTCTTAGATAGATCGACAATACTTTATTTATACACCATGAATACTAAGAATAATAAATGTGAACATACAAAAAACATAACTTCACGCCTTTTGTTACCCCAAGGTGTAGGCAGCGGCTGTTAAGCCTCGTCTCGCCGTTATGTTTACGTCCCAAATGGAATAGGTGGCGATCCTATTGCCATACCGGGCACAAAGTTTTTCAGTCACCGATATTCATCACACATAACTTCCGAAAACAAATTCGAAAAGTCATTGGTGTGAGCCAGTGTCTGGAATCGAACCCGGACCTCTGGATCAGAAGCCGTATGCTCGACCACTGCGCCACTGACACTGTTTTGAATAAATGTGAAAAAAACAATAAAATGACTTTCTAACGGTTAACGAATTATTGGTATCGGTTCATTATATCGGTTCGTTTCAGAGATAATTATAACAATACAAACAAGACGTTTACAATAATATAATAGAAGAAATTACTATACAACAAATGATTGTAATTTTAATTTAATGTAATTGTCGGTGCGGTGTTTTCATATTATTTTATGTAGTTCGCAAATTATTGCGTTATCATAATGCAATGACATCAATGTAATATATTAGTCATGAACTTATTTGAAGGCCATATACGTATCACTTGATTGATAAACAATTGATAATAATTAAAGTAAATACATTTGATAGTCTTATGATGATGTGTATTATAACTGCAGCCACACCTAAAAGATAAATTTAAAACTTGGCTGCAATTCCGTTATTAAATAAATACGATAATTTAATTTAATACAATGCTACTGGGAATTTTGTAATATATATATATATGATAACCTGTCATGAGACATCCAAATCTTCAAACATAAAAACATAGGCACATAACTTTACGCCTTTTTCTTGCCGTAAATCTCCGGCTGTTAAGCCTAGACTCGTTGAATTCTTATGTTACGTCCTAAATGGAATAGATGGCGATCTATTGTCATTGCAGGGCACAAAGTTGTCAGTCAAAGATACATAGACAACTTCCGAAAAAAAATGTTAGAAATCACTTTCGTGAGCCCGGTATCAATGTTACGACTTCTCAATCTGATGCAGGGATCACCGTGGATCATAAAATCTTCAACTACCTACACTTTTTTTTCAAATATTCAATTCAATTTGAATGTTATCCACGCAATTCAAGTAGCGCATATACAGCAGTAGACATAATGATCTTACTACAAAAAAGAATTCACCAAAGCGGCTACAAGCTAAAGCAATATCAATCTAAAAATGAAAATACAGAAAAATAAAATCAATGAAATATATCATTATATCATATATGACTGCGAAATACTAAAATAATAAATAAAGACAACGAGGCCTCTCCCGACCGCAGGTTTGGTCTATTCTTCGCACATAGGACTAGCATTGCCAATCAGCATTTAGCGTGGCAATGCGTCCTGTCTTCTGGGCACGCTGCTAGTAGACCAAGATGCGGAGAAATTTGATTTCAGTTAATCTTTAAATTATAGATATTGTGAATACAATAATTCATTTATTTGTTCTGTCTACGAAATTGGAAAGAAATGAAGAAATGTTATAGTGAAAAGGCCTATTGACTTATTGGTGAATTTATTCAATTATTATATTTTATTTTCAGTTGAACTACTGGTTGCAACTGTGCAACATATGCCCACGTGTCTATCCATGGGTTGGTAACCCGCTGGGACAGTGATTTGTAACAACAACAGTAATCAACATGCTACGTCATGGGAACTAGTATATATTTCTACATTAGAAATAATAAATTATTACAATACAATATTTAGAAGTGCATTTTTATTTACAAATCTACGCAGTATTTATATAATTAAAGATAAACCACTTTGATAATATTTACTTATTAACGTCATAAGTACTACAAATAATGAAAATTACGAAAAGATGCAAGATAAATAATACATTCAGAATTACTTCGAAAAAATAAGTAAATTATGATTTGTAATGTTAAATTTACTATTAATTCTTGCAAAACCTCTATGCTAAATGCCTTGTTGGCTAGACAGATGAATAAAAGATATTTTTTTTATTTATATGTTTGTTTTATAAATATTTCGTTGTCTACAAATATTACTATTTACATAGATATAAGATTAATAGATCGGCAATAGTCACCCAACAACGAGACCAAAAATGGGTTGTTGATGTTTGAGTGAATTATCATTGTGTGCGTAAAAAATGCCTCCAAGTGTCAACTTCTACATAATTATTGTTCATGTGTTGAATTAAAAACATCCTGAGAATCTCTTACTCGCGGTCGCGCTGTCAGTGATGATTAGTAGTAGGTACATTTTTAGTGCCATGTGCCATCTACTACAGTCTATGTTATTATACCATATATTAAAAATATTAAAATAATAAATGGAAATACCACTCGTAAGCATACTTTTCGTAAAATCTTAATTATAAGGATACCCTCTTTTTTATCGTTTGGTTTTAGTGCCAATTTTGATAAATATGAAACTTCAAAAAATATTACTTGTCGTCACAATATTTCCATAAATTGGGTAATTAGAATAATTCCATATCTCAAGTCGATATTTATCTGCTGACATTTAGATAAAAACATACCTACGTATATAAAAGCAATCAGAGCTGATTGGAAATCCAATGGCAAATCTAATCAGTTTCTTTTATACTACTCTGTATAAAAATATAATCTTATACGTGATTTATTTTATATTTTACAATAAAATGATAAGCTACTTATAAAAATAATAATAACAGCTCACGCCTGAGATTTGAGTAAGTAAGCATTGTACAATTAGGAAAGAAAATTAGGACACAAAGTAAGCTGCCCATGGATACTTGCAACACTGAGAGGATCACAGTTGCGATAGCATTTCACTGCATAAATGGGCGCGCGGTGAAATACCACGACCTCTCAGAGTATCAGTGTAAAGTGGCTCATGCCGCATTTCGCTAGGGGAGAGGTATCCGAAGCCCCAACCCCTTCCCCTCCCCCCTCCCCGTCTTGCAGGCGGCCGGTCGTAAAACCACAGTCAATCTTTAAATAACACAGATAGTTTGCAAGAATGACATGTTGTGCCAATCCCACTTAAAGTGGGATAGGGAAAGGAAAATTATGAATGTGAAAGTTGATGATGTGGGTAGGGTAAGTGAAGTAATTGAGCCTCCAGATTTACTAAAATGCAACACGGCCCATTGATGCAGCAAACTGCGTATAATATCTTATTCCTACCAGGTCGCTACTAAATAAGGACACATTTCCATTACATACATTTATTTTTCATTTACATCAAGTAGTAACTATTTTATATTAAAAAAAAAATGGTAGATAAATATTCAAAAATCTTATCTGAATATTGGGTAGAGCTAGACCGTCATACGACATCGGACTATAGTCTAAACTTCATACAATAATTTATAAATACACTTTAATAATTGATTACATTGAAATCTTAATTCTTAAATGGAATATTTGACAGACATAATAGCTATTAAACCAATAGTAATCGAAAAAATTTACATGTTAAGACTATACTCGTAAAGTTACAGAACATTTTCATTTTCAACAGAAAAAATATCTTAAGACTAAGATAATTAGAATTGGAACCAACACTTATCAATAAAGCCTAAATGAGTTGTGAACTATTTTTAGTTTGACCAAACTTCTATTTCCTTTTTTAATCACAAACAATCTCTGGCTGAGTTATATACCTAGTTTTCCAATTACAGAGCATTGTGCGACTCAGTGAGCCTAATTGAAACGCGAATTAGTGTTATAATGCGCCAGTAGAGTGCACTAAGTTCAGTGTTCATACTAAATGTGGAATAAAAAAAGTCAATGCTTGTACTTTCATCCATATTACTTCACATCACTCTAATTATTTCTAAAAAACTACAACGAAACGAAAGGTATATTTTTTTAACAAATATTATTATTACTAAAGAAAATGTATTTAAAATATTGTGATCAATGCCAACATAAAGAAAAAAACCTTTAATTTTCTGTCAATGAGTTGGTAATGATGATATCCATCCATGCATCATTCGCAAGCACTACTTTTGAGAGTTGCTGTGTGGCGCCGGCTTAGAATACCGCCACCCCATGTCGTCCCGTGGGTGTCGTAAAAGGCGACTAAGGGAAAAGCTGGAAGAATGGGCAGCAGCATTCTCTCACAACAAAATACAGCCTACTGCGATCGCCAACCCGCCTGCCAAGCGTGGCGATTATGGCAAAAACCCCCCATGATTGCACAGGACCGGCAGTTGTGGTGCTCTATGGGGGAGGCCTACGTCCAGTAGTGGACCTTAAAAGGCTAATGATGATGATGACTTTTGAGAGTGCCCGATTGTGCGTAGCGATGCTGTAGTTGGAAAACTAGGATATAGTGCTGTATAAGCTGGTAACCTATATATGTAATGGCAATAATTATCAATCAGAAATGAATCAGTTGAATGATTTTATTTAATCAATGTCAATGCCGATAATCGATCAGAAAAAAATAAACAAGTCCATGACATACTTTTTTCTGTAAATTCTTTAAATTAATTGGTGATTAAAATTGTATGTTATTTGGAAAAAGTATATAACACTGACTGAAAGTAATTGGCCTTGTATTGTTTTTATTTTATTTACATAGTGCATGGCAGTGAATTTGTTAGATTAGCCATAATAACTTGATCTTATGATAACCAATTCGGGTGTGGTTTGATAAACTTCATAGTAATAATACGCTGCATGTAGTTAAATTTCTGCACTGAACTATGATCCCCAAAATTATTTTCAGTTTTACGTTCCTTACTTAAAAGTTTGGGTTTCATGGCCATAAAAAAAAATTAAAGACCAAAGACGGTATTTATATTAATTATTCATTGTCTGTCACGAAGTCTAGGAGTCGGTCTAGGCTTTTGATTAAGATGATTTGATTTTTTGATTGATGATTACGAACAAATGTCGCGTTTAGTATTAAACAGAGCTGTCAACGGCAACAATATTTTTAAACAAATCATTAGATTTGAACGAATGATTCTCGAAGGATGGCGCCCTCTAGCGGCGCCATTCGTTGAACATTACGTTTGGACTCCTGTGTTTCCCTCTGTTTCAAAATCTAATTATACTCTTGTTTTAATAAGCGAAATCATTACATTTTCATGCTATAAACACGCGGGTATAATTTAACCAAGCTTCAGTTTATTTGTTGAAAATTCTAGTAATATTTATATATTTTGATTCCACGAGAAGAAGAGTTTAAGTTTCATTAAAAATTCTAAACAGTTATTCTATATAATACTATAATAATGTATATTTACAATAACATTAAAGATTATCATCAAAAAGTCTAGTTGAAGTAATTATCATTATGTTAAAAGGAATAAAGCTATCACATTCCTAATATAATAAATTACTAATTCTAAACACGACTAAGTACAATATTTACAAACGGAGTTTAAGTAACGCTTACACATAATAATTAAATCACTTAATTATTATGTAATAATAATATTAATATATAAAAAAGTGAAATGCTTAACTTTACTTCAAATTACATGTTTGAAGCGCTGAGGTGTTAACCCATTCACTAGGTTGAAAAAAGCGTATGTTTTGACACAATGACATAGCTTTTAGTGACAGTGACGATTTTTTTAATGAAAATGCTGTCAGCATTTTGACTAAAAAAAGAAATAAAAAATACCTAACATTTTTTTTTTAATGGCTCTGTATTAATTTCTGACCTGCTTTGTGCACAACAAAAAAAATTATTAAAGACGGGTGTCTTTAATAATTAACGCTTCTTCAACTTTTTTATTACGATATTAATTATGAATTATTGAATAACTAAATAAAATTAACGATAGAAAACTGACAAAATATTTACATGAGTCATTTTTATGATTTATCTACGCAAATACTAAAAAGTAAAAATACTCTTTTGATAAGCCTCCAGAACGGCCCATTAATTATATCTAAATATTGGTACACAGTGACGTTGATACCTACTGTTATAATTGGCAAAGAGTTTATAACATAAATATTCTCCTACATGAGGTAGAAAATCAAATTGCATAATCACTTAAAAAGCTACAGAACTATATTATTCATATTTACAAACTTACTTTAGCCCATAAATAAATGGAAGCCTTAAAAGCTAGTTATTAAATTAAAACACTATCAACATAAGCGCTATATACATTTTTGTACAATATTAAAATTTAAAATAAGTTAGTAATACTGTAAAAATAAATTTAAAGCTTATAAAGAAGAGAAAATAATGTTTTATAATTACTAAGTAATCAGTCTATTTCCATTTTAAAAAAGAAACTTTTGGAAAAAAGTTACAAGTTCTTGCAAGCATAATTGAGACAACTTATATGTATTTTAAGTAATTTATAAGAAACTATATTACGGATTTCCAGAAGCCAATAATCATATTTGCTCTTTAGGTATTGTATTACAAAGAAATAATGTTCAAGAAGTTTAACATAACATAACATAACATAACTTCACGCCTTTTGTTACCCGAAGGTGTAGGCAGCGGCTGTTAAGCCTCGTCTCGCCGTTATGTTTACATCCCAAATGGAATAGGTGGCGAACCTATTGTCATACCGGGCACAAAGTTTGTCAGTCATCGGTATTTATCACACATAACTTCCGAAAACAATTTCGAAAAGTCATTGGTGTGAGCCAGTGTCTGGAATCGAACCCCGGACCTCTGGATCAGAGGCCGTGCGCTCGCCCACTGCGCCACCGAGACTTTAGTTTTTAATTATTTGGCAAAAACAGACCTCTCTTGTTATCTCACGAAATGGAAGTTATAATTGCATTTTAAATTACCATAATCATTCCCTTCAGTATTAAGTTGTATTTAAATAAAACAGTGTATTTTGCGACTTGAGTAAACCGCTTGACGAAAATTTTTAATTAAACCATGTGGAAATCAGTTTGGACTTTTAAATGTTCCCTTATGAGTAAGCCATATAATTTGTTTAACAGCAAAGTGTTGTTTTTTGCGTTTAGTTTAACAGAATTCAAGAATAAAATATTTTTAAGGGTTACCGTTAATAATGACAATAATGACTTCAGTGGCTGTTCATCTGTCCGTCTGTCACCAGGCTGTAGCTCAAGAACGCTGATATTTAGACAGTTAAATAACAACAAATATTAAAAATAAATAACTCGATTTTTTACCGTTTCTTGCTTTATAACGGTGGCAGGTAAACACTTGAACTCTTCACAGAATATTTAATTTTATGTTTAATCTAAACATAATAATTATGAAAACGGGTAGATGAATACAAACCCGAATTGAGTAAGTATGGGGTCTATCGGACCCTCCGAAAAGTTTCTCTAACTGGCAAGATGAGGTTACAGATAATGGAAAGCACTTGGCTGGTTCTTTTATTTTTAAAAATTTAAACCATCGATATTTTTTTTAATTCCCTTCAAATACTTCAGGAGAAAAATTACCATGGATCATGTAGATCAAGAACTTATTGTTATTGTAAGATCTTAGGTATTTAATAACTTATCACACTACTTAATATCAATGAATATCAAAACTGTATAATATTTTTAGCAGCATTTTTAAAAGGTTCTTTTAGAGTACTAAGATTCTTCAACGTGGTTTTGATTCACAGTAAACACTCTAATCACCCGAAATACAATATAAGCCCACTAGTAACAGGCTTGTTGTTATTATGTAAATATGAATATTTATTCGTAGTACTTTTAGATATAGTATCAAAATCACGATTGGTACTAAAATTACGGTTTACATAAATACTTTTTTCGCATCATCTTCAGTTGCACACGTGATGGTCTCTTTTGAATCGACAAATCTCGCAATGTACTCGGCAACACCAAACGA
This sequence comes from Euproctis similis, assembly GCA_905147225.2. Classification (NCBI taxonomy): domain Eukaryota; kingdom Metazoa; phylum Arthropoda; class Insecta; order Lepidoptera; family Erebidae; genus Euproctis; species Euproctis similis. The sequence goes on from LR990106.1 coordinate 20,427,896, forward strand.
ATCTGCAGCGGCATTTCTCCTCGTGGTCCTTGACCCTGGTCTGGTAGCCACGCCCGCAGCATAGGAGCCGGCAGCCGTCTAAACCCACTGACGTCCTGTTGCAAGTTCGGCCTCGAGTACCCAGTATACCGAGTCTGGAAAATGAAGATTTTATTACATTTACGTCCTAAATCAAATAGGTGGCGAACCTATTGCCACACCAGGCACAAAGCTTTCAATCATCGATATTTATCACAAATAACTTTCAAAATTAGTTTTTGAAACGAAATTGGTGTGAGCCAGGATTCGACCCCCAATCTCTTGATTCGGAAGCGGGGTGTTCGACCACCTATAATAACGTTTGGCTTAAACTTAATAGCTTTTCAAATCTTACTCGTCATTAGGTTCGCAGTAATCCGGTGATTCTTCCAAGTAGACAAGGTCAGTTTTGTTTGGTTTCTTGATGTCATTGTGCAATGGTCTCAGTTTTCTAATATTCTTGCCTCGCTTGCGTTCAACAACCTGAAAATTTCAACATTTTATTCTAAATATTAAGTAAAATCTTTTCAAAGTTCCAAGGAGTAGCATTGAACAGAAAGCTATTCTGGTTCCTGATTCCTTCCACGGTCATCGATCAGCGAAGATACCGGTTGGTTCTCTATCATGACCTCACATTTTGTAATACATCCAGGATGTGAATAAGAGTCTAAGATTCTACCTTAACATGAGAAGCTCCCTCGTATCTAGTAGACAAGGCATCTCCAACGAGTCTGAGTTGCGGCAGTCTTCTCCAGCACACTCGTACTGAACACGAGCCCGACATTCCGTGGCACTTGCAAACCCGCTGCATACGACCGCGAACAGCCTGCCAAAGAAAAAATCTTCAGTAAATAAATATAAATATAAAAGTTGTTTTAATGTTATGAATGTGATTCGCGAAAATCTGAGAAATAGATTTTATTAAATTTGGTACTTTTTTGGGAATTTTGAATCTAAATTTAATTATTAAAGAGTGTTTGTAGAGAAACTTAAGATTACCAAATACTTATTTAGCTATGATATGACAAGATACTTAATTTTGGGAGATAAATGATTGTCACTAATATTAAATTAACTCGATATCTAGGGTATCCGAAAAAGTCTCAGAAAGTCATAAAATTATACGAAATAATCTTGAAAAAAAATTAAAATGAACAATACTTATTTAATTCTTAGATTTTCGCGAATCACATCTAATAATTAAAAATAACAACTGTTACCTATTAAATCATACAACAAAGGATCTTTACAAACAAAATTTTTTTTTAGTAAATACATTTTATAAATAAATATTTAATTTTGTTTCATGGTCTGATATGGGTTACCAATAGTAAAAATCATATTTTTAACTTCAACTTATTGATTTTTATTTCCAAAAAGTGGGTACCTACTCTCTGTATCAATGAAAATGGCTTCTGAACGACTACCATCTTTTTGTTCATTACTCGTGAAAATGATCTCTGTAAAGAGTTCGAAACGTCGGGAAATAAATAGAAAATAAGTTCTAAATAAACGCGATATAATCCATAAAAAGTTGTTTCAATGTTATGAACAATACTATCATTTTCAAAATCAATCACCATCTTAATAACTAAGTTTAATTGTTTTTAAAATAATAAACAGTACCCTTCGGCCGGCCTCATTATTGTGCAAATTAACAAGACCACCGTCTGTGTTTTTGTCTTCCCTGGAATCCGAAAAGTCTCTGCTGAACATTTCACCGTATCTTATGTCCTGTAAAATAATTTAGTTACGGTTAATAGTTATTGCTAAATTATTTTTAGCATTACTATCAGCCACTATCACTATCAGCTAAAAGACGGCAACGCACCACGGTGTTCATGGGCAGTAAGTAGTTGCTTACCATCAGGTGAACAACTAGCTCGTTTGCCCTCTTATCCCAAAAAAACGCTCTGATGTTAATCATTACATAGTTACACTAAAATCACTGTACTATCACACTAAACAACAACTACTTTTTCTTAAAATGTGGAAATCCTCATTAAAGCTCACAAGTTTTTTTTTTAATGACATAACACATAACATAACTTTACGCCTTTTTCTACCCGTAGGTGTAGGCAGTGGCTGTTAAGCCTCGACTCGCCGTTATGTTTACGTTATTACGTCCCAAATGGCATAGGCAGCGAACCTGTTGCCATACCGGGCACAAAGTTTTTAATCATCGATATTTATCACACATAACTTTCGAAATTAATTTCGAAAAGTCATTGGTGTGAGCCGGGATTTGAACCCGCGACTTTTTGGTACAGAAGCCGTGTGCTCGACCACTGGATAACCGAAACTCGACACCGACACCGACAAACGTGATAAATGAAGATAATATATTTGAATCCGTCCCCACGTATAGGTAATATCCCATATTTTATTTTAACTTCACCTCTTCATCCGTAAATTAGTAGCCATTTATTGAACTCCATCTCTAGTCAAAAATTCCCTTACCTCAGAACATCCTCCCCATTGCCAATGCCTGGGCGTGCGTTTTCTCACTCGTGAATCGCAGGAACACTCGTTCAGTTCTCCTCTACTACATGCGCGAGCTACTGCATGCGCCAATGCCGCAGATGACAGTGCATGAACGAACGCTGATTCACGTGATTCTGGAATGATAACATTTCATAAAGTACATTAGTTGCTTACAAAATAAGATACTAAAATAATTATAGAAGCGCTACTTAAGCGTTTAAGTAGCTGTCACATTAGACAGAATACGTGAAATTTGAGCAGTAAGTAGCACTTTATTGATTGTCAGATTTGAGTGGCGGTTCAGTATTCGTGCGTTACATAATTACATTTAAGTATAGTACCGTATATTACAATTCACATGCAACGGAGTATGAAAAATTTGGACAAGCATTTCTAAAGTAAAGCCTTTATGCATATTACCCAAAAGAGTAGACAGCTACAATTAATCCCGCGAAAAGACGTATGAACTATTATGGTTTCATCTATCTATCTATAGATAGCAAAAATTAAGTAAACTTTTACCGGTTTATCATTATATCTATACATTTAAATAAAATTGAAGTGTCTGCTTATAATATTCAAGTAACTGTTTTCTACTACATTTGTTTGAACATAATGTATATATGTTCAAATAAATGTAGTCTGTTCCGAGTTATCTCAGTAATGGCAGGGCCGATTTTGACGGGAGTTTTATTAGGTAGGTGTAATAAGGTGTAAGTTAGGATACTTTTTTAGAAAAAAATCTCTTATTTATTGCTTCCGAAGCGAAACAAATTTCGCCGGCAGATCATATAAAATAAAAACCAAAAACCCGTAAAAGATAATTGACTGAATTTTCAATCAACCGATCACTTTGTCCTACCACTATAGATAGATTTTGACTTTTAAACTTTGTTAAAAACGAAAAGTGTCGAGAACCTCCATCTGTCTGGTTGTGTTGTTAGCACTTCACTGTAAACAAACTGAGCGGCTCCATCAACAAGAGCCACACGTGATCCCCAGTAATCGACATATAAAAATAAACATTAAGTTCAAAATGAAGTTCTATGAAATTCGTGTCTTGAAGTGAATTTGTACACACACGCCTTTGATATTGTTCAGAGACGGATGAACGCGTCAAATAATACGAATTCGTGGTTCGTTGTGATGATAAATTGTTTATTAAATAGAACAAAAAAAATCTCTGCTGTAAAATGCATTTGATTTTTTACCAGTCGACGCTGCAAACTTTGTTTCGCTTCAGAAGTAGAGAAAGAGAAGTGATCATTGTGGGTTATCCTTAAGAGATAGACAAACATATTTGCAGACCTTTTTGTACACCTTTTACAGGTTTATAATAATGTAGTACATTGTTTTGATTAATCTCTTAAAATAGGATTCAGCCAGCGTTTGTAATTAAAGTGCTTAATCTCCAAAATTATTACTTTTTATTTGCTACATTACGTATACATGAATTATACACACACACACCAGCCTGTTGATACCCTTTATCTATTAAAGAACCGTTGTTGCGTAGTTTCAAAGATCTAAGCGTATAATGGGAGAGGGGGTGGGTTTCCTTGCAATCGAAGCAGTTGATATAAAACGTTATATTTTTACTATTATAAGCTGGTATGATATAATACATACTGAACTTGAGGACACCGCCAAATATGTCAGTGGAATTCATGACGGTGCTGCAGTTCCATCTGCTATGACGAAACTGGTGTTGACACTCCTCGACAGCTTGCAAGGCTCCTGTTTGCAGAACCTGTAATTGTAATAATAGATTTCAATACTTCTCATGCCTTAGAATCTCAGCGTGAGCCACTGTACATAGGTTAATTTTCACACCAATCGAGCCGGCCCGTTTATGCAGTGAACTGCATGGCTCTACTAATATTAGTTTGTCCCTGCTGGAAGAATCTAAGTCCGCCTGTATTTCAGCAAGAAGAAATAAGTCTGCCCGCCTTTTATTTTAACATAACATAACTTCACGCCTTTTTTCTACCCGAAGGTGTAGGCAGTGGCTATTAAGCCTCGACTCGCCGTTATGTTTACGTCCCAAATGGAATCGGTCGCGAACCTATTGCCATACTGGGCACAAAGTCATCGATATTTATCACACTTAACTTTCTAAATTAATTTCGATTACTCATTAGTGTGTGCCCGGATTTGAACCCGTGACCTCTGGATTCAGAAACCGTGTGCTGGACCACTGGACCACCGAGACTATATTATATTTTATTCTCTGAGATTACCTATATATTTTGAAAGTCTTACGCCCGAATACCGAACCGCCACTCAAATCTGACAATCAATAAAGTGCTACTTACTGCTCAAATTTCACGTTTTCTGTCTAATGTGACAGCTACTTAAACGCTTAAGTAGCGCTTATGTATTTGAGTCGCGGTTCAGTATACGGGCTTTAGTATATCACCTTTATCATGATATCAGAGAGAGTGCACAGTTGCTTCTGCCTCTCTGCCAGATATTCCAGCCTGTGACAGCTATCTTTATGTAGTGTTGATATCGTTTCCAAGGAGTTGTTGCCTGTAGGCGCCTGATGATGCGGTGCCGCAAGATTCCTGAAATAAGATAAATAATTTTAAGTAAAGTGATATTTTGAAAAGGTTTTTATTTATAAATCCTATAAGGTATACTTAATTAATCAATATTATAATTGTATTTATTGTATAATTAATTAAATAATGAATATAAAATAATTAATTAATTAATAAATATAATTGTATTGTATTTACAATAAGAAACAGTATAAATTACTTTTCAACGTCAATATTTCTGTAGCTTTTTGTATAAAAAGGTGTACCTACGGAATTAGTGATTACTTATACATCTTACTATTGTAAAACAATATAGAGTGGTAGAGCATTATATTATACAGTGGTAGAGCCAAGCAGTTCGCTGCATGAATGGGCCGGCTCGACCGGTGAAATACCACGACCTCTCAGAAGACCGACGTAAAGTGGCTCATGCCGCGTTTCGTTCGGTGAGAGAGGTACCCGGAGGCCCACCCCCCTTCCCCGTCCTTTCCTATCCCCTATCCCTTGAAGGTCGGCAACGCTACAGTAACACTATATGTGTTGCTGGTGTCCATGGGCGGCGTTGATTGCTTACCATCAGGTGACACGCCTGCTCGTTTGCCCTCCTATCCCATAAAAAAAAATCACAACAACAAAACGGGAGCCGCTTATAACTATCTAATTAATTAATAAAAATCTAATATCAGTAAATAGCATTACTGCTACTAACTAGTCGGGACAAACATTATTTATTGATTGTGAATCACGCTATATTTAAGAAGCCGGCTGTACTGGTAATTTATTATGACCTCTTAGGAATTCGAAGTAAAGAGGCTCAAACCGAGTATTCAGTAAGGGAGGTAACAAGAGATCCATCCCCTTACCTAAAAAACAATATTTTACTACTTATCTTCTAACCCATTTTAAGACATAAAACATCGCAACCCTCTTCCATCAAAAAAAATACAAAGGTAGATGAGAAATGAAGCCACTACTCTATGCAGAAGGTAACATTCACAATCACTACGCCCCGAGGCCTGTCAAGTATACAAATTATAAATTTAATTAAATAGCATCCTGTTGAAAAAGGAAACGAGGCTTAGCATACGAGTCCCCTTGTAACAATAATAAAAAATATAAGGTAATTAATTGTTGAGACGTCCACTCTCTTCGGCCTCCTCCACTCAAATGCGAAATGCCACTCAAGTAAAACAAAACTCGCTATTACCTACCCTCCGCTTTTGTTCCATTTTTGAAAAAATATTCTCTATTCAAACGGACCAATGCGAGACGGGAGCGGCACAACCGTTGATTGGCCGACGACCTCTTAAGTGCAAGTGGAAATAAAAGTGCTTGGGTAAATGAGGCTATACCGTCTCTTTCGTCCTCATTAAGAGTATATAGTGTTGTTTCGCTCGGTTTTTCGTTTTAATTGCAAGTATGAGAGGATGTGTAAAGGGTTGTGGGACCTTGAGTGTTGCACGTGCAGCGGAGCTCCGGTAGGGAAGCGCATTCAACGTTTAAATAGAGGGTAGGGATTGTTTACGTCATCCATGATGCGAGATGGGGATTTCTGTCGGAATAATCACAAGTACCACGTACCGAGGTCAATGGTGCTTCCCGGTATCATTAAGATATTACTTTATGTTAATTTTTCTTTACAGTATTTAAACTTTACGATTTTAATTAGATGTTTAGTATGTATATTTCTTCTAATTGTTGCCGTTAAAAGTTAATAGAACTTGTTGGCGCAAGCTTTGAATGCATGTTAAGGTTTTATTTATTTAATAACGGGTATTTTACTTTGGAAAATTATTGTTTCTCGGAATCCCTGTAGAAACTAACATTGCATAAGAAATGTTGACTGATTATTCTGGGTGTTTGGATGCAGTCTTGTTATGAACTATCTTTACAAAGATATTGCATTAAAATATAGGCAGATTGATGCTTAACCCCATTTAAACTGTCTTGGATTTTTTCCTATTTGATAAAATGAAATATAATCGGTTCAATGCTTTCAGAGGTCATAGTGCCTACCAACAGACTATATTGTCAATGCAGTTACAAAATTTGTATAAAATAAATCAAAGTTTTAAATTATATCAAACACAATTACGAAGCACTCTTTATAAACTTAAAAGTATATTAGAAGAAACGTCGCGTGTTTACCTCCCATCAAGTTGGTAACACTGACAAATAGCGTTACCAACACACTAGCGATCCATTTCCGCTTTAGTTACACCCCCAAGTGGCTTCCGGTGATTTTTACACGGCACTTCGACGTAAATAGTTTTAAAAGCCTATATTTAAACATATATGTAAATTGTAATCTTGGATACACCTGAAAGTGTAACAGCTGTTATTACAACACATAATATCAACATTAACTAATTCGTTACGTTACGTAACACATCCTCTACTGCAAAGCATTCAGAAAAATAAGCTAAATAAGTTTTCTATTAATTATTATTTATTTATTTTACATTTTTATCAAGAATAAAAATATAATACTATTTTTTACATGGTAACACCTTAGGGAGGATTATATTTTGACTTTCTACGCCAAAATCGAATCGAATGTCACCTTAACTGCATATTTTACTAGATTAGTTTTCAATTCAGATTATTTTCTCACTATTCTTATATATATTTCATCACTAGCCTGCTGCAGTCCACGGCTGGACGTAGGCCTCTCCCAACTTGCACCACAACATCCGATTCTAGCACCCCCTGTCCCATCGTTACCACGACCGCTGGCCGGGAATAGTGGGAACACCGGGAACTGGAGGCCGTTGGATTTGCGCTTTTGTCATGGGAGGTTATTGCCCATAGTCTCCACGCTGGGCAGACGTGTTGGAGACCGCAGGGGTGAACCTTTTAAAGATAGGGACGCTGCTGCCCTCCCCTTCTAAGAACATTTAGGTTGACCCTTTATTTTGGAATGGTTATCCCGCCATTCTTCGGTGTTGTGCTGTATTAGCTTGTCAGCCATATGTTTTTCTTTCGCTCCCGGCTGACTGAGAGTACTATAATTTGAGATCTAATAATATGTATAATTTACCAGAAGAGTTTTTTAAGTCCTGAACAAAGGTATCCAATACTTATATTAAGCAAACTACAGCGTACGAGTATATATACAGAGTGGTAATAAAGTTGTATCTGGCGGTATCTTTAATATATAGATAAAAAATAACAAGTCAATATTCCGTTAAGCTTTATAATAGCTTGAATATACACGTAAAGCTATTTAAGGTAAGGCAATTACTCAAAAAATCTCTTGTGTCAACAGATTTGGACATGTGAAGGGCCGCGTTATCAGCGGCCCTAGTCCATGACGCTAGGTGTACAAATCTTTATGAGAATGAATACCGTGGATGGATAACAATTGATATATTTTTTTTAATCATACTATCACCACGAATAAATAAATTTTGGAGGGTCCGTTTGTAATAACTCTAGCAAAATAATAATACTCTTTTAACGAAATATTTATATGATAAACTATATTTAAAGAATAAATACGTGACAGGGTACTTGCTAATTTTCTTACTACGACATTTTTTTTTCAATTTTTTTATCCAGAATATGCACGGAATTTCAAATTGCTATCTATTGTATGTCTATTTTGTTTATTATTTTTTTGAAAATGACAATTATAGTAAAACACCAAGAATATGCATTTTTTTATATATAATTTTCTATGTAGTCAATTATAACAGTGATGGAGCCAAGCAGATGGCTGTATGAATGGACCGGCTTGACCGGTGTAATACCACGACCTCTAAGAAGATCTACGTAATGTGGCTCATGCCGAGTTACAATTGGTAAGAGAGATACCCGGAGGCCCACACTCATTCCCCATCCTTTCCTATCCTACTCCCTAAAAGGCAACGGAACTGTAGTACTATATGTGTTGCAGGAGTCCATTGGCGGCGCTGGTCAGTTACCATCAAGTGAAACGCCTGTTCGTTTGTCCCCATCACATGAAAATAATAGTGGGTACATGTTCGACTCACAAACTTGAGAAACAATGTTCTGGCGAATCTTTTTGTACGTAACCGAGGAATCGTGAAAATATTTTCCTAGAATCGTTTAGTTGGCCGTCCAGCTCTTTGTGTAAGCTTGTACAATGCTGTAGTTACAACAGAATCGCGTAAGTATGGAAGGAATGCTTTGGAGGATCGCTTCAATATACTTTAAGGTTTGTGTTTAAAATAGCTTACTGCTACTTGTATTTGCAAATGAAAATACATATAAATGTAACTTTATTTAAGGAAGTTACCTATTGAATGGTGTAACAAATTGCGGTTGATAGTTTTTTTTACATATTTTTATGTTTCAAAGTTACATTTACATGAAAGTAAACTACTCACTTCCTATTCCATTCTTACAATAACTTTCAGTAATACAAAGAACTCAGTCTTACACGCAACTTTGTACTATGCCATATATACTCATTGTATTAAAGTATTTCAAAAGTCATCCCTCTCGACGGGTGGTCCCGTGGTCCGTTCTAGCTCACAACAACTCCTTTACAGCTAAATCTAAAATAGCTCGCAAACAGTCCAATACACAAATTTATTTATACATAGTTCATATTATGTAAACTGTTTTAAGTGGTAGAATATTGTATTATGTACAGGCTATTATGACAGGTTACCGAGACCAATGGGCACTCGGATACCTTTCACATGGACAAACAGCATGAGCCACTTTACGACGATTTTCCAAGAAGGGGTGGCAGTTCACCGGTGGAGCTGCCATTTAATTAGCAAACTGAGTGTTCAGCAAACCACTGTTCAAATTAATTTAGACTTTTCTGTGCTATTTTAGCTCGAGACAATATGCAAACAAAAAATGTCTGTAAATAATTCTTGTCTTGGTTAGTGCAATAAAAATAAGCATACACAATATACACGATTAAAAGGCTTGAAGTCGTAGACAGTTATTTACTGAAGTACGATAACTCATAATTATCATTTAAGTTGAGGCCGAGCATTAAATGTAAGACATTTACACATTTATTTACCTATTGAACTCACAACAAATTTTAATACTAGTTTGAAATCAAATAATAACAGATGCATACAATATTGAATCTACAACACATTAAAATAAAGTCGCATTTAGAAATTTCTCACAAATAAATGAAAAAGATTTTTTCTCACTCTCTTGCGAAATGTTGAACTAAGGTATAAGTTAAGATTAACACATTACAAATTTAGTACTTTAACACATAGTGTTCACGCGGATATTCCCGCTATTCCCGCTTGCAAGTGAAGGGATGGCGGGGGATGAGGAACGCCGCCCCGGCGTGTCCGTCAGGAGGAAGGGGCTTCACTTCGCCGACCGACTTCGCACAGTGTGCACGCGCATTGAGCACACACATATATTGTTTGACAAATAAAATAGTTAATTAAATAGTACTTAAGTGTACAAAGTTTGTTTGATTTCCAAACAAAAGTGGCGACCGTGACAGGACAAGATAAGCGAGTCGAGTCGATTGAAAAGGAATGCGGAGTCCTGTGGCAGCCATAAGAAGACAAGGCAGCCATAGTTTTGAAGATTGAAGATCGGGATTGCTGCTTCGGGTGCCTGTAGAGACGTCTCGTCCACGTGGGTCTAATCCCAAGGAGAGTAAGCCCTGATTTCCTTTATTTTCTAACAGGTAGTAATACCTATTTTTATGATTTTCTGTACATTTCCTCTGTTCTCGCTTCATTTGAGTAATATCTAGCGTGCTACTAGTGTGTTAGGATATTCGAGTCAGAGGCATTTTATTTAGTGAGATTTATTGTTAGCACGTGTTTCTAACGTGTCCACGTGTGCTGAAAATAAGCTTATAGCTGTTTCCGCTAGTGTTCATCTACGGCCTAGCCTATCTAGATAGCTTGATAAGTATCTAGATACCCTAAGAAACATTTACACGTGTTCCTAATGTGTCCACGTGTGCTGAAAATAAGCTTATAACTGTTTCCGCTAGTGTTCATCTACGCCCTAGCCTATCTAGATAGCTTGATAAGTATCTAGATACTCTAAGAAACATTTACACGTGTTCCTAACGTGACCACGTGTACGTAACGTGTCCATGTGTGCATGACACTAGGTTTATAACTGTTTCCGCTAGTGTTTACCTAAGGCCTAGCCTATCTAGATAAGTATCTAGATACCCTAAGAAACATTTATACCCTTTTTAATTAAATTGTGTAATATTCCAGTGCCAGATATCGTTTGCTGTCATTTTATTACGCCACGTGCTTTCTTCAGGCTTTCTTCTGCAGCAGCTTAAACGACTGAGCCGACTGGATCTGAGTACTTAAGGTTTGAAATTTAATTGCACCATTTATTCGCTTTAAATTCACGTAATAGAAGTTTATATTAATTAGTTTTATTTTAGTAGAAGTTTGAAATAAGCTACTAGAATGAATAATGCAGAGCTCGAAATTGACCTAGCTGCTCTAGTCAAGCAGCGAGGTATTATTAAAGGCAGACTAACTAAATTTAAGGAATATGTTGCTAGCATAACTAGCTTAAGCGAAGTTCCGATCACTAAATTTAAGGAATTGGAACTTAAATTAAACAAAATACAATCCCTTATGGGCGAATATGATAACGTACAAAATAAAATAGATATACTGCACTCGGACTCTGAAGAGCAAATAAATGAGAGAGAAACAATAGAAAATAAGTTCATGCAATTAATATCAGTAAGTCAAGATATTTTAGATAAGTCTCCTTTAAAAGAAACTGAAAGGGGATCTAATAACAATTGTGATAACGTATCGGTACATAGCTGCAATTCACAATTTAACACTATCAAGTTACCAACTATCAAGCTTCCTAATTTTGATGGGAATTATTTAAATTGGCTTGAGTTTAAAGACACATTCCAGTCCGTAATTGATAGTAGTGAAAGCATCCCAGCAATAAACAAATTCCACTACCTGCGCTCGTCCCTAGAAGGAGGCGCAGCTGTGGTCATAAAGTCCATAGAATTCAGCGCAAGGAACTACAAGGTTGCCTGGGATCTATTGTGTCAAAGATACGATAATAAAAATGTTTTAATTAATATTATGTTAAGTTTTTAGTAAATAAGTTATAGCAGGGGACATGGAAAATGTTCCGACAGAATTTAGTCAAAGAGTCACAGAGAAAGAGTCGAAGATATTGTAAGTGCCGTGGAGGGAAAATAAAACCCTGCCACTGAGGTCTTTGCAGTTTAACACTGTGACATATGGAACAGCGTCTGCGCCTTTTCTAAGCACTAGCCATGTCTAAGCACTTCTCCAGTTAGCCAATGAATGTCCGGATTCTAAGATTAGTAATATCATTATAATGAGTTTATTTAGATGACCCAAGTACCGGCGCTGCTACTAAGGAGGAATTAAATTCAATTAAAATACATTTATAACGCTGTGACTCAAGTATTAACATTAGGATGTTTTCTATTAAGAATTAAGAAATAATTAACTTTAATTAGGGTAAGCGATCTGAGCACTGCTTCATTCATTTTATGTTTAAGAAGATTTATTTCTAGGCGAGGAAAACCTCATGTAGTTTATTGCGATAATGGTACTAACTTCAAGGGTGCAAAAAATGAATTGAAAGGAATACTCAGATTCAGTCGTAAACCAAGAGTAGTTCTCGCCTACAATAAAGGCATCATGTTTGTGTTTAGCATATTCACATTATATAATTCTTCCCTAACGTTTAGAAACTCGCTGCGCTAATATCTCAATTGAAGCGATTTAATTCTCGTCCTTAATACCTCTCTCCTCAGACCCAAATGATCCTGTTCCACTAACCCCAGGGCACTTTCTAATTGGACGACCACTGATGTCGGTACCGTCCGAGCTAATGGTATCTAAGCGTCCCAACAGGTATCAGGAAGTTAAGACAGCACTTCTGGGAGAGATGGCGGCGAGAGTACGTTGCTGAACTGCAGTGGCGTGATAATTGGAAAATGAAAACAATTGAAGCTATTGAAAGTAGCCCTTTCAATGCCGCGGAGGATGTTCACGCGGATATTCCCGCTATTCCCGCTTGCAAGTGAAGGGATGGCGGGGGATGAGGAACGCCGCCCCGGCGTGTCCGTCAGGAGGAAGGGGCTTCACTTCGCCGACCGACTTCGCACAGTGTGCACGCGCATTGTGTGCACAATGCGCGTGCACGTGCATATATATTGTATATCAAATAAAATAGTTAATTAAATAGTACTTAAGTGTACAAAGTTTGTTTGATTTCCAAACACATAGATAATGCATTATTACTTCATATAATATTTATACAAATTCAATGTACTTTAACAGACAAATAGAGTCTTAATAAAAAAATATGTTTAAAATAGGTATATAAGTATATACACAAAAGACCCCCTGCAAATCTTACAACAAAACTAGTATCATCAGACCAAAACAAATATATTCTTGGCCCTTCAATGCCCATCTCATTTTATTTACAAAAATAATTACGAAGAACATAAAAGGTAACTGTCTTTTGTAAAATCTGTTATAAAACAAATAAACACTAAAAACAAGATTTATGGCATCTTTAACGAAAATTATTATCAAATCAAATTAAGAAGCAATGCCTTATAATCGTATGCTATGTTGACTATATCTGAAAAAAAAACTAGTAAAATAAAACATTGATAAATGTAACGAAATGAAATTAAATGAAATCCTGCATTAATTGTGAAAAAATGTTGACAACTCTCCAAAATAAAAAATAAATCACAACAATTAACAAAGGAATTCGAGTAATAAACGATGGAAATTATCCGATAAAGTATCCCATTAATTATAAAATAATATAACAAAATTAATAAACCATCATAAATATAAATAAAAGCTGAACACGCGACTTGAATTATAGGCACCTTTGGTAAATAAATGTACATGTAATATTTACTAGTTAGAGGTTCTTATAGAAATTATACTTAGACTTAGAAATTAAATAGCTCAATATACCTTGCTCTTTGATTGTAGCTAAAATAAATAGTTTTAGTTTTATTTACACCGGTGGGCTTTATCAATTTCTTTATATAATCACCCCTTTTATATCCGATGGTGTAGACAGGCTCTAGCATAATCGTTAAATAACATATTCCATAGAAAAAGCCAGAGGCCTCTTGTCTTACTAGATATATTTAATATTCTATAAACAATGGTAGTCTTACAGTTCGCTGCATGAATGGGCCGGCTCGACCGGTGAAATACCACGACCTCTCGGAATATCTGCGTGAAGTGGCTTGTCCCGCGCTTCATTCGGTAAGAGGTATCCGGAGGCCAAATATTTTTTAGTTACTTCACGCTTTTCTATCAGGAGGTGAAGGCAGTGGTAGTTACGTGTCGACCATTGCTTTATTGTAATAATATTTCAATAGTCACATTATTATATCTCATTGAGGGATGATGAAGAATCATAGATAGTAAGCAGTACGAAATATTATTTTGTCAGCAAAAGAAGCATGAGCAGTTAACAATATCCAATATGATAGCTCATTACATAAACCAGTTGGCATTTTGTACGAATGAAAATGAGAAATGTGAATGCTGTGATAACCCTCACTTAACATCTCAAAATGCCTTCATAATTTTAACAATTTCAACGGACCAAATTTATTGTTAAATATATGGGGGCCATAGCGTGTAATTTGCACATGCGTTCGTCCATAAATATCAATTTGTTGCGAACAATAAAATTGCAGGTTTGTCATGTTTAAGATGATTTACCTATCGGCTGTCTAATAATATGGCGCCGATGTTATGCTGTGTTTACCTTTTTTAATTTCCAAAATATTCTCTAGGTCTGGCAGTTGAGTGCAGACAACGAGTGTGACTTCAGGTTAAGTGGTTTTGCGTTAAAATTCTCTTGTAATAAATATCGATGTCTAGCAGATTTATGTTTGCTTTGGCGTGTTGAAGTATAATTACCGCTGTCTATACTTTCAAGAATGCAATACCTGTATCAAATACAGTTAATTAAATAAAAAAAATATAATTTAGTTATTGATGATTGATGAACTGACTGAACAAATTGAGTCTGACCAACAATTTACGCCCTTAATACCTTATATACTTGAAAATGTTCGTAAGCTAGGCACAGAAATTGCCATGTACAGCACAGCAGAACTAGACGTCATACAAATATGATCAGACACAAAATTTGTACCCGGATGGGTAATTAGGTAAAAATATCCGGATAACTTTGAAATTTCTGGTGTGTAACGAATCTGTTGATATTTGTGCAGTAGCTTGTATCAATGTCTCCAGGTTCTATAATACAAATAAAGGGAGGAAAGCTCACAGTTGCTCAGCGTGATATGGAGAGGGCTATGCTCAGGCTATTTCTCTACGAGATCAAATCTGAAATACGGAAATCCGTAGACAAAAGGGGGTAGTAAGCCGTCCTCCCACTCCAAACTATAATCTAGTAAAAACAGCAAGCGGTTACTGGATGCACAGTAATCGAGTAATTGATTAGTCTCGGTGGCGCAGTGGCTAGCACCCCGCTTCTGATTCAAGATTTAGTGAGTTCAAATCTTGGCACACACCAATGAATTTTCGAAATTTTCGGAGGTTACGTGTGATAAATATCGATGACTGACAACTTTGTGCCCGGTATGGTAATAGGTTCGCCACGTATTCCATTTAGGACGTAAACATAACGGCGAGACGAGGCTTAACAGCCGCTGCCTACACCTTCGGGTAGAAAAAGGCGTGAAGTTATGTTATGTTATTAATCGTTTAAACCATCTCTAGAATATTATTTTCTTCTAGAGATATAAACGATTTCCGGAAATGAACATGGGCGTATTATAAATGGTCATTGCACATTTAAAATACAGTATAATAATTTTAAAACCGACATGCGTAGATTTAAACAGCATTCATTTCATGGCAGTAGCGACTCGGCGACATTAAAATAAGTCATTTTCATCGGCTTTATTAAATCGTAAAACATTTGATGGGTCATTTTACTTTTTTCAATAAACTGTTTATTAGTTCTCCCGCTTTATTGCTACTGCCGTGATGTTAGATTTTGAGTGTTACTCTTTGATAGTGTTTTAACGATTGCGCCTGAGGCGATAAAACAATATTGTCTTCTTAACATTTATTTGTAAAAGTTCTATTTTCGGACCTCGACCACTGCGCCAACGATGATGATCTTATAAAAAATCATACTACGGTATGTATATATTTATATAATACAATAGAGTTAAAGCTCGCTAACATTTCGGAGAGTTTTGAAGCTACTTCTAAAAAGAAGCATGTTATTATATTGTTCAAATCAGCGTCTGCAGCTCCCATAATTTTTAAACATTTTTTCTATAAAAATCCATTATTAACACATAATTTAAAATGCACACTTCAACTAGGTAAATTGGAAAGTGTGCGTCATATAGAAAGGGCAAAAGGTATTTTCACCTATGACTCATATCAGTAGCGATCGCCGGGGAGTTACTTGTTCATTTTATATGACCCTGTATCACCTTTATAGGAAAAGTATGTGGATAGAAAATTTGCGGTTTTCAGTCCGTACTGGATTACATATTTATTTCTTAGATTTTCCCGAATCACATTCATAACATTGAAACAACTTTTTATGGATTATTTCGCGTTTATTTAGAACTTATTTTCTATTTATTTTCCCGACGTTTTGAACTCTTCACAGAGATCATTTTCACGAATGGTAAAAATAAATAGAAAATAAGTTCTAAATAAACGCGACATAATCCGTGTGGATAGAAGATTTGTCAAAGTCCATTCGTTAGAGTACCTTTCCATGGGTTTAAAGACCAATAGAATATTATTTTTTATCTTAAAAACTTGAACACTTTAGAGGTATGATGAGCCCAGCTTACTTGTTAGCACGGAGCGTTCCGAACTTTGACCAATATTTAATCAATCGTTACTGCAACAAGTTACAACTATGTTAAACTATAATTAATCGCCCTAACTTTTCACTAAACATTACAAATACCACACCTACACACGGATTTTTAACGCAACCTTTATTTACAACCGAAACATGTCTTCCCTCGTTGACAAATTTCAAAAACTTAGTTCAGTTATTAGAAAATGATTCTTGAAATAATAACGTTAAGGTTCATCAGAGATGAATCTCTTTTTTTGGTAGTGCGATGACGTTTCGACACCGGACGCAAGTCAACAATTGCCTTCCTGTTGTGATAACGGTAACCAGGCTAATTACAGAAGTGTTACAGTTAAGATTTTTTTAATACATTTACTTTTAGCACATTCATTGTTAATTAGGGTCTCTAAAACCCTGTTTTATCTACATCTCTAAAAAACTGCTTTATCTACATGAAACTAGTTACGTAATTCTAATCTATCTCTGCTATTCTTTTTTTATTTCTCTTTAAGTAATGGGCTATCGTATGGATTTTGTTAACAGCCATGCTCATTGCCAAAATAATAATTTGAGCTTTAAACCTACGATGAATCTATCTTTTCTCAAAAAATAAGATATATCAATATTTTCGAGACAAATTAAATTGAATGTATTTTCTAATAAATTCGTCACTTCTTTCCAAGTTTAAAATCAATAAGATATCTGCGACCTTAATATCCGATGTAGAAACTAGGACGCCGTAATGGTATAACAAATTATATTACAAAAGTAAAGAAGAAAAAACCTTCAATAAAACTCCTGCACGCAGGAATTAAAACATAAAAAACCAACTTTTTTCTCGATCTGTCAAAAATTTTGACGGATCGCTTTGTCGAGTATT
This sequence comes from Euproctis similis, assembly GCA_905147225.2. Taxonomy (NCBI): domain Eukaryota; kingdom Metazoa; phylum Arthropoda; class Insecta; order Lepidoptera; family Erebidae; genus Euproctis; species Euproctis similis. Next base: position 20,445,677 of record LR990106.1, read on the forward strand.
CGATTTCATAATTTGTTTAGTGAACGCCGTACCACGGTAACGATTGTATTCTCGATTAAATAGTTCAGCATCTCAACGGATTCTCGTTTTTTTATTAAAATGAAAAAAAAGCTCCACTTATGAGGGCGAGCTTTGTCGATTTGAGGGTAAAGTTTTTTGGAATTTCTTAGTTAATTTGATTTTTATTTGTAGGTTCATCTTGTTGTTATAATTCATATCCGTTTCAAGCGTTAAATCATATGGTGCCTATATGAGTTATAGCTATGAATTATTAAATAATTTTATTGAATTATAACATAGCAGGGATGGTAGGTACATGGCGGATGGAAAACATAGCAAATCTAACTAACACTTAACTGATAATGAAACATCAAACAGACCGACGCGGACGTTCGTTCAATCTTCTTATTGCACGAATATTAAATATTTCTTTTTATTTTACAATCAAATTAAAACATTCTCAGTTTACTTTAATGCCACCATAAAATCTATAGCCTTAATAAACCCTGTAACGATTTTAATTGCTACGCTTGGAATAGGCTGTATCTACAACACTATAATAACTGTCATACATTTTATTTAATACTCTGGTCTTCTGCAATTACATCTAAATGAAGAAGTTTTTAGATTAAGAAAATAGATTTAAGAATCTGGTGGTCCGGCAGCCGACCTCGCCCTTCTAAATTAAGAAGATAATTTTTATAGCATTTTCAATTAAGTGCTAAATCTCGAATATTGTCACTTTTTCTTTACTACACTATACATGCAAACCACACCGTTGACACCCCTATCTATTAAAAATCCGCATAAAAATCCGTTGCGTAATTTTAAAGATCTTATGATTTATGGGGATAAACACCGGAAAGCGAAGAGACTTTGTTTTATACTATGTAATGATGCTAATGGTTATGATTATTTTAAATTATAAATGGTACTGGACTAATGATCCTGAAACATTGTACATACATACGGGATATATGTACGATAATACATAGGACACTTTTATGTTGCCGAAATACTTGCGAACAGAGCAAAATCTGAGAAAAGGTGCAGTCGCGTCTGAGTCTGCTTGAGACTCACATTGTCGAAGGAAGTCTGTCGTGGTATGTCACCGGTCGAGCCGGCTCATGTACCCCCTGTTATTGTACTAGGGCGGGCTATATTTTTCTATGCTCACCGCATTTGATACAATTATAATTAAAACTACACTTAAATAAAATAGAAAAGTCACATTATTAGAAATAATTTAAACGGCAAATAAAACTGACAATTTACACATCGTTGAATGGGATCAATTTTAATATTAACCACAAAATCTAATATTTATATAAATTCAAATCTTTGACAGGTAATTAAGAAACTGGTCCACAAAATATTTTTATTCTACAAATCAATCATCACGATAGTTCATAATATGGGGAGAAAATGTAACCTAATCTAACTCAAATGACAGAGAACAACAATCGAAGTTGTCCAGTGTTAGGGTTGACTTCCATCCAAGAGCATAATTTTTGACTGCTGTATTTATATATCTGAATCTGTGTTAGTGGATACGATTCTTTATTAAAGTACAGTCGATGACTCAATGTAAATGTTTTGTGTATTAAAACAGATAGAAAATTTAAGCTTTGTACTTATTAATTACCCGAAGAGTTTCTATCGCAATTCATAAGATTTCATTCTTTTCTGATAACGGTATCTATTTTTACAACTATCCGATTTTTAAATAATAAAAATTGAAAAGTTATTTTTAAAATTGTATTTTTTCAAAGAAATCGTAATAATGGTCCAATGGTCGAGCACCCTGTTTCTGTAATTATTATTTTCGGAAGTTGCGTGTGATAAATATCGATGGCTGACAACTATATGTATGGTAATCGGTTTTGCCACCTATTCCATTTGGAACGTAACAATTCGTCAAGTCGTGGCTTTAGATACCTTCGGATAGAAAAAAACAGTAAATTATAAGTATATAATTATAGTCATGACTTTTAGGTCATCGGTCAACATCCATATAAGGGAAAAAAATGGATTATTGGAGAAGGTATTAGAGACGGTATTCGTTACTATTCTACTCTGCAGATTTTTGTTTTTCGTATTCAAATGACGTCTATTACTATTTATGTCTTCGACTGTACAAACGTCATTAATCATCAAACGTCATTCGATAATATTTGTTTTTTATTCAAATATTTAATTTTCGTTGAAAGCTTACAGAGCAGGTGGTCGCACATCTTTAAATATGGCTGAGCTTTTTATAATTAAATATTGATGTCATAAACAAACTGTTTTAATTGATGGGTCATGCTACGGAAGGCTGCTAAGGCAATGATTCATCTCGACTTTTTCTGTCTGTTTATTTTGGTTCCATATTATTTGAATCAAGTTGATTTTGTATGTGAATTGCTTTAGGATTTTACTATTAAGTATAGTATATTATTTATTTTTAGACTATGTCATTAGATTATAAGATTATCAACAATGAACAAATTCTTGCATACCTATACAATTTGCAATATGTTTTTGAATAAAATTACTAAGTTATTTATTTATCACACTGAATTCTCGAGGTAATGAAATAAGCATGTTTCCAACAAGAATAAATAGGATGTATTAGACATTAAAACAAACTTAAGGATTATATCGCGTTTATTTATTACCAATCTTATTAATTTCCCGACGTTTCGAACTCTTTACAGAGATCATTTTCACGAGTGATGAACAAGAAGATGGTATCTGTTCAAAAAGTGTTTTAATGTCATGAACGTGATTCGCGAAAATCTTAGAGATAAATTTAAGCGGCTGTTAAGCCTCGTCTCGCCGTTATGTTTACGTCCCAAATGGAATAGGTGGCGAACCTATTGCCATACCGGGCACAAAGTTTTCAGTCATCAATATTTATCACACATAACTTCCGAAAAGAATTTGGAAAAGTCATTGGTGTGTGCCAGTGCCAGGATTTGAACCCACTACTTCTTGAATCAGAAGCGGGGTGCTCGCCACTGCGCCACCGGGACTGTATGAGTAAATAATATATTTTTTTAAAAGAAATACTAAAATTTAAGCATTGAGCCACGTAACAGTGAATGATAATCAGAAAATGGCGTCTGTAACGACGTCATGGCGTGCTTAAAATCACTAAAAACATTGACAACGTCTTCACACGAACACATATGTGTGCCACGGCGAGACGTCATTTAAGACGCCATGATAGTCTGAAGCGTTTATTTGCCTGATTTTTTAAAATTCAAAATATTATAAATGTAAGTTTTTCAGAAAAATATAGGTTCGGCTTCGAAATAATATCAACATTAAGCTATATTAAACCAGTATTTAAAATTTAGTAAACAAGACTATTATAGGTTTTGCCACCTCCTCCGCATGAGATGTAAAAATTCAACGTGTCGAAGCGTAAAACCGCTGCCTACACCTTTTTGTCCAAAATTGCGTTTTAACTGGTAACAACAACTTCTTACCGATAATTATAGCGATAAATATAACTTAAAGATCAATATAGCTATTAATAATAACTCGTAGAAATAAATTACTTCTCTTTGTCGAGGACAGACAAACATCTTACCAATGGTAAGTACTGTCTCTAAAGAAAGAAAGAGCTTATAACGGATAAATTATTATCAAATTAACAGTATTGTTTTATAGCAATGTATGCCCTAACTTCACGTCAAATTAGCTGATGAATACGCAGAGTATTTTAACAATGTTTCGTATGTCTATATATTACGAACGCATCCGAACTCTACATCTATACATTCCAAATAGTGAGGTGGTCATAAAAGCAGTGGAGTATAAGGAGGGCGTCAATGTCCAATTTATTTTTTTTCCCTACAGTTGCAGGGCCGGTGCAGTAACATAAAGTTGAAATCGTAAAGTTGCCACGTCTGGCCCTCACACCTGTACCACGAGACGATAGCGAAAATTACACGTATACGTTTTCAGCTATCTTAATTGAAGTACTGTATTCAGTGGTTGTTAATTTTATTTCTTATATTATTTTCAGATTTACATATTTCTCTTTTCGAATGTTATTTGTAATTTTATATGTTGTTGTAGAAAGACGACTGGCGATAGGAAATAGCGTAAATTCAGCGTTGGGCAGATTCCTGGGCAGGAACATTAGCAGAAAATCCCAGCTAGCAATCCACAATGCAGTCCTGATCCCAACGCTAACTTATGGAAGCGAGAGCTGGGTATGGCAGAGTGTGCATGAAAGTAGAATAAACGCGGTAGAAATGAGGGCACTGCGCAATATTCGCGGAGTGACTCTCGCTGAACGCGTAGAAAACAAGGTTGGAAGGAAGGAAGGAAGTTGGTTTGAAAGCGAGTGTCGGTGTAAAAGTAAGAAAGGGCATGCTCCGATGGTTCGGACATGTTGAAAGAATGGTTGATGCAAGACTGACTAAGCAGATATACAATGCAAAAGCGGATGGATGTAGGAGTCAAGGACGGCCAAGACACACATTCCATGACCAAATAGAACGTGTTCTGGAGGAAGGTGATGTTAGAAGCCTCAAAAACCGACGCGCGTGCATGAAAAGAGTTATGAAAGTCAACGAAGCGAGTGAGGCGTGTAAGAATCGTGCCTTATGGCGCTCTGTTCTCTCTGCCTACCCCGCAAGGGATTTTGCGTGAAGTTATGTATGTGTATATGTTGTTATTTACTCTTTTAATGATTTTAATGAGTCATGTGTTCTAGGCGGTTATAGCCTCTAAGACATGTATATAAATGATAACTGCTTCTAGCATTAATATTATCAAGTATTCAAGTAATAAATACAAAATATTTTCAAGTATTCAAGTATTGATATGCCTGTTTTAAATTCACTAAAATTGCTTAAGTATCTAATAGAAAAATCTTTAGTTTCATTGTAGAGGACTCTTTTCTCAAACGTTTTACATGTTGGATATCGACCATTTTCTAAAATTTAAAACCTCTAAATGAATAAAACAAGATACACCACCTGTATCGTTACGTTGAACGGTCTCATGGTACGCGGTGGTCCTACAATAATTTACTAAGGATAATAGACATTCATTTTTCACTACCTCAAATTGGACACGGTGGCTGGTTTTTTTTTTTGGGTTGTATATCCAAGAGGGTACCCTTAAATTACACCTCGATCCCCTATGATGGGACGAAATAAAAATTTTAGTGCTTTTTGAATTGGATATATGACGAATACTTTTTCAGAAAGGTATTGATGTAGAAGGCATCCGTAACATCACGCCAACTTCCATGCATGGTAAAGGGAAATTGGTTTTCTAAAAATGTTTAGTCTGAAATTTTTCAATTAGGTATGTATATGAAATCTGATTACTGTTCAATTTAAAATTTTCAAATTATTGTTTCTTATTAACAGCACTTTATACCATGGAGCTTAGCTTTTCAGCTATGTGATTTTATAATAATATTTGTCGGTGTGAGCGACAAAAATTTGTCTTAAAATGTTTTTGGCGCAACTCATTTTGACAAAAAATAAACATACAAAATAATGTAACTTGAACTTCTGTCATAGCGATGGGTAATAAGCAAAAGAATCTTCTCAAAAAGTGATGAAATCTCACCCCTAACTAATAAATGTAGCTATGTGAAACATAAGTCTGTGTTCAGGGGTAGAATTATGTCTAGGGGTTGTTTTACGATTCATTTCATTTTTATAGTTTTTCCCCATCAGTGGGGAAGAATCAAACAGACGACATAGATGTTATGGCAGACTGAAATTGTTACGTCTAACATTTTCTTATTTAGTTTGGTTACAAATTTCTTCAAAATCATCGAAAATAATATACAGTAAGAAGTTTAACAAAATTAATCAGTTTACATTTCGGTAGATGTCACTGTCCAACAGTTTTTAACATAAAAGTATTAAGTAGCATTATTGTTAGACAAAAGATATAATATTCCTCCTATTAGTCCTTATTCTCATGCCCTTATCCTAAACTAAGTGGGGTTGGCTTAACATAATGTCATATTTTCGAACTATCCATGTTGTCAAAAGAATTGTCTGTGGTTTTATGATCAGCCTGAGGCGATTTTAATTTTGGAATAACATCGCGCTGATATTATTCAAAAATTAAAAATCAAATGTCCTTTTTTTTCTTATTAGTTAACTACTTAAAAACATTTTAAATGTAGAATTGCAGCCAGTTTCGAAGAAAATATTTGTTTTTGTCCAGTTTTAGACAGGCTAAAGCTTTGACGCCATGAATAAAGCTAAAGCTTTGAATACTGCCTTGTCTGACGACGTATTTTTTTTTAAAGTAATAAATTCCAAGGGAGTTTTGATGATAATGTAGAAGACGTCATTTACACCATTTTCCACATTGGTACACATAAGCGAACACTTATTAAATGAAACGGCACGAATTTAATTCAATAATATCCTTTGAAACACAAATTTTGGTGGTGGTAGAGCCAAGCAGTTCGCTGCATGAATGGGCCGGTTCGACCGGTGAAATACCACGACCTCTCAGAAGATCGACGTAAAGTGGCTCATGCCGTGTTTCGTTTGGTGACAGAGGTACCCGGAGGCCCACCCCCCTTCCCCATCCTTCTCTATCCCCTATGCCTTAATGGTCGGCAACGTAACAGTAACACTATATGTGTTGCTGATGTCTATGGGAGGCGTCGGTTGCTTACCATCAGGTGACACGCCTGCTCGTTTGCCCTCCTATCCCATAAAAAAAAATAAAAAAAATCCCGCCAAAACTCTTAATGATAAATAGTTTTACGTTGTCAAACTAACTATACTACATGCAATGGTCGAATGTCAAGGATTAACCGACACGTTTTCACTTTCGATCCCAAGCCAGCGACTCCACAATTTATGTTACACGTTTAACCTTTTTCTTATTTAGTGATTGAATATTTTCACACACCATCTTGTATTGAGAAGATTTATATTATTATGCCTGACTGTACTAAGCGATTACTTGTCTCACAACCGCGCATATTGTTATCGATTGCTATAAGTTATTTAAATGCGTTGTTTATGGATTCTAATTTTATATTTAATTACATTTAAATGAAAAAATATCATAGACAGTACTAAGTTCTATTTGAAAGTGGGTCTTCTTTCAATAGAGAGGATTTTTGCTTATCCTTGAGGTAAATATTATAGGAATAGAATTTTTCTCTAAAATATTCATGAGCAAAGACTATCTACTAATAGCTATCCATACATATAAATAAAATAAGATTGTCTGTTTAATATTTGTTTGTGTGTAATATACCCGCTATTATTAAATGCAGATGTATAAGTATACGGTACATACACCCATACGTTTTTACAATTTTCGTCTGTTTGCTCCGGCTCTGTGAGCCGTGAGAAGTGGCTGAGCCGATTTCGACGGGACTTTTATGCGCAGTTAACTGATATAATAAGAAGTAACTAGGCTATTTCTATTTAAGGAATTTCCTTTTATTTACTCTATTGTTAGCTTCTGAAGCAAAACAATGTTTCGCCATGTACTTAGTCAGCTGAACATTGGATATTCAATATTTGACGAGCCTCGTGGTGCATTGGTAAAGCTACCGACTGCAGAGTGCAGAATCGAGGTTGGCGGGTTCGATCCCCACCAATGGGTATTTATTTATGTATTTTAGGTATATATTTAACAAAAACTATATATGGTGATGTTAGGAGCCTCAAAAATCGACGCGCGTGCATGAAAAGAGTTATGAAAGTCAACGAAGCGAGCGAGGTATGTAAGAATCGTGCCTTGTGGCGCTCCGTTCTCTCTGCCTACCCTGCAAGGGATTTAGCGAGAAGTTATGTAAAAACTACATATGTATTCATATCCGTTATCTAGTATCCATAGCACAAACATTTAGTTGCTTAGTTTGGAACGAGAGGGCGATGTGTGTATTGTGGCCGAGATATTATTAATATTAAATATTATTATTATGTTAGTAATGTCATTATACAAATTAAATCGTTTGTGAAGAAGAGCTTTGTGATGTTAGGCGTCCGTCAGACTGACCACAATACACTACACAGTTTGTTTCCAGATAATTTAATTAATCTGCAAAGTATTTTGTTATTCCAAAGTCTGTAATTGAGCATTTTTTAGGTTAGAATATCAGTCGGTATGCGTTGCACTACTCAAGTACACAACCTCATGTAGCAACTTTCACATTAAGTTATTTTTTTCTGTGTTTGTATTATTTTTACCTAAGATACCATTTAAATTTGGATGTCCTACTGATCTTGTAGGTATTTTATTAATTTCTTACAACTACTTCTATTTCAACTCGGTTTTAAATAATGTGCACACAAATTTTAAAGCGATAACATAACTTCACGCCTTTTGTTACCCGAAGGTGTAGGCAGCGGCTGTTAAGCCTCGTCTCGCCGTTATGTTTACGTCCCAAATGGAATAGGTGGCGAACCTATTGCCATACCGGGCACAAAGTTTGTCAGTCATCGGTATTTATCACACATAACTTCCGAAAACAATTTCAAAAAGTCATTGGTGTGAGCCAGTGTCTGGAATCGAACCCCGGACCTGTGGATCAGAGGCCGTGCGCTCGCCCACTGCGCCACCGAGACACTTTTTTAAAGAGATCCCATAAAAAAAAAGAAAGAGATGGGTTGATTTTACCTTAGTTTATGCTATCTTGTTATTTTTAACTAACATACGGATAACAGTCACCACCACAGAAATAGATCAAGATAGAACGGCCGCGATGTCATATTTCCATACATTTCGAGCGTGTCACTTTTTTGAAAAACCACGCCCACAGCGTGACGTCATTTTCATTGTGAGCGGGGCGACTAGTTAGGAGACACACACGATGATGATTATCGATGTTAATATCGGCAACGTGTGTTAATTTTATTATTTTTATATTTTACCAACTTTACTGATTTTGTGTAACGATAATCATAGAAAGTAAAACATGTTAAATACTTTAATCCGACATATTAAAACCTAAAACATATTTTTCCAACAGTATATAAAATTTAGTTATAATTATTATACTGTCCTTGAAACTATACATATTTATTAAATATTTGCCTTTTTGTAAGGGTTGGCCTCACAGTCCTGGTTAAATAACGAAGCCGAACGTCTACATATACCTCGGTTACTGCCCGTTTGAGAAGAACGAAATGATTTTCCATCGGCGATTGGTCAAATTGGTGAAAACTTATACTGTCAAATAAACTGCTGCCAATGTAATTACGAAGCACTTTGGTTGAAATTTGTGGTGTTAGAATAAAGTAGGGACAAAGCAAGACATGAGCTGATACTCAAATTATTATTGAATTAATTTATCGATAAGTCCTAAGACTCAACGATACATGGAGTGCCCATCTCTAACATTCGAAGGCCAAACACAGCGATTAACAGACACAGCGATCAACTAGCAGGTGTATTGTGCATTTCGTTCGATTCGACGTACATTACGCGTATAATTTATACGCGCAATGTTTTTGTATACGAGCGTTGAATGCGGACAGCAATGGATATTTATCATAACGAAAAAATATACAACTTGTGATCGTAATTATTGAACATAGTAAAAGTAAAACAATAATTTATAATCTCAAAAAAATACTTTCTACTGATTTTCTGTACTTACTGATCATACGAAATATTTCCTTTTTTCATATTTGATTCACTACTTTTGTTTTTAGAATTTGCCACAGCATAATAAGGCATATATGTGACGTTTTTAAAGTGAAACTTTTATTACATCGTCTCAAACTTTTTCGTCTGTGTGTTGCATGTCGCGTGACGGTCGGCCGCGGAGTAGGGATAAAGTGAAAGGCGCTCGTCAGAGCGCCTTTCACTTTATCCGAGGCCAATATGGCGGCCATGTTGTTGTTTATGGATTTATTTCAATTTTGAGTGCTTGAATTTATTAATTAACTTATTTTGTATGAATATTAAATTAAGTCTTTTTATTTATATTCGGTCCATTCAATATATTTAATTTTATTTAACATTTATTTTTAGTTAAATGTCTATAATGTGAAAAAAAGTTTCACTTTTACGGTGGTTTCATAAAACCACACAATCTTTTATCTATTTTTTTACGTCCTGAACGCATGGCAAGAACGCTCGTTGCGTAATGAGAGCGAGTTTCGGAAAGCATGCAATATAGTGCATGGTTTTGGCACGCTTGCCACGCCTATTCGCCGTTCTATCTTGATCTATTTCTGTGGTCACCACCATTAGGTACATAGTATACACAAAGTCACTTTCCGCTGTCTGTCCCCTTATACGCTTAGATCTTCGAAATTTCGCAGCGGATTTTGATGCGAATTTTTTGCAATATATAGAGGGTGTCAACGGAGTGGCGTGTATGTATAATTCGTGTATGCTGTAGCAAATAAAAAGTAATGATTTCTTAGATTTAGCACTTTAATTGCAAGCGCTGGCTGCACCTTAAGTGATAGATTTTTATTTTGAATCGGTTCTATCTAGTTTGTCCTGGTTGTATTTTCTTTGTGTTACAATAAAACCATTAAAACTGAGAGTATTATTTTGTCAAGCTTCAATTTATATCACTTGTCGTATTAACTACTATTAAAACTTGGCGAGCTAATTGTTAATCTCTTGAAGGCGACCATTTGGAAACAATTACAGTGACAAGGCTCTAAGTATTTTCATAAGACTCCATTAACGGATTTTATTGTATTTCAGCGATGGAAAGTTAAATAAATGTAACTTCAGGCTGGTTATTTAAAATATAAAATCTTTAGCTAATTATTGTCGAATATTAAATCCACAAAAAAACCTTAAAATTGTGACTTAAATAGCTTGTAACGTACATAAAATTATGTTAAAGTGTAGTTATTTTACATATTATTATACCTACAATAGTTTAAAAACTGTTTATTTATGTAGTTTATTTATTAATTTAAATAATACATAGGTACATAACTTCTCGCCAAGTTACTTGCGGGGTAGACAGAGAAACAGAGCCATAAGGCACGATTCTGACACGTAAAATCTGTAATGTTGAGACATAGTTACCGCTGCCTCCACCTTAAATTATTAAAGATGAATGAAATGATGAAAAATAACTATAATTTATTACGTTAAACAATTACTCGACTATTCATATATTATGAAATGTCATATCGATATATTCGTGTCCTAATTACCATGATTCCGATAGAAATTAATTGGCTACGGACCGGTTTCACTGTTTTAATATTGATAACATTGATTTATTGTGTTCAAATAGCTATATATTCAGATATTAATTTATAATTTGATATATTTTATAAGTTATACACTATCTGTCTAGTGTGGTCTCGATAAGACTTTTGGGGATATCTTTTTGGAGGACATTTTTAGTAAATTTATATGGAGTTATGTCAATATACTCGGCTATCTGCCAACTAGAGTGGTTTGACTCAAAAGTATAGTGCCTAAATCAATTACGCTATCTGTTTTTATACTAGAACCGCCATTTTCAGCTAAACTTCATCCAAGTGACGTCATAAAACCAATAAAACACAACCAGGTTAGTACTTAGTGACTGAAGCAGTGAAGACTTGACGATGCGAAAGATGTTCCGCGTCAGATCGGAATTCTTCTTTATTCCCTCTTAAAATACCCGTGGAGAAAAGATGGAGTGACGCTGTTCCAGAGAGGTATCCAACGCCATTTAGAAAATATACTGTTCTAAATTTGAAAAATATGTATTGTCATTTTCGACGTTAGGATTCACGTGACCATCTTTCGGCTTAGACCATAGATATATGAATATTAGATCGGCAATAGTCACCCAAACACGTGACTTCTCAATGTGTGCGTAAAAAGCGCTTCAAAGTATCAACTTTTACATAGATAATGTTCATGTGTTGAAATGTAAATATCCTGAAAATCTAATATACGCGGTTGCGCTGTCAGTGATGAATATTACTACATTTTTACTGACATGTGCCATCTATTATAGTCTATGCTAAATCTATCGCTTAGACACAAACTGCGTGGCCAAAATAAAAAAAATAAAAATGACCATCTGTCAAAAGATAATGATTGACAGCAACTGTAAAAAGGGCGAAGTTCTTATAACGGCATTGGCGATTGATTGCATAAATTGAAAAGGTATATAAATGTGTATAATAAAATTGTATTCACATACACTCGTGAAAGTTTCTGAAGTATTCTAATTATTTCTTTCTTTTCTTTTTGGAATTTCGCGCCTTTAATTTTATGATCAAATTTTCTCATAGTTAACAGTTTTTGTATTCATTTTGTTTTATTACATGAAATAAATATCCGGTACTAAGTAAATTTAAGTATCTGAAGCGAGATTCGATTTATGAAAATTTTAAATTATTTTTAAAGCTTTTGTTATATCGCCTTTTTCAAACTCAAACTTTTTCGTCCATCTTTTGCATGTCGGTTGGCCGCAGAGTTTTTATTACACATACTCAAAAAATTGAATTACATTCAATAATATAATAAAAATGAATTATATTCAATAATTGTTCACATATTTTAAATAAATAATCTTTTCACTAAACCAAATCTTATTAATGTGATAGTCTAATATGTATTTTAATTGTATAAGTTATTTTAATATATACGTCTGCGGTTGACACAGTGGTGCGATGACCGATGTTTCGGCCAAAAACTCATTTAAAACGTTTTCATTGTAACCAAAATGCCGCCGTTATTGTGTCGTGCCTATAAAAGTTTTGATACTGGTTCGTAGCTTGCCTGAACATGAATGTGGCGATACTAAAGTTCTCGCAATAGAGATGCAGATTTACAAAAATACAAATGATTAAGTAACATATATATTAAAAAGATTTAGGGTGAACATTTTGTATGATTTACGTGTAAATAAATATTTATATGCATTTATTTTTTTACATATCTTATTTCATAATTTTTATTGAAATGCTAAGTGACTATTTTTAAGTGTCTGTGAAGACCTACGAAAATAAAGCTGCTTTGACTTTGGCTTAAACTATCATAAAAAGAAAAACCGTTCAGTATCAATACTTTTTATTTCTATAGCCCGACCCACTGGTCAACATATCAGACGATGGGCACAAAAAACCCTCGGCCGACAAAACCTTCGCCGACAAAGTGACGATCGCATAACTTTCAACAAGACCCTTGCATTGTGGCCGCGATTAACAGTTAATAATACGTCGAGTGAAGTTTCAATGACCGCCAGATTCACATTTTTTTTTGTCTATCCTTTGTTACCTTCCGAAACACTGTGCAAATCAATTTCAAAAATGTAGGGAAATGTTTAGAAAAAAAAAGCGGTTTGTTATAAGTTTGAATGGCTTACAAAAGACTTTTAGTGCTGTTTTTTTTACATAAAAATATTAACTATATTTTAAAGTTCTTGGGAACTACTAATTCTATTTAGAAAATTCTTTTTAATTTTCCTATAGTATTTGGGATATTTTGTATTAAATGTTGGAAATAGATAGAGCGAGAAAGTGGCCCAAGGGGTGGTGGATTACCACAGTTCTCTAGTAGGTATAGCTTCCAAGAGAGAAACCACAAGTATCTCACGTAACTCTAAAGATGGCGCCACTGTGTCCACGCTCCGACATTATATATAATGATGTTATTAAGATATCATATTTAGCTACAATTTTCTCAGTCATCAATATTTATGTTTTTTTATGGGATAGGTAAGCAAACGAGCAGGCGTGCCACCTGATTGTAAGCAACCAACGCCGCCGATGGACACCAGCAATACATTTAGTGTTACTGTTGCGTTGCCAACCTTTAAGGGATAGGGGATGGGGAGAGATGGGGAAGGGGTGGGTCTCCAGGTACCTCTCCGAACAAAACGCGTCATGAGCCGCGCGGTATGAGCCACGCGGCATGAGCCACTTTACGTCGATCTTTTGAGAGGTCGTGGTATTTCACCGGTCGAGCCGGCCCATTCATGCAGCGAACTGCTTGGCTCTACCACTGTTGAATTAATGTTCGAAAAGACATACCTACTTGAGATTTCTCAATAAGAAGCGAACTTCTGAACAATTATATCACCTAGAATAGAGTTGCCCGTAAAGGTAAAATTAATATTTATTTTAGAACTATAATTTTGATGTAAGACAAATACAGCTAAAGATAATAGAAATAATTATGGGATAGGAGAGCAAACAAGCAAGTGGGTCACCTGATGGTAAGCAACTGCTGTAGTAAGGGAGTACGTAGATATATAGGTAATAGATAGGGAATCCATAGGACGAAATATTTCTTTCAGCGACAGGAATTTACAGGAAGTATAACGCACCAGACACATTCTGGAACTAAGATAATAATTGCAAGCAAAGACTGCAATAAAACCATATAAATTTTTTATACTTAAAACCGTTATTAACGGTTATTTCAAATTAACAAAGCAGACGGCAATATTGACTTTTATTTGGATATAAATATGCTCATTTCAAAAGATATATCTATTGACAAAAGCAACAAATTTGTACAAACAGACATAAAACAAACAACAAAATAGATTTCAATTGAAAGAGATAACAGAAATGTATATAAATATAAATAAAATTTCAAGTCAAACATATTAATTAACGCCCAAATGGAATTATCGAGATAGTGTTAAAGTGAGGCGGCCTTCTTACGAAATGTAAGGGCCATGTGAAGTTGTGAAGTGACCGAGTTGGTTTTGGACACTGCCACAAAATATTTAGCATCTGGTGAAAGGAAAGCCTCAAAAGTATATTTTTGTCTTTTTGTAGATTTTGAGGGGTAAAGTTTAAAAAAAGGTAAAGAAAAAATATACTTTAGAGGTTAGGAAAATAATAATGTCTTGGACACAACACACACAGCGCCCGCTAGTTCCAAGCTAAACAACTAAATGTTTGTGTTATGTGTGATACTAGATAACGGATATTAATATATATTTTGTGTAAATACTTAATTATAATGCATAAAAATACACCCAGACGCCATGCTTGCCATAAATATTTGTAGATGGGAATCGAACCCGCCAACCTCAATTCTGCAGTCGGTAGTTAAACAAATGCACCACGAGGATTAATCGATGAAGAAGAGAATAAAATCAAAGAAAACGTCCACCTGAAGCAATCTAATAATTAATTTAAATCTTTTCATTGTAAGGTGTGTTATTGGTATAACAGTTGTGCGACTAGCGACTGCATAAAAAATGGCAATGAAAAATTAAAAGCTGTTAAATCGTCGACCCGCTGAATCGTTACGTTACGTCCCAAATGAAAGGAGGTGGCGAACTTATTGCATTGACCGGGCACAAAGTTGTCAGTCATTGATATTTATCACACTTATAGGATTGGTATCTCAAAGGTGTTTACCGCAAGGCAAGAAAACGTGATAATAGTATTACCTCTCGAAAACAAGTCGGTTTTGATATTTTTCTGCCCAAGTCTGATTGCCAAAATATCAAAGTAAAAGTATGCAGATTGTTTTTTCTTAAATACCCTTGATCTTGGACGTGACACTTTCTTACGCTGCGTAAAAGATATGCCAGCAATGGCATACGATATGGAAGCCTCTTCTACAATTGCACATAATCAAAGTGTTGTGCCAATTAAAAATACGAGTTTAAGAGTATCAGTATCTGAATGGTTAGATTTACTTCCTAAAGTGCCAAGTCACTATTGTCGGGCATCATCGAAGCGTATTTACGTGGAAGCAACTTTTTTATCACATCTGCATATGCATACAGTTTATAAAAACTGGTGCAATGAACATAATAAAAAATCATGTTCGAGAAATACTTTTTTAAGTGTACTTAGAAAAAATAACATTTCTATTCACAAACCGAGAAAGGATCAGTGCGACCTCTGTTCAAGTTTCCAGTAAAAAAAAAATTCACGTGAGGTCTATGACACTCATATTAAAAAAAAAAGATGAAGCTCGTCATGCTAAAAAAATAGCAATAGAAAATTTACAGCTTAACCCAGACGTCGCAGTGATAACCGTTGACGTTCAAAGCGTCCTTTTAGCACCAAAATTACTTGCCAGTGCACTGTATTATAAACAAAAATTACAGTCTCATAATTTTACGATTTATAATTCTCGAACCGCAGCTGTCACTATTTATTTTTGGCACGAAGCAGACGGAGGCGTTACATCCAACGAATTTACAAGCTGTGTAATCGATTACCTTAAAACTACAAGCAGTGCTTATAAACACATGAACATATTAGGTCGGGGAAAAAGTCTTTTCGCATAACGTAGGTATAAACTTATTATAAAATTTCTTTGACTGTACTATTTGTGTCTGGCTGGTTTTAGTAACATTAAAAAGGTTACATTATAAAGAAAAGAAAAAAAAAAAAAAAAGTTGTTTCCCGCTATTTTTCATTTGTTTTTCTCTCCGTAAAAATGAGTGAATCTAATGAAGAAATTCGATACATTTTAAAATTTTATTATAAAAAAGGCAAAAATGCAACTCAAGCAGTGAAAAAAATTTGTGATGTTTATGGACCTGATGCAGTGTCAGTAAGAGTAGCACAAATTTGGTTCAAACGTTTTCAGTCCGGAAATTTTGATGTTAAAGATGCACCTCGCTCTGGTCGCCCTGTTACGAATAAAATGGACGCCATTTTTGAAAGAGTGGAGCAAGATCGGCATATTAGTAGTTACGATGTAGCTGAAGAACTGGGAATTGACCACAAAACAGTTTTGACCCATTTGAAGAAAGCTGGTTATACAAAAAAGCTCGATATTTGGGTGCCACACGAGCTCACTCAAAGAAACTTAATGAACCGTGTACTCATTTGCGATTCATTATTGAGACGTAATGAAACCGAGCCGTTTTTGAAGAGATTGATAACTGGCGATGAAAAGTGGATCACGTACGACAAGAACGTGCGAAAAAGGTCGTGGTCGAAAGTTGGCCAGGCTTCACAGACTGTGGCCAAACCTGGCCTAACACGAAATAAGGTGATGCTGTGTGTATGGTGGGATTGGAAGGGCATTGTTCATTATGAGCTTTTACCGTCCGGCAAAACCATCGATTCTGATCTTTACTGCCAGCAACTGATGAGATTAAAGGAAGCAGTCGAGAGAAAACGGCCGGAATTGATCAACAGGAAGGGTGTGGTCTTTCATCACGATAACGCTAGACCACACACATCTTTAGCCACTCAGCAAAAATTAAGAGAGTTCGACTGGGAGGTTCTAGTGCATCCACCATATAGCCCTGACCTTGCGCCTTCAGATTTTCACCTGTTTCGGTCTCTTCAGAATTCTTTAGGTTCTGTAAGGTTGACCTCAAGAGAGGACTGCCAAAACTATTTGTCCCGTTTTTTTGATCAGAAGTCCCAAAGTTTCTACAGTAACGGGATAATGTCTCTGCCCACAAAATGGCAGAAAGTTATTCAACAAAACGGTACATATATATTGTAAATAAATGTAAATAAACTTTGAAAAAAATGTCTTGACTTTTCATACAAAAATACGAAAATACTTTTTCCCCAACCTATTAATTAATGACGGATGTAATTACCAAAATAGAAATAAGGTATTAGCGTGTGCACTGAGTGACTTTGCTTATTGTTTTAAAGTAGAAGTGGAACAAATCATTTTGGAAAAGGGACGCACTATGATGGAGGTAGATAGAGTCTATTCTACAATCGAGCATTAAGTAAAACCTCCAATTTATGCACCTCAGGATTACATCACAAAAATGCGACAAGCGCGGCCCAAACAACCTTGTAATATTAGAGTTGTTCACTATGATTTTTTCAAAGATTATGAAAATCTATTGACAAATTACCAATCTATTAGACCAGGTAAAAGGAAGGGTGATCCTACAGTAAATGACATCAGATCCTTTAAATACACCCCATCTGGTGATATGTATTTCAAACTCCCTCATCCAGGAGATTATACAATTCTTCCGCAGCGAAGGCAGATTCCACAAACGTACCCTATACCTGAGCCATTGTATGATGGTCAATTGCAAATAACACAATCAAACTTTAATCAACTTCAAGAATTGAAACCATTTATAGATCGTGACTACTTTATGATTGTACTCCATTTTATGATTGTCATAAATATGAGCCTAATTAATACAGTCTTTGCGTACTTTTATTAAAACCTGTTATGTGCCCAAAACTTGACTACTTATAATCTGCTATGTGCATTTTTTTTTCTTTAACCGAAATAATAAATAAATTACTAGTTTTATGTGTTTATCATCACAACCAAATTAAGTGTAATAATGATAACTTTGAAATAAAATACTTCAAAAAATCAACTCTCATGTATAATTTTTCAGGAAAACTTCTTTTGTCAATATCTCAAAAGTATACTTTTTGCACATAGCAGGTTTTGGTTTGACAACGACGAAATATGGCAGTGACCTATAAGCTATGGTCAAAAGCTTGAAATCTCAAAAAACGGCACATAGCAGATTTTGGTTTGACAACGACGATATATTATACTTCATTACACCCCCTTTTAGAGCAGCCGAGTAATATTGTACTGTTACTGAGCCATGTAGCGAATACCAACCAACTGGACCACCTTACTGATATTTAAGTGCATAACTCTAAAACGTCGTCTTGGTCCAATTCACAGGCGCCATAATTGTGTAAATAGTAACACAAGGAGGTCACATATTGTCGTAAGCATTTAACGGTTTTAGGAATGATGTAAAAATGTTTGACCAGGACGGTTCACAGCTTACAACTTCTCTTGATGTCCCTGGTTTTATTTTTTATTTATTTTGTAGCATGCCTACATATCTTCTATGTCATCAAAAAATATTTGTCCATTCTGCGCAATTTTATTTTATTTTGTAAACTCTAGACCGACTCTAGAGATTGTTACCATTTACAGGATGATCTAGGTTTTGTTTCATTATTTTATATGTTATATTTTAACAAAAATTCTAATGGATCTTATAAATTGAGTTTGACAAGACCTTGACTAATAATATTTATTAATGGTTAGTTAACTTATCTGTAGCTAAATAGTCGTATCAACCACGTTGTGATAGACGTGTCATAGATAAAAAATTTTGGGATCTCAATTTGATATCTGACTTCAGTCTTCAGTTTCAAATATTGGAGCCGCGAAAATACATTGTAAATTTGCAAACATAATGCCTTAAATTGTAAAGCTAAGAGCAGTGGCAGTATCAATAAAAGTTATCTGCAATATATTTCTTCATAATTCGATTTAGTTACATCATTACCCACAAGAACTTGTTTAATAAATAATAATAATCCACAACTTAATTAGAAAATTGTTCATTTCCAGTAATTTACAAGCAGTTTTACGAGTAACATAAAAGGTTATAATTGAGCAATAATAATTTTATAGGTCTAGTTGCATTACAACTATATATTATAATGCAAGTTCTGAAAATTCTATTGATTTTGGTCCTGATCCAAGCAAATACTTGCGTTGTCTGAAAAACAAAACTTAAACTAAATTTTTTAAAAGTTCTACTTTGGTTTCTACTAATCTAATAAAGACAATGCAAACAATATTAAAATTATATTAAATGCAAATATATCGCATTTACAAATGAACCATAAAGTCTTAGTACTCAGTGCTTCAATCACTATTAAGGTTAGCATAAACGTGTTCACTAAACATTTGAAAGGATTAAGAGTAGGATATAACAATAACATTATTCGAGTATTATTGCCCAGTTAGACGGAACACAGTGCCAACATCCACCTGGATCCATTACATGAGGTCATAGTCCCTTTAATATTGCCGACGAGGTCGTGGTACGATGATGGTAATACACAATTTCACGGGCCACCCTAGGAGTGTGGTTCATGATACAAGCTGCAGCTTAAGCGATTAAGTATTCTGTCTATGACACTGACCATGATTGGGCGGTAAAATGTCTTAAACTGGCTTATACCGCGTTTTGTTCGGTGATAAAGGTATTTAGTGCTAGAACCCCTTCCCCCTTCTGTATCCCTCTCCCTCCCTCTCATTTTAAAGGCCAGCAACGCGACTGTGAACCTCTTCGTGATGCAAACGTCCTCTCTGTTTTCCCATAAAAATCATTTTTTGGTTTAAACCTATACATGATCAGCTCGTCATCTGTCAAATACGATAATAATGCTGTCCGTATACTTCATTTGGCAGTAGTTGTTACAAGCTATACGAAAAATTTAAATATACAAGCTATTCAATAAAAACCTTAAAGACTACTTATCCTTCGAACGTAGTCATAGATATCATCAAAGCGTATCCGCTTTACTATCATAACAGCATAGTCTTCCTTTAGGCTATTTAGTTTCTTTAGCCTATTTTCTACAAAAAACGCTTCATTAATATTTAATTTTCCATCCTTTTCTAATATTAAAACAACACATCACCTAGCTACGATCAAGTCGCTGAAGCTTCTCACTTGTACCACACTCTGACGTATGCATCGTCACGAACCACCCGCTACTTACAACATACGTGTATATTTTAAATAGCCCTAACGATGTACACAGTACTTGCACTGTCGGCGAATAATATAACATTATGTTTATTTATAATTATTGTTCAATAATATTAACTAAAATAAACAATAGCGAGGTTGCTAATATAACTGTAAATATAAAGATGAAAGAATAAAATCCCTACATAGTATAAAACAAAGTCGCTTTCTCTATCCCTATATTCCTACGTATGCTTAAATCTTTAAAACTACGGAACGGATTTTGATGCGATTTTCTTTAACAGATAAAGGGACACCCTTTTCGAGGTGGTTTATATGTATTATATATATAAAATAAGTAAATGTATTAAAGATTATCTAGTAAAGAATTAGTAATCATTTTCTGAGATTTAGCATTATCATTGTAAACGCTGGCTAAACCTTAAATGAAAAATCAAAATACTGTCATGCATTATTATACACCTTTAGAAGGTCTGCAAAATAGTCCGCGACGGTATATGGCTATCTATGAGGGATAATCCACAGTGACCATGTTTATGTTTCTGAGGCGAAACAAAGTTCGCCGAGTCAACTAATAAGGTATATAGTGTAAAATCGGAAATAGGCAAAGTTTGAAATACAAAACTGTTCTTAGATCAGACATTGTCTGTTTTAAATATGGATGATTATCTACGCAAAGACGGAGTATGGAGTGTAAAAGAGTAGTATCTTGTGGCACTTCAATTCTTTATGTCTACACTGAAAAGAACTTGGCTTAAAATTATACTATATTATAAATAATTTGGAATTAAATTTTGAATTTACTGAAAATTGTATATACTTAGTATGATTCCCGATAAATAATCATTATATTTTTGACAGCATCACAACATTTCAACCGTAGTACTTTTAGAGTACGTTGGTATTGAAGTGATTATTAGAGAGGCTGTATACAATTGATGACTGTAAGTAATCAACAAAGATCATTTCTCATCTCAGTGTATATTAAGATCACGTCACATTCACTTCGTCGATGACAGTATACAGAAATGTATTATAAACGAGTACGCTAGTCAGTTATAAAATTAATTTTAAATATAATGAATAGCCGATAGATTTAAGTGATTTTTCTACGGGCGGAATACACCGGATCACAGGAACACACATTTTTTTTGGTAATTGCGAGTATCTTTTTCTACCCGATGGTGTAGGCAGCTGTTGTTACGCCTCAACCCGCTGAATTTTTACGCCCCAATAGAACCAGTAGCGGAACCAATTGGCATACATCAGATACAATATTGTCAGTAATCGATATTTATAATACCATTCATAACCTCCGAAAATATATCCGTAAACTTATTGGTTTTTAAATGATTTCTGAGAATTCTTGATTCAAAAGCAAAGTGTTCAGACCAACGAGAAAGCAAGATTATATTATACAAGAAGAATACTGAACCAGTGGCCCAGTAGTCAAGTACCCCGTTTCTGAATCCAGAGGTCGCGGGTTCGAATCCTGACACTGGCTCACATCAATGACTTTTCAAATTTGTTTTCGGAAGTTATGTGTGATAAATATCAATGACTGAAAACTTTGTGCCCGGTATGCCAATAGGTTCGCCACCTATTCCATTTGGGACGTAAACATAACGGCGAGACGAGGCTTAACAGCCGCTGCCTACACCTTCGGGTAACAAAGGCGTGAAGTTATGTTATGTAATTAATTTTCCATCCACCACCACTGCTCATGTCCACTTGTCCAATACCTCTCATTTTCTTATCAATATAAAATCAAATTTAAGGCAAAAAATAAAATTCAAAATACTTAACATGTTTCACATAGCGCTGTCTAGCACAAACTAATACTGGCTAAATACTTTAACTACAAAAACATACCACGGTAAGTACGAAAATACATTTTTATGGTAAACGAGCAGGCATGTCAGCAAATGGTATGCAACTAACGCGGCCCATGGACATCCGCAACTCAGATAGTGTTCCAGTAGCGTTGCCGGTGGTTTTCAGAAGTAGAATGAGTTGGAGAGAGAGTACATGGTTGGGCCTCTGGTACTTCTCTCGCCGAGCGAAACGTGACTTGAGCCGCTTTACATTGATATTCTGAGAGGTCGTGGTATTTCACCGGCCGAGCCGCCCCATTCTTGCAGCGAACTGCATGGTTCTACTACTATTAATCGAGTTAATAGGGGTACGCTAGACTAACTGCCTACCTATAAGGCTTTTGAGGAATCACACAGTCTTAATTCCGAATTAATCGTAGATCCACCCGAGAGGTCAGCATATTTATTATTAAATTCTAACGCATACAAAACTACTGCATACGAAAACCTTGATAGCGTTATAAAGAGTGTTTTCAAATTAACTCATAAATCTCAAGTCCCATTTAAGGATGTATATAATTGTGTACAGATAAAGAATAGCTTTTTAAAATAAAATGAACGGTGTTTTAAGGACATTTATCGATAGATAAACAAATGGAGTAGCACCTTCACCTGTAATGGTAATCTATTTATTAATGATCTTTTCTAGCATGGAGGGAGTGATTTATTTTTATTTTGTTAATGATTAATACCACTGTTAAGAGAACAATGGGGCTTACATACAAATATAGGTTTATGTCAAAAAACCCTTCTCAGTATCTTAGTTATTTTACATGGAAAATTATGTTTGGAGATCTGGCAAGTGTAGGAAGTTTTTTTATGGGATATGACGGCAAACGAGCAAGTGGGTCACCTGATGGTAAGTAACTTCTCACCGCCCAAATACACCGTGGTGCGTTGCCGTCCTATAAAGGAGTAGAAAGGGGAAAGGGGATCGGGATTCCGGATACCTCTCGCACAGACAGAACAAAACGTGGCACAAGCCACTTCACGTCGATATTCCGAGAGGTTGTGGTATTTCACCTGTCGAGCCGACCCATCATCATCATAATGATCATCATTTTTATTTATTCATCATTTTCACGAGTAATGATCGTGAAAATGATCTCTGTAAAGAGTTCGAAACGTCGGGAAATAAATAGAAAATAAGTTCTAAATAAACGCGATATAATCCATAAAAAGTTGTTTCAATTATATAGTAACACTGAATATACATTTTTATATGAAGTATGATTGAATACTTGCTGTTTACAAATAATATCTGCTTACTGAGAATTATATTTTATTTTAACTTTTTTAACATATCGGTCTTGATCTTTAAGGTCACATAATAAATTACTAATTATTATTTGAATTAGAAAACCCTTTTGGCCTACATCGGACTCCTAAGAGCGAACCCTAAACTTACCGATAAAAGTTGAATAATACCAAAAGGAATTAATAAATTTTATATTATTATGCGTATGGAGATCAAGCCTTTCTGGCTGATAACATGCCTACATTTGTTTTGAAATAACAGTGGTCTCGGTTTACAATACAATGTATTAAGAACATATTGTTTTTTAAACAAGCACACAGGTCACTTGATGGCGATCGGCTACATGCTCTTTAAAAACCTATTTAGAAAATAAAATTAGTAGGTTTTTGCGATACTAAAATCTTTCACTATTAACGTACTACTGATTAAAATGGCGAATTTTCATCTGGTCCTTAAACCTGTCACGTAGGTACTTAGAAATAAGTTAAGTTAAGTTATATAGTAGTTATATAGTTATATAAGTTAAGTACCAAGCAGATAGTAGGTATTATTTTGTTTTGGTTATCTCTAACTTTAAGTTTCTTTTACTTCATTCAGCAATATGTTCATTCATAGTTCTAAATAGTATTTTTTATGAGTTATGTCACACAGATGTCGCATAATATGCAATTAATTTGATATTATTGTTGATAATATCTAATTAAGTTGTCAGTGGTAGAGCCAAGCAGTACGCTGCATTAATGGGCCGGCTCGACCGGTGAAATACCACGACCTCTCAGAAGACCGTCGTAAAGTGGCTCATGCCGCGTTTCGTTCGGTGAGAGAGGTACCCGGAGGCCCACCCCCTTCCCCATCCTTTCCTATCCTCTATCCCTTAAAGGTTGGCAACGCAACAGTAACACTATATGTGTTGCTGGTGCCCATGGGCGGCGTTGGTTGCTTGCCATCAGGTGACACGCCTGCTCGTTTGCCCTCCTATCCAATAAAAAAAACAAGTTTATACGTTACGTTACGTTAATATATTAAGAGGTAAATCAGAACGTGGAAAGAAATAGGAGAAGAGGAAGACCTAAGAAAACGTAGATGGATTGTGTGAAAGATGATATGATTGGGAAGGGTTTTGGAATGGAAGAAGGGAATGATAGGGAAGTATGCAAAATGGAAACCTGCTGTGCCGAAACCATATGATGGAAGCAGAGAGATAGGTATATCAGAATAGAAAATCGAAAAATTTATATTTAATAAAAACCTCAGAGATATACAGGTTGCTAGTTGAAACAATAACATAATCTTCGCATTGGTCACTTAAATAATTACTGTGAGTCACTAAAGATGATAATAATTCACTATACATCACCATATTCGTACAAAACACTTAACAAACGACCAAATAAAAACGCAATGAACCAGCAAAAAAAAAGTAATATCATATAATTTGAGCAATGTTTTATGAAAACGTGCTGTCTCTTTTTATCTTAAGCAACGATACATCTCCCTCTCACTCGCACAATGGGCGGGAATACACTTTCAAACTTACATTATAATTATTACTCATTTTTTTCAACTCAATGATTAAGGAACAGATTTGGGACCTTATAATTTTTCTTGTAATTGTTTCCTTGTCTCAGGAACAGTTAATTATTATGGGTTGAAATGAGAAAAAAAATAATACTTATTTACAAAATGGGATCAAAGGTTTTTTATTATTCAATTCTGGGAAGGTGGTGGGCATCCGAATACATATATCACGGAATTAAAAGCGGCGTGAATCATTTTACGTCGATATTCTTAGAGGTCCTGGTATATGTCTGGTTTAGGGTTCATTCCCGGGAGTTCTCGATGCCAGAATTCCCGGGAAATCGTTGGGCTTTGTTCCCGGGAAATCAAGCTCGAGAACTCGAGAAATTATAATGATATTACTTAAATTATTATTTTTCAATAAATATCTGAATTTGAGATATTAACGTTTTATTTCACGTTATATTTTTATTGTTTATTAGAAGCTATTTTTTTTAAGAAGTTTTAAGTTGATTTCTTGCTACACAATCAATCAAATGATGTTGTGATTGTATTTAATTAAAATAAGACATTGACGTTTTCTTTCATGTTAATTTTTTGTTTGGATTAAAAGGAGCTACTTTATAAGTTCAAAATAACCGGCCAAAAATAGTGCTGTCATTAAAATATAAGTCTGTATCCCATAGGGGTAGGCAGAGACTTTGGCTCTGCACAAGCTACGTTCCTGACACGCTCCCTTCGCTTCATCCACAGTCATACATCTCATCATGCATTTACGCCGGTTTCGGGTGATACGCATTTCGCTTTTTTTAAAGAGACCATTTAGACCAAGACGGAGCTACCACGAGCTCCGTCTTGGTCCCCGGATCCTGACGCTACCACTCACATTCACTTCATATACTCTTTTAGTCAGTCGGCTTTCATTCATTCTTGCAACATATAATTATGAGTTTGAATAATATTTATTATTTCAATACTAGCTGACCCAGCGAAGTTTGTTTCGCCTCGGAAGCAATAAATGAATACAAAAAGTGTAAAAATTTTAGAATCTAGAATCTTGTCTAAAAATCTTAGAATCTGGAATCTTGTCTAAAAATAGTAGACTAAGTTATTCCTTATTACACCTGCTACCTGCCAATAAAAGTCCCGTTACAAGTGGTCCAGTCTTTTCAGAGATTATCCACAACAAATAGACAGACAGACAGAGTAAACGTGTAAATAAAATTATTTTGGTATGTGTACCGTAAATTTCTTATTTATAAATATAAATGTAGTAGGAAGCAGTTATTTCAATATTACAAACGGTAACTTCAATTTTATTTAAGTACATATATGTATAGATAAAAAAAAAGTTAGAATAAGAAATTCATAAGAAAATACGTTTTTACCTCTGATCCAGAGGTCCGGGGTTCGATTCCAGACACTGGCTCACACCAATGACTTTTCGAAATTGTTTTCGGAAGTTATGTGTGATAAATATCGATGACTGACAAACTTTGTGCCCGGTATGGCAATAGGTTCGCCACCTATTCCATTTGGGACGTAAACATAACGGCGAGACGAGGCTTAACAGCCGGTGCCTACACCTTCGGGTAACAAAAGGCGTGAAGTTATGTTATGTTATGTTATACGTTTTTGAATGTAATTAATTTGACACCTTTATTTGAGAGGAAAACCAATCAATTTTTGATGTTATTGGAACCAAATAATATGAGAAAACGTTCGTAAATGTAAATTTCTCGACAACCCGATAAAACCCGAGAAATTAGCGTCGAGAATTCTCGTGACCAGAGAAATTGAAAAGGTCGAGAAATCATGAATCCTAGTCTGGTTTGAGCGGGCCCATTTATGCAGCGAACTGTGGGGCTCTTTTAATTTATTTTTCAATATACATTTAAACTTTTTATTCTACAACAAAATACAGCATTATATATTTATATTGCTCCTTTTTAGTGAACATTTAATTAACATATTTCTGATCCACAGATCCTCGTATTGATTCAGTTTTTTTTTTATTTGCAGTCATTTGTAACTACTAGACTTCCCCGTTGAATATTATCAAGATGATTATAAGTATACTAGCTGAGACGGTGAACTTTGTTCCGCATCAAAAGTAATTTATACAGCGTTAACAATTAAAGTGCTAAATCTCGAAAATTATCTTTTTTTTTCTTTGCTACATTATACATGAATTATAGATAAAAACCACCCCATTGACACCCCGTTTCAAAGACCTAAGCATATAAGGGGACAGACAGCGGAAAGCGGCTTTGTTTGTCGACTATGTAATGATCGGAAAAACATTGGATAAATTAAAAACTGTTGGTTTTTTAGTTAAATAATCGCTATTTATATCAGAAGCAAAGCAAAGTAAGAATATATAAAGGGAAATCTATTATCTATATGTAGAATTACAAACAATATTCTATTCAGGGACTCTTTCATCCTTGAATCAAATGAATTGTTTCTCTGTCACATAAATATTTGTCCCGTTCGAGGATTACCAATGTGCTCTTAAATTTCGCTCAAAACATTATTAAAGCCAATGAATGTTGGATAAGTGTCGAATGCACAAACATAAATTGAACACGGAATTAGATCTTGGACAAAACAAAAGAGTGGAGAGCGCTATCGTTTCCCGCCAGTTCGTGTTTAATTATAGGTTAAATTTAAAACGGCATTAACGAGATTATTACCAACTCGGTGCCGTATCTATTCGTTTAAAAGTCTGCGGATTGTTTCCGAGACTGGTGCCCGGGATGTGAATTCAAATTAATGGAGGATTATTGTTTGACCGCGTTTTCGTAAATTTGATTGGGAGTTTAAGAAAGTATTGAGACTTATAAATCTGCGGATTATTATTTAATATAGATATTCCTTTTGGGCTTATAAACTGATCTTTTTCAATTTTGAAGTAAATATTGGGACCATTTGGGACGTAAACAGAACGGCGAGACGAGGCTTAATAGCCGCTGCCTATACCTTCGGGTAGAAATAGGTGTGAACTTATGTTATTTCATGTTATGTTATTATGTATAATAATATAGCAATATACATGAACAACTTGTTCTCATTTTCTTTACCCTGAAACTTCACTCCAATTTAAGAAATAACAAGGAAAGAGTTCGGAGAGAACAGAGAGTTTTAACTAAATTATATATGTTTATCCTTTTTTTTTCAAACAGTACTTATACGTCAAAAACGCAAAGTCTAAGCGGCTAAAACATCAGTCGATACAAACATAACTTCACGCCTTTTACTACCCGAAGGTGTAGGCAGTGGCTGTTAAGCCTCGTCTCGCAGTTATGTTTACGTCCCAAATGGAATTGGTGGCGAACCTATAAACCATACCGGGCAAAGGGTTTTCAGTCATCGATATTTCGATACAGTATTTTCTTCATACATACATAATCCCCATACATTTTCTAGTCTCATGTAATAAATATATATAAAATGCTTATTATATAAAAGTGTATAGGTAGGTATTTATTTACAATTAACATTAGAGCTCGCATCGCGGGAGTGTTGACGAGCGATAACCCACCGCCCGACGCTGCGCCGCTCAAATGCACTATTCTTGCGATTAGGGCTGCCACTGAACAAGATATTATTTCTAAAATATAACATAGCTTAAGAATAGTTAAATGGGAAAAAATCTAAGTATAAAAGGGATTTTTCAAGAATGAATGCCTTTGGCTGATCTTTTTCTTCAGGATAGTAGTTTATGAAAATTTCCTTATATTTCATATAAAACATTCTCACCAGCTGATCCGGCGAACTTTGTTCCGTATCAAAAGTAATAAACGAGTAAATTTTGGATTTATCACCTTTTTTATTATATCATACATGAATTATAGATACAAACCACCCCTTTGACACCCTCTATCTATTATTTTTTTAAGCAGCATCAAAATCCGTTGCGTAGTTTCAAAGATATAAGCATATAAGGCGACAGATAGCGGAAAGTGACTTTTTTTAAACTATGTAATGATAGTATATATAATTCTTTGACAAATTAAAAATACTATTCCAGAGTCATCCATCGATTTTGTTATATAAGGTCACAGTCATGAAAAATTAGAGAGAAAAATAATGTTCAAAAAGCTTGCGAATGTAATTTATAAAAACATAACATAACTTCACGCCTTTGTTACCCGAAGGTGTAAGCAGCGGCTGTTAAGCCTCGTCTCGCCGTCACGCTTACGTCCCAAATGGAATAGGTGGCGAACCTATTCTATGCCGGGCACAAAAGTTTGAAGTCATCGATATTTATCACACTTAACTACTGAAAACAATTTCGAGAAGTCATTGGTGTCAGCCAGTGTTAGGATTCGAACTCGGACCTCTGAATCAGAATGTAATTTATAATATGTAATTAAAACAACTTGAGTATTTATATCGTTTACTTTTAATAACTTTTTCTATCGCAACAATTCAAAACCCTGCATTTACTCTGGTAGTTAATTCCCCGAGAGCAGAACAAACGAAAGTTGTTTTCTTGTTTCGATTATTTAAACAAACAACTAAGTATTAGAAATCAAACAACTAGTGATAATTCTTAAGTGTCAACCCTATATCTTAAGAGCACCACTTGAGTCTGCGCGCTTCAATAACAACACTGTTTCTTTGTGTTGTCAAAATTTATACCGTATTGTCGCCGCGTACATACAAAGTACTGAAGTATTAAACACTAAATATTTATATAAATAAATGTAACTTAAAAAGGGCTTTTAAACTAGCCATGCAAATGAACAATGAGTGAACTGTTATTGCAGTAGAACGTAAGTAATTAGGTAACTTTTTAATTATATAAAAAGTGGAGAATGTTGGTAAAGAAAGTTATAACAAAGATTAAAATATATACATTATAGTTACAGGCTTGCTCAATGTATTTACTTAATTTTTCTATAATCTTATCTATCAATTAGTAAATATCGTTTTTTAAAAAAAAAAACATACTTTCCTATGCCATGCTTCGTGCCATATTTTTTTAAGTCAAGCACTTCAGGGTTTTTTTTATGAAATTATTATAATATATTATTATAGCGCAATTCACAATGTAAACTGAACAAGCCGCAATTACCATAGGAGTCTCAAAGCATTTCATCCCATATATCTCAATCTCTAAGGGAGTAAGAGAGTAGAGCTAGTCGGAAAGAAATGTTAACAGTGGTCGAGCACCCCGCTTCTGAATCAAGAATTCTCGAGTTTGAATCCTGGCTTACACCAATGACTTTTCGAAATTAATTTCGAAAGTTATGTGTGATAAATATCGTTGACTGTAAACTTGGTGCCCGGTATGACAATAGGTCCACCACCTATTCCATTTGGGACGTAAACATATCGGCGCCACTAGATTTAACAGCCGTTGCTTACACCTTTGGGTAGAAAAGGCGTGAAGATATGTCATGTTACAATGTATTTATTAGATTATGGAGAGAAATACTTATAATTTAGCACGATTATGATGTGTGGTCTCAGTGTTTGAGTAATGTGAATGTCAAGTAATCGTGATATCATTTATGAACTTACAATGAATTAGATCAGTAGCAGCATTTTTATTATAACTTAAGAAGGACTCGAGGATATGAATATTAAATTTTTTGACAAGATGGTGTAAAAAAATATAAATAGACAAGCTGACACTCAAAATAGCTTGGCTTAAAATCATGGAATTTAATTGTGGATAAAAAATAAGTCTGTCGATATGTTCCTAGTTTGTTCCTATTTTGGGGCCTTATTGAACATACAGTAGTGTTTAAAGGGAATAATTAAAATAATTTAATTAAAGTTTAAAATCACCTCATTTTTATGGATTTAAAACATAAGATTTTAATAGGAAACCCATAAAAAATGTAAGTTGAGAACTAAAAGCATATAATTATGCCTCCAATTGCCATACACCAGACATTACAACATTTACACATTTTGCCAGACATCTATATACTTAACACACATAACCTTCGTAACGTTTTCCGAAAATACCTTGATATGCACACGGACTTGAACCCGTAACTTAAACCACTGAGACCACCTGGACAACGATAATTCGAATTTAATTGAAACAACGTCATAATTCATAATGCTATTGTTATTATTACGAATAGTTTCATCCCACTCTCAATATGTAAATCTATACATCCATTAATAATGTCATCAAGAACTAGTTCCGATAAGAGACAAACGAGTCAAGTTTCTTTTGAGGTCGCCGATCACAATAAAGGCGCCGCCCGTAACAACAATATACCTTTGTTCAACCGTAATATTTGTTAGTATCTCAACTAAACAGAATTGCTAAGTCAGATTTGAATGAACTCTTTTATGTATTAATCATCGAATGTAGTTATGGTATTCGCAGAGCCCATCCTCTTTCCCTTCTTTTTCCACTCCCTTAAAGGCCGCCAACGCAATTTTAAATTAGTGTTACAGGTGTCCATGATCAGCGCTAGTAACCTAGTACCAGGTCGTTTGATACACAGTCCCATAAAAGAAAAAAAAACAAATTATCATAGTTAGTATTTATACATATACTATATACATATTAAAAGCTAAGGATATAAAAAGAACATAAATCAGAAGTGGGATGCACTATTAATGATTAAATTATAACTGGTTATTAAAGCAGAAGCAGCTGCAATGAGTAGCTTATCTGAAGCCTTTTAGTATCTTCGTTGCATTATACTCCTATAAAGATATTCTTGTATGTACATAGATAAGCTAAATTCGCATAAAACCTACATAGGTTTACAATAAAAAAACAACAACTATACCATACAGATCGTAAACGCATCGAATAACATGGATATGCAAATGTCAATTACTATGGAGACGACCAATAAATGTCTTATTAAAACCATATAATTATAAACATAACTTTATTAAGACCACCTGGTAATAGACTGACAATGTTACAAGTACTTGCAGGTCTTGATATGTAAAATTAACATGATGATTGCTATTGACAACTGCTACCAACGACCCTTACAGAGGTTGTGAGAATACATAGTTTTCTTCTCTCACTGTCCATGGCTGAGTATTAGTGTCTGGGCCAATTCAAGCTCTTAGAGGAACAATGCTATCATCTTTCAAGATTAATACATAAGACTTAGCTTACTCTTTTTGAAATTTCATATCTGTATGTTAAGTGCCTACAGCGGTAGTTATGTCAACTCGCAGATTTCTTAGACACAAAATGTAATAATGTTTGACGAAACTTTGCCATACACAACTTTAGTCAGTCCGCGTAATTTAATATAAATTTCTAAAGGAACTATAAAAGGTTCACGAGAGTAAACGGAAATTTGAACCAGGCATTTTTACATTCAGAAGCCCAACTAAACCTCCAGAAGACGAAGATTACTCCAGACCACAAAAGG
This sequence comes from Euproctis similis, assembly GCA_905147225.2. Classification (NCBI taxonomy): domain Eukaryota; kingdom Metazoa; phylum Arthropoda; class Insecta; order Lepidoptera; family Erebidae; genus Euproctis; species Euproctis similis. The sequence goes on from LR990106.1 coordinate 20,478,086, forward strand.
AGACATACAGACCACTTTCATATATCTTTCATCTGTAAATATATGCATATGATAAGAAAGCCCCTCAACAAATTAACATCTACACTAATTGTCATATAATGATAGAATCTCCACATTTATTCCATATTTCTACATCTCTTATACAAGAGAAAATATACCAATAAAATTATCATTTTAATAGTAGAATACAAACTGGAATATGCAAACCTCAGATATCATCATAATATAAAAGCAAATATTTTTGAGATTTTATTTATAAAATAATAAGATAAGTAAAAAGCTTTCATATTTAAAACTACATTAGTTTCGCTAATTACATAGATACGTAAATATATTGAACCTTGCAAACAAAGTTGCGGAACCTATAAAAAAAATGATAGATGACTAATATTATGAAAGTATGGTAAATCGAGATATATTTAGTTAGCTGTCTGCAGAAAATGGTGCTTGGCAATTTCTCCAACTTGATTATGTCAACTTCTGAGAAAATTTATATCCAGATATAAGGATGATACCACAGGTGATGTTGATGATATCCAGACAAATAGAGAGACAAATAGTTAACTAACTATTAACTCCTCTAAATTTATGAATAAACTGAAGGAGATAAAGTAATGATGATAATCTCTGTAGAGTTCGAAACGTCGGGAAATAAATAAAAATAAGTAATAAATAAACGCGATATAATCCTAAAAGTTGTTTTAATGTTATGAGATAAAGGATATGAGATAACAGTGGTGGAGCCAAGCAGTTCGCTGCATCAATGGGCCAGCTCGACCGGTGAAATACCACGACCTCTCAGAAGACCGACGTAAAGTGGCGCATGCCGCGTTTCGTTCAGTGAGAGAGGTACCCGGAGGCCCACCCCTTCCCCATCCTTTCCTATCCCTTATCCCTTAACTCGGCAACACAACAGTAACACTATATGTGTTGCTGGTGTCCATGGGCGGCGTTGGTTGCTTACCATCAGGTGACACGTCTGCTCGTTTTCCCTCCTATTCCATAAAAAAAGGGAATTCAAATTTACATTGCACATTGAAAATATTTGGTTGGAGTTGTTTCCTTATTAGGTGACTAAACGATTGTAGGTGATCACTGTTCAAGCTCCTTTAATTTTGATTAAACTCTTTATCGTAGTGTTGTATATATAATTACCACAATTTCATTCCAACTATTCATTCCGTACACCTTCATTCATTACGTCACTCAACTCAGCGGTTGCCAATGAAATTTTTATATTAATACCTTAGAAAGTATGCAATTACTTTTTGAATAAAGGCCCTCATGTCTCAAAGGTCATTTTAATAATTTCTTCACTAATTACACTCTAGATATTTCGTGATGATAATTAATTTGTTCGATGCAATCGGCAACAGCTACTTAGCCGTATGGCTTAAGTCATAGGCATTCAGTCAGAGGCATTCAGAATTAGAAGCTTTCCCGGCAGCATATTTATTTTGCTTAAGTTCAATATTAAAGTTGACATTTGAAGAATTTTCGTAAACATTAATAGTAATCTATAAGAACTATTGTGTAAATAATTTATTAATGAAAGTAAATAAATACCTAACTTAATACAGATCATCTATGGCTGCATTTTACTCCTGGTGAAGGTTAACCCACCAAAGAAAACATTCCCAAGGAAGATTGATGTCAGGCAGACGGCTGATCATAAGCTATGTCTCTTGGCAACATGGATAGTTCGAAAGGATGACATGTAGTGCCGAGCCCTCGTGGGGAATAAGACACCATTAAAAATACTCCCAAGGCTGATTGACTTCCGGTAGGTCCGGACGGTCATGAAATGCCACTGCCAAATCTTTTGACAACATGGACAGTTCCAAAGGATGTCTTGTAGTTGTAATTACAAACCAATTTTCTTTTGAGAATCATGTTTTCGAATTCCGAAAGCATATTCTATTTGCACAAAAATTACAAAGAAATTAAAAAATCGCGATAGTTCGCCAATTAGGCCAGCCAACTAAGCAGGCAGCTAAATTAAGTATTAAAATTCACAAGAGGCGGTCGCTAATAGAGGATGCAAGTAAATTGTGGACCCCGATGTTATCAGCTTAATAACTTCTTTGGTAACTTTGAAAAACGATATATAGCGTGGTGGTAGGAAGGTATTCTTGAACTTGTTATAAGAACGACGGGTCCCAAACATTATTCAACTTTGTAAAGTGTTAATGGATTTTGGAGATTGTGTTTTTGTTCTTTTTTTTCGAGAAATATTTTGAGGACTCGTTTGTGCTACCACCGCAAAGGTAGCTCCTTCTGTAGAAATAAAGATGGCATTGTAAAAGACAGGATTTTACGGATGTGTGAATTTCGAACCTATTACCCGAATTCGTCAATCAAGTGATGTTAAAAAAAGTTTCTTTGTAGATATCTATAGTGTAACGAATAAAGGATAGTCTATTATGAAAGAAAGAATAGTAAAACTGGAGAGAGGAGAGCACTTTATCTAAAAACCTATATTTTTTTCTTTTTATATTTTAAAATTACAATAAGTTTTTAAGCATGTAAGTAAAGAAAGGGAGGCATCCAGAACGGATGTAAGGATAATGGTTGCTGATATGGTGCTGGAGCAAGTGAATGAAATTGTAAATCTTGGATGCGCTTTTTTCTAGAATGGCCGATACACCGAGGATGTAGAAAGAAGACTGGCTCCATTTACGCTGTTTTCTAAACAGCGTAAATGGAGCGTTGGGCAAATTATTGGGCGCAAAGAATATTAGCGGAAAAGCCCAGCCGAAAAGAAAAATCATGCGTTATGGCGCTCTGTTCCCTCTGGCTACCCCACAAGGGATTTGGCGTGGAGTTATGTACATATGTATGTTTGCGTGTTAGTCTCTAGCCTTGTTAAATAAAATGTATTAATAAAATATAATCCCATTTAAATATATAATGAATTCAATAGCTGTGATAATATCAGGAGTCTGGTAGAAAAAGAACATAGTAGATATAATTAAATGGATTAATTGCATAACTTATTTGTACAGGTGATTAAAAAAACATTGACCCTCATGTTTTGATGACCAAAAAAAAATAAAAAAAAATGATAAAGTGGCAAAGTAGGATTAACGACTTACTTAAAAATAAGGCTAATTGTATGTCCTCTCTAAGAATACTAAATAAATATAATGTAACTATTACTATAGCTACTATAGTAATGGTTACATTATATTTATTTAGTTTCTATAGCAATATAACTTAACTTCACGCCAAGTACCTTGCGGGGTAGACAGGTTGATAGATGAGAACAGAGGAGAGTTAGAAGAAAGAGAACTCGTAGCTCTGCCCGATTTTTATACGCCTCTTTCGCTTCTTTAGCTTTCACAACTCTTGTCAAGCAAGCTCGACGGTTTTAAGGCTTACATTTTAAGGCTTACATGTATAAAATATTTATAAAAAAATACATAATTTATATCAACCAAAAAGTAAATTAGTTAGGAGGATAGCTAGCTAATTCATAAAACTTAATAAATATACTAATATGAATCCTCCTGAGTATAGTACGATTAGTAAATCGTAAGCAAAAAAAAAAATAGAACGTGTACAATAAAAACACATAAATCGTACAAAATTATTACCAACAAAAAAAGACATCGGACCAACTGTTGACAAGCACTGACATCTTTTAAAATTAATGGCGATGATCGTAAGTCGCTCTGCTACCAAAGTCAGGGGTGGTCTACCTTTTACGTTCTTTTGTAGAAAAAAAACGTTCATAATAAAATCTCATTACAATATACAGGTTTCGTAAATTCCGTACTTTGATTAGGTGTTTTTTTTTGTCCCCCAATTGGTGTAATGGTATAGCGTAACTCAAAAAGCACTTTAAATGTCCTTAGAATGACTACCATGTAATAATGTTCTTATTTTAATAAAATGTTTTAATTACTTCACTAAATTAGTTTATTATTTATATACTACTATAATTTAGTTTACTTATATTACTTTAGTTAATTTCCTGTTTGTTTTTTTAACTTTTATTTACGACATTCGTGATAATTAAATGAGATGGTTACATATCATTGAATTTGTATCATGATAGGTATCTTCATCGTCGGATTCTTTTGTTGTAAATGATTATGATTGACATCATTGGTCCCGTATATGGCAAAAGATCGTCAAATATTTCATCTGGGACGGACGTACGAATGCGTCGAGGCTTAAAAGCCGCTGCCTATACCTTCGGGTAGAAAAAGATGCGAAGTTATAAATGAACGTTTAATTTATAGTCCAGCATTATATAACGTTAAATCTAAGGCTAGTATTTACTATAATTACAAAGCCCTGAGCAACAGCTAGCTGTGTTTTAATCTGCTGTGCCCTTACGTCTACACGATTGCATGCCGCTTGCGGTTTTCCAATAATGTATGAATGCGGTCGGCTCAGATCAAGTCCGAAGTGAAACAATATCATATTTCTTGCTTACATTCATTATTAGCTATTACACGGTCAATTGATTTTATGACAACACAACCGCAAAGTTTTCTGATGGCAAAATCTATATATTTATTTGTTCTGATAATAATCATAAGAAAAGCATTATTTTTTTACTTTGAACTAATTAACGAATTTTACGTAAGTAGAAAGACGAGTGGCGATAGGAAATAGCGTAAACGGAGTGTTGGGCAGATTCCTGGGCGCAAAAAATATTAGCAGAAAGGCCCAGTTAGCAATCCACAATGCAGTCCTGATCCCAACACTAACTTAAGGAAGCGAGAGCTGGGTATGGCAGAGTGTGCATGAAAGTAGAATAAACGCGGTAGAAATGAGGGCTCTACGCAAAATCTGCGGAGTAACTCTCGCTGACCGCGTAGAAAACAAGGTTGTAAGGAAGGAAGTTGGTTTGAAAGAGAGTGTCGGTGTAAAAGTAAGAAAGGGCATGCTCCGATGGTTCGGACATGTAGAAAGAATGGTTGACGCAAGACTGACTAAGCAGATATACAATGCAAAAGCGGACGGATGTAGGAGTCGAGGACGGCCAAGACACACATTCCAAGACCAAATAGAACGTGTTCTGGAGGAAGGTGATGTTAAGAGCCTCAAAAACCGACGCGCGTGCATGAAAAGAGTTATGAAAGTCAACGAAGCGAGTGAGGTGTGTAAGAATCGTGCCCTATGGCGCTCTGTTCTCTCTGCCTACCCCGCAAGGGATTTGGAGTGAAGTTATGTATGTATGTATGTAACGAATTTTACGCATTTGTTTGCTTTATGAACAATTCTGATATGAAATTCTGATGACGATATTTAGATACGTATTAAAATCTGTATAGACTTTTATTAATTATTACTTGACCAATGAAATACCTTTTTTTTACGCCAGGAAATGCTTTATGCACACCCCCCACGGCAGGGGGTAGTCTGGGACTCCCAAAACAGTGAACTGCAATCCGATCCTAGGGTTATCCACTAAAAGCTCGCGGCGGCCTTCCTCCGGCGTTGGGGTGGTTCAGGACAGTGCATCGGCCCTCTGGTCCACCCCGCCGTCGCCCCCCCTCTGTCACGAGGGGGTGCTCATTGTCGGGGAGCCTCGGTGGAAGCTCCCCCGGGCGGGGCGGCTCCGACCGCGCGCTGTAAAGAGGCGCCCAGGCCGCCCAGGCCGGGCAGACCTCCAGCGTGTGCTGGGCCGAGTCCAGGTCGGATGCGCAATGGTGGCATCTCGCCGTCTCTTCACATTTTATTCGACTCAGATACTCACCGAAGCACCCATGCCCGGTGAGTATCTGAGTCAACCTGTAGGTGACAGTACCCCATTTACGGAGCACCCAGGCCTCGAGGTGGGGCAGGACGGCCCCGACGACGCGCTGACGCGCGCAGCCCTGGAGGACCAGCGCATCGCGCCAGTCCCCCAGGACCCGCCGGAAAGCTTACCGCCTCGAAATACCTTAACTTTTAATAAAAGTTCAAGATAAAAAGGCACATTTCATTTGATGACAGATTTATTCGAAGGTTTACACTCTACCAACTCCTTTTATCTTAAAAAGCGGCTACAAAACTGTTCCTCCCTCAGGGTTACAAATGTCCAAAGGCGGCGTTAATCACTTACCACCAGGTGACTTATTTCCTTGTGTGTCCCCTACCTCACTAAAAAAGCAGAGATACGTCCAACCATATGTCATCCAACAACTGATTAAGCTATTTTTATTTTACTCAAGAACTTCCACATAATATGTGATTAATATTTTACTTGTGATAGACTATAACATGTGATAGTTAGCGTTATCTTTCATCTAATTTAAATCAAATTAGAATCCACTGACAAGTAACAAAACTATAACAAGATCCTTACAAACATTTAAAGAATCTGAAACTCCACAAAAAGATGTAAGTATGTGAAACGTATCTTTATCACTTTTTTCCTGACAATTCCTCGAGTTCCAAGAATAACATCGTGTGAATGGGAACCGAAGAACATTGTTTGACGTTAAATGCGTTGTATTACATTTTTATAACAAGTTCATGGGAAACCTAAGATTAGAATGTTTTGTCAGGATAATGTCAGATATCTCCACGTCCACCTACAATAAGGTGTAAAAGTGGTTCAATGTAATTGGAATTGGGGCATTTGATGTGTTTTTAAAACATCATGTCTGGTGCAGACATGTGATGATGTGGGAGTAAGATCAATACTTACAGTTGCAAAAGATACGTCAATCTGTTGTTTTATTAATAGACTCGTATAAGAAGATATCACGCGATAAAATAACGCACTACCATACGTCAAGCTTTCAAAATACCTGAAGCTAAGGAAGCGATTATCAGTAATTTTACAAGTCATTAGTTTGCAACCGGATTCAGAGACGTTACCGCGGAATCAGAAGTGGGATTCTGAACGACTAGCTGACGCTATGATGTGATGGTAGTATTATTATTATACAAAGTAAACCGATAAATATGAAATAAATCGAAGCATACAACAAAGCACTTTTGTATTTCCTAAACTGTATATCGTCGACCAAAACAACTTGTAGGATTATATCGCGTTTATTTATTATTTATTTATATTTATTTCCCGACGTTTCGAACTCTTTACAGAGATCATTTTCACGAGTGATGAACAAAAAGATGGTAGTTGTTCACAACAAATAATTTTAATTTAATTTTTTTATTAACCTAGAAACCAAGTCCCTTTCTTTTTCTCAAACTTTATAAATAATAGCAATATCAATAGCCCGTTCAAAATGAAATAATAATCAGTTTTGCAGAACAGCCGCTGAGTTTTCTTGCTGGGTCTTTCTCAGGACTGGCCGCGTTTTTGACCCAGTGGTAGATTTTTTTAATAAACACTTTACCTTTTAATTTAAAATCAATGAATATTTAATAATACTTATACTTTAATCTCAACCAACTTAGAAAATAAGATAATTTGTAATAATTTAATAATAACAACTTTTACTTATTAAATCATACAACAAAGGATCTTTAGAAGCAGGATATATGAATGCATCTTATAAATAAGTATTTAACTTTTGTTCTCATGGTCTGATGTGGGTTACCAATAGTAAAAATCATATTTTTGAGATCAACTTTTTGATTTTTATTTCCAAAAAGTGGGTGCTCTCTGTATCAATGAAAATAGCTTTTGAACAACTACCATCTTTTTGTTCATCACTCGTGAAAATGATCTCTGTAAAGAGTTCGAAACGTCGGGAAATAAATATAAATAAATAATAAATAAACGCGATATAATCCTAAAAGTTGTTTTGGTCAATGAGTGGGATTCGCGAAAATCTTAGAAATAAATCTGTATATCGTCAATAGTAGATACGGCAAAAAACAACCATGAAATTAATATGAAAATTAGGCAGCAGATACACTTGCGCAATGTCGCAAGGTCAGAATGGTATCGATATTTATAACATTCATGACAATTGGCTCACACCAATGAATATTGGAAATTGTTTTCGGAAGTTAAGTGTGATAAATATCGATGACTGAAAACTTTGTGCCTGGTATGACAATAGGTTCGCCACCTATTCCATTTGGGACGTAAAAATAACGGCGAGACGAGGCTTAATAGCCGCTGCCTACACCTTCGGGTAGCAAAGGCATGAAGTCATGTATCTTATGTGTTATGGCATAACAATTGCTCAATAGGTACAACTTGAGGACGTTTGTTTTCGTTCATTTATTTACTTTTTCATCCTGACTTTCGTAACAGCCTGCAGCCTCCATGCTCACTTTAAATTAATCCGCAGAAAACTTAAAAAAAAATATTAGTGAATATATTTACTTAAATATAAACCTACATACAAACTTACTTATTTACGCAATAGTTTAGTTTTTTACTCGATAGTTAAGAGTAAAATAATTATGTATATATTGTCGTATAGATCGGACATATTAATTCATATTATAGACAATTTTAACATTTGTAAATGCGCCCTAATATCAACACTTCCTACACAAATTACAAAAACTATATTAACAATATTTTAAATGTAACACACACCTAGCGGCATTTTGATATGCACCGTTATACATAAAATACATTTCCACATGTTATATATTGGGTTACAACCCACAATAGCCTAATGGTTTATCACGAGGCAAGTTTTTAAAAGGTCCCAATATCAACCCACAAAACGATTTTTCACTCAATGAAAACAAAGTGCATGAAAAAAGCAATAGAAAGAGTTATTAACTGATTTTTAGCGAAATTTAACAGTAGTAGAGTCTTGCAGTTCGCTGCAGTTGGGCCGGCTCGTGAAATACCACCTCCTCCTCGGACCTCCTCCTCGGACCTCTCGGAATATCGGATTGAAGTGTCTAGTGCCGCGTTTCGTTCGGTGAGAGAGAGTACAATAATTATGTAAATATACTTTTTTTCAATACAATAATAACTTTAATTACCTACTTAATAAGATGATTTTAGTTGTACATATTACCCGCTTGCACTGGTTTCCTTTTACTTCCGCTAAGCACTGTGTGTGGCGTAGATTATAAATAGGTATACCAGCTAGAGGTATCGCTATTATTAAATAAACAAATATAAAATCTTTGTGGAAATGAAGAACAGTTGCAACAGCTTGTTTTAGAGTTCTTTCTGGTAAATTTGTAAGCTTTCCCAGATTATCACTTGTTATTGATGGTGTATCTATTTTATTTTGTTTGTCTATTTTATTTTGTGTATCTATTTTATTTTATTTTGTTTGTGGACATATCTATCACGTTGGGTACCGTGATAGATATGTCTGATCAGATCTGAAGTTTCAACTAATTTTGTGAAGGAGTCTCTATACTAATGTATTACTCGCCCAATCAAAGCTTAAAAACAATTAAAAAGGATTAGCTTTTTAATACTTAATATTATTATTTATTACTTTTAAAAAGTAATAGCATTCTTGTTGCTTTTTAATGATTATAAATTTAAAATAAACCAGTAATAAAACCAATGACTGGCAAAAACAAATAATTTGCAAGACCATCTAGCAGAATTTCATTTTCTCGAAGATATCTCGCAAAATCAGCAGTTTATGTGAATGAACAGATAGAATATCTCCTCCAACTAGATATTTGACTTTAAAACTTATTGTTATACTTTAATAACTTAAACTCAGCCATATTGAATGAAAACGTTCCGTTTCATTTACGTTCGGAAGTCAAACAAAGTATTGCAAATACCAGAAGTTATATGAAAAGTTACAATAGAAAAGTAAAATGGAATTGCGCAGACTAATAATTTTGGAATGGTTATGTTTGTGTTTCTTGAGTGAATAGAAACGAATTGAACCTTGTTCAATACGGTATTCGTTTATAATATATTATTCCTTTTGATTCATTCATTATAAAATTGATTTCTTGAATGAAAAATAGTTAATATTATTTTCCCTATGCAAAATTAAACTATTAAATGTTTTATATTAATTTATGTTCGCAGAAAACATATAGTTGATTATGAATATAAATACATTCGAAAACTCGATTGAGCTGCGTTTGAAAGCAGTTGATTTTCTAAATTCATATAAAGGTTTTATGATCTGTCTGGAGACCAAAGCAATTTCTGATGCAATCTCTACTTCTATAGTCGTAAGGAATTAATCTGTGATTTCTTGTTTCACAGATGTTTCTTACTTCAGACGCATAAGTTAGTTTTTAATTTAATTTTTATAGTTTGTTTTACTTTTTTGTGTAACAGCATTAATTAGTAACAATTTTACCGAAAACAAACTTTATTTTGTTTATGATAAAATCGATAAATATCCATGCAATGACTTAATATTCGATAACAACAATAAAAACAGTGATGTGAAACACATATCGGCAAACGAATCTACATATTTAAATACTACGAATGGTCCGGTTAAATTATTAATCCCAGATACGGCTTATCGATGTTTTATTAGAGGGACATAGGTCCGGTATCTCAATTTTGTTACAGATCTAAAGTAAACTTTTGAGGCATATGAATTCGAATAATGAATAAAAAATCAGCATATTATAATTACTAAGTTTAGTAAAAGAATTAAATTAAATTACATATCTTTATCTTTATTTTGATATTCTTCACAAACATTTAAAATTGGTCGATAAATACAATTTATAATTTTTAAACATGTTTTTACATGTTGAACGCGAGCGCATGAAGAAAGAGCCGCTTTCAAGTATATATAATAAGAAGAACCGGGCAAGAAACTTTTTTTTTTTATGGGATAGGAGGGCAAACGAGCAGGCGTGTCACCTGATGGCAAGCAACCAACGCCGCCCATGGACACCAGCAACACATACAGTGTCACTGTTGCGCCGCCGACCCTTAAGGGATAGGGGAATAGGAAAGGATGGGGAAGGGGGTGAGCCTCCGGGTACCTCGCTCACCGAACGAAACGCGGCATGAGCCACTTTACATCGGTCTTCTGAGAGGTCGTGGTATTTCACCGGTCGAGCCGGCCCATTCATGCAGCGAAGTGCTTGGCTCTACCACTGTTCACCCACTCAGGTGCCAAATACTCTTTACAAACCAAGTATAAAATAAAAATGAATATCGATACTGAAAACAGCAGGAACAATTGTGGAAAATAATACAATCTATTTAATACTACTTTTGTTCGCGGCTTCGCTCGCGTTAAGAATGGTATAGTTCGCGTATAGTTTTGCAGTAAGGGCTTTACCTTAAGGGTGGATTATAACAAAATGCTTTCTAAAAGATGCCTACGTCATGGTAGCTTTAGACATGGCCCAATGGCAGCTCGATCGGTATAAAATTTACAAAATTTCATACAAATTTTCATCCCCTATTTTATCCTTTTAGAGGTAGAGTAGATCAAAATCCTTTCTTAACGGATGTCTACGTCATAACATCTACCTGCATGCCAAGATTTATCCCGATCCGTCTAATCAGTTATATATATATATATATATATATAGATTATTTGTCCGTCATGAAGTCTTTAATGGTGTAGTAAGCACCACCAGCAAGACGTTCTTTCAGAGTCCACCTAAACCGATCAAAGACAAATCCAGCATATGCGCACTGCGCAGTGACTTTAATATAAAACTTTTCACCCATTCCCAAAAAAGAGAGAGAGAAAAAATAACTGCAAAAGCCATTTTTAAATGAAGAAGCCAGAATTTAAATAAACACTGATCTTAAGGCCAACGTAAAAGAAATTAGTTATTAAATGGGTGTTTTTCTATATATTATAAGTATGTATTTACAAAAGAAAAGTATATGTGTATTAATATCCGTTATCTAGTATCCATAGCACAAGCATTTAGTTGCTTAGTTTGGAACTGGAGGGCGCTGTGTGATTTGTGTCCAAGATATTATTATTATTAGATATTAAATGTGGAGAAACCTTGGGAAACTCGATTAACGCGGTCTAAATGAGGGCTCTGTGCAAAATCCGCGGAATGACTCTCGCTGACAAGATTATAATGAAGGAAGTTGGATAGAAAGAGAGTGTCGGTGTAAAAGTAAGAAAAGGCGTACTCCGATGGTTTGGACATGCAGAAAGAATAGATGATGCAATACTAAGATATACAATGCAAAAGCGGATGGATGTTGGAGTCGTGAAGAACGTGTTCTGGATGATGTTAGGAGCCTCAAAAATAGACGCGCCTGCATGAAAGTCAACGAAGCATGAAGTTCTGTATGTATGTATTTAGAAAATTTTTAATTGCAGGAGGAATTAATTGGAGCATTTCATTCAGGAATTTATCAGGAAACCTTTAATATTACAATTTATAGGCTTATTATAACAATTATATAAATAGTGATAGTGACCAACTTTGTCTCGATGAATGGAATATTGAATTCCATGTCATAATTCCTTTATTTAACAATAATCACATATTAGTTTCAAAAAAATATTTCTGAAAATTCCCAAAAGAAGCCCACATTCCAAATCACTACGATATTTGAGACAAAGAGTAGTGATGTCATATCTAGCAATTTTAATATCACGTCAACGTTATCTACGTATTCATTGCAACAGAAGGGCGACCCTACATAATTTGGACGGCGAGCTGTAACACGGTAACGCATGCAGATTCAACCCCCAGGCCGTGAAATATACGACCAATAAATAAATAGAAAGGGGTGAAATTAAATATTCATAGAGGAAGTGATGTTAATATGCATCGTGAAAATTATATCGATAAAAAAGTAAAATCGATAAATAAGCAGTAGCAGTTTGTAGTTATGAAATGAAATGTATTCCTTCACCAGGTGTTTATTAAATAAGTATAATTTTATTAATTGAATATTTGTCCATAGAGTTTTATACAAAAAGAAACATTTTCTAGATATATACAATTTTGTAATCTGTAAAATACTCTGAATTTTCCTATAGTTGGAATCTAGTCAATTGGAATCCACTTAACAGATGGAACCTTTATATTATACAATATGTATTTACATGTCTATAGCAAGGAGCGACAAAAATCATAAAATATGGTTAAGATAATTCTGCTTTGATTCTGAATTGAATTCTGATTTGTTAGTGTAATTCACATTTAAAATTTAAAATCTAGTCTATATCGATAAATATCAATAGTATACATCACTAGAACAAACGAATATTGTAATAGGCAGGCTAAAGAGTGAGGCGACTTGTATAACATCACCAAATTAGCCAAGCGATATGCAATAGCCCTCAGGCAATGATAGGGTTGTCAATAACTATAATTTATCAATATCTTGATACATCTCCAGTTGTAAAAACAGATTGATCAGTTAAATTCTGTATATTCTACTCCAAGGTACAGGAGATTATGAAGAACATCAGACAAAAGCTGAGAATAAATAAAATTTGAGCATTGAGTATATACAAGCAGTAGGGTCATTTCATAAAATAATAAAGTATCTTGCAGAAGTCATCTGCAATGATAAAGTCCCCTTGAAAAGAAATATAATTTAAACACTTTGTGACAACCCTAAGATTGTAAGCAACATGTAAATGCTTTGTGACGCCTTTACAAATGATTTTATCTGGCGTGTTTTGTTGATATATTACACTGGCAAATTGAATCGGACGCAATCTGGACGTACGCCGTCGAACACATGCGCTCTTTAAATCCCCAGAGTAACCAGTTTTAGGATTTATGGAATAGTCCATTAAAATTTAAATAGTCGACGTAGTGACTGACTTGAATTTAATTTAGAAAGTGCACTTTGCAATTTACTTTTCGTATTTAGTAGTGTAATAAAATTAAGGGGTTCAATTGTTGTTGTTCCTGGCTGGTTAAGACTTTGTCTTTTTAAGTCACTACGCATCTAAGTTATTACGCATATTAATAAAAGCTCTATAGCCGATAGAGAGCAACCCAAGAAACTGCGGTCTCGTCAAGCATGATATGAAGGAATACATTTTTGTTTTAAATATTATCGATTTTATGATGCAAATTTTGAGGACATTATCAAATAACTTTTATTGAAATGAGAATAGATTCATTTCAAATTGAACTTCATACAATATGTTCTTGTAGTTTTTCTTTATAAAAATTTTCCTCTACGAACACTTTGAGGTTACAAAGAGAGTTTTAAATATTACAATTAGGGGTATTTCTGGAACTTATATATTAGAGTTCCAGAAACACCTCCATTCAGATAATTAATATTTTATTACAAAAAAACAAAATTCCATAGAAGACCAATGTGACCCATTCTATTCCGTACTATATTGAACTAACTAATACTAACCACACTGAAATATAGACAAATTCACAAGACATAAGATACATCTTGTCCACTTTTTAAAAAGAAAAGGAAACAATGAGATTTGTACTCTACATCTAAATACGCCATCGTCCCCAATAGGGTAGGTAGGTAGATTTTGAGTAAATAATTAGTCATTATAACCCTTCCAATGCGACGTCATACAATTGTTTATAGTGGGGGGGCAGAGCTGCGGTTGTTCCAATGTAAATGATGGTTACATTGTTTGTTTAAGGGGTAAATGCGAAGGTACTCAGTTGCACTATTTTTGTTATATAGAGCGAATATTTTTTAAGAACAATATGCGTTGTTAATTTAGGAAGATATATACCTCATTACAATATAGTTTCAGCCTTTTTTTACCCGAAGGTGTAAGCAGCGACTGTTAAACGTTATGTTTACGTCCCAAATAGAACAGGTGGCGAACCTATCGCCATACACTAAACACAAAGTTGTCAGTCGACGATATTTATCACACATATCTTCTGAAAATAGTTTCGAAAAGTCATTGGTGTAAGTCCGGATTCGAACTTTCCAGATTCAGAAGCGGGGTGCTCGACCACCGGACATGCCTATACTTCTTAACCACTCGTCTGAGGCTGTCAAAAACGTAATTTGCGTACGACCGTTAAATCCTGTCATGGGATTTCCAACGAACCGGGTTTTTTGAGGGTATAAGTTTTAAAAAACTTGATAAATAAATATATCTAATTAATAACATTTACTATTGGTATTTCCTTAAGTTTATTAGGACAATGCTTTTCATAATTTTTTAGTGCATGGTACGTGATTAAGGCCTCCCATATACATCTGCAACACCGAGGGGGTCATAGTTGCGTCTTTAAGATAGGATAGGGATAGGGGAATGAGGTGATCCTGTGGATATCTCTTATCGAATGAAACGAAGCATGAGCCACTCTGCGCTGATTTTCTGTCTGATAAAATCATATGACAATCGTTTAACTTTGTTAATATATTGAACTGACGACGCTCGTTTTATTTTTATATTGGTATATATTTATTATATACTAGTTGTAGCGAACTTTGATTCGCCTAACAAGTAATAAGAAGAAATAAATACGGTCATTGTGAGTTATTCCGAAGAGATAGACATACACCACCGCGGACTTTTTTGTAGAACTCTTGAAGGAGTTTAACAATATATTACACTGTTTTAATTTATTACTTGGGGTTCAGCCAGAGAGTTTTTGCTATTAAAGTGCTAAATCTCGAAAATTATCAGTTTTTTTGCTACATTATGCATTAAAACATACAAATGCATACAAACCACCTGGTGGGTATCTCTATCCATTAAAAAAAGCACATCAAATTCCGCTGCACAGATACAAAGCTCATAACATATTGTGAGAGACAGCGGAAAGCGACTTTGTTTTATACTATGTAATGATTGAGTGAAATGAATGAAGCTACTTTGGATTAAATCCCTTCCAATCTTTTGACAACTTGTATTTTAGATGATATCCACTTAGATTAATACATTCGTGATACATGTACCTACCTGAAATTTGTGCCATGGAATAACGTTATAAGACACAAAACATGTAAGCTAATAGTGTCCGCGGGCGATAGGTCAGAACATGACGTCGTTAGTGCGAGTACATTATAAAAGAAGGTAAATATATATTTGTGATATGTTTTGTATTAAAACATTAAAAATATTATAATCTCAATGGTGTGGTAGAGATACGCAGTTCGCTGCATCTCAATCTGAATAGTGAATATTTAGGAGATTTGTTTTGTGAAACAAGTCTTAAGTTATTAAGATATCTTGATGTTTTATTAAACAACTAACTGACCCTGCGAACTTTGCTCCGCAGTATAAATGTGTAAATTTTTAATTTATCACTTTTTCTTTACTATATCATACATTAATTATAGACAAAAACCACGCCGTTGACACCCCCTGTCTATTAAAAACCGCATCAAAATACGGTGCGGAAAGCTACTTTATTTTATACTATGTAATGATTTCTATGCAAGAAAAGTGTTTTGTCTGTCAAATAAATCTTCTATCTTTGATTTGATAAATTCACTACCAAGAAATGTGTTGGTCGGAAATGATATCTAAAACTATTTATTGATACTTAGGTTTATAAACCCACAGTTTAATATGAAAGAACACTAATTTGTGAAGGGATGCTTTTATACAAATGACAGGAATGCTATAACTGAAACTTTATTATAACCAACGGTTACAGTAACCAGCGCCGGCGGGAACTAACGACCTTTTCAACGGCAACCATTATTTCGACACAACTAAATGTCACGAGAGTGCAGAGTAGTTACAGAGGCAGTGCGCTCGTGGAGGTAGTGTCTTGTCAAATAACATAGACAATAAATGGGTCCCGTACTCTACGTAGACCACTGGTTAAATTATACTTATATTATTTGTGTTCAAGCTGACTATTTTAATCGATATATATTTGTACTTTGTTGTAAAAGCTTATTAAGGAAAACACAATAGTAGGTATCATAATGTTCTATAATATATTATAGAAACAGTGGTGGCTCGCCCGGTGAAATATCAAGATCTCTCAGAATATCGACGTAAAGTAGCTTAATTTATGCCGCATGTCACTCGGTGAGAGAGGTATCCGTAGCCCCGTTCTCTTATCTGTTCTTACCATCCCACTTCCAACCCCTTCATTATTGCCTATTTTGTAGAGTAAATGTAACACTACCTATGTTGCAAATGTCCACGGGTGACGTTAGTTGCTTACCATCAGGTAGCACTTCTGCTCGTCTGCTCAAACAACCTATGATATATATACATATACAGGTTAAATTTGTATAAAATACACTTACTTTTAAATAATGTTATTACACTCTGGTACGATGACTGCAGACAAATCACTATCTATACCCTCACGACATTAATAGCTGTAGACGTATGTAGCATTTCATTTACCTGAACGGATAATATTTCTCCAGTGACATATAATAATCACTATCGTTCATAATTAGATGACTGACTAGACTAGACTGCACTAGGACTTCTCAAACAGAAATCTCCATACATGCTATGGAACTAGCTATGGAGACAAAAAAGTACTATAATTATCATTATTAATACATGAGCTGCAATTATCATCTAATTAATACATATAACGTATCGCTTGAAAAAACTAATCGCTAAATATTTAATTTCAGAGCCAGCAAGGAGTCTTTAATAGGAAAAAAAACTACAACTCTTCTTCCCCTGTTAGGAACTACTTCGTATTTAGTCGAAATCCCATAGTATGTTAGACATTTAAATGGAAAAAAAAGAGTATGATAACAATTCTAAGTAAAATATTTGTCGCGGTCCGTTTGAACTTAACGTACCGTAGCACCACGTGTGTGTGTGTCTGTCCTTTAGTTTGTACAACAAATGTGTCCATTTATACTATTCTTAGATCAGTACAGGATGCAACTCTGCTCCTATATACTAAACAACGATAATTTTAAACTATAAAAGGCGAAAACTTTTTTTTTACTCTTCAAAGAGGTTTTAGAACTCTCTTAGATCGAAACTCTTTTTTGTGGGATAGGTGACAAACGAGCAAGTGAGTCCTTCTGGAAAGTGGCTAGCGCCGTCCATTGACTCCTGCTATACACATAGTGGTACAATAGCGTTACTAGTCTTTAAGATAGGGTGGTAGAGAGAAAGCCGAAAAGAGTGGGCCTCCGGATTCCTCTGTCGCTGAACGAAACCCAGTATGAGCTACTAGACGTTGATTTTCAGTCCAGCCTGACTATTCTTGCGTGGCTTACCCTGTGTTAAAATTGCCTAATTTAATTTAAGCTTAAATTTTGAAGTACAAGAATAATATGTGCGATAATTTTTGATGACAGTCGAAATCCCGATAGATAATATTATATAGCTCTTGACAGTAATCTATTTAACGCTATCAAAAAAACACATCCAGAGTGTTGAGTAATTATTGGTTGTGGGAAGTGCCTACTTCTTCATGTAGAAGGGCGTGAAATAGTTATAAATATGACAATGAAGAATTATGATTTTAATTGCGTAACGCAATATATAATCTATTTTTTAAGTAACTCAGTAAAAGGAATAAAAAGCTCAACAGGATGTGATTAGGTTCTGTTTTATAAAGAAAGAAATAATGTAGGTATTGCTATGTTTCCCAAACGACAATTGTTGTAAACAAATTGATTCGAAGCGGTAAGACTTAATATATTGAAGACATCCCGATCGTCAATTTCTTAAATGAGTCTTAAATGGGGTATTATGGCATTGCCTACAATGGAAATCCTTATATGGAAATCAAGAAGGCGTTTAATAGCAACCAACATTACGAGTAAGTCGGTGTCAGTTTAAAAAGTTAACTGTTTATGTATTTCAACTGTAACAACTGATCAACAATAGCCTGATTGTTTATTTTTTTAGTCATTATTGCGGATAGGCAAACGAGTATTGGACACAACGTTGTCAGTTATGCATAGTTGATTTTGTTTGGAAAATCTTTTTATCTTTAATTAGTAATGTTGATATAGCTGTACATTCAATAGGTACTGTTTAATACTTGTATATGTACTATGTATACTTGTATATGTACACTTGCATTAAATTGTTAATGGTTAATCTTGTTTCTTATAATTTTATATATGCTTTTCGGAAATTAATGTCATGTTTAATAAGAATCCATATTAATAATTTAAATTAACAATTTTGCATATTTTTGTCTCTCTAACACAAGACTTTGCACTATCGCTGTACCAAGTCATTGATTGGAATTTAAGGAAATATCATCAATTTTACGTATAAAACTTTTCCCTCTTTTAGGTCAATCAGGAGAATTAAAAAGAGTCAAACATACAAATTGACTAAAAAACATTAAAATGGGTACTTAATGGATACATTTATAGGAGTATTGTATCCATTATTATTAGTCTCAATTTGCTTATCTGATCCTCTTGTAGTGTTGCAAACGGTAAATGATTTAATTGCTTTAACCATTTCAAGCCTATCGAGCAAGATCATACCATTAAATGTTCTTGTAGTTGCAGGCCGCTAATTTATTGATGAGTTTTACTATCGCTTCATGACTCACAATAAAAAAGTCGCTTTATGTATGCAAATTATATATTGTTGTTTCCTTAGTCTTAGCGGGTTGTCTGTGAGGTACTAAGTTAGGATCCGAGTGGGATCTAATGTGACTTATTTTAAATTTTCTACTCGGCGATAATTTTAATAATTATATTAATTATGGATCTAGTCTATAAAATCAAAATTACCTTCAATCATATGAAGCATGTGAAGGTAGAACACGTAGGAAGGCAATGTTTTTTTTGTAACTTAACGCGTTTAATACATAAAGATGTACGCAGCGGCAACTATGTCTAGACTCAGTGACTTTTTAGCATTATAGGCGTGAAATTATGTTATGTATGTTATTAACATAACATAAATCACACCCTTTTTTACCCGAACATATAGGCAGCGGCTGTTAAGCCTCGTCTCGCTGTAATGTTTATGTCCCAAATGGAATAGGTAGCAAACTTACTGCCATACTGAGCACAAAGTTTTCAGTCATCGATATTTTTCACAAATAACTTCTGAAAAGAACTTCGAAAAGTTTTGGTGTGAGCCGGTGTAAGGTTTTGAATCCGCGACGTCTAGATTTAGAAGCGGGGTGCTCGACCACTAGACCACCGATTATCTCAATTCTTTATCAATAACTTGAAATGCTAACTAAAAAAATGAGGTTACTGTGCGGAGTGACTTTCGCTGACCGCGTCGAAAACAAGGTTGTAAGGAAGGAAGTCGGATTGAAAGAGAGTGTCGGTGTAAAAGTAAGAAAGGGCATACTCCGATGGTTCGGACATGTAGAAAGAGTGGAAGATGCAAGATGAATGAAATGAATGCAAAAGTGGATGGATAAACGTCGTAAACGGCCACGACAGACCTTCCTTGACCAAATAGAACGAGTTCTGGAGTTTAAAAATAGTTATGAAAGACAAAGAAGCGAGTCAGGCCTGTAAGAATCATGCTTTATGGCGCCCTAATTTCTGTGCCATGTCACAAGGATTACGCGTGAAGTTATCTACGTGTCTAAAGAAAAAAGACAAAAGCATAAAAAAGACCGAACCCTTAATTGCCAATTAAACTAAACAAAATAGTAAAAGAACGTCTCATCTATGGTTTTAACACTAAATAGAAATTTAACGTTAGTTAGGTTTAATAGAGCCGAGATGGGTGACATCAAAGCATATTCTGTTTATGCACCATATGTCTCAGTGCTTATTTCAGTTTTTATTAGGTCTTAACAAACAGAACTGGCAGCCAGAACTAACCTACTATTGAACTGAGTTGGAAATATTTTTGAGTAAATTGTTAAAATATTTATTCTATATCAACTTTTGATAGGTAAATTTAATTTCTGAAGTATTCCACGCCAATTTTTTTTTCTACAGAATGAACAGTAAAGCTTAGGTCCGCAGAAGTCAATACAACTGAACAGAAAGCCAAGGAGTCCGCACATTGTCTACTAAAAAAATTCATCGCCGAAATACATTTTAAAATAATTCTGGTATATATTTTCTTTTTTGTTGAGTTTATGATTTTTTTATGATATAATTATGCCTACGTTTAATTCATTTTTTATTTGTGAGTTTATTTTTTGTCGTATTATTTTATTTGTGTTTGTAATGTGTATAAATACAACAGGAGATAATATTTCTTTAAGCATATGCTAAAGCATTGATCGTGCAATCTACCATTCGAACTATAAACAAGATGCAACTTTTAGGAGAAATGGATGCGCCATGATTTCATATTTTTTTAGGTAAATTGATACATATCAACACTCATATTACAAAATCATTCTCCACGTTCCCGCTCAAAAGGTAAAGAAGACGGAACAATGTTTTAATCTGGGAATTTCTTTTTTTAATTTCAAGAGTTCATAATAATTGGTATTGATAGATATCTACAAGACACTATATGAAATAACCATATCATTAAATATTGTTAGTTTTATTTGATATTTGCAAGTCACTAATATTTAAAGGCTGTTATTAGTTGCGTCAAAAATAATATTGAGAAGAGGTAGTACATAAAATCTGTTTATTTAGTAACTTTTTTTATAACGAGCAGGCGTGTCACCTGATGGTAAGCAATCAACGCCGCCCATGGACACGAGTAACACATATAGTGTTACTGTTGCGTTACCGACCTTTTGTGTGGGCTTCCGGGTACCTCTCTCGTCGAAAGAAACGCGGTATGAGCCACTTTACGTCGATCTTCTGAGAGGTTGTGGTATTTCACCGGTCGAACCGGCCCATTCACGCAGCGAACTGCTTGGCTCTACCACTGTCAAAAACTTGTGATGTTCTTAAAATAAAAAAGTTTGCAAGAAAACTTTTCAACGGTTGTGATGATTTTCTTAAAATAAAACATATAAAATCTCGAATCAGTTGTCACAAAGCCTGTTCTGTTCAAAGTTTGTGATGGACATCGGAAAAAAATAACTGTAGCCGTAGTATTTTGACTATCACAAAAATACAAGCGGAAAAGCGATTGTGTGAAGAAAGACTAGGCAATATAGTAAACTTCCAGTGAGACAGAAAGTCAGAACCACAGTAACACACTCCAGATCACACCAGAGCCCATTTGCCTCTATTCTTTTGCTGTGGGTACGCTGTTAACAGCAGAAGGATCTTCTGATCTTTCCTAGTTGGAAGGTTGCAGTTCAAACTAACACGGTTTGAAATGAATTTGTCTCTACTATGACTACCGATGCAAGGTTATCATTTTTCATATTCCGTCGGCTATTGCTCAGTCTTGCTCCCTGGATGCATGCGTGTCCTATGTACTGTATTGTCGCTACAAAGTAACGCGTAGGTACATTTCTTTTTATTTTGCGCACAAATACAACAATATCAAGTAACAATCGCATGGCGTAATTTTTTTTTTCTTATTTCATTTTCTTGTTGTTAACCAAATGTATTGACTAACACAACTAACAGATGGAGGTGGATCGTTTTAAAAATCATTGAAATGTATTTTTAATTTGACTCGCTTATAAAATTATTATTTTTTAAACATTTTTAAAATAACACGTGCATTTGTTAAACCAATGTTTTGTCTTCAAAGATAAAATCATTAAAATAGTAGTTTGTAAATAAATTTTCACTTACCACCAATTACCGAAAACGGCTTGTACTAGAAGAAATAAACACCACAAAACTTTCCAAATGAGCTTCATGCTGCCGTGTGGATAACTATTCAGTCACCTTAAACATCCTATTTTGTAAATTAAACTTACAAAAGTTTCGCTCACAGCACTTCACATTTAAAATTTAAACAAACTTTAAAAACATAATTTGAAATAAAAACAAACGCACTTAAACAATAACCATATCACTAAGAAAACAATGTAATCACAAAATAATGAATAAAACAAAAAAGTTTTGTAAACAAACTTTTACAAAGTTTACTTTCGCCTGTAATGAGTGCAGCTTTAAAAAAGAAAAAATAAACACCCGCTCATTCAAACTTCAAAATTTAAAATTCGAACTCGAAAAAAGATTTTGTATGCTGTCCGTTTACGTTTAGACGCGACGCGCTTGCGACCCGCGCGCATTGAAACACAAAACCAGACTGGCTTGCTTTGCTATAAGCCGTTTGTAAGTATTCCATAGGATTCTCCGTAGGGGAAGGGTCGAACCGGAGGGCGTGTAGATGCAAGACTTTGCTGCACGAATTCATCCTTCCATGGCCCTTACTATGAACCGCATAAGCATTGCAGATAGGAATGTTGATATCGTGCAAAATGTCAAAACAGATCTTATACTATCGACAAGCCTTATTAAAGTTGCAAAACCATACACATAATCACTATAAGTATTTGTATTTTTAAAGAAAAAATATACAAGACCATCAATTTTGAGCTTATCCTCAACTCCTGAGCTTAATACCGTGAGTTATAATCATTTCACAAATTGATTTGCTGATCGAAAGATAGGATTTAAGTGCATAAATGCCAACAATATGTATTTATTGTGGTGAATAAATATCCGATGACTTCGATGAGATTTTTTATAATTTATCACAGCATTACTTAAATATGGTTATTTATTATTTAGATTTTTAAATATAAATCACAGTGACGCGACGGGAGGATATCAGCCGACAAGTAAATTAACATATCACAATATTAGTAATCTTCATTTTGCTGTTATTTAAGTATATCTAGTTTTAAATCTATCAAATGAACTAGCTGTTTGATAAGATAAGAGTGCAAAAAATAAAGATTAATAATAACCATGTTTCTAAAAATATTCCGACCAAGGTAACAAATTTCCAAAGTAGAAACATGATGAATACTGCTACACATCAGTGCATTTTACAAATTGTATATAAGATGAATATTACGAGTTCGAACTCAAAGGCATAACACATAGTAAAGATATATGCAAGTTTCTGGTCTGTTTTTATCCTAGTGATTGAATGCAAAAAAGTACAACAATGACTTACGAGTCACGTGAATAAATTGTTAAAACTAAGTTAGTCAAATTACCAATGCTAAATGATCAATTAATGTCAAATCATAAGTTAAATACTCCAAAATATATGTACCAAATCAAGTAAAAATGAAAGAGATAACACCCTCTGTATTGATAAGGAAGCCTGATGTAAGGGGTGGATAAGAAGAAGGAAAACGCGAACTCTATAAAAAGTATACAGCGTGAACGGCTAATACACATATAACGTAGTTAACAAAACGTTAACTTAAAGAACTTTACAAAATAATTTAACAATCCTGAAGCCGATAGCAGATGTATTAAGAAACAATCTGCGAACTAGTAAATCTATAACTAATAGAAAGCAAATCGTAATATAAAATGGAGGGTAAAAAAAAGTTAACAATGGCTTTACCTGCCTGCCATTTCGTTCAGCGTGTTTACAATGTCAGTAAACCAATAATTGTTACTAAAAAAAACCTAGCCGACGAACTGTAAAAGATATCTTTAAGGGTGAATGCACTTATAGTTGAAATTACAAAAGAGTAACAAGGTACAAATAAAACTAACAATGAAAACGAAACGCTTATTATAATGGAGTCGGGTAAAAGCGTTAATAAAAAACTTACAGCAGGGGTAGAGGTAGAGCCACGCAGTCCGCTGCAATAATGGGCCGACTCGACATGTAAAATAACACAACCACTTTGCAGAAAATCGACAGAAAATAGTTCATGCCGCGCTTCCTTCGGTGAAAGAGGTAGCCAGAAAACCACCTTTCATTGCTTCTCCCACCCCTATCTGTAGGACTCTATCTTGAAGGCTGGTAAAGCTGTTATCCTCTTTGTTGTCCATCAAGTATACGATAAAGAATACACCGCAAATATGATGTTATTAAACATTATTTATCGAAGGCTAATTAAATACTTATATTTATTATACATTACGACGATTCATATAAAGATAATTTTTAATGTTGAAATTGTATAAAGATTTTTGCAACTTGATCGCCGAGATGTCAATATAAATTTAGATATATCGTCGACTGCAGTATATTCAGTTCTATTCGTTTTACTTAAAGTTGCTAATTGAATGGCAATAATAAGCGTAGTTTAAAGGAATGCAAACCGATTTACTTGGCGATCTCAAGTATTTAAAGACATCATTTAAGATGGAAGTAAGACATGTCACAAGGCTGAACAGATCCTGTCGACACATAAAAAGAAAGAACAAGTGTCCCGGTTAATTTTTGTAGTTGCGCATCTCTTACTGTCAGACATTTATTGAGGATGCCAAATGTAATTATGTTTTTTTATATATCGTGTTATTAAAGACAATTTTTATCGCAAGTCATCTATAAATTGATTAATCAGCATAAGAAAGGAATGTATGTGTATACTTACTTAACTTTACGCCAAGTTTCTTGCTGGATCGGCATAAAAAAAACAAAATGAAATAATACACGCTTATACCTCGTAACTAATTTGGATAAAACTAACATTTATTTTAAAAAAGATTGTAGTTCAAGAAAAACTTAATAGAGGGGTGACAATTGAGTTACAAGCTTTTGACAAGTTGCGGAGATCCCTAATATTGCACAATGCTGTGAGTCATCGTTATCTTTCCCACATAAAAATCGAATTCCTACACGAAACTTCTGTTTCAGAAGAAAAGCTTTTAAACATTATATCGTCAACTTCGTAGATTTTAATTAAAAATTATATACTGTACCTCGGACATATCGCATAAATTTATCGGAATTATCGCTAAGCGGTTTAACGAAGACTTATAGCGGTGACAATCTTAGTAAATCAATTACAGAAAAAAAACGTACACACAAAGAACTTATATTCTATTAACAATCCTTAAACAACATAGTGAAATAAAATATAGCGTAGTACAAGATCTTAACAGGGACCGACGTAGATCATATGTGGTATCTAAACAACATTATTTTAAAACCTCTTTCTGTAGAAGATTTTTTTGTTATCAAAGTTCAAACCTGTACAATAAAATTAATAAAACTCTTAACATTGTAAATAAATCTAGATATGAAACCAAGAAACTTATAACTAATTGGCTTTTGAGTTTGGATTATGATGAGAGTGAAAAATTACTACATTCGAACTTTAACAACTGATGACTAACAAATTAAACTGTTAAATATAATAAAATTGTGTAATGTGGATGTGAGACTCAAGTAAGAAATATTTAATTGTATGTTTTCTTCCAATCTTTAGTATCGTCTCTTATAAATTTTCTGTATCACAACTATTTGGAGAGGCCAGGAGACCCATAGCACAGGGTTTCCCTAGTTTGGGCTCCTGTCTCCCTTTACTCAATTGCAATTTAATCAACAATGTCACTATTAGTTTTAAAGGGAGAAAATAAACGTTATTTTTATTTATTTTTTTTATTTTATAACTTGTCTGTGACACAAATACGGCTGAAATCCTTGCGTTTTATTGATAAAATAATAGTTACAGTCAAGAACTATAGACCTATTCACCTTTGAAACTATTAATTTTTAAATCAATGTCTTATCAACTATTATTTTTTAAGCAATTTCCTTTAAGAAACGAGCATACTCCCACCTAAAAGGCCGGAAACGCTGATGCGACGCCCCTGGTGTTGCAGATGTCTATGGGCGGTTGTGGTCACTTTCCATCAGAGGACCCGCAAGCTCGTTTGCCCCTTTTTCTCATAAAAAAGCAATATGTACATCTTTCGTATCAACATCTATAGTCTAGGGGTTCAACACTTCGACTTATAGCTATAGTTCAGAGCTTCCGAGTTCCAAGTTCTGAGTGATCTTTATACTTTGCTATATGACTAACCAAACAGTACCTACCCGAAAAATTGGCTTTCCCTAAAAAGGTGTAGGTGCAGGGTAGGCTGGGACCTTGCTTTCCATAAGTTACAACCCTGACACACTTTTTTCGCCTGGCTCATCATGCATTCACGTCGGTTTCGGGGATTTCCCTTTGTTAAACAAACCATTTCTTTGGTCGTGGTAGCTCCTTCTTGGTCTCCCGATCCCGACTCTCCCTCTCACATTCGCTTCGTACAGTCTTTTACTCAGTTTAAACCATGTTAGCA
The DNA here is from genome assembly GCA_905147225.2 of Euproctis similis. Taxonomy (NCBI): domain Eukaryota; kingdom Metazoa; phylum Arthropoda; class Insecta; order Lepidoptera; family Erebidae; genus Euproctis; species Euproctis similis. Next base: position 20,504,841 of record LR990106.1, read on the forward strand.
TACTTGTATCCACCTTAGTCACCATGTCATCCTTCAACTTTTGTTTTTCTCTGATCACGCTATTTTTCATTCGATTCTCAAGGAGAACTCCACAAAAACTTATTAGAGAAAATCCACTGCATCCACTTTACTTTCATGTTACGCCTTCCATACCCAGCACTCACCCTCGTAATACATTTTTTTTTTATTTTGGCCTGACCAGTGCTTGAGAACACTTCCCCTGATGGTTATGGATAGTGAGGTCGTTAGTGATAAACTTCACTGCCCTTTTAATATTTTTTGTTTCTTTTTATGGGTGGGTAGGGCAAACGACATGCTCGTTTGCTCTGCCCTCCCATCCGTGTCGCCTGATGGTAACTGCAACACATGTAGAGTATAAGGGAGGTGGGCCTCCGGGTACCTCTCTCACCGAACGAAACGCGTCATGAGCCACTTGACCTCGAACTTCTGAGAGTTCGTGGTATTTCACTAGCCAGCCCATTCATGCAGCGAACTGCTTGGCTCTACCATATTTACTCCCTTTTTGAAGACATCCACAGTAAAACTGCTAGGGAACAGCTATAAGGTAGACATGGTGGGTATGTCGACATATTATAGCTTATTTTAATCTATAAAATATAAAACATATGGTCAACTGGAACACTTGTGAATCCCTTAATGAAATAATAGTGTTACACAATTCCTATAACCATATCTTTTAAAGTAAATTGGATACAATTGAGCGAATCACTTGTTGGGATCTATTGTACTAAATTCTTGGATTATGGTGACAATTTTATTTATAGCAGAGAGAATATAAACTGCTCGTATAGTTCTTTGTTGTTGAAACAATATTTTATTCGGTCCATAAATAGTTTTTTTGGTCGTATTCGTAAATATTTCCGATAAGTCCCAGTAACAGTCCCAGATTCTAGTACGGTACAACACTTACCGTACTAGAATCTGGGACTGTTCAAATAGATGTTGGAGAACTAAAACGCCAAATTAACGAAACAATATTTATGTGTAGACATACACATACATATCAACTTAGGTGCGTATGTATAATATGTATATACATGTATAACTTCTCGCCAAGTCCTTTTTGGGATAAGCAGATAGAACAGAACGCAATAAGACACGCTTCTCGCCATGATATACGCCTCACGGGCTTTTTTGACTTTCATAACTCGTGACATACACGCTCATCGGTTTTTAAAGCTCCTGAAATCAGCTTCCTCTAGAACTCGTTTGGTCATGAAAAGTGTGCCATGGCCGTCTTTGACTCCTACATCCTTCCGCTTTTGCACTATATATCTGCTTAGTCAATCTTGCATCATCCATTGTTTCTAAATGTCCGAACCATCGGAGCATGCTCTTCCTTACTTTTACACCGACACCCAATACACTATTCAAAATAAACTGTTTGAAGCAAACAAATTCTATTTAATTGACTAAATTTTCCATTGTTGTAAATAAAATTAATGAAAAATATGTATCGATGACACAGAACATTAAAACTATTAATGTCGGTAAAGTCACAAAAGGTCGATAAAGCAGTTGCGATACAGATGCATGCCGATGGCGTATAGAAGTTTGTTGTACGCTAACTGGCAATTACATTTCATATCTCTTGTATACTCGTAGCAGACAAAATGACAACAAAACAATAACATAAAAGAATCGATATTGGCAGATACAAATGAATTATCTATAAATGTCTTTAATACATTGATTTGCAGAGTTCAGTGCTATTAGGTAAGACCAACTTTATTTTTTTCGTAAGAAGTTGTACATCGAAATAAAATTAAACACTTAAAACTTTAAACAGCCTTTTCTTGTCTTCATTATAAGAATCTTATGATATATAATATTTAATTTATTACTAAATATCAAATAATATATTTTATTTTTTTATTTTTAAGTTGAGCATTGCCGCGTCGTACGGAGATTGTATGAATGATGAGATGTATGAATTAAAATACATATATAAATTTTCATATTAAAATACAAACTGTAGTTGAATATAAAACACAAACATATTTTAAAAATTACTTTTAAATATTTAAAAAGGAACAGTCCAATTAGATTAAATTTGGTACGAAGATAGAGCCTTGTCGAAGAGCGTGCTTTAAAGAGTGCAGTGGCTTTCTCAATTATAGAGTTCGCTGATATTAATGCTCTATATAACATGTTTTTTATTAAAAGATTGGATGTAATAATTACTAATAGAATAAATCCAATTAAATTAACTGTATTTTTGGTAAATAATTATAATATTATAATTTAAAAACAATGATAAACTATATTATTATCCATTTAGAAAAATATTAAGCTTAGTATTTTATGGAAGCGACATGAAAAAAAAATATAGGGTTTCGGAGATCTCTTCGAATATAGTACTAGACTATATTTGATTATAAAAGATCATGTTTCATATTAGTATATTTGAGTTTCGGAGGTCCAGCGATCAAGCACCCCGCTTCTGAATCAAAAGGTCGCGGGTTCGAATCCTGGCGCACACCAATGCTTTCCGAAGTGGTTTTCGGAAGTTATGCATGATAAAAATCGATGACTGAAACCTTTGTGCCCGGTATGGCAATTGGTTCGCTACCTATTTCATTTGGGACGTAAACATAACGGCGAGACGAGGCTTAACAGCCGCTGCCTACACCTTCGGGTAGAAAAAGGCTTGGAGTTATGTTAAATTATGTACCCCTTCATGAAAGTCTTGACTGAGATATTTTAATAAAAGATTATAATAATATTTTTTTGTCAGCATCTTCTCTATCAGCTAGTGAGTCTACACGGTGAAGTTAATACGATGCTGTTATTAGGCGAATAATAAGCCGGCATATTCCATACTCAGCCATTTTGTACGATATCATATCTTTGTATTTTTATTTTATTCATAGACTAATATCTCTCTCTCTCTATTCGTTTATTCTTTTGTTTACTTCATATATAATAATATGTCTGTACTAACATGTACCATGTTTGGATAGGTACAAATGTTTTTGTTTTTCCAACGCTCTGAAGGTCGTTCAATCAGAATTTGAATTAGTAATTGCATAGAAGCAAAATTGGTACCTATAAGAAAGGTCACCGATAAATAAATCGTAATACCTAATGAATAAATGACATAGCGCTGGAGCAATTTTAAAAATGATTAAACATCTCTAAAAACCTCAAGCTGCAGTTTATTTTTTTACTATTTTCTATGTAGACTTAGATTTATGTGTGTTGAACACGTCGTCTAGTCAAAGTTTCTTTTATGATATAGGAGGATCAAACGAGCATGCGTGTTACCTGATGGCAATCAACCAACGGCGTACGTATTACAAGTGTAACAGTTGCATTATCGCCCTAGGAATAAGGAATAAGGAAGGCGTCGGAAGTGGATTGGGAACGGAACTAAGGGTGCCGGACACCTCCCTCACGAGCGAAAAGCGGCATGAGCCACTTTACGTCGATATTCTGAGAGGTCGTGGTATTTTACCGATCGAGCCAGCCCATTCAAGCACTGTTAAGTTTCAAGTAATTATTCATAATGGTCTATAGCTCTTTACAGGAACTCAATTAATACATATATTCAGCGCGAAGTGTTTAAACCTTTAGTGCTGCCTATGCCCTATTATGCAAATCTGACATCTAAAAACTGTCCAGCTCTTTATGTACGTATCTAGGCTAACAGATTTTCTGAGAACATACTGCGATAACAGGTGTAGTTAAGTATAATGAATAGAATGAACAGACTTAACAGTAGGTTACTACTACCCACCCAACTGCACTTAGACTATCCACAAAAGAACTTGAAACTTTTTTTTATGGAATAGGAGAGCAAACGAGCAAGCGGGTTGCCTGGTCATAAACAACTGCCGCTGCCCATGGACATCTGCAGTAGTAATGCACCTGAGTAGGATACGAAAGGAGGCCGCCATATGATATAGATATTTTAAAAGGCCGTGGTATTTCACGGGTCGAGCCAACCCATTTATGAAACTAAGTGTGTAGCTCTATCACTGTTGGAATTACTGTTGGGATATTGGTCCTAACATTGGTCGAATTAAAATATTAAGTGGTACATAAATGATTATTTTCTAAATTTGATCATTATTCAAAACTACCTACTTACAGACTATTCATTATTTATAATAGTGTTCTTGTAAATATCTCAGAGGCAAGGATTTCTGGAGTTCTTGAGACGACGTCTAATAAAACGTAGTGTAGGATGCGGTTGGAAACGAACGGCCGAAGATCGAGCACAGTGGCGTGGCAAAGGAGAGACCTATGTCCAGCAGTGGACGGAGATAGGTTGATGATGATGAAAGTAGTTTTTATAACTGGGTAACGGTTTAGGTGTAAGTATTATTCATAAACTACTTGTTTGACGACAATTTTAGGTGTAGTTAGCTTTAGTTATCCTTTGCTGAGCTCCATAAAACCTTCTACTAAATCTGAACAAGTCTTAGATTCAATTGAAACCAAAATAGTTAAAAACACTATACAAATGTAAATGGCTTTTTTTTATGGGATAGGAGGGCAAATTAGCAGGCGTGTCACCTGATGGTACGCAACCAACGCCGCCCATGGACACCAGCAACACATATAGTGTTACTGTTGCGTTGCCGACCTTTAAGGGATAGGGGAAAGGAAAGGATGAGGAAAGGGGGGTGGGCCTCCGGGTACCTCTCTTACCGAACGAAACGCGGCATGAGCCACTTTACGTCGATCTTCTGAGAGGTCGTGGTATTTCACCGGTCGAGTCGGCCCATTCATGCAGCGAACTGCTTTTCTCTACCACTGTTAGAATTGCAATATATATGTGCTACTTTTAAATATAAGCTGCATTAATGTAGCGGTTAAATCGGTTTATAATAACTTAATCCCATAATTACTGGTTCGTATTCGCAAACTCGGGTGCAAAATTGAATCCTTAGAAGCTATGAATTCTACATAGCTAATATCTATAAACTGCAAGATTGACTAAGCAGATATACAATGCAAAAGTGGTTGGATGTACGAGTCGAGGACAGCCAAGACACACAATCCATGGCCAAATAGAACGAGTCTTTAAGATGATGTTATCAGGAGTCTTATAAATCTACAAGCGTGTATGTCATGAGTTATTAAAGTCAAAGAAGCATGTGAGGCGTTTAAGAATTTTGTCTTATGGCGCCCTGTTCTCTCTGGGCACCCCGCAAGGGACTTGGCGTGAAGTTATATATGTATGTATAAAATGTAGATCGCTAGTTTATAATCAATTAACCAGAAAAGGGACAGAATTAACACAGCGCCATTTGGTCCAGAGCTGAATGATCAAGCTATATATTATAGCTACGAAGCTACGAAAATCATTTATTAACAAATATATCTTAAGCAAACATTTTTATATCATTACATAGTATAAAACAAAGTCGATTTCCGCTCTCTGTCCTTATATGCTTATATCTTTGAAACTATACAACGGATTTTGATACATTTTTTTAATACTTAGAGGTTGTTAACAGGATGGTTTTTATCTATAATTCATGTATGACAAAGAAAAGAAAAAGTGATAAATCCAAAATTTACTTATTTATTACTTTTGATGCGGCACAAGGTTCGCCAGGTCAACTAGTACTAACATAACACAAATAACAAATCTTGGACTAGAGTGAGGGCAAAATACTCGACCTTTGCAATTAAGTTACTACAACTAACCATTTCATTTAATTTGAAGATTCGTCTCACACTTGACCTTTATTAATTATAATATTTTAATTGGCGTTAATAAATTTGTTGCATAATATGTATTTGTGTATTACTATTTTCAGTTGTTTATTTTGTTAAGTTTTTTCCACTTTTGAAATTATTCTTCCCTTTGCTGCGTTTTTTACGGGATAGGGGAGGAAACAAGCAGGCGTGTCACTTGATGGTAAGCAACGAACACCGCCTATGGACACCTGCAATACAGACACTGTTACAGTTGAGTTGTCACCCTTGAAAATAGGTTAGGGTAAGGACCGGAAGTGGGATGGGGAGGGGAGTGGCTAGAGGGGAAGGGGATGGCCCTACAGAAACTTGTCTCATCAAGTAAATATCGATGACTTGACAACATTGTGCCCTGTGCATGACGAAAGGTTTCGCCACCTATTTCATTTGGGACACAAAAATTTGACTAGTTCAAACTTTGCCGATTCTTTCACCTTTGGGTATAAAAAGGCGTGAAGATATAAAAATATATGTTTTACACCAAATTGAAGTGACTCAACAAAATCAAAATAGAAATAACTTATAAGAGCGCACCATATTCCTAACAATCGATGCACGAAATTAACCAGTTTTATGTTCAAATGTATTCACAAATACAAGTTTTACGGTGGCCTGCTCCAATGGTACATATGGCGCAAATAATAACATAGCTCAGGTAAACGAATCAGTTTACACTGAACTTATTTTTACAATAGTGCTGTGCCGTACTCAATAATGCTGACATCGATATTTTTATCGAGCACCGATTTCTTGAGGTTTAAGTTACATCGTGAAATCATATATTATTTTAAAAAATCAACTAAGTATAACCATTTTTCGCTAACATAAAGGTTATAATATAACGTCACGGCCTTAATCGAGGAAAGTAATATTAATCGTGCAATTTCCCGAATAAATGTCATAGTCATAAATGAGGATACCTATTGTCACACATTTTTTTAGCTATCGACATATTTATCTAACAAATTTTATTACCGGAAAGTCATTGGTGTGAGCCAGGATTTCAACTCGGAATCTTTGAATTAAAAGTTTAAATGCTCAACAACTTTAAATAATATACTAAATTTAAAGTACGAGAGATTCAAATCTACTAGTGACGTCTTACAACAGCCGTGGGACAAGGTGGGGCGAAGGGCACTTTTCTCTAACTGGAGCGGTGCAGCCCACCAAAAGTACATCCATACTCGTATTTATTTAATTATTATAATTTTTCGTCACGATTGTAAAGTAGTTCGCGGTTTGAGCAAAGAAACACACCAAATTACTTCTTGGATGGTGATCTAAACATAATAAATTACTTCTATATTTAAATAGAGATAGCATCGATATCGATAAAAAATACTTCCATATTAATACACTTCACTATATTTATTTATCAATATACTGGCCTGTATCAGTGGTCAATCATCGCTGTGTTTTCCTATCAATCAACGGTTTGGAGCCAGACTCATCCGTCTTTATAAAACACGTGGGTAAATTTAGTGTGTATATTGTTTCATTTTTACAACCAATCAATATGTTTACATTATAAAACCAACGTTATTTACGATCGTAATAAAAGTCGCTGTGTAAATTCGTGTTTTTGTCGGAATTTTCTTGCTCACCTTAATTTTTGCGATGATTAACTTGACCTTATTTGTAGGTGGTGTTAGAAGATATGCTGACGTATTTTATGAAGGAATGAATCTTAGATGTAATTAATAAGATTAAATAACCGGTCCCATAATAATAACAACTTACCGCTCACGTTAATCACATAGACTGTTTATACCTACTACAGGTAAAACTTTAAAGACAAGTAGCCAACTCTACTTAAGTAACGATTTTATTTCTTTATTGAAGTGTCAACGTCATTTGATGACTTTGACATTTGATTATGTCAAATAAGTGTCAATGTGACACTTTTGAAAAAGGATGCATATTCTTGTTTACGTATCAATTTGTTTTTGTATCAATTTAGTTGTGGTAGAGCCACGCTGTTCCTCCGCCGGCTCGATCGGTGAAATACCACAACCTCTTAGAACATCGACGTAAAGTGGGTTATGATGCCTCGTTTCACTCGGCGACTTCTGGTCACACTTCCAACCCATTACCTATTCTACTTTAAAGGCCGGCAACGCAACTGTAACACTATCTGTGTTGCAGGTGTCCATGGGCGGTGCTAGTTGCTTACCATCAGGTGACACGCCTGCTCGCCTATCACTTAAAAAAAATCGACTACCTAAACAAACATAAACATAACTTCACGCCTTTTTCTACCCGAAGGTATAGGCAGTGGCTGTTAAGCCTGGTCTCGCCGTTATGTTTACGTCTCACATGGGTGGTGAACCTATTGCCATACCGGGCACAAAGTTATATAACTTTCGAAAATAATTTCGTTAAGTTACTGGTATGAGCCAGGATTCGAACCCGTGACGTCTTGATTCAGAAGTGGGATGCTCGACCACTGGACCACCGAGACGCCACACAAAAAAGTTTTAAAGTTCCTTTAGGTTCCCTTAGGCCCTGGATTCCGAGGTAAAATTCTAACGGCCCTCCACAACATAGTACATATAGAACACTGCAAGAAAAACTTAGCGTAGTGGTGGGGTAACAAGGTACATAAAATAGTTTTTTTTTTTAAGTATGTACTGAATAGTACCAACTTTACTCTTCAAAATTTCGAAATACCACATGGGATTATCAATTTGATTGTGATTACATTGTAATATAATAAATTGTTCGTTTCCTATAAATCTTAAGGCCACACTAAAGTAAACATATTATTTTATAATAATAATAATATCTTAGACACAATTCACAAAGCGCCCTCTAGTTCCAAGCTAAGCAACTAAATGCTTGTGTTATGGATACTAGAGAACGGATATTAATACATATATACTTTTTTTTGTAAATACATACTTATAATACATAGAAAAACACCCAGACGCCACACAAATATTCATGTTTGTCACAAATATTTGTGCTCGGGTGGGAATCGAATCCCCGACCTCATTGCTGCAACCGGTAGTTTTACCAATACGCCACGAGGCCCGTATAATGTAAATCCAGTTGCGTTATACTAATTATAATTCATTAATCTAAATTTCCCTTCGATTTATAACTATCACGCCTTTTTCCACCAGTAGATCTGCGGCTGTTTAACACGACTCGCCGAAGTTTTACGTTCCAATTGGAATAGGTTGCGGAAATTATTGTCATGCACCGGTCAGTCATCTATATTTATAATACATAATTTTCGAAAAGAGTTATTGGTGGGAGCCCATGGCATCCATTCCGTGTCTCCTTGATTCATAAGCGGGGAGCTCGACCACTGGACCACCGAGACGAAAAAAATATCTAGGTAATACAGTTTATACTCATGAAGTATTATTAACATAACTAGCTTTCATCAGGCATATTGTAAGCAAATGTAACTTCACTCATCTAATGTCGGATATTATTTGAAAAGATCTAGAATGTAGACTAAACAAATACTGAAGTCGTGAATTCGATGACTGACTGCGTGTTTGTATAACTTATCCAATATGACCAATATCACACTTCACTGTCGTATAATTTATTTGAGTTCAGTACTTTGTATCAATGGCACTATAATGTAACATTGTTTTCATAATAATTATTGGTAGAGTGAAAGTCATGACTTGATAAGCCACAACCTTTCAAAATTTTTCTTTAATTTTTGTAAATTCACGCCTTTTATATAAGTTTAAGGCGGCTATAATTACATCTGGACTCGCAAATAGCGTAATGTCATAGGTGGCGGCACTGATAGCATTTCCCAAAACATCGGGCAAGAGTCTAAGAAAAGATAATGCCTGCAAGTTCATAAGATTTCTACGTTGAAGATATCCTGTTTGGTGGATGTTCATGACTAAAATGAATGACTAAAATACTATCGTAAATATAAATGGATCTACAAGGAATAGATATTCTTTAATCACTTTACTATTATAACTCTTGTTTCTACTCTTACTTTCCTATTAACTGCTCAATTTACTGACAAAAAGGCGACTAGAAACAAAAGGAGCTTCGAAATAATATGTAAAATCTATTTCAAATATCAATCAAATCGACCCTCCCCGCCCTGTTATAATTAATAAACTCTCAAACAATATCTACTCGGTCGGCCATATTGGTTTACTGACGTTTCGACGCCATCTTGGATCTCTCGTTGCATTCTATGCGTTGAGAGTTGAGAACAAAGCGCAATAAGTTTCTGCACAATAGACCGGTAAAGTGATATGTACGTGAACTAATTTGATGGGTTATTTGAAGACCACACACGGTTATTAGAGCAAAATAGGTAAATACGTTGCTGTCTCGATAGATTGGTGCTTTGACTTGGAAATTTGCCTTACTTTGAAAGATTCCAGATTTGAATTCTTGCATACATCAATAATTTTTCGCCGGGTCAACTAGTCATTAACAAAAACAATACAGTACCTAACAATGATTTTTCAAGATTTAGGTACTTGTTTTATTAATGACTAGTTGACCCGGCGAACTATGTTCCGCATCAAAAGTAATAAATAAGTGGGTACATTTTGGATATATCACTGTTACTTTACTACATCATACATGACATGAATATAGATACAGCCGATCCGTTGAGACCCTCTATCTTTAAAAAAACCGCATCAAAATCTGTTGCCCAGTTTCAAGGATATAAGCATATAATGGGACAGACAGCGGAAAGCGACTTTTTTATACTATGTAATGATGATGGTACATATTGTGTCCGATATAGTTACCTATAGAATCAATGTGATAGGTATAACGGATATTCGTTTTATAATAACAATTGCAAGCTGGCAGACGGAAGAAATTTAATCGGCGGCAGCTGCCTTATGTAGATCGGGAATCTATTGCGAAATTCATAGTTTTCTCTTCTATCGGCTAATACGGCCACTTACCTACTAATGGAGAAAGGAGGAGAAGATATTTAAAAAAACAATTGTTGGGTAAAAGTATTAGTGAAAGAAAGAGTCCTATATTTCATTTAGGTTTATCACGTTAGTGGCATTATAAAAATCCATACGGTAAGGTATACCTATTTGCATATGTATTATAATATATAGATAAATGTAATACATTTTGAAATTAAATTTGTTCACATTTATAGGAGTTAGTTATTAATACATTTTGAAATCGTGGTCATTCTATCTTTAGGGTGAAGCTAAAATCCTTGTGTATTGGTCTGAAACTTGGAGAGTACGTCACTAAAGTAAGCAGGTTATTGTCCGGGACATCCGTATCGGCGGACACGAGCGGACATTATCCTCACGGCACCGGTGCGATATCCGCATATCCGCGCGACCGACGTAATAAGAAGTCAATATTAGTTGGGCGGGCGGATTTGCGGCTAATTGTTATGGAAAAGGCTTCTGTAATAATATTTATGTATTTATGAGATATTCAGCGGGTACTATTGTTTATATTTAAGAAAAATAATTTATTAATTAAATTAGGTTATTGGGTACAATAACATATACGGTTATGTGATTTCTGAATTCCTGCGCAACTGATTGGTTTGTTATAAAAAGAATAACTACTATCATAATATTTCATCGCAGAAATTAAGTTCTGCCAGATGCCTTCCAACAAAACCATCAAATACTATGAGCATAAAAATATAGAAAAGGGAAGTTTAATTTAACAAACTATTATTACAAAACGGGACTTACGTTAATAAATAATGTGCTACTATAGTATATTTATTTTTAATTTCATATTATTTAAATACTGATATAAATATCATTAATCTCTCTCTCGCGACGGTAAGGTAGAGGTAAAACATTAAAATATAGGCCATAACATACCTTGTTATGGTTACATTGCGTTGACCCAGTGGGAATACTCTTCAGGGCAATTAGTTCAAAATATATCTCCTCAGAATAATCGAATTCCATAGTTAGATTCTAATTAAATATCAGCTCAATAGTCTATAGACATTCCCACTTTCGGAAATCTTCTCGGAACATAAGTACCTATGCAAAAATATACACATAGCATCTGTGCCTACTTCTTTGTCTAAGTTTTCACATATAAATATATAAGTCATAAAAAAGCTTACTCCATACAACGTTTATATGAGTGGAAAGCTCGAGGCACCCCGATAGCGAGGCTAGTTTACACAACGCCAATTAGGTGGAGCCCGGGGGCGCCAGTGTTTTCACATGCTAATTGTATCGTGCCCGGGCTGCCTGGCCTGGCCTGGCCTGCACTACAGACACATTCTGTTTACCCGCCACAGGTATATTTGTATCTACCTACTCAAATAATATTATTATATATTTATTTATGCTGAAATTATTATGGGATAAATGCGCCATTACGCTGAATACATAGACAATTTAATAAATTGTCAAGATATCGTATCCTATTACTTAAAGAGAATAATTTTGTTTTGGGCGTCTCGATTGAATAATAAAACGTTTTTTTGTTGTAACTTCACGCCTGTAGTACCCGAAACCGTAGGCAGATATTTCGTTATAGGGTATATCGTTTGTTGAAGGTCCGCAATTAGGTCACTATTCCTCTACGCGCTGGATTATTTTTTTAGTTTCTAAGAGAGTTATTGAGTGAGATGGTATTGAGATAAATCTGTAAAAACAATAAGTAAAATTAAACGTGTTTTCTATTATATTGACATTTTTTCGTTAGTTATCCTAAGACAGGTCACAGTAGGATTGATTTTATTTTCATAACAATTAATTTCTCAAACTCGTTTGGTGGCACGGATGTATCCCTCTACTCACTATGTATGGCCTTATCGTATCAAATCGGCTGACGATCTAGCTGATTTAATTAGACTAGATGAAAAATAATGAAAACAAAGATAATTGGACAGATGTTTTAAAAATGATTTTTAAAATTCCGACTGAATTCATTGTGTAATGTGTGCATATTATTGATCAAGACATGAAATACTAAAAGCTCTATCGTTTTAAGCAAAATTTCAGGATAATTCCGTGATAAAAGATCTTTATTAATTTCATTTAATTAAAAAAAAATATGTTTCATATGTATATGCTTCTTGAAACTTAATAATACTTATTTTATTAAGTTATGGGGGGTTATAATTATTTTATTAAGTAATGATATACAACATAACATAACTTCACGCCATTTTTACCCGAAGGTGTAGACAGCGGCTGTTAAGACTCGTCTCGCCGTTAAGTTTACGTCTCAAATAGTGATGTAACGAATGTTGGATTTTAGACATTCGCGAATGCGAATACGAATATTTCCTAAAAACATTCGCGAATGCGAATATTTCTTGTAGGCCTTTGCAAACGCATTCGAATGATTCTGAGATCTAAAATGTACACAAAATTTCATCAAAATCGGTCAAGCCAACAGTGGTAGAGCCAAGCAGTTCGCTGTATGAATGGGCCGGCTCGACCGGTGAAATACCACGACCTCTTAGAAGACCGTCGTAAAGTGGCTCATGCCGCGTTTCGTTCGGTGAGAGAGGTACCCGGAGGCCCATTTCCCCCCTTCCCCATCCTTTCCTCTCCCCTATTCCTTAAAGGTCGGCAACGCAACAGTAATAATATATGTGTTTGCTGGTGTCCATGGGCGGCGTTGGTTGCTTACCATCAGGTGACACGCCTGCTCGTTTGCCCTCCTATCCCATAAAAAAAAAAAAAAAAAAAAAAAAAAAAAAAAAAAAGCCATATTGGTGCAGTTATTTAATTGTTAATATCACTCGTAGAAGAATATTTTGAAAAAGTTTCATACTTAATAAAACGTCTCGTTCAATCTTGCGGTTGGAGTTTTATAAAAAAAAAATAACTGGAACTTTTAAGTTGGATCAAACTGCATACGGTATGAAAATTTGATTAAAACCAATTTGAGTCGGGTATGGCAGGTTTTGCACGAAAGGATAAACGCAGTCGAAATAAGGGCACTGCGCAAAATCTGCGGAGTGACTCTCGCTGACCGCGTTGAAAACAAGGTTGTGAGGAAGAAAGAAGTATTGAAAGAGTGTCACGCTGGCTCATTTGCCCTCCTATCCTATAAAAAAAAGAAAGAAAGGGCAAACTCCGATGATTCGGAAATATAGAACGAAGGGATGATGCCAAATTGACCCATTGAGGTTGAATGTAGGATAAACAGACTGCCACGACATACAAATAGAACGAGTCCTGGAGGAAGGTGATGTCAGGCGTCTTAAAGATCGACGACCGTGTATGACAAGATTTACGTAACTCAAAGAAACGAGTGAGGCGTGTATGAATCGTCCCTTATTTTATTTTTTATTTTTATTGGCTAGAGGGCAAAGCAGGATTCGAACTCGAGACCTGATCCAGAAACAGGGTGCCCAAGGCCTAGTAGCCAAGAGACTGAAGACTTGGACTATAATTTAGAAATGATTATTATGTATTAAACGTAATATATAACATTAGTAGAGGTTTAATTTATTTAGTAGGTACTTGGTTGTCGAGTGTTGGTTGGTTTCTAACAAAAAACTTAAAAAAAATGGTATTTATACCTAAATATCTATGGTTGACAAAACATATTACTCGATGTTTGGTGTTATTTAGGCGGATTGGAACTAGGAACATCTGAATCAGGAGCGGGATAATGAACCAATAGGCCGTCGTGATTATTAGAATTTGCGATTTAAGCAGTATCATAAAACTAAAAAATCCTTAGGGACTCAGAAACCTTACGCATAACATGTAGGAAAAAGACGAGATACCAGAAAGTATAGTTTTATTTGGCTATGTGAGTGCAATTTTCTATACAATTCAATATCTATATATTTATTCGAATCTAAAAACAAACTGTAAGCGGCAAAATCTAGTTAGAGGCAACAAATAAGGCAAATGTTCGTCAGTTCAATTGCCATCAGTGACCATGATGAATTTTAAACACTTAAGCTCGTGGGTACACTTAAAAGTGCATTACTTTATAGGTGTTTGTTATGTGAGTGCGTCGGCCGGTTCTTTCATATGTTATCTGTATGACAATATTTACTCTCCCGCCTGTGCACACTAGCCGTAGGTACCTTCGGGCTTCGATCATGTCAGTAAACTTTAACTAAAGCAGACACCATGCGAGCACCATTGATTTATTTTAATATTTTGACCGCATATTGAATATAAGATAGGTGGTAAACGGCTTATAGATTATCAGGATCCTTCTTGATTTTTAGAACTTGTTTCTCAGATATCAAATTTTAAAATTAAACAAAGTGCCCAATTTTATGAAGATTTAACCATATAAGGGGACCGACAGCGGAAAGGACTTTGTTTTATAGTATGTACTTGATAATGATGTTGAAGATGCGTAATTTCTACTCAAGTCATTAACTAACCTTAGATATAGGTGATAACAATAAATGTCAAACCAATCGTTAACTTTCTTAAGTTTTTATTATAACGATGTAACATTTTTGTACCATCACACCTCTTATCAAGCACGCGCATCAAAATCTCCCAGTTGTTAAATATTAGACAGAGCCCACTATTACCATATCCTCTGAAGAGTTATTGGTGTATACCACTTAGGTGACGTATTATATTTGTACTCATCCCGCTACTCCGAATCTGAATTTTATAATGGGATACCTGCGCATATTCTGGATTTGACTAATGATCGCTTTAGGCGGGCTATGAAGGGACGTCTCATTGGTGGTGCATACTACACCATCAACGACTTCATGACTGACAAGTCGGAGTGGGACCGTCAAATTGCTTGCTCAACGCGGATTTTGTAGTTTGTCTGTTGGAATATGTTCACTTATTTTGGAAAGGAGGCGTTCTGTAATAATTTCTTATAGCTTTTTAATTTTAAATTTGTCGTGATGTTGTGTTTAATAAATGATACATATAAATTTTATTATTCGCCACATCTTTTTGCACAACGTTACCACTCTAATGTAAAGGTGTCGCGTCAGTTGTGCTCGACTACTGTAATCGCATAGAATTTCTTAGTTAACATGTAGAACGTTAATTTTATTCAGTTGGATCTTTATTTTGACTGTCGAGTATTCTGGCTGCTACACCTTTTATTCACTAACCTACTGCTTTGTTTTGAGTAGTGATAATAATATTGTTATTTATTTCAAATGGTTTGAAAACAGTATTTGGCACTTGAGTTTCTTGCCCGATTGCCCGGTGGCGATCGAACTCGGTGCGATAACTCGCACTGAGTTCGATCGCCATTACTAATATTAGTAATATTTTATACCTCTACTAGCCGACCCGGCGAACTTTGTTTCGCATCAAATTGCTATTTATCGGCACGCGTTTTGGCGCGGGTGTCCCACTATGTTAATACTATAATATCTTCATAAATATACGTTCAAATTAGATGCTGTAAAGGGCCAGGATCATCTATATTACATACACAATCTATTTAAGACACTTAATTGGATGAAAATTAATGCTGTAAAATGGCTTCGTAAATAAGCCATTATTTCTCGTAAAAAGTAAAGAAATAAAAATGGTAATTGTGGGTTATCTCTAAGAGATATAGACATATGCCCTCGCGGACTTTTTTGTAGATCTTCTGAAGGTCTTTAATAATGCAAAACATTGTTTTGATCTATCACTTAGGGTTCAGCCAGCGTTTGCGAATATAGTTCTAAATCTTGAAAATTATCACCTTTTTTACTACACTCTATACATGAATTATAGATCAAAACCACCCCGTTGACACCCTCTAACTATTAAAAAAAACCGCATCAAAATCCGTTGCGTTGTTTAGAATTTAGAAGATATGCGCATATAAGGGGACAGACAGCAGAAAGTGACTTTGTTTTATACTATGTAATGATTTATAAGGATTAAGGATCTAAAGAAAACGAAATAAAACATTTAGTTTTCACTCATTTTATTACAATCATTAAACAACAGCACAACAACAATACTTACATAACAAACACATCTAGAAAGTAACAACTTTTTGAATTTAAAATCAACATAAGTAATTCTCTAATTAATTACAATTCATCTTTTGCCATACCCGGCACAGTTTTTACTTGACCAGTCTTCACCTGATAGTAATTGACAGCGAGATTGTGAGTGAGGTTAGGTTTTTTCTTGGGCTAATTTAAACTCTTTTCCATCAACTTTTATATCCAAAGATGATTTAAAACTTAAGATTTTAGTATTTCCAGTTCACAAATTGATTTGGTCATTTTTATTTGATAACTATAAAACTTATTGATATTTCTTTCAAAATGTTGCATTTACAATACTGTCTTTAGTGGTAAAATCAGTTATTTAAAGTGCATAGTAGACCCATTGTTACATTTCTATACAATACCAAATTTAATATAAACCTTACAAAGATTAGTGACTTTCGTTGACCAAAATTTTCCTGAATACAAGGAATAGTTTTCTATTTACAATAAATAAAAACAACAACAATAAGAAATTAAATTTCGAATTCAGAATTCAAATTTCGAATCTACAGTTTCTGTTGTCTTTGGGTAACCAAATTTCTTATCTTCAATCTTGGGCAATTGTATAGAGTGAGTGGCGTAACCATGCCCAGGGTTCTTAAATATTGAAATGAAACTAATTTAAATAAAAAATTAATTGATGACCAGTTAACGTAAACCAACAATATCAACTACATCAACAATCAGCTAAATAATATTTTAACTGATTACAATAAGTTAAAAATAACTTTAAGAAATATTATCCTACACACATTTTTACATAAGTAGAGTTACTTTCATCTCTGAACATCACTTTTATCTCCATACCAATACTGTTTTTTGTGCTGTTGTTACATTCACACAATAGACCAAGAGACGAGGGTAGTGTAATGTGTTTACAGTATGTAATTGTTTCCAACATAGTTCCATAATAAACTTTAATAATCTGCTGATAATATGTTGAATATTTAAAGGTACACCAGAGCAACCTTTCACCATGTAAGGTCTAAGTATCATATTCTCAGATTCACTGAATGAAATATTTAGACAAGGAATAGTGTTTTGGAAAATGCTAAGGCATATTTAAAAATGTAGCTTTTATTGTCTTGTGGTACACTACCCGTTCCCAGTTGCCTCAATCCAAAACAATGACAGTATCGGTAGGGTCCGATTGTCAGCTAGCGTGGTAAAGTCCAGCCAACGCATCCTGTAACGCCCGAAGACATGGCAACGTCGATTTGTAGCCACCCGCCTTTTCTACTTCACTCTCTGACCTGTAAAATACAAAAATGGTGTTATTATGAGTTAAAGATAAAAAAAATATAATAAAAAATAAATGTGTTATGCTCTGTGACATTTACAGAACTTATAATTCATAGGTTGTGACTTCATAGCCTTGCTGGATATTAAATCTCTTTATATCACAAAAATAAAGTATTTCGACTGTAAAAGTACCTATACTTCTAATTGTGACTACAAAAATACTTCTCACACTGAGCATGACAAAAGCCTTGGACGTTATCAAGAAACATGCATAATGTTTGCAATAGGTTCTGATTGCATTTGCTTGTGCATAAGTTAATCAGGGAGTCAGATCATAGCATGATCTAACTCCCTGATTTAAAGAGATCATGCTTTGATGCAGATAACCATATGAAAAACCATTGTATTAATAAAGTCTAGTTAATAGTCGATATTAATATGGGTTACAGTTGTCATATCTAACAAATAATAAATAAAAATAAGTAGACTTACCTGACATGCTGCAAGTAACCACAGGATATAATGTTATCAATAGACGGAGGATCAGGACCACATCGATCAGGCTGTATAGGAGGCTCATATTTGTACAATGGACCCTCTTCTATAAATGGTAGAGAATGTTGGGCTGTACCACGATTGAACTTAATACCAGTTGAGAATTGTGTTACCTGTAAAATAGCACCTGTATTAAGCAGAATGTGATGCGACTCATAAATCTGCTAATGTAGATTCATTATATAATTCATACCTTAGGTACAGGAGGCAATACTTCCTCTTGTTTATTGTTAGCTATATTTTGTGCAAATGTGGTGACTATGTCTTTGGCATCACCTTCTGCAAACATGAGCTCATCAATCAGAGCTTCTTTCTCTCTAATCTTTTGTTTTTTAGCTTCAAGCTCAATACGCTGCACCTCTGCTCTGCGCAAGTCTTCCATTTGTCTCTCTATCTCTAATATTTCTTCTAATTCCAACTCTTCCCTCCCTGATAACACATCAACCATATATTACTTACATTAAATTTACAATCAATACTTTTCTCTCTAATATTCCTAATCGAGTCAATAAGGTTTTTAAAGTTATCTATGAGATATAAAATATATAATATCTCTCACACAAATAATATCTATATTGCTGTAACCCAGATAATAACTGTGGTGTAGCTGAAACAATGTGGACATCTGTTTATGATGAGATTTGCTATAATAAATGAAATAGAAAATATTTTTTCTATAATATCATTTTAACATAATTTACATTATACTATTATATAACTAGCTGACACATTCTTTCTTATAAAACCGCATCAAAATGCATTGCATAGTTTCAAAGTTATAAGCATATATGGGGACAGACAGTGGAAAGGAATGTTATTTTATACTATGTAATTATAATATCACCTTACCTATTTTAACTTTATTTTTCATAATAATTTCTTTATTATCTTTTTTGTATTGTTCAATCCTCTTATTTGTACCGACAATATCTATATTGTTTGTTAAATTATACACAATTGTTTCTATTTCTTCCAAATAATCATTGTATTCACGTAAAGTGGCAAAATCTTCTTCTTTTTTATTATAATCTCTTAGAACACGTTTTCTTATATCAATTTCTTTTTCTACCATGGAATCTTCAAATAATTGTACCCTGAAGTTATTACGTCGAAGGGGTACATTGCAATCTGGGCATGAACCAGAACCTGAAAATATATATAATATAGTCCTTGTTTAAACCATGCAGAAATTTATTCATTGAAAAACCATATTTATTATGATTGGTGTTATATTATGAGAGGTGGAATTTGATGAGCTTATTATGAAACAGTCTTGCCCATATTCAGAAAATCTCAATATTGGATAGTAAATAAAATGAAATTGAACTCAATAGCCCTAATCCTAAACCTAAGCCCAATCCTATGTCTTATATGCTATTAATATGCAGCATATTTGAAAAATATTAATAAAGCTACTTAGCATACAAAAAAACCCAGTAAACCTTAATACCTGGTGGTTATCACCGGCGTAATTAAAACTTGCACATCTAATATATTTTAACATGAAAGTGTAATTTAAAATTATAACTAAAGAAGAGTAAATATTAAAGAGCACAGCTGCCATAAAGGCTAAATTTATTCAACATTATTTACCTTTCAAAAAAAGCAAATCAACACAGCTTTCACATAGAGCATGGCCACATACGTTAACCATCAACTTAAGAGATGGATTTCTATATTTAGTAGTTTTGCATCGAGGACAGGCCTGGTCATCCATATTTCTGGTTTATTTTTTCGCAAAAGTTTAAAGTTTACAAACAAATACTGACTAATGAAACTCGAAATTTCTTAATTATATCCTATCCCTATACCAGGTACCTATAGTTTGTGTACTTGGATACAGGGTACTGAGCGAAACCGGATCATACAACTACAGACTAGTACAGACTACAGAGTACAGACTATTGTGACAGTGATGTATTTGTGTAACGACCTGGTTGCTGGGACCTTAAAGTCGAGTCTTTATTTTTATAATTTACATCATTATTCTTAACTTATACTAACCTAACCTAAAGCTTAACCTAATCTTTTTTTTTACACGAGGAATTTTATGCACACCCCCCGCCTGAGTACGGCAAGGGTAGTGTGAGACTCCCAAAGCAGTAAACTGCAATCCAACCCTAGGGCTACTCAAAAGAACCTCGTGGCGGCCTTCATCCGGCGTTAGGGTGGTCCAGTACCAGTGCCGGATTACCCTAGTAGCAGGAGTAGCAAATGCTACGGGCCCCCGGGAAATGGGGCGGGGATAGTGTTATCAGTTTCCAATTGTTAGTTTCTTATCAAAATTATTCCAAATTGCTAGGAAATCTCATCTCAGGATTTTGTAAATGTCAGAGCCTAACAGCGTCTATAGTAATTTACTACACTATTAATTACCCACAAAACTGTAACCACTTTATACTTAAAAACCCAAAGCAGATCAAGGACTCTTTGAAAGAATTTGCTACGGGCCCCGCGTTTGCTTAATCCGGCACAGTCCAGGACAATGCTTCAGCCCTCTGAATCACGCTGCCGTCGCCGCCCCTGGCTGTTACGACGGGGGCTCATCCTCGGCAAGCCTCATCGTGAGGCTCCCCAGTACGGGGCGGCTCCTACCACGCGCTGTAAAGAAGCGCGCAGCTGACGGCGCCCTCGACAAACCTCCCCGGCTTCACAGGGGGGTGGTCATCCTTCCCGGGCCGCTACCCCGGCGCACTTGCTCTCCCGGTGCCCTGAGATTGGGTAGCACGCGATGTAACGCGCTTGTCACTCTTCGCGCTCGGGAGAACATCCTCACAAAGTGCCCCTCGAAGCTCCAGCGGCTGTCCAGGGTGAGGCCCAGGTATTTCAAGTCCCTTCCTACCGAGACAGCCGTATCACCCATCTGGATCCGCGAGGCTGGGGGTTCCCGGCCTCGAGTGAGGCGGTGGAACACAGTCCTTCACATTTGTGAGGCGCTCCTCCAGGCGCAGCCTGCGGATCTGTCTGACGACCAATGCCACCCCATAAAGTTGTAACACTTTATGCATGATGTTCAGGCCGCGCGACTTGGGCGCACTGTCTGGCCACGCTGCTCAATTCAATCAGCGGCCACGTCTAGCTACCACATTCTTTAGTTGAGTTCACATGGTGCTCCGAAATAGACGTCGAAGAAGAAATAATTGTAGCGCTAATTTGATTATTCGTCGCGACGTCCAATGGCTGCGTGTTGAATCGCGATGTTTTTGCTGGCCGCGCGGCCAAGACGTAGACTGATAGAGTCTGGCCGCTGGTCGCCTAGTGCGCGCTCTCTCATATGGCATTATAGATTTAGTTGGACTAATGCGCGGGAGCTGGCGGGAGCTCAAAGCGTTTTTTCGAAATAGCTTCAGATATAAACATACTAGTGATGTAACGAATATTCGCATTAGCAAGAAATATTAATTTACGAATGTTTGGCGAATGTTTTTAATGACAAAAAATGAAGAAATTATATATAGCAAGATGATACGAAAAATGAGCTTTATATTTTGTTTAATATTTTACCCTCCTAGATTAGTATAAAAAGTATTATATTATGGATCAGCCATTAGTTATATAAATAACTGCACGACAAGTCCCTTGCGGGGTAGGCAGAGAAAACAGAGTGCCATAAGGGACGATTCAAACGCGCCTTACTCGTTTCTTTGAGTTTCATAAATCTTGTCATGCACGGTCGTCGACCTTTAAGGCTCCTGACATCACCTTCCTCCAGGACTCGTCTATTTGTATATCGTGGCAGTCTGCGTATCCTACATTCATTGGTTTTGCATTGTATTATCTGCTGGGTCAGTCTGGCATCATCCTTGCGTTCTATATTTCCGAATCATAGGAGCCCATTCTTACTTTAACATCGACACTCTCTTTCAATACTTCTACCTTTCTCACAAATTCCACTTCAGCTTCTCACAACTTCCACTTCCTTTCTCACAACCTTGTTTTCGACGCGGTCAGCGAGTCACCCTTATTTTGACTGCGTTTATCCTTTCGTGCAAACCCTGCCATACCCAACTCAAATCGATTTTAATCAAATTATCATACCGAGTTCCAGTTCATTTTTTTTATGAAACTCCAACAGCAAGATTGAACACGAGAGCGTTACATCCATTGACCTATATGTTCTAGACATGTAGTAACCTTCTCAAAGCGTGACCACTGGCCATAAGCCTACAGGCCTATCAGTGCTGCCAACTCTACCAACTTTTCGGTAGATCTACCAACTTTTAGTGTCGTAGTCAAACCTACCACCTTGTACCAAAAATCTACCAACTTTTAAAGTTTTCAAAAATCCCAAATCAAACCTCCATGAAAATAATATTGAAACTATAATTTTTTTTTCATTTTTCGTAATCTTTCTCTTGCTTTTTTACCCTTTGATGGATCCATCGAATTTACTCGAAAATAGAGGGCGTTACAGGTTGATGTACAGGTCATATCATGGCGGCTTAATAAAAAAAAAAAACAAAACAAACATCATGGCGGCGTTAGATACTTAGATCTTAAAACTCTTTCTACGTATCTGTGCTTACACTCTATATCTAACGCGATTCAATCAATAAATAACTGATTGTAATTTTTGAAACGTTTCAATTGAACACTATCAAAATGAGTGAAAGTGAAAACGAAGAAAATTCTCCTCCTCGAAAATTAAATTATTTTGAATATTAGCGGTCTGTAATTCTGTTTTATCATTAGATTTCTAATAAAAATAGTTCAAATATGTCTCATCCAATCGAAAAGTAAATTAAGGATGCCAGATTCTTATTGGAGGGTCTCTAAAAGACTTGAAAAGTATGGGTGGTAGATCTACCAACTTTTCATAGTAGGGTTTGTTGGAAACTACCAACTTGTAGAACCCTATCTCCCACCTTGACGAATTTCGAGTTGGTAACGCTGAGGCCTATGCTACAGGCTTAGGCGAAGCGTCAATTCAATTCAGTCATCTGTCAGACGCGAACCGAATAACAATAGGTACAAAATGGGTAAATGCGTAGTAAAAGAGTGCGATTCAAGATCGGAAACCCATAAGAAATTAAATGGAATTACTTTCCACACGTAAGATTAATGTTTACATTAATAATAAAATAGATAAAATCTTGAATTTTCATAATTATCATCAGTGATACCACTAAAAACTTAGTTTTAGTTTCCCACATTTGTGGGAGAGTTATTAATTTATGGAAAAGGAGATTTTAAATATTTTTGTTATAATAATAACGCTGCAGGGTGCCTAAAGATGCAGCACGCCGTGACAAGTGGGTGAAAATTATCCGATTGCTGAGAAAGGAAACTGACTGGCTACCTGCACCCGGGAGATCATTTATCGTCAATTCAAATTGATCATTCGCTTTTATTAATAAATACCATAATTAATAAATACTTAAAAATAAGATTGTATCACGAAAGCAAATTATTCACTGAGACATAAAAAAAGAGACTAAAAGGCAATTTTATACAAAACTTATGTTACACAGTGGTGTATGATCAATAATTCATCTGCCTACCTTTTTCCCAATTATGTTGGGGTCGGCTTCCAGTCTAACCGGGTGCAGCCGAGTACTTGTGTTTTACATGGAGCGACTGCCTATCTGACCTCCACAACCCAGTTGCGTGGGCAACACAATCCCCCTTGGTAAGTCTGGTTGTTAGACTTTCTGGCTTCTGACTACCCGTAACGACTGCCAAAGATGTTCAAATGACAGCCGGGACCCACCAATTTAACGTGCCTTCCGAAACACGGAGGAGCTCGTCATGATAAGATGGTCACCCATCCACGGACCGACCGCGCCAAGCGTTGCTTAACTTTATGATCGATCGACCCGTACGGCTGTTAGGCGTCCACGTTAAATAAAATAATTCCCTTTCAATATAATGAATGTAAGTACATTATTTTACTACTCAAGCGTTTTGACTATTTTCTGTATCTGTACCTAATTGTGTACACCTTACCTACAGCGATTTAAATCGCTGCTCTAAGGCAGGTGTACACAATTAGGTACAGATGAGTGTGATCCAATTTTTTTTGGAACAGCCGATCTAGTACGGAGTACACAGAGATCGTTGATCCATTCATTATTTCAGTTATCTTTTAATACATCTGATAAGAAATTAATAAGTAATAGTAAAATATTGAATTTATATTTATTAAATATTATTACGAGTACATGGCTTGAAAAAGTTGGGTAAAATTTCGTATGGGCAGGCCACCCCACACCGCCATTGCAAATTTATATTGCCATCTTTGTCTAATCAAAGTGACGGCAATGTATTTGCGATTTGTGTGACTGAGATAGATATGTTTCGTTTTAAATGTCTGGTGGTTCCAAAGCTACGTCATTGCATCTAAAAAGTGGACACTGGACACACCACAGAAATAGATCAAGATAGAACGGCCGCGATGTCATATTTCCATACATTTCGAGCGTGTCACTTTTTTAAAAACCACGCCCACAGCGTGACGTCATTTTCATTGTTAGCGACTAGCGAGCGAGCGACTAGTTAGGAGACACACACATTAGATTATCGATGTTAATATCGGCAACGTGTGTTAATTTTATTATTTTTATATTTTACCAACTTTATTGATTTTGTGTAACGATAATCATAGAAAGTAAAACATGTTAAATACTTTAATCCGACATATTAAAACCTAAAACATATTTTTTCAACAGTATATAAAATTTAGTTATAATTATTATACTGTCCTTGAAACTATACATATTTATTAAATATTTGCCTTTTTGTAAGGGTTGGCCTCACAGTCCTGGTTAAATAACGAAGCCGAACGTCTACATATACCTCGGTTACTGCCCGTTTGAGAAAAACGAAATGATTTTCCATCGGCGATTGGTCAAATTGGTGAAAACTTATACTGTCAAATAAACTGCTGCCAATGTGATTACGAACCACTTTGGTTGAAATTTGTGGTGTTAGAATAAAGTAGGGACAAAGCAAGACATGACCTGATACTCAAATTATTATTGAATTAATTTATCGATAAGTCCTAAGACTCAACGATACATGGAGTGCCCATCTCTAACATTCGAAGGCCAAACACAGCGATTAACAGACACAGCGATCAACTAGCAGGTGTATTGTGTATTTCGTTCGTTCGACGTACATTACGCGTATAATTTATACGCGCAATGTTTTTGTATACGAGCGTTGAATGCGGACAGCAATGGATATTTATCATAACGACAAATAAACAAAATATACAACTTGTGATCGTAATTATTGAACATAGTAAAAGTAAAACAATAATTTATAATCTCAAAAAAATACTTTCTACTGATTTTCTGTACTTACTGATCATACGAAATATTTCCTTTTTTCATATTTGATTCACTACTTTTGTTTTTAGAATTTGCCACAGCACAATAAGGCATATATGTGAAGTTTTATCTATTTTTTTACGTCCTGAACGCATGGCAGGAACGCTCGTTGCGTAATGAGAGCGAGTTTCGAAAAGCATGCAATATAGTGCAGGGTTTTGGCACGCTTGCCACGCCTATTCGCCGTTCTATCTTGATCTATTTCTGTGGGACACACATTTTGTGACGCATTTGAATGAGGTTTGCTCCTCTTGTATATTGAACTCAGTGGTTACATCAGGAAAAGACTCGTGTTATTAAGTATGAAACTTTTTCAAAATATTCTTCTACGAGTGATATTAATAATTAAATAACTGCACCAATATGGCTTGACCGATTTTGATGAAATTTTGTGTGCATTTTAGGTCTGAGAATCAATTGAATGCGTTTGCGAAGGCTTAAAAAAAATATTCGCATTCGCGAATGTTTTTAAGAAATATTCGCATACGCGAATATTCGCATGTTTTTGGACACTCGCATTCGCGAATGTTTGGGAAATTATTGCGAATGTTTAGAATAACAAAAAAAAATTGTATGTAGAATGACAATACGAAAACTAAGATTTATATTTTGTTTAGTAATTCATCCACCTACATTTGTTTAAAAAAAGGATTATATTATGGATCCGCCTAATTCAAGTTAGAGAACAGATAAGAACAGAGCGACATAAGGGACGATTCACACACGCCTCCATCGCTTCATTGACTCTCATAATTCTGGTCATACACGTTGAATGTATGTATGAACGTATGAATGACCGTGTACCAAATAGAACGAGTCTTGGAGGAAGGTGATGTCAGGACATCTCCTTCCTCCAAGACTCGTTCTATTTGGTCATGGAATGGAAAGTGTGTCGTGGCGGTCTGTGAGTCCTACATCCCTCTGCTTTTGCATTGTATATCTGCTTAGTTAATCTTGGATCATCCATTTTTTCTTTTCTTTTTTGGGATAGGAGGGCAATTAAACGAGCGGGCGTCACCTGATGGTAAGTGGCCAGTGCCGCCCATGGACTCCTGCAACACATATTACTATATGCGTTACAGTTGCATTGTCGACCTTTAAGGGAGTAGGATAGAAAAGCATGGGGAATGGGGTGAGCGTCCGGGTACCTCTCTCACCGAACGAAACGCGGCATGAGCCACTTTACATCGATCTTCTGAGAGGCTGTGGTATTTCACCGATCGAGCCTGTCCATTCAAGCAGCAAACGGCTCTACCACTGTTAAAATTCTATATGTCCGAATCATCGGAGTACGCTCTTTCTTACTTTTACATCAACACTCTCTTTCAATCCAACTTCCTTCGTCACAACCTTGTTTTCGACGCGGTCAGCGACAGTCATTCCGCAGATTTTGTGCAGTACCCTCATTTCGACCGCCTTTCTTCTTTCGTGCAAACTCTGCCATACCCAACTGTCGCTTCCATAAGTTAAATCTGCCCAGTGCTCCATACATTTACGCTGTTTTCTAACGCCACTTTTTTTTAGACAATCGCGGTGTACCTACCGCGAGTAAATGCATTTCTGTATAAACAATTTCTTGTATAAACAAGGACGCGATGACAGCACGCCTCCACTCCATGGGAACCTTACCCGACCTCCAGCATAGATTGCTAAAGGTCAGGAAAGCGTCCCAGACACAGGTTCCACCGTGTTTGATCATTTCAGCAGACATATCAATGCATCCATCATATCAATTCCAGCTGCCTTAACATTTTTCATACTTCGTATCGATCATTCAATCTCTTCAATAGCGATAAGAATAGAAGAATCGTCAGAATAGAAAAATTAAACTTTAAAAAAACTTATAAATATGTGTAAAGTACGTATCACGTTGTTGTTCCGCGATGGACTCCCAAATTTCTAAACCGATTTGAATAATTAAGTTTGCAGTTCATATTTTTATATAAAACTCCAACCGCAAGATTGAACACGACAGCAACATCAAGAAAAAGACACGTTTTTATTAGCTTCACCTGTATGTTTGTTTGTAGGTTTGTATGTTTGTTTGTAACCGACTTCTTTTTAGTGTTCATAGTTCACTTCTCGCACCACCATCTAGTGGCAATCAGCGGAAAGTCTACGTTATCAACTTGAAACGAGTTCCTTGTATAAGTCACAGATGGCGCTATTAACGCGCTTGTTATAGAAAACCGAACTAAAAAATATAAAATAAATAATAGTTTAAAAAAACTAAAAAACACGCTTTTTATAGAAAACTGAACTAAAAAATAGAAAAATAAAAAAAATATATTTTATTTTAAAAAAAGCGTGGGGTGCATGGTGTCAATAGTTATAAATATTTTATTGACAGATATGAGTAGAGTGATTATCATTTCGATAATATCTTAAAAAGCACCCCACGCTTTTTAGTTCAGTTTTCTATAAAAAGCGTGTTTTTTAGTTTTTTTAAACTATTATTTATTTAAGTATGAAACTTAGTCAAAATATTTTTCTGTGCATCTTATTAATCACTAAAAAACGGAACCGATTGGCTTGACCGATTTCAATGAAATTTTGTGTACAATGTAGGTCGGAGAATCGTTTGAACGCATTTGCCAAGGCTAAAAAGAAATATTCGCATTCGCGAATGTCCAAAATCTAACATTCGTAACATCATTAATACATACATACATATACATAACTTCACGCCAAATCCCTTGCGGGGTAGACAGAGAGAACAGAGCGCCATAAGGCACGATTCTTACACGCCTCAGTCGCTTCCGTCGAAATGGAATAGGTGGCGAACCTATTGCCGTACACCGTGCACGTCATTGATATATATCATACTTAACATTCGAAAAAAACGTTGAAAGTGTGAGCCCGGATTCGAACCCACAACTTCTTGATCCAGAAGCGGGGTGCTGGACTTTGCTGTTTCCATTTGTCAGATGAGAATAAGACAAAAATATCCCATTCACCAAGAACATCACATCATTAAATTTATATATTATCATGGACTAAACTTTTTAATTTTTATGACATGACATTTTAAAGAAACAAAGTTTATTGATCCTTGGTGGGTGAACGTAGTTTTGGATATTTCAAATTTTTACATAGAAAAAGATGACAATCTGTTTGAGGGTCAAAATATCCAAGTCTTCTCATCAGACGAAGGGTAAAAAATATATCTAGTAAATTGACAATCATGGGCTAATTTTATAAGCTTTTTTTCTCTGTAGCTGATATTACAAAAATGAGTAAATAGGATTTTCTTTAAACAATTGTCTGTGAGCTCCATGTACATTGCAACACCTGATAGGCAAATAATTATATCCATGTAATAATAACTTTACTATATTATTTACAATAAATAAAACAAAGATTGCTTCACAATTTTCTCATTAACCCAGCAGTGCTATCAAAAAGCAAAGGATTTTTAAATTCTCCTCTCATATCCAATATATAATGCATCCATCTGTTTTTCACCTTCAGCGGTAACTGTACTCTTGCAATATTTCTTGCTTCTTTACAGCACACAAATTGTAGAGGTACAGTCATAATGCGATTTTTACCAAATGGTGTGTAAGTAACAAGTGTTAAGTCTTTTCCACCCTTATTAAGAATGAGATAACGAACTGAGCGTAAAGTGTACATCCATATCATGAATAAAGAACCAGTACCTGAAAACAAATATTCATTAAATAATATCTTCTATTATTAATCATTGCATAGTATAAAACCAGGTTGCTTACTACTGTCTGTCCCCTTATATGCTCAGATCTTGGAAACTATGTAAGGGATACATACATAACTTCACACCAAATCCCTTGCGGGGTAGAGACCCTTACGTAAGGGATTTTGATGTTTTTTTTAATAGATACATAGATGGAATTAAAGGGGTGGTTTGTGAGTATAATTCGTTCATGTCTTTTCAAGCAATGAAAAAGTAATAATTTTCGAGATTTAGCACTATCATTTTTAACGCTATAAAATTACTTTGTTTTAATGGGATAGGAGGGCAAACTAGCAAGTGGGTCACCTGATGGTAAGCAACTACTCACCGCTCATGACTACAGAGGTGCGTTGCTGTCTTTTAAGGAGTAGTAGGTGAAGGGGGATCGGGCTTCGGTTACATCTCACTGAACGAAACGAGGCACAAGCCACTTCATGCCGATATTCTTAGACTTCATGGCTTTTCACCGGTCGAGCCGAAATGAAATTATTTTATCATAACTGCAATACTCCACAGGAGACGATTTAGGTTTCATGTCAATCTCGTACACACATCTTTATAGTCTGGTTTTACACAATTACACAAACGGAGTGAACCCACTCCAGTCAGTAAACAAAGGTCAATTATTTTTATAGTACCTAGTGTACTGAAATATGACTTACCAACTACGATAGCGAGAGTTGCTAAAGTATTCTTATATTTATTTTCACCAAGATTTATTTTATAGAGCCAAGGCGTGGAGTCGTCAACCTTCGATTTATCTACCGGCGCATCTCTCAACTTACTGTAAGCGAATAACCCCAAATAACACCAGAAGCTATATTGGAGTATAGCAAATAAATTCATGTACATAAAAAATCTGGGATTCTCATATTTAAACAATAATACATCTTTTGTAACATTCGTATTGACATTGTGTATCGTTTTGGTGGAAACAGTGCTGAAGGCCACTGGTTTTACGGTCTTGGTACAATAGTTGAAATTAGTAAATAAGCGTATTACTGTGAGGCGCTTTATAACAGAAGAACATGGCAGTAACAACATTTTAATTTAACTTATTATTATAATAACTATGTGTAGTGTGTACTAGTACTTAACACTACTTTCATTTAGGGATATTCGATATACATCGATGCATCGAAAACATCGATGTTTACAATGCAATACATCGAATCCACCCGATGTTTTGAAAAGCCGTCGATATACTCGATGTATCGATATTTTTTTATAAAACATCGAATCAATCACTTCTTCTAGAAACTTCTTGAAGTATCAAATGAAACAGCATATTTCATCAAAATCATCAATTAGTACGACTACGTAATATACTCGTGTATTATTTTACAATAATTAAATTTTACAATAATATACATGTATATTATGTAGTCGTACTAATTGATGATTTTGCTTGAGGAGGAAGCTGAATCTTGAGTATATTATGTATTTTATAATAATATATTCTCATGATAGCCCCTACACTCGGAATCGGGCCGCTCGTGGCGATTGCGTCCGTGTCCTTTTTTGTTCCACGTAGGCACTTTCCACAAGCGCTCGTGTTTGTATTTAATTTGAAATAACATGATAACTGTAATTGTTGACTATTTTTAAGTGTCTGTAAGGACCTATAAAAATAAAGTTATTTTGACTTTGACTTTGACTATACCTAATTATTTTTGTTGCTATAATCGACTGGACTATCTGCCACGATCGACAAGTTATAATAAAGATTTTTCTCATATACGGCTTTTATTTTTTTATTATGTTTATTAAAAAAATAAAAGCCATATATGAGGAAAATCTTGTTTGAATTAATAACGGAAATTGTGTAGAATTAGTTTATCTGATCTGTGTCCTGTGAAAAGTCATATATACGACGGCGGGCTAATCAATTTAATATATTTTTTTAGAAAAAGTACTCGATGTTTACAAAACATCGATGTTTTTAACCTATACATCGAATGACATCGATGCACAGTTTCGATGTATCGATTCGATAAAAACATCGATGTTTTTTCAAAATGGACACCCCTACTTTCATTCATGGTCGGATGACGGACCCACAGGGTACATGGGCCGCGTTCCACATAAAGCCCACAACGACCGTCACCGTAACGCCCACAGTAGCGCTCCACATAAAGCCCGCGGTCGTTGCGAGCGGTCGCTCGACGTCATAGATGACGTCACTGTTCGCGACCGCATCGCGCCCACTTCGCCCGCAAAATATTGGTAGGTCTTGGTGGGCTTTCAATAATAAATGACATATGTCATCAGAACTTGATGAATTTTCCGAGCCGCCATATTGCTAGCACACAGCGCTGAAGTTTTGCGTTCCACTTATAACATTCGCCCACAACGCCCGCGGCGTTTTTACGTTAGTGGAACGGCAATTTCCGCGGTCGCGGTCTTTGTGGGCTTTATGTGGAACGCACTCATGGTCGGTTTTTTATATAAACAACAAGAAAAAAGGGCGGGAAACGTTCGAAAGGAAAGGCGCACTTTTCGAATATTTTATTTTAATTTATTAAAAATTCTTTAATTTTCTTTGCAAGAACAGTCACGGAAACATAATTAATAATAGTAAAAATCGTTATTATATTTCTACTTCCCCATAAACATGGGGAAGTCTAAAAAACGCAAAATATTGCCCAACACTCCTGATGAGTTACCAATATCAGATACCACTGATTCTGACACTGATTCGGTTTACGAAGAGGATAAATATAAAATTTATAAAGTCGCAGGCTATACCCGAAAATATCAAGAATGCTGTCAGAAGTCAGAGTATATTGTGTTCCTGAATCATGAAGATGGGTCGAAGTATTTCAGCAACAATGACCGTCTTGAAATCTCAAAGGGTCTACGCAAATATTGTGTTGCAGGTGTACAGCATCTGAAGACTATTAACAAACATAAAGTCGGTATCATCTTTGACTTATTTAATAATGCTAATATGTTCATTCAAAATAAGAAATTTTTAAGTGAGCTGGGTCTAGTGGCCTCTATTCCCGCTTCGGACACAGAGGTGACTGGGGTATTAACTTCGGTCCCAACAGAGCTCTCAAACAAGAAAATCTTTACATTAATAGGTAGTTCTAGGAATGTAATTCAAGTACGTAGATTTATGCGCCGTGTACGTAATGAGAGTGGTGTCATCTCTTATGCACCTACTCAAACTGTAGCAGTCACTTTTGCTTCAACACAATTACCAGAATATGTATATCTAGACCACTGGCGTCATGAGGTAAAAATATATATACCACCATTAAAACAATGTTTGCAATGCCTTAAATTTGGTCACATAGCCAAATTTTGTAAAAATAACATAGTGTGCTCTATATGTACTGAAAACCATAATTTTAAAACTTGTAGTGTAAGTAATGAAAATGCTAAATGTGCGAATTGTGGTGGCAATCATGTAGCAATATCTTCATCTTGCCCCATTATAAAGAGAAAACTAGAAGAAAATAAAATTAAGTCACATGCAGCTCAATATTCAGAGGTCTTAAATGAAAAAAATTTTCCTCTTCTAAATACTAAATCAATTTATAACCAAATCAATAACCTAACCAAATCTGATATTTTTATGAACCTGGTAGTTGAAACAATATTAAAAGTAATCTCCAATAAAAGTAATATACCTATTAACTCTAGCTCTATTAAAGAAATGTTACATACTACACTTAAGACACAAACTTCCACTAATCTTTAATGGATACTCTAAATATTCTTCAATGGAATGCTCAGAGTATCATAAGTAATAAATATATTCTCACCAAATTTCTATATGACAACGATATACATATTGCAATAGTCTCTGAAACTTGGTTAAAACATTCACAAATCTTTCAGATATCAAGATATAATATAGTACAAAAAAATCCTGGTAATAATCACAATGGTGTTGCTATTTTAATTCGCGATTATCTTGATTATACTATAATACCAACATATTCTGACGCTTCTCTTCAGAATGTATGTGTTCAAATAAGAGTAAATAACACAGAAATAACAGTGATTAGTTTTTATAGTCCTCTTAATTGCAATCCCACATTTGATAAAAATAAATTAGACTCACTTATTAAATCTGTACCAAGTCCTCTTATTTTAGCTGGTGATTTTAATTCACATCACACTTCCTGGGGATGCCATTCTAATTCACCCCGTGGTAATGATGTTTTAGACGTTATTGATGATAATAATTTGGTCCTATTAAATGATGGAAATGTAACAACATCATGGCGTCCAAATGCATTAGATTTAACCATAGTTTCACCTTTAGTGGCCCTCTACACTGAATGGTCTGTCCTTGATAATCCATTAGGCTCAAGCTATCATCTACCTGTTATGATTAAAATATCAATGCACAATAATAATAATTTCAATAGTAATAATAATTGCAATAATTTTCATCTCCCAATATATCCAAAATTTATACTAGTAAATTGGGAAAAGTATTCAGAAAGAGTACAATATTTGTTACAGGATTTTGATATCACTAGTTGTTCAGTTTTAGAAACTTACCATAAGTTTTGTAATGTCATAAAAACAGCTGTAAATCAGTCTATTGTTTTGCAAAGTAAAAAAACACCACCAAATAATAATTATGACTGTACTAAAAAGAGACTTAATAAACCAACATTACCATGGTGGAATCAACTTTGTAATGAAGCAGTTTATAATGTTAAACAAGCATATGTGAAATTCAAACATAACCCTACTGAGGAAAATTATATTGAATTTAAAAGATTAAGAGCTCTTAAAAAACGCATTATTAGTAGAGAAAGGAAAAATAGCTGGATTAGATTGTGTACTAATTTTAATCGCTGTACGCCTCTATCATTTATTTGGAAAAACATGCGTAAATTCAATAAGTCGTACTCGTTTAATAGTCTCTTTAATGACGATAGCTGGGTTACAGATTTCTTAAAAAATTACACCCCTGATTTCACTCAAAATAATATATCATGTAACATGTCACAATCAATCTCTAACAACAGATATTCGTATTTACTGGAACCTTTTACTTTACAAGAACTAACATCAGCTATAAAATCAAGGAGAGACACAGCTTTTGGACTCGATGGGTTGCCATATATTATGTTTAAAAAAATGAATAATAGTAGCTTAATTTGTTTTCATAAAATAATAAATCTACTCTGGATACATAATATCATACCTGAAGACTGGAAAAAGGACTGTCTAATACCAATCCTTAAACCAAATAAACAGAAGGGTCATGTAGATTCATATCGACCAATAGCACTCACCTCGTGTGTTAGTAAGATTTTTGAACAGCTCATAAAACAGCGTTTAGAATACTACATTGAACATAATGGTTTATTACCTAATAATCAATTTGGTTTCCGTAGAGGTCAT
Organism: Euproctis similis; assembly: GCA_905147225.2. NCBI lineage: Eukaryota > Metazoa > Arthropoda > Insecta > Lepidoptera > Erebidae > Euproctis > Euproctis similis. The sequence goes on from LR990106.1 coordinate 20,539,711, forward strand.
TCCTCGAGAGAGAGTATTAGTCAATTTCATCTTGAAATTCAAAGTAGTTTATCAAACAACAAGACTCTCATGGCGGTATTTTTTGATATTGCCTCTGCTTTCAATAATGTAAACCTTAGTGTCCTTGCCGGTGAATTAAATTTATTAGGAATCCCTCATAAAGTAATTTCATGGATCTTTAATTTTTTAAACGATAGGAAAGTATATGTTAAGTATAATAATCATTTATATGGCCCTAGATCTTCATTTAAAGGCGTTTGTCAGGGAGGAATACTCTCACCGATATTGTTCATATTATACATACATAGAATAAACATGGTTCTGGGAACAAACATCGCAAATTTACAATTTGCTGATGACTTGGTTATATATGCATCTGGTACAAATCCAAAGTCAGTTGCTGAGACTATTACTGGCGCTTTAGATAATTTAAAAGGATATTTAAACTTTCTCAATCTTGAAGTAAACTGTTCCAAAACTAAGGTAATGGTTTTTGGTAAGGGACGTACGACACAATCTTTGGAAATTTTCTATGATAGTAGAAAATTGTCAGTTGCAACAGATGTAAAATTTTTAGGTGTATTATTTTCTCGTAATCTTTCTTGGAATCCCTATGTTGATAAAATCATAGAGAAAGCCAATAAAGCTGTAAATATTTTAAAATCATTAACTGCCACATACTGGGGAGCTGATCCTAAAATACTTTTAATGCTTTATAAATCCCTAGTTCGTAGTCATTTCGAATACGGATGTTTTTGTTTTGCCCACAACGAAAGGGTTTTAGAAAAACTAAATAAAATACAGAACAAATGCATGCGTATAATAACTGGTGCCTTCAAAACGAGCCCAATTGGGGCTCTTCAAATTGAATGTAATTTGCCTCCATTAAAAATTCGATTCGATTACTTAAAAGAAAGATTTATTCTTAAATTATATAGTAATCCTCATAATAATTTACTAAAACATCTTTCTAAAAACTTAGTCACTGTACCACATAAATCATTTTATTTGCTTGAAAATTATTCTAATTTTCTTAATCATTTAAATACCCTTAATATATATAAATCCAGCAAAATCCTATCTTGTTTCGAAGATACATATGCCAGTAAATATCCTGCTATAAACATAGAAATAAATCATAACTTTAAACATAAAGAAGAAATCTATTCGAAATTGTCACAATGGACTGACTTTGAATTTCTATACACAGATGCATCTAAAATTCATTCTGCAGTCTCGTTTGCAATATATCAAAGCAGTAAAAGATTAGGTAAGGGACATCGATTGAATAAAAACTTTAGTATTTTTTCAGCAGAGGCCATTGCAATATTATGCGCCCTGAAACATATCCAAAAGTGCAATTATCAGGATTCAAAATGGGTCATAATTAGTGACAGTATGAGTGTTCTGAAAAACATAAAAAACAATAAGATAAAAGCTAACACTAATTATATTATTCACGCCATCAAGCAATTATGGGTTCAATTATCGCAATCGAATATTCGTGTCGATTTTTTGTGGGTTCCAGCCCATATAGGAGTTGTAGGTAACGAAATGGCAGATAAATTATCCAAAACCATAGTCCATTACTCTGATTTAAATATACTTTCCGAAAATAAATGTCTCGACATCCCATTACCTTATTCTGATATTGTTTTGCTATTGAAGTTACGCATGTTTGATGTGTGGGGAAAAATCTGGAACAACTACATCCAAAATGAAAACAAAGGTCGTTGGTACGCCTCTTTAGATATTAAAGTCAATAGTCAACCTTGGTTCACTAAAAGTTCACGTTTTGTTAATAGGAAATTCTACTCCGTTTTATGTCGATTGCGTCTAGGCCACTCTAAGCTAAATCATCACCTCTATAGGATGAAAATTATTGATACACCCTCTTGTAATTTCTGTAACATCGCTGAACAGACAATAGATCATATAATATATAAATGTCCATTCTTTGGCATCCAGCGCCTTGTGTTGATGGATGGACTGCTAGTAATCTATAAACAAACAAATTTGATCCCGCTTTCCGTTCTCGAATTACTTAAGAATCCATGCACCTATTTTCATATATATAATTTCATCAATAACACTTTAAAAGAAATCTAATAATGTAAATAATTACAATTTCTTTTTGAAAATGTTACAAGTCCTTTAATGAGTTAAATGTAATTTTCTTTAGATAAGTACCTTTATTTTTGTATTTAGTTGTAAGATGTTGTAATATACTTTGTAAGTAGTAGGATATTTAAGCTAAAATATATTGTAAAATAGTTAAATTTTAGATAAAATATGTATAAAAAATAGATATAAAATACGGAAAAAATTCTATAAAATTTGAAAATAAGCAAGAAAAGAAGAGAAAGAAAACGGAAATACGAAACAAAGTAAAAATTTACAAGAAAAGAAAAACACGACATTACGAAAAATGTGATAACATAATACCCGGAAAGAGGAAAAAAGCATGAACGAATGACGAAAAAAAAATGAATAAAGAAACAATTTTATTGACTCACTGAAGACTTAAACACGAATTTTACGGAAAAGACAAAAAAAAAAAATACTGATGAAATATGAATATTGATACTTTATGGACAAAAATTGAGTTATGCACTACAGACAAGGCAGTATGGCTTCTATGCTTTAGCCTGCCCAAATGGGCAAATTAAAAAAAAAAAAAAATAAACAACAACTGTCAACAAACACTGACGTTAGTGATGATCATTGGTCAACTCGAGTTGGACTTGACTCAAGTCAAGTCAAGTAAACTCTTGGACAAGCGTACAAACTGGACAAATAATAAAAAAAAAATCCTTTCTTATCAACTACACCACAGAAATAGATCAAGATAGAACGGCGAATAGGCGTGGCAAGCGTGCCAAAACCCTGCACTATATTGCATGCTTTTCGAAACTAGCTCTCATTACGCAACGAGCGTTCCTGCCATGCGTTCAGGACGTAAAAAAATAGATAAAACTTCACATATATGCCTTATTGTGCTGTGGCAAATTCTAAAAACAAAAGTAGTGAATCAAATATGAAAAAAGGAAATATTTCGTATGATCAGTAAGTACAGAAAATCAGTAGAAAGTATTTTTTTGAGATTATAAATTATTGTTTTACTTTTACTATGTTCAATAATTACGATCACAAGTTGTATATTTTGTTTATTTGTCGTTATGATAAATATCCATTGCTGTCCGCATTCAACGCTCGTATACAAAAACATTGCGCGTATAAATTATACGCGTAATGTACGTCGAACGAACGAAATACACAATACACCTGCTAGTTGATCGCTGTGTCTGTTAATCGCTGTGTTTGGCCTTCGAATGTTAGAGATGGGCACTCCATGTATCGTTGAGTCTTAGGACTTATCGATAAATTAATTCAATAATAATTTGAGTATCAGGTCATGTCTTGCTTTGTCCCTACTTTATTCTAACACCACAAATTTCAACCAAAGTGGTTCGTAATTACATTGGCAGCAGTTTATTTGACAGTATAAGTTTTCACCAATTTGACCAATCGCCGATGGAAAATCATTTCGTTCTTCTCAAACGGGCAGTAACCGAGGTATATGTAGACGTTCGGCTTCGTTATTTAACCAGGACTGTGAGGCCAACCCTTACAAAAAGGCAAATATTTAATAAATATGTATAGTTTCAAGGACAGTATAATAATTATAACTAAATTTTATATACTGTTGAAAAAATATGTTTTAGGTTTTAATATGTCGGATTAAAGTATTTAACATGTTTTACTTTCTATGATTATCGTTACACAAAATCAATAAAGTTGGTAAAATATAAAAATAATAAAATTAACACACGTTGCCGATATTAACATCGATAATCTAATGTGTGTGTCTCCTAACTAGTCGCTCGCTCGCTAGTCGCTAACAATGAAAATGACGTCACGCTGTGGGCGTGGTTTTTAAAAAAGTGACACGCTCGAAATGTATGGAAATATGACATCGCGGCCGTTCTATCTTGATCTATTTCTGTGAACTACACAGTGTATATATTTTTTAATTTGTCCATTATTGGACAAGCTAAAGCTTCTAAGCCATACTGCCTTGTCTGACGTAATTTTTTATTATGAAGTAATGTTAATGAAACTTAAAACTAACCTAAACTAACTTAACCTACCCTAACCTAATCATACATAAAGTCGTGGCACTTTATGCATGATGTTGCGAGGGAGTCCACCACATTTACACCATTCCCCACATTTGCACTCATATACGGACACTTATTAAACAAAATGCCACCAATTTTATCCAATAATATCCATTGAAACACAAATCTAAGAAAATAATGCAAAAACGGACATGACTCTTCCACAGTCCCGCCAAAATTCCGACACAGACACACTCAGTCAGCGTTACCAACTCGAAATTCGTCAAGGTGGGAGATAGGGTTCTACAAGTTGGTAGTTTCCAACAAACCCTACTATGAAAAGTTGGTAGATCTACCACCCATACTTTTCAAGTCTTTTAGAGACCCTCCAATAAGAATCTGGCATCCTTAATTTACTTTTCGATTGGATGAGACATATTTGAACTATTTTTATTAGAAATCTAATGATAAAACAGAATTACAGACCGCTAATATTCAAAATAATTTAATTTTCGAGGAGGAGAATTTTCTTCGTTTTCACTTTCACTTTCACTCATTTTGATAGTGTTCAATTGAAACGTTTCAAAAATTACAATCAGTTATTTATTGATTGAATCGCGTTAGTTATAGAGTGTAAGCACAGATACGTAGAAAGAGTTTTAAGATCTAAGTATCTAACGCCGCCATGATGTTTGTTTTGTTTTTTTTTTTTATTAAGCCGCCATGATATGACCTCATATGGTCATGATATGACCATAGATCAACCTGTAACGCCCTCTATTTTCGAGTAAATTCGATGGATCCATCAAAGGGTAAAAAAGCAAGAGAAAGATTACGAAAAATGAAAAAAAAATTATAGTTTCAATATTATTTTCATGGAGGTTTGATTTGGGATTTTTGAAAACTTTAAAAGTTGGTAGATTTTTGGTACAAGGTGGTAGGTTTGACTACGACACTAAAAGTTGGTAGATCTACCGAAAAGTTGGTAGAGTTGGCAGCACTGCACTCAGTGCCCAGTGGTCTCGAACGTCAAATTGCGAAATCGGTAGAGCTGTCCATCAGTATATTTGTACCTATTTGTTCCCAAAATCGGTATATGACAAAAAAAATACAAAATTCAATTAAATTCGTTTAATTATACAGAAATAGTTAACTTACAAACTAATTACAAACACACTTAAGACTTATTAATTATTAGTAGCTTATTTACAAAAAAAACTACAACAAAACAGCTAAATAGGCTGTCAACATAAAAATACTTACATAATTAGTTTTTAGTACCATACCAGTGTTCTTTGGCCATATTCTCAGTCATTTTTGAATTTATTTCAAAGTCATAACAATTTGCGTCATTGAAGAGTCGTTTAGCATGTAATAGACCAATGATTGACTCAGTAGATAGCCTATTTCGTTGTTTTGTTTTCATAAGATTAATGTGCGAAAATATGCGTTCAACGTTTGCGGATGAATGCGGCAAAGATAAAATATTAAAGATAAAAGTAGGTAACAAAGGAAACATTTGAGTGTCATCGCCACGCTTTAATAAACTGACTTCATCCCAAAATAGTTCTACATCATCGGAAAATGTTTTGATTTGTTCACTATTTCTCAAAATGCGCATTTTGAGAAATAGTGTATCAATTTCCTGGAAAACTTTGCACTGAATAATATTGGGAAATAGCTTACTAATAGGAACTATCGACGCAGTTTTGCCACTTTTAACATTTGTTGGTTCAATTATGTCTAAACTTTTTAGTGGATTTTTTTTCAGTGGAAACCGTGTCGTTATTTGCTTACAGGCTTCTATATAAAAATCTAGGCATCTGCATTTAAACAAATTTACTTGATCTGGTGTTAGATCTGCTGAACTACTAAGTAGTGTATTAGACGCCGCAGCACCATAGTATACGGCGTCGATATCCACAAAATTGCTAGGGTTTTTAAAATCAACATTTTCAATTGGCGTGCTGGCTAAATATTCTCTTTTTAAAAAGCAATCAAAAATAGTTCTTAATGTTCCAGTAATTTTGTCATATAAATTGTGAATTTTCGGGTGTTCTGCTTGCATTTCTATAATCAAATCGTTAAATAGTGGTAATACAAAATCTAGAAATTCCAAAAATAATAATGTCGTGGGATCTTGCAGCTAAAAGATGATCATTATTAGATATTTGGTCTATGAAAAATAGTTTTAGAGCAGAAACTTGTTCCAATATTCTTTTCACTGCTGCATGGACTGATAACCAGCGTGTCTGAGAGGGGTGAAGTATTTTATGTACTTTTAAGTCACAAAACATTTGAAAATTTTTAAACTCTGCCACTCTTTTTGGACTAGAAGAAAAGTAGTTGTAAATGTCCCTTACAAGATTCTCTACAAAGCGTGGCAGTTTGGTACAAGCATATGAAGCGCAAAGGTGAAACGAATGGCAGGTGCATTTAAGTATAAAAATATTGGGAATTTCGTTTTGCAGCAACTTCACAACAGAATTATTACGCCCCATCATTACGTTTGCCCCATCAGATGCAAAACCTATTACATTCTTTTTATACGGAATATCATTGCTTCTAAAAAAGTTAACAATGTGTTCAAATAAGGATACTGCATTAGCATCTTCCAATGGAATAAGAGCTAAAAAACAATCTTTGATGCGATGTTTTTTGGCATATCCCACGACTAGGCACAAGTGTTTGATTGTGCTAAGATCAGTGGACTCGTCAATAATAAGCGAAAATTTAGTTTGTCGCAGATCTTCACATAAATTATCGAAACTTTCTTTACCTATAATATGATCTATTATGGCGTGAGTTTTCGTCGTAGAACATTTTATCTCTTCTGCTATTTTTGAATCAGGACAAATGGATTGTATCAGTTTCGGTAGGTGCTCCATAATAGTGAATGGTAGATTGTGTTCAGCAACAAACGAGGCCAATCTTATTTCACCTGAAAATAAAATAAAGAATTAAAATGACATAGGTATGTCTAGTGGTCATTAGGGCATTCACTATATCTAGCAGGGGAATGCCAGGCCAGGATCCTCGTGTCCTACAGCAGTATGGGTTGTTGTGATAAAGATGATGATGATGACATCTAGTATAATAAACAACGATTAGTAGAAAACAAAATAATAATAACAATGTACGTAAATAGATAGTAGGTTGTAAAAAATTACTAAATATGTTTACCTTGTTTAACTAGTGTATCAGATTTTTGAGATTTTTTCACAGTAAATGATGATATCTTCGGTTGTGATTTTATATTCTTTGATGATACCAAGTGTCCTTGTGAAGAACTATGTTTCTTTAGAGCATCTTTTCCTGATGTTATGTTAATATCCATAATACAACTCTTACAATAGGCATAATTTACGCCTTTACTACTTTCTTGCAGCCATCCTGAAAATTCTTCCTCCCATTCTTTTCTATAAAATTGTAGATATTTTTTTCTTTTTGCGCTTGTACTCGGTTCCTCGTCACACGACATTTTAACTTAATAATTTTCACAATTTTAAACACTTCGCAAACTTTGTTTTCGAAGTTAAGAATATTAATAAATAAATTAACCCCGAAATCCTGTATATATAGCCGAGCGAAAGTTTTTGGGTAATCCCTGTTATAGGGAATCCCCAAACGGGAATCCCCTATAACAGGGATTTTTCTAAGCTGTGCGCTTACTATTGCTATTGAGGGATTCCCCTTAACTTAAAACATAAATGAAAAGGGCTGCCAAGTTAGAAGTGTGAAATCGGTAAAAAGATCGGGAGAATTTCCACATATTCTCTGAAATCGTGGAAAAATCGTTGCATTTCGGTATTTCGGTAGGACAGAGCCCATATCGGTAGAAATACCGAAAAATCGGTAGGTTCGTGGTCTTTGGACACACTACACAGTGTACATTTCCGTTGATGTAGTGATGTGCCAACTCGCAAAAATACAAACTGGGTTTGACTGACGTTAAATTTCATGTAACTCGAGTTACTCATCTCGAGTTAGCTTATCACAATTTTCTTAAACGTGAAATATTATTTTAAATGTGGAATATAAAATAGTCAATGCTCGTACTTTCGACCATATCTAAATAACTTTTTTAACACAGAATGAATTAACTTTGATTATTTCTAGAAAACTACATCGATACGAAACTTAAAGGCAGTTAAAGGGTATTGACATAAAGTTGCTGATACCGTGATATGTTTGGTAATAGAGGTAATCGGAATCCTACCCTCTTTACCATCCTACTCCCTTTTCAAAGTCAAAAAAGCTTTATTTCATAGGTCTTCACATATGAGTGCTTGAGTATGGTGCCTCCTAGGAACATAAAACATGGACGTTATTGCCGCGAGCGGACCGATTTGAGTGTGGGAGCTATCATGAGAAGAATCGGTATGAAACACATGTGCCAAATACTCTTTTTGCACCATTTGAAATAAATAACAATATTGTTTCACTACTGAAAACAGGCTTGTGCATCAAAGGTGTAGTAGCCATGATACTGGACCAACACAGTTAAGCCCCGACCAAATTAAATTCAATGTCCTACAGGTTAACGAGAGAAATTCTATGCGACTGACTAAACTAGACAATTGATACGACATCTTTTAATTAGGGTAGTACCGTTGTGCAAAAATTTTTTTAAATTTGTATCTTTAAAGAACGGTAACGCAACTGTAATGTGATCTGTGTTACATTGGCAGCGCTGCTCACTTACCATTAGAAGACACTCTTGCTTGTTTGCCGTCCTATCCCAAAAAAACATTGTCTACAAACATATAACACCGCGCGAGTTTTATCCTGGGTACTGGGTAGGTTTGAGTCAAGTTCTGACAATGGTAGAGCCACGCAGTTGGCTGCATAAATGAGCCAATTCCCACCCTTCTGCTATAAAGGCCGGCAACCTGAATATAATATTATGAACTGTCTGTATCAGGTGTGCATGGAATGCGATAGTTGCTTACCATCAGGTGACCTGCTGGCACATTTGCCCTCCTATTCTATAAAAAAAACTCGAGTTCATTTCGAATTCGTAACTCGAGTGGACGGTCAGACATCACTACATGGGTTTAAATTACAAAAAAAGATATGTCAAATCGACTGTGCTGTGCGTTTTTCATATTATCCATTTTTCCAGTTTTTAGTGCTATCTAATAAAAAATATGAATTTAGCTACTAGACAGATTTTAAGGACTCAAGCGTTCCGATTATGTGACAGATATAAAAATGTAACGAAACAAATACCTGTAATGTCTACAACTGTACAATTTCGAAGTTACTGCGAAGAAAAACAAAAAAGTAAACATTTACCACAACTGATGGAATTTCCACCTATTGTGTTCCCGTCTCTGATTAATTTTATAAAAAATTGGTTGTTTGCTAACTTTATTATTCGACCATACTTTGAGAATGAGTTTAGCTTACACGAGTTTATAGAAGCTTCCAAACATGCAGTGCAGGTATCTATAATCTTTTTAAATTTGAATCGGTTTATGGTTCGAAGTATATTTATATACTTAACTTCACGCCTTTGTTACCCGAAGGTGTAGGCAGTGGCTGTTAATTCTCGTCTCACCGTTATGTTTACGTCCCAAATAGAATGGTAGCGAACCTATTGCCATACCGGGCACAAAGTTTTCAGTCATCGATGTTTATCACACTTAACTTCCGAAAACAATTTCGAGAAGCCATTGGTGTGAGCCAGGGTCAGTATTCGAACCCAGACCTCTGGATCAGAAGCTGTGTGCTAACTACTGGACTACCAAGACATGATTATATTTATATAATTCATAAAAATGCCTATTATATTGTAAACAATGAAGCATACACTACCTTTAAACAATAGAATAGTTTAAAAAATTTCTTAGATAACCCTTGAAAATAAAAAGGTACCTCAAAACGATAAATATAAATATATCTTCTCAGGTTGTTTCAGATGCATTGCAAAGAAACGATTTTCAATCTCTAGAAGGCATTGTTGAAAAGGATGCAATTTCTGCTTTAAAGACAGCTGTATCAAAGCTTTCTGTCTCACAAAGACATTCACTATTAGTTGAGAAGGATGACATATTCTATGCCTTTCCATATCAGGTTTGTTATTTACATATACTGTCAAATATACTCTCAGAAATGCAATAAGGTAAGCAATAACTTGGTATTTATTAACTTAATATTTTGGAGTTCAAAACCTGGTTTGCACCAAAGATAATAACTTTATCAAAATCCACTAACAAAACTAAAAATGTTTGATTTAGTTGTCAACTACATTTGTTACTAGGTAAAATATATGTCTTGAGGCATAATTACCCGAGCCCATGCCCTAATCTCAGTTACCTATTTAACACACTTTTTATGTTTTATGTTTTACAAACAGACATACATTTTTATTTAGTTTATTTTCCGTATTTTAACTTATGCAATTTTTTGCATTTATTTTTATTTTCTAGGTTGGAGTGATTTTTGATGATGCTGACAAAAGATGGGTGGAGATTACAATGTGCTACCATGTTTTGAAGGGTCTCAAACAAATTAGAGAGTCGGATGATACTTCTTCTTTGACATTGGGGTCAGTATGTAATAACTTTATTTTTGAACCTTATATTTGTAACTAAGTGCCACAATTTCTTGTACCCAATTTGGTTGTACCTATTGCAACATAATAGAAACATGCTTAATTGATTAAACAAGTGCTTAGAAATTAAATATAAAAATAGGTTTAACTAAGCTGGTGCAATGTGTCTGGAGAAATTTGTTCAAAGTTTGACCAAGTTGCTCACAAGATCAATGTTTATTTTATTACAGACAAACTGCTTAGTGTCTTTTGGCCATTATTTATTAATTGTGAAATTTCTCTTGAAGCATCAATGGGTGTTATTTGTAAAGAAATATATTATTATTTCAGTTCACCAGAATACAAGGATAAAATATTCATACTCAACTACAGATTCATCAGAGAGTTTACTAAAGGTGTAGAAGACAGTTGGTGGATTAACATAGTAAATCATTTTCAACCTCAAGCTTTAGGAAAATAATGTGTATTATTCAATGTGACTCTGTGCATAGAATTGGCTTAGCAATTGAAAAAACTTTGTAGAACATGAGAATGAACCTATGTGTAAAATATAACTTATCAATTTGGTGTGAATAGCTTGTAGTGATATTTCTAACAATTCAGTCAGTAATAAAAGGCACTTTAATTGTTTAAAATTTTATTTTAATACCAAATAGCAATTTTTTTTTGTCATATTCTTTACTATTATAAATGAAATATAAAAATTATAAAATAGGTGTAACATTAATAAAAAGTATAAAAATAATAGAATATTGATATAACAAATTATTGATTTCATTCATATCACAATATATCAGGCACAATTTTGTCAGTTATCAATATTTATCACACATAGTTTCCAAAAAGTGAACAAGGATTCAGTAGAAAGGAGTATCAGGAAGTCTCACGCCCGAATACTGAACCGCCATCCAAATATATAAGCGCTACTTAAGCGTTTAAGTAGCTTTCACATTAGACCAGTCTTTCCCAGAGTGGGCGTTAACGCCCCCTTGTGGGCGCTGCAGGTCTTAAGAGTAAGAGACCTAGAAAGGAAATAGGGGCTTGTGTAGAGGCCTGGGGGGTGATTTGTACTGTGGGTATACTAGTAGTTTTTAAATAGGTGAAAGAAATGGGAGCGCTAAAAAATATTTATTCTCAAAGTGGGCAGTAGACAAAATAAGTTTGTGAACCACTGCATTAGATAGAATACGTGAAATTTGAGCAGTAAGTAGCACTTTATTGTCAGATTTGAGTGGCGGTTCAGTATTCGGGCGTCAGGCTCAAAAATAATTACTACCCAGTCGCCTGTCAGTCGCTTGTATGCCGCGCGTATTACGTCAACTGTCCGGCGATTTAGAACGAAAAAGAGTGGGGATTTTTTTCGCGCACAAAGTTTATAAGAACCTGATTTTCTCAAAAACTTGTGGTAAAGATATAATATTCTTTGCAGAGTTCTCTTTTCAAATATATAACTAATTGCGATATAATAAATTCAACTAGATCAATATATATATACATTTATTTATTTACGTTATAAAATGACTCATCAAAAAAATGTCCAAAAACGACTTTCATATTCCAATTTTAAAAAGAATAAAGCCCTTACAAGATGTAGATCCAGTGGTTTATAGTTCTATGTTTATGTTTATATCAATATTAAAACAAAACAGCACACTCTCAACAACATTTTTTATACCACTTAAGTTTGTTTACATTACGATAAGAGGGTAACGGCCACTTGAGATGTCGGCCGCGCTCGGCCAACATCGTATTATTTATATAAACATTTTTGTTATCGGAGCCGGGTCGTATTTTGTTTATAAAATCTTCACCATGGGGCCTCTATCGTTAATCTATTGATATAAAGATGTTATAAACCGTCTTAGAATGTAAATTTATGAAAGTTGGCACCAAAACAAATCGAACACAAAAATAGGGTATCCTTAGAATTAAGATTTTACGAAAAAAATGCTTATGAGTGGTATATTGATTCATTATTTATGATTTACAATAGTGTAGCTATTCGTTTAAATTAAAAAAGACACATGTTTAGAAGATAAATCAAGAAAATCTTATTCTTAAACTTATTGGAAGAACTTCCCGATTAGTTAGGTATTTTGAAAGTAGATATTTTCGTGTTTTCGACTATTACTCTATCATTTAGTTCGTTTTACATCGAAGTTCAATATATAATGATATGATAACACTAACAATTGCACAGATTTAATAAACTTTCTAGGTCAGAAAAGTAGAAATGCGAAGCAACGTCGTAAAATGACGATGTTCAAGGTTACGTGTGATTTTGTTGAATGAAAATGTAAATATTGTGCAATTGTTAATGTTGTATTAAAATTATAGAGTACTTACCCATAATTTTATGCTGTTAAAAGGCACCTCGAGTCTAATATTTGAAATAACAACACGAAACAAAACACTCCGACGCGAGAACAATGGCCGTCAATGACGCCGCAGTTTGAATTTCGAATTATGTAAACAACGTCAACCATTGGCTACGTATAGATTAAGTACTAGGGTGTGGCCATTCATTTCAAATCGATTTAAACATTAGTTTTAACCATAGACAAATTCTAAATTCGAATAATCTGGATCTGCCGACCGCACTCAATGGGGACGAGAAACGTACCGTTCGGGACGCCAGACTGTTGAAGCATATTCTGTCGCGTACCATACGGTACGCCAGACAGTTGACTGGCTACAGGTCAATTAAATAAAAACATGGGCTTTAACAATTCGTGAAGAGAGGATGCTTTTCGGAGGACCAGGCAGTTAGTATTTTTTCGAAATATTTCGTTAAAAATATGTAATAGTAATATTTATTTTTAACAAGACTATTCTAGACATTAAAACAGTAAATAGCACCAATAATTATAGAACACATATTTTCATGGGATTATAAATTGATTTTACTGATCATATTGTATTGGTGCACTTATTGTTTTGTTACCAATAATTAGGAACAAAGTAGTAAATAGTTATTAATAATATTTCATACTAATCAATTAGTCATTACATATAAATAGTATAACAAGAAAATAATTCGCCCAACTTGGACAGGATATAGCTTATATTTATTACCTACCTCTATATGCATTTTGTTGTACATTATGTTACTAAGTAAATTTTATTCATATCAAATGTTATATAAGGCTTATTGACTTAAGGCTAATAATATTTTATACAGGGATACAACATACATGCGGCTCACGAAACAAGCGTGATTGTGTCCCACACCGGATCCCAGCATAGGCGGAGTCGCAATTGGTAAGGTTGAGGAGATCGCACAGGTCCTACAAGTAAAGTTGGTTGTGAGGTTGGTAGAGTTAGCAGGGGTCACCGTGGATACAGCCACCGCTGAACCTATAGCGTCCTACTTGCCGACGGAAGTGCCCCTGCTATCTACTGTGAAAAAGAAACTCCTTGGCATAATTTACAGAGTCTATTAAAGCTACTATACTGTCACACAAGGAGCGATAATAGAGAGGACTTGCGGATTGAGGATGCAAGGTCATTATCCATATTCGCCTGTTCTAAACACATCTATCTGTAGAGAAACTAAACATCGCCACACTAACATGTCCAAGAAATTCATTTTATAAGTGCATATATTATTACAAAAACTGCAGAGTGACTCTTGCTGATCGCGTCGAAAAAAGGATTAAGGAAGGAAGTCTGATTAAAAGAGCGTGTCGGTGTAAAAGTAAGAAAGGGCGAGCTCCGATGGTTTGGACATGTAGAAATAATGGATGATGAAAGATTGACTAGATGGATATGCAATGCAAAAGCGGTTGGATGTAGAAGAGGACAGCCACCGCGCACCTTCCAGGACAAAATAAGACGAGTTCTGGATCGGTGAAGTTACGAGCCTTAAAAATCGACGCGCGTGTATGAAAGTCAAAAATGCAAGTGAGGCGTGTAAGAATCGGGCCTTACGGCCCTCTGTGCTCTCTGCCTACCCCGCAACGGATTTGCCGCTTTTTAATGACATCTTGGTTCAAAAACAGGTTTAAAAAACTCCGACGCATCCACTGAAATCTTTTGTAGCCTCTGTCAACGATGCCAACAATACCTTCTCATCACCTGAAAAAGAGAATTCAGTGGATAATAGCAGTTTGATAATATACTTTGCTTCAGGAAAAACGTAAGTAAATATTTCATCTCTGAATTCTGAGATCAGATATTTTTTTCCGTGGGAGAAACTTCTTATTTCTACGTGAATGGTCAAAGCATCTATCCGTCAGCATTATTAGTATTGAGCAAGAAATGGTAAAAAAAAAACAAGTTGTTGTATGCGAGTTGTTACAGGGGCAATAGTAATATATAATATATATCTATGAAAATTTAAACTCTCTAGCTATCACCGTTACGTCTCAGTAATTAGAGTCCCATTTTGAGTACAGAATCCTATTAAATGGCTATATCTAACTAATAGTAACTTCAAACATACCACGTGGAGGATCATACAGCGACCTTTTTCCTACACCACACTGTACTTTTATCGCTTTTTGCTTTTTAAATGAATTTTCCACATCTGCAAAGAATACGAGTTATTAATTCATATTTAATTGACATCATAATGTTATGATATGATTACTACCTAATTATCACATTAGGCCAATATTTATTCTGACGACATTTGTAGAAGCTATTCAATTAACAATTTTGATAACGAATAGCAATAATTGAAAACAAGTTATTAATGACAATGAGATATGTAGTTAGTATATTAGTTTATTGAGATGTTACATGAGTTTTGCATTTCTTAGAGGACGTAATTTTATTTTTGGAACATGTGGGGGCGGTCAATAGAAGCTTAATTTGAAGTTTGTCGGGTCGCCACCCTTGTCGCCATCTTGAAAAAGGGGATAAAACACACTTTTTTCGCTTTATCTCGGAAACTGTACGTCTTACAAAAAAATTGTAAGGTCTTCATTTGTGGCAAATTATCTTGCCTACAAATATGTTTGAATAATCTGAAAGCTGAATCTTGCCCTAAATTGAAAATCAAAGAAGTTATAAGCGAAAAAGATTTTCCTGATACAAAGTGAGAATGCTTTTGATGCAACATATTAGCATTTATGTACCTAACCATTCCAGGAAACTGGTGATATTGGATATGATCAAAAATATTTAAGGCCACAAGCATTTAACACCATTTTAGTAAAGAGAATATCATAGGAGACGCAAGTTTCCAAGCAAATACTAAGCCTAAGAATTTGATTTAACCCACGGTAATCGCTAACCTTTGTGTCGAAGTACCCAAGTACGAACCCGAGTCTGGATGAGTTTTGTAAGTTATCGTAGCCAATTGAGCGGAATTAAATTAGATTATGAAGCTTTTTTTTATGCTGTAAACGAGTAAATTCAAACGAGCAGGTGTGTCACCTGATGGTAAGCTGAAATTAGATGCAATTTAAATATTACCTTCATGAACTTTATCCAGCATAGTACTGACATCCAAATTATCACTAACTCTAGTACACAGTGCATTCACGTAAAGACTAGCGCCAGGAACTATCTTGTCGGTGTCACCAGTTTTCAGTTGATAAGTGACATCATCATCTATAGTCGTAGAACATTCAATTTGCAAAACTTCATATGCAGCACACGACGATTGGGTCGAGTAGGAGATAAGTAAATTTTTGTGAATCGAATATTCTTCTATGGTTGGAAGCATTGAGAATACTTCAGGATTTGACTGCCTGCAAGTAAATTTTTAGGACTGTTATTTACTACAAAATCTTTCACAATCTACATTGGAATATTTTCTAATAATTAATTGGTAAATGTTATTGGTATGCCACACGGATTTGACACTTTTAAGGGTAGATGCATAACCACTAGGGAATCAAGACGATAATACGTAATCTTGGGGTCCATTCAATTATTATCTAAGCACAAAAGGGGGCAGGGTCGGAAGGTTTTGTTTACTTTTGCTGACAAGGGGGATGGAAATGTGGAGGGTAAATAATTGTAATAAATCTGCTTGTAATACTTGAATGGCCCCTTGACCAGAAATCAACTTTTTGTTACAATCCAAACCATGTTGTTTGGATAAAGAGATATGAAATGCTAAGTTAACTATTTGTCATAAATATCTTCAGTCAATATAATAATCTCCAAATAGTCATTACTGGGTGCATTGTCCTTCATGATACCAGTTTAAACAACTGATGTTTTGTTTATCAGACACTAATATATACTTTTAAACTTATGTAGTCAGAAGCCAGTGGAATATTTTGTTACCCATTTGCTGGTAATTTACAGCTTACTTTAGCACATACAAGTTAGTAGGTATGTAATCTAAACTGTGACTTACCGGTCTAAATAAATCCTGCACATGTCCATAATAAGTACACACAGGTCCAGTTTGCACTTTTCTGCCTCTTGTAATACAAAATTTTCAGTAACACAGTGATCCAATTGTATATTTTCTGCAGGGCAGTCAATTCCAAGCATACATTTGGTGTTGCAAAGCTGACACCCGTGACCGGCATAGAAGAAAAAACCTGAAATTAAACCCTTATTAGTATCCTGTTTAAGCGTCAACTATATACACACCACACTGGTGACATAAGTAATAAGTCTCGGTGGTCCAGTGGGAGAGCACACGGCTTCTGATCCAGGCGGTTCTAATCCTGACACTGGATCACACCAATAACTTTTCGAAATTGTTTTCAAAAGTTAAGTGTGATTAATATTGATGACTGAAAATGTGTGTGCCTGGTGTGGCAATTGGTTCACCACCTATTACATTTGGGACGTAAACATAATGGCGAGACGAGGCTTAACAGCCACTGCCTAAAACCTTCAGGTAACAAAAGGCGGGAAGTTTTGTTAAATGATTTGGGGAGACTTCATATTTTACAGAGGCAATGTAAGGTCATACTTGAAGTTAACCAGGCTCTAAAAGATAGAAGGAAATTTATCAAATAGCAATCAAAGAGGACACACAGATAGACATATAGCAAAAAATATTTAACTAAAAAATTTATTTGCAAGGTGACTGTGATTGTTCTGACATATAGTCTATTTTCTATTGTTCAACCAGTTTTTATAAGATAGATGATGTATACTGTATTACTGGAATGTGGACTGGACAGTGGTAGAGCCAAGCAGTTCGCTGCATGAATGGGCCAGCTCGACCGGTGAAATACCAAGACCTCTCAGAAGACCGACGTAAAGTGGCTCATGCCGCGTTTCGTTCGGTGAGAGAGGTACCCGGAGGCCCCCCCTTCCCCGTCCTTTCCTATACCCTATCCCATTAAAGGTCGGCAACGCAACAGTAACACTATATGTGTTGCCGGTGTCCATGGGCGGCGTTAGTTGCTTACCATCAGGTGACACGCCTGCTCGTTTGCCCTCCTATCCCATAAAAAAAAAATGTGTTCGTAGTATTGTTCATATTATGACGATTCTAAGCACTTTGTAAAGTCTAAGGTATAAAGATATTTTGAATTTTGAATAAAGTCTTGCATCAAGACAATTCTGTTGGTGGGTATAATTAAAATGTGGGTACATGTAATAGTATTTTATCATACCCACTCTCTGAAAAAATGTAGTGTTCTGGGCTATACCAAAGTAAATTCCCTTGTTTATATCCCTTTATAATAATAAAGATAAACAAAACAACCTATGATAATAAAAAACTACTTACAGTAAGAATCTTCTTCCAATACATCAAAAATTTTAGATAAAATTGTTCTTAAATTGTGGCTTGTACTATTCTTTATAGTGATAACTGTGAATCCAATAATTTTTAACTTTGTAGCCAAAGAATCACAATCCATGGATGGAGTAGCTAATTTTGATAAATATAAATATTTGTCATTGGCTACAATTATGGCTACTTTTGACCATGGTTTGTAGTATGATTTAATAGTTTTAACATTATATGATGCATTTAAATATGTATTATACTCATCCAGTGATAATCCAGACTTATCCAACAATTTTATCAGTTGTTCTCCAGGTTTTCTATTATGATCAAAAGTTATGCTGGAAATTTACACATTTTTGAGGAAATTTTAAGATAATTATTAGTTTAAAAAATTTAAGTTCAACAAAATATATTTTCTCTTTTTTATTATACGTAAGATTTTTTTAAGATGTGGGTATACTTACTTCAGGTTGGCTAATTTTGCTATTATTTCACACTGCAGCACGCTAAGCTCCTGAGCTTTTTGATATTCTTTATAAGATAATTTTTGAAGGAGAGACATTTTTATCTAATTATAATACCTGTCTGATTTTTGTATTAGACAATTTTTTATAACAAATACTACAAGAAGTAAAGAGTAAATCACACACCAACCAAACACCAACAACTGACTTGAATTGACTTGATAGTAGGACTGTTGATAAAATATCGATATATCGAAATATCGATATTTTTCCTTAAAAATATCAATATTTTTAGCCGATATTTTTTTTCACGATATATCGCTAGTTCGATATTGAAATGTACATATCGACTTTCGATATTTTTATGAAAATTTTTTTTTTTGGACACAATAACTTAAATTATATCGTCATCGCAAACTTAAGGTTGTCTGGAAGAGATCGCAACATGTGATAAGACCGCCTTTTGTACTTGATCGACATTTACTATGTACTAATTACTTCAATGTAATGTATAAAAATTGCGTACAATAAAGCGTATTCTAGTCTAATCTTAATATACTGTATTTAAAAACTAATAAACAATCGTCAAGTCATCCCATAAGCAATGACAAACAGCTCCCCTTTACGAGTTCAAGCTAATTCTTGGCAATGAAAAAATTTTGCATCAAATTATAACTGATTAGTGTATATAGGTATCGCGTATTTTTTTTTTGCTTAAAGACACTTTCACAGGGGCCCGCAGGGCTTATGGAAAACTCTTTGAACAACACCCTCTTTCTATTAATAGACGTAACATATGAATTTTCTGTACATGCATTTTTAGGATTATCTTTTTTTATATGTACCTACATAATTGATTAGTATCTATAATTTTAATTTCCCTAAATTATCTTATGTCATGTCATAAATACATAGTGAAACAATTGTCCATGAATGTGATATGCCACTGTTAACTATCACAACGATATAATTTACGTTAATATTTACGTTTATATGTTCGCTGGACGCAGCTGCGGCAAAAAAAAAAACTATTATATGCATGTATTTTAAGAAATTATATTCAAGTAGTGTTTTTTGCACTTTGTCGTGAAAAGTTATCAAAGATGTGGAAATGCAACAAATTTAGCAACCCATTTGAAAAGGAAATCCATCATGCATTTGCAAAACTATCCATCAGAGTAAGTATAATTACTAAGAAAATAATCACGAAAAATGCAGAAGGAAACTATCATAATGAGTCAGTCGTATAGTTACTACCACCAAAATCAAATATTGACTTTACTGACAACGATACCGAAAACTAAATACATGGTATACGAAAGAGAAGATATCTTAATAAATAGTTTTTTACAATCTTAATTTACTACCTTTCGTCCATAGATGTCACTACATCTGAAATGAAATCAATTCTACATCGGTAATCTTTAGAGTAGTTTTAGCTTATGGACATAGATGGCGATACGTTAGAATAAATGGTTAATATATTGACTGGTTAATTTACTGCCCCTATAACCAACGCCCATAGTATATTGGACTCGCTGGTCTTCACCGATCACAAAGTTAAGGTACGTTGGGCGTGGTAAACACTTGGATGAGTAACCGTTTCTATTTGGGTAAAATTGTTCACAAACAATATTTTAAAGCATTGTAGTAAATACGATTAATTTAAAACGGCAGCAAACGGGGCGGTTAACGTTTGCATGTCGTTTAAGAAGTTTCACTTCAAAATATCGATATATCGAAATATCGATATTTTTTTTTCGATATATCATACCCTGATATTGATATTTTTATAAATATCGATATATCGAAAATCCGATATTTTTAAAAATATCAACAGTCCTACTTGATAGTATATTGCCTTAGGGTAGCGATTCTCTGGGGATGTAACAATTAATCGATTTTTATTTTGATCGATTATGATAAACATATATGTAATACATATTTTATTATCGATTTCTAAAGTAATATTAATCGATTTTTTATAAATCGATTATGTAATTAAAGCGATTTTAATATATACACCATTTATGCGCCAAATGACAAAACTCTAACTATGTGGAGTTTTGGCGGGACTGTGGAAGAAACATGTCCGTTATTTGCATTATTTTCTCAAATTTGTGTTTCAATGGATATTATTGGATAAAATTCGTGGCGTTTTATTTAATAAGTGTTCGTATATGAATGCAAATGTGGGAAATGGTGTAATTATCGCGTTTAGTGTGCTCTTCTACATTGTCGTCAAAACTCCCTCGGAAAATCATGCATAAAGTGCCACGACTTAATGGATGATTAGGTTAGGTTAGGTTAAGCTATAGGCTTAGGCTAGGTTAGGTTAAGATTAGGTTAAGAATGAAGATGTTATTTAAAAAAAAAGACTCGACTTAAAGGTCTTAGCAACCAGACCGTTAAATCTTAAAATTAAAAAAAAAAAGGTTAGGTTAACATTAGTTTAGGTTATGAATGAAGATGTTATTTAAAAAAAAAGACTCGACTTAAAGGTCTTAGCAACCAGGTCGTTAAATCTTAAAATTAATTAATTTATCTATGTTCATTACTACAAGTAGTTTGGCATTGGCGTATATCATATTTCTTTAGCACCTTTATTTTAATGAGGCAAAGTTTTGTTACAGTACTATTTTTAAAACTAAATTTAACCTAAGAATTGTTTTATATTTTTGTTTTCGAGACAATACTGTCGTTGTTTGGTTTTTTAATCCTCTTTTTAAGTATTTAGGTCTAGGTGACTAAGTAAGAAATAAATACTTACATAACATAACTTCACGCCTTTTTCTACACGAAGGCGAAGGCAGCGGCTGTTAGGCCTCGTCTCGCATTTATGTTTTCATCCCGAATGGAATAGATGGCGAACCTACCATACATACCAGGCAGAAGATTTTTCAGTTACCGATATTTATCACATATAACTTACGACAACCATTTCGAAAAGACATTGGTGTGAGCCAGTGTCAGGATTCAAACCCGCGACCAATTCAGAAGCAGGTGCTTAACCACGGGACCAACGAGATTATTAAGATTAACGAAATAATTGTTTTATATTGTCTTTTTGAGACCATTCCATCGTTGTTTGTTTTTTTTAATTGTCATTTAAAGTATTTTATTTTAATACTAGTCAAATTTTAAATAAGACTGGTCATTTGTGACAGTAATTATTGTTAACTTAATTTTAGAAACGTAAGGTTGTCATTTTGTTAAGGTGCTCATTTCATTTTTATTTATAATTGAAAGAGAGTATCGGTGTAAAAGTAAGAAAGGTACAAAGTCAACGTAGTGGGTGAGGTGTGTAAGAATCGTGCCTAATGGCGCTCCGATCTCTTTGCCTACCCTGTAAGGGATTTGGCGTTAAGTTATGTATATATTATAATATAAAAATGTATCAATATTGATAATAGGTTTCATTATTTCTTACGAAAAGAAAGACTTGAAAGTTTAAAAGAACATTTGCATTGATTTTTAGTTTTGAATTTGATAATTTTTTGTTCATATATTTTATCTGATTATTTTTTAATATGAATATCTTAGGTTAATTATTGAAATATTAAAAACATGTAGAATATTATACAGGGTTATTTCAAATATACTAATAATTAGCTAAGGGTATATTCTGTAGGTAATTACCTAACACTTTTGTTCTACGACTTTTTAAAAATCACAATTTTAATTTTTTTTTCATTTCAAACAAATTTAAATAATTAAAATCGGTAGTTGTAAAATATTAACTAAGTCTACGTATTGCATTGAGCGCACCGAGTGACAACGGTATGAGGGGGTAGCGGGGCAAGGTCACGCGGCATTTGTACTTTGATTGCTCCCGTAGGTCATTAGCCAAACATATGTTAGTCGCCCGTAAGTTACCGCCCGTGACGTTTGATGTACCGCGCGTGTCATCTCATTGTGTGCGAATTGGTAAAGTGAAGAATGCCATTCAGTTGCGGTGGCAAGTATTTAATAAATGTAATTAGTCGCAGTTGGTATGTCTGAATAATCTCGAATGCTTAATATCGTGGGCGGAATAATCGAGTTTTCACTTAAATACCCACATTAAATAGGTAGGTAAATAATTCAAATTTCCTGAAATACATTAAATTTTAAGTGTATTAGCCTAAAAATACATTTCTAACACCTTTAATTTCGTAATCTACACGATATCCGATTGGGTATGTGAATTAAAAGCAGTTTCGTGTAGAAAGCGCGGGAACTCGCTTCTCTTGTTTAGATGCATAAACAGAGCTGCTACTCTGAATGAAAATCGGGTGAAATAGGTACGTTTAGTACAAAATACAGAGTTACAAAGTGTCAGATGGTACAATTAAATCTTAAAAATAGTTTTTTTTACTAGAGTTTTAGGTTTTTGTAAAACTGATAAAAGAAAAGTTGTTTAGAATGACACAAAGGAGCTATGTGTAGAATAGTATTAGTATATTAAAATTAAACCTGTATAGAAAAAAATAATTTTCAAAAAATCGATTATTTATTTTTATTAAAATGATTATTAATGAATCGATTGCATAAAGAAAATTCGATGTTTATTAAATCGATTCTTTACCATTAATCTCACATCCCTAATCTATGGAACCCTATAGAACCAGAGGCGCGTACCTTTCATACAATAGTCTATGGTAGGACTGTTGATATTTTTAAAAATATCGGATTTTCGATATATCAATATTTTTAAAAATATCAATATCGGGGTATGATATATCGAAAAAAAATATCGATATTTCGATATATCGATATTTTGAAGTGAAACTTCTTAAACGACATGCAAACGTTAAACGCCCCGTTTGCTGCCGTTTTAAATTAATGGTATTTACTGCAATGCTTTAAAATATTGTTTGTGAACAATTTTACCCAAATTAAAGCGGTTACTCATCCAAGTGTTTACCACGCCCAACGTACCTTAACTTTGTGATCGGTGAAGACCAGCGAGTCCAATATACTATGGGCGTTGGTTATAGAGGCAGTAAATTAACCAGTCAATATATTAACCATTTATTCTAACGTATCGCCATCTATGTCCATAAGCTAAAACTACTCTAAAGATTACCGATGTAGAATTGATTTCATTTCAGATGTAGTGACATCTATGGACGAAAGGTAGTAAATTAAGATCGTAAAAAACTATTTATTAAGATATCTTCTCTTTCATACACCATGTACTCGTATTTAGTTTTCGGTATCGTTGTCAGTAAGGTCAATATTTGATTTTGGTGGTAGTAACTATACGACTGACTCATTATGATAGTTTCCTTATAATTCCTCTGATGGATAGTTTTGCAAATGCATGATGGATTTCCTTTTCAAATGGGTTGCTAAATTTGTTGCATTTCCACATCTTTGATAACTTTTCACGACAAAGTGCAAAAAACACTACTTGAATATAATTTCTTAAAATACATGCATATAATAGTTTTTTTTTTTGCCGCAGCTGCGTCCAGCGAACATATAAACGTAAATATTAACGTAAATTATATCGTTGTGATAGTTAACAGTGGCATATCACATTCATGGACAATTGTTTCACTATGTATTTATGACATGACATAAGATAATTTAGGGAAATTAAAATTATAGATACTAATCAATTATGTAGGTACATATAAAAAAAGATAATCCTAAAAATGCATGTACAGAAAATTCATATGTTACGTCTATTAATAGAAAGAGGGTGTTGTTCAAAGAGTTTTCCATAAGCCCTGCGGGCCCCTGTGAAAGTGTCTTTAAGCAAAAAAAAAAACAATACGCGATACCTATAAACACTAATCAGTTATAATTTGATGCAAAATTTTTTCATTGCCAAGAATTAGCTTGAACTCGTAAAGGGGAGCTGTTTGTCATTGCTTATGAGATGACTTGACGATTGTTTATTAGTTTTTTAAATACAGTATATTAAGATTAGACTAGAATACCCTTTATTGTACGCAATTTTATAAGCTTTTATTTACCTTGCACTGTATGTATGTATGTATGTATGTATGTATGTAAGTATGTATGTTCGGTGGAATCTTGTAACTCAATTTTGAAGTAGATACCTTCAACCGATTGACCTGAAATTTTGTATACACATTTACTTTGGATGACAATGCATGATATAATATATGACATCATTCTATATCCAATATGGCGGACGACCCAAGATGGCGAAATGGATATTTTTAATGCATTTCTGCAATATGGGTATTAAATGAAAGGGTTTATTGAATGTAACTCAAAATATAATATGACGTCATTCTAAATCCAATATGGTGGAATATCCAAGATGAAGGAATATATATTTTAAGCTTTCGTACAATATGGGTATCAAATAAAAGGGCTCATTGGGACCAACTAAAAATTATGTGACGTCATTCTAAATCCAATATGGCGGATCATCCGGAACAGTTTTTTTTAATGCATTTCTACAACATGGGTATCAAATGAAAGGACTTGTTAATAGTAGCTCGAAAAATAATGTGACGTCATTCTAAATCCAATATGGTGGAATAAATATTTGTTTTTCTACTATATGGGTATCAAATGGCCCTTTCATTAAAGAGTTATATGAGAACTTCAAAAACTATGTCTCGGTGGTTCAGTAAACTAGCCCGCTTCTGAATCAGGAAGTCTTGGGTGCGAATTTGGCCTCACACCAATGTCTTTCGAAATTCCTCTCGAAAGTCATGTGTGATAAATATTTTTGACTGACCACCTTGTGCTCGCTGTATGGCAACAGTGGTAGAGCCCATCAATTCACTGTATGAATGGGCTGGCTCGACCGGTGAAATACCACAACCAGCTCACGCCGGGTTTCTTTGGGTGAGAGAGGTACCCGGAGGCCCACTCCCCTTCCCCATCCCTTCCTACTCCCATATCCTACATCCTACTCCCTTAAAGATCGTTAAGACGTAAACATAGTGGCGAGTCGAGGCTTGACAGATGCTGCCTACACCTTCGGGTAGAAAAAGGAGTCGAGCTATGTTATGCTATTAATTAATGTTATAAACAAATTAGAATGTGTATAAATATTATATATATCATAGGGCTTTCAATATGAGCGGCTAGATGTTAGTGGCCTGCTTGTTTGGGCGGTGTCAGTCAATCTGTTGTTTACTATTCAGTCACTGATGCCAAATCACGATGTCAAGATACAGGGTTAAGCGGCTCGTCCAAATTTATAATCAAAATGAGTTAGTGCTAACTTGAGAACCTTACGACCACTTTACGACTGAGGCGGTAGTTCATCACAGTCGACGGCTTTCCGTTGACCTATGTTTTAATAGTTAACAGTGTTTTAATTGTGGTCAGCCACGCAATCTGCTGCATGAATGGGCCGGTTCGGCCGGTGCAATGCCATGCCCTTTCAGGATACCGACGTAAATTGGACAGGATTTAATCACTTTAACATGATTGCTACACTAACGGATTTTAATGGTGTTATAGGTATTATTAGAATTAAACACAGTGGATGATGGGAACGAACTATAACTTTTATTACAACTACAACTTTTATTACACTCAGGTCGGCAAGTATAGAGTACTGATTAAAAAAAAACATATGGCGTTACACATCACACAATTAAGCTATAACTAAACTAAACTGCAAAATCAACAAATAAGTAACAAAAAAAATTGTTTACTTAGGCTTGAAACTCTTTGCTGCTGGTCAAGCATACGTGGCCTTAAGTAGGGAAAAGACTTTAGGAGGTCTCCATTGAAGAGCTGGACTGTTCGAAATTAACTGGCAAACGATCTTGTAACAATGATGCTTTGAATGAGATGAAGAGACTGAGAAGCTTACCCATCGATAACTAAAAACTTGAAAATAATTTAAAGAAAAAATCTTTTTTAAAGAAGCTTTTATTTAAACGCTCTAAAAAGAATAAAATAATTTTCACCTTAAACATTTTAACTATCAACTTATAACCTTATTATATACAATTTATGTGATAATAAAAGCTTGTCGCTATGTTTAACCCAACCCTTCCCCCCTCCTCTTCTCATCCCAATTCCGACCCCTTCCATTTCCCATGGAAAGGGCCGGCAACGCAACTGTAACACTATATGTGTTCGGGTGTCCATATATATGTTATAAACCAAAAATATATATTTGGATAATGCGATCCGTCACAGTAATCATTAAATCTAAAAAAAATATTTCTAGATGGTTATGGATAGCCACTGATAGGTAATTAAACATAGCGACAAGCTTTTATTATCACATAAATTGTATATAATAAGGTTATAAGTTGATAGTTAAAATGTTTAAGGCGAAAATTATTTTATTCTTTTTAGAGCGTTTAAATAAAAGCTTCTTTAAAAAAGATTTTTTCTTTAAATTTTTATACATTACATTGAAGTTATTAGTACATAGTAAATGTCGATCAAGTACAAAAGGCGGTCTTATCGCATGTTGCGATCTCTTCCAGACAACCTTAAGTTTGCGATGACGATATAATTTAAGTTATTGTGTCCAAATATTTTCATAAAAATATCGAAAGTCGATATGTACATTTCAATATCGAACTATCAATATATCGTGAAAAAAAATATCGGGGATAAATATCGATATTTTTAAGGAAAAATATCGATATTTCGATATTTTATCAACAGTCCTAGTCTATGGTTTTATTTTTGGTTATTTTTTTGTCTTCGGTATCAATTCACTATTCAGTATAATTTCCTAAAGAGTAGCAGTCGCAAATTAATTAATCAAATATGAAAAATGGCTATCGGCGTTGATACTACAAAATGGAAACCTAGACAAATGAGAGGAACTCCAGCTGCGACATTCAGGAATTATCTTGGATTTGGAATTTTAAGCGTGGGATTATTATCCGGGCTAATTTTTCAGTAAGTAAAAGTAACATCACATGCTGTGTTATGTATGCTGTCGTGGGAAAATTATGGATTTATTTATTAGTAAACAGTACTTTTTTAAAATTAACGATAACAAATACCAAATTCAAAGTGCATTTTCGTGAAAGGAACTGATTGGATTAGTGACATAAAAGCACAGAATCAACTCATGGAAATTACAACTGGTATCGGAAAGTATATTATATAAAAATAAAGAAATTCTATGTTATTGCTTTCAAATCCTTATTGTGATAATATAGAATTTCTAAGCAGTACATATTATTTTATAACTATATATTATTATACTATAAGTAAGCATAAGTATTTTATAACAAGCATAACTAACGAATCAATTTTTCTTGTAGTTTTGCTCCAGTCACTGCAAACTTACGCAAGGCAACTGATAAGTTATGTGAAGATTCAGTGGAAGAAGTTGAAAGAAAGTTAATGATTGCCAGTGGTTTACCAAACAGGACAGCAGCCTTTATCAGGAAGTTGATTGAAGAAAGTGAACGACCAGATCGACCTGACAAATAATATATTATGAGTTTTAATAGTAATAGGTAAAAAATATATTTAAATTATGTAGTAAATAAAAAGTTATTAATTATAATATCTTTTATTTACTATTTCAGTCAAATAGTTACAAGTAAATATTTTGTTGGCAAGACTGTTATGGATGAGAGTCTCTCTGATGATTTTAAGGAGACTCTACAAAGTCACAGGGGGCCTAGAAGTAAACAGAAATTGAATAAAGGTAAAAAAAAATTAAAGTGTGTCAAAGGCCAAAAAGATATAAGAAAAGCCTTGAAACAAGAGAAAAATGAATTAATATGCTATACTAAAGAGTTTGATAAAGTTTGTGTCAAGTCTGGTCTAGATGTAGATTCAGAACAACTGCAATTAGCAATTGCATTATCAAAATCTATTAATCCTGATAATTGTGTTGAATCGTCTTCACAAATATTTACAACACAGGGAAGAATAGCAAAAATAAAAACTACTTTAGCAGAATTTGGCTTTAGAGTACCAGCAAATAAGGTGAAGACAAATCAATTGAATAAACATAAAAAGAAATATAAACTTCTCACTACAAGTGAAGAAGAGAGAAATCATAAAATTGCAAAGAAATACTCACAGGTATTGTTAAAATGTCTTGATTCTTCAAAATCAAGTATAAATTGCATATATCAAGAATCTCATCCACCAGCTTTTCATATTGCTACTAATTTAGAATACAAATTTATGAAAGATAATAGTATATTTTGTGTAAATGATTTGATTGAAATATCAACTACTAGTGGATCCTTGCTTAGAAATTGGGCAGAGATTCCTGGCAGACCAATTAGTCCCAAACACATTGCCAAAATTCCAGTGGATGTCAGTGAAATTATTTCTTCCCAAGACAAACTTGATGTGTTTTTAAGTGGATCTCTAAAATCTACCAATGAGATTGCAATGAATTTTGAAAAGAAAGAGTATGGTGATTCAGACACACCAATAGTATTAACTGACCCTGGAAATGCTAATAAATGTGTCAAAGATGATTCTAATACTAGAGAAACTCATGGGAATCCAGAATCTATACTGAAACTGGGTAGTAAAAAAACTTATCAAATTATAGATTTAGTTTCTTGTAGTACAATGTCAAGCATGGACCAGAATAGGTGTAGTTCTCCAGATTTATTTGAAGATGAAGATATGTCATATAAAATTGATACATCAAAATCTATTTGTTTATCACAAGGTCAAAAAACAAAAATATTCACAGAAGAAAATAACCACATGGATTTAACTGAGTGTGCAAACAACAATGCAGATAAGGCAATTGGTAATATTCAATTTATGTCTCAGAATATAACGAAAAGAAATTCAAATGATCTTATGGAGATGACTAATTGTGTTGAGAGTAAATTAGAGCCAATCCAAGTAGAGAATGAATCAGATTTATCACTAAATCCCATAATAAAACCAGAATGTGATGATCACGAAGATAAAAAAACTAAAACGGAAATAATTGATCTTACATCTGGAAATAGAGGTCAGGATTGTATTGATTTAACACAAAGTTATAACGAAGATAAGAATATGTCAACCTTACCAGACAATGAATTTGGCATTGGGGAAATTATAAATATGGATCTGACACAGTCATCAAAGTCTAGTGAAGTTCTTGAAGATTTGCCTGAAATACAGTTAGAAGTAAATAATTCAGCAAAAATTCAACCACATCTCGATGATACAATTATTTTAAACGAAGAAGAATATACTGGTCGTAAAAGGAAAATGACTTTTCATTATGAAGATAAAGTTATTAATTTAACACAATTAGTTGATGATAATGTAGAAGAATGCGCAAAAGAGGACAGCAATGAAGATGTTCCAAGTTTCTTTGATGATTATGTGTATGACCATTCAGATGGCAAACAAAGTGTTCACAGTGATGATTTATGTGCTGATTCAGATAGAAAAAGTAATGAAATAGATTTAACACAATCTTTAGATGAGTCTTTAACTAACAATAACAATGTTATGATGAAATTAATTAAAGATCAAAATATTAATAATATAAATAATAATTGTAGCAGAGTTGAAAATATCTCTATAGATTATGATGAGATTTCTGAACATTTAAGTAATAGTGAAAGTGTTATACAAAAGAATATAGATACAGAAAGGCTTAGTATAAATTCAAACCATAACTCCACCCAGTCAAACCTAGGCAATAGTACAGATAGTGCAAATAATCTATTAACAAATTCTCAAAATTCGGACATATTTGATCTCACTGATAAAGAACTTGATTATTCCCTTCATAAGTCTAGATATGATATTCCAATTAATGACTGTAATTTCGACTTTGGAGGTATATCTGTGATGGATGATATTAGCGATATTACAAAATCTAAAACATATTTAGATTCAAATAAAAGTAATCTTCAAAAAATGTTCATATCTAAAGACAACATTGAAATTACTGACGAAATTATAAATTCGGGCCCACAAGAAATGAATGATGGTTCTCCTCATAAGAGTTCGGACTGTGGTCAAAGTACTAGTGGGGTAATTTCCGTAGTGACTCCTACTAATAATGAGTATATTATCAAAACAAATGAAGTGACTCCTATGCTTGACTACAGTACGATGACAACTCCACAAAGAAATAAGGAATTAGATAAATATGGTTTGAGGCCTTTCAAGAGGAAAAGAGGTAATATTATGTTAATTAATCATGTACCAGCAGACCACCATCACCAAATTTTCTATTAATTCTTAATTTTTGCTTATTTTCCAGCCATACAAATCCTCACTCATTTGTATAATCAGACTCATCCAGTTATAGAGCCCTGCCCAGAGGACCAACCATCACCTAAAAAGCCAAGACAACAGATTACTCCACACTCCTCACCAAAGAAAATCCTTGAAGCTCCCATTCATATACAAAGAACTAACGAAATATTACTGTCTCCCAAAAATTCAAGGAAAAGAACTATTTGTTTTAAATCTCCACAAAAGGAAGATACATTTGTGACGGCAAAATCCCCAAGAAAAGGATCCAGTAGGAAAGAGGATTCTCCTAAGAAGAAACAGAGTAGTAAAGAAAATAAAGTGTGTGTATATGAAGTAACCAATGGTATATCCACAATGACTGTGGATTGTAATCCAGATGAATGGGTGTTTCCGAAAAAGGAAAGAAATAAGGTCAGTGTTAAAATTTCATAGATAAACCACAAAAATGGTAATGAAATTCGATAAGACTTTCAAGAGGTTGATCGCTAGAACAACGGTCGAAATTGGATATATGGCTCATGCAATAGGCGTCTGACGCAAGCCACCAGTTGCCATCGCCTAACTCTTATAGAACTTTTAAATTATCGATAATTATGACAAAAAATAAGGTCTCGGTGGTCAAGTATCCCGCTTTTGAATCGAAAGGTCGCGGTTTGAATCCTGGCTAACACCACTGAATTTTCGAAAATTATGTGTGATAAACATCGATGACTGAAAGCTTTGTGCCCGGTGTGGCAATAGGTTCGCCACCTATTTCATTTGGGACGCTAACATAACGGCAAGACGAGCCTTAACAGCCGCTGCCTACGCCTTCGGGTAGAAAAGGCGTTATGATATGTGTTATGTTATGACAAAAAAATAATTCGAAAAGGCATTGTGTACAACTTTGTACGTCACTCGCTTCTATGACTTTCATTTTGGCTGGGCAGGGAGAGAAGCTCGAGCAGTGAAGGTGAGCCAACACTCAAATCAACGATGTACGTCGGCAACCTACACCCGGGTCGCAAGTCCCGGGATCTGATCGAAGTTTCCCTCTCTGCCACACGATAGACCCGGCACCCGCACAGTGAATCCATGGATTGCTAAGATATTGGTCTCTCAGAATATAAATCTCATCTTCCAGGTCCAGTCATGTCAAATACCATTGCACATAGCTTTTCACAACTATGTATCAAGCCGCAGAAGTCTGAGGGAAGCAATATTGAGATATGAACCAGTGAATATTGATGTTATACACAAGGATTTGGTCTCCTATGGACAACGTTATGACCCTAAGGTAACTCTAAGCTATTATACTTTTATCAAGCTTGGGCTCTTCTTTCAGTATTTAATTTTGAGCAATTTTAATGGTTCCGAGTTTGAAGTTTTACACACACTTTGAATTTAATTACTTTTAAGAAGTTAAAAAAAGTGTGCTTAAATAATGTTTGGGCACTGGTCTCAGTTCTCACCACCAATTCCATGGGGTTAAGTATCACTCGGAAAAACTAGGTAGTGATACAATACTATCCTGCCCGTACTCTACCATAGAAAATAGTTTATCTAGTATATTTGTAATTTTAACACTAGATATTTTATATACTTTTTTACAGGACTTGCTAAGGTTCTTGGATAAAAAATGCATAACGGTGAAAACAGTGGATAACAATGCAAGAAGAAACAAAAGACAACATAATTATTCATTTAATGAATAAATATTGAAATGGAGAGGCATAGAAAAAATTAAGCTCACAGTCTTCCCAGGCTAGTAACAGTGTTGTAGCAAACCAGTTTATATGTTAAGCTATTTTTAATTGTTTAAAGTAATTAATGTAGTTATGTTATCATGGTAATTAAAAAAATTCTCTTCTCAAATTAAAATATTTGATCATAAAAGTAATATAAAATGTAATTATGTATACAACAGACAAAAAAAAAACGTATTAATAATCGACAACAAATAGCTAAATTAATAAATAATAATTAAAAATCTGCAAAACTAACTAGGGCCCATTCAAGTATTATGTAAGCAAATTTTTAAAAATTATTTACTGCCCCACCTTCCTTGTCACCAAAGCTCTTACCCCCTCCCCCATAATTACGTAAACATTTTTCGAAAAAAATCTACAAGTTTGGGCTTAGGTTTTTGTAAAATTGTATAACTACTGATGACGTAATCATCATCTGGACCCCGCTCTCCCATGTCATCCAAAATAAGCAAAGCAAAGATCCGCCCCCCTAGAGTGCTTACGTAATACTTGGACGCGCCCCTACTGCCTAATGAATTCACTCATTTTAATAGACAATTTACAAAAAAAATTAATTGTAGCGTCACACTATGCAAGAATAATTATATTATAGCCATTAAAATTTTCAATAGATAAACATCATTTTGTTAAGTGTTTTTTTATTATTTATTGACATATTTACAACGTCACTGAAAACATACTACAAGTAAACCATTATATTTCCACAAAATACCTACAAATACCATAAATTATGTGTATATACATACTTGTAAATAAAATTACATTATTATAAATATACATGATTTAAACTATTAATCATCTTTATTAATAAAAGTCTCAATTGATTTATAATTTTTACAAATACAATATTTGTTAACTATTAATTAACGAGTTTCTCTCCATTATATAATAAAGTCCAAGATTCAGTCTGAAGTTTTACAGTTAAAGAAATTGGGTGGAATATACAGGAGAATAACAAACATGGAACCCATAAGTGTTCTAAGTTTTTGTTCGTAAACTCAATACTACAACAAGAAATATATAACTGCAAGTTTATTACGCTTGTTCTTGCTATCTTGTTTTAAATAACAAAACATTAAACGCTTGACCTTATTATAAGCTATATATTGAGAAGGCACTTCCGTTTCCCTTGATATTTACTGTCCTTATCCTACATTTCTTCCCTCTCTGTCACCGTGTCAGTAAATCGTGCCAAGTGGGGAGATAACTTGAATAGTTTTCTCTCCTCATTTTGATCATTGGCGTTTTGTTTCCCATCAAGACAACTAGTAGTGCTCTAAATCAATAACAGTGAATAATAATAACCAGTTTCAACACAATCAAGCTGCATAATTATTACAAGTAAGTGAGCACGCTTTATTTAACGGTTTTACCGTTCGTAATTTTTAAATAAATTATCTGTCCTGTCTATTTAGTGATCCCAGGATCTGCAATTATAAATATACAATTGTTTTATGACTAAGTATATTAAAAATAAGATCACTACGATAAATCCTAACAGTAAGGATCCATTTATTTTAGACTTTCCCCCTACCCTCAAAATCGAAAAAATTAATTGTATATTTCTATTAACGAAAACGCTGACTATTAACAAAGTAAACTTAAAGGATGTTTATTAATATTCTTTAAAACTACACAATCATATTTAAATAGGCTCATAGTTAAAAAATAAAATGTTATGAATCGTCATACTTCTTAATTATCTACCGTCAGTTTCCGAATAAATCATTTTAGGTCTTGCTCTTCGACAATGGATGAAACAGAGGGGCATGTTTTACCTAGTAGTGAACTATCAGAGGCCATACTGCCAACATCCCTGAAACATCAAGGGTGTAAGAAAAAACGCGCACGCAAGTTAAGTTCGAGCTCGGAGAGCTCAAATAGTAGTAGCTCATCCTGTTCTACAAGTAGCAGCTCGTCATCTTCCTCCTCTGAATCCGGTCACAAAAGGAAACACCACCGCCGTAGTCACAATAAACGCAAACGCCGTTACAATCTTGCTAAGCTAAAGAAAGTTAGTAGATTATTAAAAAATAAAATACACCCTAGTAACGAGCCTAGTCAAAAATATTACGAATCTGAACCATATCTCGGACGTTAGTCGAGAGTTGTATAACAATAGTACGCCCTCACATATTCCCAAAGAATTAATCGAACACAACTACCTACAATTTGAAATAAAAACGAAATTGAAGGAACCTACCTTGCCAGAAACTCCCGCGGAGTACATGATTATGCTTGAAAATGTTCAAAAATTTAATACAAAAATGTGGAATAGCATTTGATATGCGGAAACGCAAATATTGTACAACCATTCACCAGGCCTTATAGACCTCGAAACAAACGAAGAGGTAAAGGCGTACGACTCGTTACGCCACCTTGCTTAAGCAGATAAAGCTTTCGCGGCCATTACATTTGGTATCTTAAAACAAAAGGAAACTTCTAAATCATCAGAGGCATCCTTATCTAATCTTGATATAAAAATTGATGAATTGTTGCTGAAGGGAGATTATCAGAGAATCACCGAGGATCTTTTACAAATATCTTGCGGCCATAGAGCAGAGGCCGTAGAGATGAGAAGGGATGGGATCCTAAAATCGGTTAAAGATCCGTTGCTTAAAGCTTCATTAAGCAAAATTCCACCATCGAACTCCCACGTATTTAGCCCAGACAACTTCTCAACAGCGCTTGAAAAAGCAGGCGGTGTCAGGAAAGTTTCTTGGCCCGTCCCCGGCAGTGGGAATGCTTCGCGAGCAAGACCCAACAACTCTGCAAGACACCCCTCGCAGGGGTGTGCGGGACATGATGTACCATCGCGTGGTACACACAAAAACAAATATAATAACTATCCCTCGCAGGGACATAGTACTTGGAACCAAGAACGCCGCCAACCTCATTCTAACAGAGGGATTGATTTTAGATCTCGCGGACGCTCCCAACCATTTGATAAGATTGATTACCGGATAGTACATACCATTTCAACAAAGACCCCCTTTAAGCATACCGAACGCCGAAAACGATCCTCTCCGAACATTAGAAACAGAGGAGATGACTATAGTCATAAGGAAAATGCAAACACAGGGTGTTCTCGAAATTGCACCTCGAACCCCGGGCTTCATTTCGCCTCTGTTTCTAGTTTCAAAGGGCGACGGCTCAGCTCGCCCCGTACTCAATTTGAAAAACCTAAATCGCTACGTGTTAACCAACCAGTTTCGTCTGATAAATATGTATCGTATACCAGACCTTCTACAGCCTCGAGATTGGATGTGCAAAGTGGACTTATCGCAAGCTTATTTCAATTTACCTGTCGCCAAGGCCCACAGACGTTTTCTGAGACTTGCTTACGGAGGAGAAATATTTCAGATGTCTTGTCTACCGTTCGGTCTAAGCACTGCACCGAGAGTATTTGCCTGTCTGAGAAATTGGATAGCAGAAATTATGAGGGACAAGAACATAATAATAGCGGTTTACCTAGACGATTTTCTCCTAGTACATCAAGACCCAAAAATACTTTGTCAGCACGTCACTATCTTACTGGAGACATTACAGGGTCTGGGATTTCACATAAACTACAAAAAATTGATTCTTGTCCCACAGAAAGAAATTATTTATCTAGGTATCCAGTGGAATACATGGACGAATCAAAAAGGAATTACACAGGAAAAGGTAAAATCCATTCAAAAAAAAATACGGCAGATACTCTTACGAGGAGATTGGAAAGTGAAGGAGCTCCAGAGCCTAATAGGTCTGCTGAGTTTTTCCAGTTTTGCCGTCCCTCGCGGCAAATTGAATCACCGATCGCTACTAAAGCTCTTAAACAGCATTCCTCAACATATAACCACGACGACATACAGTATTCCCAACAGATGTCTGCAGGAACTACGTTGGTGGTCAGTCAATTGTCAACTGAAAACCATATGATACATGTAGCTCCTCCATCACACTTTCTGGCCACCGATGCCTCAGAATTGGCGTGGGGAGCGCAACTCGACAATATCGCATACGCAGGAAAGTGGAGTGCACAAGAACAGGTTCTAAGTTGCAACGAAAAAAAAATGCTACGTATTCTGAAGAAATTACAGCGCAGAGCACCTCACATGAGTCAAAGCACGGTTCTAGTTCAGTCCGACAATCGGACTGCAGTCGCAGGAAGGCGGCACCAAATCACGGAAACTCTCCACTCTGACAGTGAAAATACTGTCGATCCTGGATCTTTATCACATTGGACTCAAAATTCATCATATCCCCGGAATTTACAACAGTCAGGCAGACCATTTGTCCAGACTCCGCCTCCCACCAGAGTGGCACCTACGGCCGCAATGCACGAGCAAGGTCTTCGCGAAGTGGGGCAGCATCAGGAGTATTCCTGATCGTAGTTCCTCGATGGAAGAAAGTATTTTGGAGGGCGGATCTCAAGGCCCGAGCGTTGGCAGCACCATTCACGCTGAAAAACATCAGTCGTTTTCTCGTCGACACCACAACGGGACGTCCGCCCCCCAACATTCAAGAGATGGTGTGGAAATGTGGCGGTGGTCGGACAAAGTAACAACATGGAATAGCGCACAATTATCTCTCCTTAAATCGTCTTGGCGACCATCTACTCTAAAAATTTACGAAGTGGCTTGGAATCGTTGGCTATCTTGGGCTAATCAGCATAAAATCAACCCAACTTGCCCGCAAGGTTCCGATCTAGCTAAATTTTTAGCAGACTTGTATTTGATTCACAAATTTTCTTACAACTCTATATTGTTACACAAGTCCGTGGTTTCCACACTCTGTAATTCCGAGTCGTCGGGTAAATTAAGTCAAAATGTTCTTGTTAAACATATATTAAAATCTATTTGCATAAAAAATCCCAAGCCTCCTAAAGCGCCCATCTGGGACATCGAAGTATTAACAAATTTTTTAAGAGATTATTCGATCGACAGCAATAATATATTCAACAGTGTGCGTCACGCTGCACTACTATTATTGCTCTGCTCCGGGCGCAGAGTTCTTGATTTGACGCTACTGAGTGTGGATGAAAAGGATCTTTTAAAAGATGATTCAATTATATTCTGGCCTTCATATGGCTCAAAGACTGATAATAGTCAATACAGACAATCAGGATGGAGGTTACTTAAAAATACACAAAACCAAAATCTTGATCCTTTATTCTGGATCAACAGAATTATATCACTTTTAGAGGAAAGACGTTCTAAGTCTGGATCGTCCAATTTGTTCATAACTTTACGTGGGCCGGTAGCGCCCGCTTCTCGTACAGTGATAGCGAACTGGATTAAAGTCCTTACTAAAGTTAGCAGGAATAAAGGCTGCTGCAGGCAGTGTACGCTCGGCCGTAGCCTCTAAAAATTGGTTAAATGACCTCCCTCTCGAAGAGATCTTGGAACGCGGAAATTGGAGATCGGCGACAACATTTCATAAGTTCTATCGCCATGAGATTAAAGAACTAAATAACGATTATTCTGAAATAACAGCATTATTTCAACCTACAATGTAAACGTTTATTGTGATTATTTTGTATGAAAGCGTCTAGTACACGAAATACTAATTACATTGAGTAAGACTTAAGTACTAATTAGATCAATATATATTTGGTTCAGAACTCTATCTCTCTGTTAAAATTTTAATACCTATATTGTTGTTGACCGCTCATTAAAAATGTATTTGTTATTACATAAGTGTATACGATAACCATTGATTTCAATCATAATATATTATTAATTAAGCATAAACGTCGACTTATTTAGCCTGAGTCACACATCCTTATAATAATATCACATTGGCGTTATGACACCAGCCAGGTGATAACAAACATGTCTCAATATATAGCTTATAATAAGGTCAAGCGTTTAATAGAGGCGTTTTACCTGAAATAAAACGCATATTAAACTACTTACCTTAATATAAGCTAATTTAAACCTATCTGGTGTTTATTTCGACACAATGATCAAAATGAGGAGAGAAAACTATCAAGTTATCTCCCCACTTGGCACGATTTACTGACACGGTGACAGAGATGTGCGACAGAGAGGGAAGAAATGTAGGATAAGGACAGTAAATA
This sequence comes from Euproctis similis, assembly GCA_905147225.2. NCBI lineage: Eukaryota > Metazoa > Arthropoda > Insecta > Lepidoptera > Erebidae > Euproctis > Euproctis similis. The sequence goes on from LR990106.1 coordinate 20,578,471, forward strand.
TCAAGGGAAACGGAAGTGCCTTCTCAATATATAGCTTATAATAAGGTAAGTAGTTTAATAAGCGTTTTATTTCAGGTAAAACGCCTCTATTATCTTACATCAAAATGTAGAAACAAAAATTATCACATGACAATTAATAGCGACGTCATTAAGTTCAAATTAAATATTTACAATAGTTACTAACTACTGGTTTCTGTTCAAAACAATACATACACATAAGCTCGCGCCTATATCCCATTGGGTAGGCAGAGACTTTAGCTTTTCAGTCATACATCTCATCATGCATTCAGGTCGACTTTGGGTGCTACGCTCTGTTTTAAATAAACTGAAAAAGGCCGGCAACTCAAATGTGTCGTCCCTGGTGTTGCGGATGCCCATGGGCGGGAGTAGCCACTATCCATAATGTGACTTGTTTGTCCACTTTTTTCAATAATAAATTGACATTTGTTTGATCGTGGTAGCTCAGTCATGGTCTCCCGATCCGGACTATGCCACTCACATTCGCTTCGTATACTCTTTTAGTCAGTCGGCTTTTACTAATTCTTGCAACATGACCAAACCATCATAACATACTTCTCTCCACCTTAGTCACCACATCATCCTCCAACTTGTATTTCTCCCCTATCACGCTATTTTTTATTCAATCTGCAAGGGGGTGAACTTCTCAGAGAACGCATATTCACTGCATTCACCTAACTTTCACGTTTCGTCTGCCATACCCAATACTCACTCCCGTAAGTCGAGAGTTGGTAACATAACACCACTGGGAATCGTCAAGCGTGCCTTTTCAGACACAGCCTGACTACGCATCAAGGCATGCAACGCATTATTAACTCTGTTACCAGCAGTCCCTCTTCTTTCAATATCTTCATCTTCCCAAATTTACAAACTTATTCTCTCTAGGACCAGCATTTCCGTCTTGCTTACATTTACACTAAGATGAGAATGTCTTCTAGTTAACGTCGCTGGAGCACGTAACACCTGATTATCGGTGTACAGTGAAACTTGACATGCAACCCTTCCATGCTTAAACCACATTCAGTCTCTTTCAGATTCGTCAAACTGTTCACATAAAGATTGAAAAGCCCTGGTGACGCAACACACCCTTGCAAAAATGCATTAACTAAAAACTTATAATATATAAGCTAAATGTCATTTTTTCAGAAGACCTGCTTGTTGTAAGACTTGTCTTGTAGCATTATTGATGTGACGGAACCTATTAGGACCTAACTGAATTCCACCATACCTGAAATAAAAGTAACAATTATAATTATTTTCATTTCATGTATAGTACATTGGGAGAGACCTATGTCCAGCAGTGGACTGCAATAGTCTGATGATGATGATGATTATAATTATTTTCATTTCAAGTCCTGCCAGTATGGACTTACGGTATCCAGCTGTGGGGCTGTACCAACACAGCAATACATAGATGATACATAGATTTCAGGACAAAGTACTCAGAGGTATTGTGGACGCACGCTGGAACTTTAGAAATGACGACTTACATCGGGACCTCAAAATGGTCCGGGTCGCAAACATTAAATAAAAAACATGCTGAATCTCATGAAGAAAGACTTCTTCATGTGAAAGTCGACACTATCCAGCTCTTATACAATACCGGCCAAGTGAGAAGACTCAAAAGGACAAATCCTTGTGAATTAAAGTGCAAGTGAGTACAGTGAGTGCTAACTATATAGAACACGAAAACAATGTGACAATAAGAAAAGTCTTAATGGACCACATTCTTAGTATTACTCTAAGTAGCAATTTCAGTTATATTTAAATTACCTATTAGCTTCCAAAGGCTAGATTGTAATGTCAATGAGATATCTAGCAAATCAGAGATACTTCATTTAAGGAAGAAAAAACACAATTATTTCCAACAACTCAGCCAGCAGATTTAACTTATACACTAACAGTTCCAAACCCGAGGCTTTTGATTCTGCTATGCAATTTTGGATTGGTTAACAATTAATACGGGTATTGCTATATGTACAAACTGGTACAAATAGTCTCGGTGGCGCAGTGGGCGAGCGCACGGCCTCTAATCCAGAGGTCCGGGGTTCGATTCCAGACACTGGCTCACACCAATGTCTTTTCGAAATTGTTTTCGGAAGTTATGTGTGATAAATACCGATGACTGGCAAACTTTGTGCCCGGTATGGCAATAGGTTCGCCACCTATTTCATTTGGGACGTAAACATAACGGCGAGACGAGGCTTAACAGCCGCTGCCTACACCTTCGGGTAACAAAAGGCGTGAAGTTATGTTATGTGTACAAACTGGTAGTTATTTTCGTATTACAATTTTAATACAGTTTAAGGCAACATATTTCAACAATATATGTACTTACCATCGAGATACAACTACTAATGTGTTCTTCTGATCCAGTATCTGCAGTAAATGTAACATTCTACCACCAGCATGAGTCTCCCCATCATCATCACAGTCTTGCAATATGCTCGTACCTTTAGAGGTCTTGCGTTCTATGCGGAATGCATACATATTATGTGTTGCATTCATAATCTTCTTATTTTGCTTTAGTTTTGCTAGAACAGCCCTAGAATATCGCATTGTACATTAGTTATTTATTATTTTTACACTTAATTTTACACATATATACTATGTGTCGCCGCATACTCCTAACGCCATCTAGCATGCGTCGAGAGAAGAGCGCGCACTTATCTTCTCATTACGTTCAAATTCATTCGTATTCACACATGTTAAACGTTACTCGTCTCTCTTAAAAATTAAACGTCTTATAAAACTAAACGTATTAATTCTCACTTCATCAAACATAATTCGAAACCATTGGGGAAATAGAAGAATAGAAACCCCTATACTGACTACTATGTACATAAAATTCATCTTAATAAAATATAAAGTACGTGTCACGTTGTTTGTCCGCGATGGACGCCTAGACTGCTTAAACGATTTTATTCAAATCTGTACACAGTATGTAGTTTGAACCAACTTAAGAGATAGTTAATGAGGTATAATAATTTATAGTCGCGATTTTATTTTATTGCAAATAATTTACTCCAAACGATCGCTTACATTTGGCGATATCTGGTGACTGGTTTAAATATATATTTAATAGATGGCGCTATGTTAAAGTTACGATTTATACGCATTGATTGTAAAAATAAAATAATCTTATTGATAAAATGTGATACATTTTAAATTTTTCGAAGTCACAACTTGTGTAAGAAAGTGACAAAGTCAATCAATGAATACAGCAAAACCAAAGTAATCTACAAAATATCCCAATAATAGTTGTTTGAATTTTAAATTCATAGTTTTATCAAACTAATCTTAGTTCTAGAATACTTGGGCCAATTGTGTCTTTGTTTTTGACTGTTATTTAGATATGTAATTTAAAGTTGGGATTCCAAAGTTAACCTTTGGAATCCCAACTTTAAGGGATAGTTTTTTTTTCAGATTTTTCTCATGGACGATAAAACTCTGTCACTTCGTTTCGGCTTCACTTTGAGTTCTGGGATAAAATGTATATTTTATTAATATTTACAGTGATACTCACTTAACATCATCCATACAATGGACTTCAGCTGCATGACCTTGGAATGAGCTCTTCCTATCAACGATAACTTCACCGTGTGTTATTTCAGGACAATTTATGTCAAGCTGGAAACAAATTAATATTAATAGTGCCATGATTGATGAAATGGATGTGACATTATTCTATGTTCTATGTTATGTATATGAAAACCTTTTTAAATATTCTTTCTAGAAACTGATGTGAAAAAAAGAATACGTATGAAATATAGCATTAGTATAAATGAAATTGATGAAGAAATTTAAATAATATACAACACAAACATACCTTGTGACAAGGCTCAAGATATTAATCTAGCATATACTCCTAGGTATATATTGGTGAAACTTAGTTAAGTAGGGTTATCTGATGAAAAAAACAAAAGACCCTAATTTACTGGTACTGATGTACCGCATTGTGGATTGCTAGCTGGGCTTTTCTGCTAACGTTCTTTGCGCCCAGGAATCTGCCCAACGCTCCATTTACTATAGCACTAGCTATATCCTAACATCACTCTTCTTTCTACAGCCGTGCTGTACCTTCCATCCCTGCTAAAAGCGCATCCAAGATATACAATTTCATTCACCTATTCCAGCCCTACATCATCAATCAATATCCATTCATGCATGCATTTTTTGATTTTCCTGAAATTTATAAAGTTTGAGAATTTAACTCTCAAAATCATATTATTATAGTTTTATACACTGTAGATTTACCTTCTATTTTCATAACATAACATTAGCTCACGCCTATATCTCATAGAGGTATGCAGAGACTGGCTTTCTACAAGCTATGATCCTGACATACATCTTTGGCTTCATCCACAGTCATAAATCTCGTCATGCATTCACGTCGCTTTCGGGTACTACGCATTTTGCCTTTGTTAAACATGAATACACTGCCGCCACTCTATTTTCTTCTGGCTTTTATTTTCAAGTAATAAATACGATAAAACAGATTATAATAACATATAAATAAAAATGTAATGGGATAAAAAAAGGATAAATAAGATGACATTAAAACAACTTTTAGGATTATATCGCGTTTATTTATTTCCCGACGTTTCGAACTCTTTACAGAGATCATTTTCATCACTCGTGAAAATGATCTCTGTAAAGAGTTCGAAACGTCGGGAAATAAATAAAATTAGTAATAAATAAACGCGATATAATCCTAAAAGTTGTTTTAATGTCATGAACGTGATTCGCGAAAGACTTACAGATAAATAGGATAAATAAGTCTTGTTTTTAATTGCAATTGTTACAAAACATAATTTTTAGTTGGTTTTACTATATGTACTAGATACATACATCACTTGATACCAAATCCCTTTCAGGGTAGGCATTGCATAAATATTGAATTGAAATGTTCAATTTTTACCAAAAGAAAATTATTTTTAGTTGGTTTAATTAAAGCTCTGAGATATTAGGACATTTGCAAGATCCACCACAATCCTGAGAAAAGTGTTGATCTTAGGACAAATCCTGAGATATGCTACCCTCACTGTGTATGCATTAAAAATATGTAAAATAAAAAGAAAACTGGTGAAAGTATTGAGTTGTCACTTGTTATTTGTTTTGAGTTCCTATAATGTAAGAGTATATTTTACTCTTCGTGGTTAAATGTTAAATATTATTGACTCTAAGCTATAGCTTATAATGATTAGCATTTTTAAAATATCAAAACATATCTTACTAACATGGTTAATCAATGTAATTACTAGACCAGCCAATATTTATATAGTTATATTTATGACTTACCAGTGCCATATCTAAAGATTCAACAGCTGGTGGTTTAGGCTCAGTTTCGTTTTGTGATTTAATAGCTTGCAGTACTTCTCTTATTTTCTCCACCCACTGGAATATTATACTTTCTCCAATATTTTCTCTGAAATTTTTAAGGAGCTAATTTAAGAATTGGTAGCAATTATTCATTTCTGTTTACCCTTGTAATTTTTTAATTATATTTTTTAAGTATGACTTATTATGACACGTAACAGTAATAAATTGTGAAACAGTAAAGTGAATGTAAGTAAGTGTAAAAACAACCCACAAGTACAATTCATCTAAATTTCTATGAAGCTGCTCTTTTGCTTTTCTGTCCATCCACGGTGCGGAAATTTCATAATTCGGAGGTGAGAGAGCAGGGTAGTCAACTGGCATTGTCACATACAAGTAGATTATATTTTTATTTTCTTCTATTTTAATGCTGTATGATCTTCCTGCTTCACTTTCTGTGACCCAATCTGCACCATAGATGGAACTTAGTGCTTCCACCTCTTCTGCCTGTTGATTTAAAATTTATTGAGTGTTTATGCAAATAATTTATTATGCAACTTAAAGGGCATATTAATTTGGTTAAATCTTAACTTTGGTAATTGAGAATTTTTTTGACTGCTGACATTCAGAATCAGGCGCGCTTGAGACAGCGCCGCTGTGAAACAAGACCCCACGTCTTGTTTCACAGAGGCGCTGTCTCAAGCGCAGGTGATAATATATGAAAGCAATTGTGATAATGTGTAACATAAACTAATAAAATGTTTTAGACTTGGACTTTTTAGTGTCTGAGAAGACCTATGAAAATAAAGAAGTTTTGATTATATTAAAGAAATATTGTATTATCGAAATATACGCACCTGCTTCGTTAAATTATCAATTTCCATTTTGACCACTAATTAAAATAGCACGTTGGCTTTTCCCAATGGAAAATAAAATGAATGACACGGTTAGAAATGGCTAATGCTCGGTTCTGATAATGACCGATGTAGGTCTTTGCTAATGAGATGCTACTAATGGAGAACACATAAATAATGAACAGAATTTCTATAGATTAATCGCTATTATTTTTGTTGTTGGCTATTTTAGTTCTTACAGCCAATAAATAATCTTTGGCAGTTTGGCAGTGCACAACACAGATTATCACAGTTGTTTGAAGTTTGAGCTGACAAATGACAAGCTGACAAGAGATAAGACAATGATCAATGAATGAATGAAATATGAATGAACTAAGAACACTTACACTGTTAACTTGAGAGCTAGTGATGTAACGAATATTCGCATTCGTATACGCGAATATTCGCATGTTTTTGGACATTCGCATTCGAGAATATTTGGGGAAATAATGCGAATGTTTGTAATAACAAAAAAATGTATGAGAGAATTCTAACTAAGATTTCCATTTTGTTTAGTAATTCACTCACCTACATTTGTATGTAAAAAGTATTATATTGTGTATTAATTTCTCAGATTTTCGCGACTCACATTAAAACAACTTTTTAGGATTATATCGCGTTTAGTTATTACTTATTTTTTAATTGAATTTTGTATAGTGGAAGAAGTATAAAATAATCAAAAATAGTTTTTTTTAACCTGGAAACCAAGTTTATTTTAAAATGTTACAAATAATAGTACTATCAAGCCCGCCCAGAATAATAATCAGTTTTGAAGAACAGCTGCTGAGTTTTCTTGCTGGGTCTTTCTCAGGACTGGGCGCGTTTTTGACCCAGTGGTAGATTTTAACAAATACTTGCCTTTAAATTTAAAATCAATCAATATTTAATTATAGTTATACTCTGATTTCAAATAACTTAAGAAAATGAGATAATTATCTAATAATTAAAAATCACAACTGTTACCTAATAGGTAACATCAGCATCATCATACAGCAATCATACACCAAAGATCTTAACATACATAACTTCACGCCTTTTGTTACCCGAAGGTGTAGGCAGCGGCTGTTAAGCCTCGTCTCGCCGTTATGTTTACGTCCCAAACGGAATAGGTGGCGAACCTATTGCCATACCGGGCACAAAGTTTGTCAGTCATCGGTATATATCACACATAACTTCCGAAAACAATTTCGAAAAGTCATTGGTGTGAGCCAGTGTCTGGAATCGAACCCTGGACCTCTGGATCAGAGGCCGTGCGCTCGCCCAATGCGCCACCGAGACTATAAGATCATAAAAAACATTTTTTTGAAGTGGAACTTCTAATGTCTCGTGCTTTTGCGTTTAACGCTTTTAACGCCCCCTCGCGGGTATTATAGGTAATATAAAACACTAAAACTTAAATCGGCTTATATAAACCAAGGAAGAGAATTTCCATAGCGTGATTAAAAACTGTACATAGACATCTAGTAGTTAGTAGCGGCACTGGTTTTATCGCACCGTGTCTCAAAAGTACTAACTGCATAAAAAATATTGTTTTTAATTTTTAAATTTATATGCTACTTAAAATTTAAATAAAAAAATTCAAATATTAGTAGGAATATACAAAGGAGGCATTTTTTAATGCTATATAATAATAATAATAACAAATAATAATTAGTTTGACGTCGCTATATTATGAAAATGTGACGTCATTCTAAAACCAATGCTATAAGTATTTTAATGCATTTTACAATATGGGTATCGAATGGGCTTGAGCTTGGGGGAGTACCTAAATCAAAGAACAATGCGACGTCGAACATGGCACATCCTCCTAAATAAAATAGTCACCAAATTCTACCCAGACCTTAAGATGGGGATACTCGAGTGGGGATCGAACCCGCCAATCTCCATTCCACAGTCAGTAGTTTACCGTGTATTGGTAAAACTACCGACTGTGGAATGTAATCATTATCATCATCATCAGCCTGTTGCAGTCCACTGCTGGACATAGGCCTCTCCCAATTCGCGCCGCCGCTGCCGCTCCTGCACCGGCGGTGCAGAAAAAGAAGGTGGCGGGGCTGCCGAAGCCCCCCAGTACCGCCGCGGTGGTGGTGACGGTGCCACCGGACGCCGGCACCACGCTCGCGGCGGTGATGGAGGTTGCCAAGAGTCGCATAAAACTTGCGGACCTTGGCATCTCCGGGGGGATAAAGCCCCGCAGGACGATGACCGGGGCTCTGATGTTGGAGATCCCCGGTCCGGACAGCTCCGCCAAGGCCGACGCCTTGGCAGAGAAAATGAGGGTGGCCGTCGCCGACACGGGCGCGTTAGTCTCGCGCCCCTGTAAAATGGGCGATTTGAGGGTGATGGACTTGGATGAGTCCATCACCCCTGCGACCGTCGCTACGGTGATCGCCGAGGCGGGCGGATGCGCCCCGACCGACGTAAAGGTCGGGGAGATACGCTCTAGTCCGTCTCGGTTAGGCTCGGCCTGGGTCCGGTGCCCGCTCGGGGTCGCCAGAAAACTGGCGGCTCAGCGGCGGGTCCTGATCGGGTGGACCTCGGCGCGCGTCGAGGCACTGGCGGCAAGGCCGCTGCAGTGCTTCCGGTGCCTTGAGAAGGGGCACGTCCATGCGAGATGCCCCTGCGCCGTGGATAGGAGCGGGCGGTGCTACCGATGTGGCGTGGCAGGCCACATCGCTAGTGCCTGCACCGCACCCGCTCCTGCCCGGTCTGCTCTGACCTGGGCTGTAGGTCGGATCACCGGATGGGGGGGAAGAAGTGTTCCCCTCCTAAGAGGAAGGCGGCGGCCGCAAGGCCACCCTCCCCCGCAAGGGGACAGGCGGGCGCGATGGAGGTCCAATAACAATTATATAATATAATTTTCCCATACACTTTCGCTGCTAGGCTGATCAAATGCCGCATAAGTGATCCCTTACGTTAATACAAGGGTACGATGACAGCACGCCTCCAGCATAGATTGCTCAAGGTCAGGAAAGCGTCCCGGCACAGGCTCTACCATATTGGATCATTTCAGCAGACATCATATCAATTCTGACTGACTTACCATTTTTCATACTTCGTATCGACCATTCAATCTCTTCCATCGTCCTCGTCAGATGTTGGCGCAGCAGCGTCAGTCGTAGACTCACTCGCGGCGCCCACGTCCGGAACATACTCGTATATTTCCCCAAAATATTCACTCCACCGAGCCATCGTTTGGGTTTGAAAGAATGTCACCAACCTTAGACATAATTTTGTCCATTCTGGATGTTGACGAAGAACCCCGAGATTTTATAACTTCCCTCCAAAAGAGTTTGCTATTGGCCTCGAAGTTCTCCGTCAACCTCACTTAAATTCCTCATTCGCAACTAATCTTTCACGCTTCTCTTTCACTGAGGCTTTGGCAACATTCTTGCAGCGGCGGTAGCTCTCATACTTATTCTCTCTCAAACTATCATTCTGATTCAAACTTGAGACATAATCCAATCATGCTTTTTTCTTTCTTTCGATGCTGGATTTTACACCCGCGTCCCACCAGGCATCACCTCTGAGAATCTTATGTCTCTTTGCACAACCACATACTTCTTTTGCATTATCCACTATACTTTCTTTTATTCTTTCCCATCATTCTCAACACCTAAGTCTGAAAGACTCGTGTCATTGAGCCTTTTGCTGATTAGGTCTACATACATACTCCGTACACTTTCATCTTCTAATTTCACACTTTATCCTTTCAAGCTCTCCGAATTGGGTACGCACTCGCCAGTGCCTCCACTTCTTGAATAGGCCCACGAAGCGGCTCACCACCAGGTAGTGATCCGTATCAACAATAGGGCCTCTGTAGGCTCTTGTATCCGTTAGTGTTTCGGAGACGACTGCCTACCAGAATCAGATCAATCATACTCTTTTGTTCATTCCGTCTCCACGTATACGTGTGAATATCTTTATGACGGAATAATGTGTTAATTTTTATTTATTTTTATTTTCTTGGCCAACGTTATTTGAAATATTATTGATTGCGTATTTATTATTTGTGGAAATAATACTTAAAAAGGAAGTAAGTATGTTTTTATGCTAAAGATGTTTTTTGTTGTTTGCTCTATTTCACAAACTATTTTAATTCAGTGGCTGACCTAAAGTAAGTAACACTCTACTAAAACATACATCTAGATAGGTGCGCCGCACAGTAAATGAGAATGACTCAAATTTTATACATATGTAGGGACCACGTGTAATAAAAAACCCAAACACCTGCAGAAAGTTTTAAAAAAAATCTTCCAGCTTATGGACAGTTAAATATTGCAAATTTATTAAATTTACAATAGTTTTTTACTTGTTAAAGGTCGTTAAAATGTGTTTTGTTGATGTGAAAGAGTGGTGGCGCAGTGGTCGAGCACACGGCTCCTGATCCAGAAGTCCGGGTTCGATTCTAGATACTGGCTCACACCAATGACTTTTCGAAATTGTTTTCGGAAGTTATGTGTGATAAATATCGATGACTGAAAAACTTTGTGCTCGGTATGGCAATAGGTTCGCGACCATTTGGAACGGTGAGACAAGGCTTAACAGCCGCTGCCTACACCTTCGGGTAACAAAAGGCGTGCAGTTATATTATGTTGTTGATGTGAAACTTCTTATGCGACTTGCAAACGTATAACGCATTTAACGCCCAGCCACTTCAGAACCACTTCAATAAAGTAAGATTGTATATACTCCAGCATACATACATAATTTCACGCGAAATCCCTTGGCTATCTTTGCCTACCAAGGCACAGATAGTCAAGCGCCATAAGGCACGATTCTTACACGCCTCACTCGCTTCGTTGACTTTCATAACTCTTTTTATGCACGCGCGTCAATTTTTGAGGGACCTAACATTATTTTTCACCAGAACACGTTCTATTTGGTCATGGAATGTCTGTCTTGGTCATCCTCGACACCAACATCCATTCGCAGATTTTTAGTAGTGCTCTCATTTCGAAGCGATAGCTGGGTATGGCAGAGTGTCTTTGCCAAACCCAACTCTTGTTTCAATCAGTTAGCGTTGGGATCAGAACTCCGGAATTAAATTAAAAAATACCCAGGTTTTCAATTATTGCTTGGTGATTTTTAAGTGATTTATAGATGATAGTGTTTTCATAAATATTTAACGCACTTTTCAAAGTTAAATGTTTATTCATTAAAGTAACATCATATGTATTTGGATTTGTTTAATTTACACAGAAATGTTTCAACAATAAATTACAATAAATAGTTACATTGATCAATTTGTAATTCAAAAGAATAGTTATTAATTACTAGTTTCAGTTCAAAACATTGCATTTTTTTGTTTATGGGATAGGAGGGCAAACGAGCAAGCGTGTCACCTGATGGTAAGCAATCTGCGCCGCCCATGGACACCAGGTAAAACATATAGTGTTAGCGTTACGTTGCCGACCTTTAAGGGAGTAGGATAGGAAAGGATGGGGAAGGGGGGTGGGCCTCCGGGTACCTCTCTTACCGAACAAAACGCGGCATGAGCCACTTTACGTCGATCTTCTGAAAGGTCGTGGTATTTCACCGGTCGAGCCGGCCCATTCATGCAGCGAACAGCTTGGCTCTACCACTATTAAAAATTTAGCTAAAAACTTATAATATAAGTTTAAGCTAAATGTCATTTCTTGAGTAGACCTGCGTGCTCAATGACTTGTCGTGTGGCGTTGTTGATGTGACGGAATCGATCTGGACCTAAGTGAATCCGCCATACCTGAATCAAATAAAAGGTAATACTTAAAATTATTTCTAACAACTCTATTAGCAGATTTAATTCCAATTAAGATGCAATCTCGAGAGTTGGGAGTTTCGCTATGCCATTGGAGCTGCACATACAAAAAGCGATCTCAAACAGTTAACAAATTGTGTAGCTATATGTAGAAACTCGATGTTCGTCTTACATACTAGTCGCAATAAGGTGAGGTAAAATATGTTCACCATATATAAAGGAGTACAAATAAGCTTCCGCCGTTTTATTATAGATGGCGTGGCACGGAGTTTCGGTTAGCTTTCGCAGATGATAACGAGCTTAAAAATCTTAAAAACAGTTTGGACATTCAAGAACAACATAACCCATTAATATCATTGATTTTATATTGGTAAAATATATTTTTTATAAGTTGAAAATGTCAAAATTTGAGCCAAGTAAGCGTCATTTGCGGGAAATATTAGTTTACTTTTTTAATTTAAATAAATCTGCTGCTGAGGCGCATCAATTGGTCGTAGAAGCATATGGTGAGGGTGCTTTGAGTGAGAGAACGTATAGAGGGTGGTTTCAAAAGTTTTAAAACGGTGATTTCGACGTAGAAGACAAAGATCGCAGTGGAAGGCCAAAAATCTCCGAGGATGCAGAATTGGAGGAATTATTGGAGGAAGATTCATCTTCAATACAAAAAGAACTTGCTTTAACATTAGAAGTCACTCAGCAAGCAGTCTCACATCGTTTAAAATCATTAGGAATTATTCATAAACAAGGAAATTGGCTTCCGTACGAATTAAAGCCGAGAGATATTGAACCACGATTATGCTTAAGTGAAATGCTGCTAGCTAGACATAAAAAAAGGGTTTTTTACATCGTATCGTAATTGGTGATGAGAAGTGGATACATTATGACAATCCAAAAACAAGAAAATCGTGGGGTTTACCTGGCCACGCGTCAACATCAAAAGCAAAACCGAAAATTTACGAAAAAAAACTTATGCTGGGTATTTGGTGGGACCAACTAGGTGTAGTGTATTATGAGTTGTTTAATCCGAGCGAAACAATTACTGGAGCCCTCTATCGAACACAATTGATGAGATTGAGCCGAGCTCTGAAGGATAAACGCCCTCAATACTATACTAGACACGAAAAAATTATTCTTCTGTATGACAATGCTCGTCCACATGTTGCGGCTCCCGTGAAAAAGTACTTGGAAACACTTGATTGGGAAGTGTTACCCCACCCGCCGTATTCACCAGACATTGCACCGTCCGATTATCACCTGTTCCGGTCCATGGCACATGCTCTGTCGGCGCAGCGGTTCACATCTTATGAGGATACCAAAAATTGGGTTGATTCGTGGATAGCCTCAAAAGACAAGGAGTTCTTCAGACGTGCGATTCGAATGCTGCCTGAGAGATGGGAAAAAGTGGTTACAAGTGATGGGCAATATTTTAAAGAAATTGTTATTACCGTTCTTCTATAATAAATATTTTTTGTGTTAAGTTTTGTGTTAAAAAACGGCGGAAACCTATTTGTCCTCCTAATAATATATACTTACCATCGAGTTACAACAACTAATGTGTTCTTCTGGTCCATCACTTGTAGTAAATGTAACATCCTACCACCAGCAAGGGACTCCCCATCATCATCACAGTCCTGCAATATGCTTGTACCCTTAGAGGTTCTTTTTTTATGGGATAGGAGGGCAAAGGAGCAGGCGTGTCACCTGATGGTAAGCAACTAACGCCGCCCATGGACACCAGCAGCACATATAGTGTTACTGTTGCGTTGCCGACCTTTAAGGGAAGGGGATAGGAAAAGATGGGGGAAGGGGGTGGGCCTCCGGGTACCTCTCTCACCGAACGAAACGCGGCATGAGCCACTTTACGTCGGTCTTCTGAGAGGTCGTGGTATTTTACCGGTCGAGCCGGCCCATTTATGCAGTAAACTGCTTGGCTCTACCACTGTTAAAAAGGTCTTGCGTTCTATGCGGAATGCATAAATATTATGTTTCGCATTCATCATCTTCCGGTTTTGTTTTAATTTTTCTAGAACGATCCTGGAATATAACATTGTACATTAAGTATTTTAACACTTTGTTGTACACAATCCGTCTTATTACAAATCGATGTACTAAAACAGCAAGTTAGGCTGGTTTAAAAGATCGTGCTCTGATTCGATCACAAATGGTTAGTACTCCTCTTCATTACAAATCGCAAACTATACCGAGTCTTGATTGTACTAAGATTGGCATCTCCCCTCACAGAGTAGAGTACACAATGATTCATTGATTTGAATGTAATTCGGTCTTATCGTTCAGTTTTGAAAGGTATAACCTGGCGGTGGTCCAGTGGTCCCCACTTTGCCAATAACGAAAGAAGCCTTGATAAAGCAATTTATGGTCCCGGAATGTAAATAACAACTGTAATATATTTGTAAAATGATGCGATAAGTGTGTGAACTGGACGCCACGCAAGCATTCAGTATCTTTGACTACTTCTTGTCATTAGGTCGTTTTAGATTCATGGATATAGCTTTTATATTTTAAAATGGATCAATAAAAGATACAAAGTGGTAAAACTGGAGTCCTGAAATATATCTTGACAGGAAATATAACGCCAGCTGATTTGCGAGTCGAAACATATAGTAGAATATAAATTCTTACATACACATACATACATACATAACTTCACGCCTTTTTCTACCTGAAAGTGTAGGCAGTGGCTGTTAAGCCTTGAATCGCCGTTTTGTTAGCGTTGGGATCAGTACTGCATTGTGGATTGCTAGCTGGGCTTTTCTGCTAATGTTTTTTGCGCCCAGGAATCTGCCCAACGCTCCATTTACGCTATTTCCTATCGCCACTCTACTATATAAATTCTTAATCTCTAATAAAACTTTGAAGAAACAAAAAGAAGGAGAGTATTTTAAATAAGTAAGTACAATATGCTGCCTATAATTTGCACTATACTCGTTCCAACCATTTATTTTACTTTTGACACATGCTTTAGGACGTAACTGTTTCATTTACGCAATTATTAACTTTGAAACGAGTGAACAGAGAAATATATAAACTGCCCAATAATATTTATAAATCTTAATTATTACCCACTAAATACATTAATATGCCGTAAATAGCTCTATTTATAAAATTTATGTGAATATTCATTTCCGTTATAAAAAAAGTTACGTTCTATCGCATCTAGTGACAGGATCAAAAGTATTCGGTGCAAACTAATGAATCGCAAATAATCGATTACACTTATTTGCAGTTAAGTCAGCTGACAACTGAGTTTTGAATTGTTGTAATAGACAACACGTTAAAATTGTATCAGGAAGATATGGAAATCTTCATATCATACCTATAACATGAAATAAAACAACCAAAATAGGTATTTTAATATTATTTTATTATAACGAATCGTCGGATTCTTCATACGAACTCGAATCGTCGCTTGAATCATCTGCAGTGTTTATTATTAACTCTTGTATAGGTATGTTGTCAAATTCAATTTCCCGATCCCAATCAGAGAATATTGTATTTTTTGTCTTGTTGACGACACTCGCCCAGTTTTCAGGCGTCACATTAGCACATGCGTTTTTTAAAAGTTCTAGCATTTTATTTGCTGTGAAAGGAGGAGTTGTATTGTTTCTTGCGGCGTGTCCTTTGACTTGTGCCCAGATCATTTCCATTGGATTATATTGACAGTGGTACGGAGGAATTCTGATTACAACATGCCCATATTCTGCTGCCATTTCGTCGATGACATATCGTTTTGGCTTCTTTTTACTTTTTAAAATTTTAAGTAACTCTACTTTTAGTAGGGATTCGTCCACATCTTCCCCATTATCACGAAGCCAGTTTATAATCTCGTGTTTTTTGTTGGCCGTTGTTGGCATTTTATTAATTTGGCGAGAGTGATAGGGTGCATTATCAATAAATATTGTTGATGGCTCTTCAAGTGATGTAAGCATTTCTCTGAACCACTTTTCATACACGTCCGCATTCATCTCCTCATGATAGTCTCCTGTTTTTTTTTATTTGAACGCTAACAGAGCGTCTGGTACAAATCCCTTTGTAGTTCCCGCATGGCAAATGATGAGGCGTTCACCTTTCCCCATTGGCACTGCAGAAGTAGAAGCAGCAGTATCGTCAGTCCAACCTTTTGATATGGAATGATTGGCATTGAGCCAAGTTTCATCTGTGAAAACGATATTCGACCAGTCTTCTATTTTCTTCGCTTGCCTTAAAAATTCACAGCGAGACAAGGCTATATCACGACGTTCCATTAAAATTTTTCTTTTGTCGGATTTCTTATACAAGAATCCGATTTGGTGCAGCACCTTTGACAAAGAAGATTTTTGACCACGACACAAGCCACAATTTCGTAGAGACGCTACTAATTTTTTCAAAGTAGGAATCTCCTTTCTTGTATAATAATTGTATATATGACGACGAATAGCATCAGTATCAAAACTGTCAATTGCTGTCACTTTACGGGGCTGACGTTTTTTCTTAGGCGTAGATAGCTTGTTCTGTTCAATACCACTACTACCATAGGCTTCTTTAGTGATTTTCGCCACCGTTGGAGCACTAATACCTAATGCTGCTGCAACACGGTCTCTAACTTGCGTTACTGGTATAAGGAATCCGCCATTGCGGCTTTCCTTTTCAAAAAATTCACGAAGCCGCAGCACTAACTCTCTGGATTGTCCTTTAAGCACCATACCTTTCGGCATTTTGCAAGTAAAAATCTTACTGGGAGGAACGATACGTTCAACTCAACCAAAGTAAGAACAATGAAATCAATACGGTGGAATATAAATACTCAACACAGCGTATGAAAAATATGAAAAAGCACTCAGCGAACAGAAATGTGACTAGCACGAGAGTCTTGTTGCGAGTGAGAGACAACACAACAAAATGGCGTCGCCAGCGCGTCGTTCAGTGTTGCCAACTCAGATTAAAAAAAAAGGGGTAGGAGTTTGGAGCAGCGGACCCCGCTTAATAGAAAAAATGCTTCATAAGGTAGTTAGTTTTTATTTTGCAAAGTTCAAAGTAAAATATTTTGGGAGGACTGAATTAGTTAGTGGGTATGCAAAAATTATTGTGCCCAAATAACAAATATATTTACAGAAGTGAAGTTTTTAAGTAATATGAAATATGTATTTAAGCAAAAACTAAAATATCCGTGTTAAATCGATTAGAAATTCTTCCTGACTAAAATCGATTATTACAAAACATTGTATCCGTAATACATTAGTACAACACTAATTGATCAGAATTCGACCTGTCAAAAGTAAAATAAATGGTTGGAACTTTGGAACGAGTATAATTAAGTAATTTTATATGATGTTAAATTTCTAGATTATACATACTAACAGGGAACACAAGTTAAGAAAGTGAACTTAAATTGGCTTGGAAAAGGCGATCATCTTTTAGCAACTACAGATTCAGAGAGCTGGTAGTGAAAACCCACCATCAGCTTCACAGGACCAAGCAGTAATTAAAATCTGTCCTCATGATTATGGTATTGTGGCGTTAACTTTGACAGTGATGCCGTGCAGGCAATGATTTAAGTTCTTCGGGTTGCAACAGTACATACTAACTTAATGATATGTATTCTTTTATTATAGTAAAGTATGTACTTAATATTATTTTGCTATAGATTTATAATGGTCCAGATGTTGATGTCAGTGAACCGAGCTGTATGTAGTTCAGAAACACCCGTTAACATAGAAAATAACCAAGAATTGAGAAAAAAGGTTAGTGATAAAAACAATATTCTAATTGATTTAATATTGTAATATTATTTTTAATTTTATTGGTGCAACAGGATAATAAATGTCTTATAAAATGTATTTTCAATTTATTAAAATATTCTATATTTTACAAATGATTACTTCAGCACGGTGAAACAAAACTAAATTCTTTTCTTAACAATGCAGAATATCAGTAGTACTTCTATTCACAAAAATATGTATATAAAATATTCTTATACTTAATACATGTGATCTCTTATGATGTTTATATATAAATATTGTATTTTATTACTAAAAGTATTTTTTATTTAAATTTACAGGAAAGATACTAAAAGATATTCCGTTAAAGAGGTTTTCTTTTTGTATTCAATATTGCTATCTAATAGTTGTAGTTATTGAAAGTTGAACACTCATATAATATTAAAATAGTCAATATAAATTAAAAATTAAGATTTGCTACCTAGACAATAAGATAAATTTAATTATAGAAAAAAGGTCAACTAAACAATACATATGTGTTAATAATTAAAATGTTCTTTTTACCTTTATTTTTTTATCCTATCACCATCAAAGGATAATAATAATTACTAACAGGTTTTGCTTACAGATTTCCGCTGCTTTCAACTTATCCATTAATATTAAATGACTTATTATAATTAATGATACCATTTTAAGACATATTAAAAGTAATTTGGAATTGATTGTTTCTTTTTTAATATTTCCATGTACAGTATTGGTTACAATGGGTGGTATTCTTTCAAGACATTGTCATCTTCTGCTGGAAACAAGCCTTCCTTCTTATCAATGGAAATGTTATGAACCTATAAAAATAAATTCACTAGTTATTGTAAGAATATATAGTCTTGGTGGTCCAGTGGACGAGCACATGGTTTCTGAATCCAGAGGGTGCGGGTTACATTCCTGGCTTACACCAATGATTTTTCGAAATGAATTAATTTCGAAGGCTTTGCGTGATAAATCACTTAAATCGATGACTTAAAACTTTGTGCTAGATATGGCAATTGGTTTGCCACCCATTCTATTTGGGACGTAAACATAACGGCGAGTTCAGGCTTAACAGCCACTGCCTACACCTTTGGGTAGAAAAAGTGGTGAAGTTATGGTATGTATGTTTATAAAGGAATACAATCGTAAACTATTATGTTAACTATTATGTTAAATACACTATTACTTACTGCCCAACTTCGCAATGCACATGCTACCTGGATTTCTCCACGAGAATCATTGGATAAATCCTCTTATTAATTTAATAATCTGTTTACCAAAATCTTCTATATTGATTGCGAAAATTGTCATCACTTTACTCGTATAAACACATATGAGACTGTTGTTTTTGTGGTCGGTGAATAGTTTGGATTAATTTTAAATCTTCAAAATCAATTTAATTAGTCCTATTATCTTCCATTTTAAAAATATTTCCATAATGATGAGCAATACAACAACTCAAGCTAACCTCAAAAGTAAACAATTTTGACGTTTATGCAGTTGGTACCATCGTTAAACTAGGGGTCTGGCGAGACTAACTTTTTTTCCAAACATAGACCACCTATTTGCGATAATCTTCATTTTGTAATATGAATTTTATTTGTTACTTATCATAAACCTGACTCTTTCCTTAGTCTGTGTTTTGTAATAAGACGGAATTACTTTTTAAAATCAACCAATATTAGAAATACTGTACAACAAACGACACCATCATTAAATGTTAAGTTTTGAACCATTAAAAACTTAGTTGAGGTATAAGAATGCTTAAAACGGGGCATATTTGTTGCCTGGATGTATTAGTACGGAAACTGTATGAATTTATTGAGTGACAAACAATGTCAGTGTTAAAGAAAGGAAGTTGAATTTTATTTGTTTTGCTACGAGTAACAACAAACACTAACTTGATTGCAATGGATTCTGCATGAAAAAAATTAAATATGCGTATCTATACATTTAATTATCATCTACAGCGATACTCACTTAACATCATCCATGCAATGAACTTCAGCTCCGTGACCTTCGAATGAACTCTTTCTATCAACGATTACTTCCCCATGAGTTATTTCAGGACAATTTATATCCACCTGGAATCAAAATATTATTAATAGTAGCATGATAATGACAAAGACGTGGCACGTTGAAAATTCTATTTCTAGGTACACCGCTGATGTAGAAAGAAGAGTAGAGTTAGGAAATAAAGTAAATGGGGCGTTGGGCAGCTTCCTGGGCGCAAAAGATATCAGCAGAAAAGCCCAGCTAGCAATTCACAATGCAATACTGATCCCAACGCTAACTTATGGAAGCGACAGCTGGGTATAGCAGAGCGTGCACGAAAGTAGGATAAACGCGGTCGAATTAAGGGCATTGCGCAAAATCTGCGGAGTGACTCGCTGACCGCGTGGAAAACTAGGACATGTAGAAAGGATGGATGATGCAAGATTGACTAAGCAGTTATACCTACAATGCAAAAGCGGAAGGATGTAGGAGTCGAGGACGGCGTAGACATACATTCCATGACCAAATAGCACGTGTTCTGGAGGAAAGTGATGTTAGAAGCCTCAAAAATCGACGCGCGTGCATGAAAACAGTTATGAAAGTCAACGATACGAGTGAGGTGTGTAAGAATCGTGCCCTATAGTGCTCCGTTCTCTCTGCCTAACCCTCAAGGAATTTGGCATGAAGTTATGTTATGTCTATTTCTACTTACATGTGACACCTTGATAAAAAGAAACTGTTTAAGTTTTTTATAAAATATATTAACTTGTCACCTTTTTGTTTTGATATACACACACAAACACATACATACATAACTTCACGCTAAGTCCCTAGCGCGTAGAGCGCCTTATCACTTTTTTCCTGGACTCATTCTATGAAAATCCGCTTTGCATTGTATAGCCGCATATTCAATCTAACATCCTCGATTCGTTTTAAAATTTTCGGAGTGACTCTAGCTCGTCAAAACAACATGTTCTCGACGCCGCCGGTAGCGAGAGACACTTCGTCAATTTTGCGCCGGGCTCTCATTTCGACCGCGTTTATCCTACTTTCATGCACATACTGCCACCACTGGGGTGTTCCTCCTCACCACATACGACGAGATCGCGGGAAACGCGCTAACAAACACCTACCGACCCCGTCTGTGGTTGCCCTCCTCGGGGGGCCATGCTCGGTCCCCCGTTCATCTCCATGTGAGGCGCTCCGGAACACCTGTAACGCCCTCCTCCTCGGGACCTTGCCTCCTAACGAGCGATGAAACCCCCGGTTCACCGCTAGAGGTCCCATTATGGCGGCAGGCGGTCGGCATAAGCCCGCCTCCTGCGGCCCCTTCTTGCGCGGCGGATCAAGGGCGCAAGAGGGTTATTCTCGCGCGTCCTCTCCGCGGCCTCCTTCCGAGACATGACAGCGCCAGCAAAGGTCAGCACCGCCTCCCAAGCCTGCTCACTATCCACCATTGCACGAACAACACTGGGCAGCGAGAGGTCTGCCCCGATGGTCGAGATGAGTGTCGCGCGTTCGCTCGACCATGCGGGGCACACGGCGCAGGTGTGATGCGCCGTGTCTTCAGCCGCGCCACAATGGTGGCACTCCATTGTGGGCTCTCTACGGGCAACCCGGCACAGGTAACGGCCAAAGCAGCCGTGACCCGTGAGGAGCTGCGTCAGGTGGAAGGTGAGGGCGCCCCGCCTTCGTTCGGCCCAGTCTCTAATGACTGGCCGAAAGGCTGCCACTAAATCGTGGCTCGCAGCCGGAATTGCCAGCCGCTCCTTCCACCTCCGGAAGAGGCGATCACGGGCTCGCTCCCGCCAGCGTCGGATATCCTCCGGAGGTGGGAGAAAGCCCCTGGCTCGTGCTTCAGCACACCTAAGATATATCGCCGCCAGCACCCCAGCTTCCAGGTCCCACGGCGGACTCCCGGACAGAATCGCCGACGCCTCAAACGACACAGTGCGGTAAGCCCGGGCTGCTCTGCACGCGATGACCCGCTGCGGTCTTCGCAACTCGGCTCTGTTTGCCACGTTCAAATCCTCCGCCCAGATTGGCGCACCGTAGAGTGCCATTGAGCGCACCACGCCAATGTAGAGGCGCCGACAATTCCCTCCCGGACCTCCAATGTTAGGGAGAACTCGTCCGAGCGCCCCGGCGCAAGCCACCAGTTTGAGAGCTAGGCGCCGGAAGTGCTCAGTGAACCTCCAGCGTCCGTCGAGCACCAGGCCGAGATAGCGCATGGTAGGCCCGACGGCGATGGAGGTCCCGTCGACGACAATTTCTGAGCCTGGAGGCGGCGCCCTCCGAGGACCGTGGAAAGCCATAGCCTCAGATTTACTGAGCGCCACCTCCAGGCCCAGGGCTCTGATACGCCCGACCACCTCAGCGACGCTAGTGGTGGCAAGCAGGGTTGCCTCGCGAACATTGGCTCCACGAGCC
Source organism: Euproctis similis (assembly GCA_905147225.2). Classification (NCBI taxonomy): domain Eukaryota; kingdom Metazoa; phylum Arthropoda; class Insecta; order Lepidoptera; family Erebidae; genus Euproctis; species Euproctis similis. The sequence goes on from LR990106.1 coordinate 20,600,607, forward strand.
AACACGAGGGTGTCGTCCGCATAGCAGCACACGTCAACCCCCCTGGGATTGGGACCGCGGAGCACCCAGTCGTAACCGATATTCCACAGGAGCGGTCCTAAGACTGAACCCTGTGGAACACCGCACGAAACGTCCCAGCGAGACCACCCACCTCGGACCGGATATAGGATGGCCCGGTCAACGAAGTAGTCCGCTATAACTTTTCTCAGATAACGGGGCACACCGTGGTATCTTAGGGCCTCCTTTATTGTCTCCCAGGGCAAGGCGTTAAATGCGTTAGCTATATCTAGCGAAACCGCGAGTACTGCCCCACCCGTGGAGACGACCTCCTCCGTGTGTGTCCGCACCCACGCGATTGCGTCCACCGTTGATCGTCCACGGCGGAATCCGTACTGCGCCTCGTGAAGATTCGGCCCGACTGCACCCAGGTGCGCGACGAGGCGGGTGGCGAGCACGCGTTCAAAAAGTTTACCAATCTCGTCCAGCAGCACTATGGGCCGGTACGCCGAAGGCGAGTCAGCCGGGCGCCCATCCTTGTGAATGAGGACGAGCTTACCCGATTTCCACCGACGCGGGAAGCGACCCTCACGGAGACGGACCCTCTGACCCTCTGACCCTCTGAGACGGGTAAATCCAAGAAGCGAGACCCGAAACTTAACATATTGATTAATGATAAACTAGTCTCGAATGAACTAGAAGTTGCAAGTACCTTTGAAAAATTCTTTACAAATATTCCTCTAGAAACTACTCGGTCCATACGATCTTCTCCTGACGATGCTGTATCACACTTAAGGAATAATGTAGATGCTTGCGACATATGCTTTCAGTTCTCCTATGTATGTCCCACAACTATAATCAAAACTTTTAAGATGCTTAACATCAAAAAGACAGAAGATTTATGGGGTGTGTCTACTAAAGTTATTAGCGCGATCATTGTTTCAATCGCACCCTATTTAGCTAACATATTTAATTGTTGTATTGACGATGGAGTGTTTCCACATTTGATGAAATGTAGTAAAATAATTCCACTCTTCAAATCCGGTGTAAAAACGGACCCCACAAACTTCAGGCCTATTTCTATTCTTCCTACCCTGAGTAAAATCTTCGAGAAGATAATGTTGAACCAGCTCTTAACTCACTTTAGTATCAATAAACTCTTACATAATAATCAGTTTGGATTCACTAAAGGCCGATCCACAACTGACGCTGGTATCAAATTGTTACAAAATATATTTAACGCATGGGAGAGGTCTATGGACGCTGTAGGGGTCTTTTGCGATTTATCTAAAGCGTTTGACTGTGTCGATCATGTAACTTTAGCTCGTAAATTAAGTCACTATGGAATAAGAAACTGCGCCTTAAATCTAGTCGTATCGTACTTATCAAACAGAACTCAGCGAGTAGAAATAAACAGAGTACAATCATCCGGATCTCCTGTTGCTATGGGTGTTCCCCAGGGTTCTATATTAGGTCCTTTCCTGTTTCTAGTCTACATTAACGATCTGCCTCATCTTGTGAAGGAGAAACATGATATTGTGTTATTTGCGGATGATACATCACTCATATTTAATATAGGTAGGAAAGAAGATAATTATGACAAAGTAAATGCCGCGTTGGCAACTATTGTAGACTGGTTTAATGTTAATAATCTATTGCTGAATGCCAAGAAAACGAAATGCATTAAATTTATGTTACCAAATGTAAAGCAAACTAATAATGCTTTTGTTAAAATCCAGGATGAAAACTTATTTTTTGACGATAGTACAACCTTCCTGGGTATCACATTAGATAGTAAGCTACAATGGGGACCCCATATTGAGGGATTATCAAGCAGGCTTAGTTCAGCCGCATATGCAGTCAAAAATATTCGTCAATTTACAGACGTTGAAACGGCCAGGCTTGTTTACTTTAGTTATTTTCATAGTGTTATGTCCTATGGATTATTGCTGTGGGGCAGAGCAGCTGACATACAAACAATTTTTGTCTTACAAAAACGCGCAATAAGAGCTATCTATCAAATGAAATCTCGCGCATCACTAAGAGAGAAATTCAAAGAAATTAATATTCTCACCGTTGCCTCGCAATACGTATTAGATAATATTCTTCATGTTAAGAAAAACATTCATCTTTTTCCTAAAAATTGTGATATGCACTCATTTAATACAAGAAATAAGAATAAACTTGCTACGCCGTTTTTCCGTCTGAAAAAAGTTAATAACTCGTTTATGGGTAATTGTGTACGTTTCTTTAATAAGATTCCTGAAAATGTAATTGAGATGCCGTTTACTAAATTTAAGGAGTATGTTAAAAGATGTCTCATCAGTAAAGCTTATTATAGTATCAACGATTTTTTGGAGGACGACAAAGTTTTTAAATAAACCGCTCATTACTTCTTACACTTGTAACAATTTGAATTGTTAGTGCACTTTGTTGTGTAAATGATTGTAATAAAAAAAAAAAAAAAACAAAAAAAAAAAAAAAAAAAACCTCCCTGAGTTTCTTGCCAATTCTTCTCAGTGCGAGAGTAATCGAATTGGCGGAAGTAAAAAAAAAAAGAAAAAAAAAGTGACCTTCATAAGTGTCTGACAAGACCTAAACTGAATAAACGAGTTTTGATTTTGATTTGATTTTGGCACTTGGAAAATAGAGCCCTTGTCTGCTCCTCGAGGCCCTCCCTCAGCGACAAGACCAGGACGCGCCCCGGCACCCCGTCCAATCCAGGAGCGGTGTTTTTAAGAAGGAGTCGGGAGGACGCCGCCATGAATTCAGCCTCAGAGACTTCAGGGTCTGAGGCTTCTGCCTCCACCCTCTCCTCGGCCTCGCGAGGTGGGGGGACCATACTGGGAGGTCTAAAATATCCCCTTTGGGGAAATAAGGCCTCCACAACCCGAGCCGTAAACTGTGGCTCAAGACTGCAGGTCAGAGGTGGAGTCCACTGCCGAAGCTTTTGCCTCACCGCTTTGTATGGGCGCCCCCACGGATCTCTGTTTAGCGTCTCAAGCCACTCCTCCATAGATTGCTCCTTGGCTCGGGCGATAGCCATCCTAAAGGCTGTGCGACAGGACTTGTAGGCAGCGTACAGTTCGCCCTCCACAGCCGGGTCTCTGAGGCTTCTCCGACGATAGTGAGAGCACCGGTGGCGCGCAGCAACGCATTCCGCCCGCAGGGCATCGAGCTGGACGCACCACCAGTGCACTTGACGCCTCGGTGGGACCGGTTTTACTCTAGGCATTGCAGCATCGCAAATGTGGGTTAGGGCGCCCGTCAACCGATCAGTTTCAGAGTCCACCTCCCCCTGCAGCACTGAGCCAGCCACCCAGGCCTCAACGATGGCGGCCTCCCGAGCCAGCTCGCGGTTGAGCCGCTTCAGTGCCCAGCGGGGCCCACCTCCGAGTGAGGATGGCTCCAACGATGGCATGACGGGGTGGACAGAGAGGTCGAACCGTATGTATCGGTGATCCGATAGCGACTCCGCGTCTGCCCGGACGACCCAACCCGACACACGGTCAGCCAGCGCGGGGGACGCAAACGTGACGTCTACGATGGACGATCCGTTCCACCGCACACAAGTTTCCACCGATCCTCGGTTGAGCAGCACGAGCCCCATGGACACTGCCCAGTCTTCCAACTCCGTTCCCCGTGCATTTGCTTGCGGCGACCCCCACGCAGGTGATTTGGCGTTAAAGTCACCGGCAACGAGCACAGGGAGAGGGCGCACTTGGCCGGCGAATGCCGCAATCTCCATGAGCAATTGCTCAAAGTCGGAGATGCTTCTGCTCGGCGAAAAGTACACGCCAATCACAGCAACACCGCCCACGACTGCGCGAACACATCCCGTACCCCTCGCTACTTTTTCGAGGGGAGGGGAGCCCACGGACGGTTGGGCGATGATGGCAACCGAATCAACTAAGTCTGACACCCAGTTCGATCGCGCGGGGACATAATAGGGCTCGGCAACCACGGCTACTTGTATCGACCACTGTGCCATACTTTGGAGTAAAAGATCCTGGGCTTCGGCACAGTGGTTGATATTCACCTGTAGGAATGGAGTTAAGGATGCACTAGCCATTACTGGGCAGTATCCATTCCATCCTCACAGGGCTGCTCGAATCGACTGCCAGCCGCTGCAGCTAGTGGTTGTCGCCTCGGAGGGGCACATCCTTTCCCCCCTAGGCGATGTTCTGCCTGTCGGCCAGCCGCAGCACACACCGCACAGTGCGGTGGGTCACGACACTGTCTCGCCAGGTGTCCAGGCTTCCCGCAGCAGAAACAGAGTCCACTGCGGTCAATCCCTGTGGGACATCTAGCACCGACGTGGCCGGGGACGAGACATCTGAAACATCTCATGGGTCTAGGTTCAAGCAGTTTTACCTGCGCCGAGACCCAGCCCACGAGGATGCGCCCCCGCCCGATCACCTTCTTTGCAGCCGACACCGGGCAACTCAGCCAGAGGCTGCCCAGGCCAGAGCGGTCTCTCCTGATTTCCCCGGACCTTATTGTGTCCGGAGGACACTCACCAGCTGTGGCTAGAGCTGCGACCACCTCCTCCTTAGACGTCGCATCATCCAAGCCAACGATGCGCAGCTCAGCTGATTTTATGGGTCTGGAAACTTGGACGTCCTCCATCCCCAAGGACTCTCTTAGCTTAGAGGCCAGGGAGTCCGCCTTGGCCCCACTCGTAGCACCGGGTATTTCCAGGATGCGGGCGCCAGTCGCCGCGGCGCGAATTCGGAGCCCATCGATACCGAGTTCCCTGATATTGACTCGACATCTGGCTTCCGTCAACACCGAGGCATATGTGGTACCGCGTTCCTCAGCACCCGGTCGTAGTGTAATTACAACGGCTGACGAACGGGGCGCACGAAGGACGGCTGCTTTTTTGGGGTGGGAAGAAACTGTAGTCGAGCCTGACTTCTTCTTCTTTTTTTTGTCCTTCTTTTTCCTCACCACCTGCCACTCTCCGTCTTTAGATTGGGATGTCGCAGGTTTTGGGACTGTTTTGGCTGTGGCTAGAGAAACTCCAGTCAGCACTGTGGCCGCCCCGGTCGTTGCCTTAGCCGCCCCAGCAGGAAACAGGACCGGCTTGGCCACTAGCGCGGCTACGGGATTCGTCCCTTTTTTAGCCGCTTTCTTCTTGGGGCCATTTTCACTCGCCGGATCAGGGTTCACAGCAGGCACGGCGTAGGATGATTGCCTATCCGCAGCCAAAGGGGGCCGCAAACGGACCTCCGGCAGTAACCGCGGTTCGAGAGCGTCGACGCGCGCATTGACCATGGTACCGACTTGGGCCATTATCGCGCGCATCATCGTTTCCGAAGGCGTCTCCGTGGACCCATTTACTGCAGCCAACTCAGTGTTAGTGCCGCGGGTATGGCTGTGGAGATCACTGAGCTCCTTACGAAGCTTCTCTACATCAGCCTGGAGTCTTTCCACCTCTTCGGAGATGGTCCTGGTAGACAGGGCTACAACTGCCTCCTTTATAGCCAGGGCCGCGTCTTTCAGGGAGCGAATCATCGTCCCCTTCAGGTTTCGCGACCTTAGCGCGACACCCTCGACGATCTCAATATTACGGATCACTTCAGTCCGTAGCGCACACGCCGTTTTCTCCTCAAGAGCATCACTACCCGCTGTACGCAGTGTCTGTGCTCTAGCCTCCCGGGCTTGGAGCACTAGCCTCTCTATCTCCTCGTCGGCTCCGACTTCTGCTGACTTTATAAATTCGGTCTTTCGATTCCTCCTCTGTTTTGGTTTTGAACCGTTGCTGGAATCAGATTCAGAGCACGTAGAGATGCGACTCCTGGAAGATCGCAGTGAGCGGCTCCTTTTTCGACCTCTAGGAGACGATGGCAGCGATCGCATGCTGCCGTCGGTTCCATCACCACCTAGATCACTAGCCGTCTGGGTTTTCTTCTTCGTCGCTGTTTTCGGTTTTGAGGGACACTTGAAGCATCCAGCTAAATCCCGAGGACGGAGAGTCATAGTTTTTGTCATATTGGCATCATCGTCTGTAGTCCGTTGGTCAAGCAATAGTTGTTGGGCAGTAGCTGCGGCCGCAGCTACTGATTTGGCATCAGTTGCCCCCCTCGTATACACGGGGCAGACGGGGGGCAGTGACGACGAAGGATCGTCAGTACTGCCCTCCGTGAGGGATTCCCCCGCCAGGCGGGGACCCTCCCGAGGAATCGTAGTCTTTTTAACTTTTGCCATTTTTTCCGGTTTCCAGTTACAGTTGTTTTTTATAGAGGTTTTCTTCCTCGCGGCCCCCATCTCTGGAGAAATGGTGGCCCTCGTCCCAACCCCACGGGTTGGATTACGAGTCGGGCCGGGCGAAGGTCTGTACCAGACGCATCCGCCCGCCCCTGGACGAACACTCGGTGGGTGACACCACCGAGCCAACTCCAGATAGTTTTTAAAGAGGTGGTCTTCCTCGTAGCTCCCTTACGACGGCCATCGTCTCAGCCCCATGGACTGGATTACGATTGGTCACCAACTTGTCAGACTCTTAGCCAAGACCCGACGGAAATGATTCCGCCAGGTCCTGCCCAGGGGACACCGGCCCGGGAACGAGCACCCGGGCGCACGAGGAGGTGGTCTGACGGCGCCCCCCATGCACATACTGCCATACCCAACTCTCGTTCAATTGATATAATGTAAGAGTGGTCAGCTATGTAATTGTCGCGGCTATTAATATATGATGCGAATATTATTATTTTACGCTCCTCAAACTACTGCCACGTTTCTTTTGCTACTGTATTTAAGTATCTCTTGCCACCTACAAGCTAGTTCTTTGTATGTAGGCTTTCCAAACTTGATGTCGTATTTTGGTGCTTCATCGAGCAATGCCAAAATCTCGCTATCCAACTGTGGCGCCGAATCCTCAGCGTCGGCATTCAATTCCACTGCAAGCTATGACGACGAAGATGCATCTGCATTAGATGTCGTCAAAGCAATCGGATCATTTACAGCATGAACTTTGTCGATTCCTAGAAAAATTATAATTATTTCAGCAGGCGTCTCGCATCACTATCACAGTATATGTTTACGAAGAAATTACGAATTATAATATGCGCGGATACCCACATTTTTAAAATGAAAGAGGTGGCCCATTTGGCGCCTCGCATCACAATTTAGTGAGTATATTTGTTTCTAAGATTTTCGCGAATCTCATTCATTGATTAAAAACAACTTTTAGGATTGTATCGCGTTTATTTATTATTTATTTCCCGACGTTTCGAACTCTTTACAGAGATCATTTTCACGAGTATGAACAAAAAGATGGTAGTTGTTCAAAAGCTATCTTCATTGATACAGAGAGCACCCACTTTTTGGAAATAAAAATCAAAAAGTTGATGTTAAAAATATGATTTTTACTATTGGTAACCCACATCAGACCATGAGAACAAAAGTTAAATACTTATTTATAAGATGCATTAATACATCCTGCCTCTAAAGATCCTTTGTTGTATGATTTAATAAGTAAAAGTTGTTATTATTAAATTATTACAAATTATCATATTTTCTAAGTTGGTTGAGATTAAAGTATGACTATTATTAAATATTCATTGATTTTAAATTAAAAGATAAAGTGTTTATTAAAAATCTACCACTGGGTCAAAAAACGCGGCCAGTCCTGAGAAAGACCCAGCAAGAAAACTCAGCGGCTGTTCTGCAAAACTGATTATTATTTCATTTTGAACGGGCTATTGATATTGCTATTATTTATAATGTTTTTGAGAAAAAGAAAGGGACTTGGTTTCTAGGTTAATAAAAATTAAATTAAAATTATTCGTTCGAAACGTCGGGAAATAAAAATAAATAATAAATAAACGCGATACAATCCTAAAAGTTGTTTTAATCAATGAATTTAGTGAGTACTTTGTAAATCAACGACAAATTAATTCTCTAGCATTGTTAAGTGACAGAGATTGCCCAGTTTAGCGTCTCGCATCACAATGTAGTAGGTATTTAGTGATTAGACTAAATATCCATGTAAGTAGGTAATTCTCTGCTATTATTACGTGACAGAGATAGCCCAGTTGGCGTCTCGCATAACAATAGCGTTTCATTATAAATGTATAGATTATAGATATGTTAGTCCCGGTTGTCCAGTGGTCGAGCACACGGCTACTGAATAAAGAGGTCGCAGGGTCGAATCCTGGCACACAGCATTTACTTTTCGAAATTAATTTCGTAAGTCATATGTGATAGTCATATGGCAATACGTTCGCCACCTATTCCATTCTGGACGCAAACAAAACGGCGAGTCGAGGCTTAACAGTCACTGCGCACACCCTCGGGTAGGTAAAGGCGTGAGGTTATGTTATAGATATGTTACTAACCTGCTATGTTAGAATCAGATTCGGTTTCACTATCCGAATAAACGATCAGCCGTTTCCTTCTTTGTGGTTGTGACTCCAATTTTTTTATTTTGACCTTTATACGTTAACTTTAATTAAATTTCCTTACCTTTCCCATTTTTGGAAAAAAGGTAATCCTTAATTTGTATTCAAAATAGTTTTTTTTGGAGGTAATTTGTGAAAATTTGTTGGTAGGCACGTGCGAAGGCTAGAGCACGGAAACCCAGATTGCGTATCAGTGAGACGTGGTATTCCCATAGTGAACAGGTAGTTGACAGTGGGGAGTTTTATATTTACCCTACTTCCTAAACATCCGTGCAAGGCTGGAGACTGGGAGCTCAACTACAATATGTAATTGTGGTAAATATTATTAAAAAAAGATATGAAAAGGCTTTGCATATTTAGTTGGTTATAATGTAGTAGTTTGTGAAGGCTTTAAATTATAATTGCTGCAAATATCTCATGTAGTTAGTCCATCTTTATAAAAAAACTAAGTTAAAAGAAGGAATGTTCTTAGCAAGGTGAAAGATTTCACCCATATTTGAATGAGCTTGAAACCAAGGACGATAAAATACTAACATGATGTGTTGGTGTGTTGTTTGGTGACACAACAAAAGTTTACAACTAATTTAAACTAGTACTAGAGTAATTTTTGGATATCATTAAGTTTAATGGACGCATATATACACAGCTCCTGTCCCGCTATATTTAATCTGTAATATCTTCGAAAATATTCCCATAAATAGCATGCTTTACTTTGCTATACATAACTTCAAGTCGAATCCCTTGCAGGGTAGGCAGAGAGAACGGAGCGGCATTGGGATTCTTACAGACGATTCTTACACACCTCACTCGCTTCGTTGACTATGAAAGTCACTCTTTTCAGGGCTTTTGCTTTACAGGGCTATATTAATCTATATTATATGCACAATGCATTTAACATAGATTAATAAGATAACGATGTATGTTAACAAATAATGTTTAAAATTGCTTCGTAAATAAGGCATTATTTTACAGTAAAAAGTATTTTTATGTTATTATTTATATTTTTTATAAACCACCCCGTTGAAATCATTGGCGTGAGTGATTTTGCAAGAAAAATATAATATTTTTAGGTATCGATTACACATATCATGACTATCGAGATTATGTTTAAGTATATACACATCAAAAATAAAGAAATCGAGCATCCTTAAAGGATTATATCATATTATTTATTACATATTAAAAAACAGCTTGAACAATAGCTAATTTTCCCGCATGTTAATACTGCCTGTGCGAACAAATGTTTGCTTATTTTTATGCACTGGCGTGGTATTTTTGCAGGGAATGTCGATTTTGTTTTTATCTATATTACTTATTACTACGTTAATACGTATCTTACTGTCTAACCCTTCTTTTTATTTAAATTACACCGGTTCGGTACGGTACAACTATGTATGTATGTAAATTGGTGGACTCCGCAAGTGAAATTATTAACAGCGATAACTCAGCAATTGTAGGCTAAACTAACTATTGTAACGGTTAGGAGCTGGGAGAAATGTTTTAGCAAGACGTTTATGCGAGCAAATGTTTGCTTATTTCGCTGCACTGGCGTGGTATTTTTAACTGACTTCGAAAAAAGCAGGTGAATTGATGAATTGATTGAATTGATTGAATTGATTCTTCTGTTCACCGATGTTTTAGACAATTATTTCGGACGGACGGATAGACGGATTTCAAAAATTTGTTTTGTTGCATATTAGTTACCTCCGAGGCGCTGTTTTTATACAAGGTCAGTATATCTGATCGCGAGAACTAGGAGCAATCGAAGGCAATCACCTAAACTTGTATGCGAGTATGGTGTTTTTGTTACGTAATAGTGATATGTCTTAGGCATACGCTTTATGGTGTCAACGTCTGATGCTGATGTACTGATGAAGAAGCCACAGAACTCCTCAACGGTGAGGAGTTTGAAGACAGCACTGCAATTGGTAGATACACATTACTTCACAGTATGTTGGGCTAGAGTATTGCTTGTGAGGTATGCTTGAATGTACCTCTGATACTGCAGTGCTGATGAAGAAGCCACAGAATTCCTTAACGGTTATGAGTTAGGACACAATTCTGTATTGTTTTTTTTTAATTTTCTGCAATACTTCCCAGGCTACGATTGGCCATGATAATTACAAAAATTTTAATACTTAACAAGTAATATCAAACTCTATAACTAAGTACATATTAATAATAAATATGGCTCCCTAAAAATATCAACCAGTTAACAAACGGACTTATCAGCAGCGTAAAATCAGCAATTGTAGGCTAAAGAAAATATTGTTTTAGAAATAATTTTCAATTAGATTATTTCTTTTAGCCTCTAATATTTCTCTTAAAAGTGTTGGGAGAAATGTTTTGGCGAGACGTTTATTATTTTCTGTAATACGTTCCAAATATACAAATTCATACATAATAAGTATGATTAAATGGAACTGTTTGTTTGACCGTGGATAACGACTCACGCGAGACGTTTCTTACTTGAGTCGTTATCCACGGCTAAACAATCAGTTCCGTTTTGTCAGCGTGTTTACATAATTAATTTTGAAAGAAAAGTACAGTATTTTTAGATTTCGATTACATATATATTATCAATATCAAGATTTTGTTTAAGTATATATCTTATATACTTAAACACTATCTATAGTTTAAGTACACATCAAAAATAAATAAGTCATTAGAATTTTTTTTCGCAAGCGTAGTTCGATTTGCCTTCCTATGTTTTGATTTTTAGAAAAATATCTGTTAACTAGTCTCGGCGGTCAAGCGGTCGAGCACACGGCTTCTGAATCCAGAGGTTGCGGGTTCGAATCCTGGCACACACAATTCTTTTCGAAATTTATTTCGAAAGTTATGTGTGATAAATATCGATGACTAAAAGCTTTGTGCCCGGTGTGGCAATAGGCTCGCCATCTATTCCATCTGTGACATAAACATAATGGCGAGTCGGGACTTAACAGCCACTGTCTACACCTTCGGATAGAAAAAGGCGAGAAAGTTATGTTACCTTATGTTTTTTTTTTTTTTTTTTTTATTTTTTTTTATTTATTAAAAACATTTACAATATCATTACAGGTATTCCTAAATCAATATTGTAAGACAAAATATATTCAAACATAATTCAATTCAATTCTTAAAATATAATATAAATTCATGAAATTAATTATTAACATAAAATTAAAAAGAAAATAAATACAATTATTTATAAAATTAAATTTAAATTACAATTATTTATTAACCTAACCTAGTGTAATGCAGCTTTGCGCTGCTTCTGCGAACCTCGGCAGGCTACAATTATAAATATCTATTTCTAAAGAAATAGTATTAATTAAACGAATGGCGCGGGATAGTGGAGCAAACTTTAATAAATTGGTTTTAGCGTTAGGCACTAGGAGCGTGTTAGGTCGACGACGCGCGCCCACGTACCCGTTTGGGGCACACAACTGCAGATGCTCAAGCACGGCCGGGTGGTGCAGCTGACCGCGCAGTACGCGCCACACGTAGCACGCTAGCGCGACGTCACGCCGCACGCTCAGCCGCACATACCCGACCATACCGAGGACGAACAAGCTGGGGTACATTAAGGGGTACAACGGGTACACTCCATATTCTTTTAGATATAAAAACCTTGTAAATGTTATTTCACTCGTATTCTATTTAACAGTAAATGTCTCTGTATGATGTTTCAGATTATTAGATTATTAGATATTATATTATTATTATTTAATGAAGAATTACAAATTTCCACTTCACACTTTACCGCGGAGGGGCACTACGTACCTTTTTTTATTAATACGCCTAATTTGGACAGGCTAAAACTCAGAAGCTATAATGCCTTTTCTGAAGCAAACTGACAGCATCATTTGACAGCGACACTGACCGCAGACAGCACTGGGTATGTCGTGTTCATCATTACATAGTATAAAACAAAGTCACTTTTCGCTATCTGTCCCCTTATATGCTTATATCTTTAAAACTACGCAACGGATTTTGATGCGGTTCTTTTTCAATAGTTAGAGGGTGTCAATGGGGTGGTTTTCATCTATAATTCATACATGATGTTGAAAAGAAAAATATATAATTTTCGAGACTTAGCACTTTAATTGCAAACGCTGGCTGAACCCTAAGTAGTCAATAAAGAGATCAATATAAACCCTAGATAGATCAATATAATATTCTACGTTATTAAACAACTTTAAAAGGTCTACAAAAAAGTCCACGAAGGCATATGTCTATCTCTTAAGAATAACCCACAATTACCATTTTTTTTTACTTTTAAAATTGCTTCGTAAAAAGCCATTATGGCTTTTTACGAAGCAATTTTAAACTTTACAGCATTGATTTTCATCCAGTTAAGTGTCATAAAAAGATTGTGTTTTTAATATAGTATGTAATATATATAAATATCAAACAGTATGTAATATAAACTAATATTTACGAAGTTATTACAGTATTATCATAGCGGGACATAGCAGTTGCGTTGCGCGCCAAAACACGTGCCGATAAATAGCACAAGTTGAACTTTTTAACATCCCAATTTTTCTAATTTAATACTTTTGATGCGGAACAAATTTTGCCAGGTCAGCTAGTATAATAGGTTGGGGAAAAAGTATTTTCGTATTTTTGTATGAAAAGTCAAGACATATTTTTCAAAGTTTATTTACATTTATTTACAATATATATGTACCGTTTTGTTGAATAACTTTCTGCCATTTTGTGGGCAGAGACATTATCCCGTTACTGTAGAAACTTTGGGACTTCTGATCAAAAAAACGGGACAAATAGTTTTGGCAGTCCTCTCTTGAGGTCAACCTTACAGAACCTAAAGAATTCTGAAGAGACCGAAACAGGTGAAAATCTGAAGGCGCAAGGTCAGGGCTATATGGTGGATGCACTAGGACCTCCCAGTCGAACTCTCTTAATTTTTGCTGAGTGGCTAAAGATGTGTGTGGTCTAGCGTTATCGTGATGAAAGACCACACCCTTCCTGTTGATCAATTCCGGCCGTTTTCTCTCGACTGCTTCCTTTAATCTCATCAGTTGCTGGCAGTAAAGATCAGAATCGATGGTTTTGCCGGACGGTAAAAGCTCATAATGAACAATGCCCTTCCAATCCCACCATACACACAGCATCACCTTATTTCGTGTTAGGCCAGGTTTGGCCACAGTCTGTGAAGCCTGGCCAACTTTCGACCACGACCTTTTTCGCACGTTCTTGTCGTACGTGATCCACTTTTCATCGACAGTTATCAATCTCTTCAAAAAAGGCTCGGTTTCATTACGTCTCAATAATGAATCGCAAATGAGTACACGGTTCATTAAGTTTCTTTGAGTGAGCTCGTGTGGCACCCAAATATCGAGCTTTTTTGTATAACCAGCTTTCTTCAAATGGGTCAAAACTGTTTTGTGGTCAATTCCCAGTTCTTCAGCTACATCGTAACTACTAATATGCCGATCTTGCTCCACTCTTTCAAAAATGGCGTCCATTTTATTCGTAACAGGGCGACCAGAGCGAGGTGCATCTTTAACATCAAAATTTCCGGACTGAAAACGTTTGAACCAAATTTGTGCTACTCTTACTGACACTGCATCAGGTCCATAAACATCACAAATTTTTTTCACTGCTTGAGTTGCATTTTTGCCTTTTTTATAATAAAATTTTAAAATGTATCGAATTTCTTCATTAGATTCACTCATTTTTACGGAGAGAAAAACAAATGAAAAATAGCGGGAAACAACTTTTTTTTATTTTTTTCTTTTCTTTATAATGTAACCTTTTTAATGTTACCAAAACCAGCCAGACACAAATAGTACAGTCAAAGAAATTTTATAATAAGTTTATACCTACGTTATGCGAAAAGACTTTTTCCCCGACCTAATATATAAGATATATATAATAAGATCAATACAGTATAATAATATGCTGAATCTATGGTTGTGCCACATATCCTGTGCTGTGTGCGCTGTGGCTTCGGCCACCATAGGCCAAAAATCCACCTTCGGCGATATGTTCGGCTTCGACCCACAATCCGGGCAAGTTGGTCCCGCCGAAGGTCCAAGAGCAGTCGCAATTAAACGAACTGTTACGAAAGAGTAAGTGACTGACGGATCGGACTGCACTTAGCTCAGTGCGGATACCTTTATCACCGATGGAAAAGCGGCGTGGGTCACTTTACGTCGATATTCTTCTTTAGCTGTGGATAATATTTAAGAAAACTATTAAATTACTAAGAATTTATAAACCTTCGGCTTGGCTTCGACTTCGGCCGAAGGTTGTGGAGATCGCATGTCGAACACTATCACGCCCGAATACTGAACCGCCACTCAAATCTGACAATCGATAAAGTGCTACTTACTGCTCAAATTTCACGTATTCTGTTTAATGTGACAGTTACTTAAACGCGTAAGTATCGCTTATATATTTGAGTGGCGGTTCAGTATTCGGGCTTCAGACTTATAAATTTTTAAGTACGTCCTTGCTCAGAATAGTAGGAATTTTAGCTTAGCAATGGCTTAGCGTCGCTTTGGTATTCAGTTTAAATGGATTCACTATAAAAGACATTACTGAAGGCTGATTTTTCAGCAACTTGCTTCTAGATATATATACGGATACACATTTTTCGAATGTACGGGCTCGTACTTACAAATGTAATTACATTCGGAAATACGTTCCATCTTTGTAAATTCATTAAAGTTCGACTTTTACGTGTAATTGTAAATTCTTAGCATAGAACTCACATAGCTATTAGATCTGTTATTAAAATTTTATTATAGTACATTGAATTTTTTTATGGCAATTATTTTGAATGTCGCATGTAGTTACTAATTTATATACCAAAAGCAAAACAAAATCTATGAAATTACCGAGTTTCCGGCGTGCGTATTTCCATAATATCTACCTACCTACATTTACTGAACACGATTTGCATACGCTAGGGGTGATTACTAAGTACTGATTACAAATGGAAATAATCTAAGGTTACCTTCCCATTACGAAATTATTTCTTAGTCCATTTTAATTACTCATAAGTCTATGTTACAAATTTGAACGACTATATTGGTTACGTAAATTGTTGCAATTTTTTGCTTGCTACCAAGATTTGTAACTCGAGCTTAATAATGAAATGGATCAGTGAATTCGACTAAAAGTTTGATCATGTTCATGAATCCTCTCAAAAAAAATATAATTTGACATAACAATTTACTTTATTTACCCCACTTACAGCATACAATCATTAAAACTTGAACTTTCGTTTGGTACAGTAATTTTTGTTGGGGAAGAAGGCATCAATACGTGCATAAAAAAATAGACAATAATACTTGAAATATAGACTAATATTCAAAATAACAATTTTAGTCAGTAATAGCATCAATAGTTATAAGGAATAAATAATATTATTATGTATAAATATAAATAAACCATATCCCGCTCGCATATCTCTCTGCCTACCCCGCAAGGGATTTGGCGTGAAGTTGTGTGTAAACCATAAGGTTGGCGCTGCAATCCTAGTAGAGCAGCAATATTTCACAGAATTGTGAAATATTGCTTGGTTTTAAGAAATAGTTTTACTTTTAAGTTGCGCTTACTATAAGCAAAAAGATTGAATAGAAAATAAGTAGATTTAATTTAGGATTACGGTATTAATTCTAAAAGTATTATTTATGAATATCCTTATAATGTCAGAATTGATTTTAAAATTTAAACACCATCAAAACAGTGACTAAATAATAACCGACGGCTTGAATTTAACCGGTGGTTCGGACTTGTAGAAAGAATGTGTGATGCAAGATTGACTAAGCAGATATACAATGCATAATTGGATGGATGTAGGAGTCGAGGCCGAACACACTATCCATGACCAAATAGTACGTGTTTTGGAAGAAGTTGATGCTAGGAGCCTCAAAAAACAACGAGCGTGCTTGAAAAGAGTTATAAAAGTCAACGAAGCAAGTGAGGCGGGTAAGAATCGTGCGTAATGGCGCTCAATTCTGTCTGCCTACCGCCAAGGGATTTGGCGTGAAGTAATTAATGTATGTGTGGTTTAACCACGTGATAACAAATGTAGCGTATATAAGCGAATTCTATGATAGATTTGAGTAATATATTTATTAATATCACTAACATAAAATCTTAGAGTTGTAGTTGACATTAGTTGCCGCTAGATAGCGTCCTGCGCCGCATGACTTTACTAAATAAATGTGCCAAGTTTTATTTCGATGACTGTAGCTATCATGTTATATAATCATAGATATATTGAAACAATACTAATGCATATTTTATTATGATTTTTTCATTGAAAAGTACGGTTTTATGAGACATGTTTTGTATAATCTCCTAGAGAGTAAATATTATTATATTTGAGCATATACCTTGTTATCTGTAATAATGGTACGTGCGAATTGAGCTACAATAAGCGAAATCTAAGGTTTAAAAGTAATTAAGTGTATTGTCTTTTGTAATATCAATTATAGTACCACTAGCCGCCACTAGATGACTCTATACGGTTAAATTCAAGCTTATGAAATTTTTGTTATTTATATATTTCTTGTTATAACCGCATGGGGGCGTTATACACTTACAAGAGAGATTAAAAGTTCAAATTGACAGAGGGTAATATAAATAACCCATATATTACAGATTTAAAATGCAGGGATATAGCGGTTGCGTCGCGCAGCAAGCGTTGGCCGCAAACTTCATAAAATTCAAAATTTGTTCATTTATTACTTCTGAACTTCGAAACTTTGTTCGCCGTTAGATATACCTATCTATATATATTTAGATTGTCGAAATCGAATTATCGAAAAAACAGTTTGTCTAAAGCCCGAATACTGAACCGCCACTCAAATATATAAGCGCTACTTAAGCGTTTAAGTAGCTGTCACATTAGACAGAATACGTGAAATTTGAGCAGTAAGTAGCACTTTATTGATTGTCAGATTTGAGTGGTGGTTCAGTATTCGGGCGTAAGCCTCAGTTGCTCCTGAATAAAATTTCTAACTTTGTAATGCCAAATGAATTATTATAATCGATTCTTCAAGAGTTTATAGATAAGAAACAGATAATCTTTAGTTTTATTAATATCAGTTTATATTGGACACGGAATTAAAATAAATAGAGAAATATTTATATTTGCATTTGGTTTATTGTGCCATTTTGTAAATAAACAACTAACGTGTTTTCATTATAATAATATATACAATATTAATAATATTTCTACAATAAATGTAATATGTGAACACTATTCTAAGTTTCTAAAATCGATATCTAATCTAATATCGATAAAAGATATTATACACATTAAATTGGAATGATATGATATTCCAGGAATTATTATTGAAATTATCATAAAGTATACATATATCCTATGATATCACAGAGTCGTAATTTAATTTTGAAATGTAAATATTTGTTACAAGACGACGATTGTTCATAAAATTGATTTTTCCCGCTCATCTGCCCAATTGTCAGTTTTTAGTTTTCATTCTTATAGTTAACCTCATTTTAGGTTAACGAGCAAAACTGTACGATATATTAGCGTAAATAGGTACATAAAATAGTGAATGATTGTTTGATTATGTACTTAACTAACATTTAATAAATGTTGATGAACTATGATTTAAATTTGCAAAAAATATGAACAATCGCTGTCAATAGATGTTAATTATACAAAGAAAAAATATAAAATCAATCTAACACTATTATATATTAATAACTTATATAATGTACATACTTAAATCAATATCAACAAATATAAGTTATTATAACATTTATAACTAATGTTGAAAACTTAATGGCATTAAAATTATTTACATTTATTTCTATGATTGTAATTTACAAAATATGGCTTTAATTTTTTAAATATTTTTTTCTTCTACCGTAGAATCTTTAATACAAATACTTAAGCTTCAAGCTCAAGCTACAAATACGTAAGTAGCATGATTTTGCTCGAGCTTCTATAAAGATCTTATAATTTAATCGTTCCAGAATTAAAAAAGCCTTAAACCTTGAACTTTTCCTCTAATAACCACTTGGTAATATTCTAAATCAATGACATGGCTAGTATTTGGACATTGTCAATAGATGGCGTTACATACCCATTGAGTTATATTCTAATTTATTATTTATAAGCTGTTTACTATTGAAAGTACTTTCTATTTCATATAGTACTATAATATAGTATATAACTGGCTAACTAAATTTAATATTAGTTTATATTATTTACTATAATATTTGTGTCTATAATATATACAAAGCATTTTTTAACAAAGATTTTACAATTTATGGACGCTATTTACAATAAAATATATATTAAATAAAGTACATAATTATATGCAATGGAATGAAATATTACGCAGAAATTTCCAGAAGTTTTAGTGGTGGAAATATTTACAACATTTTTATGTAATAATTTAAAAACAACCTACTATCCTACTTATGTGTTTTTAGGGGCTCTTCACCAGTCACATCACAAGTGAATAGTAAAGTGCGGGTGTTACAATCATATATATAAATTTTTTGTAGCTTTTAGTTTATATATTTAATAATAAAAAAGAACTATATGTAGTACCTACCTATAAATAGATAGATATATCTTTAAGAACAATTCCACCTATTCCACTTGGGACGTGAACATAACTGCGGGACGATGTTTAACAACCGCTGCCCACACGAGTAGAAAAGGCGTGAATTTATGTTATGTTTAAGAACATTTCCAAATACTTATAGGGAGTATTGTGTTGAATTTGACATGGGATTAGAATAGATAGATTAAAGTATAATAAAATTTATATGACGTAATTTATGAATGAATCATTTTGAAATGATGTCTTATTGAAACGATTAATTGCCTGCCTTAATCTCCGATGTAGCGGACTCAGAGAAGCAATCATTTGACACACCACTTTGCACAGAACAAAAACTGGCTGGAGAGCTTCTGTTGCTCAAATTGTGGCCATTCTCTATCATACTTCCGCTTGGTTGTCGGAGAAGATTTGGGAAACCGATAGGATTGACATTCACCATTTTATCCGGTTTCTTCAAAAGTTCTTCAATAGAGTACGGATTTTTCTTCTTCTCTTTGTCTTGTGTTTTCTGTTCCTCTTCTACATCGGGTCTATCAGTGCTGTCATCACTTGCTTCAACGGAAATATACTCAGAATTCTCCGATTTGACTTCATCAGAGTTGATTCTATTCAGTAGATCATTATGCAGATTCAAAGCATACGGGGAATAATTCTTGGAATCGTGGTATGGGAGCATTATTCTCTGCCAAGGATTAATCGGGTAGGGCTTAAGGAGACCTTGTGCCTGCACTTGGTTGGCAAGAAGCCACGAAGTAGCTAATCTTCTGTCGTATAATTGTGACGGATCCGGGTGTTGTGGCGGTGGGACCCTGAGTGCAGAATGGGCGAAATATGGCGGGCTTTGTTGTGTTGGAATCGACGCTGGCGGGAGTGAAGTCTTCAAAGATATATAATCCATTACGTTGGGTGGCAACTCAGGTGATGGATATGGTTCTGAAAAGAATAAATTGCAATATTATTAATACTACTAACCGGGCAAAATTAAGAGATATTTACTGTTTACCTGTTTACTAGAAGCATTTCTGAAATTCCTAATATCAGAAATGCTCGACGTGTTCAACAGTGGTAGAGCCAAGCAGTTCGCTGCATGAATGGGCCGGCTCGACCGGCGAAATACCACGACCTCTCAGAAGACCGACGTAAAGTGGCTCATGCCGCGTTTCGTTCGGGAAAGAGGTACCCGGAGGCCCACCCCCTTCCCCATCCTTTCTTATCCCCTATCCCTTAAAGGTCGGCAACGCAACAGTAACACTATATGTATTGCTGGTGTCCATGGGCGGCGTTGGTTGCTTACCATCAGGTGACACGCCTGCTCGTTTGCGCTCCTATCCCATAAAAAAGAAACGTTTTCGACTAACTTTTGCTCGAATTCCTCCTCCTAATTTTGTCTTATGTCTATTATTTGTTAATTGTGTTTTGGACAAATATATAAGACGGATTCAACAAGACAACTCTCATTTCTAAGAGACTATAGTGTTTTTTTTGGACTGATAGGAGAAACAATATTGTGTTAAATTTAGAAATATTTAATTAAAGAAATGATTTTTAAGTCAGTAATTCTACAGTATTATCAATTTTAAAAGGTAGTAAGATGATTTAAATGGCAACCCTGCTGTCTAAGTGAGATTTAAAAAGATCCGTAGAATTCTACGGATCAAAAGGAAATTGTAACATTTAATTAATAACTGATTGAAATTATTAATACCCATTCTTTATCGATTTTGTCAGGAATAGCAAACAGCACACATAATATTAAGTTCTACTGTTATGGATTTTAATTTTGTATCATTTTACTAAAGTGATAAAGTTTTATGAACCACAAAGTAGCAAAGTTTTTATTTGCTCATAAGCCGGTTGAACACATAAAATTAACTATCACCACTTTTTCATTAAATGTCATCGAAATGTCTAATTATTTACTTAATATTTTATTTAATGTAAGTTATTTGACTTAAAAAAAGCAATGCGTTTATCACTAATGTATCCTAACACCTGTCACAGTAGGTGGCGACAATTTACTACGAGTTGTAAATTGAAATTTTATATCGTCATTAATTAATTAATTAGGTATCAGACAACTCGTGTTAATTGGATAAGAGTTACATGTATCCCGCGGTTTGAGTAGCGTTTATATTATTTGTTGAAGCACTACGATGACACTGATAATATCTATTCTCTGAACATAATATCTAGGTTTAATATCTTTGGCTTTAATGACATCCAGGAATAAAATTAAACAACAATATAATAAAATAATTTACATTACACGTTATTGTTTAGTCACGGTAGAGCCACGCAGTTCGCTGCATGAATGGACTATCTCGATTAGTAAAATACCAGGAGCTCTTTGAAAATCAATGCAAGCTCTGATCCTATCGGTGTTTCAGACATTCATGGGCGGCGCTAGTTGCCCTTACTGTCAGCAAGCTCGTTTGTCCTCTTAACAATAAAAAAGTCTTACCGTGTCCACCCCTTGTATCGTCGTCACTCCAAGCGAGGCCGCTGTTCCTCAGGATCCTGTTAACGCTGGATACTGATGGTATGGAGTGTGGTTCGCACACCCTTGCACTGAGAAGTCTCTCGCGTATCTCCCAAGCGAACATGCCTGGGTTTTCCTGCTTCAAGCGTAGTATCTTCTTCACGACTGTCGGTGTGGCCACTTGCTGTAACCAGAAACATATCTAATAAACAATTTTTGTAAGACTAATGGATTTTCTACAAAGGACATTTTAAAGGCAATAATATAAATTCAAAAGTTTGTGGTTTATAATTTCCTGGGACAATATTTAAGCTAAGGTACCAGTAGAATGATCAATTGGGATAAAAGTTCTGTAACTTAATTATAAGAATAGTCCAAACTTAACCAGCAAATACCAGCATTGTCATAAAATATAAGCGCTGATACGTTCATAACATACATAGCTTCACGCCTTTTGTTGCCCGAAGGTGTAGGTAGTGGCTGTTAAGCCTCGTCTCGCCGTTATGTTTACGTCCCAAATGGAATAGGTGGCGAACCTATTGCCATATTGGGCACAAAGTTTTCAGTCATCGATTGCAGATATGTTCCTATGGGATAATAGCTTATTTTGATGCCAATAAGTGTATGCAAACGAAGCCGCGAATTTAAACTACTAATTATTAAGTGCCATTTGCAGGTACGGTAATAATATTTATAATTATTGGACTTTTTTAGGAAGAATGAATAAACTGTTAACTCAAGGAATTTAACCTCCTTATCCCTCCTTATCTCCTCCTTAGAAGATCTTTGGGCTTAGTAAAAAAATCTCAATGAAAACTTAAGATAGATAATGATCAGGACAGAACGAGGTAGACAAACGGCATGTCGGACATGTTTAAAATTGTATATCTACCTATTTAAAACATTAATTTAAATTCAATAAAATATGCAATATTTTAAAATTATATATTTAAAATTAAAATATGTAAAGTGTCCGATAGACACAAATAAAGATTAATGGCATATTCTATGTATTTTAAGAATGTATTTACAAAAGAAAAGTATATATGTATTAATATATCCGTTATCTAGTATCCATAACACAAATTTAATTTAGTTAGTTTAATTTAGTTGCTTAGCTTGGAACTAGAGGGCGTGTGTATTGTGTCCCAGATATTAAAAAACATATCGCAGATAAGTTGCGACTATTTGGCTTACACGGGAAGAGAGCTTAAAAGGTAAATTGCTTATCCGACGTAAAATCAGGATGTAATGTCCTATTAACGAACATAATCCTAATTCTCGTACCAATTGTGATCAAATGTTGGACGCATCCAAATATTTTAGTTTCGAATATTTCTAAAACAAATGATATCTGTCATCAACAAATTAAACGCCTGAAAAGTTAACCGATCAAAAACTTGTCTTTAAGTGATATTTTTTTCGAATTCTTCTTCGAGACCACCCAAGTACGTTGACATAGCAACATTCCGAAATCAGAAGCTTGAGAATTCACTATGCCATTCCCGGTTCCGGTCAACGGGTCTACGATAATATTTGTTAAAGTAAAAATGTCCACAAGTAAAACGAAAAATAAGTAATCTTTTATAATTCTTGATGATATACACAGTGTTAGTTACCATACTCCTACGAAACGGCTTGTCAAATTCTCATGAAATTTTGTGTGCATATCGGGTAAGATTTAATTTATTTATTAGAGAGAACAACAAAAATAACATTGAAACAACTTTATATGGATTATATCGCGTTTATTTAAAACTTATTTTCTATTTATTTCCCGACTTTTCGAACTCTTTACAGAGATTATTTTCACGAGTAATGAACATAAAGATGGTAGTCGTTCAGAAGCTATTTTCATGATACAGAAAGTTTTGGAACTAAAAAACACATTTTGGAAATAAAAATCAAAAAGTTAAAGTTAAAAATATGATTTATACCTTTGTTGTATGGTAACCCACATCAGACCATAAAACAAAATTTATTTTTAAATATATTTACTAAAGAAAAAAAAATTGTTGTATGATTTAATAGGTAACGATTTTTTTAAAGTTATAATTAAATATAGAAACCAAATAGAAATAAGAACATAAAAGCACACAGTTAAGCAAACATAAACATATATATTAGTGTCCCGTACCTCTCTTTTTAGACCCCCGGTAGTCGATTCGATATTTATAATCGACTATCGGCACTTGACAATCGACTAATGAGCAAAGCCATCGTACTAAGAGTCATTACAGCTCACAGCTGATCGTTCACACGGCGGAGTTTCATTTTGCTGATAGTAGATCTGGTCAATATTATTACTATATGTACACTATAAACAGTGTTATAATGAGAATTCCTACACTAATAAAGTTCGGTAGTGATGTTTGTTTATCGATGATAAGTGTGATAACGCCCTCTGTTGTTGTTCAAATTGAAACGTTGCTGTTTAATACCTTTTTTTTTACCTTAATTTAACAATGCGTAATATTTTATGAAGGTTCAAGTGACAACTTATAATAGAAAAATAAGATTTTATTGGATGTAATTAGTATGTTAATATTATTTTATGTTTTTTTTTTTTCACTTTACTAGTAAGACTTGGGGTAGTTATTATTTTTGCAAGATCAATTTTGCAATAGTAGAATAAAAATGCAATTATATACAAATACCTATTGAAATTTGAGCAAAACGGTTAACAGTGGCAGAGACTTACAGTTCGCTGCATGATTGGGCTGGCGCGACCGGTGAAATACCACGACCTCTCGGAATATCGGCGTGAAGTGGCTCGTGCCGCGTATCGTTCGGTGAGAAAGGTATCCGGAGGCCTGATCGTCTTTTCTCTTCCTTTCCCCTCATAGTCTCTTAGAGGACGGCAACGCACCGAACGCACCACGGTGTTTTTGGGCGGTGAGAAATTGCTTACCATCAGGGGACACACTTGGTCGTTTGCCCTTCTATCCCATAAAAAAAATTAGCTGCTAATACTGTTCTGCTTTAAAGTTTAAAATACAAAAGTTATAATGTTAGAAATGTTGGTAACATTAGCTATGTTAAATACAAACTATTCCTTGAAGAGCTCTAATACAATATTGAACTTAATTGTAAGTTCTAAACTACCTAGAAATGACGCAACGCCCCGGTATTGACTAGAAGGACCAAGTATACACGCTCTCTCCCTAATTCTTTTCACGCTGGGCCGTAAAGGTTCTGTTAACTTTTTTTTTTACAAACCACTCCCGAATACGATTTTTAAATGACACAAGTTTGATTCAATAATTGGCCACTGTCGAGGGAAGATCGTGAATCCATGTTATGACAGAAGCTTTACAAGCGCGTCGAATGATAATAAATTATTGGCATTTTTTTTCTCGATTAAAGGAACTTCAAATTGCCGAGAATTTTGCGTCACTATTTAAAGAACGATGTTTTTTTCTTTTTCTTGCACACTCGTTGACTAATGGTAAGACTTGCAAAAGGATGTTAGTACTTTTGATTTTTAGTCAAACTTGTTCATGACATGATTGTCAAATGGGTGAGCACACGGAATTCTATGTGAAAGGTACCGGATTCAAATCCAAGTACAGTATGTGAACAGCTAATTAAGATGATCATAATATTAGTTAACTGGTAACAATGTATGACGATGGGATAACTCAGTGGCTGAAATAATGTAAGACTGTCACCACAAACAAGTTTAAGATTCTTCAATATGTCTAAGGTTTCGGAGGAAATATTTAATTATTTATGTCAGTGAAAATGTTAAGTATAAATCTATGTATAATACTTATATTTATATATATTTATCAAACTAACATATTGTATTTTATATTCTATTGTCGGACTTATCTCAATTTTAAATACTGATTCTAAGGTAATTCTAAGACTGCACAAACTATTATTTATCTATCAAAAAACTATAAAATTAATAAAAATCCATTAAAAAATATATCCATAATATTGGCATAATATTTATGCTACAAAAGACTTAAAGAACGAAGGTTAAATGCTAGTGATGTGTCTATGCATTCGCTCTATAATCGTTTGTTCAATAAGAATATCGATTGAACATTAATAGCGTAATAATCGGTTTCCCTTCAAAATTGACACCTTGCATTCAAACCCAGTTCTTTGCCACACCTCCACACCAAACCTACTATTTACACATTAACTTTGACAGGCTACTTAAAAGTCCTGTAATTATATTCTAAAACCATATGCGTGGAAGTTGAGGTGAAGAAAAAAAAAATTAAATAATAATTACAGTTTAATGGAATTCGGTTCGAATTCAGATAATTGTTTAAAGTTATTGATTCGATTCAACAGATGCAGAGGTGTTCCGGAAATTGGTACAATTACATTAAAATATAATAATAACATTGATTTTATATTATGCCGTTTTAAAAAGTATAAATTGTTTAAGTTAAATTTGATATTAGTATGTTAGTTTAGTCCATTGAAATATTACATACATTTTATATTTCTTAGAGTACGCAATTTACTGCTCGATACTTTTGGGGGCATCAATAGAAAATTAGGGTTTTCAGCAAAATGGAAAGCAAACATCTTTTCCAACATATCTCGGAAACTATGCGGCCTACAGGAAACTCGCAAAGACTTAATTTGTTGCAAATATTTACGTCCATACAACACTTCGCCTTAAACTTAAAATAAAAAAAGTCATGATTAAAAAGTGAGAACATTTCGATATAAAAGTACTTTTTGCTCTGCAATTTTTTTATGTCCCAAGAATAAAATGGTGTCCTTTAAGAAATGCAATATTCATGCCTTAAATTGTAACACTTCAATGGAATACTTGTAAATTGATGAATTTTTAAGAAGATTGATTCCATTGAAATTACCGTATATACCTAGTTTAGGTTTCTTCTCTTTTTGTCATTTAAGTGCAATACTCTTTTGCCATGACGTGTTGATAGTATGCAAAAAGGTCAAAAAGATCTCCTTTATGTAACACAAGTTACAAACTAAAACTAAATTCAAATCATTACAAATTAATACAATGTTTTAACACCGATACTCTACTATGATACTAATAAAAATCAAATTGAAAATATTTTCAAACAGAACGAAGCAGAAATAGAAACAGAGCGAACTGCTATGGTCAATGGTTGTGAAGCATGAGAAAAAGAACAAAAAAAAGTCAAAAGACCAGGAACACTGCTCTCAACGGATCGCATATTCCCTGACGCGTTACTCGCTCTTTGAGCGCCAGTTTTTATACTTGCACATCAATCACAACTTGACATATCCAATAAGTTTTTGCACACAACTGCATACGACCGCAGGGCTACTATCACACCGAATACTATTAGCGTTCCTTCCTTATTACACGAATTCTATTAGTGTTTTAAACATTAAAATATAATTTGGCATGGCGCGAGATCCGTTGCTTTGATGATGCATTGATTCGATATTAATAAGGGGGGAAGACATTGTTAATATATAATATGCTTAATGTAGCAGGTGCTTACCCGTTGACAAGCTATTGTTTTTTCTAGAAATAAATGGGTCACCGTTACTCTGAACTAAAGCTTGCGTTCGTACCTGATGATTATAGGGTATTCTTCAGTAGCTCAACAACTGAGATGTTATTATTTCATGTAATCTATTTAAATTTGATACATCATATATTTGATACTATGCAGAACGTATTTTGGAGGAAGGTGATATTAGGAGCCTCAAAAATCGACGCGCGTGCATTAAAAGAGTTATGAAAGTCAAAGAAGCGAGTGGGGCGTGCAAGAATCGTACCTTATTGCGCTTTGTTTTCTCTGCCTACCCCGCAAAGGATTTGGCGTGAAGTTTTGTATGTATGTATGATATGAGTAATAGCGATTACTCTTTGTGATTTTGTTTGTTTTCTACCTTTAAGGATTTAAAGTCGCGACAGAAAATTGTTTAACAAATGTACACCTAATAATGGGGGTCATGTCAAGAGCGTGCACGTCGCGACCCCTGCCGTCCCAGTGGGACGCAATCTTGACCGAAGCAAACTCAGCCGGACGGGCTGCTAGGGCGTGCCCCGTAAGCGACGGGCACCGATTAGCCTCCGTCGGTGCGGCTGCATGCGCATGCGGCGAAGGGGCCGCCACCCTTCACGCAGCGCCAATCCTGGCGGGACGAGGAGAGGGGAGTGCCGTATAGGCACGTGGAATGTTAGAGGTAGTATGACAAGAAAGATGAATGAGACGATGGATGTAATAAATGAGAGATGCCTGGATGCCACATGTTTGACAGAGACAAAGCGGAAGGGGAGTGAGACCGAGGACCTCCCCGGTGGCATGGTAGCCCTATGGTCCGGAGTGGACCCGGACGTCCGTGCCAGTGGGGGTGTTGGAATCGTTCTCTCCTCCCGCTTTGCTTCTGGAATGAAAGATTATAAGTTGGTAGGCCCGAGACATCTTTGGGTTCGAATAAAACTGGGGATCACGCGAGTTTTCCTGGTCGCAGCTTATGCTCCCGTCAGCTCCGCGGATCCCCGCGAACTCGAGGAGTTTTGGGAAACTGTTAGGGATATTCTGGATCTGGTTGAGGGAAATGAAAGGATAATTCTGTGTGGTGATCTTAATGGATGGGTCGGAAACAAGAGAGATAGCCTGGAGGCTGTCCTTGGTCCGAATGGTGACAAGAGAGTGAATGATGCTGGTAAGCCGATATTGGACGTATGCCTGGAACGGAACCTCCTTGTGTCTAACATATTATTCCGTCATAAAGATATTCACACGTATACGTGGAGATGGAATGAACAAAAGAGTATGATTGATTTGATTTTGGTAGATAGTCGTCTCCGAAATACTCTAAGGGATACAAGAGCCTACAGAGGCCCCACTCTTGATACGGACCACTGGTGGTAAGCCGTTTCGTGGGCCTCTTCAAGAAGTGGAGACACTGGCGAGTGCGTACCCATTTCGGAGAGCTTGAAAGGATAAAATGCGAGAAATTAGAAGATGGAAGTGTACGGAGTATGTATGTAGACCTAGTCAGTAAAAGACTCAGTGAGACGAGTCTTTCTGACCTAGGTGTTGAAGAATGCTGGGAAAGAATGACAGATAGTATAGTGGATAGTGCAAAAGAAGTATGTGGTAGTGCAAAGAGACATAAGATTCTGAGAGGTGATGCCTGGTGGGACGCGGATGTGAAATCCAGCGTCGAAAGAAAGAAAAAAGCATGGTTGGATTATGTCTCAAGTTTGAATCAGAATGATAGTATGACAGAGAAAAAGTATGAAAGCTACCGCCGCTGCAGGAATGTTACCAAAGCCTTAGTGAAAGAGAAGCGTGAAAGACTAGTTGCGAATGAGGAAGTGAGGTTGACGGAGAACTTCGAGGCTAATAACAAACTCTTCTGGAGGGAAGTTAGAAAGTCTTGGGGTTCTTCGTCAACATCCAGAATGGACAAAATTATGTCTAAGACTGATGACATTCTTGCAAACCCAAGCGATGTATTGGGCAGGTGGAGTGAGTATTTTGGGGAAATGTACGAGTATGTTCCGGATGTGGGCGCCGCGGGTGAGCCTACGGCTGATAACGCTGCGCCAACATCTGACGAGAACATTACTATGGAAGAGATTGAATGGTCGATACGAAGTATGAAAAATGGTAAGGCAGCTGGAATTGATATGATGTCTGCTGAAATGATCAAATACGGTGGAACCTGTGTCCGGGACGCTTTCCTGACCTTGAGCAATCTGTGCTGGAAGTCGGCTAAGGTTCCCATGGACTGGAGGCGCGCTGTCATTGTGCCCTTGTATAAAGGGATCACGTATGCAGTGTTCCAGTTACAGGGCCATCAGTTTGATCAGTTTAGCAGCAAATGTGTATAAGAAAATTATTGAAAGGAGAATGAGGGTGATATCTGATGGAGTGTTGTGGGAGGCTCAGGGTGGTTTTAGAAGCGAACGAGGGTGCATGGATCAGATTTTTTCTCTCCGCAACATCGTGGAGAAACAACTGGCTGTTAACCGGAAGGTTTTCTGCGGTTTTGTGGATTTGGAAAAAGCGTTTGACAGAGTGTTACGAAAGGATCTGTGGGGCATACTCCCGGGCTACGGGGTGAGCGGAGCGGAGCACTGCTGCGCGCTGTGAGGTCCACTTATGAGGGCTGCACAGCGTGTGTGCGTGTTGACGACGGCTTGTCCCCCTGGTTTGACGTCAATATCGGCGTCAGACAGGGTTGCGCGCTGTCCGCTCGACTGTTCATCCTGTACCTGGACAGTTGTCTCCAGAGAGTGAGATCGATGGATGTAGGGATGCGAATGGGTGACCTAGTTGTGAGCTGCCCGCTTTACGCAGATGATTCCGTGCTTCTAGCCGAATCGCCGTCGGACCTGCAAACACTAGTCACTACTATGAAGATTGCATGATTATAGGCTTGCAGTTGAATGCGGCGAAAACAAAAGTTATGGTGTTTGAAAGGGAGGAATCCAGAACAGATGCAAGGATAATGATTGATGATGTAGTGCTAGAACAGGTGAATGAAATTGTATATCTTGGATGCGCTTTTAGCAGAGATGGAAGGTACACCGCGGATGTAGAAAGACGAGTGGCGCTAGGGAATAGCGTAAATGGAGCGTTGGGCAGATTCCTGGGCGCGAAAAACATTAGCAATGCAGTCCTGATCCCAACGCTAACTTATGGAAGCGAGAGCTGGGTATGGCAGAGTGTGCATGAAAGTAGAATAAACGCGGTAGAAATGAGGGCTCTACGCAAAATCTGCGGAGTGACTCTCGCTGACCGCGTAGAAAACAAGGTTGTAAGGAAGGAAGTTGGTTTGAAAGAGAGTGTCGGTGTAAAAGTAAGAAAGGGCATGCTCCGATGGTTCGGACATGTAGAAAGAATGGTTGATGCAAGACTGACTAAGCAGATATACAATGCAAAAGCGGATGGATGTAGGAGTCGAGGACGGCCAAGACACACATTCCATGACCAAATATAACGTGTTCTGGAGGAAGGTGATGTTAAGAGCCTCAAAAACCGACGCGCGTGGATGAAAAGAGTTATGAAAGTCAACGAAGCGAGTGAGGTGTGTAAGAATCGTGCCCTATGGCGCTCTGTTCTCTCTACCTACCCCGCAAGGGATTTGGCGTGAAGTAATGTATGTATGTACACCTAGTAATAAGTGAAGACAATTATAATGAGTCTTGTGGCATTGCTGTTACAGAGCAATATCCTGGGGCCCAGATATCACCTTCTTTTACTCGATGGCGCAGGCAGCGGCAGTTATGACTCGATCCGCTAATATTTCGATCCCAAATATAATAACTATATAAATCTAATAATTTTACAAGTCATCTATATTTATGACACATAATTTCATATAAAAAAGCATGTTCTTTTTAGTTCTAGATGATCGATATAAAGACACGACAACGATAAGTACTATAATTGCAGTATCTTTAGACAAATTTAAAATTTTGTTGATAAAACTTCTTTGTACCTAATGTAAAAAAAAGTCAATTCATACAACGGTTTTCTTTTCTAATACCGCGAATAGTGAACGACATTCATACAATATTTATGTATAACTATATATATATGTAAAAAGTACGTCGTTGCAGCGTATATCCTTACAAGTAAAAATAATCATTAAGTGTGAAGTATGTTCTTAATGAGCTGTTGGAAATAACATGTATTGTTGTACTTCCAAAGAAATATTATGAGCGTGCAAATGTCACCTATCTCATAAAAAAATAGATCATTCCTTACTAGTTGTTGTCTGCAACACCGCGTGCGTGGCCTTTCTATCATATATATATTATTATATATCATATGTTAATGAAAGAAAATTAAGTGTTCCTAATAATAATAACAAATTTGTGCACATCATGACTGTCAGTCACATTTTTTTACATGCGAGTAGATCATGTTGCTTAGTGAAAACTTAAGTTACACATACGTTTGGCAGCAACATAACATAATAAAACAAACATAACTTCATGCCTTTTCTACCCGAAGGTGTAGGCAGCGGCTGTTAAGCCTCGTCTCAAAGACATAAAGGATGTTTACGTCCCAAATGGAATAGGTGACGAACCTATTGTCATACCGGGCACAAAGTTTTCAGTCATCAGTCAGTTGTCATCATCAGTAGAATTCATAAGCTCAAAAATATTACACGGAACATTTAAAATTGGGATTGCCGATGACAGAATTTCAACGTTTCGCGTCAAGACAAAAATCAAGAAAGACCCTTCGAGGGCAATACTCTCACTCAAGGTTGTACCGAACAATGAAGGTCGCACAGATTGCAGCAACCATGGTCAACTAATTATCTACTTAACGTGCTTTACCGCGGAAACTCATTATAATTATGGTTTTTACGAGACATTAAAGTGAAATGGATTACATTGGCGCCTTTGTTCGTTAGTACATTTTGTTTTATAGACTTGTGTCATGGTCGGTTAGGGAGGAAAGTTTGCGTCACATAATTAAAGATTAAAAAAAATAACAGATCTTCGAAGCCAATAGAAATTAACAAAATAGCATTTTTAAAGCTAAAAAAAGTGTTGTGGTTAAGCTTTTTGACAGTGGTAGAGCCACGCAGTTCGCAGTATGAATGTGCCGGCTCGACCGGTGAAATACCAGGACCTCTAAGATTATCGACGTAAAATGGCTCATACCGTGTTTTGCTTGGCGAGAGAGATATCCCCATCCCAATTCCAACCAAGAGGTTGGAAGGGTATAGGGAAGACCCTATACCCTTTGAAAAACCGGCAACGCAACTATAACACTGAGTTGTAGATGCTCATGGGGGCCGTTAGTGACTTACCATAAGGTGACACGCCTGCTGGTTTGCTCGGCTAACGCATAATATAAAACAAAATGAGCCCAATATCAGATAACATAGTGAGGTCGGCAGAACTGGATTTTCATGTGCAGAAAAACGTGTTGTAAGAAATAAATAAATATGGTTGATATTAAAGTTCAAACAGTTGAAGTATTTATTACCAGAGCGGGTTGTAAAACGGTCTTGCATATAAGTAATTTTATAATATAAAACCTATAGAGCCTAATATTTGTATTTGACGTGTTACGTTACGATCTTTATTAAGTTGTAGTCAATCTCAATCACACTTCTGCAGAGGCTTAACTTCTTGGTCCCATATAAGAGTTATTCAACTCAACCCATCGCGTTTCTTCCCCAAAAGTCCGTATGTCATCAATATTTTGTGATTGTAACTAAAAATTAATTTAATCTGAAGTGAATGTTGAAGCCCTAGGCTACTGAGAGTTTTACGATTGACAAAGCAGTTAAAAGGACTCAGTTCCCATGTTGTTAAAATAACAAATCTTCACACTCACACACACTCACATAGGAACACACATACTACCAGAAAGCAATGACTGCGGCTCTCTGTAAGGTAACGTCATGACGTATAACATGCGTAGTAAATGCTTCATGACTATTTGTATTCTGTACGGTAAAATTGATCGGCAGGATTTTCGCAACTTAAGTGGGATTTGCATCCGATATCGTTCAGTTTATGGGTTGCCCTATACAGATTAACTTGTCAATATTATTACTCGCCTCTTAATACCGTAAAGCTTGATCATAAAACATATTGGAAATTTATTATCGATATCTTTATGTATGTATTATTATTTGCGTCTGAAATTGTGCCTAGGACTTCTGTGAAATATTATATTATTATGAGTGTGATGTCATCGTCTTGCGTGTAGGCGTTGTTTTAGTACTATTCAATATAAGATCATAATAGATTATATTATGCGTTTATTTCCAATCAAAAACCGGATAAATCTGTAAATTTTCGCACAAATTTAATTTATATTTCCTATTATTATTTTATATATTAACTATGTACTTACCTATTATGCTTAAATGGCGGTGACTTTTTAGCCATTTGAGATTTGCACTTATATTGTTGATCTATAAATTAAAATTTGAAGCCTAAAATGTAAATTTCATATTAATTTATGTACAAAGTGTTTCTAAAATTCATTTAGTAGTTTTTTGAATAAAAGTAAAGACAAACATTCATCTTCATAAATTCTTTAATTTTTAGTCCATTATAATAAAGTTTACGCAAATATATAATTCAATTCAAATCAAACTTGCTTTACTTTCATAGGTCAAATACTTAATAAAATCAATAAATAGAAAGATTAGATTCGATTCTAAAGTTATTATTAGGTATAGTTAAATTACATAAACACGTGCGCTTAAGAAAAGTGCCTCCGTGGAACAAAAAACACGGACGCAATCGCCAAAAGCGATTATATACAAATGCAGCGGTGTGATCAGACCCTTTATCTTTTAAGAATCAATATTTAATTTATAAAAGTAATTCTAAACTGACAAAACTGCTCAATTATTGAGTAACAAAACCGAAAACGTCTAGCTAATTTTCAATGCGATTAAATTCCCGAATCCTGTACGGAGCCACACACTCACACGTGTGAGTAACGTTCTAACAGATAACAGTGGGGATGGGTTGACACCGGTTGACAGGTACCCAATCCCATGACCCGACTGACCAATAGCACCATTATTGTTACAAATTACCCACTGATCCGACCTGCGATTGTGTACGGAAGACCTAATTACATATATTGTATGTTTGAATATCGAACGTTAGGTCTTTTTTTTTTCACTTGATACTTTTTAAATTAACTTTGTTGTTTTTTTTTTCTTTTTTTAGGCAATGGTTTTGTGTCACCGAATGCAATATTTGATTACATGACATACATGTAGCGAGCACATATTATCAATAATTTGTTAAGTCCAAGAAGATAACTGCTATATAGATGTTATAAAGTTTCGGAAAAATAAACAAAGCATATTTTTCTAAAGTAGTTCTCAAAATGATACATACTACGAGTAACTACTAGATCATGTTAATTTTCAGTTTTACGAGAAATAAATAAAATGTTTTTAATTTTACTGGCTGATGTAGCAGATATTTAGATTATTCGAAATATTGAGAATACCCGCCCAGTTTCTGCTAAATTCTAAACTCCAAACAGTTACACTTTTTTGTAATTAATTTAATTACAACTTAAACCACTATTAAAGTTCTACATATTAATCATTTGTAGCTGGAAAAGTTAGTAATTATGGTAATATTGCGCATTCGAAACAGTCAGTAGCTATGTGAAATGACAAAATTAAAACTATTTTTAATAGCCAAGTAATATGTTGTAACTACAGTGTTTTAAATAATACTGGTGTTGCCAGATCAATTAAAAACACGTATAGGCACTGTGTTGTCAGCTTTCAATATTTTATTATTGCCGACTTATATTTGTTTGACAAAGCTGTTAATGTCAGTATGGCATGTCGCTGCGATCAGCTGATTACAATCAATGTTTTTAAATTAATATTGTATGATTATTAAGCAATTGCTTTCGTTCATGTGAAATATGAAGTAGTTCTTAATTTTCGATAATATTTAACTCTTAAATCTTATTGCATATATGTTTTTTTTTAAGTAGCATCTTAATCCGTTAATATTTTATTTTAGTAAGTTTAAATGACCGTTTCACTTTGGCTGAAACTGCACTATCTATGTACTGAAGGATGTGTCGTCTGACTTCGTATGAAGTAAAGATAAGCAGAAGCTTCGGTGTCTTTGCAAATTAATAATTTGCACTATGTAGAAAGTTTATGCTTAGATTTTTCAAAAAAACATTTGTATGTAGGTACCAATCTTTGTATTTGGGACCTTTGACTTATAGAAATTGCTGGTGAGCCTGAGAAACTACTATCAAGACGAAATATTTATTTTTATAACACTAACATAAATATTTTACAAATATATATAACATATATATTTGTTTTTTTCTAATTTAATATCTTGACTATAAATTCTATGATATAATCACTTAATGAGTAACAGAAAGAACATATATGGTGACCCTCACTTGAATTTCAATTAATAAATAATACTGCAAAAATTACCCTTAAAAACCACCCCAAATGAAACAAATGACATAAAAATGCAACGATTCCCATACGCCGTTCCAAGTGGAATAAGATCTAATAGAGATACCGCAAATGAGCGTTCACGAACCGCGCTCAGGTAAAAATTAACCCCCCTGATGCCGTAGGACGATGTATTAACATGTTATTAAGATAAACGGTGTCCCCGACCCCCGGATATAAGGGTTGATCGGACGTATTGTATTTAATTGGCCCGCGAGGGTTGTATATTATAATGTGTAACATTGTACTTTTGTAATACACGACACTTTAGTAATCGATATGAATTAATTAAATCCAGAAATTTTATGGGGTTTTGTTTTTAATGTTAAGTTAAGTTATATTTAGTTATTGCGTACGTATTATATTTTAAGTGTGTGTTTAAGTAATATTTTCGGCTGAAATGTACATTTATTTTGATGAATCTTCTCATTTTTTATTTTCTTAAATAAATTTATGACAAGAAGTGAGAGTATAAAAGTAGTAAAACATAGTTATTGTTACATATAAGTTGATAATAAGACAACATAGGTATAGCATAGGTGTTGTCTTATCATAATTTGCGTTGCTTAAAATAAAAATAATCTTAAAGCTGAAACCCACCAATATTTGTTATCTAGTAAATGCAAATGTTTTTAATATTTGCTTAAGCAACAGGTCGATTATTTATATTTACTCTAAATATTTTAGTGAGTTCATGAAGAACCGGATAATATGCTGAACTATTTTAATTGAAAATGTTAAGACACCATTCTAAAAAAAAGTGTCTTAACATTTTAAGTATGTAGTATATACGGTTTTACAAGACGTACAAAAAAATATTAACACCTTGCACACGTGCATCCAACCGTGTAACCCCAAACATAACCACATACTCGGGGGTCAAAAAGCACCCTATTATAGTCCTATTCTTTCTGGCCCAATTCATAAGTTTACATTTAAGAAAAAAAATGTGTCTCCACACATTTGCCTAATATGGACAAACAAAAATAACCACAGTATTATAGACGAAACTTCGAGAAGGAGGCCGAAAGGAGGATTCAGCTGGGT
Source organism: Euproctis similis (assembly GCA_905147225.2). NCBI lineage: Eukaryota > Metazoa > Arthropoda > Insecta > Lepidoptera > Erebidae > Euproctis > Euproctis similis. The sequence continues at coordinate 20,637,050 of LR990106.1, forward strand.
TGGGCTGCATTTGGCAAACTGCGTCGGGTCTTCAGCTCGCCTATACCGCAATGTCTGAAGACCAAGGTCTTTGACCAGTGCGTACTACCGGTGATGACCTACGGTGCCGAAACGTGGACACTCACGGTGGGGCTAGTCAACAAATTTAAAGTCGCTCAGCGAGCTATGGAGCGGGCTATGCTCGGGGTATCTCTGAAGGATAAACTCAGGAATGAGTATATCCGCCAGAGAACTGGAGTAACCGACATAGCTCGTAGAATAAGCTCGCTGAAGTGGCAATGGGCTGGTCACATCTGCCGAAGGACCGACGGTAGATGGAGTAAGAAGGTCATAGAGTGGAGACCGCGTCTTGGTAAACGTAGTGTAGGACGCCCACCAGCCCGATGGTCAGACGACCTCAGAAAGGCTGCTGGAAAAGACTGGATGCGTAAGGCAGATAATCGGATGTTGTGGCGCAAATTGGGAGAGGCCTATGTCCAGCAGTGGACTGCAATAGGCTGATGATGATAATGATTATAAAACGAGTACGAATATTAAAGTAACAAGTAACAAGAACAGGTTAGTATAAAATTGACCCGAGCTATTTTGGAGTAAGAAAAGAGTAAATGGAACTGTTCGTCAAACTGGAAACTGCAAAGCATCCGATACGTTATAAGTGGAATAAATATTAAGAAATCCAAAAGTGAGGAAAATATTAACTCTTTATAACTAGTTAATCAATAGCAGTATATATTCACAATACGAACAGATAAAGAGTCTCGGTGGCGCAGTGGTCGAGCACACGGCTTCTGATCCAGAGGTCTGGGTTCGATACCAGACACTGGCTCACACCAATGACTTTTCGAAATTGTTTTCGGAAGTTATGTGTGATAAATATCGATGACTGAAAAACTTGGTGCCCGGTATGGCAATAGGTTCGCCACCTATTCCATTTGGGACGTAAACATAACGGCGAGACGAAGCCGCTGCCTACACCTTCGGGTAACAAAAGGCGTGAAGTTATGTTATGTTATGTTACGAACAGATAAATAATTTAAAAAGTGATAATAATTGTATGAATATTGTAGCTTTAGCTTATGTAAATACCTTTTTTTTAAATCAAGCGCGCAATCACGCAATTGAAAAATTGTAACTTTTATACGATATCTATTTACTTACTTATTTACTTTTATACGATCTATGTCTTGGAAGCCTTAATTGGTGTAGAATTGAGTTGTGACTTTAGCGTACTCCAATGCACCCAGTTGATAGATAAATTACGTTTTTACCTCATTATTACCTAGATTTTATTAAATCAATGGCTATTGAAAATTAATAACTTAAGCCGCCACGACTATAGTATACGGTATAGTGGGCAAAATAAAATAAGAAAACAATAAATTTCATCTGACGGAACGGTTTTATGAAATTAAATGAAATGCCGTACCGGCAGCGAGCAACATTTCAAAGCAATCATAAAACTTCCAATCGAATTCAATCAAACACAAATAAAGACGAAGCTCACTTCTGGCGATTCAATTAAATTGTACAGCTAAATACCAAATCTCCAGAACAAATACAGTACCAATTGGAATACTAAATGTTCAGTGTGAAAGCAATGTTCAATCGCTTGCCGCCGCTATAAAACGCGGTGGTGTTCGGCCCCACTAATTACGGTCATTTAGTCATAAATACTGGCCATCGATCATAAAGCTCATAACTCGCCCATAAAATAGATATGGGGGTATTCGTGACCATGCAAATTTAAGGTTCGCTGTACGATTATGTTAGGAGCAGTTGAAGGGTTTGACCTTTGTTTTAATATGAGTTATGCTTTTAACTAATAGAAATCATTTTGAATAAAAAGAGAAATGGAAATAGTTGCAAAATGTATTATATCAAGAATACAATTATCATGTCGAGTAGGTATCTATAACCTACATGAAATTAGGGTATTGTATTTTTCTGTTTTAATTTTGTTCCCTTAGCCAATAAATATAAACTTAACATAACTTCACGTCTCTTGTTACCCGAAGGCGTATGCTGCGGTTGTTAAATCTCGTCTCGCCGTTATGTTTACGTTCCAAATGGAATAGGTGGCGAACATATTGCCATACTGGGCACAATGTTTTCAGTCATCAATATTTATCACACTTAATTTCCGAAAACAATTTCGAAAAGTCATTGGTGTGAGTCAGTGTGAGGATTCGAACCCGGACCTCTGGATCAGAAGCCGTATGCTCTCCCACTGGACCACCCAGACCTAAATATAAGTTTTTTTTTGCAGTGAACGACAAGAATTTGCAATATGTCGTAGTTCTCCGGGTGAAGCCATAAGTAAAAACACAGACAATAAAAAGCATAACTAAAAAGTACCATTTGTTTACAATTTACTATCAGAGCTATTATGTGGTATAAAAATTTCGTGTTGCACCATAGACAAGAACATAAAGAACATTCGAAAACAGGTTGTAATCATTTTAATTTTAATTAAAAATGGAAGCTATATTCGGCCGGTAAAACTTTAAATAATAATAAAATAAAAAAACTATGCTTCTGTAGTGATGATCAACCATCAAAAAGATTATTATAAGAAAAAGCGTATCGTATTTTTATAATTGTTGCACGGTGTAATCGACGCGTTTATATCGAGTTTTCGCTATTTGTAACAGGTGTAATAACGGTAAATATTTGTTAGAAAAAAAAATATATATTTAACATCGTTAAAGCGCTAGCGTGTGTTCCCACACTAGTGATTTGAATTGGTCAAATTATTTGGATGTGTACGATTTTTATATGTTTCACGTTTATTTTTTAATGTTCATACGTTTAAAGCGATTTGATCGTTGTAATGGTTTGTGTTTGTATTTTATTGTTATGTACAATATGTGTAGTTGGTAACACGTACCGTTCGATAAACATAACATTTTTATTAATAGACACTACTAGATTTAACTATTAATTTTAATATATATCGTTAATTTTATAAATATACTCCTTATAGTTCCACACTTGTCTGAAATTGGTTAGAATCGAGGTGAGTCTGACTTCGAATGTCGCCCGCTTCGCAGAGCGGATGAAGATTCATCATTTAAACATCTTTATCTTACACATTGATTAAACAATGTGTTTTTTCCAGTTGAAAGTTAACGGAAAACATAACTTTATTCTTTCCGGCGCTTGCTTAATGAATGTTCAAGATAGCTTTAATTAAATCCAACAAAAAGTGCCTCAGAATCCATAGATATATCTAATTGGTGAAGTATCGTTCGTGTGGTATTTAAAAAAAATGTAAATAATAATAGAGTAGATAGAATACATGTGGTATTTATACGTTATTATACGTTTACAAATTAAAATAACTTTGACCGTGAATTTTAAAGCATTTTGCGATGCGCGAATTGCCCTCGTCGTTATTGTTGTAACCTTTCGTTGCGAAGGTTAGGCTAATTGTCCAACGATCATATCTGGTCATTTTTTTCTTCAAAGAAGATTCAAATTACGTTACAATTAAAACATATTATGTATAACATTTTTGTTTCAAGAACAATATTTATTAAGGTTATCTGTGTAGTTCTATTCAATCGATTATTTTACTATTTCGGAATCGGTTCAATCAATCGATAATACGTATATCTATTTAGTTTTTAAAACTTATATAGCGTTAATTAATTTATTCATAGTATTTTGTGAATTTATGATAATTAAAATAATTAATCAATAGTAGAATAATTGAAAATCAATTAAAAAAAAACTGTATAAATAGCCTTAAAACTTTGCTTGTCTGCTGATGATCATTTCAAGAGGAATTTCAGTCGTAGTTTTAGTACCTATATGAAGACCATAGCTAATAACAGCAAAGCCTTAAGTCAAATTGCAATTTAGCAGGACTTCTACTCGTTGCTGTACCTCATCAGACCTCATGGAATTATTGCCATTTATAACCATTACATAGGCTGCAGGAGTGCACACCTTGCCTGCACAACTAAATGACCAAAATCAATAAAAATATGTTGAAGTGTCAGATTTAATTGTTTGTCTCAAGCATTTACATATTTATATGCTAATTCAATTTATTTTATTTATATATGTGCAGTCTGATCTTAATTTCATATGGAAAGAAAGTAAATTCTGCAACATGTAAAAAAGTAACACAATACTTTATTTTTAATAACACCAATACAGGATACAATACTGAAAGCGTGACAGTAGGTTTGTAATGCTTTCGAAAATTATTTATCGATAACTTCGTTTTGATAATTTCATTAATTTAGCGAAATTTTGCACCTCGCCTCCAATAGTTTCCCACGTGTTATGCACGTCCTAAAATATTAATAACAACGCGAAAGCATACATTTCTCATAATCAATTGGATATGTGATAAATTAATATTAAACTGATAGAAGAAAAAAAAATAGCTAAATAGAAAGGCGAAATAATTAAAACGTGTGCATATTTTTGGTGTGAGAAAAAAAAAAACAAAACGAATGTCTTGGACGTCACTATTTAGTAAATCAATACGTATATAAAACAGCAATATATGACCATAGAACAGCTTGATGAAACGCGCAAAAATATAATTAAAACATGGCGCGGGTTTTTAAATAATTCACTAAGATTTCCATGAGATCACTGATCGATACCTACAATACGTATATATATTATATTCGATTATTCATATCGATATAGTATCGATAACGTGACGATCGAACATGTTGATTAGTAGTCAATTAACTGTTCCCATAACACCGCCAATAAAAGTATTCGGTGATTTGGAAGTATTTTGTTGTAATCAATTTTTTGATGTCGGCGTCCGTTTGTTGATGAACAAATGGTTGTTTTATTGGCGTACCGAATTTAGTGAGGTCGGTGTCGAATACGCTTACTGGACGGACTCCACTCTAGGGTACTGTGGGGGTAATTGGGGTAACACTGACGCATTTAAAAGCGAACGGTACGAGATATATGTAGGTGCTGATGAGACCTTAATTTAGAAAAAAAACCTATATTAAATTACACTTAAAATATTTTTGTAGGTCAAATTTTTCCGAAGATTTTAGAAAGGGAATATGCTAAAGTGATGTGTGTCCATTTTTGAAAGATTTCAGTAACTGAAATAAAAATTGAGTAAGCGGCGGGTTCGATTTTGTTAATATTTGCCATATAAATATAATGCAAAACCGTCTGAAAATGCTATGAATTAAATAATAGTAATATTCATCTAATATTCATTCTCTCTGCCTATCCCGCAAGGGATTTGGCGTGAAGTTATGTATGTATGTATGTATTCATCTAATAATTAATTATTATACATTGTATTTTTTTGGACTCTGTGGCCTAAAGATATGTCGAGAACACCCCTTCTGAATAAAGAAATCGTTTTGATTTTTTTCGGAAGTTATTTGTGATAAAATATCGATAACCGACGAGATTTTGCTCAATGTAGGGCAAAAGGTTCAGCTAAATTCCATTTGTGCCAAAAAAAACGAAGACTTAACAGCTGCTGCTTTACCTTCAAGTCCAAAAAAATATGATTTAAAAAAAATGTCTATATTATTTTTCATTGTGAATATTAGAAAACAACTAGTTTAGCTTTAATCTGTAAGCTAATCTAAAATACTCCAATTTTGTTTTTTTTTCTTTAAATGTAATTATGAACCAAATCAACATAAAAAACAATGTTCACGTTTAATTTGCATACGGAACCTCGATGATATACCAATCACGCGGGCGGCACCGTGTCGAAACGCCATCTCAAGAAGCCGAAAGCTGGAGCCGGTAAAATTTTATAGTTTATAATTACTGGTGATTGCCGGCGTGACCCGGGATCCGACATCACAACTGTTCGACTGTTGATTTACATTTTTACCTCCCCACTACTCAGTTGCTAAAGGGTTCGACATTTTGGATTTTTTTTTTTCGTTTTTTAGGTGAATTTAAAAAAGAATGATTGTATTTTATTTTCTCTCTTTCACGCAGCAATATTTACAAATAGTGTTTTGATGAAAATCTCAAAGAGGTCCATATTCCGAGTCATGGTAATTTTGTATGTGTTTTTTTGGAACTTCAAGCTTTCTTAAATTATTCATGTTCTCAATAGAATCAGTAGCAATATGAATAAAATTTCGAAAATTTGTTGTATAAATGTAAATACTACTAAAAAATAATCAGCGTGCTTGGATGTTGCGCCCATAGTTTAGTAGCATGTGGTGAAATAACCTGAACACACTGCAGGACAATGGCTGATCAGATCTTAAATACTTATATATATATATCTCTAAATACTATCAATAAGGCTGCTTGTTATCATAGAGGAGTATATTCTTCTGTTGTGATTGAAGTTCGAAAGTCGACACTAATCATCCAGTACTTTACGAAGGACTAAGACAGAGAAAAACTATTTCCCTTCATACGAGAGCTTGACCAGCTGGTTGCTGAAATACTCAAACTCTACCAATTAGGTAATTCAAGAGTAATTTCAACTTACACAAATATAAGAAAAATATTAAAAACTAACCTTAGTCTTACTGCCGCCAATCGATCCAGGCCTGATCGAGCCGGTTTCGTAGAATCTCGTGAGGATCTTGGATACACATCCATGTGAGACTAATAGTTGTCTGCTAATATCGCAGGGTCTGACTCCCATGATGGCCAGTTCAACGATTCTCTTTCGTACGACATCTGGGAGAGGACGGCCATTCACAAACACACCTCCAAGCTGATTGACACCAGCTTGCCCTGGAAGAATAATTTAATCAGTAAAGTTAGTGTCCTTTAAAACTAAATTCTTCTTTGTCGATTTCAATCGACGAGAATGTTTATCCGACTACACTGGATACAGTTTGAATGTATATTTCCCTGATATAATATAGACTAAACGGAAGTATGTATTTATCACAATTTCCTCGATATTTATTAGGGATAATATCAGAAACGAGCTGTGCCGGACCTTTTGGACGTTTGGGATGTTTTGAGTCTCGGAATATGAGTATTTAATAAACTGTTAGTCCTTCGAGCCGAATCTATTATTACGTCATCTATGTATGCAATTAACGTGTTACTAATAATTATCGGTATTTGTAAAAGCGTCATCATTGATTGACTTCACTTCTCGTCGAAAACCGCATGATAAAGTAATCATTACCGAATTTATGAGATTTTATAACCGAAGACTTCAGGAGTCGTTGAAATGTTAATGCCATGATGAACATGAAGCCGCACTAACGGGATGTCGACAGGTATGGTAACATGATATAGCATGCCACCATACCTAACACTCTACAGGTACTGAAATCCTATCTCATCCACATGAGCAGTTACATGCTCATGTGGAGTACAACATAATATAACTTCAAGTCTTTTTCTACCCGAAGGTATAGGCAGTGGCTGCTAAGCTTCGACTGGCCGTTATGTGTACGCCCCAAATGAAAGAGGTGGCGACCATATTGCCATACTGAACACAAATTTTTCAGTCAACGATATTCATATCACACAACTTTCGAAAAGAATGTGGAATGCCTAGTTTAAATTTTGCATAGACAAACTTCATGGCTTGAAAATTATGCACAATATTCCGTTGTAGCTTTTAAATTAGTTAATTAAATAGATGCGTGTTTCTTAAACTTTTGATATAGTGAATCTTCTCAAAAGACTATTTATAAAATTTTGTCTTTGACTAAAAGTAGTCATAGGTTTTTATAGAGTATGCGCATGTTTTGATCATGGAGTTTATGGTATTATGGTTTATGGGCATATTATTGCTTACCATCAGGTAATTGTCCTTATTTGTCAACTGCATAGTTTACTTTAGTTTTGTTTATTTGTATAATCTGTACTCATATTATAAAGTGGAAAGATTTGTATTTTTGTATATAACGAATAACTCAAAAACTGCTGGACCGATTTCAAAAATTGTTTCACCATTGGAGAGCTGAATTCACCCAATCATCATCGTCATCGCCATTTTGTTTTAAAGTGAGTAACACCGCGAGGTGAAAAGCTAGTAATATATTATTATAAACTTACGATGGGTCAAGAGTGATAACAAAACTAATATAAAAAAAAATATATTAGTTCAGTAAATTATTCAATTCCTATAGATTATAAAACTAACAGTGAATCAAACAGTAACATTAATATCTCAATTATTTCAAAATAGCCCATTTCAACCTCACCTGCCTGCCCCTGTTCCGTTGTAGGTAATATATATTTGATTGCCAAATTCATATGACTATACGGCCGGACCTTTGTCTCATTTTAAGCAGACATTTTTAAAGCCAAAAGATGATTATCACGAAAGTTAATGTTTAACTTTCTAATTAAATAATATTTATTGTTTGATAATATATGTTAATAGAAAAATAAATATTAAAACTATATTAATTTGAATACTCCAAAAGAGATTATTATTTTCTTTATTAATTATTCCTTTTGAAGTATATACTAGTAGTGTCGGTGGTCCAATGGACGAGTACCCCGCTTCTGAATCGAGAAGTCGTCGGTTGGAATCCGGGCTCACAGCAATGACTTTTCGAAATTGTTTTCGAAAGTTATGTGCGACAGGTTATAGGTTCATCACCTATTTGGGACTTAAACTGATCTGCGAGTGAGGCTTAACATCCGCAACCTACGACTTCGGGTGAAAAAATCGCGTGTGTTTATGTTATATAATACTAAGAGAATTTGTAATACATATAAGGAAATTAGTTTCTAGGTACTTTTAGTGCTAGGTACTCTAGGGAAGTGTTTAATTTGTTAATTATTATCCCTAATATCCCATGTAAAAGACCGCTTATGATATAAAATCATAACCACGCATTAATTTGTTAATAATATTACTTACAATATCAGTTTCGACATCCCCATTTACTATTAAAACGACTTATTTCAAATCAGCCACAGATAGGTAATAGCGTACACAGTATTACTTGATCATTATAAAATAATAAAACATTCGATGCCAAGCTATTTACAACCTTGGCGCTCGTAAAATTAGCGTTCTATTTGTAGTAATTCAAGTTTACGACATTCTTTATAAAGTGCAAGCCTTACGACCGCCTGCCTATACGCAATTTCACGGGTATAGTTGCATTGCTTCAAATACACAGAACTACTGATACATAGAAGTCACACATCCGTTGTCTGATGTCTGAACTAAATCTTTGGCACATGAGTTTCTTGCCCGATTCTTCTCATGATAGCCCCTACACTCGGAATCGGGCCGCTCGTGGCACTTTCCACAAGCGCTCGTGTTTGTTTTTTTATTTGATTTTAAATCATATGTTATCTGTACTTGTTGACTATTTTTAAGTGTCTGTGAAGACCTATAAAAATAAAGTTATTTTGACTTTGACTTTGAAATCTGTAATATTATGTTTTATTCAAGATTTAATGAAATCTCCATCGGTCCCAAGCAGTTCTTGTACGAGTATATTTTCATCATCGTCAGATCTCTTTATGAAATTGTTGTAGTGCTTTTTCCATTCATTCATAAATACATACATAACTTCACGTCAAACCCCTTGCGGGGTGGGCAGAGATAACAAAGCGCCATAAGGCACGATTCTTACATGCCTCACTCGCTACTTTGACTTTCATAGTTCCTGTAATACACGCGCGTCGATTTTTAAGCCTCCTATCATCACCTTTCTCCAGAACTCGTTCTATTTGGTCGTAAAAATCGTGTCGTAGCCATTCTCGACTCCTAAATCTATCCACTTTTGCATTGTTTATCTACTTAGTCAATCTTGGATCATCCATTATTTCTACATGTCCGAAACCTCCGAGTGTGGCTGTTCTCACTTTTTTGACGCTTAACATTAATTCTTTCATTTTCCCGCCTTCATGCCTAGCCTTATCTCTCGAAGTGATTAGAGCACTCCATCCATAGACTAAAATATAAATTCAAAAGGAAATTAATTTATGTTTGAAATTGATTTGCTCCTTAGAAGCAAATTAACTCCGTTGCTTTACGATTGCCGTTGCATCCAGTAGCGTAATGAGTTCTACTGGTTTGCGAAAATTGGTCTTTTCTGAAAACTATTAAACTTTAATACGGTCCGTCTGATCGAGGAACATTAAATGACAAAAGCGGCATTTATCTCTCCACAGATGTTCTGAAATGGTCATTCCATATATCTAATCTATACATAGCTTATATAATAGAAATCGGTAATAAATGTTGTATGTGCATTGAAAATACTAATAAAAAAATTATTTCATGGATCATATCAAGAGATATCATAAAAAATATATTTAAATATTTTTGTTTGTATTCTCCGGACTTCGGAAGTATTGGATGTATTAATTCTTATAATTAGAACAATGGCTTACGTACTTAGAGCAATTTGCACTTGTTTTTTTTTAATTTGATGTACTATAATATTTCACTCTTATTTTTTTGCGTTTCTTGCTTTCACTTGCGTTTAAAAAAAATGATCAGTAATTTTCTGTTTCTTGAAAACATTGAAATTGTTTTCCATGCCATTACTATTGCTTAACTAGTTTACGAATGTATTAAAATGTGGCCAGGTAATACGTCATTCTGTAAAATGATTGTAAATATAAAGCACAACGTATACTGGAACCGTACAAACTAATATAGCATGCTTAGCACATCAATACCTTCAAAATTCTAATTAAACAGCATATAAATTAAATACTGCACTCGTAAAATAAAGTTAGAATTGAATAATTGACTGCAAATAAATAATTATATATCTCTCTTCAGTTTAACAAAATTGTAAAAGTAATTTTTATGAGTACACATATCCTAAATTTCACTCTACGTGCCTAGATATCAGCGAATATCTTAGTCTCATCTGCCCGAGACAAAATAATTGTAATTATAATTATTTGAAGATTTTGGTCGTTTGGATATCGCGCACTCCACTTTTGAAGCAACGACTGATGAGGAGAAATGAGTTAATATGAGTAAACCTGATTATTCGTAAGTTAAGCATGATAACAGTAGTAATAAGGTTTTAATAGTCGTAGTAATAAGGATTTAACAGTGGTAGAGCCAAGTAGTTCGCTGCATGAATGGGCCGGATCGTCCGGTGAAATACCACGACCTCTCAGAAGAACGACGTAAAGTGGGTCATGTCGCGTTTCCTTCGGTGAGAGAGATACCTGGAGGCCCACCTCCCTTTCCCCATCCTTTCCCATTCTACTCCCTTAAAGGTCGGCAACGCAACTGTATCACTATATGTGTTGCTGGTGTCAATCGGCGCTGGTATGGTATACTTACCATCAGGTGACACGCATGCTCGTTTGCCCTCCCATCCCATAAAAAAAGAAGAAATGAGATGAGTAAACCTATAACTATTCGGAAGTTAAGCGTGATAAATATCGATGACGGACCTATTCCATTTAGAAAGTTAAAACTTCGTAATCAACTAGAAAAAGGCATGGATTTACAAAAATAAAGATAACAAAGATCATCATAAGTTTATGTATACGTTGCACCTAAATACCGGTAGCTTTCATATCTCAGCAATGTTACGGAGGCAGGCCGCAATGCCTCCGAGTCAACTGCCAACATTAATCGTTCACTTTACGGTCCAGTTTTATCGTCGGCAGCTAAAGTAACACTGCCCGTGTCGAAATTAATATTAAGGATATCTTTCACGAGTACTGCACATGTATGAAACCTAATTATTTTTGTAAAATGAGTAACTAATAGTGTACTTTACATGCTTTAAATAATTCTATCCCATATGGTACAGATAATAAGACGAAAAAAACGATATACTTTTAAGAGGGCAAGTTTCTTCTTGTCAAACATTGACTGTATCGAAAAAGATGCTATATCTACCAACTGAATCGCAATGAAATATATATTTAAAAATATCAAGTTAAGTATGACTTTGTTAGTGAACTATTCTTCTAAAATACGAGTTAATTTATAGGAGAATGTAAGAAAGGGCATGCTCCAATGGTTCGGACATGTAGAAAGGACGGATGATGCAAGATTGACTAAGCATATATACAATGCAAAATCGGATGGTTGTAGGAGTCGAGGACGGCCTAGACACACATTCCATGACCAAATAGAACGTGTTATGGAGGAAGGTGATGTTAGGAGCCTCAAAAATCGACGCGCGTGCATAAAAAGAGTTATGAAAGTCAACGAAGCGACTGAGGTGTCTAAGAATCGTGCCTTATGGCGCGCCGTTCTCTCTGCCTACCTCGCAAGGGATTTGGCGTGAAGTTATGTATGTATGTAGAATGTAATTTCTGCGTATTAACTATTAGATGTATTTCTTTCTCTTTTTTACATTACGATTGACGTGAAGCCTTTATTCACTACCCCTCAGTACGGTGCTGGAAATGGTGAATATATGACGGCAAATAAGCCGTGTCAGCTAATATATATACCTAGCGTAACAGTATATATATAGATTTAACCAATAATATAATTTCTGTAATTGGATTTTTCCCTTAAAACCTTTACAAAACTATCGCATTGTAAATTTCGTGGAACACACATTTATTAAGATACGAATTGCACGCGTCTCAAGAGCGCTATAATCTTAATACCCCCGCGTTTTACAATCGGTTGGTTGTAAAACTTCGCTGTTTTTTTTTTTCCTCTTGTACTTATATCGGCAATATATCGTACAATTTATTGCTGTTTTTACAACTTGTGACTGATTTTACAACGCCGCCGATTGGTTCGTGGCAAAACGCTACCTTAAAGTACGGGAGCTATTTTTTTTTCCACCATACCAAAAGCGCTATAGTCTTTCGATCTATGGTATGTTATGAATTTTAAGTGAAAAATTTGGGTACTGTTTGATGCGTAAATTGTCTTTATATTTGTCGGCACCTATGTTATAATACTATTTATAATTTACCCAGTTCATGTTTTTTTCGGGAAGACTCTTTCCTTCTTGTAAATATTGGGGATTATTATACCCTAAAATCAGGGATTGTGTGTCAGTAATACAAAATTAGGGCTCGATGGATGTTCTCGTTAGGTTTCATTTCATCTATGGTCAAAGGCTTTAATAATAATACACACACATAATAAGACAGTTCTGGAATTTTTACCCTGTGATTGTCTATTAGACGAATATTAAAGACGAAATTAAGGCGCCATCTCAAGCTATAATATAAATAGGTACAATTAAAAAAGTCCTAATATATCTACATACTGTTTAAAAATAATCACAAAGACATCCAAAAAGTTTTTATTACCGATAGGCATGTAATATTTAGTAAAAACCAAAAAAAAATAACCTAACAAAATTTGGCAACAACAAATTTGTTGACTTCTTTAAAAATATTTGGGAATTACTAGAAATTTACTAAAACTGTTAGTTCTCCGTGCTTTTTATAATATTATATTTTGAATGTGATAAATATGGACAGGTGTCGTTGCAAGGAATATGCGGCTGCTGTTAAGAAGATACAAATGTTTACACTCGGCACACACAGGCCCGACATCATTGACAATTATGACAGTAAGACTTTCTTTATTTATTGGTGTGCCCTTTGATAGATCTAGATTGGATACATAAAATATATTACAAATATTTCAGAGATACACACGGTCAGAGAGCACACGGTTTCTGATCCAGAGGTCCGGGTTCGAATTATCGGGTTCACACCAATGACTTTTCGAAATTGTTTTCGGAATTTAAGTGTGATAAATACCAAGGACTGAAAACTTTGTGCCCGGTATGGCAATTGGTTTGCCACCTATTCCATTTGGGACGTAAACATAACGGCTAGACGAGGCTTAACAGCCGCTGCCTACACCTTCGGGTAACAAAGTCGTGAAGTTATGTGTGTATGTATGTATATAAAAATATATTTAGGGCTTGAATTTCCATTTTTTTTTAATACTCTTGCTGTATGTGGCGTTTCCTTTTACCACTTATTATAAAACGTTACCGCGATTTAAAAATCAAGATCTGCAAGATCACATTGTTTATTAGTTGGCTTACTGATATTACTAGCTACTAATAACACTAGTTAAACAAATGTAGACCACAGCTTTTTTATGGCATACTAGTTGACACGGCAAACGTTTTTTTGCAAAAAATCGGCACGAAACGCGTCATGAGTCACTTTACGTTGATATTCTGAGAGGTCGTGGAAGTTCACCGGTTCAGCCGGCTCATTCATGCAGCCAACTGCGTTGTATTTGGCTCTACTGACTACTCTGTTATAAATTGATAGCATCAAATTATCATTTCAGGATCTGATTATGTAATTGCTTGGGTGAAAAATGGTATATCTCACACAGACATGAGGTTCTTGAAGCCCAAGGCGTGGAACAAGACAGAAATTAATCAAGCACAAGAGAACAAACCTTCGGAACAAATTCGTCTGATAAACGAAATGTGGTGTCCGTATATGACACCGTACAAACTTGACGTATATGATAGCACGTAACTACTATTAATAATATTTTAAGCCACGTGCATTTCGGTGTGCTATAATGGAATTATCTGTTTAGTTAAATTGGTTGTGTTGTTTTAAAGTCGTAGATCAGAAGCAGTTTACAATAGAATCTGATGGAAATTGATAAAGATATCTTTACTTTTCCGCTTCGGAATATCGGAACATATGTCCGATATTCGGATTAGGAGAATAGAAAGCTTTGTATAGAGAAAGTATTGGCAGGTCAATGTCGACAAACACACCTCACATAATATGTCTGCAAAATTTATTGTTATTTTATACGGATTTATTATTTATATTTTATAAACGTATGTAATATTAATATTCGATAATATTTTTTATTGGATTGTGATAAATTTTAATAATTATTATTTTCAGAATAATGAGAATTCTTGTTTTTATTGTTTTGAATTCATTTCAGAATAATAATTTGTCATACGAGTAATTTGAAGCTTATTTGTGATCTCAAAGTCTTTAATCATCATCATCATCAGCCAATTGCAGTCCACTGCTGGACATAGGCCTCTCCCAATGTGCGCCACAACATCCGATTCTCTGCCTTCCGCAGCCTTTCTGAGGTCGTCTGACCATCGGGCTGGCGGGCGTCCTACGCTACGTTTGCCAAGACGCGGTCTCCACTCTATGACCTTCTTTAATCAAACTTGTTTATTTCAAATGCGATCTATTTTATAGTTTACTAGTTGACCCAGCGAACTTTGTTTCGTCTCAGAGCCCTTAGTAGACCTTGTAGACCTTTTGAAGGTGTATAATAATATAGAACATTGTTTTGATGAACACTTGGATTCAGCCAGCGATTGCAAGTAAAGTGCTAAATTTCGAAAATTATCACTTTTCCTTTAATACATTATACATCAATTATACATACAAACAAATCTATTAAGAAATCTGTATCAAATTCCGTCGTGTAGGTTGAAAGATCTAAACATATGTGTGGACAGACTGCGGAAAGTGACTTTGTTTCATGTAATAATGATATTACTATTTAATGATGATAATAATGATGTATACTCAGAAGACAAGTCATATGAGTGGTCTGGTGATTACTATTACTGCAACATGTATCGCCAGTTTTCAACCAAGCTTATTTGCTTGCGTATAAGCTTATTTGTTGGAATATCCCATAATATCCCATTGTTTTTGCTAGTACTTTTATTGGTGATAGAGCCAGTGGTAGAGCCAAGCAGATCGCTGCATGAATGGGCCGGCTCGACCGGTGAAATACCACGACCTCTCAGAAGACCGACGTAAAGTGGCTCATGCCGCGTTTCGTTCGGTGAGAGAGGTACCCGGAGGCCCACCCCCCTTCCCCATCCTTTCCTATCCCCTATCCCTTAAAGGTCGGCAACGCAACAGTAACACTATATGTGTTGCTGGTGTCCATTGGCGGCGTTAGTAGCTTACCATCAGATGACACGCCTGCTCGTTTGCCCTCCTATCCCATAAAAAAAAAATACTTTTATTACCTTTAGCACCTAATATGTAAAACGATTATTTTTTTCAATTGGTGGCATTGGTTGACGGATTCTAACGGTTTATTTGATTATTCCACTTACTTAGATTTGGTCGTAAACTAGTTTTGAAACCCTAAATTGGTGAGGGTGGCCCACCCCTATTTTGTTTTTTTTTTAAGTAATGCTATGTAATATCTTTATTTAAAATATTTATTTTATTCTGGTTTGGCATTGAAAATAGGTACATATAACCCTACATTATGCAGCATATACTCTCGAGAGCAATGAATCCGGGTCACTTAAAGAATGTTAAAAATCTCGGAAACTAAAAATGATAGGTTAATGCAATAAATTGTATTTAATAGACAATGTAATACTCCTTAAATGAAAGTAAAAAAAATATGAGTCACCATACATTTTATTAACACAAAATTACATAAAGAAAAAATCTGCTGATCTCTCCTTAAAACAAAAATAGGAAACATGAAATTTTTGAACTTTATTACGATTTTCTTGAATTTTAATACTTCGTATTGCCTCCTCGTGCTTCCATTACTGCGTTTACGCGGTTTGGCATGCTGTACACCAAGTTCCTTATACGATTTTGGGGAATATTCTCCCATTCCTCTGTGAGAGCAATTTTGAGCTCACGAAGCGTGATTGGGGGACGGTTTCGTTGTTTTACGCATCTGCCTAGCTCGTCCCAAGCATGCTCGATCGGGTTGATATCCGGGCTGCGCGCTGGTCACTCCATACGAGTAATGTTCATCTCTTGAAGGTAGTCATTCACAATCCTACCTGTATGAGGTCGGGCATTGTCATGCATAAATATAGCATCCTCACCTAAATTGACCATAAATGGACCAACGTGATCATTGAGGATTTCTTCCACATATCTTACGCTAGTTAAAGAGCCGTTTTTTATGATCACCAGCTCTGTGCGACTTTCAGAAGAAATTCCTGCCCACACAAGTACAGACCCACCACCGTAGGCTACTTTTTCCTCGATGCATGCTTGCTTGAATCTTTCCCCTGGTCTTCGATACACTCTGTGTCTTCCATCGTGCTTGTAGAGCATAAATTTTGATTCGTCGGAGAACATAACTTTTGACCAATCTTCAATACTCCAATTAACGTGGCTCTGGGCATATCTTAGTCTTGAAATACGATGCCCACGCTCCAGTTTAGGGCCGTTTGCAGGTCTAAGGGGTTTTAAGTTAGATTCAGCAAGCCGACGTCTTACTGTCCATGCACTTGGGTTACTTCCTCCGAGGCGTCGAAACTGATTGGTGAGTTCAGTTCCTGTGAGAAAGCGATTTCGAAGCATGGTGTTCACCAAGTATCGGTCTTCTCGTGCTGTGGTATACCTGGTTCTGCCCGTTCCTGGTCTGCGTAGGTTAGAACCAGTTTCTTCGTAACGTCGGAGAACTCTTTGTACTGTTGACAGCGACACACCAACAGTCCTGGCTGTATCGCGCTGACTCCGGCCGGTTTCCAGCATTGTAAGTATTCTGGTGCATTCTTCAGGCGTAAGCGACATAATTTCAGCTTGAATAATGAATATAGAGCACTATCAACATGGTTTATGTACCCACATAAATGACAGATTACAAACAAAGCAAAACCAAATGCTGTAATTTCGTAGTTCCATCTTCGAAAGTGGCCCTTTTTCAAATTTGATTTTTTTATGATATAACTTTACAATAACTAAGAAGTTTTAATACCTTCATTTAAGGAGTATTACATTGTCTATTAAATACAATTTATTGCATTAACCTAGCATTTTTAGTTTCCGAGATTTTTAGGATTCTTTAAGTGACCCGGATTCATTGCTCTCGAGTGTATCAGCCAGTATATATTATTACAAAAACTTAACCCACCTTCTGGTGCAGTCAGGTAGAAATGTTGTTTTGTTATATATTTTATGCAATAATAATTATATCTGTTTTTGAAGTAATGGATTGCTAAGAGCATATTACAAAAACATTTTGTTCGTAATATGTATGTAAGTAAATACATATCTATATATATTCTTCATAAACATGTTTAGGAGCATCTGAACAAGTTTTTTTTAATCAATAATTAATTAACAATAATAAAATGTAATAAAAGTTTACGATACAAAATTGTAACATAGTTGTAAACGTCCAACTAGAAAATTGAATCTGATTTTTAGATATTCTGATATCGAGTGAGGTCGGTGTCGGGACAGTGTAGTGTGGATAAGAGGCTTCATTAATTTAAGTTTTACAATTGAGAAACATCCAAATATGACGATATTAATTCTAGATTTATTTATTTTATTGTTGTTTTAAGGCTAAACCACTGAATTTATTTTGTGTCATTTTGGTACAGAACTAAACAGGACTTTTATTTGCTTAGAAAAGCAAAAATTATAAGCTAAGTGGGACTTGCCTAGTGGGACATGATGAGAAGATTTGGTTATCAACTTTGCCCTATTCGCAATATCTTATATATTTAAACGAGCAATTCTTGTATTTATATATATAATTGGAATCGGCTCCAACGGTTTCGGGGGCGATAAATCGATCTAGCTAGAAATAATTTTTAGAAAATGTTATCGTTAAAATTTTATCGTGTCGTATCCCGTATACCGTGTTTTATAATGCATATTTTATTATTATTCCGTCGGTAAGATCGAAAAATTCATACTTCATCATTTTATTAGTATGTAATTTGTACTTAAATATAATTTCCAAAAAATACAATTTGCAGAAAAAAAAAATACCATCCAGGTACCTTTTTTATACATCAACGCTCCAACGATTGATCCCATGATTAATATTGTCTAAATATAGTTAGTATATTACCATATATCTAGCAAAATTTGTTCAGTCTTCGATAATTAACTCAACACACCATTTCAAAATATTCATTGTCGTATAGGAGAATGCGAATTCGGAATCTTCCAGACAGTTGCGATATATCATAACGCTATCGGTGGTAACACTTGAAACTTGGATTTAATCCATCTGTAAGTTTGAAGTTGATGTTCTTGTTGTGAATTTAAAGCGATTTATAAAGTATTAATAATACTTATCCACTTTATGCCTACAGTTTAACCTCCCATGCTTATTCAATCGGTTAATTTGGCGTCAATCTCGTCGGGTTGTCGCCCGAACACATCGTACCGTGCGACAGATCTATCCCTGCTGATAGCGGATTCTGTATACCATCTGATGTGTTATTATATGATTAGAATATTTAAAATAATCCTATTTCTATTCAAGAACGCGATGAATGGAAATTTTTAAACTTTTTTTTTTAAATATTTTGTCTACTCGCTTGTTTTCACTATTTGTCATTTAGTTAAATATTTCGTCGTACATTATCTAGCTAAGGATGTCGTATACTTGTGAATTGTAATATCCCAATATATTAAGTCATTATTACGATCAAAAATTATCTTCCGAAGTCGGTCCATAAAATCATGACGTTTTATCTAGTTTAATTTCCCATAAATTTTAAGACCAATGTAGCTACATATTTTTTATACTATTGTCAATCAAAACACCAAAGGAAAATGGTTGATAAAGATCCAGTGGTGCCTGAACTTGACCCGAAGACAAGCCGGACAATACAGTAACCAGAGCAAGCGAAGTAAAACCGTTTTATTATATTTTCACAATCGATTCAGATTTTAGCTTCAATTAAAAATAGAACACAATTGACAACCAGCTCGTTTTTAAGGATTTCAAAAAAGGATTTTTTTTTAAATATGCCTGATAAGATTGTGGTGCCATAGGAAACAGGTTCATGTTTAAAGGCGACAGGTAGATATTTATATTATTATTATTATTCTGAGCGATCTTACCTGAAACTGGACTAAGGGCTTTTAATGTAGTTTAGTTTCCTGAATTTTAAATCTGTCTATTATTGTTGGTTACCCTGAAGCGGTATTTCTCTTACATTGTGCCAAGACTCCAATTTTCGGAATCGCATTAATAATTCCTTCCTGAGCCTTCTTAGTATACCCGAAAGACATATCCTATCCATTAGATTATCGATGCGTTTAAATGAATTTACAGTATCACAAATGAACATAACGATAGTAAAGATTTTGTAAGAAAAAATCCTAACACATTCAATCGATATCCAATAACATCCCAACAATATATCGTGCGACCGTTAATTACGAGACCTACACACAACACTATCTCGAACGTTGTTTAAATTCAAATTTCGAAGCCGGAAACTTCGTGTGTGATCTTTTAACAAAAATACAAATCATTTATATATATACGCTCTGATATCATCACATTTAAAAGAAAATTATTACGGTACTACATAATATGAGATATGTATCATGAAAATGATATTTTATGGCGAATATTTGTATGTTTTTACACAACTTTTGTACACTTTAACACCAGGGTGGTAAGGTCGAGAATGTGATAGTGAATGCTAGTGACGTTTCAATTCTGTGCCAGCAGATGTAAAATAAGGAACTAATGTGACCTGAGCATGTATAATGTATTAGAATCCAGTGAGTGTTGATGCGGGTGGGCCGAGTCGATACGGATCCGATTTTATCTCGATTCGAGATTTGACTCTCGATTTTCTTAATTACCGTTAATGGCTGAGGACGGTAGTGAGGTGGCCCGGGGTTCATATGCATTTAAAATTTCATTGGGATATTCCCGTTTGTCTCTTAGTAAGACAAAGTGTATTAATTTACCTGTCTTTACATAAAATATGCTATTTTGAACTCACAACGTTGAAATAGAAATGAATAAAATGACAATACGAAAAAAATACAGTTTTGGTTGGCACTTGAATAAAAAGCTTAAAAAACCCTGCTACTTCAATAATTCGCCAGACAATAATGATCTTCTATTTTACTTTGATCAGCAACACTGTCAGCATAGTATTACTAATTTATGTTTACCTCTGTCATGCACATCTACGGTGAAAGATCAGTTTTATTAAGTCAAGTATTTGATAAAATTTTATTTATGGTCCTAACTGATCCGGACACTCAGCCAACGTAATATGCAATACTCACTGAAAATCGTTTCTTGATAGAAAAAAAAAAACAAAAACAAATTCAAAAATGGAACATCGAAATTTTAATTAGCCGCTAATCAGTATTGAGAATGATTTTGCAGCGTGCAATTGGTTATGAATACTATACCTATATATTTTTATTTTTTTCAATTAATTACCTATAAATATTAAAAAACTCATAAAATAACATTTAATAGAGTGTAAACACAACCATGACATCGTAATAAAAATCGTTAATTACAGATGAAAAAGACTTTTTATGTAAGTAGCTGTCAAATGTTGGATTATTAAAATGTTAGATATAATATTCAACCTAAACACATATTAGTTCGAGATAAAAGTATTTTTATTCGTTCGCTTATAAATTATATCTGTAACTTAGACTTAAAAGACTATTTTTATTATAAAGTGATGTTAGTATTTTAATATGTGTAGTGTGTGAGCAATTTGCAGATTCCTTATTAAAAGCTATAGTAGGAAGGCATGCGTTTGAATGTCATTGACAATTTCAGCCATAGACGTGGTACTATCGATAAACGACTGACTATTTACAAATTTGCTAATTAATCGGAATTTATTTTTTTTACTTATTTTTTTTTTGGTTTTTTATTTGTATAACTCATGGGTCTGCCTTGCTTTATAAGTAATAAAAACTATGAAACTTTTTAGATTATTAGTAAAGCAATAGTCGTAACCCATTTTCTGGAAAAGCAAATTAAGAGTGGTAGAGCCAAGCAGTTCGCTGCATGAATGGGCCGGCTCGACCGGTGAAATACCACCACCTCTCAGAAGATCGACGTAAAGTGGCTCATGCCGCGTTTCGTTCGGTGAGTGAGGTACCCGGAGGCCCATCCCCCTTCCCCATCCCTTCCTATCCTACTCCTTTAAAGGTTGGCAACGCAACTGTAACACTATATGTGTTGCAGGTGTCCATGGGCGGTGTTGGTCACTTAACATCAGGTGACACGCCTGCCCGTTTGCCCTCCTATCCCATAAAAAAAAAAAAAAAAAAAAAAATTACGTTAGTCCCTTATTAACCTTAACCAATTACGTTAACTTCTCTTTAAGAAGAAGTATATAAAATGGTACTTATACTACGGAACTGAATGGACTATCCCACACAAAAAGCAAATCCTTGCCACCACTTCTGTGGGGTTCTTTGAAACGCTTATGATTTCAATGCGTCAGGTAAATTCTTGTGTACAGATAAGACAAGCATTTCGGTCTCTTTTATGTAAACGTTTGGGTTAATTAAGATCTGAGCATTGGAGTCCAACCGCCCGGTTAGCTACCGGTTATTAACCATTGAGGGGTTTAAGTGGTGGGGTGTGGTGTTTACTCGTTTTTGTATCAACTAGTACCGTATGTGATCAAAACTCGACCAATTGTATCAGGTTTGTTCTCAAGAGGTAATCATTTAATTGGTTAATTAAAATGCACGGAGCAAAAGGAAATCTTGTGTCCGCATCATTTTATCTTACTTAAAAACTACATATTATATATACCAAAGATTTTTGTTTTGATTTAAATATTGTGAAAGCGCGGGAATTGAATTTTAAAGCGGTTTTCCAGAATTTCAACTTCTGATAGCGATAGCCGAGTTTATTCCTCTTTATAACCAGCTTTTACTAAATTTAGTTAAAGAAGAATAAATTCAACACTTACTAGTGATGATATTAAATTTAAGTTACTCTCATATAGAATCAAAGTTCCTGATATTGCCACGATAAAATGTTAGGGTTTTATGTAATTTGTTTTTTTTCCTTTTAGTGATGGGGTTTGAAAGGACATTTTACACCGTAATATTTCTTATCAAATTGTATGAGTACATACGTTTGCCAACATCCTTAGTTTCAGCTATTATACTCCGTCCATTATATTATTGTATTTTAGACAGAAAGTATAAGTAATTGCAAGAGAATTCAAAATATCGATAACTTATTAAAAACCTTGATTTATAACGTCATAAATCGATAAAGTATAATATAGGTATCTTGATTGGATATCGAATTATGTATCTAGAAGGACATAATGATAAATCTGTAGGTATTTCTAGCATTTCATTAATGTATCATAAAAAGATTGCGTGCTGCACACGTGATTGTACAAAATTGGACTATGCATTTGGCTGAAAATTGGAATGAAGATATTTAATTCATCCCGATACTGAATCCCGGTCCCTGACTCTCCTTCATTCCGTACTCATGTCTCCCACATTTCCTACGTATTTAAAAACTCTCTTTCCATATTTGTGCTCCTTCCATAATCTAAATCTACGCTCCAGAGATAATCTTCTTCTTCACTGTCCTTCTCGCTCCACTGGTTTTATAAATTCTTCTTTTCAGGTTCAAGCTATTGGTTTCTGGAATGAACTACCTCGCGATATCAGGACATCAAGTAACAGTCAAGCCTTCAAATCGAAAGTCCGTAATTTGTTGCTAGAAGAGTTGAAAGAACTGTCACGTTGCCAATGAATATATTTAATGAGTTGTATTTAAGTATTCATCTAAGTATATGTGTGTTTGTATTTATGAGTCTGTTTGTACATTCCTGTATATCTATTTATGTTTGTGTATATGTTTGTATGTATTGTATGTATATGTTTATATGTATATGTATTTATATGTATATATAATTATCTGTATTTATTTGTAAGTATGTCATATGTATTATTTAAACTTGTAACAAGTCGACCTACTCACTAAATTTTTCTGCACTTCCCAAAGGTTGACTGGCAGAGAATGCCTTAGGCATTAAGGCCGCCTTTGTACCATGTAAACGAAGTTTAAATAAATAAATAAATTATAGGATCTGGACGTAAGCGAGAGAGACCGATGGGGGAAATTGTGGCGTTATAAACTATAGATGTAGTTACAATAATTATTCACTAATCATCATTCGTCTGTAGAACTCTCTTCATCCGTTAACGAATCTTCGCTGACAAATATACTGAGAGTTAGTTCTGCCATAATAAAGCAGTAGATCGACTGAACACATCCCTAATCGTCGTAGTAACCTTGTCGATAAAATATGTCGTATTGGCGCCTAATTATTGTTGGGAGATTTATGTTATGTCGCCAGAACAAAGTTATAGCAAAGAGTATTTGTGACTTGTCTATAATACAATAATAATATGGACGATGTACAGCTACTACATTTTCCTTCATCGCAAATATATCAGACAATCTATAAATACCTCAAAGGTATTCTCAAAAATGGCGCATTGGTAAAACTACCGGCTGCAGCAATGAGGTCGGGGGCTCGATTCCCACCCGAGCTCCAATATTTGTGACAAACATGAATATTTGTGTGGCGTCCGGGTTTTTTCTATGTATTATAAGTATGTATTTACCAAAGAAAGGTATATATATATATATATATATATTAATATCCGTTCTTTAGAATCTATAACACAAGCATTTAGTTGCTTAGCTTGGAACTAGAGGGCGCTGTGTGTATTGTGTCCAAGATACTATTATAAAAGAAAAAAAACGTCCTTTTACGCCAGATCCATTGCGGGATAGCCAGAAGGTTTTTTTAGTTCGTCGATACCTAATCGAACACTTAAATTAAATATGGATAATATACTGTCACTAATAGGTTTACCTGTGTGTGGCATTGTGGACGACTTATATCCTGCAACAAAAACAATATTTTATTGATTATTCGAAATTAATTTTAATGCAATATTATTTAATTAGGCACAATGTTAAAACTATGGAATGTATCACCTGTTTCACCCTACATGGTATTCGAAGATAAATGAACAAAATATAAATATATTTATTTTGTTTCTTTTTTGTAAGTTCACGCTTATTTACAGTAATATACTAGCGGCAGTTATGGCCCGATGATTTCCCGAATTTATATTTACCTAATATATTTACCTAATGCGTAATTGGAGGAAAACCTTGTAGGTAGGCTCAAATCTGGTTTAATTTTGTTCAGTTCAGTCATCGATATTTCTCACTATTAACTTGTAAAAAGTCATTGGTTTATTAAAAAAAAGCCTAACATACTTTTATAATAAGTCGCTTATTATCAGATCAATGCAAAAACTACATCCGCTATCCGCACGTCCACTAGGTGCTTGAGTGTATTTATGAGTTGCCCGTACAAATATAATTCCCACGTTAGTTAGCTCAATAAATAACTTAATATAATTAATTTCGAAGGAAAACATTAATTTATTTGAGTTTAAATATTTCGCCAAAAAAACATAGATCTATAGGTACACTTAGTATGATACGCTAAAGATTTAGTTGATGCAATTATCTATATAAATAAATTGCGTATTTTTTAAATTAAATGTTTACTTACACATTACTGTCATAATAAATTGTACACACATAACATAATAACTGGGATTACCCTAAACGGCTAAGCACAATTTCAAGGGGCTGACAAAATTGTGTTGGGGTAAAGCAATAGATTCCGCCAACTATTGCATTAGGATTCTAAAGAATCGAGGAGACGAGACTTAACCGCCGCTGTGTACACTTTCGAGTAGAAAATGACGTGAAGTTATAAAACAAATAACATTACCCGATATGTAAATATGAAAAGCAGTACAACACAATAGTTACGAACACGTGTATATTTCCGTACAAAATTAATAATAATATAATTCCTCAAAATAAAAAAAACTTATAAAATTGGTTCACATTTGCCGGCCGTGACAAAAACGCGAGCGAGGCCTCGATTACAACCCACCGTTGTACGATAACACCCTTAAATAATAATTTATTCAAATTAAAAATACTTATCAAAATATGATGCGGTACTAAATCTTGAATTAAGTGAGCCGGTGCGTGCGGCAGGCAAAATCGATGGTATCAAAACGGTTGATCACCGTGAAAATACAAAAAAAAAAAATTATACATGTAAGACTGCGACTCACGCAAATAGCATTTTAAAGTTACGCTTTTGGAGAAGGTTCTACTTTACCTTGTGATATATACTCGTAAATACAAATATTTAATACCTAAATATTGCTTCCTTACTACTTAATAAACACATATTCCCCCGGGAACGCCACAAGATAATGTAGAACATAAAACTTAACTTGGATCTAGCGACATTCAATTCCATTCTAAAAACATAAGGCAAATAAAAGTAACAGTAATTTCCATTAGTCCTGGAAGAAGATCTTCCGGAAAGAATCGTTGATCCTGGCTCTCAACGAGCATAACGAGTTTTCCAAAACCTTACTAGTCCTCGAAAGCATAGTTAGGATGTGATATGCATAGTTTTTACATTTCTAACCTATCATTATCTCCCTGTTCCCATCATTTAGTGTCGGTCCAACAGTTTTTATTTTCCACGCTTCCCTTTCTTTCACTTCTTCCACAGCCACACCATTCTTAGTCATATCACATAATTCATCAATGTTTTCTTCTGTCTCCCTCATCGCTTATTTCCTTCTGTGGAAGGTTTATCATTCTTTTCGCGACAAGAGTATCATCCCTCCTCATTACATGCCCATAACATTTTTAGCATTTTCTGACACGTGAAACATATTTAGTTCCTCACATTTACCCTGAAAATGTGACATGGAGCACCCATTTGACATCCATTTGCCAACACACTTAAGCAATTGAGAGTAGATATCAATTTATAAACTAATAATAGTATTCTTTCCAAATGTCCAATCGGGCATATAGTTTTCGAAATAAAACTTCCGGAAAGCCATTTGTGCAAGCCCGATTTCGAACCCGAGACTTATGACCCATCGTATTTAACCGTCAGATCCAAGACTATTATTAATTGTGGTTGTCTAAATATATTTATGTCTTCTTTATATCGCAGTAAATGTTGAAAAAAAAAAACTGTTAAAAGCCATCTTTATAAGTAAACCAATCGCTATACCCAGTATTAATGAAGCCAAGATATACACCCACTCAGAATACCAGTGTTCTGTGTAGGTAGCCGAATGAACAATTTAGTAATTTATAATTATTTTGTTCGTAAATAATTTGTGGCCACGCTCAACGTGGTCACCAATCAGATAATGCTGGCCGGCTTCTGTTTTGCATAACAACATTGTTTAGTGATGTGCTTATTCGGTATCGATAAAACAATTCTCGCAATCTCTACTTTTCTCAATGCCATAACATTGATATTGAATCAATCGTAAACAAGCTTCAGTTTATAGAAAACTGATTTTTTTATTTTAGTAGTCTTTATAATGAAATTTATACAAAATTATACATCATTACATGACTACTGGCTGTTATTTTTATGTATAAGGCATAAACATAAGAAAACGACTCCTTTTTTAAATCATCTCAAAAGTGTATTAAAATTTATAAATATTTTAATATTTAAATGACCGGCTATCAAGTCAAACCAGCATAGGATAGCTTGCTATGTTTTAAAATATTTTAATAAAGATAAAAGAGCAGATAATATAAAAAAGTTATAAAAGCATTGTTCTTACATTTAAAGTACACATATGCAAAACGTATGAAAAGATTCTGTTATGTGTGGTCAAAACAATATCATAATTAAGTTTTATCGATATCGATATAAGTCCATCACTATACATCGAAATGTCACGCTAACAGACGATAACACACACAAGGGGCCGGATTTTGAAACTTAATTTATATGAAATATATTGTATTTTATAATCATTTAACACTTAACATGTATCTAGCTTTAATGTAGACTGTATTTGTATCTATGACAAACAACATCCACAGCAGAAGTTATCTACCTACACGTATCACAATAAATCATTGGGGAAGTTTGTATTTTAGAAATATTAATTAGAAAATTAATGACAGGCCTCGTGGTGCATTGGTAAAACTACCGACTGCAGAATCGAGGTTGGCGGGTTCGAACCCCACCCGAGTGTGTATTGTCCAAAATATTATTACTTATTTTAAAAGTGGTAGAGCCAAACAGTTCGCTGCATGAATAGACCGATCAAATACCACGACCTCTCAGAAGATCGACGTAAAGTGGCTCATGCCGCGTTTCGTCCGGTGAGAGAGGTACCTGGAGGCCCACCCCTCTTCCCATCCTTTACTATCCTCTATCCTTTAAAGGTCGGCAACGCAACTGTAATACTATTTGTGTTGCAGATGTCCATGGGCGGCGTTGGTTGCTTGCCATCAGATGACACGCATGCTCGTTTGCCCTTCCATCTCATAAAAAAAAATTAAAATAAAATGTAGATGCTGAAGAAGCAGATAACAGAAAGAAATAGACAATTTTAATACTTTAACTTTTTTTCGTGTTTGCATTTCTGTATATTTTGTGAATGTGACAAATACCAAAAATTTAAAGACAAGTGAACTTCGGACGAAGCCTTGTGGACTATATAGGGATTTCTTTTTGGGTGGAGAGCTAGAAAATCTTGAGTATTGTCTGAAAGAAAGCCTCAAGAATGAGTAAAATTTAAACCAATATATTCTCACTTTTTTAAGAATGCTCTAGAGTAAATCTGTTGGTGAATAAGCTACATTGTATAGCAGTACGAATTACGAGAATAAGTTGGTAGTGCAATAAGAGTCCTTTCTGTTTGTTCACGCAAATATTGTTCTGTTCAATAAACTTATTTACTCTCCATAATAATCCAGCGGAAATAACGGTAATATTCAATTAACATGAGCATAAAAAAGCTAAAAATCCGTGGCCAAAAGCCAGCAGGCAAGGGGGACCGTATCGAGAATATTATGAACACTATTTGCATAACGGCGTACGAACAAAGTGCTTAAATTACAGAGTTTGTATTGCCTCGACAGTGAGCACGCTAAACGTATAGGCATTAATTGGACCAGAAAATAGCCTAATTGTTCAGTGGGGACCCATTTGTGGTAGAAGTTAGCTGTTTATAAATAGGCAGAGAACAGAGCGCCATAAGGCGCAATTCTTTGAATTTCCTAACGATTGTCATACATTCTTGTAGATCTTATAGGCACTTGACATCGAAAGGTGATGTCAGGTGCCTTAAAGACCCACAAGCGTAAGGATAGGATTAATTTTGTCCAGGAAAGTATTGTGGCAGTCTTCTGCCTTGCAGTGTGATATACAGTGCTTTGTGAATCGCAAGATTCATAAAGCACATTTCATCATCCATACTTTCTACTGTCCGAACCCTTAGTATCTTAATTTTTATAATTGCAAGGTTGATAAATGCAGTACCCCATTCTGGTAATAACTAAAATGCTTATATGCAAACTAAACAACGTATTTTCATACATATAAATGAATTATATAAAAAAGTCTCGGTGGCCCAGTGGTCGAGCACACGGCTTCTGATCCAGAGGTCCGGGTTCGATTCCTGACACTGGCTTACACCGATGACTTTTCGAGATTTTTTTCGGAAGTTATCTGTGATAAATGTCGATGACTGAAAGCTTTGTGCCCGGTATGGCAATAGGTTCCCACCTATTCTATTTGGGACGTAAACATAACGGCGAGACGAGGCTTAATAGCCGCTGCCTACACCTTCGACTAACAAAGGCGTGAAGTTATGTATGTTATAAATAGTTTTTCTTGTACCCATACGCTAAACAAATATCTATGGTGATCATAAACGGTTTTGGGTGAGTACCAATGAATGAAAACTAAATAACACTGGAGTTTGACAGTGTTTAGTACCTGCGCCTTTTAAGGTTTCATAATACCATGGTGTCATTAAGGAAGTGTCAAGAGTGAGTCGGTAAAACACGTCACTATTCAAGAGGCGTATGAACGAATATCCCACGGCATCATAACTATGCGATGCTAGCTGTACAGGCGTCCATAGGTATTGGTAGCCACAAACCATCACAAGGAGTAAATACATTTAGATACGAATTATGAACAGATATCTATAATGTTACTAGCTGACCCGGCAAACGTTGTCTTGCCAAAAAATAAAATTTAAAAAATAAGGGTTGATCGTAGGGGGTTGAAAATTTAGGGTTATATGTATTTTTGTATCTCGTTTTATAAAAAAAATAAGAAACAGAAATATGTCGAAAAATTAAAAAAAAATATTGAGGGGTGGGCTACCCTTGTGATTTAGGGGGATGAAAAATAGATAAAAACCTATTCGCAAATCTAACAAATATGTATACCAAATTTCATTAAAATCGGTCCAGCCGTTTTGGAGGAGTTCGAGGACAAACACTGTGACAGAAGAATTTTACTATCTATAATGTTAAGGTTGTACATATAGAACAACAGCAATCTACCTGCCAACTGTAAACAAATGTCTACTATAGTTTTCCATTATATGCCTTGATGGAAAACTATAGTAGAGAGTAAGTTATGGAAATTATTGATGATGTTATTGCTGTTATTTATTAAAGTGAAACTTCATGTGAATCTTCTAAATTTTGTTGTTGTTGAATATGTTAGCAACACTATTCAAAATTAGCATGTTATTCTCTGAACGCTTTTATATTAAGCAATTTGAAAACCCCTAATTCGTTAAGAGCGCGTGACCGGAGCGATAATAATGAATCTGTATCAAAGCTTTAAAAGTTTCGCGTGAAAGCGAGTGCGTGTCATTAATAATTTGTGCATATTTTACAGTTTAATATTTCTTTATCGCGGCAACCCTAGGTACGTGTGTTTTTATGTTTATTACGTGTTCAGTCAGTCAAGGTTTTGTTTCAGGGTTACCCCGCTTACTTACTCCGAGGATGGTGGTGTTTCTAATTATTATTATTGTTATTGGTGATTTGTTTTTATGAAGATTTGTAGATAGGTTGCAGTTTTACGATTACATAACATTTGTATATATGTACGCTGATAATTTATAGCCATTCGTAAATACGTAAGTGGAAATGGGGTCAAGTAAATGCATGTTATGCCTATTGGTTTATGAAGCCATCATAGCTTCTCGCCCAGAAAATAGTTTTAAAAAAGAACTTTTCTCTCATCGCAATATATTTACTTACTAAAAGCTTTTGATATGTTGTGCCAAAGAGTGAACCGGAGATCTCGTCAACACAGACCAAAACTAATAAGCTATATAAAATCAATTTAAGATAAAAATAAAGAAAACCACATACCTATTGCATAAAATTTTGTAGTGTTAGTAACCAAATTCATTATTATTAAGTTAATTACGTGTATGACAAGCCCTGGACCTGGAGCGAGAGTTCGGTACTGGGTTCTTTTCATTGTAACAAATGATCAACAGTAAATTTCCAAAATATCCTTGAACCACATAATATTGTTAATATATATCCAAAGATTTATAACTTCCAGGAATAATACAATGAATTTTGTCGGAGAATCTAAAATAAAAATAATGCTTTACTGTAAATTTTGAAGGTTAACTTTAATTACTGTTATAAGCCTCCTGGTGGGTCACCTCAATTTTTCCACCCCACTTTATTCAATGATAGAACTTAGTGGTGTACTTATGACTTTATAGTAGCCGTATATGAAAATCTGTTCAATTATTGTAACATAGGATTCTTGTCTAAACATATGGATATATTTATGGGATAAAGGGCAAACGAGCAGGCATGTCACCCGATGGCAAGTAACACACGCCGCCCATGGACACCTGAACATAAATAGTGTTAGAGTTGCGTTGCCGGCCCTTAAGGAAGTAGGATGGGAAGGGGTTGACCCTCCGGATACCTCTCTCACCGATCGAAACGCGGCATGAGTCACTTTACATCGAGATTCTGTAAGATCGCGGTATGTAACTGGTCAAATCGGCCCGTCCATGCACCGACCTGCGTGACTTTACCGCTGTTAAATATTGTGATACCATTAGGATGAATACGATTATGCAGTGTTTTGAATGACCTCTGATATCATATAGGATTTCAATTAAGGTCTATCCATGAGTAGAACCTACCCAGGGACATAAGAAGAATCTTAAAAAATTAAAGCATCTAGATTCGATATGTATAGTAAAATTGTAACAGAATCAAATCAATAAAAATGTTGACGGAAGACACTTAGAGATTATAACAGCAGCAGAAGTCAAAACAATATTATGCTTTACGCTTTATCAGGATAGTGGTAAATATCATGAAATAATTAAGAAATTCTAAAAATACTAAAAAGAATATTACTACAATGTACCAAGTATTGTCGCTACATTAAATATCCCTTTTAAAGATCATAGCCATTAAATTGGACATGAGAGCGGAGCTGCCGGCAATAAGTAGTTTAATTACTAACAGCAATGCGAACTAATTCTAAACTATAAACTGCAAAACCACCGTCTGTCTAACGGAAACGAATTAAAAAAAGTTGAAATTTAAAGCGAAAAATCACAGCAGTGAATTCTAAATCCAAAAAAGAGGTAAGAACCAAAAGGACGATTCCGGTGGCGATTGTGGTTTTAAAAAACAAACTGCTTGAATTGATTAGCATAAAGCGACGCCTTCAGACCCCCCACGGCTAGTCTCTCAATTAAGCCACTTGTCTTTTGCCCTGGTGTGGTAACGCCCTTATCGCGATCAAATGGCTGACTTTATTTAGTGCTGAATTTCGTACTACACGCTTCAAGCTCTCTTTTTTTTTATTAAATTGGCGATTATGACGTCACTAATTCTAACCGGCCATTTTTATTATAATTCTATAGAAGACAGGAATTGCCTTTTTAGAAACACTTGATTTATAAATATATCTAAGTCATGCCCCAAGCCAAGGTCAATCAATCTTCAAGAAAAAATGTTCATTAGTTTTGGAGTTCATAGAGAACAAGCAGGGATGCAGACAGACAAAATATTTGAATGTCGTTTTTGTTTCAAATTACTGTAACCTCATTTTTTTAAATTGATTATTTTTAAAATTGTCTTAGATGTTTTTTAATAACTTTACACCTTTAATACTCGAAGTCTTTGCCTTAAGATACTGCATACACACATGAACACCATACAAAGAAAAATAGTCAAACTATTTCCTGATGACGGTACGTACCTATATAGCAGCTTAAAACAGAAGTATCTATCTACTTTAAACTAAGACATTTATCAAACGATTACCTTTTGTCAATTATATTCCTTTTACAGAAGATTAAGTATATCCAGTAAGTGAATGTATATGGACATTCATAATTATTTCTTCTTTTCTGCCTTTGTGCCGATAGATCGGCAATCCCACGCTCAAGCGTTAGGTTCACTTTGGTCACATGAGCGGTGTAGTGTGAATGAGATGTAGCGGACACAGACAAATGTTACCTTTTTTAAATCGAAGCTTTTGATTGGTGTATTTTAATTTGCTTTATTTTTTTAATTTGCATCTGTAACGGCCAGGTATTTTTGAAATAAAAAAATATGGATTAGAGGCTACGATTATCTGACAGTTTCCAGCATTTTTAAAGAAAACAGGGCGTCTATTTTATATATTTTAATTTAATTAAACCCTTGAATGGACGGTAAAGATGTTAACGGTGGAGGAATCTTTAAATTTTGAAGGTTTAAAATAAAGAAAGAATTTGTGTAAAAAAATCCCGGTTGTGGTCGAAATTTTGCGAAACCTGATTTGTAATCAGCGTGTGTTCGGAGTATTTCTTGAGAAGTGTCTTTAATTGTTGCTGCTTGTAACATATATGGTCTTCCACTATCACTCGAAATATATAGCGTAGATTTTTTACACACCTTTGGGCAGGGCTTGGCATTGTAAATATTTTGGGATTAGAAATAGAGAATGGAAGCGTAAACAGGCAAATTAGTTAATAATAATAATATCTCGGACACAATACACACAGCGCCCTCTAGTTCCAAGCTAAGCAACTAAATGCTTGTGTTATGGATACTAGATAACGGATATAAATACATATATACTTTTCTTTTGTAAATACATACTTATAATACATAGAAAAACACCCAGACGCCACACAAATATTCATGTTTGTCACAAATATTTATGCTCGGGCGGGAATCGAACCTCCGACCTCATTGCTCCAGCTGGTAGTTTTTACCAATGCGCCACGAGGCCCGTCAGTCGAGTTGAATTCAAATACTACTTCTTCCTACTTTTTCTTATAAATTGACCCTACTTAGTCGAAATATTTGAGCCAAACCAGCATAGGTTTTGATATCTAGCTCTATCGATGAAATACCACGTCTTCTTAAAATCTCCACGTAAAGTGGTTTATGCCGCATTTCGTTCGGTAAGAGAGGTATCCGTAGCCTACTCCTTTCAACGCAATTGTAACACTATCTGTGTTGCACGTGTCCATAGCGGCGGAAGTTGCTTACCATCACTGACCCCCACTTTTGCATTTCTATTCCAAAAAAAACAAATAAAATGCAAGAAAACACAAAGACGCAGATTATGTATTTTAATACATTCATAGTCCGTTTAATGATGAAAAATTATACAAGGTTTGCTTAATCGAGATAAATAAATGGACTAAATCTTGTTTCCTCTTGAATTTATGAATAACTGTTTAATAGATTATCTTCATTAGCCATACGAAACGGACGTCTACTACAGTTTCACTTCATTCACACCGTACCGTAATCAGTTCATTAAGTAAGATACACTTTTTGTAGGTACAGGCTACAAAACTGGCGGTGACGATGTCGAGCATGGAATGTATATAATAAATTTTGCTTTAATATCACATATTTATGGATTATGACTGACCTGTAAAGAAATTGGTGTAACGGTATTTACCAGATTTTTTAATAAAATTAGACATCTAATGAACATTACAATACACATAGTGCCCTGTAGTTCTAAGTTAAGCAACAAGTGCTTGTGTTATGAAATCTAAACAACGGATATTAATACATATATACTTTTGTTTTGTAAATACATAGAAAAACACCCAGACTCCATACAAACATTCATGCTTGTCATAAATATTTGTACACGGGTGGGTATCGAACTTGCCGTCCTTGATTCTGTAGACGGTTGTTTTATGAATGTACCACGAGGCTATATTCTACTTCTACTTCACTTAACCAACCGTATCATGCATATATCTAATAACTCCAAATTTAGTTTAAAATTAACTGCTAATGTGCCAAGATAAAACTTTCACATAAGTTCTTAGCTTGACAAAGAAATATAAATCGCTAATTAAGTTATGTCAACCGCACACCTAGACCGACACTAATGAACCAATCAGTCAAGCCGTAACATTACAGCTCGGTGTCACAGGCGGCGTACGGTGTTAAAAGATATAGATAGCCCCGACACCCGGCGACACCGCACCGTATTTGCATATTGTGCCCACACATAGGGACCACACAAATATCCAGCAATTTTCACCTCTTTTAGCGGTAATGTTTTAATGCTCGGTGAAGATATATTTAATTAATGTATCCTGATCATCTATTATGTGGATATATTATCGAATAATTAGCATTGATTGATCAGAAGGTAACTGACTCTCACTTATACCGTAAGAAGTATAATAGGCATAACATAACTTTACGCCTTTTTATTAGCTTTTTATTAGCTTCACCTGTATGTTTGTTTGTAGGTTTGTATGTTTGTTTGTAACCGACTTCTTTTTTAGTTTCCGGTGATTGCCACTAGATGGTGCGATTTGTGAACTATGAAAGTTCTAGACTAGAAAACCGAACTAAAAAATAGAAAATAAATAATAGTTTAAAAAAACTAAAAAACACGCTTTTTATAGAAAACCGAACTAAAAAATAGAAAAATAAAAAAAAATATTTTATTTTAAAAAAAGCGTGGGGTGCATGGTGTCAATAGTTATAAATATTTTATTGACAGATATGAGTAGAGTGATTATCATTTCGTTAATATCTAAAAAGCACCCCACGCTTTTTTTAAAATAAAATATTTTTTTTTATTTTTCTATTTTTTAGTTCGGTTTTCTATAAAAAGCGTGTTTTTTAGTTTTTTTAAACTATTATTTATTCTACATGACATATACCGGGCACAAAGTTATCAGTCATCGATACTTATCACATATAGCTAACTTCAGAAAATAATTCCGAGATTTCATTGATATGAGCCCGGAATCGATACAATTATTTCTGAATCAAAAGCTAGTTAGTCCCCCTAGCTTTTAGCTTGACTGTTAATACATGATTATGAAAATAACGTCGATGATTACAAATATTCCGGCGAATTGAGAACCTTCTCCTTTCTTTTAAATCGGTTAAATATTCTTTTACACTATGAAAACTTAGTATTATGGTGGGAAGCGATTTGAAATGATCAACCTTTGTGATAAATACGTCGATTACTTCCTTTTAATCTTAATTAAAACCATGTTATTCTTATTCTATTCGATGAATTAGAGTCGACAGAGAGAGAGGGAGAGAGAGAGTTCATTTGGACTCGGTGGTCCAGTGCTCGAACACCCCGATTCTGAATCAAGAAACTGAGGGTTCGAATCCTAGCTAACATCAATGACTTTTCGAAAGTTATGTGTGACAAATATCGATGACTTTAGCAATAGGTTCACTACCTATTCCATTTGGGACGTAAACATAACAGGAATCTTTCGGGTTTAAAAAGGCATGAAGTTATGTTCCTTAAATCTTAATTAAAACCATTTTCTTCTTATTCTTCTCAATGAATTACAGAGATATATTGACATGAATCATATAATTTTTATAGATTCTAAAATTTCGTTGGAAAATTTGCATTACAACTTTCAACAGAAATTTTGCGAGCGCAAAACTTATCACAATCCGTGCCAAGGTTCTAATTAAGCGGCTAGAGCTATAAAAGCTCAGTAGTAACAAAAAAAAACTGCATCACATTATTCAGTTTGACATGAGGAAAACTTTGCGCTCGGCTTGAAAAAGAATTTGCATTTTCGTGCGGCATGAAACGCCTTGATACGGATATATAACGTGGTCGCACTAAAAACCATTTTTTTGTTAAATGAATTCGCACAAAATTTACATTGTAACATGTTCCAATTTTATAAATTAATACTGTTGCCGTTTGGTAACACAGTTTTTTCGTTATTTTGTTTCTACATCCAATTTACAATTTAACTAAGTTCCAGCAGAAATATTCGTTTGGCAGTTGTTGCACGCGTTCGGTCATAGATTTGTTATGAGTTTGATTTATCCTAACTTGCATGAGAAATACGATAATTAATATGTGCGCTTTAAAGCTTCAATACTTGCGAATAATTAAGTAAGCAATATCAAAATAGCACAAGAACAAATTCTTTCTTGAGTGAAATTCGTCATAAGATTTTATGAAACAAAGAAGAATTGTGACAAAACTATTGGATTTAGATTATATAAGGAAAACATGCGGGACACCAGATAGTAAGCGAATAGCGCCGCGGTTGACAGGGAAGGGGGTGAGCCTCTTGTCATTGAACGAAACATGGAATGAGCTACATTACGTCTATTTTTTTGATAAGTCAATTAGCATGCACATTTCCGTTTATGTTGTTTGAATTTGCTGATTTTGACATGGTTTTCATTACCATGCAAAGTGGAAAAAATAAATTTGTAAACTTGATTGTTTTAATATGTGGCGTAGTATATTTTAATAACATAACCAATTGTATCCAATCGAAGATCAACATCGCCATTAATAAGCCATTACGGCTAATAAGCTTGATCGGTCGTCGCCGAGTTGTACCTTATTTAACAGCCGCACCCCGCGGGGCATAACTCATTACAGTCCAATTATTTAAACCAGTCCTTAAACAATCTCGATTCGCCAGTAGCTAAAATATTATGCATTAAGTTGACTTTTTATTTTTACAATTCAACAACATTATTTTTGCATTTTTTTTCCACAGTCGAAACGGAAACTTTCGAGGGGAAACGAACAATAATATTATAAATTATTAAACGAATAAATAATATATTAGCAGGTTAATAATAAATATGTTCAGGGCATAGATTAGAAAGAAATTTATTAGCTCTCATCGGAGTAGCTGGTCCAGGAATCGGACAAGAAACTACCGCAAAATAAACCGCACCAATAAAGTTACAAAGTTCCTTAAACACTAAATATATTGATAGTTAAAAATCAGTGTCAGTTTTGCAGTTAATATTGTGAATTTTCTCAATCTGTTAAACTTATAATTATAAATCTTAGATAGAAGGAAAAGAGGCAACATGCGAACATTTTTCCTTTTTCTCATATCAAAATCAAAAATTAATTACTTATTCAATCAAAAACGGAAAAAAGCACATTCCACCAATAGTATATTACTTTTCAATTAAATTGGCCACAGCAGTGAGATAATCAGATAAATAAAATGGATGATTTTGGTGACAACATCAGCTAAATAGCCGGTGGGAATATTTTTTTATGTTTGCTTTATTGTTGAAACACAAATGTTAAAAAAAAAACAAAAACTCGGGTTCGAATAACTTTTTTTATAATATGTCAGAAATATAGGTCGTGTGAGTGTTTAAAAGTCTGTTACAACTGGCCCGACCGGTGGTGCATGAGCACGCTGGTATAGCTTCCAAAATAAAGTGACAAATCTGTAACTATCAGCTGAATTATTATACTAGAATATGGAAGTGTCGCACTGATAGTTACTTTTGCGTCTCAATGACAATTCTCTACTACCAATGCACGTTCAATAACAGGAACTTCGGTCTGGGTGGCTGTCCGTCCACCTCGCCGCAGTCACCACTCACCAGAATTGTGTTTCCACACAACTACCCTACGCTTGGATCACCAGTGCGTGCTATCAATATTACCCGTATTATAATGACTTATGAAAGCAAAAGTAGTTCACGAATACTACAAAGATGGCGCCACTGTTTTCACGCTCCAACATATATGTATAGGAAAATGTGCCTGATATATGTGATGATAAAATTCGCCAACTATCATGTTTAAAACTGGGCAATTAATTCGTCGTGTCGAGGTGTGCCTACGCTCAAACCCGAGTTATAAGGGTGTCCAAAAATCCAGATATCTCTTCACTGCTCTATGTAACGGTACACTTTATATATTCTTCTGTTTTGATTGAATCCAACACACACTTGACTAAATTTTAATCACCTTTTACGACCGCCTTGGATTGCAAACCGAACGATCATTTAGTATTTCTGTCGGGTCGTATCCAACCTTGCCGGTTTTATTTTAAAGATTGATTCTGTGGTTTCTGATTCATTCACACAAGAATTTCGAAGTTTCCTAATTTGGTATCGACCGGCCAAATTACGTAAATACCTTTAATTGGACAGAAGTTCCAGAAGCACCAGCCCGGTATATTGATTTTTTTTTTTTAATTGCGATATATTTGATTTCTAAAAAAATCACTCCTTTCTATACTATAATTATTAATAACTGTTGATTATAATAATCATAATACTGTATTACGTTATTTCAATGAATAAATAAGTAGTCAAATTTTGGTTGGACGTATGGATATTTTTTTGTAAGCCGCTCCAATTCAAGTAAGATGATCGGCTTCTACAGCTTTTCGTGGCAATTAAGAGTCCCATTGCAGCTGTTTAAAAGGTAAGGTGTTCATAATAAGTTTAAATAGTATAATTTTTCACCAGTAGCGTCAAAATGCCCGCAGTTATTGCCCGGTAATTTCGGTGTTAAACTGCAACTCCGTACCTGAGTTAACACTCGTGAACAATTCGTCAATGGCCCCCTTGTCAGTTGACAACCGCCGAATTGCCTCGAAGTTGGACACTGACATAAACAATTTGCAGTTGATCTACAAAACCTCCAAAAGAGATGCAAAACTTAAATTTACTTTCACATCTGCAAATGTAAGTTTGTAGAGCAAAATTTTAAAATGCCCTTGCTTTCGTCAAATTTGGTTAAAGAGAAACATAATACTATCATTTAAATGGTGTTTTAACTCATATTTTGTGCTAATTTACGTAGAAATTACAGGGCGTCGTCCGTCAATGGTGCAGATTGGGTGTTAAAAAGTGCAGAGAGCTCATTATAGACTTGTTAAGTGAGATTCGAGTGTGAAGAACACGCGACCGGAGCCATCTTTAATTGAAATGAATTGGTGTCTCGATAACCATTAAGTTTGGCAAAAGGAATTCAGGTGAAATGACGAATGTTCACCGCCATTATCACTGAATGCAATTAGTCGGAATGCAATTAGTTAATAATATGAACCGCTCACCCAAATGACTATGGAAAAAACGATGTGATCGTAATAGACTATATATAAATTACATACTAGCTTTTTTCTACTACTTCTCTTCAGCAAAAAGTAAGACAGTCCTTTGACCTGCTTTATCAAAATATACTAAAGTACTTCATGAAATATGGCTTTCTTTAATTCCTATGTTCTTCCACATTTTCGCTGTATATCTTCTTAGTCATTCTTCCACCGTCCTAAACAAATAGGGCAGACCCTGATTTATTTCTACATCGACACTCTCATTTAACAAAACACTGCAAAGTGAGCGTCACTCCGACAGTTTTTGCCGGACTCACCACAAAATTTTGATTGTTAGTCATACTCTGCTATTCTGAACTCTCTTTTTCTTAATTTAGAGGTAACGCCTATCATATAGTGTAGCGATAATCTTCAAAAATAGTTATTATATTATAAATAATTCTAAAGTGAAACTAAACCATAGTTCATTTTAATATATTGAAGATAATATGCTAATACCGTTAAACATTTGTTTGTATTTAATATCAGAGACCGTATAAAAGTCCAAGATTATTCTATCATCATCATTATCATTACATATTATAAAACCAAGTCGCTTTCCGCTGTCTGTCCCCTTATATGCTTAGATCTTTGAAATTACGCAAGGGATTTTGATGCGGTTTTTCAATAGGGGGTGCGAGGGTTTCAACGGGGTAGTTTGCATCTATAATTCATGTATAATGTCTGAAAGAAAAAAATGATTATTTTCGAGATATAGAACTTTAATTGCAAACGCTGGCTGAACCCTAAGTGATAAATCAAAACACTCCACTACATTATTATACACCTTTAAAAGGTCTACAAAAAAGTCCGCTATGGCATATGTCTATCTCTTAGGGATAACCCACAATAACCATTTTTATTTATTTTCTGAGGCAAATAAAAAGTTCGGTGGGTTAACTAGATTCATATAAAATTTGTTGAAGTCGATGTTAGTTGTACAAGAATTCGTAGACGCATCGTCACGGTATTCAATTTCACATTATTATTTACAAAATTAACTGAGCGTTACAAATATTTATATACTTATAATATATAAAGCGAAGTTATTTTAATGCTGCATTTAATATTTAAGTGGGTGATGATTACTTATTATATGCAATGAGATAATAATCTATGTGTGATGTTTGAAGTTTTAAAAAGTGAGACTGTTAGTTTTGAAGTCTTTTTCTTATAGTTAGACAAGTTTGTCATACCAGTACTTGAAATTTTAAAGATTTAATGATTTTGTAATGCAGGTAGCATAACAAAGTATCGAATGCCATGGACTTGAGCAAGGTTTGAACTTTGGTTGGCATCAAATCATTCTTCGGATATCTTTTCGGTTTCAGTTTTTAGGAGTCACCCTTGCGGATTGAATGAAAACTAGCGTAATAGGGGATAAATGCAAGTTGAAGGATGATATGGTGACCAAGGTGGAGAGAAGTATGTTAAGATGGTTTGGTCATGTTGCAATAATTGATGAAAGCCGACTGACTAGAATAGACTATACGATGCGAATGTGAGTGGCAGGGTCGGGATCGGGAGACCAAGACGGAGCTATCACGACTAAATAAATAGTCCGTTTAAAGAAGGCAAAATGCGTAGCACCCGAAACCGGCTCGAATGCTCATGCATTCACATCGGTGAGAGGTATGACTGTGAATGAGGCGGAAGATATGTGTCAGGATCGTAGCTTGTGGAAAGTCAAGGTCTCAGCCTACCCCTATGGTATATAGGCGTGAGCTTATGTGTGTTGGTTTATTAGCTTAGGAGTTGATTAATATGGCTCGGACGGATAGGTTATCAGGCAATCCATTACCATATCGACTTCTTTAGGGTTTATTTGGGGTGTATTTAATATACTCTGTGGTAAAATATATTGCTAATCTCAATTATAAA
This sequence comes from Euproctis similis, assembly GCA_905147225.2. NCBI lineage: Eukaryota > Metazoa > Arthropoda > Insecta > Lepidoptera > Erebidae > Euproctis > Euproctis similis. The sequence continues at coordinate 20,678,855 of LR990106.1, forward strand.
AGCTATTAGTATTTCTTTTACGAGAACTTGAATTGGAGTTTGGAAATGAGTTAATCATACAAGACTCTTACTAGAGCCGCGCAGGTGAGGTGAAATACCACGAGCACTCAGAATATCCACGTAAAGTGGCACATGCCGCGATTCGTGCGGTGCAAGAGGTTTCCGGAGGCCCAACCAAGTCAATGTCAAGTCAAAATAACTTTATTTTTATAGGTCTTCACAGACACTTAAAAATAGTCAACAAGTACAGTTATCATGTTATTTAAAATTAAATACAAACACGAGCGCTTGTGGAAAGTGCCTACGTGGAACAAAAAAGGACACGGACGCAATCGCCACGCACGGCCCGATTCCGAGTGTAGGGGCTATTATGAGAAGAAGTTTTTTCTATTCGTACTTATAAGTAAGGAAAATAAAACTATTTTGAGATTACCATAGGAATAAACTGTTGACAGGCCAGGGAGTAGAGATAGATGGGTGCAATTCCTACCCGAGTACAAATAAAATTGGAACAAAGGAAGAGAGTGTCTGTGTGAATGTAAGGAAGGGCATGTTCTGTAGTTCTGATGTAGTAAGTGACGTGTAGGAAGAACGGTTCATGAAATTTTGACTATGCAGATATACAGGGCAAAAAGGATAGATGAAGAAGACGACGACGTCCACGACACACTTTAAATGACTAAATAGAAAAAGTTCTTGAGGAACGTGATGTCAGAAGCCTTAGAAATACTAGCGTGTTATGAAGAGTTATGAAAGTCAAAGAAGTGAATGAGATATGTAAGAGTCGTGCCTTATGGTCTGTTCTCGCTGCCCACCGCAAGGGATATGGCGTAAATTTATTTACGTTGTGCGTACTATTAGTAATATCGCGTGCCAGTCTTAAGTAAATGTAAAAGAAAATTACCAAAATATTCGTACGAGAACTTCACAGAAACGCGCGGCGTGTAAATTGCAACTATCTTTTATACTGTTAGATATTAAAGCGTGCAAATTTAAATTCGCAAATATCCAACACTAATTACTAATAGCGGTTCCGATCAAAGTTGGCGCTATTCATTTGATGAGTGGTCTATATAATGAGAGATTAGCGGGATCAAATTGAAAAAATATTGTTGCAGCGGAAATGAATTAGGAAATTATCTGATTAATTATCTGTATAATCTTACTTTAGGTCGATATTTTGAGATGTTGTCGTATTTCACCGTTTGAGCCCCCTATTCATGCAGCGAACTGTTTCGTATTATGTGATCCTTGTAGATTGTATCCCAGTTATATTTAGAATAAAATGTTGATAAAGTAAAGAAAAGAGTTCTATAAAGCCTGCAATAATATTAATATAACGTAACTTCACGCCTTTTTCTACCAAAGGTGTAGGCAGAAGCTCTTAAAGCCTCGATTTGATGAATCGTTACGGTACGTCCCAAATGGAATGGAACTTCCGAAAAGAATTAAAATTAATTTCGGCACAGAACTTACGACTTCTGAATCAGAAGTCGTGGGGAGCTTGGCCACAGAGATTAGAAACATATAACATTAGATACCATTTTATCCGCCCCCGCTCCCGCTTATGACTTGTATCATCAAATTAGAAAATCATTAACACACGTGTACGCTTATGACTCCGTATATAACAATTGTTCTTAATAGATAGTTACAAAAATCTCACGTTGTTTGACACCGTGAAGGAATGTAATAGGCATTGTGTATACTGGCATATTATCAGACAAACGGTGACTATAAGACGTCATGATCTTGGTCTAATCTGAGTCTCTTCTGAATCAAGAGGTCGCGGATTCGTATCCTGGCACACACCAATGTCTTCGAAATTCATTTCGAAAGTTGTGTGTGATAAATATGACAGAAAACTTTGTGCCCGGTATGGCAATAGGTTCGCCACTATATGGGACGGAATCGAGACTTAAGAGCCACAGTCCTACACCTTTGGGTAGATAAAGATGTGGAGTTATGTTATGATCTTATTAAATATATTTTATAATAAGCCATTGATACAGTGGATCCTAATAAGAACCTAAATTTGAATCCCGGTTTGTGATCTGATAATTTTTCTGTAACTCTTTTTCTGGCAAAATGAGATAAAACACTTTTATAGCGGATGGCTTTATATTATTATTTGAAGAGCCTCGTGGAGCATTGGTAAAACAATCATTTGCGGAATCGAGGTCAGCGGGTTCGATCCTCACCCGAGTAAAAATATTTAGCTACGACAAGCATGCACTTTTGTATCCGTTATCTAATTACCATAACTCAAACATTTAGTTGCTTAGCTTAGAACTAGAGAGCGTTGTGTGTATTGTGTCCAAGATATTATTATAAAATTGTTTTAATATTATTCTATAAAAACATTTTTTTTTATTGCAAATTTGTAACACTTACTTCGGTCATATTGTATATATATTGTAACTATTAATATTCGCTTAATTTTATAAAAAAATTGAAAATAGATATAATGGGTTTGTTTTCACCATTTTATATATATAACTTCTAAAAATATTCTTGCAGAACAGACAAGCATGAATATTTGTGTGGCGTCTGGGTCTTTTTCTATGTATTGTAAGTATGTATTTACAAAAAATACTATTTATGTATTCATATCCGTTATCTAGTATCCCTAGCACATACATTTAGTTGCTTAGTTTGTAACTAGAGGGCGCTGTGTGTATTGTGTCCAAGATATTATAATTATTATAAGTATTTTATGTATCTTCTATACACAAAATAAATTCGTAGGAAAGTCAAAACTGCACATTGAATATTTTTTTTTAAAATACTTGGTGACATGATCTGCAATAGATAGCGAGCCCAAAAACTCCAAAAAGATGGTTTTTAGAATTTCTATCTGTTGGTCTGCGTGTTTATTAAAGGTAAACCCTAAAATAACTGCATGGTTTTTTTTTGTATTTCTATATGTATATATACATATAGATATATATATGAAGAAAAATGTACAGACGTATATCAATTAAACGTTCCGCAATCAAGATTAGTTTTTTTTTATTACTCGTCGGATCTCTCCTTTGATCCATTACTGGAAACTGTTATTGGAACTCAAAAACACAACGGCCTAAAGCTTCTTCTCATACTTTTAACGCTACTAAATATCGAATCGTAACAATTAAAAAAAAACGCAGTGAATTTAACACTACACAGGTGCGATAAAACTCAAAGATATATTAATTTTATTCCTATAAGGGAGCACCTATAGATTTAGAGTCAAAAATAGTAACACATAACATAGCTTCACGCCTTTTTCTCTACCCAACAGTGTAGGCAGTGGCTGTTAAGCCTTGACTCGCGCTTATGTTTACATCCCAAATGAAATAGGTGGCGAACTTATTGCCATACCGGACACAAAATTTTCGCGCACAATGTATTAAGTAAATACAATTTTATTCAGATTTTTTATTTAAATATTTAGATATTTTGGTATTTAGTTTACCTATAGTTTTTTGGATTAATATTACTAAGTTTTAATTAGAATAGTGTTGTAAGGTACTACAGGTGATACAGGGTACAGGATCGTAGAGCAGGCTCGAGTGTCGACCACGAACTGGCGTGGAGTAGGTCGACTTGGTGAACATTGCTGGGAGCTACTGGATGCGGATGGCACAGGACCGTAAGCTGTGGCGTTCCATGGGGGAGGTCTAAGTCCAACAGTAGACATTAAAAAGCTGATGTTGATGAGAGCAACCTTCCCCGGTAATTACACCAAATTAAAAAAAATTCAACACAATCCATGAAAAATTGCAATTCCCTTATATCAGAAGTAAGAATCTTTTTAATATTTAATATAGATAGTAAGTAGACTCACTTGAGACATACACAACCCTCTTGAAAACGGGATGAATAGGTTTTTAATGAAAAAAGGTACCGCTAAACGTTAGACGATCTGGTAATTAAGTTATTTAGCTATTATAGTACTGAATAAAATTAAAAGTATAAGTAATATCAGTTGTTAAAAAGTCGAGCTAATATAGATAAACGAATCAGTCATCCCAAAAGGGAAGAACTGAAATATTGCGCCCAGGAATCTGCCCAACGCTCCATTTACGCTGTTTCCTAATGCCACTCTTCTTTCTACATCCCCAGTGTACCTTCCATCACTGCTAAAAGCGCATCCAAGATATACAATTTCATTCACCTGTTCCAGCACTCCATCGTCAACCATATTCCTTGCATCCGTTCTGGATTCCTCCCTTTCAAACACCATAACTTTCGTTTTCATCACTTCAATTGTAAGCCTTTCATCAAACAATCATCTTTCATAATAGTGACTAGTGTTTGCAGGTCCGACGGTGATTCGGCTAAAAGCACGGCGTCATCTGCGTAAAGCAGGCAGCTCACAACTAGGTCACCCATTTGCATCTCTACATTCGTCGATCTCACTCTCTGGAGACAACTGTCCAGGTACAGAATGAACAGCCGAGCGGACAGCACGCAACCCTGTCTGACTGGTGTATATTTTAGTTTGATTATTAAACCATTCCCAACAGTGAAGCATATTTTTAACTAGTTATCTCTTGAAATAAATTAAATAAACAGAAATAAAGTGGGACGCGTTGATGTCTTTTGTTGAAGACAAGATATTCTGAAAGAAAGTCACCATTAAAAGTTAGCTGATAATCTATTTATTATTATTATGCGTTAATTTGATATCAACTCATTTTAATTGATTTAAAAAAAAAAAATTCCAGTTGACCCGGCGAACTTTGTTCCGCATCAAAAGTATTTTTTACAGCGTTTATAATTCAAGGGTTAAAATTAATAATCTCTAAAATTATCACTTTTGCTTTGCTACATCATATATAAATTTTACATACAAACCTGCCCGGTGACTCTTTCTATCTATTAAAAAAAAGACACATCAAAATCCGTTGCGTAAGTTCAAAGATCTAAGCATATAAGGAGACAGACAGCGGAAAGCGACTTCTTTTTATACTATGTAATAAAGATTAGAACACGCAAAGCTTTTGAACAACCAATCTCGAGTAAATCATGACGAAAAACCCAAATCAGTACTTTCTTAACAAAGCCTGTCAAATATATTGAGAAAATTGTATAAATTTCCATAAAATGCTAAAATAGTATTATGACTTTGACTGTAATAACAATGTTAAACTTTTCCAAAAATATAGGTAATTGTCCCAAAAATCCTTAAAGAGTTGTAAAACGTGGTTGAAATAAGATAGTAGTAGTAATAATTAATTAATTAGTACTAAGTAATTTATTGGTTAAAATTAAATAAACTTTTGAATCATGAAAGCTTGAGCCTGTAAGACCTCAGCCGAGAATCAAATATCACAATTACCGGCAAACCGATAATATCACAATAATAATCTCATTGATGACAGGAAGGCTTTTCGTCAAAGTGTTTTATCGACGAATAAAATAATACAAATTGAAATATAACATGAGTGTAGTATCATCGTGGTAATAAATGGTATCGTACAGATCTTAACATATTATGTAAATTAATTATACATAATGTTTAATATTTAAGCAGTACTCGACTTAATTAAGCACCCAACTAAATGATGATAATTTATATAAACTATTGATTAAAACAACTTTCAGGATCATATCGCGTTTATTTATTATTCATTTATATTCACTTCCCGACGTTTCGAACTCTTTACAGAGATCATTTTCACGAGTAATGAACAAAAAGATGGTAGTTGTTCATAAGCTATTTTCATTGATCAGACCATGAGAACAATGATGTGGGTTACCAATAGTAAAAATCATATTTTTAACATCAACTTTTTGATTTATAATTCCAAAAAGTGGGTGCTCTCAGTATCAATGAAAATAGCTTTTGAACAACTACCATCTTTTTGATCATCACTCGTGAAAATGATCTCTGTAAAGAGTTCGAAACGTCAGGAAGTGAATATAAATGAATAATAAATAAACGCGATATGATCCTGAAAGTTGTTTTAATCAATGAGTGAGATTCGCGAAAATCTTAGAAATAAATTTATATAAACTATGTTACTTAAATATTAATTTTAAATAAAAACTCACCTCACTAGGAAATATGTAAGTAATTCAGTTTTTAACTGGAAAAAAGTCCATCATTCAAACTAAAGCACTTAAACTAACGTTCTATTTAAATATCCGATCAAATAGTTTTTATTCAGTCCCTTATAAACACTTAAATTTAAAAATAAAAAAGGAAATTTAAATTTGGAATTCGAATCAGCCACTCGAATAAAGAAGTAAAAACACTTGGGGAGGAAAAAAAGGATCGCTTCCGAATTCAAAAGCGTGCGTTCCGTTGCAAGCTTTGCGCGTAAGCTCTGCACGATGCGTGGAGGACTTGTAACGGACGGACCGTATCCGTGGCTCCGCCTACCGTGGAACGAAACGGTGGGGATACACCTCTTAGCGTCTTCACACTTCCCTCATACCTACTAGAATGACCACTACACTTTGAACTCCACCTCCTCCTTCTTCTCAAACAATTATCAACTAATCAGAGATAGCTGTAAAGCTTCCGCGTATCTTTTTACATTGGACGTTATTTGTAACGGATTAATATTATAATACGGATGATTTTGACTCTTACATTAATGATAATAGAGTTGATTTTTACAGTTTTGGATAGTTTGTAAATGTCTGATATTCCTCGGGGCGGAGTGCCAAAGACTTAAATAGATAATATTGTATATACATACATATCTATACGTGTCACAGTATAGATATTTATGACATGAACGGTTAAGAGTATGCTAATACATTTAAAGAGGCGTATTTTAATATAGGTAACAAGTTTATTTCAAATATTTTAAAGCTCTAATTAAATGAGTGTTTTTTCTAGGTGTGGTTCTAAAGTTGATAAATTTACGAAAATGTGCCTAACATTAAAACAACAACAAACTAACATTATTTTCATTACTCGTGAAAATTTTATCTGTAAAGAGTTCGAAACGTCGGGAAATAAATAGAAAATAAGTTCTAAATAAACGCGATATAATCCATAAAAAGTTGTTTCAATGTTATGAATGTGATTCGCGAAAATCTAAGAAATAAATAATGTGCCTAATTGAAGTCGGTATCTAAGGTACCTAATAATAATAGGTAATAACATACACATAACATAACATAACTTTACGCCATTGTTACCCGAAGGTGTAGGCAGCGGCTGTTAATCCTCGTCTCGCCGTTATGTTTACGTCCCAAATGGAATAGGTGGCGAGCCTATTGCCATTCCGGGCACAAAGTTTTCAGTCATCGATATTTATCACGCATAACCTTCCGAAAACCATTTTCGAAAAGTCATTGGTGTGAGCCAGTGTCAGGATTCGAACCACGGCCTCTGGATTCAGAAACCGTGCTTTCGACCACCAGACCACCGAGACTAATAGGTAATATGAAACTAATAATAAATTAATGATGATCTCACTATTATAATTTAAGGAATCATAGGGCTTTAACGTTGGCAGGTATCATATATTAACAAGTGCAATTGTTTCATCTGCCTGTTCACTGTCGGTGATTACTAAATAAGTCGGTAAGCTAGATACATAATTTTGGAGCAAAATCATGTCAAAATAATGGTAAATTAAATGTACAATAAACAAATTAAAATATTATCGGCTTTCCCATAATATTACCTGATTGTACAGTTTATATTTCATATACGTACATAATATTTTTCTCTATACTAGAATGCGTCTATACTAGGCAGATTAACCAATATTAATCATTGCTCATTTCATCATTAATTTAAATTTGCTGAAGATTCCAAAATTTTGAATATGAGACTTGAATTGTTCCGACTACCTATAAGAGTAGGAACAGTTCAAATTCCAAGTTCAAAATTTTAAATACACTATAAGAGTGGGAACAATTCAAATTCCATATTCAAAATTTTTAAATATCTTCAGCAGATATATATTTAGAATTAAGAGAATTTGTCCGGTTAGAAAAAAAAAACTGTCATTCTTTCAGTTATAAGTAGAGCGTGTTATGATCACCAGATTAATATGGTTCCAAGAGTAACCAGAGAAGCGTGCGCCATTTTTGCTGAAAAAAAAATAAGCAACTAGGTAGGTACTTGTAATATAATACTATGACCATTACTATTTTGAATTTTAATATTAATTAGCCTGTTTTCTGACTTATGAAAAAGAAACCAACTATTCCGAAAACAATTTCGAAAAGTCATTGGTGTGAGCCAGTCTCAGGATTCAAACCCGACCTCTGGATAAGAAGCCGTGTGCTCGATCACTGGACCACCGAGACTTTTTTTTAGTTTAGATACAAAAATATTAAATTAAAATTAATCATTATCTACCCATCTGTATTTGATATTTAATTTTGGACGTTCATGATGGTTTCAAAACTGAATTTTGTTTGTTAATTAAATAAGTTACTAAAACCTATTGTTACTTGGTTGTCATTTAATAGTTCTTTGCATTTAACAAGGAGGTAGTCACAGCGTGTGAGTAAATACCGAGGAACATTGCGTGACGAAGCTCACGGCGTGGTGATACACCGTGACGGATGAAACCCTTGTCCTATCTATGGTATGCTATAAGTGGTAAACTTAAAGTTGGGTAATTATAAAGGGTAAATAGAAGAGAAGCAGCCTGTGACCATAGTCTCTAAAGTGTAGAAGTATAGACACTAGCCAGCGGTCAGACAGTTTGGTATTGGATTGTAATTGGTTGATAAATGTGTATTATTAAATCCAAACAGTGGAAGAAACATATAGTTCGCTGCACGAATAGGCCAACACGAGTGGTGAAATACCACGACCTCTCAGAATATTGACGTATAGTGGCTCATGCCGAGTTTTACTCGTGAGAGATACCTTTTTCACCTGAAGGATCAAACTCTTCCCGTGTCCCCGTCCCACTTCCAAACCTTTCTCTATCCCATTTTAAAGGCTGGCAACTAAAATGAACACTATCTCGGCTGCAAGTATCCATAGGTGGCGTTAGTTGCTCACCATTCCCTGGTAAAAAGTTGAAAAATCCATTTGTCGATGTCATGCTGATAGGTAATACTTATTAAAGCAAAAAATCTAAATTTCATCCATTGGTTTAGGCTGTAAGTCGTGTTAAGCAAGTGCGCTAGGATCACTATAAAAACATAACCCTCCTTCTAGTGCAGTCGGTTAAAAATACAAGTACCTACAAACCGACAGGAAATTTTCCAGGTGGAAATAATTAGTGCATCAAAGTGTCTGTGGCGGCCGAGTGGACTCTATCTGGGCACAATCTGCATCGAGCCCACCCCACAATTATAGGGGATCGCTGGACACCCAATAATGAAGGACACACTGAAACTTTGGACTGCGCGGAAACATGAATTTTTTTTTTCATTTGTTTTTTTACATCATTCTTTTCCTGCACCTTATCCTACTTTAAGTGGGGTCGGCATAATTTGTTATCCTTTCGAATTTACACGTTATCTGAAGATTTGACTGTGATTTCATGACCGGCCGCCAGCCATCTTCGGGTGTGTTTTCGTTGGTGGGATACGAAAGGGATTGGAAGTCGGATAGGGATGGGGACGAAACAGGGGCATGGCCTTCGGATGCCTCTCTCACCGAGAGAGAAACGCGTCATGAGCCAGTTTACGCCGATATTACGAGAGGCCGTGGTATTTCACCGATCGCGGCGGATCACTCATGCAGCGAACTGCGTGGCTCTACCGAAAAATGGTTATGTTTACGAATTGTTGTTTTGTAATTGCGGAGATTTCGTTAATTGTATATACACTTATTGTTGTGTTTACTGCAAATGTCTAATTTAAAACACGAATATTATTCAATTATTTAAAGTAGAAATGTAAAGTATTTTTATCTAATTCGACTAGAATGTAGGTAAAATCTGTTAGCCAACAAATATTGAACAAAAAGCTTGCAAAGACAAAATACAACATTTTAACTTCTAAGCTGATATGAGATGGTTCAATATGAGCGCTATTGGGACAGCTTTCTTGATGTTTCATTTTGACACCTTCACAGTTTAATTTATTTATGCCAAACTTACATACGAAAACATCTTTTAAAATTTGTAAGATATACCTTATAACGTGATACTTCAATTTAATTTCAATAAATTGTATAACATAAAAAATAATTACTTATAAAATTGTCACAAGTCCCATGTCACACCATTGCATACACACAAAACACGTAAAATTTGTAACGTATCGTCACATACATCTGTCCTGTCCTGTCCTGTCGCAGACACCCAACAATTACACACGAAGTCACTCATTTCAACAACTTCACATTCGCCAACTGCAAAAGAAAATATTAATTGCTTCCAAAAAGATAATACTTAGGTACCTACTTACACCCTAAATACGTTCGGTGTGATCATTTGAGCGGCTTCCTTACAGCAGATGTGTACACTTTTAATGGTGATAAAAATATATTTATTACACCTAAACATTAAACTTTTAATACTCGAGGGTGTAGGCAATTTGAATATACACACGACAAATTGGCAATTTTGTGAACCATCTTTATCTGTCACTAGCTGACCCGGCGAACATCTAAAGTAATTTTTACAAAGTTTACAACTGAGGTGCTAGATTTCGAACATCCCGTTGACACCTTCTAATTATTAAAAGAAACCGCATCAAAATCCGTTGCGTAGTTTCAAAGATCTAAGCACATAAGGGGACAGACAGCGAAAAGTGACTTTGTTTTATACTATTTAATACGACAAAGTACAGAAACGTAAGACTCCAAACGTAATTTAGAGGAAAGAATTTTCACCGGTAGAGAGCGCTATCCTTCGAGAAGCACTCGTTCAAATCCATACGCGGGACATTTAGTCCCAATTGACAGCTCTGTTTAATACCAAACGCGACGTACCCAAGAAATCATTGGTGTGTCCGAAATTCTAGCGCTGCCAGTGGCAGAAAGGAGAACTGAGATCTCAGTTTATTTTTGTGCACATTAACATGACATAACTTCACTCCTTTTCTACCCGAAGGTATAGGCAGTGGCTATTAATCCTCGTCTCGCCGTAATGTTTACTTCCCAAACGGAATAGATAACTAACCTATTGCCATACCGGGCACAAAGTTTTCAGTCATCGATATCAATCACACATAACTTCGGAAAAGAATTTCGAAAAGTCAATGGTGTGAGCCAGGATTCGAACCCGCGACTTTTTAATTCAGAAGCGGAGTGCTCGACCTCCACCGAGACTAGGTATAATCTTAATTCTTCCATTAAAACTTCTTTTAGCAAATTTAGAATACGCAATACTTATAAAGACGTACGTAATAATTATAAAGTTCACATTCACTAAACAATCTTCTTACGTCTTTATTTTGGCATACTCGCGTCTATTACCCGAGAAAGGGACAGACAATCGGTTTATATCGCGGTAGAAAAGGACGGATATATATTTGTGAATGCGTTATATTGGAAGGCGTGTCGAAATAGATAAAGCAGTGACGTAGAATTGAAAGCATAGACTTGTTTTTATTAGCATTCGTTGTAACGCACGAACAGAGAAATGTCTCTCTGTTATTTTTTTTTTAAATTAAGTACTAAAGAACTTTTATTGGCAATATTAATAGTCTTTTGGTACTTACACTTACTTATCTATAATTGGTAAAACAATATCTTATCTTATAGTGTCACTGGTCCGGTGGTCGAGAACCCCGCTTCTGAACCCAGAGGTCGCGGTTTCGAATCCTGGCTCACACCAATGACTTCGAAATTCAAATAACGGATATTATCATATATATACACCTACTTCTTCTTTTGTAAATACATACATATTTAATAATATTTATAATACATAGCACCCAGAGGTCATCCAAATATTCATGCTTGTCATAAATATTTGTAAGTACGTACTCGGTCACGGATCGAACCAGCCGACCTCGATTCCGCAGTCGGTTGTTTTTACGAATGCACCACGAGGCCCGTTTAAATTTTTAAAAAAGCATTCCCTAAGTATATCATCATTAAATCGACCAAAATCATTAAAACGACAATCGTTATAAGCTAATCATAATATTTGAGCAAAGGATTATTGAGGAATTGTGAGTCTAAAATATTTAATGTTAGTGTAAATTTGGTACTAGAGGGAGCTGTGTGTCCATTACATTATTATTCATATAGGGTCTTCCAATATTCGGCTACTTGCAGGTGATGCCTCTATATTAAAAAATCTTCCAGAAAATATGGTTACCGCTTACCATCAGATCGACAGTGAGCTTAATTTTTCGTTCATGCTCAAATCGAGTCATAGATCATATATTATAAAATATTTCGGAAAAGTGAGGCAATAAAGTTTTATAAATTATTCGGTCGATTCGAATCGAGTCCGATCTCAACCGATTCGATAGAAAATAAATCGATTATGTTAATTCCGTGATGATGAAAGGTTCTATTAATAAAATACTTTATTAGCTCTAAATAAGTTTTAATTAAAATATGTAAATTTATATGCTGGTAGGGTACATTATACAGAACTACCAGATATTATTTTCATTTCAAGTTATAGATTGGAAATCCTACATTCTAACTCTTACTGGGGAACTTTTTTAAAATATACTTAAGGTCTCGGTGGTCCAGTGGTCGAGCACCCCGCTTCTGAATCCAGAGGACGCGCGTTCGAATCCTGGCACACACCAATGACTTTTCGAAATTCATTTCGAAAGCTATGTGTGATTAAATATCGATGACTACAAACTTTGTGCCCGATATGGCAATAGGTTCGCCACCTATTTATTCCATTTGGGACGTAAACATAGCGGCGAGTCGAAGCTTGACAGCCACTACCTACACTTTCGGGTAGAAAAAGGCGTGAAATTATCTTATGTTATCTTTACACCTTTTAAGCTCGAATTGTGTAGACAGCGGTAATGCAATACATGGTATATCAACATAGATTCGGTACAGTCATCGTCATTCATTGTCATAATTTACACATAGTTTTAATAATATGACTGTAGATGAACGAATGAATGAATGACTATAGGTAAAAAATATGAGCAGTAGCCGATAAAAATTAAGAAAATATGGAGTTTTTTTTTTCATTTAAGTAGGTATTTGTATTTTTTTATAATTAACTATTAACTTGATCAATTAGAAATGGTTAAGTAAAATTATTTAGTTACTTAGAATAGTTAATGGTCACTTCCAACACATTATATATAATAAGGAAAACTAAGCATAATGGTATTATGACACCATTTTGCTTTAAACACATTAATACTATCTGCTTAGCCTGCTTGCTAGTGTTACCAAGGTTGTAATTGATGAATATTATTAAAAAAAAAACATCCTCCTGACTGGCCTCCATTAGGCAAATGAAAAAAATGGTCTCTCTGTGACCACGTGCCACGTACAAAAACGTCACATCAACATCTCAGGCGCGCGCGCGCACCTTGATCCACTAATTGGTTATAAATTACTTACACAAGGAATCGTCACTAATATACCCGGTGTCTTGAGTACCCTACGTTGAAAAAGTTGTTTAAAAATGTAGGTTATGTTTTTTTGTTGCTAAATAATAGTACTACTGTCCGCCCCCATCGATTCTTACTTGTAGTTTAAACTGATTATCTCATAGCTTAGTGTAAGAAATGATACATTGTTAAATTAAATTAATATAGTTGCTCGTAAAATCTGAATTTCACAAAATTTACATGAATAATCAGCAAGGCAGTGAGGCTAAAATATGCCAGATAATGAGTGCTTTGTGGGTTATCAACCATTGGAGGACTTTATTTTGCTCTAAGTGGACTATCGCAGTACCTAGTAGTCATCCCTGTCTTAAAAAAAAATGCTTCATCAGTGTAGTATTTTTGTGTGTGAGTAAAACTTCAATAATATATGATCCTATTTGGTGAAAAACAGAAACCAATGTCCTTTTAGCAATTAGCTGTTAAAATAATGAATTATAAGCCTACATAGCATATAGTTTACGTTCCAATAGAACTTCAGAGTAAAATCAGTTAACGGTACTTTCTGGTGACCTTCCAATGACGAAGAAGTGCGCTGCAGTGGTTTAGTGGGTATTCTGGTACCTTTTGCTGCAACTGGTGTCAGTCAGTCCCATATGAACTTGCCGTCGTTGTCGGCAATGATGTTTGATCCAACAGAATAGGTTTCCAATACACACGTGACCAAGGAACATATTTGATAATGGTCATGGTCGGTCTCGGTGGTTCAGTGGGCGCTTGTGAATCAAGAAGACGCGGGGTCAAATCCGAGCTCGCACCAATGACTTTTAGAAATTATTTTCGGAAGTTATGTGTGATAAAAAGATCACAACAACACAAAGAGCCATGGAGAGAAGTATCCTAAGCTTAAGAAAAATACAAAAAGTCGGAAGCACAATAATTAGACAAAGAACAAAGATAACTGATGCCCTCACGCAAGCCTTAAAACTAAAATGGAAATGGGCAGGACACATGTCAAGATACACAGATAAAAGATGGACCATCAATGTCACGAAATGGAAAGGGCCAATCGGGAGAAGAAAGGTAGGAAGACCGAGAAGACGTTGGGCGGACGATATAACGGATTTAATAGGAAAGGACTGGCAAACTATTGGCAAGGACAGAGACAAGTGGAAAAGACTGGAGGAGGCCTTCACCCGAAGAGGGGTCCATATCCAAGTAAACTAACTATTACTAACATTTAGATAATAAGCAAATAAAACTAACAACCATACTAACAACACATTTGAAAATGTAAAAATAAGGGTAAGGAATTAAAGGCTTTTTTATTTTTATTTTATTATGTGTGATAAATATCGATGACTGAAAACTTAGTGCCCAGTATGGCAATAGGTTCGCCACCAATTCCGTTTGGGACGTAAACATAACGGCGAGACGAGGCTTAACAGCCGCCGTCTATACCTTCGGGTAGAAAAAGGAATGAAGTTATGTTACGTATATACATCAAACAAATATTAATCAAAACCTGCAAGAAGTTTGTTAATCGGACAGGTTTGTTTTTTTATTGCCAACGACCAAATCATACGTCTTTATCTTTCAAATCAATGCATTGAAAACTGTTAGCAAAAACGGATTAACCTTCATCTGTCAACATTCACCTGTCAAATTGGCTCGAGGATATTTTAATTTGAGGCTTTTTAACATTCGCAAGCTCATAACACAGATTACTGGTGTATAAATACTGTTCCCGAAGTAAGTGAACAAATCCTATAATTATGTCTTAATTCCACTAAGTTACAGCACTAAGCTATATATTTCATAGTTGCTTTATTTATTTTTTATTAAAAATTATCCTACAGTGTACGCAAACAATATCATTCCTCAAAGTTTAGATAATATTTAATCTGTGGTGCATGCTAACTTTCATTACCTACCAATCGTGCCATTCATTCAATCGTTCATTACCTTAACAAAAGATAGGAAATCATATTTTTGCTTTTTATATACAGTTTTCCATTTGCTACCTTTTTTACTTGATCTAATAATAATATGAAACGCCTTAGTAACCCGTTTCAAGAGCTTACTTGTGTCCGTTAGGAAGAAATTTAACAAGCTATTTGTTATTCTTTGCTTGGTTATATCTGGAACAGAGTACAAAAATGTTATTTTTACGACTGTGTGATTGGTTGGATATAAATAGGTCATTAAAATTATTGAGACCACCTGTTTTCAATTTCAATCTGGCTTTCTTTTTATCCGATTGAGAAAGAAGGGGACTATGTATGTTCAAATATACTTCTTTGGGATACTGGGCAGCTTTAAATCCTAAACGAATTATGGCTTGATAGATGTCGTTTGATTTATCATAATCTCAATATCGTTTTCTGAAATACTCACGGAAACTAAAATTCCCAATTCTATTAGTATTCAACTATATTGCGAGTATATATTAAATGAAACAAAAAAATCTATTTTTGTGTTCAAAACTCAGGTAAAAAGTAAGGAAAAAAATATACAAGAAGGCGTCAGCTAAGCACGTGTTTGTCTTTAAAAAAAAGAACACCAAATTTCAGTCGTTTAATGAAATTTATTTTATTTCAAACAATATCACAAGGGATACGTTCCCGATCGTCGAAAGGTCCATTAGTGCGCGGAGTCGAGCGCCCACGGCGAAAATCACCCATCGACCGCCGACCCTTGTATTATCGTTCAGTCAACGGCACCTGCGCACGCGCCGCTCCGACGACACATGTACCAGTATCTGCTTACGTTATTAGTATTACTATTATTTAAATACGACACAGCATAGTAGCAAAGCAGAATATATACAGAAGGTCAGCTTGGTATATTATATTGTTCAGTGGGTGAGCTTTTTATATTACATAACATAACATAACTTCACGCCTTTTTCTACGCGAAAGTGTAGGCAGTGGCAGTTAAGCCTCGACTCACCGTTATGTTTACATCCCAAATGGAATAGGTGGCAAACCTATTACCATACCGGGCACAAAGTTTTTAGTGATCGTTATTTATCACACATAACTTTCGAAATTAATTTCGTAAAGTCATTGGTGACCTCTGGATTCAGAAGCCGTATGCTCGACCACTGGACTAGCGAGACTACGATAACTTTTTACTGTGCGATGATAAGTCCATTTATACACACAGTCGTAAAGAGCTATGATTTGAAGTTTAATGACAACATTTTTGAAAATAGTTTTTATAAGAACTAGATAAGACCAACAGAAACAATAAACCAACAAGGACCATCCCTTGTTATACTCAAATATAACAAGGGATGGTCCTTGTTGGTTTATTGTTTTGAAAAGTTGTTTTATTTGAATTGTATAAAGTTTAAAGTCTCGGTGGCGCAGTGGTCGAGCACACGGCTTCTGATCCAGAGGTCCGGGTTCGATTCCAGACACTGGCTCACACCAATGACTTTTCGAAATTGTTTTCGGAAGTTATGTGTGATAAATATCGATGACTGAAAAGCTTTGTGCCCGGTATGGCAATAGGTTCGCCACCTATTCCATTTGGGACGTAAACATAACGGCGAGACGAGGCTTAACAGCCGCTGCCTACACCTTCGGGTAACAAAAGGCGTGAAGTTATGTTATGTTATGTTATGTATAAATATTGGTTATTTTTTATAAAATCCAATTGGAAGTAAGACTTCTTACCTAAGAGATAAAGTAGATAATAATATTCTGTTGACTATAAACTATTACATTTTATTAGATTTCAAACACATATAATATAATATAATTTAAAGACGCATATTTTTTGTTATTATACAATAAAATACCGAGTTTAACTGAAAACTTACTACAAATGAACGTTTATATAGTTGACCTTTTAGACGTACCTGTAGAGTGGCTTAGTTTTATCCTTTGCTTTTAGAAATAGTACATAATTATTTTACTATATCTTTTTTAATTAATTGAATTAAAATATCAATATTGTCGATAATTTCAAATCAATAGGTGACTTGTGTGGTCTTTATTTGCTTAATTTACTACGGTGTGGACTAATTGATTGTTTATTTTATGTTTTAATCAAACAATATCGTTATGATGTTAATATGACCAAAATAATATTTAGTTACCCAAAAAGTTTCTAAATTAAAAATTATCCGGATAAATAAAAAAATTAAGGTTATATTTAACTTTATTAATGCCGTAAATAAATGAATGAGGCAAACGTACACACTACAGAAATTGAAAGAAAAAAAAATTCAACTGTCATTACTGTCAACAACAATGAAAAAGGGCGGGAAACTTAAGATAAACATGCGCAGGAAAAGCATGCGAAATTTTAAAATATTCGTTATTATGTTTTTTATTGTAAGCTGTCATATTTAGATTTCAGACGCCATAACAAAATACTCAAAATTACACAACACTCTAGCTTTTTTAGAGTTAAACGTTAATACTCTTAAAATTATCATAATTAAAATTAAACAAAATATTTCTTTTGTTTTCTTTAATTCTTTTATAGTGTTATTGATAAAAACAGTTCCTGTGTTCTCACGTTCATCAGAAAAAAATATCGTAATCTCATATTAACAGTCAAAACATAATATAGATTATGTTTTGACTGTTAATATGACATTATGTTAATATCTGATCGCTGTGTATGTAATAAAATAGTTGCTAAATTTATTTTTATAATACTTATTATGCTTATAATTAGGGTTGCGAATGGTCAATTACGTTACATTACAAACTGATATCAAATTGAAGTTGGAGGGACAAATAATAAAATAAACATCTGTTTGAAGGTCCCAAAGTTTGAGTTCGATGATAAAATAATTAAAAAATAATACACACAAGTTCATTACATAAACGTGCTATTATTATAATATACACCACACTAGCTGACCCGGCGAACTTTCGTTCCGCATCAAAAGTAATAAATGAGTAAAATTTACTCGTGAAAATGATCTCTGTAAAGAGTTCGAAACGTCGGGAAATAAAAATAAATAAATAATAAATAAACGCGATACAATCCTGAAGGTTGTTTTGGTCAGTGGGTGGGATTCGCGAAAGTCTTAGAAACAAATATAAAATTTGGAAATTAAAAAGTTCAATTTGTGATATTATCGGCACGCGTTTTAGCGCGCAACGCAACTACTATGTCCCGCTATAGGTTACTGTTGCGTTGCCGACTTTTAAGGGATAGGGGAAAGGAAAGGACGGGGAAAGGGGGGTGGGCCTCCGGGTACCTCTCTCACCGAACGAAACGCGGCATGAGCCACTTTACGTCGGTCTTCTGAGAGGTCGTGGTATTTCACCGGTCGAGCCGGCCCATACATGCAGCGAACTGCTTGGTTCTATCAATATTCGTTTAAATTACATACTGTACAGGGCAATATTGATCTATATTAAATGCACAATCTATTTAATACACTTAACTGGATGAAAATTAATGCTGTAATGTTTCAAATCGCTTCGTAAATAAGCCCCTATTTCTCGTAAAAAATAAAAAATAAAAATGGTCATTGTGGGTTATCCCTAAGAGATAGACATATGCCCTCGCGGACTTTTTTGTAGATCTTTTAAAGGTGTATAACAATGTAGTACATTATTTTGTTTTATCACTTAGGGTTCAGGCAGCGTTTGCGATTAAAGATCTAAATCTTGAAAATTATCACTTTTTTGATTACACTATACATAAATTATAGACCAAAACTACCCCGTTGATACCCTCTAACTATTAAAAAAAACCGCACCAAAATCTGTTCCGTAGTTTTAAAGATATACGCATACAAGGGGACAGACAGCGGAAAGTGACTTTATTTTATACTATGTAATGATTTGGCACTTAGTACGGCGAGCGAAAGTCTCGTAGGCGCAGTGGTCGAGCACAAGGCTTCTAATCCAGAGGTCCGGGTTCGATTCCTGACACTGGCTCACACCAATGACTTTTCGAAATTGTTTTCGGAAGTTATGTGTGATAAATATCGATGACTGAAAAACTTTGTGGCCGTAATGGCAATAGGTTCGCCACCTATTCCGTTTGGGACGTAAACATAACGGCGAGACGAGTGAAGTTATGTTATATTAGTACGACGATAGGCTCTACACCTATTAATCAGAACTAAACAATAGGCGTGTCAGAGCTTAGTTGCCTCTGTCTATACTTTCCAGTATTATAGGCATGAACTTACCTGTGTTTGAGTGGTTTGTTGATTTGGTTATTTCATATAAAAATTAAGATATGATAATATCAAGAAAAGTAGATTCTTACTGTATTTTGTTGTTACAGATACTTAGTCTCTGCGAGACTAAATTTACTTCACTGAATTTTTTTTATGGGGAGTCGAGGCATTGTCCCCGTTTACATCTTCTAATATTATGATAAACTAAAAGTTCACAATAAAAATAAACCATAAATAAAATAAATCGGTGATTTTTTTTATATATATGTAAAGAAATTTGATTTCTTCAGTTGTAAAACAGTATAAGTTACTTAACATTTTTAAATAGATGTCACCACTGACATTGCAAATGTCATTGCGGTGAAATAAATGGAGTTTTTTCAATATGGCGATAGTGTGCAGATTAAGAGTAATATTACCGAACAATTTAGTTGAAGAGGAATCTAAAAACCTAAATAATTAACTTTAAATGTCGTTGTTTCTTTCAGGTAGAATTGTATACCTGTAACGTGTTGTTTTCGTTATTTAAGTGTAAAATTGTACTAATAAAAATACTTTGATTTTTCAGAGCAACAAAAAGAGTTATGTATTTTTAAGATTCCTACAATTTATAAAGAAGCCTTATATATATTTTTTAAATAAAAAATAAACATAAATAAATTGGTTAAATGTGACAACCCTATTTATAAGTTTATCAACAAATGAACATCACATAATTGTCGAGCGCGCTATCTCCTCACACCATGGACGTAACGACTGCTGGTGTAATGTTCATTGTTCATTGAAGGGGATGGGGTGATTCCCGTAAGGGAATTGGTAGGGTAGCAGATTGTAATCAATAGGGGAGGTTTCATGGAAGTGGGTTTTAGTTGGAGATTTGGTCAAGGGCCGGTTGACTTTGATATCTGGAGTCAGGTCACAGAATTAAGATTGATTAATATAATTGTGTAATGGCTTTTAGGTCCTAATTTTACCAAAGATATTTATTTGCGGTGAGTTATTTAAACTCAAAACTTAATAATTAATAATAATAATTGAGCCCCTTTATTCCGAAAACAAAGTCGCTTTCCGCTGTTTGTCCCCTTATATGCTTATATCTTTAAAACTACGCAACGGATTCTGATGCGGTTTTTTTAATAGATAGAAGGGGTAGTTTTTATCTATAATTCATGTAGTTAAGAAAAAGTAATAAATTTACTTATTTATTACTTTTGATGGGAAACAAAGTTCGCCGGGTCAACTAGCTTAAAATATGTATAAAGATTTTCCTATCACTAATTAATTTTTAATAAAGTTTATAAACACTAATATTGATGCTATTAAAGGATGTCTCTGACTTCGGTGTCGGACTCAAAGCATAGGCCTTCTCTGACTGTTTCCACTATTGTCTGATTCTTCTCCAGTTTGAGCCGGCTGTCAATTTTATTTCATCTTCCCACCTAGAGAGACGAGACTATCAGGACAAGACACATCTGAATTTACAGAAAAGGAGCAAGCGGTCTACCCTAGCTACGTTTTCCATGCCTGGGATACCATTCTGTTACTGACTTACTCCATCTGACTTGAAAATTATCAAGCGATAAATATTCAATTTTAACAATAGGTTCGCCTAAACTGCTTACACCTCCACTTAGAAAAGACGTAAAGTTACAAAAAGGAAGCACCTGATAAGCTTTGATTCGCCGAACATCCAAAAGTGTGTGGCTCTGTGGTACCAGAATTCGATCTACGAACTTCTTAAATCAGAAGTGGGATTTTCTATATTCCGATAATACCAAATGGTACTTACTAAAACTGTATTCAGCTAAATCCCATAAAGTTAATCCATAAACACTGATATTCCCATACGATACCCTGAAGTAGGAAGTTCCCCTTTGCTCCGTGGACCAGAAAATCTCTTGTACATGTCATCACTGTCAATCAGTTTGTATGTCACGCCGCATGCGTAAAACAGGGGTGCGTATAGAATGTCGTGGGAGTGCAAATTGCTAAAAAAATCTAAAAAAATTGCACAATTTTCCAAAATAATATTCTTGAGAAATATGCAATATTGTGATAACAGGCTGATAGTCAGCCATGCTTTAGAGTGAGAAGCTTCAATTTTTTTTTTATGGAATAGAGGGGCCAACCTTTTTTTTGTCTTAAACTTTAAAGAACAAAGCACCATAAGACACATTCTGACTAGGCTCGCTTCTGAAGTCGAATAATAATGTAAAACATATTACAAAACTAAATTAAAACATAAATTGTACCGATCAATTATAGTGATAACAAAATAAATAATCACCGGGACTTACACGCAGATCCTTGAGGCATCGAGTTGCATTCTGACATAATCGATTATGTGATACATCTCATTATAATATGATTGTACGTGAGGCGATATGTTGAACGCGTAGACGTCGGCGGGAACGGTGTGCTGACTTGGCGGCAAGGACCAGGGGCAAAAACATGTTGTTTATTTATGTTGTTAAATCGTGTTATGTAATCGATTTTATTGTATGTTAATGTGTTAAATAATGACAGCGTACATACACAGCAATAAGCTAATGGTAAGAGTTTTTGGTCTATCCCTCGCTGACCCAGAGTGCGCAGTGGAAGAATTCACCAGGCCAGTGAGGGTGTCAAAAGGATATGAATAACGATCTTAAGATGCGCGAAACTAATAATTTTCGTCATTAATTAGTATGACTGATATCATCTTCGGGTCATCATCATCATGATGATGATGATGATGAACCGAAGATGTAGGCAGAGGCTGCTAAGCCTCTACTACTGTTTACGTCCCAAATGGATTAGGTGGCAAACCTATTGCATTTGGGATGTAATACAATACAAAATCGGGTACAAAGTTGACCGGCTTTTAAGATCACAAACACTAAAATTCCTTAGTTATTATATAATTGAAACATACTCCTCAGGGTATTAATAAAAATAAATGCAGTTCACAAATAAGTGACTGGATATTAAAAACTCAATTACAATGTAGTTGACTTTAAGGGTGGGTACTTAAAAACCTGCACCCAGAAAATTTTAACGAAATTACTGCCATATTATTAGAATTCAGGAAACAATTTGGATATAGTAACTCGAAAAGGCAGTAATAAGTGTTTAAGATCAAATTATTCTAAAGAAGCAATTAAATTTTGGGCAAAAACAGCCGGTCCAGTTGACCACCCCGTATGATTAGTTGATAATATTTCTGTTGGCAACACCATCGCCAGCGGCGTTGAACGTGTAGGTACACGCGACTGGCGCAAGCCGATTACGAGCATGCGATTGGTCGACAAGTTTTAAAATTCGAATAGAAGTTCGAATTTGGAACAGCTAGGAATGGCGTCAAATTTTAATGTAGAATTAATTTTATTGCTTGGTCTCGGTGGTCCAGTGGCCAAGCACCCTGCTTCTGAATCTAGAGATCGCGGGTTCGAATCCTCACACTGGCTCACACCAATGATTTTTCGAAGTTATTTTCGGAAGTTATGTATAAAAATATCGATGCCTGAATTCTTTGTGCCCAGTATGGCAATAGGTTCGCCACCTATTCCATTTGGGACGTAAACATAACGGCGAGACGACGCTTAACAGCCGCTGCCCCTACACCTTCGGGTAGAAAAAGGCGTGAAGTTATGTGATTGTATGTGTAATTTTAGTCATAAAAAATACTGAGTACTTTTTAAGAATATTTTTTTGGAGCAGCTTGAAAAGTATACCTACTAAATTCTTGAATAACCCTCGTTTTGACGCAATATGGTAAACCCTCTTGCCTATAAATATTTCGCTTCTAATTATTATGTTTCATTTGCAAGTGTCAGTATTCTCATCTAATATTTTGTGCATTCTTTAGTTGACTAATCATAATAAATTTGCTGTGAGTGTGATATTGTTATACAAAAATGCACCGCCGCCCATGACACCGCGTTCCTCTCTCAATGGTAACTGCCGTTGAAGTTTTTATTGGATCCTTCACAACAATCGCTATCGCGAGTGCAAAAAAATACCGAATCAAAATTCCGCAAGTCCGCATCTTTTATTTATACCCACCGTTGCGGCTAACAGGCGTAATTTTTTCCGGTAAACAATCACTTTTGTCAGAAAAATGCGAGACGATTGTCGGTTGTAAAAACATTTCTCGTATTGTCAACGGGAAAGTTTTTGAGTTCTTACGTACCTACTACACACGACTCATAAATATCGAATATGATTGGCGACCGCTGCAGTGGAATGACCGACTTGCATTAGCCCAGGGCATACCAAGGTATAAGGCGTTATTATTATTTACCTAAGTGATGTAGTTTCGAAAATAAATCACACATCTCTAAATGAAAGTACAAAATGTTATATAAACTTTTTAATTTTTATTATTAGTTCTAAATCTAACTTAAAAATTTAGATAAAATATATGGATTGAATATCGATTGGCAATATCGATTCGAGAATGAGAATGACACACTCAAATATTAATCATCAATCAATTTATTTACGCTCTGGTATTATTTGCATAATGTAATTGGATAAAATGACAACGGAAGGTAATTCTCTCTTTTTCTGCCTTCTCTACACTAACCTATGTTTAACTTTCGTTCGTCTCACCCGATCACACTTTTTGTAACGTATAAAAAACTGATTTTAATTACTGATAGTTTAATATAATATAGTTAATTATAGTCATAATCAATGAAGTTTCTTTATATTTCTTCCAGTTCTTATATGAAAAATCTCACAGCAGCAATCCCCATAAGACTTGTTGTCGTCTCACTTTAAATTTTTCACGTTGTCCAAGCAGTGTTAATAAAATTCGTTCGAAAAGAGAATAAATGGTAATTCGGATTTTTGTGGCATTATTACTTATCGGTCGATTTTACGGAAAAAATATATGTTAGTCAATTGTCTTCGTTTGGTCTGGCAAAAATGGTTATGGCTACCGTGGGAATGACTTATTTAGGGAAAAACATATATAGATTACATATGGGTGCGTCTTTGGAGTTATATTTGATTATATTATAATTTATAATATCTGTTTTCTGTGCTATCTCGTCCCTCTCAGCTACTCAGCCTATAATTTCAAAAGTTAGGTCAACGTTTACTCTATTTAATTTGGCAAATTTATTGAATTACTTTCTAGAATGGGTTATTTTAACAAATTTTTGACATAAATCGATTTTTTTATCTTATATCCTATCGATTGTTAATCAGCTAAGAGCGAGCATGAAGACATAATAAAATACCACAGCCTCATCAAAATACCAATCAAGATATCGCATTACATACGGACACGGTGTACCATCATACCGGTCTCTCACTATCATTGCAAGAACACCGTGGAATATTGCTTTACTTGCTAATGAAGTAAATTTCTGCTCTTTAATTGCTATGAAACATACAAACCATACTACAGATACACACGATGACAACTCTATTCTTAAAAGCATAAGGTTCATAACAACACTGGCAGAAATGTGATTGCATATTTGCGAAGAAACATACAAGCAATGATACTAATGCACATAATAAAACATCTATTTGTATAAGCGTTAGGTTCATAATGTCAGTGGCAGTGATACAGAAACAGAGAATGTTTTCCGATGTACATCGCCATGAAAAATGTATGAATCTCTCGGGGTGTGTTGACAAAAAAGTTTTTGTATCGAAGTTGATCTTGATCAGTCGTGGTCTCTCCACAAGGTATATCATAACAGCATAACTCGCCTCTAACAATGTCGACGGTGATCGATCCGGAGATAGCTCTACAATAACAATAATAATTAATACTAAGAAACTTTATCTAAATTGTGATCTAAACAAATGTTCTGAGAATAGAGATTATTAGATTAATTTTGATAAGCCGAGCTATGAAAATGTTCTGCTCTTGCTTCATACTTGTTACAAAAATTGCAATTTTTTGCCAACTTCTGTTGTTACAGTTCAAACACTTACCGCCTTCTGTGTTTTGTGTGTGTTGTATATAATTTTATTTATATGATCTTAATTGGTTAGACGACCTCAAAAAGGTTGCTGGAAAAGACTGGATGCGGAAGGCAGAGAATCGGATGTTGTGGCGCACATTGGGAGAAGCCTAATCGACGTAAAATTGCTCATGCCGCACTTAATTCGGTGACAGAAGAAATAGAGGGGCCACCGCCTTCCCTTTCCCCCTATCCCATTTCATAACGATCGTCCGATCCCCTCAATGCAACTGTGTCCTCTTGCTTCGTCTTAGTTACGTTACGTTAGTCTTTGCTTGTCATCGGGTAACTCACTTGATATTTGCCACCTTTCCCAAAAAAAAATCGAATTCTTAGCGGAGCGAACCATTGCCGCCCATTTGAACTCTACGAATAAATAGTAGAATTGAAATGACCACTTTAAATTATTAATTATATATAATCAGATAAATCCTCTTTAATGATTTGAGCTTGATCATCGATGTTACATTTAATAAGGTATACTTAACATCACTAACGTGATCACCATTTTGGATGAAATGTCGTGATCATTACAAATTTGTTCCACGTGCGGAGCCGCTAGCAACTGTTTTGTTGCTGTATATTAGAGAAGCACATTTTGCGGAAACAAATATGGAATACGCTTCTTCAATTAATTTTACATAACATAACATAACTTCACGAATTTTCTAGCCGAAGGTGTAGGCAGCGGCTGTTAAGCCTCGTCTCGCCGTTATGTATACGTCCCTAATGGAATAGGTGGCGAACCTATTGCCATACCGAGCACAAAGTTTTCAGTCATCGATATTTATCACACATAACTTTCGAAAAGATTTCGACCAGTCATTGGTCAGTCAGAATTCGAACCCGTGACCGTAGACCGCGACTTGGTAATCCATGCATAGTAGAGAAAAAATATAAAAAAAATAACTTCACGCCTTTTTCTACCCGAAGGTGAAGGCAGCGGCTGTTAAGCCTCGTAAAGAATAGAGAAATAGTAGAGAAAAAGTATTCATTTTCGAAGTTTGGAGTTTTAATTGAAAACGCCGGCTGAACCCACGATGATAGATCAAATAAGGTACTTATTAAGTATTTTAATAACTCTTTTATTGCTTCTGAGGCGAAAATTTGCTGGTTTTAAATACTATTTATTTCTTAGAATTTCACGAATCACATTCATAATATTGAAACAACTTTTTATGGATTATATCGCGTTTATTTTGAACTTATTTTCTTCTTATTTCCCGATGTTTCGAACTCTTTACAGAGATCATTTTCACGAGTGAAAATTGAAAAGTGAAACGTCTAAATGTCATGGCGTATAACGTTGTTTCATAGATTTAAATAAGTCAAAAATCATACTCCATATGCTAGAACTTTGAAAAATTTCGTACAAATTCATTGTCTCCTTGCGTCGTCTTATTAACCAATAATACAGCGGGCCCCAGACACGTACCCTGTGATACGACCGTTTACCGGCTCGCTTATTTTGTATTGATTGTATGTTGTTATAAATATCATCTTGTCGTTAACCGACGCCGCTACAAATATAAGGGATTTATGTTCATGTAACATAATTATGAGACTTCCGCGCAAATTACCTCCAAGTGGCTTAAATTAGATAGGTGGGCAGGTTACGTAATTCTCTTTTTAAGTTAGTTTACGATATTATCTTTATAATACGTGAAATTTATTTAATTATTCAAATAATATACAAATAGAACGTGTTCTGGAGGAAGATGATTTTAGAAGCTTCAAAAATCGACGCGCGTGCATTAAAAGAGTTACGAAGTCAACAAAGCGAATGAGGTGTGTAAGAATCGTGCCTTATGGCGCTCTGTTCTCACTGCCTACCCCGCAAGGGATTTGGCGTGAAGTTATGTATGTCTAATATACAACATAATACCAATAGCTAACGTGGATTTCAAGATAGTTTTTTTTAGATATTTTTTTCTTATCTTATTTAACCGTATCCATAAATATTGAAAACTTAATCGACTCAGGTATCGATATTTAAATACATTACTTTTTTATTTCTCAGACTTTCGCGAATCTCATTCATAGATTAAAACAACTTTTAGGACTATATCGCGTTTATTTATTACTTATTTATATTTATTTCCCGACGTTTCGAACTCTTTACAGAGATCATTTTCACGAGTGATGAACAAAAAGATGGTAGTCGTTCAAAAGCTATTTTCATTGATACAGAGAGCACCCACTTTTAGGAAATAAATATCAAAAAGTTGATGTGAAAATGATCTCTGTAAAGAGTTTCAAACGTCGGGAAATAAATATAAATAAATAATAAATAAACGCGATATAGTCCTAAAAGTTGTTTTAATCTATACATTACTTTTGATAAGTTCTTATTGAGCGAGTATGTACCTAGTACCTACACTTGGTTCAAACTTCAGACCTCTAGTCGTAGTTCTACACGGCCATACCATCGAATCAACAAATATAAAATATTAATAGAAAAATAATATTATATAACATTAATCACTGTAACATATGGAGCGCATTATTAAATAATGCTATAAAACAAAATATTGAATGCTTACAAAAAGCAGACAATAGCAGAACAATCGTTCCAGCCATTTATAATGCTTGAAATTCATTTGATTATAGCAGAATACATTGTTACGGACTGCACTCTGGTGTAGAAGACTCACGTATCTCTTGCTAAGAAGAGGTTTCTTTGCAAATCCCTTGCAAATAATCCCTCAATAATAATATGAAACTTCCAAAAAATTAATTACGTATTTTCAAATCAATGCGTTTGTGTACAAATACCAACATATGTTATTTTTTTTAACTTAATATCATTGTTACACACGAAATAACGCCAATAAGTGTTGAAAATAATGACAGACCGGCGAACAGTGTGTACATCAGAGGCTGTATATGGCCGGGGGAAATCTTAAAGCTTGCACCTTGATCGTGATATATATATACAAAAAATAATTCCGAGATAAAAAACGGCGAGAATTAATTATGGCGAACGCGGTTTGGGTATTAACCACAAGGAAACATTTTTAATAATAGTTATAAGAATAATAAATAGAAAAGTAAACCATTTTACGTCGCGTACGTTTCCTTAGAGGTCCTGGTATTTCACCAGCCAAATCAGCCTATTAATGGCTTTTTTTTATATTTACAAAGTACAAGATATTATTTATTTAATTTCAAATTAAAAATGACATAGAATTGAATCGTCAGCGTCGAAAGAAAGAAAAAAGCATGGTTGGATTATGTCTCCAATTTGCATCAGAATGATAGTATGACAGAGAAAAAGTATGAGAGCTACCACCTCTGCAAGAATGTTACCAAAGCCTTAGTGAAAGAGAAGCGTGAAAGACTAGTTGCGAATGAGGAAGTGAGGTTGACGGAGAACTTCGAGGCCAATAACAATCTCTTTTGGAGAGAAGTTAGAAAGTCTCGGGGTTCTTCGTCAACATCCAGAATGGACAAAATTGTCTAAGGCTGGTGGCATTCTTGCAAACCCAAACGATGTATTGGGTCGATGGAGTGAATATTTTGGGGAAATGTACGAGTATGTTCCGACGTGGGCGCCGCGAGTGAGTCTACGACTGACGCCGCTGCGCCAACATCTGACGAGGACATTACTATGGAAGAGATTAAATGGTCGATACGAAGTATGAAAAATGGTAAGGCAGCTGGAATTGATATGATGTCTGCTGAAATGATCAAACACGGTGGAACCTGTGTCCGGGATGCTTTCCCGACCTTGAGCAATCTGGAGGTCCGGTAAGGTTTCCATGGACTGGAGGCGTGCTGTCATCGTGTCCCTGTATAAAGGTAAGGGATCACGTATGCAGTGCGCCAGTTACGGAGCCATCAGTTTGATTAGCTTAGCAGCGAAAGTGTATGGGAAGATTATTGAAAGTAGAATGAGGGTGATATCTGACGGAGTGTTGTGGGAGGCTCAGGGTGGTTTCAGAAGCAGAAGAGGGTGCATGGATCAGATTTTTTCAGATGATGCAAGATTGACTAAGCAGATATACAATGCAAAAGTGGATGGATGTAGGAGTAGAGGACGGCCTAGACACACATTCCATGACCAAATAGAACGTGTTCTGGAGGAAGGGGATGTTGGGAGCCTCAAAAACGACGCGCGTGCATGAAAAGAGTTATGAAAGTCAACGAAGCGAGTGAGTTGTGTAAGAATCGTGCCCTACGGCGCTCCGTTCTCTCTGCCTACCCCGCAAGGGATTTGACGTGAAGTTATGTATGTTATGTATGTATATAGAATTAAATTAAATTGAATTAAATAAAACGCGTAATGTTGTACTTCCACCTAACAACAGTCTTGGCTCGGACATGTACGGTGATATACAATCAGTCAATAAAGATTTCGGTGATCGTCTTCCATAAAAATCAACCTTCAATAACTACCAACATTACGAATCAAATGTGTTATTAGTAATACAGCAGCTTACAATGTTGTCAAACATAATGACACTAATAATGTCTTAATTATGTATTTTTACTGTACATATCCCTGGAATAATCCTTACTCCCTGACTGAATAGCCATATTAAAAAAAAAACGTAATTTCACCCTTTCTCTTCGATCTTACTGTCATATTCAAGTCATATATATTTGCCTTTATTTTACTGGGCCGAAAGATTTTTAACCGACTTCGAAAAAAGGAGGAGGTTCTCAATTCATCTGTATGTATAATTATTTATTTCTCAGACTTTCGCGAATTTCACTTATAGATTACTAGCTGACCCGGCGAACATTCTTCCGCATCAAAAGTATTATCTGCTGTCCCGCTATGTTAATACTGCAATAACTTCGAAAATGTTTGTTTAAATTGCATGCTGTAAAAGGGCCAGGATCATCTATATTACATGCACAATGTTTTTAAGATTAATTGGATAAAAAATAATACTGTAATGTTTACAATCGCTTCGTAAATAGGCCATTATTTCTCGTAAATAGGCCATTATTTCTCGTAAAAGTAAAAAAATAAAAATGCTCATTGTGGGTTATCCCTAAGAGATAGAGATATGCCCTTGCGGACTTTTTTGTAGACCTTTTAAAGGTTTATAATAATGTAGTACGTTGTTTTCATTTATCACTTAGAGTTCAGGCAGCGTTTGCGATTAAAGTTCTAAATCTTGAAAATTATCACTTTTTTTTACTACACTATGCATGAATTATAGATCAAAACCACCCCGTTGACACCCTCTAACTATTAAAGAAAACCGCATCAAAATCCGTTGGGTAGTTTTAAAGATATGCGCATATAAGGGGACAGACAGCGACTTTGTTTTATACTATGTAATGAAAACAACTTTTATCGCGTTTATTTATTACTTATTTTTATTTATTTCCCGACGTTTCGAACTCTTTACAGAGATAATTTTCACGAGTGATGAACAAAAAGATGGTAGTTGTTCAAAAGCTATTTTCATTGATACAGAGAGCACCCACTTTTTGGAAATCAAAATCAAAAAGTTGATGTTAAAAAATATGATTTTTACTATTGGTAACCCACATCAGACCATGAAACAAAAAATTGAATATTTATTTATAAGATGTATTCACTAAAGAAAAAAAAATTGTTTGTAAAGATCCTTTGTTGTATTATTTAATAGGTAACAGTTGTTATTTTTTTAATTATTATTAAATTGTCTTATTTTACTAAATTAGTTGAAATCAAAGTACAACTATTATTAAATATTGATTGATTTTAAATTTAAATGAAAGTATTTGTTAAAAAAAATCTACCACTGGGTCAAAAACGCGGCCAGTCCTGAGAAAAACCCAGCAAGAAAACTCAGCGGCTGTTCTTCAAAACTGATTATTATTTCATTTTGGAAGGGCTATTGATAGTGCTATTATTTGTAAAATTTTGAGAAAAAAAAGAAACTTGGTTTCCAGGTTAATAAAGTTATTTTATTTCGATTGCACTACTCAAAATTCTACATTATTTTGGTTTCTGATGTGGGTCTGACCTGCAAACTATACTAATAGTATCTCGCTAATAAATAAACGCGATATAATCCTAAAAGTTGTTTTAATCTATGTAAGTATAATTTTTTTTTATGTCTGTTCACCGATATTTTCGTCAATTATGGACGGATTACATTTTTTTTTATTTTAATCGATAGTGTTTACTTTAGAGATGGTCCCATTTTCACCAGCTCAGGATCTGATGATGGAAACCAGGAGAAATCGAAGGCAACCTCCGAAAATTGTATGCGAGTATCGTGTTTTTGTTACGTAATAGTGATGTCTTAGGTATATTCTGTATGGTGTCAACATCTGATGCTGCTGTGCTCATGAAGAAGCCACCGAACTCCTCAACGGTTAGGAGTTTGAAGACAGCACTGCAAATTTTCGATAGAAACTACTTGGTAGTATGTAGGGCTAACGTGTGTCTTGTGAGGTATACTTGAGGCTGCTGTGCTGATGAAGAACCCACAGAACTCCTTAATGGTTAGGAGTTGGGAGACAGTACTGTATTTTTTTTATTTTCTGCAATACATTCAAGGCTACAATTGGTCTTCATATAATAATATATCAATCATTTAACAAACGGACTTGTAACAAGTGATAATATATTTAATAAACTGAAAGCCATGTAAATGAACTAACTTCTATGGAAGTCCACAACTCATTAATATCACTAAAACTAGTGAAAAAAAATACTTTTAAAAAAAGTTAAACCGACTTCTAGAAACGTAAACCACTAAATCTTTAAGTAAATGAAAACAGTACCTTCATAGCTAAAAAGCGATAAATAACGAAACATACTAATTTGTATACTTAATACAATATACAAAACGTAATACTTTTATAAAGTCATCTTTAACTATTATAATATTTACAAATGACACTTATTTTTGAAGTCGGTGCAAACCCAGGTAACGTACTCTATTGTGTTGTGTAGTAAAGAGTTTTTTTTTTTTGAAAAAATGTTTTATTTATTTATTGCTTGCCGAGGCGAAACGAAGTTCGCCGGGTCAGCTAGTCTTTAAATAATTCCAATGGAATTGTGTACTTTAGGAGTAATGCGTACATCGACTTCACACATTACTTCTGAAGTATTATTATTATTATTAGATTTTCTAGAATATTCTTCTTATATTATTATCATAATTCTTTACTGTTATGTTATGTTAAGTTATTATTCCGAACTACTAATAATAATAAGCCTTTATTGCTGATACTAGAGTTTACATTTTTAACATATTATAACTTATATTCTAAATCGGGTTTCTAGTTCCAGTGGTCAGAGTGTCTTGTGAAACATAGGCTTCCTCCAGCTCCTTCCATTCTTTGATTCCTAGCCTTTCTGGACCAGCTTGTACCTCCTATACTCTTAATATCGTCCACCCATCTTCTAACTTGTCTGCCTTTTTTTCTTTTTCCATCACATGGTTGCCATTCTGTAACGATTTTGGTCCATTTTATCCTGCTGTCTCTTTATTCAATTACCCGCCTCTGATTCAGAAGTTTCGGTCTAGAATCTCGGTAACTAATAATAAACCTTTAGTTCCTATTAAATTATAACATAACATACCTTCACGCCTTTTTCGCCCAAAGGTGTAGGCAGCGGCAGTTTGGCATCGACACGCCAAATTGTTATATTTCGTCCCAAATGGAATAGGTGGCGAACATAATGCCATAAACCGGGCACAAAGTAGTCAATCATTGATATTTATTACACATTATTTCAGAAAAGAATTCGAAGAAATCATTGGTATGAGTATAAAAATTGTATTTATTTTCGCATAATCAGTTCAATATATTTAAATACGCGCTCGGAACAAAATAGCGAATATGTATAATGAATTTTTGAATCAAAAATCAGTAACAACAAATCAGATCGTAACTAACTAATACAAATATTATTACACCGCAAACATTAAATCCAAATTTGATAATCGCCGACCCTTCAACCTGTCACCCGCGCGGTGGGGTGCAACCCTCGGTCGCGGCGGAGTCGAAAAGACCACCCATGGGACATTATCTAAACCGAATTAACTATTAGAGAGCAAAAAACTTCAGCGAATGTCCCAACAGATAACGACGTCACTGTTTGGGGATTACATCAAGTTAATTTTGTCACGTGGCGGATTTTAGATGTCATTTAAAGCAATCCGTAGTAATCTTTGATAGTAATTAAATATAACATCTCGAAATTTCACTAAACTGTTCTATAACTTAATATTGAATAATAGTTTTCTCTTAGGGGAATTTTGTAAACAGCTTTCTTCGGTATTCAAGGTCTATGACCAGTGTGTGTTACCAGCGATGACATATGGATCTGAGACATGGTCTCTAAATGCTGGCCGTATTAAGAAGCTTCAAGTCGCTCAGCGTGCTATGGAGAGGGCTATGCTCGGTATATCTCTGCGGGATAAGATCCCTAATACGGAGATCCGTAGACGTACGAAAATAACTGACATAGCCCGTAAAATTAGCACGCTGAAGTGGAGGTGGGCAGGCCACATCACTCGTAGAACTGACGACCGCTGGGGAAAAAAAGTTCTTGAGTGGCGACCACGGATTGGTATGCGTAGCGTAGGCCGTCCCCCTACTAGATGGACAGACGTACAAAATCAGCTGGAAGTCGCTGGATGCAGCTGGCACAGGATCGGGAGTTATGGCGTGCTAAGGGGGAGGCCTACGTTCAGCAGTGGACTAATCTGGGCTCATGATGATGATGATTTCTTCGGTAAATAAATCGAACGCCACAACCTCCGATCCTGTGCTATCTGCATCCAGTGGCTTCCAGCGTTGGTGTGGGCGTACCCCCACAACAACGCTGGAAGCCACTTACTCCACGTCGACCAATTCGTGGTCGTCACTCGAGAACCTTTCTCCCCCAATGGTAATCGACTCGTCAAGTGATATGGCGTGCCCATCTCCTCTTCACCGTGCTATACTTTCGGGAACTGTCGATCACGCCAGCTCTTCTGCGGATCTCCGTATTTCGGATTTTGTCTCGCAGAGAGATTCCAAGCCTGCTCAATAGCACGCTTCGCAACCTAAAGCTTTGTAATCAGTCCAACATTTAGAGACCACGGTTCATTTCCATATGTCCATAGTAAGCAAGTACATATTAGATACTTATGGAATAATGGAAACTTTACCAACAATCGCTGTGTACTTATGTCATTACCAGAAGTAAAAAAGTATTACCCACATTGAATCGAGTCTTTTAGGTATAAGTTACAGGCTTATGCTTATCGCTGAAGGCAATCACTTACGAGTAACAATTATATTAGTAGAGCCACGCAGTGCACTGCTTGAATGGGCCGGCTCGACAAGAAAATTGACGTTGAGTGGTTCGTGACGCGTTTCGGTTGGTGAGAGAGGTATCCGGAGGCCCACTCTCCAGTAACACGCAACGTAATTGTATCTATCTGTGCTGCAAATGTCCATGGATAGCGGTAGTTGTTTTCTATCAGGTGGCCCGCTTGCTCGTTTGCTCTTCTATTTCATAAAAAACGTATGATCACTGACAACACCAAGGAGATTCTAAATTCAAATACCTAGTTTTTTTTTTAATATCACATACATACATTCATAACTTCACGCCAAATCCCTTGCGGGGTAGGCATTTTTTAATATTTTGCAATGAAATAGGGTATTTTTTTTAAATGTTCCAAAGAGTTTTATATGAAAAAGGAATCATGCAATTTTTATTCTATTCAAATTAAACAGTATCTTTTCCCATTATAATAATAATATCTTGGACACATGACACACAGCGCCCTCTAGTTCCAAGCTAAGCAACTAAATGCTTGTGTTATGGATACTAGATAACGGATATTAATACATATATACTTTTCTTTTGTAAATACACACTTATAATACATAGAAAAACACCCAGACGCCACACAAATATTCATGTTTGTCACAAATATTTGTGCTCGGGTGGGAATCGAACCCCCGACCTCATTGCTGCAGCCGGTAGTTTTACCAATGCGCCACGAGGCCCGTCACTAACATATAACATTAACATATAACAAAACTGTCGTGATATTTAAACTTAGAGTTATTCGTCAAGCATGCACATGAGGTTTTTGCTGTCAGTCAAAAAGCGGTTGAGCGTAATAATT
Organism: Euproctis similis; assembly: GCA_905147225.2. Taxonomy (NCBI): domain Eukaryota; kingdom Metazoa; phylum Arthropoda; class Insecta; order Lepidoptera; family Erebidae; genus Euproctis; species Euproctis similis. The sequence continues at coordinate 20,714,485 of LR990106.1, forward strand.
TCGTGTGGGCAGATGGAAAATATTTAATTAAATATATTCATATATAAACGAATAGCAGGGTGGAAGAAGTAAAGAATAGAAATATTCAATCTATTTAATCTAAAGGGTGTCGGTATAACTTACAGATAACATCTCATCGCAAAAGGGTGGATACATTTAACAACTAACCATATTATCTACAATTGTGTACGCAATTCTTATATTTGCTATTGATTTACATCAAACTTGAGATCAGTTATTATCTCATTGACATATGGCCGAAATTAATAATCAATCTCCAATCTAAGATTGAAGCCCATCTAAGATCATTGTGTATCTGTCAATCGATTCGCCAAACAAAATCAATCCATGGATTGATTATTGGCACGCTTACCTATTAGTAGAAATGGATTGAAATATTGATCTTAAATAGCAAAATTCGGATTGGGATTGAATATTGGTTTCAGCCGATAGACTGCCCTAATTATAATCCCTGGTAAATACAACACCACAGTGATCATTCTTCGTTTATTTGGTTAAACGCGCAAAACTGAGTAGCTAGGTAATGGTCCAATTTGAAAATCTTTCAGTATTTTCACTGTAATGCTCATTACGCTACGAGCACTAGAACCGGAGTACTGATGATAAAATTACATTTTAGCTTAGTTAGCTAGTTGCTTTTAAAATTATTGTTTACTAGCTTTTTACTTCGTCCGCAAAAGTTTTTTTGTTTTCTCCCGGCTGTAAGTCCCCCTGCAACAATGTCCCACTATCGTATGAAAGAGCAAAACTCCCAACAAAAACGACTAAAAATCACTAACTCAATTTAGTTATCTGCCTATTGCCTACCCCCTAAGAACGACGGCGTGATTATTTATAGCCTATGACCAGGTAATCATCTATCACCATACCAAATTTCATCAAAATCCGTTCAGCCGTTTAGGCGTGAAAGAGTAACAGACAGACAGACAGAGTTACTTTCGCATTTATAATATTAGTATGGATTGTTCTACGTATTCCTTATGAGCGTGCTTTGAAAGAACATATTCCTAAAAATGAAGGAATCTTATAGAAAATGCTAGCTGACCCAGCAAACGTTGTCTTGCCGAAAAATAAAATTTAAAAAATAGGGGTTGATCGTAGGGGGTTGAAAATTTAGGGTTGCGTGTATTTTTGTATCCCGTTTTATAAAAAAAATAAGAAACAGAAATATGTCGAAAAATTAAAAAAAAATTGAGGGGTGGGCTACCCTTGTGATTTAGGGGGATGAAAAATAGATGTTGTCCTATTCTGAGACCTACCCGACACGCACATAAAATTTCATGAGAATCGGTCAAGCCGTTTCGGAGGAGTTCAATTACGCACATGTAGACTCGAGAATTTTATATATTAGATAACATACTAACCCCATTACATTCCCATTATTTTACGATGTAAACATATGAACACAATATTAACAACATGATCCCATTGTATTGTAATACCTGTCACCACATCTGTACGTACCATTAATTTAGTGACCAGTCTAGTTTGAACCCTCTCTCCCCTATATGATACTCGAATCACAAAATTAACAACTGTCAGGAATGCCATCGACTTTAACAGCAGAAATCGGCGACTTAGTAAAATTAATGTTAAATTAATTTCTATTAAAAGTTTGGAGAAGAAAGAAGTAAAGAAACCAGAACAGAGTTAAGGATAATAGTAAGTAGATACATACTTAATTACAGACAGAAAATTAGCGTTAGGAAAGAGCGTGAATGAGTGTTAAGAAGATTTCTGGGTGCTAAAAACCAAAGCAGAATTATTATTGTAAGAATTGTGCCTTATTGCGCCTTATTCTTTTTGCCAACCTTGCAAAGGTAAATCCTTTAGTATTTTTACTATTTAGCTTCATATGTAGACTGTATTTCTGTAATGTCTATCTGGTATAGAGTGAAAGGCCAGCTTATACTGGCCAAAAAAAACAAGTGTCGGGCAATATAGAAGCTGTGCCAATGACTTATAATAGCTTAATGAAATACAGTACCGTTTTATGGACACCCTGTGTTCAAATATTTGGGGTTGGGGGATCAATAGCGTGGGGTACATATGGTAGTGATAATAAGTGTGTGAAGATCTTGTTTACATTTTTTTTTTTAGATATCTAATAGGTAATTTCAATGCAAAAGTTTTGAAAGATATTGAGGATTGTTTGTTAGGGATCAACTAATCAACGAGATTAAGTGAGGATTGACAAATTAGTATTTGCAAATTACCCGAATTAACAACATATAGGATTTTTAAATATATTTGTTTGGAGTTTTGGTTAATTCTTATAGGTATTAAGAATTATATTATTTTTGGCACTTCACGGCGCCTTTGCATTTGCATGACTTTTTATTTCTTTGCCTGAAATTTTCTATTGTCAAAGTCAAAAGAATCTTTATTTTTATGGGTCTTCACAGACACTTAAAAATAGTCAACTAGTACAAAAATTTTGCTTATAGTAATTTAAAATGAAATATTTAACACGAGCGCTGGAGGAAAGAGCCTCCGTGGAACAAGAAAACACGGACACAACCGCCACGAGCGGCCCTATTCCGAGTGTAGGGGCTATCATGAGAAGAATCAGGCAAGAAGAAAATTTATTTATTTTAATATTATAATATTAATATCGCAAAACAAAGCAGTAGGCCATACTTGACCATTGATACATAACTATACAGTAATTAATATTTAATTGTGTACCTATTATAAATGTATGATGTCTTGAAATTCACAATGTCATCACTTCTAGTAACATATCTTTGCCGTGTACCTAATGCCCTATTAACCGACAAAAATAGATTACATAGTATAATCAATAAAATAACAGTTTTATGGCTACTAAACGATTCCCAGATAACCAAATAAAATAACAACCAGTCAACATTCTTTTCTTTTACAAAAACAACCATTAATCTTTTTTCTTCTGTCTCTCTCTCTTGGACACAGCTTCGAAGTGTCATAAATTTAACAAAAACAAAAGACTGCTACCAGGTCTGACGTGAGATGAGCGTGCAGCTAAATTATTTTGTCGTCTTATCAAGCAGTAGCGCCCCCTACAGCGATGATGGCTCACTTAGTGATGTGCGGTCTTTTCAAAATTTATACGGGTTCAGGGTATTTATAGGTTAGGTAAAACATTACAGAGTAATATACTAATATCGCCAAATTAATCTATAAAAGATTTTTTTATTTAATATAATTAATTTCATAGAACAACATAGTTTACGTTTTACTATATACGTGTTCTGACTATCATGTTATGTAACATAACATAACTTCACGCCCTCTTCTACCCGAAGATGTAGGCAGTGGCTGTTAAGCCTCGACTCACCGATATGTTTACGTCCCAAATGGAAGAGGTGACGAAACTATTGCCATCCCGGGCACAAAGTTTTTAGTCGTCGATATTTATCAGTATCACACATAACTTCCAAAATAATTCGAACCCGCGACCTCTGGATTCAGAAGCAGTATGCTCGACCACTGGATCTTTAATATTTACTTGTTTAAGAATGTTTTTGTCTAAAATTTGGTTATTATTCTTAATATCATTTTTATACAATTTGGAGCTATCTCCAATATCATATTTATCATCATTATATATATTTTATTGTACTTTGACTAGAAACAAATACCTATGTCCAACTTCTAAGACGATCTCAAATTGTGCAATTTTATTTAACCAATGATCAACTCGACATACCGTTTGTGATATGTCTCCGGTCGTAAAAAAAAAGTAAATTATGTGGACCCCCGTACCCTCTGGGGTGGTTTTGGGGTGAGTTGTAAGCGCAGCGGGCAACCTGGCGGCATCCGTGGGCCACGCCGCGCCGCTCTATAGGAGCCATCGTCGATGTTTTGTTATGGTAATGTTGACAATTCAATCGGACCACTTACAGATGCTTTAGTAGTTTTTTTTTTTTGCGTCAGACGTAATAAGTACCGTTTTGTTTAGAATAATGGGTTGACAATAATACTTTCGCGATTAATTAGCATATTATTTATTTGTCTAGAAGGTGGGTAAGAAATCTGAAGTATCCAGTCTGAATCCTGTTTAAAATCATAACTAATGACTTATCAGAATTATTTGCAAATTTAGGTTCTTTTTTCTTGAGTGTACTAATAATGGCAAGTATGTAAAAGTCAATGTGAAAAGTGAAAATCTTCAATGCAAAATAATAATTTCATTCATATTACAGCAAACCCCATTTACATTACCCAGCGAACTTTATTTCGCCTCGGAAGAAATAATAATGGTCATTGTGTGTTATTGATAAACAACTTTTAGGATTGTATCGCGTTTATTTATTATTTATTTATATTTATTTCCCGACGTTTCGAACTCTTTACAGAGATCATTTTCACGAGTATGAACAAAAAGATGGTAGTTGTTCAAAAGCTATCTTCATTGATACAGAGAGCACCCACTTTTTGGAAATAAAAATCAAAAAGTTGATGTTAAAAATATCATTTTTACTATTGGTAACCCACATCAGACCATGAGAACAAAAGTTAAATACTTATTTATAAGATGCATTAATACATCCTGCCTCTGAAGATCCTTTGTTGTATGATTTAATAAGTAAAAGTTGTTATGTTGTATTGTAATGAGATTCGCGAAAATCTTAGAAACAAATATAAAAAAAATTGTGTGTTATTCCTAAGAGATAGACATAAACCAAACTGGACTTTTCTGTAGACCTTTTCAAGGTGTATAATAATGTAGTACATTATTTTGATCTATCACTTAGGGTTCAGCCAGCATCTGCAATTAAGGTGCTAAATCTGGAAAATTATGACTTCTTTTTTCAAACCACCACATTGACATTCTCTATTTATTAAAAAAAAAACTTCCTCAAAATGCGTTTGCTTCTTAAAGATACAAGCATATAGCATATAGTCAGACAGCAGAAAGCGACTTTGTTTTATACTACGTAATGATTTTATAAGTTTTACTTGCATTTTTATCAAAATCACTATTATCAATTTCATGCAACGCCTTCGACAAATTAGCAAGCAATTCGTATTCTAGCATACGCATTCAGAAATTTACAAATAACATTGAGATCATTATGGCCTTTATTAAATCGTCTTTATTGTGTTCCTGGTAATCTGGATGTATGAATAAATTTGAACTAGCAATATTTAATTACCGTCTTTAGTTTCAAATCATAGCCAAGTATTCTAATATTAAATACATAACTACTTAAGGCGTGAAGATAGAAGAAAAAAGATTAGCTAAATCACCAAAGAAAAATCAACAAGTTTTATAATAGTTCAACACATAGCTTTGTAACTTTTCGTAAATAGTACCTAATTAAGTAGTTAGATACACTAATCTAAGTAATATCACCTTTAATAGTAATTAAAATGAACGGAAGAGATAACTAAGAAATAAAAAAAAACTGTCGCCAACCTTTATCAAAGGCAAATCAACACATTCAAATTGAAAGAGACCGCCGCAGACAGGTTGTATTACCATAGATTTACGCACCATTAAATTCGCAACAAAAAAAAACTTACAAAAAGGTTGCATGAGAAGACAAAAGATGTCGCGCTTTTATTTTATCTCTATGGTAGTGGACATTTTTTAGTGTTTTTTTTTTGTGGATTCATTTTTCAAATCTGAATAATATTGGTTGACCATCACATAAATTGTGTTAAACAAAATGAGTCAATTCTACACTTAGCAAAATTATTATTGTGAATGTTTCCAAACAGCACACACCATCTTTCTTTAGTTTTTATTTGTGCCTCAGAACCGATTTATTTCACGTTTTCCGAAACTTTCATTTTTTAGTTCTGGGAAAATCTCAGAACTAAAAATTGGATTTGATCTATTTTTATGTCTGGCAAATTAAAAAATGAAAATTACCTATTGATTTTTTTTCGTTTCTTTGACAATTTCTTTGATTGTTACTTTATTCAAGCATGTTTTATTACAAATGATAAGTTTTCTTTGCACTATTATTATATTAGTTCAACGCCCTCATAACAAAATAAACTGTTGTTCTTTGTATAATTTTATGTTTAAAAATACAAGATTCTACAAATAAATACGCCCATTTAACAATTATAGAACAATATTATCATAAATATGATATCTGTATGATTGGATCTCCATATTGGACATTCGAGAAGGCGACCATATTAAAATCATATAAACACGTTGGTAAAACATCAAATATTTAAATAAAACCGAGTTGTATTCAAATCAGACACTAAAACGTTATAACTAAAAATCGGCCGATAAAAATCAAAACAGTAGCTAAAAAAATTCCATGTCGGCTATCAGAAAGCTATGGAACCGAGAAATTCTTAAAATATATTTAAATATATATATATACCTACTTACAAACAACTGATTTTTATCAATACATTTTAATAGTCGACTCTTGAAGCGTGAATGAAGTAAAATGTTGGACGTTAGGACGTTTATCGATCGCTAATTGGCGGGAAAGGGTGACGACACTGATGTTTTTTTTTAAACTTAAATACTCTGTGTCACCGGAATTTCTCATATTGACTTCACCAAGCGTTGGATAAAAATTCGGTAATAAAATCACTTCAAGAACGCCGCTATACCACGTATATGTTAGAACCAAAATGGTTATGCTTTCTGTACTATTCTTAGTTAACAGCTAATTAAAACGCTAAGATGTTCTCGTAAAAGTTAATTATTTTTAACTTTTCAGTGTAAAATATGGTAATGTGATTATTTTTTGTTGGATTTATTATATTAGGTGCAAGACTTCTTTTTTCTTAATCATACCTTCACGGCTATTAAACCCGATAGTGAGAAAGCGGCAATGATATCTCGTTACACGAGTTATTTATTTGATCCTGTGGAATGAGCGGCGCAGCCTATTACATACTTCAAGTGCAATAATTAATATTTATCACATACAAGGTAACTTCCTACAAGATGTAATAAAAGTCACCGGTAAAAGTACCGGGTTTCGAAATCAGTAGGTACATTTAAATACTTGTAAGCCTGAATAATATGTACTGTAAAGCACTAGTTGTTGAAGTTCCAGTATTTTTTATTTTTTTTTATGGGATAGAAGGGCAAACGAGCAGGCGTGTCACCTGATGGTAAGCAACCAACGCCGCCCATGGACTCCAGCAACACATATAGTGTTACTGTAGCGTTGCCGACCTTTCAGGGATAGGGAAGAGGAAAGGATGGGTAAAGGGGGGTGGGCCTCCGGGTACCTCTCTCACCAAACGAAACGCGGCATGAGCCACTTTACGTCGACCTTCTGAGAGGTCGTGGTATTTCACCGGTCGAGCCAGCCCATTCATGCAGCGAACTGCTTGGCTCTACCACTGTTTAAATAGTAGTAGATTGTAAATACCAGATACTGTTGCAACTCAAAGAAACAACTTAAACAAACAAAACCTACGGAATAAAATTACTCTTAATTCTAAACAATAGTCAACTTGATAAATTATATGTACCAGTCACGGGTGCAATGAGTGCGCCGGCTTCTCTGGCATCCCAAACACGGATTGAAGTGTCAGCTAGCTCTCGGGCGAAGCGCCCAGTCAGCAGGCGTTATACTGCTACCGAACCCAGCCGGTTAACGAGGAGCGCAGGAATTCATGCTACTCTACTTATGAATACCAAGGGGAAAGGAGAAGGGGTTAACTTAACACCGTAGATATTACCTGAGAGTTAATACAAGATTATCCGTTGAGACATGGAATCATTTTGGTGGAACCTATTGGGCATAATCTTCCGACTCGACAGTGTGTATCTAATCGGATTTCAATTCGAGACCTTTAAGTCAGAAGCGGAATGCTGACCTACTACGCTATAGAAACTGCAAATTTTTATATTTTTCTCGTCGGTTTATAAATCATCAAATAATTTCGGACATTAATCTAAATCAAAATAATTATGACTTCATAACCTAACATCGTTAATATCCATCAAAATTCTGTTAGCAATAAACGATTATGAATATTGCGGCTATTTTTCCATCAGGCGCAAAATATGTATAATGTACACAGAACAGTAAGTAAACATTATAAAAGAATGCACAAAACTTCTAAATTTAAATGAAACACGCCAGAAAATCGTAAAAAAAAATGTAATTTGTGAATGATTTACAACATAATTTGGACGGGTTTTATGCGTTGTTTATTGGCAATATAAAATAATAGGCCAACATGGGGGTAATGAAATAATATGAGTCGGACATTCTTTGTGTTGAGATAAAGATCTCGATACAATCCACCATGTTGCCGTTGATTGTAGAATGTTAACTAAATTGTTGTCAAATATTGAAGACGGGTCGTCGCATTGCATATATAGATGTTAAAATCTGATAGAGTTGTCAGTTACAATAGATCTATTTTAAGATCATACTCGTGAGTCACAAAATACATAAAATAACTTCATGTATATTTTTATAATATATATAAAATCTGATTTTCGCTGAAATAAACGAGGATATCTGTATACTAATAATGGTAGGTACTTTTAGGATATGTATAATGACGGAAGTGTTCATATTTTGTATTTCATGGAATACAGCTTACAAATTGCTTTAAAAACTTTAAAAGCTTTAAAAACTGCAGTCTTTAGAATTACCTTATAAATAATGTCTTACCTCAACACTGAAGTAGTAAGACCATAATATGCAGAGATAACGGAATCAACGCTGATAACAGTTGATGCTTTATAAGCAGAACTCTATCTATTTTTTTTGCATAAATAAAAAATATGTTTTTTTTAAATTTAGCTGTTGGTCAACAATTAAACCAACTCGATTATAATATTAATTTATTAATTTTGATCACCCTACATAATATTACAAGTACTATTGACTGACTCTCCGTTTATTTTTTGCCCTTTTGAACTCAAGAACTGCTCAATAAACTGCTAGGATTCTTTATACATTTATTCGGTATAATTTATTATACATATTTGACTTCAAGTTAACATAAATCGTCGCTAAAACTAGAACTAATATATTAAAAGGTAAGTCCTAATATTAATTACAGTACGTGTGGAAACGAACAGGTGTTACTAAACAAACGACATCACATCAATTCAACAACAATACGTCGTAGTTCGGACAGACAATTGTTAAAAAAGAATGTTACACATAAGTGTAATTGTTAATTATTTTTATAACTTTACATTTTTAATTTACTCCTCGACTTGCTATTTTTATTTTATCTTATTTTGGAGGTTGACGTGGCTTTTTGGGTACAATTTAGTCGGTCATTGATATATTATTAGATATACATACATACATAACTTCACGCTAATTCGCTTTTGGGGTAGTTAGAGAGGACGGAGCGCCATAAGGCATGATTTTTGCACAGTTTACTCCTGACATCACTGAAGTGTGTCGTGGCTCTTCACGACTCCTACATAAATCCGCTTTTGCATTGTAGGTATAACTGCTTAGTCAATCTTGCATCATGCATTCTTTCTACGTGTGAACCACGGCAGCATGTAGTTTCTTTCTAATAATTTCATACATAATAGACACTTAAGTATAATGCCTATACGGACTAAATAGATATTTCTGATTCAAAGGTAGAACTTTGATCCATTTGGCCACCAAGACTGCTACATTGGAAGATATTAGTAAAATAGGGATAAAATCACTTTAATTTATTTAATACTTTATTGCTTCTTTGCAATGAATTACAATAGAAATATTTAAGTACCATACTTACAATTAATTAAAATCTAGAAATGATTTAATATTTCCAAATTAAAATGATTTGTTCAGATAATATGACAATTAATGTGTATTTTATCATTACATAGTATAAAACAATGTTGCTTTCCGCTGTCTGTCCCCTTATATGCTTAGATCTTTGAAACTACACAACAGATTTTAATGCGTTTTCCTTATTAGATAGAAACGGGGTAGTTTGTATGTATAATTTATGTATATTGTAGTAAAGAAAAAGTGATAATTGATGCGATTTAGCACTTTAATTGTAAACGCTGTAAAAACTACTTTTGATGCGTAACAAAGTTCCCCGGGTCAACCAGTTACTGATATCTCATAAAACACAGTTCAAATACAAAAGCTAATACAAAAAATTTAAATATTAGGTACAAATCGTAGTTCTCACATGATGTTGAAAATTTCAACCGTCTATATTAACAAAAAATCATAATTATCCTGCCCGTATCCTATTTTAAGTGGGGTCAGCACAACATCTCGTTCCTTCAAACTATCCGCGTTGTCAAAAGATGTGGTTTTAGGATTAGCTGCCAGAATGACGTCAGCACTCCTTGCGAATGTTTTCGATGGAGGTTTATCTTCCACTTGGAATAAAATGCAGCAATAGAAGATCCTCTAGAGTACTCTAGATTTTAATCGCGGTGCTCTTCCATTATCCTGTCGATACTGGTCGCCAGGTTGCTATGTTTAACACCAGCACATACCACTTCTAAATGAGTATCCATCCTACCAATAAAGAAGAGTGTCGGAACCGGTACAAATTGGTAATAAAACATTTTTCCAAATCGAATCAATGATTTTTAAGATCGTGTCGTAAAAAATCTGCTCTCTATGATATTATCATAGACAAGCTCTGAGCAGTGGTATCACGATCACTAAATTGTCATTTAAACAAATGAGTGTTTCCGTAAAAAAAAAAACTATCCAAACCTCTGAATGGTCCAACCTTGATAAGTCTATTAACCGAATCTATTATATCTTACCGCGATAGAATTAAACGTTTTCAACCCTTATCTGTTGTATTTAATCAGTCAGATTAGGGTGGGCTTAACAAGCCTACGGCCTCGTTTGAATGGGGATGAACAAATAAAACGTTTTATACCACCTTCTAATAAACACCTGGCTTTTAATGATTTAATGTTGACAATTATAAGTGATTAGTTTTATAAAACATTTTTAAAGTATTTTTCCATGACGTTATAGGTAGCAATAAACTAATGATCAAAATAAAAATCTTGAAATATTGTTAGATTTGTATAAAAGTTGATATAAGCACTAAATGTGCAATGTGCACTAAATCTCGGTGGTCCAGTGGTCGAGGTCCCGTTTCTGATTTAAAAATCGTGGGATAGATTCCGGACTCCTACCAATGATTTCGCGGTATTTTTTACCATTGGTAGAGACACGCAGCTCGCTGCATGAATGGGCTGGCTCGATATACCACGACGTCTCAGAATATCGAACGTAACGTGGCTCTTGCCGCGTTTAGCTCGGTCGGAGGCCCAATCCCTTTCCTCCTCTTCCCATCCCACTTCCGAACCATTCCGTACCCCATTGTGAGGGCCGGCAATACAACTGTAACACTGTATGTGTTCAGGCGCCCATAGGCGGCGTTTGTTGCTCACCTTCAATTGAGACGCCTGCTCGTTTGCCCCTCTACAACGTAAAAAAAAATCGGAAGTTATCGACAAATATCGATGACTGACAACTTTGTGGTGACCGGTGTATGGCAATAGGTTCGCCACCTATTCCATTTGAACGTTACATAAAGATTCGGCAAGTAGAGGTTTAACAGCCACTGACTACACATTCGGGTAGTAAAAGGCGTGAAGTTAAGTGTGTTTGAATATAACAATATGTATGTTTAAATATACACCTGCCAAATAAAGTTTATTCCTGTAACAAAATGTAAATATTGGACATTGCGAGCATATCTAAATGCTCCTTAATTCAATATTTTGACTTAGTTTCTAGCATTTAAATCGTTAATCGGTCGTTTGATAAATTATGACTATTTGTACCGATTAAATAAATCGCTTTTAATTTGTTAAACCCTTTTTGTAGGAAGGAGGTGTGAGCGTATCATATGGTTTATCTTACTAATAATTTTGTTTAAGATACCGGTGAAAAGAGTTTGTGTTGTGATAACAAAAAGATAGAGAAATTAAACTGTAACAAAGACAAATTTAATTGTGATTGGGACAGGAAAAGAGATCTTTAAAGTGTCACTAGAATACTTATTACAGAGTAGTAAGTTATCTCCTTTCCTCATAGTAGATTAATGTTTATAAATATTGAATTTATTGGAGAAAAAAAATAAAAGACATTATTTGTTGTGGCTCGACCAGTAAAATACCACGGCCTCTCAGAACATCGGCGTAATGTGATTTATGCCGGGTTTCGTTCTCGGAAGGTATCCAAAGGGCCACCTCCCCTTCCCTACCTTTCCCATCCTACTACCTTAACTGTGCCAGGCTGTGTTGCAGGTTTTCATGGGCGGCGGTGGCTGTTTTTCATCAGATAGCCCTACTGTTCCATAAAAAACTACCAGTAAATCCTTCCAGTTCTACTGAGAACCATCTGGACATGAAAATGTTATTTAAGTTATGTGTATTCATTTAAAATTATACTTGAAAATAATAACGCCATCTAGTTCACAAACTGAGCAAACTGTGTGCAGAATATTAAAATAGTCTGATTTGCTCTCATTTCGTAGCAGTAGTAACCAACTATCATCAAATATTCTAATCATGGGCTCCAGATATTTTATAAAATCGCGCACTTTTACTCGCCTAATCTCAATTTGTTTATTTTTTTCAAATTAAACTTTTTTTCACGTACGCTCACGCATGTTACATTTTAAAAAAGTTACTACGTGCATACGGCTCTACCATAAACACAGTGCATTAAAGACGTATTTAGAGTAACCTGGAAATTTTCGAATCATATTATTATTAAAAAGTGCAAATTTGAAATATACAATGTGAATTCTACTGTAAAGTTTGTCTATTAAAGTCGAATTTGATGTAGCTTTTTGTATGGTTTTAGATTAACCCAAAATAAACTTTAAAGAGATCAGATAGTGTTTGTTTTCAGTTGTATTGTAAATTCAAATGTTAATTTCTAACGAGACGAGCCTTTTGTTTTATTTAGATTTCTATGCATAAGTTGTTACACAATATGTAATTTTGTTTTCATCTCGGCATGTAGCTAATTTTTTTTGTTCCGGCTCCTAAAAATAAAGAGCTATTACATTTAAAGATGAAAGCAAATAATAAATTACCTTTTTTTTCAATTGTAATTACACTTGCTCTGTCCCTCCTCATTTGGCCGTGCTGTGTTATGACTGATGATGAGTAAATGGCTAGCTTGTCATACCTTATTAATCAATAACAAACACACAATACTTTCGAAAAGCCTGAAATTTTAAGACTTTGTGTCAGAATTTGAACTCAGAAGCTTTAAGGGGTAAACGAAGAATACATGCTACCGAGATGCTAATATTGAGATAGATGTTTGGAGTGACGACAATGGATAAGAAACGGAATGAGTATGTAAGGTTGAAAGTAGCGTCAATAACTGAAAGGATGGGAGTAAATCGCCTGGCGTGGTATGGTCATGCTATGAGGAGGGATGATACACATGTTATGGAAAGAATGATAAACTTGAATGTGGAAAGAAATAAGAGAAGAGGAAGACCTAAGAACATATGGATGGATTGTGTGAAAGACGATATATTTAGGAAAGGTTTTAATATGGAAGATGCGAACGAAAGGGAAGTGTGAAAAATAAAAACCGCTTGAGATGACCCCAGATAATAGAAACAGGCCAGGAAGATGATGAAACTTCTCCTCAGACACTCGGTATTAGGCCACTAGGTCATCGAGACAATATAATAGCTTCAATCAACCACAATATTGTGGTCACACATAAGAATGGATGTTACCAGCATCCAAAATTCAGAGGGAGTCAAAATTTGGAAGCTACGAGTAGTTGGTATAAAACTTGAACCAACTTCCGCCATCACCCTCAATCATAGATCTGTAGACAATCGATTAATCGATGTTGCCAGCCAATCCAGTACGGACACTACAGTTGTTCCGTGTCCTACTGTAATTAGCCAGTTTATTTTCCAGGAAAAGCAATATAAGTTGTTCAGTGATATGAAGCAATCAACCATTACGTGACAAAATGAAGTCGTTTTAAACAATATTACATAATAACAAACATTAGTTACATAGAAGTCCGCATGTTATTACTCTGTTGGACGATAAGTATGCTGACAGAATTTAATGTTCGAAAGCTGCCTATTCACGGTACAATTTAATACATCTATTAGGGCTTAGCTAAATAATTTCTTCAATTGTAATGAAAAGAAGATCTCAATATTCTTCATCAATTAACTAGTACACAAATTGAAGAGTTTAAAAATATAAGTAAGTGAAAGTGTTATGAACAGGTAATTTAGTCTTCATGAAAATAATAAAAATATTAAAATCGACTTATAGAGGCTCATCCAACGGTTCGTTCGGTGAGGTAGGTATCCCAAGGCCCAAACCCTTCCCCTCTCCCCTCCCCATCCTACTTCTCACTCCTCTATTCCATTTAAAGGATGGCAAGTGTAGCACTATGTGTGTTGCAGGTGTCAATAGGCAGTATTAGTTGCTTACCATCAGGTGACACGATTACTCTCCTATCCCAAAACTAACACTCGACACATAGCACTCTAACTCGCTTAGTCGGATAAAAGGGATCTATTATTGATCATTCGGTTAACTTCCCAATTGCCCATTGACTAGGCGTCATTATATACGGCTAATAAATGCTCTACATATGTAACTCCACTTATTTCCAATATAACTATTGCGAGTACATTGCAGTATTAACTTATACAGATGCGTACATGTTACAAATGTGAATCATTGTGAAATCCGCACGGTTACTTTATCCACAATCTTTAATGATCAAAACTTGTTCTTTTTTTAAGGGATAATAAAGCGAGTAGAACATCTAGTGATAGATGAGGAGTGCCATCATCCACATCTGCAGTATCAAGTTGCATTGCTGACTTTTAAAATAGAGTAGGAAGAGTGATGAGGAATAGGGAAAAAGATGAGCCTCCAGACATCTCTCTCATCGAATGAAACACCACGTGAACCACTTTACTTCGATTTTCTGAGCCTGTACGGTTCGGTCGGTGCCTGCTGGAAGCTGCGTGACTATAGAAAATTAAACTGAAATAATAGTAATTGCTTAGTACTTTACAAATAAATATCTTATTTGATCCCTAGCCACATTGACCAAAGTGTGAGCTTTCTCAACTAAAGAACTTCCAAGCTATATTAAATAGAGTCAGACCACAGAGACTGTTAAAGAAACTTCCAATAAATTTAGACTTTTGTACGCTTTGTTTGTTTTTACATACATATCTAAGTCAGCATATCAAAAAAAAATGAAATGGTTTTATTCCCTTCGCAGATAAAACCAAGGCAAGGTTTTTATACTTTGTTTTCATTTTATATTGTGTATGGTTAATTATTATTGCGAACGAGTCCTCCAATTTAACACACAAACAGAGCAGAAAGATAAGTCATACAATCATCACTATAGCATAGCGAACTTGAAAGTGTTTCAACAAATAGGTATAATTGCGTTGCAAAATAAGTTAGTTCAAATCTACTGATTTACTAGTTTTTCGACGATTTTATACCGACTAAAAAATTGCCTATATTTATTAGTAGCTTTCCGCCTCGCGGTTTTATTCGGGTACAAACACAATGGCGATGACGATGATGATTAAATATATGCCTATGTTATACTGAGTGAATGCAGCTTTCCAATGATGAAAGAATTTTTGAAATCGGTTCACTTGTTTTTGAGTTTACTCGTTACATAGAAATATACAAATCTTTACTCGTATATAGTAATATTAGTATACATTAATTCCTTATTTGAAACAAGCACTCAATTCCATAAACGATTTTGCTTTGATCAGTAAATTATACTATTTTCTATATCATTGGTTGCATCGCGTATATTAGAATATAGATTATAGCCGTCAGGAATAGATAGTTTCTGTGAGCCAACATGATTCTATTGTCCCGGTGGTTGAGTGTCTTATTGTTCAGTAATATTTAGCTTCTTCGTAGCTTCAGATCCAATTATTATTTTTACTATATCCGACCCAATTCTCCACGGTCCATCTAAATATCCATATAATTTTCACAGTGAAGGTTAATTTAAATATATGTATTATGAGTATATATTGATGTATTGAATAAATACGAATATGATCAGTCATCATTATTACACACGTCAATATGTGTCAATATCAAGTGTCGAATATTGCAGTAATACTTGTGAACTTTTACTAAATGCAAGTCACACACAATGTGGAACTGTGTTTCACAATATTATTTAAGTTAAACTATAAAGATACGTTACAATTCTGCAATGTACAAATCCAAACACGAAATGAATATATTGTTACATAAATAAACATAACATAACTTCACGCCTTTTCTACCCGAAGGTGCAGGCAGCGGCTGTCAAGCCAACGACCTCGACGTTATATTTACGTCCTAATTGAATAGGTGGCGAACCTATTGCCATATCGAGCACAAAGTTTTCAGTCATAGATATTTATCACACATAACTTCCGAAAAGAACTTCGAAAAGTCATTAGCCTGAGTAGTAAATGAAATATGTGCTGGCAGTATCACAATCGAGTAAGGAAATAAGTCGATATAAATGCAATCGAAAATTAATACTTGTGTAGGTACAATACATATTAATTATTATATAAATACAATTATAATAATTAATACAAATCGTTTCACCTGCAATATAATGAATTTACGTAATTAATTAAAAGGTAAAAAAAAATAGATATAATTGCTGAGTTATGAAAGAAATCGATGAAACAATTTAATATTTTATTATGTCATTCTAAGAGTCACTTTTAACTTTCTTGCATTTTTATAAAATACTAGCAGACCGCGCGAACTTCGTACCGCTATATTGTATGTAGCTTCCCGCCTCACGGTGTTACTCGCATATAAACAAAATGTCGATGACGACGATTATTGCACATGGCCTATGTTACTCAGTGATAATGTAGCTTTCTAAAGACAAAAGAATTATCAAAATCGGTCCAGTACTTTTTGAGTTTATTCGTTACATACAAAAATACAAATCTTTCCTCTTTATAATATTAGTATAGACAACGTTTGGAAAGACAACGCAGAAACGAAGTACTTATCCTGCCCTTGTTCCAATAATTCCAGTTTATGTGGGGTCGGCAAAACATGTTATCTTTTACCATTCTCTTCCATGATTCATCTCCGCACTTACTCCCTTCATACTCATATCTACATTTATACAGTCCATCCATCTCTTTTTCGGTCTTTTTTTTTATTTTTATGGGATAGGAGGGTAAGCGAGCAGGCGTGTCACCTGATGGTAAGCAACCAACGCCGCTTAAGGACACCAGCAATACATATAGTGTTACTGTTGCGTTGCCGACCTTTAAGGGATAGGGGAAAGGAAAGGATGGGGAAAGGGGGGTGGGCCTCCGGGTACCTCTCTCACCGAACGAAACGCGGCATGAGCCACTTTACGTCAATCTTCTGAGAGGTCGTGGTATTTCACCGGTCGAGCCGGCCCATTCATGCAGCAAACTGCTTGGCTCTACCACTGATTAAACTTCCTCTACCAATGTGTCTATCCACAGTGATTCTCATCACTCTCCATGTAACATGCTCCATCATCTTGTCCGTATCATCATGGCAATAAAAACTGGTCTTAAAGGAAGTCTCATGTCAACGAAAGATCTAATATTGCGAATCCTTTCTGAAGCCTCCATACGGAATCAAACCGTATCTGTAACCCAATGTTGAGTGTTGTAGACAGCTTTCTCTGAGACCAATTGAGCTGGGTTTGGATGCAAAATACATTAAACTTCTGCTCAATTCAGATCTTTATTCATAAACGTCAAAAACCTCTCTTATTTATTTTATTTTGATGAATATAATTTATTTGAAGAGTGCATAAATAAATATTGTGTAAATAGTTAAAGCGTCTACTTGTCACCGTTATTAGGTATTATTGAGCATGTGAGTCCCCCTTAAATTTGTATTTAATTTTTAGTGTTTATTGGTATAGTGGCAATAGAAATACATCATTTGTGAAAATTTCAACTGTCTAGTTATAACCGTTCTTGCGATAAAGCCTGACGGATGGACGGGAAGCAAAGTCTCAGTAATAATGGTCCTGTTTTGGGAACGGATCTAAAAAACTTTTAATAAGAAATTTTAGAACTTCTTTATGGGAATGGTTCCTTACCATCCCGTTAAAGAAATAAGGTTTAAATTATTTAGCTATATACGATTTATAAATTTAAGATTTTAAATTTGAGGTTGGATTGAAAGAGAGTGTCGGTGTAAAAATAAGAAAGGCCATGCTCCGATGATTTGGACTTGTGAAGAATGGACGACGCAAGATTGACCAAGCCGATATACAATCCAAAAGCGGTTGGATGTAGGAGGAACACCAAATAGAACCAGTTCTGGAGGAGGGTGATGTCAGGAGCGTGCAAGAAAAGAGTTATGAAAATCAAAGAAGCGAGTGAGACGTGTAAGAATCGTGCCCTGTACTCTCTGCCTATCAAACAATGGATTTGGCGTGACATAGCTTCACGCCAAATCCATTGTTTGATAGGCAGAGAGTACGGTAGAGTATGGTTTAAGAAACATTGACGTGATTCTGTCCACATCTAGAAAAAACATAAAAGACCTTGGAACCTTGAGTGGAAAACGTTCATAACAGTTATATGTAGGCCTCGGTTAACTTAAGATTACGAAACACTACATATACGCTATATAGAAATTTTATTACCGACAATATAGCTATAAAATTATTATATTGATCGCTAAAAACAGGCTTTTATTAAATGCAATCTGAAAATGGCATTGCTTCACATCACTAATGGATCGAATGGTTTGTGAATCTGTGGTACACTTGTTACGTAATGTACCTTCGCTTAAAAGATTGTACCGAGACACATGCATATGCACAGTTCTTTTGCCAAGTAATTTTTTTTTTAATATGTATGTATGTACCTTATTGTACGAAAAAAAACAAAACCGGATGGATGTAGGAGTCGAGAACGGCCAAGACACACATTCCATGACCAAATAGAACGTGTTCTGGAGGAAGGTGATGTTAGGAGCCTCAAAAACCGACGCGCGTGCAAGAAAAGGGTTATAAAAGTCAACGAAGGGAGTGAGGTCTGTAAGAAATGTGCCTCATGGCGCTCTGTTCTCTCTGCCTACCCCGCAAGGGATTTGGCGTGAAGTTATGTATGTATGTACCTTATCGTGTATAGCCAGATCTATAATAAAACCTTTTTTTTATCTGACAGTAAAAAATATATTCGACCTTTTCAAACTATTTGTTTGGACTTATGTAAAACTATGTATTTGTTGATACAAGTAATTCTTATTAATAAATACATTACGTTTTGTCCTTATTAGACTTATTAATTTATAATTAAACAAGTGTCGTGCAATTTTATTTCATCTCCAGAACTTTCCATCAAAGGCTTGTGCACTTTTTATTATGATATAGAGAGAAATAAGCAGAAGCCTTGTTCACCACGAATCCAGTTTTTTAAGCTATTGGGGGGGCAAACGAGCAGGTGTGTCACCTGATGGTGAGCAACAGACGCCGGACACTCTAACACATATAGTGTTACAGTTGCGTTGCCAGCCTTTACAAAGGGCTATGGAAGGGCTCGGAAGAGGGATGGGAAGGAGAGGGAGAAAGGGGTTGGGCCTCCGGATTACTCTCTCTTTGAGCGAAACGCGACATGTGCCACTTTACATCTATATTCTTAGAGGTCGTGGTATTTCATCGGTCGAGCCAGCCCATTCATTCAACAAGCTGAGTGGCTTTACCACTGTCACTGTTTTCTTTAAAATAAAATAACACAAATAATAATAGTATAAAACATAATATAACATAACTTCACGCCTTTGTTACCCGTTGGTAGCGGCTGTTAAGCCGCGTCTCGCCGTTATGTTTACGTCCCAAATCGAATAGGTGGAAACCTATTGCCATACCGGGCACAAAGTTTTTCAGTCATCGATATTTATCACATGTAACTTCCGAAAACAACTTCCAAAAGTCATTGATGTGGGCCAGTGTCTGGATTCGAACCCGGATCTCTGGATCAGAAGCCATGTGCTCGACCACGTGGACCACCGAGCCTTTTAATCTATATTATTTATTATTATTACCTTTCTCTCAATATCAAGATATATTTTTATTATGTTTTCGTCACGATTGCAAATAATTAAATTAACATTTATGTGATTACATTTTATTATTATTGCTTGTACAATACAAATTTTCTAACAATAAAATTGTTGTACAAATTAGTGAGTAAAACAATAAAAGACAATGAAATTGCCACCAGCCAATGTAATATTTTGTTGCTTAATAAATGAGAAAGTGTACATATGAATACGATTTTGTAATATACCTTGAATGGTTAGAGTTATTGAGAGTACATGCAATAACCATACTTACTTTGAGTTGCAAAGAAATATTACTTCATTAAAACTTGTCAACAATACATTAAAAAAAATTGTGTGGTTACTGCTGTTGCAGAATAATATCACAGGTTCGATCTCTGTAAAACAATTTATTTCAATTGCCATCCCACTCCCTTAAAGGCAGGCAACGCAGCTGTAACACTATTTATGTTGTAAGTGTCTAGAGGCGGCGCTGGTTGCTTACCATCAGGTTAACCGCTTGCCTCCTATACCATAAAAAATACTATGGAACCGTGATTTTCAAATCGACATACCGACATCCAATATAATAATATGCCTGTGTATAACTTATATAATTAACTTCACGCCATGTCCCTTGCAGGATAGATATCTATAACACGACGCCTGTACTGTGTCTGTATATTATGCTTGACTAACATTAACTTGTTTTAAACAAGTATAAAATCCCAAAATCGACAACAGCTCAATTTATATTTGTTTCTTTATTTATTTCTAAGCTTTTCGCGAATCTCACTCATTGACCAAAGCTCAATTTATAGTAATATTGTCTAAATTTTTAATATGTTTTGCGTGCGTTGATTCTGATAATCGATTTTTTTAATCGAGTAGTATTCGAGAAAATTTAGATGGGTATCTCTATTTCTGTTGTTTGTTTTCTTTGAGTTGTAGATAGATTGATAAATATTCAATTAATACTGTTTACAAATACTATAAAACTGAATTACTCGTGAATATGTTGAGGATATATTTTTTTAAATTCAGTGTAAAAGACATCAACGCTATTAATGCAATATATATTATCTAGGATAATTTAAAAAGAACAAATGATTATGTACATTTTCTATTCCAATGAACTTATCAAAATTAAATATAAGTTTGAATGTGAAGGTAGATAAATAAATATGTCTATTGGAAAACAAAGCGGGGAGAAAGAGTAAAACAAAACATGAACATTTTATTTTTTTCATTTTTATTAAATCAGCCTCAACTCAAAGTACACGGAATACTTTGTGATGTATATATAATAACGAAAGCATATAAAAAGATCAACAATTAATAATATTAAATCTACAGTTCTCCGCGCATCTGTTAAAATAAAAGATGCTATGCGGCCACTCAAACAGTTTCAACGTACAAGAACAATTGTCAATAATAAAGCCAGTTTTTGGATTATTTAGTTTGTAGTAAAAAAAACTATTTCGAAAGGAGTTTTTAAACATATGAAAACTTTTTAGTTAGTAAGTGTCCAACTATTTTTTAAAATTGGAATTACAACATAATAACAACATGACGGATTCGATTGAACAGCATCAACTCTAAATGTACATTCATAAAATTCAGCATATATACCCTAAATAACTAAATGATCACATTTCTGAACTTAGCCTACAAGGTACTGTTGTGTGACCTAACCTAATTGGATTCAGTGCCATCCGTGGTATTGGTGCTCATGACCGTGGTGTTGGTGCTCATGACCGTGGTGATCGTGGTGCTCCTCTTTCTTGATATAGTAAGGTACATGCACCTTCACGGGGTACGGCACTTCCTTTACTACTGGGACTGGCACTTCCTTGTACACGGGGTAAGGCTTGTCAATGGGTACCTTCACTTCATAAGGCACTTTCTTTTCAACGGTATATGGTATCTTCTTGTAAACATCATAAGGCTTGGGTACTGGTACCTTAATGTGTACTGGGTATGGTTTCTCAACCTCAACCTTGTAGGGTTTGTCGACTGGGACCTTGACTTCATATGGAACTGGCTTATGGACGGTTACAGGGTATGGCTTCTCGACATGCACTGGGTAAGGCTTGGGTACGTAGACATTGTAGGGCCTATCGACGGGCACTTTGACTTCATAAGGCACCTTCTTGATGACCTCGTAGGGCTGGGGTACTTTGACTTCGTATTTGACGGGCACTGGGTACTTCTTCTCGACGGTGTAGGGCTGGGGAACGGGGACCTTGACTTCATAAGGCACCTTCTTTTCAACGGTGTAAGGAGTAGGTACTTTCACTTTCACTTCATAAGGTTTGTCAACGGGAACCTTGACTTCATATGGTACTTTCTTCTCGACAGTGTAAGGCTCGGGCACATACACAGGGTATTTGACGTACTCCTTGACTGTAACTGGAACCTTCTTTTCAACAGTGTAGGGTTGAGGTACTGGTACTTTGACTTCATAAGGTACTTTCTTCTCAACGGTGTAAGGAACGTGCTTCTCTACAGTGTAGGGAACGGGTACCTTCTTTACGACTTCGATGGTCTTAACGTGTTCATGATGACTGTGGTGATGATGATGGTGTCCTTCATCGGAAGAAATGGGTTTCCATCCACCGTGTCCACCGAGATCATGGCCGTAACTTTCTCCACCACCGTAGCCGCCTTCTCCACCGAAGCTGTGTCCGCCGAAGTCACTTTCGCCACCGTAGTGACCTATGTCATAGATGCCTCTCTTTTCCTGTTTCTTGTCTTCGACAGCCGCCTGTTTTGGTGCACCTTTCTCCTCACTGGCAAAGGCCACCACGGCCAGTGATGCGACCAAAACAACCTATAACAAAAAAGCATTATATTAAGTAATTTCTATAGAATTATTTTTTTTATAGAAATATAACCACCAAAAAGATCCAATAGCATTCAAACAATCAGCTGTCATACATCTACAATTTAAAAATAGAATACAATTTCCATAGAGCCTGTACCACGATATGTGAGCTATATTTTTGTGGACATAAAAAATTCACGTAGATCTTAATCTAATTATCTAGTTTAGAATACGAAATAAAGTAAAAGTAACAGCGAACCAGTTTAGAATCATATCGATACGGAATACTAAATTTGTGAGTACTTTCTCTCGATCTCCTAGTAGTGATGTGATTATTCTCAAAGCATTGTTACGATTCTTTACTTAAAAAAAAGATATATTATTAGTCGTTTACTTCCCTGTCTAATGAGGTATAATGAATAGGCAGTTACGAAAAGTGAAGGAAAAACGTGAGACTATTGTTTAATTTAATTATGACAGCGTAAAGAATGAACTAGATCCAAAAGTACGACGGAATGTAATGTGTATGACAAATAATTATCTTAATTTCTATAGATTCTTTAAAGTCATATAATTAGGTCGTAGCGTCCCTGACGCTTTGTATTTTTGAACAGATTTGAATGAATGGAAAATCGTTGAATAGAATAATGTAGTCATGATTTAATGATTAATTAATGTTGAAATTAATTTAATCCAACAGTTAATAGGACTCAGTTCCCTCTAGTTCTTTACTTAAGCACGATATAAAGTACGCGGCATCGTGTACAGTTGGTTACCGCAAAAATACTCTCAGGAAATTACAATTGTTTGCAAAGTTTGCGGGAACTGTAATTATTTTGTTTTTTTTTAATTAGGTACCACAAAACTGGCATCCCGTTATTACAGATACTAGAAAGGCTTATTAATAAAACTGAAACAAAGCAATAAGCATTATTACAGATAATAGAAAGGCCTATAATAAAACTGAAACAAAGCAATAAGCAATGTTCGTTCTGAATTCGAATTAATAGTTTTTATTTATAAATCGGGTGTAAATATATCTGGCTAGTAAGTAATTCTTTTTTTAAAACCTGTTTTTCTTTTTTATAAGTTTGAACACTCTTATGGCACTTGCAATTGTAGCGATTACATAACCAAATATAATCCCTATTGTGTAATAGATTACATTTATGATATACAACATTGATACATTTGTTTATGCTTTTGTAATACACATTGCGTAATTACTAGAACAGATTATAATTTCATTTATTGAAATCGAATCTAAGAATCAATGTACAAACGTGACTGAACAATCACTTCATCTCATTAAGCACTAAGCAACTGCTTACTGCTTAACAACCTTCAACGAATGTTTTTTTTTAATTTGTTCTCCTTTTATCGCCTAATAACCTAGTAATGTGAAAAAAAAATCAACAATTCAACGTTGATGTGCATATCATTAGCAATTGACGTCGTTTAAGTTAGTATTTAAATTTAGATGTACCTAGATATTTTTATTTTTAAAAACATACTGTGAAAATATTTTCGTTCTTTATACTTTTCTGCGTAACTAGCTTGCTATACATAAAAAAACACGTATGGTCAATTATCTTTGGTCGGTCTTTTAACCATCTGTGTATGTAATCAATATTCAGACCTTAAACCATTATCGAAACGCTCTCTTCCTTATGGGTTTTAGGCCGTGATTATGGGGCTAAAAGGTCGTTTTCCATATTACACACAAATTACATAAAACAAATTCCATTAAGTAACGAACTTAAACCAGGGCAAGTTTCTTTATAAAACTTTTTCTTTTAAAAAATTTAATGTTTCTGGTCAAATATTTTCAATTAATAATTTATATTATATAAAATTCGAATATTAAAATTTCCTTATAATTCCTTAATTTACTACAAATTTTAAAATAATAACAACAATTGATTTTCAATTTTAAAATCGATTACCTCATACGTAACTTTATCATGATTTATTTGAAATGTATTAATTGTATTCTTAACACTTCCCAACTATGATACAAAGTCGAATACTATTATGAGTTATGTAATATTATTACAAAATTTGTGTAACTAGGTTCCAATATGAAATATGTATTTAGATAACTGTGCCTGGCGATATATATATATATACCTACCTTTAACTGTTATGAAATTAGCACAAATTAATTGTATAATTTATGTTAATCAAAAAGTTTCTTGTAGGAAGCAATTGTATTATTACATAATAATAATAATTAGTATTGCTGGGTTTCATGGTAGCCACAGCAAAATGTAATTCCTATTACATATTTCTAAGGTTTCATAAAAACATGAGCCATTTTAGCTTTTGATTCTGTGCTCATGTATGTCGTGATAGTTGGAAAAGACAATAATAATTACTTTAGCTGCGCATTTGGTCAGTTGTCTATTTAGGTCGTTGTTCCAGAATAAAAAAGTATAAGCAATAATATATAACATAACTTTGTAATTCTTACATAAGTGTATAATATTAAATAGATGCGAAATTTTGTTGTTTGTTTTCAGTAGAATAATTGTTGATTTTCCATTTACCGTTTCGCTTTTTAATATAATTAAAATAACTATTAATTTATTACTGAGACATATTTTTATACAATAATTCAGTCAATACATTCATATTCGGGAGATTGACCTGTTTTGTTTTGCATTTAAACAAATAATTTGGTCAAGATATATCACATTTTCCGAAGTACATCATGCCATCAATGTTAAATTAATTGTATGCACATACACGAGCTATATTCTTGCAAAGATCCATTATGATCCAATCATTTAAGCGCAAAACAGTGAAACAATAATAATAAATTCAGATTTTAAGAAAGAATACGTTTAGTTGTAGGATTCAAAATTCTGTGGGGCTGTTTATCTATTAAATCGATAATTTGTGTGGCCTACAATAAAATGGGTAATATGAAAAATATATATTGCATACGAAATTTTTAATATTGCAACACCAAAACAATACGTCACCGATACGTACACTGTACAGGTAAGTAACAAGTTCGTTCTCATTGTGCACTGGCCGTTGTTAATTACAACACGTTGTTAGTGAAAGTTGTAGTGTATGGTGGATTTACACGTAACGTAACATTACCATTGGATGTAAAAAAAATATAGCAACCACTATTTTTTTTTATCTTTTCTTTTTTTAGTTTTTAGTAACACCTCCTACGTTGTCAATGTATTGAACATATCCACTATTGGATTAAATATCGAAGTCTTATTAGCGTGGCATTGATTTTGGGGGTGTTAATATATTATCATACCCATAGTTTAATATATGGCAATATAATATTACAAATATAGCTAATATAGATATTGCGTCGTGAATTGTCACTAATAACAAATAATTAAGATAACTTTCTCAATATTAACTCGACATTTCCTACATGGTTGAAAGTGAAATCTGAACGAGTGTACGTAGTAATTGTATCCGTAATTCGCAGATCCAGTTTCCAGTGTCAATGCTCTTACTAAAACCAGTTCATAATCTGATCGGTATAATATGTCAGTACCGTACTTGTATGAGATCTACTGTAAAACTAAAAGCATCTGCAATTTCCTTTACAAAATTACTATTAGATAACAAAATTTTAAAAACACACTTTTTCCACAAGCTATACAACCTTTTTAGAAAAACGCAAGGTATGGGAACAAAGCACATCCAATACTATTGGCACGGAGCAGCAATAACTTTATCAAAACAACATAAAACTTAAGTTAAGAATATCTTTTGGAGTTATTTCTTTACACCCTGTTTGTATTTAAATATTTAAAACTTACTGTAGAAATCCGATTAATCCGTAAACTACATTTATTAAATTTAAATAACCCACGTAAGCCACTTTTTAATAAAAACAAAATACAGATAGGCTATTAAAAATTAAAAGTCATCAAATGTCGGTCAACGTATCGTAAAAATGAATATTTACAAACAAAATTGTAATTGATTAACGTTTAAAATGTCTACCGAATTGAGATACAAAAATTAGCATATTTAAAAATGTGTTTTAAATAAAATGTGAGCGTGTGGTAAATAAACTTATATTTATCTACGTCGTTTGAAAGTAGAGAATTATAAACTATCTAAAACCAAATTATACAGCGACCAACTTCATTATTTATTAATTTGTCTTAAAAAAAACGTATGCAAGCTTAGAGGCTTTAAATAAAGTAAACAGCTAATACAAATTATTATGGGAATGTGTTGAATATCTTTTCGATTGTTACTATTTGAATTAACACATGTCATAACTCAATGACAATTCTCGATCGAACAAAACCTCTTTGTAATTACCGTATTTTTTTATTATTTATTCAACCAATTTTGCTCCAAATAACATCGTTAACAAATAGAGCAAATGATGATTATTTACGTTTTGATATTATACCTAAAACCCAGTCTCTTATAACCATTTCATAACATTCTACTGAATTCCACATACACATTCCCATCGACTCGATTTAAAAAAAAAAACAATTAACGCATCCAATTAAAATCAATGTTAAGATACATAACAATAATTACAGTAACAACTATGAGTTGTTTATTTAAAAAACATGAATTAATTTATCGCTCAACTATTACGTTATAGATTAATGAGCAGAGCGAATATAAACTATCAGATATCAGATGCATCCGCGTATTTCATAATCGCCACATAATGCCGGGACGCGCGTGCGCAGTGCTTTGTTTGACGACTTTGACGTTTACGTAATTAATCCATGAATTGGC
The DNA here is from genome assembly GCA_905147225.2 of Euproctis similis. Taxonomy (NCBI): domain Eukaryota; kingdom Metazoa; phylum Arthropoda; class Insecta; order Lepidoptera; family Erebidae; genus Euproctis; species Euproctis similis. The sequence continues at coordinate 20,742,087 of LR990106.1, forward strand.
GCGTTACCTTTGCCTACTCACATTGAGTGAATTATTAAACAACCAGGAATTGGCGCGCAAATGTCAAAATGTAGGGTAGTGATGTGTAGCATAGCTAATAAGGAATCGATTAATTGATATTTTTTTATACACGGTTTGTTTGGTTAGAAAAAAGTCTGATAAAATATTTACACATAATAATTATTTCCTCGCGAGACGATTCTATATTAAGCATTAAAATTTAATTTATCAGTAGATGAATCAACTTTCATTAATGTTATGAAAACGTAGCTAAATTGAGATATAAAAATAAATGTTATTATTAATATAACCGCCGCCAGTTAAATAAATTATTAACACATTGCTGGATTTAAACGTTTTTTAGTCATGAAAGATTCGGAACTTTCCAAGACTAGAGATATTTAGAAGACGATATGTTTTATCTTGAGGAATTTACAATAATTTAAATATTAGTTCATAATTGATGTCTTTGAAATTATTTGTCATAAGTATATTTATTTATGACGAATAATAGATGATAATATTCTCGCAAACATATTATGATCTAGCTGCTCAAATAGCTCAATAGCAAAACAAAAATATTAAAACAAATTTAAGTAAAGCTTTTTATGTAGAGAGTTACACATACTATTGAGCTTAGATATTTTATTAATTGTAAAATTCTGTAAATTGCATGCGTACAAATACGTGTCATTAAGATAAACAGATATACGTAAAAATTACACTGTTAATATGATGATAAATACCTACCTACTTCTATTCATATTTTTACGACACTAATAAATGCTAGAGAGTGCTCTTTTATCATCTAGTGATATTTAAGTAATATTTATTACAAGGTTATTTTAATAGATGGATATAAATTATAGCAATTTGTATGTGAACAATTTTACATACGTACTTTCTAGTTTTATCGGAAAGTGAATTGGAAATTCCGTAAACGGCTTGTGAGCGAGAGAAAATTATTTTTAATATTCGTCTTTAACATCAATTAGTAACGGATTGTGTGCTTTTTTATACTATTTATAATAATGGATATTTTATGTTTTATGTAATAACAAGCAGTAGTATACAGAAATACTAAAATTTTTGGGTGTTTGTTATTATATTCAATGAGATGACGTCATGATGTTTTTTTCTTTATTTATTATTTTACATAATTAAAACTCACAAGAAAACAATTCAATCGTCAAATAAATTGTAAAAAGTTTATTTTCACTAGTTATGTTTTGATATGTAATTGTCGTAATTGTAAGTAAACTCGGGTGTTTCTTTTTTCTAGAGAATCTTAAAAATAATCTTGAATTATTCTTTTACTGAGATTAAGCTGATATTTAATGATTGTTAAAAATAAAACCTCTTTTAGAATCTGTGCTGACATTAAACATGTACTTTTTATCGTACGGAAATCGGGTTGCATTTTATGACAACCTGATAGTTTAGTCGATTGTACGAATCGTCTGCATCCCGCTACGTGTTATATTTTATATACCATAAGGATATATCGTATAAGGATACGATCGGGACAACTATTTAAAAATCGAGAACCGACGCACTTTCTATTTTTGAAATTCCGAATCCTAAAAGATTTTTTTTTTTGCTCACACTTGTTGGCACAAACACTTGCACTGCACTATTTATATGAACTCACCAAAAACTTCATGTTGCTGTGTGTCTTCGTTCGTTCGCCGAAGACTGGTTGTGTGGTCGTACTATGTTACCATCATGTTATATAGCTTCCCTCCCACTTTTGAATGGCGCCTAAGATACGACTAAAGAAGGGTGAACGTTTGGGTCCAATAATGACATGTATTTAATAATAATATTGTAACTTGTATTTTAATCTTCCGTTCCATTTTCAAACTGGAGCAACCCGACACAGCCCTATTAGGCAGTGAATGACTTAGACTTTAGTCCAAGACTTAGACTTTATACATCATTTAAATAGTCAGATGTTCTTCTACGATATGGAATAAAATAAAACTCTTTCCATACTTACTACAGGAACTCAGCGTTCTAGACCTACATGCTTTTTAAACCTGAAGGTATAAACAGAAACAATACCACGTCTTCCAAATAAATAAAAATATATATATATCCTGAAGGTGAACAAAGATAATCACTTAGACATTCTGTGCCCACTCATTCTTTCTCTAATTTGTATAGACCAAATAACAGCCGGCTCTTTAGTGCCAGATTAGTGTCTGATGGGAACTATCTACTATATGACAAATATCTGCTCAAGCTAAATTATATGGAAATAGTTTTCTTGTGACAGACCACTTATTGTCCCTAATAAATCTGCTGATGTAAAAACTAGTCTTGACTAGTCTCGGTCCGGGTCCGGAGGTCCGGGTTCAAATCCAGACACAGGCTAAAACCAATTGTTTTCGGAAGTTACGTGTGATAAATATCGATGACTGAAAACTTTGTGCCCGGTATGGCAATAGGTTCGCCACCTATTCCATTTGCGACTTAAATATAACTGTGAGACGAGGCTTAACAGCCGCTGCGTATACCTTTGGGTAACATACGCGTGAAGTTATGTTATGTGTTATGTTATGTAGAAATAATGGATTTATACCAACACTGTGCAATGATTGGCCCTATTTTGTGGAATATTGGAACAGCCATAGTTCCAATAGTTATATCTGCGGCTAGACTGACCACTGGAACTCTTGGCAATCACCATAACCTTAAAAGTATCGCGGGTGGTATCTAGCACAAAGAAGAGATGCTGATTGATTGATGAACGTGGTACTCCATGAAATGACTATGGTGAGCAGGTTTCTTTCTCTGGAGCTTCAGCGACGAACTGTAACGATATTATAAATAATTTGGAAAGACTAGAAGAATAAAATTGGTATTTAAGGTGCACCGTAACTATAGTAGTTAGTGCACCGTAAAGATAAACTCAGGAATGAGTATATCCGCCAGAGAACGGGGTAACCGACATAGCTCGTAGAATAAGCTCGCTAAAGTGGCAATGGGCTGGTCATGTCAGCCGAAGGACCGATGGTAGATGGAGTAAGAAAGTCATAGAGTGGAGACCGCGTCTTGGTAAACGTACCGTAGGAAGCCCACCAGCCCGATGGCTAGATGACCTCAGAAAGGCTGCTGGAAAAGACTGGATGCGGAAGGCAGAGAATGCAGAGAATCGGATGTTGTGGCACATATTGGGAGAGGCCTATGTCCAACATTGGACTGCAATAGGCTGATGATGATGATGATGTAACTATATTAACGAGAATAAGTAATTGCTGACCCTATTGTACAAGCTCTTCCGGGCAACCTAAGTTTAATTATTATTGAAGTAAAATGCCTCATGCAGAGTTCTGCTTGGTGAAATAGGTGTCCGGAGACCATATACAACCTTCCCTCTCCTTTCTTATCTTATCCATAAAAAAACTATTCAGTATAAATCGAATTCTCGTTGTGGACGCATTGCTGCTTAGGTTATATGACCATTGATTGATACGTAGCAAATTGACAGCATAACTAGGTAGTGTGGATGTCATTTGCTTTTTGACTAAGGGAGCAATTGTGTTCAGAAATTATAATTAGTAATAAATTAATTAATATTAAAAGCCCTCTCCAGATTATTGTGAAAATGAAGTCTTTCCAAACGAGGTCGAGTAATTACATATTATCGAATGAACGTTCACAAACAATACCTTAACATTTTGAGTTACGTCTAACATAATATATTCTGTCAAGGATGTTGAAAAGTAACTGTGAATCCAAATGCATCCATCGGAACCGGTCCGTCTGTCCGTAGGTGTACTGACATTATAAAATATATTTTTTTAATTATAAATCTATTAGGTATCGCAACTTCATTTGCCTAGTGTGTACCATTGTGTGTCCCGACAAATTTTTCTTTTTTTGATTTCGACATTTAACTGCACTAAATTCTCTTAGTCTTACATGCCAGTTAGTCTTATCACAATTTACTCGATAGTTTTAGAGGTTACCTGTAACAAAGAGTTTTTTTTTAATGTATTTATAACTAGTTGACCCGGCGAACTTTGTTCCGCATCAAAAGTATTTTTTACAATTAAAGTGCCGAATCTCGATAATTATCAGTTTTTCTTTATAACATTATACCTAAATTATACATACAAACAACCCTGTTGACAACGTCTATCTGTCAAACAAACTGCATCTAAATCCGTTGTGTAGTTTTTAAGATCTAAGCATTTAACAGGGGTAGAGTCTTGCAGCTCGCTTCGTGAATGGGCCGGCTCGACCGGTGAAATATCACGACCTCTCTGAATATCGATGTAAAGTGGCTCGTGCCGCGTTTCGTTTGGTGAAAGAGGCATCCGGAGGCCCAACTCCTCTCCCCGTCACCTTCCCATCCCACTTCCGACACCTTCCATGTCCCATTGTGAGGGCCGGCAACGCAACTGTAACATATGTATTCGGGTGACCATGAGCGGCGTTTATTACTCACCATGAGGTGACACGCCTGCTTGTTTACCTCCCGATACCATAAAAAAATAATAATAATGAAACAGACAGCGGAAAGCGACTTTGTTTTAAACTATGTAATGATGTAGAATAGATAAATCAAATGAGTGTTCTCATTCACACTTAAATAATATAAATTTAACATTTCGTAGCAAAATAAATTAAACTGGTTTGACAAGAGATAAAAATAAACATAACATAACTTCACGTCTTTTTCTACTCGAAGGCTGTTAAGCCTCGTCTCGCCGTTATGTTTACGTCCCAAATGAAATAATAGGTGGCGAACCTATTGCCGCACCGAGCACAAGGTTTTCATTAATCTATATTTAATCACAAATAACGTTAGTCAGTATTTGAACCCGCGACTTGATTCAGAAGCGGGGTGCTTGACTACCGGACCACCGAGACTGTAATAGAATAGATAGAAAATAGAAATAAAAATATGAAATCAAAAATGGCGATTGGATGATTGCTGTTACTTGTAGAATAAATTTCTAAATACATCGTCCCACGTTAATAATTAAGATTAATTTCATTAATTAATATACATTTCAAAAATATAATCTGGTAATGAAATCACGTTGATTCATCACTCCTGGCTAGCAATCATTCATTCATTCGTTCAAATTACCTTTTTTTTTCTCAACTATATCTCGAGATCAGATAGCAATAAGCATTTAAGTCGTACAATAACTGCTATTTGTAAACATTAGTTATTGCTGTAAGACTTAGCAACAAGTTATAATTAATATATGCAAAACAATGGTCGTTATTGTCAAAATTATCTCACGCTATTGACTTAAAAACTGTTTAATACTATTAGTATGGGAAAACTAATAACTTAGGAAAGGAAGGAGCGATTATTGACAAAAAAAAACATAATATTCAAATATACTGCAAACATAACAGTTAGGTGTATATTAAAAACTTAATATTTAACCGGCCGTAATGAAGTATTTGTATATTTTTATGGATATTAGTGATAATGTCGTTTTTTAATTTATACGATCTAATTAGTAGTCGAGTGTTAAAAAGCGGCAGTTAAATTGAAATTATGAGTTTTTTTATTTAATGCGACGTTTTTATTTGGCAAAAAATTTCAGCACAATTTCAACGATTACTTTACGATTCTATTTTTGTTCAAAAAAATATATTTGTTTAAAAGATACTACAATGGAGACTTTTTTTTTAATAATGTAACGGATATTTGTCGTGAGTGTAGATCATAAAACAAAATTTAATATTTTTATTGGAGCTAATAAATAAAGATAAATCTTAACTGCTACTACTTGAATTGTTCCCATCAGAAAAAAAAAATATGTAAACTAAACTCGATATATCAGAAACGAGTCCAGGGCAGATTTTATTAAATATCTTAAGTTATCTGATAAATATTAAAAATTAATTAAAAGTTAATGACTAATTTGTATGACACATCAAGTACTTTGAAGGAAGTGCAGTATTCAGCTCGTCCTTGATCTTGAAATAATTTCACTCCAATAAAAGTAAGAACAAGGAACGTTCCGATTGCGTGATTTTTTTTTTTGTAAGTTTTGAAATGTCATCTAAAAATCCAAATTCAAATTTATCGTATTGTACAAACACAATATGTTTTAATATTAGTAATACAAACGTCAAATGCCGAACCCATAATGTTTAATAATTACTTAATACGAGTAAGTGAAAACAGCTCTGTATTTCCATTCTTATTTCCAACTATAAACTCCTTAACGCCAAAAAAAAACAATTTGCATCCTTAATATTTCGACACACTTACATATTGTTAATAAAATGATCTCTTGATAAATTATAATAATTATTAGCAATTATTATAATATAATCAAGATATCATTTCCTTATTGACAAAATTAACGACATTTTGTATATTAAGTTTAATACAGTTTCAACTTTACTTTAGAACCCGTTCTAAATCTATTAATTAGGCATTATTCTAGTTTCGTTAGAAAAAAACATGTAAACAATTTCAGTACCAACTTTGACATGCTTGCATTTAGTAGTGCTCAACTGAGTTATTGTTTACCAAATATGGTTGCTCAAATGTTATCTATTTTATAATAAGTAAATAAAAAGTCAAACATCTCTACAGGTAATTTAAGGTAAAAAGATTTTACAATTAAATGACATCGTATTTTTTACTAAATTATCACGATTAATTTCATTTTATCGTCACAACTTCCCATATTTTCAAAATAAGGGATCTTCTATTTTAGTAATAAGAAATGTTACATTTCATCGATCTTAAATTAGAATATAGGTACTGCGAAATCTTTATGAAAGCAATGATAAATATCATTAAAAAGGGATAACAGATCAAAAAAATCAAAAGACAGGAGAAAATCCTAGACTTCCATGAAAAACTCCTGAGATTTTATATCGCAAATGTATTATTGTCTTTTTATATAATGCGGATCTAATATTATATTAAAAAAGGATAAACCGGATTAATTAAGTACCTATTTCTATAAATAAGTATTGATTTTAACTGCCATTGTTACCAAAAGAAGATTTTGAACATTTATTTGAAGAGATCTTTGTAATGTAACCTATTTTTATTTTAAAAAATCCTGAGATATGACGAGATTTGCAAAATGACTGCCGCAATCCTGAGAAATGTGGAAAAATTCCGAAATCCTGAGATATAGTAACCCTATGAATGATTTAACACCCGCAATGCTCGTTTCCATAATAAATCGTCGTTAAGGTCCCAATTTACAATTTACAACAATTCCTCCCAATTTACCTTGAACTTCTATAAACTTAATGATTTAATTCTATCGATTATTATATAAAAATTAATTAAACTACGTAAGGAATTACATGATTTTATTGAAGTGTGAATAATTACGGTAATATGTATTGTGCCACAGATCATAAAAAATGAACACTTATTCAAACACGTGGACCGTAAAAGTTAGACATCGGAATTATGATGCTCCAACTTTTTTTCTTTTCATATCAACATCTAATCAATCGACGCGTCGACCCAAAAATATTAAATACAAATAACTTATAAATAACAAATAAAATAACTTGCCAATTTATAAATTTATGGGTTTTCAGTTGCCTACATAAATTCCTTTTTTTTATCAGAAACGTGGTAATTTAATTTGAATCGCTTACGTTGAGGTACCTAAACTTATTTCGTCTAATCTTAACAAAAATGAATCTTTCTTTGGGCCTTAGTTTTTTTTATGTCAATCAAAAGCGACGTAGTAGTTGCTCCTCCCAGTATATCTACAATATTCGTTACTATGTAAGACAGGCTTTATTTATTTAAATTCAGACATGACTGCCTGTTATTAATGTAAAACTAAAAAAGGCCATATTCCGATAGATCGGACAAGTAGAAAGAATGGACGTTGCTTAGTCAATCTATATATATATATATATACACTGAAAAGGCAGGATGTAGGAGCCGAGGACGAGTACGACAAACTTTTCATGACCAATTAGAACGAGTCCTCAAGGAGGGTAATGTCAGAAGCCTTAAAAATCGAAGAACGATTATGACTAAAGTTATGAAAGTCAAAGAAGCGAGTGAGAAGTGTGTAAGAATTGTGACCTATAGCGTTGTTTTCTCTGTGCCTACCCCGCAAGGGGCTTGGCGTAAAGTGAATCTATTGCCTCCATACTCTATGGTTTTATTCTCTTAAATTATCCTTCGTATTATTGTATTGGCACTTTATCATTTTCCCCTTTGCCTATAGTTTAAAAATACAAGACACTATAAATCTATGAACAGTGTTACCTATACGGATTACAAATTAAAATACGTCCGTATTCTGTTAAGAAATTCTAATTTAGATTTTGAGTGTACGAGAGGAGAACTTTCTAGAACGAGACTAGATTTATATTTATGGAATAAATACATGCATCTAATGCAACGATTGAATAATAGCACAAGTTGTCAACTACTTCTTGTCGATTATATCATTTTATTTTATAATTCCCTCATTCAAATTCTGTACCAACCGTAACAAATATATTTGATTAGAAAAAGAGATGAGTTGAAATTCTTTATATTATAAGTCTATTGCCAAGTAGTAGAGTACTGTCTTTTTGACTATCATCAATAGCTGAATAAATTTTTACAATTAACACCAACCCAAATAATAGTTGCAACCCCATCTCGTCTTATAGATATCGTTAGAGACGTCGACAAAACTTTTTTATGGTTTAGAGGAATAAAGTTGCGTTGCCGGCCTTAAACTAAGGAATTGGGAAGGGGTAGGAAGTGGGATGGGGTGGTTCTAGTGGCTCTACCACTAACCAAACCTGACCTTAAGCGGAGGATTTCTTTAAGTTATCACCAAAACAATACAACCTTTGGGATCTTAGCGCGTTGAGTAACTGAATATGAGGACGGATAGTAAAACAGCGACATCTATACGATTATTATAATAATAATATAGTTACAATGCGATCAACAGTTAGTCACAGTTAGTCAATATTAAGGCCGTTGATCCCCACAGTAATGTGTGTATGTTGAAACGTAAGCAGGTAGCAGTGTAATGTCATAAATACCTGTAAGTCTTTGAGTGTTAGTTACCTAATTAATAACAGTAGTAGTAGAAATAGGTATTGTTGTATTGAAATAGCGTTTGTACATTAAGTATGAAACAATACCAGACATATATACCTACGATTAAATAATAACCTCCTTTTTATTAAATGCAATTGCTGTTTGATGTAGTAAATTTTTGAAATGAATGAACCGCGGTCGTAATGTCGTGTTCCTTTGGTTACTATTACTTTACATATTAAAAACCTTATCGTTAAATTCCTTGAATTTGGGATATCCTATTGCGATACCTCGGACAGATGGATTTGAACTCGGAACCTCTAGACGTCCGAACGCTGGACTACTAGACATTCAAAACGTATCCCTAATTCATTCAGGCCAGTCTTCTGGGCATGCTGCCAGTAGACCGAGATGCGGAGAAATTTGTTTTTATATTTTTAATTGTATATATTGTAAATAATTTATTTCATCTTATTATATTCATTCAACTATCTATGGACATACTTGCTCCACATTATAAAAAGTAAGTAAATATTAGTACGAAACGAAATCGACTTTGAACGATATATGTAATATCAGTATTACGCAAATAAACAAAATCAAAATCACAATTTCTTGGCAATCAAAATGACATTTATAATGTCTCAATGTAGACAGACAGCGTCAAACCAGAGATTAAGTAAGCGATGTCATTTCTGTCAGCACCAATTGCTCTATTTTTTTTTTCGATTTTTGTAATTTTATTGATAAGTAAAATAAATGCATATACCGATAAATTAGGAACACATTCCACATCGGACTTATTCACAAAGTTAAATTAATATAATTAAAGCTTAAATTTTTAAAAAAACACGACAGTTTAGCCTAAAGTATAGTTTCGATGGTCCAGTGGTCGAACTTCCCACTTTTTAAACGGTTTTATTTAGCTCACCCCGTTTGTTTTATTCTTGGGTCAAATTTAGTAATTCAAATTTCACCCTCTTCCTGTCAACCGATTAATCTGAAATTTTGTATACACTTTGGATTTTGGTGACAATACAATAATGTTTATTCATTATCTTTATAAATTCAAGATGGCCGCCGCTACAAAATGGCGGATAATTTATGTTTTATTAATCCCATCAATATGGATATCAAATGAAAGGGCTCAACAAGCAGAATACAATATACTATAAAAAATTGAAATCCAAGATGGCGGCCGCTACAAAATGGCGGATAACTTAGGTTTTATCAATCCCATTAATATGGGTATCAAATGAAAGGGCTCAACAAGCAGAATACAATATACTATAAAAAGTTGAAATCCAAGATGGCGGCCTCTACAAAATGGCGGATAACTTAGGTTTTATCAATCCCATCAACATGGGTATCAAATGAAAGGTCTCAACAAGTAGAATACAATTTACTATGCAAAATTGAAATCTAAGATGGCCGCCGCTACCAAATGGCTGATAACAATTTTTTATCAATCCCACCAATATGGGTATCAAATAAAAGGGCTTGACAAGAAGAATACAGTGCACTATACAACCTCAATATTTAAGATGGGCGCAGCCACTAAATGGCGTATAATAACATAACACAACATAACATAACTTCACGCCATTGTTACCCGAAGGTGTAGGCAGCGGCTGTTAAGCCTCGTCTCGCCGTTATGTTTACGTCCCAAATGGAATAGGTGGCGAACCTATTGCCATACCGGGCACAAAGTTTGTCAGTCATCGATATTTATCACACGTAACTTCCGAAAATTTCGAAAAGTCATTGGTGTGTGCCAGGATTTGAATCAGAAGCGGGGTGCTAGCCACTGCGCCACCGAGACCGTCTGGCGTATAATAATAAGATTTAATTGTTTTATTTATACCTTAAAGTGCTTTGCAGGGTAGACAGAAAATCGAGCATAATAGAATCTTTTACGCTACGTGTATTGTTTATTTATTTGTGGCCATATATAGTATTATAAATAGAATATAATAATAATAATAATAACAAGCCTCTTTATTTCCATGACAATAAAAATAGTTACACTAGAGAGAAATATTAACATTGTAGATATATATATATATATAATTTAAGAAACCTCGTCATTGAAATCTCGGGTATAGGCCTCCTCAAGTTGGCTCTACCTTCCTCTATCTTACGCGACATCCGTCCAGTCTTTTCCCGCTATTTTTTTTTAGTTCGTCAGTCCTTCGAGCTCTTGGTCGACCGTTTGATCTTTTACCGCGCCATTTGGTAACGCGATTTGGCCACATATCTTCAGAGTATCGGGCAATATGACCGAATGAACATAATAAAAAACAACATAACATCTTCACTTCAGATGTTGTGTATGTTTTCGCCTAATTTTGATAGGCCTACTATTCTGTTTTTCTGTGATTTTAACACCAACGATGCTCCTCTCCATAGCCCGCTGGCACGAACGAATTTTTTATTTAATTTATATATAGTCTTATCAAATGTTATGCATGATGGACGCTCGATTAAGGCAAATTAAAAACTGTGAAAATCAGTTTTTTGGAGGAGTAAACGTATTACTTTTCGGTGATCTTTTACAACTCCCTCCTATAAAACGATCAGGAACATCTGTTTTCAAACAGCCAGAACATCTCCAACCAGCTCCACATCTCTGGCGTTTATTCACGCTGTGTGAATTAACTGAAAATATGCGTCAGCAAGGTGACCAGACTTTTATTGATATTTTGAATGCTTTGAGAGTCGGTGAGCTAACAACCCAACATTTTAGTATTTTAATGGGAAGACTTCTTCAAGACACGAGTGATGAGTTTTCAATAGACAAAGCGTTAAGGGTATCCCCACAAATCAACAAGATAACGACCACAACTCTGCTGTATTGAATTTGTACAGAAATAATGGTGCTCGCATTTACAAAATAAAAGCGCAGGATCAGCTAGTACACGCCACACGAAATGCAGACAATGTGGATATAGCTACTATAATACCAGCTGATATCAACAAAACTGGTGGTTTACCAGCGGAACTGGAAATATTTGTGGGGGCAAAAGTCATGCTACGGTCCAATATTGACGTTTCAAAGAGATTAGTAAATGGCGCTATAGGCTACATCAACGAAATTGTTTGGCCTCAATTTCGTCGAACTCAGATGTATGCAACAGATGTACCTTCCGTGCGAATTGATTTCGCAAGAGACGCAGTACATCTTATACACCCGAAAGCCATACAGTTTCCAGCTACGAGTAAGTACAATTACGGGACGGCTGAAAGAAGAATGATGCCTTTAATACTATCATGGGCTTCTACAATACCTAAAATGCAGGGCAGCACTGTGGATCACGCAGTCGTATACTTAGGTGCGAAACTGTTTGAAGAAGGTCAAGCCTACGTGGCTCTTAGTAGAGTAAGATCTTTGCAGGGACTACGTATAGAGAAGTTGGACTGCAATAAACTAACCAAGGCAAGAAACCTTGCAATAATGAAGCACTAAATGAATTAAACAGAATGCGAAATAAAAACTAAAAACTAGAAAATAAAAATAGGTAAAAACACTTTTTAAGTTAAACGGTTTTATGTTAAACATACATTGCAATGTTTAAGATAAATGTACTAAAAACCAAAAAATAATAAAATAGATACAGTCGTGGGAATTATAAACATATGCATAGACTAGACTAAAATAAAACCGTGGGGCACGTCAATTGTCTACACACTATAATTAGGCAGTTATTCAACCGACAACGATAGACGTGTGATAAATAGGGCTAGAATGTGGAAACAAGCTAGCAAGCTCGATTATAAGCGAGTTTTAGGGTTTCATAGTGGTGAGCGAGTAGTACTTTTATCATATGTTTTGTCGATTAAAGACAAACTACGAGCAGTGAAACGATTCCTCGCCAGCCAGCAGTGTGAATGTCCAACGATAAACTAGTTGAAACATCTCTTTTATTTACATGGAGTGTATAACTATTGGAATTTCCATGAGCAAGAAAATAGTAAGTAATTTCCTCACCGTCTGCCAACTGCCTAATGACGAATTAAACGATTCTTCTATCGCACATTAAGTCGATAATTTGGAGACAATTGACGTGCCCCACGGTTTTATTTTAGTCTAGTCTATGCATATGTTTAGAATTCCCACGACTGTATCTATTTTATTATTTTTTGGTTTTTAGTACATTTATCTTAAACATTGCAATGTATGTTTAACATAAAACCGTTTAACTTAAAAAGTGTTTTTACCTATTTTTTTTGTATCAAGATGTCATAGGATCGATGCCAAGTTCACACCAATGACTTTTTGGAATACTTTTCGGAAGTCATGTGTGATAAATATAGATGATTCACAACATTGTACTCACGGTGTATGGCAATAGTTTCCACCACAAAATCCAAATGGGAATTAATAATTCGGCGAGTTTAGGATTAACAGCTGCTGCCTGTACCGTCGGGTAAAAATAGTGTAAAGAAAGACTTACATAAATTAAGATATATATATATATATATATAGGTATGTTAAGTGTTTAAAATATTCCGCAGCTTTTACGTCCGCTAGGAAAAGGAAATCCCTAACCAGTGTGGGCGTGTCAGCCAATGATCTTTGTAAGGTTCCGCAGCTATTATTATATATTATAAGATGACATATGACGTATCAGCTCTTGTGACATACATAAAATAAAGGACCACAGATTAGATAATAATTGTTAATACCAATAGTGTTAGAGCCACGCAGTTCGCACCATGAATGAGTCTGCTCAGCTGTTGAATTACCACGGCCTCGCGGAGCATGGACGTAAAGTGACTCATGGCGCGTTTCGTTCGGTGAGAGAGATACCCAAAGGCTCACCCCCCTCCTCCTCTTTTCCTATCCTACTCCTATAAAGACCGGCAACGCAACTGTAACACTGTCAGTGTTGCAAGTGTCCATTGGCAGCGGTAGTTGCTTACCAATAGACGACCCACTTATTCGTTTGGCTTCCTAGTTAATACAGTAAACACCAAACTAAGTAGATATATATTAAATATATAAACATACAGAAATAGGTAAAAAATTACAAAGGTTCCACTATATACCATTTTCACTACACAACTCTAAAAAGGAAAATTTCCTTGTAAAAGGAACCCGTTTATCTAAGTGTGGTTTACAAGTAAACATAAATGACTACAACGATACTTGTCAATCTGTCTGTAACTCTATATTTTGTCGTTGTCCATGTCCGCAATTAAAACTAGAAATATAATCATAGACACCAAGGTTCACAATAGCAAATAAAACATTATATAACAAAGTTCGAAATGACTTTTCGAATTTATTTTCGGAAGTTAAGTATGATAAATATCGATGACTGAAAACTTTGTGCCCGATATGGCAATAGGTTCGCCACCTATTCCATTTGGGACGTAAAGATAACGGTGAGACGAGGCTTAATAGCCGCTGCCTACACCTTCGGGTAACAAAGGCGTGAAGTTACTCGTATGTTAAAAAGGAATTTGAAAGGTGACACCAAATCATCGAAATAATGGGGAAGTTTTCAAATATTTCCTTCAACAACACGAGAAATCACTGCTTAATATTTTTTGGTATGAAATGCTTAGAGGTATAAGTACCAAAAAAATGGATATAAATATACCGCCTTCCAATCCAAATCCTACTTGCACTTGTTAACAAACACATATAAAATACTAGCTGACCCGGCAAACGTTGTGTTGCCGAAAAATAAAATTTAAAAAATAGGGGTTGATCGTAGGGGGTTGAAAATTTAGGGTTGTATGTATTTTAGTATCCCGTTTTATAAAAAAAAATAAGAAACAGAAATATGTCGAAAAATTAAAAAAAAATATTGAGGGGTGGGCTACCCTTGTGATTTAGGGGGATGAAAAATAGATGTTGTCCTATTCTCAGACCTACCCGATATGCACACAAAATTTCATGAGAATCGGTCAAGCCGTTTCGAAGGAGTTCAATTACGCACATCTAGACTCGAGAATTTTACATATTAGATAATATTAAACTGTTTTATAACTGAGTTTCGGTGGTCCAGTAGTCATGCACCCCACTTCTAAAACCAGAGGGCGCAGGTTCGAATCCAGGCTCACACCAATGGCTTGTCCACATTTATTTCGAAAGCTATGTGTGATATATATCGATGACTGAAAACTTTGTGCCCGGTATGGGAATAGATTCGTCACCTATTCCATTTGGGACGTAAACATAACGGCGAGCTTAACAGCCACTGCCTACACCTTCGAGCAGAAAAGGCTTGAAGTTATGTTATGTTACGTTATATAACTCTAATAGTTACGACATAGTGGAACGAGGAAGCGGTGAGCGGAGCGGAGCGGAGTGGAGCGCTCTTGATAATTAGAACATAACAATCATGATAGCTCACTAGTTTTTTAATTGATCGATGAACGTATGTTGTGATAATGATAGTTAATTATATATCTATTAAAATATATTGGAAAGTTGAAAAAGTTGTCTATATAAATAAATAAAAGTGAATTGTCTATTTATAATATCACTAACTGTAGCCCAGACTTACGTCTGCGTGGAATTTAATAAGTAACAAATAAAATTTACAAAATAATATTGTTATTCTGTCTATCTAGCAGTTTCAGAGGCTAACCGAAACAAACAGAAAAGTGGTCATAAATCGTAAAAAGTTCTAAGTGACATATATCTTATTTTATTTTTTGTAATTAATAATTACCATTTTCAGTTCGATTTCGTGGAGGAGATTTTCGAGGAAGGATAGGTTAGTCAGTAACAGAGCTCCAAGTACATTTATTTCCTAAATTCTGACACGAACTAAAATTACGGATGTTTTCGTAATCTTGCTTCATTTTTCAATATTCAAAAGTTAATTACAAGTAACTTCACACCCTTTCACCAAAAAGGTGTAGGAAGCTATAAAAATGTATTTTAACGTGTAATACTAATCTGACTTCTATTAGTAGCAAATTTAGTCAAAAATATTAATATGTACATAATTACATAATATAATAAAATACACTCAAAACAAAATATTTGTTTTTGATATATATGTTACGAACATACATAACTCGGTAAATACAATTTATTTTTAGTTACATAATTACACTATATTATTGTACTCATATTTTAACTATTTTAATATTTATAAGAGCAAAAGTAAAATTTGAATAGTTGATTTGCTTCTTAAATTTCTGCGAGAAACATTTATAAAAATGAACATAAGAAGATAACATAACTTCACGCCTTTTTCTACCCTAAGTGTAGGCCGTGGCGTAACAGCCTCGATGTTCGAATGTATACGTCGAATTTTTACGTCCCAAATGGAATAGGTGGTGAACCTATTGCCATACCAGGCACAAAGTTTTCAGTCATCGATATTTATCACGCATAACTTCCGAAAATAATTCCGAGAAATCAATAGTGTGAGCCCGGAATCGATCCCATGACTTCTGAATAAGAAGCGCGGAGCGAGTTTTACGGGCGATCTGAGGTCGAGAAGTGGATGGGGGTGAGTTTTTAAGGATAGAAAACGGTTTAGCTCGATTTCTGCCAAATATACTGGTCTAATCCTTAGGAATTTGAAAGGTGAAGCCAAATCAAGGGCTCAAATTTCTTATGGGAAAACATTAAAAGACAAAGTTGTAGGTAATAAACAGATGAGAGAGAAGAGGGAAGAGGATAGAGCCGATCCCGCTTGAAGGCGGCGTCGGCGAGCTTAGTAATCGTTGCTGCCGGCGGTGGTCGCTTGCAAGTGCGCCCGAGTCGCGGCCCGGGAAGGATGAACCCCCGGTGCGGCCGGAGGGATATCGGGGCCGCCCCGCCCTGGGGAGGCCTAACGTTGAGGCTCCCTAAGGATGAGCCCCCCTCGTAACAGAGGTCAGAGGATGGCCTTGAGGGGTTTTCCTCGCGTTAGAAAAAATAATAATAAATGAACTTTTCTAGTACTTTTGTATACTACTGTAGTACTTTATAGTACAACTATATAATATCTGTGTATCGGATGTTATTGATGACGTGTCCATGGACAATAAGTCCAATGTCCAAGTCTTCCAGGGCTTCCATAAGAATGCACTCAGAATAAATATTGATCAACAGTGGTGAGAGTAAGCAGCGCTGACGAACATCTCTCAAAATATCTCCTTTTTGTGTCATTATGCCTTCTGATGAAAACTGACAAAGTATTTAGGAAGTATGACAGTAAGTTTCACCATCTTATTCTACTTATTACATTTACATTATATGTACCAGGAAATGTATTAGAAGTCTGGAAGCATAACAGCAGCTGTAAAGTTAAAGTTACCTAGAATATGACGCAATAACATAACTTAAATTCACGCCTTTTATACCCAAAGGTGTAGGCGAAGTTTTATGTTATCTACTTCCTAAATGGAACAGTGGCCAACCTATTGCCACAGTGCCACCGGGCACAAACTTGTCAGTCATCGATATTAATCACGCATCACTTCCGAAAATAATTCCGAGAAATCAATAGTGTGAGCCCATTACTTCTCAATAAGAAGCGCGGAGATCGACCACTGGACCATACATTATATAAATACAAAAGTACCTAGTTAATATCGAAAACAAATAATATAGTTTGTGTTTATATTCCTGGAGTAATCTGTATTTTCATGAAACTTTTTATCTATTACTTAGCGAATTTTGTTTACCCTCAAATGCAATAAATAAGTACATTGTGGATTTTATGAAGTTCCATTATTGCAATTTATGGGCGGGCACACATCAAAACCGCCATGTTCCAGCATTTTAAATCTGTAATATCTTCCTAAATATTAAATTAAATTGAAGGCCTTTAAAAGATTGCGTCATAATGATATAAAACGCATAATGCAAATGTAAATTTACTATTATTGGACAATTCTTCTTTCTTCTTATTTTACAGTGGTAGAGCCAAGCAGTTCGCTGCATGAATGGGCCGGCTCGACCGGTGAAATACCACGACCTCTCAGAAGACCGACATAAAGTGGCTCATGCCGCGTTTCGTTCGGTGAGAGAGGTACCCGGAGGCCCACCCCCCTTCCCCGTCCTCTCCTATCCCCTATCCCTTAAAGGTCGGCAACGCAACAGTAGTACTATATGTGTTGCTGCTGTCCATGGGCGGCGTTGGTTGCTTACCATCAGGTGACACGCCAGCTCGTTTGCCCTACTATCCCATAAAAAAAATTCTATTTATCTCGTAGGGTGCAGAAAATGCTAAATACTGGTGTTTATTTATAATTTAATATATATTCTGCTAGTAACATACATACAAACCATCTCTATCTATTAAAAAAAAACATTAAAATCTGGTGCGTAGATTTAAAGATCTTTAGTGGTAGCGCCAAGCAGTTCGCCGCATGAATGTGCCGGCTCGACCGGTGAAATACCACGACCTCTCAGAAGATTGACGTAAAGTGGCTCATGCCATTAGTGCACATCTTAATAATTTCAAATTGAATTATATAAACTAGGCTATATTTAACTTTAAACGCTGGATATTAGAACATAATTTAACGCAGACGGGGCCGCGGGTAGCATATAGCAAATATAATTACGAGGAAATAGTTCATATGTATGATTGTTGGTTTCAACACGACAATATCCGAAAACAAAATCTAATAATAATTTAACTTAATACAGAGCATTTATTTTGGAAAGATGTGGCTAAATAACTAAATATTATGATGCTTTCTACTGCTACCAAAGTTCCAACTATAAGAAAAAACACCAAAATACACCTATAACATCAAATCAAAATCAAAATACCCGAAACCGACGTGTATGCATGATGACATGTATGACTGTGGACTAAGGGAAATAAGTGTGTCAGTCAGCTTGTGGAAAGCCAACTTGTCGCTGCCTACCCCTATGGGATAGAGGAGTGAGCTTATGTATGTATATAATTTAGTGAACATTATTCCGTACCAATGTACGGAACCGTCAGTGTACTAGTCCGATTTGCAGTTGACCTATTTTTTGTGATTCTTATACGGAAACGTATGAATAATCATTCTTATTACGATCGTGAATAAATTTGTTTTATTAATTTGTCAATCTAGTTAACCTCTCATCTTGGAGACAAATAGGAAGCTCAAACTATGTCTTATTAAAATTAGCCTTTTTATACAACTGTGACACTATCTAAGAGTCCGCGGTAGTCGCTTACCATCAGATGACCTACTTGTTCGTATGCAACTTATTCCATGAAAACATATCAGTCCTATCACTGTCTTAAACGTCTCAATGCCAAGTGGATGCAGGATATGCGAAGCCTCGGAGTTTGTCCCTTAGAAGTTGAGGGGAATCTTTCAAAACCTCCTATATTCCACTGAATTTCTCACGACGCAGCGTAATTAAATCAATTTCTCAGTTATTGGCACAGTTTTCAATCTTCTTCTTACATACACACTTTGACAGTGGTGGAGACAAGTAGTTCGCTGCATGAATCGGCGGGCTCGACCGGTGAATTACCACGACCTCTCAGAAGATTGAAGTAAAGTGGCTTCTGCCGCGTTTCGTTCGGTGAGAGAGCCCACCCCCCTTCCCCGTCCTTTCCTATCCTACTCCCTTAAAGGTCGGCAACGCAACTGCAACACTATATAGGTGGGTGTCCATGGGCGGCTCTGGTCACTTACCATCAGGTTAGGCTTACCTGCTCGTTTACCCTTCTCACCAATAAAAAAAAAACAAATACTCATTCCTATTTTATTTTATCTATTTTCGTCAAAATCAAAAAGAGTTGTAGGTAATGTACTTTTTTTTTTCTCGAGACATACCTATATTATAACCTCTTAATAAAACATTAAAATGTAATAAACAGTTATTCTGATTACCAGTTTATCAGATAAAGAATATTTTTAACGTTGACCTGATGGTATTTCCTCATGCTCATATTTAAGGCTTTAACACATCAATTACAGTTACATGACGGAAAGTTCATTTTAAAGGGTCGAATCACAAATGGAGTAATTTTACGTAGAATCAAGATACCAATTGTAGCTCTCAATTTAAATTAATTAAAGTGAATGGCTGCTGCATGCAAACACTAATAATAAATTTCTATCTTTATTACAATTATTGTGTATTATTGCAATTTTAATTACGTATCCTTTCTGTTCATTTACAAGAGGAAGTGTGCTGTATTTACGTCTGTATCTGTCATCTCTTTAAAGCATATTTTAAAGACAGTTTTGCATTAATTAAAAGCCTAATTTGTATAAATGAAATGTAAACCACAGATTATTAACCATAACTTTCCATGGTGATTTAAAGAAAGTGGTGCATATTTTTAATCTACTTCCGACGAATTAAGATCATAAATGTCCAAGGTATGTAGAATTTATAAATCTAGCTTAGATATGTAATACAAAAAATAGGGAAGTGATTGGCAGCGTCAAGATCGGGAGACCAAGGAGGAGGTACCCAAACAAATGGTATGTTTCAAAAACCGAAACCGTCGTGAATGCATGATAAGATGTATGACTGTGAAAAGCCAAAGTATCTGCCTATCCCTATGGGATACAGGCGTGAGTTTATTTACATAGGTGTACCGGTATGAAATGAGCGTTTTTTTGTGAAAATAAAATATTAATTTTGATTAGATAAAAAAAAAAATTATTCAAAATATTGTCCATCACTTTCTACACATTTTGTCCACCTTTTTGGTAATTTTTGGATACCATGCCAATAGAAATGTTCTTCTTTTGAAGCAAACCAATCAGACACCCAATTTTCCACTTCCGCGTAGGAATCGAACCGCTGCTCAGCCAATGCGTGTCCCATCGATGAAAATAAATGGTAATCGGAAGGTGCCAAGTCTGGTGAATACGGCGGGTGGGGTAGCAACTCCCAGCCAAGTACTTTGATTGTATCCTCAACCGATTTTGCTTTGTGTGCAGGTGCATTGTCATGTAACAAAATTACTTTACCGTGTCTTCTGGCCCATTCTGGTCGTTTTTCGATCAATGCGTTGTTCAAATCGATCATTTGTTGTTTGTAGCGACTAGTATTAACAGTTTCACCAGGTTTTAGGAGTTCATAATACACCAACCACACCCTTCTGATCCCACCAAACACAGAGCATTGCCTTCTTCCCGAAAAGATCTGGATTTGCAGTCGATGCTGATGATTGTCCCGGATTAACCCATGATTTTCTCCGTTTAGGATTCTTAAAATCCATTTTTCATCGCCAGTGCCGCCAATTCGATGCAAAACTGATTTTTTTTCGTGTCTTTGAAGCAAAATTTCACAAGTGTTTTTTCCGGTTTTCCATTTGTCTTTCATTCAATTCATGTGGCACCCATTTTCCACACTTTTGAATTTTTCCCATAGCTTTCAAACGGTCTGAAATTGTTTGTTGTGCAACATTTAACATAGCTGCCATTTGCTTCTGATTCAAAGTATCATCTTCATCCAATATGGCTTGCAGTTTGGCGTCTTCGAATTTTTTTGGTGGTCTTCCACGTTCTTCATTTCTCACATTAAAATCATTACATTTGAATCGTTGAAACCATCTCTTGCATGTTGCTTCTGATAGAGCATGATCACCATATGCTTCGTCAAGCATTCGATGTGATTCTGCAGCATTTTTTTCAAATGGAAACAAAAAATTAATGCTTTCCGCAAATCATCACTTTCCGGCACAAATTTTTTAATTTTTAACACAATAAAAAAAAAATATGATTGTTCGTTTACTAACTGTTAGGTTAATTGAATGTTTGACAGTTGTCATGGCAACCAAACAGAAAAAAAATAAGGCTTATTCACAACAAATAACCCCTACCAACACATTTGTATCTTAACGCTCATTTCATACCGGTACACTTGGTATGTAATTATGCTAGTTAATTTACCAGCATAATAAATACCCACAGAATCTTTAAATCTCCAAACCATTAGACTATGCGTTTCTTTTACCTTGCCACAGATATGATAGTGGTACGTGTATAACAGAGGTAGAGTCTTGCGGGTCGCTGCATGAATGGGTCGGCTCGACCGGTGAAATACCACGACCTCTCGGAATTTCGTTCGGTGAGAGAGTTATCCGGAGGGCCGATCCCCTTTCCCGTTCCTATTTCCTCCTACTCCCTTAAAGGACGGCAACGCACCACGGTGTACATGTGCATTAAGAAGTTACTTACCATCAGGTGACCCACTTGCTCGTTTGCCGTCCTGTTCCATATAAAAAAATCTCTTTCGTACATAGCTATTTTGAATTCGGGTAAAGTTTGACAAGAAAAGATCGATTAAACGAGTAAGAGTTACTCTTTACTTATTCATTACATAAGTAGTTGCCTCATCTGTCTTGTGGTATCTCGCGATACTATCACGCTTGTTACACATTATGGATAAGCAATACGGAAAGCAACCAAACCATGCATTAATACAATTATGTCGTAATATGTAGGTATGCAACTGACTCTACATTTAAATAATTATTTTGTTTTATTTCTTGCAACAAGCGAAGGAGTGTGGACTTAACAATCATTGCTTAACTCAATTGTTATCATTACATAGTATAAAACTAAGTCACTTTCCACTGTCTGTACCCTTATATGCTTATATCTTTGAAACTACGCAACGGATTTTGATGCGTTTTTTTAATAGATAGAGGGTGTCAAGAGGGTGGTTTGTACCTATGTATAAATCATGCATAATGTAGTAAAGAAAAAGTGATATTTTTTCAGATTTGACACTTTAATTGTAAACGCAGCAAAAATTACTTTTGATGCGGAACAAAGTTCGCCAGGTCACCTAGTTTAATTATAAATCTGAAAATAAAACTACATATATACATAAATCAAAAGTTCAAATGTTGAAATCCTGACTCACACCAATGACTTTTCGAAATTTTCGGAAGTTACGTGTGATAAATATCGATGACTGACAACTTTGTGCCCGCTATGGCAATAGGTTCGCCACCTATTCCATTTGGGACGTAAACATAACGGCGAGACGAGGATTACAGCCGCTGCCTACACTTTCGGGTAGAAAAAGGCGTGAAGTTATGTTATGTTAAATCATTCGTCTTAGTGATTAAATTTTAGTGACATAACTTTTTTATCACTGGTAGACTAAGACTCGCTGCATGAATGGCCTTCTAGACCTGTAAATTACCACGACCTTTCAGAAAATTGACTTAATCCGGCTTATCGGCATAAGCCGTTTTGAATGGTGAGAAAGGTTTCCGGAGGCACATCCCCTTCCCCCTGCTTTCCTGACCCACTCCATAACCCATTTTAGAGGCAAGCAACGCAGTAGTGATACTCCCTGTGTTGCAGAAGTCCATGAGTGGCGCCAGTCCTTTTTCATAGCCTTGTTTCTGGTAGTTATACAGATTCCCTAATATCTTGGCTTAACAGCCACCGCCTACACCTTCGGGTAGAAAAAGGCGTGTAGTTATGTTATATTAGTATGTACTTGTTACCTTCCAAATTATAGCCTACATACCACCTAATTCGATGCAATCGAAAAGTTATAAGATCTGTACATTACAGAACTATGACTCAAATTAATAATAGTAACAAAATCAATAGGCCGCAGATGGATGGCTTTCTGATCTTTTAATTCTAAGACTTTTTCCAAGTTATTTCTGATGACTACAGTTGATTGAATAAATTTTGCACGATCTAAATATGGCAATAGGCTCGCCAGTTATTTCAACCACCATTAAATATTTCAATCGGCGACATTTACAAACGTTGCCTACACCATTATCTATTAAAGGTGCAAAGCTACAAGAAGAAAAACCCGAAACAATATATTGTTTATTATTGTTTAAATAACGTTTGTGTGTAATTTAGATTAAGAAATTCGATATCACTTACGAAACTGTATAACGCTCGCGAGACAATTGTAATCGCGGCGTAACGCGGTTAGCTCATTAGTTTGTAATTTTGCTTTTTGTAAATGATACTATTTTTTTTGTAAAGCAGATCTACTTATATAAAGGTAAGTTATCCTCGACACGTCCACCTACTACTTGGCATTCACTAAACAGGATCTATTAAATCATATTAAAATTGCACTTTAAGCTTACAATAAATATGATCTATCTAAATCATTACTCAAATATAATGAACGGGAAAGCAAGCAGTCTGCTTGTTACCACGGCCAGTGCAACATGGCCGAAACGTCAAGCAAATTTGGGTGAATAATATTTATCTAAACGTGTCGCGTTTAATTCCCGTTCAATATTTATATAATACTTAAGCAACAAGAAAGCCTAAAAGTTTTTGAAATCATTACTAACTCCAGGTTAAGATTCCAGAATCAAGACAAACATGGTCAGAGATAAAATTGATAACAAATTGCAGATATAACATTGAAGCAGCTTATTATGGATTATATCGCGTTTATTTAGAACTTGTTTTCTATTTATTTCCCGATGTTTCCAACTCTTTACAGAGATCATTTTCGCGAGTACGTCAAAATTGACAATTGACAATAATTGTTAGAACACTTGCGGTACATTACAATAATATTAAGCATGCGTTATTCTCAAGCCGTTAACAGTCCCTTAGGAAACTGCAATTTTGAAGACAAAAATACATATAAATAAACTTGACATCAACCGATAATCTATTTAACATCAAGCTAGATAAATTGAATTAACATAAAAACACTCAATTAAAAATACATATTTAGATTAATTTCCGTTACAAAAAAGTCTGGCCTTCAAAGATAATTGCTGAATATAAAAATTACTCCTTAATATTTCGACAACAAAAAATCTTTTAAGCTAATTTTCTTAAGTAATCGTTGTATTATAAATCATTTTAGACTATCATTAGTCTAAACCTAGTTGGTCTTGATGCGATCTGGAGCTTGTGCAATCGCAAGGTCTCATCTATAGACATGGACACCTTTCATTCTAATATTTAATGGCTTTTGTAATCGATATTTAAGTATAACACATCGATATATCATTATGAATCCTAAGTCTTAACATAACCAATCAATTTAACATTTCACAAAATACTTTAAATTTATTGCCTGCATGGTCTCGGTGGTCCAGTGTACGAGCACCCCGCTTCTGAATCAAGAGGTCGAGGGTTTGTGTGATAGTTATAGTTAGGAAAGTTATGTGTGCTAAATATCGATGACTGAAAACTTTGCGCCCGGTATAGCAATAGGTTCGCCACCTATTTCATTTTGGGACGGAAACATAATGGCGAGTGGAGGCTTAACGTCGACGTCAAATTATGTTATTTTAATGCCTGCATTATATGTGCAGCCATCTAAACATGGAGGTATAGAGAATCTAAATGTGTCTCATATTCCTTTTATATTGGAAATTTTATTTTGTTGCATATGATTTCGTTTGAGTATCATTTTGTTTTTCTGCTGGATGATATTTACCTACTGAAAAATAACATTTATGTTTAATTCATCATCAGCCTTTTGTTCACTGTTAAGCGTAGGCCTCCTCCATAGAACGCCATAGTTCAAGGTCCTCTGCCTTCCGCATCCAATGACTCCCAGCAATCTGACCAGGTCGTCGGTCCGCCTAATAGGAGTACACCCTACTCCACGTCGACCAGTTCGTGGTCGTCACTCGAGAACCTTTCTCTCGCATCGGTTATCGGCCCGTCGAGTGATGTGGCCTCTCCATCACCTCATCTTTTCCACCTTCTTCTTTCTCCTGCTATATTTATTTAAATATAATAATTTACGACCATTGATATATACACATTGAAAGCGTACCGTTACAATAATATAATCAGCATATCCAACAATATTAAGCACAAACTAGTTGGGTATGTTAGTTATATTACGCTGAGAACCATTCACAATTTCGTCGCAAAACATTTGAAAGGGAGATACTTGATTAAGAGTATTACAACACTATAAATAATCCTTCTGTACGATAAATTTAGTACCTCTGTCCTATACAAATACTGTTTGTAGTAGTACTAATTAAAATACGATCATAGATATTTTAGTGATGTAATTAATTAAAGTCATATTAATTAATTTAAATCAGCAGTTCTAACAAGCCGAAGTTTTTTGACTGACATAAATTTTATTTTTTAAAGCAAAATTATGAAAATATAGGTTTTATTTTCAACGAATAGATTTAACCCTAAATTCTGCAAAATGAAAAAAGAAGCAGAATTAATAAGAACATTGGCGCAGTTCTGCACATGAACGACCCTGGAATACCTCGACCTTTCATTTAATCGACGTATAAGGGCATGCCGCGTTTCTTTCGACCAGAGACTTATCCCGAGACCTAACCCCTTCCTCATCACATAACTCATTTCATTTCCATAACTTTTCTTTCGTTAATATAGACTATTAAAATAGTTTCTTATGGGATAGGAGGGCAAATCGAGCAGGCGCTTCATCTGATGGTAAGTGACCAGCGCCGCCCATGGAGGAAGTAGGATCGCAAAGGATGGGGAACCTCTCTCACCAATCGAAACGCGGCATGAGCCACTCTACGTCGATCTTCTGAGAGGTCGTGGTATTTCACCGGTCGAGTCGCCCCATTTATGCAGTTAACTGCTTGACTCTACCACTATGAAAACTGTCGGCGTATAGGTTGAAATAGTAAGTAGTAAAGAAAGATTTTTTCAATAACGGTTCAACTATTCTCGACTCTCAATAAAAATAATAGAATTCAATATGAAATAGTTATATTCAAAACCATTAAAGTGTTATAATAAAGTATTACAAAATTATTTTAATACATCAATTTCCACAGATAGAGCCGCGTAGGAAGTTGCTGGTGACCTCTATACTTCTTATTATATAATTATAATAATGATTACCTAAAAATTACGTGACCATCATAAATATCATTATAGATGTATTAATTTTTGTTATTCAAATGTGTAGAGTTTGGACGCCTAAAGAATACAAACAAAATTCCAAAAAGATACACTGACTATCTAAGTATTAAAATCTTAGTAGTTGTATGTAATCCAACGGTCAGTTAAATTCGATTTAATTCTTACATACATGTATACTTTTACGCCAAGTCCCTTGCAGGATAGGAGGAGAGAACAGAGCGCCATATGGCACGACTTCTTACACGAGTATAATAATGTAGTACGTTGTTTTGATTTATCACTTAGGGTTCAGGCAGCGTTTGCCATTAAAGTTCTAAATCTTAAAAATTATCACTTTTTCTACTACACTATACAAAACCACTATATAAAACCACCCCATTGACACCCTCTAACTATTAAAAAACCGCATCAAAATCCGTTGCTTATTTTTAAAGATATACGCATATATGGGGGCTGTCTGTCCCCTTATATGCGTATATATCTTTAATTTCTTCTAATTCTCATCAAAAAGTTTTAAGTTTTCGGAAACTCAGAACTTTTTGATCAGAATTAAAAAAAAAAAGGTTGATCGTTGGTGTATTACCGATAATACACCAATGACCATGGACAACCTTTTCGGAATTCTTCTGAAAATTATGTGTGACAGTTATGGATGACTGATAAAACTGCTTGATATGTCATTTAATATGTAGGTTTTGCTAATAACGAAAGAAGAAGAAGAATGTAGGTTTTGACATTTTATACCTAGATAGAAACAGATTAATTGGCGTATCAAGGAATAATATCCTACACTTACAACTATTGAGGGCGTGAAGGTATGATTTTGTAATAAAAAAAACTTGAATAATAAAAAGTGCGAGGGTAAGTGTAGTTTATTTTTCATAATATTAAAGTAGGTACCTACTTACATGCATTTGGCACATCAGATCAGCTGCCGTGTCGAGGAATCTTTTCGTCACCATTCACAAATTTAAATTTACAACTACGTAACTAGTATTTTATTGAAATATATGCCTAATTAGCTTAATAATAAAGTCTAGTGGTTTAGTATGTGAAGGGTATCTCTATGTAATATACAAGGTTGATACATCTTACGTTCCACTGTAGTTCAAAACTAGGCCGACGGATGTCGTTCGTGTTACGCACACAAAACAACATAATAATAATAAAAAGTACCCTCAATTGTTATTAAAAATTATTATGTCCATTGTTATGTTATATTTTTGTCACGATTGTCTCTTGTAAGTAACCAAAAATATTTATATTACAAATTAGATATTATCTATTTATTTGATACATTATGTCCATATTTAAGTATTTTTGTATTATCTACATTGATTTAAGTCCATAAAATTCTAGAATAATCGATTTCGCTCATATTGGTTTCGAAATATTTTCCAACTATGTGTGTTTAGCTCTTCAGGTGAGGAATATATGGAAAAATTAAGAGAAAAACGAAACAAAAGTATACTTAGGAATGTTACTGGGTATCATCACGCTGTTTTTATGTGGTGGAGCAGATATTATGAATATGTTTTAGCTTATCGATGAAAGCTTATGGACTCAGTGACATTGTGCAAAGATGAATTTTCGTATAAATTTCTCTCCTGGTTCAAAATGGATGTCTGAAACGTGAAGGACCTCATTTTGCTCTCTATATTATTCTATTAATTTGTGTTTTAGTGTATAGTACTGTTAATTAAGTAAATAAAAAAATAAATTAAAAGCAAAAACCCTTTTCAAAGAAGCTTTTATTTAAGCGCTCTAAAAATAAGAAAATAATATTTCCTAAAAATTTTCAAGTATCAACTTAGAGCCTCAGTATGTACAATTTATATATTAGGTCGGGGAAAAAGTCTTTTCGCATAACGTAGGTATAAACTTATTATAAAATTTCTTTGACTGTACTATTTGTGTCTGGCTGGTTTTGGTAACATTAAAAAGGTTACATTATAAAGAAAAGAAAAAAATAAAAAAAAGTTGTTTCCCGCTATTTTTCATTTGTTTTTCTCTCCGTAAAAATGAGTGAATCTAATGAAGAAATTCGATACATTTTAAAATTTTATTATAAAAAAGGCAAAAATGCAACTCAAGCAGTGAAAAAAATTTGTGATGTTTATGGACCTGATGCAGTGTCAGTAAGAGTAGCACAAATTTGGTTCAAACGTTTTCAGTCCGGAAATTTTGATGTTAAAGATGCACCTCGCTCTGGTCGCCCTGTTACGAATAAAATGGACGCCATTTTTGAAAGAGTGGAGCAAGATCGGCATATTAGTAGTTACGATGTAGCTGAAGAACTGGGAATTGACCACAAAACAGTTTTGACCCATTTGAAGAAAGCTGGTTATACAAAAAAGCTCGATATTTGGGTGCCACACGAGCTCACTCAAAGAAACTTAATGAACCGTGTACTCATTTGCGATTCATTATTGAGACGTAATGAAACCGAGCCGTTTTTGAAGAGATTGATAACTGGCGATGAAAAGTGGATCACGTACGACAAGAACGTGCGAAAAAGGTCGTGGTCGAAAGTTGGCCAGGCTTCACAGACTGTGGCCAAACCTGGCCTAACACGAAATAAGGTGATGCTGTGTGTATGGTGGGATTGGAAGGGCATTGTTCATTATGAGCTTTTACCGTCCGGCAAAACCATCGATTCTGATCTTTACTGCCAGCAACTGATGAGATTAAAGGAAGCAGTCGAGAGAAAACGGCCGGAATTGATCAACAGGAAGGGTGTGGTCTTTCATCACGATAACGCTAGACCACACACATCTTTAGCCACTCAGCAAAAATTAAGAGAGTTCGACTGGGAGGTCCTAGTGCATCCACCATATAGCCCTGACCTTGCGCCTTCAGATTTTCACCTGTTTCGGTCTCTTCAGAATTCTTTAGGTTCTGTAAGGTTGACCTCAAGAGAGGACTGCCAAAACTATTTGTCCCGTTTTTTTGATCAGAAGTCCCAAAGTTTCTACAGTAACGGGATAATGTCTCTGCCCACAAAATGGCAGAAAGTTATTCAACAAAACGGTACATATATATTGTAAATAAATGTAAATAAACTTTGAAAAAAATGTCTTGACTTTTCATACAAAAATACGAAAATACTTTTTCCCCAACCTATTAATAATAAAAGCTTGTCGCGCGAGTTGTAAATAAACTGTACTAATTTTATAATGTCAAATCAAATCAAAATATATTTATTTTCATGGGTTTCACACACAGTTAAATATAGTCCGTAAATACAGAAACTTATTATTATATTTAAAGCATAACATATTAAAACACGAGCGCTTGAGAAAATTGCCTCCTTGGAACAAAAACGCATGGACGATTCTGAGTGTTAGGTTGTCATGAGAAGAAATGGGCAAAACACTCATGTAAATTAATCTAATAACTTTACTATATTATCTATTGCAATTTAATTACCTACTGATAGGGAGTCAAACCTCGCGACAAGCTTTTATTAATATATAAATTGTACATACTGAGGCTCTCTGATACTTGAAATTTTTAAGGAAATATTATTTTCTTATTTTTAGACCGCTTAAATAAAAGCTTCTTTAAAAAGGGTTTTTGCCTTTAATTTATTATTTTATTTTTAGTTATAGCTGACTAGGTTAGTGTCATTTCATTCAACGCATCATTATTGCAAGTTAGTTTACCGCTTAATTTCAAACAGTCCAGCTCTTCAATAAAGAGATCATCTAATTCAATTTCATCTTGGAGCTTTTTTTTCCATTTAATCGCAATGATGATTTTTAATTCATAGCCATATTATAAAAATGTATCAAAAATATGTATGCCGTCATCTTGGTTGTCCACCGTATTGTATTTAGAATGACGTCACATTATTTTTGGAGCTATTCCCAACAAGCCCTTTCATTTGATACCCATATTGCAGAAATGCATTCAAAATATCCATTCCTCCATCTTGGGTGGTCCGCCATATTGGATATAGAATAATGTCACACATCATATCATGCATTGTCATCCAAAATAAACGTGTATAAAAAATTTCAGCTCAATCGGTTGAAGATATCTACTTCAAAATTGAGTTGCAAGATTCCACCGAACATACATACTTACATACATACATAGAGTGCAAGTTAAATAAAAGCTTTTAAAAAGACTCCCCTGAGTTTCTTGCCATTTCTTCTCAGCGCGAGAGTAATCGTATTGGCGGATTATAATTAAGTGACATTCATAGGTGTCTTTAAATGACCTAAATTGAATAAATGAGTTGTTGATTTGGATTTTAAAATAATGGCAATTTCAATTGTGCAACTTTCACGAATATTGGGTTACAGTCGGGTTACAAATAAACCAAAGGACTATGGAGTCTAATCAATTTAATATATTGAATCCTATATGTATAACAAAGTAATCTGTTGCGTAGATACAGCACAGTGAAGGGGAGAATAGTTACACCGACTTATACATAACATCTTATTTACAGCTAACAAGTGCGATGAATGCCAACGCCATCTAATAAAGAAATCGGAACTAAAATCATAAAGTAAAAGTAATGTCTGATTGAAATAATCGTAAATTTGGCCTATATAACATAGTAAATTAAAGTGTCCTTTATTAGGTTGCCGTTTACTTATAGATTTTAGGACGATATTTTCGTAAAATAACATTAATTATTCGTGTATAACGTATTCCGTAACCGGAATAAAAAAAAAAACATGAAAAATATTTGGCGCGAAATTATGTATCATTATCATTACATAGTAAAAAACAAAGTCACTTTCCGCTGTCTGTCCCCTTATATGCGTATAACTTTAAAACTACGCAACGGATTTTGATGCGGTTTTTTTAATAGTTAGAGGGTGTCAACGGGGTGGTTTTGATCTATAATTCATATATGAAATTGTAAAGAAAAAATGATAATTTTTGCGATTTAGCACTTTGATTGCAAACGCTGGCTGAACCCAGTGATAGAGCAAAACAATGTTCTACATTATTAAACACCTTCAGAAGGTCTACAAAAAAGTCTGCAAGGGCATATGTCTATCTCTTAAGGATAGCCTACAATGGCCATTTTTATTTTTTACTTTTTACGAGAAATAATGGCTTATTTACGAAGCAATTTTAAACATTACAGCACTAATTTTCATCCAATTAAGTGTCTTAAATAGATCGTGCTTTTAATATAGAGCAATATGGCCCTTTACAGTATGTAATTTAAACGAATATTTACGGAGATATTACAGTATTAACATAGCGGGACATGCAGTTGCGTTGCGCGCCAAAACGCGTGTCGATAAATAGCACAAATTGAACTTTTTAGTATCCAAAATTTACTCATTTATTACTTTTGATGCGGAACAAAGTTCGCCGGGTCAACTAGTCTACGAATAAGTGGCAAAGTTTAAGTTATAGGAACAATAAAAAAATTGTGTACATATAGTACCATGGAAAAGACTAGACCGTTCGGACTCTATACTTCGTGACTACGTTATTAAATAGTAAATAATAGGTTTGATGATGATCTGGGGTTATGTTAAGAGGAAAAAAGCAAAATAAATTCGAAAAACAAGTATTTTAATCAAGATTAAAGTAGATATTATAACATTCTTCATGAGCCCAGATCTGCTGCGTAGGCCTCCCCCGTAGCATGCTCCCAGTCCCCTTAACCCCCAGTTCTGTGCCACCTGCATCCAACGATTGCCTGCTGTTCTTTTTAAGTCTTCAGTCCATCTAGTGGGCGGACGACCTACGCTGCACAGGCCGAACCGTAGTCGCCGCTCAAGAACTTTTTCCCTTTTTTTGTCAGTTGTTCGAGTGATGTGGCCTGCCCACCTCCACTTCAGCGTGCTAACTTTACCGTTTTTGTAAGATACTCCCGTACGTCTACGCATCTCCGTATTCCGGATCTTATCTCGTTGAGAAATACCAGGCATAGTCCGCTCCATAGCAGGCTGAGCGACTTTGAGATTCTTAATACGGCCAGCATTTAAGGCCATGTCTCAGATCCAAAAATCGCTGGTAACACACAGTGGTCATAACGTTGTAAATTAATAGGTCATGAAAAACAAATTAAAGTTTAAAATAGCAGATATGAAATGTTATCTCACAAATGCTTGTAGCCGAATAGTACCACGTGGTAAGTAATGGGTATGCAATAATAGCCCTACACTCACTTTCGACAATAACATAATATAATTGGATGGCGAATTTAGATCGTGTACAAGTCTTTTGTCTTACGAAACTTTCGATACGCCGACCATAATTATATTTTAATTGTTGACCGCAATATAGATGTGAGCGGTGTTCAAAATTATTCCTGGCTACTAATTTGGGAGGCATTACATTATAATATTACCCAATTCATGAAATCATATTAGTTAAAATTATAGACTAAATGAGAATGCTTTACTGGGTATATCCTTTACAATCAGAAATAGACGAGTTTTGTTTAAGTAAATTCACGCAATTCTAATGTGGTGCATTTATTACTACTCCCGTTGATGTTAGCATCCCGTTGAGGCTTGTTACTCATGAAGTAGTTTCGATTTCAGTCTTCAACATTAGGTATGATTACATAGTTTAAAACAAATTCGGTTTCCGCTGTCTATCCCCTTTTATGCTAAGATCTAAGAAATCTTTAACCCTCGAAATGTATCAGTTAAATAAATAATAATATTGCAATTTTAAATAATTAACTATAATTAATGAATAAATTTCACTTGTACCAAAAATAAGACCATTTACCTATATCACAGAATTGTTACTTCATTGAAAACTGTTTTTGGGCACAACTAAGACTAAATTAACTATTCAACGGAATAAAATTAATTTCTGAACACTACTACATTTCAATATAGTTACAAGAAATAATAGGGCAATAGCCACTCGTGTATATCAGTGATCAGTACATAACATAACCCTAGCTGCAGGCCGGGGCACAATGTCTTTGAGCTCGGTCGACGCCGCTCCAATCAGGGAGCACACCGGCTAGGGGTGGCACGCCGGAAACTTTGCCGGGAAATTCAATTAAACTTGAGCGCCCGTCTCTTATCTGATGACTCCGTGGAGAGGTTTACTACGTAACGAGAAACCGTAGGGTTGATATTTCGTCGTAAATCAATTATACATATAATTATACTGATAAGTTAAATTCAAATGTTGGAGATAAATATACCAAAAATTGCTTGTACTAAATAAATTGTTCCAATTGCTAGCTGATTTTATAGCAACACTAGTGTTAAATGTTCATTAATGTAATTTTATTGTTTTAACGTTAAATTTTAATTTTAATCAAATACTGCAATCGTTATAACCAAAACTAAATTATAAGAAGTAATGTTTTGTGGGTTGTTGCAAGAGATTTTTGAAAGCGTGTAGAGTCTTCTGGAAATAATTTTGTAAGTGTATAATTAAATTATGTACTATAATGTGTAAGCGAATTTTATAATAGTTACTTACAAGTTGAGCAACAATCCACCTGCGTTTACGTTATACGACAATATTAATTCCAAAGTCATAAAAACGTGCGATTACTTTCTAAGACTGTATATTGTAGTAATAGTTATAATTCTATAATATTATATAATTATTCCACATCGAAGTTCTATAGAACATAGTACCTGTAACTTTATCTCCTGTACACCCGAAGGTGGAAGCAGCAGGAATTTTTCTTGACACCTACCGTAACCTCCGAATTAATTTCCAAAAAGTCATCGGTGTCCCTACCTATACACCCGCATTCGAACTCGTGATTCCTTTATCACAAGTCGAGTGCTAAACTAATGAAACCAGTAACCAGTAAAATATTGAAACTGGTTAGGTGTTAGGTTCCTATATTATCAGATACAGGGATATTGGTTCTTCATAACCAATATAGCGAAACCAAGAATACAGACTTGTCAAAAATCTGCGGGATCTATCAGGACTGCTCTATTTTGAGGAAATCTAAAGATGAATATTCAAAAAAAAATGTTCCTATCAAGTCTATTTCCCTAATAAAAACCACTTTATTAATAACATTTTACAGAAGGAGTTTCAAAACTCCTTACAGTTGTGAAAGAACCATGTTAAATCTTATGGTGTTCTAAACATATTATTTAACCAGCAACTGACTGGATGGAATTTATGTACCAATAACGCCAACTTATGGAAGCGAGATTTGGGTATGGCAGAGTTTGCACGAAAGTAAGCGCGGTTAATATGTGGGCATTGCGCAAAATCTGCGGAGTGACTCTCGCTAACCGCGTGGAAAACAAGGTTGTTATGAAAGAAGTTGAATTGAAAGAGAGCGTCGGTGTAAAAGTAAGAAAGGGCATGCTTGATGGTTCGGACATGTAGAAAGAATGGATGATGCAGGATTGATTAAGCAGGAATACATTGCAAAAGCGACCAGATAGAAAGAGTGCTGAAGTTAGGTGATATCAAGAGCCTTGAGAATCGCCGCGCGTATATAAAAAGAGTTATGAAAGTCAAAAAAACGAGTGACGCGTTTACGACTCTCTGCCTACCCCGCAAAGGATTTAGTGTGTTATGTATGTAATTATGTATATTTTTAATAAGTAGGTGTGCACTTTTATTATTGGCTACCTATACAAAAATTGGACAACCCTAAGAGAAGAGCCAATAACGCCAAAATCCCCATCCCTATGAAACGGAGCATCAAGCGCGACTCGTAACCGCTAAGCCTCGACCTGTGACTTTATCGCACCCCACTTAAAACCTCCCCTTTATACATCTTCTACAAAATTATATATGCGTGTCTTAAAATGGAATTCAAACAAATATGAACTCTATTATTTGCGTATTAAAGGTTAGCCTGACAGTTTTCGAACGAGTGTATTATGCAGTGGATATATAATCAAGGGATTCACTGTTACGTTACGATAAATTTGAAGAAGTATATTCAAGGCGTTACGTTTTTGGTGCTGTCAATTAATTTGAAATGTATTATGTACCTACATAGTAACTATATAATAATATTCAGAAAAGACATACGGATAGATCAACAATTTAAAAACGCCTCGGTTATATCTAAAAATGTGTCTGATCTTTACTTAGACTAAATCTGCGGAAAACTAGTGGACAGAATTTTTAGTTATAGATATTATGTATAGTATATACATTGTTCTGATAAAAACAAGTATTAAAATATTAGTATTATTTTATTAGATAGATAGATATTAGACAAATAATGTGCTTGCTTAATTGCTTTTCATTAGAAAAGAATTAACGGCCTTGCAGTCTTGTTCTATCACTAGAATATTGAGGGACTAGAGTAAAATAGTACCTAATATACTAATATAGGTCTTACTTAATTCTTAAATGCTTACAAACAAAATTATGCCTCCTATACCTATTATAACAATAGGTTCAGCCACATAATGAATGTAGGGCCAAATAATACATTAGGCGTGTCAAAACATAAAAACCACTGCACACACCTTCAAGTAGGACTTAACGGCGTAACGATACAAAAAATACAAATTAATTATTAACAACAACGAAGGGGTAAATAGATATTTAAACAACGCAAAATTAAAATAAAGCTGTTGTCATATGAAATAAACGATACATTTCAATATTCACTATGAATCTTTTATCTACATACATTATCACAATTTACAGTAACCACACACTATCCGGACATTTCATATTCGTTAATATTATCAACACTGAAACCTGTATTAAAATCCATATGTCAATTCCACCGAAAGAGGTTTCCGAACGAAAAACCGCATTCATAATACCAACATTCAATATTAAAAGCGCATGTACACACATCGTTGCATTCGATTTACAACAAATAATAAACGTTTTTTAATGGTCAAAAGGTTCAATATTGCATATGCATTATGTAGCCTCGAATGTTCTATGATGCCGTCACCTACGGTTGGGCGGCAAAAATGGGAAAATGTTGACAGGAGTGAGAGCCGTGATAGCACTTCCACAGTGTAGTGTATCAATAGGGCTGTGTCAATTAAAAACTTTTCGCAGTTTTAAGAGTAACGTCTACAGATAATTTCAAAAACTTATCTTTTAGTTATATAAGTTATAAAAGCAAAATTTACTAACAAGGATAAAAGTTGTTGGTACTCTTTTTCTAAATACTTCACGAATTGTCTTATTGCTGGTACATACTGACTCTACTGACCACATAAACATAATTTAAATTTCATACATACATAGACATACATACATAATCTGCTCTAGAAGGTCAAGCAAGTGGAAGACATGGAAAAATCTAAAGTGACTAAGCTGACATCCCTTCAAACGAACGCATGTTCCATTTTAAAATGAAATGGACAGCTGTACTATCATTATCTTTTCTATTCTAATGACTGAATCAAGATGTCAATGGGTTCAAATTCTGGCTTACACCAATGACTTTTCGAAATTCTTTTCGGAAGTTAAAGTCAAAGTAGCTTCATTTCGCCGCAATCGCCACGGGCGATTCCGAGTGTAGGAATCGGGTAACTCATGTGCCAAATACTCTTTTCAAACCATTTAAAATTAATGACAATAATATTAACATCGCTACTGAAAACATACAATGTTTTGTGTGATAACAAGTGATTAACAAAGTATGACAAAAGCCCAAATAATCAAAACAAAGTGTAATTAGTGCTTCACTACTTTAAATATCCAAAAGACACTGTATATATATATATAAAAAAGCTTGAGGAATGTAGAAATTTTGGTGATTCTATAATTAAAAAAAAAATTCGCGTGGAGTCTCTCCGCGCTATGGAAGTAAAACTTTGTAACAAACATACATTTATAACACGCTTAATTTAAAAAGAGCACATCTTACTTACATTACGACGGGCCTCGTGGTGCATTGGTAAAATCGAATGTAGAACGGAGATTGGCGGATTCAATCCCCACTTAAGTATAAATCTTAATATGGGTCTGAGTAGAATTTGGTAATTACTCCTCTATCTAAGAAGTACTCCCCATATTCAACGTCGTATTGTTCTTTGATTTAGGTACTCCCCCAAGCTCAAGCCCATTCAACCCATATTGTAAAAATGCATTAAAGTACTTATTCCGCAATATTGGATTTAGGATGACGTCACATTTTTCAACATACTATCGAAAAGCCTTTTTATTTGATACACAAAAAAGCATTAAAACTATCTGTGAATGAGAGCTATTGGTATTTCCCGGGCGAGCCAGCCCATTCATGCAGCGGACTGCTTGGCTCCTCGTGTTTAAAAACTTTAAAAATGAGTTGTAAGATCAAGAACTACGTAATACATATTTATTACATTCATAATATATACCTACATACTACATTGCAAAATAAAAAATTCGATCCATGCGGTTCGAATAAGAATATCGACGTAAAGTTGCTCGTGCCGCTTTTCGTTCGGTGAGGGAGGTATCCAAAGGTCCGAGCCCCTTTCCCTCCTACTCTCTTAAAGGAGGGCAACGCACCACAGTGTTCATGGGCGGTGTCAAATTGCTTACCATCAGGTGACCCACTTACTCCTTTGCCCTCCTATCCCATAAAAAACTAAGAATTGAATTGTTATTATCATTTTCGCGTGGAGAATTATCCAAATCTCTATTTTTACCATGGGTTACCTACCTAATATCAAGTAATTCAGAGAAATCATTGGCTCGGAATGGATCCCACGACCAGCAAGACTATTAATATTAAAATAATATAGGTTATTTTATTCCAAATAACTCTGGTTCAGCGCTTATTTCTAAGATCTTGTAACTTGTAATTGCCAAACTAATTATGAATTAACTATATATATTTATTACACTTGAACAACCAAGGCTCATGTATATGTAAAAATTGGATGGGTAGATAGCAGTATCTTTGTATTTCATAATATAGATTTTAATTGACCGAGGACCAGAAACAGACTATTATTTAAACCCATAATCTGAACTTATAAATGTTTTTTTTTTATAAGATTAGTTAACCATGAGTGATGATTGAAGTCAGTTTGTCATTAAATTATCCTTGAAAATTAATTCTCTTAAAAATTATAAATGAAAATTATACATCAAGTTACTTGATAAATAACATAGTTTTATGTAATATATAAAGAAAACTGTAAATAGCTAATGTTGTTTAGGTATGCTTTGCAATATTTTAAATATGATGAATTAAAAAAAGAAAATACAATTTATAATTACCAAAATATTCGTAAGTACATCCAGTAACAAGTAATATACTTGTTCAAATCACGACTAATTTTGGTTTAAGCAAAAGCTCTTTGTCGTATTGTCTTTCACAGAGTAAAATTAATTCATCGTCACTCGTTATACACTATTTTTACGTTCATAAGCTTTACTACAGAACAAAGTACTCCTAAACCAATTTACACTTTACAGTTGGAGTATATAGTTGAATATATTTAATAAAAACAAACAAATAGAGCAGAGTACCGAACTGTCACGATTATTTACTAATAATATGTTTTTACGTTTTCGGTCATAGAGGTCGCGCTTCGCATACGTCAACTTATTAAATCGCGCTATGGTTTCACTACCGTAGGGTTTATATATGATTGACATTCCAAATCATTTAGTACCTCCACTTGTCACTAGATGTCTGTGTACTATTACAATTCAAGCTTAACAAATTGAAAAGTTAGCTTCATATATACTTCGATGTTTTAAAGTAGTTCTAAATATTAATATATATTGCCCCGCGAGGGCCGCAAGGGGGCGTTAAAAGCGTTAAACGCTCTTGCACGAGACATTAGAAGTTTTACTTCAATAATTTATAATACTTTTATACAATATATTTAACAATAAGTAGTACACAAAAACCTGATCCACCTGTGCCGCCGAAGAGTGTCGCGAGGTTTTAATGGTTAAAGTTTCAGGCGAGGAAATGCTACACTACCCGCCAGCCATTCCTCACGGAGGTGGGTATGCTTAAATCATTACCTCGTCTAAGAAAAAATGTAAAACATTTAATTTATACCTATTAAAATTGCTTGCTAAATTATTATATATAATTGATGCATCCAAAATATTTTGCAACAGAAGTCAATTAAAAGTCTCAACCCTAATACTGTAGGTAAGCATATACAATCGTGGTTGAATGAAAAAATAAAATGGAAAAATCGTGAATTCATATTGGCCCCGCAAGTTCAATTAACGCCGGCTTGTGGCTTCCATTGTGACAGATTCCATTGGGATTATATCCACCATACCTACATATTTCATTCACAGAACAAACACATAGATACATTGTTTTATACATTTCACGAGGCTCCTTTCATGAGTGAATAATTTCATGATTACATATTATTGAATGTAATTTGTGGGTTTCAGATTCGGCCTTTCAAATCCTTTTTATTTCTAAGACTTTCGCGAATCTCACTCATTGGTTAAAACACTTTTTCACGAGTGAAAATGATCTCTGTAAAGAGTTCGAAACGTCGGGAAATATATATAAATAAATGATAAATAAACGCGATATAATCCTAAAAGTTGTTTTAATCTTTCAAATCCTGTTATAAATTTATTGTAATTAATTTTCAGAAGTTATCTTTGATAATTTTTTTTATCAGACACACTACTAATTGTGGCAGTGGGCTCATAACCTATTGTGGCCACATTCATAATCTGAGGATGTGAACACTGTTGACTTATAAAACTATTTTGAGTTTCGTAACTCTTGGTGTGCTCGTCAGTTTTATACACAGAAATAGATCAAGATAGAACGGCCGCGATGGCAT
The DNA here is from genome assembly GCA_905147225.2 of Euproctis similis. NCBI lineage: Eukaryota > Metazoa > Arthropoda > Insecta > Lepidoptera > Erebidae > Euproctis > Euproctis similis. The sequence continues at coordinate 20,782,554 of LR990106.1, forward strand.
ATTTCCATACATTTCGACCGTGTCACTTTTTTGAAAAACCACGCCCTCGGCGTGACGTCATTTTCATTGTGAGCGGCGCGACTAGTTAGGAGACACACACATTAGATTATCGATGTTAATATCGGCTACGTGTGTTAATTTTATTATTTTTATATTTTACTAACTTTATTGATTTTCTGTAACGATAATCATAGAAAGTAAAACATGTTAAATACTTCAATCCGACATATTAAAACCTAAAACATATTTTTCCAACAGTATATAAAATTTAATTATAAATATTTTACTGTCCTTGAAACTATACATATTTATTAAATATTTGCCTTTTTGTAAGGGTTGGCCTCACAGTTCTGGTTAAATAACGAAGCCGAACGTCTACATGTACCTCGGTTACAGCCCATTTGAGAAGAACGAGATGATTTTCCATCGGCGATTGGTCAAATTGGTGAAAACTTATACTGCCAAATAAACTGCTGCCAATGTAATTACGAAACACTTTGGTTGAAATTTGTGGTGTTAGAAAAAAGTAGGGACAAAGCAAGATATGAGCTAATACTCAAATTATTATTGAATTAATTTATCGATAAGTCCTAAGACTCAACGATACATGGAGTGCCCATCTCTAACATTCGAATCACAGCGATTAACAGACACAGCGATCAACTGGCAGGTGTATTGTGTATTTCGTTCGATTCGACGTACATTACGCGTATAATTTATACGCGCAATGTTTTTGTATACGAGCGTTGAATGCGGACAGCAATGGATATTTATCATAACGAAAAAATATACAACTTGTGATCGTAATTATTGAACATAGTAAAAGTAAAACAATAATTTATAATCTCAAAAAAATACTTTCTACTGATTTTCTGTACTTACTGATCATACGAAATATTTCCTTTTTTCATATTTGATTCACTACTTTTGTTTTTACAATTTTTCACAGCATAATAAGGCATATATGTGACGTTTTATCTATTTTTTTACGTCCTGAACGCACGGCTGGAACGCTCGTTGCGTAATGAGAGCGAGTTTCGAAAAGCATGCAATATAGCGCAGGGTTTTGGCACGCTTGCCACGCCTATTCGCCGTTCTATCTTGATCTATTTCTGTGGTTTTATAACTATTGACATCACCTTCCGATAAGACGTGGCTTGACCATATAAAGTACGTTGCGGCTTTTGCACTTTTATATATGTATTTCCTTAGTATTTTTTTTTTCATTCTACTTCTCCACATATCCGAACGATGACAACATGTCGTGGTAACAAAGGGCATTCAACTGTGGTAGAGCCAAGCAGTTCGCTGCATGAATGGGCCAGCTCGACCGGTGAAATGCACGACCTCTTACAAGATCAAAGTTAAGTGGCTCATGCTGCGTTTCGGTCTGTGAAAGAGGTACCCGGAGGCCCACCTCCCTTCCCCATCCTACTCCCTTAGAGGTCAGCAGCGCAACTGTAGCACTATACTTATGTGTGGCAGGTGTCCATGGGCGGCGCTGGTTACTTACCATCAGGTAACACGCCCCCGTTTGCCCTCCTATCCCAAAAAAAAGCTCTCATTCAGTCCAAAGCTATCACCTAGGATAATTATCTATTTCCGGATATTGACCATTCATATTTTTTTACATTGTTCACAATTGACATTAAAGTAAATCTATTTAAAGCAAATGAATGCTTTCCACATAGTTCAAGCAGGGCTTACACTTCTATAACTACTTTCCCATCCCACGTAACTCTTTAATATGTCACTTTTTTCATTTTGTGATAACCAGCAATTATTAGCTATCCTCATGCCTCATATAGAAAATAACGCATACTAGTTAACCTAAAAATATTAATTTCATTACATTCTTCAGGTATTTATACGGTGTCAACTTTGTGAAGTTATCGGTTGCTGTAATGTCCAGGTATCCGGAATTTAATAAATGTCCAGCTGATAATTTCTCTTATCACGACCTGATCTTCCTTTCTTATGAAATCCGTCCACCTAAGGCAAGTCGTAAGATTTTGTTGCTTCGAAATCTTAATGGCATGGACCGTGATAAACTTTGTAGGGATGCCGGCAGCATTGATTGGGTATCACTCTTAGAGTCTAACAATGCCGATCATAAGGTCAATCTATTCAACGAATCTATAATAAAATTATATGATGTCCATGCGCCTATTCGTTCTGTAAAAATAAACACTTACCTTCTCCTTGGCTCACAAATGAAATAAAAGATATAATAAAATTAAAAGCTGCATCAAAGTGTCGTTATAAGTGCTGGCCAACGGCCACAAACTGGGAGAAATATGTCGCCATTAGGAATCGCTGTAATAAGATGTGTAGGAACGCTCAACGCCAACATATCCATGCTTCTGTTGAAAATGGTGACCCAGCCAAAGTCTGGAAATTTCTAAAATCTTTAGGTGTTGGAAGGGCACATAATGATGCTACTCCTACGGATCTTAATATAAATTCTTTAAATCAACACTTCTGTTCTTCGTCCAACTTTGATAGGACCACAAAAAATAATACGCTTAAATATCTTTCATCGCTTCCAACTCCTGATTATTCACAATTTGAATTCTCACAATTTGCCGCTTGTGATGTTAAGAAGAGCTTACTTTCGATTTCATCTAATGCGGTCGGAAATGACTGTGTTAGCCGAAACATGATTATTCCCATTCTTGACCAGGTTTTGCCCATCATCTGTCACATATTCAACCACTCCATCTCTTCCGGCTTTGAGCTTCTTTCCATGTTCATGGAAAGAAGCTCAAATTATCCCACTCCCGAAAAACTCGTCCTGTATCCTTCACCGACTACCGACCAATTTCTATCCTCCCATTTCTATCTAAAGTACTGGAACGCCTTGCCTATTCCCAACTTAGTTCTTTCCTAAATGAAAATAATCTCCTAAACCGTTTCCAATGTTTCCGCATTGGTGAACATTACAGACGATATTCGCCTTGGTATGGATCATGGTAATCTTACGGTCTTGTCGCTACATGACTTTACTAATGCCTTTAACACCGTCGATTTCCATATCCTGCTAGTAGTAGCTAGTATTCTTCGCTCTCTCAACATATCTCCAACGGCAGTTGATTGGTTTCAAAGTTACCTGTTCGGGCGCCGGCAACGTATCCGTCTTGAAGACAATTACTCCGACTGGACTAATACTATTGCCGGTGTACCACAGGGTGGCATTCTCTCTCCACTACTCTTCGCTATTTTTATAAATTCTATCTCCAAAAATTTAACTTCAACCTACCATCTTTACGCAGACGATTTGCAGATTTACACACAAGCTCCACCTGACAAAATATGGCAAGCGTTTGTTGCAATGAATATAGATTTAGAGCGAATAAGTGAATGGAGTTATAACTATGGCCTTACTATTAACACGTCGAAGACTCAGGTTATTGTTGTCGGCAGCTCCAGGATGATAGCTAGAGTAAATTTCGATATGTTGCCTCAGGTTTGTTTTAATGGAACCAATATACCAATAGCCAAAAAGGTTAAGAACCTGGGGGGTTATATCGATAGTACGTTATCCTGGGGTCCTCAACTGCAAGAAGTAAGTCGCAAACTGTTTGCCTCTGCGAGGTCCTTACGGAAGTTACAAAACTTCTTGCCTACTGCCACTAAAATCACACTCGCGCAATCTCTTCTACTCCCTATTCTTGACTATGCGATGCCAGCTATCTGAAGCTCACTGAAGCACAACTTGACAAACTTGAGCGTCTTCAAAATGTCTGTATCAGATTTATATTTGGTCTTCGCAAATATGATCATGTTTCTGAGTTTCGAAAAAGGCTCAAGTGGCTTCCTATTCGTCTTCGCCGGAATACTCATGTTCTTACGTTGTTATATAACGTTTTATTTAATCCCAAGTCCCCTAATTATCTTAAAGAACGTTTCCAGTTTCGAAATGACACACATTTGAAATATCTGAGGTCATCGGAAAATTTGATATTGGCAGTCCCTAAGCATTCAACGCATTTTTATGGGTTATCGTTTTCCGTCCAGGCAGTGCTGCTATGGAACGCACTACCCGTGGAGATTAGGAAAGCGAGGTCTCTAACCTTATTTAAAATTCTGCTAATGCAACACTATAAAGGTTTACTCTAATCTATTTAATGTTTTTATAACATATTTGTTCTTTGTTATGTATAGTCAATAATTTATTTATTGAATTATTATTTGATGTATTATATTATGGCATTATTTACTTATAAGTTTATATATTTACCATTGTATTTATTTAAATATAACTAGGTTTTGTTTATTTTAACGCCTAAAATTACCCGTCCCTTACTTGCACTATTGTCCTTCCTAAGGTTGCCTGTAAGAAATTGCTTTAAGCGATAAGGCCGCCATTTGTACTTTTTATGTTTATATATATGTCTAATGTATGTTTCTTTTTAATTTAAGGTGTACAAATAAAGTATAATCTATCTATCAAAGACCTACTTATGCTTGATTAACACACAATTGGGCCTATTATATATCAAATTGCGCGGCGGGATGCCACCGTTGCGATTCCGACTGAACTCCGCGCAGCACATGCCGGAGGCCTGCTCAGCCTGGGCGGTCGGGCGAGGAGTCCTGATCGATGGAATCAGGCGAGATCTGTCCTCGCTAGCGCTAGTCGCGGCAATGATGACGGGAAAGGAGAAGTGGAGGGCTGTGGGCTCCTTCTGAGAAGCGGTCATGTTCCAGAAATAGACCGCCCAGCTGGATCGGGAGAGAGCCGATCCCGCTCGAAGGCGGTGGGCGGCGGTGGCGAGCTCAGTGATCGACGAGCCGCGAGTATAAAAAAAGGGATTATGATTTGCACAGAACGATAGCGTATCAATAAAATTAAAAAGGTCAAGAAATAACGATGAATTGTAAAATGAAATCGTTTATTTTAAGACTTGGGAATATCTTAAAACCTAAGTGGCAAATATTCATATCGAATGACTGTAAGGAAAACATATCAAAATAGAGTTTATTTTAGTAGCCCTCTAGGCCAGTTCTAGTCTCCTCGTGACCCCCCCTCGTGATCACCGCGCCCCCCAGGCCCCAGAGGAATAATATAATGACCCCATAACACCTTGCGACAACATGTACCTTACGGTGAGTAGGCTTGGTCAGGATAGTGTTCTATTCTAACAGAAATTATAATTAAATAATACTGCAGGAAAAATCAATAAATATGGCTTCAAAGCTTTAGCCTGTCCAAATTTTTTTAAGGGATAGCGTGGGCACACGAGCAGACGTATCATCTTATAGTAAGTAACTAACGCCGTTCATGATCACCTACAATTCAGATAGTGGTAACACTATCTGAATTGTAGGTGATCATGAACGGCGTTAGTTACAACTGTAAAGTTGTGTTGCTAGCGTTTAATACCTGGTTTACACTCAGCCCGAGTGAGCACGGAACTAAGCAGGGAAGTGAGCAGGCGAGAGTGTAAACACGACACTGCCGCTGCCACTCGCACTGCTACTCGCGCTCCCCAGCACTCCCTCAATTGTCGGTTTTTGGTGCGGAAGTCAAAGGATTTCAACAAAGAGTATATAAATATTAGATTGCAACGCGAGCGATAGTGTGAGTTTACACTCAGCTCTCTCGCTCACTTACCGCCCGTCGATTGGGGGCGAAGGACGGAGATGTTTTGTATTACTCAGTGATAATGATGAACGGGAATTAACGCGACACTTTTTTTATTTAAACAAATATTTACCTTGATTAGCTTGATCACTGAGTAATATGCAACGCGAAACCCTAAAAGTTTTTATGTTTTGTATTTTTTTCGTCCAGTTTAATAAAATAAAATCAGAATGTCTACTGCGTCGTCTCCTGTAGAATGGAGTAATGAAAAAATAATTGATTTTTTTAAGGTTTACGAAACGTAGCGCTTAACACTATACATACATATGTATAGTGTTACAATTGCGTTGCCAGCCCTTACAATAGGATATGGACCGGTTCGGAAGTGGATGGGAAGGGAAGAGGGAAAGGGGTTGGGCCTCTGGATACCTCTCTCACGGAGCGAAACCAGTTTACGTCGATATTCTGAAAGGTCGTAGTATTTCACCGGTCGAGCCAGCCCATTCGTGCAGCGAACTGCGTGAATCTACCACTGCCAAAAAACTTTATGTTTATGGGATAGGAGTGCAAAGGAGCAAGTGGGTCACCTGATGGTAAGTAACTTCTCACCGCCCATGACTAGCGTGGTGTGTTGCCGACGTTGCCGTCCTTTAAGGGAGTAGGAAGGGAAAAGAAGGGGAATCAGGTCTCCGGATACCTCTCTCACCGAACGAAACGCCGAACGAGCCACTTCACGCCGATATTCCGATAGGTCGTGGTATTTCACCGGACAAGCGAGCCCATTCATGCACTGAACTGCAGAAATGATTGGGAAGAACCACATCTAATACTACAGAAACGGCAGATAAGCTTTAGCCTGTCCGAACTAAGCAAATTAAAAAAAAGAAGAATTTTGTTTAGATTTTTTTATCTAAAAAGTTATAGATACAACAACAAAGTTCATCAAACAAAGTAATTTTAAAGTATCCGTTTCTCTGTCGGCGTTTTTCACTAGCAAAATGAGTAACAAGGATCCAAGACAGACTACTAGAGACATTGACTCCGATGAAGAAAATGGACTTAAAGTAATAGTATTTTTTTATTCTGTTTCATGAGCTACATTTATTTGCTTTAACAAAACTGAGGACGTACCTAATACAATAATTATCTCGGTAAAAACTTTATTCGATTAGTAACCAGTCATACAAATATCATTGTTTCTAATGACGTTAGCTGAATTATATTGCTGCTTTCCCATAATATTTTAATAAATTGTAGAATACCTCAAAATCTTAGTGGTTCAGCTATGTACCCTAAAGTTCTGATCCTTACAACTCAACTTAAAATTTAAAATCAGGCTGACCCTGATATCTTTACAAAAGTTATGTTACTAATCACTAGCAGAACTATAGGCATGATGATACTGCTACCTATGCCTTCACTATTAAAAGTATTAAGTTGCATGTAAAATACTTGGCTGGATTATATGATGGTAAGTTTTTAGAATTGGTACATATTTAATTTACAATAATTATAATAATATTAGCTATTAGAAAATGATTGTTTAGGACGTAGATAAGAAGGCCATAGGGGTGAATCAAGCATTATCTGGTTTGTAGAGTCTTGTGTCTGCTATTATATTTATGTTGTTAACTAATATTTTTTTTATATCAATATATTTTAAAACTAATAGAAGTGTTGAGATTTTTTTTACAATATTACTCAGAAATCAAAATCAATAACTAACTCATTATCTGCCTAGTGTTTTGAAAAATAAACAGATAATCTCTACAACCCTTTTGATGGAGCATACCTCTGTTTAAAAAATATCTTCTTTTTTTATATATTTTACTGGGCAGTGCTTGAAATAATTTGACCTGATGGTAAGTGACGATGAGGCCGTTGATGGTGAATGGCACACTATCCAGTTAGTAACCTATTCACTCTCCTTTTGAAGAGACCTATGTTATAGCTAATGGTAACATACAATAAAGGACATACATCAATTAATATTTTTGTTACAGATTCAATTCTTACAAACATTATTACCACCTGTATTGTTCGCTGTAGCCATTTCTATATGTATTTATCAAATTCAACCACCACCACCACCACCAGTTGAGCCAGAAATTGAATCTGTTGGGGAAAATTGGTGGGGTCCACATCCTATTGATATTGTGTCAGATGTAATCCACCCTTATAATATTGAGTTTTCTGATGTGGTAAGTAAATTTATAAATCATTGTAGATTAATACTAGTGATATAACGAATATTCGCATTCGCGAATATCCGCATGTTTTTCGATATTCGCATTCGCAAGAAATGTTGCGAATGTTTGGCGAATCTTTTTATAACAAAAAAAATGTACCATACGAAAATTAAGATTTATATTTTGTTTATTATTTTATATAAATGTATTATATTATGGATCAGCCTTAAATTAAGTAACTAGATTAGAAATACAGACATACATAAAAAAACTGCACATAACAGAACAGAGAGCTATAAAGGACGATTTATACATGCCTCACTCACTTCTTTGAGTTTTATAATTCTTGTCATACACATTCGTCGACATTTAATCACCTTCCTCCAGGACTGGTTCTATTTGGTCATGGAAAATGGTGTCTAGGCGGTCTACCACTCCTACATACATGCATTTTTTAATTGTATATCTGCTTTGCCAATGTTGCATTATCCATTCTTTCTACATGTTGGAACCATTGGAGCATGCCCATTCATACTTTCCCATCGACACCCTTACAATCCAACCTCCTTCAGTACAACCTTGTTTTCGACGTGGTCATCGAGAGTCCCTCCGCAGATTTTGCGGAGTGCCCTCATTTCGACCGCGTTTATCCTTTCGTAACAAACTTACCTTTCAGCTCAGAGCCAATAGCTTCCATACGATATTGCGGAGTGAAAAAATGTGGTCCATGTACCCTCTTCCGCTTCTAAAACCACTCTGAACCATCATTCCCTTTGTCTATACACTTTCGCTGCTAAGTTAAGCTCATTTAACTGGTGGCCATGTAACTGGCGCCCTGCATACGTGATCTCTTATCTTTATTCAAAGGCACGATGGCAGCACGCCTCGCCACCACGACCTCTCAGAAGAACGTCGTAAAGTGGCTCATGCCACGTATCGTTCGGAGAGAGAGGTACCCGGAAGCCCACTTCCGTTCCCCATCCTTTTCCATCCTATTTCCTTAAAGGTCGGCAACGCAACTGTAACACTATGTTTGTTGTAGGTGCCCATGGGCAGCGCTGGTCACTTTCCGTCGGGTGACACGCCCAATCGTTTGCCCTCCTATCCCATAAAAAAAGTAATGTCCACGTGTCAGAATGTAAAAATAAACGTAAAAGATAATAATAGGTATAAAGTACGTCACTTCGTTTGCCCGTGATGACTCCCAAACTACTCAACCGATTTTAATAAAAGTTGCACACCGTATGAAGTTAATCCAACTTAAAAGATGGCATAGTTCATTTTTTTTATAGTACTCCAACCGCAAGATTGAACACGAGAGCGTTACATCAGGAAAAAGACACGTTTGTTTAAGTATGAAAATATGTCAAAATATTCTTCTTATAATCATAATATATTATTCACCAAAGAACTTTGCGTGAGCGATTTGGTTCAAAGAAATATTCACATTCGCGAATATTTTTAGGAAATATTCGCATTCGCGAATGTACAAAATCTAACATTCGTAACATCACTAATTAATACACTAAAGTAGTCGTAGTGGTCCAGTGGTCGAGCACACGGCTTCTGATCCAGTTGTCCGGGTTCGTATCCTGACACTGGCTTACACCAATGACTTTCCGAAAGTTTTTTTTTTATTTCGGAAGTTAAGTGTGATAAATATTGATGACTGAAAACGTGCCATAGGTTCGCCACCTATTCCATTTGGGACGTAAACATAACGGCGAGACGAGGCCTTCGGGTAACAAAGGCGAGAAGTTATGTATGTATGTAATACACTAAATTTTTTATTAAAGTTAAAATTTACGTCTCAATCTTTTTTCGTCAATTATGATTTTTAGCTGAACTTTGACACCAAAAGTAACTAACTTAATTATGCAATGATCCTTGGCACCTTTGGCACTATAAATATGGTAAATTATTACGTCATCATTATTTCAATTTGGATCTTTTTGTTTCCAACTTTTATTCATTGACTATAGTGGTGGCAAGTACCTTTGATCGCCCGAATTACGAAGACCGCAGGATACGCAGATCCATCCATTATTCCTACTAATTGATCTGTACCAACTTTGAACCTGATCCGTTAAGCTACACGCACTTACCAACATCTCAACTTATGTCGATTTTCTCGAACGTCGTGGTGTTTCATCGGTTGTGCCAGCCCATTCATCCCGCGTACTGCGTTGTGTTAAGAATTTTACAAAAATATTTGGTTTTTATTCCAGATCATTGATGACCTCAAAGAGAGACTGCTTCACCGTCGACCATTCACTCCGCCATTTGAAAATGGTGGTTTCACATATGGTTTTAATTCAGCATTTTTGACTCGAGTGCTGGACTTCTGGCAGACCGGATACGATTTTAAGGAGAGAGAGAGATTCCTTAACAAATATACACATTTTAAAACTAATATACAGGGTCTTGATATCCACTACATACACGTACAACCTGAAGTTCCACAGGATGTTGTAGTAAGTAAGGGAGTTTTTTATGTATATTCAAATTTACAATTCAATTTACGGGTTTTAAGATGGACAACAACCAATCCACAACAAAGAAAATCGGTTGTCTGTAAACTCAGTTTACTGAAGATAGTTGAATGTGACAACGTCATAAGAAAATAGTGATGGAATAGTTTCATTTTTCAAAAGAAACTTTTTAATTTATTTGCAATTTAAATTACTTGTAGTTCATTATTTTACAGCAGCCGTACACGCGGATGCATCGCTCACTCAAGTAAGAAAGATGCACTTCATCATCACTTGAAGTGCATCTGTCTTAGAGCGAGGTAAGGCCTCATGAGTCATGTTTTTTCGTGCGTGCAGCCAGCTCCATCGAATTATAAGACATTGTCATGTCAAAAGCGCCCTTCAATCTAAGTTGAATGACAATATAATCAATTGCACTCTATATTTGGCTTACTAGGCCCACAACCTATTATTTTATATTAGGCCAAATATTTCGTTCAACAATATGAGGATATTAAACCCGCGAAGGTATAAGTGAAATATTATTGGTTTCAGAAAATCCCAATTCTACTGATCCACGGATGGCCCTCGTCCGTTCGTGAGTTTTATGAAATCATACCTCTATTGACTTCGCATAGAAGTAACAAGAACTTTGTGTTCGAAGTTATCGCTCCTAGTCTACCGGGATATGGATTTTCTCAGGTAAAGATTTTTAATTTGGATAATTTAAGCAAATTTTTATATAATAAGTATCGATAGTTCCATAATCATATTGTTTTTTTAGAGGATATTCGATGGAAAAATATTTATTTTATTTTATTGTAATAGGCTCCGATCCGGGAAGGTATGGGGCCGATACATATAGCAGTAATTCTGCACAATCTGATGAAACGCATAGGACATTACAATTACTATGTCCACGGTGGAAGTTTCGGTGGTGCTATTGGTTCGGTGATGGCTACCATCTTCAAAAAGAATGTTACCGGAGCACATTTCATTATGCCTTCAAGTGTGGCTGACGAGGCCGCTGGAAGTGAACAAACATTACAAGGTATATCTAAAACTTGTTTACGGGATTGGGTGCAAACGAGCAAGCAGGTCACCTGATGGTAAGCAACTAGCTTTGCACGTGGACAGTAACATAGATAATGTTGCAATTGCATGACTAGCCTTTAAGGGGAGTGGGTAGGAAAGGTGGGAGACGTGCTGAGATGAAATATATTTTGAACTACATTTCATACACGTCTTGCACATTAGCAAAATGCTGACTGCCGAATAAAGATCACCGGGTTTGATCCCCACGCGAGTACAAACATTTGCGGGTGGTGAGCATAGATGTATATACAATATGGATTTTACTCTTATGATATAAACGAAATCAGATGTAGTACTAGTCCATAGGAGTCTCTTAAAAATAACATTTTAACTCCTGGGCGAATTTAAAAAAAATACACATTTCAAACAAACTAAATCGCATTAAAATGCATCAAAACTAAATCACCCGTATAGAGAACACACGCACACGTTGCCACACCGTCAGAGGTACACGGTGTGCCAACGTGTGCGTGTGGCACTGACTTTTCTTTTGACTATCAAATTTCACTGTCACTAGTTGATAGTAATTTGTCATTTTACGAATAGGTACCTACGTCTATTGTTAACATGAATTAATGTTAACTACACTGAACTAACTAAATTCCGTTAAAGCGGATTATTTAGGCACAAAATTAAATCTTCAAGTTTTCAAAATGTCCACCACGAGCAGCAATACATAGCGTACATTAACTGAGTAAACTTCATTTTTTATGAACCCCCACAAAAAGAAATCAATCCCACACTCACCATACCTAAGTACCATGTCCGTATATTCACTAGCGGTATAAAAATGTCGTGGCATTTTATAAAAGTTGCACAAAAGTGTTTTACTATAAATAACACTATAACACACACAAAACTCAAATAACTAAGTATTAATAAAACAATAAAATAACTTAGACTAATAAATAATACAAATTCGAAAAGAGTAATTTGCAGGCGATACGTCACACACAAAGCGGAACAGGCGGTCAACTAAAAGCAAAATTATTGGAAATAATAATCTGTCGAAAATCATAGGTAAATAGGGTAAACGACCACATTTATGTCAATGCGCTTTAGAAAAATTATAATTACATTAGAATAAGAATATTTGTGTTATTACGATTTTAAAAGTTGTATCATAAAAGAAATGATAATAAAGGGTTTTTTCACGATTTATCTTATTCTACTATGTAATAAACTGGTACCTACCTACTGTCTATTTAGATTTGATTTGTCCAGGGGATATTTCCTTATATAACATTGTCATAAATACAATTTTTTAAACTGTTCTCCTTTGTTCAGAAATATCATAACAACAAATAAATGTAAGCTTTTAAAGTTTTGTACTTTAGTTAGATATTTAGTCAATTCTTTAAAATGATTACAGTTATAATATTTCTGAAAATAAAATGTCGTAACTAAAGCTATAAATTCCATTAATTATAAATTGAATGAAAATCCCAACACATAAAACTACTTCAGTATTTTTTATTAATTTCTAAGGTGTGACGGACGATAATTGTTTCGTGCCCCTAATTTCAAACCCCCCCCGTACTTCAAGCGGGGGGGCCACGCACTTCAACCCGCGCCCGCCTTATGCGCACACACACATTTCTTTGTGAATGATTTTCGTTTATGACAAAGTCGAAGCGGCCTTGACAGGACGAACAGCTGAGAAGAGTTTATTCCAGTTCATACATTTATAGGGAGTGTTCAATTACATGAAAATGAAAACTGTCGTTATTGACCTAATTACTGTACCGATCGTCTTAATATTTTGTACAACGTTTACTTAAATTATGATCTACATCTGGTATCAATTATTACATATGAGTGGATTCCACCCTGTATAGCGTTTAGGCGTATTTTTACGTAGATATTTATAGTCCATTTTAATTTGCTATTTAAACGTTATTTTAAATACAATTGCATCAAATTGGTATATTTGTATCTCTAGGTGAGTTATGGTCACCGTCGAGACACAAAAATGAACCTAAAGACAAACAATATCCGTGGACGAAGCGTGTGGATCTTCTTGAAGCATCTGCATATTACAATTATTATATGCAGCCAACCAAACCGGACACTATTGGTAAGTAATCTTTATCGAAATATGTCAAAGGAAGTATAGGTCTGGCAATACCTTTCGAACTGGAATCTTTTAAAGAGGAACCTGTTCATTAACTGATTGATGACTATTTTGACTATATTTTTATCGAAACTTCTAAAGTTTCGGTGGCATGAGCCCATTTACGTCGATTTTCTGACAGGTATAAACGGCCCAAAATGCAGAGAGCTATAAAGTTAACATGAGATATTTTTGCAGGTATTGCTTTATCGGAATCCCCTGCAGGATTAGCAGCTTATATTTTGGAGAAGTTCACGAGTACCTCGATGAATAGCAAAGTAACAGACGGCCGTCTCCTCACAAAAGCATCGTTGACACATCTGTTGGACAATGTGATGATATACTGGGTGACAAACTGCATCACAAATACTATGAGATACCATTTAGAATATTATGGTGATATGACGGCGATCGATTAGTGAGTGATTAATATGTACTTTTCCATGACTTAATAATATACAATACTATTTTTTTTACCGCACTACCAGGAGAGTTATATTATTGGCTAGGTATTATCTTGAGAGACGTCGATGGCTTAATTACTGTTCTCGAAAATTCCACAGGAACGAACATCACGCATTTTTCTTCGTACTCCAATATTGATGCACAAACCTACACACACTTTTGAAATTCGATTTTTTTTTTTAGTTTCTCAACTGACGTGCCAGTATGGTTTATAAAGTTTGAGTATTATTTACCTTCTACACACGAAGACAAACTTAAAAAAAAGTATCACAACTATCTCGGATTCACAAAAGCCGAGGACGAAGCAAAATTCCCGGCTATGGAACACTCGCAAATACTCGCGAATGATATTTACGCTGCCGTAACCACGATCAGATTATTTCTTGAGAAAACGTAAGTTGTTTTTGCACATTACTTTTACAATCTTGTCTCCAATTGACCAGCTTAGTTACTTGTTTAGTATAAAACAATATTTTTATATACACTCATAGCAAGTTGATCGATTAAAAGCAAGTAGATAACGAAAGATAAACTTGCCCTACATTACAATAACAGTCTCGGTGGCGCAGTGGTCGAGCACACGGCTTCTGATCCAGAGGTCCGGGTTCGATTCCTGATACTGGCTCACACCAATGTCTTTTCGAAATTGTTTTCGGAAGTTATGTGTGATAAATATCGATGACTGAAAAACTTTGTGCCCGGTATGGCAATAGGTTCGCCACCTATTCCATTTGGGACGTAAACATAACGGCGAGACGAGGCTTAACAGCCGCTGCCTACACCTTCGGGTAACAAAAGGCGTGAAGTTATGTTATGTATGTACAATAACTTATGGGAGCCCTGGTTTACCATCTCTACTTAAGACCTGGTAAGCCAGGGCTTCGATGCAGCTACATCTTTATGTAAAATAGTAAAATTGGCCCACCAAGATCCGTCCACTTAGACGTGCCATTCCAAAATGCGTACAGGTGCAAGTGATGACGTCACGTGCACGTGCCTATAATAGTTTCGCTCTCTCTTTCTCTCATTATTCATTCGAGACGCAATAAATATATTAACTTCTTAGACGAAATGTATTATATGCCTATAAATGATAACCCAGTCTTTCATGTTTTATGTGAAAGCGAAACGTATAATACCAAGATCCTAGTTGTGTCACTATTTTTTTACGTTACTTACGTACGTAAATTGAAGTGTGGAGGACATAAGAGAGGACATGTTATGAAAAGAGAAGAAAGTCCTGTTGTAAGGAGAGTGAGGAGAATGGCTGTAAAATGGACATGTCGGTAGAGGAAGCCCGAAAAAGAAATGGATGAACTATGTAAGAGTTGATCAGTATGAAGGGAGCAAGTGCGTTGACGACGCCTGATAGAAGAGAATGGAAAAGAATGACATATTGTCGACCCTACTTACAGCAAAATTATGAAGATGCTACATCTTTATTAATATAGTTTATATCCATGATGACATTGATTGTAGGATTGGTTTCCAAATTTATTTAATTTCATTTTTTTTTCTTCAAAGCGGAAAAGTACAACAATCATCAACAGAACCAGAAGTAGCAACACAAGAAAACGAGATACCGAAACCCGAACCAAAGATACCAACTGTCTATGACTTCAAAGTAAAAGACATTCATGGTAACGAAGTCAGCCTAGAGAAATATAAAGGCCAAGTGCTCATAATAGTGAATGTCGCTTCACAATGTGGCTACACAGACACACACTACACACAGCTGAATGAATTATATGAGAAATATGCAAGCAAAGGTCTTAGAATACTGGCGTTCCCTTGCAATCAATTTGGTCACCAAGAACCGGGCACTCTTGGTGAAATATTACAATTTACTAAGAAGAGAAATGTTAAGTTTGATCTGTTCGAGAAGATAGAGGTAAACGGTGAGAATACACATCCACTTTGGCAATTTTTAAAAGAATCCCAAAGAGGTAGTTTTGGAGATTTCATCAAATGGAATTTTTCCAAGTTTATCATTGACAGAAATGGAATCCCAGTTGGACGCTTCGGACCCAATGTTGATCCGCTTGATTTAGAGCCCTATTTGGCTGAATATTGGTAGTAAATGGTAAAGTTTTGTAATAAAACTCTGAAACCTAAGGTTATAGCTACCTAAGGTTTATAAGTATACTGTACGTATATTATATATAGTTATGATTTAAACGCATTTAGTAGGTGATAGAGCATTACATCAATTGTAAAATGTAAAAAATCATATTATTAAACTTTGTATTTTGTAATTACCATTTTTTTAAGTGCTACACCAAATCATCGATTCCTTCCTATCAACGGTATATCTACGCAACACCAACAAGAAGAAACAAAAGTTCATAGCAAAACATTTACTGTTAAATAGTTCAAAATGTATTCTCAAACAGTCTGCCCGCCGAGTCTTAGTTTGGAGAAGTCTTGTATGGTGTTCCGAGAACTACTCTCGCTCCACTGTAATTCGGGGATTGCAGCTATCATCTGTATGAAAAACTTCAATAAGTTGCCACAAAATTGCAAGAAAAGAAAACTATTTTTATGGATAAGCTATAAAGTCATAAACTAGTACATATTTTCATTACATAATTAAAATCTATCACAAATACTAAATTGGTGTGTACAAAAAAATCTGTGACCTGTCACACACAAATCTGTGTGACATGCAGACATTACATTTAGGAAGCACTTGAAATAATCTCAGGATTTAATTATTATCTAAACAATTATTATGGATAGACTAAACTTTACATACAAAAAACGGGATTGATAAAATAAATACAATACACTAAAGTAAAAAAAATGATCTTTATTTATTAAACATAAGAATACTTACTTGTAAGATTCAAAGTTTTCTCCCGCACCAGATAGAAGTATCAGATGAAATAAATCATACAAACATTATACAGGAACAATGGTACAGCACTGATAAAAAGTCTTTCAAATCATAAATAATTATGAAATGCATTTGCAACAAGTATATGGCTTGGATGAACCAGACATTACCTAAGCATTTTGAAGTTCTCTTTCGTTATACCACTATCTTCTATCTCATAAGAGATCACATAGGTACTTCCAAACTATCCAAAAATAGCAACATAAGCCTTTCATCTATGACACACATATATTTGAATAATGTTTTACATAAATATCAGCAGATTGCCATAATTAAAGAAATAATAATGTTGTATATATATATTAATGTATTGTCTCAGAACTTCTAATTACTTACTGTAACTACTTTTTACAAAATAATAAAAATACATTTGAAATGATGTGGAGACTAAGGGAAAAATATGAGATAAAAATCAGTTAACATATTATACAATTCTGATTTACCAAGGATATTCAAATATAAATATAATTTACTTCAAAAATTACCTCTACAATAATTCTGTGTAAAAGTTTGAGTTAGTAATAGTCACTTCGAATCATAGTACAGATATTACAATACTCAATCTTAGTGCAAATTACTAAACCCAAACTTTATTTACTATGCTACATCTCAAGGTATGTCTTTAATAACCTCGGCAAGTTGCTCTCGTGTAAACATGTGGAACATGGACCCTGGTGTCATGGTCACCACTTCCACATTGTTCTCTGACAGCTTCTCCTCCATGACTTGTTTAAGAATTGTGAGAGCAGATGTGATAGCTTCCTTCAGAGTCATTGACTTGTGGTAGACTTCCTGTTAGAATAAAATACCAATAGGGTATTATTTATTTGGTATTGTGACTTAAAGTTAGTATCAACTCATGAAATAAAATTTAGTTAGTCTTAGTACATTGGGGCCATCCATAAAGTACGTCACACGAATTTCATGATTTTTAGACCCCCACCCCCTCCTTGTCACAGGTGGTCACATTTGTGAGACCCTCCCCCTCCCTAGTGTGACGTCACAAATTTGCAAATTTACATCTAAAATTTTTAAATTAAAACAGCAGTCCCTTAATTAGTTTTCCATTTAAATTACTTTTTTTATGAAATCAACATCAAATATTTGAAAAATAACAAATCCATAAACTATTAATTAAAGAAAGAGAAAGGAACTTAGTCGTCTTCAGTCCATGGACTTTGAATCCATTCCTTTAAATTATTCATAATTCGCATAGAAATCAGTTCGTTCTCATTGGGGTGTTAACGTGAGGAATATTTCTGGTGATGTTTTTCATCTAACCATATGGCATCATTTACGAGTATATCATTCAAAGAAAGAATTTCTCTGGCACGTCTAGCTGCTGTTCTTTGAGGACTAATCTTTGTAATAGGTCAACAGTGGTAGAGCCATGCAGTTCGCTGCATGAATGGGCCGGCTCGACCGGAGAAATACGTAAAGTGGCTCATGCCACGTTTCGTTCGGTGATAGAGGCACCCGGGGGCCCACCCCCTTTCCTATCCTTTCCTATCCCATATCCCTTAAAGGTCGGCAACGCAACAGGAACACTATATGTGTTGCTGGTGTCCATGGGCGGCGTTGGTTGCTTACCATCAGGTGACACGCCTGCTCGTTTGCCCTCCTATCCCATAAAAAAAATAGGTAAAATTTGCTGCTTCTTATGTAGTTGATTGTGTTGGTTATTGGCTTGGGCTCATAGTCGGCGTGTGCGGCGTGTCACTAAAGCGGGTATGAAGTCGTCAACAACAAACAAAACATTTCGAACCGTATATAGATAGAGTAGAAATTATTTTTAGTCTTAATTAATATTTAAAATTTCTTGATTCAATTTATTTTGAAATGCGATGTCACAAAACTTAGGACCCCGCCCACCCCTTGTCACACTATGTCACACTTCGTCGACCCCCTCCCCCCCCCCTTTACGTGTGACGTACTTTATGGATGACCCCATTGCATCGTACAAGAAACAATGTACATATATTGTTATTTTTGATTGGGTAATCTCATACTTTTTAGTACATATACTCAGATCTATGCCCCTATTTTCCACTATACATCTATTTACGGGTTATTGACTAGCCATGTAACTAAGCCAGTTAAAAGTGGCATAACAAATCTGGGTGTGATCTGGTCATTGTAGCTAACTCACCTTGAGACTTTGCTGAGCACCTTCACTACCAGAACCAATAGCTTTAGCATCATACTGCACAAAGGTTCCAGATGGATCCATATGGAACAATTGAGGACCCTTCTCGTCAATACCTATAAAAGATTAATTTACAGTTAATATTTCCTAGTGAAAGATTCTATCAAAATTATAACTGAGCATCAAGGGTGTGTTTATAACATTTAAATGATTTTTCTATTGAATGACTCTTGAATATATTAAATAGGTATTTTTAATTTGGCATAAGTTTGAACTTGTTTGATTAAAAATTAATATCTGTGCAGCAATCAGTGAGTAGGTTCTATAAAAATGTGAATGTACAATTCCATAAATTAGATTAACTCCCAACCTGCTGAAATATTCTGTCTTATACTTTTTATAACAATCAAGTACTTAGCTAATAATTGATATAAATCTGATTTATAAATGCAAATAAGGTGTTTTGCTTACATAGCCACAGAGGTTGAGTATTGCTGAAAATAAATTTAAAAAGGCAGTAAAATAATTTAATTAACCTGCAAACATAACAGCAACCCCAAATGGCCGAGACATTGCTGTGCCGCTGTCATCATCACTGTCACCAAACTGTATAGCCAAATTGGACACAGACTGTGCACAAGATTCCACAGTCATGCGCTCATTGAAGACAAACCAATGATTCTGACATTCAACACGAGCACGCTCAACTAAGGTTCTAAGAAACAACAGAAACATTAAATTATTTACAGCACTTAGTAATAATAATTTAATCCAATAAAAATCTGTTATTATTTTCTAGCACTTAAAATTCTTAAAATTTTTAGAGATAACATCAATCAAAGAAGAAAATTGATATATGATAAATATTAATAAAAAAGAGATCTTATTTGTAAAAATTACTGATTATTTAAATATTATAAACTATTATTATATCCAGTAAATTATGGCTTACATACTTTCTGTGCCACTTTTATAAACTTTGATCTTGTATTCAGGAGTACAGACAATAGGAATTACAATCACATCACATTACATGACAGTAGACATACTAGAATAGTTACTTTATAATCCCATATACACTATGTAGAGCAACCATTATGCACCATTTTGTAAGTCATTGATATTTACCACATATAACAGAAGGTCTTTATTGAGTATTGATACACACTCTGAGCTTGAAGCCACTAGGATGTCAGATAAAATTCTTTCTTTGTAATAAAATCTAGGTATATGCAGAAATAAAATTACCTAGAGTCTGCCATGAGCCCAGAAACAGCACAAGCAATATGTCTATCTACCTCCATAATCTTTTCAATGGTGGTAGGCTCCATTAATGGTGAAGTAATCCTTTTCTCTACAGCTAGAACAACTCCTTCTGAAGTACAAATGCCGATGGCAGTAGATCCTAACTTGATGGCTTCTATGGCATATTCCACCTGGAATAAGCGCCCTTCCGGGCTGAATGTGTTGACGCCGCGATCATATTCAGAACGTGTAAGAAACATCTGAAAATAATAAAAAGAAATTGTTTCTCACCGGTAATAGGTTAAGATATGACAAAGCAATTTACATTAATTTCATTGCAAGAAAAAACTATTTCTAAAAGATATTATAAGCACACCTTGTGTTTTATATAATAATGTTTTAATTACAACAATTGAGAAATTAATTGAATTAGAATTTGTTTAAAAATGATTAATCACTCTACTCCGCTAAATATGCTATGCCCTATGCCTAGGGATGTGAAAAAATAATCGATTATTGAAATAATCTTGATTCTTGATCTTGATGATTTTTAAAAGTGAAAAAATCGATTTTAATTGGTAATTATTTTTATATGACTAATCGATTATTTTATTAATCATTTAATGACATATTACCGATTTTTTTTATCTGCAACACATATTAAGTTTGGTCTTCTGGCCCGGAACGAAACCTAATAAAGAATATTTTCTCCATAATGATATTTTTAACGCCATCTATGACCGCATTCTTTCTATACCTTTGACACAGTTTAGTTATTTATTTAATCAAATATTCACTAGTTGTAGTCAATGAATAATACAATTTTATTAGCCGACGTTTGGTTGATATGTTTTCTTTTATTGTTTATTTCCAAATTATTAAATATTACATGGAGACTTTTCTAGTCACATAACACAAAAACCATCTGGGGTTTATCAGTGGTATATCATCCATCCCACCAAAAGCCAACAACAATTATGTGATGACTAGGTCGGTTGCAGACATAAGTTCCTTAAGACTATTTTACAATTTTTCTTAGTTAGTGTGCCACGGATTTCGTTAATTTCGGCAGGCAGACATTAATTATGTATGCTTGCTGAAATTAACGATTATCAAGTAACGAATAATTAATGACATTGTTATATATGTCATTAATTATTCGTTGGTGAAACTTCATTTTTCAAACGAAGTTTTTCGTGACTAAAAGTTTTGTTAAAGTTTATAAAAGTCTTTTCTGGTTTTGTTTTTGAACAATGTCTACGACTAAAAGGTCGACAAGTTGATGGCGTCAATATTTCCATGTTGACAATAAATCTGGCAATGCCAATTGTGCATATTGCCCAAAAATTTAAAAATCGATTAATTTAAATGAATCGATAATTTTCTTAAATATAACCGATTATTAATTAATTGTAATAATATTTTTTTCATAGTAATAAATAATTCGATTAATTAAAAATCGATTTTGCATATTAAATGTCACATCCCTACCTATGCCTATGCTACACAATTTTTTTATTTTTTTTTTTTATTTTATGGCCTGGTAACAAAGACCTTTAAGTCTATGCTACAGACCAACTACAGACTAAGCAAAATAATAAATGCCCAACAACGTTCAAAAGCACTCTGCGCACAGAAAAGTTGAAAAGTACGCTGTGCTACATGAATTAAATTTTGAGTTTTGGCGGGAATGTAAAAGAGTCACCGTCTGATATTTGCAATAGTTCCTGAAATTTGTTTTTCAATGGTTATCACTACATAGTATAAAACAAAGTCGCTTTCTCTGTCCCTATGTCCCTTTGTATGCTTAAATCTTTGAAACTACGCAACGGATTTTGATGCGGTTTTTTTTAATAGTTAGAGAGTGTCAACGGGGTGGTTTTGATCTATAATTCATGAATAGTGTAGTGAAAAAAAATGATAATTTTCAAGATTTAAAACTTTAATCGAAAACGCTGCTTGAACCCTAAGTGATAAATCAAAACAATGTACTACATTATTATACACCTTTAAAAGGTCTATAAAAAAGTCCGCGAGGGCATATGTCTATGTCATAAGGATAACCCACAATGACCATTATTATTTTTTTACTTTTTACGAGAAATAATGGCTTATTTACGAAGCAATTTTAAACATAACAGCATTAATTTTCATTCAATTAAGTGTCTTAAATAGATTGTGCTTTTAATATAGATTAATATAGCCATTTACAGCATGTAATTTAAACTAATATTTACGAAGATATTACACTATTAACATAGCGGTACATAGCAGTTGCGTTTGCGCGCCAAAACGCGTGCCGATAAATAGCACAAATTGAACTTTTTAAGATCCAAGTATTACTAATTTATTTCTTTTGATGCGGAACGAAGTTCGCCGGGTCAAATAGTTAATGAACAAAATTATGGCGTGGCGTGTTCGTATATATGTGAAAAGTGGTGTAAATACTGTAAATATCGTGTGTACTGTGTAGCGTGTAGAACTTAGCCATCTGCTCGACTTTTTTTAGATTTTACGACCTGGTTTCTAGAACCTTTAAGTAAATTAATAACAATTAAATAATAATAATATTAATAATAATATAATTTATTCAGAAAAATATGTGACATTACATAATGGGATGCTCTGACATGAATGAGAAACATTTATTTGACAGACACTACACAACAACAAGTCTACAACGCTACGGACGAACACTTATTACATAAAACGCCACTAATTTCATTCATTAATATCCATTGAAACGCAAATTTTTTAAAATAATGCAAAGAACAGACATGACTTTTACATTCCAGCCAAAAGAGCGATAAAAAACACAGGACACTGACTGTCACTGACATTTGACAGAGACCCCGAAACTACCGAAAGATGTACAAACAAAATTGGTCTGCTATGTCTGTTTGGTAATTAATGGACTCAAATTTACATACTCAAATTATTTTTTTAGTGCCTTATCAGCTGATGCAGGAAAACCCCAAATAAGCAAAGTACACCCAAGTTAACCCAAGCAAGCTACAGGTATCAACTACTCAGTAAAATCCTATATTATTTTATTAAGTAAACTTTGTTTTTTTTGATTTGTTGATTGAAAATTGCGATGGCATTTCTTTATTAAAACGTAAACGTATAACATAAACCTCTCGCATTGTTTGTCTCGCATCTGAAATAATCTGAATTAGTGTTGGCTTGCTTGCTGGCCAGAAGGAGCATATGTAAAGAGATGCAAATGCTAAGATGAATGTGTAGTTTGATATGAATGGGAGATAAATAAGTACCTATTTAGGAAGCCTGCTTTAGTACCCAGCACTCAGTAGCACCATTGTGGAGACAATGAGAAGTGTTATAATTAGCATAATTTGGGCATAGATAGAAAATCATGATATGGGAGAACTGAACTGAAATGTTTGGATTGTGTAAGAATGGATAATAATAAATTTTACTATACATAACAGAAAATTTATGTAAAGTTAAAATGATAAAAGTGCTGTGTAAAAATGATTATTTTTCATGGAGAAAAACTAAATACATACATAACTTCACGCCAAATCCCTTGTGGGGTAGGCAGAGAACAGAACACAACAACAGAGCCCCATAAGCCACGATTCTTACATGCCTCACTCATGTTGTTGACTTTCATAAATCTTTTTATGCACACATGTTGATTTTTAAGGCTCCTAACAGCACTTTCCTCCAGAACATGTTCTATTTGATCATGGAATGAGTGTCTTGGCCATCCTCAACTCCTACATCCATCTGCTTGTGCATCTGAGGAAAATACCTACCTGATGTAACTTTAAGTTTGCTTATGTGAAGATCATCATGATAGGTTTTGAAGTTATGTTGCTGAACTTAGGCTGGTGGTTAACATCCTTACCCTGGGTAACATGCATGTGATGAAAATTGATAGCTATAATATGACATCTTGGTATATTTCTATATCTGTTTATGCATTCAGTCAAACAATAATCAGAATCAATTACTCAGCTCTCACAGATAGCTGTCTTGTATGAAAATAATAGTTGATAATACAGATAAAAATTGACAGGACGTGTGAGACATATTACCTGCTAGAAAGTCTCTACATAACTGCTAATAGTTGCTCTTTTCCAGTGTTTAGCTTCTAATGTTAGATCGTTACTTATTATTGATGTTTGTTACATCATGGATCTTCCTTAGGGTATATGGTTTCTAGTGTTTCCATGCAGTTTTTTTTTCTTTGACATAGTTTGTATTATGTGATTAACCTAAATTTTTATTGGCTGCCTTCACATCACATCACTTTCTTTTGGTGGTCCATGGTCCATTGTGGGGTTTTTATGATCTTCTATTTTAGTGTGAGTGGGTCTCATTACTCTTATCTAGCTGACCCAGCAAACTTTTTCCGTATTAAAAGTAATAAATGAACAAATTTTGGATATCATAAGGTTTGATTTGTGCTATTATCGACTTTAACTGCTGTCCCGCCATGTTAATACTGCAATATCTTCGAAAATATTCGTTTTAATTGCATGCTGTAAAGGGCCAGGATCATCTATCATGCACAATCTGGGTCGTGAGAAGTTACTTACCACCAGGTGACCTAGGCTTGTTTGCCCTCCTATCCCATAAAACCAAAGAAATATATAATCTGAGATTTGAACGAAACGGGCGGTACAGCGCGAGCTATAGGTACCCACATTTGCTCACCATCCCTGGTTTAGCCGGGCCATTTGCTCCAATTAATAACGCATGCGTTATAATAATAATAATAATATCTGGACACAAATCACACAGCGCCCTCTAGTTCCAAGCTAAGCAACTAAATGCTTGTGTTATGGATACTAGACAACGGATAATAATACATATATACTTTTCTTTTGTAAATACATACTTATAATACATAGAAAAACACCCAGACGCCACACAAATATTCATGTTAGTCACAAATATTTGTGCTCGGGTGGGAATTGAACCCCCGACCTCGTTGCTGCAGCCGGTAGTTTTTTTACCAATGCGCCACGAGGCTCGTCTCTGTTATTATTCTAAATTCACCATATAAAGAATACGCGACACTGAGTAGTAGGTACTTAGTAAATATTAGGCAAGAACAAAGGGCGGTCTTATCGCACGCTGCGATAGCTAAATAGGTAACAAATAATTATTCATTCAATTATAAACGCATAATACGAGTGGTTCCATCATTCTGTAGACAGTAAGTACGGATGGAGATAATACTTAAATAAAATACATTTTTTAAAGAAAATGTCACAGTATAAAATTTTATATTAGTATTAAAATAAATCTAATATATAAAATTCTCGTGTCACAGTTTTCGTTCCCATACTCTTCCGAAACGGCTTGACCGATTCTCATAAAATTTTGTGTGCATATCGGGTAAGTCTGAGAATAGGACAACATCTATTTTTCTACCCCCTAAATCACAAGGGTAGCCCAATATGTTTTTTAATTTTTCGATATATTCCTGTTTCTTATTTCTTTTATAAAATGGGATATAAAAATACATACAACCCTACATTTTCAACCCCCTACGATCAACCCCTATTTTTTAAATTTTATTTTTCAGCAAGGCAACGTTTGCCGGGTCAGCTAGTAAACTTATAACGTCAATCAGATTTATAAGTTGTCAGAACGAACGCTTGAACTTCGCATTGCCTTGTATGTATATACCTTTATCGCTAAAACGTCAGTGTTGCGCTCTTATTTATTACTCCATCAAATCGGATCAGTAGTTCCTGAGATTAGCGCGTTCAACCAAACAAACAATAATAATTCTCAACTTTATAATATTAGTGCACATTTCAAGATATGGTTAGTTTTGAGGAGAAATTAATAACATATATTAAATGTTTCATGCGAAGTTATAAGTATATTTGAACTGAAAGTTTTCATTTTTATTCAACAGAAGTGCTTTAAAATTGAAATTTTGTGCAATTAACCTTATTATTTACCTGACCTGGGCAAATAATTGTTAAACCTAATTAAATTGTTGAGGCATTAATATTAAATTTTTAAAATTAATATTGTTGATATTCAATGTTAAATGTTTCCATTCTTTTTCAGATACATAGAGATATGTCCAATAATCTAGATAAAAAAAAATGAGTAACATATTGGGAGGAATCGTGACATTAACTAAAACTGATAAGGAATATATTTTGTTATACAACACTGGAGAAATAGCTAAGCTCAATATATTGAACGATCATGTTTTTAAATACTATATGTCGGCGACAGGCGATTTCCTGGAATATCCGAAACCGAAAAACCCTGGCGATAGTGCAAAGATTAATGTGAAGAAAGTTACGGATTACGACACGCAACCTTTCGAAAACTCCGAACACAAAGAAACAGAACACCACTTCTATATTTATACTAACAAAATAACTGTACAGTTTCATAAGAAAAAAGGTACAATGTCAGTAATAAATTCGTTATTGAATAGAGACGTGTTAATCGAAGCAAAACCTCTGTGTTACAGCGATACTAATGTTACGCAGACCTTAAGACAACACCATAATGAATATTTCTTTGGCGGGGGAATTCAAAATGGAAAATTTTCTCACAAGGGTAAAAAAATATCTATAGTCAACACCAATAACTGGGTGGATGGAGGTGTCTCATCTCCTTGTCCATTTTACTGGTCATCCAACGGATACGGTATTTTAAGAAATACTTGGCAGCAAGGGTTTTATGACTTCGGTTCAGAAAATGTTGATATTATTGAGACTAGTCACTTAGAAGAGTATTATGATGCATTCTTTTTTATTAGTAATGGCGCCGAGAACGTTTTAAAAGATTATTACGAGTTAACGGGCAGGCCAATTTTAATGCCTGATTTCGCGTTTTATGAAGCTCATTTAAACGCATTTAATCGAGATTACTGGGTAAAAGTGAGCAAAAATACGCCGAACGCAATATTATTTGAAGATGGATTTTATTACAAATGTTATCAGCCTAAAGACATGGATACTAAAAAAGGAATTTTGGAATCACTGAACGGCGAATTAGATAATTACCAGTTCTCAGCACGAGCTATGATTGACAGATATAAAAAACATGACATGCCACTGGGTTGGTTCTTTCCTAACGATGGATATGGCTGTGGGTATGGTCAAACAGATTCTCTAGATGGTGATATTGATAACTTGAGGCAGTTTGTGCAATATGCCAAAAGTCACGGTGTTGAAACTGCTCTCTGGACTGAATCCAATTTACAACCTAAAGATCCTAAACATCCTAAAAAAGGAGAACGAGATTTAAATAAAGAAGTTTCCATAGCTGGAATAACAGCACTTAAATGTGATGTGGCATGGATCGGTGAAGGTTACTCTTTGGGACTTAGCGCTGTTGAGGAAGCGTCCAAAATATTTCTGAAAGCAGCAGACCATAAATATCGTTTGATGACGATAGTGGTAGATGGATGGGCTGGAACACAAAGATATGCCGGAATATGGACTGGTGATCAAACTGGCGGACAGTGGGAATATATACGCTTCCACATTCCTACATATATTGGAGCAGGTCTGTCTGGTATACCAGTTGTAGGATCTGATATGGATGGAATTTATGGAGGAGGTGATGTAAATATGAATATACGCGACTACCAGTGGAAAACCTTTACACCTTTGCAATTAAATATGGACGGTTGGGGTAAGATACAAAAGACTCCATTCTGTTTTGATGAGCAGACACGAACTATTATTAGAGCTTATCTAAAATTGAAGTCAATGTTTCTGCCGTATAATTATACAATAGGACATGCTGCTCTATGTGGTTTGCCAATGATTAGGGCAATGTTTCTAGAATTTCCGGGAGATCATTCCGGATATACGGAAGATTCTAGTTATCAGTACATGTGGGGCCCATACTTATTAGTCGCACCCATTTATAGAGAACAATATGATGTAAATGATGAATGGATACGTCACGGTATCTATTTACCGGACCCTCAACAGATTTGGATTGATTTATGGACTGGAGAGAAATATCAAGGTGGTAAGATATGGAATGACATTAAATCGCCACTGTGGAAGTTACCTGTCTTTGTGAAAGACGGTGCTATAATTCCTATGGTAAACCCAAATAATAATCCTAACGAAATTAAAAAAAAAAGCAGAATTTTTAATGTCTATCCGAATGGGGAATCTTTATTTAAAGTTTATGAAGATGACGGTAAATCTTCCGATTATTTAAGAGGTCACCATGCCGAAACACAAATAACAGTCATTGGTCCTCAATCAAATGAGCATGGCGACTTATATATTCACATTCGCAAGACCATAGGATCATACAGGGATATTGTAAAACATAGATCGACTTTATTAAGGGTTATGGTGTCGAAAAATATCAAACACATAAAAGCAACTGTTAATAATGAAAATATTGATATTCCTATGGTGGAAACGGAGGAAGAGTTTTTGGAAAAAGAAAATGCATGTTATTTTGTTACGAATTATAATGTGAATCCATATTTTAAATATCTACCTACGTATATGATAAAACAAAATGTTTTAAATATAAAAATTAAAAAATGTGATGTAACGGAAAGCGATATCCATATAAAAATCCATGGATTCGAGAATAAAAGTAAAATATTTGGGAGCAATACCACACAAAATAATTCTTTAAAACCCCCTGAAAAATTCACCGTTTCATACGAAGATCTTACGCCAACAAGCATATGCCTACAATGGGAAGGTGAAAAACATGTTTACTATGAAATAGAAAGAGACGGAACCCTGTTCACAAATATATCAGGAAGTGAATTCACTTTCGAAGGGTTTCAATTCGGATCTGAACATAAGTTTAGAATTCGTTCCGCAAATGATGAAGGAGTTTCTATATGGAGTTACTATATAATAATATCAACCAAAGAAGATCCATATAAACATGCGGTTAGAAATATACAAATTAATTGCACCGTTCCCAGTGAGTCTGGTCAAGAAGTTCGGAATCTAGCTGATAGAGATCCCACAACATTATGGCATACTATTTGGGACAAACCACACGAAGCCGATCTTCGTTCAGGAAAAATAATTAAACTAATGTTTGATTTAAGAGAAACATATAAAATAGAGAAACTACAATACATTCCAAGACATGATGCTGGCAATGGTACTATTCTGCAATTACAGTACAGACATTCTGTTGATAATGTAAATTGGAGCCCAATGTCTAATCTTATCAACTGGACGTGGGATGCGACAGTTAAAACAATAATTTTAGAATGTCAACCAATGAGATATTTTGAAATCAATATTTTAAATGCTGTTGGTGGTTTCGGTTCTGGTAGAGAAATTACATTTTATAAGAAAGTATAATGCAGTCAGTGGGCAGATAAGAACTGAATGGGATTAATGAAATAGAAAAAAAAATCAATTTTTCAACAATAAAGACGTTATTTGAGTATTAATAAGTATTAATATATAAAAAAAAACGTGACACGGAGTGGGTTGGAAAGGCCCGAAGATTTAGACGTATTTAGAGAACGCCATATTTTTGTGAGTTTTAGTTAGCTTTTTATTAAATTTAAGTAAATTCTAAATTACCTATATTATTATATTCGCGGCGGCATGATATGTTGTGCCTACCCCAATTAGAGTGGGATAAGGGCAGGAAAATTATGGTTAAATTGGAATTATTTTAATAATTTAGAATTACCTAATCATTGTATTTTTCTACATAATGGTATACTGGTAATGTATACAAAATTCATTAAATAAATTATTTATATAGCTGGTTTTATTCGAAATAACTGTAAAAGAATTACAAATTATTGATTCAATATTCGTTGCCTGATCATGATTTTGACTAAATAATTTTTAAAAATATCATATTTATTATTAACTAGTGACCCGGCAAACTTTGTTTCGTCTCAGCTCAATAAATTAGATTTACCTACTGATTTTATAACCTAGTAGCCTAAGTTAGCCCTCAGCTACCTGCCAATAAAAGTCCACTCAAAATCAGTCCAACCACTGGATTAGTCAGAACAGACAGACATTTTTTGTTTTGTTATTTCAATGTAGAATATTTATTCATATGCATTTAGTAAAAATAGGTTATTTGTATATAGATAATATTACTAACATGTCTCTTGTCAGGACATGGGATTAGTCGATAATAAATCGAATTTGCAATAAATATGACAGTTTCATTTCCATTATTTTCATCTTTATTTAAATAGACAAAAGGAATTACTTATGTTTGGTCATTTCATATATTTAACTCGATTATCAAATATAAAGACTTAAAGATCTTGGACGAATCCGATTAAAGCAAGAACAATATTATTTAAATTTCATGCCTTCTTTCACTGGGAAGAATTACATCTTTTGTAACTTTAATGTTCAAGCTATTAAAATAGCTGTATCTCTTAAACAATCCAAGCCAAGGTTAAAATAATTTTGTTTATATAAATTTTATTAACAACTAAATCCTCAATATTGTGCTATTAATTTATATTGCGCTTTTCCATAAATATATGCCAGTTGATTATAAATATTAGGTCTGTAAATCATCAGGGTTTCTCACAGCAATAATTGTACAAACGGAAGCATTTGAGTCAAATACACAGCATACAGACAGATCTTCTAGAACGCAACTGTATTCATGATCAGGATACCTTGTCCTTACATAATGAGACCTTGGGTCTTCAGACAGTAAACATTCTATATTAGCCTTAAAAGCTTCTGCTCTATCCCCTATCAAATTGTTCAACCTCTCCTGAGCGTCTTCTGTGAATCTTACTTCATAATTTTGTGTTGGAGGGTCGGTAATCCAAGGTGCTACTCTTATACCATCATGAGATAAACTTGAGATATGAGCAGACTGCGGTGGAGTGTACCTTTCTTGGCCATCAGGCGCTCCTCTTTCCGTATCTGGCCGTCTTATTGGGACGGGACGATAGTTTCCATCCAATAGATCAATACTTGGGGATTCTGGTGATGGAGATACGGGCTGATCAGGTGAAATGTCCTCTTCTAATGGAGAACGAGAGACAGGAGTACAATGTTCAACGCCGATTGGGTTTAATGCCGTTGCTAGCCTGAAAACATAATTAAAATTATTTGGGTGAATAATACTTGAAATTTTTGACTCCAGCAATGGCCATATGGATTACATTTTGGCAATATTAACCGAATGCTACGCCAAACAATCATAAGCAAAGTATTCATCATATCGGTTTTTCTATATGTGAAATGAATTTGAATGCCTCGAAGCCTTGATTAAACAAAAACAGACACATTTATTTCTATTCTTGTAGTCTTTATGGTTTGAACCAAGAAAATAGATACATCAGCCATTTGTTAATATAGCACATAAATTCCTAAAAAAATATTAGTGTGTACCAGGACTGGTGTGTACCATCTAGGACTCCCCAAATATAATAATTATGCATTCTAAATCGCTAGGTTGTGAAGAGTTAGAGGACAAGACTTTTTTATTTATATATAATAATAAATTACTAGCTGCCCCAGTCAACATTGTTCCGCTTCAAAAGTAATTTTTACAGCATTTATTAAACTGCTAAATCTCATAAATTACGAATTTTTGTTTACTTCATTATAAATAAACTAGCTTCCGCCCGCGGCTTCGCCCGCGTGAAATTAGTTTTTGTCAATCCTGGTCCCTTATGTCTAAGAGACTCTTACAGGGGCCAGCCTCACGTTGTGTACAAAAATATTTTTAAATGACCTAATTTAAAACATTTTTGTACACAACGTTTGCTGTTTTGTTATCATTTGTTAAAATGTGGAGATTGTTTGGACTTGACACTCGCGAGCAGGCCACGTATAGTTGGCCATGCGAAAAACAGTTTTTCTCTAAATGGACACCTGCTACTTTAAGTGTTTGCCCTTGCGCTTTGTTAATGGTCATTGCAAAGGCTGGTTTGAGGGGAAACTGTATTCTTTTAAACTGAAACGGTAAATCTGTAGGGATTATGGGTATGCGTGGAATCAAAACTTCTTCATCTTTAGCTATACCTGTCATTATAATTGCTCTAATAATATTGCGTCCTAGCTGCGTAATTTGCAATCGAGTCCCGTTGCATAGTCTCGGCGCTTCGAGATTTCTCATTAATAAAACTGGAACCCCAACTTTCAGTCTCAGCTTATGAGACGGCACTCCTGACAGCTCTAAAGAGTTTAGAAACTCGGTAGGATAAGACGTCACCTGTTCACTGTCCATGACAATATCTACTGACAAATATTCGACAACATCGCCTTGCACATGTGACATCATTCTTTCATTGATCTTTCCCACGATTTCATTGGTCGGTGCTAATATTGCCCTTTCACACAGCCATTCTCTATTCCTCATGTTATATTCTAAACCGGGATAGACGTTGTTTTTAAGATCTTCCAAGTTTTGGACAGCATTACAAAATTCTTGATTTAATGTAATCATGCCGTTAGCGTCCGTAGTCATTCGACCTTCACCGATTTTCAATAGAGCAGCTGCATATTGCCCCGATTGCGTATCATTATGTAGTTGTACTCGCATGTTTTTAGTGAGACAAAATTTTTTTACATGCACCCATAATGTAGACGCTTTCAAACATGCATTTATCTCATCTGCTGGAGTGCCTCTAGTAATGACAGGTAGTGTCTGTCGAAAATCACCAGCAAGCAGCACTACCATCCCACCCATTAAACTCGGGTTACTTCTGATATCTTTCAGAGTCCGATTGAGCGCCTCGATCGCTTTTTTATGCGACATTGTGCACTCATCCCACACCAACAGCTTGCATTGCTGTAGCATTCGGCCACGATCGCTGTTTTTTGTGATGTTACACACTGGAATTTCCTCATGATGTAAATTTAATGGGAGTTTAAGTACTGAATGTGCCGTGCGGCCACCATCGAGCAGCGTCGCTGCAATTCCAGAGGAAGCTACAGCAACAGCTATTCCTTTGTCTTTGCGAATTTGGGCTAAAAGTAAATTTAATAAAAAAGTTTTTCCAGTGCCTCCTGGCGCATCTAAGAAAAACAATCCACCCTCACCATTATAGATTCTTTGCACAACAATATCAAAGACTAATTTTTGTTCCGTTCCGTGAACTGACTCTGATATTTGTTGCTGTAAAGAAGAGACATTGTAGTCCAGTTCTCTTATTAAATCACCACTGACTTCTCCGATTCTTTGTGGCCGGTTCATTCCAAAATCTGATAATGTCTTCCCAGATATAGCCATCACTTGGTCTTCAATCTTAGTTAGCGCCTCGTTATATACTAAATCATTATATGTGATATTGGGATTATTTTGTTGTAGTCTGTGCAAAATATCGTCAGACATATCATTTTGGTACTTTTCCCATAATATCTGAGGATTTGAAAGACCACACGTCGCTATGAGAATGGCAAAAAGATCTCTCACCTTAGCTGCTGATCTACATTGTGCAGCCTCTTCTAATGTCGAGTCCCAATGATTGTCATTCTCTAACAATCCTCTAGTTTCACAGGCTTCTCGGAAGGTAACAAACGTTTGACCGTTGTAGTTCTTGAGATCATTGAACGAAGTTGGCCCACGCACGTGGTGTAGCAGTAGTCTCAAACAAAAGCATTCAATGTTGCTAACGTGGACAGTATAGACCCGTCCTAATGCATCCCCAGATTTAACGCCAGGCCAATCCAGAACAGCAGATCCTTGAATTCGGCGTTTCCAACATTTTCTACCTGCATCCCACGTGTAATACCGAGGTACTTGAACGTACAAAAGTGTTTTTGCAAATTCATCTGATCTGCAAAGGTCAAAAAAGGCGGTCAAAGTGGTTTTTGGTGGTGATGTCACTCGCTGGTGAAAATTATTTTCATTAAAATAAATTCGTTCACCATTCTCTAGATGCACACTGAGGTGCGTAACAGTAGGATGCCTTTCATGCAAAGGAAACCCTAACAGGCGCCATACAGCTTCGTTGCTGCTGACATAGCGACCAGACTGAAACGTTTGTACTTCGTCTACTGGGTTTGAGGACTCTGAGCTTCTGAAATTAAAAATAGCTTGATCGCTGCCTTTATTAATATATTTGCAGATGTATTTGATTGCACGTACGGAACCGCAAGCTTCTACATTTATATGGGCGTTAAAAGTTTTTAATAGGACAGGCGAATATGGTACTACCCAACTATTGTCGACAGAAACTTGACTACCATTTCGGAGTTTAACAGATGCCGTCCGGCCTCCGTCTTCTGGTGCTCTTCTACGATACATCGGGTAGCCGTTCTCATTATGGAGAGTCTCTTTCAGTAGGTTGCGAGGAAATTTTTTTGTACATTTACGGTCTTTCATGCACTGGCACTGAGGGTTTTCAGCCCCGCATGGACCATGGATCATGTTTTTCATAACAATATCATAAAGTGCCTTGTCATTGTTAGGATCTGGTATTTCAGCGCTTATAATTTTATCGATTTGGTCAGGTCGCAATTTATCTTTTAACCAAAGCAAAATGTGGGCATGTGGGAGTCCTCGCTTCTGCCACTCAATGGAATACATAAAGCATTGCACTTCTCCAAAAACCCTTCCTTTAGTAATTACAGTCATAAGCTTTTTAACTTTTAACCTAAACACTCTGGCAATGACATCGTGCCTATCGTTGGCGCTTTGACCTGGCATTAATTCGTCAACTATTTCAGACCAAGATGGATTGCAGGTGAAGGTTACAAATAAATCAGGTCGACCATACGTACGCACATAGGCAAATGCGTCTTGAGTATACTCGTGTAAGTATCGGGGACTGTTCACAAACGAAGAGGGCAGAATCACCATTTTACCTATATTATTAGGGTTCACGTTGGCATCATTCGATACAGCATCTTGGAGATGAATATAATTTTCGGCTCTTAGTTTTGTTTGATTTAAAGATATGTATCGCAATCTTTCGCTTTCAACCTTCACGTACATATCAACATAAAACTGGTTAGCGAGCTGTTTGCATCGTTGTATTACGTTAAAATCGTCTTCGCGTATCATCATATGATAGGCATAAAAGTCCATGCTCGATACTTTTTTGTTGGGCAAGGGGAGCTTGGTCACTGGATTGACTTGTGGAATTTGAAAATGGTACCCCTCTTGCCCCTTGCTAAACATAAGCGGGTATTGTAATGCGTCATAAAACTTGTGTGTGTCCGGCACCCTGGTCAATGTATTGTCACGGGTTTGTAAAACAATATCACGCGATGCGAACTGTTCACCACACACCATGGCGGCGACTTCGTTTATTAAGGGTGCATTATAACGTCTTTCATGTTCCCCGCTTGGCGTACGATCTGGGTGTATTACTAATTTGTAATTTTCCCCTGGCATTCTTTCTAAGGCTGTTTTGAAGGTGTTAATGAGGTTATTATGTTCGTGCAACATTCTTTGAATTTTTAAAACAATGTCCCTCTCAACTCCTTCAATATTTTGACATCTGCGGTCAACCTCGCTGTTTTCGTCTCCCATAAAATAAATCTGTAGAAATTTTGGTTGATCATTGTTTGTGGGAAGCAAAGAACCAATCCTATGATAAACTTGCCCTTGTACCGTAAATGTGGGTGAGAATCCAGGCATGATGACCTCATTACCCACACCAAATGATGTCATCTGAAAGCAAGAATTGTACTTTCTTATTCTGTTTAAAAATCGCCGAGATTCATTGCTGTCATATAGAAGTAAGGATTTGAGTGGCTCCTCGGGGTCACCAAGCGTTGGTACTGATACTTTGCCTCCAGAACAGCACATACCTGGGGTCTCTTCCTTCCACTTGAGTGCATCACAGTGTCTGCATTTATTGGCCATTCTACCTATGAGGACTAATCGATGATTAAAGTAATCAATTAACGGATCATAATCAAAAGCAGCATCGGCAAATGCCTCCCACGTATTCATCGTAAACGTACGTCTCCTTTCTGCTTGCCGCTCGGAATTAATTAAACGTCGTCTACGTGTTTCTTCGGAGGTCTCTGCGGCTATGTACGAAGCTTGACGCTCAGCATCTAAGATTTGGCGAGCTTGGGTCTGCTGAGAGGTCTCAGCAGCTCTTTGAGCCGCGTGACGCTCGGCATCAATGACGTGGCGAGCTTGGGTCTGTTGAGAGGTCTCAGCAGCTCTTTGAGCCGCGTGACGCTCGGCATCAATGACGTGGCGAGCTTGGGTCTGTTGAGAGGTCTCAGCAGCTCTTTGAGCCGCGTGACGCTCGGCATCAATGACCTGGCGAGCTTGGGTCTGCTGAGAGGTCTCAGCAGCTCTTTGAGCCGCGTGACGCTCGGCATCAATGACTTGGCGAGCTTGGGTCTGCTGAGGGGTCTCTGCAGCCCTTTGTGCAGCATGACGATCAGCGTCTAAATTATGACGGGTCTGCGTGTGCTCAAAAGTTTCAGCAGCCCTTTGAGCTGCGTGACGCTCGGCATCTAAAGTCCGACGGATCTGTGAATCCTCTTCTGATTCCAGTGATCTAGCAAGTTTAGCAGCCCGAGCTCTGCTAGAGCTATTAGCTAAATTGGACTTTCGTTTGCGAGGCATCGTAGAAAAACAAAAATGAAATGAATCGAACAAAACAGATGTACAGATTAAGATTTATTATATTAAAAAAAACCTTTAATAAGCACCTACTCGGTAAAAATGATGCGCTCATCCCACGGCGATGTCAATTAAACACATCGTCCGTCACGTTTAAATGGAAAAAAAGTAACTAAGAAATTAAATTATCAATATTTATTTACAACCAATGCATAAAAAAGTAGGAGGTTAGTAGCTTAGGTTAGTTTTACACCTACTACGACCTCTTAGATTAATTAAAAAAAGGAAATAAAAGCAAATCGGATTTTTTTAAAGTAACGGAAACTATCTTACCTACTTTTAACTATGAACTAAAAGAAATATCAAGTATGTACAAAATTAATTTACAGGACCTAATTAATAAAAAACACTTAAAAAGTTATACGAAACGTTTTACACCTACTACGACCTCTTAGATTAATTAAAAAAAGGAAATAAAAGCAAATCGGATTTTTTTAAAGTAACGGAAACTATCTTACCTACTTTTAACTATGAACTAAAAAAAATATCAAGTATGTACAAAATTAATTTACAGGACCTAATTAATAAAAAACACTTAAAAAGTTATACGAAACAAAAAAAATAATTTTACTGGATCGAAAAATGTAATTCTCTATAGCGCAAATTTCTCTAATCGCATGCGTCCGACAACGACGTCTGCCCTCACGTGTCTGCCCGTTCGGGTAGGCATAGTTAGATTCGTGCGCTCCCCCACCACACGACAGCGCCGCGCCGTTGCCTGCCGCAGATGCCGCCACACTTCGGCGAATGTGCGCGACGACGACCGACGGCAGCGGCGGCGATGCAGAGTATTCGTTAAAAGGAATTTAAACTTCAAAAGCGAACTTTTTTGTAACTTGATACACCCAAAACTTCTAAATTACATGTTCCTAGGTTCAGTGATTAAGATTTCGTATACAAAAAGTTTGGCTTTGTAGTTCCAGTTCCGAATCCGTTCCGTTCGAATTTCGGGAATTCCGTTTGTAGAAAAATTCTGCACATCTTTTGAGACCTACGTACCAAGATTCATGGTCTTATCTTCAATTCAACCCCTATTTCACCCCCAAACTGGTAAAAATTTCAAAATGCTAGAACAAACGATTTTTTGTTTCTTATGACGTGATATTTGACGAACTTGCATACTAACTTTCAACCCTTATTTCACCCCTTAGCTGGTCGAAATTTCAAAAATGCTAGAACAAATGTTTAATGATTTCTTATCAAGTGCTTAAATATAAAGTTTCATGGTTTTATCTTTTAAAATTAAGAAATCCCATACAAACTTTCAACCTCTATTTCAACCCCTTCATCCCTTTTTTTCGAAATAAAAAGTAGCCTATGTTCTGTCTCAGGGTCTAAAGATTGTCTGTACCAAATTTCATCAAAATCGGTTGCGAGGTTTAAGCGGGAAAGCGTAACAGACAGACAGACAGACAGAGTTACTTTCGCATTTATAATATTAGTTGGGATCATACATACAAACCATCCCATTGACAGACTCTATCTATTAAAAAAAAAAACAACTGCATCATAATAATCTGTAGCATATTTTCAAAGATTTAAGTAGGGGACAGACAGTGGAAAGCCACTTTGTTTTATTCTATGTAATGATATCACTACAAATTTAAGTATAATATACTATCCATTTTTTTTTAATCAAAAAGAGTGGTCCATCCGTTTTATTTATTTTATTTGTGGTACAGTCAAGCAGTTCGCTGCATGAATGGGTCGGCCCGACCGGTAAAATACCAAGACCTCTCAGAAGATCGACGCAAAGTGGATCATGCCACGTTTCATTTGTTAAGAGAGGTAACCGGAGGCTGACCGCCCTTCCTCATCCTTTCGCATCCTACTCCCTTAAAGGTCGGCTGTCGGCAACGTAACTGTAACTCTGTAAGTATGTGTTACAGGTGCCCATGGCTAGCGCTGGTCACTTACCATCAGGTGATACGGAAGCTCATTTGCCCTCCTATCCCATAAAAAAAATTATTTCATGGTAAAAAGGTTGCTTATTCCTTATATTGTTAAAGAATACTAAAAACATATCAAATCACATGAATAGGGTCCAAAATGTTAGTCAAAATTCTGCAGCTCCACAATATATAACATACTTTGCATCATCAGAGCAGACAAATATTGCAAAATATTATTTTGATCAACTTAAAAAATGTGATAAATGACTGACTTCAATGAATTTACACAAGAGAATTTAGAACTTTTAAAAAAATACATGTTTACAGAATCATCTTTACCCACCTGCTCACGTCCAAAGATTCCTCATCCGTTGCTACATTAGCTACTTCAGCAACATCACTAATGCCCTCTGTCGGTGGCCGCTCAAAAGTCGACATCGCAGTGTCTACCTCTTGCGGTGGATAGTCGTATTGAGGTATGTATGGTTTGATGTCGAGTACCGGCGTGCCATTCACCATATCGACACCCAGGAAGTGTACTTTATTACCTATTGATTACCTAATATTTATGATAATATTCCTACAAATACAAACAGTGCTAAAGCTAGAGTGAAAGGGGTACTCAGAGCCCCACTTCCCTTCCCCATCCGTTCTCATTCTACTCCCTTAAAGGTCGGCACGCAACTGTAACACTATATGTGTTGCAGGTGTCCATGGGCGGCGCTGGTCACTTACCATCAAGTGACATGCAGGCTCGTTTGCCCTCTTATCCCATAAAAAAAATATTATGCTATTAACTCATAAAAGAAAGATGTCTGGCAGCTAAATATTATGTGTACCTTCAATTCTTTCTATTCTAACAAGAGATAGTCCTATAGGAGAGGGACGATGTGGTGACCTAGTAGAGAACACACCACGTCTTTCTCCTCCAAGTCTCGGAGGCGCAACTTTTGCTGGTATATTTGTGCTTTCTGTAGCGTGGAAATGGAATATAATCCTGAAAGGTAATAATATATATGGGTATATAATTTCTGCATCTATCCTTATTCAATTAAGTACCTAAACTAAATTTAATATATATCAATATCAATACCCTAATTCGCAAACCTACTAACTCCACTTTTTTCGAAAATGTAAATTTTGATACCGATAGAATCTAGATAATATCTAGTTTCTGTGGGTATCAAAATGCCATTTTTAAATAAGCAAATTAGGGTATTGATACGGCTTTTTATAGATAATGCTGGTTGAAGTTAATAAAATAAAAAATTTATTCCTTTTGAGGTTAAATAGCCAGGTCAGGTAGTATAACAAATAATAAAAATCTTCTGTACAAAATTATTTTGAAGAATAATTATACTTCCAAAAGCATTAGTTTGCTTTTTGATTTTTTACTTTCTTAGCTTTAATAGTATATACACTAAAACTATATACAAACCACATATGAGAGAACTCTTCAAGTCCACATAGAGCATGTTCGGGATTATTAAACACACCAGTATCAATTACTACAACACCTTTGGCTTTAGCCATAACAGTAGGTTGTCGGGGCAACCCTCTTTTATTTTGAAATGTTGTTTCTATAACTCCAATTGGTTTAAATGATATACTTAGATCTTCCCTATGAGAAATTTCAGGCTCATTTTGATGTCTTGTTATAGAAGTCACTATAAATGAAATAAAACAACAAGCATAGAGTAAAAGCTTACAAAATTTTCTAATTGAAATATTATTAAAATAAATAACTTCATATAGACCACTGCTCTGTACCATTATTCTCTTAAAGACAAGAATGTCTTGTTGAACATTTTAGAAAAGTCATAAATAAGGTTCTCTATACATGTATTTAAAACAAATTCTAATTTAAGCAACTTATGTTTCATATGACTTATATCATGGTAATTTTAAGGGTATGCAACTGGGAATATTAGCCTCCAGTTAAGCCACAGTTAATACTGATAGGCAGTTGCATTCCTGTATGTGGAAAAATCATTCAATAGCCAATATATTATTTCTTTCATAGTAT
Organism: Euproctis similis; assembly: GCA_905147225.2. NCBI lineage: Eukaryota > Metazoa > Arthropoda > Insecta > Lepidoptera > Erebidae > Euproctis > Euproctis similis. Next base: position 20,823,239 of record LR990106.1, read on the forward strand.
AATTGTAAACGTACCCCTATGGTCTCCACAATTTGAGCAACACAGCCCATCCAAAGCGGATTTTATATTGTTGATTTCTTTCAAATGTTCATGTTTTAGCGCCGATATTTGTTGTCTAAAAAAGAGGCTAACACTTCAATATCATACCAAGCGCAAAATATTATTTAAAATATTACCAACACAATATACTGTACCGTAAGTTTTTGATTTCGGTTCTAGCTAGGACAATTTGGTTTCGATAGTATTCTGCAGTATCCATCATCTCACGTTTATACACATGAATTGATTATAAATAAATTAAATTTACGAGAATAATAAATTGAATAAATATTTTACTCTTCCTACTACAAATGAAAAATCTCATTTCATCGGTAATAAAGGATTGATATCTAATTTAATTAAATATATTTCACGATATCATTCTGAAATTGCAAAAAATAAATTATTAATTTTAATTTTCTAAATAAAAAATTGAAGTTTAGCAAAGAGTATGTAAATAATGAAGTTTAGTTAGCGACAGTATTTTTTTAAAATTATTTAACGACCTGGTTGCTAGGACCTTTAAGTCGAGTCTTTTAGTTATAAATAACATCTTCATTCTTAACCTAAACTAATCATAACATAGCCTAAACCTACAAAATATGGTACTACATTGTTATACACCTTCAAAAGATCTACAAAAAAGTCCGCGATGGCATATGTCTATCTCTTAAGGATAACCCACAATTATTTTTTTTACTTTTTACGAGAAATAAGGGCTTATTTACTAAGCGATTTGAAACATTATAGCATTTTATCCAGTTAAGTGTATTAAATAGATAGTGCATTTAATATTGATCAATATTGACCTTTACAATATGTAATTTAAACGAATATTTACGAAGATATTACAGTATTAACATAGCGGGACATAGTAGTTGCGTTGCGCGCCAAAACGAGTGCCGATAAATAGCACAAATTGAACTTTTTAATATCCAAATTATACTGATTACTTTTGATGCAGAACAAACTTCTCCGGGTCAGCTAGTTTTGCTATAAATAATATCTTCATTCTTAACCTAATTTAATCTTAACCTAACCTAGCCAGCTTAACCTAACCTAACCTAATCATCCATAAAGTCGTGACTTTATGCATGATGTTTCGAGGGAGTTTTGACGACAATGTAGAAGAGCACACTAAACACGATATTTACAGCATTTCCCACATTTGCACTCATATGCGAACAGTTATTAAATAAAACGCCACGAATTTTATTCAATAATATCCATTGAAACACAAATTTGAGAAAATATTGCAAATAACGGACATGTCTCCTCCACAGTCCCGCCAAAACTCCTTACTACTCCATAACGATAGTCCGCAACTATTACAATATAGAGCAGTTATCCGACTGTAGTTTGATGACATAATGTAGATACTCTGTGTTAAATGTATGTGGATTGATGCTTTTTTTGACTTAAATGACGTTGATACCAGGTCATAAAATTAAAAAAAAATTGATGATTCTTTTTATTTTTTTATTTATTGTCCTATAGGACAGACAAAAGTCTATAAACAATACAGCCAAATCTGACGTAATACATTTTTGAAAATAGTAAACATAATCTAACCTAAACCAACTTAATCTAAACTAAACTAATCATCCATGAAGCCGTGGTGCTTCATGGATGATGTTCCAATGGAGCCCTGACGATAATGCAGAACAGCACGCTACACACGATATTTACACCATTTTTTCAAATCTGCACTCATATACAGACACACCATTCAATAAAACATAACATAACATAACTTCACGCCTTTTGTTACCCGAAGGTGTAGGCAGCGGCTGTTAAGCCTCGTCTCGCCGTTATGTTTACGTCCCAAATGGAATAGGTGGCGAACCCATTGCCATACCGGGCACAAAGTTTGTCAGTCATCGGTATTTATCACACATAACTTCCGAAAACAATTTCGAAAAGTCATTGGTGTGAGCCAGTGTCTAGAATCGAACCCCGGACCTCTGGATCACAGGCCGAGCGCTCGCCCGCTGCGCCACCGAGACCATATGACTATTAAAACGCCACGAGTTTTATTCAATAATATCCATTGAAACACAAATTTTAGAACACAATTTAAAGAACGGACACGCACTCCTCTACATTCCCGCCAAAACTCCCCGCGTATTGTTGTTAAATATTTACCGATCGCGGTACAACACTTTTTGCTAAAATACTAAAAATACTATCTCCTAATAAGTTAGCGTAGAATCTATAAACAATCATTGATTGGTAAATAGATTGCTGATCAAACCGCATTTTCTCCTTTTTTGCTGCGACGTCTTCACTAGTTATTAAACCAATTATCCCATTTTAAATTTCTGAGATTTCTGCCAATTGCGAACAGTTTCCATCATCCATAACATTTCTTTTTTATTTTATTAGCTTTTTATTAGCTTCACCTGTATGTATGTTTGTATGTTTGTAGGTTTGTAGGTTTGTTTGTAACCGACTTCTTTTTTAGTTTCCGCTGATTGCCACTAGATGGTGCGATTTGTGAACTATGAAAGTTCTAGACTAGAAAACCGAACTAAAAAATAGAAAATAAATAATAATGAATTTAAATTAAGAAAATAGTGTTAAAAATTTCAATTAATATAAATTAAAAAAGCGTGGGGTGCTTTTTAAGATATTATCGAAATGATAATCACTCTACTCATATCTGTCAATAAAATATTTATAACTATTGACACCATGCACCCCACGCTTTTTTGAACGATAGATGGTGCGATTTGTGAACTATGAAAGTTCACAAATCGCACCATCTAGTGGCAATCAGCGGAAAGTTTACGTTATCAACTTGAAACGAGTTCCTTATATAAGTCACAGATGGCGCTATTCCTCAAATTCGAAACTAAGAAACGCGCTGTCATACAAAACCGAACTAAAAAATTTAAAATAAATAATAGTTTAAAAAAACTAAAAAACACGCTTTTTATTGAAAACCGAACTAAAAAATAGAAAAATAAAAAAAAAATACTTTATTTTAAAAAAAGCGTGGGGTGCATGGTGTCAATAGTTATAAATATTTTATTGACAGATATGAGTAGAGTGATTATCATTTCGATTATATCTTAAAAAGCACCCCACGCTTTTTTTTAAATAAAGTATTTTTTTTTTATTTTTCTATTTTTTAGTTCGGTTTTCAATAAAAAGCGTGTTTTTTAGTTTTTTTAAACTATTATTTTTTTTATTAGCTTTTTATTAGCTTCACCTGTATGTATGTTTGTATGTTTGTAGGTTTGTAGGTTTGTAGGTTTGTTTGTAACCGACTTGTTTTTTAGTTTCCGCTGATTGCCACTAGATGGTGCGATTTGTGAACTATGAAAGTTCTAGACTAGAAAACCGAACTAAAAAATAGAAAATAAATATTAATGAATTTAAATTAAGAAAATAGTGTTAAAAATTTCAATTAATATAAATTAAAAAAGCGTGGGGTGCTTTTTAAGATATTATCGAAATGATAATCACTCTACTCATATCTGTCAATAAAATATTTATAACTATTGACACCATGCACTCCACGCTTTTTTGAACGATAGATGGTGCGATTTGTGAACTATGAAAGTTCACAAATCGCACCATCTAGTGGCAATCAGCGGAAAGTTTACGTTATCAACTTGAAACGAGTTCCTTATATAAGTCACAGATGGCGCTATTCCTCAAATTCGAAACTAAGAAACGCGCTGTCATACAAAACCGAACTAAAAAATTTAAAATAAATAATAGTTTAAAAAAACTAAAAAACACGCTTTTTATTGAAAACCGAACTAAAAAATAGAAAAATAAAAAAAAAAATACTTTATTTTAAAAAAAGCGTGGGGTGCATGGTGTCAATAGTTATAAATATTTTATTGACAGATATGAGTAGAGTGATTATCATTTCGATTAAATCTTAAAAAGCACCCCACGCTTTTTTTTAAATAAAGTATTTTTTTTTTATTTTTCTATTTTTTAGTTCGGTTTTCAATAAAAAGCGTGTTTTTTAGTTTTTTTAAACTATTATTTATTACCTTTGATCTTTAAATTTGGTGGAAGGTGGAGTCTATGGTTGGAATCGACCATATAGATTAGAAATAAATAGCATTATTTCAATTAAATAAAAATAATTAATTTTAATATCGATACTCACGTCATTTGCTCATAGCATCAAATAGATTTTCTGCCACTCACTATCGAGTACCTACCTACCTACTGCGGTTTGCATTGCGTTTTGCGTTTGCTTGTGGCCAACCCAAAGCTTGTGGCGTTTTCGATCATTTGCCGCACACGTGCTGAGGTTTTGTGATATTTTTACTAAATTATTTTACGTATCAGCACTTACTGGACGCGGCAAAAATATTCTGTAAACAAATTGTTTGAAAATACATTATCATCATCTGTAGTTGTAAGTATAAAATTAAAATTATTTTTGACATGGTGGGGTGGGGCAAAATGTCTAGAAAAAGACCGCCACGTGTCCTATAATTTGGGATTTCTCCTGAAAAAATACAAGTTTATAATGAAATAGATAACGCAACAAGTAAAGCAATCCATAATATATTTTTTTTAATATATTTGATTGTGTATGCCTTAGGGGTAAACTCTGCATGATGAATTTGTTTTCACATGATCGATTATAAGAATGCCGGCGTTTTGCAATATATCTAAGTTAAATTCTTTTGTTTTTATTACACACGCCCCCGGACGTAAAAATTAGATTATCCCGTGAGGATTAAACCTAAATGTAGAATTGTTGGATGTATGTATTTGCATAACCTTTTTGAATGATGGCAGAGTCACGACATACAAACAGCACTCAAATAAGTATTTGTTTTTTTTTTATTGGATTCTAGTTAGAGAAATTTAAAAACTTTATGTACCTACCTATTAAGTACCTACAATAATTATTATTTACATCCATTGCTTAACGTGCGTATTAATAATAATGTCAATATTCACTTGTGTTGGGCATTGATAATTTTACTTAGTACTAGTTTAGTTTTTATCAGAAGTCTGTGTTGCTTTGAAACAATATTAGTAATGCTGTAATTATATTATGACTAACTTGTTATTAATATGATTAAATTAAACCACAAAATGGACCTGTTTATCTATAGGCCTTTTTTATTTTTTAGTCTCTGTGGTATGCTGTGATTGTTTTCCAACATTTAATATATACTATTAATCAGAGACTTACTTATGTGATGCTGCAATGTGCTAGTAAAAGTGTCTATTTAGGAATGCATGTTTGTGGTGTTAAAATGTTATTTCACCTCCAATTTGGTCTGTAAATATATCTAACACTTTGTTAAACATCTAACAATTTAAGTACTAGCATTGTCGCTTTGTCACTCTAAACATCAGTACTCTGCTCCTATTGTTTATATGGTGTGATGAATTATACAGAATAACTTAAATAACTGTTTCAACAAGCATTAGTGTTAAATAAAAGTTCCATATTTCATGCGTATTTGCTATTTAGATATTTTACTTTCATCGCACTGACTATTGATGTGTAATAAATATTGTTGACCCACAAAATATGGCAAGTTGAGGTCTAACTTCAACAGCCTACACTTTGACTATATAAGGTGTGAAGTAATAAATAAATTACTGTTTATTAGTGTCCGACCGAAGCTTCAGCCAAAAATAGACCTTCGGTCGGACACTACTGTTTATACAGAATTGCACTTGAGCATGGTTACTCAACATTGATATTATTACAGTCTAACCAATTAGTATTAATTTGCTACTGATATTAACATAACTTACACAACACTAGCAAATTTTTAAATAATAAAATTTAGAGTTGGCCTTAAGGATCACCTAAATGTAAATAACTGTCAAACTTTCTATCAATGTATTGGAATGGAATCTGGAACCATTGGAAAATCACCCATTCATTATATGGAACAAAATAATTCAGTTGACATGTCTTGCATGTATAACTTTGTGCGTTAATTTGATCTCTTTAACATTTCTTGTTACACTATCTAGCAAATATTACATTTATTTACTCTGTATTGTGCACATTTATCTGTAATTTAAGTTATTGGTAAAGTCTCGGTGGTCCAGTGGTCGAGCTTCCTGCTTCTGATTCAGAAGTTGTGCATTTTATTCCGGACTGACTCTGATGATTTGATGAAAATTATGTGTAATAAATATTGATGACTGACAACTTTGTGCCAAGTGGCCAGAGGTCCTCTACCTATTCCATTCCATTTCGGATGTGACTTACGATTCGCGGAGTCGAGGCGTTATCAGCCACTCCCTACACCTTCAGGTAGGAAAAAAAGGATAAATTTACGTAAGTTACTAGTAAGTTGTAACTCACTGACGGACATGACATTTGAGTCTATCTAGTCAAAAATTAATTTGTAAATAATAACATACATTTTTAAGCAACATACCTACATTTATTTAGAATTTGGTCCCATTTGGAATTGCATCTGATTCCCAGATAAAATAAAAATAGTACAGAGGCACACTGCTTCATTGATTTCGTCACACACGCCTGTCATCGCACTTATACAAACGGGGGATTTCCCGTATATTATAATATCTTTATCAACATGAATGATTTGGCAACGTTATGTTATGCTAACTATAACTGATCTTACATGCCAGAAATACATTTCCATGCTTAAATTCTCATTTCATTATTTACGTTTATGTTTCGTGCAACTTTTATTATTGAAAAATCTACTTATGGGTTTTCACGCGTTTATTCAAATTAATTCGCGTATTCATCTTGCCTCTTAAGATGCTTTCGAGCTTTCATTTACATTAGTAACTAACTAGTTAGCGCAATATTTATAGAGACTTCTAACGGCCAAAACCAATAATCAATCGCCTATCTAGGATTGAAGCCAATCTAGGATTATTGACTATCTGTCGATAGATTCCCCAAACAAAAACAATCCATGGATTGATTATTGGCACGCTTATTAGTAGAAATGGATTGAAATATTGATCTAAGTAAGATGGCAAAATTCGGATTGGGTCTCTAAGATAGCTCACAATATCTATATTGTGAGCTATCTTTTTGTGAAAAAGCATAAGCTGTCGCGCAACTGTACCTATTTCATTCGACCATTTTATAGTTTCTCTGAGGAAATCGTATTTTTCTATACTACAAAGGGAATTATGAATTATTAATGTTTATCGAATTCTAGGAAATATCTATCGTTATATTGTTATCTGTGCGTATTAAGAGCTTATCTCTGTTGTGTATAAAGAAAGTTGTATTAATCTGATAAGAATCTATTCAAATGTTCGTGAAAAATGTTCCCCAAACAATAGGTGTATTACGATATTGTGTAGTGCAATGCCCCTTGATAATTCGATTTCTTCAAAATTCGTATTAAGATTGCGATTACAATAAATATTTTGTCCTTTACACCATAATCTGTCGTCTAGTACTCGATAACAAGAGCTTGATGTCTAGCGCTGTAAGGAATTACAGCCATACATTGTAATAATTGCAACTCCTCTCAAAGTCTCATTTTATCATCATAAATGACTATTCTAATGTTTCTCCTACAATACACTGCACTTTAAAATGCGTTCAGTTCCTCATTTCAAATCTAGTGTCACCAAAACAGTTCATTTTTGTATAGTTTTACATTATTTACACTTCAAGGTGAAGGCAAAAAAGGGTAAACGGTGTTTTCTGTATATCTGTAACGAAGTTTAACTTTAATGAAATAATCGGACACGTTAAACGTGAGACGGGACCGACAATCACGATCTTCTGAAATATAAATCTTACTGAAATACAAAGCTATAGAGACGAAAAATATGTGTGCCTTTAATTATAACATTGTAAAGAAATTTATTTTATAAAATAATCTCTATGAAAGAAAAAAAATGAAACTACCCTCAGTCTTCAATAGATTATTAATAACGTCCCTGTGATTTGAATAACTTTACTGTTGTTTATTTATTAAACAGGGTAACGAAAATTATACATGGCCATGGTGTCCGAAGCGAAGGTGAATGGCGGCGAGCTGGAGACAACAGCGGAGTTGCCGCCCGCGCTGGCCGAGAAACCAGCCGGCCTACCGCCTGGCAAGTACGCTCTCGTCGGCTGGGACATGGACACTACCGGCAGAAGACTTATTGATGAGGTATATTACCCACTTGTAGTAGTCCTTGGGGTTGTTTTAGATAAAATATTTTGGATGATAATTTAGGAACAAACTGTAAGCTAACAACATATATAATAATACTCCATGGTTTAAGCTATCTATAGATAAAAGGTGAGCCAAAATAGGAAATTGCTGTAACTACATACACATATAAGCTCACTGCTGTATCCCATAGAGGTAGGCAGATTCTTTTACTACGCAAGCTACTCTCTTCTACACAAGCTATGATCCTGACTCACATCTTTCTGCTCATCCACAGTCCACAGTCATACATCTCGTCATGCGTTCACGTCGATTTCGGTTTCGCTCTACAGATATTCCCGTGTTTCTGACTTCAATTAAGTTTTTTTTCTTTATGTATGTTATTGGAGGACATGTTATAGCCATAAAGTACCTATATGGAAAACTCGTTGTATGTTGCTGGAATACAACTAATAATCTAGAAACATTGAATGGTTTTCAGCACACAAAATCTTTCTGCTGCTATATCACATATCTCTAAATTTGTTACAGATTTGTCAAATAGCGGCGTACACACCTAAGCAGTCGTATTCCCAGTACATAATGCCCTATGGGGATCTAAACCCTGGTGCAAGGAGACGTCACAATGTGAGAGTGGTTACAGTGGGACGTTACCGAATGCTCAAAGATACTAATACTCATAAGGTAAGCATGCCTATACTAAAATAGTAATAATGTTTTGATAGTTGCTAGAACTTTTTCCAGTGAAACTTTTGGTATTTGTATTGTATAATTAGGTAATTAAAACCTTTTTTCATTTTGGGAGATCGTTTGTACTTTCACTTATTTTAATTGCATTAACTTAGTTTATGCGGTTACATAATATGTATATAATAATGTAAGGATCATTATCTCGTCTCATGACTGTGTGTCAAAACTATTCAAAAATACATCTACCAAACCTAATTAAAATTAAATAATTTCAATATATTTATACATATTTCTATGTAAATTAATTTTCAGATATTGAAAACGAAATCTGAGATTTCCGCATTGTCAGACTTCTTGGACTGGTTGGAGAAAGAGAAGGGTGATGGAAGCGTCATTCTCGTGTATCATGAGCCGCGTCGCCTCAGTCCCACAATGTTGCTCGAAGCCCTCACCAAGTAATTCAGAACTGTTATATAATATTTTATTCTTAATATCCTACTAGTTGACCCAGCGAACTTTGATTCGCCTTATAAACAATAAGATGAATTCAAAATAGTCATTATGAACTTAGTCCTAAGAGATAGATACACCATCGCGGACTTTTTAATAGACCTTTTGGAGGTGTATAGTAATATAGTACATTGTTTTGATTTATCACTTAGGGTTCAGCCAGCGTTTACATTTCAAAGTGCTAAATCTGGAAAATAAACACTTTTTACTACATCAAACATGAATGGGAGGGTGTCAGTGGGGTGGTTTGTATGTATGTAACCACCCCACTGACACCCTCATTAGGTAAAATCTGGGAACAGACAGTGGAAGGCGACTTTTTTTTATACTATGTAATGATTTATAATCATCATTTTACCTGATCGCGCTAGAATGTGCGTTGTTTTTCTTGTGATTGTATGTATATTTCTTTAGCACCCCTTCTAGCTTATTTGAAACATAACATAACTTCACGCCTTTGTTACCCGAAGGTGTAGGCAGCGGCTGTTAAGCCTCGTCTCGCCGTTATGTTTACGTCCCAAAAGGAATAGGTGCTGAACCTATTGCTATACCAGGCACAAAGTTTTCAGTCATCGATATTTATCACACTTAACTTCCGAAAACGATTACGAAAAGTCATTGGTGTGAGCCAGTGTCAGGATTCGAATCAGAAGCCTCTGGATCAGAAGCCGTATGCTCGACCGCTGGACCACCGATACTTAAGCTTATATATTTAGATGGATTTTAGCGTCAAGGGGTTAGTTAGTAGTTATATCGCTGGTTATATATAGAGGAGTGCTTTAAAATGTGATTTTTTCAACAGTGGTTTGTGTTTGCCATGCTTTCAACCTTACATCATAAGGGATACTGCAAGATTTAATCGTCTTAAATAAAAACCGTCGTAAATTAATTGATTAAAGAGATTTATAAAATATAGGGGAATAATTACTAGCTATAATTGTTTGTTGGTCAGGTACAACTTACTGGACCGCTTCAAGACAATAGTGGCAGGCTTCGCAGACAGCTACGCGTTGGCGGCAGATAAATGCAAGACGACAGTAAAATCGGTGTCGTTGAGAGTTTTAGCTAGAGTGCTGCTTGATGCAGACTCCCTCTCCGTAGACAGTGCCTTAGAGCGAGCCACGGCCGCGTACAGGATCGTGGAGCATCTAGCCCAAGGTAATTTAATCTATATTTTTCAATCACAAGCCATACAAAATTAGATGGGTTTGTTTTGATGTGACATATGAGTGAGATTTACAATTTGGCTCACTCAGCAAAATATTGGCATCTTCAAATTTCTGTAATAGTCTTCTTGATCTGGACGAAATACAAATTTGTTGATTAGGCTTGAAAATGTACTAAGGTGCACCATAGTCTCGGTGGTGTAGTGATTGAGCACACCGTTTCTGAATCCAGAGGCCGCGGGTTCAAATCTTGGCTCACAACAATGACTTTTTGAAATTAATTTAGTAAGTTATGTGTGATAAATAATGATGGCTTAAAACTTTATACCCGGAATGGCAATAGGTCCGCCACCTATTCCATGTGTTACGTAAACATAACGGCAAGATGAGGCTTAATTGCCGCTGCCTTCGGGTAGTAAAAGGCGTGAAGTTATGTGCGTATATTAGTTAATGTTATGTGTTAAAAGAAATGAAGTTACAGTAATTGTACATAACTTTATGTATTTCTAATGTATTATCATTTATAGGTGAGCAACAGGAGATTGGCGCTGGCGGTGAAGGTGCTGCTGCCAGTAAGGACATGGTAGAGACTGCACGCGTCTGGGCGAGACCCGTTCACACTGAACTAGAAGCTCTCGCAACACTGAAAAATTTATTGGAAAGGTTACTACAACATCTTCATATTTGTCTTAAGTTTTGATAGCCAAAAGTTCAGTTACCTTAAAAGTCGTAGAGTTCCCCTGAGTTTTAATGGACAAAATTGTGTCTGTTCTATAATTACCCAGATAACCACTTAATTCGATCGCCATAATTCATTCTGCCTCTTGTTCTTCTTCTAGGTCTATCTTGCTTCATATAATATTTTCTAATACTTGTTTATAATTGTCGCTGCAGACAGAACACATTTCGGCCGGTGTTCGCGCCGCTGCTGCGCTCGGCGCGGCCCGAGCGCAAGCGCGTCACGCAGCTGCGGCGCCTGCTGGCCGACGCGGGGCTGCTGTACGACCAGCTGCAGGCCGCCTGGGAGGACCACAAGCTGGAAGGTACCTCCACTTCATACTGGTTAACACTAAGAAGAGTGGTACAGGTCCAACCACGCAGTTTGCTGCGTGAATTGGCCGGCTCGACTGGTGTAACACCCCGTGAAATTGACTTCATGAAATGTATCCGGCGGCTATTAATAGTGGTGCTTAGCTGCTTACCACCAGAGACCTGCTTGACCTGTACCATATAAAAGCAAACTATTGTTTGCTTAAATTTATTATTTTTCACCATTAAGTTGAACGCATCATAATAAGATAAATGAACCATTTCATATATTCTTTTTCAGGTTTAGAAAAACAGTTATCTGGGCTGACAGTGTCCGCTAAAGAGGAAGATATAAAGGAGTTGATTGAAATATTTGACTGTCATTTTGACCCTGCCAAAGAGTCTAAAGGTCCTAAACCTAGGCCTCCTAGAAAAAATAGAGTAAGTAAATTTTTATCATAGTCCAAATAAAGCTAGAGTTGACTTATACTCAAATAAAAACAACATACAATATTATTTAAATGATTTAGCTGTTTAGAAATCTAGCAAGTTATTTAGTACACACAATAAACTGCATCGTAGCATTATACCGCATCATAGGTCTATAGGTCCTAATAATAATCAAATACTCGTATTTTGGCCAACATGCAAATAAATTTGGATATCTATAGTAAAATTGGTTATCATCATTCACTGCTGGACATAGATCTCTCCTTGGCACGCCACTGAGCCCGAGCTTCGGCAATTCGTTTCCAACCGCTGCCAGTCACTTTGTGTATATCGTCGCCCCACCTAGCTTGAGGGCGCCCCACACCAAAACACGTTTCTCCTATCGGGAACCAGATCCGTGATAAATATGACCTGCCCACTGCCACTTCAGCTTGCTTATTGTCTGGGCTATGTCGATGACTTCAGTTGTCTGTCGGATGTCTTTTTTTATGGGATAGGAGAGCAAACGAGCAGGCGTGTCACTTGATAGTAAGCAACCAACGCCGCCCATGGACACCAGCAACATATACAGTGTTACTGTTGCGTTCCCGACCTTTAAGGGATAGGAGATAGGAAAGGATAGGGAAAGGGGGTGGGCCTCCGGCTACCTCTCTCACAGAACGAAACGCGGCATGAGCCACTTTACGTCGGTCTTCTGAGAGGCCGTGGTATTTCACCGGTCGAGCCGGCCCATTCATGCAGCGAACTGCTTGGCTCTACCACTGTCTGTCTTAATTTGTAATCCTATCCTTCAGAGAAACTCTTTACAATAGCCCTTTCCATAGCTCACTGAGCCACCTTAAATTGGTGGACCTGCCACACTGTCAGTGTCCAAGTTTCAGCTCCGTAAGTCATAATGGGTAGAACACACTCATTAATGACGTCTTTTAAGACGTTATCTTAATTAAGGCTTTGAACGACGGAATTTCCCCATATGCTACCCACCCCATATGTATCCTTCTTCGGGCTTCCTTCTCGAAGTTGTTCTTGTAATATTTGTCCGATGTAAATATACTCATAAACCACTTGAAGAGACATCAGCATAATTAGTTCCTTCCTTCCACCTTAGTTTTGTCTAAGTGCATCGGAAGACCTGCGCATGCTGAAGAACCAGCTAGGTCAAGTAACATGTGTTGTAAATCCTGAGCAGATTCAGCCATGATGACGATCCGCAAATCTCAGGTGTGAAATGTACTCGCCGTTTATGTTTAGGCCGCGTCCTTTCCAGTCTAGAGTCCTGAACATATTTCCAATGCATTTGTAACTAGATTGGGGGAAATTACGTCCTCTTGCATTAGAATTGGTTCTCTATATGGACTGACATAGTCTCAGCGTCATACAGACTTTTCAACACCTGGATGTATTAAGCACTTTAATTGCAAACTCTGGGCTGAACCCTAAGTGATAGTTGAAAACAATGTTCCTCATTATTAAATAAATACCTTCAGACGGTTCACAAAAAAGTCAGCGAGTTTTATTTTTTTTACTTTTTACGAGAAGTAATGGCTTATTTACGAAGCAATTTCAGCATTAATTTCCATCCAGTTAAGTGTTTTAAATAGATTGTGCTTTTAATATAGATCAATAGGGCCCCCTTTACAGTATGTAATTTAAACGAATATTTACGAAGATATTACAGTATTAACATAGCGGGACATAGCACTTAGTTTACGTTGCGCGCCAAAACGCGTGCCGATAAATAGCACAAATTGAACATTTTAATATCCAAATTTTACTCATTTATTAGTTTTGTTGCGAAACAAAGTTCGCCGGGTCAGCTAGTTGTATATATATTAAATATGAAATAATTTTAGGCGCCATCTTCAGCGGGTGAGGCGGAAGGAAGCACGACTGAGTCGCAGAATAGCTCGCCACACAACACGCCCAGTAAGACTAGCAACGGTAAGTTGCAGCATGATAATTTTCAATTTTTTTTAATGTATGCAGCGAACTGCTTGGCTCTACCAGTGTTTTTTGCCGAATATGGCTCTTAGGGACTTACACCTCTCTTAATCACTGTTTGACATAGATATTCTGATTATATTTATTGGAAAAATTATTTAGTTTGTTATCTTCACAAATTCTGAAGTTAGTTGTAAAAAATTTAGTACTGAAACAATTTTTACAATAAAATTTACTATACTGTATCTGCTCATCAAATTCAATACTAATTCACATCTTATTTTTGTTTATTTATGAAGCAAATTTCCTTGAATTTAACTAAAATACGAAAAGCAAATCATACAACTCACAATAATTTTCATTATTGTCAAATTTACTTTCAGATGTTGCAGCTGATTCTAGTCAAAAAGTATCTGCTCCAGAAGCGGTGGCAGCCAACTAATTTGTGGGTTGTCAGTCATATTTTCATAATAAGTATATCCTAGACTTTTCTACCTAAAACATGTCGATTAGTGTCGTAAGTAGCTCTCGGGTTAGCGGACAGGACTACATGGCAACGGACGGTGTCCATGCATTTATTTTTGGTTCAATTAAATTTAAAATAGTATCCTAGGTCCCGATGACCTTGACATTCTTCTATATATATATATATATATATATATATATAAAATATTTACATAAATAATAGAAACAGCCTGTTATGAAACTAAATTACTTACTAATTACATAAAGAACAGTTTGCAGAAAAAACATGTAAGTGTCAAGTCTAGTAATTGTCACATTTGTTTGTAGGTATTGGTTTATTAGTATTGTGTTATCAATAATAACCTAATTAGTATCTACTAAAGCTATGAATGGCCTTACAGTAAGTAGGTTTTGTTAGGTGAAAAAGTCCCTATAAATTTATTTGGTTGTCTAGTGTATTTAATTAAAAAAATATTGTGATAACGCTAATAATGGAGCGATCACTAAAGCCGCCTTCTTGTTATGGACTGTGATGAGACTAAAAGCAATAATGTGTCGATAATTACGAAAATTGGGACAAGCTGCAAATGGAATCGTTAAATCTAAGTTTTGAACAAAATTTTTTACCTAATATTGAAAGTATTTGCTCTTTTATTTCATATAGTTACAATTCTCACGCAAACAAAGAAGATTGAATTGCCGATTCATATAATTAAACAGTCCCGTCGCGTGGTAGCATCAAGTAAATTTATAAATATAAGCTACACAAAATATAAGTGACAAGTAAATTTAGACAATTATTAGACTTTTTCTATATGTGCAATTTGCGAATCAGAAGAAAATATAATTATATTATAAGTTAATTTTCAATTTAAAAATATTGTTAGTAGATTGTAGATCCGAAAAGTCATCATCTGTAAAGTGCAATTTTAGTTTGTTAGGAAATGTAATGCGACTTTTGTCGTAGCATCAAAACATCACGGTAGAATTATGTAGGACTTAGTCATATTATATTCATTATACAAAGGACAGACAGATTGTAGGCAATATATGATAGTAGGTATCCGTCCGACGGTTTCCAGGCGTTCCGTCGCTAATTCGATAGCATTCATTACATAAGAGCCATAGGGATGTGACAAAACATTTATTCGTATTATTAAACAATTAGGTTAAGTCTCCTTTGGAATTGAGAGATATTTGTTTTGCATGTAACGCAATGGACATTTTTTTTTTCAAATACCCACATTTTATTATCTTGCTTATGCATAAAAGTTTTTTTTTATATATAGATGATAATGTAGATGAGTGCCTTAGCAACTCAGTGTAATAATAACATTTTATATCCCTTAATATTAAAATATGTTTGTCGTCGAACAACATGGGTTGTCTGCAATCATACATATTTGATATGGTCGAGATAATATGTTGCAATTATGTTATGCGGTGATGTCGAAAGTTTTATACGGTTTATAAATAATATATTAAAATAACAGTTTTAAAAAGTGCTTCGGTCGAAGCTATATTTATTTTGTTTAACTATGTATATCTTAGTGTGCAATATGTAAAACTTTGTACAATGGAGATGTCAACAAGTACAATAAAGTACTTTTTATTTATTTATTCAAAGTTACTTATTTATTTGTGTGCAATCACTGGAACGGATGGACTGATTTATACATCCGATATATTTTGAAATGATAGATTTTCTTTTATTTTTGCCTTAAAACACTGCTGGCTAACGCTGTTAATATTATTTAGGTCACTTTTTCGTTCGCCATAGAATGTTAGCATTCTAAAATTAAGATTTTTTTTGTTTACCATACAAATTTGCAAAACAATGGAAAAGTGTGTACCTATTAACTTACATCTAATTTAGTTAGTTTTTAACATAGACTGTACATATAATTTAATTTCTTATTTTGTTCAGATCTCTAATAAATATGTAAGTCTATTTTGTTTGTTTCCTTTCAAAGTTTTGAGGTTTTAACACATAAGTTTATAAAATAAAAGAATTAATAAAATTATACATGTTTATTTTATATAGTCACAACATCTTGTTTGGTCCATCCTTCTTCTAAATGCTCCCTAACTGCCCTGTCCAAGACAACCTGAAACACAAAGGAAATATCAAAAATAAAACTACTGAATCGAAGCTCTGTTTAGTGCGACAAGACGTAAATTTCACTTACATCAGCTATTATATTTCTCTTATTAAACGAGATTAACTAGATCGCTAGGTATATATAAATTCTTTAATACCCTTCAATTGATATGGCGCTGTCTAAATCCAATATTAACATTTGAAAGTGAACAGAAAACGAATATATTATGCCTACATAATATTATTATAATTAAAACTATAAATAATACTATACTAAATATAGCAGCAAGAATATGTTTTCATTCTTACCTCAATATCTCTGCAACCCTGAAGTGCTCGACTCAATACCACATCAAAATAGTCCATATGTAGTCTATGGGACATCTCCAATAGCCCTATGCTACCTGTTAAAACATGCAACAAAAGTTCATAAGCTAAGTTAGAAAAAAACAAGTTATTTTTTTTATGGTATAGGAGGGTTAACGAGCAGGCATGTCACCTGATGGTAAGCAACCATCGCCGCCCATGGACACCAGCAACACTTAGTGTTACTGTTGCGTTGCCGACCTTTAAGGGATAAGGAAGGGGTGGGCCTCCGGGTACCTCTCTCACCGAACGAAACGCGGCATGAGCCACTTTACGTCGGTCTTCTGAGTTATATGATGAATGATTCCTTTTACAATTTCTATATTTTATAATATCCACTAGCCGACCCGGCGAACTTTGTTCCGCATCAAAAGTAATAACTGCTGTCCCGCTATGTTAATACAGGCAGTCCTCGTACTTACGGCATGTTAGGTTCTCGAAATACGCGACGCAAATCGAAACGACGTAAGTCGAGACATATTTTTTCATATGTTTTCATGTAAAACTCAAGGGTTAGGTTCCACACGGACTCGAAATTAAAAAAAAAAACTGCATTTATAACAAAGGATATACAAACTTTACTATCAAAAGTAAGTTCTTAAAATAATTATAATATGCACTTATGAAATTGCTCGTTATTTTTGGTATTTGTGTGTTATTAATTTTAATAATTATTATAAAACTTTATGTAATCTAAATACATATGTAATGAGAAATAATAAATTAAACTTTTGGCTTAAAGAAACTATCAATACTAGTTTGCTTCGCTAAATAAAAAAAACTAATGTATTACGTCTTGATTGTCCGTTGTCCCTTAGTAACTAAACAAAATCAGCAGCATTTGCGGGGTATTCCCCGCACGCCGACACCGCGCCAAGTCGGCCACACGGACATTGACCTTGCGACAAGTGAATTCTCCTATGCCGGAAATCGAAACAAATGACGTATGCTTGAGGAATAGTGTCAAAACATTGTTCGACGTAACTTGAAACGACGTAAGTCGAGGACCGCCTGTACTGCAATATCTTCGAAAATATTTGTTTAAATTGCATGCTGTAAAGGGCCAGGATCATCTATATTACATGCACAATCTATTTAAGACACTTAATTGGATGAAAATTAATGCTGTAATGTTTAAAATCGCTTCGTAAATACGCCATTATTTCTCGTAAAAAGTAAAAACATAAAAATGGTCATTGTGGGTTATCCCTAAGAGATAGACATATGCCCTCGCGGACTTTTTTGCAGAAATTTTAAAGGTGTATAATAATGTAGTACATTGTTTTGATCTATCACTTAGGGTTCAGCCAGCGTTTGCGATTAAAGTTCTAAATCTTGAAAATTATCACTTATTTTACTACACTATACATGAATTATAGATCAAAACCACCCTGTTGACACCCTCTAACTATTAAAAAAAAACGCATCAAAATCCGTTGCGTAGTTTTAAAGATATGCGCATATAAGGGGACAGACAGCGGAAAGTGACTTTGTTTTATACTATGTAATGATTCCATTTCATGCCTAGTTGTATGGAAGTGACACTACTTTTACTGTAACATTACATAGCATAAAACAAAGTCGCTTACCACTGTCTGTCCCCTTAATATGCTATTATGATGTTTTTTTTAATAGATAGAAGATTCAACAGGATTATTTGTATATTTAATCCATGCATATATATTAGAGAAAAGTGATAATTTTCGAGGTTTCGTTCCGAGCTTTAATTGTAAACTGTGACTGAACCCTATGCGAGAGTTCAAAATAATGGATTACATTATATTGTAAACCTCTACAAAAATGTTCTTTTTACGAAAAATAATGGCATAATAACGAACGATTTTAAACATTACATAGCATTAATCCTAATCCAAATAAATACCATAAATGCATTACGCGTTTAATATGGCTCAATGTGGCCCTTTTCAGCAACTATTTTAAATAAATATTTATAAGATTTTACATTCATTCAGATTTAAAAATCAGGCAAATAATGCGGTACGCGGTACCAGCGACGCGTGCTGATAAAAGTAGCGCCAATTCAACTTAATAAAATCCAAAATTTACTTATTGCTTCTGAGGCGAAACAAAGTTCGCCGGGTCCACTAGTATGATATTTATGAATATATAAGAATGTTTGGTGAAATCCATAGTAATAAGTCAAAGTTTTCTTCTGCTCTGCTTCAAATGAAACTGACTGACCAGTGTTAGGTAAGCTGGCGACAGTCAGTACGACGCCCCCTGCGGCCTCTTCCACATGTCCCACATCTAACAAGGGTTCAGGCTGTCCGTCGCGCCACGCCATCGAGGCAGTGCACGCGCACATGTACGCACGGAGAGGTATGCCCGCTTCGATGAGGGCAAGGGTCGCAGCGTTCACACACGCGCAGTACGCGCCACCATCTGCCTGACACATGCAATAGTCATACAACGAATTTTCTCAATTAATTCTTTTATAGACCACTTATTGTTCATCTATTCAAATAAAAAGACCGAAAAAAAAATAGTATTAAAAGTACAAATCTCCAAAATTTGTTGAATTTTAAGAAAATCTTTTAGTTCCGAAGCTTTCCCTATATTAAGATATAGACCTTCAGAATACATTAGTGAAATTTGTATCAAAGATGATGCACTTGATTTTATATGATATGCATATAAACAGGATGAAAAAATTAAGGGGTGGTATGTACCTGTAAGACCTCAACATAGATGTCAATTTGAGAACGAGGATACAATTCAGTCTTAATCGCTGCCTTAAGTGCTTGTCTTAAATGCATTGACATCTCTTGTGATTTGCGATCACCTCGCGGTCTGTTTTTTCTCTCTCCTGAAGGAGAAACTTAAATTATTAAAGTTCACAAACAACGTACTGCCAATGTTAATTATAACTTATAGTGTTAGTATTGTAGATTTTATGAGAAATAAATTACCTGTGGAAAATGTGGCCATACTGTATTGACAATTAACTACTACTTCATCTTGTAGACTCTTAGATTTAGATGCCTGAAATTAATGTATTAATGTTAAAGAAGAAATTGTTGATTGTTAATTACAATGACTAGAAATGAAACTACGCACAGTTGCAGCTAATCCAATAACTTTCTTTGAAAATTCCCCAAATTGACAAACATAATTAATTATTCCTCAGTGGGGAACAAATTTGCTGAAGTATAATTCATGTGTTAGTAACCTTTTGATCAAACAAAAATAATAAAATGACAACCTATATAAATCATTAAAACTGGTTACAATGTAATAAAATTTTCTTCCTAAATTTATTAATTTCAAAATAAAGTATAGACTAATTTAATTATGAAAAACATAACATTTATGAGAAATACTTTAAAGATTAAACATACTGTTTTGGTTATTAAAAGTCGAAACAACTGTTTATGGATTATATCAAAACATTTCGAACTCTTTTCTCTCGTGAAAATGATATCTGTAAAGAGTTCGAAACATCGGGAAATAAATAGAAAATAAGTTCTAAATAAACACGATATAATCCATAAAAAGTTGTTTCAATGTTATGAATGTGTTTGTAATATAAGTGTGTGTAATATAAGTTGTATGAAATTATTAGTTTTGAGGATAGTTGACCAACTTTAACACATTAACATGTGTGTATACTTTAAATAATAATATAATTTAATTTAAGTCTTGGTGGTCCAGTGGTAGAGCTCGCACTTCTGAATCAAGAAGAAGTGGGATGGGTTCCTGGCTCTTACTAATGTACGGAATTTTCGGAAGTTATGTGTGATATATACTGATAACTGACGACAATCTACCCGGTGTATAGCAATAGATAACATTTGGGACAAAAAAATCAGGATGTAGAGGGGTAACAGCCGCTGCCCACACCTTCGGGTGTAAAAAAGGAGTGCAGTTAAATTAATAATTTACTTAATAGTTACATGGGTAGGTTTAATTCTAATATAACCTATAATGTATGTTGTTTTTAATCATATTATTATAAACATACGACGTACCTGATGAGGTCCGTAAACAGCCGCCAGTACTTTTGTATTTCCTTGCTCTAAATAAGCACTACCATCAGGTTGTGTAAATACACCAAGTTTACATCTAATACGACGAAGTTCATTGGGTCTACGTCCGTCTAGTCTAAGTCCTTGACTTGATAACAAATCAGGACCTGGCATTCTACCGTCTTCTATATTTTATTACTTGTGAATATGATCAAATAATAAATTATTTAAAACGCTAGTTTCATCTGTTTAATTCACTAAAATTATTAATATAAAAGTATTTGGTTATTTTTTTTTTGAGTTTGGTTTGGGTTTGGAAATAATAACTTCTTTACGGCCTTTTTTTTTCATTAGTCCACAGCCCAACTTGGATAGGCTTACGCGCCATAAGGCCTTTTTTGTAGTCTAGATTGTCTTTTCTATGGTTAGAATCATGAAGTTAAAGTAATATAAATCCTATGGTAGTAAATTATAGTATATAGGTACACCGTCCATTAAATTATTGAATTCTGAACAGATGGTAATAGTGATTGCAAGAGAATTCAAAATATCGATTATTTATTAAATACCTTGATTCAAACCCATAACAATCTTTGATCGCTCGAACGCGCGATGATGTTGGTTGATCAATCGCAAGTTTCTTGAAGTGCTTCAAGGGATGCGAATTCAATGCCAAATATTTCAAGTATTTGATGCAGGAATAAACACGTACGCAGCTCATGCTTCGCTCGAATATATGTCCTCAATTTTCACAATCTAGCCGTGAGTAGAGGACGCCAAATACAAAATTTATTCACTTTCCGTGTAAGGTAGAATTATGGAAACATTCAGTCTCTACAATTCTTCACTATTTCAACTGTGTAAATTATGAAAATGTAAGTGCCTTTAAAAAAAAGGTCATAAAACTGACTAAAGAGATATACAATGTATAAGCGGATGGATGTAGGGGTCGAGGATGGCCACGACACACATTCCATGACCAAATAGAACGTGTTCTGGAGGAAGGTGATGTCAAGAGCCTCAAAAATCGAGGCGCGTACATGCGGCATGTAAGAATACTTTTATATCATGCCTGACACCCGAGGGCCCCGTATAATTGATGCGGCTAATACGACGGTACCCGGCCCCTGGTACCTTGATACTTCGTTTATTATTCTCAATGTGTCACATCTGCCAGTCTCACAATTTTTTGGACGAAACATCCACCTACCACTTCACATCACTCACACCACAGAAATAGATCAAGATCTATCTTGATCTATTTCTGTGACTCATACCATATCAATTCGAATAGTGTGGACAGAAGTAATATTTTTAGTTTTTTTTTAAACAATAAGTAATAAGTAATTTAAAATACTCTGTGGTTACAATGGCCGCTGCGATTGCCTTCTGGTTGGTAATGGTGATTTAATTCCGAGTGTTTTGATAATATTTATGACTATTAGTTAAGCGACAGGTATCTCATAGAACAAGGTATGTATGAGTAAATATTTAAGTTTTATTGATTATAATTTAAATGTTTAATTAGTAAGGTCTTGATAACTGTCATCCCGGTGATGCGTGCGTGTGCAATAGATTTGATTGAAAAAATCGATCTTATTTATTACGAATTTCGTTATTATGGCGACATATATCATTTAACATATGACTATTAAACTATTTGTTGTTTTTTCATGATTTTACAGTAGACTTTATTAAGTAAGTTGTTTACGTTTTAATAAATGATTGATTGCAGTAATTGGTGTTTTATTTGGAATACGTAATTGTTACAGAGACAATACGAATTATAACAATGGACGTGGACGACTCTGCAGTTGATCTCAGCGTTAGGTGAATTTTTTTAAAATTAAAAATGTAAATATTATGTGTGCATTGTGTAAACAAACATAAATTATGTAATTTTATTGATTAGGTCATTGCCACCAGAATTGAGTGAATTGAGAGCTCTAACAGCAAGTGGTCTGACCATAACACCAGCTCAACCGCCACCACATGTGAGTATACAATTTTCATACCAATTCCACCACATGTAACAAACAACACAGTGTATAATAATTTTGTAGAGAGAGAAATTTATGAAATATCTCTAGTAATTGTAGATTAAATATGTTAGTTATATTATTAGGTCATGTTATTTTATCAGGTAAACAGAGTTCAAAACATTAGGATTACCCTAATGTTTTGAACTCTGTGTCACATTCAACAGAGTTCACACATTTCATGTCATTGTTTATGGGTTAACCCAGCACATGTAGAAAACAATTGTGATTATTAATTAAAGTTATTATCATGTTTTTAATAGGACTTCTAGAAGTAATCATTATTTTTATTATTATTAAAACAATTGTACAAGTAACAATTATTTTATTCTTTCTTGATATTCATACACCTTTTAAATGTGAAAGTGTGGGCACTGTTGCTTTGTTTGTGTTACGAAATGAAACACTATTCTATTTTATAGCAATGATTTTAATTAATTAATGCATAATAATAATAATATTCATATTTCACTACCTACCATGGAAAGATTGAGAGAGTGAGTATTATCATTTAATAAATTAAGTTTCATGCGAATATGCTGGATTATTGTAATGCTATTCATTTTTGCTATGCTAATATCATATATCTTTCCAGTTTAATGATCTTTATTTAATTTGGAGCAAATATTTGTTATAAATATTTCACCGACTGGGTATCAAATTTCACTAGAAAAGGAATTGATTATGAGTGAAACTGTTAATATAATATGCTGGATTGCATATTAAAAGGCCCTAACTGAAAATATATTTGTGTATAGCCAGAGATAATAGTTTTATTGCTATTGGCGATTTGTTCTAGACAATATAATGAATTAAATTAGGGCAGCTGGGTATTCTAGTGAATTATTTATTTTGGTAAGGTTTAATCATAACTTGTAAAAGTTTGTACAGATAATAAATGTTACTACATTCAATAGTGCATTCAATAGCTAACTTATGGAAGCGAGAGCTGGGTATGGCAGAGTTTGCACGAAAGTAGGATAAACACGCTCAAAATGAGGGAACTGCGCAAACTCGTGGAGTGAGCCTCGCTGACCGTGTCGAAAAGAAGGAAGTCGGATTGAAAGAGAGTAATGGTGTAAAAGTATGAAAAGCCATTCTCCAATGGTTCAACCATGTAGAAAGAATAGATGATGCAAGATTGACTAAGCAGATATACAATGCAAAAGCGGATGGATGTAGGAGTCAAGGACGGCCAGGACACACATTCCATGACCAAATAGAATGTGTTCTAGAGGAAGGTGGTGTTAGGATCCTCAAAAATCGATGCGCGTTAATCATGAAAAATGCACTCCGTTCTCTTCGCCTACCCCGCAAGGGTTTGGCGTATAGTTATGTTTGTATGTACATACATAACTAATATGTCAGATAATAAGAAGCTGGATTAGCTAGAGGCCTTAGCAATATCATAGAATTTAACCATGGGCATAAGTGTATTACTGAAACTGATGTTTCAAATAATGTTAATCTGTTATTTTATATTATTGTAGGGCTCCAGCGGTAAACGAGTACTTCGCCCTCGTTCAGAACACCGTAGTTATGCTGAGAGTCCGGACATTGTACTGCTGCCTGCAGCGCCGCCACACCGGAAACCATCAATATCTACATCTGCACCCTTTAATGGTGAGCTTTACATAATTTATTACAGGTTGTTACATTAACTGACCCAGCAAACATTGTCTTGATAAGAAATTAACGTTTCTTCAACATATAAAATAATCATCGTAAAGAGGTGAAAATTTGGGGTTTGCTGTATGGTATTTTGGTATAATGTAAAAAATTAATTTTAAAAAAATATAACATTAAAACAACTTTTAGGATTATATCGCGTTTATTTATTACTATTTCCCGACGTTTCAAACTCTTTACAGAGATCATTTTCACGAGTGTATAGAATGTGAATCTCTGTAAAGAGTTCGAAACATCGGGAAATAAATAAAAATAAGTAATAAATAAACGCGATATAATCCTAAAAGTTGTTTTAATGTGATTCGAGAAAATCTGAGAAATAAATATAAAAAAAAATATCTAAAAAATAAAAGAAGGCTTTCTATTTCAATATGATCCTTACAAATCTGATTTAGATTTAAAAACTACTGTCGTAGCTGGATCGCTGGATTTTGAATCTTCAAAGCACACGTTAAATCGTCAATGTGTTGTGACACTTAAATAATTGATTTTATACAACTTACGGTATTTAATGGAGTTAAGGACTATTTTCACACCTTTTCAGATGTGAGTAGTAAATTGAATTGTGGTGCTGTGAACGTTTCGATTACACCTAGTTCCCTTCCTGCGGTTGCGCTCGCACCTGAATCCCCTCGCGATCCGCGCGATGACGAGGACTCTGAGGAAGATGAGAATGAACCACCGGTGCATATACCTGGACATAGGGTGAGTTAATATATTCTAAAATATAAGAAAATTAGAAGAAACATTATCAAATTAATAAGTAGCTATTGTAATTGACTTTGTTTATTTGCTAGAGGTCATCTTTCTGGTCTAATTACCTTCCTAAAGGAGATAATTTTGTTTTCATAATATAGTTTTGTAATGTTCATAAAATAGTTTTTGTAATGTTCATAAAATAATAGTATATAAATAAAAGCCTTATTTTATTATTTGCATCTGGTTGTTACTAGCTGAGCCGGCGAACTTTGTTCCGCATCAAAAGGAATTCTTGCAGGGTTTATAATTAAGTGCTACCCTCTATCTATTAAGAAATCAAAATCCGTTGTGTAGTTTCAAAGACCTAAGCATATAAGAGGACAGATAGACGGAAAGCTATTTTTTAAACTATGTAATGATTTAATATTAATGAATCATTTAAAAAGTCTCGTGGTCGAGCACTCCGCTTCTGAATCAAAAGGTCGCGGGTTCGAGTCCTGGCTCACACCAATTGACTTTTTGAAATTAAATTGCGAAAGTTATGTGTGATAAATATCGATGATAATGATAAAAACTTTATGCCCGGTGTATGGCAATAGGTTCGCCACCTATTCCATTTGGGACGTAACCATAACGGCGAGTCGAGGTTTAACAGCCACTGAAAAAGAACAACACTAACACTAGAAAAAGGTGTGAAGTTATTTTAAGTTTTATTTAAAATCAATCAAATAGTATATGTTTTTCCCATGTAGACATATATGAATTCCATTTCTTTTTAGGAGTTGTCCAGTGCGGAGATATGGGAACGCGAGCGTCGTCTGCGCGCGCTCCGTGAGAAATTAAGGGCTGAGGAGACCAGACTCGTTCTCTTGAGGAAATTGAGACAGTCACAGCAAGCTAGTGGACTGCCTCCGGCTAAGGTGTGTTGTCCAAAGAATAATTATATTGCAAATTAAACTTGGGGCTACAATTCAATAGTGTATTCCAGACAATCCCGGTATCAGTTCTGTATTCAAGATGTTGGGGTTAACTAATATTACTGATGTAATCAATTTGTGTACAGGACACCAGCACGGGCACCGCGCTCGCGGGCAGTGGCTGTGTAGTGCCCCCGGGTGTCACCGTTACCCCGGCACCGCCCCCCGCGCACCAACAGAACAAGGTACTTACACTCAGTCTACTTCTTCATTATTATTATGTACATATTAATTTTAGGGTTTTCATATGAATAAAACACGGTTATTTTACAGCTGACTTGTTTATTAGTATTAGATCTGACATTGTGTATAAGTCATATTATTATAGTCTCCTAAATATAAATGCTTTTTTTCCGAGTTTGTCGCAATTATATATTTCGTTATTTGTGGTGTCGGAGTGTGCAAAAGTTGGAAACGTCTGATTAAACTGTTTGTTTTCGTTGAACTTATATTGTATGATTGTACAGCGCAGCAACAATGTGGCGGGCGTGGCAGGTGTTGGGGCCGTGGGAGGCGCGGGGGGAGTGGGGGCGTCGGGCAGCGCGCGGCGCACGTCCAGCCTGCCGGGCGGCGCCACGCTCACCCCGGGCGCCTACCGCTCGCAGGTACGCACACATGCACATACACGGACAACACGCACGCACAAACGGATACACAGGGACACACGCACACACATATTCATGGATACACACGTACACGGACGCATACGCACGCACAAACGGATACACACGTACACGGACACATTCTCACGCACGCACACGTACAAGGCCGTATACGCACGCACACGTATACGGATGCACACAAACACGTATTCACACGACACGAACACATGTACGCTCAGATTATTATTTAATTTATATACGATTGCAGAGTTCGTCGGGTGGAGGCGCCAGTATAACGCCTTCCGTCACGATCACTCCGGCGCCGCCGCCGACCACGCAACATGCTTCCACCAAGGTATTGTATCACATTTACACTATAAAACTAGAACCGATCACGAATGTAACAGAGGTCTATAGAGGTAATAAATTTAATGTTACAAGCCGACTCAGGACAATTCGTCAGTGACTAGTAGCACAAGCGATGCAGTGAGTATGAAAATGTGATGTCACGTTCACTTGTATATTAATTATAGCAATTGAATTTTACTTTCCTTACTGAGATGTAATTCAAACTATGCACTCAAATTTTCTGTGTACTTATTTCCATAATATCGTGTCTTTTATCTAAATCACTCCAATAATTAAGTGCGAAGAGGTATTAAATTGTGCTTACATTGTTTAGATGTATAAATAGCGCCAAATATTTGGCCAAAATTTGTTATACATACAAGTTACGTAAAAAATATATTCCTAGTAAATTATATTTAAAACTTTTACAAATGCAATGTGAATTGTACTCGTTTAAATTTGCACTCAAATAGCTTATTTTAATAATAATGTTGTATGATTGTCAGGCGAGCTCCCGCAGCTCCGAGGATACGCAGACCCCGGCGCAGCGACAGGCGGCCGCCAAGCTCGCGTTGCGCAAGCAGCTCGAAAAGACACTTTTGCAGGTAAGGAAATCTCTTTGCAAAGAGACCCATCATTTCACCTTCTTTGAAAATCGAATACATGCAAGAATACACTCTATAAGAATGATTATAAAACTATCCAAACATATTTCTGGACAACTTTTAATTATATATAACGAAATTGCCTTTATTGAATAGATTCCACCTCCGAAACCCCCACCACCAGAAATGAACTTCATACCATCTCCTAGCAACACGGACTTTGTGTACCTAGTGGGTCTTGAACACGTCGTAGATTATCTCACAAATGAAGATCGGTAAATATAAATATTGTTATGTGATATTATAAGTATTATTTTTTCATTGCCCTTAATAATGAAAGAATTCTTACTTCCAAGACTTTTGCCAATTTGAGTTACAGTAAACTTTTGTTATTATTCCTTTGCACATTAAGAGAACCATGCAGTTCGCTGCTTGAATGGGCCGGCTCGACTGGTGAAATACCACCACCTCTCAGAAGATTGACGTAAAGTGGCTCATGCCGCGTTTGGTTCGGTGAGAGAGGTACCCGGAGGCCCATCCCCCTTCCCCATCCCTTCCTATCCTACTCCTTTAAAGGTTGGCAACGCAACTGTAACACTATATGAGTTGCAGGTGTCCATTGGCGGCGTTGGTCACTTAACAATTAACATCAGGTGACACACTTTCTCATTTGCCCTCCTAACCCATAAAAAAACATTAAAAAATAAATAATTATACAGTATTTAGCACCTTTCAAAAAAAACTGTATTTTTTTTAAATATATTAATGAGGAGTAACAACAAAAATAAAAACATATGAGATGCTAAGCTTGGATGTGGTGTGTTTGGAGCAGCATGCCCCGGTCGTCCGTGCCCGCGGTGTGCGCGCAGTGCGGCTGCGACTTCACGCCCGTGTGGCGCTGGGAGCGCGGCGCGGGCGGCGCGGGGGGCGCGGGGGGCGCGGGGGCCGGGGGGGCGGCCAGGCGCAGCGACGCCACCTTCGCGCCCGCCCCCGCGCCCCCCTCCGCGCGCCGCCTGTGCGAGCTGTGCGTGTCCGGGAACGTCAAGCGAGCACTTAAGGTATACTTACGTGTACACCACACATTTTGACACGAAACAAACTTGTGTTCATATACACATTTTCAAACATAAACATTTTGATACTGTTTTCTTTAATTGTTAGAGGATGACAACAGGGTGGTTTTGATCTATAATTCATATATGATGTTGTAAAGAAAAAATGATTATTTTCGAGATTTAGCACTTTAATTGCAAACACTGGCTGAACCCTAAGTGATAGATCAAATCAATGTTCTACTTTATAAAACACCTGCAGAAGGTCTACAAAAAAGTCCGCAATGGCATATGTCTATCTCTTAGGGATAACGCACAATAACCATTTTTATTTTTTTACTTGTTAAGAGAAGTAATGGCTTATTTACGAAGCAATTTTAAATGCTGTAAGCATTAATTTTCATCCAGTTATGTCTTAAATAGGTTGTGCTTTTAATATAGATCAATATGGCTCTTTGCAAGATGTAATTTAAACGAATATTTACGAAGATATTACAGTATTAACATAGCGGGACATAGCATTTGCGTTGCGCGCCAAAACGCGTGCTGATAAATAGCACAAATTGAACTTTATAAGATCCAAATTTTACTCATTTATTACTTTTGATACGGAACGAAGTTCGCCGGGTCAGCTAGTTTAATATATGGTGTTTAATATATGGCTAGTTTAATATATGTTTTTGTGTGAGTATCACATCAGTAATCAGTGGTGCACTGGATGTAGGCGGAGCACACGGCCCGCTTGAAGACTGCCTTCGTGCGCGCCCTGCAGCAGGAGCAGGAGATCGAGAGACGCCTGGCCGGGCCCGGCGCTTCGCCCCCACCGCCCGCGCCCGCTGCACCGCCCCCGCCCCCCGCGCACTCGGCGCCGCCCCCGCCCCCCGCACACTCGCACGCACACCGCCCCTTGCAGGTACGCACACAATATAAGCATAAACTAAATTGTCACTTTTGATTTTAATTTAATTTCTCATTTTTCTAAAGTACGAATATTGAATTGTTTGAAATTGACATACAGTTTGTAATTGCCCAGTTGGATCAATACGCTTCAATCACTGCGCACCTTTGTAATTTCTATAAAGCTATGAGATGTGTGTGCGTGTTCCAGATGCCAGTGTCCCGCAGCTCGTCGCGCAGTGCGGCGCCCGCGTCCCCCGCGCCCGCCAAGACGCCCGCCCCCCCGCCGGGCCCCAGGTAACAGAGGATTTATTTCACCAATACATATTTTGCTGACCGTTCTGTAACCATTACGTATATTAGTAGCCGGCGTCTCATGCACAAATTGAAGTGTCAGCTAGCTGTCGGGCGTAGCGCGTGGTCAGCAGGCGTTATACTGCTACGGAAACCAACCGGATAATGGGAAGTGGTGAAATTCACGGGGCAACTCTCCTTATGAGTCAGAGATAGGGATGGCGATCTGAAATCGATTATCGGAAATCTATTTTTCGAGCAAAGAAAATCGATCTTTTAAATCGATATGTAGTACTGATTCGATTAATTGGATCGATATATAATCCTTTAGTATCGACATTATATTTATTCCGTTTTTGTATTAACCATACAATTAGTTGTAGGTGTAGGTGCCCGTCCGACCTGTACTCGGCCCAGCACACGCTGGAGGTCTGCCCGGCCTGGGCGGCCGAGCGCCGAGTCCTGGTCGACGGGATCGGGCGAGACTTGTCCCCGCCTGCGTTGGTCGCGGCAATGCTGGCGGGAGAGGAGATGTGGAGGGTCGTGGTCTCCTTCTGCGAAGCTGTGATGCTCCAGAAGGAGGCCGCCGAGCGGGGTCGGGAGAGAGCCGATCCCGCTCGAAGGTGGCAGCGGCGAGCTCAGTGATCGCCGCCGCCGATGGGCCGCGAGGGCGCACACCCCGCGGGTGCGCCCGGGTCGCGGCCCGGGCAGGACGACCCCCCGGTGCGACCGGGGAGGGGCGTCGGGGGTGCCGCCGGCCGCGCGCCTTTTTACAGCGCGCGGTTGGAGCCGCCCCGCCCGGGGGAGCCTCCCCCTCGTGACAAAGGGGGGGCCTCCCCCTCGTGACAGAGGGGGGGCGACGGCGGGGGGACCAGAGGGCTGATGCACTGTGCTGGGCCACCCCTACGCCGGAGGGAGGCCGCTGCGAGGTTTTAGTGGGTAACCCTAGGATCGGATTGCGGGGGGTGTGCATAAAGCATTTCCTCGCGCAAAATAAAAAAAGTGCCCGTATTACAAGAGTACTGCCGGTTAATTACTCAAAAACTCACGAGATAGCTGTGTGTTTAGTCTCCTTCGCCTCTCTACTTCACTTTTTTACAATAGAAAAAAGTTACGTTTATTGTCTTTAACTTATTGTATCTATGCTGTGATTGCGTCATTGCGTCATTACTCACATTTATTTGTTTGTTTGTTATTTAACTAAGTGACTGTTTATTAAGCATACTGTGAATAACGAAATAAATAAGTTGCTTGTAAAAAAGCAACTTTCTATGTATAATCCACTTGCGCAGGAAAGCCAAGGCATAAATGACGAATTTAAACATTATTTATCGCAAGCAGTTGTGCACTTGAAGTATGACCGTATAATTTACTGGCAAGAACAAAAAAACTCCATTTATCACCATGTTCATTCTATAGCCATGATGTATATGAGTATTGTGGGATCATCTGTTCCTTGTGAGCACCTTTTTTCAATTGCCGGGAACATCCCAAATTAAGAGAGGAACCGCTTGGATCACAGTAGACTTGACAGACTGTTGTTTCTAAAAAGTTTAAATATTAAGCATTGGGAACTATGAGCTAAATTATCTATTTGCTTTATAACTTAAAACTTGTGAATTTTGAAAATAAATGTCTCGTTTCTATATGATCTGATACTTTGATATGGTACTAAAAATAATTGTTATTTTCGAAATCCCCAACTTTGCTGTTTAAAGATCTATAATTATAATATTCGTCTTGTTTTTAATAAAATTGATTAATACTTACATTGTAACAGAATATTTAAAAAAAGATTGATTTTTTTTAAAAAGTTAGCGGCCTTACAGATTGGAGGGTCATTCAATGTAAAAAAAAACTCTGTAGGCAAAGGGATCTTGCTGTCCGTTCTGTAAGCCCTTAGAAATGATGAAGATGTGCATGTTTACTAATAATTGATACCACATATTTAAAAACAAATCCTTTAGTTTAAACTGATCTAAAATTAATCCGTATTATCCCACTTATAGGCCAATGTCGACGGATTCGTTGCGCAGTCATCACTCGGAGCGACCAAGGGAGTCTAGTGAAGTGCCCGCCAAGAAAGGAAAAGGTAAATCAATGTATTGCGCTTAATATCTTATTTTATTTTGTTCATAAAATATCAGTTATTTTAATAATTTATTAAATTAAAAAATTTATTAAATAAAATTATACTTTATTAAATTTAAAAACAAATTTCTTTTCAGGTTCCTCATCAAGTAGCACCAGTCAGAATAGTAGTAGCAGTAAACAGCATCAGGTAATATGTTTATTTAACTATAAAATTCTCATTTAAATTTGTATCTACGGATAGAGAATAGCTATGATTATTTATTTTGAATAGATAAAATCCAATATTGGACACAATTCACAGACTAAAATTTTCTCTTTGAAAAGCTTATGAATTATAAATTTTAACATTATGAATTATATTTATATTAAAATTCGAAAAGTTTATATATAATCAACTTTTGAACAGTTCTCTGTGGGTACTTTTTATCTTTAATATTTGGATATCATTTGCTACAGTATATGATGCTTTAGGTTCAGCATGGTGTTAACACCACAACTCCTATAAAATATATGTATGTTTGTGTCGCAGCAACTGGCGGCGGCCGCGGCTGCGCAGATGGCCTACGAGCAACACAGCGCTGCCGCCATGCAGGCGCTGCAGCACCAGCTGCTGAGAGGTACGCGACCAACACAACACTTATTTGAACGCACTG
This sequence comes from Euproctis similis, assembly GCA_905147225.2. Taxonomy (NCBI): domain Eukaryota; kingdom Metazoa; phylum Arthropoda; class Insecta; order Lepidoptera; family Erebidae; genus Euproctis; species Euproctis similis. The sequence goes on from LR990106.1 coordinate 20,856,045, forward strand.
TATTTAACAGTGAAGACAACTAATACCACCCCTGTGGCAGGTCTGAGCGGCGCGGGCGGGTCGGGCGGCATGTCCCCGGCGGCTGCGGCGGCGGCCATGATGCAGTTCTCGCCGCTGCTGTACACCTACCAGCTGGCCATGGCGCAGGCCTCCGCTCTCGGTAAGCGTTGTACGTATTGCAAATGTTCCTTTATTGCTATACACTGCGCACGCAACTGCACATGACAACTTACAACAATGTACCGCGAACTATGTGTTGAGAAAATTATATGACCCCCTTCCACGCCCTTTAAATACCATAATCCTCCGTCCTATCTTAAATATTCATTACGTTATCCCTGTCACGGTGTAGCAGGTGTCTATGGAAGACGCCGGTTGCTTACTGCACAACTCCCCTTTTCCATAACAATAGTTTTTCTTACTCCACCCTGTCTGTGTGCAGCGGGCAAGAGCGGCGCGAGCGGCGGCGGCGGCGCGGCGGCCATGGCGGAGATGCAGCGCGTGGCCGAGGCGCAGCGGCAGTACCTGCTGGACATGATCCCGGGGCAGCATCCCAGGAACCCTTGGACTAAGAACTGAACACCAAGGTTAACTGCACTGTTATAAAACCAATATGTTTCCTTCAAAATCCTTTGACGAAGATTACATATCATTTATAAAGCTTTACTGTTAAAACACATGATTACAATTAAAGATAGTTATAAATATTTCAACATCTCAAAGAGATTTTTATTATACTATAAATGAATGAAGTTTTTACGAATTGATGCAGAATACAGTACCTTTTCTAAATCTCACTTTTATACTTTTACACCCTAAATACAGAAATGCCTTGCCTTGTTTAGCTGAGCTATTTTCCTGCGCTCGTCCTACTCTTAAGTGGGGTCAGCACAACATGTGGTCCTTTTCTATTCTCTTCTATAATAGCAGATTTAAATATAGAGTAAATAATCACTATACAACTTCTATGTGTATAGATGTATCTAAATATTAATATCTATATTTTTTTTATAATTTCAGCAGTGAGCAGACTAGTGTGATAAACAATTACGTAAAGTCAGTGTATTATACAGCAGTAATGTAATTAATATTTGATCAAGGAACTATTGCGCTTGATGAAATGAAACTATTATAAGAACTAACAGTTTTTTTGTTAGTTGTAATAAAAAAAACTTACTTGACATCTAGTTTGGAAATTGCAGTTTGGATGTGTTTCTTGATTATAAAGACATTTTACAGTGATAATAGCGTGGCACATAACGAAAATCATTGTTGACATTTACTACAAGTATTCAATTTTATTATAATCAATTCTTCATATTGAAGATTTGACAAAAAAACTTAATAAAAAAAGTTTAATGTCTCGGTGGTCCAGTGGTCGAGCACCCCGCTTCTGAATCAAGAGGGGTTGGAATCCTGGCTCACACCAATGAATTTTCGGAAGTTATGTGTGATAATATCGATGACGTAAAACTTTGTGCCTGGCTTATGACAATAGGTTCTGCCACCAATTCTATTTGGGACATGAAAATTGTGTGAGTCCTGGCTTTTAATAGCCTCAAAAAAAAACACTTCTTTAACAATAACAAACTTATTTAATTGAATTTGTGTTTTTTGGATTAGTAATTTTTTAAATATGTTATTGTGTAAAAGCCAAAACAGACTATTGGATATTCAATGTAAAATTTCTGTAAATAACCATCCGTTGTTTGCTTTTATCATGTAAAGTAAGCTTTTGTTTGTGTATCTCCAATGTCATCTATGCTATTGCCAAACTACTTGTCAGATGTCACATGAGTTGATAATGATCATAGACTGTAGACTTATTCTTGTCTATGATAATGATTGTTGATATTAACATTGTAACGATGGCATTTTTGATGAGATCGTAAACTATTTTAAGTATTTAGGTTAAGTAAGTACATGTAATGTTTTTTAATGTTTAACATAATTTGATGCACAATATTTAATACGTAAAACGATTGGAATAAATATTTTCTCCATTCGTGTGCTATTACAGAACATTCTAGATCTCAGTGTAGATATACATTGCTGTTCCCTTTTTTGTATAATTCTTAATTGACTTGTTAAGTTCATTTCAGTGAGTTCACTTATTTTTTTAATGTGTATTGACTACTTTTTACTATACACACACCCCCGTTAGATGTCTGATTTAACTATACTATATAGCTATTTTAACATTCGCTTCTTATCTTGACAAAAACAGTTCCTTTAGGACGAGAATAAATAAAAAACTGTATTATACAGTGTTTCATCTTGTATATTATTCATTTTATACTTTTGATGAATAATAAACAATAAAAAAATATATGCAGTTATTTTATCTGCGACAGCAATGTGATTACAATCACACTTAAAAAAAATCAAAGCAAAGAAAGGCTCTTTTGTTCTGTTTAGTATACAAAATTTATATATTTTGTATGATATATTATTTTTTAGCAAGTGTAGTTGTAAATGTAAATGATAAGTTTGCGGGGAAGCGGTGTTTGAGTGAATCGGTTTAGATGTTAAGAATGATTTTATATGCGTTTCTAAAGTTAGACTAAAAATAAAATGTATTATTGGTAAGGATTTTTTTTTATTTATTTCTTTCGATTACAGTAGGCATATGGCACAAAACGATCTTGTTATTCTTTTAACATTATCGCAGAAGATACCAGCTCCTGTAAATAAAAATAATAAAGTCATTTTAAGTACATATTCATAACCTGTAAATACGTCCATAACCTGTAGAGCGTATACGTCAACCATTTTTATTTTATGCGTGTACCTTGTGAGCTGTGAGGTAGTCGTGTTCAGTTTGCGAGGCGATGATCTGCACCGCGTCTACCACCACGTCAGCAGCCTTCCTCACGTTCTTGGAGAATGTCTCCAGCACTTCGCTCACCGACACCTGTCCAAACGTACGACACATATAAATACACACATACCTATATCTATTATAATTTTTCTACTTAGGGCTGCTTTGAGCTGTAAGATAATAACACCCCAACATGCTTTTGAATCTCTAAATATTAAAGCAAGAAAAATTTTCGTTTTATTTTTAAAATATTGTATAGAATTGCTTACAGGTTTCTCATTGTCCCTCCAACAGTCGTAGTCTGTGACTAAAGCCACCGCTGCGTAGCTAAGACCTGCCTCCTTCGCGAGTACCACCTGTTTATAAAAAAAGTCTTAATATAAGAAAATTGTTTTTGAATGGTGAAGTCCATTCAGAAATAAGAGATATAGAGTAGGTACTAGTTAACACACCTCCGGCACAGTTGTCATGTTGACCAGATGTCCACCCCACTGGCGGTGCATCAAGCTCTCCGCTCGACTAGAAAACCTGAAACGTAAAAAACATAAACCTTTAAATGAATAAATTGACTTAGCAGCATTTTTTACCTACGCATTTTTCGGATAAGTGTTGTATCTGTATTATGCTTTGAATGTTTTCATATTCTTTGCAACTAGGAACTAGAGGGGTTGTGTGTATTGGGTCCAAGATATTATTATATTACATCTGTATGTAGGACAGTTATATTTTTTAGTAACAAACCTGGGTCCTTGTATCACAACAGCCGTGCCGGTTTCGTGGCAAGAATATCCCCGCGCGCGGGCCGCACTCAACAACGCAAGTCGAGAGCGTTCACAGAACGCGGGCCGCATCGGCAGGTGACACACTCCCTTAGGACCACAATCTGTAGTATCGTAAAATGTGCATTTTCGACCCCAAGTTCTGAAATTTTTAATAAGTTTAATCTCACCACTCACCAGCGACATCTAGCAAGAATTCAGTACAGTGGCAGAGCCAAGCAGTTCGCTGCATGAACTGCAGGCCGGCTGGGGCCGGCTCGACCGGTGAAATATCACGACCGCTGAGAGGATCGACGTAAAGTACTAACTAATAATAACTCCATAAATTAAATGTTGTATGTATGTACTATATGTTAAGTAACTAAGTAGGTACCCACCTGTCTATAAAATCGTCCAATATAACAAGATCACCAGGTTTATACTCCTCGCGCAGAGATCCTGTAGCGGTAGTGGCCAACACGTGGGTACAACCCACTTGCTTCAGAGACCAGATATTAGCGCGATAGTTCACGTCACTGCAGTTTGGAAAGTGATTACCAAAGATTATTTATTTATATTTCTTGTGATAAAGAAAAGCGTCTGAAGCTATCAATTTTCTTTACATTTTTTATTTGTAATTAATAACTTCACGCCTTTTTTTTACCCCAAGGTGTAGGCAGCGGCTATTAAGCCTCGACTCGCTGAATTTTCACGTCCCAAATGGAATAGGTCGCAGGACCTTTAGTCTTGCACCGGGCACAATGCTGTCAGCCAGCTATACTATCACACATAACTTCCGAAAAGTCTTTGTTGTGACCCCGGAATCGAATGCTTGACTACTGGATCACCGAAACGACAATATGTATTTCTATTGTTTAGTACTTATTATAAAGAAATTAAAACGAATGATAGTTATGGTTGATTAAAAACTATCACTCATAAGTGGGTGTATCAATATGGCAATAAGTAATCCTCAATGGTGGTCAATGCAAATATCTATATACTTGAAAAAAGAAATACATAAGCTCGTAGTAACTATCTAATTATGAAGATGGCATGCGTGATGTTAGAAGCCTCAATAATCGACGCGTGTTCATGAGAAGAGTTTGAAAGTCAACGAAGTCAGAGAAGCGTGTAAGAATTGTGCCTTATGGCGATCGGTTCTCTTTGCCTACCCCGCAAGTGATTTAGCGCGAAGTTATGTATGAAGTCAGGCATATATTGATTTTTAAATACCTTGGTTGGTATTGGTGTTTTCTGCCGTGTCTTGCAAGTAGTACACATGGTGTACCTTTGATTTTCCCTTCGATCAGTACATCCGAAGGATTGCCGAAGGGAGTGATGACTTCTCTCTCGACTTGGTTCTCAAATAAAGTAGGATCATCAAATCCAGAGCCCCCAATAATGCCAATCTGATAATAAAAAAATATTCTTAACTCTGAAGCTACAGGAATAGGTAATCTATCTAACATTAAATTCTAGTGTCACAGTGTTAGTTACCATACCTACTCCTCCGAAATGGCTTGCCCGATTCTCATGAAATTTCGTGTGCATATTGTGTAGGTCTAAGAATAGGACAGCTACTTTTCATCCCCCTAAATGTTAAGGGTAGCACCCCTAATTTTTAGATATTTTTTTAAATTTTTTTTTTATGATACAACATACATATGTACTATTCTAAATTTTCACCTCTTTACGATCAACCCCTATTTTTATATTTGTTGATCAACAACTTTATTATTTTTTCAGCTAGTTTGGAGTATAGTTCAGTAAGCGTAGCAGAAGAATTAACTATGTAGTTGATATTTTTGCTCCCTTATTCTAGAGCACGGGTCGCCAACTGGCGGACCGCGGACCGCATCCGGACCGCCGAGTCATTATGTGCGAACCGCGAAAACTCAGCAACTTGCACTACAGAGTACATAATTTAATAAAAATATATCCCCCGCAACATTTTTGTTGACGGCAATTCAGTAAAGTCTGGGCGAAGTAACGAATTGATATGTATATGTCTTTCTCATTGATATTATGTAAAAGAAACACCTTTGTTATTTCTGTAACCTTTGTTTAATAAATATTATTTCTATGAAAAGTACGGACCGCGAAGGTCATTTCATTTTTTAAAATAGACCCCAAGCGTAATTAATTGGCGACCCCTTAGTCAACTAACCTACTGTACTACCTACCAATTTTTAAACCAATGTATCCGCAACTGGAAAAACCGTATGATAGGGAAGCGTAGAAAAGAAAAATCTGTTGTGCCGACCTCAAATGATGGGAGAAGGGCAGGAAGATGATGATGATGATATCCGCAACTGACTTGGCCGTGAGGTTATTTTTGTATAACTTCAAGCCTTTTTCTACCCAAAGGTGAAAACAACGGCTATTAAGCCTGGACTCGGTGAATCTTTGTCCCAAATATCTGGCAGAACCAATTGTCCTACACCAGGCACAATTCAAGTCTGTTTCTAAGATTTTCGCGAATCTCACTCATTGATCAAAACAACTTTTAGGATTATATCGCGTTTATTTATTATTTATTTATATTTATTTCCCGACGTTTCGAACTCTTTACAGAGATCATTTTCACGAGACTCGTGAAAATGATCTCTCATAAATAAATCTCTATAATAAATAAACGCGATATAATCCTAAAAGTTGTTTTGATCAACAATTCAAGTCATCTATATTTATCACACATAATTTTCAAAAAGACATTGGCGTGAGCCCGGCATCGATCCCGCGACTTCTTGATTCAGAAGCGCGAGCTCGACCACTCGACTTGACTTGGCCACCAAAATGAATAACGGTATGTAATTCAAATTTTGATTTTCTAGATTTTTAGCTGAATATGAAAGATTCTGATTTTTCGCTTCAGGCTTATGCTCTTGTTGTGGGTGCACGCTCCTGTAAGGAACCGCCAACCCTTAATAAGGGTTCCTTACAGCGTGCTGATCGCTTCCGGGACTCCCTGGACGCGTGAAGGAAAACACATTTTTTTTTATGGACTAGCACTAACGTGGAGGGCAAACAGGCAAGTGGGTACCCGATGGAAAGTAACTTCTCACCGCCCATGAACACCTCTCTCACCATACGAAACGCGGCACGAGCCCCTTCAGGCCGATATTCCGAGAGGTCGTGGTATTTCACCGGCCTAGCCAGCCCAGTCGTGTAGTGAACTGCATGGCTCTACCACTGTTAAATTCAATTCATTGATTCATCATCCACATGATGATAGAATCAAATACAAATCATAAAAGTATACTGTATCTGCTGTTATTTGTTTGATATAGCAGATTTTACGACTCAACTGTTTCAGTATGATCTACTAAATGATAACCCTTACGGCAATCGAAATAAAAATTGAGCAAACATAGCCTACTCCTTAGCAAGAACATTGATTTTTGTCTAAAGTTTGTCATTTTAAATGAAGATTGTTTTGAACTTGGAGATATTTATTTATGTATATATAAATGAACAAACAAAAATAACTAGTTCAGTAACTTTTATAAATTCTATTCCAAGATAGTCAAACTGCCATCACAATATTCCACATTTTATGTCAAAAACATTTAATCATCACAATTACCAGCAAAATAAAAATTTTGTTGCAACAACAATATTATAACAATATATTTATAATTGTACTGTACACTGATCTTCTATAAATACTAAAACTATCTGTAAATACAATTTAAGTTCATAAATTTACTTGTTATCTAAACCTTGCTGGAACTTTATTTCTTTTGAAGTTTCACTTGCTTGTTGTAGATTCTGTGCAACTCTGAAGTATCTTTTTGATTCCTCTAAGTTTTGTTCCACACCATCACCCTTTTTGTACATCAAGCTAACATTTGCACATGCATACATATTACCTAATTCACAAGCTTTTTTTGCAAAATGAAATGCTTGTTTCACATCAGATTTAATGAGATAGTCAATATTTTTATTCTTCTCTGGATTGTGTGGGTTGTATTCCGCTACATTTTTTGGTACACCGGTCAGATACATGCCACACAGGTAATGGCATGCCATATCATCATTCAGATCACAGCTTTTCTTTAAGTAATTGTAACCTGTAATTATGTTAATAATGGTTAGAGCAGCTTTATTATAGATATAAAATTTACTAAATTTGTTTTATACTTCTCATAAGTGAGGCAATATGTTAATAAAATACTATAAAATATGAGGGTCGGTAGTTACTCAATCCCAACATAATTCCAAAAAGTTTATTATTTATTGGATTAAGGATAAACCACCAGTACCAGAGAAAAGATTTTATTAATTTATATTATGTAGAGATCTTGTTAAAACATACCTTTAGGAACATCTCTTTTTACTTTCACATCAGGGCCAGTAGCTGTTAAGAGCATTCCAGCATGTAAACATGAAACTTTTTCGTTTAGTTCACAACCTTTTTCAAAGTAATTTAAAGCCTCTACAGGGTCACCCTTTTCTCTACCGCGACCAACTAAAGTGTAATTACCAATCTTAAGACACGATCTTCCAAACTTGTAGTCCAAGCAATTAGATTTATACACCTTAGCGGCTTTCTGAAAATCTTTTTTTATAGCTTCCAAATAATCACCTAAAAGATCACATACTTCGGGTTTTTTCTCTTTATAGCATCCGAAACGGTATTCAATTCCTAGGTTTTCAATATATTCTTTCACCTCTCCTTCTTCTTTTAAGTTATATGCCATATTATCAAAATGTATAATTTAGGTCCAGATATTTTAATCCCTATCCGCTGTGGAAGTTAGAGGTTAGGTAAGCCAGACGTAAGCCTCAACATCTATCTATCCGATTCTATCCACCCGATTGGTTAGATAACACTATCAGTCTCTCTCTGTACTCTGTATTAGTTTGTTATTAGGGGAGGACTCATGATTAAAATTCCGATATATCGATATTAATGTCTAGAAATTTCGTAGTATAATATCTTTAGTTCGATGTTCATATGTGGCTATCAACACTATTTACTGTTATTGAATAACAGTAAATAGTGTTGATAGCCAAGTTGAGTTGAGTTGAGTTGTGTTGAGTAACTCAACACTATGTTATTCCCAAATTCCCACATAAATGAAGTTTTTCAACCTTTTAAGTTGCAATATTTAATTTCAACGCCCTCTGTTCTTTAATCTAATACACTACTGTTACAGATGCTCTTTATTAGCACAAGAGCATGCTAGTATCGAGCAAGCATGTGTGTACATATCTTGCTAGTAATGAGCATGCTAATTTCGAGCATGCTTAAAAAATCGACAGCCGTGCGATTAATGAGCATGCTATCTGAAGCATGGGTGGAAGGGGTGATTATAGCGCGTGTGAACTGGTTCGCGTAATGAGTATGCTAGTAATATGTTTAAAACAAGCATGCTCATTGCTAGAAAAGCATGCTCATATTCTGTTTACAAACAGATCATGAGCATGCTTTTCTATCATGCTCTTTATAAGCATGTGTAACAGTACCTATACGCCTGCCACACTATGCTCCTAGCGCTGCACCTCGCGCTGCCGCAATGTTGCCATCTCTCTGCATACACACTGCGATTGGTCTACTCGCGCAATTAATCGCAACGGAGCGTTGCGATTAATTGCGCGAGTAGACCAAGTAGTTGCAAGTAATTGCACTTGGTTATTTGCTAAACCATGGACGTTGAAACTATGGCAGCGTGCCCGCTATACATTTTTAGTACAGCTAATCATATCAATGTCATTCAAAGAAATATACTGTTTAGTATACCTCTACAATAACAAAATATATAATAAGAAATTATAATCATTAGTCATTTTATAAAATAAAGTCGCTTTCCGCTGTCTCTCCTCTTTTAAGTTATGATATTATATGTTAAATGTCCGTTCCTATGCAACGGATTTCGATAAGGTTTTTTTATTGATAAAGGATGTCAACGGGGTGGTTTTTATCCATAATTCATGAATGATAGGTATAGTAAAGAAAAAGTGATAAATCTGATCCAATATTACTTTTTAATGCCGAACAAAGTTCGCCGGGTCAACTAGTATACAATTAGGGGTTACCCCCAAGTTTAGGGAGAAAAAGTGAAATGAGTTTTTAAAACTTGATCATTTAAATAGACTATATTTATATATACTTACTCATCAACCGCCAGCTCCTTAAGTATCTAGAAGAGCATCAGTTGATAAGTGACCGTCAGTATGGATTCCGTCAAGGTCGCTCGGCTGGTGATTTTTTAGCGTACTTAATCGGTGCGCGGCGGCGGTTGAGAGTAAAGGAGAGGCGGTGGCCGTTAGTCTGGATGTAGCGAAGGCCTTCGATCGGGTTTGGCACAAAGCACTTCTTTCGAAGCTTTCATGTTATGGGCTTCCCGAGAAATTATGCGATTGGGTTTTCAGCTTTCTCTCGGCTCGGAGCATTAAAGTCGTTGTCGACGGGTCATGCTCCGACTTAAAACCTGTGAATGCTGGAGTCCCTCAGAGCTGTGTGCTATCCCCCTATACGCTGTTTCTTCTGCATATCAATGACATGCTGCTTAGCAGCAGTCTTCATTATTATGCAGGTGATAGTACGGGGAATGCCTTATATACCGGCTACCCGTGAATTTCTCGGGAAAACGTCGACGAGCACCGGAACAAACTTGTGTCTGAAATCGAAACTTTGCTTAATCAAGTTTTGGACTGGGGCGGACTAAACTTGGTCCAATTCCAACCCTAAAAAGACACAGGTCTGCGCTTTTACCGCTAAAAAGACACCCTTTGTCGTAGCTCCCTGTTTTGAGAGCACTCCCTTACCCGCCTCAGCCGCTGTCGGAATTCTTGGTGTCGACTTGTCGAGTGACGTCCAGTTCGGCGGTCATCTGGAGAGCAAGGCCAAATTGGCCTCTACAAAGCTTGGTGTGCTCAATAGAGCGTGACAGTATTTCACGTCGGGTCATCGCTTGCAACTATACATGGCGCAGGTCCGTCCTCAAGTAGAATACTGATCACATCTTTGGGCGGGGGCACCCCAGTACCAGCTTACTCCATTTGACCGCATCCAACGACGCGCGGTTCGCCTTGTCGACAACCAAGCTCTTACCAATCGGCTTGATCCTCTGGCGTTGCGGAGAGAGGTGACATCTTTATGCATCCTCTACCACATATACCACGGGGAGTGCTTTGAGGAATTGTTCGGACTGATACCGCCAGCTGATTTTCGCGATCGCTCGACGCGCCAAAGTTGGGTGGTAGCTTTGGCGCGTTGAGCGATCGAGCATTGGCTGAACGGTTGGCGATCGACAACAGTGCGTTTCAGTAGGCACTTCTTGCCACGCACTGTTCCTTCATGGAACCAGTTGCCGGCGGCGGTATTTCCGGACCGCTACAACCTAGGAACCTTCAAGAAACGAGCTTATTCTCATTTGAAAGGCCGGCTGATGTGGTGCCCTTGGTATTGCAGACGCCATGGGCGGCGGTGATCGCTTTCCACTAGGTGACCCGCAGGCTCGTTTGCCCCCTTCGATCATAAAAAAAATAAAAAATAAAGGACGACCTAGGCAAACCTACTACAACCATCATATCAAAGAACAGAAAGTGTTACAGAAAGCCCAGGTCAAGACTGGCCAGAGCCGACGAGAATGTATGAAAGCGTTGTATGGCTGTTTAAGCTATTGTATATCGGTATTTATTTAAAAAAAAATAACTATGTGTTTTACAATTACATTTTTAGGGGATTAGTAATTGTTGGGATTTTAGGGGCTTTTGATTGAGCTTTTCAGGGGGTACAGTTTTGAGAGTTGGAAACACTGACTATATCTATCTATAATTACCTACTGCGTGTATGTAGTAACTAGTATGTATGTGTGTGTGTGTGTATGTCTTCTTTAATCAGCAAGTAGGTGCCGAGTAGATGATAGAATTTAAATAAGTAGACAATGATAATATGTAAATTGTTTTGCATACAGAATATTTTTGTGAAACTTTGGAATTTTTGTAAGAAGATATTTGTATAAAAATTTGTTAAATAAACAAATAATTTTGGTTAACCTCCTTAATTCTAAACCTACCTTAATTTCATTATGTTCCCCCATATTCACACTTCAAAATAGTAAATTTCTCACTGGTAAAAGAATTCTAAAAACCAAAATTATAACAATTATCGCCGGCAAAGCATTTGAAAAATTTACTACCACATAACCTTTCTGCCGACAAACTAAGCTACTGACTACCACAGCTGACTACTACAACTACAACTGTTCAATGAATGAAATGAACTAATGAACATCAAGATGAACATCTACATAATCTACATGGCTATATACAGAAACTAGGAATGAAGATAGGTACGATAGGTACCTACATATTAGTGATGTTACGAATGTTGGATTTTGGACATTCGCGAATGCGAATGCGAATACGAATATTTCTTAAAAACATTCGCGAATGCGAATGCGAATATTTCTTTTAAGCCTTTGCCAACGCATTCGAATGATTCTTAGACCTAAAATCACACAAAATTTTATCAAAATCGGTCAAGCCATTTGGTGCAGTTATTTAATGATTAATATCACGCGTAGAAAAATATTTTGAAAAAAGTTTCATCATTACATAGTATAAAACAAAGTCACTTTCCACTGTCTGCCCCCTTCTATGCTTATATCTTTAGAACTACGCATCGGATTTTGATGCAGTTTTTTTAACAATTAGAGTGTCAACGGGGTGGTTTTGCTCTATAATTCATATATGATGTTGTAAAGAAAAAATCATATTCGAGATTTAGTTTTTTAATTTCAAACGCTGGCTGAACCCTATGTGATAGATCAAAAATTATGTTCTACATTATTAAACACCTTCAGAAGGTCTACAAAAAAGTCCATCTCTTAGGTCTATCTCTTAGGGATAACCCACAAAGACCATTTTTATTTTATACGTTTTACGAGTGTAGTGAGTTTTGTATCATCCGCTGGGTCAATCTGGCATCATCCATTTGTTATAGAACAAATGGATGATGCCAGATTCGTCGGTGTATGGCCTGTCTTACTTTAACATCGACACTCTCTTTTAATCCTTCTTCCTTCCTCACAACCTTGTTTTCGACGCGGTTAGCGAGAGTCTCTCCGAAGATTTTGCGCAGTACCCTCATTTCGACCGCGCTTATCCTTTCGTGCATAGCCTGCCATACCCAACACAAATCGATTTTAATCAAATTTTCATACCGTATGCAAATTGATCCAAATTAAAAGTTAATTTTTTTATAACACTCCAACCGCAAGATTGAAGACATGAGCGTTACATCAGGAAAATATACGTTTTATCAAGTACTAGCTGACCCGGCGAACTTTGTTCCGCATCCAAAGTAATAAATGATTAAAATTTGGATGTTAAAAAGTACAATTTGTGCCAAATATTCATTTAAATTACATAGTGTAAAAGGCCATATTGATCTATATTAAAAGAACAATCTATTTAAGACACTTAACTGGATGAAAATTAATGCTGTAATGTTTAAAATTGCTTCGTAAATAAGCCATTATTTCTCGCAAAAAGTAAAAAAATAAAAATGGTCATTGTGGGTTATCCCTAAGAGATAGATATATGCCCTCGCGGACTTTTTTATGGACCTTCTGAAGGTGTTTAATAATATGGAAAATTGTTTTGATCTATCACATATGGTTCAGCCAGCGTTTACAATTAAAGTACTAAATCTTGAAAATTAATATTTTTTTCTTTACAACATCATATAAGAATTAAAGATTTAAACCACTCCGTTGAGACCACCACTCCCTCTAACTCAATCTTTCCCAAAGTGGGTGATAGCGCCACCTTGTGGGCGCTGCTGGGGGGTGGTAAGAGACCCACGTGGGGCGTTGTGTAGAGGCCTGGGGGGTGATTTGTACTATGGGTATACTAGTGGTTTTTAAATAGTTGAAAACGTGGGGGTGTAAAAAAATTTTTACTCTCAAGGTGGGCAGTAGGCAAAGTAAGTTTGGGAACCACTGCTCTAACTATAAAAAAACCGCATCAAAATTCGTTGCGTAGTTTTAAGATATAAGCATTTGGGGACTATGTAATGATAATGATGAGCATGCATAACTGACCGACAACGGAAAGCGTTTTATTTTAAACTACATATTTAGACTAGATAAGACTAAAGAATAAGCTAAAGCGATAGCCACAAATCTTGCAATAATTAAACATATCTGTACGAATTCGCTTAACACAGTTAATAGTGCTGCTTAATAGAATGTTACATAATTGGTATTTTAAACCACGATAAATAAGCCATCTCCTGTTTCGAAACACATATTGCTACGAGGTCACGCTGGTCTCTAACAGCTCAAGTTGCGATTGCGACACTTGTTGCAAAAATTGTGCATAGACATATCTTCCGGAAAGTCATTGGTGTGATCCAGGATTTGATATCGCGGCATTATGAGCTTGACAGGGTTGCTTGACATTCATACCACCGAGGATGGGTAAATTGAAGTGTTGATTAAATTCTTTTACTTTTATTTGTTACCAGTCCAGTCACTTTTATCCACCGGACCAGAGATAAGATTAGAAGAATACTATAGAGATACCAGGTACTAGTACCTAGGTACTACACAATACAATACGGAATACCTACTAGTGATGTACTAACTCGGGTTACTCCTAACTCGAGTACACTCGAGTTAAAATACATGTATCTTGGGTTAGGGTAATTTTAAAGGAAATATAAAATAAAAAATTTCGTCCGCACAGTTTGAACTGTCTAAAGCTCAGTCATTGTATCAAGCATTAATTGTCTTAACTATGTTAAAATTATCTATAAATGAACAAAAAAATAAATCCGATAGTTCAGACAATTAGACATGTAGGATGATGTAAGATTGACTAAGCAGTTAAGCAATGCAAAAGCAGATGGATGCAGGAGTCGAGGACAGATGCAGTTTTGTGGGACAGTGAATAATAACCTCATGTATACAATGTATCTTGTAACTAAAAAAGTAAAATAAATAGAACGAGTCCTGGAGGAAGGTGACGTCAGAAGATTTAAAATCCACAAGCGTGTTTAACGAGAGAATTATAAAAGTCAAAGAAGCGAGTGAGGCGTGTAAGAATCGTATCTTGTGGCGCTCTGTTCTCTCTCCCTTATCTTGAAGGGACTTTGCGTGAAATTATATTATTTAATAACTAAAAATTACAATTTAATTTTGCTGTAGGAAATAAATTTGAGATGAAAGATAATTGACAGAAACAGAACAAAAATAAGTTAATATTAAATCTACATAAATGTGACGCTTTGTTTGCTATGAACGAATGTAGTCATAAATAATGACGGCTCAAATAAATGTCCCACTTACTCCGTTCCATGTCGGCTTTTGTATTTCAACTCAGTTGGAGGTATTCAACTCGAGTTGACTCAAGCCAGGCCCAACTCGAGTTAATATCTTGGACACAAATCACACAGCGCCCTCTAGTTCCAAGCTAAGCAACTAAATGCTTGTGTTATGGATACTAGACAACGGATAATAATACGTATATACTTTTCTTTTGTAAATACATACTTATAATACATAGAAAAACACCCAGACGCCACACAAACATTCATGTTTGTCACAAATATTTGTGCTCGGGTGGGAATCGAACCCCCGACCTCCTTGCTGCAGCCGGTAGTTTTTTACCAATGCGCCACGAGGCTCGTCTCTGAGTTAACTCGAGTTGGTAATTCGAGTTGACCATTACTAATATCTACTATGGCTATTACATACCAGCCACTCATATATGTACATAAAATTACTATAAACTACTATAAAGTCTATATAGGTACGGATACGAAATTACTACCTAATACCTATAGAATAATAGAATAGGTACTCTTTGGTAGGTTATGTAGGTAGTAGTAGTAGGTACTCTTTGTTTTGAGTTGGACTGGAATTGAAAATAGATTGGATTACTAGTTGATTTTATTTTCAGACGTAATTTAATGTAATATTCAAGTAAACCTGTCTACTTTAAAAGTGAGAATGGTGATCACCAATGAAAATCTTTTTACTACTCGTATGAGGAGAGCTACCAGAAAAATACACAACATTAGTGATACTCTGGTAAACGCCAAATTTGCAATTGGTGAGATATTTTCAAAACAATATTAAAAATCAAATAATCATTTGTATAATCATTATTTCAATGTATAACCTAATAATATTTATACGGCATTGTGAAGTTACTATCTAAGTTACAAACTTTAAAGGATTTTGATAAATATATATGAAATAATGAAAATTTCACCCTTAATAAAACTTACTTTTTAGCTCTAAGAGATGAAAAAGTGTGGGGTGGTGGACTGTTCATATTTTACCATATATTTGGATACTTAGAGGATGCCAAGGCAAGATTAAACATGCCAGAGTTTGATAAATTATTTGTTAATAAAGCACTTTACAGGTATGAAATTATATCTCTTGAATATTACAATTACCATAACATAAAAAAATGCTAACCAAGACTTCCATCTTCTATAGTAGTCTTCAGAAAGTACTGGGTTATGTGGTGCAGTAAACTAAACCCAAGCATGCACACTAGGTGGGGTTGGCAAAACCTGTCATCCTTTATCTCCTCTATTACATATTATCTCACACTCATATCTATTCTTACACAATCCATCCATATCTTTTCTTCTTTCAGTCTTCCCCTACAGATATAAAGATGAAAATATATACAAGTGCACTCAAAATAAGTATGATTTAGAGATCATAATTACTAAAAATCAAATTCCTTGTTATTTCCATACTTGTTGAGATAACTTATCTACCAGAATTGAATAGGTCATAAAGATCATTGACTTGTTATATAACTTTGGAGAGAATTGATAAGAACTGCTCGAAACAATTTTTGTCTTTTTAATGAAATTGTTCTAATTTAATTATTTATATCTCTATGCCTCTAATACGCAAATTATTTGTGACACATCATATTTTATATGGCTACATTCAATATGTAACCATTGACCCTAACAAAGGATTTCCTAAATTTTGGGTGTGTACCCAGATTCAAACCCTTCTGTATCAAGATACAGAAGTGTAGTCCCTAATTGTGTAGGCCCCTGAAGCCATTTTTCTTGTGTTATAAGTCACAAAGTTAAGACAATATAAGTAATTAAGTTATGAAACTAATTACAGGAAACAGGCATTTGAAGACGACTTGACTCATTACCTAGGTGATGATTGGAGATCCATACCGAAAGCAATGGCTTTAGAGAACTATATAGAGCATTTGCAAGAGTTGGAACGATCAAACCCAATCTTGCTGCTTGCTTATGTATATATGGGCGCTGTATTGATAAAATTGTAAAATATTTTAATTTTTTCAACTTCCGGGGCCATTGCGTCACATCCGTTGTCTTTATTATAATTTAATAAAAATGCTACGCCTCTAAATGATTAAATAAATGTCTCTAATTTACAATAATAAATATTTTATATTCGTGTGCCATTACTAGACATTGTTTAACGCTTATAAGCCCAGTATTGATAACAAATGTTTATTTCAACTTCCGTCGTAATGACGTCACATCTGTTTTGCGTAATGTAACTAAATAAGTATTACTTAATCTGTATTATCTTTTTTTTAAAAAAAAAAAGGTTTCTAATTGTTATTTTAAAATACTTTTACTTTATCTATATTTTATCTCTTAGAAACATATGTAATTGTTAATTTAAACGCTTCATGACTTAAAACATTATTTGATGCAAACATCCGGTTTAGGAAAAATTAAATGTGTAGCGACTAAACATGTAAACAACCCTATTAATAAATATTATAATCTTGAATTTAGACTAGATTTAGAAGTAAATTAATTATCAAGCTATTTTTATGGTTTTATACAGTAGTTTAAACTGGTTTAAGTAAGGTCTGTTGATATATTTGTACCGGAAGCTCCTGTCATTTGTTAGTATAAAAAGCGAGGAATGGCGAACGGCTCGCTCTCTCGTTCCGGAGTTCTAATACTGTGAAAGTGTAACTGTGTAAAGTGTAATAAATCATTAATTACTATTGGTGCGTTTTTTTTTAAATATGGACGTGAATCACCTGTACGTCAACGCTACGCCGACAGCAGCGGTGGGATCCAAATCGCCTATTTTGGGATCTTCCGACGCACAAAAGAAAGCAGAGGGCACCTTTACGGTGCAGGAAGTCATGAGTTTGGTGTCTTCGATTACCAGTAAGGCAGCATCAAGCGCTGTAACTGCTGCACTATCGGCCAGTTCTCTACCAAATACAATGCGCGGGAATTTCTACCTACCGCCATTCGATCCCGACGTACGCTCTCACGACGTTCGAGACTGGTGTGCAAATGTTGATGAGACTATTGTAGCTTTCAATATACCACAACACGAGGCAAGAATGAAAGCTATTCTACAACTGAAGGGGAGGGCGAAGACTTGGGCCGACACTTGGTCCCTCCAATCGACCACATGGCAACAAGTCAAAGACGACCTCATTCGGACCTTCGGCAAGGAGTTTCGGTATGCTGACGATGTACTGAAGTGGCGCAACTACACCTCTGAGCAAGCAGACAGCTACGCGGAGTACGCTACAACAGGCTGGACGCTGTTCAAACGAGTAAGACCAGAGGCTACGGACTCCGAGATTATTGACGCTTTGATAACAGGTATTTATCCAGAGTTTGTTAAGGCGGAGTTATTAAGAAACACACCCGACTCGTTACCAAAATTAGTTTCTACCCTTAAGACTTATCGTAAGCGAAAATTTGATCGTCCTGAAAACCACAATTCCAAACAGGGTAAAAAGCCGCGTTTACCCGAGACGCTTAATAAATCTACTAATAATTGCTTTAAATGTAACAAGCCTGGTCATTTCTCTCGCGAGTGCAAGGAAAAGCCATCTGTTTCCCCTGTGCAACCTCCTTCCCATATGCATCCAAAACCTGTGAATTCAAACAGATTCGTAGATTGTAGTTATTGCCATAAGAAGGGTCACAGTGATAAGAACTGTTTCCGGAAACAGAACGACGAACGTTTAGGTTTAACTAATAACCAGACCGTTAACTTCTGTACGCCTAGAGATCGTAGTATAACCTCTATAACTATAGGCAGTAAAACTTATCCTTGTTTGTTTGATACGGGGGCTGATTGTTCTTTGATTAGAAATAAGATAGCCGGTTCAATCTCTGGGAAGCGAAAAATAGTAAATGTTTCGTTTACAGGGATAGGTGGTTCGCCAGTAGTTTGCACGCAAAGTATTACGACTCAAGTTGAATTTGGTGGTGTGTGTATTGAGGTGGAGTTTTATGTGGTTGGAGATACCCAAACACAGTTTGATATTTTGATCGGCTACGACATTTTAAGCACACCTGGCCTCACAGTAACTATTAGTAAAGAGGGTATATCTGTAAAACGGGAGTTCATTATTTGTGAACTTGGCACATTAAGTAACCCTAACTTTGATGTCAATACCGATATTCAGGACCCTGTTTCACTTGAAAAGTTAAGACGTGTTCTCGAAAGTTTTAGGTCTAGTTTCACACTAGGTAATCGCGTTTCAGAAGTAAAAACTGGCGAGTTAACTATAAAACTTAAAAATCCAGATAAGATAGTACAACGTAGGCCGTATCGTTTATCACCGTTAGAGCGAGAGAAAGTCAAAGAGATTATAACTGACTTAAAAGCAAATAACATAATTCGAGACAGCTCATCTCCTTTCAGTAGTCCTATTCTTTTAGTAAAGAAAAAAGATGGCTCCGATCGCCTTTGCGTAGATTATAGGGAGCTAAATGCTAATACTGTTAGGGATAACTATCCTTTGCCTCTTATTGCTGACCAAATTGACAAATTAGGCAAAGCTCGCTACTTTACCTGCCTAGACATGGCTGCTGGTTTCCACGGAATTCCTATAGCTAAAGACTCTGTAGAAAAAACTGCGTTTGTTACGCCCGATGGGCAATTCGAATACCTTCGAATGCCATTTGGCCTTTGCAATGCACCATCAGTTTACCAGCGGGCAATAAACAAGGCATTAGGCGATTACAAGGACAGTATAGCTCTTAATTACATTGATGACATCATGGTCATGTCGTCATCAGTTGAAGAAGGTATTCACAATTTAAGTTTAGTTTTAAAAAGATTAACCGACGCTGGATTTTCGCTAAATATTTCGAAATGTTCATTTCTAAAGACCAGCGTAGAGTATCTGGGCAACATTATAGAGAATGGTACTGTAAAACCAAGTCCAAAAAAAATCGATGCATTGGCTAAATCTAAAATTCCTAGAAACGTAAAGGAGGTACGGCAATTTAACGGGCTTGCTGGTTATTTCAGAAAGTTTGTCCCTAACTTTTCTAAAATTATGGCACCTCTCTATGAGCTCACCAAAACAAATGTCCCTTGGCGGTGGACCGAAAGTCAAAATAAGGCTAGAGAAGAAATAATTAGCCGTTTGACATCATCTCCTTTATTGACAATTTTTGACCCTGACCTACCGTGCGAACTTCATACCGATGCCAGTAGTCTAGGCTACGGTGCTGTGCTGATACAGAAGCGAGATCGTTGCCCCCATGTAGTTGGTTACTTCAGCATGCGAACGACCAGCGTTGAAAGCAAATATCATTCGTATGAACTAGAAACGTTGGCCGTAGTAAAGGCTATTAAGCATTTTCGTCATTTTTTACATGGTCGAACTTTCACAGTTGTAACTGACTGTAACTCCCTCAAGGCCTCAAGGCATAAAAAGGAGCTCTCACCTAGAGTTCACCGTTGGTGGGCCTTTCTTCAAAATTTTCAGTTTGACGTAGAATATCGAAAGGGTGAGCGGTTAGCTCACGCAGATTTCTTTAGCCGTAACCCGTTAGAATCCCATAACTCAGGGAACGAAAATGTTATTTCCCAAACTTTACAATTCTCCGTAAATTCATCAAATCTTGACCATAATTGGCTCCTTATAGAGCAAACACGTGACCCAGTACTTAAAGACATAGTTGATCAACTAAGATCAGATTCAATCCCTCAAACGGTAGCCGACACATATGTTATATTACAAGATAAATTGTTGAGACGCAAAATTCAAATAGACAACAAAACTCGCAAACTTATTATAGTCCCTCGTAATTATCGTTGGAATCTTATCAGTCACTATCACGATTCTTTGCAGCATTTCGGTTGGGAGAAAGTATTGGCTAAGTTAAGAGAACAGTATTGGTTCCCAGATATGTCAAAGCTAGTCCGAAGATTTGTAGAGAATTGTGTTAGTTGTAGAATTCGAAAAGGGTTATCGGGAGCTAGGCAGGTAACTCTGCACCCAATAGATAAAATTGAGATACCTTTTCATACTGTGCATGCTGATATAACCGGTTGTATGAATGGCAAGCGCGATCAATCGGAATATGCGTTCGTGTTTATAGATAGTTTCACAAAATATGTTCATTTAGTCTATACCAACGATCGTACGTCACAATCTGCTATTAGGTGTTTTCGAGAAATGATTACTATTTTTGGCACCCCGACTCGTCTTATAACGGATCAAGATAAAAGTATGACATCTGCGGAATTTAAAAGATACTGTAGTGATTATGGTATTGAACATCACATTGTCGCTAAAGGCGCTAGCAGGGCTAATGGTCAGGTCGAACGTATTATGAAAGTTATTAAGGATAACATGTCCGTCATTGAACTTAACAAACCATGGCACAACGCTATTCAGGAGTTACAACTGGCTATAAATTGCACAATTTCTAAAAGTACAGGGAAAAGCCCTATGGAATTGTTGTTTGGTAAAAAATGTTCACCTCCGCTAATTAAGCTCTCTCAAGTTGACGACGATGAGCCTATTGTAGATTTAGCATCGGTAAGGGCTAGTTGTAAAAAGAGGATGGACGAGCGATCTATAAAAGACAAAATTAAATTTGACAAAGGTAAAGCCACAATAAAACCATTTCAAGTAGGCGATTTTGTTCTCATGCGTCGTCATGAACGACATACTACGAAACTCGGTTCAAAATTTGAAGGTCCAATGGAAATTCTAGAGGTATTACCTAATGACCGATACAGGTTAAAACATGTTAACCTCCGCGGGTGTAGTGAAAAGATCGCAAGCCATGACTTTTTGCGACCAGCACCTGTAGCCCAGGCAGATCCTTTTCTAGACGAAGACGATAGCGTATGGGCGGGCGAACAATAAAATTTTACTGCTCCCATCCAACTATCCTTCCTCAAACGCTGGCTGGCCACCACGCGTATCCTTACAACCCGGTCTTGGTGGCTAGATCCCGTAATGGGTGATGCCTGGTGGCTAGATCCCGTAATGGGTGATGCCTTGGTGGCTAGATCCCGTAATGGGTGATGCCTTGGTGGCTAGATCCCATGGTGGTGATGCCTCAATGTGGCTAAGATCCTTTGATAGGTGAAGCCTTGTTTGTTATGAATGATTATGGTTAAGATCTTCTTAAAATGGAGAAACCTATTGTTATTATTATTATAATTATGATTTTTGTAAGACTTAATGTGTTGATTTAGAATGATCAGCGCGAGGAGCGCGCTGGATCAGAATGGCCGTATGGGCGCTGTATTGATAAAATTGTAAAATATTTTAATTTTTTCAACTTCCGGGGCCATTGCGTCACATCCGTTGTCTTTATTATAATTTAATAAAAATGCTACGCCTCTAAATGATTAAATAAATGTCTCTAATTTACAATAATAAATATTTTATATTCGTGTGCCATTACTAGACATTGTTTAACGCTTATAAGCCCAGTATTGATAACAAATGTTTATTTCAACTTCCGTCGTAATGACGTCACATCTGTTTTGCGTAATGTAACTAAATAAGTATTACTTAATCTGTATTATCTTTTTTTTAAAAAAAAAAAGGTTTCTAATTGTTATTTTAAAATACTTTTACTTTATCTATATTTTATCTCTTAGAAACATATGTAATTGTTAATTTAAACGCTTCATGACTTAAAACATTATTTGATGCAAACATCCGGTTTAGGAAAAATTAAATGTGTAGCGACTAAACATGTAAACAACCCTATTAATAAATATTATAATCTTGAATTTAGACTAGATTTAGAAGTAAATTAATTATCAAGCTATTTTTATGGTTTTATACAGTAGTTTAAACTGGTTTAAGTAAGGTCTGTTGATATATTTGTACCGGAAGCTCCTGTCATTTGTTAGTATAAAAAGCGAGGAATGGCGAACGGCTCGCTCTCTCGTTCCGGAGTTCTAATACTGTGAAAGTGTAACTGTGTAAAGTGTAATAAATCATTAATTACTATTGGTGCGTTTTTTTTTAAATATGGACGTGAATCACCTGTACGTCAACGCTACGCCGACATATACCATTTGTATTTGGGTCTGCTGAGCGGTGGACAAATACTTGCTAAAAAACGAAGAATATTTGGTGAAGGTAAGTATTAGTGGCCTTTACACGTCTAGGGCTTATATGAATAATAGAAACCAGGGGTGATAAACTTGATTAGACCCAAGATGTCATTTTAGCTAATAAAACCTTGTACAATTTTCATTCAATACAGTAGTGAGACCTTACATACATACACAAAAAAATAACTTTATTTCTTTCTGTAACTTGTATGTAAGCTGAATATTTATTTCATATCACTAGCTGATCCGGCAAACATTGTCTTGCCGAAAAATAATATTTAAAAAATAGGGGTTTATCGTAGGGGTTGCAAATTTAGAGTTGTATGTATTTTTGTATCCTGTTTTATAAAAAAAAAAAAGAAACAGAGATATATCGCAAAAATTTAAAAAAAAATTGAGGGGTGACCCTTGTGATTTAGGGGGATGTAAAAGAGATGTTGTCTTATTCTCACATTTACCCCATATGCACACAAAATTTCATGAGAATCGGTCAAGCTGTTTCGGAGGAGTATGGGAACGAAAATTGTGACACGAGAATTTTATGTATAAGATTACTTTACATTCAATAGGACATATCTTAATACAAAAGGCTTAGAAATATTTATAAAACTGAACCCATTGCAATTATGTCAATCTTAAATTTACCTTACAGCTAATGCTAAAGAAAACACATATACAGATAAAGTGACAGACTTCTCAGGGGTTGATATAAGCCAACTGAAGCAAGATTTCAGGCAAGCGATGAATGAAATAGCAGACACAATGTCCGAAGCGGAAAAACAAGTTTTTATTGATGAGAGCAATAATGTTTTTGTCATGAATAATCTTGTTGTGAATTCAGTTAGCGGACAAAATAGGGTTCTCTATAGTATCTTGTATAAATTTTCTGCTGTTGCTTTGGTTGTGGTAGGTGTAGTGTTAGCATATAGGATGCATAGATAATTTTTCACTCTATTATTACTCCATATAATAAATTGTAGGTAAAAAAAAGTGAGTCTGAATTGTAATTGTATTGAAATTTCTTAGCTATTTAGTTTTAGGAATGTCAAGAATAATATCAAGGCTCACCGATTGGAGATTTTTTTAAACATTCAGTTGGTAGTTAAGTGGCTGTGAGTTACCATAGACAATAGCAGAAAGACATGTTCACTTATAGTTACTATTTCTTGATGTTAACTGAATTATATTTTAATTTATAATTATAACAAATAGTTGTGCAATAATTGAAGGAACAATTTTCAGTTTATTTTGATTATAATTAATTCATAGAAGATGAAAAATTTATAAAAAAAAGTTTTTAAATTGTTAAAATCTTGTTAACAGAATTCTTTAATGATAATAAAGTTTTAGTTTTTTTAATTGGTTTTTTATTTGACAAATGCATACAATCAATTCATGCGAAATTTGAGTAAAAAGAGGTAACCAATTATAAAAGTATTTTATTTGTACACATATTATTACAGTTTCTAAGTTATATAAAAATATTTACAATACTTGCTGATGTAAGTGAATTTGAATTTTCTTATAAAATAAT
Organism: Euproctis similis; assembly: GCA_905147225.2. Taxonomy (NCBI): domain Eukaryota; kingdom Metazoa; phylum Arthropoda; class Insecta; order Lepidoptera; family Erebidae; genus Euproctis; species Euproctis similis. The sequence continues at coordinate 20,880,510 of LR990106.1, forward strand.
TCATACATAAATAAGATAACCAAATTATAATTACTTTTGGGATAACGATGATTATGCCAGCATTTATCCAAAGATAAAAATTGTGTTACGTTTTACTACTTAACAAAAATGATATAAATAGCAAAAGAATTCTTTTAAATTGATCTATTAATTTTTCTGTCCAAATAAATAATACTCATTAAATGTAATCCGATTTATTCTGTTTGTATTTGTCATCTCTTTTTAATTATATATAAGTTCAGTAAATGAACTGTTAGAGAAATATCTTTACATATATCCACAACAAAATGTTGAACCAGTAAAACCCTTTTCTCAATTAATACTTATTCTATCATTTAATCATAATCATTTATCTATAATTTCAACAGGAATAATATGAATAAATAAATCATTTAATAAAATAAATAAATTATTTATTATTTTATTTAAAATGAATAAATAAATCTAGTCATCATTTAGTATCTATAAAAAAAAATTAATATTACTAAACTTAATTTAGTGTATGCAATTTTGCTATTCATTGAAATGATATTCGATTTAGAAATTTGACAAATAATTTACATTTTATCGTAATAAGTCGCTTAATATCTTTTCTGTTGACTCATTGATTAAAAAATTGCTACCAATATTAGAAGTATGCGGTAATGTTCAACTGAAGGTATCGCATAGGTATAAAATTACAAAACTAATTAAGTTGCATCGATACTATTATATTTCTCCATCATCATCTGAAAGATGGCAGAGCTGGTGGTTCCATCGCCATGTCTATGAGTTCATCTATATCATCAGAATTGAAGAACGACATCTCCAACTGTAAATTAGAAAACGTGATTGTAAATATCGTCCTAGTGAAAGATATGTGTCTCTCTCTGCACATGTAAGTGTACGTGCACGTGTACGGCTCTCGCCATACTCGCACACGCACGCACGTCTCTCTCTCTCTCTCTCTATGTGCGTGTCGTACGTACCAGGCGCTGCGTGTCCGCGCAGGGGCGGCACACGAGGCGGCCCTCGGCGCACTCGCAGCGCGGCGGCGCGGGGCAGCGGTCGGGGCGCGCGGCGCGCTGCCCGAACACGCTGGAGAAGCGCCGCGCCGTGGGCCGGTCGGCGCGCAGCTTGGCGCCCGCGAATATCGTGCCTGCACACGTGACACGTCACGATTATACGTATACGTCACGTGACCGTTATGTAATATGTCGTTTACGAGTCGACACCTCCCATACTGACTATACTAGTAGAGGTAGTTAACTTGTTTTGATTCCAGCAGAGAAGCTTTATACGATTAATAAACTTCATATGCAGTTATTTTATATAATTTGAAGGTTATGATTTTTTCAGCTTGTCGAAAGAAGACTTAGAGACAAAAAAAATTTAAAGCCCATTTTATTTTAAATTAATATATCCATAAATAAATTATACTTAGGAAGTCTTAGGTCGTCTCTATACCTGTGAATTATAAAACATACCATTGGTCTCGAGTGCGAGTGATGTACAAAGTCCCAGTTTTTCTTTGGGCAACTTCACTTGTTTCTTGAGTGCTGGATCACCGACCAGTCTCTCATAATCCCTATTTGTGTATGCCAGTTGACTGTCCAAACCTGTATAGAATAGCGCGATTTTAAATAAGTGGAGTTAACCTTGAGTCCTCGTTAATATAATTTAGTTTAGAGCAAATATCTTGCAATAACGCAGGGCAAGAACTTTTTTTTATGGGATAGGAGGGCAAACGAGCAGGCGTGTCACCTGGTGGTAAGCAACCAACGCCGCCCATGAACACCAGCAACATATAGAGTTGCCAACCTTTAAGGGATAGGGGATAGGGAAGGATAGGAAAGGGGGGTACCTCTCTCACCGAACGAAACGCAGCATGAGCGATTTACGTCGATCTTCTGAGAGGTCGTGGTATTTCACCGGTCGAGCCCGCCAATTCATGCAGCGGAGGGGAGCATTCAACAGTACTATAATATGAACATTGATATGTCCCTTTTGCTTTTAATATATTAATCCTTTAAGGATTCAAACCCTTAAAAGGATACTGCCCGGATGGTCCATTTTACCACGCAGTTAAAAAAAAATGGATTGAATACTAACCAAACAAATTTTTAGCAGCCCGTTTTTTCGACAGCATGAAATCTTCATCCATTAGAATGTGGAGGGTCACGGAATTTTCCATAAGATTGTGATATATAGTCGAATAGTCCAGCTGCAAGAAAAACAAACAATTTCATTCGATAATGTTAAAGTAATATTTTTGCCTAATACACACACAAATATAGCTTGCAAAATTTAATATTTTTATAACTGCAATGATTCTATAAAATACCCTGGAAAAAACTCACAAAATTTAGTCTTTATAATATCAGTATAAATTATTGTGGTCCTTCGAGCCTGATCAAATCAAGAGAATTGTTCAAATATAATAATAATATCTTGGACTCAATACACACAGCGCCCTCTAGTTCCAAACTAAGCAACTAAATGCTTGTAATAAGGATACTAGATATATTAATACATATATACTTTTCTTTTGTAAATACATACATATAATACATAGAAAAACACCCAGTCGCCATACAAATATTCATGTTTGTCACAAATATTCGTGCTCGGGTGGAAATCGAACCCCCGACCTCATTGCTACAGCCGGTAGTTTTACCAATGCGCCAAGAGGCCCGTCAAATATAATATATAGACATACCCTCATAAACGCAGAGTCACATCTGGAACAGGGCATCAGTATAAATATTTTGGGCACCGCTGTTCTGAACGGTAAGTGCGTTGAGAAACTCAACGCGTTGAACATGTCTGTGCGTGCCGTTTTATTGCTACGAACTAGGTCCAATTTGTCTGCAAAAGGAAGGCAAAGTTTAATTCATATACAGGACAAATGTACCTATGCGTGTCAAGTTTTTTGTCTTATAGTCAGAGTCAAACACAAGGCATTAAAATTACTGCAATATCTCGTACAAAAGTCATAGAACACACATACCGACTGAAATCCAAACTTCTGATCGTGTGGATATCGAGGAAAATCAATGGCCATTGTTTAACATAATGTATACTTATTCACGTGAGGGTAGGCGGAGACTATTTATTTACGCTTGCAACGTTCATGAAATATTTCTCTTCCTTCATCCGTTGGTTAACGGGATCGTGTTCTTACATTCTTTTAGGCGTCAAATGGTCATTGAGTTAATGTAGATAGATTTGCCCAGTCACACTAATCTCATAAACTCATTTCATCCGCCTTTTATGCATCCTTTTTAAGTCAAAACTCCTATTCACCCCATTCTACAATTCCACGAAATCTTTTCTAAATTTCACACTATTTTTTGTTCATGTCCATGGATGAAGTACCTACTTAAGTCAGGTGACTTAAGTAGGTACTTCATCCAGTTATACATCCAAAGCACCTAAAATTTCTCTATCTTGATCCAAGATAAGTTATAAAGAAAAATTAATCATACCGATGATGAAGTTGTCCAAGTGTTGCGAGAACTCAAGGTAGTTGTCGAACACCTTGTTGTTGACGTAGAGAGCTCGCGGACGACGGTACACCCCGCGACCACCGAACCCAACTATAGCGTATCTGATTGAACGCAATAGATCATATATATTAAGGTTTTACGATCAAGATGAATAAAATATCAAGTTGGCATATTTTTCTATGGGATCAGGGGCAAAAATCACCTGGTTGAATCTGGGCCGTTACCAAATCACCGAAATTGAAATGTAGGGGAAGGATTTTTCGCAGAGGATTACGCAGTTCGCTGCATAAATAAGACTGCTCGACTGATGAAATACCACGACCTATCAGGTTATCGACGTAAAGTGACTCATATCGCGTTTCAATTTCCTCTCCACATTTCTCCACCCTTTCCATCCCACCCTTAAAGGCTGGAAACGCAATTATAACGCTATCTGTGTTGGAGGTTATGAGCACCTTGGCTTCTTCGCTAGTTAAATACAATCAGCAACTTCACTAATTGAATACCATCAGGTGATGCGCTTGCTTTTTGCCCCCTATCCCATAAAAAAGGTCGATGAGACTGCCCATGGATTAAACTGCGTGGTTTTATCACTGTTAACACCCAGGCGTACATTGTTGTGTAGCCAGCAGGTAATACATTTGATAAGTAGGTATATATTCCTCAATATTCTCAAAGACATAAGAACTGTTCTATTACACTTGAATTAATGCCCTGGTTTTTTATGTGATGTCACTTGGGTCTCTTACCTGTTATCAGACAGACCGTTGGCCTGTAGCTTGGTGTCGAAGGCTTCTATAAACATGTCCATATTCTTGGCCTTGCGCAAGTTCTTGTTGCAGTAGTGCGCCTCCACTATGAACACAACGTCGGTGGAGTTGGGCACGTCCTGCAGAATGTGGAACGAGCCCTCTTCGATCACGTCGCCTTGGGGTGTCGTACATCTGTTACAAAAAATGCACTTAATACATTTTAATGTTTCAGGTGTTTCTAAATTTTGTGGAGCAGAAACCCATTCTGTGGGCTTATTAAAAGCTAATATTATTAGGAGCTATAATGACTAACTACAATTAGTAGAAATACGAATTTGGAAGGCAGCGCGTATGCTGGTTGAAATTAACAGCTGTAGTCAAAATGTCATGTTTATTGAAGATATATCACCAAATATATTGTTTTTGGGCATTGACTTGTATAATATGGACGAGAGATATTGTTCTATATGTAAAATTACATAAATAAATATGGTCCATTGTGACGGCGCACACAAACATTTTTCTATCTCGTGCGTAATCAGCACTGTCACTCGCATGGAAACAGTATAAAAGTATTGCAGTGCATAGATAAAGTGAATGAATATTCGTAAATACTATTGAAGCCGAAAATCCGCCATGTTGTGCGCTTCAACTGTCAGAAATTTTATTATCGGCTGGGTAAAAAAAAATATTTTAAATATTTTTTTTTTATTTAGGTAATTATTTTATCCATTATAAATTAGCTAAATTATAACTGATCTTAGACTGAAAGTTATAAGAAATGTCTTGTGTAATTAAAAAAATATTCTGAAGTTGTTTTTTTTTCTTCTACCACGCGGTATATCATAAGTTTGAAATTAAAATTATTCTCATTTACTGTGCGGCGCACCTATCCAGAGGTATATTGCAGTAATGTGTTACTTACTTGAGAGTCAACGACTTAATTAAAATAGTTGGTAAATTAGAAGTAAGTAGTCTAAGAAAAACATGTTCTCATAATTTGATATCCAAAACAATATTCTTACTTCCTATTAAAGTCTATAAATAATTAATACTCAAAGGAGCATAGCACGGGTGCGAGGCGTGTGGTGTGGCGGTACTCACTGGTGGCAGTGGTCGGGCATGTGCGTGGGCACGTGCTGGTGCAGGCACAGCTCGCGGTAGGCGCTGGCCAGCGTGCACGCCGCGCCGCCGCGCACGCACTCGTCATAGAACGGACGCGCAGAGATCTACGGGACATATTATATTCGCCCCTTTAGTAAATAAAATTTAACAGTCTCGGTGGCTCAGTGGTCGAGCACCTGCTTCGCGGGTTCGAATCCTAACACCGGCTCACACCGATGACTTTTCGAAAGTTATGTGTGATAAATATCGATGACTGAAAACTTAATGCCCGATGTATGGCAATAGGTTCGCCACCTGTTCCATTTGGGTCGTAAACATAACGGCGAGACGAGGCTTAACAGCCGCCGTTTACACCTTCGGGTAACAGGCATGAAGTTATATTATGATGTTGGAAAATAAAAGTCTAGGCAGCATAATAAATATTTTGAACCATAGGATAAAATATAAGTGACATTAGTAAAAAAATATCTTGAGAACGATGATGAAAATCAAAGTCCAAACAATTACTCACAGCACTGCCCGTTGTATATGCAGTACATGATGCATTAATATGTAACTTCTCGCCGGATCATCAAAGGAGCAAGCCGAGAGCTTGATTGTCGAGAAGTGGAACCGCGCAAAACCGCTACCCAAAGATGAGAACAGTATTCCACGTAAGATCTGAACGATCTTGCGCCTTGTATAATTGCGAGCGATGACCAGACGTGAAATACCGTCCCGCTCTATTGAGCACACCAAGCTTTTTTAATGCCAATTTCGCCTTGCCCTAGAGATAACCACGAAACTGGACTACGGGTACCGATTCCGATGTTGGTTGAGACGGGTTCTCAAAACAGGAAGCTACGACGAAGGGTATTTTTTTAGCGGTAAACGCGCAAAGCTATGTCTTCTTAAGGTTGAATTAGACGAGGTTTAATCGGCCCCAGTCCGAAACTTGACGAAGTAGAGTTTTGAATTCAGATACATGTTCATTCATTATGAGGTGGTAAGGCCGGCCTAAAATATTCCAAGGACAACCTTGGCGAAATACCAGAAGCAGTTCCCGAGGAAAGGCGACCTAGTTTCTTCTCAATTATGCCTGCGTATTGCGACTTTTTGAAGGACAAAACCGACAGAAGGCATGGTTATATATTTTCTTAACATAACTAGTGTTTAAATCCTTTCCGGATACCCCACCGAATGAAACGCGGCGTAAGCCACTTTGCGTCGAGAGGTCGTGGTATTTCACCGGTCGAGCCGGCCCGGCGATATAAAAAAAATATACGCACAAAACATTATTGATGTTACACTCACAACAGCGAAGCAAGGATGCAAAGGAGACACTTTGTTCTGGAAGAACTTGTCGCACTGCGTGTCGTTGTTCAAGTCTCTGTTGCCTATGGCGGTGGGCGTGGCCGAGGGCGCGATGTTCCAGCTGTGGCCGAGCAGAGGGATCGACTCCGTGTAACTGCTGTTCGGTAGTTGCAGGTCGTCGTATTGCTCGTTGTTATATGTGCCCAGCAGACCACCGAGAATTCCGTAATACCATCCTGCAAATTGTACAACATTTACGATAGGTATTTAAAAACTTCACAAATATATGTGAATTACAACACACTTTTACAAATTGAAGGTGTCCTTTGAAAGCTGATGTCAAGAGTATTAAAAACCGACGAGAGATGTGTAAGAATCGTGCCTAATGGCGCTAAGTACTCTCTGCCTACCCCGGAAGGGAGTTGGCGTGACGTTAAGTATGTATTTTTTAATCTAAATAATACTCACCAGAAACTTGCAGTTTACACGTGTAGAACATCAGATTACACTGTATATCCAGGCCGTTGTATCCCTGTACAGACAATTTGTCCGTCTGCCTGTCTATTATCACGCCGTCCACCAACACTGGCAAACTGAGCACTGTCTGACTGATTGATACTTCCTGCCAAAAATATTTCATATTGTCATTATAAAAAAAAAACAAGATCGCAAATGCGCAGGCGTGTCACCTGATGGTACGAGACCAGCGCCGCCCATGGACATCTGCAACTGCAACACATTTAGTGTTACAGTTGCGTCGCCGACATATAAGGGAGTAGGATAGGGAAGAGGGGTGGGCGTCGCGGTACATCTCCCACCGAACGAAACGTCGAAACCATTTTACGTCCATCTTCTGAGAGGTGGTGGTACTCCGCTGTTACTTTTTTGAATATGATTACAAAAATATTTTAAACTTTAACTATAGTTGGGCACAACAGGTTTTCCTTTTTTATACTTCCCTTTAGTCATATCATCTTCCTATATGCTATTCCTTCCTTCTTCATATATGCTTTCTTAATCTCCTGTCCTAAATTCATATTTGAAAGAATCCAAGGACGAAATATTAGCTGATCATGTAATAAATCAGGCTGGAACCCTCTGACCCGAATTGAAAGAACTCACCTCCCGGTACAGATCTATGTGTATGAGACTCCTCTTGGTCAATATGACCAAGTTGTATCGTCCCTGGTCGTTGCTCTCCATCAGCACGGTGAAGTTGTCCTCCCGGTAGTCCTTGGTGAGCAGGAACGTTCCCGCCTCCGATATGGTGAACACGCGTTTGTCATACGTCACCAAAGTGCCTTGACCCGTCATCATTGCCATGCCTGAGGACAGCACGCTCATCGTGAGATTTACATAACATACCTTCACGCCTTTTTCTACCCGAACGTGTAGGCAGTAGCTGTTAAGCCTAGACTAGCCGTTATGTTTACGTCTCAAATGGAATAGGTGGCGAACCTATTGCCATACCGGGCACAAAGTTTTCGGTCATCAATGTTCATCACACATAACTTTCAAAATTAATTTCAAAAAGTCGTTGGTGTGTGTTAGGATTAAAACCCGCGAACCTCTGGATTCAGAAGCCGTGTGCTCGACCACTGGACCACGGAGACTATCGTGAGACATCGTGAGATTTGAGTGGTAATAATCCACGCATCATATAAAATAGAGAAAACGTCGTGTTTTTTTTGGACAGTTATTAATTTAGAATTAAAAACAATCAAAAATTTCAAACGTACAAGCCGAAAAGTTTACAAAAGTTTTTTCAAAATTTTTAGCTTTGTATAATATGTAATAAGTTGTAGATAGACAGACAGATAGAAGACGTCACAGAATCTTGATGATATAATGATATGAAGTATACACATCTATTTCATTTACTTTGAAAGAAGACTTACCATCAAATGGTGGCAATAGATGGTCAAAGTCCATGTAAGGCCTGATATCGTAGTAGAAGCTCCATATGCTCTTGTTGGTGGTGAGCCAATCGTCCATGAAGTCCCTGACCGCCTTGTACTCGGCTATTTCATTGAAGTCGGGAGTTTGGTTGAACGCGTGCCAGGACATTGGCAGCTTTTGTTCCAGGAGGATTTCTCCGGTGCGAGGGTCGAAGATGAAATTCGTCTTCGGTGTACGATGTCTGGAAGTAAAGAATTTTTCAAATTTCATTTGGTGTTAGGAGTTACAAAGCATAATTAAAGTACCTGGATGACCGAGCTGTGCTCCGTTTATTTTATGAATTGTGTTTTTTGTAAATTATATTCAAGTACGAATTACATACTAATAAAATTATGAAATATGAATAATATTTTTCGATATTACCGACAGAATAATAAAAACATATGAGCTGGTCATATAAAGAAAAAAAAAGTTTAAGTTGATTATCGATAAGACGCAATAAAATGACATTTTCAAAAAATGATTCCTAGCTAAATCGATCTGATTTATCGCCCCCAAACCCGTCCATATACAAAATATCATGAAAATCGTTGGAGCGACGATTCCAAGATTCCAATTTATACATACATACATACATAACTTCACGCCAAATCCCTTGCGGGGTAGGCAGAGAGAACAGAGCGCCATAGGGCACGATTCTTACACACCTCACTCGCTTCGTTGACTTTCATAACTCTTTTCATGCACGCGCGTCGGTTTTTGAGGCTCTTAACATCACCTTCCTCCAGAACACGTTCTTTTGGTCTTGGAATGTGTCTTGGCCGTCCTCGACTCCTACATCCGTCCGCTTTTGCATTGTATATCTGCTTAGTCAGTCTTGCGTCAACCATTCTTTCTACATGTCCGAACCATCGGAGCATGCCCTTTCTTACTTTATATTTACAAGAATTGCTCGTTTAAAGGTATAAGATATGACTTTGCAAAGGGAGGTAGAAAATTAGTTTTAGAATCTCATAATGTCTCAACTGACAGAATTTCAGGATTCTGGATGATTTAGAAAGTGTTTCATAGAATCGAGATAATATATACACTGTATTGTACACTACATTTTAGCAAGATTTTACGATATTGAAATAAACACAAAACAGTATTTTAGAAATAGTTTACATACATACATAAGCTCACGCCTGTATCCCATGGGGATAGGCAGAGATTGTGGCTTTCCACAAGCTAGGATCCTGACACACATCTTTCGCCTCATCCACAGTCATACATCTCGTCATGCATTTACGTCGGTTTCGGGTGCTACGCATTTTGCCTTTTTTAAACAGACCATTTATTTGGTCGTGGTAGCTCCGTCTTGGTCTCTCGATCCCGACCCTGCCACTCACACTCGCTTCGTATACTCTTTTATTCAGTCGGCTTTCATCCATTCTTGCAGTATGACCAAACCATCTTAACATACTTCTCTCCGCTTTGGTCACGTCACCCTTCAACTTGCATTTCTCCCTTATCACGCTATTTTTCATTCGATCCGCAATGGTGACTCCACACATACTTCTCAGAGAACGCATTTTCACCGCATTCACCTTACTTTCATGCTTCGCCTGCCACACCCAACACTCACTCCCGTATATTAGAGTTGGTTAGAGTTGGTACTAACACACCATTGTGAATTGGCAAGCGTGCCTTTTCAGACACAGCCTGACTACGCATCAAGGCATGCAATGCACCATTAACTCTGTTAATGTAGAGATACTTTAAATTATTTATACAACATTTAAAATGTAAAATACTGTTTTCTTTTAAACAGACCATACGACTCTTAAAGACTTAACTTATTACATTCAATTCGTTGATTTAAAAATTGAAATAAAATAAATAACAGAATAGCACTCACAGTTCTTCATATTGCAGAGCAGTCTTGGCCCTGTCTATGATCTTGCGGTACAGTATCTCTCCAACGGTGTCCAGAGCTTCGCCGATCAGGAAGTAATCATACCACCACTTGAGACGCACGTATGCCTCTTGGTACTGATGAAAAAAATACCAGATTATTAAAGCGGTAGAATGAAAAATAAACTTATATGTATTTTAATACAAAAATCACAATGAATGGCAAATGCATAAAACATGCGACATTGTCATTGTGTAAAAATTAAAAAGTTACAGGTATAAGGTTTTCCTAGTCTGTACTATAGTTATCCTACTGAAAGGGTTGCTTTTATAAAAAGATTTTATGTTTTGGAAGCTATTTATTGTTTTATTTGCATATTTTTGTACCTGCTAACGGACTAGGATATTAAGGCACATGAGTTATTATTTTATTTACCTTTTCTCTGACGTAGACGACTTGTTTGGTCATAAGGAAGTTTTGCCAAGCTGCTCTAAACTCTGCATACAGTTGGGTCAATTCGTCTTTGAACGGTATGTATTTCTCAATCTTACCCCACACCACGTCGAACAGTTTTTTACTGTATTTCTTTATATTTGTTATAATATCGTTGTTCATAAGGTCCTTGTAGATGCTGAAGAAAGGAATATGTTGATATTAATATGTGGGAGTAGGCAGAGCGGGCTTAAAGCTCATTTATTGCCAAAATTTTAGAAGTTAAATTAAAAGGTATTCTGAACATTGTAATAAGAAATTCCAAGTGTTCATATAAAGAATACGTCAAAGGGTAAACTATACCTATAATGGACACCAGCTCTTCTTTCCAACCTTCAACTAAGATCTTACTATATATAGTACTAGCTGACCACGCGAACTTTGTTCCGGATCAAAGCTATTTTTTACAGCTTTTACAAAATTAAAGTAATAATCTTCGAAAATTATCACTTTTCCTTCACTACATTATACATGAATTGACAGTGGTAGAGCCAAGCAGTTCGCTGCATGAATGGGCCGGCTCGACCGGTGAAATACCACGACCTCTCAGAAGATCGACGTAAAGTGGCTTATGCCGCGTTGCGTTCGGTGAGAGAGGTACCCGGAGGCCCACCCCCCTTCCCCATCCTTTCCTATCCCCTATCCCTTAAAGGTCGGCAACGCAACAGTAACACTATATGTGTTGCTGGTGTCCATGGGCGGCGTTGGTTGCTTACCATCAGGTGACACGCTTGCTCGTTTGCCCTCCTATCCCATAAAAAAAAAAGAATTATACATACAAACAACCCAGTTGACACCCTCTATCTATATACTAAAAAAAAACCACATCAAAATCCATCGCGTAGTTTCAAAGATCTAAGCATATAAGCTTCATTACATAGTATAAAACGACTTTGTTTTATACTATGTAATGAAGTAATTTTGATATTAAACTTACCTATCCATTTCGTGTCCAAACGTCGACACATAATTGAAATAAGGCGAATCAGTCAACTCTTGGGTTCTGTTATAAAAGAAATCCATTACACCTCTCCATACGGTGAACACGAACGATTCAGTGTAATGAAGAACCTTAAAGAATAACGGTTCTATAGACTTTAAAACTTCGTGCCAATACTTGGATAATCTGTTGGTAGCATTCACCCAGGTCTCCTCCCAATATTCCAAGAACTTCATATGCAAGTCTCTTATGAAGTTATCGTATTGCAATATCATCGCTTCCAATCTCTCCGAAACGAGCTCCATAAAATCAGCTTTCATCACTTGATTGATACATTCTAGCAAGTTTGAGTATGCATTCTTGATCGACTCAACTATGTACGTCAAACTCTGCTTGATTGATTGACTGGTATTCCCCATTATACCCCACATATCATTCACGATGCCGGGCAAACTTTCCAAATGATTCCTAATTGCCATTTCGTCAAGCACATAGTAAGTGAATTCGACAATGTCTTTGACATAAAAATCATTATTACTGTACGATTGATTCAAATATAGTTCGAACTCATCCAAATCGTCTTTTATAACCTGTAAATCATTGAGGTCGCTCAAAAACTCTCTAATTCTGGATTTCGAGTCGGTCCATATGGCTTTCAAAGCCGAATGTGCTTCCATGGGCATCTCTTTGACAATTATCAAAGTATCATTGATTTGTCCGTACAGATGTCTCAAAGTGTAAACTGCGGCTGATTTCACTTCGCTGAAGATTTCCGGCCGCCATTTTACTAAACTGGTCAGCAATCGAGAGTGATTGAGACGGATGTATGAGCCAAGATCGACGGTGGTGACGTCGTCGAAGTCACGCCACGAGTCGAACTTGGCGTAACGTGTGTCTACTATTTTACCAATCATATGGTACGACACATCTGAGGAAAACATAGTTTTGTTAAAGCATTCCAACTTTCTTTTTAAGTGACTGTATTCTTTAAGGACTTAATAAAAATTCATCAGAAAAAAATTACAATTTCCTTCCCCTATACTTTAAACAGTGAGACGAACCGAAGGTGTAGGCAGTGGCTGTTAAGCCTCGACTCGCCGTTATGTTTACGTCCCAAATGGAGTAGGTAGCGATCCTGTTGTCCATACCGGGCACAAAGTATTCAGTCATCGATATTTATCACACATAACTACCAAAAATGAATTAGAAGCATATAATACTGGACCACCGAGATTTGACATGACTATATTTTACTACGGGTACTTACTTATATTTTAAAAAAATAATTTAGTTGACATATAAACATGCACTTACCATCAGAGCTGTTGTAATGCGCGACAAGAGATCTGTCCATCATGGAGAGTGTGGCAAGCCCGGTGTCGTTTCCAGTCGGCCTGACCACAAATGTCTTCAGCTTGTACTCCGGGAATATCAACTCCCAGGTGCCGTTGACTTTGTAGAAGTAAGTTTCGTTTGCTCTCTGAAATTGACAATTGTTTTTAGTATTTTCAGCAGCTTTAGTCCAATTGTTGATGTGATCCAGTTATATCTAGTTATGTCCAGTACACATATACACCAGGTTCTAGTTGCAAGATGAGCAACTAAAACTTGTGTTATGAGCGTGAAAATACAAGGTGAGATGAATTTTGTAGTTTTGACAGTTAAAGAAAATAAACAGATAGACGAAATTATTTGAATGTTATTTTTTCCTTATCTAAGCATCATCATCATCATATGCCCTTTCGAGGTCCACTGCTGGACATAGGCCTCCCCCATAGAGCGCCACAACTGCCGGTCCGCGCAGTCATGGGGGGTTTTTGCCATAATCGCCACGCTTGGCAGGCGGGTTGGCGATCGCAGCAGGCTGTATTGTCTTGAGAGAGAATGCTGCTGCCCATTCTTCTAGCTTTTCCCTTAGTCGCCTTTTACGACTCCCACGGGAAGAGATGGGGTGGCGGTATTCTAAGCCGGCGCCACACAGCACACACACACACACACACACGATATTTATTTATCATAATAACTATAGATATAATTTCACAATAATACAGTTATTAGTATTTGTTTCATCAATTGCCCTTCTAAAAGTACAATCAAATGTAAAGTTAAAAGTAAAAATACAATCCGCTTACCTCCCAATGGATAGTACTATTCGCCATATCGACCAGCAGTTTGCTATGCCTCAGCTTCTCATAAAACAGAGACTTTTGGAATCTATAATAATTGTCGAAATAATACCATCGGCTGTGTATCTTAATATCTGACTTCATGGCCAGGTCCAAGTTCGTATTCGGGTGTGTACAAGTCAATGCAAACTTGTAGTCTCTTACAGGACCATTGGAATTATCTCTAAGTATCGATTGCAGTTTCAAATATTCGTTCTCGTAATCGGAATATTGCAACTCTAAAGATATGTTGGACATCACTGTCGGTGTGCTCAAGTACTGGCCTTTGAGTGTTACGTCCTGTAAAGAAAATATTCATAATTACTTCTTGAAAACTTTGTTGATCACTATTGAAAAAGTCGTCATATAGTCTAGTAGATTATATTGTGTATTTTAAATACTGATCGCTAGGTACCAATGTTCAAATACACTCACACGTACGCAGATACGTACGCAAGCACGCTTTTACGCACGCACACATTAACGACAATTTAATCCATAAATGTTGTGCAGTTAGATACGTTATATTATATTAATATTTTTCGGAACTTGTATCTTTAATTTTATTATTATACTAGCTCACCCGCGCGAACTTTGTTTCGTCTAGGCAGCAATAAATAAAAGATTTTGTCTAAAAAACCCGAAACAAACAGACATACAAAATTGGTAGAAAATGTCATTTTGATATATACCGTATATATATATTTATAAAAATGTAGTAGAAAGCAGTTACTTCAATATTACAAACAGACACTTCAATTTTATTTATAATATGTACAGATTGACAGATTGACTGTTAACATAAAGATGAATCTTAGCTATAAGAACTACAAAAATGAATTTTCGAGCAAATAATAGTTCTTAGTATTCGATAGGTACTGCCTACGTCACCTTTCTAAAGGACGGGTGGGACAGGGACAGGTCCACGTTGTGCAAGTTGCCCTCGGCCTGCGGCGGGTTCTCCCAGCGGCCGCTCAGCTCGGCCGTCTTGTTCTCCGCTTTCACGTTCCAGTTGAGCTGCGCCTTGCCGTCCAGCAGTGTGTCTTGAAGATTGTACTGCGCCACCAAGTTGAATGTACGGAGTGGATACCATACGTTCATCACTAGCTGTTGGGATTCAGTTTCGACCTGCAAGTGTGAATGTTATTAATTATTATTATTGTCAAAATTTAATTGACAATAGAGTTATTAATTTACAGCCTTTCATAGATACGTGCTTACCCTCTCTAAGGACTGATGAACTAATAATAATACTAATGTAGGACAATCACAGATTTTTAGTGGTCAGTAGTTAGTTAGTTATGCACTAACCTGCTGCTTTGTTTTCAGTAGTGATTATTATATTGCTATTTATTTCAAATGGTTTAAAAAGAGTATTTGGCACATGAGTTTCTTGCCCGATTCTTCTCATGATAGCCCCTACACTCGGGATCGGGCCGCTCGTGGCGATTTCGTCCGTGTTTTTTTTTGTTCCTCGAGTTTAGTATTTTATTTTAAATCTGTACTTATTGACTAATTATAAGTGTCTGTGAAGACCTATAAAAATAAAGCTTCTTTGACTTATAACTAAAACAAGAAGTTTCACCAAGAACTAGTTAAGGATATAACTGCGTACCGTAGTCTTGTTAGTGACATGTATGTCATAGTTGAACCAGACATCTTCCGCCCACTTGATCTTGCTGCCCTGCTTAAGCTCCCTGTCGACAGTTTCGTAAGTGTTGTCGAAGGTCCACGTTCTGTGTCCGTGTATCGCGGTCAGTTTGAGTTTCTTGCCGATGTCGTACGTGTATACGTCCAACTTGCCCGTCACGTTGAACTTTGTAGCGTTGTGCAAATGGAATACTGTCGCTTGTTTTACGTCCTGGAATAAAAATAAAAATGCGAACGTACTGATCTATGCGTGGCTCAACCACTGTTACGTAATATTTACGTAACACGCAGTTCACTGAATGAATGGGCCGGCTCGACCAGTGAAATAACACGACAGACAAACAGCTAAATTTTTACAGTATGGTCACAATATATTGGAAAAGATTAAAGATTTTGAAATTCGAACTACGGTAAGTTACAAAAAGGCATAAAACCGCAGCCAAATCTTTTGACAACATGAATAGTTCGAAAGGATGACATGTTGCTGACCCCACTTAGATACGGGCAGTAAAATAGTGATTAGACTAGACTTACATAAACAATGTTGCAGAATTAGAAACATCTAAAATAGTGAACCCAAAAATAAAACGTTATCATTTCGTGTATTTTTTACCAATGTTACATAACATAGATATTTTAGGATTGCCATCAAGTAGAACTAGTACTTACGATGTTTCCAGTTGCGTCATGTTCATAGATATACTTTATACCAACAGGCGTATGAACATTCTCCACCGCTATGTTCATAGTCTCCAGATCCAAATTCCTTTCGCTCTTACTAAGAATCTGATCGAAGGATCCTTTCACGAATCTTTCTCTATCAAAATCTATTGTTGCATTTCCATTGCTCGATTTTTCGTCTTGCACATAATAGTACTCGGTGGTTACTAAGTGTTGAGTGCTCAATGGAACCGAAAGTGATATTTGCCCCAATTGTTTGAAACCTTTCGGTTGTTTGTAGTAGCGGTGTGTCGTGTTCACAGCGGCAGTTTTGTTAGGCCAAAAGAGGTCAACTTTGTTGTCAGAATGTTCTTCTAAATTGTTTATCTGTGGATTTCAGTGTTAGCTACATTATCAAATATAATTAATTCTGTATTATATTCTGATGTAAAATCTACAGTTTTAGTTATCTTTTTAGTAAGGATAACGTAGAAGTAGTCAGAAGAGTCAAAAGTATTCAGTAAGAAAGAAGACGAAAAATATTCAGTAAAAAGAAAAACGGGTAGATTTCATAATTTGAACATTGATAAAATCTTGACATAAGGTCTAGTCGCCATTTGGGGCAAGTCAAACATGATGAGTAATAAAGTATTGCTATTGCCGTCTGTTTAGTTATATTGTAATTCATAGCTCCGGCTCGAAGGACCATATACACACATGCAAGTTACCCTATACATGAAAATATTAAACCATAAACGAACGGTATGTGATACTTACATCAAATATGGACTTAAGCCAGGGTAAGTTGTGGAACGGTGTTGAGAAATTAAAATGTCCGTCGGTGTGCCTCACACCTCCGTAACGTATGTCTATTTCGCCGATTTCACTATCACCTGGACGATGCATTACACCCCTAAAGAGCACAAGAAATAAAAGAAAACGTTAAACATGAGAAATGATAAAAGATGGTCATAAAATTTATCTAATCCACTTTCTCCAAATTTGATGATTGGAACTAAATAAGTTACTTTCAATGTTCATTTTGAAAACATAGTTAGGCTGATTATCTGGCCATATATTCGTGCTGCACAAACGAGTCTAATTGGGCGGTTTATTAAAAAAACCATAAATTTTAGTTTTAGCTCTGCGATATGGACTTCATGGGACCATATTAATAAAAAAAGACACTGCGCCGTTGCAAGTATACTGCAAAGGAAAATAACTCAAAGGTTTTGTAAGAACACTTACTTGACGATATGATAATTGTGCACCATATCCTTCTGATATGATCCCTTCAGTTTGAGCGTGGCCATGTCGTCGTACAGCGGTGATATGAGCGTGTAATCAACGTGCTGGGAACCGTTCACATCCCATTTGTACTTGACGAAGTTGTCTATATGCTTATACTGCGAGTTCGATGTCCAGGTGACCGTGCAGTTGGTGTCGAAGCTCTCAGGTGACTCTAGAACCTGGAAAATAATCAGCGTTATTAACTTTTCTCTCATGACATTTTGCTTTGTATTAGGAAGACCAGAGAGAAAAGTCTCTTATTAAACTATAGGCCAGAAATCAAACTCTTGAAATTGCGATAGAGCCACGCATTCAAGTACACGAATTCGACTGCTTAAAAAATCGACGTTAAGTGGCTCATGCCACTTTTCGTGCGTTGAGAATGGTGAATGGAGGCCTACTCTCACTTCACACTCTTCTCCTTCCCTAATATTAAAAGCCGGAAATGCAACGGTAACACCTTAGCAATACTTATTAATTTATAATATAGATATGCAACTCGATTTTTTTTTTGGAAAGTTTATACCAAGTTTTGTTGCTGAACTTATTGATGGCGATGGCAAGTTGTTTCATGGACACACTGGAGGGCACTTAATGGTAATTACCTATTTATTTTAAGCTTAGCTTAGTTTTTAAAAGAGACTGCATAGTGTTCAACAATTAGTATTTCATATTATTATATAATTACGTTCTCCCTTCTTTAGTTGAATTAATATACACCCTCCTTTTAATTATAATAATAATACTAGAGTAATGGTAGCCCACTAGGTGTTGTAGATGTCCATGGGCGGTGGTAGTCGCTTACCACCAGGTGTACTGCTCGTTTGCCCCTGTTCCATTAATATGAAGTTGGTCTACTCACGTCACCCTTGACGCCAGTAACAATCTTGGTGACATCGGTCCTGTACTCGGCCTCCACCATCTTGCGAGGTTGTTCAGGCGAGCCCAAGTCGCCGGCGATGTACAGCGTGTGCACGTCCACGTTGGGTTTGGGCAGGATCGCGTTTATTACGAGATACAGACGCGTGAAGCCCACGTTACCAAACGACACGTTACCACCGATCCTGGAATGTATATTATTCATATATTCACTTTTTTTACCCGTAGGTGTAAGCAGCCTTTTGCCGTTGTCAAGCATCGCCTCGCTGTTTTTTTTACGTTCCAAATAAAACCTAATGCCATACACCCGGCACAAAGTCATCGATATTCGTCCACATAACTAGAAAAAACAATTCCAAAAAGTAACTTGGTATGAGCCCGATATCGATCCCACGGATTCTTGATTCAGGAGATTGTATTACTGTGTGTAAGCGTGTAAAGTGTAAAATTGTACTTACAGCCAAACGTGATCTAAATCCATTTTGAATCCGGCGTCAGTTTTGGGCATGAGATCAGCTGTTGTGCTGTTGCCGAAGTATATGTCCAAGTCAATACTCTTCTCTATGTCCTTCAGGTTTTGGTGTCCTAATGCCTACGAAATAACTTACTGTGTTATAACGACCAAAACATTATATCTTGGAATCCGAGGAAACGTTATAAATGAGTTTGATCATGTATCTAAATAATATCTGATAAGTGGTTCAACAGTGGTAGAGCCACGCAGTTCGCTGTATGAATGGGCCGGCTCGACCGTTGAAATACCACTACCTCTCAGAATATCGAATCGAGGCCCAAGCCCTTTCCCCATCTCCTTCCCATCCCACTCCTGACCCCTACCATATCCCAAGGGGATATGGTAGGGGTCAGGAGTGGGAGTGCGGGCCGGCAACCCAACTGAAACACTATTTGTGTTCGGGTGTCCATGGGCGGCGTTTGTTGCTCCCCATCAGGTGACACGCCTGCTTGTTTGCCCCCCCTATATCATAAAAGAATTATGTGACAATACTAATGGTCGCTTTAAAATGGTTTCTATACTTACTTTAATAAAGAGATCACCGATTAGGAAACTCCACTTCAAATCTCCTTCGCCTTTCATTTCCGGCAGCTCGTATTTGCACAGCAAGTAGCCACTTTTAGGTCCAAATCTATAATGTTAAAAGTTAAATCTCAATTATGTTAATATTAATATTGTATGTTCTGGAATATACTTGTAATAACAAAAGAAAGACTGAACAATTTTATTCTGAGGTATTTGAAGGCACGAGAAAAAGAATATTGCTTATACACAATGGGGTGTCGGTGTAAAAGTAAGAAAGGCCATGCTCCGATGGTTCGGACATGTAGAAAGAATGGCACATGCAAGACTGACTAAACAGATATACAATGCAAAAGCGGATGGATGTAAGAGTCGTGGACGGCCAAGACACACATTCCATGACCAAATAGAACGTGTTCTGGAGGAAGGTGATGTTAAGAGCCTCAAAAACCGACGCGCGTGCATGAAAAGAGTTATGAATGTCAACGAAGCGAGTGAGGCGTGTAAGAATCGTGCACTATGGCGCTCTGTTCTCTCTGCCTACCCCGCAAGGGATTTGGCGTGAAGTTATGTATGTACAATGGGGAAACTAAAATAATCAATGCTTTTAGAACAGTATCATAATACAAGAACTTTAATCTACTGGTGTTCTGATGTGCTATAACAATTCATATTGTCATAAGTGTACATCCTATTAATATAAATACTTACAAGAAATCTGTATCTCCCTTAATATATTTCAATCTGGTGAGTGGTGTAGCTGCCTGTATGCTTAGCACTTTCCGTAGTCCCTCGTAATTGTCCACGCGGGATTTGAAGTAAATATCCTTGTAGTTAGACTTGGGTAAGTCAAACTGGGAAATTAAATTTTTTATTTTAATAAAAATTTTAAATTGAACCCATAGTCTTGAAACCCAAAACGAAAACTAACTTGAATATAATGTGAACATTTTTTTGAAGTGGAACTTCTAATGTCTCGTGCAAAAGCGTTTAACGCTTTTAACGCCCCCTCGCGGGTATTATAGGTAATATAAAACACTAAACCATAAATCGGCTTATATATACCAAGGAAGAGAATTTCCATAGCGTGATTAGAAACTGTACATAGACATCTAGTAGCTAGTAGCGGCACTGTTTTTATCGCACCGTGTCTCAAAAGTACTAACTGCATAAAAAGTATTGTTTTTAATTTTTAAATTTATATGCTACTTAAAAAAAAGAACAAAACAAAAAATTCAAATATTAGTAGGAATATACAAACAAGGCATTTTTAATGCTATATATAATAATAATAACAAATAATAATTAATTTGACGTCGCTATAACTGAAAAACCAACCTTGGGAACCTTAATAAAAAGTATCCATACAGACACAGGAGTAACACAACTAGTTCAGTATTAGAATTGTAAAACATTTAGTAATTAGTCAATAAATAATATAGTTATTAAAATGCAATAGGTCGCAGATAAAATAATGGCTTTTTTACTTCTGTATTTATTACTGTATTTAATTTCATTATATAAACTAAATTTTAATTTGTCTTAATTATTTTGACCTTATCTCAACCATTAATCCATTTAAGTCTCGGTGGCGCAGTGGTCGAGCACACGGCTTCTGATCCAAGGTCCGGGTTCGATCCCAGACACTGGCTTACACCAATGACTTTTCGAAATTGTTTTCGGAAGTTAAGTGTGATAAATATCGATGACTGACAAACATTGTGCCCGGTATGGCAATAGGTTCGCCACCTATTCCATTTGGGACGCAAACATAACGGCGAGACGAGGCTTAACAGCCGCTGCCTACACCTTAGGGAAACAAAAGGCGTGAAGTTATGTTATGTTTATGTTCAACCATTAGTGTACATGTACAAAAGTACAATTAGATTACAAATACGTTTAAGAAGTATGAAAAACAAAATAAGTAAAATAAATAATTTCTTTCTAATGTGCCGCCAAATAATCTTATACATGTAATAAAATTGTAGGAAAGTTGAATATTTCATTGAATATTTCATTTGCATAATTCTTGGGATCTATAATCGATACCGAACCTCAAAATATAGTTTTTAGAATTTTTGTCTGTTTGTCTGTATGTTTGTTACGGATAAACTGTAAAAGTACTGCATGCTTTTACGTCGAATTTTGCTTAAATATAGCCAAGAGGGTCGGGTCAACATAGGCTAAATATTATCACGCTATCACTAACTGGGGGTGAGCGATAAACCCGTATAATGGCACAGGCACAGTATTCTTCCTGCTTTTTTGGCGTCCACGCATTAAAATGCAATATGTAGCTAGTAAAATAAGGGCTTTTTAATTTCTTTGTATTTAATTGAATTACATAAACTAAATTTTGATTTGTCTTAATTATTTTTACCTTATTGCAATTTCTTTCTAATTAATTCTTTTTGTGCTATCTGTACTGGTATTTTTTTTTGTAAATCTCAATTTTTTTTGTAACACAACAAGTAGGTACGAAGCGGCTACCGAACATGCCAGACGTATATTTGTTGTTATAAGGTTAATTAAATCGATATTTGTTATTTTGCAATGTATGTAAGTATCTAAGTATGTATATAATAAGTATGTAATAAATATTTATATTGTATTGAATCTTAGAACTGAATTTTAAAGTTTTTATACACGCTAAGTTTGGATAATATTATTAACAGTCGTAGAGCCAAGCAGTTCGCTGCATGAATGGGATGGCTCGACCGGTGAAACTCACCGCCACTCATTCAAATATAGTTTTAATAACATAACACATATAACATAACAACTTCACGCCTCCTGTTACCCGAAAGTGTAGGCAGCGGCTGTTAAGCCTCGTCTCGCCGTTATGTTTACGTCCCAAATGGAATAGGTGGCGAATATATTGCCATACCGGGCACAAAGTTTGTCAGTCATCGTTATTTATCACACATAACTTCCGAAAACAATTTCGAAAAGTCATTGGTGTGACTGTATAGTTTTAATATGGGTATCAAATGAAAGGGCTTTTCGATAGTAACTTGAAAATGTGACGTCATTCTAAATCCAATGCTATAAGTATTTTAATGCATTTTACATTATATGGAATGGACTTGAGCTTGGGGGAGTACCTAAATCAAGAACAATGCGACGTCGAATATCGACCCAGACCTTATGATGGCGATCACAGAAATAGATCAAGATAGAACGGCGAATAGGCGTGCCATGCGTGCCAAAACCATGCACTATATTGCATGCTTTTCGAAACTCGCTCTCATTACGCAACGAGCCTTCATACCCTGCGTTCAGGACGTAAAATAAATAGATAAAACGTCACATATATGCCTTATTGTGCTGTGGCAAATTGTAAAAACAAAAGTAGTGAAGCAATATGAAAAAAGGAAATATTTCGTATGGCCAGTAAGTATAGAAAATCAGTAGAAAGTATTTTTTTGAGATTATAAATTATTGTTTTACTTTTACTATGTTCAATAATTGCGATCACAAGTTGTATATTTTTTCGTTATGATAAATATCCATTGCTGTCCGCATTCAACGCTCGTATACAAAAACATTGCGCGCATAAATTATACGCGTAATGTACGTCGAATCGAACGAAATACACAATACACCTGCCAGTTGATCGCTGTGTCGGTTAATCACTGTGATTGCTCTTCGAATGTTAGAGATGGGCACTCCATGTATCGTTGAGTCTTAGGACTTATCGATAAATTAATTCAATAATAATTCGAGTATCAGCTCATTAATTGTTTTGTCCCTACTTTATTCTAACGCCACAAATTTCAATCAAAGTGCTTCGTAATTACATTGGCAGCAGTTTATTTGACAGTATAAGTTTTCACCAATTTGACCAATGGCCGATGGAAAATCATCTCATATATATGGTATATGTCGACGTTCGGCTTCGTTATTTAACCAGGACTTTGAGGCCAACCCTTACAAAAAGGCCAATATTTAATAAATATGTATAGTTACAAGGACAGTAAAATATTTATAATGAAATTTTATATACTGTTGGAAAAATATGTCTTAGGTATTAATATGTCGGATTAAAGTATTTAACATGTTTTACTTTCTATGATTATCGTTACACAAAATCAATAAAGTTGGTACAATATAAAAATAATAAAATTAACACACGTTGCCGATATTAATATCGATAATCTAATGTGTGTGTCCCTCACTAGTCGCCCCGCTCACAATGAAAATGACTTCACGCTGTGGGCGTGGTTTTTCAAAAAAGTGACACGCTCAAAATGTACGGAAATATGACATCGCAGCCGTTCTATCTTGATCTATTTCTGTGATGGGGATACTCGAGTGGGGACCGAACCCGCCAATCTCCATTCCACAGTCAGTAGTTTTGCCGTGTATTGGTAAAACTACCGACTGTGGAATGTAAGTTTTGCTCTTTATAAATTAAGCGTGTTATAAATGTTCGTCTGTTAAAAAGTTCCACTTCAGTAGCGCGTAGGGACTACACGTATTTTTTTTAACCATCGTTTGTCCATAGCTCAATCTGTGTGACCTTTCCGATGAAGATATTTTTACGGACATTAAATTTCAATTCTATAAATATAAGTCATGCTCCAAGCTAAGGTCAATCAATCTCTAAAAGATGAAGTTCTAAAATTTCACGAAAACGTACGAAAATAAAAAATAAATAGCCTTAAATGCACAGAGAGGAATGAAAACTAATTTAATGATAACTACAAGTTTTTAAGTTGGCTCGATCGGTGACCACGGCCTATCAAAATATCGGCGTTAAGTGGCTCATGTCGCGTTTCGCTTCTTGAGATAGGTTCGGAGGCTCGACCTCTTCCTCTCTCCCCATACCACTTTCGAACCTTTAACTATTCTATAATTCCCATTCCCTATCCGTGTTGTAGCCCGTTGCGGATGTCCGTTGCTTAACATCAGGTGACACGTAATAAAAAAGTACTAGTACTCACTTTGACATTGATGTCGGTGAAGTTCGCCTCCAGCTCGGCCCTGGCGTGCAGCGTGCCAGCCAGCGCGCCCGACACGTGCGCGGACACGCTGTATACGGTCTCAGTGGTGTTGTACTTCACGCGGATGTTGATGCTCTCACCCTGACCTTTCGGCACGAGGCTCAGAGACATCTGTAGAAAAAAAACCCACTTCATAAACGGGTACTTTACAATTAACTAACACACATAACCCCACTTGGTCCTATGTTCTGTCACTAAGTTATAAAACTATGAAAATTTTTCAGTCATCGATATCTATCACACATTACTTTCGAAATTACTTTCTAAATTTATTTCGAAAAGTCATTGGTATGAATCAGGATTCGAACCCGCGACCTCTGGATTCAGAATCAGGACCACCGTGACTAATACAATGTTAAATAAATGTTATTAACTTACATCCAACGGTTTCTTATTCAATACTTTGCCAGTGATGCTGTATTCAGTAGAGTCACTTATGAAAGAACCCTTGATGTTATCGTCCTTCTCAATTGTACCGATAATTTTCATTGCTCTGAAATGTTTCAAATTAAATTGTATTATAATACAAAATTACATTTAAGTGAGCTAAATTCTTTACTTAGAATTATACTTAAGCTTTAGATACATAAATTGGAGCTTACCTAAATCCTTTATGTGGACTACTGAGAGCAACACTAACAGACGCTTCACCTTGATCAGCGCTTACTGAATAGTAACTGTCTTCGTTATTGAAATCAATCGTGAGGGAACGTTGTGAGTTTTCTTCATTGTACTGTAAACTGAGTTGTGCAGGGGACAATACTGGGACCAATGCTCCGCGAGCGTTGAATCGGATGTGACGCGATGGCGCTGGTCGCCATACAGCATCGGCAAAAAGCTGAAATTAAACCTATATTAATAATAGGAACCACAGTAAAACTCAAAAATTGACTAACAATGTAAAAACTTTGAAATTCAAAGACTGTTTTACATGAATAAATGAACGTTTGAGAACAATTCTAATACTTACATAATTACTTTGATTTCCCTGCTGTATCTGTATCCCTCCACCGACAATATTTTCTTGCTCAGACAAGTCTTTCTTGAATTGCATCTTAATAAAATAATCTTCTAAATATAATGACGTTAGATTGAGACTGCCAGATGTTTCTACAAACGGATCGTCCAGCTGAAATAATAAACATAAAATTAAGGAAAGTGGAAAAGGTTTTGCCAACGGAGTGTAGAAAAGTATGACACAAACAACAACAGTGAACTGTTAATACCTTCCGGAATAGACAGAGCAACTGAGCCGGTTACTAGAGAAGAAATATAAAAACTAAATTAAGGTATAGGTACCGGCAAACAACTTGAGCATCGCGTGAGGTGTTTGCGCATGTACACTTATGTACAAAACCACTATCATTGAAAAACGGCATTTTTTTTATTATTGGCATTTTATTTTGTTAGCTAATAACTTTAGTTGGTGGTTTTATAAATTAACAATTAATTAAAAAAAATGCTCGCGTGTTATTTTAGAAAATATTTTATATTATATTTACGTAGCGGCAAAGTTTATCGTCTTATCAACAGTAAGATCTATGGAAATAATAAAATTAATTAGACTTATGATATACATAATATGTATATCATATGTCTGTTGTGTTGTAAATCATTTTGTCATATTATGACAAAATCTCAACGAAATGTGTACGTAATCATTGTGTGCACAAGCATACACTGCACTACACTGCAGCACGGTCAACTGACCAACGGGAGGCAAGGTTCAACTGACCAACCAATCCTGTGCGTAATTAACGCACAGGATTGGTTGGTCAGTGTGACCCGCGCCCTCAACCCGCACCGCACCTCCAAAGAGACCTATTTTTTCGTTTCTGCGCATTCAAGGTCGATGTTCAAGTTGTTTGCCGGCTACTATACATAGTTAGTTGCATTAATAATCATTGCCCCACCTCTAAACTAGCCAGAGCCGTGATGGTGAAGACAGGCATGCCGATGTCTGCACTCATCTTCCAGAGCGAATCTTCGAGTCTGGCGGCTACTTTCGCTTCCAAGGCCGGCAGTACAGTCAGAGGAGTCTTTATAGCGACAGACGCCACATAAGACTGATATGTGTCGTCCTCACCACATTCGTATGCGTAAAACAGTTTGTAAGATATCTGAAATAGAATACATCATAGATTTTTATCTTAGCCTAAGAGCTATTAATAATTTTATAGCTGATAATATTACAGCTGGCTTATATTGTATTAACGTGATAACCTAATAAGAAGTTTCATTATTTGTTAGTAAATATGTTTGCATTTTTAAGTTTAGAAGAGACATGTTTATTTTGATTGCATCATTGGTAAGAACTCTTAGTTTATATTTAAGGATTTTAAAAGGTTTTTCTTTTTTTTAGTAGTGATGTTTCGTATAAAATGCAATATTATACAGATCTATTGACTTACCTCGTGCCAATAAGATCCGTTATTCAGTAAAATCATGCAAGTCACGTTAATTTTTTCTCGCAACTCAATGTCCACGGTGTAAACAGACTTCAGTTCCTTCAGAGCTTCGAACGGTGTGACAAGATTCAGTGTGTTCCGCATCACCGTGTATTGCTGTGAATAAAATCGAGTAATAAAATAATAAATACCATTTTTAGAAGATATTAATTAAATTTCAAAATCAAATGACGATTTCCAATGAAGGGAGTAAGCGTGGAGATGACGAGTGATAAAAGAGAATGGAAAAGGATGACGCGTTGAGCCGACCGCACTTATAGTGGGATAAGGGCAAGAAAATTATTATAGCTAGAAATAGTGTTGTATGTGAATGCAGTAAAGATAGAAGGCGTAGAGAGGAGAATGATTTTTAAATATAGTCTCAATGGAGGTTTAGGTAAAGTTACGGTTTTTAAGAAGAAAATTCAGAAGAACCAGCTTGCTGTCACAATGTATGACGATATAAGTTCAAAGATATATAAGGAGAATGATTAGTTATTATTTGTTCTTATATATATATATAAGTGATTAAAAAACATTCTCTTCAGGATCAATTTTTCATACCTCCAAGATGAATACGTCGGTCAGTACAATTGGTGGTTTATTGGGCAAATGTAAAGTTGCGTTAACTTCTACGATTTCTTCCTCGTCGCCACCAACAAACTGCAATCAAAATCGTTGATTTACTTACAAAGATGGTGTCCATACATAAAGAAACTCACGCCTGTATCCGATAGGGGTAGGCAGAGACAAGCTTGAATCCTGGACACCTCTATTGCCTCATCTCAAGTCACCATGCATTCATGTCGGCTTCGGGTGTTACGCCATTTGGTGGATTGTGTAAAACATGATATGTACCTTCATATGTTTTACTTGATTTTATTGTTTAAAATGCCATTTAATGTCATTTATAGAATAAACAGCAAAATTATATTAAAATTGAAGTGTAAGATTCAATATTTTTGCGTACTAACCTTCATAAGATGGGAGTTGAATGTAATAGTTGGATAGTACAGAGTGTCCAGCACTACTTTAGCTCTCGTATCAAAGTCCTCTATAAGCACGTCTGGGTTAGAATTGGGTTTGTGTTGCATGAAGTCTTTTATTACATCCAGTAGACCTTTCCCATTGTCTTTCAGGAGCATAGCTATTCCAAACTGAAAGTTGTAATAGTTTAGAATTCGGATAAGATTTGATATGATTAAAATTCTGAATTAGGAGATTGTCAACATAACTTCACGCCTCTTTCTACCCGGAGGTGTAGGTAACAGCTGTTAAAGCCGCGACTCGCTGCTAAGTTAGGTCCTAAATAAAATATGTGACGAAGCTATTGCCATAAACCGGGCACAGAGTTACTAGTCATTGATATTTATCACACATTCTTTCACGACTTCTGAATCAGAAGTGGGATTCTCAAGTGTTTGAAGCTAAACTCCTTTGAAACGGTTTGACCTAGCACTATGACATTTTTATGCTCATTAGCGTCTGAAAATTGGTTTTAAACTAAAATTCACACCGATAAAGATTTCATGATTTAGCATTGGAAAAAAAGTGGCAGCAATACATCCCTACCAGCAACTTTCCTAGCTATTATAAAACAAAGTGAAGTTAGCCACGGCAGCAAATATCTATAAAAAGTGTTCAAACTTACCTTATGTGTAGACAATCTCATAGATATCTCAGTGTCGAGTCCATTGCCGTATATATTTTTCAATACCAAACCGTTCTCTTCGAAACCTTCCAACGGTGTGTACAATTTGTATAGATATTGGAAGTTGGTAGATGCACGCCAGTGCCAGATGCCGGTAAAGCCAAAGTCCATGTTGCCCCAGCCTACTCGGAAATCAAGCTGCGACACAAAATAAATGTATCATTATATTTGAATATTACACTTTCATTGGAAGATGATAAATAGATCAGCGGAGTGTGTATGTTCACGCACAGAGTATGGAAACACAGGAGTCAGAACGGTCTAGGCTTTTCCATAGTATTAAAATAATGTACACAATAATAAACTGAGATCTTAGTTCTCTATTTTGCCACTGGCGACGCTAGAATTTCAGATGCACTGATAATTACGTACGTATTGTTATACGGAGTCCGGGAGTTAACGTTTAAAAAAAAACCGTACGTGGAGTCCCTCCGCGCGAAAGAAGTGTAACTTCGTATTGTAAAAAAAAATTGCATTTACTCCTAGGACCTCTTAAACCAGTGGAAGTGCTTGCCTCATCGTCTCGCCCGTAAAAATGTATTTATCTTAATAACTAGCTGATCCTGCGATCTTCGTACCCACTATAAGTATATTCTTTCTTTTTTAATACTTATTCTACAATTTGAGAACTACATATTAGAACAGAAATAACAATCCTACAATAATTTCATTGTTTGACTTAATATTATTATGTCAAACTATAAAAAACACAAATAACATTATATTTTATTCTATTTTGCCATTTTTTTGTTTGAGTAATAATAATAATCATCATCCCTGTTTATGGACCAACCTCGTATTTGAAGAAATATTTAAAAAAAATAGCGAAATCAGCTTTTCTAGAGTTTTGTACTCACAAACACATTCAGTTACTTATTTGCAGAGATGTACAAAATGGATTTAATACAAAATACTTTTCAGATTTACTACTATTTCAAATGCAAAATACTAAATAGTATTTCGTTTTTTTTTATGGGATAGGAGGGCAAACGAGCAGGCGTGTCACCTGATGGTAAGAAACCAACGCCGCCCATGGACACCACCAACACATACAGTGTTACTGTTGCGTTGCCGACCTTAAGGGATAGGGGAAAGGGGGGTGGGCCTCCGGGTACCTCTCTCACCGAACGAAACGCGACATGAGCCACTTTACGTTCGTCTTCTGAGAGGTCGTGGTATTTCACCGGTCGAGCCGGCCCATTCATGCAGAGAACTGCTTGGCTAAAGATTTCGTTTTGTATTTCAAATGCAAAATAGGTATTTTCAAAATACTTTTTGATGAAATCATCAATGAGTCTCAGTCGTCCAGTGGTTGAGCGTTTGGGGTTGAGAATCTAGGAACATGGGGTCCGAGTGCTCGTACACTCTATAAAGATCTTGCAAAGAAACAGATCGAGGGCTCTCTCGACCAGGGGGCTGGTCTATTCTTCGCACAGGGGATTAGCATTGCCATTTGACGTGGCAATGCGGTCGGTCTTCTGGGCACTCTGCCAGTAGATCCAGAAGCGGATTTGAAATAATGCGATTGGATCTCCAGTTTTCATGCGGCTCGGCGCATTAAGGTCGTTGTCGACGGGTCATGCTCCGATTTAAAATCCGTGAGTGCTGGAGTCCCCCAGGGCTGTGTGCTATCCCCTACGCTGTTTCTTCTGCATTTCAATGACATGCTGCATTACAGCAATCTTCATTGTTATGCGGATACGGTACGGGGCTATGCGGTACGGCGGATGCCATATATACTGGCCACCTGCGGATTTCTCGGGGAAACGTCGATTCGCACTGGAATAAACTGTGTCTACAATCGAAACTCTGCCTAAGCAGAGGACTACGACGGATTTCGACTTGTCCAGTTTCGCGGTTATTTGGAGGGCAAGGCGAAATTGGCTTAGAAAAAGGACGGTGTTTCACGTCAGGTAATCGCTTGCAGCTATATAAAGCGCATTTCCGACCTCACATATAATACTGTTCTCATCTTTGGGCGGGGTGCCTCTGCTAAAAGATGAGTACCAGCTTACCCCATTTTAATGCATCCAACGACACGCGGTTCGCCGGCAACGGTATTCCCGGACCGCTACGACCTATGCACCTTCAAGAAACGAGCCTATTCCCACCTTAAAGGCCGACAACGCTGATGTGATAACCCTGGTGTTGCAGTGCAGCAGCAGCGGTGTTGTATGTATAACTTTGACAAATCATTTCGAAAGAAAAGTCATTAGTGTGAGCCAGGATTTGAACCCACAAGTCCCACAACAACTTCTTGATTCAAAAGCGGTGTGCTCGACCACTGGACCACCTATTAAATTTTACCTATAAAATTATAATAACCTATAAAAACTTTAAAATTTTAATACATACGATAAATAACAAACTATACTAAAATTGTACTTACAAAAAAAAAAATGGCATGAATTTGGCTAAAATTAATCAGAAAGTATTTTGTATTTTGAAATGACTATAAAAATACAAAATACCTCTCGAGAGGTATTTCAAATAAAATAACTTTAACAAAATGCTTTCAACAAAAAGGTATTTAAATACAAAATAGGTATTTTGTATTTGTATTTTAAATAGAAGTATTTTAAATAAGTCACATCTCTGCTTATTTGTACATTGTAGATGTATGTGAATGCGTCAATATATATTTTTAAATTAAAAAACAATCAAATAAATCTTCAAGACACGTACCTTGGCATTGTAACTTTAAATCCGTCGCATCTCTCGGATTGTTATCACTCATTATTTATAAATCTTATCCACTAAATTCGAAAATAAAATCACTCCACTATTAAATTCTAAGTGTTAAATTAAATTTAAAAAAACAATTATGCGATGATATAAATATTATAAACACGTAAACAATCTATTACACACTGCTAACTTCGCTTCGCGAAAAATCACAAAAAACAATATTTTTTGAGTGATATTGACTTGAAAGAGAGAGAAGAGGAAAGAGAGAGAGTGTCTCTCTTTCCTCTTCTCTCTCTTTCCTCTTCTCTAACCTTTATCATTCTTTCTCTTTTCCTCTCGTTTTGTAATGTTCTGCCGTCAAAAGAAACAACTAACATTTTTTTTGCAAATTGAATTACATACATATTTGGAAACTTAACAAATATTTATGATAATCATTATTGTTTGTGTTTTGGTGTCTAGCTTTTCTATATGTTTTAAGTATATGTTTAGAAAAGAAAATTAGTTAAAAAGTATTAATAGCAAGGACATCTATTGGAAATTGGTGGTACTACAACGAAGCGAGTGAAGTATCAATTATAAAAACCGTGTGCTGTGGAATTATTATCAAAACAGTGACTGAAAATTACTTTAACCTCATAGTTATAAATGTAGTGTATTTCACCGATGTCCATATTAGATTTTAGTAATATATTCACATAAATATCAACATGTAATTATGTATAATAAATCAATTACCTAAAATGATAAACGGCTATAGTTAACTACAGTTGCCACTAGATAGCGCCCTGCGTCAATATTTGAAACTTCATTTCGGTGACTTTGTAATATGATGTATAATGTAATCATATATATTTTCACAATATAATAACTTTTATCATCTTAGTGGTTGGAGCTGAGTATGTGGCAGCATCTAGCAGCGGATGGTGGTACTATTCTACTAATAATTTATACCTATCAATTATGCGCTAATAGTACCACTATGCGCTACTAGATGTCTATATACTGCGAAGAATCAGGATTAAGCAATTTGCTTCGTGGATTTATATATAGAGCGGTTCAGTTTCGCCTTTCATATAATTATATAATATATTTAGCGGCCGCAAGGGGGCGTTAAAAGCGTTAAATGGTTGCACGAGCCATTAGAAGTTACACTTCAAAAAAAACTATTTTACATATAAGTTAAAATAAATAGAAGTAAAAAAAAATTTAAAAACTATTTTGATTGCTAGATATTATATTTAAAAAATTAGTATAAAGATTTGGTAATTAATAGGTTGGGGAAAAAGTATTTTCGTATTTTTGTATGAAAAGTCAAGACATTTTTTTCAAAGTTTATTTACATTTATTTACAATATATATGTACCGTTTTGTTGAATAACTTTCTGCCATTTTGTGGGCAGAGACATTATCCCGTTACTGTAGAAACTTTGGGACTTCTGATCAAAAAAACGGGACAAATAGTTTTGGCAGTCCTCTCTTGAGGTCAACCTTACAGAACCTAAAGAATTCTGAAGAGACCGAAACAGGTGAAAATCTGAAGGCGCAAGGTCAGGGCTATATGGTGGATGCACTAGGACCTCCCAGTCGAACTCTCTTAATTTTTGCTGAGTGGCTAAAGATGTGTGTGGTCTAGCGTTATCGTGATGAAAGACCACACCCTTCCTGTTGATCAATTCCGGCCGTTTTCTCTCGACTGCTTCCTTTAATCTCATCAGTTGCTGGCAGTAAAGATCAGAATCGATGGTTTTGCCGGACGGTAAAAGCTCATAATGAACAATGCCCTTATATCCCACCATACACACAGCATCACCTTATTTCGTGTTAGGCCAGGTTTGGCCACAGTCTGTGAAGCCTGGCCAACTTTCGACCACGACCTTTTTCGCACGTTCTTGTCGTACGTGATCCACTTTTCATCGCCAGTTATCAATCTCTTCAAAAACGGCTCGGTTTCATTACGTCTCAATAATGAATCGCAAATGAGTACACGGTTCATTAAGTTTCTTTGAGTGAGCTCGTGTGGCACCCAAATATCGAGCTTTTTTGTATAACCAGCTTTCTTCAAATGGGTCAAAACTGTTTTGTGGTCAATTCCCAGTTCTTCAGCTACATCGTAACTACTAATATGCCGATCTTGCTCCACTCTTTCAAAAATGGCGTCCATTTTATTCGTAACAGGGCGACCAGAGCGAGGTGCATCTTTAACATCAAAATTTCCGGACTGAAAACGTTTGAACCAAATTTGTGCTACTCTTACTGACACTGCATCAGGTCCATAAACATCACAAATTTTTTTCACTGCTTGAGTTGCATTTTTGCCTTTTTTATAATAAAATTTTAAAATGTATCGAATTTCTTCATTAGATTCACTCATTTTTACGGAGAGAAAAACAAATGAAAAATAGCGGGAAACAACTTTTTGGAGTTTACTCCTTAAGAATCGATTTACATATATAGGCCCGGGGTATGAAAATTATGGGGACCAAAATCGTACTAGTCACGTGACTGTCACACGAAATGCGTTATGCAGTCACAGAGCATATAAATAAGAGTCGGCACTCCATACAATGTCCTGAGCTCTTTATAGTCACAGAATCGCGCTAATCTCAGAAACCACCAGTCCGATTTTAAAAATTCTTTCAGTGGTATATAGTCCATTTATCGAGGAAGGCTTTAGGCTATATTATATTTTCAAATCAATTAGGGATCCTTACTATAAGTCCAATAATGTAACCCAAGGTGTAAGAAAATGACTCGAAAATAATTCTTACATCGTGAACGCTGCGAAAACTATTGATTCTAGAATAAAACAATGTACTACACTTTTACAGAACATAAATTTGTCTATAAAAAAGTCCGCGATGGCATATGTCTAACTATTGTAGTTATCTCACAATAAGTGTTTTTTGAGTTTTTTAAAATAATTAAATTGATGTCGTTATAAAAATGCTTTATTTTGTACCTTGAATTTAACTTTCCTGAAAATAAATTACTTCAATAAAAAGACAGATTCAACACCTTTCTAGAACTGTTTGAATAATTCAATTCGGACATTTAATTCCAAAGATATCGCAAAATACAAAATGTAAGAATTCATTTCATAGGGAAATAATTAGTTACACTGATGATGTATCCGACTCGGACAGCTCGGACCGCGACAGCTAGCAGGTAGATTTTTTTACGTTTGTTTGTTGCTAAAAGGTACCGGTGGTCCAGATGTCGAGAACCCCACTTCTGTATAAAGTAGTCGCGGGTTCGAGTTCTGGCTCACAGCAATGACTTTTTGAAATTGTTTGCTGAAGTTATGTGTATTTAGATATCGATGACTATAAACTTTGTGCCTGGTATGGCAGTAAGTTCGCCACCTATTCCATTTGGGATGAATACATAGTGGCGAAACGAGGTTTAACAGCCGCTGCCTACACCTTCGAGTAGAAAAGGCGTGAAGTTATGTTTTGTTGTTGTTTCACTCTTTGTCATCATATCGCTCAATACTTTAATCAGAATTTAAAATTTAAAAAAGTCTCGGTGGCGCAGTCGGCGAGCGCACGGCCTCTGATCCAGAGGTCCGGGGTTCGATTCCAGACACTGGCTCACACCAATGACTTTTCGAAATTGTTTTCGGAAGTTATGTGTGATAAATATCGATGACTGACAAACTTTGTGCCCGGTATGGCAATAGGATCGCCACCTATTCCATTTGGGACGAAACATAACGGCGAGACGAGGCTTAACAGCCGCTGGCTACACCTTCGGGTAACAAAAGGCGTGAAGTTATGTTATGTTTAAAATTTGTAGTATTTAATAGTATTTTGTGGTATTTTTATTTATAAAAGTTACTAGCTTTTACCCGCGGCTTCGCTCGCATTAAATCCATTAAATAGATATCAAAGATCATTACTATAGAAGTTAACCAATATGATAACTCTGTTTTATTGCTTGGCTGGAATTATTAGGTTTTAAAATTACTACTTACAATGACGTTTAAAAAACTAACAACATTTTTTAAGGTAAAATATATTTCTCTGTAACAAAAATAAATAATTTTGGACTGTAACAATTTTATAAGAGTACTAGCTTTTACCCGCGGCTTCGCTCGCATTGAAGCCAATAAATAAGTATCAAAATCATTACCATAGAATTGAATCAATATAATAACTCTATTTTCTTACTTAGCTGGGATTATCAATTTTCAAAATTACAACATTAGGTATGACGTTTAAAAATCTCACAATATGCTTTATTAAAATGCAACAACAAACGGTAAAATATATTTCTCTGTAACAAAAATAAATATTTTTGGACTTTAACAATTTTATATAATATAAATGCAGAGTATTAATGTAGGATATTTTTGTAGACTATATTATAAGTTTCTCCTTAGGGTGCAAATATATGTTAATTAAAGAGAGAAAAAAGAAAGTATCCTTTATTACTTCTAATACCCCCAAGAATATATGTACAAAGATTCATGATGATCTGTTGAGTAGTTATCCCGTGAAAGCGTAACAAACAAACTTACATTCGCATTTATAATATTAGTATGATATGAAGTATGATAAGTAATAAGTATAAGTAAAGTTAAGTATAAGTATAAGTATCAACCCTGAATACTGTAATACCGTCCCTCGCGAGGCATAACAGCCGCTGCCTACACCTTCGGATAGAAAAAGGTGTGAAGTTACGTTACGTTATCTAATTTACGAATACTGTAAAACTTCATTACTGAAGTAGCTAAATTTGACGATTTTTTGACAAACAATTGTTTTATCTTTCGTAATTTTTTTAAATTTTTTTTAATATAAAGTACCCTATGTTACTTCTAATACCTTCAAGAGTATATGTACAAAGTTTCATGATGATCGGTTCAGTAGTTTTTGCGTGAAAGCGTAACAAACAAACTTACATTCGCATTTATAATATTAGTATAAGTATATTAGTATAAAAGTATAAATATAAAATGTAGGATATTGTTGTAGACTATTTTATAAGTTTTTCCTTCGGGTTCAAAAATATGTAAATTACTTTAAAGAATATGTGTACAAAGTTTCATGATGATCGATTGAGTAGTTATCGCGTGAAAGCACGCAAACAAACTTACATTCACATTTATATATTACTAGCTGACCCGGCAAACGTTGTCTTGCCAAAAAATTAAATTTAAAAAATAGGGGTTGATCGTAGGGGGTTGAAAATTCTCAGACTTACCCGATATGAATACAAAATTTAATGAGTCGGTCAAGCCGTTTCGAAGGAGTGTGGGAAAATTGTGACACGAGAAGTTTATATATTAGAAGTAGGATAGGATAGGAATTAGGTTACATTTTTATTGTATAAGGGGCAAACGAGCAGGCTTATGATAGTTACAAACGCCGCCCATGGCCACCTCACCACATGCAGTGTTACAGTTGCGTTGCCGGCGCTTACAATGGGATATGGGTGGGGTCGGGAGTGGGTTTCGGTAGGGGAGGGGAAAAGGGATTGGGCCTCCGAACACCTCTCTCAGCGAGTGAAACGCGGCTAAGGCCACTTTTCAGCGATAATCTGAGAGGTCGTGGTATTCCACGGGTCGAGCCGGCCCATTCATGCAGCGAACACTGCGTGACTTTACCACTGACAAGGTGTGACTGATGTGACTGATTTATAATACATTCTAGATATATGTAATAAACTTTACATTTTTAAGATCGTGATATCTTTTAAAATGTAGTAAATTTATTTCGATAAGCGTAATCGCTAGACTGACATCATTTGACTTATAAAAAAAAAACACTCACTGTGAGTTAGCTACCCTGGTTTGAACATATGGTGGCCCGTTTTTTTCGTTGAAGTCAACAATAGTGACCATATAAAAAAAAATTGTTTATGTTGTATTAAAAAAAACTAAAGGTTGAGCAAAAACTTGGGACAAGTTCATTGCTATATTCATTGTTCATAAGTGGCATTGCTAATAAAGCTTTCTTTGAAGTTGTAAATAATATCAATGTCTTGGTTGTCAGTACGCTAATACATACTAGCTAAGCGAGTGACACGTGTAATAATCGTGCCTTATGGCACTTTGTTCTCTCTGCCTACCCCGCAAGGGATCTGGCCTGAAGTTATGTATGTATCAAGAACTTGAATTTAAATAAATATTAGTGTTAGATAGTCCATTTATGATGAAAGCTTTGGGGTATTAATATGATTGCGGCAATAATCTTTTGAGTGGAAAATGTATAAAATATGGCGGTACGAAGTTCGCGCGGTCTGCTAGTATATAATAATAAGAGTCGGCACTCCATACAATGTCCTGAGCTCTTTATAGTCACAGAGCATATAAATAAGAGTCGGCACTCCATACAATGTCCTGAGCTCTTTATAGTCACAGAGCATATAAATAAGAGTCGGCACTCCATACAATGTCCTGAGCTCTTTATAGAAACACTCTTTATAGCGATACGCCATTCTCTATTACGAAGAAATGTGTTCATATTTGTAGACAGTAAATATTTATTTTTGTAAATAAATACCGTAAAAACATGTAGAAAAAAACACCCCCAGACGAGGGATCGAACCCGCCCCGACCTTGTGTTATCGGTAGTGCGGTTTACCGATGCACCACGAGGGCCGTATGTATAATCGTCTAATTACCGTCCTCTTTACCAATTTCGACACATTTTCTAGGATCGGGTTTGTTTGTTTGTTTGTTTTTTACATACATACATATACGTAAGTACGTATTGCAGGCGGAGAAAAAAAAAATTATATTATTTATAAATTGTGTTTTTATAAATTGTGTTTTTTGAAAATTATATTTAAGTACGAATTACATACTAATAAAATAATGAAATATCAATAATATTTTTCGATCTTTGGTAATGAAACGAGGGGCGCCACAGTAGCATCGCCAACATCGTACTCCTAATAAAAAGTGTGTGAATCTCGGAATCGGCTCCAACGATTTTCATGAAATTTAGTATATGTATAGGGGGTTTCGGGGGCTATAAATCGATCTAGCTAGGAATCATTTTTAGAAAATTTCATTTTATCGTGTTTTATCGATAATTAACTTAAACATCAACTTACTTTTTTATTGGAATTCCTGACATCTATTGGCGAATGTGAATTAGGTATTTGAAAAAAAAAAATATTGATTTTTTTTTATGTATTTTAAAACTTTATTATTAATAATATTGATATTTAATGCAAAAACTTCAAAAAATTATTTTTTCAATTAATTATAAACAATTAAAAATTGATGAAATTTAAATAAAAATCACGTGACTATAAACGCGCCATGATTGGTCACTATAGTTGTGACGTCATAATGTTATAGCTATTTAATAACAGTACAGCGTTTACGGCTAATACTCATGTCTAGACAATAATATTGAAAATTTATTGCTAAAATACGAGTTGTTAGTTGATTTAAATTAGTTATGTGTGATAAAGGATTTATTAAGGCAAAGTCTGATAATATTCCTGATGTTGATATATTTATGATCACCGATTTTTTAAGAAATGACGTTCGACGACGACGACGACGACGTTTCTTGAGAAAGAATTAAGAGTAAAAATAACGCGTCCGGGGATGTATCTTGTACCTAGTTATCCGATTTTTGCAGCATCTCCTGATGGAATGACAAGCAATGCCATTGTTGAAGTAAAATGTCCCACCAGTCATAAATCATTGGATATTTTTCTAGCAAAAGGTAAAGTCAGCTTGAAGTGTAATGCCCAAATGCAACTACAAATGTTATTGACTGGTAAAAAATAAAGTATCTTTTGTGTTGCTGATCCACATTTTGAAGAAAATAAAACTATTTACATTAAAAAATTTATTTACTGAACTTTCCTTAAATATATAATAATTATTTGATTTGTATACTTAGATAAATAATAATTAATAAAAATGGTATTAAGAAATACTTACATCGAAATGATCTTCACAACAAAAAAAATTCGATTTTGTTTGGGGATTATCACGGTGCACTGCTTGAAACCATTTATTTCGACATTTGTCATCTTGGGGAACATTTAAAAACATTTTATCAGGAGTTGCCTTTGTAGTATTCGTACATAATGGTACAAAACAAGAAGGATAACTTTTGAGGTTCGACATTTTTAATATAAATTTAAATATTTAATAATGACAACAAAATTAAATAGATCAAAACACTGTATTTATTATTTTTCTATCAACTGCAATGAGTGAAAACTAACATTAAGACGTCACACGCGCTCGGGTTTGTTCGGGAGTTGTCGGCGTGTCTTCGGTACTGGATTCAAAAATTTATTTTTATTTTGAAATAACTTTTGAATTATTGCGAAAAAAAAAAAAAAAAATGTTTTGTTATAAAACTAATATATAATCTTTCAATTTATCACAAAAAAATTTTTTTTTCAAATACCCAATTATTTTAAATTGTGAGCACTTAACTTGCTTTAACGACAACAACACTAAAGCTATTCCAGCAGATGGCGTTGTTAACTAATTCCAGCAGATGGCGTTGTTAACTAATTACTATTTGTTTCTAATATAATATGTTAGTACATAGTATATATTAGTATATATTTATTATTGGAGTTTACTCCTTAAGAATCGATTTACAATATATAATAATAAGAGTCGGCACTCCATACAATGTCCTGAGCTCTTTATAGTCACAGAGCATATAAATAAGAGTCGGCACTCCATACAATGTCCTGAGCTCTTTATAGAAACACTCTTTATAGCGATACGCCATTCTCTATTACGAAGAAATGTGTTCATATTTGTAGACAGTAAATATTTATTATTTTATTTTATAATCGTTCTTGAGGAGTAAACTCCAGTCGTGCGTCGGAGCGGACACACACTTTTACTTTTTTTATTTTTTTCTTTTCTTGATAATGTAACCTTTTTAATGTTACCAAAACCAGCCAGACACAAATAGTACAGTCAAAGAAATTTTATAATAAGTTTATACCTACGTTATGCGAAAAGACTTTTTCCCCGACCTAATATTATAAAACAAGAACGAGACGAAAGTATCGAGACAGCACGTCGCGTTTAGTATTGATATTAAACGCTATTGATAGAGCTTTCAACGGCGACAAAACTTCCCGCATAAGGATTTGACCGAGTGTTTCTCGAAGGATGGCGCCCTCTGCCCGCGAAAATTTTTCCCTTTAATAGAGACCATTCGTTCACCATACGTTCGGACCACTTTGTTTCTGTACTTCGTGTTGTTTACGAGTCATTAAAAGATATTCAAATTTTTTTGATGATTGCACGCTTCTTAAAAATCGAAGGACACCATTGTAGCACATCGTTGAAAGAAAGACATTTTCAAACAAAATAAGTAGCAGATTGCCATACGCCAGGCTCAGATTATTATTACATCTAGTTTCCCAAAAGCCTTTAGTATACACCGGGATAAGAATCCGGAACCTACCGAACAGAAGTCAGCTTTTTTCAGACTTATAGATTTAAATTTAGAGAAGGTAATTATGTTGTAAGTAAATAAGATAATGTTACCTCTTCTGGTGCACGTTTAGCGATAACCATAGCTCGGTTCAAGTATTGTATGGGTAGAGCCACGTGTCCGAACACGTGGAAGTCTTGCAGTGACAACAGCTTGAGGAGCACCTCGATACCTGCACGCACAATTTAAAACTTTTAATAAAATTGAAAAATGGTTTCAGCAAATCAGTATTTTTTTATTCAAGTAGAAAAATGACACAACACTTTATATTTATGATGAATCCAAAAGAAGAAAAAAAGTACATTACCAGTTGTGGAGTTGGTGGTGACAACCATGGCGACCAGATGCCTGTTCGCTTCGACGAAGCCGAATCTCGCTGTCATCTGAGGGAACTCCACCATGGGACTGGTCACGTTCACGACCAGCATGCAGTTCGTGATGCGACGCATGTGACCTGATATTATACAGCGTAATATGAAAAATAGTCCTCAGGGAAGGTAATGTTTTAAAAGTAAAAAAATAGAGTGTGTGTGTAAAAATCGTGCGTTATGGCGCTCTGTTCTCACTGCCTACCAAGCAAGGGATTTGCCGTGAAGTTACATATGTTTGTTCATTAAAAATAGTAAAAGCTAATTATTCTGTATCGCTGAAGAAGTTGTATTTATTGTAGTAGAATAGAATGAGATAATAATTATACAAGATTGGCAAGCGCTTGCAGTAACCTTGTCGCAACATCTACGTCTACTCTATACTACTATAGCGTAATTGCTACACGTTTAACATATGTTGTATTCATAAAAATATAGAGTCTTAGTGCTTGAGTTTCATATTTATTCTTTCCTCTTTTATATGCCCTCTGCCATATCTAACTCTTGCTTTTATAAGTCAATCAAAGTCTTTTGATGTTTTCTGAGTTCTGGCTTTCAAAAAGAGAGATCTTTTTGAAAAACTATAGAATTAAGAACGCTAATATTGTAGCAAACAGTTCACGACAAACGATGTCCAAACCATTCGAAAAAACAATTAGAAATTATAGCTTTATATGTATAGATTTAGTGTTTGCAAATCGAGAATACATACCGTTAACAAAAATATTGAACTTTTTCTCCTCTAACTCCAAGTACGTAATACCGTTGATGTCACGTTTGTGTCCCAATACGAAATGTGTGCGCAGGAAACCTCTCCTGTAGCCCTGTGATAAATTATGAAAATATTATTTCATAATTTTAACATAACATAACTTCACACCTTTGTTACCCGAAGGAGTAGGCAGCGGCTGTTAAGCCTCGTCTCGCCGCTATGTTAACGTCCCAAATGGAATAGATGGTGAACCTATTGTCATACCGGCCAAAAAGTTTTCAGTCATCGATATTTATCACACTTAACTTCCGAAAACAATTTCGAAAAGTCATTGGTGTGAGCCAGTGTCAGGATTCGAACCCGGACCTCTGGATCAGAAGCCGTGCGCTCGACCACTGGACCACCGAGACTATTGAATAAAATAAAATTCTAAGCTATTATAACAAATATGGAAAAGTGGTTAAATCTGGATTGTATAATGAACTATTGTTGGTCCACTCTCAAGCATCGTTGCATTGGTTTTGAATTTTATGAAAATTGGGATGTGAGAGATAGTACCTGGAACGGGGTGAGTAGCGTCACTCTACCGGTGATATTGTTCTCGGTGTTGCCCCTGTCGAGGGTCCATGATGAGTTGATCATAAGTAATCCATCCTCGTTATACTGTAAACGAATAGCCCTATGAATATGAAGGTTGTAATAATTTAGGCAATCACAAAATAAATAGTCATTTTACGTTGTATATCTGCTTAGTCAACTTTCATTTGGAGTCTATCTTCGGCCACGTGCTTAGAGTTATAGAACCGTGTGCGAGATGTTACAAAGAGTGACATAAAAACTTGAAGCAACGAGAGAATACGTACCTGGAAACTCAATAACGTATCAGCACTCTTTTTCCAGATGACTCTATGCTTAGCGATGGCGGCCGCTCTTGGTAGAGTCGGTATGGTAGAGTTGACGACCGCGTTTATCTCGCCGTAGAACTCGTTAGTTTTAAACAGATAGTCAGCCAGAAGATTGAAAGCTAGATGATCTTCTTGCCAGTTCATGCTACCGTTGATGGCTTGAAGATTATCGTGGTAGCGCCACCTACAAATACGTGAAGTGTTCACAGAAGTGCCAAGAATTTTCTCCTTTGAATGGTTGCCTAACTTCTAATTTTTTTATAAATATATGTGTATTATTTATTTCTATGGACATTTAGGGATTTTCAAAGGACGTCACTAATATCACAACAAAATTAACATTTTCGATACTACACACAGCGCCCTCTAGTTCCAAACTAAGCAAGGCTTGTGTTGTGGATACTAGATAATGGATATTAAAACATATACACTTTTCTTTTGCAAAGAAATACCCAAAACACATAGAAAAGACTCGGATGCCATACAAACATCCATGATTATCACAAATATGTGTACTCGGGTGGGAATCGAACCAGCCGATCTCGATTCCACAATCGGTAGTTTTACCAATGCTACTCATCAATATCCCCCCCTTCTAGGACAGTGGGACAGTAACTTACATGACATTGAAGCTGGTGTCCCTCCAGCCCGAGAAGGGAGTGTTCAAGCTGGACAACAGCGCGTACACGGTCTCGTTGTGCGCCTCCGAGTACATCTTGACCCGCCACAGTATGTTGGCGTCGTTCGACCATCCCATCCGCAGGTGCCATTGACAATACCAGTCTGTAATTAAAATCGGATCTGTAAACTAAGACAGATTTTCTCACAAAGTTTAGTGGTCGTGACCTCCCGCTTGCCAAGCATTCTTGTTTTGTTACTTTACGCCCCTTTTCTACCTAAAGGTATATGCAGCAGCTGTTAACGGTCGACTCGGCGAAATTTTATGTGCTAAATGGGATCTAGGTGGCGGAACTTATTGGCATACATCGAACACGACCTTGTCACTCATCGATATTTTACACACAC
Organism: Euproctis similis; assembly: GCA_905147225.2. Classification (NCBI taxonomy): domain Eukaryota; kingdom Metazoa; phylum Arthropoda; class Insecta; order Lepidoptera; family Erebidae; genus Euproctis; species Euproctis similis. The sequence goes on from LR990106.1 coordinate 20,924,385, forward strand.
AACGTCCAAAAAGAATTCAGAGAATTTATTAGTGTGAACCCACGATTTTTTTATTCAGAAGCAGGGTGCTCGACCTCCAGATCACCAAGTCATATATCATCATTCGTCTAAACTAGGCAAAGGCTTTTAAAAATATACCTCTCAGTAAGAACTCTCCATCTCCAGTGATCATCCTGCCGGGGTAGTAGAGAGATACGTGCGCGGCGCGGTGCCACGTGCCCTTGTTGTCCAGTTGGATGTCGAGGCTCACCTTCTGCGAGGGGTCCCGGTTCATGTCCCAGTTGAATGCCGTCGACAGGTGCTTTTGCAAAGCAGTAGCCGACCGTTTATAAGAGAAGTGGAGATCTCGAAGTCTGTGGAATTTCAATATTTCGTGACTCAATTGACAGCCTCTGATTCAAATCCGGATCGAAGGACCATAATCAGAAGCCTCAGAAATCTTGACTGAAAACACAACTGACTTATTTAACTCAAATCTTGTAGAGATTTTAGACTTACTGGTCGAAATGTACGTCCATAATAACATTGGTGTTATTACTGAGGTCCGCGTCCAGATTGACGCTGTAAACCTTTCCGCTGATGTCCACCTCAACGTACGTCGTGAAGTTCTGTTCAGCCAACAGTATATAGCGTATAAGGGTGCGATATTTATCGTCGTTGTATTCTCCCTGGAAAATATTATATTCATTTACTTAAAATTATAGTAAACTTTATAATAAAAAAATAAATCAAGTATAAGTCAAATTATAGATGCATAAAAAGTTATGCTTAAGTTATGCTTAGGCTTTATTCAATTGCGCCAGAAAAAGAATTATTTGGTAGAGCCACGTAGTTCGCTGCATGAGTGGGCGGGTTCTCAGAATATCGACGTAAAGTGGCTAATGAAGCATTTCGCTTGGCTCGTCCCTTCCCCTCTCTCCTCTCCATCCCACTTCCGACTCCTTTCCTATCCTATTTTAAAGGCCGGCAATGCAACTGTAACTCTATTTGTGTTGCAAGTGCCCATGGGCGGCGGTAGCTGCTTACCATCAGGTGACAAGCCAGCTCGTTTGCCACCCCTAAATCATAAAAAAGTGTATATGTTTTTCAGTTTTTGTATATTGATAACATATTATTCATATATACCTAGTCATGCCATAAATATTGTATGTAAAATGACAGATTCCAAATTCAAATGTAATATTTTTTTATTTTTAGTTGTAACAGTATTTATGGCCAGACTAAGTATATATTTATTTCTAAGACTTTCGCGAATCTCACTCATTGATTAAAACAACTTTTAGGATTATAATAATGGGTAAGTAATAAATAAACGCGATATAATCCTAAAAGTTGTTTTAATCAGACTAAGTATATATTATGTAAAATACCTGTCCAATGAAAGTAATTTGTCTATTGTCCTGGGTGAATCTTGCGTCCACTCCGATGTTCTTGAAGTGGCTGCTACTGATTAGTGCCTTTACTCTGAAATAAACGGTTTTTTTTTCTGTTATAGTAAGATGTATTTGTCAGAGCGTGAACTCGGTGGCGCCATCTTTTGAGTATTCTTGAACTACCTTTAGTTTCTTAACACTCTCTTCTTTCATGATAATTCTGCTTCAATTTTTTTACGTCCCAATAAGAACAGGTGGTAGAAGTTATTACCTTACATGGGTCTCAATTTTATCAGTCATTATATTTATCATACATAACTTTCAAAAACTCATCGGTACGATCCAAGATTCGTACCTAAGCTTTCTTGATGCTTGTATTGTTACTCATTTATCATGGATTAACTAAATCTATAACTCATTATAGATAAGATATACTATATGTACCTACTATGTATATTATTATAATATATATATATTATGTGTTTTTATAGATAGTGATGAGTGAAAAATTTGTGCTCGGTATAGCAATTGGGTGGCCACCTGTTCCATTTGGGACGTAAACATAGCGGTGAGACGAGGCTTAACAACCGCTGCACCTTCTACACCTGCTACACCTTCGGGTACAAAAAAGCGTGAAGTTATGTTATGATATTTATAGATAGGATATACGTACCTATGTGATGCCATATTGGTTTTGGACTGATCTTGGTAGAGGGCGTCTATGTTAAAGTCCACTCCAGTGAACCATACTCCAGCAGCGTTTACCTAAACAATGAGATACCAAGTTAGGAAATAAAGACAACTTAGGCTAATATAAGTTGAACTATATCGAATACCAAAATGTGACTGTCCGAAATATGGTTAGGGCTGTGGGTGAAAGCGAGGGAACAGATGCCCGCTTATCGCTGCCGAATACGAGAGAGAAAGAGAAACCAAATAGACTACTGCCGTAACACGTTACGTAACGGAGCCGTTTACGTTCCCATAGGAAGTTTTAGTTCAAAAACTCTCATATGCACCAAATAGTATTTAATTAAATGAACCTGGATTTGTCAAGCGACATTGTGCCAAATAAATAGTTCCAACTTAATAATAAAAATGCGATAATAAAAATGTTTGTCAAGCTTTACTCAATGAACCTATGTGAATAATAATTTTAGTAGAGAGCTTGAGTCTCGAGGAAGAATGTATTAATGATTTTTATTACTTCATTATCAGAGATTTATTAAGTTTTAAGGAGAAAGAAAATTATCTCCGCGAAGACTACAGGAATATTACAAATTATGCTTAAACTTCAATCAGAATATCATTTTAATTCACGAGGGTGGTGGATTTTCGGAAAAAAATCTTTACTTCTTCTTTCCCTTTCGGTATGGCAATAGGTTCGCCACCTATTCCATTTGGGACGTAAACATAACGGCGAGACGAGGCTTAACAGCCGCTGCCTACACCTTCAGGTAATAAAAGGAGTGAAGTTATGTTATGTTAAATCTTTATAAAGGGCAGGATATGGTAGTGGAGTTAGGAGAAGCAAAAAAGAGAGAATGGATTAGAATTCATATTATTTTTCGAAGGCATTCAATAATTTTATCAAATTATCAGACGTATAATAAAATGTTAATAGTGTTTATCTAGTTATCGTACTCCGGCAATAATCCAGTTATAAATTGTATAATATGCACTGTGTGATACTCAATTTCGTTCAACCGACCATCGGCCCATTAGCTCAGTTGGTTAGAGCGTCGTGCTAATAACGCGAAGGTCGCGGGTTCGATCCCCTCATGGGCCACAAGTTTATTTTTGAACTTGTTAAGTAGAAATTAATTAAAAATACAGAATCAAAAGCCGAATTTTTGGTTTATATTTGATTATAGAACTAAGTAAATGTGTTAACTTTTCTCAAAACTTATTATATTATTTACAATAAATACAATTAGATTACTAGGTGAAATTAAATTTCTCCGCATCTGGGTCTACTGGCAGCGTGCCCAGAAGACTATCCGCATTGCCTTACTGAATACTAGATGACATGAAATACCTAGGTGTCGAAGTTCATGTTTCAATGTCATCTGTTATTCTCTCTCTCTTCCAGGTTACAGCTGGATGCGTACAGAGAGCTAAAACATTCCCTTTCTAAACTGTTAAAATATACAACCATAAAATGTACTGCATTATAACGCAGTAATATACTGCTTAGTCCGCCAACACTTAGCGTGAAGTTAAGTTGTTATTGCAAATTATACAATACCTGAAACTCGTTAGGCTGTTTCTCATGCACTTTAGTCTTGATAACGCACGGGTACAGAGTCGGTAGTGTCATGTTCAGCTCGGCGTCCAAGTACAGCTGAGTACCAGGGGGGAAGTACAAGTAGCCGGACACCAGGATCTCGCGGGACTTTGGATTGAAGTTCAGTAAGGCAACCGCCGTATACTTTGGGCCGATCTGTGAGAGAACATTTATTTATATATTATGGCAAGCAACCTGATGGTAAGCAACATGCGCAGGTCATATCAGTAATATAATAACATTTATGTCACGAGGTAAATCTCCAGGTCATGACGGGGCTGAGCATTGAGCATCTTCGGTACGCCGGTGTACATGTTTCGAGGGTTTTGTCACTGTTATATAATGAATGTATGGCTCGTTGTTATTTACCAGATGAGATGACGCGGACAGTAGTCGTCCCTATCGTTAAAAATTAATATAGTGAACTCGCGAATGCATCCAACTATAAGCCTATCTCTCTTGCCACTATAATAAGTAACGTCTTTGACGATGTGCTTAATAAACAACTGAATAAGTTTATATAGCCTCATGACTACTAGTTCGGATTTCGACCTGGACTGTCAACGGAAACCGCTGTGTTGAGCCTTAAGCACATACTATACAAAACGTAGAACACCTATAACACACTGCAATACAGATAGTGTTACACTTGCATTGCCGGCTTTTAAGATAGGACAGAGAACGAGTCTAAAGTGGACTCACGGTTAATGGTACGCATTCACCGTACGAAACACGGCATAAGCCACTTTACCTCGACATTGACAGAGGTCATGATATTTCGCCAGTGGAACCAGTCCATTTATTTAGCAGATCATTATATACATGGCACATGCAACTTCACTTTATCTATCAGTATTTTCAAGGATATATTTAGGAGATACTTACACCCTCAAACTGGAATCTCATATCAATAAGTCTGGGTTTGTTCAGAGTGAGATGTGTGACGAGTTTCAGTCCGTTCAGTCTATCAGCACGTTGGAATCCAAAGGTGAATGTAGGGTCCAGCTTGAGCTCTCTACTAGAAGACACGTTGAATCCAATATCCATGTGGCTTTGAGTTTTCTAAAACAATATTTATTATAAATGCAAAAAAATATTTTGTTCTCTTTTTACAAATCTAGTTTGGTACTCATTCATGTGAACCAAAAAAAAAAAATTAAAAGAACATTTACTGATTAGGCAAAACTAATATTAGCAATATTACAAGTGTGAGGTTTGTGTCCGGCTCTCTGGATCTACGGAACTGACTCTGAAATGCCAAGTTGTTAAAAAACCCGAATGCATTATTAAAACAATTCTTAAAATTAAAAAACTTCTTTCATCTTTTTACTCTAATATAATAAACTAACACTTACAATGTTCTTTAATACTGCATAGAAATTATATCCAGGATATGCTGAGAATTCCATAGACAAATCTCCGTAGACATCGTGCCTGTAGCCGCCAGTGCTCTCGCTATAGATCCCCTCAACCTTGATGGTCTGCTTCGAGCTCTTGTAGAACTGATAGTCGAAGTGCAGCTTGGCGCCGTGCGTGGGGCCGTTGATGGTGTAGTAGCCGGTCAGGTGGCTCGCCAGCTGCTTCGTTTGGAACTCCGCTTCTATATCGCACTGGGTGACGCTACCTTTCGTTTTCACTTTTATCATACCTGAACAAAAATGTTATTTAAAACCTTTATGATCTTAATACCCGCGTATTATTGGCAGCTTTACATCTTACTGCTTGATGGCGAAAGGCCTGGTGCATATTTCATGGGCTTACACCATCAAAATGTATACATTGGCGTTTAAACTGTAAATTTTCGCTTCAATGCCCGAAGGAGTAGACAGCGGTAATAACGCTTACCAAACTTATATTACAAGAGATACTCATTGTCAGATCAAAATCGTCAGTCGTTTACAACACCCACTGGAAGAGATGGGGGTGTGGCATTGTTCTCTAGATCGGAGCAACACGCTTAGTATCTACTAATTATATTTAATTAACTTCTCACCATTCCCTTGCGGGGTAGACAGACGCTCAGAAGACAAGATTCTTACACACTTACTCGCTTCTCCAACTTTCATAACTCTTATACTAAGACTTCTACAAGGACATATTCAAATTTATTGTGGAAAGTGTGCCGTGGCCGTTATGGACTCCTACATTCTTCCACTTTTGCACTATATATCCGCTTAGTAAATTTTGCAAATTACAATTAATAAGTGTTATATTATGCTATAGAACTCACCAGCTAATTCAGCAACTCTATCATCATCGACAATCCAGTAGGCATGTGGAACCCACATGTACCCATATTTGATATCACGCCTCTTCAAAGACATCACCGTGTCAAACTGCTTCCTTCCATCGACGTCGAGACTGGCCGATAGTGACTTATCGTAAGGCATGTTGCGGTACATCGCGTTCGCTTTCAGTGTGCTCTTTTCTGATTGGAGTTCAAGCAGTGCTGAACTTGTAGTGTTAGATATGGATAGTACAGCGTTGATCATGCGCTTGTCCTGTAAATTGTGATAAATTATGAGGTTTAAAAATTTGATATAGAAATGTTACAGGCTAGGCTGATATGCCTGGGCATTACAAACATTGCTGAAGCGTTCAGGCAATGTGTTTATTGTATTTGGTTAGCGGATCGCGAATCTATTTCAAACTCCCACTCCTCCTCAACTCCAACTTCTAAAGAAAAAAATAAATATAAATATGTGAGATATACTTTTAATCGATTACAGGGGTCTCTTTTTTGGCCTGTATAACTCTAAATGGATTCCTAGTTTGAGGGGTTGTTTTTAAATTCGTCGTAACGGTGGGAGCGCGATATTCTATGTGATCTTCTAAAATTTCTACGGTGAAAAATAAATAGCATTTTTAAAGCAATAGTCAGGTAAAAATGTCTCTTACTACCATAGTAATCTATACATACAAATAAAATTGAAGTGCCTGTTTTGTAACATTGTAATAACTGGTTTTTATTACATTCATATGAATATTTACACGGTTTATACACCAAAATGAGATTTTATTTTTACAATTTTCGTCTGTTTGTTTCGGGTAATCTATGAAATGTTTCGACCGATCTTGACGGGACTTTTATTGACAGGTAGCTGGTGTAATAAGGAGGCGTAACATAGGATACTTTTTTAGCGAAATCTTTTATTTCTTGCTTCTGAGGGGAAACAAACTTCGCCGGGTCAGCTAGTCGATAATAATAGATTTTGCCATCTCACCTTACTATCTGGTGTATCAAAGGAGAAACTGACGACGTTGGTGGTCTCATTCTTGTCCCAGTTGTATTCGAACGCGTACGATTTGGCTGTCGGGTCAGCCTTCTCCAGCGACAGGATGTACTTGGCCGGACCACTCATCAGGAAGTACGGGGCGTCGCGGAGATTCGTCATGTTCGGGAACTGAATAAAATATCAACCATTGAAGCTCGTGAATTACTTTTAAGCTATTAGCCTAGAAATAATTTATAAGTTTTATATTTGATACACTTAAATGTATCTTCATACCTTTAATACTTGAAGGCAGGGACAATTAATCTCAAAAATCGACGCGCGTGCTTGAAAGGAGTTATGAAATTCAAATAGACGAGTGAGGCGTGCAAGAAGCGTGCCTTATGGCGTTCTGTTCCTTCCGCCTACCCCGCAAGGGTTTTGAAGTATAGTTATGCTATGTTATGTTTGGGACAATTATTCCTATTGACATGTCGTATTTTTCTTTATTCTTATTGGTAGAGGGGAGTACATTTTGTGGATGACCCACTTAACTTCGAAATTATTTTCTATTTATTGCTATTTGTTGTATTCAAATTTATTGAATAGTAAGAGAACAGATAGCCCAAGGATTTAAAATTAAGATGTACCTGATAAGAGGCGCACACTTTGATACCGATGGCGTTGTCGAACGTCGACCAGCTGCACGTGTTCTGTTCCACTCTGTTCTTGTTCAAGCCCTGTTGCTGTTTCTCTTCCTCGCCGTGGAGGATTATCAGCTCCGATCTAATTATATTCACACTTAGTAAGAAATGCTAAAGAAAAAATTGTTTGTACACATAAGCAAGTCAAAAGTGAATGTTTGTAATATAATTTTTATTTTTGCTTCTAACATTTTTCTTCTACCCTATGCCGACCGGTGAAGAATATTTTTACAGTCTTGTTAAGAAAAATATTTTTTTATTTGTTAGGAGGGCAAACGAGCATGCATGTCATCTGACGGTAACTGACCAGAGCCGCTCATGGACACCAGCAACAAATATAGTGTCACAGTTGCGTTGCCGAACTTTAAGGGAGTAGCTAGAACTTTAAGGATGGGGAAGGGAGGTGGGTCTGCAGGTACTTCTCTGACCGAACGAAACGCGGCATGAGCCACTTTATGCCGATCTTCTGAGGTACACTCCAAAGGCTACTAATAGGCTACACTCAGGTGAGTGTGTGTAAAAGTTACACAACCTGATACCTCCACCCCCATTCTATCGGCGAGCTACCCGACGTACCTATCGTCTATACCCGTACGTAGTCAAAATCCCACCTGTACGAACTAAGCGCTTTGGATCTTCCTTCGGCTGGTGACAGGAACAATCTACCTGCTTCGGTGTTCCCCGTTAGCTATAAAATAGGTCTCTTCAAAAAGCGAGTGAACAGGCTACTAACTGGACAGTGCGTTTCACCATCAACGGCCTCGTCGTCACTTACCATTAGGTGAAATGAGGTCAAGCGCCGCCTAGTAAAATATAAAAAAAAAGTTCGAGCCGGCAGGATACAGCGAATTGCTTGACTCTACCACTGTTAGACTTCATAATGATAGTAAGTACTGACAGTTCGCTGCATTATATGGGCCGGCTCGACTGGTGAAATAGCACGACGTCTCAGAAGATTGACGTAAAGCGGCTCATGCCGCGTTTCGTTCTGTGAGAGAGATTCCCGAAGGCCCACCCCCCTTCCCTATCCCGTGTCCCTTAAAGGTCCGCAACGCAACAGTAACACTAGAAGTGCTGCTGGTGTCCATGGGCGGCGTCGGTTGCTTAACATTAGGTGACACGCCTGCTTGTTTGTCTTCCTGTCCCCTAAAACAAGTGTTGTGTTGTGCAGTTACTTGGCGGCGAAGATCTCCTGGCGGTCGGTGGGCAGCGCCAGCAGCAGGCGCGCGCGTCCCGGGCCGCGCAGCTGCAGGCGCGCCTCCACCGCCGTGGCGGTGTAGAGCCGCCAGTTGACGCGCAGCCCGCCCGCGCTCAGCCCGCCCGCCGGCACGCTCATCGTGGCCGCGATGTTCACCGCCACGCTGCAACACCGATGGCGTTTTACAACCGGTTTTTAAAGTGAAACTTCTTATGCGACGTGCGATCGTTTAACGCATATAACGCCCCGTTAGCCGCAGATTGCTGTCACAACTTTACCCGGACTAGTCAAAAAAATCAACGAATAAAATTGTATTTTCAGACTGTCACCTTGGATAGGTGACAGTCCTAACCACGGCAGAGGTTGCTGAATTTTGGTGATCGGGCCATCTATGTCCATAAGGTAAAACTACTGTAAATAAAGATGGCCAATGTAGATTCGAACGACTATTCTCAATGGATATAATGAACGCACTGTAAATAAAGATTATCAATAATAATGCAGTGACGTGAACGACTAAACATAATAACGTAATAAACATTTCGACTCCACGATATTTGTAAGTCTAAAGTGAGTATTTTTTCTTTTTCTACAATTTTTTCTCTTAGATCTTACCTCGGTCGCAGTTTCCCTTCAAAGTCGAGATTACCAGACTGTGCGTACTTGTCCGAGAGAGTGCCAGACATTTTGGTGTTCACGTAACTGGTGCCCATGAGGTTCATGTTCATCGGAAGACCACAACCCGTCGGTATAGAGAAGGTCGTGTCAAGGAACAAAGATGCTTTGTCGTAAGAGATTTCCTAAAACAACAGTTGCGACATCAAATTGAATATAATAAATTAAATTCTGTCAGAATTCAACCCGCTCGACTGTTGAAATACCACGACCTCTCAGATGATTTTCGTAAAGTGGCTAATGCCGAGTTTCGTTCGGTGAGAGAGGTACTCGGAGGCCTATGGTAAGTGACCAGCGCCGCCCATGGACACCTACAACACATATAGTGTAAAATTTGCGTTACCAGCCTGTAAAGGGAGTAGGATGTGAAAGAAGGGGGCGGAGGGATGGGCCCCCACATCCACCCCTCTTACCCAACAAAACGCAGCCCCTTTACGTCGATATTCTGTGAGGCCGTGGTCCATTCATGCCACGAATTGCGTGGCTCTACCACTGTCACAAATATGAAGGGAGAATATTTATTAGAATTAATTTACCTTTCCGGATAATATTTCTAGTATTCTGAGTTGCGGGTTCAACTTGGCTAAGGACGCCATTATCTCGTCATCTCCTTCCCCGCTCCAGTATGAGATTTCGTTGCCGAATACTTTGATACCCAACTCTGCCATTGGGAACCTGTTACAAATATTTATGTTAATGATATTAAATTATTAATAGTTAAACGATGGTTTGTATAAACATTGAATTTTAATCTAAGTAAGAAAAGGGCCAATTCAGGTATAAACGATAAATAAGGATACATCTTGCCAAACTGGCCACTATTTAAAATTTTTTTACATACATAAAAACATAAAATCACGCATAGTCCCTTGCGGAGTAGGAAGAGAGAAAGAGAAAGAGCACCAGAAGTCACGATTCTCACTCGCTTCATAACTCTTGTCATACACGCTCATCAACTTATAAAGCTCCTGCCATCACCTTCCTCCAGAACTCGTTAAAATTGGTCATGGAAAGATGGAACACCTTTTGCATTGTATATCTGCTTAGTCAATCTACATATCTGAACCATCGAAGCATGCCCTTCCTTACTTATACACCGACACTCTCTTTCAATCCGACTTTTTTCCTTATAACATTGTTTTCGACGCGGTCAGCGAGAATGTTTTATTTGGTTTTAAATAATACATAATTTCACGCCTTTTGTTACCTGAAGGTGTAGGCAGCGGCTGTTTAGCCTCGTCTCGCCGTTATGTTTACGTCCCAAATGGAATAGGTGGCGAACCTATTGCCATACCAAGCACAAAGTTTTCAGTCATCGATATTTATCACACATAACTTCCGAAAAACAATTTCGAAAAGTCATTGGTGTGAGCCAGTGTCAGGAATCGAACCCGGACCTCTGGATCAGAAGCCGTGTGTCATAATACTAATAAAAATATAGAAACTTAAAAGGTTACTTGTGTTTGAGTGCATCGTTCTTGTATTCCAAGTTGTCGATCTTCTCCCGGACCTCGTCGGCTTCGTTCGCTGAACGGAACACGCGTAAGTTGCTAATCTTTTCGGTCAGTTTGTTTTTATTGAGAGGGCCCTCGTTGCCGAAGTACTTCTCGAAGTAGCGCTCGAAACCTTCCGTGCGGGCTTTCATCTGAAATTTCACAAAATATTGAAGTATTATCCCTTACAATGATTTAGATGTGTTGACGAAATGGGCAGAATTTTATAATCATTAATATGGCCACATATATTTCTTGATTTATTAACGCATCAACTTAGATTAAATGACGACCCTCGTGGTGCAAACCTACCGTCTGCAGAATCGAGGTTGGCGGGTTCGATCCCCACCCGAGTACAAATATTTGTGACAAGCATTAATATGGCGTCTGGGTGTTTTTCTATGTATTTACAAAAAAAACAACATATGTATTGATATCCGTTATCTAGTATCCATAGCACAAGAAATTTAGTTGCTTAGTTTGGAACTGGAGGGCGCTGTGTGTATTGTGTCCAAGATATTATTATTATTAATTAATAACTTATTAATTTTATCAAATACTCATTTACTTACTTAATTGAAAATACTTTCTACCGTTTAAAACTTTTTTTGTGATGATAAAGCTATACTATTAGATACTAGTATTTATGTTTAGAAACTAATAACTTAATTAATTACCTAGATTGTAAGCTAAAAATAATCTATTAAGTATATTAAAAACATACCTCAAACAAATTGACAGACTCTCCGAACATGTCGACAGTCAAGTTGACAGACATCGACCGAGGTATGTAAGACTCGGGCGAGAATATCACATTAGCTTCGTAATTTCCACCTGCATAAGAAAATATTACCTTTTCAAACATTCGTCTAATTTATTTTTCGACCTACGTTTCCATCGCGTTTGGTTTTAAAAAGTTAAAAAGCTTGCCAAAAAAATACATAAATTTATTATAACAACAAATAGGTTGTATGTTTTTAATTATGCTGAATCATAAAGAAAATAAAAACAAAAATGGTGAAATTAGCAAACCTACGCACAAAAACTTTTACGTAAATCGGTAGAACCATTTCGGAGGAGTGTAATTACAAACACCGAGATTTTTATATACTACTACTAGTTGACCCAGCATACTTTGTTCCCCATCAAAACTAATTTTTATAGCTAAAGTGCTAAATCTCGAAAATTATCACTTTTTATTTACTACATCATACATGAATTATATATATAAAAACCACCCCGTTGACACCCTCTATCTATTAAAAGAAACCGCATCAAAATCCGTAGCGTAGTTTCAAAGATATAAGCATATAAGGGTGCAGACAGCGGAAAGGGACTTTGTTTAAAACTATGTAATTATTAAAGATAAGGAAATTGGTAGATCCTAAATTATACAGTCCATCTCACCAGCATTGTATTGGTCGAAGAACACGCTCTGCTCGTAGTTGCGGCTGAACATTCGGAAGTCTGGTGGATCGTCCAGTTGCGGCATCTGGTTGCCGGTGAGGAGACCTTGGATCTCCACACGCGATGGCAATGAAGACTGGCCCAAATTCTTGAGGTGACTCCACACGAATGTTGTTGCTGATGATACCAAATCTCCGTCATTATTTTTAGTTTTTAAAGTGAAACTTTTATTACATCGTCTCAAACTTTTTCGTCTGCGTGTTGCATGTCGCGTGACGGTCGGCCGCGGAGTAGGGATAAAGTGAAAGGCGCTCGTTAGAGCGCCTTTCACGTCTATTATCGTTTATTTATTTATTTATTATTAATTAATTACCCAAATATACACTTTATTTTTGTAAATAAATACCGTAAAAACATGTAGAAAAACACCCCCAGACGAGGGATCGAACCCGCCCCGACCTTGTGTTATCGGTAGTGCGGTTTACCGATGCACCACGAGGGCCGCATGTATAATCGTTTAATTACCGTCCTCTTTACCAATTTCGACACATTTTCTAGGATCGGGTTTGTTTGTTTGTTTGTTTTTTACATACATACATATACGTACGTACGTATTGCAGGCGGAGAAAAAAAAAATTATATTATTTATAAATTGTGTTTTTTGAAAATTATATTTAAGTACGAATTACATACTAATAAAATAATGAAATATCAATAATATTTTTCGATCTTACCGACAGAATAATAAATATATACTAATATATACTATGTACTAACATATTATATTAGAAACATATACTTAATTTTTTGCAGTGATAAACTGTAATAAAAGCAAAGCAAACACACATTGACTTCGTGTTAGTTAACAACGCCATCTGCTGGAATAGAAATTTCATGAAAATCGTTGGAGCCGATTCCGAGATTCCAATTTTATATATATATATATATATATATATATATATATATATATATACAAGAATTGCTCGTTTAAAGATATAAGATAAGATAGTGCTCTTTATATATGTATTTGTCACATTTTCATAATAAATCGAAATATCATATTTACTGGAGGAAAAAATATCGTTTTGTTTTGTAAAGATCCTTTGTTGTAATGTTGTTAACGTTTAATAGGTGTCGCGTTATCCCTAGTGCCGTAGCTGGAATACTTGTCGATTCGGGCGACATCTATCAATATAATACGATATTACGGCAACCTAGTAGCGCCATCTAGGAATTATTGTCGTGACCACGTAAAATAAAAAACATTTATTAAACCCTATTAACAAATACAAGATGGCAAGTAAATTAAAATAGCCCTTATCGCACAATCCCCTGAAAGCCGGTGACGTCCGGTTCGATTTCAAATTAAACTAGTTTTCTCTCTCTTTGCAAAACTGCCACTGACTTGTAACTAACGAATTAGTGGAGGAAGCAGACTGCCTTTCTTACTTTACTTAAGTTTCCAATTCCAAAAAGTGTGCCAGGATTCGAACACGCGACCTATGCGATTCGGAAGCCGTGTGCTCGACCACTGGACCACCGGAACTACATATATGTGACACAGTTATGTTCGTCAATTTATTAGCGATAAGATAGTGCTCTTTATATATGTATTTGTCACATTTTCATAATAAATCAAAATATCATATTTACTGGAGGAAAAAATATCGTTTTGTTTTGTAAAGATCCTTTGTTGTAATGTTGTTAACGTTTAATAGGTGTCGCGTTATCCCTAGTGCCGAAGCTGGAATACTTGTCGATTCGGGCGACATCTATCGATATAATACGATATTACGGCAGAATCATCAATAGTAGCAACCTAGTAGCGCCATCTAGGAATTCTTAATCTTCAGTCGTTAACTTCCAAAGAACTTGAAAATGATGAGATTATCGAATTAATTGATTTAAATCTTTAACTTAAAGTTAAACGAAGCCAAAGCAAACTTTTAAAAAAATTGCTGTGAAGTAACTGTTTTACACTGTTGCACTCTAAAAAAATATAAATGTTAATCATTTTATCAGAATCATCAATTTAAAAAACTTACTAACTAAATTATTGAAAAATAATTATTGAAAAAATATTTTGTTTATGTATATTTAAAAAGTAGATTTAAAAATCAATAACCTAAATGTCTATAATGTGAAAAAAAGTTTCACTTTTACGGTGGTTTCATAAAACCACACAATTTTTTTTTTTATGGGATAGGAGGGCAAACGAGCTAGTGGGTCATTTGATGGTAAGCAACCACCCATGAATACCGCGGTGCGTTACCGTCCTTTAAGGGAGTGGGAGGGGAAAGGAACGGGGAAAGCGGATCGGGCCTCCGGATACCTCTCTCACCGAACGAAACGCGGCACGAGCCACTTCACGCCGATATTTCGAGAGGCCGTGGTATTTCACCGGTCGAACCGGCCCATTCATGCAGCGGACTGCAAGACTCTACCACAGTTTAGTGGTAGTTCACTTCATCGTAAATGTCAGATATTAATTATATTGCATTAGTACAATAAAACATAGTGGCACAGCGGTCGAGTACCTCGCTTCTGAATGGAAAAGTCGTGGGACTCACACCAATGACTTATCGAAATTCTTTTAGAGGTAGAAACCTCGAGTCAAGGTTTTAATATGCCACTACTTACTCCTTCATGTAGAAAAAAAGGCGTGAATTTATAAATAAAAATATAAAATCCTTACGCCTTTCAATATATTAAGGGCAGATATAACATACAACAAATTACCCTGGTTAACAGCTTCGTTACGGAGCGTATGGAATATCTTGCGCAGTGTCACCAGATCTGGACACTTCATCACTTGAAGATACGACGCCAACCTTACTTCTATGTTCACGTAGTCAGCACGAAAGTTCTCCAAGAAATATTCACTGTAATCATAGCAACATTTTGTGCCAGGATAAATTTCCTGATCATGAGAAGAACTTGTCAAAGATACATAATATATACGATTCATGTTGGATTCAGGTATTTTATTTATTTACAGCAGAAGCAACAGAGGAAAGAACTTTTATAGCATAAATTTTTAATTCACACACGTCTTTTTTTAAGTCATACACACGCCGCGTCGGTTTTTAAGGTACTCTAGCTGCTTAGTAGCTTCACATAATGTGCTTTCTCTGAAATGGACCCTTCTCTTTCTGACCAGCTCTTTTTGTTTGTATTAAATAAATAACTTACCGTGTCTCAGTGCACGGTGTGCGTCTGAATGCGTCGATGGCTGCAAGTCTGACGGGGACAGGTACAAACTTATCGCCTATAATGTCCATCAGAACGTCGGAGATATCCTGTTTGAACCCACCTATGTTGCCGAGAGCTTTGGTTGCTATTATAATCTGTGGTGTAAAAAAATAAGAAATCTAAATAAGTTTTGAATTTTTGCTATTAAATTTTCTGTCAATAATTGTTTTAAAATATTAAACATAAATAATATAATATGTCTCGGTAGTCTAGTGGTAGAGCACCCCACTTCTGAATCGAGAGGTCTACCAGTTTCTAATCCAGGCTCTCACCAGTGAGTTTTCAAAATTATTTTCGAAAGTTAGGTGTGATATAATATGTCGATGACTGAAAACTTTGTACCCGGTATGGCAATAGGTTCGCCACCTATTCCATTTGGGACGTAAACATAACGGCGAGCCGAGGCTTAAAAGCCACTGCCAACACCTTCGGGTAGAAGAGGCGTGAAGTTATTTTATGTTATATGTGTGTTAGACTGGTAGAACTGGTAGACAGCTGATATGAGAATAAAAAAAAAAAGGTGCAGCATTCAAAATGTGTATCAAATAATTAGAGGAAACGATTGAAAATACGGGAATTCAAAATGGATGTATGTATAATAATATCTTGAGCACAATCCACACAGCGCCCTCTAGTTCCAAGCTAAGCAACTAAATGCTTGTGTTATGGATACTAGATAACGGATATTAATACACATATACTTTTCTTTTGTAAATACATACTTATAATACATAGAAAAACACCCAGACGCCACACAAATATTCATGTTTGTCACAAATATTTGTGCTCGGGTGGGAATCGAACCCCCGACCTCATTGCTGCAGCTGGTAGTTTAACCAATGCGCCACGAGGCCCGACACAATCATACACATAATATATAAGTCCACAGAATGTGAAACTTTTAAACAGCTGTGGAATAAACGATAGTTGGAGATATTATATGATTTAGAGAAATTCTCACCTTATCTCTGTCTTCTCTCGTTTTAATAACCTCCTTACTAGATATCTCTTTTACAATATTCTGAAACTCCTCCATAATGGCTTGGGGTGTTTCTTCTTCACAGCATACACGTACTGTACAGGAAATACAGGACAAGTAGCGAAAAGATAGATGATAACTAATATACCAAGAAAATAGACCAAAATCTCTAAAAGTATTTTGGGCAAGAGACACTGGACCGAACATCAGTTCGGATCATAGTTAAATCTCCAGTTTTTCTCGTCGATATAAAGTACTTAACAATTTTAATATAGTGTTTGAAATTTTATTTTGTTATTAAGGGGTCGATATCAACCACTTTGGGAATCTCTGGTATATATTAAATGTACTTACATTCTTGTCCGCTGTGTTTACAGTACGAGTGCACCATAGACGAGACAGTGAAGCTGATCACTTTGTCATTCTTCTCATGACGCAGAAGTTCCAGCATGCTGTCCAACATCTGATACTTTGGTCTGAAACATACATAATATTAGGTCGGGGAAAAAGTCTTTTCGCATAACGTAGGTATAAACTTATTATAAAATTTCTTTGACTGTACTATTTGTGTCTGGCTGGTTTTGGTAACATTAAAAAGGTTACATTATAAAGAAAAGAAAAAAATAAAAAAAAGTTGTTTCCCGCTATTTTTCATTTGTTTTTCTCTCCGTAAAAATGAGTGAATCTAATGAAGAAATTCGATACATTTTAAAATTTTATTATAAAAAAGGCAAAAATGAAACTCAAGCAGTGAAAAAAATTTGTGATGTTTATGGACCTGATGCAGTGTCAGTAAGAGTAGCACAAATTTGGTTCAAACGTTTTCAGTCCGGAAATTTTGATGTTAAAGATGCACCTCGCTCTGGTCGCCCTGTTACGAATAAAATGGACGCCATTTTTGAAAGAGTGGAGCAAGATCGGCATATTAGTAGTTACGATGTAGCTGAAGAACTGGGAATTGACCACAAAACAGTTTTGACCCATTTGAAGAAAGCTGGTTATACAAAAAAGCTCGATATTTGGGTGCCACACGAGCTCACTCAAAGAAACTTAATGAACCGTGTACTCATTTGCGATTTATTATTGAGACGTAATGAAACCGAGCCGTTTTTGAAGAGATTGATAACTGGCGATGAAAAGTGGATCACGTACGACAAGAACGTGCGAAAAAGGTCGTGGTCGAAAGTTGGCCAGGCTTCACAGACTGTGGCCAAACCTGGCCTAACACGAAATAAGGTGATGCTGTGTGTATGGTGGGATTGGAAGGGCATTGTTCATTATGAGCTTTTACCGTCCGGCAAAACCATCGATTCTGATCTTTACTGCCAGCAACTGATGAGATTAAAGGAAGCAGTCGAGAGAAAACGGCCGGAATTGATCAACAGGAAGGGTGTGGTCTTTCATCACGATAACGCTAGACCACACACATCTTTAGCCACTCAGCAAAAATTAAGAGAGTTCGACTGGGAGGTCCTAGTGCATCCACCATATAGCCCTGACCTTGCGCCTTCAGATTTTCACCTGTTTCGGTCTCTTCAGAATTCTTTAGGTTCTGTAAGGTTGACCTCAAGAGAGGACTGCCAAAACTATTTGTCCCGTTTTTTTGATCAGAAGTCCCAAAGTTTCTACAGTAACGGGATAATGTCTCTGCCCACAAAATGGCAGAAAGTTATTCAACAAAACGGTACATATATATTGTAAATAAATGTAAATAAACTTTGAAAAAAATGTCTTGACTTTTCATACAAAAATACGAAAATACTTTTTCCCCAACCTATTATTTTCACACATAACTTTTTTATGGAATTAGGGGGGAAACGAGCAGGCGTGTCACCCCAGGGCTAGCAACAAACGCCGCCTATGGACACCAAAACACAGTGTTATAGTTACGTTGGCGAATTCTAAGAACGTGGGTTGGGAAAGAAAGGGAAGAGGGGCGAGCCCACTGTGGATGTAATTTTCCGTTGATAAATTTCTTGGTCCCTCCATGTTTCATTAAACAAGTAGAGCGTGTTCGTACCTGGGTATCATCGCCATAGACATGAGCCACTCGTGTCTCGTGTCTGAGTCCACTTTGTTCGTCATGATCATATCCTTGATGAGCTCCACGGAGCCAGGGCTCGCGATGTACGGCAGCGCGTCAAGAATGTGCTTACTGGAAATTTAATAATAGAATTAAATTAATATTGCATAATATACAAATGCTTATACCCGATGGCAGTAGGCAGAGTTCCATCTACCGAAATTCGCTTCATCCACGTTCATATTTCTCATTACGCATCTTAATAACTTTGAAAAATTAACTCATAAATTTGGCTCTAGTCGCTTTCATTAGACCTATTTGTAGTAACTATATTGGGAATATTAATGAAAGAGCTTATTTTTTTTTTAGGAAAGCATAATATAATGCCGCCCTTTGACACCTGCAACGCAGTGTTACAGTTGCGTTGTTAGCTTTAGAATGGGCTAGGGAAGGGATCGGAAGAGGGACAGAGAAGGGAGACGGGAAGGGGTTAGACCTTCGAATATCACTCTCACAGATTGAAACATGGCATGTGGTGGAGTTCGTGGTCTTTCACCGGCCGGGTCATATTGGGGCCAATGCAAGAGCTTAATATGTTTTTTTGGGATAGAGTGCAAACGGGCAAGCAGGTCATCTGATGGTAAGATACTAGCGTCACCTATAGACGCTTGCAACTCAGGTAGTGTTACTGGACCGACGTTTAAGATGAGATTAAGAAGGGGGTCTCACCAAACGCAACGCGGCATGAGCTATATTACGTCGATACTCTGAGAGGTCGAGATAAGGAGGTTCATGCATCAAACTGGTAGTTCTACCAAAGTAATTATAAAAAAATGTGTGTAGACATACGTAGCGTGTTCGCATATGGAGGGCGCCCTGGCCAGCAGCTGCGACAGCGCGGGGTAGTCCAGCGGGCGCGCGGCGCGCACCAGGCGGCCCCACAGCCCCACGGTGGAGCTGCTGTCCATCTTGGCGTCCACGTCGGACGCGTGGTCCTCTGTCGTTGTCTCTTTAACCCTAAAATATACAAACACATATAAAACAGGTTCATCGAACGAACTTGACTTTTATATTGACGACAGTATCTTCAGAATTACTAATTCCCTTGTAAATCAATTAATTGTATTTCCTGTGGTTTGATTAATTTTTGTTGCCGTATTTATGATTAAAAGCGACTAGTTTTATATTAATAACGATATCTGGCACTCGAATCAGCAGTGTATGAATATACTTCACTAGCTGACCCGGCGAACTTTGATCCGCATCAAAAGTAATAACTGCTGTCCCGCTATGTTAATACTGCAATATCTTCGAAAATATTCGTTTAAATTGCATGCTGTAAAGGGCCAAGATCATCTATATTGAATGCACAATCTATTTAAGACACTTAATTGGATAAAAAAATAATGCTGTAATGTTTAAAATCGCTTCGTAAATAGGCCATTATTTCTCGTAAAAAGTAAAAAAATAAAAATGGTTATTGTGGGTTATCCCTAAGAGACAGACATATGCCCTCGCGGACTTTTTTGTAGACATTTTAAAGTTGTATAATAATGTAGTACGTTGTTTTGATTTATCAATCAGGGTTCCGACAGCTTTTGCCATTTAAATTCTAAATCTTGAAAATTATCACTTTTTTTACTGCACTATACATGAATTATAGATCAAAACCACTCCGTTGACACCCTCTAACTATTTAAGGAAACCGCATCAAAATCCGTTGCGTGGTTTTAAAGATGCGCATATGAGGGGACCGACAGCGGAAAGTGACTTAAATAATAAAGCCATTTGCAACATGTAATTTAAAGGAATAAATATACGAAGATATTACAGTATTAACATAGCGGGACATCGCGCCGAGCATTAGTAACGGCCAAGACGGGTGCCGATGAATAGCACAAATACAATAAAAATCACTTTTTAATATTTCAAATTTTACTCATTTATTACTTTTGATGCGGAAAAAGTTCGCCGGGTCACCTAGATTTTGCATAAATAAATATACAAATATCTACTTACAAACATAATAATTTGAGAACATCTCTGGCCGCTCTCAATCCTGCACTGTTGTCACCCACGTACTGAGTGTGATGATGGAGTAGATTCGATCTCCGTGGTATTACTGACCAAGCTGCAAAACAAATACATAATTAAAAAAAATGTAAATCTTTACATATATAAATAAAATTGCAGTGTCTGTTTGTAATATTGAAATAACTGCTTTCTACTTCATTCATAGGATTTTTTTTTACAATTTTTGTCGGTCAGCCTGTTTGTTGTCTCTGAAATGGCTGGACCGACTTTGACGAGACTTTTATTAGCAGGTAGCTGGTATAATAAGGAGTAGGTAATTCAGGCTACTATTTTTTTAAAAATATCTTTTACTTCCGAGGTTAAACCTAGTTCGCCGGGTCAGCTAGTATAAAATATTTCGATAAGTATTTACTTTCGAAGTCATTGGTGTGAGAGTCAGGCTTCGAGCCCGAGACTTCATGATTCAGAAGTGGGTTGTTCAATATCAAGACATGAATTTATTATGATTTACTCGGCCATACCTGTTTTCAATAATATGTTACCGTAATTTAACAGAACAATGCCTTATTTCTCCCTCACACCCTTGGTGTCCCCCCACCCCCTGTCTCACACTCCTGTTATGCCAGCTTACATGAAACGCAATTATAACAAATACATACCCTTGGGTTGAGCATCCACCAGTTCGGAATCAGTGATGTTTAGTTCCTTAATGAGCACAAGATCTTGTACAATGGTCGTCATGGCGCCGGAGTTCTTTCCCGAGAACGGTTCGAAGAGATGTCTCTCTCTACAGTTCACAGATTTGTAAATGTGATGATCGATAGTTATACGACATTTGCTGTCAGACTTGAGCACTGGCCATGTTTGGAATTTCTGAAAATAATTAGATAATTAGCTTGGTTTATAGTACTGGGCCCAGGCTGGACACCACACACACTGAACGTCTGTAACACCACATGTGTTCAGGTGTCCATGGGCGGCGTTTGTTGTCCACCATCAGGTGACACGCCTGCTCGTTTGCATCTATACCATAAAAAAAACCAAATCGCCGAGGCTCCGTTGCCCAGAGTTGGTTCAAGCTTGGTTCGATCGTTGAAGACGGGCAGTTTCTATAGGCAGAGCTGCTAAATTACTAGATATGCATAGAAGGTATAAAAAAATGTAGTAAATTACTTACACTTTGGAAATCATATCGAACAGTTTGGAGTATAGACATATACTTGTAACGGTTTGTACATTGGGCAAGGTCTCGTGTCTTCACTAGTATAAGACTGGTGTTCTCTTGTCCACGTACTGTGTAGTCCACATTACATGTACCATGAACATCTTGCTGAAATAGAAAAATAAATTTAGGGTATGAAGCATAGCAATAGATCCAAAGACATTATAAAAATGTCGTTATGTATTCAAAGAGAGTGTCGGTGTAAAAGTAAAAAAGGGCGTGCTCTGATGGCTCGGACATGAGGAAGATGATGTTAGGAGTCTCGAAAATGGACGCGAGTGCATGAAAAGAGTTATGTAAGTCGACGAAGAGAGTGAGGGGTGTAAGAAGTGTTATGGCGCTCTGTTCTCTGTGCTACCCCGAAAGGGATTTGACGTGAAGTTATGTTATTATAAAAATCTTCACAATTACCATTGTAATAATGCTAGCGTTACCATCACTCGCTATCCATTTCTTCAAGACAATCAGTAGTGTAGTATGATTTTCATACAGCTATTTTAAAATTGAGCAGGGAACAAGGACAGGAGAATGTTCAGGATGCCTTGGGATATTAAATTCTTTTAACCTATTTATTTCTTCTGAGGGGAAACAAAGTTAGCTGAGTCAGGTAGCATTAAATATATAAACAGCACAACTAACATACCTCTACTCCTTTAAAATTGATGTCAAATCTTTTCATGGTGTTTTGAAAGAGTGCCAGTATAGCTCTTTTGTAGTTAAGCACCCAATCTTCTTCCTCTTGTTCTGGGCAGATCTCAGATATGGCGCCATCATGGAAGGCAAATCTAGTAACAATATATATTAATATACTTAACAATTTCAAAATATACTGGAATCTGGACGCAACACATTGATTATGATTAAATAATGATAAAACTTATGGCCAAAACTTTAATTGTGCAAGAGACATGACAATTTTTTTCATGTTTTTTAATATGGCAATATTCTGCAACTATCTCAGGTTACCTAATTGACACTAAAATCAAAAGCAACCTTCAGGAATTAAGATACCTATATAAATCTTTCTTTTGTATAATTTATTTAGTACTTTATTTAAAAAATATCTTACCTGAGATCATACAAGCAGAGACTGTGTATTAACTTTTCAGCTCTCTCCACTGGATAACTCTCATCCTGGTCTATAAGTGTAACATCAGTGAGCTGCAGGAAACCCTCACATGGACTTATAAATTGAATTTTTGGCTGTAAATATATAAGACAATAGTTAAAAATAATTCTGCATTTTTTTTTATGGGATAGGAGAGCAAACGAGCAGGCGTGTCACCTGATGGTAAGCAACTAACACCGCCCATGGACACCAGCAGCACATATAGTGTTACTGTTGCGTTGCCGACCTTTAAGGGAAGGGGATAGGAAAGGATGGGGAAGGGGGTGGGCCTCCAGGTACCTCTCTCACCGAACGAAACGTGGCATGGGCCACTTTACGTCGGTCTTCTGAGAGGTCGTGGTATTTCACCGGTCGAGCCGGCCCATTTATGCTGTAAACTGCTTGGCTCTACCCATGTTGTTATTATCAGATTTGGAATTTATCATATTTTCTTATAGGTAATGGTGTATTACTTTCATAAACTAGTCTACTTACCACAGCTCTGATATACAAAGTAGATTTGTTATTACTTGAACCAGCGAAGTAAGTCTCCACATTCACTTTGTATTCATAGTAGTAAATCACATCTGACAGATATTTAAACTTCTCCGAGGCTGTAATCAAAGTAAATCAGTTTGAAGTAACTACGTACTAAAAATAAATTCACTTGTCTCATTATATAAGAGAGTTAGTTTCACTGTAAGAAATGGAAAATTCTAAATAAAGTCTTATTTTAACTATTTACATTATTAGGTTACATTTTAGGCAGTTAGTAGGTTAGGTTGAGAAATTACTAATAATTTACAAATATACTACTCAAGTCATATTTGAACAATCATTATAAGACATAAAGCTGAGGTTATCTTTAAAAATTTAAAACATTTTTATATCTTTGCTCAAGTTTCACTTATATATAAATTCGTCTATTTATGCTATCATGAGATATATAAATTTTGGAATTACTTACGGGTGCATGTCGGAGCTCCACATATATAGGGATCTTTCAGGGAATCTGAGGAAGTGAAGTGTAGCGTTAGTAATCATACTAAAACAGGTGCTATATAAATTAAGACTATCGGCATTCTTTGTGAATCGGCGGACCTTCATGATATGGACGGGTGATACGATTAGTTCTTCAGATTAAAATTGAGATTTTCGTGTATTTATTGTAATAGTCCGTGCTTCTAACAGCTGTTTTCTGTTTGTAAGCAAGTGATTGAAACGTCAGTGTCATTACTGTCAATTGAATCAATTGGCCCACCGTGGTTGGTTGAGTGGGGCACAGTTTTTTAAGGTAGAATATGGCAACCGAGCGTGTGTGTCACCTGATCGCAAGCGATTATAATATATATATATATATATATTCTACCGCCGCCCTGGACATCTGCAGCAACAGTAGCAGCTGGTATACACTTGGTAGAAATTAGGGTGATCTGTTTCCCACCGTAAATAAAAACCAATAAGATCTTCGAATTCACACTCAATGCTGAACAATTTACCAATAGCATCGTCGAATTCGTGCGTGCGAATTTACGTACTCTCTGAACAGTAGCGTCACATAACTTTCACATAAGCCCTGCTGGCCCTTAATCTAATATGGTTAGGGCAAATAACCATCAAACAATATAACTCCATTCCGCTCAACGTACCAGATTCGAACTGCCATCTAGGTCCGTCATAAGCTTACTTTGATCATTCATCGTTTCCGCATTGATTATGCATTACCTTACTTATAATAAACATATGAATAAAATATAATAACATATGTATTCTCAAAATATAATAACATATGTATTCTCAATGTTCCGATGGAATTAAAAAACTTTAATGAAATATTTTGATTTACAATACAGATATACAATGCAAAAGCGGCTGGATGTAGAAGTCGAGGACAGCCAAGACACACGTTCCCTGACCAAATAGAACGTGTTTCGGAGGAAGGTGATGTCAAAAGCCTCAAAAATCGACGCTCGTGCATGAAAAGAGTTATGAAAGTCAAGGAAGCGAGTGAGGTTTGTAAGAATCGTGCCTTATGGCGCTCAGTTCTCTCTGCCAACCCTGCAAGGGATATGGCGTGAAGTTATGTATGTATGTATTTTGATTTACAATATCCAGGACTTTCAAAATAAAATGAAGAAATTATCTTGGTATCGTAGTCCGCTTGATAGACATTGCTTAATCTTTTCTACTTAAACAAGCACTTAATTTATAATGAGATGACTATAAATAGCTACCTATAATAAACAATTAGTAAATTCTTAGTCTAGTTTATTGAAAAATTAAGTGATTAATTATTTTATTAGAAGACACTAACAGAACACATATTTTCTCTCTGAACTCGGAAACGACTGGACAGATAGTTTCTCACTGTGTTTGGAGATTGTTAGAGCAGTTTAGAAATTTTATTTAAGGCTTTGTTTCACTAAAAACTGATTTCTGTGACAATAAGTAGTACCTAGTAATATTATTATAATTAGTCACAAGGAAAGCTGCACCAACCGTTAATATAATTCACTCTACGATATTATTCTAATGATTGAATTAATTATAACATATAAATTGGAATCAGTCGCACATTATATTGATCGCAAGATATTTATCTCTTGCTTTTGTTCCAAAGGTCAGGGTAGTTAGTCGAGTCACCCAGTAGGATTCAGCTATTAGTAAACAAGTAAGTTAACAGTCCTGGTTCAATAGATCATTATGTCGCTTGATAGTGCTTGCAAACACTATAAATATTTAATACATTTTCGGGAATATATGAGGCAGAAATAAAATGCTTATTTTCTCTACGTAGACTACGAATGATCAGCCCCGGATCTAGTCATGTAAGAGAAGAATGGAACACCCCTTTCAGTCGGTCCTCCCCGACGTATTGCCAGTAAGGGCTTACGGCAGGCTTCGCGCGCCCCTTGCGATGGTGAGAGGCTCGGGAAAAGCCGGGGATCGCCGGCCATCGCTGTCCGGCGACGGTGTCGGTAGATGCAATTCGTGTGAGGGCGCTCTTGCGCTGGTCAACCACCTGGCCCCGGGAAGGAGTTGTTGTCGGCGATCGAAATGTCGCCTCCTCTCTCCCCTTCTCCTCCTGCGGAGCGGCGCCGCGAGAAGTTCGTCCTCCCTCGCTCGCTCAGCAGTTTCCTTCGCTGTAATCACCTCCTCGCAGAAGGAGGCGAACTTACTCCAGGCCGCACCTTCGGCCAGCATGGCAGCTACCACACGAGGGAGCGACATAGTTCCCTGTCCTAACGGTAAATTGTTTATAGTGAACGACTTACCGCCCTGAAAAGGCCTGCTGACACTTCTATACGTGTAGATTAGCCGGCTACCAGTATCCAGCTGGTTCCAGAGCTGTAAAGCACGCTCATCTCACGTTGCAAATCCATGCAGCTACTCATTAGCCGCAGTCCAGCACAGTCGATTGCGCAAACCACTAGCAAAACTGCGCTACTTGTTATCCAGGCAAGTATCGGAGATTTAGTCCCCTTCAGCAAACTAACCGTTGGTACACACATGAGGTGCACTCACTGCACCCACGACTGGAGACCACGGAGCCCCTGTCCGATCGGTCTCACGCCTCTTGCTGCGCGCGGGATCACCCGAGTCCAACCTTAGTGTGCAGAGACACCGCGTGCGCCAACGCGCGAACGCCAGCGCCCGCAGTGGGGATTTTCTCTGCTCCCGCGGCAACCTGAACTTGCAGACGGAAACGTGGTTCCGTGTGAAACCTACCTACTTCGGGTCCTAGTAGATAAGCTGGGGAGCGACAAAATGGCCCGACCGCCACGACTCAATTGCGGCGCGGCCCAGCCCTCGATGGCAAACCTGAAGAGTGTGCTCAGCTGCATCCTCCACCGCGCCACAGTGCGGGCACGACGGGGTCTCCTCTCTGCCGAATCGGCTTAGGTACGACCCAAAGCACCCGTGCCCGGACAGCACCTGCACCATTCGGAAGGAAAGGAAACCATGCTGAAGTGCTGGCCGAAATTTCAGCCGTTGTGAACACCCCTAGTCCCTCCCCCGGGCAACGAGGAGCACGTGTGTCATCTGCACTGTTGTGCACTTGACACACGGACATAATCTGTTGATTACACTCGTCCCACGGAGGAGGGCTCCCCGCAGAAGCCAGTCAAAAGCCGATGTTCCACAGGAGAGGGCCCAAGACCGACCCCTGCGGAACACCGGATTCTGTGCCGTATCGCCATAGCCTGCCCGTCTTGTCTACCAGAAGACCGATACAGTCCTTCAGATAGTCGGCCAGGCGCCGTAGGTAGAGAGGCACCCCGTGATAGTGGAGCGTTTATAAGATCGTAGAATGGGGGACGGAGTTAAAGACGTTGGCGAAGTCGAATGACACCGCCACCACCCTGTCTCCCACGCTCGCAGGTTCCCGCACCCCTTTAGACGGGCCAACGCCTCAATGGTCGAACTCCCTCTCCGGTATCCAAATTGAGTGTCTGACAGATCCGGCCTCACTTGGCAAAGGTGATCGTTAAGGCGGATGGCGACGATGCTCTCCAACAATTTGCCAACCTCATCGAGAAGGACGATGGGCCCGCATGCTGGGACGGAACCCGTCGGCTGTGTGTTCTTGGAAAGGAGGCACAACCGTCCCTCCTTCCAGGATTTCGGAAACCTCCCAGTAGGAAGGCACGAATTGAAGAAGCTCCGAAACTTTCCCCCCATCTCGGTGGTGGCAAGAGTTAACGTGCCGGGCGTGGCGCGGAACCGGAGAGTTATCCCCCATTGAATTGTTCCCCCGTAAGCGACTGAACCGCCGCCTTTGACCGCCGCGACCTCACAGCATCTGATTGTCACGATCACCGTTTTCACTTCCTCTTTGGCGACCGAATCGTCTAGACTGGTCACCACCAACGCCGCCAGTTTACCGGCCGTACTAAGCTTGCCACGTCCGCGATTGCGTCCCGCAGCTTGGAAGCGTAAAGATCCGCGTGGAGGCCTGTGCTGTGGCTTGAGTCCGGCGGCACGACACCGATGTGATCCCCATCTGGGCGGGATCGACTACAGGCCGAGCGCGGGTGAGAACTGACGGAGTAGTCATACGAGATGGTCGGCAAAACATGTTGTTGTGAATGCCCTATTAAATAATTTGCTAGAAATAGTTCAAGCCTTAGAGGAAGTTTTTTTATGGTATACGGTAAACAAGCAGGCGTGAGCACCCGGTGGCAAGCAACAAACGCCACCCATCGACATATGAACACAGCTAGTACAGCACTTGCGTTGCTGTCTCTTAAATTGGAAAATGGAAGGGATCGGAAGCGGGATGGGAAGAAAAGGCTTTCCCTTTTGGGAGTGGGTTTCCGGTTACGCGGCATGAGTAAGTAGTAGAGTAGAGCGGCAAACGTTAAAATAAATGTTAGTGGGCGGGGGCGGCATTTTTCAGTTTTTGCCCCGCCGACTGATAGGTACCTACATGTCTAAAATTCAAATCCCCGTAACAACAGCAACAGAATTTTACGCCAAGTCCTAAACCTAAAGTTTGGGGCAAAAAGATCTAGAGCACAATAAGAAATGATTCCTACATGTGCCATGCTTTTAAAAAAAATATTATTACGCAGGTATTCTTACAACAGCTTACACTTCACATCGTTTAACGAATCTTTTAAATTTAAATATTTCAAAGGTTATTTAGTCGTTTCTATAGGATTAGCATTTCTGTGGGGGTCTTCAATTCGAGTCCGGTTCCTGGTTCAAGGCAATTCCTTTTCCATTTTTTTTTTCAGAATATGGTGTTTGGAATGGAAGAATTCAGGACAGATTCAAGGATAATGATGATTGACGATGTAGTGCTGGAGCAGGTGGATAAAATTGTAGAATTTGGATGCGCTTAAGAAAGATGCTTAAAAAGGGCATGCTCGGCTCTGGTTCCGGTCGAGGACAGCCACGACACACTTCATGATCAAATATAACGAGTCCACGAGGAAGGTGATGTCAGGAGCCTTAAAAATCGACGACATGTACGACATGAGATGAAAGTCAATGAGGCGAGTGAGCCGTGTAAGAAATGGCCCTTATTGCCGCTCTGTTCTCTCTTCCTACTCCGTATGGGACTTGGCGTAAGGTCATGTAGATAAGTATGTTTCAGATTATATCTGGTATACAATTAATATTTTTTTACCCCATCCATCAGTTCAATCATGTGCTAGACTTAAGGCATAAATCGTTATTGTACCTTAAGTAATTAGGGCAAAAAGTCGTTGGACTTATGAGTATGAATGTATACCGCATACATACTCATAAGTCTATCGATTTTATATGAAGAAACAATACCTATACTACGTGGAATTATGGACGTGTGACTAAAAGAGTCCTTTTCATATTTTTATAGCATTTATATACATATATTTATAGGTTAAATAATTACAAAAGCACAAAACAGCAAGATTTAAACAAAAGGGTATAAACAATAGAAATAAGGCTTTGAGTCTAATTATTATAAGTAAAACATTACAAGAAAACATTTTAAGTTTGATCGAAATTGCAAAAGTATATTCTATATCCTTACCTATAATAAAACGTACAAATTGTTCCGTTATTCGTAATAATTTTCAGACCCATGTAAGTTAAAAGAAAAAAATAAAGATTCTTAGGAATAAAAATACCGAGACATAAGTGTTATGGCTGATATTTGTACTCATAATTAATTATAACACTTACTGTGCAGGAGCAAGCTTAAGTGGTCTTGTTAAATAAATTCAAAGTAGGACTGTTGATAAAATATCGATATATCGAAATATCGATATTTTTCCTAAAAAATATCGATATTTTTTGTCGATATTTTTTTTCACGATATATCGATAGTTCAATATTGAAAAGTATTTCATAAAAATATCGACTTTCGATATTTTTATGAAAATATTTTTTTTTTGGACACAATAACTTAAATTATATCGTCATCGCAAACTTAAGGTTGTCTGGAAGAGATCGCAACATGCGGTAGGACCGCCTTTTCTACTTGATCGACATTTACTATATACTAATTACTTCAATGTAATGTGTAAAAATTGCGTACAATAAAGCGTATTCTAGTCTAATCTTAATATACTGTATTTAAAAAACTAATAAACAATCGTCAAGTCATCCCATAAGCAATGACAAACAGCTCCCCTTTACGAGTTCAAGCTAATTCTTGGCAATGAAAAATTTTTGCATCAAATTATAAGTGATTAGTGTTTATAGGTATCGCGTATTGTTTTTTTTTTGCTTAAAGACACTTTCACAGGGGCCCGCAGGGCTTATGGAAAACTCTTTGAACAACACCCTCTTTCTATTAATACGTAACATATGAATTTTCTGTACATGCATTTTTAGGAGTATGTATTTTTATATGTACCTACATAATTGATTAGTATCTATAATTTTAATTTCCCTAAATTATCTTATGTTATGTCATAAATACATAGTGAAACAATTGTCAATGGATGTGTTAAGCCACTGTTAACTATCACAACGATATAATTTACGTTAATATTTACGTTTATATGTTTGCTGGACGCAGCTGCGGTAAAAAAAAATCTATTATATGCATGTATTTTAAGAAATTATATTCAAGTAGTGTTTTTTGCACTTTGTCGTGAAAAGTTATCAAAGATGTGGAAATGCAACAAATTTAGCAACCCATTTGAAAAGGAAATCCATCATGCATTTGCAAAACTATCCATCAGAGTAAGTATAAATACTAAGAAAATAATCACGAAAAATGCAGAAGTAAACTATCATAATGAGTCAGTCGTATAGTTACTACCACCAAAATCAAATACTGACCTTACTGACAACGATACCGAAAACTAAATACATGGTATATGAAAGAGAAGATATCTTAATAAATAGTTTTTTACGATCTTAATTTACTACCTTTCGTCCATAGATGTTGAGAGAGTAGAGATGAATTCTACATAGGTAATCTTTAGAGTAGTTTTAGCTTATGGACATAGATGGCGATACGTTAGAATAAATGGTTAATATATTGACTGGTTAATTTACTGCCTCTATAACCAACGCCCATAGTATATTGGACTCGCTGGTCTTCACCGATCACAAAGTTAAGCTACGTTGGGCGTGGTAAACACTTGGATGAGTAACCGTTTTTATTTGGGTAAAATTGTTCACAAACAATATTTTAAAGCATTGTAATACGATTAATTTAAAACGGCAGCAAACGGGGCGTTTAACGTTTGCATGTCGTTTAAGAAGTTTCACTTCAAAATATCGATATATCGAAATATCGATATTTTTTTTCGATATATCATACCCCGATATTGATATTTTTAAAAATATCGATATATCGAAAATCCGATATTTTTAAAAATATCAACAGTCCTAATTCAAAGAACGCGGAGCACAAAGTACAAAAGAGCATAACTAAATTTTCTAGTAAATCAATAAACCATCCCTTATTTAAAAAAAAAATATATTCACACAACTTTCATAAATTTCAATTATTTATTATTTCTAGTTGTTTAAAATAATAATTGATAAATGAAACAAGGTAATATATTGTTCCTTTCATAATTATTCTTCTAATTTCAATAAACGTACTGTTCGGTACATGTTAGGTTATAATATTAAATAATTAACTTTAACATGAAAAACCTGAGATTAATATCTATCTAATTATATTTTTTATCACAGGAGCTTGAATTTATAAAAGAGTTTTGTAAAGTAAAATAACTTACTTGGAGATCCGTAAACGCCAGTGAAGCACCACAGACACAAAAAAATCACACACAAATTCATATTTCAGCTCAAATAACTTACTCATCCATGTTAGACCGTCTGATTCGCACGTTGCGCGTCAAATAACTCAAGCTAAGATTCCTTATCGACTGAGGGGTCAAAGTTTCGGGTCATAACAAACAATATTATCAGTATATATTATAATGACGGAACTAGCATTTAAATGGTGTAAACATTAATTAAATATAATTTGTAATATATGAATGATGTATATGGTGGTAAGTACATATCGTGCGGTTTGTTGGTTTACATGTGGGGAGAGGGGACAGCGGATATCAACGGCTCGTATTACCGACCGCCAGCACTGACTTTTAGTTTTGGCTCCCGTCACATAGTTTATTGTTCGTGTATTAATTTGTCAGTACAAATCTGTACATACCTTATAATATAGATATAAATAAGGTTATATCTGTGCATTGAATACATAAGTAATGCAAAATGTAATATAGGGCTCTTTACATAGGTACCAATAATAATGAATTTTAATATTGTAGAATGGATGATGCAAGATTGACTTAGCAGATATACAATACAAAATAAATCGGATAGATGTGGGAGTCGAAGACGGCCAACACACACAACAACTTCCATAATCAAATAAAACGAGTCCTAGGGATGTTAATGTCAGGAACTTTAAAAATTGAAAGTCAAAGAAGCGAGTGTGGCATGTAAGAATTGTGCCTTATTGCGCTCTGGTCTTTCTGCCTACTCGACAAGGAACTTGGTGTGAAGTTATGTATGTATACGTATGAACTACTCTATGTCTAACTTCAATTATAGGTATCATTTTATTCACAAGATTATCACCATTTACCACGGGACGGCTCTCACAAGTTAACAAATCACAAACTTTTTGAAGGGATCAATAAAGTGTGATTGGTAGGGTCCGACCGAAACTGGTTTTCCAGCCGAAACCGAAACCGAATGTTCGGCCGCCACTTCAGCTTCGGCCGAAACCAAAACCGAAACTCACGTGTTCGCGTATAAAATACTGAAATTTGATGCTTTTTCCCATCATTTTGTGTCAATTAGAAGAGAAAATGAAAAACAATGGGTATATGTATTAATTTTGTTGCAATCAACAATATAACTTTACGCCTTTTTCTACCTGAAGGTTTAGGCAAAATTTTTACCAGATATAAAAAGTAAAAAATATATATTATCCAATATTCAAATCGCTAATTGTTTTTGTTTAATAAAATACTAAGTTTTGGTATGTTGAGATATTACTATTTAATACACTGTTTTGTATTTATTCTCATAAGAATCTTCACTCTCTTTTGAGATCTATTAATTATTTTTTTATAAATATGATTATCTAAAAATGTTTCCTGTCCTTTTCCCACTTTAAGTGGGGTTGGCACAGTATGTCATCTCATAGCACTATCCACGTTGTCAAAAGATTTGGTCGCGGTTTTATGACCGTCCACCTGGCTGACGTATTCCTCTTTCGGAATGTTTTCGTTGGTGGGAATGGAAAGGAGTTGAAAGTGGAATGAGGAGGAGAGAGGGTTAGGCTTTGAGCCTCGAGATCCTTCCCTCACCGAGCCAAACTCGGCCTAAGCCACTTGACGCTGATATTCTCAGAGGTCGAAGTATTTAACCGATCGAGCCGGTCTATTCATCCAGTGAACTGCGTGGCTCTACCACTTATCTACAAACTTACATAATTTCACGCCAAATCCCTTGCGGGGTAGGCAGAGAGAACGAAGCGCCAAAAGGCACGATTCTTACACACCTCACCCGCTTCGTTGATTTTCATAACTCTTTTCATGCATGCACGTCAATTTTTGAGGCTCCTAATATCGCAGGATAAACACTGAACCTTCTTCCAGAACACGTTCTATTTAGTCATGGAATGTGAGTCATGGCCGTTCTCGACTCCTACATCCATCCGCTTTTGCATTGTATACCTGCTTAGTCAATACAGTGAAACTTGGTTAAGTGGGACCTGGATAAGTGAGAAACCTCCATAACTGGAACTCATGCTGAGGTCCCAACACTTTGGCACTGAATTACCTCTGTTAGTGGGACGAGGTAAACCTCTATATCTGGGATTTGTTCTATCGATTTATCATCATAGATAACATTGTTTGTTTACTATTCTACCCACAAATTCCACACGTAATTCCAAGTAACGTAAAGTCACGTAAGTACAAATTTTGAGCTTCAATTACCTTCAGTTTTAGTTTCGCTTTACTATCATACAGATGTTTATTAGAAAAATGTCAAAACGAAAGCTACAATCGTTATCATTACGTGAAAAACTGCAGTTAATATCCGTTTATGAAAGTGGGAAGACACGCGAAGAAGTTTGTGCCGAATTTAATGTGCCAAAATCTACTCTTTGTAGAATAATTCAGAGTAAAAATAAAATTGAATCACAATGTTCTGAAGGACAAGGAAAACTAAAACGTGTACGTTTATCAGAATATCCTGAACTTGAACAGTGTACAAATGAGACCTGATGAACCTGTATAAATGAGACAGATATTTATTTATACCTGTATATCTGAGACACTGGGTAAGTGGAATACCTCTATAAGTGAAACGACATTGCCGGTCCCTTGATGTCTCACTTAACCAGGTTTCACTGTATTGCATCATACATTCTTTCTACACGTCCGAACCGTCGTAGCATGCCCTTTCTTACTTTTACAGCGACAGTCTCTTTCAATCCGACTTTCTTTCCTTAAAACCTTGTTTTCGACGCGGTCAGCGAGGATCACTCCGCAGATTTAGCGCAGTGCCTCATTTCATGCACACTCTGCCATACCCAACTCACGCTTCCATAAGTTGGCTTTGGATTAGTACCGCATTATAAATAGCTAGCTGGGCTTTTCTGCTAACATTACTTGCGCCCAGGAATCTGCCCAACTCTCCATTTACGCTGTTTTCTAATACCACTTTCCTTTCTACATTCATCTAATTTCATAATAATATTTTTATTTTATTTTTATTTTTATTTATTTATTTATTTATAGATACATACAACATCAAGTAAATTACAAATAGTTATTAACAATAGTAACCAAAATACAGTGAACAGCTGGTACTTAATATAGGTTACCCTGTGCTATAAGTACCAGCGTCCTTCCAGTGATACAGAAATACATGTATACTACAATTAACATTACTTGCAATAATCATGGAGTAACGAGTACAGTGGGAACATGTAAATAAACCAATACAAAGAAGACCTCTGTGTGTTTTTGTGTGCACGTGTGTGTGTGTGTGTGTGTGTGTGTTTGTATGTATGTATGTATGTGTGTGTTTGTATGTATTATGTATGTGTGAGTGTGTAGGCGGTATTTTGTTCGATTGCAAAGTGCTATGTGGATTCCCATACATTCCAATAACCAAATACCATTATTTCAGATGATTTGGTGCAGTAGATGTTCTGTCTCATCGTAGGACTGATTCTTTAGCCATTCACTTACCATTAGTTTAAACGTCCTTGCGCCCAGGAATCTGCCCAACTCTCCATTTACGCTGTTTTCTAATACCACTTTCCTTTCTACATTCATCTAATTTCATAATAATAATTACTTAAATTACTATTACCCTGGGAATGTAGAAAGGACAGTTAAATTATAAAACAGTGTTAAAAGAGCGTAGAGGTATACCTGGGAGCAAACAATCTGAGCATCAAAACCCAGCTTGCTAACAGTACGATACTGATCCCAACACTAACTTATGAAAGCGAGAGTTGGGCATGGCAGAGGGTGCATGAAAATAATGATAAAGCAGTCGAAATGCTGCACAAAATTTGCGGCATGAGGTTCACCGATCGCATCGAAAAAAAGGTGATAAGGAAGGAAGGTTTAAAAGAGGATTGGAAGAAGGTATCGGTGTAAAAATAAGGGAAGTGCCTATTCCGATGGTTTGGACACGTAGAAATAATGATTTAAGCAAGATTGACTAAACAGATGTACAGTATGACGTAGTAGTAGTAGTACGAGTCATGTTGCAGTTGACATACTTTCCATGATCAAATTAAACGTGTCCTTAAGAAAGGTGATGCCAGGAGTCTTAAAAACCGGCGAACATGTGTTACAATGTTGATGAAAGTCAAAGAAGTAAGGGATGTAAGAATCGTGCCTAATGGCGCTCTGTTTTCTCTGCCTACCCCTTAGACATGGTATAAAGATATGTAAGTATGTATGTACATTACACTCTCAACAAAGATAACCACAAGTCAAAATTAGTACTACAATAGTTTCGGTTTCGGCAAAAGTTTTGGCCAGAAGAAACTTCCGCCGAAACTCAATTTTTGGCCGAAACTTGGCCGAAACCAAAATCGAACTTTCGGTCGGACACTAGTGATTGGTTTAAATCTGATATCAGCGAAAAAGATTAACGTCATTAAAAAAGACCACGGATGCGGGCAACTACTGTGTGTACAACAATAACAATAAACTGTATGTCTATTGAGTATTGTGTTTGTATGTTTAAATGATTTGATTTTATATTCTGTATAACTGTTTTTAGAAATAGAATCTCATTGTTCATCATTCAGGCGTCATGTATAAAACTTAAAGTAGAAAAGCTTGGAGCTTATGATGTATTGTGATATGATGAATCTAACAAAATATCAAATAAATACTATTTACTTTTATATTTTTTTAAAAATCTTTGTGGTATCTACTCGAGATAGAATTATTTGGAGATAGAATTATATATTATTATTTTAAATATTTATTTTTTATTATTTAGTCACATGTGCAAGACAGAAGAATAACAGCGTAAAAAAGAAGCTCCGGCATAACCAAATAAACGGTCACTTGTGGGGGAAAGCAGAAACAACGTCCCGTGTCCTTTCATATTTTAATCGCTTTCATAACATTTGTCATGAGTGGTTATCGCTGGCGACATGTCCTATGACCTTTATTGACGCATAAGCTCATCCTGTTTTGAATTTTATTCTTATTATTTTTAAACATGCAAGCGGGTCACCTGATAGGGTATTTTAAGTAACTAGCGTTACCCATGAAAACCTGCAATATAGATAGTGAGACGGGGAGAGGATGAGGAAAGGCGGCACGAGCCGATATTCTGAGCGGTTGTGACTTTTCACCGGCCGAGCCGACCCATTCATGCAACGAACTACGTGCATCACTGTTAAAACTGTATATCTGTTTAGACCAAAATTCTCAATCTGATAACTTTTAGAAATAAAAATGCTATCAATTAGTAAGTGTGTTGATAATATAGTTGAATGAAACTATAGTATTATCAGGAGATTTTTTTTTATTAATAGCTGGGGCAAGTTCAAGAAACTATAACATGTATATACTAGTTTTAGTTATAATAAGATAATAATATGAACACAGTCGTATATCATACGTTAAAATGTAATATGTATCTATTTGTTAATTGGGTTACAATAGTTAAGTTATTTTTAGAATTACATTTAAATATATGATTAAAAGATCTTTACAATATATACATTTAAGCTATATTTTCTATTCGTAATTTTAAGTATATTGTTGTATTTGTTAATGATCGTTAGGTATTATAATATTATTGTTAAATAAAATTAGTAATTTTACTGATAAAAATGTTTGTCTATTTGTGAATTTAATTATTTGAATTTGATGTCGAATGGGTCAACCGGGTCAACTGAGTAATTCTACAAGAAACGGTTTATTCTTATTTTATTATTGCCTCCGTAGGGTTTTTAAAACATTTTAGCTCAATGATGTAGAAAATTATATATATAAATTAATTTTGGTTCACTTGAAATAATGATGGTGACCAAATTAATAAAATAACACCAATAATTAAAAGTTATATGAAACATTTTCATATTGCAAATTGCCATTAAAATGAAGGAGGCGACTTATGTGTCGGCAATGCAACTGTTTGCCTCCATTGTAAACTGTAATAT
The DNA here is from genome assembly GCA_905147225.2 of Euproctis similis. Classification (NCBI taxonomy): domain Eukaryota; kingdom Metazoa; phylum Arthropoda; class Insecta; order Lepidoptera; family Erebidae; genus Euproctis; species Euproctis similis. The sequence goes on from LR990106.1 coordinate 20,961,996, forward strand.
GTGTTAATACAGTTTAGTTTGCAACAAAATGATTTCATATTAAGTTTGTTTGTAGATACTTAATTGGACTGATTCAACGGGAGGCAGATGTCGGAGCTTTGTCAATAAAAGCGATTGTGATTCACAAGAGTCGAGTCAAACAGCATATATGCGCGATGTTTAAATACGTGCCTAACCATTGTTCCATATTTGAATTGAGACGCAGCGTCGTCGTCACGATGAAATGAATTATTTGTTATAAAAGACTTGTTACCTTTTGTTGAGCGGGTGACGCATGTGTTAGGTTGGTACCTACTGAATCGCGCGAATGGGTCTCGAAAATTTCGAGTGTTTTGAATACCATTGAATACCTACAACGCGCGATGTTGAAAAGTTATCAAACTTTTGTTTTACAGCGTAATGACTGAACAGTACCTAAGCTTTTATCAATGACATAATAAATAACTTTAAAAACATCTTAGGCTTTTATACTTTCACAGAGGCGAAATATCTTTATTGGATCGTTATAGTAACTTATGAATCGATTATATTACAAAATTTAATCTAAATATAGTGCGTACATATAATATATAATCGAGCCTTTTTATAAACTCAAACTGCTATTAATTTTAAATTAAACAAGATGATTCAAATACATTTTAAAGGCTGTGTTGGCTATCATGAGAAAAACCAGGCAAGAAAGTTGTCAGCTAATTAATATTTCTTTTCGTTCAAATGTTAGAAGGCAACATAGTAGTATAGTGTTGAAGTCGGTGCAACACAATAGAGTAGGTTACCTAGGCTGGCACCGACTCCAAAAATAAGTAACATTTGTAAATATTATAATAGTTAAAGATGACTTTATTAAAGTATTACGTTTTGTATATTGTATTATGTATACGAATGAGTAAGTTACGTTATTTATCGCTTTTTAGTTATAGAGGTACTGTTTTCATATACTTATGAATTATGTGGTTTACGTTTCTAGAAGCCGGTTTAACTTTTTTTTAAAGTAATTTTTTTGACGAGTTTTAGTGACATTAATGAGTTGTGAACTTCAATAGAAGTTAGTTCATTTACATGACTTTCAGTTTAGTAAATATATTTTCACTAATTAAAAGTCCGTTTGTTAAATGGTTAATATTTTTAGGGAGCTATAATGGTCATAAATAGGTACTCAGATAAAAGAGTATGAGTATACTTGCTAAGTATTTATATTTTTGTAATTATCATGGGTAGACCCAATAACACTACAGCCCGAATGAAGGCCAATCGTAGCCAGGAAACTATTGCAGAAAATAAAAAAACATTTTTACAGAATTGTGTCCTAACTCCTAACCGTTGAAGAGTCCTTTAGCTTCATTATCCGCACAGCAGTATCAGACGTTGATCCAAGCATACCTCCCAAGCAACACGTTAGTCCTATATACTACTAAACAGTTTCCATCGACTAACTGCAGTACTGTCTCCCAACTCGTAACCGTTAAGGAGTTCTGTGACTTCTTCATCAGCATAGCAGCATCAGGTGTATATTCAAGCATACTTCACAAGCAACACGGTAGCCCTACATAGTACCAAGTAGTTTCTATCGACAAATTGCAGTGCTGTCTTCAAATTCCTAACAGTTGAGGAGTTTTGTGGCTTCTTCATTAGCACAGCAACATCAGATATTGGCACCACAAAGAATATCCCTAAAACATCACTATTACGTCATAAAAACACCATACTTGCATACAACTTTAGGTAGATGCCTTCGATTTCTCCTGGTTCCATCATCAGATCCTGACCTGGTGAAAATGGGACCATCTCGGAAGTAAAAACTATACAAAATTTTTTGAAATCGGTCCATAATTGACGAAAATATCGGTGAACATACATAAAAAATAAAAATTATACATACAGACGAATTGAGAACCTCCTCCTTTTTTCGAAGTCGGTTAAAAATGGTCATTGTGGGTTATCCCTAAGAGATAGAGACAGAGACACCATCCCGTTTTTTTTGTAGACCTTTTTATGGTGTATCACAAGGCAGTATATTATTTTGATCTGTCACTTAGGGTTCAGTCAAAATTAAAGCTCCAAACCTCGAAAAGATTCATGAGGCTTTTTTTTTTTAATTTAGAGAAAGTTTCAACAGGGTGGATGGTGTGCATAATATAATCCATCCTGTTGAAACGTTCTCTAAATTAAAAAAAAAAACATTAAAATTTGTTGCGTGGTTTCAAAAATCTAAGCATACAAGGGGACAGACAGCGGAAAGCGACTTAGTTTTATACTATGTAGTGAAAATGATTTTTATATATTTTATTCTATCCATGGAAAATATTTGCCTATTCTTTTTTCCCACAAGCAATGGTAATTATCTATTACGAGTCTCGCCACCTAATTATGTGGATATACCCATTTCTTATCTGTATAAGATCAATGTTGTTTCCTACTCCTAATCAATTCTAATGATCGCGATGTGCTGTTAAAAATTATGTCGTTTGAGAATTTAACTACCGTAACTAATGGCCACCGATACAGCGACGTCTAATTAAACTAATTTTTTAATGTTACTTGTATTAACTACGTTACTGTGCTATCTTTATATTATAAGATAGGTATATATTTATATTAATACAACTAGTTGACCCGGTGAACTTGGTTCTGCATCATAATTAATTAAGAAGTAAATTTTGGATTTATTACTTCTTCTTTTATATATCATACATGAATTATAGATAAAAACCACCCCGTTGACACTCTCTATCTATTAAAAAAACTGCATCAAAATCCGTGGGGTAGTTTTAAAGATAAGGGGACACACAGCGGAAAGCGACTCTGTTTCATACTATGTAATGATGTCTTTACGATGTACGTTTGTTACACATTCACGAAAAAACTACTCGATTAACTGTGAAATGCTTAATTTTGAAATATATTATGTTTCAAAAAATAATTTTTAATATTTTATTTTGTGGTAAAAGGGGGTAAATGAATGTGCGGGTCACGTGATGTAACGCGACTACCGGCGCCATCATCAGCGACATCAAGTATTATCCTGTACAATATCCATGCCTAAAATATCGCTAAATGCTAAAATTATTATATTTTAATATATTAAAGTATTATAAATAAATAGATGGAATTATTGTCATACATCGGGCGACATTTAGTCAGTCTTAGATATGTACTTTATGTAGGTACGCATACTTAATGTCAAAAAGTTATGACGAATAGTTAATAATAATCTGGATTAAATCTCAAGACCTCTGTATCGAAAGCGGAATGCTAAATCCGTAGGAGTCCAAACATTATCAAATAGAGTTAATAGGAGATAGATACTTATTATACTATTAATATATCACTAATAATCTCGTATCTCTTGGTAAAAACAGTTCGATCTGTAACTCTATTATTACCTCCTTCTTTCTCATCCTACATCCTATATCGGGTAACCCGTTTGCACATTTATATACCTATTGTTTACAAAACAATAATAGATTAAACAGATTATTTGTATAAGCCTACTTATAAGATTTCAACCTATCGCGTACCAATTTACTGTGCATCCATGCCAAATAGCAATATATTTTGACAGTTTATTTAGTTAGTGCAAAAGCTACAGGCGTTCTAAATTTAAATTAAAAAAAATATCTACATCATTTGAAGATAAAAAGCTTCAAATATTTTGACGAGATATCTCAGCAATATTTATATATCTGCAAGTCAGTCATCATTAAATAGTATAAAACAAAGTCACTTTCAGCTGTCTGTCCCCTTACATGCTTATATCTTTGAAACTATGCAACGGATTTTGATGCGGTTTTTTTAATAGTTATAGGGTGTCAACGGGGTGGTTTTGATCTATAATTTATACATGATGTTTTAAAGAAAAAAATATAATTTTCGAGATTTAGCATTTTAATTACAAACGCTGGCTGAACCCTAAGTGATAGATCAAAACAATGTTCTACATTTTTATCTCTAAGACTTTCGCGAATCACGCTCATGACATTAAAACAACTTAAGAGTAAGAGTAAAGAGTTCGAAACGTCGGAAAATAAATAAAATAAGTAATAAATAAAAACGATATAATCCTAAAAGTTGTTTTAATGTCAATGTTCTACATTATTAAACACCTTTGGAAGGTCTACAAAAAAGTCCGGGAGGGCATATGTCTATCTGTTAGAGATATAATAACCCACAATGACCATTATTATTTTCACAGTATTTCTGTGAAAAGAGAAGATCAATATCATAGATTTAGAAATAAAAATTTAGAAAATGGATTTAGAAATTTCATTGATCTATTTCTGTGATTATTTTATTACTTTTTACGAGAAATAATGGCTTATTTACGAAGCGATTTTAAACATTACAGCATTAATTTTTATCCAATTAAGTGTTTTAAATAGATTGTGGATATAATATAGATGATCCTGGCCCTTTACAGCATGCCATTTAAACGAATATTTTCGCAGTATTAACGTAGCGGGACATCAGTTAAGGCCGATAAAGAGCACAAATTGAACCTCATGATATCCAAAATCTACTCATTTATTACTTTGGATGCGGAACAGAGTTCGCCGGGTCAGCTAGTTATAACTAAAAACCTACAATCTAGGACTAGACTATGACTACATTTTATATTAGGCGCTTCAACACCCTACCTTTTTGTACGTCCTCAACCATATCACATTGTACATATGAAATGTATTTTTGGAATTTTTTAGTGGTCATGTAAAATGTATTTCTATATTATTAATATGAAATTAGCAACACCGTCGTTAAAATGATCATTTGCTTGTATTTGCGTATGTTCACCAAACAGGGTGTGTAAACGTAAGTAAGCAGTTTGAATTTAAATTTATTTAATTGAAATTATAGGTAAAGGTAAAATTAACTATAGAAAAATTAATTATAGATTTATTGTAATTAGTCTAATAATAATAATATGTAGTTGCAGTAAAAAATGTTCAGTCGTCTTGACCGTTCAGTGGTTTGGTCCAATAAATATTGAGAAATAGATAATATCACAGAGTGATATCAGGGTGATCCTTATTTAATGCATTTTTTATGGGATAGGAGGGCAAACGAGCAGGCGTGTCAACTGATGGTAAGTGACCAGCCGCCGCCCACGCACACCTGCAACACATATAGTGTTACTGTTGCGTTGCCGACCTTTAAGGTAGTAGGATAGGAAAGTATGGGGAAGGGGGTGGGCCTCTGGGTACCTCTTTCACCGAACGACAACGCGGCATGAGCCAATTAACGTCGATCTTCTGAAAGGTCGGGGTATTTCACCGGTCGAGCCGGCCAATTCATGCAGCGAACTGCTTGGCACAATACAATAATATATTAAGTGCGATGTTAGAATTAATATGTAATATTTACAAGCGTTATACGTTGAGATTCCTATGAGTACTCTTATTTGGGCATTAGAATTTTAAGTTACAGGAAAGTGAGATTCTTATCATTCTGGTGACATTCAGAATATTCTCAGAATATAGACGTAAAGTGGCTCACGTTTCGTTCGGCGAGAGCGGTATCTGTATCAACGCAACTGTAACACTATCTATTTTCCAGGTGTCCATGGGCAGCGGTAGTTGCTTACCATAAGATAACCCGCTTAAACGTTTGGCCACCTATACCATAACAAAATAAAAGTACAGTTGCAGTGTCGAATTCCATCCGAGTCATAAAGTATACGTACATATTTTTTTAGAAATATCAAAGGTTATTAAGCAAATGTAAGAAGCTATTTATGTAGCCTAAATATCCCAATATTAAATCGACCGGTTGATATTAAACATTGATAATTTATTTTCTTAGCCGCCCACTGTTTGACTCAACCCAAAGACATCACGGCTGGCCTATAACCTTTGGGTGCAGTCATTGAAAGATTCTTGGCTAACTTCATTACGTATGCAATAGGTATGGCCTCAACGCATTTTAATTAAGAACTTAAGTTACGTTTATAGTTTTAAGTACCTCCCTTTTAAAATATGTAAAGGTTTGGAATTTTTTTTTTTAAAAACACCAATTCCCGAACCTTGGTGGAGGTAAATCAACTGCCATACTGTTTGACATTAGTGACCATAGACCATGGGCTATTGATGACCGTAGGCCATAGATCTTTTTAATAGGTTTCCTACTCCAGTTTCGTAGGCAGATGACTAAACTGACACCGGCTTAAATGTTCTGTGAGTAAATATACTTTTTATTATAAAGAGGAAAGTTTTGTATGCTTGTACGTAACGAATAAACTCAAAAACTACTGGACCGATTTAAAAAAATCTTTCATCATTGTGAAGCTGCATTCACCCATAGTAACATAGGCTATATTTAATTGTCAACGTCATCGCCATTTTGTTTGTACGCGAGTAATAACCACATGGTCTAACTTATTTATGTTACAGCTTAGACTTTACCCAGGCACATCTTTTAGTTTAAAATTGTAGTTACAGCCACCAAATTTACAGTTTTTATGTGGCAAGTGTGTAGGTAAGTCCCAAATTAAAAAAAAAAACGATTTTTTTTTTAAATGACTAACGAACGGCCTAACGTAATTATACACTAAATAACGAACATAATAATAACATACCATCACGCCATTTTCTACCCGAAGGCGTAGGGAGCTGCTGTTAAGCCTCGACTCCCCGTAATGTTTACGACCCAAATGGAATGGGACGCGAACCAATTGCCATACACCGTCACATAGTTTTCAGTCATTTTAACATATATACCTATAACGTAACTTCCGAAAATAATTTCGAAAAATAATTGGTGTGAGCCAGGGTTCGAACCCACAACTTCTCGATTTAGAAGTGGGGTGCTAAATACTGGACTAAGTACTTTTGGACGATTTTTTAACTATGATTCTGCTAAATAAAGGCAATAACTTATAACCAATAGTATAGATAAGATATAATACATACATGCAAATAAAATTTTAGTAAAAAATATCAGCAACTAAGTTTGCCATATTGATACTTGCAAAATGCGTCGTGATAAGTTTGTACTTTTATTAGGGTAGTTGTTGCAAGTGAAATGACTTATAAAAATTATGTCAATTTTCTATTTTATTTTTCTATTTTCTTTTTCTATTTTCTAATTCGTACTAAAAGTAAGGAAGGGGATGCTCCAATGGTTCGGACATGTAGAAACATTGAATGATGCAATATTGACTAGAAAATACATATATTATAGTTTCGGTGATCCAGAGGTCCGGGTTCGAATCCTGACACTGGCTCACACCAATGACCTTCGAAATTGTTATCGGAAGTTAAGTGTGATAAGTATCGATGACTGAAAACTTTGTGCCCGGTATGGCAATAGGTTCGGAACCTATTCCATTTGGGACGTAAACATAACGGCGAGACGAGGCTTAACAGCCGCCGCCTACAACCTTGAGGTAACAAAAGGCGTGAAGTTATGTTTATGTTTAAATACATTTACAATGGCAAAGTGGAAGGATATAGTAGTCGAGGATGGCCACGACGCATGACCAAATTCAACGAGTCCTTGAGAAAGGTGATGTCAGGAGCTTTAAAACCGAGGAGCGTAAGTGACTAGAGTTATGAAAATCAAAGAAGCGAGTGATATATGTAAGAAAATAGTGCCTTATGGCTCTCTCTGTACTCTCCGCTTAACCCGCAAGGAGATTTGACGTGAAGTTATGTACCTACGTATTTTTTTAAATTAGTGCAAAGAAAAATGAGAGATAAAATTGAATAGATTTATCAGGGCTTATAGAATTCAAATATGAAACCGAATCAAAAAAGTGACAGCTGTCTTTCTTTATTACAGTGCCACAGACATGCTCAGATTATAATTGGATTTTAGAATAAAATATTTAGTAACTTGCTGTTAGTAACTTGATGTGTTTGCCAATAAATGAACAAAAGGTATAAAGATTTTTTAAAATGTCAAATATAAGCCAATTCTCTTGGCACCATCGGATACCTCTAATTAGGACTCTGGAACGATGCGACGATATCATTATGAATGTATGAAGGTAAATACGAGACAAGGTTTGCCAAGTACCATAAGCTGTACAATGCTCCTTTCTTAGAGGAAAGTGTCCAAATAACGTTGAGACTTGCAATTTATTTTATTACAGCATCAATTCATCAAGTGTATTCGTTGTTAAGGTACGACAGGGTTCAACATTCCCTGGAAGCCGGCGTCCCTCCTCTTTCCTGCACCGAACGGCAAAAAGTCGAAACGTGTGGGACTGCAGACGAACCCGTTTCTCCATACAAGGTGCACCTCGACAAGTAGCTGCCCAGCGTACAGGCTCACATAATATTGTTAGCGGACGCCGATAGGTTTTTATGTCGAATGCATTATTCGATACTCATTTAAAATTCTAACATACACATATAAAGAAAGCATCGCCATTTTCATTCGATCCCCTGCTGACGGCGGTCGTTTCCATCACGTATCATGACATCGTGGAGTAGTGAGGAGCATAAATAAATGATATTTGATTTGTTTTATTGCATAAATGCATAAATAAATTACGCAAATTTGGTGACGGCAGTTCGAGGCTCAGGTTGCGCCCACGCACCTTAAAAATAAGGGGGCGATTACGCGGAGGCTTCGGCGCGTGCTCAAACGTGCGCACACTCCGACTGACACACACGCGCTGACTAAAAATTATAACGATAAAAATTCCAAATTTAAAAAAAGTTAACATTAAAAAAACATTAAAAAGTTTTTACTCAAACTGTGATTGTGTAAAGAGTTTGGATTTAGAATACGGAAGGAGTGGTGAGATTGTAGATATAAACTGAATTGATGGTCGATTTGGTTTATGAATGAAGTGTGAGGAAGTGACGTCATGACTAGTGATGTGCCCGCGCCCATTCGAGTTGTGGGCGATTTGTTGACAATGAGCAATCATTAAATGAGAAAGGTGAGTACCGCAAACAAATCACTATGTCATTATCGCCTCTATAGGCTGTTTATTTATATATGTATGTTGTTAAAGCTACTGCTCTTCGCATTGTGTTTATATTGCAGATAAAATGTTCACGGAAATAAGGTAAATAAAAGTCAAATGCTAATTGTGTTCATAAATGAATGAATGACATAATAAATTCTACCATGTTGTATATTATCCTTTTATTTAAATGTAGGTATGTCTATAGGCGAATGATTCAAATATCTAATTAATAATTAGATATTTGATGAATTTAACTCACTTAATTTACATAATTAAATGATTAATTGAATCAAATATAAATTTTCGAAACATTAATAAAATAATATTAGTGTTCTCCTATCTCAGAAGATGTTTGTTAAACATTTAATATCAAATAATATGCAACTCTAAAGTATTTGGCATACACTAACACATGTCTAATTATTGTTTGTCTGTTTGTTCCAAATTGTTATTATTTTTTTCAAGGAAAACTATTAACTTGTAAAAGCAATCCATAATGAAAATTATGAAGTATACTTTAATGCTTTGTTAATAAGATTTTAATGATAACGATGTCAAAATAAATATGGATTTTTAAATACAATCACAAATAGAGCGTACAACTATTGTCGCCCATGGGCACCTGAAACACCGATAGAGATAAAGTTGCGTTGCGGGCTTTTAAGGTATTAGGGTGGGAGAGGAGGGGGAAGGAGGATGGCCATGCGGATATGTATCTCACCAAGCAAAATATATTTCACCGTTTAAGTCGACCCATACATGCAGTGAACTGCGTCAGTCAACCAGATATTCTAATATGGCATTATTGTCTCTGCCTACACCCTAATATTAAAATTGTGAGGGTATAAAACAGCTGTAGGAATTGCATTTTCGATGCATGCTAAATTAATCAGACGCTGACCAAATTTGGCACTTAAATTATCGTAACGTAATTATGGGCTGCACGATGCATGCCACCTGTTGATCGGATTTGGAATCGAATAATGAGTATTTTGATCGAAATAATATTTGAATTGGATACTACTAGTAGTTTAGTGGCGTAGGACTATTTCATTGTAAAAGCTCAGGTTCAAATCTCGCCGCAATGACTTTTTGGGATGGATTTGAGCTAGGTGTGTGTGATTATCGATGATTGAATAAATTATACTTGATTCCGGGATCACACAATTGTCTTTTCGGATTTTTTTTACGAAAGTTATGTGTGATAAATATAGATGACTAGCAAAATTGTGTTCAGGTGTACTGCAATAGTTTCTGGTACCTGTTCTATTTCGGACGTAAAAAATTTGCGAGTTGAGGCTTAAGATTCGCTGCCTACACCTTCGGATAGAAAAGGGCGTGAAGTTATAATATATCCTCTATACTCTCTTCTCACCACTATCCCACCGAGGAATTTATACATTCATTTATGTGTAACATTTATAAACATTAAAACTTTCAATTCCAAATAGAACGTGTCTCTTAAGCAATATATTCGAAAAGCATAACTCTCCTCCAGGCCCAGTCGGTATATAACATCAAATTGAAAACTATAAAATTAACACATTTAAATATCTACACGACAAACTAATCCGTGTTAGGTATGTGACTCGGGTATTTGGTACGGCTGCCTACACCCACTATCGTCGTGCCCACGATACTCGACTTAAACATTCAAGAATATGATGTTTGTATTAATATTACTATTATATATACTAACTTTGCTTGCGACTTTGTTTGCGTTGAATATTATTAAAATGAATTCCTAAAGTAAAACTGTATAAGATACTCTTTATTATGTCAGCTATCTCTAAATAAGAGTCCGGTACGATATACCTGTACATAATATCTCTGTCTATCTATTTGTTGCGGCTTATGCCAGAAACGGTTGTAGCGATTTTTTCTAATGTAAATAGGTAATTTTGACTTTAGAAATATTTTAAAGTATTTATATAAATGATGATCTATTTGTATGATCTAACTACAACATTATAACAGTATTTATACGATTATATAAACAATAAGTTTACGCAAAATCTGCGGAGTGACTCTCGCTGACCGCGTCGAAAACGTGGCTGTAAGGAAGGAAGTTGGATTGAAAGAGAGTGTTGATGTAAAACACTCCGATGAAGGGCACTACATGGACGATGCAATACTGACTAACCAGATATACAATACAAAAGCGGATGGATGTATAGTAAGAAAATCAATTTAGAGCAAAACACATCTATTTCTAGCAGGAGAGTCAACAGAATATAGTATAGAAACTAAATACTTTATAAGTATGTTGTATTATAAGGAAAAATGCAAAATTTCATTAAACGTCGTCTATCCAAAAACAAGTTTTCAACCGCAACACACGTCCACGCAGTGCGGTCCCAATCCCAGCGAGCGGTGAAGAAGCGTGGGTGAACATAATAGACGAAACCGCTTGACATTTCGTAATGCGCTTGCTTACAAAAGCATGTTGCTATATTGCTATAATAATCATAAATATTCTTTTATAAACATGGTTTAATAAAAAAAACAATCTGTGCTTACAACAAATTACACAAAACAATTAAGATATATTGTAAGTATGTATATGTACATAACTATATACATACATAACGTAACTTCACGACTTTGTTACCCGAAGGTGCAGGCAGTGGCTGTTAAGCTTCGACTCGCCGTTACGTTTACGTCCCAAATGGAATGGGTGGCGATCCTATTGCCGTACCCGGCACAAAGTTTTCAGTCATCAATATTATAAAAGGAGGGGAATATTATAAAAATAAAATGAAAAATAATTTACGGAAGATATGAGGTCGGGAAGGGGGTGGGTGTCAGTTTTTAAGGGTAAAAAACGGTTTTCTCAATTTCCGGCAAAACCAAAAGTCCTATGGCAAAAAGTCAAATGGCAAAGTTGTAGGTAATAAAAATATCTAAAACTTTTATCTTTACGTTTTTTCATATAACCTCAAAATTTATGTGAAAAATTCAAAAAACCAAGTTATTGGTGTTTTTTTTTTCATTTATACAAACATTTTTTTTTAACGAAATTTTGTGTATTTTTCTTTCTATGTCCCAAAGACGCTGTAATTTATTAGTTTAAAAATATTTTATTTTTATTTTGAATTAATATCAAAAAATATAGAATAATTTTCAAACGAAAATTCACCCGTCAAAATATAAGCTTTTTTCAAAAAGTTGGTATGGTTTCTGTTCGTTGAAATCTCTACTTTCCAATGGTCCTACATTTTTTATACGCTCGAGTACTACGAAACTCTGCCTAAACTCTCGAGTAGTAAAGGCGTGAATGTAAGAGTCATATACATTATGCGAATAAGTAATAGTTTTACACAAAACTATTGTTCTATATACAGTAAGATAACTTTGTTTACAGTCGAACAATCTTCATAATATATTTCAAAGTTCCAGTTACAACAAGTTTAGTTAGTAGCTCCACTGAAGTTTGTCAATGTGTACCAAAAACAACTACACAAACAATTTATTATACTAATAATAAAACATAACTTCACGCCATTGTTACCCGAAGGTGTAGGCATCGGCTGTTAGGCCTCGTCTCGCCGTTATGTTTACGTCCCAAATGGAATAGGTGGCGAACCTATTGCCATACCGGGCACAAAGTTGTCAGTAATCGATATTTATCACACGTAACTTTTGAAAATTTCGAAAAGTCATTGGTGTGTGCTAGGATTTCAACCCATTAATTCTTGAATCAGAAGCGGGGTGCAACGCCACTGCGCCACCGAGACTGTATTATTCATTGATTATTATTTATTCCACATATAAATATTTCAACAGACAATCCCTGGATAGATATATCAAACAAGAGTATACAGTAGATATAGTTACGACATATAAGTTATTGCATATAAATTTAATTTCAAACAGTTTTGCTACAGAAGCACTAATATTTTATTAGTCGCAAAACTGAGTTATTGTAGTCTCATTACATTAATATTGTATTAAATAATTAACGACACTATTATGCTTAAAAGCTTTTAAGCATAAACTCTATTGTTATTGGGTCACGTAGATACGCTTTATTGATCAGTGGCACCATAGACAAACACATTAATAGTAATTGTAAGAGAATTAGTTAAAAAAATATCTAGAATTAGTTAATCAATCGTAAGATATATAAATTGTATTTAGTTTAGGTAATATTTAGTAAGTACATTTATTTTTTATTTTTTACTAAATTTTCGGTTTCGAATTGCGCACTAGTATACCAATCATTTTGTGATAAACAGTAAAATAAAAAAAAACTTAAAAGAATTTTCTTATTGCTATTATATTTTTAACTTTCATAATAAAATATATTATAACTTTTATTTTCAAGGAGGGTTGACTTCAGGCGGGCGGGCGGTCATAAAACCACAGCTAAAGATTTAGACAGCATGGATAGTTTTAAAGGATTACATGTTGTGCAGACCCCAACTTAGAGTGGGATAAGGGCAGGAAAAATATTAAAATTTATTTTTTTATTCTAGCTTTTTAAGGCTTTTTTTTAAGGTTAACTAACCTTTGTTTGGAGCATTATCTAAGGTTTGGAAAAAAAAAAACCGAAATAGACGAGAATTAATATAGTCATTAGACAAGCCACTGCGGGCAAGAGCTTGAAAATAAAGAAACCTACTCCATTTGTCTGTGGACTGCATTAATACATTTTAGTTTGGCGCAAGTACAAGCCGCAGCTGAGTAACGGACTCATCACTAACAACACCAAGACATACTGAATCCAAGAAATCTCACTAAAAACTAAGCTTTAGGAAGACGACAGTTATTTTGATCAGTGAAGTCGCTATTTTCTTGCCAAAAACAAACTCTTATAAAATAGATATGCTTAATGATTTAAGATGAACTGTTTTTTTGTTTGTCTTAGTGTATTTAGAGGCTAGTGCTGTTCATCTTCTATGCTATATCTACTAGTACTAACTACACTATGCTGTCTGTCTGTTTGTTCCAGCTACTCTCTAAAAAAAATATTTTTCGTTCATTTATCCCTTTTGATGGGAAAGAAAATTTACTGGGTCAGCTGGTAAAACATATGATGCGACTTAATTTTTTTTTTAAATCCCGTTTTATTCGAATGTAAAAATAAATCATTTTATTATACTTTAATTAACCCAAATGCTTGTGTATCACGACATGAATTGAACACGCATTCCTCATCGAATATCTATTTAATGTTATATATATATAAAGAAATTAATTTTCCACATAATGGCCGTCCACTTCGCGTTTATACATAGTCAGCTATAAATTTCAAAAAGTGAAAGTTTAATGCAATTTAAAAAGAGATTCTTAAATTAATTAGGCAGTTGGTTTAAAATGATCGTAAAATTGGGGAAATTTCAGAAAAAAACTGCATAATAACATAACATGGCGATTGAATAGTTTAGAAAAAACAGCTATTTAAAGGCAGAAAATAAATATGAAATTGATTAGATTATAACATCTGCGGATTATATTTCTTACCAATCGTCTTATATGTTAATTATACTTATTAAAAATTAATAAGACTAGATTAGTAGATTATTATTATCGTAAATGTTTTTTTTACAATTTCTATGGCTTCGGTGGTCAAACACACGGCTTCTGAATCCAGAGGTCACGGGTTCGAATCCTGGCTCACACCGAAATTAATTTAGAAAGTTATGTGTGAAAAATATCGATGACTAAAAACTATACGCCCGGTATGGCAATAAGTTCGCCACCTATTCCATTTGGGACGTAAACATAACGGCGAGACGAGGCTTAATAGCCGCTGCCTACATCTTCGGGTAAGAAAGGTGTGAAGTTAGATTATGTTAAAACTAGTTAACTAATGTTATCGCAAATGGTTTTTTTACAATTTCTATGTTAAGTGAGCGACAGATAAAAGCGACAGTCATAAATTTAGAATCAACTCCTCTATTTCTCCTCTTACTTACTCTCCTCTTATCCTTGCGAGCAAAACGCCACTTGCCTCTTACTAAAAACGCCACTGATATTCTGAAGAATACTGTAGTGCTAGCGTAGGTCCAACGATCGAACTTCATGTTGGAGAAATGTGCTATCATATCTCCTTCTGCGTGGCTTTATCTTTCTATCGGCGTGTTATAAAAGCCTATTAAGGGATTTGACCTGATAGTAACGTAGTTTATGCACTTTGCTAAGATGCGTAACGCAGTAAAGTGGCTCATGATGCATTTTTCCTCCCTATCCTACTTCCTTAAAGTCTGGCAAGGCAACTATATTACTATCGGTGTTGCAGTTGTCCATGGGCGGCGGTAGTAGGTAATTTAACACTAGGTGACCCGCTTGCGCGTTTGCCTTCCTAAAAGTGAACAAGCTTTCTTTAAATCTCTATGACCTGGTGTACTTTTAATTTCTGTTCACAGTCCCCGCAATATCGACTGATCATGAACAGGTTTCTAACTCAGCTCCTTGACATCAAATCTTGGTATGATGAAGGGTACTTAATGAGTTTTATTTTTGTTATTCATCTTGTATTCCAACAAATCAAAATAACTAACGTATTTTTAAAGAATATTGCTCAAAGAATTGTATGAAATAGCACTAAACAAAATAGCTATAATGAAATAACTAAAATTAGCATAGCACATAGCGCATATAATAACATAAGTGCTATAAGCAATATCTCAGGTCCATTAACATTATAAACAGAAGCGTGTTTATCTCAACGTTGCATCCAATCAACGTTCTCCCTGGAGGCGTAAAAATATTATAATAGTGTACCTATTGGACTAGGGTTGTAACTGCGAGTGTGTATGTACCGCGGGGATTTTCCCCGGGATTATTATATTCATTTTAATCAAAAAAGCGGCAGATCCCGGCTCTCACTACACCCATGGAAAATGTTTCGGAAAATTTTTAGATTAGTGGTTTAATTTTTAAATTAAATCATATCTTGATACCCTGAATACCCGAAGGTATTGAGAGCGTTATGTCGTCTTGGTAATGTGATATAGATATTCAGTTTCTTCTCATAATACGACGTCAAGCCACTGTCTAGGTGTCGTAGGGCTTTAGTATTTCGCTTTTGATTCAAATATGTCAAGCTTGAGTTCAATACACGAGTTATCAGAATTGATTTTGGAGTTCATGTGTACCTGGAAAAAGTCGATGAGTAACTTTTGACAGTTTTGACTTTGACTATGCAAACTTCTCAACAAAAAAGTCACAACATCGAGCCTTAATTGTCGCTGCCCATATCTTCAAGTATCACAGTTAGCGTGAAGTTATAGTACACTAATTAATGTAGTTTTATGACAAACTAATAACAGATAATCTGATGGTCTGATCATCCACATTATTACTAGAACGATTGAAGTGCTTCACAAATATGGCAGCGTGAACTGAACCTAGATTATGGAGAGTGTAAAATTTAATGCAAACAAACCATAAAGCTCTTCGCGTTAATGTCAGAATGTAGGTTAATCAGAGATAATAGACTGTGCACAATTAGAATCACAAATAGTACTGTTGTAGACATTAACTGGGCCAAATGAAATCGTATGTACGATGTTAATACTTGATAGTTTTTATAATGTTAGTTAAATTATTTTAATATATGTATGTTCTTATCAGTATCATAAACTCATGCCTTTTTCAACCCGAATGTGTAGGCAGCGACAGTTAACCCTCGACTTGCGGAATCTTTACGTACCAAATAGAATAAGTGGCGAAACCTATTCCCTATTAAAAGAGTTCCCAGGAATCATTGAATAAGAAGCGGAAAGCTCGACCATCTTCCGAGAGGAGAAGTCCGAGTTACATTTTTCAAACAACCATTCCAATTCGAGGTAATAACAATAATTATTGGAGTCAATATATGACTAAAAGATACGACGAAATTACTTAACATAAATTACTGCTATATATGAAGTTCCAAATTGTAATTAACAATTAAATTTTAAGCGGCAAATGACTAATACCAGCTTCTGTTGATATTAAAAAAAATCGATCGGCTATTGTTTTTAGCAATAAAACTAATAATAGTAGGTACTCACGTGTCCCTACTGAATTCTATTTATTTTCTGCTTTCAAAAATGAACCTTTTTTGACAATATGGACTTATCGAATATGTTTTGAAATAAAATATATCGAATAGCGAGAATAAACACACAAGTCCGTCTTCAGATTGGCTTAATCAAAACTTGGTTACGTACAATATCCACTCGAGTTCAAGTCCCGGTGTCGTCCAACCCTATACTTGCCGACTAGTGGTAGTCCATTGTTCAGGCGGAGTACTCGAACAAAAACAATGGTTATGTATGTGGATGGATATAATGTCATATGACCACGTAGATGCTTTGTTCATTATTGAACTTTGTTAGCCACTTTCAAAGCGCTGTACACGAGCCACCCTATTGATTTTTGTTACCGAAGTTAGGTCTTGTTTCAGAGACAGTTTAAAAGGTTTAAAACACGTATTGTCATTTATTATGATGTTAATAATATTATAGTTGCACAGTTTCATAATACGATCGTCAGTTGATTAACTTGGAAAATAGATGGCGCTGTGGATATTGTGTCCAATACATTATTGAACAGACGCCAGGTCCCTCGGGTAAATGTATCCTTAATATCTTCTACGGATGTCTTTGCCTACCTATATTTTAGTTCTATAATGTGTGTTTAAATTTTTATTTTCGAAATATTAATAGATAAATATAAAATAAAATAAACACTTACTCAAATCAAAATAATTTTCAAAATAGACTTTGAAAATATTCTCCCGAAAGCCTGTTGGGAATGATTTAATTAAGTATGTATTAATTCATTCTGCATACACCTTAAGAAGATAGAGCGTGAAGGAAAAAAACAAATAGCTTTGTATATATTTTCATCGATACAAGCGGATACATCTGATGGTAAGCAACTACGGCACCCATAGACATGTGCAACACAGATCGTGTTACAGTTGCATTGCCTCCGGATAACCTCTCTCTCTCTCTCTCACCGAAAGAAACGCGACATGTGCCACTTTACGTTTATATTCTTAGGTGTCGTGGTATTTCACACGTGATAATACAATATACTTATTAAATACCTCTTAACGTTATTGTAAAAACCCATCGGCTTGAACACTGACCACAGTTCCACTATCTATTTCAAAATATTACCTGATCAATACCAGCATTTTGTGTACAGCTGAGGAATGTGGTCTTCATCCCACACTGTAATGTTTTATTGTAGAAAGTCCAATTCGCCAGTTGATTCTTATATTTACGTTTGTATTTTTATTGATGTGATATATTTTTTTTAACTCACAATTTGTTCATTCCTAAAACCTTTGCTATCTAGGTAAAATAGTTAACTTGGTCGTCTAGAAAATTACGATTATTGGGTAAAAGTGATTGCTTTTATTATGGTGCTGGTCATTAATAATATATTGCTGCTGTTCTGATGACGATTTTCATAGCATACAGATTTTAATGATAACATACTCATATTTTGTTGCGAGAAAAGGTTAGTCAAAGAAATTTACTAAATGAAATAAAACGGCCACTTAGAAGCCTGGTAGTATATGCTCCAAGACTGCTAGATGAAAGTCGTAAAATGTTTTCTATAACATTGGCAGACAAACAAGACTTTTTTTACTAAATGATTTTTTTGATGAACAATTCAAATATACACCAATAAATTTTCTGATAATTTATAAGCCGTAATAACCTTTGCAATACAATTCGACTCAAGAACAAAAAATGCCAAGGAAAATTTATACCATACATAAAGAGAAATAGAGATTATTAACAAAAATGCCGTCAACATTATCCAATCCAATTCAATTCATTGGATTGACATGGAAAAATGCACTCAAAATTGTCTAATGTTAGAAATTAGTCTCGGTGGTCCAGTGGTCGAGCACACGGCTTCTGATCCAGAGGTTCGGGTTCGAATCTTGACACTGGCTCACACCAATGACTTTTCGAAATTGTTTTCGGAAGTTAGGTGTGATAAATATCGATGACTGAAAACTTTGTGCCCGGTATGGCAATAGGTTCTCCTCTCCACCTATTCCATTTGGGACGTAAACATAACGGCAAGACGAGGCTTGGCAGCCGCTGCCTACACCTTCGGGTAACAAAGGCGTGAAGTTATAATAAGTTTGTGTTATGTTACCACTTATTATATATTATCGGAAACCAGCCACTAATGGATTTGTCACATCTGAACCACGTAGATTTCAAGGAGCAATTAATATAGTAAATGTAACACTTTATAATTGAAACCATTGACAGCTTACTAATGTGACAGATTTTCACATTCTTACGAAAGTCAGCCATGTATTTTAATCTCATAAATAAGGTTAATTGCAGGCTTGTTATAAGTGGTGCTTGGTGCGTGGGCGTGTGTAGAGGGCCAAATGTATGTTTATCAATCATTGTATATAATTATATGCGGAGGGATAATGATTTGACAGTACGGCCTCTGAACGTTTCGAGAAATTTGCCCTTTGGTAATTTTTACATAATCAAAAGGGCACTTAAATAAAGTTTTTGTTTAATGAAACGTTTTAATGTATTTTAAAATAAACATTATTTTAATTATTCATGGCTTTAAAAACAAAAGATAGGTTTAGGATATGGCGATAGGTTTTGACATCAGACAATCTATTAGGTATGTCGCGCTATAATCTACTGCCTGTCCCTTGCTACTTCAAGCCCTTTATGCCTATATATAAGAGATTTCCACCTATATATTGACTCATCACGATATCTCTGGAACCATAAGGCGTAGCGACTTGAAATTTGGTAGGATTATTCCTTTCGCCAAGTAGAGGTCAGCTAAGAACGGATTTTACGAAATTCCACCCACAAGGGGGGTTGCGGGGGTGTTAACAATGGAAAATTCCCATTTTTAACCTATAGCTGCTATCGACTTCAAATTTGTCGAAGATATTGCAGTATTAACATAGCGGGGCAGCAGTTATTACTTTTGATGCGAAGCAGAGTTCGCCGGGTCAGCTAGTATTATAATATAATAATTGAACGGAATGTTACGCATACGAGTTATTGTTTTAATTAATTTTAGCGATAGGTGGAGGGAAGTAAGAGAAAGGTAACTCTACGCTAAAATTAGTTTTATTCTTATTTCTACGACTAGTTGTTCGCCCAATAATTACGAGAGCCGCTTGAAAAGTTCTAGCTCTGACAGATAGATATATCTGATAGATAGATAACTCTTTATTTGCACCATAAACATAAAATTTCATATAAATTAAATTACAGATAAGTCTTAAAGTTATGATAACAAACGGCGGCCTTATCGCATAAATGCTAAAAAGACGGATAGTACAAAATATTTTATGTTAATTATGAACGAGACAGAAATAAAACAACAATTATTTAATAAATATATAAACCTACAAAGAAATAAAAATATATACTCAAAAGAAATATATACCTAAAATAAATATATACCTAAATACTATATGTATTTATGTATATACATTATACATACATTTGATACATAAATAAATATAATTCTTAATTGACTATTGTTATGATAAGTAATGCTGCTTGAGCTGTGATTTGAAAGTGGTGATGGACTTGGCTTTTCTTATGTCCTCGGGTAAAACATTCCACAGCAATACAGCCTGAACGGAAAAAGAATGACCATAAAAATGTGTCTTTGGAACTTCCAGTCTTAAGTTTTCCGATGACCTCGAATGTGTGTCATGTAAGAACCGAAAACGTTCTTTGAGATACTTAGGTGAATGAGGATGAGTGAGAACATGAATATTCCGG
The DNA here is from genome assembly GCA_905147225.2 of Euproctis similis. NCBI lineage: Eukaryota > Metazoa > Arthropoda > Insecta > Lepidoptera > Erebidae > Euproctis > Euproctis similis. Next base: position 20,982,657 of record LR990106.1, read on the forward strand.
CGAAAACGAATAGGAAGCCACTTGAGCTTGTTTTATACACATATTATTTTATTGTTTTATATGTTGTATACATAATACAATAAACAAAACGTAATACTTTTATAGAGTAATCTTTAACTATTATAATATTTACAAATGTCACTTAATTTTGGGGCCTAGGTAATGTACTCTATTGTGTTGCATCGACTTCAATAATGAGTGACAATAGTAAATATTATAACAGTTAAACATGACTTTATAAAAGTATTACGTTTTGTATATTGTATTAAGTATACAAATTAGTAAGTTTCGTTATTTATAGCTTTTTAGTTATGAAGGTACTGTTTTCATTTACTTAAAGATTTTGTGGTTTACGTTTCTAGAAGTCGGCTTGACTTTTTTTTTAAAAGTATATTTTTACGAGTCATTTGATCACGGCTCTAATTCGAATTTTGACCATTTTCCAAGAGCGAGTCAGATTCAGAAGACAAAAAAAGTAAGTATCCAACTTATCCTAACTAGAATTTGCACACAACTTATTAAGAGACATGACCATTAAATTATATTTTATATTTATTTACATTATACTATCATCACACCCCGAGATATTTTCAATCAGCCCTCGTATAATTCATTTATTCACAAAACGGAATTAGTCGGACCCTACCAAATTTCGATAGTTATTCCTAAATATAGGTGAAATCTTATCAAATGCTGTGCAGTAGTTTTTTCTTGATGCAAATACATAGTCACAAATTAGTTATTTTACTCTATACCTAATATTTTTATTTTTATTAATAGTACATTAACATTTAATTAGTACAAATAGATTACTATTCATATTATGCTATATTATTTGTCTTAAGATAAAATTGATTCAATTGCGTCCGTTTCGAGCGGTGCCTATTGTTATCGGGATGTGGGCAGCACTGTGAGTAATTAAGAGTCAAAAGTTTGACTACCTCTTGAGACGAGGTCATTAGTTTGAATGGATTTTTGATTAGGTAAGGACAGTTTTAGATTATATAGAATACATTTGTATTTAAAGCTAAAGTTATTAAAACATACATCATAATATATTTCTTTATTTATAACTAGCTGACCGAGTAAACAAAAGAGTTTTTATAAAATAAAATCAGTACAAATCGGTCCAGCTATTTCGGAGATAAGCCGGAACAAACACAGAGACACAGAAAATTAAAAAAAAAATGGTATGTACCGTATACATATTCAGATGCATGTAGTAAAAACCGGTTATTTCAATATTACAAACAGACACTAGATAGTAATATAAATAATATGTTTTTAACGGCGACATTTGGTCTCCAAGCTAGATGACTATTTTTTTTTTTTCGCTCATTTGTCATTATATAATTGTAATAGATAGCAAAACGCACAGACGACTTACAAATATCCATACTTCCATAGTAATAAAACTTACATGTTTGTATTTAAATGGAAATCGAACCCTACGACCTCATTACCCATCAGTTTTGTACCACCTTGTATAAAAGATCTCTTCAATACACACAAGAAAGTAGGAGTTTCCTATTAGCCGATTGAAAAGAATTGGAACATAATTTGGCGCAATAGGATCCCACGGCTGGGATTAATGGAAAAATATTGTTCTAATAGCCGTTACCGGTAAGCCCACGATCGTTCCCAACGGATCAATGGGCATGCCTTTATTGCCTCCAACTAAATAGTTTATCTCTTTGTTGGTGTATTGAGTTAAAGATTTTATTTGGGGCATGTGGGACATTAAACGGAATTAATTTATTTCCGCCGGAGACGGTGAAGGTAAACAGGATGAGAATATTCAGATAATCGCGAGTATTTCTTGATTATTTCTTTGCTATTAAACGAATTTATTATGTGTGTACTTTACTCAGTAATTGCTTTATCTACTGAGAAAAACTGTGCGTAGTTTAAAAGATCTGGGGGAGGACAATTCGAAATTTCGCAAAAATCCCTCATGTAATTACTGGACGCCCCCTAACAATGGACTTTAATAGCTCTTACGAAGGCCATTTGAGCGTAGCCTGTACGGATGCCCAACGGCTTATCACAATCACTTATCAATCAGTGAATGTGGCTAACTGGCTATGAAAGTGCACGGTCCGTAACGGCCGGAGCTATGCATCGTGACCACATTAAATCTGTCTACCTACATATATATGTATGTATCAGTTTGTTTGATAGGTTTCTCTATCAGACATAAATCTCTTGCAGGGTAGGCAGAGAGGACAGAGCGCTACGAGAGTGCCAAGGCACGATTCTTACACCCCTCACTCGCTTTGTGACTTTCATAACTCGCTATCAATCGTGTTTTAATTGAAAATGTTTTTTTTTGTAATTTCATGCACTCAGTATCTGAAGGTACAGGCAGGGGAATTTGTAAGTACGCGGAAATTTGGTTCTGAATAGACCAGGCTTGTCTCTACAGTGGTAGAGCCAAGCAGTTCGCTGCATGAATGGGCCGGCTCGACCGGTGAAATACCAGGCAGACGTGTCACATTTAATTTTCAGAAATCATTGGTATGAATTTGAACGGATTTCAACTCGAGAATTTTAACGAAGTACGCTGAACCACTCATCCACCAAGATAGCAAATTAAATTCGACGTGAAATGATACCAACAATTCTAGTGCCAAGAATTTCGGAACAAAAATAATTGATGAATAATGAATCTTAATAAAATCAGATAGAAAATACTGTCTTGTTACTTTTAATTAATGTGTATCAACAATGGTTGTTAATGATCTTGTTAATGAACAAGAATAAGCAACCAACCATAAAAAGAACTTAAATATAGAAAGAAAAGTTCCCAGAGACAGCACAAACAATATTAATATCTAGAATCTGTTTGTGACACATTACAACCAGTCTCATCAATATATTTTCGATAGATAAAAGTTTAAAGAAAAATCGGACATACCTTTCCCACAAGCACAATCATATTAATCATTTTAAATTTTTCACCGTTTCGAAATATTAAAACGTCATTTATAATGAATGTGAATACTATACAACGAGATTCCATTTTATTTTTATTAATTTTAGTAATAGAATACTACTTAGTGTAGTAATAGTGACCATTCACCTCCGTATGACCTTTTTAACACCGCTAACTTTTGTGACATACATTAGGCATAAATTATTAGGCATTAGCATAAATCAATAAATTTATATAAGGCGGGAACATCTTCATCTAATTATTAGTTTCGGACTCCAGAGGAGACAAACAAAAGCACAGACAAAATATAAAAAAAAAAGAAGTTAAGTTTCTTTTTTCGTGTTCTCATCGGCCAGTGTTTATTCATGTATCACTCGAGACGATTCCAACCGTATCGATTGGAATCGTCATTTACAATACTAGATATTGTAAATTGTAACACTGGTCGAATATATTTGTTTCTAAGATTTTCGCGAATCTCACTCATTGATTAAAACAACTTTTAGTTCATACTCGTGAAAATGATCTCTGTAAAGAGTTCGAAACGTCGGGAAATAAAAATAAATAATAAATAAACGCGATACAATCCTAAAAGTTGTTTTAATCACTGGTCGAATAGTTTTGATAATTAAAATAATCTACACTAATATTATAAAGAGGAAAGATTTGTATTTTTGTATGTAAAGAATAAACTCAAAAAGCACTGGACCGATTTTAATAATTCTTATTACATTGGAAAGATTCGTTATCACTGAGTAACATAGGCTAAATTTTATTTTGAAAAATAAAAAGGTTGCGTTGGGTTTTTCGAAGACAAGGTATAAAAAAATCAAGGAGACAAGTTCCTTATTTTGCGTATGCTGCTTAAACTATAAAAGATAGAACTCACTCCTAAATATATATTTTTTTAAATTTTCCATAATTTTAAGGTTTTTAATTTTTTTTATGAAACAACATACAAAAATGCATACAACCCTAAATTTTTACCTCCCTACGATCAACGCCTATTGTTAAACTTGAGTTTTTTGGCAAAACAACGTTTGCCGGGTCAGCTAGTATGAAAATAAAGAGAAAAGCATAGAGGTGTAAACTTTTTTTTATTGAACGTAACGTATTTAATCTCATGTATATTTAATTAAAGGCTGTTATTTAGATATGATAAAACGACTACTGGACCTTGTTTATTTATTTATATTGGCTTAAATTATTTTTTTAACGCTTTAAAATTTTTATGTTAATCTTTCTTGTGGAATCCCTACGGGTTCACTACGGGGCCCCCTGGCGCCAAAGTCTATTGTTGCTGTATATATACCCTTGAATTATTGAGGTATGAATATTTAAAATTGTAAATTATATGACTAAGTAAAATTTAAATAGCCAATGAATTATATATATATATATATAAAATGATGTTAAAAAAGAACTTAACGCGTAACATCTGTGCCAGAAACTTGTTCCTAAATTTACATAATATTCTAAGTACTTGTGTGAACGCAGCGACTGCGCTGTGTATGTTGGTGAAGGTATAATAATTTGTTACTTATAGGCATATTAACATTTGGCTCTTAGATTATATTTTTTGAATAATGTTTTCTATTAAGAATTGCGGTGCCCGTTTAAGAGAGAATTGTTATTCACGGTTATAGTTTCTTTTTTTTTCATTTTCTGTTTAGTATTTTGAGTGTAGGAAGCGGAAATGATGCCTCGACACGTCGAATTCTTCGGTCACATATAATATATGTAGTAACAAAATGTTGCAGTTATTAATGCTCATAAAAACTAACATACACCCGATAGAAAATAAACGTTAATCATAAATGAGTGGGTGATTGGATGCATCACGATGGTAGAGCTGCTCCCAATCGACCCCACGACTTCTGATCCAGAAGTCGTGGGGTCGATTGCGGACACACCAATGACTTACAAAAATTTGTTTGTTTTACGTTTGATAAATAACGGCTAACGTCTGAGAACATTGTGCCCGGTGTAATGGCACCGCCCATTCTATTTGGGACGTCATGTAACGAGTCGTGGCTTTAGCAGCCGCTACCTACACCTTCGAGTGGAAAAAGCCATTAAGTTACGTTTTACTTTATCTATTCAAATAAATAATAAAATATGTCCAAAAACCTATAAAAGTAACATAAAACATATATAGAAACGGAAACGCGTGGGTAAACATATTCACAATCAATTATACATCGATTTAATAGTGAACTAGTATCGAGTGTACATCGAATAATATCGATAGAGGCGTTAATTTGCATGTCAACGGCTCGTATGTATAATTATAAATGATTTTAAGGTCGCCCACACAATGCCTGCGGGCGGTTGCCTACGCTGTGGGAACAGTGAATGGGCGACCCGCGAACTATCAATGATTGTAGTGACTAGTGATGGGGCACACGTTTATTTATACGTATTGCTCTTTATTGATATCGATATTATAAATCATCTGATAATCATGAAATGCGGGTATTAAATTATATTTCACTCACTTTACGCGTGATGGGCGTATAAATATACAGACAAGCGAAGCAATATTTTTAAGAACTTCGGCGTTAATTAAACAAACATAACATAATTTCACGCCTTTTTCTTCCTAGCATTAGTTCTTCTTCAATACATCTCCTCTCTTATCTTCTTCCCTGTCAGTAAATATTATTATCCTGTTAGGTATAACTTTATTATAAATACCAAATACACGTATACCCCAAAACCAATATTTGAAGTCAGAAATTTAATTTAATTTCGATGCCAAAACCCAAATTGGGCAAAAATCTTACCTTAGCCTGAAGGAACTTGGCAATATTTATAAATATGTGACAACCGGACTAAACTAAGCTTCTAAACTTCCTTAAATTCGCGCTTCGCGGTCCACTTCCATGAAATATTCCAACAAAAAGGCGGTATGCAATCCGTCAACCTTCACTAACTTCTGGCCTTCAAATCCTTCAGCACACAATCGAACATTCCTCAATACTTATTCTAAGCTTGTGATCAATGACAAGTATGTGGTTTTTTTGATATCCATATTGTCCCCGTATTGCCTTAGCAAAGGGTTATGCAACAGGGTCCAAGTAGGATGGCAGAGGTATTATTTTTATTTTTCGTCAATTATTTGTGCCAGAAGTTCTTACAGAAGTTAAAGGAAATTATGTGTTCTTTTTTCTGAAACTTATCAAATTCGATCACCTACAAAAGATATTAATGTATCTTAGTTAATATTTACTGAACATTATTAAGATATTTATTTATTAACTCATAACAGTGGTAAAGCCACGCAGTTCGCTGCACGAATGGGCTGGCTCGACCGGTGAAGTACCACGACCACTCGAAATATCTGAGAGAGGTATCTGGAAGCTCGACCCCTTCGCCTCTTTCCTTCCCATCCCACATCCGACTCCGTCTATATACCACTGTAAGAGCCGGCAACGCAACTGTAACGCTATCAGTGTTCAGTGTTCAGGACTCGTCTGCCTGCCTATCCCATAAAAAAAGTTTGATTGCTAGCATGATTGGGGTTAGGTTCAAGGTTTTAAGGACCGTTTTTCTGGAATGGAAAAAGTGGCAGATATCAAATAAAGTTAGCGAGCGGTGCTAATATCTTTCGCATTACTTAATATTAGCAAAGTAAACACTCAGTCTCAAATTACTTTGATATTTTGCTGTCATAGAAGAACTCATTTGTTGGGAGTAGATCAGCCCCTTAGCCAGTCTTGATTGTCTTCTAATGTGAACTGTGTTCTTGACAATGATTTAAATCAAAACCTAGCTATGCGTTTATGCTTAAAATAATAACAGTGGTAAAGCCAAGCAGTTCGCTGCATGAATGGGCCGGCTCGACTGGTGAAATACCACGACCTCTCAGAAGATCGACGTAAAGTGGTTCATGCCGCGTTTCGTTCGGTAACAGAGGTACCCGGAGACCAACCCCCCTTCCCCATCCTTCCTTATCCCGTATCCCTTAAAGGTCGGCAACGCAATAGTAACACTATATGTGTTGCTGGTGTCCATGGGCGGCGTTGGTTGCTTACCATCAGGTGACACGCCTGCTCGTTTGCCCTCCTATCCCATACAAAAAGAAAAACGGTTACGGCATTTCCGGACCGCTACGACCTAGGAACCTTCAAGAGACGAGCATATTCTCATCTGAAGGGCCGGCAACGCTGATGTGATGCCCCTGGTATTGCAGACGCCATGGGCGGCGGTGATCGCTTTTCATCAGGTGACCCGGAGGCTCGTTTGATTTTTCATAAATTTTCAAAACCGGAATTATGTATCTATACACATTAAGTTGTCTAGATATTAGCACGGCAATAAAAACAGACTCTCACATTACGACAGAGGATTTAAAATTTGAAAGTTGAAGTAACATGCCCTCACAATGTTTCCACCTACGCACGTGCGTGGGGGAGCCACTACAATGACAGCCAGCGATAGTGGCTCCACTCGAGAATTCACGGCGAGAGAGCACACTGATAAGCGGTAGCGTTGTCAGAAATTAATATCGTTTAGACGTTTTTTTATGGGATAGGAGGGCAAACGAGCAGGCGTGTCACCTGATAGTAAGCAACCAACGCCGCCCATGCACACCAGCAGCACATATAGTGTTATTGCTGCGTTGCCGACCTTTAAGGGATAGGGGATAGGGAAGGATGGGGAAGGGGGGTGGGCCTCCGGGTACCTCTCTCACCGAACGAAACGCGGCATGAGCCACTTTACGTCGGTCTTCTGAGAGGTCGTGGTATTTCACCGGGCGAGCCGGCCCATTCATGCAGCGAACTGCTTGGCTCTACCACTGTTAATATAGTTACCAATCTTTCTTCAAATGTCCAGCTTCTATTGGTAGATACACAACTTCAACGCTAAGTTCATTGATTCTTACACACCTCACTTGCTTCATCGAGTTTCATTACTTTTGCCATGCATGCTCGTCGATATATTTTAAGGCTTCTGACGTCACCTTCAACTAGGGCACGTCAATGTGTATCATGGCCGTCCTGGACTCCTAAATCCTACCGCTTTTTGTACTGATAGACAGCATTTCAGAGTTATTTCTTCGCATTCAATTGCTGATAATTTATTTAGCGCAAAGGCATGACATGAGCTAAAAGTAACCAGAATGGTTTGTTTCATGTGAAAAATGAGCACATGACATTTCTTCGTGAATAATATATTTTACAAAAGTAATGACAGTAATCTTGTGTATTTAATCTTACATGAAGAGCTACTAAGGGAGCTACTTACATTATTTAGTTTTGTCTATCAATAAAATAAGCTATTTTAATTATATGTAATAATAAATTACTTCCTAATTATTAGTACTTACTTATTCACGTAAATAACTCGCTTATTCTTAGAAATGAAACCTCTACCTATGATCAAAAATTTTACATGTTACCTTATTATTATTACAAACTCTAAGCAATTTACTAAATTGTGTTAAGTAGTTTAACTTAAATATAGAAAATAATAAGTACACAATAATAAGTACACTCGACACTCGCGCATTGGTAAAACTACCGCCTGCAGCAATAAGGTCGGGGGTTCGATTCTCACCCGAGCGATATTTGTGACATACATGAATATTTGTCTGGCGTCTGGGTGTTTTTCTATGTATTATAAGTATGTATTTACAAAAGAAAAGTATATGTGTATTTATATCCGTTATCTAGTATCCATAACACAAGCATTTAGTTGCTTAACTTGGAACTAGAGGGCTCTGTGTGTATTGTGTCCAAGATATTATTATAATATTATTATTACACATAGATACATTTTAATCCATAAGAAAATAGAAAAGATTCGAATAATAACATATTACAACTTTAGTTCGTAAGGTGTTGTTTCATTTCGATGGGAAACTAATCACAACTAATCAAAAACCTATCGTAGCGCAGACAATGGCAATAATTAGTCTTGTCAAATCAAATATTGGACGGTGAGTCAATAGCCATACTTAGCACAATTGCTTATTCGTCGATAATCATGTCATTCATGACACATAACTACGGAAAAAAATCTGATAAGTCATATAATAACATTCAAACTATTGGTAGGAAAACGTAGTGTAAGGCACTCTCAGTTTAAGTAGGGAAACGATATATGCAAAGCGTCTGGCAACGCGACGGTTGGAAATGATTGCCCGAAGTTTGAGGTCAGTGGCGTGCCAATGGAGAGACCTATATCCAGCAGTGGACGGAGAGAGATTGATGATGATAATGAAATAACTTTGCGTGATTTTTGATAAATATTTTAGACTGATTCGAATTTGAAAATTATACTATTGAATTATGATACTGTTTAATGAATATTTAAATTTAAATTAGTCTGTACAGAAAGATACAATAAAGTAAATATAACAACAACAACGACGACAAATATACAACTTGCCTACCTCGCAAGGGATTTGGTTTGAAGTTATGTGATTAATAAAAAAGTAGTTCTATCCATCTGTCCTTGTTTGTGATAATATTTCGTTATTTTAAATCAATAATTGACAACAAATAAATGCATACTGCTTGCCTCCTTGTAAAAAATATCAATAAGGTATATAGTTGGAAGTATTCGAACATGATCCTGACGACATTCCATCTAAGGGACCTGGTCTCCCAACAAAACAGGCTGCGACAGATATATTGCATCAATGTCAAGTCTTGATGGTTTACTGTTGGCAGAGGGACTAAAATGATACAAGCTTTCGCATGATATTATAGGCATCCATAATAAATATCACATGTTTGGATAATATCTCCTAGTCTAAAAAATACCTTTTTTTTTTCCGAAAACAGAATTCGGATGGAATGAATCAGATTGATAAAGTTTGATTGGCATCTATGCAAAATTAGCCACTGACCGAGTTTTTGTTTTAGTTCTGTGTCGCAGTTTTTGTTACTTATGATACATGAGAGATTTATGATATATATGTTTCCATAAAATTTGATGTCTGTAAAAATTTTGTCTTGATAGTCAGAGATCTGCTGAACCACGACCTTCACCGTCGTGTTTTTTTTGGTGAGACCTATTTTATATGAGGTTATTATGCCAATAAATATATTGCCTAAAAAAATTCAGTCCAGGGTATGATTAATTAACAGTTTAAAAAAATATTTATAGGAGATTTTTACACGTCGTATTTTTTTGACCAATTCTATACTAATCGAAATTATGAAGCCCTTAGAATGTGGACATGATTGGCTGCCAAAAATTTGTTTTCATCTGTTAATTAAACATATCCTGGACTGAATTTTTTAGGCAACCCATATGCAATATAGTACTACTACTTATTGGTATAATTAATTTCATATAAAATAGGTCTCATAAAAAAAAAAACACGACGGTAAAGGTCCTTTATCAGCGGATCTTAGACCATGAGATGATTTTAAGTTTGACCAGGTTTAGAAATCCAGACTTTCATCAACATAGATATTGGGACACTATATTTTAAATCATGTCATTAACTACGACAAATCGTATTATTGAAAAGAAATGTATTAGAATTTTAAAAAAAGAGTTAAACAAAATTCAATTAATACTAAGATGTTTTATAATAACCTGGCTATTATAATTAATAGTAATTGTATACCTATGAATGTACGTTTGTAAGAATAAATATAGAATAAACGGTTTATGAATAATGTATTCGTTTTTACGGGAATATTTGCAGAAAAAATTGTTGAATGCATATTATTACCCCGCATTTGGGTATATCTATAAAGATATTAATAATGATAATCGCATCTGTACTACATAAATACGGGTCAGGCAATAAATACATCTAAATTTGATGGTGATGATTTAATTGCAGGTGAAACAAAAGGGTGTTTTTCTCATAACATCTTGTAGTAAAATTATCTTTTGATTTTTGGTTTGATTTGGTCAACATTTGTTTTTTGTTACCTTAAACGTAGTTAAACTAAGTATGCCTATTTTTTTTTTACTATTTACTTTTTTTCGACTAACTTTTTTTTTGGCAAGACATCGTTTCCTAGGTCAGGGATATATTTAAAACACGTACTTTATAACAATGTTTAAATTATACTCGACCTTAGAAAATTGTATTTTGGAGGGAACATTTTTTTTTTCATTTCAAAATCCGAATCGCCTATCGATCCGTGTGACAATGTTGACTCGCGACAAGATTCCCACGTCCCCTGATGGGTCATTGACGTCCGTGTATTGGTTCGCTGTGGTTTTTTTTTTTTCACCAACGATTCCAGAGATACTTCGCGTGTCGAGCCTTCCTAACTAACGAGCAGAGTTTAATTGAAAAACAATCGAATTTGCCGAGTTTCATCATTGATTATATATTGATTACATATATTGTCTTTTAAAACGAAACGCATTTTTATGGCATAGGAGGGCAAACGAGCAACTGTGTCACCTGAAGGTAAGCAACTACACGCCTCCCATGAACACCGTGGTGCTTTGCCGTCTTTTAAGGGTGTGGGAGGGGAAAGGGGATAAGGCCTCCGTATACCTCTCTCACCGAACGAAACGCGGCACGAGCTACTTCATTCTCATATTCCAAAAGAGATCGTGGTATTTCAGCTGTCGAGCCGGCCCATTTATGCAGCGAACTGCGAGACTCTAACACTGTTCGTTTGCCATTTGCCACCTTAAAATTTCAATAAAATATATTTATTGAAACATTTTGAGATAAAAGAAAAAAATAAAAGGTTTATTGTCAAACGTTTGGTTTGAAAGTTACATCAATCAATATCATCAATATTTATTTGACAAATTGATAGTGTGGAAATCAATTGAAATTTTGCCGTGACACTTGTCGATGCTTTTCATGATTCATCAGTGAAATCTACTGTATTCTTGGGTATTACCTTAGATAATACGCTACAGTGGGGCCCACAAATAAAGTCTTTAGCGGGAAAACTTAGCTCTGCTGCTTACGCGGTTCGAAAAGTTCGACAGCTTACCGATATTGTAACCGCCAGAATAGTTTATTTTAGTTATTTTCATAGCGTTATGTCTTATGGTATATTGCTATGGGGCAGAGCAGCTGAGATTCAGTCCATTTTCGTTATTCAGAAACGAGCAATACGGGCAATTTATAATTTGGGTGCTAGGGTCTCCCTCAGAGAACGTTTTAAGGAAATTGGCATTTTAACGGTTGTCTCCCAGTTTATATATGATAACATCATGTTTGTGAGGAGAAACTTAGATAAATATACAAAACATAGCGATGTACACAATTTTAATACTAGAGGCAAGCATAAGCTTGAATTACCGTATCATCGCCTGCACAAGGTACACAAGTCCTTTTTGGGAATGGGTGTACAGTTTTATAATAGGATACCTGCGCATATTCTGGATTTGTCTTATGATCGCTTTAGGCGGGCTGTGAAGGGTCGTCTCATTGGTGGTGCCTTCTACACCATCAACGACTTCATGACTGACAAGTCGGAGTGGGACCGTCAAATTGCTTGCTCAACGCGGATTTTGTAGTTTGTGTGTTGGAATTTGTTCACTTTTTCGGAGTGGAGGCGTTCTGTAATAATTTCTGATAGCTTTTTAACTGTAAATTTGCATTGATATGGTGTTCACATATATCTTAACTAATTTTTTTTATTTTTTTATTATTAGCCACAATTTTTGCACAACGTTACCACTCTAATTAAAGGGTTTCGCGTCAGTTGTGCTCGACTACTGTGATCGCATAGAATTTCTTAGTTAACATGTAGGACGTTGATTTTAATTTGGTTGGATCTTAATTGTGATTGTCGAGTATTCTGTTTGCTACACCTTTTATTCACCAACCTACTGATTTGTTTTCAGGAGTGATAATAATATTGTTATTTATTTCAAATGGTTTGAAAAGAGTATTTGGCACATGAGTTTCTTGCCCGATTCTTCTCATGATAGCCCCTACACTCGGAATCGGGCCGCTCGTGGCGATTGCGTCCGTGTCTTTTTTTTGTTCCACGGAGGCACTTTCCACAAGCGCTCGTGTTTGTTTTTTTTTATCTAATTTTAAATCATAATGTTATATCTGTACTTGTTGACTATTTTTAAGTGTCTGTGAAGACCTATAAAAATAAAGTTATTTTGACTTTGACTTTGACTTTGGCATTCCTATGTTTAGTAGCATATAAGTTATTTCAAAAAGACATTCTCCTTATTTAACATAACTTCAAGTTAATCAAAGTAGTAGTAGAGTAGTAGTGTAGCAGTGGTGTATTTTTTTAAAATAGGAGGGCAAACTGATGGTAAGCAACTACTGCAGCCCTTGGACACTTGCAATGCAGATAGTGTTACAGTTGCGTTGCCGATCTTTAAGGAAATAGGATGGTAAAGAAAGAGGAAGGGCTTCCGGATACCTTTCTCATCGAACGATACACGGCATAAGCCACTTAAAATCGATATTCTGAGAGGCATGGCTTTAACACTGTTAAAATGTTGTTAAAATGTATCTCTTACTTATTTTTCGGAATACCCTGTGGACCTTATTATATTAGACCGTATCTGTCTAGATGGTTCGGTGGCTTAAGTCTGCGTTATGTTTACCGCATGTATCATGTACAATTCCCAGACCTGGGATCAATGTTATTGAGTTTTGATACTGACAAATTCGCAACAGCAATTTTCCCAGAACATAGTAAAACAATCAGCAACTACGACATAGGATTTAATAACATAATTGTCGAAACTTGAATGTCTCGGTGGTCCAGTGGTCGAGCACCCCGCTTCCGAATCTAGAGGTCGCGGGTTCGAATCCTGGCTCACACCAATCACTTTTCGAAATTAATTTCTTAAGTTATGTGTGATAAATATAGATGACTAAAAACTTTGTGCCCGTTATGGCAAAAGGTTCGCCAGCTATTCCATTTGGGAAGTAAACACAAAAGGCGTGAAGTTATGTTATGTTTTGAATGTGAATGTTATTTATAAATTTTTGGTGTGCAAACAAAAGAGTAGAAATGTTCGTAATAAGGCTAGAACATCATTATTATTTAAATAAATTTATTTAAATAATAATATATATGTAAAGAAATACCTAGAAATAATGTCTAGGATTCCTTTATATTTGAATTATGGCGCGCTTTTCAAATGTCATTATGTGATAACATAACTAACTGAATAGGTTGCGCCATATATAAGATTGGTAAAACAGTATGAGTTAATGGCTGTCATTAGAGGGGTAAAAGAAATTAATAAGAGAAACAATTATATAAGATAGATCAACAAATAAACTTTAAATGTCGTTTCTTTGATTTACAGGTAATGTTTATAACTTTGTGATAGTGTAATTAGTGTTTTATTTCTGAGTGTGAAAATAAAAATAAAAAAAAAAAAAAACTTTGATTTACAGAGCAACACATTGTTTAATTTGAAGGTCACGAAAGACACACCTATTGTCTTATAAAACGACACTTATTGTGAAGAGAAATGGAGAAGTTACGTTTCACATTTACAGTGTTAGCAGCATCTGATGGAAAAACGAATGTAATTTGCATAACCTCAATCGAGACGCCCGATGGACATTTATTCGATATCCCTGATGATTGGAAACCTGTAAACAAACATACCGCCATAACGGCTACGGATGTTTTTACCAAAATTAAGAATTCTCTGAAGAAAAGACATCAAACACGAAAACTATGGATTCCCTTATCCCCAGAATTGAGAAAAATTTACTTAGATGAAGGCGAGAATTTACAATTTGGTGACCAATATCTAGATGAAATTACACACGAAACTAAGGTTTCTGACAATAATATTTGTAAAGGAACGGAACATAAAAATCTAGGAAAAACAGCAGAAAAATTTTTACTTGAGAAGTTTTCAGGAAGAACATCAAACGTTAACCAATGGATCAATGACTTCGAGATTGAATGTACACGTTTTGAGATATTAAAGGAAGCAGAGATAATTGAGACCTTAAAATATTTACTTGAAAAACAGTGTCTAGATTGGTATACTAGTATGTTAATAAAATATACTGTGAATGCGGAATGGGTAATATGGAAGACAAATTTTTGTGAAACATACGGAAACAAAGGTTGGTCACAAGTTAAATATGCTTTTACATATAAATTTCAAGGTGGATCATTACGAGAGTATGCTACAAAAAAAGAAAGATTGTTACTAGAGACAAATAAAAATATTGACACACAGACATTGATACACCTTATTGTTATGGGTCTACCAGATTATATAATGTACAAAATAGATAAGGAAGCAATAGCATCGACTGCTAATCTTTTCAATGAAATTGGGAAACATGAACAAACAATCAATAACAATTATTTTAATAAATTCAAGAGAGATACATTTGATAATAAAGTAAGAGTTGATAAAATACCTTGCAAAACTTGTGAAAAATTAAATAAAGGTAGCCGCTTTCATCCCGAAGAAAAATGCTGGTTTAATAAACAGAACAAGAATTATGAAAACAAAAGAAACTATAATAGAAATGTAAATAATACTGTATTAGATGTTGAATTGAGTGAGAATGAACCAAAAAACTAATAATTACACCATTAATTAAAGTAAAAGTAACATTACAAGGAAAATTAGACATATTAGGCATTTATGATTCCGGTTCTAATGTTTCCTTGATAAACTCAAAATTAGTAAGACTGAAGGAAGAAGAAAATAACATACACAACAATACAAAATTACTAACAATTAATGGTGTAAAGAAGACAAAAGGTTTAGCAACAATAAAAATTAAGATTTTTAATATAGAGAAAAAAATTAATGTTCATATTGTCGATGGAAAAGATTTTCAATACGATTTTCTAATTGGACTTGATACTATACAGGAGTTTGGTTTGATTCAGAATGAAAATTTGAAAATTGATCAAAAAGCTGAAGAAAAATGTACAAAAGACAATCTTATAGATGAAAACGAAGAAACAAAGAAGAACTTTATAAACTTTAATGAACATTTACAAAAAAAAGAATTTACGATGGATATGAGTCATTTAAATAGTCAACAAAAATCTGAAATAAATAAACTTATTGATAAATATAAATCAAGCTTTGCGAAAGATAAATATGATGTTGGAACAGTTACGGATTATGAAGCACGCATTGATCTTATTGTGGACAAGTACTGTAGTAAAAGACCATACAGATGTTCCATAGAAGATAAGTTGGAGATAGAAGAACAAGTAAGAAAATTACTTGAAAGAAATCTGATAGAAGAATCATACAGTCCATTTTCGGCACCAGTAACCCTAGCATTAAAAAAAGAAGACAATAGAAGGACCAGGTTGTGTGTCGATTTTAGAGATTTAAACAAAGTGGTGGTGCCTCAAGCTCAACCATTTCCCTTGATTGAAGACTTAGTAAGAAAAACCAGAAACTGTAAGTACTTTTCAACCTTAGATATAAATTCTGCGTTCTGGTCCATTCCTTTACGTATTGAGGATAGAAAAAAAACTGCTTTTGTTACCCAAGAAGGCCACTACCAATGGACGTGTCTACCCTTCGGTTTGAAAACTTCTCCAGCTATATTTCAAAGAATACTAAGTAACATACTGAGAAAATATAAGTTAACAGATTTTGCTGTAAATTTCATCGATGACATTTTATTATTTTCAAGATCCTATTCCGATCATATACATCATTTATCACAGCTGTTAGACGCAATAAAAAAAGAAGGTTTCCGACTTAAGTTCACAAAATGTAGATTTGCAACAAACTCAGTAAAATATTTGGGACACATAATAGAAGATAATACAGTAAGACCAGTAAGAGATAATTTAATTTCAATAAGAGATTTCCCAACGCCAAAGAATCAGAAAAATATTAGACAACTTTTAGGAAAAATAAATTTCTACCGTGAGTACGTACCTAATAGTTCTATAATTTTAGATCCATTACATAATTTACTAAGGAAGCATCAAAAATTCATATGGTCATCAGACTGCCAAGAAGCATTTAAAAAAATTAAAAGTCTACTATGCTCACAACCAATATTAGAAATTTTTGATCAAAACTTACCAATAAACATATATACAGACGCGTCATTAGAAGGTATTGGAGCAGTGTTAAAGCAAATTCAACCAGATGGTAAGGAAAAACCTGTAGCATATTTCTCAAAAAAATTAAATGAAGTCCAAAAGAAGAAAAAAGCTATATATTTAGAATGCTTAGCTATTAAAGAAGCTATACGATACTGGCAATACTGGCTAATAGGCAAACGCTTCAGAGTATACTCTGACCACAAACCGTTGGAAAATCTAAATATTAAATCTAGAGTGGACGAAGAATTAGGAGATTTATCCTATTACCTATCACAATATGACTTCGAAATAAAGTATGCACCAGGAAAGAATAATTTAGAGGCAGATTGTTTGAGCAGAAACCCAGTATTAGAGGCAAATAAAGATGAATACGAACAATTAAAGATAATAAATTTAATAACATTAAATGACATACTAGAAGACCAAGAGAAGAATGAGGATATTCAAAAGTACAAGAATAAGTTAATATATAAAAACAATATATATTATAAGAGGGTAAGAAAACAAGAAAAAATTATATTGTCGGAGGAATTCAGCATAAAATTTATAAAACTAATACATGAAAATATGTGTCACATAGGAATAAAACAAATGCAGAAGAAGATAGGAAAACTATATATAGCAAATAATTTATCTAGAAATATAACTGATACATGCAAAAAGTGTGAAATATGCATAAAAAATAAGACGAGAGGGCAGGCTACATATGGTTTGATGTCACATTTAGGGCCTGCCACAAAACCATTTGAAATTGTCTCAATAGACACAATTGGTGGCTTTGGTGGTTCTCGATCCACAAAAAAATACTTACACCTTTTAGTCGACCATTTCACTCGATATGCTTATATAATAACATCGAAGACACAAAGTGCAACAGATTTTATAAAACTTATAAACACAGTACCAAATTGTAGTGAAATTGGCATGGTTCTCACCGACCAATATCCTGGAATTAACTCAAAAGATTTTAAAGATTTTTTAAATGAAAGGTCAATCCCACTAATTTTCACTGCAGTAAATTCGCCGTTTTCTAATGGACTTAACGAAAGGTTGAACCAAACACTCTTAAATAAAATAAGGTGCAAGATGAATGAAAATTTAAATACTAAAGCATGGACGACTATTGCTCACAATTGTGTAGATAGATATAATAACACAGAACACTCAATAACAGGCTTTGCACCAAGATACTTATTGGATGGTACTGATGTTTCATTCATACCAAATGAACTTATATTAAAGAAAGAATCAGATAACTGGATTAGAGACAGAAAAGTTGCATTAGAAAGAACAATTAAGTCACATGAATATAATAAAAAGTTAATAGATAAAAATAGAAAGATTTATAATTTTAAAATAGGAGATATGGTGTATGTTGAAAACGGTCACAGACTGAATAGAAGAAAATTAGATGAGTTAAGGATTGGTCCATTTAAAATCGAAGAAAAAATATCACAATCAATATACAAGATTAATAAAGGACATAAAAAGATGGAGTCAAATCTATTTCATATTACAAAGCTCATACCCGCTTTTGTTCCAGATGAAAATGAAGATTAGAGAGATGAAAACGATAAAAAAAAAAAAAAAAAAAAAAAAAAAAAATGAATTTAAACAAAATCACCAAAGTACATTATAAAACCTAGGGGGGGAGATGTAAAGAAATACCTAGAAATAATGTCTAGGATTCCTTTATATTTGAATTATGGCGCGCTTTTCAAATGTCATTATGTGATAACATAACTAACTGAATAGGTTGCGCCATATATAAGATTGGTAAAACAGTATGAGTTAATGGCTGTCATTAGAGGGGTAAAAGAAATTAATAAGAGAAACAATTATATAAGATAGATCAACAAATAAACTTTAAATGTCGTTTCTTTGATTTACAGGTAATGTTTATAACTTTGTGATAGTGTAATTAGTGTTTTATTTCTGAGTGTGAAAATAAAAATATAAAAAAAAAAAACTTTGATTTACAGAGCAACACATTGTTTAATTTGAAGGTCACGAAAGACACACCTATTGTCTTATATATAAATAATAATAATAATAAATTTAACAGTGGTAGAGCCAAACAGTTCACTGCATGAATGGGCCGGCTCGACCGGTGAAATATCACGACCTCTCAGAAGACCGACGTAAAGTGGCTCATGCCGCGTTTTGTTCGGTGAGAGAGGTACCCGCAGGCCCACCCCCTTTCCATTCCCATTCCCTTTCCCATCCTTTCCTATCCCCCTACCCCTTAAAGGATGACAACGCAACACAACAATATGTGTTGCTGATGTCCATGGCGGCGTTGGTTGCTTACCACCAGGTGACCCGCCTGCTCGTTTGCACTCCTATCCCATAAAAAAAACAAAAAATCTGCTTTCTGGAAAGTAGCTTTGTGATAGATGTAGGGTGTCATGATGTCAGGAGGCCAGCGTGTATGACAAAAAATTGATAAATTATTTATTTAAATTATTTATTTTCAAATCGATATTATATTAATGTTTATTACATTGGAAATGAAACCAATACGATAATGAAAATAACGTAACATTTTCACCAAATTGATATTTTCCGTAAAACGAATTGGCCAGGGTTTTAAAATTCCTAATCCGAAATTTATAAAACAAGCTTTATCGTTAGCATACTATACGAAACGATGTATACGTAATCGAATGAAACAATTCGATTAACTCGTAGGTGGTTCGCATCACTAAATCCGTATTGCTTTCGTAATTTTACGGTACTTTCCTATGGGAGAATTGGTGTATTTCCATTTTGACGACACGTTGACGATACCGGAATCATCTGCGGTATACGTATCGTATAATTTCCTACTTAAATAATTCATAATATCAAATGTTTGTCACGAAATTTGTTTGTAAACTCTTATATGCATAGAATATATTTTTATTATCGTTAATGAGAATTCGTTAATATGGGATTATTACAATGCAGAAACAATTTAATGTTGAAACAATTTTATTTAGGTCTATAAATAAATCTAGTTACTTCTTCTTGCGGTCTCGGTGGTCCAGTGGTCGAGCTCCCCGCTTCTGAAACAAAAAGTTGCAAGTTCGAACTCTCGACGGCGGGGCAACTCCGACCGACCGTAAAGAGCACACGTAAACGGAGCACATCAAGATCAGGGGGCATGGGGCATATTATGAGCTCTTAATTCCAGGCAGCTTGCTCGCAGCCTAGCGAATTCGTATTTCCAACGACTAATTTCAGCTATTCTAGACTACTCATGACTGACTAAATGGAATTAGTCGTTGATAAATCGAATTTCGAGTGAATTTGACAGTGACTGCTCGTCACCGACTGGCTGAAATTAGTCGTTGAGAATATAAATTTGCAGGGCAGCGCGTAAGCTGGCTGGAATTAAGAGTTCATAATACGCCAGCAGATCAGGAGTAAATTAGTATTAAAATAGCTTCAGGGTGGTAAATTTATAAATCTATAATAATATAAGTAAATAAATAATGATGATGATGATCCAGTATAAATGATGTCATTGGAACAATACTAAAATTTCCATTAGAATGCTTATATATTTAAATTATTGATACTTATGTGGACATCGAATTGATCTTCAAAGAATATAAATTTGCGCCCACATATTACAAGTTTATTTATATAAGCAAATGGTAAGGTAAGGTTATAGCTACGTAGTACGTACTGAATTCCAATATCTTTTAAAGAATTGCCTAAATAAATTGCGTTTACATTTAAAAATAGTTTTATATATATAGTATGGAAAGTTTTAGGCGGGAGGTTAACAATTAGGGACTTGGGCAACATCAGTTTTTATTAGATTTGTTTGATAACTACAAGTACTAATGACAAGTTAATTTTTTTTACACAAATTCTATGGTTAAAAACTTAAGGCTTATTAAAGGCTCATAAATTAGACATTATAAATATTATTATTAAAAATTAACGGTGGTCCACTGATCGAGCACACCGTTTTTGAATCAAGTAGTCATGGGTTCGAAACCTGCACTGAAGCCACAGAAGGGTTATGTCTATTGGTGTAGAGGAGGGAGGGAGCTATCGTTAGATGAGCGGCCGCTGGATGGGCAACCGATGTCATACCAAGTAGTAGTACCGGTGCTCAACCATTAATAAGCGGAGCGGAAGCAAGATGCACCTACCGCTGCCCCGAGCGGTGGGGCATAAAAAGAAAAGGAAAGGTTGGCAGAATACTAATCAAGGGATTGATTTACAAAAATGGCAAAAAATGCTGATGTGTGGTACCACTCTAGTGCCTAACAGTAATATTTCATTTCCTCTCTAGAGTGTAAGTGCCGAACAAGGAATCTGGTCTGTTGCGGTACCAAATCTCGTATCGGAAATCTCGATCGATGGTCTCATCATCATCGTCATCAACCTATCTCCGTCTGTCGGCAAGTACCTATTTCCAAGTACTTGACCGAATATCTGGGCTGTTTTATATTATTGATTATACTTACATACATATTATCGTTACAAACATGCACATGATGATTAGGTATATGAGACTTCTCACAGTCTCATATGCTAAATGATACTGATCTCATAAGATTTCTAGTCTGTTTTTCATGAACTGTATTATCATACTACTGATACAAATTGGGGTTTCCCCCGGTGACCTCCAACCTCCCCTCACAGTCACCCCATGCCTCGCAACTGAGCCTGATACCTTTAAACTAGTCATCGTCTACTAACGATGTTGATTTACTGATATCACTGAGACATCACCCTGTGGCGATGTTACCATTGGTTCCTAGAACCACCTGGTATCACTGAGACATCACCCTGTGGCGATGTTACCATTGGTTCCTAGAACCACCTGATATCACTGAGACATCACCCTGTGGCGATGTTACCATTGGTTCCTAGAACCACTTGATATCACTGAGACATCACCCTGTGGCGATGTTACCATTGGTTCCTAGAACCACTTGATATCACTGAGACATCACCCTGTGGCGATGTTACCATTGGTTCCTAGAACCACTTGATATCACTGAGACATCACCCTGTGGCGATGTTACCATTGATTCCTAAAACCACTGCAACCTACTGATATACCTGGGCATCATGTCCCCGGCATCTGAATGACACATATTAGACACATATTAATATATCACAGCAAATAACTCTGCATTAATCTGTTCTGACATTAATGTATACAAATTATAAATTCACTCACAGACGCTGCACTACTGTAATCTTAATTAACACTCCGACGCACCTCCCCAGGACGCTTCGCACCCGCCGCCATCATACTTCTTGTACCCCCGCCAAAAACGGGAAAGTCCATTATCGGCGGTAGTCAACATAAATACTTTCTTATGCATGGTGACGGACATAATAAATAAATATGATTCATAAATGTACAATTAAATGTTATAAATAATAAATAAATATACATTTACGGATATCTTTGTATTCGCGACAACATTCGCGACACTCCCCACCGCGAGAAGAAAGAAAAACTGCCTGGTCATTAGAAACTTTTATTTATTAAATTGACACAAGCAATTTTAAAACTGGTATTAGTCAACTAATTCAAATAACGTAGTCATTAACTGGTTAGTCCATTCTTTAACCCTTTCTCTGGCTTTGATTGCCGAGATTCTAACTGGTCGTTTATTAGTATCCTTTAATGAAGAAATGGGAGCTTCTGTTTCATTACAGATATATTCACCGAGTTTAGGAGAGTCAAGGTCTAGGCCCACATTGGCCGATTGTTTTTCGCTGTGAACTTGTATTGGTTCACCTCCTTGAGGTTTCTTTAATTTCTCCATAGTTTTAGGAGTGAGACTACTTCCCATTCCTTTTGTTACTGCATACTGTTCGTCCTCAATTTCAAGGGGGTAGAGATGTCCTATTGAACGGGTGAATGTTTCACCAGTAGGTACTTTAACTTTGGCTACTCTTATTTGTCCATCCGAACTCTTCCTCAGCTCTGTTATCTTTCCTACTTTCCAATGCGCCCTATTACCATCTGATTTCAACTGAACTATTTCTGATAATTTTGGTGCTCTATTTACTACAACTCTCGGTTGCCGATGCTTGTCACTTCGTTCGCGAAGACTGGTTAAATATTGATTAGTGAACATATTTCTAAACTCTGAAACAATAATCTGACCTCGTTTCCATCCATCTATGAGGTTTTGTTTGGTTACGGTGGCTGATTCTAAGAAATGACGATCAGAAGTCTGCGGTATGACCGGCCCACCTACACGCAAGAAGTCAATCGGAGACAATACGTCCTCTGGTTCGGCACCTACAGTTGTGAGGGGTCTAGTATTTAAAACTGCCTCAATTTCTTTGATGATGGTACATAATTGATTATTATTAATCAAATGTTTGTCTAAAGTCCTTTTCATACAATGTTTAACTAAACCAATTAGACGTTCATAGAAGCCACCAAACCAAGGGGCCAATTCAGGGATAAACCTCCATTGTATTTTGTTATCTATACAATAATCAGATGTTAATATATCTGCACTGAGTTTGAATTGCAAAGCATTATCTGATATGAATAGTTTCGGCAAACCCCTGACTGCAATGAATCTTCTTACGGCTAATAAAAATTCTTCAGCCGTTAAGTCTTTGACAACTTCCATGTGTATAGCTCTGACTGTCAAACATGTAAAAAGACATACCCAACGTTTTTCTTTTATAGTTTCACTTACGTATAGGGGACCAAAATAATCAACACCAACAAAGGAAAAGGGTAGACTAAGTTTAACTCTTTCTTCTGGTAAATCTGGAATTCCTGGTAGTTTAAAAGGTCCACCACCATATTTCTTGCATTGTAAGCATTTTTTGATAACACTCTGCACTACTGATCTACCTTGTGGGACCCAGAAAGTTTTCCTTAATAACGCTAAGGTATGTGAGACACCCACGTGATAGTTTTTACGATGTATTTCCAAAATAATTTTGTGGGTAAATTCTGAGTTCTTTGGCAGTAATATGGGTTCTTTTTGATTTTGAGTGAGGTCTGTATATTTAAATCGACCTTTACATCTAATTAATCCATCCTTGTCTTTATATAATTGAAGACTTTTAGCTAGATCAGTTATGATACCCTTAGCTTCATTGGGAAAAAATTCTGCTTGAATTTCTAAAATAATTTTAACGTCATCGTTATCTGAATTTGGACAAGCCGTATCTGATACCCTTCCTAACATGTTTTTGTCCGATTCTTGCCTAGTTATGCTGTTTGAAGGTATGTTATTTTGGAAACCCTCTTCAGCCAAGGAAACCTGATTCTGCGTCTCCTCGTCAGCATAATTATGGAATCTAGGCCACTCTTGAGGATCTTTCGACAAAAATTCTGGGCCTCTCAGCCATTTATGGAAGAACTTTACTCTCTCCGATCTAGTACCTACATCCGCAGGGTTGTATTTAGTTGGTATATATTTTATTTGTGTACCTCTGTTTCGATTTATTTCATTGATTCTACGTGAAACGAAAGGTGGAAGTAGTTTTTCTGAGTGGCACCAGCTAAGTACTACCTGGCTATCTGTCCATAAGAACTGAGCTTTAATATTAATACGCAAGAATTTCATTACGTAATTTATAAGTCTGCTTCCGATTAGTACTCCCAGTAATTCTAGTCGTGGTATTTGTAAATTCTTCTGGTCCTTTAAAGGTACTAGCCTGGACTTGCCGATAATGAAATTGACAATGTTGTTAGTAGATAAAGAACTGCAACGGAGGTAAACGACTGCCGCATATGCTTCTAAGGAGGCATCAGTAAAGCAATGTAGTTCGTATCGAGTTTCTTCCTGGTTCTGTACTCCTCTGAGATTTTGTGCATAATATCTGTTGACGTGTATATCCTTCAAGGAACTGAATTTAGAGACTATCGACTGCCACTCAGTACTTTGCTGTTCGTTTAAGGGGGCATCCCACTTAACCCTTTCTTTCCACAATTTCTGGAAAAATAACTTTGCTGGGAGTACTATAGGAATCGCGAAACCGCATGGATCGTAAATGGATGCAATTATTTGCAAAACATCCCGCTTTGTCTTTACTGGTTTTAAATTATAATTCTCCGAACCAATATTCAAATGAAGTTGGTCAAGCTCTATCTCCCAGCGTAGACCTAAAACTTTCACCAACTTATTATTTTCAGCTTTATATTTATCGGGTATAATCGTAACCAACTCTTTTGAATTCGAAATCCACTCTCGTAAATTCATAGATAAATCGGAAAACGTTTGTCTAGAGTCCTCATACAACTTAATTGCATCTGAGATTGTGTGTGCCCCTGTAACTATGTTATCGACATATATATCATCAGCTAATTCTTTTATTCTAACGTTGTTCGATTTTGACAAATGATATTTGACTGTGGCATTTAACAGGAAAGGGCTTGATATCACGCCGAATGGAACTCGACAAAAACGGTAATGCTCAATATTGTCTGAACTAGGTTTACTGGTTTTGTCTCGAAGCCAAAGGAATCGCGTTACATCTCGGTCCAAAACTTGTAGGCCTATTTGTAAAAAAGCCTTTTCAACATCAGCTAATATACCTATGGGGTACTCTCTAAATTTAATTAATAATCCTGTGAGGTCCTCTAGTATTAATGGTCCGCGGTACAAACATTCATTTAAACTCTTACTATTAGCCAATTTTGCTGATGCATCATATACAATACGAGGTTTATTTGGTTTATCTTTATTATATACACAATGGTGAGGAAGGTAATGCACTGGATGTGCCTGAGGAGCAGTTGGATCTGGTACCCTTTCGATAATTCCGGCTTTCAATTGATCTTGAATAACGTTATTATAACATTCTATTTCCTGCGCATCTAAGCGTTTTAATAGACTATTCAGCCGACCATATGCTATTCCTAAATTGTTTGGTAGGTCTGGTGGATATTCAATCCAAGGCCACTGAACTTGATATCGATTATTTATATATTGAACAGTTTCATTAAAATGACGCAGAGCTTCTTCGTCATGAGTAGATTTTGGAGAATCTGTGATACCTATTGATTCTAGGTCCCACAATTTTTGAACATCATCTGACCTTAAAGGTAAATCGGGTTCATTCAGCTTGTTTATTATCGTATTTGGATGAAAGTAAGTTAGTACTGATACTTGATCAGACTTCTCAATAGTATCATTAATCTGTCCTGACCAAACCCAACCAAACTGTGTCTCAACTAAATAAAGGTTTGAAGAAACTTGTATTCTTTTATCCGACATGAAGGAATGATAGTAATCATTACCAATCAATATATCTATTTTATCACCACATACCCCATCATCTGCCAATGTGATATTTGAAAGACTTAAGTTGTTAAACAATTTGGCAGTATCCTTAAGGGTTGGTGTTCGTACACCGTTTGTAATGTGGGGAACTACACTAACATATATAGTCCGCATGACATCAATACGAGTAATAAGTCTACAAACCACTACAGGGGTCTCTATTTGACGAGGTGATTTTGTTCCAAAGGTGAATATTGATAGATTGACCTTCTCAACAACAGACAAATTCAAATAACTGGACGTGGTTTCTGTTATATATGAGCGTTGGCTACCACAATCAAGTAAAATTCTGCACCTCAGCTGTTTAATTTCTCCTTCTGTGTTGCTTGCTATAGCAATGCTAGTCTGCAGTAATGTAGGACCGAGGTTATTTTGAACATATAAATTATTGCTTTTAATAGACTTTGTTGATTGTACGAACTTGATGGGGCATAAAGCTCGATTGTGGTTAGTTAATTTGTTGCAATGCCTACATTTTCTTTTGGAGTGGCATTCTTTCACTAGATGTCCTTTGCTAAAACAACAGTAACACCGATTTCCTAATTGCTTCTTTCTTTCTTGTAGTGTTTTGTATGTGGTGCATTCATCATTGTAATGGTCTTGTGTACAAAATATGCATTTGATAAGTTTCCTTTTAGATGGTCGAACTCTGTTTAAATCCTCATAAGCTCTTTTCCTTGTAGGCATGTTAGAGTATTTAACAAAAAATTTATTATCAAGCCTAGGTTTATCACTCTTGTAGCTCTTAAGTCTGCTCTGCTTGCTACCGTCAACCCTTTCAGATGTAACATGTAAGGAACCCAATGTAAAATTTTCTATATTTTGTTGCGGCTCATCACTTGATCTATCCATAAGTCTTGTACCTACAATGTCTTTTTTCAACCTATTTGATGTTTCCTTAGCAGATATAATGTATTCTAAATACTTTCTAATACAGTCTATTGTTTCTTCTTCACCAGACAGCTTCATTCGTAATTCATAAATGAGGTCTTCAGGAAACTTTTCCATAATCATCACTCTTAAATGGTTATGATTAACATTTTCGCCTAAAGAACTCAATACTCTAAGGTGTCTCTCTAATTCGTTAAGAACTTGTCTACATTCCTTAATGTTGTTAGTTGATATCGGTTTGATTCTATACAGTGCCACATAGTGTGCATCAATAATAGCACCAGGTTTGCCATATCTGTTCTTAAGTGTATCTACAGCTATACTATAGTTCTTATTTGTGGTATCTAAACCATCAATTGCTTGCTTTGCTTCACCTATAAGGACGGATTGTAAATATAACAACTTATCAACGTCATTAATGTTTCTGCTATCCACATTCGAAGAAAACTGGTCCCAGAACTGATACCACTTTAGGACATCACCATCAAATTTGGCAAGTTCCAGTTGTGGCAGTTTACTAGTGATATTGTTATTAGCAGATGCCACAGAGAGAGTATGTAGTTCTCGGTCATTAATTTTAAGTTTAATGTCTATCCCAGATATTAAATCTTCTGCTTGGATTTGAGCCATTGTATATTTTCTTATTTCATCAACATTTGGTTCACTAACTAATTTGTAGTAATTATGAATTTCAGTAATGAGTCTCAGATTAGCACTTTTTAGTTTGGAGTTAATTAGTTCTAGTTGATTATAATCATAGGGCACATCCTTTAGGGCACATTGTGCAGTAGATATATGCTGTAAAGCTGATTCGTATATTACATTCAGCCTGGTTAGGAATACTTCTGTCATATTGAAAGTAGGCACTTATAATTTTTTGATCAAGCTCTAACACCTTTGAAGGCATACAGAATCTAAAACAAAATTTACTTCATGTAAAATTCATGTTTATAATTACTACCATTTGTGTTTATATACTGTACTAGAAATTTCTCAATATTAATTGGAAATTTGTACTGGTTTTATCACTATAAGTAACCCCTTTCAAACCCTATGTGTACACATACACATTCATATCAGGTTATCTTTGTTAAAAAAAAAAAAAAGAGAACTATTTAACTCCAACTTTAACCAGGTACTAATAATAAGAAAAAACTGATTAGAATTAAATATCTTCTATTCACTATAAGTAGGTATATAACTTATCTAAGTATCAACCATATCCATGATTCAATGTAACAATTCACACCCACAGTCTGTGTTAAAAATTATGATTATTAAGGTTATATATTTAAGATACCAATCATGAACCAATAATAAAAAAAAAGGTTTTGTTGTGATGTTTCTGATATTTCTGCCTACCAGGTAAGTGAGGTAAGGTGTGAAGTCATGTTGTATTTGTTTTACAACAGAGGATTATGTTTGGTTTCTGATAACCAAAAATTAGCCGATTCGTTTTGAAATAAAATCTAATACTTGATTATATGTAGTTTTCAAGTGTGCACAAGGATCCAGACTGATGACATTATCTATATGTAAGTTTATTTGATGGTACATACTATTCTACCACAGATGAATAGTTTTCCTTTTTTTGAAGATGTAACACACTCTGAGGTGGTTTGTATAACAAACTGTTATGTAGTATGCTCAATATTATATTAACTAATATTAAGTTATATTTTATCACACATTAATGAGTATTTTTTGAATTTTAATGTACAAACAACAATTTGAATCAGTATAATAAGACTCATTTTACAATTCACTCAATTCATTTATGTTTCACCTTTAATTTGATCTAAAATCACTCAAAATAAGAAGACATTAGATGAATCATTGTCATTTTTGTTTAGGAAAGAAATTTTAATAAATGAATTCTATAAACACATTATTAGAAAACCTCATCATGTGATTCTTAGTCTACACTGTGGATATATTATTTATCATCAGAGAAAACCAAGCAAGAGTACTTCAATATAGCTATTACTTTAAGTTCAGATCCCAGCATCTCCACCATGTCGGCAAGTACCTATTTCCAAGTACTTGACCGAATATCTGGGCTGTTTTATATTATTGATTATACTTACATACATATTATCGTTACAAACATGCACATGATGATTAGGTATATGAGACTTCTCACAGTCTCATATGCTAAATGATACTGATCTCATAAGATTTCTAGTCTGTTTTTCATGAACTGTATTATCATACTACTGATACAAATTGGGGTTTCCCCCGGTGACCTCCAACCTCCCCTCACAGTCACCCCATGCCTCGCAACTGAGCCTGATACCTTTAAACTAGTCATCGTCTACTAACGATGTTGATTTACTGATATCACTGAGACATCACCCTGTGGCGATGTTACCATTGGTTCCTAGAACCACCTGGTATCACTGAGACATCACCCTGTGGCGATGTTACCATTGGTTCCTAGAACCACCTGATATCACTGAGACATCACCCTGTGGCGATGTTACCATTGGTTCCTAGAACCACTTGATATCACTGAGACATCACCCTGTGGCGATGTTACCATTGGTTCCTAGAACCACTTGATATCACTGAGACATCACCCTGTGGCGATGTTACCATTGGTTCCTAGAACCACTTGATATCACTGAGACATCACCCTGTGGCGATGTTACCATTGATTCCTAAAACCACTGCAACCTACTGATATACCTGGGCATCATGTCCCCGGCATCTGAATGACACATATTAGACACATATTAATATATCACAGCAAATAACTCTGCATTAATCTGTTCTGACATTAATGTATACAAATTATAAATTCACTCACAGACGCTGCACTACTGTAATCTTAATTAACACTCCGACGCACCTCCCCAGGACGCTTCGCACCCGCCGCCATCATACTTCTTGTACCCCCGCCAAAAACGGGAAAGTCCATTATCGGCGGTAGTCAACATAAATACTTTCTTATGCATGGTGACGGACATAATAAATAAATATGATTCATAAATGTACAATTAAATGTTATAAATAATAAATAAATATACATTTACGGATATCTTTGTATTCGCGACAACATTCGCGACACCGTCCACAGCCAGCCACTTTGCGTATTTCGTCTCCCCACCTGGCCTGAAGGAGTCCTACACTACGTTTTCCGAGACGCGGTCTTCACTCCAGGACACGTTTTCCTTATCAGGAATCATACGTGCGACAAATGGACTACGAACTCATTACTCTGAGTTACAGTTCAAAAGTCCAAGTTCGATTCCTGACTCACACCAGTGACTTTCCAGATCCAGATCGTATTTCATAATTATCTATGAGTAATAAGATTAATCCGGCATGTCGAGGCATAACTGTTACAGCCTACAGCATCGAGTATTAAGAGCGTGAAGTATTATCCAAAGTTTATTCGATTATAAACAGGTTGTTGCTCAAAAGCTCCTATGAATAAAATACCTAAATGTTAAGTAACTGTTAGTTGTATTGAGCGAGTATAAACCAACCTCTTTTATTTTAATAACCAATTCATAAAAAAATATTTTATCTCATTGGTTCCTTATTGCTTTTCTCTAGGTTGGGGTGGGATAGTCAATGTCCTGTAAATTTGTCCTTTATAATGCGTCACTTTCCTACACTTACCTATCTTAAAATTAGTTAACAGCCCAATTTAAAGGTTAAATGCGAACACGTACCTGATGTTGCAGTTCATTTCCCAATATCTTCATTACTTGATCAGACGGATTGTAAGAAATTAATTTTACTATTTTTTTTTATAATACTTAAAGAAAAAAATACTTTAAAAAAAAAGTTCAAACGACTTCTAGAAACGTAAACCACACAATCTTTAAGTATATGAAAACAGTACCTCTATAACTAAAAAGCGATAAATAACGTAATTTACTAATTTTTATACTTAATATAATATACAAAACGTAATACTTTAACAAAGTCATCTTTAACTATTAAAATATTTACAATTGTCACTCATTATTGAAGTCGGCGCAGCACAATAGAGTACGATACGTAGGTTTGCACCGACTTGCTTGTTATGTTATGTTATGTTAAAACACCATACTCGCATACAATTTTTGGTGGATGCTTTCGAGTTCTCCTAGTTTTCGTCATCAGATCCTGATCTGGTGAAAATGGGACCTCGGAGGTAAACATTATTCAACGAAAAAAAATTTTGAAATCCGTCCATAGTTGACGGAAATATCGGTGAACATACGTAAAAAAAATATTATACATACAGACGAATTAAGAACCTACTCCTTTTTTCGAGGTCGGGTAAAAAGTGATATCTTTCAAGATTTATTACTTTAGTTGCAAAGGCTTGCTGAACAATGTTCTACATTATTGTACACAATGTACATCTTTAGAAGGTCTACAAAAAAGTCCGTGATATTATATATGTCATCTCTTAAGGATAACCAACAATGTCCATTTTTACTTCTTAAGAAATAATCGAATCGTCACACTGGCTCACACCAATGACTTATCGCAGTACTTTTCGGAAGTTATGTGTGATAAATATCAATGACTGAAACCTTTGTGGCCTAGATTCGCCACCTATTCTATTTAGGATGTAAACATAACGGCGACACGAGGCTTAACAGCCGCTGCCTACACCTATGGGTATAAAAAGGCGAGAAGTTATGTAAGAAATAATAGCTTATTTACGTAGCGATTTTAAACATTTCAAAATTTGCATAAGCAAATTTTGAAATGTTAATGTTAATGAAAAATATATGATACCTACTATAAAGTAGGTATCATATATTTTTGTAATATCTAAGTCAACATTATAATATAGCAATCCAATATTCTTATCAACGTTAACATGTGAAATGTAACATATAAGATTCTAGTTCTTGAATAAAATTTACTCACATCATGCGATATTAATATTTCGTATTATCAAAAGCTTCCACAAACGTAAACGTACCTACATTTGGCGAGCTTCATGCTTTGTGTTACAAAGCTCTAGACGAAACGAGCGCCTGAATAATTTGTTATAGCAACAACTCACACATGAGTTAGACTTATGAAAGTTTTAGGCGTTAACACAGTATAACTTCACACAACTTCTGAATTGCAATTAAGGAATTTGTGAATTAGTTATAATGCAATACAGTAGATGGAAATGGAAACAGTATCTTTCTTTATGAAGTAATACAAATATATGATAAGTATAATCATTACAATATCATTATAGTCTGGGTAAAAGTAGCGTAGGACGCCCACCAGCCCGATGGTCAGACGACCTCACGGAAGGCCGAGAATCGGATGTTGTCGCGCACATTGGGAGAGGCCTATGTCCATCAGTGGACTGCAATAGGCTGATGATGATGATAATCATTATCATTACATAGTATAAAACAAAGTCGCTTTCCGCCGTCCGTTCAGCTATATGCTAAGATCTTTGAAACTATGCAAGGAGTTTGATGAGGATTTTTGATAGTCGAAGAGTTTCTTGAAATATCGGCGTGTAGTGGCTCGTGCCGCGTTTCGTTCTGTGAGAGAGGTATCCGGAGACCCGATCCCCGTTCCCGTTCCTTTTCCCTTCTTCTCCCATAAAGGACGGCAACGGACCTCGGTGTTCATAGGCGGTGAGAAGTTACTTACCATCGGGTGACGCAGTCACTGGTTTGCCCTCCTATCCCTTAAAAAAAGTTTTTTTTATATTGATAGAGTGTCAACTGTCACGATGACTATTTTTATTTCTTTTCTGAGGCGAAACAAAGTTCGCTGGGTGAACTAGTCGCATACGTGGGTTTAGTTTCAGGTAAGTTCACTTTCAAATTTTGAGGTTAAGTTGTAATTTTGAGTAATTTATCCATAATTATGAAGAACTGTAAGACGGTAAGACATATTCAATAGTAATGCATTGTACTGTCTTGCCAGTGTCGATTAGTTAGTATGAGTAGGTTATAAATGATCACTATATTATTGAATTCCATGTTTATTTAAATTTTAAAAAATAATGGATAAATTTATTAATGTAAAATATTCATTACAAATAATACAAACATATAAAAGACAACTTATGTGAGTACTTAATTTTTTTTTTACAATATTAACCAATCCATATTTTAAAATTATTAAACATAAAAATTTTGTCATAAAAATGTAATAATAGCATCTACTTACTCATAAATTAATGCAGAAAATATTAAATTCATTTGGATTCGTTTCAAAAACATGATCTGTCATTCAGTAACAGTTAATTAATATACGAAATAAAACCCTGGTTTTATGGTCCGTTAAATAAAGCTCAATCATATTTCACCTCAAAACTGCGGTTAGTTGGTGCTGTAATCCCACCATTCACATCTCTACTACTTAAATAAACTTATATTATAATGAACACGTGGGGTTATATAAATAAGAATATTTTTATTTAACATCTAGAAAGATCAGGGAATGTCTTCTCCTTGCAATGCGCGAAGGAAGATGGCCAAGCTTTGAATCCGACGCGATCGTAAATGCGTTTGGCACATCGTACGTCATCTGCAAGATCTTCATTTAAAAGATCTGAAAAAAAAATCACGGCGTCTTATGGATTGTTCATTAGTACGTAATTCTCTAGTATTTTTTAACATACATATATACGTAACTTCACACCAAATCCCTTGCCGGGTAGGCAGGGAGAACAGATGCCTAGTTATAGTTACAAAAACAAACTAAAATAAAGTACCTTCACATTTGATGTTGCAGAAACCTCCCTTTCGTCCCTTTTTGCACCAGTCTTTGTTGTGAATCTGTAAATGGTATATTTAAATATATATATATTTCATATTTAATTCGGTAAATAATTTGAAATATTACATACAAGATAATTACTTTATACTAATAGATAGATAGATAGATTATATGCCTAACCTTAGCGATGCTTTGAACACAAGTTGAGTTGTTCTGTCATGGTAATTGATCGAATTTGAATCCTTTTTACCAAAACTCCCATACTTAACCACTAAGCTAGTAAGCGAATGATGTATTAATGTACTTACACTCCGTCTTTTATCTCAGGGAGTATAGCGAAATAAAATTTACAATAGTTCTTATTTTGCATATCATCATTGTCTGTGTTATAAATAGGAAATAACAGATAGTCTTGTAGTTCGCTGTGTGAATGGGCTGGATCGACCGGTGAAATACCACGATCTCTCGGAATATCGGCGTGAGGTGCGTGTGCCGCGTTTCGTTCTGTAGAGAGGTATCCGGAGGCCCGCTCCGCTTTCCCCTTACTTTCCTTTCCTACACCGTAAATGATGGCGACACACCACGGGGTTCATGGGTGATGAGAAGTTGATTACCATCAGCTGACCCACTTGCTCGTCGGTCCTCCAATACCATAAAAAAGGCAATAAAATAAATATAAAAAATAATAACAAATAACTAACGTAACAATGCTGCCTACACTTTCACGTAAAAAAAGACATAAAGTTATTATAATAATAAATTATGACTTTCTAAAAGATTCCCTTAATATCACAGGTGTACCGTCATATTATTAGGGTCTCGACGAGGAGAATAATTTCCGAAAAGTTATAGCTCTGAGCCGGGTTTCAAACTAGGGACGTCTTAAATAGAAGTCGGAGTACGCAACTACTGGGCCATCGAGACTTTTCAATATACAATTTATTTTTAATTTTTAAAATTACACAATGACTTTATTGCCTTATAACTGAAAAGTGTTTGCAGACTTTGACGATAGTCCATTTGATACACAATTTTCAAGGATTTAACGTAAAATAGGTTTTATTAGTTAATGTTACAAGTAATTTTGTTAACAATATAGATACATTATACAATGTAACGTATTCCCCAGCACATCCCATCCTGATGGTTTTGACACAATATTGCCGCCGGCCGAAATAAATAAGAGAATTAATTAAAAATCTGTTTGCCTACAAAATATACGCCGGGTCGCTGCGAAAATTTGCATTTACATCGCACGCTTTATGGATAAGCGCGTAAAGGATTTTTGTTAGCGACGCCACTTGCATACTGATTTGTTAATTGCTAATCAAATCGTGGCTTCTGTTTTCATCTCAATTGTAATTTCAGCAGCTTAGAAAAGTACTTGCTCATTCGAGTGGTAAAAAATTTATTTTTGTATTAAAGATTCTTTTTTGCCCGGAGGCTCTGGCTGATAATTTTCATAGAAATATTTATTTTTCAAACAAAAATAATAGATACAAAATCAAGACGTATTCCCCTAATAATAGAAAATATATATTTAGGTACTTTGTAAGCAAAGATGTCCCCACTCTAATCTTTAGAGCTAATAAATTTCAAAACGCCGTACATATATTCTTAATCCATGACTGTAAATATTTTTCATACACAAGTAAGAGTTAAGGCTGAAGGATGACGCAAAATATATTAAACTGCAGACCGCGCGAACTTCGTACCGCTATATTGTAAGTATGTAGCTTCCCACCTCACGGTGTTACTCGCGTACAAACAAACTGGCGATGACGACGATGATTACACATAGTTGTTACTCAGTGATAATATAGCTTTCTAAAGAAAAAAGAATGATTAAAATCGGCCCAGTACTTTTTGAGTTTATTCGTTACATACAAAAATACAAATCTTTCCTTTTGATAATATTAGTATAGATATAGTGAAATGAAGTTATTCATTATGTAATAACAAAACAACTTCACGCTAAAACCGGAGTAGACAAAAATAACAGAGTGCCTTAAGCCACCTTACTCGTTCTTGAGCTTTCATTAGTTTTAATACACATTCGACTGCTTTTAGGTACTTTCCAATTGCAAATTATTAAGAAATAGTGAAATTATAAATGGCACTAGCACACTTATGCATCAGCTTCGTATTAAAATATGCGATTATTTCATTTGGTTACATTTATCTCTATATTATTATAACAACTGATATCGCATTGCCATTTTAATGAGGACATGTAGTTTTTGTGACCGCAAATTGATCCCATTATAATGCATTGAAAAGACACAGAAATACTAATAAACATAAAAAAAAATTCACGACTTTTTCTAACGGAAGGGGTAAGTGTGTTAAGCCTTCCGAAAAGAATTTGGAGAAGTCATTGATGTGAGCCAGGATTCGACTCACGACTTCTTGATTCAAAATCGGGGTGCTCGACCACTGGA
The DNA here is from genome assembly GCA_905147225.2 of Euproctis similis. Taxonomy (NCBI): domain Eukaryota; kingdom Metazoa; phylum Arthropoda; class Insecta; order Lepidoptera; family Erebidae; genus Euproctis; species Euproctis similis. The sequence continues at coordinate 21,018,889 of LR990106.1, forward strand.
TCATGGAGACAATAAACTAAAATACATTTTATACTTAACTAGCTGACCCGGCGAACTTTGTTCCGCATCAAAAGCAACAAAGGAGTAAATTTTGGATATCATGAGGTTCAACTTGGGCTATTTATCGGCTTTCACTGCTGTCCTGCTATGTTAATACTGCAATATCTTCGAAATATTCGCTTAAATTGCATGTTGTAAAGGGGCAGGATTATCTATATTATATGCACAATCTGTTTAAGATACTTAATTGGATGAAAATTAATGCTGTAATGTTTAAAATAGCTTCGTAAATAAGCCATTGTTTCTCGTAAAACGTAAAATATAAAAATGGTCAAAGTGGATTATCTCTAAGAGATAGACATATGCCCTCGCGGATTTTTTTTAGACCTTCTGAAGGTGTTTAATAATGCAGAACATTTTTTTGATCTATCACTTAGGGTTCAGCCAGCGTTTGCAATTAAAGTGCTAAATGTCGAAAATTATCATTTTTTCTTGACAATATCATATATGAAATATAGATCAAAACCACCCCTTTGACACCCTCTAACTAATAAAAAAACTGCATTAAAATCCGTTGCGTAGTTTTAAAGATATTAGCATGTAAGGGGACAGACAGCGGAAAGTGACTTTGTTTTATACTATGTAATGAAGCACAGCAGAACTTCCGATAAAAAACAGCCAACTTGTTATACTTCTACGAATTTTCCTTCTGATTATTGTTAAAGACCCTTGATGATGTGTCAGCGTCCAGTTCCTCTCACAGTTGCCATGTAACTTACTTTCTATTTTCTCCTTAAACTATTTTTAACAAGTTGAGTCAATTCATTTTTGATACTGTTCTTAGTGAATTATTACTCCCGGTATTACGCGAACGCAAAAATTAAAGGTTAACTTAATTTTAAAGTATTTCAACTCCTTTTAATTTCCTTTATTTGCTCTTATATTTAAAACTAGAATAAGGCTTTGGTATTTTTGAAGAAAGTAGTTTGCTTAAGACAAAATAATCTTTTATATACGATCGGATCGATATTTTTTTATCGATTATCAAGAAATATTTTCTTTTTATAATCTTGATTTACCAGTCTCGGTGGTCCAGTGGTCGAGCACACAGATCCCGAATCAAAAAGTCCTGGGATCGAATTCGGGGTCACACCAATGACTTTTTGCCGGTGTATGGCAATAGGTTCATCACCTATTCCACTTGGGAGCGAGGCGAGGCTTAACAACTTCTGCCTACACCTTAAATATACCTAAAAGGTTAACACATTTTTCTACCCGAAGGTGTAGGCAGCGGCTATGTGATAAAGAATATTTTTTCTTGACAAATAAATTTTCAAGGAACAATTTCTTCTATACTTCGATGTTAATTTTTCTTAGCATTTACTTAACAATTCAAGCAAAAATTAAGCTTATCAACAAACTCACAGTTCGGATTTCTTAAAATTTGCATTTATTCAAATAAAACCTTATCGATTAAGCAAGTTTCAGAGTAAATTAAGTTTTGGTACAAATTGGCATTGGAATTGATCCACTCTATACGAGGATTAGATAACGATAGGAACAGATCTACATGTCGCTTAGTGTGTGATATCGAGTTATATGGAACCACGGCACCAGAGATCCCGCAGTGTGCCAGACTGAAGATCATGTGTCTAATAAACGTCATCTCCCGAGGACTGCCTGCATAATGTGTTATTATCGAACTGGTGAAAGGTTCTTCTTCCAGATAAGAAGTAGTTCGTAATTCGCAAATAGATTTAAAAGATGACATATCACGACCTCTCAGAAGATCGTCGTAAAGTAGCTAATGCCGCGTTTCGTTCGGTGAGAGAGGTAATCGGATGCCCACCCGCCTTCCCCATTCTTGCCTATCCTACTGTCTTGCCTATGCAACTGTAACACTATATGTGTTGCAGGTGTCCATAGGCGGCGCGGGTTACTTACTATCAGGTGACACTCCTGCACGTTTACCTACCTAACCCATAAAAAAGATAATATTTTCGTTAGTATCTATACGGACTGAAAAGAAAGTAATTTCTCTGTGCTTTACATGTTCGTAAGTCTTTTGTAAATCGGGCATCATTTTTTCAGCCATTAATTTTTATCATAAAAAACTTCCGAAAAGTCATTGTTTTCCGGTGGACACGAATCCGGATTCAAACACCGTATTCCCTATGGATATATAGCTATGCATAAATCCATAAATTTGTGGTCACAAATATTAGGGACTCGTATTTGTAAAGTTAAAGGTGATATGAATGAAATTGAACTAAAATGTTATTAATAAACTGTAGATTATTATACTTACATATATACATACATAGCTTTACGGAAAATTCTTTGTGGGGTAGGCAGACAGAAAAGTGCGCAATGAGGCTCGATTCTTACACGCCTGACTCGTTTCGTTGACTTTCAGAACTCTTTTCACGCACGCGCGTCGATTTTTGAGGCTTCTAACATCACCTTCCTCCAGAATACTTTCTATTTGGTCATGGAATTTGTGTCTTGGCCGTTCTCGACTCCAACATCCATCTGGTTTTGCATTGTATATCTGCTTATTTATTATTTTATTTACTTCAAATAAATTTTGCAAGTTATAAAGTTATGCATTTAATAAAGATTTATCATGACGTCATAAACAATCTCTTTTTTTCATTGCTGTGTTAAATAATAATTTGAACATGAATTTATATATTTTGAATATTGACAATTATAAGCACTTGTAAAGAGCTATAAAATAAATTATAATTTTTATGCACATGTTAAAAAATGAAACACTTGTAGCATGTTAAAATGTATAATTTTAACATGTAACAGAATTTGCAATATATTTTACTTATTGAATCGAAAAATGTTCTCTCCATATTTTTGCCGGTTGTATTTATCCGCAGTATTTCAAATATTATTGAACATTTTAATATGAATTTTATAACCAATAACCTATATTTCACATCTCCACGCATTTGAAGTTATTACAATTTAGTGATGTGCTTGTACTCATATCGACATATCGATGAATCATGAAGAAGTTGTTCGCGTCTTACTACTAATTAAGAAATATTACGTCAACCCAAATGTAGTATCTGTTCGTTAGTCGTGATGGATTATATGAAAGTTGATATTACTCGATACGAATAGAAAGAAATTGAATACGATTCATAGAATATAGAAAATACGAGAAATAAATAATGGTACTTAATATGTGTAAGCGGAATTAGAACAACTGCTACAAACAAGACTTCTTTGACTATAATTGTATGTAACATTGATTATATTGTCAACTTTTGTAGTCTCGGTGGTTCAGTGCTCATGCACATGGTTTTTGAATCCAGAGGTCGCGGGTTAGAATCCTGGCATACACCAATGACTTTTCGAAATTAATTAATTTCAAAAGTTATGTGTGATAACTAAAAATGACTAAAAACTTCGTGCCCGGTATGGCAATAGGTTCGCTACCTATTCCATTTGAGACGTAAACATAACGGCGAGTCGAGGCTTAATAGCCACTGCCTTCACCTTCCGGTAGAAAAAGGTATAAGTAACAAATTTCAGAATAGTCTCTAACAATACGTTATATAAACTCTTTTTTAATGTTCGTTTAAAAAAAGCTTTAACAAAATACAAGTGATATTCCCCTACATATTTAATCGTGATCAGTGACATTGAAATTTGGTATAGCATCTAACTACACAAAGTTAAGTATAGGTAAGTAGTAGTTATAAGCACAGTGTTACAGCGCGATGCAATTTGCATTGTCGCCTGGCGCTCGTTACCGCCCGCGTCCGGATCAATCGAGATATATCCAGTTCTAGCCATCTACCGAGATATACGGATATTAGAGACGAACTTTAATTGAATTATACTGTATATATCGATAGTTGAATATTTGTTAGGATAGTTTGTTGTTCGACGTTCGTTGTCTTTGATTGCTCAGAAAAATTATTTATCATTATGTAAATTTACTTTGAATTTGTATTTAAAGTTGTATATTAAAAATAATATTTGAATCTTTTAATTTTTTCTTGTATTTACAACTGTTGTTTTATGTCAAGAACCTTCGTCAGACTGTAAATTGAGTATAGAATCTCATCATCATGTAACTTATCAATATTAACAAAAATACAATCTCTGTATGATAAATAAATAGATCTATTAATCTTGAATCTTTAATTCTATCATTATTATTTCACAAATTTTTGAGAACTCTTGGATATGTGTAATAATAAGTGCTCTAGTAAGCCGCTAGAATTGATTAAATTTATTGTTAATTCAATATTTAAGATTCTGATAAGAGTCAATCATATTTCATGCTACTTTTATGTCGATTCTGATGTCTTCACTAATGATGATGATGACAATCTTTCCGAGTTTTCAACCATGAACTCTAAGTACAGTTTTGTGTTTAACCAATGAATTATAAAATAAAATATCGATAACACCACGCAGTCCTACTGTATTTTGTCTGTCTCTATCAAGGAGCTTTCCACTCTGCAAATCGAAGCCCCGATTGAAATCAGGCAGGCGGTCGGTAAATAACGTCTTTCGAGCTAATACTTTCTCAAGAGATTGCTAATCTTAAGTCTGTGTCGTCGTGATGAACGTTCTCAGCAGTATACGTGATATTTGTATTGGGTAAACGATCCCCTATGTTCCTCAAGCCTCATCAGAATTATATTTGTCTTCTCTACTTGATCGATTTGATTAAATCGCTTGATAAAATGTATTTTTTGTTCTTATGGGGTAGTGGCGCAAACGAACAGGTGTGTCATCTGATGATAAGTCACTATTGCCGTCCATGGACAACCGGAACAGTAATAGTGTTACAGTTGCGTTGCCGGCCTTTAACATGGGATAGAGAAGGGGTCGGTGGTGGGATGGGGAGGGAAGAAGTGTAGGGGTTGGGCCTCCATATACCTTTCTCACCAAGAGAAATACGGCATGAGTCAGTTTACGCTGATATTTCGAGAAGCGGTATTTTACCGGATGAGCCATCAAGTCCTCATGTCTTAAAATACTGATCGTATATAGATGCTATTTTATAGGAGGGTGCCGTATAAGCTTGTGGGATGTTTATTTTTGCGGAAGGTGATGTTAAGAGTTCTGTTCTCTCTGAGTACCCCGCGAAAGTCATCGCGTGAAGTTTAGTAAATAAGTAACTTTAATTTCCGATGCACAATTTAACATATTGACGAATTTATGACACATGGTATTTCACATTCATGTTTAGCGACAATTCATTAGAATAGCGTAACACTCGTATAATGTTAGAACCGACTGATCAGTGTGAGCAATCATGCAAATATACGTAGTTGTGTTACGCGATTGTGATTTTGATTTATGTGCACACACATACAGATTTCGGGTTGAATATCATTTGACTAATGGTTTATAGCATTGTGGCTGTAATTACTGAAGTTTTTGGTATAATTTGCTCGAATTCTTAATGATTTCAGAAGTTCTGGGATCGATTCTGGGCTCACACCAATAATATCTCGGAATTCTTTTCGGAAGTTATGTTTTTTTTTATGGAATAGGAGGGCAAACGAGCCGGCGTGTCACCTGATGGTAAGTAACCAGCGCCGCCCATGGACACCAGCAACACATATAGTGTTACTATTGCGTTGCCGACTTTTAAGGGATAGGGGACAGGGAAGGATGGGAAAGGGGGTGGGCCTCCGGGTAACCGAACAAAACGCGGTATGAGCCACTTTACGTCGATCTTCTGAGAGGTCGTGGTATTTCACCAGTTGAGCCGGTCCATTCACGCAGCGAACTGCTTGGCTCTGCCACTGTAAATAATGTGTGATAAATATCGATGATCATCAACATCGTGCCCCATCTATGGTAATAGGTTCGTCAGCTATTGAATTTAGGATGTAACATGACGATTCGGCGAGTTTAGGCTTAATACTGTCTAAAACTTTCTACGAAATGGCACGGATATATATTTGTTTTTGTGTCTAATGAAAAAATACTTTGGTTTGGTTATAGTTCGATGTCTACCAGAGTAAACATTTTTTTTTGTTGAACGTATAGATATGGAAACAATAAATATATACGCAAGTTTTGAGCCATCGTTTCCTATACCTTGCATGCATCAAGAACACGCAGCATTTAAATAGATATACTGACTAAGTTATGCAGGTGAAACTGTAGTAAACCAAATAAATTTATGTCGTCTGAAATTTTAAATGATATAAACTATGTACAAAATGTAGCCTCTTTTAAAAACAACATACTGCGAAGGCGCTAAAAATGTGAACGTGACGGAATTGGTCAGTATCTACCATCGCACCCTCGACACTGAGTTCTCTATACCTACCTCACAAGAGATTTATCTTGAAGCTAAATTGGAACATAATCCTTTATCTAAATAGAAAAAGTAAAGTAAAAAAATAACCACTTTGCTGATATTTTTTAATGAATTTGAATAATTGTATAAAGAACGCAGCTTCGAGGTAACTGCTTGAAACAGCTTCAGGAATCTCTTTTGTTTTAATACCCTATTCCCTTTGTTTGCTTCAGGAGATATAAATGTCGTTATGCTATTAAATTGTACAATTTTACGGTGAAGTGGTGAATGGTTGTCTCATACCTACTGAAATTATCATGTGAAAAATTAGCAAGTTATAATGCCGTCTGTCATGTTGTTTGACATTTTATTTGTCTTTGAATATATAAATAAACATGTATGTTTACATTTTAAAAACTACGCAACGGGTTTTTTTAATAGTTAGAGGGTGTCAACGGGGTGGTTTTGATGTATAATTCATACGTGAAGAAAAAATGATAATTTTCGAGATTTGGTACTTTAATTGCAAACGCTGGCTGAACCCTAAGTGTTAGATCAAAACAATGCTCTACATTATTAAACACCTTTAGAAGGTCTACAAAAAAGTCCACGAAGGCATATGTCTATCTCTTAGGGATAGCCCACAATGACCATTTTCATTTTTTTTTACATTTTACGAGAAATAATGGCTTATTCGATTTTAAACATTACAGCATTAATATTCATCCAGTTAAGTGTCTTAAATAGCTTGTGCTTTTAATATTGATCAATATGGCCCTTTACAGTATGTAATTTATACGAATATTTTCTAAGAGTGTTAACATTACTATTTACGAATATTTTCTAAGAGTATTAATATTATTACTAACATAGCGGGACATAAAAACATATCTGTTGCGTTGCGCGCCTAAACGCGTGCCGATAAATAGCACAAATTGAACTTTTTAAGATCCAAATTTTACTCATTTATTACTTTTGATGCGAAACAAAGTTCGCCGGGTCAGCTAGTCTTATATATAAAATTCTCGTGTCACGGTGTTTGTGGTTAAAATCCTCTGAAACGGGTCGACCGATTCTCTTGAAATTTTGTGTACATGCATGACCTACCCGATGGTAGGTCTGAAAATAGGACATCTATTTTTCATCCCCCTAACGATCAATTTCGATGACTGTCGCATCTGATGGGGCCATAACCTAACCTCAGGTCGAATAAATATAAACAAATAGTTTTATGAGATCAGTCAAGTAGTTACGGAGGAGACAGTCCCACAGAAAATGTGACATAAGAATTTTCAATATTAGGATGTTGTACGAGTTTCTCTTGTCTAGTCAACGTTACCGTTCCAGCCAGAATCGATAAATATCAACTAGATAAATAATGCAATTTTCTATCAAACCTTATATCCATTATAGGTTGTTTCAAAATATCACCCAGGTTAATATAATTTCGCTGTCACAACGTTCAATAAATCCTCGCCGTGGGTAATACAATTACTTAGCGTTAAAATCTTCGTTCATTTAAATTGCAATAGAAGTTGTTCGCAAGTTTATGAGAATAAATTTAAATTATTTATACATACATTTTTATACATAACTTCACGCCTTTTTCTACCCTAAGGTGTATGCAGTGGCAGGTAAGCCTCGACTCGCCGTCCCAAATGAAAAAGGTGGCGAACCTAATGCAATACCGGGCACAAAGTTTTCAGGCATCAATATTTATCACACATAACTTGCGAAATTAATTTCGAAAAGTGATTGGTGTGAGTCAGGATTCGAACCCGCGATTTCTTGATTCAGAAGCGGGGTGCTCGACCACTGGGCCGCCGAGACTGTAATAAATTTTTATACTTCTAGTTTCTAAGAATAAGTAGGCAACATTCCATCTTCCGTGGAAAAGTTTAATGAGATTTATATGGTACACGAAGTAAATATCGTAGTCATTTTCGTATACCGGGATTCAAATCAGGGACCTGTCTAATATACATCCATACGTTAAAACACTGAGCGATCGAAACGACTTATTAAACCAATAATTCTAACCCAAAAAATAAATACAGTAATTTATTACTGATACCTATAGCTCAGATACTTATTCCTTGCGGCCATGTAAGTCAAATGACGTGTCTAGTCATAATCCCTCTGCCAACAGCATGAGCTATTATAGTCGTGATAATATATGAACGTTTGTACTGATTATTTATATGTTACCTGAAATAATCCATAACTAGTGTAGGAGTTGTTGTGATGTGTTATTTTGTCTGTTGTCCTGTTGCTTGCGTGCTCTATCAGGCATACCCCTGAAATAATAATAAATTTTAAATTTTTATTACTTAAAGTAAATCTAAATTACATACATACATAACTTCACGCCAAATCTCTTCCTGGGTAGGCAGAGAGAACAGAGTGCCATAAGGCACGATTCTTACACACATCACTCGCTTCGTTGACTTTCATAACTCTTTTCATGCACGCGCGTCGCTTTTTGAGGCTCCTAACGTTACCTTCCACCAGAATACGTTACATTTGGTCATGGAATATGTGTCTTGGCCGTCCTCGATTCCAACATCCATCAGATTTTGCATTATATATCTGCTTAGTCAATTTTGCATCATCCATTCTTTCTACATGTCAGTACAATCGGAGCATGCCCTTTCTAACTTTTACACCGACACTCTCTTTCAATCCAACTTTCTTCCTTACAACTTTGTTTTCGACGCGGTCAGCGAGAGTCACTCCGCAGATTTTGCGCAGTGATTTCGACCTCATTTCGACCGCGTTAATCTAAATTACTAATCTAAAATTGTAAATATAAAAAATATCTTGACCTAACGAACATATAATCGCTTCAGAATAAATGAGTTTTTCTATTTTATCCCTTTTAAAATCTACGAAAGATTTCTTATTAATGGAAGTTGTTACAGAGTTGTGTACTGAATCTTTGAGTTGCAAATTTGTACTACTGACATTTTGCTCGGCCAGATGCAAATCAAGTGATTTGATTTCATATTTCGCTTTTGCTGATTAAATTTTAATGAAACTCACAAAGCTCTCTCCTACTTCTCGGAAACCCGCTCGGGGTATGTTTGCTAAAATTATAAGAAAAGTAAAATAATAATAATAATTAAATTGTGGGAGTTTTTCTCTCTCTCTCTCTCTTGAGAATTAAAACTCCTTAGAATTCATTCAGAATAGAATTCATGGAAAATTCTTAGGAAAATTTTATTATTTTTAACGAATTGGCTGATGAAAATATGATGGCAAATGGAGAAAGCTCTTGATTACATTAAAATGACATTAATTTAAACAACAAATAATTGTTAAAACTGACCGCAGTTTCTTTTATAATATATTTTCAATAAGTATTTTTTTTTTAAAACATTTGTTTTATATTTATTTTTTGGTTCTTTTACAATAGTTTCTATCGCTTGGAAAGAAACCATAGATTAAACTATTTATGATGACCAGCGCCGCCCAGGGACACTTGTGACATATATAGTGTTACAGTTGCGTTGCCGACCTTTAAGGGAGTAGGATAGGAAAGGATGGGGAAGGGGGTGGGCCTTCGAGTACCACTCTCACCGAACGAAACGCGGTATGAGCCACTTTATGTCGATCTTCTGAGAGGTCGTTGTATTTCACCGGTCGAGCCGACCCATTTATGCAGCGAACTGCTTGTTTAGATACTTGACGTTTAAATTGAGATACTCGTCAAGGGTAGTATCACTATTACAAGAGACATTATAATGACGTCATTGAAATATTGGATAAGGAAACAAGGGTGTTTGCAAGGGTTGAATAATATAGTCATTTAAATGGGTCAAGCAGATCGTGATGGCCAAGGTTTTGTTAGGAAATTGGACCTTTGAGTTATTGTTTACCAGTTACTGTCCGTTCATTCGCACACCAGAAAAAAAGCTAATTCCCTTATTTAAAAATATGTGTACATTAGTCAATTGAATGTTCAAAAAATATTAAAATTTGTAGTCCAGTGGTCGAGCTGTCCGCTTCTGATTCAAAAGTTGTGGTGTATAGCAATAGGTTCACCAACTATTCCATTTGGGACGTAAAGTAACCATTCGACGAGCCGAGGCTTTAACAGTCGGGAAAAAAGGCGTGAAGTTACTTAACATTGATTCAGTACTTTTAGAGTTTAGCAATTATACACAATCTAATCAGTTGCACAGTTTCACAGACTACTTTAAAAATTGATAATATTAAAATTATTGTAGTCCATTGCATGACCAAATAGAACGTGTTCTGGAGAAAGGTGATGTTAGGAGCCTCACAAATCGACGCGCGTGCATGAAAAGAGTTATGAAAGTCAACGAAGGACTGAGGTGTGTAAAAATCGTGCCTTATGGCGCCTACGTTCTCTCTGCCTACCCTTCAAGGTATTTGGCGAGACGTTATGTACGTATGTATGTATTGTAGTCCAAGCGAGGTTTATAGTTGTGTGTACTTTAATTTAATTTCATATAGTATTAGAATAGGCAGGTCCAAATTGTATTAGCCTGGAAACATTGGCCAAATTGGAAAATACACATCAGCAAACAGGAAAATCTCGCATAATATCGTTTCATATGGAATAGATAAATAAATTCCTATCTGAAAATTTGTTTCAGCTGATAGAGGGAATTACTTATATCAGCAGTAACAGATTGTCTTCTGTAAAGCGTCCAGACGTTTTGGCTTCGATGCCAACTTCATTACATTCGTCAGCTACGATCGGGAATAAGTCAAAGCTATGATAAGCTCGTTTCTGCAGAACCAATATCTGCGAGGATTGTATTACCGCTGCTTACCGTTGATTGATGTCGTAGACTAGGGTGAACGAACAGATTATCGACTTATTTTGACTTTACGACTTTAAAAAACAAAGGAGGTCAAAATTTGTTTCGTATTTATGACAAAATTTATATATAATATGTATAAATAAATAAAAAATAGGCTTGTTAATGTTTAAATATATTTTTATATACTTAAACTCTACTAAAAAGTAGGAAGTAGTAGTACGTTTGTTTGTAAATTAGTTGTTTTTTTTTTATTATGACTAAATAATAATATACGAATAACTTCAGATATAGATATCTGATCAGCGGGTGAACTTTTTAACGCTATATTATATATATATATTTTATAGAAGACACGATTTATAATGACGATAACTTCGTGGCCATCAGATATTTTTTTTCAAAGTTCGTTTTTGTTTAATAATCAAGTATAATTCACTTGATAAAATTGTTAAGATGCGTCTCCATTTTTATTTTAAAACTAGCTTTAAATATAAAAGACCGGCCAAAGCTTATTTCGCCTTGGAAGCAATAAATAAAATAATCTTTATTTTTAAAAAAGGCCTAAGGCCTAAGTTACTGCTTATTATACCAGCTACTTTCCAATAAAATTCTCATCAAGATCGGTTCAACTATTTCTGAAATTACCGAAAATAAACAGACAGACAAAATTTTAAAATAATAATAATTTTGGTTTATATACCGTATATGCATTGATAGATGATTCAGTCGTTACTTTTATAAAGAGTATTTTAATAGTTATATTTTATTATATATGTTATATTTTAAATGTTATATTACAATTGTTATAATAAGCAATTGGTAATTTCACCCTACAGTCTTTTGATTGTGAATATACTAAATCGATCACCAATCTATAGGGAAATGATTTCTTGTAGATATAATAATGCATTTTCCTTATCGAAGAAAAACAAGCCTTAGAAATAAAATATTCATTATATAGGCTATACATATTGAATAGCCAATATTCAGAAAGTAAAACATTTAGAATGTAAGGATTCTCTAATTTGGCACACACCAATGACTTTTCGAAATTAATTTCGAAATACATATATGTGTGTCACACATATATTTCGAAATTAATTTCACACGCACAAAGTTTGTAGACTAGAATGTTGATGATTGATGAACTAACTGTTGATGACTAGAAACTTTGTGCTCGGTATGGCAATAATTGGGACGTAAACATAACGGCGAGTTGAGGCTTAACATTCATTGTCTACACCTTCGGGTAGAAAAAGGCAAGGCGTGTAGTTATGTTATGTTTTATATTTATGTGAATAAAAGTCAAAACACAGCAGAGCTTCACGCCGAGTAGGGAACAGAACATTCTTTATGCCTACCTCACACCCTCCTAGGGGATGGCAGATAAACATAAAAAATCAGAGTATGTATATTAATAATTCATTGACACAATAAACTCGTTTTTTTATTAAATAATCACTACCTGTCGCGGCGAACTTTATTTTGCCTCAGAAGCAATAAATTAATAACTAAAAGAGTTTTTTACTAAAGGTATCCTAAGTTACATTGGCCGATTGGCCGGAACAAATAGACAGACAAAAATATTAAAAAAAAAGAAAAAAATGTTATTTCCATAGATATAAGAATTAGATCGGCAATAGTCACCCAAACAACGAGACCAAAAATGGATTGTTGATGTGTGAGTAACTTATCAATGTGTGCGTAAAAAGCGCTTCAAAGTGTCAAATTTCACATAGTTAATGTTCATGTGTTGAAATGTAAATATCCTGAAAATCTAATATACGCGGTTGCGCTGTCAGTGATGAATATTAGTACATTTTTGCTGACATGTGCCATCTATTATAGTCTATGTTAAATCTATGGTTATTTCAGTGTATGTACCGTATGCTATATGCAGGTCATAAAAAGTGTCTATTTCAATATTACAAACAGACACTCAAATTTTAATTCTAAGTATAAATTTAAAATAGTTAAAGATTTAAAATAGTTCTTTGTGCCCGGTATGGCAATAGGTTCGCTACCTATTCCATTTGGGACGTAAAGATAACGGCGAGACGAGGCTTAACAGCCGCTGCCTACACCTTCGGGTAACAAAAGGCGTGAATTTATGTAAAATTGTTAAATAACATACAAGACAATAAATCGTGGCGACAAACCGCTCGTGGCGATTGGGTCCGTGTTTTCTTGTTCCGCGGAGGCACTATTCTCAAGCGCTCGTGCTTAAGGATTTCATTTTAAATAATAAGTTACATTTTTGTACATTGATTATTTTAAGTGTCCGTAAAGACCTAAGAAAATAAAGTGTTTTTGACTTTGAAAAAGAAATCAAATATATGGTAAATAATTTTGGAGTCGTTTAAAAAATAATAATCTATCTTAACTCAGTTTTAAGCACAGATGTTACACTGTATAAGTACAAGATTATTTGCCTTCTTGAATTTTGTCTCCGAGTATACGACGTGCAGTCTGCGATGCGTTAAAATTTCGAGCCAGTTTCCTTTAATTAATACCAGCGAAGCGAATCCTACTTGCAACTAGGAACATATTTGCGGCATCTAACATTACGATTTGGTGTTTATTTGTACCCCTAATATGATAAAAAATACGGTTCGGATGTCGGAGTCGCGAACGGGCACGACATACCCTTGATGGCCAAATAGAACTGATTATGGCGGAAGGTGATCTCAGGAGCCTTAAAATTGACACAGTTCTGAAAAAGTTATGAAAGTCAAAGAAACGAGTGAGGCATGTCCGAATTCTGTTCTCTTTGCCAACTCCACAAGGGATTTGGCGTGAAATTATGTGTGTGTAAAATACTATATTTCCCATAAATATTACTATAAAAGATAGTAAATATTTACTATTAAAGAAAGGTTATAAATAAAAATCAATACTCACAGTGCGGAATTAGACTTCTGGGAAAATTGTATCGTAGCAATTCCCGCGACAGTTGGCAGCGTGTAAAGAAGCGCGCGTGTCCTTGAGAGCTGTGAACAGCAGTCAGTGTCACCAGCAGCACCACCAGATGAGTTGCACTCGTCATACTGTCCACAGTAATAGCATAATTATTTAAATGTTTACCGGAGAGGTATCCGGACGCCCATTCCCTTTCCCATCCTATCCCATCCCATTCCCTTGAAGGCTGGCAACGCAACTGTAACACTATCTGTGTAGCGGCGATAGCTCCTTAGTACCAGGTGACCCTCTTGCTCGTTTGCCCTCTAAAATAAAGTTATCAATCATTAAGATACAAGGTTTTCGAAGAGCTTCCCAAAAAATGTTCATGTGACCAGGATTTTGATCGACTTTCTACATAAAGTATTATTTATTATATTTTGCATAGAATTATTACACAACATAACTTCGTGGCTTTTGTCACCCGAAAGTGTAGGCAGTAGCAGTAGGCTATTAAGCCTCGTCTCGACGTTATGTTTACGTCCCAAATGGAATAGTTGGCGAACCTATTGCCATACCGAGCACAAAGTTTTCAGTCATCGATATTTATCACACATAACTTCCGAAAACAATTTCGAAAAGTCATTGGTGTGAGCCAGTGTCAGGAATCGAACCCGGACCTCTGGATCAGAAGCCGTGTGCTCAACGACTGCGCCACCGAGAATTATTACATTACATACATAGACAACTTTGTACTTAGACAACGCCAAGTCACTTGTGATGTAGGTAGTGTAACAGAGCGCCATAAGGTACGATTATTACACGCCTCACTTGCTTCTTTGACTTTCAAACTCTTTTCATATATGCGCGTCGATTTTTAAGGCTGCTGACTTAAGGACACGTTATGTTTTGTCATGGGAAGTGTGTCAATTTTATTAGTTTTAATTATAACCAGTATAAAAAACTGTTTTCTATATGAATAATGAATAATAGTATCGAATATTAAAACTTGGTCGGTCCCGGGAGCATGAAACTGTATCAAAACTGTGAGGCTAACATCACAAACTTCTAACGTTCAACAACAATACAACTTGCGAACAAAGCATTTAATTAATAGCTAAAATTACATTCTGTCGTTAGTTTGCTATTATTTTGTGATGCACTCATGTCTATACAACTTACTAATAATATATAATACGTATGTAGTATAGTGTTTTGCTTTTTGAAGAAGACTTGAAGTTATACTTATATTTAAGATAGGTATCTACATAATTTTTTATGGATGGTGGCGTTATGAAACAGCGTAAATAGAGCCTTAGACAGATTTCTGGTCGCAAAAAATGTTAGCAGCAAATATGATTTTTTAACTAGACAAAAGATAATTTATAAAAGAGTTTAAACATTTTTGAAAAAATTTTTTGGTCTATGTGCTAGCTTTACATAAACTACTTTACGGTTTGCGTGCATTTTCCAAATGCCGAAAAATTAATCCGACGCGTTGAGCATTTAGGCTGTAAATTTCGCTGAACAATAGAAGAAGGAATTGCGAAGCAAGTTTCTACAGTACACCCGATCCGAAAGTCTAGGAGCATTATATTATTTTGGCTTAGCTATTAGAATCCTTATGAGACAAGCTTTTCAACTAAGATATTATTAAATAGTGGCACCATTAGTTAATTATGCTGGCAGACATAATCACCAAAAACTATTTATTAAAGATCATTTGTCCATGCAGTTATTGTTACAAACTTAAACTAGTATTTCTATTTGTTGCAATTTTAGTATATTTACAAACGTTTGGGTAAAAGTAATTATTAATTGTGATAAATACATATCACAAACGTAAATATACGCTTTTATCTACCCAAAGATGTAGGTAGCGGCTTTTAAAGCCTCCACTCGCCGAATCGTTACGTTACGTCCCAAAATGGAATAAGTGGCGAACCTTTTGCCATACACCGGCTTTATGGCAGGATTTATCACATAACATCTCATTAGAAATACGAGAAATCATTGGTTTTGAGTCTGGTATCAAACCGGCTTCTGTTTTACATTGTGATATGGAATACTGCGTAATTTTTTGAAAGATCTTTTGGTAGTACGTAGAGTCTAAATGTAGGCAGAGTTGTCTTGTCATCGGTTCACACAAAATGCAAAAATATGTATTGAATTTTAGTGAAATGTTTTCAACTACATATATTTGAACAGTTAGTGAGTAGTAGGTGGTGTTAAGCAAACAATGGCGTACAAAATCACAATGTAAAACAAGCGGGTAGTTGAACATCCGAAACTTTAAACTCTATTAAAGACATGAGCCAGGGAGATGGTACAACTCTTCGTTTATTTTACTGCTGCATCAGAACCGTAAGAAAATGTACGCATTGACGATTTCCTAGTTAGGTAGGTAGATTAGTCTGACTTTGGAATTTCGAGATAGTGTGAGTGAATCCTGTTAAACATCTATGACTTTTGGTTAATATTGTTTAAAATTACCTAATACATATTTACTCTAATTAACCCCAAGTCACTTGCGAATCAGGCAAAGAGAACACAGCGCCCTTAGATTCGATTCTGACACATTTCACTCGCTACTTCGACTTTCATAACTCTTGTCATAGACGCTTGTCGGGTTACCTCCCAATATCAACTTCCGCAAGTTCAAATTAGTTATAAAAAATCTATAATGGCCATCCTTAAATCTTACATCCGTCTATTTTTGAGGCAGTCCTCAAACCTTAAATTCTTCCAGTAAAGCACTGAGTATCTACTTAGTTTATCTTGTGTCATGTATTTCCTCTAAAGTTATGGATATGGTGTGATAAATATAATATGACAATACTTGCCGTCAGACGAGAAAGAATGAAATTAAATGCTGTATTAATTTGTAAGTGAAAATAAGTCAAGTCTGTTCAAATTTATTTTATTAATTCCCAAGTGCTCGTGTTAGCTTAGAGCTTCAAATAAGAACAAATTTACAGAACATCGCTGCAAGCGTTTGCACTTGGATATTTTATAGACTAAACAGTGGGGTATTTCATAGTTATTATTATGGGAACTAACTAATTGTAATAAAATACACGTCTGTTAATTTAACTACACTTTGTATTAGATCATTACATAGTATATAACAAAGTCGCTTTCCGCTGTCTGTCCCCTTATATGCTGAGACCTTTGAAACTAAGTAACGGATTTTGATATTTTGTTTTAATAGATAGAAGGTGTCAATGGGGTGGTTTATTTTATATGGATAATATACTGTTGCAAAGAAAAAGGAATATATTTTTCGAGATTTTACACTTTAATTGCCAACAATGACTAAACGCTATGTGTTAGATCAAAACAATGTACTACATTATTAAACACACACCTTCAAAAGGTCTACAAATGTCTGCGATGGCATGTTTCTATCTCTTAGAGATAACCCACCATAACCATTTTATTTCTTCTCTGTAGCGAAATAAAGTTCGCCGGGTCAGCTAGTAGCTTGTAAAATATAACTCGTACCATTATTTAAACGATGTACTTATTTAAAAATGTGAATCTAAGGTATTTATATTTTAAAATATCGAAATGTATTAAATATTTATTATTATATTATATATTATGAATTCGTGAGGAAATAGGTTCACTTCAAATTTAAATTAATTTAATAACTTCCGAAGATGTTTTGTCAAGTAATTTTCACCAGTCAACGGAGTCAGAGATCAAAGAGTCAAAATTATTTAAGTAATCTTTATTAAAGTTAGTTATAATATATTTTATATCTATCTATAAAGATTATCATCTTCCTGCCCTTATCTCACTGTAAGTGGGATCGGCACAACATGTCATCCCTTTCCATTCTCTTCTATCACCCGTCACCTCCACACTTACTTTCTTCATACTCATATCAACTTTTATACAGTCCATCACTTTTTCGGCTTTCCTTATCAACTTATCCAAACTTAATCCGAAGTCATTCTCGTCACTCTGCGTGTATTATAATTTTCTACCTTCTCATATCATGTCATTAACACGCCAGCTACTACTTCTATTATTTTCCATGATTAGTGTTACTTCTATGCTGCTTTTATATACCCATTTTTTATCTGCATGTATTTTCCTTTCATCCACTTCTTTCACTCTATAAATATATTAATAGAACATGATTTTTCTTATCTTTTGCTTATTGCTCGAAAATTTCTTTGAATATTAATAATTATTATTCCATAAAATCTTCTAAAAGATATGCATAATTGTTACAAGGGGAGTTAAAAAAATGTAGTAGTTGAAAATTATTCTTTACTTACTTGGTGTGTAAATGTCTTGAGCGGTGGTATACACTTGCGCCCAACTAGTCCACTGCGCCAACAACAATGACAATCAATCCTCAATTATTCACTTTGACTGACCACTGCACGCAATTGTAACGCATAGGATTTAAGGGGAAGTTCTATTTTTCTGTTCAAACTATTTCAGGTAGAAATATTTAATATATAATTTTACTTTATAAGGCTATCACTAAACAAACACAACACACTAAACAAACTAGTCTCGATGGCGCAGTGTTCGAGCACAAGGCTTCTGGCCCAGAGAGGTCCGCGTTCGATTCCAGACACTGGCTCACACCAATGACTTTTCGAAATTATGTGTTTTCGGAAGTTATGTGTGATAAATATCGATGACTGAAAAACTTTGTGCCTGGTATGGCAATAGGTTTGCCACCTATTGCATTTGGGACGTAAACATAACGGCGAGACGAGGCTTAACAGCCGCTGCCTACACCTTCGGGTAACAAAAGGCGTGAAGTTATGTTATGTTTATCACTAAACATATCATATTGATAAATATCGCTTTAAATTGTCTTTATATATCTTTAAATATTATTGTTATTGTATTGGGTAAACAAGAGTATATAGCATTGGACTTAATTTAAATAAAAAACAACTAAGTCAGATGAAAGCTGACATCTGTTTTTGTATTATTAAAGCGATATTTTTTTTAAAAGACCAATATAAAAACGAATTTTGTTGTTTGAAGTTTGTTACAGGGTTTTAGGATATTTAATTCTATGAATACAGTTCAATGTCTAGAATCTTCTAGAAAAAATAACACGCAAACGCCTGTGTGGACTCATGAATATTATAATTAAATACTCATTCTATAACATTATAAGTTTTTTTTTCTACGTATGAAATCACTAGAAAATCACAGTTGCAAAACTTTTATCTGTTACTTATGTCCTCTCAAAATCCGTAGCTTATATCAGGGATATGTACGTAGCTTTTGTATACTAATTATATTACTGTTTTTTATTGATTTTATTTATAAGATTAATGTGTATTTTCTTTTTAATTGTCAAGATTTAAGGTGTCGTATAAAGCTGTTAAAAATATATTTGCTCTTGCTTTAATCACATTTATTTACTTTCAGGTAATTTTTCTAATCCACGGTATCAATAGTAGATTATAAAAAGTTACACATTTTCGAGGCTTAACAGCCATTGCCTTCACCTTTATCTTCGCTTCAACGCCTTTTTTATCAGACTCGCCGTTATGTTTACGTCCCAAATTGAATAGGTGGCGAACTTATTGCCATACCGGGGTTATACTGAAAATTACTTTTGAGCTTTAAAAGTAAACAAATGTTTTAGTTACAGCTAAGATTTTATCGATCCAATAATTCAAGTTGCAGAGTTATGAGGCAGGTGAGAGCAATATGTACTTGATATAAACTTCGACACTATAACAACAAGCAGTAAATTGAATGCATCCATTGGACGGTACAAGCCGGACCCAAGGGAGCTTACTTCGACTGCACTGTTTCTCACCGAGTAAACACTGAATTACTGTTGTATACTACAAGTTGTACAGTTGTTGGACATCAAAGCTCGGTGCGTCTTTGCCAGATACCAAGTCCAAACTATTACTATCAAACGACAAAATTGTTTTGAAAACGTATTCTTCATTAGTATTCAGTTTAGTTTCAGTATTCAATTGAAATAAACTAGGTACCAAGTTATTTCATTTGATATGTTTATTTGTTCTGATATCCATAAAGAGAGTCATTATATGATATTTTACATTATTTTCTTGTAATTGCTGTAATTTAAAAAGTCGATACTTGAATGGCTATTGATCTGAGTAATTATTCTGATTTATGATAGTAGATGTAGGCTCACATTCAAAAAAATCAAAGCATTACTGTTTGTTTTGCATGTATAGATAGATCGGACTCGTATAAACCAAATTATTATTATTATTGCCACTTTCATTGGTATAGACATATTATAAATTAGGAATGGGTTTCTGTATATCGGGATTTACCTTGGCATTAAGACTTTTTTGGAAATCATTAATGAATTAAATCATCGGTGGCCTAACATCATGCCTGATGCCTGTCAATATGACCTCCATCATATATCT
Source organism: Euproctis similis (assembly GCA_905147225.2). NCBI lineage: Eukaryota > Metazoa > Arthropoda > Insecta > Lepidoptera > Erebidae > Euproctis > Euproctis similis. The sequence continues at coordinate 21,039,276 of LR990106.1, forward strand.
AGCTGAAAGCGTAAATATATAAAAAAAAACATTAAAATCCGTATTTATCCATTGTTTCTTTCTCTACTGATAAATATTTATTACTATAAATGAGTAGATTGCTTGGACAAATGGAGCTTTTGTGACAAAAAATTGAGTTGGTAATTGTATTTTGATACTTTCTTTGTCTACAGAACATTAGGGAGAGAATAAATGGCGAAATTTTTCCTTCATACATAAAAATTCTTAAAAACAATTCTTTTGTATTGATAGGTAAAGCGTTATTATTTTTATGTTCTGGAAAACTGAACTATACCTAGGTAAGTATTTAAACTAAAAAATACTAGTAACATAACCTACATAACTTCACGCCTTTTTCTACCCGAATGTGTAGGCTGTTAATTCTCGAGTCGCCGTTACGTTTACATCCCAAATAGAATAGATGGCGAACCTATTGCCGTACCGGGCGCAAAGTTTTCATTCATCGATATCATCGTTGTTAATCACACATAACTTCCGAAAAGTAATTTCGAAAAGTCATTGGTGTGAGCCGGGATTCGAACCCACGACTTCTTGATTGAGAAGCTAGGTGCCTGGCCATTGGACCACCGAGACACGTAATGTCTTAGTAGTACTACTATTTTTGTTTCTTTCAATGCGTACTATTGTTTTGTGAGATTCATAACAGAATGCTATTATTGAGTTGTTTTCCTCTGGTCGTTTCACAATCTGATACATACATATGTATTTGTGTGTCTTGTATTATGTTCTTACAAAATAGTGTAGGCAGAGGTATGGCTTTGTCTCTTTTAATGAAATATTTATTAGGTGAAGATATATCGGATGCAACTTGTTCTTTCATCTATAAGTAATGCATCAGTTACTTTTAAACAACACAATACAATAATACAAGCTTCAATATATTTATTCTTAGAATAACATATCATAACATAACTTCACGTCTATTTCTACCCGAAGGTGTAGACAGGGTCTGTTAAGCCTCGACTCGCCGTTATATTTACGTTCCGAATGGAATAGGTGACTGAAAACTTTGTGGAAATCCATATCCATCTATCATAGTTTTCAGTCATCGATATTCTTAAAATTTTACAATTCAAAATTGTAACGTATTTCGGCGTTAAAAAAAAATGTGCAAACACCTATTAATTTCAAACCTATACTTACCATTGTTTTTTAACAAGTAAATTTAAATCGCAATCAAACGGTGGGTGCAAAGAAATTTTCGGTATTACGTAACAAAAGCGAGACAAGCTATTTCAAAACATTCATAGTGTATAGAGGAGTTGTTTGCCAGTTTATTTTGTGAAAGAAATAGCTGAACGCTCCACTAAAAGAGGAGAGAAACTGCGGAATGTGAGTTTGGGTCGTATTTTCACCGTAGAGTTGGCTGTTGTTTTTAGAAATTTCAGCGTAGCTGTAATGGTATAAAATTAAAGATATTTTACTGTTTTAAATTTATATTAAGTAAACGATAAGATAATTATGATATAATACAGATTTTAGCGAATAACACATATAATATGGATTTGAAGTGTGCAATAGGATGATATTAAGTCGCAATCCCGCTTAGATTGGGAATAGAGCAAAAGAAAATGATACAAAAAGGCCAAGACAATCAAATTGCAATAGTTGTGTAGAGCGTATAGCGTTTATAGTTTTTAATTAGTTAAAACTGTCAAGCTGTTTTTTAGTTGCGGTATACAATGTCGTCAAAAGTGATTTCACAGTGTATATAAGTATATTCAGAAACACATAAAACTAAGAATAGTTGAGATAAGTGATCGTGGAGCAGATCCAAGTACCCGGTGCTATTTACTGAATGGTCCTGATAGAGACGGACACTCCGCCGTGTTGTTACTGCTACGTAACGAAATGGGCTATTGTAAAGTGAAATTGTATTGGATTCTATTTTTTTTTATGTGTGTGTAAGTTAAGTTTTATGTTTTGAACGTATACATTTCTTTTATAGCATTTGTTAAAAGTTTAAAAGAATTTGAACTTGTTAAGAATGAGAACTGCTCTTGGCCATAACCAACTGCTTCTGATCAATTCTCTCTGTCTTCTAAGCCAACTTCTAGAAACACAAAAGACCCAATCTTTAAGTAGACTAAAAATAATTAAAAAGTGATAAATAACGTAACGTAACTAATTTGTTTTCTTAATACAGCATACAAAACGTAATACTTTAATAAAATTATCTTTAACTATTAAAATATTTACGATTGCTGCTTATTTTTAAGTCGGGGGCTTAGTTTTAAGGCACCGACTTCAATACTAAGTGAAATTTGTAAATATTTATACAATTTTCTTTATCAAATCCGTCGATAATTCTTCAAAATATTGGTGAACAGACATAAAAAAATTTTATGCATACAGACGAATTATGGAACCTCCTCCTTTTTCGAAGTCGGTTCGAATGCTATTTTATCATAAAATCTTTATCGACGAATATTTATATTTCAAGGAACATTACACTCATCACTCTTATTTAAACTTATACTTTTATAGCTAATATTATTTATTTGAAGATATATCTGGATCACTAGTATCGTATCGTATTTCTACAACTCACGTCTCCTGTTAGATAATAAATTATTAATAAATAAATATTTGTTATAAATATTTTTTACCTTTAAAAAATCTTTCCATTAATATCCTATAAGATTTTTTATCTAAAGAAGTCAAACCTGTGTTATAATGTAATTAGTCCTATTCTTGAATGTTAAGGAAAGTATAATATAAAGGAAGGTACAATATAATTTGAATTCGCTTTTGTTATAAAGATTAAGGGGCCCGGTGATTATTTGTTTCAAAGAAATATAACCTAAAAGTACCTCTAATTCATAACAATGAGTTTTCTTAATTCTTAATTGTTATGTATTCCAGCAGTAAAAACCTATTACTTTATATCCGTCTGTACGAAATACGTATATCATAAATCTCCTTAAAAACTCAAAAACAACAATGCAAATGATATTCGGAGTAAAACAGTGTTTGCTACCAAAACTCTGCGGGTCCCCTGTCAGAACCACTAATGCTGTGTGATATATCGTGTACACAACCACCATCCAAAACCGGTTGATCCCTTGCAAATCCTCGCAAGTGGTGAAATTAGGGTGTCAAAGGGATCAGAATTAATTTGATTTAAGAGCTGCCTACCCCTTAAGAGGACGGGTGCGCGATTGCGAGAGTCAGCTACAAAGAATATTAATGTATGAACGTTAACTGTAGTTGCACAATCCTTTTCACAATCTATTTATTGTATTACTAGCTGACCTGCTGAACTTTGGACCGCCATATTAAATAGATATTATAGAAGAAATGAATGGTTGAGTTTCTGAAGATGATGTTTTTTTTCATAGATAATGAGATAGAAAGTCTCGGTGGCGCAGTGGGCGAGCGCACGGCCTTTGATCCAGAGGTCCGGGGTTCGATTCCAGACACTGGCTCACACCAATGACTTTTCGAAAATTGTTTTCGGAAGTTATGTGTGATAAATACCGATGACTGACAAACTTTGTGCCCGAGGTTCGCCACCTATTCCATTTGGGACGTAAACATAACGGCGAGACGAGGCTTAACAGCCGCTGCCTACACCTTCGGGTAACAAAAGGCGTGAAGTTATGTTATGTTATGTTATAATGAAACAGAACCAATCATTATTAAAAAAAAAAACACGAAGTAATCTATTATTAGATAAATAAAGTTGTAAATCAAAAAAAAAATCTATGTAACCTTTGATAGAGAAATGTATTGATTTCTTGATGATTGATTGATTCATACGTAAAGTGCCTCATACCGCGTTTTGTGAGAGCGATATCCTGAAGCCCGTCCTCACTCGCCCCCTTTTCCCATCGTACTTTCTTATAGGCCGCCGACGCAACTGTAATACTACCTATATGTGTTGCTAGTGTTCACGGGCGGCGGTAATTTCTTACCATCATGTGACCCACCTGCTAAGTGGTATCAAGAAATTTGGTTACATTCACACATTCTTCTTTGAGACAGAGGAAACTGCTAAATACAGTAAGAAAAAAAACCATTTTTTTTGTCGTGAAGTAATTTATTTAATTCATCATTCTAACTGAATCCCTAAAATTATTTTGATATAGTTTTGTTAAATCAATCAATAATGAGTCTTATGTTTTATTCAGCTTTTTCTTCTAAAACTGACATTACAAGCGTAAAGAATGACATCCCTGTTTTCAGGAACTGAAAAAAAGATCAGCACATACATATAATTTCCATTATTTTTTGCAAATTTTATGCGCAAGTATTGATTTTCTGAAGATTGCACATTTCAAGGATTGGAATTATGTTTAAGTGGAGCTATTAGTTTATTTTACCGCTAGAAAAATAAGATTTGTTTATCTTTTTGGTTCAAAATTTTGTACAGTAATGAGATAGCGATCAAACTACATTGTGGCGCTTTTGTGCGCCATATTCATTCATTTCCAGTATTATTGAAAGATAAACCACTATTATCGAGTTTATTTTTAATTTTTAGTAAGTAGACAAATTCAAATGCTCAAAATATATACTCAAAATATATAAATACTAGCTGATACGGCGAAATTTGTTCCGCGTCAAAAGTAATAAATAACTGAATTTTGGATGTCACACTTTTTCTTAACTACATCATAAATGAATTATAGTTAAAAACCACCTCGTTGATACCTCTATTAAAAACGCAGTCCTCTGTCTATTAAAAAAACGCAGCAAAATCCGTTGCGTAGTTTTAAAGATCTAAGCATACAAGGACAGCGGAAATCGACTTTGTGTTATACTATGTAATAACATAACAAACATAACTTCACGCCTTTTGTTGCCCGAAGGTGTACGCAGCGGCTGTTAAGCCTCGTCTCGCCGTTATGTTCACGTCCCAAATGGAATAGGTGACGAACCTATTGCCATACCGGGCACAAAGTTTTCAGTCATCGATATTTATCACACATAACTTCCGAAAACAATTTCGAAAAGTCATTTGTGTGAGCCAGTATCAGGAATCGAACCCGGACCTCTGCATCAGAAGCCGTGTGCTCGACCACTGCGCCACCGAGACATTAATATGTAATGATAATCATATTAAGATATTTCCTCTACATACCCAAGTAAATGTAGGTAGAGACAAAGTAATAGTACCAAATATGTATATCGGCATTCTCTGATTGAGCGCCATCATGAATATGTGAACATTCTTCTTGTGAGTTCTGTCGTAAATGTACCATTTCTCTGTCACAACTCTATTTAATATCTCACACTGAAATACAAAAGAATATGTTTATCATGAGTAATAAATAACTTATACATTATCGCTCTTTTCATTTAACATTATTACTCTTTGTTGTCGAAAGTGTTTTCATATAATTAATAAGAAAAATATATTTTATATTAATACACAGATAAATAGCTCAACGTAGAATTCCTTTCAGGGTAGGTATATTCAGATGTGTTTTTTTTTTAAGGGATAGGAGGGCAAACGAGCAGGCATGTGATTGTAATCAACCAACGCTGCCCATGGATACCAGCAACACATATAGTGTTACTGTTGCGTTGCCGACCTTTAGGGGATAGGGGAAAGGAAAGGATGGGGAAAGGGGGTGGGCCTCCGGGCACCTCTCTCACCGAACGAAACACGGCATGAGCCACGTCGATCTTCTGAGAGGTCGTGGTATTTCCCCGGTCGAGCCGGCCTATTCATGCAGCGAACTGCTTGGCTCTACTTAAAATATTTGCATTTTTAGTAGTTTAATGCATGTAGAGTTTATTTATACGCTCCGTAAAAGTCTTTTTGTATTAAATCCCATCTATAATTATCAATGTTTTAGATAAGCAAGAGAGAGCGAGAGAGAGTGAGAGTATGGGATAGCCCCCCCCCCCCCCCCCTATTCTATACTCTCTCTCTCTCTCTCTCTTCTCTCTGGCAAACGACCAGGCGACCAGTTGACACCTGAACACAGATAGTGTAGTGTTACAGTTGCGTTGCCAGCTCTTACAGTGGGATAAGGAAAGGGTCAACAGTGGTAGAGCCAAGCAGTTTACTGCATAAATGGGCCGGCTCGACCGGTGAAATACAACGTCCTCTCAGAAGACCGACGTAAAGTGGCCCATGCCACGTTTCGTTCGGTGAGAGAGGTACCCGGAGGCCCACCCCCTTCCCCATCCTTTCCTATCCCCTTCCCTTAAAGGTCGGCAACGCAACAGTAACACTATATGTGCTGCTGGTGTTCATGGGCGGCGTTAGTTGCTTACCATCAGGTGACACGCCTGCTCGTTTGCCCTCCTATCCCATAAAAAAAAGGGTCGGAAGCGGGATGGGAAAGCGACAGAGGAACGCGACATGTGCCATTTTACGTCGATATTCGAGCCGGCTTACGGCCGAAATTAATAATCAATCTCCAATCTAAGATTGAAGCCAATCTAAGATCATTGTGTATCTGTCGATCGATTCCCCAAACAAAATCAATCCATGGATTGATTGTTGGCACGCTTATTACTAGAAATGGATTGAAATATTGATCTTAGATAGCAAAATTTGGATTGGGATTGATTATTGGTTTCGGCCGTTAATGATGCAGTGAACTGCGCGACACTACCACTGTTAATATTATTATTGTAAATATTACTAAGTAGTCTTAAAAGATTATTTTCTATTTATTTCCCGACGTTTCGAACTCTTTACAGAGATCATTTTCACGAGTTTCCATGTAAAAAGTTCGAAACGTCGGGAAAGGAAGAGAAAATAAGCTCTAAATAAACGCGATATAATCCACAAAAAGTTGTTTTAATGTTATGAATGTGATTCGCCAAAATCTAAGAAATAAATATAGTATTAAAAGTGCGTACGTACCTCGTTATCCACTTGCTGTCCCAACAAACAGAAACTCATCACAACTAATATGAAACAGGTCTCGTGAAAATAATATTTCATGGTGTCTAATGACAGTTTATTCTGGAAATAAAAAAATAATTAATTATTGTCTCTATCTAAAACATGTAGTTCAGTAGTCGAGCTCCCCACTTCTAATTCACAAGTCGATGGTAATCAATTCCGGGCTCACACAAACGATTTCTCGGAATTCTTTTCGGAGGTTATGTACGATAAATATCGATGATGACTTTGTGCCTAGTGCATAGCGATAGGTTCCAACACCTTTCGGACATAACGTAACGATTCGGTGAGAAGGCTTAACAGCCGCTGCCTACATCTTCGGGAAGAAAAAGGCGATTACTCGACACAGACATCATTTATTACTTGTTTCTATCAATCTTATAATGACAGAATTTGCTATGTATAACAGTAAAAACTATACATGATTGGGAATTCGAAGAAAAGCATGGTTTTCTAACATTGCGAAACGATGCTTTTCTTCGAATTTATATTTCCAAATTCCGTTTAACAATTACAAAAAGTTTTTTCATTCTATTCAAAAAACATTTATATGGAATTATTGTATTGCGAAGTTTTAATTATAACAAATTTTAAGTTGATATTGATACAATTGATACAAGTTATAACAAAAACACGCCGCAAATTTCGAAGGAATTTGTCACTTTCCGAAACGTTACAGTCTTGTCTTACCTTCTTCCAATTACCGTTCTATTAATCATCAAATAATAATTAAATGTCTGGAATTAGAACCTTATTTTATTATTTTTCACAGTGGTAGAGTCACGCAGTTCGCTGCATTAATGGGCCGGCTCGACCGGTGATATACCATGACCTCTCAGAATATCGACGTAAAGTGGCTCTTGCCGCGTTTCGCTCGGTGAGGGAGGAGTATCCAGAAGCCCTAATACTCTCCCCATCCCCTTGCCATCCTACCTACGACCCCTTTCAGCCTGGAATACAACTGTAACATTATTTGTGTTCAGGCGTTCATGGGCGGCGTTTGTTCCTCACTATGGGATGATACGCCTGCTCGTTTGCCCCCTATACCTTAAAAAGAAAAAAAAATACCTTACCGATATTGCGATTTTTACAGAGCACACACAAACAAGCATTATGGCGACTAATATGAGTGTTAAATAAAATGGCTGACAGATCACGTTTAATTTGTTGCTGAATCTGTAAAAAAATTTTTTATTTATACTCAAAGGAGTAAACGGAAGATAGCAACAATAAACAAAAAACTCTTTGCTTTTATCGCTGTTTAAATGGCTTAAAGTGGATCATCACGTGGGCGAGCACGCCGCGTCTAAATCAAGAGGTCGCAGGCTCAAATTCTGGCTCACACCAAAGACTTTTCGAAAGATATGTGTGATAAATATCAATGATTGACATCATTGTGCCCGGTATATGACAGTAGGTTCCACCGGCATAACAGCCACTGCCTACACCTTCGGGTAGAAAAAGGCGTGAAGTTATGTTATGTTATGTTCTTACTGATATTTATGAATACTTATAGTAAAGTAATCATTTGAAATGTTGTTTGAGTACAAGACACAGTATTTTAAGAGCGGTAGAGCGGTAGAGTTTGGCTCGACCGGTGAAATACTCGTCTTAATATCGACGTAAATGTATGTCTTTAGGGATCCTTGGGCGGTGTTTGTTGCTTGCCATGAGGTAAAAAAACTTCATCTTTCTAATTATTACCTTTTTATCATCACGTAATGTTGTACACACTGCGATAATATCATTGTACAGTACATCTGCCATCTCTCGTCTTGTACACCGGTCATCTCTAACACGAGTTCGTTTAGATTTAATAGTATGAAAGACAGTATTTTCAACTGACGTATCAGTTGAGCTATCAATAGTATTATTGTAGATTGAAGTCCTGGATATGCTAAAAATATTTTTATAAATTTAGTGGATTTTTATATCACAGGTACCATATAATTATGACATAACTAGCTTTTACCCGCGGCGCATTTGGTCGCATTGAAGCCATCAAATAACTCTATTTTATTGTTTGGCTGGGATTATCAATTTTTATAATTACAACATACAATCGCCCGAATACTGAACCGCCACTCAAATATTTAAGTGCTACTTAAGCGTTTGAGTAGCTGTTACATTAGACAGAATGCTTGAAATTTTAACAGTAACTAGCACTTTATTGATTGTCAGATTTGAGTGGCGGTTCAGTATTCGGGCGAATGACGTTTAAAAACTTACAATATACTTTATTGAATTGCAACAACAAATGGTAAAATATGTTTCTTTGTAACAAAAATAAATAATTTTGGGCAATTTTATTAGATATAAATGCAGAGTATTAGTGTAGAATATTTTTGTAGACTATATAATAAGTTTTTCCTTCGGGTGCAAAGATATGTAAATTAAAGAAAGAAGAAAGAAAAGTATCCTATGTTATTTCTAATACAAAGTTTCATGGTGATCGGTTGAGTAGTTATAGCGTGAAAGCGTAACAAACAAACTTACATTCACACTTATTTATTATTAGTAGGGAAGTGGCTCATGACGCGTTTGGTTTGGTGAGCGCAGTTACTGGAATACTATATGTGTTGGGGGAGTCCATGGGTGGCGCTGGTCATTTACCCATATGAGTCGCTTTATTCTTTGCCCATATCCCTAAAAAAATGAGTGCAATGATCCTCATAACATTATACCATAGTATAACTATTAAATTACATTAGTATAGACCGTTAATACGCGTATGCTAAGAAATTAATAAAAATTCAATAAATTTATTTAATGTTGGCCTTTCATCACGGTTCCTTGTAGGTTACTCCTATAATGAACAGGTATATACGGCAAGCTTACCAATGCAACACAAATAAGCGCTGTAGATGTTGAAAATTAAAGAAGCCATATATATGTTCATATTTTGTAAGCTCCATGGAAACCACATCTCGAATGCTGAAAAATAGAATTTATTCTTATTGTGGCACAGTATATTTTTGAACTACATGAAGGCTACATTGATCCATGATCTTTAAGCAAATTAAAGTTTCCGAGAACTACTTTGGTGTGGTTTTTCACTCTGCGTCAAATCACATTGCTCTCTTTTTCTCTAAGAGACATTGGATTGTATTGTACTAAGTCCGAACTTACCTAAAAGTCTCAAAGAATCGTCTTCTCTGGTAATCATTTGATAAATGGGATTGCAAAGGTAAAGAGTTGCGGATATAAAGACACATGCAACGTAAGTCTTCAGCAATATTCTCGTATACTTCAACAGTTTCTCCTGCGACTGCAAGACAAGGTTCTTTAGTTCAGCCAATTTTGGTGTGTTACTGGGCTTCAATAATATGTGTTGGATTAACGGCATCTCCATCATTCCATCTTTGAATGCCATCTTGTTGAGGAACATACGAAAATCTTTACGGAATACCAAACATACTCCAAGTGTTATCGTCATTATAACTCCTGTAGTCCAAATACTTGCACCTTCGATCCATAAACGTATATCTGAAGCATTTACTATAACAAATCCAGTCGTAAAAATGAAACATAACATGCCGATTATGAAGTTTAATACTTGAAGGGTCAGCCATAGTTTGGAGTCCCATGAATTCTTGGCAAAGATAGAGATTCCCGCAAAGGATAAGACCCTATGAAAAGTGTTAAGCGTTTCGTCCATCTTGAATGAAATTATATCAGAAATGGAACGCCAAAAGATTTTTATGTATGTATATTAAATTGGTAGGTACAGTCAAGTACAAAAACTTTTCTTTCGATAATCTAACTTCAAAATGATTTCATGTGGACTGGATTAAATTATTTCACAAGTGTTACGGCTAAAGGAGTGATTGTTCTCTAATGTTATGTAAGGTTGGATGGGTGGAAGGAAGTAAATTATCTAGAATAAAATAAACATGTATTCCTCCAGTCATCTTTATTTAATTATCGAATCAAACTTTACTAAGATATACTTCAAGTAGTGCTGCTGCTATTCAATAAAGCTTTAAATATTCCATACAGAATACCAATCTGGAAACTTACGAGTTCCTAATAAAATATCAAAATTAATATTAACTGCGAAACATTTAAGCTGTCCAGCAGTATATTTTAATTTGTATATAATATACTTAAAACCCGTTAGTCTACAAAAAGCAAATGTTAAATGAAAAAAGGAATTTTATTCTTTTTTTATCTGTTTTCACTTTTCTATCGGAATGTACATGTCACAGCAATCATCTTTTAAGTATAACCCTTAAAAAAATGACAAAATGATATACCTACGTGGAACGTGTCAAGTATATAATATGTGCTTTATAAATACTTGAACGACTTCTTTGATATTATGATTGAGTCAAATTCCCTTTGACTCATGTTTGATTGACGGCGAACGCGTATTTCTCATTTGCACGAACACTTTGACTTTAATTTGTACTTTGATACCGCTTAGGGATTTGATTTTTTATTACTCTCTCTTTTGAGTGACGTGTTACAGCTTTCTTGGTATGGTGGGATGGGAAAGTGAATAGAAAAATCAGCCAAGTGAAACAGGGGGTTCGCGCACCGTGGGTTCCGTAAAAAATATTTTTTTTAATCTATATAATATTGAACAATGGTAGGGCCACAAAGTTTGTTCCATGAAGAGCTGGTCTCTTCTGGTCTCTCTCAGATCAGTGAAATAAAACAACCTCTCAGAAAATTGACGTGATTTTAATCGATAATATTGAAGTAACATATTCGTTTTGTTTAGCAAAGGTTTCCGGAGACCCACCTTTTTGCTTCCCCTATCCCCTTATAATCCACTTCTCTATACCAAATGTATCTAAAATCCTTAAAGGCTAGAAACGCAATTGTGACCCTTTAGGTATTGCAGAAGGCCATGGATTGCGCTATTCGCATACTATCAAATGACCGGCCTGCACGTTTTCCGTTGCAAAAAAATAAATACTCCTTCCTAGTGACTGAAAAACAGACAGAGCAGTTTTAGTAATGGTGTTTAATTTTCAGCATGATAATATGGAACCCAAAATTTCGAGTGATGTAACATTTATTCAGGCAAATATATTTTATTAAGGCGAAATATTCATCAACCTAGAATCTATTGTTGGAAGTATATATTTTTATTTTAACAACAACACTCCATGACTAAATACAACATGTTCTGGAGCAAGATCATGTCAGGAGCCTCAAAAATCGACGCGCGTGCACGAACAGTTATGAAAGTTCCAACAGTGGTAGAGCCAAGCAGTTCGCTGCATGAATAGGCCGGCTCGACCGGTGAAATACCACGACCTCTCAGAAGATCGACGAAAAGTGGCTCATGCCGCGTTTTGTTCGGTGAGAGAAGTACCCGGAGGACAACCCCCCTTCGACATCGTTTCTTATCCCCTATCCTTTAAAGGTCGGCAACGCAACACTGTGTGTTGTTGGTGCCCATGGGCGGCGTTAGTTGCTTACCATCAGGTGACACGCCTGCTCGTTTAACCTCCTACCCCATAAAAAAAGTCAAAGAAGCGAGGGAAGCGTTTAAGAATCGTGCTTTATGGCGCTCTAATCTCTTTTCCTAAGGGATTGCTGTTGGATTCCTGTAAGGGATTTGGCGTGAAGTTATATAGTGTGTATGTATGTAACTAGGACTAGATTACTCTGCAAATAGGAATATATGTATAAGCAGAAAGAAATAGTACGTAATTTCCACATTATCACCATCCTGATAGTGCAGTGGCTTCTGAATCGAGAAGTCGGACTCACATCAATCATTTCTCGAAATTCTTTTCGGTTGTTATGTTTGATAAATATCAATGACCGACAACATTGTGTCCGGTTTGGCAATATGTTCGCCACCTATTCCATTTGGGACGAAAACATAACGGCGAAACGGGGCTTAACAGCCGCTGCCTACACCTTCGGGTAACAAAGGCGTGAAGTTATGTTAAGTTATGCGTCAATTCCAAGATTTATGTGTATTGTTTTGTAGCAGCTATGGTGTAGTTGAACTTTTTTAACTGTAACTTTTTCATTTATTAGTGTCAAGGTTCAATATTTTCAGTGTGATAAATAATATTCAGTTACATAAAATAAAAATTACTAAATGGTTATTTTATTAATTATTTACTAAAATTTCATTTTTATAACATTAAAACAAACTTTTTAGGATTATATCGCGTTTATTTATTAGTTATAATTAATTAATTCTAGTTTAGCAATTAGTTTTAATGTTGTGAATGTGATTCGCGAAAATCTGAGAAATAAATATATTTAATTTTTAATTTTCGATATTTATATGAATATATACGGTACAATACCAAAATATTCTGTTTACAATTTTTGTCTGTCTGTTTGTCACTGGTAATCTCTAAAATGGCTGTACAGATTCTTACTCGACTTTTAGTAGCAGATAGCTGGTGTAACCATACCGGGCAAAAAGTTTTCGGTTAGTCAGTTTGAAAATGAAAATGTAAAGCCAGTGTCAGGATTCGAACCCGCGAACTGTGGATTCAGAAACGGGGTGCTCGACCACCGCACCGCATAAAATTGTTATTATTTTGAAAAAACCCGGCATAACCCCTTTCAAAAAATATTTATTATCCAAAGTAATATTCATTTAACAAACGAACATTACATTCGCATACTAATTGGGATGAGAATTTCAAAGAAAAATAATTATAACCTGAGGCAACATTTTGGGCTCTAATTAACGAATCTATATTGTATTTTTTTTCTTTTGTTCTTTTTAATAAATCTGTTATTTTTATGTAAATCCAAAAAAAAATATGTAAAATCCATAATTACCGCAAGGTACACGCATTTCACTTATTCTATTTTATAAAAAAATAACTAACACAGGGTTAATTGCGTTATTTAAAAGTACCTACAATTATATATCATATTTAAAAGTAAAATCGTATTAAGCGGATATAGGGCTCTATATCTTGAACATAACAAAACATAAATTCACGCCTATTCTACCCGAAGGTGTAGGCAGTGGCTGCTAAGCCTCGGCTTGCCGTTACGTTTACGTCCCACATGGAATAGGTGGCGAACCTATTCTCATGCCGGGCGCAAAGTCATCGATATCTATCACACATAACTTTCGAAAAGAATTTCGATAAGCCATTGGTCTGAGCGAGGATTTGAGTCCGCGATCTCTGGATTCAGAAGGGGTATGCTCGACTACTGGACCCACCTTGATATATTGGATAATAATCGAAGAAAATAAAAAAAATAATCGCTCTATTTATCCAATGGAAATATAAATGTCTAATTCGTCCGTCCGACTTCCAGACTTACATAGAAACCATTCGTCAAGAACAAACATCATAAATCTAATCTCTTTGTGTTATAGTTATTTTTCATTTTCGCAACTTTGTTCCTATATTTGTCTATGTGTGTGTGTGTGTTAGAATGATTTATGTGCCTACACTCAACGCTGCCAAGCCTTATTAGTCTGATTGCGTTCCTCTCTCCAAAATATTATGTAATATAAGTCGAATGTTTTATTTTGTGTAGAAACGTCTAGTATTTTATGCGAAGTTAACAGCTTACTTATTAAATAAGTGCCTAAAGTAATTGGATAAAAAACAGGATAGCGGTGAATTATCACATAAGTGACTGACTGATTGAGCTATGCTCATTATTTTGTTACCATTAATCGAAGAATAAATTACAAATAAAAGGGAATACACAAAAAAAACGGCTACGAAGACTCGCGCAAAAAAGCTTTCTCATCATTAATACATGTATAACTTCAAGCCAAATCCCTTGCGGGTTAGACAGAGAGAACAGAGATTTATCATTAATAAACGGAGAAAACCTCTTTTATGCCATTTAATTATTTATGTTATATTAAATTAATTAAAGTAATATTTACTAAATATTCGGTCAACAGCGTTATTAGTATAGAACAAGAAACGGAGAAAAAAAAATTCAACTTAAATATTTTTTTTTTTTTGTATTTTTTGATAGAGTTTCAATAGAAATACATCATCTGTGAAAATCTCATCGTGTAAAAATTAGAAAAAAATAGCTAGCTCTTCAAGCAATAATAGCTAGTTCTTCAAATTTAGACGAATTTATAAAGTTAGATAACTAGGTATCTTAAAAAAGCAGCACCCGTTTGGATTCATTTCAGGGACTAAACGCGCAATAACTTTTTAAATACTGGCAATATTTGTGTTCAATATTGTAAAAATATTATAGCAGTTTTTTATTCCTTTAAAATACAGATAAAACTTTGTTTTCGAAAAATTAAAGCTCAGATTGACCTGAAATAATTTCAGCAGAATTTGATTCACATTATTTTTTTAGTAGGTATTCTAGTTATATAGTATAACTAAAATATTAAAATATAACTTTTTGTGTAAAATAAAAAAAACATGATTTTTTTATGGAATAAGAGGGCAAACGAGCAGGCGTGTCACCTGATGGTAAGTGACCAGCGCCGCCCATGTACACCTCCAACACATATAGTGTCACAGTTGCGTGTGGATCGGAAAGGATGGGGATGGGAGGTGGGTCACAGGGTAGCTCTCACCGAACGAAACGTGGCAAGAGCCACTTTACGTCGATCTTCTAAGAGGTAAGGTATTTCACCGGTCAAGCCAGTAGTCTGAGAGCCAGTAACAGATTTATATGACCAAGATCCTCTCAAGTGATAATTAGTAAAACGCATCAGAAAATCGAACTATAAAGCCTCGTGAATGTCAGCTGAGGCTCGGTGGGGGGTATGAGCAGTTGTAACCTCCCACGCTTGAAGAAAAAATAAATAAATTCACTCATTTCCTCTCGGCTAAAAGTTAATCAAGTTATAGCTAACCCAATACCTCAACAAAAAGAAAAAGTCAGCTGGCTATAACATAGTGCATTGTACGTCAGCTGATGGCTAGATCATGGAAAATAAATCTTCACTTTCAGTGATATCCTCTCGGCTAAAAATTTACCAGATGATAGCTTATATGTAACTATTGATAAATATATACGTCAGCTGGCTGTATCTCGGTGGAAAAATCATCAGCTGATACTTTGAAGGTCGTTACGTAAAAGTTAGCCAGAAGCATTTACTGACTATTTAAAGTCATCAGCTGACCAGGCTTCCCTCGAGTTACTGCTAGCTGATTTTTTTTATTTATCACAGTATTATATTTACAATCAGCTCACAAATTTTCGTGTGGGAGGAAATGACGCCTCTTTAATTATTCGGCATAGCACTCCAACATGAGTGTTGAGGTGAAACAAATATTCCATATCAATATTTTTTAAACTTATACGTTTAAAATCATTTCAATAATCAATTTGCTTAGTATAAATTAACTAGGTACTTGATAAAAAATATTTATTATAAAAAAATTATGACTTATTACTATACGAATGACAATGTTATTTAATCATTTTCGGCTTCGCTTTGGCTTGAGTCACAACCATCTCTCACTGATTCATTGTCCGAGTCGCTGTCAGAGCTGTCTGCTGTTATATTTTCATCGTCAACATCTGTAAAACAAAAAAAAAATAGAATGCTAAAATACAGCATAATATCATTAATATGATAATAAAATGTTACCTTTTTCGGTCTGGATAGTTATTTCATCAATCGATGTTGGTAACTGACTTCCAAAGAACCAGGTAAACTCATATTTACTGTCAATTTCTTCCCAACCATTGTCTTCCGGATCATCAGAACTTGGAACCTTCAAGTGTGCATTTGACCAAGTTTGAGCAATGTGGCATGCTCTTAAAAATTGCTGATATAGCTCTGACTCGCAAGGCGGTAGAGAAGAGCCATCAATACCTTTCTTTGGTAACTTGAATGTCTCCGTATCCAAGAATTTATGTTTTTTCAAACAACGCTACTTTTGCCTCGTTGACCTTTTTCAGACGATTAAATCCATACATATGGCAAACAAACTCTTGAATTTTCTTAAAAATATTGTCTCTATCCTCTAATGACTTTGACATTTGGATGAAATACTCGATGAAATCATTCGATTTAGCCATTATTGAAAACGGTCGTTTTTTTCCTTTTCGAAAAAAGGCCGGGTTAAAATCACACCCTGTGAATGAAATGCCAGAAGTGCTGCGCTCAAATTAGATCCCAAAGATTCATATAATTGAGTAACATTAATAAATCTTTGGGCTTTTCCAACTCCAACTTCCATGCAAATGTTGATATTTTCTGATATATTAGCCATGTTAGCTAACATAATTATTAACACGTCAGTGTTGGAACAACGAATCGTCACGTTTGCATTAATATCAATGTTGCAGACATGGAAAATCATTTTTGTGTCTGCTTCTTCGTGAGCGGGGCATGAAAATTCGTTTGAATTTTTAAAAATAAAAAGAATAAGTAATGAGGCGTTATTTCCTCCCACATGAAAATTTGTGAGCTGATTGTAAATATAATACTGTGATAAATAAAAAAAATCAGCTAGCAGTAAGCCGAGGGAAACCTGGTCAGCTGATGCCTTTAAATAGTCAGTAAATGCTTCTGGCTAACTTCTACGTAACGACCTTCATAGTATCAGCTGACGATTTTTCCACCGAGATACAGCCAGCTGACGTATATATTTATCAATAGTTACATATAAGCTATCATCTGATAAATTTTTAGCCGAGAAGATATCACTGAAAGTGAAGATTTTTTTCCCATGATCTAGCCATCAGCTGACGTACAATGCACTATGTTATAGCCAGCTGACTTTTTCTTTTTGTTCAGGTATTGGGTTAGCTATAACTTGATTAACTTTTAGCCGAGAGGAAATGAGTGAATTTATTTATTTTTTCTTCAAGCGTGGGATGTTACAACTGCTCATCCCACCTACTGTGCCGCAGCTGACGGTCATAGGGCTTTATGATACTGTTGTCTGATGCGTATCGCCAATTATCTATCGAGAAGAAATAATTAACCAAATTTGCATCTGGCTCTTGGACTACAGCCCAATCATGTAGCAAACTGCTTTCTCTATCACGGTTAAATGATTTCATTTTCATATTAAATCACTTGTTGGATACGACAACTCCAAAACCACCCCACTAATCTAAGTATGGCAATTACATTTTGCATAGAGAAGAGCGAGTTACTCAGTAAGTGACAGGTTTAATGCTTGAGAAGATAACCTACGTGCATATAATCAGTCTCGGTGCTCCAGTGTTCGAGGACCCTGGTCGTTGGTTCGAATCCTGGCTCACACCAATGACGTCCGAATTTTTTTTTTTTGAAAGTTATGGGTAATAAATATCGATGACTGAAAACTTTGTGCCTGGTATGGCAATAGGTCCGCCACCTATACCATTTGGGATGTAAACACAATGGCGAGACGAGGATTAACAGCAGCTGCCTACACCGTCGGGTAGAAAAAGTCGTGAAGTTATATTATGTTATAATTAGATGTACAGATTGCGTTAAATCAACCTTTCCTCCTGTTATGTAAATATGTATAGATGGCGTGTTTATATCAAGAAGGTCACAAAATGGTTTGCAATAGTGGGTCAATGATTGACCGTCACCTACTGCTATCAATAGTCGTTTAGATTGCTCTTGTTCCCACTCTATATCTCCTATGGTATAGGGACTGAGACTATAGCGGGACTAGTGCCGGTTTAACTCTTTGATTCAAAAATAAATGCCTACCTATACACCGATACTTATTCAGGTTGGTACAGTACTGTTTAGGGTTAATATTTCTTTCAGTCTTTTATGCAGTAGTATATGAAGTTTATAATTGTTTTGTTTAATAACTAATAAAATAATTAAAATAGTATATACACATAAAATCTCTTTGTCGTTAATGTTAGACCTGTTTACTTAAGCGGTGCTAACTTCAAATAATCCATATATATAAGAGATTTCCACCTATATATTGACTCATCACGATATCTCTGGAACCATAAGGCGTAGCGACTTGAAATTTGGTAGGATTATTCCTTTCGCCGAGTAGAGGTCAGCTAAGAACGGATTTTACGAAATTCCACCCACAAGGGGGGTTGCGGGGGTGTTAACAATGGAAAATAATATATCGTAACCATAAGGCGTAGCGACTTGAAATTGGGTAGGATTATTCCTTTCGCCGAGTAGAGGTCAGCTAAGAACGGATTTTACGAAATTCCACCCACAAGGGGGGTTGCGGGGGTGTTAACAATGGAAAATTCCCATTTTTAACCTATAGCTGCTATCGACTTCAAATTTGTCGAAGATATTGCAGTATTAACATAGCGGGGCAGCAGTTATTACTTTTGATGCGAAACAGAGTTCGCCGGGTCACCTAGTAATCCATATATTAGTTACAAAAATATAAATAAATTTATATCTTATTTTTTATTAATTAATTAATATATGCTGTTGTATATAAAGATGTAAAATTTATCTTGCATTGAATGAAAATTTACATAATTTTGCTTCACGAGTGTAATGAAATTCAAAGAAATGAGTTCGCCTAAGGGTAGTTTCTTTATGCCGTGTTCTATCTGCCCACCCGACTCAGTAGTCAACAATATTTTGTAAAATAAAACACAAGCCAGTACTTTATTTACCTTATTTCTTTATTTTACAAAATGTAACGTTTTCTTCTTGTCCCTTGTCCCACACCCTATCGTCCGGTCGTCACTCAGTGGAAACATCCGATTATGTCGCAAGCACACATACACACACACACACACGAGGCGATTCTTCTCTGAGCACCCCGTTATGTCCCTTTACGACCGGAATTGCCTCTTCACATGAAACTCTCATGTCATATCCATTCACACAAATTTTGTCACATTGACAATTTTGAGGCTTTTTCTCTAGTTCCGTTTGTTGAGAGGGTGAAAATTGCCCGTTACAGATCTCATACTCATACTTCTGACTATATTGTATATAATAAATGGTACTATATAATACACGTGGATAGGCACAAGAACTTTAACAAAAGTTATATTGTAGGAGTAATAATTACTTGCTTTCCATGAATTCCTGGCACCCCCACACCAAACGGACGGAGCCGTGACGGTGAGTCCCACATAACTCTATCGGTCGTTGATTGTTTTATTGTCGTCAACGGCAGGGTATGCGTAAAGGCATCCCACCGCGTTTACAAAAAAGAAGCGATAGTTACATAATTGGAATATTATAAAGTAGTTTGATCGTATCCTAATAGGAGAACGCTGAGGACATGAGTTCAAATCAATTTGTTGAATAGAATTTGCCAATTTTTAACTTAATTTCATCGGTAACGCGTTTTAGGAGACTGCAACTTCTTATCATTACTCATTGTTATAAGAATTCATCACAGATATATAAATAAAACAGGGAAACTTCTTTTCGGCGCAAATTATATACTCTCAGGGACAAAGAGTGCATCATAATGTATTTGTTATATTTAGTTTATTATTATAATAAATGAAATATTCATAATTATTATTGTTATTCCCAGGATGTGGTTTGTCCGCGCGCTGTGGGCGCTGTGCGTGTGGTTCGTGGTAGTTCGTGGACAGTGGCGTTGTCCGGTGCTCAGCTCTCGTCCTGCTGCAGAATGTTCTTGCGATCTTCCACATACACTTCGCTGCACTGGTGATCATACTGCGCTACAGGTAAAATATTTAAAATTCTAATGTCCAGGTGTTGGCAGCCAAACTCCTCCTCCGAAACCGCTATTGTTATGATTTTGTGCATCATGTGATTTTTTCCATAGTTTATTCCATAAATATATTTTTCTTTCATCATTCATTTTACTGCCCTTATTCCACTTTAAGTCCGGTTTTATTACCAGGATGAAAATAGAACAATGTTGGCTTATATTACTAATTGCCTTATCCTAATTATCTTAACTCGTCCTAGTGATTAGTTGTTTCTGTGGTGCTCTACCAATGTATAAAAATATTTTAATTACGACTTTGAAAAATACATAGGCACAACCCCTAAATCTTATCTCGATCACATTTATGTGATTCATCAGGAACCCTGTCAACCCATGTACAGGTCCATTAGCATCAATATTTTTACTCGAATCTTGTACACAATTTCACAAATGTATTTTCGTTACGAGTTCGTATAATATAAAACGCAGGAACAAAAAAAGGAACAAAAAAAAGCAACATATCCGGTGATATAACATAAACTGGCAACTCAAGAATAACATGGCGGTGAAACAATAGAACAAATAAATAAACTTGAATCAATGAACACGGGCAATACAAAACACACACACACACAAGCACAAACACACATACATATTATAAAGAAACTGTAGTAGTCGGCACCGGACGCTGCAGACCGACGTTGCTATTATTTCCCGAGGAAATCCCGCGACCTTAACATATCAATGTCTATTGTGGCATTATTTATTGAATGCTTTGTCATATACAACTGAAACACATCGAAACTAAATGAAAAATAGTTGGTTATTTTTTTGAGATCTCGGTGATCAAAAAATATAACATAATAATACGCCTTTTTCTACCGGAAGGTATAGGCAACGACTGTTCAGTCTCGTCTCACCATTATGTTTAAGTTCCAAATGGAACAGGTGGTTCGCCACCTGTTCCATATCAATATCAATATCATACCAAAATATCGATGACTGAAAACTTTGCGCCCGCTATGGCAATGTTCGCATTGCCATAGCGGGCGCAAAGTTTTCAGTCATCGATATTTTTCCCACACAACTTCGGGAAACAATTTCGAAAAGTCAAGGAAAAGGACGGGCTGCAGCACTGAGGTCGGGGATTCGATTCCCACCCGAGCACAAATATTTGTGACAAACATGAATATTTGTGGGGCGTCTGGGTGTTTTTCTATGTATTATAAGTATGTATTTACAAAAGAAAAGTATAATATGTATTAGTATCCGTTATCTAGTATCCATAGCACAAGCATTTAGTTGCTTAGTTTGGAACTGGAGGGTGCTGTGTGATTTGTGTCCAAGATATGTGTCCAAGATATTTATGCTAGCTAGGATTCGAACCCGGACTTCTTGATTTTAAATAGCGGGGTGCTAAACCACTTCACCAC
Organism: Euproctis similis; assembly: GCA_905147225.2. Lineage (NCBI taxonomy): Eukaryota > Metazoa > Arthropoda > Insecta > Lepidoptera > Erebidae > Euproctis > Euproctis similis. The sequence goes on from LR990106.1 coordinate 21,061,127, forward strand.
CGAGACTCCCGAAACCTGAGAGTGGCTGACTTCAGACTAATAAAAATATTTCTAATTAAAACCACAAGAATTTGATTTAGATTAATTCTCACAGTCTTTTCAGCTCTTTATTTTTAATTGATCTATTGTGCGATACAAAGCTTGTTTTATTTTCAGAAGCGAGTTTTTTTAAATTCACCCCGAACACATTTCGACTCTCGATTAAATTTTGTCAAGAGAATAGGCCGTTTTTTTTTTTATATTCATTTTAAATATGGATTTTTTTATTTACAAAGAACTTGAAGGCATTTGTTTGAGTTTTAGAAATTCATTTGGACTTTAGTTTGGTGTTTATCTTTAATACAGGTTTGCCCAAATTTCACGAGGGTATTTATCTTGGCATTCTTTTAATAAATCCGATTCCAAAAAGATTAGAAGAGATTTGTAAATTTTCTATTCCCAACTTTTGTGTCAATCTTTTATGTAAATGACGGAATCAAAAAGGGCAGAACTTTCTTTTTGTTTCCTTTTTATAAGACTGTTCCTAACTTCATGGTAAAATAAAACGAGGGATATAGTCAATATATTACTATTAAATTGATAAGGATCTAATATAAAGAGATGAAATGGATGGTGTATTAATTGCTACTCAATATGCTATTTAATAATGGTTAAATCCTCAACAATCACAAAGATTATTTTTATACCACCTACATTATACATAAACAGTCTCGGTGGCCCAGTGGTCGAGCACACACGGACGGCTTCTGATCCAGAGGTCCGGATTCGATTCCTGACACTGGCTCACACCAATGATTTTTCGAAATTGTTTTCGGAAGTTATGTGTGATAAATATCGATGACTGAAAACTTTGTGCCCGGTATGGCAATAGGTTCGCCACCCATTTGGGACGTAAACATAACGGCGAGACGAGGCTTAACAGCCGCTGTCTACGCCTTCGGGTAACAAAACGCGTGAAGTTATGTTACGTTATTATACATGTACACCAACTCCCTTTCGAGAGAATTAGTAGAGAGAACAGAGCGTCGTAGGACACGAAAGCATCTTAATTTTTATATCACAATACAATCAGTGAAAATCGCTTAACATTAGATAATAAGACGCTTAAAGACGTCAAGATCACTAAAGTAGTGATCGTAAACCCTACTCAAAGTCTCGCCACCTTTTACGCACCTGACAATCAATATCTTTTGTTTATTGAACGCCTCCTCCATCTGAATTGTGGCTCATGTCAAACATTTACTATATGTAACTCGATAATAACTCGCCTCAATAATAATAAAACATATTGTATTTAACTTTACGACTCTACACCTGACGATGTAGGTAGGAATGTGGCAATGACATAACATGTTGGAGACGAGTTTTTTCAGTCATCGATATATATCGCACATAACCTTTGAAACAATTTGTAAATTAACTAAGAAATAATTGACTAACCAGATATACAGTACAAAAGCGAAAGAATGTCGCAGTCGAGGACGGCGAAGGAAGGTGATATCAGGAGCCTTATAGAGCGGGTACGACAAGCGTATACGACAAGAGCTAATAAACTTGAAGAAGGGGAATTAGTATTGTTCTCTCTGCTTATACCGCAAGGAACTTGGTGTGAAGCGTACATATGTCACGAGATTAAATTGCTTGCAATTTTATTTATTAAATATAATAATTGACAGATTACATACAATGTATAATAATGGAACTTTGTGTTAAATCAATTAAAATAAATGTGAATCAAAGCTTGAGAGCGATAATTAATTCAGGATGTTCTAGATTTTATTCCATCTAAATCTGTAAGAGACGAATCTTTAATTACAAAACGTTGGGGAGCGAACACTACCGCAGCCATATTAATACAGTTTTAATTGCTTTCTTTCTTTAGACGTTATCATTGGAATTGTTTTATTTGAATTTTATTTGTATCTTTAATGACGGATTGTTAAAACAATATTCTGAGCGAATACTGTATAATTTATCTTATAATTAAGACAATAGAATAGCTCGCTTATGCTGGAGGTTGTTTTTGATCCATTGTGGTCATTTGAAAAAACTTACCTTTTTTAAAGTCATTTCTATTTAGTTCAATTAATTTCATTTGCTGACGTCCTAAGTATTTGAATTCGCAATAATTATGAAAATCGATGAAATTAAGCGTAATTAAGCTACCTGATTCAGAAAGATTGTAAGATGTTAAATTTATAACACGCTATTCCTACAGTTTTATCTACTTAGGGTCTCGCACAAAAACATAAAATCCCTTTGGGATTTTGTTTATTTAGACAATCTAATTATATTTCGACGAGGGAAAGCCAGACGCTTTTCATTTATTATAAGCTTTTATTTAACTTGCACTGTATGTATGTATGTATGTATGTAAGTATGTATGTTCGGTGGAATCTTGTAACTCAATTTTGAAGTAGATATCTTCAACCGATTGAGCTGAAATTTTGTATACACGTTTACTTTGGAAGACAATGCATGATATGATGTGTGACATCATTCTATATCCAATATGGCGGACGACCCAAAATGGCGGAATGGATATTTTTAATGCATTTCTGCAATATGGGTATCAAATGAAAGGGCTTATTGAGCGTAACTCAAAATATAATATGACGTCATTCTAAATCCAATATGGTGGAATATCCAAGATAAAGGAATATATATTTTAAGCTTTCGTACAATATGGGTATCAAATGAAAGGGTTCATTGGGAGTAACTACAAAAATAATGTAACGTCATTCTAAATCCAATATGGCGGATCATCCAATATAGAGGAACAGTTTTTTTCAATGCATTTCTACAATATAGGTATCAAATGAAAGGGCTTGTTAATAGTAGCTCGAAAAATAATGTGATGTCATTCTAAATTCAATATGGCGGAATAAATATTTGCATTTCTACAATATGGGTATAGAATGGCCCTTTCTTTTGAGAGTTATATGAGAACTTAAAAAAATCATTTGCTTCATTATTTCTCGGTGTTGGCGGCTATGTCTCGGTGGTTCAGTAGTCGAGCCCCCCGCTTCTGAATCAGGAAGTCTTGGGTTCAAATTTGGGCTCACACCAAAGTCTTTTCGAAATTCTTCTCGAAAGTCATGTGTGATAAATATTTTTGACTGACTACTTTGTGCTCGGTGTATGGCAACAGTGGTAGAGCCCAGCAATTCACTGTATGAATAGGCTGGCTCGACCGGTGAAATACCACAATTGACTCACGCCGCGTTTCTTTCGGTGAGAGAGGTACCCGGAGGCCCACTCCCCATCCCCGTCCCTTCCTACTCCCATATCCCATTCCTTATCTATTTGCCTTTTGAGGTCCACTGCTGGACATAGGCCTCCCCCATAGAGCGTCACAACTGCCGGTTCGATCAATCATGGGGGGTTTTTGCCATAATCACCACGCTTGGCAGGCGGGTTGGCGATCGCGGTAGGCTGCATTTTCTTGAGAGAGAATACTGCTGCATATTCTTCTAGCTTTTCCCTTAGTCGCCTTTTACAACACCCACGGGAAGAGATGGGGTGGCGGTATTCTAAGCCGGCGCCACACAGTCCCATCATCCCATATCCTATATCCTACTATATTTACACAGAGCGACAAGCTTTTATTATCACATAAATTGTATATAATGAGGTTATAAGTTGATAGTTAAAATGTTTAAAGTGAAAATTATTTTATTCTTTTTAGAGCGTTTAAATAAAAGCTTCCTTAAAAAAGTTTTTTTCCTTTAAATTATTCTTCTATCGCGTTATATCGTTAAGTTTCTTTCTATTACGGACGTAACAAAAATGAATATTAAATATTTTTTTGATACACGTAGTAAGTGCACTAAGAATGTATTGTTTCCCGAATCAACGAACATCTTCGCTCAACAAATAGGATCGCCATAATATCTATCTACTTACTCTTCGGCTGACCGAATGAGTATTTATATTTATATATTTTATTTGCTAACGGGTAGCAACATTATTTATTTTTTTATTACCAGTCCATTCCAGTAATCATAAAGAGATAGGCACAGTCTATCTCTTTGTGACTACTGGTAATGGACTACTACATCGCTTTGTTAGCAAGGTGGTAGGCAGAGAGAACAGAGGGTCATAAGATACGATTTTTACACGCCTCACTCGCTTCGTTGACTTTCATAACCCTTTTCATACAGGCGCGTCGATTCTTCTGGCTTCTAACATCACCTTTATCCAGAAAACGTTCTAGTTAGTCATGGATATGTGTCTTGGCCGTATTTTACTCCTACATACATCCGCTTTTGAGTTGTATATCTGCTTAGGCAATCTTGCATCATCCATTATTTCTACATGTCCGAACAATCAGAGCATCGGAGCTGAATTATATACACAATTCCAGTATTAAATCTATAAGCCGCCTAACAAGTTAAGAAAGAGAGAAACTATAGTAGTTCATTTTATGGACCAAAAGTTAGTAATTATTTAGTCTAGAAGTTCTTTTTCCACGCTGCTACGAATATTTTTGTGAGGAATGTGAATGACTATAAATATTAGCGTCTTTTGACGGAAATAAATATTCATTAATAATAATAATAATTTAATAACAATAATATCTTGGACACAATACACACAACGCCCTCTAGTTCCAAGCAAACACAATTAAATGCTTGTGTTATGGATACTAGATAACGGATATTAATACATATATACTTTTCCTTTGTAAATACATACTTATTACTTACTACTTATTATACTTATACATAGAAAAACAACCAGACGCTACAAAAATATTCATGTTTTGTCACAAATATTTGTGCTCGGGTGGGAATCGAACCCCCGACCTCATTGCTGCAGCCGGTAGTTTTACCAATGCGCCACGAGGTGCATTTATATTTATATATTTAGTAGGTACCTTTGCATATTAAACGGCGTGAAGATATAAACGAAGATGGAAAAAGAAAATATTGTTAGAGAGCGATTTTGTAAATATGACTCAAATTACAAATCGTTTAACAAAGCTTCTCCTCTGTAACCTGTTCATTTAATCTTTAGCCCTTAATTGTGTCGATACCTACGAAAAGGGTTACATTTAAATAAATATTTTTCAAGTAATTAATTAAATCATTAATTAATAATGGATACCATTCCACTACAGTTTAATTAAACCTGCCCCGAATCTTGGAATATTAAGAAGCGAATCCATTTTAAATAATTGCCGGAGGGAACATTTCTTGACACAAATCATTGGAATTTATAAATGTTTCATTAGATTTCAAGCAAAGACTAATCGTTGGAATTGAATTATACAATTCTTCTTAATTGGAGCGACACTTGATGTTTGAATTATAGTCAGTCTTTGAATTAATCTTCTTTAATAATAGAAGTAATGTCTATGCAGCTTAAAATAAACTTCTGTCACAGAAGTAAAAAAGACAATGTTTCCTATAAAAGTAATAATACACATAAAACATAACATAACTTCACGCCTTTGTTACCCGAAGGTGTAGGCAGCGGCTGTAATACACATCCTTTCTAAATTAGTCTTTCAACAGTGGACCCTTGATCGAATGTTAATTTATTAAAGTGAAACTTTTATTACATCGTCTCAAACTTTTTCGTCTGTGTGTTGCATGTCGCGTGACGGTGACGTGAAGGCGCTCGTCAGAGCGCCTTTCACGTCTATTATCGTTTATTTATATTAATTAATAACCCAAATATACACTTTATTTTTGTAAATAAATACCGTAAAAACATGTAGAAAAACACCCCCAGACGAGGGATCGAACCCGCCCCGACCTTGTGTTATCGGTAGTGCGGTTTACCGATGCACCACGAGGGCCGTATGTATAATCGTCTAATTACCGTCCTCTTTACCAATTTCGACACATTTTCTAGGATCGGGTTTGTTTGTTTGTTTGTTTTTTACATACATACATATACGTACGTACGTATTGCAGGCGGAGAAAAAAAAAATTATATTATTTATAAATTGTGTTTTTATAAATTGTGTTTTTTGAAAATTATATTTAAGTACGAATTACATACTATTTGAAAATTATATTTAAGTACGAATTACATACTAATAAAATAATGAAATATCAATAATATTTTTCGATCTTACCGACAGAATAATAAATATATACTAATATATACTATGTACTAACATATTATATTAGAAACATATACTTAATTTTTTGCAGTGATAAACTGTAATAAAAGCAAAGCAAACACACATTGACTTCGTGTTAGTTAACAACGCCATCTGCTGGAATAGAAATTTCATGAAAATCGTTGGAGCCGATTCCGAGATTCTAATTTTATATATATACAAGAATTGCTCGTTTAAAGATATAAGATAAGATAGTGCTCTTTATATATGTATTTGTCACATTTTCATAATAAATCGAAATATCATATTTACTGGAGGAAAAAATATCGTTTTGTTTTGTAAAGATCCTTTGTTGTAATGTTGTTAACGTTTAATAGGTGTCGCGTTATCCCTAGTACTTGTCGATTCGGGCGACATCTATCGATATAATACGATATTACGGCAGAATCATCAATAGTAGCAACCTAGTAACGCCATCTAGGAATTCTTAATCTTCAGTCGTTAACTTCCAAAGAACTTGAAAATGATGAGATTATCGAATTAATTGATTTAAATCTTTAACTTAAAGTTAAACGAAGCCAAAGCAAACTTTTAAAAAAATTGCTGTGAAGTAACTGTTTTACACTGTTGCACTCTAAAAAAATATAAATGTTAATCATTTTATCAGAATCATCAATTTAAAAAACTTACTAACTAAATTATTGAAAAATAATTATTGAAAAAATATTTTGTTTATGTATATTTAAAAAGTAGATTTAAAAATCAATAACCCAAGACTCAATTTTAAAAGTTTCACTTTTACGGTGGTTTCATAAAACCACACAATTTTTATACATATTCATATCATATACAGCTTCATCTAGTAAAGGAGTTTAAGAAAGAGTTTCAGGATCAGGTTATCGTTATTTTTTGGTGTAGATACATACTTAGGTAAAAACCCAGACGCCATACACATACATTCTTGCTATTCATAAATATTTGAACCCGCCATCCTCGATTCTGCAGTCGTTAGTTTCACTAATCCACCACGAGGCCCGTATTAGAAATAAATAATAGTAAATACTTGTTTACCATATTAAATATGGTGTTTAAATCTTCTAGATAATTGGTCGTCATCTCCGAGATCAGAAAACAAGAAATAAGAATACAGCAGTATCCCTTCTGGATTGTGCACTGAGAGGGGTATCCGTGTTATCATCAGCTTCAGTAGCAGAACTTGCTGGCGTTGGTCTGCATGGTCTAGTCATATCTTCAGGTGAAATTAGAAGAGTACAACAGGGTGCTTTCACTAGTGTATCCAATACATTATTTGCACTTGGTAAGTGGTTTTAAATACTTCGTTACCAATTCTTCATATTGAGGTGGTTATAACATAAAATAACTTAACGCCTTTGTTACCCGAAGGTGTAGGCAGCGGCAGTTAAGCCTCGTCTCGCCGTTATGTTTACGTCCCAAATGGAATAGGTGGCGAACCTATTGCCATACCGGGCACAAAGATTTCAGTAAGCGATATTTATCATAATTAACTTCCGAAAACAATTTCGAAAAGTCATTGGTTCGAACCGGGACCTCGGGATCAGAAGCCGTGTGCTCGACCACTGGACCATCGAGACCACTAAAGTGGTAATAATTGGAAAAATCGCAATAGATTTTGCCATATCGTATAAACAGTTGAAACTTCCCAAGAATAAGGAAATAACCAAACAGGTAAACCTCAAAATTAAACAATATTAATGTCGCTGAATATTATATTAAATTTAATATTGAAAATTCTCTCTCTTGTAACTAATAGTAAATTACTAGTTAATTATTATGTGAATATTTCATAATTACGATGTATTATGTAAGGAAGTGACGTGTTATTGTCGTAATATACATTTAAGTATATACGAGTATATATCAAAATTTGGTTAGCAAGAATAATATACAGGTTTGTGTATTGAAATATTATAAATTAATTCACAATATAATCAATATAATTGTGATAAATGGCTGAAAACTTTATTTACCTTTCGTAAATAACCAAATCTTTACAACTCTTTGATAAAACAGCCTTAATACAAGCCTTAAAAGTAGGTCATGTTATGACCACTAGTCGTATCATAGTTACGATGCTTTTGAATTTCCTAAAGAAGTTCCAAATTAAAACTTATGTATATTATGAATATGTGTGATAAATATTGATGACTGAAAACTTTGAGCCCGTTATGGCAATAGGTTCGCCACCTATTCCATTTGGGACGTAAACATAACGGCGGCTGTTAAGCCTCGTCTTAACAGCCGCTGTCTACACCTTCGGGCAGAAAATAAGCGTGAAGTTATGTTATGTTATGTAAAAGTACTTGATAATCTTAATATTATTGCTGTACGTGACAATACATTACAAATTAAAATGTTCGTGTTGTGCATTGTTTTTTAAAGTATGAATATTGTCTAAAAAATTTAATATTGAAAATCTATTTCTTCTCCTTGGACCGACAACTTAGTAAAGTAAAGATCGCTAGAAGTCACTGGATGCACCTGGCACAGGATCATGAGTTGTGACATTCCATGAAAAAGGCCTACGTTCAAAAGTTGGACATCAAATGCCTGATGATGATTTCTTATTAGTTATAAATAGTAACGTTATTTAAATTTTCAGGATTACCAAACAATCAACTCCCGTCAGTACCAACAGAGGCGTTAACAAGACTATGGAATCTAGATCGATTGGATTTGTCAAATAATAAAATCTATAACTTGGATCCTAATTCATTTAAGGTAAATATAATAATATATAATATAATACACTAGCTCACCCAGCAAACGTTGTCTTACCAAAAAAAGTTATTGATCAAAAATCAAAAAAATAATTGATCGTAGAGGGGTTTGTTTTTTATATTTAGGATTGTATGTATTTTTGCATACTGTTTTATAAAGAAAATAAATATTTAAAAATAACTGTTAAATAAAATAGGACTGGGCTAACCTTAATATTTAGGAGGATGAAAAATAAATATTGTCCTGTTTTCAGACTGTCCCGGCTTATCGGGTAGATAAGCATATAACATTGTATAAGAATCGGGCATGGCCTTTTGGAAGATGTTTTTTGGAGTTTACTCCTTAAGAATCGATTTACATATATAGGCCCGGGGTATGAAAATTATGGGGACCAAAATCGTACTAGTCACGTGAGTGTCACACGAAATGCGTTATGCGCTATAGTCACAGAGCATATAAATAAGAGTCGGCACTCCATACAATGTCCTGAGCTCTTTATAGAAACACTCTTTATAGCGATACGCCATTCTCTATTACGAAGAAATGTGTTCATATTTGTAGACAGTAAATATTTATTTTTGTAAATAAATACCGTAAAAACATGTAGAAAAAAACACCCCCAGACGAGGGATCGAACCCGCCCCGACCTTGTGTTATCGGTAGTGCGGTTTACCGATGCACCACGAGGGCCGTATGTATAATCGTCTAATTACCGTCCTCTTTACCAATTTCGACACATTTTCTAGGATCGGGTTTGTTTGTTTGTTTGTTTTTTACATACATACATATACGTAAGTACGTATTGCAGGCGGAGAAAAAAAAAATTATATTATTTATAAATTGTGTTTTTATAAACTGTGTTTTTTGAAAATTATATTTAAGTACGAATTACATACTAATAAAATAATGAAATATCAATAATATTTTTCGATCTTTGGTAATGAAACGAGGGGCGCCACAGTAGCATCGCCAACATCGTACTCCTAATAAAAAGTGTGTGAATCTCGGAATCGGCTCCAACGATTTTCATGAAATTTAGTATATAGGGGGTTTCGGGGGCTATAAATCGATCTAGCTAGGAATCATTTTTAGAAAATTTCATTTTATCGTGTTTTATCGATAATTAACTTAAACATCAACTTACTTTTTTATTGGAATTCCTGACATCTATTGGCGAATGTGAATTATTTTAAATTGTGAGCACTTAACTTGCTTTAACGACAACAACACTAAAGCTATTCCAGCAGATGGCGTTGTTAACTAATTCCAGCAGATGGCGTTGTTAACTAATTACTATTTGTTTCTAATATAATATGTTAGTACATAGTATATATTAGTATATATTTATTATTGGAGTTTACTCCTTAAGAATCGATTTACAATGTATAATAATAAGAGTCGGCACTCCATACAATGTCCTGAGCTCTTTATAGTCACAAAGCATATAAATAAGAGTCGGCACTCCATACAATGTCCTGAGCTCTTTATAGTCACAGAGCATATAAATAAGAGTCGGCACTCCATACAATGTCCTGAGCTCTTTATAGAAACACTCTTTATAGCGATACGCCATTCTCTATTACGAAGAAATGTGTTCATATTTGTAGACAGTAAATATTTATTATTTTATTTTATAATCGTTCTTGAGGAGTAAACTCCAGTCGTGCGTCGGAGCGGACACACACTTTTACTTTTTTTTTATGTGATAGGAGGGCAAACGAGCAGGCGTGTCACCTGATGGTAAGCAACCAACGCCGCCCATGGACACCAGCAATACATATAGTGTTACTGTTGCGTTGCCGACCTTGACGGGATAGAGGATAGGGAAGGATGGGGAAGGGGGGTAGGCCTTCGGGTACCTCTCTCACAGAGCGAAACGCGGCATGAGCCACTTTACGTCGATCTTCTGAGAGGTCGTGGTATTTCACCGGTCGAGCCGGCCCATTCATGCAGCGAACTGCTTGGCTTTCTAGTAAATGTTTAATAAAATGATGTTATTATTTACTTTACAGTCACATTTCTTTTTTTAATTTTGATTATAATCAAATTCCGCAAATTGTTTGTATAAATGTTTCACAGACTGAGTAAATTACATAGAACATGAGAAATTTCTTGAGCTCAAATCTTTAAATAAACAATAGTTAAAAGGGAATTATAGCATTCGATTGTAGAAAAATAATTAGCTTGATATATTTGGATTGTATTATAATCGTATTTTAAAAAAATAAAATAAAAAATATGTTTAATCCGCAGGGTATCAGCAATCTCACCTATCTGGATATCAGCGACAACCAACTGACGGATATATCAACGGAAGCTTTCAAGCCTCTAGTCAAATTGAGTGTTTTGAAACTCAGGGGAAACATGCTAAAAGTATCGGCGTTAGCTAATTTGAAGGTAAGCCAAGCCATCCATCAGCTATCAAGCACTCCATCTCCATTGAACAATTCCATCTCCTTCACCTCTTCTTACAGTTTTCGTAAGAGACAACTAACGGATTTAATCTGATGATCATAAAAGACGGTTACCTTGTGGTAGTGGTAGAACAGTGGTAGAGTTTGGCAGTTTGATGCATGAATGGGCCGGTTCAACCGGTAAAATAGCACGATATCTCGGAATATTGACGTGAAGTGGCATGTGCCTCGTTTCGTTCGGTGTGAGAGGTATCCGGTCCCCTTTCTCCTTCCGTTCCTCTCCTACTCTCATAACGGACAAAAACGCACCAAAGGGTTAATGGGCAGTGAGTAGTTTGCTTACCATCGGGTGACTCACTGGCTCGTTTGCATTCCTATCCCTTAGCAAAAAGACTTGCAGTTCAGAAGACCTCCTTTTGAATCCTTGTTTTAAATATCAATGACTAATATAATTTTACCCAAATGGGTAATACGATTTTCCAAGTCTGCGATGGTAAAATGATTACGGTGTGTCATATTGCTACTGCCAACATCTCTGCGAGCAACGGGTATAAAAACACAAGCACAATCATATGTCATTATTTTTCATCGTAGAAATGACTCTGAACTAAAAGTTCTTTTGAGTCTACTCACAGTCAATTTTCAAACAATTTTCATCTATTATTTTGTGAGATGCAGTTTTGAATACTGCATTTGGTTGCCGTATTGATACAGATCGGAAGGTGTTCATTGTTCTATAATTGTACCAGGCTCACATTTCTCTGGTTCCACCATTAAATTGTACCGGAAAATATCATATTGTAGGCGGCTCACATGCTTCGGGACTTAGACATATCAAGTAACGCGCTGGAAGGGCCACTTGGAGCGAGCACTGTGCCTTCACTGAGCTGTCTCACCACACTGCACTTGTCAGACAACACGTTTGCTAGCATCCGGAGAGGAGCTTTGGCCGGTGAGAGAGTCCATTTAATTTAAGCTTTACCGCATCAATTTGTTAATACTTTTAATTTATTTATGTGATATCTAAAATTTAATTGCTATTTTATTAAAGCGGAAGGTAAAAAAATATGTTTGACATAAAAAACTGAAGTTTTTATTGTGTTGTTTATAGATAAGTTAAAATGGTAGCTCAATTAAGCCGTTACAATAATATGTTGGAAAAATAGTTCCGACATTCTGTCCGGTAATGTCATTTTAATATCACAATATCGCTGACAGATTATCAAATCAGGCAAGAGAAAATAGGAAAATCTTCATAGCTTCTAATATGCACTTCATTAATTCAAGCTACATTGAGTTTCATCCATTACGGAAGGTAGGTACAGAGGTATTATATAAAGATATATAAAGACCTTTTTGTTCAAGGTCTCACGAATCTAACACACCTGAACTTGCACAACAATCAAATAGATGTGCTTGAGGACTATTCATTTAAGCATCTCACCAATTTGACACACCTGGATCTGTCTCATAATGAGATCGTGGCCGTATCAGGTAAGGCGATTATGTATTTGAATTACACATTTATCAACTTGGAAAATACATATAATTTTATTTAATAGAGAAACTCTAAAACATTTTTAAATGACAATAATTCGTTCTTGGATATTATAAAAAGATGTTTCCTGAATTCGATATAAAACCAGTTATTGTATTAGTTAATGACTTTCATTAACTTTAAATAGGTTATTGGTGCTTGAAAAATTTAGTAAGCACCATGTGTTATTTATTTTTAACTAGCTGACCCGGCGAACTTTGTTTCGCATCAAAAGTATTTTTAACAGGGTTTAATTAAAATGAAAGTGCTAAATCTAGAAAATGATAACTTTTTCTTTAATACATTATACATGAATTATACATACAAACCACCCCGTTGACACCCTATCTATTAAATATTCTATCTATTATAATATCCTATCTATTATTATATCTATTATTCTATCTAATATATTATAACTAATTATATCTATCTATTAAAAAAACACATCAAAATCCGTTGCGTAGTTTCAATTATCTAAGCATATAAGGGGACATACATCGGAAAGTGACTTTGTTTTATACTTTTTAATGATGATCAGTTTTTTTATAAATTAGAATTAAAATAATTTCCTTGATGAATAAAAATTTAATCAAAAATTTCAAATATTTCCGAGTGTATTCACAATTAGTTTAGCGTAAAGGGTAACATTGTCCATTACACGCTTTTAGTCAATCTACTGACATTTTAATTTCCGGAAAAAATCGCAGTCCTCAGGAGTGACGGAAATAAGATGAAAGTATTGTTGAATATTTTTTACTTAATATTTAGAATATGGAATGATGGAAGAGGTTTATATAAATTATAGAATTATGTAAAGATACTTTAGAATTCTAAAAATAAATATCACTCGATATATTTTTTCTGTATGTTGCCTGCTACTTCGTCTGCATGGACGCCATAAAACAGCAAATATACTGTACCTGTGCGATTATAGGGGTTCATTGCTCACCTCCAATTAGTAATATTAGGCTAAATATTATCATGCTATAATAATAATTAGCCTATGTGTTGACCGGACCTGTTGGCTATATTTATGCAAAATTTAACATAAAAGCATTCAGAACTTTCAGAGTTTATCCGTAACAAACATACAGATAAACAGACAAAAATTCTAAAAATCATATTTTTGGGTTCGGTATTGATTGTAGATAATCGAATGTACAGTTTAAACTGTCCTACAATTTTATTATATGTATAGATTATTATTTTTAATAAAAGGCATTAAAATATGTATTTGGTTTGGATTATCTCGAGTCGAATTCAGTGTATTATTTAATTAATATACCTATGCCATGCATTATTTTTTCAAAAAAAAGGTCAATTTGTATTTAAGAAGAAACATAATAAGATACAAAAAAATATTTTAGTTGTATGTTTTTTTGCAATTAAGGAAAGTCCCTTGCAGGATACAAAGCTAAGTAACAGACAGACAAACAGACAGATAAGTCATACAATAATAAGTCATATGTCATTCTTAGTCCTATTGATTGGATTTAAAAGAAAATCATAATATAGGATTTTTACGCAGTAATAGGTAACTTTTGAATTTAGTTAATTGTATATTTTACAACTGTCATCTTGCAGGTGCTTCTCTTGCTCAACTAACAAACCTTATACATCTGGATCTCTCGCATAATTTTCTAAGATCTTTATCGGCGGAACCGTTGAAATCACTTCGGCAACTGGCCGACCTCCTTCTTCACGATAACGATATATCGATGATAGATGATGGGGCATTGGCGCTACACAAGGACCTCGGCCGGTTCACTATTGAAGGTAATGACAACTCAATGACACGCACTTTCTGCAGACACACTGTCCTTAATACTACTGAACCCAACTTGAAAGATTATAACTTCACGGCTTTTTTTAAACGAAGGTGTAGTATTTTAAGACTCGATTCGCTTTATTTTTACGTTCCAAATGGAAGGGCGAAGCTATTGCCATACAGGTCACAAAGTTTTCAGTCATGGATATATATCACACTTAACATTCAAAATTAATTTCGAAAAGTCATTGGCGTGAGCCATTATTTGAACCCGCGACCTCTTGATTCAAAAGTAGTGTGTGATATTTTTATTTGTAAGTTTCTTCATTTGATTTAGGTAGGCTTGTCATTTTGTTTCTTTGCCTGTTACTTTTTTTTCAGTCAAATCAGTAAATACTAAAACATTGAAGATAAACTGTATGAGATTTTATTAATATTAATTGGTATGATGATTAGATATTTCTTTGTTTATATTTTTATGTAAAAGTATTTGTACAAGAAAGGTAATATAATATTTGTTTTACAGAAGTACTTTTTTTTAGTACTAAACAGTAAAACGCCAAAAATAAAACTTTTAAAAAGATTTACGTGTTTGTATATTATTTTTTAATATTTGATTTATTTCTGATATTGTAATATATTCGTCAGTTACATTTACTGTGTGTCTCGTGCAGATTTTTGTCGATACTCAGCGTTTCACCAAGTCGACGTCCAAGTCTCTTTGTTCGCACTTCGATATTCGTGTTATATTGTTGCATGACTTTTATCTATTTTGCCTTTGTAACTCTATCGGTTTTGGTGCTAAATAGTCTTGGCTATTCATGTTATAGCTTGAGCTTACATCTTATTTTAATATTTGGAAATGATTAAACTAAAAAGTACTTTAAGGAAATGTTAAGGAATTTAACACAATATAACATTTTTCTGTAGGATTTCCACAAAATATATTTAAGCATAATTGCTTAAATATATTTTGTGGAAATCGTTAATACGTAAGATATAAATTAATTTAATTGTAACGTTAATGGCTCATAACTGAAGTTAACGTACACATGTCGTGCCTAGTAATGATAGGTTTGGTATTTTTTTATAGATAATCCTCTTAATTGCGACTGCCTAATGGCCGGATTTGCGAGGTGGTTGAGGGAAGCAAAAAATCTGTCCCAGACTGATAAATCTGCTGCCGTGTGCGCCACGCCACCTCATTTAGAAGGTGCACTGCTATCTAGATTGTCAAAAAACAAACTCTGCGATGACTTTGAACATACAGATTTGAAACAAAAAGATATGAGTTATGATTACAGTAAAGTATTAGCTAATTCGATTGTAAATGATTATAAATATAACGATGGTAATGATCAAGATGTGTATATTGAAAAACAAGATGGTTTGGATGATGATATGTATGATGAAGAATTGGAAATGCCCTCGGATGAAGATTTGCCTATATCTAAATCGCAGGTGAGTTTTTTTTTTGTTAACAAGCAGGTTCACAATGCTATGGATAAACAGAGGCTCTGGCTTGATATTCTTTATATTTCATTCACATATCTTATTATGTAATCTGAAGATACTTCTATCATGCAACAAAATCCCGGTACAGTGAGCTGTTCATATTTTTGCTGCTCGAATCTAAACTAAATCAAATTACACTTAAATTTCAAATTAAAACACGAGCAATTGAGAAAAGTGCCTCCGTGGTACAAAAAAAACACGAACACGATCGCCACGAGCAGTCCAATTCCGAGTCTACACTTGGAATCGGATGAGGTTATTATGAGAAGAGAATGCTATTTAAATATCTACTCAGCTAGCCTCAATAGGTAGTGATAATAATATCACCGCTATCTTTAAAAAAAATGTATAAATAGAGATAGGCTATCACGTTGTGTAGCCAAATTAAAAAAATAAACTAAATATATCAATCTTCCAGGTACGTCTTCTAGACGCTTGGCACGACGAGGAAGAGGTTCATTTATCTTGGGCGATAGATCCACCATCAACACGTCGGTACAGATGTACCGGTGTAACAGTATCTAGAGCCGGAGGATTGGCGAAACATGTGGCCTGTCATAGAGCTGCTCCAGCCAATGTTGTATTAAGAGGACTGAAAATAGACCCCGTAGATCAGTATACGTGAGTGATTATCATATAAATTTCAAAAAAATATCCAAATTATTTAGTACTCAAAGAATGGCAGCAATCTGGTTATTATGGACCTTCTGTCTAACATCATGCATACATTATGCTGAATTATAATCACGCAGAAAAGTAATTATTGCTTTTATGTTAACCATATGTGTTTTCTCTCGAAACTTTCACGCCATCAGATAAAGGTGTAAAACATGTCGTTTGTATGATTTTCCTTGTAACTCTGAATAAAAGATTTAGTTCCATAGAATAGATACATTGTAGCCTTTTGCTATAAACAACCTTTTCTATTACCAGTGAGCAGAATTTGTTCAGTCTTTAATAGCTTCTGGAAAATCTTGAAAATCAAGAGCTATAACTGTTAAAAATGAAAACTTGAATAAATCATAAATTAAATCATTGAAATACATTTTACAAGTTATAACCGCAAAGATAAATTAAAAGGTTAAAGTAAATGTTAGTTACAAAGTTTAATTGATGGAGGTTCTTGTCAAAATAATAGAAATTAATTTTGAAGCTAACAAGCAACACTAGTTTTCTTATGCGGCTTCGTTCGCGTTCATATACACTTGGATCACTATCATTTATGAAAATATAAAACTTAACAAGCTTTATGAGATAATGATTTGAAGTAATGTTATCTAATCCAGGGAAACGTCTATTTAGATGTCAATTTTGATATAGTTCTTTTTAACAGTTGAGCCGTGATTGAGTAACAAACATCCAAGGATCTCCACAAACTTTTGGTATAATAATACCAAAAGTTTGTGGAGTTTATTTTAATAAAAATAAAATGTTCTTTCAATTTAAGTACCATTAAATTAACAATAGGTACTTTTGCTTACCTAATACTATTATTGTTTGACCTAAGCGGTCTTTAATTGTACTTAATACAATTTAGCTAGGCCTATCGTGATAGCTTAGTGATAGTACAAAGTTGGTTATTTCGTTAGTTATTTTTTTATCTGTTCTCTCTGCTTACCTCGCAAGGGATTTGGCATGAAGTTATGTATGTATGTATGATTCAAGTACAATTCCCGGCGTATAAACCAATGACTTTTCAGTTATTAACTGTGTATCTGAATGTTTCCACATAATGTTTGTAAAATTTAATTTGTTGTTTTTTTTTTTGGGATAGGGTGGCAAACGAGCAAGCGTGTCACCTGATGGTAAGCAACCTGCGCAGCCACATAGTGTTACCGTTGCGTTGCCGACCTTTAACGGAATAGGATTGGAAAGGGTGGGGAAGGGGAGTGGGCATCCGGGTACCTCTCGCACCGAACAAAACGCGCCATTCGTCGATCTTCTGAGAGGTCGTGGTTTTTATGGGTCGAGCCGGCCCATTAATGCAGCGAACTGCTTGTCTCTACCATTGTTATAGTAAAAATATTATCCGTAGTAGAAAAATAAACGCCACATGATTTATCCATTCAGATACTACTAATTTAAAATAATCTAAAAAATATGCCAGGCGTTGAGATTTAATTTATAAGTGTTTCTTTATTCAAAGAGTTATTTAATATGTTAAATATCTACTAAATTTTGATTTAGATTGAAATATTTATAATTTCTTCGACACATCTTGATTAAGACTTTTTTTTGTTTTAGATTCTGCATTGCACTTGAAGAAATGGACAATACGGACACACCTTTATCTTTGGTTTTGGGTTGTGGAGCACCACAAGTTGTTAGACAACGAGCTGCTTTTGCGACCATCGTACCAATCATGGTAACTCGAGCTCCAGAAACCAGTCAATTCAGGTAAAAATTGATACCTTTCAGAAGGAGGAGCAAGGATGCCTTTCCTTCATATCGTCATTAGATTGTATAGTCTAGATTATCCCATTTAAATATATAATCTAACGTTTCTACATCTCTAATAAGAAATCTTAATGTATTACTTTAGTCCCAAAAACTTTGTCAAATTTAAATTATACTGTATTTATCAAACATTATTTCTCAGGGTCACCGAAGTCCGGTCCAACGTGACAAGCGATGGCGTCTTAACAGTTCTAATTTCGGTAATCGGACTTCCTGAACGACCTCAATATGTGTTGCCTCGATCACAAAGAGTATCAAATAATGAAGTCAAACTTATAACAAGACAGAATAATTGCTATGTGGTGCTAGCTGTACTATCACATGGATCTCTTGTTGCCCAAAAAGATAGTCCATGTCAGACCAATCTAGAAATATCTATGGAAGGTTTCATCAGAGGACCTTACGAAGTGTGCGCATCAATTTCAAAGTTAAAACTCGACCAAACTCGTACTATATGCGTCGTACCTCAAGTCATAGAAGATCTTGGTACGTTGGAAATTAAAGCTGGTTTTAAAAATCTTAATACAGCCTTGATCGGTGTGGCTCTTGGATTGATGGTGATTGTAATAGGTTTGGTGTGTTTTGTGAGAAAAATTCTGAGGAAACCATCCACTTTTGAACCTCACAGATGTTTCAGAGAGGATCCCGTCCAAGAGGAGCATCCTAGAGCAAGTTATGTGATGTTAACGGCTACGTCAAAAGTGTAGTGTTTTTTATTGTAAGAGTCTACTAGTCCCTTAATAATTGATTAAATATTATATTTTTGTTGTTATGTTTAGTTAATGTTAGTTGGAAAATTGTTTGTGCTGATTGTTTTGTTAATATAGGTAATGAACTAACTTAGTTTATATTGTTTAACAGTTATGAACTCATAAAACATGTTAAGATTTTAATGATTTTTCTTCATTAAAAAAAAAAGGTTTTATTTGTTGCTTTAAAAGTCAAAATGACGGTATATTAATGTGCTACTATGTGTTAGAATAATTATTACTATAAATAGTATTCATATGGACAGTAATTTCTTAACTTCTAAAGTTTTGCCATATAAATTATGTTAATTTAATTAAATTTGTTAATTTCTAAATAACAATAATAATTTAAAACGGCAAACAAACCTCTATGATCCACAACAAGTCGATTATAGAGGTTTGTTTCGAGAGATGGAACCCGTAGACTATTCAGAAACAAGGGCTATATACAGCTACTAAACTTTTACAGAATATTTACTCTATTAAATTAGCAAAACGAGATCAAAGTTAGCACTTATGTAATGAAATATAAATTATAACTAATATTTAACATTAATAAGTTGTTACGCATTCCAAGAACTATTTACGTACGCCTCATACTTGTGATAACTGTTTGATTTAACTTTATATCCAATGTCAATATAAAATATCAAATGTATGTTTATAATTAACTGAACGTTACGTTAAAATCTTTCAAAGGAAAGTATAGAAAGTACATTCATAAATACATACACTCATGCCTGTATCCTATAGGGGTAGACAGAGACTTTGATTATACACAATATTACCTCAACATACATACAAAACTTCACGTCAAATCCCTTGCGGGGTAGGCAGCGAGAACAATGTGCCATAAGGCACGATTGTTACACGCTTCACTCGCTTCGTTGACTTTGATAGCTCTTTTCATGCACGCGTGTCCATTTTGGAGGCTCCTAACATCATCTCATGCCAACACTCTGCCATTCCAAAGTCTCGCTTCCTTAGGTTAGCTTCCCCAATATGCCCGAAAGCTTAGGCAGTAGATGTCATTATAATGTAACATAACATAACTTCACGCCTTTTGTTACCCGAAGGTGTAGGCAGCGGCTGTTAAGCCTCGTCTCCCCGTAATGTTTACGTCCCAAATGGAATAGGTGGCGAACCTATTGCCATACCGGGCACAAAGTTTGCAGTCATCTATATTTATCACACATAACTTCCGAAAACAATTTCGAAAAGTCATTGGCGTGAGCCAGTATCAGGAACCGAACCCGGACCTCTGGATCAGAAGCCGTGTGCTCGACCACTAGGCCACGGAGACTGTTAAATATAATGTAACGTCGCGCCGATTTTCGTTTTTGGTCTAATGGAGCGGAGTCTGAATACTAAACATTGGCCATAATTTTGACAGTATTTATTTATTTGGACATTTCTTCGATATTTATTTTTCTGATCCTCTGATACATGCCACTATCTGTATAAATATAGGAAAAGTGATATAAGCCAAGCTTTATCACACTCTCATGTCACATATAAAAAGTCTGAAATTTATAAATAAACTACATTTTAGCTTGTTGCGTATTAAATCGATTGCCAAAAAATAAATTTAAAATTGGTATATTTTCAATTTGTTGACAGAAAATTATAACTGCCAAAACTTTTTTTCACTCTGGCATGTTTTTAGAGTCTCGATAAAAAGTATTATGTTTTCTGGACACAAACTGAATAATGTAAAATCCGATGACAAGAATGTTACCGGAATTTTATTCGTAGTGGCCAACAATTAGCTGGCTACATACTCTATTATTATAACATGCCTTTTTTTAAACGAAGGTGTAGTCTTTTAAGACTCGATTCGCTTTATTTTTACGTCCCAAATGGAATAGGTGGCGAACCTATTGCCGAACCGCGCACAAAGGTTTTAGTCATCGATATTTATTACACATATTCATTATTATTGTGTTCATTCATTGGTGTGTGCCAGGATTCAAACCCGTGACGTCTGGATTATATAGAATATAGTTTTCCCCAAAAAAATTTATATTTATTTGTAATTTTGAATTCCCTATATTGATGCCTTTTATACCTTGTATAAATAATATAAACAACATCAAATCACTGCGGTTACTTTAAGTAACTGCAGATTGTGTATTTCCGTATATGAAGGATAAAAAACAGGATAATATTGTAATATAAATATGTTATTAGAAGTGTTGTTCAATTATCAATTGGTCCGGTAACCACTAATAGGCTTCTGTCTACACCAAAACCAGTCATAATAAGCAGTCGGAATATAATAAAGTAGTTTTTCCTCCTTAAAATAGTCGGGTCATTTTAATAGGCAACATTTGATAGTTCATCAAAATTTAACAATGTAACTTTGTAACGGCGGGCATTAAATAATATATGTATTTTGTTAGAACCGCACAATTTGCTTTACTTTTTATTTTTATTTAATTACGATTACATATTTATTATAGTAATGACCGATAGCAGATATTTCACGATTTACTTCCTTTTATTAACCATTCTAATCATAACAAACTATTTCTGATTTATTGAAGTGAACGTCGTTACCATGTTGCGTCATCTTATACTTTTGATTTTTTTGCTTTACTGACACAGCCTTCAATATACTATGTCATATGTAACCATAAGCTTTTTTCTTCTGTATAGATTTTAGGTATTTCAAAAAAATTACTACTTAAAAAAAACTAACTCACCGAAAAGTTTAGGAAATATCTTTTATCGGATATAAGTGTAAATTGTATTAGTCAACTTATTATTTCTTTGTAACGTTAACGAAAAGATGAAAAAAATATATTTAATTATTATTTGTATTCGAGCTTGATCTTCTTTATCGGTCTATAATTATTAATTACTACTTGTAAAATGTTAATACTTCAAAAGAACTTTGGTTCTGCTTTAATTAGTTTAAAATGTATGTAAATAAATAATTTATGTGATGTCATATTTTTTTATATAAATAAAACATTAACAATATTGTTGTTTCAATTCATTTCAAATTGGAGAATCCAATTAAATTGAATGACGCATCACGATTTCATCAAGTATGCGTGAAAGTACAGTATCATTATTTTAAAATACTGTAAAAGCGTTTCATTCTTCTCTTTTATGAAATTTAAATGATTTTTGGTTTTACTTTTTTTGCTTTTCTAATATAACAGACTAAAAAGCCATGATACCAATACTTATAATATGTTCGGGGAAATTTCAGTCTATCCCGAGAATTCTGCATGTTAAACTTTAAAGAGATTTCCAAAGGTAAAGTTGTATACGCATCAGTACATCATGTTGCTGCTTACCATCAGGTACAGTACTTCAGTACTGTACAGTAGTCAGTCGCATGTTAGTGCGCCCACGTTGTAATTAAAAAAAATGATCATCTAGGCTGAACTCTATTCGGTCTCGATTTTTTCTTTAACTATATTAGCTTCGTTTTAAATAAAAATTCCTAATTGTTTCTTAGGCGCATTAAAATTTCCATTGAATATCGATACACAAAAAATATATTTTAAAAGAAATAAAACTGTTAGAAGTTACCGTAGTGTTAGTTAGGTAGTGTTAGTTACTGTAACAAAGTTTATTTTGTTAACTCTCGTATATTTTCCCTTATATTAACAAAGTAATTTGTAACGTTACAAACAAAATTGTTTGTCAATAAATAAAAATATTTATTTTTATTTATCATTTTAGACAATAAAAATAAATATTTTTATTTATTGTCTAAAATGAAGGATAAAATACCAATACAATCAAAATATCTAATATATAAAATAGAACGAATCCTTGAGGAAAGTGATGTCACGAATCTTAAAACCGACTAGTTTATACGACAAGAGTTGTGAATGTTAAAGAAGCGAGTTTAGTGTGCTGGACAATGCCTTATGGTGCTCTGTTCTCTTTGCCTAGCCTGCAGTTATGTAATATGTAACTAGTTTATAAGTTAACATTTGTTAATGCTACTAACTATGCAACAAAGACAAGATAAGGGAGATATGTATTTTGTACCATCTACCATCAAAGCGCTCATGAACATGAATCAAATAAACTGAGACTCGATATGATCGCAATATTATTGTCCAGAAACACTGTTCAGCTTCGATATCAAACCCTGGCTAGAATAGATAGGGAAATTACTATTCAAGATAATCCAGATGACCACAAACTAGATGAGATTGTGTCGTATCATCGTAATGAATATTTTTTTACTAAATTTGAAAAAAAATATGCAAAATCTAAAAGATATAATCGCAAGAGACATTTGTGTAAGTTTGCGTCCTGAACGAATTGCTGATATTTTTTTCATTAGTAACAACCTATTACTTAAAGTTATTGATCATATTATTCTCTTGGTTTCCTAACTAATCTCTTATAAACTTGTTTATACAAAGACATAATTTACCACAATTGGCACAATATTTCGATTAAAAATAAAATTACGGTAAATATTTCAAATTAAAAGTCATCATCAAACAGGTAAAGCTTGCTTGTGCGCTTATCAACAAAAGACACTATATAATAAATATATTCCTATTCATTCATTAGTATGCTCTCAGTAGTCATGGAAGGCGTACGTGTATTACCATTAATATTAGTGGTGTCTCTTTTTATAGGGTCCGAATCGAAAGTGTATACAAGATGTCAACTAACTCGTGAATTGTTAAAAAATAACTTATTTCAAAGGACATTCCTCAGCAATTGTAAGTGTATCATAGTTTTTGTATATCACAATTTTTACTATTGAAATTTAAAACAGGTATAGTTATTTTTGGTACAAGTTAAATGTAGTTGAGTTTGGTCTCTGTATATTGCAGGTGTACTAGGTATTTAATTATTTTTGTTCATGGTTTGATTATTTAATTTATCTTTCTGAATAGGAACAAGTAGACGTTTTTTCAAGACTGTATCCAACTAATATACTAATTCAATATAATCTATTCAAAATTTTATCCAAGTCCCGTTAAACCATACAAAAACAAACAGTAATGGGAAGTATTGAATCTGAAATAGCGCAGTTAATGAATCCAAGAACATCGAGTTGAAACCAATCAAGGTGTCTAGACTACAAAGCGTTGCAATAAAATATCTATGTACTTTGTGCATATAGAAATTGAAGCTAACTCATAACTTTTACTATAAGCTAGTTTAAGGCAAACCTTCAAAATAGATTTTCCCGCGGAAATTATATTTCTTTGGTTAACTAGAGTAATATATTCCAGACCTCTAAAATATTTTGGTAAAACTTATATCAAAGTCCATGTGTTACACTTATTTGATGCGCGTATATACGTATACGTAAAAACTAAAAAAAATGATGTTTTCTCATTAATTATTTTACAAAATACCTAAATAATGAACCAAAATATAGCTTCTTTCAGGAAACAGTTAAGGGAATTATAAAATAATTTAAAGAAAAAAACTTTTTTAAAGAAGCTTTTATTTAAACGCTCTAAAAAGAATAAAATAATTTTAACCTTATACATTTTAACTATCAACTTATAACCTTATTATATACAATTTATGTGATAATAAAAGCTTGTCGCTATGTTTAATTACCTATCAGTGGCTATCCATAACCATCTGGAAATATTTTTTCAGATTTAATGATTACTGTGACGGATCGCATTATCCAAATATATTTTTTTGGTTTATAACATATATATGGACACCCATATAGTGGTACAGTTCCGTTGCCGGCCCTTTCCATGGGAAATGGAAGGGGTTGGAATTGGGATGGGAAGAGGAGGGGGGAAGGGTTGGGTTGAACATAGCGACAAGCTTTTATTATCACATAAATTGTATATAATAAGGTTATAAGTTGATAGTTAAAATGTATAAGGTTAAAATTATTTTATTCTTTTTAGAGCGTTTAAATAAAAGCTTCTTTAAAAAAGTTTTTTTCTTTAAATTATTTTCAAGTTTTTAGTTATCGATGGGTAAGTTTCTCAGTCTCTTCATCTCATTCAAAGCATCATTGTTACAAGGTCATTTGCCAGTTAATTTCGAACAGTCCAACTCTTCAATGAGGAGACCTCCTAAAGTCTTTTCTCTACTTAAGGCCGCGTATGCTTGACCAGCAGCAAAGAGTTTCGAGCCTAAGTAAACAAATTTTTTTGTTACTTATTTGTTGATTTTGCAACTTAATTTTGTTATGTGGGACTGTTGTTTAATAACAAAATATGTTTAACTACTTGTGATGTGTAACGCCATCTGTTGTTTTAATCAGTACTTTATACTTGCTGACCTGAGTGTAACATAGGAGTGAGTTGTAATAAAAGTTATAGTTCGTTCCCACCATCCACTGTGTTTAATTCTAATAATACCTACATAGAATCCGTTAGTGTAGCAATCATGTTAAAGTTATTAAATCCTGTCCAATTTACGTCGGTATCCTGAAAGGGCATGGCATTACACCGGTCGAACCGGCTCATTCATGCAGCAGATTGCGTGGCTGACCACAATTAAAACACTGTTAACTATTAAAACATAGGTCAACGGAAAGCCGTCGACTGTGATGGACTACCGCCTCAGCCGTAAAGTGGTCGTAGGGTTCTCAATGTTAGCACTAACTCATTTTGATTATAAATTTGGACGCGCCGCTTAACCCTGTATCTTGACATGGTGATTTGGCATCAGTGACTGAATAGTAAACAACAGATTGACTGACACTGCCCAAACAAGCAGGCCACTAGTATCTAGCCGCTCATATTGAAAACCCTATGATATATATAATATTTATACACAATCTAATTTGTTTATAACATTAATTAATAACATAACATAGCTCGACTCCTTTTTCTACCCGAAGGTGTAGGCAGCATCTATTAAGCCTCGACTCGCCGCTATGTTTACGTCTTATCTTATCGTATTATCTTATCTTTAAGGGAGTAGGATATGGGAGTAGGAAGGGATGGGAAAGGGGAGTAGGCCTCCGGGTACCTCTCTCACCTAAAGAAACACGCCGTGAGCTGGTTGTGGTATTTCACCGGTCGAGCCATCCCATTCATACAGTGAATTGCTGGGCTCTACCACTGTTGCCATACAGCGAGCATAAAGTGGTCAGTCAAAAAGATTTATCACACATGACTTTCGAGAGAAATTTCGAAAGACATTGGTGTGAGGCCAAATTTGAACCCAAGACTTCCTGATTCAGAAGCGGGCTAGTTTACTGAACCACCGAGACATAGTTTTTGAAGTTCTCATATAACTCTTTAATGAAAGGGCCATTTGATACGCATATAGTAGAAACGCATATATTTATTCCACTATATTGGATTTAGAATGACGTCACATTATTTTTCGAGCTACTATTAACAAGCCCTTTCATTTGATACCCATATTGTAGAAATGCATTAAAAAAAACTGTTCCTCTATCTTGGATTATCCGCCATATTGGATTTAGAATGACGTCACATTATTTTTTTAGTTTTCCCAATGAGCCCTTTCATTTGATACCCATATTGTACGAAAGCTTAAAATATATATTCCTTCATCTTGGATATTCCACGATATTGGATTTAGAATGACGTCATATTATATTTTGAATGACACTCAACAAACCCTTTCATTTGATACCCATATTGCAGAAATGCATTAAAAATATCCATTCCGCCATCTTGGGTCGTCCGCCATATTGGATATAGAATAATGTCATACATTATATCATGCATTGTCATCCAAAGTAAACGTGTATACAAAATTTCAGCTCAATCGGTTGAAGGTATCTACTTCAAAATTGAGTTACAAGATTCCACCGAACATACATACTTACATACATACATACATACATACAGTGCAAGGTAAATAAAAGCTTATAATAAGATAGTTTGGTTAGGTTAGTTAATATTGGGCAGTATATTGAAATACCCAAAGTTGTTAGTGTAGCAGCAAAACAAATCCTTAATCACAGATTGATGAGAATAGGTAGTCAGAACTAGTGTCGTATCGGTGCTCTGAATCAACATCGAATTCTGCAGAAGATGAGAATATGTGCCCGGTAAGTATCAATAAGATTCGCCACCTGTTCCATTTGGGACGTATACAAGCCGGTAGTCGAGGCGTAATAGCCGCTACACAGATTTTCGGCCAGAAAAAGGAGTGATGTTATAAAAACAAAACAGCTTGTGGAGTATAGTCAGAGCAGTTTTGTTGATAAAGTTTAAGTTCAAGGCTTGTTGATGCTATAATGGATCTACTATCGCTATGTGTGATGACGAATGTGAATTTTGTAACTAATGATTATACACGCTTTACCTAGGTACTACTAGTTTTTGTTCGTGTATTATGTTTGAGTGTTTACATGTGTGCGTTTAAATTATTGCAAACACACCATTGTATTGTCGTAATACTATTCGTAATTAACTAATGGGTTTTCCTCATCGTTTGACGTTATTAATATTATGTTCTTTTCTAATTTCATGTCGTTTTCTACCTTAAGGTGTAGGCAGCATACTCGCTGAATTTTTAGGTTGGTGGAATCTGTGTGCACAATGGGCAGACTATTTTCGGTCATCGATATTTCATCATTTCCAATAGAGTAAATTTCTTGAGGGTGATAGACTTTTAGACCACCGATACGGCTAACTTCTTGTGTTTGAAAATATTTTTTGTAAAATCGAAAAATTTTTAGTGACATTTGACAATCAGGGGTGAGATGTCTTTAGAACTAATCAATCAGGAATAATAATGACAATGTTTATATAGTTACTCAGACATTGGATCCAAAGATTTAAATATACAAGTAAAAATAAAATATATGATAAACTATGATGCAAGAGGTTGTGTGGTCGTAAGATCAAGTTGTGAATAGTCCGGATCAAATGCACAATAGTTTTACGTATATAACTCTACGCTAAGTCTCTTGCAGGGTAGGCAGAGAGAAGAGAGCCATAGAGATACATTTGCACCTCACTCACTTCTTCAACTTTCATAATTATTGTCGTACACGGTTGCCGTTTTTTAGGGCCCGTGACATCACCTTCAGGAAGTACATGGACATATTGCTCATGGAAAGTGTATCATAGACCTCCTTGACTTGTACATACTTCCGCTTTTACACTGTATATTTTCTTAGTCAATTTTGCATCATCTATTCTTTTAATAACATAACTTCACGCCTTTTGATACCCGAAGGTGTAGGCAGCGGCTGTCAAACCTCATCTCGCCGTTATGTTTACGTCCCAAATGGAATAGGTGGCGAACCTATTGCCATACTGGGCACAAAGATTTTCAGTCATCGATATTTATCACACATAACTTCCGAAAACAATTTCGAAAAGTCATTGGTGTGAGCCAGTGTCTGGAATCGAACCCGGACCTCTGGATCAGAAACCGTGTGCTCGACCACTGCGCCACCGCGACTTGTTAATATATTAAAATGTTGTCGTCATATATTTGATAAAAAGCGAGAGTACAGTATTGTCATAACGCAAAGCCATTTATAAGTCAACTAGCTAATTCGGCGATCTTTTTTCCACCAAAACGACCCCCCAAATAAAACCGCAAAAAACCTCATCAAAATCCGTTGCATAATTTCAAAGATCTAAGCATATGAGGGCACAGACAGTGGAAAGCGACTTTGTTTTACACCATGTATTAATGATGTTAAGACATGTCTCGTAAGAGTAAGGCTTGTGTACTTATACAGCTTCCACTTACACGTTGCACCAAGCTGTGAACATGTCCTATTCATACGTTTTGACGTCTACAATGAAGTGTTATTGTCATCGTTACGCTTACTTGGTTACAGTTAATTACTCATTTGTATATAATTAAACGGTTTTCGGTCTTTCCGAGACTATAATTAAGAAGTGTCTATACGTTTGAGATTATTTTAAGGCTTAATGAAATTTATTATAATTATAAGTAGCATGATTGTTCATATCTTGAATTGTCTTTGATAATTTTTTTTAATGGGAAAGAAGGTAAACGAGCAAGCGTGAGACCTCATGATATGAGACTAGTACCGACCGGTTCTGCTGGGTTACAGTTGCGTTGCTGTTTTTAGGGATGTGATAAGGAAGGAAGAGGATGGACCTCCGGCACCTTTCATTTGGAACGATTTGCGGTATAAGTCACTCGAAATTGATTTTTTGAGAGATTGACGTATTTTACCAGTCGACCAGATTCATTAATAATAATATCTTGGACACAATACACACAGCGCCCTCTAGTTCCAAGCTAAGCAACTAAATGCTTGTGTTATGGATACTATATTATTTTTCTTTTGTAAATACATACTTATAATACATCGAAAAACACCCAGACGCCGTGAGAATCCAACCCCCGACTTCATTGCTGCAGCCGGTAGTTTTACCAATGCGCCACTAGGCCCGTCATTCATGCAAAGTACTGCGTGAATTGACCACAGAGATAGTAGAATCCTTTATAATGAACTTTGCATCTTTATTTTAAGTTGTTTATGACTGTTTCATATCCTACGTCCATTAATCAATATCTATCATTGTTTATAACATTTTGTTATGTAGATAATATAATATAAAGTAAGTTTTCATATGTATTCAATTATTATAGTAATTCTCGAGATAAAAAAGCTAGAATTAAAAATGAAAATGCAACTTAAGAAAATATCAATTTAATAATTTTAAACTTTAATAGAATATAGGCTACAAGCCTATGAAAAAACAAAAATACATGTGAAATGACTCAACGTGCATATCAACCTAGAAGGCTGTTACTTGATCATAAAATAACTCTGAGCCCTATTTACTTTAAATTATAAAAAAATAAGGTCGCAACCTTTGGTTTTCGACCAATCTTGGCAATCATGTGTAAAGAATCTGTAATATATGAATATACTGAAAAATAATTGCAAAAAATCCTTATAATGTCCTTATTCCTCTTAAATTATCGGCGCATTTAAAATTTGCAAGTTTTTTTTCCTTTAGTAAGAAAATTAGTATAGAATTTATACTCAGGCGTTTTTGGTTGGTAAACAGCAGTTAAATATTGTTTAAGATTAAACATTGAACACGACGCGATGTTAATCTGTGAACATTGTATATAAGTATAAATATGTTGTAAATTATTTAAAACTTTAAAATAATATGAAAGATGTCGTTGTAAAACAGAACAATTTTTTTTTCTCTGAAATTACATACATACATAACTTCACTTTTGAGAGATTGACGTATTTTACCAGTCGACCAGATTCATTAATAATAATATCTTGGACACAATACACACAGCGCCCTCTAGTTCCAAGCTAAGCAACTAAATGCTTGTGTTATGGATACTATATTGTAAATACATACTTATAATACATCGAAAAACACCCAGACGCCGTGAGAATCCAACCCCCGACTTCATTGCTGCAGCCGGTAGTTTTACCAATGCGCCACTAGGCCCGTCATTCATGCAAAGTACTGCGTGAATTGACCACAGAGATAGTAGAATCCTTTATAATGAACTTTGCATCTTTATTTTAAGTTGTTTATGACTGTTTCATATCCTACGTCCATTAATCAATATCTATCATTGTTTATAACATTTTGTTATGTAGATAATATAATATAAAGTAAGTTTTCATATGTATTCAATTATTATAGTAATTCTCGAGATAAAAAAGCTAGAATTAAAAATGAAAATGCAACTTAAGAAAATATCAATTTAGTAAATTTCGAGAAATCAAAGACAGCAGGCAATAATTTAAAGTAAGTTTAATACCCTTTATAGTTATCGGTATTTATTGGAGATATTAATACATATGTAAGGTGTAAAGTCCGTAATACTGATAAAGAGTCACGAGCTACTGATAATATGTGATTTGTTAATGTAAACAAATAAACAATGCAACACGTTGACAGGATCTATTGTGTACGGAGATATATAGTTATCACGTAAACAAATATTTGTAATTTTTTTTATTATTCACATGTAAAAAGTATTGTCTGCTGCATTGTGGCACTAAATAAAATATATGTAGGTAAGTTTACTATGTTTGTATATTTTTTTAAGTCACTGTATGCCTTTTTCTCTACAAAGATAAGCATAAAGTGGCTGCTATGCCTAGTTTCAACGTTTTTTATGTTCCTAATGGAATATGTTGAATAGTTTTGAGTCTTTCACCTTCTTTGATGTACTTCATTTAGTCGGCAACGCAACAGTAACACTATATGTGTTGCTGGTGTCCATGGGCGGCGTTGGTTGCTTACCATCAGGTGACACGCCTGCTCGTTTGCCCACCTATGCCATAAAAAAGTAGAAATATTTACAATATCATCTAATTAGCATATATGAGGAGGAATGATACACATGTTGCGAGAAGAATGATAAGAATGAGAAGGAAATTAGAGAAGAGGAATACGTAAGAAGAAAAATATAGATGGATTGTCTGAAAGACGACATGATTAAGAAGGATGTTAGTGGGAAGGATGCGAATGATAGGAAAGTGACCTTAGTCAATGGGAACAAGGCAAGTAGATGATGATTTACAATATCTTCCTTTTTTTTTGCTTAGCCTAAACACAGCACATTACAATTTCGACGTAGTTTTAGTAGACTAGGGCAATGATAAGGAATATTTCGCAGATTTTCACTTAGAGGTATCTTAAAACTTGAATTATTAAATTTGGTTAGTTTCATCAAAGCCGATACATTCCTATAAATTATTATTTTTTAAATTAACTACTAAGTGTAATATTACTATCTGCTTATTTATAAATAAAGATTTTCTTGAATATGCACGACCAAATAAATGGACTGTTTAAAAAAGGCAAAATAGGCGTAGTACCCGAAACCGGCGTGAATGTATGATGAGATGTATGACTGTGAATGCGGCGAAAGAAGTGTGTCAGGATCGTAACAAGTGGAGAGACAAAGCCTTTGCCTATGGGATACAAGCGAGAATTTAATATAAGTATGCTGAATTTTGGTCTCAAGTAGGAATAACTTTACATTTCTAACCAAGAATGAATTAGGTTTTAAAGTTTCAATGTAACTTCATTTGACTTCGTTAGTGTTAAGCTTCTAACTAGATACTTCAAATATGTAAACAAAGCCACACTAAGTCAATCTAACCGAGTTGTTTTATTTACTTAGGGGTATGCCTCATCGAACAGACCAGTGACAGAAACACATCGGCTTTCGAAGAGAAAAATTCCAGAAGAAAATATTATGGATTATTTCATGTAAGTGAACTATTTTTAATTTTAAATTGATAAATTTTTAAGAATAGTTTGATTGTTATATTATTCAAATATCTACGAATACTACGGTGTTAAAAATTTTTTGTGCCTATTCTCAAATAATCGTAAAAAAGTGTTTTATTTAAAGAACAATTTTAACACGTCAAACGCTAATATGTATTTTGTATATTTATTTCTCAGATTTTCGCGAATCACATCCATAATTTATTTTGTAATTATACAAAGTTTGTAGTATAACGTTAAATTAATTAAGAGGAACAAATTTGTCAGTTACACTCAAATATTTGATTTGTAGGTATCTATCTGCCTTATAGTATTGGAGCAGAACTGCCTAAATCTATGGTCGGTTTGGAGTTTTCTAAGGTCTTAAGCATTAATTACATAGACACATACATAGTCCTGGGTTTCAAATTCACACTTATCAAAACTATCTTCAAATATGCTTTTTAAGAGTTTACCATATTAATAATTTTAAACTTTAATAAAATATAGGCTACAAGCCTATGAAAAAACAAAAATACATGTGAAATGACTCAACTTGCATATCAACCTAGAAGGCTGTTACTAGATCATAAAATAACTCTGAGCACTATTTACTTTAAATTATAATAAAATAAGGTCGCAACCTTTGGCTTTCGACCCCTGCCTTGAAAATATGTACGGCAATCATATGTAAAGAATCTGTAATATATGAATATACTGAAAAATAATTGCAAAAAATCCTTATAATGTCCTTATTTCTTTTAAATTATCGGCGAATTTAAAATTTGCAAGTTTTTTTTTCCTTTAGTAAGAAAATTAGTTAGAAAATTAGTAGTTTCATTTATACTCAGGCATTTTTGGTTGGTAAACAGCAGTTAAATATTGTTTAAGATTAAACATTGAACACGACGCGATGTTAATCTGTGAACATTGTATAAATATGTTGTAAATTATTTAAAACTTTAAAATAATATGAGAGATGTCGTTGTAAAACAGAACAATTTTTTTTTTCTGAAATTACATACATACATAACTTCACGCCAAATCCCTTGCGGGGTAGGCAGAGATAACGGAGCGCCATATGGCAGGATTCTTACACACCTCACTCGGTTTATTAACTTTCATAACTCTTGCGAGCTCGCGCGTCGATTTTTGAGACTCCCAATATCACCTTTCTCCAGAACACATTTGGCCCCTGAAAGAATTTTAATAATTAATTTATGTTTCAGATAGGAAGCGAGTGGTGCAAAGAAGGCAAAAAGGGTGGGAAGTGTGACATTTCGTGTCAAGGTGAGCCTTAATTCAAACTATTTACAGGTTTAATTTAACAATTATTTAAACATTTTATGATAAAAAGATGGCGGTCGAGCATTCCATGGATTTCAGCACTTGCTCATATTAATGACTTTTTGGATTTTTTTTTGGAGTTACTTATTATTAATTTGATGGCAAAAAGTGAACTTTAGAATATCTTTTTAGATTAAGTCACTCGTTTCTTTCTACCTACACTACTTGATTTTTGGTTACTTGGTTTGGTTTGGCTACAACTCTAAATTTAACTTTGCTCACCACTGGTACCTAGTCGTTTTATTTTAGATGTTAACATATCATAACATCACGCCTTTTACTAGCCGAAGATGTTGCAAGCGGCTGTTAAGCCTTGACTTGCCAAATTGTTATGTTACGTCCCAAATGGAATAGGTGTCGAACCTACTGCCATACGCCGGACACAAAGTTATACGATTTTAATCAATGTTTTAATTTTGAATCGAAAACATAATCAATTTTCGTAGTTCGTTGCATATAATTGAAACTGTAGCGACGTGTTCGGATCAAAGATCAATCTTTGCATAATTAATTAGACAATCATAGAAGCTTGCTGTAGACGTTTCTTGCTTGTGTCAGCCTGGAATACACTTGTGAAGACTTAAGACATTATATATTCATATAAAAACAAATTTACCTATCGATATTTTTGATTAAATTTCTCTATAAATACAACCTTCAATTGTTATATGATGATAAAGCATTGTGTGTTTTTCTATGTATTATAAGTATGTATTTACAAAAGAAAAGTATATACGTATTATTATTGCTTACCTAGTTTCAATAACAACAACAAGCATTTAGTTGCTTAGCTGGGAACTAGAGGGCGCTGTGTGTATTGTGTCTGAGGTATTATTATTATTAATATTGTTAGTAAGTGATGATGTTTTAACTTAAGTCAATAAATTACAATTTTATAATTTTTCGTATTTAGTTTTCTTATATCTGCAGTTTGCTAAAGATAATATTATAATATGTACATTTGTGATTGCCTGCAGTCACGCGTAGCTTATTTGCGGGCATATTTCTCACAAGCGCAGTTTGATTTGTCTGTTTGCTTGTCGTCCATACAAATATTGTGATGATAATTTTAAGTTAATATAGTGTACAATATACCTAGAATTTTAAACTATCTGGTTACTTAAATAGTAAATTAACACATTCAACATACGATACTAGTATAGAATAGGTTCTGAATATAAAATGTAAAACTATTTTAAATAATTAATTCAGGTGAAGTTGTTCGTTTACGTAATTATATAATTTAAATATATGACAATGCTTCTTGTATTGAATCAATCAATTCTGGTAGATATCACATAAATACTCGTATGTAATGCTGCGTAGTAAATTTAATATTATCTATATTTATATACATACATAACTGCACGCCAAATCCCTTGCGGGGTAAGCAGAGAGAACAGAGCGCCACAGGGCACGATTCTTACACGCCTCACTCGCTTCGTTGACTTTCATAACTCTTTTCATGCACGCGCGTCGGTATTTGAGGCTCTTAACATCACCTTCCTCACACGTTCTATTTGGTCATGGAATGTGTGTCTTGGCCGTCCTCGACTCCTACATCCATCCGCTTTTGCATTGTATATCTATTTAATTAAACACAATTCAATTGGACAATTAGATTGAAGGCTCTTGAAACTATTGATATGTATTTCTAGCTCATCTACATGATCAATTTTGATTGACAAGTTTAGACATGGGCGATTATTTGAGTTACGTAGAACAGTTTTACAGGCAGACAAACAATCTATAAAAAACAAATAAATTAAATGTTTATAGAAATATTGAAATATTCAGACAACAATTTCCCTGAAAGGTTTGCATATGCAGTACAGCACGTGCTCGTATACTTTATTATTAATGGACTCAGAACTTTGAGTTCCTGGACATTGGTCAGGGGTAGCGTAAGAATTTTTATTATATCTTGCATAGTATATGCCATTAGTAAAAAAATAAAAACAATCATTTCTATAAATAAAATCTAAACAAACCAATTTTTTATGGAAATAAAATAACTTGGCCAATAAGTAGCTACTAACTAGAATGTTTTTATTAATTTTTTCGTCATGTAAAAGTATGAAAAGAGTTATGAAAGTCAACGAAGCGAGTGAGGTGTGTAAGAATCGTGCCTTATGGCGCTCCGTTCTCTCTGCCTACCCCGCAAAGGATTTAGCTTAAAGTTATTCATGTATGTAAAAGTATGTGTTATAATTAAATACCACAAGTAATTTCGAAAAAAATCTAAGAGGTCATTAGTGTTAGCCAGGATTTGATC
This sequence comes from Euproctis similis, assembly GCA_905147225.2. NCBI lineage: Eukaryota > Metazoa > Arthropoda > Insecta > Lepidoptera > Erebidae > Euproctis > Euproctis similis. Next base: position 21,097,182 of record LR990106.1, read on the forward strand.
CTACACTATTCTGATCCAGAACCAGAATGCGAGACGACTAACTAATTAACATTTAAAACAAATTTTCTTGTTGTTTCAGCCTTGCTGGATGACGATATAATAGATGATGCCCGATGTGCCCAGAGAGTATTCGACATGGAAGGATTCAAATATTGGACTAAATGGGAACAGCGATGCAAGGGACAAACATTGCCCGACATTGAGAAGTTAGTATAACTTGTGTCACTTTAATGTTTAATAAAAAATATTTAAATTCTTTATTTTTAATAGGCCATGATTCTAATAGACTGCTGGGTAGAGGTCGGTGGGTTAAAACCCCATTCGATTATAAATATTTATGATACAACGTGGATATTTATGTAGTGTCTGGGTATTTTTCTATGTATCAAAGTCAAAGTCAAAGTCAAAATAAGTTTTATTTTCATAGGTTTTCACAGACACTTAAAAATAGTCAACAAGTACAATTTTACTTTATTATTTTAAATTAACTACTTAACACGAGCGCTTGAGGAAAGTGCGTCCGTGGAACAAGAAAACACGGACGCAATCGCCACGAGCGGCCCGATTCCGAGTGTAGGGGCTATCATGAGAAGAATCGGGCAAGAAACTCATGTGCCAAATACTCTTTTCAAACTATTAAACATCTATATCATTCTATGTACTTTTGTATGTATTTTACAAAAGTTTAAGTATGTATTATTATCCGTTATCTAGTTTCCATCAACAAGCATTTACTTGTTTCCTTACAAATACACCTTAGAAGAGATGGGATTGCACCATTCTCTTGAACAATGCAATGTAGCGAATTGTTTCTAGACAAGTCGCCTTTCTCTTTTCAACGATGTAGTTCAAATTTAGAAGTTAACTTTCGTTGAAGTCGTTGTCTATTATCGTTGAAAATATCGAAAGGACAAGGGGATCAAGTTATCTTTGTAGTTGACCTCCAGCCACCAACGGGACAGCAATCTGAAGTCATAAAATCGGTCAACCAAAAGACTTTATAGGTACTTAAAACTTAAAGTTTCACATTCACTCCACGTTGGGTTTTTATAACATTGTATTTAAAGTCCATCCTTTGGATTTTCCCAAAGATGATGTCGTGATAAGGAAAATGATTCTCTACTTAACTAATAGTTTGTAAGTAACCTATCCTTAGAATAAGAATAATCTTTAAGGTCTCGGTGGTCCAGTGGTGTTTCTGAATCCAGAGGTCACGGGTTCGAATCCTGGCTCACACCAATGACTTTTCCAAATTAATCACGAAAATTATGGCTTCGGCTTTCGCCAGTATGGCTATAGGCTCGCCACCTTTTCCATTTGGGACGTAAACATAACGGCGATTCGTGGCCTAACAGCCGTTGCCTACACCTCCGGGTAGAAAAAGGTGGTTACGGTCCTGCAATTATCTCTAGCCTGATTGAATTAGAATTCCATATATAGAACCCATTTCCGAATATTGGGCACAATTCAGTCACAATCCAGTGATTGATACAATATCACTGTTAACTCTGAAATTATGAATAACCATATAACAAGTCTCGGTGGTCCAGTGGTCGAGCACCCCGCTTCTGAATCATGAGGTCGCGGGTTCGAATCCTGGCTCAACCAATGATTTTTCGAAATTATTTTCGGAAGTTATGTGTGATAATATTAATAACTGAAAACTTTCTGCCCGGTAGGACAATCCGCTGCCTACGCCTTTAGTTAGAAAAAGACGTGATATTATGTTATGTTATGAATATCGGTAAAAAATCGGTTTTTACAGATGTCCTGACTGGAACTACATACCCAGCAGAGCATCTCCACCAAGAGACAAAAGGACAATCGTGCATCGCAGTGGAAGGGATTTCAGAAGAATCAGAAGACAAATAGCAATGAACAGTTATTTAGACTATATAAATAAAAAGTAAATCCACACTACTTGTTAATTTTACTCGTTTTTTCCGCTTTATAATTCACCCGCTTCTGAAGTATACCAATATATGAAGGAGTTATTTTTTGAACTTTTTTATACCAGAAGGTGTTAAGACAGCGGCTTATAACGCTTCGACTTAACGAATAATTTTGTCCCAAATAGGATATTGGGCACAATGTTGCCAGTAATTCATATTTATCACATTGAGCAGATTGATATTTGTGGCACAAATAATTCTGAAAAGTCTTCAGCGTGAGCCAGGATTCGATCCCACGGCTTCTTGGTTTATAACCGACGTGATTTTAAATCCAATAGCTCTAATTATTGTTAGTCAGGGAATGTCGAGAAATAATGTAGTATGTCCATATATCATCCTTTCATCAATTTTATCTACACAATATAAGTATTTGTTTAAAGTATTTGATTTTTTTTGCTGTGACAAAACCAATAATACTCTGTTTAATAATAATCTGTTTAATAAAATAAAAGCCATGATACGTTCCACTGACGTGTATCGGGCAGTCATCAAAACTCGGAGAGACGTTTGATCAGAAACGAAAAACTGTATCGCAACGCCATCAAGAGTAAATTCAGTTGTTGTATTGTATTGTTTTGGGCTTTCCGTTTCCGCCGTTAGAACTGTCAACAGCATAGTGGTAGCCTTCGTTAGAAAACAATTGAAATTAAATATTAAACGTCATTCCCGGTTCACAAACATTGTCTCGAACGACAGCAGAACCACCAGAAAGTGATTATATATAATCAGAGACGTGCAACAGTGTCAATTTATTGTATAATTCCAAGCACAAGAATCAACTACAAAGATTTGAGGTTAGTTTACAAATTTGCAAAGTGACACCTACAATTCCTCCCAAACTGACAATTATTATTATAGCCAATGTTGCCATTTAAGAAACATATTTCTACCACATTTTACGTAATCGTTCCATTAAACGCAGGCAATTAAGAATGGATGGCCAATATCAATTATTATTTGAAAAAATAAAGATCGAGATGCAAAATCAAAATGATCAATTGAAGGATTCTATCACAAAATCTATTATGGATAAGATGGATGAAAAATTAATCTCCATTATAGAAGAAAACAAAGACTTAAGATTAAAAGTAGAAAATTTGCAAAAGGAGATAGATTATATCAAGAGAATCGGAAAAAACAATAACATCATAATATTCGGCTTAAAAGAAAATGAAAAATCCTCTTTTGAACTAATTCAAAACTCAAAAGAGCAGTTTAAGCAGGATTTAAATGTTAACATAGAAGAGAAAGAAGTCAACAAAATTCATCGTTTAGGAAAGAAAACAAGAGAGAACAACAAACCAAGACCAGTATTGTGCTCGTTTATAAATAACTGAAAAAAGAATGAAATCATGCAAAATAAAAAGAATCTTAAGGCAATCGACATCACTGAAAGAAGTGTTGCAAATAAGGAAGGATCTGCAAGTAAACTTGGTGAAAGAGAGAAAGAAAGGCAACATAGCAGACATAAAATATGATAAACTAATAGTTAAAGAGAATAACCAGAGTCAAGAGAAAAGAAAAAGAGAAATATCTGCTTCACCTTCTTCAAGCAACAACCAACCGAAAAAACAACATACAGCTGGCACAACTAAGCCAAAAATAACTAATGCTTTTGAGTTAATGCGAAACAGATCTAGCTCTGTCTCGAGTATACCTAGTGATAAAAATTAATAGCAACTAAAGAATGGAAACGGAAACCTAAGCCAACCAAAAAAAAACAAAAATATTAGTAAACAGCCAACTCCCCCAAGCCGACTGGTCCTCGTGGGGGAACGAGACTATAACCAACACGAAAGGTTAAAAACACAAAATAATGGAAAATGTTGGAGGAGGCCTTTGCCGATTGGCAAACAGATACATACTCAATTAAAATAGTTAAGAATTATTGTGTTATATGGTTTTAGATATATTAAAAAAAACTACAATTAACTTAATATGATGAATGCAGAGTGAAGACATAACACAAAAACTATCAACGAACGTAGACAAGACGGTAAACCAATAATAAATCTGAACAAAAATACGAAACATTTGCGGGTACCTAGATAAGCAATTGGAATTAATATTTGCGTGTCAATATCGGCACGACATAATTCAAGATGATATTTCAATCTAGAAATTGACGTAAAACATTAGTTGTCATTTATTTTATTCAATTAAATTTCTTTCATATTGTCAGATAATTATTATGCATATGATATGTTTCTCTTTTAATAGTTAGTCCGCGGTTGTGTCAGCCATATATCATTTGTTCGTCTGGTTAATCTGTGCTGTACTTGCCCTTGTTTTGTATAAAACTTTAATATGTCTATTTTGTTCCAATGTCCGATAATGTTTAAAAGTTTAGATTGGTTGTAACAAGTGAAATCTGAATAAAAGGCTATATTATTATTATTATTGTATTGTTATGTTTGAACGCCTGATGTAATATTTTGTCAAAACAATGCATAAACACAACTTTAATATCTTAAAAAAGAAGGCAGCAGCTAGTATTCGTCACCATAGTCACCAACACGAGTTCCCATTGTATGGCGATAATGCAACCTATTGCCATACATAATATATACATACATACATAACGTCAAGCCAAATCCCTTGCGGGGTATGCAGAGAGAACACCTCATAGATATACCATCACTATAGAAAATTGTAAGTGCACGTTATGACAATTGCAACTTTTCGGGAAAGAACAACTTCAAATTTTATTTTCAACATATTTTAAGGAATTTATGCAAGTATAGTTTAATTTGACCGGAATAATATCATATGGAAAAGTTACTGAAATATTAGATGGAATATTTCAATATCATAACATTTTATGTTACTACTTTTTAAAGGTACAGTGTCCAGGTGGAGCCACTTACCGCATCGAGAATGTCTTTATTAAACTCGTAAACTTGGAAGGCGGCCTATTGGGCACGCCCTTCAATTACTTAATCTAGAAATTATTTTATGTTTATATCTTTAAAAATTTTGGTATTATAAAAAAAGGAACACACTCATATAGGTGAACCTAATAAAAGCGTATTAAAAATTAAAAAGTTGTCATCTCAATTATTAGACGGTTGCAGATCACATCTTTGAAATATTTCGCAAATTGTATAAAACAGGACTACATGATGGAATAAATAATGTTACTTAAACAATTTAAAAATTATTATAAGCGTTTACGGGACAAAAATACAAGCAACGCGAGAGAGCTTTGTAAGGGACTATCTTGGTTAAATAATGATGGGGCTGTAATGACAACTATCTACTACGTAATCCGTCGACGAAAGAGGTCCGGCTAAGTTATGAGTTTGCACGTTTACAGATATAGCCCGGTACAATTATTCTTGCCATTTTATTTATAAATAAACTAACCATCATTGATAAAATTGAGAACCTTATATACCTATGATATCTTTGGGCACAATACACAACGCCCTCTTAATTCTTATATGCACAGTGCACACATATTTTTTACTTGTAAATACATAAGTAGGTTTACGTCATCATCATCATCATCACTAGCCTTTTGAGGTCCACTGCTGGACATTGGCCTCCCCATAGAGCGCCACAACTGCCGGTCCGCTCAATCATTGGGAGTTTTTGCCATAATCGCCACGCTTGACAGGCGGGTTGGCGATCACAGTAGGCTGTATTTTCGTGAGAGAGAATGCTGCTGCCCATTCTTCTAGCTTTTTCCTTAGTCGCCTTTTACGACACCCATTGGAAGAGATGGGGTAGCGGTATTCAAAGCCGGCGCCACACAGCAGGTTAATGTGTTCGAATTTATTTTAAACTAGCTTTTGCCCGTCTTCGTCTGCGTGAACACCACAAAGCAGCAAAAATATTGTGCGTGTGCCATTATAAGGATTCATTGCTCACCCCCAATTAGTGATAACGTGATAATATTTAGCCTATGTGTTGACCCGACCTCTTGGCTTGTTCAGTGCAAAATTGGACGTAAGAGCATGTAGTACTTTGATTTGAGTTTATCCGTAACAAACACACAGACAATGAGAAAAACTCAATAATTCTGAAAACCATATTTTTGGGTTCGATCTTGTCCCAAGTATTGAAAAAAAAATAATTCAATGCACAGTTTCAACTTTCCTACAATTTTATTATATGTATACATAATTCTGATAAAGATGAAAGATGATGTGACTGGGAAATGGAACTAGCAAATGACAGGGTAGAAAGAAAAACCCGTTGTGCCGATCTCAAATGATGGGTAAAGGACAGGAAGACTATGCTAAAGACGATGTTCAGTAATGAGGTTCCGCTTCGCCCACATGATCTTAAAAATAAATTTTAACACATTAAATTTCAATGAAACCAAGTTTAGTGATAGTTTGGACGCAATTCTATGTAACATACTTATGAAATAATAATGATATTTGTATTTGTAAGTTTTATTCAAGCCACATTTCTAGCATCATGCACACAAAATTTTATGACAATCGGTCAAGCCGATTCGGAGGTATACGGTACAGCTTGACCGATTGTCACGAAATTTTGTGTACCAGGTAGGTCTGAGAATAGGACAACATCTTTTTTTGCATTCCCCTAAATGTTAAGGGTAAAGTAAAGTAAAGTAAAGTAACCCCTAAAGTATTTTTTTAAATTCTTAGATATATTTTTACCTATTTTTTATGAAACAGCTTACAAAAATATATACCATCCTAAATTTTCACCTCTCTACGATCAACCCTTATTTTTATTTGTCAACCGACTTCAAAAAAAGGAGTAGCTTCTCAATTCGTCTGTATGTATGTATTTTTATTCATTACTCGTGAAAATGATCTTTGTAAAGAGTTCAAAACGTCGGGTAATAAATAGAAAATAAGATCTAAATAAACGCGATGTAATCTATAAAAAGTTGTTTTAATGTTATGTATGTATATTTTTTTTTTATATGTCGACGGCAGAAAGCGAAAACGTAGTCATCCGCAAAAACAAAATTGAAACCAGAGCCAAAAAACTTTGTCGCTTTTTTTCTAATAATCATACCTACGGTATTCTTAAAATTAAATGGGATAAATGACAATTCATGCAAAAAGAAATTAACTACTTAGGATGCATTATTTCAGACGCAGAAATAAAACCAAATAAGTAGAAAATAACGGCGGTTGCGAATTGTCGGATACCACAGAATATAAAATCTCTTCAGTCTTTTCTGAGGCTCACTGGATGCTTTATAAAGTTTGTCAAGAATTACTCGCTTATAGCAAGACCCATAACCGATTTGTTAAAAAAGGATGTTGTGTTTAACTTCGACACAGATTACGAAAAGGCGTTCGAGGAATTGAAACGCATTTTGTGTCAGTCACCAGTACTGAAAATTTACGATCCCAGTTTAAAAACTGAACTGCACACCGATGCCAGCGCTGAAGGCTATGGTGCTGTGTTGCTACAACACAGTCGAAAAGATAATCAGATGCATCCTATTTACTACATGAGTAAACATACGACAGAAGGTGAAAGTATTCATAGCTATCATTTAGAAGTGTTAGCAATTGTAGAAGCTATAAGGAAATTTAGGGTTTATTTGCTGGGAATACAACTTAAAATTGTCACAGACTGTTCAGCTTTAACAATGACACTACAAAAAAGGGACTTACCGCCAAGAGTTGCACGTTGGGCGTTGATGCTGGAAGAGTACGATTATACTATTGAGCACCGATCTGGAATAAGAATGAAACACGCTGACGCACTATGCAGGCAACCTATAGAGAACGTTTGTTTACGTACTTACCGATACCGCAGCACGAATCCGGTAGGCACAGGATGATGACCCGAAAATAAAACTCATAAAACGATTATTAGAAAAAGAACCCTATGAAGATTACGTAAATGAGAATGGAATATTATGGAAAATTAAAGACGGGAAAAAACTAATGGTTGTTCCAAAGAAAATGCAAAATGAATTAATACAGCGTAGTCATGAGAAAAGACATTTTGGTATAACAAAGACAGAAGATGTGTTAGTGAGAGATTATCATATCGATAATTTGAAAGATAAGATTAAATTGGTGATAGTTAACTGTGTAGAATGTATCTTAATTTCAAATAGAAGGGGAAAGAAGGAGGGCTTTCTAGATAAAAGGGTCCACCAGCTTCTACGAACAAGAATCATAAATATCTTCTCACTGTTGTAGACGGTTTCACCAAGTTTACCAGGATTTATCCGATGAAAACTACGTCCACTGATGAAATTCTGGAGTTGAAGATCCAACAACAAACTTTTGGCTCGCCACAAAGAATTATTAGCGATATACTATGCAAAAGCGGATGGATGTAGGAGTCGAGGACGGCCTAGACACACATTTCGTAACCAAATGGAACGTGTTCTGGAGGAGGGTGATGTAGGGAGCCTCAAAAATCGACGCGCGTGCATGAAAAGAGTTATGAAAGTCAACGAAGCGAGTGAGGTGTGTAAGAATCGTGGCTTATGGCGCTCCGTTCTCTCTGCCTACCCCGCAAGGGATTTGGCGTGAAGTTATGTATGTATATGTATATATATATAAACATACATAACATATAAATATTTGACGTATATAATTGTTAATTAAACTTATCTATATAAAATGATTAAATTCAAAATTAAATGAACATTGACCGACGAGACTCACTCAGTACAAACACGGTATCAGATAATTAAAATAGCCCATAATGATTACTAATTATTGAAAGATAATATTGATAGCTGCTATATTTAATATTACTGTATATTTTAATTGCTGTGTGACAAAATTAATTGATATTTAATCAAAAAGTACACAGTATAGTGATTAAAACTTATATCTACAGGAGTATTGTATATAGGTGGAGTTCTCCGTTGTATCGCTCTTGGCAGACCGGTCGTATGTGAACTTAACATTATTTTATTATTTATTGATCATAAAAAAATATAAAATAACTATCTACATAGGTGACTAATATTGAATATTTGATAGTGTGAGACATGATTTTTTAATGTGGCAGTATAATATATATTGTTAAATTTAAATATTTTGACAGTTTTTTGCTAGTTGAAATATACGAGGCTAAATTTTTTGACTCATCAATATTTATCACAAAACTTCGAAAACCTAACCCGACACTTATGATTCTGTAGCGTTACTCTAGCACCAAGACACTTATGATATTTTTAACAAGAAAATTTAACGTAAACGTATTTGACCGGCCTTTACTTACTACACTAAGCTAGCTTGTTTAAAAGCCGTATACTCATAATACATAGAACAAAGCATATGTAATACGTAGGTATATAAGCAAATAATAGTGTATAGCGTGAGTGAGCTGAGAGGATGGCCGACAAAGCAATATTGCACCGACCAGTTATACATTTGAGTTATAAGCTGCTTTAAGCATAGTGTAGACTACACATTACAATTGTTCAGACACTGAATATAATTTAAAACGATAGTCAATAAGCTGGCTGGTTGACAGAGAAAAAAAAATTAAAGGTTTTAAATTAAGAATAGCAAATGTCATCACCAAAGCTCTTAAGGAAGGTATCTATTTATTTATATATTGAGCCAACAACAAAGGATATACATACACATACAATCTTATTACAGTGTACAAAATAAGGTACAAACAAGCGTATTCCCTCAATTACAGGAGGTCACATCATGCACAATATATTATACCTAAGCATTAAAAAGCACTAAATACTAACACGTATGTATAAATTTACGTTGTTACAAGCTCCAAAGCTTTAAAGGTATGACGAACTAGATGCTGTAAGTTCTAAATATTCTGATTGTTTAATAAACTGCGACAGTTGTAATTTTTTAATAAAACAAGTAGCTTATATCCGATTTGTGACTACTCAAAATCCTATTCACACTTTTGAAAATGTTGTGTGAAGACATTTGAGCTGTTTAAATAGTATACAGAGTGCATTGCAAGCACAGTGAAGGCGTTTAGTTAGAAACCAAATAGCACCGCGGAGTTTTCGAGAAACCTTTCGGAGATGTATCAAGAGAAATAAGTTTGCAACTATTTATTTTAGTACAAGTGTAATATAAAAGACGTAAAAAGGACATTTAAAGAGGTTTACTTACTGCAGAATCAAATATAAGATTTTTACGTCTAAGTCAAATATATTGCTGACTGTGCACAAAACTGCTCTGTGCTATTTTGTTGCTACGTAGATGCAGCCACACACGATATCCAGTACAACTCCAATATGACACATGATATTATAATATTATGCTCTTCATTTAAAATGGCTCTTGCTTCATATTAAAATGAATTTAATATATAGCAACACGTTTATAGAGTTAGCAAAGTATTAAAATATCTAATATCTGACTGAAGAAGGTTACAATTGTGCAATTATTTTATATTTTTGCTATGATGGAGCTACGCAGTTTGCTTCATGAATCGGCTGACGCAACTTCTCAGAAAAATCGACGGAAAGTGGTTTACATCACGTTTCGTTCGGCGGCAGTTATACCTCTCCCTATCCTCACCTTATCCCATTTCAAAGGTTGGCAACGCAACTGCAACAGATGTTCGTATACCGTCAGGTTACCAACTTGCTTATTTCTCCCCTTCGGCTTATATCAGCTTTGGCCGAAGCTGAAAATAGAGCCAACCCATCTCTTGTTTTGTGTGTCGTAAGAGACGATTAAAGGCTTGTTCTTATGCTGCTTGAATCATAAGTCTTGCTGCCCTTCTAGAGCGCTAGACCGGTAAATTCTTTTCGAAAGCTATGTGTGATAGATATCGATGACTGAAAACTTTGTGTCCGGTGTGGCAATAGGTTCGCCACCTATTCCATTTGGGACGTAAACATAATGGCGAGTCGAGGCTTAACAGCCACTGCCTACACCTTTAGGTAGAAAAAGGCGTGAAGTTATGTTAATTTTAAGCAATACTTAACAATCAATTAAATATTAAACTCGAGTACCTAAACTATACACGATAGAGATAGTTGGGCTTGCTTCTTTAAGTGGTCAGTTGTGCCGAACAACTGTTATTAGAAAACTTCGAAACCTACTCCTTGCTACTGTTAGCCTTCGCTTAGTACTTAAGTATTAATTGAAAGTATACCGCAAGCGAGTACCGCAACTTGTGATAGCGGCACTCTTGTGGACAATATGGGTGCATGTTAAATGTTAAAATTTATTGTAACCGGTGGATGTTAAAAAATAGTTAGATAATATTTTTCAGCGTCATCTAGTTTAAAAATAAGCAACTGCAAGCGTTAGTTGCTATAAAACTGGATGTTTTATTTTTAAATATACTACTAGCTGACTCGTCGAACTTTGTTTCGTTTCAGAAGTAATTAATGAGTGAATAAATGTAAAAAAAAATACGCGGAGTCCCTACGCGCTACTGAAGTGGAACTTTTTAACAGACGAACATTTATAACACGCTTAATTTATAAAGAGCACAACTTACATTCCACAGTCGGTAGTTTTACTAATACACGGTAAAACTACTGACTGTGGAATGGAGATTGGCGGGTTCGATCCCCACTCGAGTATCCCCATCTTAAGGTCTGGGTAGAATTTGGTGACTATTTTATTTAGGAGGATGTGCCATATTCGACGTCGCATTGTTCTTTGATTTAGGTACTCCCCCAAGCTCAAGCCCATTCGATATATTGTAAAATGCATTAAAATACTTATAGCATTGGATTTAGAATGACGTCACATTTTCAAGTTACTATCGAAAAGCCCTTTCATTTGATACCCATATTGTAAAAAAGCATTAAAACTATATTTGAATGAGTGGCGGTGGAGTTTCACCGGTCGAGCCAGCCCATTCATGCAGCGAACTGCTTGGCTCTACGACTGTTAATAATATTATCCAAACTTAGCGTGTATAAAAACTTTAAAATTGAGTTCTAAGATTCAATACAATATAAATATTTATTACATACTTATTATATACATACTTAGATACTTACATACATTGCAAAATAACAAATATCGATTTAATTATCCTTATAATAACAAATATACGTCTGGCATGTTCGGTAGCCGCTTCGTACCTACTTGTTGTGTTACAAAAAAAATAGAGATTTACAAAAAAAAATACTAGTACATACTAGTACAGATAGCACAAAAAGAATTAATTAGAAAGAAATTGCAATAAGGTAGAAATAATTAAGACAAATCAAAATTTAGTTTATGTAATGAAATTAAATACAAAGAAATTAAAAAGCCCTTATTTTACTAGCTACATATTGCATTTTAATAACTATACTAGTTGTTGCTCGCTACTTCATCTGCGTGGACGCCAAAAAAGCAGGAAGAATACCGTGCCTGTGCCATTATACGGGTTCATCGCTCACCCCCAGTTAGTGATAGCGTGATAATATTTAGCCTGTGTTGACCCGACCGTCTTGGCTATATTTAAGCAAAATTCGACGTAAAAGCATGCAGTACTTTTTCAGTTTATCCGTAACAAACATACAGACAAACAGACAAAAATTATAAAAACTATATTTTGAGGTTCGGTATCGATTGTAGATCATATCCCAAGAATTATGCAAATGAAATATTCAATGAAACTCAATGAAATATTCAACTTTCCTAGAATTTTATTACATGTATAGATTATTTGGCGGCACATTAGAAAGAAATTAATTATTTTACCCATTTTGTTTTACATACTTCTTAAACGTATTTGTAATCTAATTGTACTTTTGTACATGTACACTAATGGTTCCAATAAGGTCAAAATAATTAAGACAAATTAAAATTGGGTTAAATAATTCATTATATAAAATGAAATTAAATACAGTAATAAATACAGAAGTAAAAAAGCCATTATTTTACCTGCGACCTATTGCATTTTAATAACTATATTATTTATTGACTAATTACTAAATGTTTTACAATTCTAATACTGAACTAGTTGTGTTACTCCTGTGTCTGTATGGATACTTTTTATTAAGGTTCCCAAGGTTGGTTTTTCAGTTATAGCGACGTCAAACTAATTATTATTTGTTATTATTATTATTATTATATAGCATTAAAAAATGCCTTGTTTGTATATTCCTACTAATATTTGAATTTTTTGTTTTGTTCTTTTTTTTAAGTAGCATATAAATTTAAAAATTAAAAACAATATTTTTTATGCAGTTAGTACTTTTGAGACACGGTGCGATAAAAACAGTGCCGCTACTAGCTACTAGATGTCTATGTACAGTTTTTAATCACGCTATGGAAATTCTCTTCCTTGGTTTATATAAGCCGATTTATGTTTTAGTGTTTTATAATACCTATAATACCCGCGAGGGGGCGTTAAAAGCGTTAAACGCCTTTGCACGAGACATTAGAAGTTCCACTTCAAAAAACTAAAGGTTGAAAAATACTTGGGGCACGTTCTTGGCATTGCTAATAAAGCGTTGATTGAAGTTTTTTTTTATTTTTTATGTGATAGGAGGGCAAACAAGCAGGCGTGTCACCTGATGGTAAGCAATCAACGCCGCCCATGGACACCAGCAACACATATAGTGTTACTGTAGCGTTGCCGACCTTTAAGGGATAGGGGATAGGAAAGGACGGGGAAAGGGGGTGGGCCTCCGGGTACCTCTCTCACCGAACGAAACGCGGCATGAGCCACTTTACGTCGGTCTTCTGAGAGGTCGTGGTATTTCACCGGTCGAGCCGGCCCATTCATGCAGCGAACTGCTTGGCTCTACCACTGTTAAAAAGTTGTAAATATTATCAATGTCTTGGTTGTCAGTACCCGCTAATACATATTAGCTAAGCGAGTGAGGCGTGTAATAATCGTGCCTTATGGCACTTTGTTCTCTCTGCCCACCCTATAAGGAATTTGGCGTGAATTTATGAATGTATCAGGAACTATTGGTTTGAATTTAAAAAATATTAGTTTTAGATAGTCCATTTATTGAGGAAAGGTTGAGTTATTATTAAGAGTGGGACAATATTTTTTTAGTGTTAAATGTATATAATATGGCGGTACGAAGTTCGCGCGGTCTGTTAGTATAATATACAATTATCTACTCTGAAGTCGGCACTGATGGTGCACCAAGAAACTTATACTTGTGTTATATCCCTGTATAAGCTAAATATAAGAAAACAATATTTTAAAGGTTTTATTTACAGCGTCTTATCATAAAGTGACTTCAGGAACCATATAATCCGACACTAGCGTATGACAAGAGAAATGAAAGTGAAGGTTTTTCTTTCTGTCTATCCCGCAATTGATTTAGCAGGTAGTAATTTTAAATTTTAAGTGTTGTATTATATAATCCTATAACCATTATATGGCAGTAAATTTTAATAAAATTGAACAAAATCAAGTATAAAACACGTGTTTTCGAAATCTTTCCAAAGTTATTTGTTATGAATATCGAAGAGTTACAAAATAATGTCCTATTTATAATAATAGGTTACGTAATATATGGCATGGGAAAATCACAGTAACTAAACCTAAAATGCATAAATTTAAGTTGTGATAAGAATATTCGATCAGTTTGTCATGTTTATGTATTGTTCAAACTATTTGTATAAAATCCATTTCGTCTTTGTGAAATAAATCACAAAATCCATACTACAAACGTATTGATATCACCACAAAGGAAACGGCGAATAACAAGATTCAATTTTCATATTTCAAGGGGTTGCACCATGGCGACTGTAAATGCGTTGCCAAACTTGTGATAACATTCACAGAAAAAACTCAAGAGTCGAATAGAGTTGTCATAATTTGTATAAATAATTAAATCGGAACGTGACGTGAACAAGGTGATACCATGTAAAGAGTATTCGATAACTAGTTTTGGTTTTATTAACTAATTATTTTACGGGTAGTACGTAGTAATTAGCACGCAGTGATCAGTATACGGGCTTGCCGATCATGTGAGCTCAATGTTTCAGAACTAGTATGACGCAGTTAGCCGAAGATTAAGAGGAAGGGATACACGTGAGACTGCTGCTTTGACGTTAAGTTAGCAACATCATCCATTTTCATTTATTTACATTCCAGTATTTTAGAATGCCATAAATAGATTCACCAGTATTTTTTTCGGTAAACAATATTTAAAAAAAAATATCCAAACTTAATGAAACGATTCATTACATATTATTTCAAATTTTATTGTTATTTTATTGCCAAATGTTTTTGTTAACTACAGTAAACCAGTACTAATAAAATAGTTGTAATTTGTAGACACAGTTTTGGAATCATTATTGTACATAGTATAAAAAAGTCGCTTTCCGCTGTCTGTTCCCGTATGTGCTTAGATCTTTGGAACAAGCAACCGTATTTTATGCGATTTTTTACTGAGGTGGTTTTTATGTATTCATTTAATAAAAAAAGTTAAAATTTTCGAGATTTTGCACTTTAATTGTAAACACTAAAAATACTTTTGACGCGGAACAAAGTCGCCGAGTCAGCTAGTATATAATAAAACTCAGTATAGAATAGAAAATACTTTTTCTGACATGGAGATTGCACTAAGAGACTAGCAAATGTTAAAACGTACAATGCGGGCTTTGCGGGATACCGAATTGTTTCTCGGTGTAAATACAAAAATCCCATTTATTTTTCTCACACGAACTTTTTCTTTCAAATTTCTTTCACGGAAAGCATAAAACAAATACTTAAGTATACAAACATGAAGATTACAATATTCAAACGAACCGTTAGTAACATGTAAAAAAGATTTATTTTCTTTATACATTCCACGCCTTTCGCAAACCTTTTGTCACACTGTGTTCTTATAAGCTTACTTGTTTGTTATGCTATTAAAAACCTTATTTTGTAGGTGTTAAGGTCCACATAGGGTTCGTGCACACCGCTTTTGTTTTAAGTCTAGAAAATATCTGAAAATTCGAAATAAAGATGACCTTCGTCGCCGCCACCTTGTCTACAGGCTTCTTAAGAAGTACGTCTTTTTCTAGAGATCAGCTTATACTGGCCAACACAATTCTATCCGTTTCTTCGTCACTTAAGCAAAATACTTGCAGTAAACTTTTATAGTACTATTACATACATACATTCAATATAATAAAGTTTTCTTGGATTCAAACATCGTGGTCTCTGTTTTGACTTCAAAAACATGAATTGCTGTATTGAAAACTATCTTTTTAAGATTGTTAAAATAAAAAAGTTATTTTGCTGTTAAACGTGTGATTTATATTATAAATTTCATTTCTAAGATATTATTTATAACTTATTGCATTAGTTTTACGACAGTGCTTAATATTTACTACTTTACTAACGCATCATTGCAAGCTTTTGTAATTTGACACACATAATCATCTAAATATCAATCCCTACTAATATATAAATGTGAATGTAAGTTTGTTTGTTACGCTTTCGTGTGATAACTACTCAACCGTTCATAATGAAAGTTTGAACACATATTCTTGGAGGTATAAAAGTAACATAGAATACTTTTTTTTCTTCTTTCTTTCTTTCTTTAATTTACATTTATTTGCACCCGAAGGAAAAAAATATAGTATACAAAAATATCCTACATTAATACTCTGCATTTATATCTTATAAAATTGTTAAAGTCCAATTTTTTTCTTTTTACAGAGAAATATATTTTACCGTTTGTTGTTGCATTTCAATAAAGTATATCGTAAGTTTTTTAAACGTCATTGTACGTTGTAATTTAAAAAAATGATAATTCCAGCTAATCAATAAAATAGAGTTATCGTATCGATTCATTTCTATAGTAATGATCTTTGATACTTTTTTAATGGCTTCAATGCGAGCGAAGCCGCGAGTAAAAGCTAGTATTATATAATGGTTAAACCTAACATATATTGAGATATACACTTAGCCTTATAACCTTACTGAGGGCACATATTCGGCTTCCGCACTTTTATTAATGGATATTTTCAAATAAGTGCACAAATATGTCCCATGATTTATTATTATGGTAATAAATTATTTTACTATTTATAAAAAAATTAAGTACAGAAAATATAGGAATATGTACTTATAATAAATAATAGTTATAGTTTACACGAATTTGTTTTTATTTAAAACTTTGCTGAAGTAATCATTCTCTTCGCCAGTCTATTCGCAAATTTCTTTTCATAGTCCGATCAACGCGCGAACTTCTATGAATAAATTAAAACTGCGATTATATAATAAAAAAAGAAATAATCGAATCTTAATGAATGAATGTTAAAAAATGTAAATATCTATCAAAGTGGCGACCACCATCGGAAGCGGCGCGCGGCGGCGGTACAAAATCTCCCTTAAGTATTCCCACCAATCAAAACTTATCAAACTCGTTTTGGCAAGTTCATTGAAAATTTATTCAAGAGACAGAGGTCTTCGCAAAGTTGTGCATAACTTATCTTTTAGAAGTCTGTCAAACTGAATTTGAGTCGTTACGATGATCACTCGATAGCCTCTCCCCGTCTGTCTACCCACCCTTTAATATCAGACCGACATTAGCCAGGTTTTTAAAAATGCCAATATAAATAATTGATGATATTTATCGGGTGCTGGTTTTAATTTACATTCCATTGGTGAACTTATAGTCTGCGCGACTTGCGAGGTATTTCTCGGCCTTTTGTAGATAAATAGGGTGTATACACTGGCGATTTTAATGCCAGAAGCGTTAGACAATAATTGCATTTCGTTATGTAGAATAAAAAATAATGTGCAACTTATTATATGGGAATTGATATTAAATTGATTTGTCACTTAGGAAATGTTAAACAAATGTTATAAATATAAATTGAACCCAGCGTTGTTTATTACAAGTTGAAACTTTAGACCAGCAGCATCTAGGCCTTGCTCACCGAATTTTGAGGTCCTAAATTAAATAATGGGTTCTACCCATTATTTCTACTAATGACATATATTGGGTAAAATTTTGTCAATCAAATATATCACACACAACTTCCGAAATATTATTGATCTTAGCCAAGATTTGAACCTGAAACTTCTTGATTAAAGCTGGTTTCACAATCTTCAACCACTAAGAAGTGGTTAAAGAGTTCTATTTTCTACTTTTAATTCGAAAGACAAATATCTACGTCTACAAACTCGACGGTGTGTTAATGCTTTAAGAGTTTTTGATTTATTATACGGCAAATGAATGCTGTATGCAATTAATTTGTTGAAAAGTTATTTCCGTCAGCTGTATTAATCCGCAGTAAATATTAGAATCGTATGACTTTCTCAATTACTTTTGATCAACTGCTTTTGAATTATAAAACGCACGTGCTTATTTACTTTTGAGTGTGTATAATGTATTTGCACGTGCACATTTGTGTGTTAATGTTTTATGTACATCTTGACGCCTTTAATACTTTTAGGTATAGGCGGCGACTATGCAACAAGGTGGCGACGGAATTTTCGGATCCTATAGAAAAGCTGCTGAAGCCACCGATATTATATACTAGCAGACCCAGCGAACGTTATCTTCCCAAAAAATAAAGTTTTTATTAAACAGATTAAAATAGAGGTTAATCGTATAGGGGTGAAAATTTAGGGTTGTTGTTCATATGCAGTTTCAGAGACCAGGGCAAAATTTTAAAAAAAGGCGGTGGAACATTTAGTAGGCTGAAAAGTAGATTTGGCCAATTCTCAGACCTACCCGATATCTTATTTATCTTATATCTTTAAACGAGCAATTCTTGTATATATATATATATATATATAATTGGAATCTCGGAATCGGCTCCAACGATTTTCATGAAATTTGGTTTATAGGGGGTTTTGGGGGCGATAAATCGATCTAGCTAGGAATCATTTTTAGAAAATATCATTTTATCGTGTTTATCGTGTCGTATCGTATCGTGTTTCACAGTTAATATTTTTTTATTATTCTGTCGATAAGATCGAAAAATATTATTTATATTTCATTAATTTATTAGTATGTAATTCGTAATTAATATAAATTTTCAAAAAACACAATTTATGAAAAAAAAAAAAGAAAATACCGAGCATAGCTCGGTCATCCAGGTACTGTATATTTAATGTACACAGTGACACGAGAATTTTATTTATTAAAGAAATTATATACGATAATTATAATTACTAAAATTTGCCAATATACGTAATACACATAACATAACTTCACGCCTTTTTCTACCCGAAGGTGTAGGCAGCGGCTGTTAAGCCTCGTCTCGCCGTTATGTTTACGTCCCAAATGGGATAGGTGGCGAACCTATCGCCATACCGGGCACAAAGTTGCTGTGTGCGAGGATTTGAACCCACTACTTCTTGAATCAGAAGCGGGGTGCTAGCCACTGCGCCACCGAGACTGTAATGTCTCAATTCAATCAATTATTTACCGTTTATTACGTAGGACTATTTATTTCAGTATTATAATAACTGTACTATATATTTACTATCTTCAAATATTAAGGCCCTAAAGTACTAAACAAGGTATAGATAATGCAAAGCATAAAAAATACAACATACAACAACATAAATTTGTGGCTCTTTATAATATTAAGTCCATTATTTTAAAACAAGCAAATAATCTCTGAAGTTAAATCAGAATTATAAATCCTTTCAACTGTATGACAAAGCAAACCTCTGAACTTCTCAATTTAAAATAAATTGTTTATCAAAAATCCACTGAAAGTTCCGACTGAAGCTATTAACAACATATACAAATAATAAACACGACAGTGCTTTAAGTCCAACGCTGATTCAAGCCCCCACTTTAGTGGGATTGTTCCTCGTCGGGGAGCCGGACCAATGCTCAATGCCAATATTTGTAGAAAGCTTGGCAAATAAAGTTGGCCAAATTAAAACGATTTTCTTCCACTGTCGACTATCGGCTGAATTGTAATGTATTGTTTTTTTACTTATAATATTGGTAAGCTCTTACTTTAGTTTTACTGATTTTTATACGTTTTCATTTTTATCGCGTTTAGATGTTTTGGTTAATCCCTTATATTTTTTAATTTCACAAGTTAAAAATGCTATGTCTGTCAATTAGTACGATTTATAGCAATATACTCTCTACTTATTCCTTCAAATCAAACCTTGTTGTGTTAGTGCTGCTTAAACCAATGGACAAAATCTGAAAAAATATGTGTAGACTCGGAGGTCCAGTGGTCGAGTTCCTCGCTCTTCATTAGTGTCCTACCGAAGCTTTAACTTCGTCTTCGGCTTTGGCCACCTGCGGCCAAAAATCCATCTTCGGCGAGATCTTCGGCTTCGGCCGAAGCCGGAGGTCCCATCGAAGGTCCGAGAACAATCGGGATTAAAGGAACTGTTGCCAAAGAGTGAGTGGCTGACGGACCGGACTGCATTTAGTTCAGTGTTTTGTTTTGATTTGTGTTTATCAATTAAATTATTTATTATGTTTAAATAATTTAATTTGTAACGATTTACAAGTAAACTAGTGTAAAGTACAATAGTATCGTATGTATTTGTTTAGTGAATCACCAATACTTTGTTGATATGACATTTTCAGTAAATTAATGAATTAAGATAAGTTATGTAGGTATTGCTCGTTAAAATTTTATGTTTTCATTTAATACCTGTTCTAATGTATTACATTTTCAAAATACTTCATTCTATTACAGATTGTTCTACTGTATAATATTTTTAATACACTAACACGAGAAAATATTAATAAAGCATTTGCACTTTCAGGTTAAGTTTATTAATTTAGACATGGTCGTTAATTTAGTCGGACGTCAACCTTCCTCAGGAATGTTTTACGTTGGTGAGATAAGGATGGTTGTAAATGAGATGGCAAGGGGAGAGGGGAAGGGATTGGGCCCTCTCTCACCGAGAGAAAAGCGGCATGAGCCATTTTACGTCGATATCCTACTTTAGCTGTGGATAATATTGAATAAAGTTATTAAATTACTAGAAGTTTACAAATCTTCGGCTTCAGCTTCGGCCGAAGGTTGTGGAGATTGCCGATTAATCGGCTTCGGCTTCGGCCAAAAATAGACCTTCGGCTTCGGGCGCTCACATCAATAACTTTTCGGGAGTTATGTGTGATAAATATCGATGGAACTCATCGTGCCTGGTGATGAGTTCCACCACCTATTCCATTTGGGATGATAATTCAGCGAGTCGAAGCTTAGCAGCTTGCTTAACAGCAGGTTATAAAATATAATATGATGATTGAAATTCATTTCATAAATAACTAATAAATCTTACTCTTATTCAGAAAAAAACAACAGAGTTACCTACATCTCAAATCTAAACTAAAAATAATCGTAAAATTGACCGTATTCCTTATAAAAATCCCCTGTGTAGTAATCAAAAAGCAACTACTAAATGTTTTTGCATGCCGAGTTCATTTGCGAGTTCAAATAAAAAAGGCTGTGTTTCAGCAGATTCAGAGCCCCGACTGCCTAACTAACTTGTTAAAAAAACTCGTACACAGCTCTTGGCAAATAGGTGTTCTCAATTTACGAAAGTCTTTTAATTTCTCACCGTATCGAGTGTGTTTGTCGGGAATTGAGAATTGGGTATGCCATACCAATGATAATATAGAGTAGTTACATAGAGTTACTTATGATATGGTAGTTGTTTTTGTGTTTCATCAAACATTCCATATCAAAAACTGCTAATCTGTGTTGCGTAAATTATATATTTACATATATATAACGTGTCAAATATTACATACAACAGTCTCGGTGGCGCAGTGTTCGAGCACACGGCTTCTAATCCAGAGGTCCGGGTTCGATTCCAGACACTGGCTCACACCAATGACTTTTCGAAATTGTTTTCGGAAGTTATGTGTGATAAATATTGATGACTGAAAAACTTTGTGCCCGGTATGGCAATAGGTTCGCCACCTATTCCATCTGGGACGTAAACATAACGGCGAGACGAGGCTTAACAGCCACTGCCTACACCTTCGGGTAACAAAAGGCGTGAAGTTATATATATATATATATATAAATGTCAAATTTTACATATTATTTACACCACGCCACAGTTCCAATGAGTGGGAACAGCAGCTGTTAATATCAGATAATTTAATAATATTATTTTTTACGGATATCTCTCTCACTGAACGAAGCGCGGCATGAGGCAGTTTACGTCCATATTCTGAGAGGTTTTGATATTTCACCGATCGAGCCAGCTCATACATGCAGCAAAGTGAACTGATTGAATTAATTAGTGAACTGAAAGTTACACTATAAGATATTTCTTAGTACAAATCAAACGGCCCTCATTGTCCTTCATTACAGTTGAATAAAGGCTGTAAAGCACCCGGAACATAGACATGAGTAAGTTTAAGCTACAGTGGTAGATCCAAGCAGTTCGCTGCATGAATGGGCCAGCTCGACCGGTGAAATACCACGACCTCTCAGAAGACCGTCGTAAAGTGGCTCATGCCGCGTTTCGTTCGGTGAGAGAGGTACCCGGAGGCCCACCCCCCTTCCCCGTCCTTTCCTATCCCCTATCCCTTAAAGGTCGGCAACTCAACAGTAACACTAAATGTGTTGCTGGTGTCCATGGGCGGCGTTGGTTGCTTACCATCAGGTGACACGCCTGCTCGTTTGCCTTCCTATCCCATAAAAAAAAAAGATAATGTACAATGCATTGAGAGAGAGAATAGACCAGTCGAGGTATTGGTAGTCAAGTAGGTAGTTCCGCGGTGAATGGGTAGAATGCAATAATTCACCTATCACATTAAATCTGATATCCATTCCATATCGTACATATATTTATGAAATTTAGCATGAAAGAAGAACTATAAGATCCTCTAACTGCTCTAACTTTTGAGCAATACGCTTTGAATGGAAAAATAAACTGAAAACAAAGTTTGAATCTCCTCAATATCTTTTTATCGGATAAATTTTAACGAAAACAAGAATATCAGAGATTTCGTTTCTGTCGGTTGCACTTTTGTACCATTAACTTGATCAATTAATGTAAATCTTCCGCGAAATATAACACAACTTCTCGCCTTTTCTACTCGAAGGTGATGGCAGTGGCTGTTAAGCCTCGTCTAGGCGTTACGTTTACGTCCCAAATAGAATAGGTAGCGAACCTATTGCCATACCGGGCACAAAGTTTTTAGTCATCTGTATTTATTACACATAGCTTTCGAAATTAACTTTGAAAAGTTATTGGTGTGTGTCAGGATGCGAACCGGCGACCTAAGGATTCAGAAATCATGTGCACGACCACTGGACCACTATTCGAGACGATTCGCAAAATATAAATTGAAGTTTTCTATCATAAATATACAGTGGGATTACAATTCATAGTTATTAAGAAAAAAACAAACATTCCAAATAAATTGAAAAAATAATCATTCAAAAATTATTTTCTGTCACTATGCATGATGCTATCGAGAGCATGAAGGTATACATGGTCTCTAAATGGTTAGGTTAGTATGTACAGTGCCATACCATAAATAAACTAATCTGTACCAATGTTAAAATGAAGACTGAATGTATCTCTAATGAACGATTTTATGAGAGAAACAAATATTTAAAAAATACTTTAACAGTTCAAAAATATTTTAACAGTGGTAGAGCCAAGCAGTTCACTGCATGAATGGGCCGGCTCGACCGGTGAAATACCACGACCTCTCAGAAGACCGGCGTAAAGTGGCTCATGCGGCGTTTCGTTCGGTGAGAGAGATACCCGGAGGCCCACCCCCCTTCCCCATCCTTTCCTATTCCCTATCCTTTAAAGGTCGGCAACGCAACAGTAACACTATATGTGTTCCTGGTGTCCATGGGCGGCGTTGGTTGTTTACCATCAGGTGACACGCTTGCTCGTTTGCCCTCGTATCCCATAAAAAAAAAAATACTTTTCATATCGATTATAATGAAACACGGAAAGAATTAAATAATATATTAATAAACATATCACTAACTTTGTCATATAAAAAATAATACTTAACGCCCGATAGGATATTGGGGATAGGTAGGATATTGGGTTTGGGGATACGTAGGATATTGAACACGTCCGACGGGGTAGGCAGCACTGGGATACCCACCATAACCACTCAAACCACCACCACCTGCAATCATATTTTGTCCAATCGCACCCAAATAAGAGTGAATACTTTCAGCGTAAACTTCAATCGCAAATTTGTATCCTGTCAAAATCGATGGACTTTTCAAAGATATTGTCACTGTCTTGCTGCCTATACCGCCAGCTGATACATAAGCTTCACCTTCTTTGTCTGACCTTAGATCAGTGATATAGACTGCACATATGTAATCGTGATAAGGAGCGTTGATCATGATGTCATCTCTACGTTTCCACAAAGCAGGATTGGCTTCTTTAATGGCACTATATATTTTCTTCGAAAATGGTGTAGCATGTCCAATCATTACGTCATTAGGTCGTACAAGCGTTACCAAATATAACAAGGCTAATAACACTAACATTTTTGAGGTCATTTTTAAGAATATATCTCTCGTAAATCAAGTAATAAGAAACAATGCTGATAGTCAAATGATCACGTTTTTAAATAGTACATACTTATATAGTAGATGAATTAGCGCTAATATAAGATTATATAACCTTATGTATACTAATTTACAGTTCACTCTAGAAGGTACTGATACGTAATAATACTAGGAAGTTAATACTGTCATAAGTATTTCATTTAAATGGTCCGAGTACTTCATTATTTACAAAACAAGTTTACGCCTGACTATTCTTAGCAGCGATATTTTCACATGTATATAATAATTTATTTTCCATAATTGATATCGGGTTTTCATTGGTAATAAATGTAAATTTGTCATAATATATACTAAATTTTACTGAGTATAGACGTGTCAAGATGAAACAGATTACTTTGACATTATTAATATTATTATTCACATTTGTTGCTATAATCCAATGTAATGATTTGTTTGTGGGTTATCCTGATCTGACATCGAAACTGATCTATACTAAAGTTCATGAAATGGGTCCAGCAATTTGGATACGTTCAGAGACTTTTACAGTGAATTGTTCGAAAAGTGAACTTATAAGTGCTATCCAAATCACGGATCTAAGACCGGACAAGTGGGGAGAGGCTTACATAAAAGCTGGTGGGATTGTTGAACATTTTGTTACAATAGAATTGGACGGTCCAGGCATACTGCGAGGTTTCAATTTTTGGGTTCAAGTGTTCGCGTTGTAAATAAACAATTTTATGCACGTCCATGGATAATGATGTACACGTTTTAATATATTTAATTCCGAAGACCATTTAATAAAATGTAATTAAGCAATAATTTGGATTTTGATTGATGTTATTATTTTTTATTTCTTCTTAAAATATAAAATCATGCAGAATGTAAAAACTTGTAAGCGTTGAGTTTGTTATTATAAATGACCATAACTTGTCCACCCAACATTTTATCACTTACAGGCAATTTATCACTTGGGGAAAAGTTTCAACCTATTGAAACTGAAGCCAGCTGAATTGTATTTTCAGAAAATATGCATGATTTTACCGTGAGTGTAAATTTGCTATTCAAAAGGGGGGTCAACGGTAAGCGTCTCACATGCTAGTGATTACAGCCACCCATGGACATCTGCAACACCGAGAGTGTCAAATTTGTGTAGCTGGATTTTAGGATGGGATACAGCGGCATTATAGATTTTTGGAGAGATAATAGATAATATCTTACCGATAGTGCCGGCCCAGTTATGCAGTGAACTATGTGGCTCTACCATTGTTGAACCTGTGCTCAAATCTTTAGTAGTTAATCAGAGTTAATTGTATTTATTAAAACCGATTTTGCCGCAGTATTATATATTTTTCTAATGCTCTAACAAAATCTCCTTACGTTAGTTTATCTTCAATATTTCCACATTCGTGTTATAATGTTATTATAAATATAAAGATCAAACAAACGTTAGCCAACAAAAAATGATTTATAATATTTACTTTTTCCCTTATCTTCTTTTCATATTAATGTTACTTTGCAAAATAGAGATGTGGCATTCAGACATTGTTACTTCGCATAACTCTGCAGCTTTTATATTTGGGTACATAAAAGTAACACAACATACATTATTTGTTGTTTGGTTGTAATACATTTTTTTGTTAGTGAGGGGTAGGGGGGTTAAAATACAAAAGGGTTTCTTTGTGTGTCAAGAGTGTATTTGAGGCAAGAGCATAATATTTGTTTTGATTTTGTCGATATATAAAACATATTTATATATTTGTTGAGTATTCATCATTTTGACATACGTGTTGTTATTGTGTTACAAATGTATTGATGTCGTCTCGGTGGTCTAGACGTCGAGCTTTCCACTACTGAATCAAGAAGTCAGGAGATCGAATCCGAACTCACACCAACAAATTATCAAAATTATATTAATTCGATTAATTAAATCTCGATTAATTGGTTAAACATAAACCGTTAACATCCTAATGAATTCAAATGACAACAAGCCACCATCCACTTACAATTAAAACGTCTAACAATTGAAAACTGTAATGGAAAGGGGGGATCCTTGATGTTTTGTCAACTGAATGGCTCCTTTTTATGCAAATCGGGATCTTTCTGCCATCTTTCAAGAGAAAGTTTCGCGCCAACGCTCGCAGAGGTCGCGCCCGATTCATTTAGTGTGGCTTGCTTTAATGTCATTATTTGAATTAAGAATTTAGAAGTGGACGAATTTAATTTGAATAAACAACTGGCAAATTTTAGGTTGGGACCGTTTTTAAGTAAAATATTCTTAAGACGAAGTCCCACTGGCGTTCGATGTTGGAGAGGAAATGACAAGACGCAAGTCTCATAATTTCACGGCATCGCAAACAACTTTTTTTTTAAAATAATATATTGAAGTGATTTTCAATGTTTTTTTACCTTTCATACTTAAATTATGGGCAACGATACTTGTAACCCGACGATATTTTTAAGTCTCAATTTTGCCACACATTTTTATGAGTCAGGATTTCAAAACTAAACTTATAATTTATATAATTTTAAGAATGAGTACTATCGCTTTATAATCATACTCAATGTATTGGATATTACAAGTATGTACTTGTACGTGATTGGGAGAGATCTATGTCCAGCAGTGGATTGCAACAGGCTAATGATACGTATGTACTTCATGTGTATAGAAATAAATACATATTATAACAATAAAACACTCATATATAGAAAGTTTTAACTGAAAGCATATCTTATTTTCTATGTAACAATGTAAGTTCAAATACATAAATATTTATGATAAAATTTTGTCTTCACAACGAAACTGCCCCTTTATATTTGTGCTGTCGGATAAAGTAAAGCGTCTCAAATCCTTCAAGTAATTTGTATTTTGGGAAGCTTCACAATTTGACTTTTGCCAATATTGTTTGAGATACAAGCCTCAGTACCTTTTTTTTTTTACGCGAGGACATGCTTTATGCACACCCCCCGCCTGGGTACGGCAAGGGGTAGTGTGGGACTCCCACAACAGTAAACTGCAATCTAATCCTAGGGTTACCCACTAAAACCTCGCGGCGGCCTTCCTCCGGCGTTGGGGTGATCCAGGATTCGGATAAACCCCTCTGGTCCACCCCGCCGTCGCCTCCCCTCTGTCACGAGGGGGTGCTCATCCTCGGGGAGCCTCGGCGAGGCTCCCCCGGGCGGGGCGGCTCCGACCGTGCGCTCTAAAGAGGCGCGCGGCGGGCGGCGCCCCCGACGACCCTCCCCGATCGCACCGGGGGGTCATCCTTCCCGGGCCGCGACCCGGGCGCACCCGCGGGGTATGCGCCCTCGCGGCCCGTCGGCGGCGGCGATCACTGAGCTCGCTTTCGAGCGGGATCGGCTCTCTCCCGATCCCGCTCAAGCCTCAGTACCTACACATGCACAAAGATCTCAGGAATAAAAAATGTTGTCCTAATTAGATTAATAGTATAGAAATGATAAGAATTAGAAACCGAATAAAGCTTTTTTGATTAATGATTTTTTACAGGGGGCAAGCGAGCAAGTTGGTCGGCTGATAAAAAGCGACTAGGGCTGTTCATTGACACCTGTAATGAACGTGGGGATGAAAATAAAATCGTGGGGCTGGCGACGCCTTTAAAAGATGGTATAGAGGACGGGATATCTGTCTTCAATCTCTCATCAAACGAATAGCAGCACGAAACACTTTACGCCCATTCTCTGACTGGTAGTGTTATTTCATAAGTCTAGCCGGACAATTCATGCAGCGAACTGAGTGCCTCTACCACTGATCCTGGAATTACAAGCCTTTATTTAACATTAGCCAATAACCTATCATGTAGACTGCTTTATTGCTTAAATAGATATAGTAGAAATAGAGAATAGTAAAGCCAAGCAGTTCGACAGCTGCTCGACCGGTGAAATACCACGACCTCTCAGAAGACCGACGTAAAGTGGCTCATGCCGCGTTTCGTTCGGTGAGAGAGGTACCCGGAGGCCCACCCCCCTTCTTCATCCTTTCATATCCCCTATCCCTTAAAGGTCGGCAACGCAACAGTAATACTATATCTGTTGCTGGTGTCTATGGGCGGCGTTGGTTGCTTGCCATGAGGTGACACGCCTGCTCGTTTGCCCTCCTATCCCATAAAAAAAATAAAAAAAAGAATTACGCGGAGTCCCTACGCGCTACTGAAGTGGAACTTTTTACCAGACGAACATTTATAACACGCTTAATTTATAAAGAGCACAACTTACATTTCACAGTCGGTAGTTTTACCAATACACGGTAAAACTACTGACTGTTGAATGGAGATTGGCGGGTTCGATCCCCACTCGAGTATCCCCATCTTAAGGTCTGGGTAGAATTTGGTGACTATTTTATTTAGGAGGATATGCCATATTCGACGACGCATTGTTCTTTGATTTAGGTACCCCCCCAAGATCAAGCCCATTCGATACCCATATTGTAAAATGCATTAAAATACTTATAGCATTGGATTTAGAATGACGTCACATTTTCAAGTTACTATCGAAAAGCCCTTTCATTTGATACCCATATTGTAAAAAAGCATTAAAACTATATTTGAATGAGTGGCGGTGGAGTTTCACCGGTCGAGCCAGCCCATTCATGCAGCGAACTGCTTGGCTCTACGACTGTTAATAATATTATCCAAACTTAGCGTGTATAAAAACGTTAAAATTGAGTTCTAAGATTCAATACATTATAAATATTTATTACATACTTATTATATACATACTTAGATACTTACATAAATTGCAAAATAACAAATATCGATTTAATTATCCTTAAAATAACAAATATACGTCTGGCATGTTCGGTAGCCGCTTCGTACCTACTTCTTGTGTTACAAAAAAAAATACTAGTACAGATAGCACAAAAAGAATTAATTAGAAAGAAATTGCAATAAGGTAAAAATAATTAAGACAAATCAAAATTTAGTTTATGTAATGAAATTAAATACAAAGAAATTAAAAAGCCCTTATTTTACTAGCTACATATTGCATTTTAAGAATTATACTAGTTGTTGCTCGCTACTTCATCTGCGTGGACGCCAAAAAAGCAGGAAGAATACTGTGCCTGTGCCATTATACGGGTTCATCGCTCACCCCCAGTTAGTGATAGGGTGATAATATTTAGCCTGTGTTGACCCGACCCTCTTGGCTATATTTAAGCAAAATTCGACATGTACACTAATGGTTGCAATAAGGTAAAAATAATTAAGACAAATTAAAATTTAGTTTATATAATGAAATTAAATACAGTAATAAATACAGAAGTAAAAAAGCCATTATTTTCCTGCGACCTA
This sequence comes from Euproctis similis, assembly GCA_905147225.2. Taxonomy (NCBI): domain Eukaryota; kingdom Metazoa; phylum Arthropoda; class Insecta; order Lepidoptera; family Erebidae; genus Euproctis; species Euproctis similis. The sequence goes on from LR990106.1 coordinate 21,126,756, forward strand.
TTGCATTTTAATAACTATATTATTTAGTGACTAATTACTTAATGTTTTACAATTCTAATACTGAACTAGTTGTGTTACTCCTGTGTCTGTATGGATACTTTTTATTAAGGTTCCCAAGGTTGGTTTTTCAGTTATAGCGACGTCAAACTAATTATTATTTGTTATTATTATTATTATATAGCATTAAAAAATGCCTTGTTTGTATATTCCTACTAATATTAGAATTTTTGGTTTTGTTTTTTTTTTTAAGTAGCATATAAATTTAAAAATTAAAAACAATATTTTTTATGCAGTTAGTACTTTTGAGACACGGTGCGATAAAAACAGTGCCGCTACTAGCTACTAGATGTCTATGTACAGTCTTTAATCACGCTATGGAAATTCTCTTCCTTGGTTTATATAAGCCGATTTATGTTTTAGTGTTTTATATTACCTATAATACCCGCGAGGGGGCGTTAAAAGCGTTAAACGCTTTTGCACGAGACATTAGAAGTTCCACTTTTCCACTTCAATATAATAACTGCTTTTTCGATCACACATATATGATACATATTTAGGGCCAATATTTGCAAGAACTGTGACCATTTTGCAGTCTTCATTTTCTGTATTCATCATATTGTACAGTATTATATCGTGCAACTCGATATTCCCAAATTATTAAATTTCATGTTGCGTAAATAATTATTTTTTATTTATAAACTAATGAGTTTATTATTAAAATTATCGTTTATCAATGAATGATAGCATATGGACTGATTGATTAATATTCAAGAATAATTTGAGGTCAAACGGTATTTGTTATCAATTTTATGTAATATTCTCATCGCCTCCGTGGCGCAATCGGCTAGCGCGTTCGGCTGTTAACCGAAAGGTTGGTGGTTCGAGCCCATCCGGGGGCGCAGTTTTTGTAGGTTTTGTGTGAAATACTTAGGATCAAAGTACCTGTAACCAACCCCACCCCGCCCCTATTGGGAGCTTTTACAATAACTACTGTCATGTCATACTCTGCTATCTCTTATTTCTCATCAATTATATTTTATACTAGTTTTTTACCGCTTAATTTTTTTATTTTCAACTGAAGTATATTTGTGAGTATCTTATGTAAAACTTTTTTAATTATTTCTGTTTCTTAAAAAAAATCAAGTCACCTAACATTGACTCTGGGAACCATCTTTTTGGCAGAGATGAACCTGCGGGCACAAGCTAGTATACTATGTGATAGTATACCATGCAAAAGTGAAACATAATTACATTATAATACGGTCACCTTTGATCACGTTTGTTTTTATATTCGCTGCTCAACACATATATACGCTTACTTATACTTATATATATTACTTATTTAAATTACTACTTACATAAATATATTATATTACGCCATACTTCTGTCTCATAAAAACGACAGTAGGCAGCGGCTATTATGCCTCGATTCGCCGTTATGTTTACGTCCCAAATGGAATAGGTGGCAAAACTATTGCCATACACCGGGCATAAAGTTTTCAGTCATCGATATTTAATACACAGTGTTGCGAAAATTCATTGGTGTGAGCTCGGATTTTAACCTATGACTTCTAGATTTAGAAGTGAGGTGCTCGATACTATTTAATTAATAATTTCATCAAATAAATCCTTAGAACAGTTTCAACATGAAACTTTTGGATTTTTTTTTTGTAAATATTACGAATTCACCTGAGCTATTTAAACGACAAGACCTTTTTTCGGTTTAATTCCAAATCTTAGATCAACGTTGAAACGCCATCAAGACTCGACTCTCATTGAATATGTAAATCGCAGGTAAAATTGAAAATTCCGCCCCAAAGTCCATTAGTTTCCGATTTCATTCTGGGTTCGTAATTTTTATTAAAGGCTTACCGGCTTACTAAATATTATATACCTACATAAGTACAATATTTATCATAAATGTAATTAAATACAGTAGATTTGATTATATTTGACTTTTTATTTAATGAAAGAGTGATTTCTGCTTCGCTTAGGTAGAAAAAAGCTCCCTCTCCTCCCAATCTCACTTCCAAACTCTTCCCTATCCCGTTTTAAAGGCCGGCAACTGTAACAGTATCTGTTTGGTACGCCTGCTCGATAACCCTCCTATTTCAGGCGTGGCACCTGATGTAGTGTAGTGAAGTAAGATGAAAATGATTGGGATGATGATGATGGACAGGATTGGGCAGATATCTCTCTCACCGAGCTAAAAGCGATATGAGCTACTTCACATCGATAAATGACCGGTCGCGGTATTTCACCGGCCCATTCATGCAGCGAACTGTGTGGTCCGCTGTTAAAAAACTGACTGGACATATCTTTTAGGTTCAGTTAATGAGTATTAGTTAGATAATCAGCTGATTCAAGATAGTACTTCTGGCTTGTAGGCTTGACTTCACCTTAGCAAAGTCAATACTCAAATCTCAATCAGTTTAAGATAATTAATTTTTAAAACTCAATAAAGTTTTTAGGATCTCTTTAATAAATTAAATTATATTATAAACTCTACTAAATCTAAGAGGATGAGGAAAATTAATTGAGGAAATGAGTAGGATTGTATAATTTAAAAATTGACATTTGTAATGTTATCATGTGATTTGATATTTAAAGATTATATATTATTATTACTTTCATGCCATATGGGGTAAATGACCAGTCGTGCCACCTGATGGTGAGCAACAGACGCCGCCCATGGACACCCGAACACATATAGTGTTACAGTTGAGTTGCCGGCCCTTACAATGTGATATGGAAGGTGTTGGAAGCGGGGTGGAAAGGGGAGGGGGAAAGGGATTGGGCCTAGCGAAACGTGGCAAGAGCCACTTTACTTCAATATTCTGAGAGGTCGTGGTATTTCACCGGTCGGACCCGCCCATTCATGAAGCCAGCTGCGTGGCTCTACAACTGTTTGACTATTTTTACTGAAATCATTATATTTCAATTATACGCTTTACATATTTATTATATACCTACTACTTTGTTCCACATCAAATGTAATAAACAAGTAAATTTTGTATTTGTCCCTTTTTCTTTACTAGATTATGCATACAACAGGGTGGTTTATAAATATAATTCATTCTTATAAACCACCCTGTTGACTCCATCTATCTAGTAAAAACTACATCAAAATTCGTTGCGTAGTTTCCGAGATCTAAGCATATAAGAGGACAGACAGCGGCTAAGCGACTTCATTTTATATTATGTAATAAAGTGGCCAATGAACTGAATAAATAACGTTACAATAGGTTCTGGTTGATTATTAGATAATGTAACATCTGTTATGCACTCACCATATTACCAACCGAATATCCCTATTATTTGAACATTGGTGCCCTTAAATAGATCTATCCTTCAAAAGTGGTCGGTTAGTTATAGCTAATTTATACATACATAAATATAACGTCTTTTACTACTAGAAGGTGTAGGTAGCGGCTGTTATGTTTACGTCCCAAATGGAATAGGTGGCGAACCTATTGCCATACAGGGCACAAACTTTTTAGTCATATTTATCATACTCGTACATAACTTTTCAACTTTTTGGTGTGAGTCCGGATTCGAACTCACTGGATCACCGAGATATATTGTCAGTATTTAGAACAGTGATAGATACTATCCCTATCAGTAGAGCGTAACACGACTCACTCTACAGACCAAAATATAACTCTCTAACTAAACGCAAAGCAATACGATATTCTAAGTTTCAGATGTTAAAATTAATCTCAACGAAATGGAAGCCGCCCGGGTGATTAGTTGCCCGTTATTTGATTGAAATACAAAGTTAATGAAACTCAACCAGAAACCTGGAAAAACTAATGAATCGTTGCGATGCTCCAGACGAAAGCGCTTCGTATATACATGAACGATTTTAGAATAATCTTTTTATTTGGACACAACACACACAGCGCCATCTAGTTCCAATTTGAGTAACGAAATGATTTTGTTATCGAAAGCGGGAAACGAGATAGATAGAAATATGAGTGAGGATCGAACCCACCTCAACTGGTAAAATACTACGGGCTCTCAGAATATCGATGTAAAGTGGCTCATGCCGTCTTTCGTTCTATGAGAGATGTATCCGGAGGCCCACTCCTCCTTCCTTGTCATCTTCCTTTCCCACCCTACTCCGTTAAAGACTGGCAACGGAACGGTCGTTGCATACCTTTAGGTGACTTGCTAGCTCGCTTGCCTTACTATTCCATGAAAAATAATGACAAAAGTTAGAGACGTCTGGATATTTAGCTTTACAAAATTAAATATGCCGATCATTGGAGAACAATGCTGTGAGGGAGACAGTCGGATTGACCTGGAGTGTCAGTATTAAAGTTGGGAGGGCCTTGAAGACTGAGGTTTTTAAGAATCATGCCATCTCTATTCCATTACGGTTGTTCCCCAACACTTAAAATAGATAACCGACTCAAAACAGAGTGATTAGGTTTTTAAATGGACAGTGCGTTTTACCACCTTGAACGTCGCTCTCATAATTTGTTGTAGTGAGGTGAAGTGCTGCACTGTATAATGCAAAAAGATAATATTAGGCGGTTGGCTATTAAGCCTCGATTCACCGTTATGTTTACGTCCCAAATGGAATAGGTGGCATTTTCAGTCATCGATATTTATCACACATAACTTACGAAAATATTTTTTTAAAGTCATTGGTGTGAGCCAGGATTTGAAACTGCGACTTCTAAATTTAGAAGCGGAGTGCACGAATAAGATTTAGCTATCTAAATTGTATTGTTACTATATTGTAGTTATATATGTGTGTCTATATATCTCAACTACACAACAACTCTATACAAATGACAAATGTACTGCCATCTCATTCGTCACACGGCCTTATATAAGCACTCACTACGTACTGGATATTTCTTTATTTGTAAGTCATCAGTCAAAACGTCAGCTCCCAAGTGTTACTATCTATCTATCTATTGCTTGTTTGTTTCCTGAACGTTAGAGGTGTGTTATTTTTTATGAAAAATAATAAAATATTATTTATATGAAATATGATATGTATATTTAAGTATTCAATGTATTATATCACTAATAAAATAAATAAATAAAATAATATGTGGGTATATATTATATATATGTTTGAGGATATGTATTTATATACTATACTTTTTTCTTCCTCTTTTAGGGGAGTACTATTTTTTTTTTATTGAAGTAAAACTTCTAATGTCTCGTGCAAGAGCGTTTAACGCTTTTAACGCCCCCTTGCGGCCCTCGCGGGGCAATATATATTATTATTTAGTACTACTTTAAAACATCGAAGTATATATGAAGCTAACTTTTCAATTTGTTAAGCTTGAATTATAATAGTACACAGACATCTAGTGGCAAGTGGAGGTACTAATTGATTTGGAATGTCAATCATATATAAACCCTACGGTAGTGAAACCATAGCGCGATTTAATAAGTTGAGGTATGCGAAGCGCGACCTCTATGACCGAAAACGTAAAAACATATTATTAGTAAATAATCGTGACAGTTCGGTACTCTGCTCTATTTGTTTGTTTTTATTAAATATTATTATATTCAACTATATACTCCAACTGTAAAGTGTAAATTGGTTTAGGAGTACTTTGTTCTGTAGTAAAGCTTATGAACGTAAAAAAATAGTGCATAACGAGTGACGATGAATTAATTTTACTCTGTGAAAGACAATACGACAAAGAGCTTTTGCTTAAACCAAAATTAGTCGTGATTTGAACAAATATATTACTTGTTACTGGATGTACTTACGAATATTTTGGTAATTATAAACTTATAAATTGTATTTTCTTTTGACGTGACAACGTCTTAAATTAGGTTGCGGCTGGGAGTCACTTATGAAAAAGTGTAACGCTCGGTAACGTTACGATGAGTCACCGAACGAGAGAGAGGCCCGCCGAATGCCTTGCGTCTCTCTCCCACTCAACTATGATCGGTCTGCCGCGCGCGCAGCACTAGAGAATTAGGCGTCACTAGAAAATTTGAACCTTCGATCTGAATAAATGTTTTGATTTTCGAATTGATTCTTTAAAATTACAAATATTAAGAAAAAGTGGCAGATATAAGAAAACTTGATTTAAACTGTGTTGAGCAAGAATTTTAACATCTAATTTAAGTAAATGTTTTAATTTTCAACTTCATCATTTACAATTACAAATTTTAATTAATTTCAAATTTATTTAGCAAAAATTTGAACCTTCGATCTGAATAAGTGTTTTGATTTTCAAATTGATTCTTTAAAATTAAAAATTCATCCATTCAATTTCAAATGTTCAACAGGAATCACCACTCTCAAAACAATGGAAACGGACGAGCAAATGCCTTCAACTTAATTATATTCATATCAATAAATATTCTACCGAGAAAAAGACGTTGTCACGTAAAATCTTCGCCCGTAAAACCGACTTTACAGGCAACCAGATTTTTTTTAATTCATCACATTTAAAATATTGCAAAGCATACCTAAACAACATTAGCTATTTACAGTTTTCTTTATATATTACATAAAACTATGTTATTTATCAAGTAACTTGATGTATAATTTTCATTTATAATTTTTAAGAGAATTAATTTTATATAAATAGTAATAATATATTATTAAATTATATAATATTTTATATAAGTTAATAATATATTTCAAGGACAATTTAATGACAAACTGACTTCAATCATCACTCATGGTTTATACTCATGGATAACTAATCTTAAAAAAAGAAACATTTATAAGTTCAGATTATGGGTTTAAATAATAGTCTGTTTCTGGTCCTCGGTGAAATAATTTCTATAAAAGGGCTTTTCGATAGTATGTTGAAAAATGTGACGTCATCCTAAATCCAATATTGCGGAATAAGTATTTTAATGCATTTTTACAATATGGGTTGAATGGGCTTGAGCTTGGGGGAGTACCTAAATCAAAGAACAATACGACGTTGAATATGGGGTATCTTCTTAAATAGAGGAGTAATTACCAAATTCTACTCAGACCCATATTAAGATTTATACTCAAGTGGGGATTGAATCCGCCAATCTCCGTTCTACATTCAATTTTACCAATGCACCACGAGGCCCGTCGTAATGCAAGTAAGATGTGCTATTTTTAAATTAAGCCTGTTATAAATGTATGTTTGTTACAAAGTTTTACTTCCATAGCGCGGAGAGACTCCACGCGATATTTTTTTTTTTATTATGGAATAGGAGGGCAAACGAGTGGGTCACCTGATGGTAAAATACTACTCACCGCCCATGAACATCGTGGTGCGTTGCTGTCATTTACGGTAGTAGGAGGGGAAAGAAAGGGAAAAGGGTATCTGACCTCCGAATACCTCTCTCACAGAACATAACACGCGGGACTAACTAATTCACGCCGATATTTCTATAGGTCGTGGTATTGCACCGGTCGCTCTGGCCCATTCATGCAACGAACTGCAAGACGCTACCACTGTTGAATGATTTATGTTTTAATTTATCGTATTTGTTGTGCACTTATTTACCTGGAAAACTTATATCTTCTCTATCACTCAAATGGTTTGCTGGTGGAAAACTCAATGATACTCGTAAGTTAAGCTCGCCATTTTCATACATTTGTTGTGAATTTCTATTATTCAGTAATTTTATCTTTGTGTGCAATAAATTGTAACATAACATAACTTCACGCCTTTGTTACCCGAAGGTGTAGGCAGCGGCTGTTAAGCCTCGTCTAGTCGTTATGTTTACGTCCCAAATGGAATAGGTGGCAAACCTATTGCCATACTGGGCACAAAGTTTTCTGTCATCGATATTTATCACACATAACTTCCGAAAACAATTTCGAAAGTCATTGGTGCGAGCCAGTGTCAGGATTCGAACCCAGACCTCTAGATCAGAAGCCGTGTGCTTGACCACTGGGCTACTGGGCTATATTGTAAATAAATAATTAAAAAAGATTGCAAATTTCTTCTACATTAATCATACAAACTTTATCTTTATATGTAAATAAAAATATCATACAAACGTCCCAATTAAATTGATTTGCTAGTAATACAATAATGTTCGAAACTAAAGTTTGAATAAAAAAGGATATATTATAAAAAATATTTACGAAAATAGAATAAAAGTATTCTAAGCTAAGAACTAGGTGGAACTTCCATATTGATTATGTCAACAGTCCGCAAACGATATATTCTTAGAATCAAAGATATTTTCCATTTGAGAATTGAATAATAAATAAATTGAATCTCTCTTGAAATTAAACTATAAAAACCACCATTTTCATTACCTCATATTTAAAGTTGCACAATTTCCAGGTAGTAAATTCTAATTCCAGGTAGAAGAAGAGTAGTAAAAAATTTATAGGTAGTAATAGGTATTTAAAAAATATTTAAGATATCATACAGGCAATCAGAAATATACGAGACAATAGGTTACCCGTTGTTTTTCGTATTCAAAAATGATCTGATTTTGGCTAATCACAAAGTCAATAGATAATAGTTACCAAATCGAGAAAAAATATTAATCTGATATCCCATAGACAGAATATCCCTCACACATCGGACGTACTCTTTAAGTTATTTTTTATGGTATTGGGAGACAAACGAGCAGGCGTGTCACCTGATGGTTAGCAACAAACGCCGCCCATGGACACCTGAACACAATTAGTGTTACAGTCGCGTTGCCGGCCCTCAGAATTGTATATGGAAGGTGTCGGAAGTGAGATGGGGGGCAAGGGGCTGGGCCACTGGATACCTCTCTCACCGAGCGAAACGCGGCAAGAGCCACTTTAAGTTGATATTCTGACAGGTCGTGGTATTTCACCGGTCGAGCCGAATATAATGATACACACGTAGTTTCATTTTATTGCGTTAAAGGGGTTAAGAGTTATAGACGGGTCAAAAGTAGCACTAAGTGATTCGTGTAATGATACACTTGCGCGCTGTCTAGCTAGTTCCCTGCTTGAACATGACTGACACGCGGCCGCGTGTCTTGATAACCTGTAATAACCGCGTGCCTCTCTCACAAATCTAAATCAACAACTTTAAATAAGCGCAAAGGTAAATAAGATACCTTAACAATCCAAGGTTAAACTAATCTTAACGAAATGAAAGCTGACTGTTAATTATTTCGGAATTGTTTGATTAAATTTCAAAGTGAAAGTCAAACAGACCTTGTAGAACTAATTGAACTATATCGAAGTTACGAGACCGTTTGTTTACTTAAATATTTTTAGAGAATTGTATATTTGACATAGAACCAAAAGGACGTTTTTTTTTGTGATTTATTCGACGTTGCCAGAAGGTGCAGTATGTTTTGAGTAAGAGACTTATTACACATATTTACGCAGGGCACACTCTTCACAACATGCCGTGCGGTTGCCGTTAGATTGTTCACACATCAATTAAAATTCGGGAAAAATTTAATGTATTACCACGATTTAATTTTTCGCGGAACTGAATTTTGCAACAGAATTCATTGAAACATTTGGAAGAAAGAAAGTAATATCGTATCCCATGATGGATTTGTCGCAATATCTCGAACTTAATCTAATATTTTGTTAACATTGAAACAACTTTTTATGGATTATATCGCGTTTATTTAGAACTTGTTTTCATAAAAAAGAGATTTTTTTGTTCATTACTCGTGAAAGTGATCTCTGTAAAGAGTTCGAAACGTCGGCAAATAAATAGAAAATAAGTTCTAAATAAACGCGATATAATCCATAAAAAGTTGTTTTTTTTTTATGGGATAGGAGGGCAAACGGGCAGGCGTGTCACCTGATGGTAAGCAACCAACGCCGCCCATGGACACCAGCAACACATATAGTGTTACTGTTGCGTTGCCGACCTTTAAGGGATAGGGGATAGGAAAGGACGGGGAAGGGGGGTGGGCCTCCGGGTACCTCTCTCACCGAACGAAACACGGCATGAGCCACTTTACGTCCGTCTTCTGAGAGGTCGTGGTATTTCACCGGTCGAGCCGGCCCATTCATGCAGCGAACTGCTTGGCTCTACCACTGTGTTCAATGTTATGAATGTGATTCGCGAAAATCTTTTGTTATATTAAACAGATTGAAATTCTGATTTATAGAGATTTATTGTAATCTTTTGTACGTATATATTTTTTTAAATAATTAGCTAAGGAATCGCATGTTTAGGCCAAATGACTCTTTTTCGTCAATTATATATATAAACAAAAAATCTTCGGCAATATATAAATATAAGAAAATTTAATATTAAATACATGCCATACAATTACCTATGTGAGTTACTGGCTACGTTTAAAAAGTCTTCTAGAACACAATATTAAAAAAATAATAATCTTGCATTCTGACACACAAAAGTGAGAAATCCTAACATTTTTTTTTAACTGACCTGACATCTCAAATCGCATAAGAAAAATGATTAAACATAACATATATTACACTTTTACTATTGATACAAAATATTTATTTACAAATTTGAGAAATTGAGAAAACCTAATACAATATAGCAACATTGCATTAGGCCATTTCTCGAATTCGCAAAAATTCGAGCATGCCATAGCTTAAACCCATTTGGACCATAACATACAACTAACTATAACATGTTCTATAAAGGATTATAATCAATTTGCGAGCTGAGTTCCACCCAGATACGTTCAGCTCCTAGTGCTCATACTCCCACTCGTACATCTCAAACACCAAGCGTCAAAGGGAAAAGCAATTCGCATTTATAACATAACTATCGGACCCGGCGAACTTTATTTCATTTCTTAAGCATAAATTAGTAATGCATTTATGTTAATATAACTATTGAACCCGGCGAACGTTTTTTCACGTTATAAGCAATAAATTAGTAAATTATGGATTTTAGTGATTGTTTTATTTTATCGGTACGCGAGACAGAACCACTGCGCGACGCAACCCGCTATGTCTCTCCCTTCATAAATCTTCTAAAATATTCATTTAAATTAAACGCTGGCCACAATAATATAAGCATATTGAATGTATGTACAATGAATTGATTATTAAAGCGGTAATATTGAGCAAGTTTCGTAAATAGTTGTCGTAAAAAGTAAAGAAATGAAAATTGCCATTGTGGGTTATCCCTGAGAGATAGACATGCACCATCGCGGCCTTTTTAAGGTGCTTAATAATGTAGTACATTATTTTGATTTATCACTTAGGGTTCAGCCAGCGTTTGCGATTAAAACTCCAAACCTCGAACGTTATAGTTATTTCTTCACTATATTATGCAAGGATTACACATAAAAACCATCCTGTTGAAACCTTCGATACCTATATTAAAAAATGTCATTAAAATCAGCTGAGTAGTTTCAAAGATATAAACATGTAATGGGACAGACAACGGATAGCGACTTTTTATACCATGTAACGATGACTAGTTGACTCGGTAAACTTTGTGCCGACTCACTTCGTACTTTGTATCTTTACAAGTAAAAAGAGGAGTGCTCCTCTTCCATTGATAGTGGTGTGATGATATTATATAAATAACATCGATAAACGGGCTATTTAATATTAAAAGATTTTTTCAAACCGGACCCGGCGTTTCTGATATTAACACGTTCAAGCAAAACAAACAGACAGTCTTAATCAGCATATTAAAACTATAAAAGTTTTACATACCTACTAGCTTTACGCCAAATCCCTTGCGGGGTAAGCAGAGAGAACAGAGCGCTATAAGCTACGATTATTACACACCTCACTCGCTTTTTTGACTTTCATAACTCTTTTCATGCACGCGCGTCGATTTCTGAGGCTCCTAACATCACTTTCCCCCAGAACACGCTTTATTTGGTCATGGAATGTGTTTCAATATAGAGTTAATATAATAACAGTCAGACCAGAAACATAAATAATTACATTGACATAGCCCAATTATGTTCTTAAATATAAACTTATTGAAGTACGGAATAAATTGAACGCGAATAAATTAAACGCACTTCTTATTACCAGAATGATTCTGCAGTAATGTTTTAATTTGCGCATTGGAAATATAAAATAACAATATTTGCTCGGAACGCCAACGCAATCACACTAACAACACTTGCCAACTCTCAATGTATTAATATAAACTGTAGCAAAATTTAACTGTAAAATAAATTTTTAAGTAAATTAAATATAAATAAATCCTTCACGACTGTACCTAAAGGTATAGATAGGGGACCATTAGGTTGACGCTATGTTGTCTCCATAGGCCAAGTTGTCATATAATAATTTTAGTCATCAATGGTCACATAAATTTTGAAAACTTATTGTGTTTTATCGAGTAATCAAATATTGTGTGTTTTTATTTCAGTTCCAAACTGAATTCTCCAATAAAAAATCTCCAAAATTACTTGCTATTGAGGCTTTTTACGCAATATGCTTCTCCTCATGACATTAGCTGCGATAGTCCCGTTGAAATTGGTCTAGGTGTTTTAAAGTTTATCCATGATAAACAGCCCTATAGAGAGCCAAACAATTTGTAAACTGATACTTTGTTATTATTATCGTGGTTTGTGATTACTAGTAAAGGCATACAATAAAGGTATTTAGGTACTGAAAAATATAAAACATACACTTTAAATAGGTATATTAATTTTTTTGTTTATTTCTATAGAAATGTCTATTACGAAAACGGTAAACAAAATAAAACTCTCCACAGCTTAATATTAATTTAAATGACCCGTGTTTGTTGCTTTGAACACAAAAAAGATCACAAACAGACTTCATTTTCACGATTTTTTTTATTTTATCCATTTCCTGCCCAAAGGCCACGTTATATTTATTTTTTATATCGTTTATATTTTTTTAGTATTTGATGTAATTGCCTTTTAAAATCATTTCAAGGACTGTGGATGTTTATAATTCTATTGTTTTTTCTTACAGCTATTCCAAATATTTAGTGTGTATGTGTATCGCCTCCGTGGCGCAATCGGCTAGCGCGTTCGGCTGTTAACCGAAAGGTTGGTGGTTCGAGCCCACCCGGGGGCGCACACTACTTTTTGGATCTCGGGAGCAGTAGAAATATAGGGTTTCCATAAAAATAAATAAAAAAAACTTTTATTTAAATGCATTTAAAAAAAGAAATTAATCATTTTCTTAAAAGTATATACTCATAGCCGACGTAACGATAATATTTAATTCTAATACATTTTTAAAATATGAAATATGAATCTACAAAATGAAAGGGCTTCTTGAGAGTACTTCGAAAAATAATGTGACGTCATTCTAAATCCAATATGGCGGATCATCCAAGATAGAGTATAAACATTTATTTTTAATCCACTTGTTCAATATGCATATCCAAATTAAGGACTTCTAAATCCAATATGTCGGATCGTCCAAGATAGAGGGAATAGTTACGAGAGTAATTTGAAAAATAATGTGATGACATTCTAAATCCAATATGACGCAACAGATAATTTTAATACACTTCTTCAATATGGACACCAAATTAAAGTGCTTGTTCAGAATAAATGGTTAAGTAATGTGACGTAAATTTTAAGTTTTTTTTTTTACTTTTTGTATTGAATAAAGCACGCAGTCTCTAATATTCTTTTATCAATGTAACTCTTAGATCAACGTCCAAACGCCATCAAGTCTCTATCCCATTCAATATGTAAATCGCAGCTAAAATTGAAAATACTTTTCGTCCATTAGTTGAGCAAGCGGTTTCGTTTTGGGACTGAACTCCGTGATGTCGGGCTTGTAATCTTTATTAAAGGATTTCCAAGAGCCCAGTATTGATTAAGTTAACATTGCTCATTTGAATTTTCATTTTAAGCCTAAATGAACCATCAGGAAACGGATCATATTTCCCTTGGGACGAAAATGTTGTTTAATTTAAAAGTGGGTAGTTATATTATATTTAGTTATTGTAAATATTTTGATATCCCTCAGTTCGAGGAAATAGTAATAATTACTGTAACTTCACGCCTTTAAAATCCAAAGATATGGGCAGCGGTAATTATGATCTTCGTATTCCTTAATAGTACAATGAAATTTTGGTATAACGTTGCTTCATGTGAAGCACAATTCTACCTTAGCTATGAGTATAATTTCAAGTTAATTCATGGCATCGACTAAATTATTAGTAGTATAGGCGCATAATTCGCCTACCCCTTCGGGTAATTAGGTCGTGAATTTATTTCTGTATTGGGCACTGATTCAATATGAATATTCGTGATATTTTTTTAGTTGATGGCTTGTTTGTGTTAAGAGAATAGACTCGTAAATATATATTTTCTCCTTTTAGATTCCTCTAAGAAATCCTAATTGACTTATGTTTATTTACCTATTAGCCATAATTCATATAAACGGGAATATTATTCCTTTTTTAACCAATGTCCAAAAAAAGGAGGAGGTTCTCAATTCGTCTGTATATTTTTTTTAATGTGTGTTACCTCATAACTTTTGACTGGACGAAGCGATTTAAAAAAATCTTTTTTTATTTTAAAGCTGGTGCTTCCCATTTGGTCTCATTTTCACCAGGTCTGATGATGAAAACCAGGAGAAATCGAAGGTAACCACCGAAAAATGTATGCGGGTATGGTATTTTTGTTACGTAATAGTGATTTCTTACGGATATGCTTTACTATGTCAAAATATGATGCTGCTGCGCTGATGATGAAGAACTCCTTTGCGGTTAGGATTTGGGAGACAGGACTGCTTTTGGTCGATAGAAACCACTTAGTATTATGTAAGGCTAACGTGTTGTTTGAAAGGTATGCTTGCATGTACACCTGATGCTGCTGTGATGATGATGTAGCTACATAGCTCCTTAACAGTTAGGATTTGGGAGACAGAACTGCTACAATTGTAAATATTTTTGTAATTAAAGATGGCCATGTTAAAGTATTATGTTTTGTATATTGTACTAAGTAGATAAATTAGTTGGGTTATTTATCGCTTTTTAGTTACGTAAGTAGGTACTTTTTCTCTTTTGTCTTCTTGAAGTCGGTTTAACTTTTTTTTTTAAGTAATTTTACCTTGTTTTGATGAATACTAAAAGTGGTTTTTAAATGTATAATAAATAAAAAACTACGATTTAACAAAATGGTATAATATTGAAAAGACCTTAAGCAAATAAACATGTTAAGAACTTATTCTTCTAAATTAAAATAATTAAAAAAAGAAAACACGTTATCACTTTGTTTTTAAGATTAAAAAGTTTATATTAGGTACTCTTATACTAAGTACTTTAATTTCATAAATATTTTAATTTTACAACCAGCACGTATTTAGAAGATACTTTTGAAATATGTGCAGATGAGAACAAAGAGTCCTATGTTTCTAAGGTTTTATATTTTTTTTCTTAAATCATTACCCAATAAATAAACAGGAATTGTTTACGACACGAGTAATCCTTACAATACGAGGCAGGAACCACATAAATTGTCGCCTTAAGAAAATGTATCTTTTTAGGCGTACCTACTGTGCAATAACTGTAACAAATTATTTTGTAAGTGCTTTTTATATATTCTTTTTTTTTTCATGATATACTTGTCTTACTATAATATCTTATTATTTGTAATTATTTTTGCAAAATTCACTCCTAATACTACTATTTAGGTATAAATAGCTGTAGTAGTAACAGTAAATTAACTCCATGTTAAGAAATACAGAAATACTGGCTAACCCAGCGAACGTTGTCTTGCCAAAAAAGAATGTTTAAAAATCTGTGTGTCTGTTTCAAAAAATAAAATAACGACAATTTAAAAATAAATTTAAGATGGCCTACCCTTATCATTTAGGGGGATAAAAATTGATGACGTCCTGTCCCCAGACCGATATGCACACAACGTTTCATGAGAATCAGTCAAGCCGTTTTGGAGGAGTTCGCTAACAAACACTGTGACACAAGTATTAGATAAAACTTTCAAAAACATACGAAAATGACACTTCTGATACAGCAACACAATGCTAAAACCACAAGTTCATCGTAATATTTATAATAATGGCAAAGAAAATAGACTATTTAGGTATACACGCTCCAAGAATAACATGCAAATTAAATTTCAACATTATTTGAATAAAAATCGTAACACATTGAAAAGAGTAATATAAGTGAGCGGTTCTATTTTTTTTTTGTTCCTTGCGAGTGAAAGAACGCAATATGGTTGTGGAGTGGCTCTTAACCGTACTCAGCTTTTTATGGCGCAACCGGCTCGGCCAATGTCGAGCTCTAAACAACTGAAGCCACTCGAGCAACTTATGAGCACGAGACTTCAACGTTATAATTTTGCCTGTCATTGAGCAATAATAATATATGTATAGTTTTACTTACATTAAATACTCAAATTTAGGCAAGGTTGCGAGTTCGAATCCTGGCACACACAATTGACATTTCGAAATTAATTAATAATAACGGCAAATCGAGGCTTAACAGTCACTAACACCTGCGGGTAGAAAAAGGCGTGAAGTTATGTTATATTTGTTAATATTATTATTATACTACGGTTGATTATAGAAAGGCAATCTCATTATCAGTATCAGTTCCTCATAATCATCAATTATTGCACAAATTGTGGACCTTGTCCAAATACAACATGTTCTGGAGGAAGGTAATGTTAGGAACCTCAACAAACGACGCGCGTGCTTGAAAAGAGTTATGAAAGTCAACGAAGCGAGTGAGGCGTGTAAGAATAGTGCCTTATGGCGCTCTGTTCTCTCTGCCTTCCCTGCGAGGGATTTGGCGTGAAGTTATGTGTGTATGTATGTTTGTAAATTGTGGAATATGCATACATATGCATTATGCTCGTTTCCTTTGCAAAAATATATATATTAAATATAATATTTAGACCAACTGGAGGAACACAGTTTCGTTAGATACCGTTAGTGTCTACATAGGCTATACAATACCTAGCTTTTGTTTAAAAGTCAAGCTGAGTATGGATGTTGCTTCTTTAAATAAATGAAACACCTATAAAAATGTCAGATCTAAAAGGTTTGCCGTAGCACCCAAATTTTCTCGATCGTAGCGAGGCTCAATTGCCGCTATCAACAACTCTATCTTTAAATGGCGTGACCGTGTAATAATACTGTTAAATTAAAACATGGCAACAACAAATTTCTCAGTTGTATTTACCAATTTAATTAATCTCGCCGTGAGTAATATCAAAGTGCAAGACGTAAAAATATCATTAAAATTAATTAAAGTGTAATCACAGGCAATGTAAGGAAAATTTCCGACAATTAATGACTGATTTTAATACGGAATGGCAACACTCGCCGTTATATCTTGATTGGATTTTTTTTTGTTTTTTTTAATTTTCGCATTTCATACGCAAAGTCCTTAATTTGATTGGCAAGTTTTAACAATTCAAACAGTGCCATCTTGTTCCAATCTTAACAATTATGCTTGTTTGATAAAAATCTTATTTTATTTGTCCACCAAAGCTAGATATTATGTTGCTTTATTTGTAGATTTCGGACCCAAATGTTTGTGTTCAAAGGAGGTCAGACTCGTCGATATAGCCTGTTCCCTGCGAAGATTGCTCACACATTTTAATAATAATATTTTATTCTATTTTGGTATCTTTATTAACATTATAATCGTGTATATTTGTTAAGGTATTTATATGTAAGTTTCTTAATCACGAGTAAACCGTTGCACCTTAAATGATATTTGGCATATTTTCATTAACAGAGGCTACTGTTCATTTCAGTAATGTATTTTATAGGATAATGCTTGCAATTTAATATTATTTTAACAAAACATAAGTCTGAAGTTTATTTGTGAATGATATTGATGATCATAAAACCCGGTGATGCATTTCCTCGGAAGTTTTGTGTTTTTAAAATAATTGTATACATGTATGTAAGCAAAACAATAATTAATTTACAGTTTAGAAATAATCATATCTTTATTATTTATATTTGTATCTATTTTGCGATAAAATGCAGTGTGAGGTCCTGGTTTTTACCGATCATACTGGTTCACGCAATGAAGAGCGCGGTTCTACTACCCCTGATGTGGTTCTTTGGTTTCTTTTAAATCAAAGGACCGCATACATAAGTTTATAGCTTTTTTGAATTACAATTTGCTTAAATGATAAACGTAAGAAGTACTTATTATAAATATCTTTGTTGTGAAACATAAAAAAATAGAACAGTCAGTTACTTTTTTTGGAGGAAACTAGACTAAATATAATTGTAAATAAGTAATTATTATCTATCACATCGGAAGATAAATGTGTCATTTTGGAATATAAGAATCATATTTTGGTCTTACAATATTATTATCTGGAGTACAATCGCCGTGAAAGAGATAAATAGAGACCGAATAGTAACGGAAATTGAGTCGACCCGTTTTACTTGAATGTCATATCTCATTAAATCATTGACAAGCTACTTTTCTGATAGCAGCTAGTAATGTTGTGGATCACGTGGAGAAACACGTTTAAGTTATTATAACAAATCCCTAGAAAAATATTTTATATCTTCAATTTTTTCCACGTGTCTAAATCATCAACAATGCAACAAACAATGCCTTGATTTTCAGGATACAAAAAAATGGTCAATGCCTTAGTTTATATAGACAGGCTAGTTTTTATTTATTTACCCCTCTAACCCTTAGAATCGTTTAAAATAAAGTTTAAAATAAAGACGCTTTCCGTTGTCTGTCCCCTTAAATGCTTAAATCTATAGCAGAGAAAAAGTGATAAATCCAAACATAACATAACATAACTTTACGCCTTTTGTTACCCGAAGGTGTAGGCAGCGACTGTTAAGCCTCATCTCGCTGTTATGTTTACGTCCCAAATGGAATAGGTGGCGAACCTATTGCCACACCGGGCACAAAGTTTGTCAGTCATCGGTATTTATCACACATAACTTCCGAAAACAATTTCAAAAAGTCATTGGTGTGAGCCAGTGTCTGGAATCGAACCCCGGACCTCTGGATCAGAGGCCGTGCGCTCGCCTACTGCGCCACCGAGACTGTTATGATAAATCCAAAAATTGCTTATTTTTTACTGTTGATGTGGCACAAAGTTCGCCGTAGTCATATAATCTTTTATTTGTTTCATTTGATATTTATTTTGATATAGAAATATTATGAACTTATTTTGTAAATAATATTGCAATATTTGCCGCTGTCCTGCTCTCTATTATATGTAAATAATAGAAATACAAGACAAGGGTATACAATACAGTAGTTACCCCTTTTAAAGGCAGACAGGCGTGAGTCTATGTATGAGTAAATATAAACTCGGCTGACTCGTTCCCTACAATAATATACAGTGATTTATGATAAGGGGTGATAAACAAAATTTTCTTATTTTGAAGAAGTGCCAAATATCCAAAAAGTGTGTTATCGGCTTGTTTTTATGTTTCATGATATCAACTACTTAATTCGCCAATACTTTCGCCTGAGTAATTTAGCCCTATAAAGAGTAAAATTAAATATTTTCATCTTAATGTTCCAGAGTACGAGTACCCCACTTCTGAATAAAATGTCGTGATATCGAATTCGAGCACACACCAAAAACTTCTCAGAATTCAACCCCCAATAACAAAGTTCGCTAGGTCAACTAGTATCTAATTAAGGTTATATTACCTCCAAAGCTAAGCTAAGATCTTCCTACGCGCCAAAATAATATAGGACTTGCTTGACACGTAAAGCGGTTTTGGTGCAGCACGTAATATCAGACATTTTCTCTCTTTGATGTCCTAAATGCGTTAAAATAAAAAATAAAAACCGGAAAATCTTGTGCCAAATTTTAATTTCGAATATTTATCGACTTTGCAGTAGTAGAGCCACGCAGTTCGCTGCATGAATGGGCTGACTCGGCCGGTGTAATACCACGACTTCTCAAAATATCGACGGAAAGTGGCTCTTACCGCGTTTCGCATTGGTGAGAGAAGTATCCAGAGGCCCAATTCCTTTCCCCCTCTTCCCATCCCACTTCCGCCTCTTCGACATTCCATTGTATGGGCCGGCAATGCAACTGCAACAATGTCTCTGTTCAGGTGTCTCTGGGCGCTGTTTGATGCTCACCATCAGGTGACACACCTACTCGTTTTCCCTCATATAGCGTAGCATAAAAAAATACAAATTAATTTGCCAGTCACGAATAAAACAGTATCAATTGTGTTAAAACAGGAAATTCTATTCGTGGAAAATAAGTGGAAAGTAAGTAGGCTCTGCTATCGAAATATATAAGTATATTAAAGCAAAATACATTAATATACTTATATACTTATTTAAGCCTCGGTGGCGCAGTCGTCGAGCACACGGCTTCTGATCCAGAGGTCCGGGTTCGATTCCAGACACTGGCTCACACCAATGACTTTTCGAAATTGTTTTCGGAAGTTACGTGTGATAATATCGATGACTGAAAAACTTTGTGCCCGGTATGGCAATAGGTTCGCCACCTATTTCATTTGGGACTTAAACATAATGGCGAGAAGAGGCTTAACAGCCGCTGCCTACACCTTCGGGTAACAAAGGCGTGAAGTTATGTTATGTTATGAAATAAATTAACGTATTTACGATTAAACCAACTGCCTCTTGCAGTTAGTTTAATTATAGACTTGGTTAATTGTTGGCATTACTGGTAGAAGTAAATTTATTTTTAACAATAAGTCTTCTCTTTGAGATGTGTCTTTGGCACACAAAGAACAGCTGTCCTACACATTAACTACTATATTACTCTCTGTCTATAACTTATCGGAGATCATGATAATTTTGTGTAATTGGTCATCTCAAATTTGAAACAAGAAGTCTTGGTATCGAATCCGGCCTGACGCCAATCACTTAATGGATTTTTTTTCAGAAATGGTGTATGACAATAGTTTCTACCACCTTTGTCTCGGTGGTCCAGTGGTCGAGCACCCCGCTTCTGAATCAAGAGTTCGCAGGTTCGAATCCTGGCTCACACCAATGACTTCGAAGTTATTTTTGAAAGTTATGTGTGATAAATATCGATGACTGAAAAAAATTTGCCCGTTATGGCTATAGGTTTGCCACCGATTCCATTTGGGATGTAGACTTATCGGCGAGACGAGGCTTCAAAGCCGTTGTCTACACCTTCGGGTAGAAAAAGGCGTGAAGTTTTGTTATGTTATGTTTATTCTACCACCTATTTTACTTGGGGCTTAAATATTGGCGAGCGTAGGTTTAATCGCCGCTGTCTACGTCTTCGGGTATAAAAAAGCGTGAAGCTTTAAAAAATAATTCTATTTTTTTAATTAAAAAGAATATTAATTTTACAAGTTTCCTTCAAAACATTCAATTACCACCAGAAATTATTTGTACATTTCACTTGTCTAATAAGCATAAGCTTGCTTGTTGTCATTGTCTTTTTCTTAAAAAGTTCAGCTCCTTTATTCTGTCTTTATCTTAAACGGTCTATTAGAAAGAGAGGCACGAACATAGCAAACGCGATTCCCTTTATAATCTCTATAGTAATTGCTATAAAACCATAATGGAGTAGGTGCGGAACACAAATGTTAACGGCTTTAGTGTCTCCTCGTGCGTCCTAGAGGAAAATTCACTATTACATAATAATATAATATCTTGGACACAAATCACACAGCGCCCTCTAGTTCCAAATTAAGCAACTAATTGCTTGTGCTATGGATACTTGATAACGGATAATAATAAAAATATACTTTTTCTTTTGTAAATACATACTTATAATGCATAGAAAAACACCCAGACGCCACACAAACATTCATGCTTGTCACAAATATTTGTACTCGGGTGGAAATCGAACCCGCCAACCTCGATTCTGCAGTCGGTAGCTTTACCAATGCACCACGAGGCCAGGTATGCTATAGCTTCACGACGTAAATAGCCGATGTAGGCAGCGCAAAATTTTGCCTTGACACGCTGGATTTGCTTTTTAAAGCCAAGTAGAGAGTCAAAACCTATTGTCATACGTCAGACCAATCGCACATAATTTCCGGAAAGATTCAGAAAGTCATTGGTGTAGAGTATTTGATTGACTTTTGACTCTGTTTCGAGACCTTCGGATACATATCTTGACAAACTAAATCATATAAGCGACTTAACGGATTTTATAATTCTTAAGAATCATTGACAATATACATACATACATAAGCTCACGCCTGTATTCCAGAGACTTTGGCTTTCCACAAGCTACGATCCTGACACACATCTTTCGCCTCATCCACAGTCATACATCTCGTTATGCATTTACGTCGGTTTCGGGTGCTACGCATTTTGCCTTTTTTAAACAGACCATTTATTTGGTCGACAATATAAAAATAAAAATGCCCTAACAATTTTATTTCATGTTTTATACCTATTTCATCTTCAATAGATGTCTATTTCATAGTACATTACAGTAAACACTCGTCGATTTAGAAGTGTATAGGTTCTTAAGATGGCTACGTCTTATTTGTTATGTTTTTTGTCATCTTGACATACATCTGTTACAAGATTAGTCCGTGTTAACATTATTTCGCTTTGTCTTATTATGTCTAACAAAATAGTGCTCGACTTGGGACAACAGATTATAGCACCTAGTTACATATAATAATACCTTGGACACAATACACACAGCGCCCTCTAATTCCAAGCTAAGCAACTAAATGCTTGTGTTATGGATACTAGATAACGGATATTAATACATATATACTTTTCTTTTGTAAATACATACTTATAATACATCGAAAAACGCCCAGACGCCATACACACATTCATGCTTGTCACAAATATTGGTAGTCTGCCGGGGATCGAACCCGCCAACCTCGTTCTACATTCGGTAGTTTTACCAATGCAGCACGAAGCCCGTCAAACTATGAAGACTATGAACAGTCTATGATGTGCAAACAAAGTTACAAAAAAAACACATATTAAAAATTAAAACTATATTATCAGAGAATAAACAGTAGTAGGTAGGTTGCACTATCAAATCTTTCCATTCAACCAACATCTGTGACCGTACACCGTACGTAGCACTTTATCTTTGAAAATGTTGAGCGGATTATTTTAAAGCTTATTTTAATGGTCGCATTTTGCACAAGTTATGTTCCGGAAATGCGACAGTTTACTTTGCTATTTCTACGGACAATATATTTATTATCCTTTGATTCTTAATCCTTTAATGGGATTCGTATTAAAATATTATTATACCTTTGTGGATACAGTTTTTTAATTTTTATAAAAAATAACATAACTTATTACCGAGCTATTGGTTCGACAAAGAGTTTTACTACTATAATCATAGAATGAATGATTGACGGGCCTCGTGGCGCATTGGTAAAACTATTGGTTGCAGCGATGAGGTCGGGGGTTCGATTCCCACCCGAGCACAAATATTTGTGACAAACACAAATATTTGTGTGGTGTCTGGGTGTTTTTCTGTGTATTATAAGTATGTATTTACAAAAGAAAAGTATACATGTATTAATATCCGTTATCTAGTATCCATAACACAAGCATTTAGTTGCTTAGATTGGAACTAGAGGGCACTGTGTGTATTGTGTCCAAAAAAAAGATTATACTAAGAAATATTTACTTATTATTTATTCTTATTTTTTAAGAATACACATGGATTGGCAAACTTCGAAACTCTCCGCCTTATGGTTTAAGGAGTTCACTTAGCCTATATGTATATGCATGATGCATTAAATAACCAAACTAATTTCACTCACGTTACCATGCCTTTGAAAACTACTTCGTCCTTCAATAAATTGTATGTAAGTTTTGGGGGATTCAGTATTTATTTCTCAACATAACATAACATAACTTCACGCCTTTTTCTACCCGAAAGTGTAGACAGTGGCTGTTAAGCCTTGACTCGCCGGTACGTTTTCGTCTCAAATGGAATAGTTGGCGAACCTTTTGCCATACCGGGCACAAAGTTTTCAGTCATCGAAAGTTATCACACATAACTATCGAAATTAATATCGAAAAGTAATTGGTGTGAGCCAAGATTTGAACCGGCGACCTCTTGATTCAGAGGCGGGGTGCTCCAATACTGGACCACAGTGACGTTTTTATTCATTTATTTCTTATTTCTTTTCTTATTTGACTTTATATTATTTGTAACCAGTCAAGGATTCTTTACAAAGTTTATCCCGTCTATCCTGAATGAAAGAAAAGTCAGACAGTATAAATACGGTAAATATAATAACAGCGATAAACTATGACAAAAGGATGTACTAACAGCTAAAGAGACCCAGTTGTCAACAAAGCGGATCTTTATGGAGCCCTGAAATGTTATTAAAACACAGGAGCACCTCAATACCAAGAAGTTTATTTAGCTTTAAGTTTAATCTACTCTACTGGGCTTTATATTTTATTTTACTATTTCTTCTACAGGAATACTTACGCCAAAGACTCTAAAATTGATCATTTAGTTATAATTCAGTTCAAAAATGATACCGCTACTAGCCCTGAGCATTTCGAGATAGGTAGAAATAATACAGACCCTGCACCATAATGTTCTTAATTCTATCACCACCTTCATTCATTTGAGGGGTCTGATTATGCATGTAAAATATGTGTATAGGCAGAGGTATTTTACCTCAACAAGCCGAATGAATTATATGGTTCCAGGGAAAAGGTAACGGTGTCTGTCTGTCAAACGGTATGTCACTCAACAATATTTGTTATGATTTCTGAAAAGTCTTTAAAGCTTACAATTAAATGTCATAGTTTCGTACTGAAAATAAAACTCTCTGTAACAATAAAACTGGAGTCCCTCAGTCAAATACAATATAAACAATTCTGTATTTTAATAAGAGCCGCATAAATTTACCGCACCGACCCAACATGTGACGCCGTCGGCCGTCGTACTTACATTTTTCCTGTTTTGGTTTAAACGTTACCACTTTTAGTGTTCATCTATAAGCGACGTTTTATTTTGACTATATACTATACAGTATATTTATGTACATTTAATTTCAAGATGTAACTGGTTTGATCTGGATCTTAGAGATCAATGAAATACATTTTCGATTTATTTCTTGATTGCTTGACTTTTTTTGTTTGAATAAATAATGATTGAAGAATTATACGTAATATTAACTATAAATTTTTGTTATTTAATTATTGGGAATTTCAGCTTATCATTTTACCAATAGTTTTTACTAAAAAACAATAAAAAGATATTTATCCCTAAGATTTTCGCGAATCACGCTCATGACATTAAAACAACTTTTAGGATTATATCGCGTTTATTTATTACTAATTTTATTTACTTCCCGACGTTTCGAACTCTTTACAGAGTAAAGAGTTCGCGATATAATCCTAAAAGTTGTTTTAATGTCAGTAAAGAGATAGTTAGATGGCTAGTTAGATAAATTATTTTCTTCAATGTAAGCAGTTTCATAATATTTTTTTATAAGTAAATCGTCAAAATACCTTATTTAAGATTAGATTTCCATAAGCTTGGAGAAGGGGTTGGTTAACCTTTTATGAAAAATATACTTATCCTAAATCGTACCCTGAACAAATAAGAAAGGGACAGCACTCACTCACATGTCGAGGCTTTTAACAATAGACCTTCAACATTTCGTGTTTCTTTAAAGCTCCAGAAAGCTGTAGAGATATACAAAATAGAGTTAGTTTCATCTACTGAGGTCCGGTTTATTAGGCGTAATAATAGGTTCTATTTTTTTATTTCGGGAAACCGAGAGGTCTATTTATGTTTTGCTATTCAAAGCCTAGTCGTCTCGGTGGTCCTGTGGTCGAGCACTCCGTTTCTGAATCAAGAAGTCATGGGTTAAAATCCGGGCTCACACCAATGAATTTAAACAACACTGACTGTCATTGTGCCCTGTACATGCCAATAGGTTCCACCAACTATCCCAGTTGGAACGTTGAATTCGGCGAGTCAAGGCTTAATAGTTACTGCCTTACACCTTTGGGTAGAAAAAGGCATAAATAATAACTTATCCCTCGTCACACTACTAAAATAGAAGCTATCGGAAGATAAGAGATTCGTCCGGTCAGGTGGGCCAGGATGTTGGTGGAATCCTATCATTCAATTAAATTAAAGAATATTAAATGATTTAAAATAGTAAGTGTAACATGATATATGATTAAATTTAACAGATTTGCAAGAATAAAGCTACGGGTAATGTTCTTTTAAAAAAAAAGCAGCAGCTAAATAATCTCATTAAAACATTGATCAGACTATCAAATCGGCTAACACATCATATTGTTGCCATCGTAAAGAACAACAAAACCTAAACAAGATCCTGAGGCGAAACTTACCAATTCAAATAAAGTAGAGTAATGCTCGTAAAAATGTAGCTAAAGTTGCCTCTCCTACTCCTACAGCTACATACTGGTGCAGCTCCTGGCGTGATTTATACTTTTCTACTTTAATATTTCCACACAAAGATAAGGCGGCTGCTACTATTGGAGCACTTCGATTGATCATCACTCATAAGCTGTCCTCGTTACCGGTGTAATGAGGCTGAATCATTCTTTTGTGTGGCTCAATGCCAAGTTATGTTCTGGTCATGTGGTAACCTATAAAGATTCCATATTATCTGTGGTTATCTAACGTAAACTTACTGCGCACGTAAAGTTACTAGTACTACTACTGCTACTCCATACTTTTATCTTTATTAGCTGGATTTATGTCGATTATTTAAGCATTATGATTCAGTCAGCATTTAAAAACTTTTTAAATAATATTTAAACAGAAAATGTTGAAAATAAAAAAGACAATTTTATTCACGGTGATCCATTGCATCTTTTATTAAATTCCATGCTGGCACAGCTACGTGGGGATTGTGCGGCTTGCAATATTTTGGAGTTTCATAAAGGTAGTTGGGAGCCTTAATCCTTCTTGTCTAGACGATAAGTGGAAATGTCATTGTTTTCTTTGGTGCTACCAATTCGGCTAACATTTTGGGAGGATTATGTTATAGACTGTTGTGTCTGTCTGACTGTCGAGTTAAATTTTAAATGTTCAATTTTTTTTGTAGACAGCTTAGATGATGAGAATATTAGATGATGGGTATGGCTCCAATATAACGAATGATTTCTTATTAGGGTCCCGAGTTCTCATTTCCGTTCATAAATAATAAAGTTATTCCCGCTAATAAAGTTGTTTCCGGTTTATGGCAATAGGTTATGGAACTGAGTCTGGATCTGGTATGTTGCCATAGCTATGACTGTCATATAGTATTTATTGTGGGCGTGATGTTAAAGTTTCTACACTGACTACAAACAAGATATTTTATTTAAATTACTGTAATAGATTTTTTTCAAGATTTGAGTCAGGTATACAAATTTATATTCTAATAATATATCTCTTTTTAACAGAAGCATTAAGACAAAGTTAAATTCTTCACACCTTTTTGATTCTTTTATTTGGGAACGTCCTTTTTTGAGACCCTTCAAAATAATGTTTCATCATCATCATCATCATGAGCCCAGATTAGTCCACTGCTGAACGTAGGCCTCCCCCTTAGCGCGCCATAACTCCCTATCTTGTGCCAGCTGCATCCAGCGACTCCCGGCTGTTTTTATGAGGTCGTCTGTCCATCTAGTGGGGGGACGGCCTACGCTACGCATACCAACCCGTGGTCGCCACTCAAGAACTTTTTTTTCCCCATCGGTCGTCAGTTCTTCGAGTGATGTGGCCTGCCCACCTCCACTTCAGCGTGCTAACTTTATGGGCTATGTCAGTTATTCTCGTACGTCTACGGATCTCCGTATTTCGGATCTTATCCCGTAGAGATACACCGAGCATAGCCCTCTCCATAGCACGCTGAGCGACTTTGAGCTTCTTAATACGGCCAGCATTAAGAGACCATGTCTCAGAACCATATGTCATCGCTGGTAATACACACTGGTCATAGACCTTGGATTTAAGGCACTGAGGAATTTTGGACGAGAAGATATGCCTAAGCTTCCCGAACGCTGCCCAGCCGAGTTGGATCCGTCGGTTAATCTCTTTCTCGAAGTTCGCTCTACCTAGTTGAATAGTTTGTCCTAGGTAAACATAGTGATCGACAACTTCGAGGATCGCATCTCCAACAGTTACCGGTACTTGAATGACATGGACATTGGACATGACTTTTGTCTTGTCCATATTCATTCGTAGACCCACTTGTTGGGATAACTTGTTAAGATCCTTGAGCATTGCACCCAGATCCTCCAGCGACTCTGCCAAGACCACGATATCATCGGCAAATCGAAGGTGAGTGATGTATTCGCCGTTGATATTGATGCCTAGCCCGGTCCAATCTAGGAGCTTGAAGACGTCCTCCAATGCAGCGGTGAACAGCTTCGGAGATATAACATCTCCTTGTCTGACACCTTTCTGCAGTGGAATAGGCTCTGTACTCCCATCTTGGATTCGAACTGACATATTGGCGTTTCTATACAAACACTTCAGCACTTCGATGTATCGATAGTCAATTTGGCACCGCTGAAGAGACTGCAGCACCGCCCAAGTCTCGACGGAATCGAAGGCTTTCTCATAGTCCACAAACGCCAAGCATAGAGGTCGATTATATTCCTCGGTATTCTCTATGATCTGGCGTAGAGTGTGGATGTGGTCTATGGTACTAAAGCCTCTTCGGAAACCGGCTTATTCGGGAGGCTGGAAGTCGTCGAGTTTGCGCGAGAGTCGATTTGTAATGACTCTGGAGAACAGTTTGTAGACATGGCTCAGGAGCGAGATTGGCCTATAGTTTTTCAAGCGGGTCCTGTCACCCTTCTTAAAAAACAGCACCACCATACTCCTGGTCCATGCCTCTGGAACGTCGCCCCCGAGCACGACAGAATTGAAAAGCCTCTGAAGGGCTCTTAGAACCGGCTTGCCGCCTGCCTTCAGTAGCTCGGAAGTAATTCCATCGTCACCCGGTGCCTTCCCGTTCTTTAACTGTTTAAGAGGGATCTCGTACAGACTGACGTCCGGGATATCTTCAGTAAAGTGTCGAGTTAGCTTGGATCTGGGATCTGGAGCCAAGCCGACAACAGGAATCTGTGAAGATTGGTATAGCTGTCCATAGAACCTTTGAACCTCTCTCAGGATCTCATCTTTAGAAGAAATGACGATGCCGTTGTCTGCCTTCAGCTTGGTCAATTGACTCTGCCCAATAGACAGATCTCTTGCGAATACTTTGGTGCCTTGATTACGCTCAATGGTCTCTTTGATGCGTACTGCATTGTACTGGCGAGTATCGCGTCGAATACTCTTGGAGATCTGCCTATTCAGTAGCCTGAGGTCGGACCAATCAGCTGAGGACTGCACCGACAACTTCTGTCTTTTCTCCATGAGCCCGAGAGTGTGTTCAGAAAGTTTTTTGGTTCTATGAGCACGTTGGTTCTTGAAATATTTGGTACCAACTGTGTGGACTGCTTCCACAAACCTGTTGTTCATATCGTTCACTGTTTCGCATTGGTCTAGGCATTCGAAGCGATTATGAAGTTCAAGCTGAAAGTTTTCCGGGTTCTGGTACTGGACAGGTGTAGGCCGGAGTATAGATCTCATCCGTCGCGAACGTTCGGCCTTAATACAAATATTCAGCATGCCACGGACAAGTCGGTGATCGCTCCCAGTTTTTACTCTGTTGATCACTGTGACATCACTAAATATATGCCGTTTATTCGCTAAGATGAAATCTATTTCGTTCCTTGTAGAACCATCGGGGCTTATCCAGGTCCATTTCCTTTGAGGCGGTTTCCTGAAGAACGAATTCATCATGTAGAGGTCTTCCCTCTCCAGGAAATCAGCCAGGTTCTGCCCTCTTTGGTTTCTCTGTCCAATTCCATATTGCCCTACCCTCAGCTCATCGTCTTTCCGTCTGCCTAGTTTTGCATTAAAATCTCCCATAACCACCGTGAACTCGGTTTTGAAGGAGTGGATGGCCTTCGAGATATCCTCGTATAAAACCTCCACCTCTTCGTCTGGGTGTGTCGAGGTCGGTGCGTAAACCTGTATGACCTTCAACGAATATCGCTTGGATATTCTGAGTATAAGGTACGCTACCCTTGTCGACACACTCGTAACCCTGTCCACGTTAGCTACAAGAGATTTGTGAACGATAAACCCGACACCACCCTGAGAGGTTTTGTCGCCTTCCCGGTAGTATAGCAGATTGCCAGACCGTAGGATTATAGTGTCCTCCCCCTGTCTTCGGACTTCTGATAATCCCACGATGTCCCATCGCATCTTGCTCAATTCTTCTTCCAGCTCGGCAATCTTCTCGTCGGTCCTAAGTGTGCGGATGTTGTGTGTTACCAGGGCCAAGGGTCGTTTTTTGTGGTAGCCGTATCGCGACCGGGGATTCTTAGCACCCCTCACTCCGCCGTTACCAGACCCGCTACCATAGGTCAATGGAATAGCGGAGTCGCCGTGACTAGGGGCCGTCCATGTTACGTCGTTCATTTGGGGGGTATTTGCCGTAATCGCCACGCTTGGCAGGCGGGTTGGCGATCGCAGTAAGCTATGTTTGTTTGCTATGTTATGAGGAGAGAAAAACGCTGCTGCCCATTTTTCTTGCTTTTCTCTTAGTCGCCTTTTACGACACCCACGAGAAGAAATGGGGTGGCGGTATTCTTCGCCGCACGCCACACGGCTAAAGTTTTTTACGTAACGGCTAAAGTATTTTTAAGTATTCTAGATATATATATAGATGCGTATAATGTTCAGAAAAACATTGTTTTTCTCAACATATACATATTATAACAAAGTTAAACGAATTATATCTTCGGTTACAAAAAATATTTGGTATAATAGACAACTTTATTTTTTCCTTTGAATACTGATTAACATCTTTACTCTGGTTTATCATTAATTACCAATCACTCTTTCACGTGATAATATATAATATGATCTTATTTTTTGGACATATATATAACCAGAATATTAATGTAATTAAACATTATTTTGAAGGGTCTCAAAAAAGGACGTTCCCAAATAAACGGATCAAAAAGGTGTGAAGAATTTAACATTGTATAATGTAACGCACAAAAATGTGATCCTGATTAATTATTTAGGTACTGGCTAGGTACTGCCTCCTATAAAAGCCTTAATCTATAATCGATATTCTCGACACTTAAGCACTTAACAAATTCAGGAGCCCACAACGACCCGCTAATGAAAATACGACACCAGTTTTTGTCGCATAACTTCATTAGAGGAGTTTAAAGTAACTTTGTGGAGACATCAGCTCAGCTTTGATGGATAGAGGGTACAGACTCGGATGGCACTCGGTATTATTATTAACAAAGTTTATTCAGCGGATTCCCTTGTTTTATGAAATATGGACGGCTCCATCGACAGTGACGATAATTTATTGAAATGTCACCGACAGAGTGAGAACGGGGTATTTAATACACGCCGCTGCTAAATTATCTACTGCTTCATGTTTCATTTGTTTATGTTATAAGTAGGCATATTTGATGCCGTTTTGAAAGTCGAACCCATTTATTTAGGTAGAGCTATCAAAGTATTTCGGTCATTTTATAATAACCTAGTTTTAAATCTAAGTTATTTTAACGTTAATGACGTTTCAGAAATAAGGTCTAAAGTTGCTTATTGGCCTTTTGGAACACTAATGGATATATGACATATTGCCTATACTATTTTAATATTCCTATTGGGACAGAAATGTATATTTTTGTGACATCAGCAATACATTGTTTCCAAGTACATCGAGATTCCAATTATCGTGATAAAGATAAACAGTCTGAAATATAGTAACGGAAATTGAATAGACCCTTTTTACTTGACTGTCAAATCTCACCAAATCGGGGACAGGAAACTTTTCAAATGGTAAATATCGAAACAACCCGTCTTAAAAAACATTTCCGAAAATTGATATTTTTTATTATTTAAAAGCTTTTTTATTAGAAACTTTTATTTAGTTTCAACTGTCCCCCGGTGGGTCAGTGCATGTCTGTAAAGATATTAAAATTTTTTTTTTTTTGGATTTATTATTAACTTATGCGAGAGCTTGACACGAGCCAACTTTTATGGAACTATTTATCCTACTGCTTAGAAAAAATGGAAGTTTTTCATGAGCATATTCATAAATTCATACATATATGTGTATGTATATCATTTTTTTTAGCATACCCAGTAATTTAGAAGGGTGACGAAAGGATATATCCTACTTGCCCTAGAGCTATCAAGCATACCTGGTATGCTACATGCTGAAACATCCATCTGTAATAGTCTGGAAGCCACATACAACGTTTATGCAATAGTATTGAATATTTCGTTTAAAAAAAACTTTAATACCACAGATAACTGAAAAAAGGGTTCTTGTTTATATAATATCGAAAAAAAATAAAAATCATTTTTCTCCGCGCTAAAGAAACGAAACTTTGTAACAAATATACATTGAAAGTATACTAAATTTAAAAAGAGCACATCTTACTTACGTTATGGTACGGTACGGCCTTATCGCATATTGATAAAACCATCGACTGTGTAAGCGAAATTGGTAGGTTCGATCCCCACACGGGTATAAATATTTATCTGGGTCTGGGTAGAATCTGACAGAATAAATAGAACTCTACTTTGAATGATCTGCCATATTTGATTTAGAATGACATAAGGGACCATTATTATTCAAGTTACTTTCTACAAGTCCTTTCATTTGATAACCATATTGTAAAAATGCATTAAAAGTATATATTCCGCCATATTGGATAAAAAGTGACGTCACATTATTTTTTGAGTTACTCGTAAGAAGCCCTTTCATTTGATACCCATATTGTAAAAATGCATTAAAAGTATTTATTTCGGCAAATTGGATTTAGAATGATGTCATATTCATTTATAATGTCACATAAAAGCGTTAAACGATTGCAAGAGAGATAAGAAGTTCCACTTCAAAAAATATATTTATATAGTCACAAACTCAGAAATATTTTCTCGCAAGAAAACACACACCAATTCGTTCCTGAAGCTTATGCTTGCTTCACTTGGTTTATTGAACAAATTTGTTTTTTCTTTTATTATTTACTTACTTCCTGAAAATAAAATGAAATGCGACCTCAAAAATATTGTGACAGTTTATAAAAGTAGTCTATAGATCAATATAAACAGTCATTATAAGAACAATGTCCCACTAATTCGTAATTACAATTCATAGTGCCATAAACGGTACGTTTGCAATCAGAATATCCATCCGTAAAACCAATTAACTTAATTGGGGAAGTGACTCAATTTAACTTTTACGAGTTTTTTGTTGGTTTTTTCTTTTCACAACAGCTTTATATTGCCTTTATTAAATCTAGTTTTAATTAGGGATTAATTGACATGTTGGATCAATTCGATTCTTTCCAAACTGTTCTGAGTTAGTGGATTTTTGTAAAAGCGTAGAATTATTTTTACAGCATATTTACATAACATAGCATAACATGACTTCACGCCTTTTTATACCCGAAGGTGTAGGCAGCGGCTGTTAAACCTCGTCACGCCGTTATGTTTACGTCCCAAATGGAAAAAATGGAAAAGGTGGCGAACCTATTGTCATACCGGGCACAAAGTTTTCAGTCATCAAGTATAGCCACTTGGCTTGCACCACTTGCCACCTAGCACCAGATGATACCCTTGTTAGTTTGCCAACTCTCCCATAAAAGAAGTTTATTCTATCTACCCTGTAATACATGTAGTGAAATGTATGAATAATGTATGAATGTTCTAGCAATAATAAAAATATGTGACGTACTATCCATGTCATGATACTATTCGAAATGAAAAACGAAAATGCAAACAAATTTCATTTCTAACAGCTTAATGTCTACATCCTACACAAAAGTGTCCAGTAGTCAGTGTGAAGAATACTATTATCTAGCAATGTTATGTTCCATGTTATCATCACACGAACGCTCTCGTGTTAGATTATTGGAAAATCGTCTCAGCACAACGTTATAAAGTGAAATAGAATAAAGTTATTGTGCTAACGGCATTCAGCGGCCATCTTGCACTTATTTGCGATCGCAAAACTTGGAATTTATTCTATGGACTGACTTCTTAATGTTAAATCTTGAGACTGTTCTTTAGTAGTGACGATGGTCTAGTGGTTGGGTAGTTTGGCTTTATATTAACCTTAATTTTTTTTCATAATAATCACTCATTACAAAAATAAAAATGTTAGGTTAATAATTAAGACGCCAAACTACCCACTAGACTAGGGTTAGGTAATCCCTAACCCTAAAGATTCACTTCACCTCTGACTCTCTCACCCTTTACTCTCTGACCAATAATGCCAGAGTAGGTGGTGGGGAGAATATAGAGGAATTAACTTAAGTTTTTTCTTTTTACATTGATTCATTACCCGAATACATGGTTAGCTTATTATGCTGATTATTCAACCTCAAGCAATAAGCGACAGAGTCTAACAGTATACATCAGCCCAAATTTTTTATCGATCTTTATCACGGGAAAGGAATTACGAAATGTCATCAGTCAGTCAAGCAAAATGGTATTAATGAGATCCTCTTCCACCTGTACATTTCTTTGATGCTATATCTAATATATACTTAAATATATTTACACAAATAATATTATACTTTCACATCAAGTCGCTCTATTTAAATGTATACTGACAAGTGTTGGTTACTGTCACGGGTACCCGTCAACTATAACACAAGAACTACTTATAAATATTTTATATATAAATATCTAAAAAGCAGGAGATAAAACATTGACGTTATCAACGAGAATGTACTTATTTGCAATCAATATATTATATATTCTTATCGTAAAAATGCGACATAAATATCTCGCGGTTTGACCCGCATGTTAAAGATAATACTGTAAATTATGCCAAAATATTATGTTTTGCTCGTAATGAAGAATGTTTGAAATGTTACTAATGTTTGCAATATACTTATTTCTGTTTGTGAATGTGAATTATATCAATATTGTGTCAGCCGTTTCAGCGTCTAGTCATTTGGACAAACAAAAATTATTCGTTGTTGTTATGTTTATTGTAAAATTTTATATTTAGATTTTTGAGAATTTACTTTAAGAGAAATATTTTCCCCTTAACTTGATAACAATCATTTGAAAACTTATAAGTGCAAATAATATTCCAAGGAAAAAACAATAGGCATTATCATATGTTTTATAGTCAATACCATTTACTAGTTAGGTTTAGACTTAAGTCTAATAAAAATAACATATTAAGTGAAATATATGTGAACTCAGGCAACTACATGCCAATTTTCATCTAATTCTGTTCAACGGTTGACCCCCCATCGGGTGACAAACATCCAAACATTTTCACAAACTATCGTATTTGTAATATTAGTAAGAATCCCTAATCAGATAAGATCAACCACTTACCAACATATGTACAAATATAGGTATTGTAAATGTCTAATAATTTAATCAGAAGCACTAGTTTTACGATTTAGCCAGAAAGAGAATCTCTTTGGTTTTTTGTGGACATAAGTATTTGTAGGTTTTATTTCGTATATTTTCGTATTTTCTGGTGTTTTAAAATAAAAATAAACTTTAACGTATAATTATATATATTCTGCAAATAAGATACACAATAAGATTAGATATTATTTTTTTGTTGATAAATATTGAACTTTGAAATGTATTTTCTGACATTAATCTTATCCGGTTTAACTGTAGTAAACTAATACTAACAATTATTGTAAAAATTTGCTATGAAGAAATTACTGTTATCGTTAATATTTTATTTGCTTGTGTGTGAGTTATGCGACAGCAAAGTTTTTACAAGATGTCAACTGTCAAGAGAATTAATGAAAACAAATATGATACAGAAATCATTTTTGGGTAACTGTGAGTACCTATTTATTATTAATACGTATATAATTTTTAATTAGTGGGAACTTGATTTATTAATTTGCCATATTTATTACATATGATTACTTGTTTTATTTACTTATAATTCACCCAACTTCACGCCAAGAATATTGTGGCGTAGACAGAAAGAACAGAGCGCTATAAGTCATGATTCTTACATACCTCACTCGCTCTTTCGACTTCCAAAGTACTTGTTATATAGCTATGCGCAGTTACAAGTTATAAACATGATCACAGTAAATAGCACCGAAGGCAGTTGATCTTAAAATAAGCTCATAGTTATAAAATACTGTAAGTGGATACTATAACTCTACTATGACCTTTTAACCTCCAAAAATAGCACATAAATCTGATAAATAAAAGTACATACATTATTTAATATTATTACAGATAATTTAGGTACTTTAAAATTGAAAAAAATAAACTCATAAAGATATTTTTATTTCATCTACGTTCAATTTAATTTATCTACGTTGAACCTCAATTTGTTGTAATTAATCATACCAAAACACTCATTTAAATAACAGACAAAACAAGACAAACTATTCAAATTAATAATCAAAACTAGCGAATATATATTATTTTACTGACGCACATGATATATTATTATAACCTTAGAATTTCCAAGTAAGAACTATAATTAAGTGTACTTGAGGCGAATAATTATGTGATTCAATTTGTACACAAACTGTATAACAAGTATGAGGAATACACGTGTTCTCGTATTAATTCTGTGTATGTGTAATGTGTGTGTTGTGTTGAATAAACGTTTTGAAACCAGATGTAAGCTGGTGAGGGAATTGTTAAAAGTTGGTGTGCCTAATGATATGTTTCTTGGACAATGTAAGTTTTTTATCTACCGACTTTTATTTAAAACCAGCGTTTTGTTTAAATTTAAAAAAAAAATCTCTGCATCTATCTGCTTCCCGCTTTTTCGAAATTTAAACTTGTTTTTTTTTATTTGTGAGCACTTTATTAGAAAACTGGTTTGAGAGATTCTAAATTTGGGTAAAACCTATTTTCTGAATTCTTTTTGACAGATTTTACTACGATAGAAGTCTGCTTGGCATAATTTGGGCCTCTTTTAACATACACGGCTTGAAGTTAGAAAGGTCAGACGAAAAGTTATTGTAATAATGCTAGAATCAGTTAAATAAAATACTGTTTTTTTTTTGTTTTTTTGCTGATAACAAGGATCCGTGATTAATGTATTTCCTTGATTATATTCTGCAATTATCTGTTGACTTCAACGAACTGATTTATTATTTCCTGTTGTTGTTACCAACGGACACGAGAAATGTACTTACTGCGTATATAATATTTGCTGATATTTGAGGAAAACCTTGACATTCAATTTTTATCACGCTTGAGGATTTATTATGTTTAATTTAAATATCGTCATCATTATCATTATATAGTATAAAACACAGTCGCTTGCCGCTGTTTGTCCCCTTATATGCTAAGATCTTTTAAACTACGCAACGGATTTTGACGTGGTTCTTTTTTTTTAGATAGACGGCATCAACGGGATGGTTTTTATGTATAAATCAGGTATACTGAAGCACATAAAAGTGATAATTTTCGAAATTTTGCGCTTGGATTGGAAACCACATTATTATTTTATTATTATTATATTATTATTTTCAAAAAAGTCAGAAAATAGCATTTGTCTATCTCTTAGGGATAACCCGCAATGGCCATTTTTATATCTTTTCTGAGGCAATACAAAGTTCGCCGGATCAACTATTTTGTATATACTTCAATCTTTATAGAATACTAGCTTTAACCCACGAAATGAAATGAAATGAAAATGAAATACAACAACAACCGGTAAAATATATTTCTCTGTAACAAAAAATAAATAATTTTGGACTTTATAAATTTTATACGATATAAATGCAGAGTTTTAATTTAGGATATTTTTGTAGTCTATTTTATAAGTTTTTCCTTCGGATGCAAATATATGTAAATTAAAGAAAGACGGAAAAAAAAACCTACATTACTTCTAATACTTCCAAGAATATGTGTACAAAGTTGCATGATAATCGATTGAGTAGTTATCGCGTGAAAGCGTAACAAACAAACTTACATTCACATTTATATATTAGTATAGATATAGATATAGATCATAGAATATTAGCTTGCGTATTAATTGTCCGATCTTGATTAAAATAAAATAAAAAACCTATTGTAACATTAAAATAACTTTTTATGGATTAAAATGATCTCTGTAAAGAGTTCGAAACGTCGGGAAATAAATAAATAAATAAACGCGATATAATTCATAAAAAGTTGTTTTAATGTTATGAATGTGATTCGTGAAAATCTAAGAAATAAATATGAAAACTTAAGGTTTTACGATGTTAACATGGTAAGGTGTTGCCATTGCTACTTCATATCTACTAATGAAATGTAAGGTACCATGAATTAACTAATGAATCTAAGTAACAGATTAATTTGTTGTGTAAACGAGACTAATTTGTTATAGAAGATAATGATAATAATATATTCCTAACTTTCTAAAATGATTCCGACCTCGCGACCTCTTGATTTAGAAGCGGGGTGCTCCACCACTGGACCACCGTGACCTTGTACAATTGTCGGAATTATTTTCGAAAGTTATAACATATGTACTCGTATATCGACGACTGAAAACTTCGTGCCCGGTATGGCAATAGGTTCGCCACCTATTCCATTTGGAACGTAAAAATAACGGCGAGTCGAGGCTTAACAGCCAACCATAAAATTCTTGACCCAGTGAAGTCTACTGTATTCTTGGGTATTACCTTAGATAATACGTTACAGTGGGGCCCACAAATAAAGTCTTTAGCGGGAAAACTTAGCTCTGCTGCTTACGCGGTTCGAAAAGTTCGACAGCTTAGCGATATTGTAACCGCCAGAATAGTTTATTTTAGTTATTTTCATAGCGTTATGTCATATGGTATATTGCTATGGGGCAGAGCAGCTGAGATTCAGTCCATTTTCGTTATTCAGAAACGAGCAATACGGGCAATTTATAATTTGGGTGCTAGGGTCACCCTCAGAGAACGTTTTAAGGAAATTGGCATTTTAACGGTTGTCTCCCAGTTTATATATGATAACATCATGTTTGTGAGGAGAAACTTAGACAAATATACAAAGCATAGCGATGTACACAATTTTAATACTAGAGGCAAGCATAAGCTTGAATTACCGTATCATCGCCTGCACAAGGTACACAAGTCTTTTTTGGGAATGGGTGTACAGTTTTATAATAAGTTACCTGCGCATATTCTGGATTTGTCTTATGATCGCTTTAGGCGGGCTGTGAAGGGTCGTCTCATTGGTGGTGCATACTACACCATCAACGACTTCATGACTGACAAGTCGGAGTGGGACCGTCAAATTGCTTGCTCAACGCGGATTTTGTAGTTTGTGTATTGGAATTTGTTCACTTTTTCGGAGTGGAGGCGTTCTGTAATAATTTCTGATAGCTTTTTAATTGTAAATTTGCCTTGATATGGTGTTCACATATATGTATAATAGAAACTTTTTTTTTATTTTTTATTATTTGCTACAATTTTTGCACAACGTTACCACTCTAATTAAAAGGTGTCGCGTCAGTTGTGCTCGACTACTGTGATCGCATAGAATTTCTTAGTTAACTTGTAGGACGTTGATTTTAATTTGGTTGGATCTTAATTGTGATTGTCGAGTATTCTGTTTGCTACACCTTTTATTCACCAACCTACTGATTTGTTTTCAGTAGTGATAATAATGTTGTTATTTATTTGAAATGGTTTGAAAAGAGTATTTGGCACATGAGTTTCTTGCCCGATTCTTCTCATGATAGCCCCTACACTCGGAATCGGGCCGCTCGTGGCGATTGCGTCCGTGTCTTTTTTTTGTTCCACGGAGGCACTTTCCACTAGCGCTCGTGTTTGTTTTTTTTTTTAATTAATTTTAAATCATAATGTTATCTGTACTTGTTGACTATTTTTAAGTGTCTGTGAAGACCTATAAAAATAAAGTTATTTTGACTTTTGACTTTTTTTGACTGCCTACTCTTTCGGGTAGAAAAAGGCGTGAAGTTATGTTATGTATGAATGTTTATACCTAACTTTCAAAAGGATTCTAGACTAGAGGAGAGCCATGAACACGCTCCGTGGTCAAATTGACAGTCTCCTTTTCAAAAGTTTAAAACCGACGCGAGTATATGACAAGATTTACGAAAGACAAAGAAGCGAGCGAGACATGTGGGAATCGTGAATTATTGCGGTCTGTTCCTTCTGCTTACCCTGCTTGGGGGTTAGCGTGAAGTTGTTATTGTTGTGTTTGAAACTGTGTATAATTTATGTGATGAATCATAACAATATTTATGAGAGTATATATAATTATCTAGATCATATATTTATTTATAAGTATATATCGCGTTTATTTATTACTTATTTTTATTTTTAATTATTTGCCGACGTTTCGAACTCTTTACAGAAATCATTTTCAAATAATTATTGTAAAGACGTTGATATCGTATCTTCACAGCTTCATTCATTCAGCAGTCATTACTTGATCTAATGATGTTTAAAACCATAATTACAAGCTAAGTAGTAAATAATATAACACAACATAGCTTTTTCTACCCAAAGGTGTAGGCAGCGGCTGGTAAGCCTCGTCTCGCCGTTATGTTTACGTCCCGAATGGGATATATATTATCCCTATTGCCATACCAGACACAAAGTTTTCAGTCATCGATATTTATCACACATAACTTCCTAGAACAATTTCGAAAAGTCATTGGTGTGAGCCAAAATTCGAACACGCGACTTCTTGATTTAGAAGCGGGTTTCTCGGCCACTGGACCACCGAGACTATTTTTAATGTAGTTTTTAAAGTATTAAGTTCGAGTAAATAGTAGGACGTGTTACAAAAAAGTCGAATCAGGCAGATTCTTAAAACCTTTTATGCATGATGAAATTTTTAATAGCGTCTCGACCGGTTTTATACCACGACCTTTCAGAATATAGACGTAAAGTGGCTCCTGCTGCATTTCGCTTGATGAAAGAGCTATCCGGAGGCCCAACCCCTTACCCTCTCCCCTTCCCATCTCACTTCTAAAACATAAGACAGATCACTTATTTCAAAGATTTTTAATTCTATTCCAGGGGTATGTCTGATAGAAAAAGTGAGTAACAGAAACACCAGCGCATACGTGGTCAGTCCTAGTGGAAAGAAGTTTTTCGGTTTGTACCAGGTCTGTTTGTATACTCAGATACCATTGTACCATTCCTAATTCAAATCAAGTTTTTTATTATAAAATATCATAACTAACATAACTTCACGCCTTTGTTACCGAAGGTGTAGGCAGCGGCTGTCAAGCCTCGTCTCGCCGTTATGTTTACGTCCCAAATGGAGTAGGTGGCGAACCTATTGCCATACCGGGCACAAAGCTTGCAGTCATCGATATTTATCACACATAACTTCGGAAAACAATTTCGGAAAGTCATTGGCGTAAGCCAGTGTCGAGATTCGAACCAGCGACCTTTGGATCAGAAGCCGTGTGCTCGACCGCTGGACCCCCGAGACTATAAACCGTACCGATTATTATAAAATACTTTAAGAATCGACATGTAGAAAGATTGCATTATGCAAGATTGACTAAGCAGATATACAATGCAAAAGCTGTAGGAGGATGATGGAGAGTCGAGGACGGTTTAGACACACATTCCATGTCCAAATAGGACGTGTTCTGGAGAAAGGTGATGAGGAGCCTCAAAAATCGACGCGCGTGCATGAGTGAGGTGTGTAAGAAACGTGCCTTAAGGCGCTTTGCTTTT
The DNA here is from genome assembly GCA_905147225.2 of Euproctis similis. NCBI lineage: Eukaryota > Metazoa > Arthropoda > Insecta > Lepidoptera > Erebidae > Euproctis > Euproctis similis. The sequence continues at coordinate 21,168,257 of LR990106.1, forward strand.
TCTGCCTACCCCGCAAGGGATTTAGCGTGAAGTTATGTATGTATGTACTTTAAGATTAATCAAATAATGAAATTGTATATTTGTGATTTTACTAAGGTGATCATTATGATTATTGTTGGTAATTGGTCTCAGGTTACCATATTCTTTATACTTACATAAAAATTATTCCCCAGCATTCACAGTTTTCCTGCTGTAATGTTGAATTATTAACTCCCCTTTGTATCTTTAATAGTTATCACATTAATAAATAATAATGATATAAATACATTTCACATAAAACACATAAAAGTCTCGGTGGTCTAGTGGCCTGCAACCCGCTTCTGAATCCATTGGTGGCGTGTTCAAATCCTGGCTCACACCAATGACTTTTCGAAATTAATTTCAAAAGTTATGTGTGATAAATATCGATGACTCAAAACTTTGTGCCTAGTATGGCAATAGGTTTGCCACATATTCTATTTGAGACGTAAACATAACGGCGAGTCGAGCCTTAACAGCTGCTGCCTCCATCTTCGGATAGAAAAAGCCGTGAAGTTATGTTACGTTATGTGTAAGTAATTTATTTATTAATTATTTATATTCATAGTTACCAAGCCGATGGTGCAAAGAAAATAAACGCGGCGGTGAATGCAATATGAAATGTGAAGGTAAAATTACTTTTTCCTCTATTATTGTCAATAGTTTTTTTTTTTTAAATTTTTTCTTATGGGATAGGAGGGCAAACGAGCAGGCGTGTCACCTGATGGTAAGCAATCAACGCCGCCCATGGACACCAGCAACACATATAGTGTTACTGTAGCGTTGCCGAACTTTAAGGGATAGGGGATAGGAAAGGACGGGGAAGGGGGGTGGGCCTCCGGGTACCTCTCTCACCGAACGAAACGCGGCATGAGCCACTTTACGTCGGTCTTCTGAGAGGTCGTGGTATTTCACCGGTCGAGCCGGCCCATTCATGCAGCGAACTGGTTGGCTCTACCACTGGTAAGATTTATCATTATTATTTATTCCGATGGACCACAGACAGGTTATACTGTATGACTAGGCCTTAATTACTACTGGCTTCTCTTTAGGGCATAAACATACGTTATTTTAATAACCTGAGCCAGTAGTAGTAGGTAGGCAGCGCTTTTTGTATCATTGAGTAAATTATTAATAGTATGTACTAAATTTAACTACTTCATCGAATAAAGTGATCCTACAAAGGTAAAGGATTGTATTTGTAATATTAAATTCACAAAGTCCAAATATCGTCACCAGATTACTTTTAAATTTAAACTTATCAAAAGTTAGCTTATTTTCCCGAAATTATCCTCAAAATATTAATAATAAAACTATGCTTTACCGTATTTAGATGGTCATTAAAGTAAACAATACATAGTGTATTGTATTTTCAATATTAATAAATGTTCTCTATAAAACGTTGCAACTTTTTAAATTTGCTATATATTTACAAAGTATATAATTGAGAACAGTTTGTCGCGAGCCGTGAACGACGACGCAGCGAGCGACCATTTTATATGAATGGGTTTTAAATCAACTTTTATGTTTCGGTCAAGTAGTATCTATTGTACAATAGTTTAGTTTTGTAGACGTAATAAGGTAAAACTAACTAAGGGAACTCGCTTAACAGATTTTTTTGTGGTTCATCATATAATAGTTATTAAGTAAATATAATAATATGTTGTGAAAAGTACATCTGTAGTAATTCACATTATACTCTCTGTCTTTTTACCAGAAATCGTACCGGGGAACTTAATCATAATACTACAGCGATTCTTTGTTTTTAGCTTATCAATTATGAAGTCAGTTCTAAGAGATTATTTAATTGTAAGTGTACTAGACAAATATATATGGGTCTACAAAAAGTCATACTGAAGCAAACATTGTTCACATTATTGTATCAATAAAAATATTGCAAACTAGACACTTGATATTTTTGAGATAAAAATGTAAAACGACAAAATATTAAGTCATTTGTTGAAACGTCAATTATTTTCTTCTATACATCTTCACGCATACATTCATAGTTATCAAATACGAGATAAAAAGACATAGTAATGCTGTTAAAACAAGTCAAAAAAATTAAAGCGAAGGAAATATTAATGGATTTTAGTCAGTGTCAGTATGACCAAAATAAATAGCCGGTTGCATTGGCATCGAGCCATATAAAAGAACGATTCAGCCTCATTACACCGGTAACGAGGACAGCTTATGAGTGATGATCAATCGAAGTGCTCCAATAGTAGCAGCCGCCTTATCTTTGTGTGGAAATATTAAAGTAGAAAAGTATAAATCACGCCAGGAGCTGCACCAGTATGTAGCTGTAGGAGTAGGAGAGGCAACTTTAGCTACATTTTTACGAGCATTACTCTACTTTATTTGATTTGGTAAGTTTCGCCTCAGGATCTTGTTTAGGTTTTCTTGCTCTCTACGATGGCAACAATGTGATGTGTTAACCGATTTGATGTTCCAGCGTAATCAATGTTTTTAAGAGATTACTTAGTTGCGGTTTTGCTTTTAAAATGGAAATATTCCCTCGTTAAAAGATTGAGTTTGGGTGCTATTTATTAACCATAGTTACAATCTCGAAAAGCCTTTTTTATTAACTTATATTTGTGTTCACTATCTCAGTTAATTTGTATTCTGAGCTCATAATTTATGTTACTAATACAACGTTCTCTCTACAGAGAGTATAATACAATTATTTCTTTAGTAAGTGTAAGTGTGGCGCCGGCTTAGAATATACCGTATACCATATACCGCCACCCCAACTCTTCCCGTGGGTGTCGTAAAAGGCGACTAAGGGAAAAGGCTGGAAGAATGGGCAGCAGCATTCTCTCTCAACATAATACAGCCTACTGCGATCGCCAACTCGCCTGCCAAGCGTGGCGATCATGGCAAAAACCCCCCATGAGTGAACGGACCGGCAGTCCGGGCGCTCTATGAGGGAGGCCTGTCCAGCAGTGGACCTCAAAAGGCAAATGATGATGATGATGAAATATATCTTATAAATAAATATTTAATTTTTTGTTTCATGGTCTGATGTGGGTTACAAACAGTAAAAATCATATTTTTAACATCAACAACAATGAAAATAGCTTTGGAACAACTACCATCTTTTTGTTGTGAAAATGATCTCTGTAAAGAGTTCGAAACGTCGGGAAATAAATAAAAATAAGTAATAAATAAACGCGATATAATCCTAAAACTTGTTTTAGTATTATGAGTGTGATTTGCGAAAGTCTTAGAAATAAATATCACTTAAGTTAAATTTATATACTCTTATAAATGTGTCCTAAAAAACATTTGATGTCTAATTTTATGTACGTTGTATTGAAAATTAAAACCGTTAATTTTTAAAAATAAAATTGCGACTAGAACTCAAAATTAATTATTTTTTGATACTTATTTTGAAAGAAGATATAAAATGACACGGTTTTTTTTATTACAATGCAGATTTATTGGACGACGACATACGTGACGACACCGCTTGTGCCACTAAGATCTATCAGCAGGAAGGATTCAAATACTGGTCAGTCTGGACTACGAGGTGCAAGAATGATGATTTTATAACCAACGAGATTTATAAGTACGTTTTTGAACTTTTTATTCCCTATAGTCTTGGTGGTCCAGTGGTCGAGCACATGACGAATCCTGACACTGGATCACACCAATAACTTTTTGAAATTGTTTTCGGAAGTTATGTGTGATAAATATTGATGTCTGAAAACTTTGTGCCAGTATGGCAATAGGTTCGCTACCTATTCCATTCGGGACGTAAACATAACGGCTAGACGAGGCTTAATAGCCGCTGAAAACACCTTAAGGTAACAAATTCTTGAAGTTATGTTATATTATGTTATTCCCTATATGAAGGTTTTTTTTTCGAATGGATATACAGATGAAACACTTCTTTATTACAGATGTCCAGATTTAAGATTTAGTCTTGATCGGAGTTCACCAGTGCTGTTCTGAGAAACACTTTTGAATTCAGCATGGAAATGGAATGTTTGTAGAAAATGTTTTAAAATTGACAAGAAATATTATGACCAAAATAATATTTACTTTTACTTTGTTATAAATAAATGAGTCATTTTTTTTCCAATAAAAATGTATTTATATTTTAATAGGTACGAAATAAATTTATTGCACATGTGTTAAGCCAAATTTATTTTCTCTAATGTTAATATTTTATTTTTAGAGCTTAATATTTATTTGGTCTTTGGTTAACAGTCTCGGTGGCCTAGTGGTCGAAGCACACGGCTTCTGATCCAGAGGTCCGGGTTCGATTCCTGATACTGGCTCACACCAATGACTTTTCGAAATTGTTTTTTGGAAGTTATAACATAACATAACATAACTTCACGCCTTTTGTTACCCGAAGGTGTAGGCAGCGGCTGTTAAGCCTCGTCTCGCCGTTATGTTTACGTCCCAAATGGAATAGGAAGTTATGAGTTATGAGTTATGAGTTTTGGAAGTTATGAGTGATAAATATCGATGAATGAAAACTTTGTGCCAGGTATTGCAATAGGTTCCCCGCCTATTCCATTTGGGACGTAAACATAACGGCGAGACGAGGCTTAACAGCCGCTGCCTACACCTCCGGTTAACAAAAGGCGTGAAGTTATGTTGTGTTGTTATGTTAATATTTATTTATTTATACTTTATTGTACACAAGGACAGTATTAAAGAATAATAAAAATTTGCAACAGATGTATGTACAAAGGCGAGTTTAACTCACTATTGAGTTTTCTACCAGTTTTGATTTTGATTGATTGATTTTGTTATGTTCTAGAAATATTATATTACCAAAATGCTATGTGCTTTTTTAAACTGATATAACAAAGAAAAATGTTGTTGTTTAATGTTAAAAGCACAGAACATATGAAATCAACGCTTGTAATGTATTTGATTCTCACCAAAGCACAGTGTATTTTCAAGACACAAATGTTTAATATTATGTAATTGAAGTCTATATTAACAATGCTCTCAGAAGATCTACGTAAAGTGGCCCATGCCGCGTTTTGTTCGGTGAGAGATGTACTCGGAGGCCCACCCACCTACCTCAGCCTTTCCTATTCTACAATTTTTAAAAATGTTTTTTTTTTTTATTTTCTGCTATAGTTTCCAGGCTATGATTGGCCTTCATTCGGGCTGCAGTGTTACTGGGTCTACCCATGATTAATAAAAAAACTACAACTATTATCTACAAGTATTATCATACTCTTTTATCTAAGTACCTATTTTGGACAGTTATAGCTCCTTAAAAATAACAACCATTTAACAAACGGACTTGTAACTATTGATAATATATTTCATTAACTGAAAGCCCTGTAAATGAACTACCTTCTATTGAAGTTCACAACTCATTAACATCACTAAAACTCATGAAAAAAAAAACTTTAAAAGTTAAATCGACTTCTATAAACGTAAACCACAAAATCTTTAAGTATATGAAAACATTACCTCATTAACTAAAAAGCGATAAATAACGAAATTTACTAATTTGTATACTTATTATAATATACAAAACGTAATACTTTAATAAAGTCATCTTTAACTATTATAATATTTACAAATGTCACTTATTTTTGGAGTCGGTGCAAGCCCAGGTAACGTACTCTATTGTGTTGCATCGACTTCAATAATGAGTGACAATAGTAAATATTATAATAGTTAAAGATGACTTTATTAAAGTATTACGATTTGTATATTGTATTAAGTATACAAATTAGTAAAATACGTTATTTATCTGTTTTTAGTTATTGAGGATTTTGTGGTTTACGTTTATAGAAGTCGGTTTAACTCTTTTTCCGTCCGTTTGTTAAATGGTTGATATTTTTAGGGTGCTATAATTGTTATTAACAAGTACTTAGTTAAAATATTTTGATAATACTTGTTTAGTATTTATATTTTTGTTATTATCATGGGTTGACAATAACACTGCAGCCCGAATGAAGGCCAATCGTAGCCTTGAAAGTATTGCAGAAAAAAACAATTTTTACAGTATTGTGTCCTAACTCCTAACCGTTTACGAGTTCCGTAGCTTCATCATGAGCACAGCAGTATCAGATATGGATTTAAGCTTATCTCCCAAGCAACACGTTAGTCCTATACACCAACTAAACAGTTTCCATCGACTAACTCCAATACTGTCTCCCAACTCCTAACCGTTAAGGAGGTTTGTGGCTTCTTCATCAGAATAGCAGCATTAGACGTATATTCAAGTATACCTCACAGGCAACACGTTAGCCCTACATACTACCAAGTAGTTTCTATCGAAAAATTGCAGTGCTGTCTTCAAACTCCTTAACGTTGAGGAGTTCGGTGTCTTTTTCATCACCACAGCAGCCTCAGATGTTGAAACCATAAAGCATATCCCTAAGAAATCACTATTACGTAACAAAAACACCATACTCGCATACAATTTTCGGAGGTTGCCTTCGATTTCTCCTGGTTTCCATCATCAGATCCTGACCTGGTGAAAATGGGACCATCTCGATAGAAAACACTATCGATCAAAAAAAAATTGAAATCGGTCCATAATTGACGAAAATATCGGTGAACAGACATAAAAAAAAAATTATTCATACAGTCGAATTGAGAACCTCCTCCTTTTTTCGAAGTCAGTTAAAAACGGTATACTCATATTTTAATACCAATTCTATTAAGAGATCAAGAAGCGAATGATAATAATGTATTATTTTCTGCAAAATACGTAAAACAAATTGCATTTTATTTCCGTTGGACATAACTTGTTCATAATGCGACCATTAAAATAATCCGCTCAGGAAGAGTGTTTGGTCGCAGATGTTGATCGAACAGCAAACTTTGAAAGCAGAACTCTCTTTTATTTTCTGATAAAATTATAACATGAAACTTCATTTTATAGAGTATTAAAAATGTACAAAAAAGACACACTTCACACCAACTTCTGCTCGGGGTAAGCAAAGAAAACAGCTCGCAATGAGGCACGATTCATTTGTTTACACATCTAATTCGATTCTTTGACTTTGTACTCTTGTCATACACGCTCATCAGTTTTTAAGTGTATCTTGGCCGTCCTCTACTCCTATATTTTGCCTCTGTTGCACAGTGATAATACAGATGCAGTGATGCTATCAATAATCGACGCGCGTGCATGAAAGTCAACTAAGCGAGTGAGGTGTGTCAGAAGAATTTTTATTGTGAATAAAAATTTGCGTAGAACTTTATAACTTTTTTATACTCACAGATTTATAACCGGAAGGTATAGAGCTTTTTTCGTGTCATTGAATGATATATTTCATCCCATTCAATAGGCGTCGAAGCCTGTTAGCGATACATCGGACACTATTTATTTAGTCACTCTTTGTTCAAACTATCCCGAAAATGTATTGATATTTTCTGGAATTCTATTTTATTTGGGAATTTTAAGAAAAGTAACATAAGTTTGGCAAAGAAGTTAGTACCTATTGAAAGTTATTATGTCTTCGGAAAACTTAAGATTATGAACCTCATGTAAATAAATTATGATTACTTGGCTAGTTTTCTATAGTTAGCTAGTTGCATTAACTATACGAATTTAGCATTTTAAAAATCAAACAAATGTTTGCAGAAAACGCTTAAGATTGTATGTCTTGAATGACGTCTTGCCATCCCATTCATTTGTAGTGGAAACAAGACTGTTACCTTAGTATTCTGGAAGTCAAGAACCCCTTCCTTAAAATTGAAATCGCAAATTCAAATCCTGGCTCACACTCACACATTTTGAAATCATTTTCAGAAGTTTTGTATTACACACATAACTTCACGCCTTTTGTTACCCGAAGGTGTAGGCAGCGGCTGTTAAGCCTCGTGTCACCGTTATGTTTACGTCCTAAATGGAATAGGTGGCGAACCTATTGTCATACCGGGCACCAAGTTTTTAGTCATCGATATTTATCACATATAACACACATGTATTACACACGTATAACTTCCGAAAACAATTTCGAAAAGTTATTGGAGTGAGCCGGTGTCAGGAATCGAACCTGGACCTCTGGATCAGAAGCCGTGTGCTCGACCACTGGGCCACCGAGACTCATAAGTTTTGTATTAAATAGTAAATAACAATGAATTTTAGAATTGCGATTTATCGCAATGTTTGACTACCATTCCATTTGGGATGTAAAATTTCGGCGAATCAAAATGTAAATAGCCTTCGCGTAAAAAAGCTGTAAAGTTTTGGAAACAGTAAAAAAAACATTTTTTTTTTAATAATGAAACTTTTATTCATGAAAGCAGTCGTTGGTCGAGTTTCTTGTTTTCAAAGAGCTGAGTCTAAATTCCTCTGAATACTTTTTAAAATTTTAATATTAAGCTTTGAGCGAATGTGTAGATGAAGTTTTAAAGTTAAGGTTTGAAAGATGACGATTACCGGACTCAGTCCGTAGACATATTGAAAACCTATTCAGTTTGAAATCGACATGTGTGTTTCGTAACGTACCATGAAATTGGCTTCAGATTTGAATAGAAACAGAAGACAAAATCGCAATAAAATTGCAAGAAAACATTGTTTTCTTTGCACAGGTGGTGGTTTCAACAGTGCTAGAGCCACGCAGTTAGCTGCTTGAATGGGCCGGCTCGATCGGTGAAATACCACGACCTCTCAGAAGATCGACGTAAATTACCTCATGCCGCGTTTCGTTCGGTGAAAGAGGTACCCGGAGGCCCACCCCCTTTTCCCATCCTTTCCTATCCCCTATCCCTTAAAGGTCGGCAACGCAATGCTATCTGTTTTTTTTTTGCGCTTTGTTTCTCATACGCATTCTTACTTAGAAGCTTGATTTTATGGGGAAAGGAGGCAAAAGCAGGTAAGCGGAAATTCAGGTCGTGGTGGTAAGCGACTAGCTAAGCCTATGGTCATCTATAACATCAAGAGATTCACAGTTGTCACGGCTTCTTAGATGGAATAGATAAAAACATGGGGAAGAATATTGGGAACGGAAAGTGGCAGGAGCTTTGACTTCTGTTGCCACTCTCACCGAACGAATTGTGGACTCACATCTAAATTCTGAGAATGGTATGTCACTGGTTTAATTATTCATGCAGCAAACTGTGTGACTCTATCGCTGTGTCATTACGTGGTCTAAAAGAAAGTCGCTTTTTGCTGTCTCTCCCCTTATATGCTTAGAGCTTTAAAACTACAATAGATTTTGATGCGGTTTTTTTATTAGATACAAGATGTCAACGGGGTGGTTTTTATCTATAATTCATGTATGATGTAGAAAAGAAAAGGTAGTAAGTCATAATATTATACAGCGTAATGATATGAGATGATTTATGTCTGAGTTCAGATTAATAAGCCATAAAACAAAGATAAAACAGTGCAAATCCTAAAATAGAAATTATACAAATTTAAATATCAACTGCGAATATTTCGTAGAAGTGTGCACGGAGGCATTCAAACGATTTACGTACACATCTGTTTTCCGTACCTTCTGCTTCTTAGAAAAAATATTACTGAGATTATAATACGGCACGTGTTTTCTTAAGAAATAAGTTTCGTTTGCTTCTCCTTAGTATTAACTTATTAAAACAATTAAAACACTTCAAATATTAATAAATGAATAAAGCTGTCACGTATTTTACAAGTCACTGTGGTCCAGTAGTCGAGCTCTGCGCTTCTGATTTATAAATCGTGGGATCTATTCCGAGATCACACTAAAGATTTGTCGGAATTCTTTTTGGAAGTTATGTGTGGTATATATCGATAGCCATACACCAGGCCCAAAGTTGTCACCTATTCCCTTTGGGACGTTACATAACGAGGCGGTGAATTGCGTATTAACAGCCAATGCCAACGCCTTCGGGTAGACAAAGGCATAAAGTACGTTCATACTACGAGAGCTCGTAATCATAATACCTAATATATTTAGTATTTGCATGAAGAACAGAATTTTAATATAATATGGGTTAGTAGAATAAAAACAAAAACATTCGTCTATGGTAAAAGAAGTTAACGTCACAGAAATAGATCAAGCTGGAAGGGCGAATAGGTGTGGCACCAGTGCGAAAACCATGCACTATATTGCATGCTTTTCGAAACTCGCTCTCATTACGCAACGTGCGTCCGGATCCTGCGTTCGCGAGGTGAAGAAATAGATGAAATTTCACACATATGCCTTATTCTGCTGTGGCAAATTGTAAAAACAAAAGTAGTAAAGCAAATATGATGAAATGATATTTTGTCTTGTGTGTAAAAAATCTATTTTTTATCCCCCTTAATGTTACAAGTAACCCAACCCTAAATATTTTTTTTAATCTTTGGATATTTTTTATGTTGTTTTATAGCATTCAAAAAATACATACAATCCTAAATTTTCACCTCGCTACATACAACCCATATTTCTTAAACTTTATTTTTAGCAAAAGATCGTTTGCTGGGTCGGCTAGTTATTATATAAGAGCTTGTAAGAGGAAAGCTTTTGAAAGTGAAACCATTCACGCAGAAAATGGATTTTAACGCGTCTAGTTCCGATATTTACTATCAGAAAAGTTTCTTGTCGTCGAATCGGTCAGACTTCACGGTAAAGTATAAAAAGGGGTCTATTCAATTTCCGTAACTGTATATCGGTCTATTCATGTTGTCTTTTACTATAATTTTAATCTAGGTAGATGAGGTTAAAAAGTGATGTTTATTTCAAAATAGCTGCATGAATGGGTCGTCTTGACACATCCTGAACACTAGAATATTTACGTAAAGTGGCTGATGCGCATTTTGTTTGGTGAGAGGTATATACCGAGGACTGACAGCTTGCCTCCGCCATCTAAGTCCAGGATAGGGAAAGGTCTGGTCCGAAAATGTAATTGTAACACTACCTATATTGCCATTGTCCATTGTGCCAAGAGCTATATGCTTGAGGTGGCGGCGAGATCTACCGCACACTTCGGTCCCACACTCTGACTTCGGTTAGAGTGTGGCCAAAATAAGCGGCCATATACCTTATTATTTGGACACTAGTTCACTATAAACAAAACAAAAACTCTGTAAGCAAAAGGATCTCTCTCTGAACATGAGAGGCTTACCAACCGCTTTCTCGGTTGCCTCTTATGGCTTTAAAAGTACAAAAGAAATTCCAATAAAATCAGATTTTTAATTAGTGTTGCGTCCCTTATTATAATTTATATTCGTAAATTTTTTCACAGATGGTCGGTGATTTTGTTTAAATTAATTTTTGTAACATTTCTGAGTCTTCCGTTTTAATATCGTGAAGACGAGACTTATGATATTGCAATATTTTAATTAGACGTATATCCCTGTACCCTTAATGCTCTATTGAAATGCTTTCTAATTGAAAAAAATGCTTCCGCGAATTTGCAAATGGCATAATATTGGAAAATAAATATAATATTTTTTCAGACAAGAATCGAAATTAGGCTCATTTGTATCCGAAACAAAGATCTTTAGATGATTTTGTAACTGGAGCTCATCACGGAACTCATACTTTTTGTGCATGTCAGAAAGAGAAAATCATTGACTAAGAGACGTTTCTGACTTAGCCCAACGAGTTACGGTGCGTAGCGTATCGCAGTGAAAACAGATAATGATTTTTTTAAATAAGGCACCAAAGCACAACAGCAAAGAATGGCACCAAATCTAATAGACTAGACTCTAATCAAGACTTATATTACGAAACAGGGAAAATTTCTTCTTTGTCTTTTAAAACAGCTACGGAAAGGGATGCTCATGAGCGATTGCTCAATCATCATAATTATAAAACTAATGAAAATAAAACAAAAAAAAATACAATACAATTACAATATTATTTGTAAATTCTGATTTTAATTTTAGCTGGATGATTTGCTTGAACAGAAAGACATCTATAGCCTTCTGTGTTTTGAAATTACTTTTAAATTCTATCAAATAGACTTTTACAGCTCATGCCTTTCACAATGGGTTCTACAATCGTGTGAAAAGAGATTATCTCTTAGTGCTTATTGAGTGGAACTAATCTAAATTATCTAGTAAATAAATAGACGCTGTTCTTATAACACATAATAAATAATAAATATCTCTTGAGGTCGTCTGTGAAGCGTCGGTCGTCGTGGTGTGTCCTAATGTCACACCCAGTTAGAAAATGTTAGCGTTAGGCGTGCATTATATATTAATAGCTTCTCTCAGTGTAACATGTTTGTCCTCCTTAAATTTGTAGTTTATATTTATTGCAGAAGTTTTTACGGTCGGTAGAATCTTAAAAAAAACTGCTGTTAAAATTCTTAGCTTTGTTAGTAAAATATAGCATATTAGATTAAGTAGTTGAGGAATCGTTTTACTTTTATTACGTAACTAGCTGACCCGGCGAACGTTGTTCCGCATCAAAAGTATTATCTGATCTGATGTCCCGTTAAGTTAATACTCAATATCTTCGAAAATATTTGTTCAAATTGCATGCTGTAAAGGGCCAGGATAATCTATATTACATGCAAAATCTATTTAAGACACTTAATTGGATGAAAATTATTACTGTAATGTTTAAAATCGCTTAGTAAATAGGCCATTATTTCTCGTAAAAAGTAAAAAAATAAAAATGGTCATTGTGGGTTATCCTTAAGAGATAGACATATGCCCTCGCGGACTTTTTTGTAGCCCTTTTATAGGTGTATAATAATGTAGTACGTTGTTTTGATTTATCACTTAGGGTTCCGGCAGCGTTTGCGATTTAAGTTCTAAATCTTGGAAATTATCACTTTTTTTTACTACACTATACATAAATTATAGATCAAAACCACCCCGTTGACACCCTCTAACTATTAAAAAACCGCATCAAAATCCGTTGCGTAGTTTTAAAGATATGCGCATATAAGGGGACAGACAGCGGAAAGTGACTTTGTTTTATACTATGTAATGATTGACTAGCGCCACCTATAGATATGTGAGCATTCTTTCTTGCATGCTTCTCTGAGCATTTTTTACGTTACGAACTAAGATGAAACAGGCCTCCTGATACCCCTCATAGCGAATAAAACGCGACATAAATCACTTTGCAATTTTTAGACAGATACAGCAAACCCATTTATGCAGCGAGCTCTTGCATTACTCTACTACTTTAAATTTTAAGTTAAAGTGCTCCTTAACTTAAAATTTAAAGTATATATTTATAAATAACCATGACTCTTCGTACTGGAAGAGTTATTATTATTTTTATCTTTTTAATATTAAAAATACATACATACATACATAACTTCACGCCAAATCCCTTGCGGGGTAGGAAGAGAGAACGGAGCGCCATAAGGCGCGATTCTTACACACCTCACTCGCTTCGTTGACTTTCATAACTCTTTTCATGCACGCGCGTTGATTTTTGAGGCTCCTAACATCACTTTCCTGCAAAACACGTTTTATTTGGTCATGGAATGTGTGTCTAGGCTGTTCTCGACTCCTACATCCATCCGCTTTTGCATTGTATATCTGCTTAGTCAATCTTGCATCAAAAATGTTGTTTTAAAATATATACAATTTAAGGTATCCTTCAAACGCACATCTGGGCCGCTGTGTACTTACCTATACAAATTAATATAGCTTGTAACAGCGAGAACGTTTCAGTTATGATAATAGGAAGGTTTTATTTATGTTCATTAAACTTTGCTATGTTACCTTGAAGTGCGTAAGTTTAGTTCACGTAAGTCATCCCTTAACGGTTGCAACTTGCTATCTAGAGATCCCCGCTTGGGCGATAAGTTTAATTAGGTTGTTATTATTTTATTTATTGACACTGGTGCTTATAATAATCTTGAATTAATTTCTCGCAACAATCCAGCAGTTCAGTATTAAGTTCTATTTGTAAGTTCCAATATGTTGAACCATGTGGGTTTATATCAATGATTTTTGGCGATATTTACCAATGGATCATGGTTTTCGGTAAATCATCATCGCATTTAAAACTAAATTTGAAAGACTTTTTTTAACGACCAAATGCTACTAACAAAAGGATTTAAGAGTTCACATTGTTTTGTAATAATGAATCTGCTGTCACTATCGTCTGGAGATTGAATATAATTTTTTTTTTTTTTATGTGATAGGAGGGCAAACGAGAAGGCGTGTCACCTGATGGTAAGCAACTAACGCTGCCCATAGACATCAGTAACACATATAGTGCTACTGTTGCGTTGCCAACCTTTAAGGGATAGGGGATAGGGAAGTATGGGGAAAGGGGTGGGCCTCCGGGTACCTTTCTCACCGAACGAAACGCGGCATGAGCCACTATACGTCGATCTTCTGAGAGGTCGTGGTATTTCACAGGTCGAGCCGGCCCATTCATGCAGTGAACTGCTTGGCTCTACCACTGTATCCTCTGCTGCTTCTGAAACATCGAATCAGTGACTTTTTAGAAGTTATGTGTCATAAATATTGATGATTGACCATATTGTGCCCGGTGTACGGCAATAAGTTCTGCCACGGGATGTAATAATTTTAGTCGCCGCTTTACAGCAATTGCCTATATATCACCGAGACTCTAAGTTGATACTTGAAATTTTTAACGAAAAAAATATTTTCTTCTTTACAGAGCTATTTAAAAAGAGGGTGTTTTGCTTTTAATTTATTTTTAGACTCTCGATTCACGTAAACTCCTTCATAACATAAACAAATGAAACATGAAACAGTAGATAATTTAGCAGTGACGTGTACTAAATACCCCGCTCTCACTCTGTCGGTGACATTTCAATAAATTATCGTCACTGTCGATGGAGCCGTCCATATTTCATAAAACAAGGGAATCCGCTGAATAAACTTTGTTAATAATAATACCGAGTGCCATCCGAGTCTGTACCCTCTATCCATCAAAGCTGAGCTGATGTCTCCACAAAGTTACTTTAAACTCCTCTAATGAAGTTATGCGACAAAAACTGGTATAAACGGTGTCGTATTTTCATTAGCGGGTCGTTGTGGGCTTCTGAATTTGTTAAGTGCTCAAGTGTCGAGAATATCGATTATAGATTAAGGCTTTTATAGGTAAGGTTGTATTGTAAGGATCAATCAAGGCCTAGATTGTTTCCGTACCACTGTGTGTGCCATCCGGTGTGAGAAAAAGGATCTATCTACTTTTCGATTAGTTTTTTTTTTCTGTGTTGGTTTACGAGTAAGAAATATAAGAGACTAAGTTGGTATATTTTTTAAATGTATGCGATTTCTACCCTACTATGTTAGAAAGCGGACTATGCTTTTAATTCCTTCGTATTTCTTTAGTACCTGTAGCCTAAATGACTGGATAGATTTTATTTTTCACTTCCCGAATTTCCCACTGGAACAAATTTACGTGCTTTTTTGTTATTATCCGAATACACGTCTATTTAAATATTTCAGTTATAAAAACAACGGCTTTTTTAATTTTGTTTTTTTTTTTAATTTTTATATTTACACACTTTCAATACACAAAAGTAAACATAAAAGTTTGCTTGTGTTAACAAATAAAACGAATATTCCACATAATAGGTAGCTACGAGTTTATTTTTTCACAATATTGACACTATTATGCACTACATACATAAAAACCTTCACGCCAAATCCCTTGCGGGGTACGTAGAGAAAACAGAGCGCCATAGGGTACGATTCTTACACGCCTCGATCGCTCCTAACATCACCTTTTTCTAGAACACGTTCATGGAATGAGTGTCTTGGCCGTCCTCGCCTCCTATATCTATCCGCTTTTGCATTGTATATCTGCTTAGTCAATCTTGCATCATCTATTCATTCGACATGGCCGAACCATCGGAGCATGGCCTTTCTTACTTTTACACCGAGACTCTCTTTCAATCCAACTTCCTACCTTACAACCTTGTTTTCGAAAACAAGATTGTAAGTTAGTATGTTGTTTCAACCATATGTAGTGTCATGCTTGGCTTTTCAACAAATTATTGATGTAAAATAACAATGACTTCTTATAAGTATAATATTTATGCATTACTTTACGTAAACTTTCACCGTTGAACTTTCACCTTTCGCCGCCCATAACACCGTGGTGCGTTGCCGTCCTTTAAGGGAGTAGGAGAGAAAAGGCAAGGGAAAGGGGATCGGGCCCACGGATATCTCTCGCACCGAACGAAATGTGGCACCAGCTACTGCACGCTGATATTCCGAGAAGTCGTGATATTTCACAGTTCCAGCCGGCCCATTCATGCAGCGATCTGCAAGTGTCTACCACTTTTTTTTTTTCTACATTACTTTTGTGCGTTTTTAAGTACTGAATATAAAACTACATCTTTATATTTTTTATTATTTAAAGTAGCGGCAGTTACAGTTTAACAGTCCTTTGTATAAATAAATATTCAAACATTTATAATTCAATATTGTTTTTGTGGCTCCTTTTGTTATTCTAAAAATGGTTACAACTATTGTTTCAGTTAGCTTTTTGGCGACTGTTTAATTCAACTATTGTACCTTTCAAGTTATAGCAACTTAACTTAATTTTAATTTTACTGCACACAACTTCACGCCGTCTTCTAGCCGAACGTGTAGGCAGTGACTGTTAAGCCTCGACTCGCCGTTATGTTGAATAGGCGCCAAATAGGTGGTGAACCTATTGCATACCGGGTAGATTTCAGTCATCGGGTCACACCAATGATTTTTCGAATGTGCAATACATATTATTACACATTCGAAAAATTGGTGTGAGCCAGTATTCGAACCCGCGACTTCTTAATTCAGAACCAGATGGTCGACCACTGAGACCTTAATTGCAACTTTACTGAAACTATGTACAAACCGCAATTGCACAGGATCGAGAGTTGTAGCGTTCCACGGAGGAGGTCAACGTCGAACAACGTGGACATGGCAAGGCTGATGATGGAACTGTAACTTCTTCAAAAACCATTTTTACTGTTACAACCCTGGATATTCAGATATGTATCAAATACAATTAAAATAAACTTAATAATCCAGCAGTATAGCCGCAATAGTCGCTGCACGAATGCGAATCGATTAGTGAAATACTAGAATGCTTTAGAATAACAACGTAAAGTGGCTCATAGTGCCTTTTATTCAGTAAGAGGTAGCCGGAGGGCAGCCTTCCTTTCCCCTTCTCTTCCTATACTACTCCACTGACTATCCTATCTAAGCCAACAACACCACTGTAACACAATATATGTTACACACAATGCAAAAGTAGATGCATGCAGGAGTTGAGGACGACCCCGATACACTTTCCATGACCGAATAGAACGAGTTCTGGAGAAAGGTGGTGTCAGGAGCCTTAAAAATCAACGAGGGTGTATGACAAAGTTAAGACAGTAAAAGAGTTTACTGTCTTAGAACAGAGCGTTATAATATGACGCTGTGTTCTCGCTGCCCACCCCGCACTGTACTAGGCGAGAAGTTATGTATCTATGTATGTATGTGATCATTACTACCAGATGACCCGCTTGCTCTTTTGTTCCCTATTCGATAAAAAAATGTAAACATAACATAACTTCACGCCTTTTGTTACCCGAAGGTTTAGGCAGCGGCTGTTAAGCCTTGTGTTGCCGTTATGTTTACGTCCCAAATGGAATAGGTGGCGAACCTATTGCCATGCCGGGCACAAAGTTTTCAGTCGTCGATATTTATCACACATTACTTCCGAAAACAATTTCGAAAAGTCATTGGTGTGAGCCAGTGTCAGGAATCGAACCCGGACCTCTGGATCAGAAGCCGTGTGCTCGACCACTGGGCCACAAATGTAAAGTTAAATATTCTTATCTTAAAGGCTGGTAACGCTGATGTGACGCCGATGGTGTTGCGGAGGTCCATGGGCGGCAGTGGTCGCTTTCCACCAGGTAAACCCCCCGCTCATTTGCCCCTTTTTACCATAAAAAATAGCTATTGGTATCTACGAATTGGGCATAGAAAACGGGTTAGTAAAAATTATCATTTTGGTCCTAATTTACTCACTAACCCTTACAATTAAGAGTAATTGATCGTAAGGGTTAGTAATTGGATAGGGTAATTTCAAGTTTTCGTAACTGTAAGGTAATTAATGGTTTGTATGCTTGAATGTCGTAAGTACCTATTGTCCTCTCAAATATTTATCCTCTCAAATACTTTTTAATTGGAAATTTCATATTCGATTAAAAAACAAAATTAAATTGCCCTTTCATATGATATTCTATATATTGATATATATTATATTGATTTTCATAATAGTCTCGGTGATCCAGGGGTCGAGCGCACGGTTTCTAAATCCAGAGGTCGCGGGTTCGAATCCTGGCACACACCAAGGACTTTTCGAAAGTTATGTGTGATAACTATCGAGGACAAAAAATCTTTGTGCCCGGTATGGCAATAGATACGCCATCAGGTCAAGGCTTAACAGCCACAGCCTACACCTTCAGGTATAAAAAGGCGTGAAGTTATGTTATTTCATATGATATTAAAACAGTACCTGCATGTTTTATCTGTTTATAACTTCAATGATTTTGATACACCTTCACACATTTAATACCCTATTTTTTTATGTAGACAAGTCACAAAACCTACTGCTGAAAATGGTCACAACTTATCCAAATTATAAATAACTTCCGAATAGAACATTATCGAAAAACTGCGGAATCTAGTACTTCCCAAACAGAAGTCCAACACAATTTGTGATTCAAACAGTAACCATAATATACGTCATTAATGCACTATTGGTGCATCAACCAACTGAAGAGTCGAGGTTTTCAGGTTTGATCCCCATCCGAGTACAAATATTTTTGATGAACATTAGCTAAAGAATCAGCTTAGCATAGTTATCACATTATTAATTTATTTATTCTAAAATCTGTTTTTTGTATAACTTATAAGCTATATAAGAAATAATATTATATTCTTATAATATAAGAAAGTAAATGTTGTATTTACTTGCTCATTATAGCTTATAATTTATACATAAAACAGAGTTTATACAAATAACAAACAAAAGACAAATATTGTCGTTACAGTATGATAATTTACCTATTTTCCCTTAGCAAATAACAATATGTTATCTTTTAACTCATTATGAACTACCCTTGTAAGTAATATTTACAATTTGAAAATTATTTATTTTAGCAAAAATATATTTACAAACACTGCAAATGGGTAAGCAACTACTGTCACCCAACACCTGCAATTCAGTGTTACAGTTGCGTTGCCTGCCTTTATGGCTGTAGGATGGGAATGGGAGAGGAAGTGGGGTGGGTCTCGTGACACGTCTCTTGCACAACAAAACGCGGTATGAGCCACTACGTCGATATTCTGAGAGACTGTGGTATTTCACCAGTCGAGCAGGCCCATTCTTGCAGCGAAATGCGTGGCTCTACCATTGTTAAAATGAATGGAGTGTTATATTTTCAAGCTATTTTTATAGATAAATATAAAAAAATAAGTGCAATTAAAAGCAATACCTCAAAAATCAAAAAACGATTCGACTACTAACGAAAATTTAAAGTCATAATTCTTAAAAGAGCGCCACTAATTAGTCATATTTTTTTTTAACAAATATTGACTTAATTTTAATTAAAGTTTAACAGCAACACTGATGTTAATCACTTTCTAAAATAGAATGCTTATGGCAGTATATTATATATTTCCGTAGCCTATTAAAAAATGAAAAACAAAAAAAAAACAATTGACGACTATAGCGAAAAACGTCAGCGTGCAATCCCTGAACAAGAAATGTATTGGGAATGTGGACAGCATGTATTTTCAGTCGTTGACGGAGTTCACTGTTCAGTCTAGGTACGACTGTCGGCCGGGACGTACGTCTCGCGATTGATACGAGACTTGAGCAATTTCGATAATTGACAATACGTGAACCTATTAATTGGATTTACGATGAGTGTTTGAGAGTATCACAGAACAATTTACATAGAAATGGCGTTGTGTTAAATTTGAACTTTCCGATGATTAAAATGCATAATGTGATGTGATGATAATATTATTGTGGAGATTTGTGTTCGTGTTATGATTTGATAGTTGGGTAAGTAACCACTGTTTTATTTTGTAATTATTAATTAATCTCTTTTGATTTTTATTGTTTTTAATTAATTTTGTATTCGGACGGGAATTGATATGAAATATTATATTGATATGTGTAATAACAATTATTGTTTTTTATGACATTGATTTTATTTTAAATAGGTTTATAAACTTGTTATTTTTTTATCTTTTTATATTAGAACGGTTATGTAAATATATTAATAGAGATGTATATTTTTTATTTATAAGTAATAGTTGATAAATTGTGAATTTCATTATAAATATGATACATTATTCTTGAAAAGATGAAGGATTTTAATTTATTTTGGAACCGCTTTCATCGTAGAGAAGAGATTTTTAAGAATCCTAAATAAAAGGACAGCCTTTATTTGTCTTTGTTTCTTTATGTTCGTCTATGCTATATTAACCGAGAATATCTTATGTGAGTTTTAAAAGATATTTTATATTAAATAAAAAGATTTCTCTTAATTTTGACAAGATACTTAGTTATTTCTGAACACCAATTAATTTTAAACTCTTTGTATAAGGTGAATGACCATAAATATAGATTATGTTGGGTTTATTTTATTCAACAATAACCTCTGTTTTTTATTTCAATTTCTATATATTATAAGTCACTGCTTTATTTAAATATTTGTGATCGGCAATATATTTACAATTTAAAGAAGTAATTTTACAGAATGGAAATAAAGCACTTATCGAACTTACATAATCGGTTTATTTTCAAAATGTGTGATGACTTATTGTTATAATATTTACGGATCAAATAATTTATTAGATACCTCTTAATAATTAATTATAAAATAAATGAATATACTATATATTTTTCTGTACTGTAGACTACAGCTCGATCACCCGATAGAGTTTCTGCTTTTAATAGTGGTAGAGTCTTACGTCTCCCTTAAAGGACGACAACGAACCACGGTGTACATGGGCGACGAGAAATTACTTACCATCACCTGCTCGTATGCCGTTCTATCTAATAAGGAAGCACTGGGCTAAAAATAACCCCATAACTTAATCATAAAAGACGATTATAAAAAATACTATTAAAAAAACATTATCAGAACGAAATAGCTTTCCGCTGTCTGTCCTCTTATATGCTTAGATCTTTTAAACTACTCAACGAACTTTTTTGATAGGTACAGGGTGTAAATGGGGTGGTTTGTATGTATAATTCATGTATAATTTAGTAAATAAAAAGTGATAATTTTTGAGACTTAGCACTTTAATGATAAAAGCTGTAAAAATACTTTTGATGCGGAACAAGGTTCACCGGGTCAGCTTGTAATATATAACTATTTTAACAAATTATTTTGACTTTTTTAAAGCGATTTTTTATACTTTTTTTATAATTCTAGATAATACTGCAATATTAATTATAAAATTAAATAGTATACAGTTAGTAGAAATTCTAACTATTATAGTGCATGAAGAGTTAGTATGTCGGGTGTAGTTTAAATTGTTCCCGGCCAATTTATATGTAAGCAGTGGATTCAGAATGTGGACGTGACCGAGACGGGGCCGGGTATTATGAAGGCGTATAGGTTGTATTAAATGCAAACTTTGTGACAACGGCATAAGTGTAACACTTTAGTGTCCTGAACCATTTGTTGCCACTCAACGGATGGATACTTTAATACTGTAAAGAGGATTATTGTGTGTTTATATGAAAAACTCTAAGCTCGTAAACTACTCGTAAGCTACTATTTTTTACAAGTTCACGCCTTTTTCTATCCGAAAGTGTTGACAGTGGCTGTTAAGCCTAAATCGTTATATTAGGTCCGAAGTGGAATAGGTAGTGAATCTATTGCTATACAACGGGAAAATAGTGGTCAGCCATCGATATTTATCATACATAACTTCCGAAAATTAATCCGAGAAATCATTGGAGCCTGGAATCGATCCCATGACTCCTGAATTAGAAACGTTGAGCTCGACTACTGGAGCACGCTGAGATGCGGAGAAATTTCATTGTGGCTAGTCTTTTAATTGTGTTGTAAAT
Organism: Euproctis similis; assembly: GCA_905147225.2. Lineage (NCBI taxonomy): Eukaryota > Metazoa > Arthropoda > Insecta > Lepidoptera > Erebidae > Euproctis > Euproctis similis. The sequence goes on from LR990106.1 coordinate 21,190,216, forward strand.
AATGTAATTTATTTATTTTTTTCTTACTGTAAATACGCTATCTATATACCTATATATTTTATAAATTCACGCTTTTCTTTACCTAAGATATAGGTACCGGGTGGAAAGTCTTAACTCGTCGAGTTTTCCCGTTCCAAACGGAATAGATGACAGAACCTATTGCCATATTTAAAATACATAGTTAACAAAAATAATTACAAGAAATCATTGTGTTCGCCAACTTTCTTGATTCAAATTCGGCTTGCAAGACTTCTAGATCCTTGAGACTGCTATTAACTTGACTTGTATTTTTTTTAAGTCAATATAAATTATTTAGGAAGACTAGAAATACGAAAAGAAGTGGAACAGTAATCATAAGTGTTAAATTATGACGAATTCCCAAGAAATCCATTATGAGCCGGAAAGTTCGCGGGGAAGTAGGACTTACCTTTGTAATAATATGATGTCAAACAAACTGGACGAGGTCAAACTGTGGATGAGTTGACTCGAAACCAGGTTGTGGAACGGATATCATGTGGGTGGAGTAGAGAGCAACGGTTAGTATTGTAAATACCCTTAGCACGCGATCAAGGAATGTCACTCTGTTGTATGATTTTATTGATCAAAAGTCCATTAACAGTAATTTTATTGTTATAATATACATACATAACTTCACGCCTTATTCTACTCGAAGGTGTAAGCAGCTGTTAGGCTGCTAGGCCTCTACTCACTGAATCGTTACGTTACTATTGGAATAGGTGGTAGAGCCAAGCAGTTCGCTGAATGAATAGGCCGGCTCGACCGGTGAAATACCGCGACCTCTCAGAAAATTGACGTAAAATGGCTCTTGCCGCGTTTCATTCGATGAGAGAGGTACCCAGAGGTCCACCCCCTATCCCCATCCTTTCCTATCCTACTCCCTTCATGGTCAGTAACTGGTGTTCATGGGCGGCGCAGGTTGCTTAAGGTGTCAGCTTGCTCGTTTGCCCTCCTATCCCATAAAAATACCTCGCTAGTTTTTCTATCCTACAGCGTAAGACTGGAAAAATCTATCTAGGAAAGTATTTCCGACAAATTATTTGATCAAAACATGTTTGGAAAGGTAATTGATCTGTCCGGATTCATATTCACTTATTCATAATAAGAAGTCGATACGTTAAACAACTAGGCTGATATTATGAACACAATCGTCAATAATACATAAATCATCTGATAAATGGGATTAGATAAAGATATATTGGATAATAATTTTCATTAATGGCATAGAAATGACTGCGTGTGCGTAATAATAACTTATTATTGAATATTATCTAACAAAAACTGCTTACTCTATCGAAATACTGGCTCTATAATAATATCGATAGTTTTCGTATTAAACTACGTCTCGGCTCAGAGGATCTGAGGTTCGATTCCTGGAATCCATTAATAGTCATATAAAATTATGCCAATTATTTATTAATTACTGCATCAATGCTGTCGGATTTGTTACACTAGAATGGTTGTTTATTTTGTACGATATATGTACATAAGTCATTCCGTGAATTATTTTGCAAGTTATTGCTTACTAGCAGACCGCGCGAACTTCGTACCGCTATATTGTATGTAGCTACCCGCCTCATGGTGTTACTCGCGTACAAACAAAATGTCGATGACGACGATGATTACACATAGCCTAGGTTACTCAGTGATAATGTAGCTTTCTAAAGAAAAAAGAATTATTAAAATCGGTCCAGTACTTTTTGAGTTTATTTGTTACATACTAAAATACAAATCTTTCCTCTTTAAAATATTAGTATAGATAGATATGTTCTGAATAGTTTTTGAAATTATATTATAATCTTGGATTTTTGCCCGTTGGACGAAGAAATAGTCCACTTCCCAAATCCACTTTCCAACTATTAGAACTTCTTCTGTAAGGCTCTGCATAACATACATTTAGGTCATTTTCTTCCTGAAAGTGAAGGGCAGCAGCTGTTAAGCCTCAACTCGCCGAATCGCTACGTTCCAAATGGAATAAGTGGCAGAACCTATTGCCATACTCCGGCCATCCGGCCACAATACAAAGTTGTGAGTTATCGAACTTTATCACACATTACTTCCGAAAAGAATTTCGAGCAATCATTGGTGTGAATCCGGAATCGATTCCACGACTTTTGACTCCGAAGCTGGGAGCTCGACCATTAGAACACCGACATTTAAAATAATATTTTCAACTAGCCAATACCACATAAGTAATCTTACCGGTTGTCTCCTATTTTCAGGAAGTTACAGGTTAGCTTCTATAGACTGTTGTTTTTGTTTGATTTACTTTCAAATCTTCTCTTACAGCATAGTTTCTGCTACTGATTTATATTGTATTGGTTTTTCTATTTTAAATTTACTACATATTATTGGAAAGTCTGTAACATTGGATGCGTACTCTTTCGTCATCTCGATCTACAACTGGAAATAAGAATTGTCTATTTCTATCCTACAGATCCTACAGAATACAGATCTACAGTCTCTCTATTGAGAACCAAGCTTTTTTTATATCGACAAAAAATATATTCCTATAAATCTCTATATAACAATATCGTAACATATTTATTTCTCGTACATTTTTTATACCTTAAATAATACAGAGGTAGTGAGGAAAACAGTTTTGTGTTCACATAACCCACCCTTTTATATGTGAGTGAGTGTGCTATAAATAAGGGCGACTAGATGTCGAGTAGCCGTGTAGTGTGGTGCGGTCACAAGTTCTGTTTACACCGGGACAGTCCGGGCTTGACGATAACATATAACTTTGCCAAAAGAGCTTTCACGACTAATCCGTACTGTTCGGCCACAGATTAGTTAAAAGTACTGAGTACATTCGTGTCTATGGATTTGTCGGTTTTGCTTTTTTTTTTTCATTTGTTTTTAATTTGAATTTTGAATATGTGGCATTATGGCATCGGTGATTTTCTATGTTCTGGTTTTTTGATAGTAATTATTAAACGCTCAAAATTTTAAAATACACGCAATCCCTTTATTGTTTTTCTATGCTAAAACATAAACAATAGAAGTTATATTTTGATGTTTAGATACATACTTCCCGAGAGAAGAACCTTCAAGAAATTCACGAAAGATCTTGTAGATAACCCAATATTATTGGAATTATGATTTTTGTTAACTCTCTAGTTTTTGTGTATTTGGCGACTATAAATTGTAGTCATCAAAAAATTAAGTAATTGATTAATCAATTAATAGTGTAAAGAAAAATCTCATTTAATTACACTCTTATTTTTGACGTGACAACGTCTTAAATTAGGTTGCGGCTGGGAGTCACTTATGAAAAAGTGTAACGCTCGGTAACGTTACGATGAGTCACCGAACGAGAGAGAGGCCCGCCGAATGCCTTGCGTCTCTCTCCCACTCAACTATGATCGGTCTGCCGCGCGCGCAGCACTAGAGAATTAGGCGCATTGAATCGGCGCATGCTTGTGTCTCTGTCTTTGTCTTTCTCGAACGTTCTTGGCGTTGGAAAAACAAGAAAGCGTCTTAATACAAGTTCACACGTGTGGTTAAAGTATCGTCAGCTGTGTCTGTAGTGAAAATGTGGAGTGCTTAGATTCGTCATTTACAACAACTACAACAATAAAGGTAAATAATTGTACACTGATATTTCATTATCGTAAACTATGATTGATTGATTAATTGTTAGATTGACACAAAAGTTGAGAAACTGAGTTTATAGGTTATGTCATACTATTGATAAATGTTGATAGTGTTAAGTAAATTATTAGTTTAAAATTAATTAATTAATTAATTATTATTTTACAAATTTTCATTAATTTCAAATTTATTTAGCAAAAATTTGAACCTTCGATCTGAATAAATGTTTTGATTTTCGAATTGATTCTTTAAAATTACAAATATTAAGAAAAAGTGGCAGATATAAGAAAACTTGATTTAAACTGTGTTGAGCAAGAATTTTAACATCTAATTTAAGTAAATGTTTTAATTTTCAACTTCATCATTTACAATTACAAATTTTAATTAATTTCAAATTTATTTAGCAAAAATTTGAACCTTCGATCTGAATAAGTGTTTTGATTTTCAAATTGATTCTTTAAAATTAAAAATTCATCCATTCAATTTCAAATGTTCAACAGGAATCACCACTCTCAAAACAATGGAAACGGACGAGCAAATGCCTTCAACTTAATTATATTCATATCAATAAATATTCTACCGAGAAAAAGACGTTGTCACGTAAAATCTTCGCCCGTAAAACCGACTTTACAGGCAACCAGATTTTTTTTAGTATCGAATTAATTCCTAGTTATAGATGTATTGGCACGATTGTTTCTGAAACAATAAAAAAAATGTTAAGATATTACATAAATTTAATATTTTATAAATGTATTAATATATACTTAATTGCAGTAGTAATAAAGGCCTATTTTCGTTCAATTTATTTTTTTTACTTATTACTGAATTTAAAACATAATCTCGATCTCATTTCCTTCACACGATACTTGGTTTCCTATAAATTGAAACATTCACTACACTCGTTTTGTAGTACGATTAAAAGTATCCAAACAAAGGAATTTATTACTGGTCATAATAATACATTCTTTTATTTGCTGCGTGGCAATATTAAAGCTCGTCTGTATGCTCCAGTTTTACTACAAGAAATAAAAACTAAAAGCCTATATACAATATTACTCATTCCATTATCATCATAATAAATAAGCTGTTCTCCAATATTTTTATGAATCCCTAGTAGCAGTTGTTACATTTCATTTTATTATATGCTAGGCAAGTAATAAAATAGTAAATTAATAATACAGTCTTCCAAAATAACCTTGGATTGTTGCCAAAGTTTCCATAAATATACAAATATAAAAACCTTAAGTCGTATTTCTTAAAAAAAAAGAACGACAATTTGATACAAATGCTAAATTAGTTGAAAGAATATAATGAAAAATATTTGCTTCGGAAAAGAAATGTAAGTGATTAATTTATATAGTTTAGATAGAAAAAACTCAAGAAATATTAAAATAAGCCGTTTTGGTGGTCTGGAGGTCAATTATCTAGATTAAATTTCGAGGATTCGAGATCAAATCTTGTCACTTTTTAGAATTATTTCTGGTAGTCATGTTCCAGATGTGTGACCTAAAACTTCGGCAAGTCCAAGCCTTCTTCTTTAGGCTTCTGTCTACACCTTTACGTAGAAAAAGGATTGAATGAAAGCTCACATTTTCCATATCAAGATGGTCACAACACAATAGATATTATGTTTCTTTCCCATACGACCAATTCAGCTGGAACGTTGGGAATTGTAAGCAATATTTTCACCCAAGAACTCCCGGTGTTGAATGATTGCATTTTTTTAAAAGATACGTGGGTTCGTTTCATCGTTTGGTCCTTTCAGAAGGGCAAAAGAAAAATTTCAACAATCCATCTTGTTACCTTTTTTGCAAGCTATGTTTTAATATACGTCTAAGAAAGTTATTGCGAGATTAGATGGCCGGCTGTCATGATTTATCATGTTTTATCAACTCATGTTTAAAAATTACCATAAAAACTTATGGGCTCTTAAAAAAAAAAAAATCAGTATTGTGCCGAATTAGCTAGATTAACTGTGGTAATGAATTAAAAAAAAATTGATAAAAACGTCTCTCATCGTGACGGTGCCATCAGTCAGAACTGATCGATCTCCGACACTTATAGAATACTGTAATTTATATGATCAACAGAATTATGGTTACATATCTGTAGTATATTTTCCTACTTATGTAATTTTATTAAAAAATGTCTGGTTTCATAATTTATAGCTTTAGCGTCACTAAGTTAAGAAAGTAATAACGCTATGTAAATTCTATCTCAACACTGTTAATTGCAAATGTTATTTAAATTATAAACTAAATATTAATGATTTCATGATACCTAGATTCACTAGTTGGCTCATGTTTGATAATAATATATACTTATTTAATTGTAAAAATTTAGTACGCCTTATCGAATAACAGTGAATGGATATGTAATAAAAATAAAACTATAGCAACTATAATATAATATTTTGTTTAATAAATGATTTTCTTTCCATAAATTTTTATGTATCATCAGAATACCTCTTTTTTTTAAGGTGGCAGTGGCATTTAATCCACCTCTCGGTGCTTTTATTTGATCTGATGTAATGTAACAGTGGAGTAACTTACTAATGTATATCCGTCACAGTATTTTCAGTAGTCGATATCTAACTCACATAACCTGTGACAGAAATTGTTAAAAGTCATTATTGTCATTGGTGTTAGAAATCATTGGTGTCACTAGTACCCGCGACTTCTGATTCAGAACCACAAATTATGTTTATTACAACAATATTGCAAATAATTCTGTCCAGTCAGAAGTTACCATATTCACTTACGGCGTAAAACTGTTGCGTGTTTATTTTAGGCACAGGCCTAAATAATTTAGGCAGGTCTTTTTCTCATGAAGAAAGGGGTTTTTCGGAGGCCATATTGACTTCGTTTTAAATATTAATAATAGACACAATTTGAAACAACTGTAGCAATCATTGTTTTGAATTCTAACTTTATTTAGTTAGCCACGCAGTTCGCTACATAAATGGGCCTGCCCAACCGGTGAAACAATATGACCTCGTAGAATATCGAAGTAAAGTAACTCAAGCCGCATTTCGCTCGGTGAGAGACGTATCCAGAGGTCCACTCAGGAAAATCAATTAATTACCGAAGAGATCCCCATTTTCCATAGGCACCGTTCAATCATTTCCTACAGTAACGTTATGCCTTTATTTAAAACCAGTGGCTGCGAGACGAGACGAGAGGCAATAGGTTGGCCATTTGGGACGTAAACATAACGGCGAGACGAGGCTTAACAGCCGCTGTCTACACCTTCGGGTAACAAAGGCGTGAAGTTCTGTTATGCTATGTTATGTATGTTTTAAAAATATATAAATATTTTAGCTGAGTTTGTTGAAAACGAAAACTTGTGATTGTTATTTAAAATATGCAATAAGTTTATGTTGTAAGAAATGCAAAATGCAATGCTTTATTATTAAAGCATTACTTTTTTAATAACAATTCATATTCATATAAAATAGTTTATTCGTGTCGGAGTTTCTCAGTGAACAGTAGACGTCGGCGTCGGACTATGTCGGGTTTTCGAATGAAAAATGAACATCTTATTCAAGATTCCTCTTATATAAAACTGATTGTGTTTAGTCACTTATTACCATATTCTATTGTGAGCTTCTATTATTTGCTTTTTTTATACATTTTAAAGGTCTCTTTCATTTCACTAGACAGTAATAAGTTTATTTGTTCTTTTTCTAAACGTAACTTCACGCCTTTTTCTTTCCAAGGTGTAGGAAGCGGCTGCTAAAGCCTCGACACGTTGAATCATTACGTTACATCCGAAATAGGTGGTGCAACTCATTTCCATACACCGGGCACAAATTTGTCAGTCATCGATATTTATCACACATTTATTTTTATAGGATAGTGAGTCACTTGATGGTAAGCAACTACTCACCGTCCATGAAGACTGGGGCTTTGCCATCCTTTTAGGGAGTAGGAGGGGAAAGGAAATGGAAAGGGGATCGGGCCTCCGCAAACCTCTCTCAAGGAACGAAACGCGGCACGAGCCACTTCACGCCGATATTCCGAGAGGGCGTGGTATTTTATTGGTTGAACCGGCCCATTCATGCAGCAAACTGTAAGACTCTACCAGTGTTAAACATAACTTTTATAATTTTCTTACATAACTTTCTAAAATAATTCTGAGAAATCATTGGTATGAGTCCGGAATCGCACTCACGATTTCTGAATCAAAAGCGGAGAGCTCGACCACTTGACCACCGAGAGTTTTTTTCTTCAAATTTATGCTTATATCGAGGCAGGAAAACGATAAATATTTTTTAAAAATAACGTGAACAATGCAAAGTAAATAAATGCCTTTTTGTACATGTGTTTGTCATCAAATAAACTATTTCTCATCTCAAAGCTTTGAAACTATAATAGTAATTTAGGCCTCTCTAAAGTATACCTAACTCTAAAATAAATTGTTATTAAATCTGGGAAGACACTCTTCATTATTAAAATAACAGTTAAGTATATTTAAGTTGTTTCGAATTGTTTTGCAATTTATATTATTTTGTAAGCTTATATTAATAAATTTATGAAATGTAATATTAATATCGAGACTTAGATCTCTTTGTACACTTGTAATTATGACCTTCAAATATCTTATATATTTCTATTTTCTACTTAAATTAATATTTATTTGATATTTATACCTAAACTTATATTTATACTTTGATAAATACTTTGAAAAAAAACTGTCTCATGATTTTTAAACAATAGAATATTACAGTTTCGGTGGTCCAGGGGTCGAGCACTCCGCTTTTAAATCAAGAAGTCGCGGGATCCAATCCTGGCTCACACCAATGACTTTTCGATAGTATGTGTGACAAATATCGATGACAGAAAATTTTGTGCCCGGTGTATGACGATACGTTCGCCACCTATTCCATTTGGGTTGAGGGTTAAAAGCCGCTATCTACACCTTCTGATAGAAAAAGGTGTCAAGTTATGTTATGTTTAAACAATAGTAATAACATTAAACAGTTATTTATCCCAAACCAGTTCTATTTCCGTCTTTACAAAACTAATAATATTTAGTAGTGAAATTTGAATCAAATTAACCGAGCTTTTATGTATACGACTTTAGTTAAAGTAAGCATATGTCGATAGTAACACAAAAAAGTAAGCTCAAAAGCGCATTTCACCCTCATAAATAATGAGGTTAGTGGCTCAGAGACTCCCACAATGAATCAGCATCCTTTGGAACTTTATTCTATTTGGTAAATTAAATTAATTATTACAATCAGATGAGGTTCGTTGTGGAATTTGTTTTTTTATCAATTAAGATAAAATTTCGTATTTCACTTATCTATAACATTAATTCATGTAATAGTCTCGATGGAATCGAGGTCGGCGGGTTGAATTCCCATCCGAGTACAAATATTTGTGACCAGTTGGTTTGGCGTTTGGGTGTTTTTCTGTGTATTGTAATTATGTATTTACAAAAAAACAAGTATAACCATATCACAAGCATTTAGCTTGACGCTTAGCTTGGAACTAGAGGGCGCTGTGAATATTGTGTCCCAGATATTATATTAAATATATTATCAAAACAAATTGTACCATTATATGTTATTGAAGTAAGTATAGGTATTGCAGTGGTTGGTGCAAAGACCGATAACTAGCCTCACGTACCCTTGGCTCGTAAAATTCGAGAACGTCTAGAAGACAGTAATTCGATTCTCAACTAGGCATCTATATAACAATCGATTCAATCAGATTTGATTGTAACTGATCAAGATTTATTAGAGCTATGAAACATCTAAGAGAATACAGTTAAAACGTTTTATTTATAATTGGAAATTACAAATGGAGCTCAACCAAATCTTAGAAATTCTAATAATGTACAGTAGTGGTCGACCACTATCTCGCTTCTGAAGCAGTCGTGGGTTCGAATGACTCACGAACGACTCACGCCAGTGACTTTTCGAATTTCTTTTCGGAAGTTATGTGTGATAAATAACTGAAAACTTTGTGCCCGGTATGGCAATAGGTTCGCCACCTATTCTATTTGGGACGTAAACATAACGGCGAATCGAGGCTTAGAAGCCACTGCCTACACCTTCGGATAGAAAAAGGCGTCACGTTATGTTAAGTTTATATTATATTTATAGAACAAGATAAAGTTAATTGCTTCTAATCTCATACACAACTTAACTGATTTAAAAAATCCTTATTTAGATTGTATATGTATAGTGGAAGGGTATCTGTACTTAATACCATGTTGCCAGCTAAGGCTGTGGAGCACTAATCATAGGGTTCAGTGAATCTGTTTATACCAATAATGTCACACTGCGGATTACTCGTATCCCATGTAGGTTGAGGAAATGTTTTATTTTTTCAGTCGAGCAGAGCTAATTATACATTTTTTTTTCAAATTAATTTAACACTTTCTAATTTATTGAATAATGTTTTTTTTTCACATAACATCACATAAAGTCAGGCCTTTTTCTACCCGAAGGTATAAGCAGGGCTGTTAAGCCTCATCTCGCCGTTAAGTGTTCGTCCCAAATGGAATAGGCGGCGAACCTATAGCCATACCGGGCACAAAGTTTTCCGTCGTCGATATTTATCACACTTTCCGAAAAGAGTTTCGTAAAGTCATTGGTGTGAGCCAGGATTCGAACTCACGACTTTTTGTATTAGAAACGGGATCCTCCACCACTGGACCAACGAGACTAGTTTTATTAACACATACTATAATGACATATAAATAGTTTAAAAGAAGATCAATAACATAAGGCATATATTATTTACTTTTATTTCCGCAGTAAGTGCAAAATGTATAATTATACTTTGTTGAGGATATATACATAACAAAGACATTATAGAAAATATTTGAGAACAATGCATAAAGCGCTATGTAGTTCCAATCTTTGTAGTAAAGTTTCCATTTTAGTGCTGAGCAAAGAATACAATTTTCTAACCTTAGATATACAGAATGGGAGCTATACAAAATCACACCAAGATGTGAAACCGACATGTAGTTTTCATATATTTATTTCTAATAGAATGCGAATAGGACTTTTCAAAGTCTTTACAGCAGCCAATATCTGTAAAACAATACAACTTTGCGCCTAGTCCACAATGGGGTATGCAGAAAGAACCAAGCGCCGTAAAACTTAAATATTACATTCGATTCCTCGTCTTTGAAAGCAGATTTTGAGTCTTTTTATAAGACACATACAAATTCAACTCTTGTTGGCCACAAAGAAATATGTTAATAAGTCTAAATACATTTTCAGAAAGAAAAATCATTAACACTCTATAACTCGTGCCCCTGAATTGATCTAATTGTTAACAAAATATGTTTTTACTTACTTTGGCTATATTATATAAGTATATACTAAATCAAATATATACATACATATGCGAACAATATACTCGGAAGCAATCCCCATATCAAAACCTTCTTACTTGTCAAACTTTGACGAAGCTGAATCTGGTAGTGTGTATGTATTTTTTTTCCCGACACATGGAGTATGTAACGAACCGAGAATATTTCTGTTTGGCTTCAAGCTTCAATGAACACGTCACGTTGTGTGAGTATATGCTGTATTGAAGTAAGTTTTAGTTATGTATCGCGCGTATTACAATATTTTTTTCACAAATAGTTTGCCTCTTGTAACGCAACTTCACTACAAGCAGTAAGTTTGCTGTAAGCGAAAAGAATTGATTTTGTTGTGATACGATTCCTATACTCTGAATATCTTGGAGCTTACAAGAACATCCATTAAAAAATATGTATATGCAAATATTATTTACGGATTTATAATCCTTTAGTTAATAGTTAATAATAGTTTGTTGTTCTTTAAGGCATCAAATACCGACCTTTTTACAAAATTATGTTTTTATTACTTTCAAAAGTACATAATATAATTATTCTATTATTACTCGAGTTATTGTCTTATGAAAAATATACTTATAATTAAAGCAAATCAAATCAAACTCTGTATTCAGTTTGAATTTAATTATATCCGGATATTATATTTCTTAGGTCTCTCTAATAATATTTAACAGTCTGGTCTGGAAATAATACGTCAGTTCGATGAATGAAAAAGGTGGACCGATGACATAGTCAAAATCGCCGGAAGCCACTGGATGCGGATATCACATGATCGACAGTTAGGTGTTCCATGGGGAAGGCCTATGTTCAACAGTAGATATGAAGGTGCTAATAATGATGAATTAAAACTTTATGTAAAATAACATTCAAAACCATAATTAATAATGCAAGAGAAATTCTATTTACAAATATAATTCGTCAACCCTTATCCATATAATATAATCGTTTAATTGATCGCGAACATCCAACATCCGAGCGTCCGTTTCTAAACGAAAACTCTAGGGCTGTCAACTTGCAAATTATGGCAGCCTAAATCCATGTTAAGTAAGTGTGTAAACGGTGTAATTATCCCGGATCAGAACTTTAATTCAAACAGACCTTTAGTTATTCTACTAATGAAGAAACTTTTGGGAGAAGATAAAACTGTCTTATATAGCGTTTAATGGGTCAAAATCTCTTATAAAAGTTAAAAAAGCTTGTATTATATTTAATTTAGAATATCTTTTTAATACCATCTGCATGTTTGCTTTATTAATTATTGCAGGGTAAAATTTATTACCGGAGATAATAAAAAAAATCACATGATAGGCGATTTAAAAGTTTATTTTTGACGTGTAAAATGTTCTTGCCTTTATACCATAAGGGTAGGCAGATAGATTTGTATCTTCTCGGGTGTCTCTCGATTCTTAACACTTATTTTACCCCAGTCATATACATTCAACATATATTCACGTCGATTTCGGGTGTTACGTATTTTCTTTTTTTTGAAACACACCATTAGTATATATGTTTAATTAAATAGTAAAAATAGTTTTTAATAGGATTTCCAAAAAGTAGAAAGATTTATTAAGCAGATCGTCGGAGTCAAAGATGGGTACGACACACTTTTTCTATCCAAACTGAACGCAACCCAAGGTGATATCAGGAGCATTAAAACCAAGTAGCGTGTATTACAAGAGTTTTAAAAGTCACGGTGGTCCAGCGGTCGAGCACACGTCTTCTGATTCAGAGGTCCAGGTTCGAATCCTGACACTGGCTCACACCAATGACTATTCGAAATTGTTTTCGGAAGTTAAGTGTGATAAATAACGATGACTGAAAACTTTGTGCCCGGTATGGCAATAGGTTCGCCAACTATTCCATTTGGGACGTAAACATAGCGGCGAAACGAGGCTCAGCAGCCTCTGCCTACACCTTCAGGTAACAAAGCCGTGAAGTAATGTTATATTATGGTTAAAAGTCGAAGAAGCGAATTATGGCGCTGTCTTCTATCTGCCTACTACTTTGTTAAGATTCATCATTCCAAGTTTTGTGCACATTTTCAGACTGGTTCATTTATCTCATGTTTATATAATATCTAAACATTTAATTAAAGCCTACATTTCACTAAATATTCTTTACAGTACTGGCTTTAGTATTGGCTGTTACCGATTTCTGGGCTCAAGACGAAAAAGGTATTTTAACCATTTAATGTTCTACATACGTGATCAAAACACGTTGTTGGTTGTCCAATCTGTAGATCCAATAACATAACACTCAAATCCAATTATTGTATTAATAAAATTAAAACAAATATTTGTTTGAGATCAACGACTGAATCATGTCATATTCCCTTTGCTAATCAAATATTCAATAAATTACCCGTCATAATATATTTCCGATTCTAGCATTGACGAAATTACTTCATTAAGCTATAAAATATATTCAGGATTAGTCTTGTATTATATTATTTACTAATCAAATTCATAGCATGAATGCTCTAATTCGAGTTTCTAACATAACAAAACAGAACATAACTTCACGCCTTTTTCTAGTAGAAGGTATTGGCAGCGGATGTTAAGTTAATGTTTTCGAATTTCTAGAGTTGTTAATTTGGAACTTCAGGCTTTGTTTTACCCAAAGGTTTGTTTTAAATGTTTCCGGTGCCGAAGCCTATTGCTATTGCCATATACCGATTACAATTTGAGCGAACTTCGATTCACACATAACTTATGAAAATATACCAAAAAAGTCATTATAGTTAGAAGTGACATTCAATCACACGATTTCTTGATTCAAAAGCAGTGTAATTCAAAATTCTAAAGTGTTCGACCTTCAGGCCACCGGGATTATACGAGAGGACTTCTGCCAAGAATTATTAATCTAATTATTAAGATGTAACAATTGATTTATCTCGTTAAGCCCAACGAAGTCATTGTACTTCTAATATACCCGTAACTTATGGTCAGGACAGTTACATCTTCAAATATTTGAAAGCAAAATTTGGGGTATGATGATTTTTATGTATGGATATCCCCGACTAAATAGACTAGTGTTTGGAATTAGTGTGTTAAAAAGCATTTTTTGCGAAATTATACATTTATATCTAAGTCTCGGTGGCGCAGTGGTCGAGCACATGGCTTCTGATCCAGAGGTCCGGGTTCGATTCCAGATACTGGCTCACACCAATGACTTTTCGAAATTGCTTTGAATGAATGGGCCGGCTCGACCGGTGAAATACCACGACCTTTCAGAAGACCGACGTAAAGTGGCTCATGCCGCGTTTCGTTCGGTAAGAGAGGTACCCGGAGGCCCACCCCCCTTCCCCATCCTTTCCTATCCCCTATCCCTTAAAGGTCAGCAACGCAACAGTAACACTATGTGTGTTGCTGGTGGCCATGGGCGGCGTTGGTTGCTTACCATCAAGTGACACGCCTGCTCGTTTGCCCTCCTATCCCATAAAAAAATTGATTTTCAGAAGTTATGTGTGATAAATATCGATGACTGAAAAACTTTGTGCCCGGTATGGCAATAAGTTGGCCATTTGGGACGTAAACATAACGGCGAGACGAGGTTTAACAGCCGCTGCCTACACCTTCGGGTAACAAAAGGCGTGAAGATATGTTATGTGTTATGTTATGTATATCTAAAACTTAAAATGAGATAATGATATCAAATGTCTCGGTGTTCCAGTGGTCGAGCACCCCTTCTGAATCCAGAGGTCGTGAGTGCGAATCCTGGCTCACTGACTTTTCGACAATTGACAGTTTCGAAATTTATGTGTGATAAACTGATGACTACTTGTGCCCGGTATGGCATTTGGGACGTAACCATAACGGCGAGTGGAGGCTTCATAGTCACTGCCTACACCTTCGGGTAGAAAAAGGCATGAAGTTATGTTATGATTAATGAAATAGTTTAAAGTTATTCTTGCATTTAATATGTCGGATTTTTTTCAAAGGCACATTTTTTTTTCAAATATACAAGATACACATAACTAAATTTAATAAGCAATACAATATAGGTACGTAAAATAAATTGAAAAATAGCTCTATTCAAAAGAAATATAGATTTAATTCAAAAGTTACCCTTTAAAGAAAATACATTACTTTCCTGTAAAAATATTCAAGATCTTTCACCGCTATCTGGGTTCTTGTTCCGTAGATTATCCACTGCATGCCTATATTTAAAGTGACATTTTCACGCAATCTCTATTTAGATGTTAATTACAAATAAAAAAAATAAAATTAAAAAGCAAATCAGCAAAAAAAAACTAAAAATAATTAACTTTTTCCTTGGTTACAGTATCAAAATAGGTTACAATACGAGTACGAGTACCTTTTTAAAATTCTGCTTTCATTTTTTTTTCCTCGCTGTAGAGTTCTCTGCGCCAATTCCGAGTTCGATGGTGCTCCGGCAACAGTATTAGCATATTAATGAACGCCAGCGAACTAACATTTGTAATTACTTTTGTTCCGACGCTGGGAGTTACCGCCTTAGGTAACAAAAGCCTCTGTTGTGATGACGCTGAAGTGGTTAACGTAATGCATCTATCTCTGCGTACTTCAAAAAGGCTTTTCTGATTTCAGACGTGTACTCTTGTCTGTCGTGTAAAGAAAACTCTACTTACTGTTTTTTTTTAATTTTACCTTTTTCTACCAGAAATTACATCTTCTGGTAGAAAAAGGCGTTAATTAAAAAGCAGCTGCTGAATTTTGCGTCCTGAATAGGATAGGTGATAGAATCTATTACCATACACCGGGCCGAGTGACCACCGTGATGACAATTACCGTGATTTAATTTTGGGCAAAGATTTTGAATGCATTCGAATTTTAAAACTATAACCAGTTCATGAAGATCATTTAATTCTAGAATTCATGGTCGATAGGTGGATGTTAATGAAACTTCATTATAAACTTTGCAGGAGACTTTGTTGTCTTTGGTTACAAAATTTTATTCGAATAAAGATATAAATACTTCTTTGTAATTATAGCACAGACAATAATAAAAGCTTAAGAGCTTTTGAAAAGAGCTTACATGTTATTAAAATTACGTTACGCCGTGATACAGACGAGAGTGGATCCTTAATACGAATATCAGTTTTTGTCTGAAGGTTATGAAGGTCTGAGTGAAGTCGAGAGCAACCTTTTTTCTGTATATTGAAGGTAAAGGGTTTACTGTTCAAGGAGATTTTATGATGCGTTTTTTTTTATTGGTGTCACATTTTATCTGGGTTAAATCTTGCAAATCTATTTTTCATTCCCCGTCGAATTTGCGCTCAGAATTGAGAGATTCAGGAATGTCATAGCCTAACAATTTTTCTCCTACATACTTGAAAGAAAATTGGACTGTTGCTACTTTTTCCTCGTTTCCTTCAATCAAAAAAATCCTTTTGTGATATTCATATTTATGAATAAAGTGTTATTAAAACCACGTGTGGTTTGATAACTGAGCGGGAAAATCATTGCTTACGAAACACCTCCAACATCATAGGATGGAATCCTGTCATAGGCTCATGAGTATTTAAATCATAAATCCTATAATAAATTTAATATGACAGTGGTAGAGCCATGCTCGACCGGTGAAATAGCAGGATCACTCAGAAGTAAAGTGGCTTCTGCTGCATTTGGTTCGGTGAGAGAGGTACCCGGACGCCTACCTTCCTTCTCCATCCTTTCCCGTCCTACTCCCCTAAGGGTCGGCAACGCAACTATATGTGTTACAGGTGTCCATTGGCGACGCTGGTCACTTACCATCAGGTGACACGCATGTTCATTTGCCCTCCTATTCCATTTATTATGTAATTTCAAGCAGAGTTCAAAATGTGTATGTGTAAATTTTGTAAAAGTTCACAGCGAGTTTCTATTTTACTAAAAGCGACGAGTGGTCACTCAAACAAAAAAGGATCTTCTGCTCTACGAATGAAAAATTAATTATAAAAAAACTGGTTGCCTGTAAAGTCGGTTTTACGGGCGAAGATTTTACGTGACAACGTCTTTTTCTCGGTAGAATATTTATTGATATGAATATAATTAAGTTGAAGGCATTTGCTCGTCCGTTTCCATTGTTTTGAGAGTGGTGATTCCTGTTGAACATTTGAAATTGAATGGATGAATTTTTAATTTTAAAGAATCAATTTGAAAATCAAAACACTTATTCAGATCGAAGGTTCAAATTTTTGCTAAATAAATTTGAAATTAATTAAAATTTGTAATTGTAAATGATGAAGTTGAAAATTAAAACATTTACTTAAATTAGATGTTAAAATTCTTGCTCAACACAGTTTAAATCAAGTTTTCTTATATCTGCCACTTTTTCTTAATATTTGTAATTTTAAAGAATCAATTCGAAAATCAAAACATTTATTCAGATCGAAGGTTCAAATTTTTGCTAAATAAATTTGAAATTAATGAAAATTTGTAAAATAATAATTAATTAATTAATTAATTTTAAACTAATAATTTACTTAACACTATCAACATTTATCAATAGTATGACATAACCTATAAACTCAGTTTCTCAACTTTTGTGTCAATCTAACAATTAATCAATCAATCATAGTTTACGATAATGAAATATCAGTGTACAATTATTTACCTTTATTGTTGTAGTTGTTGTAAATGACGAATCTAAGCACTCCACATTTTCACTACAGACACAGCTGACGATACTTTAACCACACGTGTGAACTTGTATTATGACGCTTTCTTGTTTTTCCAACGCCAAGAACGTTCGAGAAAGACAAAGACAGAGACACAAGCATGCGCCGATTCAATGCGCCTAATTCTCTAGTGCTGCGCGCGCGGCAGACCGATCATAGTTGAGTGGGAGAGAGACGCAAGGCATTCGGCGGGCCTCTCTCTCGTTCGGTGACTCATCGTAACGTTACCGAGCGTTACACTTTTTCATAAGTGACTCCCAGCCGCAACCTAATTTAAGACGTTGTCACGTCAAAAATCCCACATATTATTCTGCTTTCCAATCTTCAAACATCTTAATTAACGCCCAGGGTTCCCGGTAGCGTATACTCGAAATAACTCCCTGGTATTCTTCTGTGAGACATGTTTCTAAAAATAAGTATACTTTTGAAGTTATTATACGTTAATTATCTTCGCCCACGATTCGTGTCAGCGTTTTCAAATTGAATATTTAAGTTTTAAATGTATTCAACTGACTTTGATTATTTTATGGAAGACGTTGCAAACGAGCAAGCGGGTAAGCTAGTGTTGTTTTATGGGTTAAGTGGGCAAACGGGCCGGCAGCGAACCTGATGGTCAGTGATTAACGCCGAGATGGACACCTGCAACACATATACAGTACACAACACATATGCAACACATATATGTTACAGTTGCGTTTCTAACTTTTACAGGAGTAGGATAGGAAATGATGAGAAAGTTATTATGCAGTAAATAAAACAAAATATGTTAAATATATTACAGATAAATTTGTGATCATTCTGATACTTATTACTTAATATCAGAATTTATTGTCATGAACGATTAGTTTTCGCGCCATTGTTAAATGTAAGAGTAAGCCGTTTTCCTTACACCTCATCATGAGATAATTTAGTTTATTTTTCAGTTATTAATCGAATTGATCGATCGATTGTTTTGTCCAATAGCTTGTTATTTTTTATTTCTAGATGTTAGGATAGTAGAGCTTACGTGTCATCTGTCAAAAATATTTACAACTGACGTCCGTCAAAATTACTTCCACTTCACTACTCTTGGATTATTGCATAGGCAGAACACATAATAATATTCTATTATATAAGTATGCACTGTTTTACGCTATATAAATAAAAGGACGAATTATATATCGTACTAGCTGACCCGGCAAACGATGTCTTGCCAAAAAATAAAATTTAAAAAATAGGGGTTGATCGTAGGGGGTTGAAAATTTAGGGTTATATGTATTTCGTATCCCTTTTTATATAAAAAAATTAAAAAACAGAAATATATCGAAAAATTAAAAAAATATATATTGAGGGGTGATTAAGCCCTTTTGATTAAGGGGGATGAAAAATAGATGTTATCCGATTTTTCGATTATCCGATTTCACACAAAATTTCATGAGAATCGGTAAAGCCGTTTCGGAGGAGTTTAACCACAAACACCGCGACACGAGAATTTTATATATAAGATTATATACAAATAAAACTATAAAATTTTTGTTGTCTGGCTATCTGAAAAATGTTACATAGATCTGTTACGAGTATAATACGGGTATTTCAACAAGTAACAGATATAACAGCTGCTGCTTACATCTTCGAGTACAAAAAGGCCTAATGATTTGATGCAACACATGGATGGATACAGTGACAATATCTATTTTTTTTAATATTTTTTTATGGGATAGGAGGGCAAACGAGCATGCGTGTCACCTGATGGTAAGCAATCAACGCCGGCCATGGACATCAGCAAACACATATAGTGTTACTGTTGCGTTGCCAACCTTTAAGGGATTGGGGATAGGAAAGGATGGGGAAGGGGGTGGGCCTCTGGATACCTCTCTCACCGAACGAAACGCGGCATGAGCCACTTTACGTCAGTCTTCTGAGAGGTCGTGGTATTTCACCGGTCGAGCCGGCCCATTTATGCAGCGAACTGCTTGGCTCTACCACTGTTATAACTAGTACGTATCCTTATTTACTGTCTGTAACAGAACAAACGTTCAAATTGTCACAGAGCCTCACAATCTAAGCCATTTCCTGTACAAAAAATATCACAAAGACAATCGCTAACAATAGGATGTTTATGAAGCGTGAATTGAAATGAAAGACAATTTAAAATACTAAAAAAATAATATTTTATATTTCTTTTATATTTTAGTGGTGCGTTTTGATCAAAGGGTAAAAAAAGAGCCCTTATTACTGAGCTAACTCCATTTGTCTTTGACAAATTTAAAAATATTTTTGGGCTGTGGTAGATATTATACTAGGTAGAGACGTGAAAGCAGCTATAACATCTTTTTTTTGTTTTTATGGGATAGTTAGGCAAACGAGCATGTATGTCACCTGATGGTAAGTGACTAGCGCCGCCCCCGGATACCCGCAGTTGCACTGCCGACCTTTAAGGGAGTAGGATGGGAAAGTATGAGGAAGGGAGGTGAGCCTCCGGGTACCTCTCTCACTCAACAAAGTGGCATGAGCCACTTTACGTCCATTTTCTGAGAGGTCGTGGCATTTCACCGGTCGAGCCGGCCCTTTCATGCAGCAAACAACTTAGCTCTACCACTATTGTATATGTAACTTCAAGCGTGAATTCCTGAACTTTATGCATTCAGAGCAAAACATTATTTATGTCATAATACATAAGGTTATTTAAAGTATGCTACATGACAATTTAAGTACACTATCTCAATTTTTTTCGTCCATCTATGACGTGTAGTTGAACCCATACAGAATCGCTTGCTATGATTCCAGAAACAGGCTGTATCTGAAAATATTGTTACATCAGTCAATAATTAAACACACACAGAGTTAAATTAAAATATTAGTCGGGAACCTAGTTATCATTTCTCATAGCAATCTTAATTTTTAAATACTACAATTACGATTGATGAGGCGATTTTAAAACCTTAAAACCTTTAATTGAAAAAGTTTTTGTTGTTAAATGGTAGTTGACAAAGTTCACTTTTACCGTGGTTTTATAAAACCACACAAAGATTTTTTCGTTTCATAGTTTTCTACACACATAAAATAATATATATTTTTTTTTATGGGATAGGAGGGCAAACGAGCAACTGGATCACCTGATGGTAAGCAATTTCTCATCACCCATGAACATCGTGGTGAGTTGCCGTCCTTTAAGGGAGTAGGAGTGGAAAGGAGACTAAAATGAAGTGGGGCCTTCGGTCACCTCTCTCACAGACCGAAACGTGGCACGAGACACTTTACGTCCATATAACGTCCAGCGAACTACAAGACTCTATCTACCACTGCTTTTTTTTAAATATTAGATGATTTTTAAATTAATGATCTAAACAATTTTGAAGCGTTGATTTCAGATTTAATAAAAACGAAATGTTTTATTTCATGGTCTTCAATGTCGCATTAATAAGTAAATTTTCAGTATTTTTATTACTGCTTTGATTCAAAAGTAAACGTACTATACTTACCGGTTTTTTTTTTCTTCCTACCTTAATATATTACCAACCTGTTTGAAATTCATATAATAATATTTGAATAAAATAAACCTCAGTATAAGTAAACAAATCTGTAATTACCAATGTTCTATTCAGATTTAAAGGTAAACATTACCTGTATACGAATTTTGTATTTCAGTGATCATTTGCAATAACTCGTTCAATCGATTTAAATGCTCTAGTGTCCGCTTGGCACGTGACTATTTCATGTATAGAGAATTGAAAATAAATTTATACGCTTATATACTGTACTGCAGTAGCTGAGATACTAAGTTTTACACTATTGAATTGTTCATTGTAGTATCTACATTTTGTATTGATTTTTATTTATTAACACATAATGTAGCTTAACTTCACACCTTTTCTACCTGAAGGCTGGTTTGGCTGTTGGCCTCAACTTGCCGTTATGTTTACGCCCCAAATGGATTAGGTGGCGAACCTATTGCCATACCGGGGACAAGGTTTTCAGTCGTCGATATTTATCACACATGACACTTATATTGTGTATTAAGCTTCATGAGATAGAGCCACGCAGTTCGGTGAAATACCATGACCTCTCAGAATATCAACGTAAAGTGACTCATTCCACGTTTCACTCGGTGAGAGAGCTATTCGGATGCCCAAAACATTTACCTCTTCTTTTCCATCCCACTTCTGACTTCTTCCATGCCCCGTTGTCAAGGTTGGCAACGCAACTGTAACACTATCTATGTTTTGTTATATTTAGGTGTATTATAAGTATGTATTTACAAAAGAAAAGTATATATGTATTAGTATCCATTATCAAGTATCCATAGCACAAGCATTTAGTTGCTTAGTTTGGAACTGGAGGGCGCTGTGTGATTTGTGTCCAAGATATTATTATATTATATGGGTGACGTTGGTTGCTTACCATCAAGTGACGAGCCTGTTCTGCCCCCAAATAGTCAACAAATAAAATCTCAATATCTTTTGAATTCTTTTGATTTCTTAACTCACATTATGTAAATCTTAAGTAAATTCATCCTAACATCTTCGGATAATAATTATTATTTAATTTAAAGCAAAAAGGAATCTATATAACTCACATTTCTATTCCTATTAATTTTCTATGTCGTTAAAATGAATGTACTAGAACTACTCGCGCCAAGGTACGGTTCTGTCTGACAAGTCTATTCGTTGAACGTAAAAGGTCAAACAGATAAATTCTATTTTTAGGAGCTTTGGCCCTGAATATATCCTCTTTAAGCTGTTAATACACACATCAGTGGATAGTGGTTGGTCAGTTTCTTTATATTAAATAGACAGCTACTAATGTAATTTTCAGGTTTTCAGTATATATTTAAACATAAAAACATTTAATATTAATGCCATGGTGGTATCAAAATTATTAGTAATTAGAGGACGCAATACTAGCTATAAGCTACTTCATCACTTTATACGTTCAAAATACTTCTGTTGTTCTTATCTTAAAAAAATGTGCCACGATAATGTTATACATACCATTTATATACTAGATAGGAAAATAAGGAAAAAGATATACCTAACAGAGTTCGTAAATTACACCGAAAAACTTCACCGAATTACTTCTTTAGGTAATTACACCGAAATTTAATCTGAAAGTATATTTCTCGCATAATATTACCTTAACAATAAGATATTAAAATTATAATAATAATATAGCAACGTAATAGCAGAATAATAGTATGAATGTATCAAGTGCTACGTGTCTTCATCAGGACAAAATCTCCGAGTGTCTCGTTCACAAAAGTAAACTTCATTAGGTTAGACGCTCGTGAAAGGAAAAACAATGAACACGACAGAACACTATTTTGCGGGAACAGTTCGTTCTATACACAGTGCAAATATAAATTGCTGTTCGTCAGCGGTTCACATTTTGAACGCTTCAATGACAAAAAGAAAAAATGTATTTGTAAATTTTAAAACACCAGTCTGCTTTTTGATATCGATTTTTATGCAACTAGTTCCACAAATATATCTTTTAGAAATATTTATAGTAAAAAAATGCTGGTTAAAAAAGAGAGAGAATTTGCATTCAAATTAAGAATTTATTTTGGTTAGTTTGTACTAAATTTCCGTGTGCACAGCTATGAATAGATGAATCTCTTGGTGTAGAGGGTAATAAGCCGCTGTTCAGAATTTGGCGGGTTTGCTTCATATCATAGTAGAATCTTTTGTTCAATAAACATTGATGTTTACACGACGTGTTAAACTCAAATACTTTAAACTATCTATTAAATAAATCTAGCTCTATATCATAAGACTTTTTTTTCTACTGTTACTGTCTTATTTAATTCTAGACTTTTTTTTCTACTGTTCTAGACTTTTTTTTCTACTGTTACTGTCTTGTTTAATTTTTTGATAAGTGTTGTGTGTTCACCGACTCGAGTTTTATGCATTACGTGCTCTGCATCACCTTCTATCCAGTTATTCAGCTCACAGCATCCGTTGAGTATAAACTGGGTTACTGCAGTATTTTTCTCTGGAGGCTCGATCTTCAATATCAACATTATCTTCAAACGGATCGGAAAACATTTCGATATACTATTAACAAATTCTTGCTGACATATTTATTTAATTGTAATATGACAAGAGATTTTAAAATATAATTATCACATTGTAAAATAAGAAAATAACTGTACATAAAGAACTAAATTCACCTTATGGACACTATTAAATCTATCTTCGTGTTTCATCATTAGCCTTTTTCTTATGTCTATGGAACGCTACAACTAACGGGCTTGGACTATCCGCATCCAATGGCGTCCAGGGATCTTAACTAGGTCATCGGTCCATTAAACCAAACTAAACCACTAAACTCCACGTCCACCAGTTTGTGGTAGCCTCTCGACAACCTTTTAACAGTGTGAGTTAAGTGGGACAGTTCAAACAGTGAAATACCACGACCTCTTAGAAGATCGGCGTAAAGTGGCTCATGCTGCGTTACGTTCGGAGAGAGAGGTGCCTGGAGGTCCATCCCCCTTCATTATTTCCTATCCTACCTCTAAAAATATTGGCAACGCAACTATAACACTATATGTGTTGCAGATATTCTTGGGTGACACTGGTCGCTTACCATCAGATGTCACGCCTGCTTGCTTACACTCATATCCCACAAGAAAAACCTTTCTCTCCCAAAGGTTACCAGTATGCTATACCAGGTATAAAAATTTATAGACATAATTAGGCAAAAGGATGCAAAGAAGTTGATAAAAATAATGGAAATAAAGAAATTAGAATAGCAAATCAAGGAAAGCAGGAATAAAGAAATTAATAAAAAGAACAAATCGCGGAGAAAAGGTTCGAGAAAAGGTTAGACTAATAACATGAGGAAAGGCAGAGTCCAGCGGCACAAGGATCAAATGGGCTACCTAAATCATGCTTATATTATTATATCCCTTCATATACTTGAAATATATTCATATTCATATGATGATGATGATGATACTTTCTACGCTTAATTTTTTTACATTAGGAATAATGCTTAATTGAATATCTCCTTAAAGAAATTGATGACAGGAGCATCAAACACTGATGAGCCTGTATGACAAGAGGTGAGGAGACATGAGGTTATGAAGGCCGAAAATGCAGGAGGGGAGTGAAAACATCGTACTTTATACTCCTGCATTCTTTCTGTCAACTCTGCAAGTGATATGTCTCGGCGTGGAGCTATGATTACACAAGAATCAAAAATAACTTTTCATTAAATTTAATACGCATAATATCTCTAAACCTTTAAATAATATAAAGCGCTAGTGAATTCTAGAAAAATAAAAGCTTGTTATTCGATAAGATAAATATGGTCTTTAAAACAATAGCCGTTGTTAATACTAGGTACAGCAAAAAGTTCCTAGTTTCACATAATATGATAATATTTACGATCGACATAAATTTCTTATAACAGCCTTACCTTCAACCACACGTTCCATACGTTATGAGGCGGAGACCCCCATTTTGTTTTTCGCTGGACCATCTAATCTATTTGGAGTGATCGACCATTAGGACTGATATTTGCGAGAATCGTAACTTACGAGCCTTATTTGGGTTTGAAGTATAATTTATTGTCTTCAATTCTATACGTAAAGAAGGAAAGGTTAAGCTATAAATTGGACACAGGTGTGTTACGGACATAAGCTTGGAATTAGGTAACAAAAGGGGCGATTTGCGAATGCTTAACAGCTGTTTGCTATCACGGTTGTTATTGCAATGCGCTCGATTGGTGTTTTCTATTAATTGCTTTGGAGGGATACATTTTATTTTGGTAAATGACTAAATAATAGGAGGTGAAATGAAGAGCAAGCATTATTTGCGCGATCTATTTTTAATCTTTACTATAATTTGATTATCTATTTTGTAAAAACCGATCTAAACCCAGAAAAATAGAAGTAATTCCCTTTTTCGACTAAACTAATGATATCAGAAAAAAGTTACAGAAACTAAATCTAAAAATGGTTATCATAAATCTTTCAAAAGATTAATTACACAAATCAACGCCCACATTTCTTAGAATTTACAAAAAATGTATTCGTTCCTAATTCAGATTCAATTATTTCTGCCGAATTATATTTGGCCAATTGGAATTATATTTGCCGAATTATATTTGGCCAATTGGAAAACTTATTCAAGGAATTTAATTTTGATCAAGAATCAAGGGTCATTTTTTATGTTTATAATCCAGAATTGAATAGATACGTAAATATAAGTATATATTTGACGATTTATTGTTGATGATTTATTTTTAGTTTCACGCTTCTACGATTCAAAGTAATAAGCAGGGTTACCAAATAATATAATCTAATGAAATATTTAATATTTTGACAGGCCTCGTGGCGCTTTGATAAAAACTACCGGCTGCAGCAATGAGGTTGGGGGTTCGATTCCCACCCGAACACAAATATTTTTGACAAACATGAATATTTGTGTGATGTCTGGGTGTTTTTCAATGTATGTATTTACAAAAGAAAAGTATATATGTATTAATATCCGTTATCTAGTATCCATAACACAAGCATTTAGTTACTTAGCTTGGAACTAGTGGGCGCTGTGTGTATTGTGTCTAAGATATTATTATATTATTATTATTATATATATAGTCAGTCATATATATATAGTCTCGGTGGCCCAGTGGTTGAGCACACGGCTTCTGATCCAGAGGTCTGGGTTCGTTTCCTGACACTGGCTCACACCAATGACTGTACGAAATTGTTTTTCGGAAGTTATGTGTGATTAATATCGATGACTGAAAACTTTGTGCGGAAATTTGGGACGTAAACATAACCGCGAAACGAGGCTTAACAGCCGCTGCCTACACCTTCGGGTAACAAAAGGCGTGAAGTTATTATTAGTATTATTATATTCAGGCGCATGGTACAACTATTTAAACTCATTGCAACATTATTAGTTAACCTACTTTTATAATGTTATGAAAAAAATATAGCTTCCGAAATATTTTAAAATCAACAATTTTAAAATCAAGTATTGAATTTAATAATACTTATAATCTGATCAACTGGAATACCCGTCTATGTTAAATATTATTGTTTCTTATATCTGTTTATTTTTTTACCTTTCTTCTTTTCAATAGGAATAATTATAACTTAAAATATTTGATATAGAACTTTAAAGCCCAAATACTGAACCGCCTCTCAAATATATAAGCGCAACTTAATCGTTTAAGTAGCTGTCACATTAGACAGAGTACGTCAAATTTGATCAGTAAGTAGCACTTTACTGATTGTCTGATTTGATTTCAGTGGCGGTTCAGTATTCGGGCGTAGGTTGTCCTAATGAAAAAGTACACCTTAAATTTTATGCTCAAAGTAGTGTATATACTTAAAGCGTACCTACAAATAAATCTAGATCTGGGTTACGTGTTCAAACGTGTTCAAAGTGGTCATTAGGAATGCCAATTACCTCACGTAAAGCAGTTAAATGAAAGAGGCCTTTTTTACTGTAATAGTGGGACAATCGCCAAGAAGTATTATTATTGTTTTAAAGCAAAAATAATTTTTAATTAGCTTTTTTTTATTAATCATAAGCCTGCTTTTGGATTAATTAGTTCGTGTAAGTTAATGGGCAAAAAAATGAACATTATTTAAGTTAAATTAAATATGGTTCTAATAATCACTTTATACTATGAACTAGATATGTGTTCAAATAGAGAAAATTTGGTTGCCCTGTGCTCTAAATATATTAATTAAATTCCTACAAAAAGGTTTTCGGGCGTTGTATGAAAAAAAATATTAAAAAAAGGACTGGAGTTATTAAATATTAAAAGTTTAAGTATCCAGAAGAGCATATTGTCGTACTACATAATATGTCCTCCAGAATTCTTGACACGTAGAGAATTATTAAATAAAATTAAAAATAACCTATTATTTCATACTATTTGACCCAGCGAACTTTGTTCCGCAACAGTGACAGAGTCTTGCAGTTTGCTGTATGAATGAACCGGCTCGACCGGTGAAATACCACGACCGGAATATCAACGTGAAGTAGCTCGTGCTGCGTTTCGTTCGGTGAGAAAAGTATCCAGAGGCCGGATCCCCTGTCCCCTTTTACTCATTTGAAGACGGCAACTCACCACGGTGTTCAGTGAGAAGTTACTTACCATCAGATGACCCATTTGTTTGTTTGCCCTCCTATCTTATAAAGAAAAAAAAAGAAAGTAATAAATAAGTACATTTTGGATTTATCGCTTTATTTTCACTACATCATACATAAATAATAGACTAAAACCACCCTGATATCCTCTATCATAAAAATGCATCAAAATCCGTTACGTAGTTTCGAAGATATAAGCTTATAAGGGGACAAGCAGCGAAAAGCGACTTTATTTTATACTATGTAATGATTTCGACACTGAAATTATATCAGTGTGTGATAGAAACTTGGAAATTTGTTAATCAAAAGTATCTTTACTACTATACTTTATATAATTAATAAACAAAATATAAATATAATAAAAAAAATATAAAAAAAACACTATGTCATTTTAAAACAATTTAAGTTTAATATTATGACAATCAATTTACGTTGTCATTTAATAAATTCCACATTGAAATTGGCTGACAAATCGTCTGACCATTTAAAAAAAGAGTGTCACATTCTGTATAGGTAAAAACTAAAAAAAAAACTGGCAATCAGCCGAATCAGATAAGACATACCTACCTACTCGAAGGTACTCAGACGATGCCAAGCCAGATAAATTGAGTTTTAATACTATCCTAGCAAATTCTACTAAAACTATTTACGCAATTCGAGTCATGATCATGCTATGAATTTAAATTTTAGCGTCACCTAGGAGAGTTCGAGTAAATAGATTTATTTGCTAATCATTTTTTTTATGAGATAACGCGCCATGAGCTACTAGACGGGGATATTCGGAGAGGTCGTGGTATTTCACCAGCCGAGTCGGCTCATTCATGCAGAGCGCTGCAAGACGAATAAATGAAATCTAAATCTAACAATAGTATCTATTTAAATCAACAAGTTCTTCTTTTTTTTTCTTTTTTTTATGGGATAGGAGGGCAAACGAGCAGGCGTGTCACCTGATGGTAAGCAACCAACGCCGCCCATGGACACCAGCAACACATATAGTGTTACTGTTGCGTTGCCGACCTTTAAGGGATAGGGGATAGGAAATGATGAGGAAGGTGGGTGGGCCTCCGGGTACTTCTCTCACTGAACGAAACGCGGCATGGGCCACTTTACGTCGGTCTTCTGAGAGGTCGTGGTATTGCACCGGTCAAGCCGGCCCATTCATGCAGCGAACTGCTTGGCTCTACCACTGACGAAGTTTCTTTGCAGTTTTTGTGCTACTATAAGATTTTTTAATAGACGACATTATACTTTGGATAATATTTCAATTAATATTAGGTCGGGGAAAAAGTCTTTTCGCATAACGTAGGTATAAACTTATTATAAAATTTCTTTGACTGTATTATTTGTGTCTGGCTGGTTTTGGTAACATTAAAAAGGTTACATTATAAAGAAAAGAAAAAAATAAAAAAAAGTTGTTTCCCGCTATTTTTCATTTGTTTTTCTCTCCGTAAAAATGAGTGAATCTAATGAAGAAATTCGATACATTTTAAAATTTTATTATAAAAAAGGCAAAAATGCAACTCCCGCAGTGAAAAAAATTTGTGATGTTTATGGACCTGATGCAGTGTCAGTAAGAGTAGCACAAATTTGGTTCAAACGTTTTCAGTCCGGAAATTTTGATGTTAAAGATGCACCTCGCTCTGGTCGCCCTGTTACGAATAAAATGGACGCCATTTTTGAAAGAGTGGAGCAAGATCGGCATATTAGTAGTTACGATGTAGCTGAAGAACTGGGAATTGACCACAAAATAGTTTTGACCCATTTGAAGAAAGCTGGTTATACAAAAAAGCTCGATATTTGGGTGCCACACGAGCTCACTCAAAGAAACTTAATGAACCGTGTACTCATTTGCGATTCATTATTGAGACGTAATGAAACCGAGCCGTTTTTGAAGAGATTGATAACTGGCGATGAAAAGTGGATCACGTACGACAAGAACGTGCGAAAAAGGTCGTGGTCGAAAGTTGGCCAGGCTTCACAGACTGTGGCCAAACCTGGCCTAACACGAAATAAGGTGATGCTGTGTGTATGGTGGGATTGGAAGGGCATTGTTCATTATGAGCTTTTACCGTCCGGCAAAACCATCGATTCTGATCTTTACTGCCAGCAACTGATGAGATTAAAGGAAGCAGTCGAGAGAAAACGGCCGGAATTGATCAACAGGAAGGGTGTGGTCTTTCATCACGATAACGCTAGACCACACACATCTTTAGCCACTCAGCAAAAATTAAGAGAGTTCGACTGGGAGGTCCTAGTGCATCCACCATATAGCCATGACCTTGCGCCTTCAGATTTTCACCTGTTTCGCTCTCTTCAGAATTCTTTAGGTTCTGTAAGGTTGACCTCAAGAGAGGACTGCCAAAACTATTTGTCCCGTTTTTTTGATCAGAAGTCCCAAAGTTTCTACAGTAACGGGATAATGTCTCTGCCCACAAAATGGCAGAAAGTTATTCAACAAAACGGTACATATATATTGTAAATAAATGTAAATAAACTTTGAAAAAAATGTCTTGACTTTTCATACAAAAATACGAAAATACTTTTTCCCCAACCTATTATTTAAATTCAAAACAAAATAATTATAAGTAACAAAGTAAAAAAAAACAAAGTTATTTCCAGTATATCATATAAATATTGTATGAATCAAGTATTTTAAATTTGACTAAAAATATATTCCTCATGGCTGCACTTTCCTATTCAAATTTGAATAATAATGCCTTAGTTGAAATACTGGTTGAACATTTTTCATGAATATCGTAGTACTCTTTATTGAGGTTTAAGACTGTGGAAAATGTTCTGTACGTGTTCTGAGTTATGTGAAATATGGCCTAAGATTCACGAAGGACACGCGTCTGTGACAATGGCACTTATTAAATCTGATATAAATAAGTTTTTTTTTTAATTAAAATTAAATTGGATATATATTTCAGTATCGAACATACATACTTAACTTCACACCAAATCCCTTGCGGGTTCGGTAGAGAGAAAAGAGCGCCATAAGGCACAATTATTTTACGCCTAACTTTACTTGCTTCTTTGAGTTTCATAACTCTTCGCATAAATGCGCGTCGATTTTTAAGGCTCTTGACATCATCTTCCTCAAAATAAATCGTATATCATGTTAATAAATCTGAAAAATAAAAATGGTAATACAGTCGACTCTCGTTAATTCGAAACTCGAGGGACTCTTAAAATATTACGAATTATCGAGTGTTTGAAATATTAAATGGTTTTGTACTCGTGCGAGAAAATAAATAAAATCTCGAATTACTAAATGTTGATTAATTCATTATATGTTAATTTCTGCTACTGCTATTCTATAAGAATGATGGACTTTTGAGATGAATTAAGTAATCTTTCGAAAGAACTGTTAGTTTTTTTCCCGTCCTCCAGCAGTTTGAGTAGTATTAATTTTCTCCTTGTGCTCTTTTATAGCTGAGAAAGTATTCGGAAAATTCCAAATTAAGTTTTTGAAGAAGTACTTTTGCAACGTCACCTTACTTTTCACTCTCCTCTACTTGGTCGATGACTTCTTACTATAGGCAATTTGTGCGAAGTGTATGTCGAAAAGGCAAACTAATCAGAAAAAAAATGATGTACAAAAAAAAAATGGTATACGTTAAACTTTATAACAACATAACTTTCTACCCGAAGGTGTAGGCAGCGCCTGTTAAATGGAATTTAAAAAAAAAATTTTTTTACGTGCCAAATGGAATAGATGGCGAACCTATTGCCATACCGGGCACAAAGTTTTTAGTAATCCATATTTAATCATACATAACTTTCAAAATTAATTTCGAAAAGTCATTGATGTGAGCCAGGTTTCGAACCCGCGACCTCTGGATTCAGAAGCGAGGTGCTAGACCAATTTACCATCGAGACTAAATATTTAAAACTAGTCGCGAAATGTTTTTACAATCATACCACTTCTTTCTCTCTCTGTCAATTTGAATTATCAAGTGCTGGACGCCGATTTGTTCGAATTAACGCGTTGGTTTTGTTAAGTAGCAATGATTTTTTCGTTCGAATTACCAAGTGCATAAAAATGTATCGGATTAGTTCGAAATATAAAGAGATTTGGTATGGAATTCGTGATGACTCTGAATTATAGAGAGGTTCGAATTATCGCAAGTTGGAATTAACGAGAGCCGACTGTACCTAAAAACTGGCTGCCAACTCAAGGATCGTATAAGAAATAGATGAAAATAGGTCTAATCTCTCCACCTGTGCACTCCACATACTACATCCAAATTAACAAAACCCAACGCAACTTCACGCTGAGTCATTTTGGAGCTAGTTAGAGATAACAAAAATCCATAGTAAAAGGTATCTGAAACAGACGTATTATAATTATAATGCGAGATAGATAATATAATAGATACAAGTAAGACCGTAAATAAATGAATTAAAAAGAAATAAATCAAAAGTTTATATGACGATCATAAATTTAATAAATCACCTAGTAGGTACATTAAAGATTTTGCCGTTCTTTTAATTTCCCTCCATTTATACTGAAGACACTGTTTGATTTATATGGACAGTTTTAATTGCCATAATTTTTTATTAGGTATATTAATAAGTTATGTTCTTAGTAAGCTTTTATTGAATTAATTTAAATTATTTTCATGTATTTTTTTAATATTTAAAAGTAAGTTCGGGTAAAGGTTCGGTAAAGTTAAGTAAGGGATCAGAAATCAAGGGCATATTGTTAATGATTCTTTCATGAATTACTTTTTGTGATGAGGCAAGTAAAGTTAGGTATTAAATTTTATTACTATTTTCATAGCATTTTAAAATCTTGGCCACGTATATAAGCGACGTTTGCTGATTCCGATCGTGACTTGGGTATCGTTTCTATTCTAGTGCTAACAGTCTTGCTCAGATATCTGTAATCGATACATATCGAAGTACAGAATAAAAATATATCAATAACATCTATTATTATAAAACGCTCCTGGTACCGCTGGAGATCATCTCATCTATTTCCGTGAGGGTTATAAAAGGTGATTGAGGAATCTGACCTAATGCTCTTCCTCTGAGGTCTAGTCGAAGATCTCCAGTTAGAGTTTTGTCTCATCATCGTCATCATAAGCCCTTTTGAGGTCCACTGCTGGACATAGGCCTCCCCCATAGAGCGCCACAACTGCCGGTCCGCGCAATCATGGGGGGTTTTTGCCATAATCGTCACGCTTGGCAGGCGGGTTGGCGATCGCAGTAGGCTGTATTGTCTTGAGAGAGAATGCTGCTGCCCATTCTTCTAGCTTTTTCCCTTAGTCGCCTTTTACGACACCCACGGGAAGAGATGGGGTGGCGGTATTCTAAGCCGGCGCCACATAGCATGAGTTTTGTCTCACACCAAGGATATTCCGCAGTCTATGAATAATTCGACGAGTCTCGTGGCGCAACTAAAAAAACTACCGGCTGCAGCAGGGAAATCGGAGGTTCGATTCCCACCCAAGCACAAATATTTGTGACAAACATAAATATTTGTGTGGCGTCTGGGTGTTTTTCTATGCATTATAAGTATGTATTTACAAAAGAATAGTATATATGTATTAATATCCGTTATCTAGTATCTATAACACAAGCATTTAGTTGCTTAGCTTGGAACTAGAGGGCGTTGTGTGTATTGTGTCCAAGATATTATTATTATTATAATTAAAGAAGATGAGTAATAAACGTACGCCCAGTGTAAATCATAACATAACTTCACGCTTTTTCTACACGAAGGTGTAAGCAACGGCTGTTAATCCTCGACCCGCCGTTATGTTTGCGTCCCAAATGGAATAGGTGATGAATTCATTGCCATACCGGGCACAAAGTTATCGATATTTGTCACACATAACTTCCAAAACTAATTTCGAAAAGTCATTGGTGCGAGCCAGGATTCGAACCCTGCTTTTTGTTTCAGATATTGCAAAATAGGTTTTAATGTTTTTTTACCTTAGATAAGTTATTATTCAATTTAAAAATTTCTTTACAAAGTTCAATGAATACGGTTTCTACAACCTCTCATCGTAAATACCAATTTTCTGCCGCATGCACCCAATCTGCTTTAGCCATTTAAGAATGTATTTTACTTACATATTTTGATGCAAGCCCTTTCAAATTCGTTCCTTTTTAATAGCAGCAAAGTACGGTTGAATGCGCTCATCTCGGGAATTACCAATCCAATTTATGAAATTAAAATTATTTTTAAATTAGACAGTTCTTTTATTGAGAAAGGCTACCGGATAATGAGTACATAAACCTTTTTTTTTATGGGATCGGAGGGCAAACGAGCAGGCGAGTCACCTGATGGTAAGCAACCAACGCCGCCCATAGACACCAGCAACACATATACTGTTACTGTTGCGTTGCCGACCTTTAAGGGATAGGGGATAGGGGGTGGGCCTCCGGGTACCTTTCTCACCGAACGAAACGCGGCATGAGCCACTTTACGTCGGTCTCCTGAGAGGTCGTGGTATTTCACCGGTCGAGCCGGCCCATTTATGCAGCGAACTGCTTAGCTCTACCACTGTTATAACCTTTAGCAATAGCGATACAATTAGGCACAAAATTAAGTAAAACTCACCATAAATCTATACTAAGTTCACCATTTCAGCTGCTAGGTACTACCACGAGCAAATGACTGAAACAAAGACTTGAAAGCTATTTAACGTGCTTTCAAACTACAAGCAATCAGCAATCACGTGGTCCATTAAGTGGTTATTAAAAGCCTACTCCCATCTATTGTTACGCCTACAATGTATAAAATTGGCTTTAGATCCTTACCACATCAATTACAAAAAAAAAGAAAGCAAAATCTTACCAACAACAAATATTTGCAAATTTTAACAACTCATAACGAGCTCTTCAAGTAGCAAACCGGGCAGTTCACAGTATACATTTTTCAGCTCGACTAGTAAAATACTGCGGCATCTCATAAAATCGACGTCAAGTGGATCATACCACGTTCAGCGTATTGGTCGGTGACACAGGTATTGTAGGCCTATCCTTCTTCTCATCTCACTCTTTATCCTATTTTAAAGACTAGCAACACTATTTATATTCCAAGTATCCATGGGCGGCGCTGGTCACTTACCACCAGCTCGTTTCACCTGTAGAAAAAAAATTAGTGACGACATTTTCTATGTGAACCATATATATATATATATAAATATATATATATATATATATATATATATATATATATATATATAGTTATCTCAATCCGTCATTTGTTGATCATGCGTGCTGTATGGCGAGCACTTTGTTGATCCGAAAACCTATGTTGATCCGGGTGGTTTTTGTTGATCCAATATAATATTTTTCATACAAATGTGGTTCCGGACGGATCAACAATTTACTCCGTTGAAGTTTAGGAAACCCAACCGAAATGTTGATCCGATATATGAATCCACTTCGATAGTTGTTGATCCGATTCAAATGGGCCAATCAGAAGGCAACAAGTCCTCCTACTGTCCTGCTGGACATGCATACGGATTTTGCACACATGCGCTATGCGCATGTGTGCGAAATCTATAAAGCGCATATTTTTTTTACGAATCTTAATGTTTTAACTTATTAACCGACTTCGAAAACAGGAGGAGGTTCTCATTCCGTCTTTATGTTTAGTATTTTTTTATGTCTGTTCACCGATATTTTCGTCAATTATGAACAGATTTCCATTTTTTTTTTGTTGGATAGTGTTCACCTCCAAGATGGTCCCATTTTCACCAGGTCAGGATATGATGATAGAAACCACGAGAAATCGATGCAACTACTGAAAATCGTGTACGAGTATGGTGTTTTTGTTACGTAATAGGTCTTAAGGATATGCTTTAAGCTGTCAACATCTGATTCTGCTGTGCTGATGAAGAAGACACATAACTCTTAAATGGTAAGGAGTTTAAAGAAAGTACTACAATTGGTAAATATTATCTACTTGATACTATGTAGGGCTAGCTTGCTGCTTATTAGGTATGCTAGAATCTACAGCTGATGCTGCTGTGCTGATTAAGAAGCCATAGAAGTCCTAAATGGTTAGGAGTTGGGTGACAGTACGGCAGTCGATTGTAGGAAACTGTTT
The DNA here is from genome assembly GCA_905147225.2 of Euproctis similis. Classification (NCBI taxonomy): domain Eukaryota; kingdom Metazoa; phylum Arthropoda; class Insecta; order Lepidoptera; family Erebidae; genus Euproctis; species Euproctis similis. The sequence continues at coordinate 21,225,977 of LR990106.1, forward strand.
AGTAGTATACAGGACTAATGTGTTGCTTGGGAGGTATGATTGAATCAACATCTGATACTGCTGTGCTGATGATGAAGCTACAGAACTCATAAGCGGTTAGGAGTTAAGACATACTTATGAATTCTGAAAAAAAATCTACAATACTTTCCAGGCTAGGATTGCCCTTCATACGGGCTGCAGGGTTATTGGGTTTACTCATGATTATTATAAATATAAAAATTCATAATAAGTTTTATTAAACTATATTACCTATTTCCACTATTCTAGATTTTCTGTACGAAATCTTTCATTTGATGGATGCCTATAATATAAGTTATAAATATAAATGCTAAAGTCTCGGAGGTCCAGTGGTCGAGCACACGGCTTCTGACCCATAGGTCCGGGTTCGAATCCTGTCACTGGCTCACACCAATGACTTTTCGAAGTTGTTTTCGGAAGATAAGTGCGATAAATATCGATGACTGGTATGGCAATAGGTTCGCCACCTACTCTATTTGGGACGTAAACATAACGGTGAGATGAGGGATAACATCCGCTGCCTACACCCTCGGGTAACAAAGGCGTGAAGTTATGTTATATTAAGTTAAGTTTAATGCTAAATATAAATTTATTAATATTATCCATAGAGGAGGCTCTATGCATATTATTGACACTTTTATTTATTATTCCTGGCTCATGGTTGAGCGCAAGTAATTTTTTATTAATTTTAATTTAGAAAATTACCTTTCCGCGCTTGCTACGGCTACTGGCACAGTTAGCGAAACTCGTAATACTATTGTGATGTTAATGCGTACAGCTGTCTAATTATTTTATTAGATAAATTCAAGCAAGTTCAATTAAAGCATCGTTATTTAGATACATTTACTTAAAAAAAAGTCAGCTAACTTAAGCACACATACGACAAAAAACCTACTAACGTAAATAAAAAGCGGTAAATAACGCAAACAATTTATCTACAGTTAAAGTGTGTGTTACGTTATGTGTTTTATACATAACAAACATAACATAACTTCACGCCTTTTGTTACCCCAAGGTGTTGGCAGCGGCTGTTAAGCCTCGTCTCGCCGTTATGTTTACGTCCCAAATGGAATAGGTGGCATAACTATTGCCATACCGGCCACAAAGTTTTCAGTTATCGAAATTTATCACACATAACTTCCGAAAACAATTTCAAAAAGTCATTGGTGTGAGCCAGTGTCAGGATTCGAACCCGCGACTTCCGGAATCAGAAGTGGGGTGCTCGTACTTTAGTAATATATCTCTATGGCAAAAATTTGAAAATAGTGCAAATAACATTTATTATATTAACAATACTAGGCATAGGTAGGTAAGTGGTAACAGAGTACATAATAAAAGGGATCAAGTAGGCACCTACTTTTCTGACTCGAAAATTAATTTTATGTAATATTTTGTAATAAACACTACTGCTGATTTCGTTTAAATAAAGAAATATAGCGGACCCACGGCGGGGGCGTCGATGGGTTCAAGGTCAAATGGCCTCGGATCAACGTTAGTTATAATAATAATATCTTGGACATAAATCACACAGCGGCCTCTAGTTCCAAGCTAAGCAACTAAATGCTTGTGTTATGGATACTAGATAACGGATATTAATACATATATACTTTTCTTTTGTAAATACATACTTAAAATACATAGAAAAACACCCAGACACCACACAAATATTCATGTTTGTCATAAATATTTGTGCTCGTGTGGGAATCGAACCCCCGACCTCGTTGCTGCAGCCGGTAGTTTTACCAAGGCGCCACGAGGCTCGTCGAGTTCATAAGATTTGGCAGGAATATGAATATAAAACGGATGCACATTTGACTCGTCGGTATAATTTTGGCGACCGTTACGGATCAACAAAAAAATGTTGTTTTTGTACATTTTGATGGCAAGTATGTTGCAAAGCGACCTTGTTGAGAGAGAATGCTGCTGCCCATTCTTCCAGCCTTTTCCCTTTGTCGCCTTTTACGACACCCACGAGAAGAGATGGGGTGGCGGTATTCTAAGCCGGCGCCACACAGAATGATTTTCTATTTACGAAATCTTTAATTTGATGAATGGCTATAGAAGTTATAAATATAAATGCTAAAGTCTCGGTGGCGCAGTAGTCGAGCTCACGGCTTCTGAGCCAGAGGTCCGGGTTCGAATCCTGTCACTGGTTCACACCAATGACTTTTCGAAGTTATTTTAGGAAGTTAAGTGTGATAAATATCGATGACTGGTATGGCAATAGGTCCGCCACCTATTCTATTTGGGACGTAAACATAAAGGCGAGATGGAGGTTAACAGCCGCTGCCCACACCCTCGGGTAACAAAGGCGTGAAGTTATGTTACATTAAGTTAAGCTTCATGCTAAATATAAATCTATTAATATTATCCATAGAGGAGACTCTATGCATATTATTGACACATTTATTAATTAGCGCAAGTATTTTTTTTATTAATTTTAATTTAGAAATTTATTTAATTACTCTCGAAATTACCTCTCCGCGCTTATTGTGATGTTAATGCATACAGATGTGAAATTATTTTATTATATACCTTCAAGCAAGTTCAATTCAAGCATCGTTATTTAGAAAAAATACTTTTAAAAAAAGTCAGCTAACTTAATTAAGACAAACAGACGACAAAAAAGTACCTACTAACGTAATTAAAAAGCGATAAATAACGCAAACAGTTTAACTACTTAATACAATATACAAAACGTAATACTATAACTAAGTCATCTTTAACTATAAATATATTTACATAACAAACATAACATAACTTCACGCCTTTTGTTACCCGAAGGTGTAGGCAGCGGCTGTTAAGCCTCGTCTCGCCGTTATGTTTACCGTCTTACGTCCCAAATGGAATAGGTTGCGAACCTATTGCTATACCGAGCACAAAGTTTTCAGTCATCGATATTTATCACACTTATCTTCCGAAAATAATTTCGAAAAATCATTGGTGTGAGTCAGTGTCAGGATTCGAACCCGGACCTCTGGATCAGAACTCAGAAGCCGTGTGCTCTACCACTGGACCACCGAGACTGTTAAATATATTTACAATTGTCAGTTATTATTGGAGTCGGTGCCAGCCTAGGTAACGTAGTCTGTTGTGTTGTATGATATGCGCGGCCGTCAAAGTCACACGACGAAATAGAATACGGGGTAACTTTTAACCAACTCCGACTTCAATAATAATAGATGATGATTATAAATATTTTTATAGTTAAAGATAACTTTTTTTATGGGATAGGAGGACAAACGAGCAGGCGGGTCACCTGATGGTAAGCAACCAACGCCGCCCATGGACACCAGCAACACACATATAGTATTACTGTTGCGTTGCCAACCTTTAAGGGATAGGGGATAGGAAAAGATGGGGAAGGGGTGGGCCTCCGGGTACCTCTCTTACCGAACGAAACGCGGCATGAGCCACTTTCGAGAGAGGTCGTGGTATTTCATCGGTCGAGCCGACCCATTCATGCAGCGAACTGCTTGGCTCTACCACTGCTGGCAGACAAAAAGTTAAAGTAGTTGACTTAGTTAATTACGTTTTGTATATTGTATTAAGTAGATAAATTATTTGCGTTATTTAACGCTTTTTAGTTACGTAAGTAGATACTTTTTTGTCGTTTGTGTTCTTGAAGTCGGTTTGACTTTTTTTTAAGTAATTTGATTTCTAAATTATTAGTTGTGTTTATGAGTTGTGAACTTAAATAGATGTTCGTGTTTATTTACTGCTAAACTGCTAAGTAGTTTTCATCGACTAATTGTATTACCGTCTCCCAACTCGTAATCGTAACCAACTCGTCACCTATCATCTCCTCCTATACTCTTATCATCAGCACAGCAGCATCAGGTGTTGATTCAAGCAAACGTCCCAAGCAACAAGTTAACCCTACATACCTTAAGTAGTTTTTATAGACCAATAGCAATTCCGTTTCTAAGCTCCTAGCCGTTAAGGAGTTCTGTGAGCATCATCATCAGCTCAGCAGCATCCGATTTTGATACCTTAAAGTAAATACCCAACACATGACGTAACAAACACACTACACAAGCCTAAATTTTTTGGTGGTCGCCTTCGATTTCTCCTGGATCCCATTATCAGAAATTGACTTGGTGACAATGGGACCATCTGGGAAGCATACCCTTTCGAATAAAAAACGAATTTTGCAAATCGGTCCAGACGTCTTTGAGTAATCGCTGAACATACATAAAAAAAGATCCCGACGAATTGAGAACCTCCTCCTTTTTTGGAGTCGGTTAAAAAAAGACTAGAATTATATAATTACTTCAAAAAATCATCGGGGCTAATGACCAAAGAATCACTTTGCACGTCCGAAATGGAATAGGTTGCCTATTTCCATACACCGCGGACAAGATTATTATAAATATATTAAAATTATATTTATCACACATAACTTCCGAAAAGATTCCGAAAAATTATTGGTGTGAGCCCGGAATCTAATCCATGCAGGGCCGCGCCGGAAGAGTGTTTAAGAGTTATATTTACTAGCTGAGCTGACCCGGCGAACTTTTTTCCAGATCAATAATATTTTTTGACTAATTTTATTCCTTTACTTCAAGCTCTTGTTACCCGAAGGTGTAGGCAGTGGCTGTTAAGCCTCGTCTCGTCGTTATGTTTACGTCCCAAATGGAATAGGTGGAGAACCTATTGCCATACCGGGCACAAAGTTTGTCAGTCATCGATATTTATCACACATAACTTCCGAAAACAATTTCAAAAAGTCATTGGTGTGAGCCACTGTCAGGAATTGAACCCGCGACTTCCGGAATCAGAAACGGGGTGATCGTACTTTAGTTATATATCTCTATGTCAAAAACAAGAAAATAATGCAAATAATATTTATTATATTAACAGAGTACATAATAAAAGGGATCAAGTAGGCACCTACTTTTCTGACTCGAAAATTAATTTTATGCAATACTTTGTAATAAACACTACTGCATATATATATATATATATATATATATCCGTTCTATGTAAAGGTTGATCCAGTAAGACGTTCAAAGAAATGTTGATCCACCTTTTTGCAGCGTATAATTGGCTCTTTAAAAATATAACTGATATACTTTGATCCAACTTTGAAATGGAAGGGTTGTTTGTGGATCTGCATCGGTCGCTTTGCAACATACTTGCCATCAAAATATACAATAGCAACATGTTTTTTTTGATCCGTAACGGTCGCAAAAATTATACCGACGAGTCAAATGTGCATCCGTTTTATATTCATATTCCTGCCAAATCTTACTAACTAACGTTGATCCGAGGCCATTTGACCTTGAACCCATCGACGCCCGCGCGGTGGGTCCGCTATATTTCTTTATTTAAACGAAATCAGCAGTAGTGTTTATTACAAAATATTGCATAAAATTAATTTTCGAGTCAGAAAAGTAGGTGCCTACTTGATCCCTTTTATTATGTACTCTGTTAATATAATAAATATTATTTGCATTATTTTCTTGTTTTTGACATAGAGATATATAACTAAAGTACGATCACCCCGTTTCTGATTCCGGAAGTCGCGGGTTCAATTCCTGACAGTGGCTCACACCAATGACTTTTTGAAATTGTTTTCGGAAGTTATGTGTGATAAATATCGATGACTGACAAACTTTGTGCCCGGTATGGCAATAGGTTCTCCACCTATTCCATTTGGGACGTAAACATAACGACGAGACGAGGCTTAACAGCCACTGCCTACACCTTCGGGTAACAAGAGCTTGAAGTAAAGGAATAAAATTAGTCAAAAAATATTATTGATCTGGAAAAAAGTTCGCCGGGTCAGCTCAGCTAGTAAATATAACTCTTAAACACTCTTCCGGCGCGGCCCTGCATGGATTAGATTCCGGGCTCACACCAATAATTTTTCGGAATCTTTTCGGAAGTTATGTGTGATAAATATAATTTTAATATATTTATAATAATCTTGTCCGCGGTGTATGGAAATAGGCAACCTATTCCATTTCGGACGTGCAAAGTGATTCTTTGGTCATTAGCCCCGATGATTTTTTTGAAGTAATTATATAATTCTAGTCTTTTTTTAACCGACTCCAAAAAAGGAGGAGGTTCTCAATTCGTCGGGATCTTTTTTTATGTATGTTCAGCGATTACTCAAAGACGTCTGGACCGATTTGCAAAATTCGTTTTTTATTCGAAAGGGTATGCTTCCCAGATGGTCCCATTGTCACCAAGTCAATTTCTGATAATGGGATCCAGGAGAAATCGAAGGCGACCACCAAAAAATTTAGGCTTGTGTAGTGTGTTTGTTACGTCATGTGTTGGGTATTTACTTTAAGGTATCAAAATCGGATGCTGCTGAGCTGATGATGATGCTCACAGAACTCCTTAACGGCTAGGAGCTTAGAAACGGAATTGCTATTGGTCTATAAAAACTACTTAAGGTATGTAGGGTTAACTTGTTGCTTGGGACGTTTGCTTGAATCAACACCTGATGCTGCTGTGCTGATGATAAGAGTATAGGAGGAGATGATAGGTGACGAGTTGGTTACGATTACGAGTTGGGAGACGGTAATACAATTAGTCGATGAAAACTACTTAGCAGTTTAGCAGTAAATAAACACGAACATCTATTTAAGTTCACAACTCATAAACACAACTAATAATTTAGAAATCAAATTACTTAAAAAAAAGTCAAACCGACTTCAAGAACACAAACGACAAAAAAGTATCTACTTACGTAACTAAAAAGCGTTAAATAACGCAAATAATTTATCTACTTAATACAATATACAAAACGTAATTAACTAAGTCAACTACTTTAACTTTTTGTCTGCCAGCAGTGGTAGAGCCAAGCAGTTCGCTGCATGAATGGGTCGGCTCGACCGATGAAATACCACGACCTCTCTCGAAAGTGGCTCATGCCGCGTTTCGTTCGGTAAGAGAGGTACCCGGAGGCCCACCCCTTCCCCATCTTTTCCTATCCCCTATCCCTTAAAGGTTGGCAACGCAACAGTAATACTATATGTGTGTTGCTGGTGTCCATGGGCGGCGTTGGTTGCTTACCATCAGGTGACCCGCCTGCTCGTTTGTCCTCCTATCCCATAAAAAAAGTTATCTTTAACTATAAAAATATTTATAATCATCATCTATTATTATTGAAGTCGGAGTTGGTTAAAAGTTACCCCGTATTCTATTTCGTCGTGTGACTTTGACGGCCGCGCATATCATACAACACAACAGACTACGTTACCTAGGCTGGCACCGACTCCAATAATAACTGACAATTGTAAATATATTTAACAGTCTCGGTGGTCCAGTGGTAGAGCACACGGCTTCTGAGTTCTGATCCAGAGGTCCGGGTTCGAATCCTGACACTGACTCACACCAATGATTTTTCGAAATTATTTTCGGAAGATAAGTGTGATAAATATCGATGACTGAAAACTTTGTGCTCGGTATAGCAATAGGTTCGCAACCTATTCCATTTGGGACGTAAGACGGTAAACATAACGGCGAGACGAGGCTTAACAGCCGCTGCCTACACCTTCGGGTAACAAAAGGCGTGAAGTTATGTTATGTTTGTTATGTAAATATATTTATAGTTAAAGATGACTTAGTTATAGTATTACGTTTTGTATATTGTATTAAGTAGTTAAACTGTTTGCGTTATTTATCGCTTTTTAATTACGTTAGTAGGTACTTTTTTGTCGTCTGTTTGTCTTAATTAAGTTAGCTGACTTTTTTTAAAAGTATTTTTTCTAAATAACGATGCTTGAATTGAACTTGCTTGAAGGTATATAATAAAATAATTTCACATCTGTATGCATTAACATCACAATAAGCGCGGAGAGGTAATTTCGAGAGTAATTAAATAAATTTCTAAATTAAAATTAATAAAAAAAATACTTGCGCTAATTAATAAATGTGTCAATAATATGCATAGAGTCTCCTCTATGGATAATATTAATAGATTTATATTTAGCATGAAGCTTAACTTAATATAACATAACTTCACGCCTTTGTTACCCGAGGGTGTGGGCAGCGGCTGTTAACCTCCATCTCGCCTTTATGTTTACGTCCCAAATAGAATAGGTGGCGAACCTATTGCCATACCAGTCATCGATATTTATCACACTTAACTTCCTAAAATAACTTCGAAAAGTCATTGGTGTGAACCAGTGACAGGATTCGAACCCGGACCTCTGGCTCAGAAGCCGTGAGCTCGACTACTGCGCCACCGAGACTTTAGCATTTATATTTATAACTTCTATAGCCATTCATCAAATTAAAGATTTCGTAAATAGAAAATCATTCTGTGTGGCGCCGGCTTAGAATACCGCCACCCCATCTCTTCTCGTGGGTGTCGTAAAAGGCGACAAAGGGAAAAGGCTGGAAGAATGGGCAGCAGCATTCTCTCTCAACAAGGTCGCTTTGCAACATACTTGCCATCAAAATGTACAAAAACAACATTTTTTTGTTGATCCGTAACGGTCGCCAAAATTATACCGACGAGTCAAATGTGCATCCGTTTTATATTCATATTCCTGCCAAATCTTATGAACTCGACGAGCCTCGTGGCGCCTTGGTAAAACTACCGGCTGCAGCAACGAGGTCGGGGGTTCGATTCCCACACGAGCACAAATATTTATGACAAACATGAATATTTGTGTGGTGTCTGGGTGTTTTTCTATGTATTTTAAGTATGTATTTACAAAAGAAAAGTATATATGTATTAATATCCGTTATCTAGTATCCATAACACAAGCATTTAGTTGCTTAGCTTGGAACTAGAGGCCGCTGTGTGATTTATGTCCAAGATATTATTATTATAACTAACGTTGATCCGAGGCCATTTGACCTTGAACCCATCGACGCCCCCGCCGTGGGTCCGCTATATTTCTTTATTTAAACGAAATCAGCAGTAGTGTTTATTACAAAATATTACATAAAATTAATTTTCGAGTCAGAAAAGTAGGTGCCTACTTGATCCCTTTTATTATGTACTCTGTTACCACTTACCTACCTATGCCTAGTATTGTTAATATAATAAATGTTATTTGCACTATTTTCAAATTTTTGCCATAGAGATATATTACTAAAGTACGAGCACCCCACTTCTGATTCCGGAAGTCGCGGGTTCGAATCCTGACACTGGCTCACACCAATGACTTTTTGAAATTGTTTTCGGAAGTTATGTGTGATAAATTTCGATAACTGAAAACTTTGTGGCCGGTATGGCAATAGTTATGCCACCTATTCCATTTGGGACGTAAACATAACGGCGAGACGAGGCTTAACAGCCGCTGCCAACACCTTGGGGTAACAAAAGGCGTGAAGTTATGTTATGTTTGTTATGTATAAAACACATAACGTAACACACACTTTAACTGTAGATAAATTGTTTGCGTTATTTACCGCTTTTTATTTACGTTAGTAGGTTTTTTGTCGTATGTGTGCTTAAGTTAGCTGACTTTTTTTTAAGTAAATGTATCTAAATAACGATGCTTTAATTGAACTTGCTTGAATTTATCTAATAAAATAATTAGACAGCTGTACGCATTAACATCACAATAGTATTACGAGTTTCGCTAACTGTGCCAGTAGCCGTAGCAAGCGCGGAAAGGTAATTTTCTAAATTAAAATTAATAAAAAATTACTTGCGCTCAACCATGAGCCAGGAATAATAAATAAAAGTGTCAATAATATGCATAGAGCCTCCTCTATGGATAATATTAATAAATTTATATTTAGCATTAAACTTAACTTAATATAACATAACTTCACGCCTTTGTTACCCGAGGGTGTAGGCAGCGGATGTTATCCCTCATCTCACCGTTATGTTTACGTCCCAAATAGAGTAGGTGGCGAACCTATTGCCATACCAGTCATCGATATTTATCGCACTTATCTTCCGAAAACAACTTCGAAAAGTCATTGGTGTGAGCCAGTGACAGGATTCGAACCCGGACCTATGGGTCAGAAGCCGTGTGCTCGACCACTGGACCTCCGAGACTTTAGCATTTATATTTATAACTTATATTATAGGCATCCATCAAATGAAAGATTTCGTACAGAAAATCTAGAATAGTGGAAATAGGTAATATAGTTTAATAAAACTTATTATGAATTTTTATATTTATAATAATCATGAGTAAACCCAATAACCCTGCAGCCCGTATGAAGGGCAATCCTAGCCTGGAAAGTATTGTAGATTTTTTTTCAGAATTCATAAGTATGTCTTAACTCCTAACCGCTTATGAGTTCTGTAGCTTCATCATCAGCACAGCAGTATCAGATGTTGATTCAATCATACCTCCCAAGCAACACATTAGTCCTGTATACTACTAAACAGTTTCCTACAATCGACTGCCGTACTGTCACCCAACTCCTAACCATTTAGGACTTCTATGGCTTCTTAATCAGCACAGCAGCATCAGCTGTAGATTCTAGCATACCTAATAAGCAGCAAGCTAGCCCTACATAGTATCAAGTAGATAATATTTACCAATTGTAGTACTTTCTTTAAACTCCTTACCATTTAAGAGTTATGTGTCTTCTTCATCAGCACAGCAGAATCAGATGTTGACAGCTTAAAGCATATCCTTAAGACCTATTACGTAACAAAAACACCATACTCGTACACGATTTTCAGTAGTTGCATCGATTTCTCGTGGTTTCTATCATCATATCCTGACCTGGTGAAAATGGGACCATCTTGGAGGTGAACACTATCCAACAAAAAAAAAATGGAAATCTGTTCATAATTGACGAAAATATCGGTGAACAGACATAAAAAAATACTAAACATAAAGACGGAATGAGAACCTCCTCCTGTTTTCGAAGTCGGTTAATAAGTTAAAACATTAAGATTCGTAAAAAAAATATGCGCTTTATAGATTTCGCACACATGCGCATAGCGCATGTGTGCAAAATCCGTATGCATGTCCAGCAGGACAGTAGGAGGACTTGTTGCCTTCTGATTGGCCCATTTGAATCGGATCAACAACTATCGAAGTGGATTCATATATCGGATCAACATTTCGGTTGGGTTTCCTAAACTTCAACGGAGTAAATTGTTGATCCGTCCGGAACCACATTTGTATGAAAAATATTATATTGGATCAACAAAAACCACCCGGATCAACATAGGTTTTCGGATCAACAAAGTGCTCGCCATACAGCACGCATGATCAACAAATGACGGATTGAGATAACTATACATATATATATATATATATATATATACACGCACAACACAATATATATATATAGCGCTTCAGTATTAATTCAAGAAGTTTCCTGAAACACAACATTGCGAGTGGGATGTTCGGTTCGGTAATCCGTAATGCGCATTAAGGTTAGGGACCGAGAGTCGCGGTTACCCCTTTGATATTTAGACATTTATGAACATGGATTGAATCTATGGTTCATTTGTCACTTTACCTTCTAACACGTGTCATATGTAACTGTTTTTTTTTACAAATTTACATTATTTTGTGGTTTCAAAATTTCTGATTGAAATGTCACAAGTCGAAAGTTATTAGAACAAATGGAATGATGAAATAGAGCGTTGTCGTCGAGGTAAAGGTGTTTCAGAGTTGAAAAGGTGACAAGCGCACCGGGATCTGAATCATCATCAATCATGTTTCTTACCCGGATTTTACGGCTATATGCCGTAAATTCCGGCTAAGAAACATTCTGCATACATTGTTTTCTTCCTGGCAGGGGATAAACTACGAAAACATTCCTAGGAAGGGTTGACGTCAGGCAGGCGGTCGGTCATAACACGAGAGCCAAATCTTTGAACAACATGGACAGCTTGAAAGAATGACATGTAGTGCTGACCCCACTTGAAGTAGGATAAGAAATAAGATTTAATACTACAAAAACTGTAAGCGGTAGCGAGGCATAATTATAGCTACTTGTACTTTCGGGTATCAATGGCGTAGCGTTATAGAAAGAGACAATAATGTGATGACATAGAAATATACAGTACGCATTTTATTATTACAGTTGGCATATTATTTGGAATATTACTAACCAGATGTTTAATGCGGATTGTTTTATTTAAAATGTACATATTTAATATAAGAGATAGATTTTTTTTTTATAAAACTTTGATAGTGTATCAAAATAACGTCATAAATTTTCAAGTCTAATTCCCGTAAATCTCGTCTAACAAATTCCTAAGTTTTGTTTAGTTGTGAAGACAATGAGACTTACTAAAGTAAAGTAGAAGATTTAACATGTAGGAAGTAGTACAAAAAGGAAATAATATTGACTCATGGCAGCTTTATGATTTTGTACTGCAAGTAAGTTTTGAACAAAAGTATGTGTCAAAAATATCCTTAGTTTTTGTCGACCAGGAAAAAATAGATTAATTTAGTGTTTAATTCGAAAAGTTAATAAATTAATTTAGTATTATCCGCATGGTGTTTCAAGCGATGATAGTGATAACTGGACCACAGTTTGTCATGATATTAATTATTATTATTATCTAACAATATTGAATATATTTTTCTAAACGGCGCCTATAAAATGTGTTCACTTACCATGAAGAAAGAAAATATAAGAGATCGTCTCCCTTTATACAAATACAAGTGAGTACTTCAAAGAAAATAGCAATAACCCACCAGTCTTATTCAAATTTCATCACATCACAAAAGCCTGCATATTTGTGTATCTAAAAAGTCAACCGCAATTTCATAGGGACTTATAAAAATATGAACAGTATTAAGCGCCGCTGACAAGAAGTCGTTCACCAAACAAATTTCAACTCATTTCCTTAGAAATGAACGAGACACAAGCTATGTAGCAGCTTTCATATTCCGTTATTATAAAGATATTATTAGTTTTAACACGGTAAATGTGGATTTTTTATTTTGTATTTATCAAAGTTTTTTTAAGTTTTTTTGGTGTTACAATTAATAGCTGACTGCGTGGACGGTTCGGACAGAAAGAATGGAAGATGCAAGATTCACTAAGCAGATATAGAGTGCAATAGGGGAAGGAAGTAGGAGTCTAGGACGTTCCGACGCACTTTCCACAACCAAATTGAACATGTCCTTGCGAAAAGTGATAAAAAAACCGATAAGAAAATAAAAAATAAAATAAACCTATAAAAAACCGACGAGCGTATTGGTTGGGATAAGATTTATCAAGGTCGAAAAAGCGAGAGCCTAGCAAGAGACATGGCGTGAAGTTATTAATTATTCAAATAATTTCTGTAATCATAATTAATATCTTTTTTTTATGGGATAGGAGGGCAAACGAGCAGGCGTGTCACCTGATGGTAAGCAACCAACGCCGCCCATGGACACCAGCAACACATATAGTGTTACTGTTGCGTTGCCGACCTTTAAGGAATAGGGGATAGGAAAGGATGGGAAAAGGGGATGGGCCTCCGGGTACCTCTCTCACCGAACGAAACGCGGCATGAGCCACTTTACGTCGGTCTTCTGAGAGGTCGTGGTATTTCACCGGTCGAGCCGGCCCATTCATACAGTAAACTGCTTGGCTCTACCACTGTTAAAATCTTTTAATATTATGTTACTTTGAAATGAGACCATTCCCGTAGGTCATAATGTCCCTTGCTGATTAGTGATCAGCAAATAAGTTACAAATCCAACTAAATATATATTTCTAAAAGGTGATGCATACTATTCAATTACACTGAAAATTAAAAAAAAAAACTTTAAAACATTTTAGCGCGTAGAAATTGTACAAATATATTTGGAATCGGCGCTATCGACATTCTACTATTTACGTAAATCAGTATTTACTTTGATATCCCCCAGTTTGTTTTACGAAAATAAAATCGGCTGATACGTAAAAGAATTATTGTTGAAAATGCGGCAGAGAAATATTTTTCCCTTTGTAATACTGAACTGAAAACATGTACAGTATTTGAAGCCGTTTTGCATGCGTAATAATACCTATATTGTAGTTGTAATTTCACGCTTTTAATATCATGTTTCGACACGACAGATCCAATTTCCAGTTCCAAATGAGAACTAAGACCGTCTGCTCTATTCATCGAATTAAATCCATCTGTAGCTTACTGAAGAGTTTGTTGTATTAAAAGAGCGTATCGGAATTACTGATCCGATTTAAACAATTCTTTTAGCGTTCGATAGATTAATAAAAAAATGTAGGCTGTTTATGATTGCGGGATCTTTTTATAGCTTAAATAATATGCTGGTATTAAATTTGTGGAGTCAGACAGTATAAAAACATTTTTTCACCTATAATCAAAACTGAATTCTATCAACACTTATTTCCGGACCTCACAACATACATACATAACTTCACGCCAAATCCCTTGCGGGGTAGGCAGAGAGAACAGAGCGCCATAAGGTACGATTCTTACACGCCTCACTCGCTTCGTTGACTTTCATAACTCTTTTCATGCACGCGCGTCGGTTTTTGAGTCATGGAATGTGTGTCTTGGCCGTCCTCGACTCCTACATCCATCCGATTTTGCATTGTATATCTGCTTAGTCAGTCTTGCATCAACCATTCTTTCTACATGTCCGAACCATCGGAGCATGCCCTTTCTTACTTTTACTCCGACACTCTCTTTCAAACCAACTTCCTTCCTTACAACCTTGTTTTCTACGCGATCAGCGAGAGTCACTCCGCAGCAGAGATGGAAGGACCTCACAAATTACAATGAAAATCAAATAACAAAGTATATTGTGATAAATCGCTGGACCAGATGGTGTTTATGGTCTTCCAATGGTTGAACGTCTTCAAAAGTAAAACTTACTTGGTTCAGTTTGCGGTCGATTAAAATCGGTTCCGTAGTTAAATGTCTGTTAGAACTACAGTTTATAGTTTCAACAGGATTTACTCGCAAAATTTATTGCGGAATAGTTACGAATCGTAAAAGTTGGATGAAGACTTACATGTTTTGTAAACTAGTTTTAACATATAGGTAACGTATGATATTTGTTATATTTTCGACAATCTCTGAAATCAATCCTTACAAATCTAAAATTTGGATTTTTTATACTATTTTATATTTTTAAAATATAGAATTAGGCCGGCATGAAAATAATTTTGACAATGCTTAAGTCAAACAACACCTGATGTATGAATTGGTGGGCGCCACTGGTGAAATACTAATAGTTACCTCTCCGAAAAAACGACCTAAAGTGGCTCATGCCGCGTTCCGTTCGGTAAAAAAGGAATTCGTATTTCCGAAACATAACATAACATAACTTCACGTCTTTTCCTACCCGAAGATGTATGCAGTGGCTGTTAAGCCTCGACTCGTCGTTATGTTTGCGTCCCAAAAGGAATAGATGGCGAACCTATTTCCATACCGGGCACAACGTTTGTAGTCATCGATATTTATCACACATAACTTTCGAAATAATTAATCTCAAAAAGTCATTGATGTGTGCCAGGATTCGAACCCGAGACCTCTGGATTCAGAAACTGTGTGCTCGACCACTGGACAATCGAGACTATTTCCTATTTACATTTTAAAGGCCAGAAAATGATAGAGACTAACTTCACAACATAAAATACTTTACTATAAGATCTGCAATTATAATGAGAGTGGAATGCAAAAATATTCCAATTATTTTTCGAATGGAAAACTTTAATGAAGGAAGTAAATTAAGTGTACCGTTATAGCAAACTTGGAGCTTCGCGATACAAATGGTAGTTGTTGTTTGCTGACAGTTTTTGAATGTGACGGTAATAAATAGTTTCCATTTAAAACTGGTTACAGAATTATTGGAATGTTTATATCTATATTATGAGATTTAGTATAGGAATATAGAGCTTAAATTCACCTTTTTAAGACACGATTTGCTTAGAATGAAAACATAACATAATACCTACTAATACTCTCCCATCCCATGTCCAATATCTATGTTGCAGGTGTCCATGTGCAGCTGTAGTGGCTTCCCATCAGCTGACCCGCTTGGTTGTTTGCCCTTCTATTTCATAAAAGATATATTAATATGCAATTTGATTTGATAATAATTAATTAATCATGAAGTAAAGAACTGAAGTATAGTAAAACTCTAAGATTACTGATTCACACAATATTTTCATAACTTCACGCCTTTTTCTACCCAAAGGTGTAGGCAGTGGCTATTAAGCCTCGACTAGTCGCTATGTTTGCGTCCCAAAAGGAATAGGTGGCGAACCTATTGCCATACCTGGCACAAACTTTTCATTCATTGATATTTATTACACATTACTTTCGAAATTATTTAATAAAAGTCATTGGTTAGCCAGGATTCGAACCTGCGCTTTTTGATTCAAAAGCGGGGTGCTCGACCGCTGGACGACCGAGACCTCAGACTATTTTATTAAAAAAAGTAAATTAAGCAATATTTAAAACCGTTTTCTTCAATGAAAGTAACTCATTTCATTGAAGAAAACGGTTGTAAAGCAAGATATTGTCATTAGAAACTCTATATCGGCGGAACACCTAGTTAAGACATAAGCAAATAATATTCACAGGCAGAAATACATGTCTACTGCTATGTGCCTACTTGAGAATGAATTTAATTTTATCCCGGTAAACAGTTTAAAAGCGTTCGTGTAACGAGTATCGGATGGCAATAGAATGAATTGGAGCTAATGTTCGCGACGTCAAATGGAATGTATTACTGTCTGAACGTTACGTCTAAATGGTTTTATGATTCGCAAATGATAGCACGTATCCTTTCGCGTTGGCAGCGATAATGGGCTTACCACTGTAGGCGGCAATGATGTCAGAAATTTAATGTGGCATTGTATTGAAACGTGTTCTTCATATGGCATTACACTGCAATCCGATTTTGAGTAATATGGACAAGCAGTTATCTCTAAGAATGGTCTGGCTCGACCGGTAAAATACCACGACCTCACAGAATATCAATGTAAACTGTCTCATTCCACTTTTCGTTTCGTGAAAGGGGTATCAAGAGTCCCAACTCCAACTCCAATATCATTTCGATTCCCAAACTCAACTGTAATCCTATCTGCATTGCAGGTGTTCAGTTAGTAACTTACCATCAGGCCGCTTGCTCATTTGCCTCCTATAAGTTAAAAAAATACCGCTGTAGCCAATTATTATTGGGAATATTTAAGAATTGAACTTGTACATAAATTGTGTGACGGACAAAGAATAAAGTAATGGTTTTTTTTATCTCGCTGCTATTGAGGTTGAAAGAAAATAAAGGTGACAGTAGCGAAGCAGTACCGCCGCAGTTGTACTTCTTCATTATTGTGAATAAATTGTGTGAAGTATGATTTCCTATGATAATGAGTGGAATATGTTCAGACCAAAAGGCTGACCAACAGTTTTGAAGGTGGAATATGTCGAATTTAATTCAGCCGTTTATCTCCAAAATTATTGTATAAAATATTAAATAGATTGTATTAACACGCCACACACTTATTATATCATACTTAATTAGGTAATTGTGGACCTGAACATAAAGTCAGGAAGTAGCAGCCCTTGCATAAGAAGTTAAAAGTCCCAACAGACTAAGAACTAAGAATAATGGAGACAATTTAACACATTAAACTATGATTAAATACTTGCAGCAAAGAAGTTTCTCTTAAAATTATGCAAGAATAAGTGCTATGAAATATCAGGTAGCTACTTTTAGTTATATTCGTAATTGTCATTTTAATTCATTTAGTAGCAGTTTCTGATTGTTGGTCTTGGATTCGAATTCCGGAGAGACCAATGAATTTTCAATGGTGTGATTGATTTTGGATGATTATTAAAATTAGACTTATAATATGAGAATGGGGTAATAGTAGCTACTGTCCACTTTTTAAACGTATCAAAAGCTCGAGGTTTCAAAGAATTAATGTATCGATGACCTAGTTGCCGAACAACCTGCTTCTGAGCTAAGAAGTTGTGGCATCGAGTCCTAGCATCAGCTATCGGAAATTATTTATTACGATAACTTAAAGCGTAACAACTGCTGTTTACACCTTTGGAGAGAATAAAGCATAAAGCTTCAAAAAATCCCTTCAACTTATTCACAATATCTTTTATTACTACTTGTCAAATTAATATAACAAAAAACGTTGTTTAGTAAATCTAAGGTATCGAATAAATTATTTTATATCTCCCTGAAATATTCATGAAACAAGTTGGCAAACTTTTATCCACGGACAAGAACTAATTATGCACTGATTATCTTACAAATTAGATGTACCGGCAAACTCTCGTGATGTTACCCTTTGGCGATGCCAAGTTGAGAATTGATTTCCATTGATTATGAACTGAAAAGTTGTGACGGGCCAAGAATATTTAATGTCAAGTAAAATCATTACTATAGCAAACTGATAATATGCTAGATATAGATCTTGCTTTAGTAAGAGACGTGCGGTGCACTAGTATAACTAACGACTGGTGAATAGTGGTCCGCCGTGTTCAAACCTCTAGACTTGCCTTTTATACACATTTTATAAGTGTGTATCTACAATAATGCTATGATGTGTATTATCTAGTGTCATAATAGATGCGTTCGTTGCTTAGTTTGCAAACCCTATGTAATAAGTACCCTAAGTCATCATCATCACCATCATCATCAGCCTTTTTGTGGTCCACTGCTGGACATAGGCCTCCCCCATAGAGCGCCACAACTGCCGGTCCGCTCAATCATGGGGGGTTTTTGCCATAATCATCACGCTTGGCAGGCGGGTTGGCGATCGCGAGGCTGTATTTTTTTGAGAGAAAATGCTGCTGCCAATTCTTGTAGCTTTAGTCGCCTTTTACGACACCCACGGGAAGAGATGGGGTGGCGGTATTCTAAGCCGGCGCCACACAGCCCACACAGTACCCTAAGTAATCTGAAGAAAATAAATACACAATTAGTAACTGGTATTAAGTATACTATCTCAAAGTGATGAATTAGTGGTTATAGTATAGTACAAAAAACCAATTTAATATTATTTAATAGCTCGTAGGCTTTGAGCGATTTGAGCGACACATAACATATTTACAGTTTTTTTATGGGATAGAAGAGTAAACAAACAAGTGGGTCACCTGATAGTAAACAACTACTCGCCGCCTATGAACACCGCGGTGCGTTGCTTTCCTTTAAGGGTAAAGGAGCGGGAAAAGGGATCGGTCCTCCGGATACCTTTCTCTCCGAACGAAACGCGGCACAAGCCCCTTCCGCCGATATTCCGAGAGGTCGTGTTATTACACCAGTCGAGACTGCCCATTCATGCATTAAGAAATACTTTACTCTCAGCTAAGATTATACTGATGTTTTGTGGAGTCTTAGAATAGGTTTGTATTGAACATTTGTGATGATAAAAATAATATAAAAAACCTTTGAGCGATCGAGATAATAACTAAAGGGAAAATGTCTTAGAATTATTGTACCATTTAATCTTGAAATTTTCTGATCTTATAAGCTTTGATATTTCAAACATAAATTGCAATATTAAATCAGGAAATTCAAATTGACTAAATAGAAATTCCAATCATTGCGTTTAAAACTTTATACTAATTAAATGCCGGTTTGAGCTCATTCCTCTAAAAGTTATTAGCGGCTATTAATTGAATTCATTTCAAAATTAGTAGCTGAATTTTTATTTTATTAAAACAGAGTAATTATGACTGCCTTTAAAATTATACTGGCCTTAATTCTAAAATAATTCAAGAAAAAACGTAGGTGTATGACCAGAGTTACGAAAGTCGAAAAAGTGAGTGAAATGTGTAAGAATCGCTCTTTATGACGTTATGTTTTCTCTGCCTACTACCTGGGACTCGACTTAAAGTTATAGTATATACATAAATAGTTACATGCATATATACATAACTTCACGCCAAATCCCTTTCGGGGTGGACAGAGAGAACGGAGCGCCATAAGGAACGATTCTTACACACCTCACTCACTTCGTTGACTTTCATAACTCTTTTCATGCACGCGCGTCGATTTTTGAGGCTCCTAACATCACCTTCCTCCAGAACACGTTTTATTTGGTCATAGAATGTGTGTCTAGACCGTCCTCGACTCCAACATCCACCTGCTTTAGCATTTTATATCTGCTTAGTCAATCTTGCATCATCCATCCTTTCTACATGTCCGAACCATCGGAGCATGCCCTTTCTTACTTTTACACCGACACTCTCTTTCAATCCAACTTCCTTCCTTAAAAGCTTGTTTTCCATGCGGTCAGCGAGGGTCACTCCGTAGATTTTACGCAATGTCCTAATTTCTATTTTATTTTTCTATTTCTACTTTATTTTTTTAACCAAGTATTAAATATACTATTGCATTCAAATCACTAAATTTATATAGTACTAACATTTTACAAGAAGACGTCTGTCTGGCTTTTGCGCAACGTTGAGTGTTTAAGCGTTCAATAAACATGTAAATGATATTCAAATTCCTAGACTTGATCCAATTACTCCACTTTGTTACAGGATACTGGAAACGTAGCAGATCCCGCAGCGGATATTTCGGGTCTCGCCTTCATCTCGTGAAACAAAGATTACCTATCTCAATATATATTTACTGAAGATACCATACAATTGTTTACTATCATATAGATTGGACTAAAAATGAACTAGAAAGATAAGTTTCGATTAGAATTCAACATAATGTGAGTAAAGTGGAGATAAATGGAGAAGATATTATAGATGTTTTTAAAATTGTTTAAAATGTATTGTGCATCGATGATACAACCTGTGCAGAAGACAAAGGAATAATCAAAATGACAGCACTGCATTCGATAGTGGCCTGCATGGCTCTGCATTTTATTGGTGAGTTGATATTGAAAAATTCTTTGGAGTAGTTCCAATACATGTAGAATTTTTACCTGACAACGTTCCAAATATCATATAATAGCGAATTGTTAATTTTAAATGTTGTGAAGGTTTTTGTAGTGGCCAATCTAATACAATTTGATGTTTTACAACATATTTTAACAGAACCATGCAGTTCGCTGCATAAATGGACCATACTTTATTGTCTACAATTTTAAGGGATTTTTTTTATTAGCGAGCAAGACTCACAAGGGTGGTTATGTTGATTGTGCGTATGTTTTTTGCCACGATAAACCATGGGAAGAATTTCGTTCCGACGAGAAAATGAATTACACGTTTTATGTTCTTATTTTTTTGCTGGCCCCGTGGTGTAATTTTATCCAGACTACTAAGTTGAGGTCAGCATATTCGATCCCCACCCGGGTATAAGTATGTAGTTATACATAGTATTCATTTATAGAACAAAGTTTCATATGATATATAAGTATAAAATTTGTTATCCAGCTTCATAATATCAGTTTAAGTTGCTCTTAGATTTAAAAATATAAAACGCTGCATGTTTTTGTTTTATTATTTGTAACAAAAACATTATTAGTAACTATTATTTTAGTAAACTATTATTATGATAAAAACTATCATTTTAGTTAATTCCAATGGTTATTTTAATTAATCATTTGAAAGTAGAAACAATACTAGGTACATTTCAGATACAGACGAGTTTCGTTTTAATTAGTAAAGTGTTGAGAAAATTTTCGTATAAATATAGACGGCTTTTATATGAATAAAATATTGTAAACAAGTTAAATCGTAACAACTCACGAACGAGACTCTCTCCTCCACAAAATAATCCGTTTGAAGATGTTATTATGTAGGAACGTGTTCAAGTGTCCAACGTGAATTCTATTACCAAAAATATTTTCTCGAAGTTCCTAATGTCAATGGTAAAAAAAATACAAAATAATTCGGCATTAAGGTTGACAGTATCAATCACTTGAGATTTCAAAAAAAATGTTAAGCAGTAATGAAATAGACTAGGATATAATATTCCAAAATAAAATTGTTTTATTATTACTTAATGACAGCAGTACAGCCATGCAGTTCGTTGTATGTACGAGCCGAAACAAACGGTAAAATATCACGATCTCTCAGAAAATCGACGTAAACTTGCTCATTTCACCTTTGGTCGGCGAGGTAGGAATCCGGAGGCACACACCCTTCCCCTTGTCGTAACTCATCCCAAATAAAAGGACGGCAAACGAAACTGTGGTCCTCTCGGCGTTGCCATGTTCATGGACGGAGCAAGCTGCTTTTTTGTGTACTTGCTTGCTATTTTGTCTTGCTTTAAAAGAAATGCGGATACTTAGTCAAAATTTATGCCTTATGACCCAGAAATTGGTAATAGTTAACCTATCTGCCAACCCTATTTTTCATATTGTGATCGTTTCTCTGAAAATCATGGTGTCTCATTAAGGTTATTCAGTTGTCTCCTGTTTACTCCTATATCCCCTTCAACATTCTTTTATGAACAAGTCCCTCGGGCGTATCTTAAATTAAGATCCTATCTGCAAATGTATTTATGTATCTTTATTTGTGTATCATATTTTTATTCCGAATACAGAATGATTATAGCTTATAATGTGCCTTTATTTAGTTTGTATATTTCTTACGAATAATGTCCTCGTAAATATATTTTATTATATATTCACATTTCTTAAGAAAATTCCTTCAGAATTATATTCGTCGAAAAGGAAGGCCGTATAGGTAATAGGTACCTATATTTTAACTGTATAAAGGTTATATATAACTTGAAGAGAAGTATATCAGAAAATATTTTTTGTACACTTAATATTCCAATATCCAAAGGTGTGGGCAGCACATCATTGTATCGTCTCATGAAATGTTAAATGCTATCCACCCACTTATAATTTGATCAGTCGACAATTTTAATTATTCGACTCGACTAAAGGAAAGTTTTTAAACCACTAAGACGGTAACTATTTAATAACAACAAATATGAGTGTACATAATATGTTTGTCCAATAAAATATATTCTTGGTGATCTAGAAATATATATTTATACGAAAATACGTCGAAACAAAAGAAATGTTGATTTTCACAGAACAAGACGATATTATCTTTTCTTACAAATAAGAAGACCATTCTACACAATACAATCTGAAAGAGTAAATCAATTCTTCAGTTACATATCCGGCTCGTATGACGAAATGAAATCTATACATAGTAATAGCTACCCGTAATATATTTCTGTAGAGCTCTTTGCTTAATAAGACCGATAGAAAAAGGAATTGTTTATAGTGTCATCCTAAACGCTACGTTTATTTCGCTACATTTAATAAGAAGATAACATCAGTTTGTTTTTCTTATTGAGAAAATATAAAGTTTTATAAGATGAGACGAGAAAGAGTCGTTTTTTTCAGATGTTATTTTTCCATCGAAAGATTTTATGGATATATTGATCTTGATGCATTACTATTGAATGTTGATTTTATCTTTCATCGATTTTAACATAACATAATTGTATGGTTTCATACAAATACGTATCATGTCATATTTAATGTTTTTTTTTTACAAATTTGAGCTTAGGTTACTAGGTTTTTATTCAATTTTTAGGGTTACAAAAAAGATTTAGATTCATGAGGAAATCCAATAAATGAACGATAAATATGTATTTTATCGGGGTTCATTCATATTGAATAACGAGCTCAACGGGAAATTTGGTCCCATGAAGTCGGCTAATCAATAGCCCATTACTTCGACCTTATATAATATAGGCTTTAATTAATAATACCGGTTAATAACTTGTAAATATTCTGAATAAAATATTATTATTTCTTGCTAAAATTATTATTTTTAGCAAGAAATAACAATACATAACAATTTTTATACCCAAAAGTGTAGGCAGCGGCTGTTAAGCCTCGTCTCGGCGTTATATTTACGTCCTAAATGGAATAGGTGGCGAACCTATTGCCATACCGGGCTCAAAGTTTTCAGTCATCGATATTTATCACATGTAACTTCCGAAAATAATTTTGAAAAGTCATTGGTGTGAGTTATAATTCGAATCTGCGACTTTTTGATTAAGAAGCGGGGTGCTTGACCACTGGACCACCGAGACAAGTGTTTTTATCTTAGTTTTAATAATTTATGTATTTTTATTAAAGTTTAATTTTTCATAATTTATTAAAGGTTAATTGTACTAATATAAGATATATTTTCTTACTGACTTAAAATATAATAAAACATCTGAAGCCAACGCCTTTTTTTTTTTTTTATGGGATAGGAGGGCAAACGAGCAGGCGTGTCACCTGATGGTGAGCAACCAACGCCACCCATGGACACCAGCAACACATATAGTGTTACTGTTGCGTTGCCGACCTTTAAGGGATAGGGGAAAGGAAAGGATAGGGAAAGGGGGGTGGGCCTCCAGGTACCTCTCTCACCGAACGAAACGCGGCATGAACCACTTTACGTCGGTCTTCTGAGAGGTCGTGGTATTTCACCGGTCGAGCCGGCCCATTCATGCAGCGAACTGCTTGGCTCTACCACTTCTTTATAACCTTGTCAATAATTTTCATAACATTAAATTGATTAAGAAGGTTGTATGCAAAAACCAAGCTAAAACTAGACTCAGTTTTATTTAATAACCAAAATAAATCACAATCAAAATAATAATTCATAATTAATCATAATTAATTTTCGGAAGTTATGTGTGATAGATATTGATGTTATGACAGATTTGTGGCAATAGGTTTGCAACATATTCCATTTGGGACGTAAACATACGGTAAGTGGAGGCTTCACAGCCACTGCGTACACCTTCGGGTAGAAATAGACGTAAAGATAGCTTATTTATAATTAAAATAAACACCATCAATCTGTGTCAAATTGCGAACATTAAAATATGAACAGATATTTTTAACTCAGCTCACTTGAAGCTACATAAATTCATCACCTACATTGGTAGTTCTAATCCAGATAAGTATGTTTTAAGTGACTATCGATTAATATGATTATTAAGCCGCAATATTTCATAAAACTACTTATTTATTTGAACATAAAAATAACGATAAAATGATATTCAAGTATACCGTGACCTCGACGAGCAAAGCCTTTTTTTTATTTTTGCATACATAGATAACAAAGCACTTAATCTTAAGAGGTCGGGTCTGTTGGTAATAAATCCTTGTTGCGGCTCGGAAATGGTATTGTCATAGGCTACCTGTTTTATGTTTTGCGGATATTATACTTGTTGATAACATATTACTATATAATATAACTAGTTGACCCGGCGAACTTCGTTCCGCATCAAAAGAAATAAATTAGTAATATTTGGATCTTAAAAAGTTCAATTTGTGATATTTATCGGCACGCGTTTTGGCGCGCAAACGCAACTGCTATGTACCGCTATGTTAATACTGTAATATCTTCGTAAATATTAGTTTAAATTACATGCTGTAAATGGCTATATTAATTTATATTAAAAGCACAATCTATTTAAGACACTTAATTGGATGAAAATTTATGCTGTAATGTTTAAAATTGCTTCGTAAATAAGCCATTATTTCTCGTAAAAAGTAAAAAAATAATAATGGTCATTGTGGGTTATCCCTAAGACACAGACATATGTCCTCACGGATTTTTTTATAGACCTTTTAAAGGTGTATAATAATGTAGTACATTGTTTTGATTTATCACTTAGGGTTCAGGCAGCGTTTTCGATTAAAGTTTTAAATCTTGAAAATTATCATTTTTTTTCACTACACTATTCATGAATTATAGATCAAAACCACCCCGTTGACACCCTCTAACTATTAAAAAAAACCGCATCAAAATCCGTTGCGTAGTTTCAAAGATTTAAGCATACAAAGGGACATAGGGAAAGAGAAAGCGACTTTGTTTTATACTATGTAGTGATATTAATTGTGAAAATGTAAGGTACATACATTAATACCCGATATAAGCTTATAATACCCGAAAAGGTAAGCAAAGTTTCCTTGTATCTTTGAGGAAATTAGCTCAATATATTACTAATAACGTCTTGTTCCGAAAATATATTTTACTTTTATACTGCTTTAAAAATTCTAGAGTGTTTATCAAATTATTTTTGGTAGATTTACACTTTTTTTATAACCAGAGGTCAAAAAATAATATTCATAAAGTAAAATAATTAATACACAATACCGCCAAACATCAGTCAAACCTTTGTTGGCTTGGCTTGGCTTCCCTGAAAAAGCTTTTGTAAAAGCAAACTCAGAAACAAAGGCATTTTTAAAGTTAATTTGTAAAAAAATTCTGCATTTAACTTTTCACACATTTCTCGGATTGATAGGTGTAATAATAATAATATTAATCTATAAGTCAGTTTTTAAATGAAACAATATCGGTGTTAAATAAATTTTACTAATTTATTTGAAATAAAATATTATTGATGGAACAAAATTGTATATTATATAATATTTATGAATAAAGTGGGTAAAGTTAAAAGTTTTTAAAGTTTTAAGGATGTTTTATTAATAGAAGAAACCCAGATTTATATTGATTCGTTTTTTTTCACACAAATCAGAAATGCGATACTAAGCTGTACTGGTCGACTGAGTTATGGGGTAGATCTGCTACCCCATAACTCAGTCGACCAGTAAGTATAAGTAGCTTATCTAAAATTAATTAACAATTTATCAACAAACCTATTTTTGGGACAGGTTGTTTCTACAGTGCCCCTTAAAATATAATTAAACTCTGAAGTCTTTCACCTTATGTAAGACTTATTAGAAATAATGAGCCTCACAGTATTACGTTTTATAAGCATATAACATGCGTGGCTTATAAATAACTTTTAACATAGGTACATGTATTGTTTTAGAACGATGCATGCCCATTCAAAAGATAATTAAACATTATGAAATGTACCGCCATCTTTTAAAATAATAATAATTATTACATATTTATGGGCCGCTCGTGGCGATTGCTTCCGTGTTTTTTTGTTCCACGGAGGCACTTGCTTCAAGCGCTCGTGGCTTAGCTTTTTAAATATTAATTTAATTTTAAACATTTTTGTACATTGACTATTTTTAAGTGTCTGTGAGGACCTATGAAAATAAAACCACTTTGACTTTGACTTTGACTTTATGTCCCGTGTAAAGGTTCCCCAGTGTCAAGGATATGGTTGCCTCTCATTCCAAATTACCTCCCAGAGGTCCAAAAGGATTTTTCGAGAGTAAAATTCACGTTGTTTTAAAGAAAAGGAAGTGTTGAATAAATAAAAAAGCTCTCATTTTTATTGCATACAATTTTTGTTCTTTACTTACATATCTTACGCCGATTTTTTAAAAACGATTGGACTTACGTACCTATATAAGTATATAACGTTGCTAAAGTTATATTTTTCGAGTTCCCTAAAGATTTTTTAGCTTTATTAATTTGTTTCTAAAGGTTCTGATCTTGATTTTTATGTATTAAAAATAAAATTTATTTGTTATTGTTTTTATGGGATTGGGAGGTAAACGAACAGGCGTGTTACCTGGTGATAAGCAACTAATGCCGCCCGTGGGCACCAGAAACACTCATAGTGTTCGTAACGTTGCCGCCTTTAAAATGGGATAGGTCGAAGAGGGATGAGAAGGAGAGAGTGGGACTCCCTATCCTCTAAGAGGGGAGAAGGACTCCGGCTAACTGTCTCACCGACCGAAACACGACATGAGCCACTTTACGTTGATATTCTGTAAGGTCGTAGTGTTTCGCGGTCGTAGTCGCTTACCTTCAGAAGAACTGCTAGCTTGTTTGTTTGTTATTATATGTTAATACTGAAACGACAGGATCCACTAATCTTTTAATTCCTTATTTAAACATATTTTAAAATTGAAATCACATGGATTTAACTTCAAAATTCGGTATTTACTATAAGAAAATTAAATATTTTCAAATTTATTTCAGTCATTTTCTAACGCCTATCCCATTCCCCGGTCTTGTGCCGACATTTCTATCAATCAAACACTGACATTGTTTGCCATATCGCTTAAGAGTATAACCAATGTCTATGGCATTATTTGCAGATTGTATCATCCAAAAATGATGATGTAGAATATAGAATGATGGATCACTTTAACAAACGTTACTATGAAATATTACTCTAAATAGATATTTCTTTAGAATATTAATATAGACTAAATAACGCAATTTTATACCGAGTGACTTGTGAGGTAAGCAGAAAAATCACAGCTTCATAAGTTAACTTAAGGCGCTGTGCTTAAGTACACGATCAAGTAAATTAATTGTATTGTTATGTGACCAGGAAGCAGGACATTCTCCTGTAGTTCACACATACAAAGAGATCGTAAGCTGTAATATCAGGTTCAGCTCAGCAGAATGTGCAGCTCGATCAGTTTAATACCACGACCTCTCAGAATTAAGACGAATAGGCTCAAGCCGCGTTTCTATCGTTGAGTGAGGTAACCGGAGCCTTTCTCTCCTCTTCCTTTCCCATCCTACTCCCTTAAATGCCGGCAACGCAACTGTAAAACTATCTGACATCTAGATGTCCATGAGGGGCAGTAGTTTCTTACTATCTGGAGAACCGCTTCCTTGTTTGCCCTACAATTCCATAAAAAAAAGAATGACTAAGCAAATATAAAGCATAAAAGTAGAGGGACGTAGAAATCGTCAAGGACAACAATAAGCACATGATCAGATCCACTGTCACCTGTCTACATTTGGGACTAAAAATCTAATCTGTCGTGGCACAATTGCCATTTCGAGTATTAAAGTCACCAAGTCAATATAACATAACTTCTCGCCTTTGTTACCCGAAGGTGTAGGCAGCCACCAGAAGGTCTCGCCGTTATGTTTATGTCCCAAAATAGAATAGGTGGCGAACCAATTGCCCTACCGGGTGCAACTTTTTTTCATCGATATTTATCACACATAACTTCCGAAAACAATTTCGAAAAGTCATTGGTGTGAGCCAGTGTCAGGATTCGAATCCAAACCCCTGGATCAAAAGCCGTGTGCTCGACCACTAGGCTACCGAGACAGTCAGTATATAGCTTCACTAAGTAGGTATATCAGTTCATAATAATAGGTTGGGGAAAAAGTATTTTCGTATTTTTGTATGAAAAGTCAAGACATTTTTTTCAAAGTTTATTTACATTTATTTACAATATATATGTACCGTTTTGTTGAATAACTTTCTGCCATTTTGTGGGCAGAGACATTATCCCGTTACTGTAGAAACTTTGGGACTTCTGATCAAAAAAACGGGACAAATAGTTTTGGCAGTCCTCTCTTGAGGTCAACCTTACAGAACCTAAAGAATTCTGAAGAGACCGAAACAGGTGAAAATCTGAAGGCGCAAGGTCAGGGCTATATGGTGGATGCACTAGGACCTCCCAGTCGAACTCTCTTAATTTTTGCTGAGTGGCTAAAGATGTGTGTGGTCTAGCGTTATCGTGATGAAAGACCACACCCTTCCTGTTGATCAATTCCGGCCGTTTTCTCTCGACTGCTTCCTTTAATCTCATCAGTTGCTGGCAGTAAAGATCAGAATCGATGGTTTTGCCGGACGGTAAAAGCTCATAATGAACAATGCCCTTCCAATCCCACCATACACACAGCATCACCTTATTTCGTGTTAGGCCAGGTTTGGCCACAGTCTGTGAAGCCTGGCTAACTTTCGACCACGACCTTTTTCGCACGTTCTTGTCGTACGTGATCCACTTTTCATCGCCAGTTATCAATCTCTTCAAAAACGGCTCGGTTTCATTACGTCTCAATAATGAATCGCAAATGAGTACACGGTTCATTAAGTTTCTTTGAGTGAGCTCGTGTGGCACCCAAATATCGAGCTTTTTTGTATAACCAGCTTTCTTCAAATGGGTCAAAACTGTTTTGTGGTCAATTCCCAGTTCTTCAGCTACATCGTAACTACTAATATGCCGATCTTGCTCCACTCTTTCAAAAATGGCGTCCATTTTATTCGTAACAGGGCGACCAGAGCGAGGTGCATCTTTAACATCAAAATTTCCGGACTGAAAACGTTTGAACCAAATTTGTGCTACTCTTACTGACACTGCATCAGGTCCATAAACATCACAAATTTTTTTCACTGCTTGAGTTGCATTTTTGCCTTTTTTATGATAAAATTTTAAAATGTATCGAATTTCTTCATTAGATTCACTCATTTTTACGGAGAGAAAAACAAATGAAAAATAGCGGGAAACAACTTTTTTTTATTTTTTTCTTTTCTTTATAATGTAACCTTTTTAATGTTACCAAAACCAGCCAGACACAAATAGTACAGTCAAAGAAATTTTATAATAAGTTTATACCTACGTTATGCGAAAAGACTTTTTCCCCGACCTAATATATAAAATGAGAATAATTTATTTTATGAGTTAAGCGCTTCATAAATATCATTCCCCGTTTCTCTGTGTATATCAATATCATCGATCTACGTGCTTCTGACATGAAAACCGTTTTATTGCTACATTTTCACCGATAAATCTTTTTCTTGCCGTCTTGTCATTTGTCAATCTTTATTTATTGGGCAAAAAGCTTTCACGGCTTATTCACTGGATGGAATCGTTAATGACACCTAAGGTGAATTGTTTCGTGGAATGATATATGATTGTGTGGTTAGCAACGAAAATAAGATAGATAATTAAATTTTACTTCTAAAATATCGTAGTATACAGGTTTTAGCAAACAAACATGTAGACATGCTACGAAATGCTACGACGTAGCATTATCTACGAATGATTTAATGACTATATTTATATATTTTTTTTGTTTTTCTTTAGGCAATTTAATGTAGGCTATATTTCTTCTTAAGTATAATTTTTTTAAAGTTAGGCACTGTGGCCATAGGCCCTAGGTTAGGCCATTTATTTAAATTCAGGACTTCGAAATTATGCGAGTTGTAACTCTTAACTCTGTAAGCAAGCTTTTTTAAGCTTTTTAGCCCTAATATGTAAGCACATTAGGGCAAAAAATGCCAAAAACTACAGTAAACAAAATACTGTCTTGCAATCGTTTAACGCTTTTAACGTCCCCTTGCAGCCACAAAAAGTAATATATAACGGTAATATAAACCGGTCAATATAATAATCAACTTAGAATGTGGTAACAGCGGCTTTTAAAAACTGTTTGTACAGAGACATCTATTCGCGGGTGGTGGTACTATACTACTCATAATTGATTTTACAAAGATAATAAACTCAGTTATTTTTAGTTATTATCAATGTATGTATGTTCGGGTGAATCTTGAAACACAATTTTGAAGTAAATATCATTAACGGATTGAGCTAAAATTTTGTATAATCGCTAAGTTTGGATGTTAATATGCATACCAGCTAAATAGCTGGTGGTATTTGACCGGGCTAAATGGCTTATTTTTGCATCACGTGGCTCTGTCACTGTCTGCTATACAGAAATCATGTAAAATCTGTAGAAGGGTTACCCTGGGCAAAAAAGGGTGGACTCTTCATACTGTCATTTTAGTGGTAGAGCCAAGCAGTTCGCTGCATGAATGGGCCGACTAGACCGGTGAAATACCACGACCTCAAAAAAGACCGACGTAAAGTGGCTCATGCCGCGTTTCGTTCGGTGAGAGAGGTATCCGGAGGACCACCCCCTTCCCCATCCTTTTCTATCCCCTATCCCTTAAAGGTTGGCAACGCAACAGTAACACTATATGTGTTGCTGGTGTCCATGGGCGGCGTTGGTTGCTTACCATCAGGTGACACGCCTGCTCGTTTGCCCTCCTATACCATAAAAAAATGTTTAATCTTGAATTTGGCATGCTTCGCATGCTCCTCCTCCTCCTACGTGCCAAGTGTCGGATGGATGACTCCGTGTGACAGAAGGGTTTAAATATTGATTATCACACAATCATTTAATTAAAAAAAAAATGATACGTAACTTATTTTTCATGAATACTACTCTTACTTGTCTTGTTTCTTTTACAGGTAAGATAATATCCAAGTATATTAAGTAAATACGTAATTGGGAAGCTTGGGAAGCTTTGGTGACTAATTTAAAACACATACCTAATAAACATTACAAATATACGTAAGTATATTTAATTAGTGAAATTAAATATACAAAGAATAGCCTTTATCTTATTGGAAAACACATGAAGGAATTGCAACAGGAAAACATGATTATAATTAACAGAATACAACAATATTTCATTATCCTCATTCGTTTTACCTTCGCCTCCGGTAAACAATTTGCCTGTTCAATATTATGAATAGCTTATTTAGACTTATCTTTTTTGATATAATTATGTTGTTATGTATGTATATTTGGGAAAGGCTAGAAGAATGGGTAGCAGCATTCTCTCTCAAAAAAATACAGCCTACTGCGATCGCCAACCCGCCTGCCAAGCGTGGCGATTATGGCAAAAACCCCCCATGATTGAGCGGACCAACAGTTGTGGCGCTCTATGGGGGAGGCCTATGTCCAGCAGTGGACCTCAAAAAGGCAAATGATGATGATGATGATGTATGTATATTGACGGGCCACGTGGTGCATTGATAAAACAATCTACTACGAATTCAAGCTCGCCAGGTTCGATCTCCATCCCAGTACAAATATCTATGATGATAAGCATGAATGTTTGTATAGCGTCTAGGTGATTTTTCATTTATTATTTCATTTATTTATTATTATCACATGCTGCTTTGCTTGAAATACTTAGATAACGCTGTGTACATTTTGTTAGAAAATATTATATATATTTACTACTTGACCCGGAGAACTTTGTTCCGCGTCAAAAGAAATAAATAAGTAAATTTCTGATTTATCACTTTTTTACTACATAATATATGAATAATGGATAAAAACCACCCCGCTGACATCTTCTATCTTAAAAAAAAACCACATCAAAAGCCGTAGCGTAGTTTCAAAGATCTAAACATATAAGGGGACAGGCAGCGCAAAGGGACTTTGTTTTCTACTATGTAATGATACCTTCCTATATATCTCAAATAAAATATATATATAGTTCACATAAAAAAATCTCTTGTCAATTACTCTAAGGCTTAGAAGATATAAACATAAATCCCATTCTCATGCTGTTATCGGTTCGTATAATCCAAACGGCTCCCTTTACTAAGGGGACAGCACATACAGCTGACCATGCCGTCTTACAAATTGCTCCTACTTTTCCATGAATCATTTGGAACAGAAAATGGAAGGGATATGGATTATTTACATTAAGGAAAAATTTTTTTTATTTCTCTCCAGGGTTTATACTTTTGTGATATTTGCTGATATCAATAAACGTATAATGTACGGCGATATTTTTCATTAGCTATTTTTATTCTATGTATTGGTAAATTTATTCAACATACATGTATACAGTCAGAGATAACAGAGTACCATAAGGCCTTAACGCTTCTCTGACTTTTATAAGTCTTTTCATACACGCGCGCTGTTTCTTTTTGGTTATGGAACGTGTGTCATGGCCATCATCGACTCCTACATCCATCCGCTTTTGAATTGTATATCTGCTTAGTCAATCGAGAATCATCAATATTTTCTACATGTCCAAACCATCAGAATATGCTTTTTCTTCCATTTACACCGACACTGTCAAACCAATTTCATTCCTTACGACCTCATTTTCAACGCGCAACGCGGTCAGAGAGACTCACTCCGCAGATTTTGCGCAGTGCCCTGATTTCGACCGCGTTTATTCTACTTTCGTGCACACTCTGCAATACCGCACCAAATCTTTTGGTATATAAAATTGTACAAAAAATAGTTTGGTATCGGTTGTAAGTTTTGACGCCAATATTTTCCAGACCATTGTTTTCTTGTTATAATAATATTTATTTTTTTTGACAAATATAATTTTATTTTATTAACAATTTCAACCAACCTCAATTCAAGCTATTCAGAAGTAATGCAGGGTATTCTAAAAAAGATGTACTTATTGTTGTGGAGTACATAAATATAAAAATGTATGGCAGTATTATACGTTTATAAATAAATAAGTCAAGTAAAGATCTTACATCACACGTCCCACACCATAAGCCGATTACAAATATATCTCCGTATTGTAAAATGAAAACAGACTACAATAAAAAGCTATGTTTATTTGTCCAACCGCTCCCCATAGGTACTTTTCCGACTCACGGCAGATGTATTATGATTTATTTTTTTATTTGAAATCTATTACGCTATTACTAAATTGCCCAAGATTACTTAGTAAAATTATAAATGGCCACCCACGGCTCTCTGATATAATTAGTATTAAGTAAATATTAATTATTTGCCAATAAATAATACTATAACATAACATAACATAACATAACATAACTTCACGCCTTTTGTTACCCGAAGGTGTAGGCAGCGGCTGTTAAGCCTCGTCTCGCCGTTATATTTACGTCCCAAACGGAATAGGTGGCGAACCTATTGCCATAAAATAATACTATAATACAATTTAATAAACAAATTTAAAACAATGCAAAAGCAGATGAATGTAGGAGTAGACGACGGCCAAGACACATATTCCATAACCAAACATAACGTGTTCTGGAGCAAGGTGATGTTAGGAGGCTCAAATATAAGAAGCGAGGAAGGTGTGTAAGAATCGCGCCTTATGGCGCTCGGCTCTCTCTGCCTACCTCGCAAGGGATTTAGCATGAAGTTTTGTATGTATATTGTCGTAGATTGCTGCATGCTCGTTTGCTCATGGCACGTCCGCGTGCCACTAGATGGCGTCGTCGTTCTCGATCCGCCATTAGTTTGTATCTGTGCTGTCGGTCAATGGTTGAACGATATGGTTTCGAGTGTGAATATTAATTTCGCGCGTCGTTTTTTATAGCGTTTACTTACTCTGCATATGGCATTTTGATAGGCTTCGTTTGTATTTTATTGTTATCAGTAATCGGGTTATGGTTTGGCTTTCATAGCCCAGTTTAGTGTACTAAGTATGGTGTCCAAGGGATTCATCTATTCCTCCCGGTCTCGAATTCTCAGGCAAATATCAACACACATATGTCTGACAATAGACATATCACATCCATTACTACACTATATTCCTCAGCTTCCTATCAGTATATTTATTTCTAAAACTTTCGCGAATCTCACTTACTAAAACAACTTTTTAGGATTATATCGCGTTTATTTCTTATTTATTTATATTTATTTCCCGACGTTTCGAACTCTTTACAGATAAACTCGTGAAAATGATCTCTGTAAAGAGTTCGAAACGTCGGGAAATAAATATAAATAAATAAAAAATAAACGTGATATAATTCCTATCAGTACCTAGTCTCTGCAAAAATGAAACGAGTAATCTAGATTCTTTATATATTCTTTAATATATATATATTCTTTATATGGTATACAATAAAGTGCATTCTATTATTGATTATAAAAAAATACACAGTATTTACAAGTATCTCGGTATTTAAGTAGAAGTCTAGGCTATGGATTAGAATAACTTGCCTGGGTGACAACAGTATGTATGCAAACAAGAAAATTTCGCATAGTAATTTTTGAAAATGAAGCTTTCAAACGTATATGCTCTCCCTCACTGCCATATTATATTCAGATTGTTATTATTTTACCAAAATAAATATGGCAACATCTGTATCGTATTTCTATGTTCATTAAAACAAGAAAGATCATAATTTTCTTTGTATAGATAGAGTTGTTTAATAATGTTATGATCATCAATATTCTCAATTACTCTGAAATATATTCAGCTATACACAATGAAACGTAGAGTAAGAAAATCAAATTTATAGATACGTATGTAAGACTTGTGACCTGATGCGGACTATCGCTTAAACCACTAGACTAATGGAACAGCCAGACGCTACTCCAGGTACTGCTACTTCAAAAGTCACAATTCAAAACCCGGCATTCATAGCCTGGCTCATGGTAAGTCATCCTTTTGAACTATACAATTGGCAAACGATTTTAGCAGTGGTTTTATGATCGGCCCCCTGCCTGACGTCAACTTTCCTTAGGAATAACTAGATATCGGATGTTAATACATAATAGTATATACATTGGAAAAGACCCAGACTGCCATGCAAACAGTCATGTTTGACATAAAATAAATTAAAAGCAAAAATCCTTTTTATAGAAGCTTTTATTTAAGCGCTCTAAAAATAAGAAAAAATATTTCTTTAAAAATTTCAAGTATCAACTTAGAGCCTCAGTATGTACAATTTATATAATAATAAAAGCTTGTCGCGTGAGTTGTAAATAAACTGTACTAATTTTATAATGTCAAATCAAATCAAAATAGCTTTATTTACACGGGTCTTCACACACAGTTAAATATAGTCCGTAAATACAGATATTTAACTTATTATTATCTTTAAAGCATAACATATTAAAACACGAGCTCTTGAGAAAATTGCCTCATTGGAACAAAAACGCACGTATGATTCTGAGTAAAAAGTTGTCATGAGAAGAAATGGGCAAAACACTCATGTAAATTAATCTACTAACTTTACTATATTATCTATTGCAATTTAATTACCTACTGATAGGGAGTCAAACCTCGCGACAAGCTTTTATTATTATATAAATTGTACATACTGAGGCTCTAAGTTGATACTTGAAATTTTTAAGGAAATATTATTTTCTTATTTTTAGAGCGCTTAAATAAAAGCTTCTTTAAAAAGGATTTTTGCTTTTAATTTATTTTCTTAGTTTTAGTTATAGCTGGCTAGGTTAGTGTCATTTCATTCAACGCATCATTATTTTAAGTTAGTTTACCGCTTAATTTCAAAC
Organism: Euproctis similis; assembly: GCA_905147225.2. NCBI lineage: Eukaryota > Metazoa > Arthropoda > Insecta > Lepidoptera > Erebidae > Euproctis > Euproctis similis. The sequence continues at coordinate 21,262,482 of LR990106.1, forward strand.
AGTCCAGCTCTTCAATAAGGCGATCATCTTATTCAATTTCAGCTTAGAGCTTTCTTTTCCATTTAATCGCAATGATGATTTTTAATTCATAGCCATATTGTAGAAATGCATCAAAAATATGTATGCCGTCATCTTGGATGGTCCACCGTATTGTATTTAGAATGACGTCACATTATTTTTAGAGTTATTCTCTACAATTTCATTTGATACCCATATTGTAGAAATGCATTAAAAAAAACTGTTCCTCTGTCTTGGATGATCCGTTATATTGGATTTAGAATGACGTCACATTATTTTTTCAGTCACTCTCAATGAGCCCTTTCATTTGATACCCATATTGTACAGAAGCTTAAAATATGTTTTCCTCCATCTTGGATATTCCACCATATAGGATTTATAATGACGTCATATTATTTTTTGAGTTACTATTAACAAGCCGTTTCATTTGATACCCATCTTGTAGAAACGCAAATATTTTTCCCGCCATATTGGATTTGGAATGACCTCATATTTTTTTTCGAGTTACTATTAACCAGCCCTTTCATTTGATACCCATATTGTAGAAATGCATTAAAAAAAAAACTGTTCCTCTATCTTGGATGATTCGCCATATTAGATTTAGAATGACGTCTCATTATTTTTTCAGTTACTCTCAATGAGCCCTTTCATTTGATATCCATATTGTACAGAAGCTTAAACTATGTTTTCCTCCATCTTGGATATTCCACCATATTGGATTTAGAATGACGCCATCTTATTTTTTGAGTTACACTCAATAAGTCCTTTCATTTGATACCCATATTGCAGAAATGCATTCAAAATATCCATTCCTCCATCTTGGGTGGTCCGCCATATTGGATATAGAATAATGTCACACATCATATCATGCATTGTCATCCAAAGTAAACGTGTATACAAAATTTCAGCTCAATCGGTTGAAGATATTTACTTCAAAATTGAGTTGCAAGATTCCACCGAACATACATACTTACATACATACATACATACAGTGCAAGCTAAATAAAAGCTTTTAAAAATGTACTCAGGTGGGGATTGAACCTGCAAACCTCGATTCTGCAGTCAGTAGTTTTACCACGAGGCCAAGGAAGTTATGCCAATGAATAGCGTGCTGATAGATTACGACATATACCGCACGATTTGATCATTGATAAAAATACGCACTTAACATCCAAAAAATCATTGGCGTTGATGCATTAATGCCATATTGTAACTTTCCAAATACAGATTAACAAACTACTTGGTCCTTAGTAATGATAATTAATTGCTATGCTCATATTTAATTAAAATAATCCGAACAAGTTAAATAAGAAAAACGGACGGGCGTAACCTGTTCGGACATGTGGAAAAAATGAGAGTTATGAAAGTCAAAGAAGTGAGATGTCTAAAGATCGTGACTTTTGGTACTCTGTTCTCAATTCCTCAAGAACAGAGAAGAAAATGAGTTAAATATATACTTTAATTACTAATTCAATTAATATTAAAGAAAAAATCCTAGAATTCATCATAAAAAAATAACTATTACTATTTTTTTGGAGTGTTTTGACAATGCTGACCCATTTTTCATTTCATATTTAAATAGGTCACTTTCTATTCTATGCATAATATATCCAAAGACCGTCACTTTATCACTTAAAGTTATCAAATAAACACATTCTTGTCACAAATATGTTCCCTTTTTTTGCCAACAGAGACACCTGGACCTTTGGAAGGCTTATGCGCAGACATGGGTCTGACACGACCTTTTAAACTTCCCGATAGCGAACTAACAGACACATTCAAATGATTCACTCACTACATATCATTACTTTTGTCATTATTACTGACAGCTCTATACAACCTACTTGCAATGGGAGTTTACATAAATAATTTGATTCCATAGCATTTCCTACTATTTGTTCAGTCAATGGTTCCTTGAAATTTGTATAAAATATAATATGTGCTTTAGAAACTAAATCTTAATTTTTCAGACTTTTATTACAAAAAACTTGGTGGTTACTAACGCCATGGACACTACCTGCAATACAGATAGTGTTACTGTTATGTTGCCAGCCTTCAAAAAGGGATAGGAAAGGGATCTGAAATGGGATGGAAACGAGAGAGGGGAGCTACTTTAAGTCGATATACTCAGTGGTAAAGTTTTTCACCGGTAGAGCAGACCCATTCCTGCAGTGAACTACGTTGCAATACCACTGATACGTGGTTTTCTTTTCGTGTTAACATATATGAATTTATTTGCACGATAACTTGGTCATATATAGTCAAAAAATGTTCGGTGAAATCTTTATGAACTTATGAAGAGCTATTTATCCAGTATTTGAACTTGGGACCTTCCAAATCTATACTAAACCATTAAAGGCCAAGTATTATTCCATTTCATCATACACTTTACTTAAACATTTCAGACATAACTTATTATCTTCCATTAAAATTACCCGCCTCAAATTATACGGCAATTACACAAAAGTTTTTTTTTTCTTAAGAAACAAAACATAATTCGAACAAAGTGCCTATATTTAAAAATCATTGAAAAAGAAATCCCCCAACTAAGTTGCTTGAACAAAATCGGGCATAATAACTTTGCATTAAACCGTATAAAAAGCAAATAAACATTCCTCAAGCCCATTAGCTGCAAAGGCCCAACATTCTATCGATAAATTGAATTCCTTTCAATTTGTGGCTATGACTCTTCCCTGTTCTGCCCGGAGACAAATCACCTCATTAATTCTTCAGCACGGGCTCGCAGTTTTGTCGTACTCCTAAAATACCTTGTGAAATGTACAGTTTTAGAAAAATATTGCTATTAAACCGTACATTTCTCTGTACCTTCATGCTGTTAATGCTTGGTGTTGGATGTAGCTGTAATTAATATTCGACACGCTGAGTTTTTTTGATAGACTGTGAGACCTATCGTCATAAATATTCCATACATATACTTCACGGTAAATCCCTTGCGGGGTAAGCAGAGAAAAAAAGGGCGATTTTTACGAACGATTCTTACACGCTTTTAACTTTCATAACTCTTTTCATACATACGCGTCGATTTTTCCTCACATTACCTTCCTACAAAACTCTTCTATTTGGTTATGGAAGGTTAATCGATATATATATCACATATAATTTCCGAAAACATATTGATATGAGCCCCAGAATCGATCACACGACAAATCTTGATTAATAAGCGCTAGCTCAACTCCTGTATCACCAAGACGGTTTATATATATTTTTTTTCAAACATACCCAAGAAGGTCCCTGGGTTGAAATGAAGGATAAGCCAATGTTTTGACGATACATTACCAAGATCTCGACAGCCTCCGTTTGGCTCAGGCCTAGACAGTTTCGTACAATATTATCTAGGGCAACAACATAAGTATACAAATTATGTGTTTGGGAACTGACGAAAATAACATTTATATATACGATATACCAACATTTAATAATAATATAATTTATGAATTATAACATACACACAATACATAGTAAAGGGGGTAGAAAAAACGGAGTAGCAAAAGATTTTTCATATCTCTTGTCGGTCGGTCGGGCTTCCGGATACCTCTCTCACCAAACGAAGCGCAGCACGGCCACTTAACTCTGATATTCCGAGAGGTCGTGGCATTTCACCAGTCGAGCCGACCCATTCATGCAGCGATCTTCAAGACTATCATTTTCAAACAATAATAAAAATAAGTATTTACAGCATTATTTACGGTTTTAATAAAAATAAGTAATACATAACAATTTCTATAAAATATAAATTGTTATGTATTACTTATTTAGTTTAAGTAGGAATAGAATTTCAACCGGAAGGAATCACAAGTAACTGGTAATGTCAGCTTTAGTCACTTAATCATGGCACTAATGCTTTGATTATAGTTTTAGAGATTTCGAACTTGAATGACTTTTTGGTAATCTTTTCAGATTTTAAATATCACGTCTGACTGGTATATTTGCAGCTATGCGCTCTTTTCATTAAAGCTCCAAAATACGATTGCTCCCGTTTAGACCCAAAGCTTTTCTCAGTTCAATTTGTCCAGCAAATAAACAAAAAGTAATTATTCGACGACGACGTTATTTAGAAACCTTGTCTGACTTCATTAAAATATAGATTGGAAAAAAATGTATTTTCATACCTCATGAATATTAGACAGTGAAAAAAAAAACGCTTGTTATTTTAAGATTCATCTCCATCCGTTTATTTCTCAAAACACCGCCTCGCGGCGGTTTCTTATAAATAAAAAATTGCATCTTTGAAAGTATTACTTGGAGTCCAATTTCTACCTAACAATGATTTTATTCCTTTGTTAGAACTACGGTCGAGAGATAGCCCGATTGATATTCTTAGTCTTATTTAAAAGTAAAAAAACGAGGAGCTCGGTAACGCGAATCGCGATGCTACAAAATTATATTGTTCAATGAAGGTTGACTTTCAAGTTATATTGAAATTTTAATACATTTTTGTTCACTTGATGTTGTTTCTTGATAGTTTTTGTCTCATATTATGCGTGGCGCAAGCTATTGCCGTGACCTCTATATGGAATCTGAGACCTCTTTTTGATTTAGAATCGAGCTGCTGCACCACTGGGCTGTCGAGACTGTTAATGTAATTGGTGATGTAACTATATCCGATGGTTATATCGAGTATGGTTTAGTGTCCAAATGTAAAATAAAATCGATATTACAAACAGATCTGTATATACCTATATCTGCTCTTTGCCTCGTTCAGTTCTTTTTTAATGATTTTTTCAAAATTATATCTAATATTCGCAGAATATACGCTCTCATAAGGATTCATTTCAATAATACACAAAGATGGGCTTTTATAGCACAAACAGAATATTATATCATTTCCAGTAACGATATTATCCCTAAATTGTGATTATAAATTGGAGTTCACGATCTCTTTAAAAACAGTCTATGGAAAAATCGTCATTTTAGTAAAAATCGAGATTTAGCATTCAAATAAGAGAGTTATAAGACCAAATTAGTACTTTCTAAAATCTCTGTTTGCTCCTCTTTCAATTCAATTAATCAATTCGCACGGTTGTTTTTTATTCGGAAGTTATACGTGATAAATATCGATGACTAAAAACTATGTGCCCGGTATGGCAATAGGTTCGCCACCTAATTCATTTGGGATGTAAGCATAACTGCGAGTCGAGACCTAACAGTCGCTGCCTACACCTTCGGTTAGAAACAGGCGTGAAGTTATGTTATGTATGTTATATTAATTTAAAAAAAAACATATTTGAAATATACATATAAGTGGAAAACTACCAGCATTGGATAGAGCGACTACCAGTGGTTAGGGCTTTAGATAGAGAGGGAGTTCCTCTCTCTGGAGTCATTATCATTGTTTAAATAGAATTATTTAAATAATAAAATTAAAGAAATTTGAATGTGTATATGTGTGTGTGTGTTTGTTTTTGTGCATGAATTGAGTGAGTAGAAAAAAATATACTCAAGGATAAATTTATGACTTATATCAAATATATTAATTTATATCAATAATATTTAATTAATTCGACGACCGCAGAAATTACTGAAAGAATTTATAAAAATATTTTTCTCGGATTTCAAATGTCCATTTTTTATATTTACTTAAATAGCTTACTTCGGGAATAAATCGTTATCAGAACTCATTTATGTGGAATCGTTTATTTAATTGAGAACCAATCAATTATAAATTTTATTAACAAACTGTAAAAATATTTAAATTATTTCATACTTGATTGATCTCTTTCGCGTAGTAATGTAAGAGTCTGCTTCTGATTCAAAGTCTCAGTTTCAAAATTCGGGAATATCATTTTGTACCTTTAGACAACTTTCTTACAAAAGCTTTTATTAACAAAACCAGACACTACTGTCGGGTTTCGCTACTTACCCCTTTGTCTATGTTACAATATTCTTTTCAAGCGATTTTAAGATTATTTTTAACATAACTTCACCCCTTTTTCACCGGCCACAAAGTTGTGAGTCATCGATATTTATCACAATAACTTCCGCAAAGATTTTCGTGAAATCATTGATGTGTGAACCCGGAATCGATCCCACGACTTCTCTGAATTAGAATCGGGGAACTCGACTACTTGGCCACCGAGTTTACTAGGTTTTGTTTTTAGATTTTCAATATTGGCTATTTTGAATAATTTTAATATATTATGTATTAACTATAATTAACCTAATACACAAATTTGTAAGTAGACGGATTTAGATTGTATTTTCTAAAATATTTTGCATATACTTATTTATAAATTATCTTCTTAACATTTAAAACGGGTTTATATATTTAAAAAAAATAAAAACAAATTAAACAACTCCTGGAAGGAGATGATGACAAGTCCCTTAAAAACCGATTAGCGCGTATGACAAGAGTTATGAAAGACAAAGAAGTGAAACAAAGTGTATCAGAATCGTGCCTCATACTGCGCTTTTCTCTCTGCTTACGCCACACGAGGCGCGAAGTTATGTGCCAAGGTACGAGTCTGACAAAATTATCCTCATCATCTATATGCAGGGATCCTGTTATAGCTGGAGTTAAATTTACTAACAAAATAATTAGGCTAAAAATGCTTTACTGCATTATGCTGATGAAAGATGAGCCAACCAAAAGTATTTATAAAAGTCAAAAATATTTAAAAACTTTGCTTTAGAAATTTCAGCCCCTAACATGACTTCAGTAACTGTACAATTTTTAAACATTCATTCCCAATTCGACACAAAATATCGACAAACATACTTACATACATTTTACAAACATATAGCAATGAAGGTTGTATTGACTTGTCATTATCGATAAGTTCGGGGTTATCGGCCTTCCGTACATCCTTCGCTGGCTGATATACCAGCTCAAAGCTCCCGTATTGGAACTAAGCACGCCATGTCAGCCACAGAGAACGTTCACCTTCAGCAGACCATATCATTCCATAGAACATATCTTCATATACGATATACAGAATATATTATAGCAGTTATATTTAGCTATTTTTTACCAGTTAGTTTTCTCGCGTGTCATATCACCGCGACTGTCGTACATTTTATGATGCACTCCCCTGGGAATTATAGTTATACTTTTATGTTATTATTTTTTTATGGGATACATATGCTCTTTTTCTCCCAAATAAGAACGCTGGTCACCTGATGGAGGGCCACTACCACCGCCCATGGATTTTGGTTAGCACAAAAGAACCTTATTTTTTTATGGGCACCAGTAACACATAGTGTTACTGTTGCGTTGCCAACCTATACGGGATAGGGGATAAGGAAGGATGGGGAAGGTGGGTGGGGGCCTCCGGATACCTCTTTCACCGCACGAAACGCGGCATGAGCCACTTTACATCAATCTTCTGACAGGTCGTAGTATTTCACCGGTCGTGCCGGCCCATTCATGCAGCGAACTGCTAGGCTCTACGACTGTAGACTTATAAATAAGACTCAGTGATTACTTAAAAAATAATTTTATACACCATATATGTACATAAATCTGATATCAAAAAATCTTAACAACCAAACATATTATTACTATGGGACTAATTATTAAAATTTCAAGTTATCAAGTGCTTACTCAAAAACTTAACTTATATAACGCACTTAAATATTTAATCACTTAGACAAAAGGGCCATTTCAAGAGAGGATTAAACTCTATATTTATTGCAGTCATATAAAATGGTGCTTGAGCTCCTTAACAAATTGAGTCATGTTATTTACATTTTCATTACGAAATGAAATTCTTGAAAATGTACATAATTATCATATTTAAGTAGTACTCACAGTGTTAAATTTGCATTTTTCTTAATTTATTTTGATCCTTAAGCTTAAAGGAAAACTTCCTTAGACGCCACGCAGTGTAATATATTTGTGAGGAAATTATGAGTAATTAATTAATTTGCTTGATCACTTTATAATAATATTTTGAACACATTAGTATATCTTCAGACCTATTTGATAAATTGTATCTTTATTAAACTTGATAAAATTTTGTATAATACAAAATTTTGTAATCCAAAATCATGAAGTTTTTAATTTCTTTATAAAGGGGCCTTGTTTTTTTATTCTTTTTCAGCCTAAACTAATAAAATACCTAATTCATTACCGATTTTTTATTTTGCTAAAAATTATTAATTTCGAAACAGACCAAGACCAAGACTAATAGAGTTAGTAAATTGTTAAAATTTTGTTAATTAATGCGTAAATTCATTTTATGTAATTATTAGTGGATTCTATGTTATATGAAATTGAGAAAGTTGGAAGTTGGAAGAATTTTTTTTTAATATAAAACAACTTTTTTTTTAATTTAAAAAAAAGACTATTTTTTATTTTATTTGGAATACTAGAGCAAACAAGCAGGCGTGTCGTGACGCTAAGCAACTAACGCCACCTATAGACATCTGCACCACAGATAGTGTTACAGTTGCGTTGCTCGCATTTAAAATGAGATAAGGAAGAGATCGGAGGTGGAATAGGGCGGTGAGTGGGGAAAGGGTTGGGCCTCCGGTTACCTCTCACATAAAGCGGAGCGGGGTATGAGCAACTTTATGCCGATATTCTAAGAGGTCGTGGTATTTCACCGGTCGATCCGACTCGGTTCATGCAGTGATCTTCGTGGCTCTATAACGTTATACGTTACATACGCCCGAATACTGAACCGCCACTCAAATCTGACAATCAATAAAGTGCTACTTACTGCTCAAATTTCACGTATTCTGTCTAATGTAACAGCTACTTAAACGCTTAAGTAGCACTTATATATTTGAGTGGCGGTTCAGTATTCGGGCAATAGTAAACTAAAATAACAATACATAACATAACTTCACGCCTTTTGTTACCCGAAGCTGTAGGCAGCGGCTGTTAAGCCTCGTCTCTCCGTTATGTTTACGTTCCAAATGGAATAGGTAGCGAACCTATTGCCATATCGGGCACACAGTTTTCAGTCATCGATATTTGTCACACTTAACTTCCGAAAACAATTTCGAAAAGTCATTGGTGTGAGCCAGTGTCAGGAATCGAACCCGTACTGGGCCATCGAGACTAACAGACTAAAATAGCAATAATATTTATTTTACAACTATTAGCGAACTTGGAGAACGTAGTACTTAGTACTTCAAAGAGGCACCTAAAAGGTAACACTTACAAAACAATAAAACCGCTGTGTTGCAAATGATATCCTAAAAAAATAATGAGGGCTGGACCCCACTCGAGCAAAACGACCCATATTATAAGGTTGTGAGTAAAATGTGTACGTGCCGCGGACATTTTAAAAGGATAATCTTGGAGGGTTTTTGCGGCACTTTTGACCCGTAGGCCTGTACGCTTTTTCCAAAAGCACCTTTACAGACGAAAATACCTCTTGAGTTAGAGTCAACAAAGTTAACCAACCGGCAGGTCGTAAATGCACAACTGAAAAGGCCCCTGTGTATCGTATAACTCACATAAAAAATGTCGGGTTAACTATTAAGGTAATAGTACGGCTCTTTGAATAATTTTTCTTTGCAACATTTACATATTCAAAAATAATCTAAAGTCCAAGTACTGTAAAAAATACCTAAATATTTTATGTGTTGTTTATATTGGAAATATCATCATTATAGTTAGGCTAACATAATATATGATTCAGAAGCTGGGTGCTCTACCACACACCGAGAACGTTTTATTTTTATCTATATATATATATAAGAGATTTCCACCTATATATTGACTCATCACGATATCTCTGGAACCATAAGGCGTAGCGACTTGAAATTTGGTAGAATTATTCCTTTCGCCGAGTAGAGGTCAGCTAAGAACGGATTTTACAAAATTCCACCCACAAGGGGGGTTGCGGGGGTGTTAACAATGGTAAATTCCCATTTTTAACCTATAGCTGCTATCGACTTCAAATTTGTCGATGATATTGCAGTATTAACATAGCGGGGCAGCAGTTATTACTTTTGATGCGAAACAGAGTTCGCTGGGTCAGCTAGTACCAGTATATAGAAAGTTGACTGTCCTGAATTACTGTACAAAATAGGTATTAAAGTGGCGAACTTGTGTACTAGAAGGAAATTTGACGTATTTCATATTCCTCGATGCATAACTAACTATAGGCAAAATTCATACTTTGTGAGATGCCCGTTAGCGATAAAATTATTAACAGCAGACTTGCCAGATCTGGATTTGTTTACATCGTCGCCTAATGCGTTAAGAAACATACTCACTAAGCGCTGGATGAGTGGAGACAGTTAGCATAGGTAGATCGTTCTTTTCCTGTAGTTTGATTATATTAAGATTTTGATAAATAAGTGTTATCAAATCATGATCAAATTATTTCAAATATGGGATCTTGTATAATATAATTGTTAAGAAAGAAAGAATGGTTGACGCAAGACTGACTAAGCAGATATACAATGCAAAAGCGGACGGATGTAGGAGTCGAGGACGGCCAAGACACACATTCCAAGACCAAATAGAACGTGTTCTGGAGGAAGGTGATGTTAAGAGCCTCAAAAACCGACGCGCGTGCATGAAAAGAGTTATGAAAGTCAACGAAGCGAGTGAGGTGTGTAAGAATCGTGCCCTATGGCGCTCTGTTCTCTCTGCCTACCCCGCAAGGGATTTGGCGTGAAGTTATGTATGTATGTATGTATAATTCTTAATGTCATGTCAAGAGCGTGCACGTCGCGACCCCTGCCGTCCCAGTGGGACGCAATCTTGACCGAAGCAAACTCAGCCGGACGGGCTGCTAGGGCGTGCCCCGTAAGCGACGGGCACCGATTAGCCCCCGTCGGTGCGGCTGCATGCGCATGCGGTGAAGGGGGCCGCCACCCTTCACGCAGCGCCAACCCTGGCGGGACGAGGAGAGGGGAGTGCCATATAGGCACGTAGAATGTTAGAGGTAGTATGACAAGAAAGATGAATGAGATGATGGATGTAATAAATGAGAGATGACTGAATGCCTTATGTTTGACAGAGACAAAGCGGAAGGGAAGTGAGACCGAGGACCTCCCCGGTGGCATGGTAGCCCTATGATCCGGAGTGGACCCGGACGTCCGTGCCAGTGGGGGTGTTGGAGTCGTTCTCTCCTCCCGCTTTGCTTCAGGAGTGAAAAATTATGAGTTGTTAGGCCCGAGACATCTTTGGGTTCGAATAAAACTGGGGATCACGCGAGTTTTCCTGGTCGCAGCTTATGCTCCCGTCAGCTCCGCAGATCCCCGCGAACTCGAGGAGTTTTGGGAAACTGTTAGGGATATTCTGGATCTGGTTGAGGGAAATGAAAGGATAATTCTGTGTGGTGATCTTAATGGATGGGTCGGAACCAAGAGAGATAGCCTGGAGGCTGTCCTTGGTCCGAATGGTGACAAGAGAGTGAACGATGCTAGTAAGCCGATATTGGACGTATGCCTGGAACGGAACCTCCTTGTGTCTAACACATTATTCCGTCATAAAGATATTCACACGTATACGTGGAGACGGAATGAACAAAAGAGTATGATTGATTTGATTTTGGTAGATAGTCGTCTCCGAAATACTCTAAGGGATACAAGAGCCTACAGAGGCCCCACTCTTGATACGGACCACTACCTGGTGGTAAGCCGTTTCGTGGGCCTTTTCAAGAAGTGGAGACACTGGCGAGTGCGTACCCATTTCGGAGAGCTTGAAAGGATAAAATGCGAGAAATTAGAAGATGGAAGTGTACGGAGTATGTATGTAGACCTAGTCAGTAAAAGACTCAGTGAGACTAGTCTTTCTGACCTAGGTGTTGAATAATGCTGGGAAAGAATGAAAGATAGTATCGTGGATAGTGCAAAAGAAGTATGTGGTAGTGCAAAGAGGCATAAGATTCTGAGAGGTGATGCCTGGTGGGACGCGGATGTGAAAGCCAGCGTCGAAAGAAAGAAAAAAGCATGGTTGGATTATGTCTCAAGTTTGAATCAGAATGATAGTATGACAGAGAAAAAGAATGAAAGCTACTGCCGCTGAAGGAATGTTACCAAAGCCTTAGTGAAAGAGAAGCGTGAAAGACTAGTTGCGAATGAGGAAGTGAGATTGACGGAGAACTTCGAGGCGAATAACAAACTCTTCTGGAGGGAAGTTAAAAAGTCTCAGGGTTCTTCGTCAACATCCAGAATGGACAAAATTATGTCTAAGATTGGTGACATTCTTGCAAACCCAAGCGATGTATTGGGCAGGTGGATTAAGTATTTTGGGGAAATGTACGAGTATGTTCCGGATGTGGACGCCGCGGGTGAGCCTACGGCTGATACCGCTGCGCCAACATCTGACGAGGACATTACTATGGAAAAGATTGAATGGTCGATACGAAGTATGAAAAATGGTAAGGCAGCTGGAATTGATATGATGTCTGCTGAAATGATCAAATACGGTGGAACCTGTGTCCGGGACGCTTTCCTGACCTTGAGCAATCTGTGCTGGAGGTCGGGTAAGGTTCCCATGGACTGGAGGCGCGCTGTCATCGTGCCCTTGTATAAAGGTAAGGGATCACGTATGCAGTACGCCAGTTACAGGACCATCAGTTTGATCAGTTCAGCAGCAAAAGTGTATGGGAAAATTATTGAAAGGAGAATGAGGGTGATATCTGATGGAGTGTTGTGGGAGGCTCAGGGTGGTTTTAGAAGCGGACGAGGGTGCATGCATCAGATTTTTTCTCTCCGCAACATCGTGGAGAAACAACTGGCTGCTAACCGGAAGGTTTTCTGCGGTTTTGTGGATCTGGAAAAAGCGTTTGACAGAGTGTTACGAAAGGATCTGAGGGATATACTCCCGGGCTACGGGGTGAGCGGAGCACTGTTGCGCGCTGTGCAGTCCACTTATGAGGGCTGCACAGCGTGTGAGCGTGTTGACGGCGGCTTGTCCCCCTGGTTTGACGTCAATATCGGCGTCAGACAGGGTTGCGTGCTGTCCGCTCGACTGTTCATCCTCTACCTGGACAGTTGTCTCCAGAGAGTGAGATCGATGGATGTAGGGATGCGAATGGGTGACCTAGTTGTGAGCTGCCTGCTTTACGCAGATGACGCCCTGCTTCTAGCCGAATCGCCGTCGGACGTGCAAACACTAGTCACTACTATGAAAGATGATTGCATGATTAAAGGCTTGCAGTTGAATTCGACGAAAACAAAAGTTATGGTGTTTGAAAGGGAAGAATCCAGAACAGATGCAAGGATAATGATTGATGATGTAGTGCTAGAACAGGTGAATGAAATTGTGTATCTTGGATGCGCTTTTAGCAGAGATGGAAGGTACACCGCGGATGTAGAAAGACGAGTGGCGATAGGAAATAGCGTAAATGGAGCGTTGGGCAGATTCCTGGGCGCGAAAAACATTAGCAGAAAAGCCCAGCTAGCAATCCACAATGCAGTCCTGATCCCAACGCTAACTTATGGAAGCGAGAGCTGGGTATGGCAGAGTGTGCATAAAAGTAGAATAAACGCGGTAGAAATGAGGGCACTACGCAAAATCTGCGGAGTGACTCTCGCTGACCGCGTAGAAAACAAGGTTGTGAGGAAGGAAGTTGGTTTGAAAGAGAGTGTCGGTATAAAAGTAAGAAAGGGCATGCTCCGATGGTTCGGACATGTAGAAAGAATGGTGGATGCAAGACTGACTAAGCAGATATACAATGCAAAAGCGGATGGATGTAGGAGTCGAGGACGGCCAAGACACACATTCCATGACCAAATAGAACGTGTTCTGGAGGAAAGTGATGTTAAGAGCCTCAAAAACCGACGCGCGTGCATGAAAAGAGTTATGAAAGTCAACGAAGCGAGTGAGGCGTGTAAGAATCGTGCTCTATGGCGCTCTGTTCTCTCTGCCTACCCCGCAAGGGATTTGGCGTGAAGTTATGTATGTATGTATGTATGTATAATTCTTAATTATAACTATAAATAATTATAATATATATAATAATTACATATATATATACTACATTAAAAATCTAATTTTTATTTATACAATAGAAATCTTGCAGTTCGCTGCAATGGGCATGCAATGTGAAATCTCAAGAACTCTCGGAATAACGACGTGAAGTGGCTCGTGCGTTTCGTTCGGTGATAGAGGTATGCGGAGCCCCGATCTCCTTTCCTTTCCTTTTCTCTCCTTCTCCCATAAATGACGGCAATGCACCATGGGCGGTAAAAAGTTGCTTACAAGTGCTGCAAGTGACCCACGTGCTCGTTTGCCCTCCCATAAAAAAATGATGAAATTTCAACAAGGACATTTTATTGGCATAATGCGTTCTTCTACAATTGATTTAGGATCGCTCGACCTCAATGCTGCTGAGTTATGAGTTCATTAATATCCGGTAAATATGGTGCGGGCACATGGCACCCGATTAGCGGCCACAATTCGTGTAATTATTTTTAATGCTTTATGCTTTTAGCTAAATATTATCATATTACTTTATGCTTTTAGCTACATATTAGCTAATTGTATTTTTGCAGAGTAATTAAAGTGAACTGACATTAATAATAGCTCTTTTTATTTGCATTTTTTGTAAACTGTACAACGCTTGCCAAATTCAAGTCCGGAGCGATTTAACTTTTTGGAGCGATGAAATAAATTTAAAAGCAAAGTTATCGTATTTAATATTGTAGGTACGTACGGAAAACTGTGCAATACTAAAATCGATAAAAACAAATAAAAATAAATCTGTGTACACCTGAAGCACAAAATTAATCTGGCTCTTCTTTTTATTAAAGTAACGGATAAATTTCTAGGTTTAAGGTTTCTCGGCTTCAATTTACGTGAAACGTGTGTAGGTGGTAGATATATAAAAAATACAGCTAAATTTGTTTACGCATATATAAGCGTTCAGTATGAAATGCGTAAAAATAATGAGGCAGAAAGAAACAAGACAATTTTGGTCAACACTCAATTTCACTACCGATCTAATTTTCATACCGCGATTACACAATTCAATTTTTAAGAAGTACAATCAACAAATAGAAAATGGTTTACAATTTCTCAGTTGATAAGGCAACAATGGATTCCTTAAATTGGTCGGTTTACACTCGGCGTGAAGCTATCGTTTCCACATTTATAAATTACAATTGGATCGTTTTATTGAGTTAATAACATCTGTTTTCGTCTCTGCCTATCGCTTTTGCATTAGAAAATTAACCGCAATATCAGAATGCTGTTACACCAGAGAGTTTGTACACAAACACAACAATAGGCTCTGATTTTCATTTACATTTTAACGCATTTTGTTGTGCCTAAAATATTGTTTTATATAATTGATACCAAGCTAACCTCATATATTAATAAGGTTGTCTTCAAGAGGTCACAGCATGTGCGAAGACTGCCTTTTGTACTTGATCAATATTTACCATGTAGGTACAAATTACTGTAAATGTATCATATAAATAGCATACAGTAAATTGTATTCTATTTTATTCTGTTCTTTTTTTAAGGATAGACTATTTTTTCATAACTTCATGAATTTTAGAATAAATAAGTAACCAGATAAATACTAACATGAAATAGAGTGTTAAGTATTAATTTGCAGTTGCAATGTTATTTGTGTATCATTTATACTATATTACCTACTGTATTATTGTTGTTTATCAAAATAATTTAAAGAAAAAAACTTTTTTAAAGAAGCTTTTATTTAAACGCTCTAAAAAGAATAAAATAATTTTCACCTTAAACATTTTAACTATCAACTTATAACCTTATTATATACAATTTATGTGATAATAAAAGCTTGTCGCTATGTTTAATTACCTATCAATGGCTATCCATAACCATCTAGAAATATTTTTTTAGATTTAATGATTACTGTGACGGATCGCATTATCCAAATAAACTTTTTTGGTTTATAACATATATATGGACACCCGAACACATATAGTGTTTCAGTTGTGTTGCCGGCCCTTTCCATGGGAAATGGAAGGGGTCGGAATCGGGATGGGAAGAGGAGGGGGGAAGGGTTGGGTTAAACATAGCGACAAGCTTTTATTATCACATAAATTGTATATAATAAGGTTATAAGTTGATAGTTAAAATGTTTAAGGTGAAAATTATTTTATTCTTTTTAGAGCGTTTAAATAAAAGCTTCTTTAAAAAAGTTTTTTTCTTTAAATTATTTTCAAGTTTTTAGTTATCGATGGGTAAGTTTCTCAGTCTCTTCATCTCATTCAAAGCATCATTGTTACAAGGTCGTTTGCCAGTTAATTTCGAACAGTCCAACTCTTCAATGAGGAGACCTCCTAAAGTCTTTTCCCTACTTAAGGCCACGTATGCTTGATCAGCAGCAAAGAGTTTCAAGCCTAAGTAAACAATTTTTTTTGTTACTTATTTGTTGATTTTGCAGCTTAATTTTGTTATGTCGGTGGGACTGTTGTTTAATAACAAAATATGTTTAACTACGTGTGATGTGTAACGCCATCTGTTGTTTTAATCAGTACTCTATACTTGCCGACCTGAGTGTAACATAGGAGTGAGTTGTAATAAAAGTTATAGTTCGTTCCCATCATCCACTGTGTTTAATTCTAATAATACCTATAACACCATTAAAATCCGTTAGTGTAGCAATCATGTTAAAGTGATTAAATCCTGTCCAATTTACGTCGGTATCCTGAAAGGGCATGGCATTGCACCGGTCGTACCGGCCCATTCATGCAGCAGATTGCGTGGCTGACCACAATTAAAACACTGTTAACTATTAAAACATAGGTCAACGGAAAGCCGTCGACTGTGATGGACTACCGCCTCAGCCGTAAAGTGGTCGTAAGGTTCTCAATGATAGCACTAACTCATTTTGATTATAAATTTGGACGAGCCGCTTAACCCTGTATCTTGACATGGTGATTTGGCATCAGTGATTGAATAGTAAACAACAGATTGACTGACACCGCCCAAACAAGCAGGCCACTAACATCTAGCCGCTCATATTGAAAACCCTATGATATATATAATATTTATACACATTCTAATTTGTTTATAACATTAATTAATAACATAACACAGCTGGACTCCTTTTTTTACCCGAAGGTGTAGGCAGCATCTGTCAAGCCTCGACTCGCCACTATGTTTACGTCTCAACGATCTTTAAGGGAGTAGGATGTAGGATATGGGAGTAGGAAGGGATGGGGAAGGGGAGTGGGCCTCCGGGTACCTCTCTCACCCAAAGAAACCCGGCGTGAGCTGGTTGTGGTATTTCACCGGTCGAGCCAGCCCATCCATACAGTGAATTGCTGGGCTCTACCACTGTTGCCATACAGCGAGCACAAAGTGGTCAGTCAAAAATATTTATCACACATGACTTTCGAGAGGAATTTCGAAAGACATTGGTGTGAGGCCAAATTCACACCCAAGACTTCCTGATTCAGAAGCGGACTAGTTTACTGAACCACCGAGACATAGTTTGTGAAGTTCTCATATAACTCTTTAATGAAAGGGCCATTTGATACCCATATAGTAGAAACACAAATATTTATTCCACCATATTGGATTTAGAATGACGTCACATTATTTTTCGAGCTACTATTAACAAGCCCTTTCATTTGATACCCATATTGTAGAAATGCATTAAAAAAGCTGTTCCTCTATCTTGGATGATCCGCCATATTGGATTTAGAATGACGTCACATAATTTTTTTAGTTGGTCCCAATGAGTCCTTTCATTTGATACCCATATTGTACGAAAGCTTAAAATATATATTCCTTCATCTTGGATATTCCACCATATTGGATTTAGAATGACGTCATATTATATTTTGAGTTACACTCAATAAGCCCTTTCATTCGATACCCATATTGCAGAAATGCATTAAAAATATCCATTCCGCCATCTTGAGTCGTCCGCCATATTGGATATAGAATGATGTCATACATTATATCATGCATTGTCATCCAAAGTAAACGTGTATACAAAATTTCAGCTCAATCGGTTGAAGGTATCTACTTCAAAATTGAGTTACAAAATTCCACCGAACATACATACTTACATACATACATACATACATACATACAGTGCAAGTTAAATAAAAGCTTATAAAATAAACGTAATAGCATATCATTAAAAAACTCAAAAGCTTATTAATTTTCTTTAAATTATTTTCCTTATACACGTATTCTCGTGTTAATACTATTAGTTTGACCTACTGTAATAGGTTTTTTAATCCAGCGCGCCAGCCAGCCAGCCAGGAGCTATTACCGAGATATTCTGATCTGAAAGGCTTCAATTTATTGGTGGCTAGAGATGAAATGTACTTTTACGGCGCCCCTTTGATACACGCAAATGAAATTGATATCTGAGTTAGAGCTATTTATGTAACTTGTTTTTTTCTTATTTTCTATTAATAAATTAAGTCTCGGATAACCTGTGAGTCTTTATATTAAACCATAATCTAGCAAATGGACATGTTTTTGCTGACAACAATAAAGAATTGTGTATAGAATAGATATTTCCTCACTTCACCGTTCTAGTGAAGTGAGGAAATATCTTATATTGTAAAACAACGTCCTTGCAATGAAGTACAGACGAGATTAATATAATAATTTTGCCACTTTTAGATAAAAATTTAGTAGTGTGAATTACTAATCAAGTTTACATGGCGACACTTGTTTTTCCAATAAGTGGGTAGGTAGGTACTTATGATACTTCATAATACTGAAGTATCTACACTACTTTACGGCTTATATTTTATAGAAAACAATTCATTTCTTTACTATTTTAAATTCATTTATCTACTCAAGATGCAAATCTGGAAACAGTTTGAAAACAGAATATGTCATTACTGAATGTATTTTCTTCAGTAACATCTTTAACTACAAACTTTGGACCGAAATGTCACTTAAACCTTAACTATAGACAAATTAAATAATACCTATCTACAATATACCTATATATACATAATTTTAAATAATACCTATCTACAATATACCTATATATACATAATTTTAAATAATACCTATCTACAATATACCTATATATACATAATTTAATATTCCTAATAACTGCTTTATTTTAAACGGCATACGTAAAACTTTATGACTGGTCACACGTACGCATTCATTTTTGTCGAAGCAAAAACACTTAAGTAGCACTTAAAAATAAATTATGGTGTACAATAAAAAATAAGGTTGACATTATAAACGTCGTGTATTAAGGTGAAATATAAAAATGAGGTAGCCTTAATATTTCCAACACAAAAACTATTAGCGTAATTATTCAAGTTGACAAATTGCTTGAAATATCGTATTCGCTGTTCGTTTGAGTTAAATAAAATTAATTTATGTTATGTATGAGTCTGCAACATTGCAATTTAATTATTATATATTATTAGATAGATTCTGTTTTCTTTTTAATTACGACTTTATTTTGACGCTTTTATACGACGGTTATTTTTTAAAATATCTAATAGCTGATTTGTAGGTTTCGTGGCGAGTTCTCACATGGTTATTAAAGTCCAGGAAAATAAAAATAATAATCGGTAATATATTCGAATAACAGAATTAGATTAATAAAAAAATACAGACTTGGAAAATTTACGGTAATTTAAATTATTTTTACTGAATATGATTGATACTTGTACATGTTTTTTGATTGGTCTTCTCATTTAATTTCCAAATACCCATTTCATTGATTTCCTTGATTTTCTACTTAAAACATCAACCTGACCGCACGCCTTTCTACACCCTAAGGTGTAGGCGTTAAAGTAAAGCATTAGATTCAACTATCAAACTATTCAAATTCAATTTCAAATTATACAACTTTAACCCTAAAATAATAACACTGAAATGTTTTCTAAACATTAAAATCTGTGGGGCAAATCGTTAAAACGCGCCTACCGCACAGATTCCAAGATAAGCTAAGACTCATTTAAACTTAACAACGTGCTAAGCTTGAAGCTAAATAGAAGTGGTTGTTCGCGGTTTATTAGTGTAATTTATTTGTTGACAAGTTTGATTGTATTGAACATGACATGTGTTTCAATTTGATATCAGCATTTTGAGGGTTAATTATTGTTATAAATAAGGCACATCTTATTGATTGAAGAAGCTTGTTATGAATATCATGGCTTTGTTTTAAAATATCTATCAACAGAAGTTCATAAATACCTTCGCGCCTATTTCTACTCGAAGGTGAAAGCAGCGGCTGTTGAGCCTCGACTCGCCGTTATGTTTACGTCCCAAATTCAATAGTTGGCAAACCTGTTGCCATACTGGGTACAAAGTTTTCAGTCATTGATATTTATCACACATAACTTTTGAAAATAATTTCGAAAACTCATTTGTGTGAGCCTAAATTGGAACCCGGGACTTCTTTGATTGATGATGGTAATTTTATTTCTTGTAAAGGAGCACACAAGTATTTAATATAGTAAGTTTTTGAATTAACAAGTAAATTTGAACCATCAATAGAATATATCGTATAATAACATGAAAATTAATATAATGAATGGCAATCCTAATCCTAATCCTAATAATATTATAAAGGCGAAAGTTTGTAAGTATGGATGTATGATGTTTGTTACTCTTTCACGTAAAAACTACTGAATGGATTTGAATGAAACTTTACCACAACATAGCTTATACATCAGAATAACACATAGGCTACAATTTTTGAGGTTTCTAATGTGAGGTCGTAAAAAAAACACATTTTTTGCGATTACATTGCAAACGCTGACTGAATCCTACAAGATAGATCAAAACAATTTACTACAGTATTGTACAACTTAAAAAGGTCTACAAAAAAGTCCGTGATGGTATATGTTTATCTCTTAGGAATAACCCACAATAACCATTTTTTATCCTTTACTTTGTACGAGAAATAATGGCTTATTTACGAAGCGATTTTAAGCAATACAGTATTAATCCTTATCCAATTAAGTATCTTAAATACATTGTGCATTTAATAAAGATCAATATGGCTTTTTACAGCATGTAAATTAAATAAATATTTTCGAAGATATCACAGATTTAAAATGCAGAGTCATAGCAATTTCGGCGATAAATACCGTTTCGGTGATAAATACCGGCAGCGGTGCCAGGCGAACGGGGCGTGGGGGGAGCGGGGTAGGTGCGGTGGGGAAGAAGTGGCTCATCGCTGAGTGCGCGACCCGAACGCGGGCAGACGTCGTTGACGGTTGTGTCCGTTTTGCGAATTTTCAAGGCAAAATTCTTCTGTCACAGTGTTTGTCCTCGAACTCCTCCAAAACGGCTAGACCGATTTTAATGAAATTTGGTATACATATTCGTTAGGTCAGCGAATAGGTTTTTATCTATTTTTCATCCCCCTAAATCACAAGGGTAACCCACCCCTCAATATTTTTTTTTTAATTTTTCGACATATTTCTGTTTCTTTTTTTTTATAAAACGGGATACAAAAATACATACAACCCTAAATTTTCAACCCCCTACGATCAACCCCTATTTTTTAAACTTTATTTTTTGGCAAGACGAAGTTTGCCGGGTCAGCTAGTGTATTAATAACACAGGCCTACAAAAAAATATTTTCTGTTTGGTGCCGCTAATTCTATGATAGAACTTGGTTAATTAGACTACAAGATGGCGATTGAAGCTGTCAAAACATTGAAGCTACGTTCAGGTTTGTATCGATTGATTATAACCTAAAAAACGTGTTTTATCGTATTTAGTGTTATTGTTATCAACTAATTTCTTCTATTAATTAATAATAACGACATGCCGTCGTCGAGAAGGTGTTGTGTAAATAATCCAAATACATTTTGTCACATTTGTGGTGAATATGTAGTGAAAAAGCTTAGAAAAACTATAACAGATTCAGTGAAGAAAACATACTTTGACTACTTTAAGATAGAGATGAAGGCTTTGGACAAACCGTGGGTTCCGAACATCGTGTGTAAAGTATGTAGTGAACATTTAAGACAGTGGACAGTGGGTAAACGTCGCATCGTTTAAAGCATAGTGTGCCAATGATTTGGGCAGAACCAAAAAATCATTTTAACGACTGTTATTTTTGCTTTTGAATTGCATGGTATAAATAAAAGAAAAATGACATATCCTGATTTACCGTCTGCTAAAAGACCTCAACTGTGTTTAGATGACGTACCATCTCCTATGGCTGAAGATATTTCAGATCCCTCCGATTTATCAGATTTTTCGGATACAGAGATGCTGGAAGTTTTTGTTGATAAACAGGACAGTGATTTTGAAGTCTCAACAGCACCTTCGCTTTATTCTCAAGATGCTTTAAGTGATTTAATTAGAGACCTTGACCTTTCGAAGGAGCGATCTGAGCTCCTAGCATCCAGACTCAAAGAGAGGAATTTGTTATCTCTCGGTACAAAAATAACATTTTATCGTGATCGCGAAAGAGAATTTCTCCAATTTTTTTGCCTAGAAAATGATGTGGTATACTGTAATAACATTGGTGGCCTTTTAATAAAACACCATTTAGACAAGTTTTCTGAAAATTTTGGAGCGTATAGCGAAGAACAAGGAGAACGCTTCCATCAAGATTTGAAGGTAATGGAAGATAGATACCAAGGTCGCTGGGATGAACATATGATGGCAGATTACTGTTGGAGTATTTCACGGGATTGTCCTGAAGACATCTATCACAGAACATCTAAGAAGAAAAGTTTCTAATCTTTAAAATGATGTGTTATTAAATGTAATTTAATGATTTGAATTAAATGTTTTTAATTTATTTATCCTAGCAAAATCTTAAAAACTACACGTAGTATTAAAAAAGTAAGTATCAAATTATCATCAGGGTACCAAATGTACTCGAAATCAGTCCTACTTTGAGCGGCACCAAAACCATTGTAGACCTGTGTAATTAATCATTATAAGCAATGAAATAGAACAAAATTAATGTCTAACAATTCCTAACAGGCATCAATAGAACATTGCCATGAGATAATTAAATAAACCCTAACAATTCGGAAACAGTTAGTTACGTATATTAATTAGAATTTGCAACAACAAACTGACAAGCAATAATTAATATTCAACGTAACGCACACTCCACTATCAGGAGTGGGGCTCCGTAATACTAAATTGCACGAGTTAGAACCAAGTGAGCCAATTCTCCCCACCGCGGGTGGTTAGCTGAAACTTTGCTCATATTTAATTTGGCACGCTACCCGCTAGAGACCACCCTGATTATTATTGTTACCTGACCTACAAATTAAACAGTATCTTCAAGTTTGTGTATATAATAATATAAATAAAACAAAATAACCTCACGCCTTTTTCTAACCGAAAGTGTAGACAGCGGTTGTTAAGACTCGACTCACCATTTATATTTACATCCCAAATGGAATAGGTGGCGAACCTATTGCCATACATTGGGCACATAGATTACGATTAAACTAAAATCACTAATAACTAAAAAGAGCTCTGTGAAAACCTTTGGCATAGTACAAATAAATATTACCCTCAATCATCAGATCAGAATTGTTCAGCACATACACCAGCTTCAGTTGTTACCTTAACTCATATAGTCAATTTACTTAATTCGTCTTACTGAACAAAGGGAGCAAACTCCGCCAGATATTATGGTAAGTCAAGCTTAGCTGGCACCTTTGGTACGCAAATGCCAATCACAACTAAAAGCATCAACCGATGCCCCAGTCATCCTCATCGCTTATCTACGATATTTTTCTCCAATATCATAAATGAATTTCTCTTTTCGTATCTTAGCTAATGTAGGTATATTGGAAATCTGTTTTTTTTTGTCTTATTTGCTGTTTTATGAGTATTTTTCTAATATAATATCCTAATGTGTAGAATACTTTCTTTCATCCATCCATTCCATCAAATAGAACATGCAATCCCATTTTGCTTAATTAAGAATGCACTAAAATATCTAGTCATAACAAATCAATTTCTAAATTCTTTTACTATTATTAGTTTATTCATTAGGTTATTTTAATAAATAAACTAACAACATACCATAACATAACTTCACGCCTTTGTTATTCGAAGGTGTATGCAACGGCTGTTAGGCCTCGTCTCGCCGTATTCTTGCCCGATTCTTCTCATGATAGCCCCTACACTCGGAATCGGGCCGCTCGTGGCGATTGCGTCCGTGTTTTCTTGTTCCACGGACGCACTTTCCTCAAGCGCTCGTGTTAAGTAGTTATTTTAAAATGATAAAGTTAAATTGTACTTGTTGACTATTTTAAGTATCTGTGAAGACCTATGAAAATAAAACTTATTTTGACTTTGACTTTGACTTTATGTTTACGTCCCAAATGGAAGAGTTGCCATACCGGGCACAAAGTTTTCAGTCATCGATATTTATCACACTTAACTTCTGAAAACAATTGCGAAAAGTCATTGGTGTGAGCCAGTTGTCAGGATGCGAACCCGGACCTCTGGATCAGAAGCCGCGTGCTCGACCACAGGACCAGCAAGATAGCAACTGGACCACCGACACTAATATATATAAACTAACAATTACATATATTTCTTTCTTGTTAAGTCTTAATCTTAATAATGTTAATTCCTTCAAAGTAGTCCAAACAGTCTTGATCCGATTACACTAATAAGAGTTTAAACTACTTTTATTGAATTTCCAAGAATTAATCCATTCGTTCATTAATAGTTTTAATTATGTTGGCTTTTATCAATTAATTAGAAACTAAACAAAATATAATTGAAATTTAACTTATCCTTTGAAAAATTAGTTAATACTATATTACCAAGCTCAAACTCTTACCAAGTCGTTGTTAATCCCTATCCCTTAAATTTTGATTATATTTTCTTTTGTGCCTGTGCTTTGAATTTCATGAAAAAATAAGGTTTATGGTGATGTACACACTAGGCCTTTTGAATTTTATTACACTTTTTTTTCACCTTAGTGATGTACACAACTTTCCGTCAAATCCCTTGTGACATAGGTACAAAGAATTGTGTCATAAGATCGGCTCACACATATCTCAGTACCTTTCGTAACCTTCATAACTTTTGTCTAGGGCACTCGAAAGTTTTCAAGTATTCTGACGTCACCTTTTGATAAAACAAGGTTAATTATGTCGTAAAAGTTATGTTACGGGTTTTTACTGTCGACCACTTTTTCAGATCTCATTGCACAGAAGTTTGTTTTACTCATTTACCCAATGAATTCTAAATTCTAACATATATATTTAGGGGGTCATGTCAAGAGCGTGCACGTCGTGACCCCTGCCGTCCCAGTGGGACGCAATCTTGACCAAAGCAAACTCAGCCGGACGGGCTGCTAGGGCGTGCCCCGGAAGCGACGGGCACCGATTAGCCCCAGTCGGTGCGGCTGCATGCGCATGCGGCGAAGGGGGCCGCCACCCTTCACGCAGCGCCAATCCTGGTGAGACGAGGAGAGGGGAGTGCCGCACGTGGAATGTTAGAGGTAGCATGGCAAGAAAGATGAATGAGATGATGGATGTATTAAATGAGAGATGCCTGGATGCCATATGTTTGACGGAGACAAAGCGGAGGGGGAGTGAGACCGAGGACCTCCCCGGTGGCATGGTAGCCCTATGGTCCGGAGTGGACCCGGACGTCCGTGCCAGTGGGGGTGTTGGAGTCGTTCTCTCCTCCCGCTTTGCTTCCGGAGTGAAAGATTATGAGTTGGTAGGCCCAAGACATCTTTGGGTTCGAATAAAACTGGGGATCACGCGAGTTTTCCTGGTCGCAGCCTATGCTCCCGTTAGCTCCGCGGATCCCCGCGAACTCGAGGAATTTTGGGAAACTGTTAGGGATATTCTGGATCTTGTTGAGGGAAATGAAAGGATAATTCTGTGTAGTGATCTTAATGGGTGGGTCGGAACCAAGCGAGACGGCCTGGAGGCTGTCCTTGGTCCGAATGGTGACAAGAGAGTGAATGATGCTGGTATACCGATATTGGACGTATGCCTGGAACGGAACCTCCTTGTGTCTAACACATTATTCCGTCATAAAGATATTCACACGTATACGTGGAGACGGAATGAGCAAAAGAGTATGATAGATTTGATTTTGATAGATAGTCGTCTCCGAAATACTCTAAGGGATACAAGAGCCTACAGAGGCCCCACTCTTGATACGGACCACTACCTGGTGGTAAGCCGTTTCGTGGGCCTTTTCAAGAAGTGGAGACACTGGCGAGTGCGTACCCATTTCGGAGAGCTTGAAAGGATAAAAATGTGAGAAATTAGAAGATGAAAGTGTACGGAGTAGGTAGGCCTGTAAGTGTAGGCCTAGTCAGTAAAAGACTCAATGAGACGAGTCTTTCTGACCTAAGTGTTGAATTCTTTAAAGGAAAGAATGAAAGAAAGTATAGTGAATAGTGCAAAAGAAGTATGTGGTAGTGCAAAGAGGCATAAGATTCTGAGAGGTGACGCCTGGTGGGACGCGGATGTGAAATCCAGCGTCGAAAGAAAGAAAAAAGCATGGTTGGATTATGTCTCAAGTTTGAATCAGAATGATAGTATGACAGAGAAAAAGTATGAGAGCTACCGTCGCTGCAGGAATGTTACCAAAGCCTTAGTGAAAGAGAAGCGTGAAAGACTTGTTGCGAATGAGGAAGTGAGGTTGGCGGAGAACTTCGAGGCGAATAACAAACTCTTCTGGAGGGAAGTTAGAAAGTCTCGGGGTTCTTCGTCAACATCCAGAATGGACAAAATTATGTCTAAGTTTGGTGACATTCTTGCAAACCCAAGCGATGTATTGGGCAGGTGGAGTGAGTATTTTGGGGAAATGTACGAGTATGTTCCGGATGTGGGCGCCGCGAGTGAGCCTACGGCTGACACCGCTGCGCCAACATCTGATGAGGACATTTCTATGGAAGAGATTGAATGGTCGATACGAAGTATGAAAAATGGTAAGGCAGCTGGAATTGATATGATGTCTGCTGAAATGATCAAACACGGTGGAACCTGTGTCCGGGATGCTTTCCTGACCTTGAGCAATCTGTGCTGGAGGTCGGGTAAGGTTCCCATGGACTGGAGGCGCGCTGTCATCGTGCCCTTGTATAAAGGTAAGGGATCACGTATGCAGTGCGCCAGTTACAGGGCCATCAGTTTGATCAGTTCAGCAGCAAAAGTGTATGGGAAAATTATTGAAAGGAGAATGAGGGTGATATCTGATGGAGTGTTGTGGGAGGCTCAGGGTGGTTTTAGAAGCGGACGAGGGAGCATGGATCAGATTTTTTCTCTCCGCAACATCGTGGAGAAACAACTGGCTGTTAACCGGAAGGTTTTCTGCGGTTTTGTGGATCTGGAAAAGCGTTTGACAGAGTGTTACGAAAGGATCTGTGGGATATACTCCCGGGCTACGGGGTGAGCGGAGCACTGCTGCGCGCTGTGCAGTCCACTTATAAATGCTGCACAGCGTGTGTGCGTGTTGACGGCGGCTTGTCCCCCTGGTTTGACGTCAATATCGGCGTCAGACAAGGTTGCGTGCTGTCCGCTCGACTGTTCATCCTGTACCTGGACAGTTGTCTTCAGAGAATGAGATCGATGGATGTAGGGATGCGAATGGTTGACCTAGTTGTGAGCTGCCTGCTTTACGCAGATGACGCAGTGCTTCTAGCCGAATCGCCGTCGGACCTGCAAACACTAGTCACTACTATGAAAGATGATTGCATGATTAAAGGCTTGCAGTTGAATGCGACGAAAACGAAAGTTATGGTGTTTGAAAGGGAGGAATCTAGAACAGATGCAAGGATAATGGTTGATGATGTAGTGCTGGAACAGGTTAATGAAATTGTATATCTTGGATGCGCTTTTAGCAGAGATGGAAGGTACACCGCGGATGTAGAAAGACGAGTGGCGATAGGAAATAGCGTAAACGGAGCGTTGGGCAGATTCCTGGGCGCAAAAAATATTAGCAGAAAAGCCCAGTTAGCAATCCACAATGCAGTCCTGATCCCAACGCTAACTTATGGAAGCGAGAGCTGGGTATGGCAGAGTGTGCATGAAAGTAGAATAAACGCGGTAGAAATGAGGGCTCTACGCAA
This sequence comes from Euproctis similis, assembly GCA_905147225.2. Lineage (NCBI taxonomy): Eukaryota > Metazoa > Arthropoda > Insecta > Lepidoptera > Erebidae > Euproctis > Euproctis similis. Next base: position 21,290,399 of record LR990106.1, read on the forward strand.
AATCTGCGGAGTGACTCTCGCTGACCGCGTAGACAACAAGGTTGTAAGGAAGGAAGCTGGTTTGAAAGAGAGTGTCGGTGTAAAAGTAAGAAAGGGCATGCTCCGATGGTTCGGACATGTAGAAAGAATGGTTGACGCAAGACTGATTAAGCAGATATACAATGCAAAAGCGGACGGATGTAGGAGTCGAGGACGGCCAAGAGACACATTCCAAGACCAAATAGAACGTGTTCTGGAGGAAGGTGATGTTAAGAGCCTCAAAAACCGACGCGCGTGCATGAAAAGAGTTATGAAAGTCAACGAAGCGAGTGAGGTGTGTAAGAATCGTGCCCTATGGCGCTCTGTTCTCTCTGCCTACCGCGCAAGGGATTTGGCGTGAAGTTATGTATGTATTATCGACCACTTTTTCAGATCTCATTGCACAGAAGTTTGTTTTACTCATTTACTCAATGAATTTTAAATTCTAACATATACTGAGGAAATGATCTGATCATCACTACGAAAGAAACTCTAAGATACGGGCTTATAGTGGTTCATATAAGTTCATTTTATACTTTAAAAATCCACATTCATAAGTTTTATATTAGGTTTTAAGGCAAATAGTGACTTTTTGGCGTTTATTGCACTTTTGTTGGCATCTTCAGACACATTACAAACCGTATTGCCATATCAGACCACCTTAATGCAACTCGCTTTTAACCTACATTGGATGAAAGCGCTGAACGTAATACAAGCTTTAGAGTAGAAATAGCGGCTGTTCATTACACCGTACATCTAGTTATAATGCAAATGAAACTTGTATCTACGTCGCATGAGAGAGAGATGGAAAATAGAGATTTTGCTTTAGGTAATCGCTTCAACTAATAATTATGATGATAAAAGTAATAAATATTTTGTGCTAAAAAATAATCATTACTTTGCAATTAATAACACTAACTAATAATAAATGATCATAGAATAGTAATAATGTTTTTTGACACAACTTCAGTTCCGAGCCAAGCTGCTAAAATTTATGATACAAAACCAGACAACGAAAACCAATATAATATAGTTTTAAAAAATACACACAAAGAAAAACATTCAACATTAAGTCTCGGTGGCGCAGTGGTCGAGCACACGGCTTCTGATCCAGAGGTCCGGGTTCGATTCCAGACACTGGCTCACACCAATGACTTTTCGAAATTGTTTTCGGAAGTTATGTGTGATAAATATCGATGACTGAAAACTTTGGGACGTAAACATAACGGCGAGACGAGGCTTAACAGCCGCTGCCTACACCTTCGGGTAACAAAAGGCGTGAAGTTATGTTAAAAACATTCACCATCCATACTTTTAATCTGAAAAGAGACACTTTAAAAACATTTTTTCCAAGATTATCTATTTGATGTATCACTTAAATTCACGCCAAGTCCGTTATAGGGTAGCCAAAAAAAACAGCGCAACAGTGTGATTTGACTGTTATGACTCTTGCCATACACGTGCGTATGATTTTAAGGTTTCTGATGCACGTTCTATTCAATCACAAATAGTATGCCATGGCCATCCTCCTCACATCCTACATTCTTTCCCTTTTACTAAGCAAATTATCCAATCAAACGATCACTTAACAAATTGCATACAATACATTAACTCCACAGCTAATTCAGCGTAAATTTGAAATCTACGCAGTCAATATATAAAGCTACATTGCCTTGAAAGGTTCATATATATACATTCATACACGGTCCATATGGTCAAAGTGCCCGAATATTCAGCAAAATTCGGAAGTAATGTAGGTAGATAATGATCGTTATTAACGGTCGTCAGATAATGGTAGCAAATTGTTCGGCTACAGTTACAGTATAATGCCAATTCCTAATGCTGATGACTTTTAGAGCTGTAGAATCGTTATGATACATCAAATATTAATTACATGATAGGTATATATATATAATATCTGTAAGGAATTGGTTAATTTTATTTGTAAATATACGCCTTTAATTAGACAAGCCTCATAGTGTCCCATTAAAGTACAGGTTTCTTGATGAATTAAGTCCAATATCTATACTTATTATTATAAAGAGGAAAGATTTTTATTTTTGTATGTAACGAATAAACTCAAAAAGTACTGGACCGATTATAATAATTCTTTTTTCATTAGAAAGCTACATTATCACTAAGTAACATAGGCTATATGTAATCATCGTCATCATCGACATTTTGTTTGTACGCGAGTAACACCGTAGGGTAGCTACATACAATATAGTGGTACGAAGTTCACACGGTCTGCTAGTAATATAATATTTTTAGACTTAATATGTGTCACGTTATATTAAACTAGATTTTTAAGTGGGATGTGGACACCAGGAAAACGTCAAATATATTTACAAGTAAAGAAGTCTTTTTGAAGTTTAAAATGAACTACATCTCTTACGGATGACTAATTCTCTTAAATTCTCTAATCTTGACTTTGACTTGAGTTGAAGCAAAAAAAATGGTATGTAGATAATTATACGATATTTTGCGATTTAAATAATTTTTGATTGAAATAGCTGAGCGTGGTTACGAGTAATAACTAGTATTTTCATAATACCGAACGATTTAAGTCTCTGTGTTGTAATAGTCGAGCAACCCGCTTTGCAAATCAAGAAGAGTTCTAATCCTGACTCGTACCAATGACTTTTCCTAATTCTTTTCGAAAATTAGTGTGAAAAATGTCGATGACTGAAAACTTTGTATCCGGTATGGCAATAGGTTCGCCGCCTATTCTATTTGCGACCACGGTAGAAAAATGCGTGAAATTATGTTAAGTTAAGTTACAGATCTGTTATAACAAATTGTTCGTTATTACATTACAGTGTAAAAGGTGACAAGTTTAACCGTGTTAGCGGATATAGGTACAGAACGTCATGCGTACTTTGCATATTCATAAGACTGTTCGTGATTGCATCTATTTGCCCGAACATAATTTTAATAATGTCATATCATGAAATGTTACGAATGTATTTCGAGAATCACTTTATGTCATTTTATTAAGCTATTTTTTACAAACATAACTTCACTTTTCTACCTGAAGGTGTACGCAGTGGCTGTTAAGCCTCGACTCGCCGTTATGTTTACGTCCCAAATGGAATAGGTGGCGAACCTATTGCCATACCGGGCACAAAGTTTGTAGTCATCGATATTTATCACACATAACTTTCGAAGTTAATTTCGAAACGTCATTCATGGTTATTATACCATTTTATTACATATCAAATCAAATTAGAAATAGCATTAATTAGAAATTGACACGTGCGCTTGAGGTAATTACCTCTGTGGAACTAGAAAAGACGGACGGAATTAACACGAGTGTATGGGATATCATAGAAAGAACCGGACAAGACAGTTGCCCTAAATTCTCTCCTTTAGTTACTTTCAGAAGGCTTTAAATTCAACATAAATCGTCAACAGACAAAGTTTACGTAGTTTTCGGATTTGTGTTCCATCCATGTCACACTCTGAAAACAAGCAAACATGTCTTAACGTGTTTGTAGTTGGTAAGCTGTTCTAAAATTTACGAACCACTTAGTTTTTAACAAGATTTAGCAAATAGATTTGTACGTGTGGACTACTGATTTATAAATAGCCAAATCTTATCTTCGTATTATCCGATTGTAATGCAAAAGGTTTATTTATCACTTATTATATATATCACGCAATTTTAAAGGAAATTAGTATCAAAAATACTGTCATCTAAAAATTTTAATGGTGAGGTCACCATTTTTTTATAAGTAATTTCTCTAAGTAAGCTTGCTTTAAGTCTTTGTATTTTCTTGGATTTATTGCTTCACCGATATTTCGGCAACTTTGCGAAGCGTTTACCTACTTGTTTGTCTAACTTAGTTTCTTACTTTCAGTAACACTGAATTAAATAAAGTTCGGGCAAACTTCTTCAATCAGTCTCGGTTTTCATCTTAACCCGTTAATTAGTGTTTAAAATTTTTCTCATATATCAACAAGAAAGTTTTTTAATATGGGTTTAAATTTAATCGTCTTAATTAGAAAGTTTGATGGATTATGATTATAATTACTAATCTTTGTATGAATAATGTTTCGTTGGTTTGTATTCTCAAACAAATCACCGATTAATCTCAAATTTTAGCTAATATTTTGCCCGCAAAATCACGTCAGTCACAGGTTCGCGTCTGCGAGAAAATACAACGTGGGTAATAAAGGTTATGAATACTTAACATAATATAATAAGTAAGTAAATAAGGATTTAAATATAGCATATAAGATTATTAGTTCACTGAGATGGCGTGGTGTATCAATGCATACCAATTTTCTAACTCATTGGATCGTAAAGCAAATCACCAGTATGTGAATATTGCGTTTATAAATATTTTCTATGGCATGTATTACTTAATAATACCAGACAGTATAATATAAAGCGGATTTCTGCATGAATGGACTGGCTCATCCTCAAAAACTTAGAAAATCGACGATAATTGGCTCGAGCTGCGTTCCTTTTGATGAGAGTAGTATCCTAAGCTGTATCCTATCCTCACTTTTTTATGAAATTGGAGGGTAAACAAGCAAGTAGGTCAGTTGGGTTAGGTTTAAAGGCGTTGCAAGCCTTTAAGGGAGTAGGATAGGAGAGGAGGGGGAAGAGCGATGGGCCTCCGGATACCTCTCTCACCGAACGAAACGCGGCACGTGCCACTTTACGTCGATACGTCGTTCTTGTTCCACGGACGCACTTTCCTCAAGCGCTCGTGTTAAGTAGTTAATTTAAAATAATAAAGTAAAATTGTACTTGTTGACTATTTTTAAGTGTCTGTGAATGAAAATAAAACTTATTTTGACTTTGACTTTGATATTCTGAGATGCCTTGGTATTTGTCCGGTGAACAGGCCAGTTCAAGCAGCAGCAAACTGCGTGGCTCAAGCACTGTTTACTTCTATTCGGTCTTTAATGTCGATAACACAATTGTGACCTCTCCATGTTGCAGATGTCCATAGGCGGCATTAGTCACTTACCACCAGGTCACTCCGCCTCCATCGTAAATAACAATAATATATCACAACTACTTAGATATATAAATCCAAGTCGGTCAGTACGGTCTCTATAGATTCGCTAACAATTCTCGGCTTATTTCGACCTCATTCTTGTGCCTGTTTTTTTTTCTTTATTTTTTGAAACTCTTAAAGAATGGAAGTGAAAAGTTGCAAGTTTTGTTCGAAACACTGCGGATAAACCATTCTTTTCTCACGTCCCTTTGCATTGTGAATTAAAATCTTGCGAATGCCTGTTCCTCGCTGCTGTTAAGTATGATTCTTGAATTTTTGTTTTGGTTTATGAGAAAACATTTTATTACCTAAGAGTTGATTTATCTTATAAGAACTACTGGCTGGTATGAAAATCGAAGAAGTATATTTAGTTGTGACTATTAGAATCCGTGTCGGTTTTCATTAACGGCATTATTATTATTATTATAAATATTTCGTCACCTACACTTTAAGTGTGCCAAGTCACAGCTCGTTGAGAATATACTTTATTTAAGTTTTAAAGTCTGAATTGATGTCTCAAAACTTTGTTACATTAATATTGAATGATGGAACAAATCTCTAATATTATATATAATCATGAAATGAAACTCCTAAGAAATAATATAACTATCATCATAATTTTGACAAAATTGAGTTCAAGTGCTGGTTAAGGCTACTTGGTTAAGGTTAGTCCAAATATGGATGGTGATGCCGGCAGCTCTATGCCGGCATCCTCAAGAGCATGGCTCTTTACGGGGCACCTATATGGGCGGACTCCCTCTCACGGAGGGAGAACGCCACCGCCTTGCGGAGGTCACAAAGGGCCATCGCTCAGCGGGTTGCGAGAATGTACCGCTCGGTAAGTTTCTCGGCGGCGTATGCCCTGGCCGGTACTCCTCCTTGGGAATCGAGGCGTGGGTGTTGGCCAGGGTATACGAGTGGCTGGCGGAGCGAAAGGCGCTCGGAGAGCGACCTTCTACCGCGGAAAGGGAGACTGTTCGGCGCGAGGCACAGGCCGCGATCGTCAGCCACTGGGTGGAGGATCTTGCCACCGCTATCTTCGGCCGCCGGACGTTGGATGCGGTTGGGCCAGACTTGCGGGAGTGGCTGGAAAGGTCACACGGTTTCCTCTCCTTCTGAATGGCGCAGGTGCTGTCTGGGCACGGCTGCTTTGGATCCTACCTGTGCCGAATCGGCAGAGAGGAGACCCCGTCGTGCCCACACTGTGGCGCGGCGGAGGATACGGCTGAGCACACCCTCCAGGTGTGCCCGTCGTGGGCTGGGCCGCGCCATAGTTTGGTCGCGGCGGTCGGGCCAGACCTGTCGCTTCCCAGCGTAGTGGCTGCCATGTTGGCCGAAGGTGAGGCATGGGTGGAGTTTGCCTCCTTCTGCGAGGAGGTGATCGCAAAGAAGGAGGCGGCGGAGCGGGTGCGGAAGAATGATCCTCTCGCGGCACCGCTCCGCAGGAGAAGGGGGGGAAGGAGGCGACAATTCGATCGCCGACATCAACTCCTTCCCGGTGTCCGGCGGGTGACTGGCGCGGGGGCTCCTTCACTCGCATTGCACTTACCGACACCATCGTCGGTCGGCGATGTCCGGTCGTTCCCGAGCCCCTCACCATTGCGAGGGTCACGCGGAGCCTGCCGTAAGGGCGGGCAATTCGTCGGGGGAGGCTGGCTGAAAGGCTCGGCCGTGTCCCAGTCTCCCCTAACGTGACGAAGCGGGAACGGCGCTGGGTTGTCTTAGTGGGTACGCTGGGAGGGTTATGTGGGGCTCCCGAGAGGTCTACTACCTCTCGGGAGCCCCACATAACCCTCCCATTCCCCAGTGGGAGGCGTATGCACAATGCATATTTTCCAAGAAAAAAAAAAATGGATGGTGGATTTTAGGAACAGGACAGGTATCATTGGCAATATTTATAATTGCTTTATGTCAAAAGGTCCCAGGTGGGTCCAATGACCAATGACTTTTCGAAATTAACTTCGAAAGTTGTGTGATATATATCGATGACTGAAAACTTTGTGCGCGGTATGGCAATAGGTTTGCCACCTATTCCATTGGAGACATAACGAGAACAAAAAGGCGTGAAGTTACGTTATGCTTTATTGCTATATTATTATGCTATATTATACAACTTCAGCAAATGTGTTCTTCAATTTCATAAATACTTTTCTTAAACAAAATAATATTATAAGATTCGATCCATCTAAAACTCTAACAACATCGCCAATAAGTTATTAACTGCTTCATAAATCCAACGACGTCTTGAGACAGATAAAATGTCGCTGCAAGCCCCGCGGGATATCTGCACATTAATCTATCTCTGACTATTAATCTATCCTCGTGTTTCAAGTATTCCCCGGGGACAGCAGAGGTGCCACCATTTGTCAATTTAAGAAAGAAGTTCTGCGCAAACAGTTTTGTGCTTGCCAAATTGCGTTTTGGAGTGAGTCAGTCAAAAATATGTCATTTTTATTTTTTGATGTTTTAGTTGATTTTTTAAAAATATCTAGTTTGTATCCAAGTCATTTTATAATTAGTATAGGTATTTTATATACTTGGAGGCCTGAAAGATGAAGTCCAGAGTGGTAGGACAATGCACGTGTCGAGCCTCACGTGAGGTCCCTAAAGTCGGAAGAAAAGGCTTCCCAAGACCTCGTAAATGGAACGAGTAAAAAGGAACACCTCAGTGGTTTAAGTTGGTGTATTGTGCCGATGGTTATCAAGTAGGGGAATGGGGAATCCATAATCACATACTGTTGCTTTTGCTGTTTGTAACAAAAAAAGCTTCTTTATTTAACATTCAGCTTCACGCCATTTTCTACCCGAAGGTGTAGGCAGCGGCTGTTAAGCCTGAACTCGCTGTTATGTTTACGTCCCAAATGGAATAGGTGGCGAACCTATTGCCATACCGGTATGGCAATAGGTTCGCCACCTATTCCATTTGGCATTCCACAAAGCTTACAGTCATCGATATTTATCAATGACTGAAAAACTTTGGAATCAGATATCGTGTGCTCGACCACCAAGACCACCAAGACTATTTACTTAGAATTATTTACCTTTAAATATTCTGTTTATGTCGGAGAAAATGTACGATAGATGTCTAGATACACAGAACTCTAGACCACAAAAGCTTTGGAGTCGTTAGCGGTTATATGACAACAATAAGGCTCTTACAGTAGCAATTAACAAAACAAAGGACGGAGTTAAACCTGTAATATTTTGACTTTAACCTTAAATAATGTAGATGATAATTTAACTGAAAATACCATGAAATATGTGGTATTAAGTCAGTAATTTCTTACTTTATCTACGGGTATTACATATAAAGGCTTCTTTTAAGCTTACAAAGATACTGGAATAGTCATTTCGTATTTTGATGATGAGTTTTTTTTTTATAACTATGATTTGAATAGTGGACAGATACTAAACAACCAATCTATTTTTATTGAGATGAATTAAATATTTATTCATAATAATACTCTTGCTACATATAAAAGTTTTAACAGAGCCACGCAGTTCACCGCATGAATGGGACGGCTCGTCTCGGCTCGTCTATAAAGTGGCTAATATCGCGTTTCCAGTATCCGAAGGCCTACCCCACCCCTTCCCCTCATTTTTCAACCTTACCAACGGGTGATTTACTTGAAAACCAAAAATCCAAGTATACAAGTGTACATCACTTCCTGGACTTTCATAATACCTTTAATACTGTTCTTCGATTTTATAACTTCTCAATATATTTTCCGATTAGATACAATTCATTTGGTAGCGAAAATAAAGAATAGACCAATGTTATCAAACAATATATTGAACAAAAATACATCTAATGGATCACTCAACATCAAATAAAAAAAAACAAAACCGATCAGTGCATGACCGGATGGCAAATGTAACCTCTCAAATAATTTAGAAAGCCATTAAAACTGTCGTATCTTAGTAGGAGAAAACAACAAGTTGAATTATATTATTCACAGTTGAATCGTAAATTTTATAACTTCCATTCGTTTTTGGCGGCAAATAAAATTTTGAACTTCTTTAAAACATTCATCAAGCCGTCACGAGCAAAGCTCTTCTGAATAATAAAAATCCTTAGCCCGGGAGCCACATAACGAAGTTCCTTCGGCCTCACCTCAAGATATGGTCTCCCCCTCACGGAGTTTCTCTTATAACTTTATTATAAAGAGACGAAAAGTAATTTCTTACATTTATTATTATTGTCGAAATCTCATTTATCATGTCAGGTGTTTGAGATAAATATCAATAATGATGCCTTGTACAATTTGTTCACGCGATTTTTTTTTCTTTTATTTTTTGGTCGGTCGAAGTGAAATATGTTCTCATATTTTACCGCCAACTGACACATTTCGTGTTCGAATTACTTTATATTCTTATATTTTTGAATGCGATGCAAATTTTCCGTTGAATATAAATTTAATAAGCGCGTTGATGTATAATACAAGGGAAAGCATAATACCTATTAATTTTGCATGAATTGGCACTCTGGTCTTTTGTCGATTATAAAATGGAAGAAATCCCACATTATCTCGTGTATTAATCACTAATGACTTTTCCATTAATTTGTCTGGTCGTGATATTAAATGATCGATTCTTTTTTGACATGTTTAGTAAGTTTGGTAAACGATTTTGGTCATTTTTTTTAAAGATAACTAAAAAGAAATAAAATCTGCCACACTAACAGACGTATGAATCATTATTGATCGGACAAAAATAGTTTTTCACACTTCTTTCTTATTGTTTTTAATTTGCAAAGAAAATATATACAAAATCACAAATTTTAAATTGCATTACACTGAACCGAGTAATAAAAAATATATATAAATGAACTATTATTTTTTTAAACCTAATAATAACTGAACTAATATTATAAATCAATGCAATCAATATAGGTAGACCGTGCAATGCAGATACGGTGCACTGACTGGAAATTGCAATCTCTAGACTCTACAAGAGGAATGAATTTTCTTAGGAGATACCAATGTAAATATCTCTTGGCTATTACGATATTGGTCGTCAGATATTGAGGATCTGATATCATAAAAAAAAAATATTAGGGAAGCTTCGTATTTTCCTATTGTTATTTAACAATCATGCTATGTTGGTCCCGTAACAGCTTACGATTTTACAAGTTTGATTTGAAAAACAAATTTATAGGTTTAGGTAATTCCAAATAAATAATGTAAACAGTTGAATAATTTTTTTTTAGAAAAAAAAATCTCCTTTTTCTTTTCAAAAAAACCTTATGGGATAGAGGACAAGCGACTAGGTTGGTCACCTTGCTAATAAATAATTAGACACTCAACCCTTTGTGCCTAACCACACGGGACTATGCATAAGTTGCGTACAAAAAATATGAAAACATCATATAAAACATTCTGCGCATAACCTCTCACAATATTTTAAGTAAATTTTTGTCGAGTCAAGTTGTCTAAGTACCAGATCACATTAGCTTTCTAAAATATGCGGCTCACCAAACTTTTCATCTATTGTACTCCGGCTCGCTACCACAAACTCTGGGAAGCAGTTAATCACTTAAGTTTTCGATAATGTCTTCTGCGAACTTTCCTGTGTGGGCCTTCGATTACATCCCTTATGGGATGTAATGAGCTTGATAAGTGTGAGTTTTTGCCGGTTTTTTCTATCACATGGCTGACGTTTATGTATCTAAAGAGCATTTTGCTAATTCATTCTACCAGTGGTATTTTGATTAGTGGATAGCTCTTTTCTTATGGTAATGATGGTAATGATTCAGAAGTCGTGGGGTCGACTCAAGCTCACACTAACGATTTCGCGGATTTTTTTTTTTGGAAGTTATGTGTTACAAATGTCGATGACTGACCACTTTGTACCCGGTGCGGGGCTATAAGTTTGCCATCTATTCCGTTCACTGACGTTACATAACGATTTGGCGAATCGATAGCACAAATTTAAATATTTTTTAGAGTAAGTAAGTATATACTTCGTTTCCATATAGTATCTAACGACAGCAATCTTTTATTTTTACTTTATTAGTGAACATTGAATCATTATTTTTCTTCGAACCTTTATAGAGGTACTATCTATACTAGAGTCCACTGTAATTGAGTTACAGCAAATTATCGTACTATAAAACATTACAAAATAATATGTAATACTCCAAAAAAATTACATGAAAATAATCTTCTTTCTTAAATTATCTTACTTCTTAAATATTCACCCCTCTCTCGATATTAAGATGAAATATCTCACAAGGTTCAAATGTAAGACAACGAGTTAATGGCCCGTATAATTTCGCTACGATTAAGTAATCGAAGAGGTAGACTGATAAATTAGAGATCGTTTGAGTAAAATAGATCTTGATCTATCTATGGATCAAGGTATTCCAGCTTGATATTGAAGTAGAAAATTTATTCACTTCAGAACAAACCAGGTAGTCAGAAATGAGCGGCACAAGAAACGATTCTTAAATATCTTAAATATTTTTCTTATTGTTCCATAACCATTGATATTTATACGCAGTGAAGTTTTTAATACATTTATTTAATACACTTATGATATGGTACTTTTAGATTGTGTATTTTAATGTTTTATGTGAGTTATCAATGGCGCTGTGAGTATTTACAATTGCCTAAAACTTTAAGTTATCTTAAAATATATATACAGCAAACACAAAAGTATTACTCATAATTGTGAATATATCAACTGACAAATATATGTAAAACATTATACTTTGCGAATGAAACTGAATGATGACAAACTGAATGAAACATTGGAGAATAATAACCTTATCAAATTATATTGAATTTGATTCAAAATAAGTAATCGTTTGTCCAAATTGTGCATAATTCTATTTAAATATTCCAGCTACTTTCAATAATCTATTCAAGTTATTGCAAATTAATAATACAAATACAATGGCCCGTTTGTAAATGTATTTTTATTTTAAATAATTTGATTAATAAAAGAGCAAATATTTCTTTTAAACAGAGCAAGACTTTACAAAGTATCTTAAAAATAAAAAATCTCTTAGTATTATATTAACTTTGCTTCGTTCACGCAACATGATTTAGTCTAGAATATAACATCACAAAATTGCCTACGCAAAAGGAGAAAGAGATAAAAAGAACCGTGAAAATGAAGTGCCACAAAGCCAAAGCTTAGTTAGGGGTCCGTATACATATAATCTGCATATTATTATATGAAAATGTTCTTGCACACACAATGAAATAGGAAGCACACCTACGGGCACCGCACACGTTGCTAAAATTCTTTTCACCGCTAATCAGCTACGGAAGTTCTTATGGAGGCAGTTTATCAGAAGTTTCAGCGAATTTTCCCTTTTGTGGCACAATTGGTAGGGTTGTCGCGTTACATTGAATAATAACACACGGAGTATTTTCTTTGCAGATTTCGAGATTACCTATTCTGTTCAAGGTCTTCATATACATTGTTTGGAAATTTGTACTTAGAAAAAGTATGGTTTTACAGCTGTTTAGTCTCGGTCGCGTTGCTTCAGTGGTCGAGCACCCTGTTTCTGAATCCAGAAGTCGCGACTTCGCATCCTCACCAATAACTTCTCGAAATTAATTTCGTAAGTTATGTGTGATAATAACGTGAATAATAACGATGAATCGTGCCTTACGGCGCTCCGTTCTCTCTCTCTACCCCGCAAGGGATTTGGCGTGGTCTTATGTAAGTATGTATGTGTGATAAATATCCATGACTAAAAACTATGTATGGCATTAGGTTCGCCACCTATTCCATCTGGGACGTAAGCATAACGGCGAGAGAAAAAGGCGTGAAATTGTATTATGTTATAGCTGCTTATGATATTCTCAAAAATCCAAGTTCATGAAAAACTACAATCATAGATATTACAGCTTAAAGTTACTTTAAGTTTATCATTTGCCTTTTAAAGTCCACTGCTGGACAGGTCTCCCCCATAGAGCGCCACAACTGCCGGTCCGTTCAATCATGGGGGGTTTTTGCCATAATCGCCACGCTCAGCAGGCGGGTTGGCGATCGCAGTAGGCTGTATTTTGTTGAGAGAGAATGCTGCTGCCCATTCTTCCAGCCTTTTCCCTTAGTCGCCTTTTACGACACCCACGGGAAGAGATGGGGTGGCGGTATTCTAAGCCGGCGCCACACAGCAATTAAGTTTATATTAAACTTTAATCGTATTGATTTTACTTCTGCTTTTCACCCCCACGTAAAACTTCGAGTATGTTATTGTGCAAAACTTCTTAAAATCGCACCGATTGGTATAATTTGTTTATTTAAGTATTATTCACATTATTAATGAATGTGTATGGATCGAAATGCTTTCAAAAATATATATAATGCATATTTTGTTAGCCTATCGGTATACGTGTATATCGATATTAATTAATTTCCTAATAATCATTAGTACATATCAGGATTCGTGCCCGACACTATTTTACCTCTGAATTTCTCTTAACCTATTTGCAATAAATAAATGTGATATTTAAAGGATGTTCTTTTTACTTTTTACGCAAGCTAAGCAGCATACAGAAGCTAGTTCATTATATTATAATACTATAGAGACATAATTAGAAAATAATTGTTGAAACGTACCAAGGTTATCTTTTGAACTCTAAGTAAATTATGTATTACAGTCTCGGAACGTGGCATCCTTGACTATAAATTATACAACACCCGGCAACGTATTTCCTTTTCAACATAATTAACTTGACATAAAAATATTGTCATGAACTTTATGCGAATACCATGTAAGATGGTCTCTGTTATAATGAATCAAATAAGACTTTTGTATATTATATTATTATAATGAGAAGCGTTTTATATTTTAATGAACTAAGTTTTGCCAGCGACTTTGTACGCGTGAAATTCTGACGTATGAATGATCTTAACTTATCATGACAGTTTTCTTGTCGCTTTAGGAAATGCGTCTATTCCTCAATAACTAACAAGCAGTGTGCAGAGTAAGTGGGTCACCTGATGGCAAGTAGCTTCTCACCGCCCATGATCACCGTGGTGCGTTGCCTTCCTTTAAGGGAGTAGGAGGGGATAGGAAATCAAGGAGGGGAAAGGGATTCAGGCCTCGGGCCTCGGGATACCTCTCTCACTACAGCGTTTCGTAATGTCGTGATATTTTACCGGTCTGGTCGGCTTATCCATAGAGCAAACTGCAAGACTCTACCACTGAGAAATTTATTTTTAATTTTGAGCCTATTGGCTTAAAAAAAGAAAACATAGAGGCCCATCTTCACTTCAATAGATATGTGAATATCATCTAACAATTAACTTAGATAAACTGATGCTGATGATACGACAAAAAAAAATTAAGAGCACAAGACTGTTTACCCAATTTTCAATCACGAATCTTTAATTACTTAAAAGTGCAAATAGTATCGACTAATTAATTTCCCACTTCGCTGACAATGCGCTGACACACAGCGTCGGTTTAACGAATGAAAAACAAAAAGCAACCGACGCTCATGTGAATGTGGAGTACGAAAGTGGAAAACCAATTTCATTTCGGCGTCCACCAGTCGGAACTCGTTTGTAACACAAGTTTTCAAATAAAAAGCACCAACAACGCCTCAATACGCTTCCAATCGCGCACACAACGCGGACTGTTGATTGTTTAAATCATTTGTGTGTTGCATTTTTAATTACTTGTGAATTTACGCTTTTATAATCGACTTAAAAAGAATGGTTTAATATTGTAAAAAAATGAACACCAGTTTCATTTATCGTGTTGGTATAGACTAGAAAAAATATTACAGAATCAATATTCACGATTGGTAATGTTGAGTAAATATAATAGGAATCGTCTCAGTGGTCCAGTGATCAAGCACACGGTTTCTGAATCCAGATGTCGCGGGTTACGGGAATACTTCGAAACCTGGCACACACCCATGACTTTTGGAAATTAATTTCGAAAGTTATGTGTGATAAATATCGATAGCTAAAAACCTTGTGCCCGGTATGGCAATAGGTTCGCCACCTATTCAATTTGGGACGCAAACATAACGCCTAATCGAGGCTTAACAGCCACTGCCTACACCATCGGGTAGAAAAAGGCGGGAAGTTGTGTTATGAATAAATAAACCCACTTCAAAATAACTCATGAAATTGTAACTTTATCGTAAATATTTAAATTCCAAGCCATTTAACCGGCTATCCTATTGCGATAGAAAAGGGGCTGATTAAAAGCAATATCTGTCTGCGAGTGTATTGGGGCACGAAATAATTAAAATAAATTCATTTTATTTTATTGTCCGGTTCATTGATTTGCATTTTTGTGTAGAATTTACCAAAAAAAGAACTGTGAGAAATAATTTTCAATTCTAAACTCTTTTTTGTTTTTTTTTATTGCTTCAATACTTTGCCTTATTTTATAATTTTTTTAAACAGCAACCCTTCTCCTTAGAATATTTTTTTAATTGAATTATAATTCACCCATACAAACGGCCTATCGAATGATCACAATTTTAACCTGGCCTATGAATGTAAATAGTTAACACCTGGGATATCGCACGCGCCTTGCCGACCCTTTGAAAACCCATTCACACAACCCGTTTCAAAGAGGATTTGAAAGGTGTATAGGCTTTTAAGAGGATTCACTATATCAACAGCTAAAGGGACATGGTCCCTCGTAATCAACATATTGAATTTTTAAGTCCTTAGTGCCACGAACACTAGGTAATCCTCATATTTTGTGGCATACAAAAAAAATCTCCAGCGTGATTCCTTGCCCGCACATTTCGGGATGAATAAGTGACGCTAAGATACTTATTATAAGAAGTTTGTTTATTAATATATGTCTTACATAATTCGCAGAACTATTATTGCAAAGAATGGCAATTTGGACTATCACAACAGTTTGTCCACCTCGCTGCAGTTACTAGAAGTGCGTCTCCATACAACTACGAACTACCCTCCCTTTTATCCAAAACTAGTTCACAAATAGCCACTGTGCCCACGCTCTGACATATGCTCACAGAATGATAGGTACTCGACGGAGGACTGCAACCGTAGCAGTTATGAAAAAAATAGCATATAATGTAATGGAATAACTAAGGAGATATACAGAGCAAAAACGAAAATAAGTAACACTCAAGGTGAGCACTTTTCGGACCATATTTGAGCGGGTCTTAAATAACAAAGACGTCAAGAGTTTATAAGCGCATAATAAATGCAAGTGTGGTATGCAAGACTCTTGGCCCACAATTGTGCATACTGTATTGCCCTTAAGAACTTGGGATGAATTGTACATTTAGGTTAAAATAAGACCAAATGTGTATCGCGAAATTAGCGATTTCGTATTGCACAAATACAAAACTGCTAACATGCACAATCCCATAGGAAGTTTCCATTATCGGAAGTTTCCAGTCTAATAAATATTTCGATTTCATATATTCATTAATTTCTGATAGAACTTTCTGTGTCAATTAACAGTGCAGCTAATTATGGATTTGCAAATTATATAAATAACTAGCAGACTGCGCGAACTTTGTACCGCTATATTATATACGCGGGGAGGTCCAAAAGTTCGTGGAATGGAGGGGATGGAGTGGGGATAGGGGCGCTCGCTTAGTGTCATACTAATTGGGGACTCATAATTAGTATATAAATGGAGTTTCAGCCCTATTGCGTCATTCGTTTACGAACACTCGCCTGCTAAACACGTCAATCCGGAAGAAAACTGAAACTATGGAGAAAATTCCCGCTCAGGAAGGCCAGTTGAGGCCACCACATCAGACATCGTCGAAAAAGTGGAAAAAATTGTACTGGAGGACACCCGTTTGAAGAAAAGCAGTTATCTGCATTAGTTGGAGTATCAGATACCATCATTTTGCGAATCCTACATGACCACCTGGGTATGACAAAAGTCAGTGCAATATGGGTACCGAGAATGCTCACGCCGCTTCAAAAACAGCAGCGCGTCGAAGCGTCAAAACATTTTTTGGAGTTGTGTGGCGACGATCCTGGACCGATTTTGGAGCGAATTGTTACCGGCGATGAAACATGGGTTCATCATTTTGAGCCTGAGTCCAAACAAGAGTCCATGCAATGGCATAAAAAGGGGACACCACCGCCAAAGAAATTCAAAGTGTCGGAGTCGGCTGGAAAGTTGATGGCTACTGTTTTTTGGGATTGTGAGGGGATAATACTGATTGATTATAAAGAAAAGGGCAGGACCATAACCGGAGAATACTACGCAACAATACTAGAAAAATTAAAGGATGCCATCAAAGAAAAACGTCGGGGAAAATTGACCAAGGGCGTGTTGCTCTTGCAAGACAACGCGCCGGTTCACAAGAGCAAAGTTGCAATGGCTGCTCTATACACGCATGGCTTCGAATCACTAGTCCACCCACCCTATAGTCCAGATCTGGCCCCAAGTGATTTTTATTTGTTCCCCAATTTTAAAAAAGACTTAAGGGGAAGGAAATTTTCCGACGACAATGAGGTAAAGGAGGCAATTTTGGCTCATTTTGAGGGAAAAGATAAAAAATATTTTTACGATGGTTTAGAAAAATTAATTCATAGATCTAATAAATGTATTCAGCTTAAGGGTGATTATATTGAAAAGGAAAAATAAATTTACTGTTTCATTTTTACTAAAACCCTTTCATTCCACGAACTTTTGGACCTCCCCTCGTACTACTACCACTAAAAACATTTGTGCTCCGCTCCTATTGATTAGAGCGTGACGATATATGGATTAAATCTTCCTAACTAAGTGCGTTATCCAATACAAAAATATTTTTCTACTCTAACTAACAGTTCTTAATATAAGCGTGTTCAAACGAACAAACTCATCAACTCTATAATACTCTCGAGAGCAATGAATCCGGGTCACTTAAAGAATGTTAAAAATCTCGGAAACTAAAAATGATAGGTTAATGCAATAAATTGTATTTAATAGACAATGTAATACTCCTTAAATGAAAGTAAAAAAAATATGAGTCACCATACATTTTATTAACACAAAATTACATAAAGAAAAAATCTGCTGATCTCTCCTTAAAACAAAAATAGGAAACATGAAATTTTTGAACTTTATTACGATTTTCTTGAATTTTAATACTTCGTATTGCCTCCTCGTGCTTCCATTACTGCGTTTACGCGGTTTGGCATGCTGTACACCAAGTTCCTTATACGATTTTGGGGAATATTCTCCCATTCCTCTGTGAGAGCAATTTTGAGCTCACGAAGCGTGATTGGGGGAGGGTTTCGTTGTTTTACGCATCTGCCTAGCTCGTCCCAAGCATGCTCGATCGGGTTGATATCCGGGCTGCGCGCTGGCCACTCCATACGAGTAATGTTCATCTCTTGAAGGTAGTCATTCACAATCCTACCTGTATGAGGTCGGGCATTGTCATGCATAAATATAGCATCCTCACCTAAATTGACCATAAATGGACCAACGTGATCATTGAGGATTTCTTCCACATATCTTACGCTAGTTAAAGAGCCGTTTTCTATGATCACCAGCTCTGTGCGACTTTCAGAAGAAATTCCGGCCCACACAAGTACAGACCCACCACCGTAGGCTACTTTTTCCTCGATGCATGCTTGCTTGAATCTTTCCCCTGGTCTTCGATACACTCTGTGTCTTCCATCGTGCTTGTAGAGCATAAATTTTGATTCGTCGGAGAACATAACTTTTGACCAATCTTCAATACTCCAATTTACGTGGCTCTGGGCATATCTTAGTCTTGAAATACGATGCCCACGCTCCAGTTTAGGGCCGTTTGCAGGTCTAAGGGGTTTTAAGTTAGATTCAGCAAGCCGACGTCTTACTGTCCATGCACTTGGGTTACTTCCTCCGAGGCGTCGAAACTGATTGGTGAGTTCAGTTTCTGTGAGAAAGCGATTTCGAAGCATGGTGTTCACCAAGTATCGGTCTTCTCGTGCTGTGGTATACCTGGTTCTGCCCGTTCCTGGTCTGCGTAGGTTAGAACCAGTTTCTTCGTAACGTCGGAGAACTCTTTGTACTGTTGACAGCGACACACCAACAGTCCTGGCTGTATCGCGCTGACTCCGGCCGGTTTCCAGCATTGTCAGTATTCTGGTGCATTCTTCAGGCGTAAGCGACATAATTTCAGCTTGAATAATGAATATAGAGCACTATCAACATGGTTTATGTACCCACATAAATGACAGATTACAAACAAAAGCAAAACCAAATGCTGTAATTTCGTAGTTCCATCTTCGAAAGTGGCCCTTTTTCAAATTTGATTTTTTTATGATATAACTTTACAATAACTAAGAAGTTTTAATACCTTCATTTAAGGAGTATTACATTGTCTATTAAATACAATTTATTGCATTAACCTAGCATTTTTAGTTTCCGAGATTTTTAGGATTCTTTAAGTGACCCGGATTCATTGCTCTCGAGTGTATTAGTATAGATTTATTGGGATGTTAAGTTCAAAAGTAGAATGATATTATGAATTAAATTGATTGGTGTATCTTAACGTTTTTATTGTTATAACAACAGTAGAACAACGCAGTCTACTGCATGGCTCTACGGCTGAAATACCAAGACCTCTCAGAATATCGAAGTGGGTCATGCCATGTTTAGTTCGGTGAAAGAAATATTCAGAAACCTAACCTCTTTCCCCTTACTTCATCCCACTTCTGATTTCTTCTATATCTTAACTTATAGGCCGGAAAAGCTTTTTTAACAATATCTATGTGGCAGGAGTTCATTAATGCCTTACCTTTAAGTAACCTGTTTGTTTGTTTGCCCTTTATCCCATATAAAAGTAACAATACCGGTAATGAGAAGTATGATGCCTAAAATTGTATATCTGAAGTAAATTTATCACACGATGCTCAATTCTGTAAAACAAAGCATCGATGCTTAATATTTTAAGCGCAGTTTTATATTCATCGTGGTATTTCGCAAACAAAGAGATAAAAGCTTTTTAAATCTTCAAATTTATGGTTTGTTTGTGCAAACGGAATACTATTTGGTAAATCCTAGGGTTTGTGTTCTGATATAATATTATTATTATTGGTTCGGCGCATGTTTTATGCGGTAATACGTGTAAGAGTTTTGGATTGTGAACTTTTTGATGCATCTTGGGGATATCTTTAAGATTCTTGAACGGGTTTTATAACTTCTTTTTTATGGGATCGGCGGCAATCAGGCAATCGAGTCACCTTATTGTACCTGACTGGCGCTGCTAATGACACCCGCAACTCAGATAGTATTATAGTTGTTTTCCGGCCTTTAATATAGACAATGGAAGAGGTTGAGGGTGAAGAAACAGGGAGAGAGGAATTGGGCCTCTGGATTCCTCTCTCGCCGAAAGAAACACGACAGGAACCACTTTACGTCAATGTTTTGAGATATCGTGGTATGCTATCCATATAACGTAGTACAACGTCCTTGTATGTTCTTCTATATATCTCTTTTTGTATCTCTTTATTATTTCGGAAGGACTGGGTGGTCCAGTGGTCGAGGACCCTGTCTCTGAATCCAGGAGTCACGGATTCGAATCCTGGCTCACACCAATGACTTTTCGAAATTTGTTTTCGGAAGTAAACATAACGGCGAGACGAGGCTTTATAGCCGCTGTTATACCTTCGGGTATAAAAGGCGTGAAGTTATGTGTATGTTATGTATATTTTTATTATTCAACTGCTGAGCTAGTCGGTGTCAGCCTGCAGATAGTAAAGTTCACATTCATATTTATAATTTTACTGATTATTTTACATTTTGAAACTTACTTTGTAAAAGTCAGTTTTCATTCAAACACTATTATTAGTATAATATAGTATTCTATACTTGTATAATACATAGTACCTACTGTATTGGTTTGCGTGTGGAAAATCTAATCACTTTTAAAACTGAAATCTTAATATTAATGGCCATAACTAGATGGCGCTGTGTAGATTGCGTTTAAATCTCTATTAGTAAATCAGCAAATAATTTTAATGATACTTATATGATAGGAAATTTAATTAGCAGTGTGGCAAAAACCGGGCAATAAATACTTGCGCAATTATTATGGGGTAGATTTGAAGAGGAAAAATCAACGATAACAGTGAGGACCTCGTTTTATATTATAGCCTAAGTTGTAACGAGCTGTCATAAACTCGGTATTTACTCGACTCACCTCCAAGGGGTGTTCAGGATACTTAAAGTAAGAATGTACTTCACGAATATCATCATAAAATATTATGATATTACACTCCTGGAACATCTAGTATCCTGTTACTGAAATTACAGGTAATAGTGTTATTTTGATTAAAATCATTTAATCAAAATGGTTTTGTGTTTGTATAGTCTCGGTGGTCCAGTGGTACGAGCACACGGCTTCTGATCCAGAGGTCCGGGTTCTATTCAGCAATGACTTTTCGAAATTGTTTTCGGAAGTTAAGTGTGATATATATCGATGACTCAAAACTTTGTGCCCAGTATGGCAATAGGTTCGCCATCTATTCCATTTGGGACGTAAACATAACGGCGAGGCGAGGCTTAATAGCCGCTGCCTACACCTTTGGGTAACAAAAGGGGTTAAGTTATGTTATATGTTATGTTATTTTATGTCTTAAATGTGATTGATGTCATGATTTTAAGTTTGTGTTTTGTCGATATACTTTCTAGTTGACCCATCGAACTTTGTTTCGCCTCAGAAGCACTAAGAAGAAATAAAAATGGCCATTGTGGGTTATCCCTAAGACAGACAGACATACACCATCGCGGACTTTTTTGATGTTTAAGAATGTAGTACATTGTTTTGATAATACAAATAACATATTTAGGGTTCAGCCAGCGTTCATTAAATCTCACCCTCACAATCTCATTGATACCCTTAATCTATTAAAAAAACCTCATCAAAATCCGTTGCGTACTTTCAAAGATCTAAGCATTTAAGGGGACTGTCATCGGAAAGCGACTTTGTTTTATATCATGTAATGATGATAATGAATGAATGATAAGTCAGCAATGGCGCGTGTTTGGGTATTCGAAACTAGCCCCAACGATGGTGGATGACCACCGTGCTCTTGTATAGCTTTCAAATAATCTGATAAGTTATTTGAAAATATAAGCAGAACTATTCATGTTTTTTTTCTATGTGATAGAAGGACAAACGAGCAAATGGTGGTGGTGAGTGGCTGATGGTAAGCAACTACTCACCGCCCATGAACACCGTGGTGCATTGCCGTCCTATACGGAGTAGGAGGGGAAAGGAAAAGGATCGGGCCTCTGGATACCTCTCTCACCGAACGAAACGCGGCACGAGACACTTCACGCCAATATTCCTAAAGATCATGTATTGGTATTTCACTGGTCGAGGCGGCCCATTCAGGCAGCGAACTGAAAGATTATTACTGAAAAGTACTATCACGACACTGTTATCATGTCTCCACAATAATACACCGTGTAAGTATATCCAAAGAGCGGAACTTCGATCCGCTAGGCGCAAATCTACACTACTATGAATCCCTCTCTTATAATCGTTAGCTAACAAAGTAATACTAGTTCGGAAACCTTCGGCTCACGTGATCGACACCCTGCATTACTATTAACTGCGTACTACAAATACCTCCCGTACTGAGTTTAGAAACTCAAAGTAGTTTGCGTGTGCACCAAGATGGCGCCACTGCGTTCACGCTTCGACATGTATATTAAAATGTTCTATACCTAACTATTGTTACAATTCACAAATTGACAGTATAATATCTTAAGATTGACAAAAAATATACGTTTTTTAGATTTTGTCGCTAGCGAGTTATTTATTTTTTTATTAGCTTATTTTTTCTGAAAAAGAAGTTTCGCACACTAGACTGAATTAAGAAGTTTAGACTAAATTTAAAACTTAAATTTATATAGAGAAATTTAAAAAAAAAAGTCTCACTCCGTGGTAACGGAATTGCAAAAATAAATAATGGCTAACTTTTAAGCTAGATTGATTAAAACAACTTTTAGGATTATTTCGCGTGTATTTATTATTTATTTATATTTATTTCCCGACGTTTCGAACTCTTTACAGAGATCATTTTCACGAGTGATGAATAAAAAGATGGTAGTTGTTCAAAAGCTATTTTCATTGATACAGAGAGCACCCACTTTTTGGAAATAAAAATCAAAAAATTGATGTCAAAAATATGATTTTTTACTATTGGTAACCCACATCAGACCATGAGAACTAAAGTTAAATACTTATTTATAAGATGCATTCATATATCCTGCTTCTAAAGATCCTTTGTTGTATGATTTAATAAGTAAAAGTTGTTATTATTAAATTATTACAAATTATCTTATTTTCTAAGTTGGTTGAGATTAAAGTATAACTATTATTAAATATTCATTGATTTTAAATTAAAAGGTAAAGTGTTTATTAAAAAATCTACCACTGGGTCAAAAACGCGGCCAGTCCTGAGAAAGACCCAGCAAGAAAACTCAGCGGCTGTTCTGCAAAACTGATTATTATTTCATTTTGAACGGGCTATTGATATTGCTATTATTTATAAAGTTTTTGAGAAAAAGAAAGGGACTTGGTTTCTAGGTTAATAAAAATTAAATTAAAATTATTTTGTTTTGATTTTATACTGCACTACTCAAAACTCTACATTATTTTGGTTCCTGATGTGGGTCTGATCTGCAAACTATACTAATAGTATCTCGCTCAAGACAGCGAGATACTATATCTCGCTGTCTTGAGCTGTTTGATTGTGGGCTAGGTTTTATGAGACTTATGACTGGGTTCCAGCTAGGTGATAGTTTCCAGCCATCTTCTCTATTGAAATTCTTTGGATGTTTTTTGATTTCAATAGCCTCGCGTATCATCCTGGGACGATAATGTTGTTCTTTGGCGAGGATTTGTGGTTTATCAAACCTGATGTAGTGTTTTGAGCCCTCCCTACAGTGTTCACAAACAGCAGACTTATTATAGCGGTTGTGGAAGCACAACCGCTATAATAAGTCACGAACACATAGCGGATGTGAAGACATCCGCTATGTGTTCTTTGATCCTGGTTTTATATGGACCTCTTTGTTTGTCCGATATAAGAGAATCCACAATCACAGTCCAGCTTATATACTCCTGGGTCTTGCAAGGGGATGTGGCACTTGACAGATGGTAAAAATTGACTAACTTTCTTGGATGGCTTAAAGTATGTTTTAATTGAAGCACGTTTTAAAATATAGCCAATTTTGTCAGTGATTCCCTTTATGTACGGCAAGATGGCAGGTTGGCGCTCAACTGTGGCTTGCTTCACTCGGTTTTTGTGATGATTTCTGGGATAAAGTTCCCAGCTGATTGGCATGTAAGACTTTTTTCACATGCTGAATCTCCTCTGCTATGTGTTCCTGGTCACAAATCCCTCGGGCTCTCTGAAACAAAGATTTTGACACGGCAGCTAACTGTGAAGGATGGTGGTGAGATTCACCATTCAGGTATCTATCTGTATGGGTTTTCTTTCTATACAGTGTGACTCAAGGTGTTATTAGAGTTACGAATAACTAACACATCTAAGAATGCTAGAGAATTGTTAGACTCCAGTTTAACAGGTGAACTCACCAAAGCAGTCTCCTCGAAGTCCTCCATGAATATGTCGGCCACGACAGGAGAGACCGGTGAGCCCATGGCCACTCCATCTGCTTGCTTGTAGAATTTGTCCTTCCACAGTAGGTAGCCAGATGTGGGGCAGTGTTCTAATAGTTCAGTGTATTCTTTGGCTATTTGATTTTCTGCTAGCTTCTTGGATATAATATTATTGCAGTCCTGGACAGGTAGGCAAGTAAATAAGGACTGAACATCAAAACTGACCATTGTTTCATTGTCTGCGAGATGTAGATCTTTAATCTCACTGACAAAGTGGTATGAGTCTTTTACAAACGCACTTGAATGTCCTCGAAGTTGTGAGAGGACTTTCGCCAAAGTTTGAGCTAATTTATAAGTCGGTGTATCAATCTGACTTACAATTGGGCGTAGGGGTACGCTTGTCTTGTGTATTTTCGGTAGTCCATACAGTTTTGGCGGTTTCGCACACGATGGTGTCAGGTATTTGACGTCAAGATTTAATGTACTGGAGTGTCGTTCGAGTAGTTTCTTGGTCTTATATTTATTTCTAAGATTTTCGCGAATCCCACTCATTGACCAAAACAACTTTTAGGATTATATCACGTCCATCCATTACTTATTTTCTCGTGAAAATGATTTCTGTAAAGAGTTCGAAACGTCGGGAAATAAATATAAATAAGTAATGGATGGACGCGATATAATCCTAAAAGTTGTTTTGGTCAATTTCTTTGTCTTGTTTAAAATGCTCTCAGTGGGGTCTGGTTTATTTCCAAAAAGTGGGTGCTCTCTGTATCAATGAAAATAGCTTTTGAACAACTACCATCTTTTTGTTCATCACTCGTGAAAATGATCTCTGTAAAGAGTTCGAAACGTCGGAAAATAAATATAAATAAATAAATAATAAATAAACGCGATATAATCCTAAAAGTTGTTTGTTAATCAATGAGTGAGATTCGCGAAAATCTTAGAAATAAATATTTTAAGCTAGAGTTAAAACATCGTTAAAGTGAGCAAAAAATAAATATTTAAATATATTAATTTCACTTATTTCAGGATAATGATCTTTTTCAGCTGACAATTTTATATTTTTATAAGTTTCATCGTTCAAAGGCTAAAAGAAAAGTATATTATATAACTTTCGTGTCGTTATATTTTGCCGGAGTAAGTTATTAGCTTTTATAAGTGGTATCAAAAAAATAAAGATAAAAATGAATTGACCATTACTTACCCTTTGTTATAAACTAAGTGAAAATTTTATTGACACGATTATGTATTCTTTAAAATAGGTTTTACTTTTACGTTTAGTTTCTGCATAAATAGGCCTGCTCGACAAGTAAAAAACCTATCGAAAAATTGACGTAAAGTGGCTAATGTCTGATTCCGTTTGGTAAGACAAATATTCGGAGGCACACACACTTTTCCCTTCCAATCTTCTCTTCCTCCCAATCCCATCTTAACCGTCAGCAACGGAACTTTGTCTATGGGCGGCGCTAGTCGCTTTCTACCAGAAGATTAGGGAGGAGGCTTGTTATCTTGCCTACTCTCCTATAAACAAAAAAAGTTTAACATGAGTTTACCCTAAAATCTATACAAATAGCAACATTTGGCAACATGGAGGGAGTAAAAACACCTGGCCATTGCAAGCTATAGCTGCTGAAAATATTTCTTAAAATGAGTTCTGCCACTAAGCTATTTATTTTATTAAACTTCTGTACTAAAATTCTGCGTTTCTTAATAAACCATCAACTAAAACTTCTAAATTAGTTCCGATGACGTAAACAAATCGCCAACAAATGTTTTTTTTCTCATTCCCAGGAGTACCCGTGAACACCTTGAAGTCTCTTCACATACACGTTCCAAAGGCTGTCCTCACAGGCGAAGACGCTGAACTGAGGTGCTCTTATGAACTGGAGGGAGCCCAATTATACTCCATACGATGGTACAAAAATATGATCGAATTCTACCGTTACGTACCCAAGGAATCACCAGCTACAAAAGTCTTCCCCGTAGCTGAGATTAAAGTAGATGTGAGTAAAACTTAATATTATTATCAATTCTTATTAAAAAGGATTAGTTTTTAATAATTAGGATTTAGTATGCTGTAATTTCGCTCTAAACAACCGAAGATGTGGGCAGAGATAATGCTCCCACACTCTGACTTTGTTTTTTTTTCTTTTATGGTGTAACGGTAGACTACTCGTGCCCATAATTGTCAATCATGTCCATTTTTTAGAAATAAATTCCAAAATTTCATCTAGCCCTTATCAGAAGCATATAGAGCCCATTAGACCTCAGAATATTATCTGGTTGCAGTTTTCTACAATGCTGGGTTAATTACCATGACAAGTTGCTCCTTTTTAAGCGAGATAGTTCACACCAAACTTAAAATATGTTATAACAAAGAATAATTAGCTGATGATATAAACATAACCATTGTTTTATGACAGGTAGCAGCTTCAGATCAAAATCGTGTTGTACTCACAGAGGTAGACAGAACACTTACAGGTGAATATCAGTGTGAAGTAACAGCTGATGCACCACTCTTTCACACGGACATCAAGTCTGCTGCGATGGTTGTTGTTGGTGAGTGCAGTACAATTTTAAACCAGTAAATATAAAAAAAAATACATACAACGAAATCAATTATATTTTGGAGAATTCTGGAACCGCACATCAGGTAGTACATTAGACCCCACTAACTTTAGACCAATATCTGTACTACCTACTTTAAGTAAAATTTTCGAAAAATTAATCCTCGCTCAGTTACTTAAATACTTTAATGAAAATAGTCTGCTTCATAATAAACAATTCGGTTTCACTCGAGGACGGTCAACATGTGATGCTGGGGTAAAATTACTCGAAAGTATATTTGAGGCTTGGGAGGAGTCGCAGGATGCCTATGGGGTATTTTGTGACTTATCTAAAGCTTTTGATTGTGTCCAGCATAAGACTCTGGTCAGAAAATTACATCACTATGGCATAATTTATTGATACTAACAGTTTTGTTAGCACAAAATTTTACAATCTGACAAAAGGTAGATATTACCTCAATAATAGTTTTAAGCGACAGATAGCACTTTCGCTATCCTATTTTTTTGATATTGTAGCCAATAACCTGGCTACTAATTATACCTGTATTGGGAAGACTATTGGTATAGAATCTTCCAGTACCTGTTCATTAAACAATGACATTAATTATAATTTAGCTTCTATTAAGCTTATGTCTGACATTCCTATTATAAATCATTTAAATTAGTCAATGAGACAACAGAGGTAACCACCTCTAGCTCTAATTCATTACATTCTCAATTAATTGATTTAGCAATACAATCAAATGATAAATATAACAGGTCACACTGCCCACATAAATGTAAAAAAAATAATACAGTTAATGATATTAACCTGGTGCATCAGAATATATATTGTATGACTGAAGGCAAGCAACTAGAACTGGAATTATTCATGAACGCTGATAACATTAGTATTATGTGTATCACTGAACATTGGTTGAAGAAGCATCAGCTTATGTTTAATTTCAGCAACCACCAGGTAGGCAGTTCATTCTGCAGGGTCAACACAGTACATGGGGGGTCGCTTATCTTGCTTAATAAAAACCTTAAATTTAAAGAACGGAAAGATATTGTGTCCCTCTCTGTAGAATGTTCCATAGAACTGTCCTGTGTTCAATTGGAGCAGTTCATTGTTTTATGTGTATACAAACCACCTGCTGCGGACCTTAACTCTTTCATAGAAATCATGGATGAAGCCCTATGCAAAGTTGGTAATTCAGATAAAAGTATTTTAGTATGTGGAGATTTTAATGTGAATATTCTTGCTAATACAACTGCAACTTGTAAAATTCTAAGTCTTTTTAAATCCCATAATTTGGTTAATTTATTTATGGAGCCTACTAGAACAACTGCTACTACAGCTACCTGTTTGGATAATATATATACAGATATTAATCCTACACAAAAAAGTATTATTAATAAATTAGATTCTGATCATTCTGGGCAAATGATTACAATAAAATTAAAAAATAAAAATGAAGCGAAGAAAAAAATTACTTTTGTGCCAGTAACAGCTGGTCGCTTGAAATGTATGAAAGCTAACTTAGCCAATAACTTACCTTTTTTAGATAATGAATTAGAACCGAATTCAATGTATAGTTTATTTCTTAATTGTTTTCTTCGCGAATTTAACCAAATATTTACTCCCAGGGAGATCACTGTTGCTAATAGCCCCGTCTTTGGCGACTGGGCAACCACAGGGATTCATAAAAGTAGGCAAACTTTGTACATGTTGTACTATGAAAGACAATTCAACCGCAGTGAAGAGTTTGGCAATTATGTAAAATTATATTCAAAGATTTTCAAACGTGTTTGTAAAGTAGCGAAATCTATTTTCATTAAATGTAAAATAAGAAATAGTAGTAACACAATCAAAGCCACTTGGAGAGTCATCAGTGAAGAGACTGGTAAGAGTCTGGCTAGGGATTCAGAATTTAAGTTATGTGTCGATGGCCATGAGACCAGCTCAGATTATGAGGTGGCCAATGCCTTTGAAAATTTTTTTTCTGTTTTCCCCGTCAATCTTACTAGTGCTCTAGGCTCTTCCACCTCCCTTGCAGACTCGTTACTTAAAGAAAACGTGCCTGAATTTTTTAACGGTTTTAAGTTTCGTCATGTCGATAGGTTTGATCTAAATGTCGCGCTTAAATCAATTAATATTAAGAGGGCGGCTGATTTGTGGGGCATTTCTGTATATATTATAAAATCTTTATTTAGCACTATCGCTCCCGCTTTAATTGTGATTTTTAATAAATGTATTGATTGTGGTGTGTTTCCTGACCTGATGAAACTAAGCAAGATTATTCCGTTGCATAAATCAGGTAGTACATTAGAACCCACTAACTTTAGACCAATATCTGTACTACCTACATTAAGTAAAATTTTCGAAAAACTAATCCTCGCTCAGTTACTTAAATACTTTAATGAAAATAGTCTGCTGCATAATAAACAATTCGGTTTCACTCGAGGACGGTCAACATGTGATGCTGGGGTAAAATTACTCGAAAGTATATTTGAGGCTTGGGAGGAGTCGCAGGATGCCTATGGAGTATTTTGTGACCTATCTAAAGCTTTTGATTGTGTCCAGCATAAGACTCTGGTCAGAAAACTACATCACTATGGCATAAGGGGCATTGCTTTGGATCTTCTTACTTCTTACCTACGTAATAGGATCCAAACAGTAGATGTTAACGGAAAGAGATCACATGGATCAGCCGTAGCAATGGGGGTGCCGCAGGGCTCTATCTTGGGACCTTTCCTGTTTCTTTTGTACATTAATGATCTACCTTATCTTGTAAAGGACAATCATGAAATAGTTTTGTTTGCAGATGATACTTCTTTAGTTTTTAAGGTAAAGAGACAACTATCATTAATTGACGATGTAAACAATGCTCTTTCAAACATAGTAAACTGGTTTAGTGCTAATAATTTGCTTTTAAATGGTAGCAAAACCAAATATGTTAGATTTTTCACAAAAAATGTTAAACAAGTAAAAACCAGTGTCGTGATGGACAACAGGAGACTGGAATTGGTCAATAAGGTTGTCTTTCTTGGGATAACATTAGACTCTAAACTACAGTGGGGCCCACATATAGAGACGTTATCTGGTAGACTTAGCTCAGCCGCTTACGCTGTAAAGAAAATACGTCAACTGACCGACGTTGATACTGCACGTTTAGTATATTTTAGTTATTTTCACAGCATTATGTCATATGGTCTATTGCTTTGGGGTAGTGCTGCGGATGTAGACTCGGTCTTTGTGCTCCAGAAACGAGCTATTCGTGCTATCTATATGATGAGTCCCAGGGATACACTGAGAAGTAAATTTAAAGAGATACGAATAATGACGTTACATTCACAATATATTTATGATAATTTAATCTATGTTCATAAAAATATAACTAAATTTAAGAAAAACAGTGATATTCATCAATTAAACTTAAGAAATAAAAACAAACTTGCTGTGTCCACTACTAGGCTCCATAAAATTTCTAACGCGTTTCCAGGTCAATGTGTACGCTTTTATAATAAGCTTCCAAACGACGCGGTTGAATTATCGTTATGTAAATTTAAGAAATATGTTAAAAGTAGACTATATTCAAGGGCTTATTACTGTATCGCAGATTATATCAATGATAAAACCGTTTGGAATTGAATTGCTTCTCTTGTGTTATATTGTTTGTATTTGCTGTAGCAAAATATTGTTAATCTGCTAACTAAACATTACTGTTAATTAGTAGGATTGTGTGCAATATGACGTTTCTCACCGGCAAGCTTACTAATTTCTTTTTTTGTTTTGTCTGGGATCTTGAATAAGTCATGCTCACTGAAAAGTCCTTGCTTATAGCGGCGTCGTTGATCGGGTCGCCACCTTCCCTAAAATATGGCGAGGGAGGCGATGGCTGAGATATGGGTCATGCTCGTGAACGGGTGCTGTTTGTGGGGACTGGTCTGTTCAAGCGTCCAAAGAATATTAACGTACTGTGTCCTAAGTTTTACGTGAGGAACCTCATCTTGCTCTATAAATTATTCTAATAATTTGTAATTTAGTTTACTTAAAATTAAGTAAAAAGAAAAAAAAAAAAGACTCCCCTGAGTTTCTTGCCAATTCTTCTCAGGACGTGAGTAATCGAATTGGCGGATTGAAATTATTGACGTTCATAAGTGTCTTTAATGACCTAAACTGAATAAATGAGATTTTGATTTTGATAAGGGGCATTGCTTTGGATCTTCTTACTTCTTACCTACGTGATAGGATCCAAACAGTAGATGTTAACGGAAAGCGATCACATGGATCAGCTGTAGCAATGGGGGTGCCGCAGGGCTCTATTTTGGGACCTTTCCTGTTTCTTTTGTACATTAATGATCTACCCTATCTTGTAAAGGACAGTCATGAAATAGTCTTGTTTGCAGATGATACTTCTTTAGTTTTTAAGGTAAAGAGACAACAATCAGTAATTGACGATGTAAACAATGCTCTTTCAAAGATAGTAAACTGGTTTAGTGCTAATAATTTGCTTTTAAATGGTAGCAAAACCAAATATGTTAGATTTTTTACTAAAAATGTTAAACAAGTTATAACCAGTGTCGTGATGGACAATAGGAGACTGGAATTGGTCAATAAGGTTGTCTTTCTTGGTATAACATTAGACTCTAAACTACAATGGGGCCCACATATGGAGACGTTATCTGGTAGACTTAGCTCAGCCGCTTACGCTGTAAAGAAAATACGTCAATTGACCGACGTTGATACTGCACGTTTAGTTTATTTTAGTTATTTTCACAGCATTATGTCATATGGCTTATTACTTTGGGGTAGTGCTGCGGATGTAGACTCGATTTTTGTGCTCCAGAAACGAGCTATTCGTGCTATCTATATGATGAGTCCCAGGGATACACTGAGAAGTAAATTTAAAGAGATACGAATAATGACGTTACATTCACAATATATTTATGAAAATTTAATCTATGTTCATAAAAATATAACTAAATTTAAGAAAAACAGTGATATCCATCAATTAAATTTAAGAAATAAAAACAAACTTGCTGTGTCCACTACTAGGCTCCAAAAAATTTCTAACGCGTTTCCAGGTCAATGTATACGCTTTTACAATAAACTTCCAAACGACGCGGTTGAATTATCGTTAGGTAAATTTAAGAAATATGTTAAAAGTAGACTATATACAAGAGCTTATTACTGTATCGCAGATTATATCAATGATAAAACCGTTTGGAATTGAATTGCTTCTTTTGTGTTATATTGTTTGTATTTGCTGCAAAATATTGTTATTCTGCTAACCAAACTTTACTGTTATTGGTAAGATTGTATGCAATATGACGTTTCTCGCCGGGCAAACTTACTAGTTTATTTTTTTTTTGTCTGGGATCTTGAATAAGTCATGCTCACTGAAAGGTCCTTGCTTATGGCGGCGTCGATGATCGGGTCGCCACCTTCCCTAAAATATGGCGAGGGAGGCGATGGCTGAGATATGGGTCATGCTCGTGAACGGGTGCTGTTTGTGGGGACTGGTCTGTTCAAGCGTCCAAAGAATATTAACGTACTGTGTCCTAAGTTTTACGTGAGGAACCTCATCTTGCTCTATAAATTATTCTAATAATTTGTAATTTAGTTTACTTAAAATTAAGTAAAAAGAAAAAAAAAAAAGACTCCCCTGAGTTTCTTGCCAATTCTTCTCAGGACGTGAGTAATCGAATTGGCGGATTTAAAATTATTGACGTTCATAAGTGTCTTTAATGACCTAAACTGAATAAATGAGATTTTGATTTGATTTGATTTGATTTGCACAGTTCACTACATAAATGGGCCGGCTCGACAAGTGAAATAATGCTTTCAGAAAGTCGACATACGCCACATTTCCTTCGGTGAGGTATCCGAATGGCCGAAGCTTTGTCTCCTTGCCTTCCAATCCTATCTTAAAGGCCAACACCGCAACTATAAGGCTATCTGTGTTGCGAGTATCCTTGAACGTTAAAACCTTCGATCTTATCCCTTGGTGCGGTTGCTTTTTTCGCCTCATTGTTGAAAAATATATATTTTAAACTATAATAAATATAATATATAACAATTAATTATACTAATAAAATTAAACAGATGAAAAAATAATAGGAAAATCTATAAGAATTTCTCGATTAAAGATATTAGATGTAATTTTAGAATTGTTGGATATGGTTGAAATCCGTTGGTATATAATCAGCTGGTGCTCCTCCAGATAACCCAGGAGCTGGCGTTAATAATGGTTTCCATTATTTTTGATAACAAGGAGGTGATGTCGATAGGTCTGTAGTAGACGGGTCTGAGCGGTTACCTTTTTTAGGGATCGGGTTGACTAAAGCTACCTTCCATGATGATGGTAAGGCGCCGAGAGAGTAGGAGTACCGGAAAAAACGCGTTAGGACCGGTGCCAACTCTGGAGCACACGTCTTCAACACTATTGCTGGGATTCCGTCAGGCCCACTCGACTTGTGGACATCCAGGGAGAAAAGTATACGCCGCACAGTACTTTGCCGGAAATGAATGTCTGGCATGGCGAAGTCACGCCCCGGTATTAGAGGTGGAATTTTCCCCCTGTCAATCAAAGTCGAGTTGGACGCAAAAAGAGTGCCAAAAAGGTCGGCTTTCTCTTTAGCGTCGCGGTCCAATGACTGGTCCTCCCTGTTCAATGGCGGAAGAGACGGTTTGCAGAAGTTTCCAAGGACAGCTTTGGCGAGAGACCAGAAAGCACGAGTTTCCGAGGGAAGGCGAACTAGTTTCTCCCCAATTTTGCCTATGTACTTAGGCTTTGCTACGGCTATAACTCTTTTGAAGGATCTGGAGGCATAGTTGTACTTCTTCTTATAAATACCGGTATTTAGGTCCCTAGACGCCGCTGCATTTGCCCAGGTTTGATAACATTCCTGCTTAAAGCTTGATGCCATTTTGCATGAACGATCAAACCATGGCTGGGATCTGCCACCGATTGGCACCACTGAGGATGTAACGAAAAGCTCCATTCCCTGCAGCACCACATCAGTGACAGAGTCGGCAACGATGTCAGGATCACCCGACGAGAAGAAAACCTGCCCCCATGGGCAGGATGCGAAGAAATTTTGCATCCCATCCCAGTCCGCTGACCTATAGTGCCACACACGGCGGCAACTCGCAATACGCGGTCAAAGAAGTGGGCACATGAGTGGCACTGTACTCCCTATCAGACAGTGGTCCGAAGAGCCCAAAGGGGCGTCTACTGAGACCACATTTCCGTCGGGATAGGAGGTCAGCAGAAGATCCAACAGGGAAGGTAAATGATCTTTGACATCTGGAATGCGCGTGGGCGCTGTAACCAGTTGTGTCACTTCATATGCTAGAACAAAGTCATGGACAGATCTACCTGCGTGATCGGTTGTGCGTGATCCCAGCCAATCGGCGTGATGGGCATTGAAATCGCCGAGGATCACAATCTCCGCAGATGGGACCTGTTGAAGTACGGAATCTGCAGCCGTTTTTATGTGGTCCATGAGTCGGTCCGTTTCGCTATTACCACTATGTGACCTATAAAGACATGCGTAGATTCGGGGATGGTCATCGCATTCTATACGCAGCCATAAGGTCGATAGGTCCCTTCCTTCAAGACTGCCGAGGCATCGAGCCCAGATATCCTCTCGGACATACAAACAGACACCAGTAGACCCCATAAGGCACAATTCATCCATTACATCCATCCATCCATCCATTTACAGTGGTAGAGCCACGTGCCAAGCCAATCGACGTGCGTGCATGAAAAGAGTTATGAAAGTTAACGAAGCGAACGAGGCGTGTAAAAATCGTGCCTTATGGCGCTCTGCTTACCCCGCAAGGGATTTGGCGTGAAGTTATGTATGTTTGTATGTATATTCGATTCCTGTTTTGTGTCATATAATATGGAAAAAAATATGCTAATTTCGTGTGCCCTGGCAAAAAAGGGGTGCTAATTACTTAAAAATAATAACATTTTAAAAGTAAAGATCCACATAATTTCACAGTTTCTTAGTAAAATATTCTAATTCACACAACTCCGTTGCTTTCAACGTTGAAATATATTAAAGTTGCCCCGACATCTACATAAATAAATTGCACTGTTCCTTCACCGGAAAATAAAACGTTAATGACTTGTAAAGCAAATTTTCTTTTTAATTTCTTTAATTACTTTTAATTATTCTCGAGGCTTTTTTTCTGCAGAAGCAATAAAATGTAGCGTAGTGTTTTATATTTTGTTATTTTATTATTTAATAACGACTAATTTATTTCACTTTATTTAATGGGGCTGCTAATCATTGAGTTAGGGTACATTTCAGCTTCTTAACTAATGAAATAAAGAGTGTGGGAAATGTTTGTTTTATAATTTATTTCATGACTCGTGATGACACCATACCCGAAATATGATAACTGAACTAAAATTACTTAACTTTTTTCAACCACATGTTGTTGATTTTATAAAAAGTCCCATGTGTTCTAAGGTTTGTATTAACTACAGAACATTATCTATAAAGTGTCAGAAAATAATTTTGAAAGGTGATTTTTTGTAAGCCAGCGATCGAACCCGATCTCCAATATTTCTTCAAGTTAGAAGCGGGGTGCTCGACCACTGTACCACCGAGACTTTTTAACGCTTTTAGTAACTTGCGTTTAAACTTCCCATATATATTATCTAAAATGTGGTTTACAATGGTTTTAAAACAATAATAGAAGGAGTTGAAAATGATACCGCCTAACAACAAATTAGTTTCTGAATTATATCGTCGGAAACAACTGGCCGATGTTATCAGTTGAAAAGGTCGGACCGGCCACCATCTGCCTTTCAATATTCCCTTCCCCTTTTACGGAATCTTTTATTAGGATGGTTGAAATATTGCATATTCACAACGCAGCTGGCATTTTGTTGGCGAAAATAAACCGTTCACTTCGATTTCAATCTCCCAGCAAGAGCCATTCTGTTTTACACACAAAATGTTGGTCTAATAATATTATTAGACCAACATTTTCTGTGAAAATTCGGAAAATACTACAAATAAGTCATAAAAAAACATTAATCTCATTAATCATATACCGCTTATACCACGGGGAGTGCTCTGAGGAATTGTTAGTACTTATACTACTTGCTGATTTTCGTAATCACCCAGCGCCAGTGTGGCTGGTAACACTGGCGCTGGGTGATTACGAAAATCAGCAATCGGCTTAATGGTTGGCGATCAACGACAGTGCGTTTCAGCTGTCACTTCTTGCCACGCACTGCTCATATATAGAACCAGCTTCCAGCAACGGTGTTCGCAGACAGCTGCGCCATAGGAACCCTTAAGAAACGAGCGTATTCCTATCTTAAATGCCGGCAACACTGATGTGACGCCCCTGGTGTTGAGGTGACCCGTGCGCTCGTTTACCCCTTTTTATTATAAGAAAAAAAAACATTTTTTTTATTAAAAAAACTCGTTTCATATTTGCTCAACTGCAACTCAAACAATGCGGTTCAATTACAAATACTCTCTGATGGCAGGGCAAATATCAAAATTAAAATTGCCTCTCAGTGGTTCAAAAGCAGAAACTTCCGCATGTGAACCAAGAAGTCACTTGTTCGAATCCTAGCTTCCAAATACTGACTTTTCGGAATTCTTTTCGGAATATATTATGTGTGATAAATATGATACTGAACTGATAATGCTGTACCCAAAGTCATTGGTGTGCATAGTTCAAGTGCTAAGACATAATAACTGAAAGTCTATAGTTATTTATACACAAGTAACATGCTAGATTTATAATTCTTCTCTATTCTATATTTGTATTGAGGATCAAGTGAGCGAGCGACGCAGAGGAGATAATCCCTTCCACGAGTCGAGGAAACTCGAAGACTTCGATTTACATTTTGTTCCCTTAAAACAAAATTATCACGTAGTGAAAACAATGTATTTAAATAAATGAAACTTTCGTGTCTTCTAGTATTCATTAATTGTCGTCTTTTTTGTGCTCGTATACGTTTTAAAATAGAGCTATAATTTGTAATCTAAATAGATACTAAAGTCACATTATTTGTGAAATATTAATATAATATCAAAGTTGAACTGAGCTTCATAAACTTTCACACTTGTTATAAAAGAAACTAGATTAATACCAAATTTATATACACCAACCAACCAACACGAATTTTAACTATAGATACAACAAGTTGACCCAGCGGACTTTGTTCCGCATCAAAAGTAATACGTATATTTCGGATTTTTCACTTTTTCTATTCTAGATCATAAATGAGTTATAGATAAAAATCACCCCGCAGCCACCCTCCATCCATTAAAAAAACCGCATCAAAATCTGTTGCGTAGTTCTATACCGGAAACAGACACTTGAACGCGTTTTTATTTTATACTATGTAAGAATTAATGTTTTATACCAAATAGAACGTGTTCTGGAAGAAGGTGATGCTAAGAGCCTCAAAAACCGACGCTCGTGCATGAAAAGAGTTATAAAAGTCAACGAAGCGAGTGAGGCGTGTAAGAATCGTGCCCTATGACGCTCTGATCTCTCTGCCTACCCCGCAAGGGATTTAGCGTGAAGTTATGTATGTATGTAATGATTATTAATATGTAGGCACCGTGCTACTTCAAGCTCGGTCGTACTCTGCTTTTACAAAATATGTGGGCACCCGTATATTATCCGTATAATCAGAACATAAATATTTATGTATTCAGAACAACGAGTTTGAAAGTGTTCGAAAGTCGTGGACACTTTTTGCCATACACTGTCTACTTATCGGAATTCTATAGTGAAATAATATCGCTTCTTTGACTTTCATAACTCATGTCCTACACTTTCATCAGCTTTTAAGGATACTGACATCACCTTCCGCAAGGACACATTCAATAAAGACATTAAAAGTGTGTCCGCAGTCGTCTTCGACATCTATATTCTTCCGCTTTTACACTATCTGCTTAGCCTGCATCATTTCGAACCATTAGAACATGCCTTTTCTTACGTTAACAGTGACAATCATTTAATTCGGTTTGAATTCTTTCCTTATAATCTTGTTCTGATTACTGTTAATCATTAGTGAATTGATCTTAAATATCATTATGGAGATAGAAAGAGAGATACGGCAGTAATAGTGAGTTTTGTGAGAGTGAATTAATTTTCCGTTTACAGAGCCGCCGCTGGCCGGTCCGAATGTGACGTCAGACCGTATGTCGTATGTGGGCGGGGATCACATTCGTGTGAACTGTTCCTCCCCACCCTCCCTGCCGGCAGCCAACATAACGTGGTACGTCAACGAGCAAATGGTAAGTTACGTCATAATCCAATCATCAACCATATAATTGCTTTATACGCAGTAAACATTAGGTATTAGATGCGAATTGCGTTATTAACGATTTGTTGTATAAATTAATTGGTTATTAACGACTTAATTATTATCGACTGCTCTCATTTAACACTCAATATTATACTGTAACTTCACGCCAATAATATCGGAAGGTATAGGTATTCGCAATGTTGTCTGATCTGTAATAAAATTATTTATCATAGTTTGAGTACCATTGTGTAATTCGTCAATATTAATAGATTATAATCAATAATCATTGGTGTATCTCGAATTCGAGAACTCATAACTAAAAACCAGAAAAAAATTACAGCAATTCACGTGCTACAAGCAAGCAAGTTCACGTGTAAAAAACTGTGGCCAATAAAAATACGTTTATTATGTATAACCATTTCTTGTAATTATAGATAAATTGTCTTCTCATAAAAACTCGGTTACACCTTTAATATTCTATTGGAATACGAATAATCGTCTGAAATCGATAGATTTTATCCTCTTATAATCGTTTAAACTAATGCTCTGAAGTTACCATCTTCAAAGTCTCCCTTACGGATACTCTGTTTCATATTATTCCTTACTTTAAAGATTAAATTCGCAAAGGAATCATTTCCTATTACCCTCAGAGACTATACATTTTTATTATATCTACTAATGAGCGGGTTTAGAGTAGAATAAAGTTCATGATCTTAGGAGTACGTATTATTATATTTAATTAATGAATGTATAATAATATCTGGATAATATAAAATGAATGTATTATGAAGCGCATGAAATTTCATTTCTATTATTATTGTTAAAGGACCAATAAAATTACATAAAATTTAAATAATACCGAGACCATTTTTTATATTTTATAAAATGGTCTCGGTGATCCAGTGGTCGAGGATTCGACCGTGAAGAAGCCGTGTGCTTCTGATCCAGAGGTCCCGGTTCGAATCCTGACACTGGCTCACTTTGTGCCCGGTATGGCAATAGGTTTGCCACCTATTCCATTTGGGACGTAAACATAACGGCAAGTCGAGGCTTAACAGTCACTGCCTACACCTTCAGGTAGAAAAAGACGTGAATTTATGTTATGTGTGTTATGTTAAATAAGATTTTATGTCTAGTTTTAGTATTGAATTCTGAAATAGCATCTAGCATCAAATTGATATCAATGTTTTTAAGTAGCACTGTATTGCCACATAAACTTAGCTCACATCCTTGAGAAGGGATTTCCATAGCACAACTCTCCATCATCCAAGCTCAAGACTGAAATTATATAAAATGTCATCTAAATCGGTTCAACTATTTAAGTGTACGAAACGTAAGCAGGTGTTTTATTATAATAAAACCAAGTTGTAGACCCAAGCAGTTCGCTCCATGAATGGGCCGGATCGACTGATGAAATACAACGACCTTTTAGAAGATCGACGTAAAGTGGCTAATGCCGCGTTTTCTTCGGTGAGAGAGGTACCCGGAGGCCAAGCTTCCTTCCCCATCCTTACCCATTCCACTACCCTAAAGGTTGGCAATGCAACTGTAACACTATATGTGTTGCAGGTGTCCATGGGCGGCAGTGGTCACTTACCAGATGGTGACACGCATGCTCGTTTGCAATCCTATCCCATAAAAAAAGAAGGATGAAATCGTATATAGAACATCTTGGATCCCCCGGTAGCTCATTTGATAAAATACTGCTGCAATTTAGTATCATTTTCTATAGTCTAACATATATTAAAAAACCTTTGTATAAAAGATCTATGGATATATTTTTCAAAGCAGATCTTTGATATAGTTTATCCTGGTAAAGTAAGTTTATAAAATCTTTGCAAATAAAAATGTCTAATGTATAGATACCTTTCAGGTGCCCGGTTTTACTGCCAACCACGTTTTGAATTTCACCAACGGATACGCATCCAGCTTAGCAACGTTAGAACTTGAAGCCGCTCAGCATTCGCCAGTGCCTACTCTCATGATTCGGTAAGAGACAAAATAAAAACTTTCATTGTTTCTTTTTTTTTACAAACAAAGTTATTATTTCTTGAGATAACCTCTCCGTTCGTAACGTGTCTTTTGCTTTAGCTTCTTTTGTTGGTGTTGTAAAAAGGGAAGCTTAAAAAAATTCGTATTTAACATTTTTTCATACTTAGCAAAGAGCCTTAACAGTTGGACATAATTTAGTACACAAAAGAAGTGTTAGTAAAAGAGCTAAAATAACTTCGTTATTTTTATAATTCCTAATAATGGCGCATACTTACTTTAAATTTACTCATCATTATCAGAAAATGTCCTACTTTCTCATCAAGAATCGTTTTTATATTAAATGCTCATTTTATTCCTGAAAGCTAGAAAGTCACACTATTTGTTAATTCATTTACTCGTATATATTCATTTTGAATGTATCAAAATCCACTGGTTGCTATCTACAATATGTGGTCCTAAAAGACCTTAAAGAAAGTAATTGCGGTAACCACAGCATATTTTATTTACAATTTCATAGATTCTAAAACCAAATGATAACCTTCCGCGAATTGATAGGTTTTTATGTAAAGAATTTAAAATATTTGACAGAGTCTACTTAAAATTTTAAGGACCCTTGACCAATTAGGAATTGACTAATGATATCAAAACCGCGTGCGGTTATGCGAGTTACCGGCGGATTAATGTGACCTCAAAATTCCATTAGACCTGGTCTATAAATTTCAAAATAGCAGCTCTTCATGAATTTAAGAAAATATTGTTCCAAATAATGTTACATCATTGTTAAATGATTGGAATAATATGCTGTTTTACATAAAACTTAAGTATAGACAATTTCATTGTTCTTGACCAAGAACAAAATTTGTAAATGCTACTTTTTTTTATTAAAAATTACACATATTATAGTGGAATTAAAATTGTTAATATTGTTCTAGATGTGAAGCTTCTATATTTAACGCATGGAGCTCCACCAGCCACACAATATTGCTTCGTGAACGCAGCGCAAATCCAGCGTCCGCCCTGGGTAGAAGCTTCACAGGTATTTTATTTCTTAAACACTTTAAATACCTCTTTGGTTATAAGTGGCCATTACTAAATAGACTACATAATTTCAAATTTGGAAAATTATTTCAAAAATGGAATAAATTATTTTTTTACAGGTGCTGCAACTGGAACCTGTTTACCAACTATAATGGTATTGATCTTACAATTCTTCCTCCAGATGTTACTACAGAGGTACAGTGGTACTTCGATCAGATAGTTGTTTGAATTATAACCTATGATATTTATATTTATTTAAATAATAAATATTTGAATAAGTTCAGGGTGTGATACAACTGATAGGAATGAAAAAAGAAGATGTTGGTAAAGTTAAAGGAAACCGAATCGTAGATGAAAGCTAAAAGAATCGGTTACAAATAAATTGCTTTTAAAGAACCATAACCATGAATGAATGAATGAATAAATTAATACCCGTGGGTGAAGATATGAAGCTGAAGGTATTATAATAGGGTTTTCATATGGTGTTTGTTTCATTTGGAATAATATTTAAAACAGCACCTCAAGACGTAATAAATAAACGATAAATGTTATAATTATTACCTATTCGCATAATGTATATTTTAATTTTGAAAATATACTGTTAATATAGACTGATTATATAGAATTATTTGTGTAAATAATAATAATAATTGGTATTATTAATAATATTAACAATCTTATTGAAATATTTCCATAAGTTTTAGTCCAATTTATTGTAGTCGAGATATGAATTGAATTGAATTAAAGAAAATAAATTTGATATTCACATGTCAACTTATTATAATTTTTAATTGTTAATAACGATATTGTTGAATTTATTCATAATTCTGTTTTATTTTATTTTGTAATTAAAATTTATATATAACTAATTATTAGTGAATCACAATTTTGTAAATTCGATAATTTTAACAACATTATTTTTAGTCTTCAACATTAAATTTGGCAATAATTTGACTTATATAGTTTTTTTCCTCCTATAAAAGTTCAAATATTAACAAATTTCATTACAAAAGCCTAAAACAATACCTCACATGAGTAACGAACCAAATACAGGCCACTTGTCAAAAAGGTCAAAAAGGCTTCCAAAATTCTTGAAATAAGTGTTAAGTGCGATAATTTTCCCTAATTAAAATTTTAATAAAACAACACACATAATAATACGAAAACATGTTTATCTTCTTAACGTAAACAAATTATTAAATGCGACTGTTGACATGATTTTCCTTTAATTTTCTGGACTATTGACATCTGTTCTAGGAATAGTGCCCATAATTAATAAAATAAACAAAATCGTGAGTGAAATATCCCGAGGCTCGAGCCCCTTTCCCCTTCGTTTCCCCTCCTATTCTATGCCCTCAAAGGACAGCAACGCACCACGGTGTTCACGGGCTGTGAGTAGTTGCCTACGTAAGTGACCCACTTGCCTCCTATCCCATAAAAATAAATCAAATTGTAAGTCTATTATTTGATTTTGATATGCCAATCATTTTTTTAATCTTAGAAAACGTATTAAAAAGTTTTCAGAAATGCATAAGAACTTTTGCTTCACAATCTACCTGTATATTAAATATTTATCGAGTAAAGTTGATTACTATATTGAGCACGGAATAATTTTAATTGATAATTTAAAAAAAAAATTTCAAATCCGGTGAGTTATGAAATAAATCACATCTTGATTCTTGGGTAAAACAGATATAAATTTAATTGATACCCCGGTCATGGAAAATGTTTGAAAAACTATTTTACTTATGCTAAGCTTACCTTCAATTTAAACCACTAATTTCTATTTTAAATATTAATTTGTTCCATACAGAGGCTGTGTTTTTATGAATTTTCAATCAATTATTGTTACTGATATTAATTAATTTTATTTGTTATAATATTTTAAAAATTGATGGTGCATTAAAACAATTCTATTATAGGTTAAAAAATGTTAAACACTTCTAAGTGATTAAAATACTGTAAATAATAATCTGTGAAAGTTAGTTGAAAATAATATTAAGTCCAAAAACCTAATGTATCTATTGTAATAAATGTTTTTTTTAACTGAAGTAGTTTATATTGAAAGCATGTCACCTTTCGAAAATATAAAAATTTGGAAAATCCAAAAGTGCACGCCTCAGAGCGGTCATTCACATTTCAAAAAAAAAATTCTAATACTAAACAAAAAAAATGTATATCTATACATATAATAAAATTGTAGAAAAGTCAAAACTGTACATTGAATATTTTTTAAAAAGAATACTTGGTGTGTGATCTGCAATCGATACCGAAGCCAAAAATAT
Organism: Euproctis similis; assembly: GCA_905147225.2. Classification (NCBI taxonomy): domain Eukaryota; kingdom Metazoa; phylum Arthropoda; class Insecta; order Lepidoptera; family Erebidae; genus Euproctis; species Euproctis similis. The sequence continues at coordinate 21,334,143 of LR990106.1, forward strand.
ACTTTTTAGAATTTTTGTCTGTTTGTCTGTTTGTCTGTTTGTCTGTTTGTCTGTTTGTCTGTTTGTCTGTATGTATGTCCGGGATAAACTCAAAAAGTACTGCATGGATTTACTTCAAATTTGGCACGAAAATTATTAAGAAGTCGGGTCAACATATAGGCTACATATTATCACGCTATCACCTACGAGGAACGAGCAGTGAACCTTTATTTCTTCAATGTATTCTGTAGCAACGTGTAATCTAACGACGCATATTTGTATGTTGTTATGGTGTTATTATGTTAATAACCATGCTTTAATCTATACATATAATAATAATAATAATATAATATAAGTTAGCTTCACATTTTAATTAACTTATGCCGTTAAACATAACAGACAATTTTAAAACAGTGCCATCTATGAGATTTACAAAACAGAAAACATTAAGTTGAATTACACGTGTAAGCACTTTTTGGTTTTAGATATAAATAAATCTTTGAGATTTTAAAAACATCAAGTCGAATTACATGTTTAAACACTTTTTGAATATAAATAATTGAAATTTCATCATGCGCTTGCGGTCAATAGATGTTTTTAAGAGTCATAGATGGAGTTGTGCATTTTCTTCTTTAAAATTGTATCGTTAATTCTTTTCAGAGATGAGCAAGACAATTAAAAAAATGTATTTGTATATGCTAAAAACTGTTAATATTTTTGTTCGGTATTTATTGGTGTAATGATTGCTTCGTAATTTTATAATTTTACACCATTAAAAAAAAATGTTTCCTATTGCGCGACCGGTCGATAACCGATGGATTGTTCCTTACTCACCAGTAATGGTTTCGTTGGTAAATTTTTTTGGGAATCTTTTTGTACAACGTCCGTCTTTCATACAAGGGGAACTTGGATTTAACGTGCCACAGGGGCCATGCACCATGTGACTTTTAACAATTTGATGCAGAACAGGATCAACGTCAGGGTCCGGAAGCTCTGCACTTATGACTTGATCAATCTGGATAGGCCTGATCTTTTCTTCCAACCACAAAAGCAGATGTGCCGTGTAACGGGACCCGCCTTAAAGTCATCTCGCTCCACAGACACAGCATTGAGGCGGAAATTCTTACGGGTTGTGGCGTAGGCGAGGCAGTATTTGTACCACGCATTCCCCTCATACCTCATAACTTCCCGTTCCAGTTCAAGCGCGTACAGTTCCCCGTGAGTGTTTGCTTCGCGATGACCATCAATAAGTCGCAGGGGCAGACACTGAGAGCAGCGGGTGTCGACCTCAGGACGAGCTGCTTCTCACACGGGCAGCTGTACGTCGCTTGCTCCCGCGTCACCAGTCCTGACTCTCTTTACATTTTGGCTGCGGAGAGCCAAACCAGCAATGTTGTTTATAGAGAAGTTTTATAAGTATATATTTTTATCCTTTTCTATATTTATATTTTCTTATTCATTATTTTCTACATTTGCTTCAGTCGCAACTTATTACTTAATTCAGCAGAATCACCATAAAGTCATTTATTCAAAGCAGACTGAAAATCAGCACTTTTGAAGTTCAACAATTTTACAAAAGACAGTCTCCCTCTGTTACTGTACTTTCTGTATTTATGAAATGTAAAGAAGTAACGGGTAAATAAATGTTATTTTAAAAGGTATAATCGTAGGTATTTTTGGTGCTGTATAGCGTTCAGGCAGATGACGTCGCGGGCTACAGCTATACTACAAAAATTCCTGTTAAAATGAAAATAAACAATGCGGGCAACAACCATTGCTACCGCAATCTGTACTTATCCTACCAGTTACAATTTCATTTTAGAGGTAATTACTTCTCAACTGTCTATGTAAAAATATAGCTATCTGATCACAAATTCCACGCGTACGAAGTCGCGGGCACAGCTAGTATAGATATACAAATACACAGTCGTATTTTAGTTTTTTACAAATTATAATTAAACGTCAGTACTTAGAACGCTAATATTAACTAGGAATCAGCCCGGGGTATAACTTCATATAATAAAAAAAAAGTATTCCGGTATGATGAATTTTTCGACCAATTTCTCTGCCACATACATGGATCCATAACCACAGACTAACGGACGTCCAAGAATGATTGATTTTAATGTTATTATTTACTATGTTAAACAAAATAATTGTTTATAAAATATATCAGATGTGCTAGACAGATTATTTAACTTGATATTAGTGCACTCATATTATCCTGTAAGTGTTATATTAGTGAAAGAACAGTCATTTGAGTTTCGAAAGACCGGATTTTTTGGCATGTCGAGTGTAGAGCACTACCTCACGCTCCGCTAATGAGGCGTGCAATAGATTAAAATTAATATAACATAACTTACCATATCTTCACGCCTTTTTCTATCCAAAGGTGTAGCCAGCGGCTGTTAAGCATCGTTTCGCCTTTATATTTACGTCCCAAATGGAATAGGTAGTGTATCTATTGCCATACCGGGCACAAAGTTCTTCATCATTAGCCTATTGTAATCCACTGCTGGACATAGGCCTCTCCCAATTTGCGCCACAACATCTGATTCTCTGCCTTCCGCATCCAGTCTTTTCCAGCAGCCTTTCTGAGGTCGTCTGACCATCGGGCTGGTGGGCGTCCTACACTACGCTTACCAAGTCGCGGTCTCCACTCAGTGACCTTCTTGCTCCATCTACCATCGGTCCTTCGGCAGATGTGACCAGCCCATTGCCACTTCAACGAGCTTATTCTACGAGCTATGTCGGTTACTCCAGTTCTCTGTCGGATATACTCATTTCGGAGTTTATCCTTCAGAGATACCCCGAGCATAGCTCGCGCCATAGCTTGTTGAGCGACTTTAAATTTGTGGACTAGCCCCACCGTAAGTCTCCACGTTTCGGCACCGTAGGTCATAACTGGTAAGACGCACTGGTTGAAGACTTTGGTCTTCAGGCATTGCGGTATAGGCGAGCCGAAAACTCGACGCAGTTTGCCAAATGCGGCCCAACCCAGCTGAATCCTCCTGTCGGCTTCCTTCTCGAAGTTTCGTCTACCTAACTGGATAGTTTGGCCCAGGTAGACGTATTTGTTTACAACTTCGAGAATCGACCCTCCGACATTTATCGGTCTGGGCACGACATGTTCATTGAACATGACCTTCGTCTTGTCCAAGTTCATGCCCAAACCGACACGCCGGGAGGATTCGTCTAGGCTGCGCAGCATTCCGCTTAACTGTTCCAGCGACTCTGCCATTACAACGATGTCGTCGGCGTTGCCATTACAACAAAGTTCTTAGTCACACATAACTTATGAAATTAATTTCGGAAAGTTATTGTTGTGAGCCAACGTGAGGGTTCGAACCCACGACTTCTATATTTAGAAGCGGGGTGCTCGACCACTAGACCACTGAGACTAAAATTAACATATGATATTGTATGTACCCTTCGACAAACATTTTGCTTTGGAAATATTTAAACAAAGATAGATGCTGTTGTTTTGAAGTGAAACTTCTAATGTCTCTTGCAAGAGCGTTCAACGCTTTTTTTAACGCCCCCTTGCGGCCCTCGCGGGGAAATATATATTATAATATATTAGTACTTTAAAACATCGAAGTATAATATATGAAGCCAATTTTCAATTTGTTATGCTTGAAGTTTAATAGTACACGGACATCTAGTGGCAAGTGGAGGTACTAATTGATTTGGAATGTCAATCATATATAAACCCTACGGTAGTGAAACCATAACGCGATTTAATAAGTTGGCATATTGCGACCTCTATGACCGAAAACGTAAAAACATATTATTAGTAAACAATCGTGACAGTTAGGTACTCTGCTCTATTTGTTTGTTTTTATTAAAGATATTCAACTATATACTCCAACTGTAAAGTGGAATAAGAGTAATTTGTTCTGTGGTAAAGCTTATGAACGTAATAAAATAGTGCATAACGAGTGATGATGAATTAATTTTACTCCGTGAAAGACAATACTTCAAAGAGCTTTTGCTTAAACCAAAATTAGTCGTGATTTGAACAAATATATTACTTGTTGTTACTTGTTTTATACGAATTAATTGTATTTTCTTTTTTAATTCATCACATTTAAAATATTGCAAAGCATACCTAAACAACATAGCTACAGTTTTCTTTATATATTACATAAAACTATGTTATTTATCAAGTAACTTGATGTATAATTTTCATTTATAATTTTTAAGAGAATTAATTTTCAAGTATAATATATTTCATGGATAATTTAATGACAAACTGACTTCAATCATCACATGGTAAACATACTCATGGTTTATACTCATGGTTAACTAATCTTATAAAAAGAAACATTTATAAGTTCAGATTATGGGTATAAATAATAGTCTGTTTCTGGTCCTCGGTGAAATAATTTCTATATTATGAAATACAAAGATACTGCTATCTACCCATCCAATTTTTACATATACATGAGCCTTGGTTCTTCAAGTCTAATAAATATATATTGTTAATTCATAATAAGTTTGTCAATTACAAGTTACAAGATCTTAGAAATAAGCGCTGAACCAGAGATATTTGGAATAAAATAAGTTCAGAATAAGGGTATAAATAATAGTCTGTTTATGGTCCTCGGTCAAAAAATCTCTATATTATGAAATACAAAAATATCAAATATTATTTTATATTATCTTTAATATAATTCCTTTGAACTTTGAAAATGTACAATGTGTTGAAATGTAAATTATAAACGGCTTGGCACTTCAAATAGATATAAAATGCCAGTGGTAGAGCCAAGCAGTTCGCTGCATGAATGGGCCGGCTCGACCGGTGAAATACCACGGCCTCTCAGAATTTCGACGTGAAGTGGCTTATGCCGCGTTTCGTTCGGTGAGAGAGGTATCCGGAGGCCCATCCCCTTCACCCTCCCCTTAATGGCAGCGATATTCAAAGATCATTTACTTCAGGGGGGTACCAGCTGCCACAGCACTGGAGAATCCCCCCTTGAGCGTCCACGGCTTGGTATTCACCAAGGCGTGGACGCTCAAGCTGCCCCTCGTAGTCTGGGGAGGGCGCAATCTCGCTCGTCACTAAAAACTGTCCGGGGCAAACGTAAGGGCATTGCGACTCCCCCTGCCACGCTAAACGTGGACTTTTGCAATATCAGGGGCATCCACTCAAATCTGCTTGCCATTCACCACCACCTGGAAACGGCAAAGCCTGCTTTGCTATTCCTTACAGAGACACAGATATCTTCTCCGGCAGACACCTCATATCTCCTATACCCCGGATACAAACTGGAATATACCTTTGTACCGCGGGCCGGAGTTTGCGTGTTTGTCCGGGAGGATATCTGTGCTCGACGCCTCGGCAGCCTTGAAGGAAGGGACCTATCGACCCTCTGGCTGCGTGTTGATAGCGACGACCACCCCCGCATCTACGCATGTCTTTATAGGTCCCATAGCGGTAATACCGAAACTGACCGACTCATGGACCACATTCAAACGGCTGCAGATTCCGTACTTCAACAGGTCCCATCCGCGGAAATCGTTATCCTCGGCGATTTCAATGCCCACCACGTCGATTGGCTTGGATCTCGCACCACCGACCACGCGGGTAGATCTGTTCATGACTTTGCTCTAGCATATGATCTAACACAACTGGTTACCGCACCCACGCGAATCCCAGATGTTCATAATCATATACCTTCCCTGTTGGATCTTCTGCTGACCTCCCATCCGGACGGATATGTGGTTTCTGTAGACGCCCCTTTGGGTTCTTCGGACCACTGTCTGATAAGGAGTACAGTGCCATTCACGCGCCCAATTCGACCGCACATTGCGAGCCGCCGCCGTGTGTGGCACTATAGGTCAGCAGACTGGGATGGGATGCGAAATTTCTTCGCATCTTACCCATGGGGGCAAGTTTGCTTCTCGCCGGATGATCCTGACGTCGTTGCCGACTCTGTTGCTGATGTGGTGCTGCAGGGAATGGAGCTCTTTGTTCCATCCTCAGTGGTGCCAATCGGCAGCAGATCCCAGCCCTGGTTTGATCGCTCATGCAAAACGGCATTACGTTTTAAGCATGAGTGCTATCAAGCCTGGGCAAAAGCAGTGGCGTCCCAGGACTCGGACACCGGCTCTCTTAAGAAGAGGTACAACCTTGCCTCCAGGTCCTTCAAAAGAGTTATAGCCGTAGCAAAGTCTCAGTACATAGGCAAAATTGGCGAGAAACTAGTTCGCCTTCCCTCGGGAACCCGTGCGTTCTGGTCGCTCGCCAAGGCTGTTCTTGGGAATTTTTGTAAGCCGTCTCTTCCACCGTTGCACCGGGAGGACCAGTCACTAGCCCACGACGCAAAAGAGAAAGCCGACCTTCTTGGCACTCTTTTTGCGTCCAACTCGACTTTGGACGATAGAGGTAACATCGCACCGACAATTCCACATTGCGGTCACGCCATGCCGGAGGTTCGTTTCCGGCAAAGTACTATGCGACGCATACTTTTATCCCTGGATGTCCACAAGTCGAGTGGGCCTGACGGAATCCCAGCAATCGTGTTGAAGATGTGTGCTCCAGAGTTGGCACCGGTTTTAACGCGTCTTTTCCGGTACTCCTACTCTCTCGGCGCTGTACCAGCATCATGGAAGGTTGCTTTAGTCCACCCGATCCCTAAAAAAGGTGACCGCTCAGATCCGTCCAACTACAGACCTATCGCCATCACCTCCCTATTCTCCAAAATAATGGAAACACTCATCAACCGCCAGCTCCTTAAGTATCTAGAAGAGCACCAGTTGATTAGCGACCGTCAGTACGGATTCCGTCAAGGTCGCTCAGCTGGTGATCTTTTAGCGTACTTAACCCATCGGTGGGCGGAAGCGGTTGAGAGTAAAGGAGAGGCGCTGGCCGTTAGTTTGGACGTAGCGAAGGCCTTTGATCGGGTTTGGCACAAAGCACTTCTTTCGAAGCTTCCATGCTATGGGCTTCCCGAGAAATTATGCGATTGGGTTTCCAGCTTTCTCACGGCTCGGAGCATTAAAGTTGTTGTCGACGGGTCATGCTCCGACTTAAAGCCTGTGAATGCTGGAGTCCCCCAGGGCTGTGTGCTATCCCCTACGCTGTTTCTTCTGCATATCAATGACATGCTGCTTAGCAGCAATCTTCATTGTTATGCGGATGACAGTACCGGGGATGCCTTGTATACCGGCCACCCGCGTATTTCTCGGGAAAACGTCGACGAGCACCGGAACAAACTTGTGTCTGAAATCGAAACTCTGCTTAGTCAGGTTTCGGACTGGGGCCGACTAAACTTAGTCCAATTCAACCCTAATAAGACACAGGTTTGCGCGTTTACCGCTAAAAAGACACCCTTTGTCGTAGCTCCCTGTTTTGAGAGCACTCCTTTACCTGCCTCAGCCGCTATCGGAATTCTTGGTGTCGACTTGTCGAGTGACGTCCAGTTTCGCGGTCATCTGGAGGGCAAGGCCAAATTGGCCTCCAAAAAGCTTGGTGTGCTCAATAGAGCGGGACAGTATTTCACGTCAGGTCATCGCCTGCAACTTTACAAGGCGCAGGTCCGTCCTCACGTGGAATACTGTTCACATCTTTGGGCGGGGGCACCCCAGTACCAGCTTACTCCATTTGACCGCATCCAACGACGCGCGGTTCGGCTTGTCGACAACCAAGCTCTTACCGATCGGCTCGATCCTCTGGCGTTGCGGAGAGAGGTGGCATCTCTATGCATCCTCTACCGCATATACCACGGGGAGTGCTCTGAGGAATTGTTCGGATTAATACCGCCAGCTGACTTCCGCCACCGTTCGACGCGCCAACGCTACCACCCGCATTGGCTGAATGGTTGGCGATCGACAACAGTGCGTTTCAACAGGCACTTCTTGCCACGCACTGTTCCTTCATGGAACCAGTTGCCGGCGACGGTATTTCCGGACCGCTACGACCTAGGAACCTTCAAGAAACGAGCCTATTCTTATCTGAAAGGCCGGCAACGCTGATGTGGTGCCCCTGGTATTGCAGACGCCATGGGCGGCGGTGATTGCTTTCCATCAGGTGACCCGCAAGCTCGTTTGCCCCTTCTCCCATAAAAAAAAAAAAAAATAAAAAATAAAATAAAATAGAATGGTCAACATTATCATAATCTGTATAGATATACTCGTATAATCCAAATATCTCTGGTTAGATTATGATTAATCTACCTTTCAAATTTTTGGATATTATTCATGAGTCTTGGTCGTTCAAGTCTAATAAATATACGTAGTTAATTCATAATTAGTTTTGTTAGTTACAAGTTCCAAAATCTTAGAAATGATGGCTGAACCAGAGCAATTTGGAATATTTAACTATACAGACACCATTATGATAATGTTGACCAATCTATTTTATGTCTGTTAATTACATTATATTTGAAGTCATAAGTCAAGTCATAAGAAAAGGTCATGCCTTTTATAATTTGCATTTCAACACATTATATATTTTCAAAGTTCAAAGTGATTATTAGTTTTACTTGTGATGTAACAATACCATTAGGTTACACCAACTCAAAGTCAAAACTTCAAGTGCCTCAGATCAGTCTGATGTATTCTTAAACACAAAGTTAAATTAAAATACTAGTTAGGAACTTAGTTATCATTTGAACTTAGTTATCATTCCAATTTTTAATAGTACATAGTGTTTGTTACAAAGTTTCACTTCCATAGCGCGGAGGGACTCCACGTTCGCGTGGAGTCCCTGTGGAGACTTTTTTTGTCAAATCTCCCAAAAATTTGAATTCATTTGTCTAATTTTGAGTTCGGAAATGTTTGTGTTGGTAAGCCAAGAACATACGGTTTTAAATTCCCAACCGAAACCTCCGAGACAAGCCCGTAAGCAAGCGAGATACATTTTTTTTCTGTAATAACCTCTTGTAAAATATAGGTGAGCGCCGGTTGTACGCATGAAAATGCATGACGAGTTGTCACGTTCCGCCTGGGATGGGCGTCAAAACGAGAGCGCGGATCAAAGGATAGAGAAACAGGATCAGTTCAAATCTTTGGCTTGTGACGAATCTATCTCTCAAAGCCTTCTAATGGCGTAATTTCACATTACAGAGTAAATATAAATATTATATTTTTTCCTGATGTAATTAAAATAAGTTATTTATTGGTCAATACATCAAACACCACCTCTATACTCGGCCGCCCAGGGAGCTAGTAAACAATCGGTGAGTTATTACCAGTCGCACACAGACTCTATTCTATTCACTGACGCATTCGAAATAAAAAAAAAATACAATACAAATACACCTATTCACCTGGGCTATTATTGTTCTGGTAAAATATGAATTATTTATAAGGCATTGGGTGATTCATCGAGCTGTAATTTTGCTAGACCACTAGAAATGTCAAGACCTTCAAATGAATTTAGATGAAAAAAAAAATATAGCAAGGGATTTTTCTTTAATTTTAAATTCAATTTTGATACTAAAACGAGACTGTTCTCCCAAGAAAATCATTCCACTTCAATACAGTATAAATGATTAAAAATATCAAAAGATCTACAAGTAAAGCTTCAATTCGGTATTTTTTTTTTCGATACTTTCTTCTTTTATATTCTAAAGTACCTAAACAATATTGGAATATTTATAGTAAAAATAATACAATCCTCTATTCATGAAGGAATAAGTTAAAAAAAAACTACTTATACAGTATAATAGATTACAGAAATAAAATTATACAGTTCAAAGAGTAAATTCCATTTGTTTGTTATAGTAATGACAAATTTAATATTAAATTAAATTGACCTCATATTTTTTTATTTATTTTATTATTTGATTCTCAAATTCGTGAACATATTTATATTATATATCATATTAGCTTACAGCTTCTTTCGCTCTTAGGTAAGTTAAATGAAAGGTGAAAATTGCTTCAGGATTCGGGGTAGATTATGTGATACGAAACAAAGGTTAAGCTACTGCATATAATATAGGCAGTAGTATTAGGCGTCGAGATATTGGTTCTATATCAACATATGTTAGATTATGTTTACCTCCCAAACAATATCTTAGTATCATCTAATATTTAGCAATATCTTCCATTCTTTATGTATTAGAAAGTTATTGTTGTATTACTGAACAATGGTAAAAGCAACACTATTTTTAAAACTGTCATAAACAGTTTAACAGTGTCGGTGGCGCAGTGGCTAGCACTCCGCTTCTGATTCAAGAGGTAGTGGGTTCAAATCCTGGCACACACCAATGACTTTTCGAAATTTTCGGAAGTTACGTATGATAAATATCGATGACTGACAACTTTGTGCCCGGTATGGCAATAGGTTCGCCACCTATTCCATTTGGGACGTAAACATAACGGCGACACGAGGCTTAACGGCCGCTGCCTACACCTTCGGGTAGAAAAAGGTGTGAATTTATGTTATGTTTGTCATAAAAATATTGCAGTTACTCAGATTAAAGTTATGCAAATTCCCGATTACGCATCCAGACTTTACCAAAAGGATTTTGGAAATGTTTTTGCATTTTATATGTGGAAAATATGGGCATGTATTAAGGAGGGATGATACATATACAAGAAGAATGATAAACCTGATTATGGATGGAAATAAGAGAAGAGGAAAACCGGAGAAAGGATGGATGGATTCTGTGTGGAAGAAGTGAATGATAGGGAACTGTGAAAAATAAAAACCTGTTGTTCCTATTCTGAATAATGTGAACAGGGCAAGAGAAAGAATAAATATTGCTGTTGATCAGATTGTGTGACGGTAGCCTCTACAAACTAATTCTGTCTATATTGGTCATAGAAATTCAGCAGATGGAAGTATAATTGAAACCTGATGTATATGATCATGAATTGATTCTTTAAATATTATTAAACGTACTAACATGTACGTGTTATCTAATATATAAAATTCTCGTGTCACAATGTTCCTTCCCATGATGGCCTATTCTCATGAAATTTTGTATGCATATCGGGTAAGTCTGAGAATAGGACAACATCTAATTTTCATCCCCCTAAATGTGAAGGGTAAGGGTTCCCTAAATATTTTATTTTAATTTTTCGATATATTTATGGTTTTTTTTATAAAACGGGATACAAAAATACATACAATCTTAAATTTTCCACCTCCTACGATCAACCCGTTTTTAAAATTATATATTTGGAAAGACAGCGTTTGCCAGGTCAGCTAGTACTACACTATAATTTATTAAATTACGCTGTCTTTTCCAGTAATTCATTCTTATTTATCAATGTATCATAATTTGTTCCTCGTTTTGCTATCTCAGAAATATATTCCCATTATTTTTTTTATTATTTAAGCCCACAGTTTTACTTTTTAGTTCACGCTGTTTCGTGATCGCGAAACACGGCATGAATTTGAAGGTGAGTTATGTGGCTGAAAGTTTGCGATCATAACTGTTGGCGTGAAGAATTCTTATGATGAAGTATACCATTATTAAGATATATTATATATCCGCGCCATAAAAATAAAAGCATTAACATATTATAATAAAATTTCTTTATATTAACCCGAGTATTCATATTTCAATGTCTCGACAGCTTTGTGAATTAATACTCCCACTTGCGTTAAGCTGTATCGAGGTTAAACTCTGTTACACACTATTAACATAACATTACTTCACGCCTTTTGTTACCCGAAGGTGTAGGCAGAGGCTATTAAACCTCGTCTCGCCGTTATGTTTAATGGACTAGGTGGCGAACCTATTGCCATACCGGGCACAAAGTTTTCAGTCATCAATATTTATCACACTTAACTTCTAAAAAGTCACTGGTGTAAGCCAGTGTCAGGATTCAAACCGAACCGAACCTTTGGATCGGAAGCCTTGTGCCGACCACTGGACCACCGCGACCTAAAGTACACACTGATGGCTTTTCAAAAGTATTTTATGGGTATGGTGAGCAAAAAAAAACAAGCGGGTCCCCTGGTGACAAGTGATTTGTACTTGATCTTAATCAAGAGGGTCATAGTTATTTTAAAGGCTAACAATAAGCTAGCCTTTAAAATGGTATTTTGAGGAGATGGATGGAGGTCTGATATATAATAATGGTTCAATGGATTCTTTGGAATCAGAACTTATTTAACTGGACGAAATAATGTCACTACCTACACCTGTCTTGTCAAAGGCTTGATGGTCTAAAAATATACTACCAGAAGGCTATGGGGTTTCTTAATAAAAAACCTATATCATGTATAAAAATACTATAGTAGCTAAGTAATGATTTTTACCTCAACATGTGCTGTCATGATTCACATACTGAATGTAGGTCGCAATCATCAATATTCCCGTGCCATTTTCTGCGTTCACGTGTTATCGAAAAAAAACTAACTTTATTTTATAACGCACTACTAACGAGTATTATGCAATCAAAAAAAAAATGGAACGAACCAACTCGGAAAGTTCGAATCGCCAATGGGTGCAAGTGGCACAGGACCGTCAGTTGTGGCGTTCTACGGAGGAGGCCTACGTCCAGCAGTGGACCTCCAGAGGCTAATGATGAAGATATAACATACATAACTTCCAAAAAGAATTTCAAGAAATAATTTTATGAGCCCAGAATTGATCCCACGACTTATGAATCAGACGCGGGGAGCCCGACCACTGGGCCAACGAGACTTTTTGTCAAGAGACCGAGGCAAGAAGGTAGTGGGTTTTATCAGACATTGGTATATTTTTCATATTATAACTTCCTAACAGATTTTGTAAAAGTTAATGGTGCGTGCGAAATACTAACCCAGAATCCTCCAAATTAAAGCGGTCGTACTGAATAGCTAGTTTATCGAGAGATCTATTCTTGAGTATCGACAGTCTACTGTTCCGAATTTCAAATCGTATCTTACACCACTGACTTGCCGGATGTTATTTATGTGTAATAAACGTTGATAATAATTAACAAATTAAATATTTATTATTAATTACTTATGGCAATAAAAATTGTGTATGACAAGAGTTATGAAAGTCAAAAAAACGGGTGAGGTGCGCGATAATCCTGCCTTGTGCTCTGTTCTCTCTCCCTACCCCACAAAGGCCTTGGCGTGAAGTTATATATGTTTGTATGGCTATGGAAAAAATAATCCGGCGTATCAATATGTAACTGCAGCTGCCTATGTATTTTTTTAGTGAAGTCGTAATGTTACACATAAATAATTTTTTTAGTCACAAATTATTTAGCTATAACTGAACAATTTTTTATATCTTTCTGACAATGGAATGGCTAGAAACGGAATCAAGCATTTTATTTGGCGATATGAGGGACAATCATTCCTTTCAAGAATAAGGGAGAGATGGTATAGCATTTATTTTTATACTATATAATATATATACATACATACATACAATCACGCTTTTTTCCCATGGGGGTAGGCAGAGACTAATTCTTTCCACTTGCTACGATCCTGCCATACGTTTCTTGTTTCCTGCACTCTCATTATCTCGTTCATACTTGCTCGTCGGTTGTGAACACTCCTGACCTTGCCTCTCACCAACACATCTTAGATTTGTTGGTGGTAGGCCCGCCTAGGTCGTCCTTTACCGGTTCGCCCTTTCACATTTGTCTTATAAATTTGTTTAGTCAGTCTACTTTCGTCCATCCTTTCTACATGTCCAAACCATCTAAGCATTCCATTCTCTATCCTTGTCACTATATCTTCTTTCACACCACAACGTTCTTGATACATTATATAAATTTATACTATAATACCGCTAATATCCGAACACGTAGGCAGCATTCATAAAAACAAGTATTTAGTCGTATGAATTACAACATTTGATTGTCTATCGTATGCCTATATATGCGGCATAACTTGTGCAGTCATTAAAATGTATGGGTACAACCCAGATAAAATCAGCCAATCGTCTTGAGAGGTATATAATAAATACTGCCACTTCTTGAGAGACGATAATCTTCAGGGCCAATGTCACACACATCCAAGCGCACAATAATGTTTATTAATTGGGAGGTAGTCAACATCCTATTGATACCTATTAATAAAAAGATTTAGAGGTTTATCTTTAAATAAATAAATAACTTAAGTAACACTTAACTACTGTAACTTGACGCAGTTTTCTACCCGAAAGCTTAGGCAGCAGCTGTTACGTCTCGATTTGCCGTTATGTCTACATCCCAAATGGAATAGGTGGTTAACTAAGTGCCATACACCGGGCATAAAGTTTTCAGTCATCAATATTTATCACAAATAACTTCCGAAAAGAATTTCGTAAAGTCACATCTTGATTCAGAAGCGAGGTGTAAAATCATTACTTAATTTACAACATATTAACTTTCCGATACCAATTCTTTTATTTAATTCTGACATTCTAACTCAAAAGTGGAACTTTGACCCTATCTATGTTGCAGAAGCCCATGGACGGCATTAACCGCTGACCACCGCGTGACCAGGCTTGCTATTTTGCAAGCGCTTCCATTAAAAAAAAAAACAAAAAACGAAACCAACACCGACTATTTCGACTATATAGGAAGTAATTCCATATCGCGATAAGTTATATCCCCGAGTCTGTCAGATCGTGCGCCCATACAAATGCAATTCCTACAAATATCCACGTCGCAATATATACCGTTAAAAATACGAGGCTTTTGTTTCAAGTTGCCAGTTGTTGTGATACAGTGTGTCGGGACGCTTATATAGAGATAGTATTTCCGGATTCGTGAACCCGAAATTTATGGCTGTTCACTAGCGTCCCGCACATCAAGTGGAAATGTTGGCCATTAAACAATTTTGATAGCTGATACCAAAGTTCGAGAAGGTTAGCCAACAAGAACGTCTTTCTTTATATAGAAATAATAAAGGCGATTTTTTGATGGAGTTGGGCCTGCAGATACTTCTTTCACTGAGCATTAGTCACTTTACGTCAATATTTTGAAAGGGCATTTTATTTCACTTGTCCAGCCGGCCCATTATTGCAGTGAACTGCGTGACTCTACCAAAACAAACTAAAAAAAGAATATTTTTAATTTTTCTTTGAAGTCCTCAATGTAAATATTCTGAAAACTCTTGCAATTTAAATCAGTATGCATGGAGTATATAGAGTATATATATATTTTAAATCAATATATGGAGTTTATGTCTTCATTTTGCAGATAAGTTTAGATAATTTTAACTGCGAAGTACTAAAGATAAGTATGGAAATTTAATACTGAGTACAGAAATTTCTAATTAATATCGTATCGTATCGTATAATAAGATAACATAAACATCAAATTTATAAAGAATTCTTATAAAAAAATGAGGCCGTACATGATAAAAGGACCATATTTATTAAAATACTAGCAGACCGCGCGAACTACGTACCGCCATATTTTTTACAAAGATTATTGTCCCACTCATATTTATAATCTAAAGCTTTCCTCAATAAATGGGCTATCTAAAACTAATATTTTTTTCAATTCAAACCAGTAGTTCCTGATACATATATACATAATTTCACGCCAAATTCCTTGCGGGATAGGCAGAGAGAACAAAGTGCCATAAAGCACGGTTATTACACGCCTCACTCGCCTAGCTGTTGATATTAGCCTGTACTAACAACCAAGACATTGATGACATTAAAAGAACTTTTAGGATTATATCGCGTTTATTTATTACTTATTTTATTTATTTCCCGACGTTTCGAACTCTTTACAGAGATCATTTTCACGAGTAATGAACAAAAAGATGGTATTTGTTCAAAAGCTATTTTCATTGATACAGAGAGCACCCACTTTTTGGAACTAAAAATCAAATAAAAACAAGTACGGTAGTAAACCGAGACCAGTTCTCTGGTCATTCGTTAACGGATGGAAAAATAGTGAGATAATTAGAAATAAGAAAGGTCTGAAAAATATTTACGTTACTGAAGATTATCCAAAAGAAGTACTAGCAAAAAGAAAAGCTTTACAAGGTCAGCTAATGGAAGAAAGGAAATCTCCATGAAAAAAGACATGTATATGTCATATACATGTGTCTATACAAATATTTTTAAATAGAGTTTCATAGTCAGCTGCAGATGATAAGTGACTCTTGCCGCCAATGGCTATCTGCAACACACATAATAATAAAGTTGAGACGCAGGCCTTTAAGTTTAAATAGGGACTGGGATAGTAAATGGAAGGGTGGTTCAGGATACCTCAACAAAAAAAATCGCAACATGAGCATCCACACATCGGTATTCGAAGAGGTCATGTTATTTCACAGGTTGAACCAATTAGATAATTGTTAGTTCGCATACATAAATCATCTAAGATATTTACTTAGAAATAATACATCTTATATCTTTAAACGAGCAATTCTTGTATATATATATGTATATATACATATATATATATATGTATATGTATATATACTAATTGGAATCTCGGAATCGGCTCCAACGATTTTCATGAAATTTAGTATATAGGGGGTTTCGGGGGCGATAAATCGATCTAGCTAGGAATCATTTTTAGAAAATTTCATTTTATCGTGTTTTATCGATAATCAACTTAAACATCAACTTACTTTTTTATTGGAATTCCTGACATCTATTGGCGAATGCTATTATTATTTTAAATTGTGAGCAACTAACTTGCTTTAACGACAACAACACTAAAGCTATTCCAGCAGATGGCGTTGTTTATAAAAAAAAAGAAAATACCGAGCAAAGCTCGGTCATCCAGATATTATACATAATATTACGTATATATATATATATATATATATATTAATGTATATCTTAAATAATATATCAAGATGGCGCCCACGGGGATTATAATCAGAGTTTGTATCAGCTCGCTCGTTGCTTCATAAAAACAACAAAAGATAACAACTCATATAAAATTTTACTAAACAACGTTACGACAAACATTTACTCAAGTATTGATAAACATTATGTTATAGATAGTGGCCGTCCTTTTATTATGAGCCTTGTATACTCAATTTAATAAGGTATGTCAATTTATTGATATTTTTGTTTTGTAACAAATTTAATTTTAACTGTGGTAGAGTCACGCAGTTCGCTGCACGAATGGGCCGGCTCGACCATATGAATGACTTTTAATGAAGTTACATATAAAAGTAAACAGGTTTAATAGGTTTCACCAGCAATTACCCTTTGGTCAACAATGGTGTGTTAAAGCATAACTTCCGCCGCCTACATCCACGAGAACTAAAGCCTTGACTTTGCAAAGAAAATACAAATTGATTCAAAAGGATGATACTACGCATTTAGGATGAAGTTAAGAATACATTTACATTTTATTTACATTATAAATATACATATATATGTCTGTGTATAAAAATTTAAAATAATAATAATATTAAATATCTTATATGGACATTAATAATGAACACGAAAAGCATGTACATCATCTTATAACTATTACATTTGTCTCGGTGGTCCAGTGGCCGAGCACCCTGAAACATGAAGTGTTCGCGGGTGTGATTCCTGGCTCACACCAATGACTTTTCGAAACAATTTTCAAAAGTTAGGTGTGATAAATATCGATGACTGAAAACCTTGCGCCCGGTACGGCAATAAATTCGCCACTTATTCCATTTGGGACGTAAACAAAATGGCGAGTCGTGGCTTAACAGCTACTTCCTACACCTTTGGGTAGTAAAAGGCGTGAAATTATGTTGTTATGTTATCATAACTCTTTCTAAAACTCTTCAGTTTGTTATAATAATAGAATAATATCAGAATTTGTGGTTTAACATCCTCCTGGAACCAGTAATAAACTTAACGAACACAGCTATTTGATATCTGTTCCAGTTATTATCTTCAAAATATGGATTCCATGTAGGTATGGTCGTAAAACTGACGCGAATTTAACGACTCAATTGTGGGGTAACGCTTTGAAAGATTCAAAATATATAGATTATATTATTAAGTGTCCATATATCTGTATAAAATATCGAATAAAAAAGATTGGATGTAAGGATCAATGCAGGCTGTTACCCAGAGGTCGACCTTTTTGATCCTGAGTCGAGTACCTTCAAATATTTGCTTGACTAACTTAAAAATAGGACAGTTAACAGCTAGTGCTTAATATAAGTACGCCAAAAATCTCACCATCTATATCTTGGAGCAAATATTTAATTTAGCAAACAAGAAAATGTATGTGGGATTGTAGTGTATGCTAGAGATGTTGTGATTGATGAGTGTATGCTAAGTGTAAGACGAACTGTATGAGTGAATGTTGAATGAGAGAGGGGAGTCAGAGAATAGAAAGGAGAGTGGAAGGACGTACACAAAAAGATTATTAAGATTAAGTTTTAAAAGAATATTATTTAAGTTGTTACTTCCAATAAATAAAAGAATAAAGGAGATTTCTCCGAAGAGGTCGATTTTCTTTTTAATTATACATCCCTACAAATTTTTGGGGGCTCGTCCGGGATCAAGAAAAATAAAATCGCACCACGTGGCACGACGCGCCGTTACAAAGAAAAAAGTACGAAGTTTTATCGTTTTGTTACAAACCATTGTTAGAAGATGCCTAACCATAGTAAAGACCGAAGACGCAGTCGGCAACATGATTACTTCGAAATTGAAGACGAAACTAACGAAGTGAAGCGTGGTCTCACACCCGATATTTTGCAGATGACGGTAGATTTGATACCGACTTTTAACGGACGTGATAAGACGTATCCGATATCACAATGGGTGAGTGATATAGAAGATAATGCGGCTATTTTTGGGTGGTCACCATTGCAGCAGTTACTGATGGCGCGACGGTCCCTACAAGGCACAGCTGCACTTTGGTTGAGAGCAGAACGACCATTCAAGTCGTGGGATGATCTCAAAGCCGCTATTCTGAAAGAATTTCCCGACAGTATAGACATTAAAACCATACATGAGATGATGAGTACGCGCAGCAAGAAGCCCAATGAGTCATGCTTAGATTATATGCTCACAATGAAGGAAATGGGCAAGCGCGGTAAAATGCCCGACTATGTCGCTATAAAATATATAGTCGATGGCATACGCGATAGTGAAATAAATAAAGTTATGCTTTATGGTGTTACCACGTATGTTGATTTAAAAGAAAAATTAAAAATCTACGAGGCGGTCAAAGAAAAGATGGGTCGGCAAACGCAATCAGTGTGTAATAAGCAAAGTAAGCAGTTACGGCAAGATGGAAACATTCCGAGCGGTTTACGTGCATCGCGAGTCATCTGTTATAATTGTGGCGATAAGAGGCATATTAGTGAAGAGTGCCCAAACAAGATGCAAGGAAGAAAATGTTTTCATTGCAACGAGTTCGGCCACATTGCATCTAATTGTACTACAAGGATGGCAGAGTCCAAGATGGCGGAGACAGTTGAAAAGCAAAGTCGAAAAATAGCTAAGTCATGGCGCGATGATCCGAGACCGGGTACGAGCGGAAGCAGCGGAAACGTGAAACTTCATTCCACCGTTCACGAACGGAAGCAGACAATGTTCGCAGTCGAAGAGACCGATGGCATGAACCAAGGAATGAACAATGATACGATCGCGAACGAAAATGACCGGATCATGCACAGTCAAGATGGCGCAGACGTTCGACTGAAAAATCATCACGAAATTGACGTTTTGGAAGTAAACAATGAACATTACAGCAAATTATGTGCAAAACCGACAAAATTAGTGAAAATGAAGTGCGGAAATACTACTAGTGCTCTCGTAGATTCCGGTAGTGAAGTGAATCTCGTATCGTACGAATATTTTGTAAAATTAGGTTCGCCAATCTGTGATGTAAACAAAAATATTGTTCTTACCGGCTTAGGCTGTGCGAAGGTAACCTCATTAGGACAATTTGTATGTAATATAGAGATTGATGGGTACCAGTTTAAAAATGTAAAGTTTTATATTATTCCTCAGGATACCATTCCTTATAAACTAATATTGGGGCATGACTTTTTAAAGAATGTTGTTACTATTATGAAAGATGGAATAGTGTGGATGAAACCGAGTGATTGGATGAGTGAGATCAACTGTTTTACTTGTGTGTCTGATTCTGTAGGCTACATTAAAGACAAAGATGTTAAAGATGAGGCTGGTGAAGAGGTACCAGCCATGCCAAGTTAAGGAGGCGCCTATTGAATTGAAGATTATCCTGAAAGATGACATACCAGTTGCTCAGCGTCCACGACGAATATCACCAAAAGAACAACAAGAGGTAGATAGACAAATTTATGAGTGGTTAGAACAAGGGATTATTCGGGTAAGTTTTTCAGAATATAGCAGCCCACTTGTTTTAGTAAGGAAAAAGGATGGATCATTGAGAATATGTGTTGATTACCGGCTCATAAATAAGAAAATTTTAAAGGATGAATATCCTTTACCCATCATAGACGAGCACATAGACAAGTTAGCTACAGCAAGGGTATTTAGTGCCATTGATTTAAAAAATGGATTTTTTCATTTAAGGGTATGTCCAGACTCTATTAAGTATACTCCCTTTGTCACTATGACAGGCCAGTATGAATTTTTAAGAGCACCATTTGGATTGGCTACCTGCCCTAAAGTTTTTACCAGATATATTTCAGCAATTTTCAGAGATTTAATTGTTAGAGGAATTGTCCTTGTGTTTATTGATGATCTTTTGATTCCAGCTAAGGACGAGTTTGAAGCCTTAGAAAGATTAAAAGAAGTATTAAGAACGGCTTCCGAGTATGGCTTAGAAATCAACTGGTCAAAGACACAATTATTAGTAAGAAAAGTGGAATACTTGGGTTATGTTATTGAAGAAGGTGTAGTAACACCATCACTTGAGAAAACTGAAGCTGTTATGAAGTTTCCAGAGCCCAGAAGTGAGAAACAACTGCATAGTTTCCTGGGACTGTGCTCATATTTCAGGAAATTTATTGAAAACTATGCTCTGATAGCGCAGCCACTAACTGATCTTCTAAGAAAAAACAAGATGTTTCTGTTCACTGATGAGCATAGATTAGTTTTCAAAATACTGAAAGAAAAACTTGCCAGCAAGCCTGTACTGAAGATTTATGAACCTAATGCTGAAACTGAATTACATACCGATGCCTCTAGTATAGCATATGCTGCCATATTACTACAGAAAGACGGAAATGGAGAATTGCATCCTATACACTACATGAGCCGTAGGACTACTGATGCTGAGAGTAGATACACTAGTTACGAATTGGAAGCTTTAGCTGTAATAGAAGGTATAAAGAAATTTAGGCACTACCTTTATGGAAAAAAATTCAAGATAGTTACCGACTGTAAGGCATTTCAACTAACTTTGATGAAAAAAGATTTGATAATGTCACCGAAAGTGGCTAGATGGGTATTGCTTCTGCAGGATTATGATTTCACTATAGAACACCGTAATGGCTCAAAAATGAGACACACAGATGCTTTAAGTCGAAATCCATATGTGGGTATAATCTTTAAGGATTTGCATGATGATTTAAGGCGTGCACAGGAGAATGATGATGGCCTCCAGGCGATAATGAAAATTTTATCTGATCAAGAACCATACAAAGACTTTTATTTGCAGGAAGGTATACTATGCAAAGGACCAGAGAGATGTTTGGTTATACCACAAAAGATGGAGATTGAAATTATTAAAAGAGCTCATGGAAATGGTCATTTTTCAAAAATTAAAACAATTGAATCAATATCTAAAGATTATTATATTCCAAAGTTAGGAAAGAAAGTTGAGGAATTCATTGCAACTTGCATTCCATGCTTATTAGCCTCTAGAAAAAGAGGTAAACAGGAGGGATTCTTACATCCTATTGAGAAAGGAGAGACACCGCTTGATACCCTGCATATCGATCACATTGGACCTCTTACAGAAACACTTAAGTTGTATAACTACATCCTTACTATTGTTGACGGATTCACTAAGTTTGTGTGGTTATTCCCTACTAAGACTACATCTACACAAGAAGTGTTGAACAAACTTTCAATACATCAGCAGACCTTTGGGAACCCTAGAAGAATTATTTCTGATAGAGGAACTGCATTCACTAGCAATAGTTTTGCACAGTATTGTGAAGAAGAAGGAATAGAACACATAAAAGTCACCACAGGTGTACCCAGAGGAAACGGACAGGTGGAAAGAATCCACAGAACTTTGATTTCTGTATTAACTAAGCTATCGATTGAAAATCCTAGTCAATGGTATAAGTTGGTAAGTCGAGCTCAACAAGCCCTTAATAGTACACATCATAGGAGTATAAATACCACACCCTTTGAGCTTTTAATCGGTATTAAATTGAAGAAAAAAGTAGATATTGAACTTTTGCAATTATTAAGACAAGAAGAAAGGGATAATTTTACAGAAAATAGAGAAGAACTTAGAATAAATGCAAAGAAACAGATATTAGACATACAAAAGGAGAATAAACTTAATTTTGATAAGAGAAGAAAGAAAAGCAGGATCTATAAAGAAGGAGATCTTGTTTGTATAAAGAGAACACAATTTGGTAACTGTATGAAGCTAAAGTCAAAGTTTTTGGGACCGTATAGGGTCATAAGAGTCAAAAGGAACAATCGGTATGATGTGGAGAAGGCAGATTCACAAGCAGAAGGCCCAAATAAGACCAATACCTCATCGGACAACATGAAATCTTGGCCGGATTACACCAGTGACTCGGACAGTATTGGGTAAGCGTTTCCTTTGTTGATGCATGTAAGATGATGTATGTGTTTTATCATTATTTAATTGTTGTCTTGCCCTAATATTGTTTTGATTTATAATATTGTTTTGTTTTGATTTTTAGTTTTATTGTATTGTCTGAGGACAGACATTAATCAGGACGGCCGAGTGTGGGATTGTAGTGTATGCTAGAGATGTTGTGATTGATGAGTGTATGCTAAGTGTAAGACGAACTGTATGAGTGAATGTTGAATGAGAGAGGGGAGTCAGAGAATAGAAAGGAGAGTGGAAGGACGTACACAAAAAGATTATTAAGATTAAGTTTTAAAAGAATATTATTTAAGTTGTTACTTCCAATAAATAAAAGAATAAAGGAGATTTCTCCGAAGAGGTCGATTTTCTTTTTAATTATACATCCCTACATGTATGTAGATATTTTGGAGCACATATTTTAGAAAGTAAATAACGAAAAAATATATACATATATATATATATAAAGGTGATATAGCCATGAAAGTTGATAATAAGGTTTGGTAAACAAATTCCAGAAAAATATAAGTTTCAAAAGCGATCCCAAATATAATGATAAGCAAACGTTACCATCGTGGCTTTCAACGTTTAAAAGTAAACACATAATCTTGAAAATCTCCCTCCTGCTCTCCTCTTCACCCATTCCGTCCACCGTTTTATAACATCATTTAACGCTCGAAATGTTTCAGTAATGGCCTGCCTCTACTGAAAGTTTTTCCGTTCACTGTCTCGATATTAACAAAGCTCTACTTTACAAACTATCTCCATCAGATTTAAATGTAGATTTGCTAAAAGAATTTACATAATTATGTATTTTGTTTTTACATTATTAAAATCAGGTGCTGAACACGCAAGCTTTTCAGTCAAAAAGTTGTGGGTTCGAAGCCGGGTTCACACTATTGTCGTCTCGGAATTCTTCCCGGAAGTTATGTGTCGTAAATTTCTATGACTGATACCATTGAACACGGTGTAGTGCAACTGCTACCTATAATATTGGTTAGAGAAGGTGTGAAGTTATAAAAAAGTAACGAACAATATTTATGACTGACAATGTGCCAGAAAACTAGCAATCATGCCACGCTCTTGGGAATACAAAAGTCAAATCAGTTATCACCTGACAATCATTCGAACAGCGTCCCAAGAGTTTTAAAGAAAATAATTCTTATTACTAAGGTAAGTTGTATTATTAACGTACCTTTCTCTATTATTTTTATACCCAAAGGTGTAGGCAGCGTTCTCCAATATGCTCCAAATAAAACATTGTCCCCTAGACAATAGATGGCTGGCCTATTGCCATGACTAGTGCACAATTTGTTTAAACATCAATAAAAATATCCTCTTTACCCTACACTACTCGAAAATTTTACGATGACATTATTCGTAAACTAAAACATAACATCACGCTTTTTCTACCCGAAGGTGTAGGTACCAGTTGATAAGCCTCGACTCCACGAATCATTATGTTACATCCCAAATGAAAAAAGTGGCGAACCTATTGCTGTGGACTGTGGTCACGAATATTTATCAATACATAACTTCCAGAAAGAATTCCGCGAAATCACCGGTGTGAGCCCGGAATTGACCCCACAACTTCTGAAGTCGCAAGCGAAGAGCTCGACCACTGAACCATCGAGACTATTTGTGAAAGTTTTCCTAAATTATAAGTGTTTCTTCGGTTTTTTTTCTTATCAGTTTCAAATTTAATAAGGGCCAGGAGGAAAAGAAGCAGGCGTGCTGGCGTGCAGGTGGTAAATGGTTCGGATACCTTTATCACCGAAAAAAACACGTGATGAGTCACTTACCGTTGATTTTCTGAGGGTGCGATTGAACCAGCCCATTTAAACAGTAAATTGCGTGGGTCTATTTCTGTTAAATGTACCCATAATAGTTAATTATATTTCAATATATAACACATATACTACTCTGTGTAAAAAGTATCGGGTATATGTCAATAAAGAGACCCGCGTAAAAGAGGTCGTTCTAATTTTTTTACTGCATGTTGGTAGCACTGTACTGATTTAGCGCGCAAAGTTTGAACGGGATCTGTCATTTAATTTGTTTTAAACTAAACTTTTTGTTGGTCATAGTTTTGAAGCCTCGGCGATTTTTACAATGGAAAATATTGTTGAACAAAGAGTGTGCCTTAAATTTTGTGTTTCGAATGATATTTCATGTGGTGAATCACTAAAAATGTTGCGAAATACCTACGGCGAATCATGTATATCGAAAACAAGGGCTTATGAATGGTTTATGGCTTTTAAAGAAGGCCGAGAAGTAGTAGTAGACTTGCCTCGTTCTGGTAGACCTTCAACCGCTATGACCAAAGAAAACATCGACAGAATCAAGAAGCTAGTGCTCGAAAATCGACGTATGAGTCTGAGAGAGTTGGCTAGTGAGGTGAACATATCTTTTAAGTCCGTCCACAATATTCTCATTGACATTTTAGGCATGAAACGCGTCGCCGCTCGACTAGTTCCAAAAGAGCTCAATTTTGTTCAAAAAGGGCAGCGAAAGCATGTCGCTGAAGACATGGTTTCCCGAGCTTCTACGGATCCGACCTTTATGAAACGTATAATAACTGGCGACGAGACATGGGTTTATGAGTATGACATGCAAACAAGCCAACAGTCTTCAGAATGGCGTCTCGAAAACGAGCCGAAACCCAAAAAACCGCGGCAAAGTCGCACCAAAATCAAGGTGATGCTGACAGTTTTTTTGACTACCGTGGTGTGGTTCACTCCGAATTCCTTCCAGAGGGAGAAACAGTGAATAAAGAATATTATTTAGGCGTCATGAAGCGTTTGCGTGAGAGTATCCGCCGAAAACGTCCAGATTTGTGGCGACACAACTCATGGATGGTGCACCATGATAATGCACCATCACACACAGCCATTATAGTGAAAGAGTTTTTAGCGAAAAATTCAACAAACGTTCTCGACCAAGCACCCTATTCACCTGATATGGCTCCGTCTGACTTTTTTTTATTTCCCAAGTTAAAATTACCACTTCGAGGAAAACGTTTTGAGTCAATAGAAGCCATAAAAGAAAATTCGCTGAACGAGCTAAAGGCCATACCCCAAATAGCCTATGAAAAATGTATGGAAGACTGGGTGAAGCGGTGGAGATGTTGTATTGCAAGCGATGGGACCTACTTTGAAGGCGATAATATAAATTTAGATGAATAATTTGTATTTTTTGTTTTATTGACAAATTCCCGATACTTAGTACACAGAAGGTATACTACTAAGTAATATATACAGAGACAGAGCATTAATTTCTTCTAAATTATTCATGGTCAATTTTCGATTCAATGTGTTATTGCCGTATTTCAAGCTTTATTGCCCATAATATTCTTGTAGACAGACCAATAAAATGGGCGAATAGCCTCAACTTTACTCAAACACATATATACATACGTATTGTTGTTTGTTTCTAATTCAAAGATAAAATCTTCATAACTTTGATTCGAATGAATCTACTTTTTGATAAGTTTTGATCGAATGAAACCAAAGACTGATAAGTCGAAATCTCACGTTAGACAAAAATAGTAGAAAAAGATGAATTGCCAGATTTAAAAATGGGATAGAAAAGGTATCGGAAAGGGAATTTGGAAGGGTGAGGGGAACGGGTCGGACCTCCGGATATCTCTCTCACCGAGCGAAAGGTGTGGAGCGTTGAGGAAATGAGCGTTTTTACGGCAATAATCTAAGAGGTAATGATATTTCACCGGTCAAACCGGCCTATTCGTGCAGCGCACTGCGTGGGCATTCTTTCAAGGCTCGTGAAGTCCGTTTTTGCCAAAATACTAATTAATAAATAAATCCAATAAATATTACAATAATATACAAAATTTAAAATAGATAGTGATGTTACATACGTTTATTGCTTTTCTGACCATTGCAACGAGAACCTGGGTGCTGTAAATTCCTGAACTTTAGTTAGCAAGACAAGAATAACAATATCAAATTCAGGTAGATAAATAAGATTTGAAATTAATTTAGTATTTCTAGATTCACGGCGTTAATTTATTAATGTTGTAAACTAAATAAAAAACAGACATATTGTGAAATCGCGATGTAAGTACCAATCATCATCGCTTTCAATATAATAAAAGGCTTCAAATCTTACTGACTACAAAAATGTCAATAACCAATTAATCAGAACAGAAATTCTTCGTGATGAATAAAATGATTATGAATAAAACTAAGTGTTTTTTACGTGTGTTAAGCTAGAAAGGTCAAGTCAGCAGAATCACTTGTTTTATATCTCAAAATTTAGTGCTCATTTAGTGCTAATTTAGTGCTGATAACAGATATTTAGTGCTGTGATAGGGGGACTGAAAATGAGAACACTGCTAACTTTACATTAAGCTAGCAGTGTACCATTCGTCTCAGTCTGTCTCAGTCGGCAGAATCACTCGTTTTATATCTCAAAATTTAGTGCTCATTTAGTGCTAATTTAGTGTTGATAACAGATATTTAGTGCTGTGATAGGGGGACTGAAAATGAGATTTCTGCTAACTTTACATTAAGCTAGCAGTGTACTATTCGTCTCAGTCTGTCTCAGTCGGCAGAATCACTTGTTTTATATCTCAAAATTTTGTGCTCATTTAGTGCTAATTTAGTGTTGATAACAGATATTTAGTGCTGTGATAGGGGGACTGAAAATGAGATTTCTGCTAACTTTACATTAAGCTAGCAGTGTACCATTCGTCTCAGTCTGTCTCAGTCGGCAGAATCACTCGTTTTATATCTCAAAATTTAGTGCTCATTTAGTGCTAATTTAGTGCTGATAACAGATATTTCGTGCTGTGATAGGGGGACTGAAAATGAGAACACTGCTAACTTTTCATTAAGCTATCAGTGTACCATTCGTCTCAGTCTGTGTCAGTCGGCAGAATCACTCGTTTTATATCTCAAAATTTAGTGCTCATTTAGTGCTAATTTAGTGCTGATAACAGATATTTAGTGCTGTGATAGAGGGACTGAAAATGAGAACACTGCTAACTTTACATTAAGCTAGCAGTGTACCATTCGTCTCAGTCTGTCTCAGTCGGCAGAATCACTCGTTTTATATCTCAAAATTTAGTGCTCATTTAGTGCTAATTTAGTGCTGATAACAGATATTTAGTGCTGTGATAGAGGGACTGAAAATGAGAACACTGCTAACTTTACATTAAGCTAGCAGTGTACCATTCGTCTCAGTCTGTCTCAGTCGGCAGAATCACTCGTTTTATATCTCAAAATTTAGTGCTCATTTAGTGCTAATTTAGTGCTGATAACAGATATTTGGAGCTGTGATAGGGGGACTGAAAATGAGAACACTGCTAACTTTACATTAAGCTAGCAGTGTACCATTCGTCTCAGTCTGTCTCATTCGGCAGAATCGCTCGTTTTATATCTCAAAATTTAGTGCTCATTTAGTGCTAATTTAGTGCTGATAACAGATATTTAGTGCTGTGATAGAGGGACTGAAAATGAGAACACTGCTAACTTTACATTAAGCTAGCAGTGTACCATTCGTCTCAGTCTGTCTCAGTCGGCAGAATCGCTCGTTTTATATCTCAAAATTTAGTGCTCATTTAGTGCTAATTTAGTGTTGATAACAGATATTTAGTGCTGTGATAGGGGGACTGAAAATGAGAACACTGCTAACTTTTCATTAAGCTAGCAGTGTACCATTGGTGACCGCGCTATGATACAGTTGGAGCGAGAGGCACATCAGCTAATAATTTAGTGCTCAATTAGTGCTGCCTGTACAAGCAAACAGATCAGTTTTCAATAAAACATTTTTTTAATTTTTTGACATAACATTCGAGCAATCATAGAGCTGAAATATGACTTTAAAATCGGCATTGGTGAAATTGAAAAGAGTTACCGGTGAACCCAGAAAAATTTTTTAGGAAAATCATTTTTCAACTGCCCACTAGGAAAATTGGAGATTTTCAATAATCGAAAAGTTATATAAATTATTCTGTATTGCAAATATCGAGTTGTAGATCTCAACGTTATAAGATCACAGGAAACGATCCTGACTGCCCTAGCGATGTAGCCGCTGTGTGTGTGTGTGTGTGTGTGTGTGTGTGTGTGTGTTAAAAAAAAAATATTTTTTTTCAAACCAAGTTTACTTTGCTAGTATAATGACGCCAGCAGTCTTAAAAGCTAGAAGAAGACTCTAAAACGGGAACTAATGGAATTAAAAGACGTCACCATTTAGTGCTCAATTAGCTAAACGCTAAGTCTGTGACGGATATCGGTGTTACAAGTACGATCGTGCAAACAAACTAAGAACACGATCCTCGGTTAGTATTTTGCGATGAATTTCATGTATATCTAATGCAAAGTCTGTATCAGATACTGTGTCACTAGTGTGGGCGCGCAGTAGCTATATCGGTTGTCTAGTTCTGATTGCTACAGCGATGAAGCAACATACTAAGTTTCACAAAATTCGGTATCACGGACGACTGTGTTAGTAGCGTGAGCGCGCAAGAGAAAACTGTGAACATTGTTTCTTAGTTCAGATGTTATAATGAAATAACCCACTAAGTAAGTCTGTGCAGGAGACGTTGTTAATAATGTAGGATAACTAAATGAAACTACAAATAGCTTATTAATTATAATAATGAGACATTGATTTAATTGATAATTTCTCCCTGAGTTTCTTGCCAATTCTTCTCAGCGAGAATAATTGAATTGGCGGATAAATTTCTAATAAAAACTTAAACCTAAAATGAAAATGAGTTGTTATTGAGCATTCAATCCCTTGGTAGAATCGTAAAAATAGTATTGGGCATTCTACTCCAAAATAGTTTTGGGCATTCCACTCCAATATAGCATTAGGAATTCTGTGCCAGAAATTGCACTGGGCATTCTGTCCCAGAAATATAATTGGGCATTTTGTCCAATTATATACTACTTACAACAGATGAATTTCATAGAAAGAAAACTATATTATGTATCTAGAAGTATACAAAGTGACATTATACATACTTCAAAAGTTAAAATCTCAAACATTTGCAGGTTATTCGTAACATTTCTATTATTTTATTTAAGGGGACCCGATGGTCTAGCGGCCTAAAATTTAAGCTATTCTAAATAATTTTATTTTACGCTTTCAATTTTTTTTTACACTTATTTTGTTACTTGTTATCTACACAAAATGAAATTTAAGACCAAAAAAAATTATTTTCAAATTAGAAAACTGACGCTGAAGTTTCCCTCTCCAAAAAAAATGGACCTGACTGCTGCATGTCGATTGATATCTTCCTCAGATTTGAAATAAAAGAAATGACCGATTTTTAATTAGCATAAATATAGTTATAGTCGGAACTAGAACGAAAAAGGAAAAAATATATTTGACAAAATAGCGCGTAGTTAAAAGTACGAATCTAAATCTCGTTATCAAAAAATACTTTCAACTGCCATTTTGTCAAATTTTTTTTTCATTCTAGTTCCGACGATAACTATGCTTATACTAAATAAAAACCGGTCATTATTTTTTATTCCAGATCAGATTGAGAGATGCATCGACTCGCACCAGCCAGGTCCATTTTTTTAAGGAGACGGAAAAATCAGCGCCATTTTCCTAATTTAAAAAAAAATTGTCTTAATTTTCATTTTTGTCTAGTTAATAAGTGATAGAATGAGTGTAAAATTTAGAAAGCATTAGTCATTAATTTCATAAAGAAATAAATTTTAGGCCGCTAGACCAGCGGGTCTAGCTAGCTGAAGGGTCCCCTTAAGAAACTTTGCAAGAAAACAAAAATAAATTTAATTCTAAAAATAAACGTAATAATATTTCTATCATACTACAGCGTATAACATGAGCGCAATTTGCACTTCTAAACTTTTTCTTACGATTTTTTCTTTTTAGAAAAGTTAGCAGTGTTCTCATTTTCAGTCCCCCTATCACAGCACGAAATATCTGTTATCAGCACTAAATTAGCACTAAATGAGCACTAAATTTTGAGATATAAAACGAGTGATTCTGCCGACTGAGACAGACTGAGACGAATGGTACACTGCTAGCTTAATGTAAAGTTAGCAGAAATCTCATTTTCAGTCCCCCTATCACAGCACTAAATATCTGTTATCAACACTAAATTAGCACTAAATGAGCACTAAATTTTGAGATATAAAACAAGTGATTCTGCCGACTGAGACAGACTGAGACGAATAGTACACTGCTAGCTTAATGTAAAGTTAGCAGAAATCTCATTTTCAGTCCCCCTATCACAGCACTAAATATCTGTTATCAACACTAAATTAGCACTAAATGAGCACTAAATTTTGAGATATAAAACGAGTGATTCTGCCGACTGAGACAGACTGAGACGAATGGTACACTGCTAGCTTAATGTAAAGTTAGCAGAAATCTCATTTTCAGTCCCCCTATCACAGCACTAAATATCTGTTATCAACACTAAATTAGCACTAAATGAGCACTAAATTTTGAGATATAAAACAAGTGATTCTGCCGACTGAGACAGACTGAGACGAATAGTACACTGCTAGCTTAATGTAAAGTTAGCAGAAATCTCATTTTCAGTCCCCCTATCACAGCACTAAATATCTGTTATCAACACTAAATTAGCACTAAATGAGCACTAAATTTTGAGATATAAAACGAGTGATTCTGCCGACTGAGACAGACTGAGACGAATGGTACACTGCTAGCTTAATGTAAAGTTAGCAGTGTTCTCATTTTCAGTCCCCCTATCACAGCACTAAATATCTGTTATCAGCACTAAATTAGCACTAAATGAGCACTAAATTTTGAGATATAAAACAAGTGATTCTGCTGACTTGACCTTTCTAGCTTAACACACGTGTGTTTTTTCATTTTTCGAGAGTATATATTGCAAAAATTTAAAAATTCTAGTGACATACATTACAAATGGGTGGGTTGGTATTCGCATGAAATAGTTGTGGCAATGTATAGGCTGTGGTGGCGGTTAAGGATGTCAGGTACTTCATAGAAGGCTTTTTAACCGGTTTACTCTTTGAAGCACGTTAGACGTATTTCAAATAAATATTTTGTCAAGTTAAAAATAAACTAAATAAATCATGATTCATTTACATATTGAATGTAAATGAATCATGATTTATTTAGTTTATTTTTTATTTATCATTCATCATGAATACTCGACCAAACGACTTCAGTCCCAAACTTTTATCACCTATTTTCATCATCAATGTTTAGGAAACAATTTAAAATTAGTGTTAGTAGTCTTGATAGTCCAGTGGTCGAGCACCCCACTTCTGAATCCAGAGGTCGCGGGTTCGAATTCTCGCATTGGCTCACACCAATGACTTTTTGAAATTAATTTCGTAAGTTATGTGTGATAAATATCGATGACTAAAAACTTTGTGCCCGGTATGGCAATAGGTTCGCCACCTATCTCATTTGGGACGTAAACATAACGGCGACACGAGGCTTAACAACCGCTGCTTTCGGGTAGAAAAAGGCGTGAAGTTATGTTAATTTAAAATTCATTGAGCTAGGTGTCAGCTGACAATCAAATACTTTTAATTCAAAAGCGATGTGTTCAACCCCCAGGCATGACATAGTCCATATATATTAAAAGTAATATAGTATTTTTAACTGCTTGTGTCTATAAATACAATTTGCTTTATAATATGTACAAAGCTGTAAAGATATTATCATTGTTCTAGCTTCATGATACAAGAATACAAACTTCGAACTTAGAAATTACACAGAGCTATTTATATTAGACACATATTGGTTGATGAGACTGAAAATCGTTTGTAATATGAGACCAAGACTTACAAGAAACTAGCTGAGAACTGCTAGACTCTGTTGTTCAGGAATCTAAATTTCTATAGAACTTCAAGATATTGGCTGGGATATCGACAGCCTTGCATTAACGCTTGGCTTCATTGGCTCTCATACGAATGCCAATCATTCTAGCTAGAGTTGCGATACAAGGAGCAAATACGTGTTTTGCTGGTTGACCTGGCACACTGTAAGGGGTATAGAAGGGTTAATATTCACTTAATATCCTAGTTAACAAATTACTAATATATTATATAGTAATAGGTCGGGGAAAATAGTATATATATTTTCGCAAATAGTATATATGAACTTGGAATAAAATATCTTTGTCTATACCATTTGCCTCTGTCTGGTTCTGGTATCATTATGAACTTTAAATTTTATTATTCTAAATTTAAAATATACAAATGTGTGCTTTTTGTGATTAAATGCGTGAATCCAATGAAGAAATTTGAAACATTTTAACATTTTACTATAAAAAACGTAAAAATGCAACACAAGCCGCGAGAAATATTTGTGATGGAGCTAATGCATTATCTGTGAAATTAGCGCAAATTTGGATTAAGCTTTTTCAATCCTGAAATTTTTCTTATCGAAGATGCAAGTCACCTTTGTCGCCTTGTTACGAACAAAATTAATGCCCTTTTTGAAAATATGTACCAAGATCGGCATAATTGCGATGCAGCTAAGAAGTGGGAATCGAATTAAAATAATAATTTACCTACAAGAAAATGAGACTTTTTAAAGAAATATTGATAATCTACCAATATGATCAATATTTTATCTTAACTTCCTGATATACTTTCGTAAATTGAGATGAGTCGCCCTGATTTGTGACTCCTTATGGATTTTTTTCCTGAAGTCAGTAACTTCACATGTCGTGTCATTTAATGAAATAAAAATAATTTCTATTGAAATAAAATAATTTATTTAAATAATCATTACCATCATCATCAGTGATCCATCCGCAACAGTTAGTTTCACCACGACCTAGATCCAGCACACAGTGCCACGTTATCTCAGAAAAATCGACTGTAATTGCATTGGATCAGGATCTTATTCGAGACAATACCAGTTTGTCTTTTACGTTGCTATAGGTGGCTAATGAAGCAATTTAACTAGGGAATACTTTAACAGCCACACTATACAGAAAACAAAATACCAAGTGTTTTCTTATTTATATATTTAAAGGATTTCTTTGATATCGCATGCTTGACAATTTAATCGCAACATTCAATAATTTCAGGGTAAAGTTCCAGGAAATAATGTTTGATGTTTGACAAGTTGTTTATGCAAACTGAAACGTAACATATGAATAATTTATGAAAAGACTGCCATAAGGTAAGCAGGGAAGTAAGTAGGTAGGCATGTTTGCTTTTTCTCTTTGCATTTGTGATTTGGATAAATTTCCCCTGACGACACTCAATGATTACAGATTGAAATTCGCAAACAAAATCCACCAATATAATCTTCCAGAGTTTAATAATCAAAAAGTAAAATAATTAGACTTTGACATGTTTGGTCCTATGTAAAAAGTGATAAAGGGCGAGCGGCTATTTACTGTGCTTAATGATCGATATCGCTCTTAAAATTATTGTCACGTTGCAAACTCGAAGTCCGCCTGCTCAATCACTAGCCTATCGCGATAATTGACTCAGATACTCACCGAGCGCGGGTGAACTTCGGTAAATATTTTTTTATGGAATAGGAGGGCGAACGAGCAGGCGTGTCACCTGGTGGTAAGCAACCAACGGCGCCCATGGACACCAGCAACACATTTAGTATTACAGTTGCGTTGCCGACCTTTGAGGGATAGGAGATAGGGAAAAATGCAAAGGGGGTGGGCCTCCGGGTACCTCTCTCACCGAACGAAACGTGGCATGAGCTGCTTTACGCTGATAGGTCGTGGTATTTCACCGTTCGAGTCGGCCCATTCATGCAGCGAACTGCTTGGCTCTACCACTACTCGATTTGAGCTGACTCAGCCAAGTAGAGGCAACGAGATGCCACAATTGCGCATCCGACCGGGTCTCTGCCCAGCACACGTTGGAGGCCTGCTCGGCCTGGTCGGCCTGTCGAGTTCTAGTCGACGGAATTAGTCCAGATCCCCGCTAGTGTGGCGGCAATGCTGGCAGGTGAGGAGAAGTGGAGGGCTATGACCGCTTTCTACGAAGTGGCACTTCATAAGAAGGATCCCGCCGAGCGGAGTCGAGTCGTGCAAAGAGGCATAAGATTCTGAGAGGTGATGCCTGGTGGGACGCGGATGTGAAAGCCAGCGTCGAAAGAAAGAAAAAAGCATGGTTGGATTATGTCTCAAGTTTGAATCAGAATGATAGTATGACAGAGAAAAAGTATGAGAGCTACCGCCGCTGCAGGAATGTTACCAAAGCCTTAGTGAAAGAGAAGCGTGAAAGACTAGTTGCGAATGAGGAAGTGAATAACAAACTCTTCTGGAGGGAAGTTAGAAAGTCTTTCTTCTTCGTGGGTTCTTCGTCAACATCCAGAATAGACAAAATTATGTCTAAGACTGGTGACATTCTTGCAAACCCAAGCGATGTATTGGGCCGGTGAAGTGAGTATTTTGGGGAAATGTACGAGTATGTTCCGGCTGTGGACGCCGCGGGTGAGCCTACGGCTGATACCGCTGCGCCAACATCTGACGAGGACATTACTATGGAAAAGATTGAATGGTCGATACGAAGTATGAAAAATGGTAAGGCAGCTGGAATTGATATGATGTCTGCTGAAATGATCAAATACGGTGGAACCTGTGTTCGGGACGCTTTCCTGACCTTGAGCAATCTGTGCTGGAGGTCGGGTAAGGTTCCCATGGACTGGAGGCGCGCTGTCATTGTGCCCTTGTATAAAGGTAGGGGATCACGTATGCAGTGTTCCAGTTACAGGGCCATCAGTTTGATTAGTTTAGCAGCAAAAGTGTATGGGAAAATTATTGAAAGGAGAATGAGGGTGATATCTGATGGAGTGTTGTGGGAGGTTCAGGGTGGTTTTAGAAGCGGACGAGGGCGCGTGGATCAGATTTTTTCTCTCCGCAACTTCGTGGAGAAACAACTGGCTATTAACCGGAAGGTTTTCTGCGGTTTTGTGGATTTGGAAAAAGCGTTTGACAGAGTGTTACGAAAGGATCTGTGGGGCATACTCCCGTGCTACGGGGTGAGCGGAGCACTGCTGCGCGTTGTGAAGTCCACTTATGAGGGCTGCACAGCGTGTGTGCGTGTTGAAGGCGGCTTCTCCCCCTGGTTTGACGTCAATATCGGCGTCAGACAGGGTTGCGTGCTGTCCGCTCGACTGTTCATCCTGTACCTGGACAGTTGTCTCCAGAGAGTGAGATCGATGGATGTAGGGATGCGAATGGGTGACCTAGTTGTGAGCTGCCTGCTTTACGCAGATGACGCCGTGCTTCTAGCCGAATCGCCGTCGGACCTGCAAACACTAGTCACTACTATGAAAGATGATTGCATGATTAAAGGCTTGCAGTTGTATGCGACGAAAACAAAAGTTATGGTGTTTGAAAGGGAGGAATCCAGAACAGATGCAAGGATAATGATTGATGATGTAGTGCTGGAACAAGTGAATGAAATTGTATATCTTCAATGCGCTTTTAGCAGAGATGGAGGGTACACCGCGGATGTAGAAAGACGAGTGGCGATAGGAAATAGCGTAAATGGAGCGTTGGGCAGATTCCTGGGCGTGAAAAACATTAGCAGAAAAGCCCAGCTAGCAATCCACAATGCAGTCCTGATCCCAACGCTAACTTATGGAAGCGAGAGCTGGGTATGGCAGAGTGTGCATGAAAGTAGAATAAACGCGGTAGAAATGAGGGCACTACGCAAAATCTGCGGAGTGACTCTCGCTGACCGCGTAGAAAACAAGGTTGTAAGGAAGGAAGTTGGTTTGAAAGAGAGTGTCGGTGTAAAAGTAAGAAAGGGCATGCTCCGATGGTTCGGACATGTAGAAAGAATGGTTGATGCAAGACTGACTAAGCAGATATACAATGCAAAAGCGGATGGATGTAGGAGTCGAGGACGGCCAAGACACACATTCCATGACCAAATAGAACGTGTTCTG
Source organism: Euproctis similis (assembly GCA_905147225.2). Lineage (NCBI taxonomy): Eukaryota > Metazoa > Arthropoda > Insecta > Lepidoptera > Erebidae > Euproctis > Euproctis similis. Next base: position 21,370,605 of record LR990106.1, read on the forward strand.
GAGGAAGGTGATGTTAAGAGCCTCAAAAACCGACGCGCGTGCATGAAAAGAGTTATGAAAGTCAACAAAGCGAGTGAGGCGTGTAAGAATCGTGCCTTATGGCGCTCTGTTCTCTCTGCCTACCCCGCAAGGGATTTGGCGTGAAGTTATGTATGTGTATGTATGTATAAAGCATGGACATTCACCCAGCTATGCTGTATGGGTGAGTCTCACCTGTCTGCGAATACCCACAGGATACCACTGTCATAACTAGCAATATCTTTTACCACACTGAATTGCATATCTATCACGAGTTACACTTTTAAATCAATATAAATTCTAGCCTTTTATAAAAATGCATCTTCATCCTGTATTAAGACCACTTATTTCAGTACATTTCATTTCCTTGTAATCGGATCTCAACACCATTAGTACATAACAATGTATATATAGTTTCAACAAGTACAAATTCGTGGAATCCGTTGCAATAACTTTGAACGAATAAATACAATTTTCCATGCCTGAACGGATTATATTGCTAAAGTATAATATTTTCAAATGCTATTGTTTTATAGATTGATTGTTATTTTATTTATTTTTTACTTTCATAGGAGTCAGATCATAAACTTAATTAATTTAATGATCAGCAATGTTACCAATAAGAAAGACATTAATGAAACTATTATTTTTGCCAGAATTCTCCAACATTACTATTTTTATGTATTTAAAAATTGTGGCAAAAATAATCATATTACTTGACACTATCATATTTTACCAATGTCGGTAATACAAAGAGCGTGTTGACTATGTACCAGAAAAATACTGCTATTTTTTTTTTCATTTTAAAAATGCAAACGTAACAAATTTAATTCAGCACAAACGTCCCTAGCGGCACCTAAACAAAAATTTCAATAGTCCCTTATGTTTACTCAGGACTTTTGTAAATTTAACGAACAGTTTACTGCATAAATGGGCCGGCTCGACCGGTGAAATACCACGACCTCTCAGAAGACCGACGTAAGGTGGCTCATGCCGCGTTTCGTTCGGTGAGAGAGGTACTCGGAGGCCCACCCCTTTCCCCATCCTTTCCTATCCCCTTCCCATATAGGTCGGCAACGCAACAGTAACACTATATGTGCTGCTGGTGTCCATGGGCGGCGTTAGTTGCTTACCATCACGTGACACGCCTGCTCGTTTGCCCTCCTATCCCGTAAAAAAAAAAACTTATTATTTTTATTTCTATTATTTTTTTGGTGCCAGAAAAGAGAATTAAAATTCGGCAGAAATTTCATAGTGTAATGAAACGTTCATAAATATAACCGGTTTCCGAGTCAACTATTTTTTTTTAATAAATTTGTTACTGTCATATTCTCTTCATTTTGTGCAATGTTCTAATTTCAAAAAGTTGCGTTAATATTACTATCTAGTTAATCCTCGCGCCCTTGTAGTACCTACTGGCGTATTTTCACGTTTTCAGTATTGGCTCTTTTTCATACTGTTGTAGGAAATAAAACGTGGCCTCCATTTATTCTGGACTCGACAATGAGTCTATACAATTTCGTGGCGATATTCCATTCACAATCCGTACGTATTTATTGTTCATGTCGACGGGTTCGGGGAGTAGTTTAGCCGTGAAAACGAAAGACTAATATAAGAGCAAGGTAGAATATGGCCTGTGTTATCTTTTAGAATATAAATAATGTGCACAGATATTTCATTGAGAATCGGTTAAATCTATATGTACATACTAGCTGACGCTGCCAACTTCGTACCGCCTTATTAAATAAATCTTTACTTCGAAAAAGGCTAGTGTTTTACTAATAATAATTATTAGCAGAATGATAATATATACAGTAGTTACAGTCACCAGTTACCAGTGGTAGAGCCAAGCAGTTTGCTGCGTGAATGGGCCGGGTCGACCGGTGAAATACCACGACCTCTCAGAAGATCGACGTAAAGTGGCTCATGCCGCGTTTCGTTCGGTGAGAGAGGTACCCGGAGGCCCACACCCCTTCCCCATCCTTCCCTATCCCCTATCCCTTAAAGGTCGGCAGCGCAACAGTAACACAATATGTGTTGCTAGTGTCCATGGGCGGCGTTGGTTGCTTACCATCAGGTGACACGTCCGCTCGTTTGCCCTCCAGTCCCATAAAAAAAATGTCATTGATGTGTAAAAAAATACCACAATTATACCAAGCAGTCACGTCTTCTCAAGTAAATTTTGCCCCCCTTTTTACTTTTTTAGTTCCAATGTTATAAGATTTTTACACTAAAGGAATTGCACAGCTTCCAAGTTTTAGGTGTCAACAATCAGCGGTTTAAGCTGTGCGTTAGTCAGGCAGTTATTCTAAACGAAGCATTTTAAATACCTACATAGTTGATTTTTTTTTTAATAATACTTGAAAATTATTATCATTTCTCCAATTTTTACTGATCTGTCGGCACAATTATCTATTGCCGGATCATAGTGGAATACAGCGTGTTCCAAAACTTTTAAATTAGCGTCATCTATTCAAACCTTACTTAATCCAGTCAGCAGATACCACCGCACTGTATGCAATCGTTTGGAGTTAACAAATAAAATAAACAAATAATTTGATATGAAATAATATCTTTACTATAAATGAGCTATAAACAATCCTATCCTTTAAGTTAGACCCCACTGCATACGGTGTACAAATTTTAATAAAATCGGTTAAATAGTTTAGGCGTCCATCGCGGACACACAACGTAACACGTTATTTATATATATATATATATATATATTATGAAGATTAAGATATAATAGAATCCATATTTAAGAAATCTCAAGAGCTATTAGTATTTATAACTAAACGACGTTAATGCACGTTATAAAATGAAAAATACATCTGGCGTTCATGAGTGATCATGATGTGTCTAACAATCAACGTTTTAACATCCACTAAAAGTCTTCACAACTTACTGACTTCAAAGTTGTGATAGGTGAAACCAAAGACACGAGAGAGAAATTTTTCGTCATGCTAAGGATTATGAACAAAATCAAGTTTTATTTCATTTCCCAGGTAATCCACTTGTAAACATTCGTTACAAATGGGTAAGGTACTTGCATGAAATAGTTGGAAAGGTACACGATTTGGTGGCGGTATGGGATGGGATGTACTTCACATAGGACTATTTATGAGCGCATTTTCCGAGGCTCGTTGTATTTTTAACTCGTTTACGCACTTACTCGTTGAAGCACGTTAGATGTGTTTTAAATAAATATTTTGTCAAGTCGTTTTTGTCAAAATGTAAATGAAACGCGGTGTATGATTTTGTTTATTTTTTATGTATGTAACATCACGAATTTTTACCCGAAGATAGACAGATGGCACTATGCTTGGACCCGCCAAATAATTTAGTACTCGCCAAATAATCTCTGTAAAGCGTTCGAAACGTCGGGAAATAAATAAAAATAAGTTCTAAATAAACGCGATATAATCCATAAAAAGTTGTTTTAATGTTATGAATGTGATTCGTGAAAATCTAAGAAATAAATAGTATTAAGTTCGTTGCCTGGCTCAATAAGTAAATTAAAAAAAAAATTGCAAAATTGTTCCAGATATACGACTATAGATAGATTCCGTCCCATATGACATTTTGTTGTCTTAATGTTAAAAGTTATGAAAAAAAAGTAGTTTTAATGTTATGAACTTAAGACTTCTAAATTAGAAGCAACGTACTTAACCTAGAATATAGCTAATAAACATACATACATAAACATAACTTCACGCCTTTTGTTACCCAAAGGTGTAGGCAGCGGCTGTTAAGCCTCCTCTCGCCGTTATGTTTACGTCCCAAATGGAATAGGTGGCGAACCTATTGCCACAGCTAATAAATACAATCTATTTTTATTTCAAAAAGAACAAAACTGTAAAGACAAAATCATTGTTATTTGATTGACATCAAAACTTTACAGCGCTTTTTATAATAACATACATATCGGTTTGAAAATCTATTGTTATGGGCGACCAAGACTTGCAAGAAACTGGCTGTGAGCTTTTAGACTCTGTTGTTCAGAAATTTAAGCTTCTATAGTACTTCAAGATATCGGAGAGATGATGTTGACAGCCTCCAGTTAACGCTTGGTTTCACTCTCATATGAATGCCAATCATTTCAGCTAGTGTTACATATAAACAGCAAATACGTGTTTTGAAGGTTGACCTGGCACACTGTTAAGTTGATACATACATACACATACATACATAACTTCACGCCAAATCCCTTTCGGGGTAGGCAGAGAGAACAGAGCGCCATAGGGTACGATTCTTACACGCCTCACTCGCTTCGTTGACTTTCTATAACTCTTTTAATGCACGCGCGTCGGTTTTTGAGGCTCTTAACCTTCCTCCAGAACACGTTCTATTTGGTCATGGAATGTGTGTCTTGGCCGTCCTCGACTCCTACATCCATCCGCTTTTGCATTGGATATCGGCTTAGTCAGTCTTGCATCAACCATTCTTTCTACATGTCCGAACCATCGGAGCATGCCCTTTCTTACTTTTACACCGACACTCTCTTTCAAACCCACTTCCTTCCTTACAACCTTGTTTTCTACGCGGTCAGTTAAGTTGATTATATTGATAATCACCTATTATTCTATTTAACAAATAATAAATGTATAGTATTATCTGCAAGATATATCTCAAGTCTTGTAAATATCGTATCTGATGAAATAGTTCTCATCAGATTCAAGGCGAAAGTTTTCATCACTTAGTTAAATATTTATTTTTTTAAATATAAGCGACAAAAAATTTTGCCCAATCACTCAAACAGACAGATTTTTTTGAAGATTCGAACATTCATATCCTAATCTACATGCTGGTTGCAACAAAAACGCTGGCTAATTACAAAATGCAAAATACTGTGGCCTAAAATCTGGAAAATCCATAACATCATCACTATGAAAACAATCATATCCATCATCACTCATCCATATTTATTTATTAATGGAATCCTTAAACATTCTGTGATGTTTTTATTTTTATTATTATGATTTTTTTTGAAAATAAAGGGATTAATAGAGTTAAAATAACATACTATTGTACTATAATAATAGTATCCGATCTCAAGGAATAATGATAATTTATTTCTTCAATATTTTATCTTATCTTCCAAACATCGCTTCACAAAATGACATGAGTCGCTCTGATTTGTAAACCCTTAGGGATTGTTTCTTCTGAAATCAGTAACTACACATGTCGCATGCATTTAATGAAATATAAAGAAGTTTTTTTCATCTTCATCAATGTGGTAGAGTCACGCAGTTTGCTCCACTACGACTTATCACCACCACGCCGTTACACTACCCCAGAAATATCAACTGAAATTGATTTGGATCAGGATTTAATTCAAGACAATAACAGTTTGTATATAACAGTACTTTAGGTGACTAGTGAAATAATATGACTAGCGAGTACTTTGTCAGCCACACTATACAGAAAACGAAATGACTAATATTTTTTTTTTTTTTTTCAAGTATTTCTTTGATTTTGCGTGTTCCGCAATTTGATCGCGACATTCAACAATTTCAAGGTAAAGTCGCTCCAGGAAATATTGTTTGATCTTTGACAAGTTGTTTTTGCTAAAACACACATGTTGAAACACAACATATGAATAATTTATGTAAGGACTGCCATAAAGTAGTCAGGGAGGTAGGTAGGAAGTCTTGTTTATTTTTTCTCTTTGCATTTGTAATTTGGATGAATTTCCCATGACGACTTTTAATAATTATAGATTGAAATTCGCAGACAAAATCCACCAATTCCTGTTTAGTTAGCACATACTACTAAGACCAAAAAGGCTGCCTATTTCTTTCGCCTTCATGCTTTATGCTATGCTAATGCTGCATGCTAATCAACTATTAGACTGATTAGATTTAGAAAGATTTGGCCTATGGATTATGGGTGAGTTTACCGTGTTTGATCATCGATATCAATATGAAAAATATCAACACGTTGCAAAACAGAAGTCTGTCTGCTCAATCACTGAGTCAGACTCGGTTATATCGACAAGAAATGTAGTAAAATGACAACTTCAATAAAATAAGTACTCTATTTTGTACATCCGGGTTTATTAAGGTCAAAATATGAGCCAGTGCGTAATGTTATACCATTTCGACGTTTTCCTTAATCTTGATAAATATCATTATTCTCTTGAGGTTGATGTGTATTGAATCTCAAGTCAATATTCAAATCTTCTGGCTGAAGATGTCTTTAATTTATTCTTACAAGTCAGTGATCTGAAGTTTTTTTTGTCTTATTTCAATTTCTTAGTAGCCTAGGCTATATGGTGTAATTTATAGTACAACTATATTAGTAATAATAATAACAAAGTTCGTGCATATAATAGTTGGGTCAAACCTATCTTAATGTATTCTTTCGGTATACTGAAATGGACTCAGACTGAATTAGATGCCCTAGATAGAAAGGTTCGTACACTTTTGACTGCATCTCGGATTCATCATCCACGTTCTTCTGTGATGAGGTTGTATATTCCGCGGAGGTGTGGAGGTAGAGGTTTTTTAAACATCAAATCTCTTCACAACCGCGAGGTGTGCAGCCTCAGATAGTTCTTGCTGATGTGGATGTGATCCGGGATGTAGTCAAGGTTGATGACGGATTTACCTCGCTTGCGTTGGCTAAAGAGAACTGGCGCAAACCTGTGGTTGTAAACACTACTGATCGCTTGGAAGTATGGAGGAGTAAAGAATTACTTGGACGTTTTTATCGGGCCTTACATGGACCCGATGTGGATAAATGAACATCTGTATCCTGCTTACGTTTCGGTGATCTTTTTGGAGAAACCGAAGGTTTTGTATTTGCAATTATGGACGAAGTTATGATGACCAATAACTATCGGAAATATATTCTGAAAGATGGCACAGTTGACATTTGTCGGGCATGCCACTGTCCCGGTGAATCAATTAGACATATTGTCTCCGGTCGTCTAGCTAACGGCGAGTATTCGATATAATTATACTACATATATCAAATAAATGTACATGCACATACATTCAAATACATACATACAAATACATACTTACAAATACATATATATATATAAATATATACTTAGAAATATATATACATACATACAAATTTGATCGATAACTATTTGTTACATACATGTTTATGATGATAATTCAAGATAATGCTGTTTCACCATTTTTTTAAATCTTGCTAAGGTTTTATCCCGTCGAATTTCTACTGGTAGGTCGTTCCACAAGGTTACAGCTTTGACGGTGAAATATTTGGCGTAGAGACTTGTAGTATGTGATGGGACTTTAAGTCTGAGATTGTGCGAAGACCTTAAATTCTGACAATGAGTGTCATGCAGGTACTGAAAACGTACTTTGAGATAGGAAGGAATTGAAGGGTTGAACAGTATTTTGTACAATACTGAAAGGATATGAGCATTCCGGCGAAATCTTATTGGTAACCACTAGAGTTGTTTACGGAATTGTGAAACGTGATCATATTTGCGTAATCCAAATATAAATCTTATGCAAAAATTTTGAAGTCGCTCAAGTTTATCTAGTTGGTATTCGGCGAGGTCGGGAAAGCTGACATCTGCATAATCAAGGGTGGACAGAAGAATAGACTGAGCAAGCGCAACTTTGGTGGCAATGGGTAAGAAATTCCGAAGTCTATTGAGAGATCGTCCAGAAACAAAAAGTTTCCGGCTCACTTCTTGCAACTGTGGTCCCCAAGTTAAATTGGAGTCAATGACGAGGCCAAGATTCTTCACCTTGTCGCTTAAGTGAACCGTCGTACCCTCGAAAACAATTTGTGGTAATTGTGTCATGTCAACTCTCGAAGTGAGCTACTGCCTAGTAGTATTATTTGGGTCTTCGTTGGGTTGACCGTTAGTCCATGTGACGAGCTCCATGCAACTATCCGAGCCAAGTCCTCATTGAGGATATGGAACGTATTCGACAACTGCGCTGGTTCCGTTTGTAAGTAAATTTGGAGATCATCTGCACAGAGGTGGTAGGAAGAAACAAGGTTATTAGAAATGGAATTTATAAAAACTGCGAAGAGTAAGGGAGATAGCACGCCACCTTGAGGAACACCGACATTGGTATTACACCAGGAGGAGCAGACGTTTTCAATGTTAATACGCTGTCGGCGTCCACACAAGTATGAAACCAATCCATCACCGTAGGAGATATGTTAAGAGAGCCAAGAAGGCTCAGGAGAATGTCGAAGTCAACAGTATTGAAGGCGTTACTAAAGTCAAGAAGCGCCAATACCGTGATCTTTCCAACGTCTATCCCAGACCTGACCTCATCCATAACATTGAGAAGAGCAGTGGTGGTACTATGACCTGGGCGGAATCCGGATTGGAGGGGATTAAGGAGCTTGTTTTTACAGAGAAATGAGCTTAGTTGATTCTAGGCGACGCGTTGTAGGACTTTAGATAGGAAGGGTAATATGGATATGGGTCTGTAGTCAGAGGAAGATACGGGTTTATACTTTTTAGGTATAGGAATGATTTGAGCATCTTTCCACGCTGCGGGAAAGACTGCTTTGGTTAAGGAATAATTCAAGATATGACAGGAAGGAGTTGATCGAAGATAGGTAGGGTCATGTTACCACTGCCGCGGTCACATCCAATTGCATTAGACGTAATCGACAAAATGCTTTTCTGTATGCAATGCAGTGCCGAGATTAAAAATAAACGAGGAATACTCCGGAGTAGGAAGAGAGGAAAGATTCTGTATTGTAAGAGCCTTTTGTGTTCCATCAAACTTGGACACGGCCGAGATGTGTTGATTGAGTAAATCAATGTTGACATCTTTTGGTTGTATGCCCTGTTGACACCTTCCAACGCCCAGAGTTTTGAGGAACTTCCAGACTGGGTCTCCATTTTGAACTGTGTGTGTTGTGTTTCAAAATTTTATAAAGATTAATTTAAATGGACTCTGGATAATTTACAATAACAAGTCAAAGAATAATAATAAAAGAATATTAAATACATATTATATTAAAATTGAATCGGAATTTGATCGACTCAGAATATATTAGATTAATTCATAAATTATATAACATCAGAATCCTATTCTTAAGCTTCTATCATAAGCTGAACATGTAGTGTACCGAACAGTCTCGGTGGCGCAGTGGGCGAGCGCACGGCCTCTGATCCAGAGGTCCGGGGTTCGATTCCAGACACTGGCTCACACCAATGACTTTTCGAAATTGTTTTCGGAAGTTATGTGTGATAAATACCGATGACTGACAAACTTTGTGCCCGGTATGGCAATAGGTTCGCCACCTATTCCATTTGGGACGTAAACATAACGGCAAGACGAGGCTTAACAGCCGCTGCCTACACCTTCGGGTAACAAAAGGCGTGAAGTTATGTTGTTATGTTATGTTATTTTTAACTTCTTGTTCATCTGAACTCTTCTGAGTCATTCTGAACTTTTTGTTCATCACTCGTGAAAATGGTCTCTTTAAAGAGTTCGAAACGTCGGGAAATAAATAAAAATAAGTTATATATAAACGCGATATAATCCATAAAAAGTTGTTTTAATGTTATAACTATTGCTATAATAAAATAGACTATCGTTATATTATTCGTTTGATTTTGTAAATCACGTTTATAGTTTTCTTTTACAGATCTAGCCCGATTTTTGTTAATTATATATTTATCAAAACCTATTTTATTTTCCGAAGTCACAGGATCGTATATAAAATAATAACAGATACGGCATTAACGACTAAAATGACAAATTTATATTATTGTTTACTCATTGCTGATTTTATCATTTTTGGCCTACGAATAACGGTATTTAGAGACATCGTCTTGCATACCATTAATTTCGTCTTTTATTTTCGGTAAACTAATAGAGATAAGTGTAAAAAACTAAAACCTAATAATAAAATTTAACATTCATCACAGCGCGGCATTAGCTGCGTTCAACGTTTATGTGTCAAACCAGCAGATTGGTCTAAACGGAAATATAATGCGCGGGAACTTACCGCGTATAAGTGTCAAACTAACATATATATATATATATAACTATACATTGTGGTAGAGCCAAGCAGTTCACTGCATGAATGGGCCGGCTCGACCGGTGAAATACCACGACCTCTCAGAAGACCGACGTAAAGTGGCTCATGCCGCGTTTCGTTCGGTGAGAGAGGTACCCGGAGGCCCACCCCCCTTCCCCATCCTTTCCTATCCCCTATCCCTTAAAGGTCGGCAACGCAACAGTAACACTATATGTGTTGCTGGTGTCAACGGGCGGCGTTGGTTGCTTACCATCAGGTGACACGCCTGCTCGTTTGCCCTCCTATCGCATAAAAAAAAACACTTTGGACCTTGTACGTTTAAATTATAGTCACATATGCCGTTATAATTCAATTAAAAATGATGTTTCCATGCAGCAATTTTATTTTTTTAATTGGTCACATCTAAAGGTACGTCGATAATATGCGTTCACCATAAAAAAGTCAAAATGGCCTAATTGTTAGTTTGGCCCGTATACATATTGTTTGAATTATTAAATACTAAAATGTAGGTGCTTTTAAAATTCTTAGTTAATATATTGAATGAGATTACACTTGGAAGCCGATAAAAGGAAGATTTTTTGATAAAGCTTTTAAGAAGAACAAATTTATACAGACTAAGTACTGAGAGAAACCTTAAAAATATCAAAATAATTCACACTTATACCAAGTTAGTGAAACAAACTTAACTCACTAATATCAAGAGAAGCGAGATCTGGTTACACTTTTATCCATATTTGTTATGCAAATTAAGCTTTGCTTTTGTCTGCAGCCAAGAATTATGACGCTTGATTCCTGCGTCACATAAATTGTAAGAAGTTTTTAGTTAAAGAATAATATTTTCGTGTTGTCTCGAGTTTTTATTATATCCTGAAAAAGCTTCGGACGATGTGAAACTGCAACAGTATATAATGCAGTATAATCCTATCCCCTATCCCTTAAAGGTCGGCAACGCAACAGTAACACTATATGTATTGCTGGTGTCCATGGGCGGCGTTGGTTGTTTACCATCAGGTGACACGCCTACTCGTTTGCTCTCCTATACCATAAAAAAAAAACATTTTTTTGAGCATTAAATATCGACTTCATATTTTTGCGACACATCATCAAAAATAACATTTAATATAAAGAACATAAACGTAAATTTTATACAAGAATGTATTGTTGCTTAATTTATAGCTAGAAAAATACTTTTTATTGTCACAGTAGTGTAGTTTTTATTAGCCAGCTTTTGATTCTAGGCGTTTCTAGTTCAAATACATGCAGACTCTGAAAGCTTATAGATTAAAATAACTTTTAGGATTATATCGCGTTTATTTAATACTTATTTTTATTTATTTCCCGACGTTTCGAACTCTTTACAGAGATCATTTTCAGACCCTTTCTTTCTGGGTCTTTCTCAGGACTGGCCGCGTTTTAGACCCAGTGGTAGATTTTATAACAAATACTTACATTTAAATTTAAAATCAATCAATATTTATTAATAGTTATACTCTGATTTCAACTAACTTAGAAAATATAAGATAATTATCGAATAATTAAAAAATAATAACCGTTACCTATTAAATCATACAACAAAGGATGAATAACATAGCGCAACAATACATTCAACGGATTTGAAGCGGTTTTTTTTTAAATAGATAGTTAGTGTCAACGGTGGTGTGTATTCATAATTCATATGCAGTAAAGAAAAAGTGATAATTTTCGAGTTTTAGCAGTTTAATTGTAAACGCTGTAAAAATCAAATTTGATGCGGAACAAAGTTCGCTGAGTCAGTTAGTAGTAAATAAATCAGTGCAGTAAGGGCGTGAGATTACAAAAAAATAATTGCTGCCTCAAATATTTACAGATTCTGAACACGAAAACCTAGATAAATATATTTAACCTCTCTAAAGGCAGATTTGGTAGAAACCGAAACTAATTTAAGTGTACCAAATTTAATAAACTTTTCAAAATTATTAAAATATCTAGAGAGCAAAGTTTAGAAACAAGGCAAATTGAGAGAATTTGCTCTCTCTTTCTCTGCTCATTTAAAAATTCCGTTTAAAAAGTCTAAGTAGTAACATTGTCGTTCATTATAAAATTTCCACTTAATTATGCTAATCTCGAGGAGTCTTAGCGAAATTAAAGTGGAGTTTGAAAAATTTTGTCCCCTCACCCGCCATGAATATTTTAATACTTATCATTTTATTTATTTCACTGTAAATTTAATTAGGGAAGATAACCGACTTGCAAAGATTCTTCCTTACTTTGCTTGGGGCCAACGCGTACTTTACAATTTGAGTATTTAAATATCTAGATATATGTTTTTTAGCTCTACAACCAACACAGATTAAAGTTTAATAAGCTATATTTAATTTGTACAAAATTGGCAAGATAAGTTTATCTCCTCATTAGAACTATAACATACTTGACTTGCGGGACAATTACTGCTAGATAAGTATTTCAGTAATAGAAAATGAACTTTACCACAGACGCAGTCGAGGAAATCATAACACTCTATATGCCGCTGTCGGATAATAGGGGCACACCTCCATGCACACATTCAAAAAACTATAATCATCATTACACACTTGCTTAATAAAATAGCTTGATATCACGAGAAGGATACATTAGGGAAGACCTTTGTGATTTATTTAATCTACTGTTATTTGTTAAGCAGCCATAGGAACCATTATAAGTTTTAATATATTTGTATGATTTATTATAATGGCACCTGGTTTTTTCTAAAAATTTCCCCTGGATTGTCACACGGAAATTATCAAAAACATAAACATAAGTGCATGCCTTTTTCTACCCGAAGATGTAGGCAGCGGCTCTTAAGCCTCGTCTCGCCGTTATGTTTACGTCCCAAATGGAATAGTTGGCGAACCTATTGCCATACCGGACACAAAGTTTTCCGTCATCGATATTTTTAATAACTATAACTTAAGCATAATTTCCGAAAAAAACTTCAAAAGTCATTATCAAAAAAGATTTTCGAAAATTCTTAGATCTGTTGATAGTGGGTTGATTAATTACAAGGTACAGTTTTGTCTAGAATCTGTATAAACGAAAACAGTGATTAAAGTCATTTGCAGTGAGCTGGGCCAAGAATCCCAAACTCCGGACTCAGAAGCGAGGTGCTATATGTTTAGTTACATGTGAAACATATAAATAGAAATGATTGAAATACAAAGCCAAAATTATATTATCCTGCAATATTATAAAATATATTTATAAAAATATCCATCACGAGCATACCTATACTTTAAAAGCAATATAATTTTTCATGTTATGGAAGCGAGAGCTGGGTATGACAGAGCGTGCATGAAAGTAGGATAAACGCAGTCGAAATGAGGGCATTGCTCAAAATCTGCGGAGTAACCCTCGCACCGCGTGGAAAACAAGGTTATAAGGAAGGAAGTCGGATTGAAAGAGAGTGTCGGTGTAAAAGTAAGAAAGGGCATGCTCCGATGGTTCGGACATGTAGAAAGGATGGATGATGTAAGATTGACTAAGCAGATATACAATGCAAAAGCGGATGGATGTAGGAGTCGAGGACGGCCTAGGCACGCATTCCATGACCGAATAGAACTCAAAGCCTCAAAGCCTCAAAAATTTACGCACGTGCATGAAAAGAGATATGAAAGTCAACGAAACGAGTGAGGTGTGTAAGAATCGTGCCTTATGGCGCGTTCTCTCTGCCTACCCCGCAAGGGATTTGGCGTGAAGTTATGTATGTGTGTATGTGGGTATCTTTGTTGCATCATCATTAAGACATTCGGTACATTTCATTTCCTTGTAATCGAATCTCAATACCATTAGTACGTCTTATTATATATATATCCGTATCCTAGAACCGTTTCGGCTAGGATATATATAAATATATTCATATATAATAGTTTTAACGAGCACAAATTCGTGGAATCAGTTGCAATAACTTCGAACAAATAAATAAAAATTCATTGTTTGTGAGCGGGTTATTAAAAAAGTTTTGATTTTTTTATTAAATACTTGGTAAACTAATATTTCCAAAGTAATATTTTATTGATACTGCGTTAATATTTAAAAGAATTATTGTTTTACCTAAATTCAACCATGTAATTAAATAGTTAAAAATAGTTAAAAACGCAATAAGACTATATTATTAAGTAAATAAGGAATCAAATTAGTTGACTATTCCACATTTTAACAATTTCAGTAAAACAAAGAGCGTGTTGGCGATGTACCAGGAAATTTTTGCTATTCTAATTTTGTTCAATTTAAAAATGAAAACGCAACAAATTTAATTCAGCACAAATGTCCCCAACGGCACCTAAACAAAAATCTCAACGAATAGTCCCTTATGTTTACTTAGGACTTTGTAAATTTAACCAACTTATTATTTTTATTTCTGTTATTTTTTTGGTGCCAGAAGAGAGAATTGAAATTGGTCCGAAATTTCATAGCACCGGCGTGAAATGAAACGCTCATAAAATATAACTGATTTCCGAGTCAATTATTTTTTTAATAAATTAGTTACTGTCATTTTTAAAATTCCGTGCAAATTTAAAATTTTTAAATTTGCACGGAAGTATTTTCACGTTTTCAGTATTGGCTCCTTTTCATACTATTGTAGGAAATAAAATGTGGCCTCCATTTATTCTGGACTCTACAGTGTACAATAAGTCTATACAATTTCGTGGCGATATTCCATTCAAATCCGCATGTATTTACTGTTCATGACGATGGATTCGGGGAGTAGTTTAGTCGTAAAAATGTAAGAGATTAATTAATTAATAAATAGAATATGGCCTGTATTATATTCTAGATCCTTTTGTACATACATACATAACTTCACGCCTTTTGTTACCCGAAGGTGTAGGCAGTGACTGTTAAGCCTCGTCTCGCCGTTATGTTTACGTCCACAATGGAATAGGTGGCGAATTGCCACCAATTGCCATACCGGGCACAAAGCTTTCAGTCATCGATATTTATCACACTTAACTTCCGAAAACAATTTTGAAAAGTCATTGGTGTGAGTCAGTGTCAGGATTCGAACCCGGGCCTTTGGAAAAAAGCCGTGTGCACTCCCACTGGACCACCGAGACTAAATCCTTTTGTAA
The DNA here is from genome assembly GCA_905147225.2 of Euproctis similis. Lineage (NCBI taxonomy): Eukaryota > Metazoa > Arthropoda > Insecta > Lepidoptera > Erebidae > Euproctis > Euproctis similis. Next base: position 21,385,709 of record LR990106.1, read on the forward strand.
ACTCGCTTAAAAACGAAATCTAAGGAACTGCAAGGCTAATTTACGTGAAATTTGGTGTACAGGCGCGGTGTAGAAGTTAGCCAGCAGTTGTGTGAAACTCATAATATTATTTTTGGCATGATATTAATTACTAACAAACTCGTCTATAATAGCTTGTGGTCATATCGAGTAGTTTTGAAAATAGGCCATCATCTTTCTTTTATACCCTCAATGTTAAGGGTTGTTCACAGCTTATTTTTTGTTGCGAAGTGCGATGCGTCTTTTGTAATGCGACAAATTTTAATTTAATAAAAATGCTTAGGTACCTGCGATGTTGTTTTCGAAGAAAACAATTTAAATTTATTACGAAAGTTGATTCTCAATGTTTTATCTCGATGTATATTAAAGCTGGAAAGAATTTTTGGCAAAACTACTGAACGCGCATGACTAACTTAACCGTCCAAGTGTTATCGAAATTTGTCTGCAGTCACATAATCGTATATCAAGTCTTTGTATGTCTAATATTGTTAAAAACACATTTTTAACACGAACATCTTATCTTTTCAATTTTTGAATCTAATTTTCTAGTTCACTGTGTTTCAATGATATAAATAATATGCCGTTATGGTCTGTCTCAGATTAATAAAGCACTATATTCCTTACTATTACTCCCAGTAACATAATATTATATTGAATGTTTAATCAAGATATTTAAATATTTTTTTATCTTGATCTCATAATAATAAATATATGTTGACTGATGATGTTAATATTACTAACTAGCTTACCAAACAATTAAATTTGCCAAAAAAATTAAAGTAACAAATCTTAAAAAAATGCTATAATAAAAATATTTATAATGAAAAATATGGGTTTATCACTGAGACGAAAAATTAGGGTTACATTTTTTTTTGTTGTATCATAAAAAATAGCTCCAAAAGAGTGTTTCGTACATACATACATAACTTCACGCCAACTCCCTTGCGGGGTAGGCAGAGAGAACAGAGTGTTTCGTAAAAAATAATAATTCGAATTGCAAAATAAATGTGGTCCAATACGTTACAATTTAATATACGCACGAAATTTTTAGCAATTATTCAAACATCGTGACACTAGAATTGTATATATTAGATTGTATATATCAAAAAAGTACTTCCCTCCTTATACAAATAACAACTAAATATACAATATTTAGTTGTTATTTGTATAAGGAGGGAAGTACTTTGTGGTGCGGTGGCGCAGTGGCAGAAGCACCCTGCTTCTGATTCAAGAAGTAGTGGTTCAAATCCTGGGACACACCAATGTCTTTTCGAAATTTTCGGAAGTTACGTGTGATAAATATCGATGTCTGACAACTTTGTGCCCGGTATGGCAATACGTTCGCCACCTATTCCATTTGGGACGTAACATAACAGCGAGACGAGACTTAACAGCCGCCGCCTACACCTTCGGGTAGAAAAAGGCGTGAAGTTATATTATGTTATGTAATTTCTAAATTTGGAAATTGTTTGTAACTTTATAAACATCTCTACCGCCGCGTTTACTTTTAATTAGAACAAACACGTTTGAGGATTTCGTATATATGGATTAATGGAGTTCTCAAATTCCATGTCAAGATGAAACCCTCGGGGGGAGTACAATCAGGGTTTGTATCAGATCGCTCAATGTTTCACAAAAACAACCAAAGATAAAACTTGTAGATAACTTTACCAAACCGCGTAACACAAATTTCATAAATATAATTATAAATACCTACAATATCTAATACGTTTTAATAATAATAATAATATCTTGGACACAATATGTGTGCGCCCTCTAGTCCCAAGCTAAGCAACTAAATGCTTGTGTTATGGATACTAGATAACGGATATTAATACATATATACTTTTCTTTTGTAAATACATACTTATAATACATAGAGAAACACCCAGACGCCACACAAACATTCGTGTTTGTCACAAATATTTGTGCTCGGGTGGTAATCGAACCCCCGACCTCATTGCTGCAGACGGTAGTTTTACCAATGTGCCACGAGGCCGAAGTCGTTTCTATTCACTTAAAGATATTCATTAAAATAACACTGCTTTTTAAATCTTCACCCCTTTTCTACGCGAATTTGTAGGCAGTGGCTGTGTGGATGCCTCCGATTTTTTGCGTCTCAATTGTCATATTATCCGATCATCGACATTTATAACACATAACTTCGGAAAAGAGGTTTATGTAGTCATTAATATGACGCCCGACATTGAAGTTATTAATTAAATAATTGATCCTAAGACTTCTTGATTCAGAAATGTGGTAATGAACCACTTGAAAAACAAGTTTTAAAAAGCATTTGCTTATCCAAATAACGATAAGCAAAAGCGAAGTATACTAAAAGTAAATACATAATCTTAAAAATCTCCCATTCTGTTACCGTTTTATAACTTAATTTTACGCTCGAAATGCTTTTTCTGTAATGACCATAGTCGACCGAAACTTTCAAGATATCTCATTTTTTTTTTCATTAAATTATTTATAAACTATGTATAACAGACGCAGAGTTTTCACATTTAAAATATACTTAAAAGTTTCATTTTTAGTGTATAGTTGAAATGGACTACGGATCATATTCTCATATTTTTATTTTCATAGAAATAACGAAAATAAATCAATCAATAAATAATAACTAGGCTTAATTTGTATTTGCTCATGATGGCCTAGCTTAGCTTTATACAGGAAGTATACGATACGATAGTATTTATTTATTTACCGAGGGACAATGTATACAATATACACAGAGGGACAAAAAGTTTTTATATACTAGACGAGTTTATGAAAGTGAATGATATCATATTTGTTTCTAAGGTTTTCGCGAATCTCACTCATCAAAACAACTTTTTAGGATTGTTTCGCGAACAACTACCATCTTTTTATTCGTCACTCGTGAAAATGATCTCTGTAAAGAGCTCGAAACGTCGGGAAATAAATATAAATAAATAAGAAATAAACGCGATACAATCCTAAAAAGTTGTTTTGATGAATGATATCAGTTAGATAATTATGTAAGTCCATATTATGACGCAGAATTCTTTTTGCCTGTCCTACAAGATATTTGGAATGAAGTTGTGAGTGTGTGTGTTTGTGTGTGTGAGTGTGTGTGTGTGTGTATGTGTGTATATATATATATATATGTGTGTGTGTGTGTGTGTGTGTATATATATGTGTGTGTGTGTGTGTACGTTTGCGTGTGTGTCTATAATTATTATTATACCGGAACGAAGTCTCCTAATAAATATTGGGAAGTCCCTCTATAGAAGTATACTCTATAGAATGATACTAATTGTGTATAGATTCCAGCAAACAAAGAGAATTTATTTTAAGAAATATTGCGTTCGAGAACTCAGATCGACGATTATCTTTAAAGACTTTCCGTTACGATTCGAGGAATCAAATGTTGTTTTTACATTTACAGAAATAATTACAAGAGAAGCACCTGACCTGTATTCAATAACCAATCTATTATTTCCAATTTCCATCCAATTTCTGAGAAACTGATTGAAAAAAAAATGTTAGATAGATTTTTGATACACTCAAGACATTCATAGGTTTCCTAACATTGGCCCAACGAATCACATAAAATGTAATCATTTATTGGTCTAGCTATTGAGTCTAATAAGAAATATATATTTCAAACCACCAGTCATAATGTTGGTAATTTGTTTTGAAAATATAATATCAAATCTCCAATACAAGGAATTGACTGGCGCTATTGGTTTTAAGAACCTCAAAAATTATTAAGAGTTACGAGTATGTACACTTATTAATTTTCATTTAATCTGAATACTATTCTGATTTGCCAACCATGCCACAAGAATTTCTCCTTTTTCTACACGAAGGTCTAGGCAGCGGCTATTAAGCCTCGACTTGCTGTTATGTTTACGTCCCAAATGGAAAAGGTGGCGAACCTATTGTCACACCGGGCACAAAGTTTTCTGTCATCGATATTCATCACACCTTCCGAAAACAATTTTGAGAAATCATTGGTGGCGAACCTATTGCGGCGATATCGGGCACCAAGTTTTTAGTCATTGATATGCATCACACTTAAACTTTCGAAATTAATTTCGATATGTCACTGGTGTAAGCCAGCGCCCTCTGGATTCAGAAGCCGTATGCTCGACTACTGGACCACCGAGCCTTTTTTTAATTACACTTTAATTATAAGAATAACTTTAGCGTGTTTGAGTTGCTACCACTTATAATGCCATGTCTTTCCGAAAGTTATTTAAATGGGCCAACCGGCAAAATACCACGACCTCACTGAATATCGACAAAAGTGGCTTATGCCGCGTTTGGTAACAATATTTTTGTGTTGCAGGTGTCCATGGATGGCAGTCATCGTTTACCATCAGAAGAAACTTATACGTTTGCCTTCCTCTCTAATAAAAAAAAGTTTTTTCGCGAAACTCTGCTTAATTATATGGCTTTATTAAAGCTATTTATTCATTTTTATTACAGCTATAAGTGCTTATTATGTCATTAAATTTTTTTATTGCACAAATATATAAAATATTTTACGACAACAATAAAACATTTCGTTGGAGAATTAACACAATCATAATAACACAATAATTTACATTAAATTAACGGTTTATTGTTAGCGAATTGTCTAATGCTACAATTTTAGGGTTTCAAAGATTTGTTTGTGAATTATGGCTTAACTGGACCGGTTTATGTGCAAATAAGCATGAAATATGACTTGAGAAATGTGGACGTGTAAATTGAATAACCTTTGTGTGATTTTAAAAAACACATAACAGTAGTAGAGCCACACAGTTCGCAGAAATATCACGAATCTCAGAAAATTGACGTAAAGTAACTCATGCTATATTTCGTTTGGTGAGAGAGATATCTGAGGTCCACCCCATTCTCCCTTTCCTATCTATCCTCTTCTTTTTTACACAGGCTTCTTTTGCCACGCAACAATATGCGATTCCCGCGGGATTGTATTTCAAGCAAACGAATTGGTATGTACAAACGAATATGTTTACAGAGATGAGATGAGAGATGAGAGTTTTTGCATCATAATTTATTTATGGATTTCTTAGTAACTAATAAGATTATTCATTTGTACAAAATTTCTACTTCGTTAATTGCTTGTGAAAAATTGAAGATGTTAGTTTAATAATATTTTTAGCAGATGGATTTTGAAGAGATGAAAACACATAATATAACAGAACATCACACCTTTGTTACCTGAAAGTGTAGGCAGCGGCTGTTAAGCCTCGTCTTGCCGTTATGTTTACGTCCCAAATGGAATAGGTGGCGAACTTATTGCCATACCGGGCGCAAAGTTTTCAGCCATTGTTATTTATCAAACATAACTTCCGAAAACAATTTCGAAAAGTCATTGGTGTGAGCCACTGTCAAGATTCGAACCCGCGACTTCTGGATCAGAAGCCTTGTACTCGACCACTGGACCACTAAGAGAAGAAAAAACCGTTTATTTTGGCATTCAAATAAAAAGTACTTAACATTAGCGCATAACGCGGTCCAAATTTAATTATTAACATAAAACACACTGAAGGGTTCAAATTTAGAGAGACATCGTTAATTTTCTCGTAAGCCCGCAACAAAGACAGAGGACAGTTCTGACATTTCAACGCATTAAACTCTATATATTACTGGAACACTTGAATAAAATAATTATCTCCCCTATTTAGAAGATCCCAGGTTTAAATACTGGCAACGCCTTGTCACTAGTGTCCGACGGAAGGTCTATTTTTGGCCGAAGCCGAAGCCGATTAATCGGCCATTTCCACAACCTTGAGCCGAAGCCGAAGCCGAAGGTTATAAACTATTCGTAATTTAATAATTTTCTTCAATATTATCCACAGCTAAAGAAGAATATCGGCGTAAAGTGGCTCTAGCCGCTTTTTTCTCGGTGATAGAGGTATCCGTACTGAACTAAGTGAAGTCCGATGCGTCAGTCACTCACTCTTTCGTAAAAGTTCGTTTAATTCCGACTGTTTTCGGACCTTCGTCGGGACCTTCGGCTTCAGCCCAGAATTTGGCCGAGGCCGAAGTTCTCGCCGAAGATGGTTTTTTGGCCGAATGTGGCCGAAGCCGAAGCTTCCGCCTGACAAAATTATAAATAAAATATAAATATTGTTTGCACGATATCCCAAAAAAACCTTCACTCATGGTAACTTTGTAAAATTAATTCTCTAAGTATAAAATCTGTTAAAACATATCGTTAACAGCATCAGCGATATTTTTCTTAGCAACCATTCCATTTAAGTAGAACAAACATGTTTAAGGATTTCGTATATATATATAGATTAATGGAGTTCTCAAATTTCATGTCAAGATGAAACCCTCGGGGGGAGTACAATCAGGGTCTGTATCAGCTCGCTCGCTGTTTCACAAAAACAACAAAAGATAAAACTCATACAAAATTTTACCAAACCAAACGTTAACGGCATTTCCTCTTGTATCGGTAAACATAATGTTACAGAAAGTGGTTTTCCGTATATTTTGTATCTTATACTAAATATACAAACCAAATAAAGGCCGTATTCCCTGATACAGTTGTAATACAAAAGTACATTAAAAAATATAGGAAATCGGTAGAAAGAGTGTCAATGTTAGAGTAAGACAGGGCATTCTCTGATGATTTGGACGTGTAACAAAAATGAATGATGCTAGATTGACTAAACAGATAGATAGTACAAATGCGGAAGAAAATATGAGTCGAGGACGGCTGCGAAACGCTTTCCACAACCAAATTAAAAGTGTCATAGCGTAAGGTGGTGTCTTATTAACAGACGAGCATGTATCAAAAGAAATATGAACGTAGAAGAAGCGAGTGAGGTGTGTAAGGATCGTTCCTTATGGTGCACTATCCTCTTGCCTACCCCGCAAGGGTTTCAGTGTAAAGTTTTTCAAATAAATGAATATAAATTGTTCTCTTCGTTATATCTTAATAAGTCATATTGTATTCATTAAAATCTCATTTAGTATCTACGTATTATTCTTGGTAATCGGATTTCTCATTTATCTGTCCCAATGTACATGTATTGTTATAACGAAGGCAGCTTTTAATTCCCGTTAATGATTGTTTATAATTTCAGTTACAAAAAATTTTCCTTTTTGGTTGTGGAAGAGATGATGAAACCTATATATATATTTGTTAATAGGTAGGTACTAGCCATTCTTTCATTTGTTCGACATTCTAACCCACAGAAATATTATAATATATTATTTGTATATTATATACGAGCATCATTTAAAGAGTACTGTATAGATTTTGATATAAGTTCGGTCGATCTATTGCTAGAGGTCAAACTTAAGGTTTAGGCACCAGACGAATATAACTACAAACAGGGGAATATCAAAGATCTCTGAAAAAAATAAACAGATTTTCATGCAATCGATAAAATCCAACCGAAATCTTATTGTAATGTAATGTCAGGCAACCGTATTGGCAGGCTGTTGTAGCCTGCCAATACGGTTGCCTTGATATTGTGATAAATAAATAAGAATAAAAAAGCGATGTTATAACTCATTCATTAAGTCATTTTATACTTTAGTCAAATCTCTATTAAAACCGTTTAGAAAAAGTTAATTGTAAAAAAAAGACAATTAATTACTTCAGTCCTAAGTAAACATGCAGGGTTGGTCGTTGAGATTTTTGTAAGGAGCCACCGGGGACTGTTGGTAATAATTAAATTTGCTTCCTTTTTCTCTTTACTTTAGAAATATTATTCAAGAAAAAGAAATGGCCGACTTCTATGCTTTTTGTTTTATGTATATCTACAATACGTGGCTGATATCGCATTAAATACCTTATTATTAATATTTTTATAGGATTTTTTTTAACCAGAGAATCTTTTAAAGATTCCTATGCCTTGAGCTTCCGATCTTGGCAACTAGTGGCAACTAAATGCAAAAATAAATATTTATCACAAACTTCTTGTGAAGAAACTTAAATAAATACCTAGAATAATAGTAATAATAAAAAAAAACTCTATTTTAAATTAATTTACACAAAGAGAAACTATTTTTATGCTCGTAGATTTACATAACATTCAACATTCATTTGACTGTTTAGCAGCTCGGGAAAATACTTAAGTATTATACAGGATCATACATAATTACATACACTTGAATAATATAATCCTCTTTAATGATCCGGCGGCAAAAATTTCCTTTTTTTACAGTTTTTTTACAGCACAACAATATTTTTTTCAAATGCAAGTATTTATTGTGATCTCAAAAGTGATCAAATTAATAAAAAAAAAGGTATTCCATATGCGTTTTATCTTAATACAAGTTAAGAATTTACATAATTTGGGTACTAAGTATTTTAGTAAAACAACAAATCTAATAAACCAAGTAACGTGCTACCAAAGTTGTGACGTTAACAATAAATCAAGAATTCGGGCCGAGACTTTCAATATAGAAACTGAAGGAAAAATAGCGAGAGAATAATATATTGCTAGTGATTAAGAGAACAAAGAAAAACAAAGGTGGGTAAGTTTTTAAGTTGTACAAATTACACTCGAAATACAAATATCTATGGTTCCCAAAATTTACAGTAGATACAATTATACTAATAATAAATATAATATTGAAAAATATTACTTATAGTAAGCGCAAAAAGATACATTTTTGTCGCATAAATTTCGGAAAATAATATAGCTTAAGTCACTTTTACAGTGAAAACAAATTTAACAACACATTAAGACGCATGTCTTGTTATAACTAACGTAGCCATTTGCTATGCAGAAAGTTTTTATTTTTTTTTTTTTTTTTTATGGGATAGGAGGGCAAACAAGCAGGCGTGTCACCTGATGGTAAGCAACCAACGCCGCCCATGGACACCAGCAACACATATATTGTTACTGTTGCGTTGCCAACCTTTAAGGGATAGGGGATAGGAAAGGATGGGGAAGGGGGGTGGACCTCCGGGTACCTCTCTCACCGAATGAAACGCGGCATGAGCCACTTTACGTCGATCTTCTGAGAGGTCGTGGTATTTCACCGGTCGAGCCGGCCCATTCATGCAGCGAACTGCTTGGCTCTACCACTGTTAATTGTGTAAATTAATCAAAATCAATTACAATAGTATAATATTTTATAAAAAAATATTAATACATATCTGGGAATTAATTAAAAAACATTCAGATAAAACAATTACTCATTAGCGAATTCCACAAAATATAAACACAATATTAAAAAAATAAACCGCAATAAATTCCAGTAATTAAATGAGTTTAGAAACCGGATATTTACTAACATAAAACATTTAAACTTTAACTTATAACGCATGCCTGTGCCGACTTGGAGAAATATTCCAATAATAACAAAGATAAAACTGAAAACTTCGCCCCTTAATCCTCTCGCTCTCCATCGGAAAGGATAATTTACTCTCATCGAAGTTGCTGAGGCGAAACGAAATGTACAAGTTGTTTAAAGCAATAAATATACTCAAAATAAAAATGTGTAGAAATTATGTCCACTATCCTTATATTCCGCTATGTCTGAAGACCAAAGTCTTTGACCAGTGCGTCTTACCGGTAATTCCCTACGGTGCCGAAACGTGGACACTCACGGTGGGGCTAGTCCAGAAATTTAAAGTCGCTCAGCGAGCTATGGAGCGAGCTATGCTTGGGGTGTCTCTGAAAGATAAGCTCAGGAATGAGTACATCCGCCAGAGAACGGGGGTAACCCACATAGCTCGTAGAATAAGCTCGCTGAAGTGGCAATGGGCTGGTCATGTCTGCCGCAGGACCGATGGTAGATGGAGTAAGAAGGTCATAGAGTGGAGACCACGTCTTGGTAAACGTAGCGTAGGACGCCCACCAGCCCGATGGTCAGACGACCTCAGAAAGGCTGCTGGAAAAGACTGCATGCGGAAGGCAGAGAATCGGATGTTGTAGCGGACATTAAGAGAGGCCTATGTCCAGCAGTGGATTGCAATAGGCTGATGATGATGATAATCCTTATATTCCAAGTCATGGGAGGTTATGATTGAATATATCTGTTATATATAGTTGTTTCTCAATTTATATATGCCAATATAATGTTTGTTAGGAAAAACTTAAATAAATATACTAAAAATAGTGATGTACATAATTTTAATACCAGAGGCAAGCATAAACTTGTGTTGCCGTGCTATCGCTTGCACAAAGTACATAAGTCTTTTCTGGGAATGGGTGTACAATTTTATAATAGAGTCCCTGCGCATATCCTGGTTCTGTCTCTCGATTAGTCGGGCGGTAAAGGATCGTCTCGTTGCTGGTGCTTATTACACCATCAATGACTTCATGACGGACAAGTAATCTTGGGACCGTCAAGTTGCTTGCTCAGCGCGGATTGTGTAGTTTGCGTGTTGAAATTTGTTCACATGTTTTGGAGTGGAGGCGCTCCGTAATAATGTCTGATAGTTATATACACTTTTCTGATTAAAAATTTGCCTTGATATTGTTTATAATATAGATACATATAAGTTTAATTTATTGCACAACGTTACCACTCTAAATAAAAGATGTCACGTCAGTTGCGCTCGACTAATATATTTGCAGAGATTTTCTTTTTAGGACGTTGATGTTAATTTGCTTGGGCCATAACTGTGATGGTCAAGTATTCTGGCTGCTACACCTTTTATGCACGAGTCTACTGTTTTGTTTACAGTAGCGATAATAATATTATTATTATTTATGTTTAATAGTTTAAAGAGAGTATCTGGCACATGAGTTTCTTGCCCAATTCTTCTCATGATAGCCCCTACACTCGCAATCGGGCCGCTCGTGGCGATTGCGTCCGTGTTTTCTTGTTCCACGGACGCACTTTCCTCAAGCGCTCGTGTTAAGTAGTTCATTTGAAACAATAAGTAAAATTTTACTTATTGACTATTTTTATGTGTCTGTGAAGACCTATGAAAATAAAACTTATTTTGACTTTGACTATCACGAAATCGTGCCGAAATGTACAAAGAAAATTTCATTACAATTAACGCAGATATTTATAATTATTTTACCCATGTACAACTCACAGAAGAATTATTTAGATGTACTGATGTAACTCGCTCGAAAAAAACAGCACCATATTGTGTCACGGTCTGGTAAAAGCCCTATGCAACAAAAAACAGTCGATACTTTCATACTTATTGTTTGCCATACCTTGGAAGCGTAATATCAGAGGTAAATAATTCAACACCATACTCCTCAAAATAATTGATTGCATTGTTCTCGTAGTTTCCAAATTAATTATAATTCGTTCAGTTACTGATTTTAATTGAATATCACTGTTTGGATTGATTATTATAACTAACAGGTGTGGTTGTTAACGAAGCTTTTAATTAGTTAATATTTTTCTTTCAATTAGTTTGCTAGAAGATCCTCATGGTCTAGCTTTTTAAATTTGCTGTAATTTCGATGGTCTGAAGGTTAAATTGTTAGATAGGGTACCAAATCTAGAAAAAAGTTGTGGGATACACCAATAACTTTACAAAATTCTGTTTTGAAAGTTTTGCATCGATGACTGAAATTATTTTTTTATCCCGCCATCTATTCAATTTAGGATGTGAAAATTTGGCAAGTCGAAGCTTCATAGCCGCTTACGGTTAGAGGAAAACTTGAAATTATAAAAAAATGTCAATGTGTTATACATAATTTCATTTTAAAGTAAAATTTTTGTTTGTGTTTTCAGTAAAAAAAGAAAAGAGTTATGAAAGTCAACGAAGCGAGTGAGGTGTGTAAGAATCGTGCCTTATGGCGCTCCGTTCTCTCTGCCTACCATGCATGGGATTTGGCGTGAAGTTATGTATGTATGTATTTTTTTTATTGGATAGGAGAGCAAACGAGCAGGCGTGTCACCTGATGGTAAGCAACCAACGCCGCCCATGGACACCAGCAACACATATAGTGTTACTGTAGCGTTGCCGACCTTTAAGGGATAAGGAATAAAAAAGGATGGGGAAGGGGGGTGGACCTTCGGGTACCTCTCTCACCGAACGAAACGCGGCATGAGCCACTTTACGTCGGTCTTCTGTGAGGTCGTGGTATTTCACCGGTCGAGCCGGCCGATTCATGCAGCGAACTGCTTGGCTCTTCCACTGTTGTAGGTATGTATGTATTTCAGTAGAAATTATTAATGATTTTACGATGTAATTTGTTAAGAAATAATATAATATATATATATAAAAATATTTATTGGAGTAGATTCGTGCTTGCCAGGTGTCGACCCCAACTTGTGACGTGACATCAGAAGGCCAAGATGTCAGTACGGTATTCTATGTTTATATTAAACTTGGGGTCCCACAAACAAAGTTAAATATTCATAATATTACTAAGAGTTACTTTGAAGTAATGTGACCTCATGCCTTAAATAATATAAATTTACATTATGTTATTGTTTGTCTTACTACCTATTTAATTTTGCATTTATAAAGTACTAGCTGACCGGCGAACTTAGTTCCGCATCAAAAGTATTGAATAAATAAATTCTGAATTTATCACTTTTTCTTCACTACATCATACTGCAAGTACAGACAAAAACCATCCTGTTGATACCCTCTATCTATCGAAATAAACCGCATTAAAATAAATTGCTTAGTTACAAAGATATAAGCATATAAGGGGACAGACAGCGGAAAGCGACTTTATTTTAAACTATGTAACTAGCTGACCCGGTGAACTTTGTTCCGCATCAAAAGTATTATCTGCTGTCCCGCTATGTTAATACTGCAATATATTCGAAAATATTTGTTTAATTTGCATGCTGTAAAGGTCCAGGATCATCTATATTACATGCACAATCTATTTAAAACACTTATTTGTATGAAAATTAATATTGTAATGTTTAAAATCGCTTCGTAAGTAGGCCATTATTTCTCGTAAAAAGTAAAAAAATAAAAATGGTGATTGTGGGTTATCCCTAAGAGATATATGCTCTATGCTCATATGCCCTCGTGGACTTTTTTGTAGACCTTTTAAAGTTGTATAATAATGTAGTACATTGTTTTGATTTATCATATAGGGGTCAGGCAGCGCTTGCGATTAAAGTTTTCAATCATGAAAATTATCACATTTTTTACTGCACTATACATGAATTATAGATCAAAATCACTCCGTTGACACCCTCTAACTATTAAAAAACCGCATCATAATCCGTTCATAGTTTTAAAGATATGCGCATTTAAGGGGACAGACAGCGGAAAGCGACTTTATTTTATACTATGTAATAACTAAAATCTCAGGTATACTAACGTGTTTGCGATAATGCTTTTAAGATAAGATAAGATAAGATAATTCTTTATTAACACCTTATAAATTACAAAAAACAAAACATACAATAATGAAAAGAATATATAAGTAGAAGATAAAGGTATAAATGGCGGCCTTATCGCTAAAAGCAATCTCTTCCAGGCAACCTTTGGAAGTACAATGTTGCTTATGAGAAATGGGTAATTTCAGTGTAATTATAAATATATATAAATATACATGTATAGATATTAGCAATTAAATATATTTGTATACATATGAATAAAATAAATAATATATTATATAATACAAATGATAAATATTAATTCAACAAGTAATACATTAATAGTAAATACAGAAAATAATGTAGACTTACTCACACAAAACGACAGAAATCCACTAATATATAATACATAACAAGTATATTATAATAAAAACCATATCAAAATCGTACTACTGTAACGTGTTGTAGTGATGCGTTAAAAGAGTTTTAAATGTAGTGATTGATTTGGCTGTTCTGATTTCCACAGGCAGTGCATTCCACAGCAGAACTGCTTGGACGGAAAAAGACTGCCCGTAGAAATGTGTAGAATGTATAGGGACTGCCAATCTGAAATTTTCCGATGACCTCAGATATTTCGAATGTGTGTCATGCAAGAACTGGAAACGTTCTTTGAGATACTTGGGGGAATTAGGATTAAATAAAACGTTATATAATAACGTGAGAATATAAGAATTCCGGCGAAAACGAATAGGAAGACCGAATGCGAAGACCAAATATAAATCTGATACAGAAATTTTGAAGTCGCTCAAGTTTGTCAAGTGAGGCTTCAGTGAGATTCAGATAGCCGGCATCGGCATAATCGAGAATAGGAAGAAGAAGAGATTGCGCGAGTGCAATTTTAGTGGCAGTAGGCAAGAAATTTTGTAACCTTCGTAAGGACCCTGCAGAAGCAAACAGCTTGCGGCTTACTTCTTGAAGTTGAGGACCCCAGGTGCCGCCAATATAGACCCCTAAATTTTTAACTTTAGTGGCTATTGGAAGATTAGTACCATTCAAACAAATCTATGGCAAAAGTGAATAATTTATTCTAGCTATCATCCTGGAGCTGCCGACAACAATAACCTGAGTCTTCGACGGGTTAATACTAAGGCCATAATCAATAGTCCACTTACATATTCGGTCCAAATTTAGATTTATAGAGTTAAACGCCTGCCATATTTTGTCAGGAGGAGCTTGCATATAAATCTGTAAATCATCAGCGTAAAGATGGTAGGTTGAAGTTAAATTTTTGGAGATTGAATTTATAAAAATAGTGAAGAGGAGTGGTGAGAGAACGCCACCCTGTGGTACACCGGCAGTCGTACAAGTCCAGTCGGAGAATTTGTCGTCAAGACGGATACGTTGCCGGCGTCCAAACAGGTAACTATGGAACCATGCAATTGCCGTTGGAGATATGTTAAGAGAGCGAAGTATGCCCAGCAGGACATCGAAATCGACGGTATTAAAAGCATTGCTAAAATCGAGTAGAGATAAGACCGTAAGGTTTCCATGATCCATGCCCAAGCGGATATCATCGGTGATGTTCACCAATGCTGAAACGGTACTGTGTCCAGGGCGAAAACCGGATTGGATAGGATTGAGGAGATTGTTTTGATTTTTTTATGATTTTCTTTACATTAGTTATTATCAAACTCACGGAACTTCTGAATTAAAATTTAATATTCATAGTTAGGATACAAGAAACGGTGATAGCATCAGATTTAAAGACTTATATAGTCGTCTCTTACAACACCCAGATTAAGGAAATTTTATATCTCAATTATTTAACTATTCCAATATCAAATTAGGTATTTATGTTGAAGGGAAAGAATGTTCGCTACATTTTATAGCTTCAGAATTATTTCATCCAATGTAACTCAGAACAATAATAATACACGAACGAAACAGATTGCGTGAACAGCGATGCCAAATACCGAATGGCATCAATAAAAAGTTTTCGTATAAAATTTGAACAACGCTCGCAAATAATTGTAACTATACTATTTGTCAAATATTATAGTGAAGCTATATTAATATTTATAACTAGTTTTGGAAACGTTTTTACTGGGTATAAAACTGTTTTTTTTAATACTTACATACAAGTATCAGTCAAAAAATTTTTTGACCCTACGACGTAAGTATACCTCTAAAAATTATAACTGAAACTTTGGTCAAACACCAAAAAGTTAATATTAGGTATTATTTTCGAGTGGTTTTCCGTAATGGTGGGCTACCACCAGGTCTTAATGAGCATATCAAGGACCTGCTACCTGGTAGTTTGTATATTCAATACAGAAATATATAAAATTTAATCTATAGCATGAGTTCAAAATCTAAGTACAGCTCAGTCCAGTTTTGTGATTGTTTATAGGCTGCTTAAAATATTATAAAACATCCGTACTAAATTAACAAATAATAATAAGCCTTTATTTGTTAGTGTTTGTAAATCATTGGTGTGAGCCCGGAATCGAATCTACGTTTTCTTGATTCAGCCGCGGGGTGCTGGACCTCTGTACCACCGAGATTCAATTTAATAAAACGATAAATTTAATATTCCTTAAAATGATAAACTAAATGGAATATTCACGATAAATATATGTTACGAGTAAATTATGTTTTCCAAAAATACAAATTTGATATCTTCCCGTTTGATATAAGAGTTAAATTGTTTTGTTCTATATCTTGTACTGATACATATATTGGTACATGTAATGAAATAATTTATTGACAGTAAAAGCATTTTATATACAAAAATCACAAACAAATAAACAACTATGAGAGAAAAACATTGTATTATTGAAGCTGTTGGTTACATCGACCATTTTATTGTTCTGTCTACAACAACGTTATGGCCCATAAACTTGAAAGACAGATAACACATCGGATCGAAAGTTGTGAATGAATAATTTAGAACGAACGAACGAGTGAACAATTCTGTTCAGGTCATCTTGAGACCAACAAAAGTTGAATGAGACCCAGCAATAAAGACGCAAGACAAGCGTCAGCCGGCGAATCGATTTCTAAAATGTCCTTTACACAATGTCAAATTTACTATAGAAACTAGTTTTTTTCGATAACATCTGCCAATCAATATTGCACTAACGTTATAATGTCATGAAAAAAACTTACTTGTCACTTTGATATTAATTTAATTAACTTGTAAACACCGGAAAAACGACACGAAACTTAGAACTTACGGAAAATCAGATCAAATTTAAATAATATTTAACCAAGTGAACATGATATTTCTATGCGTTAAATTACAAACAATTCCTTGCAGGCGCTTTGGTAATATCTCACCAATATTCATAAAGTTTTAAGTGAAAGATATCACACATCTATACTAATATAATTTAACAGTCTCGGTGGCGCAGTGGCTAGCACCCCGCTTCTGATTCAAGAAGTACTGGGTTCAAATCCTGGCACACACCAATGACTTTTCGAAATTTTCGGAAGTTACGTGTGATAAATATCGATGACTGACAACTTTGTGCCCGGTCTGGCAATTGATTGGCTACCTATTCCATTTGGGACGTAAACATAACGGCGAGACGAGGCTTACAAGCCACTGCCTACACCTTCGGGTGTAAAATGCGTGAAGTTATGTTATGTTACTAATATAATAAAGAGGAAAAATTTGTATTTTTGTATGTAATGAATAAACTCAAAAAGTACTGGACCGATTTTAATAAATATTTTTTTTTAGAAAGCTACATTATCACTGAGTAACATAGGCCATGTGTAATCATTGTCGTCATAGACATTTTGTTTGTACGCGAGTAACACCGTGAGGCGGGTAGCTACATACAATATAGCGGTACGAAGTTCGCGCGGTCTGCTAGTAATATTATATATTTCACTTCAAAAGAAAACTTAAGTTTTAGTCATACTCGAGCTACCCGCTTCTGATTCAAAAGTCATAGATTCGATTCTGTGCTCACACCAATGATTTCTTGGAATTCTTTTCCAAAGTTATGTGTGATAAATATCGATGACCTACAACATTGTGGCAATAGGTTCTCTACCTATTCTATTTGAGACGTAACATAACGGTGAGACGGCCTTAACAGCCGCTGCCTACGCCTTCAGGTAGAAAAAGGCATGAAGTTACGTTTTAAGTGAAACATAAAACATTCACTTTTCCTAGTGTACAGATACTAGGAAAAGTGAATGTTTTATGTTTCACTTAAAACGTAACTTCACTTCATATATATTTTTTAAATAACTCGTATTTCAAGCCAATAAAATTTAATGAAATAAAATATCAATTTGTAGAAAATCTCAAGCGGCACAAATACAGAAACCTTGTAGGTGACTATGTGTTTGAGCCGTTTGGGGTTGAGACTTTGGGGACATGGGGTCCGAGTGCTCGTGCACTTTACAAAGATCTTGCAAAAAGGCTGATCGAAACCTCTCGCGACCAGAGGGCTGGTCTATTCTTCGCACAGAGGATTAGCATTGCTATTCAGCGTGGCAATGCGGCCAGTCTTCTGGGCACGCTGCCAGTAGACCGAGATGCGGAGAAATTTGATTTCAGGTAGTTTTTTAATTGTATATATTGTAAATAATGTAATTAATTTATTTGTTCTTATTATTGTAAATAAATTTGTAAAACTATAGGAAATGCTTCTGTTAGTTTTTAATAAATGTTCACTAACAAACCCTGTTACTGATTTATCAAAACAAACATAATATAACTTTCACGCCTTTTTCTACCCGAAAGTGTAGGCAGTGGCTATTAAGCCTCAACTCGCCGTTATGTTTACGTCCCAAATGGAATTGGTGGCAAACCTATTGCCATACCGGGCACAAAGTGACTGATTCATTAACTGCACCTTTACATTTCTAACAGTGGTAGAGCAATACAGTTCGCTGCATGAATGGGCCGGCTTATCTGGTGAAATATTACGACCTCTCAAAATATCCATGTGTAATGTGTAATTAAAGGCAGATGTTTTGCAGGTGTCCATGGGTGGCGTTAGTTGCTTAACATCAGGTGACATGGCCGCTCGTTTGTAATATTAAAAAGTGTTTACTATATCTGCTTCCAATAAAAGACAAAATCACGTATAAAATGCTATCATTATGAAATGTGACTTGTTTTCCAATTCACGACACGTACCGACTACCAATCTTCAGTGAATTGTTTTGGAAATCTCACAAAGAAATTCAGTACCAAGTACATAAGTATCGTTGAGGCTTTCAAGGAAACTACTCTTTTACAATTACGTTCTCAATTTGTTCACAGACTTTTAAAGTGACATTTTTCAAATTTTGCTTAGTTCACTGTCAATATGGCCGACATTGCTACGTCAGATATATTAATATCGATTGTTGAATACTGCTAGTAAGCAATGGTAGAGCAATTCAATTCGCGGCACGAATGGGCCAGCTCAACCGATGAAGTACCACTTTTTCTTTTAGAATAGCAGGACAAACGAGGACAAATGGGTCATCTGGTGGTAAGGCCATGGACACATGTAACACAAATATATTTTTTTTTATGTGATGGGGGGCAAACGAGCTGGCGTGTCACCTGATGGTAAGCAACCAACGCCGCCCATAGACACCAGCAACACATATAGTGTTACTGTTGCGTTGCCGACCGCTAAGGGATAGGCAATAGGGGATATGGAAGGAAAGGGAAGGGGTGTGGGCCTCCGGGTACCTCTCTCACCGATCGAAATGCGGCATGAGCCACTTTACGTTGATCTTCTGAGAGGTCGTGGTATTTCACCGAGCCGGCCCAATCATGCAGCGAACTGCTTGGCTCTACCACAGTTAAAAAATAGTGTCATAGTTGCGTTGCCAGCCTTTAATAATAATAATATCTTGGACATAATACACACAGCGCCCACTAGTTCCAAGCTAAGTAACTAAATGCTTGTGTTATGAATACTAGATAACGGATATTAATACATATATACTTTTCTTTTGTAAATACATACTTAAAATACATAGAAAAACACCCAGACACCACACAAATATTCATGTTTGTTACAAATATTTGTGCTCGGGTGGGAATCGAACTCCCGACCGCATTGCTCCAGCCGGTAGTTTTACCAATGCGCCACGAGGCCCGTTTAAGGGAGTAAGGATGGGATGGGAAAGGCAGGGGGTGGTCCACCTGATACTTCTTAGTTACCTCTCTGATACCGAACGAAACGCTGTATGAGACACTTTACATCGATATTCTGAGAGGACGTGGTATTTCACCGGTCGAGCCGGCCCATTCATGCAGCGAAATGCATCCTCTACCACTGTTAAAGTTTACTTCTCCCAGAATATCGAAATAAAGTGGCTCATGCCGCATTTTGTTTGTTTGTGATAAGCATTTTGTTTGTGATAAGCGCTTTGAAATGTAAAGCGTTATATATCAATTTTGATTATTGTATTTTCTGTAAAGATAAGTTATATTCGTTGAAACAATACCATTTTGCGGTGGTCAAATAACAACCTCTGACATGACATTGGGGCGAGACATTTGACACTTCGGGGGTCAATCCGGGGCTGGAGGACAGGTGAGTACTTCAGTGGATCATTCTCAAATACTATTTACCCATACCGATTTATCCTTTAAAATTGTGTGTTTATTTTGAGAGATCTTGCGTATATTACAATTATTTTTAAATTTCATTTTTGTCTGTTTAATATCAGACCAAGAAGTCTGGATAGCAATTATCACGTGGAAATTAATGATTAGCCAAAAGTAATGGCAAAACAAACTTACCCAACAAAGGAACTACCATAAAAATTGGTTTATACTGGTTGACCCAGCGAACTCTGTTTCGCCTTTCGCAGAAGCAATAAGAAGAGGTAACAATAATCATTGTTGGTTATTCCTAAGAGATAAACATACCATGGCAGACTTTTTTGTAGAACTAATAAGGTTCTACATTGTTTTGATTTACCACTCAGGGTTCAGCCAGGGTTTGCAATTAAAGTGCTAAATTTAATTCAAATTTATAATATCTTGGATTGTGAATCAAAATCTCGCAAATTATCATTTTTTTACTATATTATACATGAATTATACATACGAACCCCTCATTGACACCCTCTATCTATTAAAAAAAACTGCATCAAAATCCGTTGCGTAGTTACAAAGATAATATAAGCATATAAGAAACAGTGGAGAGCGACTTTATTCCATACTATCTAATGATAAGTTATGAAAGTCAACAAAGCGAGTGAGGAGTGTAAGAATCGTGCCTTATGGCGTCCCGTTCTCTCTGCCTACCTCGCAAGGAATTTGGAGTGTAGTTATGTATGTATGAATGATAAGGCAAATAAAAGTGTACTTACAAATTCTACGACCTAGACGTATCTTTAATTAAATCCTTTCTTTTTTAGGGTTTCTTTTTTTAGTGTTATCTGCTTGTCCATAACTAAGTTGTTAAGCAATCTTAAGGTTTTCAAATATTTAATTCTGGTGAATGATTACATAAAACCTATATATACATTAGGGTGCTTTTTTTTTTGGAACTATTTTTTTTTTTTCGGCCCAATAGTGAAATTTTGTTGGAAGTACCATAAAAAAAATTCCCTGAAAGTTTGAGCCCTTAATATTAATATTAAGTACTAGACCAAGGCGTGTAAAGATTTCCCATATAAAATACACGTAAATCTTGATTTTTTTTCTTTTAAATTTTATAACTCAGAAGCATTTAATGGGATTATCTCGCCCATGAATAGGTCTTTCTCAGAATTGAACGCTCTACAAAAGTCTCCATTACAGTTAAGTCATAACTTTCACCTACGGGGTAGTACGGGCCCCTAAACCTAATTCTTCCATAAAATTTGCGTTTTTTTGGATTTATCTCGTATAAAACACTAGCTACAGAAAAAGTGTAAATGTACGTATGTGTATGTGGTGGTAACTTGAGAATTTTATACCACTTCTACTCAAAATGTCTGTATCTCAAAAAGTATCAATATTCACGATTTGGTGCCAAAGACTTTTTTGTAGGAAATTAAATTTCCTACAAGTTTGTCATTTACACTTTTTCTGTAGCTAGTGTTTTATACGAGATAAATCCAAAAAAACGCAAATTTTATGGAAAAATTAGGTTTAGGGGCCCGTACTACCCCGTAGGTGAAAGTTATGACTTAACTGTAATGGAGACTTTTGTAGAGCGTTCAATTCTGAGAAAGACCTATTCATGGGCGAGATAATCCCATTAAATGCTTCTGAGTTATAAAATTTAAAAGAAAAAAAATCAAGATTTACGTGTATTTTATATGGGAAATCTTTACACGCCTTGGTCTAGTACTTAATATTAATATTAAGGGCTCAAACTTTCAGGGAATTTTTTTTATGGTACTTCCAACAAAATTTCACTATGGGGCCGAAAAAAAAAATATAGTTCCAAAAAAAAAAGCACCCTAATATACATACTTACTATAAAACTCCCTAGCGTCGTTCCGCAGATATAAATATCTAGCCGCTCTACTTATACTTCGATGACCGTAGAAAAAAGGATATTTTTTTTACTTTTACGACCGAAGCTATTAATAGATAAAAATACAATTTTATAGTATCTGATTTTTCTATAATTTTACACCTTTACTACCCCAAGTTGTAAGCAGTGGCCGTTAAGACTCGACTCTCCAAATTATTACTTCCCAAATGGAATATGTTGCGGTATCTATTGCCGTACACCGGGAACAACTTTGTTAGTTATTTACATATATAGCACATCACTTCCAAAAAGAGCAGACGACATTTTCATTCAGAAGCGGGTGCTCAACTTACGGGTCACCTAATGATTTGTTAAAAATGTATTAATCAAAATGAAAATTAATTAAAAGTATGACCTCCTCACAGCCTACTTATTACATTATAAACCTTTACAATATAATTACGAGTATTACACATTTATTTACCGGCTTTGTGAAATATGAAATTTACGAAACAGAACTTCACCTCATTAACATTCGCGACGTGTGTCCTCGACGAATTATTTAATGGAACGAGAATTTAAATGGTCCAGGAATACATTATAACTGCAAATTTATTCGTTTAGGACTCCATTGAGTGTTTGGTTAAGTGGAAGGGCTTATTTATTGAATAATTGAACATTTATGTCTGAAACATTCGAGTTGAATAAATAATAAAATAAAAAGCCTTTTTATTTCTTGTAAGAATACTAAGTGTTAGTTTACAAAGCATAGGCTACATTTAAAGTATGTATGTATTAAAAAAATAAAGAAATTAATATTATTCCTAATCCTTATAACATTAAATATATAGCCTAAAATAAATCTAAGTGAGTGAACATAGTTGTATATATATTAAGTAATAAATGTTAGTTTAATATAGCCTAAGTTTAATTAAATGTATCTATTTATGTTTGTACAAGAACCCCTCCGCAGGTGAAGGCCTCCTCCAAGGAATGCCATATTTCTCTATTTTGTGCTGTTTGCATCCAATTTGGGCCAGCCGTCTTAATTATTTCATCCGCCCATCTCGTAAGCGGTCTTCCTTGGTAGCGTTTCCCACTTGGACCATTCCATCGTGTTGCCCTTATGGTCCAGCGCTCATCTGAAAGTCTTGCTACATGTCCCGCCCATTTCCATTTTAGTCTTTTAGCATATGTTAGGGCTTCTGTAGCTTTGGTCATGCTTCTTATCTTGGTATGCCTTATTCTCTTTATTTTCTTTATATTGAGCATGCTACGCTCTAGGCCTCGTTGACATGTTGTTATCTTGTTTATGACTTTGTTCGTGTATTTCCAGGTCTGGGAGGCGTACGTTAAGCATGGTAGAAGGCAGCTCGACATAGCTTTTGTTTTTAGGTGTACAGGCAGATTGCTTTTGAAGATTTCCTTCATACTCCAGTATTTATTCCAAGTTTGTTGGATCCTCCTCTCAACTTCTAAATAATTACTGTCTTTGTCAAAGCTTATTTGTTTCCCTAGGTATATATATTTGTTAGTGTATTTCAAAGTTTCGTTGTTGACAGTTATTGTCTTTTCTATGCTGTGTGTCATTAACATAGTTTTCGCTAGGTTCATCTCCAGTCCTACTTTTGTACTAACCTGGTTTAATGAGTGAATCATGCTTTGTAGCTGTAGGCTTGATTCTGACAGTAGTACTAAATCGTCAGCAAATCGTAGGTGGCTGAGGTAGTTGCCATCGATATTTAAACCGCTCATTCCCCAATCCAGCTTTCTGATTATAAACTCCAATATTGCTATGAAGAGCGCCGGGGAAGTCGGGTCGCCCTGTTTCACACCTCTTTCAATAGGAAAGCTCGGGCCGATTTTTTCCAGTTTCACTCTCCCTTTGTTGTTGCTGTAGATACATTTTAGCACTTCTATGTATTTTCGCTCTACTCCTTGTTCTTGTAGCGCACTCCAGATGCTTGAGTGGGAGACGGTGTCGAAGGCTTTTTTGTAGTCTATATAAGCTATATATAGAGCTCTTTGCTTTTCCTGGTATTTATTAATTATTAATTCTAGAGTATAGATGTGGTCTATTGTCGAGAAATTCTTTCTAAATCCCGCTTGTTCTACAGGTTGCATAGCTTCTATTGTAGTGCTTATTCTTTTGTTTATGAGTGAGGAAAATAATTTGTATAAACATGGTAGTAGGCTTATTGGCCTATAATTTGCGACGTCGTTGGGGTTTCCTTTTTTATATATAAGTATGATGTCTGACTCTGACCATTGTAAAGGTGTCTTCGGTTCTTTCAGGATGTGGTTATATAATTGAGTTAGTGGTAGAGCCAGCGATGACTGAGCCAGCTTTATACACTCGTTTGTGATGTTGTCTGCACCGGGGCTTTTACATGTTTTTAAATTATTTATTGCTTCAGTTACTTCTGCTACCGTGAATGGTGTATGACTTTTTGATAGTTCATCTGCCCGGTGGTCGTTGTTGTCACTAATAGCGTGGTCGTGAGCACTATAGAGGTTTTTGTAGAACATAGTTGCGATCTCTAGAATATCCTTGCGATTGTTTAGAGTTTTCCCTTTGTTGTCTAATCCATCTATCCATGTTTTGTTTGTCCTCAACTCTTTGTAAGCCTTTTTTGAGCCTCCTGACTGTATTAGATGTTTTTCTAGAGTATCTGATCTGTATTTGGTATAGTCGTGTTTCATACTTTTGTTTATTAGTTTATATAATGCCGAAAGTTCGTTTTTCATAGACCTCGTTTTATTATTTGTATTTTGAAGTTTTTGTCTCCTCTTTAGGAGAGCCAGAGTACGATCTGTCAATATTTTTTGGCCTGAGCTTTTCTTAGATATTTGAGCTTTTTTAAGGCTGTCTGTGATGGCTCTTAGTATTTCATCGTAGTGCGCTTGGACAGAGATATTTTCGTTTAGTTCAAGTAAGTTTGGCATATGAGCTGAAATGGATTCTTTGTACTTGTTAATTTCACTCTCGGTTTTCAGTGTCGCGTATATGTTGCTTTTGTGTGCGGACCGATTCTTTTTTCCTCGTGTGAGGGAGATTATTGCTCTAACTGGGCGGTGGTCTGAGGAAAAGTTGATATTTAGAACATCGATGTTTTGAACCATACTAGGCCTATTTGATAGAATATAGTCGACTTCGTTCTTGTACTCTCCGTTTGGTGAACGCCATGTCCATCTCCGGTTTGGTTTTTTCTTGAAGTATGTGTTTAAAATTGCTATTTTGTTTTCGAGTGCAAAATCGATGAGCCGTTGTCCTCTCTGATTCCGTATGCCATATCCGTTAGCCTTCATGATTAAATATTCGTCTGTCTTAGGTTGACCTATTTTTGCGTTTAGATCTCCCATGATTATATATGTGTTATGTGCTAGATCCATGGCTTTATATAAGTTTTCATAAAATGTTTCTATTTCATTATCTTTGGCCGCTTCTGTAGGCGCATAAACTTGTATAAGCGAGATTTTATTCCCCTGTATGTTAAGGTTAAGTAGGGCGACTCTATCTGAGATTCCAATGAAGCTTTCGATGTTTGACTTATGTTTCAGATTGATTAAAAATCCGACTCCATATTGTCTCTGTGAAAGTCCCGAATGGCAGAGTATATAAGTATCATATTCTTCGATTTTTGTACCTAGGCGACGAGTCTCCGACAGGCCTAATACATCGTAATTTAAATTTTTAAGAGTTGAATATCAAATTTTAATAATTATACTTGCCGTTGACCGTAACTCCGCACGTTTTACGTTTTTCTTCTTACGAGGGTAACATTTTTTACAGTGATCTGTTTTGAATTAGACAAGGTTTATGCTTTTAATAAAACATCTTAATCAAACGATTAAAATCGGTTTAGAGATTTCTCCGCTGTCAAATTGTGATTATATTTCAAATCAGTTCCGTAGTTATACATTAGTTAAAGATTCTGCAGTGATATTTACGTTATGTACGTAAACAAGACAGTAAGTCAGTCGCAGTTTTATTACAGACTAGCTGATCCGGCGAACTTTGTTCCGCAACATAAGTATTAAATTAGTAAATTTTGGATATTAATATGTTCAATTTGTGCTAGTTAACGCGTAGCCTCTTAGCCGGTACTACTGCGCGACGTAACTGTCCCACTTTGTTAATACTGCAATATCTTCGAAAATATTCCTTTAAATTAAAGGCTGTAAAGGGCCATATTGATCTACATAACATAACTTCACGCCTTTTGTTACCCGAAGGTGTAGGCAGCGGCTGTTAAGCCTCGTCTCGCCGTTATGTTTACGTCCCAAATGGAATAGGTGGGGAACCTATTGCCATACCGGGCACAAAGTTTGTCAGTCATCGGTATTTATCACACATAACTTCCGAAAACAATTTCGAAAAGTCATTGGTGTGAGCCAGTGTCTGGAATCGAAACCCGGACCTCTGGATCAGAGGCCGTGCGCTCGTCCACTGCGTAAAGGGCCATACTGATCTATGTTACAAATATAATCTATTTAAGACACTTAATTGGATGAAAATTAATGCAGTAACGCTTAAAATCGCTTCGTAAATAAGCCATTATTTCTCGTAAAAAGTACAAAAATATAAATCGCCATGGTGCGTTATCGCTGAGAGATAGACATATACCATCGCGGACTTTTTTGTATACCTTTTGAAGGTGTATAATAATGTGGTATGTTAGGGTTCAGTCAGCGTTTGCAAATGAAGTGCTATATTTCGAACATTATCAGTTTTTATTTGCTACAGTATGCATGAATCACAGATAAAACCCACCCCGTTGACACCCTCATCTATTAGAGAAAACCGCATCAAAATCCGTTACGTAATTTCAGTAATAAGTAAGTTTTAAGCATATAAGGGGACAGACATAGATAGATACATAGATAAGTACTTCGCATTAGATACTTTGCATGTAGTGTGCAGTGAATCCATTTTCCAATAGTACATAATTTACGCATATTGCAGATTAGAGACCAATACCCATTTAATGTAGTTCATATGTATCCTGGGTATTCACTTGGCGTCCATCGAAATTTATTGATTGGATGAAGTACTTGAACATCAAAACGCATACCTAAGGCTAAGATATATTCATAAATCATGTAGACATACATAATCTATATATTACATGAGTAGCGATATCTATGTATAGTAATAGTGATGACGTAGCAAGTTAAGATATAAGGCATAATGAAAACATACGGGTTAATATATTGTACTTAAGTAACCGCCACAAAGATCATGGAATTTAATCGCTGAGTTAATTTCATATGTCACAACGAAAAGATTTAGAAATTATTTTATCATTAGGTACATTTTTTTCTTTTTTAGAAAAGTAAACTACCTTATTTTCCCCATTGCTCGTCTATCGCTAATCGTTTCTTGAACCACATGCTCCGGCTCTCCCAATTTTGATCGCGTTTACCCTACTTTCAAGCACAGATCCTACTTTAAACGATAAGAAACATATTAAATATTAATAAAAACAAAAAGATAGCGTGGAACACTGGCACATATGAGTAATAGTCTATTCACTACACGATCAGCTGATGCGAACCATATGCGTCTGCACATTAGCTTTGGCTGCTTTATCGAAGATTTTCCGAGGAGAAAATGCCGCCCGTCACGCGACATGCGATAGATGAAAAAAAAAATTAAGGACTTGTTTCACTTTAAAATATTCAAATTATTGATTGATATCTGCAGCTTCTTCGACCAAAATAAGTTCTCGTGTTATCCAAAAGCCGATCCAAATATCAGTAATCGTCGTCGCTCATCAATGTAACTAATTGGGCGTATAATTTATGCAGGCGGTCACTTTGACTAATGGCTTCGGTCTACACGCGGACCGCTTGCTCGAGGCGTGCAAAGCCACCGGCGCAGATTAGTCTGTATCGACAGATTGGACAAGTGATTGGGAGGCTTTTAGTTGTTAATACGGTGAAACACTTTACTTAACTGCGAAGGGACTATATAGTAATGCAGTGTAACTATATTAAATAGTGATAGATTTAACTTGATAGTTCTTTTATGTAAAATACGATTCTATTCCACCTTGGCCCTAATAAGGTAGAAATAATATGGATTCAGCAAACTACAAATTTTAATTAACAATTCCATGACCTTTATCCGTCATAGGAACCAATTGGGATCAACAAGGAATCGATGTAGTACTAATACAGGTATAGAATTGTTAAAATCAATATTCAATGCGTGGGAAGAATCACACGATGCTCTAGAAAGTTATTTTGTTGCGATCTTTCTTAGGCTTTTGATTGTGTTCACCATAAAACCGTCATCATAAAACTTCGACATTATGGCATTAGGAATAAAGCACTCAAACTTCTGACTTCTTTCTTGAAAAATTCAGAAGGTATAAATGAAACACAGTCATCTAGTACCATGGTGAAAATAGGGGTGCCGCAGGCGTCAATTATAGGACCATTTTTATTTTTTGGTATATATTAATGGCGCACATTGGGAGAGGCCTATATCCAGCAGTGGACTGCAGTAGGCTGATGATGATGATGAATGGCTTACCCTATTATGAAAGGGACAATCAATCAAGACATTGTGAATTTGCTGATGGTACATCATTATTATTTAAAATTAAAAGGCCACTTCACTCGCTATCCTATCTCAAAGTCCGGCGACACAATAATAACACTAACTGTGTTGCTGGTATCTATAAATAATCTATAAGATCCTATCCTATTTATGCTATCCATGGGCAGTCATGGGCCTCTAGGCACTCTAGACACTCACTTACCACCGCGCCACCATGCTCGTCTATCACATAAAAAACACGATCGTATATATACAATATTACCTAATATATAACTAAAATACGTTGACATGTATTTGAATAATCCCTTATTGACTATATGTTCCCGACGTCGTCGCAAATTATGTGTTGTACCAATAAAAACTTCAGTATTAAATTTAATCGTGAAGCACATGCACGGTTAATATTGGCCAACTCTTATAAAAAATCCCATTAAAATGAACGTTAACCCGAAAATAAAGTTATGTGAACAGGCGAAGTTAAAAGTGGCCCCGGCCCGGCCCGGCCCGCCGCCTCCTCCTTGCTGGGAATATGCAAAATATATTACACATTAAATCAGGTTTGCAACAAAAATATTTTCGCCTGCACTCCGTACGGAAATCCACGTTGCATATGAAAAATTTTCTTTTAAATATGAAAAGTTCTAAAAGAGCGGTGTATAAGCTTCATCTTTAATTCAGGTTTACTATTCTGTGATAGAAGGAGGGAAATGGGTACAGAAAACATCTCTTGCCTGGTGATAAAAATATGTATTTTATAACTTATTCTTGATAATATTTTTTTTTTAAATAGCAAAAAGGTTTTAAGGTAACCCTATTAAGAGTGTGTTATCATTAAATCTCTTTTAGAACAATATAACTTAGTTACGAAACTGTAAGCACGGGATGTATATTATATTTTTAATGTAAATCGATGCCGTAAAAAAAATAAACTAAATTAAAATTAGGAGACAAAAATATTCCCAAGTAACTGTGTTAAACTGGTCTAACTGAAAAGATAGGTTAAACGCAGAATTCTCATTTGGACTTTGAAAATTTCATCAAAGCTGTACTGTAATTAGAGAAGAGCCAACTCGTCAAGGGTACGGGTTTGCCGAGTTTGGCTAATGTTTTGAACAGTTAGCACGCATCAAAGTTTACTCACGCAGTGTTGAGTTGAAAGAGGCTTTATACTGTACGACACGACTTTTATTATTTACTATATTTATACATCTATACATACATTTATAACTTCAGATAATGTCGATGTTAAAGTAAGGAGGGGCTTTGATTCGGGCATGTAGAAAGAATGAATGATACTAAATTGATATACCATGTAAAAACGCAAGGATGCAGGAGTCGAGGACGGTCACGATAAACTTTCCATTACCAAATTGATATTTTTTTGATTGAATAGTATGACAAAGAGGAACAGTATGAGTTCTGAGAATCGTAGAACGGAATTAGGTATGTAGCAATTACTCCTTATTACACCAGTTATCTACTAATAAAGACTGACAAAAATTTTGAAAAAATGTGCATGTAACCTTTCACTAAGTGGCCCCGGCCCGGCCCGGCCCGCCGCCTCCTCCTTACTGGGAATATGCAAAATATATTACACATTAAATCAGGTTTGCAACAAAAATATTTTCGCCTGCACTCCGTACGGAAATCCACGTTGCATATGAAAAATTTTCTTTTAAATATGAAAAGTTCTAAAAGAGCGGTGTATAAGCTTCATCTTTAATTCAGGTTTACTATTCTGTGATAGAAGGAGGGAAATGGGTACTGAAAACATCTCTTGCCTGGTGATAAAAATATGTATTTTATAACTTATTCTTCATAATAATTATTTTTTTTAAATAGCAAAAAGTTTTTAAGGTAACCGTATTATGAGTGTGTTATAATTAAATCTCTTTTAGAACAATATAACTTAGTTACGAAACTGTAAGCACGGGATGTATATTATATTTTTAATGTAAATCGATGCCGTAAAAATAATAAACTAAATTAAAATTAGGAGACAAAAATATTCCCAAGTAACTGTGTTAAACTGGTCTAACTGAAAAGATAGGTTAAACGCAGAATTCTCATTTGGACTTTGAAAATATCATCAAAGCTGTACTGTAATTAGAGAAGAGCCAACTCGTCAAGGGTACGGGTTTGCCGAGTTTGGCTAATGTTTTGAACAGTTAGCACGCATCAAAGTTTGCTCACGCAGTGTTGAGTTGAAAGAGGCTTTATACTGTACGACACGACTTTTATTATTTACTATATTTATTCATCTGTACATACATTTATAACTTCAGATAACGTCGATGTTAAAGTAAGGAGGGGCTTTGATTCGGGCATGTAGAAAGAATGAATGCTACTAAATTGATATACCATGTAAAAACGCAAGGATGCAGGAGTCGAGGACGGCCACGATAAACTTTCCATTAAAAAAAATAATTTCGGAAATCATATTAACCGAATAATATGACTAAGACGAAGAGTATGAGCTCTGAGAATAGTAGAACGAAATTAGGTATGTAGCAATTGTACCTTTTAGCAATCTTACTGTCTACTCCGCAAGGGACTTGGCGTGGGTTATATTTATAAACAAGCTGACCCGGCAAACTTTGCTTCACCTCGAAAGTAATAAATACAATATTGTTTTCTAAGAGAAAGTACCCTAAGTTACTCATTATTACACCAGTTATCTACTAATAAAGACTGACAAAAATTTTGAAAAATGTGTACGTAACCTTTAACTAATGATCACACGGTTATTATCAATTTATTCAGTAAACTTAACATTTTCACTATGGTAAAGTACACGAATAAACATCGCTTGCAAATTATAAAAAAAATTACAGAAATTCGTAGTCAGTGACCACTACTTTAAATGCATTAGCTCCGATTTTGGTAATAATTCTCGCCCTAGTGGACCGGCAGGGATAAGTATATTTTTGGCTCGACTAAGAAGACATAGCATTGGACGATATGTTCAATAAGACGGTGCCACATACGCAAGCCAAATAGCACAAGTTGCAATCAATTTAATGAAGAATAAATTTAATGAGCGTGTTATCTTAAGAAATGGACCGGTCGCTTGGCCGCCTCGTTCGTAAGATTTAACTCTTCTAGATTGTTTTCAATTGGGACTATGGCAAGTTATTGATCTATTTCCACAATTCAACGAAGTTAAGTAAGAGCTAGCTCAAAGCCAACATTGAATGGGAAATAGCAGTTGTCTCAAAAAGTTTGCATTTTATTTTGAAAACAATTCGTCAAATCCATAATTATCTCATATCCCTTCATGTTCATATGAATGTAGTAGAATGCAGTTATTTCAATATTACAAACAGACACTTAAATTTTATTTATAAGTATAAATTTATGTTATTTATTACATGTTTGTGGTATATTAACCGTATTGTTTCACGTAAAAACTTAGGGCGGATTTTTATTATATTTTTGTAATTGCTTATAAGTTTTGTAAATAAGTTAGGAAATAACATCATATAATATTTAGAAAAATGCTTTAGGCAATTTTTTTTTACGTATGATGATGATGAAGATGATACGGATGATCTAGTTTTAATACAGATAGTATAATAACATACGTTCTTTCTACTTGAACACGTAGGCAGCCTTCCTCCTTAAACCCAAACAAAATAATAGTAGTTTCAGTTATTTGCACCTGGCGCAATGTTAGGAGTCATCAATAATTACGAACACATAACATAAATCTATATATATATATATATATATATATATAACGCAAACATCCAAAAGTTTTTCCTTAAATTCGATTTTGAGGTCTCGTTAACCGAGGCATGTAATAATGTGATGACTTGTAACGTTTAAATCAATAACTACATGAAGTTCATAACAAAAGCTTTATGGAGACCTTGAGAGTACTCGCGACAAGGGCGTGACATACCTACTAAGAGTGAACATACAACCTTCGGAAAGGGGTGCGTTCAACATTCTTGCGGTCACCAATTTTCCCTTGTGCCTTTATGTAAAATACCCCGACAAAATTATATACACCACGACAAACATTTTGTATATATAAATAAGATTAAAGGAAATATAATGCAGGATACAAGTTTTTGTCCGAAGAAATGAATCAGCAACCATACATTCCTATGGTATCTGTTTATTTCATTTATATTAAATAAATTTCAGATACATTATTTTTTATCAGTGGTAGAGCCAAGCAGTTCGCTGCATGAATGGGCCGGCTCGCTCAAATGCCATCTCTCAAAAGATCGACGTAAATTGGCTCATGCGGCTCATGCCCCATTTCGTTGGGTGAGAGAGGTACCCGAAGGCCCACCTCCCTTCCTCATGCTTTACCATCTTACTCCCTTAAAGGTCGACAACGCAACTGTAACACTATTTGTTTTGCAGGTGTCCATGGGTGGCGCTGATCACTTACCGTCGAGTGACACGCATGCTAGTTTGCCCTCATATACCATAAAAAAAACATTTAAATGGGTTTGTACATTTATTTCATATATATGATACTAGCTGACCCGGCGAACTCTGTTTCGCATCAAAAGTAATAACTGCTGCCCCGCTATGTTAATACTGCAATATCTTCGACAAATTTGAAGTCGATAGCAGCTATAGGTTAAAAATGGGAATTTTCCATTGTTAACACCCCCGCAACCCCCCTTGTGGATGGAATTTCGTAAAATCCGTTCTTAGCTGACCTCTACACGGCGAAAGGAATAATCCTACCAAATTTCAAGTCGCTACGCCTTATGGTTCCAGAGATATCGTGATGAGTCAATATATAGGTGGAAATCTCTTATATATAAATATATAGATTTCAGTCGCATATTTAGCACTTGTCACACAATAACGAAACTATTAAAGCCGAATGTCACATACAGTCCCAGGTCATAACATTAGATGCACTGTACATTTTTGATGAATTATAATTTTAGTTTTAATAATGGCAAATTTAAACCACAATATAATTTATCTTTATATAAAAGAATTGTTTTAGATTACATACATATTATTAGTATTTATTTTTGTGAATAAAACCTTTACAGTCTCGGTGTTGAGCTCGGTGTCGAGCACCTCGCTTCTGGATCCGGAAGCCGCGGGTTCGAATCCTGACACTGGCTCACACCAATGACTTTTCGAAATTGTTTTCGGGAGTTATGCGTGATAAATATCGATGACTGAAATCTTCGTGCCCGGTATGGCAATAGGTTCGCTACCTATTCCATTTGGGACGTTAACATAAAGGCGAGACGAAGCTTAATAGCCGCTGTCCACACCTTCGGGTAACGAAGGCGTGAAGTTATTTTATATTATTAAGATATCATATACGTACTAATGTGACCCAATGTACAATCTCATATTGCATAAAGCATAAACCAACACACACAAAAGTTATGAAGCCAACCGCGCTCCATACATTTTCATCTGGAGCAATAAAATTAACATAGTGAACGCGGCGACCAACGGATTTCCACTGCACATCCAGTTCCCGTATCTTGTTGCATTAAGTATACATTATGGCATCTAAAAAGTTTCGGTGTAAATTAGACTGTTATACATTTATTATGTAATATTTTTTATCATGTCGTCGAAGTAAAGTGTAATCGTTTAAAATGAATTCTATTTAACGCAGTAGCTTCAAATTAAGTAGGTTTGTGATTAGACTATCGATATTATAAAAACATTTTGGCTGTCTAGAAGTCCTGCCGTTTCTTAATCAAGAGGTCTTAGGTTAGAACTTATGATTTTTTGAAATACTTTTTTGAAATCATATGTAATAAATATATATTACTAAGAAAATTAAACCCCATGTACGCTGCCAGTAGACATAGATGCGGAGAAATTTAATTTCAGCTAGTTTTTTAGTTATAAAAAAGCATATTTTTACTCTTTGCATATAATATAATTAATTTATTTCTTCTTTCTAATTTATTTTCTTATCATAACAAAGTCACTTTCCGCTGTCTGTCCTCTTATATGCGTATATCTTTAAAACTACGCAACGGATTTTGATGCGGATTTTTTTAATAGGCTGTCAACAGGGTGGTTTTGATCTATAATTCATATATGATGTTGTAAAGAAAAAATGATATTTTTTGAGATTTAGCACTTTAATTGCAAACGCTGGCTGAACCCTAAGTGATAAATCAAATCAATATTCTACATTATTAAACACCTTCAGAAGGTCTACAAAGGGCATATGTCTATCTCTTAGGGATAACCCACAATGACC
This sequence comes from Euproctis similis, assembly GCA_905147225.2. Lineage (NCBI taxonomy): Eukaryota > Metazoa > Arthropoda > Insecta > Lepidoptera > Erebidae > Euproctis > Euproctis similis. Next base: position 21,420,168 of record LR990106.1, read on the forward strand.
ATTTTTATTTTGTTACTTTTTACGAGAAATAATGGCTTATTTACGAAGCGATTTTAAACATTACAGCATTAATTTTCATCCATTTGTCATAAATAGATTGTGGGTGTAATATAGATGATTCAAGCCCTTTACAGCATGCAATTTAAACGTATATTTTTGAAGATATTGTAGTTTTAACAAAGCGAGACAAAGATTAAAGCCGATAAAAAGCACAAATTGACCCTCATGATATCCAAAATCTACTCAATAATACTTTTGATGCGGAACAGAGTTCGCCGCGTCAGCTAGTCTATACTCGTATATATAAAAGAAAGTCGTGTTTGTTACAACACTTATAACTCAAGAACGGCCATACAGATTTGGCTGAAAATTGGTGGAGAGGTAGCTTAGAGCCAGGAATCGCACATAGGATAGGAAAATATGGATAAATTGCGAGGAAAATACTAAAAAAATAAAATTTAATTTTCCCATACAAACGATTCGTAACCACATTTTGACACACAAGGAAATTTGACCTTTAAAAACATATCATAAAGTTCATTGTTAGTGGAAAGGTTCCAGGTAAGCAGTATATTAGCAGTATATATAGACGTAGTCTTTAAATGCTGGCCTCATCAGGAAGCTCAAAGTCGCTCAGCGTGCTATGGAGCGGGCTATGTTTGGCATCTCTCTACGAGATTAAATCCGAAATACGGAGATCCGTAGACGTGCGGGAGTAACTGACATAGCCCGTAAAGTTAGCACGGTGAAGTGGAGGTGGGCAGGCCACATCGCTCGAAGAACCGACGAACGATGGGGAAAGAAGGTTCTAGAGTGGCGACCACGGACTGGACTGTGCAGCGTAGGCCGTCCCCCCACTAGGTGGACCGACGACCTAGTGAGAACCGCTGGGAGTCGTTGGATGCTAACGACACAGGACCGGGAGTTATGGCGTGCTAAGGGGGCGGCCTACGTTCAGCAGTGGACAGATCTAGGCTGATGATGAAGCAGTAATATTGACATTAAACTTTCAATCGAATGTCAAAATTTGTTGTGGCATGTTATTGTAATATGTTTGAAGTATTGCAATTTATAAATATTAAAAATAAGTAAATATTTGGATAAGTTATTTCTAAACTAAAATCTGTGTTGAAATTTAAATAATCATGCATTGGTTTAGAGTTTGGAGAAAGCATCACAGAGGCGGTAACAATAACCAGCAACGGGATTCCATTTTTGTCAAAGTTGTTTAAGGTTACCACGAAGAACGTGACAATCATTTATCAGTTCAGGTGGCATCTACTAAAGATGAAAAACATGTGGTGAATCCGCTTTCTCTGATCAGTCCAACTTCCTCATCGTGAAACTCAAGAGCGGATCAATAAATTATGAGTACATTTCGTACAAACTTATCAATTTGTAACGTTGCCGTCACTATTCTTCAATAGAAAGAACGGTACTTTTTTAGAAATTAGGATGTTACGTTTTGAACTCGGCAACTTAGTGACCAGGATCGACAGGATACTGGAAGAGCAATGCAAAGATCACCAACTATTTGGACAAATTGAGACAATTAGAAGGAGCCAAATCTTTTGACAATATATAAGTAGATAGTTGGGATGGATGACATCAAGGGGGATAAGGGCAGGAAAACGGTGATGAATTTGTATGGGAAAATAAAAAAAGTTATGAATGTACATTAGTCAAATAACTACAATTAGAAATTGTAACAATATACGTTGTGTTTTTTGTTGTTTTTTTTGGGATAATGTGGCACTTTTTTGCTAAGTACTGTCACGTTGAGTGACAATGTCAATTTACATCATAATAAATTTAGGCTTCAAAGAGCCGGTTTCCGGGTCATAAATAAAAATACAACTGTAGGTAGTATACGAAAATTAATAAATAAAATCATATTCTATAAAGTAGGTAGGTAATTATTTGATATGACAGACTGACCAGACATTTTGAAATTGGACAGGATATTCGGCCATTTCATTTGAAACTCTTACCAAGAAAGGAGCCAGAATAACCTAAACCTTCAACTAAACTTTTGATTTTATTGGTGAGTGGTTTAACCAATTTATTTCACCCTAATAGCTAAGATATTATTGCCTGCAGTGCCGTGAACTTGATGTGCCTAATTTGTTAGAATTATTTCATGTAGTTTACTTTTTCATGGAAAAGAGTATAATCACATATCTCATCTTAAAGTTTATAATTTCATTCATTTCAGACTCTCCTAATAGCAGCATATTATTTTTATATATATTACAGTAATTTCCTATATAAATTATTCTGTACAATTAAGATAATTTTACAAATCAAGTAGGTAGTGGTAACCTACCTACATTATTAATTATGTTGTTGAATAGTTTGTTAATCTAACTCTTTTCCAAATTTATATTTATGTTTATATATTGTAGGGTTATATGCTTGATCCACCCTGGGCATTTTCCAAATTACTGGCATGTAACACCACTGTCTACCCATTCTAAGAAATGGGGGTCGGTGGTGGCACTGATTGTCGATGCCAGTGAATGGGGATGCTCAGGGGCTGTTACTGGCTGTTTTCCAGACTGGCTGCCCTCTACCTTTACCTCGACTTCATCTCTACTTTCATCTCTACTTTCACATCTACTTTCTTCCACTTTTCCTGTCGACCAACTGACAGTGAAAGGCAGCCCGCCAACATCTGGGAGGAGACTTCAGTGGAGCACCGGGACACCCCTGCAGTGAGCCTTCGCGGGTCACTCGGCATCAGGTCGTACCTGCTCCCTTCTTAAGATTTGGTAGCCACAAATTGAGGAGCAACTCGGCATTAAAATAAATTTAATTCTAATTGTCGAGCGAGAATTTTTATTTTTATGAACCCCGACCGCGTTACAGTACGCGAGAACTTTTCTCGCTTTAACTAATTAGATATTGTAATGCCGAGGAGAATACGATGGTAGTCGCAGCCAATGTAATGTGCGAAGTGCCATCTCACGTGCTAGCGAGAAATTGATCAAGGAAGAGCCGTATTGCTATGTCAGAATTGCTTTCTTTTAATATAGCCGTTTTGGGCACATCAAACACAAAAACAGCTACAAACATAATGAATTTGGAACGAGCAGCATTTCATTATGGTCTGGCAATAGATTTCTGTTCGAACAGTTCGGTACAAATTGGCGAAATGATAATAATTTGTAAATATTGTTAGCCGTTGAAATACAATGATCCTATGTAGGTACTGTTTTATGTTGTGCCGGAGGCAAAGTAAAATTACCACAGTTGATGCCACCAGCAGATGCGTTAAGCTCTTTAGTTTCTAAAAACGATTCTAAGTATTTCTTGACCAATCAATAAACACATAATTAAACTAATAAATAAAATCGGTTTGCCTATTTGCAATGTTCAAATAACCGCTGCATATAATATACTTATATAAACGGTATATACACCAAAATAACATATTTTAGAATTTTTGTCTTTAAGTTTGTTCCACATAATCGCTGTAATGGCTGGACCGATTTTGACGGTTTCTTTTTGTATGTAACTGATGTAATAAGAAGTAACTTAGACTACTTTTATTTCAGAAAAAATCATTTATTTACTCATATAATGCTTTTGCGACGAAACAAAGTTCGCCGGGTCAGCTCGTTGTACATAAATCTATGGTAATAATTTCCATTTTGGAATTAAAAATTAAGCAAGTCTAGCAGTACCATGTATTGCGTACACCCTCGAGCATACAGACTTTCATAACTCTTGTCATACAAGCTCGTCAATTTTTAAGACTGTTGACATCGCCTTCCTCAAGGACTCGATCTATTTGGCTAGGAAAGAGTGTAGAACTATTAACTTCAACCACTACTTAGATATCCGGAATGTGCAATGGATTTAGAAACAGAATTAAATTTACTGGCTGTAACTTGTTTGAAGTAAAATAACTTTATTTAATTTGAACATAAAATAATATTCGTATTCAAATGGTTGATGACAAAATTAAATTTAAAACGAAAACTCTTTGGTATTTTTATAAAATCATTATAGTTCGTTTATTATGCTTTTTTCGTTAATATTCCACGTCTTAACATAACATATAACATACATAACTTCACGCCTTTTGTTACCCGAAGGTGTAGGCAGCGGCTGTTAAGCCTCGTCTCGCCGTTATGTTTACGTCCCAAATGGAATAGGTGGCGAACCTATTGCCATACCGGGCACAAAGTTTGTCAGTCATCGGTATTTATCACACATAACTTCCGAAAACAATTTCGAAAAGTCATTGGTGTGAGCCAGTGTCTGGAATCGAACCCCGGACCTCTGGGTCCACGTCTTCTTTTTTAAAATTCATCTCCATTCTTTATTCAATAAGTAAATTGTTTTAAAAATCAATAATATTATCTTCGACCACTATTCTAATAACATTTTGATAACACTCTGTAGGTACTAGAATTATAATAAATGGCCTATATTCAATGATGTATGTTCAAATTATAGCGCATCCATCTACACTACAGAATATGCGATTGGACGATAAAACTACAAGAGCCATTGAAATATGTTCAGTTATTTTATTTTACTTATCGTATTTTTGATTAAAAGTAATAATAATATTTATTTACGTTACGTCGTCTCAACACATGGGTAGGTATAGTAAAAAGCTACTAACAATTTTGATCATTTCTTGTAATCAGATGTCTTCAGTTTTGACCCTTTCTTTACTCAGTGGAAACCTGATTATAGTTACCACCAGCACCGAGGCGTGCCGGGCGTGCGGTGCTGTATCGGGACAATATTATCGGTCCCCTTTTTATCTCCACCAAAGACGCTCCGGAATACAAAGAGCGCTTTTCCGGCGGATAACTAACCTCCTGTTCACTCGGGTTCACTTCCCAAAGGTTCTTCTATGGCGGCAGACGGTCGGCATACGCACCCCGCCTTTATTATGGTATAGGAGGGCAAATAAGCCCAGCTAAGTGTGCGCTAAGTGACCAGCGCCGCCCACAGACATCTGCAACACATATAGATATGTTACAGTTGCGTTGCCGACCTTAAATGGAGTAGGATAAGAAAGTATAGTGAAGGGTGGGCCTCCGGGTACTTTGCTCACCGAACAGAACTAAGCCACTTTACGTCGATCTTCTGAGAGGTCCTGGTATAACACCGTTTGAGCCTGCCTATTTATGCAACGAACTGCTTGGAATACTTCCACGACAGATCAGAGGCGCGAACGGACGGCGAATTTTTTTCTGCAGTTTTTTCCTGGGTCGCCGACAAAGGTCAGCACAAACCCCCAAGCCTGCTCACTACCCACTATCGCAACTCTCTTCCAACAGTTACGTGGTTCACAATTTTCTCAATTATCAGTTACTATCACAATCACTTCCGAATAGTTTTCCAAAAAAAAAACATTTTCCTGAATATGGATTTAAATGCAGAAGAACTCAAAATACACCAATGTCTTTCTAAGAAATAAGCTAAGGTTCCAGGCCTAAAAGCGTTATACGTTCTTATATTGAGGCCGTGTAAGTAACTTTTTAGAAACCTGTAGAGAAATAACACCAGGCAAACTTGTTTCTTGATCCATCGACATTTGAAAAGTATAAGCTCAGTTATGTAACTGCACAAAAAACAAGCGACGCGTGGTTAAAAGATAGCAACCCTATTAAAAAAAAACAAAGTCAATAAATTCCTCGTGCCATGACAGTCAGTACAATGGCGCGTTAAAGTGACAAGTCGCGGCCGGTACAGTCGAGCACCGAATCGCTTTTGTATTCGATGCGCAAAAACGATGTTGACATATTGGAAGTATCGATTCACGAATACTGATTGATGATTCTTTCTTAATAATTTTATTGCAAGCTACTCGTATTTTGCTTTTTAAAAAAATGCGTTGCAATTAAGACAAATAGGTATAAAAACCGAGATTTTTATTAAAAATGTAACGTCAACATTTTTTTATTTAAATGTAATGTGACGTTACTTTATTTTTTGAGTTACTATCAAAAACCCCTATCATTGGATACTCATACTGTAGACGAGCACTAAAAATATATCCAGATAAGAGGTCGTGGTCTTTCACCGGTCGAGCCACCTCATTCATGCAGTGAACTGTGTGGCTCTACCTGTGTCCATAACTATTAAAACATCCAAATACAGAGTGTATAAAAAATTTCAGCTCAATCGGTTGCAAATATCTACTTCAAAATTGAGTCCAAACATTCACCCGAAGATACGTTTACATACATACATTGCAAAATAAAAGTAACTGAGTTTATTACTTGTTATCTTTGTAATATCAATTATATATTACTTTTTGGAACTTGCGGTCCCAAAAAGTAATATGGTGCGTTAAAAGCGTTAAACGATTGCAAGATAGATTAGAAGTTCCACTTCAAAAAGCATTCAGAAAATTTATTTGGTATCCGACCCTACGAATTTTTGAGCTTTACTGAAATACTAAAATATTTAAAAAAAATATCCGTATATATAGAAACATTACACATATATAACTTCACATCAAGCTCCTTGCGAGGTAGGCAGGCACTACAGAGCTCCATAAGGCAAGATTCATACACACTAAGCATATAAAAAAAAAAAAAGTAAAAGTGTGTGTGTCCGCTCCGACGCACGACTGGAGTTTACTCCTCAAGAACGATTATAAAATAAAATAATAAATATTTACTGTCTACAAATATGAACACATTTCTTCGTAATAGAGAATGGCGTATCGCTATAAAGAGTGTTTCTATAAAGAGCTCAGGACATTGTATGGAGTGCCGACTCTTATTTATATGCTCTGTGACTATAGCGCATAACGCATTTCGTGTGACATGCTATACTCTCTAGTACGATTTTGGTCCCCATAATTTTCATACCCCGGGCCTATATATGTAAATCGATTCTTAAGGAGTAAACTCCAAAAATATTAAAAAAAAATTGTTAACTTATCTAACATTATATTTGTTGTGAGTTAAATTAATTATGTAGGTATGTTTATCGTGACCTCGGCGAGACAAACAAATATAGTCTCGCAGTATATCAAAGAGAGTCTTAACAAAATATTAATTTTACCTGGAGTTTGTTCCAAGTTTCTCAAACACGACCTCTCTGTGTGTGTGTGTTCTTCATTATAGGAGTTAGGCTTAACTTCATTTTATTCAGTGTACAAACATAATTTATTTGTATGATTAAAATTTGCGTACTGTTTAATTAACTACACAAATAATATGCTTTTCTAATATGTACAAGTGGTAGAGCCAAGCAGTTCGCTGCATGAATGGGCCGGCTCGACCGACCGAAAGAAGACCGACGTAAAGTAGCTCATGCCGCGTTTCGTTCGGTGAGAGAGATACCCGGAGGCCCACCCCCCTTCCCAATCCTTTCCTATCCCCTATCCCTTAATGGTCGGCAACGCAACAGTAACACTATATGTGTTGCTGGTGTCCATGGGCGGTGTTGGTGGCTTACCATCAGGTGACACGCCTGCTCGATTGCCCTCCTATCCCATAAAAAAAAAAGTAAAAGTGTGTGTGTCCGCTCCGACGCACGACTGGAGTTTACTCCTCAAGAACGATTATAAAATAAAATAATAAATATTTACTGTCTACAAATATGAACACATTTCTTCGTAATAGAGAATGGCGTATCGCTATAAAGAGTGTTTCTATAAAGAGCTCAGGACATTGTATGGAGTGCCGACTCTTATTTATATGCTCTGTGACTATAAAGAGCTCAGGACATTGTATGGAGTGCCGACTCTTATTTATATGCTCTGTGACTATAGCGCATAACGCATTTCGTGTGACATGCTAGTACGATTTTGGTCCCCATAATTTTCATACCCCGGGCCTATATATGTAAATCGATTCTTAAGGAGTAAACTCCAAAAACATATACATATATACATAAGTTCACGCCAAATACCTTGCGAGGTAGGCCCAGGCAGAGAGAATAGAGCGTCATAAGGCACGATACTTACACGCCTCACTCGCTTCTTTGACTTTTATAACTGTTCATACATGCGCGTCGATTTTTAAGGCTCCTGACATCACACCTTCATCCACAGCTCGTTCTAGTTGGTAATGGAAGGTGTGTCGTGGTCGTCTTGGACCGCTTATATATTATTGTATGTTGTCCTGTAATTCGAAATGTCTTCTTTAGAAAGGCAACGCAGACGGAGTTTGAACAACATGTGCAATTGTATTCGTCTAATATTATAAGCAAATATAAGAAGTTAAAATGTTATAACCAAACAAAAGGCATAAAAACGTGAGCTTAACGTGTGAGTATTACCAACTTTCTGTATGTTATTGCAATCATTAAACGTAAGCCTAAATCCTCTTAAATTAAATATTTTACGTTGTAAATGAGATGTTATTAAAATATTCAAATCGTGTTCATCACGGGCTTTGTGTTTTTAAGTGCGGCGCGTTACGTAATAACGTCTGTTTTACTTTTGCTATCGACATTTTTGTTGTTTATCATGATGATAGTAAGATTAGTAAGTATCTAATAATAGATTTAGTATTCTTTGTACATATTACAGATTGTTATTATTAAACAAAACTACAATTTTAAGCTCGCTTTAAGTTTTCCCCGTAGCATCGCTTAAGTAAGGAAACTGTTGTTAATTTCTTTTTTTTTCTGTTTTCTCCGACTAATATCTGAAATGGTAGGATGGTTTTATTAGCAGATGATGTAATAAGGAGTAACTTACTATACTCAGTTGTTGCTTCTGAGGCTAAATAAAGCTCAGCGCGTCAGATATTAGTTAATAATATCAGCGAATTATTATTATGTATTTTTCTGAAAACTGTTTTAAATAAAAAAAAACTCTGACAAATTTGATTTTCATAATATTATTATAATGATTCATCCATGTAATATTAAGTCATACCACACCTACTTACAACTGATTAAACAGATTCTAGGTGTATAAAATTTGACAAACTCTGTATAATCTGTCGATCCGGAATGGGTGTTACCGAATATTATTATCGAATCGTATCGGAAAGTTCAAAACATTTTTCATTAACGAAATGGCGGGTCGAAATTTCCATTTGATGCCAAGGTGAAACTCAAAATTAAGGAGTTCGCCGTCGCAATTTTAGAACAATGACAACTGTTTGACAATTTACAAAGTTTGCCGTTTGACGTTTAGGCTGCCTCGCAAATTTGAAGTGCTTATCACACCTAGGGTAAAACCCCTTCCAGTAGAATGTCGCATTAAAATTTTTAAAACATAAGTTTTTATTTTAGTGCACTGCCTTATTACAGTAGAATCTATACTTCATATATAAAATATGAATGTAAGTTTGTTTGTTACGCTTTCACGCGATAACTACTCAACCGATCATCATGAAACTTTGTACATATATTCTTGGAGGTATTAGAAGTAACAAAGGATACTTTTTCCTTCTTTCTTTAATTTACATATATTTGCACCCGAAGGTAAAACTTATAATATCGCCTACAAAAATATCCTAAATCTCCCTCTCCTCTGCATTTGTATCTTACTAGCTGACCCAGCGAACTTTGTTCTGCATGAAAAGTAATAAATTAGTAAATTTTGGATATCATGAGGTTCAATTTGTGCTATTTATCTGCTTTAACTGCTGTCCAGCTATGTTAATACTGCAATATCTTCGAAAATATTCGTTTAAATTGCATGCTGTAAAGGGCCAGGATCATCTATATTACTTGCACAATCTATTTAAGACACTAAATTGGATGAAAATTAATGCAGTAATGTTTAAAATCGCTTCGTAAATAAGCCATAATTTCTCGTAAAAAGGTAAAAAATAAAAATGGTCATTGTTGGTTATCCTTAAAAGATAGACATATGCCCCCGTGGACTTTTATGTAGATCTTTTGAAGGTGTTTAATAATGTAGAACATTGTTTTAATCTATCACTTTGGGTTCAGCCAGCGTTTGCAAATGAATTGCTAAATTTCGAAAATTATCATTTTTTCTTTACGACATCATTTATGAATTATAAATCAAAACCACAACGTTGACACCGTCTAACTATTAAAAAAAAACTGCATCAAAATCCGTTGCGTGGTTTTAAAGATATAAGCATGTAAGGGGACAGACAGCGGTAAGTGACTTTGTTTTATAATATGTAATGATAAAATTTTTAAAGTTCAAAACAGATAAACATATTTTACCGTTTTATGTTGCATTTCGATAAAGTATATTGTAAGTATTTCAAACGTCATTGTATGTTGTAATTTTAAAAATTGATAATCCCAGCTAAGCGAGAAAATATAGTTATCATATTGATTCATTTCTATGGTAATGATCTTTGATACTTTTTTAATGACTTCAATAGGTACTTATTGTGTGCCATAGAAGAAAAAAAAATTTCCACAACTAAAAAACCTTTTTATGGGATAAGGGGGTAAATGAGCAGGCGTGTCACGCTATGGCAAGCAAGGAACGCCGCCCATGGACACTATAATACAGTATTACCATTGCGTTGCCGGCCCTTACAATGGGATGTGAAAGGGGTCAGAAGTGGGATAGGAAGGGGAGAGGGGAAGGATGTGGGCCTCCGGATACCTCTCTCACCGAGCGGCATGAGTCACTTTACATTGGTATTCTGAAAGGTCATGGTATTTAACCATTCTAGCAGGCCCATTTATGCAGCGAACTTGCGTGGCTCTACCACTATTCGAACTACAAGTGATGTATTATTTTGCATTCTATTTTCAGTTTATGTGTTCTAAATTATTTTTTTTCGAATCAGTTCTCTCTCTCTCTCTCTCTCTCTCTCTCCCTCTCGCTCCCTCTCTCTCTCTCACTCTCTCTCTCACTTTCTCTCTCTCTCTCTCTCACTCTCTCTCTCACTCACTCTCGAATTTCGAATACACGAACGCCCTTTCGCATTCTTTCTTATTTCAAACAAAGAGAAATACGTGTAGTAATAATTCAGTAGAACTACATATCACAAGAACAGCGCTGAGAATAGAATATTAAAGCGGGCTAACTCATACATCTTGGATCGGTACAGGCTATTTCGCTCATGAGGTGGCCGAATGCGGACATCTTGGCTATGTTAGATTGGATTGTGTAAACCTTACCTTAGTTATTGAATGTATATATTTTTTCATGAATCTTCTTAAAAAAAATTAAAGAGATAATATTTTATTGATCATATGCATTGATCATATTCAAATATTTTTATAATTCAAAAATAATAAGAAACTATTGAGTTGCCATAGTAAAAACGTTTTGCTAAATAATCATACCCTTATATGATGACCTTATAAGCATTCCCATGATTTTTTTTTTCCTAATCTGGGCAATTTGTGGCTAATTCTGAATGAAGTATGTATAAAAATAGGTAAAAAAACTTTTTAAGTTAAACGGTTTTATGTTAAACATACATTGCAATGTTTAAGATAAATGTACTAAAAACCAAAAAATAATTAAATAGATACAGTCGTGGGAATTATAAACATATGCATAGACTAGACTAAAATAAAACCGTGGGGCACGTCAATTGTCTACAATCGTTGATTAAAATGTTTGTTTTGTAATGTTATACTATAATTAGGCAGTTGTTCAACCGACAACGATGGACGTGTGATAAGTAGGGCTAGAATGTGGAAACAAGCTAGCAAGCTCGATTATAAGCGAGTTTTAGGGTTTCATAGTGGTGAGCGAGTAGTACTTTTATCATATGTTTTGTCGATTAAAGACAAACTACGAGCAGTGAAACGATTCCTCGCCAGCCAGCAGTGTGAATGTCCAACGATAAACTAGTTGAAACATCTCTTTTATTTACATGGAGTGTATAACTATTGGAATTTCCATGAGCAGGAAAATAGTAAGTAATTTCCTCACCGTCTGCGGCCCAACTGCCTAACGACGAATTAAACGATTCTTCTATCGCACATTAAGTCGATAATTTGTAGACAATTGACGTGCCCCACGGTTTTATTTTAGTCTAGTCTATGCATATGTTTATAATTCCCACGACTGTATCTATTTAATTATTTTTTGGTTTTTAGTACATTTATCTTAAACATTGCAATGTATGTTTAACATAAAACCGTTTAACTTAAAAAGTTTTTTACCTATTTTTATTTTCTAGTTTTTATTTCGCATTCTGTTTAATTCATTTAGTGCTTGCATTATTGCAAGGTTTCTTGCCCGTTAGTTTATTGCAGTCCAACTTCTCTATACGTAGTCCCTGCAAAGATCTTACTCTACTAAGAGCCACGTAGGCTTGACCTTCTTCAAACAGTTTCGCACCTAAGTATACGACTGCGTGATCCACAGTGCTGCTATTTCTATCACCTTCACTTTCTTTAGCTCGTTTTGCTTTATACTTTTCTTTCGCTTTTTGAAGCCTTCGTTTACGTTGTGTTGCAGTTTCTGTTTTATTTGTGTTTGTACTTTTTATATTTCTTTTACCATTTTGTTCCCACGAGTAATGGACATTTAAACGGTCGGCCCCACCAGAGGTCCAATAAAGGGGCAAGGCTATGTACAACAAGATGCGCCTGAGTCTTGAGGGGAAAACGCTAACGACATATCATTTTTATCCACCCTAATGCCATACAGTTCTCGGCGCGTTTTAACCTTTCACCTTAACTTGGGTGGTGTACCGCTAACGACGTATCATTTTTAGCCACCCTAACGCCACACAGTCCTCAACACGATACAAAATCTTGACTTGGGTGGTGGATTCAGGCTGGATTAATCAGATACCTAAATTACAGATTCAATTTCTAAATTTAAATCTTATTATTATACGCCATTTAGTGGCTGCGCCCATCTTAAATATTGAGGTTGTATAGTGAACTGTATTCTTCTTGTCAAGCCCTTTTATTTGATACCCATATTGGTGGGATTGATAAAAAAAAATGTTATCAGCCATTTGGTAGCGGCGGCCATCTTAGATTTAAATTTTGCATAGTAAATTGTATTCTACTTGTTGAGACCTTTCATTTGACACCTATGTTGATGGGATCGATAAAACCTAAGTTATCCGCCATTTTGTAGAGGCCGCCATCTTGGATTTAAATTTTTTATAGTATATTGTATTCTGCTTGTTGAGTCCTTTCATTTGATACCCATATTGATGGGATTGATAACACCTACGTTATCCGCCATTTTGTAGCGGCCGTCATCTTGGATTTCAATTTTTTATAGTATATTGTATTCTGCTTGTTGAGCCCTTTCATTTGATACCCATATTGATGGGATTAATAAAACATAAATTATCCGCCATTTTGTAGCGGCGGCCATCTTGAATTTATAAAGATAATGAATAAACATAATTGTATTGTCACCAAAATCCAAAGCATATTCAAAATTTCAGATTAATCAGTTGACAGGAAGAGGGTGAAATTCGAATTACTAAATTTGACCCAAGAATAAATAAAACAAACGGGGTGAGCTAAATAAAACCGTTTAAAAAAATCAATGTATGCAAAAATTTAAAAATAATTTAAGTTAAAAAAGGTATGTAAATATCATGAAAATAAAATTGGACTTTCTATTTACATGGCCACAAAATTTATTGTGGCGTAATAAAGTGGGCAAATGTCGGGTTCCGTACATGGTACATACATAGCAAGCAGGTAACACATTCGAGACCAAAATAGTGTGTTCCCTTTTACTGACGATACAAATACGAGTATGTGAAGCGTACATATTAGAGAACGGTACGTTTATTTTTTCTGAAATTGTTCTGTGACTTTACTAAAACACTTCGAAAAAATACTTGCTTTAATCCATATAGCAACCAGAAGTAAGAGGAGCCCTTGCAATAAGTCAAATAAAGCTTTTTATACCCTATTTTGTTCGAGTCTGTCCTTGTTTAGTTGTTTTGAGATATTTATCAATTTATAGTTTTCTTTGAAGAGACAATGAAAGCCACGATGAACTTTCCATGAACATGTCGACCGTGTCTTATCGGACGGTGACGTCGGAGCCATAAAAACCGACGGACATATAAAGAGTTCATGATAAAAGTTATTACAGTCAAGCAAACGAGTAAACTCTATAAGAATACAGTTTTATGATCCTTGCTTATTTTTGTCAGACCTGCAGAACAAATTGCATGAAGTGATGTGGCCATAGTTGGTAATTTTTAACTATATTAAATTCACCCTCACATAAATTTCATTATACATTATATTAAGGTGTAGTAATTGAGTATCACAATTAAACTAATACTAACCATTACATTGTGTGTACAACTACAAGATAAACCAATTATTACAAAGTGATAAATGATTGAAATTCAACTAAATAATTGTAATTAAAATATATAGTTCATGGACGGTACTAGTTGATTACTGCCAGATAAACCACATGCACGTGTGCATCCTTTTCGAATAAAAAAACTCAAACATATTGTATTTATTACCATGGAACCAATCTTATTAAATTAACAGCAATCTCTGGTTCAAGCAATAATAGAGATTTTTGACTCAAAAAGGCTCGAATTCAGAGTCGTAAAGATATTGACCAAAAAAAAACTGATTGTTCTTCTGGCAACACGTATTTGATGCTTCTTTTACTACAAGAGTCTGCAGGCCAGCTAACCGTTTCCCATCAGACAGACTGTATTTAAAAAAACTATATGTGAAAAATGTGTAACTTAAGTTAAAATAGGTATTTAATTCATCCATCCTACCTTACAACAAAATTGAAAAGGATTGATAGCGGATACCAATTGTTATTACTCCATATTTAAATAGTCAATGTATTTTGCCAGTTAAAAATCTTTATACAGCAATATAAAATTGTATTTTTATATACTTGAATTGGGAGAGGCCTATGTCCAGCAGTGGACTGGAATAGGCTGATGATATACTTGAATAAGTATAATAAATATAAATTGTATCCAAGTATAAGCCGACGGAAGAGGAAGTACCTACCTACTACAAACTAAGTACAGTCTCCAGGAAATTGCGATGTATTGTGACGGTTTGTTGAACAGTTTTCGATTGATAGGAAATAAGCGAAGGATTTCTGTATATAAGTTATTACAGGAAGGATTTTTGGTTATTAAATGATTTGAACATTTTGTTGAAATTTCCAGTAAGAAATTTGAAATCACCTGAGCGGATTTTTAGCCTGTCAGATAACGCTAGATTCGGTTGGATTGTAAGACCACTCCACTATGTAACTAGCCACATCAGGAAGATTTATTTCTTTATTTTAATAAAATCAGGTTGTTATATGTATTTATCTCTAAGACTTTCGCGAATCACGTTCATGTTCATCACTCGTGAAAATGATCTCTGTAAAGAGTTCGAAACGTCGGGAAATAAATAAAATTAGTAATAAATAAACGCGATATAATCCTTAAAGTTGTTTTAATGTCAGGTTGTTATATGTTTAAATTATTTTAGTTTTTTCTTGTAAAATATTGTAAATTGTGTTATAAAATTAATAGTTTGGAACATAATTATCACAATCTTGAAAACATTACGTACTGTCCATCTTTTAATTTTTGCAACTTAAATATTAAATTAAAGTTTAAAAATATATATGTTTTACAAAGAGTAATAACATTAACAGGCCAAAAGATTTTTCATGTGCACAGTGTAGTTTTAGGTAAGTGCCAAATACAAATATTTGGCGCTTACAATGGTAAGGTTATGACATTGCCAAGTGATTTTGGCGCGTATCGCTAAGTGTCAAGTAATTTAATTTTGAGTTATTACTCAGGAACATCGCATGTGGTCTGTGGAGGTTATTTTTAGTGTGAAGATATTTTTATAATATCGTGATAAATATCTTGTACTTGAGATTTTGTTCTTTTGTTTTTTGCTTCAATTATTTTATTTTTATTTTATCTGGAAAACAAACATTGATAAATACAACTATGATAAAAAAAAATACATGACAAAACACCATTAAAAAGTTCTCGCATTTAAAAACTTATAAAACACTTATCACTAAAAGAAACAATAACACACAAATTTTACATTTGTACAGACAGAGTTATGCAGAGTTACAGGCAAAATAAAACAGGGTCAAAAGTAAATTTTAAGATAACGTAAAACAAAATCCTATATTTGATATCATGATTTGATAACACATTTATTAATCTATACTTATATTATAAAGCGGAAGAGTTTGTTTGTTTGTTTGTTTGAACGCGCTAATCTCAGAAACCACCGGTCCGATTTCAAAAATTCTTTCACTGGTGTATATTCCATTTATCGAGGAAGGCTTTAGGCTATATTATATTTTCAAATAAATTAGGGATCCATACTATAAGTCCAATAATGTAACCCAAGGTGTAAGAAAAAGACCCGAAAAAAATCTTACATTGCGAACGCTGCAAAATCTATTGATTATAGAACAAAACAATGTACTACACTTTCACAGAACATATAATTACCGACTAAAAAGTCCGCGACGCTATATGTCTAACTATTGTAGTTATCGCACAATAAGTATTTTTTTAATTTTTAAAAATAATTAAAATGAGGTCGTTTTAAAAGTTCTTTAAGTTGTACCTTGGTATTAACTCTCCTTAAAATAAATTACTTCAATATAAAAATATAAAATATTTTCATACTTATGTAACCAAAGTCATGGGTCAAAGCTAGAGTTAGTTTACAGTTAGTTCTTCACGTAGATATTGTAATATTATCTATAATTTCTTTACCACATAGACTTGCCCATCTATATTTACCTTTATATCGTGATCTGTTTTAAAATATAGTGAATTTATTTTGTTAAAAGTAATACTAATGTGCCAAATCGACATCATTTAAATTATAAAAAAAACACTCACTGTGAGTAAGACATACTGGTAAGAACATGTGGTGACCAGGTTTTTTTTTTAAATCGACGACAATGACCAATTAAAAAAAAAGTTTCAAGTAGTAGATACTAAAAAAAACTAAAGATTGACAAAAAACTTCTGACCAAGTCAGGAGGAGGGCAAAGCGTGTCACCTGATGGTAAGCAACCTGCGCCGCCCATGGACACCGGGAACACTTTTAATGTTACCGTTGCGTTGCCGACCTTTAAGGGAGAAGGATAGGGAAGGGAGGTGGACCTCCGGGTACCTCTCTCACCGAACGCAACGCAGCATGAGCCACTTTACGTCGATTTTCTGAGAGGTGGTGGTATTTCACCGGTTGAGCCAGCCCATTCATGCAGCTAACTGCTTATTATTTTCCTCATATCTGGGTTGTTAGTCGCTAATATCCAACAGCTATGCAAGTAAGATCTGTAATAATCGTGCCTTATCGCGCTTTGTACTCTCTACCTTCCCCGCAAGGGATCTGGCGTGAAGTTATGTATGTATCAGGAACTTTAATTGAAAAAAAAAAATAGTGTTAGTTCATTTATGAGGAAAGCTTTGGGATATTAATATGATCGCGGCACTAATCTTTTTAGTGAAAAATGTATAAAATATGGCGGTACGAAGTTCGCGCGGTCTGCTAGTATCTAAATATAATCAAACTACAGGAAAAGAACGATCTACCTATGCTAACTGTCTCCACACATGTAGCGCTTACTGAGTATGTTTCTTAACGCATTAGAGAGCGTCCATAAATTACGTGAGATGATTTAGGGTGGGAGGGGGTCGAGTCAAATATCATATAATCTTACGTTACGCAGAGGCAGGGTCTCGACAAATATCACGCAATTTTTGTTCTGATTGAAACAAAAAAATAAATTATACTATTTGATTTTATCAGAAGACGAGCTAGTGAGTTATGTGGGCAAGCGCCAACGGCTTGGAGTGGCTAGATCAAAAGGAAGTCGAAGGAGCAGATGATTTTACTGAAAATCATATGCATGTGTTGGTTTCAATAGTCTTTTTTTATGGGATAGGAGGGCAAACGAGCAGGCGTGTCACCTGATGGTAAGCAACCAACACACATAAAGAGTTACTGTGGCGTTGCCGACCTTATAGGGATAGGGGATAGGGATGGATGAGAAAGGGGGGTGGACCTCCGAGTACCTCTCTCACCGAACGAAACGCAGCAAGAGCCACTTTACGAGGATCTTCTGAGAGGTCGTAGTATTTCGCCGGTCGAGCCGTCCCATTCACGCAGCGAACTGCTTGGCTCTACCACTGTTATAATGTTGTTAACTGTAATAATTTTAACTGTAATAATACCTGTATACTGTTGTCATAACAATGTCTGTTAACTTCATGAAGATACTAACAAATTGCATATAGACAGTAGTCACGTAAGTCGCTGCATGAATGGGCCGGCTCGACCGGTAAAATAGTATCTTGTTTATGGGAAAAAGGGGCCAACGAGCAAACGGGTCACCTGAGGGAAAGTAAATACCGCCGCTCATGGACATCTGCAACACCAGGTGTGTCACAACAGCGTTGCCGGCAAATCAAGAGTAGATATTATTTTCCTATTATCACAGTAGTCATGATTAAATGTACTCTATTGTTAAATTTTTTTATGACTCAAAATTATATTTATAACTCTCAGCAATATTTATTACTAGTCTCAACTAGTCGTAAATAAAAGCACGAAGCAAATTGTTTTTCTTTTTCTTTCTACAATAAAAACCCAAAGCATAAGAAACCCACAATCTGAAAAATCTCACGTGAGATTGGGGGAGGGGGGAGGGGGTTTAACAAAATCTCACGACATCTCACCAATGGTCCCCCGTGTCGTGAGGTTTTGTTGTGGGATAGAAAATGTAAAAAAACACCTCACGTAATTTATGGACGCCCCCATAGGCGACGATGTAAACAAATCCAGATCTGGCAAGTCTGCAGTTAATAATTTTATCGCTAAAGGACATCTCACAAAGTATGAATTTTGTCTATAGTTAGTTACGCATCGAGGAATATGAAATACGTCAAATTTCCTTCTAGTACACACATTCGGCACTTTAATACTCGTACCTATTTCGTACAGTAATTCAGAACAGGCAAGTTTAGAATTTAGTAATTTAGAGTAGAAAATGAAATCAGAAATTTGACGCCGAACTTTTAGGGGAAGTATATAATGCCTTTGACATCTACTCACGTAATCGTCACATTTATACAGAAAATATTGTAAATATTTTAAAAAAATGGACTGTACTTTTTCCAACCTATTAACACGAATGTCATAAAGTGGGTTCCATAACTGCGAACAGTATTCAAGGTTACTTCGAGCAAAGGAACAATATAATATTTTAATTAGTTTAATATTGTTAAACTGTGAACATTGTCTTTTAATAAATCCTAAAGAGTTCTTGGCTTTTTTATAATACTGTCTCTATGTCTTTCATATGTAAGCTTACTATCATTAATTACCCCAAGATCCCTTATTTCATTAATAATAGCTAGGCTTGCACCTTTTAGTTGATAGTTATGTTTGATTACGTTTAGTCTACGTGTAAAGGTTATGCAATAGCATTTCAGGACATTTAGATTTAATCTATTTAAATGACAGTATGCCTCGAACCTTCCAAGATCTACCTGAAGATGGTTACAGTCAGATATACTTTTAACATTACAAAATATTTTCATATCATCAGCTTATAGCAGAAACTTGGAAAAAATAAAACATCTACCCACATCTTTGATAAATATATTGAATATATTATTTATCTATAGGTTTTATCTACAGTTTATTTTTCTAAGGCGATGAGCTGATGAACGATGGAAAAAAAATGATAATGTAATTCCTAGTGTATGAATTTTTTACTAAGGAATATTACGTACAATGTAAATTATTCGATTTAGAGTTTAAATTTGTTTTTCCTACGCGCACAGGCCTCAAATACCTTCACAAAAACTTTGTCTAATGAAACATATTTGGCTTGAACTTTGAAACAATCCAGCGCTGCAGTCGAGACCTTGTTCTAACTTGCCGCTGTCACTAAATTTATGTTCTAACTTTTAGGTATATTCGAAGCACATCAATACTATCGAGTAGACTAAAGTATTTATCTTACAATAGTTGAATTTAGCTTTTTAAGTTAGTACTTTAAAAAAAGTTTTAAATTAAAGACATAAGATTTTTGGAAGCGGAAGAAACGAATGAGGAGGAGGGTTTTAAGATATAAATTTACAAAACCTAGGAATCCAGGGCTACTTACTTTATTTAATTGATTTTTTGGCTTTCATAACTCTTATTTTACAAGACACAGTCATGTGGTAATGGAAAACATGTGGCCTTATCCTACTCTTTTGCCCTTCATCCCCACGCTATTTACCACATTTATCTGCTTAGCCTCTCTCTCAATCTTCCATTCGATATAAAATGCTATGCAATTCTTTTCATTGTATGTATAAATAATTACATAGTTTTTTTTTTACTTTTATAGCAAATAGTCTACGTCCTAGTATAAGAATCGTGAAAATATTTAAGGTTAAAAATAAGTTTAAAATTATTAATTGACCTCTGCATCAAATGAGTTTCCAAATAAATTTCACGCCAAAGTTAATGAGAGCCGGCCACATAATAATATTTGGTCAGTTCCGCTCTTGACGTTAATTACGCCTGAAAAGGTTCATATTAGCCATATTCGTGAATTGGCCATTTCACCGAAACTATTTAAACCATGATCGTTATGAGGGCAATGAATGGAATGCTCCCCAGTTATTTTGAGTGATATTTTGTCCAAGTAAATGTATTTATTATATTTAAGAGCATTTGTAAATTACAACTATTTAATCATTGAATGTTTCAATAGTGGTTTACCTCTCCAACTTCTGATTCAATCGTTCTCAGTTTGAATCAAGTCCCACCTTAGGTTTAAATGAGTTTCCGGAAACTTTATATAATAAACTTCGTTTCTTTTCTATTGTAATGGGGTTCTATGTTATGGCAAACGCACAAGCGGGTGGTGACCCGCTTGTGCGTTTGCGCTTGTGCTTGTGCGTACCACTAGGTGTAGTGGTAATCAACTCGCGCTGCTCATAGACATTGGCAACACAAATTGTGTTACAGTTGCAATGCCGGCTTTTAACATGAGATAGAAAAGGGGTTGAAAGTGGAATAGGGGGATCGGAGAAAGGGGCTAGAACCCCTCAACCGCACGAAACGCGGAATTTGGCACTTTTCGATGATATTATGAGAGATCGTTGTAGGATCATGGACCTGAATGAGCTGGTCCACAATCCTAGCATGCAGTATCCTATGTAGCTCTACCACTGATTATTGAATTGTGTCTGACGCATGGCAATGAATACCACTACTTATTATATTTGCAACTAATCGCTGAATATAAAGGCAAATATTATTATTACAATACATTATTAAAACAAGAAAGTAAGAAAACAGATATATCATTGTATTTAAAATTAATATCATTCCCAAACGCGTAACATTCGACAACACCAACTTGCGCCCGACATTGATAGATCTCCATTTAATGTAAACAAATAATAGACTTTAGCAAATAATCACTCACATTATTTGAAATGTCTAATGTATGGATTACCGATAGCATCGTGATGAGAGTTCTGCACTTGTGTTGCGAAGACTGCTAGTTCAAAATTCGATGAATTTTTATTTTTATACGGGACAGGGGTGCAAACGAAAAATAACTAGCATCGCCCACGGATATCTGTGGTGCTAGCTTTTAAGATCGGAGAAACGGGGAGAGTGAAAATGCCTCTCTCGTCGAACAAAACTCAGCTTCAAGTCACTTTACGTCGATTTTCTGAAAAGTCGTGGTATTTCACGTAGTGCCGGCCCGTTCACGCAGCAAACTGTGTGACTCTACTTCTGTAAATATATAAATTTTCAAAAATATTGGTTCATATATTTATATATATGTTAAATTAATAAATAAACTGATACAAAGTGCAATCGTCCCCTCCCGAGTGCTGTCACTCGCATGGATACCGCCATTGTTCCAGCTTTTATCAATCTAAACGACATATTACGATGCTTTGGCCCAGAGCCCAAACAAATATTCTACGTTTATTTTACTAAGAACATTTTATTAATTATATTTAAGAACATTGGGTTTTTCTTGAATAATCTGCAAAATTATGGTGTATTTAGCATAATATTATAAATTTGCAAAATTTAAAAGATAGAAATTATAGAATTTAAAAGATAGCTAGCATATTTGAAAAAAAAACAGTCAAACAACACCATTTTCGATAATGTTCTTATATTGCGCACGAATAACACTTGAAACCTTCATGAGAGAGGTCAGCGTCGTTTTAGCTAATAATATTGGCAATAAGTCAACAAGAAAAACGTTATGCCCCTGATGGGACATAACTTACCACGTTGTATTGTCTATATAGCTACTATAATTTAATAAAACGAATTTTCATTCATATAATATCTTGTAAACTACTTATTTATTATAAGTTCTTCCTGTTTATTATTATGTAAGTTGCATTAGTATATATTTAGAGTAGTAGCTACTCATACGAATGACATTAAAACAACTTTTAGGATTATATTGCGTTTATTCATTACTAATTTTATTTATTTCCCGACGTTTCGAACTCTTTACACAGATCATTTTCACGAGTGATGAACAAAAAGATGGTATTTGTTCAAAAGCTATTTTCATTGATACAGAGAGCACCAACTTTTTGGAAATAAAAATCAAAAAGTTGATGTTAGTAATGAATAAACGCGATATAATCCTAAAAGTTGTTTTAATGTCATGAACGCTATTCGCGAAAGTCTTAGAGATAAATATAGAGATAAATACTCATACGAAGTTAATTATTGCTATAACTTTAGCGTAAAACTATGTATATACTTAAAACTGTGTTCAATTAAGAATAATAAGGAATGCTAAAATATCACTGACACAAACAGTTGTCCCAATGCTTTGACCAAGAACTTTAATAGTTACCAAAGTCATGAGAGCGAGCTGGAAATTTAGTAAAGTGTGCACCTTAACTAAATGGAATGCTAGAAATTTGTTTTAGTTTCAATTCGTTGAAGTGACAACAGTCTTTGGATTATGCTTACAGCTGAGTTTGTTTCTTTTGTCCTGTCAGAGACGCATGCATTTTTGAAGTTGGAAACAAAAAATATTGATGTGCATATTAAAATTAGACTGTCATAACTTTCTTGACAACATTTTAATGTATATTTCATTAAAATATTGTCAAAAAAGATCCATATTCATTTGGCAACACCGGCGTACTCTTTGGCATAAAATACTTAAAATGGTATTCGTTTCCTATTTTTTGAAGTGTAGCTTCTACTATCTCGTGCAACCGTTTAACGCTTTTAACGCCCCCTTGCGGCCTCAAAACGTAATATATATTGATATAAGGGACGGTCTATTTATAAATCCAGGAAGAGAATTGCTTAAGCGTGATTTTTATCTGTACATAGACATCTAGTAACTAGTGGTCCTTTTTGGTAGTATAGTTTTCAGTTTGTAAGGTATCATAGCTCCATAAGTATTTGCTATGAAACCCTGTACCTATATAACTATAGCTACAAATGTTTGTTCACATACAAACATACGTAACATCACACCAAATCCGGATTTGCAAGGTAGGCAGTGAGAAGAGAGCGCCATAAAGCACGATTCTAACACGATGCACTCGCTTCTTTGACTTTCATAACTCTTGTCATACAAGCTCGTCAATTTTTAAGACTGTTGACATCGCCTTCCTCAAGGACTCGATCTATTTGGCTAGGAAAGAGTGTAGAACTATTAACTTCAACCACTACTTAGATATCCGGAATGTGCAATGGATTTAGAAACAGAATTAAATTTACTGGCTGTAACTTGTTTGAAGTAAAATAACTTTATTTAATTTGAACATAAAATAATATTCGTATTCAAATGGTTGATGACAAAATTAAATTTAAAACGAAAACTCTTTGGTATTTTTATAAAATCATTATAGTTCGTTTATTATGCTTTTTTCGTTAATATTCCACGTCTTAACATAACATATAACATACATAACTTCACGCCTTTTGTTACCCGAAGGTGTAGGCAGCGGCTGTTAAGCCTCGTCTCGCCGTTATGTTTACGTCCCAAATGGAATAGGTGGCGAACCTATTGCCATACCGGGCACAAAGTTTGTCAGTCATCGGTATTTATCACACATAACTTCCGAAAACAATTTCGAAAAGTCATTGGTGTGAGCCAGTGTCTGGAATCGAACCCCGGACCTCTGGGTCCACGTCTTCTTTTTTAAAATTCATCTCCATTCTTTATTCAATAAGTAAATTGTTTTAAAAATCAATAATATTATCTTCGACCACTATTCTAATAACATTTTGATAACACTCTGTAGGTACTAGAATTATAATAAATGGCCTATATTCAATGATGTATGTTCAAATTATAGCGCATCCATCTACACTACAGAATATGCGATTGGACGATAAAACTACAAGAGCCATTGAAATATGTTCAGTTATTTTATTTTACTTATCGTATTTTTGATTAAAAGTAATAATAATATTTATTTACGTTACGTCGTCTCAACACATGGGTAGGTATAGTAAAAAGCTACTAACAATTTTGATCATTTCTTGTAATCAGATGTCTTCAGTTTTGACCCTTTCTTTACTCAGTGGAAACCTGATTATAGTTACCACCAGCACCGAGGCGTGCCGGGCGTGCGGTGCTGTATCGGGACAATATTATCGGTCCCCTTTTTATCTCCACCAAAGACGCTCCGGAATACAAAGAGCGCTTTTCCGGCGGATAACTAACCTCCTGTTCACTCGGGTTCACTTCCCAAAGGTTCTTCTATGGCGGCAGACGGTCGGCATACGCACCCCGCCTTTATTATGGTATAGGAGGGCAAATAAGCCCAGCTAAGTGTGCGCTAAGTGACCAGCGCCGCCCACAGACATCTGCAACACATATAGATATGTTACAGTTGCGTTGCCGACCTTAAATGGAGTAGGATAAGAAAGTATAGTGAAGGGTGGGCCTCCGGGTACTTTGCTCACCGAACAGAACTAAGCCACTTTACGTCGATCTTCTGAGAGGTCCTGGTATAACACCGTTTGAGCCTGCCTATTTATGCAACGAACTGCTTGGAATACTTCCACGACAGATCAGAGGCGCGAACGGACGGCGAATTTTTTTCTGCAGTTTTTTCCTGGGTCGCCGACAAAGGTCAGCACAAACCCCCAAGCCTGCTCACTACCCACTATCGCAACTCTCTTCCAACAGTTACGTGGTTCACAATTTTCTCAATTATCAGTTACTATCACAATCACTTCCGAATAGTTTTCCAAAAAAAAAACATTTTCCTGAATATGGATTTAAATGCAGAAGAACTCAAAATACACCAATGTCTTTCTAAGAAATAAGCTAAGGTTCCAGGCCTAAAAGCGTTATACGTTCTTATATTGAGGCCGTGTAAGTAACTTTTTAGAAACCTGTAGAGAAATAACACCAGGCAAACTTGTTTCTTGATCCATCGACATTTGAAAAGTATAAGCTCAGTTATGTAACTGCACAAAAAACAAGCGACGCGTGGTTAAAAGATAGCAACCCTATTAAAAAAAAACAAAGTCAATAAATTCCTCGTGCCATGACAGTCAGTACAATGGCGCGTTAAAGTGACAAGTCGCGGCCGGTACAGTCGAGCACCGAATCGCTTTTGTATTCGATGCGCAAAAACGATGTTGACATATTGGAAGTATCGATTCACGAATACTGATTGATGATTCTTTCTTAATAATTTTATTGCAAGCTACTCGTATTTTGCTTTTTAAAAAAATGCGTTGCAATTAAGACAAATAGGTATAAAAACCGAGATTTTTATTAAAAATGTAACGTCAACATTTTTTTATTTAAATGTAATGTGACGTTACTTTATTTTTTGAGTTACTATCAAAAACCCCTATCATTGGATACTCATACTGTAGACGAGCACTAAAAATATATCCAGATAAGAGGTCGTGGTCTTTCACCGGTCGAGCCACCTCATTCATGCAGTGAACTGTGTGGCTCTACCTGTGTCCATAACTATTAAAACATCCAAATACAGAGTGTATAAAAAATTTCAGCTCAATCGGTTGCAAATATCTACTTCAAAATTGAGTCCAAACATTCACCCGAAGATACGTTTACATACATACATTGCAAAATAAAAGTAACTGAGTTTATTACTTGTTATCTTTGTAATATCAATTATATATTACTTTTTGGAACTTGCGGTCCCAAAAAGTAATATGGTGCGTTAAAAGCGTTAAACGATTGCAAGATAGATTAGAAGTTCCACTTCAAAAAGCATTCAGAAAATTTATTTGGTATCCGACCCTACGAATTTTTGAGCTTTACTGAAATACTAAAATATTTAAAAAAAATATCCGTATATATAGAAACATTACACATATATAACTTCACATCAAGCTCCTTGCGAGGTAGGCAGGCACTACAGAGCTCCATAAGGCAAGATTCATACACACTAAGCATATAAAAAAAAAAAAAGTAAAAGTGTGTGTGTCCGCTCCGACGCACGACTGGAGTTTACTCCTCAAGAACGATTATAAAATAAAATAATAAATATTTACTGTCTACAAATATGAACACATTTCTTCGTAATAGAGAATGGCGTATCGCTATAAAGAGTGTTTCTATAAAGAGCTCAGGACATTGTATGGAGTGCCGACTCTTATTTATATGCTCTGTGACTATAGCGCATAACGCATTTCGTGTGACATGCTATACTCTCTAGTACGATTTTGGTCCCCATAATTTTCATACCCCGGGCCTATATATGTAAATCGATTCTTAAGGAGTAAACTCCAAAAATATTAAAAAAAAATTGTTAACTTATCTAACATTATATTTGTTGTGAGTTAAATTAATTATGTAGGTATGTTTATCGTGACCTCGGCGAGACAAACAAATATAGTCTCGCAGTATATCAAAGAGAGTCTTAACAAAATATTAATTTTACCTGGAGTTTGTTCCAAGTTTCTCAAACACGACCTCTCTGTGTGTGTGTGTTCTTCATTATAGGAGTTAGGCTTAACTTCATTTTATTCAGTGTACAAACATAATTTATTTGTATGATTAAAATTTGCGTACTGTTTAATTAACTACACAAATAATATGCTTTTCTAATATGTACAAGTGGTAGAGCCAAGCAGTTCGCTGCATGAATGGGCCGGCTCGACCGACCGAAAGAAGACCGACGTAAAGTAGCTCATGCCGCGTTTCGTTCGGTGAGAGAGATACCCGGAGGCCCACCCCCCTTCCCAATCCTTTCCTATCCCCTATCCCTTAATGGTCGGCAACGCAACAGTAACACTATATGTGTTGCTGGTGTCCATGGGCGGTGTTGGTGGCTTACCATCAGGTGACACGCCTGCTCGATTGCCCTCCTATCCCATAAAAAAAAAAGTAAAAGTGTGTGTGTCCGCTCCGACGCACGACTGGAGTTTACTCCTCAAGAACGATTATAAAATAAAATAATAAATATTTACTGTCTACAAATATGAACACATTTCTTCGTAATAGAGAATGGCGTATCGCTATAAAGAGTGTTTCTATAAAGAGCTCAGGACATTGTATGGAGTGCCGACTCTTATTTATATGCTCTGTGACTATAAAGAGCTCAGGACATTGTATGGAGTGCCGACTCTTATTTATATGCTCTGTGACTATAGCGCATAACGCATTTCGTGTGACATGCTAGTACGATTTTGGTCCCCATAATTTTCATACCCCGGGCCTATATATGTAAATCGATTCTTAAGGAGTAAACTCCAAAAACATATACATATATACATAAGTTCACGCCAAATACCTTGCGAGGTAGGCCCAGGCAGAGAGAATAGAGCGTCATAAGGCACGATACTTACACGCCTCACTCGCTTCTTTGACTTTTATAACTGTTCATACATGCGCGTCGATTTTTAAGGCTCCTGACATCACACCTTCATCCACAGCTCGTTCTAGTTGGTAATGGAAGGTGTGTCGTGGTCGTCTTGGACCGCTTATATATTATTGTATGTTGTCCTGTAATTCGAAATGTCTTCTTTAGAAAGGCAACGCAGACGGAGTTTGAACAACATGTGCAATTGTATTCGTCTAATATTATAAGCAAATATAAGAAGTTAAAATGTTATAACCAAACAAAAGGCATAAAAACGTGAGCTTAACGTGTGAGTATTACCAACTTTCTGTATGTTATTGCAATCATTAAACGTAAGCCTAAATCCTCTTAAATTAAATATTTTACGTTGTAAATGAGATGTTATTAAAATATTCAAATCGTGTTCATCACGGGCTTTGTGTTTTTAAGTGCGGCGCGTTACGTAATAACGTCTGTTTTACTTTTGCTATCGACATTTTTGTTGTTTATCATGATGATAGTAAGATTAGTAAGTATCTAATAATAGATTTAGTATTCTTTGTACATATTACAGATTGTTATTATTAAACAAAACTACAATTTTAAGCTCGCTTTAAGTTTTCCCCGTAGCATCGCTTAAGTAAGGAAACTGTTGTTAATTTCTTTTTTTTTCTGTTTTCTCCGACTAATATCTGAAATGGTAGGATGGTTTTATTAGCAGATGATGTAATAAGGAGTAACTTACTATACTCAGTTGTTGCTTCTGAGGCTAAATAAAGCTCAGCGCGTCAGATATTAGTTAATAATATCAGCGAATTATTATTATGTATTTTTCTGAAAACTGTTTTAAATAAAAAAAAACTCTGACAAATTTGATTTTCATAATATTATTATAATGATTCATCCATGTAATATTAAGTCATACCACACCTACTTACAACTGATTAAACAGATTCTAGGTGTATAAAATTTGACAAACTCTGTATAATCTGTCGATCCGGAATGGGTGTTACCGAATATTATTATCGAATCGTATCGGAAAGTTCAAAACATTTTTCATTAACGAAATGGCGGGTCGAAATTTCCATTTGATGCCAAGGTGAAACTCAAAATTAAGGAGTTCGCCGTCGCAATTTTAGAACAATGACAACTGTTTGACAATTTACAAAGTTTGCCGTTTGACGTTTAGGCTGCCTCGCAAATTTGAAGTGCTTATCACACCTAGGGTAAAACCCCTTCCAGTAGAATGTCGCATTAAAATTTTTAAAACATAAGTTTTTATTTTAGTGCACTGCCTTATTACAGTAGAATCTATACTTCATATATAAAATATGAATGTAAGTTTGTTTGTTACGCTTTCACGCGATAACTACTCAACCGATCATCATGAAACTTTGTACATATATTCTTGGAGGTATTAGAAGTAACAAAGGATACTTTTTCCTTCTTTCTTTAATTTACATATATTTGCACCCGAAGGTAAAACTTATAATATCGCCTACAAAAATATCCTAAATCTCCCTCTCCTCTGCATTTGTATCTTACTAGCTGACCCAGCGAACTTTGTTCTGCATGAAAAGTAATAAATTAGTAAATTTTGGATATCATGAGGTTCAATTTGTGCTATTTATCTGCTTTAACTGCTGTCCAGCTATGTTAATACTGCAATATCTTCGAAAATATTCGTTTAAATTGCATGCTGTAAAGGGCCAGGATCATCTATATTACTTGCACAATCTATTTAAGACACTAAATTGGATGAAAATTAATGCAGTAATGTTTAAAATCGCTTCGTAAATAAGCCATAATTTCTCGTAAAAAGGTAAAAAATAAAAATGGTCATTGTTGGTTATCCTTAAAAGATAGACATATGCCCCCGTGGACTTTTATGTAGATCTTTTGAAGGTGTTTAATAATGTAGAACATTGTTTTAATCTATCACTTTGGGTTCAGCCAGCGTTTGCAAATGAATTGCTAAATTTCGAAAATTATCATTTTTTCTTTACGACATCATTTATGAATTATAAATCAAAACCACAACGTTGACACCGTCTAACTATTAAAAAAAAACTGCATCAAAATCCGTTGCGTGGTTTTAAAGATATAAGCATGTAAGGGGACAGACAGCGGTAAGTGACTTTGTTTTATAATATGTAATGATAAAATTTTTAAAGTTCAAAACAGATAAACATATTTTACCGTTTTATGTTGCATTTCGATAAAGTATATTGTAAGTATTTCAAACGTCATTGTATGTTGTAATTTTAAAAATTGATAATCCCAGCTAAGCGAGAAAATATAGTTATCATATTGATTCATTTCTATGGTAATGATCTTTGATACTTTTTTAATGACTTCAATAGGTACTAATTGTGTGCCATAGAAGAAAAAAAAATTTCCACAACTAAAAAACCTTTTTATGGGATAAGGGGGTAAATGAGCAGGCGTGTCACGCTATGGCAAGCAAGGAACGCCGCCCATGGACACTATAATACAGTATTACCATTGCGTTGCCGGCCCTTACAATGGGATGTGAAAGGGGTCAGAAGTGGGATAGGAAGGGGAGAGGGGAAGGATGTGGGCCTCCGGATACCTCTCTCACCGAGCGGCATGAGTCACTTTACATTGGTATTCTGAAAGGTCATGGTATTTAACCATTCTAGCAGGCCCATTTATGCAGCGAACTTGCGTGGCTCTACCACTATTCGAACTACAAGTGATGTATTATTTTGCATTCTATTTTCAGTTTATGTGTTCTAAATTATTTTTTTTCGAATCAGTTCTCTCTCTCTCTCTCTCTCTCTCTCTCCCTCTCGCTCCCTCTCTCTCTCTCACTCTCTCTCTCACTTTCTCTCTCTCTCTCTCTCACTCTCTCTCTCACTCACTCTCGAATTTCGAATACACGAACGCCCTTTCGCATTCTTTCTTATTTCAAACAAAGAGAAATACGTGTAGTAATAATTCAGTAGAACTACATATCACAAGAACAGCGCTGAGAATAGAATATTAAAGCGGGCTAACTCATACATCTTGGATCGGTACAGGCTATTTCGCTCATGAGGTGGCCGAATGCGGACATCTTGGCTATGTTAGATTGGATTGTGTAAACCTTACCTTAGTTATTGAATGTATATATTTTTTCATGAATCTTCTTAAAAAAAATTAAAGAGATAATATTTTATTGATCATATGCATTGATCATATTCAAATATTTTTATAATTCAAAAATAATAAGAAACTATTGAGTTGCCATAGTAAAAACGTTTTGCTAAATAATCATACCCTTATATGATGACCTTATAAGCATTCCCATGATTTTTTTTTTCCTAATCTGGGCAATTTGTGGCTAATTCTGAATGAAGTATGTATAAAAATAGGTAAAAAAACTTTTTAAGTTAAACGGTTTTATGTTAAACATACATTGCAATGTTTAAGATAAATGTACTAAAAACCAAAAAATAATTAAATAGATACAGTCGTGGGAATTATAAACATATGCATAGACTAGACTAAAATAAAACCGTGGGGCACGTCAATTGTCTACAATCGTTGATTAAAATGTTTGTTTTGTAATGTTATACTATAATTAGGCAGTTGTTCAACCGACAACGATGGACGTGTGATAAGTAGGGCTAGAATGTGGAAACAAGCTAGCAAGCTCGATTATAAGCGAGTTTTAGGGTTTCATAGTGGTGAGCGAGTAGTACTTTTATCATATGTTTTGTCGATTAAAGACAAACTACGAGCAGTGAAACGATTCCTCGCCAGCCAGCAGTGTGAATGTCCAACGATAAACTAGTTGAAACATCTCTTTTATTTACATGGAGTGTATAACTATTGGAATTTCCATGAGCAGGAAAATAGTAAGTAATTTCCTCACCGTCTGCGGCCCAACTGCCTAACGACGAATTAAACGATTCTTCTATCGCACATTAAGTCGATAATTTGTAGACAATTGACGTGCCCCACGGTTTTATTTTAGTCTAGTCTATGCATATGTTTATAATTCCCACGACTGTATCTATTTAATTATTTTTTGGTTTTTAGTACATTTATCTTAAACATTGCAATGTATGTTTAACATAAAACCGTTTAACTTAAAAAGTTTTTTACCTATTTTTATTTTCTAGTTTTTATTTCGCATTCTGTTTAATTCATTTAGTGCTTGCATTATTGCAAGGTTTCTTGCCCGTTAGTTTATTGCAGTCCAACTTCTCTATACGTAGTCCCTGCAAAGATCTTACTCTACTAAGAGCCACGTAGGCTTGACCTTCTTCAAACAGTTTCGCACCTAAGTATACGACTGCGTGATCCACAGTGCTGCTATTTCTATCACCTTCACTTTCTTTAGCTCGTTTTGCTTTATACTTTTCTTTCGCTTTTTGAAGCCTTCGTTTACGTTGTGTTGCAGTTTCTGTTTTATTTGTGTTTGTACTTTTTATATTTCTTTTACCATTTTGTTCCCACGAGTAATGGACATTTAAACGGTCGGCCCCACCAGAGGTCCAATAAAGGGGCAAGGCTATGTACAACAAGATGCGCCTGAGTCTTGAGGGGAAAACGCTAACGACATATCATTTTTATCCACCCTAATGCCATACAGTTCTCGGCGCGTTTTAACCTTTCACCTTAACTTGGGTGGTGTACCGCTAACGACGTATCATTTTTAGCCACCCTAACGCCACACAGTCCTCAACACGATACAAAATCTTGACTTGGGTGGTGGATTCAGGCTGGATTAATCAGATACCTAAATTACAGATTCAATTTCTAAATTTAAATCTTATTATTATACGCCATTTAGTGGCTGCGCCCATCTTAAATATTGAGGTTGTATAGTGAACTGTATTCTTCTTGTCAAGCCCTTTTATTTGATACCCATATTGGTGGGATTGATAAAAAAAAATGTTATCAGCCATTTGGTAGCGGCGGCCATCTTAGATTTAAATTTTGCATAGTAAATTGTATTCTACTTGTTGAGACCTTTCATTTGACACCTATGTTGATGGGATCGATAAAACCTAAGTTATCCGCCATTTTGTAGAGGCCGCCATCTTGGATTTAAATTTTTTATAGTATATTGTATTCTGCTTGTTGAGTCCTTTCATTTGATACCCATATTGATGGGATTGATAACACCTACGTTATCCGCCATTTTGTAGCGGCCGCCATCTTGGATTTCAATTTTTTATAGTATATTGTATTCTGCTTGTTGAGCCCTTTCATTTGATACCCATATTGATGGGATTAATAAAACATAAATTATCCGCCATTTTGTAGCGGCGGCCATCTTGAATTTATAAAGATAATGAATAAACATAATTGTATTGTCACCAAAATCCAAAGCATATTCAAAATTTCAGATTAATCAGTTGACAGGAAGAGGGTGAAATTCGAATTACTAAATTTGACCCAAGAATAAATAAAACAAACGGGGTGAGCTAAATAAAACCGTTTAAAAAAATCAATGTATGCAAAAATTTAAAAATAATTTAAGTTAAAAAAGGTATGTAAATATCATGAAAATAAAATTGGACTTTCTATTTACATGGCCACAAAATTTATTGTGGCGTAATAAAGTGGGCAAATGTCGGGTTCCGTACATGGTACATACATAGCAAGCAGGTAACACATTCGAGACCAAAATAGTGTGTTCCCTTTTACTGACGATACAAATACGAGTATGTGAAGCGTACATATTAGAGAACGGTACGTTTATTTTTTCTGAAATTGTTCTGTGACTTTACTAAAACACTTCGAAAAAATACTTGCTTTAATCCATATAGCAACCAGAAGTAAGAGGAGCCCTTGCAATAAGTCAAATAAAGCTTTTTATACCCTATTTTGTTCGAGTCTGTCCTTGTTTAGTTGTTTTGAGATATTTATCAATTTATAGTTTTCTTTGAAGAGACAATGAAAGCCACGATGAACTTTCCATGAACATGTCGACCGTGTCTTATCGGACGGTGACGTCGGAGCCATAAAAACCGACGGACATATAAAGAGTTCATGATAAAAGTTATTACAGTCAAGCAAACGAGTAAACTCTATAAGAATACAGTTTTATGATCCTTGCTTATTTTTGTCAGACCTGCAGAACAAATTGCATGAAGTGATGTGGCCATAGTTGGTAATTTTTAACTATATTAAATTCACCCTCACATAAATTTCATTATACATTATATTAAGGTGTAGTAATTGAGTATCACAATTAAACTAATACTAACCATTACATTGTGTGTACAACTACAAGATAAACCAATTATTACAAAGTGATAAATGATTGAAATTCAACTAAATAATTGTAATTAAAATATATAGTTCATGGACGGTACTAGTTGATTACTGCCAGATAAACCACATGCACGTGTGCATCCTTTTCGAATAAAAAAACTCAAACATATTGTATTTATTACCATGGAACCAATCTTATTAAATTAACAGCAATCTCTGGTTCAAGCAATAATAGAGATTTTTGACTCAAAAAGGCTCGAATTCAGAGTCGTAAAGATATTGACCAAAAAAAAACTGATTGTTCTTCTGGCAACACGTATTTGATGCTTCTTTTACTACAAGAGTCTGCAGGCCAGCTAACCGTTTCCCATCAGACAGACTGTATTTAAAAAAACTATATGTGAAAAATGTGTAACTTAAGTTAAAATAGGTATTTAATTCATCCATCCTACCTTACAACAAAATTGAAAAGGATTGATAGCGGATACCAATTGTTATTACTCCATATTTAAATAGTCAATGTATTTTGCCAGTTAAAAATCTTTATACAGCAATATAAAATTGTATTTTTATATACTTGAATTGGGAGAGGCCTATGTCCAGCAGTGGACTGGAATAGGCTGATGATATACTTGAATAAGTATAATAAATATAAATTGTATCCAAGTATAAGCCGACGGAAGAGGAAGTACCTACCTACTACAAACTAAGTACAGTCTCCAGGAAATTGCGATGTATTGTGACGGTTTGTTGAACAGTTTTCGATTGATAGGAAATAAGCGAAGGATTTCTGTATATAAGTTATTACAGGAAGGATTTTTGGTTATTAAATGATTTGAACATTTTGTTGAAATTTCCAGTAAGAAATTTGAAATCACCTGAGCGGATTTTTAGCCTGTCAGATAACGCTAGATTCGGTTGGATTGTAAGACCACTCCACTATGTAACTAGCCACATCAGGAAGATTTATTTCTTTATTTTAATAAAATCAGGTTGTTATATGTATTTATCTCTAAGACTTTCGCGAATCACGTTCATGTTCATCACTCGTGAAAATGATCTCTGTAAAGAGTTCGAAACGTCGGGAAATAAATAAAATTAGTAATAAATAAACGCGATATAATCCTTAAAGTTGTTTTAATGTCAGGTTGTTATATGTTTAAATTATTTTAGTTTTTTCTTGTAAAATATTGTAAATTGTGTTATAAAATTAATAGTTTGGAACATAATTATCACAATCTTGAAAACATTACGTACTGTCCATCTTTTAATTTTTGCAACTTAAATATTAAATTAAAGTTTAAAAATATATATGTTTTACAAAGAGTAATAACATTAACAGGCCAAAAGATTTTTCATGTGCACAGTGTAGTTTTAGGTAAGTGCCAAATACAAATATTTGGCGCTTACAATGGTAAGGTTATGACATTGCCAAGTGATTTTGGCGCGTATCGCTAAGTGTCAAGTAATTTAATTTTGAGTTATTACTCAGGAACATCGCATGTGGTCTGTGGAGGTTATTTTTAGTGTGAAGATATTTTTATAATATCGTGATAAATATCTTGTACTTGAGATTTTGTTCTTTTGTTTTTTGCTTCAATTATTTTATTTTTATTTTATCTGGAAAACAAACATTGATAAATACAACTATGATAAAAAAAAATACATGACAAAACACCATTAAAAAGTTCTCGCATTTAAAAACTTATAAAACACTTATCACTAAAAGAAACAATAACACACAAATTTTACATTTGTACAGACAGAGTTATGCAGAGTTACAGGCAAAATAAAACAGGGTCAAAAGTAAATTTTAAGATAACGTAAAACAAAATCCTATATTTGATATCATGATTTGATAACACATTTATTAATCTATACTTATATTATAAAGCGGAAGAGTTTGTTTGTTTGTTTGTTTGAACGCGCTAATCTCAGAAACCACCGGTCCGATTTCAAAAATTCTTTCACTGGTGTATATTCCATTTATCGAGGAAGGCTTTAGGCTATATTATATTTTCAAATAAATTAGGGATCCATACTATAAGTCCAATAATGTAACCCAAGGTGTAAGAAAAAGACCCGAAAAAAATCTTACATTGCGAACGCTGCAAAATCTATTGATTATAGAACAAAACAATGTACTACACTTTCACAGAACATATAATTACCGACTAAAAAGTCCGCGACGCTATATGTCTAACTATTGTAGTTATCGCACAATAAGTATTTTTTTAATTTTTAAAAATAATTAAAATGAGGTCGTTTTAAAAGTTCTTTAAGTTGTACCTTGGTATTAACTCTCCTTAAAATAAATTACTTCAATATAAAAATATAAAATATTTTCATACTTATGTAACCAAAGTCATGGGTCAAAGCTAGAGTTAGTTTACAGTTAGTTCTTCACGTAGATATTGTAATATTATCTATAATTTCTTTACCACATAGACTTGCCCATCTATATTTACCTTTATATCGTGATCTGTTTTAAAATATAGTGAATTTATTTTGTTAAAAGTAATACTAATGTGCCAAATCGACATCATTTAAATTATAAAAAAAACACTCACTGTGAGTAAGACATACTGGTAAGAACATGTGGTGACCAGGTTTTTTTTTTAAATCGACGACAATGACCAATTAAAAAAAAAGTTTCAAGTAGTAGATACTAAAAAAAACTAAAGATTGACAAAAAACTTCTGACCAAGTCAGGAGGAGGGCAAAGCGTGTCACCTGATGGTAAGCAACCTGCGCCGCCCATGGACACCGGGAACACTTTTAATGTTACCGTTGCGTTGCCGACCTTTAAGGGAGAAGGATAGGGAAGGGAGGTGGACCTCCGGGTACCTCTCTCACCGAACGCAACGCAGCATGAGCCACTTTACGTCGATTTTCTGAGAGGTGGTGGTATTTCACCGGTTGAGCCAGCCCATTCATGCAGCTAACTGCTTATTATTTTCCTCATATCTGGGTTGTTAGTCGCTAATATCCAACAGCTATGCAAGTAAGATCTGTAATAATCGTGCCTTATCGCGCTTTGTACTCTCTACCTTCCCCGCAAGGGATCTGGCGTGAAGTTATGTATGTATCAGGAACTTTAATTGAAAAAAAAAAATAGTGTTAGTTCATTTATGAGGAAAGCTTTGGGATATTAATATGATCGCGGCACTAATCTTTTTAGTGAAAAATGTATAAAATATGGCGGTACGAAGTTCGCGCGGTCTGCTAGTATCTAAATATAATCAAACTACAGGAAAAGAACGATCTACCTATGCTAACTGTCTCCACACATGTAGCGCTTACTGAGTATGTTTCTTAACGCATTAGAGAGCGTCCATAAATTACGTGAGATGATTTAGGGTGGGAGGGGGTCGAGTCAAATATCATATAATCTTACGTTACGCAGAGGCAGGGTCTCGACAAATATCACGCAATTTTTGTTCTGATTGAAACAAAAAAATAAATTATACTATTTGATTTTATCAGAAGACGAGCTAGTGAGTTATGTGGGCAAGCGCCAACGGCTTGGAGTGGCTAGATCAAAAGGAAGTCGAAGGAGCAGATGATTTTACTGAAAATCATATGCATGTGTTGGTTTCAATAGTCTTTTTTTATGGGATAGGAGGGCAAACGAGCAGGCGTGTCACCTGATGGTAAGCAACCAACACACATAAAGAGTTACTGTGGCGTTGCCGACCTTATAGGGATAGGGGATAGGGATGGATGAGAAAGGGGGGTGGACCTCCGAGTACCTCTCTCACCGAACGAAACGCAGCAAGAGCCACTTTACGAGGATCTTCTGAGAGGTCGTAGTATTTCGCCGGTCGAGCCGTCCCATTCACGCAGCGAACTGCTTGGCTCTACCACTGTTATAATGTTGTTAACTGTAATAATTTTAACTGTAATAATACCTGTATACTGTTGTCATAACAATGTCTGTTAACTTCATGAAGATACTAACAAATTGCATATAGACAGTAGTCACGTAAGTCGCTGCATGAATGGGCCGGCTCGACCGGTAAAATAGTATCTTGTTTATGGGAAAAAGGGGCCAACGAGCAAACGGGTCACCTGAGGGAAAGTAAATACCGCCGCTCATGGACATCTGCAACACCAGGTGTGTCACAACAGCGTTGCCGGCAAATCAAGAGTAGATATTATTTTCCTATTATCACAGTAGTCATGATTAAATGTACTCTATTGTTAAATTTTTTTATGACTCAAAATTATATTTATAACTCTCAGCAATATTTATTACTAGTCTCAACTAGTCGTAAATAAAAGCACGAAGCAAATTGTTTTTCTTTTTCTTTCTACAATAAAAACCCAAAGCATAAGAAACCCACAATCTGAAAAATCTCACGTGAGATTGGGGGAGGGGGGAGGGGGTTTAACAAAATCTCACGACATCTCACCAATGGTCCCCCGTGTCGTGAGGTTTTGTTGTGGGATAGAAAATGTAAAAAAACACCTCACGTAATTTATGGACGCCCCCATAGGCGACGATGTAAACAAATCCAGATCTGGCAAGTCTGCAGTTAATAATTTTATCGCTAAAGGACATCTCACAAAGTATGAATTTTGTCTATAGTTAGTTACGCATCGAGGAATATGAAATACGTCAAATTTCCTTCTAGTACACACATTCGGCACTTTAATACTCGTACCTATTTCGTACAGTAATTCAGAACAGGCAAGTTTAGAATTTAGTAATTTAGAGTAGAAAATGAAATCAGAAATTTGACGCCGAACTTTTAGGGGAAGTATATAATGCCTTTGACATCTACTCACGTAATCGTCACATTTATACAGAAAATATTGTAAATATTTTAAAAAAATGGACTGTACTTTTTCCAACCTATTAACACGAATGTCATAAAGTGGGTTCCATAACTGCGAACAGTATTCAAGGTTACTTCGAGCAAAGGAACAATATAATATTTTAATTAGTTTAATATTGTTAAACTGTGAACATTGTCTTTTAATAAATCCTAAAGAGTTCTTGGCTTTTTTATAATACTGTCTCTATGTCTTTCATATGTAAGCTTACTATCATTAATTACCCCAAGATCCCTTATTTCATTAATAATAGCTAGGCTTGCACCTTTTAGTTGATAGTTATGTTTGATTACGTTTAGTCTACGTGTAAAGGTTATGCAATAGCATTTCAGGACATTTAGATTTAATCTATTTAAATGACAGTATGCCTCGAACCTTCCAAGATCTACCTGAAGATGGTTACAGTCAGATATACTTTTAACATTACAAAATATTTTCATATCATCAGCTTATAGCAGAAACTTGGAAAAAATAAAACATCTACCCACATCTTTGATAAATATATTGAATATATTATTTATCTATAGGTTTTATCTACAGTTTATTTTTCTAAGGCGATGAGCTGATGAACGATGGAAAAAAAATGATAATGTAATTCCTAGTGTATGAATTTTTTACTAAGGAATATTACGTACAATGTAAATTATTCGATTTAGAGTTTAAATTTGTTTTTCCTACGCGCACAGGCCTCAAATACCTTCACAAAAACTTTGTCTAATGAAACATATTTGGCTTGAACTTTGAAACAATCCAGCGCTGCAGTCGAGACCTTGTTCTAACTTGCCGCTGTCACTAAATTTATGTTCTAACTTTTAGGTATATTCGAAGCACATCAATACTATCGAGTAGACTAAAGTATTTATCTTACAATAGTTGAATTTAGCTTTTTAAGTTAGTACTTTAAAAAAAGTTTTAAATTAAAGACATAAGATTTTTGGAAGCGGAAGAAACGAATGAGGAGGAGGGTTTTAAGATATAAATTTACAAAACCTAGGAATCCAGGGCTACTTACTTTATTTAATTGATTTTTTGGCTTTCATAACTCTTATTTTACAAGACACAGTCATGTGGTAATGGAAAACATGTGGCCTTATCCTACTCTTTTGCCCTTCATCCCCACGCTATTTACCACATTTATCTGCTTAGCCTCTCTCTCAATCTTCCATTCGATATAAAATGCTATGCAATTCTTTTCATTGTATGTATAAATAATTACATAGTTTTTTTTTTACTTTTATAGCAAATAGTCTACGTCCTAGTATAAGAATCGTGAAAATATTTAAGGTTAAAAATAAGTTTAAAATTATTAATTGACCTCTGCATCAAATGAGTTTCCAAATAAATTTCACGCCAAAGTTAATGAGAGCCGGCCACATAATAATATTTGGTCAGTTCCGCTCTTGACGTTAATTACGCCTGAAAAGGTTCATATTAGCCATATTCGTGAATTGGCCATTTCACCGAAACTATTTAAACCATGATCGTTATGAGGGCAATGAATGGAATGCTCCCCAGTTATTTTGAGTGATATTTTGTCCAAGTAAATGTATTTATTATATTTAAGAGCATTTGTAAATTACAACTATTTAATCATTGAATGTTTCAATAGTGGTTTACCTCTCCAACTTCTGATTCAATCGTTCTCAGTTTGAATCAAGTCCCACCTTAGGTTTAAATGAGTTTCCGGAAACTTTATATAATAAACTTCGTTTCTTTTCTATTGTAATGGGGTTCTATGTTATGACAAACGCACAAGCGGGTGGTGACCCGCTTGTGCGTTTGCGCTTGTGCTTGTGCGTACCACTAGGTGTAGTGGTAATCAACTCGCGCTGCTCATAGACATTGGCAACACAAATTGTGTTACAGTTGCAATGCCGGCTTTTAACATGAGATAGAAAAGGGGTTGAAAGTGGAATAGGGGGATCGGAGAAAGGGGCTAGAACCCCTCAACCGCACGAAACGCGGAATTTGGCACTTTTCGATGATATTATGAGAGATCGTTGTAGGATCATGGACCTGAATGAGCTGGTCCACAATCCTAGCATGCAGTATCCTATGTAGCTCTACCACTGATTATTGAATTGTGTCTGACGCATGGCAATGAATACCACTACTTATTATATTTGCAACTAATCGCTGAATATAAAGGCAAATATTATTATTACAATACATTATTAAAACAAGAAAGTAAGAAAACAGATATATCATTGTATTTAAAATTAATATCATTCCCAAACGCGTAACATTCGACAACACCAACTTGCGCCCGACATTGATAGATCTCCATTTAATGTAAACAAATAATAGACTTTAGCAAATAATCACTCACATTATTTGAAATGTCTAATGTATGGATTACCGATAGCATCGTGATGAGAGTTCTGCACTTGTGTTGCGAAGACTGCTAGTTCAAAATTCGATGAATTTTTATTTTTATACGGGACAGGGGTGCAAACGAAAAATAACTAGCATCGCCCACGGATATCTGTGGTGCTAGCTTTTAAGATCGGAGAAACGGGGAGAGTGAAAATGCCTCTCTCGTCGAACAAAACTCAGCTTCAAGTCACTTTACGTCGATTTTCTGAAAAGTCGTGGTATTTCACGTAGTGCCGGCCCGTTCACGCAGCAAACTGTGTGACTCTACTTCTGTAAATATATAAATTTTCAAAAATATTGGTTCATATATTTATATATATGTTAAATTAATAAATAAACTGATACAAAGTGCAATCGTCCCCTCCCGAGTGCTGTCACTCGCATGGATACCGCCATTGTTCCAGCTTTTATCAATCTAAACGACATATTACGATGCTTTGGCCCAGAGCCCAAACAAATATTCTACGTTTATTTTACTAAGAACATTTTATTAATTATATTTAAGAACATTGGGTTTTTCTTGAATAATCTGCAAAATTATGGTGTATTTAGCATAATATTATAAATTTGCAAAATTTAAAAGATAGAAATTATAGAATTTAAAAGATAGCTAGCATATTTGAAAAAAAAACAGTCAAACAACACCATTTTCGATAATGTTCTTATATTGCGCACGAATAACACTTGAAACCTTCATGAGAGAGGTCAGCGTCGTTTTAGCTAATAATATTGGCAATAAGTCAACAA
Organism: Euproctis similis; assembly: GCA_905147225.2. Lineage (NCBI taxonomy): Eukaryota > Metazoa > Arthropoda > Insecta > Lepidoptera > Erebidae > Euproctis > Euproctis similis. Next base: position 21,462,065 of record LR990106.1, read on the forward strand.
GAAAAACGTTATGCCCCTGATGGGACATAACTTACCACGTTGTATTGTCTATATAGCTACTATAATTTAATAAAACGAATTTTCATTCATATAATATCTTGTAAACTACTTATTTATTATAAGTTCTTCCTGTTTATTATTATGTAAGTTGCATTAGTATATATTTAGAGTAGTAGCTACTCATACGAATGACATTAAAACAACTTTTAGGATTATATTGCGTTTATTCATTACTAATTTTATTTATTTCCCGACGTTTCGAACTCTTTACACAGATCATTTTCACGAGTGATGAACAAAAAGATGGTATTTGTTCAAAAGCTATTTTCATTGATACAGAGAGCACCAACTTTTTGGAAATAAAAATCAAAAAGTTGATGTTAGTAATGAATAAACGCGATATAATCCTAAAAGTTGTTTTAATGTCATGAACGCTATTCGCGAAAGTCTTAGAGATAAATATAGAGATAAATACTCATACGAAGTTAATTATTGCTATAACTTTAGCGTAAAACTATGTATATACTTAAAACTGTGTTCAATTAAGAATAATAAGGAATGCTAAAATATCACTGACACAAACAGTTGTCCCAATGCTTTGACCAAGAACTTTAATAGTTACCAAAGTCATGAGAGCGAGCTGGCAATTTAGTAAAGTGTGCACCTTAACTAAATGGAATGCTAGAAATTTGTTTTAGTTTCAATTCGTTGAAGTGACAACAGTCTTTGGATTATGCTTACAGCTGAGTTTGTTTCTTTTGTCCTGTCAGAGACGCATGCATTTTTGAAGTTGGAAACAAAAAATATTGATGTGCATATTAAAATTAGACTGTCATAACTTTCTTGACAACATTTTAATGTATATTTCATTAAAATATTGTCAAAAAAGATCCATATTCATTTGGCAACACCGGCGTACTCTTTGGCATAAAATACTTAAAATGGTATTCGTTTCCTATTTTTTGAAGTGTAGCTTCTACTATCTCGTGCAACCGTTTAACGCTTTTAACGCCCCCTTGCGGCCTCAAAACGTAATATATATTGATATAAGGGACGGTCTATTTATAAATCCAGGAAGAGAATTGCTTAAGCGTGATTTTTATCTGTACATAGACATCTAGTAACTAGTGGTGGCACTATACCACTCATTTAATACTTATAAAGCGTAATAGTTTGTTTCTTTGAACGCGCTAATCTCAGAATGCGCTGGTTCTATTTTAAAAATTCTTTCATTGGTCGATAGTCCATTTATAGAGGAAAAATTTAGGCTATATTATATTTTCTAAACGATTAGGGATCTTTACTAAAAGTCCGATAAAGTAACCCAAGGTGTAAAAAAGGACCTAAAAAAACATTACATCGCGTACGCTGCAAAAATGATTGCCGATTGTAGAGCAAAACAATGTACTAAAACCTTGCAGAATATATAATTGTCTACAAAAAAGTAGTCGCAATACCATGTGTCTAGCTATTTTAGTTATCTAACAATATGTGTTTATTTTTTTTAAATAATTAAAATGATGATGTTTTAAAAGCCCTGTAATTTGGTATTAATTTTGATTAAAATAAATTACTTACAATTCAAGATAGATTCAATAGCTTTCTAGAACTTTTTGAATTATTTAATTCGGACATTTCATTCAAAAGATATCGCAATATACCTGATATAAAAACATAAACATATATAACTTCACGCTTTTTTCTGCCCGAAGGTGTAGGCAGCGGCTAAGCTTCGTCTTACCATTATGTTTACGTCCCAAATGGAATATTTGGCGACGTTTATGTTATGTTTATAAAAACATTTATAAGTTCATATTAATTATCATATTATTAGTCTGTTTATGATCCTCGGTTCAAATAATCTTCATCAGTATGTTGCATTCTCATACACAAAGTTAAATAAAATATTAGATAGGAACTTAGTTACCATTTCTCATAATCAGTCCCATTTTTAATAGTACCTATAATATATTAGTAATAATATATAAGTCTCGGTGGTCCAGTTATGTAGTTGAGCTCTCCGTATCTGGAGTCCTGGGATCGATTCCGGATCGGTGGTGTGAACCAATGATTTCTCAGATTTTTTTTTGGTATCTTACTATAGTTAATATTAGGTACCCCATGGTAAATATTATTTTTCTCTATTTCTAAATCAATTTCTAACCCTTTTCATTTTTTTTCTCCAAAACGAAATTACACTTCTTCCGCGCGGAGGGACATCAGGCATTTTTTTTAAGATGTCACCCAATGGGAAGTAAAAAATGCTGCCTATGGACACCTGAACACATATAGTGTTACAGTTGCGTTTTTGACCCTCATAATGGATTATGGATGGTGTCGAAAGTGGACCTCCGGATACCTATCTCACCGATGGAAAGATTTTTCGTAGCAAGTTACGTAGCATTCGAGATTATTTCACCTAAAGTCATTCCTATTTTCCGTCGAACACATAAAATATAACAATGCAGGTGTAAATTTCAATCGCTGTGAAAATAAATTCCGGGAAAGTTCTATGTTCAACAAGAATCTTTTTTTTTCCAACTCCAATTCAAAGCCGAAAGGCTTCAAAGGATTTCAGTAGGCTTGTAGTCTGCTATTATCAAAGTTCCCTTGCGCCCAAATATATTTTCACCCAATATTGTTCCAAGAAAGACATGGTGTGCGGAAAATAGATTTGACAAGCACTGCCTTTTATCGTTTGATAATTTAATTGTAATACCCATAATTACAAAAATACTAGTTGACCCAGCAAACTTTGTTTCGCCTCAGAAGCAATAAAAAATATTAAATGGTCACGGTGAATTTTTCATAAAAGACATACAGCATAGCGGACCATACATGAATTATATATAAAAACTACCCTGTTTACAACCTCTATTAATTAAAAAAGGCACACCAAAATCCGTTGCGTAGTTTCCAAAATCTTAGCATGTAAGGGGACAGCAAATAGCGATTGTGTAATAATTAAACAAATAAAATATTCCCCGAGAAATAAATAAACTTAAGCTCGCCTTGGAAAAAATGGCACATAGCTGAATTCATCGATATCACAAAAAAGAAAAAAAAACGTAAAACAGAAGATACGTTCACACAAAAGCTATGAAGCCAACCGCGCTCCATACATTTTCATCTGGTGCAATAAAATTAACATAGTGAACGCGGCGACCAACGGATTTCCACACATCCAGTTCACGTATCTTGTTGCGTAGCTTCAAAAACTTTTGTAAGATAATGATCTGTACATACATTTTGTGCTAGTACTTCCTATATTTAACATTGGAATATTATTTTAAATTAGTTCCCAGGAACTCCGCACGTATGGTCTTTATTCTAATAATAATAACTGTCTTCACGAACATTTAAATGAAACGCTGATTACATATTTTTAGTTACACTTCTACCTATACAGTTGATTACACAAAATAAAGCGCTATTACCATTTACGTGACACGAGTCGAACACGAGACGAAATAAAAACTATAAAATATATAGTAACGGCTTCCATTGAACATACCTTATAACGATATATAATATAAAGAAAAAAACTTTTTTAAAGAAGCTTTTATTTAAACGCTCTAAAAAGAATAAAATAATTTTAACCTTATACATTTTAACTATCAACTTATAACCTTATTATATACAATTTATGTGATAATAAAAGCTTGTCGCTATGTTTAATTACCTATCAGTGGCTATCCATAACCATCTAGAAATATTTTTTTAGATTTAATGATTACTGTGACGGATTGCATTATCCAAATATATTTTTTTGGTTCATAACATATATATGGACACCCGAACACATATAGTGGTACAGTTTCGTTGCCGGCCCTTTTCATGGGAAATGGAAGGGGTCGGAATTGGGATGGGAAGAGGAGGGGGGAAGGGTTGGGTTGAACATAGCGACAAGCTTTTATTATCACATAAATTGTATATAATAAGGTTATAAGTTGATAGTTAAAATGTATAAGGTTAAAATTATTTTATTCTTTTTAGAGCGTTTAAATAAAAGCTTCTTTAAAAAAGTTTTTTTCTTTATATTATTTTCAAGTTTTTAGTTATCGATGGGTAAGTTTCTCAGTCTCTTCATCTCATTCAAAGCATCATTGTTACAAGGTCATTTGCCAGTTAATTTCGAACAGTCCAACTCTTCAATGAGGAGACCTCCTAAAGTCTTTTCTCTACTTAAGGCCGCGTATGCTTGACCAGCAGCAAAGAGTTTCGAGCCTAAGTAAACAAATTTTTTTGTTACTTATTTGTTGATTTTGCAACTTAATTTTGTTATGTGGGACTGTTGTTTAATAACAAAATATGTATAACTACTTGTGATGTGTAACGCCATCTGTTGTTTTAATCAGTACTTTATACTTGCTGACCTGAGTGTAACATAGGAGTGAGTTGTAATAAAAGTTATAGTTCGTTCCCATCATCCACTGTGTTTAATTCTAATAATACCTATAACACCATTAAAATCCGTTAGTGTAGCAATCATGTTAAAGTTATTAAATCCTGTCCAATTTACGTCGGTATCCTGAAAGGGCATGGCATTACACCGGTCGAACCGGCCCATTCATGCAGCAGATTGCGTGGCTGACCACAATTAAAACACTGTTAACTATTAAAATATAGGTCAACGGAAAGCCGTCGACTGTGATGGACTACCGCCTCAGCCGTAAAGTGGTCGTAAGGTTCTCAATGTTAGCACTAACTCATTTTGATTATAAATTTGGACGCGCCGCTTAACCCTGTATCTTGACATGGTGATTTGGCATCAGTGACTGAATAGTAAACAACAGATTGACTGACACTGCCCAAACAAGCAGGCCACTAGTATCTAGCCGCTCATATTGAAAACCCTATGATATATATAATATTTATACACAATCTAATTTGTTTATAACATTAATTAATAACATAACATAGCTCGACTCCTTTTTCTACCCGAAGGTGTAGGCAGCATCTATTAAGCCTCGACTCGCCGCTATGTTTACGTCTTATCTTATCGTATTATCTTATCTTTAAGGGAGTAGGATATAGGATATGGGAGTAGGAAGGGATGGGGAAGGGGAGTAGGCCTCCGGGTACCTCTCTCACCTAAAGAAACACGCCGTGAGCTGGTTGTGGTATTTCACCGGTCGAGCCATCCCATTCATACAGTGAATTGCTGGGCTCTACCACTGTTGCCATACAGGGAGCACAAAGTGGTCAGTCAAAAATATTTATCACACATGACTTTCGAGAGAAATTTCGAAAGACATTGGTGTGAGGCCAAATTCGAACCCAAGACTTCCTGATTCAGAAGCGGGCTAGTTTACTGAACCACCGAGACATAGTCTTTGAAGTTCTCATATAACTCTTTAATGAAAGGGCCATTTGATACGCATATAGTAGAAACGCAAATATTTATTCCACTATATTGGATTTAGAATGACGTCACATTATTTTTCGAGCTACTATTAACAAGCCCTTTCATTTGATACCCATATTGTAGAAATGCATTAAAGAAAACTGTTCCTCTATCTTGGATGATCCGCCATATTGGATTTAGAATGACGTCACATTATTTTTTTAGTTGCTCCCAATGAGCCCTTTCATTTGATACCCATATTGTACGAAAGCTTAAAATATATATTCCTTCATCTTGGATATTCCACCATATTGGATTTAGAATGACGTCATATTATATTTTGAATTACACTCAACAAACCCTTTCATTTGATACCCATATTGCAGAAATGCATTAAAAATATCCATTCCGCCATCTTGGGTCGTCCGCCATATTGGATATAGAATAATGTCATACATTATATCATGCATTGTCATCCAAAGTAAACGTGTATACAAAATTTCAGCTCAATCGGTTGAAGGTATCTACTTCAAAATTGAGTTACAAGATTCCACCGAACATACATACTTACATACATACATACATACATACATACAGTGCAAGGTAAATAAAAGCTTATAATAATATATAAAGATTTTCGAACAGTTTGTAGGGTTCAAATGTTTTTGTGTTGTAAGTAAAAACTATCACATAGGTAATACATAATACTATATACTATTATCCTCCTCCTCCTCCTCCGGGTCCTCTTGTTCACAACAAGAAGAATTATGTAATGCATTACTGCTGACGCCAATATCGTAGATAGCTTTACACTATATACAGGTCGTTAAATAATTTTATGCATTTTATTTTTGTGTTTTAAGAATTTAACGGTTGAATTTTACGGCTTTTATGGGCTCTTTTTAGACATTACCTGTTTCTTAATTGATTCAGATGAGTATTTTTCCTTACATTATATTTGTTCATCAAAATAAAAAGTCAATTAGGCTAGTCCATTTGCTTGAGTTAAAACCGAATACATCGATTGGTACAATCGATGGACGTATCGACACAATCGATGGCAAAAACAACATGGTGAAACAAGATACAATGTCTATTTATCTCAACCTCTTTTATAACGTTCATAACCCTTATCAAGGATACTTATTGGTCGTTAGTTGGCCTTAAATTTCTTGTCAGTTCTTCACAAAAAGCCTTGATGCCGGAACTGGCACTTAGATTCGCTTTCACATTCAAGACAGTGTGATAAAAGAGAATCTATGCTCCGCGTATTTTAGCTAGTAGTTTCGTATGACAATTCTAAGTACTTCGTAAAGTCTGAGGAATAAAGGTATTCAGATTTTTTATATATTTTGAAAACAATTAAATAAATGTGATGTGATTTCGACATGGAAAGTGTATCAAAGCCTACTTCGACTCCAACATCATTTCCCTGGTCTGCTAGATATTTGCTTTATCTTTTTTTTTATCTTTTCTCCGCAGATGTTGCATATTTCTCGCAAGTGGAGCTAGTATTTTTCACTCAAGCATACTCTAAGTATCAAACTCACTGTTCTACAAGTCAGCATTGATTATCATAATAAATGCTCATGAATCCCTATTTTATTCAATAAGTAATTTCATTATATTAAAATATATTATTATTATTTCATTATATTTTATTATATTTATTAAGATATAAAAGGAGTATCAAACTATTTTAAAATCATATATTATCTTATCAGCTATACAGCCCGGTGATCAATCACTTTGTAATATAATTTTACTTTTTTTCATCAACGTTTTATCAACACGCTGTAGACGAATTATAATAAATGGTCTATACTCAGTGATGTATGTTCACATTATGGGCATCGATCTTGAGACTTCGATTGGCTCATAAATTTATGAAAGACCTTGAAGTATCCTTGAAATAAATATGACAATAGTTGACGTATACTTACGACCTTATTATATCTAACTTTTGATTTAAATTTAATATTTATCTTTAGCCTGTTCCAAACAAAGTTAATGATAGTTGTTCCAAGAAAATATAATATTTTATTATTGCTTTGAAACATTAATTTATTATACAAAGCATTATTAACTTACTCCATCTTGAAATTTATGTTATTCATATTTCTATAGAAATATTATATATAAAAAGTTACGTTGGTTGGTTGGTTGGTGAGGTATTTTAGAATTACTGCTCGAGCCTCAGTTGAGCAACATTTTGTACTTGGTATTATTATAAACTTCATCAATAAAAACTTTTAAAAATTTCATCCCCTCAAATATCAAGGGTTGAATCCCTAATTTTTTTTTAAGATTTCGATATTTTTTTTTATGAACTAATATACAAAAATACAAATAAATCCAATTTTTTTTTTTTACAAGACAACGTTTGCTGGGTCAGCTAGTACTATTATAAAGAATATGTGATATACATAGGTGCCTATCATCGGTGCTTTGTACATAGGCCTCATGGTGCATTGGTTACAGTACCGACTACAGAATCGAGGTTGGCGGGTTCGAGTACAAAATTAAGTATGTGTTATAAGCATGAATGTTTGTATAGCGTTGGGGTGTTTTTCTATGTATTATAAGTATGGGTTTACAAAATAAAATCATATATGAAGTCATTAGTATCCGTTAACTAGTTTCCATAAAACAGCATTCAGTTGCTTAGCTTGAAACTAGAGGGGGCTGTGTGTATTGAATCCAAGATATTATTATATATTATATCCTACCGAAAGGAGTAGAGCAGTGATCATAAAACAGTATATTAATTCTAAAGCAGAACAATAACCTAAATATAATAAATCAATCACAGTCAGAAAATTGAAGTCATCAGAAAAAGAATCGAATCAAACAATACACGTGACATGACATAGATAGAGAGACGGTACAATGGCGCGCTAAAGTGACAAGCCGCGGCTGGTACAGTCGAGCACAAAATCGCTTTTGTACTCGACGCGTTAAAGCGATACTGACATATTGGTCCTTCGGGCAGTCAATTTTTACGTATTTACGCCGTAAAAATACTATACACAAGGCGAATTTCGGACGCGTAATTTTGGTGTAGTTCGTTATGTGAGGCTTAAATCTTTGTGTTTAATGATATATTGCAGCCAGTTAATGGAATATAATTGAAATTGCACACCTTTGAACGTCATTATTTCTGTTCAGATGTTTTTTAAAATATTTTTTCCATATAATATATATATATTGGGTTGAAAAATTCACATAGTTTGTTTGAAAAAAATGTAATGTATCTTGGTATTGAATCTGTAATTATAGAAGTATAGTGTTTGACAATAGCACCTTACCTACTAATGTTCAAACTTATAACTCAAATTACCACTAGTATAGGATAGGATATGTATATGTATTTGTAATAAAGAGCTCTGCATAATATTAATTAATAATGTATTAATAATATTACAATACTATTATAATTGCAATATGCTGTTTATATTCATTTACAAATAATATTTTAAGTAGAACTTTGCACCAAATATAATCTCTAATTATTTGCCTCTCTTAGTTACAGCACGATTTTGCATACATTATATACCAGATGGCGTTGTATAAATGAACGCTATTTGTTTTAATTAAACTTCGTAAATCCCTGTTATCATGAAAGAGCTATTAGATGTTGCACTCTCGCATAACCAGAATAAACCGGTTTAATTCGGTTTAACAAACTAGTAATTATAGGTTCTATTAAAGATGGTTGGAACGGGTTCTTAACACAAAGCAAATGGTATTTTTTCTAATCCTTAGGACAATATTAATTCTATTATTTTACCATTTTATAAATAAATAAAATTAAAAATAAAAGTAAGAAAGGGCATGCTCCGATGGTTCGGACATATGGAAAGAATGGATGGTGCAAGATTGACTAAGCAGATATACAATGCAAAAGCGGATGGATGTAGGAGTTGAGGACGGCCAAGACACATATTCCATGACCAAATAGAACGTGTTCTGGAGGAAATTGATGTTAGGAGCCTTAAAAAATTGTCTTGAGTGCTAGAAAAGAGTTATGAAAGTCAAAGAAGCGAGTGAGGTGTGTAAGAATCCTGCCTTATGGCGCTCTGTTCTCTCTGCCTACCCCGCAAGGGATTTGGCGTGAATTTGTGTATGTATTAGTGTCCGACCGAAGGTCTATTTTTGGCCGAAGCCGAAGCCGATTAATCGGCAATCTGCACAACCTTCGGCCGAAGCCGAAGCCGAATGTTATAAACTATTAGTAATTTAATAATTTTCTTCAATATTATCCACAGCTAAAGAAGAATATCGGTGTAAAGTGGCTCTTGCCGCTTTTTTCTAAGTGATAGAGGTATCCGCACTGAACTAAGGGCAGTCCCATCCGGTCCGTCAGTCACTCACTCTTTCGTAACAGTTCGCTTAATTCCGACTGTTTTCGGACCTTCGGCTTCGGCCTAGGATTTGGCTGAAGCTGAAGTTCTCGCCAAAGATGGATTTTTGACCAATGGTGGCCGAAGCCGAAGCCGAAGCTTTGGTCGGACACTAGTATGTATGTATGTGTATGTTATAAATAAATTGTAAAAACAAAATATTAACTAGCACCGAAGGAAATGAATATCTTTATAGCTCGAATAATATCTGGAAATAGGGGTTTTGTTAGCCAAAAGCTTTCTTATACGCTTAGGTGTGAACATTAAACATCTAAACAAACGGACGGCCTGCTATTACGAAGGATGTAACAAGAAAATTAAGTCAGGTTAACGTTGTGTAAATGCCAGATGATGAAAGACATATTACATCTATAAACAGAACATTATTTGTTATGTTATTACATAGACAAATATGGACATTTGTCTATGTAATTGGCATTAATAACAACATGTAATGAAATGTCTTTATTTATAATAATAAGAATATATAAATTAATTACATTATTTACAATATATACAATTGAAAAACTCTCTGAAATCAAATTTCTCCGCATCTCGGTCTACTGGCAGCGTGTCCAGAAGACTGGCCGCATTGCCACGCTGAATGGCAATGCTAATTTTCTGTGCGAATAATAGACCAGCCCTAGACTAAATGAAAATAATTGAAATGTGTTATTTAGAAAAAAACCTATTTTCGTCTCGGTGGAATGGAGGGTTTTTTTATGGGATAGGAAGGCAAACGAGTAAGCGTGTCATCTGATGGTAAGTAACCTGCGCCGCCTATGGACACCAGCAACACATATAGTGTTACTGTTGCGTTGCCGACCTTTAAGGGAGTAAGATAGGAGAGGATGGGGAAGAGGGTGTGGGCCTCCGGGTACCTCTCTCATCAAACAAAACGCGGCATGAGCCGCTTTACGTCGATCTTCTTATAGGTCGTGGTATTTCACCGTTCGAGCCGGCCCATTCATGCAGCGAACTGCTTGAATCTACCACTGAACAACTCGCCTTTGAATCCGTCTCAAATTCGATTTTTTTCGGAAGTTATGTGAGATATTGATGACTAAAAATTGCACAAAAAGAATTTGGCAACACAAACTTTAAAGCTTTTAAATAGGAAAAGTAAATAGTGAAACAATGCTTTTCCAAAACTCACATGTAAAAAGTGGCGAACAAAATAGTCGTGTGTGGTATCTTAACAGGATTTTCTCTAATAATAGTGGAATTTGTTTCCCGATTGTCCAATACTGGAAATTCTTATGGAGCGCTAAGTCTTATTCATTTCTTGAGCATCACACTACTAAACACGAGTACTATTCGGTTTCAGTTTTCTGTAGGGATAGAATAACTACAAGTACGTTCTGCTCCACTTTGTTCCAGGTGTATTAAATACTCACAAACTTACAAGTACAAGTTAATGAGATAATATCGTTGAAGCATAACATCAAAAATTCATTACAGACTGGTAAACTACAATCAAGTGAGTGAAATAATACTTAAAATAACTAATCACCGACTACCTTACCTGACTGCAGAAAAAGTGGGAGTCACTCAATTCAAACTAAAATCTTTCCTACCGTTTTAGCTTGAAATATAATACTCAAAAAAATACAACTATCCTTTTTTGCAGTCTGTTAATATAATAATGAAATAAAACTAATATTCACATTGGATTTCTTTGGATAACTAAAGTACATCTACGAGATAAGAACTGTAATCTCCGTTTCCGATATCGTCGTGCATTGACCTCCTTCGAATACACTTAACATCTTAACTAAAACTTGGAGCACAAATTTAGTGAATGTCTTAGTTACAAGTTAGAGAAAAATCCTCGGATGCATCATTGAATTGTTTCAAAGTTGGAGCCAAAAATACTTGATTAAATAAGTTTGCAATTCAATTTGTTAGGAACTTGATTATGGGTCACCATATAAATAAATTTAGAGACAAATATCTGCTTTCGAACAGATTAAAAATTATGTAATATTATGTGTTTTTGTTATTTTTGCCTAATGTCTCATATGCAAACTAGTTGAGAATTATGAGTTGCCAAAACCGCTTGGCAACATCGAAAACAAAAGGTCTAACACGGCCAATTTCACTCAAGTAAGTGGCATCATCAAGTTAATTGCGTCTCCTACCTACTTATCATAATATAACTTCACGCCTTTTTCAACCCGAAGGTGTAGGCAGCGGTTGATAAGCCTCCACTCGCCGTTATGTTTACGTTTTGAACCCGCACCTTCTTGATGCAAAGCTACTTATCATATTTTTTTCTATTATAAATATATATATAATTTAATTTCACGAAATGTTCAATCAATCTCTTAACTAAAACCTTTTCAAGCAATATATAACATTTGTACAGAAATCTTTCGCTATATTTCCTATCAACTGACAACTGTTCAACAAACAAAATAATACATAGCAATTTCCTAGGGACCGTGCGTGGTTCGTACTTCGCTTCCGGTCGGGCTCATACCTGGACAACTTTATGTGACGTCTCAAAATGCATTTTACCGTGGAAAATTACAATTTATTACCTCAATATAAGAGTGTGTGTTGGTATCAGATACTACTCACATATCACTGTTGCCATACAGGGAGCACAAAGTGGTCAGTCAAAAATATTTATCACACATGACTTTCGAGAGAAATTTCGAAAGACATTGGTGTGAGGCCAAATTCGAACCCAAGACTTCCTGATTCAGAAGCGGGCTAGTTTACTGAACCACCGAGACATAGTCTTTGAAGTTCTCATATAACTCTTTAATGAAAGGGCCATTTGATACGCATATAGTAGAAACGCAAATATTTATTCCACTATATTGGATTTAGAATGACGTCACATTATTTTTCGAGCTACTATTAACAAGCCCTTTCATTTGATACCCATATTGTAGAAATGCATTAAAGAAAACTGTTCCTCTATCTTGGATGATCCGCCATATTGGATTTAGAATGACGTCACATTATTTTTTTAGTTGCTCCCAATGAGCCCTTTCATTTGATACCCATATTGTACGAAAGCTTAAAATATATATTCCTTCATCTTGGATATTCCACCATATTGGATTTAGAATGACGTCATATTATATTTTGAATTACACTCAACAAACCCTTTCATTTGATACCCATATTGCAGAAATGCATTAAAAATATCCATTCCGCCATCTTGGGTCGTCCGCCATATTGGATATAGAATAATGTCATACATTATATCATGCATTGTCATCCAAAGTAAACGTGTATACAAAATTTCAGCTCAATCGGTTGAAGGTATCTACTTCAAAATTGAGTTACAAGATTCCACCGAACATACATACTTACATACATACATACATACATACATACAGTGCAAGGTAAATAAAAGCTTATAATAATATATAAAGATTTTCGAACAGTTTGTAGGGTTCAAATGTTTTTGTGTTGTAAGTAAAAACTATCACATAGGTAATACATAATACTATATACTATTATCCTCCTCCTCCTCCTCCGGGTCCTCTTGTTCACAACAAGAAGAATTATGTAATGCATTACTGCTGACGCCAATATCGTAGATAGCTTTACACTATATACAGGTCGTTAAATAATTTTATGCATTTTATTTTTGTGTTTTAAGAATTTAACGGTTGAATTTTACGGCTTTTATGGGCTCTTTTTAGACATTACCTGTTTCTTAATTGATTCAGATGAGTATTTTTCCTTACATTATATTTGTTCATCAAAATAAAAAGTCAATTAGGCTAGTCCATTTGCTTGAGTTAAAACCGAATACATCGATTGGTACAATCGATGGACGTATCGACACAATCGATGGCAAAAACAACATGGTGAAACAAGATACAATGTCTATTTATCTCAACCTCTTTTATAACGTTCATAACCCTTATCAAGGATACTTATTGGTCGTTAGTTGGCCTTAAATTTCTTGTCAGTTCTTCACAAAAAGCCTTGATGCCGGAACTGGCACTTAGATTCGCTTTCACATTCAAGACAGTGTGATAAAAGAGAATCTATGCTCCGCGTATTTTAGCTAGTAGTTTCGTATGACAATTCTAAGTACTTCGTAAAGTCTGAGGAATAAAGGTATTCAGATTTTTTATATATTTTGAAAACAATTAAATAAATGTGATGTGATTTCGACATGGAAAGTGTATCAAAGCCTACTTCGACTCCAACATCATTTCCCTGGTCTGCTAGATATTTGCTTTATCTTTTTTTTTATCTTTTCTCCGCAGATGTTGCATATTTCTCGCAAGTGGAGCTAGTATTTTTCACTCAAGCATACTCTAAGTATCAAACTCACTGTTCTACAAGTCAGCATTGATTATCATAATAAATGCTCATGAATCCCTATTTTATTCAATAAGTAATTTCATTATATTAAAATATATTATTATTATTTCATTATATTTTATTATATTTATTAAGATATAAAAGGAGTATCAAACTATTTTAAAATCATATATTATCTTATCAGCTATACAGCCCGGTGATCAATCACTTTGTAATATAATTTTACTTTTTTTCATCAACGTTTTATCAACACGCTGTAGACGAATTATAATAAATGGTCTATACTCAGTGATGTATGTTCACATTATGGGCATCGATCTTGAGACTTCGATTGGCTCATAAATTTATGAAAGACCTTGAAGTATCCTTGAAATAAATATGACAATAGTTGACGTATACTTACGACCTTATTATATCTAACTTTTGATTTAAATTTAATATTTATCTTTAGCCTGTTCCAAACAAAGTTAATGATAGTTGTTCCAAGAAAATATAATATTTTATTATTGCTTTGAAACATTAATTTATTATACAAAGCATTATTAACTTACTCCATCTTGAAATTTATGTTATTCATATTTCTATAGAAATATTATATATAAAAAGTTACGTTGGTTGGTTGGTTGGTGAGGTATTTTAGAATTACTGCTCGAGCCTCAGTTGAGCAACATTTTGTACTTGGTATTATTATAAACTTCATCAATAAAAACTTTTAAAAATTTCATCCCCTCAAATATCAAGGGTTGAATCCCTAATTTTTTTTTAAGATTTCGATATTTTTTTTTATGAACTAATATACAAAAATACAAATAAATCCAATTTTTTTTTTTTACAAGACAACGTTTGCTGGGTCAGCTAGTACTATTATAAAGAATATGTGATATACATAGGTGCCTATCATCGGTGCTTTGTACATAGGCCTCATGGTGCATTGGTTACAGTACCGACTACAGAATCGAGGTTGGCGGGTTCGAGTACAAAATTAAGTATGTGTTATAAGCATGAATGTTTGTATAGCGTTGGGGTGTTTTTCTATGTATTATAAGTATGGGTTTACAAAATAAAATCATATATGAAGTCATTAGTATCCGTTAACTAGTTTCCATAAAACAGCATTCAGTTGCTTAGCTTGAAACTAGAGGGGGCTGTGTGTATTGAATCCAAGATATTATTATATATTATATCCTACCGAAAGGAGTAGAGCAGTGATCATAAAACAGTATATTAATTCTAAAGCAGAACAATAACCTAAATATAATAAATCAATCACAGTCAGAAAATTGAAGTCATCAGAAAAAGAATCGAATCAAACAATACACGTGACATGACATAGATAGAGAGACGGTACAATGGCGCGCTAAAGTGACAAGCCGCGGCTGGTACAGTCGAGCACAAAATCGCTTTTGTACTCGACGCGTTAAAGCGATACTGACATATTGGTCCTTCGGGCAGTCAATTTTTACGTATTTACGCCGTAAAAATACTATACACAAGGCGAATTTCGGACGCGTAATTTTGGTGTAGTTCGTTATGTGAGGCTTAAATCTTTGTGTTTAATGATATATTGCAGCCAGTTAATGGAATATAATTGAAATTGCACACCTTTGAACGTCATTATTTCTGTTCAGATGTTTTTTAAAATATTTTTTCCATATAATATATATATATTGGGTTGAAAAATTCACATAGTTTGTTTGAAAAAAATGTAATGTATCTTGGTATTGAATCTGTAATTATAGAAGTATAGTGTTTGACAATAGCACCTTACCTACTAATGTTCAAACTTATAACTCAAATTACCACTAGTATAGGATAGGATATGTATATGTATTTGTAATAAAGAGCTCTGCATAATATTAATTAATAATGTATTAATAATATTACAATACTATTATAATTGCAATATGCTGTTTATATTCATTTACAAATAATATTTTAAGTAGAACTTTGCACCAAATATAATCTCTAATTATTTGCCTCTCTTAGTTACAGCACGATTTTGCATACATTATATACCAGATGGCGTTGTATAAATGAACGCTATTTGTTTTAATTAAACTTCGTAAATCCCTGTTATCATGAAAGAGCTATTAGATGTTGCACTCTCGCATAACCAGAATAAACCGGTTTAATTCGGTTTAACAAACTAGTAATTATAGGTTCTATTAAAGATGGTTGGAACGGGTTCTTAACACAAAGCAAATGGTATTTTTTCTAATCCTTAGGACAATATTAATTCTATTATTTTACCATTTTATAAATAAATAAAATTAAAAATAAAAGTAAGAAAGGGCATGCTCCGATGGTTCGGACATATGGAAAGAATGGATGGTGCAAGATTGACTAAGCAGATATACAATGCAAAAGCGGATGGATGTAGGAGTTGAGGACGGCCAAGACACATATTCCATGACCAAATAGAACGTGTTCTGGAGGAAATTGATGTTAGGAGCCTTAAAAAATTGTCTTGAGTGCTAGAAAAGAGTTATGAAAGTCAAAGAAGCGAGTGAGGTGTGTAAGAATCCTGCCTTATGGCGCTCTGTTCTCTCTGCCTACCCCGCAAGGGATTTGGCGTGAATTTGTGTATGTATTAGTGTCCGACCGAAGGTCTATTTTTGGCCGAAGCCGAAGCCGATTAATCGGCAATCTGCACAACCTTCGGCCGAAGCCGAAGCCGAATGTTATAAACTATTAGTAATTTAATAATTTTCTTCAATATTATCCACAGCTAAAGAAGAATATCGGTGTAAAGTGGCTCTTGCCGCTTTTTTCTAAGTGATAGAGGTATCCGCACTGAACTAAGGGCAGTCCCATCCGGTCCGTCAGTCACTCACTCTTTCGTAACAGTTCGCTTAATTCCGACTGTTTTCGGACCTTCGGCTTCGGCCTAGGATTTGGCTGAAGCTGAAGTTCTCGCCAAAGATGGATTTTTGACCAATGGTGGCCGAAGCCGAAGCCGAAGCTTTGGTCGGACACTAGTATGTATGTATGTGTATGTTATAAATAAATTGTAAAAACAAAATATTAACTAGCACCGAAGGAAATGAATATCTTTATAGCTCGAATAATATCTGGAAATAGGGGTTTTGTTAGCCAAAAGCTTTCTTATACGCTTAGGTGTGAACATTAAACATCTAAACAAACGGACGGCCTGCTATTACGAAGGATGTAACAAGAAAATTAAGTCAGGTTAACGTTGTGTAAATGCCAGATGATGAAAGACATATTACATCTATAAACAGAACATTATTTGTTATGTTATTACATAGACAAATATGGACATTTGTCTATGTAATTGGCATTAATAACAACATGTAATGAAATGTCTTTATTTATAATAATAAGAATATATAAATTAATTACATTATTTACAATATATACAATTGAAAAACTCTCTGAAATCAAATTTCTCCGCATCTCGGTCTACTGGCAGCGTGTCCAGAAGACTGGCCGCATTGCCACGCTGAATGGCAATGCTAATTTTCTGTGCGAATAATAGACCAGCCCTAGACTAAATGAAAATAATTGAAATGTGTTATTTAGAAAAAAACCTATTTTCGTCTCGGTGGAATGGAGGGTTTTTTTATGGGATAGGAAGGCAAACGAGTAAGCGTGTCATCTGATGGTAAGTAACCTGCGCCGCCTATGGACACCAGCAACACATATAGTGTTACTGTTGCGTTGCCGACCTTTAAGGGAGTAAGATAGGAGAGGAT
Source organism: Euproctis similis (assembly GCA_905147225.2). Classification (NCBI taxonomy): domain Eukaryota; kingdom Metazoa; phylum Arthropoda; class Insecta; order Lepidoptera; family Erebidae; genus Euproctis; species Euproctis similis. The sequence continues at coordinate 21,479,830 of LR990106.1, forward strand.
GGGGAAGAGGGTGTGGGCCTCCGGGTACCTCTCTCATCAAACAAAACGCGGCATGAGCCGCTTTACGTCGATCTTCTTATAGGTCGTGGTATTTCACCGTTCGAGCCGGCCCATTCATGCAGCGAACTGCTTGAATCTACCACTGAACAACTCGCCTTTGAATCCGTCTCAAATTCGATTTTTTTCGGAAGTTATGTGAGATATTGATGACTAAAAATTGCACAAAAAGAATTTGGCAACACAAACTTTAAAGCTTTTAAATAGGAAAAGTAAATAGTGAAACAATGCTTTTCCAAAACTCACATGTAAAAAGTGGCGAACAAAATAGTCGTGTGTGGTATCTTAACAGGATTTTCTCTAATAATAGTGGAATTTGTTTCCCGATTGTCCAATACTGGAAATTCTTATGGAGCGCTAAGTCTTATTCATTTCTTGAGCATCACACTACTAAACACGAGTACTATTCGGTTTCAGTTTTCTGTAGGGATAGAATAACTACAAGTACGTTCTGCTCCACTTTGTTCCAGGTGTATTAAATACTCACAAACTTACAAGTACAAGTTAATGAGATAATATCGTTGAAGCATAACATCAAAAATTCATTACAGACTGGTAAACTACAATCAAGTGAGTGAAATAATACTTAAAATAACTAATCACCGACTACCTTACCTGACTGCAGAAAAAGTGGGAGTCACTCAATTCAAACTAAAATCTTTCCTACCGTTTTAGCTTGAAATATAATACTCAAAAAAATACAACTATCCTTTTTTGCAGTCTGTTAATATAATAATGAAATAAAACTAATATTCACATTGGATTTCTTTGGATAACTAAAGTACATCTACGAGATAAGAACTGTAATCTCCGTTTCCGATATCGTCGTGCATTGACCTCCTTCGAATACACTTAACATCTTAACTAAAACTTGGAGCACAAATTTAGTGAATGTCTTAGTTACAAGTTAGAGAAAAATCCTCGGATGCATCATTGAATTGTTTCAAAGTTGGAGCCAAAAATACTTGATTAAATAAGTTTGCAATTCAATTTGTTAGGAACTTGATTATGGGTCACCATATAAATAAATTTAGAGACAAATATCTGCTTTCGAACAGATTAAAAATTATGTAATATTATGTGTTTTTGTTATTTTTGCCTAATGTCTCATATGCAAACTAGTTGAGAATTATGAGTTGCCAAAACCGCTTGGCAACATCGAAAACAAAAGGTCTAACACGGCCAATTTCACTCAAGTAAGTGGCATCATCAAGTTAATTGCGTCTCCTACCTACTTATCATAATATAACTTCACGCCTTTTTCAACCCGAAGGTGTAGGCAGCGGTTGATAAGCCTCCACTCGCCGTTATGTTTACGTTTTGAACCCGCACCTTCTTGATGCAAAGCTACTTATCATATTTTTTTCTATTATAAATATATATATAATTTAATTTCACGAAATGTTCAATCAATCTCTTAACTAAAACCTTTTCAAGCAATATATAACATTTGTACAGAAATCTTTCGCTATATTTCCTATCAACTGACAACTGTTCAACAAACAAAATAATACATAGCAATTTCCTAGGGACCGTGCGTGGTTCGTACTTCGCTTCCGGTCGGGCTCATACCTGGACAACTTTATGTGACGTCTCAAAATGCATTTTACCGTGGAAAATTACAATTTATTACCTCAATATAAGAGTGTGTGTTGGTATCAGATACTACTCACATATCATTGTAAATATATATGCTTTTGAAAGAAATAAAAACTATATTGCAACTTGTCTCTCGCTTACAAGTGATTTTTTTGCTATTTGATTACCTTGCTTTGATATATTAAGGTAAAATTCTGGGAAAGGATGATCGATTTAAAATACTGTCTCAGTTTTAATTTCGATGTACATATTTTTCAGTAGGATTTTGATTTTAATTAAATAGAAGTTTACCATGCAATCATGATTTATAATTGTTCAGAATTTATTTAGTTTGTTTGATTGTGTAGCATTGTTACGTATTTAATTGTTTATATCAGACTTCAATATTTAAAAAAAAAACATAGTCATATTTTATCACAAATAGAAATAACATCATTATGACCTTTTTTTTACGCGAGGATATGCTTTATGCACACCCCCCGCCTGGGGTCGGCAGGGGGTACTGTGGGGACTCCCAAAACAGTAAACTGCAATCCGATCCTAGGATTACCCACTAAAACCTCGCGGCGGCCTTCCTCCGGTGTTGAGGTGGCCCAGGACAGTGCGTCAGCCCTCTGGTCCACCCCGCCGTCGCTCCCCCTCTGTCAAGAAGGAGGTGCTCATCCTCGGGGAGTCTCGGTGAGGCTCCCACGGGCGGGGCGGCGCCCCCGACGACCTTCCCCGGCCGCACCGGGGTGTCATCCTACCCGGGCCGCAACCCGGGCGCACCCGCGGGGTGTGCGCCCTCGCGGCCTGTCGGCGGCGGCGAGCTCAGTGATCGCCGCCGCCGACGGGCCCGAGGGGCCCGAGCAAGGACCCCTGCGGAACCCCGCACATCACTTCCTTTCTCTGCTCCATCCCGTTTCGGTCGACATAGTCCACCCGTCTCTCCTGCAGGTAGGCCCCGATGACCGATCTTAGGCCTGATGGCCGGCCAGGGGCAGGGGAAGGTCCCGAAGACGTTGACGATGTCAAGCGACACCTGCAGCGGCGGCAGGCGATAAAAACGGCCTTGCGAACCCGCTCTAACTCCCCGCTCCACCAGTAAACAGAGCCCCGCCGGGGCGGCCCGACTCACGGCATCGACGCGTCGCATATCGACGTCATTGTGTCGCGCAGCCAGGCCGCTTGCGTCTCGGGATCGGGCGATTCCGCTGCCTTCGTCCACTCCGCGACCCTGGCGGCGACCACGACCATATCTCCGTCGAGCCGCTTGAGAGATCAGCGCCGGGGAGGGCCGCTAGTCTGGCGCAAGCGGCTGGGGCGGCGGAGCGACACATCCAAAAAGATGTATCGGTGGTCAGACAAATTGACCACTTCCTCCGCCACCCGCCATCCCGTCACTGAGACGGCCGCCGAGGGAGTCGCCCACGATAGATCGACGATTGACTCCCCCTGCCACCGCACACAGGTGCTGACCTACCTCGCGTTAAAAGGTGACGAAACCTATCTTAAAAATCATCATGGTGATGAAAGGTTATGAAACCACATTTCTGTGTTAAATAAACACAATTTAAATGAATGTTGAAATAAAGAAAAAAAAAAGTATTTGACATTATAAAACAACTTTACATTTTATTCACATTCACATTCTTTTATTCACATTTTAGTGTCGTCAGCCGTCTATTTTCTTTCGAATGTGTTACCTGTATATAGATGTACAAAACCCAACATTTGCCCGACTTTATTACGCAACTATAAATTTTGCGGCCAGCTATGCAGAAAAAGAACAGAAATGTACATAGTTTTTTAGGCAACCTTACTTATGTTTTACGACCTCTAATTTCTTTATGATAACTTGCGTTTAAGTTCGTAGATTATTCAGGGAATATATAAAACTGTTATTATTATCTAATGTGATGATGTGAAGTCAGAAGCCTTCAAAACGAGCGTGTATGACAAAATTTATGAAAGTTAAAGAAGCGAGTGAGGCGTGTAAAAATTGTACATTATGGCGCTCGATTCTCTCTGGCTATTCCGCTAGGGGTTTGGCGAGAAGTTTATGTACGTATTTTAATATAAACTCAATACCTATATACATAATATTTTTTTAGTACTTGATGGTGTACGAAGCGGCGTATGTGGCAACGAGAACTGTCTTATTTACCATCAGATAAGATACATGTTTTTATAGACAATCTAAATAAATGTAAACTCAAATAGATCGGTTAAAAGATAGCTTATAGTAAAAGTCTGTGTCCATTTTCCTGACAAAATAAACTGATACAAAGTGCAATCGTCTCCTCCCGAGTGCTGTCACTCGCATGGATACCGCCATTGTTCCAGCTTTTATCAATCTAAACGACATGTTACGATGCCTTGGCCCAGAGCCCAAACAAAAATGTTTATGTTTTAAAAGGAATTTAATTTAATTTCAATTGTAGATATTGCGTATTAAGTATGTGGGATATTCTTCTGTAATTATTGTTTTATTAGAAACTAGTTGACCCGGCGAACTTCGTTCCGCATCAAAAGAAATAAATTAGTAATATTTGGATCTTAAAAAGTTCAATTTGTGCTATTTATCGGCACGTGTTTTGGCACGCAAACGCAACTGCTATGTACCGCTATGTTAATACTGTAATATCTTCGTAAATATTAGTTTAAATTACATGCTGTAAATGGCTATATTGATCTATATTAAAAGCACAATCTATTTAAGACACTTAATAGGATGAAAATTAATGCTGTAATGTTTAAAATTGCTTCGTAAATAAGCCATTATTTCTCGTAAAAAGTTAAAAAATAATAATGGTCATTGTGGGTTATCCCTAAGGACTTTTTTATAGACCTTTTAAAGGTGTATAATAATGTAGTACATTATTTTGATTTATCACTTAGGGTTCAGGCAGCGTTTTCGATTAAAGTTTTAAATCTTGAAAATTATCATTTTTTTTCACTACACTATTCATGAATTATAAATCAAAACCACCCCGTTGACACCCTCTAACTATTAAAAAAAAACCGCATCAAAATCCGTTGCGTAGTTTCAAAGATTTAAGCATACAAAGGGACATAGGGAAAGAGAAAGCGACTTTGTTTTATACTATGTAGTGAAGTACAATAAAAGTATCGAGATACGAAACTAAATATGGTATTACAAAAATGTTTGTACAAAAATGTTTAACAACATTAAGTGTAGATTGTCGACTTACTTTTAATTAATATTATTTTTCCTGTTAACGCTTCAATCCAATTGGATATGGTGTATGTTTGAATAAATACGTTAACTGTGGTCAAGTGGTGAAGCAACCGGCTTCTGAATTGAGAAGTCTTGAGTTCGAATACGAGCTCACACAAATGACTTTTCGAATGTGTTTTCGGAAGTTATGTGTGAAAAATATCGATGACTGAAAACTTTATGACCGGTGTATGGCAATAGGTTCGCCACCAATTCCATTTGGGACGTAAACATAACGGCGAGTCGAGGCTTAAAAGCCAACAACTTCTGGTAGAAAAGGTCGTGTTATATTTTAAACATAATGCTTAATATTCAAATAAATGAAACAAATCCTATATTCACAGTAAACTTATAACCAATTATTGTTATTATTATAACATTTGGATTGAAAGAAAGTGTCAATGTAAAAGTAGGAAAGGGCATGCTCTGATGATTCGGACATGTAGAAAGAATGGATGATGCATGACTGACTAAGCAGATATATCAAAAGCAGATGGACGTAGGAGTCGAGGACGGTAAAGACACACATTCCATGACCAAATAGAACGTGTCCTGGAGGAAGGTGATGTTAGGAGCCTCAAAAATCGACGCACGTACATGAAAATAGTTTTGAATGTCAAAGAAGCGAGTGAGGCGTGTAAGAATTGTGCCTTATGGCGCTCTGTTCTCTCTGCTTACCCCGCAAGGGGTGGCGTGAAGTTTATGTATGTATGTTATTATTATAACCGTGTTATTATAGTCTAATGAGGCATAGCTTACTCAAATGATCAAATTATAATATGTTAATTGAATTGCCGTTCAAGTACTATTGATTGAGGTACAAGATGAACGCAATTAAAATTCTTAATTATTCAATTATATATAAATACATCGAGATCTCATTATGAGATTTTAAGCAAATTTTATTGAATACTAGCAGACCCGGCAAACTTTGTTTCGTCTCAGATCAATAAACGAGATATTCTCGTTTCTCTAAAATAAAAGTAAACTTGACTTACCCCTTGTTACATCAGCTACCTTCCAAAAAAAGTCCCATCAAAATCGGACGAACCCTTTCAGACATGAGTCGGAACAAAAAATAAAAAACACGGAGATAAAACTTTAAAAAATGTTAAATCAGACAAACAAACAGTTCGTTATCGATTGTAGATCATGTCCTAAGTATTCTAAAAAAGAAAACTATGTAAAACGATAATTTAATGTGCAGTTTTGACTCTCTACGATTTTATTATACGTATAGATCAAAACAAAACTCGCTTTCCGCTGTCTATCCCCTTATATGTTCCTGCCTTATATGCTTCTTATATCTTTGAAACTACGCAACGGATTTTGATATGGTTTTTTTATAGATTCAGGGTGGTTTTTATATATAGTTCATGTATAATGTAGCAAATAAAAAGTGTTAATTTTCGAGATTTAGTTAAAAGTAATTTTTACAGCGTTCACGATTAATACTAAATTAATCGTGAACACTGTAAGAATTACTTTTGATGCGGAACAAAGTTCACCGGGTCAGCTAGTTACTTATAATACATATTATTATCACATGGAATTACGGGCCCGTGTTTTTAAAAGTTTTTTATTTAACTTGCACTGTATGTATGTATATATGTATGTATGTATATATATATAACTTCACGCCTTTTTCTACCCGAAGGTGTAGGCAGTGGCTGTTAAGCCTCGACTCGCCGTTATGTTTACGTCCCAAATGGAATAGGTGGCGAACCTATTGCCGTACCTGGCACAAAGTTTTTCAGTAATCGATATTTTTCACACATAACTTCCGAAAACAATTTCGAAAAGTCATTGGTGTGAGCCAGTGTCAGGATTCGAACCCGGGCCTCCGGATCAGAAGCCGTGTGCTTGACCACTGCGCCACCGAGACTTATGTATGTATGTAAGTATGTATTTACGGTGGAATCTTGCAACTCAATTTTGAAGTAGATATTATAAAGATGATTTAAGCTATTTATAACATTTAAACAGAAATGTACCTACAACAGACACGTTTATCTCAAAGATTTAATCAATAGTTATAATAGTTTTATAAAGACACAAGTTCTAGTTCACAATTCAGTTAAGTGTAGTAACCACCTTATCAAAGTGTACAGATAGATAGAACTTTGTTTTACAGTTTCCAATTTGTTGAAGTGAAAAGAGAACTTTGAAGGATATTGCTCAGTTTTTATTCATTGCAGTTTGTGCTATAATGAACGCACGACTTTTAAAAAGTTTTAAAAGAGAAAATCAAAGTCTTTTTTAAACTCTTTCTCTTATGTGCATCGTTGGACAGACAGTGACATAATAGTTACAAATATTTGTAAGAACTCCATGTATATCTGCATGACGTCTGGTAGTGTCCTATACCTGACTCCAGGTCTGCAATATTTGCGCTTTACAAGGCGTGAATGTATAATAATAAGAAGATATTAAATTTCTAATATTCATCAAATATTCTTAAGGATAATAGTGACAAATCTGCAAAACTACAAAGGCGTGAACTTATGTTTATAGTTTGTATGGAAAATTTCTTTCGGTGTCTTATATTAAAAATAAAATCCATTGCAATTTTAATGTTACAGGACAAATATTTATATAATTCAAAAACAACAGCAAAGCTTCTATTCAGCAAATGAAAATAAAAACGTTTTTTCATCAAGACTTGATTTATTAATATTGGGTAACCTAAATATTATAACATTAAAATCGATTTTTCAGTTGAAAACAGAAAATTTTTTGAAAGAGATAAATTGGTTCTAGATTGAGTGTGATACAATTTATGTGTTGACGGTCTAATGCAATCGAAGGCATTCCACTTCTGTGAAGTGTTCAGAGATTTATATAATACTATGTGCTTAGTAATGATGCTCATTTTCTAGAATATCAATATTAAAAGTAGATATATCGAATTGCATTGGAAATACTAACAATTAGCGAAATACGTGGTACTATTAAAATACCTCTATTAATTCCAGTTTGCCGAAAAACCCGTGGTCAAGTGTCCTGGTGGTGTATTTCCGAGAAGATCACCTATATTTGTAGAAGACAACTATTATACGCTTTAATACGTACATAAGGTATATCTAATTTATGAAATCCAAAAAAAAAATTCGTCATTATTAACTGCCATGTTATTTTTAACCGACTTCGAAAAAAAAAGGAGGTTCTCAATTCGTCTGTATGTAAAATATTTTTTTTTTATATATGTTCACCGATATTTTAGTCAATTATGGACCGATTGGCCTTCATTCGGGCTGTAGTGTTATTGGGTCTCCCCATGATAATTACCGAAATATAAATACTTAGCAAGTACTATTATACTCTTTTATCTAAGTACTTATTTATGACAATTATAGCTCCCTAAAAATATCAACCATGTAACAAACGGACTTGTAATTAGTGAAAATATATTTACTAAACTGAAAGCCATGTAAATGAACTAACTTCTATCTTACTAACTTAATATCACTAAAGCTTGTGAACAAATGTTACTTATTTTTGGAGTCGGTGCCAGCCTAGGTAACGTACTCTATTGTGTTGCACCGACTTCATTAATGAGTAACATTTGTAAATATTATAATAGTTTAAGATGACTTTATTAAAGTATTACGTTTTGTATATTGTATTAAGTATACAAATGAGTAAGTTAGGTTATTTATCGCTTTTTAGTTATAGAGGTACTGTTTTCATATACTTATAGATTGTGTGGTTTATAGAAGTCGGTTTAACTTTTTTTACAAGTAATTTTTAACAGCACAACTGATATGATTTTTAAAGTAAGTAGAAAAACTGAATGAATTTACCCTTCCTTTCTCTCTTCTCCTTTCTCTCTTCTCTTTTCTCTCACTTCTTTCTGCTTCTGTAATAATAATAACACTTCGAGGATATAGAGTTTATTTACGAAAGTGGTAGAGTCCGGTTTGATCGGTGAAATACCTCGGCCTCTCGGAATATCGGCGTGAAGTGGCTCGTGCTCCGATCCCCTTCCTTTCCGCTCCTACTCCCTTAAAGGGCGGCAACACACCACGGTGTTTATGAGCGGTGAGTAGTTGCTTACCATCAGGTGACCGATTTGCTCGTTTGTCTTAATTTCCCATAAAAAAAAAACCTTTTTCTATATGTTGCATATTATTATGCACAACCTTTTTCAATTTAGTCATCATTGAAACTATAGAAGTTGGATACATAGCAGAATATGGGACGATAAACAATATTCAAATTTATTAAGTGATTTAATTTACATATATTGTTATATAAGTTTTGATATGTAATAGAGATATCGCTTTATAAGTACGATTAGTAATTTATATAAAAGAATCTTCATTAATATAGTTAAACAAAATAAATAACGTAAGCTGAAAAACTTATACAAAACAAAATGATAATATTTTACTTGTTTACAGTGATAGTTTTATTGGTGAATCGGCGAAAACTTTACGGCCCATAAACTTGAATGACGGATAGCATAACAGATTGAGATATATGAATGGATAATTCAGAATTAACAAATGTGCGCATGAAAGTATAATTATCGCCGCCGAAATCTATCAATTTGATTGCGCAAAATTTGCGAAGTGACGCTCGCTGACCGCGTCGAATACACAGTTGTAAGGGCAGGAAGTCGCATTAAGATACAGTGATGCTGTTAAAATCAGAAGGCTCATGCTCCAATGGTTTAGACGAGTAAAAATAATGGATGATGCAAGATTGACTAAGCAGATATACACTTATACATTGCAAAAGCGGATAGATGCCGGAGGTGAGGACGTCCACAATACAATTTCCGTAACCAAATTAAACGTGTCCTTGTGGAAGGTGACTTCAGGAGCCTTAAAAACCGACGAGAGTACATGACAAGAGTTATAAAAGTCAAAGAAGTGGCGATCTTATTGTCTTATTCTATTATGGCAACGTTGCGTGGACGTTATGCATAATTGGACATAAAAGCAAACAGTAATATTAGAGTTTAAACATACAGACAAAAATTCTAAAAGCCATATTTTTGGCATCGGCATAGATTGTAGAAAAGTCCTAAGTATTGAAAAAAAATAAGATTTAATGTAAAGTTTCAAATTTCTATTATTTTTACTATGTATAGATAAGATAAGATAGATACATGAACACCACAATCGTTTTTTTTATCTAGAGACAGTGATATCTAACAAAAGGATATTAAGTAGACTATGATAACGTTATCCCACGGTTACCCAGGCTGGGGGTGTCCATAAAACATTTCACGCGCTATAAAAAAAATACCTTTCATAAATAAAATGTCTATAGCAAAAGCAAAGAGCTTCGGGTGAATTCAATCCAAACGCGATATGATATATGAATGTTCAGTAGTAAACGACAGAGGTGATCACCGGTATAAATGATACCCATTATGACACCGGCAGACGACGGTATTTGAGAAATAACCCTTTAGCTGCAGCTGCAGCGGTAAAGCCGGCAAATGTTACATTGTTACCCACCTACATACAGTCTGAGGAAGTGACAAACTTATTGTTATGTTAAATGTTCTTTCACTACGTCCCTGTGTGGATAAATATTTTGGCTTTTAAATACGGTGGTTGGTTGCCGATTTCTTCTGAACTTCTTCCAGTCTAAGTCTCGGCGTTCCGGTAGTCGAGCATCCGCTTCTAAATCCAGAGGTCGCGGGTTGGAATCATCATATTGGCTCTCATCAAAGACTTTTCGAAATTAATTTTGTAAAGTATGTGTAATAAATATCGACGACTAAAAACTTTGTGCCCGCTATGGCTCGCCACCTTTTTCATTTTGGACGTAAATATAACGGCGAGACGAGGCTTAATAGCCACTACCTACATATTCGGGTAGAAAAAGGCGTAAAGTTATGTTAGTTCTTCCAGTTGTCAAAATTCCAATATGACTACAAACTCTTGCTCAGATTAACTGCGTATAAATGATAACACTGAATCCATTTTGATATCATTTAAAAAAAAATGTTGTTTTATAACACCATGTTTAATTATTTTCGCATTGTCGGCTTTTAACTAAAAATAATTGGAAAGATATAAGCTTTATACTAAATATTTTTCCAAAACTTTTGATATGTTATGATATAATTCCAAAAAAATGGCAATATAAACAACATCTGGCCGTTAATTTGTTATCACTGGTATAACAAAACGCATTCTGCTTTTTCACTGTTTTTTTGTTTACCGGGCGCAGTTCTTAATTAAATGTTCAGCCAATAATATTATAAACGCGAAAATCGTTTCTTTGTTACCTTTTCACGCGAAAACTCCTCAGCCGATCACCATAAAACTTTGTATTCATACTCTTAAAAGCAGAAGTAAGTAATTTTACCCATTTACCTCTACTTTTCGGCCGACCGTTACGCCACAGCAAATAAAAATTTTACTTCTAAAAATAATATTATGATTGGGCATTATATGAAAAAAAATCCAGCCAAAACTAAACATTGAGAACATTTCCTTTATACCTTTGTACCTAAAATGTATTAAGTTTTGCTACATTTACAGTCTGAATATAAACTAGGACTGGTTTAAATATGAAGGCCTCATTGGGGACTACTTCTAGAGAAACAAAGTATCTATACATATAATAAAATCGTAGGAAAGTCAAAACTGTACAATGAATATTATTTTTGAGAATACTTAGAACATGATCTACGATCGATTCCGAAATTAAAAATATGTTTTTTAGAATTTTTGTTTGTTTATCTTTGTCTATGTGTTTGTTATGAATAAACTCTAAAATACTGCATGCTTTTATATACAATTTTGCACCAATATAGCCAAGAGGGTCAACACAGGCTAAACATCATCACACTATCACTAATTGGGGGTGAGCAATGAACCCTTTTAATAGTACAGGTTTAGTATTTTTGCGGCTTTATGGAGTCTACGTAGACGAAGTCGCGGGCAAATGTTAGTCTTATATAATGTTATAAGATGTGTGAAGTTTCATTTCATAAATAAAACCTTTTTTGTCTCTCTCCCCTCCGTCAAACATTACCCAAAATTGTACATTTTAATATCTTCTAGAAAATTTTATGTGTTCTGTTTTATTTGTCAGTGTGTCCCAAAGCTATTACGCCACATCACAAAATATTGTTTAGAAATGTTGCTAATGTTAAAAAAAAAAACAATAAAATGTAATGTAATGTCTTTTATTTTTATGTCATTTCTGTACAAAGGGTCATACTTATTTAAGTATTTATATTCCTAATAGTGTTTATATAAGTATGTATAAATGTATATGTATATTTTTATAAGTGCTTACGTATTTTATTATTTATATTCACTAAGGATTATATTTGTTTTTCTAATGCTAGAGTGTTCATATTACTTAATGTTCCTTCCGTTTTCCAAAGGTTGTCTGGAAGAGATTTTTGGATTCGAGCTCATAGCTACTAGAATTTTCTAATTTGTATTTTATATCAGATTCACTTGTATGTTGTGCAAATAAAGAGTTATCTATCTATGTCATTATCATCACCCTGCATCAGTCCACTGCTGGACGTAGGCTTCTCCCAAAATGCGCCACTGAACCCGATCTTCGGCTCTTCATCTCCAGTTACTGCCTACTGCTCAGCGTATATCATGCTCCACCTAGTCACAGGGCGCCCCACGCTGCATTTTCCAATCCGTGGTCTCTATTCTAAGGCCAGTCTACCCCAACGGTTATCGGTCCTACGGTATATGTGGCCAGCGCACTGACACTTCAGCGTACTAATTCGTCGAGCTATGTCGATCACGTTGGTTCTCTAGTGAATTACTTCATTCTATATTTGATCGCTCAGAGAAACTCCGAGCATAGCTCTTTCCATAGCTCGCTGAGTGACTTTTGGTTGGTGGACACAAACGCATAACACAAGGGCCGGTTACATTCCTCAGTTTTTTAATATCTGTGTATAGATCTTTATTCTTATTAGTTCTTAATCCTATAGATACGAGAGATTCCTGCTTAAACTAGCTACCTTAGCTGGTAAAATATCACACCTCTCAGATTATTGTCACAAATTGGCAAATACCACGTAAAGTTGAGCGGGAGAAGGCCGTTTCACTATTTGCATCTTATCTCACCTTAAATGCCAGTAACGCAACAGTGATCCTCTCGGCGTTTCACATATGTTTACTCCCAAACATGCAAACATAGCTTCATGCCAAGTCGTGGGATCAAGTCGTGGGGTAGGTAGACAGAACAAAACGTCATAATAAACGTCACTTTCTTTATTGACTTTCATAACTCTTGTCATGTCATAATATACTAAACAAAATATCTCTGTTTTGGCTACCAAGCAAAGGATTTAGCGTATATTTGTTGCTCATCATCATCATCCAGCCCTGCGGTTCCCAATATTTGGTGTTTGCGGGTTTTTCTTTTCCACACTTCACTATTATTCGCATCTTCCACAGTAACACCCTCTATCACTATGTCGCCTTTCACACAATCCAACCATATTTTCTAAGGTCTACCTTTTCTCATTTTTCCTTCCACATTTGGATTTATCATTCTTCTAACAACAATTCTATCATCGCTCTGTTATTGTATTTACTGATTGTTATGAATTTTTAAACAGTTTTGTCCTATTTACAATTTAGTAGCAGAACAAGACAGTTACCAGCTACAAGGCATACTTATAGGTAGGCTATCCAAAACATTTGCCTAAATATCAGTAATCGTCGCTCATCAATGTAACTAATTGGGCCTATAATTTATGCAGGCGGTCACTTTGACTAATGGCTTCGGTCTACACGTGGACCGCTTGCTCGAGGCGTGTAAAGCTACCGGCGCAGATTAGTCTGTATCGACAGATCGGACAAGCAATTGTGAGGCTTTAGCTGATAGTTTATCGAAACACTTTGTCTGCTAAAGTAATAATACTCAAATGAAAATGGCAATGTTTTAAATAGTGCTTTCTGTGATAAACATTTTTAAATAGAATTATTTAATTAGTACGCAATGTTAACGTAAAATTTATGTCAATAAAAGTCTCGGTGGTCCAGTGGTAAAGCACCCTGCTTCTGAATCTAGAGGTCGCGGGTTCGAAACCTGGCTCACGCCAATGACTTTACGAAATTATTTTCGAAAATTATGTGTGATAAATATCGATGACTAAAAACTTTGTGTCCGGTATGGCAATAGGTTCGCCACCTATTCCATTTGGGACGTAAACATAACGGCGAGACGTAGCTTAGCAGCCGCTGCCTACGCCTTCGGGTAGAAAAAGGCGTGAAGTTTTGTTATGTTATGTTCTCTAATAATTAATTATGTTAGTGAAGAATTGTTTTCGTTTTTATATGCCATCCTGAAAATTTACTAGCTCATTAAGCTAACTTGGAGAATGATAAAAGCATTACCTACTTGTGAAAAAATATCGTCAGAATACAAAGATGTCATAAAGTTCATAATTAAACTATGCGATGAATCAGTGTATCTCAATTACATTACCACTGACCTCCTTTAAAAGTATCAGTTATATTATTGGTTTAATATTAATTGACACAAGAGACTACTAGTTAAGAATAAGTTATAATATTATGTTTTATGGCATAATACACGTTTTATAATCGTTTCACTTCACGCCTTTTGTATTTGGAGATGTAGGCATCGAGACACGGCGTTTCTTATGCCTTAGCAAAATTTATGCGAAAAATTTAAAGGTAGAATAGGCTTTAGCCTACCATTTAGCATATTATAGTCACACATTTAAATAGTAGAATGCTTGCACTTCATTTTTAACAATGTGTTACACGAGGGACAAAAATACATGCTTATATGGAAGAAATCTTCTGTCTACAATACTATTACGATACTTCCAAAAATATTCCAGAAAGTAATTGGTATGCCGCCCGGATTCGGTCTGAAAGGAGCTGGAAAGGACCGAACATAAGGAAGAGGTTCGATCCTCCTCCTTAAGACTAAAAAAATAATTTTCCTAACCACCTTTTTCTCTCATAAATCAAATCTAGGTCCAGAACTACATGAAAATACTTGATGTCTGTTCCTAAAAATGTTGGGAATCACTTGGCATTAAGACATATCTATTAAAAGATTCTTTGTAGTCATTAATTAAATAATAAAGTATATAATTATAATATTTTAATATTTGTAATTAGGTTCCGTAAAGAATCTTGACGTCGTTCATTATTTATTAAAGCTTCCTTTAATGAAAAAATATATTTTACTATTATAAATTTACAGCTTTTATTTGTCAGCTCGGTGGCGCAGTGGGCGAGCGCACGGCCTCTGATCCAGAGGTCCGGGGTTCGATTCCAGACACTGGCTCACACCAATGACTTTTCGAAATTGTTTTCGGAAGTTATGTGTGATAAATACCGATGACTGACAAACTTTGTGCCCGGTATGGCAATAGGTTCGCCACCTATTCCATTTGGGACGTAAACATAACGGCGAGACGAGGCTTAACAGCCGCTGCCTACACCTTCGGGTAACAAAAGGCGTGAAGTTATGTTATGTTATGTTATAAATTTACAGAAGCCAAGTTGCAAATTTCATAATATTTTGTTTTGAAACAAAAAAGTAACACTAAGTACAAACAAAATAATATTATATTTTCGTGAAACGTCCAAATTTACTTTTCCATGAAGTGCGATAGCAGTTAATTATACTACTTTAAGTTGCCCTTTTTAGAGTAAATATGTTCACTTGGGGGGCAGGCAGAGAGAACAGAGCCATAAGGCACTCGCAGAAAAAATAATTAAATTTAAAATTCTATCCATAATATTTTGATAGAAAATAAAAAATCAACAGAGATAGAGTCTTGCCTTCTCATGAGTGAATGGGCCGGCTCTACCGGTGAAATACCACGACCTCTCGGAATATCGGCGTGGAATAGTGGCTCGTGCCACGTTTCATTCGGTGAGATGTATCCGGAGGCCTGATCCACTTTCCTCTCCTACTTCCCTTAAATGACGTCAACGCACCACGGTGTTCACGGGCGGTGCAAGTTACTTACCTGACCTATACTTAATAATACCAAAAACTTAAAATGAAATCCATGAAGCACGAGCACGGTAATATCGGCCATCTTTTATAAAAGTCCTATTAAAATAAGTGTTAACCCGTAAATATAATTATTTGAACAGGCAACGCTAAGAGTGCTTTCCCACCGCCTGCTCATAACTATGCAAAATAAATTTCGTACGTACACAAACTAAATAAGTATTTTTTTTAACAAAAAATGTTCGTACTTGCACAGAAGATGAGATCTACATACCAAAGTGGAAGATTTTCTTTTAAATGTGATGCTCTGAATGTGCGGCGTCTCAGCTTTGTATTTAATTAAAAAATAATCTCTTTTTGAATTAAGTAAAACGACACTTTTTTAACCTAACAAACTCTACATCCGATGTATGGCTGTAAGTTTCACATTGGGCACTTGAAAATTAATCTGACTTTTTTTATGGAATAGGAGGGCAAACGAGCAGGCGTCATCTGATGTTAAGTGATCATCGCCGCCCTTGGACACCTGCAACACATATAGTGTTACAGTTGCGTTGCCGACCTTTAAGGGAGTAGGATATGAAGGAATGGGGTAGGCGAGTGGGCCTCCAGGTACCTCTCTCACCGAACGAAACGCGGCATGAGCCACTTTACGTAGATTTTCTGAGAGGTGCTGGTATTTCACCGGTCAAGCCGGCTCATTCATGCAGCGAACTGCTTGGCTCTACCACTCCTAGAAGGAATTTCTGACTGACTTATAAAGGAATAAACATTATTAGTCAGTTTTTAAGGGTGTGAAGTTATTTCTTATTCTTCATTTCACTTTTCCTCGCGCACCTTTTCCTTCCCGAAGGCATAGACTATGACAAAGCAAAATTAATCACGAGAAGTAATTGGTGTATGCCCAGGTTTGATATCACGACTTTTTAATTCAGACGCGGGGTTTTCGACTTCTAGACCGTTGAAATTACTAAAGTCGAGTTATTTTAAACACTAAATTTTACTCATCATCATTAACTAACTTTACTCCGATATTGGATCTTCGCATTTTCCTTCCAGTAGCTGCCTATTTGAATGCCAACAACCTAGGCTCAAACCACCAGTATCTTATATTTTCATCACCCTAGTAAAAAATACTATACGGAACCCATAAAAAGTCTAGAATTAAACCACGCGAATATTTTTATACCTACTTTATTTTTAAATTCAGAGCAAAATTCAATTACTTAACAAAACGCTTGAAAACACTGGTTTTAAAAGGCTGTGTATCTCTGTAAAAACACGACAAGGGTAAGTACTGCATGTTATTGTAATCCCTAAGCTACGGCTAAATCCTCTCAAATTAAATTTTAAGCGAGATAAATCTGATGTCATTAAAATATTCAAATCTTCTTCATCACGGGCTTTGAGCGTTTAAATGTAGCCTCGTTAAGACACAATGTCTGTTTTACTTTTGCCGATCGGAATGATTGGAGTTTATTATGAAGATAGAGTGAGTTACAATTGGCTTAAGTATCCGTAAAATTCCTCTTAATATGATGTCTTATAAAGGACAATTTGAGACTATGAAAATGATTTGAGATGTCATTTAATAACCAACAATGAATCAACTCGTTTTTCCTTTTAGTTTTAAATGGAGAATCGCTTACAGAGAGATCCTTTTGTCTACAATGTTTGTTTTGTTTATAATTAACGACCCGCCAACCTGCAAGGTAAATAGCCGCTCACTATGGCCACACCCTAACCGAAGTCAGAATGAGGGACTTCCCACTTAAGGCGCACTCATTGCACCCATGACTAGAGATCTCGGGGTCCCTTCTCGAACGGTCTCATAGCCTCCAACCTCCTCCGCGAATCCAACTCCAAATGCAAAGACACTGCGAGTGCCAGCGCGTGCACGCCAGCACCCGCAGTGAGACTTTTTCTTGCTCTCGCAATACCTTGATCTAACAGACGGACCCGTGGTTCCGTCTGAAATCTATCTACCTCGATTCTGTGTAGATAGGGAATATCGCTTACGGTCTGACTTAAAATGTAGGCACGGTTTCACAATGGAAATATGCATACATCTAAATAATATAACAGGACAAGGCTGCGTGAATGGGCTGTCTCGACCGTTAAAATATCACATCCTCTCAGAAAATCGATGGGTTCATACCCAATATCTTACTTTAAGGCTAGCAACGCAACTGTAACACTATCGGTGTTACTTATGTCCATGGGTGGACCTAGTCGCTTAGCACCAGGTGACCTGTGTGTGATGTCTCACATCAAAACCTTTTCTCCTTGTATATTAGGGCAGTAAGCAATACATTTTTCAGTAAAACACGTCACAAACGCCACATTAACTAATATTTTGTAATGTATACACATACACACTTACATAAGTTCACGGCAAATCCCGTGCGGGGTAGGCACAGAGAACAGAGTGCCATAAGGCACCATTTTTACATACCTCACTCGCTTCGTTGACTTTCATAAACGTCGCCATTTTCATGTCGCGACTTTTCATGCACGCGCGTAGATTTTTGAGGCTCCTAACATTACCTTCATCCGAGAAGAAGACGAGAGAAGAGAACTCTTTCGATTGGTCATGGAAGGTATGTTGTGGTCGTTTTCGACTCCTACATTCATCCTCTTTTACATTGTGTAACTGCTTAGTCAATCTTGCATCATCCATTCTTTCTACATGTCCGAACCACTTTCTTTCAATCCAACTTCCTTCCTTACAACCTTTTTTTCGACGCGGTCAGCGGTCACTCCGCAGATTTTGCACAGTGCCCTCATTTTGACCGCGTTTATCCTACTTTCATGCACACTCTGCCATACTCAGCTCTCGCTTCCATAAGTTGACGTTGGAATCAGTATCGCGTTGTGGATTGCTAGCTGGGCTTTTCTGCTAATGTTTTTTCGCTCGGGCATCTGCCTCTTTGTAATGTATCAATACTAATATGTATATTTGTATTACTTATATCAAACAGCTAAATTCCGCAAACGCGAATAGCATCTCAGGATTGCAGACATCCAAAGGCCCCACTTCGCCCTTTGTCCACACCCATAAAAAACACACCAGACAAGTCTGAACAAAATAATTAAATTAAGATTTTTATAGCCAAGGTTCGTATTCAAAAGGAAACTTTTACAGCCTATAAAACTGTGATAGATTAAAACATAAAACATAATCGGTTGTCCGAGCTATAACCGATAATATATTTTATATGTTTTTGAGAACAATCAAAATTTTATCTGATATCATATGAAATAAAGTATGTAGTATGTATAGTGTGTAGTTTTTTTTTAAATATACATACGTATATTTAAAAAAATACTGTTATTTTCTAGATTATTTCAAACCAGCACGCAGTAGTACAGCCATGCAGCCAATTTAGAGATATGCAGTTGACTGCATGAATAGACCGGCTTGACCGGTGAATTACCACGATTCAGAATATTTTGATAACGTGGCTCACGCCGCATTTCGTTCGGTTAGAGGTTATCCGGAAGCCCATCCTCCTTTCCCCTCATTTCCCAATAAAGGTCGGCAACGCCTTGTTGTTGGTGTGCATGGACGCCACTAGTCACTTACCACTAGGTGAACCGCTTCAATCGAAATATCTTTGTCATTTGCCCGGATTCGAACTAAAAAAGCAGTTTAGTATGATATAGACGAAAATATTAAAAACATCATAAGTCCTTAATTTATGATCTTTTTTAGGTTCTATTAAAGGGTTAATAGTAGAACTTATTGTACAAAAACAAGTGGCGAGAATTTATTCACGTAACGTTGTTGAAGGAAACTGTGTTAAAAATACGTTTGAAAATTATTAATAGCAATTATTATTAATTCAAACAACACGGCTGTATGCCGTGTTGTTTGAATACATAAAGTTTATTGGCGACATTGTTGTATAAAATTAAAATATAAAGAGAGTAGGAGTGAGAGGAAAGAGTCAGAAAGAGAGAGTATGTGCTAGTATGAGAGAGCTTAAATTTTCGTATTTGTAAATGCCCAAGAAGTTTGTTGTTTCCTTTTATGATGTTCAAAATTTTAATAAGTTCAAACATTAACTTAACATTATTCATTTACTGAAATGAATATTCATTTCACATATATTTTTGGCTTATTTTCAGGAAAGCTTTGGCAGCATGTGTATTGATTTAAATTGGCTGGTTGGGCATGTTCTCTCATACCAGAACTTTGACACGATTTAAAAAAATATTTACCACATATATATCCTCTCCTCATTGCAAAGTACGGTTTTATCAGACAATGAAGTATGAAAATAAATAAAAGTTCTTGAAAATAAATGTTATGTTTGAACATATTCGTCGCTCTCTATAATAATGATATATAAATAGATGGTAGCTACAATAAGTGAACTCTAAGAATCCCGTGAGTTATTTGGTTTAAAAATAATTGAGTTCTTTGTATTTTTAATATAGTTATGATACCACTACCGACCACTAGATGTCTCCGTGCAGTTTCAATTCTAGTTAAGAAATTTAGAAATTTACGATGACCTTGTTATTGTTTCTAATAAATCTGCATAGTTAATGCATTCAACATCAAACGTTAAACGCGTCAAACGTTTGCAAATCGTATTGGAAGTTCCGCTTCAAAAAAACTTAATGACAGCAAAGAACCGCCACAATAAGATTTAATTGTATTTAAGAAAAACAACCCTTTTATTTAAAAATCGTTTGTCATAAACTTTATCAATTGACAATAATTCAAAAAGCAAAATAAAATAAAATAGTCTCGGTGGTGTAGTGGTCGAGCACACGGCTTCTGATCCAGAGGTCTGGGTTCGATTCCAGACCAGTGTCTCACACCAATGACTTTTCGAAATTGTTTTCGGAAGTTATGTGTGACAAATATCGATGACTGAAAAACTTTGTGCCCGGTATGGCAATAGGTTCGCCAACTATTCCATTTGGGACGTAAACACAACGGCGAGACGACGCTTAACAGCCGCTGCCTACACCTTTGGGTAACAAAAGGCGTGAAGTTACAAAACAAAATATCGTAATTTTTCCAGAACCGTACATAGTTTGTGCCTATCTTCCAGTCAACTAGATAACTTTAACTTATATCTTGATTATTGTATGAATGAAACAGTAAATATTATTAGTAAATGCTTTATATGAATGTAGTTTGCTTTTATTAAAAAAAAAAACAATCAAATATTGTCATGTGTCATAAATTCAAACATCCTATATAGACGATAAATTTAAACTCATTTATAGACAATGTTTTTTTTATATATCTAACACAAAATCAACTACAAAAAGACTCACTATTCTTTATTTCATACTACAACGTAACATACACATTGAAAAAAAAAAAAACGTTTACCTCGACACAATGCATTTTCAAGCGGTTTTAATGTGGAGAGATCCTTTGTCCCAGAGATTATTTCAACCCGCACATAATTTCCGTGAACTGGAAGTTGGGGAATAGTTGAAAATTCTTGCACTTCACCCACGGCTTATGAAATTATTTCTACCAGAAAATGCTGTGAAGAAATCTATCCTACGATAACGTGCTTTAACTTTTAAACTACAGAGGTGTGAGTGACCCTACATAAGTATAAGGTACTTCCTGGTACTATCAACTGACTAAAACTAATACTATCAACTAACTTACTGACTAACCACAACTGAATAAAAGAAGAGTATTGTGTGTGATTAAAGAATGACTTACATTTTTAATGGAGTGTGGAATCCCATTCATCACGGAACCCAATAATCGGGCAAATTTTAGCAGTGCTTAATAAACTTCATTAGTTGTCTGTGGTATTATATTTATAGATCTTTTTATTATTTTATGGAATATAAAATCAAACTAGCAAGCAAGTAATCTGATGGTGAGCAAGCACCGCCATCCCCATGGTGTCCAAACACCTCCAACCATATGGTATTGTAATTGCATTGCCGGCCTTTAAAAGAGTACGATGGAAAAACCGGACGGGGTGTTTCCCCGGATACCTTTCTCACCGAACGAAACGCGGCATAAGGCGCTTTACGTCGATATTCCGTGAGTTCGTGCCTTTCATGCCAGTACCACCACTTTTTATAGTACCTACTTAGCTGTTAGATAAGTTACAGTCTCTACGGATGTCAGTATTTTATCTATCATGACTTTTGTCCCTCACGCTGGTCAAATATGAGCTGCTGCAGCGATAAGGCATGGTTAATATCCTCGTAGAAGTTGCATATATTCTAATGCTTATCTGCTATATTATCTGCCTTTATGATATTAATATAGGCATTGTTAAGCAAACCGATGAATTAAAACAATATAAAAATATATACAGACAAAAATATACTAAAGGTATAATACAATCTCGCAAAAGCTTATGAAGTACCTACTGACACAAAACTTGTGTCGCCAGTAAAAGAGGGAACACTCTATTTGGTCTCGAATGTCTGTACCTGCCTGCTATGTGTGTACGGAACCCGACATTTGCTCACTTTATTACGCTACCATAAAAATTGTGGCCAGTTAAGTAGAAGAAAAAAAAACAATTTTCTTTATATCCTATGTAATTTTGAGGCTTATTTTATTCACAGGGGCACTTTTATTTCGGTACTTTTAAAATTATTTATACAATTTTTTATGCATTATGACGTCATCTGCTATTCGCGAATGATCACGAGGGAGCTTCTGTAAGCTTATAGAAGCTATTTTTAAAACGACCACAAATATATATTAATTGGAGATTGATGAGAGATAGATTTGAAGTGTGTTCTACCTTATTTCAATAAAGCCATATTTGGGTGAATAAATCTCACTGACCTATACGCATATAATCATATATTTAATCACACGCACATTTCCAAAGACTCGGTTTTGAAACCCGTTACACAACAGTGGCAATTGGTACCTATGGCAGGCCACCTATTCCATTGGAGCAAATATTTCATCAGGTGGGTAGTGTTCTCAAAACGCTTAGATGTTATGAGTTTGGAGATACTAAAAAAAAATCATACTTTTTTTTATGTAGCCAAAATTGTAGTAAGTAGTAAGTCAACAAGCACTATAATGACATCAACAAAGCACTATAATGACATAACATAATATAACTGCACGCCTTTTGCTACTCGAAGGTGTAGGCAGCGGCTGTTAAGCCACGTCTCGCCGTTATGTTTACGTCCGAAATAGGCAATAGGTGGCGAACCTATAGCCATACCGGGCACAAAGTTTCCAGTCATCGATATTTATCACACTTTACTTCCGAAAACAAATTCGACAAGTCATTGGTGTTAGCCAGGTGTCAGGAATCGAACCCAGACCTCTGAATCAGAAACCGTGTGCTCGACCACTGCACCACCGAGACTTACGAGCACTATAATGATCAGATCAAAATAAATTTTAACACATCTATTAGTATACACCAGCTATGTCTTGTATAATAATTTAAAATAAGAATGCGTCGGCAGTTGTGACGACAATGTGTTTATCCAACGACTGTCATTTGTCTGATCAAGATGTTTTGTTTAACTTCAGGGTTGTCAGTAATCAAAATTCAGGATCACGCGGCTGTACCTACCTACCAACAATTAGTCTCGCGCCTCGCCACAGATAGAATGCAGAGGTGCTTGCTGTACCGAAAGTCGGCAAATTACACTCCAGTTAATTGACGACGGAACCCAGGTTGTTACCTCCCCTCTCAATATGCATGAAGTGTTGTTGTATAGGGTTGTCACTGGCAGTTTTTTTAACAAGATTATATTGTACCGCTATAGTCAAATTGTGGGGTTGTAGTTTATTTTTAAGTATATAACTGTGAAAAATTAGTTAATGTAGTACGAATTCAAATGAGATTTGAAGTAGACTTCGATTACAAAAGGTCGTTGGTGGTTGTGTGATATCCCTGGTGTTAAGTAAGGACGTGTGTCATCTGGTTATGGTAGTCAGTATCATAAATAATACAGTAATATATAACATAAATGTGCAACTAGATTATTTTTTTGATAAATGTGCACCATGTTTTTTCTGCTCATTCATAGATGGCGCTGGCATTGAATTGCACTGACAGTGTCTGTGTGTCACAGTAGAGGGGCCTTTGAACAGTGTTATGTTTTAATTTATTAATGACATATATTAGATTTTACTAAAAATTGATTACAAAAGAGACCATTTTGTATAAGCAGCTACCTACTCTGTGTATTTATAAGTATATATGTACAATGTACATTAATATGTAATTAATACTAGAGTACTCATAAATCATGCGCAACCAAATTCGTCCGATTATATACAGCATAGTGACATCTAGTCTTTTAAACCAAAAAGTTTATTTTTACTGATGACTCATAGATAGCAGAGGTTTCTTCGAAAACTGATATTATATGAAAGATACGCAGCCATGGTCAGTGTGACGTGGCCATGTCTCAACAGTGGTAGAGTCAAGCAGTTCGCTGCATGAATGGGCCCGGCTCGACCGGTGAAATACCATGACCTCTCAGAAGATCGATGTAAAGTTGCTGATGCCGCGTTTCCTTCGGTAAGAGAGGTATCCGGAGGCCCCTCCCCCTTTTCCATCCTTTCCTATCGTATCTTAAAGGTCGGCAGCGCAACGGTAGCACTTTGTGTGTTGCAGGTGTCCATGGGCGGCGCTGGTCACTTACCATCAGGTTACACGCCTGCTTGTTTGCTCTCCTATCCCATAAAAAAAACGTGGTAACACAAGTGGTATCTTAATAATAATATAATCTTAGAACAACATCGAATTGAGGAAACATTAAACTGACAGTATTTCAGTCTCATTTTACAACAGTCGACTTAAAATATAAGTCGACGTAAAATGTTAATAACTTTGGAAATTTTAAAACTATACTCCTGCCACCTTTTGGTACTTAAATATAACACAGCCCTGTAAGACAGTATGACGTTGCACTAAGACCGCAACAAGAAAATGTACCGAGCCGGTTCAGTTCCACGACGAGCAATTAGTCGGCCTGGTGGAATGCATCTCATTTATTCTTAACCAAGACCTTAAACCAAGACGTCTAACACCGGAATTTTATTGGAAGAATCAGTAGATCGGATATGGTTACTCAAATTCAATTCGCTTTTTAAATGGGCCGAATCGACGTGTGAAATGTTACGACATGGCAGAAAATCGATGTTAATTGACTGAAGACGCGATTCTTACGGAGAGAAAGAGACCGCAGGCAGTCTCTTCTCTATCTTATGCTAGACATCAGCAATGGAATTGTGACGCTCTCGATGTTTCAAATGTCCATGAATGGAGCTGGTCACTTGCCACCATAAAAAATCGATTTTAGTTCTGTACATTAATTGATATGAACATATTATAATATAACTTGCTAATAGGCAAGTTAAATAAGCACTAACTAGTTGACCCTGCAAACTTTGTTTCGCCTGAGAAAAGAAATAAAAATAATCATTACGAGTTTTCCCTTAGAGATAGACATATGCCGTCGCGAACTTTTCTGTACACTTACTGACTTAGGATACAGCCAGCGTTTGCAATTAAAGTGCTTAATCACGAAAACGATCACTTTTTATTCGCTACAGTATACGAGAATTATACATACACACCACACTGTTGACACCTAAAAACTACATCATAATACGTTGCACAGTTTCAAAGATAATAAGGGGACAGACAGCGAAAAGCGACGTTGTTTTATACTATGTAATCAGATTTTCTCAAAATTTCATCGTGAACTTCAGCAGGGAAATAAATATAAATGAAGAAATCATATAAAAGTGAACATATTATATTTCATAGGACGATTGCGAGGAAAATCAGTTGTTTTTCACATAGGTAAAAAACAATGTACACGCAAACGAAGTCATCGCTGACAACTAGTTTCTTAATGAATTAATGAAAATAAATTAATTCAGTAGGTATACCCAGCATCCTTCAGTTGGGTGAATCTTTATCACTTAACTAGATTTCATTGTTGTCCCCTGAATAGGCACTTAATAGGATTAGAATAAAAAAGCTATTAGTGAAATAAATTAACGGGTTCTTCTATTTGTATTGTGTATAGAAATCTTTTATAAAGATGTCAATTAATTTGGTATTATGTACAATATTTAAATTATAATTATAAACTTGAGAAATTAGATAAATTTGGAAGTGGTAGAGCCAAACAGTTTGCTGCATCAATGGGCGGGCTCAACCGGTGATATACCACGACCTCTCTGAAGATCGACGTAAAGTGGCTCATGCCGCTTTTCGTTCGGTGGAAGAGGTACCCTGAGGCCCGTCCAAATTTTGAGTGCTTGAATTTATTATTTTACTTATTTTATTTGCATATAAATGACTCTTTTAATTTATAACTGGTCCAATCAACATGTTTAATTTTATCCAACAGCTGCCGAATACTATTGCTCAAATTGATTGTTAGTTTTTTCGCTTTTGATACAGATTGTATCTGTAAATATTGTTACAGCAAACCTTTCACATCACAAGCAATTAAATGTGCAACGATGTTGCAGGTATCGTCAAAAATCCAATAGACTAAAGAAATTTTGTGTCGTAAAGTAAATAAAACACAGAGTTAAATTAAAACATTAGTTGGGGACCTAGTTCTTGTTTTTCATAATCATTCCCATTTTTCAAGTATAAAAGTATAAATTAAGATTTGTAATGCAATTTTAATACCCTAAATCGAATGTTTTTCGGATATTTTTGGATTTTTGAAAAGTTTTGTGTAATAAATATCGTTGACTGACTACATTGTATCCTACATCTTCGAAAAGAAAAAGCTGTTGAGTTATAAAAGCGTACATATACATGACATAACTTCACGTCATTGTTACCAGAAGGCGTAGGCAGCGGCTATTAAGCCTCGTCTCACCGTTATATTTACGTCCCAAATGGAATAAATGGAACCTATGCCTAGCAATAGTGCCATACAGGTCATAAAGTTTGCAGTAATTGATATTTATCACAATTAATTTCCGAAGACAATTTCGAAAAGTCATTGGTGTGAGCCAGTGTCAGAATTCGAACCCGGACCTCTGGGTCAGAATCCGTGTGCTCAACCACCTATTCCATTTGTAAACATACATAACATAACTTCACGCCTTTTGTTACCCGAAGGTGTAGGCAGCCTCGTCTCGCCGTTATGTTTACGTCCCAAATGGAATAGGTGGCGAACCTATTGCCATACCGGGCACAAAGTTTTCAGTCATCGATATTTATCATACATACATACATACATAACTTCACGCCAAATCCCTTGCGGGGTAGGCAGAGAGAACAGAGCGCCATAGGGCACGATTCTTACACACCTCACTCGCTTCGTTGACTTTCATAACTCTTTTCATGCACGCGTGTCGGTTTTTGCGGCTCTTAACATCACCTTCCTCCAGAACACGTTCTATTTGGTCTTGGAATGTGTGTCTTGGCCGTCCTCGACTCCTACATCCGTCCGCTTTTGCATTGTATATCTGCTTAGTCAGTCTTCCGTCAACCATTCTTTCTACATGTCCGAACCATCGGAGCATGCCCTTTCTTACTTTTACACCGACACTCTCTTTCAAACCAACTTCCTTCCTTACAATCTTGTTTTCTACGCGGTCAGAAATAAAATATAAAATAAAATAAAATAAAATAAAATAAAATAAAATAAAAATAAAAATAAAATAAAATAAAATAAAAGAAATAAAATCATACATAACTTCCGAAAACAATTTCGATAAGTCCTTGGTGTGAGACAGTGTCAGAATTCGAACCCAGACCTCTGGGTCAGAATCCGTGTGAACCAGTGTACCACCGAGACTGACTATAAGCTTAAGTATTTTACGAAAGCCACTTATCACGTTTGAACCTGATCAATTTTAGGAGAGTTATGTCATTATTGATGGTGCTTACGACGTTTGGTATAAGAAGGTCACAAATAAAAAATACCTTAATATTAGTAAACATTATAAAACACCCATACACCATTAAAAAATCATCACAATACTCATTACAATTATTATTTAATATTTTAGGGTACGCATTTGTGTTTTACAATTATTTGAACAAAATAACGTTTAACATGCGCAAACAAAAGTCCTAATATCACTATTGAACTTAATAGCCAAGTATTTTAATTAAACCTTGGCCCCTTTCCTTACGCACATTCCAAGAAACTACGAACTAACAACAAATATTAATAAGAGATAGAACATGACGTTAGTATTTTGATTAACCACATATCTCCTTTATATTTTACGTACAGCGGTTAACTTGTGATCTAATTTTAATAGAAGTGACAGGCTTCATTCGGATTTGAATCAAATTTTCTCGCATCTCGGTCTACTAACAGCGTGCCCAGAAGACTGGCGGCATTGCCACGTTTGAATGGCAATGCTAATCCTCTGTGCGAAGAATAAATCAGCCCTATGGTCGTGAAAGGCCCCTTTGTAAAGTTAACGAGTATTCGGACTACATGTCCCCAGAGTCACGACGCCAAACGGCTAAAAAACATACATAATCACCTATAAGGCTTCTATATTTTTACTGATTGAGATTTTCCGCTGAAGCAGCATCGGCCACCCCTACCGTGCTTGAAAGGTGGTGAAAGGGTGTCGACACAAGGAGCGATGCATACGAAAATCCTGCCCATCTTCCAAGGGACAAGAACATGGAATTGATTAAGGATTATTAATATCACACTGCAATAAAAGGTCAACAATAAGGTCAACTCAAATACAATAAAAAACGTGAACAAGTTTCTGAATTAAAGCAAATTTTCGCAACTAATATCTAGAAAGCGTCAAAAGCGTTAAGCTTTTTGAACATACATAAATACTTATTTATTGTGTCCTAAGTGACTTGACTTGATTAAACACCTGAATTAAGATTTATCAAATTATATCCAAGATTATAGAAACATACAATAATAACATAACTACACGCCTATTGTTACCCGAAGGTGTAGGCAGCGGCTGTTAGTCAAAGTCAAAGTCAACATAAGTTTTTTTTTTTTTTTTTTTTTTTTTCATAGGTCTTCACAGGCAGCGGCTGTTAAGCCTCGTCTCGCCGTTATGTTTACATCCCAAATGGAATAGGTGGCGAACCTATTGCCATACCGGGCACAAAGTTTTCTGTCATCGATATTTATGACACTTAACTTCCGAAAACAATTTGGAAAAGTCATTGGTGTGAGCCAGTGTCAGGATTCGAACTTGGACCTCTGGATCTGAAGCCATGTGCTCTACCATTGGACCAACGAGAACTACTATAGAAACCACGCTTATTAATAAAGCAGTTCCATTTCTTATATATCATTGGTTGGATATGGAGGCATTACACACATACCACGTCTCATCTCCAGTCTTTATGAGATGAATATTAAGTGCCGCGAGATATTTACAAGGAAATAAAAAAAAAACTGTGGTGTATATTTTTTTTATTGTGTATCTTAAACGTTTATGGTGTTGAAGGCGTCTTACTAAAATTGGCTTATTATATGTCGTCGAGTGAGACGCTCTTTGTTGCCAGTATCTAAATGTTTTTTGTTTTTTTTTGTTGAATACAGATCATTACACTCTTTTTTAAAAAAATGCCATTTTATATAATTTGCATAATGTACAAAATATTTTATCCTAATGTTTTATTGTATATTGATATGAATGTATGTTTTTTCGTTATTTTTTCAAAAAAACTGTACGTATTTTATCCGTATTTAATAAAATGTATTGTTTTGCTTGTTGGGTTTTTTTAATCGATAAACTCAGATAATTAATCAATCGAATTTAAATTATTTTTTCACTTTTATAAAGTTACTATAATTATTCAAATATACTTAAATTGGCACATGTCGTGTTACTTTCGGTGTGAGAGATTTCAGGCGGCCCATCCTCTTCTCCCATTCCATCTCAACACATTCCCATAGAGGCCGGCAACGCAACTGTAACACTGTTAGTGTTGTAGGTGTTGCGATAGTTGCTTCCCATTAGGTGACTCGCTTGGTTGTTTGCTTCGAAATCGCGGGGGCCAACTTCTCAGATACAAAGATGTCTTGAAACGTCACATGAAGGCATGTGACATCGAGCCCACTAAATGGGAAAACGTGGCAGCGGAGCGAAAAAATGGCGCGACTATGTGCACAGTCGAGTACGTGGCTTCGAAGACAGGCGGTCGTGACTGTGAGCAAAGACTAGTATTTAACATAGAATAATATAATAGCTTTAGTAAATTTAAATTGTCATATTTTTCTAATGGAGCTCTTGAAAACTAGCTTTATGAAGGAATCCTAACCACAACCTTAAATCCTACAACACAGCGTTTAATTTAGAGCACAAGCTATACGTGTGGACGTGCTAATTCATTGGATAAATTATTGAAATCGACTGAAATATTCAATTCGCAATAATAATACTTTAAACTATGCACTTTGCCAGCTTAGATAAATTTATTTAATATTAGTCTATAACTGAACTAACGATCTAGCTTGAAAGTTTACACTTTCAAGTTACAGTTTTTTTTTGGGTGTGGCAACACCGAGTTAAACAGCTGCTTTTTATTTTGCTCCCTTAGTTATTTTTAATTTTGTTATTTAAATAATAATTTATTTCAGTGCACTAAGTTTATTTGCCTTATAATAGTAGTACGTATTTTGAAATAAAGTTAAATAAGTTTGTAATTGCGTATTTCGTGTTCTAAGTGCAACTGACCTGCGTAAACGTAGGTAGTTTATAGATAAAAATAAATAATTGAGCTTTCGCTGAGCTGTTGCCGTTGTTGTCACATCAAAAACTACATTTACTCGCATAATTATCTGGTGTTTGTTGTTTAGTTTACGAATAATTCCTGAGGTTACTTTCATAAGGTAAAAACTTTTGTTTCTTTGCATAAAATTTTAGTTAACCTTACTTGTGGGTATAATTATTTTACTTAATATAATTTTCAATAACTCAAATAACCTTAATAACTTCTGGCTGCTTCTGTTTTTATCAACCCCTATATCAACATGATGACTCGTAGAGCATTATCGCGTCAGGAGGACACTAAACTCCAACTGACACTCAAAGAATTAAAAATTTCTAAGGAGTTGTGCAAACAATTGGAAATTGAAAGAAATGACAATGATAAGGAATTCACTAATATTTTGAACACTAACTCCAAATTAAAAAGAGATATGACTGCCCTGCAACAGGAACTTAGTTTAATTGTTGAGGAACGGGACACTCTCAAAATATTACTTGATAAGTATGATCGCTGCAGTGATGAATATGAGCAGGCCCTTACTAGGATCTACACACTGGAGCAGGAGCTTCGAGAGGCACACACATATATCTCACAACTGCAAGAGGATGCACACAACATCACTGTGCAGCAAAATATAAGTCTGTTTAGTGAGCTAGTAGAGAGTGCCCCACAGTTGGTTTCTCCTGCAGTGTGCAAACACACTGATACTCTTCAGTGTCCAGTGGTTAGTGTAACTAACAATAATAAAATTAAGCAACAACAATCAGTATGCATGCTAAACTGCGGTAGGAATAAACTGAAAAAATATGTTAAAGTTAATAGATTCATTAAAAAAACACAAAAGTTAATAAAAAACCAAAAAATTGTATCTAAATGTGCCAAATCCATTAAAGAAAAGTTAGAATTATATGATGATTTGGAACTGAGTACATTAGAGTTAGAAAATACTAGACTTGAATATGAAGCTAACACACAGGCTCTGCACTTGAAGATTAATCATCTTACTGAATCATTAAATTTGACCCAAAATAAATATGATATGTTAGAGAAAGAGATTAAGGGGTACTCGGAGGCTGTGGATAATCTTTTAGAAGTGAGTAATTTTAATGTAGACTACTTCAATTCACTTGCTAATAATCAGTCATTTAAGTGCGCTTATGTTGGTTCTCCACAGTCTGTGTGTGTGTCCATGGTTTCCAATGATAGTACTAAGACCTTGTGTGATGGCTCCCTTGCTAATATTAGCGTAGAGCAGTCATTAGATGTAACTTGTTGTATACCAAGTGATTGCAAAACAATTGCAACTTGTAAAATTCTAAGTCTTTTTAAATCCCATAATTTGGTTAACTTATTTATGGAGCCTACTAGAATTACTGCGACTACAGCTACCTGTTTGGATAATATATATACAGATATTAGTCCAACACAAACATGCACTATTAATAAATTTGATTCTGATCATTCTGGGCAGATGATTACAATTAAATTAAAAAATAAAAATGAAGTAAAAAAGAAAATTACTTTTGTGCCAGTAACAGCTGGTCGCTTGGAACGTATGAAAGTCAACTTAGCCAATAACTTACCTTTTTTAGATAATGAATTAAAACCAAATTCAATGTATAGTTTATTTTTTAATTGTTTGCTTCGCGAATTTAACCAAATATTTACTTCCAAGGAGATCACTGTTGCTAATAGCCCTGTCTTTGGCGACTGGGCAACCACAGGGATTCATAAAAGTAGGCAAACTTTGTACATGTTGTACTATGAAAGACAATTCAACCGCAGTGAAGAGTTTGGAAATTATGTAAAATTATATTCAAAGATTTTCAAACGCGTTTGTAAAGTGGCGAAATCTATTTTCATTAAATGTAAAATAAGAAATAGTAATAACACAATCAAAGCCACTTGGAGAGTCATCAGTGAAGAGACTGGTAAGAGTCCAGCCAGGGATTCAGAATTTAAGTTATGTATCGATGGCCATGATACCAACTCAGATCATGAGGTGGCCAATGCCTTTGAAAATTTTTTTTCTATTTTCCCTGTCAATCTTACTAGTGCTCTGGGCTCTTCCACCTCCATTGCAGACTCGTTACTTAAAGATAACGTGCCAGAATTTTATAACGGTTTTAATTTTCGTCATGTCGATAGGTTTGATTTAAATGTCGTGCTTAAATCAATTAATATTAAGAGGACGGCTGATTTGTGGGGTATTTCTGTATATATTATAAAATCTTTGTTTAGCACTATCGCTCCCGCTTTAATTGTGATTTTTAATAGATGCATTGATTGTGGTGTGTTTCCTGACCTGATGAAACTAAGCAAGATTATTCCGTTGCATAAATCAGGTAGTACATTAGACCCCACTAACTTTAGACCAATATCTGTACTACCTACTTTAAGTAAAATTTTCGAAAAACTAATCCTCGCTCAGTTACTTAAATACTTTAATGAAAATAGTCTGCTTCATAATAAACAATTCGGTTTCACTCGAGGACGGTCAACATGTGATGCTGGGGTAAAATTACTCGAAAGTATATTTGAGGCTTGGGAGGAGTCGCAGGATGCCTATGGGGTATTTTGTGACTTATCTAAAGCTTTTGATTGTGTCCAGCATATGACTCTGGTCAGAAAATTACATCACTATGGCATAAGGGGCATTGCTTTGGATCTTCTTACTTCTTACCTACGTGATAGGATCCAAACAGTAGATGTTAACGGAAAGCGATCACATGGATCAGCTGTAGCAATGGGGGTGCCGCAGGGCTCTATTTTGGGACCTTTCCTGTTTCTTTTGTACATTGATGATCTACCCTATCTTGTAAAGGACAGTCATGAAATAGTCTTGTTTGCAGATGATACTTCTTTAGTTTTTAAGGTAAAGAGACAACAATCAGTAATTGACGATGTAAACAATGCTCTTTCAAAGATAGTAAACTGGTTTAGTGCTAATAATTTGCTTTTAAATGGTAGCAAAACCAAATATGTTAGATTTTTTACTAAAAATGTTAAACAAGTTATAACCAGTGTCGTGATGGACAATAGGAGACTGGAATTGGTCAATAAGGTTGTCTTTCTTGGTATAACATTAGACTCTAAACTACAATGGGGCCCACATATAGAGACGTTATCTGGTAGACTTAGCTCAGCCGCTTACGCTGTAAAGAAAATACGTCAATTGACCGACGTTGATACTGCACGTTTAGTTTATTTTAGTTATTTTCACAGCATTATGTCATATGGCTTATTACTTTGGGGTAGTGCTGCGGATGCAGACTCGATTTTTGTGCTCCAGAAACGAGCTATTCGTGCTATCTATATGATGAGTCCCAGGGATACACTGAGAAGTAAATTTAAAGAGATACGAATAATGACGTTACATTCACAATATATTTATGAAAATTTAATCTATGTTCATAAAAATATAACTAAATTTAAGAAAAACAGTGATATCCATCAATTAAACTTAAGAAATAAAAACAAACTTGCTGTGTCCACTACTAGGCTCCAAAAAATTTCTAACGCGTTTCCAGGTCAATGTATACGCTTTTACAATAAACTTCCAAACGACGCGGTTGAATTATCGTTAGGTAAATTTAAGAAATATGTTAAAAGTAGACTATATACAAGAGCTTATTACTGTATCGCAGATTATATCAATGATAAAACCGTTTGGAATTGAATTGCTTCTTTTGTGTTATATTGTTTGTATTTGCTGCAAAATATTGTTATTCTGCTAACCAAACTTTACTGTTATTGGTAAGATTGTATGCAATATGACGTTTCTCGCCGGGCAAACTTACTAGTTTATTTTTTTTTTTTGTCTGGGATCTTGAATAAGTCATGCTCACTGAAAGGTCCTTGCTTATGGCGGCGTCGTTGATCGGGTCGCCACCTTCCCTAAAATATGGCGAGGGAGGCGATGGCTGAGATATGGGTCATGCTCGTGAACGGGTGCTGTTTGTGGGGACTGGTCTGTTCAAGCGTCCAAAGAATATTAACGTACTGTGTCCTAAGTTTTACGTGAGGAACCTCATCTTGCTCTATAAATTATTCTAATAATTTGTAATTTAGTTTACTTAAAATTAAGTAAAAAGAAAAAAAAAGACTCCCCTGAGTTTCTTGCCAATTCTTCTCAGGACGTGAGTAATCGAATTGGCGGATTGAAATTATTGACGTTCATAAGTGTCTTTAATGACCTAAACTGAATAAATGAGATTTTGATTTTGATTTTGATTTTTGATTTTATCGTGGATTTTTCACGCTCATATTGTGGGCACGAAGGTGATAAAATCACCGGAGACCCACCCTTATTAAAGTCTGTGTTTCTCTCTCAGAGTTGCAGATGTTCATGGGTGGGGCTAGCTGCTTACCACCGGGTGAACCAATTGCCGGATTGCCTTTTTTTCTATAAAAAATGCTCTATCCTGGAGAGACAAGATCAAACTATAACAAATTGCAATCAGATTAAGCCGCGTACAAAAGCTAGTCTAATATAATTTCCATTGTGACCGGTGAAAGGTCGCACCCTACTGTCAATGTTGTGAACGATTTATTGCTTTAACTAAATGTCAACAAGGTCAGAAGTCGCAGAGAGTGTCACGAACTTTTTCTTTTTTTATATAAACAAGTACAGTTTTATTGACATGGGAGCAATAAAAATTGAGACCTGTACTCCAACAAAAAGTCTTTACTTTTTAGAACGTGTAAATAATCGGTCCCGCTGGACAGTTGTTTCCCTTGAGGGAAATATAGACATATATAATATTAAAATTGTGTTTTAAAATTAAAATACATATAACAATTAAATATAATATCTTTTTTCGTCCTGTAAAGTCTACACAACACTATTCATATAGAGAATTTGAATGAGCTTAGCGCGATATCTCTACTGTAAGTTAGCGAGAATTGAACGCCAAGTTACGCCTGATATATGCAAATTCCAGATAATGCTGCAGTATTGAATGTATTTTACTACTCCCTGCTACTATCATTGAGATAATAAAAATATGTGAAAAATGCTTATAATATAACCTAACTTCACGCCTTTTTCTACCCAAAGGTGTAGGCAGTGACTGTTAAAGCCTCGACTCACCGTTATGTTTACGTCCCAAATGGAATAGATGGCGAACCTATTGCCATACCGGGCACAAAGTTTTTAGTCATCGATATTATATACCTATATAGACCATAAATAATCTTAATATCACAGCATATTCATAATATTATTTTTTTATCGACAGTCCACTGGTTTGACATACAGACCTATGTTAGAAACATCCCAGCTTCGATTGAATGAGTAGAATAATTGTCGGTAATTATTTCATGTGCCATGTGTGGCAAATTGGTATTGCTGATGACAGAATAAAATGTGACTCGTGTATGGCCGAAAAGTACTCGCAAGCAAGTCATATGAGATTTTCGTTACCGATTTCACAAAGGCACTTTTCAAGTCGTATGACGATCTGTCTCCATTTACGCCAGCGAAGTGATTTTATGACTGAAAAAACTTTGCAGATCGAGATGCCACAGAAAGACATTTAGAAATTAGTTTGCTAACTAACTTTTCACATTTACATGAATAACTGCTCAGCTGGTCGTTTGCTTTTGAACACATTCGTGATTTTTGAAGCTTTGTAAGGAGGACTTGCTGTATTTTCATTAATCACGTGGTCAATGTTGATAGATGGTTTCCTAGATGATAGCTTTTTTTTAATTTCAAAATTAAGAAATCGATTATTGAAAAGATTTGATAGTAATGGAATTTGGTGTGAGAAGAAGTGAGTGTCAGATCGAATAGGGAAATACGGCGACCTCTAAGAAAATCGTCATTTTTTTGGTATTGGGAGGCAAACGAGCAGCGTGTCACCTGATGGTGAGCAACAAACGGCGCCCATGGACATGCCGGCCCTCAGAATGGTATATGGAAGCGGGATTGGAAGGGGTTGGGGAAAGGGGTTGGTTCTCTCACCGAGCAAAACGTGGTAAGAGCCACTTTACGTCGATATTCCGAGTCGAGAACCCGTGGCTTGTACTGTATTTCCTTTTTCTGCCTGCTTCTCACCTCCTACAGCCCGGCAACGCAACTGTCAACCTCTTCGAGTGGCAGATGTCCGTGGGTAACGCTAGTCAATAGCCACTGCGCTTGTTTGCTCCTTGGCCTATCTGACAAATGAAAAAAAAAGGGAAATAATATTTTTTTTAAGTTTCCAATATTCAAAGCATACACACATATAAATAATATTGAAGTGTCTACTTGTAATATTGAAACAATTGCTCTATACTACATTCATATGGAGACACGGTACATACACTAAAATAACATTTTTTTTAGCATTGTCTGTCTTGATCCGGGTAATCTCCGAAATGGCTGGACAGATTTTGTAATATATATAAGTGTAATATATATTTGTTCCATTACTAACTCATACTCAATACTCACGTAGCAGTCCTTACGATCTGTGACGTAGTCATTGACTTCCACACTACACTCGTTGTGACTCCTCAAAAATACAAAATAGTCAACAGTACACGTAGTATATCCCCATTATATATGCACATACGTAACGTGGCCAAATTCAAGGTGTTGATTTTGTAGTACAGTTGGCAACCTTTGGCGCGGCGTGGAGCAAATCAAATCAATAGAGCAGAGACGACGGCAGCCAAACATTTTCTTGATATTTCCCGCGGAAAATATTCCACGACGCGTTCCACGGTCTCCCAAATTAAAGATAAAACATAAGTTGCATGAAGTGGATACACATGGGTGTTTTGAAATCAATAGATAAATAAGTTTTCAATGTAGATACTGTGTTTCTTTTTAACTTTGCTTTTTCTATACGCACCAGTTTAGATTTGAAATATTTTTTAGGCTTGAACCAAACTGCCATATGACAATTTTGACTCTCGTCGATATAGATTGTCTTATTATTAAAAAAAATACGAAAAGTTATTACTGTGTGTATATTTTTTGTATGTTTAGTACAATTAATAAATTTATTCATATATGTATACCCAAAGTTATGGTATTTTTAAGTTATGATATTTCCGAC
Organism: Euproctis similis; assembly: GCA_905147225.2. Taxonomy (NCBI): domain Eukaryota; kingdom Metazoa; phylum Arthropoda; class Insecta; order Lepidoptera; family Erebidae; genus Euproctis; species Euproctis similis. Next base: position 21,517,398 of record LR990106.1, read on the forward strand.
ATGTAGAAAGAATGATGGATAGTGCTAGATTGACTAAGCAATTGACAATGCAGAAGCGATTGGATGTAGAAGAAGTGGACGGCTACGACACACTTTCTTTGACCAAATAGAACAAGTCCAACTCCCTCCGGGAGGAGGGAGGTGATGTCAGAAGCCTTAAAAATCGACGATCGTGCATGACAAGAGTTATGAACGTCAAAGAAGGCGTGAGGCGTGTAGGAATCTATCTACTGTAAAGATCTTCTGTAACGGCAATGGCACTCGCTTTGTACAACATCATCGGTTTGTACATCAGCGAATTTTAAATAAAACTTAAATTCTTTTCTATACACACAAAATAGATTTGAAAATAGTCTTCAAAAAATAACAATCAAATCAGTATTTTCATCATCTCCATGTATTTCTCTACTCCTAGTGGCAATCATGTATGTGTAGGTACTAGTGACACTCGAATTATTTTTATTCCAACTTCCCGCGAGTTCTGTTTATTTTGCGGCTACGATTGTTGTCAGTGATTTTGTCTTGTAAAATAGTTAACGAGCCGATGGTAAAAAAAAAGCAAATCGAATATCGAAAAATGCAGACCTGTTTTCATATTGGAGACTTCACACATATTTTTCTACCGCCAACGATATTGGCAAAAACTGTTATGTTTCAACTTGTCGAATTTTCACCTTTAAAATAGGTTAAAATAGGTAAAATAGGTTACGGGGGCGGAACATTGGAACTATAGATTCTGGTGATTAAGGCTGGTGAAATAGTTTATTAAATTTCTAATCAAAAGGTAAAGCGATCAGGCTTGAAAACTTATTACATAACATTAGATATGGGTGATATGAATCGTATATAGATACAAAATCTGATATCGTGCCAATATCTAAAAATCTGTTACTGTCTCTCACGAAATCTATATATTACAAATATCTGTTACTTTTAATATATAGTTTTATACCGTATCGTGATAGCATGATCTATATATTTCGAAATCTATATATTACAAATATCTGTTACTTTTAATATATAGTTTTGTACCGTACCGTGATACCGTCGGTACCGTACGGAATCGGCATCGAATATCTAGCAGACAGAGCGCGAGCTATATATATTAGAGCGAGATATATGCACGATACCTATATCAAATTGATTTGAACCTTATGAGTACGTACTTAAAGCTTATTTTAAAGATTTTTTATGTTAAAAGTAAAAGGTTGGTTAGAGTGAAATAGCAATACATAGACGGTTTAAGCGATTTAATAATGTAAATTGAATCTTATTACTATAGAAATAAAGATGATTTCTTAAAATTGGGATCATTGAAATATATAGTTGGTTAGAGCAGAAAGGCAATATGAGTATGCGTGTGTAACAGTATCAAAATGCTGGTATTCTTAGATTCAGATATTTGAATATCTTCTAGATATTTCAATATCTATATATTTTAATATATAGTTCCCATATCTGATATTGAAAATCTAAATCTGTTATAGATACGGTACTCCAAAATGCAGATACGACCCATGTCTACATAACATTACATAACTTCACACCTTTTATATATTATTGAAGTGGAACTTCTAATGTCTCGTGCAAGAGCATTTAACGCTTTTAACGCCCCCTTGCGGCCACTATTAATATAATAAAAGGTTACAAAAAAGCCAAGATCCATATAAACCAAGGACGAAAAGACATAGCGACTTTATAAACTACCCGTACAGACATCTAGTAGCGGATGGTGGTACTAGTTGGTCATAATTGATATAACAATAATGATGAACAACATCTTTTTACACAACAAGTGAACCTACTCGAGAATTATAATTGAAAAATAGGTTAAAATTCAAAATAACAATTTTGGATAATTATGACACCAGTTTTAGTGCGAAATAGTTTGTAAATCTATAAATTACCTATTTTAACAATCCAAATTCACTATCTTTCGGCGGATGGCGCTACTAGGAAGTTTTAAAATTTTGTTCTCATATGTTATAATTATTACATAGAACGAGTTGGTACTATCTAGTATTAAGATATTAATTATGAAAATAATTATTATGAATATTCATGCAGCATTAGTATTGATTTAAAGAATAAAAGGCAATATCACCAAAACAGTTACGAATCATGAATTGTTAAATCACTTAATTATAAATTTCGCGCATTTTACTTAACTAAATAATAGATTTTAGTAATATCTTGACCAGTTTAAGTACGAAATAGTTTGTAAATATATAAATTAATTATTTTAATAATCAATAACTTCACTATCTTTCGGCGGATGGCGCTACTAGCGCGGATGTTTTAAAATTAAGTTCTCTTATATAACAAATATTACATAGAACGAGTTGATACTATCTAATATTAAGATATTAATCATGAAAATAAATATTACGAATATTCATGCAGCATCAGTATGGATTTAAACATTTAAACAATAAAAGGAAATATCACCAAAACAGTTATTAAATATAATGAATTGCTTAATTAATCGCATAATTATAAATTTCGTGGATTTTACTTAACTAAATAATAAATATATTTCAGTAATATATAGACATAAGTAATATAACATAACTTCACGCCTTTTGTTACCCGAAGGTGTAGGCAGCGGCTGTTAAGCCTCGTCTCGCCGTTATGTTTACGTCCCAAATGGAATAGGTGGCGAACCTATTGCCATACCGGGCACAAGTTTTTCAGTCAGCGATATTTATCACACATAACTTCCGAAAACAATTTCGAAACGTCATTGGTGTGAGCCAAAGTCTGGAATCGAACCCGGACCTCTGGATCAGAAGCTGTGTGCTCGACCACTGCGCCACCGAGACTAATAATAACATGTAATCATAATTAAATCAGTTTACCTAATAAAGTTTTATAGGGTTATCAATTATCATTACATAGTATAAAACAAAGTCACTTTCTGCTATCTTTCCCCTTATATGCGCATATGTTTAAAACTACGCAACGGATTTTGATGCGATTTTTTTAAATAGTTAGAGGGTGTCAATGGGGTGGTTTTGATCTATAATTCATGTATAGTGTAATAAAAAGTGATAATTTTCAAGATTTAAAACTTTAATCGAAAACGCTGCCTGAACCCTAAGTGATAAATGAAAACAATCTACTACATTATTATACACCTCTAAAAGGTCTACAAAAAAGTCTGCAAGGGTATATGTCTACCTCTTAGGGATAACCCACAATGACCATTTTTATTTTTTTATTTCTTACGAGAAATAGTGGCTTATTTACGAAGCAATTTTAAACATTATAGCACTAATTTTCATCCAGTTAACTATCTTAAGTAGATTGTGCTTTTAATATAGATCAATATAGCCGTTTACAGCATGTAATTTAACCTAATATTTACGAAGAAATTACAGTATTAACATAGCGGTACATAGCAGTTGCGTTTGCGCGCCAAAACATTGCGTGCTGATAAATAGCACAAATTGAACTTTTTAAGATACAAATATTACAAATTTATTTCTTTTAATGCGGAACGAAGTTCGCCGGGTCAACTAGTTATTATATATAGTTGACATCATTTACCGCTAGATGGCGTCCTGCGCCGACATATGTATGTTCGGGTGAATATTAGAACTCAATTTTGAAGTAGATAGTAGTCTCGGCGGTCCAGTGGTCGAGCAACCCCCTCCTAAATCAAAAGTTGTGGGTTCGTATCCTAGCTAACACAAATGACTTTTTGAAATTATGTTTGACAGCTGAGTGTAATAAATACCGATGGCTGAAAACTTTGCACCCTGTGTAGGACAATAGGTTCACCACCTATTCCAATCGGAACGTAAAAAAACAGCGAGTCGAGGCGTAACAGCCACTGCGGAAGCCCCGTACAGGGCCACGGATCGCGCTACACCACCGTAGAGGCGGCGAATCTCGGGGGAGACGGTGTAACGCGCCTGCCACCCGTCCTACTCGGGGGACCATCCTCACGAAGTACTCCTCGAAGCTCCAAAGGCTGTTCAGGGTGAGGCCGAGGTACTTCAAGTACCTCGCCACCGGGACAGCCGTGTCACCCACCTGGATCCGCGCGGCTGGTGGTTCCCAGCGCCGAGTGAGGCGGTGGAACCACAGAGCCTCACTTTTGTGAGGCGCAACCTCCAGCCACATTCTACCTAGACCCAGATAAATATTTACACTTGGGTGGGGATCGAACCCGCCAATCTCGATTCTACATTCGGTAGTTTTACCAACGCACCACCAGATCTCACCCTTACTTACATTAGCAGTATATTATGAATCTATATTTTTAATTATTTATTGACTATTTTTAAGTGTCGGTGAAGACCTATAAAAATAAAGAAAGCTATTGTGAATACATGTTACTAAGTTCCACTTCTGTAGCGCGGCGGGACTCCACGCAAATTTTTTTATCACACATAACTTCCGAAAACAATTTCAAAAAGTCATTGGTGTGAGCCAGTGTCAGGAATCGAACCCGGACCTCTGGATCAGAAGCCGTGTGCTTAACCACTTGGCCACCGCGACTCCCAAAACTTATAAAGCTGAAAAATTATAAAGTGCTTAAAAATAATTTTTAAACTCAAATTATCTAACAAAATGTGTAATGTATCATATTGAAATTTACTCGGGACACATCATCATCATCATCATCAGCCTATTGCAGTCCACTGCTGGGCACAGGCCTCTCCCAAAGTGCGCCACAACATCCGATTCTCTGCCTTCCGCATCCAGTCTTTTCCAGCAGCCTTTCTGAGGTCGTCTGACCATCGGGCTGGTGGGCGTCCTACGCTACGTTTACCAAGACGCGGTCTCCACTCTATGACCTTCTTACTCCATCTACCGTCGGTCCTTCGGCAGATATGACCAGCCCATTGCCACTTTAGCGAGCTTATCCTACGAGCTATGTCGGTTACCCCAGTTCTCTGGCGGATATACTCATTCCTGAGTTTATCTTTCAGAGATACCCCGAGCATAGCCCGCTCTATAGCTCGCTGAGCGACTTTAAATTTGTGGACCAGCCCTACCGTGAGTGTCCACGTTTCGGCACAGTAGGTATCACCGGTAAGACGCACTGGTCAAAGACTTTGGTTTTCAGACATTGCGGTCTTGCGGTATAGGCGAGCTAAAGACTCGATGCAGTTTGCCGAATGCAGCCCAACCAAGCTGAATCCTCCTTTCGGCCTCCTTCTCGAAGTTTCTTCTACTTAACTGGATGATTTGGCCTAGGTAGACGTATTTGTTTACAACTTCGGGAACTGACCCTTCGACGCTTATCGGTCCGGGCACGACATCTTCATTGAACATGACCTTGGTCTTGTCCAAGTTCATGCCCAAACCGACACGCCGGGAGGACTCGTCTAGGCTGCGCATTATTCCGCTTAACTGTTCCAGCGACTCTGCCATTACAACGATGTCGTCGGCAAACCGAAGATGCGAGATGTACTCACCATTCACGTTGATACACTGTCCAGTCCAATCCAGTGTCTTGAAAACGTCCTCCAGAGCATTGGTGAAGAGTTTGGGAGATATGACATCTCCCTGTCTTACACCTCGATTCAGCTCGATGGAGTTCGTCACCTGGTCCTGTATCTGGACAGCCATTGTGGCGGTGTCATACAAGCATCTTAACACCTCGATATAACGCCAGTCAATCCGACATCGCAGCAGTGCATCCAGAACTGCCCAAGTTTCGATGGAGTCGAAGGCTTTTTCGTAATCCACTCGGGACACGTTTGTAGCAATATGATATTTTTTATATATGGTCGTATTTTTAATTAGACAAAGCTAGCTGACAGTAGTAAGCGTCACTTTGAAAATAATGTTGCCAAATTTAAAGTAACAATGATGCATTCAGTTCTTATTCAATCAGATGAATGAACAATGAGTGAAATACTTAATCATCTCAAATTATACTAAACACTCCAAAACTTTATACTACTCAATTTAATAAATAATTTGACTCGACAACAATATTTTTAAATACTTTATAACAATGTTTCTAAAAAATTATGTAACAAATAATTTTCTACATCAGATTTTTTAAAAACTGTATGAAAATTTAAGTCATAAAAATGTTATGAAAGTCATAATTTTTGATCTGAATGAATGAATATAAAAAAAAATTTATAAACGATGTTTTTTTTTAATTTTTATTACCTACCTATAATTGTTATATTTTATACATCTATAGTTTCAATTACGTGATATATTCAAAATGGGACAATCTTACAAGTTTCCGAACTGCGATATACCCAAGCTAAACAATCGTGGGAATGTTATTCATTTAAGAGTTTTTTCATTCATTCACTTTGCTACAACACTATTTTTTTTCATCAAAAACTGACAACACCATAAACGTCAGTGGTTGTTGTTTAATAAAAAAATCCGACTATAGAAATTAATCTGATATCATTTGCCTAAACTTTCAGAATATCGACGAAAAGTGGCTCCTACAGCGTATCGCTCGATGAGAGAGGTATCCCGAGGCCCAACCCATTCCACTCTCCCCTCCCCATCCAATTTTTGACCCCTTCCCTATGCATTTTAAAAAACAGCAACGCAACTGAAACCCTGTGTTGCAGATGTTTATGGGCGGTGTTAGTTCTTAGGAAGAACGGACAAAACGAGCAAACGTCTCACCTAAACGATTGCTCGTTTGCCACAAAACCCCATAAAAAAATCTAAATACCCTTTTTTTTTAATACATATTTAAATTTAATAAAATACATACAATTAATGACAAAATTATCTTTGGATAACATGTGAAATGAATGAAACGGACAATTAATATTGACAAAAATAATGTTGCTGTTTTCTGCTTCAATCAATTATTCAACAGTTTCGTTCCTTTGTTTGGATGCTCGCGTTCCAAATTCGAAAGTTTTAAATAAATATACCCCTGGCCTTATCTTGGGGATTATGAGTAATCCAGAGTTTGTAGACTGCCCGTTATCGACTTTACAAGTTTCCGAACTTAGATTTTTAAATTCCGAATGCGACATCTGTGTTTTTAAAACTATGGGCACATAAAGCGGATATTTACGGGGACAAAGCGAGGGCTGAAAAGCTATTTATAGTTATTGTTGAATAAAAATAAATACAGTTTTTAAAAATGCAATCACTCTCATTTAATTAAAACTCAACATGCATGAAAAGAGCTATGAAAGTTCAGGAAACGTGTAAGAATCATGCCTTATGACATTCTGTTCTCTCTGCCTACCCCGCAAGGGATTTGGCGTGTGAAGTTATGTATGTATGTAAATTATAATTGTTTGTTTACCGTAATTTACGACAGTAGAATCCGCCCCCCTTCAAGTAGATCAGTTAAATCAGTAGGCATAGCGTGGCTTAATACTGCTTCGCGACATGAAGATACTTTTTCCTATTAAATTTCATTGGAAATGAACCTGTAATTTAGAAATCACAGTCATTGTTCACAACACAATTGCGGAACCTATATTATCCTATAACTTCTATTTAACAAAGCTACCTTTTCAAAATTAGAAATTGGTAACATTATATATCAGAATTTTGAATTCAATTCCACATCGTCTAATGTGAGTAATAAACACGACAACCTTTCAAAAACATGATCCCTTTTCTAACAAAGTATCCCCCGCATTATCCCAAACTCAATAAACCTCCTGAATCTCATTGTGGACCAATAAACTATTTATATTGCACTTAGCAAATAAAACGTGTCTATTCATGTTTGTTTTTAAGTCACTTAGAGGTCTCGAGGGTCACATTTGTCCTTCAATGGTTACCGTATTATGGGACCAATGAATGCACTACATATAATCTTCAGATTTTATTTTAAATAGAAAGAGATATCCTTAGATAGGTTTGAGTAAAATAGAATGGGAAATAATATTTTTTTTAATGGGATAGGCAGGCAAACGAGCAAGCGTGTCACCTGTGTAAGCGACCTGCGCCATCCATGGACACCAGCAACACATATAGTATTACCGTTGCGTTGCCGACCTTTAAGGGAGTAGGATAGGAAAGGATGGGGAAGGGGGGTGGGCCTCCGGGTACCTCTCTAACCTAACGAAACGCGGCATGAGCCACTTTACGTCGATCTTCTGAGACGTCGTGGTATTTCACCGGTCGAGCCGGCCCATTCATGCAGCGAACTGTTTGACTCTACCACTGTGAAAATACTTATTACTTTCGCAAACGGGATTTAAGTTTGGGAAACGGTGTTTGTTTTGCTATTTTCTTAACCATAACCGTTGACTGTTTAATATTTATTTTTGTTTTTTGAAGTGGAACTTCTAATGTCTCGTGCAAGAGCATTTAACGCTTTTAACGCCCCCTTGCGGCCACTATTAATATAATATAATGGTTACAGAAAAAGCCAAGATCCATATAAGCCGAGGACGAAAAGACATAGCGACTTTTTAAACTACCCGTACAGACATCTAGTAGCGGATGGTGGTACTAGCTGGTCATAATTGATATAACAATAATGATGAACAACATCTTTTTACACAACAAGTGAACCTACTCGAGAATTATAATTGAAAAATAGGTTAAAATTCAAAATAACAATTTTAGATAATTATGACACCAGTTTTAGTGCGAAATAGTTTGTAAATCTATAAATTACTTATTTTAACAATCCAAATTCACCATCTTTCGGCGGATGGCGCTACTAGGTTGTTTTAAAATTAAGTTCCCATATGTTATAATTATTACATAGAACGAGTTGGTACTATCTAGTATTGAGATATTAGTTATGAAAATAATTATTATGAATATTCATGCAGCATTAGTATTGATTTAAAGAATAAAAGGCAATATCACCAAAACAGTTATTAAATATAATGAATTGCTTAATTAATCACATAATTATAAATTTCGTGTATTTTACTTAACTAAATAATAGATTTTAGTAATATCTTGACCAGTTTAAGTACGAAATAGTTTGTAAATATATAAATTAATATTTTAATAATCAATAACTTCACTATCTTTCGGCAGATGGCGCTACTAGGCTGTTTTAAAATTAAGTTCTCATAAGTAAAAAATATTACATAGAACGAATTGATACTATCTAATGTTAAGATATTATTCATGAAAATAAATATTACGAATATTCATGCAGCATCAGTATGGATTTAAACATTTAAACAATAAAAGGAAATATCACCAAAACAGTTATTAAATATAATGAATTGCTTAATTAATCACATAATTATAAATTTCGTGTATTTTACTTAACTAAATAATAAATATATATCAGTAATATATTGACATAAATAATATAACATAACTTCACGCCTTTTGTTACCCGAAGGTGTAGGCAGCGGCTGTTAAGCCTCGTCTCGCCGTTATGTTTACGTCCCAAATGGAATAGGTGGCGAACCTATTGCCATACCGGGCACAAGTTTTTCATTCATCGATATTTATCACACATAACCTCCGAAAATAATTTCGAATCGTCATTGGTGTAAGCCAAATTCTGGAATCGAACCCGGACCTCTGGATCATAAGCTGTGTGCTCGACCACTGCGCCACCGAGACTAATATTAACATGTAATTATAATTTTATAGGGTTATCAATTATCATTACATAGTATAAAACAAAGTCACTTTCTGCTGTCTTTCCCCTTATATGCGCATATGTTTAAAACTACGCAACGGATTTTGATGCGATTTTTTTTAATAGTTAGAGGGTGTCAACGGGGTGGTTTTGATCTATAATTCATGTACAGTGTAGAAATAAAAAGTGATAATTTTCAAGATTTAAAACTTTAATCGAAAACGCTGCCTAAACCCTAAGTGATAAATGAAAACAATGTACTACATTATTATACACCTCTAAAAGGTCTACAAAAAAGTCCACAAGGGCATATGTCTACCTCACAGAAATAGATCAAGATCTTGATCTATTTCTGTGGTCTACCTCTTAGGGATAACCCACAATGACCATTAATATTTTTTTATTTTTTACGAGAAATAGTGGCTTATTTACGAAGCAATTTTAAACATTACAGCATTAATTTTCATCCAGTTAACTATCTTAAGTAGATTGTGCTTTTAATATAGATCAATATAGCCGTTTACAGCATGTAATTTAAACTAATATTTACGAAGATATTACAGTATTAACATAGCGGTACATAGCAGTTGCGTTTGCGCGCCATAACCCGTGCTGATAAATAGCACAAATTGAACTTTTTAAGGTACAAATATCACTAATTTATTTCTTTTAATGCGTGGTAGAGCCAAGCAGTTCGCTGCATGAATGGGCCGGCTCGACCGATGAAATACCACGACCTCTCAGAAGACCGACGTAAAGTGGCTCATGCCGCGTTTCGTTCGGTGAGAGAGGTACCCGGAGGCCCACCCCTTCCCCGTCCTTTCCTATCCCCTATCCCTTAAAGGTCGGCAACGCTACAGTAACACTATATGTGTGGCTGGTGTCCATGGGCGGCGTTGATTGCTTACCATCCGGTGACACGCCTGCTCGTTTGCCCTCCTATCCCATAAAAAAAAACTAAGTTTGCCGGGTCATGAGTTATTGTATATAGTTGACATCACATACCGCTAGATGGCGTCCTGCGCCGACATATGTATGTTCGGGTGAATATTAGAACTCAATTTTGAAGTAGATAGTAATCATCTCGGTAGTGTCGGCGGTCCAGTGGTCGAGCACCCCCCTCCTAAATCAAAAGTTGTGGGTTCGTATCCTAGCTAACACAAATGACTTTTCGAAATTATGTTTGACAGCTGAGTGTAATAAATACCGCTGGCTGAAAACTTTGCACCCTGTGTAGGACAATAGGTTTACCACCTATTCCAATCGGAACGTAAAAAAACCGCGAGTCGAGGCGTAACAGCTACTGCGGGATAGGGCCACGGATCGCGTGACACCACCGTAGAGGCGGCGAATCTCGGGGGAGGTGGTTTAACGCGCCAGCCACCCGTCCTACTCGGGGGACCATCCTCACGAAGTACTCTTCGAAGCTCCAGAGGCTGTTCAGGGTGAGGCCGAGGTACTTCAAGTACCTCGCCACCGGGACAGCCGTGTCACCCACCTGGATCCGCGCGGCTGGTGGTTCCCAGCGCCGAGTGAGGCGGTGGAACCACAGAGCCTCACTTTTGTGAGGCGCAGCCTCCAGCCAAATTCTACCTAGACCCAGATAAATATTTATACTTGGGTGGGGATCGAACCCGCCAATCTAGATTCTACATTCGGTAGTTTTACCAACGCACCATCAGACCTCACCCTTACTTACATTAGCAGTATATTATAAATCTATATTGTTAATTATTTATTGACTATTTTTAAGTGTCTGTGAAGACCTATAAAAATAAAGAAAGCTATTGTGAATACATGTTACTAAGTTCCACTTCTGTAGCGCGGCGGGACTCCACGCAATTTTTTTTTATTCATTCATTAGGCAAAGAGAGCTATTTCTATATAACCATTTCTTATTTTCTTACATATATATATAGGTTTAAAAGCAAGATACATTTGGACCACAAAAAGCTGCCGATTTTTGTTAAAATTGGGAATAATTTGTTATCGTTCCCCTTTCCTGGAAATAAACATCTTTATTATATTTTTCGTATAAATGAGTTTATTTCTTTCAGATATACTTTTATGATTTCTTATTTGATATATTCATGTAGCAAAAACACGGAAAGTTAGAAATAGTAGGTATTTTTTAAACACCAAATATATGAAAGCCGTTATATCGTGATATCACTCATACAAAAACTATATATATAGTACAATATAATTACACAACTTGTCGCAACGGCGTGAAATTGTGTCCGAAAAATTCATTTTGAACGATGACAGAGTACTTTCCTTTCATTGTGATTCTGCTGTGCGCCACACAAAGCGTAGCGCCCGTATTATACGAGAGCGCTTTCCAAATTCAAAAAATAAATATGCTATGATGATATTGATCTGTTCTATCTTTGAATATTTGTATGAAAATAATTTATGGCAGTTATCTGTGGTTCCCGCGCCTGGAATTGTCAAAGAGGTTATCTTTTTTAAATATTTCAGTTTTTAATGAATGACTAAGGATAAGTTTTGATACATCTCTTATCATTTTCTATGAATTTATTAGTAGCAATAAATTATATATCAAAGTGTATGAATATTTTTCAGGATTGTATCGCATTGATTTACTTCATTTATTTCGACGATTGGGTACGTTTAACAACCTCCATTTTCCTTGTTAATGTACTGAGATAGATGTAAGTGGTTTGAAAGAAGATGTTGTGTTATATAATAATATTAGAAGTAGTTGTATTTTATTTAATTTTAAAAGTGTACGAATTAATCCAAACTTCTTGAGTATAAATTCACACTTAACTGCTGTGTGAAATAATTAAAAATGCATTTATACGTTTCGTTCGAAAATTTATCCTATTTTAGTGTACGTAGGTCACAAATTTGAATGCGGTTTCAGTTTCAGCATCGGTAGCACTAGCTGTCTCACTATGGATGTCGCTCAGCTAAAAGACAGCAATACATTAAGTGTTGTGTCGCGATGTTCTGCTACAGTTTCCGAGTGACCTGGTTGTATGTATGTATGTGTCAACTGGAAACTGCTGTCTCGAAACAAAGTGAACATTGTCGTTTGATATTAACAGGGCTTTAGGTCAAGGGGAACGTTATATTCTGTAGTGTTTTGGAATAATTTATCCAACTTCCATTCCATACAGCGTCATCTCTCCTCACTAAAGTAAAATTTGATAGCATAAATTATGAGTCTTATTGTAGTAACAGTCTCGGTGGCGCAGGGGGGGAGCGCACGGCCTCTGATCCAGAGGTCCGGGGTTCGATTCCAGACACTGGCTCACACCAATGACTTTTCGAAATTGTTTTCGGAAGTTATGTGTGATAAATATCGATGACTGACAAACTTTGTGCCCGGTAAGGCTTAGGTTCGCCACCTATTCCATTTGGGACGTAAACATAACGGCGAGACGAGGCTTAACAGCCGCTGCCTACACCTTCGGGTAACAAAACGCGTGAAGTTATGTTATGTTATTGTAGTAATCGACTATTAATACATTTTACAGCTACAACATGAAGGGTTACCAAAAAGTTTATATTATTTTACTTTCATACATAACAATACTCCAAACAGTCATTGGTATATTAACTTAACACTAGCAAACGGAATATTCAGAAGTAATCTACGCGATACCGGTAGGAGTTTAGGAATGATGATGACGGTTCACTTTCACAAATAAAATAAATTAAAAAATAATGAACGCATTATTTATGAACAATAATAAATGTACGTTGTTAGTTAAACTATCACAGCGCCATCTCGTTTGCAAGGTACGCAACCAATGCTTCTGTTACGAAAGTATTTAATTCTTAAGCGCTCTTAATTTTGTAAATATTGATTAATATAACATTACGCCTTATATAAATTTCTGCCCGAAAGTGTGCCTGCTGCTGTTAAGCCTTAACTCACCAAATTTTCACCCCCGAATAGCGAAACCTATTGCCATACACCGGCGACAACGTTGTCAGTCATCGATACTTATCACACATAAGTTCCAGAAAGAATTATAAAAAGTCATTGGTATGAGCCCAGAATCGATCCCACGGTTTTTTGATTAAAAACCGGGGTGCTCGACCACTGGACAACCTAGTTTAGGCTGTTAATTAACATATAACGTACTTACCTGGAAAATATTTAGTAGACTATTAAATATAGAAATTTTACTCTGATACAATAAAGGGTTTACACGACCTGTGATTAACAAAACCGTAACTATAGATTAATTAGTTACCTCTAAAAGTTTATTATTATTTTGTTAGGTATATTCGCACAAGAAATTAATCCCGATTCCTATATAGACTATCCCTTTTAATCCAAGATTATAATCTACGTAATTGATTGTCTGTAGGCTATAATTATTTTTTCTGTTCGCGCTTCACACTGCTTTACCTGCAGACAGCTTCTCACCTACTTAATTTTTCATATTGACATAATGAAATCGTATTGATGACTTTTAAAAGGCAAGAAACAGTGCTCCACTGACGGTCAGCGCTGACCGCCGGTCGACGTAGCTATATCTTTGCAAGTCTATGAACGCGCACAGGCCGCACACAGCTACGCTGGCGGTACGCGCGTGATTTGGAACGCGTTTACGGTCGGTCGAGCGCAGCCCCGGATCTTCAATTTTTTTTAGGCGGGGCAAAACCTGACTAAATGGCGCCCCCGCCCACTTACACTTATTTTTACCTATATCATCCATTTCATTTCAGCTATCAGATGTCTAATAGAGGTAGAATAAACTCGCAGGGCAATACAAATATTCGGAAAAGCATCATGCAAATCGAGCAAGTTTTCGAACGGCGGTTACGGCACGGTACTGTTACGCTCTTAGTTATTTATTCGTAAACCTAATAAAAAGTGTATAATTTTTACCTAAAGTATAACCACATTTGTATATACTGTGTAATGTTCTAACACTGAAATTATTTGAAGATTCCGTCAGCAGCTAATAAATTTACAAATAAAATTCAAAACAATACATAAACAGCTGACTACTGCGGGTGAGTCCCCAAATGTTTATTAATGAAGTTTTTATAATACTACCCACAACACAGAAGTAGCTTTGTCGCACTCATCGCTTGTTACTCGGTTGCTGCTGTCTCATTCGCACTCACGATAGCTTACAGCAACAGCGCTTTACTCAACAAATAATAATATGAATACACTTTGCGAAGCTTGTAGGCAGGACATTGCGGCTGACAGGTTGATCACTTGCTACAACTGTGAAACTAACTATCATAAAGTATGTGTCAATGTTTCTATGTTTGAGACGAAAAAGCAAATAGACAAATGGTTGTGTCCTACATGTCAAGCTAAGATCCCCCGGACTGATAATACCAACACTCCTGTACACTCGGGGTTAGCTATAAGAAGCGCGAGCGAGTTGGCAATAAATGTAAACACGTCTTCGCGGGGTCACAAGCGCATGGCCACTGGCTCGCCCATCAGGGAGATTACTGACGGTTCGACGGCGTTTGTTGATCTTGTGTCTGAAATAAGACTTTTGCGCACAGATATGGATGATTTAAAAGACACACTTAGATCGTTGCTTGGCGAGATAAATAAATGCAACGCCCGATTTGATGGGTATGAAGAAAGAATAAAGTCTCTCGAGCATGACAAATCAGAAGTAGACTCATTAAAAGACACCATATATAGCTTAAAGGAGCAACTGAATCTGCAGACTCAGTCTACTATGTACAATGAAATAGAAATAATGGGTATGGAGGAAACTTCGTCTGAAAACCTATACCATACTGTTCTTCTGACCGCAACTAAATTAGGTGTTTAGATGACTGCGGATGATATCGATTGGACAGCCCGAGCAGGACCTAGGAAAACCCAAAAAATAAATACTAAGTTTCCCAGGCCAATTATCGTGAGGCTGCTCAGGAGGGCTAAGAGGGATGAACTATTAAAAGCCTCTAAGACTAGACGCCACCTTTCTTCCAAGGATTTTAACTCAGAGAGCCCAATCCAAAGAATATTCATTAATGAGCACCTAACAAGGGAAAATCGCATATTATTTCGTGACGCGCGAGCCCGGGCGCAAAGCACGGGCTACAAATTTTGCTGGATCAACAACGGACGCATACTCGTTCGCAAGGCTGAAGGAAAACCAGCAATCACCATTAAAAATAATCAAGATTTGGATCTTCTGCTACAGGCGAATAATACATGTAATACATCACCTCATTCGACTAGCTAAAGCGAAAACACGTTTTGAAATATATTTTGTTTTCATTTTGTTAGAATATAATAGAAATCGTTTTTCCTTTCATAGTTATATATTGCAGCGCTGCAGATTGATAATAACACTATACAGTAACATTGTCACGGGCAAATATATCACAGTTATTGGTATCTTACTAACAATGACCTCACAAGTAAACCTCTTCACCCTTACTCAGGGTTTAACACAAGAATATGTTAACACGAAAACACCTAGCACAGGTACAATCAATACACCTCATCTGATCTGTACTAGAACCAAATCATTTTGCAGCTTCTGTTTACTAGTACGAAGATGGAGTATGTTCCGGCCCTCATATTGTGTTTTTGCGGCATTAATTCAACACTCGTCTGCTGATCTCCTTAACTTAGCCCAAATTAATGGATAACACAGATATTTTTATTGACATTGACGAGACCCTAACCCTGACTTGCCGCACTGTAAGTAAGCTGGAACTTTGCGGAGAATTACTCACCAAGCACGACTTCAGGATCTTGACGGCTAATATAAGAAGTCTGCAAAAAAACATCCTCGACCTGCAGGTAACTCTGTCGCGATTAGATTTCAAGCCTGATATAATTGTCCTCACTGAGTGTTGGCTGAAGGAGGATTCTGTAATTTATCAACTCCCTGGATACGTAAGCTTCCACACCAAGAAAATAATAAACAAAAGTGGAGGAGTCACAGTCTACGTCAGAGATGTATGGACTGCGACGGGTCTCGAGCCCAAAATTGATGACGCAAACTGCATGCAGATTATAATTAACAACAAACTATCACTACTTGGCATTTACCGTTCTCCCTCCTTTACTGACGTTGAACCATTTCTCTGTTCCTTGGATCGCTTATTGATGAACCTAAAGAGTGACCCCTGCGTGATACTCACAGGTGACATCAACATAGACTTATTAGACTGTTCGCCTAATTCTTCCCAGTATCAGTGCTTGATGGCAGAACACTGTTTGCTGGCAGCAATCACACACCCTACTAGGGACCGAGCATGTCTTGATCACGCCTACATAAAACTTAGGGGGTTTGATGCCCGGGGAGTGGTCTGCGAGACCTCTATAACCGACCACAGTCTTGTACTACTGGGAATCAACAAGTCTACTCTTAGAACGACACCAAATAGAACCCGAATAAGGATGGACTATTCTAAGATCACTGAGGATGTGAGTCAACTGGAGTGGAAAGATGTCAGTTCTGCCACAAATGTCGAGGAAGCAGTCTTTCTTTTTAATAAATCCTTATCGGACATAGTTCACAGACACTCCGTGAAAACAACAATAAGTAGAACCTGTTACGGTATTAAACCCTGGATTACACCTGGTCTTATAAGATGCATAAGGCATAGAGACAAACTCCACTCTCGTATGAAACAAGAACCAGAAAACCAAATCCATAAAACAATTTTTCTAAGATATAGAAACTTTTGTAATAAGATTCTTCGGAACTGTAAGTCTAATTATGAGAAAAATGAACTAGAAAGATATAAAAAACATCCAAAAAAACTTTGGTCAACTATCAAAGAAATTTGTGAGCTACCGAAACAAACAAATAATAATTCAGGTTTACTGAACTATAAGTCCGATAGGAATATGCCCATTGACGAGTGTAATGAGCGTTTTGCGTCCATAGGTCAGAAACTCGCTAGCAATATCCTCAGAGAACAAAGTGCAGATGAGGAGTCGCCAGACTACAACACTGAAAAAATAAACTCACCTAAGGACTCTTTGTTCTTGTATCCAACTAATGACCAAGAAATTAGTAACATAATAGACGGTCTTAAAGACAACAGCTCACCAGGACTTGATGCCTTCACACCACTACTTCTGAAACGCGTTAAGAATTATGTACTTAAGCCTCTAAATCATATTTTTAATTTAAGCATGCTAACAGGAACTGTGCCCCTATGCTGGAAGACAGCTGTCGTAATTCCCATCCACAAAAGTGGTTGTAAAATAATTCCAGAAAACTACAGACCTATATCTTTACTTTCTGTACTGTCTAAGGTTCTGGAAAAGCTGGTTAACAAGCGTCTCGTTCAATACTTACACAAAAACGACTTACTTCACCCCCGACAATTTGGCTTCCGACCTGGTAAGTCCACCGAACAGGCGGTAGCTCTCTTAACTACCATAATTTCCTCAAATATGGATAAGGGTTACCGTACGGCTTGTGTGTTCCTCGACCTCGCTAAAGCTTTCGACACTGTTTGCATTCCAACCATGCTCAGAAAACTTGAATCTAAGGGAATTCGAGGCGTAGCCTTGGACTGGTTCACCAGTTACCTAAATGATAGACATCAGGTGGTCAGAATCGGAGACGCCGTCAGTGCAAGCTGTCCTATTACTTTTGGTGTACCTCAGGGCAGTGTTTTAGGCCCTACTCTATTCACCATATACATGAATGAAATTTTAAGACTTAAACTGACCCAAGCTGAAGTTATCTGCTATGCTGACGATACAGCTGTAATTTTCCGCGGCGCTAATTGGCAGGATACAATGGCTGTGGCAGAGAGGGAGATGTCTATTATAAGATCCTGTCTTGAACGTAATCTTTTATCGATGAACTTCCAAAAGACAAATTTTATGACATTTCATATTACGCGTTATTCTAAACCAAATATAGATACCTTAAAAATACACGGACATGGTTGTGGAGTGGCAAATGTCACACCTACTGCCACCTGCAGCTGTGACGCAATAAAAAGAGTAGATTTTATCAAATATCTCGGGGTTATAATAGATCAGAATTTATCTTTTAGACCACACATTCAAGCTCTTTCAAAAAAAGTTAGAAAATTCATATACGTTGCAAGGCTTTTACGCACAAGTGCTCCAATTGATACCCGTATGTTGGTCTACACTTGCCTTTGCCAATCTGTTTTGGAGTACGGCATCGGTGTTTGGGGTGGCTCTGCTAAGACACATCTAATAGAGCTGGAGCGAGCTCAGCGAGCTGTACTCAAGGTGCTCCTAGGCAAGCCGCGTCGATTTACTACGGACACACTCTACAGAGAAGCACGAGTTCTTCGCGTACGTCAGATATTTATTCTAAGGGCAGTTTTGGGTGTTATGAAATTAAATATAACCCGGCGTGGACAAAGTGGTAGGGGAAGACGATTAACTGAAAGGATTCCGTTGCCAAAGGTTAGAACCCTCTTTTCCGCCCGCTTATCCTCATTCCTTCCAATCCTGATATTCAACAATATTAGCAAATCTATAACTATACCTATGAACTATCATGAGGCCAAAACCAAACTGAAAGAGTGGATGCTGGAGCGTTCTTATGACGAGACTGAGGGCTTGCTCTGCACTTCTATGTAGAACTAGTTTACACTATAAGGCAAACACGGACAAAGCACTTTCTACCAACTAGTTTTTTATGTTTTTTATTTATTTATATAATTATGACATCTGATATTATTTTACATGTTTTGACATAGCATCCAATACATTAATTATTTATTTTTACATTATAATTATTTATACATTAATATGTGTATTTCACGGCTAACGAATTTTTAATTTGAAATTACTATCACTGTTTTCTCGTATGTTGATTTGTTGCGCTGCTCTATTTAAATAAGTAGTATTATAAATTATCTGCACTAATTGTATAATAATCTATATACGAATGTGTTTATGATAATATCATTCATCATATTTTTGACTCAAAATGTTGTTTTAATACTTGACATTTTAATCTATATCAGTATATTTGTATTTATATCTGTATATTTGTAATTGTTGTTTTCTTGCATGTTAATTTGTTCGATTGATATATTTATGTAATACTCATATCCCATATTATATTCATATGTACCCACATGTATGTAATGTGTTATTGAGCTGAAAATTAATTCGTCAGTATAGTTCTTAAAGGACGTACCTACCTCCACTTGTAAAATGTTATAGGGTCACCAAGATACAGGCTATGCCTAGTTTGGGACCCATCGCTAAACCTATCTATACCTACTAAAACCAAAATGTAAAACTTCACTGGTAATTTAAAGTAATCAATCTAATCGTTTATTCATTCATATTATGTATACATGTTGAAAGTACTCTTATACAATAATTACTTGTGTTACTAACTAACTTACTTCTTAAAGGCAAATAAAGATTATTATTATTATTATTATTAAATCATGCGCATAGATCTGTTGCAAGAGATAAAAACCGTCAGCCTGTTGTCAGCCGTCAAAATGTTTTTTTTTACGTTTCGGAACTCTTTTTTATACAATGGTAAAAGGGGGCAAAGCGGGTCGCCTGATAGAAAGCGGCCACCGCTACCCATGCTGTCTGCAACACCAGGGGCATCACATCAGCGTTACCGGCCTTTCAGATGGGAATAGGCACGATGCCCGAAGGTTCCTAGTTCGTAGAAGTCCGGAAATACCGTCGCCGGCAACTGGTTCCACAAAGGAACAGTGCGTGGCAACAAGTGCCGGTTTAAACGCACAATTGTCGAACGCCAACCGTTCAGCCGCGTCGAGTTATGGCGAAAATCAGCAGGCGATATTAATCCTAACAATTCCAAAGAGCACTCCCCTTGGTATATGCGGTAGAAGATGCATAGACATGCAACATCTCTCCGCAACTTCCAAAGAATCAAGCCGATTGGAAAGAGCTTGACTGTCGACAAGCCGAACCCTGCGTCGTTGGATGCGGTGAAATGGAAGAAGCTGGTACTCGGGTGACCCTGCCCAAAGATCAGAACAGTATTCCACGTGAGGTCGGACTTGCGCCTTGTAAAGATGCAAGCGATGACCTAACGTGAAATACCGTCTCGCTCTGTCCGAAACTAGAAATCACTCGACAAGTCGACACCAAGAATTCCGATATCGGCTGAGGCGGGTAAGGGAGTGCTCTCAAAACAGGGAACTACGACAAGGTGTCGTTTTAGCGATAAACGCGGAAACCTGTGTCTTCTTAGGGTTGAATTGGACTAAATTTAGTCGGCCCCAGTCCGAAACTTGACTAAGCAGAGCTTCCATTTCAGACACATGTGTGTTCCGGTACTCGTCAACATTTTCCCGAAAAATTCGCGCGTGGGCGGTATATTAGGTATCTTTTTTTTTACTATTATTTATTCCGTCAAGTATTTAAGTAATATAATTTTTAATTTTAACTTGACTTTAATTTTAACTTGAGATTGGCTGTCCCAAGACACTCCACCCATTTCTATGGGCAATCGTTTTCCGTCCAGGCAGTGCTGCTTTGGAATGCTTTGCCTGTGGAAATCAGGAAAGCCAAATCCATAGCATGTTTTAAATCTCTTCTGGCGCAACATTTTGAAACATTTTAATTTGTTATATATCTGTTACTTTTGTATATACGTATGTCTGTAATTCTGTAGGTCTGTGTATATTTTATTATTTGCTTACTGACTATTTAATGTATTATATTTTAGAATTATTTATTTATTTATATATTTAATTATGTATATATCTATATGTTCATTAATGTATTTATGTATATTCTGAATGATGTATTTATTAATTATGTTTTGTCGATTATTACACCTGATTACCCGTGTCTTGTATTTACTATTGTCCATCCAAAGGTTGCCTGTAAGAAATTGCTTTTAGTGATAAGGCCGCCATTTGTACTTTTATTTATTTAGTCTAATGTATGTTTCTTGTTTTCCTATTCTATAAGGTGTACAAATAAAGAGTTATCTATCTATCTAATATTAGTAATATATGAATTGTCCATTCGTCTGAAAGGGTGAATTTGGCCGCCCCCTGAACTTGCCGCCCGGGACATAGGCCCCGGCTTGCTCCCCCCTAGATCCGGGGCTGGTCGGCTGCATTTCGTCCGGCATTATGGGATTATTCGTATGAAAAACATATTCGAATATTTCAAAGTATCACGTAATCTTACTTGTACTTCTGTTTGACATCTTGAAATAATCAAAAAATGTTTCTCGTCTTCTTGCCATTTTGCAAATAGTGTGCAGAATTCACCTTCAAGTAACGGTTCTACAAGTAATTAATATTAATATTGTTTTTATATTGTTCTTGCATAAAAAAAGTGGTAGAGCCTCGCAGTTTGCTGCATGAAGGGGCCGGCTCGACTAGAGAATATCGACGCGAAGTGGCTCATGAGGCGTTCAATCCCTTTATCTCTCCTTTCCTCCCCACTCTCTCACTCCTCATCCCACTTCCAACCCCTTCCCTATCCCACTAACGAAACCATTCCCAAGGAGGGTTGACGTCCGGCAGAACGGCGGTCATAAAACCACGGTCAAATCTTTAGACAACATGGATAGTTCGAAATATTGAATATCGACATATTGTGCCAACCCCACTTAAACTGGGATAAGGGCGGGTAAATTATGATAAAAAAATATTTATCCCAAAAACCACTCATTGATCAAAACAACTTTTAGGATTATATCACGTTTATTTACCACTTTCTTTACAGAGATCATTTTCACGAGTGATGAACAAAAAGATGGTAGTTGTTCAAAAGCTATTTTCATTGATACAGAGAGCACCCACTTTTTGGAAATAAAAATCAAAAAGTTGATGTTAAAAATATGATTTTTACTATTGGTAACCCAACCCAATCAATCAATATTTAATAATAGTTATACTTTGATCTCAACCAACTTAGAAAAATATGATAATTTTCTAATAACTTAATAATAACAACTTTTACTTATTAAATCATACAACAAAGGATCTTTACAAACAAAAAATATGAATACATCTTATAAATAAGTATTTAACTTTTGTTTTCATGGTCTGATGTGGGTTACCAATAGTAAAAATCATATTTTTAACATCAACTTTTTGATTTTTATTTCCAAAAAGTGGGTGCTCTCTGTATCAAAGCAAAAAAGCTTTTGAACAAATGCCATCTTTTTGTTCATCACTCGTGAAAATGATCTCTGTAAAGAGTTCGAAACGTCGGGAAATAAATATAAATAAGTGGTAAATAAACGCGATATAATCCTAAAAGTTGTTTTGATCAATGAGTGAGATTAGCGAAAGTCTTAGAGATAAATACCAAAAACCACTGTTTCCATTCCATTGAACGTCAAACACGAAATCTTTTTACCGCGCTATTACAATACAAAATCTTAGCTTTGAACGAAGCTAATAAGGAAGTGAGATTGACAAATGGTTGCTAGCTGTCGACATTATTCTGAACAACAATGTAATGGACGAACGCCTCTAATTATTGCTTCAATGGCGATTCCTTTCAATTCCTTTCACGAATCTCTTTGAATAGGATTTTCGGAATTAGTGATGTAACAAATATATTTTTCCCTCAAATCTAAATCCATTATAATGTGACGTGTAATGTGTTTTTGTGAGATATATTGAAAAAATGGTAGCGACGTTTTTATAAGAGCAACCGAAGACAAAATAACATAACATAACTTCACGCCTTTTTCTACCCGAAGGTGTAGGCAGCGGCTGTTAAGCCTCATCTCACCGTTATGTTAACGGATAACGTACCATGCCGGGCACAAAGTTTTCAGTCATCGATATTTATCACACATAACTTCCGAAACTAATTTCGACTTCTTGATTCAGAAGCGGGGTGCTCGTCCACTGGACCACCGAGACTTGGGGAGAAGAGAAGAAAAATTATATATGTCGGATTAGATTCGGTAGTTGGGTTTTTAAAAAGACCATGACTGCTGACCCCTTGGGAGCCATCAGTCATGTCACTTTTATTCATATTCATTTTAAATAACAACGATATTACACGAGATGGTTTTTAATAAACGTAATTTTACAACCAACCAATTAAACAGTTGGACAATTCAATTATAGAAATAAAATAATGAATTATCCTAAAAATGAAAAACAATTATCAAATTAAATAATAAATTTAAATAATATTACGTAATCGGAAAGACCTTACCGCTTCAGCGCTCGATGTCAAAGTGAACCCGAGCGCTGTTGCGTTCGGCTTTAAATAGACGAGTGCACACATCCCTACTCATTTCTATAATCTTTTTGTGCGTAGTTTAATATTTGAAATAACACTGAAATAATTCGCTAAACTAAAAACAACTGAGTCAGAATACCATCCACAATGAATTGATTGTTAAGTGATTACAAAAACTGATAAATACTTAAATATTGTAGCCATGTTATTACTTATAATCGTGCATACATTTTTACAATGTTTTTGTGGGTAGTTAAATATTTGAAACAATGTTATTACATTGTTTCAAATATTTAAACCAGTTATTACTCGGTAAACTAAAAACAATTGAGAAGAAGTTTAAAACTAAGTCAAAGTGTCATCCATTAACAATTGATTGGTAAATGGTTAGAAGAAGTTGAAAAGTACTGAAATCTAAGACATAGTGTTTTGTTATAACTTAAATTATACCCGCGGCGACACGGCCATACTGATACGCGGTGCGTGCTCTGCGCCGTCTTATTTACAATAATATGAATTAATTTTAAGTTTTCCCATACCATAACTAAAATATTAATCGGCATAAATTACATAAGGTACTTCCACAGTAAACTTAGATTTTATTATTCACAATAATTAATTGTAATTTAAAGTTGCTTTATATCGGATCACTATCCCTGCATTACAGATAACATATGCGTACAGTGTATGTGTCGGTAATCAAAATACTAATATTTGTAATTGGCTTTGGGGCATCACTCGAACACTCATAACATTTTTTTTTTTTTTTTATATTATTCGGTTGTATGGACAATTCCACATTGCCAACAACATTTTTTTTTTTGTATCGGTTGTATGACAATTCCACATTGCCAACAACATTTTTTTTTATTTTTTTTTTTTATCGGTTGTATGACAATTCCACATTGCCAACAACATTTTTTTTTTCTTTTTTTTTTTTTATATCGGTTGTATGACAATTCCACATTGCCAACAACATTTTTTTTTGTATATCGGTTATGGGTCGGATCCGCACGCCAATAGCATCTTAACACATTTTGACTTTATAAAGCATTTGAGTTTATAAAGCATTTGTTGAAATATTATGTTTACTTATTTTTTTTTTTGCACTGTAATTAAATGTACACTGTAACACAGAAAATTACACCGTAATAGATTCCTACGCTGTATCTATTTAAACTTAGCTAATAGCATACACATTATGTAAGTTTGAAAAGAGCTAACCAAGATTATGATGGTTTATTCCAGCAGCTAGAGACGACTAACCATCCAGAGAAGATTCGTCAGTATCCGCTGGGCGCATTGATGTTTCAGTGCTGTGATTGGATGGTCCAGCTTCTTCTTCATCAATTTGTTGGGCTTCTTCCCGTAGAGATTTCGGTTCATTAGGGGGCGACACGGACATCAGCCTCTCGGTACTGCAACCTTGCTGTGGGGCTCGGCGTAGTTGGTCATGTGCAACTTTCCGAGAACGTCCGTGGTGGTTAATAACTTTCTTGACAAGGTAACGGTCATTATCGAGTACTTTATGGATTTCATAAGGCATGCTGAACTTGGGATCGAGTGAGGTTTGATTCCTTGGATTATTCTTGATTAGAACAAAATCTCCTCTTTGGAACCTCTGTATCTTCGCTTTTCCTCTCTCAAATCTTTCTTTGTCTTTACTCGCAGCCTCGACCATCCTGTGTTGAATGTGCCTTTGGACTGACTCAAAGTTAATTGTTTGATTGTCAAAGTCTACTAAGTTCAGTAGTTCCGGTGGTACGCAGTTCTGACGTCGTGTCAATAGTGTGAGTGGAGCGATTCCAGTTGTTTTATGCACAGTGCAATTAAATGCCAACTGTAGACTTTCTAGAGCAGTATGCCATTCTATTATTTCGAAATGTTTAATCATTGTTAGACCATTTTTTAATGTGGTCATCATGCGTTCCACTTGTCCGTTAGCTCGACTGACACCGGCGGCAATTGAATGTATTTCAATGCCATACTTAACACAATAATTCTTGTACTCTCCAAGGAATTCTCGTCCGTTATCCACGACTATTATCTTTGGTGCTCCGAATAGGTGTATCATTCGTTTCAGAGCTCCTAAGGTGCTATGCTGGCTTTTGTCGTTAGCATAATGAAGCAAAACGTACTTAGTGTACGCGTCGATTGTGACCACGACATATTCTTGATCTTGTGATGTCCCCAGCTTCCCGGTAACATCCATGTGGATAACCTCGAACGGGACCGTTGGCTTCGGTATAGGATGTAACTGAACTTGCGTTGCTCCAGAAGATTGCTTGGATGTCCTGCATACCACACAATTATCGACGAAATCTCGGATAACAGTGTTCATTTTATCGAAGTAATAAGTTTCTCTTATTTTACCAAGAGTTTTCTCCCAGCCTGTGTGCTTAAGGGCGGAATGAAAGGTATTTATTAGGCTCCACTGAAAAGACTTAGGCACCATAATAAGTTTTTGTGTGCCTAATAACTGATCTACCCTTTCATGCTTGAGAGCATTGTCTTCGAGAAAATATCCAGATACTTCTTCACCTTTGTGTAAGGCATCTATGATCGGTCTTAGCTGAGGGTCTCTACGTTGTTCCACAATGAGCCAATCCAAATTCCTTGTCATCACATTCACTGTAAGGGAGTTCGGATTTCGGCTGAAGAAGTCAGCATGTTGCATTCGTTCGCCTTTCCTATATTCAATTTCAAACTCGAAATTTTGTAGATAAGCCCACCATCTATGTATTCTTGGTAGAAGATCTCTTTTGTGCTCTGAAGCTTTTAAGGCATTACAATCTGTAATTAATTTGAACTTGCGACCGTAGAGGTAATGTCGGAAGTGTTTAATTGCTCTCACAACCGCTAGTGTTTCGAGTTCGTAAGAGTGGTATCTGCTTTCGATGTCAGTCGTCCGCATACTGAAGTAAGCCACCACGTGTTGTCGATTGTTGATCACTTGTATAAGAACCGCTCCAAATCCAAGACAGCTGGCGTCGGTGTGAAGTTCTATGGATTCACCTTCCCTAAAAATCGTTAGTACAGGACCAGAAGTTAAATGATGGATGACCTTTTGACGTACCTCTTCATGATGATTTGTCCAGTTCCATTTAACTCCTTGCTTAGTTAGATCATACAAGGGAACCATTATGCGCGCAAAGTCCGGAATAAATCTACGAAAATAGCCTGCGAGGCCATTAAACTGCCGAACTTGTTTGACAGTGGTTGGAACGGGAGCTTTTAGAAGAGCCTCAATCTTTTTGGGACTAGGATGAACTCTACCATCTTCTATTACATTTCCGAGGTACTCAATGGAGCGCTTAAAAAAAAGAACATTTCTCAACATTGATTGAAAATCCTGAATCTCTTAATGCAATGAAAATCCGTTCTAGATATGATAGACCTAAGGAGAAGTTACAGCTCTTACTAACGACATCATCAATGTACACTTGTGCAATACTGTCCGTGTCATTATCGGCACTACCAGGATTCAGAAGTGGTCCTAGTGCACGATTTATACATCGTTGATATACTGAAGGTGCATTACAGAGGCCAAATGGCATGGTTAGATATTCGTACAAACCGTCGGGTGTGATAAACGCAGTTTTCTCTATGGATTCGGGGGAAATGGGTATTTGATGGAACCCAGATGCCATATCGAGCGTATGGAAGTATCTACCACCTGCTAATTGATCTATTTGATCTCCTATAAGGGGTAACGGATAGTGATCACGAATAGTGTTGGAGTTTAACTCCCGGTAATCTACACACATCCGATCGTCGCCGTTTTTCTTTTTTACTAGAATAATCGGACTAGAGTAAGGGGATCTACTTTCTCTAACTATGTTGTTGTCAATTAATTCTGAAACAATAGATTTAACTTTTTGCCGCTCAACGGGGGTTAACCGGTATGGCTTACGTTCGACATATTTATCAGGATTTTTCAATCGAATTTCAAGTTGTCCCGTGTTAACACGGGTCGTAGCGAAACCACTAGTGAAGAGATGAGAATATCGGTTCAAAAGTAATAGCAGCTGGTCAATCTCAGATTGGTCTGATAAGTCATGGTTTAAATTACTGAAAATAGGGCTGTTAGATTGAATATGCATGATACGTGGTTGGAATACCAATGTGGCTGTATTACGAGTTATAACTACACTTAGTCCGGAGCTGTTCAGTAGGTCTGATCCAATCAGGACATTTGTCGTCATTTCACAGTCCGGAAGTATATGGAAAAGTATTTCTACATTAATAGAATTGATAATATATACCGTCTTTAGTGTAACTGTAGATATCACAGGTACCGGACCTAATCCACGTAAATAGTTTACTACCTGTTGTCTTCGTCCAGGAATTTTATCAGCGACAGTTTCTCGCATTACCGAGCATTCAGCACCGCTATCAAAGACTGTATTAATCTCCAAGTTTCCAACACGCATGAGCATGGTATTCAACTTACCTTTATTACTGCTGCCTATGGAGTTGACGTTCGATGTAACCTGTTTTTCTCTACGAAAGCAAGTATCAAATGTATGACCAGGCTTAGCACAGAATGAGCAATACTTATTTACACTGACGGCGGCAGACGGAGCGGTACTGACTGTTTCGGAATTTGGAGTAACTCGTTGATAGCTTGATGTGCCTCTATTGCGGCAGTTTTGCCAAACATGACCTAATTTATTACAAAAAGTACAGCGAGGAATGTCGCCATGATTTTGAGAGAATCTAGTACGCTTCTGGGGAGGCGTATTCAAATTTGTGGGAGGCGCGTTAGGGCGCTTAGTTCTGATGGAAGATGCAACCGAAATCAGTTCAGGTACAGTTTTTGCTCTAACATTCATTAATTCTATTCTTAAACGTTCATCACTTACCATTCCAATGACGGCCTCCACTGCGTCGTTGTTGTCCAGTTTATCTTTGGTAATACGCCTCCATAACAACCAACCCTGGGATAGGAACTCCGATATATCCTTGTTAGGGTTGTAAATATGTTCCCTGAATTTAAGGATATCACGAGAGTACCGATTTTCTGGTTCGAAAGTAGTAATTATGGTTTCACGAAGTTCTTCCCAAGTAGAAGTAGTCACTAGCCAGTTGTCAGCCCACAATCGAGCACGGCCCTTGAGTAAGCTACTTACTTTCATCCGGATATCGTAGTCGGTAAGTTGGTATGTACTTACAGCCGTGGAGATGTGATTACACCACTCTCGGACACCGACGTTGCCATCTGGGTCAAACGATGGTAAAAATATGTCCGTAATCCTTACTCTTTCTGATGGTTTCTCTAGAAGACGGTTGCTCATACTCTGCATCATAGTCATCATCTGCATAAAGAACTCTGAGGGTATGACGTTACTAGATGATGGTAATGTAAAATCTGTTTGTCCGTTTTGTTGAGATATAGTTGTTGCTGAAGTACCCTCATAAGAGGGTGGTAGAATAAAGTCAGGCTCTGGAATACTATGACCGGCAGAGGGGGATCGCTGGAGCGATCCCACTTCTGATGTCGGATTAGATTCGGTAGTTGGGTTTTTAAAAAGACCATGACTGCTGACCCCTTGGGAGCCATCAGTCATGTCACTTTTATTCATATTCATTTTAAATAACAACGATATTACACGAGATGGTTTTTAATAAACGTAATTTTACAACCAACCAATTAAACAGTTGGACAATTCAATTATAGAAATAAAATAATGAATTATCCTAAAAATGAAAAACAATTATCAAATTAAATAATAAATTTAAATAATATTACGTAATCGGAAAGACCTTACCGCTTCAGCGCTCGATGTCAAAGTGAACCCGAGCGCTGTTGCGTTCGGCTTTAAATAGACGAGTGCACACATCCCTACTCATTTCTATAATCTTTTTGTGCGTAGTTTAATATTTGAAATAACACTGAAATAATTCGCTAAACTAAAAACAACTGAGTCAGAATACCATCCACAATGAATTGATTGTTAAGTGATTACAAAAACTGATAAATACTTAAATATTGTAGCCATGTTATTACTTATAATCGTGCATACATTTTTACAATGTTTTTGTGGGTAGTTAAATATTTGAAACAATGTTATTACATTGTTTCAAATATTTAAACCAGTTATTACTCGGTAAACTAAAAACAATTGAGAAGAAGTTTAAAACTAAGTCAAAGTGTCATCCATTAACAATTGATTGGTAAATGGTTAGAAGAAGTTGAAAAGTACTGAAATCTAAGACATAGTGTTTTGTTATAACTTAAATTATACCCGCGGCGACATATATATTAGACTTTTATGCGGTTCAAATTAATATTGTTTCATTAAAATCTAAGTAAAATTTTATCATCATTAGAAAAGCTTGTATTTTCAGAATCCATATCCTTTACTTAATTTTAGCGTTCAATAACAATTATTTTTAGTGTTCTCTCCTCTTAGCCAGTAACACAAAGATAGGTATATAAGGTTCCTCAACCAACGAACAAGAAATATGCATCAGTAATTTCTGAGATTGAGTCGTACAAAGAAAAAAATAAAATCCATAACTTATAAACATGTACAGATATACAAAAAAAATACATATCTACGCAAGAAACCTGAGTACTTAGGTTACTTACTAATTTATTTAAACAACTTCGTAACACTATCTCCGAGTAGTGATGCATTGAATAGTACGTGGTTGTGGAGTATCTATCCCCGGGAGATAAGTTCATGTCAGCATATAGCTGTTGTATGAAAGCCTACTCCTTACTTTGCAGCTAATAATATAAGTCCCCAGGGGTGGTAGCTTTGGTAAATTACTACAATCACTTGTTACCGTGAGATTGCCAAAATTGCCTAATAATACTGGCATAAATATGGAAATTTCTTTTATTATTCCTGTTGAGGATATTTATATGTATTTTTAATAAAGCTTTTATTTAAATATTGTATTTCAATATTGCAGATAAAGAAATTGTTTTTATACTGTATTGTAATACTGGCTTAAATAAGGGTTTTTTTTATTATTCCTGTGGATGTTATTTATATGTATTTTTAATCAAGCTTTTATTTAAATATTGTGTTTAAATATTGCAGATAAAGAAATTGTTTTTTACGGTATCTGAAGGCAAATATACTGGTGATAAAATTGCTTTAAGCTGTTAAAATATTAAAACATCAGAGGAATTGGAGAGAAAGCAACTTCAGTATTGGAACAATACACACCACACATGGAGGCAAACGAGCAGGCGTGTCACCTGATGGTGAGTAACAGACACCGCCCATGGACACCTGAACACAAAAAGTGTTACAGTTGCGTTGTCGGCCGTACCTATAGGATATGGAAGGTGTCGGAAGTGGGATGGGAAGGGGATGGGGTTGGGCCTCCGGATACTTTTATCGAAACGCAAAACGCGACAAGAGACGCTTTACGTCTATATTTTGAGAGGTCGTGGTCGAGCTGGAGCATTCATGCAGCGAACTGCGTGGCTCTACCGCTACAATAATTCAAACTCAACTACAAAAATCTTTAATAGGAGAGGAGGATTTTTGTTAAACGTCAATTACTATATCTCTAACATCCAAGGGGCTACCTATCATGACGGTATTTTAGGGGGATGAGCGTTACATAGCGTAGCGTAACTATCATTTAACGTAACGCAGTTGTCTTATGTATTTGTATAGTATCTTTTATTTAACTTTGATTGACCTTGGCAACACCAGCTTACCTCTGTAGACAAAATAAACCAAAAATTGCGTACAGCACGCTAAACCACAGGGAAATCTTATAACAACTTTGTGAAATAAAAAGAAATACAATATGAGATCTAATGCCCTTAGCAATCAATCTACGTGGTACGGTATAACTTTTTATCTAACTGTACTGTCTAGGGAATAAAAACAAACTATACGATAAAAAAAACTTGGCGTGCATGTGGACACGCTTTGCGGAGACTTGTCGTGACAAACGACATAAATCTTTAAAGGGTCCAATAAAAGTTACTAATGGATAAGTCTATTTTAAGACCGCTGTTCACTCGTAACTCTATCTTTTTCAAACATTTTATTATTTATACGAGTATTGTGAAATACAAATTGTTAGTGAAATTCACTTATAGTGTTGCCAGCAACAGTTTTAATGGTTTTGAAAATATTTAGAACGAAATGATTAAAAATGATTAGAAAAATTAGTAAATCAAATAGTGTTAATCAAATTGAGACAATATGCCGATTGTATAAAAAAATTACTCGTACAAAAATAAGGAATCAGTTTTCTTAACTCAATGGACTCAGCAGAATACATAAGTATATATCTACCTTCTATGTAAGAATATCAATATTCAAATAGGTAGCATCGAAATGTGAGTTGTATGATTCATTTATATATTATTATTATTATTCTTTAATAACATATACTAAAAAAATATGTGGCATGTTATCGTTTAAATTATTTGTCAATGATAAAAGAGAATTGTAAGTAATTTATTAATATACGAAAATCAATCCATTATTGAACCGTGGTCGGAAAAAAAGCTAGATACTCTGTGTCGGCGTCCCTTCGTAAACGTAAATTAAGACACATGAAGCAACAGTAACCCAATTGCTTATAAGGAAAATTTCCATTCAAAGAAGAAAATACTAAATCTGTAGTATGAGTCAATATATAAAATCGATATGGCTTTTCTTCGAATTATTTGTTAAATAAAGCAAATACAATTCAATTACTTATGTAACGTTGGGAGGTTTACTTTTTTTTTTAATTATGATTTACGCCTGATGATTTACGTTCGTTGCTTATATGCTTTTGTCATATAAAATACTGGGTGAATCGTACATTGGTTTGCCTAAATGCCTAATCTTTCAAATCTTTTGTCCTTCGAAAAAGTTTGTCGCTAGATTTTTAAGAGGATTCTACCACAACATGATTTCATAACTCTTAAAATTGATAGTGGTTTGGAAAGGCAAATAATAAAACTGAGCAGCTATCTAAACATATAAATAAAATTGATTTGTCTGTGTTAATCAAATTACTGCTTTCATCTTTCATTACAATTTTTTGTGGGTCTGTCTGTTTGCTTTTTCAAGTCTCTCTGAAATTGCTTGGCCCATTTTGACGGTACTGTTATTTGCAGATAGCTGCTGTAATATGAAGTAACTCAGGCTACATTCTTTAGAGGTAATGTCATGATGTTCAGTGCAACACACGTATCAAATCTTATGATACTGAGTAATTTTGTCTACCATCCAGGATACTGAAAGGTTGGATGTATGTGAAAGTATGAAGTGTACTGAGATAGCAATAGACTTTATTAATTAACCAAACTATTTTCGCGGTATATCTGAACTTTAATTGGACGGGTCGACTAGTGAAATACCACGATCTCCCAGAAAATTAACGAGAATTCTTTCAATGCTATCCCATTCCAAAGGACTGCAAGTTAACTGCGATTCTTTCAGCGTTATTGCTTACCACCAGGTGATACGCATGCTCATCTATCTCCCCTGCCCTTAAACAAACTATAGATAGCATTTCTTGTAAACACGTTCGAACATTTAGGGCAGAGTGAGTCCCTAATGTCTCGTTCTCACTGTAAGACCGAGAGATAAAACTACCAGAGCGAATAATGTGACATTACAATGCATTGGGTGTCACGTTAGGATTACACCAATGTGTGTAATGTTCCAGAGACGAAGCAAGAATACTATGGATGTGAGTCTCGTCGGAAACTTTAATTATGGACTACACTGCAAAAGTAATCTATAAAATAGTGGCATGTGTTTTTTTTTATTATGGGATAGGAGGGCAAACGAGCAGGCGTGTCACCTGATGGTAAGCAACCAACGCCGCCCATGAACACCAGCTACACATATAGTGTTACTGTTGCGTTACCGACTTTTGGGGGATAGGGGAAAGGAAAGGATGGGGAAAGGGGGTGGGCCTCCGGGTACCTCTCTCTCCGAACGAAACGCGGCACGAGCCACTTTACGTCGATCTTCTGAGAGGTCGTGGTATTTCACCGGTCGAGCCGGCCCATTCATGCAGCGAACTGCTTGGCTCTACCACTAAACAATGGTGTTTCAAAGTTTTGGTTTCAATAACGAAACCATATTGCTTATATACTGCACTAAGCTATACATAGAATGTATTCCATTTCTGAAGTGAACTATGTGGCTCTAGCACTATAAACACCGTCACGCTTTTAATAAATTTAAAATTCAAATGTTATCAAAAATGAGGACTTATATTTAAATACGGTTACTATGTATTTATTGACATGGATATCGACCAAACCATACATTGAGTAAAGTTGTGGCCAAAATTTGCTCCGTTTTCTATGAAATGGAATAGATTAATTAAATCAACATTTTGTTACATAATTGCCGATGCTAATTATATATTTGCTTATGGAAGATATGAAAATACGAGAGCAACCAAAATATTGCCGCCAATATGGCGAGAATAGAATTCGTCTGATCCATAAGACCACAGAAATAGATCAAGATAGAACGGCGAATAGGCGTGGCAAGCGTGCCAAAACCATGCACTATATTGCATGCTTTTCGAAACTCGCTCTCATTACGCAACGAGCGTTCCTGCCATGCGTTCAGGACGTAAAAAAATAGATAAAATGTCACATATATGCCTTATTATGCTGTGAAAAATTGTAAAAACAAAAGTAGTGAATCAAATATGAAAAAAGGAAATATTTCGTGTGATCAGTAAGTACAGAAAATCAGTAGAAAGTATTTTTTTGAGATTATAAATTATTGTTTTACTTTTACTATGTTCAATAATTACGATCACAAGTTGTATATTTTTTCGTTATGATAAATATCCATTGCTGTCCGCATTCAACGCTCGTATACAAAAACATTGCGCGTATAAATTATACGCGTAATGTACGTCGAATCGAACGAAATACACAATACACCTGCCAGTTGATCGCTGTGTCTGTTAATCGCTGTGATTGGTCTTCGAATGTTAGAGATGGGCACTCCATGTATCGTTGAGTCTTAGGACTTATCGATAAATTAATTCAATAATAATTTGAGTATCAGCTCATATCCTTCTTTGTCCCTACTTTATTCTAACACCACAAATTTCAACCAAAGTGTTTCGTAATTACATTGGCAGCAGTTTATTTGACAGTATAAGTTTTCACCAATTTGACCAATCGCCGATGGAAAATCATCTCGTCCTTCTCATACGGGCAGTAACCGAAGTATATGTCGACGTTCGGCTTCGTTATTTAACCAGGACTGAGGCCAACCCTTAAAAAAAGTCAAATATTTAATAAATATGTATAGTTTCAAGGACAATAAAATATTTATAAATAAATTTTATATACTATTGGAAAAATATGTTTTAGGTTTTAATACGTCGGATTATAGTATTTAACATGTTTTACTTTCTATGATTATCGTTACAGAAAATCAATAAAGTTGGTAAAATATAAAAATAATAAAATTAACACACGTTGCCGATATTAACATCGATAATCTAATGTGTGTGTCTCCTAACTAGTCGCTCCGCTCACAATGAAAATGACGTCACGCTGTGGGCGTGGTTTTTCAAAAAAGTGACACGCTCGAAATGTATGGAAATATGACATCGCGGCCGTTCTATCTTGATCTATTTCTGTGCATAAGACTAAAGAAAATCCATCGATGTTTCGAGAAATAACTGCCACTTTCAACATCTTCAGATGTTACATCCATAAATACAAGACAAACTTTTATACCTACGTAACTTGACGCCTTCTTCTAACCGAAGGTGTAGGCAGCGGCTGTTAAAGCCTTGACTCTCTGAATCGTCCTAAATAGACTAGGAGTTTTATTATAACATTAAATATAGGTAGGTATATCATATCCACATTACTCCAGCCAAAATTATTGTCCCGGAGACAGAAATCTCCGTTGACCATTCCCATAGTACAATTCTAATTGGACGAATAATATATTCCTCGTTGAATCTGGTCGATAGATCAGAATTTATTGTGTGTGTAATGGGAGCAGGGAGTTCATAAATTGGAGTTTGTTCATTGAAAAATACGCCCGCGGAGACCAACGTTGAGTGTTGCCATTAAAATTGATAGAATATATAATAAAAAAACATCGTTCCATTTCACGTTTTACGTTTTAATATTCCCAGGTTTCCCCCTAACGTTTAATTATTGATGGCATCACTTTTTCACCCAATTTGCTGAGGACCGTTTCAAATATTTTCAGTTGAATGCAATGCTTCGTGAACGATGTCAGCTGTGCTGTGATTTTTGCTATTTTAAGTTGACCCTGGGTACGCGAGAATTATTATTTTTAATAATAATATATGAATACTCACATCATTTAACTCAGTTAATTTTAAAATTATAATTGTTTTTATTTTTCCTTGTATAGAAACGTTGTGATTTATCTTACCTGCGCTTGAAAAGTCACATTCTAGTAGAAAAAGAACAGTCATGCAATCTTCGAGGTTAGCCTGATCTCAGGTATAGCGACTGTCGTGAGAAGAACCGGGCAATAAATTTATAACCGAAATCAAAAAACCTCGTAAATAAATGTGTTACAAATTATTTAGGCTCGAGGGCCGCTTGCTATACGAACATTAAGTAAGTACATTGGCAATAACCTCTCGTGGATAATTAAGTGGTGCTCCCTCCGATCCCATTAAGGGATCTGTCAAGATACGTAGTCGATAATCGACTAGGCGCGTTTGTATTTCTCTCCTACACTTATGCGACTCCTAAACATGGGATTTAGTCATTGTAAAAAAACAAAATAACTCCTCACCTATTTCTACCAGAAGGTGTAAGCGGCGGTTGTTTAGCCTGGAGTAGTCGAATATATAGTGACAAACAGAATAGGTGACGCAACCTATTGCCATCGATATTTATTACAAATAAGTTTAAAGGAAGAGCCAAGCAGTTCGCTGCATGAATGGGCCGGCTCGACCTCTCAGAAGATCGACGTAAACTGGCTCAAGCCGCGTTTCGTTCGGTGAGAGAGGTCTTGATTCAGAATATATCTGAATCTCCAGACTTAAAACTATAATTTTAGATATCTTTTTCGATGCTTCACTTAATGACTTTTTCTTATTTATATGATTTTTGATTGAAACTTTTTATAAAAAAATACTAACTATCTTTATCAATCAATCAATCAATCATTTATTTATTCACAATTTTGGGTATTTACAATATGGTTACAATGAATTTTTAAGTTTCTCCAAAATTTGCCAACGAAGGCGTATGAATGTTATAATGTCAAAAAGTATACAAACAAAAAAAAATGTCAAGCATAATATTGAAATAATAATTTAAAATAATTAATGTGAAAATTAATCTGTCTGCAAGTAAATAATAAAAATGAGAGGTCAACAAATTATTAGTCAGTAAATTAGTCGATAAATTAATTATAACAAAACTTATAAATTTATACAATTCATAAATTACTTATATAAGTTTGTCTTTCAAAAAATCCTCTAAGCTGTAATAACATTTTTCTGACAATATAGTTTGCATAATATTTTTAAATTTAACTATGTTTAGAAGTTTTATGTGCTGTGGTATTCTGTTGTAGATCCTTGGCGCCATGCATAGTAAGCTTTTGCTCATAAGAGTAGTTTTGGCACTATTCAAACATAGTTTAGCGTCATCGGGTCTATTTCGTTTTATAATATCTGACTTGCGCTGGAATAGATGGGGATTCTTGTGGACAAATATAGCTACTTCCAACATGCAGCGCTTTTGGGCTTTAAACGCATGTATAGAGTTTGTGGAGTTGCCCCAATATATGATACCATAGCGCAATACTGAAGCAGCAAGGCCGTAATAGGTAGTAATAATAGCATCAACATTAACTATTCTTGATATTTTGTACAAGGCATAGGCAGTACTGCTTACTCTTTTGCATATGTAAGAAATGTGATCTTTCCAATTTAATTGTCTATCAATAATGACACCCAAAAACTTTGCAGAGATTGCTTCTTGAATTATATTATTGTTGTAGCTTATTATGACACTGTTAAATGGCTGTGGTCTTTGACAGAAATGCATTACTTGAGTTTTATTATAATTTATTTTTAAGTTGTTATTGTCTAGCCAGCCAATAATTGAAGACAGGCAATTATTTATGTCTCTCTGATAATATATGATGTCTTTACATTGAATAGATGTTCCTTCCTTTTTGAATAGTGGTTTGATGATTGTCGTTTTTAAATTCTCAGGAAATACGCCTTGACTAATGCATAAATTCAGTATGTAACTTAGGTGTCTAGAAATCTGTAAATGTACTGTTTTTATTATTCTAGTTGATATGCCATCCAATCCTACACTATTCGTGTTTTTTAGCCCATTTATTATTTAGAATTTATTACAATTATTTTAGAAGATTATTTCATCATTTCTGGTCGTTCCATATATATTAAAAACAAAAGCTACAAATTTGAAGCTAAATAATAATGCATATTCCACAAAATAATTCCCGATACCGACTATACGAATATAATTTAGACTATAATAATAGACATTCATAAAAAAAAAGTAAAAATCTCATGATATATTAGTACAATAGTCTCGGTGGCGCAGTGGTCGAGCACACGGCTTCTGAATCAGAGGTCCGGGTTCGATTCCAGACACTGGCTCACACCAATGACTTTTCGAAATTGTTTTCGGAAGTTATGTGTGATAAATATTGATGACTGACAAACTTTGTGCCCGGTATGGCAATAGGTTCGCCGCCTATTCCATATGGGACGTAAACATAACGGCGAGACGAGGCTTAACAGCCGCTACCTACACCTTCGGGTAGCAAAAGGCGTGAAGTTATGTTATGTTATATATTATAACTAGCTTGACATAAAAGACCCGTCAATATAATTTCAAAAGTGTTTACTTTTATTGTCCTTAATTTGACTCGTGAATATTTCAATGAATCGCTTTATTTAAAGCCCAACAGCCTGTACAAAGTGGCAATAATATTGTATTACATATTCAATTTGATTACTCGAAATAGTAATAACAACACATTACAATAACAACCTCTCTTTGAACACAATTACCCAAATAATGTTTCATAGACATTAATAACATAGGTTGTAAGGAAGGAAGTTGGTTTGAAAGAGAGTGTCGGTGTAAAAGTAAGAAAGGGCATGCTCCGATGGTTCGGACATGTAGAAAGAATGGTTGATGCAAGACTGACTAAGCAGATATACAATGCAAAAGCGGATGGATGTAGGAGTCGAGGACGGCCAAGACACACATTCCATGACCAAATAGAAAGTATTCTGGAGGAAGGTGATTTTAAGAGCCTCAAAAACCGACGCTCGTGTGACGACGCAGCGAGTGAGGCGTGTAAGAATCGTGCCCTATGGCGCTCTGTTCTCTCTGCCTACCCCGCAAGGGATTTGGCGTGAAGTTATGTATGTATGTATGTAGACATTATAATAAGGCGGATGGCAAGATCACTAAAAAGAAATTTCTATTTAGGCTCAAATTACAGAGTAATAATAATTTAACAGTGACCAAAATGAAGCGCAATATTGTGGGTACCATCTCATCAACATTAGTATCATCCAGTTATTTAAACAGTGGTAGAGCCAAGCAGCTCGCTGTATAAATGGGCCAGCTTAACCGGTGAAATACCACGAAGATCGATGTAAAGTGGCTAATGCCACGTTTCGTTTGCTGAGAGAGGTACCCGGAGGCCCACTCCCCATTCCCCATCTTTCCTATCCTACTCCCTATCCTATTGAAGGTTAGCAACGCATCAGTAACACTATATTTTATTTATTTATTTATTTTATTCTTCGTGTACAAAATTGGTACATAAGGTGGACTTAATGCCATAAGGCATTCTCTACCAGTCGACCTTTGGGTTAAACAGAGAAACTGCGAAGGGTACAGAAAAAGGCTTAAAACAATCACATTGAGTACATACATACACTTATATATAAACACATACATAGAGATACATACATAATCACATACACAGATATACACGCAAATATATTTATAAATACATATATACTACGATAATAAATACAATAAATACGTAGATATGCATATTAGATATGCGTGCACAATAGGAACAAATATATATGAAATAATCCAACCATACTATTATATATTTCACTAACTAGGTTTTACATAGCCCGGATGTTAAGACAGCAGAGATAAATAGTGCTCTTTAACTCTCCGCTTAAACGAAAACTTACTTGGAGAAGTTTTAATGCTGAGGGGAAGTGCGTTCCAAAGTCTTATCACAGAAACAGTGAACGAATCAGAGATAAAACTGGTACGGTGTGATGGAATGTCTAAGATCAGATTTTCTGATGCACGCAAATTACGACTGTGAGAACTGCCTAAAATTTGAAATTTAGATTTTAAATACTCGGGAGCGCGTGGATCAAAAAGTATCGAAAAGAGCTGACAGAGCGATCTAAGGGACCTTCTTTGGCGGATTGGGAGCCATTTGAGCAGTTATTCAGGAGCCGATCTAACTTATCGAGCGATTCCTGCGATAGATCCGGGTAACACACATCGCCGTAGTCGATTATAGGAAATATAAGAGACTGGACTAACAGTAATTTAGTTGGAGAAGGCAGAAAATGCTTAAACCTATAGAGAGAACGCAGTACAGCTGTGACGTTGGCTAATTTGACAAATTTGTTTCCTCCAGTTTAATCTATCGTCGATATATAAACCCAAGTCTTTTAAGTGTCCTGATAGAGGGATGACTGTGTTATCGTACAATAAAGGTGGAAGATCAGCAATTACTACATTTGTCAAATGATATGAACTCCCTAGTAACATAGCCTGGCACTTGTTGACATTAACTGCCACACCAAATCTACGTGACCAGTCCGCAACTGCATCAAGGTTGGCGTTGATACCCTGAATACAATTGCCTATGCTACCCGCATCAGCTTGAGCGTACAGCTGTAGGTCATCCGCGTACAAATGGTAAGAGCATGTGAGAACACTTGTGATAGAATTTATAAATAAAGAAAATAAAAGAGGAGAAAGTATACCGCCTTGTGGCACACCAGAGGCCAGGGAACACCAGTCAGAAGACTGCTGCATGACCCGGATGACCTGCTGGCGGCCACGAAGATATGACGAGAACCAGTCCCGTGCCAACGACGTCAGTCCAGACTGTGACAGCATGGCCAGGAGTAGCTCGTGGTCGACCGTGTTAAACGCGTTGGAGAAGTTTATTAATACTAACACCGTTAGCCTCGAGCTCCCCAGGCCCGCCCTCAGTCATCTTCAGTGACTTTAAGTAAAGCCGTTGTAGTGCTGTGGCCGGGTCGAAAACCTGACTGATATGATGATAGCAGTTTATTACTGAATATATGAAAAGAAACTTGGCAATGGACTATAGCCTCAAGGACCTTGGAAAGGAAAGGTAGGGTGGATATTGGTCTGAAGTGATGGACTAGGCTTGGGTTTGCTATCTTGGGGAGAGGAATAATATATGCTTTACACCAAAGGAGAGGAAACGAACCAGTAAGTAGGGATGAATTTATAATATGGGTGAGAACTGGAATAATAGCGGGTAATATTTTAGTTATCATCACACGGCTGACGCCATCGCAACCGACAGCTTTGGACTTAATTGCCAACACAGCTTTCTGGACATCTTCGTTGGAAACGGGAGAAAAAGTAAAAGATACTGAAGGAGATAAAGGCCTGGAAGTAATTTCTGAAATTGTTACTCTTTTAATGACGTCCTGCAAAGAGTTTGACTGCGAAAAATTATTATTAAGGTCATTTAATGACATGTTTGTAGGAAAAGTGTTGGGTGGTGGCTCGGTAATGCCAAGACTTTTAAGAAACTTCCATATATCGGCCGAAGAATTATTTTGAACATTTTCAAAAATGTATCGGCGTTTAGCAGTTCTTACCATTTGATTGCAGCGATTTCTCGCCTGCTTGTACAGAGTCCAGTTCTCGTCTCTGCGATCTCTTTTAAATTTCTTGAAGGCTGCATTTCGACGCGCCTTCGCTGTTCGCACACCGCGTGTAATCCAGGGTGCTGGATGACGCTTCAACTTAACTGCTCTGACTGGAGCATGCTGGTCGAACAGTTGCAGAAGTTGCTGGTGTCCATGGGCTTCGTTCGTTGCTTACCATCAGGTGACACGCCTGCTCATTAGCGTCCCTATCCCATAAAGAAAAAAGTCTGACCTCACACAGATTACCTAACTTCATATAATATTACTACAAAATAGTACCATAAAAATTGATATTATTTTTATAAAAGTATTTTCTACACTGAAATTTTTGAATAAGTTATTACGCTTCCAAACGAAATACTAATCGATTTTATACCAACGACAGAACGGAATATTTATAGCTAAAACTTTTCAAAACAAACTTGTTTTCTCTTCGCGTAAATTTTCACAAATACATACTTCTTTTACATGTAATAATATTATGTCGTTAGCAACAAAAAACCTCAATAAATCATATCACAAAAGGTACACTCCTCGCAATAAGCCATTATCGATAAATAAATAAAAAGTATACACAAAAAGCTATTTATTGAAACAGAGGGGCAAATAAATTAAAGTACAAAAGGGCAGTTTTAATTCGTTTGATCCGTTTGGCCACAACGCTAAAGTGAAAAAGCCGAAATTGCTACCACCCCGATTGTTCAATACGATTTTTAATTAAAATTCGTAAGATACAAGGTAAACAAATAAAAAAATGCATGAATAAAAAAAGAAGGTTATATGGCTTTAATTTTTTTTTTATTCGATGCGATTTGACAATGAGGTTGGTTGACTTCTAATGACAAATCTGGTAGGATTTTATTAAATATAAAATAGCTTTTACAATTTGACTTAAAGGTCTTAGTTACCAGGTCATTAAAACCCTTAAAAAAAAAGCTTTTACAATCTCTGCATATAACTGACGTGGGATTTGCTTTTTTTTGGAAATTAATAATTGTTCTTGAGGCTAATAAATTAATTAATAAACACCCAAAGATTTTACAAAATACATTTTCTTTTCAAGATTTTTTATAATTTTAATTAGTTCAAAGTGCTTTTATTTTTGTTCACAATCATAGCTAGGTTACAGTTAAAATGTATGTAGTACACATTTTAACGTAGATAAATGAATCTATTAATGTCTGTTATACATACATAATACATAACTTTACGTCAAATCCCTTACGGGGCAGGCAGAGAGAAGAGAGCGCCATAGGGCGCGATTCTTACACGTCTCACACGCTTGTTGGCTTTCATGTACGCGCGTCGATTTTTAAGGCTCCTAACATCACTGTCCTCCAGAACACGTTCTATTTGGTCATGGAAAATGTGTAGTGGCCGTCCTCGACTCCCATATCCTCCCGCTTGATATTGTATATCTGCTTAATCAATCTTGCATCATCCATTCTTTCTACATGTCTAAACTATCGGTTTAATCCAACTTCTTTCCTTACAACCTTGGTGTCGACGACGCGGACAGCGAGAGTCATTCCGCAAATTTAGGTATGTCCTCTCTAAGCTCCGGAACCGTATAACGGAATTATTCTTTAAGAGATTGACTAGCCTTCGCGTAAAATATGGCGATTATCGCTCATTAAATATAAAAAAATATAACAAAATTTGGAAAAATGGTTTTACT
Organism: Euproctis similis; assembly: GCA_905147225.2. NCBI lineage: Eukaryota > Metazoa > Arthropoda > Insecta > Lepidoptera > Erebidae > Euproctis > Euproctis similis. The sequence continues at coordinate 21,560,670 of LR990106.1, forward strand.
TAATATGTAAATAAGTGTTGTTAGTGCCAGCTATAGATATATTCTTCAGCAAATGGCTATTAGTTACTCAGTTGAATTTTAAAATCAGACATCGCTATTTACAATGTTCGAATCTAAATTCACAGTATTTTTTTATTAAATTATTCTGAACCACACCGTTAACTTGGACAATAGTCATTCCCAAATATTAAGTTCAAAGAGTCGCGGAGAAATCTCAGATCATAATTCAATTCCTATTCTACATTGTTACAATAATATAGTTATCACGTTCAACGTATATCAAATAGATATTTGGGAAAATTACTGTACGTAAATTAATTGAAGCAGAAAACCATTGAGTGTGAATCAGTCGTACCATCTATCAACATTACCAGTTAAAACAAAAGCTCTTGTAGCTTATATATGATATACAGTATCGCAAACTGACGAATAAATTTGTTTTTTTTTCCCCTCCTGAGTCAGGTCTTGGTATTTCGCCGTCGAGCCAGCTCATTCATGCAGCGCACGGCGTGACTCACAGTCACTGTTTTACCACGTTATACCTTACAATAACGCTCCGGCTTGTCTTCATCTTCTTACGATGCTGCTTTAACTAGCTAAAGTTAGTTGAAGTTGGCGGTGATTAGTCATTACATAGTATAAAACAAAGTCACTTTCAGCTGTCTGTCCCGTTATACGCGCATATCTTTAAAACTACGCAACGGATTTTGATGCGGTTTTTTTTAATAGTTAGAGGGTGTCAACAGCGTGGTTTTCATTTATAATTCATATTTGATGTTGAAAAGAAAAAAATGATAATTTTCGAGATTTTGCACTTTAATTGCAAACGCTGGCTGAACCCTAAGTGATAGATCAAAACAATGTTCTATATTATTAAACACCTTCAGAAGGTCGACAAAAAAGTCCGCGAGGGCATATGTTTATCTCTTAGGGATATGATAGAGTGTAATTTAGACGAATATTTTCGAAGATATTGCAGTATTAACATAGCGGGACAGCAGTTAAAGCCGATAAATAGCACAAATTGAACCTCGTAATATCCAAAATTTACTCATATATTATGTTTGATGCGGAACAGAGATCGCCGGGTCAGCTAGTTATTCATAAAACTAACCAAGCTATGTAAAATTAGTTGGATTAGTAGTTTTTAAGATAACAATATTAATGTAGATTTCATACTGACATATCATCATCAAATAGGACAGATAAATCTGCAATCTATTCATTCAGGAGCTAGATTGGTAACTTAACCTATATTTTGACGTATTCGGGTAAAACTATATTTTCTTTGAATTCGGTGTGTCTCGAAAGTGCTTCCAACAACAGGAGCATCGCTTTTCAAGCACCCACATTTATAACAATGCGTATAATGATTAATGTTTACAAAATTGATATTTAATTGCTCGTAAGCGTCATGTAGAGCAACTATGGCGCCGTGTTGCGGTATTTCACTTTATCATTTATAACCAGCGACACTTGTATTAACAAGTATGCTCAATAAGTACGAGTATACAATATTATAAAGCAAATTTAAAATGTATATGCTTATCGCATACATCTAGAGATTGGTGGCACCATGTCTACTTCTGTAGGTGTCGTAAGAAACGACAGAGAAAGTAGATCTGATGATGGTCTAAAAGATGTCGCTAGTGACGTTTACGGCTAAATTAATCATTCAAGCGTAGACTATACATATAAGAATTTAAAGGAAGTTTCAAAATGGCGAATGACTGAGAGGATAAGAAGAAACACCCTGCGTGGTATGGGCATATAATGAGGAGGTATGTCATATATATCGAGAAAAGAAAAAAATATATAACCAAAGAAATAAATAATTGAAGAAAAAGACAGTGAAAGACAATGAGAAAAACATAGATGGACTATGTGAAAGAGAATATGGTTAGGTGCGAAAGAAACAAATGATAGGATAGTGTGGGGATGGAAAATTTGCCGAAGTCAAATGATAGGATCGGGGCAGAGATGATGAAATTACACAGATTATAAGTCCGAAAACACTTTCTAAAAGTTGAATTTATATTATACTAGTGGAGCCGGTGAACTTTGTTCCGCATCAAAATAATAAAGAAGTAAAATTAACACCTTTTCTTTACTACATCATACATGCATTATAGATAAAAACCACCCCGTTGACACCCTTTATCTATTGAAAAAATTGCATCAAAATCCGTTGAGTAGTTCCAAAGATCTAAGCATATAAGGGGACAGACAGGGGGGGACTTTATTTTATACAAGCAACTTTATTTTATACTATGATATAGAATATATATCCTCCAAATAAATCTCTTAGAGCACTCGTCAGTAATCGTAATTAATTTCCCTGTTTTATCTCACCACGATCAATTCCAGTAACACCTTGTAAATAACAATCTCATAAACACTTAACGATTCGTCGAACCTTAGATCCTGCTTTACGAGTGACGCTAATTACAGAACTTACTTAACAGCGATGAATTTGTGCCGGTGTTAATGTTTACTTAGTTTGTTTGATTTGATGCTTGTGTTGGAAATCTGATCGTAAAAAGTTTAGTAATAAGCTAGCCGTCACGTTCAACTTTTTTATTAAACTAGAACGTTGGGAAATAGGCATACAGCCAGGAATAAATGCTAACAGTGTCCTATGAAAGCGTGTAGCGGTAAGTAAGGTCTCATATTTGATATATTATATCAAAATTAATAGCATACTTTTCTATCTGTTTCACTATAAATATATAAGCAGTTATCGATATTGCAGACAGAATATTTCTGCGAAGAAGCAGAAGGATGTCATCAAAAACTCTAGATAAGTTTACACAGTTTTTATGTCGGGGAAGGAGACAGGCAGAAAAGCTGATTGAATCCCAAATTGCAGTCTAGCGAGAATGTCAGCTTTTACACTGCACTACCCTCACGACTATTGTAAAACATTGATATGCTTATTTATAATCCGAATACAGTAGAATAAGTGAATTGCTTTGTATCCTAAGCCGATGTGAACAGTAGCTTTTTACCGGAGTCTATGATCGAAATTTTAAAATCGGAACCTTTACACTTTTACACTATCCGTCTGTATATCTTACATTTTCTTCAAATAAACCGTTTTCGATTAATAGCATACGTATAATTCACGCCTAGTCTCTTGCGGGGTAGGCAGAGATTAGAGTGTTCTCTAACGCTACGCTACGCTACGCTAAGAACCGTGCCTTATGGTGTTCCATAAGGCACGGTTCTTACACACCTCACTCGCTTCTTAACTTTTATCATACGCGCTCGTCAGTTTTTCTCAAGTCTCTATTGCTTAGCGTTTCATCAATCTGGAAGTCCCAAATACGTGTCCCGACTCACATCAATGTTTTTCGAAATTAACTTGTTTTAAATATTATCATAACTAACTTATTTGTGTCCGATCAATGGCAATAGGTATTGCCATAGATAAAGCCAAATTAAAGTGTCTGTTGAAATAACTACTTTCTACTAAATTCATATGAATGTACATAATATTCGATACATACGCTAAAATAACATTTTATATTGAACATCTTTATTTCAATTTTTGTCTGTCTGTTTGATCCAGGTAATCTCTGATATGGCGGGCCCGATTTTGACCGGACTTTTATTGGCAGGTACCTAACTAGTGTAATAAGGAGTAACATAAGCTACTTTTTTTGAGTAAAAATCGTTTATTTCTAGCTTCAGAGGTAAAACAAAGTTAGCCGGGTTAGCTAGCGTTTTATATTATTTTATTATTAATATAGCTGGCGGGCCTCGTGGCGCATTGGTAAAAGTACCGGCTGCAGCACTGAGGTCGGGGGTTCGATTCCCACCCGAGCACAAATATTTGTGACAAACATGAATATTTGTGTGGCGTCTGGGTGTTTTTCTATGTATTATAAGTATGTATTTACAAAAGAAAAGTATATATGTATTAGTATCCGTTATCTAGTATCCATAGCACAAGCATTTAGTTGCTTAGTTTGGAACTGGAGGGCGCTGTGTGATTTGTGTCCAAGATTTTATTATTATTATAGCAAGGGCAAAGTCGTCTTGTATAAATGTACTTGGTAGCAAGAAACAAGCAAAGTACCGGAGCACCACCACAAAATTTGCATTTCTACTAAGACTGTAACAAATCCTAACGGATCGATAGACATCTTGGATACATTCCAGATTGTTATCAACGTCTGATGATATTTTAGTAACAGTTTCTAAGCACTTTTAACTGGATAGGATTGGAGCGCAAACGAGCAGGCATGTCGCCTGATGGTAATCGACCAGCGCCGCCCATGGGCAACACATATATAGTGTTACAGTTACGTTGCCAACCTTTATGGCAGTAAGATAGGAAAATATGGGAAGGGGGTGGGCCTCCGGAAACCTCTCTCGCCGAACGAAACATAGCATAAGCCACTTTACATCAATGTTCGTGAGAGGTCGTGGTATTTCAAATATAGCTATGGCTTTTCATAGTGGAGAAGTTGGTAAAAACAATTCAATAGTTTTAGAGTTTATCGATGACAAATTGAGTGAATTTTCCTACTATTATTGGAACCGATTCGCCTTTTCAGCACGATATTCACTGAATAACTCACAATGGTACTTCAATAAATTGCACCAAGATAAACCATAAAGCAATGATAAGGACGAAGGGCATGAGTCAAATATAAAGAATAACTAACTCACTGAACTTTGTACAGCCATACTATAAACCTTTACCCGTAAAATGGTTCGTGCTCTGCACTTATTGGACGCACCGTGAAGATATATAGCCTGTAACCTTTATAGATAAATAGGCTATCCAAGATTGAAAGAATTTTACAAATCGTATAATTAGTTACTGAGATTAGCGAGAGACAAACAAACAAAATCTGGAACTTTATAATATTAGTATAGATGACATGTATGGCATAACACATCACTTGCCTACACCTTTTTATCTAGCGTCCGGCAGTTAAACGGAGTGTAGCATCCGGTTGATATGATATTAAATTTAGCACTTATGTATACGTTTGGTACAGAATCCTATTTTATTTTTACTATATTTTTATGTATTTAAAAATGTTATTACTGTATACATTTTTCGCGAACAAAATAGCCATTTAATAAATATAATTTTTTGAACACCTTGTCTAGCCAAGTTTATTTCGATTCAGAAGCAAAGAAGAAAAAAAAATTGTCATTGTAGGTAAGAGATAGACATAAAGCAAATAATTCATAAATAAATAATGTAGTGTATTGTTTTGATTTATCACTTAGGGTTCAGCCAGCGTTTGCAATTGAAGTGCTAAGTCTTGAAAATTATTACCTTTCATTTGCAACACCACCCGGTTGAGTCGCAATATCTATTTTAAAAAATACTTATCAAAATCCGTTGCGAAGTTTTAAAGATCTAAGCATATAATCGAACAGACAGATAAACAGACAGACAAGTAGTAGATAACAGATAATAGTTTCACCTCTTCTATTCCAAATCGTGAGTGGCCACTTCCAGATTTGACTTATTCCAGACTCCGTAATCCAGACTTCAGTACTCCAACTTTTACTACCATCATCGACTTTTTTGTATCCTAGCATCTGGCTTTGCATCAGAATAACAAAGACTTTCCGAAAATATTAAACATTAATTACTAACAAAAAACCAGTACATTAGCAACGGTTTCTCCATCCATATCCTGTGGAATTGGCGAACTAATGCGAATTTTAAAGTATATTAGCCACTGCCTACACCGTTAGATATTATTAATCTGAAGTAACATTATATTTATTTGATAGATTCCTAGAATGTTTGTTCTAAAATATTCGGTTCACGAATAATAGTTTATTTTAATGATGTGAAAATAGACTATCTTACAAGTTATGCTTTCATTAGTATAATAACGAAATGGCTAGAAACCATTTTGCTGTATAAAAATTATGTTTTTTTTTAATATAATATAAAAATATATTTTTTTTTAATATCTAATACTTATCTACTTCTATCACAATAACGCAGATGTTAATCTTCATTTGTTCGCTTGTTTGATATTAAAATAACTTCACGTTTTTTTCTACCCGAAGGTGTAGGCCCTGGCTGTTAAGCCTCGACTCGCCGTTATGTTTACGTCCCAAATGGAATAGGTGGCGAACCTATTACATACACAAGGCACAAAGTTTTGAGTCATCGATATTTATCATACATAATATATTCTGAAAACTCATATCCATGAGCTAGAATTTAATCCCAGGAGTTCTTGATTCAGAGGCGGTGTGGTCGATCTTTAGACTACAGAGATTACAGTATCCTTAAGTTGTTATTGACAAAGTGCTAAGTATAGCAATAGGGTCCCCAGCTATTATTATTATTGTCCTGACTAACGTGGGAGGTGTGCTCCACATATTATTATTTTTATCGCCAGCTTTGAACATAAGTTTCATTGCCATGTTGTATTTTATCTCTTTTCATTTCCTGAGCGGATAATAAATATATGTAACAATGCATTAGAGCAGTATTACTGTCAGCATAGTGCTGAACAGACAGATAAATATTAAAAATTATATATTATTTATCTCTGTTTCAATGTATTCAGTTTAAAATTTTATTTTTTTTCTGTGAAAATGTGGATTCTTATTTTGTTTGTGGCGTATTCATTCACGAGAACCAATGCTCTTGTCAAAAATAGTTTTGTGTATTCTACAGAATGTAAGGAAATACTTTACTATCAGGTTTTTTGGCGTGTTTTTTCTTACTTTGATATCAATAATTGAATTTATAAGTAGGTGTTTAATGTTATATCCGTTATCCCCTGTATCTGACCAAGCTAATATAGTTTAGCGCAAGCGGCTGAGCTGATTTTGATATTTGATTTAGTTTATTGTTTAAAATACAACACTAAACAAATTTTAGCTTCTTGATTTCTTTGCTGCATCTTCTTTTTTTTATACTTCAAAATAAACATCAAGTTAACATTTCTTACGGCTCAAATGTGTGTGGTGGCGAAACCTATTGTCATACATTCGACCCAATATTTTTAGTTATTGATATTGATGAGACATAGCTTCCGAAAAGTCTTTTTATAGGATAGAGGGGCAAACGAGCAAGCGTGTCACCCGATGGCAAGCAACAAACGCCACCCATGGACACCAGAACACATATACTGTTACAGTCGCGTTGCCGGTCCTTACGGACAAGAGATTAATGAGTTGGAAGTGGGATGGGAAACGCTGTATGAGCCACTTCAAGTCGATTTAACTCTAAGGACTTATTAGATTCAGAAGTACGATCTCCCGACCCCCAGACGACAAATCAAAGTATTATATTTATTTCAGTGGCGCGTAACTGCAAGCAACACATCTGCAAAGATGGATACACTTATAAGGCGATGTACCTGGTGGACAGCGATGAGATAAAGGAAATAAGAAAAGATACTGAAATGGCATTCGAGATGCACATAGCTATTCAGGCAATGAGTAACGGTCATATTCTACTGTCGCCAATACCAAGCCCAGGACCTGGTGATCCTGTATACGAGATTGGTAAACCATACTATTATAGTGCTAGGTTTTTAAACCCGTAGGTACCGGCATAGGCCATTACGCGTCCATACACTTACTGGGTATTTCTTAACTTGCAAAAAGTATTTGGCGAATATCTGGATCTGAATTCGAGCCAGAACGCAGAACCAAAAAACTACTTGAAAATAAGTTGCAATCTTTTTAAATTTATTATAATTTATATCAGTATTTGTACTTAATTGTATTATTGGAGTCACACGTCGAGCCTAATTTGTTAGTCGTATAAAATAAAATTATCACACATAGCTTCCGAAGGGTGTGCTGCCGAATACGAATCCAGGAAAATTCCAACGGACAGTTCACTCGATAAACTAGTAAGCTGTCAAAACAACTAAAATAACATAGAAAAGAACATTACATACGTATAACATTTAATGCTAATAAATTAATTACATTCTTTACAATATACCTTCTGTGTACTAAGTATCGGGAATTTGTCAATAAAACAAAAAATACAAATTATTCATCTAAATTTATTTCATCGCCTTCAAAGTAGGCCCCATCGCTTGCAATACAACACCTCCACCGCTTCACCCAGTCTTCCATACATTTTTCATAGGCTATTTGCGGTATGGCCTTTAGCTCATTCAGCGAATTTTCTTTTATGGCTTCTATTGACTCAAAACGTTTTCCTCGAAGTGGTAATTTTAACTTGGGAAATAAAAAACAGTCAGACGGAGCCATATCAGGTGAATAGGGTGCTCGGTCGAGAACGTTTGTTGAATTTTTCGCTAAAAACTCTTTCACTATAATGGCTGTGTGTGATGGTGCATTATCATGGTGCAGCATCCATGAGTTGTGTCGCCACAAATCGGGACGTTTTCGGCGGATACTCTCACGCAAACGCTTCATGACGCCTAAATAATATTCTTTATTCACTGTTTCTCCCTCTGGAAGGAATTCGGAGTGAACCACACCACGGTAGTCAAAAAAAACTGTCAGCATCACCTTGATTTTGGTGCGACTTTGCCGCGGTTTTTTGGGTTTCGGCTCGTTTTCAAGACGCCATTCTGAAGACTGTTGGCTTGTTTGCATGTCATACTCATAAACCCATGTCTCGTCGCCAGTTATTATACGTTTCATAAAGGTCGGATCCGTAGAAGCTCGGGAAACCATGTCTTCAGCGACATGCTTTCGCTGCCCTTTTTGAACAAAATTGAGCTCTTTTGGAACTAGTCGAGCGGCGACGCGTTTCATGCCTAAAATGTCAATGAGAATATTGTGGACGGACTTAAAAGATATGTTCACCTCACTAGCCAACTCTCTCAGACTCATACGTCGATTTTCGAGCACTAGCTTCTTGATTCTGTCGATGTTTTCTTTGGTCGTAGCGGTTGAAGGTCTACCAGAACGAGGCAAGTCTACTACTACTTCTCGGCCTTCTTTAAAAGCCTTATACCATTCATAAGCCCTTGTTTTCGATATACATGATTCGCCGTAGGTATTTCGCAACATTTTTAGTGATGCACCACATGAAATATCATTCGAAACACAAAAGGCACACTCTTTGTTCAACAATATTTTCCATTGTAAAAATCGCCGAGGACTCAAAACTATGAACAACAAAAAGTTTAGTTTAAAACAAATTAAATGACAGATCCCGTTCAAATTTTGCGCGCTAAATCGTACTGATTTAAAATGTGCTACCAACATGCAGTAAAAAAATTAGAACGACCTCTTTTACGCGGGTCTCTTTATTGACATATGCCCGATACTTTTTACACAGAGTAGTATACAATTAAAAAACTAGCTGATATCAAATTTCGCCGCATTGCCACGCTGAATGGCAAAGCTAATCCTCTGTGCGAAGAATAGACCAGCCCTTTGGTCGCGAGAGGCCTCGATCAGTCTCTTTGCAAGAAAATAATACTAATTAATTTGCAGTGGTCGGCGGTGGTGGTAATCAGTTTACAGAACTGAGACGTCATCAGAAAAAGGACGCGAGAAGTTCTGTAAAAACGCCATATATACTGTCCGCTTTCGAACTCAGAGGGTTTTACATTAAGATTGACCAAGGTAAATAGTTTGTGTAATATATATTAAGGAAGTGTATGTGCTTAGCAATTTTTAAAGTGAAACTTTTATTACATCGTCTCAAACTTTTTCGTCTGCGTGTTGCATGTCGCGTGACGGTGACGTGAAGGCGCTCGTCAGAGCGCCTTCACGTCTATTATCGTTTATTTATATTAATTAATTACCCAAATATACACTTTATTTTTGTAAATAAATACCGTAAAAACATGTAGAAAAAACATGTAGAAAAACACCCCCAGACGAGGGATCGAACCCGCCCCGACCTTGTGTTATCGGTAGTGCGGTTTACCGATGCACCACGAGGGCCGTATGTACAATTGTCTAATTACCGTCCTCTTTACCAATTTCGACACATTTTCTAGGATCGGGTTTGTTTGTTTGTTTGTTTTTTACATACATACATATACGTACGTACGTATTGCAGGCGGAGAAAAAAAATATATATTATTTATAAATTGTGTTTTTATAAATTGTGTTTTTTGAAAATTATATTTAAGTACGAATTACATACTATTTGAAAATTATATTTAAGTACGAATTACATACTAATAAAATAATGAAATATCAATAATATTTTTCGATCTTACCGACAGAATAATAAATATATACTAATATATACTATGTACTAACATATTATATTAGAAACATATACTTAATTTTTTGCAGTGATAAACTGTAATAAAAGCAAAGCAAACACACATTGACTTCGTGTTAGTTAACAACGCCATCTGCTGGAATAGAAATTTCATGAAAATCGTTGGAGCCGATTCCGAGATTCCAATTTTATATACAGGGTGGCGCAATAGAACGTGCATTTTTAAAATAATTATTAAAAAATAAATACAAAAGGTATAGTTAAAATAAAACTAAGCAATTATTAAGTGATAACTGAAGTTTATTTTTTAAAAATAACATCATCTAAATGATGACCCTCTCTACGTTGGCACTCCTCTAACCGCAAACGGAAATTACCGAAAACTTTCTTAAGTAGTGCTGGTGTGATTGCTGCCATTTCACCACGAATATTCTCCTTGAGCTGACTGATGTTTCTCGGATTATTGGTGTAGACTTTGTGTTTGAGGTTTCCCCACAAAAAAAAGTCAGGAGGCGTCAAGTCTGGACTGCGCGGAGGCCATGGGATATCACCTCTTTTCGAAATCAGTTTGCCAGGGAACATCTGCTTCACAACCGCCATGGAGTCATTTGATGTGTGACTGGTAGCTCCGTCTTGTTGGAACCAAGTCCTAGAGTTCTTTATTCTTGAATTTTCAAGTTCTGGGGCCAAAAAACCTTCCAACATCGCAACATAGCGTTCGGTATTAACAGTGATGTTTTGCCCCCGTGCGTTTTCAAAAAAATAAGGACCAATTATTCCTTTGGCAGATATTGCGGCCCAAACTGTCACTTTAGGGCTATGTAACGGTTTTTGATGTTTGAGTCTGGGATTTTCACTATTCCAATAACGACAATTTTGGCGGTTTACGAACCCATTCATATGAAAATGTGCCTCATCAGAGAAAAGGATGTTTTCAAAATTTGAAAACCGATTGAGCATTTCATTAGCAAATGTGAGCCGTTCTATGAAGTCAGAGTCTTTCAATTCTTGAGTTAATTGCAGCTTGTATGGATGCAATTTAAGATCCAAGTTTAAAATTCGTTGCAAACTTCGTCGCGATATGTTTAGGACAGACGATCTCTTGCGAGTAGACATTTGTGGATCTTCTCGTACCGACTGCTTAACACTCTCAATATTGTCTTCGGTCCTAGATGTGCGTGGACGACCTTTTGCGTGTGGTTTAAACGTCGATCCAGTCTCTTCAAAACGCTTTATCCAGATTTTAATTAAATTAGCACTCGGAGCCTCCCTAATTTGCCGTACACCATACTCAGAACAAAATAGTCGCCTGACAACTACGTACGAACGAGAGTTTTCGTAAAATGCGCGCACGCAAAATGCGCGACGCTTCCCGTCGAAGTGACTCATAGTGACTAAAACTTTATGAACCGCGCTACCCAACGATATCGGTCTCCCCCCGCCCACGCCCCTTCTACCCCGCAAAAAAAGATGATGCAATATGCACGTTCTATTGCGCCACCCTGTATATACTCGTATATATACAAGAATTGCTCGTTTAAAGATATAAGATAAGATAGTGCTCTTTATATATGTATTTGTCACATTTTCATAATAAATCGAAATATCATATTTACTGGAGGAAAAAATATCGTTTTGTTTTGTAAAGATCCTTTGTTGTAATGTTGTTAACGTTTAATAGGTGTCGCGTTATCCCTAGTGCCGTAGCTGGAATACTTGTCGATTCGGGCGACATCTATCGATATAATACGATATTACGGCAGAATCATCAATAGTAGCAACCTAGTAGCGCCATCTAGGAATTATTGTCGAGACCACGTAAAATAAAAAACATTTATGAAACCCTATTAACAAATACTAGATGGCAAGTAAATTAAAATAGCCCTTATCGCACAATCCCCTGAAAGCCGGTGACGTCCGGTTCGAAAACGAAGCCAAAGCAAACTTTTAAAAAAATTGCTGTGAAGTAACTGTTTTACACTGTTGCACTCTAAAAAAATATAAATGTTAATCATTTTATCAGAATCATCAATTTAAAAAACTTACTAACTAAATTATTGAAAAATAATTATTGAAAAAATATTTTGTTTATGTATATTTAAAAAGTAGATTTAAAAATCAATAACCCAAGACTCAATTTTAAAAGTTTCACTTTTACGGTGGTTTCATAAAACCACACATTTTTTTTTTCTATGGGATAGGAGGGCAAACGAGCAAACGTGTCACCTGATGGTAAGTAACCAACGCAGCCCATGGACACCAGCGACACATATTGTGTTACTGTTGCGTTGCCGACCTTTAAGGGATAGGGGATAGGGAAGGATGGGGAAGGGGGGTGGGCCTCCGGGTACCTCTCTCACCGAACGAAACGCGGCATGAGCCCTTTACGTTGATCTTCTGAGAGGTCGTGGTATTACACCGGTTGAGCCGGCCCATTCACGCAGCAAACTGCTTGGCTCTACCACTGTAAAAACAACTGTTACTCTAGTCTCAAATAGAAACCTAATGCATCAAGCATGTTTTTATTAGTAGTTTTTTTTATCAATCATACCTTTCAAAAAGACACTAAGATGATAAACTAGAAAGAAATAGAACTCTGAACTAGAATTATAAATTGGAGTCTTCAACCATAAAGCTGTCGCGACTTATACGCGAGATGATACGCATCATGTCACATTCCTAAGCGACTTTTTGCGACGCCACCAGGACAAGATGGAGTGATGGGAGTAGAACATGTGGAACGATGACACAAATACCACGCCATAAATATTTTCAATGTATTTTTATTTATTTGTCTTCTACAGTGAATCAGTACTTATTTGCCTTCAACTATTAGCTAGTAATTTTTAGTCATTAGTTGGTCATTTTTTATCAAAAATATGTAATATATGTAGTAGTATAAATATGTAGTAATAACATTGTTTTAAATCTAGATGGCGTAATAGAGTTCGGGAGAGAAGGTGAGACTCTGCCCCTGCTGAGTTATATAGACATAAGCCCCCTGGATATCAAGTACTTCGGATTTGCAGCCTGGAATGGAGTCGAAGCAAAATTCCTCTTTGACTGTCCCATCCCAATTGGCAATGTTACTAAAGGTAAGTAAAAAAAGACATTTTTCTATAATAAACATTTTTCTATCATATAAAGTTGTTTATGCGACTTGAGTGTGAAGTAAATCTTGATTAGTTTTTTACACAAAACAGTAAGTATACCTATGATAATAACTTTAAAAGTGTTTGAGGAAAGATTTAGTATATTACTGGTGGAGTTCTTGACCATCTTAAGACAACATCAGGAGAGTCAGGGAATAGAAGCACAGCCTTTCGAAAATTGAGAACGGTTCTTGTAACTCGTTTAAAGAAAAACAAAATAACCCACCGGGACGTAAGTGGAAAATTTATTTCCAATCAAATTTCTGATACGATTATACACAGAGGAATGTAGAAAATTTTTATATAGATTAATATTTATGATTTCTCCTTTACTATGCTATTGAGAAGTTATCGAGATAGATTTGGTATTTAAACATTTTTTTTCGTAATTATAATTAACACTCCCCTTATTGACCCCTTATTTACACGTGACGTACTAGTAAAAACTATATAAAGAATTTGACTGACATAAAGTTAAAACTGTTACAATTTGAAGAAAAAAGCTTTTCACAGTTACACCCGACTCTCAAGAAGTCGAGCCAAAACTATCAGTCTCTGATCAGTTAAAGAGGGAGATTTTGTTTCACAAACCTCCGTGGGTACCTCCGAAGAATAAGATGGAAGTGAGACTCGGAGTCAAGGTCACCGGTGTCAATTATGATGCGTTTATATCAAAGCTAGACGTTACTGTGGCCGCTGTAATTGTAAGTAACCCTATCTTTAACTCTATCAGGCCTTATTATATTCTTTAAGTATTAGATGAAATCTAAAATATTAAATCAAATTTAACCAACTGGAAGCAATCTATAATTTGATAATCTGATAATGTAAACATGACCATTGGTTTATTAAAATTAAAGGCTTCTGAACAGGGGTCAGCGGGTTCGGTTTTCACCGGTTCACAAACATTTTTGTGATGAACATGGATAAGTATTTAAATGCCGTCTCGGCGTGTCTTTTTTGTTTATTTAAGTTATTTATTTAAAAATTGCATGAAAAGAGTTATGAAAGTCAACGAAGCGAGTGAGGTGTGTAAGAATCGTGCCTTATAGCGCTCTGTTCTCTCTGCCTACCCCGCAAGGGCTTTGGCGTGAAGTTTATATGTAATATGTTGAATCTGTACTTTTGACTATTTTTATGTCTGTCTGTATTTGATATAATAATACCAGATCAGATGTAACATTAACCACTGTCCAGTTCCAAGTAATATACGTAGGTATATTACTTGGAACTGGACAGTGGTTAGTTCGTTTCAAGTTCGTTTCCGGTTCGTTAGTTTCAAGGAAGAAAATAAATAGACATAACTTGTTTTTTTTCGAATAACTATTTCAGTTTCAGTAGGCAATAACGTGATAAGCTTTTTTTTAAGGGATAGGAGGGCAAACGAACAGGCGTGTCACCTGATGGTAAGCGACCAACGCCGTCTATGGACACCAGCAACACATATAGTGTTACTGTTGCGTTGCCGACCTTTAAAGGATAGGGATAGGGTAGGATGGGGAAGGGGGGTGGGCCTCCGGGTACATCTCTCACCGAACGAAACGCAGCATGAGCCACTTTACGTCGATTTTCTGAGAGGCCGTGGTATTTCACCGGTCGAGCCGGGCCATTCATGCAGCGAACTGCTTAGCTCTACCACTGTTGATGCTAAGCTTAGCTTTCCATTTCTGTATTTATGTTACTTTTTTATGTTTTCAGAGTTGGATAGACGATAGTATGAGTTGGTATCCGGACAAATTCAACGGAACAACAAACTTGAAATTCAGACAAGGGCATATTTGGAGGCCCAAGTTTTATGTTTACAAGTATAACTTATATTATTAATACATATACATATTAGTATTTATATATACCTTATTTTAGGGCGGGTAAGCAGTGGCTGTTAAGCCTCGATGCGCCGTTATGTTTACGTCCCAAATGTGG
The DNA here is from genome assembly GCA_905147225.2 of Euproctis similis. Classification (NCBI taxonomy): domain Eukaryota; kingdom Metazoa; phylum Arthropoda; class Insecta; order Lepidoptera; family Erebidae; genus Euproctis; species Euproctis similis. The sequence goes on from LR990106.1 coordinate 21,575,919, forward strand.
CGAACCTATTGCCATACTGGGCACAAAGTTTTTAGTCATCAATATTTATCACACATTATTTCTGAAAATAATTTCGAAAAGCCATTGGGGTGAGCCACGATTAAGAAAAGTTATGTGTAATAAATATCGATGACTGATGATAACCTTGCGCCCGGTATGGCAATAGATTCGCCACATTTGGGACGTTAACATAACGGCGAATCGAGGCTTAACAGCCACTGCCTACCACTTCAGGTAGAAAAGTGAAGTTATGTATGTTATGTTATTTTAATATTAAACATGCGATCAAAAGAAGATTAATATCTGTTTTATTGTGATCCTTATTTTTTTTATGTGATAGGAGGGTAAACGAGCAGGCGTGTCACCTGATGGTAAGCAACCAACGCCGCCCATGGACACCAGCAACACATATAGTGTTACTGTTGCGTTGCCAACCTTTAAGGGATAGGGGATAGGAACGGATGGGGAAGGGGGTGGGCCTCCGGGTACCTCTCTCACCGAACGAAACGCAGCATGAGCCACTTTACGTCGGTCTTCTGAGAGGTCGTGGTATTTCACCGGTCGAGCCGGCCCATTCATGCAGCGAACTGCTTGGCTCTACCAATGTTATTTATTTTCGCAATCACAATAATGCAACTATTATTATTGAGCAATAGAGATATATTTCCCACGATGAACAGGTGACTTGAATCAGCTCATGAATACATACAAGACATTAACCTAGTTCATAATAATAGTGTTTTCATCAAAATATGGATATATTATCTGTATTTTAAAGTTCTATAATAACATTCATTTATTTCTTCTGCATCAGGAAGTCGTGGGTTCGAATCCTGGCTCACAGCAATGACTTATCGAAATTGTTTTTCGGAAGTTATATGTTATAAATGATGACTGAAAACTTTGTGCCCGGTATGGCAATAGGTTCGCCGCCTATTCCATTTGTGACGTAACATAACGGCAAGACGATGCTTAACAGCCGCTGCCTACACCTTTGGCTAGAGAAAGGCGTAAATATCAATTTCTATTGTAGGTTACAACTTTTTTTTGAATACTCCAACTAGGTTTTATAAATTGTAATGTTTTAAAAGGTGGATTTCGCTTACAGTTCTGAAGATCAAGTAATGTTTGACGCGAGAAGTTCAGAACTCATATCGATGGTCTATAGTGGAGAAGCGACTTTGCATTTCCAAACGAAAATATCCGCCATATGCAATCACGAACCATGGGGTCTGAACAAGTAAGGCTATCTTATTTTGCATGTCATGTGTCCGTGTTTTTTATGTTCCACTGCAATACTTCCTTCAATGACACGTGTTAAAAAGTAATTTAAATGTAATAGATTAATTGAAGATTTTAATTTACTTTCATTTATTAGATAGTTAATGATGTTAAATACAATGTTTTTAATTCGATTCTGAGCCACAAATAGTAGCTTAGAATCAAATCGAAAATCAATTAGCATACTATTTGCTGTCTTATACATCACGATTATATTGACGAAAATTTGCTTCGGTGGGTCTTCACTGAACAAAATGTTTTCACACGAATAAATCATTTTGTTTTCATATTAATCAACACAAATCTAATCAAAACTCATTTATTCAATTTAGGTCTTGTACAGACACTTATGAACGTCACACTTAACAGTGGTAGAGCCAAGCAGTCCGCTGCATTAATGGGCCGGCTCGACCGGTGAAATACCACGACCTCTCAGAAGATCGACGTAAAGTGGCTCATACCGCGTTTCGTTCGGTGAGAGAGGTACCCGGAGGCCCACCCCCCTTTCCCCATCCTTTCCTTTCCCCTATCCCTTAAAGGTCGGCAACGCAACAGTAACACTATATGTGTTGCTGGTGTCCATGGGCGGCGTTGGTTGCTTACCATCAGGTGACACGCCTGCTCGTTTGCCCTCCTATCCCATAATAAAAAATAAAAAAAAACATATTTAAAATCCGCTAATTAGATTACTCTCGCGCTGAGAAGAATTGGCAAGAAACTCGAATCATATAAATATTGATAATATTATTAATAATAAAAATTAAAACACGCCTGGCACACACATATTACTTCTGATACGACCATAAAAATATAGAATTTGAAATTTATTAAATATTATAATGTGAACAGCGAATTTTATCTTGACAGGTGGCCGCGAGATTCTTATGATTGTCCAGTACTTATTCAAGCTTGGGAAATACACGACAAAATTACCATAGTGCCTATAAGGGCCAACGACAGCAAGATGAAAATTGTAAGTTCCAAACTTTTCATTAGCGTGGGTGTTATGTTTAGATCAAACGTCTCTTGGCAAATTGATAGTATCGATCCATTTCATAAAGTTATTTATTTTTAAATCAAATATTCTAGACACGTTTCGTATCATCGGTTCCAATTTAACAAGAACAAAATTATCCTGTTTTCTAAGCAATGTATGAACACAATACATACAGCGCCATCTAGTTTTTCTCGATATGCAACTGAATGCATGTGTTATGGAAACTAGATAACTTACTTTAAATGAATACGCGTTTGAATAGCATTTTAAAATTCATCACTCAAGAATGTATCCCAGGCCTAAGATCGCACCTATTGTTATCTGCAACGAATTTAGTATCACTAAATGTCACTAACTGTTTTGCTACGAAGGCAAAAATAATAAGAAGGATTTATATTAATAATTATAAAAGATATAAAGCTGTTTGAATTGTAGAATTAGATAATTTTGAAATTTTATTTATCAAGAAGAGTGGTGTTAGGAAAGAGCATAAATGGAGCGCTAGGCAGATTCCTGGGCATAAAGAATGTTAGCAGAAAAGCCCAGCTAGCAATCCACAATTCGGTACTGATCCCACCGCTAACTTAGGAAGCGAGAGCTGGCTATGGCAGAGTGTGCATGAAAGTAAGATAAACGCGGTCGAAATGAGAGCACTGCCCAAAATCTGCGGAATGACTCTGGCTGACCGCGTCGAAAACAACGTTGTAAGGAAGGAAGTTGGATTGAAAGAGAGTGTTGGTGTAAAAGCAAGAAAGGGCATACTTCGATGGCTCGGATATGTATGAATAATGCAAGATTGACCAAGAAGATATACAATGCAAAAGCGGATGGATGTACGAGTCGAGCACGTCCAAGACACACATTCCATGACCAAACAGAACATGTTCTGAAGGAAGGTGATGTTAGGAGCCTCAAAAATCGACGCACGTGCATGAAAAGAGTTATGAAAATCAATGAAGCGAGTGAGGCGTATTAGAATCGTGTTCTCTCTATATATTGATCTCTCTGTATATTGATAATCATAAAAATAACAAAGTTGTTTGTATTGTAGAATGAGATAATTATTAGATTATCAAGTTACAATAATAACAATCACCTAATAATAACAGTCACGGTGGTCCAGTGGGAGAGCACACGGCTTCTGATCCAGAGGTCCGGGTTCGAATCCTGACACTGACACCAATGACTTTTCGAAATTGTTTTTCGCAAGTTAAGTGTGATAAATATCGATGACTGAAAACTTTGCGCCCGGTATGGCAATAGGTTCGCCACCTATTCCATTTGGGACGTAACCATAACGTCGAGACGAGGCTTAATAGCCGCTGCCTACACCTTCGGGTAACAAAAGGCGTGAAGTTATGTTATGTTAACAACAAAGTAATAAATAAACTATTGCAATATCCAGTTTTCAGATATAGATAAAGTGGTCACAAACGAATGGGAAGTGTCTTTCGCCAAGTACGTGATCGAGTCAGCACTATGGAATGATATTTACGAGCTGGTAGATAATACAACTCACCAAAGTGATAGATACATCATCCATATACGACTGAAGAGAACAGCTACGCCGTACAATATTGTATTCTATACGCCTTTATTGGGTAAATATATTTTTCATTATCTATAATCATACTCGTATCGTAATCTCGGTGGTAAAGTGTTTTTTTTTCAAGCACACGGCCTTTGATCCAGAGGTCCGGGTTCGAATCCAGACACTGGCTCACACCAATGACGTGTCGTAGTTGTTTTCGAAAGTTAAGTGTGATAAACAACGATGACTGAAAAGTTTATGCCCGGTATGGCAATAGGTTCGCCCCCCATTCCATTTGGGACGTAAACATAACGGCGAGACGTAGCTTAACAACCGCTGCCTATACCTTCAGGTAACAAAGGCGTGAATTTATGTTATGTATGTATGTATGATGTCATACATGCTTGTAATACGCGTACCTACTTGTAAATAAATTAAAAAAAGCGAAGACGGTGAATTTGAGATACTGACCAAGGCGTCGCTGTCTGCGTTGTTCCTATCACAGAAAAACTACGCAATTTTCAATACAGTATTCACCTACTTATGACTATAGGCTTAACTAAAATATAGACTACAGTTTACAAGAATATCATTTACTCCGACGGGATTTCTCTGAACACTAGTCAAGCGATAAATAAAATTTGTCTTGTTGGATGTTAACTGGACAAGTAAATGTCATTTGTAGATCTCAAACAATTGTGGCTGGCAAAAGACAGTATCTATTCTATTTAAATAAATTCAGTACAGAAAATAGATTTTATATCCATAATTGTAGACTTTTTTATTGTTATAAGTATGTAACATATTTTGGTATTTCTTTGATATATAGTCGTATCGGGGATCCGATTCCGGGTTCGATTCTCCAACCAATGACCAATGACTTTTTGGTATCCTTTTCAGAATTTATGCGTGATAAATATCGAATACTGACTATGTTTGCCCGGTCGTTCCGCCGGTTCCATTTGGGACGTAAAAATTTGGCGGGCCGTGCTTTACCACCTTCGGGTATATAAAGGAGTACAGTTAAAAAGTACTGTTAAGTGAGTTATGTAATGTTATGTTATTTGTTGTATTTGTTTTAGTGCTGATGTTATTCATTCTGTTTTCCTTCTGGAATGAAACTCTGACTATGAACAGGGTCTGGTTTTACGCAAGTTGCAGCGTCATTATATGCATGGGTCTTTGTTATATCGATTTTCTGGTACCCTGTCATACGTTACCCTCCATATGTAAGTATTTGTAATTCTGCAAACATAAATGATATTATCTCCTTTTTTATTTTGTGAAAAGAATAACTGGAGATACTTTTTGCATAAAAAAATCAACTTAAATCTGTGCTAGACCATTTATGAAATCAATATTATCAGAAAACAAAAGGCCCCTTATACTATTTCTCTAGAATATATGACTGAACAGATTTAAACATATAGGTGGATTTAATCTTGGTCAATGGCGAAATATAACAAATAATAAAAATTTTAAATTATTAAACTTCTAGAGAAATAAGATTACTGCTAGAATAAGAGACAAGAACCTTTCTTAAAAACGGCTATTACAGACAACACAGTTCAAAGCGTAGGTGGTGTTGTCGTAAATAATAAATCAATACAATATTCCAATAATCCAGCAGTCTATAAGTGACTTCTTGATTAGGTTCAACAATTTTGTTTTTATTTGCAGTGGTTTTATACACCGTCGTATTAGGAGGAGTGATCTTAGCAATGGTGACACAAGTACTACTGATGACAGCTATGACAGATAAGTTTTGCAAGAGCAAACTTGTCCAAGCTATTTTATCATGTCATTTACTTCGATATGTGTTCTGTTTGCCGCCTCTTAAGGTATTTCCTTTTTTTATAATCCTTACGCTATTTTTTAATTTGTTAGTTTCTCACGTGACTGTCTCGGGCGCGATATGGATATAGATTTACAATTAGGATACGTTTCGTTTCAGATTGCTGTAAATGGAGGTTACGCTTGGCAAGAAGACGAAGATACAGAAATATCTAGAGGGGAGAATGTAGAAGAAATGGAAAGTGAAAAAGATGTAGATCCATGTAACAAAAAAGAATTTGCTGAGATTATTGATAGGATATATTTTATTATATACTCGATAACTTTTGCTGCATTGTTAGCAGATCATTTTTAGTATTATCATAAATAAAATTGTTGAATAAATTTTGACTAGTTTTATTAATACCACCTTTTGAAATCATTATAGCCATTAAATTTGCATTGATTACACCGAACGGTAAAAATCACAGGGAATATTTCATTTTCTCTCCGTAGATGAAGTAAGAAAGGCCGATATTTAAAGAAATTTGAAATTTTTTATGTCTTAATGCCCAACATCGATCTTCATAGTCTCGTCACCTCCTACAAAATATTTATTTCCGCAACACGACTAAACTACTACGCTGACTAACTAACAAAATCTGACAAGACTCGACCTATGCGCAGGCCGACAATCGAAAACTTATATAGATTTATAGCCGCAAGAAATTATCGCTATAAGATGTCTAGAAATGCACAAAGGCAAAACATTGAAGCTTCATGTGCTATGGAGATCCAGCCAAAATTTGGAAATTTCATAAGCCTTTACGTATAGGAAGCTTGCATAATGATGCTACTCTTATTAACATTGATTATCTTAATCTACACCTCTACTCTTCCGTTAAAATCCTTTTAAATATGATCTTTCTTCACTTCCAACTCAACAGCTCACCATTTCAATTTCTTCAATTTACTGAATTGACTGTTACAATCAAAATATCAAATAAATAAATATATGTTCCCACGAAAGAGGCCGGAAGTCTTCTTTCTCTGATTACCGATCTATTTCCATTCTTCCATTGTTGTCCAAATTCTTGGAACACCTAGCTCACTCACTCCCAACTGAGTACCTTCCTTACTTTTAAGCATCTTCTAAATCTCTTGTTATTGATATTGATATATTGATATTCGTTTAGGTATAGATAGCGGAAATCTTACAATCTGTCTCTTCTCGATTTCAGCAACATTTTTATTACTACGTAATAAAATTAACTGATCTTAGGCGCACTTATGAAACAAGGCTTTCAAGAACAAACTCGACCGATTTCTGTATTCCTGTATGAATTTGTTGAATTTGTTTGCAAATAAGTTAACCCAATGTTTATTTATTCGAAGCGTTATATATTATAGCACTTGACTTGCTATTTTATGGCGTAACAATATTGAAACTTTTATATTCCTAGTGTATATATAAAGCATAGATTTAGCTGCTAGCATAGACTATAGCTTTTACAAACATAAAAAAAGTTACCTGCGTTTCATGACGGCCATCAAATAAATTTGAAAACGTTAGTGCTATCGACGCGCAAACAATTTTTATCAATCAAAAGTAAATACCAACTATTTGTATTCACGTTATCTCGATAAATGTATTTATACATATTTATTAACTTCACGCCTTTTTCTTCCCGAAGTTGTAGTAGCGACTGATAAGCCTCGACTTGTCGAAAACAGGTGGCGGAACCTGTTGGCATACACCGGCAGAATATTGTCAAACATCAATATTTATTGCACATTGCTATTGAAAATGTTTCCGAGAAGTTTTTTAGGTTCTCAAAACAAATCGATATCCGTATATCTGTAAAGCTTCGAATTGAACTCAAGACCTTTGAATTAGAAGTGGAAGTGCTGTATCACCAGGACAGTGTGAATTCTCACATGTATATTTTATGTGTAAACCTTCCAAATACTAAAACCGATAGTAGGACAGTTAGTTAACATCAATTGAGATGTAGCCGGCCGTGATACATCTAACGGTCGAGCACAAATGAATGCAGGCATGTGATTACGAATATTTTTAATGGCTTCATACACAATACACACACCGATTGAAATTGCAGTACGGACTACGGAACAACTGGCACTGCTAGTAATTGAAGTTTATATTACATTCATACATACATAAGCTCACGTCTGTATCCCATAGGGGTAGGCAAAGACTTTGGCTCTCCACAAGCTACTTTCGCACTTTTTTCGCTTCATCCACAGTCATAAATCTCATCATGTATTCACGCCGGTTTCGGGTACTACATATATTGCCTTTTGGAAAGAGACCATTTAATTGGTCGTGGTAGCTCCGTCTTGGTCTCCCGATCCCGACCCTGCCGACATTCGCTTCGTATACTCTTTTAGTCAATCGGCTTTCATTCATTCTTGCAACATGACCTTGGTCACCACATCATCCTTCAGCTAGCATTTCTCCCTTATCACGCTATTTTTCATTCGATCCGCAATGGTGACTCCACACATACTCCTCAGAGAACGCATTTCTATTCCATCTATCATGTCGCATCTATATTCCATCTATACAGTTTATATTCCATCATCATATTGCGTATCATTGTTTTCTATTTGATTTTTATATCATTACTAGATGACCCGGTGAATTTTGTACCGAATCAAAAGTACATAATACAAAAGATTTTTTTATGCGTTTTTTAATTTTTCTTTATTACATCTTACATGAATTATAGATAAAAACCACCCCGTGACACCGTGACATCGAAATGCGTTGCGTAGTTTCAAAGATATAAGCATATAAGGGGACAGACAGCGGAAAGCAACTTTATTTTATATTATGTAATGATATTTTAGATACATAATAATCTATCTGCCAATCGCATGAGGCATGTTATGACAAGAAGTAATGGCAGCATTTAAAGTAATAGCAAGTGAGGTGTGTAACAATCGTGCTTTATAGATCTCTGTTCTCTTTGGTCACTCTCACAAAAGACTCGGTATTAAGTTAAATATTTTTTTTTAAGGTACATAATTTAAAAGTAATTAATATTCTCATTTTTTGTGAAGGACAAAGGACATTGTCCCATTTCAACGTCGAAAGTAATTATTGTATATTAAACCTACATAGAACCCTTGAATTAGCATTTAATAATACCATACTGACTAGAAATTTAAAACAAAATACTGAACAAATATTTTTTTTTCTTAGAGCATGCATGTTCATTTATTTTTCATAATGACAAAAAATAGAAATATAATATAAGTGGCAATGGGCTGGTCATATCTGCCGAAGGACCGACAGTAGATGGAGTAAGAAGGTCAGAGAGTGGAGACCGGGTCTTGGTAAACGTAGTGTAGGACGCCCACCAGCCCGATGGTCAGACGACCTCAGAAAGGGTGCTGGAAAAGACTGGATGCGGAAGGCAGAGAACCGGGTGTTGTGGCGCACATTGGGAGAGGCCTATGTCCAGCAGTGGACTGCAATAGGCTGATGATGATGATGAAAAAATATACCACGAAATGTGTAGGTACATATGCAAAGTATATAATCCTCATAAAATCCATTTAGTCCTTACTAAAACGATTCTGTACACTAAATAAATGTGGCTAGTGCGTATACAAGCTAAAAAGTGCATTTACCACGTCAGTAACTTTTTTCTTTTACTTTTTTCGAACATTCGGCCGTCGGCTTTGCTAAATTATTACCGCAATGTTTTTCCAAATAAAACTAGACCATACTCTCTCTCTCATGAAAGCCGTATATGGTTTTAAAAATTCAATTTTCTCTCGCGCAATTCGCAAGACTCTGTTTGGATTTTAGTAATCAATTTCACGGCTCAAAATGCTTGTAAACAATCAAGCGCCCCGGGATGAAAACATAATGGTGTTTCAACTTAGCGAAATAATTAGAATTTAAAAATGTAGTTCTGAATGGAATTCGTTTCTCCACAACAAATACAGAAATGCGAGCCGAGGCTTTTTGTTCTTTATTGTAGTTTCCAAACATTTTTCATTTTTTTTTTGTTGCTTTGCATTGTTATTCTTACGGAATTTTAAATACGCACAATTTTTGGAAAGTTTTTGTATAAAAGATTTTTTACTGTGGGTGGCCGATTCATTTTTCACCGACTTAGCCAGAAGGTTTTATAAGCACAAGAAAGAATCGTTCTTCTTGCTTGAAAGCGAACTTCATGTATTTATCAGATAACATCAGAAAGTTGAACGTGTTGAAGTAGAAAAATTCTAGTTCGGAAACACTTCTGGTAGTCGGAGGATGATCGGAAAAGTGTTCAACTGTGAGGTTTTTTTTTCGCCGATAAATGGAATTAAGTTGGATGAAAAGTCTTATCCGTTGAAACTTCTTCTGTACTGGTGATGGGATTACTTAAATTAATAGAGCTACTTAATAGCTATATCCTCCATCTCCCTTTTAGTTCAATAGTATGACTAATAAATATTTTTATAACTTGGCAAACTAACTAAACATCACCTTTTTTTTTAAGAGGCTAGGTGGGCAAACAAGCATGCGTGTCACCTAATGGTGGGGTCATTCAAGTAATCGCTATAGGGGGGCGGGAGGGTCTTTGCTTCGCTTATTTTAGATGCCATAGGAGGTAGAGGGGATCTAGATGATGATTACGTCATCAGTAGTAATTTACTTTTTTATACATATGGCAATAAACATGTTTCCATAAAAAAATAATAATATTATTTAAAAGTTTACGTAATTATGGGGGGAGGGGGTACGAGCTTTGCTTACTTTTCCTGACAAGGGGGATGGGAGGGTTAATAATTGTAAAAAATCTGCTCAAGTTATACTTGAATGTCTCCTAAACGATAAGCGCCGCCGCCTGCAACACATATAGTGTTAACGTCGCATTCCCAATCTTTAAGGGAGTAAGAGGTTAGGGAGGACGGGGAAGGGAGATGGGCCTCCAGGTACCTCTCTCACCGAATGGAACACGGCGTGAGCTACTTTACGTCGATCTTCTAAGAGGTCGTGGTATTTCATCGGTAGAGCCGGCTCATTCATGCAGCAAACTGCTTGGCTCACCTGATGATATAACCTCTCTAGTGACGTCTAGTACTCTATCAGTGCTCTATTCGTGATGTCGTAAAAAGCGAAACGAATTTAATCTGATGTCTACCTAATCTGCCTATTATCAATCTAACATGTCACAAGTTGCAAAAGTCTAATTGTTGATTCTACTTCAAACCTCTGACTTTAGTTGAACGATACTTAGGTCGAATGCTAGCTCACACCAATGGCTCTCCGGTGATATTATGATAAATAACAATTACTTAACATTTTCGTATTAAAAATGGAACAAATTAAATTCCAGAAGTTCTTAACCAACATTCATTCATTTGAGAGGTACTCTAAAAACAAGAGAAACAAAATTGCGCCCAATGTATGGAAATAAGTTTCAATAATGACTATTTTACATTTGGGACTAGAAAATAATAAGAATATTTTGCTCTGTACTACGCCCAAATATCAAAGTTTAACGATTAGTCATCATCATCATGAGCCCAGATTAGTCCACTGCTGAACGTAGGCCTTCCCCTTAGCACGCCATAACTCCCGATCCTCTGCGAGCTGCATCCAACGATAACGATCCAACGATGAGTAGGTATCAAAAATGATAGTTGAATTTTGTTCTTTATGAACACCAAAATTGACACAACATTTTCAAAGCAAATCAAAGCTTCCTGTTTTAATGAACAAAAACAGAAAGCTCAAAGACAACACGTCAAAGTTATATTTAAGTTGTATGAAGAACAACTGACACGAAACTTCTCGCACCCGACCGAAACTATATAGATGTCTTAAAATTAAATTTCGGTGTTTCGTAGTTACGACATGAAATATTAAAGCTTTTGATGTGTAATCAGCTATGTTCTTGTATTCTGACTTCAAATATATTTAAATTATCATATTTAACTATTGTTTTCTGTATGTGTTCATTATAATTACTTATCGAGTAACCAACTACACTGTATATATTTACTACGTATTTCGTAGGAGCAAAATCGCAATATGTACCTAGTTACGAATAATAATTATTAGCACAGATGTACAAAAAACACAACTATTTCTCTAAATTTAAATAGTTGCGTTCTTAATACTTCTTACATGCCTGTACTCCAAAGGCACGTAAGAAGTATTAAGAACGCACCTATTTAAATTTAGAAAAAAAATACTTCGTGTCCTTTTGCTTTTCTTCACTTCGTCAATATTCGTCGTTGCATTTTCGATACATACGAATAAAAACGAAGGTCGATGTAAAACTAAGAAAGGGCCTGCTCCGATGATTCGCACATGTGGAAAGAATGGAAGATGCTAGATTGACTAAGAAGATATACAATGCAAAAGCGGATGGATGTAGGAGTCGAGGACCGCCAAGACACACATTCCACGACCAAATAGAACGTGTTCTGGAGGAAGGTGATATTAGGAGCCTAAAAAATCGACGCGCGTGCATGAAACGTGCGGTGAAAAAGCTAGTGAGGTGTGTAAGAATCGTGCCTCATGGCGCTCCTTTCTCTCTGCCTACCCCGCAAGGAATTTGGCGTGAAGTTATGCGTGTATTTTATAAGCTTTTATTTACCTTTCACTGTATGTATGTATGTATGTATGTATGTATGTATGTATGTAAGTATGTATGTTCGGTGGAATCTTGTAACTCAATTTTGAAGTAGATACCTTCAACCGATTGAGCTGAAATTTTGTATACACGTTTACTTTGGATGACAATGCATGATATAATGTATGACATTATTCTATATCCAATATGGCGGACGACCCAAGATGGCGGAATGGATATTTTTAATGAATTTCTGCAATATGGGTATCAAATGAAAGGGTTTGTTGAGTGTAACTCAAAATATAATATGACGTCATTCTAAATCCAATATGGTGGAATATCCAAGAGGAAGGAATATATATTTTAAGCTTTCGTACAATATGGGTATCAAATGAAAGGGCTCATTGGGAGCAACTAAAAAAATAATGTGACGTCATTCTAAATCCAATATGGCGGATCATCCAAGATAGAGGAACAGTTTTTTTAATGCATTTCTACAATATGGGTATCAAATGAAAGGGCTTGTTAATAGTAGCTCGAAAAATAATGTGACGTCATTCTAAATCCAATATAGTGGAATAAATATTTGCGTTTCTACTATATGCGTATCAAATGGCCCTTTCATTAAAGAGTTATATGAGAACTTCAAAAACTATGTCTCGGTGGTTCAGTAAACTAGCCCGCTTCTGAATCAGGAAGTCTTGGGTTCGAATTTGGCCTCACACCAATGTCTTTCGAAATTTCTCTCGAAAGTCATGTGTGATAAATATTTTTGACTGACCACTTTGTGCTCGCTGAATGGCAACAGTGGTAGAGCCCAGCAATTCACTGTATGAATGGGATGGCTCGACCGGTGAAATACCACAACCAGCTCACGGCGTGTTTCTTTAGGTGAGAGAGGTACCCGGAGGCCTACTCCCCTTCCCCATCCCTTCCTACTCCCATATTCTATATCCTACTCCCTTAAAGATAAGATAATACGATAAGACGTAAACATAGCGGCGAGTCGAGGCTTAATAGATGCTGCCTACACCTTCGGGTAGAAAAAGGAGTCGAGCTATGTTATGTTATTAATTAATGTTATAAACAAATTAGATTGTGTATAAATATTATGTATATCACAGGGTTTTCAATATGAGCGGCTAGATACTAGTGGCCTGCTTGTTTGGGCAGTATCAGTCAATCTGTTGTTTACCATTCAGTCACTGATGCCAAATCACCATGTCAAGATACAGGGTTAAGCGGCGCGTCCAAATTTATAATCAAAATGAGTTAGTGCTAACATTGAGAACCTTACGACCACTTTACGGCTGAGGCGGTAGTCCATCACAGTCGACGGCTTTCCGTTGACCTATATTTTAATAGTTAACAGTGTTTTAATTGTGGTCAGCCACGCAATCTGCTGCATGAATGGGCCGGTTCGACCGGTGTAATGCCATGCCCTTTCAGGATACCGACGTAAATTGGACAGGATTTAATAACTTTAACATGATTGCTACACTAACGGATTTTAATGGTGTTATAGGTATTATTAGAATTAAACACAGTGGATGGTGGGAACGAACTATTACTTTTATTACAACTCACTCCTATGTTACACTCAGATCAGCAAGTATAAAGTACTGATTAAAACAACAGATGGCGTTACACATCACAAGTAGTTAAACATATTTTGTTATTAAACAACAGTCCCACATAACAAAATTAAGTTGCAAAATCAACAAATAAGTAACAAAAAAATTTGTTTACTTAGGCTCGAAACTCTTTGCTGCTGGTCAAGCATATGCGGCCTTAAGTAGAGAAAAGACTTTAGGAGGTCTCCTCATTGAAGAGTTGGACTGTTCGAAATTAACTGGCAAATGACCTTGTAACAATGATGCTTTGAATGAGATGAAGAGACTGAGAAACTTACCCATCGATAACTAAAAACTTGAAAATAATTTAAAGAAAAAAAACTTTTTTTAAAGAAGCTTTTATTTAAACGCTCTAAAAAGAATAAAATAATTTTAACCTTATACATTTTAACTATCAACTTATAACCTTAATATATACAATTTATGTGATAATAAAAGCTTGTCGCTATGTTCAACCCAACCCTTCCCCCCTCCTCTTCCCATCCCAATTCCGACCCCTTCCATTTCCCATGGAAAGGGCCGGCAACGGAACTGTACCACTATATGTGTTCGGGTGTCCATATATATGTTATGAACCAAAAAAATATATTTGGATAATGCGATCCGTCACAGTAATCATTAAATCTAAAAAAATATTTCTAGATGGTTATGGATAGCCACTGATAGGTAATTAAACATAGCGACAAGCTTTTATTATCACATAAATTGTATATATTAAGGTTATAAGTTGATAGTTAAAATGTATAAGGTTAAAATTATTTTATTCTTTTTAGAGCGTTTAAATAAAAGCTTCTTTAAAAAAAGTTTTTTTTCTTTAAATTATTTATATTTTCATCTAAATATTAACAAGTATTTATAAAATACTAGCTGACCCGGCGAACTTTGTTCCGCATCAAAAGTAATAACTGCTGTCCCGCTATGTTAAAACTGCAATATCTTTGAAAATATTTGTTTAAATTGCATGTTGTAAAGGGCCAGGATCATCTATATTACATGCACAATCTATTAAAAACACTTAATTGGATAAAAATTAATGCTGTAATGTTTAAAATCGCTTCGTAAATAGGCCATTATTGCTCGTAAAAAGTAAATAAATAAAAATGGCCATTGTGTGTTATCCCAAAGAGATAGAGACACATGCCCTCGCGGCCGTTTTTGTAGACCTTTTATAGGTGTATAATAATGTTGTACATTGTTTTGATTTATCACTTAGGGTTCAGGCAGCGTTTGCGATTAAAGTTCTAAATCTTGAAAATTATCACTTTTTTTACTACACTATACATGAATTATAGATCAAAACCACCCTGTTGACACCCTCTAACTATTAAAAAACCGCATCAAAATCCGTTGCGTACTTTTAAAGATATGCGCATATAAGGGGATAGACAGCGGAAAGTGACTTTGTTTTATACTATGTAATGATTTATATGATTTTCCATACAAATTGACATGCAGAGCTGACTCCACTTAGAGTGGGATGAAGGCAGGAAAATGATAAATGAATATTGGTTGAAATTTTGTGATACAATTATGAATATTAAATTAAATCGACGCCCAATAGCACTTTACTGGATTTTTTTTATTTCATATTTGACATCTGTGGGCTAGGACTCATAATATGTATTTTTTTATTTATTGATACCTGGGTTATTGCCCGGGGGTGTCGAAATATTATCTGACATATTTAGGGAGAATTTAAAAAAAAAGTAAACATGAGTAGCTCAAAATTAATTAAAATTTAAATCGATATCATGACCATTAAATTGGGATATTTGCAATATTCGATACACGATAATTTTATGTATAGGAATTATTAAGCTCATGTTAACAGGAGATGTTACAACCCTCAAAAGCTCAACTTACATCCCTCATCATCTTAAGAAAATATCATATTTTAGATTATAAATTAAAAATTCTAGTCACCTATCTGGGTACTGTGACCGGATCTAGTATCATTAAATACCAATTAATAGTATTATGAACTAAATATGTACAAATGGCAAGCTTTTGTTTAAATGATGGCTAATTGTAGCCTATAGTTTTAATAACGATAATTTTAATTACATTTTTTATAACTTTCTCGCCATTTTCTACATTTTCTAGGGTGTAAGCAGCGGCTGTTAAGCGTCTACGCGCCGAATTTTCACTTCCCGAATGCAATAGGTGGCAGAACCTATTCTCATACACTGGGCACAATACTTCCAGCTATTGATATTTATCACACATAATTTCTTGGTTGCTGGTAATGTCCATGGGCGGCGCAGGTTACTTACCATCAGGTGACACGCTTGCTCGTTTGTCGTCCTATTCCATAAAAAACACTCTGCGGGGTAAGCAGAGATTAACACAGCTAAGTAAACAGTGTGAGAAGAAGAGAACTAGAATCTGAACCCAATACGACCATCTTTTTTAAAAAATCAAACATACCACAACACGTGAATAACTTTGGAAGATCCTAAAATCTTCCAATCGCGAAACTTCGTACTCTCAGTTTGTTCTCAAACAGTCCTTTGTTGTACGTTATGTATCTGCGTGCACTTAATCCTAGATGTTTACTGACTTATAGGTACCTACCCCGGTTCTGTTACTTCACAACTTTCGAGAACATTCTCTCAAAGTCAATAACACACTCGTGTATGTCATTTTAAGTTCCTTGTACCGGTAGATAAGTAGCTATATGCTGGAATGTTCTTGAACTATGCGGGTATCTAAATCAAATTTTACATTAAAATAAAGGGATTTTTATTTCGTTTGCAACTCCCAACAAGGAGGGTACCTATTTAACAGACGCGCAACACGTATTGTGAATTTGTCTTTGGTAAGTATTAGAAGATATCACCAGTAAAAAGAAAAGTCGGTAATAAAACAAGCATTTGTAAGTCTTCGCTACTTGTAAGAGTCAAGTTTGTGAATTTCGTGACTCACGTATAAAGGGCCCTACTAAAGATTTCACATCTTACGGCAAAGTGCCGTGATTCCAGCCACTCAGTTCGCTATATCTATGGTCCTGCTCGACAGGAGAAATACAGATTATCGGTCTTCAGTCTTCTTAACTATAGGCTCACACCAATGACGTCTCGGAATTCTTTTTAGATGATATGCCCGGATAAACATTGTGCTCGGTGCATGACAGTAGGCTCCTGTTGTGGCTTAACAGTCGCTGTCTATGCCTTTACGTAGAAAATAGGGTGAGGATAAAAAAACGGAAAAAAAATCATATTCGAGATAGAGTTCTTCATCCGCAAATGAAGTGCTACGAAATTGACGTTATTGTTCTCGTTTAAAATTATTCCAAATTTTTAATAATCTAAAACACATTGCAACATTAGTAGGGGCTGTTGGGTTTGGTGACAGATTATGAGCCAGTGAGTGAGTTTTGAAGAGTTCTCTGACAGAGTTAGAGTCTGTTGTTTTGTTGTTTCTGACGGCACGTGATTAAGTACATCCAATCTCACCAGACATGAATGATTGAGAGACACAGAGAGTGTCCTCGTACCAGGTGAAATATTTGTTCCAATTTGATTATGAAGTTTTGTTACAGATTAATTACCTATTTCTTTTCTTATATATAAAATTCTCGTGTAGCGGTGTTTGTGTTTAAACTCCTAAAACGGCTTTAAGGATTCTCATGAAATTTTGTGTGCATATGGGGTAGGTCTGAGAATCGAACAACAACTATTTTTCATCCCTCATTTTTTTTTTAATTTTTCGATATATTTCTGTTTTTTATTTTTTTTATAAAACGGGATACAAAGTACATACAACCCTAAATTTTCAACCCCCTGCGATCAACCCCTATTTTTAAATTTTATTTTTTGGTTATACTACGTTTGCCGGGTCAGCTAGTATTTTTATAAAATTATTAATAAAACACACAGGCATATGGGTAAATTTTTAATTTTTGTCAGTGTTCGTGATCTGTTGGTCGTAATTGTCAAAGCTACATATCATCGCAGGTATCCTAGGCGAATATTAAACTAGATTAAACAATTAGCAAATTTTTAGTTTAGTTTTGTTAGTGTAAGTTAAGTTTGGGCTGATAAAGGCGCGAGGTTATATATTTTACATTAGTTGAGTGGCTTCTATTTCATCAGTCTCTTATTCAATTTCTGAAGGCATATGTAATTTTCTGCTAGGACATGATATTACAATAAAGCATTTAAAGAACTAAACAAAAGAATGAAAAACTCGGTTATTTAATTATATTATAAAACATAACATCAATTCACTGACTACGACTAATTCTAAATCATACCTGCCTAGGCTGTGCTGTTCTGCCAAGAAGAATTTTCCAGTTTTTGTGCAGGAGAGACTGGTCGCAACAAGGCTATAAAATAACAGTCGATTCCCTTGACAACTAACAAATTTTTGAACGCATTTTTTATGTGACATTGACACTTGATGACACAAATGACAGTGACACCCTACTTGACCCTACAGTTTAGCGTTCCAAATCTGTTTTCCTTTGTTTATTTTTAAAAATGTGTGCCTATTTAGCATAAAAAAGAAATAGTACTATAACTCTTCGTACTTGAGTAACAAAGTTATCGATAACAGTTATACTGACATTATATATTTACTTAGTCTCGGAAGCAACAAATACGTGCAGAATTAAACTACTGCGGTTGCAGTGCTGTATTTCATTTATTATAATGTTAATTTTTAATTGTTAATTTGATTATATTCTAATCTATCTAGAAATAGACCTAACTTATAATGGCTTCTACCTCTAAAGACAATATTCCGACGACTAGCAATCAGGAAAACCCATCAGTCGATTTAGAACCTGGAGCATGTTACGATAGTATTCTAAATCCTACGGATTCCTTTGAAGAATTTGCTTCAGAGATGAGTTCTAGTCTAAGAGATCGAGATATATCTTTAGATGCAAAGAACAGCACGATTTGCGAAATAAAAAGTGAACTAACTAACGAGATTCCTAATGAGAGTGCACAGATCAATTCTACGAAGTCCTCAGATGATTTACAGAGTAAAGATGTAAGTAACGATAAGTATTCACCTTATTTATAATTATTACTATTTGTTCCTGTTTACTGATGGAAGAAAATCTCCAGTAACATGATGTAAACAACAGATCATGACAAATGTTCTGCCCCTTTTCTTCACTTGGGAATTAAACCTCTCATTGGTTTTTAATATACTCTATCAACTCTTCTTACCATTAAGTTGAATGCTAATACTAGATTTATATGAAAAGTTATATTTTTTATCAGGAATCCATGTCATCATCAGCAAGCAACCCAAATTTAACAGAGGAAAACGGTGATAATGCTGATAATGAAAAAGATGATTACTTACAATCACCTGAATTAGTTAATAAAGAAAAACATGTATTTATATTGAGTTCAGCTGGTAAACCTATTTATACTCGGTAAGTAACAAAATTTAGAAAATCTATATTATCTCTCAGGTCAGTATTATATTTATGGCAAAATATAACAAACCAACTATAGATGTTGATGATTGATCATTATTTATTTACTACCCCTGTAGTAATGTAGATGTCCCTACAGATGTCCCAGTGGATGTCCCTGTAGATGTCCCTACATCTACACATATTTTAGAGTTGAGATAAGAAACAAGGATATTGAGATTAATAGTAAAATAACTCAACAAATTATGCTTTAGTAAGAAAATACATTTAAAAAATAATCTACTCTAATATATATTGTAATAATAAAACTATATGTGGTTATTGAGAAATGTATAGATAAACCATTCAAATACAATACTCTTTAAAGATCTGCTGGGAATACATTTATGTTTAAAATTCCTGATTGTAAACTTTACACTTAAATCTTTTTGTTTTAAAGGACAAGGGATATTATGTTATGTTCCTTCATCTATGTATATTCAATCAGATTCTTTAAGTCTCGGTGGTCCAGTGGTCGATGAGGGCACACGGCTTCTGATCCATAGGTCCGGGTTTGAATCCTGACACTGGCTCACACCAATGATTTTTCGAAATTGTTTTCGGAAGTTAAGTGTGATTAATATCGAGGACTGAAAACTTTGTGCCCGGTATGGCAATAGGTTCGCCACCTATTCCATTTGGGACATAAACATAACGGCGAGACGAGGCTTAACAGCGGCTGCCAACACCTTCGGGTAAAAAAAGGCATGAAGTTATGTTAATTAAATACTGTAAAATGTTTCAGATATGGAAATGAAGACAAACTAGCAGGTCTTTGTGGTGTTATTCAAGCATTAGTTAGTGTAGTTGAAGAACAAAACCAGGATATATTAAGGTGTATTTCTACAAAGGATTGTAAGGCAGTATTCCTTGTGAAAGGACCATTAATCCTAGTTGCAGTTTCTAAGTCTAATGAAAGTGAGACTCAATTGGTATTGCAGTTAACGTAAGTCAGAATATATTTATTTTAAAGAATTTATTTGATAATTTTTTTGAGTCCATTTGTCCATGTCCATTGAGTTTACTACTAAAACTCAGCAGGTTTTTTTGTTTTTTCACCGTTTAAATGCTCTGAAAAGAATAATTAATCCAAATAATTTAATAACTTTATTTGGCCTCAGAAGCAATAAAAATATTGATAAAAAAGTAGCCTAAGTTATGTAGATCCTAATTACACCTACCTGCCAATAAAAGTGTTCTTATAATCGGTCCCACGATTTCAGAAATTACCCGGGACAGAACAACAAACAAACATTTTAAAAACTGTTATTTTGGTGTAGATACTATATATATTCCGTATTGTATGTTTAAATATCATATATGTATTTGAAAGCAGTTATTTCAATATTACAATCAGACACTTCAATTTTATTTAAATGTATAGATGAAGATTTTAAAACATGATAAAGCAACACAAAAAATCTTTGTAATCTATTTAAATTTTCTTATGAGATAATGTGATTTTATTTTACTCATTATTTTTACAAGATTGTGTATAATTTAAACCTTTTATTTCCATATTGATATATTAACCACTAACCTAATGGACAATAGAATTTTTTTTTTTTAATTTTCAGATATGCATTTAATCAGATTGTCTCTGTACTTACTTTGACACAACTGAACAGAATATTTGAACAAAGAAGAAATTATGATTTAAGAAGATTATTATCTGGAGCTGAGAGACTCATTGATCACTTACTAATTTTTATGGAGAAGGATCCCGCATTTTTATTAGGTCAGTGCTAACTCTAAAATAGAGCTTAAAGCTGTGATTGGTGTATTTCAAACTTATTTATTTTTAATCTTATTCAACTAAAAAATCTAAATAATTAAAAACGAGTGCTTGAGGAATGCCTCCTTGAAAGAAAAAAGAATGCGTCCCTGAAATAATAGAACACGAACGCAATCGCCACCATTGGCTCGCTTCTGGAGGGTAGGGGATATCATGAGAAAAACCGGGCAAGAAACTCGTGTGCCAAATAGTTATTTCAAATCATGTATCTAATATATAAAATTCTCGAGTCTAGATGTGCGTAATTGAACTCCTCCGAAACGGCTTGACCGATTCTCATGAAATTTTATGTGCGTGTCGGGTAGGTCTGAGAATAGGACAACATCTATTTTTCATCCCCCTAAATCACAAGGGTAGCCCACCCCTCAATTTTTTTTTTAATTTTTCGACATATTTCTGTTTCTTATTTTTTTTATAAAACGGGATACAAAAATACATGCAACCCTAAATTTTCAACCCCCTACGATCAACCCCTATTTTTTAAATTTTATTTTTCGGCAAGACAACGTTTGCTGGGTCAGCTAGTAATATATAATAATAACAATTGCGAAACCACTAGTAATTTTTATTACGTCACAAATTAAACTTTATTTGTTTATTCATACATATTGTGTATACATTTGTTCTATTTCAGGTGCAGTAAGATGTCTGCCTTTACCGGAAAAAGCGCGGGAAAACATTACAAGCGCTATACAATCCACTTGTAACAAAATCCGTGATTTAGTGTTCGCAATATTGCTAGCAGGCAATCAGTTAATCACTTTAGTTCGGATGAAGAAATACACGTTACATCCATCCGACATACATTTGCTGTTCAATCTTGTCAGAAGTTCGGAGTCATTTAAAACTGCGGAAAGTTGGACACCAATTTGTCTGCCGAAATTCGATTCTACGTAAGTAAAAAATTAAAATTAAAGTTTTACAAAAGCTGGTGGTTCAAATGTGGTCCAGTGGTCGAGCACCCGGATTCTGAATCAAGAAGAGCTCACAATGACTTCTTTTCGGAAGTTACGTGTAATAAATAGCGATGACTGACAACTTTATGCCCAGTATATGGCAATTGGTCCGCCACCAAGTCGAGGCTTAACAGCCGCTACCTACATTTTCCGGTAGAAAATTTTTTTCACGTAAATAAAATTAAAATACCGACTCGCTCTTTCAAGCTAATGTTAATTTTTTACTCGAGTTATATTTATTGATTAATAAGCAAATTGCCAGAAGTGATTTCAAGATCATTTGTTTAAATAAGTAACTGTTTTTACATCCCTGTATTCGGTGGCGGAGCCTATTGTCATACATCCTTTGCAATTTAGTTATTTATCGGTATTTATCTCATGAAACTTCCTAAAAAAATCATTACATCTTAACTTTTCAAGTAGCAGATTGCTGGACCACTCACCGTCTGGACTGATTAATGATTTTCAATATGACATTTTAAATTTTCAGAGGATTCCTTCACGGCCACGTGTCCTATATATCAGAAGATTGCCAAGCTTGCCTATTGTTACTAACAGTACAGAGGGATGCATTCTTCCCTCTATCACAAGCTAAACACACTATCGCTGAAAAACTTCGAAGATCGAATTGTCTTGTAGCAATCAATGATGCTTTGAACCGAAATGAAGAATTACCGACCACAAATCCTTTAAAACACATTGGTATACCAGAAATAAGACATTTCATGTATAAATGCAAATCAACAGCACAACTTTTCACGTCAGATCCAATAAGTTTAGACAAGCTACAAGACTACAGGTTGAGACATAAGGAGGGTGGTGATATTTCCGTCAAAAAAGTGGAGAAACTATCCGATATAGACTATATAAGAAATTATAGACAGTTTTGTAATCAAATCCATTGTGCATCGACACCTGCAAAGTTGATTTTCAGATCGAACTCTGATGATACCGTTTTGGCTTGGGTAAGTTTCTTTAAGTTTTTAACTTTAATGCATTAAAGTTTTTTATTTAAAAGATTATTACTTTATAACGAACAAAACTACATAAACATTTTAAGCTCGCCAAACTATGTTTTAAGTATTAAGTTTTTGGCAATCCGGAAAGTTATGTAACACCTGTAACACAGATACTGTTACAGTTCTGTTGCAAGACTTCAAAGGAGTAGGATGGGAAAGAAGGGGCGTGCCCAGGATACCTCTCACGCCGAACGAAACACGGTATCTCCACTTTACGTCGATGTTCTGATAGATCATAATATTTCGTCGGTCTGACCATCCCGGTTCATGCATCGAACTGCGTAGCTCTACCACTATTTAATCCATGATCCTATGATAATTATTAGTGACTGACAGTGACCATGCAAGCCATTCCATTGACCAAATTAGTTCATTCAAAAGAAGTTGGCACTACCTAGAGCATGAATAGATTGTTGCCAACTTGAATTCTTAATTAACAATTAATCAATATTGCCATATCACTAAAATGTATTATTGTTTTATAGGTAACCAATGGCTTTGAATTGTATGTTACTTTCGACCCTCTAATGGAGAAAGACCAAGCTATAAAGGCAGTAGATCGGCTTCTTAAATGGATCAAAAGAGAAGAACAGCGAATATTTATCATGAATGCGCCTACATTCTAGCTAAAATTCACTGTGCCTTCGCTTAGTGGCATGATGAAGACTTCCATGCTAAATCATAACTCATGCTGCGATGAGTAGTATATTATTATGAGATATTATTATCAAGGTTCCCTGCTAATAAAAAAATATATGCTTAGTAACAATCAATTAACCAATATAACTGATACCATTGGCTTGGATTCAAAAGTGTATCAGATTATTTTTTTTTATTAATAATTCCAGAAATTGCCTATGGTCTGGTAGGTATCTGGTAAGCCTGGATTATTAGATATTATATCTATAAATCTATCTAGAAGAGTATTTATTACTCTTAAATCTTATGTTTAAAGTTAGCAAATTTTTGTACCTGAAAAACTTTTTCTGATTGGTACCTTTTGCTAGATGATTTTTTTTTTAATAAAAAGTGGGTAGCTTTATTAATGTGTAATAAATGAATTTATTACTTATATACTATAAGTACTTCTTTAATTTATGGCAATTTGTCACTCAGCTGAAACTTTGAATTAATTTTAAGATGAAATTTTAGAATTAAATTAATAAAATTATTGAAATTTAACATGAAATTATATTCCACATGGAACAAAGATGGAATGATATAAAATTCCAACAAATGTAAGATATAAAATTAATTAGTAAATCAAGCATTATTTGCTTTTGTTAATATCATTGTACTCCACTTTGTACAAAATCTACTTTTAAATCAGTAAACTTGTACATACAGATACTTTCAAATCATTTATTTTTATATCATTTATATTACACGATCACACACTTGCGCGCCGAAATTCATTACATTTGTTATATCTTTATAATATCGACGTAGGAAAGCGATCTCTTTGTATCTCGAAAAATGCGAAAACGGGTTTTATACATCATTCGATTCAGAAAAAAAAACCGCATCTATCTGTTTAATTTTTCTAGGACTGTTTTTGGTTTAGATACGACGTTGATTTTTACATAAATATTTATAGCCCTAGTGTAATATTGTATTATTCGAGTTACGACAAAATTGCTTTCTGCCGTCGATATGTATATTCTTCTCCTTTTTGTTCTAGAATAATTATGTCAGATTATCATGCATTTCATTAGTATTCTATTATTTGTTATAAAAATCACATGTTATAATTCAAAACCTATACAAAAAAAATATTGTATTGATTAGATCAATAAAAATTTAGTTTTAGTAATGAAATCTAAAATCTCTTATGTAAATGAAGTAGTTAGTGAAATTTTATGCTATTCTGCTACAGCAGTCGCTCAATGAAAGGTATTATGACACTAATTTAGTGACTGTACTTAGAGTGTTGCCAGTTTGTCATAAAATATTCTATAAATTATTATAGAAATAAAAAGCCAAATAATATATATAAAGTGACTTAGGCAGATGTATATATGTTAATAGGAGATATGACCTAGTAGTGTGCTCAGTCATAAAATATGAAATATTCTTTTGTCGTTTAAGGAGAATGTGAAAACCAATCAGACTCATGGGAATTAATAAACAGATGTAGTATAGGAGGTATGGTTATAAATACATTACTGATTTGGTTTTCAAAATTTTACATAAATAATGAATATTTCTTATGTGTAAATTAAAAAAACAAAATCATTGGTCTCTGGCAAATACATAGACAATCATACATAAATGTAACTGTTTTAAAATATGTTGATGAAAGAGTATTATTTCAATGCAACTGTTATTGGTCAGCAATATATGATTAAATATATATCCAACTTTTAGTTTCTATTTGATTTAAAGGAATACCATGTTCAGTTCAAAGCTAACAATATGTAAGTTGTAATAGTATCTTTTTTAATAAGCAATTCCCTCAAATATATAAAGATATTCACATGTATACGTGGAGACGGAATGAACAAAAAAGTATGATTGATTTGATTTTGGTAGATAGTCGTGTCCGAAATACTCTAAGGGATACAAGAGCCTACAGAGGCTCAACTCTTGATACGGATCACTACCTGGTGGTAAGCCGTTTCGTGGGCCTTTTCAAGAAGTGGATACACTGGCGTGTGCGTACCCATTGAGTGAGTACCCGGAGAGCTTGAAAGGATAAAATGTGAGAAATTAGAAGATGAAAGTGTACAGAGTATATATGTAGACCTATTTTTTTTTTATGGGATAGGAGGGCAAACGAGCAGGCGTGTCATCTGATGGTAATAAACTAACGCCGTCCATGGACACCAGCAGCACACATAGTGTTACTGTTGCGTTGCCGACCTTTAAGGGAAGGGGGTGGGCCTGCGGGTACCTCTCTCACCGAACTAAACGTGGCATGGGCCACTTTACGTCGGTCTTCTGAAAGGTCGTGGTATTTCACCGGTCGAGCCGGCCCATTTATGCAGTAAACTGCTTGGCTCTACCACTGTTAAAAAATGCTCAGTCAGTAAAAGACTCAATAAGACGAGTCTTTCTGACCTAGGTGTTGAAGAATGCTGGGAAAGAATGAAAGAAAGTATAGTGGATGCAAAGCAAAGCAAAGAGGCATAAGATTCTGCGAGGTGATGCCTGGTGGGACGCGGATGTGAAATCTAGCGTCGAAAGAAAGAAAAAAGCATGATTGTCTCAAGTTTGAATCAGAATGATAGTATGTCAGAGAAAAAGTATGAGAGCTACCGCCGCTGCAGGAATGTTACCAAAGCCTTAGTGAAAGAAAGCGAGAAAGACTAGTTGCGAATGAGGAAGTGAGGTTGACGGAGAACTTCGAGGCGAATAACAAACTCTTCTGGAGGGAAGTTAGAAAGTCTCGGGGTTCTTCGTCAACATACAGAATGGACAAAATCATGTCTAAGGCTGGTGACATTCTTGCAAACCCAAGCGACGTATTGGGCAGGTGGAGTGAGTATTTTGGGGAAATGTACGAGTATGTTCCGGATGTGAGCGCCGAGAGTGAGTCTACGACTGACGCCGCTGCGCCAATATCTGACGACGACATTACTATGGAAGAGATTGAATGGTCGATACGAAGTATGAAAAATGGTAAGGCAGCTGGAATTGATATGATGTCTGCTGAAAAGATCAAACACGGTGGAACCTGTGTCAGGGACGCCTTCCTGACCTTGAGCAATCTGTGCTGGAGGTCGGGTAAGGTTCCCATGGACTGGAAGCGCGCTGTCATCGTGCCCTTGTGTAAAGGTAAGGGATCACGTATGCAGTGCGCCAGTTGCAAGGCCATCAGTTTGATCAGCTTAGCAGCGAAAGTGAATGGGAAAATTATTGAAAGGAGAATGGGGGTGATATCTGATGGAGTGTTGTGGGAGGCTCAGGGTGGTTTTAGAAGCGGACGAGGGTGCATGGATCAGATTTTTTCTCTCCGCAACATCGTGGAAAAACGACTGGCTTTTAACTGGAAGGTTTTCTGCGGTTTTGTGGATCTGGAAAAAATGTTTGACAGAGTGTTGCGAAAGGATCTGTGGGACATACTCCCGGGATACAGGGTGAGCGGAGCACTGCTGCGCGCTGTGCACTTATGAGGGCTGAACGGATGTAAGGATAACGGTTGATGATGTAGTGCTGGAACAGGTGAATGAAATTGTATATCTTGGATGCGCTTTTAGCAGGGGTGGAAGGTACACCGCGGATGTAGAAAGACAATTGGCGATAGGAAATAGCGTAAATAGGCAGATTCCTGGGCGCAAAAAACATAGCAGAAAGGCCCAGCTAGCAATCCACAATACAATCCCAACGCTAACTTATGGAAGCGAGAGCTGGGTATGGCAGAGTGTGCATGAAAGTAGACGCGGTAGAAATGAGGGCACTGCGCAAAATCTGCGGAGTGACTCTCGCTGACCGCGTTGAAAACAAAGTTGTAAGGAAGGAAGTTAGTTTGAAAGAGTCTGTGTAAAAGTAAGAAAGGGCATGCTCCGATGGTTCGGACATGTAGAAAGAATGGTTGATGCAAGACTGACTAAGGAGATATACAATGCAAAAGCAGATGGATGTAGGAGTCGAGGACGGCCAAGACACACATTCCATGATCAAATAGAACGTGTTTTGGAAGAAGGTGATGTTAGGAGCCTCAAAAACCGACGCGCGTGGATGAAAAGAGTTATAAAAGTCGACGAAGCAAGTGAGGCGTGTAGGAATCGTGCCTTATGGCGCTCTGTTTTTTCTGCCTACCCCGCAAGGGATTTGGCGTGAAGTTATGTATGTATGTAAGTAATTCCCTGAAATTATCTACTAGAGCCTAATTAGCAGTACCAAACTACCAGTTTAAACAGGTAACATATAATGAGCAATAACAACAACTGTTGGACTAAAAACTATATTTTTATCAATGCCTCCTATCCCTTCTCCTGTCACCATCATGTCTATCCCTATCTCGTCTCTCCTTGTCTCTGTCTCTTTCTCTTTGTTCTCTGGGTCTGTCTTTTTCCCTCTCCTTTTCACGTTCTCTTTCTCGCTCTCTCCTACGATCACGATCGCGGCTTCGAGATCTTTCCCTTTTTCTCTCTTTTTCACGTCTGTCACGGTCTCTAGACCTAAAATAAATAAAGATATCAGGTTAAAGAATATGACAAAGCATAATTTTAATTAGAGTTCAATAATAGTATTTTTCTATTGTTTCTACAAATCTAAATCTAATATATAAAATTCTCGAGTCTAGATGTGCGTAATTGAACTCCTCCGAAACGGCTCGACCGATTCTCATGAAATTTTGTGTGCACATCGGGTAGGTCTGAGAATAGGACAACAT
Source organism: Euproctis similis (assembly GCA_905147225.2). Lineage (NCBI taxonomy): Eukaryota > Metazoa > Arthropoda > Insecta > Lepidoptera > Erebidae > Euproctis > Euproctis similis. Next base: position 21,604,285 of record LR990106.1, read on the forward strand.
CTATTTTTCATCCCCCTAAACTACAAGGGTAGCCCACCCCTCAATATTTTTTTTTTAATTTTTCGACATTTTTCTGTTTCTTATTTTTTTTATAAAACGGAACACAAAAATACATACAACCCTAAAATTACAACCCCCTACGATCAACCCTTATTTTTTAAATTTTATTTTTTGGCGAGACAACGTTTGCGGGCTCAGCTAGTAGCCGTTTTTTATAGTAGCTATATAAAAGAAAAGATACACAATGTAGGGCTGATCCTAATGCTAACATATAGGTAGGTAGGTAGGAGTAGATTTTTAAGGCTCCTAATATTACCTTCCTCCAGAACACCTATTTGTTCATAGATTATGGTCTTTACAGTCCGCAACTCCGACATCCATCCGCTTTTGCATTGTATATCTGCTCAGTCAATCTTTCATCATCTATTGTTTCTACCTGTCTGAACCATCAGAGCATGCCTTTTCTTACTTTTACACCGACACTCTTTCAATCCAATTTCCTTCTTTGCTACCTTGTTTCCAACACAGAGAGTCACTGTGCAGATTTTGCAGAGTTTCTTCTTGGTTTCAGTACCGCATTGTGGATTGCTAGCTGGTAAGTATGCTATTGTAAGGCAAGTGTTTAAAAACATTAAGTACATATTTAGAAACTAACCTGTCCCTCCTTCTCTCTCTATCTTTCCTATCTTTCTCACGTCTGTTTTCCTTTACTTCAGTATCCACAACTTCTTCATCAGAAGGCATATCCTCATCTAAATCATCGTCGAGTGCAGAAACTTTAGGTTCCAGTTCATTATTCTCCTCTAGTATAGGTCGTTTCTGTATCCTAGGCAAAATTACATCACAAAGCCGCTCTTCTCGGAGTAATTCATCAATAAACTCGTCCATGTGTACCAATTCAAACTGACCTTCGCGATTTTGCCTCCTCAATTTTCGATTATCGTTGTAAAGTGGTTCCAGGTACTTGTAACAATCTACCGAAGACCCAGTAAGCCTCATGTAAAATGCACCCAATGCACGTACATACTTGAATTCCTCGTTTTTAATAAATTCAACTACAATGTCCTTTTCAGGTTGGATTTGTAGCATTTTCAACACTAAACACAGAAATGGTGTAGGGTAAATGAAGCCGCCGTGAACGCCGCCAATATATCGTAATTCCATAGCTTTGTCGACCATTAGCTCTGCGGTTAAAGCAAAACATTCTTCCTTCCAATATTTAGAATCATATATACGAGATCTGATTATCTTTTCTATTAAGTATTGCGGATTTGTGCCTCGTATTGACTTCGCATCTTTAACCGTGCGATTCGCCATTTTCGATGTCAATCAAATCAAATCAATTGTCAAATACGTCAAAGTTCTATGTTTATGTTTAGTTTTTACTTTGTGACCTACATCGTAGCTACTGACTTTTGGGATAAATAACGTGTACTTGCTAATTATACCAATTTTAATAATTCAACTAATATTATTATTCCTATACCGATTTCATCTTCATCATGAGCTTGTAAATCTATCAATAAAATTGGTGTCTGTTTATAATATTGAAATACTCGCTTTTTGCCAATTGGTAACGTTATGAATTTGCGTATGAATTTAAATATACAGTAACATAGAGCAAAATAACATGTTTTTAATTTTTGTCTCTGTTTGTTCCGCCTAATCTCTGAAATAACTGGATCTATATTAATGAAGTTTTAACGCGATATAATCCATAAAAAGTTGTTTCAATGTTATGAATGTGATTCGCGACGATCCAATAAATAAATAGTCATTGGTGAGGCAGTATTCGAGCCCACAACTTTTTGATTCAGAAGCGGGGTGCTCGACTACTGGACAACCGAAACGATCTTAATAACACATGTTTAATAAGGCTCCTAACATCAGCTTCCTCCAGAACAGGTTCGATTTGTAATAGGTTTGTCGTGGCTGAAGTCGATTCCTACGTCCATTTACTTTTGAAAAAAATGTATGTCACGTAAAATACTAACAAACAAATGTCAAATATGTCATATTTAACTTGTCAAATTAGTAAGTCGAAAATACGCGCGCATCGTTGAGATTTGTATTGCAAACGGTTTTGGTAACGAACCTTTTCGAATTTATGTTCATATATCAAAACATTTAAATATATCTGATCGAAATTATAATTTCTGTCACCGTGCACGAGTTCTCCATCACATAAAATGGAGAAAATGAAAAGGAAACGAGGAGAACCCATGGAAGTTGATGATCCGATACCCGGACCTTCGAACGCTGATAAAAACAACCTATTAAACGAGGAAATAGATCATATATCCGAAGAAGAAGAAGGTGGAATCCGTATCGGGGATATTTACATACCTCCTGCACCTGCCCCGGCATTAACGTTTGATTCTACCGGTCCACGGTTGATAATAACACATATTGTAAATGAAAATTTCAAAAGTTATGCGGGAGTGCAATCTTTAGGCCCTTTCCACAAAGTGAGTGTAAACAGAAACAGATTAGACATTACTGTCAATATTACCTAATAAGAAATAAATATTGCTTGCAATAAGACTTTGATGTATTTATGAGTGTATGCCAAAAGGATAGTTACATTCTCGATTTGTGTGTAAATTTATTTGGCTCAGTATGTAGCTTATTTACTTTGATGTAATTTAATGTTAAAGCTGTTGTTAGTTAAGTGTTGATCATGCATCAGTTACTATTTATCTCTGGATAATGAGAATATATTTTTTTAATAGTTTTGTTGGGTAGTTATATTTCTTCCAAATACTTTTTTTATTTATTTTAAACTTATTTAAAATCATATTGTGAATAGCTTTATTTGAACTCACTGTTTTGAACAAACTTTCAGTCTTATTTATTATAGAAAATGAGAAAGTAATAGAATATTTTTGTATAAATATAGAATGATTATAATTATAACTATGGACAAGAAATATGGTATTAGAACCTTAATTTAATTTGTATTTATCTATGTTTAAATAGTAATTTTTTTTAATCTGATTGGAGGGTAATGAGCAGGCGTGTCACCTGACAATAAGCAACTAACGCCACTCATGGAGACCAGCGACACATATAGTGTTACTGTTGCTTTGCCGACCTTTAAGGCATAGAGGCGATAGGGAAGGGAGGTGGGCCACTTTATGTCGGTCTTCTGAGAGGTCATGGTATTTCACCAGAAGAGCCGGCCCATTTATGCAGCAAACTGCTTGGTTAACACTTTCATTTTATTTACAGAGTTTTACAGCAATAATTGGTCCAAATGGTAGTGGCAAAAGTAATGTTATTGATTCAATGTTGTTTGTATTTGGTTATCGAGCAACAAAAATTAGATCCAAGAAGATTTCAGTACTTATTCATTCATCAAGCAAGTATCCTAATGTGACGAGTGCGAGTGTTGCTGTACATTTCTGTCAGATTATTGATGGGGTGGGTAGAAAAAAAAAATCTCTTCTAATAACTTGGTGACTTCTTTTCATTTTAATAATTACTGACCCTGCGCACTTTGTTTCACATCAGAAGCAATAAATGAATAAATATAAGATTTTTCTGAAATAAAAGTAGCCTAAGTTACTCTTTATTACATCACCTACATGCCAGTAAAAGTCCTGTCAAAATATCCACACATTTTAAAGATTAGCAAGAACAAACAGACAGACAGACATATAGACAAAAATATAAAATAATGTCATTTTGGTGTAATAATGAACCATATATATGCATGTAAAAAAAGTAGTATAGTTTTCAATATTAGAAACAGACACTCCAATTTTATTTATATTTATAGATAATAAACAATTTTACAATATTTTATTGATGTTACTATATTTTCATAATAATATTTACAGGAAGGTGAAGAATTCACAGTTGTACCTAACACTGAGTTGGTTGTGGCAAGGACTGCTTTCAAGGATAACTCATCATACTATTTACTGAATGGGAAAAGAGTTCAGTTTAAGGAAGTAGCCAAGATGCTCAGATCACATGGAATTGATCTGGATCACAATAGATTTCTTATATTGCAGGTTATTACTTAAAACTTAATTTGTGATGATTAGTAGTAAGTAGCACTGACTGTGTCATAAACAAGGTTGTTAGGAAGGAGGTTGGATTGTAAGTGTTTTTTTTTATGGGATAGGAAGGCAAATGAGCAAGCGTGTCCCCTGATGGTAAGCAACCTGCGCCGCCCATGGACACCAGCAACACATATAGTGTTACTGTTGCGTTGCCGACCTTTAAGGTGTAGGATAGGAAAGGATGGGGAAGGGGGACTGGGCCTCCGGGTACCTCTCTCACTAAACGAAACGCGGCAAGCCACTTTACGTCAATCTTCTGAGAGGCTGTGGTATTTCACCGGCTTAGCCGGCACATTCATGCAGCGAAATGCTTGGCTCTACCACTGATGTAAAAGTAAGAAATGCTGGTGAGGTCATGAGCCTTAGAAATACTGTGAGCATTAAATGTCAAGAAAAGTCTAAAGAAGTGAGGTGTGTAAGAATCATACCTTTTGGCCCTCTTTACTCTCTGCCTACCCCGCAAGAGATTTGACGTGAAATTGGGTGTGAGTAGTAATCTGTAACCCTAAATATGTTAGTAATTGTTTGTTAGTATGAAATTAAATAAAACGATGTTTTCTATACAAGATTTAAACAGTGGTAGAGTGACGCAGTTTGCTACACGAATGGGCCGGCTCGACCGGCTCTCAGAATATCGACGTAAAATGGATTTTGCCGCGTTTCGCTCGGTGAGAGATCCATCTGGAGGCCCAATCCCTGTCTCCCTCACCATCCCATTCCACTCTCGACCCTGTCTATATCCTATTGTAAGGGCCTGCAACGCAACTTTAACACCATATGTGTTCAGGTGTCATGGGCGTCGTCAAAGTTTATTAGGTTTCTCATCTAGTTAATTATTTAAACAGTATAATCTTGTATTATATATATAACAGTATAATCTTGTATTGTGGATATTATTACTGTTATGTTTCATGTTTGAAACATTAAAGAAATGTAATTTTAGGGTGAAGTGGAACAGATAGCAATGATGAAGCCCAAAGCCCAATCTGAACATGAATCAGGAATGTTAGAATACTTAGAAGATATTATTGGAACTGGCAGATATAAGGTAATTTGTTGAACATTTACTGGTTTCCTTCACTATTTTTCGACTCTGGTTTTTTATATTTTTCTCTATTGATCATATCTTTCATAAGCCTTGTGGTGCATTGGTACAGTTACTGACTGCAGAATCGAGGTTGGCGGGTTCGATTCACACCCGAGTACAAATATTTGTGACAAGCATGAATGTTTGTATGGCGTCTGGGTGTTTTTCCTATGTATTATAAGTATGTATATACAAAAGAAAATTTTATATGTATTAGAATCCGTTATCTAGTATCCATAGCACAAGCATTTAGTTAGTATAAAGAGTTCGAAACGTCGGGAAATATATAAAACTAAGTAATAAATAAACGCGATATAATTTTGGAAAGTAGTGTCTGACCGAAAATTCGGTTTCGGCCAAAAATTAAGTTTCGGCGGAAGTTTGGGTTTCGGCCAAATTTGGCCGAAACTTGCCGAAACCGAAACTATTATCTTACTAATTCTGACTTGGGGTTATCTTTGTTGAGAGTGTAATAGTACATACATATCTTTACACTAAATCTGTGTGGGGTAGGCAGAGAAAACAGAGGGCCATAAAGCACGATTCTTACATCCCTTACTTCTTTGACTTTTAATCAACATTGTCACACATGCTCGCCGGTTTTTAAGACTACTGGCATCACCTTTTTTGAGGGCACGTTTAATTTGATCTTGGAGAGTGGTTGCCCCCATCAACTTCAACTTCCTTCCGCTTCTATACTGTACATCTGCCTAGTAAATCTTGCATCAATAATTCTTTCTACGTTTCCAAATCATCTGCACTTTCTTAGTTTTTACACTGACACTCTCTTCCAATCCTTTTTTAAACCTTCCTTTCTTATAACTTTTTTTCGACGCGAATGGTGAACCTCATACCGCAAATTTGGCAGAGACCTCATTTCGACTGCTTTATCATTATTTTCATGCGCCCTCTGCCATGCCCAATTCTCGCTTTCATAAGTTAGTGTTGGGATCACTACTGCACTGTGAAAAGAGAGGTTACGAGGTGAGGTATCCACCCAACGCTCTATTTACACTGTTACGTGTGTTTTACATTTCTAACTTTACTCTTTTTTCTACATTTCTGGAGTACCAGTAATTCAAGTAATTATTATCATGAGATGAGTGTTGCGGCCACGCAATTTGCTGGAAGAATGGCCCATTCTTCCAGTAAACGGCTCGACCAGTTAGATACAGTCGCGCTTTGCTCGGAGAGACAGGTACCTGGAGGCGCCACTCCTACCCCTCTCCCCTCCTCATTCCATTTGCAAATCCTTTCACAAATCCTTTCACCATCCATCATCATCAGCTTATTGCAGTCTTCTGCTGGGCATAGGCCTCTCCTAATATACGCCACAACATCCGATTCTCTGCTTTCCTCATCCAGTCTTTTCCAGCAGCCTTTCTGAGGTCGTCTGACCATCGGGCTGGTGGGCATCCTACGCTACGTTTACTAAGACGCGGTCTCCACTCTATGACCTTCTTACTCCATGTACCATCGGTCCTTCGGCAGATATGACCAGCCCATTGCCACTTCAGCGAGCTTATTTTACTAGCTATATCGGTTACCCCCAGTTCTCTGGCGGATATACTCATTCCTGAGTTTATCTTTCAGAGGTACCCCGAGCATAGCTTGCTATATTGCTCGCTGAGCGACTGGAAGTTTGTGGACTAGCCCTACCGCAAGTGTCCACGCTTCGGTACTGTAGGTTGCCGATAGGGTTACCGGTAAGACGCACTGGTCAAAGACTTTGTTCTTCAGGCATTGCGGTATAGACGAGTTGAAAATGTCAGTTTGCCGAATGCGGCCCAACCCAGATGAACCCTCCTGTCGGCCTCTTTATTAAAGTTTCATCTACCTAACTGAATAATTTGGCCTAGGTAGACGTATTTGCTTACGACTTCGAGAACTGACCCTTCGACGCTTATCAGTCTTGTCCAAGTTCATGCTCAAACCGACACGTCGGAAGGATTCGTCTAGGCTGCGCCACATTCCGCTTAACTGTGTACCTACTCACCGTTCACGTTGATACCCTATCCAGTTCAATCCAGTGTAATCCAGTGTCTTGAAGACGTCCTCCAGAGCCTTTGTGAAGAGTTTGGGACATATAACAACTCCCGGTCTTACACCTCGATTCAGCTCGATAGAATTCGTCACCTGGTCCTGTATCTGGACAGCCATCATGGCGGTGTTATACAAGCATCTCAATACTTCGACATAACGCCAGTCAATCCCACATCGCTGCATCTTCTGTACAAACTGCCGAACAGTATGGATGTGGCCACGGTACGAAACCTTCGGAAAACAATTCGCGACGACCCTCGAGAACAACTTGTAGATGTGCTCAGGAGTGAGATGGGCCTGTAATTCTTCAGTAAGGTCTTATCACCTTTTTTGAAGAACAGCACCACCGCACTCCTGCCTCAAGCCTTTGGTGGTTGTGGTCAATTCTGTCATACACCAGGGTGTGACGGAATTAAAAAGACCTGCTAATTTTTTGAGGATTCAAGTTCATGCATCTGCTTTCTAATACGCTGGTTTAGGCTTTTCCATTCTGACGAAGACAGCTGATCGGATGGAGTTTCTCGACTTTGCCTCATCAGTCCGACCGTCCCATCAGAGAGTTTGGACTCCTTTTTCTGCGATCTCGAGGACAGCCATTGAGACACTTTCCTCAGCGTGTTGACCAGTGTCGGTCTTTTCGTCCATATGGCCTGTGGTTTCCAGCAGGTCAAATCTTTTGACAACATGGATAGTTCGAAAGGATGACATGTTGTGCCGACCCTATTTAAAGGCAGGAAAGTGATGATCATTTTTAGTTATGTAGTATCTCAAAAGAGATTTAATTAATGATTCTTCTGGGTATAAATACAAAACAAATTATTTAATATTAAATTTCAAAATACCAATAGGTATTTAGTATTTTATGAAACAAAAACAATTACCGATTTGAATATTGGTTTTTATCTATTCCATTTTTTACCTATTTCTTTAGGGATGTAACGATTCGGCGAGGAGATGCTTAACAGCCTCTGCCTACACCTTGTATAGAAAAAGGCGTGAAGTTATGTTGTTGATTGGAACAAAATTAATACATATACCCATTGTTTTTCATTTCGTGTTCTAATTAATGCAAAATAATGGGGAAAATGCATCAAATTTTAGTATTTTATGGAATTTTAAACTTGACTTTGAACACGTGAGTTTCGGTTTCGGCCCAAACTGAAGTGACGGGCGAACATTCGGTTTCGGCCGGAAAACCAGTTTCGGTCGGACCTTACTGGAAAGTTGTTTTAATGTTATGAATGTGATTCGCGAAAATCTGAATAATAAATAAGCATTTAGTGGCTTAGCTTGGAACTCGAGGGTGCGGTGTGTATTGTGTCCAAGATATTATTAATATAAAATTTCATATGAGTATATCATCTTATTCTGAACTAATATTTATGTTCTTGAAACAGGAACCTATACAAAAATTGATGGACAAAGTAGAAGAATACAGTAATCTGCGCAAGGAGAAGCTGAACCGTGTTCGTCTGGTGGAACAAGAGAAGTTAAAATTAGAGGAACCAATGAGAGAAGCTGTGGAATTGATGAACCTTACCAATACTGCAACAAGAACCAGGAACATGTTGTTGCAGAAATATATGTGAGTAGTAGAATTATTATATTATTTTGTAAAAATATACTAGTCAGTGACCCTCGCTGACCGCGTGGAAAACAAGGGGTTATAAGGAAGGAAGTCGGATTGAAAGAGAGTGTCGGTGTAAAAGTAAGAAAGGGGATGCTCCGATGGTTCGGAGCATGCCATATAGAAAGGATGGATGATGCAAGATTGACTTAGCAGATATACTATGCAAAAGCGAACGGATGTAGGAGTCAAGGACGGCCTAGACACACATTCCATGACCAAATAAAACGTGTTCTGGAGGAAGGTGATATTAGGAGCCTCTAAAATCGACGCGCGTGCATGAAAAGAGTTATGAAAGTCACCGAAGCGTGTGAGGTGTGTAAGAATCGTACCCTATGGCGCTCCGTTCTCTCTGGCTACCCCGCAAGGGATTTTCCGTAAAGTTATGTATGTATACTATTACTAGTTGACCCAGCGAATATTGTTTCGCCTCAGAAGCAATAAGGAGAAATGACAAAGGTCATTGTGGGTTATCCCTAAAAGATAAACACACAAGACAATGGCGACACCATCGCGGATTTTTTCGGAGACCTATTGAAGGTGTATAAAAATGTAGTACATTGTTTTTATTTATCACTTAGGTGTCAGCCAGTGTTTGCAATGAACTAAAACCCCAAAGTTATCTCCTTTCTAAATATTATACATGAATTACACATGCAAACCACTCCACTGACACCCTCTAACTCGTAGTTCCCAAACTTATTTTTCTCGTGGACCACTTTCAAAATGTTACTAGTTTCGATGGACACATTTCTACCACATTCTTAGTCGCCAGAAAATAAAAATGTGTCGCTTCTGAGTTCAGTCCCTATATTCCGATAGGTAAAATAAAAACGAAAAATGGTACATTTTATAACACTTTATTTATTAAGAGAATAGAATTGATGAACAAGAAAAAATTAATAAGGTAAGTCATAATTTTAATTAATGGGAAGGATGTATTTGGTGGAGTGTCAGCAAACGATCAATGTTTGGCTTTATTTTTGTGAGCAATAACCGCAAATCCCCCCGCTCTGTGATGTTTAATTTGCTCCTTTTTTTTGTTAAGAGATTTGTAACGGCACTAAAACTTCTTTCTACAAGGTACGACGAGGGAAAAGCTATTAAAAATTTCCTTGCGATTTCCCACAGTCCAGGATATTTTTCGGGTATTTCTGCTTGCAGCCAAAATGTTTGGTAGCCTTTTCTAAATTTCACCTTCAGCTCCTCATTGGTGCTTAGCTCGAGCAGCTCCTCTTGTAATACAACATTGGCCACTTCTGTTTCGTCAAATGGATTTATGATCCATGGTGGTATATCCATTGTCAGCATATCTTCAAACCTGGTTTTGAAGTCATCATGCAGGGCACTTAAATGTTGACTGTAGGTATGGATATCCTCATCAATACATTCTACCTGCGCCAAGTTTGGAAATTGTCCCCCTTTGTTGTAAATCCCCTTTGTTTTTATTAAATTCAGGCTGTCCCCTTGTAACTGCAAGTTAATATCATTAAATTTTTTAAACAAACCTGTCAAATACGCAATGTCTGCTTTGAATTTGATCAAGTTTTCTTTTAAATCTGGATCTCTGCTTTCTAGGAACTCTAATACGGAATCGAAAACAGAGTAAAATCTCGTTAAGCATGCACCTTTCGACAACCAGCGTACTTCAGTATGTAAGAGCAGTCGTTGGAAGTCTTCATCATTTTCGTCGCACAATTGAGCAAATAAACGCGTATTCAATGCATTGCTTCTGATTTTGTTGACAGCTTTTATTACAAAATGAAGAGATTGGTTCAACCTGTCACTTAAATGTTTTGCCACAAGATGTTGGCGGTGGATTACGCAATGAATAGCTGTAAGCCCTGGTATAATTCTTTTGAGATGAGTTATAAACCCACGATATCGCCCGACCATTGCAGGAGCTCCGTCTGTTGCCACTGAAATAATGTTTGTAAATGGAATCGATTTTTCCGTAAAAAAATTGCTCAGGACATTAAATATTGATTAGCCTTCAGTGTCAGTCTCCAAAGTTCTGGCAAATAGCAATTCTTCGTGAATTTCTTCCTCCATAATAAATCGGACATATTCCAATAATAATGCTTCATTACCGGGTAACGTTGACTCGTCCGGTTGTATAGAAAAATGAGTTTTTTGCAGATGATTGCACAAAAAACTTTCGATAACAGAGCTCATTTCATCAATGCGTCTTTGTACAGTATTGTTACTTATTGGAATTCTTTTTATTACGTCAAATGGAGATTTCTGCAAAACAGTTTTTAAAACTTCTTCAACAGCGGGTAAAATTAATTGTTCTCCGATAGTGTGCGGTTTTCCACATTTTGCTATAAGTAATGAGATATTGTAAGAAGCCCGCAAGCCATCATCGTTACTTTGAGATGTTGAAGCGAACATACTGTGCATGGTGGGTCTCTTTTCATATTTTTCCTTCAACGTTTGAAAATATTTTAAATCTTTACCTATTTTATCAGTATGATACCTTTTTAGATGATCTTCGAGCTTTGATGGTTTCATAGAGTCATTGCTCAAAATTTTGTTGCATAATAGACACATGGGCAATTGTTTGTCTGCCTCTGATGGACAAAACCATATTTCAAATAATCGACACTATATTGTCGATATTTTTTCTTTGCTGTAGCCATGTTTCATGTCAGTTAATTTACCTGTAAAAAAAAATGTTTTAGTAACCAAGTTTTTTTCTGAATATAGGTATCACACCGCAGCCTTTGTTAGCACGCGGAAATAGAATTACGGCTTGTGAAGGGACCAACTAATAAACCGCTAAGACAAATACAGACGTTTTCACAAAACGGTATCAATTTTAAAGTACCTAATCTACCACTAATTTTTAATAGTACAAATAAAAAATACTCAGTATCGAATGCTGATTAAATTTGTGTAGGAAAAAATAAAAGTCGAAATCCCAAAATTGTCCATAAAAACGATAACTAACATCAAATCAATGAGTTCACGCGCTCCTTGTATTTGCGTTGCGTCTGCGGCTTCATTGTTAAAACGTGACAAACTGGCATCGAAGCTCAAGCCCCGCCCTTTTCCCGTCGCCCGCGCACCGCTCGCTCTTTCCGAAAAGGAGTAGTTTTGATAAAATAGTTACTTATAAAGTTAGTAGTTATTTGCAAGAAAAAATACCTACAAAATTAATTGCTCTGCAATATTGCTTATTCGGCCTTTTTAGAGAGGCAGTGCTTCTCCCGTGAAAAAACAATTGAATAAAACGTGCTGTGTTTGTCTTCAAATCGAAAGAGGACAATTAAAATATCCGTAAGTTACTAAGTCACCTATCTATACAAGCAGTTGTGATCAACCGACTAGTACACGTAAACAAAATACTTAATTACTATAACAAAAAAAAGGTAAGTACTTACTTTTCTTCGGCACTAGCAAACACTGATATAAATTTTCTCACACCTTTTTTTCGAAATTCCGGAAACAAATGAATGAGTTTGCCTGTGGCATCATGTATTTATAGTGGTGATCAAGTTCATGTCTGAACAAGCATTAAGCATTGTCGGGCGGATAGCGCTTTGCAAGTCTGTACACGAAATTGTACGTAATATCATACGCAAGTTTAGACAAGTAACAGTCGCTTGCCTTATTAAAATATTATCTGCTTAGTTAGGTACTTAAAATAATGTAGGTAGGCCCTTATAAAAACTATGCTTGCTCTTTACTATCAAAAGCAGATACATTTTCGTGGCCCCCATTAGCATCTTATGGACCGAGCAAGTCTCCCGTGGACTCCTGGGGGTCCACCTAGACCACTTTGGGAATCACTGCTCTAACTGTTAAAAAAACACATCAATATCCATTGCGTAGTTTCAAAGATAGCAGATAGTGACTTTGTTTTATACTGTACTAACCTACCCGGCGAACTTTGTTCCGCATCAAAAGTAATAAATGAGTAAATTTTGGATATCATGAGGTTCAATTTGTGCTATTTATCGGCTTAAACTGCTGTCCCGCTATGTTAATACTGTAATATCTTCCAAAATATTCGTTTAAATTGCATGCTGTAAAGGGCTAGGATCATTTATATTACATACACAATCTATTTAAGAGACTTAATTAATGCTGTAATGTTTAAAATCGCTTCATAAATAAGACATTAGTTCTCGTAAAAAGTAAAAAAATAAAAATGGTCATTGTGAGTTATATGACTTTTTTGTAGACATTCTGAAGGTGTTGAATATTGTAGAACATTGTTTTGATCTATCACTTAGGGTTTAGCCAGCGTTTGCAATTAAAGTGCTAAATCTTGAAAATTATCATTTTTTCTTTAGAACATCATATATGAATTATAGATCAAAACCACTCCGTCGACGCCTTCTAACTATGATTTGAAGGAAGTATGTATTTGAATAATTATTTTTTTTCAGTCACGAAACAAACAAGATAATCGAAGCTAAAAACAAAGAATTAGAGGAACTGAAACTGAATTTAGCAAAAGTTGATGAGGAGTTAAAAAATATCAGTGATCAATTATCAGAGAAAACTAGTGTACTAAAGGCTGGTATGCAGTAAGTATAATAACAAATAACATAACTTGACGCCTTTCTGCAGCCGAAGGTGTAGGCAGTGGCTGTTAAGCCTCGACTCACCGTTCTGTTTACGTCCCAAATGGAATAGGTGGCGAACCTATTACCATACTGGGCACAAAGTTTTCAGTCATCATGTGTAAACACACATAACTTTCGAAAAGTCATTGGTGTGAGCCAGGATTCCAACCCGCGACCTCTCGCGATTCAGAAGTGTCATTCGACCACGAGACCACCGAGACCTTTTGAATAATAATAATAACGCTTTATTTTATTTGCTCTAGCTTTATTCAGTAACTAAAAGGTTCTCCAATAGGAGCGACTCACACAATTATTTTAATAGTAATGTTTTTTCATTTTTACGCTCAGTTTAACCATAATACTGGCCACGGTGATTTGGCACCAGTGAATGAATAGTAAAAAACATATTAGACAGACGTCGTCAAAACAAGCAGGTTGCTACAGGCTGCCAACAGATGTTGGCAGTGGCTATTAAGCCTCGACGTTATGTTTACGTCCCAAATAGGATAGCTGGCGAACCTATTGCCATACCGGCCACAAAGTATTCAGTCATCGATATGTATCACAAGTAACTATCGACATTAATTTCTAAAAGTCATTGGCCAGGATTCGAACCCGCGACCCCTTGATCACCTTCAGAAGCGGGGTGCTCAACCACTGGACCACCAAGACATGGTAATTGGATTTTATATTCACATTTCTTAAAACTTATTTCAGACGTTATGATGGATTAAAACAACAGAAGGAGGAAGTTGGGCAAAAATTATTGAATTGTAAGAAGAAAACTGTATCTGCTCAAGCAGATATCACACAGGGAAATAAGAAAAAAAAGAATCTAGATCAACTAATAGAACAAGAAAAGGGGAAACTGATAGACTTAGAACTTGTAAGTTACAGCTTTATTTTATTTAAAGGTAATTTTAAATTCAAAATATCTTTATTCAATGGACTTTTAAAGGACTTAAAATCTTTGTACAACTAAAGTACTTATATCTAACTAAAATACGCGGAGCTTAGATTCTCTTTCAGCACGCTGTATTGAATGTAAAACCGAATGTAAGAGCCAGTTCCGGCGTCAGAGCTTCTTGAGAAGAACTGGCAAGAAATTCAAGGTCGAAAAGTTGTTTAGTGTTTTAAATGTCATGGTAATAAAGTCATGGGTAGTTAGGTTTTATATCTATACTAGCTGACCCGGCGAACTAGGTACCGCATCAAAAGTTAAAGCGTTTTTAATTAAGGTCCTAAACTCGAAAATTATTCCTTTTCATTTACCCCACTATACAAATCGCGTCGTTGACACGTTTTATCTATTAAGAACAATCGCATCAAAATCCTTTGCGTAGTTTCAAAGACCTAAGCATGTAAGGGTCGGACAGTGGCTTTGTCTTATACTATGTAATGATAATAGTAATTGGCCATGAATTCTTTTTTATAGATACCAGAGAAGAACAAAAGAGAAATAGAAGATTGTGAGAAGCTACTTGTTAAACATAAAGAGAATAAGAAATTAGCTGAAGAAGAATTGCAAACTACAGTAGCAAGTGTTAGGTATGCCAGTCTGAAATTATTTTAAATTCCTTTGTACTGCCTAAAATTATTGTCAGCAGTATTGTACTTTTACTTATTTTTTTTATGGGATAGGTGGGCAAACGAGCAGGCGTGACACCTGATGGTAAGCAACCAACGCCGCCCATGGACACCAGCAACACATATAGTGTTACTGTTGCGTTGCTGACCTTTAAGGGATAGGGGAAAGGAAAGGAAGGGGATAGGGGAGTGGGCCTCTGGGTACATCTCTCACCGAACGAAACGCAGCATGAGCCACTTTACGTCGATCTTCTGAGAGGTCGTGGTATTTCACCGGTTGAGCCAGCCCATTCATGCAGCGAACTGCTTGGCTCTACCACTATATTGGTTTATTCTCAAAATATGTTTGTTAATAGTTGACCCAGCGAACTTTGTTTTACCTCAGAAGTAATATATAAGTAAATTTTGTATGGTTTTCAATTGGCGGCCGGAACAACTCAACCGCTATGTCCTTATCGCGTTTTGTCGCGCCACGCAATACTATGTCCCGCTATGTTAATACTGTAATATCTTCGTAAATATTCGTTTAAATTACATACTGTAAAGGGCACTTAACTGGATGAAAATTAATGTTGTAATGTTTCAAATCGCTTCGTAAATAAGCCCTTATTTCTCGTAGAAAGTATAAAAATAAAAATGGTCATTTTGGGTTATCCCTAAAACATAGACATATGCCATCGCGGACGTTTTTGTAGATCTTTTGAAGGTGCTTTGTGCTTTTGCTTTTGACAGACAGCGGAAAGTGACTTTGTTTTATACTATGTAATGATGAGTAAATGTAAATGAAACCATTATTTAAGTATATTTGATAGAATGAGTTAATGTACTTAATTTAGTTGGTATCGTCCACATCTTTTAATTGTTGACAAATTAACAGATAAAATTACAATATAAACTACTGTCCCCATCAAAAGAAATTAGGGTGACTGAGGTTTTAATAGGTAATATCTCTCTGATGCTATAATGACAAAAATTGTGTAATTAATTTACATCAACAGAACTCAAACACAAGGCTTTCAAGAGCAAAAAGACAAATTACAAGGGAAGTTGATAGATCTTAAGAGAATTGTAGATGAAAACAATAAGAATTTTAAATTGGCCGAGTCCG
This sequence comes from Euproctis similis, assembly GCA_905147225.2. Lineage (NCBI taxonomy): Eukaryota > Metazoa > Arthropoda > Insecta > Lepidoptera > Erebidae > Euproctis > Euproctis similis. The sequence goes on from LR990106.1 coordinate 21,620,384, forward strand.
AATTGAAAATTTATCTGAGCAATGAGAAAAAGGAAATGGAGAAATTGGAGAAAATTAAAGAAGCATATGAAAAAGCATCTGCTGATTTAGAAGAAAAGAAACCGTGAGTTTGAAATCGGTCAATATTACATAACATAACTTCACGCCTTTTGTTACCCGAAGGTGTAGGCAGCGGCTGTTAAGCCTCGTCTCGCCGTTATGTTTACGCCCCAAATGAAATAGGTGGCGAACCTATTGCCATACCGGGCACAAAGTTTTCAGTCATCGATATTTAACACACATAACTTCCGAAAACATTTTCGAAAAGTCATTGGTGTGAGACAGTGTCAGGAATCGAACCCGGACCTCTGATCAGGAGCCGTGTGCTCGACCAGTGGTCCACCGAGACTTGGTCAGTATTATTTCATTAAAATTAGGCGAGTCTAGGCTTTATAACCGCTCTGTCTACACCTTCAGGTAGAAAAGAACGTGAAGCTATATACATATTATTAATATAAAATTTATGTTAGAATTGACGTAGATTTCGTAATATTACTGCTATTTCAGACTCCAACAGGAACTTGCATCATCCATTCCAGCCAATGAGAAGCAACTTACAGAAGTGCAAGCTAAATTACAAGCATTGAAAAAGGAAGAAACTAAAGTGTCAAATGAAGCTAGATCATTAAGGTACAGTATTTGCTTGTATATTATTTATTGAAACATTCATTGCCAACATCAAATGAAAGGATTAAAAAAGTTACTTTAATAAGATTAAGATACCTTAATTATATACCACGCTATGAAATATAAAATTTTAACAGTGGCAGAGCCACGCAGTTTGTTGCATAAATGGGCCGGCTCGACCGGTGAAATATCACGATCTCTCAGACTATCCACATAAAATGGCTTATGCCGCGTTTCGCTCTGTGAGAGATGTATCCGGAGGCTCAACCGCTTCCCCTCTCCCCTCCTCATCCCACTTCCAATCCATTCTCTATCCTCTTTTAAAGGCCGGCAACGCAACTGTAACACTATCTGTGTTGCAGGTGTCCATGGGCGACGTTAGTTGCTTACCATCAGGTGACAATGAAATAGGATTTTTTTTATTATTACCCACCTTTATTTTCTAGGGCTCAATTAGAAGAATCTCGTCAAGCGATGACTGCCAATCGTTCGCGTGGTCGAGTACTGGATGCGTTAATGAAAGAAAAGAGGAATGGAAATTTACCTGGCATTTACGGCAGACTGGTAAGACAAACCTGTACCTGCTTCTTGATTACTATTTTTGAAGATGGTAAACGGTACAGTGCAGTAGGGAATAGAACCCACAACCGCCTTCCAAACTCGTGGTACTTGCTCCACCCAGTAATAAGAGAGTCCCACCTAATGCGAGAATTCGTTTTTTGTCATCGAAATTTGATTATATAGTGTTCAAATAAAAAAATAATTGCAAAGATTTATATTTTGAGATTAAAATTTGCGCACATTGGGAGAGGCCTATGTCCAGCAGTGGACTGCAGTAGGCTGATGATGATGAAAATTTGTGATTTCAAAGATTTCTTGTTTGATATTGATGGTTGGACCGGACCATCAATCTCATTTTTAATAATAATTAATGTATTGCGTTTGTTCCTTGATCAAATTTAAATTAGATGATGAGCAAAATGACTTGTTAATTCATGCTTATGTTATAAAGAGGCATAAGTTACGTAATTACACCGGTTTGATACAATATTATAGTAACACATTGCCTTTTTCCCGCCTTTTTCTAGGTGTAGGGAGCGGCTGTTAAGCCTCGTCTCGTCGTTATGTTGGAAAAATGGAAATAGGTGGCGAACCTATTGCTATACCGGGCACAAAGTTTTCAGTCATCGATATGTATCACACATAACTTCCGAAAATAATTTCGAAAAGTCATTGGTGTGAGCCAATGTGAGGATTTAAACTCGCGACCTCTGGATTCAGAAGCGGGGTGCTCGACCACGGGACCACCGAGACTAAAAATTATTGTTTTTCTTTTCTTTTAGGGTGACTTAGGTGGTATAGATTTGAAGTATGACGTTGCCATATCGACCTGCTGCGGTGGTTTGGACAACATAGTTGTGGACACGGTGGAGACCGCGCAGGCTTGTGTCGAACATCTCAAACGTCACGACATCGGACGGGCTACGTTCATAGCTCTGGAGAAGCAACAGCATCTAATGCAACATATCAACAGATCTGTCCAATAGTGAGTGTCTTTAATGATTATTATTAAATGCAATATTGGTAGAGCCAAGCAGTTGCATGGATCGGCTGGCTTGACGGGTGAAATAGCACGACCTCTCAGAATATAATAATAATAATAATAATAAATCTTTATTAAGCACTCAAGTATACAATTTTATAGACATTAAAAATTAAACTAAAATTCGGTAAATGACAAATAGCGTTACGCATCCTGGCTCCTAAACTAGGCTGAGAGCCTGTGTCATAGGGGCCAGTGATTCGTTGTGACACTCATATAACAATTTTATTTCCGTTTATCTAAGGAGTGTTGAGTGCGAAGGCGAAGCTGTATGTGTGCGCGCGCGCGCGTGTGTGTGTGTGTGTGTTTGTGTGTGTGTGTGTGTGTGTGCGCGTGTGCGTGCGTGCGTGCGTGCCTGTGTGTGTGTGTGTGTATATATTGACGTAAGGTGGCTCATGCCGCGTTTCGTTCGGTGAGAGAGTTATCTTGAGGCCCAAATCCGATTAATTTATCGATTAACGATACGTTTTCACAAGGAGATTGCCATAGGCTATAATATTATATCCCGAGTTTACTACAGGTATCAAAGATTATTTACTTTATTTAGGTGTCGATCATGACAAATGAATAATAATTGTGTAACACCTCCAAACCTCCGTTTCAGTTCTAACTCTAAATCCAAGGTTCGTCTGTTTAGTGATGACAATTTATTACAATTACGTCATATAAAATATCCACAATTGTTGCATATTGGATTAAATGATGAAATATTGCTGCGTCACAAGCCTAACGTCAGCGGAACGTGATAATGATCATGCTTTTTCCTGCGCGCAGTCGGCGTTTTTTGAGACATTTTTATCAACCAATAATTTAAAATGACTTACTTTATTTACAGTCCAGAAAACGCCTCGCGTCTGTTCGACTTGGTGAAGGTGAAGGATGATCGCGTCCGTCCGGCATTTTACTTCGCGCTGCGCGACACGCTCGTGGCCAAGGACCTGGAGCAGGCGGCGCGCATCGCGTACGGACACACGCGCTATAGGGTTGTCACACTCAACGGGGACGTTATTGAAATTGCTGGTGAGTAACTTTTACGCTTACTCTGGACTTTTGAAAATTATAACATATTGTAGCTGACCCGGCGAACTTTGTTCCGCATCAAAAGTATTTTTATAGTGTTTACAATGAAAGTGCTAAATCTGGAAAATTATCACTATTTATTACATTATACATGAATTAAACATGCAAACCACCCCGTAAACACCCTTTATATGTTAAATAAAACCGGCTCAGAATTAATTGCATAAGTTTAAAGATATAAGGGGTCAGACAGCGAAAAGCGACTTTGTTTTATGTGTACTCAATAATATATTATGACTGCAACAAGAGTACTTACATGTCAGGCCTTGTTCTCAACTACTATGTATATTAGTTATTTAGTTATAGATATTAGTATGTTATACATGTACAAATATGTGTACATTCTTAACACATTTATTGCTCTGTCAATGTTAATTTAATTTCTGGCTTGATAATTAATAGAATTAGATAAAGGAAAGAACAAACTGTTGACAGCTATTTAAGGGCATCTAATATTTTGATATTTTCACGAGTACTCGACGCTGCAGTGTAATTTTCTACGTTTAATTGATTTTTATTATTATTAAAGAACAAATAAATCGGTATCAAATATTTGTTTGCGTACAGCCCTGACAACTGTTCAGTGACATTGCGTGCACGTTGGACACGGCGTTTCGACCGTTCGCGAACAAGGTCTTATATTATATATGATAGATATTTGTTAATAAAAATTTATGTCAGGTACTATGTCCGGTGGCGGTAAGACTACAATGCGCGGTAGGATGTCCAGTTCAGTTCAACAAGATACAAGTGAACAAGACCCTAGAGCTATACAGGAGAGTGAGAACAGACTTGCTGCTTTAGAACAAAGGTACTGTAATTCATAATACAAGAAAATATTGGGCTACATATTCTCGAAGACAGAACTATTCAGAGAACTTAACTTCATCAAACCATTCGGGGCTGTTAAAAAAATATGAATTTCAAATTAGATTTTTTTTATGAGCTGCTTGTAACAGTTCTACCAGGATCCATATACATATTAAAAGTGAATTATACCAAATGAAATATTTATTGAAATGTTCACAGATTAACGGACTTGCGTTCAGAGCAATCTACGCTGGAGGAAACATGTGCAAATCTAAAACAAAGTATAAACGAAGGACGCACTAAACTGAACAAACTTAATTTCGAACTGAAAAGTTTAACTGAACAAGTACCTGTTATGAAGGTAATTACCGTCCTACACTATTTTAAAATCATGGAAAACTAAGTGAATACTTGTAGATGATGTTATAATGATTAACATAACATAACTTTACGACTTTTTCTATCTGAAGGTGTAGGCAGTCCCAAATGGGATAGGTGGCAAACCTATGGCCATACCGGGCATAAAGTTTTTAGTCATCGATATTCATCACAAAATTTATCGAAATTAATTTCGGAAATTCATTGGCGTGTGCCAGGATTCGAACCTGCGACCTCTGGATTCAGAGCCGTGTATTCGACCACTGGACCACCGAGACTATTAAATTATTAATCAAGATAATAATATAATAATAATAATAGCCTTTAATCAGATCCATTAGTACAGAACAGTATAAAACAAAAAAAAATTAAAGCTTTTCTTTTGCTAGTCCATTATTTGATGTTTGCTTATTTTCTGAAGATCTGTTTGCCAATCGGCAAAGGCCTCCTCCAAATTAATCAAGATACTTGTACCTTAAAGTTGGGAAGATATAAAGGCTTCTAGTTTGATAGATTTTAACTTGTTTCCTAAACAAAGTTTTTATAGATTAAAACAACTTTTAGGATTATATCGCGCGTTTCGAACTCTTTACAGAGAAAGACTCTTTAAAGAGTCGAAGAAGAACTCTTTAAAGAGTTCGAAACGTCGGGAAATAAATATAAATAAGCAATAAATAAACGCGATATAATCCTAAAAGTTGTTTTAATCTATGAGTGAGATTCGCGAAAGTCTTAGAAATAAATACAAAGTTGTTATCTTAAACATGAACTTTAACTATTTTGACAGAATCAAATAAAACAACAAGAGACTAAAGCTTCAAAATGCAAAGTAGATCCAGTGAGGAAAGCCGAATTAGAAGGAGTTTTAAATGTAGCCGAAGAGAAACTTGAGAAAGCGAGAGAAGACGCTTCTAAAGTGAGTGAGCTGCTGATTTCAAACTAACTAATAGCAATTTAAGTAATTTTGCAACAGTGCTGCTTGACAAGTTTTAAGTACATTTTACAGTTTTATGTTTTTATTTTTATCCGTACAGGAGGGCTAACGAGCAAGTGGGTCACGTGATCGTACGTAATTTCTCACTGCCCATGAACACCGTGTTGCGTTGCCGTCCTTCAAGGGAGTAGGATAGAATAGTATGGGGAAGAGAGTGGGCCTCTGGATAACTCTCTCACCGAACGAAACGCGGCCACTTCACGCCGATATTCCGGAAAGTCAACGCAAACACCATATCTGTTGAGGTGTACATGGGTGACGCTTGTCGTTTATCCTCCATAACAAAACCATTATTAGATATGTATGAAAATGTAGGCAGCGTTAGTTAGTACCTTTGTATGAAAATGTAACCAGCGTTAGTTCATATCATTAAACACAAAGTAATTTGTCCAGAGCTCTGAACACTAGTCCGCGTGTCAAATCATTGCTATGAAGATGATTAATCAAGTGGTATTATTAAACAACAGTTCTTATTATAGGTAGAAGATGAAGTAAAGAAAGTGGATGAAAAAATATCAGCCGTGGCCGGTGGTAAAGTGAAAGAACTACAGAAGAACGTTGATGATCTCACCAAGAAGATTGATAAAGTATCCTCCGAGATCACGAAACTAAGGGTCGCTATAAACACTAGTATTAGGTGATATATCCTTTTGTTGAACTTGAGAATTGTAAGCTTTGGACAGTATCCTATTGACTTAATTCGACAGCCTAAAAGTTAAAAAAATTCTTGAATAGCATTAATTTTCACACAATTGTCTTATATAGTTTGTGCATGTAATATAGATGATCTTGGGCTTTTACAGCATGTAATTTAAACGAATGTTTTCCGAGATATTGCAGTATTAACATAGCGGGACAGCATTTACGTCGCGCAGTAGTACAGGCCAAGACGCGTACCGATCAATTTAGCCTCATGATATACAAAATTACTCATTCATTACTTTTGATGCGGAACAAAGTTCGCCGGGTCAGCTAGTAATTTCTTAAACTAGCTAGCTTGTTACAGAAATGCTAAAAAATCCAAAGACAAAATCAATCAGATGGAGGCTGATTTGAAGGAAACGGAGAAGAATCTAGAAACGCTTGGCAATCAAAAGAAACAACTCACTTTGGATACTCAACAATATACCAAGGAAGTGGAGGAGGTCGGTACATTTAAAATACTTAATATAAAATTGAATTTACATAATTGAACTATGTATCTATGAATATTATCTCAATCAAATGAATGTTTAAAAAATGTTGGAATTTAGACCATATTATTAGTCTCGGTGGTCCAGTGGTCGAGCACACGGATTCTAAATCCGGTGGTCGCGATCTCCAAAAAGTCATTGGAATTTTCGAAATTAAATTCGAAAGTTATGTGTGATAAATATCGATGAATAGAAACTTTATGCTCGGTATGGTAATAGGTTCGCCACCTATTCCATTTGGGACGTAAACATAACGGCGAGTCGAGGCTTAACAGCCACTGCCTACACTTTAAGGTAGAAAAAGGCGTGAAGTTATGTTTATGTATGTATGTTAAGACCCTAAGTATGTTTAGAATTCAAAATTACACAGCCTAATACTATACTTTTGCAATTTGGCTTTAAAGACAAAGAAATGCCTTAGAGCAATATGGATCTTGTGATGCCCCAAAATATTAAATAGCCTCTTGATAAATTACTTGTTTTACAGCTTGAAGAGCAAATATCGGAAGGTGGATCCGAGTTTTCAGAGCTGAAACAAGAAATATCAAAGTTGCAAACTAAGGAGAACAAGATTAAAAGTGAACGGTTAGAATTGAACAATTCTGTCAGCAAGATGGAGAAAACGATTCAGGACTGTAAGAGCAAGACACCAATGTGGGAGAGAGAGGTGAATATGTTTGTATTATTAAAATTTAAAAGAGAAGATAGAAAGAAATTTGGAAAGAGAGTGTCGGTGTAAAAGTAAGAAAGGGCATGCTCCGATGGTTCAGACATGAAGAAAGGATGGATGAAGCAAGATTGACTAAGTAGATATACAATGCAAAAGCGGATGGATGTAGGAGTCGCGGACGGCCTAGACACATTATTCCATGACCAAATAGAACGTGTTCTATAGGAAGGTGATGTTAGGAGCCTCTAAAAATCGACGCGCGTGCTTGAAAAGAGTTATGAAAGTCAACCCTCTTCTCAGCAAAAGTAAACAAAGCTCTTACCCTCTCCCCGTAATTACGTAATCATTTTCAACTAATAGGTCTCTTATCTTTTCATTGTAACATTTTTATTGCCATGTGTATAAAAAAATAAATAATTACCGATGATTGGTTGGATCTTAATTGTGATTGTCGAGTATTCTGTTTGCTACACCTTTTATTCACCAACCTACTGATTTGTTTTCAGTAGTGATAATAATATTGTTATTTATTTGAAATGGTTTGAAAAGAGTATTTGGCACATGACTTTCTTGCCCGATTCTTCTCATGATAGCCCCTACACTCGGAATCGGGCCGCTAGTGGCGATTGCGTCCGTGTCTTTTTTTGTTCCACGGAGGCACTTTCCACAAGCGCTCGTGTTTGTTTTTTATTTAATTTTAAATCATATGTTATCTGTACTTGTTGACTATTTTTAAGTGTCTGTGAAGACCTATAAAAATAAAGTTATTTTGACTTTGACTTAATTATTATCTAGAGCCCACCACCCCATGTCAAATTAAGCAAAGCAAAGACCCCCCCCCGGCCCTCCTATAGTGCTTACGTAATACTTGAACGGACCCTATGGTATTGATACTAGTATTTTATTACTGACAGTATTTATTGTAAATCTGACACCAAATTCTCTGTATGTATCAATGGCCCAGTTAATAAGCTATCAGAGGTATCTAAAGTATGGTGCATGGTTTCTACAAATATTTTTCAGATCAGTGATAAATATTGATGATGAATTAATGGTCTCGAATGTATGGCAATAAGTTTCGTCACCTTTTTTATACATACATACATAACTTCACGCCAAATGCCTTGCGGGGTAGGCAGAGAGAACAGGGCGCCATAAGGCACGATTCTTACTCACTTTACTCGCTCCTTTCATGCACGCGCGTCGTTTTTGAGGCTCCTAACATCACCTTCCTCCAGAACACTATTTGGTCGTGGTTTGTGTGTCTTGGCAGTCCTCGACTCCTACATCCAATCTTAGTCAATCTTGCATCATCCATTCTTTCTACATGTCCGAACCATCCTATTTTTGAATTGTGTGTATTTAACAGAAGATTTATTTTAGTTAGCAGCCTTGAAACTGGAAGACCCTGGTTTGGAAGGTATACCAGGTGTTGAACCCGTGGTGCCTTTAGTGCGCCACACTCCCGAGGATCTAGAGGAAATAAGCGTCGAGGAGTTGCGTAATAGACTGAACGTACAAAAGACCAGGGCCGGTGATACGAAGCCCAATATACAGGCTATATTAGTAAGTATTTATTTTGTGCATTTGTATAAATGTACATCATAACTTCACGCCAAGTCACTTGCAGGGTAGACAGAGAGGACAGAGCGCCATAAGACTCTTACCCGCATCACTAGCTATTTTGTCTTGGTGAAAAAATAAAAAATATTAGTATAAGTTCACAATTTTTAAGTGCCATAAACATAACTTCACGCCTTTTTCTACCCGAAGGTGTTGGCAGCGGCTGTTCAGCCTCGTCTTGCGGTTATGTTTACGTCCCAAATGGAATAGGTAGCGAACCTATTGCCATACCGGGATATCCGCCGATAATATCACACAAAACTTCCGAAAATAATTTCGAAAAATCATTGGTGTGAGCCAGGATTTGAACCGCGACCTCTTGATTCAGAAGCGGGGTGCTCGAATACCGGACCACCGAGACATTATGTAAAGTAGTCATTTATTTTTAGGACTACAAAGCAAAAGAGGAACTGTATTTAAAGCGTGCAGCTGAATTAGATGAAATTACTCAAAAGAGAAATGAAATGAGGCAAGTTCACGCGGATTTGAAAAAGAGAAGATGTGACGACTTTACAGCAGGTAAGTAATATTGTAAAATGAGTTTCCATTATAAAAAAACGGGTCAGAGTGGGTACATTCAAAAACTCGCGCCTGTATCGTATAGGGGTAGGCAAAGAATTTGGCTTAACACATCTACTATATATTTTATTGCTTGTTACATTTATGTTTTCCGTTGAAACCATTTTTTTTTAAATTTATTTTACGGCATTGGATACAAGTCCTAGGGTCATTATTAATAACTTTTACGAAATTTTGCCGTTTTTAGGTTTCAACACAATATCAGGCAAGTTAAAAGAGATGTACCAGATGATAACATTGGGAGGTGATGCTGAGTTGGAGCTTCTAGACTCCATGGACCCATTCTTGGAGGGAGTCATCTTTAGGTAAACCGCTACACAACAGTTTTCCTTTCATCATTATGATAATATATCTTTCTCATCTTTCTGCCACACTAATGTCAGTCTTGCCACAAATTTCTGTAAAAAGTCGTAGTCTTATGTAGTGCATTTTAGTAAGCAAATTTTACTTAACTACTAATGTTACAGATGAAATCTTCTTGTATTAAAAAAAAATCCTCAATAAAAAGAAATGACAATATTAATGCCAGCAATAATATCATCCGCCGTGCCATCTATACTAATATTATAAAGAGGAAAGATTTGTTTTTGTATGTAACGAATAAACTCAAAAATTACTGGACCGATTTCAAAAATACTTTCACCATTGCAAGCACCATTGAACATTTCATCATTGAAAGCTGCATTCACCCAGAGCAACCATAGGTGTTGTACATGTTTGTACGCGAAAAATACCGCGAGGCGGATATATATATATATATTTTATGGGATAGGAGGGCAAACGACCAGGCGTGTTTACCTGATGGTACGCCGCCCATGGACACCAGCAACACATATAGTGTTACTGTTGCGTTGCCGACCTTTAAGGGATAGGAAAGGACGGGGAAGGGGGGTGGGCACCTCTCTCCCCGAACGAAACGCGTCATGAGCCACTTTACGTCGGTCTTCTGAGAGGTCGTGGTATTTCACCGGTCGAGCCGGCCCATTCATACAGCGAACTGCTTGGCTCTACCACTTTCTATTTTTTTTTTTTTTATAATTTCAGTGTTCGTCCTCCCAACAAATCGTGGAAGAATATATCTAATCTGTCCGGAGGAGAGAAGACTTTGTCGTCATTAGCTCTAGTGTTCGCGTTACATTACTACAAACCTACTCCATTGTATGTGATGGATGAAATAGACGCTGCATTGGACTTTAAAAATGTATCTATAGTAGCTAATTATATAAAGGTTAGTATAAAATTGCTGTAACATTTGATTGCCATTCTTTAGTCACAAAGAAAAAGTTCACGGCAACGTTCAAGACACCATTCCTAGAAAACACCAGAAGTTTCGATTTTCGGCATAGAATTGATTGGTGACGGGGTTAATTTACATGTAAAACATATGAAGAGATATATTTTTCTTACGTCGTTTATTTCGTGATTCGAGGTGGGTACGAGGAGTGCCTGTATATAATATCAATAATCATCATAAGTTCGCTTTACCTATCGACAACTGATTAATAATCCATAAAATCTGAATCAGGTACCCTTATACATTATGAATTTTAAAAAATACCTTTAAGTAATTAACATCCGAAGGAGTAGTAGGTACAGCAGATAGTTTGATATTATGAAAATGAGGTAAGGGTCCATTAAAGTATTACGTAAACAGATTTATGACAATTATTTACCCCCCACCCCCCTTGTCAGCAAAAATAAGCAAAGCTTTATCCTCTCCCCTATAATTACGTAAACATTAAAAAAAAATCTCAAAGGACTATTTACAAGACTGCTCCAAGGGCTGTTTTGGATAATTGATGAATTTGGAAACTACTGATGACTTCATGATCATTTGGACCCCCTTACCCCCCATGTTATCCGAAATAAGCAAAGCTAAGACCTCCCCGCCCCCCTATAGTGCTTACGTAATACTTGAAGGGCCCCTTATCATAATATCAGATATGAATTCCTTAATCATCAATTCAAACTTATTGTTATATACCAAGATTCGAATCCTGAGTGAACTTAACCACTAAAATATACAGTGTTAGAGTTCTTATTCTTTTGATTTATTTCAGGAACGTACCAGAAACGCTCAGTTCATAATAATCTCATTGCGATACAATATGTTCGAGGTATCCAACCGTTTAGTTGGTATTTACAAAACCGAAGACTGTACAAAATCTATAACAATTGAGAACAAAGTGCCAGATCCGTTGCCAGATATTGATGTTGCGTGATCAGTATACAGAGGGGTGAAGCTAGTTTCTTTCCCTATCTTTGTGATATTGCTCCGAATTAGTTAAATGTCAAAGTGATCTAAGACCATGTATTTATCGACAGTAAAATTGTGTATATAGTGAAGGTGCATATCAAGAATAACTGATTATGGTGCAAATACACAATATATGTTATTTGATAGTATTGCCCTATTGCTGTCCCCTTGTCCTGAGATTATGATAGCATCACAGATGTCAGTTTTTAATGGAGCAAAGTCAAAACCATTTTCTAAGCCAAGGGTTCATGAATATCTAGAACACGGGCACATCCATGCAATATTTTCTAAAGATTTTTTTTTTAAAGTTAAGAAAGTGTTTTTTTTTTAATATTTTTTATAAGTACAGAATTTTATATGCTCTTTTTGTGTCCACACAATATGTATCTCTATTTTATGAAATAAATTAAAAATATTGAAGGAAAGTAATATGGACGAAGTAATTATGTCCACAATAAGCATCTGTCCAATTGCAACATTGTCCACCCCAGAATCTAATCTGAGATGGAATACATACAATAATAATAAAGAAATATGCAGTGGGACCAACAAGGAATTATTAGTATACACAGCATACTTAAAGCACACTGCTGCTCATTAACTTTGGAATTAGAAAAGAAATTATTAATTAATATGGACCATGTCTTTATAATATACCTAACGATTTGAATTCCTTTACTGTCCTTAAATTCTGTTATATTTACTGTGTCCACAAATTATATATAAAACAATAATCAAAGAATATTGTTATAGATTTTTATTTTAAGTTCATCAATATCTCTTCCTATCCTTCTAATTTCAAGTTTCAGAAAGAAAAAAAAATGGTGAGTAACATTTTGGGTTCATGATTTGATATTCGATATTTGGCCTACAGTTACAGATAGTTGCTGAACATTCGTGTAACCTTTCAAACCACGAAGTTTAGATACACGGGTGTCGGTCGCTTTTCTATAATAATAATGCACACAATAATAAACTGAGATCTTATTTTTCTTCTGCAACTGGCTGCTCTAGAATTTTGCACGTAACCATGATTAACGTAACTTATGTGTAATTATTATTTAGTATACGTAAACACGCGTTGAAAAGTCGAGTGCTTTTCGAAAAATGGCGCCCTCTACCGGTGAGGGTTCTTTCCCCTGAATGGAGACCATTCGTAAAACATTACGTTAATTACGTTTGGACTCCTATGCATCTATAATGTGTATATATATGTACTCTTAGATGTTACATAATAGGAAAAGGGAAAAAATAAAAATATACCACTTAAGGACAACATTAATATAATATTTTGACAATAATATTTCATAGTTACAAGTAGGTACCTATAGGTTTTAAATACATACAGTATTGGCATAAAAAAGACATGATCTGATCATGTGAATAGAAATGGTCATTGCAAGTCAAACTAAATTATTTATCAACTTTGAAACATCAGAATTAACTGCCTGAACCGCATGAACCACATCGATCAATGGATCTAAATTGCTCATTTGTATCTTGTTTTTAAGCAGACAATCACTCCAACTGCCAATATTGATATTATTATCCATAGTTGCATGTGGTTTGCTTGAAAACATTTCTATAACGAATAATACTTTAGTAACAAATGTTTACGACCATTCTATAATTTAGTGTCAGACTGCCTGCTACTATGTAAACATGTAGAGATATTATGTCGACTAATTATCATCAAGTCAGTCGGTGATATCAATATCATGCAAAGGCAATCATTGTTTCATTTTTATACGAAAATAAATGTTATTTGTTAATAGATAGCTACAAAGATGCTTGCAATCAGAAGTGGGATAATTGAGAGTTATTTCAATTGAAATTATTACGTACATTTACAATACTGTGCAAAGTGTATATTATGTTGGATAAATAAATAATAAAGTTCCAGCAAAAAATTTACTTGGATAAAGATAAAAATAACAAAGAGTGCATTTTGTTCGATTTCATCAATATCCATCATAGTTATCTTTAACGGGCGAAATATATGCACCAGGCCTGACCTACAATTTTTAAGAATTGATCTATGTGTAGCAATTTTATTCAGCCTTTGCTATGACTTTCCTGTTTGGAATAACATCTATGAGTGCAGTCTAGGAATTATATTCCACAAATATAGGCAGTAAAATCTATATGGAAAAAGTAAAAGGGTGCTAATAATTAATTATCTAAAAATGATTAATAGTGATAGTAAAACAATAAATAGTTGTATATTATTTTTACCAAATATACATATCATTATTAAAGACTTCGTCTGTGGCTTTCCAGGCATGCTTAAATATTCCAACAGATAGTACCTCTTAGATAATCATACTAAAAGAATATTGATCAAGCAATTGTATAAATGAAAATTGTTTTTGTTCTACAGTATCTTTACCGTTTTTGTTGAACCAACAGTTTTAAAATCGGGAATGATTACTCTAAACTATAATTTTATCAACTTTAATTTCGGCAGCCAGTTGTCAATAAAAATTGAATAAATATGCTCATAATAATAAATTTATTCTGTATCATTTTCTTGGCTGAGTTCATCGTGATTAAATTTTGCAATCATTGATCAGTCTTAATAAAATTATCCATTAAAACACAATGTGATAAAGACTGCAAGCAAGCACTGTTCTTTATCAATTCAATTTAAAATCGAAAAGTTACTTTTTAAGTAGCATTACTTGTCAGCCATAGACAAAACCACGTTTGTATAACAAAACTAGGAAAATAGTGAACCAGTACTATATATACATTATACCTCTTGCACCAAAACCATTACTTCAGGCTTCAAATATACATCTTTATTTGGACTGCTCATTATTTGTTCTGCCACTGATGAGTGCCAAGCGAACGTGAGCACTGTTGCTGGGACCAGTCTTAGATCAATAAGGGTTTTATTCCCATCCTCTTCGATGATCAACTTGTTGCCTGTAGGTGTGTTCAGAACGAATGGTAGGCCGCTATTTTCAAGATTTTCTTGAACGAATTCGTGAATATCGTTGTAGCGTTCGTAGACTGAGAATGTTCCCTGAGAAAATGTATACTTTAATATAGCTTATCGCTTAACGAGAAAAGATTCGGGCAAATCTTATTAATAGTTTTTTTATAAACAATATTTTTTTAACATAACATAACTTCACACCTTTTTCTACCGAAAGGGGTAGGCAGTGGCTGTTAAGCATCCACTCGTTGTTATGTTTACGTCCCAAATGGAATAGGTGGCGAACCTATTGCCATACCGGGTACAAAGTTTTAGTCATTGATATTTATCACACACAACTTTCGAAATTAATTTCGACAGTCATTGGTGTGTGGATTCAAGCCCGCGGCCTCTGGATTCAGAAGCCGTGTAAATATACTATATCGATACCTTAATATGCAGACCTACTAACTCCACTATTTTTCGAAAATGAAAATTTTGATACCAATAGACCACAGAAATAGATCAAGATAGAACGGCCGCGATATCATATTTCCATACATTTCGAGCGTGTCACTTTTTTGAAAAACCACGCCCACAGCGTGACGTCATTTTCATTGTGAGCGGGGCGACTAGTTAGGAGACACACACATTAGATTATCGATGTTAATATCGGCAACGTATGTTAATTTTATTATTTTTATATTTTACCAACTTTATTGATTTTGTGTAACGATAATCATAGAAAGTAAAACATGTTAAATACTTTAATCCGACATATTAAAACCTAAAACATATTTTTCCAACAGTATATAAAGTTTAGTTATAATTATTATACTGTCCTTGAAACTATACATATTTATTAAATATTTGCCTTTTTGTAAGGGTTGGCCTCACAGTCCTGGTTAAATAACGAAGCCGAACGTCTACATATACCTCGGTTACTGCCCGTTTGAGAAGAACGAAATGATTTTCCATCGGCGATTGGTCAAATTGGAAAACTTATACTGTCAAATAAACTGCTGCCAATGTAATTACAAAGCACTTTGGTTGAAATTTGTGGTGTTAGAATAAAGTAGGGACAAAGCAAGACATGAGCTGATACTCAAATTATTATTGAATTAATTTATCGATAAGTCCTAAGACTCAACGATACATGGAGTGCCCATCTCTAACATTCGAAGGCCAAACACAGCGATTAACAGACACAACGATCAACTAGCAGGTGTATTGTGTATTTCGTTTGATTCGACGTACATTCCGCGTATAATTTATACGCGCAATGTTTTTGTATACGAGCGTTGAATGCGGACAGCAATGGATATTTATCATAACGAAAAAATATACAACTTGTGATCGTAATTATTGAACATAGTAAAAGTAAAACAATAATTTATAATCTCAAAAAAATACTTTCTACTGATTTTCTGTACTTACTGATCATACGAAATATTTCCTTTTTTCATATTTCATTCACTACTTTTGTTTTTAGAATTTGCCACAGCATAATAAGGCATATATGTGACGTTTTATCTATTTTTTTACGTCCTGAACGCATGGCAGGAACGCTCGTTGCGTAATGAGAGCGAGGTTCGAAAAGCATGCAATATAGTGCATGGTTTTGGCACGCTTGCCACGCCTATTCGCCGTTCTATCTTGATCTATTTCTGTGCAATAGACACTAGATAATATCTAGTATCTGCTGGTATCAAAATGCCATTTTCGAAAAAAGTGGAGTTAGTAGATTTGCATATTAAGGTATCGATATATAAACTACCATTGTTTTTTTAATAACAATATTTTTTTCAGTGATTAAAAGCGATACATTTTAAAACTTATGTGCTTAAAATAAGTAATGAATTTAAACATTAAGTTAATAAAGAAAAAATACCTGCAGCAGTATACCGTCTGGAAAGCGCACTCTTATGATGGCAAATTTATATTTACGCATCTCTCTGATTTCATCTTTTTCTCTCATAGCTTTAGTTCTTAACATTTGACTTCTTTCAATGGCCTCAGTCCTGTGAAAATGCATTATATATCTAGAATAATTTTCTTATGACTGGTGTAAAGAGGAAACGCTGTCGCTAATATTACCTATTTTTACCCCTGCCTAGCAACCACTGCAGGAAGTTTATATTATTTGCGACAGGAATTATAAAGATTTTTTTAGCATAAAATATACCATTCTCTTGTAATAGAGGATTATGTTATTTTTCCTCATTATTTTTATCTACTTTTACTAACATTATTCATCATTCATCATCATTAGCCTATTGCAGTCCACTGCTGGACATAGGCCTCTCCCAATGTGCGCCACAACATCCGATTCTCTGCCTTCCGCATCCAGTCTTTTCCAGCAGCCTTTCTGAGGTCGTCTGACCATCGGGCTGGTGGGCGTCCTACGCTACGTTTACCAAGACGCGGTCTCCACTCAATGACCTTCTAGCTCCATCTACCGTCGGTCCTTCGGCAGATATGACCAGCCCATTGCCACTTCAGCGAGCTTATTTTGCGAGCTATGTCGGTTACCCCAGTTCTCTGGCGGATATACTCATTCCTGAGTTTATCCTTCAGAGATAGCCCGCTCCATAGCTCGCTGAGCGACTTTAAATTTGTGGACTAGCCCCACCGTGAGTGTCCACGTTTCGGCACCGTAGGTCATTACCGGTAGGACGCACTGGTCAAAGACTTTGGTCTTCAGACATTGCGGTATAGGCGAGCTGAAGACCCGACGCAGTTTGCCAAATGCAGCCCAACCCAGCTGAATCCTCCTTTCGGCCTCCTTCTCGAAGTTTCGTCTACCTACCTGGATAGTTTGGCCTAGGTAGACGTATTTGTTTACGACTTCGAGAACTGACCCTTCGACGCTTATCGGTCCGGGCACGACATGTTCATTGAACATGACTTTGATCTTGTCCAAGTTCATGCCCAAACCGACACGCCGGGAGGACTCGTCCAGGCTGCGCAGCATTCCGCTTAACTGTTCCAGCGACTCTGCCATTACAACGATATCGTCGGCAAACCGAAGATGTGAGATGTACTCACCATTCACGTTGATACCCTGTCCAGTCCAATCCAGGGTCTTGAAGACGTCCTCTAGAGCGTTGGTGAAGAGTTTGGGAGATATGACATCTCCCTGTCTTACACCTCGATTCAGCTCGATAGAGTTCGTCACCTGGTCCTGTATCTGGACAGCCATCGTGGCGGTGTCATACAAGCATCTCAACACCTCGATATAACGCCAGTCAATCCGACATCGCTGCAATGCATCCAGAACTGCCCAAGTTTCGATGGAGTCGAAGGCTTTTTCATAATCCACGAATGCCATACACACTTAATATCCTACTTAAGTGACAGGTTACAGTTTGCTGATATAAGTGGAGTGAGATCATCTGGATCATCGGTGACTATGGGCGTTCCCCAGGGTTCGATACTTGGCCCCTTATTATTTAATATCCATATTAATGACTTGCCCTTTTGCGTACAGAAGTTTTGTAACGTTGTACTATTTGCCGATGACACATCACTTCTCTTCAAGGTAGACCGTAAAAAGAGTATATTTGATGATGTAAATTGTTCTCTCACACAAGTTCATGAATGGTTCACGGCTAATAATTTAGTTCTAAATGCGAATAAAACTAAAATAATAAAGCTCACTATGCCTAGTGTTAAAGGTCCGGATATAAGTATAGCTCTAAATAATAAAATTCTTGACCCAGTGAAGTCTACTGTATTCTTGGGTATTACCTTAGATAATACGCTACAGTGGGGTCCACAAATAAAGTCTTTAGCGGGAAAACTTAGCTCTGCTGCTTACGCGGTTCGAAAAGTTCGACAGCTTACCGATATTGTAACCGCCAGAATAGTTTATTTTAGTTATTTTCATAGCGTTATGTCATATGGTATATTGCTATGGGGCAGAGCAGCTGAGATTCAGTCCATTTTCGTTATTCAGAAACGAGCAATACGGGCAATTTATAATTTGGGTGCTAGGGTCTCCCTCAGAGAACGTTTTAAGGAAATTGGCATTTTAACGGTTGTCTCCCAGTTTATATATGATAGCATCATGTTTGTGAGGAGAAACTTAGATAAATATACAAAACATAGCGATGTACACAATTTTAATACTAGAGGCAAGCATAAGCTTGAATTACCGTATCATCGCCTCCACAAGGTACACAAGTCTTTTTTGGGAATAGGTGTACAGTTTTATAATAGGATACCTGCGCATATTCTGGATTTGTCTTATGATCGCTTTAGGCGGGCTATGAAGGGTCGTCTCATTGGTGGTGCATACTACACCATCAACGACTTCATGACTGACAAGTCGGAGTGGGACCGTCAAATTGCTTGCTCAACGCGGATTTTGAAGTTTGTGTGTTGGAATTTGTTCACTTTTTCGGAGTGGAGGCGTTCTGTAATAATTTCTGATAGCTTTTTAACTGTAAATTTGCCTTGATATGGTGTTCACATATATAATAGAAACTTATTTTTTTTTTATCTTTTATTATTCGCCACAATTTTTGCACAACGTTACCACTCTAATTAAAAGGTGTCGCGTCAGTTGTGCTCGACTACTGTGATCGCATAGAATTTCTTAGTTAACTTGTAGAACGTTGATTTTAATTTGGTTGGATCTTAATTGTGATTGTCGAGTATTCTGTTTGCTACACCTTTTATTCACCAACCTACTGATTTGTTTTCAGTAGTAATAATAATATTGTTATTTATTTCAAATGGTTTGAAAAGAGTATTTGGCACATGAGTTTCTTGCCCGATTCTTCTCATGATAGCCCCTACACTCGGAATCGGGCCGCTCGTGGCGATTGCGTCCGTGTCTTTTTTTGTTCCACGGAGGCACTTTCCACAAGCGCTCGTGTTTGTTTTTTGTTTTTTTTTTTTATTAAATTTTAAATCATAATGTTATCTGTACTTGTTAACTATTTTTAAGTGTCTGTGAAGACCTATAAAAATAAAGTTATTTTGACTTTGACTTTGACAGCGGCTGATTGTACTCTTCGGTCTTCTGTACAATCTGCCGAACAGTATGGATGTAGTCCACAGTACTAAAGCCTTTTCGAAACCCGGCCTGCTCCGGAGGCTGGAATTCGTCGAGTCTTACAGCGAGACGATTCGTGACGACCCTCGAGAACAACTTGTAGATATGGCTCAGGAGTGAGATGGGTCTGTAATTCTTCAGTAAGGTTTTATCACCTTTTTTGAAGAACAGCACCACCGCACTCCTGCCCCAAGCCTGTGGTGTTATGCCCTGGTGTATGACGGAATTAAAAAGGCTTGCTAATTCCTTTAGGATAGGAGTCCCGCCGGCTTTTAGAAGCTCTGTAGTAATTCCGTCATCACCGGGTGCCTTGCTGTTCTGGAGTTGCCCGAGAGCCGCACTAATCTCGCTTTCAGTGACATCGGGAATGTCCTCACTATAGTGACGCGTTAGCGGGGCTCTGTGGTCATCATCGCTGTGTCTCGTCGACTTGGTCATCCGTGTGGAATAAAGGAGCCCATAAAAAGATTCTATCTCTGCGAGAATCTCAGGCTTAGAGGTGAGGACACGTCCATCCGCAGTTTTCAGCTTCGTCAGATGGGGCCTTCCAAGCTGCTGAGCGAACACTTCCGACCCTTTGTTGCGGTCGATCGCGTCCTCGATTGCTCGAGTATTCGATCGACGAAGGTCGCGCCGCATCAGCTTTCTAATACGCTGGTTTAGGATTTTCCATTCTGACGAAGACAGCTGATCGGATGGAGTTTCTCGCCTTTGCCTCATCAGCTCGAGTGTCTCAGCAGAGAGCTTGGACTCCTTTTTCTGCGATCTCGGGAACAGCCTTTGAGACACTTTCCTCAGCGTGTTGACCACAGTGTCGACTTTTTCGTCCACGTTGCCTGTGGTTTCCAGCAGATCGAATCGATTTTTAAGTTCCGTTTGGAACTTTTCGGTTTCGGCTATTTGGAGTGGCGTAGGTCGGAGAATAGACCTTATCTTCCGGGTCCTTTCAGCTTTGAAGTTAATGTTTAGAGAGCCTCGAAGAAGTCGGTGATCACTTCCAGTATTGAACCTGTTGATCACAGAGACATCTCTAAATATATGCTTACTATCCGTAATGATAAAATCTATCTCGTTCCTTGTCACAGAATCGGGGCTTCGCCAAGTCCACCTCCTGTGGAGACTCTTCTTGAAGAAAGAATTCATCAAGAAAAGCCCTTCAGACTCCAGGAAGTTGACCAGCATCTGCCCCCTGTGATTCCGGCACCCCAAGCCATATGGACCGATTTTCGTTTCGCCGCGTTCTTGTACTCCCACTTTGGCATTGAAGTCCCCCATAACAACGGTGTAGTGAGCCTTGGCGGTACCATGTATTGCTTTTGCAATATCTTCGTACATCGCCTCGGCTATAGTATGTCGAGGTCGGCGCATACACCTGTATTACCTTCAGGGTGTACCTGTTGGTAAGTTTCAGTACAAGGTACGCTACCCTGGTCGACACACTACTGATCTCCACAACGCTGCTAACGAGGTCCTTGTGAACGAGGAAACCGACACCCCCCTGGGAGAGCTGGTCACCTTCCCGAAAGTAGAGTAAGTTGCCTGACTGTAGGGTTATCGTGTCCTCCCCCTCTCGCCGGACTTCAGATAGCCCTAGAATATGCCAGTTCAAGCAACCCAGCTCTACCTCGAGTTCGGTGAGGTGTTGGTCCAGCCGAAGACTGCGTCCATTATAAGTGGCCACAAGTAGTTGTTTTTGGCAGCCTGCCGTAACCCGGAGATTCTTAGCACCCCCTGTCCCACCGTTACCACGACCGCTGCCTTGGCCGGGAATAGTGGGACCACCGGGAACTGGGGGCCGTTGCATTGGTGCTATTTTTATTTGGGAGGTTTATGCCCATAGTCCCCACGCTGGGCAAACGGGTTGGAGACCGCAGGGGTAAACCTTTTTTAGATAGGGACGCTGCTGCCCGCCCCTACCAGGAACATTTAGGGTGACCAATATTTTATGAATGGTTATACCGCCATTCTTCGGTGTAGTGCTGTGTAAGCTTGTCAGCCATATGTTTTTCTTTCGCTCCCGGCTGACTGAGAGCAGCTACACTAACATTATTATCATAATTAAAATATTTGTACTTCAATTTAGACCAGTCGTTTCCAAACTTATTTTGTCTACTGCCCACTTTGAAAATAAATATTTTTTTAGCGCCCCCATTTTTTCACCTATTTAAAAACCACTAGTATACCCGTAGTACAAATCACCAATGACTGATTTAGACACCCATTGTAATTTATAAAATGACAATACCTTAACTGATGTTCTCTCTTGATCTCCTCCTGCGATAGTGCATAGAACGACTGTGGCAATTGCACTTTGCATGCCGCTTGGGATGGGAGGAGAACTTGTAAGTTCCTGTCCAACTCCAACTGTATCGGCTCTGCAGTTCTTAGAGCATCTATTAATGTCTGGAATCAAATAGAAAGTTAAAAAGCTAGAATTGAATAAGTTTTGAAATTTATTTTACAAGCCCATGAACTTCATTTTAATGGCTTGGCACACTTCCTAAGCGAAACAACTAAATGCTTTTGGGTAATGGAAACTAGACAAAGGTTATATTTCTTTAAAGTAGAGTAGAGCCACACAGTTCGCTGCATGAATGGGCCGGCTCGACTGGTGAAATACTTTTCGTACCCAAAGGTGTAGGCGGAGGCTGTTAAGCCTCGACTCGCCGAATCGTTTATCGTGGAGTAGGTGGCGGAACCTACTGCTATATTAAGAACCGGGCACAAGTTGATAGTCCAATTCCAAGAAATCATTGGTGTGAGCCTGCAATCAATTCCATAACTTCTGAATCAATGGAAGTACTGGGAAGGGAACTCAACCACTGGGCCATCTGAGACTTTCATATTTTTCCGACATACCCTTCCAAATGTTCAGGAATAATAGACTAATGGTGGTACTAATAAAATCTATAATGATAACTGGTATTAACATACTTACGGTCAAACTTTCAATAGATGGTATATTTTCCTGGTGAAATACTAGATAATCCTCCTCCACTCCATCTACATTGGCCAATTTTTCCTGTAAGAAACCAGCTGCCAAAAGTAGTTCCATTGAACCTTCTATAGGTTGGACTCGTTCAGTAAAAGCCCTGTTTAGCAAAAAAAAGTAACTTCAAACTTAATGTAACACAAAAATATAATGCATATAAAAAAATTGTCAACCCAAAATGTCAGTTCAGGATTATCATAGTTGTTCAATATGATTTTAAAACAGACATCAACTTTTAATAATATGTTCCTTAAAAACCACTAAAATTGGCAAAAGTCTGTCCATTCAGGCCAATGTCAATTTTATATTTCAACATAAAAAAACAAAACCTCACCTATTGCTCATTCTTATCTTCTGATATTTCTCTTCTTCAGGATAAGTGATAATATTTTCCAGATATTTGCATAAAGTTTCAACACATGTGTCAACCTGAAAAAAAAACCAATATAAAGAATTATGTACAGTCTCGGTGGCGCAGTGGCTAACGCCCGCTTCTGATTCAAGAAGTAGTGGGTTCAAATCCTGGCACACACCAATGACTTTTCGAAATTAAATTCGAAAGTTATGTGTGATAAATATCGATGACTAGAAACTTTGTGCTCGGTATGGCAATAGATTCGCCACCTATTCCATTTGGGACGTAAATATAACGGCGAGACGAGGCTTAACTGCCTACACCTTCAGTTGAAAAGGCGTGAAGTTATGTATGTATGTACAATTTTAAATACATACATACGTACATAAACTCACGCCCCATAGGGGTAGGCAGAGACTTTGGCTTTCCACAAGTTACGATCCTGACACATCTCTTTCGCTTCAGCCACAGTCATACATCTTATCATGCATTCGCGCCGGTTTCGGGTACTACGCATTTTGCCTTTCTTAAACAGACCATTTATTTGGTCGTGGTTTATAATTTTAAATTAGATGACTATTTTCTGTTTATTGATTTATGTAATTCTAGTTCTTATCTATATAGATAAGTTTAAGTACATCGGCGCGAATATATATTCGCGCCGATGTACTTAAACCAAAATCATTTAATTAACATTAATGTCGAACTGTTACTTATTAATAACATTTAATTTAGTTAATTACTTTGCACATTATGTGCCCGGTATGGCAATAGGTTCGCCACCTATTTCATTTGGGACGTAAACATAACGGCGACACGAGGCTTAACAGCCGCTGCCTACACCTTCGGGTAACAAAAGGCGTGAAGTTATGTATGTTATGTTACTTTGCACATTAGCTTACATAAAAGACTGAACCATACCTTCTCCTTATTGTTATTACAAGAATGTATAAGAAGACATGCAGTCAGCCCCCTCTCTTCTTCCAGCTGTTCATATAAAAATAACTTTATATTTTTCTTCCATTCATCCCGAGGGAGAATATCATTACTGATCAATGGGCATCTAAAATAATTTAAATATAAAAATGTAATTTCATTTCTATTCGTTACATATTTTTGATGAAAATAATAAAATAGAAAAATAAATGTTTATGTTATTCAAACATATTCTCTCTGCCTACCCCGCAAGGGATTTGGCGTGAAGTTATGTATGTATGTATACTGTTAATGCAAATAAAACAACAGTGTAATCAATGGCCGGCACCAGTAACAGATTGTAAAAAATATATATATTGGTCATAGTTATATTTCACCAATTATATCATGGGTATTGCAAGAAAAAAATATTTTTTTACTTGAAAAACACTCCTGCTGCTGCCATGTTTCTTGGTAAATCCAATTCCTCTTCATGTTTACTCTCAACATTTTGCACTTGTGGTTTAGAAGCACTTGCCTTCTCATTCTCCAATTCTTTCTTTACTTGTGCCTGTAACCAAAATTTATTATGATTGTAT
Source organism: Euproctis similis (assembly GCA_905147225.2). NCBI lineage: Eukaryota > Metazoa > Arthropoda > Insecta > Lepidoptera > Erebidae > Euproctis > Euproctis similis. The sequence continues at coordinate 21,645,080 of LR990106.1, forward strand.
TGATGGTCATTGAATTGTATGTAAATTCTGGATATTTAAAGATCAAGAGTTATGATAGAGAGAAATAAAAATCACTGAATCAGTTAGTTAAACACACACACAAAACCATATATGATATATATTATAATTATATACATTATCGGTGGTCTAGTGATCAAGCATGCGACTTCTGATACAGAGGTCCGGGTTCGGACCTCAGACAAACTGACACTGGCTCAAACCAATGACTGTTCGAAATTGTTTTTAGAAGTTAGATGGGATAAATATTGATGACTGAAAACTTTGTGCCTGGTATGGCAATAGGTTCACCACCTATTCCATTTGGGATGTAAACATAACAGCGAGGCGACGCTTAACAGCCGCTGCCTACACCTTCGGGTAATAAAGGCGTGAAATTATGTTAAATATATTATATGTACTTATCATTTGTAAGTTGATTCGATCAAACATACCTGAATAGCTGCAAGTGAAGTATTAAAAGATGGATTTTCTCTCTTTAGTGATAGTCTAGATAACGCTGCTTCAGCTGCAACCTTGCTTTCCTCCGACAACCCTGATCTCTTTATCGGCGCCTCATTTTTTGATGAATTGGAACTCTGAGTACTGCTAATACTTGCTTCACTTAGCTTATGACCACGACCAGCCAGTTTAAATTTTGCATCAACTTTTTTCTTTTGGAAAAACTTTCTTATTTTGTCAGCCATGACTTTTTTAGATTCGCGGTGTGTGTTCTTTTGGTAGTTTTAATTTAGACACCGACTCTCTTAACTGTTCTATTGTTGCTGATGTTGCTGTTGAGGATTACAGAACAACATTATGAGATATTAGTAAAATACAATATTTCTGCATTTAATTTGTAATATTGTAAATTTGTAATAAATATTTAATGCAAGTATAGTGGCATATTAAATTTTAGAATTTGAATTCGCAATGAATTTATTTTATAAACAAAAAAGAAATTTAAATGGATGGTTATGAAACAATTGACATGATATAATAAGTAATATACTCAACATGTTCACTTTTTTTTAATAAAACAAGTCTTAAGACTACAAATATTATTTATAAGTTATATTTGAAAAATTAAAGTGAATTAAGTGTGCAACAGGAAACAAAGTGACAATTATTAAATATATACATAAAATATTATTTTTGTTATTACAATATGTCTCACCTGATAGCGTGAATAATGCTATATATTTACTATTGTCTGTTTAAGTGAAAATAAAAAATGACTCACCTGGTTTCATAAACCGTTCCGATATTCGATTGCCGTATACACGCCAAGAAACAAATATCAATAATAAAGTAAACAATAAAATAAGGCTAAAAGTCTTCAGCAAAAGAAATTGAAACTCGTTGAAGTGAAAAACTTCAGCGAGTTCTTCATAAAATATTATTTCTGAAAAATTTACGATAGATTTTGGTAAATTTTCAATCGGCAATGACGAGACACACGACTCGAAAAAATTTCTTGCGAAAGACAAAGTATCTTCGACCTGAAGATACAAAGCTTCATAAAGGGTGGAATTGAAAATAGCGTGGTCGAATAAAGACATTACATATGAAATCTCTTAGTTTAAAATTATATTAATTGAAAAATAAAATTGCTCAATGCTCATACTGGCGAACCGGAGGAATCTTGATGACATTGATTGACAGATAACCGTTGTCAATGTCAACTGTCAATCTTTGATTGCCGGGTTAATGCTGTATTTGCCAGTATCAAGTCGCAGAAACAATAGCCCCGAGAAGGTAAATACAAAAAATATGTCTCAATATAGAAAAGACTGGAAAGGATGATGTTTGATTGAGTATGCTTCTGGTAGAAGAAAAATAAAACAGCTACCTACTGATTCTTTATCTACTTCTTATAGATTACCATTGACATCTAAAAGCAAGTGATAATAATTATATCATAGCTATATTGACAGCATCCATGTAATCTTATCTATTTAAATAAACACAGAAAAGAAATGAGATATATTTCAGTACCATTAGTATTATCACCTTGAAATGTGGTTATTGTCATTAAAACAAGTGGTATTTCAGAAATTAATTTCATGAAGATTTAGTTGCTACCTACGTACAACGAGGTAAGTTTTTAGCCTACTGTCATACTCATATCTTGTATAATTCTTTTGTTTTTGTATGAAATAAAGATTTAACATATAGGTAAGATTTTTGAAAATATTTTTTTTATGGGATAGGAGGATAAACGAACAGGCGTGTCACCTGACGGTAAGCAGCCAACGCCACCCATGGACACCAGCAACACATGTAGTGTTACTGTTGCGTTGCCGACCTTATGGAATAGGGGATAGGGAAGGATGGGGAAGGGGGGTGGGCCTCCGGGTTCCTCTCTCACCAAACGAAACGAATCAAGTAAAAGTATTGGTCATCATACGAAAAGTATTTTTTATACGTATTGGATTTTTGTAAGATAGGTAAATAGGTAATCTTGAACCAAATCAACATTAATATATAATAATTCAAAATAAATATCTTATATAATTATGATTATTCAAAAGTCCGATATAAATTAAAACACAATGTCATCCCCGGTACATGTTTTTTTACGGGATAGGAGTGTAAACGAGGAGGCGTGTCACCTGATGGTAAGTGACCAGCGCCGCCCATGGACACATGCAACGTATTTAGTGTTACAGTTGCGTTGCGAACCTTTAAGGGAGAAGAATGAGAAAGGATGAGAAAGGGAGCTGGGCCTTTGGGTACCCCGCTCATTGAACGGAACGCGGCATGAGGTATTTTACGTCGATCTTCTGCTGATGCAGCGAACTACTTGACTTTACCACTATTTTACTTTTTATTTTAAGAAAAAACTAATTTTATCTATAAGTACCAATGCCTTAATGTAACATACAACTACTTCCTATATGTAGGTTAGCAGTGTAGGGTAGGTACAACAAATAGGTCCGGTGATCAAGATATCGTGCTTGAGCACACGCTAAGGTTATGTAAGCGTTTTGCATATTATGGCTTCGTAAAAAGCTAGTGTGTATCGCGATAACCTTACGCCGTGCGTTTCGGGGTGCTAAATAATAGTATTTTTGTGTAAATGTATGTATGAACTGGGGTAGATAGTGGTTTAATGTCTCAAGATAGTACCGCGTCATGGCGATGCGGTGTTACTTTATGAAGTCACAGCTATGTAAAGATAACTTCTGTGTATTAAACTTGGGAGGACAGTTACAATGTTGGTGTATAAGAATTATTTTATAATTGAATTTATTTTATGAGAAAAGATTGCAAATATGCCACTTGATGGTAAGTGACTAGCGCCGCCGAAAAGATTACAGTTGCGTTGCCATCCTTTCATATGGGATATGAGATAGATAGGGGGTGAAGGGGATGAGCCTTCGGATGCGTAGTCTCAAGGAACGAAGCGCTGCATTTTACGTCGTTTTTCTGAGAGGTCATGGTATTTTATTGACCTATTCATGTGGCAAACTAAGCGGCTCTACCACTGTAGGAAATTATTGTATATTATTACTAAGGTGTTACGTTAGTCGGTACTCAGACAGTTAGTCATAAAACAACGTTTACTAGAAGTTGCGCAAATAAAATATAAACGATTGTTTGTAAGTGGCTGGAAAATGCCAGATAATGTTTTACTTGACATCGGGGATCGGAGGATCAGGATTACCAAATTCAAATTCAAAATATCTTTATTCCTTAGACTTTACAAAGTACTTAGAATCGTCATACAAAAATCCGCGGAGCTTAGATTCCCTTTTATCACACTGTTTTGAATGTGAAAGCGGATTTATGTGCCAGTTCTGGCGTCAAGGCTTCTTAAGAAGAACTGGCCAGCAACTCAAGGCCGACTCTTTTCAGTTTAACCATATTTGATAAAGTAAATACAATCAACATAACACAAAAGGAGCAATTCAATTCCAAACGTTTTTATCATTTATGTTATCTGAGATACAGTAATAAGCCCTTTGATGTAGTCTAGTTATAACATATTTCTTAAATTTACCCATCGTTAATTCAACCGCGCGTAGTGGACACAGCAAGTGTGTTTTTATTTATTAATTTTAATTGACGGATATCACTGTTTTTCTTAAATTTAGTTATATTTTTATGAAGATAGATTAGATTTTCATAAATATATTGCGAATGTAACGTCACTATTTGTATCTCTTTAAATTTACTTCTTAGTGTATCCCTGGGACTCATATATATAGATAGCACGATCAGTTCGTTTCTGAAGCATAAAAATCGAGTCAAAATTTTAACAGAATTCCTACACAAATGTTTGAAGTTATTTGCAACAGCTCTTGTTGATACCCACTATTAAGCTGACAAAAGTCACTGTGCAGGACAGTGTATAATAATTAAGATAGTAATATTGTGGACAGTAGTAAATAGTTAATATAGCTTATAAATACATAGTTTCATAATGTAAGAAACTTATAAGGTAACATTACATTCGTTAATCCGTGTACTTACGAGTATGTTAATCGTATTTTTAATAGTTAGCTCACTCACTAATATTAATAATTCGCTATCGTCGTCAAATTTGTAACCGTGGTTTAATAAGGCATATTTAGTTTCCTATATCTAAGGTGCTTTTTAGAAATAATTTCGAAAGTTTCATCTTTCTAATATTGCAAATGAGAAAGTTTGTGAAGGATTGTGAGGATGTTTGTAAGTCAATCACCAGTCAACCGTTGACCGGAATTAGCGGAAAGTTGGCATAAAATTAATACGCAAATTCTCGCTTCAACATAACTTTTATCCCAGTAATATGTTGGGATAAAACTTCAACTTGAATATTATTTGAAAAGGATTATATTGACCTTTGTTCGTTAATGACTCCTTAATTATAAAACTATACAATCCATATTTCCTGGGGACAATTTGTTCCCTTTTATATTTTTGTGTTCTTTATTTAGAACATCCCACCTTTTCTACCCAAATGTATAGGCAGCGACCTTTAAGCGTCCACTAAAATGGAATAGGTGGTAGAATCTATGATGAGATAACGAATATTTTCCACAAATTAAAGGTGAAATGTCTTCTTTTCATCAAAACAAGTGTTCAAATCCACCCAGTCAATAGGTGTACGTACTAATCTTCATTATTTATCACCGATTGTTTATACCTACAAAGGTAGAAAATAGGCTGAAAAAATGGCAGAAGAAGCTAGAGAGAGAGTCGGTTGTGAGATCAGCCGCGATAAAACTGAGCACATATTTTGTGACTTTAGTGGCTCCTCTGGCTTTTCCTCAATATCTTTGGATGGGAAAAGCCTCAAAGTTACGTCAAACTTTAAATACCTCTAAAGCGACGGCAATATTGACCGGGATGTGAATAACAGAATGAATGCGCGATGGATGAAATGGCGACAGGTCTCAGGAACAGGATGCAACCCACGGATGCCCCTTAAATTAAAGGGGAAAATATACAAATCGATTGTCAGACCTGTCGTATTGTATGGATCTGAATGCTGGTCAATGAAAGAAGGGGATGAAAGGAGAGTACAAGCAACAGAAATGCGTATGTGAAGATGGATGTGTGGTGTGACAAAATTGGATGGAATAAGAAATGAGTATATAAGAAGAAGCATGAAAGTAGCACCAATTACGGAAAACATTAGAAGTGGTAGATTAGCGTGGTTTGGACACATTATGAGAAGGGACGAAAGTCATGTCACAAGGAGAGCGATGGAAATGACTGTGGATGAACACATTAGTAGAGGAAGGCCGAAAAAGAGATGGATGGACTGTGTAAAAGTTGATATGAGTATGAAGGGAGTAAGTGTGAACACGACGAGTGATAGAAGAGAATGGAAAAGGATGACATATTGTGCCGACCCACTATGCCGTTGTGTGTTAGAGTGGGACAAGGGCAGGAAAATGATGAAATGATGATGTTTATGCCTATAAATTTTATGATCCTAATTGGCGATAGTTAACACATACGACGTGACATTGTTACCACAGGAGGGCTGCAGATGACAATGATAAAAGACAAATGATTATTTACGTAGGATATAGAGTCGAGTGGTCGATAAGATCCCCTATTATCACCGTCATCAACAGATGTGATAGTTATTATCATTTATGCCTTGAAACTTGTATCACATGTGTGTATATTAAGATATTTACAAATAACAATACCCTTATTGCATCATCTAACTGCTTTCTCGTTGCTGGATAAAATTAGACTTGGTGGTCCAGTGGACGAGCACACGGCTTCTGATCCAGAGGTCACGGGTCAAATTCTGACAATGGCTCACACCAATGACTTTGCCAAATTGTTTTCAGAAGTTATGTGCTACATAAATGGAAAATAAATCATGGAAAATATATATCTTGACTGTGTAAATTATATGTCTTAATTATAATTATTTCATAACTTTTCAATATCTTGGAACAGAAATCTAGTAACGGAATATAAAAGGTTCGTTATTCACATGACATTAAATGACTTGAGATAAAAATACATATATATTTGTATTAGTCAAAACAAACTTTTTAAGATACATGCATAATTGCATACATACATAACTTCACGCCAAATCCCTTGCGGGGTACAGAGGGTAGAGAGAACAGAGCGCCATAAGGCACGATTCTTACACGCCTCACTCGCTTCGTTGACTTTCATAACTCTATACGTGCACGCGCGTCGGTTTTTGAGGCTCTTAACATCACTTTATAAGATACATACATAGTAATTGAAATAATATGATATTGTTTCGAGTGTATTATAACTTAACACCTAAAGCCTGAAGGTAGTTATTGATATGTTTACTATATTTAATTAATCTAGTGCTTCTTTTAATCTTGTGGAAATCTTTTATAGGTGAATACTTGGGAATAATAAATGAAGGAAAGATAATAAATATTTGGAAGGGCCAAATAAACCTTTCTTAAACATAAACATAACTTCACGCCATTTTCTACCCGAACGTGTAGGCAGCGGCTGTTAGCCCGCGCCTTGTGGTTATGTTTACGTCCCAAATGAAATAGGTGGCGAACCTATTGCCAAACCAGGCACAAAGTTTTCGGTCATTGATATTTATCACACATACCTTCTGAAAACAATTTCGAAAAGTCATTGGTGTTGAGCCAGCATTCGAAACCGCGTCTTCTTGATTCAGAAGTGGGGTGCTTGACTACTGGACCAACGAGAACTTAAGCTCTATAAGGTGTTTGTTCCAAATTCTGAGACACATCAAATCTTTTCATAAGTTAATTATCCAAAACTGAAGGAATCTTAAGTAATATTGAATCCAACCCCTGTTTTATAGGTCTAATATTAAAGGAAGCTCTGACAGCATCTCCGAGTACACATCGAATCGAATACTGACATCGAAAAAAACTCGTTAGAGTTGACTAATGTTTTTTTATGGAATAGGGCAGCAAACAAGCAGGCGTGGCACCTGACGGTAAGCAACAAATGCCACCTACCCGAACACAGTTGTGTTACAGTTGCGTTAGAAGCCATTGCAATCGGATAAGGAAGGGGTCGGAACTGGGATGGGAAAGGGAGGAGGAAGTCGTCGTTATTCTGAGAGGTCCTGGTATTTCATTGGTCGACCCGCCCATTCATGCAGCAAGCTGCGTAGCTCTACCACTGTCAAATGACTACATGGGGCATATTATGAGCTCTTAATTCCAACCAGCTTGAGCAAATTCGTATTTCTAACGACTAATTTTAGCTAGTCTAGACTTCTCATGAGTGACTAAATGGAATTAGTCGTTTACAAATTTAATTAATAGTGAATTTGACCTTGACTACTCTTCACCGACGGCACCCCGAACGGAAATTAAACAGCAGAAATTTTAATTACTTCATTAAATAATCATTAAATAATCATTATAACTTTATTAATTACGTAAGCGGATATTTGCATTTCTTCGTTACCACAAAACTTGGTGAGTAATGTTCGATCTTTTCAGTCAAAGATCGATGGGAAATTTGATAATGTCAAAAATTTATAAAAGCAATGACCAAGGTCAAATACCTTCAACAACCTTGATTCTTGTTTACTTCAGCTTGTAATATTTATTCAAAGAATATATATTATTTAATTAAAAACAAAGTTTTCCACAATATGCTGTTATTAGTTATTTAAATTTTCTTCTAAAATAGTCTCAAATAAACATTTTAAACAAAATGGTACAGCGATAAGATAATACAGACTATTTATCTTTGCAGACATAGTAGTAAATTACACAAGCGTACTAAGTTTTAAGGACAGCGTCTTATAATAACTTAGATCTTAGATCAAATTAAGTAGAGTTAACAAGAATTTTAAATCTAGACTTATTTAGTCACGTCTAAATTAAAAGCGTAGTAAAAGTAATTTTGTTGATGTTGATTCAACCTCTTCGTATGTTTTAGGGTTTAAGCATTTTAAATTCCATCCTATAATTCCATATTCTATAAAAGTATATATTACTACCTAGTGCACAATGTTCTTATGTCAGTGAGTACGAACTCCGGCCAGCTATTTTTTTGTTTATGTGATAGGATAGCAAGCGAGCAGGCGTGTCACCTGATGGTAAGCAACCAACGCCGCCCATGGATACCAGCAACACATATAGTGTTACTGTTGCGTTGCTGACTTTTAAGGGATAGGGGATAGGGAAGGATGGGGAAGGGGGGTGGGCCTCCGGGTACCTCTCTCACCGAGCGAACGCGGCATGAGCCACTTTACGTCGATCTTCTGAGAGGTCGTGGTATTTCACCGGTCGAGCCGGCCCATTCATGCAGCGAACTGCTTGGCTCTACCTGGGCTCTACCTAAATGGTTGGATCTTTGTTGGTCCAAATTGATAATTGAACTAATCATAGCCTATTTATTACAAGATAATTAAACGATATTTCTTTAAAATTCTTAAAAATATCATAATCTTAATAATTATCAGAAATAAAGATTTTTAATAGAAACTCAGACATTTCATATCTGGTAAATTTCTGTAAACAGTCTAACTGTAACCAGGCTGAACTATGGAAATGTTAAATGTTAAGGAAATGTCAATTTTGAACAATCTGATAGTAACGTTGGTCTTGTCTTTATACCTACATTAATAATGAATTATAAAGATGAATAATATGTCCATTCAAACGTGCAAGCAAGCTCAGTCATGTACGAAGATCGCGTGGGCACAGATGCTCTACGATATGCTACGCAACAATCACACCATTAAAGGCTAATTTTCCAATAAAAATAAATAATACGCAGTTGAGGAACGGTCAAAATAACTACCACTTAACTATTTCCGTACGGTAGACGCCGCCATTTTGTTGTCGATGGACGTTTGAAAAGATTTTTTTTGAAATTGGCGCGAAACTAATCTAATATTCTCGTCCTATGGTACGGACCGTGAGAAAAAAAGTGATTGATTTTTATCTTATTTTTGGTGAGATTCTGATGAAAATTATTTAAAAAGCTCATCAAGGTGGATTCATTCGTTAGAAAGAAAATGAAAGTTTTCAAGAAAAAACTACGTTTTTCTATATTTGAAGATTATTCATAGACTGTTGTAATAATTTTAGAAGTGTTCTTATTTGAGTGATTTATAATACTACGAAGTTGTTGGCGTATTATACGAGGTACCTACTATTAATATATTTTTGGACTTTTAATGCTTATAATTTTCTCTTACTAATTAGTTTAATAGCTCGTTTAATTGTGGTCATTAATCGATATAAACACCACATGATTATCGAAAAAAAATCCGAAAAGTTTTAAGTGTGAGCCAGCATTTGAACTAGAGAAGTCTGTTTATTGTTTTAGAACCGGAGTGCTCTTAAACTGCAGGCAACCGAAATTTCTGTATTTTTGCACTAATAAAAACATACTCAATTTATGTAGAGATTGGATTTGGAATTCATATGGACATAATCACTGCATTTACAACATTTTATACATCAAGATGATGCAAGATTGACTAAATAGATATACAATGCAAAAGCGGATAGATGTAGGAGTCGAGGACGGCCAAGACATACATTCCAAGACCAAATAGAACGTGTTCTGGAGGAAGGTAATGTCAAGCGCCTCAAAAATCGACGCGCGTGGATGAAAAGAGTTTTGAAAGTCAACGAAGCGAGTGAGGTGTGTAAGAATCGTGCCTCATGGCGCTCTGTTCTCTCTGCCTACCCCGTAAGGGATTTAAAGTTATGTATGTATGTATACTTCAAGATATAAGGTTCGATAATTACATAAAATAAACCTTTTAAATATCTAAATATCCAAATATTTGTATTCCAAATAAGTAATATAACACACACATACACGTACACAATCACCAATTTGTCATACATAATAGGATCCCCTCACTAATTGGGGGTATGATTTTATCGATTTTGAGAGATTAAATGTCTTGGTAATCAAAATGGGCTCCTTAGAACTTTGCGTATCAATATAAGTTTTTCAAATTATCACTTCTGATTTATATAGGGGAATAGCTCGTAATTCAAAACATAGGTGTTTGCTATTTGCTCATATATTATTGCCGTCCCGGCAAAAAAGTGCGTTGGTCTACTCTTTTTACAAAACATTTAGGGTATAGGTATATTGGTCGAGCCATTTTAGAGGAATTTGTTAGTGATTAAAATCATGAAAAGAATATTTAGACCAAGTCTCTTAACTGTAGAAGCAATATTAAAAAAAACGTGGATTTAAAAAAATATATTATATTCCGAAAATCCCGAGATCCCCTTTGCGAGTGGAATTTCCTATTCATAAATCCATTCTTAGCTGACCTCTAACACCATGTAAAGAATAATTCATGTAAAATTTCAAGTCAATTGGCCTAGTAGTTGTCATGATTTGGTGTTGAATCATAAATAAATCTTTGTACTTTATAAACAAAGACAGTAGTTAAATCGCCAGGCTATTTAATAATAATAATAATATCTTGAGCACAAAACACATAGCGCCCTCTAATACCAAGCCAAGCAACTAAACGCTTGTGTTCTGGAAACTAGATAACGGATATTAACACACATATACATTTCCTTTGTAAATACGTGTTTATAATACATAGAAAAACACCCAGACGCCAAACATACATTCATGCCTGTCATAAATATGTGTACTCGGGTGGGGATCTCGATTCCGCATTCGGTCATTTAACTAAAGCACCACCAAAATTAAAGGCTTATAAGTTTACAATTAAAATAAAAAAGTAATCAGCTAGTGTTTTAGTACATGCCTCTGTTTTATTACGAATATCTCGACATTCACCTGACGGCCCATGTGATCCCGTTAGTCGGCTCATGCGACATCCGCCGGAAGTAAAGGGGATCTATTATTAGCACTTCGCACTTGGGACGGTCGGTTGCTTGGCGATTGGAATCTAGACTGCAGACATATGTTATTTCACTAAGCTAAGTATAATAAATAATAATATCCGATACAATACACACAGCGCCCTCTAGTTCCAAACTAAGCAAATAAATGCTTGTGTTATGGATACTAGATAACGGATATTAATACAAATATACTTTTCTTTTGTAAATACATACTTATAATACATAGAAAAACACCCAGACGCTATACGAAAATTTCTGCTTGTCACAAATATTTGTACTCGGGTGGGAATCGAACCCGCCAACCTCGACTCTACAGTCGATAGCTTTACCAATGCACCACGAGGCTCGTCGTATGCCTCATAACTTCGTTTGTGTCGCCAGCATTGAGATGAGAGAACAGATGTCTCCCTTCATTCTTGGGCCAGTTAAACAAGAGATTGATTGTTTTTTTTAAATTGGAGTTAAAGTTCCTTTCATGATATTTAATACTTAAAAAAAAATATATAAACATACATACATAACCTCAGGCCGAATCCCTTGCGGGGTATGCAGAGAGAATAGAGTGCCATAAGGCACGATTCTTACACGCGTCACTCACTTTTATGACTTTTTTTATGCGATAGGAGGGCAAACGAGCAGGCGTGTCACCTGATGGTAAGTCACCAGCGCCACCCATGGACACTTGCAACACCTATAGTGTTACCGTTGCATCGCCGACCTTTTAGGGAGTAGGTTAGGAAAGGATAGGGAAGAGGAATGGCCCTCCGGATACCTCTCTCACCGAACGGGTGAGAGAGGTATCCGGAGGCCAACACGCCATAAGCCACTTAACGTCGTCGTGGTATTTCACCGGTCGAGCTTACCCATTCATGCAGCGAACTGCTTAGCTCTACCACTATCAAAACATTGACTTCATAATTCTTATCATGCAGGCGCGTTGATTTTTACGGCTCCATGGAAGGTGGCCGTCTTCGACTCCTACATCCATCCTCTTTTGCATTGTATATCTGCTTAGTTTACCTTGCATCAAACATTCTTTCTATATGCTCCGATGCATGCCCTTTTTTACTTTTACAACGATACTCTTTCAATGCAACTTCTTTCTTTACAACCTTGTTGTCGACGCCGTCAGCAAGAGTCACTCCGCAGATTTTGCGCAGTGCCCTGATATCGACCGCGTTTATCCTACTTTCGTGCTAACTCTGCATTAAGTTAGCGTTGGGATCATCAGAAAAGTATTATTTTTTTATAATGCCTGTAATTAATTCACAACTAAACTTAAATTAGTCCAGAAAAAAAATCACGTAATTGCATTTAGTAGCTGAAATAGAATAGATCCAGAACAGCGGTAGAGCCAAGCAGTTCGCTGCATGAATGGGCCGGCTAGACCGGTGAAATACCGGTGAAATACCTCTCAGAAGATCGACGTAAAGTGGCTAATGCCGCGTTTCGTTCGGTGATAGAGGTACCCGGAGGCCCACCCCCTTCCCCATCCTTCCCTATCCCCTATCCCTTAAAGGTCAGCAACGCAACAGTAACACTATATGTGTTGCTGGTGTCCATGGGCGGCGCTGGTTGCTTACCATCAAGTGACATGCCTGCTCGTTTGCCCTCCTATCTCATAAAAAAAGATCCAATCTTCGTCGCAAATAGACGTTTGAAGACTGTTTTATGTTGTGTTATAATTATTTGTTAAAAAGGATATATTAATTTGTCTGTATTAACAATAAATCTGTCTAAAGTTGTCTAGTACACATGATAGTAGTTACTGTGTAAACTAGATGGCGTTATAAGTATTGCATCTAAAATATTTATTCTTATTATACCATGGACAACATAATTTTATTTGGCATCGTATTTGGATTTCTTTTCCTTGTAAAGATAAATAAAATGTTATACGCAAAGTAAACAGAGCATGCGACAAAACTAAAATTAGATTCAACCATTTCTCTTCGGGAATATTTTGCTGTATATTTTGCGAATCTTTCTTTTCATTAAGCGTTATTTTCCTTGAAATTATCTTTGTTTACAATTGTTATTTCTGGTCGTGAATATATTAGGAGACGAAGCGAAAAAAATGTTAGTAAAAATATCTCGGTGCCTTCAATATTGTTGAGTTCGAGTGGAATCGTAACATTAGCAAAGGCAATTTAGTGTTTTAATTTTATACTAGCATGTTGATGACGGCAACTCCGCCCGTATAACTTTCCTATGAGGAAAATAATATCTTTCACAGATACACACGATTTTAATGCAAAATAGTTTATTTTTACAAATTATGAAAACTGATTTCCATTTGGGTAGGTAATAGGATAGTACCTATTACCTACCCAAATGGAAATCAGTTTTCATAAGTTTATTTTTACAAATTATGAAAACTGATTTCCATTTGGGTAGGTAATAGGATAGTACCTATTACCTACCCAAATGGAAATCAGTTTTCATAATTTGTAAAAATAAACTATTTTGAATGTTACCTATTACTGATTTCCATTTGGGTAGGTAATAGGATAGTACCTATTACCTACCCAAATGGAAATCAGTTTTCATAATTTGTAAAAATAAACTATTTTGAATGTTACCTATTCGAATTTCAAATTCCATTAATCTTTTTTTCTGTTCGGTCATTTCATTCACTTTTATTTTTAAATTTTGATTCAGGCAGGCCTCCATCACTTTCTGGAACCAAATATTTTATTCGACGAGACAAGCATCTCTACTTTAAACTCTAATTTATTAAAAGTGTGAAGATAAATATAGAAATTAATAAAGTCACACCACCAATAGGACAAATTTGATTTGTACAATGATAAAATCTATTTCAAGCTATCTATTCTTGTTAACAATATAGATTATAAGGATATTTAGTCACGGGAGCCCTTATTATGTCGGCCGGTTCCGTAGATACGGGATAGTGATCCCAAGGGACTTTTGTTATAATGAACAATAGAGATTGCTGTTCCAAGCTTATATTATATTCGGGTACGTGGATACCCTTACCTGTAACGTTACCTTTTATAATACCTATTGTATAATTTACAATATATGTGTCTTATTGAAAAATATGAATTGATTGGCTGTGGAATATAGTATGATTTTGGTAAATTTCTTGTATTATTTCCGGGAGAAATTAAGTTGAAGAATGATGTGGTTACCAACGTGGAGAGAAGTATGTTAAGATGGTTTGGTCATGTTGCAAGTATGAATGAAATCCGACTGACTAAAAGAGTGTATGAAGCGAATGTGAGTGGCAGGGTCCGGATCGGGAGACCAATACGGGGCTACCACGACCAAATAAATGGTCTGTTTTAAATCAAAATGTGTACTACCTGAAATCGGCGTGAATGCACGATGAAAAGAATGTGTGTTAGGATCGTAGCTTGTGGAGTGCCTAAGTGTCTGTCTACCCCTATGTATACAGGCGTATGTTTATGTATAGATATTTGATTTTTTTCCTGTTTTAGGGCTAAGTTTTACCAGTATTCGTAGAGTGATAATTTACTCTGCCTATTCACAGTTGGATGTAGCTTATTTTGAACAGTCTTGTGACTTAGTTGCACTCTTTTTTAGGGTTTTATGATACAATGGTGAACTTTACTTACAACGCGGTCGCGGCATTTTGAATATTTACTTTTTGCTCTAAGTATTGCAGAAGGCGTTAATATTTTCGAGTTATAAACTTAGCATTTACTGGCGATTAACTGAGTTTATGAATCACAACTTCTGCTGGTTCCGATATTTACCGATTTTGAAGGAGCCAGGGTCGTAGCTTGTGGAAAGCCAAATTCTCTGCCTACCCCTATGGGATACAGGCGTGAGTTTATGTATGTGTGTATGTATATGCATGTGTATGTACCTGGGACACAATAATTTATTCAGTTATCAACAAGTACCACACATTCTAAAACGATGATTCGCGCTTGACATACTTCACATATCTTTTAGCTGAAAATCCACATGTTCCAAGGCAATCAAAAACAAAAAAGGTGCAACAGTTGTTTTATGTGTTTTAAATAATTATATAATACTAGCTGATTGTGCAAATGTACCGGTAGAGTCACGCAGTTCGCTGCATGAATAGGGCGGCTCGGCCGGTCAAATACTACCATCTCTCAGAATATCTATGTAAAGTGGTTCATGCTGCGTTTTGCTTGTTGAAAGAGGTATCCAGAGACCCTACTCATTCCCCTCTCCCCTTCACTGCATCCCACTACTAATCCACTACCAACCTCTTCCCGTTGTCTACTTTAAAGGCGGGTAATGCAATTATAACAATATCTGAGTTCCATTCGTCCATAGGCGGCGTTAGTTGCTAATCTTCAGGTGTCTAGCATGCCCGTTTTGCCCTCCTTGCCCAAAAAAAAAAAAAATACTATATTATATTCATAGAGTGACGATAAATGTACTATCCAACACAAAAAAATATTCAATCCGACAATTACTTTCTTAGATTATCGAGTTCCAACAAACAAATTCTTCAGCTTTGTATAATACTAGTTGACAACTGTTGTAAACTCAAACTCAAACTCAAACTCAAACTCAAACTCAAACTCAAACTCAACTCAAACTCAAACTCAAATTCAAATTCGACTCTGACCGGTGAAATACCACGACCTCTCAGAAGATCGACGTAAAGTGGCTCATGCCGCGTTTCGGTCGGTTAGCGAGGCCGGAGGCCCACCCCTTTCCCCGTCCTTTCCTATCTTCCCCCCTTAAAGGTCGGCAACGCAACGGTAACACTATATGTGCTGCTGGTGTCCATCCTATCCTATCCCTCGGTTTCCCTCCTATCCCATAAAAAAATAAGGGGACAGACAGCGAAAAGTGACATTGTTTTATACTATGTAATGATTAGTATAGATTATTTTATATCAAGTTCTTCGAATCGTACACGGAATCGCCATAAATCAATTCTGTGTACATGACCTATCTATCATAGACAATGATCATAGTCACGCGACCCTACATCCGTCTGGAGACGTACACGATTTTTTGCAGTAAAAATCTCTACATTTTTTTCATCTTAGAAGGCACTTCAAAATTAATAACTTAATAACTATAAGTATTTACTTAATAAGTTATTAATTTTGAGAACATTTGATTATACATTAACAGTTTTTTTATATGAGGTCGATTAAGTCAAGTGTTCGTCAAGGTTTTAAATTTTTTTATAGACAAGTTCCAAGGTTAAAATGATTTGTCTGCACAAAGTTGGGTGTTGATTGGCATTAGTGGATTACGAAAAAGCCTTCGACTCCATCGAAACTTTGGCAGTTCTGGATGCATTCCAGCGATGTCGGATTGACTGATGGTTAGCTACTACTACCGCCCATTGTCACCAGCAATACTGATAGTTTTACAGTTGCGTTGCCGGCCTTTAAGGTGGCCGTGGCATTTTATCGGTCAGCCCATTCAAGCAGCGAACTGCGTTGCTCTACCACTGTAAACAAATTCAAAATATTATTTACTACTCGAACAAAGTCGCGGACAACTACATAATTACGTAGAGGATAAATCACTACATTGTAATTTGTAACAAATAAGGACATTGAAACAAGTTTTTATTATATGATTATGGTTTTTTTTATTAACCACAGATTACTTTTATTAGTTTTTACTAGATGTTTATAAACGCTGATTGATAAGTACATACCAAAAATATCCGTGACGTTTAGTAGGTGGATAGTGATTTTCCGCACGAGAATTTTCCAACATTCAACCAGTTTTTTAAGATAAAAACATATATATAAAAAAAATATAGTATTGAAAAAATTATGTCAACGCCTCCGTTGGCCGATTTAAACTTTATCTAAACAGTGGTATAGCGAACTCTCAGTATATCGACGTAAAGTGACTCATTCCGTGTTTCGCTCGGCGAGAGATTTTTTTTTTTTTATATGGGATAGGAGGGCAGACGAGCAGGCGTGTCACCTGATGGTAAGCAACCAACGCCGCCCATGGACACCAGCAACACATATAGTGTTACTGTTGCGTTGCCGACCTTTAAGGGATAGGGGATAGGAAAGGATGGGGAAGGGAGGTGGGCCTCCGGGTACCTCTCTCACCGAACGAAACGCGGCATGAGCCACTTTACGTCGGTCTTCTGAGAGGTCGTGGTATTTCACCGGTCGAGCCGGCGCATTCATGCAGCGAACTACTTGGCTCTACCACGATATCCGGAGGAACAACCGCTTCCCCTCTCCCCTTCCCATCTCACTTCCTACCCATTCCCTATCCCATTGCAAAGGGCGGCATTGCAACTATAACACTATCTGTGGTTTCTATGGGTAGCGTTTGTTGGCGGCCATTTAAAAAGTTTCATTATCGGATATTAAACCTGCAGACAATTACAAATTAAAATATTAAAAAAATAATCAAAAACAGTATTTTTATTTTTGACACAAATGGCCTCTAGTTGTGCAGGTAAATACTTCTGTTATGGAAACTAGACTATGGAAACTTTAAAATCCATAGAAAAATCTCTGTCGTCTCTGTCATATCTCAGGTCTGGTGTCTTGTCGGTCACCGCAACTCCCTGCATCAATTTTATCATTGAAATATCTGTTGCACCAAAAGTTGACTGGCCGAGTATGCCTTTTATTTGAAATTTAGTACGCCTATCTACATCTTGTAGCTTAAATGTAGCTTAAAAATAAATAAAATTAGAAAATTCAAAGATGAAAAATAATCCTCTCTCATTTATACATAATAAATTATAATTTACTAGCTGACCCGGTGAACTTTGAACCGCATCAAAAGTAATAATAATGAGTAAAATTTGGATCTTAAAAAGTTCAATTTGTGGTATTTTTCGGCATCGGTTTTGGCGCGCAACGCAACTACTATGTCCCGCTATGTTAATACCGTAATATCTTCGTTTAAATTACTTGCTGTAAAGGGCCACATTGATCTATATCAAAAGCACAATCTATTTGAGACACTTAACTGGAGGAAAATTAATGCTGTAATGTTTAAAATTGCTTCGTAAATATGCCATTATTTCTAGTGAAAAATAACAAAATAAAAATGGTCATTGTGGGTTATCCATAAGAGATAGACATATGCCCTCGCGGACTTTTTTGAAGACCTTCTAAAGGTGTTAAATAATGTAGAACATTATTTTGATCTATCACTTAGGATTCAGCCAACATTTGCAATTAAAGTGTTAAAGATCGAAAATTATCATTTTTTCTTTACAACATCATATATGAATTATAGATCAAAACCACCCCGCTGACACCCTCTAACTATTAATAAAACCGCATTAAAATCCGTTGCGTAGTTTTAAAGATATGCGCATATAAGGTGACAGACAGCGGAAAGTGACTTTGTTTTATGCTATGTAATGATGATGTAATGATTTTGTCTCTCTAGCCTGTTAGCCCAGGCAATAGCCGATTTTATACAGAACCTAGATTAAACATAACATAACATAACTTCACGCCTTTGTTACCCGAAGGTGTAGGCAGCGGCTGTTAAGCCTCGTCTCGCTATTATGTTTACGTCCCAAATGGAATAGGTGGCGAACCTATTGCCATACCGGGCACAAAGTTTACAGTCATCGATATTTATCACACTTAACTTCCAGAAACAATTTCGAAAAGTCATTGGTGTGAGCCAGGTGTCAGGATTCGATCCCGGACCTCCGGATCAGAAGCCTACCATTGGACCACCGAGACGAGAACCTAGATTATTTTTTCAGAAATTCAGTCGAACGATATTTTACTATTAAAAATCTGTGCCTGGCCAATAACGATAACAAAATATAATTATTCTTAGAAGTGAAATATTACCCAATAACTTAAAATAGCCTTCTGCTGTCAAATTATAAAAAAATAATGATGAAATCATAAAAATATTACAATGATATCAAATTTAATGACCAACTCATAAATATAGTTGAAACGATTGCATGCCTCTTATTAGCCTTGTATAAGAATACATTTCTTATGTTTGTAATTATCTTTATAAATTCTTACACGAATATTATTACAACTTGATAGATAATCACTAACCCTATTGAAAACTAACTTGTAAAAGATTACTGTATCGTAGAAGAACAATTCATTCTAATAAACATAACATAACATAACTTCACGCCTTTTGTTACCCGAAGGTTAAGCCTCGGCTGTTAAGCCTCGTCTCGCCGTTATGTTTACGTCCCAAATGGAATAGGTGGCGAACCTATTGCCATACCGGGCACAAAGTTTTTCAGTCATCAATATTTATCACACATAACTTCCGAAAACAATTTCAAAAAGTCATTGGTGTGAGCCAGTGTCTGGAATCGAACCCGGACCTCTGGATCAGAAGCCGTGTGCTTGACCACTGCGCCACCGAGACTAATAAATCATCTTTCTAATACTAAATTTTAATCAGAAGGTCAATAGATAAAGGTCAGAAGGTCGGCCGCTATTATAAAAGTACGTAACTTCTAACCTTTTTCTACTCGAAGGTGCAGGCAGCGGCTGTTTGACTCAACTCGCCTAATCGTTACATTACGTCTAGGCGAAGTTGTCAGTCATCGATGTTTACCGAAAAGAGTTCCGAGAAATCACTGGCTGTTATAAATTGAGAGACCTCATGATACATTGAAAATAGGAGGTTACTTAGCGACTGTAGAATAGAGGTCAGCAATTTCGATTCCCATCTGTGTTAAAATCCTTTTATGGCAATATATTTGAATAAATGTGGTAGAGACTTTTCTTTATCATTTGGGGTTGATGAACACACATCTCCTGCAACCTTCCTGCCGGCTGTACCATTTAATTTTGACATGGACCTGACTGTAATCATAGTACGTTGCACTCGTAACTCCATCCCAAAATGAAAACACTGCGACATGTAGATGAATTGCTTCCTCTGACTGCGATCTGGTTGAATGACACATTTTATTTTATATATCTATAAGAAAAAGAACCGTTTATCTGTTCGCATTTAATGCGCAAGCTTCTTCACTTAAAATTTGAATATTTCGCTAAAAATTAAATTGATATATATAATCGTAGTATTAAATATTACTAAATATTTTTTTTTTTTGCGGAATCCTAATGATTTTCCCAAGGAATCTAGTTCGAGAAAACCTGCAGTTGGCTGTTAATATTTAACTAAATTATAATAAAATGATGATTGATGCTTGTCTGTGTTTTATTATTGAATTTTCTCTCGGTTTCTTTCGGTTATTTTTATATTACGAACTTTTATTTAGTTATCTGTTCTTCGTGATTTATTATTATGAAAATATAGTTTTATAATATTGGTATAAAGTTTTTCTTCATATTCACCGATTCACTGCGGTCTAGTAATAAATCGGACCTAAGTCTGAATGTTAGATCATTGTGATTCTTTTTGATAACTGAACAAATTCTGCAAATATCTTATTCGGCGACGCAACAATACAAACTTAAACTAGTCTAAATGGAACTCACTGAGAAGAGAGAGGGAGAATCTTCTATCCAGAATATGGTTAAGAAACAGAAGAGAAGCCAACTGCCTCGTAACAAGTTACGTAACGAAGCTGTCTCCATTCTTAAAAATAAAACATATAAAGCAATAGTTTTCACTGATAGGGATCGCATAGGGATACACCATTCTTGTTGTTGGTCATTTTAAAATTTGCACAAGGATTTTTGTAAGTAGATTACAATAGACAAATTGATACATAGTTTGATTGGTATACAATGGAACTATCGTGATTTACGAGTAGACCTATTGGAATGATAATCTGCTTTCAACCCAGGCCTACTGATCTAAATTTTCAGAAGAATGTCTGGACCTTTATACGTAATAATATGATAATATCGTTAAAGGATCTTGGTACTCATGATGAACTTGCATCATAAGTGGATATTGGAGTCATTCACAAAGAATAGAAATCAACAATATTTCAACCAGTAACATAATTGATATTAAGATTATTTATAATGTCGAATAAAAACGATGTCGCTTTTTTTAGGCTCCTTTTTTAGGATAAATCAACAAAACGTGGCGTTAGCCAAAGCGAACACCATCACATAGTATAAAACAAAGTCGCTTTCCGTTGTCTGGCCCCTTATTTATATGCTTAGATCTTTGAAACTACGCAACGGATTATAACGCGGTTTTATTTAATAGATAGTCTGTCAACCGGTGTATAATGTAGTAAAGAAAAAGTGATAATCTTTGAGATATAGAGTTACTCATTTATTACTTTTGATGCGGAACAAAGTTCGCCGGATCAGCTAGTAATATACAAGATCAAAGTCTAACTATCGCTGATAAAATATTTTCACTCAGTTTCCGAAGTCGAATTTTGTCCAAACACAATTTTATTTTACAGATATCGTGTTCATATATTGCCGTATACTTTTTAATAATATTATCAAGTTATCTATACGCGAAAGTTTAGTAAGTTACACTATAACAAATATTATATATTTAGTTCTCATATCACGAGTTCTCTTCTGCAAGCTAAGTCCTAGCTTTCCAAAACTTCCACCTCGCCATATGTAATATATGAAATTCACGAGAATTTCAACCGGACTACTTGAAAGTTTGTTTACTACTACCCCTGCCTGACCGTCTTAGAACTCTAATATAAATTGGATGACTCGAGGTCGCGAATATATTTTGTATGAGTTTAAACATATATACTTTTATTTTGGATGATTGGACGAATTGTTTGTCAAAATAGTGTATCTGATTTGCTACGTTTTATAGATATGTACCTAATTATATAAAAACATAACATAACTTCACGCCTTTTTCTACCCGAAGGTGTAGCCAGTGGCTATTAAGCTTTGACTCGTCGTTATGTTTAAGTCCCAAATGGAATAGTGGTGAACCTATTGTCATACCAGGCACAAAGTTTTTAGTCATCGATATTTATCACACATAACTTTCGAAATTAATTTCGAAAAGTTATTGGTGTGTGCCAGGATTCGAACTTGCGATCTCTGGATTCAGAAGCTGTGTGCTCGTCCACTGAATCACCGAGATTATTTTATAAAAAAAATGTTTTAATTAAGATCTTTCTCTCTGTATGTCGACTTTTTATCGGATTAATAAGGGTTATAGTAAGGGTTTGGTAAAATACTTAAATAATGGTTCTAATTAAACTTAATTATCAAAGTATTTATGTCAATTTTAAATAGGTCCCGTTTCATTTTAAGTATGTACTTGTGTTCATTCAATTTTCCAACTCTTTTTCGAGGTTTTACTTGGAGTTGTTTTTAAATCCTAATACTTGTCTGCCATCAAATGTAACCAGATTAGATTTAATATGAGCGCAGTGATATTCATTTTTATTAAAATAATATCTGTAATTTTAAATAGTAATGTATTTAACTTTGTTTAAAATAATCTAACGAGCCAGAAATGCTAATTAGTGGTCCAGATTACAACGTTTTAAAGCTCGTTAAGAGCCGCGGGAAATGTATTGTAGCAAAAATGTGAATGTTCAGTATACAATATTACATAAATGTATATATAACACATAACATAACTTCACGCCTTTTGTTACCCGAAGGAGTAGGCAGCGCCTGTTAAGCCCCGTCTCGCCGTTACGTTTACGTCCCAAATGGAATAGGTGGCGAACCTATTGCCATACCGTTCACGAAGTTTTCAGTCATTGATATTTATCACACTTAACTTCCGAAAACAATTTCGAAAAGTCATTGGTGTGAGTGAGTGAGTGAGTCAGGATTCGAACCCGGATCAGAAGCCGTGTGCACGACCACTGGACCACCGAGACACCACACGCCCATTATAATCGATGGTGTGGGTAGCGGCAAATTATTTGGTTTCATTTAAGTAGCTTTCAGTTAAGAAGGTTATTGTGTCAGTTATGTTCCGAATAGTCAGTTTTTTAAAATAATTTTAAAGTAATTCAGCTATGATTTTTATTAGTATGCAATAAAGATTATAATTAGGCTGAAGTGTACTTACTAAGGTGATAAACAAACGCCAAGTGCTCTTTATAGCACTTGACTACTTTTATGAGTGTCGAGGGTAAAAATATTTTTTTATTGTTTAGTCTATAAAAGGAAGTTTCTCTAATTACGTCCTTAAAGTTCTAAAATAACCCAGAATATTCTTATCAAATGTTCAATATTGTTTTTAATATTTCCACTTTGATATTACCCCGCTGTCTAATCGATGCCTTGCAATAGATGAAGAGCTCATACTGACTTACATGGAATACACCCTTAGCTATAGCAAGTAATTTCCCAAAAGTATTTGAAAAGCCAGTACGTGTAACAAATGTTGAATATAGGACGATCGAAACAGAAGTACCTATGCATATTTTCAACTACGAAATTTTTGAAGTGGTGTATAATTTAACACTTACAGTGTAGTGTCAGGAAATTGTAAATCGAAACTACTCAAAGAGGCCCCAATGATGTTCTGACAGGAACAGAGTTTTGGCGGGACTGTGGAAGAGACATGTCCGCTATTTGCATTATTTTCTCAGATTTGTATTTCAATAGATATTATTGAATAAAATTCGTGGCGTTTTGGTTAATAAGTGTTCGTATATGAGTGCAAATGTGGTGTAAGTATCGTGTTTAGTGTGCTCTTCTACATTGTCGTCAGGACTCCCTCCGAGGGACCTCGGAACATGATGCATAAAGTGCCATGACTTTATGGATGATTAGGTTAGGTTAGGTAAAGCTTTAGGGTTAGGCTAGGTTAGGTTTAGATTAGTTTAGGCTAAGAATGATGATGTTAATTTTAAAATAAGACTTAAAGGTCCTAGCAACCAGGTCGTTAAATTATATTAAAAAAAAATCTGACAGGAACCCACCGGTAAAATTATTTTGTTATTTATAACTTGGTCTTCGAGCGCGGATTCTTCGCAGTTTTGAAACTTTTCATTTAAGAACTTTCAGATGTGGTTTCATCGAGAAGGTTTTGCTTTAATATTTTACAAATTTACTGATTAATTAAATTTTGTTAGTAACACACATTACTTTAGTTTAAACTCTAGACCATTTTCTGTTAGTCAAACAGTCGGTCTGCTGAACTATCCTTATAAAATTGAATTACTGAAGTAGGTAAGCTTTTTTTTAATTATATCTGCTTTCACCTGCAGGAAATGCGGTTTTCTTTCTTTTTTTACAGTGTAGAGCCACGCAGTTCGCTGCATGACGTAAAGAGCCGCGTTTTGTTCGGTGCAAGAAGTAGTTGCTTATCATTAGGTCACTCGCTTGCTTGACCACTAAATTACATAAAAAAACTGCCAAAATTGAACATCAAAGTCCTGTTCATTAACCGTAATTATAGTGGTTTAGCTCCTGAAGATGGAGTATACTAGTTATTTCTTGCGACTCTACTCGTGATCTAGCATCTATAGTCTGTTCTTGCCTCGTTATAATCATAAAATTATTTAATCCATATAAATTTTTACTTTTTCATACGTTATTCCTTGCACTAGCTTTATCACATCTTAGTCCAGTCCCATAGCTTGGTATTTCTACGGGGAGCTCGAAAATATTTCAGACATTTTGAAATGGATAAAGCAGTATTGGCGTTTTATTCATACTACAAATATGACAAATAAGCAGACACCCACCTGATGGTAAGCGGTTACCGATGCCATTATGTTCATGTATGATGTAGTAAAGAAAAAGTGATAAATCCAAAATTTACTTATTTATTACTATTTACTACATAGTAGTACATAGGTATACTATTACTTTTGATGCGGAACAAAGTTTGCCGGGTCAACAAGTACATAAATAACTAGTAAATAGTTTTACTAAAATTACTCAAATCATATATATATATATATATATGATTTGAGTAATGGGTCTTGTCAAGAGCGTGCACGTCGCGATCCCTGCCGTCCCAGTGGGACGCAATCTTGACCAAAGCAAACTCAGCCGGACGGGCTGCTAGGGCGGGCCCCGTAAGCGACGGGCACCGATTAGCCCCCGTCGGTGCGGCTGCATGCGCATGCGGCGAAGGGGGCCGCCACCCTTCACGCAGCGCCAATCCTGGCGGGACGAGGAGAGGGGAGTGCCGTATAGGCACGTGGAATGTTAGAGGTAGCATGGCAAGAAAGATGAATGAGATGATGGATGTATTAAATGAGAGATGCCTGGATGCCTTATGTTTGACGGAGACAAAGCGGAGGGGGAGGGAGGCCGAGGACATCCCCGGTGGCATGGTAGCCCTATGGTCCGGAGTGGACCCGGACGTCCGTGCCAGTGGGGGTGTGGGAGTCGTTCTCTCCTCCCGCTTTGCTTCCGGAGTGAAAGATTATGAGTTGGTAGGCCCAAGACATCTTTGGGTTCGAATAAAACTGGGGATCACGCGAGTTTTCCTGGTCGCAGCTTATGCTCCCGTTAGCTCCGCGGATCCCCGCGAACTCGAGGAGTTTTGGGAAACTGTTAGGGATATTCTGGATCTAGCTGAGGGAAATGAAAGGATAATTCTGTGTGGTGATCTTAATGGGTGGGTCGGAACCAAGCGAGACGGCCTGGAGGCTGTCCTTGGTCCGAATGGTGACAAGAGAGTGAATGATGCTGGTAAGCCGATATTGGACGTATGCCTGGAACGGAACCTCCTTGTGTCTAACACATTATTCCGTCATAAAGATATTCACACGTATACGTGGAGACGGAATGAGCAAAAGAGTATGATAGATTTGATTTTGATAGATAGTCATCTCCGAAATACTCTAAGGGATACAAGAGCCTACAGAGGCCCCGCTCTTGATACGGACCACTACCTGGTGGTAAGCCGATTCGTGGGCCTTTTCAAGAAGTGGAGACACTGGCGAGTGCGTACCCATTTCGGAGAGCTCGAAAGGATAAAATGTGAGAAATTAGAAGATGAAAGTGTACGGAGTATGTATGTAGGCCTAGTCAGTAATCCGATAAAAAAAAAAAAAAAGGCCTAGTCAGTAAAAGACTCAATGAGACGAGTCTTTCTGACCTAGGTGTTGAAGAATGCTGGGAAAGAATGAAAGAAAGTATGGTGAATAGTGCAAAAGAAGTATGTGGTAGTGCAAAGAGGCATAAGATTCTGAGAGGTGACGCCTGGTGGGACGCGGATGTGAAATCCAGCGTCGAAAGAAAGAAAAAAGCATGGTTGGATTATGTCTCAAGTTTGAACCAGAATGATAGTATGACAGAGAAAAAGTATGAGAGCTACCGCCGCTGCAGGAATGTTACCAAAGCCTTAGTGAAAGAGAAGCGTGAAAGACTTGTTGCGAATGAGGAAGTGAGGTTGACGGAGAACTTCGAGGCGAATAACAAACTCTTCTGGAGGGAAGTTAGAAAGTCTCGGGGTTCTTCGCCAACATCCAGAATGGACAAAATTATGTCTAAGTTCGGTGACATTCTTGCAAACCCAAGCGATGTATTGGGCAGGTGGAGTGAGTATTTTGGGGAAATGTACGAGTATGTTCCGGATGTGGGCGCCGCGAGTGAGCCTACGGCTGACACCGCTGCGCCAACATCTGATGAGGACATTACTATGGAAGAGATTGAATGGTCGATACGAAGTATGAAAAATGGTAAGGCAGCTGGAATTGATATGATGTCTGCTGAAATGATCAAACACGGTGGAACCTGTGTCCGGGACGCTTTCCTGACCTTGAGCTATCTATGCTGGAGGTCGGGTAAGGTTCCCATGGACTGGAGGCGCGCTGTCATCGTGCCCTTGTATAAAGGTAAGGGATCACGTATGCAGTGCGCCAGTTACAGGGCCATTAGTTTGATCAGTTTAGCAGCAAAAGTGTATGGGAAAATTATTGAAAGGAGAATGAGGGTGATATCTGATGGAGTGTTGTGGGAGGCTCAGGGTGGTTTCAGAAGCGGACGAGGGTGCATGGATCAGATTTTTTCTCTCCGCAACATCGTGGAGAAACAACTGGCTGTTAACCGGAAGGTTTTCTGCGGTTTTGTGGATCTGGAAAAAGCGTTTGACAGAGTGTTACGAAAGGATCTGTGGGATATACTCCCAGGCTACGGGGTGAGCGGAGCACTGCTGCGCGCTGTGCAGTCCACTTATGAGGGCTTCACAGCATGTGTGCGTGTTGACGGCGGCTTGTCCCCCTGGTTTGACGTCAATATCGGCGTCAGACAGGGTTGCGTGCTGTCCGCTCGACTGTTCATCCTGTACCTGGACAGTTGTCTCCAGAGAATGAGATCGATGGATGTAGGGATGCGAATGGGTGACCTAGTTGTGAGCTGCCTGCTTTACGCAGATGACGCCGTGCTTCTAGCCGAATCGCCGTCGGACCTGCAAACACTAGTCACTACTATGAAAGATGATTGCATGATTAAAGGCTTGCAGTTGAATGCGACGAAAACGAAAGTAATGGTGTTTGAAAGGGAGGAATCCAGAACAGATGCAAGGATAATGGTTGATGATGTAGTGCTGGAACAGGTGAATGAAATTGTATATCTTGGATGCGCTTTTAGCAGAGATGGAAGGTACACCGCGGATGTAGAAAGACGAGTGGCGATAGGAAATAGCGTAAACGGAGTGTTGGGCAGATTCCTGGGCGCAAAAAATATTAGCAGAAAGGCCCAGTTAGCAATCCACAATGCAGTCCTGATCCCAACACTAACTTATGGAAGCGAGAGCTGGGTATGGCAGAGTGTGCATGAAAGTAGAATAAACGCGGTAGAAATGAGGGCTCTACGCAAAATCTGCGGAGTGACTCTCGCTGACCGCGTAGAAAACAAGGTTGTAAGGAAGGAAGTTGGTTTGAAAGAGAGTGTCGGTGTAAAAGTAAGAAAGGGCATGCTCCGATGGTTCGGACATGTAGAAAGAATGGTTGACGCAAGACTGACTAAGCAGATATACAATGCAAAAGCGGACGGATGTAGGAGTCGAGGACGGCCAAGACACACATTCCAAGACCAAATAGAACGGGTTCTGGAGGAAGGTGATGGTAAGAGCCTCAAAAACCGACGCGCGTGCATGAAAAGAGTTATGAAAGTCAACGAAGCAAGTGAGGTGTGTAAGAATCGTGCCCTATGGCGCTCTGTTCTCTCTGCCTACCCCGCAAGGGATTTGGCGTGAAGTTATGTATGTATGTATATATATATATATATATGAGTTTTTTGGTATTTTTCCTCGACCTCAATGTTCCGTTACGAAATCGTCAAGAATCATAACAAAACGTTTGTGAATTTATCCCCTTAATCTTTTATTATACATGGTCATATGTAAAATTTATTGCCACACCAGTTTTAATAATTTGATCCGACTGCGTCAGAAGGAAAGTTACCTTTTTTGGATATATTTACGAGTTTATAGCCTAAACAACTCGATGGATTTTAATTTGAAAGATTTCTGTAGATGGCTCTTAAAAAGGCAACATTACTATTCGGACTTTGTATAAAAAATATCTAAATATGGCTTCTGGTAATAAAATAGCGAAGCGATATATTTTGAACAAAGAGGCGTGTAACAATCGTGCCGTATGGCGCTCTGATCTCTCTCCCTACCCTGCAAGGGATTTGGCATGAAGATAATTATGTATGTATGTGAGGCTTCTTACGTATATATAACACATTTAATTTTAGCCATGGTAGACGAGAAACAGATGAGGAACATTTGACAATTTTTGTACTATATCTGCTTAGACTTGTAACTTATTTTTACACACGTGAATCTTATAATGTGTATTATTATTTAAACATTAACATAACATTAGCACACCATTTAAACATATTTAGTTACACATGTATAAACAAGTGCCGAAGATATATTTTTGTTCAAGAAATATTTTTTAAGAGTTCACTACAATAGAATACGTATCTTGCTGTATAAATTATTTGCAAGAGTGTAATCAGTCGATAAAGAAAAATTCACGCATATTACGCCTATTGTTATGACGAAACATATTTTTTTTTCGTTCACGCCTTTTATTTATAATGGTGTACACATAATTGAAAATCTTATCGTACAGAAAATTGTACGCAAATAGTATAGTGGATAAAAAGCAAATATAAAAGAAGAATCTCGATGGTTTCGTGGTCGAGTACCCCACTTCTAAATCAAGAGGTCGCGGGTTCAAATCCTGACTCACACCAATGACTTTTCGAGATTCTTTTCGAAAGTTATGTGTGATAAATATCGATGACTGAAAACTTTGTTATTATAATAGGTTCGCCACCTATTCCATTTGGGTCGTAAACATAACGGGGAGACGAGGCTTAACAGCCGCTGCCTACACCTTCGGATAGAAAAAGGCGTGAAGTTATATTATGTTATAAAAGCCGTTAAAGTCGTAGGAGTCGAGGACGGTCACGACACAATTTCCATGACCAAATTGAACTTGCCCTTGTCTTAGAAGATGATGTCAGGAGCATTAAAAACTGAAGAGCGTGTAGGTACGATAGGAGTTATGAAAGTCAAAGAAGCGAGGAGGTGCGTAAAAATCGTGCCTTATGGCGTTCCATTCTCTCTGCCTACGCATCAACGGACTTGGCGTGAAGTTTTTTAAGTGTAAATAATAATATAATCACACCTGCGTTTATTAAGTTCAAGACATAAGATGTAAGAGTTCAAAAAGTACGTATTATACGTACTTATTGTATTATTTCTTTATCTGGAACACAGCACGTAGAGTATCGCATTTTATTGTGAGCACGTGTTTATTGGTCGTCTTATGTTGAGATAGTAAACAATATTTATTAAGTTACAAATGGATTCATAAAAGAGATTTAAATACATTAAAAAGATACTGAATGTATTTTTTTTTCTGTTTTGCCCTCTTCTAATCGTCAACATTAATTTTAACAAGCATATTTAAAAACAAATATTATACAGATTTGTTATAATGTCTACAGCGGTAGAGCTACGCAGTTCGCTGCATGAATGTTTTTTTTTCAGCTCAGTGAAATACCGTGGTATTTCACTGAGCTGAAAAAAAATATATCTCACAGAAAAAAAAATATATCTCACAGAAAAAAAAAATATCTCACAGAAAAAAAAATATATCTCACAGAAAAAAAAATATATCTCACAGAAAATCGTAATAAACTGGCTCATTCCGTGTTTTATTCGATAAAGGATATATCCCGAGGCTCACTAACTTCCCCTATCTCTCCTTCCGCTATTCCTTCTGAAAAGCAGGCAATGCAACTGTGACCCTCTCGATGTTGGGCGACTGTTGTCATATTTCCCATAAAAAAATATCTATGATTTTTCTTTTGGTAATAAATAATATACTAAAATCTTTTATTGGATTACAAAAGCTGTAACAGTTTGCAATAATACTGCAATCATTATTTTTTTATCTATATCTTTAAGCACTATCCTTGCACATATTCCATTGCACTGTAGTAGAATCGAGTTTGCTCAAATGACGATTACACATTTCGTTTTTGATTCAAAGTTTCAAAATTTGTCTCAAAGAGTTTGAGTTCATTCTCATGAGTAAGATAATATTTTACGATCGATACAAACCGAAAGGTTACATCCATGAGTTGTTTGTTCACTTCGACACATTTGTCAAATATTCCAAATAATCAATTTGAGATGGCTCTCAAATGTTTGATTGAATGATTCGATGTTAACGTAGTACCTTTAGAAGGCTGTATGCTGACTCAATAGAGCCTGCTTATCTTATAGTGCTTATTGACTTGAGTTCTGAGAACGCGTGACAGAATTGAAATATAATTGTTTCATTCATATTGAACTTGATCTTGAACGATGTCACATAATTCTTTGAGTGAATGAATGAGTTTGTCGTTCTTTTTGATTGATTTTTGTATGTTTGTAGTTTGTATTAATATATAAATGTAAAAAAAATTAGAGATTGTGAACAAATGCTACTTTCAAAAAGAGTTGAAATAAGGGCTAGTTGATTATTTTACAGAAATGTTTAATTGATATTAAAAGGATTATTTGAATTTAATATTAAAAACAAAACAATTATTTTTCTTCGTTCGTTTCGTTCTTAAAGTTAAGTAGTTATTTGTTTTCTATTTGCAATCAAATATAATTGTTTTCCATTTAAAATAAACTAATTAATATTTAATTGATTGTAAGCCAAACAAGGAAAATATTTTGTAAATATTTTTTTGGATCAGACCTTAGTATACTTACTCTATAAATGCAAAACAATCTTTTTGGACATTATAATATTAATGACGTAATAATGTTACATTATAACACAGTTTTTTTGTTTATTTATTGTCCCCGGAAGTCGGGAACTAGACATTGGCTGTCAAATTGAAATCCATCAAGCCGAGTTGGGTATAGAGAGTTCCAGAGAAATGTTTATTTCTCTTACTAGCTTACACTCGAGAAACTATAACCCTACTTCTGTAGTAGTCGGTTAAATAGCACGTGTGGATTGCTCAAGTGTCTCGGCGCCGAATACCGTCACCTCTCCCACGACAAGGCCGTGCACCTCTCAACATGCAGAACATACCGCGAGGGTGCTCACGTTTAAATATGCACTTCAATATGCAGCTTATCTATACTTCTAAATGTGCAATTTTTATATGTAAACTGAGTTATTAATATATATATTTTATTATTTTATTTTTAGTCTAGTCTCGGTGGTCCAGTGGTCGAGCACACGGTTTCTGATCTAGAGGTCCGGGTTCGAATCCTGACACTGACTTACACCAATGACTTTTCGAAATTGTTTTTGGAAGTTATGTGTGATAAATATTGATGACTGATAACTTTGTGCCCGTTATGGCAATAGGCAAACAAAGGCAAATGTAATGTTATGTTATTTTTCACAATACTAATTATTTTAAGAAACTGCCTTTGGATACGTTCGAAGTCCTTATAAGTGGGATTGGGGCCTACAACACAGATAGTATCATCATAGTTGAGTTGCCGCTGTTTAAGACAGGATATAGACGGGATCTGGAGTGAGAGAGGAGTGGGATGATGAACCTCTATAATCTAACGAAACGCAGCATGAGCCAGTTTACGGTCATACTGTGAGAGATCGTGGTATTTCACAGGTCGACCAGACCCTTTCATAGATCGAACTGCGTTACTTTACTACTCCTGAATCTCCATTTGCTTTTCTTATGTGAATGATTGTAGCCATATTAAATAAGTAATTACTATATTAAAAGTAAGAAATGTTTGAACTCGATGTCAAGATAAGACACTTGCCAGACTAATCCCACTAAGATCAGTATTATATAGAGATGAGTAGGGTGGTCACTTTTATAACAAATTTTAAGTGAGGTCGGGTACAAAAGGGATTTATCTCATTAACAGAGTTACCCTTGACTAGGGAATACCTCTGACTTATAGATAGAAGTAGAGGCTTGAATTGTGAAATATGACTATTTAATCTTAATTTATTTATACATACATATAAATAAAATTGAAGTGTCTGTTTGTAATATTGAAACAACTACACATTCATAATATATACGATACATAAACTAAAATAGCATATTTTTATAATTTTTGTCTGGTCTGTCTGTTTCTTTCGGGTAATCTCTGACATGGCTGTATTGATATTGACTGGAATTTTATTGGCAGGTAGCTGGTATATTAAGGAGTAACTTAAGTACATTTTTTGATAAAAAAATATTTTATTTATTTATTGCTTTTGTGGCGAAACAAAGTTCGCGTGGGTCAGCTATTTTTTAATTTATTTAATACCATCGATAAAAGTAATTATGTTTTCTGCTACAAAAATAAACTAATTCGAAGATCTCAAGCGTAAGTAAACCCCCTCCCTAATTATAATATTAAAAGCTTTGTCTAAAATCTCTTCAGAAAGTTCCTTAATATCGATTTAAAATTTTGTTCAGTATCGATTTAATTGTGTTTTTAAACACTTATAATTTAATACTCAGCTATCGAGAAATTTATCCTCAATTTAAATACCGTTAACTTAATGTAAGTCTCACATGGGTTTGAGGAATTCCCCGTGGAAGATTTTACATTCTCACTTACACAAATACCAAATTCTTGCTAGCATCAATGGACGCTTTAAACTTCCTGTAATGCTAAAGAGCGATTCCACTAAAGTGGTTTTACTAATAACCATACAAGTTTGATTATTTAAATTAAATTTAAGATATTTAAATTGAAATGTATTACGTTGTGCGATCTATATTTAGATTTTTACACGATCATTTAAATACAAAATACATATGAATCAGTGGTGAGTCTAATAACTTGGGAATTTATATTTAAAAGATCATATTTTGTGGGTTTCTGGATTCAACAGTCGTTTCAAAAGCTCACGTGCACCACTCTAATTTTTTTATGGGATAGGAGGGCAAACGAGCAGGCGTGTCACCTGATGGTAAGCAACCTGCGTCGTCCATGGACACCAGCAACACATATAGTGTTACCGTTGCGTTGCCTACCTTTAAGGGAGTAGGATAGGAAAGGATGGGGAAGGCTTCTGGGTATCTCTCTCACCGAACGAAACGGGGTTTGAGCTCATGACTCGCTGCGCTCGATGAGAAACTTATCCCATTATAAAGTCCGACAACGCAACTGTAACACTACCTGTGTTGCAAGTGTCCATGGCCACCGTTAGTTGTTTACCATCAGACAACACGTTCGCCCATGTTATTATTCAGTATTCTTTCATATTAATAGCTCCTAATATATACGGTGTCCGGTTTTAATCAAGACAATGATTATTATTTGGCGCGTATTCCTATACAGGTCTCATACGGTTGTGGCTAGATTCAGTCTATGTCCAATTGGGGCCCACTAGTTTTATGATGTCATCTTCCTATCAAACGTGAGATCGCATTATCTTGCATTTTTGCCAAGGGGCTTTTCCAAGTTATACAGTTCACCCGCGGACCTATTATTGGAAGAAAATATTTAAAACTGATAAAATGTTCATTTGTTAAAACGAGTCTCTCTGTTTGTCAGCTTTTAAAAGTAAATCTTTCAGCCATCCGTAATATACTTGAGTTGAAAAGGAAGTTAGACTTACGATACCATCTCACATCTATCCCTCCGCTACCGCTTGATTAGTATACTGTATACATATGCCTATACTGAACGTGTGTTTTACTTTAAATTAGACAAAATATATGTTAGATGAAAATCTGTCAGATAAACAGACATAAAATTGATGTATTTTTTTTGTCCTCTGCATTAAATAAATATATATTTCAACCATGTAATTATCCATAAATTAAAACAATGGATGCGCTAACTGGTTTTGCGAGCCGTTATCACAGCACAACATCACGTGTACTCTTGACAACCCTAGTAACAACAGGTGATATAGACCGACTGTGGTCATTTACCGTCTACCGACCATAAGCGGCGTTCGCGGGCGCGCGATTTGAATTTCGAAGTGTTCCGAGTGACGCGACCGTTGTTTAAATTAAAGTTAAAAAAAATAAAATAAAAAAAAATAACGTACATTTTTGTTCGAATAAATTATTTAAAAAAAAACAAAACAAGTGGTTTCAAGGTTAATTATGTTTGTGTGATTTATTATTTCTCCTGGAGTTGATATATTTATGTTCAACAAAGTAAGTGTTTCATTTGCTTATTTCTATAAAGATAAGTTATTTAATATTTACTGGTTTATTTATATTTCAAGAAAATTAAGTCTCTGGCAATTGTGGATTTGGTTTATCTAGAGACTTAGTATCATTGTTCACATTTTTGTTGCTATTACTCGTACCAAAATTTATATAATCATTTAATTATTATTATGTAGATAAAACCAGAAATTTCTCTTGATTGGAAAAGATAATTATAGTGAGTGTAAGTACCTAAACTTTACCTGATATTGATGTAGGAGTTAGTCTTTAAGAGTGTATCCGAAATATGCAAGAAAATAGAATGCGATATCATAGATTGACTAAGCATATAAATACTGCCAAAATATCATTACATAGTATAAAATAAAGTCACTTTCCGCTGCCTGTCCCCTTATATGCTTATATCTTTGAAATTACGCAACGGATTTTGTTTTTATCTATAATTCATGTATGATGTAGTAAAGAAAAAGTGATGAATCCAATTTTTTTTATAGAAGAATTTAAGAATTCAGCAAGACTAACACTCATCTACCATGAATAAATTAGCCTTAATAATAGACTAGACTGTTTTAATTAGACTCCAGAATATTCAAAAAGCGAGTGATATGCGTAGGATCGTATTTATGCCATACGGTCTATTTTGGGTACCCCAATTAGGTCGTGGTCTAAAATAAAAGTGTAAAATAACAGTTAACTTAATTAAAGAAAGAGTTATTGAACCTTGAAAAACATAAACAAAATATTTAAAAAAAAATGAAATGTCGTTGTGTCAATTAAAAAAAAAAACAAACGTTCCATATTCAAAAACAAGTTTTAAATATATAAATCTACTCTCGCTTTCAACGAAATCAGATATTATCAACTAATACTAAACACTTCATAATGGTTGCTTAACTCCGGTATCCTTGACCGTACATACATATATTATGTTGAATCAGGTTAAGTGTCTTGCAACGAAACTAACCATAAACCAGTCCTGCGTCCATAGAGTTGCTTATTTTATTTTTTAAGCAATTGACGAGCTAAGTTATAAACTATGGTCTAGAGTTACTGACAAAGAATTAGCGTCGTATTATTCATGTTTCAAGGTCTGGATCAGTCGTAGAGAATATTGCTATGTTTTTGAAGTATCAATGATCTTTTCCACGTTTTTGGGTTCATTGTTTTATCAGCTCACGACTTCCTTAGCTAACATTTAGTAAAATTACAAATCCCTCGTAAATACAGGAAACTTATAAATTTCATTTATATGTAAGCCCTGTTGCTGAAGTGTACCTATCAGACAGAGAAAAGTAAAAACAAAAACATACATTTTTAAACTTGTCAACCTGTCAAGAGAATTCTAAATTCTAAATTTAAAGCCCTCAAAATTTCATTCCGAAAAAAAAACAAAAACAAAACTTCGAAATTTAAATTATTTAAAATTTATTCGCGTAATATTCGCACTTCCTACGTTTCAATCTAACTTGAATGGAGAAGGTATTTTGCGAACTAACTTCAAATGCAGTCTGTATAAGATATTTCTCTCAAACATAGGTACTAGGTACTGAAAATATCTCACTAGATTCTTTTGTATTTTTGTCCGATAGCTCGAAGAATATCTGAAGAGGGAGCGTCACGTTTTTCCAGCACATGCATTTTATATTGTTTCTGGCAACAGAACCAGCTTGTGGTTCACAATATGTTGTTGGCTCCTGTTTGTTTGCAATACTGGGTTCCATGAATAGATTTTCACAATGTGGCTATAAATAATGAGGATAATATGTGTAAGAAAAACTTAAAAAATAAAAAAGTTTAGCTTCTGTATCCAGAGGTCGCGGGATCGAATCCTCAGATTGGCTCACACCAATGACTTTTCGAAATTAATTTTGAAAATTAAGTGTGATAAATATTTATAATTAAAAACGGGTTAGTGGTAGGTTCACCACCCATTCCATTTAGGACGTAAACATAACGGCGAGACGAGGCTTAACAGCCTGAAGTTATGTTTTTTTTATATGTAAAAAAGTTTAACTATTTAAGATGTTAAGATAACTCATTAGCAAATAAAATTTGTGTATAAAATGGACACGTAATATATTTATATAACAATAAAGAAAGTCCATTTTCTAATTTTTATTTAAAAACTAGCTGACCCGGCGAACTTTGTTACACAGCGGAAGCAATAAATAAAAGATTTTTTCTAAAAAAGTAGGTACTCCTTAAAGCTACTCTTTATTACACCAGCTATCTGTCAGTAAAGGTCCCGTCAAAATCGGTCTAGCCAATTTAGAGACTAAATAGTCAAAATTGTGAAAAATTATGTTTTGGTGTTTGTACCGGACCTATATATATTGACATGAATATAGTAAAAAACAATTATTTGAGTATTATTTGACAAACAGTCACTTTAATTTTATTTATATGTTTAATTAACGTTTTCTATACACTGTTTAAAGCCTGGGTTCGATAATATCCTAAATCGATTAAAAACCATAATATACACGGGAAAGGATGTATCCATGGTTAGTTTTCACGTCAAATTTATCATAACTTCACGGCTTTTATAATTGAAGGTCCCAAATATCAAGACCAAGG
Organism: Euproctis similis; assembly: GCA_905147225.2. Taxonomy (NCBI): domain Eukaryota; kingdom Metazoa; phylum Arthropoda; class Insecta; order Lepidoptera; family Erebidae; genus Euproctis; species Euproctis similis. The sequence continues at coordinate 21,682,416 of LR990106.1, forward strand.
CACACAATTTGTTAGTCATGACTATCATATATAACTTCTGGAAAGTCATTGGAAACAGCCAGGCTTATATCTCTATACCTCTGCACTAGTTATCCTAGGGCGGAACATTGGCCTCATCACGATTTATTCGCTTTTTCATACATTAAAATGAAAAAAAATCAAGTAAAGAATTAAAATTCATGTGAATTAATTACTATAACAATAAATATGCTCTCTATAAAGTCGTATAACCACCGTATACCACGTCGTTATAAACAAAATAAAAAAAAAACACTAAAGTTGCGTTCAGAAACAAGAAAAAATATTTTAATTTATATGTCGCTAGAACTCTTGTGACGACTCTTGAGACAGTTAAATAGACGATCAGTGTGCCTACGCAAAGCGGTCATATCCTTTTGATTCATAGCTCTTTATATATTGTAACAACCGTCTGCTATCTTTATTAAATATACTTTTTAGACTCGCGAAACATAATCCATTCATATTTATTTCTTAGATTTTCGCGAATCAAATTCATAACATTAAAACAAGTTTTTATGGATTATATCGCGTTTATTTATTACTTATTTTTATTTATTTCCCGACGTTTCGAACTCTTTACAGAGATAATTTTCACGAGACGTTAACAAAACTATTATTATTATTTACGACTACGAGCCTTGTCGTGCATTAGTAAAGCTACCGAATGTAGCATCGAGGTTGGCGGGTTCGATTCCCACCCGAGTACAAATAATTGTGACAAGCATGAATGTTTGTATGGCGTCTGGGTATTTTTCTATGTTTTTTTCTATTATAAGTATGTATTTACAAATATATGTATGTATGTAGTAACAAAAGAAAAGTATATATGTATTATTAACCGTTATCTAGTATTCATAGCACAAGCATTTAAATGCTTAATTTGGAACTAGAGGGCGCTGTGTGATTTGTGTCCAGGTTATTATTATCATTATTTAAAATGTTGACGCCATTTTATGACTCCGGCCCTTTAATGTCGGGAAACAATGGGGCATAGTGCTCGACGGATTTACGTGACATTTTCATAATGTACTTTTACTGTGGCAATCTATACTAATATTATAAAGCTAAAAAGTTTGGTTTCTTGAACCCGCTAATCTGAAGATCTTTTAGTCCCAATTGAAAAAAAAAATCGTTTGGTATAGTCCATTTATCGACAAAGGTTTTAGGTATCACATCACGCTGCACGCATAAGAGCAGAATACGAATCAGTAATAATTAAAAATTGTATGCATTGAATTATGTCCATCATTAGCTCTTTCATTACTAGCAATGCATAATATAGAATAAAAGTCGTAATAACTATTAATTTTTAATGACAAATTATATTACTTTGAAGCTATTGTATTAGTTAGTGCAAATTTGCACGCATATTAAAGTGTATCGTTAGTAATATATTAAAATACAAATCATTGTCAAGGATCACGTATATACGTGTAGGTATTGCTATATTATTGAACATATAATTCCGGATCTTAAATGGGGAAACACATAAGTACCTATTAAATCTAGGATATTGTCTGATATTTATGTCATACCTATTGCATATATAAGTACAATAGTTTTTTTTTATTATATATTAAAGCGGATCTATGTTAAGTTTATATGTTCTTGAATGCTTTAGCGATTGCAAATTTATTAATGTCCATCTTTACTTATCAGAATAGTTAAGTATAAAACGACACTGGTCAATATTATTTAATATTTTTTCCTTAGATAAAAAGAGTAACAGATTTAAAAGAATGTTGCAAAAAGTTATTTTCTTCTGATTGTATTTGCGAGAGATAAGTAAATATATGGTTAGGTTTGATTTGTTTTAACGCAGTAATTGTTGAAGTATTAACTGTAATATCTGCTTAGTCAGTTTTACATATTGCGTTCATTCCACATGCCCGAACCATTGGAGCATACTGTTCCTACGCCGACACTCTCTTCAGTTTTTTTTAAATGTAATTATCTAGAACTAGATAGGAACTCCTTGGTCAGAGATTTTTTTTTAAATACACACACAATTACTTACAAACGCACCAAAAACAAAAACACACAGATACACAACTTAATTTTTTTTTAGTTTTTAATCACCTGGTAACTAGGACCTTTAAGTCAAACTTAAATATTTATTTAATTTATATTGTGTTGTGGTAAAAATTCACTTTATACTAGTTATCGATTCTTAAGATCGATTACAATTAAATACCTTCAAGTAATTATATTTTTTTAATTACGGCTATTATTATTATATACATACTACTATATGATTAAAAAATTGGCATTGTTTGATTTGTAAAAATTATTACTTCCTCATAAATAAACCTGGGTTGTGAACCCGAGATGATCATCATGATGATCATTTTACATGACTTTTAGATAACTAATTAATTGCGTACGTAATTTCCTTGTTTATTTTTTTAAATTAATAAAATTTGAATAATTGTATAATTTAATAATTGTATAATATTCTAACTGTATTTATTGCCGCTGTGACCTTCAAATTACTTATATATTCTGGTAAATTTAATTTTATTGAAGAAATAAAATAATCAATTCCTATATAATGGCACTGTAATTCATCAGTCTCGATGGTCCACTGTTTGAGCATCCCGCTTCTAAATCAATAAATTGTTTCGATTCGGGTTTGAATCCGGGCTAATGACTTTTCGAAATTCTTTTCCGAAGTTATGTGTTATAAATATCGATGACTGAAAACTTTATGCCCGGTGTAATGGCAATACTTTCGCCATCTATTTCATTTGGGACGTAAACACAACGGCGAGTCGAGGCTTAACAGCCGCGTCCTACACCTTCGGGTAGAAAAAGGCGCTCAGACTAATTTTTTTTTCAAATAGCCAGCTATACTAGCTTATGCCCGCAGCTTGGTCTAAGCCATTGGAAATAATGACAAAGATAATGTAGGTACGCTGAGATTTTTGCTCATAACATAATCAATCATATAAATCAAAAGTTATCAATCAGCCTGTTCTTAAAAACACTTTAAAACAATTAAAATAAATAGGTGTTTTTCTCATAATGTATATCATTATAATTTATATTTGCAAATTAAAAAAAAACACTTAAGCAGACGCACAAACTGACCTTGGAAAAGTGGATTGATTTTTATTTTATGCTTTTTTTCCGCAAACTAATTAATGTTCATGACTATCTTAAAACTAAATAGTTTTAACGCATGAACCAATCGTCTCGCTGGTCTGGAGGCAGAGCATCACGCTTCCGAATCAAAAAACTTGGGATCGAATCCGAAATCACACCAATGACGTCTCGGCATTCTTTGCGGAAGTTATGTGTCATAAATATCGATGACTGACAACATTGTGCCCGGTGTATGGCAATAGGTTCTCCCAACTATTTCATTTGGGACGTAAAATTTCGGCGAATGGAAGCTTGACAGCATTGCCCACACTCGAGTAGAAAAAGTTGCACCTACCTCTTGGTGCACTGTGCGGATATGCTTTTTTCTCCCAAGATGCTCTATTCCAGATCAGTGGGTACGGCCGAGTTCTTGAAATAAATCATTAAAATTGTTGTTATTTGCTGATAATTCTTCACGCTAAGCTTTTGTATCGGTGCATTGAACTGCAGTTAGCAATACATCACCGGTGGCCCATGTCTGTAATAAACCACATAATTAGCTAACTTTTTATTATCCATAAAAGCTAGTTCTTGCCCACAACTCCCCATGCGTGGCCTTTCTTCTATTAAAGATAACTTTATTCTCAGGCATTAGTATGGAAATTAATGATACAATACTTAATAATAACATAACATACATAACATAACTTCACGCCTTTTGTTACCCGAAGGTGTAAGCAGCGGCTGTTAAGCCTCGTCTTGCCGTTATGTTTACGTCCCAAATGGAATAGATGGCGAACCTATTGCCATACCAGGCACAAAGTTCGTTCCTCTTCTTTTTCTGCAGTTGTTAAGTCCTGTAATATGTTTACACTTCCTCTTAGCGCTACTCATCACTTTCCTAACTCTAATCCTTCACTTTTAGATTTAATTCTGGTATCTTCTCAAGATCGGGTTGTAAAGCATGGACAATGTCCCGCCGATTCTTTTTCTTATCACGATTTACTTTTTCTCTCGTATAAAATCCGCCCACCTAAGGCTAAATCTAAAGTTCTGCGCAATTTCAGTGCTATGAACACTGAACTTTTAAAAGAGGATGTGGGCAATATTAACTGGACTTCAGTATATTTGTCAGAGAGTGTTGATGCAAAGGTGGACCTCTTCACTGATTCGCTGGTTCAATTGTATGACAAGCATGCACCTTGTCGACCAGTTAAAATAAAGCATCTCCCATCGCCATGGCTAACAAGTGAAATAAAATGCTTAATAGCTAAGAAAGCTGCAGCTAAATTTAAATTAAAGAAAAGACCTTGTTCCGTGAATCTGGAAAGGTACAGAATATTAAGAAATCACTGCAATAAGGTGTGTAGGGACGCACAACGCCAACATATTCATAGCTCGATTCAAAATGGTGATCCGGCTTCAGTCTGGAAATTTCTGAAAACATTAGGTGTTGGTAAAACTCGTCATGATAACATTCCTAAAACTGTTAATATTGAAATTCTGAATCAACATTTCTCCGTGTCGTCAAACTTTGATAAATTGACTAAAAGAAACACACTACTGCGTCTTTCATCATTGCCAACTCCTACTTACTCCCCATTTGCATTTAGTCAATTTGCGGCTTGTGATGTTAAGAAGAGCGTTATGTCTATTGCTTCGAATGCTATTGGATCCGATTGCCTAAGTCGTAAAATGGTTATTCCTATCCTTGACCAAATTTTACCCGTAATCTGTCACATATTGAATTCCTCTGGGGCAAATGGCATTTTCCCCTCTTCGTGGAAAAGTGCTGAAATTATCCCTCTTCCTAAAAAAATCAAGCCCCTCTCTTACTCTGATTACCGACCCATATCTTTATTACCATTCCTTTCAAAAGTCCTCGAACGATTGGTCCATAATCAACTTACCCAATTCCTTACCCAGAACAATCTCCTTAATCCTTACCAATCTGGCTTCCGTCCCGGTCACAGTACTGTTACTGCCTTGACTAAAATTTCTGATGACATTCGAGCAGGTATGGACAGTGGATACCTAACTATACTCGCACTTCTAGATTTTTCCAACGCTTTTAACACTGTAGATTTTGACATTCTACTGGGTATACTGCGCTCTCTTAATATATCTCCAACCGCAATTGATTTGTTTCGTAGTTACCTGGAAGGCCGCCGACAGTGTGTACGCCGAAGATACGTATTCTTCTTGGTGTTCTACCACAGTAGGTGTGCCCCAGGGTGGGGTGTTATCCCCTTTACTCTTCACAATTTTTATAAATTCCATCTCAAGTCAACTCCTTTCATCCTACCATCTTTATGCAGATGATCTTCAAATATACTTTCAAACACCTTTGGAAACGTTGTCAGATGGTATAGAATTAATAAATGGTGATCTCATGCTGATTAGCAATTGGAGCCATAGTCATGGACTTATGATTAACCCTGGCAAGACTCAAATCTTAATTGCCGGAAGTCCCAAAAAGATAAATAAAATTGTATGGTCACAACTGCCGAAGGTGATATTCGAAAATAGTGTCATACCTTTTAGTAAGACAGTGAAAAATCTCGGCATTATAATGGATGCACAATTAACTTGGGACCCTCAATTACAACAGGTGAGTCGTAAAATCTTTGCATCTATTGGTTCTCTAAGAAGACTTCGAAACTTTCTACCTATTGAAACTAAAACTGAACTTGCACACTCCCTCCTACGAGTACTCTCTATCCTTGACTATGCCGATGCCAGTTATCCTGATCTTACCGAAAATCAACTCGATAAGCTTGAGCGACTTCAGAATGTTTGCATAAGATTCATATTTGGTCTTCGCAAATATGATCATGTCTCCGAATTTCGAAAAAATCTCAAGTGGTTACCTATTCGCCTTCGCCGGAATGCTCATTACCTTTCGTTGCTGAACAATATCTTGTTTAACCCTTCAACACCCTCCTATCTCAAGGAGCGTTTTCAGTTCCTATACGATCCACAAGTTGAGTTCCCAAGATCTTCCAAAAGGCTAATAATAAGGTTTTATGCGAAATCATTCACTTCCTTTATATGTAAGACATGCTCAAACTCTGACTTTGTTCAAATCTTTGGTAAAAGAACACTATTTGAATTCTGCAATCTGAGAAATTCTTTTTACATTTTAGTTTCCTTTTATTAATTTTAGTCAGGTACTCCCAACTTTTCTTTCCCTACCTACTTGAACATCATGTTGCGTCGTCCTGTTGTTGCTGTATGTAAATCTATATTGCAATTTAATTTGTTCTTATGTTGATTTATTCCAAGTATATATGTATATTGTTTATTTAGCTATGTATTGTATTTATTTATGTTTATATATGTGTAAAGTATTTATATATGTGTATTTTGTATGTATTTATTTAGTCTGCAACACATATCTCAACGTATATATTTGTATCAATAAATTTAAATAGTACACCCCAGCTCCCATTTTCCGTATTGACAAGTCCATCCAAAGGTTGTCTGTAAGACATCGCTGTAAGCGATAAGACCGCCCATTGTACCTGCCTTCTTTTTCTTGTGGTGTACAATAAAGATTAGTCTATTCTATTCTATTCTATCGCTGTAAAATAATACTTTTGGTGCGGAACAAAAGTTCGCCAGGTCAGCTTGTAATAAATAAGCAAGTGTTTATGTTGGATTTTAGTAAACAGATCTCGTGCTATTTTATTTTTTTATTATTTTTACATGGAATAGGAGATGAAACAAGCAAGTGGGTGACTTGATGATAACCGACTACCGCTGTTACAGGTGCATTGCTGGCATTTAAGGGAGTAGGATGGAAAAAGGGAGGAATGGGAGTGGGCCACCGGAAATATCTCTCACTGAACGAAACGCGGGAATAGCCACGTTATATCGATGTTTAAAAAAGCCTTGGTATTTTACCAGTCGAGCTTGCCCATTCGTGCAGCGAATGCTCCACTACTGTGTGACTACCTCTATTGAGAAATGCGAATATATACAGTCTTTGTTCTTTTTATGTAACTTTACGCCGTTTCTACTAGAAGGTATATGAATTTCGCTGCATAAATGGGCCTGATCGACCGGTGAACTGCTCTGACGCCAAAGAGAAGTGATATAACTCGTTTCAGAGGTCCTTGTGTTATCTTAGTCCTTTGCTCTGGGCTTGACTCTCTTCCCATACAAATAAAAAGAAAAGGAACTACTTTGTTGGGCAGTAGATAGAATTGAAACTTTGTGCCCTCTTTATAGCACGGGAACCATAATAATTAAATCAGGATATTTAGGTTTAAATGGGTTATTAGAAAGGAATGTATTCCTTTATATTTATCCCAATGTTTCCGAAGTCTGTTAATTAATTTTATAGGAATATAATTTAACAGGAATTAAGTAAATCATTATAAAGTATAAAATAAATTTGCTTTCCGCTACCTGTGTCCTTATATGCTTTTATTTCTAAAAATACACAATGTATTTTGATGCGGGGTAATAGGTAGAGGGTATCAACGGGTTGGTTTTTATCTTTAATGCATGTAGGATGTAGTAAAGATCTATACATATAATAAAATTGTAGAAAAGTCAAAACTGTACATTGAATATTTTTTAAAAAGAATACTTGGTGTGTGATCTGCAATCGATACCGAAGCCAAAAATATACTTTTTAGAATTTTTGTCTGTTTGTCTGTTTGTCTGTTTGTCTGTTTGTCTGTTTGTCTGTTTGTCTGTTTGTCTGTATGTATGTCCGGGATAAACTCAAAAAGTACTGCATGGATTTACTTCAAATTTGGCACGAAAATTATTAAGAAGTCGGGTCAACATATAGGCTACATATTATCACGCTATCACCTACGAGGAACGAGCAGTGAACCTTTATTTCTTCAATGTATTCTGTAGCAACGTGTAATCTAACGACGCATATTTGTATGTTGTTATGGTGTTATTATGTTAATAACCATGCTTTAATCTATACATATAATAATAATAATAATATAATATAAGTTAGCTTCACATTTTAATTAACTTATGCCGTTAAACATAACAGACAATTTTAAAACAGTGCCATCTATGAGATTTACAAAACAGAAAACATTAAGTTGAATTACACGTGTAAGCACTTTTTGGTTTTAGATATAAATAAATCTTTGAGATTTTAAAAACATCAAGTCGAATTACATGTTTAAACACTTTTTGAATATAAATAATTGAAATTTCATCATGCGCTTGCGGTCAATAGATGTTTTTAAGAGTCATAGATGGAGTTGTGCATTTTCTTCTTTAAAATTGTATCGTTAATTCTTTTCAGAGATGAGCAAGACAATTAAAAAAATGTATTTGTATATGCTAAAAACTGTTAATATTTTTGTTCGGTATTTATTGGTGTAATGATTGCTTCGTAATTTTATAATTTTACACCATTAAAAAAAAATGTTTCCTATTGCGCGACCGGTCGATAACCGATGGATTGTTCCTTACTCACCAGTAATGGTTTCGTTGGTAAATTTTTTTGGGAATCTTTTTGTACAACGTCCGTCTTTCATACAAGGGGAACTTGGATTTAACGTGCCACAGGGGCCATGCACCATGTGACTTTTAACAATTTGATGCAGAACAGGATCAACGTCAGGGTCCGGAAGCTCTGCACTTATGACTTGATCAATCTGGATAGGCCTGATCTTTTCTTCCAACCACAAAAGCAGATGTGCCGTGTAACGGGACCCGCCTTAAAGTCATCTCGCTCCACAGACACAGCATTGAGGCGGAAATTCTTACGGGTTGTGGCGTAGGCGAGGCAGTATTTGTACCACGCATTCCCCTCATACCTCATAACTTCCCGTTCCAGTTCAAGCGCGTACAGTTCCCCGTGAGTGTTTGCTTCGCGATGACCATCAATAAGTCGCAGGGGCAGACACTGAGAGCAGCGGGTGTCGACCTCAGGACGAGCTGCTTCTCACACGGGCAGCTGTACGTCGCTTGCTCCCGCGTCACCAGTCCTGACTCTCTTTACATTTTGGCTGCGGAGAGCCAAACCAGCAATGTTGTTTATAGAGAAGTTTTATAAGTTTAAATTTTTATCCTTTTCTATATTTATATTTTCTTATTCATTATTTTCTACATTTGCTTCAGTCGCAACTTATTACTTAATTCAGCAGAATCACCATAAAGTCATTTATTCAAAGCAGACTGAAAATCAGCACTTTTGAAGTTCAACAATTTTACAAAAGACAGTCTCCCTCTGTTACTGTACTTTCTGTATTTATGAAATGTAAAGAAGTAACGGGTAAATAAATGTTATTTTAAAAGGTATAATCGTAGGTATTTTTGGTGCTGTATAGCGTTCAGGCAGATGACGTCGCGGGCTACAGCTATACTACAAAAATTCCTGTTAAAATGAAAATAAACAATGCGGGCAACAACCATTGCTACCGCAATCTGTACTTATCCTACCAGTTACAATTTCATTTTAGAGGTAATTACTTCTCAACTGTCTATGTAAAAATATAGCTATCTGATCACAAATTCCACGCGTACGAAGTCGCGGGCACAGCTAGTAAAGTAATAAAACCAAAATTCACTTTTTTATTACTTTTGATGCGGAACAAAGTTCGCCCGGTTAACAGTTAGTAGTCCATAAATAGTTAACTCGAATTCATTGAATGATTATGTATTTGTTAATAAATTGCCACCTTGACATATTGTGAAGACATATTTTTTATGACTAAGCATATAGCTCTTTGAGAGTGTTAACTAAACACTCAAATGTTAACTAAATATTGCACATATCTATATAACTATATATAACACGAGCATCTGACCTTTATTGTAAGTTCTTTTTTGAAACTTCATGCCTTTAATACTGGAAATTGAAGACAGCTGTAATTAAACCTCGATACGCTATTTTTTTTAGCCCTTTGATTTTCTTTATAGCCCTAGCCTATACTTCCAAAAAGTTTTCAAAAAGTTATTGGTGTGTCGCCCGGGCTCGAACTTCTGATCCCGAAGCGAGATTGTGAACTACTGGGCCACGGGGAGGACACTTAATGTAGTTATTATACAATATAAGGATGTATTAGACAATATAAGTTTAAGAACTTAAACGTCGTTTTGAACTTTTTACAGAGACTCGTGAAAATGATCTCTGTAAAGAGTTCGAAACGTCGGGAAATAAATATAAATAAGTAAAAATAAACGCGATATAATCCTAAAAGTTGTTTTAATCTATGTAAAAGGTTCTTTGGGTAAAAATACTTAATTCTTAAATTGAAGGTTATTGGCCGCCTATGGCCTTATGCTAACAACGTTGTATTGTTTTGGTATTTGATTAGGTGACAAGGTTGCAGTCCATTCGAGTTCAATATCTGAAGATATAAACAAGCATATAATTTTATTTGTTACTAGCTGTTGCTCGCAACTTCGTCTGCGTGGAAAGGAAAAATACTATGCCTTTGGCAATATAAGGGTTCATTGCTCACCCAATCAGTGATAGCGCGATATTTGAGCCAATCTGTTGACCTGACCTCTTGGCTATATTTATGCAAAAGAGTTCATCTGTAACAAACATGCAGATAAACATAAAAATTCTAAAAAACATCTTTTTGGGTTCGGTGTCGATTGTAGATCATATCCCAAGTATTCTAAAAAAAAATTCTATGTACAGTTTCAACTTTTCTACGATTTTATTATATGTTAACATCTTCATCACGCTCTTTTTAACCAAAGGTACAGGCAGCGGAAGTTTGGCTTTGACTTACTTGGTCCCAATTGTAAGAATACTAGTGCGAGCTAGAATTAGAATCCGAAAATTCTAGATTTAGATGCTCAAATTTCAGGTCATCAAGTCGTCTAATTCATCACAGACGACTTCCGGAAAGTCATTGGTGTGCTCAAAGATTCGGTCACGAGACCAGTGAATTAAAAATCTCAACTCACCCCGTGATTCTGGCGAGTCATGGTATGAAATGTCCCGAAAAAACCCTTGCTGGCATTTTACGACTTCCGGAGATGTGATGGTATGGAGGTATATTGTTTTTACCAACAGTAATTTTAATCTATATTCTTTATTATTAGTTAATTTCGGTGGTCTGGAGGTCCAACATTCGGTTTCTGAAGCAAGCAATGACTTTTAGAAAGTTATGTGTGACAAATACCAATGATCGATGTTCGTAATGTATAATAATAAGTTCCATTTGGGACTCCAAAATGCGGCGGATAGCGGCGTAACAGTTTCCAGTAAAAAAGAGATGAAATTACAAAAACCTCTATTGAAAAGAACAATTAAGTTTTAAACTAATCGAGATGAGAAGGTTATTTCTTAACGCGTAACCAAGTTCTAAACAAGAGTTGTTACTTAACACTGAACAATGAAGAATCGTTCCGCGTCACTACATCCTTTTCCGACCTTGAAAGTGCCATTCAGTTTTTCCTTTAACATTATGATATATAAAAAGATAATATAATAATAGAATATATCTACTTATACGTATCTTAAAACTGTTAAAATTAAATTAAAAAAAAAATTTAAATAAAAACGAGTTTGGAGTTTGAACACCGGAACATCACTTTTAACATAACTTAACATAACTTCACGCTTTTTTCTACCCGAAGGTGTAAGCAGCGGCTGTTAAGTCTCGTATCGTCGTTATGTTTACGTCCCAAATGGCGAACCTATTGCCATACCGGGCACAAAGATTTTAGTCATGGATATTATCACACATAACTTCTGAAAATAATTTCGAAAACTTTTAACATAATATTATTATTAATATTTTGGTACAAGTAATAGAAAGATAATCATTACATAGTATAAAATCAAGTCGCTTTTCTCTCTCTCTCTCTGTCTCTTTATATGCTTATATATTTGAAACTTCGCAACGGATTTTAGTGCGGTTTATTAATAGGTTGAGGGCGTTAACGGGATGGTTTTTATCTGTAATTCATGAAAGACATGTGTCACTTTTTGTGACATTCACAAAAAGTGATAAATCCAGAAATTATTTATGTATTACTTTGATGTGGAACAAAGTTCCCCGGGTCAACTAGTAGTCTATAAAGTTTTAAATGTTACTCCAGATAAAATGTTATTGAAACTAATTCCAATTTTACCAAAGAATTTCAACTCAAACATTGTACGTAAATACTTTGATACGCTACTGCTGACTGTAGATTCAAGGCATCTCAAGATCTCAATCTGTAAGACGATGTTTCTCAAAGTGTTTGTATTTATATATTATGTCACCCACTGATAAATTAAACTCTAAAGTTTTATTAAAATAAGTTATAGTTTAGTTTTTAACTACCTAAAATTTATTTTGTTACTAATGCAATTTAAGTCCACAAATTCGGCAGTCATAAAAAAGTTGATATTATGCTTTTCATTTTACACATATACATTATACAGTCTACCATATACAAATATTTAAATAGTTTTGTTTTACTTATTTTAAAAATGTCCATAATGTAAAGATGGTGCTAATTTAAAAACAAATTTTTACATCACATTATAACACATTGTGAGTAAATGAATTAAATAACAGTTAACATATTAAATTCAAACAATAATAACAAAATAAAACAACAAACCCATAAAAACAATTAAAATCACTATATTATTTAGATAAACAAATTTAAATTAAAAAAACTGCATGTCCATAAGTAGGATATAATATTATTATTTATTTCATGCAACGTAATCCTAAAATCCTTTAATCACTTAGTATGTTCCATAAACTTGAGTTGTCCCACTCCGATGTCGTTGGAAGAGGGTCGTGACACCCAAATTGACATTCGCTGGTCTTGGATATACCTCAAGTACTTTACAGAGTAGTCTTCGCAGTTATTGCGTACACAAAATATTGTTACAATTTTGTATAACATTTCTAGAAAATTCAATTTTTGAGAGATCTTTCTCGAGTATAACAATTGTTGAGCGTAAACTTTATTACGCTACCTACTCTGTGAAAATGATGGTCACGTTTTTAGGATGTATGTAAATTTAATTTCAAATCTACAATAGGTTTAATAATTAATTAAGCTATTTATCGAGCCTCGTGGTGCATTGGTAAAGCTACCGGCAGAATTGAGGTTGGCGGGTTCGATTGTATGTGTGTATGGCGTCTGGGTGTTTTTCTATGTATTTTATGTATGTATTTACAAAAGAAAAGTATATATGTATTGATATCCGTTATCTAGTATCCATAGCACAAGCATTTAGTTGCTTAATTTGGAACTAGAGGGCGTTGTGTAATTTGTGTCCAAGATATATATATATATATATATTTATAAGTGTTTATTCCGCGTTAGGCTAATTTTTAGACAGAAAATTTAATGTACACATACTAAACTGGAAAGTAACAGAACTGCCTAAAATAACTGTCTTTAACATAGCTCGTAGCAATAGCAGGCGCTATTTATTTTTCGCGTCTGCGTCATCTTACATATTTCGTTACGCGTGGAACAGCCACGCAGTTCTCTGCATAAATTGGCTGGTTTGATCCTTGAAATATGACGACTTAGAATATCGATGTAGAGTGGCTCATGTCATGTTTCGTTTGGAGAGAGAGGTATTCGTAGTCCTATCCCATATACCTAGCTCTTTTCTGCCTTAAAGGAAGTGCAACGCAATTATGACCCTCTTAGTGTTGCAGATGTCTATAGAGTTGGTGGATTCCACTTCAACAAAATGTAAACACGCATTTCGGCCATTTATCGGCGAAGTTTATTTATCTCTATCTCTAACTTGAAGAAGTTTTTTGGGCAAATACCATCTTAGTTTAGTAGCATTGAGCCAATGCTCAAGTTGCACGTTGTACGCATCCGAAAAGTCCGAATACAGAACTTTAAAAATACGAGAATATATTAATAAAAACGGTTCACTTATTATGATTAAACATTGGTTAGAAAAAAACTTTCGAGACAACCTTGGGAATGTTTTATGTTTACTGTTGTGATATAAAGAACAAAGAGAACATCAAAAAAACCTTTTAAATATGTTTGCCTTCTTTTTGGGATATCATTAGCTATATAATTTATAGACGACAACAGGGCTGTTAGTATATTTTGAGACATAACTGTTTACGATACATACATACGTAAGTTCAAGCCAAATTTCTTGCGGGGTAGGCATAGAGAACACAGCGCCATGAGGCACGATTCTTACACACCTCACTTGCTTCTTTGACTTTCATAACATTTTTCATGCACGCGCGTCGATCTTTCAGGCTCCTAACATCACCTTCCTTCAGAACACGTTCTCTTTGGTCATGAAATGTGTGTCCTGGCCGTCCTCGACTCCTACATCCATCCGCTTTTGCATTGTATATGTGCTTAGTCAATCTTGCATCATCCATTCATCATCCATCCACCGGTTCGGATATGTAGAACATATCCGAACCATGGGAGCATGCCCTTTCTTACTTTTACACCGACACTCTCTTTCTCTCTCTCTCGGCGAACTTAGGACAAGGTGAAACCTAGACTCCAACTATTTAACATTTATTTAGAAAATATGCAAACCATGCTCTTTTTATGACGATACTGAATATATCATTGCGAAAAGTGATGTCTGGAGCCTTAAAAACTGACGAGCTTGTAGTTAGTTATGAACGTGTAGTTATAAAAGTAAAAGAATCGAGTGAGGTGGGAACTTATTTTGCCTTATGACGCTCTGTTCTCTCTGCCTATCCTGCATGCGACTTGACGTGAAGTTACATACAAATGAATTGTGTTGTTGAGACGAGAAAAATCTTTTCTTGAATTATACTAAAGTAGGATGATGAAAGATTTAGACTTTTAAAATAAAGTTGTAGATATAACCAAGAAACGGACTCCACAATGTCACAAAATGTTAAGTTTGCCGAAGGACCGTGGTAGATGGAATAAGAAGGTCATAGAGTGGAGACCGCGACTTGGTAAGCGTAGTGTAGGACGCCCACCAGCTTGATCAGGCCTTTCTGAGGTCAGACGACCTCAGAAAGGCTGCTGGAAAAGACTGGATGCGGAATGCATCGGATGAATCGGATGATCGGAGAATCGGATGGTGGGGCGCAAATTGGGAGAGGCCTATGACCAGCAGTGGACTGCAACAGGCTAATGATGATGATGATAAATGTTGATGTGCTTATATTCGTCTATATGTTGCATATTTACAAGAGCCCGAATACTGAACCTCCACTCAAATATATAAGCGCTACTTAAGCGTTTAAGTAGCTGTCACATTACACGGAATACGTGAACTTTGAGCAGTAAGTAGAACTTTAATGATTGTCAGATATGAGTGGCAGTTCAGTATTCGTGCGTAAGAATAGCACAAACTCAATAAGCACACCTAATCCAAATACAAAATGTCATCCAAATTGTTTGATATCTGCAAACATATATATATATATATATATATATTTTGTCCAATTAGGTTCAAATAGATTGTTTCATGATTCATCAACTTAAATATATTTTACTAGTAATAAATCACACACTAACTAGTATGGATATGTACTAATTGCTTTGACATCATTACATGGACAGTGATATCGTATCAACACATACATAATGAGTTGGTTTAGCACGATGGTTTGACGCGATTTGTTATTACAATTTATTGAGACAGAATAAAAGGAGTTAGTAAAATTAACTCATTTATTACCTTAAAAACGCCATAATTACTTTAAAAAAAACCTCACAATTGATGGTTGTAAGTACTGATGCGGGCGGAAAACGTACTGATAAAGTTTTGTAATATATTTTCCTCTTTTTTTTTTTAACTTTATGTTTAGTCGCAATATGAGATGGATTATACTTCTTAACTCTTAATTACACAACAAGTTAAAATATACCAACACAATGGAAGGACTAGCTGAAATAAAATTTCTCCCCATTCTTCGGTCTACTGGCTGCCCAGAAGACTGGCCGCATTGCCACGCTGAATGGCAATGCTAATCCTTTGTGCGAAGAATAAACCAGCCCCCGGTCGTGAGAGGCCTCGATCTGTCGCTTTGTAATATCTTTATAAAATGAACAAGCACTCGCACCCCATATCCCTAGAGCCCTAACCCCAAACGGTTCAAAAATATAATCACCTACAAGTTTTTTGTATTTGTGCCGCTGGTGATTTTCCGCTGAAGCAGCATTAGCGCCGGCACCGGCCACCCCAACCGTGCTCTGTGCGATGCAAGTAGCGTCCCATACCAAAGGCCTACCCATCTTCCATGTCAAAAGAGACATACCGTCCTGTCTCTTGCCATCATCGCGCACCAAACCGTCGGTTCTAGAACGGCTGGTACACCGGCGGTGACACGTACACGACGGACAATGTCAGATGATAAATCATTCTTCCATCATTAGAATTTTTTTTTATTCAAAGACAAAATATGTTATCACATTTATTTTTTACTATTAACGTTAATGAAAATGTTAAAAATTGAAAATGTTAATCTTTACGATTTGTTAATGGGACAAGGAATAAAAAATAGTCTCGGTGGCACACTGATCGAGCTTGCCGCTTCTGAATCAAGAAATCATAGAACGATTCTGGACTCACACCAAGGACTACCCAGAATTTTTTACAGGAGTTATTTTGTGATATATATCGATAACTAACAACATTGTGCCCGGTGTACCGTAATAGGTTCAGCCACCTGTTCCATTTGGGATGTAAAATTCGGCGAATTTTCACATACAAAGATATTAGGAGTGAAATATCATTTAGTTTTGAATTTGTATGAATATCGTAAATATTCTAATAATATAATCTATAGTATGTTTATAAAATTAATACACTAAAAACTAATTATATTTTCAACTAGCTGTGCCCGCGACTTCGTACGCGTGGAATTTGTGATCAGATAGCTATATTTTTACATAGACAGTTGAGAAGTAATTACCTCTAAAATGAAATTGTAACTGGTAGGATAAGTACAGATTGCGGTAGCAATGGTTGTTGCCCGCATTGTTTATTTTCATTTTAACAGGAATTTTTGTAGTATAGCTGTAGCCCGCGACGTCATCTGCCTGAACGCTATACAGCACCAAAAATACCTACGATTATACCTTTTAAAATAACATTTATTTACCCGTTACTTCTTTACATTTCATAAATACAGAAAGTACAGTAACAGAGGGAGACTGTCTTTTGTAAAATTGTTGAACTTCAAAAGTGCTGATTTTCAGTCTGCTTTGAATAAATGACTTTATGGTGATTCTGCTGAATTAAGTAATAAGTTGCGACTGAAGCAAATGTAGAAAATAATGAATAAGAAAATATAAATATAGAAAAGGATAAAAATTTAAACTTATAAAACTTCTCTATAAACAACATTGCTGGTTTGGCTCTCCGCAGCCAAAATGTAAAGAGAGTCAGGACTGGTGACGCGGGAGCAAGCGACGTACAGCTGCCCGTGTGAGAAGCAGCTCGTCCTGAGGTCGACACCCGCTGCTCTCAGTGTCTGCCCCTGCGACTTATTGATGGTCATCGCGAAGCAAACACTCACGGGGAACTGTACGCGCTTGAACTGGAACGGGAAGTTATGAGGTATGAGGGGAATGCGTGGTACAAATACTGCCTCGCCTACGCCACAACCCGTAAGAATTTCCGCCTCAATGCTGTGTCTGTGGAGCGAGATGACTTTAAGGCGGGTCCCGTTACACAACTTCGGAGGAGATAGGTTCCGAAGAAGCATAATCGGGACACCGACTTTCAGCTTGATAGTATGCGCTGGAAGTCCACTTGCTGACAGAGAGTTCAGAAATTCCACGGGATAATGTGTGGCATCATCTTGCTCGATGACAGTGTTTATAGAGGTGTAAACCACTTCATTCCCCTCAATTTTCGAGAGAATGCATTCGTTGATTGCTTCAGCCTGACCATTTTTGGGCGTCAAAATTGCCCGCTCACATACCCAAGAATTCTGCTGGTGCGGTATATGACTGATGTCCCCGTACACACAGCGAATGAGTTCTTCTAAGCTGGATACGACTCTACCGAGAGACTCTGGAAGCACCACCTGCCCACCTCTCTCCTCTGGTAGAGTGCCTTCGCCAAGACTTAGAAGAACATCGGAGAATTCTTGAGCACGTGCATTGCCGCCGAGCCGAGCTCTCATATTAATGGTCAAGCGCAGCGTACGAACTCGTGACCACAGCGAAGATCGTTTCAACGAAGCATTCACCTCGTCAGCCCTCGATCCCCGCGTCACCACGGGAAGCGTTTGTCGGAAATCGCCACTGAATAGAACTGTGACACCACCCATCAAGTGTTCGTTCCTGCGGATGTCCTGCAGGGTTCTGTCCACGGCCTCAACTGCTTTTCTATTGGCCATCGTACACTCATCCCATACGATCAGAGAGCAATCCTTCAGCACGTGTCCCTTATCACTATTGCGTGACACACCACAAACAGGCGTTTCGGTGCTCTCTAAATCGATGGGAATTTTAAACATGGCATGTGCTGTCTTGCCACCCGGAAGCAGTGTGGCAGCGATTCCTGACGACGCTACAGCAATGGCAATTTTGCCTTGCCTCCTGACCTCTGCAAGTATGCCAGTGGTAACAAATGTTTTTCCTGTTCCACCAGGAGCATCCAAGAAAAACATTTTACCCTGGTTTTGCCCAACGCTTTTAAGAACAGTGTCATAAATTTGTTTTTGCTCTGAAGAGAACAAAGCGACATGGTGATTTCGTATGGTGGTCATTTCGCTCGGATCGTAAATTGTCTCAGCGTTATACTCTCGATTTCCACGGTCTTGATGCGGTGATGATTGGGGAGCTGGTAACCCATATTCGACCAATGGATTGCCGCCGATGGAAATGACCACGTCTTGAAGTGAACTAAGACAGGTGTTCAGCACGCGTTCATCAGTTACTTCGACTTCGTCTCCAGTAGCACGCCTCAAAGCTCGTAGAAAATCTTCAGATAGATGATGTCGATATTTTTCCCACAAAGCTACCGGGTTCGTGACTCCACAAAACACCAAGATGACGGCAAACAGATGACGCATACGGCTGGGGCTGTTACTGACGCTCGCCTCCGCGAGGGTGTCATCCCAGTTTTGGTCACCGTCGAGAAGGTGACGTGCTACACAGGCTGCGCGGTAAGTGGGATACTCCACGCCATCAAATGTTCTCAGAAAGGCAAAAGACGTTGGGCCTCGGATCGTGTGAAGTAATAACCGCAGAAAATAGCATTCGCCATTATTCGGGTGCACGGTATAAACTCTACCCAATACGGTGTCCTTGAAAATTCCCGGAAAACCTTCGACAGCACCTCCTCTTCGACGTCGGTTAAATATTCCCCTTTGCTTGTCGTACGTGTAATATGAAGGCACCTCGTCATACGTAAGGAACCTCGCAAACTGGTCGATTTCGCAGAGCCTGAAAAATGCCAAGAGAGTTGTTTGGCGCGGATTTTCTAAGCGCTCAGCAACGTTGTTGGGATCAAAATATATGCGCTGACCGTTTTCTAGGTGGACGTCTAAATGCATGACGGCAGGATGCCTGTCATGTATAGAGAACGCCAGTATCCGCCAAACTGCTTCAGACGTGCTGATGTAGCGACCGGACTGATACTTGGTCACCTCGTCTCTGTCAGTGTTCTGTAAAGCAAACGTCGCCTGATCGCTACCTTTGTTCACGTATTTGCAGATATATTTGATCGACCCGACGCTGGTGCACGACTCGACGTTGATGTGCGTCTGGAAGGTCCTGGACAGTACTGGTGAGTAAGGAACAATCCATCGGTTATCGACCGGTCGCGCCTGGCCACGCACGCTCAGCTCAGTGGAATGCCCGCCCTCTGCTGGTGATCAGCGCCGGTATGAGGGATATCCATCCTCACCAGTAATGGTTTCGTTGGTAAATTTTTTTGGGAATCTTTTTGTACAACGTCCGTCTTTCATACATGGGGAACTTGGATTTAACGTGCCACAGGGGCCATGCACCATGTGACTTTTAACAATTTGATGCAGAACAGGATCAACGTCAGGGTCCGGAAGCTCTGCAATGCACAACTCCATCTATGACTCTTAAAAACATCTATTGACCGCAAGCGCATGATGAAATTTCAATTATTTATATTCAAAAAGTGTTTAAACATGTAATTCGACTTGATGTTTTTAAAATCTCAAAGATTTATTTATATCTAAAACCAAAAAGTGCTTACACGTGTAATTCAACTTAATGTTTTCTGTTTTGTAAATCTCATAGATGGCACTGTTTTAAAATTGTCTGTTATGTTTAACGGCATAAGTTAATTAAAATGTGAAGCTAACTTATATTATAATATTATTATTATTATATGTATAGATTAAAGCATGGTTATTAACATAATAACACCATAACAACATACAAATATGCGTCGTTAGATTACACGTTGCTACAGAATACATTGAAGAAATAAAGGTTCACTGCTCGTTCCTCGTAGGTGATAGCGTGATAATATGTAGCCTATATGTTGACCCGACTTCTTAATAATTTTCGTGCCAAATTTGAAGTAAATCCATGCAGTACTTTTTGAGTTTATCCCGGACATACATACAGACAAACAGACAAACAGACAAACAGACAAACAGACAAACAGACAAACAGACAAAAATTCTAAAAAGTATATTTTTGGCTTCGGTATCGATTGCAGATCACACACCAAGTATTCTTTTTAAAAAATATTCAATGTACAGTTTTGACTTTTCTACAATTTTATTATATGTATAGATGTCGACGCATGTATTATAAGTACATAATTTTCTATTGTATGGCATTATAGAGAAGCGTACACTCAAAACGGTAATCATCAGAACGTCATTGACATACATTGGTGTGTGACGTAACTACGACTTTACTGAACAATTTTATTTGGATACTATCTGACCCGGCAAAATATGTTTCGCCTCGAAATAAATAAATAAAAGGTTTATTCTAAAAACAAATAGTTGCCAAAGTTACTCCTTATTACACCACCTACGAGCGAACAAATGTCCCGTCAAAATCGGTCCAGCTATTTCAAAGATTACCCGAAAATAAAACAGACAGACAAACAGAACATTAAAATAACTTTTTATGGATTATATCGCGTTTATTTAGAGCTTATTTTCTATTTATTTCCCGATGTTTCGAACTCTTTACAGAGATCATTTTCACGAGTAATGAAGAAGAAGCTATTTACATTGATACAGAGAGTACCCACTTTTTGGAAGTAAAAATCAAAAAGTTGAAGAATCTAAGAAATCAATACACAGACAAACAGACAAAATTGTAAAAAAAAATATTGTATCATAATTATAGTGAATGTACCGTATTGACATGAATGTAGTAGAAAGCATTTATTTCAATATTATAAACGGACACTTCAATTTTATTTATATGTATAGATTTGGACAGAACCAAAAAACAGTAAATAGTTTAGTGGCATGGAATTATGTCCATTTAGACCTGTAGAAGCAGTATTTTTTAAGGAAAGAGGGCAAACGAGTAAGCGTGTCATCTGTTGGCAAGTTACAACATAGATGTAACATTTGTCTAGCTGGCCTTTAAGATACTCTGGATACTTCTGTCACCGATCACAACTTCGCATGAGTCATTTTACGACAGTATTAGGAGAGATATTTAACCATCCAACCGGCTCATTCGTGTCGTGAACTGCAAGACTACCACTAAAAACCTTTTTGTTTTCAATAGAATAAAATCAATAGTTTAGTGGCATGGCATTAAGACGGTTTAGAACTATTGCAGTAGTTAGTTAATGCGTTAAAACGTTTCTTTTTAATCTGTTCATTGAAAAATAAAACGTTTTTAATTAACATATAAATCGTTATTAGTAGCCAGTAATGAACTAATCAACTATCAGCTCTCGTGGCGTAGTTAATGAGAGCAATATGTCTAATTCTGCGCAGAGGTTAAGAGTGTCATCCAGAACAATATATGAGTAATTGTCTTATATAATATAAATATTATTTTCGTAAGTCTTTTTTTCGGGCTCTGTAGCCAAACGTTAAAGTCAGGTAAACTTTTATAGATGATGCAAGGTTTTCCATTTCTTATTACGGAACCTTTTGTGCGTGAGCCCGACTCGTACATGGTCGGTTCTTCGTCGGTACTCCTAAAAAATCTCTCTGTCCTCAAAAAAAATAAATTGTAACAGTTGTTGCAATAGTTGCCGAGCAGCAACCCTTCTTTTGTCATCCTTAATGAATGAATGAGTTACTCAGATATGAAACTAGCAAAATTGTACCTTACTCGAGCCAGTCATCAATATTAAAATTCCATCAAATGTCATCAGGTTGATTGGGAGCTGATCACGGAGTGCTGATGCGCTATGGTACAGTATTATAAATATATATTTCTTGTACATACAACCTATAATTTTTTTTTAGTATATAATGAAGGTTGACATTAAAAATAATTAAAAACCTTGACCTCAAATTTTGGTATTAGATTTGAACACTAATGGAGTACCTGTGTCTGGAGGTCATCATGAGGGAAATATTTAAAATATAATCTATACTTACCAATTAAGTGCGCTTATGTTTTAAATTTAATAATAACATAACATAACTTTACGCCTTTTGTTACCCGAAGTAGTAGGCAGCGGCAGTAAAGCCTCGTCAAAAAAATAAATAAATTCAAATAATCCTGAGAATTGTTAAAAACTAGACTTGTCACATATTTGTAATCACCTGGTGTATAATAATGTACTACACTGATTTGACATTAAAACAACCTTTCAGGATTGTATCGCGTTTAGTTAGAATTTATTTTTGTTTATTTCCCGACGTTTCGAACTCTTTACAGGGATCATTTTCACGAGTGATGAACAAAAAGTGTGAAACAAGTGTGAACGTCGGGAAATAAACAAAAATAAGTTCTAAATAAACCCGATACAATGTGATTCGCGAAAATCTAAGAAATAAATATACACTGTTTTGATTTATCACTAAGGGTTCAGACAGCGTTTGCAATTAAAGTGCTAAATCTCGAAAATTATCATCTTTTTTACTACATTATACATGAGTTATACATAAAAACCCAGTTGACACCCTCTATCTGCTGAAAAAAAAACCCACATCAAAATCCGTTGCGTAGTTTCATAGATCTAAGCATATATCATTAACATTACATAGTATAAAACAAAGTCCCCTTGTTTTATACCATGTAATGTTAATGATAGTTATATTAGACAAGACCCGCATTTCATTTGTTCAGTAAATATTACAGTAAATTTACAGACTTTTCAGCGTAATTTGGATGTCAAGTCATTATGCGTGGTGTATAGCAATTGGACCAAATACTTCTTTCGACAAAACTAAATAGTTATTGGTAGTAGTAAAAGTAACCCTACGGAGTACGTAGGGTTACTTTTAGGCATTAAGGGGGTGAATATACTAATGTTTCATACATTGTTTGTTTCAGATTTGCCGCAATGTATCAAAAAGGTTATAATAAGTTCGTCACAACGGTGGCTTTCGTTGTTTTTATAAGTAAGTTTGATTTATAAACTATTTAATAAATCTTCCTTCTTCTACAATAATCTTGAATATCAGATCGATCTCCAACTCTTTACGTAAGTATTTTATCGGTAAGTTGAGTCCTAGAAAAGGCGAGAGGTATTTTAGTAAAATTTTTGTCTGCAAAAAACAATATTTCTATTGACACAAATATAAATTTTGACAAAACTTAAAAATACTGTTTAAATTTGAATAACAGTACAGGTAAAAATGTGTATATATGTTTTGACAACGATTTTATATCACTTCTGGTTTAACACATAGAAATGTAAAAAATTTTGAAACACATGTTGTACGTCAATGGAAATTACCTAGTTTTGATCATAGATATAAGAATAATAGATCGGCAATAGTCACCCAACAACGCAACCAAAAATGGGTTGTTGATGAGCGAGTGACATATCATTGTGTGCGTAAAAAGCGCTTCAAAGTGTCAACTTTTACATACCTAGTTAATGTTCATGTGTTGAAATGTAAATATTAGTACATTTTTCCTGAGATGTTTCCATCTATTACAGTCTATGCTAAATCTATGATTTTGATTGATGTAATTGAAAAAAAAGAACAGAATACTTAAAAGGTTTTTTTTTAAATTCATAAACGAAATGGTGACTCTTCGCAGTTCCAATGGCCAGTTATATTACCTGATACTCAGAGGTTTTGATATCCACTCATCATGAATATTTTAACTGGTGATATGAACGGCGTCTATGATTTTTTAAACTAAATAAACAAAGTCAGTGTAACAAATTAAAAAAAAAAATTTGGTTGCTTCTACTATTTTTTATTCGAGTTAATTTATAATTCATGAAATAATTCATTAAATTAAAACGAAACGCAAAGTTTATTGTGTTTATTTAAGGTGACTGTTTTAAATTGTTTACATTCTCAGCGTCCTCACTCACTAATAATTCCATATACAAATGAGTAATGGAAAACGGGTATTCCCCCTACGTTCTTTTCCCACTTTTTTATGGCCTTGTGTGGGTGATATTTAAGAACTATTCGAATATTGTTAAAACATAAGAAACAAAGCGTGAAGTTATCACGCTTTTTTCTATCCGAAGGTGTAGGCAGTGACTGTTAAGCTTCGACTCGCAGTTATGTTTTATGTCCCAAATATAAGAGGTGGTGAACCTATTGCCATACAAGGGCACAAAGTTTTCATCCATATTTATCACACTTAACTTTCGAAAAGAATTACGTAATGTCCTTGGTGTGAGCCAGGAATCGAAACCGCGACTTCTTGATTCAGTAACAGGGTCCTCGACAACAACAACAACATAATCAGTTTTGTATTCCTCTCGATTGCTTATTATGCTTACCTTTCGATGTCTGATCTTGACTTCGAACCCGGGTTAAAATCAACAAATTAAGTCTTGAAACTATTGTAACTGAATTAATTGTATTTATCAAGATGAGACTTCAGAAAAAGTAATTACAGAAAGAGATTTTAGAGTAAAAAAAAATATTAAGTTTATTTCGGAACGAACAAAATTTTATTACCTACAATCTTATGATAATATTCCCAACTGAGGGATAAGTTTTAGGCAATCAAAATTTAATAAGTCGACCATATGGTTTACGTTTATGTATGCGTCTAGAATTTTTTTAAACAATCACGTAAAATCGCCGATCAAAGACAACAGATGACAATTATCAAGAGCCGATTTAAAGAAATAAGTGTTTTTTTTTATTTCAGACAGTCGAAATGTATAATATATTTTTGAAGTGAAACTTCTAATGTCTCTTGCGAAAGCATTTAACGCATTTAACGCCCCCTCGCGGGTATTATAGATAATATATAAGACTAGAACTTAAGCCGGCTTATATAAACCAAGGAAGAGAATTTACATAGCGTGATTGAAAATAGTACATAGACATCTAGTAGCTAGTAGCGGGACTGTTTTTATCGCACCATACCCCTAAAGTACTAACTGCATAAAAAATATTGTTTTTAATTTTTAAATTTATATGCAACTAAAAAATAAAATAAACCAAATAATTTAAATATTATTAGGAATATACACAAGACATTTGTTTGAACATTTTTGAATGTTATATTAAAATAATAACAAATAATAATTAGTTTGACGTCGCTATAACCGAAAAGCCGACTTTGGGAATTTTGCATAATAGAAGTATACATACAAGCACAAGAATAATAACTAATTCAGTATTAATCAATCAATTATTTATTCACATATTTCTGGGTATTTGCAGTATGGTGACATGACGTAAGTATGCATCTCTAAAATTTGCCTAGTAAGGCGTGTGAAATGTACGCGCAGTTGTCAATATACAATAAATAATAAAATTATTACATGTAACATGTCAATAATAATAATAAATAATAATAATGAAACAATGTCATAGCTATTAGAAAATGGTCTGCAAATAAAAAATATAAAAAAATCTATATCTGTCAATAAACTAAGCAATGTAATTACAAAAAATTTTTGTCAATAAATTCATTTATACAATATTAATTTAAAAAAATCAATGTATATAATCAATGTTCACATACTTAGTGAACATTTAATGATTCGTAAATAAATAATATAGTTATTAAAGTGCAATAAGTAGCAGGTCAAATAACGGCTTTTTTTTAGTTCTATTTTTATTACTGTATTTCATCTTAATATATATAAATCAGGGGACGCAAGGGAGTATGTATACCATCATAGTGCTTCAAGCCAACCTCACCTGCTCGTGGTGCATCCTGCTGATCAACGAACGAGGCTCTGGCGACCGAAAAAATGGCGGGATAACCATTTCAATTACTTAGCATAGCTAAATAAGATAGGCCAGTGGTGGGCAGCAGCGCCACTAGTGCGACAATCTATGCTCTGCGATCGCCAACATGCACTTGCCCAGCATGGCGATTAGGGCAAACCCTTCCAAATATGCTGAGTCCCAAAAAACCTCGGCCCCCAGTTCCCGGCCGCCCTACTATTCCTGGTCACGGCGGCGATCAAGGTAACGGTAGGGCTGGGGGTGCTAAGAATCCCCGGGTTACGGAAGGCCGCCAAAACAAACTGACCATCGCTACATACAATGGACGAACGATTCGGCTAGATGAACATCTAGCGCAGCTAGAGGAGGAACTGCAACACATAAGGTGGCACATTTTGGGGATATGTGAGGTCCGAAGGCAGGGAGAGGACACCGTAACTCTAGACTCCGGCCACCTTATGTACTACAAAGAAGGAGAGCAACCTTCCCAGGGCGGCATTGGGTTTTTGGTCCACAAGAATATCTGCGACAAGGTTGTAGAAGTCTCCAGTGTGTCCAACAGAGTCGCGTACCTCATATTTAAAGTATCCGAGAGATATAGCCTCAAGATTATCCAGGTTTACGCACCGACTTCAACACATTTGGATGAAGAGGTCGAAAGTATGTATGAAGACATCTCAAGAGCCCTACACACCACCTCAAGGGCTCACTACAATATTGTAATGGGAGACTTTAATGCCAAAGTGGGAGTACATGCTTGCAGTGAATCAAGTATAGGATCGCACGGATATGGAAGCAGAAATCACAGGGGACAAATGCTTGTCAACTTCCTCGAAAGTGAGGGGCTTTTCTTAATGAATACCTTTTTTAAGAAAAAGCACCATAGGAAGTGGGCATGGCAGAGTCCCGACGCTGTGACTAAAAATGAGATTGATTTCATCATCACGGACAAACGACGGATATTCAGAGATGTGTCGGTGGTCTCTAGATTCAATACCGGAAGTGACCACCGACTAGTGCGTGGCTCGCTGAATATTAACTTCAAGTATGAGAGAGCCCGTTTGGTGAAATCAACACTCCGACCTAATCGACTCCAATCTGCTGCAGGGTCCGAAACCTTTCAACTGAAGTTGGAAAATCGATTCGCTGCCTTGGAAGCCACAGATGACGCTGGCCAAAGACTCCAGGGAGTGGTTGAAATCCTCAGGGAAGAAGGAACAAAGCTTTGCGAGAATAAGCGTACGGGTAAAGGGTCGAAACTTTCGGCAGAGACTCTTAAGCTCATGGAAGAACGACGTACAAACCCGTTGTCTGTTTCATCCTTAAAAAAGATGCGCGATAAAACTATAAAAAAGCTGGTGCGACGCGATCTCCGATCCTTCAACACGCTTTCTATTCAAAATGCGATCGAACAGAATCGGGGGTCGAAAGTATTCGCCCAGACTTTAGGTAGAAGCCACCTGACGAAATTGACAACATCATCAGGAAAAGTCGTCACATCCAGGTCAGAGATTATGTTGGAAGTTGAAAACTTCTACGCCAAGCTGTATTCTTCGCATGCTTCTAAACCCGGACCCGGAAATGAGGATTGCAGAGCCACACTAACCCGCCACTTCTCCGAAGATCTGCCCGAAATTAGCCGAGATGAAATAATGATGGCCCTTGGGCAGCTTAAAAATGGAAAAGCCCCAGGGGAAGACGGAATAACGATGGAATTGTTAAAAGCAGGTGGAACTCCTGTCATAAATGAGCTTCGCCAAGTATTCAATTCCATCCTCATCTCTGGGAGAACTCCAAAGGCATGGCATAGAAGCATGGCTGTATTGTTTTTTAAAAAAGGAGATAGGACCTTGTTACAGAACTATCGCCCGATTTCACTTCTGAGCCATGTCTATAAGTTGTTTTCAAGGGTTATCACAAATCGTCTAGCGCGAAGACTCGACGAGTTTCAACCACCCGAGCAGGCTGGGTTTCGAAAAGGTTACAGCACAGTAGACCACATCCACACAGTGCGGCAAATTATACAAAAAACTGAAGAATACAACCGGCCCCTGTGTTTAGCGTTTGTGGACTACGAGAAGGCCTTTGACTCGATCGAGACCTGGTCTGTTTTGGAATCTCTGCAGCGTTGCCAGGTAGACTGGCGATACATCGATGTGCTGAGATCCCTATACAATGCCGCAACCATGACTGTGGAAGTACAAAAACAGCGAACCGAAGATATTCACCTGCGTCGAGGAGTGAGACAGGGAGATGTGATATCACCGAAACTGTTCACTAACGCCTTGGAGGATATGTTCAAGACGCTAGATTGGAAAGGCTGCGGCATCAACATAAATGGCAAATACATCTCGCACTTGCGATTTGCAGACGATATCGTCATACTGGCTGAAGACTTGCAGGATCTACAACGAATGCTGAATGGCCTAGCTGATTCTTCTCACCGTATTGGTCTCCGGATGAACCTGGAGAAAACAAAAGTGCTGTACAACAAGCACGTGATCTCGGAACCAGTCGCCGTCAAAGGAGTCCAACTCGAAGTTGTCCAGCATTATGTTTACTTAGGGCAAATGATCCAACTGGGAAACCACAACTTTGAGAAAGAGATCCAAAGAAGAATACAGTTGGGCTGGGCGGCATTCGGAAAACTTCGTCGAGTCTTCTCATCGCCTATACCGCAATGTCTGAAGACAAAAGTCTTCAATCAGTGCGTCCTACCTGTTTTAACATACGGATCCGAAACGTGGCCACTAACGGTACGGTTAGTCCACCAACTAAAAGTCACTCAGCGTGCTATGGAACGAGCTATGCTCGGAGTTTCTCTAAGGGATCAAATCCGGAACGAAGTCATTCGCCAGAGAACTAACGTGACTGACATAGCTCAACGCATTAGCAAGCTGAAGTGGCAGTGGGCTGGCCATATATGCCGCAGGACCGATAACCGCTGGGGTAAACTGGTCTTAGAGTGGAGACCACGGACCGGAAAGCGTAGCGTGGGGCGTCCAGTGACAAGGTGGAGCGATGACATACGCAGAGCGGTGGGCAGCGACTGGAAAAGAAGAGCCGAAGATCGGGTTCAGTGGTGCATATTGGGAGAGGCCTATGTCCAGCAGTGGACTGATGCGGGCTGATTATGATGATGATGATGATGATGATGATATATAAATCTCCTGTGACGATGTTTGTCCGCGATGGACTCCTAAACCGCTTAACAGATTTCGTTCAAATTTGCACGCAATATGCAGTTTGGTCCAACTTAAAAGATAGGATAATTTATATCTCAATTTATTATCGCGATTTTATTTTTTTGCAAATTATTTGTCATTTTATTTGTTAACTCCAAACTATTCTAACAGATGGTGATATCTGTTGACTAAACGTTTATCTACTTCATTTATTGGCTCCAAGTAATTCTAACAGTTGGTGATAAAATTAATAAATTATTTGTCTTTCATTTCTTTTAGCGATAAGGATATTAAACAAAATATCTTTATCACTTGGTATATTAAGCAGGACAACGTCTGTTGGGTCCGCTAGTTGTATTATAAAAACTAAATTTTAATTTGTCGTAATTATTTTTACCTTATGCACACAAACGGTTGCCATTAGTGTACATGTACAAAAGTTTAATTAGATTACAAATACATATTTGGTAGGTATAAAAAACAAAATGGGTAAAATAAATAATTTCTTTCTAATGTACTGCCTAATAATCTATGCATATAATTAATTTGTAGGAAAGGTGAAACTCTACATTGAATATTTTATTTTTATAATGCTTGGGACATGATCTACAATTGATACCGAACCCTAAAATATAGTTTTTAGAATGTTTGTCTGTTTGTCTGTATGTTCATTACGGGTAAACTGTAAAAGTACTACATCCTTTTACGGCCAATTTTACACAAATATAGCCAAGAAGTCGATTCAACACATAGGCTAAATATTGTCACGCTGTCACTAATTGGGGATGAGCAATGAACCCGCATAATGGCACAGGGACAGTATTTTTGCTGTTTCTGGCGTCCATGCAGCTGAAGTAGCGGGCAATAACTAGTACAGTTATTAAATAATGCAATGCAATATGTACCTGGTCAAATAATGTTTTTTTAAATTATATTTTTATTGCTGTGTTTCATATCATTATAAAATCTAAATTTTGATTTGTCTTAATTATCTACTTATTTGTATATACTTTATTGTACACAAGAGATAATAGATACACAGAAAGAACCTTATAATTATGGGCATAGAAGGAGGCATAGAAACAAAAATGGGTTAAATAAATAATTTCGTGCTAATATTACTTTTTGTGCTATCTGTACTAGTACATTTTTTTGTTGATATGTAATTTTTTTTGTAAAACATCAAGTAGTTACGAAGCGAGTGCCGGCCATGGCGGACGCGTCCCGTACTGTTAATATTTGATATTACAAAGATAATTAAATCGATATTTTTAACTTTGCAATTTATATATATGTGTCATATATTATGTATGTAATAAAAATGTATTATGTAGTTCTTGAATCATAGAACTCCATTTTGAAGTTTTTATACACGCTAAGTTTGGATGATATTATTAACAGTCGTAGAGCCACGCAGTCCGCTGCATGAATGGGCCGGCTCGGCAAGGGAAATACCACTACCTCTCATTCAGAGATAGTTTTAATGCTTTTTATAAGCTTTTATTTACCTTGCACTGTATGTATGTATGTATGTATGTATGTATGTATGTAAGTATGTATGTTCGGTGGAATCTTGTAACTCAATTTTGAAGTAGATACCTTCAACCGATTGAGCTGAAATTTTGTATACACGTTTACTTTGGATGACAATGCATGATATAATGTATGACATTATTCTATATCCAATATGGCGGACGACCCAAGATGGCGGAATGGATATTTTTAATGCATTTCTGCAATATGGGTATCAAATGAAAGGGTTTGTTGAGCGTAACTCAAAATATAATATGACGTCATTCTAAATCCAATATGGTGGAATATCCAAGATGAAGAAATATATATTTTAAGCTTTCGTACAATATGGGTATCAAATGAAAGGGCTCATTGGGAAAACTAAAAAAATATTGTGACGACATTCTAAATCCAATATGGCGGATAATCCAAGATAGAGGAACAGTTTTTTTTAATGCATTTCTACAATATGGGTATCAAATGAAAGGGCTTGTTAATAGTAGCTCGAAAAATAATGTGACGTCATTTTAAATCCAATATAGTGGAATAAATATTTGCGTTTCTACTATATGCGTATCAAATGGCCCTTTCATAAAAGAGTTATATGAGAACTTCAAAAACTATGTCTCGGTGGTTCAGTAAACTAGCCCACTTCTGAATCAGGAAGTGTTGGGTTCGAATTTGGCCTCACACCAATTCTTTCGAAATTTCTCTCGAAAGTCATGTGTAATAAATATTTTTGACTGACCACTTTGTGCTCGCTGTATGGCAACAGTGGTAGAGCCCAGCAATTCACTGTATGAATGGGCTGGCTCGACCGGTGAAATACCACAACCAGCTCACGCCTTGTTTCTTTGGGTGAGAGAGGTACCCGGAGACCTACTCCCCTTCCCCATCCCTTCCTACTCCCATATCCTATATCCTACTCCCTTATAGATCGTGAGACGTAAACATAGCGGCGAGTCGAGGCTTAATAGATGTTGCCTACACCTTCGGGTAGAAAAAGGAGTCGAGCTATGTTATGTTATTAATTAATGTTATAAACAAATTAGATTGTGTATAAATATTATATATATCATAGGGTTTTCAATATGAGCGGCTAGATACTAGTGGCCTGCTTGTTTGGGCAGTGTCAGTCAATCTGTTGTTTACTATTCAGTCACTGATGCCAAATCACCATGTCAAGATACAGGGTTAAGCGGCGCGTCCAAATTTATAATCAAAATGAGTTAGTGCTAACATTGAGAACCTTACGACCACTTTACGGCTGAGGCGGTAGTCCATCACAGTTGACGGCTTTCAGTTGACCTATGTTTTAATAGTTAACAGTGTTTTAATTGTGGTCAGCCACGCAATCTGCTGCATGAATGGGCCGGTTCGACCGGTGTAATGCCATGCCCTTTCAGGATACCGACGTAAATTGGACAGGATTTAATAACTTTAACATGATTGCTACACTAACGGATTTTTATGGTGTTATAGGTATTATTAGAATTAAACACAGTGGATGGTGGGAACGAACTATAACTTTTATTACAACTCACTCCTATGTTACACTCAGGTCAGCAAGTATAAAGTACTGATTAAAACAACAGATGGCGTTACACATCACAAGTAGTTAAACATATTTTGTTATTAAACAACAGTCCCACATAACAAAATTAAGTTGCAAAATCAACAAATAAGTAACAAAAAAATTTGTTTACTTAGGCTCGAAACTCTTTGCTGCTGGTCAAGCATACGCGGCCTTAAGTAGAGAAAAGACTTTAGGAGGTCTCCTTATTAAAGAGTTGGACTGTTCGAAATTAACTGGCAAATGACCTTGTAACAATGATGCTTTGAATGAGATGAAGAGACTGAGAAACTTACCCATCGATAACTAAAAACTTGAAAATAATTTAAAGAAAAAAACTTTTTTAAAGAAGCTTTTATTTAAACGCTCTAAAAATAATAAAATAATTTTAACCTTATACATTTTAACTATCAACTTATAACCTTATTATATACAATTTATGTGATAATAAAAGCTTGTCGCTATGTTCAACCCAACCCTTCCCCCCTCCTCTTCCCATCCCAATTCCGACCCCTTCCATTTCCCATGGAAAGGGCCGGCAACGGAACTGTACCACTATATGTGTTCGGGTGTCCATATATATGTTATAAACCAAAAAAATATATTTGGATAATGCGATCCGTCACAGTAATCATTAAATCTAAAAAAAATATTTCTAGATGGTTATGGATAGCCACTGATAGGTAATTAAACATAGCGACAAGCTTTTATTATCACATAAATTGTATATAATAAGGTTATAAGTTGATAGTTAAAATGTATAAGGTTAAAATTATTTTTAGAGCGTTTAAATAAAAGCTTCTTTAAAAAAGTTTTTTTCTTTAAATTATTTACAATACGGGTATCAAATGGGCTTGAGCTTGGGGGAGTAACTAAATCAAAGAATAATGAGGGGTCGATTAAGGCAGATCCTCCTAAATAGAGGAGTGGTTACCAAATCCTACCCAGATTTATACTCGAGTGGGGATCGAACCCGCCAATCTCCATTCCACAGTCGGTAGTTTTACTAATGCACCACGAGGCCCGTCCTAATGTAAGATGTGCTCTTTTTAAATTAAACGTGTTTTTTATTGGATAGGAGAGTAAACGAGCATGCGTGTCACCTGATGGGAAGTAACCAGCGCCACCCATGGACAACTGCAACACGTTTAGTGTTACCGTTGCGTTGCCGACCTTTAAGAAAGTAGGATGGGAAAGGATAGGGAAGGGAGGTGGGCCTCCGGGTACCTTGCTCACCGAACGAAACGCGGCATGAGCCACTTTACGACGATTTTCTGAGAGGTCGTGGTATTTCACCGGTCGAGCCGGCCCATTCATGCAGCGTACTGTTTGGCTCTACCACTGCTAGAACCTACATGTATGTTTGTGACAAAGTTTCACTTCTCTAGCGCGGCGGGACTCCACGCACGGTTTTTTTATTTAATATCTCAATTATTGAAACCAAACAATGGACTTAAATATAACTTGTCTTCACAACACACACAATATATCTTCGAACAACTGACATTCCATTAGTTCCTTATTCCCGTGAGAGATACAGACAGAAACTCCACTATACTCACGAAATTAGATATCAGACGATGCATGTATGGAAATTTAGTATTTCTATAACCAAAATTTCTATCTCGGTGGCGCAGTGGTCGAGCACACGGTTTCTGATCCAGAGGTCCGGGTTCGATTCCTGACACTGGCACACACCAATGACTTTTCGAAATTGTTTTCGGAAGTTATGTGTGATAAATATCGATGACTGAAAACTTCGTGCCCGGTATGGCAATAGGTTCGCCACCTATTCCTTTTGGGACGTAAACATAACGGCAAGACGAGGCTTAGCAGCCGCTGCCTACACCTTCGGGTAACAAAAGGCGTGAAGTTATGTTATGTTAAAATTAAAGTATGCCTCTGCCTAGTTTCCTAACT
This sequence comes from Euproctis similis, assembly GCA_905147225.2. Classification (NCBI taxonomy): domain Eukaryota; kingdom Metazoa; phylum Arthropoda; class Insecta; order Lepidoptera; family Erebidae; genus Euproctis; species Euproctis similis. Next base: position 21,716,909 of record LR990106.1, read on the forward strand.
TCTCTGGCTCTGTAACATTGAAACAACTTTTTTTTGGATTATATCGCGTTTATTTAGAACTTATATTCTATTTATTTCCCGACGTTTCGAACTCTTTACAGAGATCATTTTCAAGAGTAATGAACAAAAAATATGGTAGTCGTTCACAAGCTATTTTCATTGATACAGAAAGTAGCCACATTTCTCTGGCTTCCATAGTTGGGTCGAATCTAAATTGTTATGGCTTAAGAAACAATGTAACATTTATTTACAATAATAAGAAGAAATAAATAAATTACATTATTGACAATATATACAATTAAAAACTAGCTAAAATCAAATTTGTATGCATCTCGGTCTATAGAATTAATCAATGAATATAAATTAAAAAAAGCGTGGGGTGCATGGTGTCAATAGTTATAAATATTTTATTGACAGATATGAGTAGAGTGATTATCATTTCGATAATATCTTAAAAAGCACCCCACGCTTTTTTTAATTTATATTCATTGAAATTTTTAACACTATTTTCTTAATTTAAATTCATTAAAATTTATTTTCTATTTTTTAGTTCGGTTGTCTATAAAAAGCGTGTTTTTTAGTTTTTTAAACTATTATTTATTTCATATTTTTTAGTTCGGTTTTCTATAACAAGCGCGTTTCTTAGTTTCGAATTTGAGGAATAGCGCCATCTGTGACTTATACAAGGAACTCGTTTCAAGTTGATAACGTAAACTTTCTGCCGATTGCCACTAGATGGTGCGATTTGTGAACTATGAACACTAAAAAAGAAGTCGGTTACAAACAAACCTACAAACCTACAAACATACAGGTGAAGCTAATAAAAAGCTAATAAAAAATGATAGATCTCTTTTATCAGTTGGTTTTAAAAGTGTGAAGATAAGTGAAAAATCTTATTAATAGGTTGGGGAAAAAGTATTTTCGTATTTTTGTATGAAAAGTCAAGACATTTTTTTCAAAGTTTATTTACATTTATTTACAATATATATGTACCGTTTTGTTGAATAACTTTCTGCCATTTTGTGGGCAGAGACATTATCCCGTTACTGTAGAAACTTTGGGACTTCTGATCAAAAAAACGGGACAAATAGTTTTGGCAGTCCTCTCTTGAGGTCAACCTTACAGAACCTAAAGAATTCTGAAGAGACCGAAACAGGTGAAATTCTGAAGGCGCAAGGTCAGGGCTATATGGTGGATGCACTAGGACCTCCCAGTCGAACTCTCTTAATTTTTGCTGAGTGGCTAAAGATGTGTGTGGTCTAGCGTTATCGTGATGAAAGACCACACCCTTCCTGTTGATCAATTCCGGCCGTTTTCTCTCGACTGCTTCCTTTAATCTCATCAGTTGCTGGCAGTAAAGATCAGAATCGATGGCTTTGCCGGACGGTAAAAGCTCATAATGAACAATGCCCTTCCAATCCCACCATACACACAGCATCACCTTATTTCGTGTTAGGCCAGGTTTGGCCACAGTCTGTGAAGCCTGGCCAACTTTCGACCACGACCTTTTTCGCACGTTCTTGTCGTACGTGATCCACTTTTCATCGCCAGTTATCAATCTCTTCAAAAACGGCTCGGTTTCATTACGTCTCAATAATGAATCGCAAATGAGTACACGGTTCATTAAGTTTCTTTGAGTGAGCTCGTGTGGCACCCAAATATCGAGCTTTTTTGTATAACCAGCTTTCTTCAAATGGGTCAAAACTGTTTTGTGGTCAATTCCCAGTTCTTCAGCTACATCGTAACTACTAATATGCCGATCTTGCTCCACTCTTTCAAAAATGGCGTCCATTTTATTCGTAACAGGGCGACCAGAGCGAGGTGCATCTTTAACATCAAAATTTCCGGACTGAAAACGTTTGAACCAAATTTGTGCTACTCTTACTGACACTGCATCAGGTCCATAAACATCACAAATTTTTTTCACTGCTTGAGTTGCATTTTTGCCTTTTTTATAATAAAATTTTAAAATGTATCGAATTTCTTCATTAGATTCACTCATTTTTACGGAGAGAAAAACAAATGAAAAATAGCGGGAAACAACTTTTTTTTATTTTTTTCTTTTCTTTATAATGTAACCTTTTTAATGTTACCAAAACCAGCCAGACACAAATAGTACAGTCAAAGAAATTTTATAATAAGTTTATACCTACGTTATGCGAAAAGACTTTTTCCCCGACCTAATATATAGAAATTTGAAGTTGTCATAAACCAATTACACCGTGAGATAGGGCTGGGGTCGGAAGTAAGATGGGGAGGGGTGAAGGGAAGTGGTTGGGTATGGATACTTCTCTTTACAGAGCGAAACGCTCTCTACGATGTTTTTCTGAGAGGTCATGATATGACGAACTGAGCGGGTCTTCCAAAGGCTTTCTAACGTTGAAGTTTTCGCTTTTAATAACAAAGTATTAACTGTGCCTTTAAGTTTAGTATATTATGAAGTATAATACACTCACATATATTTCTATATGTTTTTAAATGCATGCAATGCCGCCATATTGCAGCCATGTTTCATACGAATTGATTTCAGTATCGACAACAAACGACCAAGAATAAGGCATTCAGTGTATAATGTGCCAACATGTAGAATTAGGTAGAAGGTGAACTTGGTTTAACAACTGAAATATTTTTTTTTATCTTACATCAAGATAATTACACGCTTTTTTTTAACTATTTTATGGGAATTATGGGAAAGGGTGACAAACGAGCCACCTGCTGGTATATAATTAGATCTGTCCCTGGATGTACCCCACCTTCGAGCAAGTCGGAGATGGGTAGCCGGCCCTTATGATGGGCTAGGGAGGGATATGGGGAATGGGGGAACGGGTTAGGCCTATCGGATATCGATCATACTGAAAAAAATACGGCATGAATAACCTTACGTCCATTTTCTGAGATATTGTAAATGATCTGTTGATGGCCGCGGTTACTTTCCAAGCTACAAAATATATGTAATGCTCGACATATTGGTAAATATAAATTTTGTAAGTTCATATATAAATTAATATTTTTAACTTTCATTCAAGTACAATTTTCACTATTATAGAACTTTTATTATTAATTAAACTCTCCAAATTTTATTTGTAAGTACCAAAGTAATCTGTATAGTGACATGAGTTATACCCTATAGGTACCGTTTGGGACACCGCGCCAGACTCTCGCTGCTCTTGGAATGAATGGCGAAACCAATAGTACAAGTATTAGTATTTTTGATACTTGCAAGATAATTTTAATATATAATGTCACAAAATACGTATCAGAACTTATTTGAATATAAGGCTATTGTTATTAATATAAAACCAAACGTATGAAAAAAACCTTGTCTATAAAATAATTGCAATAAAATAACAATTTAAATCCAAAATTCATCTGCCTGTTTGTTAGCTATTTAGACTTAAGTAGATCAATTGATTCCCAAAATTCGGGCACTGAATTAGCTTGAGGATTTATCTGTCATATCATATAAAATTTCCCTGTAAATATATGAAAAGCAATTAAAATAATATTAAAATATATCAAAGTATAACTTGGCATAGATAAAAAGAAAATTATATGAATAATAATAATACTTATAATACATAGAAAGACACCCAGACGCCATACAAACATTCATGCTTGTCATAAATATTTGTACTCGCGTGGGAAACGAACCGGCCAACCTCGATTCAGCAGTCGGTAGTTTTAATAATGCACCACGAGGCTCGTCAATCAAATCGAAGTGTAATCAAATACTAAAAGCAACAACATGAAAATAAACAGCCAGGTGGAGCCTCAAACACTGCAGGGCAGGACAGGAAATAATTAAGCACCTTAAATGTGATATAGTCTATTTATTTATTTGTCATACTGAAAACGGTAAATAAGTGAACCAAATTTAGCTTTCACATGAACTCCGTAATTAGCTAGCTAATTTTAGCCTGTATATTATTCTCACAAAACTAATTAGATATTTAATAAACAACGATGTGTTTATTAATAATAAACCAATGTTAAGTGAACTCAACTCATTAAATTTTACGATCATGCTTCTGATCGCTAATGACACACATATATATATATTTAAATTACTTGACATTTATATTTATATCTGCTGGTATTTGTTGGTTAACTTTGTTCATAAGCTACTTATAATAATATCCTTATTGGGCGAACTTTGTTTCTCTCTAAGCAATATATGAGTATTTTTTTTGGAGCCGTTAATCCGTTAATGAACGAATCCTTTTCAAACCTTCTGTCTATTAAAAGGAACCACATCGTAGTTTCAAAGATATTAAGCATATATACAGACAGCGGAAAACGACTTTGTTTTATATTGAGTAACTAGTTGACCCGGCGAACTTAAGTAACTAGTTGACCCGGCGAACTTAAGTAACTAGTTGACCCGGCGAACTTTGTTTCGCATCAAAAGTAATAAATGTGGGTTATCATTAAGAGATAGACATTCACCATCAGGGACTTTTTTGTAGACCTTTTAAAGGTGTTTAATAATGTAGTACCTACATTGATTTGATCCTAATGATGCCATCGTTTGCAATCAAAGTACTAAATCTTGAAAAATATTACCTATTTTATACTACACTATATATGAATTATACATACAAACCAACCCGTTGACACCGTCTATCTATTAAAAAAACCTCATCAAAATCCGTTGCGAAGTTACAAAGACCTATGCATATAAGGGGACAGATAGCGGAAAAAGCGACTTTGTTTTATACTATGTAGGTAATTATTACAATGAAAGTACAAACAACAAAATAGTTTACGAGGTATTGTCTAAAGTCTAGATAAAAAAAATAGTTTTATGTATTTGTCACGTTTATGATAGAACTTACTTAATATTGTATAATAGGAATATATGACGGAAGATAATAATATTGTTCAGATGTGATGAGAACGTGATATAGGGGCCGGTAACGCTGATGTGATGCTTTTGGTTTTGCGGATGTCCATGGGCAGCGGTAGTCGCTTTCCATCACGTTGACCCGGTTGCCCCTTATTCCCATAAAAGAAAAACTCATGATGTTGAATGAATGATGGTAATAGCCCATGCAATGGTGCTAGTTTCAGAGTTTTATTAGTATTTAAGTCTCGGTGGTCCAGTGGTCGAGCACCCTCTTCTAAATCAAGAGGTCGCGGGTTCGAATCCTGGCTCACACCAATGATTTTTCGGAATTCTTTTTGAAAGTTATGTGTGATAAATATCGATGACTGAAAACTTTGTGCCCGGAATGGCAATTGGTTCGCCACCTATTCCATCTGAGACGTAAACATAATGGCGACTCGTGGCTTATTAGCAACTGCCTACACCCTCGGGTAGAAAAAGGCATGAAGTTGTGTTATGTTTTATGTATTTAAAACTATATGCGACGTTTTCTCATTCCACTACAGCGTTAAGTCCAAGTATACTTTGCAAAAATCCTTATTGGCATAAATTTAAATTTCATATCGATTTCGGTTTCGTATTCTTTGAACGTTAAATATTATAATTTAATCGATCAACTCAATAAAGTCACCAATGAAGCAACTTCTCCATCTAATTCCTGCTTTTATCACCAGTTTTCTTAATATTTTCTGGTATTTAAAACACGAGCCTTATGCTCGCTTAACGGTAACTAAATTTAATAATATTAAAACAACTTTTTATGGATTATATCGCGTCTATTCAGAACCTATTTTTTATTTCCCGAAGTTTAGAACTCTTTACTCGTGGAAATGATCTTTGTAAAGAGTTCGAAACGTCAGGTTCTGAATAAACGCGATATAATCCATAAAAAGTTGTTTTAATATTATGAATGTGATTCGCTAAAATCTAAGAATTAAATAACTAAATTTAATATACAATTCAAATATTCAATATTTACAGTAACCGATTTTACAAATTTAAATGTCAATCACATTATTATATTTACGTATAATCTTCTATGAATACGAATAAAATCAAGTATTAATATTGCAGTCACAAATACTAAGTACAGTCATATTTATAAGTTTCAAATGCTCAAAGGATGTTTCACAACAAAATCCTTGGATATTTATTTAAGAATCAAAACATCGCGCTCGCAGTATGTAATGAATGGAGCGATTAACTTCGGTACAACCTTGATTGGTGGTGCCCCGACTGTCGTACCACTATCGTATTATTGACTATTCAATTGCGATAAAACGCAAGCTGAATAACATAACATAATTTCATGCCCGCAATTTTGTTACCCGAAGGTATAGGCAGTGGCTGTAGCCTCGACTCGCCGTTATGTTTACGTTCTAAATGGAATAAGTGGCGAACCTATTTCCATACCGGGCACAAAGCTTTCAGTCATCGACCACTGGACCACCGAGACTAATTCGCCTCAGAAAATAAATAAAAATGCTTACTGTTGGTCATATCCCTAAGAGATAGACATATGCCATCACTAACTTTTGTGTAGACCTTATGAAGGTGTATAATAATGTACATATAATGTGTTTTGATCTATCACTTTGGGTTCAGCCAGCGTTTGCAATTAAAGTGCTAAATCTCGAAAATTATCGCTTATTATTTGCTATAGTATAAATAAATTATACATTAAAACCACGCCGTTGATACCCTCGCAAGAATCGCATCAAAATCCGTTGCGAAGTTTCAAAGATCGAAGCATTTAAGGGAAACAAACTTTATAATGTGTACCTAATGATAATGATGATAGTAATATTTCAGTCATCATGCACACAGCGTCCTCTAGTTTAGCAAAGCTAAACTAACTCACTACTTGTTTAACGAAAACTGTGAATAAATCTACTAATATTAAATAGCAGAAAATTTTTTTTCATTCATTTTATTTGTACGAATGCGCTAATCTAACTGTTGGTCCGGTTTCAATTTTTTTTCAGTATTAGATAGTCTGTTGAGAAATGCTTTATGATTAATATGAGAGGAGAAATTTTTGGTGGTAAATCTATAAAAAAACTCGTCTGCTAGTAATATATTATAGGTTGGAATTAGAGAGCGCGTGTTTATGTGCCAAAACTGGCCCTATGCGGTATTGGGAGACCCTTGTGCCCTGGCTTTCAAATAATCTGATAAAACAAATCTGAAACTAGCAGCAGAACTATTACAGTAAAGAATGACAGTGTGGACCCATCTCGACCCCGGTTATTCCTGTTGTCGAGTGTCCACGAGATAATTTACCCATGTAGGGATCCGCTTGGGTGGCAGTCCGTCCATCTTGCCGCAGTCAATAGAAGTGCTTCTCTTAAAATCTTCTGGTTTCCGGATGGCACACGTGCAGACTAATCACCATGTAGGGTAGGGTTATATGAAACCAAGAGTAGTTCACGAATCCTTAAAAGATGGCGCCACTCTGAGAAGGTGCCGACATATATTTATTTCTTTTTCTTTTTAAATACATACATACTGTAAGGTACATTAACATTGTACAAGGTACACACCATAGCGTGTGTGTGAATATTGTTCTTTGGCATTCCATTTCACATCCTACTAATATAAACATTTACTATAGTACCGAACACTGTTATATTAAGTATTATGTTCGATACTGTGAACCGTCCAAATGAACACAGGAATAAATTGTCATTCCTGTTTAAACCAGAGGAGAGTGCAGTCGAATTAGAAATAAAATGTAACTAAAGCTTTTAAAACTTTGTTTCTTTTAAAAATGAAGACAAGATCCTTTAATACATACATAGTTGTCTCGGTGGACAAGATATCAACCATGAATCATAAAGTCTTGAGATTGAACCCCGGCTCACACCAATTACTTTTAGGAGGTTCTGTGTGATAAATATGAAATAATGACTATAATATGCCCGCTGCCAGCATATACTGGTAGAAAAAGGCGTGAAGCCACAAAAACATACTTAGAGGTAATACAAAGAAAACTGTCCAAACGCCATCCAAACAACCAAGCTTATTATAAATATTTGTGCTCGGGTGTTGATCGAACCCTACTCACCAGTCATCAGTCACTTGTTTTATCAATGCACCACGAGGGTCGTATATCAGCATGAATTTAAAATAAATATTTCAATGAAATAAGGGATTATTCGGTATTGGTTGAATAAATTTGACTGACAAAACAAAAGAACTCATTTTCCACGAATGACAACGTAATACCATTTTAATTACCAATTTATTTTTGTTTATTCGTTTCTTTTTTGTGAGTTTTAAATATACGTTACATTTAGCCGTGAAAATCAAAGAGGATGATAATGACAGACCTAATATACAGACCGTGGCCAAATATTTAGACGTGAATAGAATAAGCGGGAATTAAATGCGACACTTTTAGGTAAATATTATTTACCTTGATTAGCTTGTGACCACGGTCAGTGCTTCTCATACTCTTAGAGAAAGAGAGACTGAGAAGAGTTTAAAGAAATCATTTCAGTCACAATAATTCAGTAATGTTATGACTACCTCAAAATTCTTCTTGGGCTAATGCATTATATTAATGAAACATAAACCGCATATTAAACAACAAACTCATAAGATGTTATGTTGCCAGAAGTTCCGGCGCGTGACTCACGACAACTTTTCTTGCAGTCATTAAATTTTAATCCAACAAAGTTTATTATTCAGGACAAGCTTAACTGAAGTGTGTCTATATTTTAAATTAGAACTTCAGAAGATGCAATTATTGTTATGTGATTTGTCTACACTATTCTAACAGTGGTAAAGCCATGCAGATTGCTGCATGAATGGGCCGGCTCGACCGGTGAAATACCACGACCTTTCAGAAGACTGACGTAAAGTGGCCCATGTCGCGTTTCGTTCGGTGAGAGAGGTACCCGGAGGCCCATCCTCCTTCCCCATACTTTCCTATCCTACTCCCTTAAAGGTCGGCAACGCAACGGTAACACTATATGTGTTGCTGATGTCCATTGGCGGCGAAGGTTGCTTACCATCAGGTGACACGCTTGCTCGTTTGCCCTCCTATCCCATAAAAAAAACAAGTAGACAAAAAATGCTAAAATTTATTGTTTTATTTCTCGGATTTTTTTTGGGTGCTAGGTATAACAACTTGTGCCACCTATATTGACGTATTGTTGAGACAATCACATTGACTGCATATTGGTGTGACACCGGAATTTCTTCCAGGAAAGTCCTAGTTTCCACCATTATTCACTAATTATTAACCATGTTTACCACACAAATACATTACTGGAATGATTAAAACATTTAAAACCACACTTTAACAGTGGTAGAGCCAAGCAGTTTGCTGCATGAATGGGCCGGCTCAACCCAACTTCTGAGAAGAAGACCGACGTAAAGTGGCTCATACCACGTTTCGTTCGGTGAGAGAGGTACCCGGAGGCCCACCCCCCTTCCCCGTCCTTTCCTATCCCCTATCCCTTAAAGGTTGGTAACGCAACAGTAACACTATATGTGTTGCTGGTGTCCATGGGCGGTGGTGGTTGCTTACCATCAGGTGACACGTCTGCTCGTTTGCCCTCCTATCCCATAAAAAAAAATAAAAAAAAACCTGCAAACGCCTACACAGAGTATTATAGCAACCTACCTATTAAATACGCTGATTTGTGATTTCGAATGACTGGATTTGAATTATAAATTGAGTAAAATAAATAATCAAATTATTATTAGTTTTTCGTATTATCGTATAGGTTATAGTGATAATATAATTTGAGGATAAATAGGCTGTAGTTAGACTGAAGTTATTTTTCCATCAGGATCAGGAGTTTCTTAGATTAGCGCTTTCAAGCAAACAAACAAACAAAGTCTTCGCCAGTATACTCGTAATATTACTCAGAAGTGTAGTTATCTTCGAAATCCTTTTCCTAGTTCGTAAGAGGTTTATTCCGGAATGGCTCTATTTTTATTTCGTGAAGATTTAATGGATATAGAGAAAAACAATAAAACAGTAAGGCATTAAAACTTTCTTTTCCATACATTTTTGTTTATACCATATTTGAAGTTACAGATTTCTCCAATTTGGTTAACCAATTTTAATTACATGATTATACGGAACTTCTAAGATAGAAACTTTAACCACACTCTACGCCGCCTAAGTTGGAATTTTAGAGACCGCGCACTTCATTCATCAGCGTGTAATTCAAGCAAACTTTGTTAAGATGCTTGGTTAACTTTTTAAACTTAATCCGTAGTTTTAAAATGGATTTTTTTTACCTTTAAAATTTATTTGTAGTGTAAATTTCTAGTTAATAACTTTGATTTTATTCGAACTTTATACTTAAATAAGCTTAGTTTTTCTCTTTAAAGTTTTAAAAAAACCGTCTGTGGTACGTGAACTGCCATTAAATTCTCGCAAAGCCGTATATATATTGCACTGAATTGGGTATATTCCCCAAGCCAATTAATTTAGTTATTTAAAAAAAGTTAAAACAGCCAAAGTTCAATGGATTGGGCAATGAAATTACCATGATCACGGATAATTCTAAGTGCAGTGTAAAAGAAATAATTGCCATCTAAGTATCCCTTAATAGTCCAGTCATTATAGTAAGTTCACCTCGGAATTTGAGATACCCGGCTGTAACTCTGTAAATACTTATATATTGACACCCTAAAAGTTGTCTCAAAACCTACATATGGTAGGGTGTACGCAACTATTAAATTTTAAGGTCCAAAGTCACGAAAATCGGAATTTTTGCGCTTTCTTCGTTAATATTTCATTTCCAATGGGATTTTTGCGATTTGTATTCAGTATCAATATTGTAGATTACTAAATTCTCTACGAATTTTGTATAAAATTATTTTTATATGGTGAACCGTTTTAGAAATAAAAGGCGGAGAGCGCGCGGTCACTAGACCGGTACCTGCGGTTAAAAATGCGCCATTATAGTTGATGAACTGTCAATTTTTACATAGGTTCACGCCTTTTTATACCCGAAGGCAGTAGCTTTTAATCCGAAATCTGTGAAAAGTCTCGATCATCTTCGTTATGTCAAGTCTACAAAACCTAATAAACCTGGACAGTTTTCAAATATTCCACCAGTATATTATCAGTTCAAACGTTCTAACTTTCTAACCACCGTATTGCCCATTGACAATTTTACCACCTGCTCCAGACGATTTGCTAAATACAATTTTCTGGGATAATTCCACGTTAAGGTATAATTTCAAGTTAAGGTATAATTTCAAGTTATGTAAAAATTGACAAATATTTATAGTCATTGATTTATCGATAGTTCAACAACTATATATGGCTCGTTTTTGAGCGGAGGCACTGGTTGACCTGAAGTGGTCCTGTGACTGCGCGCTCTCCGCGCTGTATCTCTAAAACGGTTCACCGTAAAAAAAATATTTTTTCATCACAATTTGTAGAGAATTTAATAATCTACAATATTGATACATAATACATATAGCAAAAATCTCATTGGAAATGAGATATTTACGAAGAAAGCGCAAAATACCGATTTTTGTGACTTTTGACCTTAAAATTTAATAGTTGCGTACACCCTACCATATGTAGGTTTTGAGACAACTTTTAGGGTGTCAATATATAAATATTTACAGAGTTACAGCCGGGTATCTCAAATTCCGAGATTCTTACCTAATTTAACCTTATATGACTGGACTATAAACTAATAATGGAAAAGGGATGGGTCAGATCAACTGAACTGAATAATTTCAGCTTTACAATTCAAATATATAATGGTTGCTGATCGGGTTGAAGATTTTTTCTTGGGTTACACGGTAATTGATTTTGTGCGTTAAATGGAAATCTGTAAAATGCGAATTAAGATCGTTTTGTTAAATACAAGTACTTGGGGGATATATTTTGGGTGATATATATTTTATTTTTCTCGGAATAGCATTAATGAATTTGCCTTTTACAAATATAATGAATGAAGATTTTGATAGAGTTATAGATTACTGTTATTTTATTTAACATTTATAAATCACTTATATTTTTAATAACTTGTTACAGATATAAACATAGTCAACACATTAACAGAACAGAGACAACCAATAGAAGTAACTACACTAGTTAACAGTGCCTTAGAAAACATATTAGCCGGACAGACCAATATCCAGAATATTTCTCCAAGATCTGATGAACCTAATGAGCCTAATGAAAAAATTATCAATGAAATAAAAAATCATGAAGCATTACAAAGTGCCTCTAGAGTACTTCTAGTGTCAAAATCCAATAGCACGGTAAATGAAGTAAAATTAGATTCACTTCAGAAAAATGATTCAACACCTGCGAAACATCTGGTAAAAGAATTAGAATTAGAAGAACAGAGCAAAATAATTAGTAGTAATGTGAATGATGCTAAATTAAGGGCTCATGTTAGATACGATGAAGTAACAGGTGAATTGATTCATGCAGAACACCCATGCAATAGAGAATGTAAAGAAGGAGATGAACCTATGATATGCTATTATCATTTTGTCTTAGAATGGTATCAGACTATGAGCAAAGCGTGCTATGATTGTCCTTATAATCTAACAGATTGCTCAAGGCTTGACTGTATCCCAGCTGATGGAATTAATAGACCATTGAATGTGATCAATAGGAAAATGCCTGGACCAGCTGTTGAGGTAACCTTTTTAACTGTTGTTGAAGTTTTAACACATAACCATTTCCATATAATTTAACCCATATAACATAGAGACACTAAATTTATACATATAAATAAAAATGGAGGGTCTGTTTGTAATATTTCAATAACCGCCCTTTACTTCATGCATATGAATATTTATATGGAAATGACACATACACCAAAATAACATTTTTTACAATTTATGTCTATCTCTATGTCTATCTGTTTGTTCCTGCTACTCTGTGAAATGGCAGGACCGATTTCGATGAGACTTTTATTGAAATAAAGCTAAAGTAACTTTTTTTACTAATTAATTGTTTTTGTCGCGAACAAAAAAGTTTGGATCAGCTAATGTCTAATAATATAAGAAAGAAATGCACTACATACCACATCTGAGAACAGGCTTTTCATGAAAATTCGCTGAAAATTTGTTTTCGAGAGCAAAAAAATACTTCAATTGATTAAATGACATTACAATTGATATTATAAGTATTGAAAATCCATTTAAACACAATTTATGACTTCTTGATCATGTAGGTGGTTAGGTAATAAGTAATGTGCTTTTTCTAAAATTTCAGGTGTGTCAACATGATCGTATTATTGTTGACGTGGAAAATGACCTGATGACAGAAGGTACAACAGTGCACTGGCATGGACAGCATCAAAGAGGAACACCTTATATGGATGGAACACCTTATATTACTCAATGCCCTATTTTGCCTGATACAACATTCAGGTATTTTTTTTTTTTTTTTTTTTTTTACTTTGCCACGCGGCCCGACTTCGAGCGGACGCTCAGGTTCGCCGAGCTGGGGGTTGCAATCGTCGTCAGACGGATCCGCGGGCTGGGCCTGGAAGTGGCGCCTCACAAAAGTGAGGCGCTGTGGTTCCACCGCCTCACCAGAGGCAGGGAACGGCCTCGCGGATCCAGGTGGGTGACACGGCTGTCTCGGTGGGGCGGTACATGAAGTACCTCGGCCTCACCCTGGACAGCCGCTGGAGCTTCGAGGAGCACTTCGTACGGATGGTCCCCCGAGCGCGACGGGTGGCGGGCGCTTTACACCGCCTGCTGCCCAACCTCGGGGGACCGGGGGAGGGAGTTCGCCGCCTCTACGGTGGCGTCGTGCGGTCCGTGGCCCTGTACGGGGCCCCCGTTTGGTCACGTGACCTCGCGGGGGCCTCCCGCTCCAGGGCTCTGCTGAGGAGCCTGGAGTGGATCATGGCCATACGGATCGTACGGGGCTACCGTACCATCTCGTACGAGGCGGCGACGGTCCTCGCGAGTTATCCCCCCTTCATCATCCTGGCCGAGATGTACGCAGCTGCGTACGATCTCGGCCGGGGAGGGGGGGACGCGCGGGGACACGAAGTGCGGAGGCGGGAGGCCTTCCGGCGGGCCCTGGGGGACTGGCGCGACGCGCTGGTCCTCCAGGGCGGTACGCGTTCACGCGCCGTCGGGGCCGTCCTGCCCCACCTCGAGGCCTGGGTGCTCCGTAAATGGGGCACTGTCACCTACAGGTTGACTCAGATACTCACCGGGCACGGGTGCTTCGGTGAGTATCTGAGTCGAATAAAACGTGAAGAGACGGCGAGATGCCACCATTGCGCATCCGACCTGGACTCGGCCCAGCACACGCTGGAGGTCTGCCCGGTCTGGGCGGCCGAGCGCCGAGTCCTGGTCGACGGGATCGGGCGAGACTTGTAATTCCGATCCCTGATCTACCAATGAAAACATTCCCAAGGCATTGACGTCAGGCAGGCGGCGGGTCATAAAACCACAGCCAAATCTTTTATCAACACGGAAAGTTCGAAAGGATGACATGTTGTGCCGACTTAGTGTGGGAAAGTGATGATGATCAATTTAGTCTTTTTTCTGTAGTAAATTCAACGCAAAACTAAATACATATGTGTGTTCAACGTTCATTTATTAATTTGTTTTAAACAAGTCACTAGATATTTAACAAGTTTCTATTGCCGTTACTTCCCAATTCTTCTCTTTTCTTTTTATTGCAATTTTTTAAGGAATTTTCTGTGTTCATCATACGGTCATTTAAACAGTTCCAATTTAATTTATATAAAATTACTCTAGTCGGTCTCAATAAATGAGCATTAAGCTCATTTATTGAGACCGACTAGAGTAATTTTGCATTTTCTTTAACAAACTAAATTTTGCTTTTATCAACTATGTGATCACTTTCAGATATCAATTTAATGCAACACACGCTGGCACACATTTCTGGCATTCCCATTCTGGTATGCAAAGGGCTGACGGTGCTGCCGGTGCGTTCATCATTCGGAAACCAAAGTCACAAGATTATCACGGCAGCTCGTATGATTATGACAGGTAAGGTTAATACGGGGGAAGCATTTTACACATATTTTCAACTGGAGAGTTCATTTAATGATGCCAGTTGCAAGAGCTACTAGATTTTAAACTAAATAGCGAAAACAATGCTTTCGGGTTATTTTTTATTTACTTTTTACACATCCACACTTTTAATTTTCTCGCGTTCACTTACACATTCATGCGGAATCGAAACTGGCAATTAAAAATTATGAAACTATGAGATTTAAAAAGCTATTGGAAAATTATCGGATAAGTATCTATATATTTATCTGTAAGACGTCGTCGGGAAATAAATAAAATAAGTAATAAATAAACGCGATATAATCCTAAAAGTTGTTTTAATGTCAAGTATCTATATTTTTATTTTATTGAAAGAATTGGATTACAAAAGTAAACGCAACATTCAGAAATTACTATTATTAATCCAGTAACATCCGCAAACTCAGGAATCATTTTTATTTGCACGACCGTTATAACGACCGCTTTTTTATGAGATATGGAGGCAAACCAGCAGTAATGACACCCGATGGTAAGCAACTAACGCCGCCCATGGACACCTGCAACACAGATAGAGTTACAGTTGCACTGCCGGGCTTTATAATAGTACAAAAAAGGGATTAGAAGTGGGAAAGGAAGAGGAATAGGTAAGGGGTTTGGCATCCGGATACCACGAGAGAACCTCGGCTTGAGCCACTTTACGTCGATATTTTGAGAGGTCGTGGTATTTCACCGGTTGAGCAGGCCCATTCAGGATTGGCTATACTATTGTTAACACCTTAATTTCCAGATAAGATAAATATACGTCTATAAAATTCGCTTAAAGGAGTGATTAATATGCTTCAACTGCTATCTCTAAAATAACCAACGTCAGATTTGGTCAGCGGTTTCGATAAATCAGATAAAGGTCTTACAATAGTTTGCGGATTTTCATCATAATTGAATTACTGGGGTCCGAATGAATTGGTTCTCTCTCTAATAACTCGGAAATTCGTTCATTCATCATTCGAATCAAGTATTACGCACGACTAAATGTCAATATATTTGTTTTGGCTCCTTGGGTTCTAAATAAACATGCCAAATTATCTTACTAACACATAAGTAAATAATGTTTAGTATACATTATATAATGGTTTATACAATAATATAACAGTAGTAGGGGCATACATTTTGATTTATGAATGGGCCGGCTCGACTGGTGAAATACCGCCCACAAGTCAGAAAATCCATCCATATGTGTGTGTGTGTGTGTGTGTGTGTGTATGTATCTATCTATCTAAATGTATGTGGATAAATAATAAATAAATAATCCATCTTAAAGTGGCCTATGGCGCTTTTCATTCGGCCGAAGAGGAACCATATATAAATAATAATAATTATAACAAATGAATTCTTCAAAATTATTCATAGAATTGTTGTTACAGTTCCAAGCCAGATATTGTCTAAGTGACCTTAAAGAGTTTTTAAATATAGTAGGTACCAGGATCATAGGTAATATAGGCTTAGACTAGGAATCGGGACGCTCGTGGCGATTGCGTCCGTGTTTTCATGTTCCAAGGTGGCACTTTCCTCTAGCGCTATTGATTAAGAATTTCATTTTAAATAATAAATTAAATGTTTGTACATTGACTGTTTATAGCTGTTAAGATCTACGAAAATAAAGCTTCTTTGACTTTGTTAGAATATTGCCCTTTGGCCTATAAAACTAAGTTCTACTTTTTCATTTCAGATCAGAACACGTTATGATAGTGACAGATTGGATACATGACCTATCCATAGGGATGTTCACGGACCACCATCACTCCAGGGGTGATAATAAACCTCCCACTTTACTCATCAACGGCGTGGGCAGGTTTAAGGTTTTCAATAATAATACAGAGAATCCATTGTACATGAGAGCTGCTAGATTTAACGTGGAACAAGTAAGATAATATATATACCTACTACTTATATAAAAATACAGAAAAAAACTCAGTTATTTTGATAAATTTATATCTTAGTTCACTAAGAACACATTTTAAAAATTGTAAAAATTGGAATTCTGAAAAGAACTATTTAAAAATATCTTTTTTTTATTGATAGATATAAAAGTAAAATAAGTGAAAAATGGACTAAAAGCGATAGGTAGCTTTTACAATTTTATTATCCACTTCAAAAAAATACTTAACGAAAATAGATGATAATTATGTTTGTGTATCTGGTTGATAATGTGCTCAACCCTTAGCGGTGATATTAATTTTTTTATTGTATACTGCCACTAGGACGATAAAATCTTAAAAAAACAATACTGCGTCAGGAAGTTAATTAGAAATAAAATTTTATTACCACACAATTCTCGAATGTTCTTTAAGTATGATTATATTCACAATTACTATAAAAATGCAAATCAATATTATTTCCAAACACTGTTTTAAATTTAAATTGATTTGTACATGATATAATTTCGCAACTTTTTATACAAAGTTATAGAAAGCGGTGTTTTTTTTTATTCCCAAATGTTATAGATGTCGTAGCCTATTATTCTACATCAGGGACACCTTACGAAGTCATTGCAAGCCTTAGCTTAGTCTAAATTAGCTTCATCAACCGTCATAACCGCTTTGAAGACTTACGTAAATATATTGCACCCAATTTGCTGGAGTAAAAAAGAAAAAAAAATGTTTGCCATATAAGATGGTGTGACCCTAATGTTCACATATATATCTACTTCCCAAGATAAACTTAGCGCAAAACTGTGTTGCAACAAATGTTTTTGAAAAATAATAATCCTGTTCATAGTAAGAACATAATTTATAAATAAAAATAATGACAGCTATTCCTCCTAACTTCCAATAGTTCGAAAATAAAGCAACAGTCTTTGATTATTGCTTTATTTCCGAACTATTCCGGATTCTCTCATGAGGGCAAATAATATTTCTGCCGCAAAATGCTGCCTCTATTTTAAGTAAGACTTACGTATGAATAGTTCATATATATCTATTAAAACTATATTGAATATGTACTGGAACAAAAATAATGAAAAAAAAAATGAACAAAAAAACATGAAAATTCTGCTGCTCTGTCAAACCCTCTTCGTCCTCTTCCGCTTCTCTAATTCTTCTCTTTCTCTCACCAATATATAGACTATAGCACTAATACAAATTTTATATAAAGAGACCTCTACACATTCGGTAACATAAAACTTTGTGTGTGTTAGGATTTCCTCAAAAAACGTAATGTTCAAATATTTGTTTTCAAATTAATATTCTCTTGCATAATATTATATATATTATAACTTGTTGCAGAAAATATATTTCCGTACAAATACGGATTGTAAGTTTCATTTACCCTCTCACAAGAAAACCTAATGACTTGATATAAAACGTGACAAATAAATTTGTGCTTTATTTTTAGGGCTACAGGTATCGGTTCAGAGTGATCAACGCCGAGTTCCTGAATTGTCCTATTGAGCTTTCAGTGGACGGTCATAACATTACCGTGATCGCTTCAGACGGTTATGATCTGCAACCTATTACCAGTAAGTGGTTATTGTAAATGTTAATACGATTATTATATTATTTGTAAGGAGAGTTATAAAGATTATGAGTAAATAAAATTTGGTGTATTTCTATAAGAGAAAAAAACAAAGAAAGAAGAAGAATCTCCTAACAGGCGGTTGAAGGATTTAACCTGATGCCAATTTTTGGTTGTAAGTCGCAATGTCTTAATGGTACAGTACTTCCTACTATATACAGTAAGTACTATTACTACTTCTAAGGTTCCAAGTTACGATCATGATTCACACCAATGACTTTCTGAAAGTAATGTAGGATAAATATCGATGAATATCTAAATTGGATTTGAATTACAATGAAAAATAAATTAATTCTATATGTAGAACCAAAACTGACTTTGCTTCGATTTGCTGACACCTTATGGCATTAAAGGCGCGAAATAACAGCTTACCGTTTGAATATTTTAGCTAAAAACAAAAGTCTCTTTCGGGTTCAGTCGAATATAAAAGCTAAAACTTTTGTAGGCTCAATCAATAATCCCAATTAAAAATAATTGCCATTTTTTCACTCTAAACGTAGAATTATGTCTGTAAGTAAATGCGAACCTAAAACATGAAGACATAATGAATTGTAATACGTAACAAAAGCAACGCAATCGCTTTGATATTTGCTATTTTCATTTTAAATCTCAAGAAAAATCTCCAGATCCTTTTGTCATTTATAGCGCTGTACTTGTACACAGTACAAAAAAATTCAGTATTATAATTAAACAAGCTGTAGATAATATACAAATATACAAAAGTTTTGGATTTTGTAAAATTTATTTGGAATTTTTATCATTCGTTCGTTTCCATTCATCTAGTTTTTTGTTCGTTATTACAATTAGAATTTTATTTTTATATAATCCGTTTTGATGAAATTATTATATTAATGACATGACGAATCAAATGTATTAATATATTTGATCTCAGATAATATTAGTCAGAACTCTAGGGAAGAAAATCCAGACGATAGAAGTCTTTGTGGCATAGATGCGTATAACTTTTGACACCTGATTAAGAGTCTTTGATCCTTGGCTCGTACCATTGACCTTGCGGAAATCCCAAAACTAAGTCCGATGTATGACACTTTTTGACATATTCATGACTAGAAAATTAACCGAACGTGTTGATAAGGATAATTTTATTTAAGATTAAGAAATACCCACTAATATTACGAGTATGTTCAAATTATTGAACTACGTAATGAATTTTTCAGATCCCAAGGTTGACTTCTTTTTACATACATTCACATACATAACTTCACGCCAAATCCCTTTCGGGGTCAGAGAGAACAGAGCGCCATAAGGCACGATACTTACATACCTCGCTGGCTTCTTTGCTTTTCATAACTCTTTACATGCACGCGCGTCGGTTTTTGTGGCTCCCAACATCACCTTCCTCCACGTTCTATTTGGTCATGGAATGTGTGTATTGGCCATTCTCGACTCCTACATATACCCGCTTTTGCATTGTATATCTGCTGAGTCAATCTTGCATCATCCATTCTTTCTACATGTCCGAACCATTGGAGCATCCCTTTTTTTTACAAAAGTTCTTTGTATACTTAATTTATCTACTGCCAAAAACTGAACTGTGAAGAGAGGTCATATTTTTTCACTCATTAACCACCTACTATCTCCCATCCCATTTTCGGTGCTACCTCGTTTCAGCCGCAATAGCCCGAGGTTTGATGCGATGCCTTTTAATTGTTTGTTGATTCGAAGGTCTTTTTTTATTCTGTTTGAGTGTGCCGTGAATTTTGACGTTTAAGGTCTGGTAATCGCCAAGATTAGAATTGCGAATGTACAAAAGGAAAAAATAAATTCGTATTATAAACGTATTTATTTTTCTCGTAATTTATTTGCCTTTTCGTTCGTTAGAAACGCCAGCGTCAATTTTCCTTCTTTTATTGTTGTGTATTTGTGAGCTGTTCTTATAGATTCTCTCTATGTAAATAATCTTTATTTTGTACAATATAATTTGCAGAAAATTACTAGTCTAAATGTTTAATATAATATAAATGTTTTGTATAATAATGGGCCTACGTGGTATTAATTTATGAAATGTGAACCACAGTGACCATAATATTATAATGGTCACTGTGGTTCAGTGGGAGAGCACACGGCTTCTGATCCAGAGGTCCGGGTTTGAATCCTGACACTGGCTCACACCAATGACTTTTCGAAATTGTTTTCGGAAGTTAAGTGTGATAAATATCGATGACTGAACTTTGTGCTCGGTAAGGCAATAGGTTCGCCACCTATTCCATTTGGGACGTAACCATAACGGCGAGACGTGGCTTCACAGCCGCTGCCTATACCTTCGGGTAACAAAAGGCGTGAACTTATGTATGTTATATGTATAAATCTTTACTTTCAAAATAATGATTTAATTTTATCTTTACACATTCTAAATGCAAACGTGAATGCAGCAAATGAAAATGTCAAATTAGTCACAAGGCGATTTATTACATATTACTTCTCGGGTGCCCATAATCGGAAACGAGAGAAATAAACCATCAGACATCGAAATTACATTCATCATTTTGCTGCCCTGTTGCTATTATTTGGCCACACTTCCCTAACATTGGTATCTTCCAGGCTAACACCTTTCTTATAATCATGTCGTCTTTCACAGAATCGTTCTCAACTTTCTCTTTTTTCTTCCACATTCAAGTTTATCATTCTTCTCACAACACGTGTATCATTATAACTTATGAAAATCAAAACAACGAGTGAAGAGTGTAAGAATCATGCTTTATGTCATGCCTCTGTTCTCTACGCCTGCCCCGCAAGGGTCTTGGCGTAATGTTATTATCAATATCTGTATTAAAATAATAATATATCTTGTTCCTTTGTTTAAATGAATCAATTTAATATTCTGATAAAAAGTAAACAATAAATAATATTATATTACAGCAACATCGTTGGTTACGTATGCAGGCGAGCGATACGACTTTATTTTGGAGGCAAATAATGAAATTGACAATTATTGGATCAGGTACCGGGGCCTAATGGACTGCGATGAGGTGTAAGTATTGTGTGTTTATATTTGTGAGCCTATTCACAGAGGCAAAAGGTAAAATACAAGTATTGTTTACATTATTAAATGAAGATAGATAAATTACCAATTGTGATATTTGTACACAATATGATAACTTTTTATTAAGTATTATGATGATCATTTATAGTCTCGGTGACTCAGTTGTCATGCTCCCAGCTTCTTTATTCAGAAGTCGTGGTTTCAAGTCCGAACTCATATCAATGATTTCATTCATCAGAATTCTTCTCGGTAGTTACGTGTGATATATATCGATGACTGGATAACTTTGCCGGATTTTTGCCCGGTGTATGTGTAATAGATTCGCCACCTATTCCATGTGGGACGTAATGTAACGATTCGAGGTTATAACATCAGCTGCCTACTCCTTTTTGTGGAAAAAGGCGTGAAGTTACGTGTCTTCTATACATCTATATATATAAATTTAATTGAAGTGTCTACTTATAATATTAAAGTAACTGCTTTTTAATACATTCATATAATAGTCATACGCCAAAATATCATTTTTTACTATTTTTGTGAGCCGTTCCTTCTATCTGTCTATCTGTTTGTAACGGGTAATCCCTGAAATGGCTCGATCTGTTCTAACGGAACTTTTATTGGCAGGTAGCTGATATAATAAGAAGTAACATAGGCTACTTTCTTTTAGGAAAAATCCATTATTTATTGCGTCCGAAGCGCTGCATGAATATAAATTGGGTTTAAAGTAAATTCTATATTCAAATATTCACTTTCCACTCAGGCTGCTAAAATTAGCTGCATATATCAGACTAGTGTTTGAAATATAAATAATCCGATGACATACAGCCAGTCGACATATACTCGATTTTAGAGGTTTCATTTTTGGTTTCTACACGAACAAAATTAAAACCAAGCAACCATGACCCATATTTCTTCCCAGTGTAATACTTTCCGATGGTGTACGATTAAATTCGGTTATATGCTTTCAGTAGCTATCGATTACAAACAAACATGGCTTTCATAACATTAATAAAACTTTTAGGATTATATCGCGTTTATTTATTACTTATTTATACTTATTTCCCGACGTTTCGAACTCTTTACAGACATCATTTTCACGAGTGTAGTTGTTCAAAAGCTATTTTCATTGATACAATGTACAATAAATATGTAAACTTTGCTTTCTTTTTTATAATATTATTTTCATCTTAAAACTAATTCTAGAAAATTCGACATCAGCCGAACTGATGTCGGAGTGTGGTGATAAAACTTATCTTACCTATTCTAATATGATCTTGATAAAATATATCTTTCATCTTTTGTCTGTCTGTATTTTATGCCAAGTTCTACCATAATTGATTAAGAGTTATAACATCAGATCAGCCGGGACAAGGAGATCCTCGTGCTGTCTATAAGCTTCTAAGCTTCTTAGTAAGCTTTCCTAACATTATTATCTTCTTTCTTGTCAGTGTTATCAGTTCTTACTTGAATCCCTTGGGATTCTAGCCATTTTTTTGTTTAGATACTGATAAGTATTAAGGAAGAAAATCGAGTAAAGATGAGTCAGCTCTCAATACTTTAGTATTCGCATTCTTCTCTAAAGTATAAACCGCGTTTCCTCGTGTTTTATCAGAAATATTATTCTTATTCTGATCCTAAAAAATCTCGGTGGTCCAGTGGTCAAGCTCCCTGTTTCACATTCAGAAGTCGTTTGACTCACTCCAATGATTTCTCGAAATTGTTTTCGGAAGTTAAGTGTGATAAATATTGATGACTTACAAATTTGTGCCAGGCAATAAGTTTGCCATCTATTTCATTTGGAACGTAACATAATATTTTGACAAGTTTAGGTTTAGTTTAGGTTTTAACAGTTTACACCTTCGAGTAGAAAAAAGCCTGAAGTTACTTAAGCTACGTACATTATTCTAATCCAATTCAGGTGGCTAGCCTTTTGTTAATTTCAACAAAGATAAGAGAATACATTGTTTTGATGTCAATTTGTTACAGGTTCACGCAAGCAAAGCAAGTTGGTGTGTTACATTATGAGGGTGCAATGGACTTAGAGCCTCCCGGTGATCCGACCTGGTTTGAAGCCCACAATGAGGGATTGGTAAACATTATTTATTACCCCCTGTTTATTAAATGCACTATTATCATTGAACTACAAATATTTCTGACGATTGATGTTTTTTTTTGTTACTTGCAGCAATTGAATGCATTAAACAAAGGCGAAGAAGAGAATGAGACTATTAGTATTTCTGAAATGAGATCTGTTGAAGGTTACGATGACAGTCTAAAGGAAGTAGCAGATTATCAATTCTATGTGGCTTATGATTTTTATGCAAAAAACAATTCCCATTTTCACAGATCGCCTTACTATGGATATTATCAGGGTGAGTCTTTATAGTATATAAAAATTTGAAAACTCTTTTTTCTACCTCTAGGTGTGGATAGCGATATGTACGATCTCTATTATTGTCCCAAATAGAATAGATTACGGAACCTATTGCAATATACTAGACAATATTTTATCTGTCATCGATATTAATCGATATTCTCCCAAAAATATTTCGGATAAGTCATTGGTGTGAAGCAAAAAGCCAGAACCATTTTATTGTTTCATTTGAAATGTTAAATTTATAGAGAATTTAATATATTTTTTATTATCAGTCACAGTCAGGAGGTCGTGGATAACAACGATAAGACTATTTTAATATATATGTTTTTAATTTTATCTAGTTCCATCAAAACAAAATCGTCTATACACGCCTCAGTTGAATCACATAAGTATGAAGATACCTTCGAGCCCACTCATGATTGCCAGACCCTCGTCAGATAATTTCTGTAATTCATCAAGTATAGACAAGTCGTGTGAGGAAGGTTACTGCGAATGTTCACACGTGCTGTCTGTCAAACTGAACTCTGTCGTCGAAATCATCATCGTAGACGAAGGTGTCACTTTTGATGCAAATCATCCCTTCCACCTTCACGGTCATAGCTTTAGAGTAGTCGGTCTCAGAAGACTGGGCACAGAGATCACTGTAGATGAAATAAAAGCCTACGATCGCGCTGGACTGCTTAAGAGGAATTTAAAAAATGCCCCAATTAAAGACACAGTTACAGTACCAGATGGAGGATATACAGTCATCAGATTCAAAGCAGACAATCCTGGTTATTGGTTATTCCATTGTCATATTGAATTCCACGTAGAAATCGGAATGGCATTGGTATTTAAAGTTGGTGAACATAAAGATATGGCACCTATTCCAAAAGATTTCCCAACGTGTGGTAGTTATTTGCCAGATAACATGTTGGAACATGCCACAACTGAGAAACCAAAGGGTATTGATGATGTTCTATCAATATCCCACTGGTGGCCTATTGTGGTCCTCAATAACAACTCAACATCATCAGCTTTCCGAACATACCCTCTATGTGTTCCAGTGCTATTTTCAATATGGCTGATATTGCTGAGGCACTTATTTATAAGATAATACTTTTAAAATAAAATAATAGACACTTAAATAAAAATAGAAATATGGTTCTAACAGTAAAAATATTGTTTTGTGATTTAACACATAATATTACGTATTTTAATATTTCAACATTTAACAATATATTATTGTTTTTTCTAATTAATTCAAAATTGTTCTAGTTCATTTTATTATCTTTTGTTAAATTTCCCGAAGTACTTCTAAGAATACTGGAAATATGTAAAGGCAGACTTTGTTTAATTAAAAGAATACCTAATGTAGGTTAGGAGTCGCTTGTATATTTATAAGATTGTCTACAACTTTATAAGTATTAGTAGAGCAGGCTTATAACTTGGAATATGTACTTACTCCTATTTATATTTATTTAACAAGAAACTTGTTTAAGTCTACTTTGAAAAAGTAAAGAACAAAATTTAGCGTATTTTTTTAGTAACGTATTAAAATAGTTGAGGTAAATTGAGTTTGATTAATTTAAAAATGTTAAAAAAACCTATTTAATTCGAATCATTTTAATGTTTTAAATTTTGACACAGATTTTTTAAAATACCGGGCACAAAGTTTATCCGTCATCGATATTTATCACACATAACTTCCGAAAACAATTTCGAAAAGTCATTGGTGTGAGCCAGTGTCTGGAATCGAACCCGGACCTCTGGATCAGAAGCCGTGTGCTTGACCACTGTGCCACCGAGACTGTAATAGTATGTAGTATGGCAATAGGTTCGCCACCTATTCCATTTGGGACGTAAACATAACGGCGAGACGAGGCTTAACAGCCGCTGCCTACACTTTCGGGTAACAAAAGGCGTGAAGTTATGTTATGTTATGTTATGTTATTTTTTTAAATTATTACATCGAGCTATTTAATTTTGAATGTGTATTTGCAGGGAAATTCATTTATTTGTGCCCAAAATCCAACAACTTTTACAAAATCGTTGTATTATAAGAGGACCCATTTGTAATTTTAATATAATTTGAAATGTAAGAAAAAATACTAATTTCCTACAATATTGTATATTTTTTATAAATATATTAAAATTGTGCACATTTTTGTTTCAAATAGATGCAATTTATGAATTTTTTATCATTATGCGCACATTTGTCATGCGAATACAGTTTTTCATTTCACACTTCTTTCGATGTTAGGGACACTTTGTAACGTTTCATGGATTGGGATCGGTTACCTGTCTTCAATTTACCTATTGTATTGCTGTAGGGGTGCCGACTATTCCAGAAACTGTGCAATAGTTTTGCACTAATATTTCAGCTTGGTAAAATTATTGATAAAAAATAAGTTAAGTTTTTAAAAGATAAACTTTTGATTAATTGATTGAAATTTAAAGTGTATTTAGATATTGTAGATAAATTGGCTTGGCAAAATAGGCTGTGAGGATGAACTGTTCTATCTTCAAAAAAAAAATGTGAGCACTCTGTATATTGAAAAGTACTTACATTTTATTCCTACATCTATAATTAGAGTATGCTGGTCATCGAATCATTTTCAGAAGATGCAGTGTAAAAATGAGATTAATTTTTTCAAAGTACTAGTGGCAAATATTAGAAACGACCGCCTCGGGTCGTAGGCTGTAAAAAAACGTATGTTTTATGACAGGAGATTATTTAATAATTTACGTATGTGATTGGTTTCTACCGGTGCAACCAAAAAGTGTATAAAACATTTTCTAAATGTTTGATTGCTTTTATTTTGCAAACGCGTCCTTGTGATATTATTTAATTTTAAATGTAAATGATTAATGTTAAGTATTTTAAATATTTAATAATGAGACTATTATACTTACCATACTTACACTTGTTTTATTTCATTTATATTATGAAATAGTTGACCCAGCGAATTTTCTTTCGCTTCAGAAGCAATAAATGGATAACTAAATTTTGGTAATGTCGGAATATCTACTAAGATATATTGGAATATCTTTGATAATATTCATTTGAATTACATGCTGTAAAAGGCCATATTGATCTACTTAATTGGATAAGGAATAATGCTGTAATGTTTAAAATCGCTTTCTTAGTAAGCGTTTATTTATCATAAAACATAAAGAAATAACAATGGTCATTGTGGGTTATCCCTAAAAGATAGCCGTACACCATCGGGAAAATTTTTATAACTTTTTTAAGATATGTAATAACGTAGTGCATTATTTTGATCTATCATTTACAGTTCATCCAGCGATTGCAATTAAAACTCTAACCCTCGAAAATGATCACTTATTATCTCCTATATTAAACACATAAAAACCATCCTTTTGAAAACTTCTATATATTAAAAAAAAAACATCAATATTCGTTGTGTAGTTTCAAAGATCTAAGCATATAAGAGGATAGACAACGAAAGGTGACTTTGATTTATACCTACTATTTTTACGAGTGATGACAATAGTAAAAATCATATTTTCAACATCAACTTTTTGATTTTTATTTCCAAAAGGTGGGTGCCCTCTGTATCAATGAAAATAGCTTTTGAACAAATACCATCTTTTTGTTCATCGCTCGTGAAAATGATCACTGTAAAGAGTTCGAAACGTCGGGAAGTGTATAAAATTGGTAATAAATAAATGCGATATAATCCTAAAAGTTGTTTTAGTGTCATGCTTACCATCAGATGATCCGCTTGCTAGTTTTCAAACCATAAAATAGATGTTCAAGAATCATGTCTTGTGGCATTCAGTTATATTTCCTACTCCGGAAGTTTTATTAATATCAAAGATAATATTTACTAGTTATATTAATTGTTATTCATTTAATTCTAATTCAATTTTAATTTCAGTTTAAATCACTAATTGTGATATAATCCTAAGTTTAATATATCAGAAGTGATAAATGAATAGTCTATGAACGTCGGTAGCCAGAGAACCTTACAATTGCGGTTCTAAGCGCTTTGTCTTGTCCAATTCGATCTTGTGATTCTGTTTGAGCCACCTACGATATACACCCTGAATCCTATTAATATTCTGGATTTTGTATCAATATTCTCGGGGGTTGTATAAATAAATAATAATTTATTTATAATTCCTTGCTGTTGTTAGGAAACGGTTATATTGTTTTATCCAAGAGTTTCGAATTGATTAGAGCAAATATTTTCAGGAAGAAACCAGCCAACTTATAAATTTCAAGCCTTTTTCATAAATATATAGATTTGATTGTTTAATACCTTATTCAAATGGTTACAGTAAATTACGAGGTTTGGTGGTCAAGCACTACGCTTACGATTCAAAAATACCAACCTCACGACCAAATCCAGCTTATTCCATTTGGAGCGTTTAAATTCGACCCTCAACTCTTTTGTGTGCAAAAAAGCGTGAAGCTCTAAACAATTTCCACTATCAGGGGTGGTATATTTAAAATCTTTTCAATCTATAATCATTATCACGAGACACCCTAACTTCTAAATTAATTAATCACAAAATTGTTGGCGTTCGCATTTATACAGAACCCTTTTTGGACATTAATTACTTAACTCCTGAAAACTTTGCGGGTGACTTTTATTTTGTCTAAGTTGGCAGTGAGCTAGTACCAGCTGATTCAACCGGCAAAGTTTTTAATATACTGCTTTAACTTGTCACGCTAATGGGCATTATGTAATAGTGGCGTTACATTTCTGTATATTTGCCGGCGTGTAACTCGAGGACGCGTATTTATTTAACAACAACTAACTTCGATTAAATTGCCTACAAATTAGTTTGTGTGAAGGGAAGAATATTTAATACGTTCAAATAATTTCAAATTGTATGTAAGTATATGAGAAGAATGTTATAAAATACGCGAATACTAATCTCTAAACTCAATTACTGTAATAGCCTGAATACTTATATATTTGAACCTCGCAAACACGATGCGGAACTATCCATCCAGCATTGTAGCCCGGCAAAGCAATGAGTTGGGGAATTTAATGAAATGCAGATCTATAAAAAACCAGACACGGCTGTTTACAAGTAAAGGTAAAAATCTGCCTTAAACTGTAGATTTCGAGGTTATTGCAAGTAATTCCAAAGTATTGCAAGATATTCCAATTAAATTGGGTATATTATTTTTATAAGATAAAAAAAAATCATGAGGATTCACGAGAAAAATTTATTTTCATGACATCTTGTATGCATATCGGGTAGGTCTGATCAAATCGGACCACATCTTTTCATCTTCCTAAATGTTGAAGGTAGGTCCATCCCTATTATTTTTTAAATTGTTGTTCCCTATTGTTTTTTTTTACAAAATACATAAATCTTTAAATTTTCATCTCTTTACGATCTATTTTTATTTATATATATATATATTATTGTATAAGTACACGCGGATGTACCTTTGCGTATTATGTTTTGCGCGTTAACCATAATAGCAGTTCAGGTTAGTGAATTGATTCAGAGCAATTCCAGGAACGCTCTACCAATTTTGATTTAGACAGGCGTTATAAGCTGGAGACGTAATTCCTATAAGACGAATATAGAGATTGAATAGTTCGACTATAACTGTTCCGGTCTTCACAAGACGTGCTGCGTGCTCCTGTTGTTACGTGCTATATTATTATCAAATTAGATTACTTGATTGTATTTGTAAGATGCTTCATATTTGTTATTTAAGAATGGATGTTGATTATTCATTTCCCTTCTGCAAATAGTATGAAATTCTGATATACTTCAAAAGGCCACCGTTTTCTATCTCCTTCCTCCTACCCATCCTCGTTCCTTCTCAAGGGCTGGCTAACGCTACTATGACCCTGTCAGAGTTGCATAGGTCAGTGTTAATCATATACCACCAGTTGACTCGCTTGCTCGCAATAAAAAAGTCATATATCCCTCTGACCTAAAGTACATAATGATATTTACTACATTTTAAATGTTCCTAATACAAAAAAAACTAAATGGTGTCGTAGGACACCAGGTAGGAATGAAGTTCCTTCGGCTAATATAGAATGGGCCGGTTAGACCGGTGAAATACCACGACCTCTCAGAAGATCGACGTAAAGTGGCTCATGCTGCGTTTCTTTCGGTGAGAGAGGTACCCGGAGGCCCACCCCCCTTCGCCGTCCTTCCCTATCTCCTATCCCTTAAAAGTCGGCAACGCAACGGTAACGCTATATGTGTTGCTGTTGTCCATGGGCGGCGTTGGTTGCTTACCATCAGGTGACACGCGTGCTCGTTTGCCCTCCTATCCCATAAAAAAACCAAACACAATTTGCAAAAAAATGAAAGAAAGAGAAAGGTACTACTCGCTTGTGTATACGTCTGTCGCGCCTGCGACTTTTTCTTACGGTTTTACTATCACATTTTATTCAGTTCGGTCGCGCAGCAAAATCCCTATCTCCTCTAGCCTGCCGTAAGGAACTTCGTTGAGTCCCGAAGAGTCCCGAGTCCAGACACATAATCGGGTACTTTACTACATTTTGCCTAAGAAACGAATACTTACATTTTGTATTTTGCTATATCTTTTAAATTAAATGTTCGAATTGAATTATTCAAAAAGATCTAGAAAGGTATTGAATCTACCTTTTTATTGAAGTATTTTTTTTGAGGAGCAAGATATAAAATAAAGAAAATATAAAGAATTTTTAAAACTGTAAGAAATTCTTTAAAACAATTCTAATGATGTCGATCATTAGAATTGTTTTAAAAAATTCAAAAAACAATTATTGTGTGATAACTACAATAGTTAGACATAGGGCGGCGTAGTCCTTTTTTGTAGACAATTATATGTTCTGTAAAAATGTAGTATATTGTTTTGTTCTAGAATCAATAGTTTTATAGTACATTGTTTTGTTCTAGAATCAATAGTTTTCGCAGCGTTCACGATGTAAGAATTTTTAAATCATTTTTTTACACCTTGGGTTACATTATTGGCCTTTCTCGATAAATGGATTATATACAACTGAAAGAATTTTTGAAATCGGACCGGTGGTTTCTGAGATTAGCGCGTTCTAACAAACAAGCGCACGTCTCATTCAACGGTTTTATTCCACGGACTTTTTCTTACGGTTTTACTATCACATTTTTTTCTGTTCGGTCGCGCAGCTAAATTCCTATCTCCACTAGCCTGCCATAAGGAGCTTCGTTCCAAAAAACAAATAATTGCTCTCCGATTTTTACAGCCTGTACCAGAAATGTAACTAAACTTTTTTCGACATCAATTATGTGGCCCTAACAAACTTGATGGCAGTTTTTTTTTCAGTTTCAAGTTAGCAGAGTGCCAGCTGATTCAACGTGGAAACTTTCTAATTTACTACGTTCATTTGTTAAGTTAGCTGATTCTCACTAATGGAGTTGTCCTACTAATGGAGACATTTTTAAATATGAATCAAAATAAAAAACTAAGAATAGACACTTTTCGACAGTCTCCGAATTGTCGATTGTACTTGGTAACATACATATATTAGAGGGTTGAAAATTCAGTGTTGTACGTATATTTAATGCTGTTTCATAAAAAAAATGACTGACCCAGCAAACGTTGTCTTGTCAAAAAATAAGAAACATTAATCGGAACATAATCTTGTTAAAAAAAATGGGTACGTACCATTAACAAACCTTTAACATTTAAGGTGATGAGAAATAGATATAGTTCTATTCTCATGCCTACCCGATGTGCACGCAAAATTTTATGATAATCGGTAGAGCCCTTTTGGAGGAGTAGAATTACAAACACCGTGACACGAGAATTTTATATCATCATCATCATCATTCATCGTTAGCCTTTTGAGGTCCACTGCTGGACATAGGCCTCCCCCATAGAGCGCCACAACTGCCGGTCCGCTCAATCATGGGGGGTTTTTGCCATAATCGCCACGCTTAGCAGGCGGGTTGGCGATCGCTGTATGCTGTATTTTCTTGAGAGAGAATGCTGCTGCCAATTCTTCTAGCTTTTCCCTTAGTCGCAGTTTACGACACACACGGGAAGAGATGGAGTGGCGGTATTTTAAGACGGCGCCACACAGCATAATTTTTTATATATTAGAAGATATTATAAACTTTAATATTCCTTCATTTAACAAATAAATTACATTCAGTCAAAAAACACATTTAATCTGTTATATTTTGTAATATTTTACTAAAACTAAAGTATTATGCCAATTTTCGCATGAAACCCTTCGTCGTTGTTAGTGTCTGGCTTCCGGCCAGTTGCATACTACGCAATCGTTATGGCTTAAGGCTAATATTCCCGCATTTGAAATCTCTTTGATTTTGAAAATAGACTCTTGAATTTTTGCTTACTACTTTTTTTAAATAAAATTCCAAACCGATCAAATTTCCTTTTCTCCCAATTTAAAGGTTTGATTAAAATATAAATAGTTCGTTCACTGTTTTTGGCGTTTCAATCGTAGAACTAACTTTAGAGAAAAAGTTTTTTGATTTGACCAGTATTCGAAATGTCCTCAGCAACTTTCACTGCTTAATCGGAGATACATAATTATTTAATTCATTTTATAAGCTTACATTAAAAAGAAGAAAATTGATGAGATTTTTGTAGTCTTTGTGAATATATTAAACAGCTTATATTTTAAAACCTGTCACGCAGAGGGGTTGGCCGGCTTGACTGGTGAAAAACCACGACCTATCAGAAAATCGACGTAAGTGGCTTTCACCCTCCTTTTAATGGAAGTAAAATACACGCTTATCTTATGGTAAACATGCTAACCCCAGGGTAGAAAATCCCTCCTTGACTGTCCACGGTTTTGGTATTCACCAAAGCGTGGACGTTCAGGCTGTACTCTGGGAGAGCACACATTCACACTACGCTCACAAACTCAATGGTTAGGGATCTAGCGTTTTGCCACATACGACTCCTCTATGAAGCCATAAAAGTAGTATTTTCGGACCGATAGAACTTAGGGATTTTCGAGAAACGATACTCATTTTTTCAACGGCATCGGCATCGGCATCGGCATACTCTTTTTTTCAACGTCGGCAGCGCAGACGTGACGGCTCTGGTGTGATGGATGTTTACGGGTGGCGTTAGTCGCTAAACATCAGGTTACTAGCTTGCCCGTTTGCCTAGTCTCGCATGAAAAAAATACATTATAATATAATTCACTTTACTTCATTAAGTTAATGAGTGGTTACAAAATGTCGGAGCATTTAATTTCAAAACTAAACTACTCCAGAATTAATAAAACTTGTAATAGCTACAGCAAAAAAACAATTCGGAACAAATTCAAGTTGCAAACGAATTCAAATGTAAACTGCAACAATGTAGAGGCAATTAGGCTGATTATTCCGGGACCTTGTTAAAAAATACGAACAAAGGCAGAATTAAGTTTTAAATTGCACTCCTACACTGCCAAAATGTTGGACACGTTCTTGCTTAACGAAATTACTTTTCCTACTCCGCTCTAACCCTGGGGTTAGAGTTCTTTTCAGTCTGGACTGAAAAGAAAGAAAATCGATGCAACGTGGCTCATGCCGCGTTTGGTTCTGCGTCCGAGTTTTTTATATTGAAAAAGTAGGCCAGCGAGTAGACGTTGCACCTGATAGTAAGCAACTAATGCCGACCATCGAAACGGATACAGTTGCGTTCCCTGCTTTTAAAGTGGGATAGGGAAGGGGAGAGGCAAAGCGGTAGGGCCTTCGGATACCACTCTCACCAACCGAAACGCGGCAAGAGCTTTACGCCTTTATGACTTTACACCAATATTCTGAAAGGTCATGGTAAACCTCTAATCAAGCCGACCCATTCATGCAGCGAACTGCGTATCTCTAGCACTATTATCCGGAGACCCACGCGCTTTCCTTCCTCCATTGTTCCCTATCCAATCCTAAAATATGGCAACATAACTGTGACCCTCTACGTATTGCAGATGTCGCGTTAGTCGTTTACGTTACGTCGTCTTTTTTTTTTTAAAGGTTTAAGCTAATAGGCATAATTGCTTTCTAAAAATACCCAAATTAGTTTTTCACTAACACATTTAAAGTATTTTATCATAGAAATAGATTTTGTACTCTCCAGACTAATGGCTGTACCCATGTATTTTGATAGTCTCAAATGGCAAATTGAAAAGTTACTATTTAAACTTTTGTTGCCTCTTATCCTAGAGAACCTTCTCAAGGAAAATATTCTAACTTTATCTGGTTTTGTAATGCTGTCTAAGATTAGATTTTAAAATACACATATATTTAAAATTCATCATTCATTCTTCAGGAAATTGGAAATATAATGAACGGGAATTAAACGCAATTCGTTATTATTATTTACCTTGATTTGGGTTGGGATGGGTTTTCTTTGACGTTTCGGCCAGGTTGCACTGGCGTGGTCACAAGCAGACTGATATCGTAATCATTGTGTGAACTGGACAAATTATTGTTATCTTCTGAATGCTCTTTAAAATTATTTCATGTATTTGGGAAGATTTTCTAATTTAATTTCACATTAATTTCCCCATGAGCTAGGCAGGAGGAACCAATAAAATACTTGTTACAGGTTGCTTTAAATTTTGCACGTATTAGATTCCTGTAAATATATTGCTATCCGTTATTTAGTTTCAAGCATTTAGTCCCGTACTTTGAATAACCAGACTGCGATTATTTGTAACTATGAAATATTATAATATTCTCGTATTTCTATATCTTAGTAAATAATTTCTTAGCTGAATATTTCTAAAAGTTTTCACTTAATACCGGTGCCCCTTTGATCTCCTACGAGTACATTTGAATATGTAAGTTATAAGTAAAGGTTGGCTCACAGTGGAACTAGTTAATTTAACATTTCTCCAGAATTATAGTATGTTGATTTAAATTCTGGTATTAGTTCAGGATATTTAGTGGTCTGAAAATAAACATACGGTTTTAATTTCCTTTAGTAGTGTTTTCGTAGTGAAAATGAGTGAATTTGAGTTAGGTAGGTGTACAATTAAGTGAACCACGAGTGATAAAATATTTGCAGGGAATAATTGCATCTCTATTTGGATCAGGTTGATAGTTGGATAAGATTTGATTGATTTAATAACATTATTATTGTCTTAAACATAATATACTCAATTAATATATACAAAAAAATAAAAAAAAAAATTAAATAAGTGGTTGACAACCCTCAACATTAAAGGTAAGAAAAATAGATGTTGACCAACTCACTGAATTAAATATGATCACAAAATTTCATCAAAATCGATTGAATCACTACTAAAATGACCCATTTTAGTAGTGTTTATTATCAATAAGGGTGATTAATATCATGCCAATTAGAAATGTAACTATATTTTTCTAAATGTAACGACTCCAAGATGGGGTATCTTTGCGGTTGGAGTTACATAAAAAACTTTACGAACTATCCTATTTCGTTGGATCAAATTGAATATAGTGTACAAATTTGATAAAAATCATTGTTAAGTCATTTGTTAAGTGCTTTGGGAGTTCATCGCGGACAAACACCGTAATTCTTTATTTGGATTAAGATTTTAAACACAAACGTTGCTTTATTTTGAGAGTTATGAAAGACAGAAGAGAATGATTTGTTATGTAAGAATCGTGTCTTACAATGCTAAATTATATAAGCTTACATCGCAGTCGTCGTTCGGCAGAAGGTATGATGAAATCCAAAAATATTATGAGTATTTTATTAAGTGTTTATAAAAACTTGTATAATTCTGTTTGGTTCTAGATAATCAAGCTATTTTTCTGTTTCAAAAATAGTCATTCCCGGAAAAAAAGCATAGTGTAAATTTGCGGTTCGGTGCTAGCAGACAGACACTGCTAACAGGAAAAACTCAAAGCAGACCTACGAGTGTTTTATAAATATCAAAATTTCTTTTTCTATAAACAAAATCTTCTCATTTCATATATACCTTTAATAAAAGAGCAATATCTGTACATTATAGCTATAAATCTAATATTAAGAGCAAACGATTTGAACGATTATCTATCTGTGTATTTTTGATCAATAAACGATACGATACGTCTTTGATACGATTTTCATCAATGTATCTGTATGAATGCACCGACATATAAAATAACTTACCGCTGGCTTGTTATGATATTTACTGTCATAAGGAATCTAAACATAATTTTACGCCTTTTTCTACCCGAAGGTCTAGGCAACGGCTGTTTAAAGCCTCCGATAAGTTGACGTCCCAAATGGAACAGGTGGCGACACTATTGCCATACCGGAAAAATATATCGATGACTTAACATCGATATTTACCACACATAACTTCCTAAAATAATTTCGAAAAGTCGCGACTTCTTGATTCAGAAGCGGGTGGCTCGACCACTGGACCAGCGAGACTGACAACGACTCCGAATCTACTTAGCAAAATTTTTTATGCGAACTTCACAATACGGTTAAGATTGCCAGATGTGAGAAGTAAATTGTATTTTCTTACAATCAAATGTTAGAAGGAATACTTAATGCCAATGATACAGAAATATAGAAAAGATTACTCAAAGTAAAAATTATTAATTTAATTAAATTTGATATCTAATTAAAGACGACATTGTCATGAAGTTTTTAAGTGTGGAAGAAGCGAATGATAGTGAAGGGTAGAAAAAGACTTTTCTGCGGCCTGTAATAATGGGAACAGGGCAGGAAGATAATGATGACGTGCTAGTTACGAAAGCTAGACTAGGTCGAGCCACAGGTGATGAATTTTGGCACAAGAGAATTGAACTGAAGCGGAGCCGAGGGCAAGTAGTACCAGTAGTACTAGCGGTAAATAAAATGTAATAAACATTAAGAACTTTATATACAAACATATCTCGAAAGAATTAGATTATAATGCCTCTTGTAAAAGTTTGTTTTCAGTATAAAACTTTGTGTTAGTAGATTATTATCATCTGCATGACCTATCACAAAGAAAGCAATCCAATCAAGGGGCAAAAAGAAACTTTCACAAAGAGCTGTTATCGCAATAAGATGATCATGAATAGTGTAGGCCATTCCTTTTATCTATATTCACCTTCAAAAGTATTTTCTTTACATAAGCGTAAATACTTATATTATTGACAAAATACAGTCTTTGTTGTCGATGTTAAAAAAAGAAGATAAAGAAATAAAAAACTTTAATGTTATTAGTTTGATTTGAATTTTTAGTAAAAAAATCAAAATCAAAATCAAAATCTCATTTATTCAGTTTAGGTCATTAAAGACACTTATGAACGTCAATAATTTCAATCCGCCAATTCGATTACTCACGTCCTGAGAAGAATTGGCAAGAAACTCAGGGGAGTCTTTTTTTTTTTTTCTTTTTACTTAATTTTAAGTAAACTAAATTACAAATTATTAGAATAATTTATAGAGCAAGATGAGGTTCCTCACGTAAAACTTAGGACACAGTACGTTAATATTCTTTGGACGCTTGAACAGACCAGTCCCCACAAACAGCACCCGTTCACGAGCATGACCCATATCTCAGCCATCGCCTCCCTCGCCATATTTTAGGGAAGGTGGCGACCCGATCAACGACGCCGCTATAAGCAAGGACTTTTCAGTGAGCATGACTTATTCAAGATCCCAGACAAAACAAAAAAAGAAATTAGTAAGCTTGCCGGTGAGAAACGTCATATTGCACACAATCCTACTAATTAACAGTAATGTTTAGTTAGCAGATTAACAATATTTTGCTACAGCAAATACAAACAATATAACACAAGAGAAGCAATTCAATTCCAAACGGTTTTATCATTGATATAATCTGCGATACAGTAATAAGCCCTTGAATATAGTCTACTTTTAACATATTTCTTAAATTTACATAACGATAATTCAACCGCGTCGTTTGGAAGCTTATTATAAAAGCGTACACATTGACCTGGAAACGCGTTAGAAATTTTATGGAGCCTAGTAGTGGACACAGCAAGTTTGTTTTTATTTCTTAAGTTTAATTGATGAATATCACTGTTTTTCTTAAATTTAGTTATATTTTTATGAACATAGATTAAATTATCATAAATATATTGTGAATGTAACGTCATTATTCGTATCTCTTTAAATTTACTTCTCAGTGTATCCCTGGGACTCATCATATAGATAGCACGAATAGCTCGTTTCTGGAGCACAAAGACCGAGTCTACATCCGCAGCACTACCCCAAAGCAATAGACCATATGACATAATGCTGTGAAAATAACTAAAATATACTAAACGTGCAGTATCAACGTCGGTCAGTTGACGTATTTTCTTTACAGCGTAAGCGGCTGAGCTAAGTCTACCAGATAACGTCTCTATATGTGGGCCCCACTGTAGTTTAGAGTCTAATGTTATCCCAAGAAAGACAACCTTATTGACCAATTCCAGTCTCCTGTTGTCCATCACGACACTGGTTTTTACTTGTTTAACATTTTTTGTGAAAAATCTAACATATTTGGTTTTGCTACCATTTAAAAGCAAATTATTAGCACTAAACCAGTTTACTATCTTTGAAAGAGCATAAGATAATCAAAACATTACAGAATATTTTTTTCAGTATTTTAAGGGATACCTCAAGGAGTAATAGAGAACAACAATTCCATATAAATTTCAAATAGCAGATACTGATCTTATTTATAGTATCTCTTGGTGGTAAATAACCAGTGCACAGATAGTGTTACAGTAGCGTTGCTAACTTCTGGATATCTCTATCACCAAACGAAACGCAACTTGTGTCACCTTACATCGATATTTTGAGGGATCATGGTAGTTAAATATTTTAAATTAACTAGGGAAATTTAAACTATTTCTTGATTTAGACGCGGGATGCCCGATCACTGGAGCATCGAGACTGTCAAAGACTCGTAATCTACTTAGCAGAATTTTTTATGCAAACTTCACAGTACGGTTAAGATTTTCAGATGTCAGAAGTGAATTGTATTTTCTTACAATTAAATGTTGGAAGGAATAGTTAATGCTAATGATAAAGAAATATAAAATAGAGTAATCAAAGTAAATAATATTGATTTACCTTTATTTGATATCGAGTTATAACTCGAGTTATAAGTTATAAGTTGTACTAAATATTGGGCACATGAGTTTCTTGCCCGATTCTTCTCATGACGGCCCCTACACTCGGAATCGGGCCGCACTTGCGTCCGTGTGAACTTATTCCACGGAGGCACTTGCCTCAAACGCTCGTGTTCTAATGTCATTATTAAATTTTAGCATAATAATATGTTAAAATTTGTATTTAGTGACTATTTTGAAGTGTCTGTGAAGACCGATAAATATAAAGCTATTTTGAATTTAAATTTAAAGTGGATCAACTGATGGTAAGTAACCAGTGCCGCTGATTAACACCTTTTTAAAGTGAAACTTTTATTACATCGTCTCAAACTTTTTCGTCTGCGTGTTGCATGTCGCGTGACGGTCGGCCGCGGAGCAGGGATAAAGTGAAAGGCGCTCGTCAGAGCGCCTTTCACGTCTATTATCGTTTATTTATTATTAATTAATTACCCAAATATACACTTTATTTTTGTAAATAAATACCGTAAAAACATGTAGAAAAACACCCCCAGACGAGGGATCGAACCCGCCCCGACCTTGTGTTATCGGTAGTGCGGTTTACCGATGCACCACGAGGGCCGTATGTATAATCGTCTAATTACCGTCCTCTTTACCAATTTCGACACATTTTCTAGGATCGGGTTTGTTTGTTTGTTTGTTTTTTACATACATACATATACGTACGTACGTATTGCAGGCGGAGAAAAAATGTACTAACATATTACTGGAAACATAACATACTAACATACTACTGGAAAAAATTAAGGGATCAAAAAAAAATTCCATATTTTTCGGTAGTTTTCAACAGGCCGTAACTTTGAGAGAAATGGTCGTACAGGAAATAAAAAAAAAGGAAATTGTAGCTCCAAGTGTCTAGTTTTTGGATTAGAACTTCAAAGTTTTGTAGCCTCCGCAGTTTCTGAGTAATCGTAGAAAAACCAGCAGCAAAAAAATTCTCAATTTTTTTTTAGTTTTTTTTTTGGTCTACGGGCGTGGAAAAAATTTTTTTAGCTTAACCACCATAAAGATCGGATACTTTGTTCAGTTAGCTTTAATTTCTTTTTTTAAACACCCTGATACGTCCACTCCTCGCTGAGATATCGGTCTTCAAATGGAAAAGGATCTTTTTGGCTTTGATTATCGATATCTCAGCAACCAATGATCGCACAGAAAGTTAGAGGTGGGTTTCAAGAACTTAAATGAATTTCCCTTAACAGCTGTCCATCTGAAACGATAATGTGGAGAAAGCTCGAATTTTTTTTTGGAAAAAATATCGTTTTGTTTTGTAAAGATCCTTTGTTGTAATGTTGTTAACGTTTAATAGGTGTCGCGTTATCCCTAGTGCCGTAGCTGGAATACTTGTCGATTCGGGCGACATCTATCGATATAATACGATATTATGGCAGAATCATCAATAGTAGCAACCTAGTAGCGCCATCTAGGAATTATTGTCGTGACCACGTAAAATAAAAAACATTTATTAAACCCTATTAACAAATACAAGATGGCAAGTGAATTAAAATAGCCCTTATCGATTCGGAAGCCGTGTGCTCGACCACTGGACCACCGGAACTACATATATGTGACACAGTTATGTTCGTCAATTTACTAGCGATAAGATAGTGAGTGCTCTTTATATATGTATTTGTCACATTTTCATAATAAATCAAAATATCATATTTACTGGAGGAAAAATATCGTTTTGTTTTGTAAAGATCCTTTGTTGTAATGTTGTTAACGTTTAATAGGTGTCGCGTTATCCCTAGTGCCGAAGCTGGAATACTTGTCGATTCGGGCGACATCTATCGATATAATACGATATTACGGCAG
Organism: Euproctis similis; assembly: GCA_905147225.2. Taxonomy (NCBI): domain Eukaryota; kingdom Metazoa; phylum Arthropoda; class Insecta; order Lepidoptera; family Erebidae; genus Euproctis; species Euproctis similis. The sequence goes on from LR990106.1 coordinate 21,757,565, forward strand.
AATCATCAGTAGTAGCAACCTAGTAGCGCCATCTAGGAATTCTTAATCTTCAGTCGTTAACTTCCAAAGAACTTGAAAATGATGAGATTATCGAATTAATTGATTTAAATCTTTAACTTAAAGTTAAACGAAGCCAAAGCAAACTTTTAAAAAAATTGCTGTGAAGTAACTGTTTTACACTGTTGCACTCAAAAAAAATATAAATGTTAATCATTTTATCAGAATCATCAATTTAAAAAACTTACTAACTAAATTATTGAAAAATAATTATTGTAAAAATATTTTGTTTATGTATATTTAAAAAGTAGATTTAAAAATCAATAACCCAAGACTCAATTTTAAAAGTTTCACTTTTACGGTGGTTTCATAAAACCACACAAGTTTTTTTTTTTCGCGAGGTAATGCTTTATGCACACCCCCCGCCTGGGGACGGCAGGGGGTAGTGTGGGACTCCCAAAACAGTAAACTGAAATCCGATCCTAGGGTTACCCACTAAAACCTCGCGGCGGCCTTCCTCCGGCGTTGGGGTGGTCCAGGATTCGGATAAAACCCTCTGGTCCACCCCGCCGTCGCCCTCCCTCCGTCACGAGGGGGTGCTCATCCTCGGGGAGCCTCGGCGAGGCTCCCCCGGGCGGGGCGGCTCCGACCGCGCGCTGTAAAGAGGCGCGCGGCCGGCGGCGCCCCCGACGTCCCTCCCTGGCCGCACCGGGGGGTCATCCTTCCCGAGCCGCGACCCGGGCGCACCCGCGGGGTGTGCGCCCTCGCGGCCCGCCGGCGGCGGCGATCACTGAGCTCGCCGCCGCCGCCTTCGAGCGGGATTTGCTCTCTCCCGACCCCGCTCGGCGGCCTCCTTCTGGAGCATGACAGCTTCGCAGAAGGAGACCACAGCTCTCCACTCCTCCTCGCCCGCCAGCATTGCCGTGACCAACGCCGGCGGGGACAAGTCTCGCCCGATCCCGTCGGCCAGGACTCGGCGCTCGGCCGCCCAGGCCGGGCAGACCTCCAGCGTGTGCTGGGCCGAGTCCAGGTCGGATGCGCAATGGTGGCATCTCGCCGTCTCTTCACGTTTTATTCGACTCAGATACTCACCGAAGCACCCGTGCCCGGTGAGTATCTGAGTCAACCTGTAGGTGACAGTGCCCCATTTACGGAGCACACAGGCCTCGAGGTGGGGCAGGACGGCCCCGATGGCGCGTGAACGCGTATCGCCCTGGAGGACCAGCGCGTCGCGCCAGTCCCCCAGGACCCGCCGGAAGGCCTCCCGCCTCCGCACTTCGTGTCCCCGCGCGTCCCCCCCTCCCCGGCCGAGATCGTACGCAGCTGCGTACATCTCGGCCAGGATGATGAAGGGGGGATAACTCGCGAGGACCGTCGCCGCCTCGTACGAGATGGTACGGTAGCCCCGTACGATCCGTATGGCCATGATCCGCTCCAGGCTCCTCAGCAGAGCCCTGGAGCGGGAGGCCCCCGCGAGGTCTTATCTTTATCTTTATCTTTCTTTATCTTATCTTATCTTTCGGGTATTATCTACCAACGGTGCTGGCTGAAAATCAGCGCTGGGGTGTATAACATACATCTCAGCATTATGCTGAGCTGGTGTCCAATTTGCAACCACAATGACACACACTATTGTGAACTTTTGTATTGTCCCATTTTTTATAAAACATTTGTGTGTCTTGTGTTGTGTAAATAAATTTATTTTCTTTCTTTCTTTCTTTCTTTCTAGGTCTCGCGACCAAACGGGGGCCCCGTACAGGGCCACGGACCGCACGACGCCACCGTAGAGGCGGCGAACTCCCTCCCCCGGTCCCCCGAGGTTGGGCAGCAGGCGGTGTAAAGCGCCCGCCACCCGTCGTGCTCGAAGGACCATCCTCACGAAGTGCTCCTCGAAGCTCCAGCGGCTGTCCAGGGTGAGGCCGAGGTACTTCATGTACCGCCCCACCGGGACAGCCGTGTCACCCATCTGGATCCGCGAGGCCGGGGGTTCCCTGCCTCTGGTGAGGCGGTGGAACCACAGTGCCTCACTTTTGTGAGGCGCCACCTCCAGGCCCAGCCCGCGGATCCGTCTGACGACGATTGCCACCCCCAGCCCGGCGAACCTGAGCGTACGCTCGAAGTCGGGCCCCGTGGCGACTACTAGAGTGTCGTCTGCGTAGCAAACGACACTCACGCCACGGGGCAGACTGGAGCGGAGGACCGGATCGTATGCGAGGTTCCACAGCAGGGGCCCGAGCACGGACCCCTGCGGAACCCCGCACGTCACCTCCTTCCCGCTGATTAACACCTGCAACACAGATAGTGTTACAGTTTCGTTGCGGCCCTTTAAGGAACTGAGATGGGAAAGAGGGGGAAAGGGGACGAATCTTCGGATGTTTCCCTCACCGAACGAAACGCGACATGTGTCGATATTCTGAGAGGCCGTGGTATTTCATCGGCCGAGTCAGTTGCGAGGCTCTACCGTTACTAAAGATTAAATTTGAATTACTTGTCTATTTTCTAATGATTCGACATTTAATAGAGAAATTTAAAAAAAACTGTATATAGTTCTTTAATTAGAATTGTACTTATTTAATAAGTTTTCAATATTTGAGGAACACTACAAAAGCTATATTACGTGGAATGAAACTTAATTATGTACTGGTTCCAAACAAAAATGAGTTAGAAACGGAAACAGAAGCTGGATGAAATGAGTTGTTCATAAAAAGTATCGAAATTTCAATAATCAACATTAGGGTTATGCTTCAAAAGTTTAGTTTAGTAACCAGCTTTTAAATCAAGAGGAATCGAGTTCCCATCCTGGCTCACACTAATAATATTAAAAAAAAAATGTGCGATTGTGTCCGATGTCTGATAATAGGATTTGCATTAACATATTTGGGACTTGAAATCTCGGCGAATCGAAACGTACCTATACATATTTGCAGGTGTAGGCAGCGAAGGGGAGCAGTTACAAGAAATAAAATGAATCATATATCTTTATCGAATCTTACGACACCCTTTTCTCAACAACGACACCACTCGTTCAAAGTAATATTTGTATAACTAAGTTTCTCAATTTGGAACTACGTTACTAGGTGCACTACATTACACTAATCTTCACGTGCAAAAGCCTTCGTGATGCTGATAGTGTCTGGCGTACGGCCAGAAAATAGTGCGGAGTCGTTATATCTAAGGGATAATGTTCCCGCATCTGCAAACTATTTGATTTTGTGACCTGTCTAATACCTCTGGCGTGCCGATAATGGATTGAGCAAAAGGTTTGTTTAACTTTATTTTATTGAATACTGGCTAAGCCGGAGAACTTCGCACCGCTATATTATTTGATAAATTGTTATAAAATCTGTTCTGCATTGAGTTTAAGATAAAAAAAATTGCCAAGCTAGTTTAGCCTTGAAGGATGAAATATAAAAAAAAATATTTTTAATTATTTATATCAAGCAAAACAGAACATAACACCAGGGTCATACACATAGAAGCAATTCTTATTGCTTTTATTTAAAACCTTCTCGATCTCCCATGCGAGTAGAGTTTCATAAATTACGTTCTTAGCTGACCTCTACTACTACCAAATTTCAAGTCAATCTGCCATAAAGTTGGTAAAAGTTACTAAAAACTCTACTTATAATTTCATAAACTTGATTTTCTATATATAAGCATAGAAGATATATATTTTTTTTATAGGATAGGAGGGCAAACGAGCAGGCGCGTCATCTGATGATAAGCAACCAACGCCGCCCATGGACACCAGCAACACATATAGTGTTATTGTTGCGTTGCCGACCTTTAAGAGATAGGGAAAAGGAAAGGATAGGGAAAGGGGGGTGGGCCTCCGAGTACCTCTCTGACCGAACGAAACGCGGTATGAGCCACTTTACGTCGATCTTCTGAGAGGTCGTGGTATTTCACCGGTCGAGCCGGCTCATTCATGCAGCGAACTGCTTGGCTCTACCACTGTTATGTAGAATATTTATGTTGAATTTATATCAGAAATTAATTTAAATTTAATTCTCTTTACATTACAGGAACTATTCGAAATTGGAATATAAGCTCTTATTTCACGCTACGCTCAAATATAATCTCCAGTTGATGAGCACTGTTCTCAAATATTGGTCCGTCGCTGTTGCCGTGCGTGATTTGCCACTATAAAATTGATCATGTATAGATTTAGAAAATATACAGTACCTCAAAAAAATTGGATGGATAAAAATTGGGCGAGATGGAAAAAAGATTTAATAGATTTTTTTCTAATAGCTAAAAATAGTGGCTCCGTCCAGACATCGTTAAAAATTTAAAGTCAATAGGTTGAATATCTCCGATTTCGTTTCGTTATTCTACTGCTTTTTATTTTTTTGTTTGCTGAAAAGGCTGGCTCGACCGGTAAAATACCAAGATCTCTGAGAATATTAACGTAAACCCTTTAATTCTTGACATAAGCCCCTCGTATTCACTCTACTTTCTCATCCCACTCCATTAACTGGCTGGAAAGGTAACAGTAACTATGTGTGATGCAGGTGTGCATGAACAGCGCTAGTTTATTCTTTGTCTTTTTTATTTAGCGCTAGTCTAGTCAGAATATATTCTCGTTACTCATGAAGACATCTTCTTCTATATTTCACAATGAAACTCTTCTCTTCTCATTGAAACTGCAATAATTTAATTATTATAAAAGCAAAAGAATCAAGCTAATGCTCGTTGTCAGCTTCAGCTGGTTTTACCTTTATGTCATATATTTTATAATTTATAAACACATTTGCCATAATTTTGAATTATAGGCGAATAAACGCCTAAATAAAACATTATAGCAACAGAACACGCATGCAGAATATATTTTTACGGCTTCAAATCTGTAGTAACAAGGGATTTATAGGATCATCCTAATACGTTATTCAAAGTCACATATATCGTTATGATATTTTTTGTAGGCTAGGGATTTAGTATTTGAAATGCGAAAAGAATAATTTTACAATTTTAGTTTTTGTGAAAAAATCTAAATCAAAACTAAGGGTTTTCGTGACATTTTATAAAAGTACTGCACATATTTAAGTTTTTTGAGAATGTTTTTATAACGTTTAGTCTTCTAAATAATTGCAAAGCTTTGTTTAAATTGTCTTACAATAAAGTTATTAGTAACTGACAACTAATATTACGTATTATTAACATAATATTTGTAATACATTTCGAATATACTTGCAACCGCTATACCCAGATTAGCAGTTAGTTTACTTTCAGTTTGGTAACGCTGATTTTCCTACAGAAGCAAATGTCTTAGTGATTGGGCTTAAATTAGAACAGCAAGTTCAGTTCACAATTCATCATATCAAGTAACTTAAGCAATACAATAAAAAGCAAAGATCATCAATAGAAACCACAACTCACGCCGTCCAATTTGGAATTTTAGGGACACAGAAAATGATCTCTGTAAAGAGTTCAAAACGTCGGGAAATAAATATAAATGAATAGGAAATAAACGCGATATAATCCTAAAAAGTTGTTTTGATGACACAGTCTACATTCATCAGTGAGCAATTCAAACATTCACACAGATCTCGGCCAAGATGTTTGGCCAACTTTTAAAACTCAATCGACTGCGAAAATCTTGCTTTAATTAAAATTTTGAACAACTTAGAGCTTCGGTTTGAAAAATATTAGACCATTTTTTTAAATGATCAATATAATCCCCATTTCTTAGTGCTTATCGACATGCTTAGTATACAAGCAATTCCCATAGTGTTTATAAAAATAAATTCACGAATGGATATAATACTAGTTTTATATAAGGGTCATCTAATCTTACGTATTTATTTCTCAGATTTTCGCGAATCAAACTCATATTATTTAAACAACTTTTACAATTACACTCGCGAAAATGATCTCTGTAAAGAGTTCTAAACGTCGAGAAATAAATAAAAATAAGTAATAAATAAACGCGATATAATCCTAAAAGTTCACAAGTTCCTTTTTGACAGTGGTAGAGCCAAGCAGTTCGCTGCATGAATTGGCCGGCTCGACCGGTGAAATACCACGACCTCTCAGAAGACCGACGTAAAGTGGCTCATGCCGCGTTTCGTTCGGTGAGAGAGGTACCCGGAGGCCCACCCCCCTTCCCCATCCTTTCCTATTCCCTATCCCTTAAAGGTCGGCAACGCAACAGTAACACTATATGTGTTGCTGGTGTCCATGGGCGGCGTTGGTTGCTTACCATCAGGTGACACGCCTGCTCGTTTGCTCTCCTATCCCATAAAACAATAAAACAAACAGTTCTTTTAATGTTACTTATCTTTCTTTACTTGTCTCTTTTGCCTTGGAGGATGGGTAGGTCTTTGGTGTGAGACGCTACTTGCGTCGACACCCTTGCGCCATCGCATCTTCCAGGCACGGTAGAGGTGGCCGGTGCTGCTGCTGCTTCGGCAGAAAGTAGGTAGGTGATTATGTATTTGAGCCGTTTGGGGTCGAGACTTTGGGGACATGGGGTCCGAGTGCTCGTGCACTTTACAAAGATCTTGCAAAGAGGCTGATCGAAGCCTCTCGCGACCAGAGAGCTGGTCTATTCTTCACACAGAGGATTAGCATTGCCATTCAGCGGGGCAATGGGGCCAGTCTTCTGGGCACGCTGCCAGTAGACCGAGATGCGGAGAAATTTGATTTCAGGTAGTTTTTTTAATTGTATATATTGTTAATAATGTAATTAATTTATTTGTTCTTATTATTGTAAATAAAGTAATCGTTTTACTAAATAGCATTTTAGAATTTAATTTAGATGAAACTAGAACCCATTCTTTAAATTAGATAAGCTTCTTTATCTTCGAAAACAATTGACAATCAAATTGATATGATCACGGATTTATCCGCTTATATTATAATTGGTGATCGTGTTGAACATTTATAGCCCATTGAAATGTTACTTGAGTTTTGCATTTCTTAGAGAACTCAATTTTATTTTTGGGCAATAGAAGCTAAACTTGAAGTTTGTGGGCTTGTCTAGCGGTCTTGATTGTCATCCGGCCGCCATCTTGAAAACATATTTCTAGAAAATTTGCTACAAATTATGTAAAAGTGTTTTCACCACTTACCGGAAATTTTGTGAGAAATTATTGTATTTAAACAGTCGAGCCAGCTAATTCATTCAGTAGTCTCGTGGAAACTGGAAAGTACTAGAAACTGGAATATGAAATTTAAATTGATTGACATTATTATTAATATATATTGAACTGATTATTTTAGGAGGAAGATAATAACCTACCTATGTTTGTGTAAGTACTAGTGAATAATAAATCCTGAACTAACACACGAATTAAAATCAACATTATATGGTCGGAGAGAAACGTGAATGTTTCCAGTTTCAGTGTTGTCCGACCTTCATCAATTTACATATTCAAAAGGACGAGATCAAAGAGCCTAAGTTCGGTTCCCAACGGTTAGTGAAAACTATTTCCTGTTTTGAGTAGACGGAACCTTACACGGAAAAATAACCTTTTTTGTTTGTTTTAATTAGAAAAAAATGAGACATCTCGGTAGTCTGCAGATCAAGCCGCTTCTGAATCAAAAATTTGTGGGATCGAATCCAAGCTCACAACAATGAACTCTCGAAATTCTTTTTGGAAGTCTAGTGTGATAAATATCTATTATAGATAACAGTGCGTTTAGTGTATGGCAGGTCATAGGTAACATATTTTTTCATTCACTATTAGTCTCACTTCGGCACTTCAAGTCACCAAGACACCCTTTGAATTAACTAGTCCTATGGAAAACGAAGCAGAACCTATAGCAAACAAGATTTTGTCAGCCATTATTATCATTACATGATTGGTGATTAGATTACATAGTATAAAACAAAGTCACTTTCAGCTGTCTGTCAAGGGGACAGACAGCTGAAAGTGACTTTGTGTGATATGCGCATATCTTTAAAACTACGCAACGGATTTTGATGCGGTTTTTTAATAGTTAGAGAGCGTCAACGGGGTGGTTTTGATCTACTATTCATATATGATGTTGTAAAGAAAAAGTGATAATTTTCAAGATTTAGCACTTTAATTGCACACTCAAGATAGCGGGACATAGTAGTTGCGTTGCGCGCCAAAACGCGTGCCGATAAATAGCACAAATTGAACTTTTATTATAAAAATTTTACTCTTTTTATTAGCTTTTTATTAGCTTCACCTGTATGTATGTTTGTATGTTTGTAGGTTTGTAGGTTTGTAGGTTTGTTTGTAACCGACTTATTTTTTAGTTTCCGCTGATTGCCACTAGATGGTGCGATTTGTGAACTATGAAAGTTCTAGACTAGAAAACCGAACTAAAAAATAGAAAATAAATTTTAATGAATTTAAATTAAGAAAATAGTGTTAAAAATTTCAATTAATATAAATTAAAAAAAGCGTGGGGTGCTTTTTAAGATATTATCGAAATGATAATCACTCTACTCATATCTGTCAATAAAATATTTATAACTATTGACACCATGCACCCCACGCTTTTTTGAACGATAGATGGTGCGATTTGTGAACTATGAAAGTTCACAAATCGCACCATCTAGTGGCAATCAGCGGAAAGTTTATGTTATCAACTTGAAACGAGTTCCTTATATAAGTCACAGATGGCGCTATTCCTCAAATTCGAAACTAAAAAACGCGCTGTCATACAAAACCGAACTAAAAAATTTAAAATAAATAATAGTTTAAAAAAACTAAAAAACACGCTTTTTATTGAAAACCGAACTAAAAAATAGAAAAATAAAAAAAAATACTTTATTTTAAAAAAAGCGTGGGGTGCATGGTGTCAATAGTTATAAATATTTTATTGACAGATATGAGTAGAGTGATTATCATTTCGATAATATCTTAACAAGCACCCCACGCTTTTTTTAAAATAAAGTTTTTTTTTTTATTTTTCTATTTTTTAGTTCGGTTTTCAATAAAAAGCGTGTTTTTTAGTTTTTTTAAACTATTATTTATTTTACTTTTGATGCGGAAAAAAGTTCGCCGGGTCAGCTAGTTACATAGTATAAAACAAAGTCACTTTTCGCTGTCTGTCCCCTTATATGCGTATATCTTTAAAATTACGCAACGGACTTTAATGCGTTTTTTTAATAGTTAGAGGGTGTCAACGGGGTGGTTTTGATCTATAATTCATATATGATGTTGTAAAGAAAAAGTGATAATTTTCAAGATTTAGCACTTTAATTGCAAACGCTAGCTGAACCCTAAGTGATAAATCAAAAAAATGTTCTACATTATTAAACACCTTCAGAAGGTCTACAAAAAAGTCCGCGAGGGCATATGTCTATCTCTTAGGGATAACCCACAATGACCATTTTTATTTTTTTACTTTTCACGAGAAATAATGGCCTATTTAAGAAGCGATTTTAAACAATACAGCATTAATTTTCATCCAATTAAGTATCTTAGATAGATTGTGCATATAATATAGATGATCCTGGCCTTTTACAGCATGCAATTTAAACAAATATTTTCGAAGATATTGCAGTATTAACATAGCGGGACAGCAGTTATTACTTTTGATGCGGAACGAAGTTCGCCGGATCAGCTAGTCACTTATAAAACTTTGGAAAGGATTTCATAAAAGTTGCATTACTTTGTTGCTTTTACTCGGATTTAAAGTCAGGACCTTTCAATTAGAAGTCGAGGTATTTAATCACTAGACTATTGACAATACGCTGTTGCACTGTATAGGTATCAATAATTATATATTTTCTAATATATAGTTATGAAAAAGAAAACTAAACTTATTATTTTATTTCAGAACAAGGCAACGAAACTTTTAATTTCGAACGAACGAAATTTGTCTCTTTGTCTCGTTCGCTAACGAGATGTATGCATTTGTGTTAACTACAACATTAATTAATATAATTTTTTTACTGTATTTTGTTACTTTTAACGTTCAAATATTTACTACTTTTAACGTAAAACGGTAAAACGTTCAATTTAAACGTAAAATTGAAAAAATCGCCATTAGGCTAGTGTTATTGATTACTGATGGTATTGAATTGAATGGCATATTTTCTGTATGAAAAATAAACCAGGAATCATTCGTGTAAAGTTTGGAACCGCTTACAGGTTATTTATTATTAACGTGAAATCATCTTATAGTTAAATCAAATTACTTATTAAAATTTAATACGACTAAAGATAAAAATAAAACGTTGATTTAATAAAAAAGGAAACAAATTTGTTAGATCTTTTGAATTTCATAACCTTTAATTAACTGCCGTACCGGGACAGGAGAGGTATCATTAATGATACGATTTCATTAATAAATTTATATCGCTCTTACTCTTTATAAATTATATTACAGAATTAATTTGATGCTATTATTAACTGAAGGTTAGCTTGATCAAACAACAAGAAACCTGGTATTACACACTTTTATATGCAACGGTAATATACTAATTCAAAACTTATTTAAAAAATCTTTTTTTAAAACAACTAATTAAAACAATACAACCTGATAAACTTATTAACTTTAAGTACTTAATTTTAGCTAACTATATCTTGAAATCTTGACAACGGCGATTTATTTAAATTCATAAGCATGTTCTTCTTTAATTAAAATGTTAGCTTAAAAATATGGCTAGTGCTGAAATGAACAGCTTCTGTAGTATTAAAACGTAATACAGAAAATCTCCCTCTAGGCGAATTTAAGTTGCAAACGAATTCAAATTAAAACTGCAACAATGTAGAGGCAATTAACTTGATTAAGTACGGACTAACTTTAGATCACAAATACGACTGAAGCTTGGATTGTTCCCTTTTAGATTGCATGTCTTCACTGAATCAATGCGCAGTGTGTTTTCTTCTCAGATACCTTATTTCTGATCTGTCTAATTCAATCCTTTTATATTTATATATCAATTTAATTATTTTCTAAAAGTATATCTTAATATGTTCAAGTAACTTTAAGACAAATCATTAAATCTCTTACTAAAAAAGTAATGTTGTTAGGAGAAATGTTGTAAATGTTATTAGGAGTTTTTTTTATGGGATAGGAGGGCAAACGAGCAGGCGTGTCATCTGATGATAAGCAACTAACGCCGCCCAGGGACACCAGCAACACTGTTGCGTTGCCGACCTTTAAGGGACAGGGGATAGGAAAGGATGGGGAAGGGGGGTGGGCCTCCGGGTACCCTTCTCACCGAACAAACGCGGGATTAACCACCTTACGTCGGTCTTCTGAGAGGTAATACCACGGTATTTCACCGGTCGAGCCGGCCCATTCATGCAGCGAACTGCTTGGCTCTACCACAGCAAAAGTTTATTAAATATAATTTTTCAACGAATAATAGATTTCTCTTTTCGAATTGCATTTAAATGTTATAACTATAGACTTTTATATAGTTTTAGTTTATATAGAGTATTGCATAATTTTGAGTAAATTGTGAATCATTTTAAATATTTTTTTCATATAAATAATATTATTACGAATAATAAATCAATATTGTTTTATCAAAATATTAGATATATTATAGATAGAGAGAGATTATCTTATCTATATATATATAAGAGATTTCCACCTATATATTGACTCATCACGATATCTCTGGAACCATAAGGCGTAGCGACTTGAAATTTAGTAGGATTATTCCTTTCGCCGAGTAGAGGTCAGCTAAGAACGGATTTTACGAAATTCCACCCACAAGGGGGGTTGCGGGGGTGTTAACAATGGAAAATTCCCATTTTTAACCTATAGCTGCTATCGACTTCAAATTTGTGTGAAGATATTGCAGTATTAACATAGCGGGGCAGCAGTTATTACTTTTGATGCGAAACAGAGTTCGCCGGGTCAGCTAGTGTAGATATAAAAGGGATTAACGATGACTTGACGTTGTCTGATGATTCCGAGGACATCACTTTACATATTAGAAAATTACGAATTTATTTTATTCCCTCTAAATAGAGTAGTTACATTTGAATTTGAATTTTCCAATAAACAGTTTTAAAATTTCCTATCTGCCGAAGGAAGATTGGAAAAAGTCGGATGGTGTAGTGCGCTGGCGGAATACATAACAAGTTGGCGGTGAACTAGCCGTATTAGTTGTTTGGGAAAATTTTGTTTTATTTTAGACCACCGTGTAAACTGAGACGGACAGTTTGGACGGTATATACATATTGAAAACATTGATGTTAATACATTATCAACTAAAACTGGAACAAAACTGTTATTTATTTATCGTATAAATGTGTAACTTAAAATTGTAAAGTTCTTATTTATTATTTAGTACATTATTGTATAATTATGGTGTATTTATAAAAATATATCTGTTCTAGATTATTTTTGTGGGTTCGGAGGACAAACGTGCAAGTGGGTCACGTAATAAGCAACTACTCACCGCCCATGAACACCGTGGTGCTTTGCCGACCTTTAAGGAAGTAGGATAGGAAAGGCTGGAGTGGGGGTTGCTTCTACAGGTACCTCTCTCATCAAACGAAACGCGGCATGAGCCACTTTCCAGCGATCTTATGAGAGTTCCTGATATTTCAGCAGTCGAGCGGGCCCATTCGTGCAGGCCGAACTGCTTGGCTCTACCACTTTAAAAACTAACACCTTAAGTTTTTTAGGTAGTCTTAAAAACACCGAATGCACTATATTCGGTTTTGTTCGCGCTCTGTCCCTTGTAAAAACGGACCCAGACAATCTCACCGATAGAAAAATATTACACTCCCGAAAAGCAATTTATTTTCGTTTTTATTGCTTGGGAGAAATAATAAAAATTATCGATCGTCTAAAATGAAATAAATACTGATCATTTATTTTATTTTTGACAGACGATTTAAAGAAATTATTAAAAGCTAAAGACGCTATAGTTACTATTTCGAATCTATATAGTGGGTTCATATTATTAAATTATAAAAATACTGAAGGCTATATCATAAAATAGTTGAACATTCTTGTTTGACATTGCTTTATTTAATTATTAATTTGCGACCTCACTTGTATTTTTGACAGAAATTTGAACTCAAGTTGATCAGAGTTCACATAGTAAATAAAATAAGAGACAGTTTCGGGATCAAGTATTTTCACAACATTTTAGTTGTCATATAATTTATTAGTTTTGGTGAAATTTGTATGAACGTGACGTAACTTTGAATAATAATTTAGTGGACTGAAAGTTGACGTTGACGGTTAATGAGATTGGTGATGCTTAAAAGCAGACAGCCAATCTAGTGGGTTGCAAATACTGAAGTTATGCAACTAGACAAAACTCTTTCAACTAATTTCATTAGAAAACGGTTAATTACTTAAATATTTACAAGATCAGCAAAATTATGCACTGACTACAGAATTTATATTAACAGTTACAAATTTTAACAATTTTCATGAAATTTTATGATATTTTTTAGTCTCGGTGGTCCAGTGGTCAAGTACCCCGCTTCTATTTCAAGAAGTCGTGGGATCTAATCTTGGCTTACACCAGTGACTTTTCGTAAGTGTTTTCGGAAGTTACTTAATACATAACTTCACGCCAAATCCCTTGCGGGGTAGGCAGAGAGAACGGAGCTCCATAGGGCACGATTCTTACACACCTAACTCGTTTCTTTGACTTTCACAGCTTTTTTCACGCACGCGCGTCGATTTTTGAGGCTCCTAACATCACCTTCCTCCAGAACACGTTCTATTTGGTCATGTAATGTGTGTTTAGGCCGTCCGGAAGTTATGTGTGATAAATATCGATCACTGAATCGAGTTATGTTAGGAGCCTCAAAAATCGACGCGCGTGCATGAAAAGTGTTATGAAAGTCAAACGAAGCGAGTGAGGTGTGTAAGAATCGTGCCTTATGGCGCTACGTTCTCTCTACCTACCACGCAAGGGATTTGGCGTGGAGTTATGTATGTATGTGTCCATTTATTTCCTAACGGCTTAAGGATTTACAGTCTAGACTTCAAAACTGCCATATGTATTTATTCCTTGTCTTGCACAACAATACCTCTAAGATGTCTTACTTAAAGTTATAATAATTAAAAAGAAAATATCTTTTTAATAATGTATAAAAGAATAAATTATATTAAATTAAATTTTGTATTGTGATTTTCCTCTCACGATTTGATTAAATCACACAATTTATTGAATCTTTCAGTGACCTTGTGCGACATTCCACATACCCCGGAAGAAATATATTATGACAGAAATTCTATAGGTACGTATCCTCTGTATAATATTATCACGCATGCTCTTGTAGATTGCATGCGTAGTTATTATAAATCAAAAATATATTATTATTTTTGTAGAGAAACTATGCTATAGTCCAAGAATTCAGAGAGATCAGACCTTACTTATTAATTGTTGCACAAAATATGTAAGGTATGTAGTGACGGTAGTGTGATTAATGAATGTATACAAATTGGCTAGTTGAGCTAACATACAAATCACAGACTTCACTTTATGTATGCTTGAGGTATGTTTGCCTCAAGAATTGGTTTGGTAGAATCTTGCTTAAAAAATAGCAAATTGTTATTGTATATTTGGATGTTGTTTACTACTACTGCCTTTGCGTGGAGTATTATATATTTTAAATATTATGTAGTAACAGATTTTCTATTATTTTTAGGCCTCTATCTCGGCTTGTATAAATCTAGGCTAGGTCAAAAGACTGTATTTTAAGAAAGGCGAAAAATGAAAATTTTTATACTGCACAAGTTTAAGGACGACATTTAGAAATTCATCATTCTTTCATTATAGGGAAAGCAAAGCAGTTTGCTGCATAAATGAGCCGGCTCTATCACGATCTTTGAGAGCTCTATTCTCCTTCTCCCGTTCCTCTACTCTCTCCACCCACTTTCTTTCCACCATAAATACCAGTAACGCAATTTTGATCCTCTCAATGTTGCAAATGTCCATGGGCGGCATAGTTATTTACCACCGGATGACAATCTAATTTGCCTTGCTTCCGTGTAATAAGGCTAATCTAATAGGTTGGGGAAAAAGTATTTTCGTATTTTTGTATGAAAAGTCAAAACATTTTTTTCAAAGTTTATTTACATTTATTTACAATATATATGTACCGTTTTGTTGAATAACTTTCTGCCATTTTGTGGGCAGAGACATTATCCCGTTACTGTAGAAACTTTGGGACTTCTGATCAAAAAAACGGGACAAATAGTTTTGGCAGTCCTCTCTTGAGGTCAACCTTACAGAACCTAAAGAATTCTGAAGAGACCGAAACAGGTGAAAATCTGAAGGCGCAAGGTCAGGGCTATATGGTGGATGCACTAGGACCTCCCAGTCGAACTCTCTTAATTTTTGCTGAGTGGCTAAAGATGTGTGTGGTCTAGCGTTATCGTGATGAAAGACCACACCCTTCCTGTTGATCAATTCCGGCCGTTTTCTTTCGACTGCTTCCTTTAATCTCATCAGTTGCTGGCAGTAAAGATCAGAATCGATGGTTTTGCCGGACGGTAAAAGCTCATAATGAACAATGCCCTTCCAATCCCACCATACACACAGCATCACCTTATTTCGCGTTAGGCCAGGTTTGGCCACAGTCTGTGAAGCCTGGCCAACTTTCGACCACGACCTTTTTCGCACGTTCTTGTCGTACGTGATCCACTTTTCATCGCCAGTTATCAATCTCTTCAAAAACGGCTCGGTTTCATTACGTCTCAATAATGAATCGCAAATGAGTACACGGTTCATTAAGTTTCTTTGAGTGAGCTCGTGTGGCACCCAAATATCGAGCTTTTTTGTATAACCAGCTTTCTTCAAATGGGTCAAAACTGTTTTGTGGTCAATTCCCAGTTCTTCAGCTACATCGTAACTACTAATATGCCGATCTTGCTCCACTCTTTCAAAAATGGCGTCCATTTTATTCGTAACAGGGCGACCAGAGCGAGGTGCATCTTTAACATCAAAATTTCCGGACTGAAAACGTTTGAACCAAATTTGTGCTACTCTTACTGACACTGCATCAGGTCCATAAACATCACAAATTTTTTTCACTGCTTGAGTTGCATTTTTGCCTTTTTTATAATAAAATTTTAAAATGTATCGAATTTCTTCATTAGATTCACTCATTTTTACGGAGAGAAAAACAAATGAAAAATAGCGGGAAACAACTTTTTTTTATTTTTTTCTTTTCTTTATAATGTAACCTTTTTAATGTTACCAAAACCAGCCAGACACAAATAGTACAGTCAAAGAAATTTTATAATAAGTTTATACCTACGTTATGCGAAAAGACTTTTTCCCCGACCTATTATGTTCATATTACCTATAATATAGGTATATTTATTTTTTCAATTTGCGATAAAAACTAAAAAAGTGCGTGAAAGAAGATCAGTCAGGAGTCTCACGGGAACGTGGCCAATTAAGATAACAAGGAAAGGACCTAAATCAAGTCACAGAGAGAAAGGTTAGGCCAATAAATAAACGAAAAAGATGGGTGGTTGCTCCTTAGGGCTGGATGTGAGAAAAATAGCCTATGTTGCCTGTTATCTCCGATCTTAGCTTGCGTGTATTACCAGTTAGGGCGCATGTTACACCGTATCGATATACTGTAACATGTCTTCTATTTTCTTAAGTAATTTAACATTGAACGTGTTTTATAATAACCATCCATGAGCTTCGGTTAAAAATTTTACCTTTAGTGAGATTTAAGTTGAAACCACTGGATAAAATTTAAATGTTAGTACATTTTTTATGGTATCTTAAACGGAAATTACTTGTTACAGGATTAAGTTTTGCATCATCTATCGAATTTAGCTTAGACTATTTATCGATCGAATTGCATGAAATTAAATCGACGCTTTTGATTCCTCCTCTATTTGTATGATAATTATATTATAAATATTTCTTAGATGTCTTTTTTATAACGTAAAGAATTGCAATCACTGGCTTGCATTGCAATGCAGTCTTGACTTTATTATTACATGTAGCCCGGTCTCAGTCTATCTACATAATACAGCTATAAGTCTTGGTGGTCCAGAGGTCGAGCACCCCGTTTCTGAATCATATAGTCGCGGGTTCGAATCCTGGCTCACACCAAAGACTTTACCAAATTATTTTCTGATGTTATGTGTGATAAATACCGATTACTGAAAATTTTGTGCCCTGTATGGCAATAGGTTCACCACGTTCGATTTGGGACGTAAACAACACGGCGAGTTGAGGCTTAAAAGCCGCTGTTTACAGCTTCGGGTAGAAAAAAGTCCTGAAGGTATGTGAAGTGTTATGTATATATATGTAGCTTGAAATTTTCTCCGCGAGATCAAGTTATTTCGTAAAAATGCTGTTGAATGATGAGAAATTTCAAAAGAAAACATATTAATATTTAATTTTGACGAAATAATTTGATCGTGTCTGTGTGATTGAGTCCTTTGTAAATCACGTTTTCTTTGGGGCTGGTAAATAGATATATTAGCGTTGATGGAATTGAGATGATATTGATTGTCTGCCATCATTCTACAGTGCGATTTGAATGCATTAGCCTCGATCTTTTTAGTACATTTCATGTACAGTTAATTAAAAATACGATATTATAATTTGATACTATTAGTGACATAATTTTACTAAAAAAAATAATGAAATTTGAGGTCGTCGAGCCAAGCAGTTCCCCGCATAATTGGGCCGAAGAGTATCGACGTAAAGTGACTAAGTTGCGTTTCGTTGGGTAAGAGAGGTACCCCGATGCCTCAATCTTTCCTATCCCATTCCCTTAAAGGTCGACAACGGTAACATTATATGTGTTGCAGGTGTCCATGAGCGGATGGTCGCCGTCAGACCACCTCCACGTGCGCCCGGACGCTCCTTCCGGGCCGGTGCTCCCTAGGTAGGGCCTGACGGAGTAAATTCCGTCAGTCCATGGCTGAGAGTCTGACACCAGTGGCGTAATTGTAATCCAGTCCGTGGGGCTGGCAAGATGGCTGCCACAAGGGGGCTGCGAGGAAGAAAACCTCTATAAAAATCACCTTGTGGAGCTCCGCTTACCCTCTGCGTATCAGAGGGAAGAGTGCGAAGCTACCGCAAAGGGTGGCAGTTTGCCACGGCTCAGAGCGACGGTCCAGGGGTCGTAGACTCCCCCGTTCGGCCTGCAGCGTGTTTCGGGGTAGGGGCGACGGACCAGGGATTATGAGTCCCCCGTTCTGCCCTTCCGAAACGAAGGAGCGCGGGACAGGGTGTCGGTCAGGGGTTCACAACCCCTGACCGACGCCCTGTCCCGCGGTTCGGTCTGTCCCGGTAGTAGAAGAGGGAAGTGGCGACGGACCAGGGGTTGTGAACCCCCCCCGTTCGGCCCTACCTGGGACGGTATTCTGGAGCGGGGCGGTGGACAAGGGATTGCTGACCTCCCCACTCCGTCCTCTCCGAAGAAGGCGATCCGGGGCGACAGACCGTGGGTCCTAGACCCCGCCGTTCGGTCCGGCCCGCAACCCTCATTGAGAGGCGCGGGTGTCGTCGGACCGTGTACAGTAAACCACTATAAAAAATCCGTGAATCCCAAGCTCTGAGTCCTTAACTACGTTCAAAAAACGTCTTATCACTCACTACTACGAGGAATTAGGTTACATTAGCATTGCCTAAATTCATCTATATTCTATTTTATTCTATCTACCTATCTATTTATTCCATCTATCAGCTGGCACCATCTATCTGTGTATCTGTATTTTATATCTTTATATATGTGTGTATTTTTTTATTATTATGTGTACAGATATATCCTATTACTTCATATTTCGTTTTTATTAAATGTCTTTATCAAGCTTTACTGAATTTATAATTGTATAAAAACTTCGTGTCTTCTGTTCTGTTTTTAACACCAAAGGCTACCCTAATTTCATTTGTTATGTCCTTATAGGTTGTCTGGAAGAAATCGCCGATAGCGATAAGACCGCCGTTTGTGCATTTATTATTATGATTTTGTTGTAATCTAAATATTTTTGGTGTACAATAAAGAAAGAATATTTGTAAACATGCAACAACAATAAATAGCAATTTAAAAATAAATAGACAAAGAAAAATATAGTCAAAAAGAAATTCGATATATCTTTGACCATTTTCATTCCCGTTGTTACACTTTAAAGAAGATTATTTTTAAAGTTAAAATAACAATCTATAATGTTACCAGTTCTGTACAAAAAAATAAACCTTTGGCGAAAATATAATTATATATTATAAATATTCAGATTGAGAGATCCTTTGAGTTCAATTAAATACAAATTTATTTCACTAGAAAGCGGTTGATCGGTAACGCCAGATTCTTGGAATATAATAACAAAGATCTTATCAATAACACAAACATTTAATTTGATGATAAATTATTTGGGTTATCAAGAAAATTATTCTAAAGCTTCATAAGCCTTAATAACCATTTATTGAACTTGAAGATGTTACAAAACCTTGACTGAGTATACAAATTGTTAAATCACTTAAGTAATTATTAGATAGACGTAGCCGCGGGCAACAAAGTATATTTCATAAACTAATATTTTAGTTAAAAAAAAAATAAAAAACAAATACCTCTATACTTTTTTATTAATAATTATTTCATAAACCTCTAGAAGCTTCATTAGATCGCAAATTGCTACGGTTTTTTTAATATTATATTATTTTCATATTACAATATCGCATAACTAACAAGGATAATTAATAAAGTACTCGTTTATTAAATTTTTAGCAGACTTTACGTCAATTTATTAAAAGTATTATATTTAAAATGCTATTATAAATTATGTAGTACTAGATCTCGATAATTATTGCTTTTTATTTACTGTATTATACATGAAATATACAAGCAAATTACCTAGTTGACACTCTCTATCTAAAAAAAATTGCATCAAAATCCGTTGCGTAGTTTCATAGACCTACGGATATAAGGGGATAGACAGCCGAAAGCGGCTTTGTTCTATTCTATGTAATGATGATGTACAGACGCACAGTTTATTTGCTATATATACTGATTTATTTATCGAATCAAAGTTCACCTAATTATTGGATGTCTGGAACAAATAGCTGTGAGCGATATGAAGCCTATTTGGGCCACTTAAGATCATTTGTTCAGGCCCTTTGTATATGTACCGCACTTAACTTTCCCTTTGTAGTGTCTAATAAAGAATCATGACTTCTTTTAAAGTAAATATTAGTAAGGTCAGTATTTATTTCTTAAGACATTTTAATGGATGTTATAATTTTTTTTTTTGCATTGTCTTACTCATAACCCTTCTCCAGAAAGTAGATACTTACACAACAACTGCGATTATAATAGCGACTACTTTTTAAAAAAAATCTATAAGTGCCCAGAATTTGGTATTTTCATAATATATGTTTAATATGAAATTTTTGTATTTCTTGTTGATATGTAAAATAAATGGAAATACAGACGTATTTCTGTTTGTTCCGACTACCACAAATTTATTTTGAAAAAATAAAATAAAGCCGCCCATAAAAAAGAGACACAGTTTATCAGTAATGTAGAACTAATAATAGAAGGAAATCTCAATATGATTTATGTCTGAAACGTCCAACGTTCAAATCCGTTCACATATAACTATTGATAACATTTTAGTAAATTAGGTATGTATGTGTGATAAGTACTGATGACTGAATCAATTATACCAACATACATTGCTCGAAACCTATTTTGTAAAGATAATTCATTTGGTAATAGGATGTAACATAGCCTACACTTTTGGCTATATAATTGGTGGAGTAAATATTTTAAAAATGGCTAATCAGATCTTCGTGGTCCAGTGGTCGAACATCCCCTTCTGAATCAACAAGTCGCGGTTTCGAATCTTGGCCTGTCGAATCACACCAATGACTTTTAGAAATATATTCTTATTCCTTCTTAATATATTTTATCTTTCTTATTAGATATTCTACTTGTCTGATTGTGAATTAAATACGCGTTTGAATAATTTCAATAGACTGTGAATTTCTGACAGCATCTTCAATCTTAATAAATGTTTACACAGACTTAACTTGTAGAATCATTTTCGAAACAATCCGAAGTATTTCGAATTAAAGTAAACGTTTATGCTATAGATAAAATCTGTATTATTAATATTCCAAGAATCTGAAATTACAAGATAACCGCTAGGTGGTGAGTGGTATTTGGATAATTTGTTGTATTTGACCAGAAGTCAAAGTTTTCACTCCGAATAAGTATTTATTTATTTTTACGCATTTTATAACTATAATAATTTTAATTAACGAAATTGCATGATGTCGATTTTCTAATTGATTCTCAGATTGCATAAATACATTAATTAATTCATTAGCGAATAAATAAAATACATCAAGAAAAAAATGGATTTTTTTTCTGTTCGCAGTTCCTTACGTTCAGGCCTGAGTTCTTGGTTCTTAATGTTCATGTAACAAAGAGGTGACCTCAATAAAGACAGGGACTGACAATAGCCACAATATACTACAGGCCTCTTTTATATTTTACTTAATTTGTCGTAGGAATATCGTCAGGTCGAAGCATTTCCATAAACAGCCGAAAGAAATTAGCAATATAATATATTAACATTAGACGCTATTTATTATAACATTAACTATTGTACACGTAACTTTTGCTATGACGCTGTCTGCTGCATGAACAGGCCGGCTGGATCGGTGAAAGACTACAGCCACTTTACGTCGATATTCTGAGAGATCGTGCCTCTCAGAATATCGATATAAAGTGGCTTTTGTTGCGTGTGCTGCTCGGTGAGAAGGGTATCCGGAGGCCCAACTTCTTTCCCTCTCTCCTTCCCATTCCACTTCCGACCCCTTCCATATCTCACTGTAAGGTCCGGTAACGCAACTGTTACACTATATGTATTTAATTTTCCATGGGCAGCGTTTGTTGCTAACCAACAGGTTAACACCTGCTCGCCTGCCCATCTATACCATAAAAAAAAAGATTAACGGTGTGTTTTCTGGATGCTTCATAGCCCCTTAATCATAAACTAAAATATAATTAATTTAATAGAGTCACATTTATTTATTGATTATACCGACAGTAAAAGTGCGTAAAGAGTTAGAAGTACCTAATCATATTAACATTTTTTAGTGTCTACTTGATGTCTAATATTAGCTACTCGTTCCTCATCATATTTTTGCCTTGTTCTCATCATTCACTTCTTCCACAGCAACACCCTTCCTAGTCATATCATCTTACACACAATTCATCCATGTTTTCTTCGGTCTCTCTGTTCTCTTGTTTCCTTCCACGTTCAGGTCCATCATTATTTTCGCGACATGTTTCTTCGTCTTCCATACCCATACCGCGCAAGGCGATGTTCTCTTATCAGCTATAGGCGCAACTACCAAGCTTCCTCTTACATACTCGTTCCGTGTTTTATCTATTTTCGTCACTTCCCACATCCATCTCAACATTCTCATCTCCGTAACATGTATTCTTTTTTCATTCGCCCCTATCATAGCCACATATTTATCAGCCACTCGTTACTAATAGCCTTCCTAGATGGTTCAGTGGTTAGAATCATACAATTATAGTGCACATTCCTATGCTAGATTAATAACATGAAGAACAGAAAAAATATAGGTAATGAAATTAAAAATATAAAAAAACGTGCTTCATCTCTTGGCATCAATTACTGATGGTGTAAGTTCTATTCAACTTTGACCATTAGGAGCAGAGAATGCTTGACAAGATCTTTGCGATCGTTACTAAACAAGACTTGTATATCTTGATCTCCGTCCTATAACACTTGGTGAAGATTTTTTTTATATAAAAAAGCAGAACTTCACCATTCCGGAAGGGGATCCACGCAAAATGGTTTCGTTACCCTCTCAAGTGTTAAATCTATTAAAATAAGAGAGAGCATTTGGTTTGAATGTCTTTTTTCCTTGGGTAATATTTGAAATAAAATTTTAGTATGAGGGCGGCGTAAGTCAGCAGGTATACCGAGATTTAGATGACCGGTTATATCCGGTTTCAAGATTAAATAAATATAGTATTTGATGTATTTGATAGGAATGCTTTATAAATATAGCACAAGAACATTTGTTTGTTCTTTTTTAATAAATTTACAAACAATAAAGTAATATTTTACAACAAAACAATATGCTGTTGATATGACTATTCTTAAAGAAATTATTAAACAATTTTTGAACACTATTTATTCAAATACACGAGATTAGATATCAAACTAGTAAAACTATTAATGTGTGCCCAAATTTGAGTAAATATACCTCTACCCTGAGGTATCGTATTATAAATAAACCATTCATCTATCAAACAGATTATAAGGTCAAAATAAAGGAGTTCAACTCCCGTAGTTCTATCACTTTATGGATCCCAATTAAGTAATAAGCCCTGAAATGGGTCACCTTTATAGACGTTGGTATGACCCTTTACTGTACTTATTGTTGGAACGGTCCTTATAATAATAATAATATCATTTTAAATATTAGTAAATGGTGCAATATAATATTACATAAATATTACAAAATATGATATTATATAAAAAATACGTTCACCAACTCAAATAGTAATTCTGATTTAAAAACTTCGTTTTGTTTACCACCATAGGCCTCCTGATCTTTGGATTAGCAAATTAAAACCAAAATAATATTCGTAAAGAAAAAGAGGCACATTTAATTTTTAAAACTTAGATTTAAATTAAACCCAGAAAAGGATTTTGCTAAATGCCATTTAGCTTGAATCTATTAAAGTAAATGGCAATAAGAAAATCCTTTTTGTCAGACAAGAAAATATTCGTACCCTTAAATGATAAATTTAAAAGTAACATTAAATGTTGTCAAGAAGTACATTTATATGGCTTTGGCTGTTTAATATCTACTTGAAAAGTTTGACATATTTATTTTTGTTAAATTTTTATTGGGGTCTCGGTGGCCCAGTGGTCGAGCACACGGCTTCTCTTCGGGTAACAAAAGGCGTGAAGTTAAGTTTTTTTATGTTATATTTGATTAGGGTTTTTTTACTTCAAATTGATTGAAAATAAAATAAAAAAACTTGCATTGTTTATTTTCATTATATTATTTACTTTAGGGGCTGATTTTTATTGTAAAGTTTTCAAAAGTACATACTGCCTAACACAGCGCTTTTCCACTACTCTTTTTAGTTCTATACTGGAACCGTGCCAGATGGTCAAAAGGTGGTTTTGGATGACTATTTTTTAATATCAGTGAGTATTTGCTGAAAAAGTATTTTAGATCTTCCATATTCTGAGCGACCGTGGAGTTTTGGTCGGTTGAGCCGGCCCATTCATGTAACTAGCTGTATTGCTCTACCACTATTATAAAATAATCAAAAAGAACATTAATCAATTGAAAATTATAACAATCTTCGGCAGTAATCTATTGCTTTTGCCGTGTGGCGCCGGCTTAGAATACCGCCACCCCATCTCTTCCCGTGGGTGTCGTAAAAGGTGATTAAGGGAAAAGCTAGAAGAATGGGCAGCAGCATTCTCTCTCAAGAAAATACAGCCTACTGCGATCGCCAACCCGCCTGCCAAGCGTGGCGATTATGGCGAAAACCCCCCATGATTGAACGGACCGGCAGTTGTGGCGCTTTATGGGCGAGGCCTATGTCCAGCAGTGGACCTCAAAAGGTAACGATGATGATGAATTAGATTCAGATGAAACACGACCTGGATGAAATAATAGAGTAATATTAGATTATTTAGTAATAATAATGATATTGTTACTGTGGAAGAAGTGAATGAAAGAGAAGCGTGGATAAGGAAAACCTGTTGTGACGATTCTAAATGATGGGAACAGGGCAGGAAGATGATAATATAACATAACTTCACGCCTTTTGTTACCCGAAGGTGTAGGCAGCGGTTGTTAAGCCTCGTCTCGCCGTTATGTTTACGTCCCAAATGGAATAGGTGGCGAACCTATTGCTATACAGGGCACAAAGTTTTTCAGTCATTGATATTTATCACACATAACTTCCGAAAACAATTTGGAAAAGTCATTGGTGTGAGCCAGTGCCTGGAATAGAACCCGGACCTCTGGATCAGAAGCCGTGTGTTCGACAACTGCGCCACCGAGACTTCATAATGCATAATAATAGATTAGTAATATTGAATGGTT
Organism: Euproctis similis; assembly: GCA_905147225.2. Taxonomy (NCBI): domain Eukaryota; kingdom Metazoa; phylum Arthropoda; class Insecta; order Lepidoptera; family Erebidae; genus Euproctis; species Euproctis similis. The sequence goes on from LR990106.1 coordinate 21,782,577, forward strand.
AGTTTTGATTTCCGCAATAAATAAAAGCAATAAAAAATCATTTTCCTGAGAAATTTAAAATGATAAATACATGAACAAAACATTCAAAACAAATCACTTTAATATTTCTTACGAAATAATTTTAATCAACTAATTGAAAGGTTTAAAGTAACCGGCGTGTTATTAAAATTGGTTTTGAAATTTGTGAAAGAGTGTCTAATTTAAAGATGCTCATTACTGATAATTTTGTTCAAAGTCTGTAAAAAAAAGGAAAAATCTCACCCTCTAGTTGGCGAACGCTTTCTTTGATAGTCAGATAAAAAAAGATCGAAATACTTAGTGAGAGTGTTTGCCCATTATTATTTTCGATTCAAATATTTCTCATCGAAAAGGTTATAATAGTAAATAAGTTATAACTATAGTGTGTCTCGGTGGTCCAGTGGTCGAGCCACCACGCTTCTGAATCAAGAAGTCGCGGGTTCGAATCACACACGAATCACACCAAAGTTATTTGTGATAAATATCGATGACTGCTAACTTTGTGCCCGGTATGGCAATAGGTTCACCACCTATTTTATACACAACGTATACATAACGACGAGTCGAGGCTTAACAGCCACTGCCTACACCTTCGGGTAGAAAAAGACGGGAAGTTATGGTATGTTATGTAGATAAAGTATAACAACTTTTACATGATCAACATTACTATGATTGCCTATTATATAATTTAAATCTTATATTTATACCTCACTCTTCATCATTCTTCTGATGATGACTGACATCACCTTGTCGGCACAGGCTGTCATTATTTTCTATTCTCTTCTATCACTCGTCATATCCACATATTTTTCAGAGTGTGAAAGTAAATAATTGCAATTTCTCTAGTCTAAGAACTTTTATTAACTTTTTAATTACGAACTGCAATTCTTTTTGGTTAATATATTTCATAACTTTTATATGGTACCGAGTTCAAATACTTTAAAATAACGTTATGAATTTTAAGAAATGTGATAGTAATGATCTTTAAGCAGCCAGATTAAATTTAATTACGACAAAACCCTTCATTAATGTCCTAGCATAAAATAGTTTTAAAAACTTAAGCTATTCGATTGATATTAGAGATAACACACTTCGGGTTGTATAGGTCGTGAAGGTATCATAATCTACATACTTATTATAAGATGTAACAAATCTATTAAATTATATCTTCAAAAGTGGTAGGCACTGTTGCAACAGCGGTAGAGCCACGCAGTTCCCTGGATGAATGGGCCGGCTCGACCAAAGAAATACCATGACCAATACCAATTATGCCACGTTTCTTTTGGTTAGAAATGTGGGTCTCCGTCGGCTTAACTCCTCCCTCCCGTCCCTTGCCACTTCCGACCCCATACCTATCCCATTTTAAAGGCCAGCAACGCAACTGTAACACTATCTGTGTTGCAAGTGGCCATCGACAGCGTTAGCGTTAGCACATTAAAAAACTGGAACTTCAATAACGAGATGAGATAAGCTAAACGTAAAAATGCATAGTCCAATAAATTACCGTCGTCTCTAGAAATGTTTTGCTATTCCAGCGTATACTTTAATTATTTAATATGTTCAAAAATGTTCCACAATCTTTGTAAGTCCATTATGCCATTAATAATTTGGAGTGTCAAGTCTGCTGCTAACTCTGGTGCTGTTCGATAAATCAATATCGTTTGGATTATAAATATACACTTATTACAGATAGGTAGATAACTCTTTATTTGTACTACATAAACTTAAAATATGATTCAGAATACAATACAAGTACAATAACAATAGTAGAGTCTTGCAGTTCGCTGCATAAATGGGCCGTCTCGACCGGTGGCATATCACGACCTCACGGAATATTGGCGTGAAGTGGATCGTGCTGCGTTTCGTTCGGTGAGAGAGGAAGCCCGATACCCTTTCCGCTCCTACACCCTTAATGGACGCAACGTACCACGGTGTTCATGGGTGGTGAGTAGTTGCTTACCATCAGGTGACCCACGTGCTCGTTTGCCCTCCTGTCCAAGTTTTTCAGACACTAACACTTAGTGAATGATTTATAGTTACTACATGGTCATCATCCAGGATCATCTATATTACATGCACAATCTATATAAGATACTTATTTGGATGAAAATTAATGCTGCAACGTTTAAAATAGCTTCGTAAATAAGCCCTTAGTTCTCGTAAAAAGTAAAAAAAATAGAAATGGTCATTGTGGGTTATCCCACCAGACATATACCCTCGCGGACTCTTTTTTAGACTTTCTGGAGGTGTTTAATAATGTAGAATATTATTTTGATCTATCATTATGGGTTCAGCCTGCGTTTAATCAAAGTGCTAAATCTCGAAAATTATCATTTTTTCTTTACTTCATCATAACTAAATTATAGATCAAACCCACCCCGTTGACACCCTCTAACTATTAAAAAACCGCATCAAAATCCGTTGCGTAGTTTTAAAGATATAAGCATATATTTTAAGGAGACAGACAGCGGAAACCGACTTTGTTTTATACTATGTAATGATAACGTAACATAACTTCACGCCTTTTTCTATCCGAAAGTGTAGGCAGTGGCTGTTAAGCCTCGACTCACGGTTATGTTTAAGTCCTAAATGGAATAGGTTGCAAACCTATAGTCATTTAGCTGGCCACAAAGTATTCACAAAGATTTCGAAAATTCATTGCTGTTAGCCAGGATTCCAAACCGCGACTTCTTGATTCAGAAGCGGGCTGCTCGAACCACTGGATCACTGAGACTTCTATATAAATATATATATATAGAATAAATAAATTAGATGTTTGTGTCCTAACAAACTTATCGTCTTGTAACCCTTTACTTTGTATTCAATGTAGGCTCTGAGGTTGATTGTAGGAAATTACTTGTTTGAGTTTCCCTCAAAAGATGAGCGAGCAATTTGTCACAGGCGACTTTGCACAGTTTATTTTCTTTTGTGTTGCTACTTCATAAGTCTACCAAATAATTCATATATACATTTAAGAATTCAGTGGACATAAATTTTCTATGTACATTGTAAATGTAGCTTATTATGCTTCTTTGTGACCTTACACTCCTAATTCCCGAAGGTAAGGACAGAGTTTTTTTCTTATTGCCGAATGGAGTATTTAATATCTTTATGAATTTTTGGCTTTCGCGTTGAATATTGCACACACGCACAAGGTACTCGTAAATATTCTTTACCAAAAAATGTCGCGATAATGCTCTTTTAGTATAATTAATCAACATGTTCTTGAATAAGTGTACAGATTTTTCTAAAACTTTATCATACTGTTATTATGTAGTGTTTTTTTTTAATATATTTGTTGTTGTTAATATATTTGTAAGTAGTTCTGTAGAACTGGGACTGGGACTGAGAATTGTAGTGATGGGTGTCTGTTTATTGTGAAAGTGTACATTTCTCCGAAATTCCTAATGAAAAATGAAAAAAAAAACGATATTCTGTGAAATTGTTTTTAAAAATTACAGTTATTTTTTTATGGATTAGGAGAGCAAACCAGGTGATGTGCCACCTGTTGTTAAGCAACTACCGCCTCCTATGTATACCTGCAATACAAATACTGTTACAGTTGCGATGCCGGCCTCTAAGGGGATAGGAGGGGAAAAGATGGAGTAAAGGGGAGTGAGTGATCTCTCTCACCGAACGAAACACAGCCTGAGCTATATTACGTCAATATTCTGAGAGACCGTGGTATTTCGCCGGTCGAACTGGCTCATTCATGCAGAGAACTTATTGTTTCTACCATATTCATCATTAATACATATTATAAAACAAAATCGCTTTTATATACTTAGATCTTTGAAAATACGTTACAGATTTGAAGGCGGTTTCAATACATAGAGGGTGTCAACGGTGTGGTTTGTTTATATAATTCATGTATAATTTAATAAAGAAAAAGTGATTATTTTAGAGATTTAGCACTTTAATTGGATACGCTGGCGGAATCAAAAAGAGATAGATCAAAACTATGTACTACATTATTAAACGCCTTCAAGGATCTACAAAAACAGTCCGTGGTGTATACCTCTCAGGGATAACCCACAGTGACCATTTTTATTTCTCCTTATTGCTTCTAAGGTGAAATAAATTTCACTGGGTCAACTAGTAAAACACATGACATATGACGTATGTTATGAGTTTTTAATAAACGCCTTCAAAAAATCTACAAAAAAGGCCGTGGTGTATATCTATCTCTCGGGGATAACCCACAGTAACCATTTTTGTTTCTTTTTATTGCTTCTAAGGCGAAACAAAGTTCGTTGGGTCGTTGGGTCGTCTAACATTTAAAGTATAGTATAGTTTATAGTCGTTTAATATAATTAACTATACAAAAATCACACTGAACTTTGAGGCCCTAATACCGAATTGTTTTCAGACAAAAACAGCGTAGAAATGAAAATACCTTTTGGGATAAAAATATAACTCACAAATTCAAATTTTCGGCAAAAAATAAAACATATTGTGATTAAACTTTTTTAAATTCATTTGTAATAATATACCAACATACAAACTATAAACATGCGAGTATTAGTATATCTACATATGAATTAATTTTATCAGTAGTTCTGGCGTGACGGATGAAAGGGGTTTTAATACGTGTTAATTAAAAGCGTATAAATTTACACATTGGATATTACCATAGAGAATAATTCACCCTCGCCGGTTCTTGTTGCGATCGGGTAGCTCGATTACCTCATTGTATTTATTATTAGTAGGTAGTGTCAGGTATTACCGTTACCGGATTGCGGTAGAATTTGAAATACCTTTGTCTAAAACGAGATTATTTGTACAAATTATTCTAGTATTTTTCCTGAACTGGTAGAGCGTTGTGCGTTTATTTTTATCTTGAAAGTCGGTTGGTTTTTATAAAAGTTGTAACCATTTTCTACCGGATTTTTTAGCTCCGAATTAAGTGGCGGCACTTATATATTAGGCACAATACTGTCCGTCATCAATCTTTGTTACACACAACTTCCGAGAAGTCATTGATGTGAGCCAGGATTCGATTCCCTCTTGATTCAGAAGCAAGATGCTCAATATTCCGGAATACCGTTAGTTAAAATAAAAAAGTTAGCTAAAATTATGTGGCTTTTTACATAATAATTTGAAATCATTGTAATTCGTGTAGAAATTTTTATTTTAACTCTTATTAACAAAAGCGCAGTGTGCAATTTCATTACTATGCCTTGGTTGATTAGTAAATATAATACTTACTTTTTAATAATTATTTATTATCTGCTTTTCATTATCTCTTATCAATACCTCACTACACTACAACTCAAAAACACAAAATTATTTTACTCTATAGGCACCATTCTTGACACCAAAAAAGACCAGTGGTAGAGCCAAGCAGTTCGCTGCATGAATAGGCCGGCTCGACCGGTGAAATACCACGACCTCTCAGAAGATCGACGTAAAGTGGCTCATGCCACATTTCGTTCGGTGAGAGAGGTACCCGGAGGCCCACCCCCCTTCCCCATCCGTTCCTATTCCATATCCCTTAAAGGTCGGCAACGCTAATAGTAACATTATATTTGTTGCTGGTGTCCGTGAGCGGCGTTGGTTGCTTACCATCAGGTGACACGCCAGCTCATTTGCCCTCCACTTCCATAAAAAAAAGATTTTTGTTTGTTGTAAATGCGATGATTAATTAATCAAGGCTATACAGCCTGCATTGAAGGCTTTTATTTATCTTGGTCAGAGTACTTACCGTATGTCAGATAGTTTTTTCAGAACACAGTGTCAGATTTACTTTAAATCAGATGAATATTTTGATGACTTCACACCGTTAATGATTGAGAGTTGAGCCAGATCGGGAGCATGTTTGTCTATCATTAAGCGGTATCTTCTAATATATAAAATTCTCGAGTCTAGATGTGCGTAATTGAACTCCTCCGAAACGGCTTGACCGATTCTCATGAAATTTTGGGTGCGTATCGGGTAGGTCTGAGAATAGGACAACATCTATTTTTCATCCCCCTAAATCACCCCTCAATATTTTTTTTTAATTTTTCGATATTTTTCTGTTTCTTATTTTTTTTAAAAAAATACATACAACCCTAAAATTTCAACCCCCTACGATCAACCCTTATTTTTTAAATTTTATTTTTTGGCAAGACAACGTTTGCGGGGTCAGCAAGTATAATATAATTTTCTAAAATGGTTATTTTTTTATTACTTTAACAACACACACAAGAAGAGAAATAACAAAAAAGATAATCTCAGGTTCGACTTGCGCTTGGGTCTTTTTTTAATGTTTCAATCCAACATTTATAGAATTTAATCTGTATAAATATTCTATTTGCACTATCTAAAATCAAAGCCTTTTTCAATTTATCGATTTGAAGATTATCCCTTATTTTGAATTCAGATTATATATAGCTGTAGACTGTTTAATATCTTTAAGAGACTATAAATGTTACTGATTTCAGATATTGAATAAATTATGATGCAAGGCTAATGTTTATTTTGGCCCTGCAGTTAATTTCGTCAAAAATAACGGACAAATATTAAAACTTACTACACAAACAAAAATATAAAAAAATAATATATTGAATTCTTTTCGGAAGTTATGTGTGATAAATAACTGACACTTTGTTATTACTCTGGTAATAGCAATAGGTTCGTCACCTATTCCATTTAGGACGTAACGGAATGATTCGGCGAGTCGACGCCTTAACAGTGGCTGCCTACACCTTTTGGTAAAAAAAGGCGTGAAAATGTTTTTCTTAAATTAACACGCCCAATTTTCCAATTGGTTTTTATATATTTTACTCCACATCAAACAGTTTAATCCAAAGGGAGTAGGCATCATAAAACATAACAAACATAAAGATACACATAAACCCAAAAACATTATTTACCTCCTGACTCAATTAGATAAACACATGCAGAATTTTCTAATTTTTTTACATTTTTAGGGAAATTACAGAATACGTAAGAATCGACCCTTGCTTAATTAAGGCAATTATAAGAAATACTATTTTATTTGGTTCCTAATGAAAGAAAAAACGATTAAATTAAATTGGCCGCAATAAAACAAAAAATGCAATTCTTAATTAAAACTAAGTATAATTTAATGGCAGGCTATCATGCATAATAACAAATGAAAAATAAATATTTATTATGTAACTGTTAATTAGAAAAAGATATTCTATCGCAGTAATTAAACAACGTAACTATCTCAATTAGCTTTTCAAAGTCAATCTTACACTGGTTTTGGCGGTTAGTATAATCATTAAATAGTTTAGAACAAAGTCGTTTTTCGCTCTCTGTATATGCTTAGATATTTGAAATTACGGAATATCCGATTCCAAAGTATCTACAATAATTGATGTTTGAATCTTTTCAATACACTATCAAAATACGTTTGAAATAATTACTGCTTCTTGAAATCTATCGAAATCAAAGCACATAAAAGATATTCATAACTTTGTAAATTAGACATTGCCGGTTTTAATGTTTTATAGAAATTTTAAATCACTCCAAAAAAATATTATGATTTAAATCTGGCAATAGTTAAAACAACCCTCGGACTAAAAACATTACCGATAATAATCTTTATTGCCCGAATGAGCTGTAACTTTTAAACGTTATAGTCTGTTACTCGCTTATTAGAGAAAACATTTAACCGAATGACATTATCAAGATTTGATCGTTGGGGTAATATAATAAGTACCCAAATTACACCTTTTGCATAATAATTGGGGGGTAGCTAGATGATTTATTGGAACGTTATTTAATTTTATATTATTCCCGATTACCTACATATTTAATATTCAGCTAGCGTTTTTATATAATTCTCTATTTTAGATGATAATTATCCGACTTTTATATAGTCAGTTTGGATATGTTATTTTGTTAATTTAGCTTTGTTATATTACAATCATATTATCGGTATCATAGTCTCGGTGGCGCAGTGGGCGAGCGCACGGCCTCTGATCCAGAGGTCCGGGGTTCGATTCCAGACACTGGCTCACATGACTTTTCGAAATTGTTTTCGGAAGTTATGTGTGATAAATACCGATGACTGACAAACTTTGTGCCCGGTATGGCAATAGGTTCGCCACCTATTCCATTTGAGATGTAAACATAACGGCGAGACGAGGCTTAACAGCCGCTGCCTACACCTTCGGGTAACAAAAGGCGTGAAGTTATGTTATGTTATATTTTATGTGTTATATTACAATACCTATTGGGTAGTTGAAAATACAGTCTGTTACACGTGAAAATTACACGTTGTAAAAGCGTCTGAAATTATTTATCGAGCCGATCTTACTTTGTGGGAGAATGTTCTTATCAACCGATAAGTGATGGATGGCATACATTGGGCTTGTATAGATCCTTGCCAATTTTCTTTTAAATGGGTACCGGGGCAAAAATATACGGAAAAAGTATATTGTTTTATCAATATACAATAGCGATGGCGAAAATAGCTTGATAATGACGAAAATATAAACTTAAAACCTGAAGACAAGATCATTTTTCTTTCATTCATTCCTCTGACCAATTTACCTCTAATATTCACTTCAATATTATGAATTTTAGATGGACTTTAGAAATATATGATTAACCGTTGTGCCACTTGTACTGTATATTAAACATACAAAGGTTACAAATAGGAATTATATTTAACTTATTCATTTTTTGAAGTCGTTTAAAAATGAACTCTGTCAACTGTTCAAGAAATTACAAAATCAGACTTACGAGCCTATTTGTATGATAATTTTCTCCACGTTGAATATTGGAAATTATACAGAGTTTTTTTTTTCATTAAACACTGTGGCAGAAATTTAATTTAATATAAATATTAAATAAAAGAGTCTCTTGTTCCACTGGGTTAAGGTTGAAAAAGGTTTGGATGTTTGCAAAAGTTACTTGTATGCGACATTTATTTTAATGAATCTGAAAGGTACCGCTCTGTTATGTATTGCTTGAATAAGTTCGCCTCAAGCTTAATATTGTCGAAGTATTTGGGTTTGCTTCGATTTTGCCCTCTTGAATTCCACCCACTTGGTATTCAGGTCGATAAATTTTTGGGTTCTATTCCACAATCAAGATCAGTAACGGAACCGTAACAATACGCTAGCCTCGGCTTTTCTTATTTCCGATTCTTGTTGTTGATGTTTAGCCATTTTAATATTTTGAACGATACATGAACTTTTTTACTCAAAATATTATGACTGTTAGCATTTTAAGCAGAGTAATGATTAAAGTTATTTTAGAATAATGAAAGAAAAAAATTATCCCATCTAAATTATTCTATGTCGTTTAGTTAATTTTTGTGGATTTTTTAGATCAAATGCCATAAGATTATATTGCATATCGATACCCTAATTCGCAAACCTAATAACTCCACTTTTTTTTCGAAGAGAGAAGAGCGAATTGCATTTTGAAACCGGCAGATACTAGACATTATCTAGATTCTATTGGTTTAAAAATGTTCATTTTCGAAAAAAAGTGGAGTTATTAGGTTTGCGAATTAGGGTATCGATATAACATAATAATTATATTGCAATAGCACGAATTAAAAATACCGCAGATTATATCGTGACCTAGAGCAATTCAGGTCCTCCGTGGAACACTAACGGTGTATTGATATAGTCTTCTGAATGTTATTAAATATTGAATAACATAACTATAAAAATTATTATAAGCTATTTGGCATGTTTTTTAGTTTTGTAAAATGTGTGCTTATTATGCCTTCGATGTTTGAAGGTTACGCAGTTTATAATTTGGCCTCTACGTGTTTAGTTAGATTCGGGTTAATTTTGTAATTCCTTCTCCTTTTTTTCCACACAATTATTAACGATAATTAATTTGACTTTTATGAAAGTCAAATTAATTATCGTTAATAATTGTGTAAGTGATAAGAGATGTGTGGTAAGAGATTTGAATCTATTATTTTCTGACATAACGAGCTATTGGTACTAATCCCAACAAAAGAACGATTCCGCCAAATTTATAAGAGTTAAATATAATTAGTTTCGGTGGTCCAGTGATCGAGCACACGGCTTCTGATCCAGAGGTCCGGATTCGAATCCTGACACTGGCTCATACCAATGACTTTTCGAAATTGTTTCCGGAAGTTATGTGTGATAAATATCGATGACTGAAAACTTGGCGCCCGGTATGGCAATAGGTTCGCCACCTATTCCATTTGGGACGTAAACATAACGGCGAGACGAGGCTTAACAGCCGCTGCCTACAACCTCGGGTAACAAAGGCGTGAAGTTATGTTATGTTATGTATTTTATTTGGTATTAAAATATTTTTTAATTATTAATTATGAATATCCTTACGACACCAATATTGTTGTGTTAAGTTGATTTCAACACTTAAACATTAACAGAAAACTTCTTCATAGCGGTATCTAAATAATATGCAGATTATGTTAGCCACGTACCTAATTATACATGTAGCGTATTTAAGACATATCATGCCATAAATAGCGCTAGATGGCGCCCTACGCTGATATAACATAAAATGTACAAAGAACAAAGAATATTTCAGAAAGTAAAATATTTTACTATCAAACTGAGTAACAAATATTTGTACCTACACCGTAAAAAGACACATAGAAGGAGTTCTGTAAACAACGTCATTTGTTTAATATAAGGGTGAGAGAAGATTCGGGATTTGGGATTTTAGATGGATCACGACTAAACTCCGAATTTGATCGTTTCTCGCGGTTTTCTGTCTTTTCTATTTGATATCACTTAATTCACTGATTACGGCCACACTTCAATGAATATTGATTGAAATCTAAAATAGTCACTGAATTGTTTATGTAAAACTTACGTAAATGTGTGTAGCAATCAAAGATGTTTACTTACTGTTTGTTTATTCACTCTGCGTTATCAAATGTTTGTTTGAATTTCGACTTTCGACTATAAATGAAAGAAAAAACAAATTAATATAATGCGTCTTGCTAATTATGAATCAATAAAATTATTCAACATTGTAATAAACTAAGCAGATATGATTCTGACTAAGCAGTAAAGTGCAAAAGTGGAATGATGAAGGAAAAGTCGAGGACGGCTATGACCCATTATCCTTGCGGCAGGTGAAGCCAAAGCGTTTAAAATCGAAGGGTGTGTAAGACAAAAGTTTTGATACTCAAAGAAACGAGTAAGATGAGAGAGAATAGTGCATCATGGCATTCTGTTATTGGCTACTATCGGATCAGACTAACCAGCGTGGCTTCTAATCTGGTCATATTCTTGCATATGACTTAAATTTCTAGGCTTTATGACAGGAATGCGCTATATTAAATATAGAGTTCCGTTTTTTCTCTAACTATTTATTGACTTAGTGAATACGTCAATCACCTACAAGCAGACCCATTCTAAAGGCAGATAAATAGTTTTTAAGAGAGAAAATAACACGTGTAATAATCTTGCGTGATGCCTGTATGTCTGTGATTTATTCATACATCATAAATATTAACTTTATACAACTTAAATATCATTAAATAGTATAACACAAAGTCACTTTCGGCTGTCTGTCCCCTTATATGCGTATATCTTTAAAACTACGCAACGGATTTTGATGCAGTTTTTTTAATATTTAGAGGGTGTCAACAGGGTGGTTTTGATGTATAATTCATATATGATGTTCTAGAGAAAAAATGATAATTTTCAAGATTTAGCACTTTAATTGCAAACGCTGGCTGAACCCTAAGTGATAGATCAAAACAATGTTCTACATTATTAAACACCTTTAGAAGGTCTACAAAAAAGCCCGCGAGGGCATATGTCTATACCTTAGGGATAACCCACAATAACCATTTTTTTTTTTACTTTTTACGAGAAATAAGGGCTTATTTACGAAGCGATTTTAAACATTACAGCATTAATTTTCATCCAAATAAGTGTCTTAAATAGATTGTGCACGTAATATAAATGATCCTCTTTACAGCGTGCAATTTAAGTGAATATTTTCGAAGATATTGCAGTATTAACACAGCAGTTAAAATTGAATCATTTATTACTTTTGATGCGGAACAAAGTTCGCCGGGTCAGCTAGTATAAATATAAATTTTCTCACAATCTCGTCACGAAAAATGTAAAAAAATTAAAATATTTATTTCATTTTATAAAACGAGGTATAAGAGTTCATCATAAAAGTCCAACCAAAAAGTATTTATTGAATAAATAAATCGAAACTCTTTTCATCATAACTTTATTAAATGTTTTTGCAGGCAAATAAATTACAAGTTTATATTATACACTCGATTTATTTCCTTTCGTAAATACATCAGAAGGCCTGAGATATTCTACTACAAGGGCTAATGAATATAATAGAATAGACAAAATCATGATGACATTAGCAAGAAAGTAAACAATTACAGAAACGAGCCACTTTTCGGTGAAATTGTTTTTTTTATGTAATTCCGTAAGTTTTCGAATTAGCAATAAAAAAAATAACTCTTAGATGTAAATAGTGTCCGCGTAGCTTTTTATTCAACCGAACTGAGCGTTTAGTTTAATTGTTATTTTTGTTATTTTGTGTTACATCAATTTCTTGCGTTTAATGAGTTATAATTGGCGATATATCTCCTGGAAAACATAATATTATTTCATTTTATGAATTATTTCCTATATTAATTATTGATAACATATACTGATGTTTTATAATAAATTATATCGTTAAAATATTACGCGTAATGAATTTATAAAATTTATAGCCCACTAATATTAAAATTTGTTTTCAAACTTGTTTTAATCGAATAATTTATTAAATATTGTTGCTCGCTTTTGTGATGATAATTGATTCATTTGTAGATTTATACTGAAATATTGTGAACATATAAATTTTAATAAAATTAATTTTGAGTACAAAAACACAATTGAACTAAAGTTCACAGACAAGTAAATTTTGCGTTAAAATTGAGTTAGTGAGGCCATGTGTTACTCAGACCACGGGTTGTCAAAGTTTAGTTTCATACTACTTGGCTCACTAGATAAATTGAAAAATGGGATAAATTTACAGGAAAAAATATAAAAAAATGTGTAATTTATCCCCAGAAATAAAAACATGGTATCAGGGCCAGGGATATATCGGAGAAAAAATAATGACATAACTTCACGCCTTTTTCTACCCGAAGGTGTAGGCAGCGCCTTGTTAAGCCTCGTCTCGCCGTTATGTTTACGTCCTAAATGGAATAGGTGGCGAACCTATTATTGCCATACCGGGCACAAAGTTGTCAGTCATCGTCATCACACGTAACTTCTGAAAATTTCGAAAAGTCATTGGTGTGTGCCAGGATTTGAACCCACTACTTCTTGAATCAGAAGCGGGGTGCTAGCCACTGCGCCACCGAGACTGTTATGATGACGAAAATGATGACTGAAAATAATGACGGTTGCCTTTATGGAAATAGTATTTATTTTTATACTGACATCACCTAAAAATTACAGCACAATCTTGCAATTGATATGGTCTTCATCGATGCAGGTCTAACTTAAAATATATGCACCATTTTAGTGCAAGAATATGACTGTAAATCGGACATAGCCTTAACTGTCTAACAATTTTGAAGTAAGCCTTCTTTCTTTAGGCTGATTTTAGTCTCATACTCATCGTTTGAAGCGCTCAGCGTGGTTAGTTTTAGTATCTTAATGACCGCCTTGCTGTACAAACGACGACAAAATGCAAAGTGTATTAATTATTGCTACTTATGTATCCCAAACAAATAAAAACTGGCGTCGACTAGTCTCCATGTTCATCGATAACTCGTCTTGTATCCACTTCGTGATTGGCCAGGACTGTACGCGCTGACTGTACTGACATTAAAATGGTTTGAGAGCAGAGTGCCGACAGCTACGCGTGGCTGACGCGCGTCACTACGGCCGCGTAGCAATCACCGGTGACCACCGTGCGCGCTGATAGCTGTGTTATTAGAAATCACTTCTTATAAGTTCATATATATCGGCTATCGTATCATATGTATCGTATATATGTTCGTTGTCTTTCACGTAAAAACGACTTAATGGATTTTGCACCAGCCATTTCACGCCGATATTCCGAGAGATCATCGTATTTCGCTGGTTGAGCCGGCACATACATGCATTGAACTGCAAGACTCTACCACTACACCTAAGTGAACTATTTAACAAAAACAATATTTTCAAACCATTGCTGAGTTCCTGCTTTTATACATACAAATTTACATTCATAAACAGCCAAAAATAAAATATTTTGATACACAATACAATAAATATCTAAATTGTAATAGATAACACTAACATTTTCAACGATAATAAAGGCATAAATTGGTTATAAAGACAAAAAAATGGCAAAGCTGATTGTTAGACACTTGATGTAATAGTGTTCTGGGCACAATACATTAAGAACATTTAGAAACGTGACGGTCGCTTTGTTAGAACGAGACGCCAAATTGGGGACAGGTTGGATTATTCAGTTTTGTGGTGGTCTGTACCAACATGTATTCTGTTTAACGAACAAAGGCCAGGCTTAGTAGAATGGTTTCTGTGGCCATTTCAGGGACGTATTTTAACAATTTGAACTTATAGCTAGTAACTATGTAAAGAGGATCTATTAGTATTATAAATTAAGTGGTTGTTTATTTAAATATTTTCGATTTATTATTGATCTATTTATTTTTAAAAGTAAGGAGGACAAACAACCAATTTAGTCGATTGTACTTTTTTGGACAAACTTGAACAATACTTTCTTCTTCTTTGTTTTCTTTCTTTCTTACTCTTTCAATAGAACTTACTATTTAGGAAATTTCTGATTTTGTAGAGGTTTATTCAAATAATCTAATAATAAATAGCCAATAATCTAATCCAACTAATAAAATAACAACTATGTGATACTCTGCTTGTATACACCAATTCCTGCATATATGACAATTGCAACATGAGAATACTATCTTCCTGAAGCTACTTAACGTACTTACCATTTAAGCTACAGGCTACACCATCCTTACTAAGTTCACCATTTTAAAGATTCATGTCAAATTTAACATTATGTTGAGTATATAGTTACGTTGCCTTCAATATCCACTGTTGTGGATTTTGGTTCATTCCCATTATGGACTTTTGCTGTGTGGCGCCGGCTTAGAATACCGCCACCACACCTCTTCCCGTGGGTGTCGTAAAAGGCGACTAAGGGAAAAGCTAGACGAATGGGTAGCAGCATTCTCTCTCAAGACAGCCTACTGCGATCGCCAACCCGCCAGCCAAGCGTGGCGATTACGGCAAAAACCCCCCATGATTGAGCGGACCGGCAGTTGTGGCGCTCTATGGGGGAGGCCTATGTCCAGCAGTGGACCTCAAAAGGACTAATGATGAAATGAAATGATGAACATTATGGACTTGATTATATCTGTAATGTATGATTATCGTTTGTATATATAATAAATAAATTATTTGGAATAAATGGTACATTATTTCCAAAAAAATATTTTTTGTTGTAGGTACCTATATAGTTTTTGAAGAGGTACTGTGAAGAGTAACCACGTCTTTTGCAAATGGGACATGCAATGTAACATCATATTTTTCATATCATTACGCATCTACATAAAACATCAAAAGCCTTTTGCTGCCGCCAAAGGTAAATATGTTACATGATATTCCACTATCTTTACACAATAATTTGAATTTCTCGTTATAATATTATCTCTTTAAATGTAGCTAGCAAACCGCTGGCAAACCAGGTTATTAAAGCTTTTGTTGTAGACAGAAATAACATTAAAGCATTAATATTTTAATGTGTTGTTCTCGAATTGTCTCGATTTTTTTGTAACTGGGCGTCATTTTATGTCTAAAGGTGTAGGCAGCGGATAGTATAGCTATAACTGGCCGAATTTTGAAGTCTTAAATGGAATACGTATCAGAACCTATTGCTTGTATGCGGCACTAGCAGCAATGTTCTCAGTCATTGATATTTGTTACAAATTACTTTCAAAAGGAATTCTGACTAGTCAATAGTGCCAGCCCGGATTCGATCTCACGACTTCTTGATTCTGAAGCGGAGTACTCGACTTCCAGACCACCGAGACTATACGATGACGATGATATGAAATCAGTGTCATAACTAAAAAGTGCTTAAAAGTGAGTTACAATGTGGATAACAATGTAACTTCATTCCCTTATTACTGTAACATGTCTAAAGTGGCAATTAAACCTCCACACACCAGAGTTTTCAATTCCAAAAAAGTACAAAGCTATTGTACTCATGTATCTTTTGTTTCGAAGTTTACAGAAGTGATATTATTTTGGTAAAAGTTTTTATTATTGTACTCTGAAACTGGCATACATTACAAGTACTGATTAAAAATTGTAAATGAATAAGTAAGTATTGTAAGTTATAGATTAGTTTTATGGTAAGTTATGTGTTGTAGACCCATGAGAGTGTAGAGCCATTAACCGCGTTTTAATTAGATTTGAATAAGGTACAATTAGACAACTGAACTTGTAATCAAATACTCGTTAGGTAACATGCGTTTAAACGGTTTGCTTTGAAAACTATACTGTGGGGACAAATGTTACTGTAGAAATTTGTGCTCTGCTTCAGCCTAATATATACTTATTTTGTGATGTAAACTACGTTTTTTATGGGATAGGAGGGCAAACGAGCAGGCGTGTCACCTGATGGTAATTGACCAGCGCCGCCCATTGACACCTGCAACACATAAAACAAATACTGTTACAGTTGCGTTGCCGACGTTTAAGGGAGTAGGATAGGAAAGGATGGGGAATTGAGGGGGGCCTCCGAGTACCCCTCTCACCGAACGAAACGCGGCATGAGCACCTTTACGTCCATCATCTGAGAGGTCGTGGTATTTCACCGTTCGAGCCGGCCCATGGATGCAGCGAACTGCTTGGCTCTACCACTGTTAGTAAGAGTAAATCTTTTTCTGCAACATTTAAGCAACACATGTAAAAATCTCATCTTTTTAGTGCTATATTTTTGCATGTGAGACTACCAATCTTCACTGTATTAACAGGGATGGCCATATTGCTACTAATATAGGAAATACTCTCAAAATTACAAAGAACCCTCTTTGAAAAGGGGTATGAATGTATTTTGGAAGGGTCGGCAAGGCTCATGCAATACGTTTAGGCGGGCCAACGCCAAATGAAATATTTCTCACTGATTTTTCCGAAAAGACTCCATTAAATTGGTTAGTATGTGCGAAGAACCAAATATAGAAGTTGCGACTAGAAGACACAACGTTAAACCACTGTTAAATCACCAAGGTCTAATAATATTCTAACCTCTATGAAATTTATCCAATACTGACTAATTAATGCTGTCGTTAAATTAATACGGACATAATCAAAATGTGGGATCGCAATGGGGTCGCCTGTGGTGAGCTTATGAAGTGATTATCTGTTGTTTAATGTGTTGTACAGGTTAATTGTGGTCTAAACCTATTACTTCGCACAGAGCAATTGCATTATTGTATGATTTAAAAAAGCTATATACTACTCTGTACACATTTTTAATTTTTATAATTCTACATGACTGGAATAATTTTGATTATTTTTTTGGGTGTCCAATAATAACAATACAGCAGTTATTGGACTTTGGTCACAAGATTTGCATTTTTTTAACTAGCGATTATTTAGTATCGATTTGTCTGATAGTTATTTCAAGAATTAAAATAATTGGCTCACACCAATGACTTTACGAAATTAATTTTGTAAGTTATATGTGTTAAATATCGATAATTACAAATTTTGTATAACAGCGAAACGAGGCTCAAGAGGGTAGAGTAAGGCGCGATGTTATGTTTAAATAATTAATAGTCTCGACTATCACTCGATATGATAATCTAAAAAGGCTTGTGTTAGGGGGTTGTTTAAAAAACTTGATGCAAAAAGCAATACTTCTCATTACGCCACTAATTCTGAGGAAATTCATACTTCCACGTCGGGTACCTTTAGGAGACGTATTTAGGTAGTTCATATTTCTATTTATTGAATTTAAGTTGTACTTTTTATGGGTTATTTAAAAACGTGTAAACAAATAAATAGGATCATTATTAAACTGATTAATATAAATGGGTTAATAGCCAGATATAAGGTGTACCTTCGGGTCGAAAAAGGCTCGACTATGTTTGATTAGAATTAAGCGCATTTAACTTAATCATTTGTATTTTTTTAGGGAGTAAGCACTTGATCACTCACAAAAAGGCAATATCAAACTACGCCATGATACAATAATATTGACAGAGTTCAATTTTTCGCTAAAATAGAAAACAATAACCTCTATGTTATTGCCTGATAACAAAGAATGGTGGATATGCGGTCATGAATTCGCCCGTTGTTTTAGCACAAAATGAGGGGAACCGGGCATAGATTGGTTGACTGACAGTCTGATTAAATGTTTATATTAAATGTACCTATATATAACTTTCAAACATAAAACTGTTTTGTTATTTTTATTGTGTTATAGTAGATTTCACCTAGTAATTATTTATAGCTTTTAATGTTCTAATAATAAATCCAACAATATAAGTTCAACCAAATTTCCTAAACCCCATATTATTAAGTAGAAAGTACAGAGAAAGATTCTGCGACATTTTTCTTTGCCATAACTCGATATAACTAAGTCAGCTTTGATATCACTACAAAATGATCTACAGCGAGTTGGGTCTGCTAGATGGTGCCATGTGCAGCAATCTTTCTGCAGACATCATTTGAATTATTTGCAAAAAAAAACTTATTTCGCATGTCCAGGTTTCCTCAATAAATTCAATTCCGTATCAATAGCAGTTATTAATTTAAAAAAAAAAACAAACATTGACTGTATCCGCCACTCCAGCACGCTGGTCCTTTGCTGTTCTTAATTTAAACTCTTAAAACTTTGAAATGGCTTTATTAATTAATTTTTTAACTTAATCAACGTCTTATCTACACAGAGTATCTCTAGGTCACAGTGCGATGGCGTAGTCTAATAAATCATGTATTGTTGTAGACGACAATGGAAGTCATTTTTAGGCGGAAAGTGCCCCATTCAAGAGTGTATCCTATAATATTTGTATACACAATGGTGGCTTTGGTTAAGGTCGAATTTGACAACCATACAAAAAGTAAGATGTTTTTTAAGCAACATATTTTGGGTTAGAATATCTAATATATAAAATTGCTGTGTCACAGTGTCAGTTAACATAATCCTTCGAAACGGCTTGACCGATTCTCACAAAATTTTGTGTGCATATCGGGTAAGCCAGACAACATCTATTTTTCATCCAAATTATTTCTTTTTAATTTATTGATATATATTTTTTATGAAACAGCATAAAAATACATACAGCCCTAAATTTCACCCGTTTACGATTAACCCGTATTTTTTATTTGATTGCCGGGTCAGCTAGTTAGTGATGGTCAAGTTGATAGTCAATTACTAGAGACTTGGCATTCAGACTTACGATTGATAGATGCCCAGTTAAAATCCAAGTACACAGATATGATTTTTTGAAAATACTTTTAGACGTTAAATAAGTAAAACATATTGACTGATAAAGTTATGCTCGGTGTATAAAAATTAACATATATATTTACTTTAACACACTAACGAAGTCACTGGTGTTGAACAAGTCCAATAAAGACAAGAAGATCCAAGGTCTCGTCTCTCTAACGACTCCTAGCAGTGAATTATATTTATTTATAAAACGCGATTCCCGGATAACAACGTCTAACACTTTTTAGACGCTCTTCCCTGATTAAGATATTCTGTCACGTTAATTTTCTAAAAGCCTTACTTAACTTGTGAATGTGTTATATAATTAAACTTTGCCCATTTCACTTGTACAATGAGTGTACTTGAAGCTAAGTTAAAATAATTATTTCGCATTCAATAATGTTAAGTAAATTTTGAAGAACACAATTATATAATAGAATAAGTTCATTAGTATTAGGTACTTCGAGCAATTATTTTAATGTTCATAAGTTCATATTTATTAAACTCATTTCAAGATCTACTAATCGCATTTAAAAAATAATAATTAGATAAAAGTTTTAGACTAATACTATTACACAACTTGGAATAGTTTTATGATTTAATTTGCAATGTATGTATTCGGGTGAATCTTAGAACCTAATTAGGAAATAAATAACTGAAATTTACTATACACCCTAAATTTGGATGATATTATTAACAGTGATATAGCCACACAGTTCCCGGCATGATTGGGCCGGCTCGACTGGTGAAATACGACGACCTCTCCTCATCCGGACATATTTTTAAGACTTTTCTAGAATATGGATATCCAATGAAAGTGCTCCTCAATAGTGTAAGCAGCGGCAATTAACCTTTCACACGCCGACTTATCGTCTAGTCTCAAAGGTGGTGGTGAAATCTATAGTCAAAAATCTAGTGCAATTTTATTACTTATCAATTTTTTCACACAGGACTTTCGAGAAGTAATTTATGTGAGCCAAATCTTGAATTGTGGTTCCCTGAAATCGCAGTCGCAGTGCTCAACCATTGAGTAATTCAGAAATATTTGATTCAAAGGGTAGTCTGATTTGGTTCAAAACATTAAAGTACTCCTCACAATATTTATGGGAAGACATAAAATCGCATTATTTTCTTAAGAAAATAATTGAGTAATTAAAAATGCCATTCAAGTGGCCAGAACTATTTAGCTCTGCAGCGATACGAAGTTTATTGAATGTTATAGAATATTAAAAACTAGCAGCAGCTGTGTAAATATTTTTAATGAGAATATTTTTTAAATTTAATCACATTTAAATGAAACGACTTTATTAATCTCTTCAAGATCCATCTTTTAAATAAATAAGGTATAGATTTATGCTCAATCCAAAGTATAAAATTTCAATTATGGCGCAGAAATCTAATAGAATGAGAGACAAATAGCACACCATTATCAATTTGGGTGGTAGGTACGGTATTCTAAAAAAAAGGGGCCACTTGATAATCGAATGACTTGGAAAATGCGCGCATTTCACAAGCTTTGGGATTTTCCTTATAGTCAATTTCGTGTCACTGATACGCAAAGCTCCCCGGCTTTTTAAGGATTCTCATAAGATTGAGATGGTATCGAGTTTAAATTACGCGTGATATGCCAAGTACGCCACGAGAAATAGGGGCATTGTATACCTTCGCTTTAGCCTTATTAATAAGATTCTGCCTGCAGTTTCGCCAGTGCCAAAAATAAAAGATCGTTGAACGATCTTTTATTTTTGGCATTGGCGAAACACATTGGCATTCACGATTTTTGGTCGATTTTTATTTTTTTACTCACACATAACGTGGCTATTTCTATATTGTTAGTGAATAACTTTCCGTATTGTATACCTTCGCTGTCTATTGTTAGTTTTATTATGAAGATTCTGCCCGCAGTGACGCCCGTGCGAAATATAAAGATCGTTTATATTTACGATTTCACCTGTATTTTTTATTTTTTTTTGCCGAGACTTAAATGTTTTAGCCTTCACTCACACATAACGTGGCTATTTTTTATGAATAACTTTTTAAAAGCGAATCAATCAAGATTATATTTTATGATAAAAGTATATCTAATTAATGTAGTGTACTTAGTGTTAAACTTATGCCGTTTTTTTTTTGTACTTGAAGCCGTTTAATTGTATTATGTTTTGCTTCAAGGAACAATTAAAATTAGCTCATGTTATTTTATTCAGGAATAATGTTACGTAATAATGCTATTATTATTAATAAATATACCTACTTATTCAAAATCTACACCGATTTTCTTGAAAGATTTTTTAGATTTTGTTCTTGAAAGATGAAAAGTGTGACATCAAACAAGAGTCAATCGTTTTCACATGTCGTAGACTTGGTTCCGGGAAAAAAATCGTCAAACCCATTAGGTAAAGGTTCAGTTTGTTCGGTCATCGATAAAATTTATCATACAAAAAGGAGTAGATGTTCTGAAGTAGGGTAAGTCTGAGTACCGGAATCTGAGTAGGTACACAATGATCTAGTTTTAATATGTGTTGTCTATATGAAAAGTCTTTGCACTCGGTGGTTCAGTGGTGGAGCACCCCGCTTCTGAATCCAGAAGTCGCAGGTTCAAATCCTGACACTGGCTCACGCCAATGACTTTTCGAAATTGTTTTCGGAAGTTATATGGGATAAATATCGATAACTGAAAAACTTTGTGACCGGTATGGCAATAGGTTCTCCACCTGTTCCATTTGGGATGTAAACATGACGGCGAGACGAGGCTTAAGAGGCGCTGCCTACACCTTCGGGTAACAAAGACGTGAAGTTATGTTATATTATATACAGTAAACATGAGTAGGTACTGATAGATAAATATTTCAAAATATTATGTCACGCTGATAAACAAGAAGATTATTATCCCATTAATTGTCAAACCATTTACATGATAATTTGGCCAAAATTATGATGCTGAGGAGTTTTAATCATAACAAAGATTTTGATCCCGACAAAGACAAATGAAAGTTTTAAAGAAGGCTTAAAAACTTGCGGCCACGAAACCAGCAAGGAAATAAAAGAAAATTAAATATCCTACAAAGTTTTTTTTCATGGGATAGGGGGGCAAACACCGTCCATAGATACCTGCAACACAAATAATGTACATAAACAGCCGACCTCTAAAATTGGATAGGGAAGGTGTCGCGAGTGGGATGGGAAGGAGAAAAGTTGGACTCCAGTTACCTCACTTAGCGAGCGAAACGTGGCATGAGCCACTTTACGTCGATATTCTGAGGGGTCGTAGAATTTCATCGATCGTGTCGGCCCATTCAAGCAGCAAACTGTGTGAGTACCGCTTAAGTAGTCTACTACGTGAATAATGAAGCGCGCTACTCAACGTATTTGCACTCCTTGAAAGTCTAAAGTTTCTTTGTATCAATTGTAGTGATACAATCAGAAACTGCTAAATCGGCTAAATTAATATTATAAGGCGTAAAGGGTAGGCGAGTTTTTGCGAACTATTTTAAGAACTACCAAACGGATTTAATATTCACCTCTAACTTAAAAAAAAATCATGCCTTTTTCTAACCGTAGGTATAGGCAGTGGCTGTTAAGCCTCGACTCGCCGTTATGTTTACGTCCCAAATGGTGGCAAACCGGGCGCATCATACCGGGCAAAAAGTTTTCTGTCATCGATATTTATCGCACATCTTCCGAAAATAATTACGAGAAGTCATTAGTGTGAGTCTAGATTCGAACCCACCACTTTTTGATTCAGAAGCTGAGTGCTTGACCACTGGACCACCGAGACTAAACCATAAAATTAAATTAAAATATCATAATATTATTTTTGATAATGGTGAGGTGATGTTAGGAGCCTTAAAAATCGACGCGCGTGCATGAAAAGAGTTATGAAAGTTAACGAAGCGAGTGAGGTGTGTAACAATCGTGCCTCATGGCGCTCTATTCTCTCTGCCTACCCCACAAAGGATTTGGCGTGAAGTTATGTATGTATGTATATATTATTTCTGAGTGATGTGTTGTATACTGGTTATGTTGTAATTATATAACATTTATAATATCCGCTTGCTTTGGGACTGCAAATTTAATGGTGGTTGGTTAATTGAGTTCCCGTTGTAGTTTGTAAGTGGATGGTGGGGGGGATGTAGTAAGCTCTGTCCCCGCTTGTTAGATATCGGGTCAAGGGGTTCCGTGTCGCTGCTTTTGTACGTCTTCACTTATATTCGGTGCTTGTTTTAAAATACAAACAAAAAAAAACAAAAGTTTTACGTGTTAAAAATAAAATTTAAAATGAAAATCAAATATTGTAAACACTATTCGCTGCGTGAATGAGCTGGTGAAATACTACGAAATCAACGAAAATGGCTCATGCCGCATTTCGCTCGGTGAGAAATTTATCCCAAGGCGTAAACCCTTCTCACTCCACTTTTGACGCGCTTCATATTCCATTATAATGGCTGGAAACGGAACTGTAACACTATCTGTATTCAGGTGTCCATGGGCGGCATTTGTTGCTTGCCATCGGGAGACACGCCTGCTCGTTTACCCATAGTAAAAAAAGTATATATCATAAGTCGTATATACCTGTACAAAATCTCGGTGGTCCAGTGGTCGAGCTGGCACTTCTGAATTAAGTAATCATGGGATCAATTTCGGGCTTACACCAATGCCTTTTCAGATTTATTTTCAGAAGTTATGTATGATGAACATCGATGACTGATAAAATTGGGACCGGTGTACCGGTGTTTTGCCACCTATTCCATTTGAGACATAAATATTCAGCGAGTCGAGGCTTAACAGCTCCTGCCTACACTTTCAGGTAGAAAAAGCATGAAATTATAAAATAAAATAATTGTATTATTTGCATATCATTATGATGCTGCATAATTCCTCTCTAGAGAATAATGACCCACAATATCTTCCCGAAAGTGTTGTGTTTTAAAAATTATGTGTATATTGATGGCTAACAAAATTATTACACTACATTTATGTTTCTTCTGGCTACCCCACAAGGGACTTAGTCTGAAGTTAAGTAAGAAGTATTTTATTTTAGTGGAGAGTATAAAATAAACCAATATTGAGTATGATACATTTGAAAGTTACAGTATTTTGGCAATAAAATAATATGTTTTCACCTGGTGTAGTTAACATATATACCAGTAGGTCTGGGTTGAAATAAAAAAAAATAGGTCTCACATAATATTTATTTCAACCCAGATCTACCGGTAATGTAAAAATACTGGTAAATACATACACACATTGCTTCGCGCCAAGTCCCTTGTGGGGTAGACAGAGAGAACAGAGCGCCTTAAGTAGCACGATGCTTACCCTTCTTGGTTGAATCTTTTACTATGATTACAGTTTAGTACAATAGGTTTCAATATATGAAATTGGAATTGAAATGAAATAATAAAATTAAATATTTCGTATAAGTATTTATGACGAGCCTCGTGGTGCATTGGTACCGACTCCAGAATCGAGGTTAGCGGGTTCGATTCCCACCCGAGTACAAATATTTGTGATAAGCATGAATGATTGTATGGCGTCTGGGTGTTTTTCTTTGTATTATAAGTATGTATTTGCAAAAGAAAAGGATATATGTATTATTATCCGTTATCTAGTATCCATTGCACAACCATTTAGTTGCTTTATTTGGAACTAGAGGGCGCTGTGTGATTTGTGTCCAAAATATTATATTATTATTCTATCAGTATAATGAAATTACAAAATCAGTAACTAATGTCATTGTAATGATTGAATTGCGTGACTATGGCAAAGGCTATTGCGACATTATCTATTTAGCTCCGCCCATACTATCGTTATTTTACACCTTGAAGATTTGAAATATTGTCTGAGTGGTTTAATGATTCAGAGCTCTGATTCTGGTCTAAATAACTTGAAGTTTATAAAAAAAAATATTAATTATAATCACAAAACTAAAAGGAAACACTACAAATGTAATTTAAAAGCTAAAGGAGGCCCCTATATTAGGGTGGCGCAAAAAAACCGACTATTTTTGTTTTTTGAGTCTCCAATGAAAAAATGTTAGTTTTTGATGTTTTAAGAGCCCTCTCCAAAGGACAGCTCAAAAAAAATTTTTAAGAGGTCGCTCCAATTTTTTTTAAATTTCAAAAATCGTCGAAAATCGATTTTTTTTTTTTTTTTTTCTCGTTACGGTATAATTTTATAGACCAAAAAAAATAAGTTTCTGAAAGTTTCAGTTAAAAATTTTAATTTTGAAAGGTCGCTCATAATTTTTTTTAATTTATTAGTAAATGACTTTAGATTTTTTCGAGCGACCTTTTAATATTAAAATTAAAATTCCGGCCATTTTTTTTCCTTTATTTAGTACAATAATCTATAAGAATACACCACGAGATGAACTAAAAATCAAGAATAACAAAAAAAACACAATTTTTTTCTAATTTTCTAATTTTATTTTGAGCTGTCCTTTGGAGAGGGCTCATAAAACATCAAAAACTAACATTTTTTCATCCGAGATTCAAAAAAAACAATAGTCAGTTTTTTTGCGCCACCCTACCCTATATCTTATTTACATACCGCGCGGTTGTAGATATTTAATTCAAAATTAAAGCCGAGTTGTAATATTGTATGATAATATTATCGTGACGCAGAAGGAGCCTGCTAAATAAGGGACAGCTATTTGTATATAAATTTTAGGTACTGACAAATTATCTTCTCTCTGTCTCTATTTCTAGAAAATTATCAATAGCTTGCTTGTTTGTTTGAACTTACCGCTTATCTCAATAACTACTGGTTCGAATTGAAAAATTATTTTAGCTTTAGGTTTAAGGTAATATATCATCACCCTTTGATTAATAGCGGAGCGGAGCAAAAACATTTTTAGTGAAAAGTGTATAAAATATGACGGCACGAAGTTCGCGCGGTCTCCTAGTCATAGATACGTTTAATTTCCAATATGGTTCTGTGCAAAATACTTTCAAGAATTAATAACGCTTAGATAATAATTCGAACTGAAGCCGCGTTTCACCATTTACCCTGATCATGATGATGCTATTAAGATAATCGTATCTCGCGATGGCCAAGATTATTATCTTAACGCTCACTTGGCCCAACACAATGGACAGAATAATTGGAATTACTTTATCGTTGAGTTTACTTTACTAAATTGAACTTAAATATAATTTAATTTAAAATAGATCGACGTCTCTACATAAATCAAAGTCGCTTTTCACTGTCTGTCCCCTTATATGTTTATATCTTTAAAACTTTGCAAGTGATTTTGATGCAGTTTTTTTAACAGATAAATAAAATATATAGGTGTGAAATAAAGATATAAACTACCCTGTTTATATCTATAATTTATGCGTAATGTTTTAAGAAAAAGTGATAATTTTCGAGATTTAGGACTCTAATAGTGAACGCTGGCTGAACTCTAAGTGATAGATCAAAATAATGTACTACTTCTAAAGAAGATTTATAAATAATTAGATACGCGATGGCATATGTCTTAGACGTATATCTTTCAGGCATACACTGCAATGGCCTTATATATTTACTTTATACTTTATATCTTTACTTTTACCCGTAACAAAGTTCGTGGGGTCAACTAGTTTCAAATGTAGCTGAAAAACTAACGTGAATTCTTCATTAAAGCAGCAGATGGGTGTGATGAATCTTTGTACTAGAAACAAGTAAAAACTACGCTGTCGTTTTTAATATTACTTTTACTAACGCATAATAAGATAATTTACTTATGTGGTAGTAGGAGAAGTTTTTCTAGGTATATAAATAAGATAATTAATATTGTAATTGAAATAAATTAAATGTACAATAGTCCTTTCAGCAGCTCACTAAGGATAACTTAATGGAATATTAAGGGTAGTCTTAGGGGGGAGTTCCGGCACCTGGATAAGATACGAGTACATTAAAGACGTGACAACTGTTGCATATTTCAGTCCAGCGTTTACTTAAATTTAATGTAACATAGAATTAGAGTTTGAAAGCTTACTTGTTTTAGGGCAAAGCTTGCAAGTAAACTAGAGAACATATGCAGCTAACACTGCCCATGGACATCTGAAATATTGTAAGACTCACAGTTTGCTGCCAGCCGTTAAGATAGAATAATCAGAGATTTGTGAGGGATTTTTGCCATAATCGCCACGCTTGGCAGGCGGGTTGGCGATCGCAGTGGGTCTTGGTTTTTCGATAGAGAATGCTGCTGCCCATTCTCCTAGTTTTCTGTTAGTCGCCTCTTACGATACCCCTTTGGATGCGAAAGGCACAGGACTGTTAGGTGTGGCGTTCCATGGGATAGTCTACATCCAACAGTACATATCAAAGGGCTGATGATGAAGAAGAGATACATCTTTCACCGGAAAGAACGAAACGTTCCACAAGTCAAGCAATTTCTTACGAGGTTGTGGTATTTAACTGACCGAGCCAACTCTTTGATAGAGGCCCTGGCTCTACCGCCATGTATGGAACTTATATATCTGATTTTCCAATTATTTTTAAGGCTGTTACCTAAAAATAATATTTGGAAGTATTACTAGTCGTATTAAACTCCTGAAAATGTACATCAGTAACCTGCACACATAAAGCAATTATTAGCATTCACTTAACTTGGTAGCGAGTTGTATTGAAATTGCTCGCCGTTATTTAACCGAAACTCTGTACATTAATTCTACGCTCAACTCAGATTCGACAAAGTTAATAACTAATTTCACCGTGGAATCGGAAACAATTTGCAAATAACAACGAAGCCTCATAATTTCGCTTCTCACCTTTGCTCGCCGCTATTGTTTTACTCCAATGGTGATTCACTCGTTTTATAAATCAAATGGATTTATGGCATCTCGTTATATTCAAATCTTAACTTCTGCGCTGGTAAAAAGTAGCTAAATTGTCTTAATGATACTGATAAAAAATATATTTGGTTTACTATATATTTTTCAGAGTTTAGCTCTTACAAAAACCATTAAAAAATGTCCTTCCTATTTAACATAATAATATAGATGACCGAATCAACGTTGTTTCTCAGAAATTGAACTGTGGTTCAAATGTTTTTTTTTAATTAATTGCTAATTGCAATTAGAAAAAAAGAAATAGCTATAGTTATTAATTTTTTGTAACGTTTTCAGTTACGGTCTTCAAGCTTAACAGCCACTGCCTACACCTTCGGGTAGAAAAAGGCGTGAAATTATGTGCGTGTGTTATGTTTTCAGTAAGTAGAGACAATATTTTAATTTCAAAATGATAATTCTAAAAATGTTCATTTGTTTGTTCTGAGTTAATTTTGTATTTACTAGACTATACTAATGAACCTTTCAGATAACGGATATTGTGAGGAACAAGATAGGACTATTTTGATATTTTATATATTTTTTTCCCTTTTTAGGAGAGTGACTCATATCTCATCTATCACTCAAAAGGTTTGCTGGTGGAAACCTCAATGGTTAGTTAAGCTCGTCTACGATACGGTGCGAACATTTGTTGTAAATTTATATTATTCTGTAATTCTGTATTTGTGTATAATAAAGTATAATTACATAACATAACTTCACGCCTTTTTCTACCCGAAGGTGTAGGCAGTGGCTGTTAAGCCTCGACTCGTCGTTATGTTTATGTCCCAAATGGAAGAGTGGCGAACCTATTGCCATACTGGGCACAAAGCTTTTCAGTCATCGATATTTATCACACATAACTTTCGAAATTAAATTCGAAAAGTCATTGGTGTGAGCCAGGATTCAAACCCGCGACCTCTTGATTCAGAGGTGGGACGCACCACTGGACCACTGAGACTAAGTATAATTAATAAAAAAAATGACTAATTTAAGATATAATATTTGTAAATTTGTGAGGAAGTCTGTTAAAAATATACATCTTGTTAAAAGTTCGTCATATTATATAAAATACTATAATAAGATGAAGACTTAATCTGATTACGTGGTCAATTACTATGAAGGATATATATTGTGCTTGCGGACTTTGCGAACAGGGGCGGTAAATGAAAAAACTTTTCTTACTGGAAGTGACCAATTTCTTCGTTTAAGTTTTGATATCATAAAATTATCTCCCAATTGCTAATAAAGTATATTTATGTCTCCATAAAGCCACAGTCTTACACCTTCACAACTTTAAATTTTGAAGGAGTACAAAGCGTAACCACGTATATTTGAATCAATATAGGTAAAAAGGCAGTGAAATTTAGGTAGCTAGCCAGTTGTCATGAATTAGGCACAGTTTCATCATTATTAGCCTACATCAGTCCACTTCTGGATGTAGGTATCTCCTAATATGCACCACTGAGTCCGATCTTCGACTCTTCTTGTCCAGTCGATGCCTGATCTGCGTATCTTATCACTTCAACGAACGAGCGAAAAAAACGAACGAGGTATGTAAAAATTGTGCCCAGCTTTTCTGTTCTCACTGCTAGTGCCATAAGCGGCTTGGTATGAAGTTATGTGTAACATATTTTGCTTAAAACCATACCAATGTGTTATCACGGTGGCGTAGTGGGTCAGCTCCCCGTGAACAAACATAGAAAACTGATTCGAATCCTGAATTTTCTGATATAAGCCATAACTATTGATGATTGACAAAATCGTGGTTAATATATGTTGATAGGTTACGCTAATTAATAACATAAGCATTGCCATTCAGCGTGGCAATGCGGCCAGTCTTCTGGGCACGCTGCCAGTAGACCCAGATGCGGAGAAATTTGATTTCAGGTAGTTTTTTAATTGTATATATTGTAAATAATGTAATTAATTTATTTGTTCTTATTATTGTAAATAAATATTAATAACATAATTAATAAGACTCCGCTGTTATCCCAAATTGTAAAAAATTATAAAGTCCAATCACGAAAATAAACAGTCAATCAGTTGACAAAATTCTGGTCACGTTCATTCTTATTATAAAATTAGCAATTTATTTATATTATTATTACAAGCACTTAACTAAACACTGATCTAAAATATAGGTATATAAAAGATAATTGTATGTTTTAGAGGCTGAATTTAAATTTCAAATAGGAAGAACGTAGTCGTTTTGGTGGTCCGGATGCCACTCGCCTTTTGAATCAAAAAGGTCAAGAATCAATTTGGTACTTGACCCTAGAACTACGGCTGAAAGTACAATAGTTTTTTCTTAAAGATATAATTACTGACGTTGAAAAAACTGTTTAACTTTTTCGCAAGAGAGCAGATCAGCAAGATAAAAAAGACTTGAGTAGTTATATGAATAAATAAAATTAGCATGTAAACACTTAATCCAAAAATAGATCAAAAGGAATGTTAACTATGTAACACAGTTAACAGAACCAGTAACGAATACCAACTCATCCATCCATTGATAATCTAATCATTAATCAAAGCTATTCGTTCACAGTTTAGAGAAGACTGAATTTCAAAGCAGCAGAATCAGTGTCTTGCGAATGCACATATGGAGAACTAGTGGAGTGTGTATATTTAAGTAAATGTAACATAACACAACTCAGTAAATTACGGTTGGATAAACATGAAAATAAACTATAGTCAAATTAGCACTTTAACATCAAAAACCTTACCAATGGTTTCCATAGTTTAGTGGCTTGAATTTCGGAGTTCCCTTTGAGGGTTGCTGAGTATGGGTGTAAACACCGTAAACTTTTTGAAAATTGTGAGTAACATCGACGTATCCAGACATAATTTTTTGTACAGTAGCTTACATATATTTTAACAAAACGGTACTAAGAATCACCAAAATTGTCAGTCGTAAATTTCAATATCCAATCAAATCCCACACAAACTTTCTTCAAACGTAAACCACCATTATATTTGTTACAAAATACACGGCATCGCGAATCGAAATGGCTGTATGTCACGGCATAGCCTGCGGTAATCTAAGTTGGCAACCAATGCAGTATAATCTGAAACTTGATAGAATATCTTCAGCAATCATCCCTTGATAATATTATTTGTGTAAAACCATTGCATGACTCTCATGCCCAAAAAGAATTGGTGCTGTAACATGTACATATTTGTAATATACTGCCAATAATACACAAATACTACTACAAATACTGCCAATAATAATTTAACTAAACAGTAACAATTTAACAGCCGTTGCTTAAACCCCGAGGTGTGGGCAGCGGCTGTTAAAAGCCTCGACTCGCCGAATCATAACGTTACATGGAATATGGAAAATGGAATAGGTGGCCATTACACCGGATACAAAGTTGTCATTCACCGATATTTGTAAAAGGATTCCGAGAAATCATCGATATAAGTCAGAAATCGTTCCCACAGCTTGGGATCAGAAGTTAAGAGCTCGAGTACTGGACCACTGAGACTGTAACTTTAACTTATTATAAATATATATTTATCAATATTTAAGTCTCGGTGATCCAGTGCTCAAATTCGCGCTGCTGAATCAAGAGGTCATGGTTCGTCGACTTCGGGCTGACAACCGATGTCTTTTTGGAAGTTATGTGTGATTAATATCCATGGCTGATAACATTATGCGGGGCATAAAAAATCAGGGGTAAAAAGGCATGGAATTTTAAATAAAATATTAATATTATTATTAAATTAATATTATTTGACAACGTATTCATATAATTTAAATATTTACTCTAGATCATCTACTTTGTCGTTTTGCTAGTCTGGTAGTCGAGCACCCCATCCCGCCCTTGAATCAAGTAATTGCGAAATAGAATCTTGGCTCGCAATAATGACTGTTTGGAAGATATACAATACAATACAATATTCTTTATTGTACACCAAAACAAAAGAATACATATATATTATAGACACACAAAGAACAAAACTAATGCACAAACGGCGGTCTTATCGCTATCGGCGATCTCTTCCAGACAACCTTTATGGACAAAAAACAAGAAGTTAGGGTAGTCGTTGTAACAAAAT
Organism: Euproctis similis; assembly: GCA_905147225.2. Taxonomy (NCBI): domain Eukaryota; kingdom Metazoa; phylum Arthropoda; class Insecta; order Lepidoptera; family Erebidae; genus Euproctis; species Euproctis similis. The sequence goes on from LR990106.1 coordinate 21,814,907, forward strand.
TAGATTATAAATAGAAAAGTACAAAATAATAGTAACAATAGATAGATTACAGTAGATTCAACAAAACAATAAATATAATGTAATAAGATATATAGCATAGTACATATACATAAAGCTTAAACAACACATATACATAAATACATATAAATACACATACACATATATTTAAAAATATAAACATACATATATATTTGTGTTAAATATAATGAGGATGACTGAAAAGCTTGTTCCCGATGTGTATTATTAGGTTCTTCGTCGTATATCATTTGGGGCTTAGAAATTCTGCAAGTCAAAACGTAGCAACTGCTACATATACCTTCAAGTAGAAAAAAGCGTGACGTTACATTAAATAAACTTTATTCAATAATAATTCTTATAATATTGATTTCCATTGCTAAAATATTATCTATAATAATGCTGATAAGAAACAGAGTGATACAATAAATCAACAAAATCAAAATCAAAAAGTTGCCTAGCATGTTCTCGTTTAAACGCAGTATCAAAAAATTGTATCTGGCATCTCTTCCCGAGTGTACTGAATAACGTCTTATTTTTGCGTATTTATGTATGGGTGTGTATGTTTATGTATTTATATATGTATTAGCATGTAAGTATTATGTAAGTCTTGTACTAGTACGTATATTTAGTCTCTTTATTGCGTGTAATGTATGTATGTATATTAGTGAATAGTTATGCAGTATATTAATATATTTCCTGTATATGTATAGTACATATATATTTATTAATTATAATTATATTTTATTTATTTATCTCAAGTTTTATCTTTTAAAATTTTAAATTTATTTTTGTTTGTTGTTTGTGTACCTAGTAAGGATCTATCCCATTAACCCTAAGGTCAACTGGCAGAAAATGCCTCATGGCATTAAGTTCGCCTTATGTACTGTTTCTATGTATATGAAGAATAAATAAATAAATAAATATAATTATGTAATATTTCGTAGTTTGAAATATTTCAATACGGTAAAAGGGTATTTAAAATGTGCAGAACTTTTAACTTTTATACCGGAATGAATTATCATCTGCGCGAGTACCAAGTTCTATTGAAATCCCTTGCCCAACATTTCGGCCGAAACTCTGTACATTAATCTACGTTCAACTCAGATTCCGCAAAGTTAGGAACTAATTTCACCGTAAAATCGGAAACAATTTGCAAATAACAACAAGCCTCATAATTTTGCCTCCTCTCACCTTTTCCGCTATTATGTTTTGCTCCAATCGTGATTTCTGATTTTATTTTTATTACCTCATTCAACGTCGAATAACCTTTGGTTTTTTAATCCTCATGTGTAGGTAGCATTTGTAGACGTAAAATATTTTCTGAACCAGATATTTAGTTTTATGGAATATACAGAAATGGTAGGATTTATTGGCTTAAATCAGCTTACAAACACTTCTGTACATCACATTTAATTTTCTTATTGAAAATTAAATGTGATGTAGCTTTTTGAACTAGTCTTTGCTGTTTTAACGACCACATTTGTTTCTGGATTCCTTTTAGATGATAAATATTAGTTTGCCGTATTATTTATACATCTTTATACAATAATTCTTCTACGCGTGTATTGACAGTGGGCTCCCTTTTAACGGCTGGACTGATAAGAGTGATTTTTTTTGTGTGTGTTCAAGTGGATTTGAGGATGATTTATATTTACAATGATTTTTTATTATAACCAATTGTTTTTTTTAATGATGTTATTTCAAAATAAAATAAATAGTAAAATTATTACATTATTTGTCTCTTTATATTTACATACATACATACATAACTTCACGCCAAATCCCTTGCGGGGTAGGCAGAGAGAACAGAGCGCCATAAGGCACGATTCTTACACGCCTCACTCGCTTCGTTGACTTTCATAACTCTTTACATGCACGCGCGTCGGTTTTTGATGCTCCTAACATCACCTTCCTCCAGAATACGTTCTATTTGGTCACGGAATATGTGTCTTGGCCGTCCTCGACACCTACATCCATTTGCTTTTGCATTGTATATCTGCTTAGTCAGTCTTGCAACATCCATTCTTTCTACATGTCCAAACCATCGGAGTATGCCCTTTCTTACGTTTACACCGACACTCTATTTCAAACCAACTTCCTTCCTTACAACATTGTTTTCTATGCGGTCAGCGAGAGTCACTACGCAGATTATGCTCAGTGCCCTCATTTCATAAGTTAGTTCTAAAACATATGGTAACAGTTTATAGTTATAAAATTATCAAAATAAAGTATGCAGAGCCTTAAGCGGTATTCATCAGAACACAGCTGTTTGTAAAGGCAAGGTTAAATAGGCTTGAAGAGGTCCCACCAGTTGTTTGTTAACGTCAATAAATGGGGGTTGGATGTACCAACCCTTTTGCCCCAATAATGTTCATATATCCGACATATTGGAAACTTTGACCTTCCATGATAAAACCGAACAGTGCCTCAGTGTAACAATATATTTATTAAAGGCATATGTCGTGTAGTATCGAGATTCAATGAATTTATATAAGCACATACAATTAGTGACTGAAAGCTTTGTGCCCGGTATGGCAATAGGTTCGCCACATATTTCATTTGGGACGTAAGCATAACTGCCTAAACTTTCGGGTAAAAAAGGCGTTTAACGTTTATGTTTTTATGTATATAAAATTAGATCTATTAAAGTTAACCTTTAATAGATCTAATTTTATATACTTTGTGCCCGGTATAACAATAGGTTCGCCACCTTTTCCATTTGGGACTTAAACATAACGGCAAGACGAGGCTTAACAGCCGCTGTCTACACCGTCGGGTAACAAAAAGCGTGAAGTTATGTTTTTTTGTTGTATAATCCATAAAGAGTTGTTTTAATGTTACTCACACTTGGTCGGTTTTTATTTTAATTTTAAACGAGAGGAGCTTTTTATTTTTAAGCGACTTCGAAAAAGAAGTAGGTTCCCAATTCGTCTGTATGCATGAATTTTTTTTTATGTCTGTTCACCAATATATTTGTCAATTATGGGCGTCAATTATTTGAAAATTTTGACAATTGTCACCTACTATTGAAGTCGGTGCGGGTTACACCGTTACACCTTCGACTACTGTGCGTGTCATGCAAAACAATAGACTAGGCTCGCACTGACTCCAAAAATAAGTAACGATTATAAATAATTTAATAGTTATAGCTGACATTATTAAAGTATTACGTTTTGTATATTGTATTAAGTAGACAAATGTTTTACTTATGTTTTTTATTGCTTTTAGTTATGAAGGTAGGTACTGTTTTCGTCTTTTTAAGATTTTGTCGTTTGTGTTTCTAGAAGTCGACTTAACTTATTTATCTCCAAGACTTTCGCGAATCATGTTCATGACACTAAAACAAACTTTAGGATTTTATCGCGTTTATTTATTACCAATTTTATTAATTTGCCGACGATTCGAACTCTTTACAGAGATGATGAACTCGTGAAAATGATCTCTGTAAAGAGTTATAATCGCGATAAAATCCTAAAGTTTGTTTTACTGTCATCGACTTAACTATTTTTTGAGTAATTTCATTGTGAAGAAATTTGTTTTTTTTTTATTGTTTTTTTTTATAACAAATAAGTATTTTAGAAATGATAAACACATCGCTTCTTATGTAGATGAACAAAACTTGTAGGTAGTATACGATAAATATAAGTAATCCCAAATTTCTTCCCTTCTCCGAGATTCCTTGTTAGCAACTTATTCAGATAACGACAAAAGTCAATTACTGTGAATCATATAATGTCCTGACTTTGCAAACTGGAGCACCTAATGAAAAAACTTTCTTGCTGTGAAGGTAATCAGTTCCTTTATCTAAGTTTTCGTCTTATAGAATCATTTCTCATTTCGATGTGAGCTTACAATTACTTTATTTTGGTCTAGTAAAATTCGTAATTCTTTTCTATGATAAAATATAATTTCATGGCAATAAGTACACATAGGTATAAGTAGCGGCTGTTTAGCTGCAACTCGCCGAATTTTGACATCCCAAATGGAATATATAGCAGAACCTATTGCCATGCGACGGGAACAGTGCTGTCAATTATTGATATTTCCAGACATTACTTCCGAAATGAATTCTAAGAAGTTCTTGGTATGAACACGGATTCTATTCCAGGACTACATGCTAGACAAGCGCTGAGCTCGACCTTCTAGCCCACCTAGACGTGACAAAAAGCTCAACTCTTCATAAATATAAGTTCCAGAAAAAGTCAGCGATTCTCATTAAAGACAATTGAATGTTCATCCGTTTTCGAAAAAAAGTTTACTAATCAGCAACCAATATATAAGAACTTTTAGGCTTTCGCGTTGCATATTACTTAGTGATAATGATGAACGGGAATTAACGCGACACTTTTTTAGGTAAACAAATATTTACCTTGATTAGCTTGACGTTTCGGCCAGGTTGCACTGGCCGTGGTCACAAGCAGACTGAAGTGGCGCCCTCACGACTCCGTAGATGAGGTAGATGTTTGTATATCTACCCTCATCGCTTGGTGCTGTTTTTTCTTCATTTTTCTAAATACCGTCACACTACACTTATAACGTCCCTATTCTGTACGCCCTACGACGCGTGTCTATTCTGATAGATTAGCCGACTGTGAACTAATCACTGGATCGAGTTCGACCATCCGGAAGTCCTCTCCAATGATCGCCACTATTATCCAAGAGCTGTGCGTGAAGCGATTGAAATTAAAAAACACAAGAATTTCAATCGGGAGGATGGATTCAAGCTCTCCGCAACATGGAATCCAGTGATTAATAAAATAGTAACACCTCGCTTTAGTTCACAGTCGGCTAATCTATCAGAATAGACACGCGTCGTAGGGCGTACAGAATAGGGACGTTATAAGTGTAGTGTGACGGTATTTAGAAAAATGAAGAAAAAACAGCACCAAGCGATGAGGGTAGATATACAAACATCTACCTCATCTACGGAGTCGTGAGGGCGCCACTTCAGTCTGCTTGTGACCACGGCCAGTGCAACCTGGCCGAAACGTCAAGCTAATCAAGGTAAATATTTGTTTACCTAAAAAAGTGTCGCGTTAATTCCCGTTCATCATTATCACTAAGCAATATATAAGATTTAATGTGTACCTATACTTTGTTCTGTACAGTTTTATTTACAAAATAATTATATTTATAATGTGTAATAACACTACCGATGATTGAATAAAAAACTTAATTGCGTTTCTCTGTGAAAGAAACAACATTTAAAGCTATTTATTTCTATTTTTATTAATTGGTTTATTTAAAAGCGACACAATTATAACACCGCGTGTCCTTAGAAAGAAAATTGTACCTAGTATTGACAGCAATAACACTCATGACATCTAGATGTGCGTTCAAAAACTATATTATATCTAGTTCACAAACTTACAATTACTAAACTAAAAGAAGAATCATTCATGTACTTCATTTACATCTCCCCACCAAGGAGTATAAAACTGCAAGTAATAACAGCCAGTACAGTACTCATTGAATTAGGCTGTGACATGGAACAAGTTTTGTAATGTGGAAAAGATTGGACTCTGACTTTTTATATCCTGTATTTATTTTATATATTGAATTTGATAACTTTTCTATGATTTCAAAAGGACCTATTTTCAATTCAATCCCAATTTTTTTATAGTATATTGTATTTTTATATATAAGACTATTTTTGTTTTGTTTTAAATCTTGGTTGTTTTCTTGATCATTTTTTATTTCTTGAAGTTCAATAAAATTCACAATTTTCAAAATATCTTCTTGATTATCAGACGGTTGCAATACAGGATTTCTGCTCAAACTATCTGCTTCTAAATTATTTTTTCCTGGGGAGTATATCACTTCAAAATTGAATTGAGACAAATAATATGCAAGATCTCCTAACTCTTCGTCAGTCCTAGCTTTTATGTTCATTTTTTCTAACGGTTTATGGTCTGAGAATACCGTAAACTTTTTCCCTATAAGCCAATGTTGCCAATATTTGACTGCCTCTTTTATTGCTAGGCACTCCAGATAAATAGCCTTTTTCCGTATTTGTGAATCATTCAATTTTTTTGAAAAATAAGCACATGTCTTTTCATCACCATTCTGTTGTAACTGTTTTAATACTGCTCCTATACCTTGTATACTGGCATCTGTATAAATTCTGATCGGGAGGTCTGGATCAAATATTGTCAAGATCGGTTTCTTGCAAAGTAGTTCTTTTATTGCTTCAAATGATTTTTGACAGCTATCTGACCAATTAAAATTTTGATATTTTCTTAACAAATTGTGTAATGGATCTAATGTAATTGAAATATTTGGCACATATTTACCATAAAAATTAATTTTACCAAGAAATTGTCTTACATTTTTTGGTGTCTTAGGGATAGGAAACTCTTTTATTGCAATTAAATTATCCTTTAAAGGGGATATAGTATTGTTCTTTATTATATGACCTAAATATTTAACGGAGTCTTGTACAAAATTACATTTGGAAAATTTTAATTTGAGTCTTTCTAATGATATTGCTTCCAACAACAACTTTAAATGTTGAATATGATCTGCAAATGTCTGTGAAAAAACCAGTATATCGTCTATGTAATTTACGGTGAAGTCAGTAAGTTTATGTTTTCGTATGATACTACTCAATATCCTCTGAAATATAACAGGGGAAGTTTTCAATCCAAAAGGTAGACATGTCCACTGATAGTGTCCTTGTTGGGTAACAAATGCTGTTTTTTTTCTATCTTCTATTTTTAATGGAATGGACCAGAAAGCTGAATTTATATCTAGCGTTGTGAAAAACCTGCAGTTTCTGGTTTTTACCATTAAATCTTCAATGAGTGTAAAAGGCTGAGATTGTGGTACCACTATTTTAATTAAGTCTCGAAAATCTATACAGAGTCTTGATTTCTTACCTTCATCTTTTTTAAATGCTAGTGTTACTGGGGCGGCAAAAGGACTATATGACTCCTCTATTATATTGTTTTCTAATAATTTATCTTTAGCAAACAGAGAGTTATAAGTACTTATCAAGTTTTGTATCTGTGATTGTTTTTCTACATTTAAGTGATTTATGGATATGTCAAAGTTTTTTACCACTATATTCTCATTGAAATTTATTTTAAATGGACTATTATTTTTTATTTTAGTTTTCTCAATGAAATTTTTATTTTTACTTTTTATCTCACCTGTAAATTCAGGAATTGTTTGAGTCTTTTGTATATTATAGTTATTTTGATTGTTACCTGCTAATTTGCAGGAATTTGTTTGTAATTATTTGTTTCTTTAGTATGATTTTCAATTATTAAGTTTTGAGTAATGTTCAGACCTTCATTTTGTGTTAAGTGAAATGCCTTTATACAATCTAAACCGATTAAGAAATCATAACTAAAATTTTCTTTATCTATAACAAAAACAGTCATACTTTGTTCAATATCAAAAATTTTTATTTTTAATGTAACTGTTCCTATTGATTTTTTAACGCCATTAATTGTTTTTAAACCTAGATTATTTTCATTCTTAAAATTTAAGCTTCTTAAAGAAAGTAACTTAGAATTGATTAAAGATACATTATAACCTGAATCATAAATTCCTGACGTTTCTAGAGTATCATTTATTAGTAATTTGATTTTAATTAATGGCGGAACTATTAGTTTTTTGGTTCGGTTTCATTTAATTCAGCTTCTAACTCAAAATTATTCACACTTCTTATGTGGTCTTTTTTTTGTTGTTCAATATTTTTATTTTTAAACCAACATAAAGATTCCAGATGATAGCGGGATCCCCTGTTTTCTTTCTCACAAATCGGACAAGGTTGTAACCTATTTTTTTCATATTTTCCTTTAAAATTATTTTCACAATTTTCTATTTTCTTATCTGGAATCTTTTTGTTTGTTTTTATCAAATGTTCTAAACCTCTAAGACTATTAAACAAATCTTCAGTTTCCCTTAAACAATGTCTATCAATTTTATCTGCAATGAAATTTGGTAGACCAATAACCATTAGATCAATCAATGTAGTTTTATCTATAGATTTATTTATTTCAAGCAATAATCTTTCTTTTCTTAATGCATAGTCTAGTAAAGTGCCCTGCCTATATTTAAATAACATTGCATACCTGACCGGAGTCCAACCTTTATCCGCATAAGTCTCACAAAACAGTTTTCTCCATGTTTTCCATTCTGAGTTTATGGTATGTTTTATTAGCATGGAACTATACCAATCTTTGCATGAATCATTCAAGAAAAGTTTAAAAATTTCTACTTTCTTTACATCCTCTGTAATTTCAAAACGCATACATTCTGCTTCAAAATTATTCAACCACTGTAACGTATTAGATGTTTTAGCACTGAATTTATCTATCACAAATTTTTCTGACAAGTTTGTTAGGTTCTGAGGTTTAGATACTCCTATCTTCTTTTCAGCAAAACTATCCAATATTTTTGACAAAGCGTCTTCTGTGATTCCATAAGAAGGACCTGGTTTATGGTCTTCTATTATAAATTCTTCCAATAAATATCCTCTGAACTGCATATTGCCATCCTGATCCATATATGTATCCTTCATCTCCGGTGACATAGAAATGTATATTTGTCTTTTTTCATGTCTCTTTTGTAATGTTGTCTTTATTGTCTGATATACCTGAGATTTATATATTGTTTCATGCAAATTTACCGGTTGAAATTTCTCCGGAATTTTAAAAATATGTTTGTCATCCTTTGTGATTGAGGTTATACAAATTATATTGCTCTTTGTATCTTCAGCAGCCATCACCTTAAATTCGAACTTTAATTTCTCCATAGTCCCTTCAATAGCTATGCAAATATTGTTTTATAATGTGTAATAACACTACCGATGATTGAATAAAAAACTTAATTGCGTTTCTCTGTGAAAGAAACAACATTTAAAGCTATTTATTTCTATTTTTATTAATTGGTTTATTTAAAAGCGACACAATTATAACACCGCGTGTCCTTAGAAAGAAAATTGTACTGTTAAGGGCGCTGTGTGTATTATGTTCAAGATATTATAGATATTACTTTCTTTTTACGCTTAAATTTTACATTAAATCCAATGTAATACTCATTTGAATTGGTCGAGATTAACAATTATCAATTATTCATACTGAATAATCACAATACGTACACAAAGTTTCATGCGGGCAGGTTTGGGCAGCGTCCATTATACCTCTGTATAAGCCCAATATAATATTTGTATGTCAGGTGGCCAGCTAACCTTTGTATCAGGTATAATGATGTGAGTCTCTGATTTACCTTACAATACTGCCAGAAGACTATCTGAACAGTCTTTATTTTTATCCACATTTGAATCCGAGAAGTCCAAGTTAGAAACGGAAAGCTAAACTACTTTCAACAGTGGTAGAGCCAAGTAGTTAGTGAAATACCACTCTTTTGCCCTGCAATGTCATAAAAAAAACTACTAAACCATAGGTATAGTAAGCATATAAAGCATATAAATAATAGCAGTTAATGGGACACAGGTTCCTTGTTATCAAATTTTATTCGGCCTATACAAAATAATAATATAATAATAAGAGGTATAATGGACGCTGCCCTCGTGAAATTCTATGTACGTTTTGTGATTATTCAGTATTATTATTATTCCTAATTAAAACAGTTTTGTTTCATTCTACTTATAATATTAGCGTTTGTGATGCAAGCAGGCAAAATTTTAGTGCGCACAACAAAGGGTTCAGTCAGCGATTGCAATTAAAGCGCAAAATATCGAAAATTATACTCTTGTTCTACTTATGAATGGGTTTTACAAAAATCCACCTCGTCGATACCGTCTATATATTGAAAAAAAAAAACTTATTAAAAATCCATTTCCTACTTTTTATATTATGAAGAGATGGAGTAATAATTATAGATTTTTTTGCTTTATCTCAAAAAAAAATTATTCGAATTGCAACACATAAGGAAAAGTCATTAAAACCAAATGTTCACTCCTAGTTTAAAGTATTTTACGTTCCAGAATGAAGCGCGTCCAAACATTGAAGAGCCACGTCGAATCTAGCAAAGTTATGGGTTTTATTATAAAACATGCTCAAAGTAGGAGGGTGAACTGAGATCAAGTTATAATAGTCATTTTTAATAACGATCAGATCTTGTCAGCCAGTCTCTGGCTGTAATGGGCAAAGTTTGGCAAAAAAAACTTATACCATCAATAACTGATGACAAAACTTGACGCTATTTTTTAACTTATAGGGTGTAGAAATCATAAAATAAAATATGATCGTTCATTTTTATATACACAAAAAAACAAGTATGAGTCCTATTGAGATTTTTATGTATAAGAGGGAATTGTTTTGATAGTGAGTTAGTATAAATATTTAAAGTGTTTTCAGTAAATAATATATGGCTTTATTTTTTTTAAGTATAAAATAAAATACAATACATAAATAATTGATTTGTACACATACTCGGGTAAATATTTAGTTAGGAAGTAGAAAGCATGGACAGTAAAAAACTGACCAATCGAATATATGAAACAAGTGTGAAAGGTTTAGTAGACAAACCTAGCTAACTAACCTACCTAGGCGAACCTACCACCATCAAATCAATGATGTGTTAGGGAAAGGCCAAGTCAAGAGTGGCCACAGCCGACGACAATGTATGAGAGTGACGCACAATCTGTGTATCTACTGGTTGCGAAATTGAAATAAATAGTCTCTTCCAAACTCCATGAAAAAAGGGCGTAATATAACTTCACACCTTCTTCTACCCAAAGGTAAGTTCGCTGTTAAGTCTCGACTCGCCGTTATGGTTAGAAGGATAGGCGGCGAACCTATTACCATACCGGACACAAAGTTTTCAGTCATCGATATTTATAATAATAATATCTTCTTCCAAGCTAAGCAACTAAATGCTTGTGTTATGGATACTAGATAACGGATATTAATACATATATACTTTTCTTTTGTAAATACATACTTATAATACATTGAAAAACACCCAGACACCACACAAATACTCATGTTTGTCACAAATATTTGTGCTCGGGTGGGAATCGAACCCCCGACCTCATTTCTGCAACCGGTAGTTTTACCAATACGCCACGAGGCCCGTCAAATAATACAATAATAACTTATAATAATAATATTAATAATATAATACATAACTTTCGAAATTAATTTTGAAAAGTCATTGGTGTGAGCCAGGATTCGAACCCGTAGCCTCATGCCTCGAAGCTTGCACGGTGCTAAATCACTGGACCACCGAGACTGGACCACCGAGACGACATTTAAAAAAAAGGCGTAATCGTATGTAGAAAATTCTTAGTAGTAGAGTCTTTCTTATAAATTTCTAGAAGATTAATACTCGTAGTATATAACACATTCACCGCTCTCTGCCCAAAATGATCATTCTTGCATTAAATCAAAGGGAGGTCAACGTATCGTAACTAAGGTCCGTTTACTTTACTCAGCGATAGATAACGTCCTGGAGGCGTTTCTCAAAGTCTTTTCCACCTCAATATATCAATGAGTTTCAGTTCGGTCTGACGTTGAATGGTTGAAGTACGATATGATCAGAAGTTTTGTTATTTCACAGGATGTACAAAAAAATGTACTTATAATATTCGTAAATAGTTTTTTTTTTATTTACTGAACGAATTATGATTTATGTAACTAGAGGTCTAAGATTTATTATTACGCTTTAAGACATATAGAAAAGAATGGCAATAGCAATACTTTTGGTTATTAAATAAAAAAAAACACTGTCTTCCCCCACTGGGTAGTAGTGCGGTAATAGTGCGCAACCCAATGCGGCTATAATTCTAGCTGTTGAGCCATTAAAGTGGGTGAAATCTCTAACGAATTCGGGATAGCTTAATCGTAAGTTGTATGAGGCAGTACTGGATAGTATTTGAATCTACCATTTTTAAATCGGCAAACTAATTATTGATTCCGTCACGTCAATTTTCGTTGAAGCAAGATTCAACAAAAATTGACGTATACTTGAATTTAATTTATTTCTATGGATTTATCTCTCCTCACAAAATAAAAACATTTATATGGTTACCCTTTTCAGCACATATTCCGTCGTTTTACGATATTTAAAGATACTTAAATTCAACAAACTCAACTGGCTGCGATTTCAGCTTGGATTGCCTTTTTTATTGTTGCGCAATAAATCTAACCCTTGGCGATTAAGTTGTAAAAACTTTCAACGCTGCCTTAGGATCTTAAGTGTATCGGTTTGTAGATAAATTTGTTTGTGAAGTTGTAAAATGGATTCTCAATTGCTGCTACATTTCAATTGCTTGTTTTATTGTCGCTCTTTCTCCTCTTATGATTCCATTGGCAAGTATTTATTTATGGGAAATACCTTCGGAACTTATGTGTCAAACGTTATGGATGACGGAGAAAATTGTTCCTCATTTATAACAATATACTTGCCCAGCTTATTCTACGGAACCAAATAATAAATTCGACGTGTCCCGGCACGTGTTCGTCGACCAAATAATTAATCCGGGTATGTGGGGCGTGAAGATACTAAGGAATGATTAATAAGGGACCTTATAAACTTCGTATGTGCAGAATTATATTCACTGCCTTTCTAATAACGATATATATTTTTATGTTATAGGAGTGCAAACGAGCAGGCGTGTCACCTGATGATAAGCAACTAACGCCAACCATGGACACCTGCAACACAAATAGTGTTATAGTTGCCTTGCCGGCCATTAAAAAGGGATACCATAGGGATCTGAAGTGGGGTGCAAAGGGGGGAAGGGTTTGTCCTCTGGATACCTCTCACATCAAGATACTCTGAGACGAAGTGGTATCTTATCAGTCGAGCCGGCCCATTCATGCGTGGCTCTACCATTATACTCTACCATAAACTTGAGAAAAGATAAAACGAATGCAAAATCATGCTCCAAAGTAAGTTCGACCAATTTGTATAATTTAGCAATAGTTTAAAAAAATCTTTTTTCTTCCTTGTTTTGTTACTTTCCTATAACGATAAATAGTATTTTGTTAAATAGGAAGAAATGTGTCTAGTAGTTTAGAATTTAAAGAGAAGAAACATATATATATAAAGATAGAAATAATTTAGAAATCACTACATTTTTATTGCCCTGCTTTACATGCCTTACATGCATACATAACTTCACGCCAAATCCCTTGCAGGGTAGGCAGACAGTTAAGAGTGCCATAAGCACGATTCTTACATTCCTCACTCGCTTCTTTGACTTTCATAACTCTTTTCATGCACGCGCGTCGATTTATGAGGTTCCTAACTTCACCTTCCTCCAGAACACGTTCGATTTGGTCATGAAATGTGTGTCTTGGCCGTCCTTGACTCCTACATCCATTCGCTTTTACATTGTATATCTGTTTAGTCAATCTTGCATCATCAATTTTTTCCACATGTCCGAACTATCACAGCATGCCCTTTTTTACTTTTATACCGAAAATCTCTTTTAATACATTTTTTATTGCCCTTTTAATTTAACAGGTAAATTTTTTGATACACTAACTAATTTAAAAAAAAATGTTTATCAATAGAATTCGTGGTTTTAAATTATTAAATTTAAAGTCAGGAAGCTTAACTCATATAATATTGAGAAGCATTTAATGATGGGTGGGAAATTAAATAAAACCATTCAACTTGGCACGTTAAATTCAAAATCTGTTATTTATTATTAATTAGAAACGATAGATATAATTACAATTTCTTAAATGTTACTTAAATAATAATATGAATACATTTCACAATATTTTTATTTACATTTAAAATTATTGTACTCGATCGGTATACTTTTTTATTTTATTTTTTAATTTATATGTATCAACCATGATAAACTTTAACCATCATCCCTATTTTCAGCTGTAGATAATTTATGATTAATAAATTCACATTGGTAAAATGAAACCACTAAATATTTTTACATTTTTACTATAAATACGACGACTTTAAAAAGTTCAATTTTGTTATTGTAATGAAAACAACATAAAACATAATAAAACATTGTTTTGACCTGATGTTGACCACTTTTTTATCAGAAGCCTCGATAGCCTAGGGATTAAAAACTCTGACTTCTAGTTCAATAATCCCGAGTTTGAATCTTGGCTCACACCAATGACTTTCCAATAATTCTGCTTATATATAAATTTCAATCAGTACCAAAATTGTAGCCGATATATGGCAAATGATTTCACACCCTTATTACATTTGGTACTAGAAAATTAATTAAGCATGTCAAAGCATAATAGCCCCGTCAAGTTGGTTGTCGTGGGTAATACCGGGGGAAAACGAGGGCGTGGACGATCAGCAACTAGATGGATTGACCAATTGAAGAACCCTCCTGAAAGCCTCATTCGGTTGTCAAGGCCGCTATATACCGTCAAGAATTGAGGCATATCATATGAACAAGGTGTGACACATCACCATCATCTGCATTCAGGGATGACCACGATCCTCAGACATGAGAGGCCGACGAAAGAGAGAGAAAGTCAAAACATAACTCTTACTGCCTAGACTTACAGATGTTAATGATGTGAAGTTACAGTACACATTGGTATTAGGAAGTCAGTAAACCATCTTCAAATTACACTAGTATTGCAGCGGTCATAGGCCAGTATACAATTAGTACCTGCTTCCCATTAGGTAATAAATATTATAACCAACATTAGAAAGAATCGATTTTCACTAGACATGTTAAAAACTTGTGATATATTATATTAGCAATCGCTTTATAAACGTTCCATTACGACTTAATAACTCAATCAGCATAAGTCAAACATTCCTTCGCTAAATAGAAATTTCACCGAAGATATAATACGTACCTACATGTGACTCAAAACCTAACAACACGACCACCCACCAATTTGATGTACCATTTCGATAAAGCATCCTTCACTTTTAGAAATGATCCTAATCTATTGAATCCCCAAATAATAAAAGATTTCTGTAATATGACTTGACATTTTTCCATCTACTGTCAATGTGATGGCACCCTTTCCTTCTGTCACATTTCATGACTTTTCAACCGTTTCATTGAGGGTACGGGCCATTACTGCAAAAGAAGAAGAAGAGAGCATTCTTTCTTAATAGAGAGATGTATTTACTTCAAATTGATTATTGTTTTTTACGTAATATTACGGCAAATTCCTTGTGGGGTAGGCAAAAAGAACAGAGCGCCATAATGCTTACTATTCTTACGTAGGTACCTCACTCGCTTCTTCGTCTATTATAACTCTTGTCATACACGCTCGTTGGTTTATAAAGCTCTTAACATTACCTTTCTTAGAAACATGTTCAATTTGGTCATGGCAAGAGTTTTGGGGTCGTTCTCCACACCTACATTCTGCCACTTATTCACACAGTCAATCTGACATCATGTATTCTTTGTACAGGTCCAAACCATTAGAGAACGCTCTCCTTTACTATAAGAACGACACTTGCTTTCTTTCTCTTTTATCCTCACTAATTAATACAATTTTGTTAAAATTAATAAGCCGCTACATTAATCATAGGTGTACAAAATTTCAGCATAAATCAACCACAGTATAAATTAAAATGACAGTCACAACAGCGGGTACATAATTGTTTACAATAATTAAATTAACACAGCAATCGTGTTTCAACACAAAATGTTGAATATTTTCTGACTATAAATTTGATTAAATTTCATGGCCGTAATATCCGACGGTGTAGGCAGCGGAAATTGTGTCTCGCCACGAAAATTGAATCATCTGCTCTAATGGAACAGGTGACGGAGTCTATTGTCATAATATGTTATCGGCCAAAATGTTGCCCTGCTATCGATATTTTACACACGTAATTTACAAGAAGTTTTTTAAAAGTAATTAGTTTGTATTGTCCATCAAATGACTAATAGTCATTATATAATTATAAGAATTACTAAAAATAACGCAATACGTTTCTTGGGTAGTGGTGTGCCACTAATCTGATTCGGATTTGACAGATATTTTTTTCTTTTTTGAAATGCTTTATCTACAGCTGAAAACATTTAACATCTGAGAATATTGTTTATACAGTATTAATTACAGTAATATAAAATTTAATATGAATTGAGCTACGTTATCCAAATTCCTGGTGGTGAGCGATAAGCATCCTTATTGACATAAGAACAACGAATGTGTATATGAGAGTGTATGCCTCCTTTGTCGGTACTGAAGAATTGTTGCCATGTTGCATCGCTGCCGGAGTCTCACCTGTTATACAAAAAAAAAGAAATATGTTAAGATTGCAGGAAATTAATGTAACGAAAGTATACAGGAATGATCTGTTATCCCTGAATGTTGCATTTGTGTATCCTGGTTATAACAAAACGAAAAAAATGAAACCAATTCAGTCAAGAGAATAGACACATTTGAATTAAAAACAAAAGTGGAATTTAAACCTTAGTTAAAATTGAAGCGTGAACTGCCGCAAATCCCGAAAAAACTTCAGTTTTGGTGAATTGTTTTCCCATTTTATTAAGACTTAGAGTGTATTTTTGAAGGATTTAAAAACAATTTTACAAATGACCAGGTAAAGAACCTGAAACGATCCATAAATCCAAAAGTAGATCCGTAGGCTACCAACTACTGAATAATAGTAATTTGAAAGAACTACTCTTTCAAATTACTATTAAAAGACTTCAAATTACTATCCACACTTAGTAAAGTTTATTGTCAAACTTTTAATATCCTTTAAAAATTAATGGATTTAAATGAAATCCAATTACAACAAAAAGAGACTCGTTTCTGTAATTGTGTTCCATCTCGCAAATGTCATTATGCCTTTTGTCTATTACATTATATTCATTAGCCTTTGTCGCTGTGTCTCCTAAATCTTATGAAGTACTCGTAGCGGAAACGAGATTGTGTTTATAACGTAAATTTTCAAATTTTATTGTTTATTCCAAGTATTTAATCAAGTTTGGAGAACGGAGCAAGTTGAGCGTTATCCAATAAATTCTTGCTGATATTCGCATTATCGGACGTTTCTTTTTTCACATTTTGATGGATAATTACATAAATTTGGAAACCCTTCTCAATATTTTCGTGATGAAGAATTTGAAAGATAATTTTGCGTTGAAGTTTTAAAATTAGAGATAATAAAATCACGGTCTCGATGATCTAGTGGTCGAGCACCTGGCTTCTGAATCAAGAAAGAAAATCGTTGCTGTGTTGCCAGGATTTAAATCCGCGACGGATTAAAATCCGCGACGGATTTGAATCCTGGCATCACAGCAACGATTTTTCGAAATTTTTTTAGTAATTTACGTGTGATAAATACCGATGACTGCAAACTTTGTGCCTGGTATGACTTGTGGTCATACCAGGCATAGTTTAAGTTTATCAAATCGATTCGCCACCTATTTCATTTAGGACGTAGACATGCATGACAAGGCGTAACAGCCGTCGCCTAAACCTCCGGATAGAAATAGGCGTGAAATTATGTTTAAAATTAACTACAAAGAAAGTAAGCTGATAAATTTTTAAGTTTAGTTTTAACAATATTTGATTTAACAGATTTAACTATGTTTAGAGGGGAGCTGCTGAATAGCTGACATATGTGACATGTGAATAAATTATCAACCAACCTGAGTAATAGACTATTACAGTAATATTTAATATGCTATATTAATAGCATGGTGAAGTTTTAATGTTATTTATATTTACTAATAATTTTTATATCCAAAATAAATTTATATCCAAATTGAAAACCTCTACAAGTGTTATAAAAGTCAAAGATACGAGTAACATATTTGACAAGAGTTATCAAAGTCATGTCTTATGGAATAATATAGAATAAATAATACAGCAGTATTATTTATTCCAACCCAGCAAGGGACTTGGTATGAAGTTGTGTTTTTGTTTTTATTTGTATTTTCATATGTCAGCAATAATTATGTTTTGTTAACTTACTTTGTACTACGTGTACTGTAACTGATGCAGCTTTAGCATTGGCAGGCACGCAGGTATAGTTGCCGGCATGACGAGGTTCTGCCTTGCCGATCATTAGTTCACTGGTCTGGCGACCATTGTGTACACTGACGCCATCTATTTAAACAATAAGAACAATAATTACAATGTGAACTACTAATTAATGACGTTTATGTAAATTTAAGTTAAGGGTTTTCTAGCAATATTTATTAGTGTACTGATATATGGTTAGACATATTTAAAATATAGGTATACATACACACACATACACGTGTTATGAAAACCCTTCTCAATGTGAGAAAGGGTGGTTTTTAAAATTGTTTGAAGGAACGACACTTTTTGACTTTAATACTTTTTTCCGTTTCAAACATACTGCATATAAATAGAATTCACGTAGAAAGAAGTCACACAATACAAACCTTCAATCAAAATGACAATCAGACATTGCGTAACCAAATATCGACACTCATAAGTAGGTCACAGCGTTAATGGAACCGTTAGGGGCGTTTCGGGGAAAAAAAAAGGTAGGGCCTATATCATGTTGAAATATCAGCTAAAAGAAAAAAAAAAGGAAGAGTTATGAATTATAAGTTTCAATACAATTCGCTAAACTTTCTTGGCAACTTTGAAATTTATTCAAGCGTGTCTAAATAAAATAATATATTTTTATATAGTCGCTGAAATGTTCAGACGATGGATATCTAAAATTTTGTTTATCTTAAATTTCTATGAGATAATCTCTCTTATTTTTTATGCGTTCCCTCTTTTATCACCTGGGAGTATAAATAACATTGCCTCTCCGTCTTCCACAATGAATTATTTTTCTCCGTAAAATAGATTACGAGGTTGTTAACAAGGACATATTATTATACTTTTATCAATAATTATCACAGGAAGATTGTGAGTAAATGTTTAACCATCGAATCTGATTCTTTTCTACCAGAATTCTCTACCATACACCAACAGGTTTTCGAGATCATGAACAAAATTTGGGACTTGATTTTCAAACCAGATGTGTTATTTCAATTGATTTGATTCATTCTGTAAAAAAATATATATATTTTAATCAAAGATTCATCTTTTTACTTTAACGATTCACGGAAACTTTTTATATTATATCACAGGGGAAATAAAGCTGTATTATTTTTTATTTTCCCTAGCTATGTACTTGACTATCAAGGTACGGTGCACAAGGGATTGCTGGACGTTATCGCTAGCTGAAGTCCCCGGCAAATGGAGTGCAGAGACTAGTAATAGGTTTGGTATGATTGTGTGTGGGTTTGTGTTGATATTTCGATTGAAATTTTGATCGCGTCTTGTGTTTTCACCAATAATAGTTAATAATAGTACTCAATTAAACCAAATTTTAACTTAGATTTTAACCTAAAATGCTTTTTATTTTCCATATATCTCCCTTTCCCTTCCCTTTCTTTCTCTCATACTGAGAGAAAGAAATATTGTTTAAGTTATTCGTGAACTAGCCGTGATCATGGATTCTCTATACGTTTAAAGAAGCTAAAAATTTGATATTAAATCTTTTATTGTTTTAATTAATTACTATAAATGACTATTATTCATGATACTAGAGATAGTATTGTCACCAGTTAGTAGTTAAATACTTTTGTTGCCTTCTAGCACACTACTAGAACAGAAAATATAGTGCCAATGTTCCCTAGATTGTTTCCACAAGCCCAAAATATTTATATATTTAAATTTAATCAAACATAAAGTTAAGCACTTACTTATTTTTTCAAATTATAAACGTGCTTGGACGTTTTTTGTTACAAAATATTGCACTTTTGAAGCTACTAGTTTAATTTATTCATGCCGTGTAGTGGTAACTTAAGTTTAAACAGTATATATATATGCTTATATATAAGAAGCTAATGAGATTTGTGTGCAGAGTAGCAAAAGTTTCACTCACAAGGGACCCGAGTATGTATGTGTTACTAACTGTTACTAAGTTTAGCTTGTGCAAAGAACTCATTCAGGGACATGTAATAAGATAATTATTAAAATTGATTTAATAATGAATCCATTAAATATTTATTATCTCATTGCCTTAATTAATTCATTATAATATGTAACGTGTTTAAAATTTTGGGGAATTAATGATATTCTTAAGGTTTATATTATTATGTTTATTATCGATCAAGACTGAAAACAATGAAAATAATTTTAATAATTATCTTATTTAATATCGGATGTGCATAAAATGATAAGAATGTCTCAAGTTGTGTTCATCTTGGCGACCTAGTTACATGTTGATGAGCAAGGAAAGCTAAATATGTTTGAAGGAAGGCAGGAAAAAGCTCGTATTAAATAAAATGATAAATAGTGTTCAAATTTTAGTCGTGGTGTTGCCTAATATTGAATGCGGGTAAAAACCCAAACTGAAGGAAATTCCTTACTATGATAGTGATTGCTTTTCGAGAAAAACTGCATTATACTCACTCAAATCATAATTAATCATTCTGTTCTCGAAGTACCAGAACACGTACGAAGGTGGTTCAGTAGATCTCTTCACTACACATACCAGCCTTAGCATCGAACCTTCATGGATGATCTTCTCAGATTCTCCAACGATCTCGGCGTATGCAGCTTGTGAGGAAAAATTAAAATGATTTTTTTTGATATTTCATTTAATACACTGCTTACGGATATATTAACCTAAATACAAGTCAATCAAAACATATTTTTAAATAAAGTGACATCTAATTTGCCAAAAAAAACTAAATAATTGTGTTTTTCAACTAAACCACGGATATCGAAACTTAATACATTTTAAGTGGTTAAAGTTTCCATTTATATTAAGGATTGATTGATTAAATTAAGATCATAGAAAGCTAGATAAATATAAAAGTATTCTTAGGAAATAAACTATTAAAAAATGTTAATTTGTACAAAAAAATATGATAGACATTTATATCATCGTATAGCGTGACGACAAAATTGGGGCTTACTGTTGGCTATGATAAATATACTATAGACATTTGCCATTAAATTCTTCTAATAATATTACATACTCACCAACGAGGACAAGTTTGAAAAATATGCTAGTAGGGGGATGTGTCGGAACCTGACACTCGTAGTAGCCGGCGTCTGCTGACGTGGCGAAACGTATGTGCAACGCCCAGTCCTTGTAAAAAATAAATCACGTGAAAGGTTTCTAAGGAAAAAGATTTCAGCAAAACTGGCAAAGACGCTTTTATCAATTTTCGATATTACATAACATTGTATTCCAACAAAAGGAACATGAAAATAATATATCCTCGAGGCTATAATACTCTGTTAAACCGTCAAGTATAATATTATTAATTTAGTTTTGATGGTCCATTGAATTCAAGATTCAAGGGTTCGATTCTGGACTCATACTAACCTACACCTTCGGGTAGAAAAAGCGTCAAGTTACGTTTTTAATTCATAAATATATTTAAATAATGAACCAACTATATATCATTACAATTAAATGTATTTAATGTAGCGAAAAGGTGTTGTCACCATTTTTTTAAAGATGGCCGTTGAGGTAAAGGGCGAAAACCTACGGGTACATTTTTATTGACCCCCTTTACATGTCCCAAGAATATGGTGATGTATAATTGCGTTTTTTAAGAGCCTCTAAGGCCCTTAAATTGTAAAACTATTATGATATATAGATGTTTCAGATTATTAAGGAGGCAATTATTGTTATAAATAGTGTCGCTTCAGTGGTTTGACAATCCAGCATTTGAAACAAGAAGTTATAGTATCGAATCCTGGCTTTTCGGAAGCTATCCGTGATAAATATTGATGACTGACTGATGACTTTGCTCGGTGTAAGGCCAAGGATTTCGCAACCTGATTTTATTTAGGACGTACAATTTCGATAACTCCAAGCAAAAAATGCCGTTGCTTACACTTTCAGTTATAAAAAGCGTAACGTTGCAGAATAAATGGTATATTTATTTTAATTTATATTAATTCTTAAACCTTTGTCCCAAAATTGTGAACCTTTTTGATCGGAAACGTTGTCAGAAAGGTTGATTCAGCCTTTTGGACGCTATGACCGATACCTTTTTAGTATATTGAAGTCGCATTGAATTGAAATTTCGTGTTATGACAAAATACTTTTCCCCTCTCCCCTTCCCATCCCAATTCCAACCGTTTCCATATCATATTTCAAAGGCCGGCAACACATCTGTAACCTATATGTGTTCACGTGTCTATGGGTAGCATTTGTTGCTTGTCATCGGGCGACGCACGTGCTTGTTTTCTCCCATATCCCATTAAATAAAACCTTTATATTTATTTTTAGTAACAAAAATATGTTCAGTTTGAAATAACGTTGAAACATTTTAGATGAAAACTTAGCAGAACAACTAATTAGAGTGGTTAGTATAAAGTCTACCGATATCATGGTGTAATTACGGCTTTCCAACTTTGCTTGGATTTTAATTGTACGCTGAGCTGCATTATGACTGAAATTACATACACTTGATTATATAGGAATTGTATTAGATTTAACTCCTTTTAATGATATTGGTTTAGCTTAAATGGAATTATCATTCGATTTGAGCTAAACCTATATCATTAGACTAGACTATTAGGGCAAACGAGTACGTCTCTACTCACCGCCCATGAACACCATGGTGCGTTGCCGTATTTTAAAGAAGTTGGAGGGGAAAATAAGGGGAATGGGTATCGGGCCTCCGGATACCTCTCTCATTCAACGAAACGCAGTTCAAGCCTCTTCATGCCGATATTCCGATAGGTCGTGGTATTTCATCGATCGGCCCATTCAATGTATCAAGAAATATCTATTTTGGTTTTGAAATTATTTTTAGAACTTGTGTGTGATAAATATCAATGACCAATAACTGATGCATGACTTAATCTAAAGGTTTCGCATCGAAAAACTTATGTGTGCTGAAACTGAACCATTTCGTAGTAAATAGATAGTTACCGCCTTTGAGTAAGAACATAAATTATATTGAAATACATTATTATTTGGTAAGTATAATTTTAGTCCTCTAGTACCTAGTAGGTACTAACTAGTTCACTACTAGTCCCTATTAGGTACTAGTCGACCGCGTGAACTTTGCAGTCGTACTGTATTTAATATACTTTTACCACTAAAAAGATTTGTGCTCCGCTCATATTGAGAACTAAAAAAATTCAAATTTTCAAGTTTCAAGGCAATTTACAGTTTCGGAGATTTAATCTAGTATCAGCTATTTTATATATTTTAAACATGTTTTCTGTAGGATTCTATACTAAATCAAACTAATCTTCTTTCATGAACCAAATCAATTATAAGCAAGAAAAACCAAGTTATCCAATTCTGCCACACCAAAGTATTGCAAACATACCGCAGTTAGCTAAGTTTTCATTCTCATTCAGTTTTTTTATACTGTAGATGCAGGTAAATTCAAGAATTTTAACTAAGTATACTTATTGAGTAATAAATTTTACTTGACTTGTTTCAAATAACTCAATTTAATTAATTAATTTCACATTCAAGAGATCAAAAGTTACAGTTGTTCATTTATTTGTAGAGTTTGTTAATATTTCTAACAGTATTTACTACGCGTATTATGTTTATATCTATTTCAACAAAAAGTATGTATTTTCGGACTGTTTTATGCGGACTTTTGTTAGACCATATTATGCGAGACATTTTGGGGGTCAAAAAAATAGCAATATATCAAAATTTGAGTAATTTAGACCTTCAATATACCCTAAATTCTTCCACGATAATCCAGTAAAGAAATTATCAGCAACACAGAGAAGTCAAACTAACAAACAAGTAAACAACATTGATTTATTAACCAATTATTCCCTAAGATTTACATAAACAATTCAAAAGCTGTTTCAGATGTCAATTGCTATCAATTGAATTATATTGTTACAAACATGAAACTCTATGAAGGCAACAGTCAAACGGAAATTGGAAACAATTTATCTAAAAGACTAATCATCTATAGCGTTAGAATTCAAATGTTTTATTACGTAATTAATTAATGTTTAAGTCGTCTTGTTTTAACAGAAGGTCGAGATTTCTCCTCCCGAAACTAGAAATCTTGGGTTCAAACACCCGGCTTTTAAGTCAAGGTGTCTCAGGTTCGAATCCTGACTCACTAGAATGACTTTTCGGATGAGCCGATAGACTTGGGTAGAGCCGCACAGCTTGCTGCATGAATGGGCCGGCACGTGAAATACCACGACCTCTCAGATTAGCGACATAAAGTGACTAATGTCACATTTCGATCGGCGACTTTACCCTCTCTCCTTCTATCCCCCACCCCTGTCCTATCCCATCCTAAAGGCCGGGCATTGTAACTGTAATATTAGCTCTATTTCAGGTATCCATGGGCGGCGTTAGTTCTTTTCCGTCACCTGCTCAAAATTGTGTTTAATGTGTGGCAATCACTTCTGCCACCAGTATCTGCCATGAAAAACTTGGGCGAGTCGAGTCGTTCCAAATTCTGTATACAACTATGGATTGAAAAGGGCGTGAATTAACAAAAACATTTTTTCAAGTAGGTTTTTTTATATATTTAGGTGTTTGACTAGTGAATGATTTAATTTATTTATATTTACACATGTTTAATACCTATGTAGGCGGAGACTTAACCTTTTCCACCGAATAAAATATTTAAGCTCAGCGTGTTGTCATTCAAAGGTAATATATTTATTTTTTATGAAATTTTCATTTCATTTTGTTCATCACTCGTGAAAATGATCTCTGTAAAGAGTTCGAAACGTCGGGAAATAAATATAAATAAATAATAAATAAACGCGATATAATCCTAAAAGTTGTTTTGATCAATTTTCATTTAAGATAATCCGATAAATCTAAAATTATACATGCTTTAATAAAATATAAAAATAAGGGAAGAAAAAGGTATAAAAAACCAATGTATATTTTTCATATATTGTTTACTTCATATATTATATAACTTTTATTTTAATTGATTTATGCGGTAAACCTGTTCCAATCTAATAATTGTAGATGGTAAAATACCACTCAAATTTTATCATACTATTTCATGTTAATAGTATGATAAAATTAATAGTCTAATTGTGAGACGAGGCTTAAACTTAAGTTAAGCTGCCCACACCTTCGCGTAACAAAGGCGTGAAGTTATGTTATGTTATGTTATGAAACAAATATATAAATATTATTGAATAAAATTTAGAAAATGTTTCAGGTGAAAGAAAATCAATACAATCTCGACTCTTGAAAAACAGAGACAGAGAGAGAAAGATTATTACTCCGATGAGTTATTATTTAAATATATATCAAATACATACTACAATACAAATTTTAAATAAACTCTTTGAAATTATTTTCGGAAGTTATGTACATAATATACCGAAGGTGTAGGCAGCGGCTGTTAAGCCCCGTCTCGCCGGTATGTTTACGCCTCAAATGGTATAGGTGGGAAACCTATTGTACGTAAAAAAAAATGCCTACGACAATTCGTATCGCACGTATTTTTGGAACATTGACGCGTGAAGATTAATTTAATCACAAGCACTTACTCAGAGTGTGGAGTGCGCTTGTACCTGAGCGTTTATGACACGAGCTCTTTCCACATAAAAAAACGTTCGTGCAAAAGGATCCTTGTTGATGGCTTTAATCAGGCTGAATGGGCCAGGGTTATTACGTGATGGTGTGTAGCTGAACGCTGGTGGTAAGCTCATGTGGTTTGATTTTAAATCTGAATTGCTCAGCAGTACTTGACAATTACGTGGTAAACCCAACAACTTCTACGCAAATTTTTATTGCATTTAATGGAATATATCTCTGAATTTTATTGACGAACGGTGTGTTTAAAATACCCAAATCTCACTCTATCTAAGTAATCAAAAATAGACGCGCATGAAAGTGTGAGGGTGCGTAAGAATCGTGCCTTATGGCGCTCCGTTCTCTCTGCGAACCCCGCAAGGGATTTGGCGTGAGGTTATGTATGTAGGTATGTATCTAGGTAATATGTATCAAAGCGTTAATTACAAGACTGGGATGTCTTGACTTGGAGCCTTAAATTTTGTTAAATCTTCTATTCCCACAGTTGTTTTCAATCTTCTATCTATCTATTTTGTTAACTATAAAATCACATTCAATATATATCATCCAGTTCATTTGTTCTAGATCTACATTGAATTGAAAACTGACAATACGATTATTTTTTCTGCCGCTATCCCACTTTAAGTGTGATTGGCATAACATATCATCCTTTCAAACTGGATAGTTTGAAAGGATGATATGTTATGCCAATCACACACATGGATATGTGGCTGTGATTTTATGACCGGCCGTCTGTCTGACGTTAAACCTCCTTGGTAATTAGTTTTGTTTGGTGGCCTAGGGATGGGAAGGGGAGAGGTGAAGGGTTTGGGCCTTCGGATACGTCTCTGACCGAGCGCGGCATGAGCCACTTTACGCCGATATTCTGAGAGATCGTGGTAATTTACGGGTTGAACCGGCCAATTTATGAAGTGAACTGCGTGTGTTTACCACTGCTCAATTATAACTGATATCGAAAGCGATTGTTTAAATAAAATATTTTAATAATCAAAAGTTCTTGTACTAAAATATTCAATTTATAAATACCCATTTTAAAGCATAATTTACTAAAATTGAAAAGTTTTTAAGTAGTTTTACTATACGTTATTATGAAGTATTCATTTCATGTACTATGTGTTTTGTAATTATAGAGACAAGTGAGGTTTTCCTAACTACTACCGGTATTAGAATATTAATTAAAAAGTTTATTGAACAGTTCCATATAAAATCGCTTAATTTACATCAATAGTATTTAATTGTTGTATTATTAAGTTGTAAACTGAATTGAATTGATAAACTGAAGTATCTTAGTTTAAAAGGGAAATTACCAACAAAACGGTGATAGAGGTAAAAAATATGTCTTCCTGTGGAACTCAAATATGCTACCACTTACTTTCTGGATACCTGTCTCACTGAAAAAAACGCGACATGTGTCGTTACGTAAATATTCTGACCGATCAAGCCGGCCCATTCATGCAGCGAACTGCGTGGCCCTACCAAATGAGTTATATATTCACAATCAGCCATATCGCCTAAACTGTACTTTGAATGCAAAGAAATATAGATTTTTATTAATTGAAATATCTGACAGACGTTTTCCTGAAACGTTTGTTTGTCTGTTAATTAATAAATAACTCCCGCACAGGATTGCAGCAATTTTAACTTTGCCCACCATACCCGATATTCCGCAATTTCATATATATTTTTTATTTTCCAAAGTACCGTTTAAAATGTTCAAATAAAAACACAATTTTTCCATTGGAACGTCATAATTTTATTTTTAAATGTAAAGGCTTTTGCGTTTACTATTTAATATATGTACTCTAATTAAACTGTAGGAGTTTTTGCATACGTTTGTGAACTATCAAAGATTTTTAATTTTTGATAACTGATTAATATTGAATATATTTACATGATACGAATTGTATGAGTCAATAATGGTTAAGTGATTTATAGAGTAAGAGTTATGGAAAGCATGAGACTGAGTATTTGAGAGTGAGAGAGGTATCCGGAGTCCCGATTGCCTTTCCCTTGTTTACCCCTCTTACTACTTTAAAGGATGGCAACGCATCAAGGTGTTCTTGGGCGGTGAGAAGTTACTTACGATAAGGTGACCTACATGCTCGTTTGCCCTCCTATCCCCTAAAAAAAACATTAATGCAAAAGAGTAATTTCTAAATTCTCTAATATTTAGAGAATTTAGAAAGGAAAACGAAGGGACTCATCGTATCGATGAGTCCCTTCGTTTCCCTTTTATTGTCCAGCTGACCCGGCGAACTTTGCTCCATATCTAAACTAATAAATAAGTAAATTTTGGATTTATCACGTTTTTTTTACTACATTAAACATAGATCATACATATAAACCACTCCGCTGACACCCTCTATCTCTATCTATTTTAAAGATTTAACCCTATAGTGGGCGCGCCTCTTTTCCAAACGTCAGTGGGCGCGTGGGGAGCATTTTGCCGCCCCATTTTCTTTGAGCAGTTCAACTAGTAATACAGCATTTAATTTATTTTATAAGGATTTAAATAATATAGCTATTTGTGTGGTAAATGAATATATTTATTCAATTCTGTTTTAAAAATTTTGATTTACAAACGACTTTTGCAAACTCAATATTTTAATTGACTTTTTTCTCTTACTCCACATAATACTCTATATTTTACTAAAAACAATAGTAAATATATCAAATTATATATTTCCTAAATCTATAGGATACGCTTTATTAAAACAGTATTCACAGACATATGTCAAATGTTCATTGCACAGTAAATTTAGGCATCTGGAAACCCTTTTTTAGTGCACCTATTTTTCTTTGAGTTACTCCTCCTTTTTGGAAGAATACAGGGTTATACAGGGACAGAGCAGGCAATTTGGTTTCTCAAAGGAATATTAAAATTATCTTTGGAAGACCTTGTGGTCACATATTGCTTGATAAGTACCATGACAATATTCCTGAGGCGAACTAGCTGTGGAAGTGGTTCATCACCATCGCTGGATGAACTTATTGGAGAAAGATCTCCAGCTGGTTGTATTTTATGTTAACGACGACGACATTAAGGCTAACGGAGAACTAAAGTCGCTAATTTACGCCTAATTATATCTGAACTGGATGTTCACCGGCCTCTAATATGTGCTATTTCGGAAGGCACGACATTTGGCATGGGTATTTTATTGTTCAAAGCGTAGCTGTCTGCTGATATTCTGTTTACGTGTTGTGCTTACTATGATGAGTAAATCTATCAATATCTGATACTTTTTCAGTGTCACCAATCTATATAATAGCATCTTCAATAATTAATAATTCTTATAGCAAAAACAAATTCATAACTTCTACTTATATTTTAGCCATTTTTATTTATTATTATCAACAAATACTTTAGAATCCAAAAACAGGCATGTGTTTTTTTATTTTAAATTATAATTTCACCATAAGATATAGTCTACATTTCGAGTTTGCCAAAAATACACTACAAAATATTACTAACGCGAGTGGGCGCGCGGTGAGTAAAATGCCGCCCGACTACTCCTAATGGTTAGAATCTTCTTCTCAAGCAGTCCCTGGTACACTGACGGGGTCCAGCCTTTCGACACGCGTTGCTAATGAGAATAGGTGCACTAAGGGTGCTACTAAGAGATGCAAGTCTAACGGTCAACTGTTTTAAAAATTATTAACAGTTTTTTAGCGCGGGCGGCAAATTGCTCATAGCGCGCCCACTCTAGGGTTAAGCATACATAGGGATATAGGGACAGAGAAAACGACTTTGTTTTCTACTATGTAGTGATGGGAAATAGTACCTTGACATGTCTTCCGTGTGCTGAAAAAAATCTGCTGTCGGCGCTATATGTGACGAGACCAACTGACAATAATGAATAGTCCTTTCTTCTTATCCACGTCACCTGTGCAAAGAGATTTATTATATAATACAGAGTAAGCGAAACCAAGCCTTCTGGTGCATTGGTAAAACAACTGGCTACTGATTTGTGGGTTCCATCCCCACTCGAGTAGAAAAATATTTATGACGAGTCTCAATATTTATGTTTGTAATATAACTAACATACAAGCAAAGTCTGCCAAGCTATTATAGTAATTAAAATAATTAGTTAATATTGATTATATATTACTAATAATAATATTACTAGAATTGAATCATTTATGAAATCTATGTATGGATTGATAAATAAAGTACCATTTTATTAGGTATCATCGAGGTATTATTACAAAATGTTATAATATGCGTAATACGTCTTAAGTAAACATATAAGGCATCGCTCTGTGATCTTATTGGCACAGTCTATTGTTAACAGATTCTTAATAAAGCCTACTTGCTTTGATGTCATATTTTTGTTAGCATTTTTATATTCTTTATTAACATCTTAAGATGAAATGTTGAATTTTTTATAGTAGATTTTTCTTATTATAATTGTATTGTCTAATAATAACTTTGAGTTTATTAAAATTTGGATATTTAAAAAATGTGTATTGAATATATAGCTTAATAAAAAAATATCTTTGAATATTATCAGAGGTCAAGTATGAACTCGTATTAAAAAGGACTAAAAATGAATATTTATTGCAAAGAATATAAATATCATACATTATCTATGACTAGGAATTGGGTAGGTGGTGAAATTTATCGAACGAATACCTACAAACACATCTAATTTTCAGAAGTCATTTGGCGAACTTTTATAGCGATCCAAGTTTTATGTTTCAATATAATTGTTTGGCTTGTGCCGAATAAGTTTTCAAAGAAAACAAATTTGATCGTGAGTTTATTTTTCTTTCGGCGATAACAAGTGCGTAGTATAGTTACTGTTGTTTGTTGAATTTTTAACCAGTGTAATGTTTAAGTATACGAACAAAAATATATAATACTGGCTGACCCAACGAACTTTTTTTTCGCTTCAAAAGCAATAAGAAAAAATAAAATGGTCATTGTGCGTTATCCCTAAGAGATAGACATACACTATCGCGGACTTTTTTGTGAACCTTTTGAATCTGTATAATAATGTACATTGCTTTGATTTATGACTTTAGGTTCAGCAAGCCTTTGTAATTAAAGTGCTGAAGCTCAAAAAAATAAACTTTTTTACTACATTATACATAAAAACCACCCCGTTGACACCCCTCTATCTATATAAAAACACATCAAAATCCGTTGCGTAGTTTCCAAGATCTGAGATTTTAAGAAAAAAAAAGCTAGACGAATGGGCAGCAGCATTTTCTCTCAAGACAATACAGCCTACTGCGATCGCCAACCCGCCTGCCAAGCGTGGCGCTTGTGGCAAAAACCTCCCATGATTGAACGGACCGGCAGTTGTGGCGCTCTATGGGGGAGGCCTATGTCCAGCAGTGGACCTCAAAAGGGCTAATGATGATGATGAGAATATAAGGGGCAGACAGCGGAGGAGACTTTGCTTTTATATTATGGGCTTGAAATCGGACGGATTTTTTACTGTACTAATAGGAAATACAAACTTGAGTATTGAAACCTAGCTTATACTTTCCGTGTCTACAGAGAACAAGTCAGAAAAAAAATCTTTTCTGGCTTGCCTCTTCAATTAGTGCAAAATAATGTAGGAATGCCCTACTGATTTACCGTATTTAATATAGTGTGTGTAGGTATAATTTATAAGTATTGCCTTTCTTATTACTTAAAGATTTAGAACAATTCTGCAAGTCAAGTAATAGGATTAGATATAGATGTAATATAAAGTGTAGTCATATTTAATAAAGTTTGATTTATGATATCGTTAGTATTAAATCTGATATGATTTATAGAACCGATATTTAAAGAGCTTATATTTTTGTTTTTTTTGTTTCTAACAATTTAGGCAAAACTTAAACAGTAGATGGCGTTTAACAAAATGATACTCACCGTATTTTCTGTGATATCACTAACTTCACAATGCAGTATTGCCGTAGTTCCTATTTGTGCTATAACTGTTGTGCAGTTTTCAGTCAAAAATATACCATTTCTACCGGCTTTCCCGCTTAACTTATTAACGGTTGAACCCGTTGAGTCTCTGTACATTTTCTTAACTTTATTCAATGATTTAGCTATTGTTGTTTCATCTAATGTTTCTATGATTTCTTTATCTTTTATTCTATCGTGTTTGGTGTGCCTTCCTCTACTTATAACAACTTCATCGATAATATTATCTATATTATGTACATCTTCTTTAAATTCTTTATCTAATAGTGAAGAGAGGCGGAGTGGTTTTGGTAGTTTCGGATATGTTGTAGGCTGATCTGTTGAAGTATATATTTCTGTGATTTCTTCTCCTTTGACTGTGGTATAAGTGATTGTGATGGGAGTCGACGATGTTGTGGTTGTTCTTCTTCTGTGACCTGTACATAAAGTTTTGTTATACAGTTAATTATGACAAATGGGACTATAAAATAGCGCCTTATTACATAAAAAACAATTTCCAGATTTTATCATCATAACACCTATCTTTTGGTTATTGAAGAGCAGATTCTGCAAATCACATTAAATATACATAACATTGCCGATTTCACGCCTTTTTCTACCCGAAGGTATAGGCAGCAAGTGTTAAGAATAGACTCGCCGTTATATTGAAGTCCCAAATGGAACAGCAGGCGAACACAAAGTCGTCAGTCATCGATAATTTATTACATATAACTTCTGAAAAGAATTTCGAAAAGTGATTGGTGTGGGCCCGGATTCAAACCCACGACTTCTTAGTTCAAAAGCAGGGTGCTTGACCACTGGTCCTCCGAGAGGATAAAATAAATTGTTGTGAAATAATATATTTTTATGTAATAATTTGCCTAAACATAAATATTTGACATCACATGGAATATTTTTTTTATTCCAAGTATACGAAATGCTTTAGTGTTATTCACTTACAGTTGTAAAGTATTCCCTAAGCTCAGTAACGACCTTCATAAATGCTTATATGAGAACCGCACTTAGAGCTTACGTGTTCCTTACGGTGCACGAAACTGGATCCAAGTATTAATTCACTTAGGAAAACAGCTTCACGTGAATGGCCTCATGCTCGTGACAAAATAAGTAATTAGTATTAAAAGTATATATGTTACCAATCAAATATATTTAATAAAATATCAATATTTTTCAATGATCTCTTCATAATTAATTTGAATATTTTTGAAAGAATCTTACTGAACATTGCTTGCGACGAACTTATTGCAGTGGATGAGGTATTTTCGTTGCCTTTTTTCACTCAAGATAAGCTTTTTTTTACTAATGAATGTTCCGTACAGTTGACGTTTTGTTATGAAACGGAGGACAAACGAGCAAGCGTGTCCCCTGATGGTAAGCAACCTGTGTCGCCCACGGACACAAGAAACCCATAGCATACCCACACCCATATAGTGTTACCGTTGTGTTGCCGACCTTTACGGGAGTATGATAGGAAAGGATGGCGAAAGGGGTGGGCATCCGGGTATCTCTCTCACCGAACAAACGCGGCATGAGCCACTTTACGTCGATCTTCTGAGAGGTCGTGGTATTTCACCGGTCGAGCCGGCCCATTCGTGCAGTAAACTGCTTGGCTCTATCACTGTTGAACGTATTAGTATTAGTTAATGACTATTTGACACTGAAAACTTTGTGCCCGGTATGGCAATAGGTTCGCCACCTATTCCATTTGGGACGTAAACATAACGGCGAGACGAGGCTTAACAGCCGCTGCCTACACCTTCGGATAACAAAAGGCGTGAAGTTATGTTATGTGTTATGTAATGACTATTACCCTAAAGAATCACACTGCTATCATTCTGGACGTATAAGGTACCCATATATTACAATACTGCTGGTATTTCACTACCTTGAAACCATAGTTATAATTCCAAACGTGTCTCAAAATGATACGGTATCCAAGTAAAAAATATATACATTATATTATTCTCTCACATCCAACCTTAGCTTACTGTAATCCCGGTCCAATTGCTAGTCGGATTTACCTAACAGCCTACCTCTCTATGCTGTTGTATCGTTAGGCCCGAATATAACGGTACATTGTGAAGATATTTACAGGTCATTCTGTATGTGAACAATAGCTTTGTAGAATACATATTTAAATAAAAGTAACTTAACTGATAGACTACTATTGTAACCTTAACTGATAGACCGGGGATAATGATATGCGTACCTTAGTCGCAGCAATTATTGTTATTTATTCTGACAGTATCAACGACTTGGTAAAAACCGCAGGAAGTCGATGGATGCCAGTGGCACAGGACCGTCAATTGTGGCGATTTATGGGGGAGGCTTACGTTCAGTAGTGGACCTTGAAATGGTAATGATGATGCTGATTGTGACACTAGTTTAGGGAACTATCCCATCCTCTTTTTTCGGGGAAATCGAAAAGAGACTAAGAGATATGAATAGAAGCCGTTCAGCTCTTGTTTAATAAATATCACTGGTCTAGTGATTGAACGCTACAACTTCTGATTCAGCTGTCCCGGAACCGAATTCTGTCTCAAAGCGAAGTTCCTTGTGATCAATATCTATAACTGATTTGTTTCCAAAACCTGTATATAGCAAACAAATCAAAATCATCGTGTGCAGGTGGAAACACCGCTATACATATGTCTTCAGATATTAAAAGGATTAGGTTGTAGTATTAATTACGACTTATCATAATAAAAAAAAAATTATTGCTATTTATCTTAAAAAAGTTCTACCAGCTAAATGTCAGTCACATATTATCCACCATTAATCCAAAAGTAACTAATCTCCCTTTCAGAACGCGATATTCTATAAGGCTCTCAAAAAGGAAAAGCATTAAAGGAATATTGATCGATGAAAAACATTCATTCATTCATTTCTTTTGATATAACCAACATGAATAGAGCCAAATTACTTTATAAAATTCATTTAACGACATAATCAAGAGTGTGACATAATTTGCCATGTACTGGTATAAATTCTTTTAAGAAAACTCTTTTCTTGGTTTATTTAAAAACTATTCAGAAGTTATGTGGAGGTGCATTTTTCTTTTGCTTGAGTTTATTATTTCATTTATTTTTGAGGAAATATCAATGCATAATTATGCTTTAACCAAAAAACGAGAAGCACAATTTTGCTCAACAAGATCGGTAATAACTAGTATGAAGCCAAACCTACTCGTTTCCTTGTCTCTGTAGCAATAACTACTTGGTTCTTTGATTTAGAAGCATTATCTACATGGTTTTTTGATTCTAAAGCAATACCTATTTGGTTATTTAATTCTGAAGATATAATTAGTTTTAATTTCCATGCACATGTAATCGCGGGAAAAATTTAGTTAAATCCATAGGGAAGTTAGTTTTTGGTCACACGCGCTCTAGCCAATAAGGAAAAGTAGTGTCAGCCAATGATTACTTGGCCCAATCGTCTTTAATTTTTTTACACATTGTGTGTAGCTTGGCCTTAAGTTATTTTACATATTATCACGCTACTATTAAAATGAATAATTAATTATCTTTTTTTCGTTGTCAATATATATAATAAGGCGTTTAGTTTATGCGTTAGTTTGCGGTATCTGCTAGTTTAGCAATACAATACTTTTACATTTCTATTCAAACTCACATCTCATCAAAACATCTTTACGGATGAACACATGCAGCTTCGGAAGTATTTGTTCGCGAGCGTAGTGTTAGCAAAACAATCTAAAATTCTGCTTTGTATAAATTATTGAGATTCTTCCTCCAATATACTTTTTATATTTATATCTTTTCTCATGTTATAAATACGAAGAATTTGTTACTTTGGTAGACAACGGTGGTAGAGCCAAGCAGTTCGTTGCATGATGACCTGCTCGACCGTTGAAATAAATCTCTTCTTCTTATTTCCTCTAGTATCGTTTGGTGAGAGAGGTTGATCCCATAATAGAGAAAAACTTTCATATGGTAAAGGTATAATATTTTATAATATGAACTTATAAAGTTTACGCCATATGTGATATTTATATTTTTAAGGGTCACGGAGACTGTTTATCATAAGATCAGCGGTAAAGCCACAGGCTTCATGAATGGCCCATGAAAATCTAAGACAAGGGATTCGTGCCGCGTCGTTTTATTTGTTTAGATATCTGGATAAGGATTTTTCAATTATTCGTGACCTGATTTTAATGACTTTTTTACAATATATTTATATGAAATAGAATAATTATATAAATTAAAAAAAAAACATTTAAATCAATCAATTTATGCTACTAATTTATTTACAGTTATTTCATAGGTTCCCCTTGAATATGGAATGCTTTCAAATGATAACAAAGACAAATTGTATCTTAGACGACGGCGATGTTATTGAAATTGTATGATAGTAAATGAGTAATTGGGATCTGAAGAAATTCTTAACAAGTATAGAAATTTTAACTAAAGAGTCAATATACATTATTTGAACTGATAACTTATTGGTAATTTGTAATTCTCAATGGTGAAGATGGGTGACGTCAATATTCTTAATTTATTGATTTAGGAAAGGCTCGTTCTGGTACCATAATTATTTATTTTTATCCTATTTGTTGTTTTAGTGTATAATTATGTTTTTCCTATTTGTTCATTTTTAATTTGTTGATAATAGAAACTCTATACTTAAGAAAGCGGTGTTTCAACACATACAATCTTTTTTCGTTAAATTTAACAGATCTTTTGTTACAGATAAAAGGCTTACACAAATACGAAATGTAAATTTAAACAATAATACGTGCGCTAGAGAAAAGTTCGTCGGTTGAACAAGTAAACATGGTCGTACTTCTCACAAGCGGCTGGATTGCGAATGAGGGGCAACCATGAGATGAACCTGGCAAGACCTCTTATCCCATGATTAAAGTATAAGTGGAGCAGCTGGTTCTCTTTCGCAAAAGTAGACTGTTTAAATTAACACTATTTTTATTTTTACCTTTTTTATGATGTCTCGTGAAGTTTCCAAATACGCTGCCGAGCCTCTGTTGATTCCTTGTGGTACATAATTCCAATGATCTCAAATCATCTGTGTTCTGGGCAACCAAAGCGGAAGACCTTTTCGACTCCATAGCACCAGTGTTCACTAACAACTCGGCTTCAAGTAAAAGAACAACAGTTGCGTAGAGTAGTTTCAGTTCTCTACAGCAAAGCATTGTTTTGGCACTGAATATATTTACGGTCACATTTGGTACACGTCACAAGTTACACTTAAATTAATAGTCATTGTTTTTATTGTTATCTTCTTGTGTTCAGTTCAAGGCGAAAGGGCTGGTGTCGCATTCTGAAAAAGAAAGAAAAGGGGCTTTTAGTAAAAACTCATTAAGAAGTTGAGTGTTTGCCTTACCCTTTGTTGCAGAGTCTGAGTTGTCTAATGAAAATGTAGGATTGCTGTTGTTATGAAAGCTAAAGAGAAACTACTTCTAATGTGGGATACATTGAATATCTTATTGTATATTGTGGTTTTTTTTTTGGAACTCAGTTCCTTCTCTACATTTTCCGCAAAGGAATAAAGTTATGTTCATATTATGTTTAGTCTGTATATATAAGGATAATTTTCGAATCCACTTTTTATAACATAACATAACACATAACATGACTTCACGCCATTGTTACCCGAAGGTGTAGGCAGCGGATGTTAAGCCTCGTCTCGCCGTTATGTTTACGTCCCAAATGGAATAGGTGGCGAACCTAATGCCATACCGGGCACAAAGTTTTCAGTCATCGATATTTATCACAGATAACTTTCCGAAAACAATTTTGAAAACTCATTGGTGTGAGTTGTAAGCCAGTGTCAGGATTCAAACAACGACCTGTGGATTCAGTAACCGTGTGCTCGACCACTAGGCCACCGAGACCACTTTTTATCCCGAAAGAAAATCTCGTAAAGAAATTTGTGCATTTTTTATTTATACTAACTAGTTTTACTAGTTAGTATAAATATTAGAAGGCTGAGTGCTGAATAAATTGGTTTGAATGCCGAGTATATATATAAGAAAAGAATATATTTAAGCAATGTATTTAAATACATAATATAATTAAAGAAACATCGTTAATCATAACGTATTTATTACTAAAATAGGTAATCTTTGACAGTCTCCATTAATAAAATCATACTTCATTGAGACAACAAGAAAAAAATAATCAATATGTAAAATTAAATAAATGATATATGTTTGATAAATAACATGATGCAGAAACACAAGGATCTCAGTACGTTCTGGTAACAGCCTATTCCTTTTTGATTCGTAGACGTTACCCGCCTCCAAAAACAATCGCTTGTTATATACGGTGCTTGGGTGCACTTAGAAACACTCTTACTAAGCGTTTTTTTTTTAGTCTCGGTGGCGCAGTGGTCGAGCACACGGCTTCTGATCCAGAGGTCCGGGTTCGATTCCAGAAACTGGCTCACACTAATGACTTTTCGAAATTGTTTTCGAAAGTTATGTGTGATAAATATCGATGACTGAAAAACTTTGTGCCAGGTATGGCAATAGGTTCGCCACCTATTCCATTTGGGACGTTAACATAACGGCGAGACGAGGCTTAACAGCCGCTGCTTACACCTTCGGGTAACAAAAGGCGTGAAGTTATGTTTTATAATTTTATGTATATGTTTTTTTTGTATAGTACACGCAGGAGAGATTCTTTCTCCATGCTTAAAGTAGTTATTGAAATGCCTTAAAACTAGCGGCTTAAATAAAAGTTAAATAATGTACTCATTTTACTTTTAGTTTCATTTTCAAATTCGCAAAAACGCATCCATTTTTTTAAATAAAATGCGTGAACAAAGAGAAAATATTTCATATTATTAAATCACGCTGAAATATTTTAGTTTAAAAACTTACGAATCTGTACTGTACTGACAACTCCATTTATAGTTGTGAGAAATAGCCCAAGAGCCAGCGACTGCCAGACCTTCGTTATTTTATAAAGCCTGAAAGTTTGTCAGCTCGTAGTCCCAGCACATGTAAGAACGATGGCCAATTATAATGTTTGGACCATAGTTACTTTGGCAGGTACGGGGTACCAAAGATGGAAATAAATTATTCTACTTTCGTTATTTTATAAAGGTTGAGCTTTTGATATTATCTTCAGAATAATATTAAAAACCACGATTTTAATTGCCGGATAGTTCGCATGGTGGAAACCCCTTGCCAGACAGCCTAAACGTTCATGAAATTATAGATGACCTACATACCGATCTACTTTCGTCAATGTATAAAGCTTCATACATATAACTTCACGCCTCTTTCTACCTGAAAGTGTAGGCAGTGGCTGTTAAGTCTCTACTCGCCATTTTGTTTATGACCCAAATGGAATAGGTGTCAAACCTATTGGCGTACCGGGTACAAAGTTTCACTTTGACAAAAGTTGAATAGCCTATATTATTTTTTAAAACATAACATAACTTCACTCCTTTTGTTACCCGAAGGTGTAGGCAGCGGCTGTTAAGCCACGTCTCGCGGTTATGTTTACGTTCCAAATGGAACAGGTGGCGAACCTATTGCCATACCGGGCACAAAGTTCTAAGTCATTTATATTTATCACACTTAACTTCCGAAAACAATTTCGAAAAGTCATTGGTGTAAGCCAGTGTCAGGATTCGAACTCGGACCTCTGGATCAGAAGTCGTGTGTGGCTCGACCGCTGCACCACTATAAACTTATTTTTTTTGTATTTTACCGGGTAGCGACGAGGCCGTTGATGGTAAAGCGCACTGTCCCGTTAGTTTCACTCTCTATGTCATGGCTAAAGGGGAACACCGACGCAGGCAGTTTGTTCTATTCACCAGCTGTGCGGATGATGAAGGAAGATCCAAAGCGCTTAGTTCGTACAGGTGGGATTTCAACTACGTACGGGTGTAGACGGTAAGTACGTCGGGTAGTTCGCCGATAGAAAGGGGATCAGGTATCATGTAACTCTTGCGTACACTCACCAGAATGTAGCCTATAGAGCACCGAGAGGCTGGACACCTTCGCCTGTGCTCTAGGCTTTGCAGCTCATTGTCGAACGTCATAGGATCGCCAATTAATCTTTTAGCTCGCCTCTCCGTTGATTTTTATAAATATTTTATATTTATAAATAACATTTTATCTAATATATAAAATTCTCGAGTCTGTGATGATTGAACTTGTGATGATGAGATGTGCGTAATTGAACTCCTCCGAAACGGCTTGACCGATTCTCATGAAATTTTATGTGCGTGTCGGGTAGGTCTGAGAATAGGACAACATCTATTTTTCATCCCCCTAAATCACAAGGGTAGCCCACCCCTCAATTTTTTTTTTAATTTTTCGACATATTTCTATTTCTTATTTTTTTTTATAAAACGGGATACAAAAATACATGCAACCCTAAATTTTTCAACCCCCTACAATCAACCCCTATTTTTTAAATTTTATTTTTCGGCAAGACAACGTTTGCTGGGTCAGCTAGTATTTATATAATTTTATAAACACATTAAGGGAATCTGGCAAAAACGTTTAATGTTGTCACAACGAGTTGCCAGGATGCTAAAGGTCTGGTAATATGTGTTTTTTAATAATATCCTGAAGGTAAAATTCTAATACAAAGCTTTCTACTTTGACGAAAGCAGAATTACCTATAATTTTATGAATATATAAGGGGTGTTTGGCTAGGGGTTGCTACGACGCTTTGTGTTTGGCAATTGACAACGTGATTTCTAATAATATTCCGAAGGAAAATTACAAAAATGAATCCTTATACATTGACGAAAGTCGATCGGTATGTAGGTCATCTATAATTTCATGAACGTTTAGGCTGTCTGGCAAGGGGTTGCCACCATGGGAACTGTCCGGCAATTAAAATCATGGTTTTTAATATTATTCTGAAGATAATATCAAAAGCTCAACCTTTATAAAATGACGAAAGTAGAATAATTTATTTCCATCTTTGGTACCGCGTACCTGCCAAAGTAACTATGGTCCAAACATAATAATTGGCTATCGTTCTTATATGTGCTGGGACTACGAGCTGACAAACTTTCAGGCTTTATAAAATAACGAAGGTCTGGCGGTCGCTGGCTCTCACTCTAAAACTGTAGGAATAGAACTTCAAGCTTCATCGCGCCGCGCCGTGTGACGCCTTTTGCGCAATCAATTACAAATGTTTATCACAAGAAGAAAACTATATTAAAATTCAAATACGCAGCTAAAATTTTAAGTAATTTGGTAGCAAAATTCGATTGAAATATTAAGTTCAAACGAAAAACAATCAACCAGAAAATAAGAGTTGACAGCGAAACGAGAATTGATTTTTCTACGAATATTTTTTAGTGTGTCTGTGCCTATTTTTGGATGTGGTTATTACTTTGATTATTGAAAGTGACGGAGTAATGACTAAGAACATTGGATAATGTTAGGGTCCGATTTTGTAGCTTTTGTGTTATTGGTTAATCATATTATGTTATTATGATGACTCTGATGGTTCCAATTGAATAATCTAAAAAAGGACTACCGAGTACCAGGGTTAAATATAAGTAAGTAGGTATTATTTGTCAAACACCTCCTTTCTCCATCAATAAGTCTTAGGTTCCAACCCGGGCTCACGCGGGTGATAAAAAGCAGAGGTCCACTATCCCATTTGCGAAGTAAGAATTCGTCAAATCCAGGTTCAACATCTTCGGATAGATTAAGGCGTGAAGTAATAAAACAAACATACTATTCTACTATTACAGTTTTAATAAATACGCTATATTTGTGTAGGTGTATGTTTAAGTATTGAGCCACTATTTGTACTTTAAGCCTGATAAAACATTAAAAACTTAAAAGTTCTTAAGAAGAGCCCGGGGAAAACTTGGTCTGGTAAATTCCAAGAAAATTTTGTAGCGTTGTAAATTGAAACTTAATCCTTGAGAATTTCTCACTTAGATTTTAACGTAATAATTTGAGATTAATTATATTAACAAATTAAGTAACATTTTCTTGGTTTTACAACTACTCAAATCTCGTTTAGTGAACATCTTTATTATTAACGATTTTCAATTGTATGATTTTAATCGGTTTTTTCTTAAAAGTTTCTAATTTTCCAACAATATCATTTAGATATGAGGAGAAATTGATTTAAAAGTTGTGTGTAGAAATTTTATGTCCCAAAGATAGCCAACACCATAACGTATAGTTTAGTATTTTTTTTACAACTACGCTCGCAAACATTATTGGAAAATAACAATCAATTGCGAAAACTAATTAATAAACCAATCAATCACAAAACCGATACTCAAACTCATCGGGCGGCTTGTATTTTTTAATTAGGTTTTTAATTAGGTATTATGTTTTATAAGTTCCAAAACAAATCTTTATTTCACACATATTCACGTTAACAAACTATTATCTTTAATATCCATTTTATGTTCAGAGTGACGAGCATTTATTTACGATTATTTTTCTTTTTTAAAAACGAGAAAATACGTTTAATACACAAGCATTTTTTTAACACAAAAAATTACACAAAACATCTACGCAAAACATAAATCATACTCTCAAGTCTCTATGAAGTCCTATCTTCCCTAGTACATCGTTCATTATATTGTTTGAAGCACCGTCCATATTTCCGTCAGCGGTCACTATGACTCCGCACTCCGCTGCAGTATCTTCAACCCCAATCTCGGCGCCGCTGTTTCATCCGTTGTCACAATAGTCTGTGATTTCAATGTTATCTTGTATTATTTTTACCCTCACTCTTTGTAGTGAAAAATATTTACAGCTATATTTTTCAGGGTACACTATTTTGTTTTTAATAACACTTTTTCCAAAATTACAATAGTGAATCTTTACGCCTTTTCGCGATTGTGTAGGCAATGGCTACTATAGACTATCTGTCTACCTGGACTATCTCATTCATCACATTATTTGGCTCAGATTCTAAAGTTATTAGTGTTGTCGTTTTATTCATACTTGAGAC
The DNA here is from genome assembly GCA_905147225.2 of Euproctis similis. Taxonomy (NCBI): domain Eukaryota; kingdom Metazoa; phylum Arthropoda; class Insecta; order Lepidoptera; family Erebidae; genus Euproctis; species Euproctis similis. Next base: position 21,857,237 of record LR990106.1, read on the forward strand.
AACTCTTAGTCACGTTTTACTGAGGGATTATTATATTCAGAAAGAAATGGTGATACCGTTCGCTACTCGTTAACAATCATTATCCTTTCCAATGTTTTGTCACAGATCGGTGTATATTTTTAGCAGTTCAATAGAGTTGCACAGATATAACGAAAGGTTAAGAATATAAACTATAATTATAGTCATGGAGATTATTGCGTTATTCCAATCAAACGTGTTTTTATTAACTATTTTTAATAATTAAAATGATTTTCTTTATAAATCAGCAATGGCAAATCTACTTTACCTTAAAATAAAACAAATTTAAATAAGTTAGCCATAGATATAATGTTATGTTTAGACACCGTTAAGTGTTGCACGAATGCGACCATTATTTTTATTCAAACAAAACGGTTACCTAGATTGCTTGGCGGTAGTCGTAAAAATGTGTGCCGGGGGTGAATAAAAAAATTCTGTTCTCGTACTTGTAAAGAAACACAATCAAGATTTGTATGAAGGTCGACGAGGAGTATCTTTGTACAAAAAAAAATTGTCGGTTGTTGTGGGTATAACCCTTATGTATTATTCATGCTCGGTAGTAAGATGAGGAAATATGAGTCAAACATATTCGTGTGCCATTGAGCGGTACAACTTCTCCTCGTCTATGTACGTAGGTTCTGAAAAATAAATTGAAAAATATCGTAGCATTTTTGTGGGCGTTTCGATCTGTGGATATTCATTTCGATAATCGATTTTAATAAGACTGCCTTTGGTAATACGGGTGAGATTTTTTTCAATATCGCCAGTACTAGGGGGAATTGCGTCCAATTAAAGCCTTGATACTTCGAACGAATTATGTTTGGTCCCACAATATAGATGGATGAGGTTAAAGACATTTTTTTTATGTTATTGGTAGGCAGCGAGCAGCCTAATGATGAGTAACAAACGGCGCCCATGGACACCGGTTGGAAGTGGGATGGAAAGGGGATAAGGAAAGGGATTCGACCTCCGAATACATCTTTCATTGAGCAAAACGCGGCAAGAGCCACTTTACGTCGATATTCTGAGGGGTCGTGGTATTTCACTGGTCGAGCCGTCGACCCCATTCATGCAGCAAACTGCGTGGAAAGTAGTACTATGGTATTGGTGTTCGGATATTTGTTTCGAAAGTAAGAGGTTCACCGTTAAGTCAGCTCAGTTTTGATTTTTTACGTTACAAATCATCGCCGATAAACGATGGGTTCGAGCTACACCAAACTTGAAATAAATAAGTAAAATGATTGTAGGGAGTCCAGTTTCATAATACAAGATTTAGTTCTTAAGTTCGAAACTAGATGGCCCAATGTGAGCTGTGTGTTCAGTACAATATTGTATTGTAGATTTCAATTTGGGCTAACCAGCTGAGCCAATTTTGTAAATATTCTTATGACGGATATTTTCCTTTGTATATTTTTATTCAACTGCTTCAGCAAGAGAGTTATATTTTACGAATTTTGCGAGAGTATTTATTTATAACGGCGAATCGAAGCTTAACAGCCGCTTCCTACAACTTTCCTGGTAGGAAAAGGCGTGAAGTTACGTTTATGCAGATTCTATTGTTCTTCTAGATAGAGTCATTGTCTGTAATTTTGTAATTAAGTTTTAATTTAAATATTCATTAGATTTATCCTAATGTCACTAAATATTAATATCTTTTAGTAGCGGAAAGCGATGAAACTATAATTTCCCCTTAATATTCTAGTAAGACATTAAAGCAGCGTCGCAATTATCTTATATAATAAAATGTTAGCATTAATCTCAGAGAAAACAGTTTCACTATTGTTCCATGAGAATAGTAAGAAATTTTCGAGTTCCTCGTTTCTAAGAATAATTATCTTGGACATTAATGCTACCTACTACTATATTTAAAATAAAAGCTTTAACTGTAAAAATATACGATTTAGAATTCCAAGCGAACATAGTCGCAGACGAAGAGAGTGTAAATAATTTATTACATAACTTCCTGAAGGTGAAAATATAAAAATTGAAGTGGATTACAAGATAAAAATATTCGTGTATATTTGCGAACCGCACATTTTCAATATTTATGTGGGTTGTACAGAGTAGTTATTGAAAAACTATTAAGTATATGTTTACATAATAAATGATGTGCAAAGTTGTAGTACTATCATCATCATCATCAGCCTATTGCAGTCCACTGCTGGACATAGGCCTCTCCCAATGTGCGTCACAACATCCGATTCTCTGCCTTCCGCATCCAGAGTTTTCCAGCAGCCTTTCTGAGGTCGTCTGACCATCGGGCTGGTGGGCGTCCTACGCTACGTTTGCCAAGACGCGGTCTCCACTCTATGACCTTCTTACTCCATCTACCGTCGGTCTTTCGGCAGATGTGACCAGCCCATTGCCACTTCAGCGACCTTATTCTACGAGCTATGTCGGTTACTCCAGTTCTCTGGCGGATATACTCATTCCGAAGAGTACAATCAGCCGCTGTGTATGGCATTCGTGGACTACGAAAAAGCCTTCGACTCCATCGAAACATGGGCAGTTCTGGATGCACTGCAGCGATGTCGGATTGACTGGCGTTATATCGAGGTGCTGAGATGCTTATATGACACCGCCACGATGGCTGTCCAGATACAGGACCAGGCGACGAACTCCATCGAGCTGAATCGAGGTGTAAGACAGGGAGATGTTATATCTCCCAAACTTTTCACCAATGCTCTGGAGGACGTTTTCAAGACACTGGATTGGACTTGACAGGGTATCAACGTGAATGGTGAGTACATCTCGCATCTTCGGTTTGCCGACGACATCGTTGTAATGGCAGAGTCGCTGGAACAGTTAAGCGGAATGCTGCGCAGCCTGGACGAGTCCTCCCGGCGTGTCGGTTTGGGCATGAACTTGGACAAGACCAAGGTCATGTTCAATGAACATGTCGTGCCCGGACCGATAGCGTCGAAGGGTCAGTTCTCGAAGTCGTAAACAAATACGTCTACCTAGGCCAAATCATCCAGTTAGGTAGACGAAACTTCGAGAAGGAGGCCTAAAGGAGGATTCAGCTTGGTTGGGCTGCATTCGGCAAACTACGTCGAGTCTTCAGCTCGCCTATACCGCAATGTCTGAAGACCAAAGTCTTTGACCAGTGCGTCTTACCGGTGATGACCTACGGTGCCGAAACGTGGACACTCACGGTGGGGCTAGTCCACAAATTTAAAGTCGCTCAGCGAGCTATGCTCAGGGTATCTCTGAAAGATAAACTCAGGAATGAGTATATCCGCCAGAGAACTGTAGTACTAGCTAAAATAAAAATACCGTGAATTTTGAGAATATATAGCTTTCCCAATCACAAATGTGTCGAATTTGAGGTCCTTATAATGGCACAGGCATAGTATTTTTGGTTTCCACGCACGAAGCGAAGTTGCAGGCAACAGCTAGTAGATATTAATTCTTACAATAGTCGGTCAGCCGTTTATTGGAAAACGGATTTCGAATTGGAGTATGACCTATCTGACTTCTTGTTCAGTTATATTTATTTTCAAATCCCCGTGCAGCAGACAAATCGAATCTAATCCCTGACGATAGTGAATAGCAAAATCAAGTGAAGCAAAAAAAAATTTGCAGAATTTCGGATCCTCATTGCAGACACCACAATCCCGTCTGCCTTATTCGAAAGTAATTTATTAGCTGCTGTACGATAACCCATAAACTGATGACGTATAAAGTGGAAAAAAGATTCATGGAAGAATTCTTTTTTTTTGTGAAAATATGAGAAAGTAGTTCTTCGTCAAATAAATAAAATATTAATTAACTCATTCCTAACTTTAATATGTCATAAATTTACAACTGGGGATTTTACAAAACGATAAATATTTATAACACAAACATTGGTCGTTAAAAGTAATATGCCACATTAAGGGAGAAAAGACCTTGTAGCAAGAGAAAAAAGAGATTGAGTTTTTGAGTTTTATTTGGCCTTAGTTCAACTCCACAAGAAACGCAATAGTTTTAGCCAATTGCATAAACTGGTAAAATGTCAAACATTGCCTATTGAAATGTTCTTAAACTGTGTTTGACAATTTGTTTTGTTTTTTTTTTGTTTTTAACTTGTTCAAATATTTATCAACAATATGGTTATTTCCTGTACAGCAAATTAATTATCTAGCTTGTAAATGTTATTTACTACAACTAAGTTTCTTATCTCGAATTTCAAACAGTAGTTTTGTTTTTAATTTTCATTTGACATGGCATTACAGTAACATCATCCAGACTTTTCAAGTTCACGTGTTTCAATTTCAAATGTTTTGTTTTCGAGCTGGTAGATTATCGTCGTCGTAATTTATCAATCAATTTACGTTATTCCCACGCAAGATCTATAAAGAATGCTTTGTTCCACTAAGTCAGTGTTTTTGAATTAAATTGGATCGGTACCTCTGTCCAGGTCGTGAAGACTTACTATGGCAGAAATTTTTTTTATCGTGCAATTTTATGATTTGCCGTAGTTTTATATAGTAAAATTACACATTCGAATGGGAACCATGAAACATGTAAAATTTTAATAATCCTACTACTAAGTAATGTAACACTTGTACATACTTAAAGTAAAGTTGGTAATTGAGTTTCATCCCTTCGTGTGATTTTAGGTATTTATTTTATATCCAATGCTAGCAGTTTCTTAAAAACATAATTCACTAACATGCATGGCTTGTCGAATAAAGTATGTGTTGTATGTTATTCTTACCACTTCTTACTTCTAACTGCGTATCTAATTTTTTTTTAAAAAGTCTCTGTGGTCCAGTGGTAGAGCACACTGATTGTGATCCACAGGTCCGGGTTCGAATCCTGACACTGGCTTACACCAATATGACTTTGAAATTGTTTTCGAAAGTTAAGTGTGATAAATATCGATGACTGAAAACTTTGTGCCCGGTATGGCAATAGGTTCACCACCTACTCCATTTGGGACGTAAACATAACGGCGAGACGAGGCTTAACAGCCGCTGCCTACACCTTAGGGTAACAAAAGGCGTTAAGTTATAATTTTGTTTGGCTTTTTATTATACGGTACCAATAAAACTAAAAGTATATTTTGCCAAATATATTTTTTTTCTCAAATAAAAATGATATTATTTACGTAATTCCCTCCCTATATCTCGCGATAAGCCCACAATATGATTGTTCAACAGAAATAAACGCTCACAAAAAGAGAATTCCTGCGAAGAATCCGTCTTCGAATCAATTTATATATTCATCGATGTAAAAATTCCTTTTCCATTTTTCCTTTCCGAAAACTTTTCGGACATTCTTCAATATATTTTAAGAGGAGTTCTATAGAGGGCCGCTTATTATGATAGCGCTGTAGCAAATGAAGGTTTTTTTTGTGTTCAACCTTTGAGAGAATTTTCTCATTATTTTTATTCAGAAGGTTACTTACATATTTTCAATAAAAGAAATGTTTCACTTAAATTAACATACAAATCAATCACGATATTATGAAAAAGTTGTAAGAAATAAACACAAAATTTGAATTTTTGCACGTTTATACTTTATAGAATTCTATCGTCTTGCCAAATGATTACTTGATTATTGCCATATATGCCACTTTACTAGTAAAAGTATTTTCTTTTTTTTGAGAGTGTAAATAAAACCTTTTTAAAAAAGGTATTTTATTTGTCAATTTGCTATTTATTAGCAGCACTCTACTCATATCTGTCAACAAAAAAATTATAACTATTGACACAATGCACCCCACGTTTTTATTATTATTTTTTTATTCACACTATTATTAATTTAAATTTATTAAAATTTATTTTCTATTTTTTTGTTCGGTTTTCTATAAAAAGCGTGTTTTTAGTTTTTTAAACTATTTTTTTTTGTTATAGCTGGCTAAGTTTGTCCAGCTCGTCAATTGGGTGACCTTTTAATTATATTTAAGCTTGAGGCTCTATTTTCAATTTACTCGCAATGAACTTGATATCCTTATCGATTCCTTATTCCTCTTCCTGGAATGATCCGTCATATTAGATTTAGAATGACTTTTCACTGTTTTACCAGTTACTCTCATCAACCCTTTCATATGATACCCATGTTGTAAAAATGCATCAAAATGCAAGTTCACCGTCTTGGATGTTCCGCTATACTGGATTTAGAACGTTGTTACGCACCATATCATGTATTTTACAGCTCAATCGTTTAAGGATACTACTTCAAAATTAAAAGATTCCACCATACATACAGACATAGCCAAGTTTAATTAAAGCTTTTAATTAAATGCTAATTCTCATCAAGATCTGTGAGATTTCAAAATATATTATACAGAATCACACAAATATAAACACAGACACAAACTCAAAAACAAAACAAGTAAGTCTGTGGAATTGACACTCAAAATGAATATTTATTGCAAACATTGTCATCTCAAAAAATATTGAAAAGCCTTTTTCAAGTGATATTTTTTTGTAACAACATGATACCGTTGCGTTACAGATTGGCACGATTTTCTTTACTGATGTTACTCTTTACAAATTGTATTATCTAAATCGGTCACTTGTATGTCACTCTAACTCACTCTCCTTACATTTGATTTGTGACTATATTTTTCATACTGGTGGTGGATATACTCTGACACAATATTCTCTGATTTGAATGATGAGTTCATGTTTTATTTTTCTTTTCAATGGAATATTTAATTTTATGCCCATTTTCCATAGAGTTCGAAACTTTTTTAAGGTAATATAAATTTAAATATTATCCCGCATATGATTAAAAAAAATATATACTTTTTCGGTTCAGTAGTCAGTCAAGGCAACTCAAGACAGAAAATACAATCGGTACATTTTTTACAAGAATTAGATTTTACTACTAATTACAGACTACAAAATTTTCTTTCAATAACGCTAAATATTTATATATAGCTTAGAATCCCAGCTATAATAATATTGATATATTGCCTTTCAAAAATGACGGTGAATACTATACTAAATACTGTACATTATTATTTATTAACAAGAAAACATTGGTGACTCGACCTGTAATATTATTTATTTACACTTACTATTACGCATTGACCTGTGCCCAATTATTTACAATCCCAGTTGTATTATAGCTGTAATACCTATCCGATTTCACAATTATGTCAATAAAATCCCTCTTCCTTCGGAAAGGTTTGTATTTAAGATGCCTCATATTTTGGACCCTTAGAAATAGGTGAGCGTGTTTGTGGGTCGCCAATAGAGGTTCAAATAAGCGTTTGGAATTTGTTTTAATAGCCCATTGGGGTTAAGCAAATATCTAATAAATTATTTATGTATTTGTGAAATAAATTATATAAAATATGGGCATTTTAACATGTGACTCTTGGGAATATTGTCACACTATCGCTTCACCAAAAGAGGATCATCTCTCGCTCATCTAGATGGTTCAGTGATCTGACTTTCCTGAACAAGATGGTGTCGACTGTAAATTTTGGTTTAAAATTATTTTAAGTTTACCGAATGTCTGATAAATATTGATGACTGATAAAATGGTACCCGATTTATGATTAGTGGGCTATGTTTTATTTTAAATTAGGAAATAACCTAATTTGGCGAGTTTAATCTGTTTTATCACTGCCTAAAGAACTGGCTGTTAGGTAGGTGATTTAAAAAACAAAATTACACTATATGAGCACCGGATCAGGGATGAAGATGTGGAAAACTATCCGTAGTAACCAATTGATAAATCTGTGTAAATATATTGAAGCTGTTCTGACATTATAAACACAAAATTTTAAAAAGCCATTTAGTGTACTTGGATTTGAACCGGGATCTTCCGAATAAATATAATTCAAATTGTCAAATCGTCGGGTATCCGAGACGACTGTAAATGCTTTATAATTTCAACGTTAAATTTAATGGACTCCTGTAATAGAATTCAATTGAATTAATTATCTCCCAGGAGGGGAATTATGAAGAAGTAAGTTGCCTAATATATTTTACGGGGTGAGGCCACAATACGACCCAAGCGGGATATAAGGATTCGAGTGGTTTGATGGTTGCGTCATAATGGTTTTACCTACAAACTACTGACTGTATCTATTTTAGCCAAAATACTTCATATATTTATAAATTACTAGTTGACCCGGCAAAGTTTGTTATGCATCATAAGAAAATAAAGAGTAAAAATATTGGATTTATTTATCACCTTTTCTTAACTACATCATATATGAATTATAGATAAAAACTACCTCGCTGATGCCCTATATCTATTAAAAAAAACCGCATTCAGATCTGTTGCGTAGTTTTCAAAATATAAGCATTTAAAGGGACAGACAGTGGTAAGCGACTTTGTTTAATACTATGTAATGATTAGCTTCTGTTCACAACTTCACCGGCGTAAAAAGTAAAAGATCTCCAAGATAAAAACCTATTGAAACCAAATATGTTTTTTCGCTTAACATCCTAAATTATGTGTGAATTTTAATGAAAACTAGGTGTGTAATTTGAAACTAAATTCAATATAGTAGTAACATTTAATATTGAAACGTTTTACTTTTTGATTATAACACGGTCATTGTTCGTCACCTTTGTGACCTTTGTGATCGTTAATTAATTTTGGAGTAGTTTGGAGGTCACGTCGTTTAAATACAAATGAATCATTTGACATGAGAGTAAATTTTGATAATTGGATAGCGCGTTATATTGGAGGAGTTTACGTTAGACAACTTAAATCCAGAGCATTAAATTATACCATTTCAGAATAGTATGGAAAAGTTGACTTCTCATAAATATTTAAGCCAATATTGAAGCTCAATTTCATTATTCAATAGTTAAAGTCAATTGGACGCAAAATATATTCAAAGTTATTAATATTATATGAATATGCTTACCGAACAATGTTGGCGGGTACTAAATGTCTATTTCTATTTATCAATGGAATTGAATATATTGTTAATTTGATCATGTTTTAGGTAAAATCTTCTAATAAGCTGTATTGACCCTACTAGCTCTAGCAAACAACTACACCACGTGGAAAGACAAAAAAAAACATCATCCGTAATATCATTTATGGAACAATGAAATGATGTTTATATCCGAAGGTTTATACAGTAGAAATTTTACCTAATTTGCATGGATTGAAAGTTGGGTTTTATAATAGGTCTACACTATATAGTACAAGAATAAACTTTTAAAAAGTATACATTCGCGATCGGCTTTCGTAATTTAAGCATTTATTTAAAGTCAAAAACATAAATATAATTGTAATATTACTAATTTATAATAAAAGTGTCGGTGTAAAAGTAAGAAAGGGCATGCTCAGATGGTTCGGACATGTAGAAAGGATGGATGATGCAAGATTGATTAAGCAGATATACCATGCAAAAGCGGATGGATGGAGTCGAAGACGGCCAAGACACACATTTCATGACCAAATAGAACGTGTTCTGGACGAAGGTGATGTCAGGAGCCTCAAAAATCGACGCGCGTGCATGAAAAGATTTATGAAAGTCAACGAAGCGAGTAAAGTGTGTAAGAATCGTGCCTTATGGCGCTCCGTTCTCTCTGCCTACTCTGCAAGGGATTTGGCGTGAAGTTATGTATGTTATAATAAAAGATACAGATTTGTGCATAACCAAGATGTCTGCATGAAGATGGGGAAATCAAAAGTCTTCAATAATGCGTGATTCGAATTTATTATCAGCCCTTGGTTTCCAAAGCCTTCGAGCGTTTCGCTTTAGCCTCCAGCTGTTGATAATTCTGATCTGTACGCGTTTGTAATATCTCATGAGAATGTAATATATTATATGATTTATATTATATACACGTATTATAATAATAATAACCTTTATTTCGGGCAAGCCCATATAGTGTTAGTAACAATGATCTTATAAACTAGTGTTAGTAAAGAAATTAAAAGTATTACAATGTAGTTTATCAAAATTTGTTGTGTCATATCACTGTAACATTTGTAATGTAATATTTGTAATTATAATGTAATATTAAATACAGTGACTTATTCTATTTAGTATCGTTATTATCTGGATAAGTTATGTTTAATGTAGAAACCTCTAAAGACTAGCTTTTGGAGGGAGCATTGCAGATGCAAAAACATTATCGAGTAACGGAATGTTAATTTTGTCATATTTATTGCAAAAAACTGATCTTAAACTGATAAATCTTAGATAATAAAATAAATAGATGTGGAAGCTCCTTTAGAAGTAGTAAGTGTAAGCGTTAAACCTAGCAACCCAATATCGACAGGATACCGTGAGAGCTGCGCTAAGACAACCAACTACTAGGACAAATTATGGCAGTTGGGAGAAAGAGGCCGACGAACAGAAAGAGTTGAAGCGTCGTGTTCAAAGTAAGGGTGTTGCAAAGTTGAAGAGGTGGAAGACCGACCAGTAGCTGAAATAAATACAGCTGTAAAAACTGGCTAAGAAACAGTCTACATACATTTCTTTAGTACTGATGAGGGATAAACAACTAACAAAACCAGTTTCGGAAGTTGTTTTCGGAAGTTAAGTGTGATACATATCGATGACTGAAAAACTTTGTGCCCGATATGGCAATGGGTTCGCCACCTATTCTATTTGGGACGTAAACATAACGGCTAGACGAGGCTTATCAGCCGCTGCCTACACCTTCGGGTAACAAAAGTCGTTAAGTTATGAAACCATTTCCCTATGAGGCTATACGTCAATCTATAGCCAAAACTTTCGACAATAGTGATAGTGCGAAAGAATGACATGTACCGACCCCACTTAGAATGGCGTAAGGGTAGAAAAATGATGTCTATGTCGTTTTATAATATATAATTTTAATAAATATATCTATTCATATATTAGTATTTGGAAAGCTTTAAATGAAATTCAAATTATTGAACTTGAAATTTTCGAGTGAATTTATTAATATTATTCATATATAAATCATCATTTATACTTTTTTATACTTAAATATAAAATTTTTGCAAATGATATTTGTAATAATTTGTATAAATAAGCTTATATGAAATTACTACATTTCTTTTCTAAACTAACAGAATAAAGAATAAGTATTTTTTTAGGATTACATTTAAAGTTCTCTAAATGAGATAAATAAATGAGTGGCTTTGATAAGTTATAACATAACATAACTTCACGCCTTTTGTTACCCGAAGGTGTAGGCAGCGGCTGTTAAGCCTCGTCTCGCCGTTCTGTTTCCGTCCCAAATGGAATAGGTGGCGAACCTATTGCCATACCGGGCACAAAGTTTTCAGTCATCGATATTTATGACACATAACTAACTGCCGAAAACAGTTTCGAAAAGTCATTGGTGTGAGCCAGTGTCAGGAATCGAACCCGGGTCCCGGACCTCTGGATCAGAAGCCGTGTGCTCGACCACTGGGCTACCGAGACATTAATGGTAAGTTATAGTTATAAAAATACGTGTGTATTGTTAGTTTATTCCTATTCTTTATAGACATGACGACGAAAGGCTTTTGTACTCTGAAATTATAATAATAATATCTTGGACACAATGCACAGAGCGTCCTCTAGTTCGAAGCCAAGCAACTAAATACTTGTGTTATGGAAAACTGGAGACGAGATAACGGATATTAATAAATATATACTTTTCTTTTGTAAATACATACTTATAATACAGAGAAAAACACCCAGACGCCACACAAATATTCATGTTTGTCACAATTATTTGTGCTCAGGTGGGAATCGAACCCCCGACCTCGTTGCTGCAGCCGGTAGTTTTACCAATGCGCCACGTCTGCTTAAACTTATTAACTTTATAAACTTTTGTTGCTGAATGGATTGTAAAACAACTCAATGGATTTTGTTGAAATTTTGGAATAATACATGGGAATGAAACATAGCCTTCAATTTTAAAGATATAATGTGTATTGTTAAAATATGGCGATGGTCAAGAAAATCGGCAATAAAATGTCTTTTCAACGTGGGGGCCGCAAAAATATGGATGATGAAAAAAATTCTTTGTTCTGCATATTTGATTGACTAATCAATGCACCGCGCAAACCGCGGGTCGTTAACATCTGAACATTATGAGGTGCGGTCTTTGTATAATGTAATAAAACTAAAAATCCACAAAGGATATTTCGAAATTGTACCTAAAATAAGAAAAGCAAAACTGAAAGAAGAGTGGCATTAGGAAACAGCGTAAATGGAGCATTGGGCAGATTTCTGGGTGCAAAGAATGTTAACATAAAAACCCGGCTAGCAATACACAATGCGTTAATAACGCATATTTATGGAAAAGAAAGTTGTGTGCATGAAAGTTTAATTAATAATATTAATTTGCGGAGTGATCCTCATTGAAGCTTTTGCTCCAGCTTGCTCCGATAGTCCGGACATGTTAGACGACGCAAGATTTACTAAATAGATATGCAGTGCAACAGCACAGAAAAGTGATGTCGAGAGCCTTAAAAATTTACGCGCGTTTATGAAAAAAATATCAAAGACAAAAAAGCAAGTGAGGCTCTCTGCCTACCCCGCAAAGGATTATGCATAAAGTCATTTATGCATGTATGATGAAATGAAACTGTATATGAAGTCACCGGAATGTATTTAATATAAAATATAAAGGTTATCAGCTTATTCTCGATTTCGTTTGCATAAAAACCGTCCCGATCAGTAAAAATCCTATCAAATGACCCATTCAAATTTCAAAGATCTTCATTTTTGGAGGGATCGTAGCCTTTAATATGCCAGATTAGCTACTTGATCCATACCTCGATGTCCGTTATCCAGTAATACGGATCGACGGATTAATAAACCTTTAGGAAATCTTTATTCACTGCGGGTCAATATCAAAAGAGAGATTGGAGATTATACACAACGTCACGACAAGTCCCTTGCAGGGTGGGTAGAGAGAACAGAACGCCATAAAGCACAACTCTTAAACAATACATTTGCTCATTGGACTTTATTAATTCTTGTCTTCACGCTCGTCGATAGTCAGAGCTCCTAGACCTTCCGTAAGGACTTGTTCAATTTAGCTATAGAAAGTGTGTTGTAGTTATATCTTGCCGCTTTTGCTCTTCTGCTTAGTCAATCTCTGCTTAGTCTATCTTATCTGCTTAGTTAATCTGCTTAGTCAATCTTGTGCAATCTTTATAGAGATATTTACTTTGTGTGTGGTTTTCAGATTTGAACCCAAGATTAGTGAGATAATTCAGCAACAATGCCATCCTGGCCCATAATTTAGGCTGAGATTTAATCCAAGCATTAGTGTCGCGTGCTGAGGATAAATCGAGGCGGAACGACGCAATCTGTTTCCGGCAGGAGGTGACGCGGCAAGGCAGTAAGTCAGAATGTTGAAACATGACTAATCAGGACTTTCGTTTCAAAGCTTTTAAAATGGCAGCTGTCTTATATTTATTTGCCCGACTGTAATTCGATATTTAAATGTAACTTGTTCTTTTTGTATAATATTAGTTGACAGGGCCAATATGTTATATACATATTTGTTATTAACTTGTTATTATTACGCTCTTATTTATCATAGCGTAATAATATGGGGGATTTTTCTATGGGATAGGAAGGCAAACGAGCAGGCGTGTCACCCGATGTTAAGTGACCAGCGCCGCCCATGGACACCTGCAACACATATAGTGTTACAGTTGCGTTGCCGACCTTTAAGGGAGTAGGATTGGTAGGGATGGGGAAGGGGGGTGGGTACCTCTCTCACCGAACAAAACGCGGCATAAGCCACTTTACATCGATCTTCTAAGAGGTCGTGGTATTTCACCGGTCAAGCCGGCCAATTCATGAAACGAACTGCTTGGCTCTACTACTGATAAAGACTCCAGTATTCTTTTTTCAATTCGAACCAGTATTCCTTGATATTATTGCATTCAAACAAACATACAAACTCTTCAAATTTATAATATTGGCACGGAATATTATTATTATGTAAGTCGGGACAGTCATGCGTATTTTAGCGGAACAAAATGTGTGTGTAACGTTATCTCACTTTGACAGGGTCCATATTGGCTTCAGTTCCGCAGACCCCGGGGGATTCACAAATGAGGCTTCATTTAATGTTACGGTACGGTCTAGTTGGAGTCGGACAGTATGAGGCATCGCGTCGGCAACTTAAGTTCCGTTGTGATAATATTCAAAGTTATAACTGTCTGTTATGAACTAATTATTTCGAAAAATACTCGGCTATACGATATTTAAGACGGAAAAATATACAAAAATTCTACATGTAAAGCTTGAATTCCCGCTTTCCATAATATATTCATAATTTGATTCTTATTTAATAAAACCCTAATAATATTTAATATTTTTTTAAGTAAAACATGTTTTAAGACTAATACTAATTTAATAATACTTACACAATTTATTTATCTTTACTTTACTACTTTACTTATCAAATATTTCAAAATGGAACGGCGCAAGTAGTTCTTCGGTTCAGCAGAAGTTTTCAGTTCAGTTCCTCTTGTACAAAATCATAGATGGATATTCCGAAAATTTGCCAAAATTTTAACGACTAGGTAGTTATTTTTTTACTAATAATGTCAGCATATTTATATTTTTTTAAATAGCATTATTAAAAAGAACCATTTAAATATAAACCAGTCCAAGGCCGCCAGTGTAGGTACCTATAAAAAGTATTTTCGCTAAGGAAAATCTTGACGCCTCAATCAACTTTATGTGTCGACTTTACACTCCACAAGATGAAGACATGTCTTTCTTAATTCGAGGAACATAAACATACGCCTGTGTACATTGTGTAAGGGCCTTAATAAATCGTAAGAGGATCTCGTTTGTATAATGTTCGTAAGCTCATTATGAGATTAGTATACATATGTACATATTTGTAATTAATTTTACATTAATTTATATTGGAGATGAACAATTTTAATGTATTCATGTTATTATGTTTAATTCAATTTGATGTAATGATTTTAAAAGCCACGTGGTGTCAATTTTACCGCCGCGGGGTCCATTTTATATATTATGTTATTTTAATACAATAATATTTATTAATATCATATTACTTCTTTGTTGGTTATTAACTAACTTTTTAAACTCAAAATAAATAAAATGGCTCTTGAACAGTTATCATCTTCATCCATTAAGTGAAAACCTTAGTATGGTATGGTACTTTATTCACAGAATCATAATGATAAAATCCTTCCACAGTGTTTGACAACATTACGTCAGTTATTTCAGCTGAAGAGCACTGAAAATACAGTAAGCAATTGCGCTCGTCTCTGATGCAAAACTCTATGCGTATACGACACAATGCTTTATAAATCACCTTTAAATAGTTGGATGTGTACTCGCCTTGATGGAAATAAAACCCTTTTCGAATAAAACTAAGGTGTAAGGTTTTTTTCGCCTCATTTACAAGTATACTCAAATTTTTCTTTACACCAATGTGGCATAAAACATAACTTTTCGCCTTTTCCTACCCTAAAGTGTAGGCAGCGGCTGTTAAAGCATCAATCGTTGCTGCATGAATGGGCCGGCAAGACCGGTACAATACCTTGATCTCTCAGAATATCAACGTAAAGTTGCTTATACCGCGATTTCGATCAGATGAGAGAAGTATCCTAACCACCCTTCTTCTCCCACTTTCTTATTCTACTCCCTTAAAAGCACTCAACTATCTATTTAGTAAGTGTACATGGGCGACTGTAGTTGATTACTGACAGGTTGCTGTTGCAACTTGCTCGTTTGCCCTCCTATTCCATAAAAAAAACATTTTGTAAAATCAAGCCATCAAGCTTACCAAAAAACTGATGATTATTTTCGTACAATTGTCGAGTACAAAGAAAATGAAATAAATTAAACAAATAGTTTAGCTATTTAGATTGCACATACAATTTTAAAATATGTACAAATAATGTCGACCTTCAAGAACGTTATGGATACCTACCATACATAATAGAAGCATAAATCTTTTGACATCGTAAAAGTCTTAGTGGGGGGTGGGAAGGGTTAGGTATCCTCACGGGTTAAGGGTCGCAGTTAACTTGAAACCGGACGACCTTTATTGTAAAGTTTTAGTTAAGAGGTCTAGAAGGTTAAGTTAGTTGTGTAAGTTATTTGAAAGAGTTAAATGGTTAAATTTAAAGCTGAAAAAAAGAACTTAAAATAGAAAATGAGGGAGTTTTCACGCACGTTTATATATTTTATATCTTTCATTAAAGTTAATCATATCAATATTCTGGAGGATGGTGATGTTAGGAGACTCAAAAATCGACGCGTGTGCATGAAAAGAGTTATGAAAATCAATGAAGCGTGTGAGGTGTGTTAAAATCGTGTCTTATGGCGCTCCGTTCTCTCTGCCTACCCCGCAAGCGTTTTGGCGTGAAGTTATGTATGTAGTTTGTATGTATATTGATACACCTTGCTTCTATTTTCACTGAAATCTTCAGTGAAAGTAAAAGCACCAAAGCTGTCACGTTCAACGTACAGCATCAATCTTATTCACCCATTATGCATGCTTAATGCTGCTGCCCAGATTTCTACCAACTACCCCACTATTTTATATCCATCTCCATTAAATTTAATGGAATTGTCAACCAGGGTTGTCAACCCTTAAGCTATAATATTCTGGCGACGTAAAAATAATGACTAGACTAGACTTTCTGTAAATAATTTAGTATTAGAGATACACACAACACAAAATCTCTAGGAGTTAGTTATAGAAATATTTGTGTAATGAAATTATATAATATTTTCTATCACACCTATTATCTTGAGGCAGGTAAAACATTATGCCCCAAATTTTGACAGTGGTAGAGCTAAGCAGTTAGCTGCATGAATGGGCCGGCTCGATCGGTAAGATACCACGACCTCTCTCAGGAGATCGACGTAAATAGGCTCATGCCGAGTTTCGTTCGGTTAGAGAGGTAGCCGGAAGCCCACCCACCTTCCCCATCCTTTCCTATCGAGCTCCTTTAAAGGTTGGCAACGCAGCTGTAATGCTCCATGTGTTGCAGGTGTTCATGAGCGGCGCTGGTCCCTTACCATCAGGTGCCACGCCTGCTCGTGTGCCCTCCTATGGAATAAAAAAGTATTACTGATTCTTTCCGCGCTCCGAAGGGTTGCGAATTGGACACAGTAATGCACAGATTTTTCAGTCAAATTTATTGCAAACAAATTATGAATAGTCAACCAGGATTCAACCGCAAGTCTTCTGATCTGATCTTCAGAAGCGGGGTGCCTTACCGTTATATTCACATATTCCTTAATATAAATATGCTGTTAAAAGTCGTTAAGCAATAGGAATAGTCATATAGGGAATAGATATGAGCTTGGAAAATTTCCTACCACTAATTATTGCACCTCAAAGAAATACGCTCACGTCAGCCTGTACAGTTTCCGAATACAAACGGCCACTCAAACTGCCAACTAACTATCCAAGAAACTCGAGCGTGATACAGACGAAGGAATTTTGCTGAAACGTTCATAATAATGTTGTAAATGGTCATCTTCCTGTCAGATCTCTTGGGAGAATTGAGATAAGTATGAACCAGCCAGTAAATTCAAAAGGTAAAGGAATTTTGAATTTAGTGATAAGAAAATTTGTAAGGCAGACGAGGCACGCTATTCAGAATCGTTCTGGCGTGTAAAAAATTCTTTAGTAGAAGGGTTTCGGTATTCAAAAGGAACTTTGATTTACCGCTTTTCATTAATGCAAATACATAATATGTATATCCGCCTGTTTTGATGAATTTCAGGGTGACTTTGGTAAAACAACCGACCTGCCAGTTGGAGGGTTCGATCCCGAAAAAGTATAGTAAATGGACGTTTGTATGGAGTCGGGATGGTTTTATAATTTTAATATATGCGGCGGAAGCGGGGCTATGATTATATATATATATAATTATATCTGTTGTATGTCAATTATGACTTGTTTCCATAACACCAGCTTTATTTTTGCTTGGAAAAATAGATGGCGCTATAATATATTATGTGTAAAAAATCCCTACTAATATAAATGTGAATGTAAGTTTGTTTGTTAAGCTTTCGCGCGAGAACTACTCATCCGATTATCATGAAACTTTGCACACATATTCTTGGAGGTATTAGAAGTAACATAAGATACTTTATTTTTTCTTATTTTACATACTTATATATTAGCACCCGATGGAAAAACTCAACCGATCGTCATAAAATTTTGTACACATATTTTGGAGGTATTAGAAGTAACATATGATACTTTTTTTTTCTTATTTTACATATATTTGCAATTATTATTTATAGTCTACAAAAATATCCTAAATTATTACCCCGAATTTATATCTTATAAAATTGTTAAAGTCCAAAGTTATTTATTTTTGTTACAGAGAAATATATTGTACCGTTTATTGTTGTATTTCAATAAAGTATATTGTAAGTATTTTAAACGTCATTGTTTGTGGTAGTTTTAAAGATTGATAATCCCAGCTTAGCAATAAAATAGAGTTCACGCCAAATCCCTTGCGGGGTAGGCAGAGAGAACAGAGCGCCATAAGGCACGATTCTTACACGCCTCACTCGCTTCGTTGACTTTCATAACTCTTTTCATGCACGCGCGTCGGTTTTTTAGGCTCCTAACATCACCTTCCTCCAGAACACGTTCTATTTGGTCATGGAATGTGTGTCTTGGCCGTCCTCGACTCCTACATCCATCCGCTTTTGCATTGTATATCTGCTTAGTAAGTCTTGCATCATCCATTCTTTCTACATGTCCGAACCATCGGAGCATGCCCTTTCTTACTTTTACACCGACACTCTCTTTCAAACCAACTTCCTTCCTTACAACCTTGTTTTCTACGCGGTCAGCGAGAGTCACTTTGCAGATTTTGCGCAGTGTCCTCATTTTTACCGCGTTCATGCACACACTGCCATACCCAGCTCTCGCTTCCATAAGTTAGCGTTGGGTAATCCCAACGCATCCCTATCAGGGCTGCATTGTTGATTGCTAGCTGGGCTTTTCTGCTAATGTTTTTTGCGCCCAAGAATCTGCCCAACGCTCCATTTACGCTATTTCCTATTGCCACTCGTTTTTCTACATCCGCGGTGTACCTTCCATCCCTGCTAAAAGCGCATCCAAGATATACAATTTCATTCACCTGTTCCAGCACCACATCACCAACCGTTATCCTTGCATCTAGGCACGCCCTAGCAGCCCGTCCAGCTGAGTTTGATTCGGTCAAGATTGCGTCCCACTGGGACGGGCCGGCAGGAGTCGCGACGTGCACGCTCTTGACATGACCCCCAATTCCTAATTTATTCCTCCCCAATTTATTCCTAATTTTCCATTTCAAATGATTTAAACAGTACTTTAGGGATACAGGGAGTAATGAAATTCAAGTATATATGACATAATTTCAACGTAATCTCAACATCTTCATTCCAGTTTCGCACTCCACAAACTAACTGAAGGAGGTCATTAATCACAAAGTTACAAGAACACTGAAAGTAAAACGTCTAAATTAATTTGTAAATCACCTTGTAGAAGACAAAAGGCAAAGACAATATTATAGGCTCAATATCCCCAGTTTGTGAACTTGGCACAGTTCAACTAACTTTCTGATATCTTTCTGCAACAGTATTTTCTCACCGTTTGATTTATAGGTGGAATTTTAAATTCCATTCAACTCGCGCTGGAATCTATCTAACTTTATCCCAATACAGTAGGCACAACATGTCATCATTTCGAACTATCCGTGTTGTATTATACTAATAGCCAACAATGGACAAGCCACAAAATTCGCTCTTAGATAATCAACGTAAAGTCGCTCTTATCGTGTTCTTTTTATGAAAGAGGTATTCGGAGGCCTACGTCATTTCTCCTTCTTTTTTATTCCGTCCTAAAGGACGGCAACGCAACTGCGACCATTGACGTTAATCGCTAGAACTTGCTCGTTCTCTCATAAAAAAGAAGTAAATTCTTCCAAAGGAGAGTATAAAACATATATTTTTCATCCCCTAAACGTGAACCCCCTAATTTTTTGATATATTTTTGTGTTTTATTTTTTTGTATAAAACAGGAAACAAAATTCATACAACCCTAAATTGTCAACCTTCTATGATCAACCCCTATTTTTATAAATTTGATTTTTTGGCAAGGCTACGTTTGCCGGGTCAGCAGGTCAGTTCATCATAACATTCTACTAACCCAAAGTCCTTCTCATTTGGTTACTGCGTAAGAATTGACACTCTACGCACACCTCCATGACAACTGGAAGTAGAAGGTGCCTAGTGATATATTTTCTTCAAATAAAACAATAATATATCAGAGGATCACATTGATTGTCCGACCGTCTTTGTGAATAGTTCTATACAGAACGGCACGTGTATCTAACGTCTGTCTGGGAAAATATCTACAGCCTGTAAAGATATAATAAGGCTGATGACACACATTGGATTCTAAATTAGTTTTTATTTATTAACTAGTATAGCTGACCCAGCGAACTTTGTTCCGCATCAAGAGTAATTTTTGTAGCGTTTACAATTAAAGTACTAAATATCAAAAGTTATGACTTTTTTTCTAATATATTATACGTACAAACCACCCCGTTGACACCCTCTTTAAAAAAAAACTCATCAAAATCCGTTGCTTAGTTTCAAGGATCTTAGCATATAAGGGAACAGATAGCGGAAAGCGACTTTGTTTTTTACAATGTAATAATGAGGTGCAATCCTGCCTTGATGATATATCTTGATGTATGTATTAAATATTTGATACCCACATATTTAAGTGGAAATATTCTCGGAAGAGGAAACATTAAGGGGATTTTCGTAAGTTTTGTGGTCCCTGCCATACAGTGATGACGTTCAAACTGAAGATTTAATAAAATAACTTGAAAATGAATTTTGGTTTGAAATGTTCTATAAATGAAATTCTCAAAATAAGAACGCTTCAAAATAAGTAGATATTTATCTATACTGTCAGAAAACATCAAGTTTTAAAGAAATAAAAATTAAACGTCAAACCTTTTATTTATTGTATCCAATAAAGTTTTTAAATAATTGAACATTTACTGTAGGGAATAAGACATTGTATTATGACAGATTTGAAAACAAAATTATGTTAAATAAGTACCTACCTACTTTAACAATCAATACTCATACCGCTTACGTAACAAGTTAATTAACCTCAGTTTTTGATATAGAAATGATATCACTTTAGTTGGAGAACTAAAACAAACTCTACTAAACTATTCCATAAGTCTGCCTTTACTTTACACTTAATGCAGGTTTTACTAAAATCCATCACATCATTTATGGTCTCGGTGGTCCACTGGTCAAGCACACGGTTTCTGAATCCAGAGGTCTCGGGTTCGATTCCTGGTACACACCAATGATTTTTCTAAATTAATTTCGAAAGTTGTGTTGTTGTTCGAATGTGTAATAAATCTCGATGACTAAAAACTTTGTGCCCGGTATGGCAATAGGTTCTCGCCACCTGTTCCACTTGGGACGTTAACATAACGACGAGTCGAGGCTTCACAGCCACTGCCTACACCTTCCGGAATAATAAGGTGTGAAATTATGACATTTAAAATTAAAATAAAAAATACTACCTATCTCGGTGTACCTCATCTTTATGTCAAACATGTCACAGTATTAGTCTTTTATCCTATTTTTTTCTGACAAATAATTTGCTTTACGAGAAAGAACGTTTTTGTCGAGTCAAATTCAGCCAATAATACCTTGAAAAAGGGCACCAATAATAATAAAATTTTTAAAGAAAAACGTGTAGAACTGAGCAAGATAAATGTTTAGGGTTGCAAATAAAAGAAAAATGTTTCGGAATTGCGGAAATTTAAATAAATGTAAGATAACTCACGATATTTTAAGATTCAAGAAAAACGGGAAATTTTCTCTACACTGAAAATGGAACACTCTGACCTTACGGAAGTAATGACATTATAACCACACCTCCTGATCAAGTCATGTGACTGTGAATGAGGTTCTAGCTCATAATCAGAAACCAATATCACTTTTTCTCTGGGCACAATATATGTCCCCAAATCATTCCCAAAAGATTGTGAAGAAGTTTTAAAGGTCATTCATTAGTACAAGTTAATGTAATGTAACGATGCCTATGCTTTTTCATTGGATAGAGGTCAACGAGCAAGCGGTTACCTGGTGATTTGCCGCCCATGGACACCAGCAACACAGATAGAGTCAAAGTTGCGTTGCTGGCCTTAAACATAGGATAGAAAGAGTTTTTGGAGGGGGCTTATGAGGGTGACGGGCGGTCGGGATAACTCCACCACCGAACAAAACACGAAATACTACACGACGATATTTTGAGAGATCGTGGTATTTCTCCAGTCGAGAAGGATCATTTATGCAGCAAAGTGAGAGGTTCTATAACTGTTGAAAAGTCTCAAGGGTGTAAAGTATAAAGGAACTTGCTCCAATTAATAAGGAAACTGGACTTAACCTGTCGAGAGTAATTATACAAGATCCATAATACATTTAATAAACGATGATTAAATCACAAAGGACCACTTAATTAGTGAGTAATTAATGTTTTAAAAAGTTCCGTGAAATTAAGCCATTATAATAATCCACAACGAGCAAAGGTCACGCGACTGTCACGGTAAGTCTCGAGTCTTTAGATTATCTGGTATTTTTGAGTTCTCCCTGGAAGGGTTTAGTGAAATTATTTTGTGAACCGTAGCGTAAAGTTTTCTAACAAAAATGGTCACATTTTCTTAATTTCAAACTTCAACGTCGGAGATTTTTATGCAAAGTGAGAATTTTCTCATTTTGTTGCAGGGTTACAATCCTATTATTTTATTCGAGTTATTTGGCTATGGTTTAATTTTTACAACATATATATGTGTTCATAGATGCAACACAAACCAAGGGTTTTGTTTTTGAAATTACGACAGTAGCAAACAAGAATTATGCACTTATTTTTCCTTTACCTGCCCTTCGCAATCTGTGCTGGATCGCTTACCATCCTGTATCCTGCTTACTCGTTTGACCACATTTTTTATTAAAAAAAAAACTTTTGATTTATATTTTATTACGAGCCCACCCGACGTTGGTTGAAAAGATTATTTTTCTAAGAAATCATAAAATATATTAATTACCCTCAGTAAAATACCTGTTTTCTGAGTACTATTTTTTTATTAATTATCAACAAAGTAGTCAAAATATCAAATTATATTAAATAAACTCGCATAAGCAACAATATCATGTATTTCATATACGTTTTGTGTGTAAAAAATAATATAACATAACTTCACGCCTTTTGTTACCCGAAGGTGTAGGCAGCGGCTGTTAAGCCTCGTCTTGCCGTTATGTTAACTTCCCAAATGGAATAGGTACCTATTGCCGTACCGGGCACAAAGTTTTTCAGTCATCGATAGTCATCACACATAACTTCCGAAAACAATTTCGAAAAGTCATTGGTGTGAGCCAGTGTCAAAAATAAAGATTCGAAAAGTAAAAGTAGATAGAATAAAATTAATAGCTATAGCCGTGCATGGATATTTCTTTTATTTTTGTTGTTATTTATAAAATACGTCATTTAATGGTGAGATATTATGAACCTATCATTTACCTTCAACAATTGTAAGGCTTGCTAAAGGCTTGCGAAGCTAGTTAGTTTATTGTCAAACGGGTTTTACACATCGGAAATCTCTTAACTATCTTGGCAGACAATGTGTTCAATCGTTGCCAAGTAGACCATAACTGTAAAGTGTGGATTAACGCCAAGTAAAACCGAACTCTCTGAATTACAGCAACATGTTAACATGCATGCTAAGCTGATTCTGTAATATCATATTATATCAAGACTCATATCATCTTAACAAATAATTAAGTCGCGAGTCTTTAGATTATCTGGTGTTTTTGAGTTTTCCCTGAAAGGGTTTAGTGAAATTATTTTGTGAACCGTAGCATTTTCTTAATTTCAAACAGTGAGAATTTGCTCATTTTGTTGAAGGGTTACAATCCTATTATTTTTGTTCGAGTCATGTGGATATAGTTTTACATATTTATTTCTTAGATTTTCGCGAATCACAATCATAACATTGAAACAACTTTTCATGGATTATATCGCGTTTATTTAGAACTTATTTTCTATTTATTTCCCGACATTTCAAACTCGTGAAAATGATAAAAGATGATTTAAAGAGTTCGAAACGTCGGGAAATAAATAGAAAACAAGTTCTAAATAAACGCGATATAATCCATAAAAAGTTGTTTCAATGTTATGGGTATGGTTTAATTTTTACAAAATATATATGTGTTACTACCTGCATAGATGCGACACAAATTACGTGTTTTGTTTTTGAAAATCTTATTATTATTGTTATTATCTTAATTTATCTTATGATTAAGAGGGCTAGAGTTCGAATAATTTTGTAGCAATATGTTTCGCCACCAATCAGGTATACTTGATTCTATAAAATGCTAAATCTCTAAGTGTTTGTGTAATAAGGCTGTAAATGTGTAGTAATAAGGAGTACTAAAAACTAAAGGTCCTTACCGAAAAAATATATAATTGAGCATTAAAGGAAAACTCTTCTGCCTATGTCTATGTATGTATGAATATATGTGTATAATTTGAAAAAAATCAAATCAGGTATTCGAATACCTATATATCTATATTTGTAAACAAGCCGGTGTCAAGTGTTAAATCTCGGTGGTCCAGTGATCGAAAGTCTCGGTGGTCCAGTGGTCGAGCACACGGCTTCTCATCCAGAGGTCTGAGTTCGATTCCAGACCAGTGTCTCACACCAATGACTTTTCGAAATTGTTTTCGGAAGTTATATGTGATAAATATCGATGACTGAAAACTTTGTGCCCGGTACTGGAATAGGTTCGCCACCTATTCCATTTGGGATGTTAACATAACGGCGAGACGAGGCTTAACTGCCGATGCCTTCAGGTACACCTTCAGGTAACAAAGGCGTGAAGTTATGTTATGTAAACCAGTATAATAACTAATATTACTCACTGGGTTGAAATAGACTCATAAACTCGATAACTCTAGATGGGACTCTATATGAAGGTTGGTATTTATGTTAGTATAAATAGTAACGCACTTCCGCTCTTCCGTGTTAGCTAAACCCAAACAAACATGCGTAATGAATATAACCGACGATCAACATTACGTTTACCTTTATGTATTATGAAAGTTATTTATTTTATTTATTCACATTTCAAAGATAGTATATTAACTTTTAAACTAATTCTACTTAATTATAATAAAGTCTGAATTAGGCCCGTAAGATCAATCACAGTTTAAACTATTTTATCTAGTTTAAACCTCATCTGTTGTTTATTTTGTAAGATCAATGCTAGATAAACCTCCAATAACAGTTTAAACTATAGTTTAGCTTACACCAGGAGATTTTGCCGTTTAAACCGTGGTCCTGCCTAGTTTAAAAATGGCGGTCGTTTAGATTTTGGGAACCGCGTATATTTTATTTACATTTCCACACATGAACATTAACTTTGTAAAAGTTAACGTTTTGAAGCGCTTTTTACGAACACATTGATAATAATAATAATATCTTGGACACAAATCACACAGGGCCCTCCAGTTCCAAACTAAGCAACTAAATGCTTGTGCTATGGATACTAGATAACGGATATTAATACATATATATATACTTATATATATATATATATACTTTTCTTTTGTAAATACATACTTAAAATACACAGAAAAACACCCAGACGCTGCACAAATATTAATGTTTGTCATAAATATTTGTGCTCGGGTGAAAATCGAACCCTCGACCTCAGTGCTGCAGCCGGTTGTTTTACCAATGCGCCACGAGCCCCGTAAGTCACTCACACATTAACAACCCATTTTTGGTCACGTTGTTTGGGTGACTATTGCCGATCTATTTTTCTTAAATCTATGGTCACACTATAAAACTTCATAAAAGAAAGAGAAAAAGAGTTTTTTTCACGAAATATGCCACAGACAATGTACAAAAGAGTGAATGATGAGCGAAATATGGACATTAAATAACCAAATGTTGCCATCTGTCGAAAACTAAACTTAGTTTACGTAATCTATGTCCATTTCGCTGTTGATCTTACGAGGCAGGTTTAAACTCTAGATTAAAATTGACTATAGTTTAGAAAATCGACAGTTTTAACTATGATTGATCTACACACTATTTCTGACAGAATTTCCCGAATCATAGGTTTATTAAAGTTACATACCTACGTACTTGTTGATAAAAATACGGACTCTTCCAAACCTTTTATATATAATATTTTACATAATCTTTGATCAAAACTTCAACACTTGACATAAAATGTTCCTTTACATAGAAATCTCGTTTGTTTTTATCTACTGCCATCTTGAGTGAGCTGTTTTAGGAGTTGAAGGCGATCACATTGAATTTAGTTAGAACACTTCATGAGTACGGCTGCTATCAAGACGAGTCATAACTCGATTATCGGTTGAAATAACAGTATTTTACATAATAAACTCTACAAATAGAACTTTATTTTTGTGTGGCTACAGAAGTTTACAGGTCCATAAACAAGGTTGGATTTTGCACAAGGTACCACTGTTATAACCATTTCGAATGTTTGAATGTTAAGGTTTTATGCAGATACTTAAAGAAAATTCAGCAATTCAACGGACCCTTTTTTCTAGGTATTTAAGAATTTACGTTCAGTTCACAGACATCAAAGCATTGTACAGATTTCTTTGATACAATTTTGGACCAATACCAGTGCTGGGTACTTGTATTAGTAGCTGACCCGGCGAACTTTACGGCCTTTGAATCAATAAGTTTGGCCTGATTTGCTGACGCTACTACTACACTGCATTGGCATTGAGTGTATGAATTATTGATATATCTTAAGATTAGCGCGTTTTAATAAAGACTAACCATTTCATCGAGTGAAACTTAGTATAAGCAAATTTATTGTAGAGATCTGACATCTCTGCATAACAAGTTATACCCGAAGGCAGAAGAAATTATTCCTTGACACCTTAAATTAATATTTTAGTGTTAACTAGCAGGTAGCAAAATCTATTGAAACACGCCGGGCACATTTTCATTATTTATTTATTATACTTAACTTCCCGAAAAAGAACTTACGACTTTATAGACGAAAATAGCAACACAATTTCACACAGAATAAGTATTTTGTCGTCATACGGAGTCCAAAGACAAAGACTTGTAAATATTTTATTATAACTTCACGCTTTTTTTTACCCAAAAGTGTTAGGAGTGGCTGTCAGGCCAATTCACCATTTTTTTTTTGAAAAGAACCTATATAAAGGAACCTACAATGATTCAAGTTAGATCCATCCTACGAATATATTTCCTAGAAGACATTAGTGTGAGTGTAAGCTTCTTCATTTATTGATTTAGAAGTAGTGTAGTTAATTCAAGTTTTCTGAAACATAGTTAGAACTATCGTATTTACTATTACATAGAAAATACTTTTTAGAATAAATACGAACACCAGTCATTATGAGAAAAAATTGCTTTGGTGGCATTGATCATTAATTCACTTCTAAGAAATTGCTTTAACTACCGCAATTGCTGTAAATGCTGATAGCGGTTTGCTTCCAATCCACTTAACCAAATTAAGTGACGCTGTTTAGTTATTTGCCCGTCTAATGACATAGAAATACAATGTATAGATAGTTGTTTAGATGTGTTCTAAAAAAATGTTGTTTTTTTTATAGTATAGGAGGGTAAACAAGCAAAAGGGTCAACAAAATGGTAAGCAACTACTCACCGCCCATGAACACCGTGCTGCGTTGCCGTTATTTAAAGCAGGAAGAAATAGGGGATACGGATACCTCTCTTACGAAACGAAACGCGTATATAAACTTACTTCATAGTGAAATAAAAATTATTAACGACACGTTGATATAATACTAGTTGACCCGTCGAAATTTGTTCCGAATCATAAGCAATAGAAAAGACGAAGAAATACACGAATTTTAGATAAGACCCCGTTGACACACTCTATCAATTAAAATTAACCGCATTAGACAAGCATGCAAGGGGACAGACAGTGGAAAGCGACTTTGTCTTATACTATGTAATGATAGTAGAATGGATTAGAACGCATTTGGAAGTTGCATTTTCTTATACTTATATTATTATATATATAATCTTATTCTTATTTATTTTGCTGTAGCATAAACGTTTAAGATGTGATCTGTCATAATAACTTTGACAGCTGAATAGATCCTGCCAATTTATAGCCAGCCTTCAAGGTCTTAAGGAGCATAAAAGTATGTGTAATGCAGAAAATATAAAGTAATCTTATATGAATCAATCAAGTTGACAAGATATAAGCCCGAACACTGAACCGCCACTAAAATATATAAGCGCTACTTAAGTGTTTAAGTAGCTGTCACATTAGCCAAAATACGTGAAATTTGAGCAGTAAGTAGCACTTTATTGATTGTCAGATTTGAGTGGTGGTTTAGTATTCGGGCGATAGTATTGTAGCCACAATAACCTCATCTATATCATGTTTTGTTTATTCTGCGAATGGAATAGCAGATACTTCGTAATTATCTGACTGCGTTTGTGGTGTTCTTAATTTTTAAAGTACAAATCTATGAAACATCTCGATGGCCCAGTGGTCGAGCATCCCGCTTCTGAATCCAGAGGTCGCAGTTTCGAATCCTGGTTCACACCAATGACTTTTCTATATTCTTTTCGAAGGTTATGTGTGATAGATATCGATGACTGAAAACTTTGTGTCCCGTATGGCAATAGGTACGCCACCTATTCCGTTTGGGACGTAAACATAACGGCAAGTCGAGGCTTAACAGCCACTGCCTACACCTTCGGGAAGAAAAAGGCGTGAAGTTATGTAAATCTATGAGTATTAAATTATCTTAAACCTCAAATATGCTTTGCAGCTTAATTAAAAAGTGTATTCAATTAAGCTGGAAATGCGTTCATTACATTACAACTATTCTTGTTAAATGCGTGAATGAAATTTGATTTATTTTTCCCCAAAATTCCGACGGAAACAGGAATCACACGTGTGTATGTCTAATCGGGTAGTGGTTTACAGAAATATTTTATTCCAACCTAATCACCATTCAAAGCAGCCAAAAAAAAAACCATTTATCCATAACTTACACCAATACGCTCGAATGGTAGATAGAGAGAACTGAGCGCGATACGGTACTATTCTTTTACATTTCACTTGTCATAAACGTTGCTTAAGGAACATAATAACTTCTATTCACCAAATATTATTTTAAGTCTTACGATGAGTTCCTTTTTATTGTATTAACAAGAGACAAGTAAGAAGACAAGAGTAAGAAGACAAGATAAATAACCTTCGCAAAGGACATGGTGGGCTTTGTATTAATCGTGACGGATAGGATTGTGGAGACAATTAATCCTAATTGTTAGCGCTGTGGGTCAAGGTAGCATGGAACCTGAGATAAATAGGGGTTTATATTCGATAGAACAATGTATGAGATATACTGTAAAGGGGAAGAACTAGTCTTAAGTTTCAAAGCATTTATTAATTTTAAATATCGACGTAAAGTGACTCATGCCAGCTTTCATTCTTTCTTTAAATAAGTTGTTTGTCGAATACCCTTTCAATATTAAACTTTATTTTAAAACGACTTTGCCAGTATATGTGTAACGTTCTTTGGCATGCTCCCCTTTCAACCAATTTTCTATCCTATTTAATAGGATAGGAACTGTAACACTGTGTGGCAAATTTAAATGGTCGGGGCTAGTTGCTCACCTTCAAGTAACCCGCTTCCTCGATTACCCCCTATCTCATTGACAAGGTGATAAACAAATTTCCTGATTGATCACTTCTTCATGTAATTCATGTATTTAAACCAATATAGAATAAGTGTAACTGTCCTAAAGAAAAATTAATAATAGTTTA
This sequence comes from Euproctis similis, assembly GCA_905147225.2. NCBI lineage: Eukaryota > Metazoa > Arthropoda > Insecta > Lepidoptera > Erebidae > Euproctis > Euproctis similis. The sequence continues at coordinate 21,887,049 of LR990106.1, forward strand.
AAAAAACTAAAAAACACGCTTTTTATAAAAAACCGAACTAAAAAATAGAAAATAAATTTTAATGAATTTAAATTAAGAAAATAGTGTTAAAAATTTCAATGAATATAAATTAAAAAAAGCTTGGGGTGCATGGTGTCAATAGTTATAAATATTTTATTGACAGATATGAGTAGAGTGATTATCATTTCGATAATATCTTAAAAAGCACCCCACGCTTTTTTTAATTTATATTCATTGAAATTTTTAACACTATTTTGTTAATTTAAATTCATTAAAATTTATTTTCAATTTTTTAGTTCGGTTTTCTATAAAAAGCGTGTTTTTTAGTTTTTTTAAACTATTATTTATTTTATATTTTTTAGTTCGGTTTTCTATAACAAGCGCGTTTCTTAGTTTTTGGAGGAATAGCGCCATCTGTGACTTATACAAGGAATTCGTTTCAAGTTGATAACGTAAACTTTCCGCTGATTGCCACTAGATGGTGCGATTTGTGAACTATGAACACTAAAAAAAAAGTCGGTTACAAACAAACATACAAACATACAGGTGAAGCTAATAAAAAGCTAATAAAAATGGGAAATGTTAAAATGCAAATCTAATATTATTGTAAGTCTAGGTGATCCTTATGTCCGGCTTCGAATCCTGACACTGGCTCATACCAATGACTTTTCGAAATTGTTTTTGGAAGTAAAGTGTGATAAATATCGATGACTAAAAACTTTGTGCCCGGTATGGCAATAGGTTCGCCACCTATTCCATTTGGGACGTAAACATAACGGCGAGACGAGCCTTAACAGCCGCCGCCTACACCTTCGGGTAACAAAAGGCGTGAAGTTATGTTATGTGTAATATTATTAGTACGTAACTACTTACTAATAAGATTAATCAACGTTATAAATAAGATTGACTAACTTAGGGTAATGAGATGGAAAGTTGTCGAGTATTTTATTACGACAAGTTCGTAGTTAATCTAAGTCTTGTTGGTTCGCAAAAATAATACAAGTAATTATTTTAAAAGCAATAACTTTTTGAAGATTTTTGTTTACCTTCAACTTTGATGAATGAAAAATTTGGCATATCGAACTTATTATTTTAATTTAGAAGTTATCGATAATATTCCAAAATTATTATTATTTTAGCACTCTCTTTAAATTTTAAAAGCTTTTATTTAGCTTGCACTGTATGTATGTATGTATGTAAGTATGTATGTTCGGTGGAATCTTGCAACTCAATTTTGAAGTAGATATCTTCAACCGATTGAGCTGAAATTTTGTATACACGTTTACTTTGGATGACAATGCATGATATGATGTGTGACATCCTTCCATATCCAATAAGGCGGACCACCCAAGATGGAGGAATGTATATTTTGAATGCATTTCTGCAATATGGGTATCAAATGAAAGGGCTTATTGAGTGTAACTCAAAAAATAATATGACGTCATTCTAAATCCAATATGGTGGAATATCCTAGATGGAGGAAAACATAGTTTAAGCTTCTGTACAATATGGATATCAAATGAAAGGGCTCATTGAGAGTAACTGAAAAAATAATGTGACGTCATTCTGAATCCATAATGGCGGATCATCCAAGATAGAGGAACTGTTTTTTTTAATGTATTTCTACAATATGGGTATCAAATGAAAGGGCTTGTTAATAGTAACTCAAAAAATAATATGACGTCATTATAAATACAATATGGTGGAATATCCAAGATGGAGGAAAACATATTTTAAGCTTCTGTACAATATGGGTATCAAGTGCTGAGTGACTGCTGACTGCTGAGTGACAAAAGCTTCTTTAAAAAGGATTTTTGCTTTTAATTCATTTAATTATTAGTAATTTTAAAGTCAATGCGCTTTAATTTATTCCGTTATTTTTCTTTTGTTAAATGTGATATAGGTGAATTTAAAGGAAAAAAGTCTCGGTGATCCAGTGGTCTGGGTTGTAAGTCAAGAAGTCACGGGTTTAAATCCTGGCTCACACTAAAGACTTATCGAAATTGTAACAGCCGCTCCCTACACCTTTGGATAGAAAAGTTATGAAGTTATTTTATGTTGTTAAATGAAAAAGAAATTGAGAACAGAAAATGCAATTGAGATTCCAGTCAAATATCCATACGAAACAATATTATAATAATTAATAATATTAATATTGACGAGTGTGTATGACAAGAGGTATGAAAGTCAGTTACGTATGTTAGAACCGTGTCTTATGGCGATCTGGTCTTTCAGCCTACCCTGAAAGCATCAGGCGTGAAGTTACGTCAAGTTCAGTCTCGGTGGTCCAGTGGTCGAGCACACACACGGCTTCTGATCCAGAGGTCCGAGTACGAATCCTGACGCTGGCTCACACCATTACAATAATAGTGAAGTGTAACTTGGCGAATCTACTTCAAACAATAACCCGTAACCCTTTCCAACTAATAAAATAATAGCGAGACACATTATTGCTAGAAATAAACAAAGGTCAATTACATACTATTAAAACGTAACAATGTTTACGTGACATGAACCATAAAGGCCTTGATAAATTAGGCAGGATAACATCAATGCCTGTAAAATATTACAACCAACAGTATACCTATGGCTATGACTTTATTAAAGTATATTAACAAAGAAAAAAATAATAATTGAAAAAGTACTAACATAACATAACTTCACGCCTTTGTTACCCGACGGTGTAGGCAGCGGCTGTTAAGCCTCGTCTCGCCGTTATGTTTACGTCCCAAGTAGAATAGGTGGCGAACCTATTGCCATACCGGGCACAAAGTTTTCAGTCATCGATATTTATCACACATAACTTCCGAAAAGTCATTGGTGTGAGCCAGTACTATTTTTTTTTTATGTGACAGGAGGGCAAACGAGCATGCGTGTTACCTGATGTTAATTAATCAGCGCCGCCCATGGACACCTGCAAATATGGTGTTACAGTTGCGGTGCCGACCTTTAAGGGAGTAGGATAGGAAAGGATGGGGAAGGGTAGTGGCCCTTCGGGTACCTCTGCACCGAACAAAACGCGGCATCAGCCACTTTACGTCGATCTTTCGAGAGGTCGTGATATTTCACCAGTCGAGAATTTTTTTTGCTCCAGGCTTAATTCGAGTTTTGGGCTTTGTTTATTAAACCTTGTTTTCCAATGACACTGTAAGTATATGTTTGTCGTTTTTTGGCATGCTCTCTGGTAAATTCGGCTTGATACATTTTAACTTCAAATGATGTAGATTTTAGCTTGAGTTTTTAGATATGACTAAATTATTTAAATATCAAACCATATTCTCCATTTTATCATGAGAAGGAGATCGCACTTGTCATTGGTAAGTAATACATGCAGTAATTCAAATTACTAAATTAAGTTAAATCAATTGTTAAATCGTGTACCTCCTTATCTAGTACACATAACAAAAAAAAAGTTAATATTATATACTCAATATATTTGAATATTGCTGTTGTATCCATTGTCTTGATTTAAAAAATTATAAATTTGTTTAAATACTGGACTTTATTGGTAATATACATAATTGCCAAAAAAAAACAAATCTCCATTAGACTGTTCATGCTTTTTTATTTGGTTTAATCAGAATTCCCTGACATTTTTTCAATAACTTAAAATTTATTCACTTATATGTTATTCTGTAGTATTTAAGTATCGAAATGTTGGAAAAATACATTTAATCTTTTAGCATTTATTCAAACCAAATTCCAGCATATCATTCAAACAAAAAGATAGGATCACTTAGGGAGAGTGGAACAGTGATCTGGAGGTTTTTTGAACTAGTCACACTTACGTGTTTCCGGGATCAAAAGAGCTGAGTTTTTAATATTATTACTTTAGAATTTCTAATGTAATGACATGAGGTTTTGTTACATCTGCGAGTGAATTATTACTGTTAAATCCCCTTCAAACTTTAATTTTCATTTATTTCTAAATGTAAAAGTGTGAGAGTGATTCTAATATCAAAATTAATAAAATTGTATGCTGAACTATAGCATTTGATTTTGAAGACGGTTTTTGTCTACAATTGTATAATATAATTCGATCAATATTGAACTAAATTGTTTGGAATTACTAAAATTATTAAATTATAAACCTAAAATTTCAGGCACTTAGACAAAGTTATTAAGTTAAGTCGAGAATAACAATGATATTTAGTAAAGCTTTTCTGTTACAATGAAGAGATATTTTCCTGGTGAATTTGGTACATTTGAGAGAATCATTCAAAACTGTCTCATTGTTTCTAAAATATATCGTTTGTGTTGAAAACTCTTCTTAACGAAGCAGTGGTCTTGTTTAAAGATGTCCCTCAGGCTTTGTTTGTTCAGTATTGGTAAATTGACAGAGGGTGACAAGAGAGAGACACAATTTATGTCTTTGAAGTGTTAGTATACACCCTTATTAATAAAAATAATTTAAATCAGAGCTGGCCTAGATATAATAACTTTTTTTATGGAATAGGAGGGCAAACGAGCAGGCGTGTCACCTGATGTTAAGCAACCAACGCCGCCCATGGACACCAGCAACACATATAGTGTTACTGTTGCTTTGCCGCCCCCTATCCCCTATCCCTTAAAGGTTAAGGGATAGGGGATAGGGAAGGATGGGGAAGGAGGGTGGGCCTCCGGGTACCTCTCTCACCAAACGAAACGCGGCATGAGCCAGTTTACGTCGATCTTCTGAGAGGTCGTGGTATTTCACCGGTCGAGCCGGTCCATTTATGCAGCGAACTGCTTGGCTCTACCACTGTTAATCCTTCTTTTGTAAGAAATTTACTAGTTTTCAAGTGACCTAGGGTTTTTTTTTATAATGTAGCAAGAGTCCCAGGTATAATGTAGCAACATGTACAATGCAAAAGCGGATAGATGTAAGAGTCGAGGACGGCCAAGACACATATTCTATGACCAAATAGAACGTGTTCCGGAGGAAGGTGATGTTAGGAGCCTTAAAAATTGACGGGCGTGAATGAAAAAAAATATGAAAGTCAACGAAGTGAGTGAGGTGTGTACGAATCGTGCCGTATGGCGCTCTGTTCTCTCTGCCTACCCCGCAAGGGATTTGGCGTAAGGTTATAAATGTAGAGACCCAGGTTCAAAATGGTACTAGATCATATTCATCAATAGGTACACTGGTCGGAATAATTTAGTCATAATAACTATGAACCTAGTATCTCTAAGAGTGCCAACACGATTATTTCGCATAACAGTTCCAAAAATCCATTTAGTTAGACAAATATTTTCCAACAATTCATACTTAGTAATTACAGATATTTTAGAAAATGAATTCATGCTACTAACTATCCAAACCCAAAATACCACGGTATGTTTATTTTAGCATGGAAGGCTGATGAATTTTTGAATATTTAACTGCGTCAGGTCGTTAAGACCGGCGTTGGGTATGACGCAATAAACGGGTTAGGCCCGACATTTGAAATGTCCACAAGGTCCAATAGGCCGCTTTTATTACTAGGCTGTTTTATTGCCGTACAAAACTTTCCGGGAACATGTCGATTAGTAAATATTTCCCTATAATAAAATAATAACGGATTCCTTAGTAAACAGGTTAACGTAACATATCAGAAAGAATACAAATTTTCTTATACCAAATAAAAAAAGCTTTGTTTTCATAAGTCGTCACTGGCCCTTTACAATATTAAATATTTACATAAAATGGACGTACTCTTAAATTTAAATTACAAATTTACACATGTATTTAGACCAGCTTAGCTAGTGTACCTCAGTGAAAAAGAAAACACGCAATCACGAACGAACACGAACTGTCCGATCCCGAGCATAGGTATCATGAGAAGAACCGGGCAAGAAACATATTTGGCGTGGCGTGTGCGTAGCTGGCCTTTGGATTTGGTTAATGGGATATGGAAGGGGTCGAAAGTGCGATGTACTACCACCCTTACAGTCTCGCTTAACAAAAAACATAATAATGAAACATTCTGAATGTATGCGCAGCCCTTTTGTTATATAAGTATATGTATGTATATATATCTTGACAACTTGCAAATTGTCAACAGTAACAAACGCGAATTTGAACGCTACTTTTCACACACCCTTGTTTTTTGTTCTTGTTGCCAAATGCGCGACCTTTTTTATTTTTTGTCACGTATTTCTACAATGTATATGTTTATATTCCAGACTTATATAAATACATACGAACTATAACAATAGTTAAACAATCATTTAAACTTTTCCGATCTCGTGTTCTCGTTGTTTCGTTGGAAAACTGGTTGAGAGATATGACGTGTGATGTTACGTTCAAATCTAGGTACATGGACTCTTGTATTTTACAAAACTTAAAATATAAAATTTCCAAATATATTACTCCACGGATGTTTCTTTGCAAACGTCCCAGTTATGTTTTTTTCGTCTATTTTATTCCATATTTGTCACCTGTTACTCCATAAAATAGAATATTTTCATCAAGGTGTGGATGTTAAAGATATCACCAATAGACCATGTCTCATCAGAAGGTGAATAAAGACTTCTTATAAATTAACGAGCGTGCCTGAGATGAATTATAAATCAAGTCAAGACAGCAAGTAGTAAAGTGTATTTGATGACTTTCAGATACTTTACTACTTAATGCTGCTTAAACAGCAGTGGACTTTAAAGTATATGTGTTAATATTCTCTTATTATCAGTTTTTTTTTTTTATTTAAAAAGCGTTAATTGCATATTTTAGAACTAGACCGTGCTGTTTGATATGTGTCCAAAAAAATATTATTATTGTTAATTCGCATTAGGTATTCAATAAAAAATGCACATATCTTTGCAGAGTCATCATCATCATCAGCCTATTGCAGTCCACTGCTGGACGTAGGCCTCTCCCAATGTGCGCCACAACATCCGATTCTCTGCCTTCCGCATCCAGTCTTTTCCAGCAGCCTTTCTGAGGTCGTCTGACCATCGGGCTGGTGGGCGTCCTACGTTACGTTTACCAAGAAGCGGTCTCCACTCTATGACCTTCTTACTCCATTTACCGTCGGTCCTTCGACAGATATGACCAGCCAGTTCTCTGGCGGATATACTCATTCCTGAGTTTATCTTTCAGAGATACTCCGGGCATAGCCCGCTCCATAGCTCGCTGAGAGACTTTAAATTTGTGGACCAGCCCCACCGTGAGTGTCCACGTTTCGGCACCATAAGTCATCACCGGTAAGACGCACTGGTCAAAGACTTTGGCCTTCAGACATTGCGGTATAGGCGAGTTGAAGACTCAACGCAGTTTGCGGAATGCAGCCCAACCAAGCTGAATCCTCCTTCGGCCTCCTTCTCGAAGTTTCGTCTACCTAACTGGATGATTTGGCCTAGGTAGACGTATTTGTTTACTCATTCAAGAACCTGACCCTTCGACGCTTATCAGTCCGGGCACGACATGTTCATTGAACGTGACCTTGGTCTTGCCCAAGTTCATGCCCAAGCCGACATGCCGGGAGGACTCGTCTAGGCTGCGCAACATTCCGCTGAACTTTTCCAGCGACTCTGCCATTACAACGATGTCGTCGGCAAACCGAAGATGCGAGATGTACTCACCATTCACGTTGATGCCCTGTCCAGTCCAATCCAGTGTCTTGAAAACGTCATCCAGATCATTGGTGAAGAGTTTGGGAGATATGACATCTGCCTGTCTTACACCTCGATTCAGCTCAATGGAGTTCGTCACCTGGTCCTGTATCTGGACAGCCAGCGTGGCGGTGTCATACAAGCATCTCAACACCTCGATATAAAGCCAGTCAATCCGACATCGCTGCAGTGCATTCAGAACTGCCCAAGTTTCGATGGAGTCGAAGGCTTTTTCGTAATCCACGAATGCCATACACAGCGGCTGATTGTACTCTTCGGTCTTCTGTACAATCTGCCGAACAGTATGGATGTGTTTCACGGTACTAAAGCCTTTTCGAAACCCAGCCTGCTCCGGAGGCTGGAAATCGTCGAGTCTTGGAGCGAGATGACCTTCGAGAACAATGTGTAGATATGAACTCTTTTGAAGAACAGCACTACCGCACTCCTGCTCCAAACCTGTGGTGTTATACCCTGGTGTATGACGGAATTAAAAAGACCCGCCAATTCCTTTAGGATAGGAGTCCCGCCGGATTTTAGTAGATCCTTAGTAATTCCGTCAGTTTGCAGAATAGCTCTTTTTCTATTTAACAGTGGTAAAACCACGCAGCTCGCTGCATGAATGAGCCGGCTTGACCGGTGAAATACCATGACCTCTCAAATTAAGGACCTAAAATGGGACATGTCGCGTCTTGTTTGGTGAGAGATGTCTTCAGAGGCCCACATTTCTTCCCCCATCCCTACCTTAAAGGCTGGTAAATTAACTGTAACACTATCAGTATTTCAGGTTTCTACGAGCAACGTTTGCCCCTTATTCCATAAAAAAATATCGTACGTAAAATAGACCCTATGGATTATAGTGGAAATAGAATTCTAAATCTAACACGGTTGTAAATATTAACTCAATCAGTAGTAAATTTACATGGACCTAAAATGAGATTCCGCTTCTTCCAATTCCAGTATTTCAAAAAGTTAAGAGAGGACTGATGAAGGATATCGAAACCGGGCGGAGCAAACCTACGACTGCTATTACGGCGGCACGAGGGTCCCAAAATCAAATTATAAGGGTTTGAAAGCTGGTTTACTGCGTCGTTATTACTTATATTTTTTTTATTTTTTTTAGGAGACACGAAATCGTGTATTTTCTTTAATTTTATGTGAAATGTTACTTAACGTGTAGTAAAATGTTACTACTTATGAACTATTTTGAAGTATTGTTTTGGAGAGGATATTGCATAAAATACAGTAGTAGTATGTTATATGTATTTATAGCATTTACTTTCATTTTATAAGCTTTTATTTCACTTGCCTATATGTATGTATGTATGTTCGGGTGGAATCTTTGAACTCAATTTTGAATAGTGTCATAGCTGTGGTAGGGTTTCTCGACCTTCAGACAACCGAGACAATATAGAGACCGCAAAAGAAAAAAAATAAGTAAAAACCCTTTAAAAAAAGCTTTTGTTTAAACGATCTAAAATAATAAATGATTTTCACTTAAAAATTTCAAGGATTTAGTCCAGGTCTTCAATAAGAAGACCTTCTAATTCTTTTTCAGCTTGCAGCTCTCTTCTTCATTTACTCGCAATGAGCCTTTTTATTTGATACTCACATTGTAGAAATGCATAAAAATATCTATCAAAGATATAGAATATTTGTTAACCCTAATAAAACTCTAGCTATTTTGTTGGGTAGCTTTCGACAGCTAGCCAAGCTTAACTTGTTTACTTTATCTAACATTATATTCAATGGCACCTGCATCCCTTACAGGGATATGATAAAAAAAAACTAGGAATTTACTTAGACACTACACTTTCATGGTCAGCACAAGTAGAAAATTTCAGCCGCAAGTTTAGTGTTTAGCTCTGCAGGATCCCTAAGAAGGCTTTCTCTTTCCTATCTTTGAGTACACCGATATCAGCTATCTTCATCTCACTGAAAGCCCACTCGATAAACTTTAGCGTCTTCAGTATCTTTGCGTTAGGTTTACGAAAAATATGACCACATTATCGAATTCCGTAATAAACTCAAGTGGTCACTATCTTTAAAAAACGTTTCGCGTTTCTCCGTGACCCGCATACGAGCGATCATCGTCGAGCTTGACTCTAGAATTTCCAGCTCACTCCACAAATTTTTATGACATGTCTTTCTCAATCCGGGCAGCACGCTTGTGGAATGAATTGCCATTGACTATTCGGCATGCTCAGACACTGGCAACATTTTAAAATCTTCTTGCAGAATACTACTTGTCACTGTAAATGACTGCACATTTATGACATTCTATTTGTATATATCTTTTTATATATCTAAGTTTGTTAAACGCTAAACCAAACACCACATAGTGTTAATACAACAGCACTATATTAAACTATGTTTCTGTATAGATGGCATGTCATTATTGTTCTGAATCGCGATATTAAGATTCTCAAGCCGTAGTATTAAGCTCTGGTTATGTTATCTTTTAATGAACAATTGCAAGTGGACAATACAAGCATTTTATTCGAGTGACATTTTTGGTTTTATTTATACGGTCACTCCCACCAGTGCAGCTTGTGTTGTTCCATTGGGCTCAGTACCAGGCAACTCTTGGTATTGAGAAGCAGAGCAACTTGCGTTGTTCCACCGGGTTTAGTACCAGGAAACTCTTGGTATTAAACAAAGTTATGTATGTATTTATGCATACGTATTTATGGACATATATGTATCCTATGTATGTGTATGTATGTAGTGTATGTATTTATCTAGATGAGGTTCGATGATATTTAATAGGCAAAGGAGTACGCCGCGTATTACTTTTCCTAGCATAACATGTAACATGTCGAAATGCAAATATTTATTGTACCGTATTAGATTTAGAATGACGTCACATAGTTTTTTAAGTTACTGTAATTGAGCCTTTCATTTGATATAAATATTATAGAAATGCTTAAAATATCTATTCCTTTATCTTAGATGATGCACCATATTGCATTGAAAATGACGTCACATTATTTTTTGAGTTATAGGTGCTAAACAATTCCTTTTATTTGATACCTATATCGCAGAAATGCATTAAAAATATCTATTCCGCTATCTTGGTTAGTCCGCCATATTGTATACAGAGTTAACGTGTATACAAAATTCGAGCTCAATCAATTGCAGATAGGTCTTTTTATGACCTAACTGATAATGTTTCGATTGGTATTGCAATGGGTTTCATCACATATCCTATCCGGGATATATCAAATTCAGCGAGTGGAGATATAGCAGCCACTGATGTAGGCAGCTTGCCTGGAAAAAAATGTGGAGGTACAGAATAAATATTTACTTAAGTCTAAACACGAGGATTAGTTAAGGATAAAAGCACACATACTATCTAAGAGTAATATAATACACGCAAAACATCATTAAAACCTTAAAAATAATATGTCTGCACCAGCTCGCATCTAGTCTACTCACTCTCCACTGGAGGCGTGCATCTATTGCTAACTTATATATGTGAGGTGAAGTGAGGTTGAAGTGCAAAAATTACTAAAATATATACATATGAATAAAATCCAATTATCTGTCTGTCTGTCTGTTTGTTTGTTTTGGGTAATCCCTGATATAGCTGGACCAATTTTAAAGGGATTATTATGGTATTATGGTAGTCTGTGTAATAAGAAGTAACTGAGACTACTTTTTTTAGTTTTATTTTTTTTTCTTTTATTTATTGCTTCCGAGGCGACACCAAGTTCGCAGGGTCAACTGATATCTGAATTAAACTGAGCATACAGATAGGCTTCAAAGTATTTCATTGAGGTGTATATAGTCAAAAGCTACGCTTGTCAGCTTGCGGTTTACTTTTATATCATAAAGGGAAAGAGCTAGCAAAAAAATTAAATGGTGAAGCTGAAAAATTAATGATCCCCGAAGAGGCACCAATCAGGCTAACGATCGTTGGCGACAGTTGCACAATTACTGCGCGATGCTCGCCACCGCTAGGATCATGCGTCGCAATTTGATATCAAGCCCTCGCTGACAAATGAGTAACGAAACCTTGTTTAAAGGGGAACTCCCGAAAATTGAGGTGGTTTTTTTGGTTTGCAAGATGATGTGTGAACACAATTTACGCAGAGCTACTGCTACTTTAGCAATGGATATCATATATCTTAAAGTTATATGAACACATAAACTAACATAACTACACGCCTTTTGCTACTCGAAGGTGTAGGCAGCGGCTGTTAAGCTTCGTCTCGCCATTATATTTACGTTCCAAATGGAATAGGCGGCGAAACTATTGCCATACCGGGCACAAAGTTTTTAAGTCATCGATATTCATCACATTTAACTTTTGAAAAGTCATTGGTGTGAGCCAATGTGAGGATTCACCCGCGACCTCTGGATTCAGAAGCAGGTGCACGACCGCTGGACCACCGAGACTTACTAATTAAAGTTTTATAAAAATTGACATTTTCGTTAACACTTTTCTGTCTACACCTTTGGGTATAAAAGCCGTGAAATTTCATAAAAAAAGAATACAAAATAACAATAATGTACTGTTTATTTTGCATTTTGGCTCTGAAAATGTACTGACTTGTGATTTTATCAATTTAAGTTAGTCAATTGTTTTATAATCTATTAGCAGTAATTCTGAACATATGAAAAAAGCCTACTTTTATAGTAATTTAATGGTAAACGCATAATCAATCATACCAAGGCTGCGTATAAGTGCCCAAGGGAAATAAGAAGCCTTTTTTGCTCTTTCTTATTTCCCATAACAATAACGGTAACAAAAACAAAGCACAAAAAAAATCTACAAAAATGCTGCACAGTTAAGAAAAATACTTCTTGCAATATAAAACACTACTTCCAGCCTTTATATATACTATCAGATATTATTTATATCACAAGTGTTCAGACAAAAATGAGACCAATAAATAACAAGAGTAAATCTCGCGGTCTACTATTATACAAGTTTTGTAGAGCATTGTACATTACAATACTTTTATTTATCAGACTTATCTCGGTAATAGCTTTTATATTATTGTTATAAGCAATACATTCTAGAACAATAAAAAAATTGTAAATTGTATCTGTTACATTCAACACTGGACGGGCCTCGTGGCGCATTGGTAAAACTACCGGCTGCAGCAATGAGGTCAGGGGCTCGATTCTCACCAGAGCACAAATATTTGTGACAAACATGCATATTTGTGTGGCGTCTGGGTGTTTTTCTTGTTTTACTTATGATTTCAACACTTAGTTTCCAATAGAAATGATATTATGAGATAGGGGCTGTGTTCATTTATCGATTGTCTAACTGTAAGTAGTAGTCTGTAAATTTACCCAAACGAGGTAAAATGTTAGTATCCTAGAATATATACACATACATAAATTTCAACACAACACTGTCCCTTGTAATTGTAAGGTTTTTCCAAGGAATTGACAAAACAAAACGTAAAGATGGCGAATTTTTTCACAATTTTCCCGAGGGACGCTACATAAAGGTCCTTTTTACGTATTTACAAAAGTTTTGTTTGCGATTGTCAGTCTCCTAAATGTATATTTTACTATAAAAATATAACTTCTCTGTTTCTAACCACGCTAGTGATTTCAAACGAGTATTTTATGATTATATAATAATAGCCGTATTTCGAACGATATTCACACAGCACTAGTTTTCAAACGAAGCAACTAACGCTTGTGTTATGGAACTTGATGAAAAGTCTATAATTAGGTTACCTAATATCCGTTATATTAGGTAACATAATTATAGACTTTTTCTTTGTGAATACATAATTATGTATATAAAAAAATATATATTTAAAAAAGCAGATGCTACTTAAAGTCAAAGCATACTTTTCATAGGTCTTCACAGATACTTAAATAATAGTCAACAAAAACAAAGAATCCATTAAGATTATTCCATTTAGGACGTCGTATCATAACGGCGAGACGAGGCTTAGCCGCCGCTGCCTACACCTTCGGGTAAAAAAGGCGTGAAGTAATGTTAGGTAAATACAAAGATTAAACTTATTATTTGAAATGGCATATTTAAAAACGTGCGCTTGAGGAACGTGCCTCCGGGGAACAAAAAAATCACGGAAGTAACTGCCACGGGCGGCCCGATTCCAGATATAGGAGCTATCGTGAGAAGAACCGGGCAAGAAACTCATGTGCCAAGGAACATCGATGTCTATGAATAGGTTTTCTATTATTCCCTTATTATTATTACTTAAGCCGCGGTAACGACAGCTTGCCATGAGGTGAAAGCAACCAACATGAAATAAAATAATCGAGCCTTGGAGCTTCGAGAGCTCAAACACCGACCATTGTGACTGTTATATTAATAATATTATTTATTTAATAAAAGAAAAACTTTCTTTATTTTAATATATATAATTATTTATTTAAATCTATAACTCTGTAAATAAATTGTACTTTCATAAAACAATTGTAAAAACTAGTTTTTTTTTCCGAAACTCCAGTCACGTGACATTCTATTTCCAATGAATAGCGTCGATAGTTTGACCGGACTTTATTTTCTTGCATAAATTTGCTATTCCGTATTATGTTTATATAAAACTCCTCAGGATAGTTTACCAAAGTTTTAATGACAATAATTTTCTTCTTAAATAATTACATTTTATAATTATAAATGACAAAACATATTGCCTTTAAATCTATTAAGTAGTTACGAAATAGAAAAAAATGTAGAAAACCTAAAAGTTAATTCAAAATGAACTTGATAATATATAATATAATAATACTTAATTTTTTCAACACAGAGTAATATAAATTAATTTGAAAGACAGACAATTTTATTATTATCAACTCTATAGTCTTGGTGGTCCAAAGGTCGAACACCCTGCTTGTAAATACAGTGGTCACGGGTTTCAATCTTAGCTCAGACTATTGACTTTTCGAAATTAATGTCGAAAGTTACGCGTGATAAATATTGGTGACTAAAAACTTTGTTCCCAGTATGGCAATAGGTTCGCCACCTATTTTCTTTGGTATTTGAACATTACGGCGTGTCGAGGCTTAACAGCCACTGCCTACATCTTCGGGTAGAAAATGTCGTGAAGTAATATTTTGCTATATCAGTTGATATAGACTATATCTTAGTAAATTCCAAAAACAGTAACCATGGTAGAGCTACATGAAAGAACGGCTCTACGGATACATACCAAGACTTGTTATTAAATATATGAAAAATGGCTTATGCTGCTTTAGAACGCTGAGAGGGGTATCCAGATACTCATCCTTTCTCTCCTCATAATCTCCCAATTCCATCTCATCAAAAGGCAGTAATGCAACTGACTAACCCTCCCAGTATTTCAAATGTCAGTGAGGAAGATGAAGTGACCGACTTGCTCGTTTACGGGAGTAAAAAAGAGTGGTCGCAAGCAAACTATTAATAAAGTAGGTATCGGTCTACAATAATCAAATATGAAAATAAAAAATACCTGCCACGAGAAAGCGTTGACATAAAAAATGGTGTTTAATAAAATTGTCGACCCATTTCACAAGAACCTTTCAGCAGTTGGATGTATTTAGTTTAGTTCACAGTTCATTTCTTTGTAGAAATTTATTTCTGAGCTCTTTTTATTATATTCACATAAAGCTTCTTTTGCGGCGGTTGTTTTTGAACGAAACTTTTGTTGTTTTGTGCAAAAATAATTTTTTGAAGAGGTCGCTTTAAATTTGTCTATTTATATTAATAGCAGTGAAAACAAACTTGTACAGTTTTGTAAACTTGCAAAATTTGTTTTTAAACTACGCTGATATTACACAATTACAATGTCAACCTGATGATAAGCGGTTACCCTACAAAATGTTTCAGCACTAAGAACGCATTGGTCTCATCGCCGACGTTTTAAATAATCAATTCATCCGCCCTATAAAGCCTTTCAAGACTAAATCTTTTTTTTTTTATGGGATAGGAGGGCAAACGAGCAGGCGTGTCACCTGATGGTAAGCAACCAACGCCACCCATGGACACCAGCAACACATATAGTGTTACTGTTGCGTTGCCGACCTTTAGGGGATAGGGGAAAGGAAAGGATGGGGAAAGGGGGTGGGCCTCCGGGTACCTCTCTCACCGAACGAAACGCGGCATGAGCCACTTTACGTCGATCTTCTAAGAGGTCGTGGTATTTCACCGGTCGAGCCGACCCATTCATGCAGCGAACTGCTTGGCTCTACCACTGTTAGATCTTTGATGAAAAATTGATTATAAAATATTAATATGACCATGCTTAACTCTGATACTAAAATTTTAAATCCTCGTGCAGTCCAGATAACTTAGTTAAAGGAAGGAAAAAAATAAAGGAATAGTTAAAATAAGAATATTTACAAATTAATTGAGGATGTTAGCAGAGGGCCGTTATTTTAGGTACCGTTAAACGTAACTTCAAAGCACAGACTGCAGTGAATACATTCCTCGAAGATAGCTTGCTTGTTTCTGGTGTAATAAACATCTTAGAACAAGTTGCAAAGATGGCAATTGAAATTTTTAATAGGTGACCGTAAGGATGATTAATGTTTCAAGCGAATTTATTACCAAAATTATTGAAAATATTGATAACAGCAGTCGTGGCGCTCTATGAGGGAGGCCTACGTCCAGCAGTGGACTTTAAAAGGCTAATGGTGATGACTGATGATAACACAAATACATCACCTTACGCAGAGTGAATGGTCCGTCATAAAGCACGATCCTTACATACTTCTCTCGCTTCGTCGGGATTGTTAATATAATTATTCCTACACCTTAGCATTTAATATCTGCTTAGTTAATTTTGCAAATAATTACATAGAGTATTGGTTACATTCAATTAAAGATCATGTATCCTATAACTATTTAAAGCGATCTCACCAATAATAATGATTGAAATTAATTAAACCGTGATCGAGCACCCCGCTTCTAAATAAAGAAGACGTTCTACGGGTTCGAAACTAATAAGTTTCAAAATTATTTTCTTTTGTGATAAATATCAATGACTGAAAACTTTTTGCCCGGTATCGCAATAGGTTCGCCATCTATTCCATTGAGGACGTAAACATAACGGTCGAGTCGAGGCTTGACAGCCATTGCTACACCTTCGGGTATAGGCGTGAAATGTTAAGTAAATGTTACTTTGTGAATATACCATGCGCATCAAACTTATAAATAAAGCTCAGGTGTTAAAATTAAGGTCAAAAGGTCAGGTGTTAAAATTATTAACAAAAATAAGAGATAACCTAAAATCTCTTATTAAAAAAAACTCATAGCAGAAACTCGACTAAAAGTAATTTATCATACTCAAAACCACCCTTTTAAACCAACAACATATAATAACAGCTTCAAGTCCCGAAGGTACATTGAAACGAAAAAAGGTTTCATTATTAGGCTTTTCATCCGATAAATTAATGACAAAATTGTGCCAGTATTATATGTATTAAAAAGGTGTTTTTCGACCAGTACGAATATTAAATCGAGTTTTATAACTATAATTTTATTGTTATAATCGAGTGATGTTGGTCACGTAACCTTTTTGATGACTATCGTATCGAAAAAGGAGAATCTAATTGCAAAATTTTGAAATTAGAACAATATTTACACGGAATTATTTTCTAAACCCAATATTAGAACTTAATTTTAGAACGATTGCATTTAAAAAAAAAAATTCGCGTGGAGTCTCTCCGCGCTATGGAAGTAAAACTTTGTAACAAACATACATTTATAACACGCTTAATTTAAAAAGAGCACATCTTACTTACATTACGACGGGCCTCGTGGTGCATTGGTAAAATCGAATGTAGAACGGAGATTGGCGGATTCAATCCCCACTTGAGTATAAATCTTAATATGGGTCTGAGTAGAATTTGGTAATTACTTCCTCTATTTAAGAAGATACCCCATATTCAACGTCGTATTGTTCTTTGATTTAGGTACTCCCCCAAGCTCAAGCCCATTCAACCCATATTGTAAAAATGCATTAAAATACTTATTCCGCAGTATTGGATTTAGGATGACGTCACATTTTTCAACATACTATCGAAAAGCCCTTTTATTTGATACACAAAAAAGCATTAAAACTATCTGTGGATGAGAGCTATTGGTATTTCCCGGGCGAGCCAGCCCATTCATGCAGCGGACTGCTTGGCTCCTCGTGTTTAAAAACTTTAAAAATGAGTTGTAAGATCAAGAACTACGTAATACATATTTATTACATTCATAATATATACCTACATACTACATTGCAAAATGAAAAATTCGATCCATGCGGTTCGAATAAGAATATCGACGTAAAGTTGCTCGTGCCGCTTTTCATTCGGTGAGGGAGGTATCCAAAGGTCCGAGCCCCTTTCCCTCCTACTCTCTTAAAGGAGGGCAACGCACCACAGTGTTCATGGGCGGTGTCAAATTGCTTACCATCAGGTGACCCACTGACTCGTTTGGCCTCCTATCCCATAAAAAACTAAGAATTGAATTGTTATTATCCTTTTCGCGTGGAGAATTATCCAAATCTCAAATTTTTACCATGGTAACCATCAAGTAACATTTTAACATATATTTGTTCAAATCACGACTAATTTTGGTTTAAGCAAAAGCTCTTTGTCGTATTCTCTTTCACAGAGTAAAATTAATTCATCGTCACTCGTGCACTATTTATTACGTTCATAAGCTTTACTACTGAACAAAGTACTCCTAAACCAATTTACACTTTACAGTTGGAGTATATAGTTGAATATATTTAATAAAAACAAACAAATAGAGCAGAGTACCGAACTGTCACGATTATTTACTAATAATATGTTTTTACGTTTTCGGTCATAGAGGTCGCGCTTCGCATACGTCAACTTATTAAATCGCGCTATGGTTTCACTACCGTAGGGTTTATATATGATTGACATTCCAAATCAATTAGTTCATCAATTTTAGGTTGAGAGCCCTCTGCGCTCACCAAAAGTCCGCGTAAAATTGTAACAGCCGTCAGGCTAACAATTAGTAGTCATTCAAAAAAAAAAAAAAAAAAAAATCAATTAGTACCTCCACTTGCCACTAGATGGCTGTGTACTATTATAATTCAAGCTTAACAAATTGAAAAGTTAGCTTCATATATACTTCGATGTTTTAAAGTAGTACTAAGTATTAATATATATTGCCCCGCGAGGGCCGCAAGGGGGCGTTAAAAGCGTTAAACGCTCTTGTACGAGACATTAGAAGTTTTACTTTTTTAAGACTGGATGAACTACTAATTAATATATTAATGGAAGATATTTAACCACTAAAACCTAAAGTATTCATTTATATTTTCGTCAAATATAAGTACTCTTCGAAATTAGAACCAGGTCCAAATTTCGGAATTCTTTTTCTGAGTCATTTGTATTTCATTTTTTTTTATTTCATAGACGATTTAAAAATTCATGCCAGAAGAATGCTAATAAGTCTAAATAATAAACACGACGACTGTTATTAGCCATGGATAATATTCACTAACATTGAGTCACTATATTTCTTCTGGGTATTCACATTATTATTATTAAAAAAGCGATGACTTTCCATTGAAGATTTTATCTCTTCTGACAGTAAATATAGAAAAGGGGTGCAAAAGAAAGAAATCTCAAATTCAGAAGTAGGGTGCACAATCTCCTGGCCACCGATAACATCGTGAAACGTTTTGTAACGCTGTTGAACGTAAAAAATAATTCAGAGTTACAAATGTTCATTCATTTAAATTTTGTTGTTATCTCAACAATTTACACGATTGTAACAGATATTTTTTTACGAACATTGTCTATTTACATATTTAAAATTAACATTCTATAATATTTTTCAAATATATAATGGTAAAAACTTGTACATGTTATATTTAAGAAGATAAGAGAGATAAATCAGCAAATTATCTGACAACCATTTCGTTAATAAATGGAACCAGTTTTTAATTAATATTTCACATCTAAATTCTAAATTTGAATTATATCTAACTACTTTAGATATCGTACCAAGTTGAGCTAATGGTAGCTTTATTTTTAACTATATTCACAGTAATACCTAATATATACATTATACATACTTAAATATATTTTCAATGAAAAAAAAATATATGAATAAAAAAATCTATAATAAACTGCAGTTTTTAAAAACAATAAAAAAAAATTTACCTCAAAAATTCAGTTCCAATTTCTCACTTAAATCACAAATCTTATAATTATTATTGTACACTTAAATTCAACAATCACTTATGTTTAACAAGTTACGACTTCATACACTGAACACGACTTGAAAAAAAAATTACAACAACTCATTCACATTTTGTTCAAAGTTATATTAATTAATTTTCATTATCACAAATCAAGGAATGAAAAATATTATATTTGCGATCTTATATGACAGTCAGACAAGATATTTTCTAACAAACCACCGCACACAACGACGTACGAAAACGCACTAAGGGTATCTGTACGCGCGAATGTGCGATAGAGACGGCTATACTAAAGCAGGAGGGCTGCCCGTATACAGTGAAATCTATATGAAGCCTATAAACTGCCCACGAAAATATAGCGGATGTCTCAGGCCATTCAGTGTGTAACGTCAATAGGTTCTTGAAGAATATTTGGCCAACGTCAAGTGCTAATGGCATCCAGTATTATGTAAGCCTTTTTTTTTCTTTTAAAGGCCGCCTTTTCTTTATGGCCATTTAGAGTGTTTTTGCTACATTGAGTTTAATTCAGCATAATCATTGTGACGGTACGTATTTCAAAGCTTTTACCGCATGATTGCGACAACCTTAGTTTGTTCATATATATAAAATCATATAATGAGCTAGCAATAGAATAAACACTTGATATTAATATTCAAAATCATAACCCAATTATTGTCTATGGTTGATAAGTAAATCCTAATGCTAGGAAAGTATCTATTTTTTATGTACGTGTATATTTTGGGTAAGATTGTTCGGTAAAAGCCTAGTTCAGCTGAGAGACAGGTTGAGACGTATTGTATACCCATTTCCACACTCGCAAGATATATAAAATAAACACCTAATTTCGGTGTTTATTTTTAATAAAATACTAATACAGTAATACATGTTAAGATACGGGTTTGAGTAAGTTTTGGACCGAGCTGAGTGTCTTAAACGAATAGTAGTAACAATAAGTGGCAGTGCGAAGATAAATAATTTACATACATTCACACTTAACTTTACGCCAAATCCCTTGCTGGGTAGGCAGAGAGCGCCAAAAGGCACGATTCTTACACGTTTATTTGACTTTCATAACTATTATCATACAAGCTCGTAGATTTTCAAAGCTCCTGACATCATCTTCCTTCAGGACTCGTTCTCTTTGGTCATGGAATGTGCGTCATGGCAGTTCTCGGATCCATCCGCTTTTATATTGTATTAATAATTTATTGTGAAATCAAATTTAAAAAATATATATTTTTCGCACCCACTGACACGCTACTCAAACAAATATAATAAAATACCCGCTCTTTACTTTTGAATATATAGTCACATTAAACGAATCTGCATTACCCCAAATTAAGAGGCAGACGCCGTGAAAAACGCAATATCGCATTGACGTTCTTTGAATAGTATCTGAGATTAGAGTAATCACATTCCTTTCTTTCAATTCCAGACTTCACGCCTTTTTCTACCCAAAGGTGTAGGCAGTGGCTATTTAGCATCGACTCACTGTTATGTTTACTTCCCAAATGAAACAGGTGGCGAACCTATTGGTGGAACCGAGCACAAAGTTTTCAGTCATCGATATTTATTACAGCTAACATCCGAAAACAATTTCGAATAGTCATTGGTGTAAGCCAGTGTCAGCATTCAAACCCACGACCTTTGGATCAGAAGCCGTGTGCTCGACCACTGGACCACGGAGACTTAAATTAATATATAAACAAAACCTATTTTTGAATAATCCAAGTATTGATTAAAGTATATTTTTGATTTATAAGTCAGACTTCTTAAACACCTATTATCAATAAACAACATTTCAATGAGCCTGTGGTCGAGCTCGCTGCTTCTGATTCAGAAGACGTGGGATCGATTAAGGGGACAAACCAAGGATTCATCGGAATTATTTTTGGAAATTATGTGTTTAACTATCGATGACTGACAACTTTGTGCTCGATGAATTTGTGATTCAAAGAAAACATAGTTTTTTGATGGTTTAAAAGTTATAAACTGAATAAGGAATGGCTATATTGTTAAAATAGTTAGTTAAGTTTTAAATAAATTTAATTAAACGGGATTTCATTTATTCGTCTCCTAAATACTGTTTAACTTTGCCATAATTATGTATATGACACGACAAAAAACAATGTCAATGACTGGATATCTAATGCTGGGTAGTGTCTGTGTCATAACTGGGAATAGACAACTGGATCCTAAATGTCTATCAATGGTGATTTTAGATTTTCCTATACCTTCTCAAATTTCTAAGCTCGGTGTAAGGCAAAAGGTTCGTCACCATTTCGGATGTAACTTATCAATTTTTCGAGTCGATGACTAACAGCCGCTGCCTACACATTAGGGTAGAAAAAGTCGTGAAGTTGGTGTAAGCCAGGATTCGAACCCGCGACCTCTTGATTCAGAAGCGGGATGCTCGACTACTGGACCACCGAGACTTTTTTTAGAGTATATTATAAATTCAGTAATGTATTAATTAATATTCACCTTTACATATTTATATGATAATTTAATAACATTGACAATCATGTAAATAGACATTTGATTATGAAAATCAATTGCCAATAATTATCGTATTATATTGATTTGAACTGTAATAATTTGATAATAATAGAGTTACGGTCTACTTCACTGTACTAATATTTTATCTTCGATAACTGAAACGTTCATGGTTCATTAAACACTTCAGGAAAATCTTGAACAAAAGATTTTTTTTGCAGGTTCCGTGCCGGAACTCAAAAACTCGTGCCTACACAATCGGTCTCTACATAGAGTGGGGTCTTTTGATGCAATTACCATTTTATTGTGCGAAATGAAGGATGTATTTTTTTGTACTTTTCGACTTATTTTATGAGAGATTTTTTTGTTACAAATTTTTCAGGATAAAAGTGTATTTTCAGCAGACTTGTATACTTTTAAATATATTTTTTTTACTATGATCACCGCCACAAAGCGTCCGTGGATAGTGTATTTTTAATTCCCTTAATTTTTAATACATGCAGGCGAAATAGACTAGCCTTTGCGCTTTGATGTTTATTTGTAAGGATAGCTAAAGAATCTAGATTTATGTGTCCCAATCCAATAACATGAATGTACGCCGGCGTATAGTTTTTAAGCTGTGAATGTTATAATATTAATCCTCACAAAATTTTTAGATACGCTTTATTTATGGCATAGGGCAAATAAGCAAGCGATTTGATGGTAAGCAACTAATAGATCCCTGCGATACAGTTAATGTTACAGCTGCATTGCCGGCCTATTTAATTGGACGGGTTTGGAAGTGGAATGGAGAGGGTTAGAGGGGAAGGAGTTTAGCTTCTCGATGCCTCTCTTGCCTAGAAAAACATGGTATGAGCCACTTTACATCGATATTTTAAGATATCGTGTTATTTTACTGGTCAAGTCGGTCCAGTCATGGAGCAAAATCCGTGGCTCTACCACTGTAAGAACAGAGAAGCTTCTTATGCAGTTATTAGATTTTCATACATTAAAAACACCACTAACATCATGATGATTCAAAGACCCTTATTATCAATTGTTATCAATGGATTAGCCAGGAGTGGCCATTTATTCTAAATTGAGTCTCCTCGGGAAAACGACCACAAAGAATGCAACAAAACCGAAACTGTGATGATTTTATTACAATAAGATTTCATATCTTGATCAATTAGATTGTTGTTCATGCGGACCTTTAGTTGAAATGTTCCAGGTTCTAATATAATTTCAATCAAAGGCTTAGTGAAATCGTGACAAAAAAATCATGCCCGATCGCCGATGCCTCGCTTTGTATTCTAGTAAACAGCAGATACTTTTATCAGCGCGACGAGAAAATGCGTCCATACTCTTAAACGTTATGAGCTTAACTTTAAGAATGAACATAAATTTTATGATATTTAGTTTCCCATATTTAAATTGAAAAAGAACTACATAGATGTCTATTTAATAAAATTTAAAAAATCTATATTCCAGTGGTCGAGCACCTCGCTTCTGAATCCAGAGGTCGAATCCTGGTCACACCAATGAATTTTCGAAATTCTTCTCGAAAGTTATGGGTGATAGATGTCGATGACTGAAAACTTTGTGCCTGGCATGGCAATAGGTTCGCCACATATTCCGTTACAGCCACTGCTTAAACCTTCGGGTTTAAAAAGGCGTGAAGTTTTGTTATATTAAAAAATCGGGGACGCCTCTCAATAAGCGGAAATAACAACTATACTAGTTTTAGCACAATGTTTCTGTCGAGTGAAGTTAACCATTATAATTGAATAAGAACAACAGCACAAGTTAAGTGTGACGAGGCGTGTGTGTATTGTATTCAAATTGGGTCGACGTTTATGTTGCAGCGGGTAACATTTCAAGTATCTACCTCCTACCCCATCCCTTATCCCCTATTATTGTATTTACCAGCTATAATGATCTA
The DNA here is from genome assembly GCA_905147225.2 of Euproctis similis. Classification (NCBI taxonomy): domain Eukaryota; kingdom Metazoa; phylum Arthropoda; class Insecta; order Lepidoptera; family Erebidae; genus Euproctis; species Euproctis similis. Next base: position 21,911,187 of record LR990106.1, read on the forward strand.
CATCTACCAACCCTGTTAATTATATCGCTGTAATTAGTCGTAATGATATGTAATATGTAAGTCGAGTTAAATAAGAAAAAAAAATACGTGGCAATGTTTTTCAAAATAAGTATATAGCCGTAGTAGTAACAGTAGTAGCTGCTGTAATAATAAGTTGCGTGCACCGCTAAAATATCACTCTCAGAAAATCGACGTTAAGTAGATTATGCCTCAATTCGTTCGGTGTGAGAGATGGCTCTTTCCATCCCCTTCTCTAACCTATTGGTGAATCAAAGGTCCCCATGGCAAGTATTAGCCACTAACCATCAGGTGATCCGATAGATCGTTTGTCTCTCTTTCCCATAAAAAAGGATTACTCATTTGATGAATAGAATTTCCATCATAACATTATATCATTCAGAATCTAAGTTTATTTATTATTTTAGCAAAGTTTAAACGAACCTTGAAAATGATATAAACATTTGTTAAGTATTTTCTTATATTTTTGATTTTCCCGACATATTAAATTGTAATTCTGTGTTACAAGGATATTCATGTCATCATGATTTTTTAACTATTCATTGGTGAAGATTTTATTAAAAATTATGCCTACTGCATAATTTTTAATAAAATCTTCACCAATGAATCACATCACATTATTCGTGTAAAAACATAGCCCCGTCACAGTTTTATTAAATATCGATTAGGTCTCATATTAAAACTCCTCAATCCTGTATTGAATGAATATAATGACATTAAGGTTCTCCACAGTTGACTGATTTAATTGCTGTTTTGAATAGAATAAACTTTTCCTAATAATAATAATTCATTGTTTTTATTTTTAATACACAAACTTAAGTAACGAATATTCAAAATCAACTCCCATAATGGCGAAATAACTTTTACTCATTTATTAAGAGGATAAAAGAGCTTGTTCGTATTATGAAATATAAAAAAAAGCATCATATAAAAAGTCTTAAAGCATTTTCCTCTTAACATTGATTTGATTTGTTATCCCAATGATAAAGTAATGAAGAAATAAATATCTTCAGAAATCAATGTCGTTTGTATCCGTAGCTATAGTTACTTAGCGATAATAATAAGATTGACTCGTTCAGATTTTTTTCCTATCTTTCATCCTTATTATCATTCTTTTCATTCATTCATTCGTTCAGTGCGACGTCAAAAAAATTGTTACGACGCGTCGACATATGGATCACAATAGCTTCGAGTAAATTGTTCGGAAACTTTTTTATTACCTTCTCGAAACTTGTTAACTTTATATATTTTTCATGTTTTCTCTTCGGATTTGATAAACTGATTGAAGAAAGCGGGTGAGATTCTAACAATTAATTATACTGAAATTTATATTTTTCAACTGAAATGTACACATTCCCTAATATCTTTTTATTTGGGAGTTTGGTCGTGTTTAGAATAATATTATATTTTCTGATGTTCATAATAATAATAATACTAATTTATTTCAGGCAACATGGACCATAAATACATATAATGTTATAATACAATACAATACATAATTACAGTACAATACATAATTTCAATATACATATAGATATAAATACAATACCTAATAATTAAATTATTCTGCCGACCTATTTCCGCACACACATGCGTCACCGACTCGGTATACCATGTGAGATATTCGAGCAATGATCCACGTATGTGCAGTCCAGGCGGCTTGCAATCATGCTCAGGATGCTGTTAGCGCTGCCCCGCACCCTGCGCACCAGGGAAGCACACCTCTTACGCATAGTGGACTGGAAGCAGTCCACGTGTGCGTTAGCGAACATCCCTGACGCGCTACAGAAGCGTAGCAGCCCCACCAGCACCCTGAACGCGTTGTTATACTGCACACGAAGTGCACTGTAGGCCTTACGCGTATACCGAGCCCACAGGCTGCACGTGTAAAAAGATGCGCAGTATGCACGAAACAGCGAGACTTTAACTGCAACTGTCTCTACCATTAATTAATTGACGTTTAACAAGAAAATTATTTTACTTGTGGATTAAAAAAATGTAATCAAATCGTATTTTTTGAAGTATTGGCTATTTGAACAGACTAATCGGGGAACTATTTTCTTTTTCTAGGAAATAGTGGTGGAAAGTATGGACAGGCCTTTAAGGAAACTTTCCTGGATTGGAAAAGGAATGGGAATGGAGGTTTGAATTTTGGATACGTCTTTCACCGGTCGAGGTATTTCACCTATCAAGCCTGCCCTGCGTGGCTCTACCACTCTAAAATTTGAAAAATATTATAAATCATTGATTAAAACAACTTTTAGGATTATATCGCGTCGTGAAAATGATCTCTGTAAAGAGTTCGAAACGTCGGGAAATAAATATAAATAAATAATAAATAAACGCGATATAATCCTAAAAGTTGTTTTAATCAATGAGTGAGATTCGCGAAAATCTTAGAAATAAATATATTATAAATCATCACTATATCAGAACTATTTTCCACAACAGTCCCGTTAATAATAAAATACTGGTCCCGCTACAGTGTAACACGACCATTCTCGAGGAAATTGAAGGAAGTAGGGCAGTAATCAAAAGTATCAGACAATATTAAATCGATACTAAATATGATAGAGCAGCAAGTTGCTAGAAATAGATCAACTTACTATCGTTTAAACAATTAATGAATGTCACCTTCAACAGCGCACTGTTCGACTTAGAAAGTAGTCATAGATGTTCTTTTTATACACAGTTTAAATATCCTAAACTATATTAAGCTACTATTATAAGCTTTTTAAAAATATAAAAATATAGGCTTTAAAATGAAAGCCTTTTTTATTTTATTATACATCTAAAACCAAAAATAAGCAGAAATAAGATTTTGAAAAGACAAACAGAGAATGACATAACAGAGTATAAAAAACGGTGATGAGATTAATGCGTTGCAAACAGAATAACCAAAAAAAAATCATATTTATTTATGCATTATTTGGTATGTAAATTTCCTCAACAGTAGATTATTTTAGTTATAAAATAATGCTAACAAACAACTCCCAATTGGAACTTTAAAAAAAGTAATAATAAAAGCTTCTCTCTGCTTAAATTACTGAGTTTTTGTCATTACGTTGTACAGAAATAGTAGATACAAAAAAGAAACTTAGTAATTCTAATTAAGAATACGAAACGGCTGTTAGCTGAATATACAAATAGACACTAAAAATAATGGTATTTTCAAAAATATTTTTACACTTAATTGCTACAACCATTTGCACTAATCTATGAGTAGTTCACAAGAAAACATGCTACACATCTGGCCGGTTTCGTAGAGATATTTAAGTGGAGATTAGGGTATATTTATGTGAGCGAGACTATCTTGACTGTGGCTATGAAAACAGCGTGAACGTCAAGATTTATGTATCTATACTAGTTTACTATTTATAATTAAGTATTTATCATCGAATTGTTATTTAATGATGAATAACTATAATTTGATAGGTAGTCTCGGTGGTCCAGTGGTCGAGCACTTCGCTTCGCGGGTTCGAATCCTGTCACACAAAAGTAACCTGTGTGAGCCAGAAAATTATTTGTGATCAATATCGATGACTAAAAAAAACTAAGTGTCCGGTATGGAAATAGGTTCGCCATCTATTCCTTTTGGGACGTAAACATAACGGCGAGTCGAGGCTTGACATCTACTGCCTACACCTTCGGGTAGAAAAAGGCGTGAAGTTATGTTATGTTATGTAGTATCATTAAACTAGATGGCGTTGGAAAGAAATTTGCTAAAGTTATCTTGAGATATAGAAAGATAATAATCTTTCTGTTTTAACTATCAATTTCTTTCTTAGAATATTTTTGGGACTTTGCGGTGAACTTTTCGAATGTTTATACAAGAACACACATGTCCAAACTTCAATCATACAGAGTACATATATTACTAAAAATATTTTTCATATCGACGCCAATATTGAATTGGAGTTTTGAGTGGTTCTGTTATTAGGTATATTTTATACCTTTGGGTTCCTCGAAGACATAAACGGTACATATGCGGATGCGATAGCTGCTCCATCCATTGAGTCTGTTTAGTTAGATCAAGATATGAATGATCTTTAGTTTCCACTTTTCATAGCTATTATGATAATAAACCAAATTACTAGTGACGTCGTCAAGAATGTTTTCGACAAAATATAAATAATAAACATGCAGTAACTCTGGTTTAATGGCCCAACCTGAAGAACGTCATGGAAAAAAGTGAACGCATCCGAATCCAAGTAAGTTATACGTTTTATTACCGTTGACCGCACAAACGTAAATTCCTTTTATGTCCTTTTAAATTGCGCTTCGATATTTTGTTCATGTGTTATATTAGTAACATATATAGGATTTACTATGTTTTTAATATAACACCATCAGTTTATTTCATACAATAACTATCGTTCAAAGTTTGCAAAATGTACTGACTTAGGTCTAAATAGTTTTAACTATTTTTTTATTTACCTTCTGTGTACTAAGTATCGGGAATTTGTCAATAAAACAAAAAATACAAATTATTCATCTAAATTTATTTTATCGCCTTCAAAGTAGGCCCCATCGCTTGCAATACAACATCTCCACCGCTTCACCCAGTCTTCCATACATTTTTCATAGGCTATTTGCGGTATGGCCTTTAGCTCATTCAGCGAATTTTCTTTTATGGCTTCTATTGACTCAAAACGTTTTCCTCGAAGTGGTAATTTTAACTTGGGAAATAAAAAAAAGTCAGACGGAGCCATATCAGGTGAATAGAGTGCTTGGTCGAGAACGTTTGTTAAATTTTTCGCTAAAAACTCTCACTATAATGGCTGTGTGTGATGGTGCATTATCATGGTGCAGCATCCATGAGTTGTGTCGCCACAAATCTGGACGTTTTCGGCGGATACTCTCACGCAAACGCTTCATGACGCCTAAATAATATTCTTTATTCACTGTTTCTCCCCCTGGAAGGAATTCGGAGTGAACCACACCACGGTAGTCAAAAAAAACTGTCAGCATCACCTTGATTTTGGTGCGACTTTGCCGCGGTTTTTTGGGTTTCTTCTCGTTTTCGAGACGCCATTCTGAAGACTGTTGGCTTGTTTGCATGTCATACTCATAAACCCATGTCTCGTCGCCAGTTATTATACGTTTCATAAAGGTCGGATCCGTAGAAGCTCGGGAAACCATGTCTTCAGCGACATGCTTTCGCTGCCCTTTTTGAACAAAATTGAGCTCTTTTGGAACTAGTCGAGCGGCGACGCGTTTCATGCCTAAAATGTCAATGACAATATTGTGGACGGACTTAAACGATATTTTCACCTCACTAGCCAACTCTCTCAGACTCATACGTCGATTTTCGAGCACTAGCTTCTTGATTCTGTCGATGTTTTCTTTGGTCGTAGCGGTTGAAGGTCTACCAGAACGAGGCAAGTCTACTACTACTTCTCGGCCTTCTTTAAAAGCCTTATACCATTCATAAGCCCTTGTTTTCGATATACATGATTCGCCGTAGGTATTTCGCAACATTTTTAGTGATTCACCACATGAAATATCATTCGAAACACAAAATTTAAGGCACACTCTTTGTTCAACAATATTTTCCATTGTAAAAATCGCCGAGGACTCAAAACTATGACCAACAAAAAGTTTAGTTTAAAACAAATTAAATGAAAGATCCCATTCAAATTTTGCGCGCTAAATCAGTACAGTGCTACCAACATGCAGTAAAAAAATTAGAACGACCTCTTTTACGCGGGTCTCTATAATGACATATTCCCGATACTTTTTACACAGAGTAGTATTATTTAAACTTGATGCACAATAATTTAGTATATAGGCGGACTTAATGCCTTGAGGCATTCTCTTACAGTCAACCACGGTAAGTGCAGAAAAATGTGTTGAGTAGGTGCATTAGTTAATTAATTTATATATATATATATATATCCAAATACAAACATACTTAAATATGCATATTCATACATACATACATATACGAACATCCATATATATTTATATATATACATATACATACATACAAAAATAAATACATACACGTATCTAAGATTATGTTTGTGACAGGGTAGCCAACTGACTTAGTAACAGCTTACGTACCTTAGCCTTGAAGCTAAGACGGTTGGTGGACAGAGGGGAGTGCATTCCAGAGGATTACTGATTGAACGAAGAAAGAAGAGTTTACAAAGTTAGTTGTATGAGAGGGACAGCGCAAAAGACCATACGTGGTGGAGCGAGGTTCATACGAAAAGTGAATAAACCTGATGTGAGAAGCTAGATAAGCGGGTGGGTTAGAAGAATGAAGGAACGAAAAGAGGGTTGTAAGAGTACGTATCTTGCGGCGCTCGCGAATAGGTAACCAACTGAGCTCAGAACGATGGGAAGAGACGTGGTCGTATTTACGAATATTGTACACGAATCGAATGCAGTTATTGAGAAGCCGGTCATATTTGTTTAGAAGGTCTGCATTCAGGTCTAAATAACACACATCACCATAGTCGAGGATAGGGAAAACTAACGTCTGCACAAGTTTCATTTTAGTATGAAGTGGAAGAAAGTACTTCATGCGGTACAGGCTCCGTAGTGTTGTAGTAACCTTTCGACTCACCGCTCCCGCCTGAGCTTGCCAGCTGAAGTGACTGTCAAAATGTATACCAAGATTTTTAACAACTGGGCTCAGAGGTATGTTAAGTCCATCGTAGATTATCTGAGGAAGTGCGTCGATGTCAATTTTATCAAGCAAACGTTGACTTCCCACTAGTATCGCCTGACATTTAGATGGATTGACCATCACACCGAACTTATCAGACCAGTCCCTTAGTGCTTCCAATTTGCAATTTATGTCATTTATGGCTACTGATAAATCTTCTTTATTTGCCTGAACACATAACTGCAAGTCATCGGCGTATAAGTGATACGAACAGTGAAGATTATGAGATAGGAGATTAATAAAAATAGAAAACAGAAGAGGAGAGAGTATTCCGCCTTGAGGTACGCCAGACTTTAGGTCGCACCACTTTGATGTTAAATCATCATGATGTACTCTCTGCTGACGCCCTCGAAGATATGAAGAAAACCAGTCTAGAGTTTCAGAGGAGATCTCGAAATAGGAAAGAATGGCAAGGAGGATATCGTGATCCACAGTATAGAACGCATTAGAGAAGTCGACCAAAACCAACAGAGTGATCTTGGTATCGTCCATTCCAGCTCTTATATTCCCCGTGACCTTCAGGAGGGCAGAAACAGTACTGTGTCCCGGTCTAAAGCCAGACTGGAAGTCGCTTAAGATGTTGTTGCGATTAATAAAAGTTGCCAGCTGCTTGTGAACACAGGCCTCGAGAATCTTGGATAGGAAAGGCAGGATAGAGATAGGTCGAAGGTGTTTGGGAATTGTAGGATTAGGTATTTTGGGAAGGGGGCGGACGAATGATTTACGCCATAAGGAGGGGAACGTTGCAGTGTGAAGAGAAAAGTTAATGATGTGGGTGATCGTCGGTACGAGTTGGTTTACAATGACTGTAATCATCCGTCGGCTGATGTTGTCGAAGCCCACAGCATTAGACTTGATGGACAGGATAGTTTTCTTAATCTCCTCAGGGGCAATTGGAGAAAATTTAAAAGGTGCAATGTCCAAGCGAAGAAGACTAGCTAAGTGAGACAGTGACTAGGTTTTGGTTTGGCGATCCATTGAAGCAGAAGTGGAGAAGAAGCTATTAATATCGTCCAAAGCAATATTGTGATGTTCTATGTTTCGTGGCTTACCAATACCCAGTGTCCCGAGAAACTTCCAAACATTAGCAGGTGAAGTGTGGTTGATATTATTATGAATAAATCGGCGTTTAGTGTTGCGTATATGCTGATTACACCGATTTCTTGCAGTCTTATAGTTAGCCCAATAATAATCGGTACGGTTATTTTTAAATTTCGAGAATGCACGATCCCTATTTTATTTGTTTTTTAATTACACGACTCAATATTTATACTGTATTATTGGTATACTCCCCGCGGCTTACCCATTTGTATGCTTAGATCTGTAATGTCATGATCTGTGATGTCTTTAAACTGTGGTATGTTTGTCTAATAGAGAATTAGAGAATAACCCACAATGACCACTTTTATTTCTTTCTTTTTTACAAAAATTGATGGTTTATTGTCGAAACAATTTTAAAACATTACACCTGTCATGTCTAGATCGATATGGTCGTACAGTATGTGCATAAACAAATATTTTCGACAAAGACGACGAAGATATTCAAGATATTTATGGGAACGCGGTTGCGCCTGACCACAGATAACGCCAATTGAACGTAATGAAATGCAAAAAATAATCATTAATTATTGCATCTAATGCAAAACAGAGCTTACCGGGTCAGCTAGTCATATATATGATGGAAATTAAAAGTGTGTGAATGTGTCAAAATAAGCCCAAGGTGTGGTGGATGATCACCACACTCTAATATACCTTCCAAAATAATGTGACAAACCTGTAACTACCAGTAGAATTATTATTGTAAAAAATGGCAGTCACAAATACCATAAAGATTAGAAGAAAGATTTTAGTGGTAGAGCCAAGCAGTTCGCTGCATGAATGGGCCGGCTCGACCGGTGAAATACCACGACCTCTCAGAAGATCGACGTAAAGTGGCTCATGCCGCGTTTCGTTCGGTTAGAGAGGTACCCGGAGGCCCACCCCATTTCCCCATCCTTTCCTTTCCCCTATCCCCTAAAGGTCGGCAACGCAACAGCAACACTATATGTGGTGCTGGTGTCCATGGGCGGCGTTGGTTGCTTACCATCAGGTGATACGCCTGCTTGATTGCCCTCCTATCCAATAAAAAAAAAAAACCACTGTGTTCACTCCGATATAAATAACTAATGTCTTCGGAAGAATAAAACATGGAAAATTAATATCCGATATATAAGTGTGAACGATCTGATGGATTCGAACACAAGATCTTTCAACAAGAAGTCGAAGTACTATACCACTACAGACGTGATCAAGACGACTACGTAAAAATATATATCATTTATTATGCCTAACGTAGGTGTTTAAATATTGAGACAGCGTCTCACGTACGGGTACGTATTCAAAAAGTTGACTGAATTATTAATATAATCGCAAATGGCTACGAGGCTTTTATTTAGGATGGGACCCTTTTTAAAATCAATTAAATATTATCTTCTAAAAAAGATGAAATGCATTTTATGTGGCAATTATTTAGTTTAATTTTAGTAACATATTTGTGAATACATGTGACATCAGATGTTTATTACTATTTTTACCCCGGTCGAGATATGCAGCTCGTTGCTTAATAGAATAAAGACACATAGTTGCTCATGCCGCATTTCGTTAGTGAGAGGCCATCCCTCACCTTCCCCATCCTATTTCAATTGACCATGAGTTGCGGTAGTTGCTTCCCATCAAATGGCCCACTTGCTCATAGTCATAATTTAGTGTATATTAAGGTTTGAAAGTGAAGGGCGCGGCAATACCAAGGTTGGTTTTATACCCGTTTAAATTGAACAGTTTGTGGACACCTGAAGGCCGTAAAGGCTGAGATATTGGTTTTTATTATTAGCTTTTACTAGTTTTTATTATTAGTTTTTATTATTAGGACAATTTATATTTATAGTACTAATATTATAGTGGATATATTTAAGGGAGTGTTTAATATTGTATAAATTATAATAAAAGTTCTAACTTTGGCCGTAACAGCTAAAAAAGGAACAGATTTATATTGACGGATTTAATATTAACAAACCTTTATAAAACGAATCCCAAATACACCAACCAAAATTTTTCATAAAAAAAGAACAACAGCCCTAACTATTGAATAGTTTACACTCATTCTAGTTTATACACTTTGGACGTACATGAACATCGGTCCACAGTGGATGGAAAAAACGACGGGATCATTTTAAATTTTTAACCTAATTAATTCGCCATTTAAGTATGGAATAGATTTTTTTTTCGAATTAATTACAATCAATTGCAAAATAAATATATAATGTATTCATTATATATTTATTTTGCAAATAAATAAATATTTATATATATACTCCAATAATATTTGGAACAATTCCAAACTGTGGATATTTGCTGAACTATGTGAACACAAGGTTACGATCAATTTCTTCATCCATCAAATTACGACCACATCTGTTATTCATCTTTCATAACAACTTATGTTAGGGGTCTGCTATACTGGGTCATATTCGATTATGCCTCCCATATTCCCGTCTGTTGGGAATTTATTCCCTCTTTATATTTCTGGAAATATGTGTACCAATGATTTTGTATATTTTGTTGCGAAAAAGGGCATACATATTATAAACATATTTATTTTATATATACAAAAAGTAAAGGATAAAATGTATTGTGATACATTAAAAAAGTACCGACTATGAAATCTAGGTTAGCGGGTTCAATCTCCATCCCAGTATTTTCTATGTATTAAAAGTATGTATTTACAAAAAAATATATATTATGTATTATTATTCGTTATCTTGTCTTCATAACACAAGCATTTAGTTGCTTAGCTTGGAACTAGATGGAGTTGTGTGTATTGAGTCCAAGATATTACTATTATTTCTAGGATATCGAGCAACCCGCTTCTGAAATAGGAAGTCGTAAGCACAAATCCGGTCTGACACCAATGATTTCACGGAATTATTTACGATAAGTCTATGTGTGTAGTAATGACTGACAACATGGTACCCGTTGTATGAAAATTGATTCCGCCACTTAATACTTCCATTTGGGACGTAAAAAACGTGAAGTTTTAAAAAAACACTATACTAAATGACAAAGGTAATTATAAAAATTTAAGTTATAATGACACATAACAAAGTATTAAATTTTTTCAAGTTCTTAATGTAGGTGTACTTAAACTGTGTTTTTTCAATCGTAGAAAACTTATCGAGTTCATGTGGATATCTAATTAAGTAACTACTGACAGAAAATACTGACAGTGTCTCGCATTTTATGTAAGAAAATTAATTATTTCCCAAACACATAGACCTAGTAAATATTTTTGAGCATATAACCTACAATTTCCTTCCAATTATACAATGATTTCAAAAGTAAGCTACCATGTCACAATTGTTCTACACACAATAGCATTTACAGTAATGTATTGCGGAGAAGGAAAATACATATAATTTTGCTGAACCAGATAAGGGACAAGATGCCATTAAACAATCCCATATAAAGGGCAGGGCGTTTAAGGAATACGATAAGAGTTTTTATTCCTCCTCTTTAGGGAAGAGGCGGGCGTTGTATTTTACAGTATAATACCAGATTTTCAATTTGATTACAATATTATAATAACATGAGTTCAGTTACGTATGTTATTGTAAAGTTCACGGCGTAAATACTCGAAGGTGTACGGCAGCGGAAATTATGCTACTACCCTCTAAATATCAGGAAACCTAATGCCGGAATATATTTCATCCACTATTTTAACCAAATGATAATTGCCTGCATCTACGTTGTTGTGGTAACCAAATGGTAAATTAACTAAAACTTCACACTTTTTCAAGTTTATTTTCTTTTGAAATTACGTCCGGAAAAAGCATATTTATTGTTGAACAACAAAGTTATTACATAAATAAAATCAAAACAAATTTGTAACATTTTTCGGAGAACAGAACAGCATTTGCTCCCGCGCCGTCACGCCTGCGCCACGCCCGAGTCACGCCCGTGCCAAGCTCACTCCACATGGTGACAAAGTTATTGCTAATAAATATGAAAACACGTATTATATTACTCCCGTGGTTTGAAAGTTGGGTTTAAAGTAGTTGTGAGTTCAAAGGATGACTGCTTTAATGTTTGAATTTCTACGGATCGTCGTGTGTTCACTCGTTTTATTCAAAATGTGGTTAAATTTTGTCACGTTGAGTGACAATGTAAATTTTTATATCATAATAAATTTAGGCTTCAAAGACACGGTTTCCAGGTCATAAATAAAAATACAACTGTAGGTAGTATACGAAAGTTAATTTTAATATTTATCATAAATAATGTCGGTAGTTAATTATTTAATATGAGAGACTGGCCAGACATTTTAGAATTAGACAGGATATTCGGCCATTTCATTTGAAACTGTTATCAAGAAAGGAGCCAGAAAATTAATTAACCTTCAAATACATTTTTGATCTTATTGGTGAGTGTTTTAACCAATTCATTTCACCCTAATAGCTAAGATATTATTGCCTGCAGTGCCGTGAGCTTGATGTGCATAATTTATTAAAATTATTTCATCAAAGTTTTAAAGTTCAAGTTTCATCAAAATTATCAAAGTTTACTATTACATGTTAAGACTCTGTTAATAGCAGCATATTATTTTTGTATCTATTACAGTAATTGCTTATATAAATTATTCTGTACAATCTAGGTAATTTTACAAATCAAGTAGGTAGTAGTAACCTACCTACACTATTAATTATGTTGCATAATAGATTGCTACAACTCTTTCCAAATTAATATTATTGTTTTTAAGGTAGGGTTATATGCTTGATCCACCCTGGGAATTTTCCAAATTACTGGCATGTGACACCACTGTCTACCCATTCTGAGAAATGGGGGTCAGTGGTGGCACTGATTGTCGATGCCAGTGAATGGGGATGCTCAGGGGCTGTTACTGGTTGTCTTCCAGACTGGCTGCCCTCAATCTTCACCCTCAACTCAATCTTCACCCTCAACTTTACCTTCACATCTCTACTTTCGCCTTCATCTTTATTCACACCTCAACTTTCATCTCAACTTTTCCTGTCGGCCATCTGACAGTGCAAGGCAGCCTGACAACATCTGGGAGGAGACTTCTGTGGAGCACCAGGACACCCCTGCAGTGAGCCTTCGCGGGTCACTCGGCATCAGGTTGTACCTACTCCCTTCTAAGAATTAGGTGGCCACAAATTGAGGAGCAACTCGTCATTAAAATAAAACTTTTAATTTTAATTACTGAGTGAATTTTTATTTATATACCCGACCGCGTTACATTGGCTCTCCGGCATAGCGTTCCTCGATTTGTGGTTATTAGTAGGCAGTGGTGAAAGATTATAATAACTTAATATTGTAAGTTCAGGGTGGCTAGTCAATTTATTCACGCGGGAGGGTATAATTGCCCTAGGACAGAGAGTGGACCCGACTGGTTCATGTTACCGCATGCAGGGTAACCAGAAGGTATATTTATCTATACCGTCCCTGCATAACCAGCGAGTGAAAGGGACCACGTGAATGAGGGTGCGTCAATTTGTTTATTTAAATAACTTAAATTCTTTTTTAAATTCAAATAGTAATGGTATGTGACCACCCTAACTTATTAACTTCAACTTGTAACTAAAATTAACCTAGTATAACAGTAATTTCCACAATTTTTTCTTTTTTTTAATTCTTTTAAGATATCAAATTCTTAATTTAAATCTGTGTCAATAAATTGTGTACTGAGGCAGTGTGTTACTCATCATTTTTATATTTATTTTTAACTGAGACTATATGTGCTCTAATAGTTAAATAAAGTAATTATTGTGTTTAGGAGTACCACACTTTGTCCTTGTTTTTATTTTTTCATACTGAGTATGTTATTTTGTAAATCCCTAATATATTAGGGTGTACTAGATAAATTGCACAGTGATTAATTGATATCTGAAGAAAATATAATAAAACATTTGTTTTGTACATGTGGAATTACAAATAATAAAATAAATTGAAGGTAATTGTAACTTAGTGTTGTTTGGTAACTTTTCATGATACTTTGTTATCATTTTAGTGTGCATCAGGTAAGTGGTACTGCAGCAATTTTATCTGGCTCCTAATTAAACAGTGAATTTCTATTTTTTCTAATAACAAAATTATACTTCTACTTTAGTTTGACTTATAATAGTTTTCATAATTTGTAAATATAATACTTCATTTAAATTAGTCTGGCCCAATTTAAAATCAAAACTTAATTTTCTTTTGTTTATTAACTTAATTTGATTTCATCAACAATATGAATAAAGATATTAAATATTTAGCTCTCAGAAAGGCAGAGTTGGCCTATGAGATAGCTCTCCGTGGTTTAGAACCATTAGATACAGTAGTAGGACTTAGACTTTGTTAACTTATAATTGTTTAATTTACATAACAGAATGTTATTTTGTTCATTTGTTAACTTACAAAAATTTTAACTGCATAAAGTAGAGACTCGCACATAGTTTTTGAATTAGTGGTTGATTCTCCATTTTATGGGGCAACCGTTTAGGGTTTGTTTGCCTCGCCGGGCATGTACGGCGTAGACTGCTAGTCAGTTTAGTAGTGAATTGTTTCCCGATTATACTGGGCAATCACTTAGGGGATTTTAGGGTTTTTTTGATTCGAAGCTAGTTGTGACCTCTCTATTTTATGTAGTGTCTTGTGTATAGGATGCTTTAGGATAATTTCCCCTTTGAGTGTTCCTGATCTTAGTTAAGGAAACACTCATAGTGTAAAAGATCAGTCATAGTCGTAAATTTTGAATATGATCTGTATATGCAAGTTTTTTTTGAAAGAATGATGGATGAAAGTGTATGGAGTTATTGTCCGGGGCATGTTATTAATTTAGACAAAACTATATCTGGGCTTATTTTACTACTAAATTTTTCTTTTTCTTTCCCGGATTTTTCTTCCTTCCGGAGGAAAAATCCTCCCATTGGAGGGGGGTACTGTCACGTTGAGTGACAATGTAAATTTTTATATCATAATAAATTTAGGCTTCAAAGACACGGTTTCCAGGTCATAAATAAAAATACAACTGTAGGTAGTATACGAAAGTTAATTTTAATATTTATCATAAATAATGTCGGTAGTTAATTATTTAATATGAGAGACTGGCCAGACATTTTAGAATTAGACAGGATATTCGGCCATTTCATTTGAAACTGTTATCAAGAAAGGAGCCAGAAAATTAATTAACCTTCAAATACATTTTTGATCTTATTGGTGAGTGTTTTAACCAATTCATTTCACCCTAATAGCTAAGATATTATTGCCTGCAGTGCCGTGAGCTTGATGTGCATAATTTATTAAAATTATTTCATCAAAGTTTTAAAGTTCAAGTTTCAT
The DNA here is from genome assembly GCA_905147225.2 of Euproctis similis. Classification (NCBI taxonomy): domain Eukaryota; kingdom Metazoa; phylum Arthropoda; class Insecta; order Lepidoptera; family Erebidae; genus Euproctis; species Euproctis similis. The sequence continues at coordinate 21,926,254 of LR990106.1, forward strand.
CAAAATTATCAAAGTTTACTATTACATGTTAAGACTCTGTTAATAGCAGCATATTATTTTTGTATCTATTACAGTAATTGCTTATATAAATTATTCTGTACAATCTAGGTAATTTTACAAATCAAGTAGGTAGTAGTAACCTACCTACACTATTAATTATGTTGCATAATAGATTGCTACAACTCTTTCCAAATTAATATTATTGTTTTTAAGGTAGGGTTATATGCTTGATCCACCCTGGGAATTTTCCAAATTACTGGCATGTGACACCACTGTCTACCCATTCTGAGAAATGGGGGTCAGTGGTGGCACTGATTGTCGATGCCAGTGAATGGGGATGCTCAGGGGCTGTTACTGGTTGTCTTCCAGACTGGCTGCCCTCAATCTTCACCCTCAACTCAATCTTCACCCTCAACTCAATCTTCACCCTCAACTTTACCTTCACATCTCTACTTTCGCCTTCATCTTTATTCACACCTCAACTTTCATCTCAACTTTTCCTGTCGGCCATCTGACAGTGCAAGGCAGCCCGACAACATCTGGGAGGAGACTTCTGTGGAGCACCAGGACACCCCTGCAGTGAGCCTTCGCGGGTCACTCGGCATCAGGTTGTACCTACTCCCTTCTAAGAATTAGGTGGCCACAAATTGAGGAGCAACTCGTCATTAAAATAAAACTTTTAATTTTAATTACTGAGTGAATTTTTATTTATATACCCCGACCGCGTTACAATTTTGCGGACTTATTTGGACATAAGCCACATTTAACTTTTAAAGGGATTACTCGATAGGATATAAGGACGATAAGACCTAAAGGAATAGAGATAGATGATCCTCAAATTAATTTAACTTTTCTATGGCACTATGCTTTGAAAAGTCAAGTCCAAACTTTGAGTAACAATTAAGAAAATACAATTATATGTTGTTGTTGCTGTTTATACACATGATATAAAAACAGTATGAAATTACTTAGAAATATTTCACATTCGTCTTCATATTATAATGATAACTAAAAGATAAAAGAAACCGACCACATAAAGCCCTCAAGAGCCGTATAAATTTTTCAATAATTAACTCAGATACATATGAACCTCTTTCTGGTATAGTAACTTAAAATAAAACATGATTCTCTTTAGCTACAAGACCATATAAAATTAAAATAAAAAATTTAATGGAAAATAACAGACTATATTTTAATTGAATATTTTTAGACCAGAAAAAATGGTGCAGATAAAGATTTAATTTATCAACAGGATCGACGCGTAGATCATTTATAGGACTTTACTTAACACGATATATTCTTGGCAAATAAACAAATATAGTTAACTTTTAAGAGCTCATTGGCTATAAATATTTAAAATTTTCCCTTTATAAAAGTTCTAAATTCTTTCCAATAGTAAGTTTAATAGTGGTGGAGCCACGCATGAATCATATTAAAATATCGACATAAAATGGACCGTGCCGTGTTTCCTTCGGTTGCAATATCTGTGTCGTCTATGAGTAGCACAAGTCACTCACCATCAGGTGACCCGATCACTCATTTGCCACCTAACCCATAAAAAACTGACAGCACTTGCAATATTACCTTAGAATGTTGATGAGTAATGAGTTAAATGTAAGTATTTTAAGTCGGTATATTAAATTGAATTCTTAGCAAAATATTAATATGAACTATAAGCAAAGGCCATTACGCCACGTCTTCTCTAATGGTGACGTCACGAGTTATAAAAATGTGAAAAAATAGAGCGAGGTATGTAAGAATCAATTTTTATAACACTCAAATCTACCTACCTCTACCCTACCAATATTTTCTCAAATCAAAGTTACCTACTTTATAAAGAGATAAAAAAAAGTTGTATTTCAATGCCAGCCATTATTTACAGACGTCTATTGGATCGAATCGTTCACGCACAAACGGAGTCGCGGGCAACCACTCGTTAATGATAAATTTATTAAACGTGCCCGGACTTGTTTTATGATGAAAATAAGTCGAGAAGAATTCCTCACCTAAGGTTATAAGGAATAATAGATTATAATGTTATCCCCGCCCACTATAAAGAGGCTTCTACGAAGTCGAGCATTACCATTATTGCACGCCTCCAGTAAGTGAGGGAAGCTCAAAATTTAGTGTGAGCTGCATAGTTAATGGGGTTTGTCGACGCGAACGAAGAATACTAATTTTTCATTTCTTAAGTAAGATATTCGATCAATAGACCAGAAGTTTTTTATAGTACGACCTCATGTGGCTATTAGTCGTTCAATTGTGTTGAAACATTTATTAGCCACTGAAATAGCTACAACTAGTAGTTGCATTTTGATGTATTGTGCAATTAATATCAAATTCAGAAATGTAGACGTGTGTATGTAGACGTATGCAAAGACGCAGATTAAAACTATTTTAAATATACTAATAGTCTCGGTGGTCCAGTGGTCGAACACTCTGCTTCTGAATCCAGAGATCGCGGGTTTGCGTCCTGGCACACACCAATGACATTTCGAATTTTTTTTCGGAAGTTAAGTGTGATAAATGTCGATGACTGAAAACTTTGTGCCCGGTATGGCAATAGGTTCGCCACCTATCCCGTTTGGGACTTAAACATAACGTCAAGACGAGGCTTAACAGCTGCTGCTTTCACGTTCGGGTAGAAAACGGGGTGAAGTAATGTTAAATATACCTCTCCTTAAATAAAAATAGATGTTATTAATTTTAAAGACTATAATAATTTTTAATATATAAATCCAATATGAACGAAGGTCGCCTTTTTTAATATTTTTTTTTACGCGAGGAAATGCTTTATGCACTAAGCTCGCCGCCGCCGCCTTCGGCCTCCATCTGGAGCATGACTACTTCGCAGACGGAGACCACGACCATCCACTCCTCCTCTCCCGCCATCATTGCCGCGATTATCAACGCCGGCGGGGACAAGTCTCGCCCGATCCCGTCGGCAAGGACTCAGCGCTCGGCAGGCCAGGCCGGGCAGACCTGGCTGGTCCGAGTCCTGGTCGGATGCGCAATGGTGGCATCTCGCCGACTCTTCACGTTTCCACCGAAGTCGGGCCCCGTGGCGACCACCACAGTGTCGTCTGCGTAGCACACGAAACTCACGCCACGGGGCAGACTGGTGCGGAGGACCGGGTCGTCGGCGAGGTTTCACAGCAGGGGTCCTAGCACGGACCCCTGCGGAACCCCGCACGAGACTTCCTTCCTCTGCTCCGTCTCGCTCCGGTCGACATAGTCCAGCCGTCTCTCCTGCAGGTAGGCCCCGATGACCGACCTTAGGTAGGGAGGCACCTCGTGGTAAACGAGGGCCTCCACGATGTCCGGCCAGGGGAGGGTCCCGAAGGCGTTGACGATGTCTAGCGACACCGCCAGCGCGACTGCCGGTTCCGACAGGGCCTGCACCCGACGCAGCGCGTCGATGGTCGAGCGCCCTTGCCGGAACTCGAACTGGCAGTCCAATATGTCCGGGCATATTACTCCCGCGGTTTGAAAGTTGGGTTCAAAGTAGTTGTGAGTTCAAAGGATGACTGTTTTAATGTTTGAATCTATATATCGGCCGGAACGTCGACGGAGCGTCTCCGGTCCTCCCTTGCTTCCTGATGAGCACCTCACCGACTTCCAGTCAAAGGGGAACACCCCGCGGCGGAGGCAGTTGGAGAACACTTACCTCACCTTGTTCTCCAGGACTCCCAGAGCTAGCGCCAGGACCCGGTCCGGAATTCCGTCCGGGCCGGGAGCGGCGCTGCGGGAGGCCAGCCGCGCCACGGCTCGCCCTAGCTCGTCCTACGTCACCTCCAGCTCGTCGGACCACGGCGTGCGGTCCGACTGAGACGGAGGATCCGAGGGACCACCCTGGATTGGAAGGTCGCCTGATATTAAGTTATTAAGGTAATCAATATAATTTTAATTAAATAAAAATAACTTTGTCTTGCTTTTAATTTTGCGGCTGTGAAATTTACAATTAGTAGGTATCAGAAAGTTAAAGCAAATATGAAATTTCTATTTCAGATTTTAAAACTGTTACTGAAATACGAATTGTTCACTGCAGTAAACTTTTCATTTATTAGTTTTCTCAGAATCTGGTGGTTAGTTTGTAGGTAAAGCTAATGAACTTTTCAATATCAATCAATTTAGATAGCTAATATTTGAAGTATTTGGCTGGGTATCTTGATGCATCTTGATTTACCGGCTGCTGGTTGCTTAGTTTTATTCTTTCCCGAGAATAGACATTTTGTATTAATATATACATTGTCCCTATGTACTTCCAAAAATAAATATAATATGTCGTATTAATGGATATTATGTAGTCTAGTTTTATAACACAAGTAGTAAACTTACTTGCTTAATATGGAAAATAGATGGCGCTGCTAATTACCTATAGCTGTTTACACATCCAATCGTCCTCTTCGATTTTTCGAATTTTTCTTACTACCGGTCCCTAGCCGTAATATTGAGCAGGTAACTATAGTAATATTCCACTACATCTATCATACAATATTTAAGTACATTTTCAAATAAAGACCCCATTTAACTCCATAGATTTCCCAGAAGTGCGATCGATGGTCACATTATGATGAGTTACGATCGTCACCTTTCCCCCTACATCTGTCATAATAACCACAAAATGGCGCGTTTATTATGCACAGACAATAAAACAATAAAATGTGACCCGTTATAATAAAAGTGACAGAATTTAATAGTTTCAGAAGAACTCCTGTCGCAATAAAAACTGTTTACTAGTTATTTTATAAACCACAGTAGTAGTTAACTTTTCACTTACTCGTATATATATCTCAACGGATTAAATGCAAATTAGCGTAGTAGTTTTATTTTACATAAAACTAGCTTACCCGGCGAACTTTGTTCTGTATCAAAAGTATTTTTTACAGCTTTTACAATTAAATTCTAAATCTCGAAAAACATCACTTTTTTCTTTACTACATTATACGTGAATTATACATACTAATCACCACGTTGACACCTTTTATATATTAAAAAACCACATTAAAATCAGTTGCGTAGTTTCATGTAAATAAGGGGACAGACAGCGCATAGCGACTTTGTCTTATACTATGTAATGTTATTAAAAGACGGAATTGCTCCAGACTCAAACTTTCTAGACAGAAACTAAAGTAGAGATTAGATGGGAGAAATGCAAGATTAAGGATGATTTAGTGACTAAAGTGACGAGAAGAATGTTAAGATGGTTTGGTCATGTTGCATGAATAAAAAGAAAGCCAACTGACTAAAAGATTACGAAGCGAATGTGAGTGACAAAGTTAGGAGCGAGAGAAAAACGAAATAAATAAATGGTTTATTTAAAATGCATAACATCTGAAACAGACGTGAACACACGATGAGATGTATGATTGTGGATGAGACGAAAGAAGTGTGTCACGATCGTACAACTTGGAAAAACAAAGGCTTGGACTACCCCTGTGGATATTGGCATGAGTGTGTTTATAGATGTCAAATCATATGAAGACGATCGTGAAATATTTGACCGAGTCATTGGGATATTCGGTCATAATTTAGCAAACCGATGTCTAGCTTTGAGTTTTAATATTCGCATACCAAAGACTTACCAAAAACTATATATAACATTGAAACAACTTTTTATGGAATAATAATAATAAGCCTTTTATTCCCATTTTACAATAATAATACAAAATATTTAATAGATAGTTATAGTACAGATTTGTTTTAGTAAGTTAACTTAGAATTATGTTAGTATTTAAGGTATTTTAAGTATAATATGTTATGGATATTTATTAATTAATAGAAACCCCGGTTTGAGTAAAGGCCAAAGATTTTTGTCGATCTTGTGCTTTGGTTGTATGTTTTGCCAGCTGATCTGATAACATCATCTCCCCATCGGGACAAGGGTCTCCCCCTCCTCTTATTTTCTGCTGGACCTTTCCACTGGGTGACTATTGTAGTCCACCTTCTGTCCGACATTCTCGCTATATGGCCAGCCCAATGCCATTTCATTTTTTGAGCAAATGACAAAGCGTCTGTAACTTTAGTGATATCTCCAATATTTGTATGTCTTATTTTTTGTATTTTCTTTATATTTAGCATGCTACGCTCCAAACCTTTTTGACATGAATTGATTTTATTCATTGCCTGTGTAGAGAATTTCCATGTTTGACTTCCGTAAGTTGAGCTCGGTAGTAAACATGACTTTATAACCTTAGCTTTGAGAGTTATTGGTAGTTTACTTTTGAAGATCTCTTTGAGGCTCCAATATTGATTCCAGGTTTGTTGGACCCTTCTCTCGATTTTCTTAATATTAATGTTTTTCTCGAAGCTTATTCCTTTCCCTAGGTAGACATAGTTTTCCACCTTTTCTAAGTGGTTGCCGTTGGCAGTAATAGGTCTTATTCGTGTGTTGGTCATCATCTTAGTTTTTCTTAAATTCATTTCTAAACCAACTCTTTCGCTCGCTGGTTGTAGAGATTCTATCATGGATTGCATCTCGTTGGCTGTCTCTAATAGAAGAATCTGGTCGTCGGCGAACCTCAGATGGCTTAAATATGTGCCTTTTATATAGAGTCCTGTTCTACTCCATTCCAACTTGTTTATAATGCTTTCCAGGATGGCTATGAAAATAGTAGGTGAGAGCGGGTCCTTTGTTGTTATTGTATAAACTCTTAATTACCTTAACGTATGTATTTGGCACCTCGTGTTCCTTTAAATTTTCCCTTAAACTTATGTGTTTAACAGAATCGAAAGTCTTTTGATGGTCAATAAAAGCCAAGTAGAGATGTCTGTGGTGCTCTTGATATTTCTCTATAATTAGCTCGATGGTGTGGACGTGGTCGATAGTTGAGTACCCTTTTCTGAAACCTGCTTGTTCTATAGGTTGTCGTGCTTCTATTATTGGGCTTAATCTATTATTTACTATAGAAAAGAAAAGTTTGTATATAATTGGTAACAAGCTAATTGGTCTGTAGTTGCTGATATTTTTGGGTTTCCCTTTTTATATATGAGTATGATATCAGCTTCGGACCATTCTATGGGTGTTACGGCACTACGAAGTATGGAATTAAACAATTCGGTTAGTGGTTCTGCTAAAATTTGATGAGCGTATTTTAGTGATTCTTTTGTGACGTTGTCAGAACCAGGGCACTTTTCGAATTTCAGCCTCTTTATTGCGTTTGTTACTTCAGTTCTGTGCATTGGTTGTATGTACGTATGTTGTGGCTGTCTACAGATACTGTTCCCGTTTTGTTAGTTATTGGAGTGGATATTTGTGTTTTGTCGCTATAGAGTTTCTTGAAGAACTGAGTTGCTGTATTAATTAACAATATCCATACGATTACATACGTCATATAGGTCTTTATTTAAGGTTTTCAGACCTTCTATCCAAGGTCGGTTTGTACTAAGTTCTTTGTATGCTCTTTTTGAACTGCTATAAAGCTGAAGGTGTTTCTGTAATATTTCCTGTCTATATTTTGCAAAGTCCCTCTTGATATATTTATTAACTATTTTGCATAGTACGGAGAAATCATTTTTCTGTGAGCGTATTTTATTTCCAATTTTTTGTAATTCTTGTCTTCTTTTTAATAATTTTAGCGTGCTTTCTTGTAATATTTTATATTTTTTATTATCTTTTATGTTTGGTTTTGCAAGGATCAGACTTTGTTGGATGGCATTTTTTATTTTGTTGTAGGAGATTTGCACTGGATTGTTTTCTTGGCAGGCGGGTTGACTTAATGGCTCCAAAATAAATTTTGATATATTTTCTTTGTATTTTAGTATTTCTTCTTTCTTTTTGAGTTGATTTGTTTTATTGTTTGTGAAATTTGTTCCGGTTTTCTTTTGCGTGGTAAGCTTAGTTACACCTGATAGGACGGTGGTCTGAGGCGTAGTTAACGTTCAAAACTTCTATATTTTCAAACAATTTTGGGTAGTTTGAAAGAATGCAGTCAATTTCGTTCTTGTATTAGCCATTTGGTGAACGCCAAGTCCATCTGCGGTTTCGTTTTTTTCTTGAAGCAGGTATTTATATTTGTAAACTCGTGTTCTAGCGCAAAGCCAACCAGTCTTTGACCTCTATTGTTTCTTAGACCGTATCCGTATTGTTTTATGACCCTATATTCGTTTTCTTTATCGTTTAATAAAATTCGTCAATTTTGAAATCGTTAGCTATTTCGGTAGGTGCATATACTTGTATTATTGATAACTTGTTACCATCGATATTCATGTTAAGAGTTGCTACTCGTTCTGTTATTGCTGTAAAACTCTCTATATTGTTTTTCAGTGACTTGTGTATGATAAAACCCACCCCATATTTACCGGGTGAAGATCCCATGTAGCAAAGGTGTTGTATTTTTCTATTTTGTTGCTCTTTCGTCTAACTTCCGAAATTCCCATTATGTCATAGTTAATTTTATTCAAACATTCTTCCAGTTCTAGCAGTTGGTCATATGATGATAGGGTTCTGACGTTGTATGTTATTATATTAAATTGACGGCATGACGTGCTGTGTTTTTTTGAGGTTTTTATGGTTGATTTTGAGTTTATAAAATTTAGAACTTATCTTCTATTTATTTCCCGAAGTTTCGAACTCTTTACAGAGATCATTTAATAATATATAACATAAAATAACATAACCTCACGCCTTTTGTTACCCGAAGGTGTAGGCAGCGGCTGTTAAGCCTCGTCTTGCCGTTATGTTTACGTCTCAAATGGAATAGGTGGCAAACCTCTTGCTATACCGGGCCCAAAGTTTTCAGTCATCGATATTTATCACACATAACTTCCGAAAACAACTTAGAAAAGACATTGATGTGAACCAGTATCAGGATTCGAACCCGAACCTCTGGATCAGAAGCCGTGTGCTCTCCCACTGGACCACCAAGACGTTAAATAATATAATAATATAATCCATGAAAAGTTGTTTCATTGTTATAAATGTGATTCGCGAAAATCTAAAAAATAAAAACTACTTATATATATTTCATAAATAGCAATGACGAACAACGTGGTGTTTGAGATTATTCCAGAGCGTAGAAGCTTGTTTACCGCTGTTTATTCCTTTAGGTTGTAAGATGTTGAAGTTATACCAGGAAATCACTTACGGTTTTATAGAACTTTACACAGTGGTTTAGAAAGAAATAAAAACTGTTGGCAGAGGCCACGGATGAGGCGGATTCTAAATTATTTTCGAAATATTGTTTTAATTTTGAGTATGAGTCTCGGTGATGCAGTGGTTGAGCACCCCGCTTCTGATTCTAAAGGTCGCCGGTTCGAATCCTTACACGGGCTCACACCAATGACTTTTCGAAGTTATTTTCGGATGTTAAGTGTGAAAAATATCGATGGCTGAAAACTTTGTGCCTCGTATGGCAAACCACCCAGGTTCGCCACCTATTCCATTTGGGGCGTAAACATAAAGGCGAGACGAGGCTTAACAGCCGCTGCCAACAAACAACCTTTGGGTAGAAAAAGGCGTGAAGTTATCTTATGTTATGTTATGTAATTGTATAACCAAAATATGAGAAAATATTTTCGTATTATTATATATCTTTTTACTACATAGTATAAAACAAAGTCGATATCTCTCTCCCCATATTCCTATGTATGCTTAAATCTTTTAATGTATGCAACGGATTTTGATACGATTTTTTTTGGTAGATAGAGTGTTTCAAGAGGAAAATTTATATGTAAAATAACATCCATTAAATATTGAAGAAATACTTTTTTTTATGGGATAGGAGGGCAAACGAGCAGGCGGGTCACCTGGTGGTAAGCAATCAACGCCGCCCATAGACACCAGCAACACATATAGTGTTATTGTTGCGTTGCCAACCTTTAAGGGGTAGGGGATAGGAAAGGATGGGGAAGGGGGTGGGCCTCCGGGTACCTCTCTCACCGAACGAAACGCGCAGCTAGCCACTTTACGTCGGTCTTCTGAGAGATCGTGGTATTTCACCGGTCGAGCCAGCCCATTCATGCAGCGAACTGCTTGGCTCTACCACTATACTATTTTTTTTAGGCCGGGGCGCTATTAATATATAAATCGAAATGAATTTAGATATAATCTAATATACATTAATGTTACATAGTGCGTTCTGGAATAGATTGTTTCCCAAGTGTATTGCTCAAATCAATTAATGGATTGTGTTCCAAAGCCGGACATCAGATTGTCTCAATATATATGTATACATATGTACCTATGTTGGGGGATGTACTGGTTATAAATCTGTAAGATAGATACAGAATACAGGTGTTACAGCTAAGAAATTTATAACTTTATACAGGTTTCTGATTTAAGGCAATATCAGAATACGCAAGACCATTTGGGAATGTTAGACAAATGGTGTAGGAGGGCAAACGAGCAAGTGGGTCACCTGATGTTAAGCAACCACTAGACTAGGAGTTTGAAGATACTAGGAAGTATGTAGGGCTATCACGTTGCTTGTGAGGCATGCTTGATCCAACATCTGATACAGATGTGCTGATGGTGAAGCTACAGAAATCTTAAACGGTTAGGAGTTAAGACACAATACTGAAAATCTGCAATACTTTACAGGCTACGATTGGCCTTCATTGAAGATGCTGTTTTATTTGGTCCACCCATGATAATAATAAAGAAACATAAATACCTACTAATTATTATCAAACTCTTTTAACTAAGCACATATTATTAACGCTTCTTTAATAAAGCTTCCTAAAAATATGACCAATTTTACAAACGGACGTGTAATTAGTGATTATATATTTAATAAATTGAAACCTTGAACTAATGTCTATTTAAGTTCAAAACTCACTTACATCACTAAACAACGAGACATAAAAATCTTTTAAAAATAAAGTTGAAGCGAATTCTAGAAACACAGACGACAATATTACTAAACGAAAACATAACTAAAAGCGATAAATAACGTTCCTAACTAATTTGTCTACTTAATAGAATATACAAAACATAGAACTTTAATAAAGTCACCTTCAACTATTAAAATATTTACTATTGTCGCTTATTTTTGAAGTCAGTGCCAGTCTAGGTAACGCCTATGGTGTCGTATGACGCGCACGGTCGTCAAAGGTGTAAGTAAGGGTATAACTTTTTACCGGCACCGATTTCTATTAAGATACAATAAGAATATTGTAATTTTAATTTTTAATAACAAATTTCATTTTTTGTTTAGATTGACAATTCCAGAAAATACAAAGAAAAAAAGAATAAAATCATTCCAAATTTAGATTTGATGAACAATACAAACATGCCTATAATATGCATATCAGTGTATTGTACAAAATATTCTTAAACACAATGGCATGGATACGTTGGAAACATTTTTTTTTCACAAATCCCTTATACCGAAGGCTTGCCTTTATTATTCGGAAATCGTAAATATAAACCGCAGTTGGGTCGTAAATTGAGAACGATTAAGTACCGGATCAATTTTCGGTCAGAGGGACGGGCCAATATTTCACAGAGACCATTATTATTGTATTGGTTATTCAAATTAACTTCATTATATGAACATAGATAGAAAACGAGTAACTTTTTTAAGAAAATTTCTGATATTTACTGTGTTACTGCATCATGTAAAATTGATGGTAATTGTCAAATATGTTTTATGTTTTAGGCCCGTAAGATCAATCATAGTTAAAACTGTCGATTTTCTAAACTATAGTCAATTTTAATCTAGAGTTTAAACCTGCCTCGTAAGATCAACAGCGAAATGGACATAGATTACGTAAACTAAGTTTAGTTTTCGACAGATGGCAACATTTGGTTATTTAAAGTCCATATTTCGCTCATCATTCACTCTTTTGTACATTGTCTGTGGCATATTTCGTGAAAAAAACTCTTTTTCTCTTTCTTTTATGAAGTTTTATAGTGTGACCATAGATTTAAGAAAAATAGATCGGCAATAGTCACCCAAACAACGTGACCAAAAATGGGTTGTTAATGTGTGAGTGACTTACGGGGCTCGTGGCGCATTGGTAAAACAACCGGCTGCAGCACTGAGGTCGGGGGTTCGATTTTCGCCCGAGTACAAATATTTATGACAAACATTAATATTTGTGCGGCGTCTGGGCGTTTTTCTATGTATTATAAGTATGTATTTACATATTTACAAAAGAAAAGTATATATGTATTAGTATCCGTTCTCTAGTAACTATAGCACAAACATTTAGTTGCTTAGTTTGGAACTGGCGCTGTGTGATTTGTGTCCAAGATATTATTATTATTATCAATGTGTTCTAAGGGAAAATGGAAAAGCTAGAAGAATGGGCAGCAGCATTCTTTCTCAAGACACTACAGCCTACTGCGATCGCCAACCCGCCTGCCAAGCGTGGCGATTATGGCAAAAACCCCCCATGATTGCGCGGACCGGCAGTTGTGGCGCTTTATGAGGGAGGCCTATGTCCAGCAGTGGACGTCAAAAGGGCTTATGATATGATGTGTTCGTAAAAAGCGCTTCAAAGCGTTAACTTTTACATAGTGTTGGGTGTAATGTTAATGGGTGGAAATATAAATATCCCCAAAATCTAATATACGCAGTTACGCTGTCAGTTATTCGATGCTATTAGTAAATTTTTCCTGACATGTGCCATCTATTGTAGTCTATGCTAAATCTATGTATGAACCCACAATCGTTGTGTCAGATGTCAGCTGATAAACGACCGCCATTTTTAAACTAGGCAGGACCACAGTTTAAACGGCAAAATCTTCTGGTATAAGCTAAACTATAGTTTAAACTGTTATTGGAGGTTTATCTAGCATTGATCTTACCAAATAAACGACAGATGAGGTTTAAACTAGATAAAATAGTTTAAACTGTGATTGATCTTACGGGCCTTAGTCTTACACAACGCATAGTCCCAAGGAAAAATGATTGCTTGTTAGATCTTTAAACTGAAAATTATTTATGTCTGTTTTTTTATAAGAAAGGGGAGTAAAACAGGAATCGATTGCGCCTTCCTGGACAATTACAAAGAGAGGGGGAGGAGGCTAACTCCCCGGGTACCTTTTTACCGAATGAAACTCGGCAGGAGCCACTTTACGTCGATATTTTAAAAGCTTATAGTTTAAGCAGATATACAATGCAAAGCGGGTGGATGTAAGAGTCGTGGACGGCCAAGACACACATTCCATTACCAAACAAAACGGGCTCTGGAGGAAAGTGTCAAAAATCGACGCGCGTGCATGGAAGGAGTTAAGAATGTCAACGAAGCGAGTGAGGTGTGTAATAATCGTGCCTTAGGGCGCTCTGTTGTCTCTGCCTACCCTGCAAGGGATTTGGCGTCAAGTTATGTATGTATGTATGTATGTTATAGTATACTAGTCAGCTTATTCATTTAAAAATTCAATTTCAAAATCAAGTATAAATTCTTTTGCAGGATGTAGAGCACTACGGTTATATGCTGTAAGCTGTTATATGCTAGTGTGAAACTGGAGCAGGTGTTACGAATGAAAGCTATCTAGTTTATATGGAAGCGGTTATGAAAATATCTCAAGGCGAGGTTTTATTGAATAATGTTGACTCACTAAAGAACATCACGGGTTTTTAGTACGTGACAGACTATGTTACAAAAATTTGGAGAGTACTCTATTAAATCTTATATACCTTACTTTACCCGTATATATCTATCTTAATAAAATTCTTGGCATACTCCGGCGGTTTCTAGCATGTACAAAGACTGGATGATGCAAGTTTGACTAAGCAGATTTACAATGCAAAAGCGGATGTAGGAGATGAACGGCCATAACACACTTTCCATGACCAAATAGAACGAGTCCTTGATTTTACATATGTATGTATAGTGTATAATGCACTGATTAGCTGAGAATTTGAGGAAATGCATGCATGATGTGTGATGAAGGATGCCTACATCCAGCAGAAAGGCCAATGATGATGATTTATACTGAAATATCTCTGAAACTAGTCAACAGATTTCTATGTGGTTGTAACAATTTGAGAAATTACTAAATGCAAAATTCACATCATCACTAGAAAGAACGAACGTTAGAAAAAACTGAAAACAACTAGTGAAGCTCATGCTCAAGTGAGCATTGAAGTATTTCATTCGTTAAGACCTTTGATGATACAATTTTGTGTTTTTACAAAAAAAAAATAAAAGCGTAAAATAAAAAAAGCGTGGGGTGCATGGTGTCAATAGTTATAAATATTTTATTGACAGATATGAGTAGAGTGATTATCATTTCGATAATATCTTAAAAAGCACCCCACGCTTTTTTTAAAATAAAATATATTTTTTTTATTTTTCTATTTTTTAGTTCGGTTTTCTATAAAAAGCGTGTTTTTTAGTTTTTTTAAACTATTATTTATTTAAATTTTATTTTTCGGCAAGACAACGTTTGCTGGGTCAGCTAGTTTTTTTATAAGACTTTGCTAAAGATTTATTTCTATTGATAAAGTTATGAAAAATAATTAAATACTGGCTTATATTTATATGTAATATTTAGTTGTGACCTGCTCTGACCTTTTTTAAATATTCATCGAAATTTTTGCTGTTAAAAAAGATGTTTATACAGTAGTTAGTATCTAAATAAAACAGCATTCGAAATAATTGAGAAAAAAATGTCAAAGAAGATTTATTACTCTCAAAGTTTATTATTTATTACATAAAAAACGACCCTTTCCACTCTAGATTGAACGTTATTAACAAACTTTGAAAATTACAAAACGTGAATTAAATTCATAACGTATTACAGGAAAATCATTGCAATAGATATAGGTGTTTATAGGTGTAAATTCTTAACAATATTCGACGGTGACGGGGGCCTAAAAATGTGTGTCCGCGGATGAAACACGGATTACATCCAGACACTTGGTTGACAACCTGTCATAATATTATCCTCGAGTTGACACGGGTCGCAAACCTTAAATAATTGCTGTAATACCTGTAAAAACTAAACCTGTACACCTGTATTCGTTAATACCCGTATTATATTTGTACAAGTGTCATAATTGTTATGACTTTTACAAAAATGTCATATTATATGATGTTAGTCATAATAAATAATAATATGCCGTATATGCTTATGGTTTAAAATGTGATATTTTTTTATATAATTAATAACTTAAATCTAACGGAGGGTAAAATTATTTACTTACAGTCCCTGACCAAATTATTAGACGCAATAGACGCACTTTACTTTTTGGTGGTTTAATGTTTCTAAATAGTTTTTATTACAATAATGATACTTTTAAACCACAACATTATTAATATTTTTTTTAATTATTGAAGATTACGTATTTCTATATATTTTTGTGAAAATAATACATTACAAGGTGTAGAATTATAAATCTGTGTCATCCGCGATCGAGGAATGGATATATTTCTGTGGCTGTATAGACATTAATGATTGTCTAAGAGTTTTATACTACCTCGTTATTACTTTAATTTATAGGCTACGTTAAAAAAAAAATAAGACTATTTTAATCATAGGTAGCAAAGTCGATCTTTCACCTTTTCTCTTTCTTTCTTTCTTTCAGTTGAAGTGAAGGCCCTTGTGATTGTGAGAACAATTACAAACCGAGAAATATCATGTAAATTTTATATTTCGGTTGTGTCATTGTTTAGCTCATAAAAATAGGTAATTCATTGAATAAGATAAAAATAAAAATAAAAAACACAAATCAATTTAAAATAATAAAACAGTACCATAACACTTGGTAATTACTATTTTACATGAAATCTTTTTGTACGTTTAATAATATGGCCAGCGACTTCACGCCAAGAACGCTATAAGGTACTATTCTTACAGCCCTCACTCGTTTTTTATGACTTTGATAACTCTTGTCATACATGCTTGTCAGCGTTAAGACAAGTTACATTTTTGGTTATTCTACTACGAATAGTTAAACTACATTTTTAGTTTAAACGGTGTCGAGATTTTTGCGTGCTTACGTGTATTTGCGTTTGGACCAGCGTGCGTGTGTGTTTATTTGCATGCGTGCTTGCGTGATAGCATGATTGTAACATGTAAGTTGGGTTTCCCGCTAGATTAACTGCTCGATACAGCTTTATTGAAGAGTTAAATTAACTGTAATATACATTTTATCTCTGCCATTATTTTAGGGAATTAATATTAATAATAATACGTATATTATTCGGGGCACCATAAATTACCTGAATAGTGCTTTGACATAAAATGTATGGCAATATGTAAAAAAAATCCTTAGTTTGCTTGAGTTAATCTTTTTGATGGCTCATCATCTAAAATCTAATATCCAGAAAGTATTTAAACTGCAGAAAAAAATATCAGAAAAATATTATATTACATTAAAATTTACCTAAAATATAACATAAAATTTTTCTTTAGGCAAAATCAGATAATACGAGTGAAAGATTCTATCATCTTAGGGAACATCTTAATTCACCGACAATGGTCGGTCTTGAACAAAAGCTTTCAATGTGAAATATTGTCTGCCTCTATTGTCCGATCGCTTGATATATTAACTTCTATCAGTCGGAGGCTCTGCAGACAACGGTTTAACATAAAATGAATTATGATTCGCGCCCCCTCGCCTCACATCTTCACACTCTATTACAACAGTCAAAGGTGAAAGTAAGACATTGGATAATCTGACGAACTTTTATTAAATTAAAAATTGATAGTGCACAATATCTGTGTCGGTCTGTGACGTAGTTTAGCTGCATTCTGACAACATTCACCTTGCAATACGTAAGAGTTTATAAACTAGAAAAAACCATTGTCTTCGGATACCTCTCTCACTGTACAAAACGCGACATAAGTCAGTTAAGAGTGATATTCTGAGAGGTAGTAATACTTATACTATATGTCACGGTGGTCCAGTGGAAGAGCACACAACTTCTGATCCAGAAATCCGGGTTCGAATCCTGACACTGGCTCATACCAGTGACCTTTCGAAATTGTTTTCGGAAGTTAAGTGTGATAAACATCGATGACTGAAAACTTTGTGCCCGGTATGGTAATAGGTTCGCCACCTATTCCATTTGGGACGTTAACATAACGGCGAGACGAGGCTTAACAGCCGCTGCCTACACCTTCGGGTAATAAAGGCGTGAAGTTATGTTTTATGTTATGTATGTTAGTATTATTTCGTTGGGCGAGCTGACCAATATGCAAGGAACTACGTGGCTACTGTTACAATAAATATACGTGTGTGCGGACAGTTATCTTTTGGTAATCAGTTTATATTGCCTGCCATTGGCAAAATATTATTACTTAATATTTTTTTATAATTACCTTAAAATTTGACATAACATGATCATAACTTCACGCCTTTTGTTAGCCGAAGGTGTAGGCAGTCTTAAAATAAGAAATTATCTATTTATATAGAAATAAACACGTGAAACGTAAATTCTGCCTACCCCTCCATCTCACTACAATATCCAGTGGCTCGATTCACTATCAAAGCTGATGACCACTTCATTTTGTATTTGACAAGTCCTCAGCAGTACTGCGAGCGGATTATATTCTGTTCTATTTTGTTATATAATACCCCTTATAAGCCTCAAAGCTCGACTTTAGTAGCCACTACCACAGAATGAGTGTCCACTGTATTTTATTGTTTACACTACATACTATATTAATATACAATTGATTAGGTAATTAATTTTATCATTATATTGGTAATTTCTTGTCATTACTGAAACGGTAATTTTACTGTGACGCTATTCTATTTGATTATAGCTCGCGATCCACTTAAAATATGATTTGATTCATAGTTTTCCACTGATATGTTTATTTCAGCTATATATCTTGATGATGTTATAAATATATTGATGACTTCAATTTTTTATTGGTATGTGACGATATTATATTTTTATTGTTTTAAAATTTTATCAGTTAGGATTTATTGACAATTAAGACTTTTAACGTACTATATTTTTAATGACCAGTATTATAATAAAACTTGGATGCTAATTCTGAAGGAGAAGAGAAAACTCTTAGTGGCGGAACGAAAGATATTAATGTAAGATTCTGGACCAACAAGAAGAGAGGACGGGACATGTAGGCTAAGATACAACCGGGAGATAGAAGAGCTGGTGTCCGAACCAAATATCATAGGAAAGATAAAATCCTCCCGACTTCGCTGGCTAGGGCACTTAGAAAGGATGGGAGAAGATCGAGCCACAAAGAAAGCCTATCATGGCTAACCTTCTGGGTGCCGTCCAGTGGGGCGTTCAAGATATCGCTGGAAGGACGAAGTCGCCAAAGATCTGAGTGAAATGGGAGTGTCTAACTGGTCAGATGTGGTACAGAATATAGAAGAATGGCGAACTTTAATGTCGGAGGCCAAGATCCACTTTGGATCGCTGAGCCAGCGAAGCAAGTAAGTAAGCATTATAATAAGTATAAATATAACTCAGAAATAACTGACGAATGCTGATTCACCTACTATCTTAGTTTTATAAGAATATTTTTCTTTTAAAACATGAATTACCCATGTTTTTGATAAAGTTGTCTTTGCTTTTCACAAGGACTTTTTAAATTAAATTAAGTTTTTAGTTGGTTTGAGTCTCCGTGAAAGAAAGTTTTGATAAGAAAGTAATATCACACCCGTAAGGGAGGAGATACCGAGGACACGTGAAACTTTGCAAGGACATCAATTATATGCACATGCATAACTTCACGCCTTTAACAACCCCAAGGTGTAGGCAGTGACTGTGAAGCCTCGACTTGCTACTCGCTTTATTTATTCAAACTAATTTCAAAGGTTTACCGGGATATAACCATTATGAAACTAAAATTACATGCCGTTTACTGAGCGCCACAAGCGTCACTATTCTTACACCTCAGACTCGCTTGTTTATCTTTCATATTTTCACTGTGGTCGATTTTTATGGTCACTGACATCACCTCCATACTATCATAATACATGGTCTATTCTGTTATGAAGTGAAGGGTGTCGTGGCCTCCCTTTTTCACTTAAGGTTCTGCTTTTGAACCGTATCAAAAACAAGTTCTGCTCTGGGTGATTTTTGGTCAGCTTTCAGAAACAAATGTAAAATTTATTTCGTATTTCGTATTAAATATATTTGCGAATAAATTATTAAACTACATTTAGACCTACAAGCCAGTATGAAACTGGGACAGGTCACGAGTTAGAAATAAAGCAGTATAAGTTTAACCATTTTATAAATTTTAGTGTGGATATGAATAGTATATTAAACACGTTGCGATCACTGTCAGACAGACATTTTGACAAGTTTGACGTTCTACAACCAATAATTATCTATAATGATGTATTTTCTTAAAACCAAACAGACAGCAATAAGATATAATAGAGCACCATAAGGCTTGATTGATATACACCATACTCACTTCTTTGACTTCCAAAATCCTTCTCATACACGCTCGTCGGTTTTTACGGCTCTGGATGTCACACAACAGTATCAACAGTGGTAGAGCCAAGCAGTTCTCTGCATGAATGGGCCGACTCGACCGGTGTAATACCACGACCTCTCAGAAGACCGATTTAAAGTGGCTCATGCCGCGTTTCGTTCGGTGAGAGAGGTACCCGGAGGCCCACTCCCTTCCCCATACTTTCCTATCCCCTATCCCTTAAAGGTCGGCAACGCAACAGTAACACTATTTGTGTTGTTGGTGTCCATGGGCGGCGTTGGTTGCTTACCATCAGGTGACACGCCTGCTCGTTTGCCCTCCTATCCCATAAAGAAAAAACCATTCGCAACGATAAGTTCAATTAAAATATGAAAAGTGTGTCGTGGTCGTCCTCGACTTCAACATCCATCCGTTTTTGCACTGTATATTTGCTTAGCCAATCTTTTATAATAGGAGTGTTCTATACAAATTTAGTCACAAATGTTACCGAATTTGGGCCTAATATAGCGTGTAATTAATTAACAAACCATTAATTAGCAAACTTGCAAAGTTCTTATCAGTGTATGTCTAAAACAGATAAGGAATACATATATAACAGTACTCGTAAACAATACCTAAGTACCGTAACTCCTACAATATTTAGGGACTTTTGACCTTTAATTACATAAATATAGGCTGACATTTAATAGATCTCTTTGTTGTTGATTTTAATGAAATAATTAGTATAGTCCTGCAGAAGACAGGGGTACAAAACATGCTTATGCCGCGGAACGTTCGGTGAGAGGTATGTGGAGGCCCATCCCATCCCCCGCTGCTTCCAACGCATCGGAACTGTAAAATTATTTGCTTAACATCTTCTTTTCATAAAAGTATCCATCTTTTTCATAAATTATTCTACTCGTATGGGAATGGAACCCGCCGACATCTAATCAGCAGAAGCACAGCAATACACTATAAGCCCTAGTCATCGTCTCCCTGCCTTGTTCACATTAATTGGGGTTGACACTACAGGTTTTTCTTTTCCAAACCTATCATTCGCATCTTTCACAATAACACCTTCCTTAATCATGTCGTCTTTCACACAATCCATTCCTCCCTTATAAGGTCTTACTCTTCTCTTTTTTCCTTCCACATTCAGGTTTCACATACAGGTGTAACATCACATCATAAGCCCTAATAATCTGCATAATTAAAAGTTATAAAAACTACTTTGTTGTACCTGTGAGTAATTATTTCTTAATTGTTGAAAGTAGAAAAGGCTGTAGCGCCTCTAACAGTAAGTGATACTCAACTATTCATGAAAATAGCAGAAGGACGGGTTCTACAGTCTACTCTATACTAGAGGAGTAGTATTAACGTTAAACATTTAGAACGTTTGCGGGTACTTTTAATGTTTTTCTACGGATGTCGCACTAGGATTTTGTTTATTTTTTGTTCTTATGTTATCCCGAGGATTTTCATAACTTACTTAGAAATTAGAAAATATAAAACAATTTTAATTTAATTACGATTAAAATACAGGCAAAAAGTCTACTTTAGTTAGACTTTTTAATTTCGTTTGATGTAAAAAAGACTACCTGTCTTTTTAGCATCGTTTGGTTTGGTTTGATTTTGGTTTTCAAGGAACCTTTAATAACCGTTGTTTTAAATTGCAGAGTTATAGCTCTATAAACTAATTATATCATATTTCCCCTTGAAAGATATGGCAGTGGCCTACTGAAATAATATCGTGAAATAGCATATTTTTTTAGTAAAATATTATCTATTTATTTCTTAGATTTTCGCGAATAACATTCATAACATTAAAACAACTTTTTATGGATTATATTGCGTTTATTTAGAACTAATTTTCTATTTATTTCCCGACGTTTCGAACTCTTTACAGAGATCATTTTCACGAGTAATGAACAAAAAGATGTAATGTTTCATGTTATAAATAATAGTATGTTTTGAAAATATTATAAATAATAGTACTATCAATAGCCCGTCTAAAATGAAATAATAATCAGTTTTGAAGAACAGCCGCTGAGTTTTCTTGCTGGGTCTTTATCAGGACTGGCCGCGTTTTTGACCCAGTCGTAGATTTTTGTGTAAACTTAAATACCTCAATCTTATCAAAGGGTCTTATATAATTAATATATGATATATATATAATACAATACGATTTAAATAATGAAAGTAATTCTTTAACAATTTCTTATCTTTAAATTTAAAACGTTGGTTGTACTCTGATTTCAACTAATTTGGAAAAATAAGATAATTATCTAATCATTAAAATAACAACTGTTACCTATTAAATCATACAACAAAGGATCTTTACAAACAAATTTTTTCTTTAGTAAATATCATATATTTATAATTCTCGTGTCACAGTTTTCGTTCCCATACTCCTCCGAAACGGCTTGACCGATTCTCATGAAATTTTGTGTGCATATCGGGTAAGTCTGAGAATAAGACAGCATCTATTTTTCATCCCCCTAAACCACAAGGGTAGCCCACCCCTCAATATCTTTTTTAATTTTTCGATATATTTCTGTTTCGTATTTTTTTTATAAAACGGAATACAAAAATACATACAACCCTAAATTTTCAACCCTATAAAATCAACCCCTATTTGTTAAATTTTATTTCTTGGCAAGACTAGTAGTCGGGTCAGCTAGTATTTTATAAATAAATACTTAATCTTGTTTCATGGTCTGATGTGGTTTACCAATAGTAAAAATCATATTTTTAACTTCAACTTTTTGATTTTTATTTCCAAAATGTAGGTACTTTCTGTTTCTTTCTGTTTGCATGAAAAGAGTTATGAAAATCAACGAAGCGAGTGAGTCCTGTAAAAATCGTGCCTTATGGCGCTCTGTTCTCTCTGCCTACCCCGCAAGGGATTTGGGGTAAAGTTATGTATGTATAAACGCGATTTAATCCATAAAAAGTTGTTTTAATGTTAACAATATTAGCTTCTATTTAAATAAAAAAAAGAAAACAACTATGTATTGTATGCATTCGTTTTCAGCATTCTCTAGAATTGATTGAGTCACAAACAAATAATTGCAGCACCTATACGTAACTTAGTCGTACTATATTTTTAAATAGTACATAGAATATTTTATTTTAGACAGGTACCAAACGTATAAAATATATAAGTCCCTATCTGTAGATAACCTTAATATGTATAAAAAGGCCTTCGACAGATACAGAAGCTGTTCAGAGAAGAAGTCCCGCGAGGATGTATTCCTTACTCAATTTTATTGTGCGCCACTTTTATGATTAGATCTCGTACAATATATTCGCTACCTACATTTTTATAAATGGCTCTCGCGGCGTACTACATTGTGGCACTACCTTCCGTTTAGATGCTTCTATTATTATCAATAAGAAATAACTTTTCCTGTAGAACGTTTTTCCTAGTTTTATTTTTATTTATATATACTTAAAATGATATAAAATAATGTTAGGAGCCTTAAAAATCAACGCGCGTGCATCAAAAGAGTTATTAAAGTCAACGAAGCGAGTGAGGTATGTAAGAATCGTGAATTATGGCGCTGTGTTCTCTCTGCCTACCTCGCAAGGGATTTGGCGTGAAGTTACTTTGGGTACTTAAAATGAAATTTTGAATTCCGAAGATTTTGGCAGTGTTACCTCGTGTAGGTACTAGTATTAAGTATTTATTCGTACCTATTAACTAGGACGGTGAATAGGAAGTTGTACACAAAATAAAACGGCACAGTGTCTGCGACCATTAATATTATTTCTACCAGCAACCTTCAATATATATATTTTTAAGGTCCTAAAGGGTAATTGGTCTTTGAAGGCAATATAGGCCTTGAATTTAGCATGACTACATCAATAAATCAATAGTTCAACAATAAACATAATGAACAACCGGCATTAATTCTCCTACTCTTTTGCACTTTAATGTATCTTTTTATAATATCTGAGACACAATAGACACACCGCCCTCTAGTTTTTGAAGCTAACTAAATACTTCTTTTATTAAAACTTTTTAATGAATATACCATATTTACTTTTATTAAATAAATACTTACTTATAATACATAAAAAAACACACACAGACGCCATACAAACATTTATTTGTACACTGGTGGGGATTAAGACTGCCGACTTCAATTCAGCAGACGGTTGTTTTACCAATGCACCACCAGGCCCGTCTATCATCATTTATTACACAATCTCTCATTACAGCTCACGTTCCTTTTATCAGAGTAGGAATCTTTAGAGAGGGTCCCTTGCAAGATATATATCCGGGAGTCGTTCTGCCTTATGTTGAGGGGACAGATTGTCATCAGAAGTGTATCCCATAAGTCACTATCAACTTACGTTCAACCACTACTTTCTATGCACTATCTACATAGTAAGAAATGAAGGAGATTTGATCATTTTTTTGATGGTTAAGATTTTTTTCTTTCAGTTTAACATGAAATACATTATCAAATATTAATAACCCCTAATTGATCATAGCTATTTAGGTGTCATAGAGATAAAAATTAAAACTCTATCGAAGTAATGATTACATTGGTTCTGGGAATCTGCAAGAGGCTCACCTGATGGTAAGCGGCTCTAGCTACCTTGGACATTTACAATAGTCTCAGTGACGTAGCTGGCCTTTAAGCTGCAAATATAAAGGTAAAGGGAAGAGGTTGCTGATAAAGCAACTATCTCCTGAAATACCTCTAAATAACCACACAATTTTTTTTGGAGAGTATTGTCAACATAACATACACTCGTATATAACATAACCTCACGCCTTTTTTACCCGAGGGTTTAGACAGTGGCTGTTAAGTCTCGACTCACTTTTATGTTTCCGTCCCAAATGAAATAAGTGGCGTAATATTTATCACAAATAACTTTTGAAATTAATTTCGATAAGACACTTGTTTGAGTCAGTGTCAGAATTCGAAAGCGCGACTTCTGGATTCAGAAGCGGGGTGCTCGACCACTGGACCACCGAGATGATTAGAGAGAGACTACTAGAGTTTTGATATTAGTGATATTTCACTAGTTATTTATGCAGTTATGTCTCGGTGGTCCAGTGGTTGAGCACACTGCTTCTGATCATATGTTTTTAAATAACACGCCTTTTTCTACTCGAAGGTGTAGGCATAACTTTATATGTTATGTTATTCAAACAGCATAAGTATTTTAGCACTGTAATGATTTGATACTGAAGTGTAAACTTGTATACTTGGATTTCATACTTTAGATTATAACTTAGTGGATAATAAGCATCTTCCTTTAAGAAGTCACAATACGCTCTTGAGTACAATCTTGGAACAAAAGCGTATTACATGGTGCGCCTCTGTTTGATTAAGTATTCATGAGTCAATAAATTTATAGGCGATTGGTTGAGACGTGGGCCTAGTGACATAAAACGGGATAAATCTGACTATAAATTTGATGTTAAATCTGGTTTATAACATAGATATAAATACTTATTTGTATGTATATCTATGTTATGAACAAGATCTGTTTTAAAATCTCAATAACATGATCACAGAAATAGATCAAGATAGAACGGCGAATAGGCGTGGCAAGCGTGCCAAAACCATGCACTATATTGCATGCTTTTCGAAACTCGCTCTCATTACGCAACGAGCGTTCCTGCCATGCGTTCAGGACGTAAAAAAATAGATAAAACGTCACATATATGCCTTAATATGCTGTGGCAAATTCTATAAACAAAAGTAGTGAATCAAATATGAAAAAAGGAAATATTTCGTATGATCAGTAAGTACAGAAAATCAGTAGAAAGTATTTTTTTGAGATAATAAATTATTGTTTTACTTTTACTATGTTCATTAATTACGATCACAAGTTGTATATTTTTTCGTTATGATAAATATCCATTGCTGTCCGCATTCAACGCTCGTATACAAAAACATTGCGCGTATAAATTATACGCGTAATGTACGTCGAATCGAACGAAAGACACAATACACCTGCTAGTTGATCGCTGTGTCTGTTAATCGCTGTGTTTGGCCTTCGAATGTTAGAGATGGGCACTCCATGTATCGTTGAGTCTTAGGACTTATGGATAAATTAATTCAATAATAATTTGAGTATCAGCTCATGTCTTGCTTTGTCCCTACTTTATTCTAACACCACAAATTTTCTACCAAAGTGCTTCGTAATTACATTGGCAGCAGTTTATTTGACAGTATAAGTTTTCACCAATTTGACCAATCGCCGATGGAAAATCATTTCGTTCTTCTCAAACGGGCAGTAACCGAGGTATATGTAGACGTTCGGCTTTGTTATTTAACCAGGACTGTGAGGCCAACCCTTACAAAAAGGTAAATATTTAATAAATATGTATAGTTTCAAGGACAGTATAATAATTATAACTAAATTTTATATACTGTTGGAAAAATATGTTTTAGGTTTTAATATGTCGGATTAAAGTATTTAACATGTTTTACTTTCTATGATTATCGTTACACAAAATCAATAAAGTTAGTAAAATATAAAAATAATAAAATTAACACACGTTGCCGATATTAACATCGATAATCATCATCGTGTGTGTCTCCTAACTAGTCGCCCCGCTCACAATGAAAATGACGTCACGCTGTGGGCGTGGTTTTTCAAAAAAGTGACACGCTCGAAATGTATGGAAATATGACATCGCGGCCGTTCTATCTTGATCTATTTCTGTGAACATGATATTTAAAATAATAATGTTATCAGACGCTACGGTTAGTAAAATTAGTAGTACTTATTATTCTTCAAGGGGGAAATTTATATTATCTATGAATTTCCCAAATTTTATATCATAGCTTTCACCATTGTTACATTTCAGACTAGAAATTAATTAATATAACTGCTACTGACTTAAATTTTGACTTTTAAGGGCTTGCAATTACATACACGTTGCTTAAAGTTAAATTAATGTGACAAAATATGCTATATTAAGTAAACATATTTATTAAATTGTGTAAAATAGACAAAAACTATACAGTAGTTGGGGCTCTAATCTTGGTTTACCTATAACAATTTTAATTTATCACCTTAATATATTGTAAATATCATTCGAATCAAATATTGGTGTAACTAATTAGTATTTTGTGATAGGAATGTCATAATATATTTAATGACGACGTCGCTATTTTGGCTGATACAGTTTTATATGGCCGTCTCTTACTTGACCGATTTTATTATAACTATCGTGTTACGTCATCCACATCCGGTAGTAGATAACGGGCGGACCGTCCCATAAATTGTAATGGTTTCCTACACCATTTATCAGGGTGATCGTTATTCAATCCCGCTGTGTTACAGACGGACAATTTGTTATTTGATTATCGTATAATGTTCGCTTGTAGCGTGATACATAATTGACTCGCGACCCATTTTCGACCATTCAATACAATCTACCTGCCAATATTTATATATATGTATACTCTTTAGCACAAATCTGGCCATAAATAAATTTAAATAAAAACTTTAACTTTTTTTAATTTAACTTTTTCATTATTTTGAATTTGGAACATGTATTTTAATTTAACTTCAATACTTTTCTCGATTTGGCGCCATTTTATACATTTTTGCGTGTCAATTTTCGAATTGAAATAAATAGTTTATGACATTAAAACAACTTTTAGGATTATATCGCGTTTATTTATTACCAATTTTATTTATTTCCCGACGTTTCGAACTCTTTACAGACATCATTTTCACGAGTATATAAAGTTGGTAATAAATAAACGCGATATAATCCTAAAAGTTGTTTTAATGTCATGTCATGAACGTGTTTCGCGAAAGTCTTAGAGATAAATATAAATAGTTTAGTTATAATATATAGTTATTTAAAGAAAGATAAAATAACAATTTTGGTTCTGGCTAAGTATATTAATTAGCAATGTTATTTGCACACTTTATATTTAAAGTGGCTCCACTGCAAATGTATGTACGTAGATGAATTTAGAATATGACTTATCATTAGAACTTTCAACCCTGCAATATTATGAATACGAAAAAACGTAGGAACCTACATAAAAAATGAGTAATGGTACTTTAATAATAGTTAATATTTTCGATATATATTAATGGCCAAGTCATATAATTTTTATCAATATATTTTCTTATACGTCTCATGTTCATTTTTATGCCCATTATCTCTTTTTATGTCTGAAGTTTTAGACAGCGGCAGTTACATTTTCAATTCTGTATTTTTTCAGTCTCGAACTTGGTAGATAGGTGGCAAAACTTATTGCCATACCTCGGATACAATATTAATCTATCAAAAATATTCATCACACTAGTAACTACCGAAAAGTCATTGGTGTGAGCCAGGATTGCAATAACAAAAATATAATATATAATTGTAAGACACTACAAGGCGATGATTGGTTTGTGAAGAGCACGAACAGATATTTTGGCTTGTCTCAATTTCTCTTTAAATAATAAATAATATGTGATTAAATAAATAATTATTATTTATTATTTATTTATAATATGGTGATGTTAGGAGCCTCAAAAACCGACGCGCGTGCATGAAAAGAGTTATGAAAGTCAACGAAGCGAGTGAGGCGTGTAAGAATCGTGCCTTATGGCGCTCTGTCCTCTCTGCCTACCCCGCAAGGGATTTGGCGTGAAGTTATGTATGTATTCTATTTCTCATTAAGATTTTATTTAAAAAAGCAGTATTTTTTTCCGTTGGCTATTTCCGTGACACAAACGTTAGTTTTTTAGATTTAGCACCATATAGCGGTATATGTAGGTATAAAAAAAAAAACAATATTATCGGTTGCATTTTTGTGTAGTCTCCGTGGTCTAGTGGGCGAGCTTCCCGCTTCTGATTCAGAACTCGTGGATTCGATTCCATGCACCACCAGTGATTTTTCTGAGTTATTTTCGGAAGTTTTTTTTTTTTTTTTTATTGGATAGGAGAGCAAACGAGCAGGCGTGTCACCTGATGGTAAGCAACCAACGCCGCCCATGGACACCAGCAACACATATAGTGTTACTGTTGCGTTGCCAACCCTTAAGGGATAAGGAATAGGAAGGGATGGGGAAGGGGGGTGTGCCACCGGGTACCTCTCTCACCGAACGAAACGCGGCATGAGCCACTTTACGTCGGTCTTCTGAGAGGTCGTGGTATTTCACCGGTCGAGCCGGCCGATTCATGCAGCGAACTGCTAGGCTCTACCACTGTTTATAAATATCGATGACTATAAACTTTGTGCCGGATATGGCAATAAGTTCGTCACCTTAGGGACATTAACACAATGGCGAGTCGAGGGTTAACAGCCACTGCCTACACCTTCGAGTAATAGGGTTCGAGTTATGTTATGTTTAATCCAAGAAACTAACGATTGTGTATCATAACAGTCTTGGTGGCGCAGTGGCTAGCACCCCGCTTCTGATTCAAGTAGTAGTGGGCTCAAATCCTGGTACACACCAATGACTTTTCGCCGTTTTCGGAAGTTACGTGTGATAAACATCGATGACTGACAATTTTGTGCCCGGTATGGCAATAGGTATAACCTATTCCTTTTGGGACGTAAACATAACGGCGAGACGAGGCTTAACAGCCGCTGCCTACACCTTCGGGTAGTAAAAGGCGTGAATTGCGTATCATTACTTCCTTAGATTGAAAAAAAGAGAACTTTCTTAGTACTGTCTACAAAAGCGTTTGATAAAAAATTTAATTAAAATATTTTTTGTACAAGTAAAAAGGAAAAATAAACCGCCCGCCTAGCACGTTACAGATAATAGGTACAGCGTATTGTCGAAACACGCGTCTAGGGTCCTTTAACAAGGGCCATAATGTGTTAGCAATTCGATATTACACGTTACCTATCTGAAATATAATACAGGAAGCCAATATCTATCAGAATCGATCAGCCACAACGACGGACTCGAGTTATAGATAGGTATCTTTTTTATTTTATATCTCCACGCCTTTAATATAGGAAAGTGTAGGCAATGTTTCACATCTTTTTAACATGAAATATTTTTCCATGGCGAATGTATGTGGTGAATTTATTTTATTTATTATTGACACCTATTCATTTTATAACTACACGGGTTTTCTACCAGACATCGGCCTAGTTCTTACATACTTCACGAAATCACAGAAAGAGGTATAAATGTCCTTTAAAGCACACAAAAGAAATGTAAGAAGAACGATTATTAGAAAACAAATGGTATTATTCAAATATAAAATTTCTGATTAATGACTATTAATAAATAATATTACTAATAGTATCATATAATTTTATCTGAACAACAGGTAGCGAAATTTTCATTTCGGTATACTTTCTTGGTTGAAACATAAATTAAAGGCCGGTGTCTACTATAAGTGATAAATGGTGAGGATGCCCTTTATCTATCTTGGCACAATGAAAGTGTACAATAGTACCTCTCCTTCACTTACATGTTTAGAAGTGCTCAGCATTTCTATTTTATTTCCGGCCAAAAATATAGTTTTCTTTTTTTATTTACTAGCCGACCCGGCGAACTTTGTTCCGCATCCAGAGTACTTTACAGCGTTTACAATTAACCTGCTAAATCCCGAAAATTTATACTGGTTCTTTGCTACATCACTCATGAATTATTAATACAAAAGACCCCGTTGACAATCTCTATCTATTTAAAAAAACCGAATCAAAATTCGTTGCACAGTTTCACAATTCTAAGCATTTATGGGGACAGACAGCGGAAAGCGACTTTGCTTTATACTTTATACTAAGAAAACCATACTCTCTTTGAAATAAAACTAGTTATTTTTTGTTTAAAAGTTATAGAATAACAATTCGTGTACAAGATTTATATTATATTGTATATATATTATATATTGTGTATTCTTGTATATTTTTTTGAATTTTGTATAAAGAAAATATTCTACATAGATCTATATTTTAGCCGTTGATACGACTAAATCTTGTATACAGTTTTAAGCATTAAAAACATAAAGATTAAAGGGAGAATATATAAATATGTATGTTTATATATGGATACTCACAACTACAATGAGTTTTTTAGTGATAGAGCCATTCAGTTCGCTTCATGAAAAGGTCAGCTCGACTAGTAAAATACTAAAACCCTGAAAATCGACGTAAAATGACTTATGCCGCATTTCATTCAATGAGACAGTCATTTAGAGAGCCATGATTTAGTGCATTTATATTACAAAAACCTATCCAGGAAAAAATAAAAAGTTTCTCAACAATAATAATAGGCACATATTACACTCACAATCAGACACGCCCGTAACATAACAGAGGGGTGTACTAATACAAAATGACATCAGGGGGTGTCGTGGTCGATGATAATATCCCAAAGGAATTCACGAACCAAACATGTATATAGATATCTATATGTTCATTTCTATTATAAATTGATCTTCACTTCACAACACGTAGTCTTGATCAAACCATATTTGAGGAGTTCTAAAAGATCTGGTTCACTTTACGATTCCGTGAATATAATGTTACTTATCGGTTTATGTAAAAATCACATTGTAGATTTCCTGCGAATACGTTTATATCTGTCTCGATACGGTTTTAGGAAGCTATTTTATCGGCTACTTTATCTTTAAGGAAATAATGATAAGGTTAAGGGAATATTTACGTTATAGAACACTAGCAGACCGCGCGAACTTCGTACCGCCATATTTTATACATTTTCCACTAAAAAGATTATTGCCGCGATCATATTAATACCCCAAAGCTTTCCTCATAAATGGTCTATCTAACACTATTTTTTTTTCAATTCAAGTCCTGATAGATACATGCATAACTTCACGCCAGATCCCTTGCGGGGTAGTTAGAGAGTACAAAGCGCCATAAGGCACGATTATTACACACCTTACTTGCTTAGCTGTTGATATTGGCGACTAACAACCTAGATATAATGAAAATAATAGCAGTTACAATAATTCGCTGCATGAATGGGCCGGCTCAACCGGTGAAATACCACCACCTCTCAGAAGATCGACGTAAAGTGGCTCATGCCTCGTTTCGTTCGGTGAGAGAGGTACCCGGAGGTCCACCTCCCTTCCCCATCCTTCTCCGTTAAATGTCGGCAACGCAACGGTAACACTTTAAGTGTTGCCGGTGTCCATGGGCGGCGCAGGTTGCGTACCATCAGGTGACAGGCTTGCTCCTTTGCCTGCTATCCCATAAAAAAAATTATCAACTTCAATCAATAGCAATACTAGGGACTTTGCCACAAGTTTTTTGTAAATCTTTAGTTTTTTTTTAATACTACTTGAACCTTTTTTTTAATTGGTCATTGTCATCGATTTAAAAAAAATCTGGTCACCATATATTGTTACCAGTATGGCTAACTCACCATGAGTGTTTTTTTTTTAAAATTTGAATGATGTCCATTTGGCACCTTGGTATTACTCTTATCAAAATAAATTCACTAAATCTTAAAAGAGATCACAACTCTATGTGGTATGCAGACGTGTAACAAACCCGCAAAGTCTTTATATTTTAGCATAAGAAACCAAGATCGAGGTGCGTAGGCATATTTATATGAAGTTGCAATATTGTAAAGAATTATAGATAATATTATAATATCTGCGTGAATAACTAACTGTAAACTAACTCTAGCTTTGACCCATGACTTTGGTTACTTAAGTATGAAAATATTTTTAAATATTTTAATATTCGCGTTGCATATTACATAAATATAATGGACGGAAAATAACGTAACACATTTAGGTAAACAAATTGTCTGTCTGCTTGTGACTACGGCCAGTGCAACCAGGCCGAAACGTAAAGCTAATAATAAAAGTAAGCATTTGTTTACCTAAACATGTCGCCTTATTTCCCGTTTATTATACTCTTAAATAGATAAAATTCTAATCTATGTGTCTAAATAGACACGGGGTCACAGATGTTACATGTTCACATCACCTATTAATTATTACAAAATAAAAATATGTATACCCCAAAAGACGATTAAATACCACAAACTCATTAGAACAAAAAGAAACAAACGTCATCGGGGAGCCTCGACGAGAGGCCCCCCAGGGTGGGGCGGCTCCGACCGCGCGCTGTAAAGAGGAGCGCGGCCTGTGGTGCCCCCAACGACCCTCCCCGGTCGCACCGGGGGCTCATCCTTGCCGGGCCGCGACACGGGCGCACCCGCGGGGTGTGCGCCCCGCGGCCCGTCGGCGGCCTCCTTCTGGAGCATCACAGCTTCACAGAAGGAAAATGGTGGTGAACCTATGGCCAAACTGGGAACAATGTTTTCAGTCATTGATATTTAACTTTAACACACATAACTTTGAAAAATAATTTAGAAAAGTCATTGGTGTGAGCCAGAATTCGCAAAAGCGATCTCTTGATTTAGAAGCGGGGTGCTCGATCACGAGACCTTATAAAAGCTTGATAAACATAATTACTCAATATCCTACTAGTACCGTCTATCTACTACCGATACTCACTCTGGATCAAATATTTTTGCAGTCCATTTTTGTGTCTTCATCATCATTTTGATGTCAAATGTTGGACGTAAGTAGTAATACGTAAGTCTACCTCATGGAACGCCACAACTTACGATTAGGTACTAGTCCTTGATTGCCACTCGACAATCTGGAACCTGGCCTACCCATCTACACTTCAGCGTGCTAACATTTCAGGCTATGTTGGCTACCCCTGGTCTCCTGCGTATCTCCGTATTTCTAATTTTATCTCGCAGAGAGATTCTAAGTATAGCCCGTTCTATAGCACGCTGAGCGACTTCGAGCTTCATGTAAATCTCAACCTCTACTTAAGAAAGCCCGAGTTTGAATCTGGATATACAGAAATTGCTTTTAAGAAATCTCTTCTGAAAATATTTAAAGGAATTATCAGTTCTTTCATAGACCTAAAACAAGTTATTATTTCCATTTTTGATCTGGACTATGTTAGCACTGTGTTAAGATAAATATATTTAGTGCGACAAATAAAATAGAACTATTTAAGACCAAGCTCAGTCCCGCTAACACACATTGAACAAAGTACCAAGACCTAAAGCTGTTTGTTTCAATGAAAAGGCTCGTGATTTCGGAACATTGGTTAATTGAAATGTGTTGCCATTTGGTTACTCGCTTTCTCATTCAAAATAATTCCTGTTAGTATAACAAAATATATATATATGCAATGAAGGTTACTTTATACTACTAATATTTTTAGATACAGCAGGCTGCTGTATCTAAAAATATTGTTATAGCGAAACTACAACTAACAATCATTTCGAAAGGTTTTGTTGTAAAAATATTTTCAGATACAGCTACAAAATTCCGAAAGAATCGTAAAATATCCAAGTGCCTAAACTGATTTAGGTACATGAATTTTTATTTTTATTGAAGTTAAATTAAAATACTAGTTGGACACCTGGTTGTCAATATCATTCGCATTTTTCAAGTATACTAAAATAAGTTTGATGGTGGCATTTTAATAGCCTAGATAGAACATTTTCTGAAAACATATTTTGTTAAATGTTGAGCGAGTAGTTTGGTAATTGTGGTAATTAAGAATGTTATAATTTAGTTTCAAGAGACTAATTAATACTGGTCCTAATAATAGGTTGGGGATAAAGTATTTTCGTATTTTTGTATGAAAAGTCAAGACATTTTTTTCAAAGTTTATTTACATTTATTTACAATATATATGTACCGTTTTGTTGAATAACTTTCTGCCATTTTGTGGGCAGAGACATTATCCCGTTACTGTAGAAACTTTGGGACTTCTGATCAAAAAAACGGGACAAATAGTTTTGGCAGTCCTCTCTTGAGGTCAACCTTACAGAACCTAAAGAATTCTGAAGAGACCGAAACAGGTGAAAATCTGAAGGCGCAAGGTCAGGGCTATATGGTGGATGCACTAGGACCTCCCAGTCGAACTCTCTTAATTTTTGCTGAGTGGCTAAAGATGTGTGTGGTCTAGCGTTATCGTGATGAAAGACCACACCCTTCCTGTTGATCAATTCCGGCCGTTTTCTCTCGACTGCTTCCTTTAATCTCATCAGTTGCTGGCAGTAAAGATCAGAATCGATGGTTTTGCCGGACGGTAAAAGCTCATAATGAACAATGCCCTTCCAATCCCACCATACACACAGCATCACCTTATTTCGTGTTAGGCCAGGTTTGGCCACAGTCTGTGAAGCCTGGCCAACTTTCGACCACGACCTTTTTCGCACGTTCTTGTCGTACGTGATCCACTTTTCATCGCCAGTTATCAATCTCTTCAAAAACGGCTCGGTTTCATTACGTCTCAATAATGAATCGCAAATGAGTACACGGTTCATTAAGTTTCTTTGAGTGAGCTCGTGTGGCACCCAAATATCGAGCTTTTTTGTATAACCAGCTTTCTTCAAATGGGTCAAAACTGTTTTGTGGTCAATTCCCAGTTCTTCAGCTACATCGTAACTACTAATATGCCGATCTTGCTCCACTCTTTCAAAAATGGCGTCCATTTTATTCGTAACAGGGCGACCAAAGCGAGGTGCATCTTTAACATCAAAATTTCCGGACTGAAAACGTTTGAACCAAATTTGTGCTACTCTTACTGACACTGCATCAGGTCCATAAACATCACAAATTTTTTTCACTGCTTGAGTTGCATTTTTGCCTTTTTTATAATAAAATTTTAAAATGTATCGAATTTCTTCATTAGATTCACTCATTTTTACGGAGAGAAAAACAAATGAAAAATAGCGGGAAACAACTTTTTTTTATTTTTTTCTTTTCTTTATAATGTAACCTTTTTAATGTTACCAAAACCAGCCAGACACAAATAGTACAGTCAAAGAAATTTTATAATAAGTTTATACCTACGTTATGCGAAAAGACTTTTTCCCCGACCTATTATATTAAGATTTTATTTTTCTTAATATCCTATAAAAAATAAACCTAACTTCTATTGCGTAGGTACTTACTAGTTATGTAACGTGCAAACGTCGTATTAACCTTAAAATCCGAATTCTCAATAATCGCAATCCTGAATTCGAGTCTGAGTACACACGTCGATAACTTTTCGTAAGTTATCTACATATATAAATGAAATTGAGGTGTATGTTTGTGATATTGAAATAACATAACATTACATTACATTTTTCGGGTAATTTCAGAAATGGTAGGTAGCTGGTGCAATAAGGAGTAACTTAAGCTACTTTTTTTAGAAAAAATATTTTATTTGTTGCTTCCGAGGCGAAACAAAGTTCGTCGAGTCAGCTAGTGTGTAACACATATTATTATAGACAAGTAACAATTTTACGCCCGATAAATCCCTTCGGAATAATTACCTCTACCTATATATTCAGGTACATGGAGCACAATTTTGTCATTGATATTTACCACCAGTAAATTCTAGAAAGTCATTCTCAAAGTGTAATTGGATTGGGACTTTTCAGACAGAAATTGAAGTGCCAAGTCAATGTTAGGTCATTGAGTTGGAAATTATATTTATGTAATAAAAAATGTGGTCTAGAGGTCGCATCTGAATCAAGAAGTCGTGAGATCACATCTTTACTTACACCGATGAATTTCTAAATACAGACAGTAATGTGTGCTTAATATATATATATATATTTTATGGGATAGGAGGGCAAACGAGCAGGCGTGCCACCTGATGGTAAGCAACCAACGCCGCCCATGGACACCAGCAACACGCAGTTGCCGACCTTTAAGGGATAGGAGATATAAAAGGATGGGGAAGGGGTGGGCCTCCGGGTACCTCTCTCACCGAACGAAACGCGGCATGGGCCACTTTACGTCGGTCTTCTGAGAGGTCGTGGTATTTCACCGGTCGAGCCGGCCCATTCATGTAGCGAACTGCTTGGCTCTACCACTGTTAAAATTGTCTGTTAATATTGTCGACTAGCAATTGATTGTTCCCGAATCGACTTTTTCATTTATTCCATTTGGTGCATATCAAAAATTATGTACGTAACAAATGCGGCCTGCATAGAAGGAAGCGTGAAGATACAAACAAAAAATGCTTAATATGTAGGTAGAAGTAGGTAAAAAGTCCCGGCGCTCCTGTGTTCGAGCACCCCGCTTCTGATTCAAGAAATCGCGAGTTCTAGTCCTGGCTCACACTCATGACTATGCGAAATTATATTCGGAGTTACGTGTCACAAATAACGATGAATTAAAAACTTTGTGCCTGGTATGGCAAAAGATTCGCCTCCTATTCCAATTGGGACGTAAAAGTAACGGCGAGACGAGGCTTAACAGCCGCTGCCTTCGGGAAGAAAAAACGTGAAGTTAAGTAATGTTATGTAGGTAGAAAATTCCGGCTTAAAATTGGACTGTTATAAATAATAATTGCCAAGTAATAACATCGCCTACAATACATGACAATTGATATTTATTATGACCACACAAATAGGTATGATTCGCGAAAATACAATTCCACATTCCGGAATAATTTATTGGTGTGGAGAAAGAGGTAACGTTAAAAAAATAATACAATACTTTTTTTGTTTCTTTTTTTATGATATAGGAGGGTAAACGAACAAGTAGGTCATTTGGTGGTAAGTGACTACAATTAAACGTGGTATGAGCCACTTTACGTTGATATTCTGAGATGTCGTGCCACTGCTTGAGCAGGTCTATCCATGCAGTGAACTGTGTGGCTTTACCACTGTTGTTTTTATCAGCCAAGAAACTGTTGAACGAGTATGATGTCATATCATTTTTGATATCGTCAACGGACAAAGGTGTACTAAATTTAAAAGTTGGTATCTTTTTAAAATATTAATTAGACAATTTTTAATTCATTAAAAGAGTTTAATCCCAAAATTGTTATATTTAAAATCTCTGTAGAGATTCTAATTTTCTTTTTAATCTACCCTTCTCGTTACCAAAGGTGGCACTGGTGATTAAAAGATAAAGATGCAATTTTGGATGCTTAATAAAATATGCACGTTAATACAAAAACTATTTGGCATTTTAAAGACAAATCCCTTAAACTTGTTTGTTTTTTTTTTAATATGCTAATATTCTTGCGAATAAATAAGTACTTTGACAAGAAGCATCCCTGTCCTCACAGATTCAACCTCCATAATATTGACGCAGAAAACAATTGGGCAAATAATTTAGCATTAACGCTTCACAATTGTCTCAGATCAAGAAGAATCACTTTCAGACCTAAATCTAGATTAAACGCTTTGGGGACAATGACTCGGCGCGGCTGGTTTTATTCTTCCAAACGCCATTGTTTGCTCGGATTGTCATTTTATCACCATAATTTTTCTAATTTCTCTACTGGTGCTTCAAATCCGGACAATAGGACTCTTGTTAAGGTTAAATGAACTGGTATATTTTGATAATATTATCCCTTTCAACTAAGAATACAATTATAACCAGAGGAAGGAAGCAATTTAAAATATTATTGTTCTTTTTGTCATTTAAAAAGAGAAAAATATAACGTTGGAGTTAAAATAAGGAAGAGCATGCTCCGATGGTACAAACATTGACTAAGCTGATATACAATGGAAAAGTAAAAAAAAAAAATGTAGATTCGAGAACAATCACGACACACCTTCTGACTAAATTGAAATAGAATTATTGCTTAGTAAGTCTTTTTCACGTGTCTTGTTCCCTCTGCCAACTTCGCAAGGGGTTTAACGTGAAGTTATTTCCTTCTGTTTATTTGTAACTTTATATCTTTACAAGAATGTCATTATTATTTATGCAATACATTGAATACCCTTCATAAGTCTGCTAGCTTGCATTGAAAAATTTAGGTATTTTGTATAATAATTATTGCAAATTTTAGACTTCCAGCTTTGACAGCTTGTGTTATTATCGCGGAACACTTATTACGATAATAATCGCTTCTGTAAATATAAAGCTCCCCCCACAAAGTGCTCAATTACATTAAACCGTTGGTTTACGCTAAACCGTCAATAATAGTATACCACCCATTTTTATTACAAACTCCATTTTACTACGCACGATACAAATGGGAGAGATATTAATATCTTGATACTGGAGCTTATAATTTCACATCTTGCGATAAATTAAACCAAAGAATTTAATACTGTCGACAGTGCCTTCATTTCATTATATTATTTACATATTAGAAGCATAATATTAATATTATAAGAAATGATAAAAGAAGAAAAAGTATTTT
This sequence comes from Euproctis similis, assembly GCA_905147225.2. Lineage (NCBI taxonomy): Eukaryota > Metazoa > Arthropoda > Insecta > Lepidoptera > Erebidae > Euproctis > Euproctis similis. Next base: position 21,964,675 of record LR990106.1, read on the forward strand.
TTAATAGACATTATTATTTTTAAAAGTTTGTTACTCTTGTTGTTGTCATCTGCAGTGGTGAAGTTAAGCAGTTCGCTGCATGAATGGGACGGTTTGATCGAAAAAAATCCACAATCTGCGAGAGAGGTATACGAAAACCAAGCCACTAACTTTTTTCCAATTTATTAATCCCTTACATACCGGCAACGCAAATATAATACTATCTGAGTTGCAGGTATCCATGAGCAGCACCGGTTGCTTGCCATCAGACCACTAGCTTGCTTGTTTGCCCCTTATCACACTGAAACAAAACTTGCAAGTTTAAACTCTCATTTGAAGATGGATCATTTACCGTCTTGTATCTGAAACAAACAGACAACCTGACACTTTATTTCTTCTTATAGGTGATGTAAGTGATGACTATTTAAGCAACTTCCAATATAAGCAACAACTTTGCGCTCAACTTTGCACTCCAACCGTTGACTCCAACTGATGACTCCAAACATTGACTTTCTGTAAGCTATGTGTGATAGAGAGAGGTAACTGATTAAGTCTCAATGCGGAAAAAGACAATATATTTGGCGTTATCGCGAGCTTCGGGAATCGTGGACGTGTAGATAAGAAAAAATAATGCATACTTAAAATCGTCAAGTATAATAATATAGCACAATATCTAATCAAAGGATATAGAATAGTAGTGGCTATGATTGCATTGTGAATAGTGTGTTTGACATAATTACTGACACATGTGTCTATTAATGTCCCTCGGACTAATATAATGTTAGAGGACAGATTATTAAAGGGAAGGAATTAATTATGTTTCACGTATAATCCTATGCCACTGATTCGCTTTCGAACCCTCCACCCAGTACAGTGTAAGGGGTGCTTTATCGTTAAATGTAGTGAGTGTATAGCAAAATCGAGTTCCGAAATTGAAAAATTTACATCTGCGATCTGAAGTTAGTAACAAAAGTATGAATGATTCATTCATTTTTTATCACTAGCCGATTTAAAAAGGAACGTGTAGGTGTTCAACTCAGATATTTATTAAGTTTGTGTAGGATCTGTATTTAAATTTGCACACAATTGACAGTTTTTTTTCTCAAGCCCTTCCCCTCTCCTCAACCCATTTTATTTTAGACCCCATTCGTATTCCATCTTAAACGCCGACAACGGTACTGTGTCACCAATGTGTTTCAGGTATGCATGGGCGACGTTAATCGCTTAGTATCAGATGAAATCTGCACCTTGACCCATAAAAAACATGTGTTTTTGGATGTTAAAAATTGAGATTTATGTATATTTTATAGAAATATGCATTGCCAATTATTCCAAAAGTTCTAATTCTTTTATTCCCAAAGTCGAGAACGAATCGTCACTTACACAATGTCAGTTACCACATTCAGTATTAATGTAGGGGACGATACTCCCTCGAGTTTGATGATGGAACTACAAAACATAAACTAGGTGTTGCTAGGTTTAGTGCAAGATTTACGTAGTACATAAATAATAAAATTTATGAAGACATTGAAATTTGTACATCGCATTAAAATAAAATAAGCACAAACCAACGTAGAGAGCTGATCACATCGGAAACATAACTCAGTACAACTTAACATGACAAGAGAGAGAGAAAGAGAGAGAAATTTGGCGTTATATATTAAAATGATTAATGAGTATCTTGTTGTTTTATTTGAAGCGTATTTTCAATTTCATGTTATGAATGTTGAAGACTGCGCTCGGTGATACGCCGAGCGTGTATCGAAGCGAATGTTTTTATAAGCTTTTATTTAACTTGCACTGTATGTATGTATGTATGAATGTATGTATGTATGTATGTATGTATGTATGTATGTATGTATGTATGTATGTATGTATGTATGTATGTAAGTATGTATGTTCGGTGGAATCTTGTAACTCAATTTTGAAGTAGATACCTTCAACCGATTGAGCTCAAATTTTGTATACACGTTTACTTTGGATGACAATGCATGATATAATGTATGACATCATTATATATCCAATATGGCGGACGACCCAAGATGGCGGAATGGATATTTTGAATGCATTTCTGCAATATGGGTATCAAATGAAAGGGTTTATTGAGTTTAACTCAAAATATAATATGACGTCATTCTAAATCCAATATGGTGGAATATCCAAGATAAAGGAATATATATTTTAAGCTTTCGTACAATATGGGTATCAAATGAAAGGGCTCATTGGGACCAACTAAAAAAATAATGTGACGTCATTCTAAATCCAATATGGCGGATCATCCAAGATAGAGGAACAGTTTTTTTAATGCATTTCTACAATATGGGTATCAAATGAAAGGGCTTGTTAATAGTAGCTCGAAAAATAATTTGACGTCATTCTAAATCCAATATGGTGGAATAAATATTTGTGTTTCTACTATATGGGTATCAAATGGCCCTTTCATTAAAGAGTTATATGAGAACTTCAAAAACTATGTCTCGGTGGTTCAGTAAACTAGCCCGCTTCTGAATCAGGAAGTCTTGGGTGCGGATTTGGCCTCACACCAATGTCTTTCGAAATTCCTCTCGAAAGTCATGTGTGATAAATATTTTTGACTGACCACTTTGTGCTCGCTGTATGGCAACAGTGGTAGAGCCCAGCAATTCACTGTATGAATGGGCTGGCTTGATCGGTGAAATACCACAACCAGCTTACGCCGGGTTTCTTCGGGTGAGAGAGGTACCCGGAGGCCCACTCCCCTTCCCCATCCCTTCCTATTCCCATATCCTACATCCTACTCCCTTAAAGATCGTTGAGACGTAAACATAGTGGCGAGTTGAGGCTTGACAGATGCTGCCTACACCTTCGGGTAGAAAAAGGAGTCGAGCTATGTTATGTTATTAATTAATGTTATAAACAAATTAGAATGTGTATAAATATTATATATATCATAGGGTTTTCAATATGAGCGGCTAGATGTTAGTGGCCTGCTTGTTTGGCCGGTGTCAGTCAATCTGTTGTTTACTATTCAGTCACTGATGCCAAATCAGCATGTCAAGATACAGGGTTAAGCGGCTCGTCCAATTTTATAATCAAAATGAGTTAGTGCTATCATTGAGAACCTTACGACCACTCTACGGCTGAGGCGGTAGTCCATCACAGTCGACGGCTTTCCGTTGACCTATGTTTTAATAGTTAACAGTGTTTTAATTGTAGTCAGCCACGCAATCTGCTGCATGAATGGGCCGGTTCGACCGGTGCAATGCCATGCCCTTTCAGGATACCGACGTAAATTGGACAGGATTTAATAACTTTAACATGATTGCTACACTAACGGATTTTAATGGTGTTATAGGTATTATTAGAATTAAACACAGTGGATGATGGGAACGAACTATAACTTTTATTACAACTCACTCCTATGTTACACTCAGGTCGGCATGTATAGAGTAATGATTAAAACAACAGATGGCGTTACACATCACACGTAGTTAATCATATTTTGTTATTAAACAACAGTCCCACATAACAAAATGAAGCTGCAAAATCAACAAATAAGTACCAAAAAAAATTGTTTACTTAGGCTTGAAACTCTTTGCTGCTGGTCAAGCATACGTGGCCTTAAGTAAGGAAAAGACTTTAGGAGGTCTCCTCATTGAAGAGTTGGACTGTTCGAAATTAACTGGCAAACGACCTTGTAACAATGATGCTTTGAATGAGATGAAGAGACTGAGAAACTTACCCATCGATAACTAAAAACTTGAAAATAATTTAAAGAAAAAAACTTTTTTAAAGAAGCTTTTATTTAAACGCTCTAAAAAGAATAAAATAATTTTCACCTTAAACATTTTAACTATCAACTTATAACCTTATTATATACAATTTATGTGATAATAAAAGCTTGTCGCTATGTTTAACACAACCCTTCCCCCCTCCTCTTCCCATCCCGATTCCGACCCCTTCCATTTCCCATGGAAAGGGCCGGCAACACAACTGTAACACTATATATGTTCGGGTGTCCATATATATGTTATAAACCAAAAAAATATATTTGGATAATGCGATCCGTCACAGTAATCAATAAATCTAAAAAAAATATTTCTAGATGGTTATGGATAGCCACTGATAGGTATTTAAACATAGCGACAAGCTTTTATTATCACATAAATTGTATATAATAAGGTTATAAGTTGATAGTTAAAATGTTTAAGGTGAAAATTATTTTATTCTTTTTAGAGCGTTTAAATAAAAGCTTCTTTAAAAAAGTTTTTTTCTTTAAATTATTGTAAATTGTAAATTAGTGTAAAATATGCCCACATATTATATTATGAAGTAACATATTTTGTCATAATATTAAGTTAGCGTTATTATCATGTTAATATTTGAGATAAAATGAGAATTTTATATTTAGATTTTGAGTTGAAATGCTGATGAATATATGTAATTATGATACGGGAAAGTTTATGTTAGCTGAAATTTTTTAAGTACGTTTTACTTTTGTTTAACAAAAAGTGTAAATGTGTAAAACTAACTACAAAATTTTATAAAATGAATACCAACGATAGGTGTTACTAGTTATTTTTACCTGGCAACTCAGTACCAAATTTATAGTGTATATAAATATACCAGTGTATATAAATATATTTTTTGGCATACCTTGTAGTCTAAATAAAACTTTTATACTTTTTCTGGAGAAGTGATTTATCTCAGCACATAAAGTTACTTAGACTACATTATTTTTCATCTAGGAAAAAAGTATATATTTTTTGTACTGGTATTTTGAAATGTTTTAGTTATAAATCAAATCAGACACGTGTAAATATCAAATCGTGTATAAATATAATTAAAATTTTACGCAGTTATTTTAAAAAAACTGTATTTTTTATATAAAACTAGCTAACCCGGCGAACTTTGTTCCGCATCAAAAGTAATAAATGAGTAAATTTTGGCTATCATGAGGTTCAATTTCTTCTATTTATTTATCGGCTATAACTGCTGTCCCGCTATGTTAATACTGCAATATCTTCGAAAATATTCATATAAATTGCATACAGTAAAGGGCCTGGATCATCTATATTACATGGTCAATCTATTTAAGACATTGAATTTGGTGAAAATTAATGCTGTAATGTTTAAAATCGCTTCGTGAATAAGCCATTAATTCTCGTTAAAAGTAAAAAAAAAAAATAATGGTCATTGTGGGTTATCCCTAAAAGATAGACATATGCCCTCGCCAACTTTTTTGTAGACCTTCTGAAGGTGCTTAGTAATGTAGAATATTGTTTTGATCTATCACTTAGGGCTCAGCCAGCGTTTGCAATTAAAGAGCTAAATCTCGAAAACTATCATTTTTTCTTTACAACATCATAATATATGAATTATAAATCAAAACCACCCCGTTTACATCCTCTAACTATTAAAAAAACCGCATCAAAATCAGTTGCGTAATTTTAAAGATATAAGCATATAAGGGACAGCGGAAAGTGACTTTGTTTTATACTATGTAATGATTAATGTATTTATGTACTATTAATAACTTATGTTTGATTATTATTTTAATGCTTTCGCTCCGCTTGTGAATGAATTCAACTAATGCTTTGGTATTTCAAGAGCTGTGAAAACACTTCAGCGCTGAACCGTATGTGGTGATATATCGCTTGCTTTATATATTATTAATGTTCCTGTCGCACTACTAAGTATCTTTATATACTTAGTAAAATTAATTTAGTCACATATTGAGTGTCTTTTCTCAGAAAAAAAATTCAAAATGGAGTAAGAATTGAGCCGTACCTACGTGGTGAATATATCTGGACTTTTTAATTCTACAAAAGTACTTACCTTAAGAGTACATATCTACTTATAGTGCTTATATCAAAATAACGTAATATGTTTTTATTGATTCGTTAAGGATTTTAATTGTGTGTAATTGTGTGTGTGTTTGATCGTACTTTATCTTATTATGGAGAAGATTTTTGCTGATTATGCATAAACTTTTTAACCTTACCAATGACTAGTTTTCTTAAACATAACTAAATAAATAAATTAGTTAGATCGTTATCGATAGATCTAATTTAATTTTTTTGTCTTATTTTATGAAGTAAAGTATAACCTATGTAGGTAGCGGATTTGATTTTTGGTAATTATATTTTGTTACATGGAATAGGAGGTTGACGTAACAACAAAATACAGACAAAATAAAACAACAGTTCTCGAGTCGGTAAAAATATAAAAAAATTAACATGAAAATACAATCATATTTTCATTTTCTTCTTAGAAACATGTTGATCTTCTAAAATTAATGATATCCGCAAATAAATTAAAACACAAATAGAAACTAATAAATCATAATGTGACGTGTTATCCAAAGAATTCGAGTTCTCCCTGTTCAACCGCAGCTCGGTGTATTCATTAGTCTAAAATAACGACAACTCTCTTGCTATAGGCAAATATATTATTGAAGTTATACTTCCTTTGGTGCGTTATGGAAAAATGATGAGAGTAAGAGCGAGAGCGCATACTTTCACAAATAACCGAGACCCTGAAGTTAGCCATAGTCATTCAGTCATGTGAAGTTAGCTATAGTTTTGTGATATTTACCTAAACTTTGTTTATCTTATGCATAATGCAGTTTAATTAAACTTTCAATGTAATATATACTTTTTTTCTATTGTTAGTATTGTTATTTCCACAAACGTAGAATAACGCGAAGGATATTATTTTTAAAAAGATTTCTAAAGCGTTTACACTCTCTTATATATTTATACATACATTAGTAACTAAGTTATTTCATTTTAATTAGTTTAGTAACAATAGCTGGACTAGTAGATCATCTCTTCTGAATCAGAAATTCCTTGTTCTAATCAGTGTAGCCCACCAAAGATTTAGGATTCTTTTTTCAGAAATTTTAAGAATTTTTTATAATAGGTAAGATTGTCGACATGGTCTATTTTCAGGTCATTCGATAGTCAAAGAAAAGTAAAGCGCGTAGTTAATCTTAAAATCTGCAATCAATTTCAAATCAAAAGCAATCTATTGTTCGTGAGTTATGTAAAACAATGATTATTTTAATATTATACATAAATTATATACCAACAGACGACAAATCTAAATTGAAGTATTCCTAAATATATTTTGGTGTATTCCAATGATACGGCGAGGGCCCGTTGACACTTTCCGTCATCAATCATATAACTGTCATACGATCTCAGTTGTCAAACTGCGTTGATTGTCTTCGTAATGAGTTTTGTCTTTGTAAAAAAGTTTGATGTATTAAGGTTGGTACTGATTTATGCAAAAGTCAGCATATTTTTTTCCGTCGTCGTTTTATTCGTTTTATTTAAACTATTTTATTTTCCAGTCTGGTGATCATATGTCTTAAAGTCTACTAGTTTCTTAGCAATTCATAAATAACTTTTATTTTGTCCTATGATATCTGAGAACATTTTAATATAAATCAACGTTTAAACAAAACTGAACATCTAATTTGTTATATTCATAGTCACAATTTTCATACATCTATCAACATAACATAACTACACGCCTTTGTTACCCGAAGGTGTAGGCAGCGACTGTTTGCGGCCTCATCTCGCCATTATGTTTACGTCTCAAATGGAATAAGTGGCGAACCTATTGCCATACGGGGTACAAAACTTTTGATTCATCGGTATTTATCACACTTAACTTCCGAAAATAATTTCGGAAAGTCATTGGTGTGAGCCAGTGTCAGGATTCGAACCCGGACCTCGGGATCAGAAGCCGTGTGCTCGATTGGACCACCGAGACTTTAATATAGCTGTCGTTAAGAAAATAACGTTTGAAAACGTAATATCGTCAATACATAGAAAAGTAATTACATTTTAATGAAAAAAAAGTCTAGTAAAATTTATGTCCAACAATTAAATCCGTTGCCATTACTCTTAATTTAATGTAAATACTGATAGGGTTTTTGCTGTAAATAAATTGGTTTCGTGCATATCAAATTGTATTTAGGTTCCGTGGACCGCACTGATGTATTAATTACTATTTTATTTAATATCTGATTTACGATTACATCGATTTTGTATGTGCATTATTATTATTATTCATGCTATTGGCAGGCAAACGAGCAGGCAACCTGATGGTGAGAAACAAACGGCGCCCATGGATACCTGAACACAAATAATGTTACAGTTGCGTTGCCGGCCCGCGCAATGGGATATGAATGGGGTCGGAAGTGGGATGGGAAAATGGGTTGGACCTCCGGATACCTCTCTCACCGAGCGAATCTCGGCAGGAGCCACTTTACGTCGATATTCTAAGAGGTCGTCGTATTTCACCGGTTGAGCCGGCCCATTCTACCACTGTGGAGGTGTAATTCAGTACAAGTGTTTTTTTTTTTGGAATAAGGAGCATACGAGCGAGCGGGCCATACGATGGTAAGCGAGTGTAGCCCATAGATACCTGCAACAGTTAAACTGCTACGTGTCTACTTTTAAAATATAATAAGGAGAAGGACTGAAGTGGGAACGGAGGAAGATGAGGCTCCGCATACCTCTCTCACTGGACGAAATGTGGCATATGTCACTTTAAATCGATGTTCTGACAGTAGTATATCACCGGTCGAGTCCATTAATGCAGCGTGGCTCCACAAATTCTATTGTACGTGTTAAGTATTGATTCAAAACCAGTGAATATATTTATGAACTAAAACTATGAATACATACATTGAATTATCTAAACTACAATAGATTCATTCCGGTACATTACAATCTGTGTGCCTACCAACAATTGAATACTTCCCACTTTCTGCACCAACCCTGGTATAAACATAACTCAATGTCAAATACAGGACGCATCCTGTGAGCATGTCAAATAAGTTATGCGTAATTACATTTAGCATGTTAATGTACAAATGCTATAAATTAAATGTATGAGATTAGGTACATTTATTATTTCCATCATTCATTTTTTGTAGTTGTGAATAGACTAACATAAATTCTATTTGATTGAATTTATTTCGATAAATAACACAACATAATATAATTTCACGCGTTTTTCTACCCGAAGGTGTAGGCAGCGGTTGTTAGGCCTCAACTCGCCGTTACGTTTACGTCCCAAATGAATGGAATAGTTGACGAACCTATTGCTATACACTGGGCACAAGGTTCTCTGTCATTGATATCGATAACTATCACACGTAACTTCCAAAGATAAATTTAAGTCATTGGTGTAAGTCGGGATTCAAATCCACGACTTCCTGATTTAGGAGCGGGGTGCTCGACCACTGGAACACCGAGACATTTGATATATTTAAACATTAGATTTATTTTGATAAATGAATTCAAAATTTAAATCTATGGTATGGCCTGGCCTGGTATGTGGTATTTTTGATGTGAATTACCTTTTCAAAAATAATTAGTAACAGGTGTAGAATTAGGCATATATCAGGAGAGTTTTTTATAAATCTTGGATATTTAAATGTTAGTTATTTGGTGCCAACTACGCCTGTTTGGTTTTTGGTTACTATTGTTCTGTATATGTTCGATTTTCACTAAGCAAAGCATATGTGATACTCAATGATTAAGTTATATAATCACTTAGACGAAACGAAATCCACCCATCAATTTAGTAGCCCATATTATGAAAAATTCTGTTTCTATTTTATTTCAGCGTAGCTGGAACAAAATCTACTATATTTTGTTAACAAGTCTCCTAAAGTTCTCAAGTGGTTCATTAGTTACGAGCGGACACATAAACTTTTATAAATATACACTCAGGTCGAACGGATCATTTTAGTTCATCAGTTTTACCGCATTTAAAATACTCCTGGATTTTCTTAAAACCATAAAACCATTTTATTTTTATAGTTTAAGTTCTATTCTAATTTATAAAAAAAAATAACTATCCAATATTTGGACTTTATGGTCGTTCCATTTTAATATCCATCTGTTCGTTTCACAGAATTCATTCACTAATACAACAGTGACAATAAGTGAGGCGACAATACACGACCATTTTGAATAGATCCGCAAGTCATAACCGGATCTAGGGGACTGCTTAAATTTATCGCGACCACACTAAATGGTCGGGTATCGAGTTATGTTGATATTATTTGTATTGTATTGTTGATTTCTAGAATGGACTGCATATGGTTGAATTCATTATAGATATTAAAGTACATAACTGAAAATCAATATTACATGTAACCGTTGTTCTAAAATCTTCATATAAATGCAATGTATCCTTGTTGTATGGTATTAGATCATTATTAATTATGGAGAATATTGAAGTTAAACGCCATATGTCGCTATTAAATAACACTTACCTAGCATTGGTGGGCAGAGAGGACAAATCACACCATATGGCACGTTTCTTCCATACCTCACTCGCTTCTTAAAGTTTCATAACATTTGTTATGTTGTTGCCGGTCGGTAATTAAGAAGTATGACATTACTTTCTGCAAAAAACCGTTTATTTTCGTCATAGATGTATGTAGCGGCCTCTTTCGAAGCGAAGTAAATCCTTCTTCACCTTCTGCTTTATAAGAATACATTGCAAATCACAATCATAAAATTGATTAAGCCATGAATCTTCTAAACCTACCTATGATTTAATATTGTCATGAAATAATATGCTGACAAAGCCGTAGTTACTTAAAACTAAATCATAAAAAACAGGAGCATGTAGCTACGAATTTATTTTGTCTAATACAGCACATTTTGCATTATATCTGAGAATATAGTCATAAAACTAAAGTGTTACTTTAGAGCCAGGGTCCATTTTATATCCCCAACAATCCCTATATGACGAGTTATAAAATTAATCCTTAATAAAATATTAAATCATCCCTCTCATCGACTATGTACATGAACAGTAAAAAAAATATCAAAGGATTTGCAACTTTATTGACAATAAAATAGAGTTCTTCAATTCTTGGTAATGTTAGGAATAATTTAGGGGTGGTACACATTAATAGATTAATAGATGTACAGCCAAAACCCAGTATTGTTGTAAGAGGCAGAGGGTGTAGACATGGCTTATTTTAATTTTAAATCAACCCTAATTTATGTAAATCTATGGGAAGTAATTTTGGGTAGAATTGTGTACGACTGTTGTAATTTAAGATGTAATTTTAATGTTCTATCTTACAGGTATTTTAATAAACACGGGTAATTTGTAGAAAACTTTTTTAATTTTTCTTATTCTTGCGTATTTTCAGCTCGACATTAAGTTACTGAGATCAAATTGATCGTGGATTTATTCTGGGTGGTGAACTTAAAAAAGACCGCGTGTGGTTGACGAGTAAAAAAAAATCTAAACCTTGCTTTTGATATTTCTATATTAAATAAATCATTTTTCTTATATTTATTAAAGTGAGTTTTCCGTAAACGTCAGAGAAACTTTTCCCTTTTAATCTTCCACCGATTCAAAACTCTTCGCAAGAATAGACCTACTTAGCTGATAGTCTCTAGGATAAACAACTTTCTGTAATATTTATTTTTTAAATGCTAGTTAAAGTTTTCTTACAAACAAAACTTAAGACTTATTTCAAGCTTAAAAGATTGATTTTTAACAGTGGCAGAGTGCTGCAGTTCGCTGCATGAATGGGCCTTCTAGACCGGGGAAATCCACGACCTCTATATCGGTGTGAAGTGGCTCGTGCCGTATTTCGTTCGGTGAGAGGTGTCCGGAGCCCTGATTCCCTTTCCCCTTCCTTTCTTCGCCTTTTGAGAGGTCGTGGTATTTCACTAGTCGAGCCGGCCCATTCATGCAGCAAACTGCTTGGCTCTGCCACTGTTAAAACTGTGTAGTACTAATATCTCAAGAGTTTATTGTATAACAATCATAGGTACATCTTATTTTTTAAATATATTCACTTAGATTAAGGCTACACTGCGATAAATATAGCGAATTATATTCGCGTCGCTTGAAAGAAAATGCTGTCTGTACGTTTACAACTTTCAAAGAAAAATCCTGAAAGGGGCTTACAAAGATCTACGATTCTATCTGCGGTATGATAAAGGACAAATAGAGATTGCTGTTCTATAGTATACTTGGTAGATGCAATCTCTATTTGAAGTCTCTGTTTAAGAACTGAGTATTTATTGATCGGAGTTTTCTTTGGAACACTATTTAAGTTGCAGGTGTCCATGGGTGGCGCTTGTTGCTTATCATCATGTGACCCGCTTGATTTAATTTAAAACACGTTTTATATTTCAACGTTGATTTCAAACTTTAATTTACCGATTTTTTAATTATTAACGACTATTCAAAGCGGTGCGATCTTATAAATAAAAGTATTTCCGTCTGCCCATTGCGCAAGGGATTTGGCGTGAAGGTTGTCGTTGGAATTCTATCGTATAGGGGGTAAACGAGTACAAGGTTCACTTGATGGTATGCGACAAGCGCCAGTCATAAACCTCTGTTAAAAGTGTTACAGCTGCGTTACTGGCCCTTTAGATGATCTAGAGAAAGAGTCAAAAGTAGAATAGAGGGACAATAGAAAGGTTGACTCCCTGGATATCTCTCTCATCCAACAAACTGATATGAGCCACTACACCTCGACATTTTGAGATGTCCTGATATTCATGGCAATCATACAGCGAGTTGCGTGACTCTAGCAATGTTTTAAAATTATTACTCTATTGCGTATTTATTAAACAGAATGATGTCAAACGTTCTTACCATAAAATCGAGGACTACTATAATATCACTATAAAAATTATTTACAGTGAGTACGTGAAATGATAAATTATCTCGAACGAGGTACTTTTGTACGCACATCAAAGAATAGTCGCGCCCTAAAAAAAAAATGACGGTGTAACGTTCGCGGCACGTGACACAGCCCTGACAATAAATCTACACACAAAACCGTGACCAATGATAAATTGGAGGTATACATTAAATTCATCTGTCAACCACATATGTTACTATTTGGTATTATCTTACCAAAGGACCCTTAGAAATTTGTATCCCTTGAGAACCAATTTGTTTAGTCCCATTTTACTTATTAACGCTCTGCTCCTGCCCTTCTCATTTAGTAGCGTGATGCTTTAGACCTTTATATTATACTAATAATATTTTCTAATAATTAAGTTATCACGCATTACAAAATTTATAGTTAAATCATATTAGTATTTACTGAGATCGGTGGGTACAAATAGACAAATTCGGCTATTTAGTATAATGATTTCTTACAGCAATTATTTTATTTGGTTATTTAGACCACGAATGGTTTCCTGACTTCCTTTCCGTTTAAAACTTTGTGGAAGTTTTAGTAGAAATTGTATGGTAGAATAAATTCTATATGCGACCATTGTGCTATAATAGTATAATATACATTACCCATACATATATTAATTATTTGCCCGGCCTCGTGGTTCATTGATAAAACTAACGACTGCGCAATCGAGGTGGGCTGGTTCGATCCCCACCCGAATACAAATTTTAATATTTATGAAAACATGAATATGTGTAAGCCGTCAGGTGTTTTTCTGTGTGTTATAAATATATATTTACAGTAAAAAAGAGATATAATGTAGGTATGTATTAATATTCGTTATCAATATCATTCATTTAAACATTCAATTGCTTAGCTTGGAACTAGAAGGCGATGTCTTTATTGTGTCCAAAATATAATATAATATTTTGGACACAAACGGAAGTAAATATTTTTATAATATAAAGCGTTTAGTTCTGACCAGCTTAAAGCAATACAAAATGCTGTTGGCCAATTTGCTTGGTCTTCTGTCTATCGTATAAGGTGACTCAGAGGTAAAGATATTATTACTTCAAGAAAGCGCTCCCTTTGCAAGAGTTTTATGAAGTAAATTAGAGGGAACGATATTTTCAAGGGAAATTTATTTTTATAACTTAACGACCGTTCAAATACCACGATCTCTCAGAATATCAGCGTAAAATGGTTCATGCTGCGTTTTGCTCTGTAAGAGAGGTATCCGGAGAAAAATAACACCCATTAATCTTTTTTAATTGAAATTTGATCAGCTCTCAGTCAGAATATCCTCTATTTATGTTACAAATTTTGATAACGGGTTCCGTATTGATAACGGGACCTTATTATTGAAACTTCGCTGTCTTTCCGTCCGTCCGTCTGTCACCAAGAACGGGTAATAGCTAGATTAAATTAAATTCCCATACAATAAATTGGATTTTTTATCTTTTCCTATGTATAGGATATTTATCGTCCAAAAGTATCTACTCAGCACATGCCTTGTTTATTTCTAAATTTTACGCAATTAATACCTGGAAGTGTGAGAAGCTCCAATTATTCTTAACAATTAAAATTTTCTTGGTACCATGTAATACGTCAACGCTTACATTGGATAGAAATTTGACAACCATCGATATTTATCAACTTAATTTACGAAAAGTAATTGGTGTGTCACCCAGAATCGAACTCAAGACCTTCCACTTCACGATTTCTAGCACGTTCCCAAAAATAATAATATAAATCTGTGTAGTTCCTCCCCGAAAACAATTTACTTAGCCACAAATATTGCGGCAGCGTGTAGCTCCTAACTCTAATCACTCTTCAATCACACAACACAGCCGCGACAAATCGATTTCCAAGAGTTTATCGGTAATTTTGTGGTGAAAAACTGTCACGGGTGTGGTTAGTTGGAAACGGTTTTTGGGGTAAGGTGTGAGTGTGCTTCAGTTGGTTTAACCTAACCTATAAATACTTCACCGTTTTCTGGTGGATTGATAAAATTAATAATAAGCCAAAGGACTTAGTCTACTAGTTTGTTTCTTTGATTTTTTCAGAACTCTATTTATTCTTTATTATAAGAATTAGCCTGGATGCTAAATGGTTTAGTACTCTATCTTTTAATTCATGTTCATTGAGATTGGTCAATTACTTTTTAATGTCTGTTGGCTATGCTTTATATGTATACTCTGAAGTACTTACACTGTGATAATTAATTGTAATATTTAACTTTACCTGATGCATGCCAATCCATAACCTATTTGGGAGGACCAGAATTCATTAATTGTGTCATGTGTTTTCTGCAACTCGTTAACCCCATATTAACATACATTTCTATGGTGCAGTAAATACTAAGAATATTATTTTTATTTAAATATAGATTATTCAAGAAAACGTAACCACATAAACCGCTTTTTTGCAAAAATCATGATATATAACTAGACTCCACACTGCATCATCCGATGTTGGTCCGAACACGAACTCACATATGGGGGATATCCCCATTTCGAGTCTCGCGTGATTAATTGATGACCCCTATTGAAGGTGTGCAAGTTATAGTACATAATATATAATTTCCCAGAAAATATTACGTAACTTGCATATAACGATGCGAGATGGACATAATAATAAACGGGGATGGATAACCATCATCCATATATCCATCCCGACAACAACCCAGTGATGGTAAATGTTCTTAAAATATTTTGAATAAATTATTTACTTGGCCACAACTTTATTATTGGGCCCACGGGAAAAATAGTATGATTGTTGTGCTCTTTATTCTGATTAAAACCGCGCGTTATTAAAATGCATACCGATCCTGGACTTTCTAATATTTAGCATGCTTTAATTAAATTTCTTTTGAAAAAATATTGATGGTATTTTAAGTAGTCTCGGTGGCACAGTGGTCGAGCACACGGCTTCTGATCCAGAGGTCCGGGTTCGATTCCAGACACTGGCTCACACCAATGACTTTTCGAAATTGTTTTCGGAAGTTATGTGTGATAAATATCGATGACTGACAAACTTTGTGCCCGGTATGGCAATAGGTTCGCCACTTATTCCATTAGGGACGTAAACAGAACGGCGAGAATTAATTAATTAATTTCAAAATACATTTTAAATTATAAATACCGCTTTAATGTTTTCCGCTGAGTATAATATTTTGACTAAATTATATTTAGTCAAAATCAAAGTGAAAATGTTAGTATTTAAATCAATATTTTTGTGTGAATTTAAAGTAATCAAAGAATTAAATTTCAGGCATAATATCCTTGTATAATAAGTATCAAATTTAAAACTGTTGTCTTTTTACCGTATAGATGAGCTATACTAGCCCAATTCGTATTACTCGGTTAAGAACGATGGACCATTAGGAAGTTTAAGCCTGAAGATCTGTAAATACCGAAATGTTTTTGTTCAAATAACAAGGCTTGTTTTTTTTTAATATTACTCTAAATATATTATAAAAAAATTAAACAGGAATTAACAAATAATTTGTTCCAACCATGTAATATTCAAAACAGTGGTCAGCTATAAAATATTTGAAATAGAAAAATAACTGCATATATATTTAGATATATTATTAATTTCTATTTCTCAGATTTTCGCGACTCATAATCATAAAATTAAAACAACTTTTAGGATTATATCGCGTTTATTTATTTTTTATTTTTATTTATTGAAAATGATCTCTGTAATGAGTTCAAAACGTTGGGAAATAAATAGAAATAAGTAATAAATAAACGCGATATTATCCTAAAAGTTGTTTTATTGTTATATATATTATTAATTTACCCACAAACTGCCACATCAATATTTACAACATCCTCGCGGTCGAATATTATAACGCCACCACACCGCCCCCCATAGGTATTCCCGGTTCATAAATTATGAATCTCTCGTGACACGATACAATCTCTTCCGATATGGGAATATTATACTGTGATCGTACCACTTCTCTTGAATGGGAATATTTTTCAAATTTTCTTTCGACGTTGCAAACCTGATATACTTTTTTTTTGGGGTTCGATCTTAACTCACCTGTGGTCCTTTTACTGTAGTAATATCCATATAATACACTTCTGGAAACATCTATTGGCCCACCTTGCTTTTTCAGTTTCATTTGGTCCTAGCTAAAATTTTATATTAGGTTTAAGTAATGTTTGTTGCAAAACCAAAGAGATCAATCACACTTTCAAGAATTAAGTCAAAGTAAACCAATAAAATCAAGTTTTCTTAGTATTCGATTGTTTGATATCAGCAAACAGGCTCCAAATTGTCTTTCGTTTTATAACATTAAAACAACTTTTTATGGATTACATCGCGTTTATAATCCATAAAAAGTTGTTTTAATGTTATTAGTGTGATTCGCGAAAATCTAAGAAATAAATATGTCTTTTGTTTCTTTAAATTCTGGGTTCGAAATTTAAAAAAAGAATATTGAATGAAATTATGAATGTGCCAGGTTCAAAACTGCACAAAAACTTTTTGCTCCACCTAATATAAAATTGCAAGGTGGGCCAATAGATGTGTCCAGAAGTATATCTAATTTTTGTATTTTAAAAATGTATTTATAATTATTTTTCTTTACAATAAATAATCAATCACTAGAGCAATATGTCAATGTACTATTTAATTACTATTGAGGCGATTGCACAGGCATGATTCTAAAGATAAATCTATATATTAATTATTTGTAATGTAAAATACCGATCTTCTGATATAATGTCACAATATCAATTAATAAAATGTTTTTATCATTGTAACAAAAAACAGTTAAATTTATTTCTTAGATTTTAACGAATCACATCCAATAACATTAAAACAACTTTTTATGGATTATATCGCGTTTATTTGGAACTTATTTTCTATTTATTTCACGACTTCTATTTAGTTCCAAATAAACGCGATATAATCAGTAAAAAGTTGCTTAAATGTTATAATAGTTAAATTAATAAGTTGTCAAAAATACCACCCCAATCTTTCTCCATATGCTATCCTAGTTAGAATCGATGACGCAACTGTGCCACTATCAGTGTTAAAGGTGTCCATGAGTGACGTTAGTCACTTGCCACCAAGTGACCCTTTCCTCGTTTTCTTTCTATCACATAAGGAAAATGAGAACAATATTTTTCTTTTGTAAATACTTTTTTCTAGTTTGGAGTTGATATTCTACGGATATGGGGTCCGAATGCTCATGTACTCTAAAAAAATAGAGGACTGCCTTATTATTCGCCCAGAGAATTAGCATTGCCACTCATCCAGTAGACAGAGATGCAGAAAATATTAGATTCCAGATATTCTCTTAATTATATATATTTTAAATAATATAATTAATTAATTTAACATAACAACATAACATAACTACACGCCTTTTTCTACCCGAAAGTGTAGGCAGTGGCTGTTAAGCCTCGACTCGCCAATACGTTTACGTCCCAAATAGGTGGCGAACTTATTGCCATACCGGGCACAAAGTTTTTAGTCATCCATGTTTATCACACATAAGTTTCGAAATTAATATCAAAAACTCATTGGTGTGTGCCAGGATTTGAACCTGCGGCTTCTGGATTTAGAGCCTTGTGCTCGACCACTGGACCACTGGACCACCGAGACTTGATTAATTTAATTTAATATTTAATAACGATATCGTCTCGGTCTCGGTGGCGCAGTGGCTAGCACCCCCGCTTCTGATTCAAGAAGTAGTGGGTTCAAATCCTGGCACACACCATTAATTTTTTGAAATTTTCGGAAGTATCGTGTGATAAATATCGATGACTGACAAACTTTGTGCCCGGTATGGCAATAGGTTCACCACCTATTCCATTTGGAACGTAAACATAACGGCGAAACGAGGCTTAACAGCCGCTGCCTACACCTTCGGGTAGCAATGGCGTGAAGTTATGTTATGTTATGTTAGCAATATCGTTTATAAGCTCCAGCGACATTGTTCAATCTATTCATTGAAAGAAGCAACTACAGTTGAAGTAAAATACAAAGCGATATTGGGTAATGTTCTAGATATTACGTAACCAATTGCTCTTGCCCTATTTCGCCTTCGTTACTACGGACAAAGCTAATTCTCTCCCACAGTTATGAGTGTAGGTACTGAATTTTATATTTGCAGACTAGGACACGTTTTTTAAGTTCGCAAATTGTGTCATACTAAAAATATTATTTACAGTCATGGACTGATTTATAAGATCATTTTATTTGTCTTTAAACGTAATATTTTAATATATATGTTACAGTAAATCTGATTAATTGAAAATTATTAATATTTTTACAAAATTATTAATAATAACCACATGTTTTGGTAAATGTGAATAAACGATCGAAATTTATTACTTTTACTAGTAATTATTAATAATTCACGACACATATTGGTAAAAGTTATAAAATAAATAAAAACCCAATGTTTTTTGACCAGCAGGTATTTATTTATAATATTAAACACAGTCTTACAACATAAATCTGTAAATTACTATATTTATTACTTAAACCGAAAACGAACTATTATCACAAACATAAGATCAGTAAATCAAACTAAAATTTTGCAATACCGAATTAGTTAGAACTGGGGAGCAATTTTTTAAATAACTCAATATCAAATAATATCAAAATTAATCCAAAAAGACCATGGACCTTCAGTCTATGGAGAAAGCATAGAGGGCAGGAGACAGGCTTAGCCGGTAAGAGTCCATCACTACCCAAACTACGTGACGTAGTTTGGGTATCCATGAGGATTCCGACTCCTGCCTAGAAACAAAAAAAAACCTTAGCCTAACCTAAACCTAAACTAAACAACTAACTAACCCTAAACAAATTACATGCGCGTGCTTTTAAAACAATAACACCGAGCCAGCTAACTAACGCGTCGGCTACGCGGTTCCCTCGCGTGGCATCCCACCCGCACCTCTCGCACGTCGCACACAACGCCCCGCCCCGCAACCCTTGGCCACTTATTACATTTATCACTACTAGGGTTAAATTATTAATAAAAACCGACAAAAGTGATTAATTTATCACTTTAACCTCGACTTTTGGTAATTATTAATAATAATAGATAATTATTAACAATCTTCAATTATTCACTCTTACCGTTACATATACATAGACTGAGCACATAGATTCAATCATAATGACTCAATATATCTGCATAATATCCATAGGTAAATTTTACTAATTCACAGATTACTTTGGGCTAGTAAAAATCTAATAAATTATCACTATTTTTTTCTAAGATTTTCGCGAATCTCACTCATTGATTAAAACAACTTTTAGGATTGTATCGCGTTTATTTATTATTTATTTATATTTATTTCCCGACGACTCGTGAAAATGATCTCTGTAAAGAGTTCGAAACGTCGGGAAATAAATATAAATAAATAATAAATAAACGCGATACAATCCTAAAAGTTGTTTTAATCAAATTATCACTAGTTGTTAATTAAAAGTTTAAAAATTAGTTTAAATATGATGATGATATATGAAATTATCAGAACTATTTTGACGATTTCGATCTTTCATCGCAAATACTGCGAAAATATTTCGGAAATAAAAAGCTCGAGTGTAAGTCACAACTGGCCTTTTTGACTTTTTATATCTAAAACACAAAATGTCGTGATTGAGAATTAGTGATGGAGAATTTATTTGAGAATAAAGTGACAGTAAAATGATCGGGTAGGAAACTAAAAGATGGCGCTGATATGGATAGACATTTGCCATTAATAAATCATAGAGTATGCCGAGGAATAAATGATTCTGTCTACATCATCAATTTTTAAGGACATATAATTAAAGATGTTGAACGATTAATTAAATAGTTTACTATTGCAATTACATCTAACAACATACAATTAAACTTTTAGCATTTGAAACAGTTGAAAATTTAATCCTGTCGTTAAATCAAACTAACAAAATGGCCGGTTAGTTGCGATTTCTAACTATTCAGTGCTATTCACTTTTGATATTCATTTTATTTGAAACTCGTGCTAAAACTGTCTCAATTATTTATGTGCGCAGATGCTACCGATGTCATCAGTTCAAGGAATCTGTGACACGAACACCGTGCTAACTTGAATGTGAATTTATTTCGCCGATATTGAAAATATTTATGCACTTTGTACAAATTTTAGTGTTTATTATCGAATTCAAATTTAATTGAGTATTTGTGTGATTATATTGAGTAACTAACTGACCCGAAATTTATTTCGACTCGGAAGCAATAAGCAAAGGAGTTATTTGAAAAAATGTAGCCGCAGCTACTCCTTAATATACCATCTATCTGCCAATAAAAGTCTCGTCAAAATTGGTTCAGCCATTTCAGAGATTACCCGGAACAAACAGACAGACAGACAGTAATTATAAAGACAGAAATTATTTGAATATTACAAACAGATACCTCAATTTTATTTATATGTACAGATGTATAGATTTCAACTTTCAAACCAGAGACAGTTTTTATTTAATAAAATTTATTTACGCAGGGTACAGTTATGTTTAGTTTTACTTTAGTCGTGTTGCCTAAAGTACAATCTTTTTTTACCAGGATTAATTGGATCCTTGGACGACCCTAGTTGCTTACCATTAGCTTTGCTAATCCGTTTGCTATAAGACGTTTGTATAAGTCAAAGACATGATATATTTATAAGTAAACTAAATGTAAAAAGATATATATATATATATAAGATAATATGTTATATTAATTCTTGTAAAACAGTAAACTCTATATGACAAATGCCAACAATATTTATAGCGCTAGTTAAAATACCACAAATGTAACATCATGGTATTCGATTCACTAAAACAGCATATAAATAAATTAAAAGAACATCAAAAGGGAAGGACATTAAAAATCGCTTTCATGTTTATAAAACGTACAAAAAGTCCATAAACACAGGCCGCTAATGGCCTCAAATAACATTTAAAATAGCAGCGAGTGGAAAACGATTTTTAAAGTCATAAATTTATAAGTAAACTTTCAAAATCAACGAGACGTGTCTTATTTTTTTTTAAGTATTCAAACTTGGAACGAACCGTTTCTTTTTTTTAAATTTAGAACGTTTATTTTTTTAGTGACGCTTCATTGCGTGCGCTACTTAATGCTGTTATATATATATATCGTTTTTTTTAAATTCAGTCTGCGCACTTTATTTAGTTCACTGTCAGCTGTCAATTAGGTACGAAGTTGTTGAAGTTGTAAATTGTGTTCAACTTGGTAATTTTACAGCGATGATGGGAGTTGTATTTATAAAGTGTACTCATAATATCGATTCATAAGGTAGATAAAATATTTCATTACAGCTTTTTTATTTCTTTAAGGAGGTATCGACAGTCAGATATCGACAGTTCGAATCATGATTCAAACCCGTGTTCTGAAGCGGGGTTCTCGACCAGTGGACCGAGACTATTGAATTACATGGTATATCTTATACATTATTGTAACAATTAAATTATTTGGTTAGTAGAGATTTAAACTACTGCTTACACCCAGATTAGTGGAATAGATTAGTTCGTACAGCATACACAATTTTATCCTAACAGATTTTTTTTATGTCAGATTTAATTAATTTAATAAATTTAAGAATTCAATTAATATTTAAAGCTTATATACATATATATAATATTAAAAAAAAAATACAGATTCTGTCAATCTTTCACATCCAATTTCCGTTGTTCCGTTGTCTGTTCCTATCTCGTGTTACATGAAAGCCTCTTATTTCCTTTGGGATTAGACGATTGTTTACCACTGCTACCGTTGTTTCGCCAAAATGACAGGCAAGATTTACACAAACCGACTATGTATGTATGTTTGTTTGTAGTAACAACCCCGAGGTTATTTTCATGATTTCAAAGTAAATATTGTTCTCTGATCCATTTAATTATGAATAGTGTTATGAACTAACAGATGGTTTATGTAGATCTTAAAGCTGAAATATATTAACTAACTATGAATTCAGCATTTGTGTATCCATTTTTTTTTCCAATTTTATGCTAGCCTTTTTTATTAATAAATTATATTTTTTCATATCTAAATCAATATTTAGTATCAAATTTGTGTAAATATTATAACTCTTCACTAAAAATAGTTGTTACTTTCTACAACATTACCTAATAACCCCGAAGTAGAGATAGCACGCTGTATCTGTCTTGTTCATATTCGATTTTTTTTTATGGCATAGGAGGACAAACGAGCAAGCGATTAGCAACCTGCGCCGCCCATGGACACCAGCAACACATATAGTGTTACTGTTGCGTTGCCGGCCTTAAATATAGTAGGATAGGAATGGATGAGGAAGAGGGGGTAGGCCTACGGGTACCTGTCTCACCAAACGAAATGCGGCATGAGCCACATTACGTCGATCTTCTGAGATGTCGTGTTATTTCACCGGTCGTTCCATCGGTGAAATAATATGACCCATTCATGCAGCGAACTGCTTGACTCTACCACTGCTACTGCTTACTACAGAAACTATATGCTAACTATAGCAAGAATCTATATTGCCACAAATAAAAACAACATGGAATTTCAAATAAAAAACACTCAAAACATTTATAAACATCTGTTATTGCTTTAAATAACTCTTGCACTAAACACTTTTTGAAGTAATAAATTTGATTGACGAGACTCGAGATCAACATGTCATTTCCGACTCCACTCATCATACAACATTTAACTTTATTTTACTAATTTTAAAGTTGAAATTGATTGTGCTATGTTCAGTTTTTGTTTTAGATTTGAATCTCGAACTATGTTGGTGTTATTACCATGTTTCAGTTTATTAGCAATTGTCAAATTATGAGTTTACTTCAAACAAATTTAATGTTTTAACTAGAGTTGAAAATTTGTTGTTAACTTAATAAAATGACCACCAACTACATAGCTTTTAATTTAATGGTATTGTTTTGTAACAAGTATTTAACTATCCTTATTTTTTGTATTTATTTAGAAAGGGCATGCTGGTTCGGACATGTAGAAAGAAAGGATGATGCAAGATTCACTTAGCAGATATCCAATGCAAAAGAGGATGGATGTAGGAGTCGAGGACGGCCAAGACACACATTCCATGACCAAATAGAACGTGTTCTGGAAGAAGGTTATGTTAGGAGCCTGAAAAATCGAAACACGTGCATGAAAAGAGTTATGAAAAGCAACGAAGCGAGTGAGGCCTGTAAGAATCGTAAAGGCGTAAGGCCCTCTGCTCTATCTGCCTACCCCGCAATGCATTTGGCGTGAAGTTATGTATGTATTTACCCTTTTTAGCTCTATCTGTAAATTTAAGCGATGTGTGCATGTGACAATTTTACGTTTTTTGTGACTTTTTATTTATTCGTAAGGACTGTGGCAAGACAATATAAAAAAGACGATTTATTACTACTGGTAATGTTTTTAACGTATAGTAATCTTATTAATTGAGTGTAATTTATTTTATTATTAGTGAAAACATAATTAAAAGAATTATTACAATTATGCATTAACGAAATTAGATCATAAGTCACTATTGACTTGCAAATAAAATGAAAATCAAAAATATCATTTCAAAAATTGGGAAGTTCTGAGTTGAAAATACAAATTTTGCAATTCGAAAATATGTGAAAAAATATGTGACAATGACAAAACACGTATTAGTTTACTAATTAATTTTGGTGTGGGTTACTTAGTAGAGTTACTTTCATTACAATATAATTACAGGATAAAATTTTCAACAAAGTTAATCAAACTAAGAAATTCATTATAGATACTGGTTTCACGGGCTCTAACTACTGTCCAAATAAAAAAAAGTATTTAAATTTAATACAGGAAACTATATATTCAATGTTCAGAAATTCACAAAGAATAAAATGTGTTTTTCTTAAGAAAGACGATTTCGTCACATCCGCTAATAAAACAGTATCCGGTTATTTTTCTTACTGTTCCATGATGAAGTCAGTTATAATTAGCTTGCAACAATTTACAATAATATCCCAGGAAGTTAATTGCATTATTAATATAAATATTGCGGGAAAATTCTGTAAGTAGCGGCTTCTATTAGATAGCCATACATCAAGATTTTTTTTGTTTATTTTCGAGCCCAATAAGGGCGTTATGTATCTGCACGAAAAATATTCTTGTGTAGTGTGTTTCTTTTATGAGAAATTGGGACCAATGAACAAGTGGGTCGCGATAGTTAGTGACTAGAGCAGCCACCTAGACCTCCGCAACAATTAGTCAGTAGTCAAACAGTAACTTTTCCATATTTATCACACAGTTTTGTAAAGATTTTTGAAAAATGCTTGCCACCCAAATTGAAACTCTCTAATTCCATACTCCTAAATATAAAATTAACGTACCAAACTAAACTCTAATCTAGACGAATAATAATAACAAATAAATATCGACAATCGACAAATAAACGGAACAAATTCAATTTTCAGTAAATATAAACAGTCAACATGTCTCTTCAGTAGGTAATTGAAAACAAAAAAAGGCAGAGTTATTTTCGTATTAACAATATTACTGTTGTAATAACATTAAGGGCGATATTACATATTTAACGTTTGACCTCGGAAAACTTTTGCGAATACACATAAATTAAAATGACATGGGTACCACATAATACTGTCGCATTACAGCAAACAAATATGTACATAGAGGGACTGGAAATTTAGAAAATGCGTAGCTGTCAGAACATTCTGACTTTATATACCTATTATGGGACTTCATATTGCCTACATTTATAAATTTTATAATGTATTATAGACATATCCAATTATGATTACAGTAAACATTATTTATGATAATATCGTGATTATTTTTATGGAGAATGGAGGCAATTTCTCGAGATACTATCAACGTGAAGTTAAAGATGACTAAAAGTTTTAACCTATATTTATATCATTGAGTTAATTATATGGTTGAACCGAACTCAAGAATTACTGATCCTATTTAAAACATTATTTCATGTTAGGTAGTGTCATAAGTTTGCCTATATTAAAGCATATTAGCTAGTACAGGTTATATATTATCAGGCTACGACTAATTGCTACCGATCATGAACTCTTTTATTAGTAAAAGTAATAATATAAAATAGCGTTATGAACCGTGAATAAATAATAAGAAATTATATAAATAATAACAACACACAGTGATACAGTCTTGTGTATACCACGACCTCTCCGAATATCGGCGTGAAGTGGCTCGTGCCGCGTTGTGTTTTGTGAGAGAAGGTGTGGTTACCGGAGGCCCGATCCCCTTTCACCTTTCTTTCCCCCCATAAAGGACGGCAACCCACCACGGTGTTCATGGACGGTGAATAGTTGCTTGCCATTAGTTGCCCGCTTGCTCGTTTGCCCCCCTATCCCATAAAAAACCACACACAAACTGTATTTGATGTTGTTTAAGTTCTAAATAATTTTATTCGTTTTTTTTTTCAAGTCGATGGTTCAGAGTTTAAAGAGACGTCACGTTAAACTATCCCACAGAATGATTCCACGTATTTCGATCAGATTTTAGCTTTCATTTCTTTTATACACGTAGAGAAATCGGAATGAACCAGCAACTTTTAAAGGTAGCTCTCGGAAACTGGGTAGCTACATAACTTAGAGTATCACAGGAATGAGAAGCTTTTGAACCTATCTATTTAGATTAAAACTATTTACAAACCAAAATTTAAACGCTCAGGTATATGGTATATTTCTTTATATTAATTTCAATTACTCTTGTAATTATCGAGAAGATTGTAACTTAAACGTTAATAATATCATTAAATAAAAATTAAATTAAACATAAGAAAGAGTGGTAGAGCCACGCAGTTCGCTACATGAACGGGTCCTCTCGACCGGTGAAATACTACGAATACCTCCCAGAACATCGACGCAATGGGGCTTATGCCGCACTTCGCTCGGTGACAGATGTTTGCTTACTTATGTATGATGTATATGTGATGATGTATTTATGCTTAGTGTTGCCCGTTTGCTGCCTCAACCCATAAAATGCATTGATCATTGCCAAAATTAGAGCGCTGATACAAAATTTTCGTATTGATTTAATAATAAAGCGATTTTTGCATAGAATGTAATATTCGTGTCAGAGTAACACAATTTTTTTTTTTAATATGCCGCATTTCCGGCTGAACGAACGAATGAACTGTATTCTGCCAATTTTTAAATCCAATATTTGCTAACTAATCACCTGTCCCCTACCCGTGTCAAACCATCAACATTTCCCTAGGGATTACACGATTGTATGAGCGTACTCCAGTTTTTGATAGAAGCGACATTGCGATCTTTATTGTAGTAATTTATTGCGTAGATTAATTGGCAACACCATTTTTAATTATTTGAAGCATACTAGAGCCGGACGGAATGGTTTGTGATTGAGTGTTATATTTATATATAGTTTTTATATGTAAGCTTCACGCTTTTATATTCCTAGAGTGCAAGCAGTGGTTCCCCTATAATGCATTAAATAGAAATACACCTTGCTATTACTCTTTCACAGTTAAGGTTAATAAAGCGCATGTAGCTAATATTATGTTATGTTAGCTAATGTTAATAATATTTCATATCACAAGTAGGCAGCGGTATTTACGCCTCGATACAAAATGGCATATATGGCAACTTAAGGCAAAATATTGGCAGGAGTTCTTCTTCGAAGTAATTAATATAATTAACGCATAACTTCCGAAAAACACAGTCAGGATTCAAACCAGAAACTTATTCTTCTTCATTCAGTCGGGCCTCGTGGTGCATTAGTAATACTACCGGCTGCAGGGTTCGATTCCCACCCGAGCACAAATATTCGTGATAAACATGAATATTTGTGTCGTGTCTGGGTGTTTTTCTATGTATTATAAGTATGTATTTACATAAGAAAAGTATATTTGAATTAATATCCGTTATCTAGTATCCATAACACAAGCATTTAGTTGCTTAGCTTGGAACTAGAGGGCGCTATGTGTTGTGTGTCCAAGGTATTATTATTATTCTTGATTCATGAGCAGTGTGCTGAACCATCAGGCCATAGGAAAAACAAATAATTCACAATGAATTATTTTACAATGACTAGACAAAAAGCGCATGACATTTTTTTTGCAGACTGTACCGCAGGCGGTATTTATTTTCAAGTTAGTGACGACGAACGGTGTCGAGGCGCAACTCAGCACGTTCATTTGATTCAGAATGGATATTTATTTTCCCGGCGTAGCGTTTGTAGAGAGCTATTGACACACAGAAACTAGATATCACAGACCTGGGAAATATAGAATGAATAACTACAGGCCTACAGATACAGATATAAAAATACATTTTGTTCATCTGCAGCTATCGACGGGTAACAAAAGATAACGTATTTACGTATTTTTTTTGATAAGTTAAAAATTCCCCCTCGTTGCACCTATTAAAATTGATCAATCTTCCAGACTTTTCAATAGATGGCGCTACCCATTACAACACGCCGAGCATAATTTTGTTAGTTATTTTTGAACTAGAAGCGGGATTGCTGACTCATTAGGTCAAAACTTTATTCGATCCTTCCTAGAAGAGATGGGGTAGCACTATTCTCTACAGCAAAGCGTTTAAAAAAATTAAAAATAGTAGTTATGAATAGTCTCGGTGGCGCAGTGGTCGAGCACACGGCATCCACAGGCCCGGGTTCGATTCCTGACACTGGCTCACACCAATGACTTTTCGAAATTGTTTTCGGAAGTTATGTGTGATAAATATCGATGACTGAAAACTTTGTGCCCGGTATGGCAATAGGTTCGCCATCTCTTCCATTTGGGACGTAAACATAACGGCGAGACGAGGCTTAACAGCCGCTGCCTACACCTTGGGGTAACAAAAGGCGTGAAGTTATGTTATTATAATATCTAGCCACGGTTAGCTTATCATCAATAACTAGATGCTCTTAACTGAAAAATTGTAATTAACAACAATTTGACTTGAAATAAAAGCAGTAATCCTTTAAAACAATATCACAATGATAAGACACCAAAGGCTGACATTTTGCTTTTCACCACAGATTTATTTTAAGCAAGTCATTATTAGGGTTGCATGGCGTTTTAAATATTGATTACATAAACCCATTAATATTAACACGTTGTAACTTCCTTTTGCATGTAAATGTCCCTGGTGGTGTGCTGGTAGGCTGTAGGCTGTAATTTACTTCATTATTTAAATTTATTCTCGTATAACTAGTATTTTAGAAGTTTAACTTTGATTGCTTCGGCTGTGGTTTGATTAGTGTGATATTTGTAAAGTTTTTTTTTTCCCTAACTTTAACTCATTTTTATGGTATCAGGTTTTTGTTTTCATACAAATGAACCTAAGAACCGTCTCTATGGCCTAGTTTTAGGAAATTTGAGTAATGTTTGAGAGGTCCTGAGTTTGTTAAATGAAATAGAATTTATAAATATCAATATCTAAGAAAATTTATATTAATATAAAATAACATAACATAACATAACTTCACGCCTTTTGTGACCCGAAAGTGTAGGCAACAGCTGTTAAGTCTTCAAAAGGCGTGGAGTCCAATCTAGGTTCACACCAGATTTTTTTCGGAAGTCATGTATGATAAATATCGATAACACAATATCACAACTAAATATCTGACAACATCGTGGCAAGGCACTAGGTTTCGCCACCTATACCGTTTAAGACGTAAAAATTCGGCTAGTCGACTATTAACAGCTTACACCTTCAGGGAGAAAAAAATGTAATAAGTTATAAAAAATATAATCAAGGTACATTCATAACTCTGATGATTGTTGAACAAAGATTAAGTAAGTTTTTCACTTGCTTTTCAGTTCTCTACATATAACAAAAGTACACTGGGAGTTAAACCAATAAAGTTCATCAACTTTATTTGTGTCAACGAAACCGTGCAGACATGTTTCCATCTGTGTTTACTGCATACTTTAGCAAACATGGTATTAGTTATAGCACCTGCTACAATGTCGTAACGTTTGTGAGGAGATTTATCTCCGCAGACTGTGTTCTATGAACTACTTTTGAATTTATTAATAAACATACATACATAACTTACGCGATGTTCCTAGCAGGGTGGGTAAGTCAAAGTCAAAGAAGCTTTATTTTTATAGATCTTCAAAGACACTTCAAAATAGTCAACGTACCACATTTAACTAATTACATACATCCATACATACATAACTTCACGCCAAATCCCTTGCGGGGTTGGCAGAGAGAACAGAGCGCCATAGGGCACGATTCTTACACGCCTCACTCGCTTCGTTGACATTCATGACTCTTTTCATGCACGCGCGTCGGTTTTTGAGGCTCTTAACATCACCTTCCTTAACATGACCAAATAGAACGTGTCCTGGAACGTTCTATTTGGTCATGGAATGTGTGTCTTGCCTGTCCTCGACTCCTACATCCATCCGCTTTTGCATTGTATATCTGCTTAGTCAGTCTTGCATCAACCATTATTTCTACATGTCCGAACCATCGGAGCATGCCCTTTCTTACTTTTACACCGACACTCTCTTTCAAACCAACTTCCTTCCGTACAACCTTGTTTTCTACGCGGTCAGCGAGAGTCACTCCGCAGATTTTGCGTAGTGCCCTCATTTCCACCGCGTTTATTCTACTTTCATGCACACTCTGCCATACCCAGCTCTCGCTTCCATAAGCTAGCGTTGGGAACAGGACTGCATTGTGGATTGCTAGCTGGGCTTTTCTGCTAATGTTTTTTGCGCCCAGAAATCTGCCCAACGCTCCATTTACGCTATTTCCTATCGCCACTCGTCTTTCTACATCCGCGGTGTACCTTCCATCTCTGCTAAAAGCGCATCCAAGATATACAATTTCATTCACCTGTTCCAGCACTACATCATCAACCATTATCTTGCATCAGTTCTGGATTCCTCCCTTTCATTCATCATCATCATTTAACTAATTATTTAAAATGAAATCCTTAAACACGAGCGCTTGAGGAAAGTGCCTCAGTGGAACAAAAAAATATGAACTCAATCGCAACGAGCGGCCCGATTCCAAGTGTAGGGGCTATCATGAGAAGAATCGGGCAAAAAAGAGAACAGAACGCCATAAGGGACGATTTTTGTACACCTCACTGGCTTTTTTACTCGAAAAGTCTTATCATACATGTTCGCCGATTTATAATGATCTCCTGACATCACCATCCAAGGACTTGAGACCAAGGACTTGAAACAATAACCAGTTTCTTTTTAATACCTTTTTATTAGAAGAATAGAAATTATCCAATAGAATATATCCATCTTCTGTAAGGTAAACGAGGTCTCATGTAACTTTAGTTCTAAGCATTTCTGTTACTGATTAACAGCTTCAGGATCATTTCAAATAAATACATAAAAAAACATTGAAAAAAAAACCAATTGAGATTCGAATATGGTTTTTATGGGATAGGAGGGCAAACGAGCAGGCGTGTCACCTGATGGTAAGCAACCTAGGTAAGTGTCCATGGACACCAGCAACACATATAGTGTTATTGTTGCGTTGCCGATCTTTAAGGGATAGGGGATAGGAAAGGATCGGGAACGGGGGTGGGCCTACGGGTGCCTCTCTCACCGAACGAAACGCGGCATGAGCCACTTTACGTCGGTCTTCTGAGAGGTCGTGCTATTTCACCGGTCAAGCCGGCCCATTCATGCAGCGAACTGCTTGGTTCTTATTTTGTATTAGTAATTTATAAATTTTATTCCAATACATTTAAAAGATGTTCGTAAAATATCGTATGAATTTCATTGAAATATATATTTACATGCACAGCCAGTAGAACAAGTTTTGTGTGCATACAAAATAAGTACACGTGTGTATTTACTTACATGATTTTTGAAATTTAAATTTTATATTCAATCAAAGTATATACACTGGTATGCAAATGTGTTAAATCAAAACGATACCAGAACATTGTGAATTATTCATGTCAAATATTACCATTACGAAATGAGGATTTATGAATTTGTTTTTCATTAATCAGAAGTAGGTTTTTGTTTTCCATTTTAGATGGTATTAATAAAAGATATAATTGAATACATCTTTTCATGGTATAGGAGGGCAAACGAGCAGGCGTGTCACCTAATGGTGAGCAACAAACCCCATGGACACCTAAAAACTCTCTTACCGATCGAAACGCGGCATGAGCCACTTTACGTCGATATTCTGAAAGGGCGTGGTATTTCACGGGTCGAACCGGCACATTCATGCAGCGAACTATGTGGCTCTACCGCTGTAAGAATATTTACTTTTCTTAAAGTAATTCATTGAAAATACTGAACTTACAAATGAAAGCAGGATCCCCAATAACTCAAGTGGCAAGCATGCGTATATGACAAGAGTTTTTAAAGTCAAAGAAGCCACTGATGTCTATAAGAATTGTGTTTTATGAGGCACTTTTATTTCTACCAACCCCGTAAAGAATTTAGCGTGAAGTTAAACAAGCAAGTATAAATAAATGCCGTGAGGTAAGGCTCTAGAAAATAGTGGCGACTAATGACTACATAACTTTTCGCCCTTTATCCTTAAATTATGCTTCGACACGCCGAATATTTTTGTCCTATGTTTACCATAGAAAAGGCTGAAGATGTCACAGATATGAAGGTATAACCTATTTCACTGTCCAGATCTTCCTAGCTTAATTTTTTTATGATAGAGGGGGGCAAACGAGCTTACGGGTCACCTGATGGAAAGCAATCACCGCCGCTCATGGCGTCTGCAATACCCGGGGCATCACATCAGCGTTGCCGGCCTTTGAGATGAGGGTAGGCTCGTTTCTTGGAGGTTCCTAGGTCGTAGCGGTCCGGAAATAGCGTCGCCGGTAACTGGTTCCACAAGGGAACAGTGCGTGGCAAGAAGTGTTTTCTGCACAAATATTGGCTCAGTCGATAAAATCGAATATATAATTAGAAATTTCTTTACGTAACCTTAAATATTTAAGCATTCTACTAATTAAAATTTACCGATCAGTTCACAGTAATTATAAATAGTATTATTATATCGTGTTCACGAGAAAAATAATGGATCATTATTTTTAATTTTAAAGACAAATATTTAAAAATTTTTTTTTATGGGATAGGAGGGCAAACGAGCAGGCGTGTCACCTAATGGTAAGCAACACATCCAGTGTTACTGTTGCGTTGCCAACCTTTAAGGGATAGGGGATAGGAAAGGATGGAGAAGGGGGTGGGCCTCCGGATTCCTCTCTCACCGAACGAAACGCGGCATGAGCCACTTTACGTCGGTCTTCTGAGAGGTCGTGGTATTTCACCGGTCGAGCCGGCCCATTTATACAGCGAACTGCTTGGCTCTACCACTGTAAAATCATAATATTGACTGTACATAATAACATTGTAGGAAAGTTGAAACTGTACATTGAATATATTTTGTTTTCATGACATGACATGACATGATCTACAATCAATAACGAACCCAAAAATATATTTTTTAGAATTTTCACCTGTGTATCTGTTTGTCTGTACGTTTGTTACGGGTAAACTCTAAAAGTACTACATGCTTTTAATCTAATTTTGCTTAAATATAGCCAAGAGGTCAGTTCAATACATAGACTAAATATTATCACGCTATCACTAAGGGGGGGTGAGCATTGAACCCTTATAGCGGGCAACAGCTAGTACTATATATTATTATAATTTTGAAGCTAGGCTGAAGGTATTTTAACTAACTCTCATTGTTTTGATATTTTTTTAGGCTACTTGTTTTGGTAACACCACCATATTAACAGTAAAAAAGAAAAGCTAATTACCTAAAGTTGAGTTCAGATTTGGAATAGGTATTCGTGGAAGAGTTTTATATGGAATAGGGACTCAAACGAACAAGTGTGTCACCTGATGGTAAGCAACTAACGCCGCCCATAGACAACTGCAGCACATATAATGTTACATCTGCATTGTCGGCCTTTAAAATCATATAGGTAATCGTCCTAAGTGGGATAGGAAGAGGAGAGAGGAAGGGGTTGGGCCTCCGGATACCCTTTCTGACCGAGTGAAACGCGGCATGAGCCACTTTAAATATTCTGGTTGGTCGTGGTTTTGGACCGTTATGTAAATTTTATGATATTTAGGTAAGAATAGAATAGACACAATAGACACTATTGAAAGAATATTTTATACTATGAAGTACAACAAAGTGTAATCATAATTTTCCTGCCATTATCTCACTCTAAGTGGGTTCGGCATAACATCACCCTTTTTCATTATCTTCTATTACTTGTCGTCTCCACACTTAAACCCTTGATACTCATATCAACTTTTACACAGTCCTTCAATTCCTTTTTTACCTTCCTCTGCTCACAGTTGTTCTCATCAGCGACTATGCTAATAATATAACATAACTTCACGCCTTTTTCTACCTGACCCTAGACAGCGGCTTTTCAGCCTCGTCTCGCCGTTACGTTTACGTTCCAAATGGAATAGGTAGCGAACCTATTGTCATAAATAATGCTAATAAAATACAAATAATATCATAACTATACAATCAAATATATGTTTCAATACAATTACATTTTGATAATTATATCTATTAAAAAAATATATAACCATCCAAACACATAACGTAACATAACATAACTTCACGTCTTTTTCTACCCGAATGTGTAGGCAGCGGCAGTTAAGCCTCGTCTCGCCGTTATGTTTACGTCCCAAATGGAATAGATCGCCACCTAAATTTTCCTTACCTATTGCCATACCGGGCACAAATTCATCAGTCATCGATATTTATCACACGTAACTTCCGAAAATTTCGAAAAGTCATTGGTGTGTGCCAGGATTTGAACCCACTACTTCTTGAATCAGAAGCGGAGCGCTAGCCACTTCGCCACCGAGACTGTTATAACCATCCAATTTTAAATATAAGATTTGAATGGTGTATTATTATATATTATTTTAGGCGCGTGAATCAAGTACGCACCTATCCACTTAAACGTGAAGCGTAGTCAGAATGGAATATTCAAATAAGGGCTCCACAAAGGAGCTAATTATAATGAAAAATATTATAAACGGAATGATCTGAATTTCAAATTTTCATATTCCTTTTATAATATATAACAAAATTCCAAAAGATCCCCTCATGATTGATTATAAATAACTGTAGTACCTTTTATCAGTATCGTAATAGGTTAAAGTTAAATTGACTTACAGTGAGTACCTTACATTTGAAGCGATATGGAATCAAAAAACAACATAACGTAAATTCACGCCTTTTTCTACCCGAAGAATGATTGAAACTGTACAAATTTGTAAATGCTTTTTATAAAAATAATCCTTGATGAATTCAAAATCAATAAATGAAATGTGTTCGCGGATAAAATTTTCAACTACGTGATAATTTTTAACAGTGGTAGAGCCAAGCAGTTCGCTGCATGAATGGGCCGGCTCGACCGGTGAAATGCCACAACCACTCAGAAGACCGATGTAAAGTGGCTCATGCCGCGTTTCGTTCGGTGAAAGTGGTACCCGGAGGCCCACCCCCCTTCCCCGTACTTTCCTATCCCCTATCCCTTAAAGGTCGGCAACGTAACAGTAACGCAATATGTGTTGCTGGTGTCCATGGGCGGCGTTGGTTGCTTACCATCAGGTGACACGCCTGCTCGTTTGCCCTTATATCCCATAAAAAATACCTAATTATATCTATTCGGTATCATCTGATAATCTTATCATTATTATCTAATGCAATCTTGATTAATTTTAATCAGAGAGAGTGTTTTTTGTTCAATATCTGAAGTAAACATCATAAAAATCAGCGGCTATTATTATTCGATGCATGAAATGAATTATCCCATCTCAAAAAATAAAGCGATATAGAGTGGAGCTTTTTGATATACAATTAATTACTAAGAGTCATAAAGATCTACCGGAGTCACGTACGGTGATGGGTTACTGGTGACTTCCTCTCAAAAAATTCACGCAAACTGACTCATGCCGCTTTATTTCAGTGAGATAGGTATTCTAAGCGCCATCCCAATTCCTCCTCACTTCCCACTCCAAACCTCTCCCTATCCTATCTTAAAGGATGGTAACACTAAAATGATATCTTGCGCTAACTGCGCTTAAACAGTAGTAGAGCCAAGTAGTTCGCTACATACCTCTCAGAAGATCTACGAAAAGTTGCTCATGCAGCGTTTTTGTTCGGTGAGACATGAACCCGGATGCCCACCTCCCATCCCCATACTTCCCCGTCCTACTACCTTAAGGGTCGGCAACGCAACTATAACACTTCATGCGTTGCAGGGGTCCATAGGCAGCGCTGGTCACTTACCATCAGGTGACACGCATGCTCGTTTGCCCTCCTATCCAATAAGAAAGTCACTGTCCACCAGGTAATCTGCTTGCCTCCTATCTCATAAAAGAAACCAGAGCATTTTGTGAGTATGTATTCAAAATCGGTTTCTCTGAACTAGAAATCATGATTGACCATGATGTGACATACCGGAAAAATTGGGACTTTAGGTACGGCGCAGCACACAGAAAAACAGTTTATATAAATATGTATATTTCTGAATAGAAAATATATATAAACATAACTTCACGCCTTTTATTACCCGAAGGTGTAGGCAGCGGCTGTTAAGCCTCGTCTCGCCGTTATGTTTACGTCCCAAATGGAATAGGTGGCGAACGTATTGCCATACCGGGCACAAAGTTTTCAGTTATCGATATTTATCACACTTAACTTCCGAAAAAGAATTTCGAAAAGTCATTGGTGTGAGCCAGTGTCAGGGTTCGAACCCGGACCTCTGGATCAGAATGTGCTCTCCCACTGGACCACCGTGACTGAAAATATATACATAGGAAAGTATTCATATATCTATTATATTTCTCAGGTGAAACTTCCTTTCATAGGTAAACTATTTCACCGTAAACTCCTTTAAAATTCATTGAAAGACTTTTTCTCGTAGCTGTCCACATTTTTCTTTTTTTTGCTGCTCCCCCAAGAGCGTCGAACGTGATATTTCTTATGTCTCCGATAAACTCGACGACGTTTTCCCGGTGCAAGACTTATTCTGTTGAACAGTTTCTTATTTTCTGTGTTGTATTTTTAAATTTATTTTCATTCTTTACTGTTGGTTATAAAAAATGATTTTGTTTCTTTTTTAGTCTCGGTGGTCCAGTGGTCGTACGCCCCGCTTCTGAATCCAGAGGTCAGAGGCCAGAGGCGTTCGAACCCTCACATTGGCTCACACCAAGGATTTTCAAAATTAATTTCGTAAGTTATGTGTGAGAAATATCGATGACTAAAAACTTTGTGCCCGGTATGGCAATAGGTTCGCCACCTATTCCATTTGGAATGTAAACATAACGCCGAGACGAGGCTTAACAGCCGCTGCCTACACCTTCGGGTAGAAAAAAGGCTTGAAGTTATGTTCTTTTTGTTGAAAAGATAGTTATTTAATAATGCTGGTTATATAATAGGTAATATTAGGAGCCTCAAAAATTGACGCGCGTGCTTGAAAAGAGAGAAAGTCAACAAAGCGATTGAAGTGTGTAAGAATCGTGCCTTATGGCACTCTGTTCTCTTTGCCTACCCCGCGAGGCATTTGGCGTGAAGTTATGTATGTATGTATACTTATTTAGAACATATTGCCTAGCATCCTCTTATTAAATGATAAAAGCTAATCTTTTCTATACATATATAGCAATATGAAATCAATATATTACACTGGGTTCGAAATGAGCCACAGACTATTAAGATCATACGTATCTTGAGCGCTCTCACTAATGTGTTAGGTCTAATGTTATATGGAAGCAATTTTCGGAGTACTCCGATATCATCAAATCTGTAATTAGATATTTGCTATATATGGTACAGCTATATTTCTTATTTATTCATTTTATTTCTATTTCTTTAGCCATATTAAAGATGGCTTTGTTAAAAATTATGTTTAAAATTAATTTATAAAAATAATCGGTGCTCTAGCAAAGTATAATATAAAGTATGTATATTTCACACATCAAACTCAATGCACATTGCATATTGCTTACTCGACCTGGTTTCTGATACTGTTTCTCTTTTATTTTTATGGGATAGGAGGGCAAACGAGCAGGCGTGTCACCTGATGGTAAGCACCAACGCCGGCCATGGACACCAGCAACACATATAGTGTTACTGTTGCGTTGCCGACCTTTAAGGGATAGGGGATAGGAAAGGATGGGGAAGGGAGGTGGGCCTCCGGGTACCTATCTCACCGAACGAAACGCGGCACGAGCCACTTTACATCGGTCTATTGAGAGGTCGTGGTATTTCACCGGTCGAGCCGGCCCATTCATGCAGCGAACTGCTTGGCTCTACCACTGTTAAGATTCTCTGCTAAGATTTTAAGCTGATTGTAATTTTTGGATTTAATAATATTTAAACTTGACTGTTTTTTAAATTGCAAGTTAACCTTTACCATCAGTGCAAACTGAATGTCTAAAATTAACTGCATTTGTAATTAAAATTTGCTTTTATAACTAGAACTCTCTATAAAGACGAAGGTTTTAAAATTAATGCGCAAAGCTAATTTGCGTAGCGATTATGGGAAAAACCCCCCATAATTTCACAGGACCGGCAGTTGTGGTGCTCTATGGGGGAGGCCTACGTCCAGTAGTGGACCTTAAAAGGCTAATGATGATGATGATGAAGCTAATTTCCTTATCGGAGTGACCACAGCGAAATGTATGTATATATATATAAATATATATGGATGTTCGTATATGTATGTATGTATGAACATGCATATTTAAGTATGTTTGTATTTGGAGATATATATATATATATATAAATTAATTAACTAATGCACCTACTCAACACATTTTTCTGCACTTCCCGTGGTTGACTGTAAGAGAATGCCTCAAGGCATTAAGTCCGCCTATGTACTAAATTATTGTGCATTAAGTATAAATAAATAAAATAAATAAATAAATAGAGTATTCATATTCAAAACTTACAATTTTTTAACTCATATTTTAAATTTACCAAAAATAATGAAACAGCTTCCTATAACAAGTTTGCTGCACAGCATCACAAGCTAATTTTAGATATTGACTTTAGAAATTCCGCAACAAAATAAGTTCTTCTGCGTCTTAGTGTTTCAACACTTGAGGTTTGTTATGGTAATTATTTTTCTTGAAAATAATCTTTAATTTATTTAACCTTAGCCCCTTTAAAGTTTGTACATCACTTGAATTGCCTAATCGATATTGATATTAACTCTAGAACAAATGTTTCAAGTCTCATAATCTTTGGACCCCGGGGTCCCAATCCCCATGCCACTTCTGACCCCTTTTCAATGCCACATTAAAAGCCAGCAACCAGCCAGCCAGGAGTCGAGGACGGCCTAGACATACATTCCGGGACAAAATAGAACGTGTTCTGGAGAAAGGTGATGTTAGGAGCCTCAAAAATCGACGCGGGTGCATGAAAAGAGTTTTGAAAGTCAACGAAGCGAGTGAGGTGTGTAAAAATCGTGCCTTATGGCGCTCCGTTCTCTCTGCCTACCCTGCAAGGGATTTGGCGTGACGTTATGTATGTATGTAACATTAAGGTGACAAAAACACAATCGATTGACTTACATAAATAAACTTGGCGAAAGATTATCTTGATCGAGTTTAGTGGGAGTTCAAGAACGTGCTTAATTTACTTTGGCTACAAATAAATAGTTTAGTTTGTTATCCCAATAAATTATCCAGTACGTGATTTTCAAAATAACAACAGTTTTCCGGAGAAACTGAAAAACAAAGTTGTTAATTTCAATTATTAGAAATTATGAATGTCTCGGTGGTCCAGTGGTCAAGCACACGGCTTCTGATCTAGAGGTCCGGGTTCGAATCCTGACACTGGCCCACACCAATGACTTTTCGAAATTGTTTTCGGAAGTTATGTTTTGTAAAACTTTGTGCCCGGTATGGCAATAGGTGCACCACCTATTCCATTTGGGACGTAAACATAACGGCGAGACGAGGCTTAACAGCCGCTGCCTACACCTTCGGGTAACAAAAGCGTGAAGTTATGTTATGTGTTATGTAATATAAATCAAACACTTCATTAAAACCTCATACATATTAATGGTGGAAGTGTGTGGTATGTTTTGTGGCATATGTGTTTCTGTAATGTATCATAATTAATCGAGCCTTCACTCTTCACGGCTGCTATGATTGATTACCACCAGCTCACACAAGTCGGTCACATTCACCGACACAAATTTGTGGCTTGAAAACGGGAATGGAATATTTCAGCATCGATCATGAATGATATTCAACATTCAAGACAAGAAGCCACTTAATTTATTATTGTGATATTACACAAAAATAGTTTTGGTTTAGCACGCGGACTTCTGTTTGAAATGGAGTGAGTTATAAATTTTGACAGTGGTAGAGCCAAGCAGTTCCACCACGACCTCTCAGAAGACCGACGTAAAGTGGTTCATGCCGCGTTTCGTTCGGTGAGAGAGGTACCCGGAGGCCCATCCCCCTTTCCCCATCCTTTCCTTTCCCCTATCCCTTAAAGGTCGGCAACGCAACAGTAACACTATATGTGTTGCTTGTGTTCATGGGTGGCGTTGGTTGCTTGCCATCAGGTGACACGCCTGCTCGTTTGCCCTCCTATCCCATAAAAAAAAATAAAAAAATAAACCCTTGGACATAAACCTATAACTTAACAGAAGTTGATGTTATGTAAAACAAAGGTTCGAGCAAATTTCACTGTAAGCTTTGAATCTGTGTCTCTATGTTTTCATAAATTTTTATTTTATTTCTAAATATCGATGAATATCTAAATCTGATGATTTTAGAACTGGATAACGTGATTGCCGCTGCCAATACAATACTTTTGGGTACTAACGGTGTTAAGACACCATGTAATATTGTAATATTTTCTAAGTCCTGATTAAGTCTTACCGAGTAAAATTAAAGAAAAAATGTTGAAACAGTCAAGCCGTTGACTAAGAGAAAAAATAATCTAATATCCGTTATAAACGAGAGATTTCTACAATAAAAGTTATATTTATTATGAAAAATAGTAAAACTGTTTTAACAGTATCATAAAACAAGACTAAATATAGAGATATACCAACATTTCAAGAAGTTTTCCGTACATACCTACAAGAGTATATACCTAATCAGGTATATAACGTCACGTAAGTGCCATAAGGGTGGGGTCCATTTGCGTCTTTGACTTTCAATATTTCCTGAAAGGAGAGACAAAATACATGAGCAAGTAGTTACGAATAGCTACTCTTTTAATAAAATCAAGAGGTTTAATTAAATATTCTCACAACATTTTCATATATAATTACCTGAATCACTTGACAAATCTCCATATAATGTTATTATTATCCATAAATCCTCGGTTGTCAGACAAGACGTACAGCGCGGTGTGTCGGCTAAGCCCATAATGTTGGTAACAGGTGTACAAAGTTACATTGCAAGTGACCTGGTTAAAAATCTGTTAACCTAAATATTCTTATTTATGATTTAAGTATATTTTATATGATTGTGTATTGTCATCATGTTATAACTTCATCAAAGAGTAGATAGACAGTGGGTTTGTTCTTAATGACTTTTCGAAATTGCTTTTTTATAGTTCTTTATAATTACGTTATCGTTCTCCATGGTATCAAAGTCACCACTCGACTCTTATATCCAGACTTGATGACTTTTTAAAGTACATCTGCTTAATGAATCTTGCATCAGACATTCTTTCCATACGTCCAAACCACCGAAGGTTGTACCGCAGTTTATCTTTCTTAGGCAAACTCTTCACAGGGCCACAAGCGTGTGATTGCTGCAGCGTATGTACACCAACTCTAAACGATTTTACATCACTCAACACTACCGCACCAATTCGATTTTTAAGAGTTTTGCTGTTGTGTTCTGGCTGAAAACCGTCAAGGGAGTTATTTCAAAAATTTAAATAAGAAATCTGTAAAATGTTTCGGTTGTCCAGTGGTCGAGCACTCCGCTTCTGAATCCGGAAGTCGCGGGTTCGTATCCTGACACTGACTCATACCAATGACTTTTCGAAATTGTTTTCGGAAGTTATGTGTGATATAGATCGATGACTGAAAACTTTGTGCCCGGTATGGCAATAGGATTGCCACCTATTCCAATTGGGTCGTAAACATAACGGCATAAAGAGGCTTAACAGCCGCTGCCTACACCTTCGGGTAACAAAAGGCGTGAAGTTATGTTATGTTATGTATCTCTATAATTTCATAAATAGAACCCTTATCACGATCGTTAAATATAATTCGCTAAACTAACCATAAACAAGAAAACCGATTTTTTTTTCATTTAGTTGAGTCATTAAATAAAAATATGTTTTTGTGCTAAAATAAATGCTTAATGTCCGTCTTCTTTTTTTTATATCGTCGAACAGTTTCATAATGTTATTAAAAAAATATATCAAATTTATGCTCTTCTTGTTTGCAAATAATTAAGATTTATGGCGAATATCATGTTTACCCTCCTTTCTCAAAGGACTACTAAGGAATACTACTAGTAAATTTTCAGAAAGCTAGTAGAGAGCTGTAGAAATTTCTGTGAGTAATTGGATAATATAGGACAAAAAATGATAAAATATTGTCTACTAGTTCCTTGGTATAACAGAGTCAATATGTATATCGATTATGAAATAAACAGTCTCGGTGGCGCAGTGGGCGAGCGCACGGCCTCTGATCCAGAGGTCCAGGGTTCGATTCCAGACACTGGCTCACACCAATAAGTTTTCGAAATTGTTTTCGGAAGTTATGTGTGATAAATACCGATGACTGACAAACTTTGTGCCCGGTATGGCAATAGGTTCGCCACCTATTCCATTTGGGACGTAAACATAACGGCGAGACGAGGTTTAACAGCCGCTGCCTACACCTTCGGGTAACAAAAGGCGTGAAGTTATGTTATGTAAATAAACATAATATACATATTAAATTACCTATAAAAACTTTAAAGTCATGTGTGATATATATTTATCGATGGTATGATCGGTATGGTAATAGGTTCTGCCACCTGTTCTGTTTGGAACGTATACATAACGGCAAGTTGAGGCTCAACAGCCGCTTCGGGTAGGAAAGGGCATGACGTTATGGTATATGTAAAAAATCTTAAATGTAATTTTAAAAGAAAATGAAGGCTTTTTACGATGTATGTGTTGTCTGTTGGTGGCCAATAATAAAATATAGGCCAATCATAAATACGATTTTCACAGCAAGTAATTTTATTCAACAAATAAATATTGACGCGACACTGATTGCAGGATTTGTTTCAAATTCCATTGTTTTCCATTTTGTGTCAACAAAAGTGTGAATGGATGAATTTCATTAATTACAGATAGTTTAAAATAAGAGCCGTTACTTGTGAAAATATTTTGACGAAAAGCTATAAAACTATAAAATATGGTTGTGCACTACATACTCAGAATATGTATGTAATAATTGCCCAAGAAATTTATATGTGCTTAGTAGAAGAAAATGTATTATGAACATAACATAACTTCATATAGGTGGCGAACCTATTGCCATAGCGGACACAAAGTTTTCAGTCATCGATATGTATGAAACATAACTTTCCTTTCGCAAAATCACTGGTGTCAGCCAGGATTTCAACCCGCGACCTCTTGATTCAGAAGCGGGGTGCTTGACCACAGGACCACCGAGGGATAAAAATAATACCACCATACATTTGATTATGACTAGCTGTTTCATGCCATTTTTTCAATGTTCTAAGATAAGAT
The DNA here is from genome assembly GCA_905147225.2 of Euproctis similis. Classification (NCBI taxonomy): domain Eukaryota; kingdom Metazoa; phylum Arthropoda; class Insecta; order Lepidoptera; family Erebidae; genus Euproctis; species Euproctis similis. The sequence goes on from LR990106.1 coordinate 22,008,038, forward strand.
ATTAACAAAATAGTGATATTAATAAAAGCACTCGTGTTATGTTAGAATGTATTGCTTGACCTAATTATTGTAACCGACTGATCTATTCTAACTGTGCGGCCGTTTTTGTGAAAATGGAAAAAATTGAGTATCGAGCTGTTATTAAATTTTTGTTTTTGAAAGGCAATACGCCTATGCAAATCAAAGGTGAGTTAGACTCTGTGTATGGGGACTCTGCACCATCATTTACCACAGTGAAATTTTGGGCAGCTGAATTTAAACGTACCCGTAAGAGCTGTGGAGACGATGAACGTTCAGGACGTTCAAAAACTGCAACTACTGACGATAACATTGTTAAAGTTCACGAAAGGTTTTAGACGACCGCCGAATTAAAGTGAAAGAGATAGGAGAGGTTATGAAAATGTCCAAAGAACGTGTTTGTCACATATAAAATCAAGATTTAGACATGAGAAAGCTGTCCGCGCGTTGGGTGCCGCATTTGCTCACATTAGACCAAAAACGTTTTCAAATGAACATTTACAAAGCTCTGTTGGCGCAGTTTAGGCGCAAGTAATCCATCGCTGGGAGAAGTGTGTAGAGTTACAAGGAGACTATGTAGAAAAATAAATAAAAAGGTAAGAAAAAAAATAATGTGGTGTCGTGGGACACCAGGTAGGAACGAAGTTTAGCCGAAGGAACTTCGTTCCTACCTGGTGTCCCACCAGGTAGGAACCGACCACCTATGTAGAATCGACACAAATTGCAAAAAAAATCGTGCTCAATTTTATGTTGGTTTTCTTGATTTTTCTCTTAAATTTTGCTGATTAGTTTTTATTTAAGTAAAGTTTAAAGTTTATTTTTATTTACAAGAAAGTATTTGGGAAATTCAGTATTTTAGGAAATAATAAATTACTTAAAATAAAAAAACATCGTAATTCAAATTATCAACTAAAATAACAAAATATGTGTCTTTATTTTAAATACGTAAAACGTTTAAATACGTACTCGCTTGTGTATGCGACTGTCGCGCCTGCGCACGTCTCATTTAACGGTTTTATTCCACGCACTTTTTTCCACGGATTTTTTCTTACGGTTTTACTATCACATTTTTTTCAGTTCGGTCGCGCAGCAAAATCCCTATCCCCTCCAAGCCAAGTAAGGAACTTCGTTCCAAAAATCTTGTATCATTGTTAGGTCGGAAACTTTTCAGACAACCCACGTACATAATATTACAATGATAAATCTGAAATAGATGAGAGAGCCTGAGAGCCTCCTAGGTGCATGAATACGCCTGCTCGACCGGTCAAATATCACGACCCCTCAAAATATCGACGTAAAGTGGCTTATGCCGTATTTTGTTTCCTGAAGAGGTGTCCTCCTAACCTCTCTCCCTCAATTTACCCATCTTACTTCCAATTCCCTTTATATCTGGTGCAAGTATCTATAGGTGGTCGTAATCGCTTACCATCAAGTGACCTGCTTGTTTGTTCGCCCCGAATGCCATATAAAAGTTAGTAGGTTTTAAAAAGCATCAAAGATCAATTACTAATAAACATCTGTTATAACAATATCTACTCATGAAATACGAGTATGTTCTTTCCAGTCTTCTCGTTCGAAGAAACAAGATGCGTAAGAAATGAATTTGAGACAAATTTGAACTATTTATGCGGTACAACGTGTACTTCACGTTTGCACATTGAGATGTGACGTCACACGTGAAGGCTTCTCAGCTCGTTTAAGCTGATAGATGAATTGCTGTATATATTTAGATTCAACCGTGTCATGTTAATTTAAGCTATAATAATAAATATTTTTTTACATTACACATTACTATGTGTTGTGACCGGCAGTTGTGGCGCTCTATGGGGGAGGCCTATGTCCAGCAGTGGATCTCAAAAAGGCTAATGATGATGATGATGTAGTATCATCAGCTAGCTTAGTTCTATACCACAGAGATAGTATACTTAGATATGTAAAGCATTTATTTTTTTCTATCGAACTTCATTAAATTGATGTACCAAAATTAGTTAATCCATGCCTATAAGAACCGGAGATAGATAAAATTGTCCGTACATGGGTTACGACATTAATAAATTGATGGTTGTATAGGAAAAAGGTTTTCGCAAGTAATTGATCTCCGCTAATTAATTTAGTTTCACACTGTCGACGTAGGTATCCAACAATTATATAAATGAAATAAAAGACTTTTCTTTGAAAAGAGACAGAACTGAGAATAGAAATAAGATCTCTTTACTCGTATGTGTTGAAGAGTTTATTAATATAAATATTTATGAGATTTTAACTACTCCATTCTTCTGAAGAAAACTTAATTAAGTAAGATGTGAAAAATACCAAAAGTTTTAAGTAATATCGGATATCCCCGATTTTCACATGAGACTAAATACGAGGTATATATTTTAATATTATTATTTGACACTGGTAGAGCCGCGCGTTTTGCTGGATTAATGGGCCAATTCTACCGGTGAAATACCACGGCCTCTCAAAATATCGATGTTTAGTGGCTCATGCCGTGTTTATTTCGGTGAAAGTCCGTGAAAGAGGTATTCAGAGACATATGGGCCGGCAATGCAACTGTAACACTAACTGTGTTGCAGCTGTGGGCGGCGGAAGTTGCTTAACACCAAGTAACCCTGCTCATTTGTCCTTTTATTCCATAAAAAGAAATGTTCAATGCTATAAATTGCTGGAAAACATGTCAAGAACTTTAATGTTAATTTACGTAACATACTCGTGAATTCATTCTGTTATTTTTTTTTAGTATTCGGTATAATAATTTAAATAATAAACACATAACTTTTGGAAATAATTAGTGTCAGACAAGATTTGAATCTGAACCCTTTGAGTTCCTGTAGCCTCTTAGGACAGCAACATAAGAGATAGGGTGGGATTATTCTCTATTGAGGTACCACATGTCACAAATTATGACCAGTTAACTACTACACTACAGAATTTAAAATGGCAATCTATAGTAACATGTGGCCGTGACAATTGAATGTAATTTATATATGTATATGTACAAGTATACTTTTCGTCACGGGTTTGTCTGCATATATAATAGTCACGTTTCTGCCACGTGCCGTTCGTGTTTCACCGCCATCTCTGAGGGGTGCAATGATATCTACAAGTTATCATAGGGGGTATCAGTCGCGTCAAATCAGAACGCGTAAAGTGCTAACGGCGTTTGAGATAATTTACGATTTTCTACACTTACTGTAAATCATTGCTGTTCTATGACCTTTTTGTATATAATCATGAAATATTAAAAAACCTATGTATTATTAAGTACTATGACAAAAAATAGTATAGTTTAATCTCGGTGGCGCAGTGGTCGAGCACACGGCTTCTGATAACTGATTTCTGGTCCAGGTTCAATTCCAGACACTGGCTCACACCAATGACTTTTCGAAATTGTTTTCGGAAGTTATGTATGATAAATATCGATGACTGAAAAACTTTGTCCCCGGTATGGCAATAGGTTCGCCACCTAGTCCATTTGGGATGTAAACATAACGGCGAGACGAGGCTTAACAGCCGCTGCCTACACCTTCGGGTAACAAAAGGCGTGAAGTTATGCTATGTTATATGTTATCGCTTGGCGTTTTACCTAATAAATAATAATGATTGTTTAGAAACTGACTACTAAAACGAAAATATAATACTTCCTAGAATTTTCATACCTTATATTTTTACAATCAATCATTCATTTAATCCAATGGGTTCTAGTGCTAAGCACAAATGGTTTTGTAACTGGTCATGAGTTTTGCAAAATTTTACAGAGGTGTGTGGTAAAAATGTAAGAATTTTACGTAGTCATGTAATTTTAATATTTTAAATCATTTAAAAAAGTCTCGGTGATCTAGTGGTAGCGCACACGGCTTCTGATCCAGATGTCCTGACACTGGCTCACACCAATGCCTATTCGAATTTGTTTTCGGAAGTTAAGTGTGATAAATATCGATGACTGCAAACTATGTGCCCGGTACGGCAATAGGTTCGCCACCTATTCCATTTGGTACGTAAACATAACGACAAGACAAGGCTTAACAGCCGCTGCCTACACCTTCGGGTAACAAAAGGCGTGAAGTTATTTTATGTGTTTATATGTTATATTAAGTTATATTATTAAAATGGGGTGACCGAGCAACTGTAAAACACTTAAAAAGATAAACAATAGGCTATCCTACAAATGTACGACAAAATTTAAAAAGAAGGTATATAAAGAAATGAGTGGGAGCAAACTGGGGATTAAATGTGAATAATTCCAATACGCTAAGGGACATCATGGTCTCTCATGCGCCAGGAGCGCCGGCCGCATTTCCAGTCACGCTAATATCAAGGACAATATACGTTGGGCTATATATCAATTATAGATCAAAACTATCCTGTTGACACCCTCGAACTATTAAAAAAAACCGCAACAAAATCCGTTGCATAGTTTTAAAGAAATAAGCATATAAGGGGACAGACAGCGGAAAGTGACTTTGTTTTATACTATGTAATGATTTGCAAATGTTGTACCAAAAATCATTACTTGAATAAAATCTAAGCTATTCACAAAATTGTTCGAATATTTGTACGACGCTTTTGTGTTACGTGATATATAAGAAACAACCTGTAGGAGTAGTGAGACATTTCAAGAGTCACACATGCCTAATATTTGAGGGAGAATGGTTGGAGCTCGTCGCAATGCTTAGCCATACACTGTAGGGATTTGTGAGCTGGTACGTGACTTTCGAAAATTCCTGTACGAATATGTTCAGATTTTGCACAAACGGTTAGTTCTGAATACCTAGATAGTTTATAACATATTTTTAGTAAATATATAACATACATTCAGTAAATTTGTAACATATTGTGTTTCTGAGTTGTTTGTTTTGTTTATAGTTGAAGTATCAAACGTAGCGAACATATTACTCGACGTGAATATAGATTTTAAAATAGCTTAATAACCCTCTAACCTTAACAGTGGCAAAGACTCGCAGTTCCAATTCAAAAACAATTTAATAACAGTCTCGGCGATCCAGTGGTCGATCCAGACTGTTGTTAGCCAGCCAAGCGGGGTTTCTGAATCAAAAAGTCGTCGATTCGAATTATGGCTCACTCCAATGACTTTACATTATTATTTTCGGAAGTTATGTGTGATAAATATCGATGACTGAAAACTTTGTGCCCGGCATGGCAGTAGGTCCGCCACTTATTCCATTTGGGAAGAGAAGGCGTGAAGTTATGATATGTTATTAACGGGTGCATACGAATTAGGCCACACAAGTTTAGTAAAATACCACAATAACTTATTTATTGCGTGCTGGACTGTTGAAAGTTATTTTGTCTTAATCTAAAGTCTTAAACGAATTGTCAAAAAGCTTCAAATTCGAATCCTGATAATCAATTACTTTAAAAATTTCTTTTATACATGACACGTCAATACGTGGCAGAAACTGTTTCCATTCTTCGAGTTTCTTTAAGAAGTTCTCTTTGCCGTTTACAAAGAAAACTTCATAAGGAAATATTACTACTGCTTATATCTAAAGATTGTCCAAAATAAATTCTACTACAAGAGTTAACATAGCTCCTGTTTCATTTCTTCAGGTAACATCTTATTGTTCAGCTTCCAGAAGATCTGTATTAATTCATACATACATACAATCACGCCTTTTTCCCATGGGAGTAGGCAAAGACTAATTCTTTCCATTTGCTACGATCCTGACATACGTTTCTTGCTTCCTCCACTCTCATTATCGCGTTCATACATGCTCGTCGGTTGTGGCCACTCCTGACCTGGCCTCTCACCAACACATGGTAGATTTGCTGGTGGTAGTCCCGCCTAGGTCGACTTTACCGGTTCGCCCTTTCACACTTGTCTTCATTCAAATCATTAAAAATATCGAAAAATTAGTTTAAATTTATATTTATGTTTAATTATTTTTCATCGTATAATAATACTATAGTATTAAGTCCCAACACATGCGGTGCTTGTTTAAATAAACAAATATATTCAACACATTTAACGAATCAAATGAACTTGTTTGTCAACAACAAGATTACTTGGTTTGTCGCACGTGCTCCGAACAAATACACTCATTAGTGATAATTATATTCAAGTAATTTGCGTTTTGTTCTTCACGAGAACAACTTTATCAGCGTAACTTTGGCTAGGAATTATGTTTATTAAGAATCATAAACTTGAGTTGTGTGACTCTTTGTCAGTGATGTAATTGCTTTAGCGTTTTGAGATGGTTTTTAACTTATATGACGTCTAGTTATGAGCCACGGCTCCTTTTTCGTGGATTTGGGAGGATAATTTTGAACACAGACATTTGAATGAAATAAGAGAGCTACAGCTGCATCGCTGGTCATTAAGGGAAGTGGTCTATCGGACATTTCTCGCACTTAGCGTGGCAAAAGCCCTTTTACATCGATTTTCCGATACATTGTTATATGTATTGATCAACTTCAGCATGAATTGTCAGCAAAAAATAAAATAAAAATATACTGTTCCCTGCTGCAATAGAAATAAACAAATAAAGTACAACATGTTGTTCCATCACTTCAACAGTTGTACTCAATTCTCCGCAGAATTAACTGTAACCCATTTACATAACTTTAGGTTGATTTCAAATTAAAATATTCCATGTACAAAACACCCTAAACCCTCTGTTTCGCGCAACAATGAGGGGTTCCTCTGTACATCTATTAATGTTCATCGCCCTTCAACTATTTTTTGCAATTTACCAACGTGAGCAACACTTTTTACGGTAAGCCAAATTTGTTATAGACCCTATTTTAGTTGAAATAAAGTTAATATTAAATGTATTTTATGTATTTGTGTATATGATGCGTTGGTGTAAAAATTTATCAAGGATTACTTTTATAGCTTGTCATGTAGGGATCACAGGGGATTCAAAATGGACCCTGGTTTTAGCGTGAAGCTTTTAGTTTTATGACGCGTTTCCCAAATATAATGCAAATTGGGCTGTATTAGATAAAAGAAACATATGCCGCCGGCTTCTGTTTTTTTATGTAGAAATAATTTTTATGTAGGGTTGCCAGGAAAACTTGTATTGAATGTTGTGGCTAGCACCCCGCTTCTGACTCAAGAAGTAGTGGGTTCAAATCCTGGCACACACCAATGACTTTTCGAAATTTTCGGAAGTTACTTGTGATAAATATCGATGACTGACAACTTTGTGCCCGGTATGGCAATGGGTTCGCCACCTATTCCATTTAGGATGTAACATAACGGCGAGACGGGTACACCTTCGGGTAGAAAAGGGCGCGAAGTTATGTTACGTTATATTAGAGGAAAGCTAGTTAAAATGTAATTTTAATCTGAAATACCTAAAATCACAATCTTTATATAAAACTTACGGCAAATGGCAAGTCTTGTTTCATTTTTATGCTTATTGATTTTTAAAATTATATTATGCTTTTATCGTAAAATGAAAATAAAAATACATCAATCGATTTTAGTTTAGTTTTAGTTTATTCGTTCATATTTTTAATTATTTTTGCCTTTTAAAATTTATTAGACTGGAAATTTCACATCTGATGACAAGACTCGAAATGAATAAAACACAATGAATTAAAATATATAATTTTATTTTAATCTAGTAACGAGTCTAAACATTATTATATATTATATTATATATTACTAGCTGACCCGGCAAACGTTGTCCTGCCAAAAAATAAAATTTAAAAATAAAAAATAAGGGTTGATCGTAGGGGGTTGAAAATTTAGGGTTGTATGTATTTTTGTATTCCGTTTTATGAAAAAAATAAAAAACAGATATATATATATATATATAAAAAAGGTAGCTATGGCAAGGGCCAAAGTACATGATAAGATATATCAAAGTCTTGAAAGTCCCCAAGGCGAAAAAAATCTATATCGACTAGCTAAGCAAAGAGAGATGAATGAGAGGGATATTATGCATGTAAAATGTATAAAAGATGATAATGGAAGAGTGCTTATGGATAATGAAGAAATAAAAAAGCGATGGAAGGAATATTTTAGTAAGCTAATGAATGAAGAGAATGCTTGGAGTGGTATATTAGAAGAAAACTATACAAATGTCGATATGGTGAATGAAATTACCGTGAAAGAAGTGCAAATGTCAGTACGAAGTATGAAAAGTAATAGAGCAACTGGACCAGACAGTATACCTGCAGAAGCATGGAAGATTTTGGAAGATGATTGATGTAAGTGGCTGACTTTGTTCTTCAATAAGCTGTTTCAGGAAGAGACGATCCCAGATGAGTGGCGCAACAGTTCGCTGGTGCCCATTTATAAAAACAAGGGTGATGTCCAAGAATGTAATAGCTATAGAGGAATAAAGCTCATGTCACATAGTATGAAGATATGGGAGAAAGTGATAGCGAGAAGAATGAGAGAGGAAAGTGAGATCACCCAGAACCAGTTCGGATTTATGCCGGGACGAGGAACAACAGATGCAATTTTCGCTCTTCGGCAACTGTCCGAAAAATACCGACATGCACACAAGAACTTGCATATGGTTTTTATTGACCTAGAAAAGGCATATGACAGAGTTCCTCGTAAAGTTCTGTGGTGGGCTTTAAAAGAAAAAAGAGTGCCGGAGAAGTATGTTAGGCTAGTGCAAGCGATGTATGCAGGAGCGTATACTAGTGTCCGGTCCGTAGCCGGCGTCACCGACCAGTTCAGTGTGGATGTGGGCTTACACCAGGGATCGGCTTTAAGCCCTTATTTGTTCCTCCTGATAATCGATGCTCTTACATCGGACATTCAGGAGGACGCACCCTGGTGCATGCTCTTTGCTGACGACATTGTTCTGGTAGGAGAGGAAGCGGCCGAGGTAGAAAGTAGGCTGAAAAGATGGCAGAATAAGCTAGAGAGAGTCGGTTTTAAGATCAGCCGCGATAAAACTGAGCACCTTTTCTGTGACTTTGGTGGCTCCTCTGGCTTTTCCTCAATATCTTTGGACGGAAAAAGCCTCAAAGTTACGTCAAACTTCAAATACCTTGGTTCGCTTATTCAATGCGATGGCAATATTGACCGGGATGTGAATAACAGAATGAATGCGGGATGGATGAAATGGCGACAGGTCTCAGGAACAGGATGCGACCCACGGATGCCCCTTAAATTAAAGGGGAAAATATACAAATCGGTTGTCAGGCCTGTCGTATTGTATGGGTCTGAATGTTGGCCTATGAAAGAAGTGGATGAAAGGAGAGTACATGCAACAGAAATGCGAATGTTAAGATGGATGTGTGGTGTGACAAAAAGGGATAGAATAAGAAATGAGTATATAAGAGGAAGCATGAAAGTAGCACCAATCACGGAAAAAATTAGAAGTGGTAGATTGGCGTGGTATGGCCACATTATGAGAAGGGACGAAAGCCATATCACAAGGAGAACGATGAGAATGACTGTGGATGGACACATTAGTAGAGGAAGGCCGAAAAAGAGATGGATGGACTGTATAAAAGTTGATATGAATATGAAGGGAGTAAGTGTGAAAACGACGAGTGACAGGAGAGAATGGAAAAGAATGACATGTTGTGCCGACCCCACATAGAGTGGGACAAGGGCAGGAGAATGATATATAAAAAATCAAAAAAAAATATTGAGGGGTGGGCTACCCTTGTGATTCAGGGGGATGAAAATAGATGTTGTCCTATTCTCAGACTTACCCGATATGCATACAAAATTTCATGAGAATCCGTCGAGCCGTTTCGGAGGAGTTCAAGTTCGAACCCCGTGACACGAGAATTTTATATATTAGATTTAGCTCCTCTTGCTTGATTTTTCAAATGACAACTTTTTGAACAGGCAGCAGACATTTATGTAACAAATGTAATACACCTCAATCAATTTTAGCACAAACATACATTTGAAGAGTTGCCATTATGTGCCTATATTTTAAAGACGAAAATCAAATAGTAAAATACAAGGTTGCGTGTGTTATTGAAATTTGAATCATATGTAAACGTGATAGAGACTATAGAACCAAAATTTAACCCTCAAATTATGCTAATTAGATTAAATTACGCGATAATTTGCAAAATCATTTCGTATTCAGTTGCCGTATGGCGGCACCCGATGTTTTAGTTACCAAAGTTTAGTCAAAAACTACCGTAAATATTCTAATTGAGGTTTCTAGATCTTGCCATAATTAGAATGTGCCTATTTTAACTGTATCTTAAGACAAACTAACGAACGAACGACTTTAACTGTGGTTAAGCCAAGCAGTTCGCTGCATGAATGTGCCGGCTCAACCGGTGAAATACCACGACCTATCAGAAGATCGACGTAAAGTGGCTCATGCTTCGTTTCGTGCGGTGAGAGAGGTACCCTGAGGTGCACCCCCCTTCCCCATCCTCCTCTATCCCTTTAAGGTCGGCAACAGTAACACTATATGTGTTGCTGGTGTCCATAAGCGGCGTTGGTTGCTTACCATCAGGTGACACGTCTGCTCGTTTGCCCTCCTATCCCATAAAAAAAAATCTGTTAAATTTTTGATGCAACTAGCACTTTGCCAGCTACACCTGAATTGTTAAAACTTCACCCAGTACAGTCGATGCAAACAAAATTCTAAGTATTTTATTAGTGTCTAATTATATAATAATATCGAGATATAATAGAGTGTGCCTTTTATGTAATGTCTATGCGATTAAAACAGTTTTTATTTATGTTCCATCTTCTCAGTAAATTAAATGGACAGCTTTATCAATCTTCTACTTGATAAAATGTAGTGGATAATATTCTCTATGTGTCCCTCTTGAGCTGTCAAATTAAAGCTACATTTAATAAATATTGATAAATTACTAAGATATTTAATAAGAATATTAGAAAATCGTATAAATTGTAATAGATATATTTGTCCCTAATCGTGATGGAAAAAACGGGGATGGGCCTTTGGAGACCTATCTCGCTAAATAAAACGCGACATGTGCCACTTTACGACGATATTCTGAGAGGACATTGTATTTCACTGGTCGAGCCGACCGGTGAAATACATTCATGCAGCGATCTGCGTGGCCACTGTTAAAAGATACTCCTATTTTGTAATTGTTCATAAAAAAATAATATCCACACAATATCCATAAGTGAATTAATTTCAATATTTCAGACGTCACCTATTTCAGTAGCAGAACTTATTCTGAAGTCAATCAAAGTAGAGTCGTAGCTATTTGACAATGGGGTCCGTATGACAATTGCATGATTGATGACAGGCAGTGTCATCGAACCCTAACGGAATCGTTCAAATATATACAAATATTGTTTGCTGTATGTTTGTATATTATATTTATTTTATATTTCTCGTATAAAGCTGTGGGCATTGCTATGCTCAAATACATATGGAATAGATGCCGACCACGGCATCCGTGGTCATATTTGTTCGGTCATTGGTTCAGGTTTCCAACCTGAGATATTACCCACACCAAGTATTACCCGGAACTCTTTCCGGAAGCTATGTGTTATAAATACCGAAGACTGACAACTTTATGCCCTGAATATAACAATAGGTACCACCTATTTGGTCAAGGCTTAGCATCCGCTACGTACACCTTTGGGCAGAAAAGGGGCTCAAAGTAATTTTATGTATAAAGTAGGAGTAGACTCAGCAAAAGCAGCGGATATATACTAGTATATAGTAATTTCTATTCACGCTGAAGCACTTGTCATGCTTTTAGATTGATGAATACACAACGATTAAATGGGGAAAGCGAATTCTTCAAATAACCTGTCGCGTTATGATCTATCGAGCTGTATTTGAATTTTAATTTATTTATGGATATGATTAATATATTGAACACCTACACTTATTAAAAGTAAATACAATAAGACAATGTTTGTAAATTGACGTACAAGAAAAACTAATCTTATATAATTATCACGAAATATCAAAGTCTCGGTGGTCCAGTGGACCCGCGACCTCTGGATCAGAAGCCATGTGCTCGACATGGCTTCTGATCCAGAGGTCGCAGGTTCGAATCTTGACGCTGGTCCACACCAATGTCTTTTCGAAATTGTTTTCGGAAGTTATGTGTGATAAATATCGATGACTGAACTTTGTGCCCGGTATGGCAATGTGTTTGCCACCTATTCCTACCACCATTTGTGACATAAACATAACGACGAGACCAGGCTTAACAGCTGCTGCCTACATCTTCGGATACAAAAGGCGTGAAGTTATGTTAAGTTAGTTTCTACTAATAAACTTGTTTTTATACGCTTTTATTAGCTTCACCTATATGTATGTGAGTATGTAATCAAACTCTTTGAGCTCGACTTTTTCCTGCTTTGAGCGATCCTATTTAATTTGAATTTTGTACACCTGTCAGAGACCGATAACAATGCAATAATTTGATCCAAACATCCGATTGTCCTGGATTCAACAATTTCTTACCGACTAGCTCTATCTCTCTTACTCTCATACGAAGTTTCAGAATTTGCATGCGAGTAAAAGAGATAGAGCTAGTAAAGATCCTCATCGCGCAACTACAAACGCTTTAAGACTCCTATGGTCTTGTTCAGTATACATTCATCGATATACCGACAAATCCAGAAACGCACATTATTTTTCTATAATAATATGTATGCTGTAAATTTTTATCGTCATTGTAAAGGCAACAAATATAAAGTTCCGAGAAACAGCAGGTACATGTTGAGTATACCGGGAGCGTATCATTTTATCTTGGCAAACATTTGCATGCTGAGATGTAATAAAGTTGTAAGTTGTTTTTTTAGGTCTCTACTAATTGTTTAACTTCAGTAGTACTGTATTGAAATGTATTAATATGAAATATTAATATCCATAACTCATAACCTTAACGGTGTAGTCATTCAGCGCGCCAGTTTTGATTTCAGAGTTTCCTAAGTCAAATCCAGGCATATGATGAATTCTCAAGAATCTTTCGGAAGTTATGTACGATAGTTTATATCAAAGACAACAAACGTTTTACAACTGTTGTCATTGTATAAACTTTTTTATGGCACACAAAATAATAGTAAACCAACAGTCTCGGTGGCGCAGTGGGCGAGCGCACGGCCACTGATCCAGAGGTCCGGGGTTCGATTCCAGACACTGGCTCACACCAATGACTTTTCGAAATTTGTTTTCGGAAGTTATGTGTGATAAATACCGATGACTGACAAACTTTGTGCCCGGTATGGCAATAGGTTCGCCACCTATTCCATTTGGGACGTAAACATAACGGCGAGACGAGGCTTAACAGCCGCTGCCTACACCTTCGGGTAACAAAAGGCGTGAAGTTATGTTATGTTATGTATGTTATAAAATAATCAACTACGTATATCATGAGGTATCAAGGGCGTGAAGTAACGAAAAATCTCAGCAATAATGGGAAAATCATTTCTCTTCCAACAATTGATATTTTTATTTGTCCACACATTAAATTCCATATTTTAGTTTAACCTTAATCATGAGTATAACCTTTGTAAGCCGAAGGGATTAAATCTATAATTTTGGGGTTAATCCACATGTCAGAGTATTAAAGGGGCCATTATTAGAGTATCATTAATGTTTATGACTGCGATTACTAAAAAATATGGGCTTTCACAGGAATTATTAATTTTGGTTTTTAACACACAAGAGTCCAAAAGCAATGTTGAACGAATTGGTTCCGTGTATGGAAAAAGTATCCTCGTCAGTAGAGGGCGCCATACTTCGAGAAGCGTTTTCAACTTTTCAATGTAATAATAATAATTGTACGTACGTAACCGGTGCGCCCATAATTCTAGCACAGCCAGTAGCAGAAAAGAGAACTGAGTTCATTACTGTGTATTTAAATTAATACTATGAAAAAGCATATACCGTTCGGACTCCTGTATATCTACACTGCATGGTTGTATTTAGATATTTAAACGGTGATACCATAAATATTTGGATCAATGCTCCTTCAACAAGTGATGTAACAATTAAATTTAAGGTGAAAGCTTCATCAAAAGCAGTGCAAAAGTATAGAGTCGTGCGTGCCCAAGATATACTTTCCATTACCAATTGAACGTGACCTTACCGAAGGTGAAGTCAGCAACCGACGTGTTTGTTAGCCAGAATAATGCCTTATGGTGCTCCATTCTCTCTAATTCATTCTCATTTTTAATTGACATTGGCAAAAGAGTGTTGTTATCAAATTATAGACTCAAATAGAGAATGAACCAGTAAATAAATTATTTTTCTTTCTAACGCCATTACAATTTTCGTATTCTTTACTTTTTAAAGGAACTGTTAAGAAATAAGAAAAGGTATAGTCATAAATAACAATCCCAACAAACATTACCAGATTGAAGACTCGAACCAAGGGCGCCTGGTCACTGTCCCATAAGTACCAGAGCAGTTTATCCAGATTTGGGTGGATAAAGTGATTCTCTTGATCTGAGACAGCGGTCTGCATTAACGGATTTATTTATTTTGACAGCTGTTTTTCAAGTCTCATGCTTTGCAGGAAAGTGTTGTTAGTGAATCTTCGTTTATTTTTGGTATACGGAAAAAATTGTAAATATAAAGGTATAGTACTAATAAAGGTATGCTTTATATATATATTGTCAAATATTTTAACAAAAGCATTAAGTTCTTTAGCGTGTAACATTGTTCTACGATATGCAAAAAACATATTATTTCTATGATATCACTTTCCTTTAGGAAGGAACGCTATGAGAAATAGAATAATTTTGATTTGATTCATGATTATAAAAGTTAAAATCCTGAAAAAGTAATAGAGAAATACCTATTATTGGACGTCTTCTTTGTACCATGATATATAAAGGTCATCCTCACCATTTATCACTTACAGTAGACACCGGCCTCTAATTTATGTTTCACCCAAGAAAGTATACCGAAATGAAAATTTCCCTACCTGTATTTTGCTGACTCGTCTTTTACCGAGATGAAATTATGCGATAATATACAAAATTATTACTAATGATGGTAATTAATATATAGAAGTGGTAGAGCCACGAAGTTTGCAGCATGAACAGGTCGGCTCGACTGGTAAAATACCACGACTTCGCAGACTATGGTCGTAAAGTGGCTCATGCTGCGTTTCGTAAAAGAGATATCGACATAGAAATTAAGATCTATTGTGATAGCTTATATGAATAGACATATACTATATTATATCCAGGCAGATACATGAGAACTTATAACAGACTGTTAATCTTACGTCTGTTGTAGGACCTTGGACACATGTCACAAACATATTGTCTATCAGTGATAGTATTCATGCGAGAATTCGTTCAAACGGAGGATTTATTTGTAGTCTTATTATTTTTGTGTGGATTAATTCTACTTTAACGCACTCATTATTTAAAGGTATGAAACGGCTAAAATGCGGCGAAATATCAATTTTTAGTCGCATTAAATAGGTGTTTTTTCTTTGTTATTAGATACACAGTAATACACTAAAAAATAAATAAATTATTCCTCTTAATAGAATTTCAATAGCTCCTCACCAATAAAAAGGTATTTTAACTGGATCTTCACCAAAAGACTCAACAGTGGTAGAGTAATGCAGTCCGTTTCATAAATGGGCTGGCTTAACGGTGAAATACCACGTTCTGTCAGTTAAGCGACTTACAGTGTTTTGTTTGGTGAGAGTGGTATATGAGTCCCACACACCGCTTTCCCTCCATTCATTGTTTCCCAGACCATCCCCCTTGTTATATTAAAGGCCGACAATGTAGCCATGAATTAATGCACTAACAATTACTAATATGCACCACGTGCTTACCATCAGATGACCCGCTCGCTCGTTTGCATTCTAGGTAATTAAATTTTACGATTTTTTTTTTGTATTGCAGTAGTTGTCACATAAATCTGAAAACTTATTTACGTGTGCCATGGTTTGGAACTATGTCTATTAGCATATTTCTGCGTCGAGGTTGCGCTGAGAATTCGTTTGATAATTTTAACTTGACACCTATTTTGAAGCAACTGAATATTTACGCCAAAGGACATAGGCATAATGTCCTTTTACGTGAAGATATTTAAGAATATATTGAATTTTGTAAAGGAGGCAGCGATCAAAGTAACGACGGTACATTACACGATAATCAAATAACAGATCGTCCGTCTGTAACACAGCGGGATTGAATAACGATCAGCCTGATAAATGGTGTAGGAAGCCATTACAATGTGTGGTTGATAGGCTTTATCTACTACCGGATGTGGACGTCGTAACACGATAGTTATAAATGTAGTACTAAAATCAGTCCAGTAAGGGACAGATAATGCCGTGTCAGCTAGTATATTCCGAAAACATATTTCTTTTATATATTTTCTGCTCTCAAAAAAAAATATCAAAATATTATTGCATATTAAAACACTCATAAAGTTAATAATGTTGAATTATCAAATGCCTACGAATTATTTTATTTGAAATTTAATTGGCGATTTGCAAATGATATTTCTGAAATTTTAAACGGAAACGGAACAAAAGTTAAAATAATAATTATAATGCCAAAATGATCATGTGTTTTTAAATAAGTAATGATGGAATTAAAATGTTTACAATAGATAGAAAAGTGGATTGGATTTTTTTTTTATTTTACAAAATTTAATAAGACCGCTTATCAATATGGGCGCATATATAACTCACTTCTTCTGTCAAATGTGTGAGAAATATTCCTAATATTTAGACTATTTTGGTGAAACTGTATAATAACATAGCAACATAAGATTATCACATAGCCAAAAATTTATAAAACAGTTTACTGCATAAATGGGTCGGCTCGACCGGTGAAATACCACGACCTCTCAGAAGACCGACGTAAAGTGGCTCATGCCGCGTTTCGTTCGGTGAGAGAGGTACCCGGAGGCCCACCCCCTTCCCTATCCTTTCCTATCCCCTTTAGTCCAAGAGCCAGATGCAAATTTGGTTAATTATTTCTTCTCGATAGATAATTGGCGATACGCATCAGACAACAGTATCATAAAGCCCTATGACCGTCAGCTGCGGCACAGTGGGTGGGATGAGTAGTTGTAACCTCCCACGCTTGAAGAAAAAATAAATAAATTCACTCATTTCCTCTCGGCTAAAAGTTAATCAAGTTATAGCTAACCCAATACCTCAACAAAAAGAAAAAGTCAGCTGGCTATAACATAGTGCATTGTACGTCAGCTGATGGCTAGATAATGGGAAAAAAATCTTCACTTTCAGTGATATCTTCTCGGCTAAAAATTTACCAGATGATAGCTTATATGTAACTATTGATAAATATATACGTCAGCTGACTGTATCTCGGTGGAAAAATCGTCAGCTGATACTTTGAAGGTCGTTACGTAAAAGTTAGCCAGAAGCATTTACTGACTATTTAAAGGCATCAGCTGACCAGATTTCCCTCCGCTTACTGCTAGCTGATTTTTTTATTTATCACAGTATTATATTTACAATCAGCTCACAAATTTTCATGTGGGACGAAACAACGCCTCCTTACTTATTCTTTTTATTTTTAAAGATTCAAACGAATTTTCGTGCCCAACTCACGAAGAAGCAGACACAAAAATGATTTTTCATGTCTGCAACATTGATATTAATGCAAACGTGACGATTCGTTGTTCCGACACTGACGTGTTAATAATTATGTTAGCTAGCATGGCTAATATATCAGAAAATATCAACATTTGCATGGAAGTTGGAGTTGGAAAAGCCCAAAGATTTATTAATGTTACTCAATTATATGAATCTTTGGGATCTAATTTGAGCGCAGCACTTCTGGCATTTCACGCATTCACAGGGTGTGATTTTAACCCGGCCTTTTTTCGAAAAGGAAAAAAACGACCGTTTTCAATAATGGCTAAATCGAATTATTTCATCGAGTGTTTCATCCAAATGTCAAAGTCATTAGAGGATAGAGACAATATTTTTAAGAAAATTCAAGAGTTTGTTTGCCATATGTATGGATTTAATCGTCTGAAAAAGTTCAACGAGGCAAGAGTAGCGTTGTTTGAAAAAAACATGTAAATTCTTGGATACGGAGACATTCAAATTACCAAAGAAAGGTATTGATGGCTCTTCTCTACCGCCTTGCGAGTCAGAGCTATATCAGCAATTTTTAAGAGCATGCTACATTGCTCAAATTTGGTCAAATGCACACTTGAAGGTTCCAACTTCTGATGATCCGGAAGACTATGGTTGGGAAGAAATTGACAGTAAATATGATTTTACCTGGTTCTTTGGAAGTCAGTTACCAACATCGATTGATGAAATAACTATCAAGACCAAAAAAGGTAACATTTTATTATCATATTAATGATATTATGCTAAAATACGCATTCTATTTTTTTTTTGTTTTACAGATGTTGACGATGAAAATATAACAGCAGACAGCTCTGACAGCGACTCGGACAATGAATCAGAGAGAGATGGTTGTGACTCAAGCCAAAGCGAAGCCGAAAATGATTAAATAACATTGCCATTCGTATTGTAATTAGTCATAATTTTTTTATAATAAATATTTTTTATCAAGTAACTAGTTAATTTATACTAAGCAAATTGATTATTGAAATGATTATATACGTATAAGTTTAAAAAATATTGATATGGAATATTTGTTTTACCTCAACACTCATGTTGGAGTGCTATGCCGAATAATTAAAGAGGCGTCATTTCCTCCCACACGAAAATTTGTGAGCTGATTGTAAATATAATACTGTGATAAATAAAAAAAATCAGCTAGCAGTAGCTCGAGGGAAACCTGATCAGCTGATGACTTTAAATAGTCAGTAAATGCTTCTGGCTAACTTCTACGTAACGACCTTCAAAGTATCAGCTGACGATTTTTCCACCGATATACAGCCAGCTGACGTATATATTTATCAATAGTTACATATAAGCTATCATCTGGTAAATTTTTAGCCGAGAGGATATCACTGAAAGTGAAGATTTTTTTTTCCATGATCTAGCCATCAGCTGACGTACAATGCACTATGTTATAGCCAGCTGACTTTTTCTTTTTGTTGAGGTATTGGGTTAGCTATAACTTGATTAACTTTTAGCCGAGAGGAAATGAGTGAATTTATTTATTTTTTCTTCAAGCGTGGGAGGTTACAACTGCTCATCCCCCCCACCGAGCCTCAGCTGACATTCACGAGGCTTTATAGTTCGATTTTCTGATGCGTTTTACTAATTATCACTTGAGAGGAACTTGGTCATATAAATCTGTTACTGGCTCTCGGATTACTTCCCTTAAAGGTCGGCAATGTAACAGTAACACTATATGTGCTGCTGGTGTCCATGGGCGGCGTTAGTTGCTTACCATCAGGTGACACACCTGCTCGGTTTGCCCTTCTATCCCATAAAAATAACTCAAAATATGGCGATTAGTGTCAACAAAAATATCTTATCCTTTTTTGGTTTTAAAGATAAATGATAAGGCGGTACTAAGTTCAGGGGATTTGCTAGTTTTATAAAATATCAGTAAATTAACATAGATAATATCTATTGTTTTTTTATTTCTATATTAGCCCTTAAAGGTTCTATTCTACTAATTGCATTACCAGACAGATAATATAATTAGTGACACTAGTTAAATAGACATAACGAAAAGGGAGGCTTTACAAGAGTGTTCATACACCTTCTTTTCACCTTCCTGTCAGTCATTAGAGGTTCTTGTAAAAACACATTAACCGCGTTATATAAGCGGGTTTTTCGTCGTTAATTACTTGCCCACTTACTTCTATATTTACGTAAGGCTGTATTAACTGTCTTCGCTGTTCCACGTCTACATTCTGTTTGACTAATGTCTCGGTGAAGACAATTTCTTGAAAATGTAACGTATTTGCTTTTCATTAGCTAGTAATGATATTTTTTTTAAACGATATTTGTTCAAGTTTTGTTTTGCTTAATTTGTTGTCGCCTAGTTCTTTGAGAAAATTATAAATAAACTTTGTTGTACCTAGTTTACTTTTTATCTTACCACTGAATACTTTAGTTCTGTTCGCCGCTATTCTAACTGTTATAAAAAAAAATTGTATATTATTTGGGAACTTAACATAATAAAAGTGATGAATTCAATAATTAAACTTATCCATTAGCCAAGTAGGTTTGTGTACACACCATAAAAACTTTACGACAAGTCGTATCAATATGCCCCCATCAATGGATTAGATGGATCAGAACTTGCTTTAGTAAAACATTTTCTGTGTTTGTTCTTGATGAATTATATCTTTCATTACTAAATGTACAAATGTAATAAATATTGAAATTTTGAAATTTACCAAGAAAATGTTGCTATAACATAACATAAATTCACGCCTTTTCTACCCGAAAGTGTAGGCAACGGCTGTTAAGCCTCGATTCGCCGTTATGTTTACGTCCCAAATGGAATAGGTGGCGAACCTATCGCCATACCATATTGTATGAATATCTTGAGAAAACTTTGTAGTGCAATAAATCTTGATTTTCCTGGTTTTCGTATGCATGCAAAATGGTCTTAAAAATTACCTAAATAAATGGGACTTTAAAAATTAAAACATGCATATGATGAGAACAAAGAAAAGGTCTCGGTCAGTCGTTGAGCACCCCGCTTCTGAATCAAGAACTTGCGGGTTCGAATCCTGGCTCACACAAATGACTTTTCAAAATTAGTTTCGGAAGAAATGTGTGATAAAGTCAGTCAAAATAACTTTATTTTTGTAGGTCTTCACAGACACTTAAAAATAGTCAACAAGTATAGATAACATTATGATTTAAAATTAAATAAAAAAAACAAACACGAGGCGCTTGTGGAAAGTGCCTCCGTGGAACAAAAAAAGACACGGACGCAATCGCCACGAGCGGCCCGATTCCGAGTGTAGGGACTATCATGAGAAGAATTGGGCAAGAAACTCATGTCCCAAATACTCTTTTCAAACCATTTGAAATAAATAACAATATTATTATCACTACTGAAAACAAATCAGTAGGTTGGTGAATAAAAGGTGTAGCATACAGAATACTCGACAATCACAATTAAGATCCAACCAAATTAAAATCAACGTCCTACAAGTTAACTAAGAAATTCTATGCGATCACAGTAGTCGAGCACAACTGACGCGACACCTTTTAATTAGAGTGGTAACGTTGTGCAAAAATTGTGGCAAATAATTAAAAAAAAAAATTAAGTTTCTATTAAATATGTGAACACCATATCAAGGCAAATTTACAATTAAAAAGCTATCAGAAATTATTACAGAACGCCTCCACTCCGAAAAAGTGAACAAATTCCAATACACAAACTACAAAATCTACAAAATCCGCGTTGAGCAAGCAATTTGACGGTCCCACTCCGACTTGTCAGTCATGAAGTCGTTGATGGTGTAGTATGCACCACCAATGAGACGACCCTTCACAGCCCGCCTAAAGCGATCATAAGACAAATCCAGAATATGCGCAGGTATCCTATTATAAAACTGTACACCCATTCCCAAAAAGACTTGTGTACCTTGTGCAGGCGATGATACGGTAATTCAAGCTTATGCTTGATAAATATCGATAGCTAAAAACTTTGTGTCCGGTATGGCAATAGGTTCCCCACCTATTCCATTTGGGACGTAAACATAACGGCGAGACGAGGCTTAACAGCAGCTGCCTACACCTTCGGGTAGAAAAGGCGTGAAGTTATATTATATTATGTTTCATAACAATATTAGTCCATAATACAACTGTCACGTTAACAAAGTTTACGGAAGTTTATAAAATACTTTCAATATTGAAGGTAGAACTGTTACCTCCCTCCTTTTTATTGACTTCAAACTACTGCAGTATATGAGTATACCCAATAATGTTTAGTGCCGTTGTGCAGCAAGAACACTGTCCGTATCTCAAGCTCATAAATACGTGTGCTATCTTGGAAACGATAATACTGAAGTACATAAATCAGTACTTTTATAGGTACCACAGGTTTTATTCGAGCACTGATGCAGCACCCACTTCTGAATGAAGATATCGCGGGTTTCAATCCTGGCTCACACCAATGATTTTCCGAAATCTGTTCGGAAGTTGGGTGTGAGAATGTGGCAATAGGTTCGCCACATATTCCCTTTGGGACGTGAACATAACGGCGAGTCGATGCTTAACAGCCACTGCCTACACCTTCGGGTAGAAAAAGGAGTGAGGTGAGGGAAGGTTATGAGCCGTGAACCATTTATGAACCTGTGTAAAGGAGTTATTCACAACATCAGATATACTTTATTGAGTAATGAAATGTCATCAGCAGTTGCCATTGCATTTCTCTCGCTGTTATATATTATGTCTGGCTTAGTTAAGTCGACTAGTGTTAAAAAAGATTCCCAAGATTCTTAAAGACAAGTTCTACTACTACCTAGGTGACAATGATATCACAATTATTACAGTGTTTTTTTAAGGAATAGGTAGGCAAACGAGCAGGCGTGTCACCTGATGGTGGACACCAGCGCCGCATATAGTGTTACCGTTGCGTTGCCGACCTTTAAGAGAGTATAATAGGAAAGGATGGGGAGGAGGATGAGCCTTTGGGTACCTCTCTCACTGAACGAAACGCACCATGAGCCGGCCTATTCATGCAGCGAACTGCTTGGCTCGACCACTGTAAAATAATGTTTCTTGAATAAAGTGCGTAAAAGTATATCTACGGTCATCTGAATCCAAAATTAAAAAAAAAAATGTTGCTCTAACAAACTCGAACAAAATCCTCGTATAACAAATTTTATTATAAGATAGAGATTCAAACTTTTAACAATTAAACCCCTTAAATACAGGAATTGTCGTTTCAAAAAAATATCATTTGATCGAGTAGGTACAATTTCTCTTCGGACAGAAAAGTATCTCACTGACAGAGAAAGAACAAGTTTATTTTTTTATTATTCGATGTGCTTTATATCATCACAATTTGTATCAAATAACAATTTGAATATATAAATCAACAAAACAAGATGGTTGCCGCACAGATTTCATATAAATACGCTAAACGCCCTTAGATCTGAGGCACGTATTTCATTTCATATTCAAATTCTATCTCATGAACTGATATGGGGAAATCAAATTCTTACGCGCAGTGAAACCAAATATATTATATTTATTTTCTACTTTACTTCCATCAGCTTCTTATTTTTATTAGCTAATAATTTTCAATATTTTCGATACAAATATTTATTATTATTTTATGGTATTGGGTGCAAAAGAGCTGGCATATCCCCTGATGGTGAGCAACAAAAGCCGGTCATAGAAACTTGAAAAGAGATAGTTTTCAGTTGCGTTGACGCCCCTTACAATGGGATATAGGGAGACGGGGGTCGGAAGTGGGATGGGAAAGGTTTTGGGCCTCTGGATACCTCTCTCACCGAGTGAAACGCGGTATAAGCCACTTTACTTCGATATTCTGAGAGGTCGTGGTATTACACCGATCGAGCCAGTCCATTCAAGCAGCGAACTGCATGGCTCTACCACTGTCTATTACTCATTGTGATTCATGATTTTTTACTAATACGCCAAATAATTTTAGTATTGTTTAGTCATCGTCAGCCTATTGCAGTCCACTGCTGGACGTAGGCCTCTCCCAGTGTGCGCCAAAACATCCGATTCTCTGCATCTCGCATCCAGTCTTTTCCAGCAGCCTTTTTGAGGTCGTCTGACCATCGGCCTGGTGGGCGTCCTACGCTACGTTTACCAAGACGCGGTCTCCACTCTATGAACTTCTTACTCCATCTGCCGTCGGTCCTTCGGCAGATATACCAGCCCATTGCCACTTCAGCGAGCCCATTCTACATTTACTATTATTTAGTATCACTGTAAAAATATTGAAACTGGGTACCGCTATATTATAAAGTTTAGCCACTAAAAAGATTAGTGCTAAGTTTTTATTGATCATAGCGTAATGTCTGGATCTTCCTCGCTAATTGGACTAACCAATACTAAAATATTATTTGTATTGGAACCAGTATTTCCTGAAATTAGCGCGTTCAAACAAACAAACTAACTGACTCTTAAGCTTTATAACATTACCTTATACAATTCAAGATCGTAGATTAGACTTTTGTAACATCTTATTAATTAAATAACAAACAAATGAATGGGCCGGCTCGATCGGTTTAATACCACGACCTCTCAAAATATCGACTTAAAGTGGCTCATATCTCGTTTCGCTCGTTGAGAGAGGTATGCGGAGGCCCAACAACTGTAACACTATCTGTGTTCAGATGTCCATCGGTGACATTTGTTTGACCATCAGGTGACACGCCTGTTCGTTTATACCATAAAATAATGATAACACAATAAATTATATTCTAAAATTTACATACTTATGAAGAATCACATTATTTTGCGAAAAAAGAAAATACGTGATGTGGGCCGAGATCTTTCCCGGTAAGATTAACTGAGATTCTGCTTGAACCCTACCTTCTGTACATACCTCACGTAATTTATGGACGCCCCTAAGTAAATAAAACATCTAAAAAATTCTATCATTGAAATAGAGATGAATATAGCTGTTCCCGTTACATTTAATGAATAGTTCCAATTTCATTTTAATAAAATTATGGCTGTGTAATAGAATAAAGCTATATCGTGTTTATATCCATTTATTATATTATTTCAGAGTCAGGCAGAGAAATCAGAGCGCCATTGATACTATAACTATCACGTAAAACTTCTCAAAAGAAACTGGAAGTTGGAGACTGATCGCATTATTAAATCCCTGAGGCGTCTTTTACGACACCGATAGAAAAATATGGGATGGCACTATTCTCTAAATCTAGCAGTGATACACGACATAATTACACACGCGCGATCTCGCCTTTTTTCCATGGGGGTCAGGCAGAGATTACTTCTTTTCATTTACTAAGATCTTGCCGCACAAATCTGCATTTGTCCGCTGTCATTATTGCTTTCTAAATTCCTGTCACTTGTGGATACTTCTGAACTGTCCTTTCTCTAAAAATAGGTCAGGTAAAGAGGCGAGCCGATTTGATGGTGGTAGCTTTGTCTGGTTCGACCTTTACCGATCTGCCCTTTCACACTAATTATAAACATGATGATTAAAATTTAATTTTCTTAAAAAATATTTATCTAACATTGGGATGCGAACCCCCTGACTTCTACTTAAAGTAACTATAACATACATGCCTATGCCAACTGACTATGCCAATAAAGAAATGATTTCATTGTCATAAACTGGTCTCACATTACAGCAGAATATAACGAGGCCACAAAGGATGTTTACTCTCTCCGTTTCCTGTAAGTCGTTAAAGGGTGTCTGAAAGCATGTTAAGGAGGAAGATTAAGTGTCTTTTGACTCAACTAATTACACTTTTGTTTTCAAGATTTTATTGAAATACATGCATTATTTCATGGTTTTCGTCACAATACATGAATGGGCTGGCTCTACCTTTGAAATTATATAAATGGGTCCTCCCAACCGGTGAAACATGATGAAATCTCAGAAAATCGGCTTCCTGGCATATTTTAAAGCCCGGTAACTTACCACAAGGCGATTCTCCTGCTCTTCTTACCACAACTTCCATTGATATTTGTTGATCGATTTACATTTTTTTAAACCAAAATTTCCGGAATTTCCTCTCAACTTCAAAGACAAAATACCATTTTATTGTATAGGTGGTATGTATGATTGCTGAATAGAGGCCAGGTACAAATATTTATTAACTCGAAGAGAGGGCGTGTCTTCAAATGGCAAACAGGAAACGCCGCCCATGGACTACAGATAGTGTTGCAGTTGCGTTGTCGGCCCTTACAATGGGATATGGAAGAGATCGGAAGTAGAATGCGAAAGGAGATAAGGGAAGGAATTGGGCCTATGGATACATCTCCCACCGTGAAACGCAGCATGAGCATTGTACGTCGATATTCTAAGCGGTCGTGCTATTTCACCGGTCGAGCTCTATCTGTATCTGTTGTCTGAGCGTTTTTCATCATTTACGAATATAATAAACCGATAGTTGGAAATAATTGAACTTAACGAGCTATATTGATAATTAATTATTTAGATTAGTACAATACATTACTCTCTACTGAACATATAAAAATATAGTTCACAAATTCTGATTTTAACATAAATAAAATCAATTTCTTGAACAAATTACTACAGAAAATTATATTTAGGTCTAGACTTATAAATCTTCCAAGAGGTCTAACAAGAAACATAAAAGTGAGCTTACAACTTTACCCTCATAAAACTGATCTAATCCAAGAGTAGTAGTAGTCTCTTCTCGTCACTCGGCATCTTACAAAGATGTCCTGGCCATACCATGGGTTTGTAGTTTCGGCTTATAAATACAGTCACCAATGAATATACTTTGATCGCTTACATTTCTTTACAAAATATATGAAATAAAGGGAATTTGTTTGATATGAATTTATTTAACAACGTTTGTTGTTATAAATGATTCTTGTGACTATGGTAGATATTGCATATGCAAGAAATTTTACCTTCTCTTCCACAAGGTCATGAATTTTACTGTCGTGCTGATACTTTCAAATTACTATTTTTTTTTATATTAGTGCCATTTTTTGTTATTTCATTATTGAATATAATTATTTAAACAAACATAACATAACTTCACGCCTTTTGTTGCCCGAAGGTGTAGGCAGCGGCTGTTAAGCCTCGTCTCGCCGTTATGTTTACGTCCCAAATGGAATAGGTGGCGAACCTATTGCCATACCGGGCACAAAGTTTTTCATATCACACATAACTTCCGAAAACAATTTGGAAAAGTCATTGGTGTGAGCCAGTGTCAGGAATCGAATCCGGACCTCTGGATCCGAAGCCGTGTGCTGGACCAGAGACCAGGAGACTAATAAAATAAAATAATTTAAAATTACATTTTTATGAACTACAGTAGTGTAGTGAGTAATCATAGTAGGTTCAGTAAAGTTTGAAACTATAAAGGACAGCGAGTGAATCACTTGATTTATTCGAACGACAGCTATATTGTTTTACGACAGTCTCAAACTGTATGGACAACAAATCTGTATTAGTCGACACAATGATCTAGAAGTCAATCATCCCGCCTCTCAATGAAGAAGACTCAAGTTCAAATCCTGGCTCAGACCAATGAATTCTTTAAAGTTATAGGCGATAAATGCGTTAGCTGATAAAATTGTCTCGATGAATTGTATTTGGTTTCCCCACCAAATTCGTTTGGGACTTAATATTTCGCTCAGTGATACCTGCACGTATTAAAAGTTGTAAAGTTACAAAAAACAATCTATCTTGGACATTGATCATTTATAAAAATAGAAAATTGACTGTTTTTCAAATTTACCTACAAGAAAGAGTTATGGGGATCTTATATTAACACTCCAGTCCTGAAGAAGACAAAGGCAAGAAGTATTAAAAGTGGCAAAGTTTGTGATATTGTTAGGCGCAATCTCTAAATTATTCGCATATCGAAAATTCTTTCATCAATTAAAAGCTACTTAAGCTTCTTTTTTTTATAATAAAGGTTTCAACACACTATTTACTAAAAAAAACATCAGCCCAGCTAGCAATCCACAAGGCAATACTGATCCTAACGGTCACTTATGGAAGCAAGAGCTGAATATGGCAGAGTGTGCATGAAAGTAGGATAAACGCGGTCGAAATGAGGGCACTGCGCAAAATCTGCGAAGTGACTCTCGCTGACCACCTCGAAAACAAAGTTGTAAGGAAAGAAGTTAGATTGAAAGAAAGTGTCGGTGTAAAAGTAAGAAAGGGCGTGCTCCGATCGTTCGGACATGTAGAAAGAATGGATGATGCAAGATTGACTAAGCAAGATATACAAGGCTAAAGCAGATGGACGTAGGGGTCGAGGATGGCCAATACATACATTTGAAGAAAGGTGATGTTAGGAGCTTCCAAATCGACGCTCGTGCATGTAGAATTATGACTGTCAAAGAAGCGAGTGAGGCGTGTAAAACTCGTGCCTTATGGCGGTCTGTTTTTTTCCCTACCCAAGGGATTAGGCCTGAAGTTATATATGTGTGCGTATGTATCAAGATTAAAATCACTTAAAATTAATAATCTGGATGAATTATTATCTTTTTTTTGCGCAGGCAGAATCTAATTATTTATGACATATACACCTTTATACATTAAAATAATAGAGTGTATATATTATTTATACAAAAGGTTTAGATTGGAGGTGTGTATACTAACGGAATACCTAAATATCGTAGTAGAGAAGGAACTCGTTAAATTTCAAGTACAGTCCGTGCACGCCTCCCTGACCTGTGTCGTGACCGACTTGAATATTCATTTCATTTTTATGTCACCGGCCAAATATTTGTGTGTGTGTGTCCCGACATCTAAATTGGAATGTTTAACATTGCTGAAATTCACCTGAAGTCGGGTTCAAAAGGATTTTTTTTAATCAACATTTGTTTTGGTTTCACATCTGGTGTTGTCTGCTGTAACAAAATTGGTCAGTAAAAGGATTTAATATCACAATAAAATAATAATTGTAACCAATGTTTACGCAATGTTATCTGTATAGGATGTAAATACTGCCGTTAATAATGATACATTTTTTACGAATACAGTTTTTACTGATAAAATGTTTGTTTATACCTTGGAAAGCACAGTAGAACTGTGTAAACCGCATAAAGATTTTAAAGTTGAAATGGGGCTACATTGGTATAAACCGACTGCGGCGAAGAGATCGATTCTATTATACTGATTTATTGATTTTCTTTGAGTATGCTCTAATAGATGCTGTATCAAACAATATGCTACGTCAATATAATATAAAACATTCTCGTGTCACGGTGTTTGTAAATCTACTCCGACGCATTCTCGCCGTCCCGACCGCTCGACCGATTCTCATGAAATGAGATTTTAAAAAAAATTGTGTACAAATCGGATAGGTGTAAAAATCGAGGGAATAAAAAATTACATGTTTTCCATCTATATTCATCGTCTAAATTTCCCCCCCCCCCCCCCACCACTAAATATATATATTTTTTAATTTTGCCATATTTTTTATATTACATTTTTTTATATTTTGCCATATAACAGTGGTAGAGCCAAGCAGTTCGCTGCATGAATGGGCCGGCTCGACCGATGAAATACCACGACCTCTCAGAAAATCGACGTAAAGTGGCTCATGCCGCGTTTCGTTCGGTCAGAGAGGTACACGGAGGCCCACCCCCTTACCCATCCTTTCCTATCCCCTATCCCTTAAAGGTTGGCAACACAACAGTAACACTATATGTGTTGCTGGTGTCCATGGGCGGCGTTGGTTGGTTACCACCAGGTGACGCGCCTGCTCGTTTGCCCTCCTATCCCATAAAAAAAAAATGTTTACTATGTTTTTAACTTTTGTAAGTTGCTTCACAACTGACAAAGGTTTGCTGGTTCAGCTAGTAATTTTCTAAGATGGAAAGAGGGTGGACAGAAGATAAAACACGTAAAATTGGTGCGAAACAAAATTAGAAATAAAAAAAATATATAACTAGCTGACCCAGCAAACGTTGTCTTGTCGAAAAATAAAATTTAAAAAATAGGGGTTAATCGTAGGGGGTTGAAAATTTAGGGTTGCGTGTATTTTTGTATCCCGTTTTATAAAAAAAAAATAAGAAACAGAGATATGTCGAAAAATTAAAAAAAAAATTGAGGGGTGGGCTACCCTTGTGATTTAGGGGGATGAAAAATAGATGTTGTCCTATTCTCAGACCTACCCGACACGCACATAAAATTTCATGAGAATCGGTCAAGCCGTTTCGGAGGAGTTCAATTACGCACATCTAGACTCGAGAATTTTATATATTAGATATAGAGGTGAAATTTCATTAAAATTAGATACTTTGATGGTCGTCATTTAATCATCATTTGCCTTTTAAGGTCCACTGCTGGACAGGCCTCCCCCATAGAGCGCCACAGCTGCCGGTCCGTTCACTCATGGGAGGTTTTTGCCATAATCGCCACGCTTGGCAGGCGGGTTGGCGATCGCAGTAGGCTGTATTTTCTTGAGAGAGAATGCTGCTGCCCATTCTTCCAGCCCTTTTCCCTTAGTCGCCTTTTACGACACCCACGGGAAGAGATGGGGTGGCGGTATTCTAAGCCGGCGCCACACAGCAAAGTGCGTCATTTAATGAGATGTTAAAATTAATAGTAGATAAACGAATGTGAATTTACTATTAGTGTTCATAAAAAATGTTTTACAAGGCAAAACGATTAAAAATATATATATAATTTAAGTATTTATATTATTAATTTTCAAATCTTGTGCTGGTGGATAGACCCACCAACAATGTCTGGACGAGGACGAGGACGACATGACATGAGATGTTGTGCTGACCCCACTTGGATTGTGATAAGGGAGAAAATGATGATTATTGATATACGTTTTCTAGTCGTAGTTATCATATAATTTGATTGCTTAGCTCGGAAAACTATTTATTTAATATATTATTATATAAATTATACAGCATAGAAACTAATGAAAGTACCCAAAGTGAAGTTAAGCAACGGATAGCCAGTTGTGGAAAAACATGATTTTATTCAATTCCAAATGTAAACAAATGGTAGACATGTAACAATGATAGAACCACTCAGTTTGCTGCATGAATGGGCCGGCTCGAACGGTGAAATATCACGATCTCACAGAATATCGACGTAAAGTGGAATAAACCGCGACTCGCTCGGTGAGAGAGGTATTTTGAGGCGTTGGGCCCTTGCCCTCAGCCCTTCCCATACCACTTCCGATTCCTTTCCTATCTCATTTTAAAGACCGGTAACACAACTGTAACACTATCAGTGTTGCAGATGTCCCGGGGCAGCGTTAGTTGCTTACCATTAGATGATTCGCCTGCTCGTTTGCTCCCTTATCTGATAAAACAAAACGAATTTGTGTTTAAGATTCACGTATCACAATTAAAATATTGTTACAAATTCGTAACTTAAGTTAATTTAAGTTCTGATTGGAACTGCCACGTTCTCTCGACGTGTGAGAGGTTCAATCCTAATTAATGCCAGAGTAATTGAAAGTTATTTTATCAATCTAACTCTAATGAATATTTGAATTTTGTTGCTTTGACTTCGTTTGAGACTTACTTCTGTTTTATCTACTTCCGTAAAGAAAACCCCAGACTAGTATTCTTCCAATCACTGAAATATCACTACATTACAATTTTATTAATTCTGAATCAAGAGGTCGCGGATTCAAATCCTGGCTTACACAAATGACTTTTCGAAATTAATTTCCAAAGTTTTGTGTGATACATATGGATGACTGAAAACTTTGTGCCCCGTGTGGCAATAGGTTCGCCAGCTGTTCCATTTGGGACGTAAATATACCGGCGAGTCGAGGTTAACAGCCGCTGCTTACATTTTCGGGAAGAAAAAGGCTTGAAGTTATGTTATGTTGTTATGTTACAATTTTATTATAAGTAGATAATAGATTGTTGTACATTTACTAAAATGGAGGAAAATTGACAGACATTAGTAAGTATCCTCATCTATATAAATTTATATACTTTGGATCCATATTTTCTTGGTCATCTGAAACTGTATTAGAGTTTTGATTTAAATGTTATAGTCAGTATTTGCTTCTTTGTCTGAGTTGAATTCTATGACACCCACAAGAAGAGATAGAGAATTACATTTCTCTAGAGTGAGAATACTACACATCCCACTAGTATTAATAATAATTTAACTTTCCATACAATTAAACTGATAATATTAACACTACATACATTATAGCTGCTTAAGATCGGACGAATACCCCAACTCAGTGCATAAATCTAACGTAGCTGACTGCGCGGGCCCGCTTTATTAGCTCATTGTCCGTATTAGAAGTTCTCCCCAAACGCAATATTACCGAGAAACCACAGTGTAGGTTTTATTGTCAGTAAAAAAAAACATAATAATTTCAGCTAACCCCGTCAGTTACTTACGGCCGTGCTATAAATTTATTGTTATGTTATGTCAGAAGTCTAAAAGAAATGAAGAGCTATGAAACTCGAAGAAGCAAGTAAGGTGTGTAAGAATCTTACGGCGCTCTGTTCTCTCTGCCTAACCCGGTGTGAATTATGTATGTGTATGTATAAATTATCATTACATTTTAGCCAATTTACACAATAATATGGTATAAATGCTAGCGCATACGCCATCGTAATATAAAAAAGCGACAAACACGTTTTTTTTTATTTTGCTAAACAGTTATTTTATGTTTTAAAAGCTATATACTTATCATTAATTGATTTCATGGGAAAGATGATACATTTATAAATAGATGAAAAATAAATGTTTATAATAGTTAGTAATGTTTAGACTTTTTGCCAATAATATCATTAGCCACGGATTCAATTCACTAAAAAATCATCAGTGGGCGACGCAAACCCAGGTCCTTGCCGACAGAAGTACTCCTACAAAATAACTAGTAACTAAATAAGCTTGATTTAACCTAAGTTAAGTATATTTTTTGCAATGTTTTGTGTAATATTGACATTGTGAAAATGACTATCACAACATTTCATAAATCATAAGGTTACTGCAAATGTTACACTGTGTTTTCACAAGAGTTTTTGACGTTTAATCAATTTAAGCTCTAAGCAAACAGCATATTTATGAACTTGGGTAAATGAACTATCGTGTAGTTTTTAGTATTTTTTACATATACATATACTTATATGATAGACAAAATGTTATAATTTGACATTTCATCACAAATACCTAATAAGAGTACCTATTATTTGTTTTGTCTATAATTTACTGTACTTGATACTCTTCGCAATATATTATTCGACGGGCCTCGTGGCGCATTGGTAAAACTACTGGCTGAAGCAATGAGGTCGGGGGTTCGATTCCCACCCGAGCACAAATATTTGTGACAAACATGAATATTTGTGTGGTGTCTGGGTGTTTTTCTATGTATTATAAGTATGTATTTACAAAAAAAAAATGTATATATGTATTTATATCCGTTATCTAGTATCCATAACACAAGCATTTAATTGCTTAGCTTGAAACTAGAGGGCGCTGTGTATATTATGTCCAAGATATTATATTATATTATCAAATCCAGAAATTTATTGAGTCGTAACACTAAACGGTCTTCAATAAATCGACATTAAAGTGTACGCTGGAAGAGTAAGAAAGAGGGGTGAGTCGACTCCTGACAAGCACATAGTGAGCTGACCGACCGCTGGCGACAAAACGAAGTTTTCCTCGATGCTACTGAACACTACGGCTACATGTTTTAAAAATAAAACTATAGAGACATCGCTACGTTGATGTTTTAAATTTCATTAAATTTACTTTGTCACAATATGAGTTTTAACTTTGATTAACCGGTTTCTTGGTAGAAACAAGCTCTTAAAATGAATTTTGCAAACGTATACCAGTTTTGAAAATATATCATTTGAACGTTCTTTTAAAGTCAAAAATCACGCTATTTAACACACTCGCTCGTGTCACTAAATATAATATCCGGTTCCAGATACAAGCCTGCGTTAAATACTATACATATAATATGCAAGTCCCAAAAATAGTGGTCTAGTGCTTGAGCACACGGCTTCTGAATCCAGAGGTCGCGGGTTCGATTCCTGGCTCACGCCAATGACTTTTCGAAATTGCTTTCGAAAGATATGTGTTATAAATATCGATAACTAAAACTGTGTTCCCGGCATGGCAATAGGTTCGCCACCTATTCCATTTGAGACGTAAACATAACGGCGAGTCGAGGCTTAACAGCCACTGCCTACACCTTCGGGTAGAAAAAGGCGTGAAGTTATGTTATTTATATATGTATTTCCTGCAAAACTTACAATACAGAAATATCCAAGTGAAATCAGCATTAAATTATTGGTATAAAATATTCCAACACTACCATCCTCTTCCTTTTCGCAAGACTCGCTGATTATGCCGAATAGCCGACAATCTCGAATGGAAAAACGAAAACTGTAGCAATTTATTTGCCTTTATTGCTTGCTTGTCTTCCTCGTCTTTCTCTTATTCGCAATATTCACTACCAACGTAAAACAATCTTCACATTAATTATATTAAATTGACAAATTTGATTTAAGGATTACGTATGATTTGTAGAAGAGAGAGCGTTGGAAAATTATTTGAACACATAGGATGCATTTAAGTCGAAAATTATCACATATGATTAGGTATAGCAGTGCAGTTAGGTATAGCAAGAAGAATAAACACCTTCGAAATGAGGGCAATGCGCAAAATCTGCGGAGTGATTATCGCTAATCATGTTAATAATCAGATTGTAAGAAAGGAAGTTGGATTAAAAGAGAGTGTCGGTGTAAAAGTAACAAAGGTCATGTTCCGGACAATTAGAATGAATGGATGGTGCAGGATTGACTAAGCAGATATGCAATGCAAAAACGAATGGTTGTAGGAGTAGAGGACGACGACGACATACCTTCCATGACCAAAATGAACATATCCTGGGGGTAAGTGATTTCAGACGCTTTTACAGCGTCTGAAATCACGAGCGTATAGGATAAGAGTTATGCAAGTCAAAGAACGGCTCATGAGAATCGTGCCTTATAGTACTGTACTCTCTGCCTACTCTGCAAGGGACTTGCCTGAAGTTATGTGTGTATGATTTCCTTTGAGGAAGTTGATATAAAACTGCCTCGGGTTCAATTATTTGTACAGAATAATAAACTGAGAGAGTTTATTTAACTATGACTGATAAATTTTGCAATTCGTTGGCCAGCCATTCTGTGAGAACGAACACTTCGTTGAGGAAAACGGTAAGATCTTCATTGCACTATTTCTTTTGGCTCAATAACTTTTATTTTTTGTGAAGATAAGCACGGCACGGGAAATTAATGTACACATACATACATACATACATAAGCTCACGCCTGTATGCCATGGGGGTAGGCAAAGACTTTAGCTTTCCACAAGCTACGATCCTAAAACACATCTTTCGCCTCATCCGCAGACATACATCTCGTCATGCATTCACGTCGGTTTCGGGTGCTACGCATTTTACCTTTTTTAAACAGACCATTTATTTGATTGTGGTAGCTCCGTCTTGGTCTCCCGATCCTGACCCTGCCACTCACATTTGCTTCGTATGTTCTTTTAGTCAGTCGGCTTTCATCCATTCTTGAAACATGACCAAACCACCTTAACATACTTCACCTTGGTCACCACATCATCCTTCAACATGCATTTCTCCCTTATTACGCTAGTTTTCATTAGATCCGCAAAGGTGACTCCACACATACATCTCAGAGAACGCAAATTAATTTAGTTAAATCAAAATTAGAAACAAAAATAAATATTTCTGATACATTAAATGAAATAATCGTTATATTTGTGTTTTACAACTACAAATAAATAAATAACTATACATTTTATGACACATAAATATTATCTGTTGTAGAATTTAAGTAGAGGAGACACTTTCTTGAAGCCCACTTCTTGTTAGAGATGTCAAGTGCGAGTGCTTGACTGAGATAAGACTTGAAAATTCAACTGAGCGAGAAACGTTGTCTAAAAGATGAAAAATTTCATTTAAAATATAGGATTATTTTTACAGTCATTATTTATTTCGATTTTTATAACATCAAATCAATAGCCTAGTGGCTTAACATGTATACTGCTGCCTAGGCAGTCCTGTCTACGAATCATTTCATTTGATTTGGCTAGATATTACAAAATAATAGCCTCGTGGTGTATTAGTAAAGCTACCGACTGTAGAATTGAGGTTGGCGGGTTCGGTTCCCACCCGATTACAAATATTTGTGATAACCATGAATGGTTGTATGGCGTCTGGGTGTTTTATATGTATTAAAAGTATGTATTTAATAGCTGTTATCTAGTATCCATAGCACAAGCAATTAGTTGCTTAATTTGTAACTAGAGCGCGCTGTGTGTATTGTGTCCAAGATATTATTTATTTATTTATTATATTTTTATGGCAAAAGGGTACAAACCAGCAAGCGGGTCACCAGGCGGTAAGTGACCGATATCAAGCATGGGCAACGAGAAGACCACAGTTGCATTGCTGACCGATAAGGAGAGATATAAGAAGAGGAAGAGTAATACGATAGACCCCCGAATACTCCTCTCACCGAACCAAACGCGACATTATGACATAACCCACCTTATATCGATATTTTGAGAGGTTGTGGTATTACATTACACCGGTCGTGCCAAACCATCCATGAAAGCGAACCGTGGCTATACTACTGTAAATAATTTTAGTACATCTTTAAATATATCAACAATGTAAGGTAACATTATTATTTTAAATAAATTTCAACTGCATTAAAATCAACGGGACGGAAACACGAAGCATTACCTAAGCCAACTTTTGTTTACGTGGACTCTTAAAATGTTTAACTGAGATATATTTATCTTGAAACTACAAAGAATAGCAGAGATTATCAAAGACTGTTGATCCTGATATTTATTAGATAAGGGTTTCGCTAACAAATGGCGTCCATCGTGATTTTCTAGTGCGCTCAATTTTATTGATAACTAGCTGACCCGGCGAACTTT
Source organism: Euproctis similis (assembly GCA_905147225.2). Classification (NCBI taxonomy): domain Eukaryota; kingdom Metazoa; phylum Arthropoda; class Insecta; order Lepidoptera; family Erebidae; genus Euproctis; species Euproctis similis. Next base: position 22,044,465 of record LR990106.1, read on the forward strand.
GTTCCGCATCAAAAGTAATAACTGCTCTCCCGCTATGTTAATATTGCAATATATTTGAAAATATTTGTTTAAATTGCATGCTTTAAAGAGCCAGGATTATCTATATTACATGCACAATCTATATATTATGATACTTAATTGGATGAAAATGAATACTGTAATGTTTAAAATCGCTTCGTATATAGGCCATTATTTCTCGTAAAAAGTGAAAAATAAAAATGGTCATTCTGGGTTATCCCTAAGAGATAGACATATGCCCTCGCGGACTTTTTTGTAGACTTTTTAAAAATCAAAACAACGTACCACCTTTTAGGTGGTACGTTGTTTTGATTTATGACTTAGGGTTCAGGTAGCATTTGCGATTAAAGTTCTAAATCTTGAAAATTATTACTTTTTTTACTACACCATACATGAATTATAGATAAAAACCACCCCGTTGACACCCTCTAACTAATAAAAAAACCGCATCAAAATCCGTTGCGCAGTTTTAAAGATATGCGCATATAAGGGGACAGACAGCGGAAAGTGACTTTGTTTTATACTATGTAATGATGATGGTTTTTTTCAATGCGTAGTACTTTTTTAACCTTATTTTTATAACATTAAAACAACTCTTTATGAATTATATCGCGTTTATTTAGAACTTATTTTTATTTATTTCTCGACGTTTCGTACTCTTTACAGAGATCATTTTCACGAGTATTTTTATATTCATCAAACTTATTTAAATTCTGTTCATAAAAGAACTCATTGGTTCGTATTATTTTTGGAAACACTTTGATGATTCTTAACAAAATCTAGTTCTATTTCGGGAACAAAGTTTTGTTTTCATTTATTTTTAGCATTTATTGCCAACCTGTGAAAACATGATTTATATCCAGTTATATAATAATATTCTCTAGATTCCTCAAATTTTATGACTGTAAACTGGCTGACAAAATAATGGCAATTTTATATTTTTGGAAGTTAGTTTCGCATATATGAAACAGCACGAAAATTCTCGCTTTTGATAAAGTGTCAGGCACAATATTACTGTGGATTCAATTTCCTTTCACATATTTCATAAAGAACTGGGCCATTTCTTCGATAACTTTCTAAATTTATGAACTGCGATGATTTTGAATGTGTTGCATTTATGCTAGGTCCTTGTAAATATGTCTTTCTAATAATATTATTGGTGAGTAGGTTCTACATAGGTAAACATGTACTAATGAGTTTTTGTAAGACTCTTTTGGTAAAAATTGATCACAGAACAAATCGTGCCCGAATTATGGGAATTACTTTGCTGCCTGTTTCGTGGAACCAAATGTTTTACTTGGTGTATTGAAATAACCAAATAAATATATTCAAAGAGATTAAGTAACTATTGGTAAATAATTTCTATGGGATAGGCATAGGGAGGGCAAACGAGCAGGCGTGTCACCTGATGGTAAGCAACCAACGCCGCCCATGGACACCAGCAACACATATAGTGTTACTGTTGCGTTGCCGACCTTTAAGGGATAGGGGATAGGAAAGAATGGGGAAGGGAGATGGGCCTCCGGGTACCTCTCTCACCGAACGAAACGCGGCATGAGCTACTTTACGTCGGTCTTCTGAAAGGTCGTGGTATTTCACCGGTCGAGCCGGCCTATTCATGCAGCGAACTGCTTGGCTCTACCACTTACAAATTTCTAAATTGTATTTTCAGTTTATTTAATAGCATCCTGTATTCGATACCATAAAAGTGTACTAAGTAGTTTGGTTATATTATAAAGAACCGATGGATAAAGGCGAGAGCTTTTATTAGTAACTCGTCGATGGAGCCAGTAGTCGTTAGCATCAAACGAATGCAAAGTGGCTTTTATAGATTAAATAAATAAAAGCAAACCTAAGCGTTGCTCCTCGGCGTATCGCTTTCCGATGTCAATTCTATTCGATATTTTATAATTGCTTTAGTGCATATCAGGTACAATATTACAATGATAGTTCCCAATTATTTTGTTTAAACATTTGTGAAGCAATGTCGATTATTTTTATAACTTAACGGATCATGAAATTGTGTAAACATACATACACATACATATATAACTTCACGTCAAATCCCATGCGGGGTAGGCAGAGAGAACGAGCGCCATAAGGAACGATTCTTACACGCCTCACTCGCTTCGTTGACGTTCATAACTCTTTTCATGCACGTGCGTCAATATTGTGGTTTGTTTGTGTAAACAAACTACAAAATAACTAAATAGTACCAATACATAAATACTCTTAATTTCTATACAATGTTTTATTGTGGAACAAATAATAATAAACTTGAATATATCCATATAACTCGATATGCCACTGAAAATTTTGTGCCCGGAATGGCCATAGGTTCGCTTCCTATTCCATTTGGGACAAACATAACGGCTAGATGACGACGACAGTGGTAGAGCCAAGCAGTTCGCTGCATGAATGGGCCGGCTCGACCAGTGAAATACCACGACCTCTCAGAAGACCGACGTAAAGTGGCTCATGCCGCGTTTCGTTCGGTGAGAGAGGTACCCGAAGGCCCACCCCCCTTCCCCGTATTTTCTTATCCCCTATCCCTTAAAGGTCGGCAACGCTACAGTAACACTATATGTGTTGCTGGTGTCCATGGGCGGCGTTGATTGCTTACCATCAGGTGACACGCCTGCTCGTTTGCCCTCCTATCCCATAAAAAAAAAAGGTTAATGTAGCTTTTTTACCATAATAACTACAAATTCTATTTTACTAACTAGAAATTAAAATTCTGTGAATACCTTTCATATTTTAAGTAAGTTATTATGTAGTTATTATGAAGTAATCTTTTTTCTACATCTCTTTTAGTTCGTTTTCTTTCAATCAAGCCCTAAATATGTACTACAATATGTACATGTTAGAAATATTACAATACATAAATATGGGTTTATTACTTCATTTCAAAATGCTTAAAAAGTAATTAAATTTTATTGTACATTCCATTCATATTTAATTAATTTATGAGCTCTTAAACGCAGCTACGTTGACATTTTCCAGAGTCTTAATAAAAAGCGTTTGAAAGCTCCCGTATGGTATGTTTATTTGCTGTTAGATTGAAAAGCGGTGCGTTGAAAAATTCGGGATTCAGGTCACATGTCAAAGCTTTGAAAATACCTTCAAATTTTGGTTTTTAACACGTAGTGTGATAACTGGTCGATGTTAAGTCTAAATACAAAGTTCAATCTAGTTTTTTATGCCACAAAGACAGCAGATACTAGCGGATATTAATGCATATTACATAGTATATATTATATATACTCTTCTTTTTTAAATATGTACATACTAATAATACATAGAAGAACACCCAGACGGCATACAAACATTCATGCTTGTCACAAATTGATTGCTTACCATCAGGTGACACGCCTGCTCGTTTGCCCACCACCACGAATAGAATGACCTTAAATACACTATCAAGGACTTACTTATAATACATAGAAAACGTCCAGATGACCCACAAACATAATATCAATACTCAATTGGGGATCCATACCGTTGTACTTTACCCAGTACGTATTTGGCCATGCACTATGAGGCCAGTCCATACTAAATATGTAGTATCATGTCGCCTGAATACTGGTTTTTAAAGGAAACGGAATTATAATCCATTAGAACATCGCCATATCTATAAGAAAAGTAAATATGTTAAAGAATTGCAAGTCAGTTTCTAGTTGATTTTTATGGAACGTTCCATAAATTCACTCAGGCAGATTGATTATTTTATTGGTCAGGTAAGTAATGATTTGTATTTTTCGCTACCGTGTCCACTGACCAAAAAATCAAGTAAAGGTGAATGTGTGTGGGAGTGTCGCAGACAGTATAAGACTATATTAAAATATTAATACAATACAATTTAATAGCAATAGGTTCGCCACATTTGGGACGTACCCTGTACTAAAATATAACAATGTTAATAAAATAAAAATAAATTTCAGACTCTTCACTATTATTAACATAATTACTTACGTAATAACATGTCGGTTAAATGTAATAAGAAATTTCATATTTAAATCCGTATAGCGTTTATACAAATATGAAAATACATTTCAATTTTTAATTGAAGTACATACTTCACAATCACATAGGAAGGAGGGAAATGAGTGCACTTTAAAATAATGTACAGTTCAGTGAGGCAGAAGGCTTTTTTAACATTTAGCAAATATTCTATGTAGTTATAATGTACTGAGCAAAATATATATTTTAAAATATTGAAATAGCATGCTTCAAATTAAAGTTACAGACTTTTGTTGCGGCCTTTATGTATAATGTTTTACAACTGTCCATGGACGGTGGTTGTCGGTTACCATCAGGTGGCCCGAACTCGAAACTGAATTATCTATAATTCTTCTTCGGGTGTCATCTTCTAATGAAGGTGGAAAACCGTAATGGCGGCTTTTATTAAACTGGCGTAGATTTTTCAGCCAAGATATATAAGAGCCAAGCAGTTCGCTGCATGAATGAACCGGCTCGACCGGTGAAATACTACGACCTCTCAGAAGATCGACGTAAAGTCGCTCATGCCGCGTTCGGTGAGAGAGGTACCCGGAGGCCCACCCCCCTTCCCCATCCTTTCCTATCCTACTCCCTTAAAGGTCGGCAACGCAACGGTAACACTATATGTGTTGCTGGTGTCCATGGGCGGCGCAGGTCTCAGGTCAGGATCCCATAAAAAAAATCCCAATATCTTACCTACTGTCTTATAATATGTATATTTAGTTAAAACTATTCACAAAAATAAATCCCTGAATACAGCCACATAAAAATTCAACTAGATGGAAATACAAAACTTTACTCAAACAAACTCTTATTTATGTGGCTGCTCGAGAAAGTTTCAGATGGAATACTGTAAAACAAGAGACTGAAGGTACGTACATAAGTAAGGGCCAACAGATCTTCAAAGTCCGTTGGGCTCTGTTTTTGTTAGTGTAGTATCAGGCTGCCGAGATACTATTTATACCTTCCCGCCTTATATTGATATAAGGTATAGGCAGGCTCTTCAGGATCGTGGTCGTCTATTACCTGTATCTGATGCTGTTATACATATTGCAAACGTGTCACAAGTAAGTATTAGGTACTCTGAATACTACGTCACAACGTCCATCGATCAATTAAATTAAAGAGTACATATTGTTAGTACTCTACCTACGTCTTGCAAGACAATGTTACAAAAAGATTTGATGTCTCAAAATTTTAATTTTCATAACTTTGCCCTCATAACATCAGACCTGTTCAGCGATACCACTAATTTTCTAGTTTCCAGTAGTAGGTCACGAGCCATCACAACTTACTATGCGGTTCATAGAAATGTACTTGAAAAAAATCAAAGTTGTGGAGTAGAATCACTACTGAGGTATTTCATTAATAAAATAAAACGACGAGCCTCGTATTGCATTGGTAACACTACTGACTGCAGAATCCAGGTTGGCCGGTTCGATTTCCACCCGAGTAAAAATATTTGTGACAAGCATGAATGTTTGTATGGCGTCTGGGTGTTCTTCTATGTATTATTAGTATGTACATATTTAAAAAAGTCCTTGATAGTGTATTTAAGCTCATTCTATTTGTGGTGGTGGGCAAACGAGCAGGCGTGTCACCTGATGGTAAGCAATCAACGCTGCCCATAGACACCAGCAACACATAAAGTGTTACTGTTGCGTTACCGACCTTTAAGGGATAGGGTATAGAGAAGGATGGGGAAGGGGACTGGGCTTCTGGGTACCTCTCTCATCGAACGAAACGCAGCATGAGACACTTTACGTCGATCTTCTGAGGTGGTATTTCACCGGCTAAGCCGGCCCATCCATGCAGCGAACTGCTCGGCTCTACCACTGTTGTACAATATCTACTAATTGTGTAAACGTCAGAAAATAAGTGGTAGTTAATAACATCAGACTACTATATCCTACTATATGGCATTGGTTTCTAGACGATCCGGGCCAGTAGGTACAATCTGTAGGCAAATCCACATTAGTAAGTGACATCTCTCTAAGGGTGGAGTAGTTCCGGCGGCTATTGTTACACTGACGTAGATTTATAGACATCTAGTATGGAGGGACACTCGAATATCCTCACCTACATAGTGAGCCTTTACAATAGTTCTCGTAACAAAATTTGGAATTCACGTCTATATAAAATAAATTAGAGCAAATCTGCCTGTTACTTTCAGCTACTTAATACTGATCATCTTTACATAGTATAAAACTAAGTTGCTTTCCGCTGTCTGTCTTCTCTATAGTTTATTTTTATTTACATTAAATTCCAACAAGTCATGGACACAAATATTTTGCTTCTTTAAGTATAGATTTTTTTATCTCAATTTTTGCTCTAAAGAAGAGGTAGATAAACAAATTTCATTAATTAAATTGTATGCTGTGCTGTATGCTATATCCTTTTAGTGTTACCTTTTGCAATAATTCATACTAATTAATATATTATACTAAAATTGTAAAATTTATGATGATTCAAAGTGCGAATACAAGTCTTAATCAGGTGGACACAAAAGTCATGTTATATAATACCGAATTTAAAAGGAGATTCTCATGAGCTCCGGCAACAAACTCACATTCAAGGCGAATAGCAAACATCTAACTGAATTCACGTTACCCGTTTGTACTCGTGAAATCCAAGAATCCAAATATCTATTTGTGATTCTAACTTATTTCATCTAAAGGTTTTAGAGGGTTGTCGAGTGTGATTCAACAAAATTTCTTTAATGCGTATTATTGTAATATAATTGACTCCTTAATTAATTATTTCACGCCTTTTCCAGCTTAATATGTAGACAGCGACTGTTGAACCTCGACTCATCGATATTTTACGAATGGCATTGAACTTATGTGAGATAACATAGCTTCCCAAAAGAATTTCGCGAAATCATTAGAGTTAGCACCGATTCAATCTCAAGACTTGTTCATTTTATATATTCTAGAATTTTATTATGTTTATTTCTAAGACTTTCGCGAATCTCACTCATAGATTAAAACAACTTTTAGGATTATATCGCGTTTATTTATTACTTATTTATATTTATTTCTCGACTTTACGAACTCTTTACTCGTGAAAATGATCTCTGTAAAGAGTTCGAAACGTCGGGAAATAAATATAAATAAGTAATAAATAAACGCGATATAATCCTAAAAGTTGTTTTAATCTATTTTATTATATGATTAAAATGTGCTATTATATTGCCTCAAATAAATTATGAGAGTAGATAATACTAGCCTTTAACTTTACTCTAAAACTTTATCATTGAAAACTTCATAAAAAAAAACGAATAGAAAAAATTATTTACTACAAATCAGACCCTACTTATGTTAAATATTTAAATAAATAGGAATTGATTCTTTTTGAAACAGGTTTATAGGTGTTTCTTGGTCCAGGATTAAGAGCTACCTGTTTAAAACCTGTGTAACACATATCTGTAGCTTGGTCAGGTTACACAGAGAGTGATGAGAATAACAATGTATGGACACATTAGTAGAGGAAAATCAGAACAGAGATGGACGGTCTGTGTAAAAGTTAATATGAGTATTAACGGCGTAAATGAGGAGATAACAAAATATAGAAGAGAATGGAAAAGGATGACATGTTTTGCCGACCACTCTTAGAGTGTGATGAGGACAGGGATATGATGATGCTTAATAGCATTGTTTAACGGAAAACTAGAAGACGCCATTTATGTTAATAATATATGTATAGCTCTGTAACTCAAATCAAACCGAGCTTGTAACTAATTAACAACTATGACAATTTTAATATAGGCAACGAGAATTCATAATATGCTGTCGCAGTCATCTAATTCAATGTTATTGGCAAAACTATTTCCAGTCAACACAAACTTCACGGTGGAATGTCTGATATTGACTCCGGCAATATCAAGTTTCCAAATGATGCATACACGCTGTTGACTTCAGTGCTTCGTACAAGCTTACCGTATTTCAAATACACAAATACATCTTTATAGGAAATAATTGAGATGGATGTTAAAAAGTGATGTAGTAAAACAACCAGGAATACTCATAGCATGATAATTAGGAAGTGGAGTTCGGTGGACTATTATTATCATTAAAACAATTTTTTATGGATTAAATCGCGTTTATTTAGACCTTATTTTTATTTATTTCCCGACGTTTTGAAATTCGTTCCTTTACAGAGGAAATAAATAAAAATATGTTCTAAATAAACGCGATATAATCCATAAAAAGTTGTTTTAATGACATGAGTGTGATTCGCGAAAATCTAAGCAAAAATCTAAGCAATTAATATGGACTATTATTATTTTATCTGCTGGTGTAACTGAATTGATTAATTTGTATGCCAGTGTAATTCTAATATAAAGGATTTATTATTATTATTATTCGACAAGGGCTTTCACTTTATACCATATTGCAAAAGTGCATTAAGAATATCTATTCCACCATCTTGGATGGTTCGCCATATTGGATTAAGAATGACGTCACACATTATCATCCAAACTAAGCGTATATCTTTACAACTAAGTTATTTTATTGTATCACCATAAAATCGAACTATTTCATCTCTATTCAGTCTCGGTGTTATGGAAGTGCATGGATCAAGAAATCTGAAGTTCTAAAGTTAAGTTGGAAAATATGGATTAATGACAAATATTCTAGTCGATTCTACAATATTTAGTGATAGACTACTTGTGATATTACTAATATACAGATGGAATGAAATCTGCGGCGGTACGACAAATAATATATATTATTTGCTTGTTGACTGCAATATGCTAATACTGGTATGTTTCGTTGTTTGTATTTCAAACACGTTTCACATTAGTGACAGTCGCTGTTTTAACAATGGGTATACATTTCCTTGATACGTATATTTCGTGATATAAAACTTGAATTTAGCACATTTTCGGGGTAATAATACTAAAAAAATAGTACAAGTGATTTTATATTATTTTAGTGCTTTCTATATCTGTAGTAAGATCAAGTAAGATGTAATGTTGGGTTGTGCCACAGATTTGACTTTATTTCTTTTTTTATGCAAGTTCACGAAAGAGGTTTTATTTTCATATTATTATATTTTTTTAAATAGAATAAATTTAAAATTATTGAAAGGAGTTCACAGAGAAATTATTTTAATATTTGATAAAGTTGTTTTTAAAAAAATAATGTTATATCTGTTTTTTTTTTGGAACAATAATAATAATATCTTGGACACAATACACACAGCGCCCTCTAGTTCCAAGCTAAGCAACTAAATGCTTGTGTTATGGATACTTGATAACGAATATTAATACATATATACTTTTCTTTTGTAAATACATACTTATAATATATAGAGAAACACACCCAGACGCCACACAAACATTCATGTTCGTAACAAATATTGGTGCTCGAGTGGGAATCGAACCCCCGACCTCATTGGTGCAGCCGGTAGTTTTTACCAATGCGCCACGAGGTCCGTCAATGGTCATTAACTATAGTTTCAAGTTATACGACGTAATGATTCCTAAAGGGTGACACTTCAACTATTGTAAAAAATTTAATAAAACGATAACACAATGTGAGATGAGAAAATGAAAATTACATTGAAAAAAAAAAGTTAATCCGACTTCTAGAAACGTAAACCACAATTTTTTTAAGTATATCAAAACAGTACCTCTATAACTGAAAAGCGATAAATAACGTAAATTACTAATTTGTATACTTAATACAATATACAAAACGTAATCTATACATATAATAAAATTGTAGAAAAGTCAAAACTGTACATTGAATATTTTTTAAAAAGAATACTTGGTGTGTGATCTGCAATCGATACCGAAGCCAAAAATATACTTTTTAGAATTTTTGTCTGTTTGTCTGTTTGTCTGTTTGTCTGTTTGTCTGTTTGTCTGTTTGTCTGTATGTATGTCCGGGATAAACTCAAAAAGTACTGCATGGATTTACTTCAAATTTGGCACGAAAATTATTAAGAAGTCGGGTCAACATATAGGCTACATATTATCACGCTATCACCTACGAGGAACGAGCAGTGAACCTTTATTTCTTCAATGTATTCTGTAGCAACGTGTAATCTAACGACGCATATTTGTATGTTGTTATGGTGTTATTATGTTAATAACCATGCTTTAATCTATACATATAATAATAATAATAATATAATATAAGTTAGCTTCACATTTTAATTAACTTATGCCGTTAAACATAACAGACAATTTTAAAACAGTGCCATCTATGAGATTTACAAAACAGAAAACATTAAGTTGAATTACACGTGTAAGCACTTTTTGGTTTTAGATATAAATAAATCTTTGAGATTTTAAAAACATCAAGGCGAATTACATGTTTAAACACTTTTTGAATATAAATAATTGAAATTTCATCATGCGCTTGCGGTCAATAGATGTTTTTAAGAGTCATAGATGGAGTTGTGCATTTTCTTCTTTAAAATTGTATCGTTAATTCTTTTCAGAGATGAGCAAGACAATTAAAAAAATGTATTTGTATATGCTAAAAACTGTTAATATTTTTGTTCGGTATTTATTGGTGTAATGATTGCTTCGTAATTTTATAATTTTACACCATTAAAAAAAAATGTTTCCTATTCGCTAACTAGATGGCGTTGGCGTCGAATTAGAAAAATAAACAATGCGGGCAACAACCATTGCTACCGCAATCTGTACTTATCCTACCAGTTACAATTTCATTTTAGAGGTAATTACTTCTCAACTGTCTATGTAAAAATATAGCTATCTGATCACAAATTCCACGCGTACGAAGTCGCGGGCACAGCTAGTACTTTAATAAAGTCATCTTTAACTGTTAAAATATTTACAATTGTCACTAATGATTGAAGTTGGTGGAACACAATAGAGTATGTTACTTAGGCTGGCACCGACTCTAAAAATAAGTAACAGCCCGAATGAAGGTCAATCGTAGCCTGGAAACTATTGCAGAAAAAAAAAATTTACAGAATTGTGTCCTTACCCCTAACCGTTTAAAAGTTCTGTAGCTTCATCATCAGCACAGCAGTATGAGAAGTTGATTCAAGCATACCTCCCAAGCAACACGTTAGTCCTATATACTACTAAGCAGTTTCCATCGACTAACTGCAGTACTGTCTCCTAACTCCTAACCATCAAGGAGTTCCGTGGCTTCTTCATCAGCACAGCAGCATCCGATGTATATTCAAGCATACCTCACAAGCAACACGCTAGCCCTACATTCAAATTCAAATAGCCTTTATTTCGGATAGTAGATTACTTCTTAACAATATTCATACTATTATACTAATAGCTCTTTAGTATTTGATATTCACTTTGCATGCATTATTTTGGATTTGATTAGTTACAATACAATAATGCTTAATTCTACATGTTATTGAAATAATATTAATTAATTATAATAGTTCTATTCCTCGACATCGGTAACATTATCCGCTTGCCCTTTGGCATAGGCCTCCCCTAAGGCTTTCCAGTTGTTTCTGTCCCTGGCTTGTCTTTGCCATGTTGCTCCAGCTACTTTTCTGACATCGTCTTCCCATCTTGTTTTTTGGCGACCTTTCTTTCTTTTCCCATCTCGTGGGCACCATTCCGTAATATCTTTTGTCCATTTTTTCTTCCCGTTTCTGATCATATGGCCTGCCCAGTTCCATTTGCGTTTTCTAACTATGTATGTGACATCTGCAACTCTTGTCATGTTTCTTATGTCTGTGAGTTTGATTTTGTCCCTTAATTTGATGTTTAGGATGCTTCTCTCCATTCTGTGTTGACACACTCTCAATGCTTTACTCTGCTTGTTAGTAAGGGCCCAAGTTTCAGCTCCATAGGTTAAACATGGTAGTATGCACGAGTTGAATATTGTCGTTTTGTCTTTCAGGGGTATTTGAGGGTTTTTCATTACCTCTTTTAGTGACCAGAACCTTTTCCAAGCTTTACTTATTCTGATGTTTATTTCTTTTTGCATTTGGTTTTCCGTTGAGATAGTTTGTCCTAGGTAAGTGTATTCATCAACATATTCTATTTGGTTCGAATTTAGTAATATAGGTGTTTTAACGTGGTAGCCCTACATACTAACAAGTAAATACTATCGAGCAATTGCAGTACTGTCTTCTAACTCCTAATCGTTAAGGAGTTATGTGGCTTCTTCATCAGCATAGCAGCATCAGATGTTGACGCCATAAAGGATATCCCTAAGACATCACTATTTTGTAACAAAAACACCATACTCGCCACACCATACACCATACTGGTGAAAAAGGGGCCATCTCGGAGCTAAACACTATACAACGGCAAAAAAATAAACAAAAAATATTATACATACAGACGAATTGAGAACTTCCTCCTTTTTAAGAAGTCGGTTAAGTCAAATCAAAGTCTAAATAAGTTTTATTTTCATAGGTTTAACACAGACATTTAAAAATAGTCAACAAGTACAATTTAACTTATTATTTCAAATGAACTACCTAACACGAGCGCTTGAGAAAAGTGCGTCCGTGGAACAAGAAAACACGGACGCAATTGCCAAGAGCGGACCGATTCCGAGTGTAGGGGTTATCATGAGAAGAATAGGGCTAGAAACTCATGTGCCAGATACTCTTTTTAAACTATTAAACATAAATAACAATAATAAATAAAAACAAACAATAAAAACAAAGCAGTAGACTCGTGCATAAAAGGTGTAGCAGCCAGAATACTCGACCATCACAGTTATGGCCCAAGCAAATTAATCTCTGCAAATATATTAGTCGAGCACAACTGACGCGACACCTTTTATTTAGAGTGGTAACGTTGTGCAATAAATAAAACATATATGTACATATTATTATATGTACAAACAATATCAAGGTAAATTTTAAATTGGAAAAGTGTATATAACTATCAGAAATTATTACGGAACGTCTCCACTCCAGAACATGTGAACAAATTTCAACACGCAAACTACACAATCCGCGTCGAGCAAGCAACTTGACGGTCCCAAGATGACTTGTCCGTCATGAAGTCATCAATGGTGTAATAAACACCAGCAACGAGTTAAAAACTGATAAACGTCGAAATCAATAGAATTGCATAGAAAACAAAAATATCACAATAGTATCTCAACAAATGGGAATGTTTTTTTAAACATACTTATCAATTTACATGATATTCTCACAAACACAAGACTATTTTAGTTACTCAAAGTCTAGTATATCTAACATAACAATCTAAAAATGGCCAGAAAGCTAGACTTTGTCGTAGGAGCTTCATTTTCAAAACAACAAAAGCAGGTACTCGCACAAAGAAACGAGAAACAATGTCTGCAGTACTTTGGGTTAAACCTTGTGCGTTATTTCGTACGGGACAATAAAAGTAAAGTTTTTGTATACAACAGGACAAGTTTCGTATTTCATTTTAAAGGAGACGTGGTCCTCTAAATAATGTAACTCGAGTGTCTTCATGAAAAGACCAACACTAATTAAATGCATTTTTAATTTATTTACTTTTATTTATTTACATGCATTTTTAAAAGTCTCGGTGATCCTGTGATCCAGTCCAAGCACACGGCTTCTGAATCCACAGGGCGCGGGTTCGAATCCTAGCGCACACCAATGGTTTTTGTGATAAATTTAGATGACTAAAAACTTTGTGCACGGTATGGGCATACGTTTCCAACCTATTCCATTTGAGACGTAAACATAACGGCGAGTCGAGGCTTCCCAGCCACTGCCAAAACCTTCGGGTAGAAAAAGGCGTGAAGTTATGTTATGTTAATTTATTTACATTAAAAATGACTAGTGTTTAAGATATTTAAAGTATGACATGAAGAATGTAGGAGTCGAGGACAGCTGCTGGAAGTGATGTGAGCCTTAATATGAGCTAATGAGCGGTTATAGCTTATGACAAGAGTTATGAAAGTCGATAATCGTGCCATAGGGCGCTCTGTTTTATATATTTACCTTGCAAGAGACTTGGCGTGAAGTTATGTGAGTATCGGTATTAATTCAGTGCAGATGCAGTGAATGGTTGTTGATAGCTCATCTCATCTGAGGAGAGTTCACAAAGCTTGTAAATTTTCCTCTACTACCATGGCATCCGGTCTTCATTCCGGCTATCCGCTCATGTCCGGCGCACGCTTCACTGACTGATGCTTTCCGGTTCACCTATTTAATTGGTGGAACGAATTTCATTCATTCATTCATTGAAATTGTATAGATTTGGGCAGGTGTATGTATACCCTCCTAACGGTGAAATAACAAACATAACTTCACGCCTTTTGTTACCCGAAGGTGTAGGCAGTGTGGAACGAAATTCATTCATTGAAATTGTATAGATTTGGGCAGGTGTATGTATACCCTCCTAACGGTGAAATAACAAACATAACTTCACGCCTTTTGTTACCCGAAGGTGTAGGCAGTGTGGAACGAATTTCATTCATTGAAATTGTATAGATTTGGGCAGGTGTATGTATACCCTCCTAACGGTGAAATAACAAACATAACTTCACGCCTTTTGTTACCCGAAGGTGTAGGCAGTGTGGAACGAATTTCATTCATTGAAATTGTATAGATTTGGGCAGGTGTATGTATACCCTCCTAACGGTGAAATAACAAACATAACATAACTTCACGCCTTTTGTTACCCGAAGGTGTTGCAGCGGCTGTTAAGCCTCGTCTCGCCGTTATGTTTACGTCCCAAATGGAATAGGTGACGAACCGATTGCCATACCGGGCACAAAGATTTCAGTCATCAATATTTATCACACTTGACTTCCGAAAACAATTTCGAAAAGTCATTGGTGTGAGCCAGTGTCAGGATTCGAACCCGGACCTCTGGATCAGAAGCCGTGTGCTCGTCCCACTGGACCACCGAGACTTTTATAAAAATAGTGAAATAATTTTATGAAATACGTGAAAGATTTGCAATTTTCAAGGTTTCAAGTTTTGTTTAAAGCAATAAATAATTTTCGTTTCATTGCAACTGAATATAGGCAGTAGAAAAGTTACAAAGAAGAGGAAAAAAGTATAATAAAGTAAAACATATATAAAATGATATAATCAAATCAAAATAAGATCACATCTCAATAATTATGATTCGTGTCAATCAGCCCACGGCGGGACGTGATTCATTACAATAACTTCAAAGAGATAACGTTTCACATGGATATATATAATTGGGATTTATTCAAAGGGGTACAGTTCAAAAGCAATATTATATTCAATGCTTTTATGTATTCTATGAGCGATCATGAATAGGATGATGATATCATAAATATAAAGTATTTATTAGCATATAATAATATAATATCATTTTCAGCATAATAAAATTTAAATTATAGATACAATATTATCACATAGTAAAAAATAGTGGGCTGGCTAACAAAATTCTATTTTGAAACACAACAAGAGCATCAAAAATTGAGTACTATCGGTTGTCTCGGTGGTCAATTGGTTGAGTTACGCTCCTCTGAGGTTCTTGCCGCATACACATTCGGGTAGAAAAGGAGTGAAATTATAAAAAAGTGTTTTGTTTTTTGCTTCTTATCCTTACTACAATTGTAAACATAAATGAAAGTAAAAAACAATAAACATCACAAAAACAAACATTAAAAATGTAGATAAATGTAACCTTAATCTAAGCATAAAAATAATAATAATAATAATAATCCAACTTATTGAGATCATGTTTCTTTTAGATAATATTTATTTGAAGTAGCCAAATGATAAATATGATTTATTCAAGGTGTTGAGAAATAATTGTGCTAATAATATATGAGTTTTTTAGATAGTAACAAAACTGCACTAATTGTAATTCGAGATAATATAGGAAAACGTTCACAGTAAAAGCTCTCTAGATCACAATAAGTGCTATTCGCCAGAATTACTTGAAAAGTCTTTGCCAATTTTTTGCTATTTGAAACCGTTATAAAATGAGATTTTAAAGAAAAAAAAGGATAAGAAAAGTTTTTGTATCTACCTAAAATAGGTCCTTTTTCTTCCCATTCTATATTCTATTTAAAATCTGACAACGCAATTGTGACTCTCTCGGTATTGCAGGTGTGCATGGGTGGCGTTAGTTACTTACTACCGGTGGCTCGTTTGCTCTCTCATAATAAAAACATAAAAATTAAAACAACTAAATCAAGCATCTTTTATCCAAAGCTTATCGTTTCAGATGTGAGACAACTGGAGCGTTATCTGCGGAGAAAATTGTCTATCCTGGTTGAAAATTGAAATAGTTGAATGTCAATATTGTTAAAATAAATGGAAATCCTTGAGTTATCTGGTCTGATAGAAGACTTGATATCCCAAAATCGACCATCTGATACGTATCTATCATTTGCGTAGATATTTTGTACTTATGTTTAAACATGCTCTCAAAGATAATATTCACAATATTAAAACCGAAAACAACACTCTTCTTGTCTGAACAATCGTACAATACAGCTAAACTGGAAAGTTAATTTTCGTTCGTAAAAAAAACTCGGTACCTTAAAAGCAGTTTGAAGTAATCCAAAAAGCTTGCACCCGCTTGAGACATGTCTAGAGTACTTCACTGAACGCTTTGACCGTCTTTTCATTTAAAATCCTTTGTTCAACAAATGTATTTTTTTTTTACTTTCTAATATTTATAGTACTGAAGTAAGATTTGCAGTCAAATCTTTTTACTTAATGTTCAGTGTGATAATCATCATCATCATCATCAGCCTATTGCAGTCCACTGCTGGACATAGGCCTTTCCCAATGTGCGCCACAACATCCGATTCTCTGCCTTCCGCATCCAGTCTTTTCCAGCAACCTTTCTGAGGTCGTCTGACCATCGGGCTGGTGGGCGTCCTACGCTACGTTTGCCAAGACGCGGTCTCCACTCTATGACCTTCTTACTCCATCTACCGTCGGTCCTTCGGCAGATGTGACCAGCCTATTGCCACTTCAGCGAGCTTATTCTACGAGCTATGTCGGTCACTCCAGTTCTCTGGCGGATATACTCATTCCTGAGTTTATCTTTCAGAGATACCCCGAGCATAGCCCGCTCCATAGCTCGCTGAGCGACTTTAAATTTGTGGACTAGCTCCACCGTGAGTGTCCACGTTTCGGCACTGTAGGTCATCACCGGTAAGACGCACTGGTCAAAGACTTTGGTCTTCAGACATTGCGGTATAGGCGAGCTGAATAGGTGAGATAATACAACATAGAAATTAGACTAATCAC
Source organism: Euproctis similis (assembly GCA_905147225.2). Classification (NCBI taxonomy): domain Eukaryota; kingdom Metazoa; phylum Arthropoda; class Insecta; order Lepidoptera; family Erebidae; genus Euproctis; species Euproctis similis. The sequence goes on from LR990106.1 coordinate 22,061,652, forward strand.
AATGGCTATTTTGGAAACACAGTTTTAACTCTCTTGCTGGGCAGGCTAGGATTATCGAGCGACAGTAATGAAAATCTCCAATCAAGCCTAAACAAATCGTATAAATACTCAAAATAGTAAAAAGCTGCGATTTCCAAGATTACCTCGATCATAAGTGCATACACAAACACAAAATTGGGCCACTCAAATATCAGTAGAAATTATATAAGTGCAGACATTGTAAAATCTAGCAGAATTATTATTTAACTTTTCACAATTTATCTTAATGTTCAAAAAAGTCCCAAATCTCTACGCTCGATTAGATAAAGGGTTCAGAGGTTGACAGGGCACTTCTGCCGGTACACCGGCTTAATCGCCTTTTAATTAGAGTTCAAGCTAAACTGTCATTAACTTTATTTGCAATTAACTTAAGTCCAAATTCATCAATAATTGTTACGCCCTTCAAACTCTTGATGAACTGACAAAATTATTAGTTCTCATTCTTTGCTAACGTTAACCAATTATCTAGTTCAAAGGGTATAATAACCATTGTAACTTTGATATATACCATCATGAGCGTAAGTATATTCATTCATATATTCATTACGTTTTCTCGAAACTAAATAAAAGCCTCGTAGTTCTAAGAAAATATTTTAGATATTCCTGAAGAGAAATCCACAGAAGAAACTTGAGCGCATATAAAATTGAATTACCACGGCCAGTAAGTAACTTGGAACAGAGCCATCTCACCAATATCGATCAGACATTTTTTTTTCTTTCTTTATGGTCAGACATACATTTTCGTTGCGGGTTGGTTGGTCATCAAGTTGACTGCTATTACCTGAATATTTTCATTGCAAATAATATAAGAAACAATTTGAAAAAAGTTGGGTTTAAATAAACCCAACTTTTTTCAAATTGATTGAAGAACTAATTGAAGAAATCTTCAATTATGACATTAAAACAAACTTTAGGATTATATCGCGTTTATTTATTAATTTCCCGACGTTTCGAACTCTTTACAGAGATCATTTTCACGAGTGACGTTGGTAACAGTTGTTCTTTTTAATTATTAAAAATAACAACTGTTACCTATTAAATCATACAACAAAGGATCTGTACAAACCAAACTTTTTCTTTAGTAAATACATCTTGTTAATTATTTAATTTTTGTTTCATGGTCTGATGTGGGTTACCAATAGTAAAAATCGTATTTTTAACAACAACTTTTTGATTTTTATTTCCAAAAAGTGGGTGCTCTCTGTATCAATGAATCGTCACTCGTGAAAATGATCTCTGTAAAGAGTTCGAAACGTCGGGAAATTAATAAATAAACGCGATATAATCCTAAAGTTTGTTTTAATGACATGAGCGTGATTCGCGAAAATCTTAGAGATAAATATGTGAAACAAATCTTCAATTAGTTCTTCTCACTTGGATTCGATAATATCACCATTTTTTTCTCAAACTAGGAAACATCACTAATATTTTTTCAATATTATTATTTCTTAGTCGTATATATATATATATATATATATATATTATATAACTTAGTCGATTTTGGATGATGCAAGATTAACTTAGCAGATAAGCAGTGCAAAAGCGGCAGGATGTAGGTGTCCATGGGCGGAGTAAGTCATTTATCACCAGGTGACTGGTTTGCTAGTTTGTAAATAAAATAAATAAGAATATGTTTTTAAATTCTTCTTCACGGCCAGTTTTTCTTAAAAACTGGACAAATACTTTACGTGTTAAATATTGATTGTTCCTTTTAATCAGGGACGTACCCTAGTGGTCCGATAGCGTGTTAAGTCAAGTTAAGAAAGTGGGTAGCCATCACCTAGTAAACTAATACATGTACCAGTTGGTGCCACTTTTGACCCTTCTATAACTCAAAATCTCCATAACGTAAACACATAAAAATATGTGTGTTTAATTATATCTATAAGGAAATCTAGGAGCACAAATTTAATTAAGCTAGCTCAAACGATTATAATGATACGATGGTCAAAAACTCGTAAATTTAAGCACTGCCTGTCTGACTGACTAATATAATAATTAAATGTTACCTCCTTTGAGATCATTTCTAAGTATGAAATTTGGAATCCAGCCCATAATTGACTTAAAAAAACTAAAAGTAAAAAATAGTTAAAAATAGGGGGGCTTCCCATACAATTTTAGACCCTTATTTAGAATCAACATGCATGTGAATGTTGAATAACTTTATAAAATAACTGATATAATGAAAACTGCGGAAGTTCCTATACATACATATCTGGATTTTGCATAAACTTTTCGCTCTTTTAGATCTCTATTCTTTTTGCGGCAAAGCCCACAGAAAAGCATAATTTTTGGATTGTACTTGGCTTTTCTTTTTTGCATTTATGTTTTTGGTGGAATATGTTTCATATTTCTTCATGATGAGAAATCTTAAACCAAGGCCATGAAAGTAAATATTTTGTTAGGTAAAGTCGCTGTCTTCATCTTATAGTTTTTAAGGTGTGATGGTACAATAATAATATTCATTTTATGTTACCATTGGATCAATAGAAAAGAAGTTACGAAAATAACACGTAGCCGTAATATTGACTTCTATATTGGAGATAAAAGTTGTTGATATCCCTGGGGTTATCAGAGAAGTCGCAAAGTTTTTCCACCGTCGAGATCTGAAGTGAATTGGCTTCGTCGAACTTCGATCGACGAGCGTAGAATGAGAATTGACTTGAACATTTCAGACCGTTAAAATTGAAACGAATTCGTAATTAACGGATATATTTGTATATTGTATACTTTTACGATTAAGTATTGAATAATCAATAATAAAGAATTAAAAAGGAAATACAAACGATATTGGTAACTATAGACCAATTAGCTTACTGCCAACATTATATAAGCTCTTTTCCCATATTATAGAGAAAAAAATAAAGGAAACCACAGAGAAATTCGAACCTATAGGCAGGCTTCAGACGAGGTTTCTCTACAATAGATCACATTCACACGCTAGAGGTGATGGTAGATAAGTACCAAGAGATACTCTACCTCATCCAATAATCTGGGAATCTCTACTGTCCCAAGGAGGCATTGGAATACATACAAGTTCTAAAAACATCTATGACAACAATACCAGTCGAGTGAAGCTGGAGACCACTGGGCCATTGATAGAAATAAAAAGAGGGGTAAGACAGGGAGACCCAATCTCCCCTACAATCTTTATAGCCGTACTAGAGTCCATCTTCCGCAACCTCAGTTGTAAGAAAGTAGGCATAAACATAAATGGAAGTTACCTGAGCCACCTCCGTTTTGCTGACGATATAGTATTGTTATCAGAAAACACAAACCAACTACAGATGATGATAAATTCTATACATGATGAAAGCCATAAAGTAGGACTAGAAATCAACCGAAAGAAAACAAATATCATGACAAACTATACTAAAGTCCCTATGTACTTTGAAAATCTACCTTTAACTGATGTCGATACCTACATTTACTTAAGTAAACAAATTTCATTCAGTCAATACAACAACCTACAGGAGGTAGAGAGGAGAGTCAACATCACCTGGAAAAAATTTTTGAGACTAAAAGAAATCTTAAAAAGTGACATGACAATCAAGTTGAAAAGCGAAGTCATGAACACATGCCTACTTCCATCACTAACATATGCCTGCCAAACGTGGAAATTCACTAGAAAAGTGAAAAACAAGATTATCACTTGTCAGAGAAGCATGGAGAGAAGTATTTTAAAGATTAGAAAGATCGAAAAAGTCCGTCATACTGACATAAGACGAAAAACTAAAGTTATTGATGCCCTCAACTATACTCAAAAACTAAAATGGCGATGGGCAGGATATGTGACCAAAGACAACAACATCATGGCGAGGACCATCAGGCAAAAGGAGACAAGGTCGACCAAATACACGATGGGCAGACGACATTATAAAAATAGCAGGCGAACACTGGATACGAGTAGCAAAAGATAGAAAAAAAATGGCTATCTCTGGAGGAGGCCTTTACTTTCCAATAAGAGGGGTTCTTGCAATAAAAAAAATAATGAGACAAATCTAACTTGCATCCACAACTTACTGAACTAGGACATATATCATATAGGACATATTTTTATCTCTATTTATTTCAACATTTTCTTTTAATTAAATTAGTGAGCAAACTGCTTATAATTGTAAACCTTATTGTAAGCAGGAAATAAAAGGCTTTTTTATTTTATTTTATTTATTTATTTTATTGAATAATTATAGAAAACAAATCCTTTGTCTATATCTCATAACATTATGGTGAAGCTTGGAGTTAATTTTTGTTTAAGAGTTTACTAATATAACCCCTACGTTCATTTACGGTTTTAGACTCACAGAGTTGTAAGTCATAAACAGCCGCCATATAAGTAAATTATAATATTTACTAGAATTATCTATGATCATTTTCATAAGTAATAAAATACGTTAACAATTTTAGTTAGTGACTACTGAATGGTTAATCTCGGAAAAGGTATATAATCCCACGCTAATGCTCGCTACCAGCGTATTTCATGACATGGGTTCACCGGCGAAGTCCTAACTCACAGTGAATTGTTTCGGCAGATGAAGTTAGAGGGCCCAATGTTCAATGGCTACAATGTTCCGCGAACGTTTGGTCATGTAATGAATATTTGCGAATTAGCAGTTTTTTAAAGTAAAATGACGTTAGTATCTTTGCAAACTTTTTTTTATTTAGTTGTGAATCCCGCTTCTAAGATAACATAGAACAAAAGCATCGTTTAAAATTAACGCCATTTGGTGACTTGGTTGGTTGGTTCTGGCATCCTTAAGAAATAGTACAAGTACTATAATTAACAAAAGAAACATACGAAGTAAGTCATAGATTTAATTAATTTCTAACTGAGGTATTCACAACTTCAAGTTTTTTATAGTTTAAATTAATATTTAATTTCCCAGTAGGTAAATATATTTTATTCATTTCTCCATAAAAGCTATAAAAGCTGGGTACAGAGCATTTTTTTATAAGATAGGTGGGAATACTAGCAGGCGTGTCATCTGATGGTAAGTGACCTGCCCCGCTCATGGACACCTGCAACACATGTTACAGTTGCGTTGCCGATCTTTAAGGGAGTATGATAAGAAAGGATGGAGAATTGGGGTGCGCCTCCGAGTACCTCTCTCACCGAACGAAACGCGGCATGAGCCACTTTACGTCGATCTTCTGAGGGGTCGTGGTATTTCACCGGTCGAGCTGGCCCAGTCATGCAGGGAACTTCTTGACTTTACCACTGAGCATTCCACATTGTTCCTGATAAGCACAATAGCGTAGTGCTAAGTTAGAATAGTTTCGGTAAATTTTAAGTATTATAACTATATGAAGTCTCGGTGGTCCAGTGGTCGAGCTGGTCGAGCACCTTGCTTCTAAATCCAGAGGTCACGGGTTCGAATCCTGGCTCACACCAATGACTTTTCGAAGGTCTTTTCGAAAGTTAAGTGTGATAGATATCGATGACTGAAAACTTTATGCCCGGTATGGCAATAGGTTCGCCACCTATTCCATTTGGGACGTAAACATAACGTCGAGCCGAGGCTTAACAGCCACTGCCTACAACTTTGGGTAGAAAAAGGCGTGAAGTTATGTATGTATGCATAACTATAGGACAAAACAAGTCATAAGAATTTATATGAGTTGACGTATTTTGCATAATATTCGCACCATTTTTTATTTTTGAGTGCTACATGCTAATGCTAAGTGCTAAACATATTTTTAAGTATCTTATGACTTATTTGTTAGTCTAATGCAGGAGTTCCCAAACTTATTTTTCTCGTGGACCACTTTCAAAATGTTACTAGTTTCGATGGACCCCCTGCTGCTCTTTTCTAACTTTAACTCAATTTTATGAGCAGGCTATTGTTTTATACAAATATAAATATAAGAACCGTCTCTATGGCCTAGTTTTAGGAAATTTGAGTAATGCTTGAGAGGTCCTGAGTTTGTTAAATGAGATAGAATGTATAAATATCAATATCTACGAAAATTTATATTACTATCAAATAACATAACATAACATAACTTCACGCCTTTTGTGACCCGAAAGTGTAGGCAACAGCTGTTAAGTCTACAAAAGGCGTGGAGTCCAATCTAGGTTCACACCAGATTTTTTTCGGAAGTCATGTATGATAAATATCGATAACACAATATCACAACAAAATATTTCGGTTTCGCCACCTATACCGTTTAGGACGTAAAAATTCGGCTAGTCGACTATTAACAGCTTACACCTTCGGGCAGAAAAAAATTTAAAAGTTATAAAAAAAATAATGACTAATTCATAACTCTGATGATTGTTGAACAAAGATTAACAAGTAAGCTTTTCTCTTGCTTTTCTGTTCTCTACATATAACAAAAGTACACTGGGAGTTAAACCAATAAAGTTCATTAACTTTATTTGTCTCAACGAAACCGTGCAGACATGTTGCCATCTGTGTTTACTGCATACTTTAGCAAACATGGTATTAGTTATAGCACCTGCTACAATGTCGTAACGTTTGTGAGGAGATTTATCTCCGCAGACTGTGTTCTATGAACATCTGAAGCTCATAACTACTTTTGAATTTATTAATAAACATACATACATAACTTACGCGACGTTCCTAGCAGAGTGGGTAAGTCAAAGTCAAAGAAGCTTCATTTTTATATATCTTCATAGACACTTCAAAATAGTCAACGTACCACATTTAACTAATTATTTAAAATGAAATCCTTAAACACGACCGCTTGAGGAAAGTGCCTCAGTGGAACAAAAAAATATGAACTCAATCGCAACGAGTGGCCCGATTCGAAGTGTAGGGGCTATCGTGAGAAGAATCGGGCAAAAAAGAGAACAGAGCGCCTTAAGGCACGAATTTTGCACACCTCACTTGCTTTGTTGACTCGAGGAGTCTTGTCATACATGTTCGCCGGTTTATAATAATCTCCTGACATCACCATCCAAGGACTCCATTCAATTTCAATTGTTTCAAACTTCTTTTTAATACCTTTTTATTAGAAGAATAAAAATTATCCGATAGAATATATCCATCTCCTGTAAAGTAAACGAGATCTTATTTAACTTTAGTTCGAAGCATTTGTGTTACTGATTAACAGCTATTAATAAATACATAAAAAAACATCGAAAAAAAAGCAATTGAGATTCGAATATGGTTTTTTTTCTTAAGTTGTTCAAAACAGATGTATTCGTAATTTATAAATTTTATTCCAATATATTTAAAAGTTGTTCGTAAAATATCGTATGAATTTCATTGAAATATATATTTACATGCACAGCCAGTAGAACCAGTTTTGTGTGCATACAAAATAAGTACACGTGTGTATCTACTTACATGATTTTTGAAATTAAAATTTTATATTCAATCAAAGTATATACACTGGTATGCAAATGTGTTAAATCAAAACGATATCAGAACATTGTGAATTATTCATGTCAAATATTACCATTACGAAATGAGGATTTATGGATTTGTTTTTCATTGATCACAAAAAGGTTTTTTTTTTCATTTTAGATCAGTAGTTCCCAAACTTATTTTTCTCATGGACCACTTTCAAAATAGATAGATAGATAGATAATTCTTTATTTACACCATATAAATTACAAAACAAAAAACATACATTATTGACAAGATTATGTACTTAAAGGTATAAATGGCGGCCTTATCGCTAACAGCAATTTCTTCCAGGCAACCTTTGGTAATGTAACAGTGCCTAGAAGAAACGGATAATTTTAGGTGTCATTAAAAACATATATACACACATACATATATACATACATATCCATATAGATACAACTAATAAAATAAATATATTATACATAAAAGTTTATTATTATACATAAATTATACACAAAATGTTACTAGTTTCGATGAGCCTCCTGCTGCTACATTTCTACCACATTCTTAAAATCGCCAAAAAATAAAAATGTGTCGCTTCTGAGTTCTGTCCCTATATAAATAAATATGAACATTATAATACATATGAAATATGGTACATTTTATAACATTTTATTTATTATAAGAATAGAATTACAAGAAAAAATTAACAAGGTAAGTCATAATTTTAATTAATGGGAAGGATGTATTTGGTGGAGTGTCAGCAAACGATCAATGTTTGACTTTATTTTTGTGAGCAATAACCACTAACGGCAGAGCAGTAACGGCACTAAAACTTCTTTCTACAAGATATGACGAGGGAAAAGCTATTAAAAATTTCCTTGCGATTTCCCACAGTCCAGGATATTTTTCGGGTATTTCTGCTTGCAGCCAAAATGTTTGGTAGACTTTTCTAAATTTCACCTTCAGCTCTTCATTGGTGCTTAGCTCGAGCAGCTCCTCTTGTAATACAACATTGGCCACTTCCGTTTCATCAGATGGATTTATGATCCATGGTGGTATATCCATTGTCAGCATATCTTCAAACCTGGTTTTGAAGTCATCATGCAGGACACTTAAATGTTGACTGTAGGTATGGATATCCTCATCAATACATTCTACCTGCGACAAGTTTGGAAATTGAGAGAATTCGCGCCGACTAATGTTTTGCTTCATTAATTTCAATTTTCCAAGAAGAGCCGAAATTATCCCCTTTGTTTTTATTAAATTCAGGCTGTCCCCTTGTAACTGCAAGTTAATATCATTAATTTTTTTAAACAAATCAGTCAAATACGCAATGTCTGCTTTGAATTTGATCAAGTTTTCTTTTAAATCTGGATCTCTGCTTTCTAGGAACTCTAATACGGAATCGAAAACAGAGTAAAATCTCGTTAAGCATGCACCTTTCGACAACCAGCGTACTTCAGTATGTAAGAGCAGTCGTTGGAAGTCTTCGTCATTTTCATCGCACAATTGAGCAAATAAACGCGTATTCAATGCATTGCTTCTGATTTTGTTGACAGGTTTTATTACAAAATGAAGAGATTGGTTCAACCTGTCACTTAAATGTTTTGCCACAAGATGTTGGCGGTGGATTACGCAATGAATAGCTGTAAGCCCTGGTATAATTCTTTTGAGATGAGTTATAAACCCACGATATCGCCCGACCATTGCAGGAGCTCCGTCTGTTGCCACTAAAATAATGTTCTTAAATGGAATCGATTTTTCCGTAAAAAAATTGCTCAGGATATTAAATATTGATTCGACTTTAGTGTCAGTCTCCAAAGTTCTGGCAAATAGCAATTCTTCGTGAATTTCTTCCTCCATAATAAATCGGACATATGCTAATAATAATGCTTCATTACCGGGTAACGTTGACTAGTCCAGTTGTATAGAAAAATGAGTTTTTTGGAGATTATTGCACAATAAACTTTCGATATCAGAGCTCATTTCATCAATGCGTCTTTGTACAGTATTGTTACTTATTGGAATTCTTTTTAGTACGTCAAATGGAGATTTGTGCAAAACAGTTTTTAAAACTTCTTCAACAGCGGGTAAAATTAATTGTTCTCCGATAGTGTGCGGTTTTCCACATTTTGCTATAAGTAATGAGATATTGTAAGATGCCCGCAAGCCATCATCGTTACTTTGAGATGTTGAAGCGAACATACTGTGCAATGGTGGGTCTCTTTTCATATTTTTCCTTCAATGTTTGAAAATATTTTAAATCTTTACCTATTTTATCAGTATGACCTTTTTAGATGATCTTCGAGCTTTGATGGTTTCATAGAGTCATTGCTCAAAACTTTGTTGCATAATAGACACATGGCCAATTGTTTGTCTGCCTCTGATGGAACAAAACCATATTTCAAATAATCGACACTATATTGTCGACATTTTTCTTTGCTGTAGCCATGTTTCGTGTCAGTTAACTTACCTGTAAAAAAAATTGTTTTAGTAACCTAGTTTTTTTCTGAATATAGGTATCACACCGCAGCCTTTGTCAGCACGCGGAAATAGAATTACGGCTTGTGAAGGGACCAACTAATAAACCGCTAAGAAAAATACAGACGTTTTCACAAAACGGTATCAATTTTAAAGTACCTAATTTACCACAATTACCTACACTCTAACAGTGGTAGAGCCAAGCAGTTCGCTGCATGAATGGGCTGGCTCGACCGGTGAAATACCACGACCTCTCAGAAAACCGACGTAAAGTGGCTCAAGCCGCGTTTCGTTCGGTGAGAGAGGTACCCGGAGGCCCACCCCCTTCCCCATCCTTTCCTATCCCCTATCCCTTAAAGGTCGGCAACGCAACAGTAACACTATATGTGTTGCTGGTGTCTATGGGTGGCGTTGGTTGCTTACCATCAGGTGACACGCCTGCTCGTTTGCCCTCCTATCCCATAAAAAAAAAACAATAGTACAAATAAAAAATACTCAGTATCGAATGCTGATCAAATTTGTGTAGGAAAAAATAAAAGTGGAAATCCCAAAATTGTCCATAAAAACGATAACTAACATCAAATCAATGAGTTCACGCGCTCCTTGTATTTGCGTTGCGTCTGCGGCTTCATTGTTAAAACGTGACAAACTGGCATCGAAGCTCAAGCCCCGCCCTTTTCCCGTCGCCCGCGCACCGCTCGCTCTTCCCGAAAAGGAATGGTTTTGATAAAATAGTTACTTATAAAGTTAGTAGTTATTTGCAAGAAAAATTACCTACAAAATTAATTGCTCTGCAATATTGCTTATTCGGCCTTTTTAGAGAGGCAATGCTTCTCTCGTGAAAAAACAATTGAATAAAACGTGCTGTGTTTGTCTTCAAATCGGAAGAGGACAATCAAAATATCCGTAAGTTACTAAGTCACCTATCTATACAAGCAGTTGTGATCAACCGACTAGTACACGTAAACAAAATACTTAATTACTATAACAAAAAAAAGGTAAGTACTTACTTTTCTTCGGCACTAGCAAACACTGCAATAAATTTTCTCTCACCTTTTTTCGAAATTCCGGAAACAAATGAATGAGTTTGCCTTTGGCATCAAGTATTTATAGTGGTGATCAAGTTCATGTCTGAACAAGCACTAAGCATTGTCGGGCGGATAGCGCTTTGCAAGTCTGTACACGAAATTGTATGTAATATCATACGCAAGTTTAGACAAGTAACAGTCGCTTGCCTTATTAAAATATTATCTGCTTAGTTATGTACTTAAAATAATGTAGGTAGGCCCTTATAAAAACTATGCTTGCTCTTTACTATCAAAAGTAGATAAATTTTCGTGGACCCCCATTAGCATCTTAGGGACCCCCATTTTTGTTCACGCCTACGTAGACCCCCAACAAGTCTCCCGTGGACCCCTGGGGGGTCCACCTGGACCACTTTGGGAATCACTGGTCTAATGTATTGAGTTTCAAGTTTGACAGCTGAAATATAAGTACCTATTAAGAGAGACAGCTTATATTAGTAAGGGATTGGTTTTTAATGATTCACTTTAAAGCAATATTAAAATAGTGAAGAATATAATGTAACATCAAATTTTCTTAAAAAATTCATGCCTGTTTCAAAATGAAGATGAATGTACCGACGTTACCTATGCGCTGCCTTGACTTGCTCAATTTTTAAGCCCCAAATCGAATAAGGGGCAGAACCTCCTGCTATACCTACATAAGGCATAGTATTTTTTTTTAATATTTCAGTTTTCGATACTTCTATAAGGTTATTATTCGATCAACCACTAGTTAGCTTCAACTAAGCCACTGTAAGATAAAACAAAAAAACATTATCAAATATTAAAGTAGCATCAATAAACAAATGACAAGTTTGAACTTTTGTGAAACAATATAACAGAATGAAAATGTACAAATTTTACCTTGTAGCCCGCAAGCGACTGAAAAATTCAAAGCGCTTTTTTCCATTTTCCACCCAAGAAACCACTTCTGATTTTACAAGACTTGTTTGTATTCAAAGCTCTTTAGATCTATATACTTGTCTATAATTTAAAAACAATCATAAGTAATGGTTGTACCAAATTTATTTCCTCATTTTATACATCCACTTATAATAATTAATAACATTCATCTATTCAAGCAGAATTTGTTAGTTTCATGGAAATAATTCTTAGTGAGTTTTAATTGAATTTTATTATAATTAATTATATTCAAAGAGGACATAAAAATAAATATTTTCTAAATAAGAGTCACCGTTATGAGTATCGAGCTAGAAACAGTAAAAAAATCAAATTTGTAGTATAGAAGCCTCCAAGAAGAAGAATAAATGTTTATTTTAAATTAAGTTTGGTAATTGTAGTTATAGCCGCAATAAAAATACATCATCAGTATTTATGAAACTTTTATCTGTCTAGCTTTCACCGTTTTCGAGATGCAGGCGGATCGATGGACGGACGTAAAGCGAAGTTTTGGATATGGAACCTTAAGAACCTTCTAACCATTAATTTCATCTGCGATTCAAAGTCATGAATGAGAAACAAAAAAATTGATTAGTTTTGCTTCTTGAGATCATCTCGTTTACACATGAATATTCTGCTTTTTTATTACGAGTGTATAAGTAAGTGTGTAAGTAAGTATTTTTTTTTTGTTATGGGATAGGTAGGCAAACGAGCTGGTGTGTCACCTGATGTTAAGTAACTAACGCCATCCATGGACACCTGCAATACATATAGTGTTAAAGTTGCGTTGCCGACCTTTAAGGGAGTAGGATAGGAAAGGATGGGGAAGGGCGGGAAGCCTCCAGGTACTTCTCTCACCGAACGAAACGTGGCATGAGCCGCTTTACATCGATCTTCTGAGAGGTCGAGACATTTCATTGATCGAGCCGGCCCATTCATGCAGCGAACTGCTTGGCTCTACCACTATTAAAAATACAACATAACTTTACGCTAAATTTAGGGGGTGGCAGATTTGAGTTTTTTAATCCTTGTCAAAACAAACTTAATCGATTACCAAAGTTCCTGTTGTTTTCCAATAGGACACTATTAACATTATATAGATAATAATGTGTGTTTGACGATATACCGCACAATTTGAAACTTTATCACACATTTTTTTTAATAGTCTCAGAGGACCAGTGGTCGAGCACACGGCTTCTGATCCAGAGGTCCGGTTTCTCGAATATATTTCAAAGCATCTACATTACCATTGATGAATACAGTCAGAGCCAGAATCAGTGTGAGAGTAGATTTGGTTATTCAATTTTAACCCGAAGAAAGTTTGTTGTGAATTCCCTTGGGGCGAGAACATTCAGAAAAATACGTAAAGCACATTTGTTTATTATCTATGTTTATTTGTATTTCTTATACTTTCTTTCTTTCTTTTGTTTTGAAATAATATTGTGTCGATGTTTGTGAGAAAATATTTTGTTTCTAGATTAGATTAGTTGAGTATCTTTATTTACTTTCATTTTTAGATCAAATCATACAATATTATGTCAGCAGTTGATGTTGTGCATAAATTGATTACTGTCATCTTTATCCAGATAAAAATATTTATGTCAATAATAACAAAATCCAAATTTGTAATAAGAGTAACAAATTTTTCTTGACAATAATTATCGTGAGCAATAAAAAAGAGATGCGTAGGTTTTATTGATTAAATAATTTTACTTGGCAACCGTTTATTAAATCTCCCTTGATATCTTCTTAGACGTAGTGAAACTTCAGCAATTTTGAGCAATGCGCCATATATGAAGTCTTTATTGCCGCAACTTTGTAGCAATAATACTGCTATTAACATTTTATTACGTTTCTTAGTGTTTTCGGCAATATTCTCCGCCTTCTAATCGTTTAAAATGACCGTTTTGTGAATAATGTTTTAATTATACGCTTAAGGCTTTGTTGATAAACTTAAAACCCAATCTTAATCACCTAAGGTATTATTGCTTGCATATAAATGTTTATGTTTTATTTTACGACTTAGACTTTTACAAGAGTGTATTTAAATTTAAATTCGTGTACTTATTTTTGAAGGCAACTTTGTGCCAACGAAATATTACCTCCTGCCAACACAATCACATATGAACATACAAATCGGGTACAATATATTTGACATGCATACCCTGTTGGGGACAGTCTGAATGGAAACACCGGGTCTACGTTGAAAGGCACTTCGCCGTATTTATTGATCAAATAAATAGGTTGCAAGGTGGTAAGGTGGTATACGCGACGGAGTGCCCTAACAGTTGCTCTTCACGATGTCTTGAACTGTCTTCCCGTAGGCTCCCGGCTGCTTCCTCTTCCTGTTCGTGACGTCCCCAATCCCAACTTGAATCTTCTTTCTTCAGTGTTCAGTGTCCACCAGTGTTCTGCCGAAGGTTTTCTTGTTGCCGATGTTGACCGCTTGACGGCTACGACTACGACTACAAATTTGCACCGAAACGTGCGCGCTTAGGTAGCTCGAAAAGGTCCGCAAGTTGTGGGTGCCGTAGCGAGCGGGCGGGGCGCGCCGACCAATAGTACCTATGGACAAAGTTATTATTTTCCTACTGCGGGTACATTTATTTTCTTGTGGAGACTTCGTTCCCGTTCATATTCGTACATGTTTATGCTACTACCCGGCGCCGCTCGTCATCCGCAACAGCCTCCTCCCGGCGTAGCTCCGCGAGCCCATCTCTTGAATCGAGGATGATGAGCCGCCTCACTGGTCTCCTGAATGTGCCGCTCCGCGTCCGCACGTCCACGCTGCGCACCACATCGTCTGGTCCCATGAAAACTCTTGATACTATTCCCTTCGGCCATACGTTTCTTGGCAACAAGCCGTCCGCTATTATCACTATGTCGCCTTCCTTAGGCGGTGACGTAACCGTTCTGACGTCACCGCGCGGTGTCAACGTTGGTAAATATTCTTTTAACCAACGCGACCAAAACCGATCCGCTAGCGCCTGCGCCGCTCTCCAGGTGCGCCTGTCTGCTACGTTACTGTTTCCTGTGACTGGTAGCCCAGCCGACGATCCCAGCAGGAAGTGATTTGGCGTCAACGCTTCTGTGTCGCGCGGGTCCATTGATATATGTGTGAGAGGTCTTGAGTTAATAACATTTTCTACCTCCGTCATAACTGTAGCCAACGTCTCCTCCTTAGGTGCGCGCTCCTTTAACACGACTGCGAGAGCCGACTTCACACTCCTTATTAGCCGCTCCCATGCTCCACCTTGGTTGGGAGTGCCGGGGTCGGTGAAACGCCACTCTACTCCCTTACTGAGTGCGTATTGTTGTAGGTCGTCTTTCCACTCGTCTTGCGCTTTTCTTAGTTCGACGTCGGCGCCGTGAAAATTTGTTCCATTGTCTGTTATTATGGTGCGCGGCCATCCACGCCGCGCAGCCATTCTCCTTAGCGCCATAATAGCGCTATCCGTACTAAGGCTCGGCAGCAGTTCTATATGTATCGCCCTAGTTACTAGGCAGGTGAATATCATGCCCCAGCGCTTTTCTTTTCGGCGCCCTATCGTTACTTGCATAGGTCCGAAACAGTCCGCTCCGCTACGCGTAAATGGTCGCGAATAAGCCTCCAATCTTTCCTTCGGGAGATTTCCTTTTACCGGGACGTTTGGCGCCTTACGACGCGCACGACATACGGTGCACTTGTCTAACACCGTGCGCACGCTTGTTCGTAGTCTTGTTATCCATAATCGCTGTCGTAAGTTGTTTACAATATGCTCTCGTCCTGCGTGCCCATTGCGTATGTGTTCGCGGCGTATTATCAAACGCGCGAGCGGGTGTCTGCCGTCCAATATAGCGGGTCTCTTCCGTTCGTATTCTACGTCGGCTGCGTTAATTCGTCCGTTAAGCTTGATGATTCCATCTTCATATATAGGGTCCAGCTTTCGTAAACAACTAGATTTGTTTATGCTACGACCGTCGGACAGTCTCGCAATTTCCTCCGGGAAGCTGTCCTGTTGCGCCTCCCGTATTAGCGTTCGTTCCGCTTCTTCTAAGTGACGTAATTCTAGCGTCGTAGCGCGTTTACGACATTTGTCCATAAATAGATGAACGTATGCTGTAGCTCGTAACATACGATCATAGTTCGAGAAACGATTCACACATATGACGTTCTGTCTCTCCTGCACGTGAGCGACTATCTCCGACTCGCTCTGGCTATCCTCTACCGGCCATCGTTCCTCCGGTTCGCGTAGAAACGCCGGTCCTGTGAACCATCGATCGTGCTGTGTGAGTTCGTTTGTTCCATTTCTCGTCGCATCATCAGCGACGTTGTGAGCGGACGGCACCCATCGCCATCGATCAGCGGGGCTTAGCTCTGCTATCTCACTCAGTCTGTGCGCCACGTATGGCGTATATCGCGCGGAGTCGTTTCTTATCCAGTGTAACGCAGTCTTCGAGTCGCTCCAGTAGGTAACCGTAGCCTCCCATCGGTGTTCGCGTAATATTTCGGCCGCGAGTCTAGCGCCTATAAGGCATGCTTGTAACTCCATTCGTGGGATGCTCTGTGCTTTCAACGGGGCGACTTTCGTCTTCCCTGCTATGAGTACGATGTTAGTCGATCCGTCGGGTTGCTCTAAGCGCCAGTACGCTGCTGCGGCGTAAGCTTGTTCGCTCGCGTCGGTGAATACGTGTAATGACTTCCCTACGGTCATGTGATCCGCGTAGCATCGGGGGACGCGCAGGCCCGCCACGCTCGTCAGACCGTTTTTCCAAGCCAGAAACGCGATAGCATCATCGGCGGGTAGCCGCGCGTCCCAGCCGATCTGTTTTCGCCATAGCTCCTGTAGAGTTATCTTCGCCTTGATGGTGTATGGGCTAAGCAGTCCCAACGGATCGAATATCGACATAACGGCCCCTAGCATTTCACGCTTAGTAGGCGTCCTCTCTCCGTCACGCACCTCCTGTGGTACGCGAGGCATCGACGTGTTAAAAGCTAGTTCGTCGCTTTCGGGTATCCAGATCATTCCCAACGTCTTGCCATAGGGGTGTGCGTTCGCACCGAGTTCCTTGGGGGTTGTAGCCCTATCCCGTTCGGGGATATCCTTTATAATTCGCGGGCGGTTGGTGTTCCAACCCGCTAACTTGAATCCTATACGTTCGTGCACTTGCCGCACGTCTTCAATTGTTTGAATAGCTATTTCCTCACTATCAAAGCTATCGACCCAGTCGTCCATATAATGGTTCGTGGTTATGGGGTACAAGGCGCGGGGATGCGTGTCCCTGCATTCCTCCGCGTTTCTGTTTCGTACACTATGTGCGAGAAAGGGAGAGCTCTTCGCACCGAATATCATGGATTTCATTACATATTTCCGTGGCGGATGTTTTCGTTCGTCGCCTCTCCATAGGAATTGTTGCGCAGCTCTATCCTCCTCCCGTATTTTTACTTGTAAGAACATCTCTCGAATGTCGGCCGTGACTGCTACCGGTTTTTCTCTGAAGCGGAACAAGATCCCGTACAGCGTCTTCAGTAGATCGGGCCCCGTAAGCAACTCGTCGTTGAGACAGCGACCTCCTGTTTCGGCGGCGGCGTCGAAAACTAAACGTACTTTTCCTGGTTTGTTCGGGTTAGTGACCGCGAAGTGCGGCAAGTACCAGTCGATCGCTGACTGCTTGTCGCTTTCAACGGGAGCGGCGTAGTTCTTGCTTAACAGGTTGTCTATTTGAGCAGTATACGCTTGACGAAAGTTCACGTCTCGATCCATTTTCTTCTCTATGGTACGTAGTCTTCGCACAGCCATGTTGTAGCTCGGCGGTAATCGCGTGTCGTCCGTTCGCCACGGTAGGCCGACTTCGTAGTGTCCGTCGACGAGTCGCGCAGTCCTGTTGAATATTTCTTTCGCGCGTTCGTCCTCCATGACGGGCTTGCTTCGACATGATATTCCTAGCGCGTCAATCGCGAAATGTTTAGTTACAAGTTCGTGCAACTCTTCATCGATTCGCTGACGCTCGCGGCGTTCGCGCGCAGATACGTGCAGTACGGTAGCTCCGCTCGTTGAACCCTCCTTCGCCACTATTGTCCGTGGCACCGTACCGTGTACTACCCATCCTAAGTGAGTCAATGAGGCGGCAGGTTCATTCTTATCTCCCGTAAGGAGTTTTCTAGATACTATCAGGTGCCAATTATCTGCACCGATCAGTATGCGCGGTCTTGCGTTTGCATAGCAGACCTCGTTCCGCGGCAGCTCCTTCAAATTTTCATAGTTCAAACATTCTACCGCGACAGTTTGACTAGTGATGTTGAGACTCTTGACGGTTCGCGCCCTTATTGGCTGGAAGCTAGTTCGAGCTCCCCTTACGTCCAATAATACGCTTTCACTCTCGGGTTCATCGCGTGTTGCAGCGAGTCCGTGCAAACGCAGCGCACACTTCGATCCGTGCGCGTTCACTTTTCTAGCGATTTCCTCGTCGATCAGAGTAATCGTAGATCCCTCGTCGAGTAAAGCGTGAGTCTCAACTTCCAGTCCGTTCGGGCCCCGTATAGTGACGGGGCATACTTTCAGGAGTACCGTATCCGTAGATTTAACGGCATGCGCCGACGCGGTCATTCCTTCGTTCTCAGTTCGTTCGATTTTTCGTTCATGTAACATTGCGTGATGCGGGCGGCGACATTCCTCCACGCCGCACTTCGTCGCGGTACACCTAACGCGTCGGTGACGGCCGCTCAAACATTGGAAACATACTCGTGCTTCCTTCGCCCACTCCCATCTCTGTGAGACTGTCATTTCTTCAAGCTTCCCACACTTCGTCGTGTTGTGGTCGGCTCCGCAGCATAGACACTTGACTTCCTTTTCTGTAACTGTATACGCGGCCGCGCCTCGTCGCTTGTCCTTTGACCGAGGCGAACCGGTGTTCATCCTTCTCGCGGCTGGCGGTGCACGTATCTGCAGTTCGCGTGCGGTGCTCGTTCCTATCGTATATGCGAAACGTACGGCGCGGTCGGCTTCTCGCGTTAGGAAGCGGGACAAAGTCACGATCTCAGGTTCGCTGAGGCTTCCGTATTGTTCGGCGTAGTCGCACCATCTTGCTTTGACGTGAGGACTGAGCTTTTCCGTGACTTGACGAGCTAGCATCGGGTTCCGTAGGTATCCTTTCCCATCCATGCAGGAGAGTATGCTTACGATGTTTTGCAGCCGAATCGCGAACGCGTTTAGTTCACTGGCGGTCGTGCCCGGACGTTGCAATCTCCGTATATCATCTAACGCTTTGTCGATGATTATTTCCGGACGGCCGTAGCATTGTTCGAGCGTCTTCATTATAACTGCGGGATCGGCGGCTGTATACAACAGAGCTGCCACTGTTTCTCTCGCTTCGCCTTTCAGGCATGTCCGTAGTCGCGCTAAGTTTTCGGCCGGCGTGAAGTTGTACATCTTCGTTGAGTCCCGCATTGCAGATTGAAACAGTAGCCACTCGTTCGGCGCTCCACTGAAGTTCGGTAGCTCTTGAGCTTGTCTCGGTGGCGGGCGACGCAGTGCTATGCGTTCTATGGCTTCGGCTAATCTGTCTATTCCTCTCTCTCGGGATCTCGCGGGCGTAGGCGACCTATGGAGTAGCGGAGTTATATCTCCCGATCGACGTCGAGTGGACGACCTAGGGCGTCTAGGAGTTTCGAATATAACTTCTTTCTGTTGTTCGGGTAGCGGTGCGTATCCACAGAATGAGTGCCTTGATCCTTGTTCCTCATTATCGCGCTCTGGCCTAGCTTGATTGTCGTCTTTGTTCTGTGGCTCGCGGCGACTTCTCTCCTCCCGTGGATTGCACGGGTCCGCGGCTCGAACGGTTCGTGATCTTTCTCGATCTGACGTCAATCGGGATAGTTCGTCTCCCTTCGGCGGCTGAGCTTTGTTCAACCAATCGATAATTCTGTGATCTAATTCTCGAACGCCGGTGCTCTCGCAGTCGGTTTCCTCTTGAATTAGTGCTACGTCGGCGGCTAGCCTTTTCTTGATAAGTTCTGCTTCGATCTGCAGCTCTCTTCTCCTTATTTCGGCTAATTGTTCTTCCGCCTTGAATACGGCTTGTCGTATTCGGGCGATGGCGCTAGCGGTCGACCTGTGTGAACGTATGGAGGGCGCTCTTGTTCGTTCTCTTCGTGTTTCAGATGCGGCGGCGGCGGCGGCGCTCGGGTTTGCGGCGGCGGCGGCGGCGGCAGTAGCGGCGCTTCGGCTTGCGGCGGCGGCGGCGACCGGGTTCACGGCGGCGGCGGCGGCGGCGGCGTTAGCGGCGCTCGAAGTTGCGGCGGCAGCGGCGGCGGCATTCTGGCTCGCGGCGGCGGCGGCGGCGGCGGCAGCGGTCTCCATGGCGTCCTGTCTTGCGGCTGTTCTAGCGGGTGCGGTGGCGGTGGTGCGTTTTGACGGCGATGCGGGCGGTTCCTCGTGCACCCTCAGGGTTCTCCTTGTGTTCGGCATCTTCGGCTCTTGACGCCTCTTGAACCCTACTCCTAACAATCCTCCCGGTGGGTTACACCGAAAGGGATGGAGAGCGTGCGGGATCGGACAAGGTGGGACCTACCCAGCAGAGGGTCGCACGCAGTACGGGGTGCTCAGGGACCGGGGTGAGTGTCCGGCCCCGTCGGCGGTGCCTACAGTCCGGCCCCCGCAACACGTACGACCTTACCAGCGAAGGTGTGCTATTCGGTCGCGAGACCGGTGGTATCGCACAGTTTACCACACCGCCTTGATCGGCGTTAACCCTGTATCCCGCCGTTTAACACCGCTAGGTGGCTAAGGATACGGGGCCGCGGTACACCCGCTAGGGAGTAGACTAGGCTTCCTGACGTCTTCTTTTTTCGCCTCTTCCCTGGCAGGGAGTTGACTAGGTTCCCGACGTCTTCTTTCTTCGCTTCTTCCCCGGCAGGGAGGTGACTAGGTTCCCGACGTCTTCTTTCTTCGCTTCTTCCCCGGCAGGGAGGTGACTAGGTTCCCGACGTCTTCTTTCTTCGCCTCTTCACTGGCTGGGAGGTGATTAGGCTCCCGCAGACCCGGTGTTTTCCTAGAAACAGTAAGCGGAAGTAACCCAACGATCCGACCTCGAAGGACCAGACAGACTGTTGGGGACAGTCTGAATGGAAACACCGGGTCTACGTTGAAAGGCACTTCGCCGTATTTATTGATCAAATAAATAGGTTGCAAGGTGGTAAGGCGGTATACGCGACGGAGTGCCCTAACAGTTGCTCTTCACGATGTCTTGAACTGTCTTCCCGTAGGCTCCCGGCTGCTTCCTCTTCCTGTTCGTGACGTCCCCAATCCCAACTTGAATCTTCTTTCTTCAGTGTTCAGTGTCCACCAGTGTTCTGCCGAAGGTTTTCTTGTTGCCGATGTTGACCGCTTGACGGCTACGACTACGACTACAAATTTGCACCGAAACGTGCGCGCTTAGGTAGCTCGAAAAGGTCCGCAAGTTGTGGGTGCCGTAGCGAGCGGGCGGGGCGCGCCGACCAATAGTACCTATGGACAAAGTTATTATTTTCCTACTGCGGGTACATTTATTTTCTTGTGGAGACTTCGTTCCCGTTCATATTCGTACATGTTTATGCTACTACCCGGCGCCGCTCGTCATCCGCAACATACCCTATGCTCTGTTCTCATTATATTATTACTAGCAGACCGCGCGAACTTCGTACCGCCATATTTTAAACATTTTCCACTAAAAAGATTAATGCCGCGATCATATTAATACCTCAAAGCTTTCCTCATAAATGGACTATCTAACACTAATATTTATTTCAATTCAAGTTCTTGATACATACATACATACATAACTTCACGCATGATCCCTTGCGGGGTAGGTAGAGAGAACAAAGGGCCATAAGGCACGATTATTACACACATCACTTATTTAGCTGTTGATGTTAGCGACTAACAACTAAGATATATTAAGGTGATAATATTATCAATTTCAATCAACGCTTTATAAGTAATATTAATAGAATGTCAGGGACTTTGTCCGAAGCTTTTTGTCAACTTTTAGTTTTTTTAATACTACTTAAACCTTTTTTTTTTATTTGGTCATTATCTTACTACAAAAAAAAAACTGGGTCACCACATGTTTCAACCAGTACCTATGTCTTTTTTTATAATTTAAATGATGTCGATTTGGCACCTTGGTATTACTCTTATCAAAATAAATTCACTACATTTTAAGAGAGATCACGATAGTAGAAATGTTAATAGATTGGCAATTCATTGTGGTGTGCTGAAGACCAAAGTCTTTAAATTTTAGCAAAATACGCCAAGATCGAGGTTCGTGGGCATATCTTGCGCTCCGTCCAATTATATGAAGTTGCAATATTGTAAAGAATTAAAAATAATATTAACTAGCTGTTATTAACTGTGAACTAGCGCTAACTTTGACCCACGACTTTGGTTACATAGATAAAATATTTTTAAATAGTACGTTCTTTTTAGATATTTAGATCACATTAAAGGAATTACTCTTAAATAAAACTTTTAGGGTTTCGCGTTGCATAAAGCTTTATTACCAATGCCAACAACTTGTCCCAAGTTTTTTGTCAACCTTTAGTTTTTTTTAATACTACATAAACGACTTTTTTATTTGGTCACTATTATTGACTTCAACGAAAAAAAACGGGACACCATATGTTCAAACCGGGGTAGCTAACTCACAGTGACTGTTTTTTTTAAACAAAAAATAATGGTAAAATTATGTCGATTTTGCGATTAATCTTATCGAAATAAATTCATTACATTTTAATCTTTATTATATCTAGAATGTATTATAAATCAGTTCTATCAGTCACACCTTGTCAGTGGTAGAGTCACGCAGTTCGCTGCACGGATGGGCCGGCTCGACCCGTGGAATACCACGACCTCTCAGATTATCGTCGAAAAGTGGCTTTTGCCGCGATTCGCTCGGTGAGAGAGGTATTCGGAGGTATTACCCTTCCCCTTCCGAAACCCACTCCCGACCCCACCCATATCTCATTGTAAGGGCGGGTAACGCAACTGTAACACTGCATGTGGTGAGGTGGCCATGGGCGGCGTTTGTAACCATCACACGCCTGTTCGTTTGCCATTTATACAATAAAAATCTAACCTAATTCCTCTCCTATCCTACTTCTAATATAAAAAATTCTCGTGTCACAATTTTTGTTCCCATACTCCTCCGAAACGGCTTGACCGATTCTCATTAAATTTTGTATGCATTATCAGGTAAGTCTGAGAATTTTCAACCCCCTACGATCAACCCCTATTTTAAAATTTTATTTTTTGACAAGACAACGTTTGCCGGGTCAGCTAGTAATATATAAATGTGAATGTAAGTTTGTTTGTTATGCTTTCACGCGATAACTACTCAATCGATCATCATGAAACTTTGTACACATATTCTTTGAGGTAATTTACATATATTTGAACCGGAAGGAAAAACTTATAAAATAGTCTACAACAATATCCTACATTAATACTCTTATAAAATTTTTAAAGTCCAAAATTATTTATTTTTGTTACAGATAAATATATTTTACCGTTTGTTGTTGCATTTCAATAAAGTGTATTGTATTTTTTTAAACGTCAATGTGTGTTGTAATTTTAAAAATTGATAATCCCAGCTCAGCAATAAAATAGAGTTATCATATTGATTAATTTCGATAGTAATGATCTTTGATACCTATATTAAATAGGTATCAAAGATCATTTCCAATCATTTCTATAGAAATGATGGCTTTAATGCGAGCGAAGCCGCGGGTAAGAGCTAGTAACTTTTATAAATTAAAATACAAATACCCCAAAATACGATTAAATACTACAAATTTTAAATTCTAATTAAGCGATATGATGACAAATAGAAAAACAACAATACAACTTAACTTCACGCCTTTTCAACTCGAAGGTGTAGGCAGCGGCTGTTAAACCTCGTTTCGCCACTATGTTTCTGTCCCAAATAGGTAGCGAACCTATTGCCATACCAGGCACAAAGTTTTTACTCATCGATAACTAAGTACACATAGCTTCCGAATACAATTTCAAAAAGTCATTGGTGTGAGCCAGAATTCGAACCCGCGACTACTTGATTCTGAAGTGGGGTTCTCGACAACTTATATGTTCTGTGAAAGTGTAGTACATTGTTTTGTTCAATAGTTTTTGTAGCGTTCGCGATGTAAGATTTTTTTTCCGGTCTTTTTCTTACACCTTGGGTTACATTATTGGACTTATAGTAAGGATCCCTAATTTATTTGAAAATATAATATAGCCTAAAGCCTCCCTCGATAAATGGACTATACACCAGTGAAAGGATTTTTTAAATTGGACCAATGGTTTCTGAGATTAGCGCGTTCAAACAAACAAACAAACAAACTCTTCCGCTTTATAATATAAGTATAGATTTCAGGTCATTGCAACAGGGTTTTCTTATCCTATCATTTGTATTTTCCCCACCAACATTCTTCTTAATCATCGTCTTTCACTATAACTTGTCTTGTATAAATAAATAAAATAAAAAAGCCTTATATTTCTTACTCTACAAAGATCTTGTTTTCGATATATAAAATCACGTTTTGTGATAGATTTATATATAAATGTATAAAAATTTCAACTCAAAACTAAAATATTGTACATTATAATATATTTTCAGCAAGAACCCCTCGTATCGAAGGTGACAATGAAAATGCCTCCTCTAGACATTTCCATTTCTCTTCATTCTTTGCTGTCTCCATCCAGTTTTTTCTGGCAACTTTCATGATGTCATCTGCCTACTGAGCCGTGGGTCTACCTCTCTTTATAATTCCTGATGGCCCTGGACAAAATGTTATTCTGTGGGTCCATCCGTCGTCTGCCAGTCTGTATATCAAAACGAAATAAAGTTTATAAATCGTTTTAGAAAAAGTTTGGTTAAAATATGAAATTAATGAATAGTTTATGTACAGTTTAACAACAATTTAAGCAGTAGAACCATCAATTTTAATTATCAATTCACCCAGTGTGTGTATTTAGTTGCTGGTTTCATAATTTATTAAATAGAGAAGTTTTGGTTGAAACTAAAGTTTCAAATTATTACTGGCAAATGTATTCATTAATTTGAGTATATATTTAGTCGTATATAATTCGAGTTAATTTGAATTACAAGTGAATTAATTAATTAACTCGCTGACATTGCAGCCACGTGTTCAAATTAAGTGTTAAAATATACTCACAAGCTTAAGAGTTTTGATTAATAAATTGTTCTTTATTTTTATAATTTGCCGGTTATTGTTTATGGGATTAGGAGGCTAACGTCAGGCGGGTTACGTGATGGCGAGCAACAAACCCCGACCATGGACACCAGGACACCAAAAGTGTAACAGTTCAGTTGCCGGTTATCAAAAGAGGATATGGAAGGGGACGGAAGTGGGATAGAAAAGGGATGGGGAAAGAGATCGGGCCACCAGATACTCCTCTCACCGAGCGTAGGTAACGCGGCATTCACGAGGATATTATGTGAGATCGTGGTATTTCACCGGTTGAGCTTGCCCATTCATGTAGCGAACTGCGTGGCTATACCAGTAATTATTCGAAGATGTAGACAGAGTTTTCTTGTTTCATTGAATTATATATCTGTACTGAAGCTGTACTGTTTCTCTTCTGTCATTTACAGGCATAACTAAAAAAATTTTCTTTTTTTTTTCTTTTTTTTATGGGATAAGAGGGCAAACGGGCAGGCGTGTCACCTGATGGAAAGCAACCAATGCCGCCCATGGACACCAAGAACACATATAGTGTTATTTTTGCGTTGCCAACCTTTAAGGAATAGGGAATAGGGAAGGATGGGGAAGAGGGGTGGTCCTCCGGGTACCTCTCTCACCGAACGAAACACGGCATGAGCCACTTAACGTCGATCTTCTGAGAGGTCGCGGTATTTCACCGGTCGAGCCAGCCCATTCATGCAGCAAACTGCTTGGCTCTACCACTATTGTTCTCCAAAAAACTTACGATTGTTTAAAACAACCTACGTATGCATCATTTTTTTATGTCTAGTTTATTTACATGCGTAGGCAGGGGCTAATGTTTCGAGTCGCTCAATTTTTAAGTCCCATTTTTATATGGGATAGGCAGGCAAACTAGCAAGCGTGTCACCTGATGGTAAGCGACCTGCGCCGACCATGGACACCAGCAACACATATAGTGTTACTTTTGCGTTGCCAACCTTTAAGGGATAGGGGATAGGGAAGGATGGGGAAGAGGGGTGGTCCTCCGGGTACCTCTCTCACCAAATGAAATGCGGCATGAGCCACTTTAGGTCGATCTTCTGAGAGGTCGTGATATTTCACCGGTCGAGCCGGCCCATTCATCCAGCGAACGGCTTGGCTCTATCACTGTTAAAATGTGTAATAGGTGGTAAAACCCCAAAAATAAATAGGGGAATCTCGGTCTATATCGACTATATAGGTCATAATATGGTCTTCAATATTCAGTTTTCTAAACTTAATATTCCTAACTTCAAAAAAAAAGAGTTCAGAATATTAATTGGTGTAAGCCAGGATTTGAACATGAGTCTTTTATTAAAATGGTAATGTTAATTACTAGCTGACCCGGCGAACTTTGTCCCGCATCAAAAGGAATAGATGAGTAAATTTTGGATATTTTTAGGTTAAATTTGTGCTATTTATCGACCCGCGTTTTGCCTATGTTAAGCCGCATCAAAATCCGTTGCGTAGTTTTAAAGATATAATCATATAAGGGGAGAGACAGCGCAAAGTGACTTTGTTTTATACTATGTAATAATATAAGTAGTTTAAAAGAAATTTACCTAACAATGAACTCTATGCTCTTTGAATTGTAGTCAAAACATAATAAGGTTTATTTAGGCTCTATAAAAACACAACAATATTCAAATTGGTACTCAACATGATTGGACCATAAATACTCCGGCAAAGCTCATCAATAAGTTTTCAGAGAGCTCCCCGGGGGTGATATTTTATACTCAATCTTATCTCGTAATCTACATAATTTTATATATTTTGAAATCGCAAGCTCGCGATAAATGACTGAGAAGTTACAACAACAATTTGCGGATACGTTAAGACATTTTTTCATAACTTAACGCCTATTTATACCGGAAGGTGTAGGCACCGGCCATTAAGCTTAAACTCAAGTTTCAACTCAAGAGTTCAAGTTTACAGCAGTTTAAGCTTACAGCAGCTTAAGCCTTACAATGTTGTCAGCTGTTGATTTTTCTGTTATAACTTCCAAAACAAATTTCGGAGAAGTTAAAGGTACGATCCCGGATTCGGTCTCATGACTCCTAGATTCATAACCGGTGTGTTTAACCAGCTGACCATCCAATCGACAGATACATACTTTTTTTAATAATATCACACTTAGCTTTAATACACTTCTCACAGCTTACGATATTAATTTGGCTATAGCTAATTCATATATGATAGGATTTAATGAAGCAGTTTTAAAAACCGTTATGGATAACAAACTCAACTAAATTACTAGTAGTAAATAGTAGAAGTATTTTCTGCTTAGTAATTATAATCTAATAGGTACAGGATAGTGCAGTGTTTCACGATGCTAGCGTGTGAACGTCAAAGCACTACTCATTTCCTGGAAGGAAACTTGCAGTGAAGCCTTTGCAATAAGCTCAAAGCTTAGTGTACATCTAAGACAAAGATGTGTAAATGAGCAGATGCGCCATTCGCATAAGAAATCTATATTATATAATAAAATTGTTCAAAAGTTGAAAATGTAGGTACATTGATTATTATTATTTTTAGAATACTTGGGACATGACCCACATTTGATACCGAACCGAATATGTATTTTCGAATTTTTGTCTGTTTGTATGTTTCTTGCGGATAAATTCTGAATGTACTTCATGCTTTTACGTCAAATTTTGCATAAATATAGCCAAGAGGTCGGGTCAACACAAAGGTTAAATATTATCACGGTATCACTAGTTGAGGGTGAGCGATGAACCCTTATAATGGCACAGGCACATTATTTTTGCTCCTTTATGGCGTCTACGCAGACAAAGTAGTGGGCAACAGCTAGTAAAACAACAGCTATTAAATAAAAGAAGCGAAGTTAAACAAAAAGAGCTGCATTCCACAATATATTTTATATTCCGTATGCAATAATTAAATTTTAATATCTACATCCTATTATAGTTCAAGATATCAAGTTATGTAACAGTTGAACTAATAGACAAGAAAGTAAACTTACTTTGGCTGCACAACATTAAGCATATTTGAAAAACAGAACTCAAAGAACGGGTGAGTTCTGGAACGTAAAGTAGTTACTGCTAATAGAGCTATAGTTATTCTGCATTTAAAGAGATATGAAAGTCAAAGAAGCGGGTGAGGTGCGTAAAAAGCGTGCCTCATGGCGCTCTGTTCTCTCTGCTTAGCCTGCAAGGGATTTGGCTAGAACTACGTATGTATCTATGTAAAGTTATGGTTTTTTTCTTCTATGGCACAGCCACTAAACCACGGTGAATATGAATACCATGGAATACAAAAAAAATGCCTAATCTTAATTTGTATAAACATGATGATATAATAGAAATCTAATCAACAACAATAATCTGATAATCAACAGTGGTAGAGCCAAGCAGTTCGCTGCATGAATGGGCCGGCTCGACCGGTGAAGTACCACGACCTCTCAGAAGATTGACGTGAAGTGGCTCATGCCACGTTTCGTTCGGTGAGAGAGGTACCCGGAGGCCAACCCCCCTTTCCCCATTCTTTCCTTTTCCCTATCCCTTAAAGGTCGGCAACGCTACAGTAACACTATATGTGTTGCTGGTGTCCATGGGCAGCGTTGGTTGCTTACCATCAGGTGATACGCCTGCTAGTTTGCACTCCTATCCCATAAATAAAACACATACATAACTTCACGCCTATTGTTACCCGAAGGTGTAGGCAGCGGCTGTTAAGCCTCGTCTCGCCGTTATGTTTACGTCCCAAATGGAGTAGGTGGCGAACCTATTGCCATACCGGGCACAAAGTTTGTCAGTCATCGGTATTTATCACACATAACTTCCGAAAACAATTTCGAAAAGTCATTGGCGTGAGCCAGTGTCTGGAATCGAACCCCGGACCTCTGGATCAGAGGCCGTGCGCTCGCCCACTGCGCCACCGAGACCGTCAAATAAAATAAATGATGAAAATTAGGTTTAATTTCGATTTCGATCACGTTCTTGACAGCTGTCAAAATGTATCAAACTAATCCAAAATCGGAAATACTGAGCAATAAATGTTTACCAACACAAATTTTATGTCATGGCGGCTCGATCTGGTGGAAACTAACTAACATAGAAAATAACGGAACTTTCAAGTATAAACAGTAGAGATTCAACAAAGAAGATATAACAGACTTGCTTTTAGTGTTTGTAAAAGAAATAAAATAAACAAAAGTTTTATCACATATCTTATTACATATTAAAACTCTACGAGTGCTACGGTTGCCAAGAGACTATATTCCTTTGAGTATTGATACTGTATTTTTTTTAACGTTACCTATACCTACTTTTTAAGAAATTGTCTATATCTGGACTTTGTACATCGATTTAGGTTGTTATTTAGTCTCGATCTAATCGCCACTTACACAAGACTGAGAGTAAAAAATGAGTATACATTGACTAATAATATCTAGATTGTATTTTAATTCAATAAAAGGATAATC
This sequence comes from Euproctis similis, assembly GCA_905147225.2. NCBI lineage: Eukaryota > Metazoa > Arthropoda > Insecta > Lepidoptera > Erebidae > Euproctis > Euproctis similis. The sequence goes on from LR990106.1 coordinate 22,091,118, forward strand.
TACTTGTATTACCTGTATTTTCCTGCCTAACTCGGAAATGTCACCTTTGTGTAGGTACTCTACCAGTTTTTTATTAATCAAAAAATACGTAGAGATAATAATGCTTACCGACAAAAACACGCTATATTTACGATCATTGTACATCATATGCCGTCTAAATAGTATTTTGATTGAACAAACTCTTATTGTAACAACTAAAACCTAGTTCATGGCATCATTAAAATAATTTTAATAACATCTCACATATATCAAAGGTCTCGGTGGTCCAGTGATCGAGCACTCCGCTTCTGGATCAAGATGACACGGGTTCGAATCCTGACTCACACCAATGACTTTTGGAAATTCTTTTCGGAAATTATGTGTCATATATACCGATGACTCTTACTTTGTGCCTGGTATGGCAGTAGGTTCGCCACCTATTTCATTTGGGACGTAAACATAACGGCGTGACGGGGTTTAACAGCCGCTGCATACACTTTTGGGTAGAAAAAAGGTATAAATTTATGTGTATGTATGTATGCTATGTCACATATAAGGTTATTAATTATATGTAAATATTTTCATAGTAGAGTCTACTTGATATCCAAAAATATTGTACACTACTATAGAAAAGAATCTGATCTTATGAATAGCATCGGAACTTATTATTTCAATATTACAGATAAGAAAATAAAAAAATCATGATAAAGCATATAATTGACCCTAAATTGAATGTCCTTTGTGAGTATATCTTGATTGACAACATTAAAGGAGTTGAATTTTGCATCAAATGAAAAAACAGCGAAAAGCCAACAGTATTTTTGTGCCTAATTTGGTCATTAGCGTAATAACTTTAAGGCCGAAAAATCTCATGTAATAAAACTTCTTCAATGTCCGTCCGGTTTACGTTAACACGAATAAAGTATTTGTATACAGAGTTTCTGTTTTATGCTAATTTATTTCCATTTTGTTAAGTGTCAGTTCTATAAAGTTATTAAGCAAGCAAGCCCAAACAATCGGTTTAATTATGCCAGAGGTCAGAATATTGAGGCCATCCAAGAAACCTCAATCTGGAAAATCAACTAAAATCTGTTTTTTCATGAGGTGAAATTGGTTGAAAATTTAACGTTTCCTGTAATATTATTTACTTAGAAAGCATAAAATGGGTATAGAAAGCTTAACTTACTCCTTTTATTATCTACTAAAAAAAGTATGTGTCTACCTTTACAATTGTAGAGCACGCTAAAGTTGCTTGTAGCAGCTAACAGTTAATAATAAAAGTATATAATAAAAAATAATAGTATAAATAAAAGTAATAAAAGTATTTCAACTGACTCCTATTTTTTATACATTCTTAACATATTAATGAAGATCATGCGATAAACACACACTATACGTATATAGCATCTAATAATGCTACAGTCAAACCACAATTCTCTTAACAAACCCCTATTAATAAAACGGGGATGTTAGGATTTGCAATGCAGTGCCATCTGTCGCCCCCCTTCCCCCTACATTTGAATCACAAATTGCGAACTATGGCAAACGTTCTGTGAATAGTGGTATTCTTTTAATTTTGGGGTGAAATTAATTTGGCTTGGAGTTGTTTCGCTTAATAAATTATCACGGCTGTGTACATTGTGTACTGTTGTAAATTGGAGATTGAGTTTATGCCGTATTTTGTTTAAGTACGAAAAATACTTGTAGAAATCCATGAAATGCATGGAAATGATTTTTTTTTATAAGAAAGCTTGTAAATAACTACCATCACCCATGGTCCCTTGAAACACACATAGCGTAACAGTTGCGTTGCCAGCTTTTGAGAGAGTGGGATGGAAAGAGGACTGGGCCTTCCGATCACTCTTGTCATCGAACGAAAAGCGGTATGAGCCGTTTTACATCAATATTCTGTGAGGTGAAATTTCACGGTCGAGCCGGCCCATAAATTGAGCGAATTGCGTTGCTCTATCACTATAAAAAGATTAATTATACAATATCTGTAATATTGATATTACGAAGGAAGTAATGTGCCACCTATTATAATATAATTTTGGAGGAGTATCATTAAAATATGAACAAACTATTCACAAATCTTTTCTAATACAGTACGGCCCAGTGTATGATTTCGAGATGTTCCTGGAATTTTCCACTAGAGCTGGTAATCAAGTTATAACCGTTCAGTCGAAACTGGGTTCCCCCTCTGACGGTGTTAAGTCTGTTTGTACAGTTAGAATTAAAACTCAAAGCATAGAAATATGTATATTGAAGACAATTTTAACTTTAAGAGACGAATATATATTGAAGACAATTTGAATTTTAAGAGACGATAAGACCGCCCATTGTACTTGCCCTGTAAGGTATTCCTTAATTCAGTTCTTTCTACTTGCTTCTTTGATTACTTGGCGTAAAGTTATATTGCAGATAATCTTATTGTTATATCGAAATAATGTTACGCCTGGCTCGTAACTGTTTTTATTCAATAGTAGGTATATAAAGGCAGTCAAAATTCAGGGTCAGATAAATAATATTTTTACAGAGCATCGAAATACTTTTCTTGTCATTTTATGATGATATCAAATCTTTATGGCTGCGGTGCGTTTACGAACCTCTTAGGCTATAAAAATTGTAGACCGGGCGCTTTGAAATTTTTATATAATAATTTATTCGATGGAATGCATGTTCAGGTCATTTTATAATTCAGAGGCCATTTGTGAACATAAAATTTATAGGAGACCATTTGCAAATGTCCACGCCTTTCAAGAATTCCTTTAATCATAATAAAAATTGATATAGTTGTTAATTTGAATAAATGTTGTCTAATTTAATTGTTTGATGAAACCGTGATCAATTTTCAGTTATATTAAAGTGAAACTTTTATTACATCGTCTCAAACTTTTTCGTCTGCGTGTTGCATGTCGCGTGACGGTGACGTGAAGGCGCTCGTCAGAGCGCCTTTCACGTCTATTATCGTTTATTTATATTAATTAATTACCCAAATATACACTTTATTTTTGTAAATAAATACCGTAAAAACATGTAGAAAAAACATGTAGAAAAACACCCCCAGACGAGGGATCGAACCCGCCCCGACCTTGTGTTATCGGTAGTGCGGTTTACCGATGCACCACGAGGGCCGTATGTATAATCGTCTAATTACCGTCCTCTTTACCAATTTCGACACATTTTCTAGGATCGGGTTTGTTTGTTTGTTTGTTTTTTACATACATACATATACGTACGTACGTATTGCAGGCGGAGAAAAAAAAATTATATTATTTATAAATTGTGTTTTTATAAATTGTGTTTTTTGAAAATTATATTTAAGTACGAATTACATACTATTTGAAAATTATATTTAAGTACGAATTACATACTAATAAAATAATGAAATATCAATAATATTTTTCGATCTTACCGACAGAATAATAAATATATACTAATATATACTATGTACTAACATATTATATTAGAAACATACTTAATTTTTTGCAGTGATAAACTGTAATAAAAGCAAAGCAAACACACATTGACTTCGTGTTAGTTAACAACGCCATCTGCTGGAATAGAAATTTCATGAAAATCGTTGGAGCCAATTCCGAGATTCCAATTTTATATATATATATATATATATATATATACAAGAATTGCTCGTTTAAAGATATAAGATAAGATAGTGCTCTTTATATATGTATTTGTCACATTTTCATAATAAATCGAAATATCATATTTACTGGAGGAAAAAATATCGTTTTGTTTTGTAAAGATCCTTTGTTGTAATGTTGTTAACGTTTAATAGGTGTCGCGTTATCCCTAGTGCCGTAGCTGGAATACTTGTCGATTCGGGCGACATCTATCGATATAATACGATATTACGGCAGAATCATCAATAGTAGCAACCTAGTAGCGCCATCTAGGAATTATTGTCGTGACCACGTAAAATAAAAAACATTTATGAAACCCTATTAACAAATACTAGATGGCAAGTAAATTAAAATAGCCCTTATCGCACAATCCCCTGAAAGCCGGTGACGTCCGGTTCGAAAACGAAGCCAAAGCAAACTTTTAAAAAAATTGCTGTGAAGTAACTGTTTTACACTGTTGCACTCTAAAAAAATATAAATGTTAATCATTTTATCAGAATCATCAATTTAAAAAACTTACTAACTAAATTATTGAAAAATAATTATTGAAAAAATATTTTGTTTATGTATATTTAAAAAGTAGATTTAAAAATCAATAACCCAAGACTCAATTTTAAAAGTTTCACTTTTACGGTGGTTTCATAAAACCACACAATTTTTATGCAATGCCTTTATGACCAAAGTCAAAGAAGCTATATTTTCATAGGTCTTCACAGACGCTTAAAAATAGTCAGCAAGTACAGATTAAACATATTATTTAAAATAAGATAATAAACACGAACGCTTAAGGAAAGTGCCTCCGTGGAACAAAATAACATGGACGGTTCCGGCTCCGACCGAATCCGAGAACGTGGGCTATCATGAGAATAATCGGGCAAGAAATTCATGTGCCAAAAACCATTTTCAAACCATTTAAAATAAATAACAATAATATCATTACCGCTACTGAAAACAAAACTGTACTAGTCTAGAATAACTGACGCGACATATTTTAAGTATAACGTAACTTTGTGCGACAAATGTAGACCTTCCTCTGGCCTGCCTTCAGGGAGGACCTCGTTTAGGGCGTGGTGCCTCTTTGGTGCGGTCAGATAGCAGTTATTTGCTTGTTTTCCAGGCATACGTACTGAGGAAATCTCTTTCGCCAATGATGTGGTCCTCCGCGCCAATATACACTACGGCACTAATGTCGCCTGGTCGCTGCAGTGCCTTACTTCAAACTGGGATTCAGGTGCATCGAGCTGCGGAAGTCAATAGTAGTCGGGCAGCAGGGACCACTGTCTGGGGCTGGATATTGTACTTCACAAATGTGACGCGTTGTCTTTCGATAACGAATAAATCCACTTCCAAGTACTGACAAAGAAACTAATTCAATAGTTGGTGAATAACGTCAAACAAATAAACTTTAATATCTCCAAATATGGATTTAAGTGTCATGTCAATAAAATAACTTAGGTCTATAAAAATTCGCCCAAGTCGTCGTCGTAACATATATTTTATTAACAACACAAAAATGTAGGTATGTGTGTCAGTGTGTCATGTCGGCGGAAGACTCGAGTACAAGTGTAGAGCCATTAAAAAATTTACTGAAAAAAAAAAATTACGTGCATGTATAAAAGTTGCGGTTAAGCACTCTGATTTCTGATGGAGAGATTTAATAAATGAAACAGTGGTAGAGCCAAGCAGTTCGCTACATGAATGGGCCGGCTCGACCGGTGAAATACCACGACCTCTCAGAAGACCGACCGCTTTTGCATTGTATATCTGCTTAGTCAGTCTTGCATCAACCATTCTTTCTACATGTCCGAACCATCGGAGCATGCCCTTTCGTACTCTTACACCGACACTCTCTTTCAAACCAACTTCCTTCCTTACAACCTTGTTTTCTACGCGGTCAGCGAGAGTCACTCCACAGATTTTGCGCAGTGCCCTCATTTCTACCGCGTTTATTCTACTTTCATGCACACTCTGCCATACCCAGTTCTCGCTTCCATAAGTTAGCGTTGGGATCAGGACTGCATTGTGGATTCCTAGCTGGGCTTTTCTGCTAATGTTTTTGCGCCCAGTTTTTTTCTTAAATTTTAGTTACTTTAGTTTATCTTATAATTGAAATAATAATGCTATTTTTAATGCTGCCTACAACACCTTTAGGCATAAATGCCGTGAGGTTCGTAAAAAGTTGAAGCATGACACTTTGAATCAGTCCTGGAGTACTAAACTTTCAGACCACTAAGACGACATGAAATAAAACTGTCACAGAATAAATTATATTTTGTTTGTTTATTTCAAGTTGTTCAACAAGCAATTTTAAATCAACTTAGCAGTGTAAATAATGCACAAAGATATTTAAAATGTCTTAACCGCTCTACGATTTTTTTTGTAAATACATTTAAAATTTGCTTCATTAAATATGTAAATGTTGCTACCCTTTTGTGTTTTGCAGAATTAAATGGATCTTTTTGAAAGTTGTCTCGTTATATATCTTTTAACGAGTCAACTTTTATCTTTTGAAAATAAATAACTAAGTTTTGTAAACTACTATAGTGGCGTATAATATTATCTTACTTACAATATAAATGCGAAAGTTTGTAAATACGTTTACATGGGTGGATGTTGGATGTTCTTAACTCAATAACAGGACTATTTTTTTATAGAATTAGATGAAAATTGACATGTAACTAGTAAAATTTTAATTTTAATGCCAGTAATGTATTACCTTGGGAAAACATTTTGATGCTATTTTAAGAATTTAGTTTGGAATTATATGTAAATAGAAGCTCAACTAAAAATCGTATTATAATCGCGGTAGTAGATTTATCGAATATAATAACTTCCAGTTTTAAATTATTAAAATTATTTTTTAATATTTATAGCGAGGTCGATGGAAAGCCACCCAAACAGACCGAAGTTTCTTTCTTTTGATGTGCATTGGTTGTAGAGTATTGTCGTTAAAATGCCACAGTAACTACCGGTGTCGTAATAATTCACACTGCCCTAATTTACAATAATAATTCACTGATAATTACAGATTTACCATATTATTTTGGAAGCTGTAATAGAGCATGGTGGTCAGCCAATACTGCTCGGGCCAGTTGTGACACGCTCATAGTCTCAATTTCTGACTTATCCTATTAATATTATAAACGCGAATGTTTTTAAGTATGTGAGAATGTATGTTTGTTACTATTTTATGTAAAAATACTGAATGGTTTTTGATAAAACTTTACTATAATATATCATATACATCGAAGTAATACAAATTCTATAATTTATAAATATATTATGCATATTGATCAATATTACGCGATGAAGTGTCAAGAATAATTAGCCATAAAATGCTTTTCATCGCGGACGCGAAATGTTATATGAATAGTAGAACAAAAAATGTACCTTAATATAAAGACATAATAACATTAAGTTCTTGCCCGACTATTGAAGTCACGTTACTATACGTACTTTTTCACATTTTAAAATTTAGTGTAAGTGTCAATTATTTGCCAAATCAAACCACCATATCTATATATCCGTATTGGTTTTTAGAAAAATAAATTAATACGTAGGCATAACTATTTTAATACCTGTTGTTTGCTTTTTTTAATTATTGAAATAGGACATTACATTCCAAAATTATTACCATATACAAAATCAACTATGCTTATAAAATTCTTTGTTTTGCATATTTCACTGACTGATACTAATTGCACAAGATAAACTGTGGATCATTGACATGACACCCGAACCTTGGAAGGCGTGTAATTTTTACTATATAGTAATACAATAACAAAGGGCTTTCTACGTTAAAGGAAGTTAAAAAGGGGACCAAGTTTATAGGAGAAAATCTGATTACTTGGCCCAATCCAATGCTTATTTGGCCATAAGCTTAAACATTTTATATATCATCAGCTAAAGAACGGAAAGGCACCGGGTGATGACGGAATTACTGCCGAGCTACTGAAGGCAGGCGGTGAGCCAATCCTAATAGCCCTTCAGAAGCTTTTCAATTCCGTCGTGCTCGGGGGCGACGTTCCAGAGGCATGGACCAGAAGCGTAGTGGTGCTGTGTTTTAAGAAGGGTGACAGGACCCGCTTAAAGGGGCGGTCCCTCGGTTCCTCCGTCACAGTCGGACCACGCTCCGTGGTCCGACGAGCTGGAGGTGACGGAGGACGAGCTCGGGCGGGCCGTCGCACGGCTCGCCTCCCGCAGCGCCGCTCCCGGCCCGGACGGAGTTCCGGGCCGGGTCCTGGCGCTCGCTCTGGAAGTCTTAGGGAACAAGGCGAGGCGGCTGTTCACCAGCTGCCTCCGCCGCGGGGTGTTCCCCCTCGACTGGAAGTCGGCGAGACTGGTGCTAATCAGGAAGGAAGGGAGGACCGGAGACGCTCCGTCGTCGTTCCGGCCGATATGCCTGCTGAACGAGGCGGGGAAACTCTTTGAGAGAGTTATCTCCGCCCGTATCAGCAGCCACCTGTCGCAGGTGGGCCCGGACATATCGGACTGTCAGTTCGGGTTCCGGCAGGGGCGCTCGACCATCGACGCGGTGCGTCGGGTGCGGGCCCTGTCGGAACCGGCAGTCCGATCGGGGGGGGTCGCGCTGGCGGTGTCGCTAGACATCGTCAACGCCTTCGGGACCCTCCCCTGGCCGGCCATCAGGGAGGCCCTCGAATACCACGAGGTGCCTCCCTACCTAAGGTCGGTCATCGGGGCCTACCTGCAGGAGAGACGGGTGGACTATGTCGACCGGAACGGGACGGAGCAGAGGAAGGCGGTGACGTGCGGGGTTCCGCAGGGGTCCGTGCTCGGGCCCCTGCTGTGGAACCTCGCCTACGATCCGGTCCTCCGCACCAGTCTGCCCCGTGGCGTGAGTGTCGTTTGTTACGCAGACGACACTCTGGTGGTCGCCACGGGGCCCGACTTCGAGCGTACGCTCAGGTTCGCCGAGCTGGGGGTGGCAATCGTCGTCAGACGGATCCGCGGGCTGGGCCTGAAGGTGGCGCCTCACAAAAGTGAGGCGCTGTGGTTCCACCGCCTCACCAGAGGCAGGGAACCCCCGGCCTCGCGGATCCAGGTGGGTGACACGGCTGTCCCGGTGGGGCGGTACATGAAGTACCTCGGCCTCACCCTGGACAGCCGCTGGAGCTTCGAGGAGCACTTCGTACGGATGGTCCCCCGAGCGCGACGGGTGGCGGGCGCTTTACACCGCCTGCTGCCCAACCTCGGGGGACCGGGGGAGGGAGTTCGCCGCCTCTACGGTGGCGTCGTGCGGTCCGTGGCCCTGTACGGGGCCCCCGTTTGGTCGCGAGACCTCGCGGGGGCCTCCCGCTCCAGGGCTCTGCTGAGGAGCCTGGAGCGGATCATGGCCATACGGATCGTGCGGGGCTACCGTACAATCTCGTACGAGGCGGCGACGGTCCTCGCAAGTTATCCCCCCTTCATCATCCTGGCCGAGATGTACGCAGCCGCGTACGATCTCGGCCGGGGAGGGGGGGACGCGCGGGGACACGAAGTGCGGAGGCGGGAGGCCTTCCGGCGGGTCCTGGTGGACTGGCGCGACGCGCTGGTCCTCCAGGGCGGTACGCGTTCGCGCGCCGTCGGGGCCGTCCTGCCCCACCTCGAGGCCTGGGTGCTCCGTAAATGGGGCACTGTCACCTACAGGTTGACTCAGATACTCACCGGGCACGGGTGCTTCGGTGAGTATCTGAGTCGAATAAAACGTGAAGAGACGGCGAGATGCCACCATTGCGCATCCGACCTGGACTCGGCCCAGCACACGCTGGAGGTCTGCCCGGCCTGGGCGGACGAGCGCCGAGTCCTGGTCGACGGGATCGGGCGAGACTTGTCCCCGCCGGCGTTGGTCGCGGCAATGCTGGCGGGCGAGGAGGAGTGGAGGGCTGTGGCCTCCTTCTGCGAAGCAGTCATGCTCCAGAAGGAGGCCGCCGAGCGGGGTCGGGAGAGAGCCGATCCCGCTCGAAGGCGGCGGCGGCGAGCTCAGTGATCGCCGCCGCCGACGGGCCGCGAGGGCGCACACCCCGCGGGTGCGCCCGGGTCGCGGCCCGGGAAGGATGACCCCCCGGTGCGGCCGGGGAGGGTCGTCCGGGGCGCCGCCGGCCGCGCGCCTCTTTACAGCGCGCGGTCGGAGCCGCCCCGCCCGGGGGAGCCTCGCCGAGGCTCCCCGAGGATGAGCACCCCCTCGTGACTGAGGGGGGGCGACGGCGGGGTGGACCAGAGGGGTTAAACCGAATCCTGGACCACCCCAACGCCGGAGGAAGGCCGCCGCGAGGTTTTAGTGGGTAACCCTAGGATCGGATTTCAGTTTACTGTTTTGGGAGTCCCACACTACCCCCTGCCGTCCCCAGGCGGGGGGTGTGCATAAAGCATTTGCTCGATGACTTCCAGCCTCCCGAACAAGCCGGATTCCGAAGGGGCTTTAGTACTATAGACCACATCCACACTTTACGCCAGATCATGGAGAAGACCGAGGAATACAATCGACCTCTATGCTTGGCATTTGTGGACTATGAGAAAGCCTTCGATTCCGTCGAGACTTGGGCAGTACTACAGTCTCTTCAGCGGTGCCAAATTGACTATCGGTATATCGAAGTGCTGAAGTGCTTGGATAGAAACGCCAGTATGTCAGTTCGAGTCCATGATGGGAGTACACGGGCTATTCCACTGCAGAAGGGTGTCAGACAAGGAGACGTTATATCTCCGAAGCTGTTCACCTCTGCATTGGAAGACGTCTTCAAGCTCCTAGACTGGACCGGGCTAGGCATCAACATCAACGGCGAATACATCACTCACCTTCGATTTGCCGACGATATTGTAGTCATGGCAGAATCGCTGGAGAGCCTTAGTGCAATGCTCGAGGACCTAAACAAGGTATCCCAACAAGTGGGTCTACGAATGAACATGGACAAGACCAAAGTCATGTCCAATAGCCATGTTATTCAAGTACCGGTAACTGTTGGCGATACGATCCTCGAAGTTGTCGATCACTATGTTTACCTAGGACAAACTATTCAACTAGGTAGAGCCAACTTCGAGAAAGAGGTTAACCGACGGATCCAACTCGGCTGGGCAGCGTTCGGGAAGCTTAGGGATATCTTCTCGTCCAAAATACCTCAGTGCCTAAAAACCAAGGTCCTTTATAGAAATATGGAAAACTTAAAAGCTAGTAATGTTAAAGCAATTATCTGATTAGAGTTTTATTTAGTAGATTTCCTAATTAAACAAGCTCTATATAACTCAATAGTAAAGCGTCGCAGGCCGTAACCAGAACCGCAGTAGAGAAATTAAATAAAGTGTGGGGAAATCGTCATATCACTAAAGCCACTAAAATGAAGCTCATGCGGACACTGATGTTTCCAATCTTCCTGTACGCGTCAGAGACAAAGAGAGTGCGCGAGTTGGAAAAAAAGAAGATAGATGTTCTAGAGATGTGGTGCTGGAGGAGAATGCTTGGCATATCATGTACGGAATTCTGTACCAATGTATCTATTCTTCAGGAATGCGGAATTACTAGGCGTTTATCGACCACAGTGCTGATCTCATACTGCAGTACTTTGGTCATGTCTCCAGACGCGATAACAACTCCATCGAACGGCTGGTCGTGCAAGAGAAGGTCGAGGGAACCAGATCACGCGGTAGATCACCCATGCGCTGGACTGACCAAGTCAAATCCGCTATAGGAAACCGTGTGTCAGACTGCATCAGACAGTCTACAAACCGAGAGAGATGGCGTGAGATCGTGTTAAAACTGTGTCTGCCTCTAACACCAATGCGGTCGCCTCAACGTGACCACGACTGCTCTGCCAGGAGCGATACGACAGAGAAGAGAAAGAATATAACTCAAAGCTCTAATCAAAACAATTAACAATAATAAAAGTCATTTTCCATAGAAATAATGTATTTAAATAATAATGTATTTAACAGTGGTAGAGCCAAGCAGTTCGCTGCATGAATGGACCGGCTCGACCGGTGAAATACCACGACCTCACAGAAGACCGACGTAAAGTGGCTCATGCCGCGTTTCGTTCGATGAGAGAGGTACTCGGTGGCCCACCCCCCCTTCCCCATCCTTTCGTCTCCCCTATCCTTTAAAGGTCGGCAACGCAACAGTAACACTATATGTGTTGCTGGTGTCCATGGGCGGCGTTGGTTGCTTACCATCAGGTGACACGCCTGCTCGTTTGCCCTCCTATCCCATAAAAAAAAATAAAAAAAAATAAACACGATTCAAGTATTTGGGTTCAATAACATTATATTACAATATTCTAACTACATAGCTAAAAGGATTTTAATACCTGAGTTAAATCCAAAATAAAGTTTAATACAGTAATTTGTTTTATCTCGTAGTGCAGCGTCGAGTTTTGTAGCCTTTAGCAATTCTACAAACGGATCGCCTCGTTGCAAACGCTGTTTATATTTAAATATTAGAATATTTGCTAGCTAGTTTATATTATTGCATTTTATATTTAAAATTAAAGAACAGATATAATTTAAATTTTATATTAAAGATCTTTTTAAATAACTAAAAGACCTAAAGTTGTAAACTACTGTAGATGAGGCAATAGAAGTATGTGAGGATCGTAGATTGTGTAAAACCAAAGACTCTGCCTACCTCTATAGACTACAGGAGTGAGTTTTTGTGTGTATGTTTTTCAAAGTACTTTATAAAGTGCAAGGATTAACTAAGTAAGTGATACCTTGGTCCTTTATCACTACGTACTTTATATTGTAAACATAATAAATATATCTGAGGCTTTTTGTCGAATAAGCATAAAATTAATATTTCTTATTATAATTTGTATGAGAATTTTATTATTATTATTAAATATTTATTATTTAGTTCAAAGGGCGTGTAATTGCCGCAGTGGTGCTATACAATGGAACAATATACATATTTATATAAACTTAGGTCGTTAGCGCTTTGCAGTCCTCAGTTTCAGAATTAGATGAGTTATTATTATAATATTCTTTTACGAAATTTACCAAAAGATTTCCTTCTAGGAATGATGATAGTATAGTATTGAGAATACATACATACATGACTTCACGCCAAATCCCTTGTGGGGTAGGCAGAGAGAACAGAGCGCCATAAGACACGATTCTTATATACCTCACTCGCTTCGTTGACTTTCATAACTGTTTTCAAGCACTCGCGTCGATTTTTGAGGCTCATAACATCACCTTCCTCCAGTATACGTTCTGCTTGGTCATAGAATATGTGTCTTGGCCGTCCTCGACTCCTACATACATCCGCTTTTGCATTGCATATCTGCTTAGTCAATTAAGAATCAGTAATAATAATAAATTCATATGAAGTTAATACTTATTTTAAACGTTTGGACAAATATTGGAAGGACGCCTTTGAAAGCTGCTGCTAATTATATACAAATATGTTCTCATTTAAATGAACATACAGGTTTTGCGAATAGTTATCTATGAAGTTGTAGCTCGGTGTGTCAACCGGACTGAAGCGCGTCACATAATACTCTAATATTTCTGCCGCAGGAACTTGCAAAGCGTTATGTAATGCATAAATAATGTAATCAAAAGCATGCTTAATGTACCTACCTAAATAGAAAACATGGATTTGAATAAAATATTCATAGACAACAATTTTCTGGTAGTCAGATAAATGGGAGGTGTTTTTTTCGTAACATATTTTTTGTCTCTTTATGATTAAATAGATAATGTAACTCTTAAATTAAACTCTTAAACGTAAAAAAATCACTTACCTCGCCTGGCCCGGTGAATAATCAGATTTAATCAGAATAATAGATTATAATTATTAACTCATGCTGGGCTTTCCTCAGTGAAAGTATACGGGGGCCCATCCCTTTTTTCCCTGTTTTCCCCCTTGTTTTTGTCGTAGGTTTCCATGATCGGCGCTAGCTACTTACCACCAGGAACCCGCTAGTTTGCGCACTGTCATATTAAAAAATACCTTAATATATCTATACAGATCGCTTTTGAGACCGAGCGTTCATACAGTAAGAGTGAATATGTTGGCTGTTCTTTTTGACAGTATGTCACGAGCTACGCTAGAAAGCCGATGTTACTTATAACGTTGTTAAGTATGCAATCTTAATTAGTGGTGTAATGAAGCTCAAGCTCGCAAGTGATTTAAGAGCAAATAAGATTTGTGCAATAACAATAAATAATAATGATACTTTAAATTTACTAAATTCATAATTAACTTTAGGCGGTGATACCATAATTCAATAATTTGATTTGTTTTAATTGAACTCCGTACTGAGAATACATAAGATTAATTTTGTTAATCATTCTTCTCTAATGAGAAGGCTTTGAAAAGCTGAACAAGGCTTTGGAGATGTCAGAGAAAAACTACTGTACGGTCCTTTAACAAAGGCATTGAAGCTACATAAGCTATTTATAGAATCTGTATCAAGTTTACATTACCTGTCTACTTGCCTTCATTTTCTATTAGTAGCCAGTGTGCAGTGCAACTACTTTCCGGTTAATGCTTACGACTAAGCTTACTTATGTAGCGATAAAAGGGGACTTAGCACGATAGCTGAACAAATTCAGTAGGATTATTTGGACAAGAAATTCTGATAGAGTATTTAACTAGTTTGAATGTGTAGTAGACTAATCCTCGTCACAAAGTATCTTAGTTATGGATTTTAAAATTAAATGTCCTTTAAGTATCTTACTTTCTGGGTTTTCTTTATATTTTTTTTATGGGATAGGATGGCAAACGAACAAGCGTGTCGCCTGATGGTAAGCAACAGGCGTTGCAGACCTTTAAGGGAGTAGGATAGGAAAGGAAGGGGAAGAGGGATGGGCCTCTGGGTACCTCTCTCACCGAACGAAACTTCGACACACGACACACTTTACGTCGATCTTCTGAGACGTCGTTGTATTTCACCGGTCGAGACGGCTCATTCATGCAGCGTACTGCTTGGCTCTACCACTATTAAGGTAGAAATAACAAGAAAATATTAAGTACTGTTTTTGATAATGGGCAGTTACACAGTTTATGTAAAAATATATGCATGTGCTCTTTGAAAATCCATTGAATCCTTCATTTAAAAGAGTTGTGTGTACGCTTTTGAGAGGATACGATATATTGTTGGTTAAAACATTATTTTCATTAAAACATTGGTCGAACAGCTGCTGCTTGCACTTTCGTGTACGAAAAGGCGTGATAGTTAAGCTATTATTATAGTCAGGTAAGAATTTAAACTGTCGTTCAAATCTTACTAATTACTACATAATGTTGAACGTATCAAATATATATGAAAGAAAAGTGAATACAATGTGTGTTTGTGTTTCCCCGTAAAAGGGCTCTTTGTAGACTCAACGAGGAAAAAACAAAACCAAAGTAAGCTTCTGGAAGAAAAATATAAAGCCAAACAAAGCCAACAGGAGGGTATAAGATCGTAAGATTTTAGCGTGCGTGACTCCCGGATTATTGCTTAATTAAATGAAGAATTGGAGGAGGGGCAAGTACTCGTGTGGGGATTTTTTTTGCCACAACTTTCGTTCAAGTTGAAAGAAGGAGGCTTTTGTTTACGGCTTTTAATAATCGCGGGTGGAAGCAGTGGGTGTAATTATTGCCTCTAAATACTAAATGAACCGACCAGTCAATATTGACCTGTCAGAATTTCTTCGCAAAGTGACTCATTCTTTGAGAGGTATCTGGTGGTCCAAACTCTACCCTTACATATAGGTGTACATAGGTAGAGCTAGTGCTTTCGCAGTGCCTTTACGCATACCCTGCTGGCAGGGTTATGTGGGACTCACCGGCATATTGTAGCTTGGTGTAATAATAAACCTCTGCGGCGCACTTCTCCGTTTTAGTCGGGGAGCTCGCGGTTAGCATTCTTCATCTGACGCCCCGAAGGCGTTGATCGCTGGCGGGCGAGGAGGACTGGAAGCTTGTGGTCTTCTTCTGCGAAGCTGTGATGCTCCAGAAGGAGGCCGCCGCTCGAAGGCGGTGGCGGCGAGCTCAGTGATTGCCGCCGCCGACGGGCCGCGAAGGTGCGCCCGGGGTCGCGGCTCGGGAAGGATGACAACAGCTCTTTACAGCATGTGGTCAGAGCCACCCCATCCTAGGGAGCCTGGCGCTGAGGCTCCCCGAGGGTGAGCCCCCTCGTAACAGGGGGAAGCGACGGCAGGGTGGTCCAGAGGGCTAAAGCACTGTCCTGGACCACCCTAACTCTGAAGAAAGGCCGCCGCAAGGTTTTAGTGGGTAGCCCTAGGATCGGATTGCAGTGTACTGCTTTGGGAGTCCCACTCTACTACCTGCCGTCCGCAGGCGGGGGAGTGCACAAAACATTTCCTCGCGTAAAAAAAAAAGGTAACGCTAGCCGCTTACTAGGCTCTTTGCCTTGCCTTATAAACATATACTTCAGTTTATATAAAACTAGCTGACCCGGCGAACTTTGTTCCGCGTCAAAAATAATAAATGAGTAAATTTTGGATATTATGAGGCTCAATTTGTGCTGTTTATCGGCTTTAGCTGCTATCCAGCTATGTTAATACTGCAATATCTTCGAAAATATTCGTTTAAATTATATGCTGTAAAGAGCGAGGATCATCTATATTACATGCACAATCTATTTAAGACACTTAATTAGATGAAAATTAATGCTGTAATGTTTAAAATCGCTTCGTAAATAAGCCATTATTTCTAAAATAAGAATAGTCTTGTGGGTTATCCCTAAGAGATAGACATATGGGCATATGTCTATCTCTTAGGGACTACCCACGCGGACTTTTTTGTAAACCTTCTGAAGGTGTTTAATAATGTAGAACATTGTTTTGATCTGTCACTTAGGGTTTAGCCAGCGTTTACAAATAAAGTGCTCAATCTTGAAAATTATCATTTTTTCTTTACAACATATGAATTATAGATCAAAACTACCCCGTTGATACCCTCTAACAATTAAAATAAACCGCATCAAAATCTGTTGCGTAGTTTTAAAGATATACGCATATAAGGGGACAGACAGCGGAAAGTGACTTTGTTTTATACTATTTAATGATATACTTTCAACTTAATATCTCAGTCAATATCAGGTCTAATTAAAATGATAGTATATACTATATATAGCTGTTACATATATGTTAATTTAAGGTGAGCTCGAAACCTTTGATGAAACTTGATAAATTAGTGACGAACATAAGAGGACTTTTGAAACTATTGTTGACAGTTGATAGATAGATTGTTGACTGTTGATTGTTGACAGTTGTTGAGATTATTAGCTATTGATTTCTACTATGATAATTTGGTCAATATCGGACATTGTTTCATATCAACTATTAGAGAAAGAGAATAAGAGGAGTTACCCGAACCTACCAGACCTATGAATCAATAAACTCCGAGTCATTTACAGTTATCCGGCTTATGTATAAAATAGGGAATAATATTTCAATTCAAATTATGTATAAGATTCGTACAATGCAACTAGTTAGTTTGAAACTTTCTTCTCATAAATTCCAAATCCTTAATATCTGGTTGGTATATACAAAACTTTATTTAAAATTACCAAATCAGACATTGAGTTATATAGATGAGACTCGAATAACCATTTACCAAACAGTGGTGTACAAGTTCCGTAGAAATAAAAAAACGGCTAAAAATTACTACAAAATAATTTCAGTTTAAAATAAAAATTGGTATTTACAATTATAAATAGTTAATGTTAGTATAATTCAAATTGTAGATATCAAGAAAAAAAAACAAACTTATGAATTTCGAAGGGACTAATAATGGAAAAGTAAATTTATGCACCTGCATTGTGTCGAATCATTTTGTTGTGATTTAACGAGCATTTCCATTTCGTTTAGAAGTAAAATAAGAGCACCTAACTAATTACAAAAAAAAAACGTTTAAGCACCGTAGTTATTGTTTAAAACCTCTTTGTGTGGAAAAACAAAATGGAGTAATAAATATTAAAGAAGCATTCTGAAGGACAAACAAGTATTATTTTCAGGTGTTTTATCACGCTCATTTAATTTCGGGGCTTTTGTGGAAATTATTTATTTTTTCCTCAGCACAGCTGACAAATTGGCCTGTTGGTGGTGGAGCGAGAAGTGCCATCAATCTCCCGCGTGGAACTCTTGTCATTTTCAACAAAACGGACGACAAGAGTGTGTACATTTTAGCAAGAGATAACCCAGTCGATAGTCGGTCAAATAGATAGTAAAAAGGTTTGCCTCAAAGTATGACATAATATAACTTCACGCCTTTTTCTACCCGTAAGCTTAGGAAGCGCCTATTAAGCGTCGTCTCGCCGTTATGTTTACGTCCCAAATGGAATAGGTGGTAAAAACTGTTGCCATACCGGGCACTAAGCTTTCAGTCATCGATATATATCACACATAACTTCCGAAAATAATTTCGAAAAGTCATTGGTGTGAGCCAGGATTCGAACCCGCGACCTCTTGTTTCAGAAGCGGGGTGCTCGACCACTGGACCACCGAGACCTTAAATATATATTACAATGATATTATTTAATATTACATAATTAAAAATACATAATATGACTTGTTTTACTTTTTTTGTTATCATAATTATCATAACATAGTATAAAACAAAGTCGCTATCCGCTGTCTATCCCCTTATATGCTTAGAACTTCGAAATTACGCAGTTACAGATTTGATGCGGTCTTTTGTAACAGATAGCAGGTGTCAACGGGGTGGTTTTTATGTATAATTCATGAACAATATAGATAATAAAAGGTGTTACTTTTCGAGATTTAGCACTTTAATTGCAAACGCTGGTTGAACCCTAAGCGATAGATCAAAACAATGTTTAAAATTATTATACATCTTCAATAGGTCTACAATAAAGTCCGCGATGGCATATGTCTATCTCTTATAGATAACCCACAATGACCATTTTTATTTGCTCTGTGGCGAAACAAAGTTCGCTTGGACAACTAGTTATCAATAATATTAATATCCTACACCTTTAATTAGTAATTTATATATTTATTAGTATCAGTGGTACGAGCACACGGCTTCTGATCCAGAGGTCCGGGTTAGAATCCTGACAGTGGCTCACACCAATGACTTTTCGAAATTGTTTTCGGAAGTTAAGTGTGATAAATATCGATGACTGGAAACTTTGTGCCCGGTATGGCAATAGGTTCGCCACCTATTCCATTTGGGACGTAAACATAACGGCGAGACGAGGCTTAACAGCCGCTGCCTACACCTTCGAGTAACAAAAGGCGTGAAGTTATGTTAAGTTTAATTAGTAAAAGCGTCTATCTTTTAGATAAATGAATAAAATATTTAATTAAACAATTACTTGTTACATCAATTATACTTAAAAGATCTGCGGTCCTTCGAGTAATAATGCTCCCCCTCCAATGGGAAGCATTATCTGAAGGTTTAAATAAAATACAAGATGACGGGGACACCAGGAGTAATTCTTCGGTTCAACGAAGCGGAAAACTTAACAAGTCTTGAAATAGATACTTTACTATAAATATATGACGTATAATTTAATTTATTTTTGTAGTGTAAAGATGATAACTCGTAAATAATAGGTTGGGGAAAAAGTATTTTCGTATTTTTGTATGAAAAGTCAAGACATTTTTTTCAAAGTTTATTTACATTTATTTACAATATATATGTACCGTTTTGTTGAATAACTTTCTGCCATTTTGTGGGCAGAGACATTATCCCGTTACTGTAGAAACTTTGGGACTTCTGATCAAAAAAACGGGACAAATAGTTTTGGCAGTCCTCTCTTGAGGTCAACCTTACAGAACCTAAAGAATTCTGAAGAGACCGAAACAGGTGAAAATCTGAAGGCGCAAGGTCAGGGCTATATGGTGGATGCACTAGGACCTCCCAGTCGAACTCTCTTAATTTTTGCTGAGTGGCTAAAGATGTGTGTGGTCTAGCGTTATCGTGATGAAAGACCACACCCTTCCTGTTGATCAATTCCGGCCGTTTTCTCTCGACTGCTTCCTTTAATCTCATCAGTTGCTGGCAGTAAAGATCAGAATCGATGGTTTTGCCGGACGGTAAAAGCTCATAATGAACAATGCCCTTCCAATCCCACCATACACACAGCATCACCTTATTTCGTGTTAGGCCAGGTTTGGCCACAGTCTGTGAAGCCTGGCCAACTTCCGACCACGACCTTTTTCGCACGTTCTTGTCGTACGTGATCCACTTTTCATCGCCAGTTATCAATCTCTTCAAAAACGGCTCGGTTTCATTACGTCTCAATAATGAATCGCAAATGAGTACACGGTTCATTAAGTTTCTTTGAGTGAGCTCGTGTGGCACCCAAATATCGAGCTTTTTTGTATAACCAGCTTTCTTCAAATGGGTCAAAACTGTTTTGTGGTCAATTCCCAGTTCTTCAGCTACATCGTAACTACTAATATGCCGATCTTGCTCCACTCTTTCAAAAATGGCGTCCATTTTATTCGTAACAGGGCGACCAGAGCGAGGTGCATCTTTAACATCAAAATTTCCGGACTGAAAACGTTTGAACCAAATTTGTGCTACTCTTACTGACACTGGTCCACACATCAGGTCCATAAACATCACAAATTTTTTTCACTGCTTGAGTTGCATTTTTGCCTTTTTTATAATAAAATTTTAAAATGTATCGAATTTCTTCATTAGATTCACTCATTTTTACGGAGAGAAAAACAAATGAAAAATAGCGGGAAACAACTTTTTTTTATTTTTTTCTTTTCTTTATAATGTAACCTTTTTAATGTTACCAAAACCAGCCAGACACAAATAGTACAGTCAAAGAAATTTTATAATAAGTTTATACCTACGTTATGCGAAAAGACTTTTTCCCCGACCTAATATTATTAAAAATCATATCTAACTGTGAAATATGAAATTTTCTAAAGGTTTTAAAACATTTGTCATCGTAAATTTAACATTAACTCGATGAAATCTAAAAAAGTCCACTTTTTTTCACAAGTAACTTCACGCCTTATATACTGAAAGTGTCAGTGGAAGTTTTGCGACTGATTTATTCTTTTTCGTTGTTCCCAAAAGTAAGAAGTTTTTCAAAAGTGGTACAGCCACACAGTTCGCTGCACGAATGGGTCGGCTCGACAGGTGAAATACTACACGAAATCTCAGAGAACCTTAATGATGCTGACGTCCATAAAAAAAAACATTAAGAGAAACCAACTCAAAAATGTAGATCAGAATTAAATATATTCAGATCTCAAAATTTTTATAGATTTGATCTTCAAAATATTACTAAGCTACTCTAGGGACGTGGAGTCCGAATGCTCGTGCACTTTATTAAGATATTGCAAAGAGACTGATCGAGGCCTCTCGCGATCAGAGGGCTACTTTATTCTTCACAGAGGATCAATATTGCCATTCGGCGTGGAAATGCGGCTAGTCTTCTGGGCACACTGCTAGAAAAACGAGATGAAATTTAAATTCAGGGGGTCTTTCTTTTAATTGTATATTTTAAATAATGGAATAAATTTATTTTTTCTTAAGTACCAGTCAGAGGTCCGGGTTCGAATCCTCACACTGGCTCACACCAATGACTTTTCGAAGTACTTTTCGGAAGTTATGTGTGAAAAATATCGATGACTGAAAACTTTGTGCCCGGTATGGCAATAGGTTCGCCACCTAACCCCACGTAAACATAACGGCGACACGAGGCTTAACAGCCGCTGCGTACACCTTCGAGTAGAAAAATGCGTGAAGTTATGTTTAAATAATGGAATTAATTTATTTTTTCTTAGGTACCTATTAGTTTATTTTTAAGTGTTTAGTTTACCATTGACTAGTATAAATTATAAAGTATTATACAATTTAAGCTTGAATCCAGTATAAAACCTTATTGCGTATCACACTTTTTGTTGGCGCCCATATGTCACAATCAGCAGTTGTTTTCACATAACTTCTAGTTGGAAACAAAGTTCAGGAAAAGCAAAAAGGGACGCGCTCTAACTCCGTTAAGTGACGGTATTTACTTTACAAAACATTGTAAACAGAGGTCGCAGCTGTTCTAAATTATTATGTGTCAGTTGGGCTACACTGAATAAAAGATAATTTACTATTTGGTTATTTTTTACTTCGTGGGCTTTAAATATATTGATACTAAACATAAACAACATAAACATAACTTCACGCCATTGTTACCCGAAGGTGTAGGCAGCGGCTGTTAAGCCTTGTCTCGCCTTTATGCTTACGTCCCAAATGGAATAGGTGGCGAACCTATTGCCATACCGGGCACAAAGTTTTCAGTCATCGATATTTATCACACATAACTTTCCAAAAACAATTTTGAAAAGTCATTGGTGTGAGCCACTGTTAGGATTCGAACCACGACCTCTGGATTCAGAAACCGTGTGCTCAACCACTAAACCACCGAGACTATATATTGATACTAGTTACGTTGATACGCTAGTACCTAGTGAACTTGGTTTCGACTCAGAAAAGAAATAAAAATGGTCATGGTCGCAGAATTTTTATAGACCTTTTGAAGGTGTAGTACATTGTTTTAAAATAATATATCTCTGAGGGTTTTCAGCCAGGGTTTTTAATTATAGTGCTAAATCTCGAAAAATATCAATTTTTATTTGCTAAAATACCTATACATGAAATATACATACAAAGTACCCTGGCGACACCTTCCATTTATTAAAAGAATCGCATCAAAATCCGTTGCGTAGTTTCAAAGATCATCGTTTAGGTGACTATATGTTTAGATGTTTTTTAGTACTATATAATGATGATAATGATACAAAAAAAAGAGAATATAAGTCATAATTATTCTTCATCAGTCTTTTTATGTTTAGACTTGGCCTTTCCTATGGAAAGCCAATCTCGCGATCCTATTATTATAAGTATGAAACATTTTTATTGGCATTTGAACAAGTAAAATATGATCCAGTATTTAAACACAATTTGTCAGAAATAAACCGCCGCACCCCTATTTAGACAACAAAAGAATAATTATTCATAAGTTATGTGTGATAAATATTGATAACTGAAAAACTTTGTGCCCGGTGTACGGCAATAGGTTCACCACCTATTCAAATTGGGACGTAAACATAATGGCCTATAACTTCGGGCAGAAAAGGCGTGAAGTTATGTTATGTCTACTGCTAGTAATATACATTATATTTTCATTAACCTGTTTCTTATCAATAGGGTTCACATAATATATTCGATAAAAAGTCACGAAGGTGAAACTTCGGGACTTTGCTTTCCTTTGAATTTATTTGACACTGGTCGTGAAATATATCTCCATTTGATAGCGATTTTCTATTAAAAGTTTCTAAAGATTTTAATTTCGTAGTATATTTCTTGTAAAATCGAGGCAAATTTTAAATGCAACCATTTCACAGTATTAAAAAGAGGGTATTTTGAAAATTTGTTTATATATATTGCATTTAACAAAGAAAAACTGTCACTATCAGTTCATATAAATGTATTTTTTTCCTCTAATAAAATGCAATAAACGATGATTAAATCATGAATTGAAAATTGATCTAGCCGAATATTGTATTATATTAGCTGACCCGTAGAAGTTTTTCCACTTACAAAAATAAAAGTCCCGTCAAAATTGGTCGAGCCATTTTTTCAATATTACAAACAGACATTCCAATTGTAGCTATATCTGTAGATGTATAGGAATTATTTATCATCGATATTGAACAAAACTTTTTATTTCGTTATTTTGAAATATATTAAGATTTCGCAAATATATTTGCTGGATTTTTCATTTTAAATCTCAGTGAAACTTAGATATAGAACCGTTCATTCCATATTGATAAAAGCCACGTTTGGCGGCGTGCCAATGTTCAAAATAAAAGTTAACGCAGCCGCAAAAAAAGAGGATGTAAATTGAATAATGGCTTTGCGTCGATTGGCTACTGTGGTATAAAATATTGAGAAAATTGCATTACATTTAATTTAGTCATCAGGACTAATTTTGGAATGAAATAAGAATCGAAATAATTTATATAACGATTTAGTATAAGAGAACACTAAAAAGTGAATGATAAAACTAGATAAGATAATCCTGAAAAAGTATGGACGTATGGTGTAACGTAAAGGCAAATTTTGAAATCAGTGACAAGTGTTATTAAAATAAAAGAAAGAAAAACACAACATGGCCATAACGCATTAGAACTAGTTAGGTTTTATAATTTAAACAACCCATTCTCTATAAAAATACAGTGATGTGCTTATCTAGCACAAAGCAAATTTAAATATAATTACCAAAACATTTTGGCATCTTTGATATTTTAAATATATTTCAATTATAAATACGCTTATATATAATATGCACAATTTTATTAATTACACCAAATAACTATATTGATGATGAATTACTCCAATGAAGTAGCATTATTGTTCTGCCATTTAGTAAATGTGACCAAATAAAAATACATAGATAATATTTTATACTATCTATATTGATGGCTCGAGATGTGAGCGTGATTTTTCCTAAAAAGCTGGAAACGCAGGTATGAAACCCGCAGCATTGCAGATATCTATAGGTTAATAAAAATAAAGATTATTATAGAGGATGTAAATTGTTATAGCTTCAAATATAAACTTCTTGACCATAAAGAAACGTTAGTCTATAAAGCTTCGTACGGAACGCCATATCATATTTTTTATTAACAACACATAAATGTATGTGTGTCAGTGTGTCGTGTCAATAAGGGTCACGTACAAAGGTGGATGCTCGTAAATGTTGCTAAAAAGAATTATTGCTAACATAAAAGTTTTGCCCGTAAGTTTTAGACAATTTCTTTTGTAAGAGAGTCTCTCCCACTCTCTTTCTCTTTCTAAACAGTTTGAAGGTCGATGGAAAAGTTAGTGAAAACAATAATAATAAAATACGTATAATATTTTTTTACTAATAAACTCTATGATCTTCTTTAAGAATTAACATTTACGGCAAATCCCTTGCAGTTAATAAGGAAGAATGGAACGTCATAATGCAAGATTCTTCCGTACATCACTCGCTTTTTTGTCTGTCATGCACACTTGTCTTATTTGAAAACTGCTAATATTTAATTACAGTACTCGACTTTGAGTTGGGTTTTAGTTAATTTAATAATAGATTCGTGGTTTTAAAGAACTTAATTTTTTACAACTTAATATGTTAAGGTTTGTATATTTTTGCGGATTTTATACCTTTTTCCTTCCGACGTGGTTAATTACAACTCGAATCATCAATTTAATAGTCTCAAGTGGATATAAACCAACCAATTATAAGAACATATTTTTCAGATTTCAATATTATTCACGCACTAGTTCCGAAAAGTCATTTGTTTTACTCCGGATTTAGATTCGATATTTCCTGGTTCAGAATTGATCTGACAATCAGATCCTGTAGAAGTTATAGCACGTGGAATTAGTTTGGCATTACTTTTACATACAAGATCATATTATAGAGATTTATGCAAAATGTATATTGTATGATTATATACAATAACGTTTAATAACCTAAAGGTCATTTTAAAATAATACGAAAATGAAGCGATTCGAAAGTTATTACAGTAATAAATGTCTTTTAAATTGTCCATGAAACTCAATTAGTCGGCGTTAATAAAGTACTGCGTTTCTCTCTTTTTCCGCTTTCATTTGGTAATTTTGGAACGAAAATGTTGTTCATAATTTGCGAGTACTTACTGTTTCTACAAAAATTAAACAGTAATTTAAAAGTAATTATGATTTGTTGTCACTTGGTTGCCATTAAGGCTATTGAAAATGTTGTAGTATTATTTCATCAACAAAAAAAAATGTCGATTGAACAACTCTGAGCTTTTCTTTCGAATAAACACCCTCACCTTCGAAGATGTAGGTAGCGTTTCCCACAAATCAACTTAACAAATATGTGGAATATTGTTACTGTTATATCAATCAAATTTGGCAACGGTTAATAATTGCATTTGTTTTTAAACCCCGTGTACGATTATCACTTTACTAATACATTTTTACTACTAAAAGCTACGCTGCTATCGGTCATTGCGTAATGACAAAGTATTTATAGATGAATGTGTTACGTAACGTAGAACAAATCGAATATGAGATTTTTTATATGAAATTGGGGGAAAATCGAGTCACTTGATAGTGAGGGATTAGCCCCACCCATGAACACATACGTGCTACAATTGCCGGATTTTACCCATAAATATATTTTCCCTTAAATATTCTTTATTTACAATAATAAGAAGAAATAAATAAGTTACATTATTTAAAACAGTTTCGGTTAAAAAACTACCTTAAATCAAATTTCTCCGCATCTCGGTCTACTGTCAGCGTGCCCAGAAGACTGCCTCGCACGGCCTCACGGCACGCTGAATGGCAATGCCAATCCTCTGTGCGAAGAATAGACTAGCCCTCTGGTCGCGAGAGGCTTAGATCAGCCTCTTTGCAAGATCTTATATATACAATATACTATATAATATACCTTCCCTTATAGTGAATGAATCAGAAGTATGATGGGAACTCTCACCGAAAGATGAGTCAATATTCGGAGACGTCGTGTTATTTCACCGGTTGAGCTGACCCATTCATGCAGAGTATTGTGTGGCACTGTTGAAGACTAGTGCATTCAATCAAACAAATCTCCAGCCTCCATTATATTAGCAGAGATTATGAAATGCTCAAATGTTAATTTAAACTACTAAGAGTAATTGGATGAACTGCATCGTATTAGGAAGACCACAATTTCGTTAATTATGCATTAGCTATTCTAAAATGTGGATTCAACGTGAGGCCTAATGTTGCCGGGCATTAATTATGAAAGTTCAAATGGGTCTGCCGTTGTACAACGTGAAGCTATTTTTGGCAAGTAAACAATGAGACTACGTCACATAATTTACTCAAATGGCACGTGTTTATAAATTGGTTTTATACCATCAAAACTTTTACATAACTTCTTTTCACGCCTTTTTCTACCCGAAGATGTAGGCAGCGACTGTCAAGCCTCGTCCCGCCGTTATGTTTACGTCCCAAATGGAATAGGTAGCGAACCTATTGCCGTACCGGGCACAAAGTTGTCAGTCATTCATATTTATCACACGAATTTATCACACGTTTTGAAAATTTCGAAAAGTCATTAGTGTGTGCCAGGATTTGAACCCACTACTTCTTGAATCAGAAGCGGGGTGCTAGCCACTGCGCCATTTTGCTATTTAAATATCTTTTTCTATTTAAATATCTAGGTAGCGGCTAATAAGCCTCGACTCGCTATATTTTCACATCTCAAATGGAATAGATGAAACTATTAAACTATTGCCATACACCGGGCACAATATTGTCAGTCATCGATCAGTATTTATCGCACTTAACTTCCTGAAAATAATTCCGATAAGCCATCGGTGGAAGCTCGGATTCGATTCCAAAACTGTTTTTTTTATGGGATAGGAGGGCAAACGAGCAGGCGTGTCACCTGATGGTAAGCAACCAACGCCGCCCATGGACACCAGCAGCACATATAATGTTACTGTTGCGTTGCCGACCTTTAAGGGATAGGGGAAAGGAAAGGATGGGGAAAGGGGAGTGGGTCTCCGGGTACCTCTCTCACCGAACGAAACGCGGCATGAGCCACTTTACGTCGATCTTCTGAGAGGTCGTGGTATTTCACCGGTCGAGCCGGCCCATTCATGCAGCGAACTGCTTGGCTCTACCACTGTCAAAATGTGTGCTTAATTCAGAACCAGGTTACTCAACCTCTAGATCACCAATATGGTTGCTTTTCAACAATAGTACGGAATGCAGTGTAAAAATAATACAAGTACGAAGTTCTATACAAACTTTCTTGTTTAATCTTATTTTCAGAGAACGACGAATAATTCAATTCGTCTTCTTCAGCTAAAATAAATGTATTTCGTTGCACAAAGTTTCTCTCGTAAAACTGATTTTGACGTCGTTTAAATACGCAAAGATTTTATTATTTTTGTATAATAATATAACAAAATAATGCAATTTATATAATTATCAATAGTTGTTAGAACTAAAATTTATAAGAAAAGAAACATCTAGTTAATGTTTGCCAATTTCTCATCCAACCTCGTACGTGCCGTGAACGGAGAATGGGAAATTTCGAATTGCCTTTCATCACGGCGCTGCCCGGCATTGGCAATCCGTCTCTCTTTGGCAATTTAAAAGCACCACATATTTATTATTCAGGTGTTACGATTATTTATTACGGTATCACGGTTTTCATGTATTAATGTGAATACTTTCATCTTTCTTTCCAGTATGGTAACTCTTAATATCGTATCATGTATTATTATCAGAGAATTGAAAGAGACTGTCGGTATAAAAGTAAGAAAGGGCATGCTCTGATGGTTCGGACATGTAGAAGTATGAATGATGCAATATTGACTAAGCAGATTGATCTAGGAGACGAGGACGGCCACGACACACCTTCCATGACCAAATAGAACGAGTTTTGAAGTAAGGTGATATTATCAGCATTAAAAACCGACGTGCACGCACGATTCTCACATTCCTCACTCGCTTCTTTGACTTTCATATCTCTTTTCGTGCATGCGAAAAGAGTTATGAAAGTCAAAGAAGCGAGTGAGGAATGTGAGAATCGTGCCTTATGGCGCTCTGTTCTCTCTGCCTACCCCGCAAGGTATTTGACTTGAAGTTATGTGGGTTTAATATGTATTTGTGTTACGTTATTTCTATTTATATTAAAAGTCTCGGTGGTCCAGTGGGCGAGCACCCCGCTTCTGAATCCAGAGGTCGCGGGTTCAAATCATGGCTCACACCAATGTCTTTTCGAAATTGATTTCGAAAGTGATACATATCGGTGACCGAAAACTTTGTGCCCGGTACGCCAATACTTTCGCCATCTAATTCCATTTGGGACGTAAGCATAACGGCATATCAGCCACTGCCTAGACCTTCGTGTGATGATGGAATTATGGCTCGTGTACGGCACAACAACAATTTTACACGCCAATTTCCAGTGACAAGTGGCGTAAAGCAAGGATGCGTAATGGCTCCTACACTCTTCGCAATTTATTTCGCCGCTGTTATGAATGATGCGTTGCAGAAATGCAAGGATCGTATATCTTTAAATGTTCGTTCCGACAAAGGTGTGTTTGATCTGTCCCGATTTAGAGCAAAGCGTAAAGTACATGATTTAAAAATCTTGGAAACCCTATATGCTGACGATATATGCCTTATGGCTGACTCAATGTAAAGCTTGCAGAGCTACTTAACTCCAGCTGGAAATCTCGTGTCGTAAGTACGGCCTGGTGATAAGCGTACGAAAGACCCAGGTTCTAAAACAACCAGCTAGAGGTGTAGCTGTCAATGATATACCGCTTATGCTAGGCAGCCATAGACTGAATGAGGTATCATCTTTTCGATACCTGGGATACGTGATTCGTAGCGATAATCGGCTGGAAACTGAATTAGCTACGCGTATTGCAAGGGCTGCTTCTGCTTTCGGTGGCCTTTATCAAAGGGAACTCACATGACTTGCAACTGAAGACCAAAATATCTATCTACAAAGCAATCATCTTGCTCATTCTCCTATACGCCTCAGAAACCTGGGTTCTTTATAAAACAGACATTAAGCATTTAGACAGTTTCCATATGAAATGTCTTAGAACAATTTTACACATCAAATGGCAAGATCATGTTCCAAACTCTGAGGTACTGCAGCGATCACGCATAACAGGGTTAGAATCACTACTTACTAAACGGCAGCTGAGGTGGTGTGGACACTTAGTCCGGATGGAAAATAGTAGACTACCTAGAGCAGTATTTTACGCGGAGCTCCAACAAGGCAAGCGTAAGGTTGGTGGACAGTATTTAAGATATAAGGATGTCCTAAAAAAACATTTATCCAACTTTAGCATACCTGCCAATGATTGGGAAGGGTTATCTTTGAATCGGCACGAATGGAGACGACGGATCGCAGTTGGATCTGACAACTTCGAACAACTGCGTCTAGAAGAACTGGACGCAAAACGCCACTCACGTAAGACCCGGCTGAAACCCATATACAACTACACATACAATGACAGCGGTCAACTTTATTGAATACTGTAACTGCCATACCTGGGATCGCACTTTTAAAACAAAGTTTGGGTTTGCTAGTCATATTCGTGCACACGCCAGAACATAACCATAGGGTCGCCGTCGGCGGACACGTCGAGGAGGATCATCATCATCATCATCATCATCAGACCTTCGTGTAGAAAAAGGCGTGAAGTTATAATATGTTTGATAAGTTATACATACATTTAATAAGTTATGTTATTTCTATAAATAATAATTTCTAATCTAATACAGGCAAGTACACTAGCCGTATGTAAACTTATTCATCATTTTCGTCCGTGTTTTTTTCTTCCACAAAGGCACTTTCCTCAAGCGCGCTCGTGTTTAAATATTTCATTTAAAATATTAAGCTGTTGTATATCTTTGTATTTGGTGTCTATTTTTACGTGAAACATGACCTATGAAAATAAAGCTTCCTTAACATTGACTTTTTGTGATCAGCTATAAGAAAGAATTTGGACATTTAATAATATCACAAAACAAATGCCCTGAGTCAAATCACATCGTTCAATAATGTGAAAACAAAAAAAAACATTCAAGTGTCGAGCAGATCGACAGGATCGTTATGTAAAAACCTCGAAAAAACACGGGGTGCTTTATTTCCAAGGTCAAGATGACAAATTATTTTAGATATGAACCAATATTATAACTTTATTTACAATAATAAGAACAAATAAATTAATTACATTATTTATAATATATACAATCAAATTTGAACCAATTGATTCTAGATCAATCTTTAAGAAATCAACAGAAATGAGTAAAAGAATATTATTTTCAATAAATTTGATAAAGTCTCGGTGGTCCAGTGGTCGAGCACACTGCTTCTGATTCAGAGGTCGCGGGTTCGAATCCTGGCTCACACCAATGACTTTGCGAAATTATTTTCGAAAGTTATGTGTGATAGATATCGATAACTGAAAACTATTTTGCCCGGTATGGCAATAGGCTTGGCAAAATAATTTCCTAAAAAAAACTTGTAATTATATTTTTTTCCATTAACAAAAATACTGACATTGGTTTCATTTTTTTAAGGCTTTGACACGTGACCCACCACCAGTGCTCTGCATTTTTCAATGTTCCGCTATTCACTCCGTAAGCAAACAAACACCAAACGGGGGCTTTGAAAGGCTTTTTGTTGAAACGTTTGCAAATGTCGACGTAGCTGTGTTCGCGCTACTAAATTAATCAAATATAATGGAATATTCATTAAAATAGGATTAATTTTGAAGTGAATGCCTGTTTGGCTTGTGTAATATATACCGTACGTACCTCCGTAAATTTTCAGTTGTGAATATAGTTTAAAGAAAATTGATGTTTCGTATGAGATTTCTCAAAAATATCTTTAACAGTATTATACTTATACAATGCTAAATAAAATTTTAATCCTTTTTCTAGCCTCAATTTTTTGCATTTTTGGGCATTTATGGCATATTTTTAGTCTTTGATATTTGTCATACAAAACCTCAGTTACATATCCAGAGATATTCCAACGCACCTATAACAATTTCAAAATGGAATTGAATCATTATAACTAAATCTCAACATCGCATTCAAAATTAACTAAATATATTATACAGCCAATGAGCGCATTGACGAATGAGTTATGAAAGTCGAAGGAGCGAATAAGAAACGTGTCTTATGGCATTCTTTCTGTCTACCCAACAATTGACTTAGGTATAATTAAATAAATATGTCAATAATGCAAATATTTCCACTTAATATAAATATATATAAATTGCAATTGCTCACCGATATTGCATTTTATTTGTCCGTCAGCTTCTTCATTTCAAACACTCATTTCAGAGAGTGTCATTCGCACGTCGTAGATGTCGAGTACGAGGAGTTATGAAGTGTATTAAACAGAGAAAGCTATATTCATAACTGCAGTCTTGGAGTTATCAGTAAAAACGCTTCCAGCATTTATAGTCTGCTTCATTTCTCAGAAATTTTAAAAAGTCTGAAAGTCTTCTAATTTCAAATTCCTGTATGTTTTTTTTCTAAAAAAAATTTAACAGCGTTCTAATTTCAAATCTTAATTATAATTTTTTTCTAAATGGTGTGAATCCTTCTAATTTCAAGTGAGGACTGCATGTTGAAAGGCTTTTAAATTAGTTTCTTTGTAGTTCTAACAGCAGATGCCCGCCCACATGCCTTCATTTTAATGAGAAAAGGTTAGATTCACTAACCTAAAAACGTGTACACTCTGTAAGTTTGTGTGAAAACAGGGATGTTACAGCATTTAAGTACGTTTACTCAAAACGTGTCTATTATACAAAGCGAGTTTGGGCAACCTTCAGGGAATCACAAGTCCCATTTTAATTTGAAAGAGAAATCGAAACCTCCGTATGGCTGCGGCCTTCTATCTGAGAAATTTATACATCTAATGTGAAAGTACCGGGTAACACTTAATACAGAGATGT
The DNA here is from genome assembly GCA_905147225.2 of Euproctis similis. Classification (NCBI taxonomy): domain Eukaryota; kingdom Metazoa; phylum Arthropoda; class Insecta; order Lepidoptera; family Erebidae; genus Euproctis; species Euproctis similis. The sequence goes on from LR990106.1 coordinate 22,123,199, forward strand.
AGAGATGTTTTTATTTAGTTAACTTTCTTGCGATATGTAAAAATAATTTTGTTTGTGGTCATTCTATTAGCATACGTTATACAATTGGAATTTTACGCAAAAAGATAATCTTATCCGTTTAATGCTTAGATGTTCAGATCTTACTATTTATAATTTATGTTAAATAAAATTCATATATTATTATCTTAGGGTTATTTGACAGGACTTTGTACGTGTAGATTCACTCACGTACGATGTAGTGAAGTTTGTATAAGCAATCTAAATTTTCATTTTTAGTGTTCATCACTCATCGTGCGGCGTCGTCTAAGTCTAAGAAGCAAGTGAGACCTGTAAGACACACAGAGTGCCATAAGGCACGTTGCCTTATGGCGCTTTGTTCGCTTCGCCTATTTATTTAAAATATTTACTATAAAATGAATATTTTACATAACATAACTTTACGCCTTTGTTACCCGAAGGTGTTGGCAGCGGCTGTTAAGCCTCGTCTTGCCGTTAAGTTTACGTCCCAAATAGAATAGGTTGCGAACCTATTGCCATACCGGGCGCAAAGTTTTCAGTCATCGATATTTATCACACTTAACCTACGAAAACAATTTCGAAAAGTCATTGGTGTGAGCCAGTGTCAAGATTCGAACCTGGACCTCTGGATCAGGAGTGTGTGCTCGACCACTGGACCACCGAGACTTGATGAATGAATATTTTAATGTATCAATAATAAACCTATTTAGACAAAGTAGCTTTGTAGGAAATCTTAGTACATATCTCAGTAGTACAACGATGAAGCTCCTATTTCATGAGGCAACTTTAATAAATACTGAGCCCCGCGCTCCTCCAGGATTCCTGTTATTATTTTTATTTAGTCACGGCATTCCATCTTATATTTTTCGAAATGGCCATGTAAATAAAAGTTAGTTTTAGTAATATTGCATGTTTCTTTTTCGTTGAATTTAACGTGGCTGTGATTTATAAAATCAACTGGTTTACTTTTTATTAACGTGTAATTTGTGTGTTCTTTTTTGTATTTGAAATACTAAAAAGTACACACAAATTACATGTAGTATTTTATGTGAACGTTTTTGTAGTTTCACCCTCTCAAAAGCCCGATATGAAAGCAAAATTTTGAAGCAAAGACTTTTAGTTATTTCAAAGCAAGCTATGAATGGGCATTTAGGCATAAAATGAAGGAATTTTTGCCAAATTTGTATGCTTCTGCTTACTATCCTCATCTGTTTATTTTTATTAATATTCTGTTCTCGTAAATAAATGGTAGATATATAACTGAACTGAAACTTTAAAATATAGAAAAAATGTAAAATTACATTGTTAAATTTCGTATTTGAGTTTAATTCAGGATATAGCTGAAAGCTAATAAGCAGGTCATGGCATGTTTCTCAGTTAGATGTGCTCTCCTTCCGCATCCCTTCTCCCCGCAGCCCTTCTGAGGTCGTCTTACCATCGGGCTGGTGGGCGTCCTACACTACGCTTACGAAGTCGCGGTCTCCACTCTATGACCTTCTTGCTCCATCTACCATCGGTCCTTCGACAGATCATTTTACAATCTAGAAAATGCCTTAATTTATTTTCCGAATAAACCGGTAATGACTTTTCGGTACACATTTTGATATTAAGCACAGATGTTGTTCCAGAGGGACGGTCAATCTCGTAATAACCGTCCTTTTGGAGTAGTTAGGCAAAATAAAAGCCTGCTTCGTTCACCTTTTCTTACATTAAGCGCTACCTACTAAAAATATCCCTTTGAGTTACAGACATTGGCTGGCTGATCCCCATATAATTAGAACGTGGAAATTCCGAACAAAAGCAAACTCTCAGACTGATTTGGTTTTCACAATATAGTTGCGAAAGAATATGATGAATTTTGTGTTGAAATATTTGTTTAATCCACTAAAAAATCTTGGAGTAAATATAAATACAAACACAATTTCACGCCGAGTTTCTTGCGAGGTAGGCATAGAGGACATAGGACCATGAGGCACGATTCATATAAACTTCACTCTCTTCTTTGACTTTCAAAACTATTTTAAGGGCTACTCACGTCACCTTCCTCAAAGACATTTCTATTTGATAAATGGAGTAAATGTGTTGATCCAGTTTCACCAAATCTATAAAAATATGTTGCATTTAGAAGAAGGTTTGAATTTTTCACGAAGGTTTAGGCAGTGGCTGTTAAGCCTCGACTCGTCACTGTGTTTACATCTTAAACGGGAAAAGTCGCTCTTGCCGCATTGCGCTTGGTAAGAGAGGTATCCGCAGGCCTAACCCCTTTCATACCGCCTTCCCATCCCACTTCCAACCCCTTCCGTATTCAATTGTAAGGGCCGGCAACCCAACTGTAACACTATATGTTTTCAGGTGTTTATGGGTGGCGTTTGTTACTCACCAACATACCAAAAAAGTAAAGCTAAGGCAGAATTAGGCATCGAAAAATATTTATAGTTCTATATACTTAAATAGTAAATTATACGCAATAAAATATATCTATACAAACATTATTTTTATAGCAGTTATCTTTCATTTGTCAAGATAAACAAATTACTCGGTTAATTTGTTTTCCAGAAGACTAAAGTTCACGGCTGACAACTGTATTAACCACCCTATTCAATCAATGTATGAACGCTCCGTTACGCTAAATTAAGTTCTATATTCTATGACATATGATTCATAATCTAATATTATGCCGACGATTACTGAACGCCTACCGAATATTAGTGTCATAAAACGTATAAGACTAAGCATCGATTAATTATTAATCTTTTTGATCGAAATATACGAAGAATATACATCTCATGTTAGAAAATAATTTTCACATTTTATGTTCGAAATAAAGAAAGCAAGCAATATGTTGGTACAGACGGCAACAGCGGTTTCGTTACGTAACGCGTTATGCCCCACCCTGTTCTGGGTTCCTTTTTTTTCACGCATTTGGCGGCAATAAGCAGATTTGTACCCTTTAACTTCAAGCCACTGCAGATGTCCCTTGGTGCTCTTATCTTTTCTGTGGTTTTCTGGATAACTTTTTTATTTTCATAATTCGACCGATTCTCCCCTCGTCCGAGATCATAGGCGTCGACGTATATCTGGGTCAGGATTTGGTAGGAGGAGAGCGTGCGAGGATCGTTACCGCTTCAGCAAAGCCTGGCGCCCCAGACAGAGCCATGGATCGCTCCTGGTCGCTGCCTCTCCCGGTTGGGTAGCAGGCGATGTAGTGCGCCCGCCACCCTTCGTACTCGGAGAACCATCCATACGAAGTGCTTCTCGAAGCTCTAGTAGCAGTCCAGGCTGAGGTCAAGGCACTTAAGGCACCTACCCACCGGGACAGCCGTACCAACTACCAAGAACCACGAGGATAGCCACAGCGCCTCATATTTATGAGGTGCTATCCAGACCTAGCCTGCGTATTCGCCTGACGGTTCTTGTCACCCTGAGCTCGTGCCCCGTGGCGACAACTAAATTGTTACAGACGACACTCGCGCCGCAGCCGCTCCAAGTTTAAGGCTCATTTAAAATTATTTACCTACTGTTACAGCGCGCTAAAACAATCGTAAAATATTGTAATTTCATAATGCTGGTTAATAGATAAGTTCCTGTCATTAGAGATAAGTTTATTATTAAATCATCAACCAATATTTAATCGCAAATATTTTTCGACACGCAGAATCAATTTTAATATAATCGGTGGAAATTATCTAATAACCTAAAACACCCAACATAACATATCATAACATCCCTAACATTATTGCCAGGATTCGAAATCAGAACCACTTAGAACCACTAGACATTTAAAAATTATATTAAAAGAGAAGATCTACACCAGCAAAAATGAAAACGGGCTCTGCCTAGACTATCATCCACTACTTTCTGAGGTAGTCGAGCAGAAAAAGTCAACAAATTGTGCACACTTACGAATAGTCAGATATGGAATTATCCAAATAACAAATATGCATAATTTAAAAGTAATGAGTGGTAGAGCCAAGCAGTTAGCTGCATGAATGGGCCGGCTCGATCGGTGAAATACCACCATCTTTCAGAAGATCGACGTAAAGTGGCTCATGCCGCATTTCGTTCGGTGAGAGAGGTACCCGGAGGCCCACCCCCCTTCCCTTTCACTTCCTATCCGACTCCCTTAAAGGTCGGCAACGCAACTGTAACACTATATGTGTTGCAGGTGTCCATGGGCGGCGCTGGTCACTTAACATCAGGTGACACGCCTGCTCGTTTGTCCTCCTATCCCATAAAAAAAAACTATATAATTATCATTATCATTCAGGAAATCTCCAATTGAATTAGACAGTCACGTAATAAATTATTCGGACTTTGTCATGACAATAAGCCTTTGGAAGGGACCCCTTAATTAGCGAGACACCTAAACTTTGTTTTCACGAAGCATTTCACGCATTTCTTTTTGAAAATTCACCGTTACCTAACAAAGTGTATAAATAAAAAAAATCAATTAATTTCTTAAACACCCCGGTTATTAATTTCAAATAGGAGTATCTAACATCACGACTAGATTAAAGGAAGCAGCACCAGTATTTTTACGTACCGGATAAAAAAAAAACACCAATTCAACTCTGTTATGCATACTTGTAGTCTCTGCTGAAAGATAAGCTTTTTACTTATTTTTTATAGCGGATCAAAAGCTCTATCAACGGCGAAAACTAGTGCCACTCTAAATAGAAGTGGAAATTCCGAAGCGTTTAGCAAACATTACTTATACGAAAGATGAACCGCATCAGGCGAAATCTTCTATTCACTTCTTACGACAACCATGAGAAGAGTTTGCCACAACATTCCCTAGAGAGTCGCCGCATTTCATCAATAGTTTCATTTCACATTATAAACATTATTACACACATACAAACCGTGTATATACAGATGATACAATATTATTTCATTTCTGTGCTCCGTCGGGCGGCAAATATCAATCATACGCGGAGTAAACGCATATTGAACGGGTGACTGTCTACATATATGTTAAATGTTCTATTACATAGTAACACCACACTAACTTTACGCCTTTTATGCCTGAAGGTGTAGGCAGTGGCAAGATTTTTTTCTCTCATATAACTAGTGTAACATAGTGACGACGACACGACTGACTTAGTGGTTTATATATGTTTGCGTACACCGGCCCATTCATTTTTATCATCTATCACTTACTACTGGAAAAGTTAGGCAACAAACAGTTTAACAGTGGTAGAGCCAAGCAGTTCGCTGCGTGAATGGGCCGGCTCGACCGGTGAAATACTACGTCCTCTCTGAAGATCGAAAAAAATGGGTCATGCCGCGCTTCGTTCAGTGAGAGAGGTACCCGGAGGCCCACCCCCTTCCCCATCCTTCCCTATCCCCTATCCCTTAAAGGTCGGCAACGCAACAGTAACGCAATATGTGTTGCTGATGTCAATGGGCGGCGTTGGATGCTTACCATCAGGTGACACGTCTGCTCGATTGCCCTCCTATCCCATAAAATAAACAGAACTTATGTTTTGACACGCATTCCTATGAAATATTCAATTTCATCCCACGTCGTAGGTAGCCGATACCTATTAGGTACATATACGTAGAAGTTTACCTAATTGACTCAAAAGAAAAAGAAGATATCGCATATTTCACGGTGCTTACTACTTACTAAGGCGTAAGGCGTAAACTTGAGGCGAACTCTGGTGGCAACAAAAGAAAACTTATTCCAGAGACTCTCACAATGTATCCTCGGATCTGATAAACTATTTGTTGCGAGATAAAAAGGTTTCAACTTGTGTTGTATTGTGTTGAATGGCACAAGTTTGATAACGAACTTTCCTTATAAATGTATTTGTTTGTGTGTCTTACATAGCGATGGACAGATAAAAGGGTTCATTAACAAACTTACTACTATATGTATAGACTTTTGTTTTTTTTTTTTTAATATAAGGCGTATCTGCACGTACTTTATGTAAAAGGAGTAGACAGCAACATATATGACTCATTACGGAGAATTAATTTTCTAAACCCTAATATAGACCTCATTAGTCAATGATTTATTTCAGTCATCAATATTTATTTTATTCATAAGTCTTTTTTCAGACAAGTATATTACATTTTTACTAAATAAACTAAGAGTTAACAACATCACACACTTGATATATTTGTCCAATTGAGACACAGGCCCCCGTAAATCCATTATATTCTGCTCTACTTAAAGCCGTTCTGGTCCACATACATCCCGCAGTTGATTTGAGATCATCTGCCCATCTTCGGAACTGTTCTCCAGGTTTCTGTTTAGCAGTTACTGGGGTATAATAAAACATCATTCTATTAGCAGGCAGCATGGATTTCTGTTTATGTCTTTCTCATCTGCCGCTCATCCATACCCAAAGATATAGGCATATCCTTCCATCATTCCCAAAAATGTAATGATATGCTTCCTTGTCTTTGTCTCACAACATATATCTGATGCAGTATGAGATAATCTAAGTCATCGCTATTGAACACTGCTAATTACCGAAAAGTGCGAACCAGACAGAGAAGTCGGGACTTCTGAGCTGGAATATAGAGTGCGGAGCCCCAAGTTTATTGAGATACTAAAGATGGTCTAGATCGAGAAACAAATATTTGTCACCTCTTTCGTCACCTTCAAAAAGATAAAGATAACTTTTATTTACAATAACAAGAAGAAATAAATTAATTACATTATTTACAATATTCATTTATTATTCAACAGTGGTAGAGATAATCAGTTCGCTGCATGAATGGCCCGGCTCGACCGGTGAAATACCACGACCTCTCAGAAGACCGACGTAAAGTGGCTCATGCCGTGTTTCGTTCGGTGAGAGAGGTACCCGGAAGCCCACCCCCCTTCCCCGTCCTTTCCTATCCCCTATCCCTTAAAGGTCGGCAACGCAACAGTAACACTATATGTGTAGCTGGTGTCCATGGGCGGCGTTGGTTGCTTACCATCAGGTGACCACGCCTGCTCGTTTGCCCTCCTATCCCAAAAAAAATTTCCCATAAAAGGTTTGATTCCGTACTCACACCAATTATTTCTCGGAATTCTTTTCGGAAGTTATGTGATGGATATCGATGGCTGACCACTTCGTGCCCGTTATTTGGTAGGCTTGAACAGTAGTTACAACTCTCAGCTCAAAAAAGCTGTCAGACAATGTGTACTAAAAACAATAAAAATAGGAAATAAATAAAAATATTAAAAAACACGTCTCAGTGGTCCAGTGGTCGAGCACCCCGCTTCTGAATTCAGAAGTCGCTGGTTTGAATCCTGGCTCAGACCAATGATTTTTGGAAGTTATGTGTGATAAATATCGATGACTGAAAACTTTGTGCCCGCTGTTCTCGTATGCCCTATTCCATTTGGGCCGTAAACTAAACGGCGAGACATGGCTTAACAGCCTTCTACCTTCTGGTAGAAAAAGGCGTGAAGTTATGTTATGTAATGTAAAGAAATAAATGTAAATACCAATAAAATTTAATTTAATTTCATCTTCGGATGGAATAAGGCGTGAATTTATGCTATTTTAAATAAAGTTAATACTTAAGTACATATAGAAATTTTCCGATATAGAAACGCCAATTCCATTTCATATTGAAATTCCATCCCATGAACTGAAATACATATCTATAGGTGAGAATCTAATTCTTACGCGTTCTGTAATCAAATATACCAATATTGCCATTTTATTTCTATCTTATTCAACCATTTTGTATTTTTACCATAAATTCACCGAATAAATGTTAGGTCACGTCACGAGGTCTGTTAAAATTAATATACGCCTTGAAAATAATTTTGCCTGGATTTCTGTTTATTTCTTTTTCCTCTGTCGCTCCTTCATACCCAAAGATGTAGGCAATATCCATCCTTGCCTTATAAAAAAAAGGCCGCGCAATAGGTAGCTAGTATTTAAAAAAAACTACCACGCATTTATGCATTCGTTTTCAGTTTTCAACCATCATTAATAACTCTAAGATTTTCTAAGGGTCATAGGTCAAATCAGATTTGTATCTGATCAATCAACTAGGCTTCTAATATAATTGCAGTGATGAATCAAAAAGATGGTTTCTATTAATTCAAATTTTCTAAGTAAAATCATAAAATAACAAAAATTAATTTCCTGCAGACGATTGTGTCAACAGAAAACACGTGGCGCATCGTCTTCACAATATTTAATGAAGAAAAATATGCGAAATGAAAAGCAAACACAAGTTTATTTTTAGCGAAATTGTAATTTCCCAGTACTTACACTACTCGAAATAAATGAAAATAGCAAATTTTAAATGAAACGTATTCCAGGAACAATATTTGACAATAAATCAAAAAATATATTTTGTAGATACTGTTGTTGTTTAGGACGACATCCTCGTAACAAAATGTACCTGTGATCCCTAGCTACTCGCCCTACTGACTCGCCCAAGTTAGTAGAATTTGTATAAAAATGACAATATGTCAAAAATAATGACATTAGGTAATGGAGGTGATACCAATTTTCTGTGCACATTTTTATTATATAAATAATAATTATTTTTGAAATATCTTTGTAAATTATATACTTCACTTCGCTGAGATCAGTTAAGAAAATGAAAAAAAACCATTAACCAGATATTTACGATGGTAATAACCGTCAAACTATTGTGATATTTTCCAATTTATAAACATTGCCCAATAAAACATATTGCTGTCAGTAAAGTCTTAGCTACGAAAACATTACAGAATAAATGAAATTGTTTTCTTTTCTCAGTTCACCGCTTACAGTTATTGTGAGTTATTGCTGAAGTTTTGATCTCTTCAAGGCATCTGTTGGTTATAAAAAGCCTACAGATCACGAATAAAGCTGTCCCCGTTTATTGTAAAGAAAAAGATTGATATTAAATTATAAACCATCAATCTGCTGTCTCATACAGTTATAGTTGAAATAAATCGTATAACCTACTGCTAATTAACCCTGACCCAATTTCAGTCAGCCTTCGCCAGTCTAAATAAAATATAAGTAACTTTGAATGTCAAGTTTTCGCGCCGAAACTATATACTTAGTCTGGCCATAAATACTGTTACAACTAAAAATAAAAAAATATTACATTTAAATTTGGAATCTGTCATCTTTATACGATTGTTCATTGTGTTTTCTCGTTTTGGCGCCAATACATTGTACAATTATTTTTTTTTAGTTCCAAGCTAAGCAACTAAATGCTTGTGTTATGGATACTAGATAACGGATATTAATACACATATACTTTTCTTTTGTAAATACACACACAGCACAAGCATTTAGTTGCTTAGTTTGGAACTAGAGGGCGCTGTGTGATTTGTGTCCAAGATATTATAATTATTATTATAGATATTAAATAAACGCGATATAATCCTAAAAGTTGTTTTAATCAATGAGTGAAATTCGCGAAAGTCTTAGAAATAAATATGAGGCCTCCTCTGTTTGTGACAGAAATAGACCTGGCCGTCCACGTAGTGTTCGTACGAAAAAGGTGGTCAAAGCAGTAAGGGAAAGAATTCGAAGAAATCCTGTCCGCAAGCAAAAGATTTTATCTCGGGAGATGAAGATAGCACCTAGAACAATGTTCCGTATTTTAAAAGATGACTTAGGACTTGCAGCCTATAACAGGCGCACTGGTCATTTACTAACTGATAATTTAAAAAAGAATAGGGTGTTAAAATCTAAAATACAAACAACTACTGAAGCGGTACGCAAAGGGAGGTCACAGAAAAATATTATTTACGGATGAAAACAAACAAAATGACCGTAGTTATACTCAAAGCTCTAAGGAAGCTTCCCAATTAGTTGATAGAGTGCAACGTGGGCATTATCCGACTTCAGTGATGGTTTGGTGGGGTGTTAGCTACGAAGGAGTGACTGAGCCATATTTTTGTGAAAAAGGTATCAAAACATCGGCACAAGTGTATCAAGATACCATTCTTGAAAAGGTAGTCAAGCCCCTTAACAACACCATGTTCAATAACGAAGTTCCACGAAGGACTTCCAGCAAGACTCGGCACCGGGTCATAAAGCTCGGTCCACGCAATCTTGATTGGAAGCGAACGTTTCGGACTTCATTAGAGCTGAAGACTGGCCGTCGTCTAGTCCCGATCTTAATCCACTGGATTTTAATTTGTGGTCAGTTTTAGAGAGGACGGCTTGCTCTAAACGTCATAATAATTTAGAGTCCCTAAAACAATCCATACGATTGGCAGTGAAGAATTTTCCCATTGAAAGAGTGCGTGTTTCTATTGATAACTGGCCTCAACGTTTAAAGGCCTGTATTGCAGCCAATGGAGACCACGTCGGATAAGCTTTTTATATTTTATATCGTTTTATATTTATGAATTAAAGTAACACACTGTAAAAGTACTAAATGTTATTTGCAATTAAAAAAAAAAAATTTCTCTGTTACAATATTTATGGCATGGGAGATTCATGATCATTTTATTTCTATGTGGGTTACGAGACAGACAAACAAGCGGTTCTTCTAATGGTAAGTGTCTAGCGCCACCTATGAACACCCATGACACACGATAGTATAACAATTACGTTACAGGTCTTTGAGATAGGATAGGGATGGGGTTGGGATTGGGTCAATATTCTGTTTTCTAGTTTTTCACCTGACGAGCTTGCTCATTCATGCAGCAAACAGCATGGATCTACCACTGTTATATTTTTAATTTAGTAATTAAAATTTTTATATATTTTACGATTGATATGAAAAATACTCTTGCTATCTTTGATATGTAATAAGGGCTTTTAACGTTAGCAAAGTGTCAAATATTACTAACGGTACCTTATTACAGTGTATTATTTTACAAAAGATACGAACAATTATTTTTATACCTTGGTTACCCCTACCCTTGTTTGTATAGTACACACAAATATTCTATTTAATTTTCATGAAACCTTTTCTATGATTGTCGAGATCGATATATTTCTGAGAAAGTGTGTAAAATTTTAATACTTAGGCATAGGATCGGACTATTTTATTGGATGAATATTTTATTAGTCATTTTGTACTCTATACTTTTAGGGTAGGGTCTGAAGATGCAAAATAATAATGGTTGACAAAGCCGATTTTAACTTAACAATAAATATCTAAACTCATTTCGCATCAAAACCATCACAATATTAATTATTAGAATTACTTAGAAACTCAAAGCTTTGAAAGAGAAAAGTTTAGTAACAGAATAACCATCCTAATGTCCATTTTATTCCTATTGTAAATATTTTAATACATAGATATTATATTTTGAAAGAAGAGTACTTGCTGAATTACAAAGTTAATAATTATAATTAAAATTTTGATATTTAAACAGATACAATAAATATTTTTACAAATACTTTTGTAATAATTATTTAACAAAATATAAAACAAAGCCGCTTTTTGCTGTCTGTCAACTTATATGCTTAGATCATAGAAACTACGCAACGGATTTTAATGCGGCTTTTTTAATAGATATAGGGTGTCAAGTAATAATTTTCGAAATGTAGTACTTTTATTGTAAACGCTATAAAAATTACTTCTGATGCGGGTAAGTCGTTGAGTTAGCTAGTTCCGTATAAATTTCATGCCGTAAATACCAAATCTTACAAATTCTACATCTGGTATCATGGGGTACATGATACCAGATGTAGAATCCAGCCCGAAATTCTGCCAACTCATATCCTCGTCCATGTGTAAGGCTCCGACTGACAAAAGATACGCTTTCCAATAGTCTGATAGTATCCGATATATATTTCTCACAAAGACTTTTCTAATTTAGCATTGCTTGCATCTTAGAATGTACTTATTTACTTGATATAAAACGAAGGAAATTGCTAATTGAAGCTGTATAAATTTATTTTACAGAAAAGACAATTCCATCTACATTTAGTTCCTGACAGAATATTTTTGTGTATTTTATAATTTAACAAGCTGACCCGGCCAATCTCGTTACGCATCAAAAGTAATAAATGAGAAAAATTTGGCTAAAAGTTAAAAAGTTCAATTTGTGCTATTTATCGGCACGCGTTTTGGCGCGCAACGCAACTACTATGTCCCGCTATGTTAATACTGTAATATCTTCGTAAATATTCGTTTAAATTACATACTGTAAAGAGCAATATTGATCTATATTAAATGCACAATCTATTTAAAAGTTTCAAATCGCTTCGTAAATAAGCCCTTATTTCACGTAAAAAGTAAAACAATAAAAATGGTCATTGTGGGTTATCCCTAAGAGATAGACATATGCCCTCGCAGACTTTTTGTAGATCTTTTGAAGGTGTATAACAATATAATACATTATTTTGTTTTATCACTTAGGGTTCAGGCAGCATTTGCGATTAAAGATCTAAATCTTGAAAATTATCACTTATTTTTATTACACTATACATTAACTATAGATCAAAACCACCCCGTTGACACCCTCTAACTAATAAAAAAACCGCATCACAATCCGTTGCGTAGTTTTAAAGATATACGCATACAAGGGGACAGACAGCGGAAAGTGACTTTGTTTTATACTATGTAATGATTATCTCTCAAATTATTATCTAAAAGTGTATTCTCCTCTTCATTTTCATTAATACAATTTGAAAACTCTATTATTTAATTCAATTTGAATAACTCTATTGGATCAATTAGTTCTTAGATTACTATTCGTTGTAGTAACATCTCTAAATCAACTAATTTATTACTAGATATTTAGAATCCTGAATACGAGTGTCACTTAGAGATTTCGAAATCTAACTTCATTTTGTATTATGTAAAAAATGAGTAAATTATTAAATAGTTATTATTAAATAGTTATTAATTAATGAGTCCATGGTGGTCCAGTGGGAGAGCACACGGCTTATGATCCAGAGGTCTGGGTTCGAATCCTGACACTGGCTCACACCAATGACTTTGCGAAATTGTTTTCGGAAGTTAAGTGTGATAAATATCGATGAATGAAAACTTTGTACCTGGTATGGCAAAAGTTCGCCACCTATTCCATTTGGGACGTAAACATAACGGCGAGACGAGGCTTAATATCCGCTGTCTACACCTTCGGGTAACAAAAGGCGTGAAGTTATGTTATGTTATATGTTATTAATTAATTAAAATTATAAAACATTGGAATTGATCGTACTTTAGAAAACCATTATTGTGAAAAAGATGATTTTATCTGCAACTACTGCAATAACTTTGCGCCCTTAATAACACAAAGTTTAGGTTGGGACATTATACCCCTAAACAACAATAGAATTATTTCGAAGGAACCTATCGTCATAATTAAGCATAATTTCTTAGCCATCAATAATTTTCGAAAAAAAACATTGGTATGTACGTTCATTTGTTCGTGAAACCTCTCAATCAAAAGTCGGATTTCAAAATCACAAAGCCATCTAGACGACGAAATAGATATTGCATTTTACAAGAAGTATTTGATTCCGCCTTCTGGATTTCACCTCCAGAAAACCCGACGTTCCACTCGGTGTTATCATTTCACAATAGAGTTCACAATTCGTACGAAGCATTGGACTCCCATTTCATCGTGAAAACTGAAAAGAGTAGATTTTTTATTATTACTTTCTTTTGTGGGAACCATTCAATTTTAGAAACATAGTTAAGCATCGTTTGACAGTCGTTTGTCTCATAAAATTCTATGCTAAAAGATAATAACTAAAACTTATGTCAGATGAAATCGTTTATTAAAAGCCTTATTATTTTATTGTTGTTATATACTTAAAGCCATGAGGTAATTATTTTAAGCTCATTAGATTTTTGAAGTGTAACTTCTAATGTCTCGTCATCTCGTGCAACCGTTTAACGCTTTTAACGCCCCCCTTGCGGCCACAAAACATAACATATAATAATATAAAGGACGAATATGAACCAGTCTATATATAAATCCAGGAAGAGAATTGCTTAAGCGTGATTTTTATCTGTACATAGACATCTAGTAGCTAGTGGTGGCACTATACCACTCATTTAATACTTATAAAGCATAATAGTTTGTTTCTTTGAACGCGTACGTTCTTTGTACCTATAATATATTAGTAATAAGTATTAATAGTCTCGGTGGTCCAGTTAAGTAGTGGAGCTCTCTGATTCTGGAGTCCTGGGATCGATTCCGGGCTCACATCAATGATTTCTCGGATTTTTTGGTATCATACTATAGTTAATTTTAGGTACCCTATGGTATTTTTTTATGAGATAAAAGGCAAACCTAAGGGAGTAGGATATGAAAGGATGGGGAAGGAGGGTGGGCCTCTCTCACCGAACGAAACGCGGCATTAGCCACTTTACGTCGATCTTCTGAGAAGTCGTGGTATTTCACCTGTCGAGCCGGCCTATTCATGCAGTGATTATTTTTCTCTATTTCTGAATCAATTTCTAACCCTTTTTATTTTCCTTTCTACAACACGAAGTTACACTTCCAACGCGCGGCGGGACTCCACGCATTTTTTTTTGACAGTTGTAGAATGCATGAATGAGGCCTCTACTGGTGAAATACCACAACATCTCATAATATCAATGCTTAGTCAGCTGTAAAGCTCATGCCACGTTTCATTTGTTGAGAGTGACCCCAAGGGTTATTTTCCTTCCGGCCATGCTACTAAAGTCCTACTTATATTATTAACTCTACTTATATTAAAGTCTCGATGGTCCAGTGGTCGAGCACACGGCATCTGATCCAGAGGTCCGGGTTCGAATCCTGACACTGGCTTACACCAATGACTTTTCGATAGTTATGTGTGATAAATATCGATGACTGAAAACAGTAACAAAGGCGTGAAGTTATGTTTATGTATATTAACCGCAATTCAAACCAAAAGATTTAAATTTAAAAAAAAAATGACAATAAATTTAATATCTACTATGAAGACAATACCCGACAGCAGCAAAAAGAGAGAAAGTCAGTTCTTGTGACTTTAAAAGTGAATTAATTTACATCCGTTATAACAGCAAAGATTCGGTTCGAGCTTGCTGTGGTGTTACTTGGAATACGACCAAAGTTTATCTTTCATACATATTATATTAGCAAAAACTATCAAAAACGTCCTGCATTCGACAAGGAGTTTCTGTTATATCAGAAAATAACTATTTTCAACAATAAAAATTGTAGCACCAATCCACTACTGTTTACGAGTAGACTGAAAAAGGTTTTTCGAAGTATGGAAGTGTGTCGTTACTTGTTCCACAAAATACTATCGACGAAGTTATGTGTGACAAATACAGATGACAGACAGCATAATACTCAGCAATAGGTTGTGACACCTATTCCTGGCAAGTAAAAAAAAATCAGTAAGTCGCGTTTTACCACCGCTGTCTAAATCTTAAGATAGAAATGACTAGAAATAGATGTGACGTTGAAATTAAAATATCAGTCGTGACACCTTAGGGTATTGTTAATATAAAAATGTAGCTTACAACACATACAGTTTCTCAACAACTCTTCTTATATAACTAACTAGCATTTTTAAAATTACGAAACTCTAACAATCTCTCTTGCAGTTCGCGAATATCGGCGTGAAGTAGCTTGTGCCGCGTTGCGTTCGTTGAGAGAGTTATTCAGGATTCCATTTCCCCTTCCTTTTTCATCGTACTCCCTTTAAAGACGTCAACGTACCAGTGTATATGGGTGGTGATAAGTTGCCTACCAGGTGACCCACTTGCTCGTTTGCCATCCTATCCCATCAAAAAAATCATAACGTCACTTCTGAACGCTAAATTTGAATATAGAATTTAAATCGTGGCCTAACTCGTCTCCCACATACTTCCACTTTTACACTGTATATTTGCTCAGCCATTCATCTTGCATTTATCCTTTTTTACTGTACTATGGATAATACGATACTTTGATTTCAGTCCTATTGTTTTGCCTTACCACCTAAGTTTCGACGCGGTCTGTGAGCAATACTGCCGTTAATTTTGCACATTGTATGAACATTGGCCGAATTTATACTAAATTTTTACCAACGGCTAATATAACAAAATAATTTAAATTGTCATGTCGGACATCCTGTTTGCCAAAAAATAATTATTAAATATAAAAATTAATAATTATTTTAATGTCACACCAACATATCAAAATATCAACGATACCAAAAATAAAGCATTTGAGTGAATCCTAAATAACAATACCATCTTAGTACAATGGAAACCATAAATCCATTATTTTAATTGAATACATCCCGCTTTATATACCAACTCGGGTATCCATAGCTCATTGTCAAACACAGGACAAATATCGCAATCCTGTCTTATGAGTTATACGTGATTACATTTAGAATATTACAATACAGGCATAGTCTAAGAACTATATGCTATTAATGCCTACATAGTTTTTGTACACTCCTAGACTGATATTACTATTTATTTACTTATATATGTATACATATTGATTTTGTCGCACTGTAATACCTCAATTGCTTAAAAAATCGTTGTAAAATGGCTCATGCCTCGTTTTGTTAATTATGGCAGTTTTCCACTTCCATCACCCTCTCAGAACACAGTCTCTGTCAGTGAATGTGGATAGGAGAAGTCCCTATCCTGTGTTAAGCGCAACTTATAGCACTTATAGCACAACTGTAACCTTCATGGAAATACAGATGTCCGTGGATTACGCTATTCACTTACCACCAGGTGACCCGGTTGCTGGATTTCCATGCTCATTCTCATAAAATATATGGAACACAAGCGCATAACACTATACCATCAGTTTACTTCACTCTAACCGATTAACCTAATTACGGAACACACTTCGCCTCCCCTGAAGACGGAGCTTTTCGAAATTCCTTTACCTTACAACAAGCAACATAACACAACATAGTTTCACGCCGTTTTTTACCTGAAGGTGTAGGCAGCGGCTGTTACTCTATTCGCCTTTATGTTAACGTCCCAAATCGTATAGGTGGCGAACCTTATAGCTATACACCGGGAACCAAGTTGTCAGTCATCGATATTTATCACACATAATTTCCGAAAATAATTTTGAAAAGTCACGCGTGGGAGCCCGGATCGAACCCACGACTCCTTGATTCAGAAGCGGGGTGGTCATTGCCAAGCATTAACTTGGAATTTAATTAATTAATTACAAATGGGATTATAATTCAGGAAATCGGTAACTTTTCATAAATTATTAGCTTTCGCAATAAATAATGTTATTTGATCTATAATTCAGCGAATATAAAGTGCCCGTATATTGATCCCCGGCAATACACAATGGAGGCAATAATTTATACGATTTGCCGGATCTGGTTATGACATGCGTAACTATTCACAATGGATACATTATTGTCACCGGATATTGTCACACTTATATTATAACTAGTTATTACCCGCGGTGTTGGTGAGAGGACAGATCAAGAGCGACCACAACCGACGAGCATGTATGAAAGAGGATGAGAGTGGAAGAAGCAAGTAATGTATGTCAAGATCGTAGCAAATGGAAAGAATTAGTCTCTGCCTACCCCCATTGGATATAGGTGTGTTTGTGTGTATGTATGTATGCATGTATTACCCGCGGCCTCTCTTGCGTGCAACTACTTGAATCAAAATAATTTAAAAAAATATGTAATATGTATTTTGCCTATAATGAATCGAAAAAATGTTTTAAATGCAAAATTCGTTTTGTAAATATGTACTTCTAATATTAAAATATTTCTTACTTATATAACTTAATACTGTTTAGTTTTTTTTTTGTATTTAAAAGAAGTAAGTTTTTAATTAATGCTTTGATATTATGTTAATGCGCGGTTGCAACTGTACGCTTCAACAAAGTTTTGATACATACTATTAAAAGTTTCTACCGTATTCTATAATGTTCATTATATTTTTATTAAAAATAAGCTAAGCACAAATAATTCCTTAGCAATGTCAGTACTATAATTTCCAAAATTCCGCGACAAGTTATTTATTTCAATACTCGTAAAAGAGTGTAAGCATTATTGAAGTATTTCTAAAGGCAATGTTGATAAATTTATTAAATGCTAAAAGGTAAGTTAGCTAAGTAAGGTAAGCTACTTAGCTTCAAGTAATTTAATAAGTAGTAAATCTTTTTGGCAGCAAAATAGCGGACATAAATCTTACTTATATAACCTTCGAAAAGTCATTGATTTCTAAGCTAAGATTCGAACTCATAACTATTGAACTGGAATCTGCTGGTGCTGCTAGATATTATTATGGTCTAACATGCGGTGCTATCCCGGTTTATATTATAATACTTTTTTCAGTCCGAATAGTGCCGCTGCTGTGCACTTTTTTTAAACTTTTTTTTTATAGGATAGGCGGGCAAACGAGCAGGCGTGTCACCTGATAGTAAGTGACCAGCGCCGCCCATGGACACCTGCAACACATAAAGTGTTACAGTTGCGTTGCCGACCTTAGGGGAGTGGGATGGAGTAGGATGGAGGAAGGGATGGGGAAGCGGGGGTGAGCCTCCGGGTACCTCTCTCGCCGAACGAAACGCGGCATGAGCCACTTTACGTCGATCTTCTGGGAGATCGCGGTATTTCTCCGGTCGAGCCGGCCCATTCAGGCAGCGAACTGCTTGGCTCTACCACTGTTAAACTTACAAATTAATAAATAATTTCAATTTAATAATAAATTTAATTTTATGCATCTATTGACTATTTTAAGTGTCTGTGAATAGCTATGAAAATAAAGTTATTTGATTTGTTCTCCATTGGATCAAATCTCTTACTCGCCTATTACGAGAGCCATGGGAATAAAAAGTAGTCGCACTTAACCTCTAAAACCGTCGAGTATTAAGCAAAAATAGAATTTTCCGAATCTAAACACAAAATCATTGTTACAAAATTATTTAACTAACTTTATCTTATTATATTATACAGAGGCCCACCCCCTTCCCCATCCTTTCCTATCCCCTATCCTAAAGGTCGGCAATGCAACAGTAACTCTATATGTGTTGCTGGTGTCCATGGGCGGCGTTGGTTGCTTACCATCAGGTGGCACGCCTGCTCGTTTGCCCTCCTATCCCATAAAAAAGGTCAATTATAATTAATTATTAATATATTAACTATTATTTTTATTATTATTTATTTGACGGGCCTCGTGGCGCATTGGTAAAACTACCGGCTGGAGCAATGAGGTCGGGGGTTCGATTCCCACCCGAGCACAAATATTTGAGACAAACATGAATATTTGTGTGGTGTCTGGGTGTTTTTCTATATAATATAAGTATGTATTTACAAAAGAAAAGTATAGATGAATTAATATCCGTTATCTAGTATCCATAACACAAGCATTTAGTTGCTTAGCTTGGAACTAGAGGGCGCTGTGTGTATTGTGTCCAACATATTATTATTATTATTCCAATCGGACATTCCGTCGTTCTAATGTCTTTTTGTTTCATTAAATGAGAGAAGAGAAACAGAGAACTTTTAATGTTGTTTACATTCAGACCTTTGCAAAGTTCATTGATAAGAATGAATTGAATGAATTTAATTGTGAAACTCCACTCTCGTAACCACCAAACTAATTTAGACACGACCTGAGGAGGAAGGCTGCGGTAAAAGGCTTTAGAACTAAATTAACATTATATATACGTGTTAAACTTGAAGTGAAGCTAATAATTTTGCATATTGACTTGTCCTAAATTCAAATCCAGGCACCATTGACTTTTCAGAAATCTTTTTGGAATGACATTAAACTTGATAATTTATTTTATAGTACTTGATATTACAATTTTCATTACAAGGCGTAATATTTCTCACTTCATCTATAGATATTAAAGGGGTGATAGTACAATAATGACAGTTTTTTTTATTCATTTATAGTACAAAATCAATATCGAGTCACTTATTAACATAATATAACTTTACGCCTTTTTCTACCCGAAGGTGTAGGCAGCAGCTGTTAAGTCACCTCTCACCGTTATGTTTACGTCTCAAATGGAATAGATGGCGAACCATACCGGGCACACATAACTTACGAATTTAATTTCGAAAGTCATTGGTGTGAGCCAATGTGAGGATTCGAACCCGCGAGCTCTGGATTCAGAAACAGGGTGCTCGACCACTGGACCACCAAGACTTATAAAAATATTATAATACAGAGATCATTTAAATGCATTTATTATTAATCAATCGCAAAGAAATGTTTCCCGAGCGTATAGGGATTTAATATAAAAATTTGAAATTCAAATAGCTAAGTAAGTATCTTCGTATCTTATAATATTTTTCATTAAAATTATCTACTTTGTGAGAGCTCTTATTTGAATATTTCATTTCAGAACCGCTTCCACGTCGGACGTGTTGCAATCTGCGTATGTTCGAAGCGCGGATTTATTAATAATTACTTCCCTGAAACATATGAACAAAAACACATTGAAATTCACGTGAGCAGTTCGTAAAAATGATAATATAACATAATTTCACTCCTCCGTCTACCTGAAAGTGTAGGCAGCGGCTGAAAAGCCTCGTCCCGCCGTTATGTTTACGAATTAGAAAAAAATACTTTAAAAAAAAAGTTAAACCTACTTGCTACATATTTATATTTTTGTAAT
This sequence comes from Euproctis similis, assembly GCA_905147225.2. Lineage (NCBI taxonomy): Eukaryota > Metazoa > Arthropoda > Insecta > Lepidoptera > Erebidae > Euproctis > Euproctis similis. The sequence goes on from LR990106.1 coordinate 22,143,696, forward strand.
TATCATGGGTAGACTCAATAACAGTGCAGCCCGAATGAAGGCCAATCATAGCCTGGAAACTATTGCAGAAAATAAAAACAAAAACATTTTTACAAATTGTCTCCCAACTCCTAACCGTTAAGGAGTTCTGTGGTTTCTTCAACAGTATAGCAGCATCAGGTGTATATTCGAGCATACCACATAACCAACACGCTAGCCCTTCATACTACCAAGTAGTTTCTATCGACCAATTGCAGTGCTGTCTTCAAACTCCTAACCGTTGAGGAGTTTTGTGGCTTCTTTATCAGCACAGCAGCATCAAATATTGACACCATAAACAATATCTTTCAGACATCACTATTACATAATATACTCCATACTCGCATACAATTTTTGGTAGATGCCTTCGATTTCTCCTGGTTTCCATCATCAGATCCTGACCTGATGAAAATGGGACCATTTCGGAGGTAACTATACAACGAAAAAAAAATTTTTGAAATCCATCCATAATTGACAAAAATATATGTGAACATACATAAAAAAAAATATTATACATACAGACGAATTGAGAACCTCCTCCTTTTTTCGAAGTCGGTTAAAAACGCAGCAATTTGGCAAGTAGATGACGGTAAGCGGTAAGCGTCTAGTAGGATCACCGAAAGTATGACAGTTACCGTCCTTTAACATGATTTAAGGAGGGATATAAGTGGGCCTCAGACCTCATACTTCTCTCACCGTAAGAAACAGAGAAGAAGAAACTTCTTGATTTAGAAAGAATTTCAATAGAAACACGAGATTTTAGTATAAAAGAGAATATAAGTCGTATATCCCTTTAAAAAAATGTATACTGAGGGTTTTGAGGTGGAATAAATTGAATAATATACACAAAATCTATATATAATCTGTATTCATACATCAAGGAAAACTCATTATTAGTTGTTACATGAATATGCTTTTATAAGTCCATTGATTGAGCCATAAGTATGGAATTTCCTATCGGTTTTCTTTTGGTATTATGATTAAGTAGAATGTGATTACTATTCACTTCACGCCTATAATACTGAAAGGTGTATGCAGCTACAAGTACAAATATTATTAATTCTTGTCCTGAATTATTGTTTGTATAATCTATTACCCAATGAAAGGGTACCGGGAACAGGCACAATGAAGTCACTCACTAACAAACCACACTTAACTTTTAAATGTCAATTGTTTTAAATCAATCACTTTCTCCTACTCCTACTACTAATAGTCTCGGTGGCGCAGTGGGCGAGCGCACGGCCTCTGATCCAGAGGTCCGGGTTCGATTCCAGACACTGGCTCACACCAATGACTTTTCGAAATTGTTTTCGGAAGTTATCTATACTTTATATTATAAAGCGGAAGAGTTTGTTTGTTTGTTTGTTTGTTTGTTTGTTTGAACGCGCTAATCTCAGAAACCACCAGTCCGATTTTAAAAATTCTTTCAGTGGTATATTGTCCATTTATCGAGGAAGGCTTTAGGCTATATAATATTTTCAAATTAATTAGGGATCCTTACTACAAGTCCAATAATGTAACCCAAGGTGTAAGAAAATGATTCTAAAATAATCCTTACATCGTGAACGCTGCGAAAACTATTGATTCTAGAACAAAACAATGTAGTACACTTTTACAGAACATAAATTTGTCTATAAAAAAGTCCGCGACGCCATATGTCTAACTATTGTAGTTATCTCACAATAAGTGTTTTTTTAATTTTTTAACATAATTAAATTGATGTCTTTATAAAAATGCTTTATTTTGTACCTTGTTATTAATTCTCCTTAAAATAAATTACTTCAATAAAAAGATAGATTCAATATCTTTCTAGAACTTTTTGAATAATTTAATTCGGACATTTAATTCAAAAGATATCGCAAACTACAAAATGTAAGTATTCATTTCATAGGGAAATATTTAGTTACACTACGGATGATGTATCCGACTCGGACAGCTCGGACTGCGACAGCTAGCAGGTAGATTTTTTTACGTTTGTTTCTTGCTAAAAGGTATCGGTGGTCCAGTTGTCGAGAACCCCACTTCTGAATAAAGTAGTGGCGGGTTCGAATTCTGGCTCACAAAATGACTTTTCGAAATTGTTTTCGGAAGTTATGTGTATTTAGATATCGATGACTATAAACTTTGTGCCTGGTATGGCAATAAGTTCGCCACCTATTCCATTTGGGATGGAAACATAGTGGCGAAACGAGGTTTGACAGCCGCTGCCTACACCTTCGAGTAGAAAAGGCGTGAAGTTATGTTGTGTTGTTGTTTCTCTCTTTGTTATCATATCGCTCAATAAAAGAATTAGAATTTAAAATTTGTAGTATTTAATCGTATTTTGTGGTATTTTTATTTATAAAAGTTACTAGCTTTTACCCGCGGCTTCGCTCACATTAAATCCATTAAATAGGTATCAAAGATCATTACTATAGAAGTTAATCAATATAATAACTCTGTTTTATTGCTTAGCTGGAATTATTAAAATTACTACATACAAAGGCGTTTAAAAAACTAACAACATTTTTTTAAGGTAAAATATATTTCTCTGTAAGAAAAATAAATAATTTTGGACTGTAACAATTTTATAAGAGTATGTAGGATATTGTTGTAGACTATTTTATAAGTTTTTCCTTAAGGTTCAAATATATGTAAATTACCTCAAAGAATATGTGTACAAAGTTTCATGATGATCGATCGAGTAGTTATCGCGTGAAAGCATAACACAAAAACAAACTTACATTCACATTTATATATTTATTACTAGCTGACCCGGCAAACGTTGTCTTGCCAAAAAATAAAATTTAAAAAATAGGGGTTGATCGTAGAGGGTTGAAAATTCTCAGACTTACCCTATATGCATACAAAATTTCATGAGAATCGGTCAAGCCGTTTCGAAGGAGTATGGGAACGAAAATTGTGACACGAGAATTTTATATACTAGAAGTAGAATAGGATAGGAATTAGGTTACATTTTTATTGTATAAGGGGCAAACGAGCAGGCTTATGATAGTTACAAACGCCGCCCATGGCCACCTCACCACATGCAGTGTTCTGTGTTACAGTTGCGTTGCCGGCCCCTACAATGGGATATGGGTGGGGTCGGGAGTGGGTTTCAGAAGGGGAGGGGGAAAGGGATTGGGCCTCCGAATACCTCTCTCAGCGAGTGAAACGCGCCTAAGGCCACTTTTCAGCGATAATCTGAGAGGTCGTGGTATTCCACGGGTCGAGCCGGCCCATTCATGCAGCTAACTGCGTGACTTAACCACTGACAAGGTGTGACTGATGTGACTGATTTATAATACATTCTAGATATATGTAATAAACTTTACATTTTTAAGATCGTGATATCTATTTGTTTCTAAGGTTTTCGCGAATCTCACTCATTAAAACAACTTTTTAGGATTGTATCGCGTTTATTTCTTATTTATTTATATTATATTTATTTCCCGACGTTTTGAACTCTTTACAGAGATCATTTTCACGTGTTGTTTTAATCGTGATATCTTTTAAAATGTAGTAAATGTATCAGTGGTAGAGCCACGCAGCTTGCTGCTTGAATGGGCCGGCTCGACCGGTGAAATACCACGGCCTCTCAGAATATCGTCGTGAAGTGGCTTTTAGCCGCGTTTCGGTCGGTGAGAGAGGTATCCGGAGGCCCACCCTCTTCCCCCTCCCCAAATGACAGCGGACTTAAAAATACAATTACCCCAGGGGGGTACCAGTCGTCGCTCTGCCGCTGGAGAATCCCCCCCTGAGCGTTCACGGTCTGGCGTTTACCAGAGCATGGACGCTCAGGCTGCCCCGCGTATTCTGGGGAGGGCAAATTTCCGCTCTAACACTAAAACTGTCCGGGGCAAACGAGAGGGCATCGTCGCACCCCCTGCCACGCTAAACGTGGACTTCTCTAACATCAGGGGCATACGCACTAATTTGCTTGCCGTCCATCACCATCTCGAGACGACAAAGCCGGCCTTGCTCTTTCTTACGGAGACGCAGATATCTTCTCCGGCAGACACCACGGATCTCTCATACCCTGGGTACAAATTGGAGCATTCCTTTGTACCGCGGGCTGGGGTGTGTGTGTATGTCCGAGAGGATATCTGTGCTCGACGCCTCGGCAGTCTTGAAGGAAGGGACCTATCGACCTTATGGCTGCGTATAGATTGCGATGACCATCCCCGCATCTACGCATGTCTTTATAGGTCCCATAGTGGTAATAGCGAAACGGACCGACTCATGGACCACATACAAACGGCTGCAGATTCCGTACTTCAACAGGTCCCATCTGCGGAGATCGTGATCCTAGGCGATTTCAATGCCCATCACGCCGATTGGCTGGGATCACGCACAACCGATCACGCAGGTAGATCTGTCCATGACTTTGCTCTAGCATATGAACTGACACAACTGGTTACAGCGCCCACGCGCATTCCAGATGTCGACGATCATTTACCTTCCCTGTTGGATCTTCTGCTGACCTCCCATCCCGACGGATATGTGGTCTCCGTAGACGCCCCTTTGGGCTCTTCGGACCACTGTCTGATAAGGAGTACAGTGCCACTCACGTGCCCACTTCGACCGCGTATTGCGAGTCGCCGCCGTGTGTGGCACTATAGGTCAGCGGACTGGGATGGGATGCGAAGTTTCTTCGCCTCCTACCCATGGGGGCAGGTTTGCTTCTCGTCGGGCGATCCTGACGTTGTTGCCGACTCTGTCACTGATTTTTTTTTTTTTTTTTTTTTTTTTTTTTTTTTTTTATGGGATAAGGGGCAAACGAGCTTGCGGGTCACCTGATGGAAAGCAATCACCGCCGCCCATGGCGTCTGCAATACCAGGGGCATCACATCAGCGTTGCCGCCCTTTCAGATGGGAATAGGCTCGTTTCTTGAAGGTTCCTAGGTCGTAGCGGTCCGGAAATACCGTCGCCGGCAACTGGTTCCATGAAGGAACAGTGCGTGGCAAGAAGTGCCTGTTAAAACGCACTGTTGTCGACCGCCAACCATTCAGCCAATGCGGGTGGTAGCGTTGGCGCGTCGAACGGTGGCGGAAATCAGCTGGCGGTATTAATCCGAACAATTCCTCAGAGCACTCCCCGTGGTATATGCGGTAGAGGATACATAGAGATGCCACCTCTCTCCGCAACGCCAGAGGATCAAGCCGATCAGTAAGAGCTTGGTTGTCGATAAGCCTAACCGCGCGTCGTTGGATGCGGTCAAATGGAGTAAGCTGGTACTGGGGTGCCCCCGCCCAAAGATGTGAACAGTATTCCACGTGAGGACGGACCTGCGCCTTGTAAAGTTGCAGGCGATGACCTGACGTGAAATACTGTCCCGCTCTATTGAGCACACCAAGCTTTTTGGAAGCCAATTTGGCCTTGCCCTCCAGATGACCGCGGAACTGGACGTCACTCGACAAGTCGACACCAAGAATTCCGATAGCGGCTGAGGCGGGTAAGGGAGTGCTCTCAAAACAGGGAGCTACGACAAAGGGTGTCTTTTTAGCGGTAAACGCGCAAACCTGTGTCTTCTTAGGGTTGAATTGGACTAAGTTTAGTCGGCCCCATTCCGAAACCTGACTAAGCAGAGTTTCGATTTCAGACACAAGTTTATTCCGGTGCTCGTCGACGTTTTCCCGAGAAATACGCGGGTGGCCGGTATATAAGGCATCCCCGGTACTGTCATCCGCATAACAATGAAGATTGCTGCTAAGCAGCATGTCATTGATATGCAGAAGAAACAGCGTAGGGGATAGCACACAGCCCTGGGGGACTCCAGCATTCACAGGTTTTAAGTCGGAGCATGACCCGTCGACAACAACTTTAATGCTCCGAGCCGTGAGAAAGCTGGAAACCCAATCGCATAATTTCTCGGGAAGCCCATAACATGGAAGCTTCGAAAGAAGTGCTTTGTGCCAAACCCGATCAAAGGCCTTCGCTACGTCCAAACTAACGGCCAGCGCCTCTCCTTTACTCTCAACCGCTTCCGCCCACCGATGGGTTAAGTACGCTAAAAGATCACCAGCTGAGCGACCTTGACGGAATCCGTACTGACGGTCACTTATCAACTGGTGCTCTTCTAGATACTTAAGGAGCTGGCGGTTGATGACTGTTTCCATTATTTTGGAGAATAGGGAGGTGATGGCGATAGGTCTGTAGTTGGACGGATCTGAGCGGTCACCTTTTTTAGGGATCGGATGGACTAAAGCAACCTTCCATGATGCTGGCACAGCGCCGAGAGAGTAGGAGTACCGGAAAAGACGCGTTAGAACCGGTGCCAACTCTGGAGCACACGTCTTCAGCACTATTGCTGGGATTCCGTCAGGCCCACTCGACTTGTGGACATCGAGGGATAGAAGTATGCGTCGCACAGTACTTTGCCGGAAACGAACCTCCGGCATGGCGTGACCGCAATGTGGAATAGTCGGTGCGATGTTACCCATATCGTCCAAAGTCGAGTTGGACGCAAAAAGAGTGCCAAGAAGGTCGGCTTTCTCTTTTGCGTCGTGGGCTAGTGACTGGTCCTCCCGGTGCAACGGTGGAAGAGACGGCTTACAAAAATTCCCAAGAACAGCCTTGGCGAGCGACCAGAACGCACGGGTTCCCGAGGGAAGGCGAACTAGTTTCTCGCCAATTTTGCCTATGTACTGAGACTTTGCTACGGCTATAACTCTTTTGAAGGACCTGGAGGCAAGGTTGTACTTCTTCTTAAGAGGGCCGGTGTCAGAGTCCTGGGACGCCACTGCTTTTGCCCAGGCTTGATAACACTCATGCTTAAAACGTAATGCCGCTTTGCATGAGCGATCAAACCAGGGCTGGGATCTGCCGCCGATTGGCACCACTGAGGATGGAACAAAGAGCTCCATTCCCTGCAGTACCACGTCAGCAACAGAGTCGGCAACGACGTCAGGATCATCCGGCGAGAAGCAAACTTGCCCCCATGGGTAAGATGCGAAGAAATTTCGCATCCCATCCCAGTCCGCTGACCTATAGTGCCACACACGGCGGCGACTCGCAATGTGCGGTCGAAGTGGGCACGTGAGTGGCACCGTACTCCTTATCAGACAGTGGTCCGAAGAACCCAATGGGGCGTCTACAGAAACCACATATCTGTCCGGATGGGAGGTCAGCAGAAGATCCAACAGGGAAGGTATATGATTATCAACATCTGGGATTCGCGTGGGTGCGGTAACCAGTTGTGTTAGATCATATGCTAGAGCAAAGTCATGAACAGATCTACCCGCGTGGTCGGTGGTGCGAGATCCAAGCCAATCGACGTGGTGGGCATTGAAATCGCCCAGAATAACGATTTCCGCGGATGGGACCTGTTGAAGTACGGAATCTGCAGCCGTTTGAACGTGGTCCATGAGTCGGTCTGTTTCGGTATTACCGCTATGGGACCTATAAAGACATGCGTAGATGCGGGGGTGGTCGTCGCTATCAACACGCAGCCAGAGGGTCGATAGGTCCCTTCCTTCAAGGCTGCCGAGGCGTCGAGCACAGATATCCTCCCGGACAAACACACACACTCCGGCCCGCGGTACAAAGCTGTATTCCAGTTTGTATCCGGGGTATAGGAGATATGAGGTGTCTGCCGGAGAAGATATCTGTGTCTCTGTAAGGAATAGCAAAGCAGGCTTTGCCGTTTCCAGGTGGTGGTGAATGGCAAGCAGATTTGAGTGGATGCCCCTGATATTGCAAAAGTCCACGTTTAGCGTGGCAGGGGGAGTCGCAATGCCCTTACGTTTGCCCCGGACAGTTTTTAGTGACGAGCGAGATTTTGCCCTCCCCAGACTACGAGGGGCAGCTTGAGCGTCCACGCCTTGGTGAATACCAAACCGTGGACGCTCAAGGGGGGATTCTCCAGTGCTGTGGCAGCTGGTACCCCCCTGGGGTAAATGATCTTTTAATGTCGCTGCCATTAAGGGGAGGGTGAAGGGGATGGGCCTCCGGATACCTCTCTCACCGAACGAAACGCGGCACAAGCCACTTCACGTCGAAATTCTGAGAGGCCGTGGTATTTCACCGGTCGAGCCGGCCCATTCATGCAGCGAACTGCTTGGCTCTACCACTGTGATGTGGTTCTGCAGGGAATGGAGCTTTTCGTTCCATCCTCAGTGGTGCCAATCGGTGGCAGATCCCAGCCCTGGTTTGATCGCACATGCAAAATGGCATCCAGCTTTAAGCAGGAATGTTATCAAACCTGGGCAAATGCAGCAGCGTCCGGGGACCTAAATACCGGCATTTACAAGAAGAAGTACAATTATGTCTCCAGATCCTTCAAAAGAGTGTTAGCCGTAGCAAAGTCTAAGTACATAGGCAAAATTGGGGAGAAACTAATTCGCCTTCCCTCGGGAACTCGTGCGTTCTGGTCTCTCGCCAAGGCTGTCCTTGGAAACTTCTGCAAACCGTCTCTTCCGCCATTGCACAGGGAGGACCAGTCATTGGCCCATGACGCTAAAGAGAAAGCCAACCTTTTTGGCACTCTTTTCGCGGCTAATTCGACTCTGGACGATAAGGGGAAAAATCCACCGACCATCCCACGTTGTGACCACGCCATGCCGGAGATCTGTTTCCGGCAAAGTACTGTACGGCGCATACTTTTCTCCCTAGACGTCCACAAGTCGAGTGGGCATGACGGAATCCCAGCAATCGTGTTGAAGATGTGTGCTCCGGAGTTGGCACCGGTTCTAACGCGTCTCTTTCGGTACTCCTACTCTCTCGGCGCTGTACCAGCATCGTGGAAGGTAGCTTTGGTCCACCCGATCCCTAAAAAAGGTGATCGCTCAGATCCGTCTAACTACAGACCAATCGCCATCACCTCCCTGTTCTCCAAGACTATGGAAACACTGATCAACCGCCAGCTCCTTAGCTATCTAGAAGAGCACCAGTTGATTAGCGACCGTCAGTACGGATTCCGTCAAGGTCGCTCAGCTGGTGATCTTTTAGCCTACTTAACCCATCGGTGGGCGGAAGCGGTTGAGAGTAAAGGAGAGGCGCTGGCCGTTAGTTTGGATGTGGCGAAGGCCTTCGATCGGGTTTGGCACAGAGCACTTCTCTCGAAGCTTCCATGTTATGGGCTTCCCGAGAAATTATGCGATTGGGTCTCCAGTTTTCTCATGGATCGGAGCATTAAGGTCGTTGTCGACGGGTCATGCTCCGACTTAAAACCTGTGAATGCTGGAGTCCCCCAGGGCTGTGTGCTATCCCCTACGCTGTTTCTTCTGCATGTGAATGACATGCTGCAGTACAGCAGTCTTCATTGTTATGCGGATGACAGTACGGGGGATGCCCTATATACCGGCCACCCGCGGATTTCTCGGGAAAACGTCGATGAGTGCCGGAACAAACTTGTGTCTGAAATCGAAACTCTGCTTAGTCAGGTTTCGGACTGGGGCCGACTAAACTTAGTCCAATTCAACCCTAAGAAGACACAGGTTTGCGCGTTTACCGCTAAAAAGACACCATTTGTCGTAGCTCCCTGCTTTGAGAGCACTCCCTTAGCCGTCTCAGCCAATATCGGAATTCTTGGTATCGACTTGACGAGTGACGTCCAATTTCGCGGTCATCTGGAGAGCAAGGCCAAATTGGCCTCAAAAAAGCTTGGTGTGCTCAATAGAGCGGGACGGTATTTCACGTCAGGTCATCGCTTGCAACTGTATAAAGCGCAGGTCCGGCCTCACGTGGAATACTGTTCTCATCTCTGGGCGGGGGCACCCCACTACCAGCTTTCTCCATTTGACCGCATTCAACGACGCGCGGTTCGGCTTGTCGACAACCAAGCTCTTTCCGATCGGCTTGATCCGTTGGCGTTGCGGAGAGATGTTGCATCTCTATGCATCATGTACCGCTTATACCACGGGGAGTGCTCTGAGGAATTGTTCGGACTTATACCGCCTGCTGACTTTCGCAATCGCCCGACTCGCCAGTGTTTCCATCCACATCGGCTTAATAGTTGGCGATCTACGACAGTGCGATTCAGCCGTCACTTCCTGCCACGCACTGCTCCTATATGGAACCAGCTGCCGGCAACGGTATTCCCGGACCGCTACGACCTTGGAACCTTCAAGAAACGAGCATATTCCTATCTTAAAGGCCGGCAACGCTGATGCGACGCCCCTGGTGTTGCGGATGTCCATGGGCGGCGGTGATTGCTTTCCATCAGGTGACCCGCTAGCTCGTTTGCCCCCTTTTCCCATAAAAAAAAAAAAAAAAAAAAAAAAATATTTCCATAAGCTTTATCGCAAAACCGACATCATTTGACTTATACAAAAAAAACACTCACTGTGAGTTAGCTACCCCGGTTTGAACATATGGTGTCCCGTTTTTTTCGTTGAAGTCAACAATAGTGACCAAATAAAGAAAGTTGTTTATGTAGTATTAAAAAAAAGTAAAGGTTGACAAAAAACTTGGGACAAGTTCATTGCTACATTCATTGTTCATAAGTGGCATTGCTAATAAAGCTTTCTTTGAAGTTGTAATTATTAACAATGTCTTGGTTGTCAGTAGTCAGTACGCTAATACATACTAGCTAAGCGAGTGAGGCGTGTAATAATCGTGCCTTATGGCACTTTGTTCTCTCTGCCTACCCCGTAAGGAATTTGGCGAGAATTTATGGATGTATGTATCAGGAACTACTGGTTTGGATTGAAAAAAATATTAGTTTTAGAGAGTCCATTTATTGAGGAAAGTTTAAGTTATTAATAAGAGTGGGACAATAAATTTTAGTTATATGTAAATGTATATACATAATATGGCGGTGCATAGTTCGCGCGGTCTGCTAAATGATGATGATTTCCGAGTCTAATAAGACACGTAAATTAGATTTTTATATATTTTTGGATTATTTGTTTACCTAAACGTGTGGCGTTATTTCCCGTTCATTATATTTATGTAATATGCAACGCTAAATCCTAAAAGTTGTAATTTTTTTTATGGGATAGGAGGACAAATAGCAGGCGTGACACCAGATGGTAAGCTATGAATGCCGCCCATGGACACCAGCAACACATATAATGTTACTGTTGCGTTGCCGACCTTTAAGGGATAGGGGAAAGGAAAGGATGGGGAAAGGGGGGTGGGCCTCCGGGTACCTCTCTCACCGAACGACACGCGGCATGAGCCACTTTACGTCGATCTTCTGAGAGGTCGTGGTATTTCACCGGTCGAGCCGTCCCATACATGCAGCGAACTGCTTGGTTCTACCACTGTCTGTTTAAGAGTACCTAATTCCTTTAATGTGATCTAAATAACTAAAACGAACTTACTATTTAAAAATATTTTATCTATGTAACCAAAGTCCTGGGTCAAAGTTAGCGTTAGTTCACAGTTACTTCTCTAAGCAGATATGATAATATTATTTTTAATTCTTTACAATATTGCAACTTCATATAAATGGACGAAGCGCAAGATATACCCACGCACCTCGACTTGGCGTATTTTGCTAAAATATAAAGACTTTACGGTCTTCAGCATACCACATATAGTTGCCCATCTATTAACATTTTTAATATCGTGATCTCTTTTAAAATGTAGTGAATTTATTTTGATAAGAGTAATACCAAGGTGCCAAATCGACACCATTTAAATTATAAAAAACACATGCTGGTTAAAACATGTGGTGACCCGGTCTTTTTTTTTGTAGAAAGACAATGACCAAATAAAAAAAAAGGTTTAAGTAGTATTAAAAAAAAACTAAAAGTTGACAAAAAGCTTCGGACTAAGTCCCTGACATTGTATTAATATTACTTATAAAGTGTTGATTGAAATTGATAATATTATCACCATAATATATCTTGGTTGTTGGTCGCTAATATCAACAGGTAAGCGAGTGAGGTGTGTAATAATCGTGCCTTATGGCCCTTTGTTCTCTCCACCTACCCCGCAAGGGATCTGGCCTGAAGTTATGTATGTATGTATCAAGAACTTGAATTGAAATAAATATTAGTGTTAGATAGTCCATTTATGATGAAAGCTTTGGGGTTTTATATGATTGCGGCAATAATCTTTTTAGTGAAAATGTATAAAATATGGCGGTACGAAGTTCGCGCGGTCTGCTAGTGTGTGATAAATACCGATGACTAACAAACTTTGTGCCCGGTATGGCAATAGGTTCGCCACCTATTCCATTTGGGACGTAAACATAACGGCGAGACGAGGCTTAACAGCCGCTTCGGGCTTAACAACCTTCGGGTACAAAAGGCGTGAAGTTATGTTATATATGTATGTATGTTAAGTTCTCCTACTTTTATCATTGGCGCTATCAAAAAGTTTCCAACCCTAAAACATCAAATGAGTCTAAACGTAGGCTAATTGAATATTGATAAGAGGCGTATTTGTCCTTTATAGCTCAGAGTAGTTAACTAGTGACTTTGTAATGTCGAAATTATTGTTTCGTGTCTCATTTAAGTATCGCTCCTCTATATATGAAATTATTTAAATAATATTTATTTTTCTTATAATAATAATAAATATAGTATTATACAGAATTTAATCATACTTATTTTCACTATACTGAGGTAGTAAAAATCATACCTCACATTGCGTTATCCTTTTTCTAGCGCAACAAAATAAATGAAATACGGCACATCTATAAAAGTGTCTATTTCAAGACTTGTTAAGTTTTCCGCTTCGCTGAACCGAAGAATTACTTCTGGTGTCTCCGTCATCTTGTGTATTATTTAAAACCCCCAGCTGATACTCGTATTGAATGGTTAGTAAATAGATGACAGCCGAATTTCAAGACACAAGTCGTTTTAATTTATTATTAAGTAGCGGACTTGGTGAACTTTGTTTCACCTCAGATGCAATAAATATAACAGATCTTTTTTAAAAAAAAGTTGCCTAAGTTACTCTTTCAGCTATCATAAGCTAGCCGTTAATAAAATTGCCGTCAAAATCAGTCCAGTCTTTTAGAGATAAGCCGGAACAAATAGAGAGGCAGAAATTGTAAAAATAATATGCCTATAGTATCATATCAATATTACAAACAAACAGACATACGTATTGGTACAGTTATTTGGTGCAAAAAATAATGGTATATTTCCGGGAATTTTGTAAATTAGTAATTTTATTATTTTGATGCGCTCTTTTCGAATATCAACTTTGCCTCCTCGTATTTTTGCCACTCGCGTCGCCATATTGGAAAAATAGTTTTTGGCCAATATTATTCCGAATATTTTTACGATAAAAAACAGTTAAATACTAAATGAAACGAGAGAAAATTACGTACAATATATAAACAACCTTTTTTCTGTTAAATCAATAGTTTTAATCGAAATATTTAATCAAAGAGGTTATTTTACTAAAAATAATTATCATAAATACTGTGCATATCTAAAATTAATACCCGTACCAATAAAGATCAATTATTCAAGATACGAAATAAACGATCTCACAATTGATGAAGGTAAGTAACACTTGCAACTGACAGCTCAAGCCTTCAAGGATAATGAATAATTATAATATCATTTTTAAAGCTGTGATAAATTAGCAATATATTGATGAAGTAATTTGCACCCTATCCTATTTAAAAAATAAAGATATTTTTTTGGAATTGCATTTTAATATCCAACTGAAAGCCTTACTCGCGCTAACGATTTACGTTCATACGTATCCAGCTCGTTAGCCAACATTTAAAAATTTTACAATCGGTAAAAAAAACCATACCGAGCTCGGATAAAGTACACTCAGGAAATACACTCACAAATATTTAAAAAAATGTGCGTATTTTTCGTAAACGTACGTATTTGGGAAAATTTTATATTGGTGCAGTATTTTTTAATACGAGATGCATACACATAGAACGCTATTTTCTATTTCCGTCGGATACACTGACCGTTTAAACCTTGCTTAATATTAACTTATATTAAACAAGTTAGGCTTAATATTTTTTTCTTAGATTTTCGCGAATCATATTCATGACATTAAAACAACTTTTTATGGATTTTATCGCGTTTATTTAGAGCTTATTTTTTAAAGATTAATAAATAGAAAATAAGCTCTAAATAAACGCGATAAAATCCATAACAAGTTGTTTTAATATTACGAACAGGTAATCAATATGAAATGGACAAGTAGAAAGGATGGATGATGCAAGATTGACTAAGCAGATATACAATCCAAAGCAGATGGATGTAGGAGTCGAAGACCGCCAAGACACACATTCCATGACCAAATAGAACGTGTTCTGGAGGAAGGTGATGTTAGGAGCCTCAAAAAACGACGCGCGTGCATGAAAAGAGGTTTGAAAGTCAACGAAGCGAGTGAGGTGTGTAAGAATCGTGCCTTATGGCGCTGCATTCTCTCTACCTACCCCGCAAGGGATTTGGCGTGAAGTTATGTATGTAGTTAATCAATATAAGACGCAAAAACCAACACAAAACACCATTTATAACAGTTAATCTTCTCAAATTCTTAGTAAAATAGAACCTTAGCTTACCTTTAAATCCTATTCAAGTATATTTTTTACTTCGCTAAGAAGCTCTATTGACATACGTAATACGCTCTGAAAGAGGAAAAATACCTGCCTATATAGATATCTTTCTTAACAAGATTAGTTAATTTTGGAATGGGCAGAGCACAAGAAGTGCCTTTTAAAGGATTTTAGAGGATAAATTGTTTAAGTGGGTTGTACAACCTGCCCTTTCAAATAAAACTGTTAGTGCTTTTGCATGCATTCTTTCTCTTCACGCCAAATCCACTCCGCAGATTTTGCGCAGTGCCCTGATTCCGCCCGCGTTTATCCTTCTTTCGTGCATGCTCTGCCATACCCAACTCTCGCTATCATTACAACCGCATTTGGAATGGATAACTGGGCCTTCTTGTTAACATTCTTTGGGTATCGGAAACTATCTCACGCTGCATTTATAATAACGCTACGTAACATAAAATAACTTAAATAATCCGGAGTGTGTTAAAAAAGAGTAATTAAGTTAATAACAAGTTACTCAGTTTCATATCATCCAACTCCCTCATCAAGTTTAAGGAGTTCCTGTATGAATGAAGACCGAATTAAAGATAAAGCACAAAGCAAATATTATATTAACTTAGATTAAGAAAATTAAGTAATAAGAGTGTTTCTCTTAAACGTTGTAATATGAATATTTTTAAGCAGATTATACTATTTATAATTAACATATGAAATCCTGTTTTCAGTGTTACAGTGTTTGTTGCGAATCATCTGAAACGTCTTGACAGATTAGTACGTAAATAATTTATAACACGGTATACAAAACGAAACAACACATCAAATCAAAACAAAACATCGGACTACTAATCATCATGTTCCTGCCCTGTTTTTTGTTTTTTTATGGGATAGGAGGGCAAACGAGCAGGACCGCCCATGGACACCAGCAACACATATAGTGTTACTGTAGCGTTGCCGACCTTTAAGGGATAGGGGATAGGAAAGGACGGGGAAGGGGGGTGGGCCTCCGGGTAGCATAGTTCTGATGGCGAGCTTAAAAAATCCCTGAATAACCTATATGTATATAGTTAACGAACATATTTTAAAATAAATGAAAATTTTCATTTATTCAATAAATATTTATTTAATATTCTTTAAAAAATAATCCACAAGATGGTTCTGTGACATTCTACTTAATATTTGTTTGAGTCATAAATTTCGAGACATAGCGAGTTTGGTCGGTCAAAATTGGTTATAATTTTGAAATTTGGAGAGGAAGATATTACAGACAGCAAATTTTCAGCAAGAGAAAATTATGTTAATTATGAACTTTACAATTCTACATAATTTTGTAAATACAGCAGGGAAATTATTCTTGTTTGGTTATATTTTAGGCTAATATTTTATGCTGCTGATTTTATTCAACAAAATAAATATTCTGGTTTTTCGATGGTCTGCAGATCGATTAGTCCAACACTCACACCAATGACTTCTTAGATCTATTTTTATGTGTGGTAAATATCGACGACTGTCAATATTGTGCAGGACGCATGTTAGTAGGTGCCACCACCATTTGGGACATATGATTTCTAGTTTGTTGTTCGATTCCCACCTATCAATTTCCAAATTATAGTCGTTTCTTTTCTCAAAATCGCTTAACAGAATATTTGGTTCAAATAAACCACCACCTCATACGTGATGAACCCATTACCATGTTTTAATAAACTCATGCAACAAATATATTTGTAAAGGATACAAATGCACACAATGCTCACCTAACTATATTCATTCACAAGAGTTGATAACCGAGAAGCTGCGTAATCTTGACAACAAACAAGATTTGAGAGTCCTCGGAAGTTCGTCAGTAATTTAACAAGTTCTAACAAAGCTTACCTCAGCTCACCTTAAATTTACATTTATATGAGACATCCCTGTTGGTGCCATCACTTGAATTAGGTTAATGTACACTCACAGATTAAATTTAAATTATTTATATATTAAAAGCATGCTTAAGAAAGTTGTTATGTTTAAAAAAATCGACATAAGGACAACAAAGCCACGATCTTGTTTTTAGTAAAGCACAGTTTTTTACCGACAACTAAAAGTAACATAACATAACATAACATAACTTCACGCCTTTTGTTACCCGAAGGTGTAGGCAGCGGCTGTTAAGCCTCGTCTCGCCGTTATGTTTACGTCCCAAATGGAATAGGTGGCGAACCTATTGCCATACCGGGCACAAAGTTTGTCAGTCATCGGTATTTATCACACATAACTTCCGAAAACAATTTCGAAATATTATTATTTTTGTGACTTGTCTAAGGCTTTTGATTGTGTGCAGCATAAAACTCTGGTCAGAAAACTACACCACTACGGTATAAGAGGCATCGCTTTGGATCTTCTCATTTCTTAACTGAGTGATAGGATTCAAAGAGTATATGTTAACGGGAAGCTATCACATGGATCAGCTGTAGCAATGGGAGTGCCACAAGGCTCTATTTTAGGACCTTTCCTGTTTTTTTTGTACATTAATGATCTGCCATATCTTGTGAAAAATAATCATGAAATAGTTTTGTTTGCAGATGACACTTCTTTAGTTTTTAAGGTAAATAGACAACAGACAGTAATTGACGATGTAAACAGTGCTCTTTCAAAAATTGTAAACTGGTTTAGTGCTAATAATTTGCTTTTAAATAGTAATAAAACCAAATATGTTAAATTTTTTACAAAAAATGTTAAACAAGTAAAAACCAGTGTAGTGATGGACAATGAGAGATTGGAATTGGTCAATGAGGTTGTCTTCCTTGGTATAACATTAGATTCTAAATTACAATGGGGCCCACATATAGAAACGTTGTCAGGCAGACTAAGCTCAGCAGCTTACGCTGTAAGGAAAATACGTCAGCTAACCGATGTTGATACTGCGCGTTTAGTTTATTTTAGCTATTTCCACAGCATTATGTCGTACGGCTTATTGCTTTGGGGTAGTGCCGCGGATGGAGATTCAGTTTTTGTGCTACAGAAACGAGCCGTTCGTGCTATCTATATGATGAGTCCCAATGATACACTAAGAAATAAATTCAAAGAAATAAGAATTATGACATTTTATTCACAATATATTTATGAAAATCTTATGTATATTTAATTAATTATTTTCTCTGAGAACATCAGTATTTTTGCTTTCTTTAGAAAGAATTTGAAAGAGTTTGAGTTGGCTTGGTTTTTGGTAATAATATCGGTACATATATTCTAAATTTTATCCGCCAATGTACTACAAATTTTATCAAAAAACTTTCAGCAATTAAAAAACCCTCATATCGTATATTGTTATTAAAGTTGTTCTTTCCACTTTGGTACCGCAGAAAAAGTTTTGGATGAAGCCAGTATCTTTACCCTCCAAATTCTTCATTTAATTAAGCAATAAGCCTCGAGTCACGCACGCTAAAATCTCACAATCTTATTACCCTGTTGCCTTCATGTTATTATTTTTCTGCCTCTAATCTTGTTTGCTCTTGTTTTTTTTCCTTATTGAACAATGAAAATATTAAGCGAGAAAATAAAACTAAATAAGACAATGTGTATCACCAACACTATATTCTCCTGAAATGATACATTAATCACCTGAAATTGGGACATTTTACAGTGGTGATTGACCTATATCTTCTAGTAAACCAGTCTTAAACCATCCCCTTCAGTACAGAAGTGTAAGTAAATTTACGAGGCTCCACAGAGATTGGAAATAACCAGCACAACTTTAAATGCACACACAGCAAATCTCCCAAAGACTTTCTCTTACATACATACATACATAACTTCACGCCAAATCCCTTGCGGGGTAGGCAGAGAGAACAGAGCGCCATAAGGCACGATTCTTACACGCCTCACTCGCTTCGTTGACTTTCATAACTCTTTTCATGCACGCGCGTCGGTTTTTGAGGCTCTTAACATCACCTTCCTCCAGAACACGTTCTATTTGGTCATGGAATGTGTGTCTTGGCCGTCCTCGACTCCTACATCCGTCCGCTTTTGCATTGTATATCTGCTTAGTCAGTCTTGCATCAACCATTCTTTCTACATGTCCGAACCATCGGAGCATGCCCTTTCTTACTTTTACATCGACACTCTCTTTCAAACCAACTTCCTTCCTTACAACCTTGTTTTCTGAACCTTGTTTGTGAAAAGCTACCTATACGATCGGCAAGACGCGATCAATGCTGCTGGAATATACAAATAAAAATATTAAATGAAAGAACCTCCTTCATTTTTTGGTCGGTTCAATCCTATAATCATAGTCATTTTTAATATAATCACAAACTTCAGTAATTCGTATAACATGAAGTTAGTTATGTTATTTAAATAACTCAAATGTAATGATTGTATTTGCAACCAATTAAATAGTCTTTTACAATTATATTCCATGTGATCTAAGTGTACTTGTTCAGCTGTTATAATATGTTAATCCCCTTTTATTTACACGTAAGTAAGCTTAGTAGTAAAAGGGTTGCTACTAACAAAATATAAATGAAATTGTATTTCGTAAAGCATATTTAAAGGTTGACAAATGTTCAAAACACATTTTTGGTTGACTTTTAAAAATCCCCTATATTAGCTAATTAACAAAGAATAACAAATTTACATTTCGTTTACTGTCTGGAAGTTAGTCTATTACTTTTCTAGATTAACTGAAATACAAAACAAACAAACAAACAAATTTCTCTGGTCAAGTGTAATAGACATATTATGCCATTTTGAATGAATAAACAAACTCTCCCCAAACGAGCTTCGGAAATCTCACTTATTTGTGGTGACATAAACTTCTTTAACGATAATATAAAACTTAATCTAAGTACCTATTTGGTCTACACAAACTAAGCTCAAAGTATATCAATTCCTTATCTCTCTTAATATCCAAGCTGGATATAATGGCTGGCGTTCTTCGTTTTTTTTTGACATGCTCGATTTCAGCATTTGCCATTATCAAGCGTTAAAACAATTTCAAATATCTACATTTTTAATAAATAAATCATTTCATTATCATTTTTATTATTAATAATAGATTAAATCCGGTCTCTATCCATTGACTTGGGAATTCTTGTCGGAATTTATGTAGTAGATAAATATATACGACAGATCACATTGTGTCCGATGTATGGCAATAGGTTCCGCCGCATATTCCATTTGGAACGTAGATATTCGGCGAATCAAAGCTTATCAGCCTCTGTCTACATCTACTATTACAAGGGGTGAAGTTGTAAAACAAAAAAATGTGGATAAAATTGCATATACAAATTTAAGTTTCGCTATATAATACTAAGCGCGGATATAACTGCAGCAATTCCCTGACTGATTTCATATTCTCAAACTTTCACAATCATCCCGCTAACAAAATAAAAACATTAAGCAAAACGTTAATATTAATTCAAAATTGCCGTCATAATAATTATACCGTTCCTGGAGCTGAGCATTGGCAAGACGCTAACGACCTTAGTTTGCATTGGGCCTCATTATCTTGCAGCGCTGCGGCAATTACACGCCTTTTGAACGGAACAAAATTAACTACTCGTCTAACATCAAATACATATTTCCGTTTTGTTCATCTCATGTTAGATCTAAGAGTGAAAGCTTGTAAACGTCTTAATGACTTAAGTAAATTATGTTTAAAATGAATATAATTAATATCTCTTAGTGAGATTCGAGTCAAGGTAAGCAATTTCATCTTCTAATTGGTTGGATATGTCGAAATGCTGAGAAAATAAAGTCTTTCTTTCATATTAATATAGTTTGATATAATAAAGTAAAGGGAATATAATAAAAAAGGGGTTTTGGTTCCCACGCTTATGTATGGCAGTGAATGTGGAGTATGGCAGGAGAAGCACAGAAGTAAGATTAATGCTGTGGAAATGAGGAGTCTGGGAAGTATAGCTGGAGTAACCTTGATAGATGAAATGAGAAATAGAATAATTCGAGAACGTTGTGGTGTGAAAGAAGATATGGTGACAAGGATAGAAATGAATGCTTAGATGATTCGGACACGTAGAAAGGATGGACGAAAGACTGACTAAACGAATTTATATGACAAGTGTGAAAGGGCGAACCGGTAAAGGTAGATCTAGGCGGACCTACCACCATCAAATCAACGATATGTTAGTGAGAGGCTAGGTCAGGAGTGGCCACAACCGACGAGCATGTATGAAAGCGATAATGAGAGTGGGGCAAGCAAGAAATGTATGTCAGGATCGTAGCAATTGGAAAGAATCGGTCACTGCCTATCCCCATGGGACAAAGGCGTGAATATACGTATGTAAGTTTAAAGTAAAGCGGAAATACGTAAAGATAAAAGTCAAGTAGTAGGGGCTACTGTTATACGGCTAGGAATACTGTTTATGATCAAATTGTCTTATGACAAAGTGACCTCAGGAGCTTCAAGAACCTATGTATGTTCATGTTATGAGCTATGAAATGTACGAGGTAAGAGTTATGGCACCCAATTCTTTGTGTCCACCACCTAAAGTATTAACCGTTGTATTTTTATTACATTAAATATGGTAAAAATATAGTTTTCAGTAAAATAAACTAATGAATATATAAAAATACCTTTCATTCGTACGAGTATAAACTCTGTCTCTTTAAAATTGGTAATATATATATCTATATTTATTTTTTGTGACGTGAATAACAAATGGGTAATTTGAATGTTAAAGGCTCTTTTAAACATTTTCCAAGTATGTTTAAATGCCCTCAGGTTAAAATATATGCAGCGGCCAGTTTCGCCATTAAAATAGCAACCGAGTGTAGTACTTTAGCAAAAATTGAAAGGCATGCATCCAAGCACCGACAAGAATAATTTAATGTGCATCTTTCACAATGAATTTAATATCTTAGTTTCAGAGTAGTAAAGTATATTTTCGCAACATTACTTCGCAAGATGGAAAAACAACGATATTATGGCATGTTTTACTGTTTACGACCATTTTGTTCAGCCGACGTATGTTAAATTGAAAAATGTGATTTATAAATATGTGAAATGAATTTGTTTAGAGTTTGTTTTCTATTTTGCTAACAGGTACAAATACAAATTAAAACTAGAAACTCCCCGGCTACTGTATACGTAACGTAGTATTTTAGGGTACATACATACAATCACGCCTTTTTCCCATTGGGGTAGGCAGAGAATAATTCTTTCCACATGCTACGATCCTGACATACGTTTCTTGCTTCCTCCACTCTCATTATCGCGTTCATACATGCTCGTCGGTTGTGGCCACTCCTGACCTGGCCCCTCACAAACACATCGCAGATTTGATGGTGGTAGGTCCGCCTAGGTCGTCCTTTACCGGTTCGCCCTTTCACACTTGTCTTATAAATTCGTTTAGTCAGTCTACTTTCGTCCATCCTTTCTACATGTCCGAACCATCTAAGCATTCCTTTCTCTATCCTTGTCACTATATTTTATATATTTTAGGGTCCATATTGGATAAGCAGCTTTAACCATCAACGGCTACATACAAGTATATTACTCTCATAAGAGGAGTAAAAACCTAACTACATAATACTTATAAGTATTACTACTGTTTCATAATCTCAAAAATGATATAGTTATGCTTCTACCTGTGAACCGTACCTGAAATTTTGTGAACTGGCATTTGAACTATTGTTCTCTAAAACACAAGTCAGGGCACTGTGTCACTAAGCTACCGGAACTGATAATATAAATTAAATTCAAACAAATATATCTTACTTAATACAGCTTACTAAAAGAAATTTCGCTTATGGATTGACAAAACTCAGTAATATTGTAAATTAGGAGGGATTCAGAGTTTTGTTGAAACATGTTCCGAACTTAATTCTACAATGATCAACTAACTTAGGCAATTCTACTACAAAATTACTTTTGCCAACTTTTGCGTACGAAAGAAGAAATTTTCTAACCATTTCAATACTGTCAATCAAGACATTTTGTATGGAGAGCCACAACTTCGTAGTCACGTAGAGAGTACTATTGACTCTATACCAAACTTCTATTTGAATAATGACGGGCTTTGAGAGTTGTGTTCTTTTGTAAACTTTTTTTTTCATGTAAGGCTGCAGACATTTAGACTTTTTGTTTTCCAAATTTATAATATATACCTGTAAAAATACATATAATTAGGCCCCTTTCCTTGTAGGCAGATAAAACTACTTATAAGGGATATGAGGGCAAACGAGTAAGTGGCTCACCTGATGGAAAGTTACTTCTCACCACCCATGAACACGTTGTGCATGTGGTGCGGTGCCGTCCTTTAAGGGGTCGTGGTGTTTCACCGATCGACTCGGCCCATAGATGCAGCGCACTGCAAAATGCCGGTGCGCGAATATTCATTAATATATTATATGTAATAAGGTAATTCATTTTAATAATGCAAAGAGAATGTCGGTGTATAAGTAAAATAGGGTATGCTCCGAAGGTTCGGATATGTAGCAAGAATTGATGATGAAACTAAGCAGATATACAATGCAAAAGCACAATTTTCATGACCAAATCGAACCATCGGAATCCTTGAGGAAGGTAATGTTAGGATCGTTAAAAGTTAGTGCTAATAATTTGCTTTTAAATGGTAGCAAAACCAAATATGTTAGATTTTTTACTAAAAATGTTAAACAAGTTATAACCAGTGTCGTGATGGACAATAGGAGACTGGAATTGGTCAATAAGGTTGTCTTTCTTGGTATAACATTGGACTCTAAACTACAATGGGGCCCACATATAGAGACGTTATCTGGTAGACTTAGCTCAGCCGCTTACGCTGTAAAGAAAATACGTCAATTGACTGACGTTGATACTGCACGTTTAGTTTATTTTAGTTATTTTCACAGCATTATGTCATATGGCTTATTACTTTGGGGTAGTGCTGCGGATGTAGACTCGATTTTTGTGCTCCAGAAACGAGCTATTCGTGCTATCTATATGATGAGTCCCAGGGATACACTGAGAAGTAAATTTAAAGAGATACGAATAATGACGTTACATTCACAATATATTTATGAAAATTTAATCTATGTTCATAAAAATATAACTAAATTTAAGAAAAACAGTGATATCCATCAATTAAACTTATGAAATAAAAACAAACTTGCTGTGTCCACTACTAGGCTCCAAAAAATTTCTAACGCGTTTCCAGGTCAATGTATACGCTTTTACAATAAACTTCCAAACGACGCGGTTGAATTATCGTTAGGTAAATTTAAGAAATATGTTAAAAGTAGACTATATACAAGAGCTTATTACTGTATCGCAGATTATATCAATGATAAAACCGTTTGGAATTGAATTGCTTCTTTTGTGTTATATTGTTTGTATTTGCTGCAAAATATTGTTATTCTGCTAACCAAACTTTACTGTTATTGGTAAGATTGTATGCAATATGACGTTTCTCGCCGGGCAAACTTATTAGTTTTTTTTTTTTTTTGTCTGGGATCTTGAATAAGTCATGCTCACTGAAAGGTCCTTGCTTATGGCGGCGTCGTTGATCGGGTCGCCACCTTCCCTAAAATATGGCGAGGGAGGCGATGGCTGAGATATGGGTCATGCTCGTGAACGGGTGCTGTTTGTGGGGACTGGTCTGTTCAAGCGTCCAAAGAATATTAACGTACTGTGTCCTAAGTTTTACGTGAGGAACCTCATCTTGCTCTATAAATTATTCTAATAATTTGTAATTTAGTTTACTTAAAATTAAGTAAAAAGAAAAAAAAAGACTCCCCTGAGTTTCTTGCCAATTCTTCTCAGGACGTGAGTAATCGAATTGGCGGATTGAAATTATTGACGTTCATAAGTGTCTTTAATGACCTAAACTGAATAAATGAGATTTTGATTTTGATTTTTTTGATTTTGAAAAGTCGACGCGCGAGTATGAAAGTCATGAAGCGAAAGAGGCGTGTAAGAGTAGTGCCTTATGGCGCTCTGTTCTCTCTGCCTACCCGCAAGGGATTTAGTGAGAAGTTGTGTATGCATATTATATCTATTGTTTTCATATTTTTGTTTTCATATTTTCATATTTTAATTCCATTTTCATATTAAATATAATATTTTAGAATTATCCGCGTCTTTCAAGCATTAATTTCTTTCCAATAGATGCCTAGAAAATTGCTTTTAGCAAAAAGGCCACCATTTGTACTCTAGCTATTAGACCTATTTTTTTCGTATTTAAATAAGATTTAATAAATATATGAGATTTATTATTAATATGAGATTTAATTAAACGTTCTATGCTTAGTGGATTTTTAAGTCTCCAACAAACTCCATTTGTTTGGTCTTTTAAATTAGTTCTTTCATAATTTAAATATTCCAAATCAATTTATTGTTTCAAACTGGAAATCAAATAAACAGGGTAATATAAATGATAACAATGTAAGTTGGAATTGTACAAAGTTATAACAAAGTGTGCGAATATGTGAATTGTTTGTTACTTGGTCTCTCAAACAAATACCATTACCACTCGTGTGTCACTCGTCAAATTTTTGACGTTTCGCGTAAACTAGTTAACTGTTACGTCCAAAGTGGACGCCGTGACAGACGGCATCGATTCCAAAAAACGCATATTTTTTTTTGCAAAATTTGCATTTTTTACACAATTTTAATTCTATGTGCGAAAAATTTCAGTTAGATTTATGTTAAACACATATTGCCGTACTTATTTATTCAGATTTTTATGATATAAAAATAGTAGTTTAGTAGATAAATGAGAAAATATTACGACTTACCAGATTTCGTACTGCTTCAACTTTAAAATTTTCTTACAAATAAACTACAAAAACTGCTTACTAATGAATTATATTGATTTGTACATGATTATATCTACTTTCTCATAAAAAATAACTATCATATGTTACAATAAACTAGAATACACTGTACTGTTTTGAAATTGACCCTTAAATACGCGCCGAAACGGACCTCTTTTCAAACGCCGATTACATTTTAATTTGTACCATAAAGTTGTTTATAGTATATGCTGGACGGGAGCTTATTATATTCTTAATCGATGTAACCGAACTCCACCGAACATAAAATCGATAACAACCCGAGCCAAGTGTTTATTTATCTCAAGTGTTTTCAAGTGCTTACGTGTCCATAATGGACATAGGGACATATAAGTACCTACCATGCGTGTGTCCATAATGGACATGGTGACTGCGGAGGGGATTACTGGTACAACAGATACTATTACAAATACTGGTACCGCTATTTCTATTTGGGCGGAAACTGACGCCATTATATTCAGTATAACTCGCGCTATATAAGTTGTCGTGGAATTAAATAAACTTTGAATTTGCTCATTCAACGCAAAGTTGCTAACTGTAGTTGACTTCTATTTGTTTTATAACTTGCGAGCTCACACTGCATATATTATGCAATAGAAATGTATGGATTCAACATATGTATAACTGCGACTAACTGTTCCTAGGGAACGCGGCGAACATCGTATAACTTCAGAATCAAAACAAAAATACTCAATTCTGTGACTTCTATTACCATTCCACTCGTTTATAACTCGTAATAATCGTTACTACATGTATAGATAATGTTTTTATACAATTTTGATAGCTAAATACTTAAGGCTAGCGCGTTTAAATATACAATCCATACCGTATCTTTGTCGTCGCGGTGTACTGAAAATTCAGCAGGCTAGCAATTTAGAATTAAATTAAAAATCTCAAGATCAAATACGAGCGGTGCACCAATAATTTATTAGAACAATTTTTCCACAATATATTTGATAAATAATGACGATTGGCAAATTCGTGTCTGAATTATGATAGCAATCAATGAAAACTGAAAATGAAAAGTTTAACAAAAAGTGACAGATCGGACAGCTGTATCGGGTTACTCTTGCTGCTAACCACTATTATTGATTGCCTAAACTTACGCAATTGCCAGACAGGATTGCTTTATACATTGTAACAACACGTCGAATTGAGGACAAGTAGGTGCATCTATTGTTCGTTTGGCAATAACTGCGCGCGATATATCTCTTGCACATCGCACCGCCGCGTCGAGCTACACTCTTGTTAAGGTTCAATGATTTGTTGCTTTATATCTAGGGATAGTGTGTTAATATATCTTAAGATCAGTAAAAACTTATGCCTATAAGAATTATTTGACAAATGACCAATAAAATGACTTGGATTATTTATGACTCTTGCCAAAAAAAACACTATATTTCTAGACTATAAGATAGAGTGCATATCAATCTAGTGTATGTACAATCAATGTACATATCAAACTTACTTACATAAATTATATTCACTTCAAAATCATCAAATGGTAACAGACTATCATTAGGCACAATTTTTAGCTAATCCTCTAGATGCTTTGACTTTCATAACATGGTCATGTTAATCACAAAAAAATAGTCCTAGACTCCTACATCTTTCCGCTTATACATATGTAGAAACAAATATCACTATCCTATGCTTCTATTCAGAAAAAACAAACATAAACTACTTACTGTTACCTAAAATTGTCGTCCCTTTATTTTTCGTAGTCTGCGAGAAACTTTGCCATACAATATGGCGAACTGAATACGAGTACCATCCATTGCGGTTGCCTCTCGTAATATTTCCGTACTCGCAGATTGCATTTCGTGACATTTCATATATCATTTTCGTCTGAGTGACGTTAGAGTATTTTGTAATCTGTCGCGAGGCATTGCTGAAGAATTGTGTGCGGTCGTATTATTTGGACAACATCAAGAACGTTGGGACTCGAGAAATCGTACTATTACTGATACTAGTACTGTTCATTTTTCATTCCGATTTTATTTCCAACAATTTTTATTATATATAATTTAGACATATTTTTATAAAACTAGTAAATATCTATTTACCTTCAACTGTTATGTCTGTATAATATTCTGGCTAATTAGCTCATTTCGCAACTTTGACATCGAATTTCTCAAGAATTTTGTAGAAATAGCAGTGGTTAAATTCAAATTGTAATTTATGATCAAGAGTGAAAACAAAAGTTCAATGCTTATTTGAAAGCCATGGGTAGCTATTTAATAATAACATAACATAACTTCACACCTTTTGTTACCCGAAGGTGTAGGCAGTGGCTGTTAAGCCTCGTCTCGCCGTTATGTTTACGTCTTAAATGGAATAGGTGGTGAAGCTATCGCCATACCGGGCACAAAGTTTTTCAGTCATCGATTTATAAATATATATATCTCTCTCTATAGATATTTGCTTAGAAAAAGGTATGCAGCTGATATGTTCCTTGAATATCGTAATGTTACCCTGAAAGACCCCCATCTAGTTAACAACAGTAAAGAATGACTTGAATGAATTAGATCAGTGAGAGAGGTTTCCGGAGGCACACACCCCTTCCCCGGCCTTTCCCATCCTAATCCCTGAAAGGCCAGCAACGCAACTGTAACACTATATGCGATGCAGGTGTCCATTGGTGGCGGTAGTTACTTAACAGCAGGTGACCCGCTTGCTCGTCTGCCCTTCTTTCCATAAAAAAAATCAAGATGTGGATCTCGAGTGAGTAGAGTGTAGATGGAAAGAGGACCCTAGGCGATGGGATAGGGCGCATTTTCATTAAAACGTGATTTTACCTCGCTCACCGAACGAAATGCGGCGGCATGTGCCACTTCACGTCGATATTCTGAGAGGTCATGGTATTTCACCGGTCGAGCTGGCCCATTCTTGTATCGAACTGCTTAGCTCTACCACTGTTAAATTAAGCAAATATCATTAGAACGATTATAAAATGGCTGAATTAACTAAAATACTACAGTAGAACAATAAAATGTTAATAACAACATTATACCTACAAAGTTGAGGTCATAAAGACAACTTGATACATGGCGCATTGCTTAAAACTCGCTCAAGTTTCACAGCGCCTTAAGAGATATTTGAACACTTATGAAGACGGTGCTGAAGTGAAATTGCTTAATTAATGTACATAAGACTTCCCTAAGTGTATTACAGAATTATAATGATTGTTCTCATAATCTAATGTTTTTTATTACGTATATAGTCTCGGTGGTCCAGTGGTCGAGCACACGGCTTTTGAATTCAAAGGTGATGGGTGGGAATCCTGGCACACACCAATGAATTTTCGAAATTAATTAATTTCGTTAATCGTAATCTTTAGCTATTAAAATATTTACCACTGCCACTTATTTTTTGGAGTCGGTGCCAGCCTTGGTAAAAGACCCTGTTGTATTGTACCGACTTCAATAATGAGATCTCCATAAAAATATTTACAATTGTCATGTATTTCTGAAGTAGGCGTGACTTTGACGGCCGCGCATATTATAAAACACTACGTTATTGAGGCTGACACCGACTCCAAAAAACAAGTGGCAATTGTAAATATTTTAATAGCTAAAGATTACTTTATAAAAGTGTGATACTTTATATTGTACTACTTTTATATTGTATTAAGTATACAAATTAGTAAATTACGTTATATATCTCTTTTTAGTTATGAAGGTACTGTTTTTATTTACTTAAAGATTTTGTGGTTTACGTTTCTAGAATTCGGTTTAACTTTTTTTTAGAGTAATTTTTTTAGTAAATCCACTGCAAAATCGAGGTTGGCGGGTTCGATTTCCACCCGAGTACAAATATTTATGACAAGCATGAATGTTTGCTTAGGGTCTGGGTGTTTTTCTATGAATTATAAGTATGAGATTCCTAAAAAGGTGTATATGTGTTAATATCCGTTAACTAGTATTCACACAAGCATTTACTTGCTTAGTTTGGAACTAGAGGGCGCTGTGTGTACTGTGTCCAAGATATTATTATATTATTAATTGTCCCTTGACAGTCAGTCTATAATTAAATTACGCCAAATTCAATCACAATACATGTTCGTCTTCCTACGCGGTCGTGATATAATTAAGTTGTTCGCTGCACGAATGGCTCGACCGGATAAATGCCACGAACTCTCAGTATATCGACGAAAAGTGGTTGATTCCTCGTTTTATTCGATGAGAGAGTTTTCTGGGGGCCAACCCCTTTCCCGTAGTCAGCGACAATGCAACTGTAACAGTATGATGATGATTGAACAAGAAGACATCGATATAATAAGACAATTTCTATATAAATGAATAATTATATTTATCTCTAAGATTTTCGCGAATCACGTTCAATGACATTAAAACAAACTTTAGGATTATATCGCGTTTATTTATTACCAATTTTATTAATTTCCCGACGTTTCGAACTCTTTACAGAGATCATTTTCACGAGTGATGAACAAAAAGATGGTATTTGTTCAAAAGCTATTTTCATTTATACAGAGAGCACCCACTTTTTGGAAATAAAAATCTTGATTTTGAAACGTCGGGAAATTAATAAAATTGGTAATAAATAAACGCGATATAATCCTAAAGTTTGTTTTAATGCAATGAATAATTAAACAAAAAGTTCTACAAAATTGCCCGAGAGGTCACCGAGGTCAAAGAGAGAGTCAAATATCCACGGCCGATTAGCGAAAGGGTACGTGAAGAACATAAATAATCCCTGTCGGTACACCGCGCCAGTACCGAGCCTCTACCGCGCTGCCTTAATTACCTTTTAATTGTGATATAAAGTAAAACTGTGATTAACTTTACTCTAAAATCACCATGATCCTGTAATAAAGTTAATCACGGTTTAACTTACCATTACCGTCAAGATAGGTAGAAAATTAAATAAAATGTATTTAAAAAACAATAATACTTATACTTGACTTAAGTCCAAAATACATTGGTTTTAACAGTGGTAGAGCCAAGCAGTTCGCTGCATGAATGGGCTGGCTCGACCGGTGAAATACCACGACCTCTCAAAAGATCGACGTAAAGTGGCTCATGCCGCATTTCGTTCGGTGAGAGAGGTATCCGGAGTCCCATTCCCCTTCCTCATCCTTTCCAATCCTACTCACTTAAAGGTCGGCAACGTAACGGTAACACTATATGTAATGCAGGTGACTATAGGCGGCGCTGGTCACTAACCATCAGGTGACACGCCTGCTCGTTTGCCCTCCTATCCCATAAAAAATACATCAAATCTCTTCTTGTTTATATATATATATATATATTTATTTATATATTGACAGAAAAGAAAAATACAAGAAAACTGTGCAATTCTGCAGTATTTTTCCATAAGGCTGAAAAACCTACTCAATCAAGTATTTATAAAAATAAATAATTTAAACCTTCAGAAGTATAGTATTTCACGAAATTCTGAATTTCAGGAGAATCCCCACTAAAGCTTCTTAACGTGTAAGCCGAATAAGAGGATTCCTTCTAAATATAGAACTACGCTATTGTCCTCACCAGAAACAGTGTTGCACAATCTACGATCATCTTTTACGACCCAGAAAAAGTAATAAATGTACTTCCATAAAGAAATGTTTGGTTTTCGGTGATAAAATGCATAAAAAAATATCGCAAAGTACACACAGAAGTTACACGTCACATTGTACTGTCGAGTATCAAGATGTTCCAAAACAATTTGTGTTCTAGAGACAATATAAATTCAATAACTAGTTAGCAACTAGTTATTTGTTGTTACTTGGTCGTCTAGCAGAGATCCCATCATAGGCTAAGACCACCAATTTTACATACCTAACATTAACCATGTATAATAAAATAGAATAAATTTTATTGTACACCACAAACAGAATGGAAATATAAAAGAACTTAAAAGTTAGAACACGCATATTTAATTAATTCTTTAGATAGTGTATTCTATTTTGTTCAATATTAAAGAGAAAATCAATAAGAAAGTCAAACATAACAAGAGACTAGTATTAGTTCCAATATATTAAAGAAATTCTGAATCTTCTGAATCAAGAAGACGCGGATTAGAATCCTGACTCACACCAATGACTTTTCGAAAGTTATGTGTTATAAATATCGATGATTGAAAACTTTGTGCCCGGTATAGCAATAGGTTGGCCACCTATTCCATTTGGGACGTAAACATGACGGCAAATCGAGGCTTAACAGCTACTGACTTCGAGTAGAAAAAGGCATGAATCTAGTAATTAGGTTTTAGATGTGCCCAGTACTGGTAGTAGGATTTGTTGAAGAAAGAGTACACTTCTACGTCTTTACTGTAGAGGCGAAATATAAAATAAATGAAATAGAAAAGAAAAATAACAATGACAGGTGAAATATATGAAACTGCTTTGATTAAACGAACATGAATCGATATTTTTTAATAATTTGCTGTTTTTATTTCAATTATGTTTGATTAATAATATTACCTTGAATGTTGTTAGCCCGGTTAAACTTTTTCAATTTATCAGAACAATACAAACCTTCGGATAAAACATTATATATAATATTTATGTTTTGCAAATACTCGGGATTCTTATTTGACTTTTGCAAACATGAGTTATATATTCTTTTGCGTTCGAAATTTTAAGGGGTATTTGAAAATGTTTTGTTTTATTTGCATATTACACCAGGAATTATTTAATAGAAGACTGGGATTTTTGGCTGTATTTTTGATGGTATTCCGTCTTTGTTCCCATGGGAATCAAATGCGTCTCACATTCTCTTCTATAACAATAGCGGAAATAGTTTTAGGTGTTTTGCAATTAGGAAAAAAGGATTTGGTCTTGGTCTTGGATTACTTTCTAATGAGTGATAGTGAAATCACCAATTGTATTTCCCATTCTTATTGTCCACAGTATCTTGTCAGATGATTGTTGCGGTGATAGCTTTTGTGTTTTTATTTGCATCTTCTTTTGTGGCTTAGCAGTCCAATGACAGCAAATAATCTTCTCCCACATTAAACGGCATGAGGCTCTGATGCCATCATATCACAACGGAACTATAAAATCTATTTTGTTTATATTTTCATTTGATTATTATATGTAATACTAGCTGACCCAGCAAACGTTTTCTTGCCGAAAAATAAAATTTAAAAAATAGGGGTCGATCGTAGGGGGTTGAAAATTTAGGGTTGCATGTATTTTTGTATGCCGTTTTATAAAAAAAATAAGAAACAGAAATATGTCGAAAAATTAAAAAAAAAATTGAGGGGTGGCTACCCTTGTGATTTAGGGGGATGAAAAATAGATGTTGTCCTATTCTCAGACCTACCCGACACGCACATAAAATTTCATGAGAATCGGTCAAGCCGTTTCGGAGGAGTTCAATTACGCACATCTAGACTCGAGAATTTTATATATTAGATATAATAATAATCTTATATAATAACCTTATATTAATATGT
Organism: Euproctis similis; assembly: GCA_905147225.2. NCBI lineage: Eukaryota > Metazoa > Arthropoda > Insecta > Lepidoptera > Erebidae > Euproctis > Euproctis similis. The sequence goes on from LR990106.1 coordinate 22,176,317, forward strand.
AATAGTCATATTTTAATGATATTAAAAATCTCCTCAATTAAGTATACAAACGCTATCATATATTTTCTCATCGTGATTTCCATCAATTAGTATTTACGTCACGTGTTCCTCACTAACGACAGTGAACATTAGTACCACGCTTCCTACACAACGGCTATTATTGTTACATGACACGTGGTGCTTTAAATAATTAGTCCAGTGTTTTGTGGAATTATTGTTTCAATTTAATAACAGCCTCATCACAACTTTATGCCAAATCCTTGATTATTTCTTTACTTTTCTTGCTTTCTCTTCTTCTCTTCTTTCTTTCTTTAGATTCATATTAAACATTGTTTATAATTATCCATGATGTGTTTCAAGTTCGTCTTTTTTTCTTTTATCTATTTGCGTCCATTTCCGACGATATTAGCCGCATTGCAAAAATTATTACACGATGATCAGTCCGTTACAGTTATAATTCCGAAAAACGTTGGTGTGAGATTTGAACTCAGGACCTTTAGTTAAAGTTAAATAAAATAAAAAAATAGCCGCACAATGGTTGTTAATGTAACAGAATAATCGATAGTGGCTATTATCATTTGAAAAAGCCATCTTCGATACCATACACACTACATAATAAGGCAATCGCTACCTATCCTACTAGAGTCAATATTATAATTCTTTTAGCTAAACTAACTAAAGTCCAATTGCCTTGGCCATTGTATATTCAAGGTCTGAAGGATAGCAATCCAAAATGCAAAACTGATCCCAACGCTCACTTATGGAAGCGAGAGCTGGGTATGGCAAAGTGTGCACGAAAGTAGAATAAACGCGGTCGAAATGAGGGCACTGCGCAAAATCTGCGGAGTGACCCTTGCTGACCGCGTCGAAAACAAGGTTGTAAGGAAGGAACTCGGACTGAAAGAGAGTGTCGGTGTAAATGGAAAGGGCATGCTCCGATGGTTCGGACATGTAGAAAGAATGGACGATGCAAGATTGACTAAGCAGATATACAATGCAAAAGCGGATGGATGTAGGAGTCAAGGACGGCCAAGACACGCATCCCATGACCAAATAGAACGTGTTCTGAAGGAAAATGATGTTAGGAGTCCCAAAAATCGACGCGCGTGCATGAAAAGAGTAATGAATATCAACGAAACGAGTGAGATGTGTAAGAATCGTGCCTTATGGCACTCCGTTCTCTCTGCCTACCCCGTAAGGGATTTGGCGTGAAGTTATGCATGTATGTGTATGAAGAATAGAAAAAAATATATACTCGTCTTCACAAAACTTACAGCAAATTGTACCAAACACGTTACGCTATTATTCTCTTGGAGACGGTCTTACGACGTCATTATTCAAGATCAAGGAACATTTCTTTCCCGTCTTGGGATTTATTTCCGCTAATGCCGACCCTTTGTGTGTTTGCTTTGTTTGTTTAAACTTGTTTTATATACAGCCTGAACGAACGAAGAAACTTCTTAAGGCTCGAGATTTATAAGTGAGGTGAAACTACATAAAGCCTTCTCTATATTTCTTGATGTCCTCTAGTGATTTAACGCGGATTTCTAATTGAGAGGTTCGCACACATGACTTTTGCGGAAGTTTTTGTTTACTTCACGATATTTTTTGTATGATATGAAGACTGAAAAAGTAATTGTATAGTGTGATATGATAATGAGTTCTGCCGCCTATTATAACCCTATATTATTAGCAAAACACGCGTTACCAATCACAAAAGATCAGAAAATTCAATCAGATTACTAACACATCTTCACACATATCTTCACGCCTTTTTCTACCCGAAGGTGTAGGCAGCGGCTGTTAAGTCTCGCCGTTATGTTTACGTCCCAAATGGAATAGGTGGCGAACCTATTGCCATACCGGGCATAAAGTTATCAATCATCGATATTTTTCACACATAACTTCCGAAAAGAACTTCGAAAAGTCATTGGTGTGAGCCAGTGTGAGAAAATCCTTAAGACAAATAATTGAATTCTAGTACCAGTACCGTTACAATAAAAATATAATGAATAAATAATCGAAGCTTATATTATTTGTTAATATTAAACACCACATTTAACAACCAACATGTGCTTTTAATATTGTATTCTAAAAATGTTTGTAAGGGCTCGAATGCTATCTATATTTTCACAGCTACTCCAAGTGTGGCCGCTAAATAGGAAAATCTCATTCAAAAAGGAAAATCTGTATTGTTAATACATTCTAAGACTTCAATGGCCATACCACTATTCGTTTTATTTTTTATGCATTTAGTCTCGTCGCCGGTATTTCGCACACATAACTTTCGAAAAATGATTAGTTTGAATGGGGTATCGAGCCCAAAGCTGATACAGTTACAAGATGCTGAATCACTAGGCTATTTCTTCATTCGCTTAATTTTTTTGACGTGACAACGTCTTAAATTAGGTTGCGGCTGGGAGTCACTTATGAAAAAGTGTAACGCTCGGTAACGTTACGATGAGTCACCGAACGAGAGAGAGGCCCGCCGAATGCCTTGCGTCTCTCTCCCACTCAACTATGATCGGTCTGCCGCGCGCGCAGCACTAGAGAATTAGGCGCATTGAATCGGCGCATGCTTGTGTCTCTGTCTTTGTCTTTCTCGAACGTTCTTGGCGTTGGAAAAACAAGAAAGCGTCATAATACAAGTTCACACGTGTGGTTAAAGTATCGTCAGCTGTGTCTGTAGTGAAAATGTGGAGTGCTTAGATTCGTCATTTACAACAACTACAACAATAAAGGTAAATAATTGTACACTGATATTTCATTATCGTAAACTATGATTGATTGATTAATTGTTAGATTGACACAAAAGTTGAGAAACTGAGTTTATAGGTTATGTCATACTATTGATAAATGTTGATAGTGTTAAGTAAATTATTAGTTTAAAATTAATTAATTAATTAATTATTATTTTACAAATTTTCATTAATTTCAAATTTATTTAGCAAAAATTTGAACCTTCGATCTGAATAAATGTTTTGATTTTCGAATTGATTCTTTAAAATTACAAATATTAAGAAAAAGTGGCAGATATAAGAAAACTTGATTTAAACTGTGTTGAGCAAGAATTTTAACATCTAATTTAAGTAAATGTTTTAATTTTCAACTTCATCATTTACAATTACAAATTTTAATTAATTTCAAATTTATTTAGCAAAAATTTGAACCTTCGATCTGAATAAGTGTTTTGATTTTCAAATTGATTCTTTAAAATTAAAAATTCATCCATTCAATTTCAAATGTTCAACAGGAATCACCACTCTCAAAACAATGGAAACGGACGAGCAAATGCCTTCAACTTAATTATATTCATATCAATAAATATTCTACCGAGAAAAAGACGTTGTCACGTAAAATCTTCGCCCGTAAAACCGACTTTACAGGCAACCAGATTTTTTTTTTATGCAACTTCGTTGTTAGTACCAAGGCTAGGCTAGGATATATTCTCCTCCCAAAATGACTATAATTATTATCTTATTTCTTGTACATATCAGTGTTTTTTCTTGATTACCAAAGTTTTACTTATTTTTAACATTATAACAATTATTAACAGTATAACATTATTATATATATAATCCAATGTATATATTATTATTGCTAATATATTTTTATTCAGTTTAGCAATCTCGTGGCCACAATTCAGTGGCAATTGGCCAAGATAAAACTCAAACAAATAACATTTAGATGCGTATGCTTCTGAATAAGGCAACAGAGATATATAATAGTTATTTAAACATTATTTTTTATTGTCATTGATAAAATAATGAAGAAAAAGTGTGAGTGTCGTCTGCGTAGCAAACGACACTCACGCCACGTAGCAGACTGGTGCGGAGGACTGGATCGTAGGCGAAGTTCCACAACAGGGGCCCCAGCAAGGACCCCTGCGGAACCCCGCACGTAACCTCATTCCTTTTCTCCGTCCCGTTCCGATCGACATAATCCACCTATCTTTCCTGCAGATAGACCCGATGACCGACCTTAGCTAGGGAGGTACCTCGTGGTAGACGAGGGCCTCCCTGTTGGCCGGCCTAGAGAGGGCCCCGAAGGCATTGACGATGTCTAATCCACCGTGAAGTCATCAAGTGAGCTGTAAGCTTTTTTACTACTGTTGTAGTTTAAAAATTCAGTTACCAATGCGAATAGCCTGAATTATTGTGTATTCATTCTAATGTTTCGCAGTTTTTTGCATAAAAGCGCAAAAAAATGGATGCATATAGTTTTAGTCACCCGATTAATAGCGTACGGTGATAATCAAATTTAAATTGTAATAAAACAATTCCGGCTAGGAGACTGGCTCGGTTAGAATTAATTAATACAGTTTCAGATAACACAGGGAGAATAATAATATGGAAATATACGGACAGTTTGCGAAGATACAAAACGTAAATTATAACGTTGCGTTGTAGTTACCAGCTGGCTGTTCATTTACATATAACTAACTGTTAATAACTTAGTAGGATGTCTACAGTTGGCTCTAGCGTGATCAATAATGATGCTATACATGATACAAATAATTCTAAATTCTACATTTTGAATACTCAGACGCTATAAAAACGTTGTTTAGTATCCAAAAGGTTTATGGTATTTAAAATTTTTGTCAGTTTGTCTGTATGTTCGTTACGGATAAACTCTAAAAGTACTGCATGCTTTTAGATCTTATTTTGCATGAATATTGCCAAGAGGTCGGGTCAACACATAAATATCATCACGTGAGCAATGAACCCTTATAATGGCACAAGCGTATTAATTTTGCTGTTTTATGGCATCCACGCAGATGAAGTCGCAGGCAACAACTAGTATTAAATATAGCAATATTTGACATCTGCAATACTGAGAGGGTTGCGCTTGCGTCGACGGCCTTTTACATCATCGAACTATAAACGTGATACGAACTACTTTTCGTTGATATTTCTGTCAGAAATAACAGTGGTTGAACCGACCCATTCTTTCAGCTAACCGTCGGTCTCTATGGACTGGAATTTTACATATTTGTTTTATGGAATTATTCAGTTTTATGAAGGAAATGTGTAGATATATTTCCTCTGCAGTAAGTCTCAACTAAATTCAACCTTTCCTACTGTATTTCATTTAAATATTTTTTTCTTCTTTTCTCTATCAGATTTTGGTTCCATAGGGAATGTCAATTGTGACACTTTTTGTGTATTCGATAAACTATGCTAGTTTTTTTTCTCCGAGCATAAAAATATTCATATTCGTGTAACTGACAAGCTTTTATTTACTTAAACAAAAATGTTAAAACTAATAAGTTTAGTAAGTAGACTTGATCCATTTCCGCCAAAATTGGAAGGTTATCGTAAAGCTAACTTAAAATAACAATTTGTTTTAATTGAAGCTATTCCATGTCAGGAAACTTCTAATTACTTTAAAGTTTCTATTTCGCCAAATGTGCTAGCTTGATCCGTTATAAAACTAGTTGAATTTAATAAAATAAATTAAAGTACCCTTTGTTATGATTTTTGTTCCTTATTATATCTCTATGTCTCAATCAATCTGTCCAACTATTATAAAGATTAGCCTGAACTAGTAATAATATAATAATAATATCTTGGACACAATACACATAGCGCCCTCTAATTCCAAACTAAGCAACTAAATGCATAGCACAAGCATTTAGTTGCTTAGTTTGGGTAATAAACAACGGACATATATATATGCTTTTCTTTAAGTTCCTTGTCGTGTAGGCAGAGGGAACAGAGTCCCTTTAGGACTGATTCTTACACGCCTCACTCGCATCTGTGACATTTATAACTCTTGTCAAACATACTCGTAGATTTTTAAGGTTCTTAACAAAAGAAGGACTCCTGGAAGGATCCAGGAAGACACCTTCCTCCAGGACTCGTTCAAAAGAACCAAAGAAGTCGTGGTCGTTCGAAGACCAAAAGGTCGTGGAAAGTGTACCGTGGCCGTCCTCTATTCCTACAACTATTCGCTTTTGCATTGTGTAAGTCAATTCTGCCATACCCAACTCTCGCTACCATAAGTTACATGTTAATTTGCATATATAAATATTTGCATGTTGTGTTGTTTGCTATTGACAAAATATTGGAGGAAGAAGCTAAAGTAAATTATTGATAAATAACTAACTAAAATTGTTCTACAACCATCATCTAATAATTAATTCGGAGTTTTGAGACAAAGTATCGCTGTGTACACCTTCCGGTATTACAGCCTTGATGACAAATAAAAGTGTAGTGGATTATATTTGCCGCTATATTAAACACATCTCTAGAAGTAACAAAAACATTAGCAGTGTTATTTTATAACATTTTGACTCTGAAGAAAAGTTACCCAGTCTTAGACAGTCTCGGGAGAAAAATTCTCTCATATTTAATTCATTGTATACGAGTATTTTATTCGCTGAGAATAGACAAGCAACTTTCCTTAGTTAATAGAAAAGTTGCGAATCCTTACTTTCTTTCAATATCATTTAAAATGTAGTGCATCTCGTTGGTGGGTCTGATGCTTGCGGATGGTGAAACCATTTGCGTTCATTTATTTTAAAGCTATTCGTAATATTTCAATAAGTGAATGAATGTGAATGGCAAAACAGATAGCATTATCTACTATTTTGTTCATTCTAGATTAAAGCTGATGTTAGAAAAAAATATTACATATATAACTTCACGCCCTTGCAGGGCAGGCAGAGAGAACAGAGCGCCTTAGGGCACCATTTTTAATAGCCTCACTCGCTTCTATGACTTCTATAACTCTTTTCATGCACGCGCGTCGATTTTTGAGGCTCCTAACATGACCTTCCTCATAAACACGTTCTATTTGGTCTCGGAATGTGTGTCTTAGGCATTCTCGACTCCTACAATCATCCGCTTTTGCAATGTATAGCTGCTTAGTAAATCTTTAATTATCCATTCTTTCTACACGTCCCATCCGTCTACATCCGCGGTGTACCTTCCATCCCTGCTAAAAACGCATCCAAGATATACAATTTTATTCACCTGTTCCGGCACTACATCATCGTCATCATCCTTGCATCCGTTCTGGATTACAAACTTATCGAAAGATTATCTCGAATGATTGAAGTAAGATGTGATTAACTACCATATACATACAATAAATAATCTACTTTCTTGTTACATTAAATTATTAGTACGTGTATTCGTAAAGCTGAAACATTTGTTGGCTAAGCGGAAATACTTTTAACTTATTAGGGTCTCTGAGATGTGTACTCTCCCCTCGATCTACTACGAGATTATTTTATTTTTATAAGCCAAGATTCTGCCAGATGAAGGAGTAGGTACTTGATCTGTTTTGAGATAGATGGATATATAAGTTCTATAGTCCTCCTTCTTCCTATCCTTCTGTTCTTCCTATCCTTCTGTTTCAGGAATATTATTTAACTAGCTACCACGATATAATGTACTAATATGTTTGATACAAAGTAAAACGGTTTAGTGCTTTTATTTCAAGTTGGATATATTTTTTATGGGAATGAGGGACATAATAGCAAGTGGGTCACCTAGTAGTAAGCGACTAATGGTGCCCATGAATATCTGCAACACAGAAAGGGTCACATTTGCGTAGTCTTGCCATGCCTTTAGGATGGAATAGAGTAAGGGTAGGGATATCGAGAGGAGGGGTAGATTATACGCCTCCAGATATCACTCTCACCAAAGGAAACTTAGCACGTATTTACACGCAGTTCGCTGCATGAATGGACCGGCTCTACTGGTGAAATATCACCGCCTCTCCGCATATCGTATATAAGTATAGATAACGTTATAGTATTATTCGAAAATTACACAAAACTCTTGGTAACAACCATTTTCCCCGCGCTTTTAAACAATTCACATTTGGCGTTTAAACCTACGTAACTGTAACGGCTGTGAATTGTTACGCAATAGTTAAAAAACTTTTAACTTAATTGGTCTGTTTTTGAAACGAATTGTATGTGCATTCTCAACGAGAACTGTTTTATTTTTATTTCAATATTTGGATTATTTACTATTCTATGACCATGACTACGAATTGCAGTGTTGTTTTTATACTTTGTGTGTGTGCTTTGTCTCTTGTGGTTACTGAATCTTTTGCCGAGTTATAATATTTTTGATGCATTAATTGTTTGGGAATAAAAAAAATTATACCAAATAAAATATATAATTGAATATTTGATTTCGTGACCTTGTTAATCTGGACAGTCATAGATTTTGGCTGATGACTTACTTTCCTGTACCAATAGTAATACTCGTGCAATTGCTATTGTTTCCAGTTTAATACTATTTAAAAAGAGTGTCTATTTTATTAATGAATTATTTGATCGGTTCTTTTCATGATGCTCCTACACTCTAAGTAGCTTATCGCGAATACGTCCTAACATTCTGTGGAGGTAATTTCCACACAGACATAACTATTTGTATGGATGTAAGGATCTTAGGATAATAGTAAGTTCATTTGAGTTGAATAACACAACACCATAAAAATTCAAAATATCTAGAGGATTATGTGAGTCACCTATAATCATATTATTATGAAATACTCTTAAGGACAGTAGTGTAGAAAGCTTTCCTCTATATCAAAAGGACACGATGGCACTCATATCAAGTATCCACCTTTTTTATTTACGCCAATTATTTGTGAAGGGCACGTTGTTATTCATATGTAGAGAGATATTCAGTTTCTCGAAATGATAGTTCTTAGATTATAAGATATGTGGCAGAGTGGTAGAGCCACACAGATCTAAGCACGAATGGGTTAACACGACTGGTGGAATACCACGACCTCTCAGAAAATCAACGTTGCATACTGCTGTTCGCAGAGTTAGGTATCCAAAGCCTCACGCCCTTACCATCTATATTCGCAGTGTAGAATGTGTAAGTCGAACTCGGAACCTTTCAAACAAAAGCCTTTATAACAAAAGACTAAGTTGCCTAAAAGTATAGAATTACAGAACAAATAATATACAATTCTTGTTTTGATCACGATCAATATGTTTTAAAATTTATAAAGACATGTCGGAAATTTTACCAACAAGAGCCTAACGGAAAAATGCGGATGTACCGTACACGTAGAATGTAAGAGAAATAATACATACCGTTTACGATGAAGGCAATATCCCGCGAAGCACTTTGTAAGCAATGAAAAATGAACAAGAGCCTGCTGTTTTAGTTTTATATTTTATAGTACTTTGGAATGTTGTAAGGAGGGATTTTTATTTTTCAGTACGACTTGTTACTATTTTTGTTACTTTTATATCTTTGATCTGGAATGTGGCAAGAGGCTATCTTAAAAGTTTTTATAATATCATGTTACTAATCATTAAATAGTAACAAAGTCGCTTTCCGCTGACCATCCCTTTATATCTTTAAAACAACTCAACAGATTTAGATGCAGTTTCATTTATAGATAGACGGTGTCAACGGGGTGATTTGTATCCATAGTTCATGAATAATAAAGTAATGAAAAAGTGATATATCCAAAATTTACTTATTTATTACTTTTGATGCGGAACAAAGTTGAATAAAACAGGTAAAGTATACACGTAGGTTCACCTTTGTTAACTAAAGAAATAAAAAGGTCTAATCGAACTTTTCATTTTCGTATATAAAGAATTCGATTCGACATTTATTTAAAAGCCTTAATATCAAGAGTAATTATAATAAAATTATTATAAAAAGCCATAAATATTTCAAATTTGAGTTGCAGTAGAAAGACGACTGGTATTGCAGAAGTTACGACAATTAGATGTTTGCCAACTGGTAAATTGCTAGCCGATTTGCTCTTTTTCCTATTATTAAAAATAAATCAAAAGAAGGCTTTCACGAATCAGCAAAAAGAAATTCATCTTATTCAAAATGTGTTCACGCGTTGACGTGGCTAAAACTCTGCGAAATGTGACTATACATTTCAGAACAAAAAAAAAGAAAAAACCAAATATATTTTTTTTATTTGAAAATTGTAATGGCAGATTTCTGTCGTGCCAATATTCATATACAACAAGCAGTATGATCACACACTAAGACATATATTCTTATGATGCTGTTAGATATCTTGAAATTCGACTGGCACATTAAACTTTACAGCATCTTGGCTAACTTAGTATTCAGTAAGATTCTTCAGTATTTCAATAACTTTATAACAAGTACCTATAAAGATTAAAATTGTGATAACAATGTTAGGTGAAGTTTCCATTGAGTTGCGTAATTGCTCTTATATAAATGTAAAGTATCTCAGTAAATTCAAAACCCTAAATTTTCAAAAGATGGAAGTATTTTCTGTAACTTCACATCTTTTTCTACCCAAGAGTTAATGCAGCAGCGGTTATGAATTCGACTCGCCAAGTTTTTTGCATCCTAAATGGAATAGGTGACGCAACCCATTGCTATACACCGGGCACAGCGTTTTTAAGTATCCATATTTATGGTACATAACTTCTGAAACGATTCCGAGAAATCATTGGTTTGAGCCCGGAATAGATCGCGCGACTTCTTGATTCAAAAGCGGGGAACTCAACCACCGAGACGACTGAAACTAATTGTTTTAATAAAATAATACACACACGCTACTTCTTACTGAGGTTTTTCTTATATTTAAAGAAAATAGAACAAGAAATAAGTTCAATAACAAACAGGAAAATGTCGCCGATTGTCGAAGGCAGGAAAAATATCACGATTGACGTTTCCAAAGATATAAAAAAATGGACAATCAAGAGGAAAAATCATATTTATTTCTAAGACTTTCGCGAATCTCACTCATTGATTAAAACAACTTTTAGGATTATATCGTGTTTATTTACCACTTATTTATATTTATTTCCCGACGTTTCGAACTCTTTACAGAGATCATTCATCATCATTCACTCGTAAAAATGATCTCTGTAAAGAGTTCGAAACGTCGGGAAATAAATATAAATAAGTGGTAAATAAACGCGATATAATCCTAAAAGTTGTTTTAATCAAGGAAAAATCATGCAGCGAATTTTTCTAAAGGTCTCTTAATTTATACACACATCAAGAGTATAATTCTCGTTGATTTAAATTAATAGTTTCCTCAACCTATTTCTATATTTCAATTGGCGTTACGAAAGACTTCTGCTTCTACTACTACGAAAGGTTCTACTACCTACATCTTAAAGCATTTGTGGCGTCATTTAATTATATACTAAATAATATACATATAAAATTAATTTGTATATTGTTAAAATATATTGATAGGATATCTATATATATTATATCACATATATATATCAACAAATAAATTATAATTTTATTTCCATGCCTAACAAATGGACAACCGATATGTATTCTATATAGATACTAGCTGACCCAGCAAACGTTGTCTTGCCGAAAAATAAAATTTAAAATATAGGGGTTGATCGTAGGGGGTTGAAAATTTAGGGTTGCATGTATTTTTGTATCCCGTATTATAAAAAAAATAAGAAACAGAAATATGTCGAAAAATTTAAAAAAAAATTGAGGGGTGGGCTACCCTTGTGATTTAGGTGGATGAAAAATAGATGTTATCCTATTCTCAGACCTACCCGACACGCACATAAAATTTCATGAGAATCGGTCAAGCCGTTTCGAAGGAGTTCAATTACGCACATCTAGACTCGAGAATTTTATATATTAGATTTAGACGCGCCGGCGCTGACCGCCGCGATACGCTAACGCAGTCTATCGCCAGTCGCCTCTCGATCGCTATACCCACAACAACTCATTAATCTATCGGTTGCCTATTTGTTGCATATACCTACTATATTACTGTTGTACTATACATTAGTGCAACAGTAATAATAATAATAATAATATACATTAGTGCTGTGTGGCGCCGGCTTAGAATACCGCCACCCCATCTCTTCCCGTGGGTGTCGTAAAAGGCGACTAAGGGAAAAGCTAGAAGAATGGGCAGCAGCATTCTCTCTCAAGACAATACAGCCTACTGCGATCGCCAACCCGCCTGCCAAGCGTGGCGATTATGGCAAAAACCCCCCATGTTTGCGCGGACCGGCAGTTGTGGCGCTCTATGGGGGAGGCCTATGTCCAGCAGTGGACCTCAAAAGGGCTTATGATGATGATGATGATGATATACATTAGTCTGTACTTTCTATCCTTGCTACTGAATGTCTTCTACCTCTCCTTCTATAATATCCTTGTGTTGTGGAACTATAACTTTAATAAACTATTACTGTCGTAAGTGTGTCTATTATTTGTGCCCGCTTACACACTAGTAAGAAACCACAACTAAACATTCAAGGTGTGACGGTATCGAAAATATTATGAAGGAACATATCAAGTGTTAGTAAACAATATACTGTGTGCGATTAACTTTCAAGTATATTGTTAGCTATATATTTCCTTACTAAACTATCTCCAGGCTCCACACTCTTTAAGCCAATATCCTCTAATATGAAATGTATATGTTATACCTACTAGCAGGACCTGCGAACTTTGTACCGCGTTATTATATATCATGACAACAAAAAAGCTTGTTTTATTCATAATAATATTATATAGTGTGTTGATAATATATAAAATAGCTAATGGCCAAACTACACACAATGTGCCAAGTGACCACTTTCTCTCATAACAACTTTGCCCCCCATTTTTACTTTCTTTGACGTAGAATTTCGGAAAATCTATTTTTATTTCTACATTATACAAATTACACACCATCTAAGGTTTGGGTGTCAATGATCCACAACTTAGACTGTGCGTTGATCAGTCAGTCAAATATTCAACAACAAAGCATTTTATGTAGATAGTTGACTTTCAATATCGTAATATTTTAAAGTGTTATGTCTGATTTCAATCATTTTAAAAGTGATCATTAGATACATAACAAAATATTTATTTTTCAATTAAAAATCAATACAGAGATATTGATAAAGTGCTCTGACTTTGAATGGCACTTGTACTTAATTTTAAAATGAGAAAAAGTAGATACTCACAGTAACGTGACTATAATAATTGGACATACGGTCTTGCAATTTTGTTTGTAGATATTAATATCATGGCCTGTCGCGACCAAAGGGCTGGTATATTCTTCGCATGCCATTCAGCATGTCAAGATGAGATGCAAAAAAAATGATTTCACATGGTCTTTTAATTGCTTAATATTTTTAACAATTTAATTAATTTGTTTTACCATCGTCACATAACATAACTTCACGCATTTTCTACCCAAAGGTGTAGGCAGCGGCTGTTATGCCTCGTTTCGACGTTATGTTTACGTCCCAAATGAAAAAGGTGGCGAACTTATTGCCATATCAGGCATAAAGTTTTCAGTCATTGATTGTCATTTCTAAAAGTCGTTGGTGTGAGTCAGGACTTGATCCCGCGACTTCTGGATTTAGAAGCGGGGTGCGCGACCACTGGGCCACCGAGACCATTTTTGAAAAGTTTACATACAAATATTCTCACTCGCTAACTTTCCCCTTTATAGTATTAGTAAGATATCACACATTAAAAAAATGTCTCGATAGCTTAGTGGTTGAGGATCCTTACTTCTGTGGAAAATATAAATAAAATAAAACCCTTGCACACACTTTTGATATCGAAGTTACTATTCCTTCTAATTTAAAGAAAATAAATCTAAATATTTCTTCAACGCTACACTAGTAATAAAGTGCAAATAACTCCTAATAATTTTGAATACGACTGTACTACAATGAATTGTCTGCCAAATACACATGTGAGTCTGTTTTTACATCAATGTTTTCTTACTTCCGACTAACATATCTTTATTTGTAACGAAATAGTATATAATATAGGAGATAACGGAGGAAAACTAATGTGAGGGGAACAGTATTAACTAGCCAATTATTAATTAATATTATTAATTAATTCATGTATATTAATCATCATTATTATTACATAGTATGAAAAAAAGTCGCTTTCCGCTGTCTGTACCCTTATATGCTTAGATCTTTGAAACTACGCAGTGGATTTTGATGCGTTCTTTTTAATAGACAGAGGGTGTCAACAGAGTGGTTTTAAACTACGATTTACGTATGACGTAAAAAAAATAAAAAGTGATACTTTTCGAGATTTAACACTTTAATTGCAAACGTTGGCTGAACCCTAAGTGATAGATCAAAACAATGTACTACATTATTATACACCTTCAAAATGCCTATAAAAAAGTCCGTGGTGTATGTCTATCTTTCATCTTCTGATGCGAAAATGAAATGAATGGATGGATGAATGTGTAAGAGTGGATATGAGTAAAAAGGGATATGATTATGATAAGTAATAGAATGGGGTAGAAAAGGAAGACAGATTGTCCAGATTGCAGTTATCGTTGGATAGAGTTAAGAGAATGCTGATGTTAGTATAGTTAAGACACAATCTTTGTAACTAAAAAAATGAAATGAAAAGTATTTTGTACGTATTTAATATATTTAAATATACCTATTTTAAATGTTCTTCTTTGAAATACATGATAAATGTAACATTTTAATATTAAATGAGAAATATTCATGACTATGAATTATTGTCGAATGTTTGTCTGTGTCTATAAGATGTTTTAGTCTTTGATCCGGTTCAATTATAAAAGTTCGATTATCAAGAGAATAGTGACTGTATTATAGACGAAATCTCTTTATCTTGTCTAAAGAAGTTGCCAATATCACATTCACTTGGGAAATGAACTGAGTTTAAGGTATATTGTCTTAGAAGAATTGGTTGGGATCTGAGATTATAACTTCAAAAGATACTTATCCGATTATAATTGACTGAATGTAAATGATTATTTGTGGCTACTATTAACCAGATATAGTTTTATTATATTGAATAAATATTACATAGCTTCTCGCCAAAGTCCTTGCCCGGTGGGCAGAGAAATCAGAGCATCTTTAGGAATGATTCTTAACGCAATGGCTTGTTTGCGTATCATAATGTCATACATGCTCTTCTTTTATTAAGGATTCTAACAATATTTTCCGTTAATAAATTAAACGGCCATTCTCTAGTCCTACATCTTTCCGCTTTTATACTCTACATTATCTACTTAGTCAATCTTGCATCATCAATTAATGTTTGTAGTATTTGTGCATGTCCAAACCATCGGATTAAAAAAATAAAAACACACAATGGATTAATACAATTTTTAATACCTTATACATATTTAATAAACAAAAATATTTATATTGAATACTCAGCGTCACCAAATTCAAATTAGAAAGATCACATCTCGAGAGACAATGTGACAATATGACAAGTATAATAATACTATATCATTTTAAAATCAAATGATTTCTACTTTACCTAATTAAATTTGTTCATTATTCCAATTATGATTCTAATATTAGATTGGTATGTTTTGTGAATTAAGTACAATTCTAATTATAGGCCTTTCGCTTTACCGACATATATATATGTCGGTGAGTGAACACAGTGGCGCCATCTTTATAGTATTCGTGAAATATAATATGATTGGAATGGAATTAAATTGAATGGAATTTTGTGATTGGAATGCAAACGATTTATTGATGATTAGTATGATTAAGTTAGCCAACTTTTAATGGATGGAGGGATTCACTGGCGAGGTGAACGCACAGCAACCAAAGCAGACCGAAAATCTTCTCTTTGACCTACGTTGGTAGTAGAGTATTGACGTTGAGACGCGACAGTAATTGCCGATGGAGAAATAATACACACTGCAATATGTTACAATAAAAATTCTGCTGATAGACAAACAGAACACGGTGTTCATCGGCCAGCTCTCGGTCCAGTTGTTTGGCTCTATTTCCGACCTACACATAGCAAGTAACCAATCGGTATCATTTTATTTTAAATCTATGCGTAGAAGTTTCGAGGTGAAACAAAGTTAAATTATAGGTAGGTATCTAAATTCTCTTTACGATATTGCAATGTTGTAAATATAACAGTGGGTCGTTATTTTGTTACCGACCCCAGAATTTTTTCATTTTTATTTTCCCATAACCCATTTATTATGCTTTGTTCAAACATTCGGAATCCAATGAATTTTAATTGAATCATCGAGCGAGATTTAATATTAGCTTCAATTATATTTTTTTGTATGGAAAATTTATGGTTTTATGCATTTTTGTATGCTGTTTCATATTATTTAAAAAAAATGTCTAAATCACCAAAAGTAATATTTACAACGTTTACAATCACAGTGCTAAATTTCCAAAATTAACAATTTTTCTTTACTACATTACACATACAACCCACCTAGTTGACACCGTCTATCTATTAAAAGAACCACATTAAAATCCTTTGCGTAGTTTCAAAGATCTAAGCATATAAGGGGACAGATAGCGGATAACGACTTTGTTTTATGCTATGTAATGATAATATTTTGACGTCATATTTATTAAATTAAATTTTCGCACAAAGATTTCCTGATAATAATTCTGTTTTAGAAATCCAATTAATTAAACGTAATTTAATATCGATTCGATGAGAGGTATCCGGATCCCGGTATCGGGGAAAGGGGATCGAGCTTTGGGGATGCTGTTCCCTCTTCCTTAAAGGACGACAAGGCACCACGATGTTCATGGGAGGTCAGTAATTGCTTATCAGTTACCATAAGGTTGCTTGTTTGCCCTCCTTACCCATAAAAAAGCCGTATCTTTTCGCTAATCTTTAATAGGCACATAAAGCGCCGAATATTGAACTATTATTATATTTGCATATATACATAATTTCACGCCAAATCCCTTGCGGGGTAAGCAGAAAGAATGGAGCGCCATAAAGCACGATTCTTACACACCGCACTCGCTTCGTTGACTTTCATAACTCTTCTCATATACGCGCGTCGATTTTCGAGGCTCCTAACATGACCTTCCTTCAGAACACTTTTATACATACACATTATAACATAAACACGCTTGTACCCCATGGTGGAGAACAGAGGCTTTATTTTTCCGCCACCTAGAATTCTGACAAACATACATCTTGCGGAGTTCACTCAAACTCAACTCTCACTCAACTCATTCACTTCAATTTTGGTTAACGAATTGTTAACTTTGTCACGTTAGCTAAGTTTTAATACACGACCGGAATTGATACAATTAAAAATATAATGATTATAATTTTTGTTTATGCACAATGACTAACTGAAACCTTTTAAATGTGTACAAACACATTCACGTCTCGGTGATCCAGTGGTAGAGCAACACGCTTCTGAACCAAGAAGTCGCGGGTTCGGAACCTGACTTACACTATTGACTTTTCGAAATTAATTTCGAAAGTTATGTGTGATAAATATCGATGACTGAAAAGTTTGTGCCCGGTATGGCAATAGGTTCGCCACCTATTCCATTTGGGACGGAAACGTAAATATACCATCGGGTAGAAAAAGGCATCAAGTTATTTGGTACGCTATATTTATAACTCGAAAATTCGTTTGATGTTTAAGTTATGTCTAATATTATTTGTGGCCATTAGCGTGAAGTATTTAATGTCCAATTTTAAGTACATCTTACAAAAATCAAAGTTGCTTGTGATAACAGTCCTTTAGGTATTTGATTGATGTGTTATAATTTATTAACTTAAATAACCACGATAAGTATCTCAATTTATATCCATAAATAATTTGCTTTTTGAATATTTCAGTTGTTTTAATAAGCCTTACAAATAATTTAAACAACATTTTTTTTTATTAATTATAATTATTGTAATCTAATTTTGAATAACACCCTCTTCTTAGCATTATTAGGGAGTGGATATTATAATTTGCAGGACTTGATTTTTCGAATGTTAAAAACATGAACTTATATAAACATATTTCATATGGTATATGTTGTTTTAAAAGTAATACCACGACCTCTCAGAATACTGACGTAAAGTGGCTCGCCACATTAAGCTCGTTGTGAGTTGTATCTGGAGGCCCATTCTCTTTCTCCGTATTTTTCCACCCCAATCCCAACTCCTATCCCACCTTAATGGCCCGTATTGCAGGTATAACACTTTGCAAATGTCCATGGACACCGCTAGTTACTTACTCCCAGATGACCCCATTGCTCGTTCTCGTATCCCATTGAAAAAAATGGTGCGATGAATCAGTCGTATAAATTATTACATGTCAATAACACCGTAACGCCACCTATGGCCATGTAATCCCAAGTATCGCCCTTAGACGGCCCGGATCGCCTCAGACCTGAGTGCGGAGTGGGGCACTGAGTTATTAATCATTCCACCTAATGTCATGCATTATTAATAAAGTATAGTGACGTTGGCAAAACTCCATATATCACTATTAATCGAAGCTTCACGCTTCACATTTATGATGATGGATCATCGCTCCTGTTGTCAGTTTGTTCCATGGGGAGTTCATGACTGGCATATGAATATGGCAGTATTCCATTCGCTCCTATCCAATTTACCCACAGACAAATTATGAACGTTTTAAAATATTGAACTATATGTAACTAGAATTAGAAGACCAAAAAAATTATTGTGTTTAGACATAATTACCGCTGCCTACACCTTCGGGTATTCAGAGCGTGGGGTTACTAGAAATATATTCATTTTTATTTAACCGAAAGGTAAACAATTAATGATTTGAAGCAGAGACCCTCAAGCGGCATAAATACAATAATCTCTTGGGTGATTGTGTGTTTAAGCCGTTCGGGATCGATACACTTGGTCCATTGGGGCCAAGTGCACATAAATTGTATTTTTTATGGTATAGGAGGGCAAGGAGGGCAAACGAGCAAATTGGTCAGGTGACCAACTGGCTCATCATCAGGTGATGGTAAGCAACTTTTCACCGCCCATGAACACCGTTATGCGTTGCCGTCCTTTAAGGGAGTAGAAGGGGAAAGGGGTTCGGGCCTCAGGATACCTATCGCACCGAACGAAACGCAAGCCACTTCACGCGGATATTCTAAGAGGTCGTAGTATTTCACCGGTCGAGCCGGCCCATTCATACAGTGAAATGCAATCTGAGCACATTACCCGTTGACAACGATGCGATCATTTTTATTTTATTCTTTTTATCTAATACTCTGTAAATAAAAGGTATAAGTTGGTTAAGGTAAAATATTTCGCCTTTACTTTTCCAAGACAATTAATGAATATAAATACTTTACCTAGCAATATTATATTAAATAAATATAGCAGAACTATACTTTATTTATTTTACATTTGATGGCTGTCAACAATATTTTTGTCCAGCTCATGGTGGTAATTGGTGGCGTGCTGTTGTTAATTAAGATATGGTGTTAGAGTCAACACCTCATTTACAAGTTCATTATGTATATTAATTGCTACACAGATGGACGTACAATTTGTTATATTTTTATCATGATTAATAGAGCAGTCTCGTGGTAATGCGGTAGTGGCACCCCGCTTCTGAATCCAGAGTCTCCGGTTTATGTTCAGGCACACACCAATATTTTTTTTGGAAGTTACTTACTTATTTACCTTCACGCCAAGCCCTTGCTGTGTAGGCAGAGGGAACAGAGCGACGTAAGGCACGATTATTACACACTTCACCAGCTTCTTCGACTTTAATGTAGGCTCGTCAGTATTTAAGGCTCTTGACATTATCTTCCGCTAAGACACGTTAAATTTTGTCATGAAGTGTGTTGGGGCCATATTTGTCCCCTAGGATGGAGAAGAATGTCCGCGTTTGCCCTAAATAGTAGTATTGCCCTGAGCAAAAGAGTATGATAGATTTGATTTTGATAGATAGTCGTCTCCGAAATACTCTAAGGGATACAAGAGCCTACAGAGGCCCCACTCTTGATACGGACCACTACCTGGTGGTAAGCCGATTCGTGGGCCTTTTCAAGAAGTGGAGACACTGGCGAGTGCGTACCCATTTCGGAGAGCTTGAAAGGATAAAATGTGAGAAATTAGAAGATGAAAATGTACGGAGTATGTATGTAGGCCTAGTCAGTAAAAGACTCAATGAGACGAGTCTTTCTGACCTAGGTGTTGAAGAATGCTGGGAAAGAATGAAAGAAAGTATAGTGAATAGTGCAAAAGAAGTATGTGGTAGTGCAAAGAGGCATAAGATTCTGAGAGGTGACGCCTGGTGGGACGCGGATGTGAAATCCAGCGTCGAAAGAAAGAAAAAAGCATGGTTGGATTATGTCTCAAGTTTGAACCAGAATGATAGTATGACAGAGAAAAAGTATGAGAGCTACCGCCGCTGCAGGAATGTTACCAAAGCCTTAGTGAAAGAGAAGCGTGAAAGACTTGTTGCGAATGAGGAAGTGAGGTTGACGGAGAAGTTCGAGGCGAATAACAAACTCTTCTGGAGGGAAGTTAGAAAGTCTCGGGGTTCTTCGTCATCATCCAGAATGGATAAAATTATGTCTAAGTTTGGTGACATTCTTGCAAACCCAAGCGATGTATTGGGCAGGTGGAGTGAGTATTTTGGGGAAATGTACGAGTATGTTCCGGATGTGGGCGCCGCGAGTGAGCCTACGGCTGACACCGCTGCGCCAACATCTGATGAGGACATTACTATGGAAGAGATTGAATGGTCGATACGAAGTATGAAAAATGGTAAGGCAGCTGGAATTGATATGATGTCTGCTGAAATGATCAAACACGGTGGATCCTGTGTCCGGGACGCTTTCCTGACCTTGAGCAATCTGTGCTGGAGGTCGGGTAAGGTTCCCATGGACTGGAGGCGCGCTGTCATCGTGCCCTTGTATAAAGGTAAGGGATCACGTATGCAGTGCGCCAGTTACAGGGCCATCAGTTTGATCAGTATAGCAGCAAAAGTGTATGGGAAAATTATTGAAAGGAGAATGAGGGTGATATCTGATGGAGTGTTGTGGGAGGCTCAGGGTGGTTTCAGAAGCGGACGAGGGTGCATGGATCAGATTTTTTCTCTCCGCAACATCGTGGAGAAACAACTGGCTGTTAACCGGAAGGTTTTCTGCGGTTTTGTGGATCTGGAAAAAGCGTTTGACAGAGTGTTACGAAAGGATCTGTGGGATATACTCCCGGGCCACGGGGTGAGCGGAGCACTGCTGCGCGCTGTGCAGTCCACTTATGAGGGCTGCACAGCGTGTGTGCGTGTTGACGGCGGCTTGTCCCCCTGGTTTGACGTCAATATCGGCGTCAGACAGGGTTGCGTGCTGTCCGCTCGACTGTTCATCCTGTACCTGGACAGTTGTCTCCAGAGAATGAGATCGATGGATGTAGGGATGCGAATGGGTGACTTAGTTGTGAGCTGCCTGCTTTACGCAGATGACGCCGTGCTTCTAGCCGAATCGCCGTCGGACCTGCAAACACTAGTCACTACTATGAAAGATGATTGCATGATTAAAGGCTTGCAGTTGAATGCGACGAAAACGAATATAATGGTGTTTGAAAGGGAGGAATCCAGAACAGATGCAAGGATAATGGTTGATGATGTAGTGCTGGAACAGGTGAATGAAATTGTATATCTTGGATGCGCTTTTAGCAGAGATGGAAGGTACACCGCGGATGTAGAAAGACGAGTGGCGATAGGATATTTCCTATCGCCACTCGTCTTTTAAACGGAGTGTTGGGCAGATTCCTGGGCGCAAAAAATATTAGCAGAAAGGCCCAGTTAGCAATCCACAATGCAGTCCTGATCCCAACACTAACTTATGGAAGCGAGAGCTGGGTATGGCAGAGTGTGCATGAAAGTAGAATAAACGCGGTAGAAATGAGGGCTCTACGCAAAATCTGCGGAGTGACTCTCGCTGACCGCGTAGAAAACAAGGTTGTAAGGAAGGAAGTTGGTTTGAAAGAGAGTGTCGGTGTAAAAGTAAGAAAGGGCATGCTCCGATGGTTCAGACATGTAGAAAGAATGGTTGACGCAAGACTGACTAAGCAGATATACAATGCAAAAGCGGACGGATGTAGGAGTCGAGGACGGCCAAGACACACATTCCAAGACCAAATAGAACGTGTTCTGGAGGAAGGTGATGTTAAGAGCCTCAAAAACCGACGCGCGTGCATGAAAAGAGTTATGAAAGTCAACGAAGCGAGTGAGGTGTGTAAGAATCGTGCCCTATGGCGCTCTGTTCTCTCTGCCTACCCCGCAAGGGATCTGGCGTGAAGTTATGTATGTATGCCCTTAGTCAATTTTGCATCATCCTTTTGTTCTATATGTCGGAACGATCCTTACTTTAATTCCGACATTTTCTGGAACTCATTAGCCATAAATATTAATCGGATATAAATTACAATGGATGCAACGACTAAGATGGTATGTGCCGAAACACCCTCTATTACAGGGAAACATAAATTAAAGCCGTGATGAAGCAAGTTCACATCCTATATAATTAGATGGCAATGAGACGGCACTTAAAATATGAAGCAAAAATAGTATCGGTGAACCTTCCTTAAGGAATACATAATAGACGTAGTAATATATTCTTCTCTTTTGAATCCCCTTAAAAATCAACATATTTCGTTAAAAAAAAGTAGAATAAATTGCAAAGATTTTTTGTTTGTAATATTTTCAATCAAATGAGTCAATAAATATTTCTGAATGTACATGCTTCAGGGCGCTTCTCTTATTAAAAGATTTACAAAGCACCTAATTTAGTTGTTACGAAGAAGAGTGGTCAATTTTGTTTAAAAGTATTCAACGGTAAAACCATAAAATTTCTTAATATAATATGTAAGTATTATCTGACATAAATATTATTTTAGAACAACTTGAGTATAAACTTATGGTATCTAATTTTATCTACTAGCTAACCCGGCGAACTTTGTTTCACGTCAAAAGTACTTTGTGAAGGGCTAAATCACTAAAAATATCGCTTTTTTTCCCCACATTATAGATGAATTATAATTATATTATTACATAAAATCCACCCCGTGGACACCATCTATCTATTCAAAAATCTGCATCTAAATCCATTGCGTAGTTTCAAAGCGTCGTAGTTTCTCTTGACAGCGCGCGGTCGTAGCCGCCCCACCCTGGGGAGCCAAGCACCCGAGGACGAGCCCTCCTCGTAAAATGGGGGGGGCGACGGCAGGGTGGTCCAGAGGGCTGAAGCACTATCCTTGACCACCTGAACGCCGGAGAATGGGCGCCGCGAGGTTTAGTGGGTAACCCTGGAATCGGATTGCATTTTACTGTTTTGGGAGTCCCACACTACCCCCTGCCGGCCCTAGACGGGAGGTGTGCATAAAGCATTTCTTCGTGTAAAAAAGGGCTACTTAACCATAAAAAACATGGCTACTGAGATTGCAGTAGGTAAACTACTAAGCTGCTAAATCTTTTGATTCAAATTTGAATCAATTCCCCTTATTTCCAGATACTTGTATCATCGCAGCATAACCAAACAGGAACACGTATAAAGTCAAAACTTTTTTTGCTTTGAATGTAATCCACGAATGTAACTTGTCGAATATTACGGAAAAAATACAATATAAAAACGTACCATATCAGTGGTTTGGAAGTCAAGCACCCTGCTTCTGAATCAAGATGTTGTAGGATCTAATCTGGGCTCACTTTAATTACTTCTCTGTATTATTTTCGGGAGTTTTGTGTGATAAATATGACGATGACTGACACCATAGTGTCCGGTATTTGGCAATAGGGTATTACCACCTATTTTAATTGGGACGAGAATCGGCGAGACGGGGATTAATAAACGCTTGGGTAGACAAAAGCATGAAGTTATAAAAAATACAATAATATTAATTCGATAGACTAGGTAAATTCAAACAAACAAGCCACTTTTATAGAACACAAATAAACCGTTAAATGAACTAACAATATTTACGAATTAAATTGATTTGCTTAATGAAATCAACAGCAAGATTATTAAATTGTTGGCCGTGCCCACGAACAAATATTCATTCATTAGAGTTACATTCAAATAATTTTGAAATTTTGGCTTTATCCCCTCACGAAACAAGCTTAGCAGCGACGAATTTGCAAGGCAACGATGTTTACTAAGCATTTAAAAATATTAATAGGACAAATGTAAATTAGTATTAGGTACTCTTATTACCGGAATGTGATTGGAATATATTTTTAATATCAATCAGGGTCTGATACCACGGTCATCCAGATGTGAGGTCCAGGATCCAGGTGTGTGATGAAAATCACCAGACTACTTCAAGTAGCCTTCTAAAAATAAAAAATCAAAATCCATTCTTCATAGTTTATCCAGGATATACTCGTTTCATTAACTTATTTTCATTAACATATTAACATTTTCATTAACCAACAAATATTTCCTTTTTAACATATTTGTATAGATAAACTTAGATATGTATATGAAAAAAACAAACTATCATTTATCTACGCCATGCTGTTTAGAAATTAAGAGATTTTATTTTATGTCCGAACATTAGGAATAATATTGGCTAACCCGACAGAACTTGTCCTGCTTTATATACCAAACGATATATATCGATATTATACAAAATAAAAAATTAAAGACAAATAAAAATGTTCTTTCAAAATAAATAAAATAACTTAATTTCTTTTAAAAATCTCAATCCAATCCAATATCCAATAAAGTTTATTTAATTTCACAATTCGAGTAGGGTTTAGATTTGCAAATAAGCAATAGTTCATTTAAATCGATCCAGCCGATTAGGAGGAGCTCACTGACCACGTAAGTACAAATGAATTATGTGTATAAAGACCTCTTTATTCTACTTCAAGATATTATTGGTTATTTCTACAATATAGATCTGCCTGAAACAATATTGATATAAGAATAAAATATATTCACCAAAATGTACATATTTTGTCATTTTTTCTAACACCGATAAGTAATGTAATATTCACAGAATTGAGTAGAGAGGAAAAACCGGATTTAGAAGAGCTTTCGCTTATAGTTTTACCTGAGCTTTGAGTTGGGAAGCGCAGGTCTCAAGTTATATTTGAGTTTAATATGAGAATACTCTTGAGAGATCGTCGACCAGAGCTACCTTGAGTGTCTTTTCCAATTGTTCTGCACACTATTGTATGCTTTGATTGCGTATTCCTTACTGTACTTTAAGGATATTTCAGATGGTTTTTTTTTTGTGTACATTAACATAACACAACTTCATGACTTATTCAACCCGAAGGTGTGGGCAGCGACTGTTAAGCTTCGGCTCGTAGTTAAATTTACGTACCAAATGGAATAAGTGACGAAACCTATTGCCATACACCGGGCACAAAGTTTTCAGACATCGATATTTATCACACATAACTTCCAAAAAGAATTGCGAAAAGTCATTGATGTGAGCCCGGATTCGAACCAACGATCTGTGAACTTTTTATCGCTTCATTTCAATATAACTACTGTATTAGTTTGAGTAATAGAATCATTTTCCTGCCTTTATCCTACTCAAAGTGGGGGTGGCAAAACATGTCGTCCTTTCGAACTCTCCATCTTGTCAAAAGTTTTGCCTGTGGTTTTATGACCCGCCGCTTGCTTGAGGTCAATCCTCCTTAGAATTAATAAAATAATGATATATTAAACTTGTTAGCCTAGGATTTCTAAGAATAGAGTTATATGATTTGGAGACCTTTAAGAAAGGAGTGTATACCCACTTAAGGCCTCTTCGGTGTAACTGGTATCCATGGTCGGTACAAGTTGTTTTCCACCAGATCACCGCTTGGACTTTCGTTTTCTCATTAAAATGAATGAAATCACAATATTCTGCGTATAATACAATCAAAAAATCTGATCCTTCCCATCTCACTTCCGACCCCTTCCATATCCCATTGTAAGGGCCGGTAATACAACTGTAAAGCTATATGAGTTCAGGTGTCCGAGGGCAGCGTTTGTTGCTCACTATCAGGTGACACGCTTGCTCATTTGCCGCCTACACCATAAAAAAAAATAACTTTCATGATTTTGGATTCTTACCCGTAATTTCTCAACCAAAAATCGTACTTCTAAACCACTTAACTGTCAACAAACGCAATCAGCTCGTCGTACTCAAATATTTTCTTATCTTAGTGTGTAAACAGTCCTTTGACTATATATGTCAACAGTATCCGAACCGTACTCACTATTTGTTCTCGGTTAGTTCAAAGTTAAACACAAACTTCCATACCTCTGGCTGACTGGAAAAGAGCCTTATACACTCAAGGCATATCTAAAGGAAAGCTGTTAATAGAAAACTTTTGAGACAGCATAATTGAGTCTAATTAAATTAAACTCCGGATAACTCTAAAATCAAACGCAGCATAAGTGACTTCTCGATAGATCGTTGATATTGCAGAAGCGAATCAAGAAGTTGTGCGACCAAAACAGAGGTGCTGTCAATAAATTATCGAAACTCTCTTCGGAAGTTATTTATAAATGTAAACAAAATAGAAGTTTCTGATTCTAATATTGAAATAACTACTTTGTCTACATTCACATGAACATAAATATATGGTACGGTACATACTCCAATATATCATTTTTTACAATGTATGTCGCAGTCGCAGCAGTCTCGGTGGCGCAGTGGTCGAGCACACGGCTTCTAATCTAGAGGTCCTTGTTCGATTCCAGACACTGGCTCACACCAATGACTTTTCGAAATTATTTTCGGAAATTATGTGTGATAAATATCGATGACTGAAAACTTTGTGGCAATAGGAGTATGGCAATAGGTTCGCCTATTCCATTTGG
Source organism: Euproctis similis (assembly GCA_905147225.2). Lineage (NCBI taxonomy): Eukaryota > Metazoa > Arthropoda > Insecta > Lepidoptera > Erebidae > Euproctis > Euproctis similis. Next base: position 22,202,841 of record LR990106.1, read on the forward strand.
GACGTAAACATAACGGCGAGACGAGGCTTAACAGAGGGTAACAAAAGGCGTGAAGTTATGTTATATATGTTAAAATGTATGTCTGTTTGCTTTTTTGTCTGTTCTGTTCTGAAATGGCTAAAATTTTACTTTTTTTTAATATTTTTTCTTTCGTGGCGAAACACTACTCCAATATATCATTTTTTACAATGTATGTCTGTTTGTTTTTTTGTCTGGTATGAAATGGCTAACCATTTACTTTTTTTAGATATATTTTCGTTCGTCTCGAAACACAGTTCCTCGGGTCAGCTAGTGTATAATATATAAATATATATATATCGATGAATGACATCATTATGTCCTGTAATAAGTTCTTTCAATCTGTACCGTGAAAGTTCGGCGATTTGAGGATAAAAACAGTTGTATTTATTTATGGATTTAGGGAAACCAGCACGTGACTGCGAATATGGTAAGCGAGTTATATATAGCTCAAAGATATTGAGATTCGTCACAAAATATGGACAAACACGGTGACTAAGGATAAGATTCGTAAATACCAAACATTTATAAATATTATAACATAATTTTATTGAAGCGGAAGGATATAGGAGTCGAGGATGGTCACGGCATACTTTTTATAAGAATAAACTTGTCCTTGCTGTAGGATTTCAGGCGCCTTAATAATGGGACTTAAATTTAAAAAAAAAATCAAGTAGTTTTGTTATTTTGATTACATGGCAACATTATTGCATTATTTTTTTGTGATAAAATGATTACTTAATTGGCCATTATAACCGCTCACTACTGCCGTATGTTTGTACAAGTGGCGTATTATAAAAGAAAAACATGGGAACAGATAGGAATAAAATTATCTAAATGAATAAAAAATAATTTCACTCGAATAAGGAAAAATGTAATTTCATTGCGATGATGCGTCAACATTACTCGTGTACATTTCATCTTAACACATTAAACGTAGACAATATCAGTAATGAAAAGCAAACACGGAATTTTAACGAAATTCCCTTCAACAAACATTATGCAAATAGAATGAAAATAGGCAATTTCTTTGAGATAAATTAGTTGTTTTTTTTACGTACAATTTATAAGAAATAATCTAGATTTACTTTAAGGGCAAGTAATGAACACAAAGTTGATAAACTGCATAATATTTTTGAGAACAACTGTTATCATCAACAAGAAGGTAAGAAGAGCGTTTGTGAACATTTATATTTATTTGTTTGTTTTTATACTTAATGCCCTAAATATTCTTAACAATAAAAGAAAATCAATTAATAAATTTCCACAGGATAACAACGATGGGTAGTGACGGGTACGTCAAATAATATTTGTATTTTTTTAATCTTTATACTTCATTAATTAATAAAAAAATTCTAGAACATGTTTTTTTTTATTGACGTTCATATTTTCACGGACACGCCAGCACTAGCATTTAGTGCTAGTTAGAAATTAACAATAAACACTTTCATTTTTTCTCACTTTCAATTTAAATTAAAACTCTTGCGCTGGAAAGTATAAATGATAAAAATCCAATCTAAACAAATCTAAGTCAATTCTCTATAAAATAGTAAGTGTAAAAAAGAATATGACTACTGTTCTAGTCAAGTATAACTGAAAGAAAAATCTCCTATCATTACATATTATAAAATAAAGTCACTTACCGCTGTCTGTCCCCTTATATGTTTATTATCTTTAAAACTACGCAACGGATCTTGATGCGGTTTTTTTTAATAGATAGAGGATGTCAACGGAGTGGTTTTTATCAATAATTCATGTATGATGTAGAAGAAAAAATTGGTAAGTGCAAAATTTACTTCTTTATTATTTTTGATGCGGATCTAAGTTCGCCGGGTCACCAAGTATTTAATTACATTATTTAGCTATCTTGGAATAGAGATATAGTAAGACTAATTTTTCCTCTTAAATAAACTCCAAAATCTTCCCTAGATCATCGGTCTACCTTCAAATGAGTTAAACAATATTTCGGATCTCGAAGATATTAAGCTTTAAATGTTAATTATTTAATTTAGATGCTAATCTGCACACAATTACCCCGGATACCATCATAAATCACGAGTGAGACACTAATGTCACCTCTAAATTACAATATTTAATAACATAACCTTAGGCAGTTTTAAATTATACCAATTATTATCTCAGTTACATCTGTTAACGAGTTTTACCTCCAAACACGAATTGTAAGTACTTAAAAGGTCACTTAAGGGACAATGCTATGATGGCAATATTGGATGATAATTATTTTGTTTATTATTCATATTAAATCACTATTTATAACCTTAACGTGAGTCATTTATAATAATTATAGAAAAAATAGATTTTTCCCGATTTATCGCAACGCAACACGTATTGATTTGGTCAAATATTTGGTATATAGAAACGAGATAAATCTGCCTTCACTGTCGAGTATTAAAACCTACTTACAATCACGCCTTTTTTACCCAAAGGTGTTGACAGCAGCTGTTAAATGTCGACTTGCAGAACTCGATGGCAGAACCTATGGTCAACCACGGGGCACAATTTTGTCAGTCATCGATATTTATCACACATAACTACGACAAAAATATTGTTATGAAATCGATCCTGCGACTTCTGGATACAAAAACACGCGCTCGACCACAGGACCATCAATACTATTTATTTGTCTTGTATTAGATACTACAAAGTTACTACAATAAATGTATATTGTTATGTACTGTAGCTTACGGACGCAGACGAAAATCAATTGATCCGTAACTGAAAAGTAGTAAAATAACGTAACGTAAGTTCCTTTTTCTACCCGAAGGTGTAGGCAGCGGCTGTTAAGCCTCGTCTCGCCGTTATGTTTACGTCTCAAATGGAATATATGGCGAATCTATTGCCATACCGGGCACAAAGTTTTCAGTCATCGATTTTCATCGCACATAACTTTTGAAAATAATTTAGAAAATTCATTGGTGTGAGCCAGGATTTGAGCCCGCGACTTCTTGATTCAGAAGCGGAGTGCTTGACCACTGGATCACCAAGACTTTTTTAATGGTTTTATATACCGAGAAACTTTTTGTCATATAAAATTAACCGTCAAGATAATTAAGAAGATCGACGCCATTACGTTGAGTTCGCAAGGGAAATACCATTTGGCGAGGATTTGATGAACGCTTGCTGAAAGTTCGCCAAAGTTGGACACACTTTTGCAATTAGACCAAGTGGTTCCGTGTTTGATGGCGTCTACAAATGTCTGTCAGTCGTTAGCTTGCAACTTGAAATTGTATGTTTGACATTTGTGGTCTTGTTATCGGCAACAGGTGTGACAAAGCATGATAGATCAATCTACTGAGCAACTTACGATAAAGATGAAAATAATATGCTTTTTTTGTACTACACGTACGTAGAATCGTTTTATAATCGTAGATATTGATAATCTAGAAATGTACATACAGATACTTTGATGATAACAGATATTAAACATACAACCAAAGTTAATGTTTAAAAACTGTCTTATAACTCCGTGTTTTTTAAGGGGTAGGAGAGCAAATGAGCATGCGTGTCACCTGATGGTAAGCAACCAACGCCGCCCATGGACACCAGCAACACATATAGTGTTACTGTTGCGTTGCCGACTTTTAAGGGATAGGGAATAGGGAAGGATGGGGAAGGGGGGTGGACCTCCGGGTTCCGCTCTCACCGAACGAAACGCGGCATGGGCCACTCTACGTCGATCTTCTGAGAGGTCGTGGTATTTCACCGGTCGAGCCGGCCCATTCATGCAGCGAACTACTTGGCTCTACCACAGTTTTCAGAGCTGATCTAATTTAATTAAAGTACGCTTATGTTAATCCCGCTAATAAGTCAACAAAATATTTATTGGTCTTCAAAAGACGCTAAGTTCATCAAGATAGCTGGTCATTTAAAGAAAGAAAATTATAACCCTTCATTAAACTATGTAATTATCATAAGAAACTAATTAAGATTCAATCGTGCCAAAAGGACTCTTCGAACTTATTTAAAGGACACAAAAGTGGACAAAGTTAATAACAAAAACTGGCCCGTCTTTCTGCAAGATTGAATAATTTCTGTCTATTTACACAAATTGCTTAATTCTGGAAAGTGATCGGAGGTACTTCCCGACCGTAAGATGTACGCTATCTTCCTACATTCCACACTAGGTTTAATTATATTCAAACAAGTCATAAGATATAGCGTGCATAGCGTGTGTTCGCTTAAGTTTTTCTAAAATATGTATTAACTACTAGCTGACCCAGCAAACGTTGTCTTGACAAAAAAATAAGTTTGTAAATAGGGGTTGATCATAGGGGATTGAAAATCTAGGGTTATATGAAAAATTTATATATTTTTGTATAAGTTATATATTTTTGTATGTTTTTCAACATTTTGGCGGATGAAAAATATATGTTGTCCTATTTCCCTTCCCTTTTAAATACTTTCGCGTATTAAGGGTGGGTACGAGTTTACAGTTATTATACTTTTATGTTTTTTACCCTTTTTATAACTTCAAGCGTAAATAGTGTATCCACAAATTAGTATTTACTGTGCCTAATCGTATTTAACCAGGTTAATGGAGGTTAAAGATAATTAAGGACTAATTAATGTGAACATGATGAAGTCTTACCCTTATACAATTTAACACAATATTACCTACAAAAAAGTTCTATTAATCATGTGGGCTGAAAAGTTTCACTTAGGACAAATCATCTCCCGCTGTGGCCAATCTTTCAACAACAACTCATTATTTTATGTCTTATAAAAACTAAATTAATATTAATCATCGTAAATTTACAAAAAATGATTTGTACGTACAAACACGCATTATAAGTGACTGGAAAACTAAATTAATATAAAAAGGGAAAACAATTTTAAGAAATCGAATCTGCTATTGAATATTTATATGTTATTTTGAAATGGAACTTCATATGCGACTTGCATTCATTTATCGCCTTTAACGCCCATGAGTGGGCGAGGGTGAGTATTATATTATAGTAGTATAAAACCGGTCAATATAATAACCAACTAAGAAAAATTCTTAAGCATGATTTTTACGGTACATAGACATTAAGTAACGAGTGGTGGTACTATAATAGATATTACAAAGATAAACTCAGTTATTTTTGATCCGAGTAACTCACGGGATCCATAGAGCTACCTTTATTTATATAAAGGTAGCTCGAAAATCCATTTATATCGCAATATTATTGATAATAATTATATAAACAAATGTGCTAAAATATAATAATATTTATTTTCAAGTACATCGTACAAAACGCGTATGATGAAACCATACCTCGCAATGAAAAAGGCATATGTAGTCACTTTTTTTATGTACTTTGGATCTACTAGGTACGTATAGAAGATATTTTCCATTCTCCGCCATACATTTATAACTTATATTGGCGCGTCAGGGTGTAGCATAAAATCCAATTCAGGTAACACGACCCCCAGGCAATCTGACTTGTGAGAAACTTAATCCTCTACTAATTGCAACATAGTTTTAGTGAGATTGAATAGCAATTCCTCCGTGATGGTGCACCTTCACCTGTTCATTAGCAGTCATGATTAAATGGAGATTGAAATGCAAATGTCATATTCCTTGTGCACAACACATAGCTACGTTATAATTAAGTCTTAGGCTGTAATATCAACATTTACTATTACTCTTGTTTTAATATTTGTTATTTCGAAGAAAGAAGCCGTTCCTAATATTGCAAATTCGAGGTCAAGAAGGCGTCTAAAATTACCCATGGCTGAACTAAATGTGGCCAACCACAATACCGTGGAACCAAATAAATGATATACGAATAATACGACGTGCCGATGCATAACTGTTGCTCCTTACCTCTTCTGATTTTAAGAGTTAGAATGTATAAAACACTATTTCCTAAAAGTAAAACAATATTTATTAAATCCATTAACAATTTTTACACAGCACAAAATATTTTCTGACAAAATACACATAATATTTTTTTATATAAAATAATCTGTTCGCTTTGGTATGTTACGTATATAATGTTGATAAAAGTCCGCTTTTAGGTGTTACTATATTGATGAAAAATAATTCGCAGAAGTAATAACGGCGATCTTTGAAGTTCGCTACAAAATAAATATTCATTTCATTGAAAAACAAAATAAACGTAAAAAGAGTATATCAATTATTAATGTGAATCAAAAGCAACATTACACTTTTTTTTAATCACGCACTAAATATTATCAAAAACAAAAATTGTTTCAAAATCGTAACGCTTGAATAAAAATTCACGTTCGAACATGTCTCTCTGCAATCTCTTGGTAAAGTTATTAACTTCATAAGACAAAGTACTAATATATATTAGACAGATATGGAGGACTCCAATGACTATAATTGTTATATTAATCATTAAAAAACCCCAATATTTGTACCAATTTCAGGAACAGATCTATAATCGATGTGTATAACATGAACGCGCCCAGTGCATAGTCGTCTTCCTCCAGCTCTATGGCTCTACCACCTAATATCATTTGCAATTCCATCACCAATAGCTAAAATAGAAAGCACTTAATTAATTATTTGATGGTCTTATAGTTTGTAAAGTTAATCTTTACAAACTATAAGATAGCAGATATACAATGCTAAATAAATTTATTGCCGATTTTTTATAGAAAAGTATAATATACGTGTCTTAAAATAAAAACTCAAATGGCACAAGCAAAAGCTATTTATATTATAATGAATTTTGATTTTCATAACTAGTGTGATGATTATGATATCAATCATAAAATTCCCTCCAACATCTTGGATATTCTAATATAAATATTTAGCAACTTCACAAAATGGGATATGATACATACATAGATAACTTCACGCTACATCCCTTGAGGGATAGGCAAAGAGATCAGAGCGCCATAGGGCACGGATCTTACACACCTCAATCGCTTCTGTGACTTTCATAACTCTTGTCCATCTTAAAGGCTCCTGATATTACACCTTGCATAATGACTTGATCTATTTGGTCATGGAAAGTACATCGTAGCCTTCCTCAACTCCTTCATCCTTCAGCTTCAGCGCTATATATCTACTTGGTCAATCTTGCATCATCCATTATTTCTATGGATATGAATTATACTTAAATTAAATTTACTTACCACAGATTGAAAAATAACTCCGACAATTAGCAAAATTACACGAATAAGGGTCAACTTCTCTCCTGTCACCAGTGTATACCCTAACAGCATGATACTGACCACGGCAAACGCCAATCCTATTACTACCAAGTACAGATAGAACTGTGTGAAATCAAACTGTAACAAAAAAGTTCATATACTATTTGTATTTACTTAAATAACCTAACTTCACACTTTTTTCCACTCGAAGGTGTAGGCAGCCGCTCTTAAACCTCGATTTACCGAACCGTTACGTCGCAAATGGAATAGGTGGCGAGCCTATTGTCATAAACCGAGCGCACAGTTGGCAGTTTTTGTTATTTATTATATATAACTTCAGAAAAGTATCCAGAAAATTTAGTTTTAAGCCAGGAATTGATTCCACGACTACTTAATCAGAAGCGCGGAGCTCAACCACCACCGAGATTGTTATAATATAATAGAAAGTTATATGATTAGAAAATATTTGGGAGTATTGAAGGAGCTTCATATGCTTTCATAATATTGACTACAATGACCAGACTCATCAAACATGCCAATACAAATTAAGCACAGAAAGATAATTTAAAATGTTTTATTAAATTCACATCGCTACATAGTATTAATATATTTTCCACTATTCCACTTCATAGGGATGTATCTATTTTATATTTATAAACTAGCTCACCCAACAGACGTTGTTCCGCATGATATACCAAGCGATTAGAATATTAAACAAAGTAAGCAATGACCGACTAATAAAATATTTTTTATGGGATAGGAGGTCAGACGTGGAAGAGAAGACGTGTCACCTGATGGTAAGCGAACAGCATCGCCAATGGACACCAGCTACACAGATAGAGTTACCGTTGCGCTTCCAACCTTTAAGGGTAAGGATAATGATACGACACGATGGAGAATGGAGTGGGCGTCTGGGTACTTCTCTCACTGATCGAAACGCGACATTAGCCACTTTATCTTCTAAGGGGTCGTAGTATTTAACAGGTCGAGCCGGCCCATTTATGTAACTAACTGCTTGGCTTGAATGGGCCGGTTTAACAGGTAAAACTCCACCGCCTTTCATTCAGATTTTAATGCTTTTTTACAATATGGGTATCAAATGAAAGGGCTTTTCGATAGTAACTTGAAAATGGGACGTCATTCTAAATCCAATATTGCGGAATAAGTATTTTTAATTCATTTTACAATATGGGTATCAAATGGCCTTAAGCTTGGGGGAGTACCTAAATCAAAGAACAATACGCCGTCGAATATGGCAGATCCTCCTAAATAAAGTAGTTACCAAATTCTACCCAGACCCATATTAAGAATTATAGTCGAGTGGGGATCGAACCCGCCAATCTCCATTCCACAGTCAGTAGTTTAACCGTGTATTGGCAAAACTACCGACTGTGGAATGTAAGTAAGATGTGCTCTTTATAAATTAAGCGTGTTATTAATGTACGTCTGTTACAAAGTTCCACTTCTGTAGCGCGGAGGGACTCCACGTAAGTTTTTTTCTTAATCTTCAATAATGTTTGTTTAATCTCTCTGTTTAAACTGCTGGACCAATTTAAATGATATTTTTGTGTGTTTAAGAGGAGTTCACTGTCAACACACGTTTAGAAGAACTATGTATTCCTGGAATCTTTATATCTTATATAATTTAATAGCTACAGCAGTATATCTATATTTTATCATGTATATTAATAGTCCTCAGTAATTATGCTGTCAGAGTTTTTCATTGCAGATTAATAGCTTCTAAGATCAATTCGGTTCAACGAACTCGGCTTAATTTTTAATCTTAATATATATTTCAGTAGTTATTAAATTGTATAAGATGTACAGGTTTCTTTAAGCAATTTATTAATGATCCTTCTTCGTTATCTTTTGAATTACTTAGAATTTTTAAGAGTATACGTGATTGGTGCCTCGGTGGCGCAGTGGTCGAGCACACGGCTTCTGATCCAGAGGTCCGGGTTCGATTCCAGACACTGGCTCACACCAATGACTTTTCGAAATTGTTTTCGGAAATTATGTGTGATAAATATCGATGACTGAAAAACTTTGTGCCCGGTATGGCAATAGGTTCGCCACCTATTCCATTTGGGACGTAAACATAACGGCGAGACGAGGCTTAACAGCCGCTGCCTACACCTTCGGGTAACAAAAGGCGTGAAGTTATGTTATGTTTGACGGGCCTCGTGGCGCATTGGTAAAACTACCGGCTGGAGCAATGAGGTCGGGGGTTCGATTCCCACCCGAGCACAATATTTGTGACAAACATGAATATTTGTGTGGTGTCTGGGTGTTTTTCTATGTATTATACTCGTTAGTATGTATTATACATATATACAAAAGAAAAGTATATATGTATTTATATGCGTTATCTAGTATCCATAACACAAGCATTTAGTTGCTTAACTTGGAACTAGAGGGCGCTGTGTGTATTGTGTCCAAGATATCATTATTATTATGTTATGTTACGTGATTGGTGATTTGGTTAAGCACACTGCTTCTGAATTCAAAGCTCTGAATTCAAATCCTGACTCACACCAAGGGCTATTCACAGTTCCTTTCGGAAGTGATATATGTAATAAATATTGATGGCTGACAATATTTTGCCCTGATGTATGGTATAAGATTCCGTATTATATACCATTTGTGCAAAATTTCATTGTTGCAACACCACTGGCTAGAAAAAGGTGTATACTTATAATAGGTTGGGGAAAAAGTATTTTCGTATTTTTGTATGAAAAGTCAAGACATTTTTTTCAAAGTTTATTTACATTTATTTACAATATATATGTACCGTTTTGTTGAATAACTTTCTGCCATTTTGTGGGCAGAGACATTATCCCGTTACTGTAGAAACTTTGGGACTTCTGATCAAAAAAACGGTACAAATAGTTTTGGCAGTCCTCTCTTGAGGTCAACCTTACAGAACCTAAAGAATTCTGAAGAGACCGAAACAGGTGAAAATCTGAAGGCACAAGGTCAGGGCTATATGGTGGATGCACTAGGACCTCCCAGTCGAACTCTCTTAATTTTTGCTGAGTGGCTAAAGATGTGTGTGGTCTAGCGTTATCGTGATGAAAGACCACACCCTTCCTGTTGATCAATTCCGGCCGTTTTCTCTCGACTGCTTCCTTTAATCTCATCAGTTGCTGGCAGTAAAGATCAGAATCGATGGTTTTGCCGGACGGTAAAAGCTCATAATGAACAATGCCCTTCCAATCCCACCATACACACAGCATCACCTTATTTCGTGTTAGGCCAGGTTTGGCCACAGTCTGTGAAGCCTGGCCAACTTTCGACCACGACCTTTTTCGCACGTTCTTGTCGTACGTGATTCACTTTTCATCGCCAGTTATCAATCTCTTCAAAAACGGCTCGGTTTCATTACGTCTCAATAATGAATCGCAAATGAGTACACGGTTCATTAAGTTTCTTTGAGTGAGCTCGTGTGGCACCCAAATATCGAGCTTTTTTGTATAACCAGCTTTCTTCAAATGGGTCAAAACTGTTTTGTGGTCAATTCCCAGTTCTTCAGCTACATCGTAACTACTAATATGCCGATCTTGCTCCACTCTTTCAAAAATGGCGTCCATTTTATTCGTAACAGGGCGACCAGAGCGAGGTGCATCTTTAACATCAAAATTTCCGGACTGAAAACGTTTGAACCAAATTTGTGCTACTCTTACTGACACTGCATCAGGTCCATAAACATCACAAATTTTTTTCACTGCTTGAGTTGCATTTTTGCCTTTTTTATAATAAAATTTTAAAATGTATCGAATTTCTTCATTAGATTCACTTATTTTTACGGAGAGAAAAACAAATGAAAAATAGCGGGAAACAACTTTTTTTTATTTTTTTCTTTTCTTTATAATGTAACCTTTTTAATGTTACCAAAACCAGCCAGACACAAATAGTACAGTCAAAGAAATTTTATAATAAGTTTATACCTACGTTATGCGAAAAGACTTTTTCCCCGACCTAATATATTACAAAAATAAATGTTAATCACTCACAGATGTACATGCCAGTATGATGCAGAAAAACACTATGGCTGCTGTGGCTGCAATAGCCATCACCACAATATCTGTCCGATACCGGCAAGTCACATAAGCTGTCATACCGCACATACTGATCACCTATAAAGTGAATGAATTAACTCAATTATTGTTTTATTAGTCCCATCAATTTAGATATTCATAGGCTTTTACTGCGTTTCGTTCGAGAGGTAACCAGAGGCCCACCCGCTCCCCTCCCTTCTCACCCCTGGGTAGCGGTAGTTGCTTACCACCAGGTGAACCACTTAGTCGTTTGCCCTCCTTATCCATAAAAAAATACTTTGGTTCCCTTATTAGTTCTCCTAAAATAATTTTCATAAGATATCCTAAAGTGGCTTCTGTCAGAATTATTAAACATAACATAACATAACTTCACGCCTTTTGTTACCCGAAGGTGTAGGCAGCGGCTGTTAAGCCTCGTCTCGCCGTTATGTTTACGTCCCAAATGGAATATGTGGCGAACCTATTGCCATACCGGGCACAAAGTTTGTCAGTCATCGATATTTATCACACATAATTTCCGAAAACAATTTCGAAAATTCATTGGTGTGAGCCAGTGTCTGGAATCGAACCCGGACTTCTGGATCAGAAGCCGTGTGCTCGACCACTGCGCCACCTAGACTTATTATATTCGAGAGAATTATTAAAATTGGTAACATAACAGTTTTCGCATACAAAAAAGTATTTTTTCTGTTGCATAGTATTGAAATATATACTTATACATACAATATTACGTCGAAGTAATAGAAAGTAACATAATAAAAATGTTAATACATACCGCGAGTATTAGCATAAAAATGGAGCAGGGTAGTCTTCTAAAAGCTCTGATAAACACCATCCCATAACTAGGTATCATATACAACACCCTGAAAAAAAAACAGTCACTCGTAATTGTAACACATGCCTACTGAAATTTGGTAAAACTTGGCAACTTGAGCATGAGCATACGACTAGTCGTTAACATACTACAAACACTCATATAGCGTGTGGTCGAGCACACGGCTTCTGATCCAGAGGTCCGGGTTCGATTCCAGACACTGGCTCACACCAATGACTTTTCGAAATTGTTTTCGGAAGTTATGTGTGATAAATATCGATGACTGAAAACTTTGTGGCCGGTATGGCAATAGGTTTGCCAACTATTCCATTTGGGACGTAAACATAACGGCGAGACGAGGCTTAACAGCCGCTGCCTACACCTTCGGGTAACAAAAGGCGTGAAGTTATGTATAACATTGGTAGAGCCACGCAGTTCGCTGAATAAATTGACCGCTTCCTCTCAGGAAATCGTGTACTGATTCATGCTGGGTTTTATTCTGTGAGGGATCCTCGCTTTGTTCAGTAGGAGAGGTGTCCAACTCCATTTCCCTTCATTCCCATCCCACTCCCCATTCTATCCTTAATGCGAGTCGTAAAACCACAATAAAATCATCAATTTATTTTTTGTCAGTTAACTAAAATATTAAATGTCGTGCCTAATGGCGAACTGTTCTCTCTGCCTATCCCGCAAGTGATTTGGCGTTAATTTTGGAGTTAAGTACGCATGTATGTAACTAAAATACAATGCTAAGAAGAACTGTACGTGTACTTACAGTGATCCTATCATAATTAATAAGCCATTCCTTCGAAAAAATCTTCTTACCGATGGTCTAAAAATTTAAATTGTTATTATTTATTTTATGTAAGTTAGCTTCTTATAATTATATAGCTAAAATAAAACATGTACAATCTATAACGGAGAATTTGTTATAATCCGTGCCGGTAGTTCCTGAGATGAACGCATATGAAACAGAATATGTATATAATATAATTTATTTATTATAAAAATGATGAGGAACTTATCTCCGCCATCTTGGAATTGCAAGTTTTGCTGGTCTACTATATAGAAACAAAACAAATAACACCAATTTCAGCATTGTCACAATCGCACGCTTGAGTAAAATCTCCGTTTAATTATTTGCCTCGGTATTCTCAGTAAGGTATTCTCATAAACTGATGAATGCGTGACGAAAAGTGTGACCGAGTGAGGCGAACAGCAGTTGAGAGGGAAATATAACTCATTTATGATACATAGATACAAACATTCTATAGACTTACGTGTTAAAGACATAAGCAACAAATCCACCCGTCAATAACAACATAATAAGTGTTATGATCATCACCAGACATACAAATGAATTCCTTGATTCGGGATCATACATCAACGGTTCACCTTGATTGTCGTCACCGCTGTAGAATCCTCCACCACCTACCATGAGATGATTGATTGGTTAAGTAACAATCTCTTCTATGACATAAAAATTTCTATGTAAGTTATTTTTGCTTAAAATGTATCTAAATTAAAAAAAAATAGGAAAACCATTGAGATTAGCTGGTAAACTGGGGAAACTGTTTGCTTAAAAAGATATACATACATATATAATTTCACACCAAATCCCTTTTGGGGTAGGCAGAGAGAACAGAGGGCCATAAGGCACGATTCTTACACGCCTCCCTCGATTCGTTGACTTTTATAACTCTTTTCAGGCTCGCGCGTCGATTTTTGAGGCCCCTAACATGACCTTCCTCCAGAACACGTTCTATTTGGTCATGGAATGTGTTTACAAAGATAAATAAGGAAAAGATAAAAAATATATTATATCTTATAAACATATAATATAACATAACATAACTTCACGCCTTTTTTACCCGAAGGTGTAGGCAGCGGCTGTAAAGCCTCGTCTCGCCGTTATGTTTACGTCCCAAATGGAATAGGTGGCGAACCTATTGCCATACCAGGCACAAAATTTTTCAGTCATCTATATTTATCACACATATAATATACCTATAAATATATTTAAATTGTGAACCAACCGTTCTGTGTCCATACATCCACGTGATTCTTTCCAAATGGTGTTGTACGGTGATGTCCTTTATGCCATAAATGTTTAGTAAAATACTGACTATATACCCTATATTCACTATATACATTATTCTTCTTATCAATAACTGTTGACATATAATCTTCTGTTCCTTCTATATCTATTACTGTATCTTCTTTGATTATTATAGAATCTTTAACATTATCTTTATTACATAATTTATCTTTATTTTGGGTTCCGCTATCCCTGTTCACATTAACTTCATCCACTTTTTGGATTTCAATTTTACATTCCTCAGTTTTAACATCCTCCTGTGTTGGAGTTTTATTTATCATAATTTAGTGATGTATTAATCGAACTATTAATATATATTTACTTAAGAAGAACTCAAGAATACGGTAAATTGAAATAAAAAATCCTCTACAAAATATCGTACTAAAAGTAAAACGTCATTCAAACAGATTCATTCTTAGTTTATGGCTTCAGGGGGCTTTATTTACTATTTTGCCAATGTACGTATGTGTCTTAAGAATTTCAGCGATATTTTTAAGGTGTCATGATTAGTAGTACATTTTTACTGACATGTACCATCTACTACAGTCTATGATAAATCTATGGTAAAAGTTGACACTTGGAAGCAATTTTTACGCACACATTGATAAGTCACTCACCATCAACAACCCATTTTTGGTCTGGTGAACTCTGGTGACCACTGCCGATCTATTATTCTTATATCTATGGGTCAAATAATAGATCATAGAGAAGGTAGACAAATTCTAAATCACTTCTAGAACATGAATGTTTATTCAATCCAGCAAATATTGTTCCCAGTAGTTCCCATCCAGCAGTAATGTTAGCACGGTAATTAAAAAGATTGCATTCTTTATTGAAATTAACTTTGCCATGATTCATTGATAAAATTCTTCATCAAAATTCAGATCTTATTAGAATGATAAATTTGTTTGTCTGAATTTATTGATATTATTATCTATTATATTTTTTGTCTGAAGTTACTAAATATATCTGATATTAGCAATTTAGCTGGCATTTTGTAAATTAAAGGCATTTTTTTCCGTCTCGCGAACTCCGATTTATAATTACGTTTTTATAAGATGGGCTAAAATGTTCTAACCTTTACGCCAACATAAAATATATCAGTCAATTGAAACACCCGTTCATACACGCTAGAAAGTCACACAAAAGCAAACCGCAAACAAGGAAGGATACGAGGCCGGTGTACTTCCGTTCTACATGACACCTGCGAAATAGGTACATGCGCCGATTACACAGTCCAGTTTGTCACCATAGGGGCTTTAGACAAGTTGCAAGCCCATCGTATCTATATTATTTTAAACAATATTTAATTCATAAAAACTAATCTAAAAGCATGAAATTGTAGTCTCGGTGGTCCGTTTTTCATCAAGAAGTCGCGGGTTCGAATCCTAACTCACACATCAATGACTTTTCAAAATTGTTTTCAGAAGTTAAGTGTGTATCGATGACTGAATATTTTGTGCCCGGTATGGCAATAGGTTCGCTACCTGTGCCATTTGGGATGGGAACATAGCGGCGCGCCGAGAGCATAACAGCCGCATCCTACACCTTCGGGTAGAAAAGGCGTGAAGTTATGTTATGTTAATATAAAAGCAAAATTCATACGATCATATCACTGATCAGCTCATTGTGCGACATGTTGTAGTGTAAGTTTGAACTATAAAATCTAACGTCCCTAGGTAAATTTCAATTTACCTAGTAAGAAAGAAAGAAAGAAACACATTGGCATCGTGTATCAATCAAATCACATTCATAAACAATTTTGGACTTTGACACTTCGTTAGTAGAAATATAGTGAATATGATGGGTTTGCAACATGTCTCAGACCCTCGATATAAAGAAGATACCTATACATTCATGGATATTAATACTTTCTATATTATGAATTTTCCTCGACCTTTAGGAATAATAAACTTTTGTTTTGTATACCTTTTTTAGCATTTAGAAAGTTTTATGTTGGTCAATATTTGTATCGCTTTACAGACAAGTATTTAGGTTATGAGGATGTTTTATTATATTGCTGCGTACAAGGAGAAACGATTGTAAGGTCTTTAATATAGTTTTTATTGATGTACAAAACTGACGAATGTGTATGACAAGAGGTGTGAAAGATAAAGAAGCAAATGAGGGCTGTAAGGATTGTGCCCTATGGCGCTCTGTTCTCTCTGCGTACCCCGCAAAAAGGCTTGGTGTGAATTCATAAATACAGATACTCCATTGCCAAAGGAACAACGGACATGTACTTAGCTCTAGGTTTTTGAATTACTATAAATCGTTAGAACATTACTTGACAAATGAATCAGTTATAAGTAATTTATGTAATAAGATTTAACGCCTGCAAAGTCTTTGCAGAAACTAATTCTATCTTATTTATGTAATAAAACTATAACAAGAACATGTCTATCTGTACACTGTAGATATCGCAAAAACACAACAGTGAAGTTTTTATACGATTCGTGAAAACCGAAACAGCGGTAGAGCCAAGCAGTTCGCTGCATGAATGGGCCGGCTCGAACAGTAAAACACCACGACTTCTTAGAAGACCGACGTAAAGTGGCTCATGCCGCGTTTCGTTCGGTGAGAGAGGTACCCGAAGGGCCGACCCCCTTCCCCATCCTTTCCTATCTCCTATCCCGTAAAGGTCGGCAACGCAACAGTAACACTATATGTGTTGCTGGTGTCCATGGGCGGCGTTGGTTGCTTACCATCAGGTGACACACCTGCTCGTTTGCCCTCCTATCCCATAAAAAAAAAGAATTTTTGTCTGTCTGTACGTTAAGTAGCTACAGATCTAACGTACTTATCTAAATACTTTCAATGACATATTGCACACCTTAAATAATTTATAATTAGTTTTAAATAGCTTCGCGAGGTAAAAATTAATATCGTTTTGTTAGAATTCTGATACACATCAAAAGTTGTCGCCATTAAAAGAAATTCAAATTAATATTGGTAGAGCTACGCAGTCCGCTGCATAAATGGATTGGCTCAACCTGTGAAATATTATGCCGTCTCAGAATATCGACATTAAGTGGCTTATGCCGAGTTTTGTGCCATGCGAGAAGTATCCAGAGTCTCCCTCCATCTCATCTCTTGTCCTCCCTTCTCAAGGAACTCCCTTACAGGTCGACAACGTAATTGTTACACTGTGTAGTAGATATTCAAGGTAGGCGCTACTCATTGTACCTCAAAACTTGAGGGTTTATAAGGTCTCTCAATCAAAAATATATATGAAGCTGCTGCATTAAATTATTATTTAAAACCAAATGTATTCTCGTTTTCATTTAAACAACATAAGCGAGATTTAACTTTAGTAGTGGCGCCATTTAGTGTTACCCTTAGAAACTAATCGATCAAACAAAACAATAACTATTTAACATTGAGTTTGGAAACTCATCCCTTAGCCCATAAAAATAAAATCGACGTATATGGAACAGCGTGTGAAAATTAGTTCTTCCATAAAAAACAACTAAGTATCAACTTGTTTATTCGTTTACCATTCATAAATATGTAAGCGTTACTCGTACAGAGTGTGGCATATATATATATTGATATTGTCTTGTGTGTGTCCGATTACATATTTATGATACTGAGCTGAAGGCAACTTGTAGTGTTTATTTTGTTTTTGATACATTATTCATGCTATCGATTTACCGGATACTCTGTAAATATAATAAACTATTTTTTTGCCACTGGAATATATATGCTGATGAGAATATATTGTAATGATATTATATTCTTCATTATTTGATAATCGTTAATTATCTCTGTCACCACTGAGTATATAAATTGGTGTTAAAATATGGGAGGAAAGAAAAAGTATACATACATACATAACTTCACGCCAAATCCCTTGCGGGGTAGGCAGAGAGAACAGAACGCCATAGGGCACGATTCTTACACACCTCACTCGCTTCGTTGACTTTCATAACTCTTTTCATGCACGCGCGTCGGTTTTTGAGGCTCTTAACATCACCTTCCTCCAGAACACGTTCTATTTGGTCTTGGAATGTGTGTCTTGGCCGTCCTCGACTCCTACATCCGTCCGCTTTTGCATTGTATATCTGCTTAGTCAGTCTTGCGTCAACCATTCTTTCTACATGTCCGAACCATCGGAGCATGCCCTTTCTTACTTTTACACCGACACTCTCTTTCAAACCAACTTCCTTCCTTACAGAAAAAGTATCTTTCCGAAAAATATCTAAAGGACACAATGACGAGAGTTGTGACCAGATTGAGGTATGTAAGAACCATTTCTAATGGCGTGCGTCGGCTACTTCTTAAATGATCCAGTTATCAGCCTATTTCCATCTACTGCTGGACAAACACCTGTCTTTTTTACACGATGTAGCTCGAGCTTTTTTATGCTGGGCTAAATGCACTGTGCATGCACCTCCCACCGATGGATGACAGAGTTAGGTGGAGCTCCCGAGAGATGGTTATTCGCTCTACTTACTAAAACAACCCAGCGCCGTGCCCGCTATGTCACGTTGGAGAAAACTGGGCTCTCCCGCGCCCGGTATGCTGCCTCCCTCTCTGCGTTCACCTCCTCACAGTAGCAAGAAAACTCTATGCCTCACCTTTGGCCAGTTTAGCAGCCACCGCGCTGGAGAGCATCAGCGACCACCACGATTATACTGCGGCGTGAACCAGCCCACGACGCGCATACCTGATTAGTGTACTCGGGTGTACCCTCCGCTGTCTCCTCCCTCCTTTACACATAATATGCTGATTCGGCATCGGATAGCACCTGCACCGTCCGGAAAGAGAGGAAACCATTGCACCGTTTCAGGCACTCCCGCAGGACCGCCCCAACGCATCCAGTATACGGCGGCCGGAGGTGGCGGTGGCGAGATCCTCCGCCCAATGGTGAACTGTGGCGGTCCGGAGCTCGATCTTCAGCCATCCGCTACTAACTCCTGTGCGCATAGAGGTAATTAATCTTGGTCCAGACCTTGGTACATCCATAGAACTTCCCACATTTATGAAAAATATTTAACATCCAATTGTCGTACATCTTAATGTATTAGGAGGCTTGTAACTGGAGCAAATACTACAAAACGCAAATTTGAGTACAATGGCTAGCCACTGGAGTAAAATATAGTGTGATCAGTACATTTAATCAAATATATAATCAACTCTATTTGACCTATTGTTTTACACATAATATGTTTATAATATCACATAAACATTGACAAATAACGGTAGCACTAAATCAAAAGCTTCGGTTACGCACAAGTAATTAGTTATGAAGCCCTGAGGCTGGTTTAGAGAGTGCCCACAATCAATCACTCGGCTACGGTCTAGTAATTAACCAGTAGATGTTACCTGTTATTATATATTTCATGGATATTACGTATATAAGTATATACACTGTATTTACTGTTCTTCTGTAAAAATATTTATTACAGTGAATTATAGCAGCTTTTTACTAGCACGGTAATAAACAAACAAACAAGCAGAAATATGGTCACCAGTTACCATCAGCATATATATTAGTTACTATAAATATTTCGATGTCCAGGTTCGCTCTTTTCGGAAGTAATGTGTGATAAATATCGATGACTGACAACTTTGTGCACACAGGGTATTGCAATAGGCTCGCCACCTATTCCATTTGAGATGGTAGCATAACGATTCGGGAGTTATGGCTTAACAACCGCTGCCTTATCCCTTTCGAGTAGAAAACAAGGTGTGAATTTTATTTTTAAGTAATTTTAAATCCTAGGTAAAAAAAAATGCGCCCTAGTAGAAGAGCTTTATTAGTAGGCATAAAAAACTTCCGCTATCTGTCTCCCAGGACCAATATTTGAGTAAAACTATAATTAAAAATGATAGCTGAAACTACTCGTAATACAAGAAAAAAAATGTTATGAAAATAAACCTAACATGTCTATGCGAATACTACTTAATATACGCAAACAAATTCATATTTACAAGTCTCTAAATAAATGTCGAGCAATATACATCTTTATGTTTTTGAAAACAAGGATTATTTCGAGCTTTTTTGGCTGCAATTGAAAACATAAAAACCACACGCATACAGGCATTTCTGTTTTAAATTAAAATGGAACCTGTGAAATTGTGATCCCCTGAAGGTTTGGTCCCAAACTTGCTCCTTGCAATAAACACGTTTTGAACAAATAGACCTAAACGTTCCAATCCTGCTTGTTTCACAGAAACTTACAAAAAAACATGAGTTTTTATAATAGAGAACCAAAACCTTTTCTCATTTTGATCAAGGTACGTGTCGACGCAGTTCTATAATGTGGCTGAAATCTAATTAAATCTTCATATTTAATTAAAATATTATATTGGAACAACTATATCTACAGAAGGGTACAGTTTTCACATTTCCCATTTAATCAGTATTATTAACTTTACGCATGTAACTCTTGAATGTGTAGGCAGTTAAGTCTGAACATGTCAATTGGTCTCTACAGGTTAATGAATATAAAATATAACATTATTGCGTCTTTTTTTAAATAATTTATTTAACTTTCACTGCATGTATGCAAGTATGTATGTTCGGGTGGAAACTCACTCGTATAAGAGATCTTCAATCGGTTGAGGTGATTTTTTGTTATTTTTGTACACGATTAGTTTGGATGACGATGCACGATATGATGTGTGACATCATTCTAAATCAAATATGGCGGACGATCCAAAATGGCGGAATGGATATTTTAATAACAGATTTTAAATACATCAATTGTAAAATTTTCATTCTACTCATATCTAAAGTGATATCTCTATCCGAACTTAAATATATTATATGTTTATTTTTCTAACAAAAGGTCCTCTAATAAATTACATTTCGCCATCGAGCCGCTAACGGGAACAATGACAAAGCTTCTGTGAATAGATATGAAAAATGTAACGCGGCCTCGTGGCTGCAATAACAAAAGACCTGATGGTTTAGTGGACGCACAGACTAATCGGCACATTCTGGTAATTGAGTGAGTTGTTATGAGAGACCGAATTAATTACGGAAGTATACAGTTACAAATGCTAATGGCTACAGTTTTTTGCATATAATAATATATTCTTGTACCACGACCTCTCAGAAAATCGACGTTAAGTGGCTCATGCCGCGTTTCGTTCGGTGAGAGAGGTACCCGGAGGCCCACCCCCCTTACCCATCCTTCCCTATCCCCTATCCCGTGAAGGTCGGTAACGCAACAGTAACACTACGTGTGTTGCTGGTGTCCATGGGCGGCGTTGGTTTCTTACTATCAGGTGACACGGCTGCTCGTTTGTTCTCCGTTCCCATATATATACTAGGATATGGCTTAAAGTTGTCAATGTAATATCTTGAACACAATACACAGAGCGCCATCTAGTACCAAGTTAAGGTACTAAATTATTATTCTAATGAAAGTAGTTAACAGATATTAATGCATATATATGCGCTTTTCCTTTATAAATATAAACCTATAATCCAAAAAAAAACACCCAATGCCATATAAACGTTCGTGTTTATCATAAATATTTGTACTCATTCATCGGAATGGAACCCGCCGACCTCGATTCCGTAGTCAGTTGTTTTACCAATGCACCACGGAACCCGACAGTTATGTTGAAATACAGAGAAGAAGAAACAATGGTTCCACCATATTATATACCGAACAGCAACCAGTTTCGAAGTTTCCAATATGATAAAGTGTCAGGTTCGATCTTTCTTTAGATTCAATTTCCTATACTATATTTCATATGGACCCGGTTTGATTTCTTCGCTAACTTTCTTAGATTTATGTGCGTTGATGCCTTTACGTTCCGCCAATATGGCTGGCGCTTGTTTCTCGTAAATATAGTTCTTATTTTCTTTTTTTGTGAGTTGCTTTTTAGTGTTGTAACTTTATAGACTTTTTTATGGGATAGGAGTGCAAACGAGCAAGCGTGTCACGTGATGGTAAGCAACCTGCGCCGCAACGCTGTTGCGTTGCCGACCTTTACGGGAGTAGGATAGGAAAGGATGGGGAAGGGGAGTGGGCCTCCGGGTACCTCTCTCACCAAACGAAACGTGGCATGAGCCACTTTCCGAGAGGTCGTGGTATTTCACCGGTCGAGCCGGCCCATTCATGCAGCGAACTGCTTGGCTCTACCACTGTTAAAAACAGTTGAGTTAAAAATGACACTGGATTACTTTCCCTTATACAAGTAATCTCAATCTTATTAGTCTGAAAAAAATTAGTAGGACTTTTGTGTAATATTTGTTTAAATAAATCTATCTATATATTTTCATATATATGTCTATGTAGGCCGCCTTTGTAAGCCATTAAACAAATACATACCTATATATATATTTTAATATCAGTTTGTTTTTCAATAAAGTTAAAGTATATAATAAAGCACTGCTTATCTACATAATGTTTTGTGAATAACTCAATATAACATTACGCCAAGTCCCTTCGGTGTAGGTAGAGAGAACAGAGCAACATAGGACTCGATTCTTATACGCCTCACTCGCTTATTCGATTTTTATTACTCTTGACGTACATGCTCAGGCCTCAGCTCAGCTAGGGCTCTTGAGATCACCAAGAACAAGTTAAATTTATGTGTAATACTTCACAATTCAAATTAATATTAAATATTTTATTTTCTTTTGATTTCTAACCAACAAATTATTTTTCCTCTGCATATAAATAAAAATACATTAGCTAATTAAAAATTATATAAGTTTTCATAAATCGTATTCATGTGAAAGTAATCAAAATATTGGCATCGATAATTGCCTAAGAATCTTATTGTGTAGTTACTGAAAACTTTCTTTATGATTTATTATATCTCTTCTCGTATCCAATAACATTTAAACACTTTATCTAACTATTTTGTATAACAAAGGATAAAGACAAGTGTTTTCAGTAGAACAATTCGATAGTGGCAGTCGTTAGACGCAAACAATTGCATAGTAGCTTTGTAGTTTAAATAAATAAAAGCCAACGTACCAGAGAGCTACAATGCGAAGCATACATTTTCGATGACAGTTCGAATAAATAAATTTAAAGAAAAAAATAAAACAACTCCAAATTGCACTGTCACACCCAGACTTATTCTTAATTTAAACAATGTTTTGTTTGTTTTTATTCTAACAACAAAAATACAATCTCACGCCAAGTCCTTTACGGGGTAGATAGAAAGATATTTAACCATATACGGCATGATTCCTACACACTACCTTCGCTCTTTTGCTTTTCAAAGCTTAAATTATGCACAATTGTGAGTTTTTAACAAATTGTCCTCACCATCTGATAAGAAGGAAATAATAATGGAAAATGTGGCCTTCCTCAACTTATACATACTTCCGCTTTTCGACTGATCTACTTAGTCAATTTAAAGTCTTGCCATTGTTTCCAAATGTCGGACACATCATATCATACCCATTCCTACTTTCAAAATTTTTCAGTTCTGTCAAATATTTTTCATTAAATCAAAGATATAAATTCCGTAGATTTCAGACACTAAACTAATTACAAATTAAATAGAATAAAATTTAAAAAAAAAAACATATAAATAGATCATAATAACAAATTCAGATAGCAACAAGAACTATATATACCAAAATAGTCCGTTTCAAACTAACTTATGACCTTTCTTCTGAAGGTCACACGACCATTTTATCGACTTTGTTATTCGACTCGGCTATTTTTTCTAATACAAGTATACATATCAATAGGTATATGAAAGCAACTGCTTCAATTATAATCCTATTTTAATGAATTTTCCACTATATTTGATTATTATTGTGCCGCGAAAGTCGCTACGTCGACATTTGCAAAGGTTTCAACAAAAAGCTTTTGAAAGCCTCGTTTTAGTTTGTGTGCTTTCATATTGAATAGTGGAACAGCGAAAAACGCTAGGCTCAACTCTGTCAAGCGTCAAAGCCTAAAAAAATCTCTGATTCTAGTTCCTGTACAAACCTAATGTTTTAAGTTGTGAAGACTTTAGATACTGTGTAAGTAAAATAATCGTAGCGTTTCGTATTCCAGAGCTTATATATTTAGTTGAACTTTAACTTTGCTTGTCATTACTTTGTTTTCCTAAAATTCATCGACGTATAACTTTGGGTCTCTGAATAAAAATAATAATTTGAATAGGACCTTTTTATTACTATTAATGTAAAAATTAATGTAGCTCCGTTACCCAAAAGGCAACATCGGTCATTATCGATACCACGACTACTGAATCTGAAGTATGGAGCTCAACCACTGTACCACCGAAACCAAATATAAAACATATACATGACATAAAAACATAACTTCACGCCTTTTTCTACCAGAAGGTGTAGGCAGCGGCCGTTAAGCCTCGTCTCGCCGTTATGTTTACGTCCCAAATGAAATAGGTGGCGAACCTATTGCCATACCGGGCACAAAGTTTTCAGTCATCGATATTTATTCGGTTAATATTAAAACAATTTCGAAAAGTCATTGGTGTGAGCCAGTGTCAGGATTCTAAGCCGGATCACTGGATGAGAAGTCGTGTGTGCACGACCACTGGACCACCGAGACTTTAAAAAATAACTGAATATTGTTCGGGGTAAAGTTTGATTTCCATATTTCGGAATATTGTCCATGTAAATATAATCATTGTCTCACTAATAGGCTTGAAACTGTACTATAACTCTAAATAATTCAAATTGCCATTTAATTTGCAATATATTATTAACAATGACAGTGTATTGCGTATTAATTTAGAAAATGGGTTTTGTTAATGTTTTTGACAACGCTTTTAACATTGGTATTAATTAATGAGTTTGTACAAATATAAATATTAGATATATTAAGTATTGATGCTTAGCAAAGTTTAATGTTTTTTTATTTAATTTTGGATTCTGCCAAGCATATAGTTGATGATATTAGGTGCTTCCAACGGTGGGATTATTTTTGTCTTGACTCAAAATCATTGCGTGTTAGGGAAGTTATTTCTAATGATGGGCTACCTGGTACTTAGGCCCTGGTGTAGAGTTATTATCCACAAATTTTGCGATAGGCTCATTAATATTATATGTAACAGTGGTAGAGCCAACCAGTTCGCTGTATGAATGGGCCGGCTCGACCAGTGAAATACCACAACCTCTCAGAAGATCGTCGTAAAGTGGCTTATCCCGCGTTTCGTTCGGTGAGAGAGGTACCTGGAGGCCCATCCCCCTTCCCCATCCTTCCCTATCCCCTATCCCTTAAAGGTCGGCAACGCAACAGTAACACTATATGTGTTGCTGGTGTCCATGGGCGGAGTCGGTTGCTTACCAGCAGGTGACACGCATGCTCGTTGCCCCCCTATCCTATAAAAAAAATATAGTCGCCTTTACATTCAACGAATGAAATCTAGTTTACTTTAGTATTATTTTACGCTCTCATTTCATATATATATATTATTTACAATTACTTTTTCATGCTGCCCGTGGGCACCTGAACACAGACAGTATTACAGTTGCGTTACCCACCCTTAAAATCAGATAAGCATGGGGTTGGAAGTAGGATGGAATAGGAAAAGAGAAAAGAGTTTAGGCCTCTAGCTCTCTCATCGAGCGAAATGTAGAAAATTGGTGGTATTTAACCGGTCAAGCCGGCCCATTCATGCAGTGAACTGTCTGGCTCTACCACTGTGACGTGAAACAAAGCCTCTACAGTTAATATTATATTAATAAAACCAGTCACTGGCTTATACAAAATATAAAATAAAATATTTTCACATATTTAAAAGAGATATTTTAATTTGACAATTAAGTAGATAAAACGGAAAGCATCAGTCAGCGGAGCGGGCTCCGGACACGACCGGATAACCGGTGCGAGTGGATTTACATTTCAAATCTGAATTCCCGCTTTGTAAAGTTTTTTTTTTGAGGTGCGATGGACCATCTACCTTTACTTTTATAAAATTGAGTGTGATTATTATTAAAACACGATGAGAATTTATTAAAAAACGCGTATAACATTATAACAGCGGTAGAGCGAAGCAGTTCGCTGCATGAATGGGCTGGCTCGACTGTTGAAATACCACTTCTTCTCAGAAGATCGACGTAAAGTGTGTCATGCCGCATTTCGTTCGCGGACACGGGTATCCAGAGGCCCACCCCCTTCTTTCCTATCCTACTCCCTTAAAGGTCGACAACACAACGGTAACACTACATTTGTCGCTGTGTCCATTAGTGGCGTAGGTTGCTTACCATCAGGTGACACGCTTGCTCGTTTGCCCTATCTCATGAAAGAAAAGAGCTATAGGTACTGTCATAAAATCACACAGTTCGCCACAGAAATAAATGGAAAATAACCTTAGCCACGTGTTGATTAGTACTAAAGCTATCCGAAAGCCCACTTCCTCTCCTAACCTAGAGGTTAGGTTACCAATCCTCGTCCTAATTCCATCTCAAGGCTCAGAAACGTTAGTTTGGCTGTCTCCGTGATGCAGATCATGTAGTCCGTGCTCTGTCGCTTGCTATCAGGTACTGGATCATATGCCTCCCCTTTTCCAAAGAAAAGATCTGTATTGGTTTGAATATAACATAACATACATAACATAACTTCACGCCTTTTGTTACCCGAAGGTGTAGGCAGCGGCTGTTAAGCCTCGTCTCGCCGTTATGTTTACGTCCCAAATGGAATAGGTGGCGAACCTATTGCCATACCGGGCACAAAGTTTGTCAGTCATCGGTATGTATCACACATAACTTCCGAAAACAATTTCGAAAAGTCATTGGTGTGAGCCAGTGTCTGGAATCGAACTCCGGACCTCTGGATCAGAGGCCGTGCGCTCGCCCACTGCGCCACCGAGACTATAATGGTTTGAATATAATTATTGAATAACCAACAGAATGAGGTCATCTTATCCATCAATCAACATTATAAATGGCAATTAATATTCATAAAGTTTTAGTAGGTCGAGTTTGAACACAAGCTAATATAATTAATTAAATCAATACATCTGGATTCACTAATATATGTCTACAGATCAGACGTCAGTTCACTGTACATTGAAGTGTTATCAAAATAATAATTTTCTACTCAATATCGCTTGACAATACTAGTTAAGCGTGCACAAACATGTGTAATAAATAATAAATTGAAAATGAACCATAACAACACTAATTATAGAGTTGTGTTTCGTTTGGGTGACAATTAATCTGGTTGTAAATCCTCAATCAGTTGCGTGCACAATATCGTTGAATTTTGAACCTTATTCCGCACGAATTAAGTTTGGATTGATTAGATCAATGTGTATTGTTAGAATTTCGCACGGTGCAGATATTAATCGATGAATTTGATATTTCGTTAGTATTCCAGTCACGTAACGGTGACAGAAAGTTTGTTCAAATAGACTGTTATTAGTGCTTGATATCGGCTAAATTACGTTTATGCATTAAATTCGTTTGCTATTAAACATGATTCCATTTTCTGTTTATTGCGAAAATAATTTACTTTTGATTTAGTGACATTATTTCTAAATAAATCTGCAATATATGGGTAAATGTGACTATACTTTTAAAACATTCATAGTCAAAGTATAGAGGTACTTCATCTCAACACGCTGTATTAATGAGCTAACCTCATATGTATTCGCAAAAACCTATTGTTACGTCCATTAGGCGCAATTTTGTGCAAAATCAATATTTGCTAAAACCTACCATAATCATCTTATAATTCCTGCAACTTGACTGAGCGAATATTTGTAGGATATTTTTAAGTGGCACTTTTATATCGACAGTGGCTGAAGAGGAGTAGGAATAGATAACAGCGGAATAATATAAACTGGAATCATTTAAAAGATTTATACAATCATATACATAAGTGTTAGTATGTTGTAGTAGTACTAATCTAAGGTAGTGGTAGTACTAATCTACCAATATTTCGTAGCAAAGTGCTACGAATTATTGCCGTCAACAATATTTCGTAGCTCATCAATACGTAACTATAAACAATGGCTACGCCATATATAATGATACATATATTGTTAGAGAAACAAGTTATTGGATTGATATTAAAAGTTCGGCTTGAACGGGTCACTAAGCACGCTGTAGTGAACAGATTGCATTTTTCATGCAGGCCAGACTAATATCTAGAATACCAATAATATAAAAAAAAATTGAAGACGCGACAATATTATATAGAGTATCAAAACTATTTCTTATGAATCTCTATCATGATTATTGTATTTTTTTTATGCGATAGGAGGGCAAACGAGCAGGCGTGTCGCCTGATGTTAAGTAACCAGCGCCGCCCATGAACACATGCAACACATATAGTGTTACAGTTGCGTTGTCGACCTTTAAGGGAGTAGGATCCCCTTCCTGGGATGGGGAAGGGGGGTGGGCCTCCAGGTACCTTTCTCACCGAACGGCATTAGCCACTTTACGTCGATCTTCTGAGAGGTCGTGGTATTTCACCGGTCGAGCCGGCCCATTCATGCAGCGAACTGCTTTGCTCTACCACTCCTAACAAACTTGAAATAATAACTTCAAATAATAACAAACTCAAAGACAAATAATAATAATTTGCAATATCATTGTCATACAATCGCGAGTGTCTCCCAAAATAATAGAAATTTGCTTGTTGACTGCAATATTCTGATTCTGCTACGTATGTATAACTGTTTGTATTTCAAACACGTATCACATCAGCGCCGGTCGCTGTTATAACAGTAGGAATACATTCCCTTAACTAGTTCGCACTAGTTTCGTAATATACGACTAGTATTATGGCAGACACTTTGCCTGCGACTTTGGCTATGAAAACGAGAATTTCAATAATTATTTAGGCTGCAATAATGTTTAAATTTAATTTTAACATTCATAACTAGTACTAATCGTCTTTAATAAATGTAAAAAATTTTAGTTTGTACCTCGGAATATATTTTACAATCGAAATATAACAAATAATTAATAGTTTAATAAATCTTAATAAAATAAATAATAACCTGAAAACAACATCGTCTGGTAAATAGGTACGTTACGTCAAGCGTGAGAGGTTCTTTTAGCGAAGAACAAAAGTTTTCGCACAAAGAAACAAGAAACTTTGTCTGCAGTACTTTGTGTTAGATCTCGTAAGTTATCTCGTCCGGGACAATAAAAATGAAGTTTTATACACAACAGAATAAACTTTGGTATTTCATTACTAAGCAGACGTTTTTGGTCTCTTAGTATAATAATAAAAATTTGCATTGGAATGGATCGAGAGCGTCTTATAATTTCTTACTAGCGATGACTACAGCATCATATTTGTCACAACCAATTTCATATCAGCAATACTAAAACAAAGACTTGTTCAGTTGAACAAGTGCAGATAAAAACTTTTTCGAGATGATTGTGTGAACAAAGTTAAGTATTAATATGTTTTTTAATGTCAAAGTTTTGTTAAGTATTTTTTTTTAATATCACACTTATTTATTTCTAAGACTTTCGCGAATCTCACTCATTGATTAAAACAACTTTTAGGATTATATCGCGTTTATTTATTATTCATTTATATTCATTTCCCGACGTTTCGAACTCTTTACAGAGATCATTTTCACGAGCGACGAACAAAAAGATGGCAGCTGTTCAAAAGCTATCCTCATTGACCACCCACATCAGACCCACATCAGACCATGAGAACAAAAGTTAAACTTTTGTTCTCATGGTCTGATGTGGGTTACCAATAGTAAAAATCATATTTTTGACATCAACTTTTGATTTTTATTTCCAAAAAGTGGGTGCTCTCTGTATCAATGAGGATAGCTTTTGAACAGCTGCCATCTTTTTGTTCGTCGCTCGTGAAAATGATCTCTGTAAAGAGTTCAAAACGTCGGGAAATAAATATAAATGAATAATAAATAAACGCGATATAATCCTAAAAGTTGTTTTAATCAAAAATATCACACTTTTTATTAATTTGACATTATTCATTTGCAAAATGTTTCTTTTTTGATGGATATCACCCATTATGCCGCAGTTTATAGATTCATATTTCATACATATATTTTATATATTTATACTAAAACTAGCTTACCCGGCGAACTTTGTTCCGCATCAAAAGTATTTTACAGCGTTTTTTACGGGCTAGGAGAGCTAACGAGCAGGCGTAACACCTGATGTTAAGTGATCAGCGCCGCCCATGGACACCTGGAACACATTTACTGCTACAGTTGCGTTCCCGACCTTTAATGGAGTAAGATAGAAAGTGATGGGGCCGAGGGATAGGCCTCCGGGTACCTCTCTCACCGAACCACATGAGCCACTTTATGTCGTTCTTCTAAGAGGTCGTGGTATTTCACCGGTGGAGCAGGCCCATTCATGCAGCGAACTGCTTGGCTCTACCACTGTTAAGAATTTTAGGCGTTTACAATTAAGGTGCTAATGTTCGAAAAATGGCACTTTTTCTTTACTATATGTATAGTGTAGAGGGTGTAAACGAGGTGATTTGTATGTACAAATCACCTCGTTTACACCCTCTATCTATTAAAAAAAACCGCATCAAAATCCGTTGCGTGGTTTTTAATATTTAAGTATATTATTATATTGTTTTATACTATGTAATGATTATGATGATGATACTCATATTTATACAGTGGTCGAGCGTCCTGCTTCCGAATCAAAAAGACGTGACACACAATCACTTTTCCAAACTAATTTCGAAAGTTATGTGTGATAAATATCGATGACTAAAAACTTTGTGCCAGTTGTTCCCCACGTATTCCATTTGCGACGTAAACATAACGGCGAGTCGAGGCTTAACAGCAGCTGCCTACACCTTCCTGTAGAAGATGGCGTGAAGTTATTTTTAAGTTGTAATAACAAAAAAAATCATACGTCGCACATAACTTTCTTAGATAATCCTATGACACTTCCTTAAATAATTCGAACCAGAAGCTTCTTGATTCAGAAGTTTGAGTATATTTATATAAATTTTCAATATATATTTCTTGGTAGTTATCATAATGATTATTTGTACCAAGTAGTATTGTATATTAATATTTGTATAATAAATATACACATACAGATCCGATGAAATTAGAAGCTGCACGGTCGTTGATCGCTCATTTCGTCTCAGGAGATTTCACAAAGCGGGATGTAAATTCCCGTCTACCACCATGCTATCCGGTCCCCACTCCGGTTATCCGCTCGTGTCGGCGCTCGCTCCACTGACTGATGCTTTCCGGTACCCTATTTAATTATTCAATGAAATTTGTCTGTTAATATTGCTTCAATTTACATTTCTTCCAGGCAGACCTTATTACAGACTGACGTAATACGTCAGTAAATATCTATATTTAAATAAACATGATCATAGAATATGAAGGTTCTTTTATAATCAAATCGTATCATTATATTTATCAGTCGTCTCGCCAGCACGACTGGTTTAACACTTGGTGCTCTATTTGAGAAGTTCAAAGTCCGTAGCCAGGCTTAAATCGAGTTTCTAGCCAGGTTTAAATCAATTAATGCTTTAAATCTTTTGTGAAGGAATAACAAATTTTCAGAAGGACTGAAAAATTGTATCCGATGTGTGCCAAAGAGCATTTTATTGAATTCGACAAGTGAATACAGTCTGCCTACCCTTATGGATAGTAAATAATATACACTGACTATATAACATAATAGTCAGTCTCGGCGGTCCTGTTGCCGAGCCTCCCATTTCTGAATCAAGAAGACGCGGGTTCGAATCCTGGTTCATTTCAATTATTTTCCAAAATTATTTTCGAAAGTTATGTGTGATAATTATCAATGACTGAAAACACCTATACCATTTGGCACGTATGCAGCGTATGTATAACGGCTTAGCAGCCAAAAATTACATTTTTCCTTAGATTCCTCGAAAATAAATTTAATATTAATATTACGATCAAACAACCAGATTTACTTATAAGTAGTAGAGCCACGCAGTGTGCTGCATGAATGGGCTGGCTCGACCGGTAAAATACCACGGCCTCTCATAACATCGACGCAAAGTGGCCGATGCCTCGTTTTCATGCTCGTTTTCATGCCCTTCTATATCCCAGTGTAAGAGGCGACAAGGCAACTGTAACACTATTCGTGTTCAGATGTCCATGAGCGGCGTTTGTTGCTCACCATCAGATGACACGCCTGCTCGTTAGCCCTCCTATACATAACATACATACATGTTATGTATAGGAGGGCTAATAAACAATACAAAAAAAATATACAATAAAAAAAAATGTATAAAAAGGGTAAGTTATTATAATGTACACCAGGAATGTTTGAAGAAGTGTTCTTCAAATTTACTTTTTCTAAAATACTCAATTAAGCCTTAGCTCTGAAGGTAGACTAAATGAATTAATAAGTTAGCTTCAGTGGGATCAGTCAGGAATTATTCATAATTCCGTCCTCAATTCAGCCATTGCTTATATTTAGAATGATTTTATTCTGATTGAATAAATAATTAGGAATCTATTACGAGGCATCCTGTTTCATAATCTCCCTTCGCTTGTTCCTCGAGGCTATTGTAAGTATTTTGCTTCAGTGATTCGACTTAAATAAACAATGTTCGTATTTTTTTTATGTTTGTGTTTGTTCAAATTAGTACAAAATAATTTCTATGACAAAATACAAAGTAACTATGTACGTATGTTAAGGTTATTAATTTGAATTGCGTTGGTGTTTAGATTTTCTAGAATCGGGATGTTCTCTTGTATATTCCTTTTTTTATTGGTATATACTTTTGCTGTTTACATTTTTATTATAACATAACATAACTTCACGCCTTTTCTTACCCGAAGGAAGGTGTGGGCAGCGGCTTTTAAGCCTCGTTTCGCCATTATATTAACGTCCCAAATGCAATAGGTGGCGAATCTATTGCCATACCGGTTACAAAGTTTTTTCAGTCATCGATATTTATCACACTTAACTTCCGAAAACAAAAAGTCCGAAAGTCCGAAAAGTCATTGGTGTGAGCTAGTGTTAGGATTCGAACCCGGACCTCTGAATCAGAAGCCGTGTGCTCTACCGCTGGACCACCGAGACTATACCGCTGGACCACCGAGACTATTGTGTATTATATATACACAATATTGAAATGAATATACTATGACATTAGGTTTGCCACCTATTCCGTTTGGGAAGTAACGATTCGAGGCTTAACAACCGCTGCCTTGTACATCTGTGGAAAAAAAGTTAGGTTATGTTAAAATTTGATTGTATTAGCAATATGACGCTTTACAATAAGAAAAACATTCGCTGCTCTTCCTCATTCAGTTAACGATGGATCCTTAAATTCTTGTTTTCAGTACCGATATTTGTTTTCAGTAGCGATATTAATATTATTGTTATTTATGTTTAATAGTTTAAAAAGAGTATTTGGACATGAGTTTCTTGCCCGATTCTTCTCATGATAGCCCCTACACTCGGAATCGGGCCGCTCGTGGCGATTGCGTCCGTGTTTTCTGGTTCCACGGACGCACTTTCCTCAAGCGCTCGTGTTTAAAATAATAAAATTAAATTGTACTTGTTGACTATTTTTAAGTGTCTGTGAAGACCTATGAAAATAAAACTTATTTTGACTTTGACTTTGATTTTGACTCAAATTAAAAATTATTATTTTCTGACAATCTACACAAAAGGTGCTGACCTAATGGTCCTTTGATTAATTGTCTACCTGTTCACGGTAACGGCAAGTTAAACCATGATTAACGTTACTTTAGGATCATGGTGATTTTAGAGTAAAGTTAATCACAGTTTAACTTTATATCACAATTAAAAGGTAATTAAGGCAGGGCGGTAGAGGCTCGGTACTGGCGCGGTACTGGCGCGGTGTACCGACAGGGATTATTTATGTTTCTAACCTTCACGTACCCTTTCGCTAATCGGCCGTAGATATTTGTTACTCTTTTTGACCTCGGTGACCCCTCGGGCAATTTTATAAAACTTTTGTATATTAACCTCGTTCTCTCATTTAGAAATCGTTTTAATAGATATGCAACATTTTATTAGCACTGTAAATTGAGATTGGACTATTTTGCAATTGTTTTTGACTTGATAGTAGAGTTTACCACTCACTAATGAATAAAAAATCTTGGTTTTGAATCAGGACAGACACTAGTGACTTTTCAAATGTCATTTATTACATTAACGGTACTTGGCATACCGAGGTATAATATTGTTCATTGCCCATTATTGCAAATAAAATAGACTAGTTGACCCAGCGGACTTTGTTTCGCCCCAGAGGTAAATTTTCCATCTTATTGTTTACAATTGGCAGCTGGTACATACACACCTCTGCGCGGCGCAATTCCTATATCTCTATCTTTAAAATCTGTAATATTTTCGACGGTATTTATTTAAATTACTGAGAACTAAGACATTAATTTCAAAAGTTATGTGTAACACATATAGATAACTGATAACTTTGCGCCCAGTATGCCAATAGGTTCGTCACCTATTCCATATGGCACGTAAACATAATGGCGAGACGAGGCTTAACAGCCATTACCTACACCTTCGGATAGAAAAAGGGGTGAAGTTTTGTTATGGTATGTTGCTCAGCGAGCTATGTTTCATACCAGAAGCAATAAGAAGAAATAAAAATGGTCATCGTGGGTTATACCTAAGAGATAGTCATACACCATCGTGGACTTTTTTGTAGATCTTATGAATATCTCATCTCTCTCTCTCTCTCTCTCATCTCTCATCTTATAAATATATATACATAAATTTTATTTATTACGTAAGGTTCTACCATTCCGTTGACACCCTCTAACTATTGAAAAAAACCGCATCAAAATCCGTTGCATAATTTCAAAGATATCCATATAGTGACTTTGTTTTGTACTATGTAATGATGATGTGAATTTATAAAAAATAATTGATGACGAATGATTACTTAAATTGGGTAACATTCAGTTATACAAAATGGCGTACCATCAGTTTACAAATGACTGTCATTCATAGCAGGCAGTCGCACAAATATCTGTAACATAGTGATAAATGATAGACACATAGGATGTCTTCCTTAAGAAGGTTTCACGTGAACTTGAAAAAGTGTAACGCATTCATAGTCAGCTACAACATTGATAAGCGGTTTTCATTTTAATTGAGTTAGTAAAATGTCTTTTTAAATAAATATGTTAATTACTAAATGAAATATTTATTTCTAAGACTTTCGCGAATCTCACCCATTGATCAAAACAACCTTTAGGATTATATCGCGTTTATTTATTATTTATTTATATTTATTTCCCGACGTTTCGAACTCTTTACAGAGATCATTTTCACGAGTGATGAACAAAAAGATGGTAGTTGTTCAAAAGCTATTTTCATTGATACAGAGAGCACCCACGTTTGGAAATAAAAATCAAAAAGTTGATGTCAAAAATATGATTTTTACTATTTGTAACCCACATCAGACCATGAGAACAAAAGTTAAATACTTATTTATAAGATGCATTCATATATCCTGCTTCTAAAGATCCTTTGTTGTATGATTTAATAAGTAAAAGTTGTTATTATTAAATTATTACAAATTATCTTATTTTCTAAGTTGGTTGAGATTAAAGTATAACTATTATTAAATATTCATTGATTTTAAATTAAAAGGTAAAGTGTTTATTAAAAATCTACCACTGTTTAAATATAAATAAATAATAAATAAACGCGATATAATCCTAAAGGTTGTTTTGATCAATACTAAATGAAATGTTCTAAAATATCTGTGTAAAGGTAAAGTGCGGTATGAGACAAAAATAGAAGAGGAAATAATAAAGTAGATAGAGAAAATAGAGAATAAGTAAAGATTTTACAAGACTCGGACTTAAAAAGTCTCGGTGGTCCAGTGGTCGAGTGCCCCGCTTCTAAATCAAGAAGTCGCGGGTTCGAATCCTTGGCTTACACCAATGACTTTTCGGAAGTTATGTGTGATAAATATCGATGACTGTAAACTTTGTCCGGTATGGCAATAGGTTTGCCACCTATTCCATTTGGGACGTAAAAACAACGGCGAGACGAGGCTTAACAGCCGCTGCCTACACCTTCGGGTATAAAAGGCGTGAAGTTATGTTATGTTAAGACAAGAGTAAAAGGGCTACGGTCCAATTTTAATTACTAAATAGACGATGTCTCTTTAAAACTTATGGAGACTATAAATGATAACGACTAACATCAACGATAAGATTAATTTAGATTAAAGCAGATAGTTTTATGTGTAATATTTATTTGAATAAACTGAGATCTTTCTACATTCTTCTACTATACAAATAATTCTACTATAAAACACAATCAGTCAATAGACATAAACTCATTAAGAATTTAGCATAACATATCTACTTGTACACTATAATAAAAAGTTCAACAATAATTAATACAAGAAATTAATTAAATAATAATGATTCCCATGACTTTAGAAACTAAAGTTAAAAATAAAAGGAAATGCTCGTAGGTGTACTCACAAATTGCGAGGACCATTTTCGTACAAATTTACCAAATGAAAGCTGAAAGGAGTAAAATGCACGACTTTATTAACCCCCGAAATAATTGAGTTTCATGGATACATAAAAATACATTTATTACAGTAATAAGTTTCTCTTTATATCGCTTAATTTTGTATATATCTATATATATAAGAGATTTCCACATATATATTGACTCATCACGATATCTCTGGAACCATAAGGCGTAGCGACTCGAAATTTGGTAGGATTATTCCTTTCGCCGAGTAGAGGTCAGCTAAGAACGGATTTTACGAAATTCCACCCACAAGGGGGGTTGCGGGGGTGTAAACAATGGAAAATTCCCATTTTTAACCTATAGCTGCTATCGACTTCAAATTTGTCGAAGATATTGCAGTATTAACATAGCGGGGCAGCAGTTATTACTTTTGATGCGAAACAGAGTTCGCCGGGTCAGCTAGTAATATATATTTTTTCATTTATATGGTCTATAGATCGCAGAAAGCAATTGAGTATCATCCAATGTATGGCAAGAGTTATGAAGGTCGAAGAAGAGAATGAGGTGTGTAAGAATCTTCGTGGTACTCTGTTCTCTTTGCCTACCCCACATTCGGCTTGACATGAAGTTAATATGCAATTATTTCGAGATTTGGAATGTCCAGTTAAGTTCGTCAACAATATTTCCTATTATTATTGTCGGTATAGCTTAAATAAATAAGTTATATATATTTTTAATTCATCATTACATAGTTAAAACAAAGTCACTTTCCGCTATCTGTCCCCTTATATGCGCATATCTTTAAAACTACGCAACAGATTTTGATGCAGATTTTTTTAATAGCTAGAGGGTGTCAACGGGGTGGTTTTGATCTATAATTCATGTATACTGTAGTAAAAAAGGGACACTGTAGTAAAAAAGGACACTGCCCTATGTGATAAATCAAAACAATGTACTACATTATTATACGCCTTTAAAAGGTCTACAAAAAAGTCCGCGAGGGCATATGTCTATCTCTTAGGGATAACCCACAATGACCATTTTTATTTGTTTTACTTTTTACGAGAAATAATGGCGTATTTACGAAGCAATTTTAAACATTACAGCATTAATTTTCATCCAATTAAGTATCTTAAATAGATTGTGCATGTAGTATAGATGACCCTGGCCCTTTACAGTATGCAATTTAAACAAATATTTTCGAAGAAATTGCAGTTTTTACATAGTAGGACAGCAGTTATTACTTTTGATGCGGAACAAAGTTCGCCGGGTCAGCTAGTTTTATATAAACTTACAATGTAATAAATTTAGTAACTGCGTAATAAGATTGCAAGTTTGTGAAAACGTATCAGAAGGCAGATAAGAGAGAGCGATGTGTAAGTTCATGGCTCTATCTATAGTCGGAACCCGCTATAACGGCCGCCTGGTACTACCAGTATAATACTACGTATATTGACGTTTGGTACAATTTAAAAGCAATAATATCCAATCAGTTCAAATTGAAATTTAAACTTCATCTTAATTTTTCTGCTCAACCATTATATAAAAATCCATAAAAAATGTATGGCTGCAAATTTAAAATATTAAAAAAACCATAGACAACGCCAGATTATTGCAACTTTTTGACTTTATCATCCGCTAAACTCTGAATGAAATTAATTTTTTCATAATAAAATCTGATACTTTATTAAATAGTCTGCAGGTGAAAAAACGGCACAATTCATACAGCTATATCTAGCTTAAACTAAAGCATTATTATTACACTATATATTTATTGAGTGTAAGAATCGTGCCTAAGGCGCTCTGTTCTCTCTGCCTACCCCGAAAGGGCTTTGGTGTGAAGTTATGTATATTTATTTTGTAAACACTAAAAATGGCAAGACCTTCATTAGGCAATCGATACTTCTACCAACACAGCATATAGCCCGTATGCATATTTGAAGAAACTTAAACCCATTTTAGCCTGATCGGATAGTCTATAACTTGTAATGGCGTGTCTGGTCGGATCTTCGCGTGCGGAACACGATTGCCTCTATAATATATTATGGAACAAGATACTATGTAATGTAATTACAGCTAACAAACGGTTTAATAAAAAGTAACCACAACATTTAAAAAACCCAATTCAACATCCAGCTTCGCTATTCATTGGGTCGGCTCGATCGGTGAAATATCACGACATATCAGAGAATGAATGCTCATGCCGCATTTCGTCCAGTGAGAATGGCCACTTCATTCTCCCACATCTCCGTATTCCCCTTCTTAACTTCTTGCACTATCACATAAAAAACAAACTGAAAAATAAGAAAGAGAAAAAACTTAATTCTTATATCTCACAGAGATATTAAAAACAAATCAAATTTGAGTAAAACGCCATATATATGTAGATTTTAAAATCTCAAAGCCCTGCAGAAATAATACTGCTATTAATATTTTATTGCTTTCCGTAGTGTTTTCGGAAATTCCAAATATTTTGATCGTTTTAAATAGCTGATAAATGATTTAAGTTTTATCTTAACATGTAATATAATATTCTTTAATTTTCTAGTCAAAAACTTTGTTTGTTTTAAGGACTTTTAAACAAAATTGAACAAAGGTTACATGATAATTTTACTACATTTATTTATGATCATTTATTCCGAAACTTTTATTTATATAACTACACATACACACAACTTCACGTCAAGTCCCTTGCAGGGTAGACAGAGAGAACAGAGCACCATAAGGCACGCTTCTTACACGTCTCACTCTTTGACTTTCATAACTCGTGTCATGCACGTTCGCCGATTTTTAAGGCTCCTGAAATCACTTTCTTTCAGGACTTGGTCATGGAGAACGTGTGTCGTGCCGGTCATCTACTCCTACATCTATCTGCTTTCGCATTGTTTATCTGCTTAGTCAATCTTGCATCGGACCATGCCCTTTTTTATTTTACACCGACACTTTCAATTCAATATTAATTGCTTTTTTATTATTTTTTTATTTTTTATTAATTGGTTTTTGTACTAAAAGAATACATTTATGTTCTTTAGGATACAGCAAACTTAATGATACCGTTCTTAACTACATCATACTTGAAGCCTACCTTTGAGCAAATATTACCAGCTTCAAAAATCTGTGTATATTTTCATGGCATTTTTTATTTCATTTTACATACATTGCATATGCATGGAAAATGTAACGAGGGAATGTGCGTACGTCAAAGGGAATCAAGGTGTCCAACACGCCATAGACGAATATGTACTGACAGATATCGATATTATACTTTCGTATTACTCGATTTTATTATTTTTGTAATAAAACTCGCATTAAATGACTGATAGAATCACAGAAATAGATCAAGATTTGATCTATATATATTTACAGAAATAGATTTGATATATTCACAGAAATAAGTTATTTTTTTTGTAGTTTTTTTTAAGATAACCTTTATATTAGCCGTTAATTGTTATTGTTTAGGAATAGGTTATGGGCAGCTGATGACAAAAGAATAGTAAACTCTAAATTATTTAATAAATACTTTCATGTATTTTCGAGTCGAAACTATTGTCTATTTGGTTATTTATAGAATAATTAAGTAATTAATTCTATCATCAGTAATTATATTATATAACTTCCCAAAATCCATATTTATTAAATCCACATACAAGGTTTTAAAACCGAGAATTTTACAACGAATTTAAAACAATATCATATGATCGCATTGT
Organism: Euproctis similis; assembly: GCA_905147225.2. Classification (NCBI taxonomy): domain Eukaryota; kingdom Metazoa; phylum Arthropoda; class Insecta; order Lepidoptera; family Erebidae; genus Euproctis; species Euproctis similis. The sequence goes on from LR990106.1 coordinate 22,243,033, forward strand.
TTTCACGCTGTCACTGTGACTGCCTAATTAATGACGTATTGTTTTATTAATAAACAATACTATATTAATAAACTATTCACACCTACTAACCTAAAAATACTTTAAATATGAAAAAAAAAGTATATTTTGAGCATAAATTGTTAATGTTTTAAAGTATTTTACTGCTAAAAAATACACAATAACAACATTTAAATCGCTACTCAAGTTGATTGGGCCGTAAACACTCCTCCCGAGCACATCAATAAGTTTTAACTGAGCTCTCTGCCTTATCTCGTAATCCGCATAATTTCGTATTTGGGATTAAATTGTAAGCTCCCGTGATACATTGTTCGGAAACTTACAACAATACTAAATAAACTATAAGAATATTATTATATTCAATAAATTAACCCACCAATATAATAAACCAAAAAAATATTGTATATAAAGAGATCTTCGCATTCCAATTTTTACTAAACATAACATAACTTAACGCCCTTTTCTACGCAAAGGTGTAGGCAGTGGCTGTCAAGCCTCTACTCGCCGTTATGTTCAGGTCCCAAATGAAACAGGTGGCGAACCTATAGCCATACCGGGCACACAGTTTTCAGTCATCGATATGTATCACAAATAACTTTCGAAATTAATTTCGAAAAGTCATTGGTGTGAGCCAGGATTTGAACCCGCAACCCTTTGATTCAGAACCGGGGTACTCAATCACTGGACAACCGAGGCTGCTTATTAAATAGCTTAAATCATTACACGGTTTTAGTCTTCATCACGTCTAAGAATTTGACATGGACTGTATACGTCCCTGACACCATCTATAAACCAAATTGGTTTCTGATTAGGTTTCTGAGCTTATTCAATCTAGAGTAGAAAGGCATGCCGGTCTTCTATTTTCAACATAGTTCCCTTATGTAATCTTGAACGCATTTATATAACAAACCCAAAAAATGGTACTGTTAGCCTGTCGTTCTTATTGTGATGAAGAAATAACTATCCCTGCCGCTGTACATTGATCAAAAAACATACAGAACTATGTTTACATCAATTAAATGGTTAGTTCTTATACTTCTGTATTAAGTTCGGAAAGAATATTTCTAATATGTCTAGTTCGGATTTTGTATTTATAAAATAATCTCAATAAACACAACAATTACCTGAGCTATTTTTATTAACAACTTTATAATTATTGGCTTATCAAATAGTTTGAGTGCTTCTTACAAGTAGTATTTATATATAAGTATTTATATTGCATTTCGAATTAACTCAATAGCTTTTCATGGTTTTTTTTCTAATTCTAACTGGGTATTCTAGGTATAGTCTAACTATTAGGGAACATAAACCATTCAATGTACAGCTCTGCTAATGACAGTTTGGTACATTATTGAAAGGGGCTGCCTACCTCGTACCAGAGAATGCACTTATGTGTGACATCAACGACGTGTATTGCATTCATCTCAAATTATGGAATAGATTAGTATGTCTAGTACCTACTAAGTAGGATACGAAAACCTCAGTGATCTCTGCCTCTCATAAGGGCATAAGAGGTGACCTCTGTTCTCATCTACACGACATTTTTTTACTTGGACAGAAGCACATCAACAAGCACCCTAAAAATAAGTGACAAACGCTGCTCATTTTTTTTTCTTTATGGTATAGGAAGGCAAACGAGCAGGCGTGTCACCTGATAACCAACGCCGCCAATGGACACCAGCAACACATATAGTGTTACTGTTGCGTTGCCGACCTTTAAGGAATAGGGGATAGGAAAGGATGGGGAAGGGGGATGGGCCTCCGGGTACCTTTCTCACCGAACGAAATGCGGCGTGGGCCACTTTATTTGACTTCCGATCTTCTGAGAGGTCGTGGTATTTCACCGGTCGAGCCGGCCCATTCATGCAGCGAACTGCTTGGCTCTACAACTGACACCTGCAATACAGATAGTGTTATAGTTGCGTTGTCAGCCTTTAAGATGAGATAGGAAAGATTTCTAGGAGTGAGAAGGGAGGGGGAATGGAGTTAGGATTGTGGATAACTCTATCACAAAACGAAACGGGGCATCAGTCACTTTCAGTAAAGTGGCTGATGAAGATAGAAAAAGAAGTGATTGTTTACAGTAGTCTGTAAATAATCACTTCTTTTTCTATCCGAAGGCGTTGGCAACGGTGTTTACTATTAAACTAGCCGATTTTAGCCAACTGAAATGGCTACCGAAACCAGTATTGTCTGTCATCGATATTTATCACATATAAGAAGAAGCGGAGTGCTCAACGTCCAGACACCGAGAAGTAATTTAATTAAATATTCCTAAATGAAACACTTAATATATTTTCACTAAGATGTAGACTTAATGAAATTATAGCTTTTAGAGTTAAAAGGTTAATACCACGTGAGGTTTGTCTAATAACTTTTCAACTGTGCGACCCCGGGGTCATGGCGGTCAAAGGGTTTCTGGCAATAGGTTGTATTAGGAGTTTTTAATGGAATTAAAATTTAGCAATATCTTAACAATTGGCATCTGCTTCCTTCAGTTATGAGAATGAAGGCTATTATACATCTTTTACTCTAAGATCAATGAGCAAAATATTTTAAGACACATAAGTGGTTTTTATTAAGACTTTGTTTGTTTCGACCGTATATTTTTTATCTCATAAGCTTTCGCGAACAACCCTCATAACAACGAACACCCACACGTAGATTTTATCACGTTTATTCAACTTACTAACGAGTAAAATGGATGCTGGAAGGCATTTGGAAAGTCCAGATAAATAAATAAAATAAATTGCGATAAAACCCATAATTCGTCTTACATTGAACGTATATTTTATTTTGGAAATTACAATTACTTTTTAAATTACCTCCAAGTGAATGTTTTTATTTTAGAATCGAATCAATTAATAATTTCTAACAAACAAATATGAACTAAACAGTACGGTTATAGAATAGTAATAGCAAGTCAATCAATAGTAATGTACGGACTATATCTGGAGTGAGGTGCCTCCGCGCTCGCATCTGGCTGTCAAAGCATTGCTCATTTCCTGTGAGGAAACAAGACGCGAGAAGCTTCCTACAAATTCTCTAAGGAGTTTCTCGACTGCAGAGGTTTATTATTAAAATGCAGACGAGAGATTCATAACAAGACTAGGAAGATTTTTTAAATTCTAAACTTTTTCATCTGAAATTAATAAATGTTGTCAACAATTGTAAATATTTTTAGCTAGCTCACTGCATGAATGGGTAGTCGCTACCAGCGATATCTCATTCAATTGACGTAAAGAAGCTCCACGTTACGTTTGGTGACTGGAGGCTCACTCACCTTAGAGGATGGCAACGCTCTTCTCTGATAAAAAAATTTACATCCAGGAAAGTTAAACGGTATGACTTTAATTAGATTACAATAGCAGGATCTCTATAGTAGAGCAATGGAAGACAAACATCAGATTTTATAATTTTGTTTTCACTGCTTTATATGTCGTACTTATATCAGGCAAAAAGTAATTCATCGAATTTCATACCGTTTACAAGGGTAACTGTGAAAAGCTTATAACTATTTTTAAGTGGTAGAGCCACGCAATTCGCTGCATGAATGGGCCGGCTTGACTGGTGAAATACCACGGCCTCACAGAATATCGACGTGGCTGTTGGCACGTTTCGGTCGGTGAGAGAGGCATCCGGATGACCTTTCCCCATCCCACTACCAACCCTTTCCATATCCCATTGTGGGGGCCGGCATTGCAACTGTAACACTATTTGTGTTCAGGTGTCCAAGGGCGGCGTTTGTTGCTCACCATCAGGTAACAAGTCGTTTGCTCAACAATACCATAGAAAAATACATAGTCTTCATTTAACCACAATTATATATTTTCACGTCAAAATCAGGGATCTCTAAAATACCAAACTAATGACATGCCATTTCAAAAGTCGATTGAGCTCTAATCGATACTTTGTTTCATTAAAATCTTGATGTCAGTGAAAAGTTCTCAATAGTAGGGCCACGCGAGTGGAACTGCGGGCGACAATCAGTAGTAAAAAAATCGTGGCCTAACGAATATTGGAGTAATATCTCGCGCTCTATTTCACGGCAGCTGTCAGAAGGCATCATACGGTTCGAGAGACAGTAACAGTGAACATCTGACGTCGTTACGTCACGCCCATCAGATGTCGCTGTCGGCTCTACGATTGTTGGGTAGATTCAATCAGTAATATCACTCTGTTGATTTTAATGTTATTTTGTAGATACATACATACATACATACACATGCATAACTTTACGCCAAATTCCTTGCAAGATAGGCACAGAGTGCCATAAAACACGATTCTTACACGCCTCGCTCGCATCTTTGACTTTCATTTAAGCGCGTCGATTTTTAAGGCTCCAAACATACCTTTCTCCAGAACTCTTTCAGTTTAGTCATGGAAGATGTGTCGTGACCCACATCGTCGGCATCGAAGATCTCTACCACTGTCGGTGTAAACGTAGGAGTTCACACCGACACACCGACCCTCTACCACTGTCGGTGTAAACGTAGGAGTTCACACCGACAGTGGTAGAGTCTTGCAGTTCGCTGCATGAATGCGCCGGGTCTACCGGAAAAATACCACGTCCTCTTGGAATATTGGCGTGAAGTGGCTCGTTTCGTCCGGTGAGAGAATTATCCAGCGGCCCGATTCCCTTTCCCTCCCGTCCTATAAAGGACCGGAACGCACCACTGCGTTCATGGACGGTGAGTTTACTTACCATCAGGTGATCCACTTGCTCGTTTGCCCTCATATCCTAAAAAAACTGTCTTTCAATCCAACCTTTTGTTGTATCCGGTGTATTAACTGAGAAGATGGAAGCCTTATTATAGTGTTTGAACCTGAGACTTCTGCGGTATGCCGATAGTGATTTTATGTGAAACGTTAACCTGAACATTTTAAATTCGCAGTTTTATACTTTATGTGAAAATAACTCAGTTATCCCATTCTCTAAATGACTACTCATTTATTAAATCTTTACAAAGAATCTTTATAAACTGGAAAATTCTTTAAAGAGCCAAGGGCACATTTGCAGAATTGCAATTTTGGTATAAAATGGCCTAATTTGATCATCAGAACTTATTCACACGTATCGGTACCTGGAATGGCTTCAACTAGTTACAAACATTATGTATGGGTTATGGTTATGGGTTATGTTACAAACAAGTTGTATGATTTTATTGCTGATCTAAGCTTACATAAACAAATCTACCGCGAATTTCATTTGATTAGTACTGATAAATAAAATCAAATTAATTAACTAATTAAATAAATTTGGAATATTCTTTTCGCAGCAGCAGGCCGTGTAATAAAAAGGAAACATTATTTTATTACGACATCCGCATTCCGAACACAGATAGTATTTTTTTTACAGAACATAAAAAAACTCTTCTTATAATTTAATGATAACATCAGTATTTTACGAGTGCGTTGCGTCTATGAACTTATATATATTGTTAGATCCGATAGAAGAGATAGAATTTTTGTTTCAGATATTTTTTTTTTATAATTTATCGACAGGAATTCCGCCCTTTAAATGTTTATAGAAATTTTTGTAGTATGGCCATATGCCACATATTATATACACAGATTATATGCCTCCTGATATTAAAAAATCATGCCTAATTTGTTACTTAAATAACTACTTAACGTTTTACGTTTATTACGTTTGTTGTAAATGAATACAACTTTATATTGAAGAAGTATTCAGCCTAGTAAAGTGGTCCAAATATAGACTTGACTTATAATTAAAAGATCTAAAGTTCAAATACTGTCCTCAAACATGGCTTTTCATGAAATTTCTCGGAAGTTACTTGCAGCAAAGTACGCTCTATATATGGCAATATATCATTGAATTCAAGAGTATTAAACATCCATTCGTATATAGATGCAGGATTTAGCAATACAGACATAGATCGACCAACTATCGAGGATGCTATTCAGTTAAATTTAAAGTCGGAACGAAGCATTGACGGTTTACTATTTTGATGGCGAAGCGAGTGCAACGTGGAATTTCATGTACAGTTTTATTGTCCAGATTTTTGTGCCCCTACTATAATATAGTATACTTTAATGAGAAAAATACTACTCCTTAGTAGTTCCTACTCATGACAGAGCGGTCGTGGTTGCTGATGATATACATGTGCGTTTAATGTAGCCCCCGAAATGCTCTTCCACACGATTTGTTCCTCAGTATTACGGGAAGACTGTACTATGGAAGCTTGCGTCGCAGCTTTAATGAGGTCCGTACAACGTGTAGGCTATGGACCGTGTGATCGCTTATCCACATGTTCCTGGACATCTAGTCGTTTCAAGGAGTGTTTATATTTGTCCAAAATATTGCAAGATTTATGTTTGCGAGGTCGAAAATAATATTGATAAATTGAAAGAATCGAAATGTTGGTCCTAAACGCTTTCCTGGGAATCTCCAATAGTCTAATAATGTTACTAAATTATCAATAGAATGTTCTGTATTCTCTTAGCTCGATAGCAATAGTGACAAACGGTTACCTCGCTTTGTTACTCGGATCACAAAGCAAGGCCCCATATCCGATCTAGTAATATTAGGATGGAGATAAGATATATGAAAGGCTTAATAAAACATTATTTTACAAACCAAACCGATTTCTCATCTATTATGTTAAGGTTAAATACTGGTAAACAAATTTTAAACACGAAACAATTTCATAGAAACCGGTTAACCTATTTAAGAGGACCCATTAATGTAATAGAAATATAGTGAGACTTAGTGTAATTTAGAAGCTAACTCGCTTGCGTTACGTTCATAAATACATACATACCTTCACGTCAAATACCTTTCGGGGTAAGCAGAGGGAACGGAGTGCCTTTCTATGGATATATATTTCTACGGATTCTTACACGCATCACTTGCTTCTTTGACATTCATAACTCTTTTCATGCACGCACGTCAATATTTGAGGTTCACATCATCTTCCTCCAGGACATGTTCTATTTGCTCATGGAATGTGTGTCTTGGCCTTCCTCGACTCATACGTCCATACGCTTTGGCATTGTATATCGGCTTTGTCAGTCTTGCATCATCCATTCTTTCTACATATGCGAACTATCGGGGAATGCTATAATTATGGTATTATTATTATGCTATATCTGTGTTACCTAACGTTTTAAAATGCTATTTAAACTCGATTCAAGACTTTAAGAAATATGCCATTATCGAAAACTATTGGTAGTGGTTGCAGCCATCATCTCGTTACGTGAAAACGTTTTTCTATTTCTAACAACTACAATCACAGTTCACGTCGCGCGTCGGTCGACGTTTTAACGAGAGCTGTGTGTGTCACTTTTAAATAAGCTGGGATTTAAACTTTTACAAGCCATATTATCTTTATGGAGTTGTTACTAGATATATATTATTAAATGAAAAATACAAATGAATAATCCTTAAAACTCTTATTTATTGCCATACATACATATTAATTACTAGATAAAGAAACTCGACTATAACATTTTCTTTAAAATCGATATTAAAAAAATATCTACAAATTAAAAAACGAGTAATTATTATTTCCGTGGGATTTTCTGAAAATAATGTAGCCCGTGTAGCTCTCTCAGTTTATTCAATTTAAACTTATTTCTGGTGACTATTTGAAGTGCGTTTCTAAAATACAAAATCACAACTGTACACTCAAAAACATAAACCTCCTTTCTTCGCACTCGGATAACCGGGTCACTAGTATAACTTATCACATATCCTGTTCTAAATTAACCAACACGCTACAAATTCATTTCATAGCCGTATAAATCATATATTTCAATTTAACCAACGTCTACTGAACGAAATGTATTGCCTTGTACATAAAAAAAATGGGCCTTAATATCGTTGCAACATATTTTCATACACAAATGTTATATAATATTAAAAATATTCTTTACCACTATGAAAATAAGATGTTAAATTCTTTGTATAGTTGTACGTAGTCGTATTTTAGTCGAGAGTACTCAAGTTGCCTCTCGATTTTTGCTATTTTTGATATTGCAAAACGAACTGGTGCATACTTGTACATTTCAACTTGAGCGCTCTTAACATACTTGTATAAGTATAGAATGCCTTTGTTGTTTCATTTAGTGCCTTTTTAACCACTTATGAAATATAAATCATGATTTTGAATATATATATCAAACATAACTGTTGAAAGGAAGGTAAAGGAAGATAAAGTTGAAAGGAAGGGAAAGGAAGGTAAACGAGCAAGCGTGTCACCTGATGGTAAGCTACCAACGCCGCCTATGGACACCAGCAACACATATAGTGTTACTATTGCGTTGCGGACCTTTAAGGGATAAGGGATAGGGAAGGATGGGAAAGGGGGGTGGGCCTCCGGATACCTCTCTCACCGAACGAAACGCGGCATGAGCCACTTTACGTCGATCTTCTGAGAGGTGGTGGTATTTCACCGGTCGAACCGGCCCATTAATGCAGCGAACTGCTTGGCTCTACCACATTGGCTTTTTAATTTCATTCTTTTGCTTTTGCTTGTTAATTTAATTCTTATGTGTACATAACATAACATAACTTCACGCCTTTTGTTACCCGAAGGTGTAGGCAGCGGCTGTTAAGCCTCGTCTCGCCGTTATGTTTACGTCCCAAATGGAATAGGTGGCGAACCTATTGCCATACCGGGCACAACCTTTGTCAGTCATCGGTATTTATCACACATAACTTCCGAAAACAATTTCGAAAAGTCATTGGTGTGAGCCAGTGTCTGGAATCGAACTCCGGACCTCTGGATCAGAGGCCGTGCGCTCGCCCACTGCGCCACCGAGACTATAATAAATAAAATTATGTGTACAATAAAGAGTATTCTATTCTATTTTGTGGCATATGCCAATAAATAGTTTTGCTCATTTCAAAAGACGTGTAATAGCGGCAGTTGTGCAAGATAATGAGACCAATGCAAATTGCAAACTACGGTCGTTAGCGTTTTGCAGTATTCTGTTTCAGGAACGATTTTGTAGTAATCAAGGAAATTTAAATCTATTTCAAGATTCAGTTAATGTTTTTATATTATTACGTGATGGTTTCTTCCTTGTTTTATGATAAAAAGGGGCAAATGAGTACGCGGGCTATGCGTGCATGGATATCAGCAACACTGGAGGCGTCACATTAGTCGGCCTACATTCTACATTCGTTAGTCATTATTGGAAAAATAAGTGTATAAATTATGCATTTTTTATTCAGTCAGAAGTTGACTGTTCGGAAACCATACAATTTTCAGTTATCGATAATTATCACACATAATATCCGAAAATAATTTTCAAAAGTCATTGATGTGAGCCAAGATTCGAACTGGCGACTTCTTGATTTAAAAGCGGGGCGCTCGACCACTGAACCATCTGGACAACTGGAGACCTTTTACGTTTATCTGTATGTATTTTTGTCAATACAAAAATTAGCAGTAATATTATTATAAAATCGAGAATCTCGGAAACTACTTACTTGAATTATTATAGTTATTATTCCTTACTATAATAAAAAACCTAAAATATTGTATTTTTGTCGCCTTGCGCAAGCAAAGGTTATATTTTCCATGTTTATGAGTATATATGTTTCTTTACCATGGCCAGAAGCGTAAATAGCTAGCTGGATCTTTACACTTTTGAACACTTTTGGAAATATCCCACAAAAAAGTATTTATTTTTTCAAGTAGCAAATCTACAGAATTTTACTTTTTTAATATTGATAAAACAAAATAGTAAATAAATATTAGAGATGCTTTTTTAAGATCTTTCATAAGTGTGTTTCTGAATCCAGACGACTGTTTCTGAATACAGAGGTCGCGGGTTCTAATCCTGGCACACACCACTGACTTATCGAAATTGAATAATTTCGAAAGTTATGTGTGATAAATCGATGACTAAAAACGTTATGCCTGGTATGGCAATAGGTTTGCCACCTATTCCATTTGGGACGTAAACATAATGGCGAGTCGAGGCTTAACAGCCGCTGCCTACACCTTCGGGTAGAAAAAGGCGTGAAATTATGTTATGTTTTTCTTAAGTTAGTTTATGAGAGTTAATTTGGCTAATTCATGCGATATTATACAAGGGTGTGTAGTTCAAGTCTCATATATATGCAAATTTAAAGTGTGCCGAGGTAAACTTCTAACCCAGTTGAAACTTGTCAAATTACTGACAAACTTTCGTAGACTCTCGAAACTTTGTCGTCGTTAAGATTATACGGCTATTTGACTATCTGTTTATTAAATGCTCAACACATATACCCATAAATACCCATCACAAGAGGGGCGGTATAGTCTCGGTGGTCCAGTGGTCGAGCACCCCGCTTCTGAATCCAGAGGTCGCTGGTTCGAATCCTGGCTCACATCAATGACTTTCCGAAATTAATTTTCGAAAGTTATGTGTGATAAATATCGATGACTGAAAATTTTGCGCCCGGTATGGCAATAGATTCACCACCTATTCCATTTAAGACGTAAACATAACGGCGAGTCGAGCCTTAACTTCTGCCTTAACTATACAAACACGAGCGCTTGAGGCACTTTCCACAAGCGCTCGTGTTTGTATTTAATTTTAAATAATATGTTATCTGTACTTGTTGACTATTTTTAAGTGTCTGTGAAGACCTATAAAAATAAAGTTATTTTGACTTTGAATTTAACAGCCACTGCCTACACCTTCGGGTAGAAAAGGCGTGAAGTATGTTATGTGTGTTATAAATAGGGCCCGACAATTGATGAGTAAACAAACAATTTCATTTCCCATGGGTGTAGGCAGCAACGAGTATTTTTCAGTCTCATACAACGAATACCGGAATCTTGTCGCAGTACATCACAATTTTGTCACAATAGTCGATATTTATCACACACAACTTCCGAAAGGAGTACATCCGGAACCGAATCTGAGCATCCGATATAGAAGGAGTGTGCGGACTTCGTAAATATACATGTTTAGGGATTCATAAATATACACTCAATAACTGACCCAGTTACTGTGTATTTGGTTATATACTTAGGTATATTCTCTAAAAATCACACGCTTCCAATCATGAGCGTGACATTTATGCCTTGACATGATCTATTTTTTTTTTACAATTTGTTATCAAGTTTCCTACTCCGAAAAATAGTCCATATATATCTTTCGTAAAAGTGATGGAAGATGGATTTTTTTATGGTATAGGGCGGCAAACGCGCAGGCGTGTCACCTGATGGTAAGCAACAAACGCCGCCCATGGCCACTCGAACACATGTTGCGTTATAGTTATAGTTTACAATGGGATACGGAAGGGTTTGGAAGTGGGAACGGAAGGGGAGGAGTAAAGGGGTTGGGCCTCCCGATACCTCTCTCACCGAGCGAAACGCGGCAAAAGCTCCTTTACGTCGATATTCTGAAAGGTATTTCAGTTTGGTATTTCCCCCCGTCGAGCCGGCCCTTTCATGCAGCGAACTGCTTGGCTCTACCACTGTTGAAATTTTATTACTACATTTATTTTTAACGATACCTACTTATATTAACAGATTTTATAACGACTTACAATCTGGTCATCTTTATTAGTTTTACCGGACAGCGAAATTAAATGTATGTAAACTTACTTCTTTGACAATGATGAACTGGAGCTTTAAGAACTGGATGAATTAATTATTATCCACGAGAAAAATATATTATTATACTAATAAATTATTATTAAAAAAAATATATATATTTATAAATATATATTTGCTGATACAAACAAAAAGTTATTACAGCAATAAATGTCTTTTAAATTGTCCATGAAACTCAATTAGTCGGCGTTAATAAAGTCGTGCGTTTCTCTTTTTCTGCTTTCATTTGGTAATTTTGGAACGAAAATGTTGCTCATAATTTGCAAGTAATTACACATTTCGTCTACAATTAAATAGTAATTCACAATCAATTGTATGTTTATATATATTAACTAACTGACCCGGCAAACGTTGTCTTGTCGAAAAATAAAATGTATAAAATAGGGGTTGATCGTAGAGGGTTGAAAATTTAGGGTTGTATGTATTTTGGGTATATAATCACAAGGGTAGCCCACAGACGGAATATTCAGTTTTATAAAAAAAATAAAAAACAGAAATATATGGAAATTTTTTTAAAAAATATTGAGGGGTGGGCTACCCTTGTGATTTAGGGGAATGAAAAATAGATAAAAACCTATTCGCAGACCTAACGAATATGTATACCAAATTTCATCGAAATCGGTCTAGCCGTTTTGGAGGAGTTCGAGGACAAACACTGTGACAGAAGAATTTTATATATATAGATAGAAGATTATATATATAGATAATATGTGTTGTACCTACTAAATTTAATATTAAGTCGTTAGGAATAAGCTGTAGGTTTCATAATTACAGCGTGGTTGTATATAAGCTTATTAAATTTCGCAGGCTGATTAGAACAATTGCTGATTAGATTGTTACCGCAGTAACCATTATTATTGAATCAAACTTAAACTTATTTTATGCATTATAAATAACTTTTGGATTTTCTTTTGAATGAAGATATTATAATCGTCTACGTTCACAGTGAAATCCATACAAGAAGCTTGAGAGCGTCCCAAAATTGAACTGCCACGACCAAAATCTTGGAAAATATCCAACTGGCCAACGTTCGCAAGATGTCCCAATTTTATAATAAGTTTCGTGAACGAAATTGACCTTATTAATAAGATCATAGAATTAATATTGTTCTAAAATGTAGAGTCATTTTATATATTTTTATATTTTTAAAAATCATTTAAATATAATCCATCGCTTTTAAGTGTTTATCCTAGATGAAAAATGCAATCAAAAATCATTTTTTTGGGAAGGAAGACCATGCAGCATGAGATAGTTTTTCATAAGTTCACGCCTTTTTTTACCCAAAGGCAGCGGTTGTTAAACTCCGTCTCGTGGAATTGCTACGTGCCAAATGGAATATGTGGTGGAACCTATTTCTATACACCGGGCACAAAGTTGAGAGTAATCGATATTAATTACAAAATTCCGATCTCTTGTCTTTTCCTTCCCTCATCCCTTTCCCTTTTTTTTGATTCAGAGGCCGATAGGCTTGACGATTGTATCATCGATTGTGTAGAGATGTATTAAGTATATTCATTTTTTATGGGATAGGAGAGAAAACGAGCTAGTGGGTCACCTGATGGTAAGCAACCACTCAGCGCCCATGAACACCGTGGTGCGTGCGGCTACCGTTCTTTAAGGGAGTAGGAGGGCAAAGGAAGAGGAAAAGTGTTGCGTTTCGTTCGGTAAGAGAGGTCTGTTACCGAACGAAACGCAGCACGAGCCACTTCTCGCCGATATTCTGAGAGGTCGTGTTATTTCACCGGTCGACCAGGCCCATTCGTTACATATTCCTTATAAACTCTACCAGTATTACATATTTCTTATAGAAAGAAGATCTTCGGTTGTACAATAGATACCTATATATCTATATATAAAGACAGACAGTCCCTTGATACGCATCTACGAATATCAATCAGGACGTCGTCATTGCGATCGTTAGGCCACGTCAGCAGACCATAAAGATGTCTATTATATCCTTAATCGGATTACTCAACTCATTCAGTTCAATCTCTTTTATATTATCTAACATTCTTTCTAAGAAAACATTTCGCCATTTTGTATATTTATTCACACAGTTCGAATCAAATTATATTTCGATTTTGAAAGCGTTTCATTAAAAAGCTTATCGAGAGAATCTTATTAAGATCTCATAAAGTATTCATGTTTGATAAGAATTAAACATTATTTTATAGATACTGGAGTGAATTAATATTTTTATCCCGACTACGCCGGGGGGATTACTTTTTCGACTGTATATAAATAATATGCCTATTTTTTGAATAAAGCATTGATTTCTTCAGATTTCACAGTTCGAAGTTTGGCTTATATTAATTACTTTTTTTATATAATTTGACGCCTTTTTCTACTTCGTGGTTGTTATTTTTATGGAACAGGAGGGCAAACGGGCAAGCATATCACCTGATGTTAAGCAACTACCACCGGCCATGGGCACAGGCAATACATATGGTGTTAGGGTATTGCCGACTTTAGCCACTTTATGTTGATATTCTCAGTGGTATTTCACCGGTCGAGCCAGCCCATCTATGCATTGAACTGCGTGGCTATACCACTGTAACGGGTGGTCAAGACAGCGTCTTCTTTATCTTCGACTCTCCGAAGTCGGTCACAGTTATTTATTACATATAACATCCGAAAAGTATTCCGAGAAGTTATTGGTGCGAGTCCACAATCCATCCGATGACTTCTTGATTCAGAACCACAGAGACGAAAATTTTATTTGGAAATTAGACTGGTGTTTGATCAGATTATTGCTGTAGCCTACGCCTTCTGATATCAACGGCGTCATGTTACAATTATAATGACAATAATTAGCCTGGCATGGGACACATACAACAGGCATGGCGGTGCTAATGCCTACTGTCGTTAGTATGATAAGCGTGACATAAATACTATTTACACTATAAATTACAGAAGAGAATATATGCTAGTGTTTCTACAATTTACAGTCGCGGTGGCGCAGTGGCGAGCACCCCGTTTATGATTCTAGAAGTAGTGGGTTCAAATCCTGGCACACGCCAATGACTTTTCGAAATTTTCGGAAGTTATGTGTGATAGATATCGATGATTGACAACTTTGTGCCCGGTATGGCAATAGGTTCGCCACCTATTCCATTTGCGACGTAAACATAACGGCGAAACGAGGCTTAACAGCCGCTGCCTACACCTTTGGGTAAGAAAAGCCGTGAATTTATGAATGTTTTCTACAATTAAAACAGTAATACTAAACCACTTGACACGTGGATAAATCTTGCTTAAGAAATTAAACTCATGTAATCTATTATAATCTAATCACATTTTAAATATTATAGATTAGATTAGTTTTCATTCGTAATCAAACATAAATATAACTTCACTCCTTTTTCTAGCCGAAGTGCAGGCAGCGCTTGTTAAGCCTCGACTCGTCAAATCCTTATGTTACATCTTATATGGAATAAGTGGCGAACCATGCGTGGCGTGCCATACACCCGTCACAAAGTTGTCAGTCATCGATATTTATACATACATACATACATACATACATAACTTCACGCCAAATCCCTTGCGGGGTAGGCAGAGAGAACAGAGCGCCATAGGGCACGATTCTTACACGCCTCACTCGCTTCGTTGACTTTCATAACTCTTTTCATGCACGCGCGTCGGTTTTTGAGGCTCTTAACATCACCTTCCTCCAGAACACGTTCTATTTGGTCATGGAATGTGCGTCTTGGCCGTCCTAGACTCCTACATCCATCCGCTTTTGCATTGTATATCTGCTTAGTCAGTCTTGCATCAACCATTCTTTCTACATGTCCGAACCATCGGAGCATGCCCTTTCTTACTTTTACACCGACACTCTCTTTGAAACCAACTTCCTTCCTTACAACCTTGTTTTCTACGCGGTCAGCGAGAGTCACTCCGCAGATTTTGCGTAGTGCCCTCATTTCTACCGCGTTTATTCTACTTTCATGCACACTCTGCCATACCCAGCTCTCGCTTCCATAAGTTAGCGTTGGGATCAGGACTGCATTGTGGATTGCTAGCTGGGCTTTTCTGTTATCTATATCGACATTTATCACACATAATTTCCAAAAAGAATTCCGAGAATACACTGGCCGGAATCGACCCCACGACTTCTATGAACCAGAACTGTTGATTCGTAGTTTAGTGTTACAATCATCTTAAACAATATTCTGTTTTGTTTTGTTTAGAGTTTAGTCAATTAGTTTAGAGTTTAGTCAATTCTGTTTTGTTTAGAATTAGTGATGGCTGATGATCGAGGAGTTTACTTACAAGCAAATCTAAACTGTTGTTAAGATGTCAATGGTTTCATAGTACTAACAATATGGAGAAATTCATTAATAACTTTGCATTATATACGTTTATAATTGTAGAATATTATTTTACATACATACATAACTTCACGCCTGTGTTACCCGATGGTGATTCCAACCCGCGACTTCCGGATTCTGAAGGTAGATGCTTGACCACTGGACCACCGAGACATTTTATTTTAAAAGAGAATAAATTCTGGGTGTGCGTTCTGTATAATAAATAAATAATAAAATAAATACAATGAAATACATTGTATCCCTTCCAATTTATTTAGTACTAGTTGACCCGGCGAACTTCGTTCCGCATCAAAAGAAATAAATTACATAGTAATATTTGGATCTTAAAAAGTTCAATTTGTGCTATTTATCGGCACGCGTTTTGGCGCGCAAACGCAACTGCTATGTACCGCTATGTTAATACTGTAATATCTTCGTAAATATTAGTTTAAATTACATGCTGTAAATGGCTATATTGATCTATATTAAAAGCACAATCTATTTAAGACACTTAATTGGATGAAAATTAATGCTGTAATGTTTAAAATTGCTTCGTAAATAAGCCATTATTTCTCGTAAAAAGTTAAAAAATAATAATGGTCATTGTGGGTTATCCCTAAGACATAGACATATGCCCTCGCGGACTTTTTTATAGACCTTTTAAAGGTGTATAATAATGTAGTACATTGTTTTGATTTATCACTTAGGGTTCAGGCAGCGTTTTCGATTAAAGTTTTAAATCTTGAAAATTATCATTTTTTTTCACTACACTATTCATGAATTATAGATCAAAACCACCCCGTTGACACCGTCTAACTATTAAAAAAACCGCATCAAAATCCGTTGCGTAATTTCAAAGATTTAAGCATACAAAGGGACATAGGGAAAGAGAAAGCGACTTTGTTTTATACTATGTAGTGATATTTAATACTAATAAATCAGAAGATCTGACGTGTTTGTTTTTGTCTCGCAATCCATTATTTATGATTTAAAGTAGAATAGAATATTTTTTATTGTTCACAATAGAAAATAATTAAATAATAGTGTTAAATAATAATGCTCATTTGTGATCCACAACTGTTAGTCTGAGCCCATGTGTACCAACATTGTTTGTCAGGGGTCAATTTATGGTCTATATTTCAAATTTTAGATACTTAAGGTCTATGTCTAACTAAGGCTACCTTAGATATTTAAGGTTTTGTAGCAAACGTTACAGTACTATTGTACTTAATTATATACTCAGATCAGGATCCGAAAGAAAAGCGTAAATGACGCCATTCTTGTGAGATTCAACGGCATTGATTATTACTGTAATGGGCTCAGTATAACGTACTAATAATCTCTCTAATTATTAGTTCATCACTAAAAATACGCGTACTGAATATTTTACTTACAAACTGTTCAGAAATATTTCAATTATATAATCTCTCTTAGTACTAATTGCGTGTATTAGGTTTCACAATACATAAATGTACATAAATAATATTGTATAATTCACTAGAATTCTTGTGGGGGGTATGCAGTTGCCTGAATATACACATAAGATTAAGACACTAATAATATTACATATCGTACTAAATTAGCTTAAAATATTTCCGCAATGCACGCAGTTTTTCAACTTTCCGATAACATATTCTATACCTTAATTTACTGCCATAAGTTTAACCTGTTGCCTTCCAATATTTTTCTTATAGTGCTACACAGAAATAACTTTAAGCTTTTGGTAAAATTTCCAATACATTATTACGCACAACCGCTGCATCGTTCCATTTCTCTCGGAGAAATCTTAACGAGCAAATGATTCACCAAATACCTTCAAATACCCACTAGGTATACGAAGCATGTTTTAATTAATACTTATACGAAACAAATGATAGAGCATATGTACGCTGTATATATAATACATGATTCCTAATATGTTCGCGATATATTCTGTCGGAGCTTATTTACGTCGGACGCAGATATTTCTATTTCTTTCTTTCAGATATTTCGCTGTGTTGGTGGCGGCAAAGAATACCCCAACCCCATTTCAACCCAAGGGTGTCGTAAAAGGCGACTAAGGGTTTTTCCCTTAGTCGCCTTTTAAGGAAAAATGGGCAGCAGCGTTTCTTCCTCATAACACCACAGATCACTGCGATCGCCAACCCGCCCGCCAAGCGTGGTGATTAAGGCATTATACCCTCCTAATGAACAAAGTAACATGGACGGCCCCCAGTCACGGCAACTCCGCTATTCCATTGACCTACGGTAGCGGGTCTGGTAGCGGCGGAGTAGGGGGTGCTAAGAATCTCCGATCGCGATATGGCTACCACAACAAAAAACGGACCCTGGCCCTAGTAACAGACAACATCCGCACTCTTAGGACTGATGAGAAGATTACCGAGCTGGAAGAAGAATTGAGCAAGATGCGATGGGACATTGTAGGATTATCAGAGGTCCGAAGACAGGGGGAGGACACTGTAATCCTGCGATCAGGCAATCTGCGATACTACCGGGAAGGCGATAACACCTCTCAGGGTGGTGTCGGGTTTATCGTTCGCAAATCTTTGGTATCTAACGTGGAGAGGGTTGTGAGTGTGTCGACAAGGGTAGCGTACCTTGTACTGAAAATATCCAAGCGATATTCACTGAAAGTCATACAGGTATACGCACCGACCACGACACACCCAGACGAGGAAGTGGAGGTTCTATACGAGGACATCTCGAAGGGCATCCGCTCCTCCAAAGCCCACTTCACGGTGGGTGTGGGAGATTAGCAACGCAAAACTAGGCAAACGGAAAGCTTGGTCCAACCTCAGGCTATTAAATCGGCAGATCTCCAAGTGTATTCGACGCGACACTCGCCATATATTGGCGAGTGTCGCGTACGCATAAAAGAGGCCCCTCAGCGTAACCAAGGCACTAAGGTGTTTAGAAGGGATCTGTCTAATGGGCAAAGCCAATTGACCAAGCTGAAGACCGACAGTGACATCGTCATCTCTTCCAAGGCTGAGATCTTGAGAGAGGTTCAAAGTTCTACGGGCAGCTATACAAATCTTCACAGATTCCTGTTGTCGGCTTGGCTCAAGATCCCAGATCCAAGCTAACCCGACACTTTATTGAGGATTTCCCGGATATCAGTCTGCATGAGATCCAGATGGCTCTTAAACAGCTAAAGAACGGAAAGGCACCGGGTGATGACGGAATTACTGCCGAGCTGCTGAAGGCAGGTGGTGAGCCAATCGTGATAGCCCTTCAGAAGCTTTTCAATTCCGTCGTGCTCGGGGGCGACGTTCCACAGGCATGGACCAGAAGCGTAGTGGTGCTGTTTTTTAAGAAGGGTGACAAGACCCACTTAAAAAACTATAGGCCCATTTCGCTTCTGAGCCATGTCTATAAGCTATTCTCCAGAGTCATTACAAATCGACTCTCGTGCAGACTCGATGACTTCCAGCCTCCCGAAAAAGTCGGATTCTGAAGGGGCTTTAGTACCATAGACCACATCCACACTTTACGCCAGATCATATAGAAGACCGAGGAATATAATCGACCTCTATGCTTGGCATTCGTAGACTATGAGAAAGCCTTCGATTCCGTCGAGACTTGGGCAGTACTACAGTCTCTCCAGCGGTGCCAAATTGACTATCGGTATATTGAAGTGCTGAAGTACTTGTTTAGAAACGCCAGTATGTCAGTTCGAATCCAAGATGGGAGTACTCGGGCTATTCCACTGCAGAAGGGTGTCAGACAAGGAGACGTTATATCTCCGAAGCTTTTCACCTCTGCATTGGAAGACGTCTTCAAACTCCTTGACTGGACCGGGCTAGGCATCGACATCAACGGCTACTACATCACTCACCTTCGATTTACCGATGATATTGTAGTCATGGCAGAATCGATGGAGAACCTTAGTGCAATGCTCGAGGACCTAAACAAGGTATCCCAACAAGTGCGTCTACGAATGAACATGGACAAGACCATAGTCATGTCCAATAGCCATGTTATTCAAGTACCGTAAGATACGATCCTTGAAGTTGTAGATCACTATGTTTACCTAGGACAAACTATTCAACTAGGTAGAGCCAACTTCGAGAAAGAGGTTAACCGACGGATCCAACTCGGCTGGGCAGCGTTCGGGAAGCTTAGGGATCGAAAATACCTTACTTACTTATGGAACAGTGACGTGGTCCTTAAATGCTGGCCTCATCAAGAAGTTCGAGGTCGTTCAGCGTGCCATGGAGCGGGCTATGCTCGGCATCTCTCTACAAGATAAAATCCGAAATACGGAGATCCGTAGACGTACGGGAGTAACTGACATAGCCCGTAGAGTTAGCACGCTGAAGTGGAGGTGGACAGGCCACATCGCTCGAAGAAGCGACGAACGATGGGGAAAGAAGCTTCTAGAGTGGCGACCACGCACTGCGCAGCGTAGGCCGTCCCTCCACTAGGTGGACCGACGACCTAGTGAGAACCGCTGGGAGTCATTGGATGCTAACGGCACAAGACCGGGAGTTGCGGTGTGCTAAGGGGGAGGCCTACGTTCAGCAGGAGACAGATCTAGGCTGATGATGATGATGATGCAGATATTTCAAAATATTTTTAGGATTCAGTAAATATTATTATTGATAGTAAATTAATATTTCTTTGATTTTCACGAATCACATTCATAACATTGAAACAACCTTTTATGGATTATATCGCGTTTATTTAGAACTAATTTATACTTATTCTCTTTACAAAAATTATCTCGAAAACGTCGAAAAAAATAGAAAATAAGTGCTAAATAAACGCGATATCGATACTCTAATTCGCAAACCTAATAACTCCACTTTTTTTCGAAAATGAAAATTTTGATCTATCTATGAATCTAGATAATGTCTAGTATCTGCCGGTATCAATCCAATAATCCATAAAAAGTTGTTTCAATGTTATAGTAAATTATTAACAACGTTTATGCAGTAATGTTTATCTTTTATTTATTTATTTTTATTTTTATGAACATTTATATTTCTTTGCTAATGCTCTTACGTGGTACTTGACATCATGTGTGTACTGCCAAATCCTATCTAAATTATAAAGCGAAATTTAGGCTACCGTAACTGCATGGTTCGTTTGCTCGGCACCCCTTAACTGATTCCCGTTCTGTTGAATAGAAGTTTGAACTTTGTAGAAAACACCAACAAAAAACGGCTAAATTATCGTAAGTTCTGTGTAATAAATATCGAGGACTGTTTTAATTATCTTATGTCTGTTTTTACATCGGACCAAAAAATTGTTAAAACTCACGAATATGAGCCTAACCATATAATAATAATAATAATAATAATAATAATAATAAAGCCCTTTATTCAGACCGACTTTATCTAATTACATATTATAAATCTAAATAACTGTGAATGATATCAATTTTGATTTTTAAATAGTGATATTAATATTTGGTGATTTTTTGTAGGTCTGTTTGCCAATCGGCAAAGGCCTCCTCCAACCTTTTCCATTCCCGTCTGTCTTGGGCCACTCTATTCCATGTTACTCCTGCAACTTGCCTGATGTCATCATCCCATCTTTTCTGTGGTCTGCCCCTTTTCCTTTTCCCTTCTCTAGGGTACCACCTTGTTACTATTTTGCTCCATTTCTCTTGGCCTCTCAAAATGTGTCCCGCCCATTGCCATTTAAGCCTTCTGATTTTGGATATTATATCTATTACCTTCGTTTTTTTCCTGATGACATGGTTTTTTATTCGGTGTGACCTTTTCAGATTTAGCATACTTCTTTCCATTGCATGTTGACAGGTTTCTAGTCGTATTTTTTGTTAAAGCCCATGTTTGGCTGCCATACATTAAAACAGGTAGTATGCAGGAGTTGAAAAGTTTTTTCTTTATGTTGATGTGAAGACTTTTATCTTTCATTGCCTCACTTAGACTCCAGTATCTTTTCCAACTTTTTGTTATTCTTCTCTCAACTTCTTTGCCTATAGGATCGTCTTGTGTTATTAGCTGTCCCAGGTAGACGTATTCGTCTGTGTAATCGATGTGTTTATTACCTAGATGTATGGTGGTTTTCTTCCCGTTTGTCATAACCTTTGTTTTTTCTGGGTTCAGCTTTAAGCCCATCTTCTCGCTTTCAAATGCTAGTTCATGTATCATTTTTTGGATGTTTTCCGGTGTTTCAGCAAAAAGCACTATATCGTCAGCGAACCTAAGGTGTGTCAGGGAGGCTCCATCTACTTTTATTCCGAGATTTTCCCAGCGGAGATCTCTAAAGATTGTTTCGAGAACCGCTGAGAATAATTTTGGGGACAATGGGTCACCTTGTCTTACCCCCTTTCCGACTCTAAATGGTTTTCCTTTTTTTTCCAGTTGGACTCTCGCAGTACTATAGCTATATATATTTTTAATCAAGCGGATGTATTTTTGTTCTACTCCTTGTTCTTTTAGGGACTTCCATATCTTGTCGTGGTACAAGGAGTCGAATGCTTTGGTATAGTCAATGAAAGCAATATAGTACTCGCGCTGATAGGCTTTATACTTGGCTAAGACCTGGCGGACAACATGGATATGATCGATTACCGAATAACCTTTCCTAAAACCCGCCTGTTCGATGGGTTGATTTTCGTCTAATATTCCTTCTATCCGTTTTAAAATGATTTTAGCAAATATTTTATATACATTAGACATGAGACTAATTGGACGGTAGTTTCCAATGTCATGTTTGTCTCCCTTTTTGTATAGAAGGATAATGTTCGATTCTGTCCATTGCTGGGGAATAATTTCTGTGTCTATAATATTTTGAAACATTTCAGTTAGAATCGGTGTGATAGCGTGCTTGTTTTGTCTTAGGATTTCGTTGTTGATACCATCCGGTCCAGGTGCTTTGTCACTCCGTTGTGTGTCTATTGCTTTCTCTACTTCTATATGAAGGATGACGGGTATATCAGAGGTTTCTGTCAAATTTGTTTCTCCTCGCGAGGTGTTATTGTCATCATACAGTTCTTTGTAGTAGGATGTTGCAATTTCTAAAATGTGTTGTCTGTCATGGTTCCATTTTCCTTTCTTATTTTTTATTTTTACTACCCAGTCTATAGATTTCGATAGTTCCTTGTAAGCTTTTTTGACACCACCTGTTTTCATTATGTGCTTTTCAAGTATCTCCGTTCTATTTCTGTACCTATCTATTCTTATATTTTTCTTTATTTGTTTGTTAAGTTCCGTGAGTTGTTTTCTTCTATCCTTTGCGTCTTTTGTGTTAATTAAATGGCCCCTTTGTTCTAGCAAATCTATGGTGGCAGTTGTAAGCCACTGTTTGTGTTTCTTGTTACTATTTGCAGCGAGTTTTATTTCAGTTTTAATAATATTCTCTATCATGTTATATTTTTCCTGTATGTTTAGGTTATTAGTGTTTTCTTTAAAGTTTGCGAGTTTATCTCTCAGGCTGGCTTTTAATTGTTCCATTTGATGTTTTTTGAGCTTTACGCCAACAGGTTCTTTTCTTGGTCTAGGTTTTCTTGATTGTGTTGCATTTAATTCTGCTCTAATTAACCTGTGGTTTGTATTAAAGTTGAATTGGTTGATGACTTTAAAGTTGCTGAAATAGGTCTTCTTGTTAGACATGAAGAAATCAATTTCATTTCTCGTGTTTCCATCTGGTGAGATCCAAGTCCACATTCTTTTCTTATTCTTCCTATAAATAGTATTCAAAATAGTAAGGTTGTTTTCTAGTGTGAAGTTCATAATTTTTTCCCCGTTTCTGCTCCTTGTTTTATTGCAGTAAGTGAATTGCCTATTGTGTTTTCACCGGGACGATTGTCACCAAGTTTGCCATTGAAGTCCCCCATTACTATTATGTTTTTGTGCGCGTGATCTTGGATGGCCTTATTTAATTCAAGGTAGAATGTATCTATTGTTTCTTCATCTGACTGTTCTGTAGGTGAGTAGACTTGTATAATAGACCAGGAGTCTTGGTATCCTGGTAGTTTTATATTCATCATGGCTGTACGTTCCGAAATCCCTATAAATGCTTCTATACAATCTGTCAGATGTTTCTTAACAATAAAGCCAACCCCATAGAGGCCAGGCGTGGTGCCTATATGATATAATAGGAAATCTTCATATAAAGCAATGTTTTCACCCAATCGTCTGACTTCGCTAAGGCCAACGATGTCCCAATTGATATGTTCTAGCGCGTAGGTTAATTCGGTTAAATTTTCTTCGTTTTTCAATGTTAGAGTATTAAGTGATGCAATAAATATTTTTTCTTTTCTCTTTTGGAATGTTGGAGGGTTGTGGTCTACATCCCCCACGAGGACCAGTCGGGTTGGGGGAGATTGTTTGATTGAATTATCTTTGTTTTCGCCGTTTGTTTTGATTTCCTGCGTTCCGGGTCTTAGTTGCTATTGGTTTTTGCGGTTAGAAATATTCGTTAGAGAGTTCGATTTGATCCTAATTGCGTCGAATGCATTTGTTCTGTTATGTTTGTGGGAGCTCAGCGTTTGTTGCTTTTTTGGCTGAATTTTTGTCGGTGATAGTGGCGAAGTAGATTGTTCCCGTTTTCTTTTATCATTGTTGGTGCTGCTGGGTTCTTTAATTATCAATTTATCATATTTCAAAAAAGCTATGTTTCCTTTTTTCCTCTCTTCTAGTAACTGCGGTTGTAAAGCTTTCCTCTTTTCTAGTACTTCTCTCGAGTAGTCTTCTGATATGTAAATTTTGCTTAGTTTCCTTTTGTTTTTCATAATTTCGTTCTTCTTCCATTCGCTTAAGAGAGAACATAGTACAGGTCTCGGTTTATTATCTACTTTTGGTTTTCCTAAGCGGATTAATTTGTTTATTTCTGTTTCTTCTAAATTGATATTTAAGTCTCTTTTGAAATTCTCTTTTATATTATTCAATAGCTCAGCTGTTGAATTTTCGCCTTCTTTTAATCCAAAAATAACTACGTTGTTACTTTTCTTTTCCTTTTTTAAAACTTCTATCTCCTTCTCTAATTTTCCGACTTTTTCTTTTAATTTTTCGTTTTCTTCCTTGATTGGCATTAGTTTTTCATCCATCCGATCCATTATATTTTTAGTTAGAGTTTCTGTTAATTCAATTGTCTGATTTTTCATTTCCAATTTCATATTTTCGAATAATATTTCAAATTGTCCCTCCATAGTGTCGACTAAATTTATTATGTGGAACGGAACGTAATATTAATTAGTAGTTTTGGGTTTTCTTGTTCTGGCAACACTATAGTTAGTACCAACCGAACCAAGTGACAGTTACAGTGACAATTTCAAAATGGCCGTTAATGTGCTAACCTTGTAAAATGTCGTTATCAATCTTCAATTTCACTTTACTGGATAGATGTAATGAGAATTTGACAGGCTGTTCTTTCTGAATATGCAGCGGCACTTCTTGTATTGTTTTTATCAGTATTTGTAAACACATGTGGCGTAAAACTTTTTAAATCTTCAATTATCTAGAGGTACAATCACTACGCTGTTATCAGTTTGACAACCGGAACCGGTCCCCGTCTACCGTAACTGCATGGTTCGTTTGCTCGGCACCCCTTAACTGATTCCCGTTCTGTTGAATATAAGTTTGAACTTTGTAGAAAACACCAACAAAAAACGGCTAAATTATCGTAAGTTCTGTGTAATAAATATCGAGGACTGTTTTAATTATCTTATGTCTGTTTTTACATCGGACCAAAAAATTGTTAAAACTCACGAATATGAGCCTAACCATATACTGATCTGATTCAAAACATTATTTTTTATATAAGATTGCTTTTTCTGCAAAGTAAATTCTGTATAACCAAGCTGCAGATAAAATTTTATTTAGCAGGAATTACTGCCAAAATGTGGTTCCAAGGCACACTCTAACCATTCATATTCAAATGCTTGTAACATTATTACGAAGGCACCAACGTCTGCTCTGAACTGAAATACCAAAGTTTATTCTGTTGTGTATAAAACTTTATTTTTATTGTCCCGGACGAGATAACTTACGAGATCTAACACAAAGTACTGCAGACAATGTTTCTTCTTCCATTGTGGGTGTGCCTGCTTTTGTTCTCTTGCAAATGAAGCTTCTGCGAGCAACTCTTGCAACTTAGTCATTCTCTGGTTACCTTGCAATAATACTAGGCCTTTGTTAGCAATGAAATGTTTATACTGTTTAAATAATTAATACTTAAAGTTCACCTGAAGTTAGATTTTAATCTCTGTATATAAAAAAACTCTTACAATTGTTAGAAGTGAGTTACAGTGTACAATAGCCACCTAAAAACGACGTGGAAATTTCGTAGCAAATCGCTACGACACTGCTACGAAATCTTATAGCATACATTTGAAGTCCACAATTCACACATCTTGAGTTGCTTCTCGCAGTATCACGAAGAAATGAATTACTCAGATATTTAATGCTTTCAATCCGTTTTTTTGGTAAAGTTAAGGAATCTATAGAGTCAATAATATACTAGAATAGTCCGGAACTTCGCTTTCGTCCATAGCTCCAGCATTTTTTTCTAAAAGCCGCTAAAACCATTAAATTTATTAATAGATTCCTAAATACATGAATGTAATTTAGCTGATATCGAGCACTAATAACAGTCAATTTGAACAAACTTTCTGTCACCGTTACGTGACTGGAATACTAACGAAATATCAAATACATCGATTAATGTCTGCAACGCGCAAATTTCTAATTCATTGTTTCATAATTTAGGCAACCTTAAATTATAAGCAAGAAAGTCTAGAATTCCAAAACTCAATGTTTATTAGGTGCATGGAAACCGATTAACAGCACGACATGCGAATTACAATTCTAATGCTTAAGTTTTATGACTTATTTGAGTTTCATTATTTATGAACATGTTCGTGCATGTCTGAACAACATTGTCGAGTGAAATTGAGATCAAAATTATTATTTCGATTACACTTCAGTGTACCGTGGAGGTGACATCTAATTTGTATTCGCCGGAATACCTTTGAGTTGTTAAAGGTTTTGTTTTAACTCGACCTATTAAAGTTAATGAAGATTAATAGCTATTTATAATGCTGATAAATGATTGGACTTATTACATTTCGTTTCATAATCGATTGTGTTACATTTTGTATTGTTCTCGATGTGGCTTCAGAAATAGACGTCGTTTACGTTGTTTAATTCCGATTACTGGATCTAATTTCGGAATCATGAGAGCAGAGGTTGCGCCGTTGGGTGAACCGTGAACGTAAAACACAAGTGTGTGGCCAAAATAAAAGGAAGTAGAGTCCGCTATAACTCAGAGTTTAATATACATTCCAAATTTTTCGGTAGTTTTCAACAGGCCGTAACTTTGAGAGAAATGGTCGTACAGGAAATAAAAAAAAAGGAAATTGTAGCTCCAAGTGTCTAGTTTTTGGATTAGAAGTTCAAAATTTTGTAGCCTCCGCGGTTTCTGAGTAATCGTAGAAAAACCAGCAGCATAAAAATTCTCAAAATTTTTTTAGTGTTTTTTTTTGGTCTACGGGCGTGGAAAAATTTTTTTTAGCTTAACCACCATAAGGATCGGATACTTTGTTCAGTAAGCTTTAATTTCTTTTTTTAAACACCCTGATACGTCCACTCCTCGCTGAGATATCGGAATTCAAATGGAAAAGGATCTTTTTGTCTTTGATTATCGATATCTCAGCAACCAATGATCGCACAGAAAGTTAGAGGTGGGTTTCAAGAAATTAAATGAATTTCCCTTAACAGCTGTCCATCTGAAACGATAATGTGGAAAAAGCTCGAAAAAAACAATTGTTTTTTCTCATTTTTAAAAATTATAAGCTTTTCAGAGCAAACGTGATCCTTTAATTTTTTCATAAATTCGATCAAGTGATACAAAAAAACGGCTGGCTGGATTAATTTGATTCTTTGTAGGCTTTTTGTGGACATATTGAACTGTAAAAGGCACACTTAACATTAGCGGTTTCCTCAATATTTTCGATCCAGCGCTTGATTTTCCAAAAAACCACTAAAAGCCCTTTTTTTGTTGCATTTTCAAATTCATGTGACAAAACGAAAAAAATTTTTTTTCGAAAAAACAATGGACAGCTGTTAAGGGAAATTCATTTAAGTTCTTGAAACCCACCTCTAACTTTCTGTGCGATCATTGGTTGCTGAGATATCGATAATCAAAGCCAAAAAGATCCTTTTCCATTTGAAGACCGATATCTCAGCGAGGAGTGGACGTATCAGGGTGTTTAAAAAAAGAAATTAAAGCTAACTGAACAAAGTATCCGATCTGTATGGTGGTTAAGCTAAAAAAATTTTTTCCACGCCCGTAGACCAAAAAAAAAACTAAAAAAAATTTGAGAATTTTTTTGCTGCTGGTTTTTCTACGATTACTCAGAAACTGCGGAGGCTACAAAACTTTGAAGTTCTAATCCAAAAACTAGACACTTGGAGCTACAATTTCCTTTTTTTTTATTTCCTGTACGACCATTTCTCTCAAAGTTACGGCCTGTTGAAAACTACCGAAAAATATGGAATTTTTTTTTGATCCCTTAATTTTTTCCAGTAGTATAGTTCACTAGTAACGCTGAGAAAGAATAATCAAACAAGAAAACGATTTTCATTTTCTTCATACCCAACATCATATATTCCTCATAGTTATTAAAAAAATGTAAAAAAAGCCTCGGTGGCGCAGTGGTCAAGAACCCCGCTTTTGAATCAGGCTAACGCGGGTTCTAATCATGGCTCACACCAATGACTCTTCGAAATTATTTCCGAAGTCATGTGTGACAAATATCGATGACTGAAATCTCTGTGCCCGGTATGGCAATAGCTTCGCCACCTATTCCATTTGGGAAGTAAACATAACAGCGAGACGCGTCTTAACAGCAGCTACCTACACCTTCGGGTAGAAAAGGCGTTAAATTATGTCGTGTTATTCAAATGAGGGAAATTTGTCTAACAGTTAAATTGTAGTTCATTGCACGAAACAAGATGAATTAAAACTAAATTATGTCCAAATATAACGATTTCTGGAGTATGGTGATATCAGGAGCCTTAAAATTCTATATGTACATGTATGAAAAGAGTAATGAAAGTCAAAAAGCGAGCGAGGCGTGTAAAACTGGTGCTTTATTCTTTCTGCCTACCGCGCAATGGGTTTGGTGTGAAGTTATGTATGTATGTATGTAATATATCTGATATTTCAGTAATAACGATTTATTTAAACATATTTTTGTGCGAGAATTGAATACAAACGAATTATCAAATAAAATACGCATTTATATTTAACAAACACGATCGAGCGTTAAAATACAAACAATGGCCGTTCGTACATTCTTTATGTAAATAAAATAAATTTTAGGATTTCGATAATATCAGTAATAAGACCGGAAGTATAATCGGAAGTAAAAATATTTAAAAGTAACATATTGTCAGATCTTTTAGTCTGTTGTGATGTTGGCAAAAATAATTATGATTAAAGTTTACTCGTATCTTAAAATCGAATCAGCCATTTCAGAGATATATTATTATGTATTTGATCGTATAATTATGGACTTGTTATTTTTTGTCTATTTAAGTTTATATATCTGTTCATGTGATATCTATTTACTTTGAATCTTTTGGGTTTTTTATGTCGCTCTTGTATTTAAGCGCACCTACAACTCTTCATCTCCTACACCACCCAAAAGTCGACTAGTAGAGTAGTCTCTACTAGTCGACTTTTGGGTGGTGTAGGAGATGAAGGAGACAAAATTAATGACTCAAGGTAGTCCTTGAGTCATTAATTTTGTACAATTTTGTGCATAATATTTTTGAATAAATAAATAAAATAGTGAATTAGTGAATTAAAGTTTAAAAAGTACTCAAAAGAATACTTAATTAAATACGTCAAAGAATTCCGCGACATTGATGTCAATGCACTTTGAGGATTTACTTTTTATGAAGACTGCATATTCTCTTTACAAAGAACAGGTCAGAGTTTCAGTCATATGAAACCTCGAAATGCAGCTTTGCTTTAAATTAATAATTTAATAACTAAGCAACGTTTCGACTGCATGGTCTATATTATTATTTTTATTATGTTATACATACAGAACTTCACGCCAAATCCCTTGCGTTGTAGGCAGAGAGAACAGAGCTCCATAAGGCACGATTCTTACACGCCTCACTCGCTTCTTTGACTTTCATAGCTCTTTTCATGCACGCGTGTCGATTTTTGAGGCTCCTAACCTATCCTAATATCCTTATGTTTCCTTGCGGGGTAGGTAGAGAGAACAGACGCCATTAAGCACGATTCTTACATGCCTTACTCGCTTCTTTGACTTTCATAACTCTTCATGCACGTGCGTCGATTTTTGAGACTCTTAACATCACATTCCTCCAGGACTCGTTCTATTTGGTCATGGAATGTGTGTCTTGGCCGTCTCGAGTCTGTATTGTGGATTGCTAGCTAGCTGGGCTTTTCTGCTAACATTCTTTGCGCCCAGGATTCTGAATGTTTTATTATAAATTGTTTGAAGGGCATTACAGTTGATATCTTAAAACAACCAAAAACACATACACACATGCGACGTAAAACAAAGACTACATAAAATTACATTTGAAGTATTTTAAATTAAAAAAGAAAACTTATACATTTCTACATAATTATTTAAGTCTGTTGCTGAAATGTAACAAATCAAGATACGGTAGAAGTTAAAGCCTTTCAGACTTCGTTATCAAAATAAGTCAAGGAATACATTTTGAGAGCGAAATAATTTTAAGCAATAAATCTCCCAACGAACGAGTTTGGAAACTCATTACGCGGCTTCGAGAACTCAAAACGTAGAAATTGGAAGAAAATCAAGATTTCCCCGGCAACATTCATTTCCTTTACTATAATATATTTTTTATACGCAGTAAATAATGAAAAATACAATGAATACATGACTGTGTCTTATGGGAGCAGAGCGAGATTTTGATTCAAATTTAAACATCCTCATCAATTGACTCAAAAACTAATCAAAAACTATTTTTGGTCTTAGGAGGATTGTTGAGAATAACTAATTTTTCAGTTATAATTATTACCTATTCAGAAAAAAAGAAATTAAATCAAAATAAGACTAGTAGTAACGGGTACTAAAACGACTACTGACAGACAATCCAATAAAACAATCAATTTTAATATAAACTTTATTATTTGATCTGATTTACTAAAACTCTAGAAAGTCGATTAATTTCGACTTCTTCAGACAGGTATAAATTTAATTCGTTATACAAAATCACTTCTATTAAGTGATTCAAGTCGGCGTTCAAATTCTAAATTAACTTTTGAATGTTAAGAACAAGATAATGAAAGTATAACAATATCTTAAATAATTGTAAAACTTTTGTATAACAAACAAATAACGCTTTAAATATTGCTTTAATTATGCTAATGCTATCTGCCGCAGTTTTATTACTCGGTAACTTCTAGACTAATTCTAGTAATTTTTGTGAATTCTAACACAGTATCTCTAAACTAGATGTCAGAGTGAGGAACCACTAGGCCATCATGAAATTATAATTTAATAGACGTAAAAATCTCCTCCTAGGACATCCACAAAAAGAGATAGAGAAAATCTAACTATACATTAAAATGACGGTGGTCACACGCCTACAAAGAGCTTAAAAATACATTATTATAAACTGTAAAGAAAATCAATTAAAACAAGATTATCGTGCAATTGTTTAGCCTGTGAATATATTGTATTACAAGTATCACTTTTTCAAGATAAAACTAAACAACTTGCAACAGCAAAGCAAAAAAAATATATACCCACAAGTCTTGTATCACTAGGAGTAAGAGAAAATCAAATAAAGCTAGGAGAATATATTGTAAAATCTCTGCCTCCAATAACTGTAAGACAAAATCCGTCCAAATGAGGGACAGACTGCCGGGTTGTCCAATAAAAACCTCGTCAAACGAAATGAACTTTCTTCTAACAATGACAATGACGAATAACTTTGGATATGAGACACTTGATTTTTGATCTCATCAATCTTGAAGTCAATTGATAGAAATTAGACTGTGAATAAAGACGGGTTCGATTTGCTATAGATAATGTGGAAATAATTATAGTGTTGAGGTTAATTTTCGATACTCGATTTCCTTACCAGCACCGTCGTAACACAAATCATATGTTCAAATATACTGACTAAAAACCTGTAAAAATGCAACAATCAGTTTCAAACCAATTAACCATTACTAAAAGCTAACTTTCCTACAATTATTAACGCAGAATACCTATTCAGACTCTGAATTATACAATTTATACAATGAAATGAATTAAGTGAAACTGCAACGAAATTTAGAGAACAATAAATTTTATTTTGGGTCAGATTAAGTTTTACCAACCGGTCGTAAAAGAGGTGCGGAACATGACATTTCGTTTTGTGGGTAAAGGCCACACTCTGCTCAATTGCTCCTCCAAACAGTACCCTCCCTGTTATACTGAGTATTATAGTCCTACCCTAGAAAAAAGTTTTAATCTAAAAAGTTTTTCTAATACGTTTTAGTGAATACTTTTCAGACGTCTGTCTGACTCTTGATCCTCTTAGTCAAAATTGATTCGATTTATTTAAAAAAAAAACAACTGTCATCGAAATCAAATGATCCGATGAGTTTGATGAATGGATGATGAATGATGATGGAAATAGATTTTGCCACAGAGACTATTACTCGGCGTCTACACCTTCTGGTATAAACGGCGTAAAGATACAGTTTATAAGAATATATTTGCATAAATGAATAAAATAATATAATGTAAAATTAATTAAAAATATATTCTGGTAGGCTTATTATCCGCTTGTATATAGGTACATTTATATCACAGATGTAAATATTTATCCGAAGTTGCTACCGAAAAGGAAACCAATATTAATCAAAAGGGAAAACAATTTATTTATTGCCAATGCTTTTGTGAGTAAATATAAAATACGGTTTCAATAAGGAAGTATTGAAATTTTTCTGTCGTCATTTGCCATCTTTTACATGGATTGTATTTTATAAGCTTTTATTTACCTTGCACTGTATGTATGTATGTATGTATGTATGTATGTAAGTATGTATGTTCGGTGGAATCTTGTAACTCAATTTTGAAGTAGATACGTACAACCGATTGAGCTGAAATTTTGTATACACGTTTACTTTGGATGACAATGCATGATATAATGTATGACATTATTCTATATCCAATATGGCGGGCGCCCCAAGATGGCGGAATGGATATTTTTAATGCATTTCTGCAATATGGGTATCAAATGAAAGGGTTTGTTGAGTGTAACTCAAAATATAATATGACGTCATTCTAAATCCAATATGGTGGAATATCCAAGATGAAGGAATATATATTTTAAGCTTTCGTATAATATGGGTATCAAATGAAAGGGCTCATTGGGAAAACTAAAAAAATAATGTGACGTCATTCTAAATCCAATATGGCGGATAATCCAAGATAGAGGAACAGTTTTTTTTAATGCATTTCTACAATATGGGTATCAAATGAAAGGGCTTGTTAATAGTAGCTCGAAAAATAATGTGACGTCATTCTAAATCCAATATAGTGGAATAAATATTTGCGTTTCTACTATATGCGTATCAAATGGCCCTTTCATTAAAGAGTTATATGAGAACTTCAAAAACTATGTCTCGGTGGTTCAGTAAACTAGCCCGCTTCTGAATCAGGAAGTCTTGGGTTCGAATTTGGCCTCACACCAATTCTTTCGAAATTTCTCTCGAAAGTCATGTGTAATAAATATTTTTGACTGACCACTTTGTGCTCGCTGTATGGCAACAGTGGTAGAGCCCAGCAATTCACTGTATGAATGGGCTGGCTCGACCGGTGAAATACCACAACCAGCTCACGCCTTGTTTCTTTGGGTGAGAGAGGTACCCGGAGACCTACTCCCCTTCCCCATCCCTTCCTACTCCCATATCCTATATCCTACTCCCTTATAGATCGTGAGACGTAAACATAGCGGCGAGTCGAGGCTTAATAGATGCTGCCTACACCTTCGGGTAGAAAAAGGAGTCGAGCTATGTTATGTTATTAATTAATGTTATAAACAAATTAGATTGTGTATAAATATTATATATATCATAGGGTTTTCAATATGAGCGGCTAGATACTAGTGGCCTGCTTGTTTGGGCAGTGTCAGTCAATCTGTTGTTTACTATTCAGTCACTGATGCCAAATCACCATGTCAAGATACAGGGTTAAGCGGCGCGTCCAAATTTATAATCAAAATGAGTTAGTGCTAACATTGAGAACCTTACGACCACTTTACGGCTGAGGCGGTAGTCCATCACAGTCGACGGCTTTCCGTTGACCTATGTTTTAATAGTTAACAGTGTTTTAATTGTGGTCAGCCACGCAATCTGCTGCATGAATGGGCCGGTTCGACCGGTGTAATGCCATGCCCTTTCAGGATACCGACGTAAATTGGACAGGATTTAATAACTTTAACATGATTGCTACACTAACGAATTTTAATGGTGTTATAGGTATTATTAGAATTAAACACAGTGGATGGTGGGAACGAACTATAACTTTTATTACAACTCACTCCTATGTTACACTCAGGTCCGCTAGTATACAGTACTGATTAAAACAACAGATGGCGTTACACATCACAAGTAGTTAAACATATTTTGTTATTAAACAACAGTCCCACATAACAAAATTAAGTTGCAAAATCAACAAATAAGTAACAAAAAAATTTGTTTACCTAGGCTCGAAACTCTTTGCTGCTGGTCAAGCATACGCGGCCTAAGTAGAGAAAAGACTTTAGGAGGTCTCCTCATTGAAGAGTTGGACTGTTCGAAATTAACTGGCAAATGACCTTGTAACAATGATGCTTTGAATGAGATGAAGAGACTGAGAAACTTACCCATCGATAACTAAAAACTTGAAAATAATTTAAAGAAAAAAACTTTTTTAAAGAAGCTTTTATTTAAACGCTCTAAAAAGAATAAAATAATTTTAACCTTATACATATTAACTATCAACTTATAACCTTATTATATACAATTTATGTGATAGTAAAAGCTTGTCGCTATGTTCAACCCAACCCTTCCCCCCTCCTCTTCCCATCCCAATTCCGACCCCTTCCATTTCCCATGGAAAGGGCCGGCAACGGAACTGTACCACTATATGTGTTCGGGTGTCCAAAAATATATTTGGATAATGCGATCCGTCACAGTAATCATTAAATCTAAAAAAATATTTCTAGATGGTTATGGATAGCCACTGATAGGTAATTAAACATAGCGACAAGCTTTTATTATCACATAAATTGTATATAATAAGGTTATAAGTTGATAGTTAATATGTATAAGGTTAAAATTATTTTATTCTTTTTAGAGCGTTTAAATAAAAGCTTCTTTAAAAAAGTTTTTTTCTTTAAATTATTTCTTTGAGTATTAGGAGAAGCTTTATTTAGTTAACAGTAAGTATTAGCAGTTACTTATATGTTTACGTTTTTCTCTAAAACTTGCATCGGTCATGCCTATACCCTGCAAATACATACATACATAACTTCACGCCATATCCCTTGCGGGGTAGGCAGCGAGAACGGAGTGCCACAAGGCACGATTCTTACATACCTGCAAATAGTTTCCGAATAATTAACCTACCATAAATTACATATTATATCAGTGACCTGCTAATAAATGTACCCGGAGAAAAAGGCTTTCAAACAAAATCTGAAATCCTACTTTCATCAGGGGAAGAATTACATAACATAACATAACTTCACGCCATTGTTACCCGCAGGTGTAGGCAGCGGCTGTTAAACCTCGTCTCGCCATTATGTTTACGTCACAAACGGAATAGGTGGCGAACCTATTGCCATACCGGGCACAAATTTTTCGATCATCTATATTTATCACACATAACTTTCCGAAAACAATTTCGAAAAGTCATTGGTGTGAGCCCGTGTCAGGATTCGAACCAGGACCTTTGGATTCAGAAAACGTGTGCTCGACCACTAGACTATCGAGACTATTAAGGGAAGAATTAGATTTGACTAAAAACGTTTGTTACAAATATTTTTTTTGTTTTGTATACGATTTGTTTGTAAGACTGCTAAAAATAGAAAAAAAGGTAATAAGTTTAAGAAAGTTACGTAACAACATATATTTTATCGTCATTACAAAAATATATATATTGACTAGTTACTAACTACGCTTCAAAAAAATCAATTTTGAAATATTATTCTCGTATCAAAGCTTGATACAAAACATAATAAATATACTCACATACATTTTTCAGTAAAAATAAAAAGATATAAATAAGAAAATGTGGATGACCAAGTAACACAATCTCATAATTGGATCCTCCTTCACAACCCACACCATTACGAGGGTGTGTCAATCCATTTACGTGGCCACTAGAACAGCGGGTCTTTTGTCAATGTGACCTTAACCCACTGTTTCGTTTTTCATATCTATTCCTGGAATACTGATCATTGCGTCTACACGCAGACATGCGAAGGCGGAAAATAATATATTTGCGGTTGAGATATCTTATTTTAGCTTTTAACGATGGACGGAAGATGGATGGATTGTAAACAATAATTATTGCAAATAATTCAGACACGATTATGCTAGGTAATCCCACGAAAATCCACAAATGAAAGTTACATAATTTCCAAAGCAAGACTTTACAAAAGGATTCAATATTTATTACTTATATTTGTGCGAATAATAAGCATGAAATACAATTGCCGATGTTTATCGTATTTAATTTTGTTTTTTACACAACGTTTTTTACTTATAAAAGACTGAATGAAGAAGAACTTATAAAAAATGTAGAAACATTGCAAATATCAACATTCAGTTTATATATTTAGAAACGCAAAACGCTCAAGGTAGTTGGAATTTATTTATTCCCCGGCTGCCTCACTTCCGATATTCATCCTAGATAGTGTCATTCACACAACTTATTGAAGTATAAACTTAGTACCTATTTTAGCATAGGGGCAGACCAGTAATAGGATCAGCTGATGGTAAGCCTCTATTGCTGCCCATAAACACTTGCAATACACATAGTGTTACTTTTATCTTGTGTTTAAGATGAAATAGAGCACGGGTTGCATTTATGGATTAGTGCGGTATTAAAGTAATAATACATTGTTGTAGAAAATTAAGATAATGATCAATCTCAACTATGAAAATCTTACTTATAAAGGTGAAAGTTTGTAAGTATGAATGTATGCATGTTTCTAACTCTTTTACGTGAAAACTACTAAATGAATTTTAATTAAACTTTACAAAATACAGCTTATACATCAGAACAACACATGGTAAGAGCTTATAAAGATACTGCGTGTATTGTTCAAAATACTCTCGAGAGCAATGAATCCGGGTCACTTAAAGAATGTTAAAAATCTCGGAAACTAAAAATGATAGGTTAATGCAATAAATTGTATTTAATAGACAATGTAATACTCCTTAAATGAAAGTAAAAAAAATATGAGTCACCATACATTTTATTAACACAAAATTACATAAAGAAAAAATCTGCTGATCTCTCCTTAAAACAAAAATAGGAAACATGAAATTTTTGAACTTTATTACGATTTTCTTGAATTTTAATACTTCGTATTGCCTCCTCGTGCTTCCATTACTGCGTTTACGCGGTTTGGCATGCTGTACACCAAGTTCCTTATACGATTTTGGGGAATATTCTCCCATTCCTCTGTGAGAGCAATTTTGAGCTCACGAAGCGTGATTGGGGGAGGGTTTCGTTGTTTTACGCATCTGCCTAGCTCGTCCCAAGCATGCTCGATCGGGTTGATATCCGGGCTGCGCGCTGGCCACTCCATACGAGTAATGTTCATCTCTTGAAGGTAGTCATTCACAATCCTACCTGTATGAGGTCGGGCATTGTCATGCATAAATATAGCATCCTCACCTAAATTGACCATAAATGGACCAACGTGATCATTGAGGATTTCTTCCACATATCTTACGCTAGTTAAAGAGCCGTTTTCTATGATCACCAGCTCTGTGCGACTTTCAGAAGAAATTCCGGCCCACACAAGTACAGACCCACCACCGTAGGCTACTTTTTCCTCGATGCATGCTTGCTTGAATCTTTCCCCTGGTCTTCGATACACTCTGTGTCTTCCATCGTGCTTGTAGAGCATAAATTTTGATTCGTCGGAGAACATAACTTTTGACCAATCTTCAATACTCCAATTTACGTGGCTCTGGGCATATCTTAGTCTTGAAATACGATGCCCACGCTCCAGTTTAGGGCCGTTTGCAGGTCTAAGGGGTTTTAAGTTAGATTCAGCAAGCCGACGTCTTACTGTCCATGCACTTGGGTTACTTCCTCCGAGGCGTCGAAACTGATTGGTGAGTTCAGTTCCTGTGAGAAAGCGATTTCGAAGCATGGTGTTCACCAAGTATCGGTCTTCTCGTGCTGTGGTATACCTGGTTCTGCCCGTTCCTGGTCTGCGTAGGTTAGAACCAGTTTCTTCGTAACGTCGGAGAACTCTTTGTACTGTTGACAGCGACACACCAACAGTCCTGGCTGTATCGCGCTGACTCCGGCCGGTTTCCAGCATTGTAAGTATTCTGGTGCATTCTTCAGGCGTAAGCGACATAATTTCAGCTTGAATAATGAATATAGAGCACTATCAACATGGTTTATGTACCCACATAAATGACAGATTACAAACAAAAGCAAAACCAAATGCTGTAATTTCGTAGTTCCATCTTCGAAAGTGGCCCTTTTTCAAATTTGATTTTTTTATGATATAACTTTACAATAACTAAGAAGTTTTAATACCTTCATTTAAGGAGTATTACATTGTCTATTAAATACAATTTATTGCATTAACCTAGCATTTTTAGTTTCCGAGATTTTTAGGATTCTTTAAGTGACCCGGATTCATTGCTCTCGAGTGTAGTGCGATAAATATTAACAAAATTAACCATGAAATGTCGTTTATCGCGTACGCTGCGAAAATTATAGGTAACAAATCAATCTGCCCCGTGGCGTGAGTGTCGTGTGCTACGTAGACGACACTCTGGTGGTCGCCACGGGGCCCGACTTCGAGCGTACGCTCAGGTTCGCTGAGCTGGGGGTGGCAATCGTCGTCAGACGGATCCGCGGGCTGAGCCTGGAGGTGGCGCCTCACAAGAGTGAGGCGCTGTGGTTCCACCGGCTCTCTCGGGGCCGGGAACCACCGGCCTCGTGGATCCAGGTGGGTGACACGGCTGTCCTGGTGGGCAGGTACATGAAGTACCTCGGCCTCACCCTGGACAGCCGCTAGAGCTTCGAGGAGCACTTCGGCGCGTTGCACCGCCTGCTGCCCAACCTCGGGGGACCGGGAGAGGGAGTTCGCCGCCTCTACGGTGGCGTCGTACGGTCCATGGCCCTGTACGGGGCCCCCGTTTGGTCGCGAGACCTTGCGGGGGCCTACTGCTCCAGGGCTTTGCTGAGGAGCCTGGAGCGGCCATACGGATCGTACGGGGCTACCGTACGATAATTATACCCCCCCCCCCCCCCGGTCCGGTCGGTACGATCTCGGCCGGGACGGGGGAGACCCGGACGCGCGGGGTTACGAAGTGCGGAGGCCTGAGGGACTGGCGCGACGCGCTGGTCATCCAGGGCTGCGCACGTCAGCGCGCCGTCAGAGCCGAGAGAGATACTCACCGGGCACGGGTGCTTCGGTGAGTATCTGAGTCGAATAAAACGTGAAGAGACGGCGAGATACCACCATTGCGCATCCGACCTGGACTCAGCCCAGCATACGCTGGAGGTCTGCCCGGCCTGGGCGGCCGAGCGCCGAGTCCTGGTCGACGGGATCGGGCGAGACTTGTCCCCGCCGGCGTTGATCGCGGCAATGCTGGCGGGAGAGGAGGAGTGGAGGGTCGTGGTCTCCTTCTGCGAAGCAGTGATACTCCAGAAGGAGGCCGTCGAGCGGGGTCGGGACAGAGCCGATCCCGCTCGAAGGCGGCGGCGGCGAGTTGCATGCAGTTTTGTTCATTATTTGACACTTATATGATCCCATTTAATGGGATATAAATTATATATTTTAAGATATTCAAAATTTGAACCGGCGCTTTAACCAAATTTTAAAATGTGTAAAAGTACTTATATGTGTAGTATGGTCTCGCAATCTTTTTGGTAGATATCAATATGGTCTTTAATATCGTAGAACATGTTTTTGTTTTGTAACCACGAGCAGTCCGACCCCATGTCCCCAGAGTTTCAACCCCAATTGGCTCAAAAACATAATCACCTACAAGGTTTCTGTATTTGTGCCGCTTGATATTTTCAATGAGACTTATAAAAATATCAATTATCGCGCGTCTTTAGTTTTTATTTCTTTACCCGGCGTAAAGAAATAAAAACTTTAATTGAGGGTTATCCCGAAGAGATAGACATACACCATAGCGGACACTTTTGTAGACATTTTAAATTGTATAATAATGTTGTAAATTATTTTGATTTATCACTTAGAGTTCAGCCTGCGTTGGCAATTAAAGTTCTCTATTGTTTCTGTACTATATTATGCCTGGATTATATAAAAATAATAATAATAGAATTTACTGAGATCAATTAGTCTAGAACAGTATAAAACTAGACATTTTAAAACTTTTCTTTTGCTAATCCATTATTTGTTGTTTGCTTATTTTTTGAAGATCTGTTTGCCAATCGGCAAAGGCCTCCTCAAATCAAAATCAAAATCTCATTTATTCAATTCAAGTCATTAAAGACACTTATGAAGGTCAATATTTTCAATCCACCAATTCGATTACTCACGTCCTGAGAAGAATTGGCAAGAAACTCAGAGGATTCCTTTTTTTTTGTTTTTACTTAATTATATATGTAAACTAAATTACAAATTATTAGGATAATTTATAGAGCAAAATGAGGTTCCTCGCGTCAAACTTAGGACATAGTACGTTAATATTCTTTGGACGCTTGAACAGACCAGTCCTCACAAACAGCACCCGTTCACGAGCATGACCCATATCTCAGCCATCGCCTCCCTCGCCATATTTTAGGGAAGGTGACGACCCGATCAACGACGCCGCCATAAGCAAGGACCTTTCAGTGAGCATGACTTATTCAAGATCCCAGACAAAAAAAAAGAAATTAGTAAGCTTGCCCGGTGAGAAACGTCATATAGCACACAATCTTACTAATTAACAGTAATGTTTAGTTAGCAGATTAACAATATTTTGCTACAGCAAATACAAACAATATAACACAAAAGACGCAATTCAATTCCAAACGGTTTTGTCATTGATATAATCTGGGATACAGTAATAAGCCCTTGTAAATGACTATATAAAAGTAGACTTACTTTTAACATATTTCTTAAATTTACCGAACGATAATTCAACCGCGTCGTTTGGAAGCTTATTGTAAAAGCGTATACATTGACCTGGAAACGCATTAGAAATTTTATGGAGCCTAGTAGTGGACACAGCAAGTTTGTTTTTATTTCTTAAGTTTAATTGATGGATATCACTGTTTTTCGTCATTATTCGTATCTCTTTAAATTTACTTCTCAGTGTATCCCTGGGTCTCATCATATAGATAGCACGAATAGCTCGTTTCTGGAGCACAAAGATCGAGTCTACATCCGCAGCACTACCCCAAAGCAATAAACCATATACCTGTAATAACCATATACCCAATAATCCAAGCCTGGATTACACATACAAACTACTCATACCTTCCATCTATTAAAAAAACATAAAAATGTTGCGTAGTTTCAAAGATCTACCCATATAAAGGGACAGCGGAAAGTGACTTTGTTTTATAATATGTAAAGATTATATATATATTAACAAGTCT
This sequence comes from Euproctis similis, assembly GCA_905147225.2. Classification (NCBI taxonomy): domain Eukaryota; kingdom Metazoa; phylum Arthropoda; class Insecta; order Lepidoptera; family Erebidae; genus Euproctis; species Euproctis similis. The sequence continues at coordinate 22,284,726 of LR990106.1, forward strand.
CCTGATGTGTGTGTATTGTTAAAATTAATGATATGTTAGCCAGCGTGTGTATCATCGGATTACCGGTCACCGCCATTTTGTGTCCAACTGGTTATAATGTGTTAATTTCGGGAAACCTTTCATTAAAAAGTAATTAAACAGCGCGGATGTTTACAACGACTTCATTTAAAAATAATTCCATATAAATAGAAATTAAATGGGGTTTTCACTGTTCATGCCAAAAAGGCGGGGTCGTATTTACTAATTATTATTTCAAACCGTTAGCAATATAAAGCCAGAGGGCGCCATTTTTTTATTGAGACAATTATTTTTATTATTTAATTTTTGATATAGCATTAATACAAGTGTAAATGGACATAATATATATTTAGAAACAAATAAATTAAAAGAAGAAGCTTAATAGCTTGAGCACCTGATTAAATAAATAACAGTTTTACAGTTTACAGTTTTAACAGTGGTAGAGCCAAGCAGTTTGCTGCATGAATGGGCCGGCTCGACCGGTGAAATACCACGACCTCTCAGAAGATCGACGTAAAGTGGCTCATGCCGCGTTTCGTTCGGTGAGAGAGGTATCCGGAGGCCCACCCCCCCTTCCCCATCCTTCCCTATCCCCTATCCCTTAAAGGTCGGCTACACAACAATTACACTATATGTGGTGCTGATGTCTATGGGCGGCGTTCGTTGCTTACCATCAGGTGACACGCCTGCTTGTTTGCCCTCCTATCCCATACAAATAAAAATAAAAAAAAAATATTAATTTTTAAAAAAAAGGAAACGTTTATTAAAAAAAAGGCAATTTAATAAACAATGTTAATATTTGACGGTGGTAGAGCAGAGAACAGAACAGTTCGCTGCATGAATGGGCTGGCTCAATCAGCAAATTACCACGACCTCTCGAACGAACGAAACCATGTGTCACTTTACGCCAATATCGACATAAAATGACACATCTCCATGGGCAGCCCTAGTTGCTTACCATATCCCGCTAGCACGTTTGCCTCCTATCCCAAAAAAAATAAAGCATACCTATTGAAATATGTACGAAGCAAAATAGACAGATCCCTGTGTTAGTAACCGCTCTCATTATGGTTTTTTATAAGTCCTTAATCTCTTCTTGCTGAAAATCCTTATATAATGAACTTGTTTTATTTTTAGGTTGTTCTAAAACCACTGAGTGGATATTGTAGTTAGGTATTATTTTGTCAAATGATATTACAAGCCGCTTCACGCCTTTAATACCCAAAGTGGTATGCAGCTGAAGGAATACTGCTTTTCCTTAATCAACATAATATAGAATGTGTGGCGTGTGTGAGAAAGTTTCATGTTTTCACAGGTAGAATATACTCGTAGTAGTAGTGGTCTCGGTGGCCCAGTGGTCGAGCACACGGCTTCTGATCCATAGGTCCGGGTTCGATTCCTTACACTGGCTCACACCAATGACTTTTCGAAATTTGTATTCGGAAGTTATGTGTGATAAATATCGATAAGAGGAATCTTTGTGCCGGGCATGGCAATAGGTTCGCCACCTATTCCATTTGGGACGTAAACATAACGGCGAGACAAGGCTTATCAGCCGCTGCCTACACTTTCGGGTAACTAAAGGCATGAAGTACGATAAAGATAGTAATCGCATCGTAGTAAAGTTTCATATTCTGTTGGACATGATAACTACAGCATAGAGTGTTAAAAGATTTAAATAAAAATATAAAAAACCCAAATTGTCCTACATTCCCTTTGTATTTATGAATTGGTCGTCGGTGCCCGGAGAGGGGAGGGTTGGTCAGGTAGAAGTACAGACGGACATCCAAAACAAGCCATGCGCATTGCTTACAAATGAATTCTTGTGTCTTTTGCTACACATAGAACTAAAAATAATAGAACGCTCACTGTATACTCACTTTTTTATTATGATGCATACATAACTCCACGCCAACTCTTAAGCGGGACAGCTAGAGAGAAGGGAGCGCCATAAGACACGATTCATAAATGCCTCCCTCGCTTCTTTGATATCCATAACTCTTGTCATACAAGCATATTATTAAACTGAAAATGTTATTAAAATACAAAAGTTTCCATATAAATATAATATCAACAGAAAACACGGTTTTTACATAGTTTCCCTATAAGGAAAATATCAAAAGAAAACATGATATCGGAATCCAGAACAGATGCAAGGATAATGGTTGATGATGTAGTGCTGGAACAGGTGAATGAAATTGTATATCTTGGATGCGCTTTTAGCAGAGATGGAAGGTACACCGCGGATGTAGAAAGACGAGTGGCGATAGGAAATAGCGTAAATGGAGCGTTGGACAGATTCCTGGGCGCAAAAAACATTAGCAGAAAAGCCCAGCTAGCAATCCACAATGCAGTCCTGATCCCAACACTAACTCATGGAAGCGAGAGCTGGGTATGGCAGAGTGTGCATGAAAGTAGAATAAACGCGGTAGAAATGAGGGCACTGCGCAAAATCTGCGGAGTGACTCTCGCTGACCGCGTAGAAAACAAGCTTGTAAGGAAGGAAGTTGGTCTGAAAGAGACTGTCGGTGTAAAAGTAAGAAAAGGCATACTCCGATGGTTCGGACATGTAGAAAGAATGGTTGATGCAAGACTGACTAAGCAGGTATACAATGCAAAAGCGGATGGATGTAGGAGTCGAGGACGGCCGAGACACACATTCCATGATCAAATAGAACGTGTTCTGAAGGAAGGTGATGTTAAGAGCCTCAAAAACCGACGCGCGTGCATGAAAAGAGTTATGAAAGTCAACGAAGCGAGTGAGGTGTGTAAGAATCGTGCCCTATGGCGCTCTGTTCTCTCTGCCTACCCCGCAAGGGATTTGGCGTGAAGTTATGTATGTATGTATGGACCACCGGTACTATTTACTATTTACTTTCATAACTAAATTTGAAAGTAAATATTAAATAGTATCGGTGGTCCAGTGGTCGAGCACCCCGCTTCTGAATCCAGAGGTCGCTGCTTCGAATCCTCATATTGGCTCACACAAATGACGTTTCGAAATTATTTTCGGAAGTTATGTGTGATAAATATCGACTAGAAACTTTGTGCCTGGTAAGGTAATAGGTTCGACACCTATTCCATTTGGGACGTAAACATAACGGCAAGACGAGGCTTAACAGCCGCTGCCTACAACTTCGGGTAAAAAAGGCGAAAAGTTATGTTAAAGTCAAAGAAACGAGTGCGGCGCGTAAGAATCGTACCTTGTCATAGCACTCTATTCTCTCGGGCTACTCCGCTAGGGACTTGGCGTGAAGTTATGTAAGTAGTCATCGTAACTAAAATATAAAGCCCATCCTGGTGTAGTGGTTGTAAGTACCGGTTGCTGATTTAAAATTTGAAGTGTTTGATGTCAACTTGAGTAGGTATGAATATTTTTGTGAAGATAATAAAATTTTTAGGCTGTTTTTTTTCGTACTCTATGTATAAGTACCTATGGATTGAAACAAAAACTATATGCAGTATAAATCATAATTCCTTGCTTCGAAACATTAAAACAACCTTTTACGGATTATGTCGCGTTTATTTAGAACTTATTTTTATTTATTTCCCGACGATTTTCCTTGCTTTGACACAAGATATGCTGATTACATCCCCAATATAATTATGATAAAAGGACGAAATTGTTTAATCATTACATAGTATAACAAAGTCGCTTTTCGCTGTCGTTCTCCTTATATGCTTAGATCTTTGAAACTACGCAACGGATGTTGACGCGTTTTTTTAATAGATTGAGCATGTCAACGGGGTGGTTTTTAGCTATAATGCATACAAAATGTACTTAAAATCTGATTTAAAAAAAATCCAAATTTTAATTATTTATTACTTTTAATGCGGAACAAACTTGGCCGGGTCAGCTAGTTTTATATACTCTCGAGAGCAATGAATCCGGGTCACTTAAAGAATGTTAAAAATCTCGGAAACTAAAAATGATAGGTTAATGCAATAAATTGTATTTAATAGACAATGTAATACTCCTTAAATGAAAGTAAAAAAAATATGAGTCACCATACATTTTATTAACACAAAATTACATAAAGAAAAAATCTGCTGATCTCTCCTTAAAACAAAAATAGGAAACATGAAATTTTTGAACTTTATTACGATTTTCTTGAATTTTAATACTTCGTATTGCCTCCTCGTGCTTCCATTACTGCGTTTACGCGGTTTGGCATGCTGTACACCAAGTTCCTTATACGATTTTGGGGAATATTCTCCCATTCCTCTGTGAGAGCAATTTTGAGCTCACGAAGCGTGATTGGGGGAGGGTTTCGTTGTTTTACGCATCTGCCTAGCTCGTCCCAAGCATGCTCGATCGGGTTGATATCCGGGCTGCGCGCTGGCCACTCCATACGAGTAATGTTCATCTCTTGAAGGTAGTCATTCACAATCCTACCTGTATGAGGTCGGGCATTGTCATGCATAAATATAGCATCCTCACCTAAATTGACCATAAATGGACCAACGTGATCATTGAGGATTTCTTCCACATATCTTACGCTAGTTAAAGAGCCGTTTTCTATGATCACCAGCTCTGTGCGACTTTCAGAAGAAATTCCGGCCCACACAAGTACAGACCCACCACCGTAGGCTACTTTTTCCTCGATGCATGCTTGCTTGAATCTTTCCCCTGGTCTTCGATACACTCTGTGTCTTCCATCGTGCTTGTAGAGCATAAATTTTGATTCGTCGGAGAACATAACTTTTGACCAATCTTCAATACTCCAATTTACGTGGCTCTGGGCATATCTTAGTCTTGAAATACGATGCCCACGCTCCAGTTTAGGGCCGTTTGCAGGTCTAAGGGGTTTTAAGTTAGATTCAGCAAGCCGACGTCTTACTGTCCATGCACTTGGGTTACTTCCTCCGAGGCGTCGAAACTGATTGGTGAGTTCAGTTCCTGTGAGAAAGCGATTTCGAAGCATGGTGTTCACCAAGTATCGGTCTTCTCGTGCTGTGGTATACCTGGTTCTGCCCGTTCCTGGTCTGCGTAGGTTAGAACCAGTTTCTTCGTAACGTCGGAGAACTCTTTGTACTGTTGACAGCGACACACCAACAGTCCTGGCTGTATCGCGCTGACTCCGGCCGGTTTCCAGCATTGTAAGTATTCTGGTGCATTCTTCAGGCGTAAGCGACATAATTTCAGCTTGAATAATGAATATAGAGCACTATCAACATGGTTTATGTACCCACATAAATGACAGATTACAAACAAAAGCAAAACCAAATGCTGTAATTTCGTAGTTCCATCTTCGAAAGTGGCCCTTTTTCAAATTTGATTTTTTTATGATATAACTTTACAATAACTAAGAAGTTTTAATACCTTCATTTAAGGAGTATTACATTGTCTATTAAATACAATTTATTGCATTAACCTAGCATTTTTAGTTTCCGAGATTTTTAGGATTCTTTAAGTGACCCGGATTCATTGCTCTCGAGTGTAATTCTCAGAAAAGCTAATTAGAGATTCAGTCAGAGTTGAAAAAAAATAATATATCATGTTTTCTTTTGATATTTTCCTTATAGGGAAACTATGTAAAAACTGTGTTTTCTGTTGATATTATATTTATATGGAAACTTTTGTATTTTAATAACATTTTCAGTTTAATAATATGCTTGTATGACAAGAGTTATGGATGTCAAAGAAGCGAGTGAGGCGTTTATGAATCGTGTGTTATGGCGCTCTCTTCTCTCTAGATGTCCCGCTTATGAGTTGGCGTGCAGTTGTGTATGCATCATAATAAAAAATGTCCTCGTTTAGAGTTTTATTAGACAGACACTTCCATTAGTTCTAACATCTGGATCTTATTTACAATTTCTAAGGGACGCGCAGATGCCTTTATTATTATTTAAGTCTCGTTTTGTGGAGCGTAATTCAATTTAAAATATTTACTTACCTATAAAAGAAAATTTTTCTGCAATCGCCTTTGACGTTCTCTGAATAATATTATTATCGTATCAACAAGATATATAATTTTTTTTTTTATGGGATAGGTGGACAATCGAGCAGGCCGGTCACCTGATGGTAAGTGACCAGCGCCGCCCTTGGACACCTACAACACATATAGTGTTACAGTTGCGTTGCTGACCTTTGAGAGAGTAGAATAGGAAAGGACAGGGAAAGGGGGTGGGCCTCTGGGTACCTCTCTCACCGAACGAAACGCGGCATGAGACACTTTACGTCGATCTTCTGAGACTTCGTGGTATTTCACCGGTCGAGCCGGCCCATTCATGCAGCGAACTGCTTGGGTCTACCTCTTTTGACTATCAGATATCTCAAAGAATAATCTACTATTTCAATTACCAGGTTAATTAAACTTAAAACTCGTCACTTAAGAACGTGGTTAAGAATAATATAAAATATTGTTATAACAATGGAGAAAGATGGAGGTAATTAATAATTTGTCGAAATTATTTAATCAGTTACCTATTTGTGAAACTGTATTCTTTCTGCTTACCCGCAAGATGTTTGGGGTGAAGTTATGTTGTTATTGTCCAATGAAATAGTAGAACTACTTACTGTCTGCTGATGGACGGTACGTGCGCAGGCAAGCAGTAATACTTTATAAAATCTGACGACACTCATAACTTCGCCCCACCACCAGGGAAATAACCTCACTTCATAAACTTAGAATCACATAAAACTAACTTCAATTTTTCCGACTCTTCTACCTACGTGATTTACAAACGAAATATGTTCTAGTCTTCCAAAACATGGAGTTATTTTTTGTTTTATAGCTTCACGCCTATTTCTAACCGAAAGTGAAAGCAGCGGCTGTTAATTCTCGAATTGTCGTATTTTACGTGCAAAATGGAGTACGTAGCGGAATCTTTTGCCATGTACCGGGCACAATGTTTTCAGTTATAGATTATTTATCGCACATAACTTACGTAAACATTTAGAGAAGGCATTGGGGTGAACCCGGATTCGATCCGACCACTTCTTGATTCAGATGCGGGATGCTTGACCTCAAAACCACCGAAACGATGGCGATGTTGTTAATTATGTTTTACTTTCCACACAATAAATATAGGCTGTTGCTAGTCGTCCGCTAATCGGATGAACAAAATAACTAAATCGTCCGATTATCGGATGAATAAAATAATTTAATCGTCCGACAAATTTATTTATTGACATAAAATCAAATTATTATTTTTTCATTATTATTATTTATTCTCCTACCGATACTAACACCGAAATCGGTGTTATTGGTACCTTTAGGTCTCCCTTTTCTTTTAATCGCAGGTTGAACGACAATGTTGGACAATATCTCGATGAATTAAGAAACCTATACAAGTCAATGCAATATTTTCAATTTTTTCGTTCTTGGTGTACTTCCAGTCGTTACTGTTGTTAGTTTTTGTATGATCGTTTTTATTTATCGCTGAGATGTCGTCAAAAATTAAAAAAAAACCTAACTAACCTTAACTTTTTTTGGAAAAATTTAATACTGTAAATGTAATTTTAAAACAGTCTCGGTGGCGCAGTGGTCGAGCACACGGCTTCTGATCCGGAGGTCCGGGTTCGAATCCCGACACTGGCTCACACAAATGACTTTTCGAAATTGCTTTTGGAAGTTATGTGTGATAAATATCGATGACGGAAATACTTTGTGCCCGGTATGGCAATAGGTTCGCCACCTATTTCATTTGGGACGTAAACATAACGGCGAGACGAGGCTTAACAGCCGCTGCCTACACCTTCGGGTAACAAAGGCGTGAAGTTAGGTTATGTTATTTTTAAAAAGTTGTTTTTAATGATATTTTTTTATGAATACCTACATACATACATTCATCATCATCATCAGCCTAGGTCTGTCCACTGCTGAACGTAGGCCTCCCCCTTAGCACGCCATAACTCCCGGTCCTGTGCCGCTAGCATCCAATGAGTCCCAGCGGTTCTGACTAAGTCGTCAGTCCACCTAGTGGGGGGACGGCCTACGCTGCGCAGTCCAGTCCGTGGTCGCCACTCAAGAACCTTCTTTCCCCATCGATCGTCGGTTCTTCGAGCGATGTGGCCTGCCCACCTCCACTTCAGCGTGCTAACTTTACGGGCTATGTCAGTTACTCCCGTACGTCTACGGATCTCCGTATTTCGGATTTTATCTCGTAGAGAGATGCCGAGCATAGCCCGCTCCATAGCACGCTGAGCGACCTTGAGTTTCCTGATGAGGCCAGCATTTAAAGACCACGTCTCTGTTCCGTAGGTCATCGCTGGTAACACACACTGGTCATAGACCTTGGTTTTTAGGCACTGAGGTATTTTGGACGAGAAGATATCCCTAAGCTTCCCGAACGCTGCCCAGCCGAGTTGGATCCGTCGGTTAACCTCTTTCTCGAAGTTGGCTCTACCTAGTTGAATAGTTTGTCCTAGGTAAACATAGTGATCGACAACTTCGAGGATCGTATCGCCAACAGTTACCGGTACTTGAATAACATGGCTATTGGACATGACTTTGGTCTTGTCCATGTTCATTCGTAGACCCACTTGTTGGGATACCTTGTTTAGGTCCTCGAGCATTGCACTAAGACCCTCCAGCGATTCTGCCATGACTACAATATCGTCGGCAAATCGAAGGTGAGTGATGTATTCGCCGTTGATGTTGATGCCTAGCCCGGTCCAGTCTAGGAGCTTGAAGACGTCTTCCAATGCAGAGGTGAACAGCTTCGGAGATATAACGTCTCCTTGTCTGACACCCTTCTGCAGTGAAATAGCCCGTGTACTCCCATCATGGACTCGAACTGACATACTGGCGTTTCTATACAAGCACTTCAGCACTTCGATATACCGATAGTCAATTTGGCACCGCTGAAGAGACTGTAGTACTGCCCAAGTCTCGACGGAATCGAAGGCTTTCTCATAGTCCACAAATGCCAAGCATAGAGGTCGATTGTATTCCTCGGTCTTCTCTATGATCTGGCGTAAAGTGTGGATGTGGTCTATGGTACTAAAGCCCCTTCGGAATCCGGCTTGTTCGGGAGGCTGGAAGTCATCGAGCCTGCACGAGAGTCGATTTGTAATGACTCTGGAGAACAGCTTATAGACATGGCTCAGAAGCGAAATGGGCCTATAGTTCTTTAAGCGGGTACATACATACATTATTTTTAACAAAAAAGTAGACGTACACGCGTGTTATTTTTAAATTTACGGACGACTAACTCTATGCTAATCATCCGTTTAGCGGACGACTAGACACTTCCATAAATATATGTCTTCGCAGCCTTAATATCCTAAGGCATAGACAGCAGCCTAGTCTCGCCTTGCAGTGCCTTGACCATAGAAGGTCACATTGTCTTAGCCCCGTGTTCACGAAGATATGATTAAATCTTATTCAGCCGATTACGCCGTAAACGGGTCTTTAACAATATTTTGCTGTTCACCAAGCACTTAACATTGATTAAGTGTTGTAATCGACCGATTATCTTAATATACCTCAAAGACCTCGTTTAACCGGCGGTTATTGTAAGCAAATGTGACATTCATAAATAAAATAAGGTGAAGGATCTAATAATGGACACTTGTAAATGTCAAATTAATACAAGCAGTTAGTACAAAACACAGACCAAGAGTCATGAGTAAAATATCATATCAATATTCTCAAGAATGCGTAGTAGAATTTATTACAGATACTTGAAGTTATGTATGTAATTATTAATATATTGTTATGAATACCTGAATAATTTTCTGGGATATTAATTGTATATCGAAGTGGGTAAACTCGCAAGAGGGTAACCTGCTGGTAAGTGACACACGCGGCCCATATACACATAGATAGTATTATAGTCGTGTTACAAGCCTTTCAGTTAGGATAGTGAGTGGAATGGTATGAGAGAGGGAAAGGGTGTGGGTATAGCTCTCTTACCAAACGAAATGCGGTATGAGTCACATTACTTCGATATTCTGAGAAGCCGTGGTATTTCGAGAATGCGTAGTAGAAGTATCTGTAATAAATTCTTAGAAATTTGAGAAGGTATAGGAAAATCTAAAATCACCATTGATAGACATTTGGGATCCAGTTGTCTACTCCCAGTGATTACACAGACACTACCCAGCATTAGATAACCAGTCGTTGACATTGTTTTTTGTCGTGTCATATACATAATTATGGCCAAGTTAAAGAGTATTTAGGAGACGAATAAATGAAATCCCGTTTAATTAAATTTATTTAAAACTTCACTATTTTAACAATATAACCATTCCTTATTCAGTTTATAACTTTAAAACCATCAAAAAAACTATGTTTTTTTTGAATAAATAAAAAAATATCCATCGCTGGTTTATAGTCCATTAATGGAACCTCTACCCTAAACAAAATATAATGGAAGTCGCTATAAATTACATTTTAGATGAAAATCATGTTTTAGACTTTTTTAAATACTCGTGAGCGAATTATACGGGCACCCCGTTTATTCCAAATATGACGAAATTATTTCGAAAATATGACGAGAAAGCAAAATAATAAAACGTATTCAACATGTTGTCATGGCAACGTCTGAGTTGTCATGACAACAGAAATCAACAGAATAAAACATAATGCTAATAAATAACAAAGGCGTTTATGGTAACTGAATCGCATTGCCATAACACGGTTCACATTTTGCAGTATATATTATTATCCTAACATTTTTGGATGTCGCTCGGATGTAAGCAAATGTATACAGTTTGCACACATTTTACTTTATTTTAATAAGTAGCATTATACTACTCATTCTTTTACTATTCATTCGTTTTAATTACTACTGATTACGTAGCAGTCCCCATTTTATTTTTGGTGAACTCCGTTATCTTTATAGGTCCGATTATATTTAGAGCTCTATTTAGCTAACACATCGCTATGTCATAGTTCGTGAACTTGGCCCTTAGGCTGGAGTTCATCATCACTATCTATGTGTATATGGGCCGCGTGTGTCACTTACCAGCAGGTTACCCTCTTGCGAGTTTACCCACTTCGATATACAATTAATATCCCAGAAAATTATTCAGGTATTCATAACAATATATTAATAATTACATACATAACTTCAAGTATCTGTAATAAATTCTACTACGCATTCTTGAGAATATTGATATGACATTTTACTAATGACTCTTGGTCTGTGTTTTGTACTAATTACTTGTATTGCTTTTACATTTGATGAACACTGTAGTACAAGTGTCCATTATTAGATCCTTCACCTTACTTTATTTATGAAATGTCACATTTGTTTACAATAACCGCCGGTTAAACGAGGTCTTTCAGGTATATTAAGATAATCGGTCGATTACAGCACTTAGGCCCGTAAGATCAATCATAGTTAAAACTGTCTATTTTCTAAACTATAGTCAATTTTAATCTAGAGTTTAAACCTGCCCCGTAAGATCAACAGCGAAATGGACATAGATTACGTAAACTAGGTTTAGTTTTCGACAGATGGCAACATTTGGTTATTTAATGTCCATATTTCGCTCATCATTCGCTCTTTTGTACATTGTCTGTGGCATATTTCGTGAAAAAAAATCTTTTTCTCTTTCTTTTATGAAGTTTTATATAGTGTGACCATAGATTTAAGAATAATAGATCGGCAATAGTCACCCAAACAACGTGACCAAAAATGGGTTGTTAATGTGTGAGTGACTTACGGGCCTCGTGGCGCATTGGTAAAACTACCGGCTGCAGCACGGAGGTCGGGGGTTCGATTCCCACCCGAGCACAAATATTTGTGACAAACATGAATATTTGTGCGGCGTCTGGGTGTTTTTCTATGTATTATAAGTATGTATTTACAAATGAAAAGTATATATGTATTAATATCCGTTATGTAGTATCCATAACACAAGCATTTAGTTGCTTAGTTTAGAAGTGGAGGGCGCTGTGTGATTTGTGTCCAAGATATTATTAATATTGTTATCAATGTGTGCGTAAAAAGCGCTTCAAAACGTTAACTTTTACAAAGTTAATGTTCATGTGTGGAAATATAAATAAAATATACGCGGTTCCCAAAATCTAATATACGCGGTAGCGCTGTCAGTGATTCGATGCTATTAGTAAATTTTTCCTGACATGTGCCATCTATTGTAGTCTATGCTAAATCTATGTATGAACCCACAATCGTTGTGTCAGATGTCAGCTGATAAACGACCGCCATTTTTAAACTAGGCAGGACCACGGTTTAAACGGCAAAATCTCTTGGTGTAAGCTAAACTATAGTTTAAACTATTATTGGAGGTTTATCTAGCATTTATCTTACGAAATAAACGACAGATGAGGTTTAAACTGGGTAAAATAGTTTAAACTGTGATTGATCTTACGGGCTTGTTAAGTGCTTAGTGAACAGCAAAATATTGTTAAAGACCCGTTTACGGCGTAATCGCCTGAAAAAGATTTAATCATATCTTGGTGAACACGGGGCTTAGTCGTCAATATTATAACCATAGGTCAGAGTATGTAGAATGATTTTATGTCATTGACGTCAAACGTAGAGACTGAATATTTTTTTCCTAAAATTTGAAATTAGCATAAATCTGTGTTTAAGGTGAAAAACGTATTAATATCACTATTTCTATTAATTATAAGCTTTTATTTACCTTGCACTGTATGTATGTATGTAAGTATGTATGTTCGGTGGAATCTTGTAACTCAATTTTGAAGTAGATACCTTCAACCGATTGAGCTGAAATTTTGTATACACATTTACTTTGGATGACAATGCATGATATAATGTATGAAATCATTCTATATCCAATATGGCGGACGACCCAAGATGGCGGAATGGATATTTTTAATGCATTTCTGCAATATGGGTATCAAATGAAAGGGTTTATTGAGTGTAACTCAAAATATAATATGACGTCATTCTAAATCCAATATGGTGGAATATCCAAGATAAAGGAATATATATTGTAAGCTTTCGTACAATATGGGTATCAAATGAAAGGGCTCATTGGGACCAACTAAAAAAATTATGTGACGTCATTCTAAATCTAATATGGCGGATCATCCGGAACAGTTTTTTTTAATGCATTTCTACAATATGGGTATCAAATGAAAGGGCTTGTTGATAGTAGCTCGAAAAATAGTGTGACGTCATTCTAAAACCAATATGGTGGAATAAATATTTGTGTTTCTACTATATGGGTATCAAATGGCCCTTTCATTAAAGAGTTATATGAGAACTTCAAAAACTATGTCTCGGTGGTTCAGTAAACTAGTCCGCTTCTGAATCAGGAAGTCTTGGGTGCGAATTTGGCCTCACACCAATGTCTTTCGATATTCCTCTCGAAAGTCATGTGTGATAAATATTTTTGACTGACCACTTTGTGCTCGCTGTATGGCAACAGTGGTAGAGCCCAGCAATTCACTGTATGAATGGGCTGGCTCGATCGGTGAAATACCACAACCAGCTCACGCCGGGTTTCTTTGGGTGAGAGAGGTACCCGGAGGCCCACTCCCCTTCCCCATCCCTTCCTACTCCCATATCCTACATCCTACTCCCTTAAAGATCGTTGAGACGTAAACATAGTGGCGAGTTGAGGCTTGACAGATGCTGCCTACACCTTCGGGTAGAAAAAGGAGTCGAGCTATGTTATGTTATTAATTAATGTTATAAACAAATTAGAATGTGTATAAATATTATATATATCATAAGGTTTTCAATATGAGCGGCTAGATGTTAGTGGCCTGCTTGTTTGGGCGGTGTCAGTCAATCTGTTGTTTACTATTCAGTCACTGATGCCAAATCACCATGTCAAGATACAGGGTTAAGCGGCGCGTCCAAATTTATAATCAAAATGAGTTAGTGCTAACATTGAGAACCTTACGACCACTTTACGGCTGAGGCGGTAGTCCATCACAGTCGACGGCTTTCCGTTGACCTATGTTTTAATAGTTAACAGTCTTTTAATTGTGGTCAGCCACGCAATCTGCTGCATGAATGGGCCGGTTCGACCGGTGTAATGCCATGCCCTTTCAGGATACCGACGTAAATTGGACAGGATTTAATAACTTTAACATGATTGCTACACTAACGGATTTTAATGGTGTTATAGGTATTATTAGAATTAAACACAGTGGATGGTGGGAACGAACTATAACTTTTATTACAACTCACTCCTATGTTACACTCAGGTCAGCAAGTATAAAGTACTGACTAAAACAACAGATGGCGTTACACATCACAAGTAGTTAAACATATTTTGTTATTAAACAACAGTCCCACATAACAAAATTAAGTTGCAAAATCAACAAATAAGTAACAAAAAAATTTGTTTACTTAGGCTCGAAACTCTTTGCTGCTGGTCAAGCATACGCGGCCTTAAGTAGAGAAAAGACTTTAGGAGGTCTCCTCATTGAAGAGTTGGACTGTTCGAAATTAACTGGCAAATGACCTTGTAACAATGATGCTTTGAATGAGATGAAGAGACTGAGAAACTTACCCATCGATAACTAAAAACTTGAAAATAATTTAAAGAAAAAAACTTTTTTAAAGAAGCTTTTATTTAAACGCTCTAAAAAGAATAAAATAATTTTAACCTTATACATTTTAACTATCAACTTATAACCTTATTATATACAATTTATGTGATAATAAAAGCTTGTCGCTATGTTCAACCCAACCCTTCCCCCCTCCTCTTCCCATCCCAATTCCGACCCCTTCCATTTCCCATGGAAAGGGCCGGCAACGGAACTGTACCACTATATGTGTTCGGGTGTCCATATATATGTTATAAACCAAAAAAATATATTTGGATAATGCGATCCGTCACAGTAATCATTAAATCTAAAAAAATATTTCTAGATGGTTATGGATAGCCACTGATAGGTAATTAAACATAGCGACAAGCTTTTATTATCACATAAATTGTATATAATAAGGTTATAAGTTGATAGTTAAAATGTATAAGGTTAAAATTATTTTATTCTTTTTAGAGCGTTTAAATAAAAGCTTCTTTAAAAAAGTTTTTTTCTTTAAATTATTTTATTTACGTTGACAGTCAAAATATAGAAATTGTATCCGATAAGGAATAAAAATAATTTATTTATGGTTTTGTTTAATTAAAAATAAGGATAAAATGGTATATCTATATTATACTATCTTGATGCAAGTACATACAATCACTCTACCTACTCCGACCTATGATTATAACACAACTTCCAATAAGACAGACGTGTCGAACTAGATGGAAAATCGAACTAGAGATCTAAAAATTAAAAGTCAGCTGAACTACTAAACAATTTAAATATATGATACAATAGATTTCCAGCATGAGGTCAGGACCTTATTACTTTAGCTTTATACAAAATATTGGTAAATATAAGCATTAGTTAACATGCAAGTCAGAAGCATCAGTTACGCACAAGTAATTAGGTATGAAGCCCTGAGGCTCGTTTTGAGAGTGCCCACAATCAATCACTCAACTCCGGTCGAATAAAATTAGCCAGTAGAATACCTTTGCTATATACAGGATTTTAGGTGAAGCGGGCTAGATAAAAAACGTGACAACGTTAAATTTCATCATAGTAAATACGTTTCGTAAGCCTCACGTCTTTAATAACGGGAGGTATGAGCAGCGGTCTCGACAC
The DNA here is from genome assembly GCA_905147225.2 of Euproctis similis. Taxonomy (NCBI): domain Eukaryota; kingdom Metazoa; phylum Arthropoda; class Insecta; order Lepidoptera; family Erebidae; genus Euproctis; species Euproctis similis. The sequence continues at coordinate 22,300,304 of LR990106.1, forward strand.
GCTGATGTTTTTTTGGTGACACGAAACAGCTGGTGACCTTATTGCCATCCGGCATAATTTTTTCAGTTGTCAGTATTCACAAATTATAAGCTTTCGAAAAGTCAAGCACGTGTTTCCAGAGTCCCGGTCAGAAGCGCGGTTTTGAAACACTAGGCCACCAAGACTGTTACGTAAGATTCACTATATTATCAGCTAAAAGGACGCTGGTTTCCCATACTAACAGAACGAATGACGAGCCTCGTGGCGCATTGGTAAAAAACTACCGGCTGCAGCAACGAGGTCGGGGGTTCGATTCCCACCCGAGCACAAATATTTGTGACAAACATGAATATTTGTGTGGCGTCTGGGTGTTTTTCTATGTATTATAAGTATGTATTTACAAAAGAAAAGTATATATGTATTATTATCCGTTGTCTAGTATCCATAACACAAGCATTTAGTTGCTTAGCTTGGAACTAGAGGGCGCTGTGTGATTTGTGTCCAAGATATTATTTCAACATATAGTATAATAGTTTGAATCCGTATGGAAATGTAATTATTGATAATTTATTTTATCTAAATATAGGACAATTCCTATTTAATAAATATAAAAAGGAAATGAACCGCAACCACCGAAGCCTTTTTATTTTGATGTAAAATGATAAAAACCTATTGAAATATTAAAGTTAATACGAGCTGCTTAGCCAATAGAAGGTGCTACATCTAAGTAGATTCATAATTACAATTGAAAATCAAAAAGGCAAGTCTGTCATAGGCCCTTAGATACAATATTATACAGTTACATTTATATCAAGCCTGAATTACATTCACGATGTTTTTCAAATGTATTTGTTTAACGAAAAAAACACAGTGTGTTCCAAAAATAAATTCCAAAATCGAATACGAAACATATTACCTGTTTTGACATTACTTTAGGAGGCATTCGTCGGTTAAGCCGCTGTTTTTATATGATAAGAAAAGCGAATTAACAAGCGACAGCGAGTAATTTTCATTTCATTTTTGAACCATATAGCAAACAGATTTTCAGAATAGTTTTACTCTTAAAAAGCTGCAATATAGCTAAGGAGTCGAGGGCGGGCACGATAAATGTCAGATCCGACGAAATTTTTAGACAAGCGTTGTGAAAATCGAAGCATGTCTTATAACGCTCTGCAGCTCTTTTTCATCACTAAAGGACTTGGCGTGAAGTTAATTAACTAAGTTTACTCCACTTCTCCATGATTCACTTTACTATTCACTTATATAAGGGCTTAGGTTCACCAAGTCTTAGGAACGCCTAACCATGAAAATGAGGACGAAATGCATTGTTCCATATTTACCTAGCTAAGATTTATAAAATTCTTTTGCTAACCGCTAAAGTAGGTGCTACGAATTAGTTGTCAGTCGCCGACCGTGTAACTACGGGGAAATTATGTTACTTTCAGTTAAGGACAATAGAAATACCAACATATATTAAGCAGTATCTATGCGTATTATTAATTTCTTTTTTCTTATTTGATACTGTATCTTGAGGCCAATCTGGCTTTAATATAATATAAAGAGTGACAAAAGTCACTCAGCTCTAACCCTTACCATGAGGCGCAGTGATTATTCCGTATACACGACAATCTTGAATGGAAAAAAGGAGCGTAGTAGCAATTTGTTTGCTTATATTACTTGTCGGTTCCGTTCCCGTCGTTCACAGAACGAGGAGTTCCGAATTTTCATTAAGTGCCTACACATGCAGACAATTTTCAGCTAATCAAATTATTGACAACTTTGTGTTCAATATAGTAGTTTTTATTGAAAGGCAAGTAAGGAAAATGTTTACCGATGTTTATTTACCTTTTTTTTATATATTTTTTTTTTTTATTTATTAAAATACATAATTTACATATTTATACAAGGTACACATTTTAGGTATAACAAAAACTCATTCAAGTTTTACCGTACACCAGAATCGTCACAATGGGTACATAGAATACGATCTTAGTACATTAGAAATGAAGGTAGTTTTGAAAAATATACAATAGCAAAAACAGATAGTGCAAATTAACTACAAATGCGACGCGAGCTGTTTGTGTCTCTCCATTACGCAGGCACCACGCATAAGCGCATCTCAGTTGGCATTTAGGTGTTACACGCGTTATAGGTACAGGCTGTTTTATTAAGAATGTTATACAGTACCGACATTTAATGACTGTCAGTGATATGCTCAGTTTATAAGTTCCGTATATAAAATTCTTTTAACTTGCATTTAAAATTATTTTTATTTAATTTAATTTTTAAGTTTAGTGGTAGGCTATTAATAAGGGATGGTATTATAAATTTTAATTGACGCTTGCCATATAAGTTATTGTATCTAGGTAATTCAAAGTTTTGATATTTGTTATTGCGTGTGTTCATTCTATTGGGATCTATTTTCTTTATTTTTTTTATATTTTCGTTAAAGTATTCTTCATTTAGAAGGGCTAATTTAGTTTTTTCATGCAGAGGAATAATTTTACAGAATCTAAATATTTTTTTATCATCATCAAGTTGAGTCCTTATGTTTTGAGGCACAATTTGCTTTAGAATTCGTAGCTGTAATGTATATATTTTATCTAAATGTGTTTTAAATGTCCTTCCATAAGAAGAAAGCCCATAATTTACTAAGGATTCTGCCAATGACTTATATAGCATTAATAATATTTGGTAGGGAATTTTCCATTTAATAATAACAAATTTGGCTAATATGGCTCTTAGCCTATCACAGATAGTATTTATGTGATCCTTCCAATTCAGCCTATCATCGATAACAAGACCAAGGTAGACATGTTTACTAACTACTTCAATGGGTTCACAGTCGCAACCAAGTATTGTATCAGTGTTTACATGTTTGTGGAGACATGAGTGATTGTGTGCTATTAACTCCGGTTTATATTGCGATCTATTTTGGCTCGTACTAATGTAGAGTAGTTTAGTTTTGTTAGCATTAAGAACTAAACCAGCATCATGCGACCATGCAAGCAGTTTAGTGAAGTCTACCTGGAGTCTTTCAATGGCGTGCTGAGGACTATCACCGAAGGCCATTAAACATGTATCATCGGCAAACTGGAATATTTCACATTCTGTCATTAGGTTAGGTAAAGAATTGACAAAGGTGAGATAGTGTAATGGTCCTATCACAGAACCTTGTGCCGTGCCTTCAGTTACATCTATAGGGTGGCTATTTACGTTATTTATCTTAACAATACATTTTCTGTCGTTTAAATAGTTCGTACACCAATTTAGAATGTTGCCTCTGATACCGCATTCATTAAGTCTCTCTAGTAGAATATTATGTTTTAGGGTATCAAATGCCTTACTGTACTCGACAAAAACAACCATTATATGCTTTTTTTTATCAAGTTGTTCAAAAACTTTATCAGTGAATTTAGTCAGTAATTGTGTTGTATTTTTATGTTGTTGAAAGCCAAACTGTTTATTAGTTAATATTTTATTTTTTGAATAGAAATTATGTATCTCTTGACATATATATTTCTCAGCTATCTTGTCTATCACTGGCAGTATTGTAATTGGCCTATAATTTCCATAATCCGTACGACTACCTTTTTTGTGAATGGGTCTAATGATACCAGTTTTTAATATAGTAGGATACACACCTTGTTTAATACTTTTGTTTATTAAATTCGCTATGACATTAGTTATTTTGGAACATAATCTTTTAATGTCAATAGCTCTTATACCATCGATACCAGGGGATTTATTAATATTAATATTTTTTATGATGTTCTCAATATTTTTTGCAGACGCTGGTCTGAATCGCATAGATACGTTTACCATGTTAGAGTATGACGTTTTATTTAATAAAGGTGTGTCACAATTAGGTAAAATAGCTGTCACACTCTGTTTAAAAGTATTGGCAAAATTATTACATAAGTCACTTGTATTTGGATTTCTAAAAGATGTACAAAATCAAATCAAAATCAAAAACTCATTTATTCAGTTTAGGTCTTGTCAGACACTTATGAAGGTCACTTTTTTTTTTTTTTTACTTCCTCCAATTCGATTACTCTCGCACTGAGAAGAATTGGCAAGAAACTCAGGGAGGTTTTTTTTTATTGTTTTTTTTTTAATTACTATCATTTACACAACAAAATGCACTAACAATTCAAATTGTTACAAGTGTAAGAAGTAATGAGCGGTTTATTTAAAAACTTTGTCGTCCTCCAAAAAATCGTTGATACTATAATAAGCTTTGCTGATGAGACATCTTTTAACATACGCCTTAAATTTAGTAAACGGCATCTCAATTACATTTTCAGGAATCTTATTAAAGAAACGTACACAATTACCCATAAACGAGTTATTAACTTTTTTCAGACGGAAAAACGGCGTAGCAAGTTTATTTTTATTTCTTGTATTAAATGAGTGCATATCACAATTTTTAGGAAAAAGATGAATGTTTTTCTTAACATGAAGAATATTATCTAATACGTATTGCGAGGCAACGGTGAGAATATTAATTTCTTTGAATTTCTCTCTTAGTGATGCGCGAGATTTCATTTGATAGATAGCTCTTACTGCGCGTTTTTGTAAGACAAAAATTGTTTGTATGTCAGCTGCTCTGCCCCACAGCAATAATCCATAGGACATAACACTATGAAAATAACTAAAGTAAACAAGCCTGGCCGTTTCAACGTCTGTAAATTGACGAATCTTTTTGACTGCATATGCGGCTGAACTAAGCCTGCTTGATAATCCCTCAATATGGGGTCCCCATTGTAGCTTACTATCTAATGTGATACCCAGGAAGGTTGTACTATCGTCAAAAAATAAGTTTTCATCCTGGATTTTAACATAAGCATTATTAGTTTGCTTTACATTTGGTAACATAAATTTAATGCATTTCGTTTTCTTAGCATTCAGCAATAGATTATTAACATTAAACCAGTCTACAATAGTTGCCAACGCGGCATTTACTTTGTCATAATTATCTTCTTTCCTACCTATATTAAATATGAGTGATGTATCATCCGCAAATAACACAATATCATGTTTCTCCTTCACAACATGAGGCAGATCGTTAATGTAGACTAGAAACAGGAAAGGACCTAATATAGAACCCTGGGGAACACCCATAGCAACAATAAAATTTAGATTTAGGGTTAAACAGAAATGAAATTACAAAAAAAAATAAAATGGATTGTTTGTGTAGTATGAATGTAGTTAGGAAATTGACTGAGGCGAACGTTTCGTCATCAATTTTATTTCCACACTTTGTCAAATAAAAAGAGACATAAACTGGGCCAGTGAGTGGTGCACGTTGCTCACAAACTGAGGCTTGTGAGGGTAAGTGATGTCCTGTGGAGTGTGATGTTTGTAAGGCTATCTAGTAATAACAAATGCTTAGATACTCCCCGGGACTGAATGGTGAGAAGAAGAAGTCCAGATGGTCTAAAAAAAAGCCAGAAACAGATGCTAAAATTTAAATTTTCAAAATCTGGTTTAATGTAAACGGCCACTTCAACAACGTCAAAAATACACCGATACTATCACAGTTTAATAAAAAATTATATATAAGGCGACTAAATACTAGTTAAACTAACTATACACTATTAAAATAATGTTTTAAACATGATAAATGTTAAAAAAATACAAAATTTATGTAGAGAACACAATTTCACTACTTTATAGGGATATTCGATATACATCGATCATACATATCACATTCATACATATAACATTATCAGCTGACATTTTGACTCTGCCTGTTAACTCGTTCAAAATATGCCATAAGTTTTTTGGATTTTGTTTATTTTGCATTATATTCGTTTTTATTGTATTGTTTTTATGTTTATTTATAAGTTTATTTGTTCTATTTCTAACCCTGTTATAGTCCCGTTTTAACTGTAGGTTATTAGAATCATTAGTCCATTTTAAAAATAACTTATCTCTGTATTCACATGATTTATTAATCTTTAAGTCTGAACGAAAAATATTTGTTTTTATATGGTTGCTTTTAATTTTTGTTGTAAATTCCGCTTTTGTGTAGCATTCTTTAAATGTTTGTTGCAAAAAATCATTTATACTTAAGGGGCAATCTAAATTACAAGCACTATCCCAGTTAACCTGATCTAAAAGTTGTGAAGCAATACTGTTATTAATGAAAGTTTTATAATTTGGAGCATCCTTTATGCGCGGTCCAACGCAAGCTAGCATTATTGCACGATGATCGGCCAGTGTAGTGCCGATTGCCGCGGTATATAGGTCTTGTACTCGGGATCGAGCGTATATGTGATCTATACAAGTTTTGCTCAATATTCCGTTGGATAATTCGATTCTAGTGTGCTCAGTAATCCCGCATACAAGGCCCATATTATGCAATGTGTTAACGTATTGATGTTTTATAGGGTTATCCTGTTTTAAGTCCAAGTTAACATCTCCTAGTAAAAACAAGTCTTTGTGTTTGCTTAAGGAATTGAGTGATGATGATAGTTCGCTTATAAATTGACGTTTACTGTTGCTGGGTGGACGATATATTGCACATATATTAGCAGCGTAGTTATGCTGAGTTGTTATTGAACATAAAATACCCTCAAAGTATTGATTGCAAATATTTTTTATAATACATTTGTGGTTATTACTCACGTATACAATGATACCTCCACCCCTACGGGATTTTCATAAAGCAGAAAACATTTGGTAGCCATGTAGATTAAACAAACAGCTCACGTTGTCAGAGATATTCACCTCTGTTAAAATACAAACATCTATACGCTTATCAGACGTATTTATACACTGCTCAAAAGCTGAAAAATTTTTAATTATTGATCTTATATTAATATGCATGCACAAGAGATTGGTGTTACATGTAGGTATTTGGGATAAGAAATCATTAGTGTTTATACAATTTGATATTTCATTAATATCATTTACTATTAGATTATTAGTATTCATTTTAAAACACAGTAAAAGTTATTAAGGATGTGATATGTAGGGTTATTATTTAGATTTGATTAATTGATGTTGACGAGTTATTTTCTACGATATGTTGCAAATCTTTCATATTTCTTATTGAATAAACCTTTGCGTTGTCATCCATCCGAGCTCGAACCATACCTCTCTTGAACCAGATATATTTAAAATGAAGTTTGGTTTTTAACTCCTGCTTGGCATTCCAAAATAAACGTTTATTAGATGTAGTCATTGCCTCCCTTATGTACACGATGTTAGTATTTGATTTTTGCTGGTGATTTATATCCGCTACTGTAATTTTAGTTTTCTTCGCAGCATCTAACCATTTTTCACGTAATTCATCATCTTTTAGCTCTAATAGTATTTTTGGTGGCTGACCATTTCTTTCATGCAATCGTTTAGCATATTTGATTGTTTCTAAAGGTTGATGCAGTTTCGTCGCAAGGTTTTCAATTATCTTATTAACATCTTTATCGTTTTCAGTTGCCAAATTAGAGATTTCAATGAATGTTGTTAGTTTCTCCTGTTCAACTTCATGCAAGCGCTGTTCCATTGCACATATCCTAATTTCTAAATTTGTATTTTTGTTAGTGAGCTCTATGTTTTTGCGTTCAAGTAATTTTATAGTCTTTTTAAATGTCTCTATACATTCCACCACTTCATCTAACTTAGCGCTGTGGAATTGCAGAGAATCATTTAGTTCTCTCATTTCTTTTTTGATAGCTTTCTCTACTTCTTTAGATATGTTGCTCAATAGTTTTTTTGCATTTATTTGAACACTAGCATCTTCATATTCGTCCTCAGATTCATTATCCTCCGGTATTATTATGGAAGAGCTATGTTTGGGCGAATCATTCTGACATTCTAAACATGTCCACTCCAGACTAGGAGCAGCCTTCAGAGCAGTTAGTTGCTTATTGGTAAGCCCCGTACACTTAGTGGAGAGGTGAATTATGCTCTCACATTTACAGCATTCAACTCCTGGTATGGTTTTTGTAATTAATTTATCACACTTCACGGTCATTGTCGGTAGTTTTATTTTTATATGCGCGATCGTAATACGTGCTATACTTATGACAGTTAAACGACGATTGAATTTCGAGCAAAACTATCTGTTTTCGTGAGTTTGATTATGAAACAAATATTCCATTATTAATTAAATGGCTGTTCTTGTAACTTTCTTGTGTTATATTAATATTTTGTACAAATTTTAATGAACTATCAAAGAAATGTAACATTTATTTTTTTCGAATACAAAATCTCTTTCGGAATACCATGTGATGTAACTAATGTTGTTGATTGAGATAGCCTGCAGTATCCAAAAAAACTTTTTTAAGTCTTGTCAATGAATAATTATATTTATAATATTTTTGTACTTTGTCAGATTACACTTTCTACGTAAAATTGTAATAATAATACCTGTGATTTTTTCAAGAATATGTCATACATTTTTGTTGCTATAATTCTCCCTCCCAATAAAAGAAGGTTCCTACTGATGTTTTATAATAAATCCATCCAGTTTACAATATTTACAATCCAACTTCAAACACTGAGCAACTAATTTCACCTATAACATTATCACAAGACGGTCCCCTCCCTCACCCTCAGAGGCATTTATTCCTTTCATCTAAAAACCCTAAATATAAAGTCCTTACATTTTCATCATTTCGTTACATGAATCACAATGGAACATTATGAGGAGTTATTTAAGAGGCATTCACTGTGGGGCGAAATTTGAGGACCCAGTTGTGATCATACAATAATAACTTCATACGAAATGAGGGCAACATTTCTGACATATATAATCAAGTATGTTAGTAACTACGTAAATAGACTTTTTTTTATTTAATGGCGATTTGGTACATAAATATTTTTAATATGTTAGTCTTCCTGATAGTGTGGGGTACTCCGCTTTTAAGTCAAAAAGTTGTGGGATCGATGATTTCTCCTTTTTTTTTTAAGCTCGGAAGTTGTTATCATTATCATTACATACATACATAACTTCACGCCTTTTTCTACCCGAAGGTGTAGGCCGCGGCTGTTAAGCCTCGTCTCCCCATTAAATTTGCGTCCCAAATGGAATAAGGTGGCGAATCTATTGCCATACCGGGCACAAAGTTGTCAGTATTGACATTTGTCACGCATAACTTTCGAAAATAATTCCGAAAAGTCATTGGTGTGAGCCAGGATTCGAACCGGCGATTTCTGGATTCAGAAGCAGGGTGCTCGACCACTGGACTACCGAGATCATTATCATCATTACATAGTATAAAATAAAGTCGCTTTCCGCTGTCTGTCCCCTTATCTATTGATCATCCTTAGATCTCTGAAACTACGCAACGAATTTTGATGCGGTTTTTTTTAATAGATAGACAGTGTCTACAGGGTGGTTTGTATTTATAATTTATGTGTAATATACATACATACATACATAACTTCACGCCAAATCCCTTGCGGAGTAGGCAGAGAGAACAGAGCGCCATAGGGCACGATTCTTACACGCCTCACTCGCTTCGTTGACTTTCATAACTCTTTTCATGCACGCGCGTCGGTTTTTGAGGCTCTTAATATCACCTTCCTCCAGAACACGTTCTATTTGGTCATGGAACGTGTGTCTTGGCCGTCCTCGACTCCTACATCCATCCGCTTTTGCATTGTATATCTGCTTAGTCAGTATTGCATCAACCATTCGTTCTACATGTTCGAACCATCGGAGCATGCCCTTTCTTACTTTTACACCGACACTCTCTTTCAAACCAACTTCCTTCCTTACAACCTTGTTTTATACGCGGTCAGCGAAAGTCACTCCGCAGATTTTGCGTAGTGCCCTCATTTCTACCGCGTTTATTCTACTTTCATGCACACTCTGCCATACCCAGCTCTCCCTTCCATAAGTTAGCGTTGGGATCAGGACTGCATTGTGGATTGCTAGCTGGGCTTTTCTGCTAATGTTTTTTGCGCCCAGGAATCTGCCCAACGCTCCATTTACGCTATTTCCTATCGCCACTCGTCTTTGTACATCCGCGGTGTACCTTCCATCTCTGCTAAAAGCGCATCCAAGATATACAATTTCATTCACCTGTTCCAGCACTACATCATCAACCATTATCCTTGCATCTGTTCTGGATTCCTCCCTTTCAAACACCATAACTTTCGTTTTCGTCGCATTCAACTGCAAGCCTTTAATCATGCAATCGTCTTTCATAGTAGTGACTAGTGTTTGCAGGTCCGACGGCGATTCGGCACACATAATAGAATAGAATAGAATAGAATAGAATAGAATAAACTTTATTGTACACCACAAACAGAAAGGAAATACACAAGAATATACACACAGTTAAACACAGGCAGGTTACAAAGGGCGGTCTTATCACTTACAGCGATCTCTTACAGACAACCTTTGGATGGACTTTTGAGTTAGGAAAATGGGAGCTTAGGTGTACTATTTTTAGATAAAATTATATTATCACGTGTAAATGAGATTAGTAAAACATATACGTACATATGATTTACACACATACACGTACACACACACACACACACGCACACACACGCACGGAAATAAATTACATAATTTAATTTAATACATAAATAGCATACATTAAATATTTATAAATAGAATAGCAGACCAGAATTATTAAGTTGACAGACAAGACAGACAAGAAAAAGTTGGTTCGAAAACTAATTTGATCAGAATGAGATAGAAATTTAGAATTAGTTTATCAGCTTATAGAATTTAAATAATGTTCCTTAACCAGCGATTTGAATAGAGTGAGAGTTTGAGCATGTCTTATATATAAAGGTAGTGCATTCCACAAAATAGTGGCCTGGACCGTAAGTGATTTTGCATAGAACCTAGAAGTATGCTCTGGTATTTTTATTATTAGTCTCTTAGATGATCTCGGGAACTCAACTTGAGTATCGTATAGGAACTGAAATCGCTCCTTGAGATAGGACGGAGTTGAAGGATTGTACAATATACTGTACAGCAACGAGAGGTAATGAGTATTCCGGCGAAGGCGAATAGGTAACCACTTGAGTTTTTTTCGAAATTCGGAGACATGATCATACTTGCGAAGACCAAATATGAATCTTATGCAAACATTCTGAAGTCGCTCAAGTTTATCGAGTTGATTTTCGGTAAGATCTGGATAACTGGCATCGGCATAATCGAGGATAGAAAGTAGTAAGGATTGCTCTAGTTCAGTTTTAGTTTCTATAGGTAGAAAGTTACGAAGTCGTCTAAGGGATCCAATAGATGCAAAGATTTTGCGACTTACCTGTTGCAGCTGAACGTCCCAGGTTAATTGTGTATCGATTATAATCCCAAGATTTTTTACTGTTTTACTGAATGGTATTACACTGTTTTCGAATAATACCTTTGGGAGTTGTGGCCATACGATTTTATTCAATTTTTTGGAACTTCCTGCAATTAAAACTTGAGACTTCCCAGGATTAATCGTCAGTCCGTGACTACGGCTCCAGTCGCTAATCAGCATGAGATCTCCATTTATTAACTCGATGCCGTCTGATAGCGTTTCTAGTGGTGTTTGATAGTATATTTGAAGATCATCTGCATAAAGATGGTAGGATGAAAGGAGTTGACTTGAGATGGAATTTATTAAAATTGTGAAAAGTAACGGGGATAGCACGCCACCCTGGGGCACGCCTACCGTGGTAGCACACCAGGAAGAATGTATATCTTCGATGCGCACACACTGCCGTATAATATGTGTAATATACTAAAGAAAAACTGATGACTGACTTTTGATGCGGATCAAAGTTCGCCGGGTCAACTAGTATGTGCTAAATATTTGATGACTGGCAATATTGATCCGATGCCGACTCTCCAAATATCCAATAAAAATCCAAACTTCATAGAACAAATTTTTGATTTAGGCCTGTGAAATAGTTTTACGAGTATATAAGATAGTTAGCAGCAAAATTTTCTTCAAAAATATTGATCAATTGATAACAGAGGATGGAGGAATTGATTGATTGATAGTGACTGATTAGTCGGCCGTGACCCATTTACCTATTTAGACTGGCAAAAAATTGCTAGTTTATTTAGAATGTTTCGTATCGTAAAGTTATTTGCAGTAGGTATACTAACACAGGCTATTATAATAATAAAAATATATCTAAAAAAAAATAACTTATTTACTTTAAGTCAACTAACTAACTTGACATCCTCAATGCGAAAAAGTGATGTTTGATTTTCAATAAATTTTAGTATTTTGCACTTATTTCACAATAATAACAAATTATTTAGTCGTCTGAGTGGTCCAGTGGTCGATCACCACGCTTCTGATTCAAAAGTCGAGGGTTCGATAGGGACTCACACTATTGATTTCTCGGAATTCTTTTCGGAAGTTATGTGTTATAAATATCGATGAAAGATATCTTTGTGCCCGGTGTATGGCAACGTTCGTCACCTATTATTCCATTTGGCACAAGTAACAACAATTCGGCGAGTCGAGGCTTAACAGCCGGTGCCAACACATGAACAATAATTATGTAAAAGTTGACACTTAGAGCACTTTTTACGCACACATTGATAAGTTACTCACACATCTTCAACCCATGTTGGGTGACTATTTTCGATCTATTAATCTTACATCAATGGGAAATATAAAAAACACAGCGCAGCTATAGACTCACGGTGTAATTGTCAAGTTCCGACGCTATATTTGCGAAGCGTTCAATTTAATAATAGCAACAAAGTTACGCCTTATTTTGATAACGCAGGCTCAGCCTATTATCGTTAAAATGGTCTTGCGGTTCGATGCCCAGCCGAGGAGTAGTTTTTAGTAGTTACTTTCCCAAGCTGAATAAATAGATTTCGCAGTACCTATAATATAATCATCTAAGTGTGTCTTAGGCTTATTCTCCATCATTCCCTTTTTGCATTAAGTTTAAACTATTTGCTGAGTCAAGGTTATATGTTATATTCTACCCACGTACCTGAACTAGCGCAGCATAAGGCAATATGCCATGCCATGGCCATACTTTACCTAACACTTATACACTCATTCGGTTTAACTTCGTGCCACAGAGCCTTGTTATCGACGCGGAGTGTCACTCCGCACATTTCTCATATTTCTTTCTTTCTTTACATTCTATTATTCTAGTTCAATGCGTATGCTGCCATTACCGACTCTCGCTACCTATTAAATAAAAACAATGTCAGGTAAATAGAAAACATGAATTATTTATGAAAAGCTAAATTATGACTACAAGGTCCTTTCTGTTGAAATCATGAATATCAAATCGGGCACAAATAAGACAAGATGTATCTACATAATATTAATATAAAATATAATAAATCAGTGGTCAATTTTGAGTACGTACATTTAAAATAAATATCGAAAAATTAATTGGACACCATTAAAGGAGAGTAACAGAACACAATAAAAGACATTTTATTTTTAAATTGTTAGAACTCTGGAATTATAGGGTAGATTGATTAGGTGCCATCCTGCTTGCGCTATCTATATGTGTAGATAAAAGGAAGATAAAACAATCGGCCAAATAAAATACAATACATTTTTGTGAATAAATATCTTGTTTATATAAAACTGTAGTATTACTAAATTATATCGAATATAGGAAAAAACTTTAAGCAGTAATAATATTGGTAGCTCTATAGATTTCTTGTTAGGTAGTTCAGACAGCGAGTAAATCTTCGTTTTGTCGCCAGCGGTCGTTCGACTCAACATGCATTTGTCAGGAGTAGCCTCGCTCTGTATTTTTCCAACGTCCGCTCCGCACTCAATTTATTGGAGACTCTTACTGTCGCAGTTCAATAAATTGCGGGTTTAAAACTCTAAAAGTTGCGATTTTATCACACTCGTAGTCAACAAAACAAATATCTTCTTATTTCTTATATTTTATTAAGACTTTTAGTAAGTACCTACCTACATTTTATAGCATTTGTTTCGTAATGGGTTATGACGTAGTCTCTATAGGTATAAAAATACCCAGGTTCAAATTTTTTCTCTTTTTTTATGGGATAGGAGGGCAAACGAGCAGGCGTGTCACCTGATGGTGAGTAACCAACGCCGCCCATGGACACCAGCAACATATACAGTGTTACTGTTGCGTTGCCGACCTTTAAGGGATAGGGGATAGGAAAGGATGTGGAAGGGGGGTGGGCCTCCGGGTACCTCTCTCACCGAACGAAACGCGGCATGATCCACTTTACGTCGATCTTCTGAGATGCCGTGGTATTTCACCGGTCGAGCCGCTGCTTGGCTCTGCCACTGCTTGGCTCTACCACTGTTCAAAAACACTTTTCAAACGATTATCGACTGAAAAAATCGCGTCCGATGTAATTGCCTATTCCAACAGGCTTTTAGAAAAGAAAAGTAATAAATAATAACTTGTTATTATTTATTACTTATAGTTATTATTTCTTTAAAAGCTTTTATTTAGCTTGCACTGCACAGAAATATATCTAGATAGAACGGCGAATAGGCGTGGCAAGCGTGCCAAAACCATGCACTATATTGCATGCTTTCCGAAACTTACGCTTAGATTACGCAACGAGCGTTCCTGCCATGCGTTCAGGACGTAAAAAAATAGATAAAACATCACATATATGCCTTATTATGCTGTGTCAAATTGTAAAAACAAAAGTAGTGAATCAAATATGAAAAAAGGAAATATTTCGTATGATCAGTAAGTACAGAAAATCAGTAGAAAGTATTTTTTTGAGATTATAAATTATTATTTTACTTTTACTATGTTCAATAATTACGATCACAAGTTGTATATTTTTTCGTTATGATAAATATCCATTGCTGTCCGCATTCAACGCTAGTATACAAAAACCATTGCGCGCATTAATTATACGCGTAATGTACGTCGAATCGAACGAAATACACCTGCCAGTTGATCGTTGTGTCTGTTAATCGCTGTGCTTGGCCTTCGAATGTTAGAGATGGGCACTCCATGTATCGTTGAGTCTTAGGACTTATCGATAAATTAATTCAATAATAATTTGAGTATCAGCTCATGTCTTGCTTTGTCCCTACTTTATTCTAACATCACAAATTTCAACCAAAGTGTTTCGTAATTACATTGGCAGCAGTTTATTTGACAGTATAAGTTTTCACCAATTTGACCAATCGCCGATGGAAAATCATCTCGTTGTTCTCAAACGGGCAGTAACCGAGGTATATGTAGACGTTCGGCTTCATTATTTAACCAGGACTGTGAGGCCAACCCTTACAAAAAGGCAAATATTTAATAAATATGTATAGTTTCAAGGACAGTAAAATATTTATAGTTAAATTTTATATACTGATTGATCAAAACAACTTTTAGGATTATATCGCGTTTATTTATTATTTATTTATATACTGTTGAAAAATATGTTTTAGGTTTTAATATGTCGGATTAAACTATTTAACATGTTTAACTTTCTATGATTATCGTTACACAAAATCAATAAAGTTGGTAAAATATAAAAATAATAAAATTAACACACGTTGCCGATATTAACATCGATAATCTAATGTGTGTGTCTCCTAACTAGTCGCCCCGCTCACAATGAAAATGACGTCACGCTGTGGGCGTGGTTTTTTCAAAAAAGTGACACGCTCGAAATGTATGGAAATATGACATCGCGGCCGTTCTATCTTGATCTATTTCTGTGTTGCACTTTATGTATGTATGTAAGTATGTATGTTCGGTGGAATATTGCAACTCAATTTTGAAGTAGATATCTTCAACCTTTTGAGCTGAAATTTTGTATACACGTTTACTTTGGATGACAATGCATGATATGATGTGTGACATTATTCTATATCCAATATGGCGGACCACCCAAGATGGAGGAATGGATATTTTGAATGCATTTCTGCAATATGGGTATCAAATGAAAGGGCTTATTGAGTGTAACTCGAAAAATAATAGGACGTCATTCTAAATCCAATATGGTGGAATATCCAAGATGGAGGAAAACATAGTTTAAGCTTCTGTACAATATGGATATCAAATGATAGGGCTCATTGAGAGTAACTGAAAAAATAATGTGACGTCATTCTAAATCCAATATGGCGGATCATCCAAGATAGAGGAACTGTTTTTTTTAATGCATTTCTACAATATGGGTATCAAATGAAAGGGCTTGTTAATAGTAACTCGAAAAAAAAATATGACGTCATTCCAAATCCAATATGGCTCGAAAAATATTTGCGTTTCTACAATATGGGTATCAAATGAAAGAGCTTGATAATAGTAACTCAAAAAATAATATGACGTCATTATAAATCCAATATGGTGGAATATCCAAGATGGAGGAAAATATATTTTAAGATTCTGTACAATATGGGTATCAAATAAAAGGGCTCATTGAGAGTAACTGAAAAAATAATGTGACGTCATTCTAAATCCAATATAACGGATCATCCAAGATAGAGGAACAGTTTTTTTAATGCATTTCTACAATATGGGTATCAAATGAAAGGGCTTGTTGAGAATAACTCGAAAAATAATGTGACGTCATTCTAAATACAATACGGTGGACCATCCAAGATGACGGCATACATATTTTTGATGCATTTCTACAATATGGCTACGAATTAAAAATCATAATTGCGATTAAATGGAAAAGAAAGCTCTAAGCTGAAATTGAATAAGATGATCACCTTATTGAAGAGCTGGACTGTTTGAAATTAAGTTGTAAACTAACTTGCAATAATGATGCGTTGAATAAAATGACACTAACCTAGCCAGCTAGAACTAAAAATAAGAAAATAAATTAAAACAAAAATCCTTTTTAAAGAAGCTTTTATTTAAGCGCTCTAAAAATAAGAAAATAATATTTCCTTAAAAATTTCAAGTATCAACTTAGAGCCTCAGTATGTACAATTTATATAATAATAAAAGCTTGTCGCGAGGTTTGACTCCCTATCAGTGGGTTATTAAATTGCAATAGATAATATAGTAAAGTTAGTAGATTAATTTACATGAGTGTTTTGCCCATTTCTTCTCATGACAACCTTACACTCAGAATCGTCCGTGCGTTTTTGTTCCAATGAAACAATTTTCTCAAGCGCTCGTGTTTTAATATGTTATGCTTTAAATATAATAATAAGTTAAATTATAGTATTTACGGACTATATTTAACTGTGTGTGAAGACCCAAGAAAATAAAGCTATTTTGATTTGATTTGACATTATAAAATTACTACAGTTTATTTACAATTCGCGCGACAAGCTTTTATTATTATATAAATTGTACATACTGAGGCTCTAAGTTGATACTTGAAATTTTTAAGGATATATTATTTTCTTATTTTTAGAGCGCTTAAATAAAAGCTTCTTTAAAAAGGATTTTTGCTTTTAATTTATTTCTACATAAATATTATTTATATTTTGTATGGCGTCGGCTTTTCTTTTTATACATGTAGGTACTCAAAATATCAATATTTAATAACAGGAGCCAAGTGACGATGGTCAGACGACCTCAGAAAGGCTGCTGGAAAAGACTGGATGCGGAAGGCAGAGAATCGGATGTTGTGGCGCACATTGGGAGAGGCCTATGTCCAGCAGTGGACTGCAATAGGCTAATGATGATGATGATGATGAAGTGACGTGGGTTAAAACAAGGCGGAAGTTTTAATGCCGGAAAGCGGAGTAGGTAATTATACATTTGTTCTTTTATAGCCAGAAGAGATTGGTGATGATGATTATTGTTGATATTTGTTAAAATGTACTATATTTAAAACTTGGTTACTAAATTGTTACTTTACCAATTTGTGGTGTATGTACCAAATGTAGCGAAACGAGTTGCACTACATAGGATTCACGTTTTTGATGTAGATATAGGTACCATATCAATTACAGGATAATGATAGGTGTACTTAAGTCACACATAATTTTCCGAAGCCGTTGGTTTCGAAGTTTGGAAGTCAGATTTTACAATCAGATGTGTACTACCGAGTAGCCTATCGTGGCAAGATTAACGAGGATAAGCAAGAAAACAACAAAGAAATCTGAGATATAAGAGATATGTTATTATTATTACATCAGCGTTTCAATTTAATTTTTGCTCCATGTTAGTTTATTTTTTATCAGTTTATTAGTATATCAGTAAACAAATTTTCATGTCCGGTACGATGATGCGTCAACATACTCGGCGCAATATATTCACATTTTTGTATATTAATTATCTGTAATGAAACACAAACACGATGTTGTAAGGTTATATGGAAAAACAAAAAAAGAATGGTACATTAAAAATGACTACCACTGCGCATGGTTATAGGCAACGTTGTCTTATCAACATAACTTAACAACAACATAACAAGTATAACAACATAACTTGCGGGGTAGGCAGAGAGAACGGAGCCCCATAGGGCACGATTCTTACACACCTCACTCGCTTCGTTGACTTTCATAACTCTTTTCATGCACGCGCGTCGATTTTTGAGTCTCCTAACATCAGCTTCCTCCAGAACACGTTCTATTTGGTCATGGAATGTGTGTCTAGGACGTCCTCGACTCCTACATCCATCCGCTTTTGCATTGTATATCTGCTTGGTCAATCTTGCATCATCCATCCTTTCTACATGTCCTAACCATCGGAGCATGCCCTTTCTTACTTTTACACCGACATTCTCTTTCAATCCGACTTCCTTCCTTAGAAGCTTGTTTTCCACGCGGTCAGCGAGGGTCACTCCGCCGATTTTGCGCAATGCCCTCATTTCGACCGCGTTTAGGGCTAGTAAGTAATTACCGACATTGAAAAACCATTTTAATATCTCAATTAGTATGTTTTTGTGGCAACCTCAAATATCTTTTGTGGCCGAACTCACATTACTCCATTGTAAGGAGCACGTATCTTCACAATAGAATAAAAATTAAATACTTACGTATATCGATGACAAGCCTTCCAAAATTTCATATGAGATACCTACATACTGAGAGCAAATCAACAAACACCTACGCTATTGGTGGAACAACTGAGTGTCATACGATAAGTTATTCGATACCTCACTCGTTTCTTTGACTTTTATTTTACATGTCGATTTTGTAATTGTATTTTATTAAAATAATAATAATAATATTCCTCGTAGGTGTGTGAATAGGTACCATTACGCACTACCTCACCCTCTGAACTAATTATGAATTCATAACTTTTATGCTTTTAAAACATTATTTCAATTTTCACATCTTTAATTTTTAATTTAGATGCTAATGCCCTATACAATAACGTTGGATATCGCGCCCTTATTTATGAGTAAGGCATTTACGTTAGCTCCAAATTACAATTTTTAGTATCACAGCCCAGAGCCATTTATGATTGCTTCAACCTTAATACACGTTATTATCTCAGATTCGTCTATAAAATAACTCTGGGGACGTAGGTACTGGGACCTCATAAAATTTAGTCGGATTTAGCTATGTACAAAAAATATACGTATAGATGTGATAGCTTCTGACAAAAAAACAGATTTAAAAGCAGTTCGCTGCATGAATGCCGGCTTGACCTGTGAAACGCTATTACCTCTCAGAAAATCAATAGCACTTCTACTTCTGGTGTGTTCTCAATCCGGGTAGGTAGGTACCAATGGATTTTTGGAAATATTTGAGGAAGTTATTTGTAATTATATATTGTGTGATGAAAACGAAGGTGGTGTTTGAAAGAAAAGAGACCAGAATGAATGCAAGGATAATGATTAACGACATAGTGCTGAAGCAGGTAGATAAACAACTTTTAGGCTTTTCGTTGCATATTATATAAATATTTGGATAAAATTAGGTATATATCTTGGATGCGCTCTTAGCATAATGGTAGAGAAACCGCGGATGTCGAAAGAAGAGTCGCGTTAGGAAACAGTGTAAATGGAGCGTTGGGCAGATTTCTGGGTGCAACGAATGTTAGCAGAAAAGCCCAGCTAGCAATTCACAATCCGGTATTAATCCCAACGCTAACTTTTGGAAGCGAGAGTTGGGTATGGCAGAGTATGCATGAAAGTAGGATAAACTCCTTCGAAGGAAGTTGAATTGAAAGAGAGTGTGGGTGTATAATTAAAAAAGGCATGCTCCGGTTGTTCCGAAATTTAGAATGGATGATTCAAGACTAAGCAGATTATGCAAAAGCGGGTGGATCTAGGAGCAGAGATCGTCCATGATACACTATCCATGCCCAAATAGAATGATTCCCTAAGGAAGGTGATGTCAAAAGCCTTATAAATCTACCTATAGGTATGATTTCAAATTATTTACAGGATTTGTGGTTCACATACGCGGGATTTGAACATAGCAGAGTGGTAAAACAACCGAAAACCTGGTCATAATTCAAATTTCTCGAAATCGTCTAATGGAATTTAAATTTAATCCCATTAAAAGGTAGATGATCCACGCGTGACTCGGCAAAACCTCTACCTGTTTTCGAGTCCCCTTTCGCCACACGGTCTGTCGAAACCTATCGGTTTTTAACAACTCTAGCGGCAACTATAAATAAACTATTATTATTTATTTCTTAGATTTTCGCGAATCACATTCATAACATTAAAACAACTTTTTATGGATTACATCGCGTTTATTTAGAACTTATTTTCTATTTATTTCACGCCGTTTCGAACTCATTACAGAGATCTTACGCGTAAAAATGATCTGTGTAAAAAGTTCGAAACGTCGGGAAATAAACAGAAAATAAGTTCTAAATAAACGCGATATAATCCAAAAAAAGTTGTTTCAATGTTATAAACTATTATTAATTTTATCAGTGCCTTAATTTATGTGCAAAGTGGTACAGGACACAAAGTGTTATGCCGTCTTTCAATGAAGGTATGCACGAGGTAAGGTATGTATTCTATGATCCATTTTATGGGTTAAGAGAGCTTAGTTACGTTCTGATTTGAAGTAAGTATAATAATTACTAACACGTCTTAAAATATTGTAAATTTTCTAAATTTATGTTTTTAATTTTTTTTTTTAAATATGTGCAAATTATCGGAACAGCTTTATAATAACATTTTAATAAACTAGAATATATGTACAGTCATACTAAGTAGCAAAACCATTCACATAAAAGATAATTTGACTACTAAATATTGCCTCTTTACATAATATTTTCTAACGGTTATTTTTGTTGTTTCAGTCTCTACATTGTGCGCTTATCTAAGAGTAGGAAAGAGATTCATAAGTTAGTAAGAGTTATCTTCAACGTGTATTTTATTCTTTACTACAAAATAAAAATATTTACTCATATAATTACTTTTAATTTTTCTCCTTCACCAAATATCCCCAAAAATTATATAATTTTATTAAAAATGTATATCTTATCTGATAAGTCAAAAACAATAAAATAATTTTGGCCAGATTTTTGATCATTTTCCACACTGTACTCGTCGTATTATTTGAGCGAAGATGTCTAACTCATTAGTAACTATACATTGCAGTTCTGCTACATATTGCACGTATATCCTATTGAAATTGAGACATTAGGTACATCAACTAGACCCGTATACCTACATTTACAATAATGACGGTGAAACTGCCGTATTATTATAACCCAAGATTATATATAATAATATACTTATATGCGTAGCGTTTAACTTTTAAGTACTACATTGTTCAAAAGGGTCTTATTTTATGCTTAATATTCTTGTTAAATTTTGTTTCTTTTGTATATACGGAGCATTTCGTAAGCCTCGCCATATTATGAATATACGTAAACTGAGTTAGGAGCTATGCCTTGTTATTTTAATGTACTTTGGAAAGTTTTTGATGTAGAACTGATACTTAGGTACGCAAATATTTATACGGTAAGTAGAGACTTATTCGAAGGTAAGTTACTAACGTATCCGGGTTATATGGTAGGCAATTTACGCAGCGCCATCCTGTGTGAAACCAAATAATTGATTGATTGATTGAATATTTACTAACACAAGCTTTGGGACGGATAAATTTATTAAATAGAACCATTATTTCCAGAACAGTTTGATTAAATACCGGAAGTATAGCACTATTTAAAATCACCCCGCATTAATTTAGGAATAAATAGAGGGTGTCGCGTCAGTTGTGCTCGACTAATTTAGTTGCATAGAATTTCTCTCGTTAACCTGTAGGACGCTGATTTAATTTGGTTGGTTCACAACTGTGATGGTCGAGTATTCTGGCTTCTGCACCTTTTATGCACGAACATTCTGATATGTTTTCAGTAACGATAATGTCATTGTTATTTATTTTAAAAGTTTCGAAAAGAGTATTAGGCACACTAGTTTCTTGCCCGATTCTTCTCATGACACTCGAAATCGGGCCGCTTGTGGCGATTACGTCAGTTTTTTCTTGTTCCACAGAAGCACTTTCCTCAAGCGCGCGTATTTAAGGATTTACTTTTAAATAGCAAGTTATTTTTTAGTAGTTATTGACTACTAGCTGACCCGGCGAACTTTGTTTCGCATCAAAAGTAATAAATGAGTAAAATTTGGATCCTTAAAAGTTCAATTTGTGCTATTTATCGGCACGCGTTTTGGCGCGCAACGCAACAACTATGTCCCGCTATGTTAATACTGTAATATCTTCGTAAATATAATTATATACCTTCTGTAAAGGGCCATATTTATGTACATTAAAAGCACAATCTATTTAAGACACTTAACTGGATGAAAATTAATTCTGTAATGTTTAAAATTGGTTCGTAAATAAGCCATTATTTCTCGTAAAAACTACACATACACACACATACATAACTTCACGCCAAATCCCTTGCGGGGTAGGCAGAGAGAACAGAGCGCCATAGGGCACGATTCTTACACACCTCACTCGCTTCGTTGACTTTCATAACTCTTTTCATGCACGCGCGTCGGTTTTTGAGGCTCCTAACATCACCTTCCTCCAGAACACGTTCTATTTGGTCTTGGAATGTGTGTCTTGGCCGTCCTCGACTCCTACATCCGTCCGCTTTTGCGTTGTATATCTGCTTAGTCAGTCTTGCGTCAACCATTCTTTCTACATGTCCGAACCATCGGAGCATGCCCTTTCTTACTTTTACACCGACACTCTCTTTCAAACCAACTTCCTTCCTTACAACCTTGTTTTCTACGCGGTCAGCGAGAGTCACTCCGCAGATTTTGCGTAGAGCCCTCATTTCTACCGCGTTTATTCTACTTTCATGCACACTCTGCCACACCCAGCTCTCGCTTCCATAAGTTAGTGTTGGGATCAGGACTGCATTGTGGATTGCTAACTGGGCCTTTCTGCTAATATTTTTTGCGCCCAGGAATCTGCCCAACACTCCGTTTACGCTATTTCCTATCGCCACTCGTCTTTCTACATCCGCGGTGTACCTTCCATCTCTGCTAAAAGCGCATCCAAGATATACATTTTCATTCACCTGTTCCAGCACTACATCATCAACCATTATCCTTGCATCTGTTCTGGATTCCTCCCTTTCAAACACCATGACTTTCGTTTTCGTCGCATTCAACTGCAAGCCTTTAATCATGCAATCATCTTTCATAGTAGTGACTAGTTTTTGCAGGTCCGACGGCGATTCGGCTAGAAGCACGGCGTCATCTGCGTAAAGCAGGCAGCTCACAACTAGGTCACCCATTCGCATCCCTACATCCATCGATCTCATTCTCTGGAGACAACTGTCCAGGTACAGGATGAACAGTCAAACGACGTCAAACCAGGGGGACAAGCCGCCGTCAACACGCACACACGCTGTGCAGCCCTCATAAGTGGACTGCACAGCGCGCAGCAGTGCTCCGCTCACCCCGTAGCCCGGGAGTATATCCCACAGATCCTTTCGTAACACTCTGTCAAACGCTTTTTCCAGATCCACAAAACCGCAGAAAACCTTCCGGTTAACAGCCAGTTGTTTCTCCACGATGTTGCGGAGAGAAAAAATCTGATCCATGCACCCTCGTCCGCTTCTAAAACCACCCTGAGCCTCCCACAACACTCCATCAGATATCACCCTCATTCTCCTTTCAATAATTTTCCCATACACTTTTGCTGCTAAACTGATCAAACTGATGGCCCTGTAACTGGCGCACTGCATACGTGATCCCTTACCTTTATACAAGGGCACGATGACAGCGCGCCTCCAGTCAATGGGAACCTTACCCGACCTCCAGCACAGATTGCTCAAGGTCAGGAAAGCGTCCCGGACACAGGTTCCACCGTGTTTGATCATTTCAGCAGACATCATATCAATTCCAGCTGCCTTACCATTTTTCATACTTCGTATCGACCATTCAATCTCTTCCATAGTAATGTCCTCATCAGATGTTGGCGCAGCGGTGTCAGCCGTAGGCTCACTCGCGGCGCCCACATCCGGAACATACTCGTACATTTCCCCAAAATACTCACTCCACCTGCCCAATACATCGCTTGGGTTTGCAAGAATGTCACCAAACTTAGACATAATTTTGTCCATTCTGGATGTTGACGAAGAACCCCGAGACTTTCTAACTTCCCTCCAGAAGAGTTTGTTATTCGCCTGGAAGCTCTCCGTCAACCTCACTTCCTCATTCGCAACAAGTCTTTCACGCTTCTCTTTCACTAAGGCTTTGGTAACATTCCTGCAGCGGCGGTAGCTCTCATACTTTTTCTCTGTCATACTATCATTCTGGTTCAAACTTGAGACATAATCCAACCATGCTTTTTTCTTTCTTTCGACGCTGGATTTCACATCCGCGTCCCACCAGGCGTCACCTCTCAGAATCTTATGCCTCTTTGCACTACCACATACTTCTTTTGCACTATTCACTATACTTTCTTTCATTCTTTCCCAGCATTCTTCAACACCTAGGTCAGAAAGACTCGTCTCATTGAGTCTTGTACTGACTAGGCCTACATACATACTCCGTACACTTTCATCTTCTAATTTCTCACATTTTATCCTTTCAAGCTCTCCGAAATGGGTACGCACTCGCCAGTGTCTCCACTTCTTGAAAAGGCCCACGAAACGGCTTACCACCAGGTAGTGGTCCGTATCAAGAGTGGGGCCTCTGTAGGCTCTTGTATCCCTTAGAGTATTTCGGAGACGACTATCTATCAAAATCAAATCTATCATACTCTTTTGCTCATTCCGTCTCCACGTATACGTGTGAATATCTTTATGATGGAATAATGTGTTAGACACAAGGAGGTTCCGTTCCAGGCATACGTCCAATATCGGCTTACCAGCATCATTCACCCTCTTGTCACCATTCGGACCAAGGACAGCCTCCAGGCCGTCTCGCTTGGTTCCGACCCACCCATTAAGATCACCACACAGAATTATCCTTTCATTTCCCTCAACTAGATCCAGAATATCCCTAACAGTTTCCCAAAACTCCTCGAGTTCGCGGGGATCCGCGGAGCTAACGGGAGCATAAGCTGCGACCAGGAAAACTCGCGTGATCCCCAGTTTTATTCGAACCCATAGATGTCTTGGGCCTACCAACTCATAATCTTTCACTCCGGAAGCAAAGCGGGAGGAGAGAACGACTCCAACACCCCCACTGGCACGGACGTCCGGGTCCACTCCGGACCATAGGGCTACCACGCCACCGGGGAGGTCCTCGGTCTCTCTCCTCCTCCGCTTTGTCTCCGTCAAACATAAGGCATCCAGGCATCTCTCATTTAATACACCCATCATCTCATTCATCTTTCTTGCCATGCTACCTCCAACATTCCACGTGCCTATATGGCACTCCCCTCTCCTCGTCCCGCCAGGATTGGCGCTGCGTGAAGGGTGGCGGCCCCCTTCGCCGCATGCGCATGCAGCCGCACCGACGGGGGCTAATCGGTGCCCGTCGCTTCCGGGGCACGCCCTACCAGCCCGTCCGGCTGTTTGCTTTGGTCAAGATTGCGTCCCACTGGGACGGCAGGGATCGCGACGTGCACGCCGTAAAAACTAAAAAATTAAAAATGATCATGGTGGGTTATCCTTAAGAGATAGATATATGCCCTCGCGGACTTTTTTGTAGACCATCTGAAGGTGTTTAATAATGTAGAACATTGTTTTGATCTATCACTTGGGGTTCAGCCAGCGTTTGCAATTAAAGTGGTAAATCTCGAAAATTATCATTTTTTCTTTACAACATCATATATGAATTATAGATCAAAACTACCCCGTTGACACCCTCTAACTATTAAAAAAACCGCATCAAAATCCGTTGCGTAGTTTTAAAGATATAAGCATATAAGGGGACAGACAGCGGAAAGTGACTTTGTTTTATACTATGTAATGATTTTTAAGTGTCTATGAAGACATAAGCTAGCTTTCTCTAGCTTTCCGTGTGGCGTGCGGCGAAGAATACCGCCACCCCTTTTCGTCTCGTGGGTGTCGTAAAAGGCGACTAAGAGAAAAGCAAGAAAAATGGGCAGCAGTGTTTTTCTCCTCATAACATAGCTTACTGCGATCGCCATCCCGCCTGCCAAGCGGGGCGATTACGGCAAATACCCCCCAAATGAACGACGTAACATGGACGGCCCCTAGTCACGGCGACTCCGCTATTCCATTGACCTATGGTAGCGGGTCTGGTAACGGCGAAGTGAGGGGTGCTAAGAATCCCCGGTCGCGATACGGCTACCACAAAAAACGACCCTTGGCCCTGGTAACACACAACATCCGCACACTTAGGACCGACGAGAAGATTGCCGAGCTGGAAGAAGAATTGAGCAAGATGCGATGGGACATCGTGGGATTATCAGAAATCCGAAGACAGGGGGAGGACACTATAATCCTACGGTCTGGCAATCTGCTATACTACCGGGAAGGCGACAAAACCTCTCAGGGTGGTGTCGGGTTTATCGTTCACAAATCTCTTGTAGCTAACGTGGACAGGGTTACGAGTGTGTCGACAAGGGTAGCGTACCTTATACTCAGAATATCCAAGCGATATTCGTTGAAGGTCATACAGGTTTACGCACCGACCTCGACACACCCAGACGAAGAGTTGGAGGTTTTATACGAGGAAGGCCATCCACTCCTTCAAAACCGACTTCACGGTGGTTATGGGAGATTTTAACGCAAAACTAGGCAGACGGAAAGACGATGAGCTGAGGGTAGGGCAATATGGAATTGGACAGAGAAACCAAAGAGGGCAGAAACTGGCTGATTTCCTGGAAAGGGAAGACCTCTACATGATGAATTCGTTCTTCAGGAAACCGCCTCAAAGGAAATGGACCTGGATAAGCCCCGATGGTTCTACAAGGAACGAAATAGATTTCATCTTAACGAACAAACGACATATATTTAGTGATGTCAGAGTTAAAACTGGGAGCGATCACCGACTCGTCCGTGGCATGCTGAATATTTGTATTAAGGCCGAACGTTCGCGACGGATGAGATCTATACTCCGACCTACACCTGTCCAGTACCAGAACCCGGAACACTTTCAGCTTGAACTTCATAATCGCTTCGAATGCCTGGACCAATGCGAAACAGTGAACGATATGAACAACAGGTTCGTGGAAGCAGTCCACACAGTTGGTACCAAATATTTCAAGAACCAACGTGCTCATAGACCCAAAAAACTTTCTGAACACACTCTCGGGTTCATGGAAAAAAGACAGAAATTGTCGGTGCAGTCCTCAGCTGATTGGTCCAACCTCAGGCTACTGAATAGGCAGATCTCCAAGAGTATTCGACGCGATACTCGCCAGTACAATGCAGTACGCATCAAAGAGACCATTGAGCGTAATCAAGGCACCAAAGTATTCGCAAGAGATCTGTCTATTGGGCAGAGTCAATTGACCAACCTGAAGGCAGACAACGGCATCGTCATTTCTTCTAAAGATGTGATCCTGAGAGAGGTTCAAAGGTTCTATGGACAGCTATACAAATCTTCACAGATTCCTGTTGTCGGCTTGGCTCCAGATCCCAGATCCAAGCTAACTCGACACTTTACTGAAGATATCCCGGACGTCAGTCTGTACGAGATCCAAATAGCTCTTAAACAGTTAAAGAATGGGAGGGCACCGGGTGACGATGAAATTACTTCCGAGCTACTGAAGGCAGGCGGCAAGCCGGTTCTAAGAGCCCTTCAGAGGCTTTTCAATTCTGTCGTGCTCGGAGGCGACGTTCCAGATTCATGGACCAGGAATACTCCTGGTCCATGAATACCATACGGTGGTGCTGTTTTTTAAGAAGGGTGACAGGACCCGCTTGAAAAACTATAGGCCGATCTCGCTCCTGAGCCATGTCTACAAACTGTTCTCCAGAGTCATTACAAATCGACGACTTCCAGCCTCCCGAACAAGCCGGTTTCCGAAGAGGCTTTAGTACCATAGACCACATCCACACTCTACGCCAGATCATAGAGAAGACCGAGGAATATAATCGACCTCTATGCTTGGCGTTTGTGGACTATGAGAAAGCCTTCGATTCCGTCGAGACTTGGGCAGTGCTGCAGTCTCTTCAGCGGTGCCAAATTGACTATCGATACATCGAAGTGCTGAAGTGTTTGTATAGAAACGCCAATATGTCAGTTCGAATCCAAGATGGGAGTACAGAGCCTATTCCACTGCAGAAAGGTGTCAGACAAGGAGACGTTATATCTCCGAAGCTGTACACCGCTGCATTGGAGGACGTCTTTAAGCTCCTAGATTGGACCGGGCTAGGCATCAACATCATCGGCGAATACATCACTCACCTTCGATTTGCCGATGATATTGTGGTCTTGGCAGAGTCGCTGGAGGATCTGGGTACAATGCTCAAGGATCTTAACAAGTTATCCCAACAAGTGGGTCTACGAATGAATATGGACAAAAGTCATGTCCAATGTCCATGTCATTCAAGTACCGGTAACTGTTGGAGATGCGATCCTCGAAGTTTTCGATCACTATGTCTACCTAGGACAAACTATTCAACTAGGTAGAGCGAACTTCGAGAAGAGATTAACCGACGGATCCAACTCGGCTGGGCAGCGTTCGGGAAGCTTAGGCATATCTTCTCGTCCAAAATTCCTCAGTGCCTTAAATCCAAGGTCTATGACCAGTGTGTGTTACCAGCGATGACATATGGTTCTGAGACATGGTCTCTTAATGCTGGCCGTATTAAGAAGCTCAAAGTCGCTCAGCGTGCTATGGGCTATGCTCGGTATATCTCTACGGGATGAGATCCGAAATACGGAGATCCGTAGACGTACGAGAATAACTGACATAGCCCGTAAAGTTAGCACGCTGAAGTGGAGGTGGGCAGGCCACATCACTCGAAGAACAGACGACCGCTGGGGAAAAAAAGTTCTTGAGTGGCGACCACGGGTTGGTATGCGTAGCGTAGGCCGTCCCCCCACTAGATGGACAGACGACCTCATAAAAACAGCCGGGAGTCGCTGGATGCAGCTGGCACAGGATCGGGAGTTATGGCGCGCTAAGGGGGAGGCCTACGTTCAGCAGTGGACTAATCTGGGCTCATGATGATGATGAAGACATAAAAATAAAGCTTCCTTGACTTTGTCTACTTACTATTTTTTTAATTTATTTGCGTAATGTATTTAGATTAATACTTAACAATAGACTATAGAAACTTCCTTCTGTGGTCAAGAAGACAAAAGTGCCACGAAATTTCAAAGTCTATCTATATCTACAGTCTATATCGTCAGTTGAAAATATAGACAAATCAACAAATTCCCAGAAGGCCCGTGATAAAAACAAGTCAAATTTGTTTAGCTTCCAAAACAAAATAAACTTTATTATAACAACTATTGTAAGTTGGTAACTCAGTATAGATTTAGGTAAACTTGTTAGTAGGTATTCAATATAACTGAAAGTGGCCCACGATTAGATTGTCGCCGTTTAAACAATTTGCACAACACAAAACTTATTTAGATGGCTACTCTCAAACTGGCTCAAACTCTAGAGTAATTTCCTTGTCTAACGCCAGCACTAAGTTATATTCACAAAGACGTTATAATAATATAACGACTGTTTGTTTATTTAAGAAATGTTATATTTATTATTTGGTATAACGATGCGATATAGCTGCATTCATAACATAACTTCACGCCTTTTTCTACCCGAAGTAGTAGGCGTGGCTATTAAGCCTTGAATCGTTCTTTTTCTGTCCTAAATGCAATAGGTGGCGAACCTATTGCCATAGCGGGCACAAGCTTTTTAGTCATCGATATTTATCACACATAACTTTCAAAATTAATTATTTCGAAAAGTCATTGGTGTGTGCCAGGGTTGGAACCCGTGACCTCTGGATTCAAAAAACCGTGTGCTCCACCACTGGACCACCGAGACTATAAGCTGCTTACACTTTCAGATATCGTAAGCGCCAACGTGCAGGTCTTAAATTAGGTCTAATATTTTATCATGACACTTATAGCTACGCTACGATCTAGAAATATTCTATTTTTAAAACGTTTAACGTCTGGAGGCCAAAGTTCCCGAGACATGCATCGGCAAAATATGCACTTTTGGGAGCTAAACTTCCCGTAACGTTCAAGTGGTATAATGAGCCACTGAAAGTGGGATTGCTCACTCGTACTATTTTTATGTCTTGACGAGTGTTAGAAGAGACTGGAAAAGAATGACATGGTGGGATAAGGGCAGAGAAATGATGTATTGACACTCGATCCCACGAAGTACCTCAAAGTGACTATGTGCCCCCGGTACCATTCTTTCTATCAGAGTGTGGATTGGTTAAATTGCTGGGGCTCACTCACTCACATGGGCATCAGAGCAGCGTCACTGCATCCGTGCCTATGCACTGATATCCGTTGCCTAGTTTCAATAACACAAGTATTCAGCTTAGCTTGGATAACTAGATGGCGTTGCGTTTATGGTGATCAAACTTAAATATCCATCATAAATTTCGAAAAGTAATCAATGTGCAGGATCGAATCAGACCTTTTAAAGGAGGCCTTGTGCTAACTGACTTATCGGAATGCCAAATCATATATTATGGATCCTAAAGCGGATCCATTAGCATTAATGAGCTCACAGATATTATGTTTTTTAATGGGATAAGAGGGCAAACGAGCAGGCGTGTCACCTGATATTAAGTGACCAGCGCCGCCCAGAGACACCTGCAACACATATAGTGTTACAGTTGGGTGTCCGACCTTTAAGGGAGTAGGAAAGGAAGGGATGGGGAAGGGGGGTGGGCCGCCGGGTACCTCTCTCACCAAGCGAAACGCGGCATGAACGTGGTATTTCATCCGTCAAGCCGGCCCGAATGGTTCGCTGCATGAATATGCAGCGAACTGTTTGGCTCTACCGCCGTTTTGTCCTCGGTATAGAACATCCCTACATGACCAGGGATCGAGATTGTAGATTTGAAAACTTTGTCTGCGTTGTTTGACTAAAAAAATTATAACTACCAGAACTCAAGGGCTATCTATTAGCCAGCTTATAGTTCAGCTACGAGTAAAAATATCTTTGATTCAGAATAAGTAGGTACTAATGAAATAATTACTCCTTGCACCAGCTCATTTTTTTAATGGGAAAAGAGAGCAAACGAGCATGCGTTCACCTGCAACACATATAGTGTTACAATTGCGATAATTTTTTTTATGGGATAGGAGGACAAACGAGCAGGCGTGTCACCTGATGTTAAGTGACCAACGCCACCCATGGACACCTGAAACACATATAATGTTACAGTTGCGTTGCCGACCTTTAAGGGAGTAGGATGGGAAAGGGATGTGGTACTACGGGTACCTCACTCAACGAACGAAACGCGCCATGAGCCGCTTTACGTCGATCTTCTAAGAGGACGTGGTATTTCACCGGTCGAACATGCCCATTCAGACAGTGAACTAGCACTTTTACCATTTTATATTTATTCCTTACAGCTAGAAACTAACATCTGAACCTCTTACCTGAAGATTGCCACTTACGGGTACCACGACTAACCGCACATAAGCTTACCTCCCAATGCCTGAAAATAATTACGTAAAATATATAGTCGCAAATGAAATTAGCCAAATGCTGGCGGCCTGTCTCTGGCGAATATAACGATAATCGTCATTACATTGATTTTGGTTTTATTTCGTAATTGGATAATCTGGCTCTAATACAGCTGCTCAATTTTTTTTTCACATTTTTCCTCACATTACGAAAAAGGTTAAAAAAATGTCATAGTTCTATATATTTTAATAGTCAAAAAGAACAGCTCAGACTTATTATGACACATTTTTCAAGAATCAATTGCTCATGCCGTGTTTCGATCGGTGAGAGAGGTATCCGGAGGCCCAACCGCTCCCCTCTCCCCTCCTCGTTCCACTTCCAATAGGGAAGTGCCCTATCCCACCAACAAAACCCATTTCCAAGGAAGGATGGACGTCAGGCAGGCGAACCTGCAACATGGATAATTCGTAAGGATGACATGTTGTGCCAACCCAACTTCAAGTGGGATAAGGGCAGAAAAATTATGATGAATTAAAACTTTTCGTAGAATACTATTGTAAGGCGAAGTTATGATACTCATTCCCACTTAGACTGTACGCGAATAAAATGTTAATGGACTATTTTTTAATAAGATTTTGTTTGGCATGCATGTTATCTAAATATACCATTTGTCATAAGTTTTTTAGCGCCTAATTATGTCATTCGACTGTACTCCGTCCATTATATTATTGTATTTTAGTCAGCTCACGTATACTCGTTGCTATAACTTTGTTCTTGCGTCATAACCTAAAACTCCGAACAAAAATTTGGCGCCAATACGTCATATTTCATTGACAAGATCACTGGGATGTTTAGGGATGTGGTTAGTCGATCGACTGTTATTAGCTTTTCTTAACATAGTAGAATAAACTCTCAGTATCCTTGTCAGCGGAGATTCGTTATCGGATGAAAAGATTTCTACAGACGAGTGATGATTAGTGAATAATTATCGTAACTTTAAACATTTATATATTTAAGTGGTTGCACAATTTTCGACTTATAAAATAAAATTCCGCCCTACCCGTCTCTCTCGCTTACGTCCCTATCCTATGAGTATATCGGGATGAAATATACATCTACATTCCAAATTACAGGCAAATCCGTTGTCCAATTTGAAGAATCACGTGTGTGGCACGCAATCGTTTTATGATACATTTACAAAATGACACGAAATACCTATAGATTTATTATTATGTACTTCTAGACTGATAATTCGATGTACAATCATAAATTACCTCTATCTTCATTTATCATAATAATATAATGGACGGAGCATAGCGATTCTATAACACTTTACGAAATTCGGTTTTTATATTTCCTGAAACAAAAAAACATTTTTAAAGAGATCATCATTATATTCGCCGGAGACGACTATATCTCAATACATAAAACATCTGGTAATAGTTATTTATCAAAATCAAAGCTCTTTTGATATGTAGGTACTGACTCCCTAGAACATGTTGAACATTAAAGAAACTCGCTTACAATGACAGTAATAAAGACTA
Organism: Euproctis similis; assembly: GCA_905147225.2. Taxonomy (NCBI): domain Eukaryota; kingdom Metazoa; phylum Arthropoda; class Insecta; order Lepidoptera; family Erebidae; genus Euproctis; species Euproctis similis. The sequence goes on from LR990106.1 coordinate 22,333,602, forward strand.
AGAAAATTCTAGAATAGAAGTAAAGATGTAAGATTTTAATGTTATTTTCTGGATACATTTGTTTGAAATTAATAAGCTTCCTTCTAATCAGGTGAAACTGAACGTGCTATACTTATTTATTTTTGTGTCCTTAAAATCTTTACCAAAGTTAATACCTAAATCAAGTACAATTTTAGAACTTTTGTTTTTTTAAAATTTGTCTCATTCGTTGGCAATCGAGATTTAAACTTATATTTTCATTAACCCAAGCATGTCAACTTTATATATAGAAGTAACTTTTTCAGAATTAAAAGTAAAAATGTGTAGCACCCGAAACCGATGTGAATACATGATGAGATTTATGACTGTGAATGAGGCGAAAGAGGTGGATGGATATCAGGATGGTAGCTTGTGGAATTCCAAAGTCACTGCCTACCACTAGGGGATACAGGCGTGAGCTTATGTATGTATATGTTGTTCGCAGAGAGAGTTGGTTTTAGAATGATCTAAAGTAAATAAAGACATGTTTCGGCGATTCGGGTATGCGCAAAGAACGGAAGGTAAAAGAATCACTAAGCAGATATGCATTACAAAACCGAAAGCAGCCACGACGCTCTTTGAGACCAAATACTGTGACTATCGGAAGGTTGAATCGTCTGAAAACGTGACAAGCGTCCGAAAAGTAGTAAGGCTCCTGTCTTTCGTCACGTAATGGTGTCTAGGAAGAGATGTCTGGCCAAACATCTAGTATTGCTAAACTTAAGGGCAGTGGTCACCGATTTCTATCATGCACGCCACACCAGTCTTGTGCTTTCATAGTTCGTAACAAATAAACACCCACAAATACTTACCCATGACTAATTCACCAATCTATGTATATTTATATGAAGATTTTACTAGGATATTTATCTAGGCTGTCATGGTACGAACAGTAACAACTTCATAAATAACACCGAGAGCAAATCTGTTATACGTTATTCGAAGTTATAACTTTGTTACGTCTCTAATTTAATCTAAATTGAGTTAATCAATATCCAATACTCTTTACGAGGATTAGATTAATAGAATTTGCACAATAACTGCTCTAGACCTCGGTGAAACAATCATCCGTGAACCTACGAACAAGACGTACGAAACAAGGGGACATACCTTTAATTTAAACAGACACAACATAAAAAAGAAAGTAAAACTTTTATGGGATAAATATCTTTTTTTTTTCATATGGGTTTATAAGTAGTGTAACCTATAATGCAGAGTTATTATCATTCAAAAATCGTTTTGGGTAATATTTTAACTATGACTTCCTTTGCAGCAATAAACAAACAATATCTTTAACGTTTTGTAATGTTGCCCGTCGTAAAAAATATGTATTTTGGTAATAATTTATTTCATCAATCTCTTCAATTTACCACCGATTATAAACTTAATTATATTGTTTTCTTGAAAAATATTTTGAAAATAATTCAAATACGATAACAAAATAACATACAACCTTATTGTGAAGCTTTATTAATAAGCAAAAAAAGAAACTTCTATATTTATATATATTTATAATCTAGCAACATCTTTATTACTGTCTACCTAGACGTCTACACGTCAGACGAAAGCGAGTTTCTATAATTCAAAGTAATAAGATAAGATAACAAAAAAACTTGATTGTTTTTAATTGCATAGAAATATTGCTAAGAAAACTATTGCCTCCTATGACAAATAATTTCTGAAAAGTGCACTGTGCTTTATAATATGACTCATTTGATAAAAACAATCAAGTTGTTAACTTAAAAAATGTATATATTAGGATGATTACAGACTACAAGAATGAAATACGAAGACTTGAATAATAAACTCATCTGTATGTTATATCATACATAATATTACAACACAATCACCAAAACGTGATTATTATACGCTGCAAGATATTTAGTACAATACATTATTGCAACTATATCATTCAAATCCACCAACGACTTGCGCTACGGTACGGTGAGCAAAAAAATTCGAATTAATTACCTAAAACAGAATTAAATTTTGTTGATCTTCTAAAAAATATTCGCCAACACTGTATACGCAAGTCGTTTTATTTTCAAGTTTTATAACACAAATTAAATATATTTTCTATACAATTCAACGACTTTACTAATGGATTGGTATAGGTCCCGGCAAACAACTTGAGCATCGCGTGAGGTGTTTGCGCATGTACACTTATGTACAAAACCACTATCATTGAAAAACGGCATTTTTTTTATTATTGGCATTTTATTTTGTTAGCTAATAACTTTAGTTGGTGGTTTTATAAATTAACAATTAATTAAAAAAAATGCTCGCGTGTTATTTTAGAAAATATTTTATATTATATTTACGTAGCGGCAAAGTTTATCGTCTTATCAACAGTAAGGTCTATGGAAATAATAAAATTAATTAGACTTATGATATACATAATATGTATATCATAAGTCTGTTGTGTTGTAAATCATTTTGTCATATTATGACAAAATCTCAACGAAATGTGTACGTAATCATTGTGTGCACAAGCATACACTGCACTACACTGCAGCACGGTCAACTGACCAACCAATCCTGTGCGTAATTAACGCACAGGATTGGTTGGTCAGTGTGACCCGCGCCCTCAACCCGCACCGCACCTCCAAAGAGACCTATTTTTTCGTTTCTGCGCATTCAAGGTCGATGTTCAAGTTGTTTGCCGGCTACTATAACATAACTAAGACATATTTCACTAGTTCACGAAATTTTTTTTTGTGGATATATTGATAGGAAAAGCGACTTATTAAAAAGGAACCTTACGGTGTTTATAAAATATATTATAAGCCTCTGTCATGCCATGTCATGTTAAAAACTTTGCAACAAGAAAGGAAAGTATTTTCAATACACTCTTGGCTACATAAAAAAACTAGTATTGCATTGCGTTAGACCCCGACCTGAGAAATTTTATTAATTCCTATTCCTACTAAAGACCGTGATGATCTGATGCTGCAACGACGCCCAAGACACCCGAAGTTAAAGAAAACTTTTGTTTCTGACTCATGGGATGTAAAAATGTTATGGAATGTTGGTGATTATCATCACACGCTGGTCATAATCTATCCATTACTGTTCTCTCATTTTCCTACAAACTAACGCCAAGTCAGGAAGCATATGTTTATCCACCATTTCTATTATAACCCACTAAAAACTTGATATAAACTTCGTAAGTTTTACAATTAAGAAACCTAACCGCCCCCATCTGTTTTATTCAATAAATATCTTTAAACTAGTGAAACATGTTTGTTAGTTTACACATGATATCCATTTTCAGACAATTTCCTATCTATATAGTTCATATCTTTAACTGAAACAATTGTCACGGAGCACTGTCATATTTTGATATTTAATATACAGTCTTCGAGTGATAGATATTCTATTTATATAGATACTCTTTCTCATATTTACACAAAAACTTAAATAACTAAAAAGGGAAATATTGTTGCTTGGGTCATTCTCACAGATAAAACAAATTAAACACACCTGTCTGTCACACCAATCTGTCACCACTCTCAATCTAAAACCCATCCAGCTGTTCAGGCCACCTAGATGGTGTGCCTTACTTTCACACAAAAACATAAATACATACATTCGAAATTTATAACCTATCTTCAAGAGTGGAGTCTGGTAAAAAGAAACTTTAATTTGACGTAACAAAATATCTTGCCATTAGTCAAGTAACAGAATGGTGCAAGAGACAATTCACAATAGCATGTTTTAATTTCTGCTTGATAAAATCACACACTACTTATATTGATACACGTTGAGTCCGAACATAATGTTGAATTTTCTCCATTCAGAGGAACGATCCCTCGTCAGTAGAGGGCGCCATCTTTCGAGAAGAACTCGACTTTTCAACGCCGGTTGTATGTCTAATAATAATAATCGTACCTGCGTCATCGGTGCGTCTGAAATTCTAGCGCAGCCAGTGGCAGAAAAGAGGACTAACTTCTTAGTTAATTGTATACTTTAATGATATGGAAATATCTACACCGTTCGGACTACCGTGTATCTATACTTCGTGGATATAATAGTCAATTCGGTTGATAGTCAAATCATAGCTTTCTTAGACTTCATTTAAGTAATTTTACTTAATCATCTTCTCGTCTCGCAACCATTCCATAGGTAATTCACTTGTTGACACAGACATACCCACACATTCAGATGCAATATAATCCATAAAATCCAAGTGGAGTTATTTAAATAATATCTCTCCAGTCACAAGATAAAAGTACTTTTAAGTACTAAAGTAAATTAAAATAGCTTTGTAGAACATAATCATCTTTTTTATAATTCATAAACAGTGGTTAGTGCTATTACACAATTAATAGATCATTGTGATTTCCAATTATTCTCAAATGATTACAAAAAGAGAAGAAAAAAGATTAAGAAATTAATTGAAGAGTAGGAATAGAGGCAGAGTAATTTGGTCACTGGAAACTACAAGGGTATTATAAATTTTGCTCACTTGACTACTGAGATATTGCCCAAATATATGCTCTGTCAGATAAGACTTTAAAAATCTCTCTTAAAATTTAATTTCCGACAATAACTTAATATCTGACGACAATTAGGATGATTTTGCGTTATGTGACCCATAGTAACTTAACTTTCAGTTTGTAAATGAGAGTGCAGGTGGGGGATATCTGCTTAAAAGGAATAACATTTAGGAAACCAGTTGAATATTTGAAATGAAATGTGGCCTAGTATTAATTTTCAAAGTGTATTGTGGACTATTAAACAGTGTAGCAATTCATATATGATCTTAAAAGACAAATTCTAACAAGTCCACCCTGTCTTAGGAATAAAAATCTAACTTCATACTTTGAAATAGTTACTAAATAATCTTTTATAAAGTTGAAATATTAATTCACTTGAACACTACCACATTTCACCAAAACCTTGGTCTCGGGCTCATCCATCTATTTGGAGGCCTAGGACCAGTTCTGGGCCATGGTGGTTGGAGCACAAAACCCGGTGGCCGGTTAGTCCTCGGGGCCCAATTCCTTGGGTACCTGGGATTCATAAATCTCGGTTGGTGTTGCCACTCATTATTATCCATAAAATCTTCGAACGGAGGGGACGGATTGCGCTTGTCATGTGGTAGTTTCTCCATCTCTCTGCTTTGTAGATCATCTTGAAACACTTCTTTGGAGTAATCTTCGGATGGATCACCTGGTTCCCGGAACAGCGGCGGCCTGTGAGGCATCTCGAAGTTCTTCAGCGGCGGAGGAGGCATCACCTCAAATGGGTTGACCATGGCATTCATAACAGGTGCTGACATAATTTCTTTCTTTTCGCTATTTATTTGTATCAAGTTTGTGTGGTTGTGATCATTATGGAGTGTCTTTCCATTGTCACCACCAACTAATACTTTGTTATTGTTGAAACTCTGTCTTCGCGGGTGTTCCACGTTTGTCTGCTGATTGGTATACATACCTTCTGAAAATATTGGACATGTTAAACGGTAACTATTAATATTGGAATAATATGACATAAAATATAGTACAAATTTTATTCTTTAAAATAAACTTCTTTAATGATTGCATTTGTAAACCATCAGCGCTTCAGCAGTAGCATATTTGGAGTTATAATTTTGTCTCGTTGATGTTTTTTAATTATATGTATCACAAGATACACGTAGGTCCTACGTAAAAATTCAAGAATACAGACCAATTGTGACAAAATTATTCTGGGATAAATTATAAAATTCGGTAATATCTTACGTTGTTCTTCGTCTTCAGACAAATCCATGTCAACACTCTCGACGATGTCTATGACGGGTGGCATTGTGGGCACTCGGTAATCCTGAAAATGAACAAAGTACTTTACACAAGTTTTCTAAACTATTACAATGTTGCATCCTCAATAGCATATAACTTGGAGCACGGCAAGACAGAGAAAATTATCTTTAAGATAATTAACATTCTATGAGTGAGGTATGTAGCCGCTTGAACTCTAAATTTAGTTTGTGTATACATAATATAATACGTAAAATTGTAAATATCCACTTACTTGATCTATGCTGATCGGGGTATTGATCGCGTTCGAGATTGTTACCGGCAATGATTGTGTTAGTGATATTAGATTCCTGTGGTCTACGTCTGGAAAATAAGACAGAAATTTAATAAACACTATAATTATAAATTACATATATAATGCATGTTAACTGCACAAGTAAATAATTATATTTTGTATGTCATAAGCTTAATCTGTATTAGATTTTGTGATTATTTTGTAAGCAAATTAACTTTTAAGATATTTAAGAAACTGTATTTCCACTTCAATTTTATTTTTATAAAAACGTGTGCAGCCTTAGTTGGCTGCACCCTCTGGTATTGGGGGCGTATATCGTCACTCATTTATAATTTTGCTGTCTGGTGTCTATAGCATAAGCATGCAAAGCTAGTTTTGACACTAGATGGCGTTGTGTACTCTTTTATTTTAAAAATAAACTCCAACATACCTTTATGCACTTGAGTGTGTCTAATAGGTGCCGATGCTATAATAGGAGGTGGTGGAGGCGGCAGAGATGGTAGTAACCTGTGGTCCACGTCTTCTAGATCTGAAATTATTAATTACCTAGCTGTAACTGGAGGTGACATTTAGAGCAAGAAATTCTAGTAAATTACTAGCCACAGACATTGCTCTTCATAAAGAAAAAACTGGAATTCGACCACATCATTATCTGTCCAGTTCCACTGTAACACTATCCTGTAATCCTGATATTGTACCTATTTATAGATTCAATATTCCATTACAACCTGTCGAGACATTTATCAGTTTAGTCAAATAGATGTAACAGGCATAAAAGTTGTTCACAAATATTAAGATATTAGACATTACTAAGGCTACAGGGCTAATGCTGTGATGGCCACATCTGATGGAGAAGTCTTGAGTTAGAATTATAATGACATTGAGGAAAACTTGCCAATGCTTGATGATTTATGAGATGACTGAGGAGTTGTGGCTCTTGTCAAATGTTACATTTGGTCAGACGAAACATTTCTCATGCCCAGGTAATCTATCTTATATTGGGCATTAAAGACGTAGAGGTTGCAAAAGAAGGTCGCAATAGTGATATCTTATACTGTCTATTAAAAATTAAGTACCTATTTTTTTAATTGGATAGGAGCGCAAACAAGCAAGTGGGTCACCCGATAGTAAGCTACTACTCACCGCCCATGAACACCGTGGTGCGTTTCCCTCCTTTAAGGGAGTAGGAAAGGAAAGGGAATCGGGCCTCCCAATACATGTCTCACCGAACGAAACGCGGCACGAGCCACTTCACAGCGATATTCCGGGAGGTCGTGGTATTACACCGGTCGAGCCGGCCCATTCATGCAACGAACAGCAAGACCCTACCACTGTTAGAAATTTAACTAATCATTTCCAACTTACGTCCCAGGAGTGGTAACGAAGGTGGCGGCGGCGGTGGCGGTAGAATTCCTCTGTGGTCGACGTCCACTGCAGGTATTTCCTTAAACATAATTATATTATTTACTAGTTAACACTTGTGGATGACTAACATACTTTTCAACAAGTTCGCAAATTCACAATGATAAATAATAATAATATGAAGATTAGCACAAAACCTTGACATTGTTTTACAACAGATAGCGCTAAATACCCAGAATGAATTTATGTAAATACAAAATAAATTATAATAAGACATTGGTAGGTCGAGGTGACTATCAACAATAACTATTCATTAAAATTTAATTCTTTACACAACTAAATATATTTAAAATGGATACAATACTAGCGATATGTATACGTAACATACTAAACTTATAAATAAATACCTGGAGTCCATACACACAAAAGTTGTATTCAGATGGGCATCGAACCTGCCTACTTCTGCTTAATTTATATATATATATAAGTATATATATATATTATTAATAATAAACTTATATATGTACAAAACAGTACGATTTCCAAAAGATACAACCTAAAATACTATTTAATATAATATTTAGTACATAATTTAGAAATAACCGGGTTTTTGGAATGTGAAATGAGCTTAAAGGGGCACATATTTTAGAGCTTACACTCTAAAATATCACTGACAGTAGATTGATTTTTCGAGACTCGTATACATGGTAGTAAAAAAAAACAATTTAAAGATGGCCGTCATGGGCCATTAGTTACGTAAGTAGGTAGGTACCTGCGTGAACCTAAGCGGCGGCGGCGGGACGGGCGCGGGGCCGGGGGGCGGGGACTCGGGCGTGTCCGCGTACATGCGACCCGAGCCCGCGCTACTCAAGTGCTGAAAGACACGCAAACTGGGACGTAGTGCGACATACTGGCTGCTTTGCAATTGCCACTGGTCGTGGGTTCGATCCATACCACACGACAAATATTTGTATGATGAACATTTTACTACTATTTGCATGTATTAATTATGAGTTACATATTAGTCTCAAATTCATTTTTTATTTATTTTGTGTACTCATTTTTGAGGCCGAAAATTATTTGTCGATAGCCAATTGCCGACGGATCGCAAAAAGGACTTCCTAAACTATTTATCCTAAACCTTTTTTGAAAAGTTATGTACTTTATCTTACTGAATTCAAGTCTAACCAAATGTTATTACTAACGATTATATATGTAGAATAGCCAGAGCCCAATATAAAAAAATATAATAGTAAATAATTACTAACCGGCATCACATTGACAGTATTAACCTGTGATTGAGGTGCATTCCAATTGTTACTCCACGGACTACTCGTTTCTGGGTGATATGGCTCGGGTTCATCTGTCAAAACAGAACAAACAATTAATAATTATGTCAACAATAATTTTAGTTTTTTCCCTTGTTAAAACTAATCAATCATGCAAATGTATCAATTGGAAGTATAATATTTAAAAATATCCAATCCGAATTGGTGAAAGATAATGAATATATTGAAATAACTTCCACCAAGAATTTAATCTAATTAGAGTGCTGAGAGAAATATAAGCAACTCTTACAATATAAATAATAATTACCATTAAGCTCCAAAGTTCCATAGAACGATGTTGGAGGCGGAGGATTGCTTGTACTCTCTGGAGTCAGCAGATCCAATCCAGGCAGTGTTTCTTGGAGTTTCGGAGCCATTGATGCAGTGGCCACTGAAAAATTACAATAATCCTTTGTACATTATCACACATTGTTTGGAGAACGTAAAACTAATACACGCATTTCATGCTAAAGTAAGATAAAGGAACACAATAACATGCAAACAACGGTATAAAGCGCAGCAGCAGATAAAATTTGTAACAAAAAATAACTATCAATATTGATATATCAACACAACATACAAACATCTATTTTATTGTGGAGAAGACTGAATTCCTAGCACTCCTAATTTTTACAGCTAAAATTTTAAGGTGATCAAAATAAGGTCAGCTTAAGCTAGACTTTGTATGTGGTTAGTTACTAGAAAGTTCATTTATTTAGTGCTATAAGCTTCTGTTGCTTAATATCCCATTATAAGTGTCATTATGTAACTAGCAAGCCTATCAAACTTGATACTGCCCCTGTCCCTATTTTGCAACAATTTTCACTGATGAAACCCGCTCTTACCGCTCGCAGCGTGATATGCACGTGATTCATGATATAGAGCGTCGATAAATAAACTAAAATCTAAATGAATGACAACTGCTCAGTTAAGATACCTCATACACTGATTATATATGTAAGGGACCTTTCAAGTATTACTTAGCACTAAAAGGGGTAATTACGTCATTAGTAGTTATTTAATTTTCCGAAAAATACTTTAGACCAATCAAATTTCCGAAGAGACTATCTGTCTCTTCGGAAATTTTTAATCTGCCTATGTAATACTTGAATGGGCCCTAACCTGGACCCTTTCACATTTCTTTTTAATAATAGGGCTGGCCTACTAAAATGTGAGGAAGGCAATTACACATAAGAATGTTGTGATAGCTGGTTAAAATAATATGAAATGCATGAAATATGTGATAAAATAAGGAATGAATAATTTTTCATAGTAGAGACGATATGTGAGGAGTATAAAAAATATCACAACATAGACAAATGCCATTTTTAATTCAAAACAAATTAAAAATATACGAAAAAAAAAACAATAACACTTAAGACTACTTAATAAAAATACAGGATCACAAAATATTAGCAACATTTAATTATTGACCAAAGCAACAAATGGTTACAAAGACGCAGTCATGGACAAACTGACCTGAACCATTATTTATTATTGATGTGGTAACATGGTCATTGGTTATAATATTTTTTAACACTTCTGTGATATTAAAATCCTGTTTGTCATTGGGCCTACTACTGATAACTTCTATTTTACTGGCTGAAATATAATAGAAATAGTCACTATGCATCTTCTAAATATGTCTTATCATTACATAGTATAAAACAAAGTCACTTTCCGCTGTCTGTCCCCTTGGCTTATATACTTATATCTTTAAAACTACGCTACGGATTTTGATGCGGTTATTCTTAATAGTGGGGTGGTTTTGATCTATAATTCATATATAATATTGTAAAGAAAAATGATAATTTTCGAGATTTAGCACTTTAATTGCAAACGCTGGCTGAACCCTAAGTGATAGATGAAAACAATGTTCTACATAATTAAAGATCTTTAGAAGGTCTACAAAAAAGTCCGCGAGCGCATATGTCTATCTCTTAGGGATAACCCACAAGGACCATTCTTATTTCTTTACTTTTTACGAGAAATAATGGCTTACTTACGAAGCGATTTTAAACATTACAGCATTAATTTTTATCCAATTAAATGTCTTAAATAGATTGTGTATGTAATATAGATGATCCTGGCCCTTTACAACATGTAATTTAAACGTATATTCACGAAGATATTACAGTATTCATATAGCGGGACATAGCAGTTGCTTTGCGCGCCAAAACGCGTGCCGATAAATAGCACAAATTGAACTTTATAAAATCCAAATTTTACTCATGTATTACTTTTGATGCGAAACAAAGTTCGCCGGGTCACGTAAGTATATCTAAAACCTGTTATTATGTCCTTCTGTGAGTATGCATATTAATTATTGATTAGATCCAAGTAATTCCTACACTCACCATTACCTGCTTCAGCAGAGTCATTAAATAACGACAAAGGGTTTTCCGATGACAAGAATGATGATAGTCCCAAATTATACAGAGATCCATCAGCTGCCAATGAAGTATTAAATGTTTGGTCAATGTTGTATGCAACTGTAACAAAAAAGGTTTTAAAAATCATTTTATTTGGTTGAGCTCACAGGATCAATAACTGTCCAGATTCTACGTCATTTTTGTATAAATATGACATTACATTTTAACAGATTTTTCAGGATCTACTAAGATTTATTTAAGGATTTAAGTAAAACACAAATAATCATAAATTTCTCCTTTTTTAAATTACATACTTAAATTACTATATATAGGTTTCTATGTTAAACTATACTATTGATTGCAAAGTATAGTCAAAGTACTAACATATACAAGCCAATGTTATTGGAATGTTTAAACTGATTTTTTCCCTGCAATTGAATCTAAATAAAGATAATACCAACTTTCATCATCATCGCTGAGAGCGATAGGAGCAGGCAAATCAAGATCTTCATCAGGACCTGGAGATGGTACATCTTCATCACGTTGCGGTGGAGAAGGTGCAGCAGATGGTAGGGTCGGTATTAATTCATCAAGCCTACGCTTTAATGCCCGCACTCGTGAACCAAAATTTTTATATGCCTAGAAGTAAAGAAGTAATAAATATTTAAATCAACCAATAAAGTTTATATCATAACCAATTAATGTTATTTTTATAAGCATTATGAAATGTATAATTATTTGGATAATCTAAAGATGCAAGTGATTTCCTATAACACCTGTAATAATCATAGGAGGTGAACATATTAAGTTAGCAAAAACTAATAAAGAAAAATTTGATTCTAACCTCATATCCAAATTTTGTGTATACTAAGCAATGTAGGTAATTGACAAAAGTAAAATATTTATGCTGGAGGAGGTAACGGATGTGCAACTTGAGGTACTAGATCATAAAAGAAATATCTGAAACTACTTACATATGCAACAACTTTAACCTCTCCTCTTTGGGTTGAATAGTATTGCGAAGCGGATGATAATAAAGCAAGCAGTGCCTCACGGGCAACAATTTCACGCTGCAACGCCTGAGTGTACTTCTCAACACAAGATATACCTTCATTTAATTCTTTTTCCACATCATCTTTACTACTTCTTTCTGAAATATTAAGCATGGATGAGCTTACATAAATAATACAAAAAATATGCAGTAACATTTAATGCACAAATTTTTAGGTAATTGACATGTAAAGTCAATTTCAAATTCATTCATCAAAACATCAAAACACAAATTCATCAATTTTTGGTTAACTGTGTACTAGTTTATACTAAAAATTTGATTTTTAACATAGGTAGTACTCTCAATGAATACTTCCAAAATACAATTAAACAAAACAAACCTTTAAGACTAGTTCTCAATGCATCTGCATCAGACAATTCCAAATGACTGTCATGAATTGCTTTGAGTCTCAAATCTGTGTCTGACTCCAAGACGGAACATTGTTTTATTTTGTTAACTAATTGCTGAGGCTAAAAAAACAATAATGCATAATTAATAAGATTTTTTTTTTTAACACAAAGATTATTTAAGTACTTATTCAAATTGAAAATAAATTACATAAATATTTCTGTGGAATCATGATAGCAACATCTTTATATACATATATGTTTTAATATATTGAGATTTTGACATTATCATAAATTCATTTGATGGATTGGATTTAAGAGCTCATAATAGGACCCAGGCCTCCCAAAATCACCGATTGTCAGTGTCTATACTCAGATAATAATCATTTAAAATATTATTTGTAGTCATATTATGACTGATAATAATATGAACTCAATATTAATACTTCTAAGGTTATTATTTTATCTGCTAGATATTAAATTAAATAATAGCTAATCTATACTAAATATAAATTATTAGAGCATTGTATTACTTGTATTTTTATTTATCATGACTCACTTGAAAATCCAGTGGATCATCATCTCCATTTTTCTTAGTGGCTCCCGCACTTAGTAAACCAGTCAAATCAGATAGAAACTCATCATCATAGACTTGCCTCTGTTCCCATATTTTAAAAATACGTAGTATTTTAGTGCGAACTTTCTCATCCCTGTAAGTTATTTACAAAGAAATTAGTGAAGTTTTTAGCACTATTTTTTTACACTACACTGAAGCAATAAGATGGTTTAGGAGTATATATTGAATAACTTTTTTATTCTTGTTTTTCTTATAAACCAATCATTTTGTATAATATTTATAAATCCAATACAACATGGACAATAACAAAGAAATACAACTATCATGAACATATTAAAAAAACTTTAATACAGAAGATAGTCAGGAGAAAATTGGATCATTCCAGTTGGAATAGATTTAAAATAATAGATTTAAAGAATTCTCTATTTAGAAATATTAGTCTGAATATTACTAATAGATTAGTAATATTCAGACTATTATATACTTACACTTTATGCAAGTTTATCTTAATACAGTTTCTTTATTATCAACAATAATATGTAACATTACGGGCAGAGACCAGATTGGCATTCTCAATGGGACAAAACAAAATTTAGCAAAACCATTTATAATTTATTACTAAAACTGTGCTACTAACCTGACTAAAGGGGTAGCCTTTTGTAAGTTGAGGCCCCAACTTTCAACAAACTCAAAGTGTTTCCTTTTACTGTATTGAATCACATCATTTGCTAGATAGAAAAGAACTAATCGTTGCTCAACTTTTACCCGTTTCAGAACATTCAACCAGCTTTGTACAATTTTTTTATGGTGCGCTTTTTGTTTTAAGCACCATGATGACAATCCCTGAATACTTTCTTGAGTATCTTTTAGTTGCATGAGCCGCTTCTCAAATGCTAAGGTATTAAAATCATCTGTTTCACCCATTGTTAACAAGCTAAACTAGTATTACTGTCAGAACATTTTGATACATGATTTTAACTTCAATTTCACTTAACAACACCAAAACTAAGATTGTAAAGGTTACACGCACAATATCAACACAACACTCACAGTCTGAGCAAAATGCAATGAAAAGACCGCGTTGCTAACAAACTGTTAGATTTTACACTCAGCTATCAAAGATTATTTATTGGCGTTTTCTATATAGCCATCGTTGTTATCTAATTAATGTAGCCTCAAAGACGAAAAATACTAATTATTCTAGACAACACGGAAATTATTTTGGAAATAAATTGCATTCCAAAGACAACAACCGCCATTTTCTATTTTCTTCTTTAGGTTTGTTTCTTTGGCAATGGCGCGGATAGGCAAAAGCATTACATACTGTGCCAATAACAGTTAATATTTATTCAGAAACTAATTTTAATTCATAATCTTTGAAGACATCAAACGTATGCCGTATAGAAATATTAAGAATAGTATTAGCCTTTATAGATAATTATATAGTATTTATTTCTCAGACTTTCGCGAATCTCACTCATAGATTAAAACAACTTTTAGGATTATATCGCGTTTATTTATTACTTATTTTTATATATTTCCCGACGTCCAGCTGGACTGTGATTGTGCATTCTCTTATATCGGACAAACAAAGAGGTCCAATAAAACCAGGATCAAAGAACACATAGCTGGTGTGAAACACAAACGCTATAATAAGCCTGCTGTTTGTGAACACTGTAGGGAGGGCCCAAAACACTACATCCGGTTTGACAAACCACAAATCCTCGCCAAAGAACAATATTATTTTCCCAGGATGATACGCGAGGCTATTGAAATCAAAAAAACATCAAAAGAATTTCAACAGAGAAGATGGCTGGAAACTCTTACATAGCTGGAACCCAGTCATAAGACTCATCAAACCTAGCCCACAATCAAACAGCTCAAGACGGCGAGATACTATTAGTATAGTTTGCAGGTCAGACCCACAACAGAAACCTTATTAATGTAGAATTTTGAGTAGTGCAGTATACTAGAGTATTTTGAGTAGTGACCTAGTTGTGAGCTGCCTGCTTTACGCAGATGACGCCGTGCTTCTAGCCGAATCGCCGTCGGACCTGCAAACACTAGTCACTACTATGAAAGATGATTGCATGATTAAAGGATTGCAGTTGAATGCGACGAAAACGAAAGTTATGGTGTTTGAAAGGGAGGAATCCAGAACAGATGCAAGGATAATGGTTGATGATGTAGTGCTGGAACAGGTGAATGAAATTGTATATCTTGGATGCGCTTTTAGCAGAGATGGAAGGTACACCGCGGATGTAGAAAGACGAGTGGCGATAGGAAATAGCGTAAACGGAGCGTTGGGCAGATTCCTGGGCGCAAAAAATATTAGCAGAAAAGCCCAGTTAGCAATCCACAATGTAGTCCTGATCCCAACGCTAACTTATGGAAGCGAGAGCATGGCAGAGTGTGCATGAAAGTAGAATAAACGCGGTAGAAATGAGGGCTCTACGCAAAATCTGCGGAGTGACTCTCGCTGACCGCGTAGAAAACAAGGTTGTAAGGAAGGAAGTTGGTTTGAAAGAGAGTGTCGGTGTCAAAGTAAGAAAGGGCATGCTCCGATGGTTCGGACATGTAGAAAGAATGGTTGACGCAAGACTGACTAAGCAGATATACAATGCAAAAGCGGACGGATGTAGGTGTCGAGGACGGCCAAGACACACATTCCAAGACCAAATAGAACGTGTTCTGGAGGAAGGTGATGTTAAGAGCCTCAAAAACCGACGCGCGTGCATGAAAAGAGTTATGAAAGTCAACGAAGCGAGTGAGGTGTGTAAGAATCGTGCCCTATGGCGCTCTGTTCTCTCTGCCTACCCCGCAAGGGATTCGGCGTGAAGTTATGTGTGTGTGTGTGTGTGCAGTGTAATTTTATTAACCTGGAAACCAAGTTTCTTTTTTTCCCAAAATATCAAAAATAATAGCACTATCAATAGCCCGTCCAAAATGAAATTTTAATCAGTTTTGAAGAACAGCCGCTGAGTTTTCTTGCTGGGTATTTCTCAGGACTGGCCGCGTTTTTGACCCAGTGGTAGATTTTTAACAAATACTTACCTTTAAATTTAAAATCAATCAATATTTAATAATAGTTATACTCTGATTCCAACTAACTTAGAGAAATAAGATAATTATCTAATAATGAAAAAATAACAACTGTTACCTATTAAATCATACAACATAGGATCTTTACTTTAGTGAAGATTTTATTACTTTAGAGATTTTTCTTTAGTGAATACATCTTGTAAATAAATAAATAATTTTTTGTTTCATGGTCTGATGTGGGTTACCAATAGTAAAAATCATATTCTTAACATCAACTTTTTGATTTTTACTTCCACTAGGTGGGTGCTCTCTCTATCCCATGAAAATAGCTTTAGAACAACTAGCAACTTTTTGTTCATCACTCGTGAAAATGATCTCTGTAAAGAGTTCGAAACGTCGGGAAATAAATAAAAATAAGTAATAAATAAATGCGATATAATCCTAAAAGTTGTTTTAATCTATAATTATATAGTGATTTTTGTTTCAACGTCGGATAAAATTGCTGTCTAAATTGTCATTAGTTATTGCAGTTTAAATGAATTTATTCTATTTTTGACTCTTCTTAGTCAAGAATACAGGATACGATCAAGATTCTTGAAAGATAACTATACTAGTTGTTGCTCGATACTATATCTGCGTGGAAGCCAAAAAATATTCAATGTATAGTTTCAACTTTCCTACAATTTTGTTACATGTATTATTTGGCGGCACATTAGAAAGAAATTATTTATTTTACCCATTTTGTTTTTTATAATTCTTATACGTATTTGTAATCTAATTGTACTTTTGTACATGTACACTAATGGTTGCAATAAGGTAAAAATAATTAAGACATATTAAAATTTAGTTTTCATACTGAAATTAAATACAGTAATAAATACAGAAATAAAAAAGCCTATTTTACCTGCTACCTATTGCGTTTTAATAACTATATTATTTATTAACTAATTACTAAATGTTTACTAAACATGTTTTACAATTCTAATACTGAATTAGTTGAGTTACTCTTCGTGTTATGGATACTTTTTATTAAGGTTCCCAAGGTTGGCTTTTCAGTTACAGCGACGTCAAACTAATTATTTATTGTTATTATTATATAACATTAAAAAATGCCTTGTTTGTATATTTTTTTTTAAGTAGCATATAAATTTAAAACAATATTTTTTTATGCAGTTAGTACTTTTGAGACACGGTGCGACAAAAACAGTGCCGCTACTAGCTGTCTATGTACCGTTTTTTATCACGCTATGGAAATTCTCTTCCTTGGTTTATATAAGCCGATTTATGTTCTAGTGTTTTATATTACCTATAATACCCGCGAGAGGGCGTTAAACGCTTTTGCAAGAGACATTAGAAGTTCCACTTCTAAAATGGTCATTGTGTTTTATCCGGTTATCCCTAAGAGATAGATATAATGCCCTCGCGGATTTTGTAGACCTTTAAAAGGTGTTAAATAATGTAGAACATTGTTTTCATTTAGGGTTCAGCCAGCGTTATCAATTAAAGATCTAAATCCTGCTCGTTTGCCCTCCTATCCCATTAAAAAAGACAGCGGAAAGTGACTTTGTTTTATACTATGTAATGATAGTATATAGCGAGTCTTATATGGTTGGCTAACAGATTGTTTGGCGCCGAGTGTTCGATGGCAGTACTACTACAACAAACTTAATTTCAAAAGAAAACAGCTCAAATGATCTGTGAATGTTATATTATTATGTAATCTACACAAAATGCAACAATTAATAATATTCCGTATAAAAATAAGTACAACAATAAATTTAATATCTACGCCGCTGAAATATTTGGTATGAAGCTATTAGGTATATTAAAAGTTTAACATCACAATATCTGCAACGATTGATATCAACATTTTGGTAAATATATACTGCAAAAGTAGTAGTAGAAGATTGTCGGTCGAGACAAACCTTTCATGACCAAATTAAGCGGGTCCTTGAGAAGGTTGATGACACTCCTGTGTCACACCACTTAAAAATCGACGAGATGACCAAGAATTACGAGTTGAGTTGAGTTGGCTGTTCTCTCTACGTACCCCGCAAAGTACTTGGCCTAGAGTCCTATTTTTTCTGGAGAAATTACTCCCAGTGAAAGTCATTATTAACATCTTTAATAATGCAGATATTAATCGTTGGAAATTCAATTCTATTGTACCGTAGTTCTATTTACATTAGAACAGACAAGAGGAAATAAATAAAATTAAAATAAAGTAAAATGGTAGGTGTCATTTATTTCAATAAAATACAGAACTCAGCATTATCTATGGATATTTAATAGATTTTTTTAATAACTTCACTCTTGATTTTACCCGATGCCGCGACGGTGTAGACAGCTGCTACTTGATAAGCCTAATCTTGCTGATTTGGAATGGTGCCGTATACCAGGCGTAGTGTTTTATTTTTCTTTCGCCTGACTGAGCCAAGCCAGTAAAATGTCCGGATATTTTGCGAAAGGCTAGAGCAGGGTATAAGATACTGTTAATCATTATTACCTACAAGCTTCTTCACCCAAAAAAACATTATTTAGCGGAAGTGGATAGGTAGGTACTTAGTCTCACGTAAAGATACATTTTTTCTATAGCAAGAATTAAATTAGCCAGCAATGCTAGTATTCGTATAGATTTATTACAAATTTTAATCTATTGTGTATTTGATATCTGACAAAATGTGCTGCCGCGGTCGGATAAAAGAAAATGTAAAAAACCCATCCATAGATATTGCTGGTCGTAAACATAAATTAGCATAAACTTATCCAA
The DNA here is from genome assembly GCA_905147225.2 of Euproctis similis. Taxonomy (NCBI): domain Eukaryota; kingdom Metazoa; phylum Arthropoda; class Insecta; order Lepidoptera; family Erebidae; genus Euproctis; species Euproctis similis. Next base: position 22,352,505 of record LR990106.1, read on the forward strand.
TAATTGAGGATCTGAAATCTGAAAATAGTATAGACAAAATAAGAATTTACAAACTATCACTGGACGTCATATTTCTTTTCTTTCATAAAAATTTATTTCACATCTCCAAATCATATAGCATGTTTCTAATAATAAATAAAAGTTTTGTTACTTTTCTTTAAATATAAGCAGGTGTTATTAATACACAGTTACATTATTATACCAACAACAATCACATCGCTAAGTATTATTCTCATAAGCTATCAATAAAAACTTTTATCATTATAAAAAAAGCTCCACTAAAACTGCTCTAAATAATGTCAACTTTTACTAACCTATTTTTTGTTTAGAACGTAAAAAATTACGAAGTATAGATATAAGGCGTCCGAACGGTCCCTATGGGCTTTTTCATAGTAGTATTTACTATACACAATAAACCCAGATCTTAGTTCTCTTTTCTGGCACTGGCTACGCTAGAATTTAGGACGTACGACACGTTAAAAAATTAAATATAAAAAAAATCTCGAAAAAACTCGCGTTTGTTGTTTTTAATGTTGTCAAAACTTCAAAAGCAACAAAACTTGCCGCGTAAGAATTATAAATCTTGAATTGAAAAAATGGCGAAAAGTCGGTCCCCAAATGGAGACCATTCGTGGATATACTTTACATCTATACTTCGTGGATAAAATTAATAAAGTTTCACTAAAAACTATTCTGTATACACAACTTCGTTACTAGGAAATCAACATAAATTTATTTATTTACCGATAGGCAAATTGATTACAAAATATATTTGATAAAAGAAATAACTAGTAATTGACGGTTCTGTTTTTGAAATATAAAAACTGTTAATCAGTTGCCTACTACTAATTAACTTACAGGAGCCATGCATGCATACAATTTCCTTAATGCTCTTAATGAAAAGTTCAAGTTTCTTTAGGTTTTATGTAAGTGTAACAGGATATCTGTTAATTTTGTTTGGAACATTGTCAGTAATTAATGGAAACGAAATCGCGCCTATTTTCCATAGACAAGAAGAGTTATTACATTCATTCATTCATATTTTCTTTAAGAAAATGCCAGTGTCACTTCTTTTGAACTTTTGAAGATTATATCACACTCGAATGGCTCCTAGGAAACAAGAAGAAAATTAATAGATGACGTATTACACCACAATAAAACAAAAAATAATTTCACATTAAAGTACTAATAAACATTATTTTGATTATTGCTGTAAACACCTAAATACTAACGAAAATACATTGCTATCTAAAAACCGATTATTTTTTATATTTCTTACGAGTAACGTAATATTACGTAATGTACTTTAGTCACATGTCAAATTATCAATACAGTCATGTTGGAATATGAAAAAGCGTAATTATTGGAAATATTGGTGTAAACCCCCACTTATACATACACGCGAACAAATACTCTTATAACGCAGTTGGATAGAAAATGAACGGAAGACGAATTTTGTAAAAAAAATATTAATAGAAAATAAAATATTATAAATTTCTAAAAAAATCTCGGAAGTCACTTTTTTGGCTTCGGAATTTCAGTGTTCCTAGTTATAAATAATGTCAATGCGTGTTATTACCCGACTGCGTCAGAATGAGGGTTACATGCGTTATTTTCTAAAAGATATCTCATAATTTATGAGAAACAAAAAGACGAGCCACTTTGAGTACATTTTCTGAGATTAATAATTTGACGTGGGACTGATATAAAACTAGCCTAAGACAACAAAGTTTAGACATAGAAAGGATCTAGCTGTGTTTTAAGGAGACTAAGGAGTAAAATATTGATTAGTATTATAAGAGCTATTATTTACACGCTGGCAGGGATACAAAAAAAACTGTTAAGAAATTTTATTTAGTATAATATTAGTGTAGATACTTTTGGCTATTAAAGATAGACAAACTTCATTGTTAACTCATAATAACAAATATATGTAAATTAAATTTATTAATACTAATTTAAATCATTAGCAAACTATGATAACTATCGATGCCACATTTAAAAAATATATCAATATATCATTTTGCACAATACTAATACACGAAGCTACTCGTATAAAAAATTGCTCTTTCTCTCATTTCAAGTTAATGACTAATTAACTCCTAAGAATCTATTTTATCGCTTACTGGTACAATTGTTTTTTTTTTCTTTTTGGGTGTAGTAAGTCATGTCAAACGCCATATAATCTATAAAAAACTAGCAATACGAAATTATTGTCACACGATTGCTTGTTAGAGAAGCGTTTCTCCAGTAGGAGAATGTGCAAACAGACATTTGTTAAGAAAAAATTAATAAAAACAATGATGGCGTACCAATTTATTGTTTTTTTTTTACAAGGATAGAAGAGCATACGAGTCACCTGGTGGAGCAGCAGTACTAGTGTTACAGTTGAGTTGCCAGCCTTTGCCCAGTTGAGTTTACGACGATATTCGGAGAGTCCGTTATTTTTCACCGTTCGAGAGCTAGGACAGTTCTTACAGCGAATTGCGTGGCTGTGGCTTTCTTTTCTTTTTATTAATTCGACAGAATTAAAGTCCCGAGCATTCATTCGGAGTAACAAAATTCGCCAAGCACTTACTTTTTGATAATTTTTGAGTGTATAGATATTATCTTAGGATATTGTATATTTGGTGATATATTTTGAATGGGTAGGACAGTATATACAAAATTAAAGAAACTGATAGGTTAGATATTTAGGTAAGACAGAATAGGCAGATGTGTTGTGTGGTGATAACAATTGCAATGGAAAAGGAAATTATTAAATAGCAATTCAATAATTTAATAGGTACCTAATATTAATGTAATTAATCAAATCGCTCGAGATTATTGTTAAAAAAAATATTACTACTGAAAATGTATGCGAACTAACTTTGCAATATCGAAAATAAATATCGCATTTACAACAACAATAAGTCCAGTATAAACTACAACTAGCCTATATATTTAAATATATTGCTATTAGGTTATATCACTGTACTTAAACTGCTCGTTCGCGTCCAAACTTTGTATCCATTATCTTTTTATAACGTATTTTTTGGGTCATGAAAGTTTCAATTTCAAATTGTACAGTAATTGTAAATATTGGTATTAATTTACCCAACGCCATCTAGTTTCACGGTAAGCAACTAATCCTTGTATTATAGTACAAGTCGCCAACGTACAAAATGCGTACACGTGCACTACTAGCGCCCACAACTTAAGGACATTTATTTACTCTCCCTCTCCAAAAGTGTTTGAAATATAAGATGCATCTTTAAGACTTTTTCTATTCTGAGTTCTATTTTAGAAACATTTTTCAATAGGTATTAGAATGGATACGAAGCTTATACGCTAAGTAGTATTTGGTATAACTAAAGTACTCGTATGTTTAAAATATTATCACTAATCTAGCCTATGTTTTAATATTCTAGGTAGGCGACATCTAGTGACGGTGTTGCTATGCTGTATTTCATTTATGTTATTTGGTAACTTAAATATTTGTATATATACTAATTAATATATATACTTTTTTACTAAACAGTATGTCTAGTAAAAGATTTTAAATACTACTTACTATTGCTAACACAAAAGTTTTGCGTTTCATCGAATATATTATATTGGAACAAGCAAAAAATAGTCATACATAATTTATGTAGGGAGGTTTGTACCAGGTTATCTAACCTGGCTCGATTTTGTTTGAATATAGGTAATTTTAATCTATATAAACTGAAAGCATTGTATAAGACGATACGAGCGTGTACAAAACAAACAATACAGGTCTACGTGGGAGTAGCACGAGGTTTTACATCCTCCACTTGTATCAGTTGTTCTATAGGAATTAGGGATAGCTCGCCACCTAGCATCGGCGCGGGAGGACCCTGGAATAAAATTTAAGCACGTATAATTAACATATGTTACAATTTTTGCTTTTAATATTTATGTTGTAGCTTTCAAAAATAAAATAATAATATTTTAACGCGTTAAACACTGAAGTCTGATTAGAAGTTTCACATTAAAAATAAGGGCGAATCACGATCGACACCAATTTACCAGTAATATTCATGGAATATTTAAATATAGGACCGTCGTAAAATGTAAGTGACCATTACGGATTAGACGGGAGTATGAGCGTATCGTCTTTGTCTTTTTGCGGTGCAGCACCCTAAGGACCGGTAAGTATCGCGCACTGACCATGGAGCCCTTGTCGGGCGTGTGCGGCGTGTGCCGCTCGGCGGGCGCCTGCGCCTGCGCCTCGCGCGCGCGCCGCAGCCCCAGCGAGAACACGGCCACCGACCGCACGCGCTTCACCAGCGCCGCCTTGGCGCGCGACCGACCTGCGCCACACAACTTACAAATGTAACAACAAGTAACTGGGACAGTCTATACTTAACGAAATGGATGGAATTGATCATGATCACCTTTATCCTTAGGTTTGTCGTCCTCGCTCGACGTGGCGCTGGCGTCGATGGACGGCGCCGTCGAAGGAACCGCGTTCAGATCCGGTTCAGATCCACCAGCGCTCACACTGCCGGACAGCTCCTACACGTATACAAATATTAAAGTAAAAAGACGATTACACTTTCTGAATTAAGATAACGATAACCCAACTTACTTGAAGTGTAGGATTGATGAGTGGCTTGTGTTGTGTGGGGTGTGGGATGCAATGTGCCGAGCGGTGCAATGGCTCATCCCTCAAGCCCCTCACACCGAGCAAAGACAGGGGCGCTCCGGGAGTTGCCTCCTGAAAATTAATTTTTCGCCAAAAAAAAAACATTAAAGGAAATAGTCCAGAACAGAGATTAAAGTAAAAGCCGTTGCAGATATTATTGAGTACAAATATAACCAATAGGTTATATTTGTACTCAATAATATCTGCAACTCAAAAATATCACCGGATATCTACAACTTAATAAATATAGTGATGTTACCTTTCGGCGAATCGGTTTCGTAGGGCTGACATCTTGCAACGTTTGTAATGAGCCAGTGATTGCCGGCGGTTCTGTGATAGACGCTGCTTTGGGTCTGCAATTACAGTACACGAAGTATAGTCGATCTTGAATGTTATTCTACTTAACTTTATTGTAATCAATTAAAGGCTATTTAGTACCTATACAAATATAAAGGCATAGAAAGAGATTAAACACGATTATTCAGTGATAAGCCAACGAGGAACCAAAGTCGTATTTAGATTTGAAGCTAACAGGCAACCCATCTTTTAATATAATAACAGTTGGATTTGTTAAAAAGAGAACACTGGTTTGCTGTGTTAAAAAGAGGAAGTGCATCAAAAATTGTCTTTAGTAAGATATTTTATGCGCGCAATAAGACAGAAAAATAAGACTTTTAATAGTGAAGAAAACAGTAGATATATAAAATTTTAAGTTTGCCGAATATATTCAGTTGAATCGTATCGTATACTTACAAAAAATGTAGATACATGAAGCGAACACCAAGTCCAGTCAACGATCACAGGTTTATTTATATGTTGTTCTTTGTATCAAGAAGAGAGACATCAGATTTAAAAAAACTGAACGAATCCAATCAATAAAATTTGAGGTGGGTTAACCCAAGCTTTTCGAAATTTTTGACATGGCAATAACGCCATTGGGGAAAAAAATGATTAAACAAACGCTATTCAATTCAGTTGATTATAACCAGACAGCTGTTACAGTAAAGATCAGGTTCCCGGGATCAATTCCTTATTCATTGTTTATCTAGAAACTATGTAGCAGTAAAGACTTTAGTTGCCTATTTATGTGCTGCAGTTCCACATAATCGTCTCTTTAACGGAAACCGTCCCGTTCCTCTGCCTAGTATAAAAACTGATTTATTATTTTTTGAGGATTGTCTTTTATATTTTCGTCTGTATATGTACTATTTATCTTTCAATAGCTCATAACTTAAAATACGGAATACCTAGTAATGTATTGATGTTAAAATAAGGATTGAAATTTAGGAGTTATATAAAAACATCTCTTTAAAGATTAAAACGTTTAATAAAAATGATAATTATAACAACAAAATATAATATGACAATGTGTGTAAAATACTGGAATAAAAATAAATCTGATCATGCCATCCATTTAATACTTGTGACCGATTAACTGAAAATGAGAAAAAAAATAAAGCAAATTAAAATTTTTGAAGCACTAAAAAAAATACAAGTCGTCTCATGATCGCAGTTCGCAGTAATGAGTAGCTAAAGTCTGATCAATAATATAGTATATTATGAAAGATGTATCTTCAAGTGCTTAAGATCTGAAGGAAGACAGCAAAAAATCTATGGGTCGAGAGGAATTATTTTCTGGTCCCAAAACGAGCACGATTTCTATTTTCACAGATATACTCTAGACGCACACGCATCAATCACTTTTGGGACGTGTGGTATTTACACTATTTACTGATACATACATACATAACTTTACGCCAAATCCCTTGCGGGGTAGGCAGAGAGAACAAAGCGCCAAAAGGCACGATTCTTACACGCCTCACTCGCTTCGTTGACTTTCATATCTCTTTTCATGCACGCGCGTCGATTTTTATTTCTCCGAACATCACCTTCCTCCAGAACACGTTCGATAAAAAATATTCAATATTTATTAATATTCGTTCGTTATTTCAAAGGTTCGGACATGTTCGGATGATGCAAGATTGACTAAGCGGATATACAATGCAAAAACGGATGGATGTAGGAGTCGAGGACGGCCAAGACACACATTCCATGACCAAATAGAACGTGTTCTGGAGAAACGTGTATTTATTGATAACTTTCGAAATATAAATATTTCATTGCAATGCACATGACATGATGATTACTCTATTGCGTATCAAAGCATTATGGAAAAAATAAATGAAAAATAAATAATTATGGAAAAGACTGCATGCGGAAGGCAGAGAATCGGATGTTGTGGCGCACATTGGGAGAGGCCTATGTCCAGCAGTGGACTGCAACAGGCTAATGATGATGATGATGATGAAATAAATCATATCACTCAAATATTTTTTGGGCGTAGTCTGTTTGAGGTGGCGTATAACGTGGTTTTGTGTGAGAATGATATCACAACAACTGTATCTGAATACTATAAGATACACATATACTAAAGGCTATATTATACTAACCTGAATGGTGGTATTTCTGGTATTTTCCCAATGAACAGTTTCTTCTTGTCTATAGTGCTAGTCGTGTTGGGTTTGTCGTTTTGTTTCGGTGTAGTCGGTGTTACGGTGCGTGGCGTATTGCGCGACGATGGTCTGATGTCGTCTTGACTGGGACACTCTGACTACACATACACAATATTACAGATATAGTCAGTATTTCACCAAAAGATAAAGAAAAGATAAAGTGATAAATCCATAATTACTTAATTATTACTTTTGATGCGGAAAAAAGTTCGCCGGGTCTACTAGTAAATATATAATTGATAGTCACCAGAAGTGGTGCATGTGCATTCTTGATAGCCTCTCGTCTCTGGAACTCAACTTTAGCCATCTCAGTGGCCAACCAGGTTGGTATCTCTGGTATAGCTAGTCTTAGCGCCACAACAATAACCAACACCACATGCTGAAATGAAAACCTATTTTATACACTGCATTTCCCAAAAAAAAAATAATTTAAAATTAGAAGGACTTGGTCTCGGTGGGTCAGTGGTGGAGCACCCCGCTTCTCAACCTATAGGTCGCGGATTCGAATCCTTACACTGGCTCACACCAATGACTTTTCGAAAGTTATATGTGAAAAATATCGATGACTGAAAACTTTGTGCCCGGTATGGCAATAGGTTCGTCACCTATTCTATTTGGGACGTAAACATAACAGCGAGACGAGGCTTAACAGCCACTGCCAACACCTTCAGGTAGACAAAGGGGTGCAGTTATGTAGAAGGACTTGAACTATAAAAGTAGCAGTATCTGTAGGGTGTACCTCTAGAGCCACTATGACCAGCACGGTCTGCGCGGGCGTGGCGTCGGGCAGCAGCCGGTGCACGGGACCCGACAGACCGATGAGGGCGCAGTTCACCAGCACAGCCACCCCCACCATTGTCTCCATCGCGTGCTGAAACAGAGCACAGTATAAATATCTAAAGTAAATTTATTTCTTATTTATTTATTTATTCAATATAAATACATGCATATACCTTCACCCATACAAAAATCATGTCATAACTATATAAAACTAGTTTGGAAGATTGTTACCAAATTAGATTCACAAATATAATGTTCAAAATATTATCTTGATTAACTTGTCAATAGCAAAGGTCTGCATGACTATTTATAATGATACAATGGTAGAGCCACGCAATTCGCTGCATAAATGGGCCGGTTCAACCGTGGAAATACTTACAACCCCTCAGAACATCACTGTATATAGTCGTATTTTTAGTTAGACAAAGCTAGCCGACAGTAGCTAATGTCAGTTTGTAAAATAATCTGGCAGTTCTTATTCAATCAGATGAATGAACAATTGAGTGTAATCAAATTGTACTAAACCATCTTTTCTTCAGCAAAATTTTTAAAAACTGTATAATAAATTTAAATCACAAAAATGTCATTATAGTGACAATTTTTCATCTGAAGATGAACATAAAAAAATATGTAATCAACGATGTTTTTATTATTTTCATTACCTACTTATAATTAGTATATTTTATACATTTATAGTTTTAATTACATGATGAATTGAAAATAGAAGATTTCAAGATTCTGAAATACGATAGACTAGCTATTGCCCAGAAATTAAATAAATAAAAAATAAAATCCCCATAAAATAAAATTTTATTCATTCAAAAGTTTTGTTCATTCATTCACTTTGCAACAACACTTTTTTTTCATCAAAAACTGACAACACAGTAAACGTTAGTGGGTGTTCTTTAATTAAAAATCCGACTATAGTGGCTCCTGCCCAGTATCGCTCGGTGAAAGAGATATGCGGAGGCCCAACTCCTTCTCATCACCCCTTTCTAGCCTACTTTCGACTCCTTCCATACCTCATTGTAAAAGACGCAATGCAACTGTAACACTATCTGTGTTTGTAACACACCTGATCTTATGCCTATCCTATAAAAACAGAGTAAGTGTCCGGCTTTAGGCAACACTTATACTACACAATCAATTCGGTCAACACGTAGGAGTCGATGGAAGGTTGTGGTATTCGTACCTGCCAGCTGCCGATGCTGTTGACCCGCTCGCCGAAGGGCCGCTGCGCCACGTGGCACAGCTTGAAGGCGTCGGCGCGCACCTCGGCCGCGTTGTTGAGCAGCGCGCACACGGCGGCCAGCGGGAAGGCGGCCGAGAACAGCACCACGTGGCCCAGCTGCGTCAGCATCTCCAGGTACTCCGCGAACGTGCCGTCGTACTGCACACGTCAACACCACATCTTATGCATTCCAATAATGATATTTTTTTTTGGAATTTCGATAGTCTTTTGGGGAATCCACTTCTGAGTCAAGAAATCTTGCGATCGAATCCAGGCTCACACCAATGCCTTTTTGACTTTTTTTCACGAAGTTGTGTATGATAAATTTCGATGACTAAAAACATTATCCCACCTATTCTATTTGGGACGCCGAACTGAGGATTGATAGCCACTGCTTACACCTTCGGATCAAAGGTACAGTTATATAAAAATGGGATATTAAATAAGGGGTGCACTCATATCGATGTTCCTAGAGTCCTTTTGTATGATAGTGCTCTGTACTATACATTTCAACCTTGAGCTATAGCTAATTAAAAAAAAAAACTTATTACTAATTATAACCCTACCTTAAACAGTTGCGACTCCAACTCTGCCTGGTGTATCAGTTTCTGTCCAACTATTGGTTCTGAATCGCGTCGATCTTCTTTGTCTGTGGTGCCATTTACTAAGCTGTTTTCAGGCGGCTCGCCGCTTGATTCATTTTTTTTCTCAAACATCTCTGTCAGTTGAGCCGCTGTTGGCACTGAAAAATAATTTTCATGTAACGCAGTGGTCAGAAAATGAACGAAGGACCTATATTTATGGAATTTTATCATCGAAGCTGAAACATAGCATAGCTCTACATCTTTTTCAGGTATAGTAAGTGACTGTTAAGTCTCGTCTCACCGTTATGTTTACGTTCCAAATAGAATAGGTGGCGAACCTATTGCCATACCGGGCACAAAGTTGTCAATCATCTATATTTATCACACATAATTTCCAAAAATTTTAATTTTTTAGTATGATAATTATCAACATTGTTGACATGATTTTCAGTAAATTGACTCTATGTTCTAATTGGTCCAGTCAATGAAATCAATTTCCTAAATGTCCAGAGTTCTAAATATGATTTCTGGAAACGATTGCCTATAGCGACAAATCTGACCTTTTGTATTTCTAAATATTTAAGCAAATAATTTTTTTTTTAATTTATAAGGCATATAAATAAAGAGTAATCTATATAGAATAGTGTACTAAGTAACGTGTCAATAAAACTTAATACTGCCAAACTATATCTTATATATAAAATTCTCGTGTCGCGCTGTTTGTGGTTAAACTCCTCCGAAACGGCTTGACCGATTTGCATGAAATTTTGTATGCATATTGGGTAAGTCTGTGAATCGGAAAACATCTATTTTTCATCCCCCTAACTGTTATCCCCTGACTTTTTTTTTAATTTTTTGATATATTTCTGGTTTTTATTTTTTTTATAAAACGGGATACAAAAATACATACAACCCTAAATTTTAAACCCCAAATTTAACTTTTTGGCAAGACAACGTCGCCGGGTCAGCTAGTTATATTACCTTTGCTAGGGCTAACAGCGCCGAATACGTCCACACAAATCTTCGCCAATCTCAAATTCTCGATCAGATATGGTAGAGCTGATTCCTTCAAATTGCCAATCACTTGCCTCGTTATCAACAACACGGCTAATTGCTGTAGAAAATTTAAATAATTTGTTTAAATTTTTTTTAAGTCGAATTTTACAATATTTCTATTGATTGCCATCATATAAATACTTGCCTCTTTCAATTTATCCATATCTTGCAGATAGAACGCAATATAGAACAAACTCATGAACGAGTTGACGAACTGAAACTGAAATATTAATAATATTTAATACAATCTGTATTATTATATCGCAATTAAATTATTAAAGCACATCTAGATATTAATAATAATAATAATGACATAATATATTTTTTTAGTGAGTGCACTATTTATGATAATAAAATTAAATAGAAATAATAGATTTAAAAATAATTATTGATGCATTTGATTAATACTTATTAGAAATTAGATGAAAAAGAAAACAGCTTTGAAATGAAATGGCAAGCGAAGCCTACCTACTTAAGTTAATTCTATCCCCGAACACATCAATTTTAAGGTTAATGAAGAAAGTGTTTATTCAAAGACAAATAAAAAAGGGTACAATATACATATATATTGTACATGGCACAAACGCTTAATCGGAGAGATTGAATCAAATATTTTTTTTAAATGTCATATTGTCTGTAGTTTATGGAAATATTAAGCTCTCGAGTATACTGTAGCGAGCAAATTTGTTTTTGAATGAAGTACCTAATCGTTATTAAATCTGTTATATTTTTATTGAAAATAGTTAATACTGAATATAAGATAAATTTAATGAAATTATTCTTGATTCAGTAATTCACATTAATTGTGAAATGATAAGAACATAACCACTTGAATTTCCACTTCACAGAGCTACATTCTGCGGATCTTTAATTATTATTTTTAATTTCACGCTTGGGGGCCAGAGTACCCGGGACGTACGTCGGTATATGCACTTTTGGGTTATATAGTACCCGGGACGTTCAAGTAAATAGGCGGTGATCTACGCATGCATGCGAAACATAAAATCGTGTACGTGCATTGTGTTACGTCACTGTGCCTCAAATTATTATTCCATTTACCAATTTTATTGATTTTAACAACTTTCTCCATTTTACTAGATGCAAAGCGTGATCGAAGCTTAACTTTTTTTTGGCATGGCGTTAGTTTTTTTTTTACAGCATTTTTTATATACAAACCAATGCTATTTTCACAATCAGATGATTCTCATACTTTGTCTCGAGTCGATAGTTTTCTGTTTGAAAGAAATTGATGACATTTTCAGTTACCATTTTGTTTTTTTGTTGTTTGTTTTTTTTTGTAATTTTTATTGTAGTCCATTCCCGTTTGGTAAGCAGTAAAGAGAAAAATAATATGCGCTATATTATCTCATCTACACACAGTATTAAAACTACTAATTAATAATTCTAATACCCAAATTTATCTATTTATTATTGTACTATTTAAATCATTTTTAATTATACGACATTCCTTAAACCACTAGAGGAAGAGGATATATTGAGTTTTCCAAACTATAAGTATCATGCTGAAATAACATTATCATCAAATTCGACATATCCATACGAGGAAATGTTACTTAAGAGTTGAAATAATTATATATTGGAAATTAATTTTAAAGTTAACTAACTATTTTGGGATATGTAGAATAAGATGATCAATAATCTTCCTTTTTCAAACATTTCCAATATCTATAAATAGTAGGTCAAATACAAACAAAACAACAAAAAGAAATCGTAACAGAAATAAATAAATACACGTTCCTGCATATTATATGTTTCAATATTCACTCCCAAGTGAATACCAAGAAAGTTTAAAATCTAGAAGCAATGACAATAAGTCTGTGATATTTTTAAGAAAAAGGAAATCACAAATATCATCACAAAAACCAAACAAAGGGAAATAATAAGCCAACTCAAATAATGTCATACCTTTGTCGTTGAGCCACCTCGCAATTCTCGAGTATACCTCTTCTTCAACTGCAATGATCACGGCAAGTAAAGCCCGAGGTATCCATGTCATGTATACTATGTTAGTCTCCCACCAGTCCTGAACAAAAGAAAAAAAAAGCTTCACGCCAAGTCTCTAACTAAATTAAGTTTCATAACTCATGTCACACACGCTCGTCGGGTTTTTAAGGCTCTTGACAACACAGGGCCCATTCAATTTGGTCATAGAAAGTATGAACTAAACGCGGCATCGGACTCTTTACTTTGATTTTCTGAGAGGTCATCGGTCGAGCCGAACCATTCATGCAAGCAAACTGCGTGGATCTACCATTTCAATACAATAATTTCATAATGTTTAATCACCTGATGTCAAGAATACAAAATTTGTCAGGTTAGAAGCTTGCAATATTAATACCTGAGCATGCAACACCGCGAATGTGGCACAGGCGGCTACGCTAAGACAGACCAACATGAGAGGGAACGAGACGCAGTGTCGCCACACTCTTCTACGCCACGCTGCGTACTGGGGTTCTGGACGTCCGGTTACTGCACTTATACTCATTTCACCCTGAAACATACGCACAGATATATATATTTATAATTGACAGTATAGTTTTTTTAATGACATGTAGTCCCAATCTCGGTGGTACAGTGGTCGAGATTCCCGCTTTTGATTCAGTAGTCGTGATCACTCTTAATTCTCTTCGAAAGTTATGTGTATATAAATATCGATGACTGACAACTCTCCGCGGTGTCGCAATAAGTTCCTCCGCTTATTCCATTTGGGACGTAACGATTCGGCGAGTCGGGGCTTTACGGCCGATACTTACACCTTCAGGTAGAAAGACTTGAAGTTATGCAATTTGTTTCAGTTCAGTTTCTAACAAAGGGTAATTTAAATAATTTTTCACCTGAAATAAAGGTCTAGGTTCCAACAGTAACTCGTCTCTCTGATCCAAAGTACCCCATTTGTATGCGAGCACGTTTGAGTATCTAGAACAAAATATGATTATTTGAAATAACTTATTGATATTATTGTTATTGTTTAAATGATATTAGATGAAACCTCAGTTTAGCCAAGCAAATTTTGCCTCGACCACCTTCGGGTACACATAATTTTAGGCCAAATTCCTTGCGGGGTAGGCAGAGATAACAGAGCGCTATAGGGCACGGTTCATACACACCCCATTCGGTTCTTGTCTAACTTATATTATAAATATCCTGCAATATCCTGCTATTTTGCTTGTTTACACACTTGAAACTTTTATCCCAGCGGAAACCATTACTGAGTTTATAGTAGGTACGTTTTATAGTGTCAATGTCAGTGTGTCAGTTTTATAGTGTTAATGTCATTTGTTGTAAGTTTTAAGGTCATTCAAGAAAGGTTAGACTCAAGTTTTATAAATTAACATTCAAATATAGGTATTACATATTTGTTTCTAAGATTTTCGCGAATCTCACTCATTGATTAAAACAACTTTTAGGATTGTATCGCGTTTATTTATTATTTATTTCTTATTTATTATTTACAGAGATCATTTTCACGAGTACTCGTGAAAGTGATCTCTGTAAAGAGTTCGAAACGTCGGGAAATAAATATAAATAAATAATAAATAAACGCGATACAATCCTAAAAGTTGTTTTAATCAATATAGGTATTACTTCAACGGAACACAGTGCCAGGATGAAAAGTAGAGTGTTTGTCAATACAGGCAATTTTCTATGTATATGGCAGTTGAAACGACCACAAATATGGTGGTATAGCACAATTCCAATTTAAAATTAAACTCACTTAAATTTCATCAAATGACACCGATAAAAAAAGACGCTTAGGTTTTCGAAATTATAAATATCGATTCGAAATTATTTATCATTTATAATGTCTACAAATGAGTTATTTTAAAAGATTTTCATTACATAGTATAAAATACAGTCGCTTTCCTCTGTCTGTCTCCTTATATTCTTAGAACTTTGAAACTACGCAACGGATTTGGATGCGGTTTATTAATAGTTTGAGGGTGTCAACGGGGTGGTTTGAATATATAATTTACGTTTAATGTAGTAAAGAAAAAGTAATAATTTTCGAAATTTAGCATTTTAATTGAAAGCGCTGTGAAAATTACTTTTGATGCGGAACAAAGTTCGCCGGGTCAGCTAGATTATTACAAAATGAAACTATTCCATACCTTTTCCATGTTTCCAGATAAACGCACGCCCAGAGAACATTAAAAAGGGAAAACAATACGTAAGCTATATCCTTCCAATTTTCGTTAGCGGTCCCGAGCCATATCTGAAAGGGAAATAGTCAAGTCAGTTGATAAAACGAAAGACGAGAGGCGAAACCCAATGTCTTCCCCCCTCCCTTCCTCATCCCACTTTCAATCCATTATCTATCCCATCATAAAGGTCAGCAACACAACTGTAGCTATATCTGTGTTACAGGTGTTAATATGCAAAACGTATAAACGTGTAAATGTATAAAATATTACGCTCACCCAAAATATGAAGCCAACAGCCGCTGGCACAGTCAAGGATTGCGTATAATGTCCCAGCCAAGCGAAGTACATGGCTATTTTAACACCGAAATATTCACTAATTTCATCTGAAAGTGATCATAAATACTAGATTATCAATATACTTCAAGATAAATGACAAATGAGAATGTTCGTCACATGGAACGTAATGAAATAACCAAACCATTTACCCAAATTCCAGCCACTTACCTAGAGGTTGGGGCGAGAACAACGTCTTAACCCATTTCTTTCTGAGGTTCTCCAAGGCTCCTCTTTCGTGTAAAGGAAACATACTCGACACAACGCCTCTGCTGACGCATGCCGGTACTGTTGACATAGAACGACAATTATTCACTTAATATACTACTACTACTATCTACTATCAACAAAATCACTATTCTTTTAATGTTGGCAATTTGTCTACCCGGTCAAAATTAGTCCTGTCGTTTTAAAGTCCTGGAAAGTGTGTCGTGGCTCGATTCTTACATCTGCTTTTGCAATATATATCTGCTTAGTCAATCTTGCATTAACCATTGTTTTTACATGTCTGAAACCATTGCCATCGGAGCATGTCTTTCAATGTAAATTGCTGCCTCGTCTTCAATGCGGCCGGCGAGTGTCAATGCGTAAATATTGAGCAGTTGCCTCATTTTGATTGCGTTTATTGTTATTGTATTAAGTTTAATTATTACATTTAATGGTCACGATAAATTAAGAGAAAATACTGGTGATCTAGCAGTGAAACCTCATCCAGCAGATGTTATGGGCGGTGTATAAAGCATTAAGGTTTTACCTATACTTTGTCCAGGACGTAGTGTGAGTGCAGGCTCCAGAGCGTGTTCATCACCAGGTTCAGCTCGTGCCGACTCCAGCACATGCTTCACTAATGCACCTCGCTCTTGAGAATTCAAAAGCTCCGATACCGACCCACTCTATAATAAATATGCGGACATATTTTATGCTGCACCATCTTGTCTCATAAAAAGTTATCGAACTAGTTTTATGGGTACTAGCCAAGAGCTATATAATTTATATGTTCATATACGTCTGGCTCGTTGTTTATCATGCTAATGATGTCCCAAAAGTCTCGAGTATTATTCCGCTGCCAGAGTAAAGACTTATCCTGGACTAAAACTAATTTGTTTGAGACGAGAAAGTCTCTATAAATAGAGGAATCTGTTTACATATATGTACCTCCAATTTTGAATTTACCTTATTAGTAGTCATACATTATATCTCATTCATCCGATGATCCAAAACCCTTTATTCTTATTCTAGCTGACCGCGAGAACTCCGTACCAAGATATGATAAACTATAACCACTAAAAAGATCATTCGAATAATCATTGCATGATGACATATAGACTAAATCTTTCTTAGATAACTGGACTATGAAAATAAAAATAACTAGTAGTTTTAACGTATTCAAACAAACAACTAATTCAACTCCTCACAATATTTAGTATAGATGCTAAGACTTCTCTAATCATACATACTATAAAATAAAGTTGTTTTCCGCTGAGCGTCCTCTTTGAAACTACACAACGGATTTTGATATGGTTTTTTTTAAATATATAGGTATGATGTTGATGAAATTTATTTATTTATTACTTTTGATGACTAGAAAAAAGTTCGCCGGGTCAACTAGTTCTATTGTAAGTGTTAATCTTGTAGGGGGAGAACAAAATTGTAACTAAATCGTGATCGAAAACTATTGTACAAGTGGTACGTGACGCGCACCCCATATTTCATGTCCACAATATGCCACATAGCGTTAAGCTACACAATTTGGCATCGGTATTATGATTGGAATTGAGCTTGAACAATCCGAACGTTCCGGCCAACTGAAATTGTGTTCTATCACGACAATACATTCGCTATACTAGAGCAACGATGTGGCCTGATGTGGGTGTTATTATCTATGTACGCTTTCAAACTATATGTTTATAATTTTGGATTGCCTGCAATAAAGTTTTCATTCCTCTTTGTTTGTCTCTTTAGCCCGGCTAATATTCTTCGGACTTATATGGTAATCACAACGGACTGTCAACAGAAGATTAGCTTTATGTTGATATATTTCAATTAGACAATGTTTTTTCTTCGTGTAATTAAAATGGCTGTCACTACTAAAAGTATTAAATTCAAATAATAGAATTAAAATCGGCAAAGTTCTGTTAATATTATTTAAATTGTGTTTAATTCATAAATTATATAAAATATCAATTTAGAGTGTTATTTAAAGCTCCAAAAAGGGTAGTTACTCCTTTGACTCGATAACACTCAACCCTTACTTACAGCCAATAAACAAATGCAAGAGATCGTTAAGCCAAGTCATTCACGGGCGGAGTGTCTATTCAAATATATAAAAACCATACGCGTTTTAGTGGCCGGGGTGTATAAAAGTAAATTCAGGGCATCACAACAATAATAAAATATTTTATAGTCAAACAACATTTTACTTTGTTTTGGCACGAAAATTGTGTGTCGCAGCTTAAATCTTGGACGGTTAGATTACATAAAGAGACTTGGACGTCCGTAGAGAGGCTATAACAACATGAAAAGCTATCAGTCGGACAATAGTTACATTAATTGCTTATTATGTCCACTCTTCTTATATTACTTTTGCCTCCCTTAGAAGAACTTCTTCTTCATGGAGTGCTTCTCCAGTATTAAAGGATTACAGTCCACTTCCTGAAGACTTGATCACTAACTTTTGAGTGGTATGAAACACATCGAAAGTTAAAGGGCGACGGAAGATACAACAATAAAATTACTATTATTGAGCTGCAGTTTTCTATAAAGCTGGTGTTGTAAATTCACGACTTTAATACCTAGGTGGAGATAGCGGCAGGTATTAAACACGCAGGTTTTTTTGTTCTACGTACCTAATTACGATACATCGGACGCGGTTTAGTCAGTCATGGAAACAAGCAATTTTCTAATATGTTCCAGAAAAGTTCGGTTTGCTGGATTGACTTGAGATATTGGGTTTCTATGTATTCAAAATATCTTGCCAATTTTATTAATTAGGTAATGAATGATTTTCAAATTAGTAATGTGTTTATTTTTGATTCTCCGGGATGATATCATCACTTGAACAATAGTCGACGCCTCATATTTATCAAACTGGTTTCGTTCACACGTTTTTTTACTTATGAACCATTTTGAGAAACCAGCTAGCCATCATAGATCGCCACTGCCCTCACAAGTTATTACATACTAGGTTAGATTTCAATTTCAGATTTAAACAGAAATACCTAATCGAATAACAGTGAAGTTGAAGGTTGTGAAATTGAAGGTCAATCAAAACAAATCTGCAAAGTAAATTAAACGGCAAAGGTCAAAACAATCACTGAAAGTAAACCACAGGTCACCCTGCGATTAATTATGACTAATCAGCAAACATACAATGATTTAGTATAGTGTTACTAAATCATTGTATGTTTGCTGATTGGTCATACTCAACTTGATAAAAGCTCAAAAGGAGCCACAAAAAGAAGAAAAATCTAGTATTTTAATGATTAACTAAAGGCTATTAAAAATAATGCATTTTAATAAATATATAATACGCGATCACCGGCGAACATTGTTTCGCCTGAAATGCAATAAAATAGTAAATTTTGGATGTTACTAAGTTCAATTGGCACTATATAACGGCACCCGTCGAGAAATAAAAACGGTCATTGTGGATTATCCCTGATAGATGGACAGACATACACTATCGCGGACTTATTTGTAGACCTTATAAAGGGGTATAATGTCGTAACTCGAAGTGATCAAAATAATGTATTACATACATTATTTTGATCACTTCCGAGTTCAGCCCGCGTTGGCAATGAAAGCGAAAAACTTCGAAAATAATACACTTTCTCTACTATATTACGCATGGATTATAGACACAAGGCACCCTGTTGATACCTTCTATCGATTAACAAAAAATATTAATCCGTTGCTTAGTTTTAAGAATACAAGGGGACAGGCAGTAGAAAGCGACTTTGTTGTATACTTCACGACTTGCAAATAATACATGAAGCGTAATATTTTAATTGACGTGTAGTAGCAAGACCCCTTTTAAACATTCTCCCCTTTTAAATTACAAGCAGCGAAAACAACATTTTCTTGTGTCTACAAAAATGGCACAACGATTACGTAATTTGCTTCTTCTAACTTAGACAAATATCAATGTAGTAAGTAGGACCTACATGTATTCTCTGTCGCACTTCTTGATGCAAAAATGGAACTTACGTCATACCTTACCTTACCGAGATATTTTACGACCTTCGTTAATGATAATGATGACGAACTTCTGATGACAACAATTTAATCAAAGCGCTCATCAAACATTGGAAAATCGTGACGAACTAGGTGAATTAGGTATTTAAATATAAACACGTAGGTACTAAACCTCTTGGAACCATTTTTTTTTTAATGAGTAAATGAGTAATCTGATGATGGAATACCCATGGACAACACCACATTAATATATTACAGTTGCATTGTCAGCCTTTGAGATTGGCTAGAAAGGATGTCTGAACGCGAAGAAATCACACTTTATGTCTATATTTTGAGAGGTCGCGGTATTTTACAGGTCGAGCCGGCCCTTACCCATGGGGACGCTCGTACAAAATGGTACTGGGCAAGCTGACCCCGTGGGTCACTCCGTTAATGGAGTCCCTGGACCCGGAAGTCGTGGGAACAGTGGTGGTTGCGCTCTTCCCTAGGATCCGGGCCGGTCCCTCGGATCCTTCATCTCAGTAGGACTGCACACCGTGGGTGGTAGCTCTAGGATTGGATTGCAGTTTACTGTTTTGCGAGTCCCACACTACCCCCTGCCGTTCCCAGACGGAGGGTATGCATAAAAAAAAAGGTCGAGCCGGCCCTTTCATGCAGCGAGCTGGGTGGCTCTACCACGGTCAAATTACATCCAAACTTATTTGTAATATATGTATAAACAGGAGATATGTTAAACTTGATATAAATTATATTTTACAATTTATCGATCAGGTGAAGGTCGAAACTTTTACATTGCCGAAAGCACTTTGCAATTTCCAATTATTCTCTTACTCAGTACATCCTTTACATTTACCCCCAAGAACCTTTTACCGAATCGATTCAATAAATATGAAAACACACTCCTTATGGCACAAATACAGCACTCTTTTTTATTGATATACTAGCTGACCCGGCGAACTTTGTTCCGCATTAAAAGTAAATTTTGGATATCATGATGTTCAATTTGTGCTATTTATCGGCTTTAACTGCTGTCTCGCTATGTTAATACTGCAATATCTTCGAAAATATTTGTTCAAATTGCATGTTGTAAAGGGCCAGGATAATCTATATTACATGCACAATCTATTTAAGACACTTAATTGGATGAAAATTAATACTGTAATGTTTAAAATCGCTTCATAAATTATTTCTCGTAAAAAGTAAAAAAATAAAAATGGTCATTGTGGGTTATCCCTAAGAGATAGACATATGCCCTCGCGGACTTTTTTGTAGACCTTTTATAGGTGTATAATAATTACGTTGTTTTGATTTATCACTTAGGGTTCAGGCAGCGTTTGCGATAAAAGTTCTAAATCTTGGAAATTATCACTTTTTGAAGTGGAACTTCTAATGTCTCTTGCAAAAGCGTTTAACGCTTTTAACGCCCCCTCGCGGGTATTATTAGTAATATAATACACTAGAACATAAATCGGCTTATATGAACCATGGAAGAGAATTTACATAGCGTGATTAAAAACTGTACATAGACATCTAGTAGCTAGTAGCGGCACTGTTTTTATCGCACCGTGTCTCAAAAGTACTGGCTGCATAAAAAATATAGTTTTTAATTTTTAAATTTATATGCTACTTAAAAAAAACAAACCAGTAAATTCAAATATGACTAGGAATATACAAACAAGGCATTTTTTTAATGTTATATAATAATAATAACAAATAATAATTAGTTTGACGTCGCTATAATTGAAAAGCCAACCTTGGGAACCTTAATAAAAAGTATCCATACAGGCACAGGAGTAACAACTAATTCAGTATTAGAATTGTAAAACATGTTTAGTAAATATTTAGTAATTAGTCAATAAATAATATTATTATTAAAATGCAATAGGTAGCAGATAAAATAACGGCTTTTTTATTTCTGTATTTATTACTGTATTTAATTTCATTATATAAACTCAATTTTAATTTGTCTTAATTATTTTTACCTTATTGCAACCAGTAGTGTACATGTACAAAAGTACAATTAGATTACAAATTCGTTTAAGAAGTATAAAAAACAAAATGGGCAAAATAAATAATTTCTTTCTAATGTGCCGCCAAATAATCTATAAATGTAATAAAACTGTAGGATAGTTGAAACAATACATTGAATAATTCATTTGTATAATTCTTGGGATATGATCTACAATCGATACCGAACCTAAAAATATAGTTTTTAGAATTTTGTCCGTTTGTCTGTATGTTTGTTACGGATAAACTGTAAAAGTACTGCATGCTTTTACGTCGAAGTTTGCTTAAATATAGCCAAGAGGGTCGGCGTGGTGCTGTGTTAGCTTGTCAGCCATATGTTTTTCTTCCGCTCCCGGCTGACTGAGCTATATACTTATATTCTGCTCTATATATATACATATATCTGCTCTTGATCGTCAATAGATAGGATCACTAACTGGGGGTGAGCGATGAACCCGTATAATGGCACGGGCACAGTATTCTTCCTGCTTTTTTGGCGTCCACGCAGATGAAGTAGCGAGCAACAACTAGTATAGTTATTAAAATGCAATATGTAGCTGGTAAAATAAGGGCTTTTTAATTTCTTTGTATTTAATTTCATTGTGTAAACTAAATATTGATTTGTCTTAATTATTTTTACCTTATTGCAATTTCTTTCTAATTAATTCTTTTTGTGCTATCTGTACTAGTACTTTTTTTGTAAATCTCTAATTTTTTTTGTAACACAACAAGTAGTTACGAAGCGGCTACCGAATATGCCAGACGTATATTTGTTATTATAAAGATAATTAAATCGATATTTGTTATTTAGCAATGTATGTATGTAAGTATCTAAGGATGTATATATTATGTATGTGATAAATATTTAATACGTATTGAATCTTAGAACTCAATTTTAAAGTTTTTATACACGCTAAGTTTGGATAATATTATTAACAGTCGTAGAGCTAAGCAGTCCGCTGCATGAATGGGCCGGCTCGATCGGTGAAACTCCACCGCCTCTCATTCAAATATAGTTTTAATTCTTTTTTACAATATGGGTATGAAATGAAAGGGCTCTACAGGGCTTCGATAGTAACTTGAAAATGTGACGTCATTCTAAATCGAATGCTACAAGTATTTTAATGCATTTTACAATATGGGTATCGAATGGGCTTGAGCTTGGGGGAGTACCTAAATCAAAGAACAATGCGACGTCGAATATGGCAGATCCTCCTAAATAAAGTAGTCACCAAATTCTACCCAGACCTATATTAAGAACTAGCAGACCGCGTGAACTTCGTACCGCCATATTTTAAACATTTTCCACTAAAAAGATTATTGCCGCGATCATATTAATACCCCAAAGCTTTCCTCATAAATGGACTATCAACACTATTTTTTTTTCAATTCTAGTTCCTGATTTATACATACATAACTTCACGCCACTTGCGGGGTAGGTAAAGGGTACAAAGCGTCATAGGGCACGATTATTACACACCTTACTTGCTTAGCTTTTGATATTAGCGACTAACAACCTAGATATGATGAAAATAATGGCAGTTAAAATATTAAGCAGTTGAATGAATGCATGAATGGGCTCAACCGGTGAACTACCACCACCTTGCAGAAGATCGACGTAAAGCGGCTCATGCCGCGTTTCGTTCGGTGAGAGAGGTACCCGGAGGTCCACCTCCCTTCCCCATCCTTCTCCCTTAAAGGTCGGCAACGCAACGGTAACACTATAAGTGATGGCGGTGTCCATGGGCGGCGCAGGTTGCTTACCTTCAGGTGACACGTTTGCTCATTTGCCCTCCTATCCCATAAAAAAATTATTATCAACTTCAATCAATAGCAATACCAGGGACTTTGTCAGAAGTTTTTTGTCAATCTTTAGTTTTTTTTAATACTACTTGAACCTTTTTTTATCTGGTCATTGTCGTCGATTTAAAAAAAAACCTGGTCACCACATGTTCTTACCAGTATGGCTAACTCACAGTGAGTGTTTTTTTTTTGTAATTTAAATGATGTCGATTTGGCACCTTGGTATTCTCTTATCAAAATAAATTCACTAAATTTTAAAACAGATCACGATATTAAAAAGGTAAATATAGATGGGCAATTCTATGTGTAATGCAGACGTGTAACAAACCCGCAAAGTCTTTATATTTTAGCAAAAGACGACAAGATCGAGGTGCGTGGGCATATCTTGCGCTTCGTCCATTTATATGAAGTTGCAATATTGTAAAGGATTATAGATAATATTATAATATCTGCTTAAAGAACTAACTCTAGCTTTGACCCATGGTTACCAACTTTGGTTACTTAAGTATGAAAATATTTTTAAATATTTTAATATTCGAGTTGCTTAATACATAAATATTATGAACGGAAAATAACGCGACAGATTTAGGTAAACAAATTATCTGTCTGTTTGTGACTATGGCCAGTGCAACCAGGCCAAAACGTCAAGCCAATAATAAAAGTAAGTATTTGTTTACCTACACTTTTCGTGTTATTTCCCGTTTATTATACTCTTAAATAGATCAAATTCTAATCTAATGTGTCTAAATAGACACGGGGTCACAGATGTTACCGGTTCACATCACCTATTAATTATTACAAAATAAATATACATATACCCCAAAAGACTATTAAATACTACAAACTTATTATGACAAAAAGAAAAAAAAATCTAAGAAAATAAAAAAAAAAACTACCTGCCAGCTATGAGCGGCGCTAATGACCGAGTCGGGCGGGTCTCCCGATCATATATATGTGCGCGGAATATTTGCCTAAGAAACGAATACTTACATTTTGTATTTTACGATATCTTTTGAATTAAATGTCCGAATTGAATCATTCAAAAAGTTCTAGAAAGATATTGAATCTATCTTTATATTGAAGTAATTTATTTTGAGTAGAGTTAATACCAAAGTACAAAATAAAGAACTTTTATTACTTATAATTATTTTTAAAAATTCAAAAAACACTTATTGTGCGATAACTACAATAGCTAGACACATGGCGTCGCGGACTTTTCTATCAACAATTATATGTTCTGTGAAAGTCTAATACATTGTTTTGTTCTATAATCAATAGTTTTTGCAGCGTTCGCGATTTAAGAATTTTTTTCGGGTCTTTTTCTTACACCGTGGGTTACACTATTGAACTTTTAGTAAGGATCCCTAATTTATTTGAAAATATAATATAGCCTAAAGCCTTTCTCGATAAATGGACTATACACCAGTGAAAGAATTTTTGAAATCGGACCGGTGGTTTCTGAGATTAGCGCGTTCAAACAAACAAACTCTTCCGCTTTATAGGTTAAAAGTATAGATTATACTCGAGTGGGGATCGAACCCGCCAATCTCCATTCCACAGTCAGTAGTTTTACCGTGTATTGGTAAAACTATCGACTGTGGAATGTAAGTAAGTTGTGCTCTTTATAAATTAAGCGTTAAAAAGTACGTCTGTTAAAAAGTTCCACTTCAGTAGCGCGGAGGGACTCCACGTAATTTTTTTTTATTACACTATACATGAATTATAGATAAAAACCACGCCATTGACACCCTCTAACTATTAAAAAAAAGTGAAAGTGTGTGTGTCCGCTCCGACGCACGACTGGAGTTTACTCCTCAAGAACGATTATAAAATAAAATAATAAATATTTACTGTCTACAAATATGAACACATTTCTTCGTAATAGAGAATGGCGTATCGCTATAAAGAGTGTTTCTATAAAGAGCTCAGGACATTGTATGGAGTGCCGACTCTTATTTATATGCTCTGTGACTATAGCGCATAACGCATTTCGTGTGACATGCTATACTCTCTAGTACGATTTTGGTCCCCATAATTTTCATACCCCGGGCCTATATATGTAAATCGATTCTTAAGGAGTAAACTCCAAAAAAACCGCATCTAAATTTGTAGCGTAGTTTTAAAGTTTTAAGCATACATAGGGATATAGGGACAGAGAAAGTGACTTGGTTTTATACAATGAAGTGGTTCTTAATTCCACTTATTGGAACGTAATTAATCGAGTCAGTCATCTCTTAGCTTATCATTATGTGCATTCTCACTAAAAGCCTTAGCCAGTTCTGGTTGGGTGAGTTTCCATTGTGCTGTAGGCGAACGGAAGTGATCACGTCACGTGAGTAATGATATCGCATGAATAGCTATTGTCCTTTGAACTCCGCTCCAACGGAAACAGTTCACAACGGTGTCAAGCGACAACTATAATATATCTAATTGTTTAATATACTGGATATTATTGATAACTAATATTGATATTATTATAATATTATTATTGATTTTATTATTCGATTATATTGTAAAGAGCTTGAGGGAAAGTATGGATAACTTTTATTTTTAATTTTCTGCCAAAACTGCGGAGAGAAACGACTTACAGTAGTAAAGTCGGTCTGGTGTCGGTAGGCATTCGGATAATCGAAAATCCGGATAATAGAATGCATGAAGCGTAATGTTAAGTGCTTATTAAAAATCAACAAAAATCAATGTTTATAAAGAAATTCACACTTATTGCTGAATGTACTTATTTATTTTTTTAAATTACCTACATACATACTTAACTAATATGTTCTAAACTACTGCCGCATCAATCATAAAATAAAAAATGTTTGTACGTATGTACGAATAATTTGTTAACAAAATTTGAATATGGTAATCATGAAATACAGTCCATACAGTGTGTAATAAGTTTAATTTGGTTTTAAATATTTGGTAATTGTCATTTGACGTAAGCAATCTTTTCTCTTGATTGCTGCTATATAACGAATAAAGCTGTCTGTAGTAAACACACACTATCACTCTCGGTTTGTTTTTCAAAGCACCAGGGAGCAATAGCAGGAAACATACAGGAAATGCTACATGATGAAATGATGATTCCACGTCAATATGCACGTTCCGTTATGTGTATATGTGCATAAATACGCCTTGTAGGTACATCGACATATGGACAATATAAATTGGTCGCGGTTGGTAGTCCGGATAATCGCGAATCCGTATAACTGAGGACCGGAAAAAAGAGTTTCTACTGTACTATATATTATTGTTGTTAATTAATATAATTTTATTACCACGCAATTCCGTCTAATTGGGCAGAAAAATGCTTGATTCATTTTGAGAAAATTGAAGAAGATTGTAGATTATTATGATGTAGATTCATTGTAGATTATGATAGACATAGATATTATCCCGCTTCTGAATCTGGAAGTCGCGGG
Source organism: Euproctis similis (assembly GCA_905147225.2). Taxonomy (NCBI): domain Eukaryota; kingdom Metazoa; phylum Arthropoda; class Insecta; order Lepidoptera; family Erebidae; genus Euproctis; species Euproctis similis. The sequence goes on from LR990106.1 coordinate 22,379,239, forward strand.
TTCGAATCCTAACACTGACTCATACCAATGACTATTCGAAATTGTTTTCGGAAGTTACGTGTGATATATATCGATGACTGAAAACTTTGCAATAGGTTCGCCACCTATTCCATTTGAAACGTAAACATAACGGCGAGACGAGGCTTAACAACCGCTGCCTAGACCTACGGGTAACAAAAGCGTGAAGTTATGTTATGTAGATATGGCACTATAGTAGATTATTTATTACATTATCCATATTAGGTTATACTGTAATAGCCATATTGAGTGGCATATTATTTTGAAAAGTTATGGAACCTGGGAGACTAATTGAAGTCTTCAAAAATCGATTTAGGTTTGATTGTAAAGCAGCATGCAGTCGTTGGACGCAGGCGGCGCATGACCTATATAAATATTATTAATGACATTCTAATGGGGATGACAAATAAAGAATAACGAATAGTTTCCATAACTTGGGAATAAAGATACACACCTTCACGCCAAGTCTCTTGCGGGGTAAGTAGAGAGAACGGAGAGCCATATGGCACGAATAAAGTGGTTCAAAAATCGATAAATAGAATATAATTACTCATCAGACTAACCTTTTGAAAGCAGTGCATATCTCGTACGGTGAACTCCTTGTATCCACCACCAAACTCCGGCTTCAACAGCTTCGGCAAGTGCATCTCTTCGGCAGTTTGCAGCAGACTAAAGAATAAAATAAATTATCAAGTGTGTGTTCTCGGTGGTCCAGTGGTCGAGCTCCCGCTTCTGATTCAGATGTCGTGGACAAACACCAATGCTATCGCGGATTTTTTTTGGGAAGTAACGTGTGATAAATATCCAAGACTGACAACTTTGTGCCTCATGTATGGTCTCACCACCTATCGCCACCTGCGCATTTGGGATGGTAACGTACCGATTCGGCGAGTCGAGGCTTTTAACAGCCGCTGCCTACGTCTTCGGGTGTAAAAAGGGCGCGAAGTTATGTCATGTTATTATGTGTTTATTTCTGAAAATCCTATTAAAACACTAAAAGTACCAAACTATAATTTTACCCATTTGATTAGTTTTATGTATCACATCTTAATTATCTGTTATTATGGTTTGTTGTTACACTCAAACCATTTTAATGAAACAAAGACTTGGTCATGTTCTAAGCAAAGGTCTATCAATCTCTAAAAGAATGGGAATATACCTATCCAATAGTTTCAAAGGCCAGAAAGGCCCCAAAGAATACAGTCAGGCAAATCAATCATTTGTTTTTGTCCTTGGTACATAGTAGTACAAACTTCACACCAATTCCGTTGCGGGGTAGACAGGAGAATAGAGCCGCCATACAGCACGATTCTTCAACACCTCAGTCGCTTCGTTGACTTTCATAGCTGGTGTCATACGCGCTCGGCGATTTTTAAAGCTCTTGATATAACCTTCCTCGGGGACTCATTCTATTTTTTGTCATGGAAAGTGTAACGCGGCCGTCCGGTGGCGGTAGAGCCAAGCAGTTCGCTGCATGAATGGGCCGGCTCCAGTGGTGAAATACCACGACCTCTCAAAAGATCGACGTAAAGTGGCTCATGCCGCGTTTCGTTAGGTGAGAGAGGTACCCGGAGGCCCACCCTCCTATCCCATTAAAAAAACATCCAGTTTTGCAGTGTACATCTGCTTAATCAACTTGAACTAATTTAAGTTTACATTTTTTTTGTGAAAAATATACAGTATGCTAACTTATTCTAATAGTCTTTTATTAGTATAAATATAATTACGTTTTACTATCGAATATATAAAAGTAAAAACACTGAACCAAATAAATTAACAAATTAACCAAAAATAATATCGCCACGCACCAAAGGCACTTAAGTACAGTTATTCAGTATTTATGAAATAGACTTCGCGTTTCAAGTTCACCAACCTTTTTGTCGTATTGCCCACAAGGTCAAACGTTTAAAACAATTTCGCTAACACGTACTTCATTTATTTATTTGACTAAGCAGATATATAAAACTAAATCGACTAGATGTCAAAGTCGGCGACAAACTATCCATGACCAAAATGAACAAGTCCTTGAGCGTGTATGAGAAGAGTAATGAAAGTCAAAGAAGAGAGGGAAGTGTGTAAGAATCGTGCCTTACGGCGTTTCCCTGCCTACCCCGCAAGAGACTTGGCATGAAGTTATGTATGTATTTCGTATTGGATATTATAAAATAAACGATTATTTTTCAATAACAAACGCACACTTCAAGTAGTATCAGATATGGAAAAGGCTTTTGCTATTAACAGCCTGGTAATTCAGGATATGGAAAAAGCTTATGCTATTTAGAAGCTTAAAATCTTTACAATGGCCATGAACGAAATTGTGGCTATTATTCTTTTAGTAAACAAATTTGTTCAATCAATTTTGCGAGAGGACAAATTGCAGATTTGATGAGAGCGCAGAAAAGTCGACAAATCTTATTTTTGTTTTTACAGACGAGCGAGTTGGGTTATCGTTCTGAAAAATTCTCTTAAAATTCATGTTTACTAGTACTCAAGTAGATAATACACTTGTACATAACCGATGATGGACGCAATAGTACATAATAAGGTAAATTAAATATCAATAGAATTATTGAATATATTAAATGCAATTTATATCGGTATTTAGAACTCGACAAAAACATTATTGTTGAATTTTAAATTGAAAAACTAATGAACCAAATATTTATATGCTAAAACATGTAGTTAGAAGAATAAAGAAGATTTCTAATTATGAAAGAAGTTAGAGATAGAGTCTTGGAATTTATTGTCATTTTATTGAAAACGAAATGTAAAGTCTCGGTGGTCCGGGTTCGAATCCTGACACTGGCTCACACCAATGACTTTTCGATTTTTTTTTCGGAAGTTAAATGTGACAAATGTGACGATGACTGAAAACTTTGTGCCCGGTATGGCAATAGGTTCGCCACCTATTCCATTTGGGACGTAAACATAACGGCGAGACGAGGCTCAACAGCCGCTGCCTATAACTTCGGGTAACAAAGGCGTGAAGTTATGTTATGTTATGTTGAAATGAAAATAATCATTCAGATGTAGTTAGCAGATAAATATTTGGTTATTTGTTTTTCAATTAGGGCTCTTCAGAACAAAATTTAAAAAATAAATAAAACTATTTATTGATTGAGGGAAGTCACTTGTTTTATCACTTTTTACCAAGTCGCGAACAAAATCTAAAACGAGTAACTCAGTTAATTAATAATTACGCTGCATTCTTCCATTCTTTAGCAGTAACTAGGCAATTTATTATTATACTTCTAACCGGAACAAATAGGGATGTACTATTTTTTGGAATAATGCCAAAGTGTGTCACTGCATAGGGGTAGCAAGTGCATGAAATATAGGGTAAGTAAGTGCGTATCTGTTACACTCCAACTGCTGAACATTGTATAGGTTCAGAATAAATGGGTTTGGCAAAATTATTGATGCGTGTTCAGATCCGTTTTCTTTATAAAGTCATGATTAGCATATTTTTGGATTAATAGGCTGCTGCGGCTGCTTTTAGGATTAATGCAAAATGAAAAGAATATGAAAAATTTCAGATATGCAAATAGTAGTCAGTAGCAAAAATTCCAGTTCCAGAGTTCGATGAATTTGGTCTTGTAACAATTCAATAATAATATCACACATAACTTCACCCGAAGGAATAGGCCTCGTGTCGCCGTTATTTTTACGGCCCAATTGCGCGACTTCTTGATTCAGAAGCGGGGTGCTTGACCACTGGACCATCGAGACCTTCGAATTTTCGATATTAGTTGTCGGACAAATTGTCATCATCAATATCATACCTACATAATGACGTAATATTAATGTCAACAAAACAAGTTCCCTACATAATAAATTAAATATAACAGTTACGTCAATAACTTTCAATTCGATTGATGATATTTTGTACGTGAATTCCTGAAATCTTAAGACGGCTACATATAATATTGTAAAAAGAATTTCATATTGAGGTCAAGATATATACCAAAGCCTCATCGATAACCTTTAGAAATAAGTAAATATAGTAGGAGTAGGAGACACCAAGACGGTACTCGTCAGCTGTAGCACCCTTGAATTTTGCAAACGAACAAGATGTTTCGAGGACTTGGAAAGATATAATCCGAAGATATTATTGGATTTGATATCATTGCTTGGGATCAAAATTTACAAAACAAATTAACGTGCCCTTGGGTATTATAATACGAGTATACCTTATATTTATTTATGGTAATGGGGCGAACCTGTGGATTACCTGGTGTTAAGCGACTAGCGCTGCCCATGGACATGTACAACGCTGAAAGGTTCACAGTTGCGTTATCGCTGTTTAAAATGGGATAGGAAGGGGAATGTAGAGAGATGGAGAAAGAGGGATACCTCTATCACCGCACGAAACGCGGCATTACACCATTAAACCACCTTACAGTCGATGTTCTGAGAGATTGCGGTTTTTTTATAGGATAGAGAGATTATGGAGGAAAAAGAGCAGGGGTGTCACCCGATGGCAAGCAACAAATGCTGCCCATTAACACCTGATCATAGATAGTGTCACAGTTACATTGCCGGCCCTTACAATGGGATTTGAAAGGGGTCGGAAGTGGTTTTAGAACTGTTTTTCTTGTAAAAGTTTACTGGACTCTGTATAGGAAAGACTGGCATTTTAGAATTACACTTATTATTATGTACTTACACATCGTCATCAGCCGTAATGTAGAACGCTGAGCATTGTGAGGAGGCGTGTTGTCTTACACAAACCCGTAACCTAGGTCTACTGCCACGTAACTTCTGCAGCAGCCACAACAGCATGCTGTCGGGCAAACCTGGCGGATAGAAAAGTCTTAATATTATTTTGTCTTTTGCAGACCAATGTTAAGACAATACTGCACCTGAAGGTAAGTAATAGTAAGTGGTGGTAAAGCGACGTATTGGTGTGTTAAATCCCTGTTCACTCTCTTATTGAATTCGTCCACATTATAGCTGTGGACCGGCGGAAAAGTCTATTAAAAATCATTTATTGAGCATTAACTGTGATAAAAAAGGTTCTTTTCGTTTGAGAGAATCATATCCGAAGTATGGCAAGAGTAGTGTTCTCACACTCGGGAGATTGCGTCTCGTAGTCATCTTACTCTTTATACTATCTACCAGTAGAAGTAAAATGTCAGTCTACGTAACATGAAAACTGGAAATGGGCCAGATAAAACTAGCTGTATCTATGTTGCAAAATGAAGAAAAGTTGCAACGGCCAAAACACGATCTCAGACATAAGAATTCCTACAGCTATTTTTTTTCATGGAGTAGGACGTATTTTCAAACACAACCTACAGATTTTCATAAATACTTTATAGTAGTCAAAATAAATCACTGTGAAAATGAATGCAACACCATATGTGCATGCTATTGAGTTATTTAACGGCGACCATGCCAGCTAGATTTAAAATCGTAGATTCAATATGATTAATTAACGTATGAATAAAACGAGTTTTTACAAAATAACAGTACTGTAGTATGGATAGATTATATATATTTTATAGTATTATTTATAAGTGGTAATTAATAATAAAATAAATATTAACTGATAAAAAATAACACGCAACTTCCAAAAAGGTAGGCTTAAACACGCACTCCCTACTTAGTATTAATAAATTCAAGCCACAACACAGACTGGCTCGCGTAGACTGCCTACAATACATTTGCGTTGCTCTAAAAGGCAGTAAATCCTATGTTTTATATTCGAATAACCAGAGATAGATATGGAGCATAACTCATTGCGAATATTTTTAGATACGGAGTCTCGACCGTGAATTTGTCGAGGTTACGTCATCAGCTGGAGACAAATGACAATTAACAGTAACAATATCTACTACTGGTGATGTTAGTTATGTTGCCACTAATCACGTAATAGTATTGCATATTGTACTAGGCTACACTTCTAGAAAAAAAAATTATTTTTTTAAAGCATTAGAACGCCTTTACGTATATCCCGCCGATGACAATGACGATATGTGGGATTTGCTGATACCGTCAGGTGATGGTGCTAGAATTATGCCTCTGATGCGCACTTCTTCATCATAAACGGAGCGCCAGAAGGTCCTGTGAGTAAATTCTACTCCAACTTCGTGCTCCTTTCTGCCTGCTCCTGGCTGCTATTCCCTCTTACTTTGTTTGTGCCTACTAAGTACTACTCACTAGTTAAAGTTCGAAATACAAATTGGCTTTACCAATACAAATCATTCTACAGTCAATCATATTTTTGATAAGTCATTGGGAAGTGGAAGAAACTCTATAACACAGGTTTGATATGGTAAAAGTCGGTACGAGTGAGATGAAACCGATTACTGCCGCCCATAGACATCTGCAACACCAGAGGCGTCTGCAAGGCATCAGCGTTGCCGGCCGGTAACAGTCCGGAAATACCTTTGCCGGAAACTGGTGCCACAAAGGTGCAGTGCGTGACAAAATGTGTGCGTTGTTGATCGCCAACCATCGAGCCGATCGGATGGTAGGTAGCATTGGCGCGTCGAGCGATGGCTAAAATCACCAAGCGGTATAAATCCGAACAATTCCTCTTAGATAGCGTGAAAATGGCTGAACATCGGAATGAAACTTGACATAAATACATTTTAACCTTTAATAGCAGTTGATCACTTTTTATAGCAGACGACTTTTATACGCCTGGAATGTAATTTTTCACGAACAAATAGACGGATGGATTAGAGTTTCTAACTATTAATTAAGCTTTAGATTTTCTGCTGAAGCAGCAGCAACGCCGGCGCAAGTGACGTACCACACCAAAGTCTTACCCATTTTCCAGGGTAAAAAAGACATCCCGTCTGGTCTCTTGCCATCATCGCGCACCAAACCGTTCGGTTCTACAATGGCTGGTACACCGGCGCTGACCAAATATTTGGTCCGGAAATCGGGTACAGATTTTCGGTCACACATAATTACTGTACTCTGTTACTGTTAACAGTAATTATAATTATGTATGCCCAAAAATATAAATTGTTTTACAAAACAATTCACAAAAATAATAAATAGATAGATAGTGCAATGCAAGCTGGCCGAAACACTTGACGTTTCAGCCAGGTTGCACTCAAGGTAAATCATTTTCACCTAATCGTGTCACGCTACTTTCCGTTCATTATATTTTAAAAAATATCCTTAGCAATGTGTAAGTAACTTGTGAAAAGAAATACTATAAATGTCAAAAGAAATAGTCACATCTATGTGAGTAACTCAATAAGTGATTGATTTATTGTATAACTTATATATTCCTGATAACATAGAGATTCAAACATGGGAATTTTCAAAGAGTAATTCCAATGCTAAAACATCACTTGCAGTGTGAAAGTTAATAACAATGTTTCATGAAATTTTATGTATCAGATTGAATACCATAACTTGGCTGCTTAATTTGCTTCGTAAATTCAAGTGCAAAAATAAAAAAATATAAAATACTTTATATTGTAGTGCAGTATTTCTTTCAGAGAAAGTAAAAGTAATTGTAAGCAAACAAATTTTTCTTTTCTTTATAATATAGATTGAATTAAATAATAAGTTGTTAAATTAGTACATACCTTTGGGAAATATTAGTACAACATCAGTATGTTGTGTAGGAGTTGAATGAAGAAGTAGACGGCGAGGATGTATCAAGTGAGCTCCGAGCTGTCCAGCCATAGGCAGTCGACGGCGAAGTTCTCTTCCAGCTATTTGAACAATTCATTATATTAGCCTATCGACCTTCTAATAATTAACCGTTTAGTTTTTTACTTTATGAATAAATTTTAACAAAAATATCAAAGTTATCATTAATTTCATTTTAAACTTTTATTAAAGTTTTAATATTTTCTACTCTTTGTACTTCTTTGACACTATTTTTTTATTATATTTAAATAATCAGATGAACAAACAAATGTTACAAAGAAAATTCAAATTTAAAGCCATTTAGTCCCAAATTAAGCAAGTGAAGATTCCATTGTGACTGCATGATAGACAATGGATAACATACATATTATTATTTTTTTCCTATAAATACAGGTTTATAATATGCATACAAACAATGTTTTCATCACATAATATGGCAATGATATTCTAAGTGCCTGAATTGACATTGATGTATAATACAATTATGTATATATTGAATGCTCATAAAAAGTCTTGCAGTATCGTTCCAATTAAGGTTTTGTCAAAAGCCACAATCTTAATACATATAACACAATTTTAACAAATTCACAAAATTTTAATTGTTGTAATTCACTGTTTAATAAAACTTCAAGATAGATTAAAACGCTTAGGAAGGTAATGTATGCAGTAAAAGAGTTCAAAAATATGAAAGATATTTGTATAAGAACAAGTAAATAGAATTACGCACCACTGTCCAATTTGTCTTTAGCAAACTCTGCAAAAGATCTGTGCTCGTACGGAGTAGAGTGGGAACTGCTTTCATAATCTTCCTTTTCAGGACTCCCCATACTTCCATCTTCAACCTCCATCTCAAAAATATTTACCACAGTAACCGAGACAATAATAATAAACACAACTCCGTACGAAATGCGAAGACCTTCAGTTTCTTACATCATCGAATAATATAACTCCGGATCAAAATTTCACATAAAAATCTTCGCAATATCACAAGAAAAATAGTCTAAAGGTGCAAAAAAATATTACTTGAAGTTATTTTCATGATCTTGCGATAAATTTAGTATATCCCACTGTTTATTTACTGAATTACTATGCAGCTACAGGAAAAACACAGACGGCATACACTTCCAGGATCGTCAATAAAACTGACTTTGTTGACTGTCACACACAATTCAAAATTGATTTTTCGCCGCCATTTTCCAGGTGTACTGTGTTACCATTTCTTTAGCAGACCACTGTTTCTATGTAGAGTAGATATATAAAATTATTAGGTTATCGAAATCGAATCGAACATACAAACCTTCCAGAATCACTTTATCTATGTAAGAAACGAAATCAAAATCTGTTGCGTACGTTTAGAGATCTAAGCAAAATATATGTTAGGTACTATACAGGGGCAAACAACGGAAAGCGACTTATTTAATAAGTGCCAATAATAATCGTCTCGGACTGGACTGGAGGTTCAGGACACTGCATTAAGAAGTTTCAAGATTGAATCATTGCTCATATTATGACCACATCAACCACAAGTTTTGTATACCCACTTGTAACAATCTGCCGTTACAAAAGTAATAGGAATCACAGTAGCAAGATTTTTGCTGGACTTAATTCTTGCTATCTATAACTTAAAACTTTAAGAGGGTACATAAAGTCTCGGTAGCGCAGTGACTAACACCCCGTTTTTTATTCAAAAAGTAGTGGGTTCAAATCCTGGCACACACCAATGACTTTTTGAAATTTTCGGAAGTTACGTGTGATAAATATCGATGACTGACAACTTTGTGCCCGGTATGGCAATAGGTTTCACCACCTATTCCATTTGGGACGTAAACATAACGGCGAGACGAGGCTCAACAGCCGCTGCCAATAACTTCGGGTAACAAAGGCGTGAAGTTATGTTATGTTACATAAAGAACAAAATTAGTACAATCTAAGTGTACAGCACCATATCATCGTATTATAGATGCGCCTAAAACATACAGAAATTTTCCACACATTATTCACCGTAATTAAAGGTTACTCTAAAATATGTACACATACCAATTTGTTGAGAATTGTGACAACACTGTTACTGTTACTGGCCACAGAGTAAGTAAACACCATCTGATACAATTTACATTACATTCATTCAAACTAAATGTAAACGTCCGTCGAGTGAAACGAAATGCTCGTTATTTTGCGCGATAAATACGAGTTACAATGGACGTTTAAATAAAAAATTGTGACGGACTTTCTCTCAATTGTTAAATAGTGATCTGAGACGATTCACGGACGAATAAAACGGGTATAGCAGTTAATTTCGCCATTGTAATCCTGTAAAATTCAAAGGTACGTAAATATTTGACCTTTCTTTGTACTCGTGTAATCGTCGCAATTTTTGAAAATTGTGTTTCAGAATTGATTTTACACCGTGAAGACATTTGGTTACTTTTATTACGATTATTTTTGAGATTCATGTCGTCTTATATCGAATTATGTGCTGATATTTTAAATAATTTAACCCACTTTCACAAAAAAACAGCTGTTAAGTCGTCACACCTTACAACAGCTGATAGATGTATGTCACCGAACTGTGCATTTTAAAATAGTGTTTTCCGCAGGATTATAAAACAAATCACCTTGAATTGATGTAATTAAATCGATAATAGTTTTGGTCGGTAGTTACTGTGTTAAATTGAAATATTTTTCTAATAAAGTTCCAAATGAAAATTAGTCTACCATTTTATAAAAAAAAACGAATTTATATTTATCTCATAATTTGAATATAAAAACTAGTGCTGTTTGGTACAATTTATGTTAATGCAGTTGACTTTAGGAACTAAATTTCCTAACAGTAGATTGAAATAGTTTTGTAGGTGCTCAATATTTGGTAATCAATGTACATAATATATTTTTTCTTGTTTGAAAATATGTAAATAATGTTGTTATTAAATCTGTTCCTGGTCTTATTTTGTAATTTGTAGTGTGTTTTTATATTCCTTATTTGTGTATGCAGGTAGATTTATTTTTAAAAAATAATCTCTATATTTAAGAAAGGGAAATCTACCAGTTAATTGGTTTTTAAATCAGCCATATTAAACTGTGTGAAAATATTTAAATATGTTGCTTATTTGGCAAAATATTGATGTTTTTATAATTTTACAGGAATTAAAAAAAAACTATTTTATTGACACTTATATTGATTTATTTGCATACCCATTTATACTTAACTAACATATCTAAAAATTTTGCTCCCAAATGTTAATTTTTAACACTTTTATAACCATACAAGTAGAGGTCATATATTTTTGTTTTTTTTTTTGCAACCAGATGACCCCAGAATGGGGCAGTTTGCCTCTTCTTCCACTAAGGTGTGTGCTCGACCACCTCAGTATGGAGGATGCTATGGCAGCCATGTCCACTTGCCGCCACTGGAGAACTGCCATGTTACTCTATGAAGGACGGAAGTAAGTACCATTATGCCTACATTTGTTTAAAATTATGTATATCTTTAATATTTTAATGCAAAGTAAAGTAGATTTATTTATTTAACTTGTTCGTGTGTAGGGCCACTCCTAACTGATATAAATATTAATGCCAAACATGTATTAACTGCTCAATTGTTACTAGTATAGAAGTTGTAAAAAATTAAAATTATAAAATTGTGATTGGACAATGGACTCTGCCATTTATTACGTATAACCCCATATTCGTTCATACGGCGTGTCGACATAACACTCGCTGCTTACACTTTCGGATATTAAAGTCGTAAATTTACAACAGAAGGTCTAACTGCGTGAAAACGCATTTAATATCAGAAAAAATATGAAAATAAAGTGTGATATTTTTTCTATTAGTTCTCTACATCCTGTTTCCGTATTTTGGGTTAACGTTTTTGGCAGTAGGACATTTTTTTAACAAATTATAAATATATAAAAAATAAATAAATATTTTATTTGATAGCGAATATACTCACGAACATACACAAATAAAAAATATACTGAAAACCGAGTTATTGTGAAATTCGCCTCTTTCGAAACTTGATTAAAAATTACCTGTAATGGTTACAGGACAAAAAACCTTCTCTAATGACAAAATCAATACTCCGAAGTAGCATTATTATTTTCAAGGAACCGCAGTGCGTAGTCAGTGACAATGGAACGTTATTTTTAACCTATCACACATGGAGATTCTGTATTCTTACGGTCTTACATTCATATTCATACTTATGAATGTCCTACGAGTCTTAAAAAAACTGCTGAGCCCAGTTAAACGGCGTTAACGTTCTCTCAATTTACTTTTGATGATGTTTGATTAATCTTCTTTTTAATTAGATATGTACAATTATTTTACTCCATCATTCATATTATGAAAATCATTACATCGTATAAAACAAAGTCACTTTCCGCTGTCTGTCCCCTTATATGCGCATATATTTAAAACTACGCAACGGATTTTGATGCGGTTTTTTTAATAGTTAGAGGGTGTCAACAGGGTTGTTTTGATCTATAATTCATGTATAGTGTAGTAAAAAAAGTGATAATTTTCAAGATTTAGAACTTTAATCGCAAACGCTGCCTGAACCCTAAGTGATAAATCAAAACAATGTTCTACATTATTAAACACCTTCAAAAGATCTACAAAAAAGTCCGCAAGGGCATATGTCTATCTTTTAGGGATAACCCACAATTAACATTTTTATTTATTTACTTTTTACGAGAAATAATGGCTTATTTACGAAGCGATTTTAAACATTACAGCATTAATTTTCATCCAATTAAGTGTTTTAAATAGATTGTGCATGTAATATAGATGATCCTGGCCCTTTACAGCATGCAATTTAAACGAATATTTTCGAAGATATTGTAGTACATATTAACATAGCGGTACAGCAGTTAAAGCCGATAAATAGCACAAAATGAACCTCATGATATCCAAAATTTACTCATTTATTACTTTTGATGCGGAACAAAGTTCGCCGGGTCAGCTAGTTTACATGTAAATATATATATGTTGTCGGAAATTAATTTGCAGACTTTTTTAGTAATCGGTTAAAAAACAGGTAGTTCCTTACTGAATAATATACAGGATTTCCTTTTTACGACATGTCTACATATTTTTTTTATTGATTGCATGCTGCAACCAAGGTCTGTACCGTATCTTAAAATGCCAACTCTTACTTACATGCCAGACTAAATTCTGTTGACACATTATTTTGTAACTTCACGCGTTTAATATTTCAAGGTGTAGACAGCGGCAACTATCACTCGACACGCCGGATTAATTTTATTGTTCCATATCGTGTACAGTTTTGATAGTATTTTTTATGGGATTGGAGGGTAAACGAGTTGCACGTTTACGTGGGCTACCTGATGGTAAGCAACTTTTTAACGCCACTGATCGCCGTGGTACGTCGTCTGGAGGTCGGGTTTCTGGATACCTCTCTAACGAAACGCGGGACGAGGCACGTCACGCCACTATTTAGAGAGGTCGTGATTTTTTACCGATCGAGCCGGCCCATTCATGCAGTGAACTGCTAGACTTGACCACGGTTAGATGTCACGATAGTTATGACATCTTAGATCTAGAATCTCATTCACTTATATTTTTATTTGTTCATACGCAGGGAGATCTTGAAGTTGAGAGTGAAACAGAGAAGAAAGGCCACGTTCCTGTCACGCATATTCAGGAGATACACACGCAAGCTGCACATTTATTTAGACGGCAATCAAGAGGAGTTGGAGAAATTCATGAACTGTGTTCTCCCACAGTGAGTACCGACTTAGTTTATTTATATATATATAGCAAAAATTACTAGCGACCCGCCCCGGCTTCGCACGGGTGCGATGTTGATACTAAATACACTACAGGAAAACTTAGATCTTATTACGCATGTAAGCCTTCCTCTTCAATCATTTTATCTATTAAAAATACTGCATCAAAATCCGTTGCGTAGTTTTAAAGATTTAAGCGTATATAGGAATAAATGGACAGAGAAAGCGACTTTGTCTTATGATATGCAGTGATTATTCTAGTGGTCAGTGTAAAACCCTCAGAATCACTGTAACACACTCACCCTATTGGCTGTCGTTCTCTTGGTTAGTAGATTATTTATTATATAGCATGTTAGATGACCCGGCGAACTTTATTCCGCATCAAAAGTTATAAATGAGTAGGTTTTGGATTTATCATGTTTTCTTTTGTATATGAATGATAGAATGATAAGAATTACAGATATTATGAATACAAACCACCGCGTTAACACCGTCTATCTATTAAAAAAACCGCATCCAAATTCGTTGCGTAGTTTCAAAGATCTAAGTACATATATAAGGGAACAGACAACGGAAAGCGACTTTATTTTATACTATGTAATGACTAGCTAATGCAGCGAACTTTGTTCCGCTTAAAAAGTACTTTTACATCGTTTGCAATTAAAGTGCTAAATCTCGAAAATGTCACTTGTTCTGTACAACATTATACATGAAATAAAAACCACCCCGTTGATACCCTCTATCTATTAAAAAACTGCATCAAAATCCGTTGCGTAGTTTCAAAATCTGCATATAAGGGGAAAACAGCGGAAAGCGACTTTGTTTTTTAATATGTAACGAGGCCTACCTCAATAAAAGGACTACGGATCTGATTGTTATTCGACATATAAATAAAATTCCTTTTATCAAAATGTAAGTGAAAAAAGTAATCACCAATATTCGGTACTAGCAGACCGCGCGAACTTCGTACCGCCATATTTTATACATTTTCCACTAAAAATATTATTGCCGCAATCATATTAATACCCCAAAGCTTTCCTCATAAATGGACTATCTAACACAATTTTTTTTTCAATTCAAGATCCTGATACATACATACATAACTTCACGCCAGATCCCTTGCGGGGTAGGTAAACAGTACAAAGCGTCATAAGGCACGATTATCACACACCTTACTTGCTTAACTTTTGATATTAGCGACTAAAATATTAAGTTAAAATATTAAGCAGAAGGTCGACGTAAAGTGGCTCATGCCGCGTATCGTTCGGTGTGAGAGGTACCCGGAGGTCCACCTCCCTTCTCCATCCTTCTCCCTTAAAGGTCGGCAACGCAACGGTAACACTATAAGTGATGCCGGTGTCCATGGGCGGCGGAGGTTGCTTACCTTCAGGTGACACGCTTGCTCCTTTGCCCTCCTATCCCATAACAAAAATTATTATCAACTTCAATCAATAGCAATACCAGGGACTTTGTCAGAAGTTTTTTGTCAATCTTTAGTTTTTTTTAATACTACTTGAACCTTTTTTTTATTTGTCATTGTCGTCGATTTAAAAAAAAATCCTGGTCACCACATGTTCTTACCAGTATGGCTAACTCACAGTGAGTGTTTTTTTTTTATATTTTAAATAGCAGACCGCGCGAACTTCGTACCGCCATATTTTAGACATTTTCCACTAAAAAGATTATTACCGCGATCATATTAATACCTCAAAGCTTTCCTCGTAAATGGACTATCTAACACTATGTTTTTTTTCAATTCAAGTTCCTGATACATACATACATAACTTCACGCCAGATCCCTTGCGGGGTAGGTAAAGGGTACAAAGCGTCATAAGGCGCGATTATTACCCACCTTACTTGCTTAGCTTTTGATATTAGCGACTAACAACCTAGATATGATGGAAATAATGGCAGTTAAAATATTAAGCAGTTGAATGAATGCATGAATGGGCTTAACCGGTGAAATACCACCACCTTCCAGAAGATCGACGTAAAGTGGCTCATGCCGCATTTCGTTCGGTGAGAGGTACCCGGAGGTCCACCTCCCTTCCCCATCCTTCTCACTTAAAGGTCGGCAACGCAACGGTAACACTATAAGTGATGCCGGTGTCCATGGGCGGCGCAGGTTGCATACCTTCAGGTGACACGCTTGCTCCTTTGCCCTCCTATCCCTTAAAAAACATATTATCAACTTCAATCAATAGCAATACCAGAAACTTTGCCAGAAGTTTTTTGTCAATCTTTAGTTTTTTTTAATACTACTTGAACCGTTTTTTTTAATTTGTCATTGTCGTCGATTTAAAAAAAAACCTGGTTACCACATGTTCTTACCAGTATGGCTAACTCACAGTGAGTGTTTTTTTTATATTTTAAATGATGTCGATTTGGCACCTTGGTATTACTCTTATCAAAATAAATTCACTAAATTTTAAAAGGGATCACGATATAAAAAATGTAAATATATATATAGATGGGCAACTATGTGGTATGCAGATGTGTAACAAACTCGATAAGTCTTTATATTTTAGCAAAAGACGCCAAGATTGAGGTGCGTAGGAATATCTTGCGCTTCGTCCATATGAAGTTGCAATATTGTAAAGAATTATAGATAATATTATAATATCTGCGTGAAGAACTATCTGTAAACTAACTCTAGCTTTGACCCATGACTTTGGTTACATAAGTATGAACATATTTTTAAATCTTTTAATATTCGCGTTCCATATTACTTAGATATAATAAACGGAAAATAATGCGACACATTTAGGTAAACAACCAACAACAACCAGGCCAAAACGTCAAGCCAATAATAAAAGTAAGTATTTGTTTACCTACACTGAGTTCAATATACAAGAGGAGCAAACCTCATACAAATGCGTCAAAAAATGTGTGTCCACTTTTTAGATGCAATGACGTAGCTTTGAAACCACTAGACATTTAAAATTAAACATATATCTATCTCAGGCACACAAATCGCAAATACATTGCCGTCACTTTGATTAGACAAAGATGGCAATATAAATTTGCAATGGCGGTGTGGGGTGGCCAGCCCATGTGAAATTTTACCCAACTTTTTCAAGCCATGTACTCGTAAAAATTTAATAAATATAAATTCAATATTTTACTATTACTTATTAATTTCTTATCAGATGTATTACAAGATAACTGAAATAATGAATGGATCAACGATCTCTGTGTATTCCGTACTAGATCGGCTGTTCCGAAAAAAAATGGATCACACTCATCTGTACCTACCTAATTGTGTACACCTGCCTTAGAGCAGCGATTTAAAGCGCTGTAGTTAAGGTGTTACAATTAGGTACAGATACACAAAATAGTGAAAACGCTTGAGTAGTAAAATAATGTACTTACATTCATTATATTGAAAGGGAATTATTGTATTTAACGTGGACAGGGCCTAACAGCCGCACGGGTCGATCGATCATAAGGGAACATACCCATACTACGTGACCTATTTTTTAAGATTTTTCGACCCCTCCCTCCCATCGGTGACCACTCGTAGTATATGCCAAGACCCCCCCCCCCTCCCCCTTTAGTTTTCACGTAGTAATTCATAATTATGATTTTTAATCATTTCACAGGCAAAAATCGAAAAAAAAAAAATTTGGCTCATACTCGTCTTTATTGGATAAGACTGTATGCATACTTAAATTACTAGTGAATTATGTATTATGAAAAAGAACAACTTTAATTGTGAAAACATATTGCTGTACAGTATGTAATTTACAGTAACTTAATTTACGAACACAACAATTATTTTCTGTTTAATCACATTATTAATCATCTAGGTCGAAAAAATACGAGATTTCTCTCATTAAAATCGACTACGTGACAAAAACCTGAGCCACCCCCCCGCTCCTGTGACTAACCGTAGTATTTTAAAGACTCCGCTCCCCTCCCCCCTAAACGGGTCACGTAGTATGGGTACGGTCCCTAAAGTTAAGCAACGCTTGGCGCGGTCGGTCCGTGGATGGGTGACCATCTTATCGTGACGAGTTCCTCCGTGTTTCGGAAGGCACGTTAAATTGGTGGGTCCCGGCTGTCATTTGAACATCTTTGGCAGTCGTTACGGGTAGTCAGAAGCCAGAAAGTCTAACAACCAGACTTACCAAGGGGGATTGCGTTGCCCACGCAACTGGGTTGTGGAGGTCAGATAGGCAGTCGCTCCATGTAAAACACTAGTACTCGGCTGCACCCGGTTAGACTGGAAGCCGACCCCAACATAATTGGGAAAAAGCTAGGCACATACACCGCTGTGTAACATAAGTTTTGTATAAAATTGCCTTTTAGTCTCTTTTTTTTATGTCTGAGTGAATAATTTGCTTTCGTGATACAATCTTATTTTTAAGTATTTATTGATTATGGCATTTATTAATAAAAGCGAATGATCAACTTAAATTGACGATAAATGATCTCCCGGGTGCAGGTAGCCAGTCAGTTTCTTTTCTCAGCAATCGGATAATTTTCACCCACTTGTCACGGCGTGCTGCATCATTAGGCACCCTGCAGCGTTATTATTATAACAAAAAATATTTAAAATCTCCTTTTCCATAAATTAATAACTCTCCCACAATTGTGGGAAACTAAAACTAAGTTTTTAGTGGTATCACTGAAGCTAATTATGAAAATTCAACATTTTATCTATTTTACTGTATTTTAATATTAATGTAAACATTAATCTTACGTGTGGAAAGTAATTCCGGTTAATTTCTTATGGGTTTCCGATCTTGAATCGCACTCTTTTACTACGCATTTACCCATTTTGTACCTATTGTTATTCGGTTCGCGTCTGACAGATAACTGAATTGACATAAGCTTCGCATAAGCCTGTAGGCTTATGGCCAGTGGTCACACTTTGAGAAGGTTACTACAAGTCTATATCATATAGGTCAATGTTTACCTACACTTGTCGTGTTATTTCCCGTTTATCATAACTCTTAAATAGATCAAATTCTAATGTTATGTGTCAAAATAGACACGGGGTCACAGATGTTACAGGTTCACATCACCTATTAATTATTACAAAATAAATATACATATACCCCAAAAGACGATTAAATACTACAAACTCATTAGGACAAAAAGAAAAAAAGGTCTAAGAAAATTTAAAAAAAAATTACCGGCCAGCTATGAGCGGCGCTCATGACCGAGTCAGGCGGGTCTTCCGATCATAGATATGTGCGCGGAATATTTGCCTAAGAAACGTATACTTACATTTTGTATTTTGCGATATCTTTTGAATTAAATGTCCGAATTGAATCATTCAAAAAGTTCTAGAAAGGTATTGAATCTATCTTTATATTGAAGTAATTTATTTTGAGTAGAGTTAATACCAAAGTACAAAATAAAGAACTTTTAAAACGACCTCATTATAATTATTTTTAAAAATTCAAAATACACTTGTTGTGCGATAACTACAATAGTTAGATATATGGCGTCGCGGACTTTTCTGTCGAAAATTAGATGTTCTGTGAAAGTGTAGTACATTGTTTTGTTCTATAATCAATAGTTTTTGCAGCGTTCGCGATTTAAGAATTTTTTTCGGGTCTTTTTCTTACACCTTGGGTTACATTATTGAACTTATAGTAAGGATCCCTAATTTATTTGAAAATATAATATAGCCTAAAGCCTTCCTCGATAAATGGACTATACACCAGTGAAAGAATTTTTGAAATCGGACTGGTGGTTTCTGAGATTAGCGCGTTCAAACAAACAAACAAACAAACAAACTCTTCCGCTTTATAATATAAGTATAGATTAGCAAAAAAAAAGTAACAAAACCATGAAGTTTAAATTCTCGGTTGTCAGAATGATTATGAATGAAAAAAAAAAAGAAACTAGTGCTGCAATAAGTGTTGTGCAATAAGCAGAGTGTATTGGAACGTGTTCAATCGATACTCTAACATTAGTGATGTAACATCAATGGCACAAGCGAAGTGGAGCCATCGCAGTCAATTACAACGAAACAATATCGTAATAAATGTGATTTAAATAAATAACAATTACATATTAGGTAGGTATTAAGTATGTATTTGACATAAGTGTCGATGTCAGCACAGCTCTCTATTTCAGAGTTGCTGAATTTGTCTTTTATTATACCTGTGTTTAAGTTAAATATCGATGATTCATAGAGTAGTTGTTGTCAGTTTTTAATTAGTCCGCAACTCCGCAATTATCAGTCTGCGTATTTTTTTTTCACATTCTTACAGACGTAAGATTATTAAGAAAACCGATAACCCCAATGCCTCTTTTTTAGGTTTTACCTCAAGACAACCTCTAAAAGAGCGTGGGTTAATGAGTCTTCAAATAGATTCGGAGTTATACAAAAAAAAAAAAGTTTTATTATCTTTTTTAGTCAACATCAACTTTTCTATAAACAATTTAAACATAACGGCTAGACGAGCCTTTACAGCCACTGCCTACACCTTCGGGTAGAAAAAGGCGTGAAGTTATGTTCTGTTAATTTAAACATACAAACACGAATGTTCTAAACATTTATTTTAGGTATAGATTATGTAAATAAATACAGTTATTGTTATATGTATGTCACTATATTTTTATCTTGCTAACGCGGAACAAACTATTTATTTTCGGAAGGAAGAGATAACCACTCCGGCCGCAAATAAGCAAAATATAGTCTAAAATGTTAACATTTTTGCGTCGAAAATTAAACAAGTACTGAAATTTGTATACGTAACTTAACAACATAATTTCACGCCTTTTTATACCCGAAGGTGTTGGCAGCGGCTTACGGTTACGTTCCAAATAGGATAGGTGGTGACACCTATTGCCATACACCGGACACAAAGTTGTCAGTAATCGATAATTATCACACGAAAAGAATTCTAAGAATGCATTGGTGTGAGCCCGACATCTATCCTACGACTTCTGAATCAGAATTGGGGAGCTCCATCACTGGACTACCGAGACTTGTTTGCTTGTTTAATTTTCTAATTTTAGATTTTCTACGACCTTATATATCTAGGTCATACAGATTTCTTGCCAGCGTTGGTAGCGCGACAAAGCTGTAAATAACGCTGACTGATACGGGCAATCATTGATAATAAAATCATTAAGTTGTCTTCATCATATCATATGGGTGATAATAGTTTTTTTCGGCCTTCATGCTCGTAAGTGAAGGCAGCATCAATATTTCTCATCATTTTCCTGCACTTATCCCGCTCTAAGTGGGTGCGGCACAATATTTCATCCTTTCGAACTACCCGTGTTGTCCAAAGATTTGGCTGTGGTTTTATGACCGGCCGCCTACCTGACGTCAATCCTCCTTGGGAATGTATGGTTGTTTATCCCTCGCCAGGAGGGAAAAAAAAATGCTGAATGATTCTTAGTCAGTTTTTACGGTTGCAACTCTGCAACACCTTTACTTTGAGAATGACGCTCTATTTAATTCTGTCTGTCAACCTCTTCCTAGTTGAACATGATCAAAATGTTATTAGTATGTATGTCAATTCGAACTTGAGACCTTACAAACGACGGTTTAATGGCTGAACCACTATAGAGATGAATATTTGTCTCATGATACTTTACACTTGTTCGCAAACGTCCAGTTGTGACCTACTTTCACTTTAGACCCGTTTGTCTCAATTTAAATAAATGATAACGTAATGATGACGTCTATATTACCTACAGTTGTGTTTACATTTTACCGGTGTACAGACGGTCCCGAGTTCGAGGTATTCCAAGTTCCTAACACACGTTAATGATGTTACGTATTTCTTTTTGATGGAAAAAATGTGCCCGAAAATACAATGCTAAGGAGAAGGAGTGTGTAGTAGATTGCCAGAGTGAAGTAAAATTACAGCATTGCCCATCTTCTGGAGCAACGAGTCTTTTCGGAAAATATGTGTAGATATTTATATATGATCCATATGGAGCCCAATCTTTGGCAATAAGTTTCACAACTTATTCTATTTGATATCTAAAAATTCTGCGCGTCGACATGTAACTATCGCTGGCTATACTTTAAGATATAAAAAGGCGTGAGGTTTCAAAAGAAAATTGCGATTAATACTACTGCCTGCACTTTCCGGTATTGTCAGTGTGTTGATATTTTTGTTTCTATACGTCATTTGCACACGTTTGTCATCAAAACAATATTAATAAGCGTGAAATTATTTTTACGCTTTTGTTAAATTTGTAGTGTGAAATAAGGCTTTGTATACACGATAGATATTATCCAAGAAACATTTTTTTCATGAAAAATGTATTTTTTTTTCCAAGTCTAAGTCCACGATTGACTTAGCTGATCTCTCTCTTATTTTTGTCGTACTAACAACAAAGGTATAAATTAGAAAAAATGTGTCTTTGAAATATTATTTCGTTTGTTTGTTAGTTTAGGTGTCTCTACTGAAATTAACATAATCCTTATCAACGCAACTAATCTAGTTTTGATTTTAATATCAATTATGTCTATTGAAAAACCGTGACCTTTTTTCACGACATTCCCTTACAGTACTACCTCTTAGTATCGGTAGTCTAGTGGCCGAGCTTCCCGCTTCTGACACAGAAGTCGTCGTTTCCATTCCGGACTCACCACGATGATTTCTCGGAATTCCTTTTGGCAGCTATGTGATAAATATTGATGACTGACAACTTTGTGCCCGGTGTTATGGCAATAGGTTAGCCATCTATACCATTTAGGACGTAGCGTAACGATTTGGCGAGTCGAGGTTTTAACAGTCGCTGCGTACACCTTTGGGAAGTTTCGTTTACTTACGTCGATATGATGTGCACCCAGCTTTATCGTCGTAGCTGATGTTTTTTGATAACATTGTCGTCCATTCGTAACAGTTAGTTATTATGCAATACTTTCTTTATATCGTATACTTGTGAAATTAACTTAATACTCATTATGAATTAAACATAAGCAAAAGTAACTCGGTTACGTACCTAATTTAAATAATGGTTCATTATTTTGTTTGTGTTTCAGCGTAGATTTAAACTATACCTTTTTTTGTATTAAGTATTCATCGAACTTGTAGAAATTTAAACGTAATATATTCATTACTTTGTGCCCGGTATGGCAATAGGTTCGCCACCTATTTCCATTTGGGACGTAAACATAACGGCGAGTCGAGGCGTAACACCCACTACCTACACCTTCGGGTAGAAAAAGGCGTGAAGTTATGTTGTTGTGTTATGTTTTGACCGACTGCGTGCGTGAAATTTTGCATATGAATCTTTGTTGTACACTCGTGCGGGTGCGATCAGTCGGAGCGCACGTCACAAGTAATAGTAAACATTTATAAATACACTTATTTTACAACTACCCACATGGTAATTTTAAAATGTGATAATGGCTAGTTTTGAGCGATCTTTAAGCTATAATACGATTATAAATGATTTAGAAAGTGAGCAAAGTGATAAACAAGGAGTAAGCATGGATGATGTAGAAAGTGTTGAAAAGGGAATTTCTGTGGGGGGAAAGAGAGGAAGAGAGGATAGCGAAGAGGATAAGGAAGATGTAGAAGAAGATAATGAAGGATTCTCTACAGTCGTTAAAAGAAAACCAAAGCGGTTACACCGCAGTTCAGTTGAAAATAACAAACAGATGGTGAGAGATTCAGATACATCATCAACATTTGGGGTTAGCTTGTCGTCTAAACAAGTACTTCCTAAACAGTTTGGTTTAGCAAAACTTTTGATAGCTGAAGGGATAAGCAATATATTGAAAGTAATATTTAAAAGTCCTTACAAAGTTAATATTATTTTTGAACGTAAAGAAGATTCTGAGAAATTACTTAACTGTCCCAGGTTTAATGAGTCAGACTTTAAATGTCAAAGTATGAATGAAGTTAACCTCTCCTATGGTGTAGTGAGAAATATAGATTTAGATATTGAAGAGGAGGAAATAATTGAACAACTTAAGTGTGAATACCAAATTGTTTCTGCAAGAAGACTTAAAAGATTGGATGACAAAAATAAGTGGATCAATAGTGCTGTTATCCGCTTAGCGTTTAAAAGTTCATCATTACCCTCCTATGTTACGGGATATGGTTGCCGGTTTAAAATCGACCCTTACGTTTTCCCTGTCACTCAGTGCTCAGGATGTTGGAAATTTGGACATACAAAAATGAGATGTCCCACAGGAAAAATAAAATGCCCAAAATGTGGTCAGAATCATGAGAACTGCGACACCAAACAACTTGTATGCCTAAACTGTAAAGGACCACATATGTCTCTTGATAAAAGTTGCCCTATCTTTAATAAAGAAAAACAGATTAAATATATAATGAGTGAGAATAATTGTACATATAAAATTGCTCTAAACCTACGTCAGCAAAACATAACATCACAGAAACACACAGATGTACAAAAAATTGGGAACACATATGAAAAACAACAAACATCTAGAGATACAAATAATTACAAACAAATTGAAAATGACGTTACGACACCACTAGAGCGTAATAAAAATATTATAAATAATACAAATGACATAGACAAAGACGAAGCAAATGTTAGTAGGGAAAAATTAAGAAATAATCAAAGAATAAATAATCAAAAAATATCTCCAGATTTAAATAGAGAAGAGTCATTGTTTAATCAAGAATCATTTGTATCTGAACGCAGTATAAACACAAATAAAGAAAAAAAATCTCCATCAATCGAAACTTTATACTATAAGATTAAAGAGATTGTTTTTGCAGATGTGACTTTTAAAGAAAAAATTTATATGGCTGTAAGACTTATCATAAAGGAGATCACTTCATTTGTAATGACAACAATAAGAGATGGAGATTTGGTAAAAAAAATATTTGACGTTGAAGACTGGACAAACTCTAATGGATAGACTACATGATTTTAATATAAACATCACACAATGGAATGCACAAAGTTTGAAACCGAAATTGCCTGACTTTGAACTCTTACTTAATAGAGAAAAAATACATATAGCAGTGATAAGTGAAACTTGGCTGTCAGCTGACTATGACTTAAATATAAAAGGATATATTACATATCGCCACGACAGGAGTGATGGTTATGGCGGGGTGGCCATTGTATGCCATAAGTCTCTTAAATCGTATGTAACTCCCATAAATAATTGTAATTCTGGAATAGAAATAATTAGCATCAAAATTGTTAATTGCAAATCCCTTCATACTGTGATTTCTATATATTGTCCATCATCTATTCGTACTACACAAGCAGATTGGGATAACATATTTTCAGAATTTTCCTCTAAAGCCTTAGTTTTGGGGGATTTTAATGGTCATCATTCTAATTGGTCTAACAGAATTGATGTGAGAGGCAATCAACTTTTTGATAGTTCTATAAATAATAACTATATTTCACTAAATGATGGTAAACCGACCAGGGTTAAGTTAGTTGAAAGAGTCATTCAAGAAACGTCACCTGATATATCCTTTTGTACCACAGATCTAAGTGCCAACACCACATGGCACGTATCCAATGAAAATCTGGGTAGCGATCATCTATTTATTAATATATGTGTAAAGTATAAAGATTCCCTTTCTTACACTACAAAAAGGAATTTTAAAATGGCTAACTGGGCTAATTTCAAAACCACATTCACAAATTTAGTTTCTGTAAATAATACATCTTTTCATAACGTGCAAGAAATGTATAATCATTTTATAATATTAATTAACAAAGCTGCAGAAAAAAATATCCCTTTGATAAAAATTTGTACTAATCCTACCAGTAAATTTATCCCTAAGAACTATTGGAATATAGATATCTCAAAAATAGTAGCACAACGTAGATTAGCACTGAAACGGTTTAGACGAAATCCAACTCCCCAGAATTTAGGACAACTTAAAACTAAAATTGCTGAAGCCCAACGCATGATCAGACGAGCCAAGTCCCAGAGCTGGCATAACTTTTGTGACAATATTGATCACACAACTTCTTTGTCAAACATGTGGCGAAAACTTAGATGGATGAAAGGTTTCAGACATTCCATGTCTTACATTTCAGACCAAAGTAGAGAGGAGCTATTAAATTCTCTGACACCTGATTTTGTCCATGACCCGCCTAAGACTTTTAATTCCTCAAATCCCACATTGGAGGCAAACTTTTCTCTGCACGAAATGAATGTCTGTATTAAAAGTAAAGATACGTCTCCGGGGCAGGATGGTATAAGTTACAGCATGCTATACAATTTACCAGACGTAGGAAGACAACTATTACTTCAAATATATAACCGGATATTCATTTCTGGATTCATTCCTATCCAGTGGCGAGATATAATAATTGTTCCAATACCCAAGTCTGACCATTCTAAACTTCGACCTATTGCCTTAATTTCTTGTATGTGTAAAATTTTTCATTTAATGTTAACAAAACGATTAGAATGGTACATAGAGAATAAATGTATATTATCACGAAACACAGTTGGATTCAGAAGGAATCAATCCAGTCTAGATTGTCTCGCTCAACTTATTACTAATATACAGATTGGATTTACACATAACTTACCAACTTTGGTGTGCTTCCTAGACATTGAAGGTGCTTATAATAATGTACTTATCTCGAAAGTAGTAACTACCTTAGATGAGCTACAAGTTGGTTCCAAGATATGCAACTATCTTTGGGAATTTTTAAAAGAACGCCATCTCCAAATTCGATGTGAACATAATGATATTGTTAGATGGACAAATAGAGGCATTCCACAAGGAGATCCCATATCACCTTTGCTTTTCAACATTGTTACTTTTAGAATATGTCAAATCATTCAAGAAGTTACTGTTTGCCAGTACGCAGATGATTTTATTTTGTATGCTAGGACTGATAATCTAGATGATAGTGTCTCTGTTATGCAAAATTCTTTAAATTGTGTATTAGCCTTATTGGAGAATTTAGGCCTTGAATTGTCAGATTCCAAATCCAAATACTGTGTATTTAGTAGGGCCCGTAAAAGAAAACAAATACAAATTCATGTAAAAGGAACACTTTTAGAATCTGTGGATTGTGTTAAATATTTGGGCATCTGGTTGGACCGGTCTCTTCGCTGGGGTAAACATATTAACGAAACATGTGCAAAATCCATGAAATTTCTTAATCTTTTAAAAGCATTAGTAGGCTGTGGTTGGGGTACACATCCACTCCACCTCAGAAAAATCTATATCACTCTAGTAAGAAGTAGAATAGATTACGGTTGTTTCCTTTATGATAACGCAGCTAAATGTCATACTTACAAACTAGATAAATTACAAAATCAAGCGCTTAGGGTTATTGGAGGATTTATAAAGACAACTCCCATTCATGTCATGGAGAGTGAGGTAAGCATCCCACCCCTTTTTATAAGAAGATTTTACCTTTGCATAAAATTTAACCTCAAAATTCATTCACAGTCCAATAGCATTAACAACATTTTAGTTTCCCAGCTTCATGATATCCTTGATAACAGATATTGGTATAATAAGAAAAAACCATTGCTAGCAACAACTCTTCATGAAATACGACCGTACCCTATAGCTTCTTCGTATCCAATTGAAATGTTTACATTGGTCACCTGGATGTCTAACATTAATTTAAAAAACATATTAAACGAGTCCTTGCACAGCCTTAAAAACCCCAAATCGTGTTATGAAATGAATACAATTAAAGTAGAAGTTTTACAGGAATTACATCAAAAGTACCACGATCATTATTGTTTATATACTGATGGATCCAAATCTTCAAATGGCACCGGTGCCGCATATTACGACTCTGTATCCAAAACCCACGGTATTTATCACTTAAATAACGATTTATGTATTATGACTGTCGAGTTATTTGCAATATCCCAAGCTTTACGTTACACTAATGCTCTAGATAACCACAAAATAGTTATCTTCACAGATAGTCGAAGTGCTATTCTCCATATTGCTCGGTGTGTCTCTGGTAGCAGAGGTAAACCGATAGCATATACCATTCTAGAACAAATTTGTGTAGCTAAGAACAGAGGCTTGGATCTGACAATTCAATGGATTCCTTCCCACATAGGATTGTATGGGAATGAGGAGGCTGACAGATTAGCAAAGCTAGCTGCATGTGAGGGATCTGATATAAGTTTATTACCAACCCACTCCGAAATTTTAATTAAATTTAAAATAAAATGTCGCGATATGTTTAAAGAATATTTCAATGAAAGATCTAAAAGTAAGGGGATATGGTACAAAAGCATACAAAGCGAGCCTCCTCATGTGCCATGGTTTTTAAATAGTAAATTAAGTAGACGTCTAGTTGTTACTGCTTTGAGGTTACGTTCCGGACACATTCCTAGTAGAAAATTCGCTTTTCTGATGAAGAAAATTAATTCACCCAATTGTGAACAGTGTGGTGTACCTGACGACGTAAATCACCTACTAACGGAGTGCGTCCGGAATGTTCATATTAGAAACTATATAATCGATAAATTTAATGTGAATGTCAGAGATATCGGAATTTGGAACAGCATCTTATCTGCGCCAAATTCTGAGGCAGCGAGATTATTATATACATTTAAAATAGCTTAAGAGTAGATTAGTTAATTTATAAGGTACAATAGGATTGTCATTGTCTAATAGGACAAAAATCCTTTTATTCAATAAAGATAAAAAAAAAAAAAAAAAAAAAAAAATCTTTGTTTGCGGCTTGAATAGTTTTTTTTAATGGGATAAGCAACCAACGCCGCCCATGGACACCAGCAACACATATAGTGTTACTGTTGCGTTGCCGACCTTTAAGGGATAGGGGATAGGAAAGGATGGGGAAGGGGGGTGGGCCTCCGGGTACCTCTCTCACCGAACGAAACGCGGCAGGAGCCACTTTACGTCGGTCTTGAGAAGTCGTGGTATTTCACCGGTCGAGCCGGCCCATTCACGTAGTGAACTGCTTGGCTCTACCACTGTTAAAAGTTTTGCTAGTTTGCTTAACTCTTAATTACTTTTGCAGATTGTTTAAGTCCAGACAATCTATTTCAATAATCTCGATCTATATAAATATGGTAATATCGATTGAATAATTTGATTTCTTGTAATAATAGGTGGCGTAACCTATTGTCATACGTCAGCCAGGATTTTGTTAGTCACTTATTCATCACAAATTTCGAACTTGCGACTTCTTAATCTGAAGTCAGAGTGCTAAAATGATAAAATTCAATGAAATGAAATGAAGCAGACATAATAATATGATGATTATTCAATATACATAACTTACAGAAGAAAATTGTGTTTATCAAACATTGTCCCAATGAATCAGGGCATGACATCGCATGACGCGCAAGCCATGCCTGAATCGATAAACAGTCAATGAATTCAGTAACATTTCAGAAGGAAATTATTGTAAAAAGTATTTCCTTTAACTCTTATTTAATGGTTTAGGTTTCATCATGTAACTTCACTCTTTTTATTGAGGAAGGTGTATGCAGCGGCCGTTATGCCTCGAGTCGCCGAGGATTTTTTCTTTGCCGGTTGCCGTTACTTAAACATATATACATAAACATAACTTCACATCTTTGTATACCCCAAGGTGTAGACAGCGGCTGTTAAGCCTCGTCTCGCCGTTATGTTTACGTCCCAAATGGAATAGGTGGCGAACCTATTGCCATACCGGGCACAAGGTTTTCAGTCATCGATATTTATCACACATAACTTGGTAAATTAATTTCGAAAAGTCATTGATGTGAGCCAGGATAAGTGAGAACCCGCTACTTCTTGATTCAGAAGCGGGGTGCTCGACCACTGGACCGGATGTGCCATTACTTGCAAATGAATCGGGCACACTTTTTTCAATAATTTATATTAATCGCGTATAACTCCCAATTTATTTCCTTCCTTCGTTTCCTTTCCTCACAATGGATTCAGCCTCATAAGGAAAAGGTAAAATGTCGAGCTTTGTTTTAATAACATTTGGCGTTCAGAGATTTTCCACTCAGCTGCCAAGGACAGTATATTCTCTCACTCTAAAGAGAATAGTGTATTATATTATCAGACGTGGTCTCATCTCTCTCTCCACTCCACACCCACTGATGTATACCATGACGTATCTCGACCGACTATTTGCTGGGTGGTTCATTAAACAATGACGTCAAAGCGTAGCTGTCATCTTGTTTTTATTTAATACATTCACGCATTTTAATAGCTCTAGGCGTAGGCAGTGAAATAAAATATTTGGCGTAATAGTAGGCGCGTTTATATATACCATAATTTGCTTGATATATACGTAAATTAGGGTGTCATGTTTTTTGTACGCTACGGACTCCGCACCCGCTCAACCGATTTTAGTCAAACTTTGCACGCTGAGTTCAATTTTATCCAATTTGAATGGGAAAATGGTTTGCAAATATTTTTACTTTTAGTTCCAGATAGAAAAACTATGTCCTATA
Source organism: Euproctis similis (assembly GCA_905147225.2). Classification (NCBI taxonomy): domain Eukaryota; kingdom Metazoa; phylum Arthropoda; class Insecta; order Lepidoptera; family Erebidae; genus Euproctis; species Euproctis similis. The sequence goes on from LR990106.1 coordinate 22,408,981, forward strand.
TCTGCCTATCCGTTCTCATATCGTTGGGATATTCCCTGATGGATATCCATAGGATAATGGTATTTTGTTTCCATTCACAAGCAAATACGGAATTTTAATCCGAAAGAAGTAGAAAATAAAATAAACTGAAATAATTATTCAATCTGACAAAAACAAGTACTCGCGATCCAGCATCTGTCAAAAAAAACTTTTGTTTTTGTTTGTAATTAATCAAGCGTTAAAATAATTAACTGCTTTAAATTATTTAAAATACTTTAATGCCATTAGAAACTTTTTTCAGAACAGACATGCTCTATATTTATTATTCATTTTTAAATCAGGATTTTGGACAGAAAGGGCATATCTCGATAATATACTGCTTAAAGGAAGGAATAATATTTTTCCGTTTTTCTTCAGGACAGGAGAGCATAAGCTAATTTAAAATTATGTTCTATATAACATATCCCATAAATATGTACCCTGACAGCTGCTGCCTACACCTTCGGGTAGAAAAAGGCGTGAAGTTATATGTTATGTACCCTGAAATGTCATTGAGAAACGACATAGTCTCTTTCACCTGAACGCGTAGACGTGGTTAAGGGTATTCGTAACATAACGACGAGAGGTAAGATTTGTGTGTAAAAATAGAACATCCAGGGCGTACTCGTACAACGCGTAGGCAGAGAATCCTGGTCTCTGTGTAGGTGTAACTGTATTAGAATACTCCCACGGTGATTCGGAGAGGTTTCACCAACTATTAGAAAGGTTATTTTAGGACATGTTAACAGATTATATATTATGCGAATATACAACAAGGCTTCTTTTATACATAGATTCGGTTAGGAAGGTAAAGAATTAGGTATCAAAGATGTTATTGAAAGCTCGTCTGTAAGAGATCGCTGTAAGCGTACTTTGTAGTTTGTACCTGCCTGTTTATAAGCTTTAAGCTCTTGTTTATTATCTTTGTGCTGTACAATAAAGTTTATTCTATTTTATTATTGTATTATTTGACCACGTAGACATATTATGTTTATATACTTTAGAGATACTTGGAAAATATTTGTTTCCATCGTGTCTATTTCATGATTACATAGTATAAAACGAAGTCGCTTTCCGCTGTCTGTCCCCTTACATGTTTAGATCTTTGAAACTACGCAACGGAATTTGATGGGGTCTTTTTTATTAGATAGAAAATGTCAACGGGGTGGTTTTTAAGTATAATTCAGGTATGATGTAGCAAAGAAAAAGTGATAATTTTTGAGATACAGCAAATTTACTTTTGATGTGAGACAAAGTTCGCCTGGTCAGCTAGTAACCAATATAACGCAACTGCACGCCTTTTTCTACCCGAAGGTGTAGTTTGCGCCTGTTAAACCTCGAACCGCCGAATAGTTATATCTCAAATGGTATAAGACGACGGAGTATATACGTATGTACATACCGGGCTCCGGCACACATAACTATCGAAAAGAATTCCGACAAATCATCGGTGTGAGCCCGGAATCCATCTCACAACTTTTGAATCAGAAGCGGAAAGCTCGACCAATAGACTACCGAGACTGTCTATTTCATGAATTTAGTAACTTCTTGAATGCCGGAATTGTATAGATATATAGCTTATAGAAGAACTTTAGACCATTTTCAACGTTGATGTCGTAAGACTTGTCTGTAATTTTGATGAAGAAACAAAGTTTCAAAATATTTTGTTAGATTTTATTTAAATTCGTCTGATCACTTGTGCCGTTTAAAGAGGAACGACGTTTTATTCCTTTGTTCATTTAGTCAGTTCATTATATGTAGTTAATATTAATCTTACTAGGAATTCATCCGGCTAGTTAACAGTGTTCGGTATTATAGTAGATGTTTATATTAGTAGGATGTGATAAGTAGTGCCAAATAATAAAATTCATACACACGTTATGTTGAGTACCTTGTACAATGTACCTTATACCTTATATAAGTAAGGGAGTTTCTGGGTATAAAACTCTTTTCTGTATTTATTTGTATATGGTGCCTTCAATCCGAGCTCAATTCAATTTCGACAATAAAGCACTTGCGTAAAATGAAGTTTCAGATACTTTTAATGGCTTCCCACCTTTCAATGTTCTGCCAGTTTATTAATATAGACTCTTTACGAAATTAAGAAAAACGCGTATTTTCGTTTCAAATGAAAATGTTACAATATTATTTTATGTCTTCTTTGTAAACACCGTAAAGTATCCCTGAAGTTATTATTTTTTTTTTTAATAATATTTTTATTTGGGGCGTTTGAGCTCTACCAGGGTGGGGATAATTACAAGTTCAATAACATTATTTAATATTCGGCAAAATTTTGTATCTTTTATCGGGAGTTAAAAGATTATTCTTTTTACTTATAACTTCAAGCCCTTAAAGCTAGTACGTCGAGCAGCGGCAATACAGCGATTTTTGAAGTGAAACTTCTAATGTCTCGTGCAAGAGCGTTTAACGCTTTTAACGCCCCCTTGCGGCCCTGCCGGGGCAATATATATTAATATATTAAAATACTTTATACATCGAAGTATATATGAAGCTAACTTTTCAATTTGTTAAGCTTGAATTTTAATAGTACACAGACATCTAGTGGCAAGTGGAGGTACTATAATTGATTTGAAATATCAATCATATATAAACCCTACGGTAGTGAAACCATAGCGCGATTTAATAAATTGGGGTGTTGCGAGTTGCGACATCTATGACCGAAAATGTAAAAACATATTAATAATAAACATTAAACAATCGTGACCGTAAGGTTCTCCACTCTATTTGTTTGAATTTATTAAAAAATTTCAACTATATACTCCAACTGTACGGTGGGATAGGAGTACTATTGTTCTGTGATAAGTGTAAAACTGATCAACGTAAAAAACAGTGCATAACGAGTGACGATGAATTAATTTTACTCCGTGAAAGATAATACGACAAAGAGCTTGTGCTTATACTAAAATTAGTCGTGATTAGAACAAATATATTACTTGTTACTGGATATACTTACGAATATTTTGGTAATTATAAACTTATAAATTCTATTTTCTTTTTTAATTCATCACATTTAAAATTTTGCAAAGAATATCTAAACAACATTAGCTATTAACAGTTTTCCCTATAGGCATGCAGGAACATAATTACTTTGTTTTGTAGGAATATTAAATAAAAATATGTTATTTATCAAGTAACTTAATGTAGGTATAATTTTTACGTTTTAAAACCGCTAAGGATGATATTATTAACAGTCGTGGAGCCAAGCAGTCCACTGCATGAATGGGCTCGCTCGCCCGGGAAATACCACTAGCTCTCATTCACAGATAGTTTTAATGCTTTTTTTGGGTCTTAAATAAAAGGGCTTTTCGATAGTATCTTGAAAAATGTGACGTCATTCTAAATCCAATATTGCGGAATAAGTATTATAATGCATTTTTACAATTTAATCCTTTAGCCGCCTCAGCCAATATCGGAATTCTTGGTGTCGACTTGTCGAGTGACGTCCAATTTCGCGGTCATCTGGAGGGCAAGGCCAAATTGGCCTCAAAAAAGCTTGGTGTGCTCAATAGAGCGGGACGGTATTTCACGTCAGGTCATCGCTTGCAACTGTATAAAGCGCAAGTCTGGCCACGCACTGCTCCTATATGATACCAGCTGCCGGCAACGGTATTCCCGGACCGCTACAACCTTGGAACCTTCAAGAAACGAGCGTATTCCTATCTTAAAGGCCGGCAACGCTGATGCGACGCCCCTGGTGTTGCGGAGGTCCATGGGCGGCGGTGGTCGCTTTCCATCACGTGACCCGCTCGCTCGTTTGCCCCTTTTTTCCATAAAAAATATGGGTATCAAATTGGCTTGAGCTTTGGGGAGTACCTAAATGAAAGAATAATGCGACGTTGAATATGGCAGATCCTCTTAAATAGAGGAGTTATTACCAAATTCGACCCAGACCCGTATTAAGATTTATACTTGAGTGGGGATCGAACCCGCCAATCTCCGTTCCACAGTCGGTAGTTTTACCAATGCACCTCGAGGCCCGTCGTAATTTAAGTAAGATGTGCTCTTTAGGCTGGGAGAATGGGCAGCAGCATTCTCTCTCAACAGGATAAAGCCTACCGTGATCGCCAACCCGCCTGCCAAGCGTGGCGATTATGGCAAAAACCCCCCATGAGTGAACGGACCGGCGGTCCGGACGCTCTATGGGGGAGGCCTGTCCAGCAGTGGACCTCAAAGGGCAAATGATGAATGATGTCCTCTTTTTAAATTAAGCGTGTTATAAACGTATGTTTGTTACAAAGTTTCACTTCTATAGCGCGGAAGGACTCCACGCGAATTTTTTTTTATCACGTCGAAAAGATGAATATAATTTATTTACAATAATAAGAAGAAATAAATTCATTACATTATTTACAATATAATACATTTAAAAACTAGCTGTAATCAAATTTCTCCGCATCACGGTCTACTGGCAGCGTTGCCACCACAGAAATAGATCAAGATAGAACGGCGAATAGGCGTGGCAAGCGTGCCAAAACCATGCACTATATTGCATGCTTTTCGAAACTCGCTCTCATTACGCAACGAGCGTTCCTGCCATGCGTTCAGGACGTAAAAAAATAGATAAAACGTCACATATATGCCTTATTATGCTGTGGCAAATTGTAAAAACAAAAGTAGTGAATCAAATATGAAAAAAGGAAATATTTCGTATGATCAGTAAGTACAGAAAATCAGTAGAAAGTATTTTTTTGAGATTATAAATTATTGTTTTACTTTTACTATGTTCAATAATTACGATCACAAGTTGTATATTTTTTCGTTATGATAAATATCCATTGCTGTCCGCATTCAACGCTCGTATACAAAAACCATTGCGCGCATTAATTATACGCGTAATGTACGTCGAATCGAACGAAATACACAATACACCTGCCAGTTGATCGCTGCGTCTGTTAATCGCTGTGATTCGAATGTTAGAGATGGGCACTCCATGTATCGTTGAGTCTTAGGACTTATCGATAAATTAATTCAATAATAATTTGAGTATCAGCTCATGTCTTGGTTTGTCCCTACTTTATTCTAACACCACAAATTTCAACCAAAGTGATTCGTAATTACATTGGCAGCAGTTTATTTGACAGTATAAGTTTTCACCAATTTGACCAATCGCCGATGGAAAATCATCTCGTTGTTCTCAAACGGGCAGTAACCGAGGTATATTTAGACGTTCGGCTTCGTTATTTAACCAGGACTGTGAGGCCAACCCTTACCAAAAGGCAAATATTTAATAAATATGTATAGTTTCAAGGACAGTAAAATATTTATAATCAAATTTTATATACTGTTGGAAAAATATGTTTTAGGTTTTAATATGTCGGATTAAAGTATTTAACATGTTTTACTTTCTATGATTATCGTTACACAAAATCAATAAAGTTGGTAAAATATAAAAATAATAAAATTAACACACGTTTCCGATATTAACATCGATAATCTAATGTGTGTGTCTCCTAACTAGTCGCCCCGCTCACAATGAAAATGACGTCACGCTGTGGGCGTGGATTTTCAAAAAAGTGACACGCTCGAAATGTATGGAAATATGACATCGCGGCCGTTCTATCTTGATCTATTTCTGTGGTTGCCACGCTGAATCGCAATGCTAATCGTCTGTGGGAAGAATAGACCAGCCCAAATAGATGCCTTTTAGGCTGCAAATCGGGCAGAAGAAAAAACGTCTTCAACACCTTAGGCACTTCAACACGTTAGAACACTGCACTTATAATTTATAAGTAACGTAAATGAAGTAAAATTTTTAATTTTCATTAGATCAAATTGATTAAATGTGATTGTTTTTTTTTCCAGATTTTTTGACACAGTGGAACTACGCGAACTAATATTCATAGGGCCGAGCTACATACAACAAAAATTACGCGTGCCATTAGTCAAACTAAAGAGGTAAGCACTAATTTGGACTCTTTAAAATTCATAGTTTATTTAAGGTATTAGGGTAGTTACATTTATGCCTTAGTTACGAATGAGAGCTCCAGAAACTGGAATAATTGGCTTGGAATAAATGGCTTTAATGACATGATGAATTTTTATTCTGGTTTCTGGATATTCTGAAATAGTCTTGGATCTTGTTGATAGGATCTTTCGAGATCCAAGATTCGAGATTTATTCCTTATCGGGATGGTAATAAGTTTAGCACGTTACCGACTTCTTACCGATTGAAAGTTCTAATTATTCGGATACAGACCATGGACATATATTTCGGACTTATATGAGTGGGATATGTTATTGTCTGGCAAAATTGTGTCAGATAATATGGCTATAGTTCCATGCATAGTTGTAAAAAAAAACATTAACTTTCAGAGTAATTGTAGAGAGCTTGTTCTTCAAGAATGTACACTGCATGGAGACATTTGCGCTGTTGGGATGCCAGTTGGACGATGCGAACGATGACGGAAAACATATGGTGAGATTGTTCATAACATTTATTATTCCTTTTTGTTTTATGGGATAGGAGGGGAAACGAGCAGGCGTGTCAACTGATGGTAAGTGACCAGCGCGACCCATGGACACCTGCTACACATATAGTGTTACTGTGGCGTTGCCGACCTTTAAGGGAGAGTAGGATAGCAAAGGATGGGGAAAACGAAATGGAGCATGAGCTACTTTTACGTCGATCTTCTGAGAGAATCGTGGTGTTTCACCGGTCGAGCAGGCCAATTAATGCAGCGAACTGTTTGGCTCTACCACTTCGAAATAACACTTATCTAAATACAATAATTTTAATAATTAATGCTTCGCACAGAATGGGAACATTCTCAAGTTTTTAAACCGTTCTAAAAATATTCATTTCTCATGAGTAAGTTTTTGCATTTGCCGGAATTCGTTTCGAATTTCGTTTTTCTGCGTATTCGAGTAATTATTTTTTTAAATATTTTATCATCATATTGAGTCCTATACTTTTCAAACTTTTAGAATTTAAAATACACTGATCTTTATGTGTAGGTATTGTACGTTGGTTTAATATCAAATAAATGTTACATAATACATTTTAAAACGCTTACTTGTTTTCCTAGAACTGACGAACGTGTTTCATATGTCTGGTTATTTAATATCTCGAATCTGAGTCTCGGGAATTTGTTTATGCTTATTGACAGCTATTACGGACAATAGTATCTTCACGCTGGTACTAGGGAGCGGAGCAGTTATCATTTCAATTTACGATACGACACATAGGGGACCCTATAGTTTCAAATAAAATACATGCATATGCTGGTAAAATTATATTATGCCCTTTGCAGCAGACCTCAATTCATCTAAAATAGAATGTAATCAATATTACCGACCTTCAGTCGACAGTAACGCGTTCAGACAAAAGGAAACCTTAAGTCGAGCACAACTAAAATGCGCCCTAAAGGTCACAGTCGGCTATTTTGTTAGAACAATTTAAGGTCACTTGTATATAATATCTATTTAGTAATATATTACATAATAATTTAACATACATACAATCACGCCTTTTTCCCATGGGGGTAGGCAGAGACTAATTCTTTCCACTTGCTACGATCCTGACATACGTTTCTTGCTTCCTCCACTCTCATTATCGCGTTCATACATGCTCGTCGGTTGTGACCACTCCTGACCTGGCCCCTCACAAACACATCGCAGATTTGTTGGTGGTAGGTCACTTGTCTTATAAATTCGTTTAGTCAGTCTACTTTCGTCCATCCTTTCTACATGTCCGAACCATCTAAGCATTCCTTTCTCTATCCTTGTCACTACTATATATCTTCTTTCACACCACAACGTTCTCGAATTACACTATTTCTAATTTTATCCACCAAGCTTACTCCAGCTATACTCCTCAGACTCCTCATTTCTACAGCATTAATCTTAATAATTTAAAGTGTAAATAAAATAAAGTAATAAAATAAATTAAAGAAAAGGTTAATTTTAATGTGATAATATAACACATTACATAACGGCTTTTTCTTAACGAAGGTGCAGACAGTGCCTGATAAGCCTCGACTTATAGCTGGGTTTACGTCCCAAATGGCGAACCTATTGCAGTACCGAGCACAAAGTTTTCAGTCATCGATATTTATCACACATAAATTTCGAAATCAATTTCTAAAAGTCATTGGTTTGTGCCAGGATTCGAATCCACGATCTCTGGATTCAGAAAGCGTGTCCTTGACCACTGGACCACCGAGACCATTACAAATTATAAATTTTACCAAAAACGTCAATGCTAGTTACTTGACTACTAAATACATCGTCTAAATTATAATAATTAAACTGTAAAAATTAACCGAGTGAATAAACTAAAGAGAGTGAAAGCGATCACATCATCACAAACAAAAATAAAATAACTCCAAGCAATTTGTGTGTTTTTATTTATATTACTAGTATCTAGTAGAGTAGAGTATCTAGAATTCTAACAGTAGTAGAGCCATTCGCATTCACAGTTCACTGCATACGTGGAGTGGCTCCACAGGTGAAATACCACGACCTCTTAGAATATCAACGTGAAGTGTCTCATGCCGCTTTCGTTCGCTGAAGTATCTGGAGGCTCAACTCCTTTCCCCCTCCACAGCCCATTCTAATTCAGACTCCATCCCTATCCCATACTATCGAGTAATGCTTTGATTGCTTGTTTTATATAAAATTTGTTATATACATTATATATATATATATAAAAAACTAGTAAGTAGTCAATTAGTTAATAATATTAATATTTTGTTACAGCACAAAAAAGTTGAATATTATTCGCGCGATCTGCTGTTCAGCCGCAGCAATTTCAAGTCGGTCATCAATATGGATATACACAACTACTCCTCAAACTTGAGGGTAATTATTACAACACAACCCTATATGATTAGATTATTTATTTTTATTATAACTTATGGAAGCGAGAGCTGGGTATGGCAGCGGAGTGACTCAAGCTGACTGCGTCGAAAAAAAGGTAGTTGGATTAAAAGAGAGTGTCGATGTAAAAGTAAGAAAGGCCATGGTTCGGACATGTAGAAAGAATGGATGATGCAAGATTAACTAAGCAGATACACAATGCAAAAGCGTATGGATATAGGAGTCGAGGAAGGCCAAGATACAAATTCCATGACCAAATGGAACGTGTTCTGGAGGAACGTGATGTTAGGAGACTCAAAAATCGACGTGCGTGCATGAAAAGAATTATAAAAGTCAAAGAAGAAAGTGAGGCGTGTATGAATCGTGCCTTATGGTGCTCTTTTCTTTTTGCCTACCCGCAAGGGATTTGGCGTGAGGTTATGTATGTATGTATTATTATTGTATATGTATAACTCGTTTATACTAGCGGTCAGGCGTCCCACGATGTCTCAACTTTTATCTTCGTGTCGACAGCATTTAATAGTTGAGTACTCAGAAATGAGCACCGGTGCCCTGGTGAGCCTGGAGCCGCTGCAGCAACTGCGTTTCCTCACTCTCAACTTGAGGAACAAGCGCGGCGTGTGGCCGCAAGTCGAGTGGCGCCGGGTGCAGCGCCAGTACAAGTCGCCGCTCCAAGTGACGCTCAATATTGTGAGTAGACCAACATTTGCTTACCTACTATATTATTGATAACTGTTTGGTTGGTTCGTCAGCTTCGCTCGTGTGCCATTTCTAATTATTTAAGCACTTTTCACACATATCAGATTTTAATAAAACCAGGTCAAAGTCAACTCGAAAAATCATTAACATCTCTAAAAGCCAGGAAGAAATCCATGCTATAGTTTTGGAGTTTAGCAATTCATAGAGAAATTCAGACTGAGAAAAGAAACCATTTAAAATGCCTGTTAAGCTGATAGTATATTTATTGAATATAATTATACTATCAGCTGCAATGCAATTCCAAATTGAGATACATATTACAAAACCATGATATGTTATTTACTGTGCTATTTTGTAAGTTACTCCCAAATATCACCTATTTTATGGACTAAGAGGACAAACGAACAAGTGACCTGATGGTAAGCAACTACCGCCCCCATAGACTGCAACACAGACAGCTTCGTAGTTGCGTTTCCGGCACTTACGGCATTCACGGGAGTGGAATGGGAAAGGCGGGGGAAGAGGTTACCTCTCTCACCTCCTCTCCTCTCTCACCAAACGGAACGCGGCATGAGCCACTTTACGTCGATATTCTGAGAGGCTGTGATATTTCACCGGTCGAACCGGCCCACTCATGCAGCGAACTGTGTGGCTCTACCAATGTTACCACTTTTGTACTATGTAGTATGTTGTTTTCACAGATCGCTGTGCCATACAGGAAGTTCGACGATATCATTGACAAAGTTCTAGTCGACGGCATGAACCTTGTGTCGTTGAAAGTCATGTTTTGTAAATCTGTGAGTATTTCTATTATAAGTAACTCAATATTTCTATTATAGGCAGTGCCAAATAAAAGTGGACTTACCGGATTATCGTACGGTCAGTTAGGACCGGGTGTTATTGTGTACTTCAACCATTAAAATAATCAGTGCTCCGCTCCTATTGATCGCAGCGTGACGTTATACATCTTAAAACTTACCTTGAAAAATGTACTATCCGACACAAAAAGACTTCTTTTCAATTCGAAGCAGTACTTCCTGAGATAGGCCCGTACACACAATCAAATTCTTCAGCTTTGTAACGTAGGCATTGATTTACAAATTTATAAACACAACTATGTAACTAGCTGACCCGGCAAACGTTGTCTTGCCAAAAAATGAAATTTAAAAATCAGGAGTTGATCGTAGGGGGTTGAAAATTTAGGGTTGTATGTATTCTGTTCTATAAAAAAATAACAAATATATCGAAAAATACAAAAAAAAATTAGGGGAGGGCTACCCGTAACATTTAGAGGGATGAAAAATAGATGTTGTCCTATTGTCAGACCTACCCGATGTGCAAACAAAATTTCATGGGAATCGGTCGAACCGTTTCGGAGGAGTATAGTTAAAAACAACGTGACACGAGAATTTTATATGTTAGAATATCTGTTTAATATTTTTCCAGCTGTACACTGGTCTACTGGCGCACGTAGCGCGTCTATATAGAGAGTCTCTAGTCGAGGTTGTGTGGGTGGACGTACCGAACGATTCCAACGATCCATACCATCGGATTGTCAGGCCTCTGCGACAGAACCAGGTAAATGAAGCAATATTATATTTTCAAATATCAATAACAAGCTTGAAACTATATTCTGAATTAATTGCAATTATTTTTAGTCCATTTACTCCATTAATTTTATCCAACTTCATTTGAACGAAAATAATCCTTATTCTAAAAATGCTAGCGTCTTTGGTATCGTATATTTATGTATAAATTTTTATGTTTCTGATCTCCTGCTAAATGGCTGAGCCGATTGTAATGATACTCTCTTCAAGTGTATTCATAATTTCGATCCTCAATTGGAACCTGTCCCGTAACTCAATATGTACACATATATAGTTGTTAAATTATAAAAGGTCCGTTTTGACATTTGTCATCGCGACGTAATTAGTAATGTAACCATACGACTCGGTACTCAATACTCACGACAAATCGATTCAAGTTCGTATGAGTTTTTGATCGATTAGATTATGGTAGAGTATTTTGGATTAAAGTCAGAAAATTTTAATATTGTAGGTATTTTTAAATGATACAATGGTACGAAAGGTCAATTTGTTTTTAATTTAATATTTTTAGTTAAAGATCATTCACTCAATCACAAAAAAATCAAGAAAAAGGGAAATTCATTTAATTACTATCATTAAAATCAATCATTTTCTTCAGATGATGAGCCAAAATCGTCAGTTGAGCTATCGTCACCTGTAAATATAATTATTTCATTTTCAATTATATTATCAATATTGACGTCTCTGTCATAAACATCTTTTATTATTTTTCGAGTTTTTTCTACCACTTTTGCCAACTTGCCACTTTTTCTTTAGTAATTTTGGCACAAGCTTCTTTCAGCAATGTCATCATTTTCTTAGTGGAGAACGGCGGCTTTGTATTATGGCGTGCTGCGTATCCTTTGACTTGAGCCCAGATCAACTCAATGACATTATACTGACAATGGTACGGCGGCGTTCTTATCACTTTATGTCCATGCTGAAGTGCCAATTCATCAATTTTATATTTTAGTTTCGCAGGTTTATTTTCTTTTACTAGTTCCAGCAATTCAGCTTTCAACAATTTCAGGTCAGCTTCAACGCCTTGTCTTTGTAGCCATGCCACTAAATCAGTCTTTTTGTTTGCTTGAGTAGGTGGTTTATCTATTTGAACTGAATGGTAAGGTGCATTGTCCATAATGATTATACACTGTTCGGGGAGGTTTGTTAACTAGTTAGTAAACCACTCTTATATTATATATATATACTCTTATATTCGGTTAACTTCACAATCAATTTGCGTGACTGGCTGTTGATTGTACGTCCTCTTTTCGACATGTTGATATTTCAAGTTATTATTTATTACGTTCGTACGATATAATCACAAACACCCAAATCGAGTCCAAATCAATGTCCAAAATAGAAGAGCCAAGGTCAACGTGATAGTAAACAGAAATAGTCCAAAAGCAAAGCCGAGTTGAAAAAAAAATATCAAACATAAACAAGCGCACAGTCACACTTCACAAGATGGCGAACGAAAGACTGCGCAGTGCGCGCGTGGACGCTAAATCACGTGCCACTTGGTCATAGACAAGCCATTTTATAGAAATCAGTATTGCCAACTTTGGCAACATTCCTTTCCTTATTCCTTTCAGTAAAGATCACTACACAATATTTAATTACAATAAAAATCAAATGAAACTGGTGAAATTCAATAATTAATTGGTTACAACACTAGTCTTTAAAAAAAAACTGAGAACGTAACTGTTTATGAGACGTTTCGTAATAATTAGAAATTGCATGCTACTATAAAGTAAGCGCGAAAAGAATACTCGCAAGGTGGTCTATCATATTATTTAAACGCCAAAAAAAATGTATCTTTTTAATAACACTTTATGTAATTAATTATTATTTTATTGTTTCTTTCAGTTTCGTTTCAAGTTACATTCTAGGGTCTTTCTCAAATGTCAAAACGGGTCTTTTATATTTTGACAACTTTAGTACAATGTACACATTGAGCTATGGGACTGGCAGACATTGTTTAGCTATACAGGAACACGATCGTATTAATCGGTTCCAATTGCGAACCTTATTTTACTAAAGAAAAAAACACATGACACTATAGTTTAAGGTCTGATCGAATAAAAAAATTCATAGTAGGAGAAGAAAAGAGAAGGAGAAAGAAGTAAGAGTATCATAAGAAGTTGGCTTAATTTTTCTTTTTTTTTTGTCAGTATGACCAGTATGCGCCCGTGAACCCGTTCGTGCTTCTGTGTTGGCAGTGCGTGCAACTGAGACGGCTGGTTATACACGGTAAGAGCATATAATAATATATTGCAATTTGTGAAGTCGTTAGGTCTTACAAAAAATAGTACCTATATATGCAGTTCAATGCATGAATTGTGAAATACCATTTCCTCTCAAAATATGGACGTAAGGCGGTTCTTATTGTGTTTCGTTCGATGTAAGAGGTATCCGGAGACCCGACCCCTTCTTCCCTCCCATATCAATGCCACTTACGTCTCTTTACTGTGGTTGCAGCGATCCATTGGCGGTGATAGGTGCTTACTATCAGGTGACCCGCTTTTCCAGTCGAGTCTTACATAAATGTGTTCTAATTTGGAAAATAACAACTTCTATTATTTATTTTTCTCTACGTACGTGTGTTTATGTTTGTCGGTTGGGGCTACTTCTCCTCCGATACTTTGTCATATATCTAATTGTTGCAGGCTACTGGATGTGGCACTACGACCTGGTGGGGTTCGTGCGGCTGTGCAAGACGCTGTGCCAGCTGGACGTGTCGTCGGTGTACCGCAAGCAGGCCACGTTCGAGCGGCTCGCGCAGCGCAGCGCCGAGGGCGCCGTGCGCGTCATGCACACTGACGCGCCCGCCGCGCTCGACGAGGCCTGCGTACAGGTGAGCTACGTGGAATGGGGTGTCAGGTATTATATAGGAATGGGGTGTCAGGTATTATATAGGAATGGGGTGTCAGGTATTATATAGGAATGGGGTGTCAGGTATTATATAGGAATGGGGTGTCAGGTATTATATAGGAATGGGGTGTCAGGTATTATATAGGAATGGGGTGTCAGGTATTATATAGGAATGGGGTGTCAGGTATTATATAGGAATGGGGTGTCAGGTATTATATAGGAATGGGGTGCCAGGTATTATGTAGGAATGGGGTGTCAGGTATTATATAGTTATGGGGTGTCAGGTATTATATAGTTGGGGTGTCAGGTATTACATATATAGTTATGGGGAGTCAGGTATTTTATATGAATGGGGAGTGAGGTATTATATAAGTAATAGGGAGTCATGTATTATATATTATCGTTACGAATTTTCTTGATTCGCTCGCCGAACTCAAAGCCCATGTTTAAAACTATGTTTAAAAATATTACCTATATTCTTTCGAATAACACATGAGACAAATAATTTACTATCTTTTAATTTGGCAGGACATAAACGACTTCACCGACTTCAAATGGGAGCCAACCTCATGGAAATGCCTGCATCCGGGTCTCCGCGCTCGTTCCGGTTCCGCGGAACGTGCTGACTACGTGCTGCAAGAGATGAGGCGCCCGGTAGCGGACTCGTGAGTTGCAACCATGACACTGCTTACAAATATAACATACATTACTTCACGCCCAATCTATTTCTGGATAAGCAAAAAAAACTCGAGAACCATAATCTAAGGTCTTGGCGCATTGGGCAACAAAATCGGTTGTTTCATTCTTTCTTCGTTAGTTTCTTCTTAAACGTAAGTTTAGAAGAGTGTACATTATTTTTGAAAACATGACTGACAACCAGAATTACGTGGATTTTTAATAATATTCATCTTATGCACCCACAGATTGCAATGAATTGGGGAAAATGCGAATGTAGAAGACTGGATCATATCAGCGGAGTGTTAATTTTCAACGTCACGCTCGAGGGTTCTTGGGAAAATGACTGTGACTACGCCGAGGTGACTGCCTATTTACGCACATGAAATTGATTATATTGTATGGTCCTTAATATGCGAAAAAAAAATTATCGAAATCGACTCGAAATAATCGAATAAATGATGTTTCAAAAAAAAGGAAATCGGCTAAATTCTAATCACTATTTAATTCATCGAATAGTTCTGACAAGATAATCGATTTCATGACATGTATTAAAATAGAAAATAAATCATTCAGTGTGAACTATACTTAATGACAGATGCGTGCGCATTTTATGACGTCATCGATGGTGGGCGTTAAATGGTGCGTTAAATGTCATTGCGGTAATGACAATGGGAACCAACCAAAGCTATTTAACGTTATAAGGATTGTTGATTTTTGAATTTTGAACGACATTAATTAGAGTTTATACTGTTTGAATGTTAAAAATAGTGATTTGTTGTAATCAATATTTAGTGGCACATATACCTTATATATATTTTAATATCCACTTGGCTGCACTATTTATATATTACTGCAAGTGACTATGGGATATAATCTAGCTATCACGAGTGTTTAATGAGAATTTAAAAGTAACACCCTACGTGACATTGTTACCAAAGAAGATTTCATATAGAAGTTATGAACATTTTTTTTTTATTGCTTTACAACACTTGTGTTCTGCGTTTCATATGTTAGCAGTATTTCTGATATTTTCACCTCAAGTCAAACATTTTTATGTTACCAAGGTTTGTGTGGACAAATGGAATATTTCATATACAGCGTGTGTTTTATCCGGACACTTTATAAAACAATCATAATATGAAAAGGGTAGAGTTTTGGTAGATTGATGTTTTATCAAAAGATTTCAAATGTCTACAGTTACACAGCAAAAGCGTATAACGCGTATTGTGTTTATTTTAAATTTTCGTTCAGACATTCTTCAATACTGAAGTCGGGACGGTTTTTGCTAGAATTTATAAGTAATTTCTTTATAATTATTATCATTATAGGTACTTGTAGTTATAGGTAAAATGTTTAAAAAGTAAAAAAAAATATTGCTGTAGTACTTTCGTGGCAATGATAAGAAATCTCATTTAAATCTCATGACTTATGGCCTAAACAGTTGAAATACAGGCAGGTCTGTTGACATAATTGTACATACAGGTTGATTTTAAAATATGTTCAATACAAATTGACTCCATGTAAAATTAACAAAATTTTATTTTTTTAAAAGTTTGTTAAACAAGAATTTATTATGGATCCACCTGTATAGTTTTCAAATGATCGTATATTTATTATCTATTTCCAAAATGCAAGCGATCTGTTTCAAAGACTTTTATACTATTTTACCGCGCAATAATCCGATGCTATCATGGTGATGTTATTTTCTAATTATACTTAAAAAAGGGTATTCAATTTGTAGTGAATGGGAAAATTAAGTAAGAATTTCAGAATCGTGAAATATAACTTTTGAATTTAAATCACACTGATTTCTGATTATAGTAATATTACAACACATACCAACTTCAGTCCAAATCCCTTGCAGGGTTGGCAGAAAGCATAGAGCAATATAAGACTCGATTCTTATATACCCCACAAATTTTGACATTTATTACTCAAGACATAGCATTCCCGCCTGTTTGTTGGGCTTTCACTTCACGTTTTTGAACGCGATCGTAAATAATTATTAGAATTGACAACTAATGGGAACGCTTCGTGTAAAACTGCGTTCATAATTCATAAATATATTTATTTCGGATTTTTTGTTCGCTGGTCTAGTTAATTGCTCTTAAATAAATTTTATTTTATTTTAGAAATGGTTATAACGTCTCTCAACGTTATTTCGGTCTTCAAAAGTTAACCCAATAATGCGTCGTTACTTGTGCGTACGGTTTTCTGAACATTATCAATAAACATTTTTAATAAAAAAAATATATTTCACATATGATAAACATGCATTAAAAAAAATAATTCCCATCTTAAATTTGAAACTAGAATGAGTTCTATATTTGAATGTCGACATTTCTTTCAGCGCCATGTTTTCGTGCCAGCCATGTATTTTAATTCTTTAATATGTATATTTTTAATCGAAACACTTTTAAAAATGACACCGTTGCAAATATTCTGAAAATCTTTGATATTTCTCATTCATATCATAAATTTATTTTAATCAAGAAAGATTAATAGGATTGAGTCTCACAATATTTTTTATTTATTTTACAAAGTAATTAAGAACACGTTTTTCTGAAAAGCCATACATTCCTCTCATTATTTGGAATATTATTAAGTGGAAAAATTTAATAAAACATATTAGATTATCTTACATTCAGTGCATATAATGTAACATTTACAAAAACTCATTTATAAGATCTATTTAAAAGTTTATATATTATTTCTTCTTTTTATAAATAAAAAGATAGATCTACCAAGTGTCATGTCAAGTCGAAAAAAAACTAATATTGTACCAAAAGGTGTCAGATATTATTTTCTAAAAATACTTCTGTCAGAAAGTTCCTCGATTTATAAATCATGATTTAAATTAGATATTTATCGTATTAATCTTGAAAATATATTTAGACATGTTGATGCAGCATGTATATATGCCATTGTAGATTTGTTTGCAAATGTATAAGTATTAGAACAAAATTTACAGTTTTCTCTAAAACAAATAATATAATTGTTTTAAAATTCGATTGCGAAGAAATGAAAATAGATTTTATCAAAATTGCAAAGGAAATTGTTGTCGGTATGTTTGTTGAAAGTTATTCATAATAAGATGTGTTTCCATCATGTGCTCTTGTACTCCGATATCAACAATTTTTTTATAGTATTTAATATGAATGGACAAAATTTGTTTGTTTGTCGATCTCGGGAATTACTATCTCAATTTGAAACTTTTGTTTTATATATCTATTCCCCTAATTTATTTAGGAAGACATTATTAATTTTCGTCCAATCCGCGAGCAATATTTGTAAATATCAGTAAATCCGCAACATTTACATATTAACTTTGGATATTTCTGTAATTTTCTGTATTTATATAAAACTCCCAATAAACGGTTGACAGCAAAAGCAACAGGCGCATCCGACGAATTTTGTATTGATAAAAAATCATTTTGTTTTTATACAGCTTACTGATATTTACGATTATTGTCCCGTTCCGTTTTTATTTTCATTTTGTAAGTAATTTCACAGATTTGCGTGCGCAGACAAATAAACAAACTTCATGTTTTCTATTACAAATTGTTATAAACTAGTCTTGATACGGATACAGTGATACGAACATATTGTTATGTCACCCCACCTCTCTCTCTCTCTAAAAAAAGTGGATAATTTCATCTAATAAATTGCTTTAATAGAATTCCCTTAGTAAATAGTACTGTTATATTAAATATAGATAATATTAGAGAAAGGCCGAATGATATGTTTACAGGCAACATCTCTGAGTAAAAAAAAAATCGCGAATTTATAATGTAGTTGTAATAATTGCAATGTTAGACAATTGTACATCACATGTAACATGAGCAAAAGTGTGGGTATAATAAATCTGCCAATGTAGTAATACCATTAATAAAAACTTTTTAACATTCCAATATTCTGTGTATTAAAATAAAATGTTGCCAGTCGTAACACCTTCATGAAAATTACGAGTTTGCCACAGTATAAAATACTAACGGTAGATTTTATTTTTTTGAAAAAGACAATTGACCATTGCCAGTAATTAAAAAAAAAACAGATTTTAGTTGTTATTTAGTGTTGTAAAATTGTGTGGATTTTTTTGATACAACTAAGTTACGTATTTTGTAATGTGGCCTATTATTTATATGTACATCAAAAATGTTACACAGGCACTATACAAATATTTAGGCAGGTTTATCTACACTTTTGTTCTAGCTTCACGCACCAAAAGCGTCAAGAACAATTCATCCCAAAATTCTCGCACAAAACAACCTTTTTGCGATATAGTACATTATCAATTTTTACGAATCGTATACTTGGTGTGAGGGAAAAGCAAAAAAAAAAATAACCAAATGATATGTCAACATCTATCTAGTCAATGGACCCGTATAAAATTGTAAATATAGAGCATGACAATTATAAAGTGACGGGTTCGCGAAAACATTGCACAACTAATGAAAAAAAAAATGAAACAAAGTATTACAAATACATAATTTATATCAACAAAAAGCTTTAAGCGAAATATCGCGATACTGTATAAAATACAGTGATTTTTATTAAACAAAGTGCCACACTGCTATAATTGTGAATTGTACACAAATGAAAAAAAAAAAACTTAAGTGAAGTTTAATAAATATACATGTAGGAATATTTTATTAGTAAAAGTTGATACAGAAAAATGGACAATGCTAATGTATAGTTTAAAATTTAATATATGCAATGTGCATTTTTTAAATGTCTTTCTATCCATAGCATAAAATTTGCTAGTTATGCATGAAGAAGATTTTATTTTACAATTAAGAGTGACAATACGTTAAACGAACTATTGGGTTAAATATAATTGACACGATGTTCAATATTTCATATGTCGCATTTATATAGTTATTAACGTTATATAATTAATTAATTAAAAAAAATAAAACATTTATTTACAACAATAATATAAATAATCATACAAAACCAAACAAATGTTAGCAAGTTCTATTCTATTGATATCTATTCTATATTTAAAATCACCTTTTAATTTTGACTTAATATCCGGTTCTTAAAAAAGTTGGTTGCTTACTGTGTTTGTTTAATATATCCAAGCATTTTACACCAAATAATAAAATTATAAAATCAAATATATAACTTTTTTCTAGTTGCTGCGATTGTTTGTTACACAAATGTGAGCAGGATCTATTATATTGGTATATATTCTATATCTACCAATGCAGTATTGCTGTGATATTATTTAACGAATCAGTCACATTGTTTTTTTTTTGTTAAATATATAGGTAAACTTAACGTTAGTTACTCCGTATTTAATTATATTACTTAATGACATAATAAATTATATAACGCCTATGTTAATGCGACATATCTTCACAAATGATTGTTCACTTTTGGAAAGTTCCATTCAAAACGATATAGTCCGTCCCAAATCAAACGCAAAGCATTTGAATGTGTATGCAGACATCGCAGGTGTAGCGTGCTGTCTCTATGAGGAGCTGTAGAGACTTTCATGAATGCTTATAATATATAAGTAATTATGACTTATAAAATATAATAAAATTAAACTGGAAACTTAACCGAAAGTACTTATCGTGTCGATTCTATATTTTTGTCTGGTATTTGGTATACGATTATTAACGGTTATAGTAAATTTCCAACATAACAAGACGTGTTTAAGAGATTTTATACTGTGTTGTATTGACAAATCAGATTTTTCTTCAGAACTGGACAATTATTCTAAAAAAGTATTATATTATGACTAAAGTATTAATTATATTAATGATGAAAAATAAAATAGTGACGCACAACCATTGTGATCTACAACGAGACAAAGTTCATGCCTTTTGTATTTAAAAATCTTTGAAAAAATTCAATCAACACTTTTAATATTCGTAAATGTTTTATATTAAAGTTACTATTATGATAGTTATAGTGAAGTCTTGTTTTATTGAGACATAATTTTTTTTTTATCTCAATTTAAATCAACCATTTTTATTTTATTTAAAAATGCATATCGTTTAATACACTATTGTTATTATTATTAATTATCTTTAATAGTAAGTTTCTCGGTGTGTGGGTACGCGATTTTAATTATTAAATTTGAAGTGTATTAAATGTTTTAATAAAACAAGACTTGGCCGTTATAGCAAAGGCCAATAATAAAATAATTGCTTCAAATAGTTAGTTTAGTTGTACTATATAAATTAGAGCACTATAAATGTGTACCGATAGCATGAGAAAAGTTTCAATAATTTCCTTAAAATATTTTTATGAAAATGTTTTTATATAATAAAAATAATAAACTTTCGAATCGCGAATGATCGTAATAATATATTTAGTAAGGCAACGAAGAGACTTACCAACTTACATTCCCTGAGACTGAGAAATCATTAAAGAGGCTAAGGTCATAAATAACAACGTTATTAATATTTATATAAATATAAATACAGAATATAATAAGATCCTATGTGACAAACAATGTACAGGTAAATAATAATATTATGTTGTGATAGAAAATATCACGCCGTTAGAAAAATTACGATACATCGACTGCCTCTTTATTTTCATATTTTAAACTCTGCCCTGTGATTTATTCTTAAATTATTTTTAACAATAATTATAATCATCTAGAAAAAAGATTTCAATTCATTTATTTCTTTTTATGATTTATCTTGAAATGAAAAAATAATACAGTTTAATAAATTGAAATATTTTATAAAATAAAATATTATTTGATTAAAATATTAATAAACCTAATTAAAATACAGGGCAGAGTTAAAAATAACTTGTAAAAATACCACCAAGACTCAAATAAGGCTGTGAAACAACTGAGTTCGGTTTGGCATCTTATGAAAAACAAAATATCAATTTATATAATAGAAAATAACCTTAACATATTTTAACAACTCGAGTTATAAAAAAAGTTCCGACATACCATAATTTTGAACATCATACGTAGACAATTTAATTTCAATCCTACAATTACGATAAGCATAGATCAGTCGTATTTTTTTTTACAGCTCGATGTGAAAAAATAGCAATGCGCCCTGTAACGTCACTATGAGCGATTTTATAATTTGTTACATCCAAGTGACGTTTCAGAGCGTAGCAAATACTTAGCAAACTATTGCTAAACCGAATTGCCTAGAATTAGATCAATTTGTTGTACTTATCCATCTAATAGTGATTAATAAATGGGGAATGTGGAGATAGAGGGAGATAGATAGAAGCGATAGGTATAACAACTGATGTGTGTACGGTCCACAAAAAATAAATAAATAATTAAATGTTATTATGTGGACCACTGACTATTATTTTAAGAATTTAATTATTTTATAATTGAAGATCTGTTTTATTTGTATGTTATAATATCTTATATGTTTTGTCAAAAAGGTTTAAAATTTTTGAATTTAAGATATAATAGTCGTATGTGTGTTTAATGTTTTTCATTCGTCATTTCTTGGTGAATATAATTGCATGGTAGCTTTTGCATGTAATAATAATGAATAAAATATATTTATGTGACGATTATAGTAAGTATTGTACTATCCTTGCCTTTCAGTGCTTTTATTGTTAAGTGTAGACGATATTCAGTGTATACGTATTTATGCGATCTATAAATTGTATATTTGTAGACACATTTGACAACACACACGTTCGGTTTCAACCGTATTGATCATTAGAAAACCGAAACAAAAATCCTTAAATAACTAAACAAAATAATATAAAATTGCATTTAAATGGCAACAATTAAAAAAAAAACAAGTATTAAAATTCGTATAAAGTATTACTATCTTTTGAAGCTAACTTAATGTATATATATATATATATATATATATATATATATATATATATATATATATATATATATATATATATATATATATACTAATAATAATGCACTACAGATAATATGTCTTCAGCGAAGTAAATAGTGTTTCTTTCATTAAACAAGTGCAATAAAAGGTTAAGAATTTAATAAACTGTTGATCTTTTTCTGGTTGCTGCTGAAATACTTCCGTTATCACGAAAGGTTTATTTAGTTTATTTTTTTATAGTACATATGATGGATATCAAACTTTATTTAAGTACTGGTGTTTCCTTATTTCCATTTAGCAAATTCGAGTATAAATTTCCGTGATGGTTTTTTTGCTGACTGTACCAGTTATCAAATTCATGTTATAATTTTTTCATTACATTTTTAGTGCACTTTATAAAAGTAAATAGATTTGGCTGGTTTATATCCATGTAGCAACTAGTAGAGTATAATAATGAAAACTGAAGTATGAAACGCTCAATAGGGGTAGGTGTGAATATTTAGAACATT
Organism: Euproctis similis; assembly: GCA_905147225.2. Classification (NCBI taxonomy): domain Eukaryota; kingdom Metazoa; phylum Arthropoda; class Insecta; order Lepidoptera; family Erebidae; genus Euproctis; species Euproctis similis. The sequence continues at coordinate 22,431,991 of LR990106.1, forward strand.
TTTCTAAAGGGAATTATTATGCATTCGCAAACAGGAAGACTTATTCTAATTAGATACAAATAAGTAAAAAACGTTTATTTTTACAAGCACAATCCTCACTCACCACTTACCGGCTTCTGCTAGCCTTCATTTTAGAAAAAATCTATTCTGTGAACCAACGTGCGGTTGTCAAAATTGTCGACGGACAAAAAATTGCACACAAAGCCTGTACTTACCATTTGATATTTTGTATCTGTTGTAAACAAAAATTGTATTTCACTATTAAAATATATTCATATTATGTAGTAGGTGATATGTTTCGTTTTATTTGACAACTTTACCTTTACCGTCGTAATTAATAACAATATTATTAAGATCGCTACTGAAAACATAGCAGTAGGCTCGTGGATAAAAGGTGTAACAGCTAGAGTACTTGACCATCAGTTAAGTCCCAACCAAATTAAAATCCATATCCTTCAAGTTAACAAGAGAAATTCTATGCAATTATATTAGTCGAGGACAACTGACGCGATATCTTCTATTCAGAGTGATAACGTGGTGCAACAAATTTGGACAATAATAAAGTTTTTGGGATGCTGGTTGGTGATTTTACTAACCACTGCATTTTCAGATGATCAAAAGAAAGGAGGGTAAAAGTGATTCCAGTCTGAGACGGCATTATATTTCCACTATTTGCACACGTCAATTTACTTAGATAAGAACATGACAGTTTTCAGTCATCGACATTTATATAATCGATACTTCGATAAGAAATTTCCAATTTTTCATAGAATTCGAACAAATTTACTACTTTGGATGATACTATACTTTCTTAAGTGGTCACGGTCAGTATACCTACCAGTGGTAAATAGTTAAAATTAGTAACAAAACTGCAATCAAATATAATGTATCACAGGTACTTAGTACCTGTAAGGCTGTACATGTTAAATTATTATGCACATACACTATTAAATAACATTGCCAGACTTGTTTAACATGAAAATGCTTTTCGCGCCAATAGTACGTAACCAATTTCGTCGAAGGGTGACCTCGTTGTACACCTCGAATGGCTTCCGTGGTAAAACAAGTTACTTTTAATTCAACTATTAATTGATTATTTATTTCTAAGACTCGCGAATCTCACTCATTGATTAAAATAACTTTTAGGATTATATCGCGTTTATTTATCATTTATTTATATTTATTTCCCGACGTTTCGAACTCTTTACAGAGATCGTACACTCGTGAAAATGGTCTCTGTAAAGAGTTCGAAACGTCGGGAAATAAATATAAATAAATGATAAATAAACGCGATATAAACCTAAAAGTTGTTTTATTAATTAATTTACATGTTATCGTTGTTAACTTATTAAGGTTAAATATTATAATTAGTGTCTGGAGGTCATGTACCTACCCCGCTTCTGAATCAAGAAGTCGTGGGATCAAATCCCTGCTCACACCATTGACTTTTTAAAATACTTTGCTGAAACTATGTGTGATAACTATAGCACTTGGTACGCACCTACACATTCGGCGAGTCGAGGCGTAACAGCCGCTACCTTTACCTTCGGGTAGAAAAAGGCGTGAAGTTACAAAAAACTTAGAGATTATTTGTGAAACTGCCTCTAATTTATGTATTATTATTTATTCATTGATTCTTTTATGTTTTTTGGGAAATTATATTTAAGTACGAATTACATATAAATAAAATGATGAAACTTTGATATTTTTCTTCCAATACAAAAAAGTAAGTTTATGTTTAAGTTGATTATCGATAAAACACGACAAAATGACATATTCTAAAAATGATTCCTACTTAGATCGATTTATCGCCCCCGAAACCCTCTATATACTGAATTTCATGAAAATCGTTGGAGCCGATTCCGAGGTTCCAATTATATATATAGAAGAAATGCTCGTTTAAAGATATAAGATTGTATACATGGATTGAAAGAGAGCGTCGGTGTAAAAGTAAGAAAGGGCATGCTCCGATGGTTCGGATATATAGAAAGAATGGATGATGCAAGATTGACTAAGCAGATATACAATGCAAAAGCGGATGGATGTAGGAGTCGAGGACGGCCAACACGGTGATGTTAGGAGCCTCAAAAATCGACACGTGTGCGCAAGAGTTATGAAAGTCAACGAAGCGTGAGGTTTATAAGAATCGTGCCTTATGGCGCTCGGTTCTCCCTGCCTACCCCGCAAGGGATTTGGCGTGATGTTACGTATGTATGTGTATGTAAATAGTATACGTTAAGATATATTCATTGTCCCACAAACCAGCATAAACAATTCGTCTGTGGGATTCTTAGATCACATTAAATACTTACTTGTCTTATTTTTAACATTTTTTTATTATTGCCGCTGTTTGAGCGATAGGAGCGTGAAGTTCCTTAATCCATAATAAATAATAATACATCTCGTCAATCATAAAATCCCTTAAACAATGAATAAATAGGCGCTATTTTATTAATTAGAGCGATGATTGTGTTGTTCTGATTATTATTCGATTACCAAACGTTCTACACGAACGCCTTGTTCCATCAACCAAAAAATTATTCGTGAAAAAGAAATTTGTTCTTATTGCTTATTGAATTGCCTATTTAAATTAACCAATTCTTTCTCTAAACAGTTGAAATAGAAAAAAAAATACTTATAGGTAAGGTTTAACAATAAGAATAGTAAAAGAGAATACTTAAAGAATTAAACGACTTAATGTGTGTACTTATTTACATTTTTATGGGATAGGGCGGCAAACAAGCACGCATGTCACTCGATGTCAAGCAATAAACGCCACCCATGGACACCTGAACACAGATAGTGTTACAGTTGCGTTACCGACCCTCACAATGAGATATAGAAGGGGTTGGAAGTAGGATCGGGAGAGGAGTAGGTATGGGCTTGTCTTGTCGAGCGACGCGCGGCATTACCCACTTTATGTAGAGCCGGCCGATTCATGCAGCTGTACTATCTTGGACTTAAGTCAAATACTAGTTTAAAAAACCATACGTCTAGAGTTTAATTCTATCAAACAAGTGACATTTGTTTATCATATTCTTTCCATCAGGAACATCAGAGCGGCACCTTGCCATGACCGAATTTGGATAAGTAGGCGTCTGAAGAAATGGTGTCATTCATGAATCACCTGTTCACTAAGAATACAACACATAGTACATAGTGGGTACGCGAGAATATGCACCCACTGGTAGGTACTTTGACTCCTTCATATTATTTAGCATTGGGTTAAGGTTACCTTAACTCAGTGGTTCTCAAACTTTTTAAATGACGGAACCCTTTTGGGAAGCAAAATACTTGATGGAACCCTACAATAAAACAATTATTTTTATAAGTGTATTCTTTATTAATCAGCATAATAAAAGTACAATGTATCAGTTACTAATTATTGTTTACTTCACCACTTGGTAAGGACAATAATAGAAAACATTAAAAAAGAAAAAATCTAACTAGTGGGAGGTATGAAACTGTTTTTTATTTTTCATCAATTGCTTGATATCAGGTTTGATGGAAGAAAGTTGGAGTCTCATATCAGCTTCGGCGTCCAGTCTATTGCGATATTTTGTTTTCGTGGCTGCGTAGGTAGAGAATCCTGTTTCGCACAAATATGTAGTTGGGAACGGGAGAAGAATATCCAGAGCCATTTGGCCAAGCATTGCATATTCATCTTGGATTCTGCACCAAAAATCATTAAGAGGCGTCGTTTTGAACAATGACTCCATACTTGTGTCTGATGACATTTCTAAAAGAGATTCATATATCTCATTTGACATGTTTTCAGGCTTTTCCAAGTTGGGTAAAAAAGGATTATGAATCCAGGAGTTCACTTTAATTTTTGTATTGTGTTCTTCGGGAAAATACTTTTCAAAAGATGCGCGCATCGAACTGAGATATTGGACCAATTCTTCAAACACATTATCTTCAAACATTTCTGAGCCGTTTTCGCTAACAAACTCACTGAGTAACGTAAAACTTTCTATTTCTTTCTTACCAATGCAAATGATCCAAAAATCTAATTTTCTTTTAAAAGCAGTTATTTTATTATAGGCCTGAAACACTGTTGTCTGTTTACCTTGAAACGATAAATTTAATTCGTTAAGTTTTTGAAAGATATCCGCCATAAAAGACAATCGGAACAACCAAGTTTTATCATACAAACGGTCCTTCAAATTAAAAGAAGTATCTGCTGAAAAAAACATTTGTAACTCGGCTCTAAGTTCAAATAGCCTTGTTAAAGTTTTTCCCCGAGACAGCCATCGCACTTCTGTATGGAGCAGCAGTGTTTTATGTTTACTGGCATAATCTTCACACAATAATGAGAACAATCGGGATTGTAGTGGTCGTGATTTGATAAAATTAATTATTTTTACCGCTTCATCCATAACTAATTTTAGATTAGACGGCATTTGCTTCATCGCAAGTGCTTGTCTATGCAGAATACAATGACTGGAACTACAATTAGGCGCTTTATTTTTCATTCGTGACACTGCTCCTGCTGTTTTACCTGTCATCGCCTTGGCCCCATCTGTACAAATGTCAATGCAATTGTTCCAACTGAGATTATGTTCTTCAAAAAATATATTTATTTTATTAAAAATTTCTTCCCCGGTAGTGTTTGTAAGCAGCGATGAACACATAAGCATGTCTTCTTCAAAAGAACTTTTATATGGATATCTCACAATAACCAGCAGGATAGCCAAACCAGCGACATCAGTCGACTCGTCCATTTGCAAAGCGAATCGTGTATTTTGTAGACGTGTAACTAGTTCTTGTTTGACGTAGCTTGCCAGATCATGGATTCGTCGTGAAACAGTATCGTTTGATAGCGGAACAGTAGAAAGATGCTTTGCAGATTTTTCATCAAGCATACATTTTGTTATGTCTAATACACATGGTTTTATTAATTTCTCAGCGATAGTGTGCGCTTCACCTGCTTGTGCAATGCGATAGCTAACTAAATATGATGCCTCCGTGGCCTTTTCGTTGGTAGTTTGTGTTACATGCATCATATTTTTTTGACTTTCTATTAACTGATCTTTTTTGCGAACAAAAAATTCTTTATTCTTGTCTTTAGTCTCGGGGTGTACGGTTTCTAAATGTCGACGCAATTTGGCAGGTGCCATGGAACTATTAGGAAGCAGTTTACTACAGAGCATGCAGAGAGGTGAGCCGTTGGAATCAACAAATCCGAAACTGATATAAGATTCATCATACTTCCTTTTTTTCGTCTTTGAAACCGTCGAGCTTGACGTCGTGGCACTCGTGGCATCATCTTCTGGATCGGTGATTACTAAATTCTCCGCGCGCATTGCTTTTGAACATTCAGCGTCATTAGAAGATGTTGTTGGAACACGTTTAACACCTTTAAGCCAACGTTCCATTCTTCTTTATTTATAATGTTACAAGTCAGGATAGTGGGGTTTAAATAATGCACAATCGTTACTGCGTATAAGAGACTAAATTTAGAACCTACAGGGAAGACTGCCTGCTGTATTCTGTTGTCTCAGTTTTATACATTAAACTGAGACAACAGAATACAGCAGGCAGTAAAACAATGGACACTAGTTTCTCGCTAGCGAGCTTGTAAGTAGGTAGTAACTTATCGCTCCGAACGCTAATCATCAACTGACGACGCCAACGCGCGATCGCCGCTTTTATACTTAGTCCTAGACTCGATCTCAAATATTCTCGAAAATACTCGAGTCGGCACCTTTCATAAACAAAAAGCAAAAATAAAAACAGAAATTTAAAAATAGCGTTGTAAACAATATCGACTTTATCCTTTGAAGTTAGAGACGAAAGTCGCTTGTTGACAACTATAGCGTCTAATTCAGAGGCGGCTTTTATCAAAGAGACTGAGCGCTTACAAGTATACTACCCGCTCGTTTTAAGTTTGCCGCTGGCGATAGGTATGAGTGTATGACGTTCGAAATTTTTTATTTAATTGTAACAATAAAAATTGTGTAAGTTAGATATTTGGGTAAAACTATGACACATTATAAGTTTTGTTGTCACGTGGGGGAGGGTACGCGCATTCCACAGACCGGCAAACTTAGAGCGAACGCGTTGTACAAGTATAAAATTGTTGAGACCAAACTTATGAGATACTAGCAGACCGCGCGAACTTCGTATCGCCTAAAAAAGGTAAAAAAATCCACTCATGACCCCGCGCAACATATTTGTCTTAGAAATTGAATACTTAAATTTTGTACACGGTGAATATCTTTTGAATTAAATGTCCAAATGTGATCATTCAAAAAGTTCTAGAAAGGCCTTAAATTTATCTTTTTAATGAAGCAAATTATTTTGTGGAGAGTTAATACCAAGGTACAAAAAAAGAATTTGAAAAACGACATCATTTTAATTAATTTTAAAAAATCAAAAAACCCTTATTGTGCGATAACTATAATAGTTAGATATATGCTCTCGCGACCTTTTTCGTAGACAATTATACGCTCTATAAAAGTGTAGTACATTGTTTTGTTCTGTACTCAATAGTTTTCGCAGCGTTCGCAATGTAAGGGTCACGTACTTACACCTTGGGTTACATTATTGGTTTTATAGTAGGGATCCCTAATTTATTTGAAAATATAATATAGCCTAAAACCTTCCTCGATAAATGGACTATACGCCATTAAAAGAATTTTTGAAATCGGACTGGTGGCTTCTGAGATTACCTCGTTCAAACAAACAAACAAACAAACAAACTTTTCCGCTTTATAATATTAGGTCGGGGAAAAAGTCTTTTCGCATAACGTAGGTATAAACTTATTATAAAATTTCTTTGACTGTACTATTTGTGTCTGGCTGGTTTTGGTAACATTAAAAAGGTTACATTATAAAGAAAAGAAAAAAATAAAAAAAAGTTGTTTCCCGCTATTTTTCATTTGTTTTTCTCTCCGTAAAAATGAGTGAATCTAATGAAGAAATTCGATACATTTTAAAATTTTATTATAAAAAAGGCAAAAATGCAACTCAAGCAGTGAAAAAAATTTGTGATGTTTATGGACCTGATGCAGTGTCAGTAAGAGTAGCACAAATTTGGTTCAAACGTTTTCAGTCCGGAAATTTTGATGTTAAAGATGCACCTCGCTCTGGTCGCCCTGTTACGAATAAAATGGACGCCATTTTTGAAAGAGTGGAGCAAGATCGGCATATTAGTAGTTACGATGTAGCTGAAGAACTGGGAATTGACCACAAAACAGTTTTGACCCATTTGAAGAAAGCTGGTTATACAAAAAAGCTCGATATTTGGGTGCCACACGAGCTCACTCAAAGAAACTTAATGAACCGTGTACTCATTTGCGATTCATTATTGAGACGTAATGAAACCGAGCCGTTTTTGAAGAGATTGATAACTGGCGATGAAAAGTGGATCACGTACGACAAGAACGTGCGAAAAAGGTCGTGGTCGAAAGTTGGCCAGGCTTCACAGACTGTGGCCAAACCTGGCCTAACACGAAATAAGGTGATGCTGTGTGTATGGTGGGATTGGAAGGGCATTGTTCATTATGAGCTTTTACCGTCCGGCAAAACCATCGATTCTGATCTTTACTGCCAGCAACTGATGAGATTAAAGGAAGCAGTCGAGAGAAAACGGCCGGAATTGATCAACAGGAAGGGTGTGGTCTTTCATCACGATAACGCTAGACCACACACATCTTTAGCCACTCAGCAAAAATTAAGAGAGTTCGACTGGGAGGTCCTAGTGCATCCACCATATAGCCCTGATTCAGATTTTCACCTGTTTCGGTCTCTTCAGAATTCTTTAGGTTCTGTAAGGTTGACCTCAAGAGAGGACTGCCAAAACTATTTGTCCCGTTTTTTTGATCAGAAGTCCCAAAGTTTCTACAGTAACGGGATAATGTCTCTGCCCACAAAATGGCAGAAAGTTATTCAACAAAACGGTACATATATATTGTAAATAAATGTAAATAAACTTTGAAAAAAATGTCTTGACTTTTCATACAAAAATACGAAAATACTTTTTCCCCAACCTATTATAAGTATAGATTGTACCAGCTAATGTAACACAAGCTTATACAAATACAAATAAATAATTAAATAACATTCATAGCGTTTTGTCTCCGCGCGGCCGCGGAGTCCGCACAGCCGCGGAGCGACCAGAGAGAGGTGTTTTGATTTTTTTATTTCTAAATTCTTGCGGAACCCCGACAGAGGTATCACGGAACCCTAGGGTTCCGCGGAACACACTTAGAGTATAGCTGCCTTAACTTAACTAATTAATAGAAACTACATATTGTTGGTCACGTTGTTCACGTCTATCCCATAATATAATACCCCTATCTATTCTATAACCATATATTTATGGTACCTCTCTCACCGGCCAAAACGGGGATTGGGGCACGCTACGTCGATTTTCTTGGGATTTCACCGGTCACATCGGTGATAAAATCTGAAAAAGTGTAAATAAATCAGAAATCTATCAGGTATATAGTCTTTTCTCATCATTTCATCTCCTCCTAATTTTGTGTTCAGGTCACTTTACCACGCTTTAACAAACGTGAAAACGCACAGTGAAGGGTGAGAGGGGACTTTTAACGTAAAACGATTCATTCAGACATCAAAGCGTGACAAACAAACAAACTTTCATTCCAATTCGTAATATTTGTGGCCGCCATGAAGTGTTGTGGGCGGTGTTTATGTAATACTAAAGATGATTAAATCTTTTTAGGAAAGAGCCGCCAGTTATTTATTTCTGTGGTGTAAATGTTTACACTACAGAAAAGTTCACAAGTAAATAAATACTACAGCAGAATCACCAAATTTTAATCAAATAAACCATTTGTTTTTATTCCTGACCAATGATTTCTTCTATTTTTTTCGGAAGTTATGTGTGATAAATGTCGATAACTGACAACTTTCTGACCAATAAGTTAGCCGCCTATTCCATTTGGGACGTAACGATTAGGCAAGTCGAGGCTCAGCAGCCTTCGGGTAGGAGTAAGATCAGAAGTTCTGATAATTATGTTAAATATGTGATAAAATTATTTTTGATGTCCATCGGCTCTCTCTGCCTATCCCGCAAGGAAGTTGGAGTCAAGTAGTATTACTATTTGTGTTAAATACAGATGGCCTTCAAAATTTGGCGGTACCAGCCACTGCATTATTCCCACACCATTGTTGTCTATATAGGCTGTACTTATGTTCTTCATTGCTCTACCTAGGTTAACCCATCTAGGTTAGAGAAGGAGAGAAAATCTATTGTTCGTATTCCTAGATCTGTGTAATAAATAAGTCACTATTCAATTCTACTCATAATGACACATACGAAGCAGAGTCTTAGGGCGCGTCCATATCTGGCGAACGTGCTCTTGATTCGTTCCCCATATGAACCTGTGTGGTTTATTTAGTTTCTCCATGTATGTGCGAAATTAATTGGAAATATTCAAATGAAAAAGCGGGCGCTGGCTATTAGAGGCACTTTCACATCTAGTCGCACCCTCAAATAGAAAGCTTTTTATACGTAGTATAAAAAACTGAAAATCCGTCTAAACTAAAAACTACACAACTTTGGTTCCTTTTGGACTTTCGGGAAGATCCTAATAAGTAGAATCTTCGTAACTCTCTCGAATCTATGGGCCACCTCTGGGTGTAAAGTCTATTAAACCTTTTAGATTTCGGCGTACCTGTATGTCAAAAATACAATATACACACGCCAAAAAATGTTATTGGCATATTGGTGAAAAAACACCAGGTATACTTCGATACTTTCTCGTAATATTTATACTCACTTAGCTTTTTGTAATACCTTAATTGGTGCATTCCAATACTGACAGTAGGTAACAATTCAACAAGCCGCCGCGCTGTTACAAAACATAATACTGGTTTATCCACTGATTATATATGATATAATATTTAGTTCACGTTGCACAGAATTATAAATTATCCTCCATTAAGCCTGTATGCACAATGGCTATTGGCACTGATTACTGCGTTGAGGTCTGTTGGTTCAACGTCCATTTGAGAACTAAAAGGGATATTTGTACGGGGTATTGTACCCGATACCTGTCAAATACGCCTGCCGGCGTAGATAAGACATAAATGATTAAATATTAAATTGAATATGGTAGAGCCAAGCAGATCGCTGCATAAATGGGCCGGCTCGACCGGTGAAGTACCATATGTGTTGCAGGTGTCCATGGACGGCGCTGGTCACTTACCATCAGATGACGCGCATGCTCGTTTGCCCTCTTATCCCATAAAAAAATATTGAATGCGGTTTTAAGGAATTGATTTTTATGTATAATATTCTCGCCTCGAATACCTAAGGTGTAGTATCTAGTAGTATTACGCCTCGACACGCTAATTGAATTATTATCACTATCTGATATCATGGATTAGATGCACAGGTCCCATATCAGCTACACTGCAATTCATATTTCAAAATTTTAATCAAACTATTAATTTTCTTAGTTACCTTCGAAAATATCTCTACTTAATCTTTGGTTTTCATGGTCGTTAAAAGTATATTTAATTTGGTTGGTGTTTTCTGTACGAAATACTGATCGATTATTAAGTAAATATATAATTAATTTGTAATAAGAACTATTTAATATTGCGACATTTGGCTGCATTCATCCTGTTTTCCAAACGTCACAGCGAAGTGCGGCATGAGTATTCCCGCGCATTTATCATTAGAAACCAATCACGTGCCAGTATAGCGCTGGATGCTTGCGCGAGCGCGCGCGTTCCGTTTTCAAATTTGTAGTTACGTTCCAAAATCAGCTGTTAATCCTATTCAGCCAGTGTTGATTTTTAAAGAGTGTATTAAGTTCAGTGGTTGAATAAAAACTTTTTTGTTGCAATTTGTGAAGACATACTGACACTTGGAATTTTTAACGATTTAAAGGTTTGTACATAATTTGCAGTCTAACCGGTACAGTGAGGTAATGCTTGGTAAATAATAAATTACCTTCAGTGGCAACTTGTTTAAGTATTAAATAAAGATAATTTTTGCGAAGATACAAAAATAAATTTTAGTAATAATTCAGTAATAGCAAGTACCTATTACAAGATAATATTTCTAAACAAAAAACGAAGTGAAATAAATACCCACATATTAGCAGAATACCGAGTGAGTAAAAACAAAACTCGTTGTCAATTCTTAGTAAGCCCGTCAATTTAAACATAAAAAACGTAAAAACATAACTTCACGCCTTTGTTACCCGAAAGTGTAGGCAGCGGCTGTTAAGCCTCGTCTCGCCGTTATGTTTACGTACTAAATGAAATAGTTGGCGAACCTATTGCCATACCGGGCACAAAGTTTTCAATCATCGATATTTATCGCACATAACTTCCGAAAACAATTTCGAAAAGTCATTGCCAGTCATTGGTGTGAGCCAGTGTCAGGATTCGAACCTCAAACTCTGGATCACAGTCTGTGTGCTCGACCACCGGACTACCGGGACTATAAAATATTACGATTTAAACTTAATGGGCGATATTGAATTTTCATGTGGCATTTCTCAAATTTTGCTATAAATTATATCCACAGTACATGAATACAGCTCCATAAATAGGCCGGCTCGATCGGTAAAATACCACGACCTCTCAGAATATCGGCGCAAAATGCCTTATGCTACGTTTCTTCCGCTGAGAGAAGTATCCGATGGCTGTCTGATGACAGACAGAAGATTATACAATGAAAGGGAACCCATGAAAGCTATTTTTAACAATTAATAATTGCCCCAAATATATCGCATTTGCAAGTTATTTTATGTTTTCTCAAAGGTGACAATAAGAATACGTTTCGCAATGATAGAAATCAGTAGGTCATTGTGATAATGATACTTGCCTAAAGGTATAAAAAAAGACTTTGCTTTTTTGCTTTTCAAATGATCAAAGTGCGTCTGCGTTATGTCATAACTTATTTAAATATATAATGTGAGTTATGCCGGAGAAACAATGATTTAATTTCTTGCATTATTCTGAGTAACGTATATATTTTGTATGAATAATCATTATTACTGTTTTAACGTATTTACCGTTGTTTAAATAAAAAGTTTTTTTTATTTACCCGACTACGCCAGGCGGAGGATTTTCTTTATTGAGTGTATGTTTAAAAGTATATTTCCTTAGCACTCTTTGTAGCTAATACGGCTGGGTTTTATTCAGAGTGTTTAAACTACTATAGTCATACTTTGAATTATCTAAACCTAATAATATCAACTATATATAATAGATCTATTGAGATATTGCCAGTGGTAGAACCAAGCAGTTCGCTGCATCAATGGACCGGATCGACTGGTGAAATATCACGACCTCTCAGAAGATCGACGTAAAGTGGCTAATGCCGCGTTTCTTTTGGTGAGAGAGGTACCCGGAGGCCCATCCCCCTTCCCCATCCTTTCCTATCCCACTCCTTCAAAGGTCGGCAACGCATCGGTAACACTATTTGTGTTTCTGGTGTCCATGGGCGGCGCAGATTGCTTACCATCAGTTGACACCCTTGCTCATTTGCCCTCCTATCCCATAAAAAAAGATCTCTAAGTCATGTTTGTATTTATATTTGTTTGTCTATTATTATTGTACTATGTATTTCTTGTAACTAAAAGTCGTTTTCGTATTGAACTATAATATCGGACGTACATTTGGAATGGTTTACGCAGTGTTGCTCATGAAATTATAGAAGTGACTGATAGTAAGATTTTTTATTAGTCTTGTTGGTCCACTGGTCGAGCTCCCCGCTTCAGATTTAGAAGTGGTGAGATCGATTCCAGGCACACACTAGTAATTTCTAAGAATTCTTTTTGGAAGTTATGTGTGATAAATATCAATGACTGACAGCTTTGTGCCCGGTGTATGGTAATAGGGTCCCACCTCCATTTTCGCACCCTTTACAGCCGCTACCTACACCTTCGGCTAGAAAAAGTCGTAATGTTATATCATATAATATGATTACACACAAGTAATGCACATAAATTGTTTCTTTCGTTACCAAAAATGTAATAACTTATCTTTAAAATTTGCATATAAAAGACATCAACGCAGTCTGCATTTTGTTATGGTTTTTTTCCCGTTACGCATAGGTCTATTGAACTAAGAGCATCCCTGGAATTTGGTAATTTATTCAATTAAAAATAAAACGATCTCTCTTATAAACACGCATAAGGTCTATTTCTGCACTTTTATGGTTATTTTAGGTTTGGAATCATCTCTATCCATATAAAATTATTTATATTAAGTAAATAGCGGATCATATATTATTATTTTATTAATATTGATGAGTGGAATGACTAAGCAGATATACTACATAGTATCACGAGGCTGTAGGAATAGTCGAGGAAGGCTTCAACATATTTTGACCGTTTTGTATACTATCGTAAACAAAAGCGATGAAAACACAAGAGTATGTAAACCAAAGAGGGTAAGGTTCACTGTTATTCAGATCTTTCTGTCTACCACCACAAGGGTCTCAGCGTGAAATTATTATTAAATAAATTACTGTAAAGATTGCATACTTAACAGATTCATATAGAAAGTGTTAGAGAACCATGGCGATACATAATTATTGTGTAACTGGCGAGTTCTAGCTCGCACAGCTATACCTTGCTGGTCACTGGTTCACAATTTAGAAACTGTATAAATTATAACATACTGTTATAAATTATATTTATGACATTTGAATATAATTCCCCATCATCATTTCGTCATAATATATCACTGACTCGATAAGAATCATCCGTATTTTGACCTTCCGGGTGATTACATAACAACAAAAGCATTCCAATAGCAATCAGGATTGCTTACAGTCCGTTCCTGTTCTGAGTTTTAAATGGTGACATCCCAAACAGAAGCATTTTGAGTCACCTTATTATAAACAACTACTGCCGTTCTCAGACAGCTGCAACACTGATAGTGTTACAGTCACATTGCCGGCCTTAAAGGGAGTGGGATGGGAAGAGATGGGGGGTGGAGTTGGTCGGCCTCCGGAGACATCTCACACCAAAGAAAACGAAACGTGACATGTGTTACTTTAACACGTCGATATTCTTAGAGGCCATGGTATTTCACCGAACGTGCTGGCCCATTCATGCAGCGAGCTGCGTGGCTCTATCACTGCGGCAGGTGTCCACTATACTATCGATACAAATAGGAAACTTTAATTCAAGTTTTAGGGCAACATTAATTTTAACATTAAATATTATCAAGTAACATCTTTTTTAACTTAACATGTTCATATTATATGTTAAGAAATCAACCGTTATTGTTGAAATTAATTTGACATACGTTAAATTTAAAAATAAACTGTATTCGTAATTAATAATTACACAAATATTAAATTGCAACGCAACAGGCAACATGGAACTGTGGCACGTTGTTTTGCTAAAATGTATTTTATTTGTTACGGTATAAGGCGTTTTATTAAATAAACAAACAAAGTATATTCGTAGCGGTTAATTAATGAAAATTTCAAACGAAATCTAATTAAAAGTTGTGTTGTAATCCAACGTGCGTGGAACAACCCTAGTACAAATATTTGTACTATGAATGTGGATTTCTGTTTGATTGTGTAGTAATGTGTAGTATGTTTGTTTAGTTTAGAAGACTGGATGTTGACATTGTTAGAATTATGAATGTAAGCCATTCGTCAGATCCTAGTTGTATTTATACAGTTTTATTATAACGACTTAAGCAACAAACATATCAAAGATTTTTTAAATTTTTATTACATCTATATTAATAGGCATTGGTGGTAAAATGGTAAAAAATAGTGTTCATATTTCAATACTAAATCAAAAAGAAAATATATTAAGTGACGGGAAAAATTGCTTGCGATCGATTCTCAGAACTGCCAAATAAGCGCAAAACTTTTCATATGAATAGGTCAAGCCGTTCCAGAGGAGTTTGGTAACAAACACTGTAACATGAGAATTTCATATAAAAAATATAAAAATAATATATGAACGAAGAAAGATATTATACAAACAGCTACAATATCTCTCCCCTGCTTCTTTATCACAGTTTTTATTTGCCGCGCCGGAAACTGGATGAAGCTGTGTAAAACGAGTCTAAAACGTAACTATTTTCATTCATAGGTCTGTAATTAAGTGGAAGTTAAATTAATTATATTAATAAATATTAGTGAGAAGATTGTTAGTACGAATATTGTGTTAAATAGGTGACGTGAGCAGTTTCTAATTATTTAATTGGTCTAAATTTAGATTACGTCTTTGTTGTTCATTATCTTGTGCTTTACTGTTCAGTATCTTTTTCAACTCTCGAGTCAATACTCCACAGATGGTTTTATTTGGTTGTATTTTAACTGATTGCTCTAGAAAAAGGTTTTAATAACGTAAAATATTAAAAGTAAAAAATTTAAACTGAAATCAATAACCATAATTTAATTAACTGCCTCACGTTGTGCCTAATTTAATTTTAAATATTTTTGTCAGTATGGTAACAGATATTATGTTTTTTATCTTGCGTGTTAATTTGTTTGCTATTTCTTTCAATTTAATTCGTTGATCCAGTGAAAGTAACTTATGTTTCTTTGGAAAATGTGTGTCCTGCTGTAAAAACGTCTACTCTTTCTTTGATAGTACCTATAACAAATCCTCTTGGAGGAATGAAATCTTATTCTCAAGGAGATACACATAATAATCAACATTTTTATAAACCTCTCCTTAAGCGGAATATATTCCATTGTGCATTACCATCTAAATTATTTTAGTTACAATATATATTTTTTTAATTACAAAACGCATAATGAGCAGTTACTGGGAATGTGTCGTCATTGTCATATGCGTATGTCACATGACTCTCATGCACATTCATTGGCAGAACAATACAATTTCTATCATATTCTATCTTTTACATTCAACATTAAAACTGAAATTAATAAATAAATTACAATACTTTTATGACAATTTCCCCTTTCATTAAAATTTTTATTAGTGAAGCTTCACTCGGTGAAATTTTTCTCTGGTTTTTTTCACATCAGATTAGCATTTCTTTGGGTTGTAAACAGCCAATTATGTAATTTTGTCATTGTGTAATATCAACAATGACATATAATGATATTTTTCGTGAAATAAAAAAAAACAAAGTGCATAAATACATTTCTGTATCTTCGCGATTTTAATTTCTAAAGATAGCGCCAGTTATACCTCGAACCGTAAAATTATTTTTTCTACTTATTTATGTAAATAAAATTAGAGTAACTGAGAATATTGAAATAACCGCTTTTTACTACATGCATATGAATATTCGGTATATACGCCAAATATATACGCGTAAACAAAACGTAACTTTTTTCACCAGGTCAGTATCTGATTACGGAAACCAGGAGAAATCGAAGACATCCACCAAAAATTGTATGCGAGTATGATGTTTTCATTATGTAATAGTAATGTCTTAGGGATATGCTTTATGGTGTCAATATCTGATGCTGCTGTGCTGATGAAGAAGCCA
Organism: Euproctis similis; assembly: GCA_905147225.2. Lineage (NCBI taxonomy): Eukaryota > Metazoa > Arthropoda > Insecta > Lepidoptera > Erebidae > Euproctis > Euproctis similis. The sequence goes on from LR990106.1 coordinate 22,448,425, forward strand.
TAAAACTCCTCAACGGTTAGGAGTTTGAAGACAGCACTGCAATTGGTCGATTGAAACTGTTTAGTAGTTTAAAGGACTAACATGTTGCTTTGCAGGTATGCTTGAATCAACGTCTGATACTGCTGATGTTGAAGCTACAGAACTCTTAAACGGTTAGGAGTTAGGACACAATTCTGTAAAAATGATTTTTTTTAATTTCCTTCAATTGTTTCCAGGCAACGATTGGCCTTCATTCAGGCTGCAGTGTTATTGGGTCTACCCATGATAATTATAAAATTATAAATACTTAGCAATTATTACCATACTCTTTTATCTAAGTACCTACCTATTTATGACAATTATAGCTCCCTAAAAATGTCAACCGTTTAACGAATGGACTTGTAATTGGTGATGATATATTTACTAAACTGAAAGCCATGTAAATGAACTAACTTCTATTGAAGTTCACAACTCATTAATATCCCTAAAACTCGTGATATCTTTTTAGTTATAGAGGTACTGTTTTCATATCCTTAAAGATTGTGTGGTTTACGTTTCTAGAAGTCGGTTTAACTTTTTTTTTTGAGGTTTTTTTTTTACCCGAAAGTGTGGGCAGCAGCTGTTAAAGCCTCAACCCGACGAATCGTTATGCAACGTACCAAATGGAATAGGTGGCGAATCTATTGCCAGGCACAAACTAGTCAGTTATCGATAACTTCCCACATAAATTCCGAAAAATTATGTGTGACATAATGCACTCGAACTACGAAATCTCCGTACAATATTAAAGTTTTTCACCGCATAATGATGGATGCTTAGAAAAATCTGCTTAGAAAAGCGATATTATGAGTAACGGAACATTATATTTTGAGGCAAACGAACCTATTTACATATCATTTCTATGCGAATCACATAATAACGTCGATTTTATTACGTAAGTACCTAAACATTAATTTTACTCAATACATATTTTCATTATAATATTTTTTGTTAAATTAGTGCAGCGAGATGATCCGGTCATAACTTTCCTTACAAGATATTTTACACAGCTTTTATCGTCCTAAAATGATAACTTGAAATAGTGCATTAATTGAATTTTTAAGGTATTTTGTGTGCCTTCATACCGTTATTACTCGATGGTATAGGTAAGTGGAGGTTTGTCGTGTGCGTGGGGTGAAACATCGCATAAAAAGGACTGGGTAGTAAGACTACTATCATACATCGGGCACCGATTTCGTCATGAGACCCGAACCCGCCGACCTCGATTCCACAATTAGTTGTTTCACCAATGCACCACGAGCGGGTCGAAAAACTTCTTTAGTTACCATTATCCTCTGTTTGTTCCAGCCAATCTCTGAAAGAGTTACATAATTAGCCAACTCAATATTATCGTTGTTGATATCGAAATGAACGAATAGCTATTCATTTCTTTAGTCGAGCATACGGCTTCCAAATCCAGAGGTTGCGGGTTCGAATCCTGGCACACACCAATGACTTTTCGAAATTAATTTTGACAGTTACGTGTGATTAATATCGATGACTAAAAACTTTGTGCCCGGAGTGCAATAGGTTCGCCACCTATTCCAGTTTGGACGTAAACATAACGGCGAGTCGAGGCTTAACAGCCACTGCCTACACCTTCGGGTAGAAAAAGGCGTGAAGTATTGTTATTTAATGTTCTTTAGTCGCGGCAATTAAAAGTCATGTCATTAAGTTCTTAAACAAAAGTCAGGTAATATATTAATACCATTTTTCAAGCGTCAGTAACGCTTACTTCTTAATCTATATGTCCATTCTTTATTGTTGAAGCCCTCGTTCTCACACAGGACCTTGGCTATGGCTCATACAGTCTTATCCTTGATCTAGTTATTACACATTTAGGTACTGTTTTGAGTACAATCTTTTTCTCCCTCTCTCTAATGGTTAATAGTAACGAGTTGCTGACCGTTTGAGTGTAACTGTTGCCTGCGGCTATGTTCACATATAATTCCGTTGACGTGACCCAAATACAAATAGTCATATCCATAGTTTGACATCGTATATTTTGCTTTACTTTCTTGAAAAGGCATAGTTTCGTTCGCTTTTATACCTACATTTTTTTTAATATATGGTACATAATCAGTTCTCAAGTTAATGCCATATCCATTACTGGTATACAGAAAGAACTTCGTTCCAGATTCCCATTACAATCAGCATCATTTTCCTGCCCTTATCCCACTTTAACTGGGGTCAGCACAACATGTCAACCCTTCGAAGTATTCATGTTGTTAAAAGATTTGGCTGTGGTTTTACGAACTGCCGCCTATCTGAAATTAACCCACCTTGAGAATATTTTAGCTCGTGGGATAGGGGTATACTTCTCGAAATTCAGAATGAGTCACTTTTGGTGCATATCCTGGGAGAAGCTTTAATCTGTCAACAACTTCACGCCAAGTCCCTTATTGGGTATACAGAAAAAAATTCGTAAAACACATTCATATTAATACGTACTACTGTTGTATGCACAGAAATAGATCAAGATCAAGATCTTGATCTATTTCTGTGGTTGTATGTATCTAAATACAATGATATATAGGTTTTTATCGATAATTACCCTCCAATATTCTACTTATTGCTTACTACCTGACCCGGCAAACGTAGTCTTGCCAAAAAAATCAATTTTAAAAATAGGTGTTGATCGTATGGAGGAAATTAAATTGGAGCCTTTTGAAGCGTATAAGGCAAATCAGTAGGGATCACAGGTATTCTTGGTATTTGAACTAATTTATCACGTGGAGGGTCGGTGATAATCTTAGCTACTATTAAATTATCTTTTAGCTCCTTTATAAGAAATTTTGTGCCTTACTCATAGATGTAAACTCCCCTCCCGCACGCGAACCCCCGCCCTGCTAACTCCGAGTTTGCAACGGGCCGTGCAGCAAAAATCGTTCATAACTTCAAAACAAACCGTCCGATTTTAATCATTGGAAGACCAAATATTATCTTCATAAACAGCACTTACCGATGAAATAATGTATTTTGTTAAGGATTAATAACATGAGTAAAATAAATGCGTTTAAATGTAATAGAAAAATGATATAATAGAAAGATACAAAATGGTTGTTGTTCCTGACTTGACACAGATAGGTATAGTGTGTTGTGGATTTTTTTGTAGATATTTATATGATCTACAATTAAATAGAACATTCTATCGTTCTATCTTTTATAGTTTAGGCAGCGTACGCAAAATAAGTAACTTTTCAAAAAATATAAAAAAAGGGTTGTTGTGCCTCACTTGACATAGATAGGTATAGTAGGTCGCGGACTTTTTTGTAAATTAAAACATTCTATGGTATCTTTTATAGTTTAGGGAGCGAACGCAAAATAAGTAACTTTTCTGGTTGATTTTTTAGACCCTGTATCCGAAAAACCCAAATATCTTACGAAACCCTGTAATTTTTCAAAATAAAATTTAGCCTATGTTGCTTGTGAATAATATAGCTATCTAATGAAAAAAGAATTATTAAAATCGGTTCAGTACTTTTGAGTTTATTCGTTACTTTGTAATATTAGTGTAGATACAAATACAAATATTTAAGCAATACTAATATTACGAGGAAACATTTGTGTATATAATGATTACTCAAAGTAAACCATGATACAATTAAACTCATGGCCAGTGACGAATTAATTGTCCGAAATACAGGGCATTGGTAAATCTCGCCGGTGGAAGTGATCTTTACTCGATGCCGTTCACAAAATTAATTTTATGTGCTTATAGTCTAAGAGCCCGTGAAAAGCAGACTGTATGTATTTTACCAAAGGTGATATTCTGGTCAGAGACCCTCCTATAGATGCCCAACATGAATTGGGGAATCACTAAGCCCAACGGAGGTAGCTATCACGTCACTCCGGTAAGACAGGTACGTAAATTATACTGAATTCAAAAGTATTTTACCAAAGCTGCCATTTGGTCACAATAATGAATATAATAAATACAGCGAGAAAAATCAATGGCAGACGAATTTTTTGGTTTTAAACTTGTGGCAGACGCTTTTGTAAATTTGAAAAAAAATATTTTTCAAAAGTATTTTAACAAATCTGATTTTTATATATGTTATTTGGGATGGTATTACTAGTTTATTTTCGAAACGGCAGACGTTTACTCCGGTTATAATACTGCGGCAGACGACAATATACATTGACAGTGCGCGAATACACTCGAGAATTAGTTGTGTATGAGAGCTATATAGTAGCTAGAGTATAGAGCTTTGTCGTCTCGCAATATCGCCGCGTCGCATTAAAATGAATATTACTCCATACTTTTGTATTAAAGATATGTATAAAATTTATTTTATTAGATTTGTATGAAGTATACTAATAGATTGAATACAATTAAGTATTATATTATTTTAAAATATTTTATTAAAAAATAGGTGAAAATAGATGAGGGAACATTGGGCTACTAGTGAAGTAATTCCGTTTCTTGGCACTAAGTTGATACATCTCTAAACTTTCGCGACTGTTATTATTACAAAGCGAATAATGGAATGGTTGAATCGAGTATTGTTGATGATCTCTGCTGTCCATCATACGAAGAAGCTGATACAAAAATAGTTTACCACGTATGCAGTATTCCAGACACGTCTAATATTGTTATTAGAGGTTCGGACACAGATATTTTAATAATAATGCTTGGTAATATGTTTTACTTAAAAAATCAGTTGTCTCGAATTTGGATGCTTACTGGGACCGGGAACCATGAAAGATTAATTGATATTAGGAAAATTTATAAGAAAAACGGTGAACTATTGACAAAAAACTTGATTGGTTTCCACGCATTCACGGGATGTGATTTTAACCCTGCCTTTTTTAATAAAGGAAAGAAACGACCGTTCACCTTGTTAAAGAAAAATATTTAATTTCAAAAAGCTTTTAATACACTGGGAAACGCTGAATTAACACCGAAATTATTAGAATTATTGTTTGATATTCTTCAAGAATTTATTTGTCACGTGTATAACACCAAGAAATACAAAGACGTTGATGATAGTCGTTTTCAACTATTTGTTAATAGTTACAAAGCTTCATACTTGAATTAAAATTTCAATAAAAAAGTTGTAAACTTTGACGCTAATTCAATACCTCCATGTAAAGCTGAACGTTACCAATAGTTTTTAAGGGCTCATTAAATTGCTAGCATCTGGAAAAATGCAACACTGAAAAATCCTATGATGTTAAACCCACTAGAATATGGTTGGGAACAACAAGATACATCATACGTGTTCAAGTGGTTTGAGGGAGATCAGTTACCACGTTTAGTTAGTGATTTCATCAAAGATGTTTCTGGTAATTCTATTATACTATATACAATTTTACACTTAAATTGCTCACTGGAAAAATTTATTAATTATTTTTTTTACAGACGACAACGAAGATGATGAACAAAACGACCGAGAACATTATCGATATGGAAGTGATTCCGACGATGACATTGATGAATTATAACCGTAAAAACCAACACTAAATAAGGGTATCAATAAAACCTTGAAACATATTTTAATTAAGATCAATTAACGAAATATTGTTATTATTGTTAATTTATAAATAATCCATCTTCCCCATTCATTATTATAGAGTTGAAAATATAATTTTTCTCTTATATTTTTCATAATTTATCGGCTTGCATGCAACAATATAGAAATAGAAATAATTACAGTAGGTACATATATTAATACTGTCAATATATATTGTCGTCTGCCGCAGTATTATAACCGGAGTAAACGTCTGCCGTTTCGAAAATAAACTAGTAATACCATCCCAAATAACATATATAAAAATCAGATTTGTTAAAATACTTTTAAAAAATATTTTATTACAAATTTTCAAAAGCGTCTGCCACGAGTTTAAAACCAATAAAATCGTCTGCCATTGATTTTTCTCGCTGTATTTATTATATTCATTATTGTGACCAAATGGCAGCTTTGGTAAAATACTTTTGAATTCAGTATAATTTACGTACCTGGGTTACCTAAATGACGTGATAGCTACCTCCGTTGGGCTTAGTGATTCCCCAATTCATGTTGGACATCTATAGGAGGGTCTCTGACCAGAATATCACCTTTGGTAAAATACATACAGTCTGCTTTTCACGGGCTCTTAGACTATTACAATTATTATCGACAATAAATAGATAAAATTTTGCTTTCGATTACTTACTGTTTTTAGGGTTTCGTATTTAAACGGGACCTATTACTGAGCCTTAGCCATCTGTCCTTCCGTCCGTCAATCCGTCTGTCACCACTGTCACCAGGCTGCATCTCAAGAACTTAGGGTACAGCCAGCGTTTGCAATTAAAGTGCTTAATCTCGAAAATGAAACTGCAGCAAATGAAAAGTGTTACTTTTCATTTGCTGCAGTTTTAAGGATTTAAGGGGACAGATAGCGGAAAGCGACTTTGGTTTATACTATGTATGTAATAATAACTAGTTTGGAGATTCTAATACTATTTTGATGACGGTATCCAGTCTGGTTGCCTTGATAGATCTATTGTACTGAACTGTTTATTTTTATTTATCATTGAATGTTTATAAATATATAAATGATCTTTGAATAGTGGTTTAACCCACGTCTTCAATAGAGGGTACTAACCATGAAGAACAATACGTATTTTATAACCGTTGGTAGTAATAAAAACAACAACCTTTACACGAAGTATTTTGTATGGTAAGCAGGAAGAATATATATACGCGGGGAGGTCCAAAAGTTCGTGGAATGGAGGGGATGGAGTGGGGATAGGGGCGCTCGCTTAGTGTCATACTAATTGGGGACTCATAATTAGTATATAAATGGAGTTTCAGCCCTATTGCGTCATTCGTTTACGAACACTCGCCTGCTAAACACGTCAATCCGGAAGAAAACTGAAACTATGGAGAAAATTGAACACCGTGCGGTCATTAAATTCCTTACCAAGCAAGGAAAGAACGCTCAGACCATTTTGAATGAAATGGAAACTGTTTACGGGGAACAGTGCCCTAGTAAATCAATGATTTACAAGTGGCATGGTCTTTTTAAACATGGTCGGGAGTCGATTGAAGACGACCCCCGCTCAGGAAGGCCAGTTGAGGCCACCACATCAGACATCGTCGAAAAAGTGGAAAAATTGTACTGGAGGACACCCGTTTGAAGAAAAAACAGTTATCTGCATTAGTTGGAGTATCAGATACCACCATTTTGCGAATCCTACATGACCACCTGGGTATGACAAAAGTCAGTGCAAGATGGGTACTGAGAATGCTCACGCCGCTTCAAAAACAGCAGCGCGTCGAAGCGTCAAAACATTTTTTGGAGTTGTGTGGCGACGATCCTGGACCGATTTTGGAGCGAATTGTTACCGGCGATGAAACATGGGTTCATCGTTTTGAGCCTGAGTCCAAACAAGAGTCCATGCAATGGCATAAAAAGGGGACACCACCGCCAAAGAAATTCAAAGTGTCGGAGTCGGCTGGAAAGTTGATGGCTACTGTTTTTTGGGATTGTGAGGGGATAATACTGATTGATTATAAAGAAAAGGGCAGGACCATAACCGGAGAATACTACGCAACAATACTAGAAAAATTAAAGGATGCCATCAAAGAAAAACGTCGGGGAAAATTGACCAAGGGCGTGTTGCTCTTGCAAGACAACGCGCCGGTTCACAAGAGCAAAGTTGCAATGGCTGCTCTACACACGCATGGCTTCGAATCACTAGTCTACCCACCCTATAGTCCAGATCTGGCCCCAAGTGATTTTTATTTGTTCCCCAATTTAAAAAAAGACTTAAGGGGAAGGAAATTTTCCGACGACAATGAGGTAAAGGAGGCAATTTTGGCTCATTTTGAGGGAAAAGATAAAAAATATTTTTACGATGGTTTAGAAAAATTAATTCATAGATCTAATAAATGTATTCAGCTTAAGGGTGATTATATTGGAAAGGAAAAATAAATTTACTGTTTCATTTTTACTAAAACCCTTTTATTCCACGAACTTTTGGACCTCCCCTCGTATATCAGGTAGGTCAGAAAATCGGACTACACCAATTGTTCATCCCCTAAAATGTTTAGTGTTTTTTTTTTTACTTTTGGATGATTTTATTATTATTCTTTTTCAAATGTTTAATAGTGGTGGAATTTTAGGGTATATGTCCCTAAAATTCCACCACTATTAATTCCCTGTTTTTTACTTATTTAATACAAACTTTTTTTTCGTAAGACAACGTTTGCTGAGTCAGCTAGTTTTAATATATTATTATTGTATGTTGTTGGTACCACAGCTTACAGGTTTTTTATTGGATAAAAGGGCAAACGAGCATGCGCGTCACCTGATGGTAAGTGAACAGCGCCGCCCATGGAACTCCCACCGAATGAAACGCGGCATAAGCCACGTAGATCTTCTATGAGGTTTTGGTATTTCACCGGTCGAGCCGGGCCATTCATACAGCGAACTGCTTTGTTCTACTACTGTTAACCAGTTTTATTTTTAAATAATAATAATAAAACTGTTTGTAAAATAATATGTGCGTAGTATGTAAATGAAGTTGACTCATTGGTTTCACATGCCGATTGTGTGGGCGACACTACAATATATCGGTTTTTGTGTTGTTCGAGACATGAACAGGAAATATCTTGGCATATATGACAATCGTGGTCACAAAATTGTTACCTACTAGTACGGTATACCTATCCCCGGGTTTTGTGGATGAGATTAAAAAAAGAAATATATTTATTATAGGTCCCTTGGAGTGAAGTTAGTTTTTTATAGTATAAGGCAAACGATCAGGCGTGTCACCTTATGGTGAGCAACAAACTGCACCCAATGACACCTACCTATAATTGCGCTACCGGCCCTTACAATGGTAGATATATGAAGGGGTCGGAAGTGAGATTGGAAGGGAAGGGGAAAAGGTGTTAGGCCTCCAGATACCTCTCTCACCGAGCGAAACGCGGCATGAGCCACTTTAAGTCGGTCTTCTGAGAGGTCGTAGTATTTCACCGGTCGAGCCGGCCCATTCCTGCAGCGAACTGCTTGGCTCTACCACTGTTGACTAAGGCACGCAGATGCTGGATAACAGATCTTGGATAACCTTTTGCCATCTTGTTGGTAGTGACGTGATTTCATTGCTATAAAAAATTCTTTATTATATTTACTTATTTTAATAATAAGAAAAACTAATGAAAATCACACATTTTCGTAATTTAAATTTGGAATTGACCCTTTTAAAATTAAAACTTTTTAATGATACCATAACCAGCCAGATTACAAATGGTATAGCCAAATATATTTTTTATACTTCGTCTACGTGGACGCCATAAAGCAGCAAAAATACTATGCTTGTGTCTATGCCTATGTGTTGACCCAACCGTTTATCGGTAATAAACATACAGACAATTAGATCCACATTCTAAAAACCTGGGTTGGGTATCGATTGTAGATCATGTCTCAAGTATTCTAAAAAAATATTCAATGAACAGTTTCAACTTTTCTACAATTTTATTATATGTATAGATAACAAGTTCATACATAATATTTGCGAAAAGACTCTTTCCCCAACCTATTATATAGTAAAAGTCATAGATACGAGTATGTTGATAAAACGTTTACCTCCATAACTATGTTCAGATACAGCTTGTTCAAGGTGAACTACGATTGCAAGTCAATATCTCTGTTGTCCGGTTAAAGTAAAGCTTTACTTATGCTATATATGTACAGAATTGATTATATATGTACTGGATTCTTTGTTCTTAATTAACTGTTATATTTAAACGACACTTGTAAACCTCCAAGAAAATATTTCAAAGCTGATGAGTTAGTTTGGGAAGTTTATGCCCATAGTCCCCACGCTGGGCAAACGGGTTGGAGACCGCAGGGGTAAACCTCTTGTAGGTAGGGACGCTGCTGCCCGCCACTATCAAAACCATTTAAGTTGACCAATATTTAAGAATGGTTATCCCGCCATTTTTCGGTGCTGTGCTGTGTAAGCTTGTCAGCCATATGTTTTTCTTTCACTCCCGGCTGACTGGATTTTGTGGCGCACATTGGGAGAGGCCTATGTCCAGCAGTGGACTGCAACAGGCTGATGATGATAAGCAAGCAGGTAGAGCCAAGCAGTTCGCTGCATGAATGGGTCGGCTCGACCGGTGAAATACAACGACCTCTCAGAAGACCAACGTAAAGTGGCTCATGCCGCGTTTCGTTCGGTGAGAGAGGTACCCGGAGGCCCACCCCCTTCCCCATCCTTTCCTATCCCCTATCCCTTAAAGGTCGGCAACGCAACAGTAACACTATATGTGTTGCTGGTGTCCATGGGCGGCGTTGCTTGCTTACCATTAGGTGACACGCCTGCTCGTTTGCCCTCCTATCCCATAAAAATAGCTATAAATAGCCATTTATTAAGCAAATTTCTAATATTTATTATTCCAGTAAAGCTTAAAAAAATGTATGAACCTATTTGATCAGGTGTTGAAATTTTTAAGCTACTTATAAAACGGGAAGGTTCGTAGACATTTGAGTATGATGCACACCATTGTCTTGTCGTATAGTTCGAAGTTATAATACATTCTGTTCACGTCCCAGGTCCCCGTGGCTTCGTACCATTGAACTCAACTCCTCACATCCACATCACGGAGCTGCCCATAATATCACGCCTGTGCGGAAACGACACTAACTGTACATAAATAATAATGTGTTTTGAACTCTATCTATGTTATAACTAGGTCGAAAATTCAGGTCAGTATCCATTGAATGTTTATCTATTTCCGACTAAACCGTATATGACTGAAATGTTGTATTGTTTTTATAGATATCGGGTTTATAAATCGGGACAATTATTACTGATGCCTAATCGTGAGACTGATAGGGGAAACTCGATCACTGCATAACCTTTCGTTCTCAATTGTAAATTATCAGTTGATTTGATGTACAGAAAGTCCCATTAAAGTTTCAGTCACATACCTGTAGTAAAAGATATTGTGTGACATGTTCCGTAAAACTATTTAATCTACTAGTTGACCCGGCGAACTTTATTCTGCCATCAAAAGTAATAAATAAGTACATTTTGGATTCATACTCTCCATACCATACATCATGGATTCACCACATATTACAAGCATTCTAGATTAAAACCACCCGTTGACACCCCCTATCTACAAAAAAAACCACATCAAAATCTGTTGCGTAGTTCTAAACATATAAGTGGACAGATAGGGGAAAACGACGTTATTTTATACTATGTAATGATTATTGTACAAATTAAAAAAGTTACTCAAGAATGCTTGAAAGTGATGTTAAATATAATACGTATATGCATTGCGTACATTCTAGTCTGCCGTACCTAAACACAATTTTAGTTCCTATACACTTTCTAACTAGTTAGCTTAGATCCAGTTTAGCTCTTGAGTAATCGTTTAGGGCGTAAAGTTTTTAACAGTACTTTAAATGGTTGTGATATGGTTAAAGAGATGATACAAATCACTCGAAGTATGTGTGGAGTCACCATTGCGGATCGAATAAAAAATAGCGTGATAAGGGAGAAATGCAAGTTGAAGGATGATGTGGTGACCAAAGTGGAGAGAAGTATGTTAAGATGGTTTGGTCATATTGCAAGAATGGATGAAAGCCGAATGACTAAAAGAGTATACGAAGCGAATGTGAGTGGCAGGGTCGGGATCGGGAGACCAAGACGGAGCTACCACGACCAAATAAGTGGTCTGTTTAAAAAAGGCAAAATGCGTAGCACCCGAAACCGACGTAAATGCATGACGAGATGTATGACTGTGGATGAGGCGAAAGATGTGTGTCAGGATCGTAGCTTGTGGAAAGCCAAAGTCTCTGCCTACCCCCATGGGATACAGGCGTGAGCTTATGTATGTATGTATGTATGTATGTACAAATCACTCCTAAGTTGTGAGTATTCCTAACCCATGTATCCATGTAGGAGTCGAAGACGGCCACGACACACATTCCGGGACCAAATTGAACGAGTCCTTGAGTAAGGTTATGTCAAGAGCCTTTAAAACCGACTTGTGTGACAAGAGTTATGACTTATGAAAGTCAAAGAAGCATGTGAATCTGCGTAGGCAATCATTTTAGGACTACCTCAGGAAGTGCTATTTATTTATTTATTCTAAAACCTTACAGATCATATTTATACAAACATTTTTATTTTATAAAGTAAACTAGCAGACTCTGCGAACTTTGTTCTGCATCAAAAGTATTTTTTACAGCATTTACAATTAAAGTGTTAAATTTAAAAATATATTACTTTTTCACTACATTATACATACAAACTACTCCGTTGACACCTGTTAAAAAATCGCATCAAAATCCATATAAAGGGACAGACAGCGGAAAGCGACTTTGTTTTACATTATGCAATGATTGTTACGCCAATGACGAAGTGTACATTTAAATTAAATTAATTTTAACATTATTACACAGTGAGAACGTGTGAGCAATATCCCTTTTGATAAATCTTCTCAACCGTTTCAACAATTTCTTCTTTAGAAGGTAATCCATAACCGTTTAGTAAATGCGCTAGATGATCACAGTCATACTTTTCAAAATAAACAATTAATTACAATTTACATGCTAGCTGTTCAGGTAATTGTTTTTTTTTATGTATATGTATCTACTAATATGTAGTTCTCATGGTACGGCCTAATACAACCATCTGAGTAAACTCCAGCTGGCCTACATTCGATGTATTTATCAAACTAACAATAGGTCGTATATATTTGATACGCAATAAACTTATGTTACATTCTCGTATTATCTAACAGATTTCTTACGAGTACATCCTTCCGTGTTACTCAATTGCGAATATTTCTTTATTTATTTTTTCTTTTTACTGTTGTTGTTGTTGTTTCGCCGCATTACTTATGTTTGATACGGACTAATAGTCGTGTGTTATTGTGGAAAGCATGCAATGAATTGAATATCTGTGTAATATTTGTGTTTAATGTTCTTTTTATAATACTTACTACTGTTAGTATCAAATAGTGGTCATGTTTTTCGAGTTTCATCTTTATATATGTACTAACTGTTCGGATTTCGTGTTGTCAAAAGTTAGTAAGTAAAAATGTTGACTATCCTGTTTTTCAAGTTGGGATAAAATTGCAAACTGTATGCAAACTTATACATACAAACAACAATATATAAAGTTAAGATAAGATATACTTTCCTAAACTACTCCAGAACGGCTACACCGATGGTAATGATATTTTGAATGTATGGTTTATACTTGTGTAGGTTAAATTCACAATTGGAGACGTTAGGTGGCGTTGAAATTGAAATTAATTTCTTTTTGGAGAATAATGTCTGCCTGGTCCATTATATGCATTAATTTCACAAAATTATCCATAAAATTTTGGAAGATTTCTCCAACAACTTGTTTTAACATATACTTATGTATAGTTGTCTGCGATAAGAACCCTCTTGTGTAATATTAATTTAACCCAGTATCGTTGTAGCTTATTAATAAGTAATTTTAGCATTTTTAAAACTTGTTTAATTAATATAGAGAGCCCTTACTGTTTGTTTTTTATGGGACAGGGGGCGAACCGGTTATCTGATGGTAAGCAACTACTGTCAGCCTTCCGGATATCTTTCTTTCAAACCACAACATTTGCCACTTTACGTCGATATACTGAGAGATCGTGGTATTTTACTGATCGAGCCGGTCCATTCATGCAGCAAACTGCGTGGCCCTACTACTACAGTATAATTAAATTTTATATTTATTGATACATACATACATACACACATACATAACTTCACGCCAAATCCCTTGCGGGGTAGGCAGAGAGAACAGAGCGCCATAGGGCACGATTCTTACACACCTCACTCGCTTCGTTGACTTTCATAACTCTTTTCATGCACGCGCGTCGGTTTTTGAGGCTCTTAACATCACCTTCCTCCAGAACACGTTCTATTTGGTCTTGGAATGTGTGTCTTGGCCGTCCTCGACTCCTACATCCGTCCGCTTTTGCATTGTATATCTGCTTAGTCAGTCTTGCGTTAACCATTCTTTCTACATGTCCGAACCATCGGAGCATGCCCTTTCTTACTTTTACACCGACACTCTCTTTCAAACCAACTTCCTTCCTTACAACCTTGTTTTCTACGCGGTCAGCGAGAGTCACTCCGCAGATTTTGCGTAGAGCCCTCATTTCTACCGCGTTTATTCTACTTTCATGCACACTCTGCCATATATTTATTGATATTGCATGTATTTAATATTCGTTCAGCGTATCGATGCGTAACTGCCATTGCTCACACATTCTATTATTAAGGGCGTGAAGGTATGATACATTAATGCAGTTTGATTTATATGCCCGTATAGTATTAAAATTTTCTGGCATTTTTATTAGTTTTTACACAAACACTTGTACAGGTCGTTGTACTCCGATAAGAACAGAACTTTTACATGCAAACACTTTAGTTACTGAATGTGTTATCTAGAGCACATATTGAAGCTATCTTCATATTTGTTTATACTTGTCGGGCCTCGTGGTGCATTGGTAAAACAACCGACTGCCGAATCGAGGTCGACGGGTTTGATCCCCAGAGTAAGTTTAGATTGCCTACGACTATCCCACGGGAATAAAATGGTTGAGCAGACGTGTCACCTGATGACAAGCAACAAAAGCCGTCCATGGACACCTAAACATATACTGTTGCGTTGCCGGCCTTACAATAGAATATGGACGGGGTCGGGAGTGCAATGTAAAGTGTAGGGGGCTTTCCCCCTCACCCTATACATTCCACTCCCGACCCGGGTTGGGCCTCCGGATACGTCTCTCACCGAGCGAAACGCGGCAAGATTCACTTTATGTCGATATTGACTGAGAGGTCGTGGTATTCCACCTGTCGAGCCGGCCCATTCGTGTAGCAAACTGCGTAACTCTACCACTGTAAAATTATACTTTGTGTTTTCAGATTTTAATATCAATCATTGTAGCGACATTACAAGAAAGCCATCCCTTATTTTATACCCACCTGAAAACGTATGTATATTGTACAAATTCTGTCCATTAAAACAAAATTTAATGATCATCGGTTATGTAGTTTAGGCTTAAAACTTCGACAAATAAACAAAGAAAGTCACAGTAAGTATTTAGTTATGATAATGTTAAAACAAATACCTACCCAATTATCTTCATAAAATCTAGAAACCACAATTAAATGTCGACGTACACGCACGCCATTTCGTGACCAACGATAGTATTTGTCTCAAAAATGTTCCTCACGTATATACCTATTTCTGAAGACGAGAGAGATATATGTTTGTATAAATATACAGTACCTGGATGACCGGTTTTTTTTTTATAAATTCTGCTTTTGCAAATTATATTTAAGTACGAATTACATACTAATAAAATGATGAAATATGAATAATATTTTTCGATCTTACCGACAGAATAATAAAAAAATATGAACTATAAAACACGATAAAATTACATTTTCTAAAAATGATTCCTAGCTAGATCGATTTATCGCCCCCGACTAAATTCTAGTTTTCTAAGTTATATATATATACTAAATTTCATGATAATCGTTGGAGCCGATTCCGAGATTCCAATTATATATATCATACAAGAATTGCTCGTTTAAAGATATAAATGTTTTTAGTCATCGAGTGTAGACTCGGAATCGGGCTGTTCGTGGCGATTGCGTTCGTATTCTCTTGCTCGACGGAGGCAATATCAAGCTGAATCATGCGGCGTTTCGATGAGACGCCCAAAAATATCCTATGCAATATTTTGGTTTATGGTAGCTAACAGAGGTAGCCATGACTAAGTAGGTATGTTTGTTTGCTGAGTCTCAAAAACTCATTACTAACCGAGGGAGCTTTTGTAATTTTCAAGATAATTATTTAACACAATTTTCTCAGGTCTTTTTCTTCCCGAAAGTGTAGGCAGCGGCAGTTAAGCCTCGTCTCGCCGTTATGTTTACGTCCCAAATGGAATAGGTGGTGAACCTATTTATTTTCATACACCGGGCACTATTTAACACACATAAATTCCGTAAAGAATTTCGAAAAGTCTTTGGTGGATTCGACTTATTGTTGATATGTTTTGATATTTTTATTTTATTGATTTATTTATTTTATAGTACCTACCTATACCTATTTGAGTTTGAACTAGAAACTGTTATTGCCAGTGCCGTGTGACCTAAAAATGTATATAAACATGCACGGAATTTTAAAACAGTACAACTGTACATTTTTATTGTTAGTAGTTAGTATTTAATGTGCTTGAGTTGATAGTGTTTTAGTATGCGAGGCGGACTCTATAATACATTTATTTTGTTAAGTAGCCATTTTGACTTCCCGTGCCAAAGGTAAGTTGGTATAACCATTAATGAAAACTGTACCTCTGGAAATGGTAAAAGTAACCTGAATGGTTGTTATCGACTACTCTTTATCCGATCGAGTCACAAAGAGCAACAAAGGGTCTTGAATTATTGGCGTACTCTGTTTTTCAAAGTGATAATTTTTCACTTAAAAAAGAGGTTTTACATTCCTTTTAGCACCAAGAGTAATTTAGGCATGTAATTCTAACCGGAAAAAAGAATATGACAAATGTCTTTTTTGCGTTGTTTGCTTCTTTCAAATATTAGATAAAGAAAGAACTTCAAAAGTTAATGTTCAATTTTCGTTTGAGATAGAATTTGGAAACTAAAATGTAGACCGTTGTCATAGTTTTTTCCATAAAATCTTTTGAATATTACCACATTCGTGATTATTTTAATTTAATATCATCATTTGCCTTTTGAGATCCACCGCTGGACAGGCCTCCCCCATAGAGCGCCACAACTGTGTGTGGCGCCGGCTTAGAATACCGCCACCCCATCCCGTGGGTGTCGTTAAAGGCGACTAAGGGAAAAGGCTGGAAGAATGGGCAGCAGCATTCTCTCTCAACAAAATACAGCCTATTGCGATCGCCAACCCGCCTGCCAAGGGTGGCGATTATGGCAAAAACCCCTCATGAGTGAATTTAATATCATATTCGATAAAATTGCAAAATGATGATGATGATGATAACTCTAGACTGATGGAATACCTTATAAATCATCACCGAAGCATTCATTATCACAGGGTTTTATCAAGGTAATGAAGCGTTATAACTAATTGGTGTTACTCTTGACCTTGCATTGTACTTCATTGTCCCCTAAGCGTCATTAGCGACCTCTAATAAAGTCCAACGGAACTACAGATAAGTCATCAGAGGATTGAATTGAGTGTCTACGTTGTTTTTTTAATCAAGTGGTTAAAGATAAAAATTGGTGAGTTTAGACTTATATAATCGGATGGACTCTTATGATTTATAGCTCACTTCCTGGTCATTTAATGAGGTTATTTTTGTATTTTAATGCTTGTCATTTTTTTTGGGGATGATGTGAAACACAAGTTTTGTTAGTCTAAAAACGCAAATTCAAAAGAACCTTGTTTTTTTAATTTACCAACACCGAGTACTTAACACTAACAACACTAATTACATGAAAATCCTATCAAAATTAATTCAGTCGATTAGCTCAATACAAACGGGAGATCTATAAAAAATCTTTTTATTTACATACATAACTTCATGCCAAATCCCATGTAGGGTAGGCACAGAGAACAGAGCGCGATAAGGCACAATTCTTACACGCCTCACTCGCTTCGTTACTTTCAAAACTCTTTTTATGAACTCGTCTTGAACGTGTCTTGGCCGTCCTCGACTCCTACATCCATGCATGCATCTTTTGCATTGTATATCTGCTTATTCAATCTTGCAACATGCATTCTTACTACATGTCCGAACAATTGCAGAATGCCCTTTCTTAATTTTTATTTAACAGTGGTAGAGCCAAGCAGTTCGCTGCATGAATGGGCCGGCTCGACCGGTGAAATACCACGACCTCTCAGAAGACCGACGTGAAGTGGCTCATGTCGCGTTTCGTTCGGTGAGAGAGGTACCTGGAGGCCCACCCCCTTCCCCATCCTTTCCTATCCCCTATCCTTTAAAGGTTGGCAACGCAACAGAAACACTATATGTGTTGCTGGTGTCCATGGACGGCGTTGGTTGCTTACCATCAGGTGACACGCCTGCTCGTTTGCCCTCCTATCCCATAAAAAAAAAATTATGAATATATTAAAAAAGATAACATTTTATTATGTATAAAGAAACATTTTATTATAGAGAGGTATTAATTTGTATAAATGAATTCATGAATTAATATCGAAATCGGATATGCTTACAGTATGTGAAACTTAACGATATCACTGCTGAACAATTAATATTCATTTATAAATTAATTTCAAGGTGGATATCTAAAATATACAAATTTATAATCAATAGCATAACGATTATGTGCCTTGTGTATTGTAGGCAGAGAAAACATTGAAATGTGGGCGTGCATATGTAATTGTTAATACCTACTAAGTCTTGCATTTTTTTACCTTGACCAACTCTGTATGAATTATCTAAATCTTAGATAGCTGATCTGTAATTAAATGATATTCCTGAATATTCAGGCAAAGGGTTACAAAAACACAATGACTTTAAATACATTTACAGTATGTAGTCAGTCACTTAACTTTCTTCTGTTCTTCCACGAAATGAGACGATGATCTAAGATAAATTGCAGTACAACTCTCTTAACAGAATCAAATGAGCAAACTATTTAAAATCACTGTATATACTAAAAACATATATATTTAACCCACAAAAAATGAATTTGGGCGGGAAAGGCACTAACAGCAACAATGTCACAATGCTTTTCAAAAATCGATTTTGATTAAATAAGTCGCACCAGCTCCAAGAAGTCTGTACATAAATATATTCATTTTTCCTTTTCTAAATTTGAATTTAGAATAAAAAAAAACTAAACCATACTCCATCCTCGCTATGATATAATTAAATGCAAATAGCAATGCGCATACTATTACTTCCTTGAGAATTTTGCTTCTCGGAATAACAAAAGAGAAAATCCGATAGATCGGAATACAATTAAATTGCTAGTTATATGTAGGCAGGTACTATGGCATCAGCTTTTTGCAAACTAAAGCCTTACCTAAGGTTAGAAACACCTTTTTGTTGTCCACAATTACATGTTCTCACCATTGTGATGTCTACGTGAGGTTGTTTCCCATGAAGCCAATCAGTCGGCCCTTCTTGTTTCAAAAGAAGGTTATTCGCTTTAAGGATTTTTGTATTTGTTTCGAACTGCACTAGAATTGTTTTATGTATAGTTTTAATAGGCCTAAACGGCTAGACGGATTTTACTTTGACTTCGAGTCTTAATCATAAGATTGACTGGTTAGCATTATTTTTTTCGGAAAATTTTCACGATAAAAACAATAACGCGTATGTTTTTTGCGTGCTTGTGTATATATTTCAAATTTTTTGACACTAATCGGTGATCAAATATCTAAAACTGTTTATTTTTAGTTAAAAAAATGTATGCACAATTTGACACAATTTCTAGTGTCTGCTATGACGTGGGCAGATATTTAACTTTTTTATTTAAAATAGACGAAGTTTGTTGAACTCATTTAAGGAAATAATAACGTAACGATTGTTTACCTATACATCGAAGGAATTGTAGTATTTGTAAAAGTAAAATGTAACTTTCCGAAATATTCTCTTATTTATTACTCTCTTATAACACCAGTAATTCTTTATTTTCAGATCTTTTTAGACTGCCACGCAAGAAAACGATCGTCTCATCATATTGAGAAGATGTAGTATTTCAGTCTCGTCAAGAAACATGAATGAGAGAAGTAGAAGGTTCCAAGGTGCTGATCTAGTTTGATGATACATCGAAGCTGTCATCATGTCCACGAGTAACGAGCTAAGCGATACGGAGACGCCGAAGTTGACCATGAAACCTGCATTGAACAGGATATTCTGCTGCAGTGTCACCGCTGCATCTGGCTTCATCGCAGCTTATGCCTTGGTAAGAAATAATAATTTTACGACAAGTTAGACAGAAAGCATTAGATGCCAGTGGCAAAAAAAAATACAAATTACTAACACTGTAACATGTATCTTAAATAATTTAACTTTAAAAAAAATATAAATTGAAATCGATGCCAGGATTCGAACCCGCGACCTCTGGATTCAGAAGGGAAGCTCGACCACTGGACCACCGAGACTGAATTTACTTCTTCATATTATTTTATTAAAAAAATATTGTCCAACTGGATTTTATTAATTTCTTGTGATCGAAATACTGTAGTGGTTTAGCAGGGAACCTCTGTTTATATAATAATAATAATATCTTGGACACAATACACACAGCGCCCTCTAGTTCCAAGCTAATCAATACCCAGACACCACACAAATATTCATGTTTGTCACAAATATTTGTGCTCAGGTGGGAATCGAACCCCCGACCTCATTGCTGCAGCCGGTAGTTTTACCAATGCGCCACGAGGCCTCAGTTTGACCCATACTCGATGTTTTCCCATTGTTTTTTTAGATTCTAGATGAATCAAAATCTTTTAATATTGCCAACCATTAAAAATTAATGAAACACTCTTCCAAGTTTCCATCGGGAAGTGCTATAAAACATTTGAAAAAAAAAATGAAAAATAAAAACCGGTTAAATGAAAACGCTTATAAAAAAATCTCTTACAAACTATAAGATTTATTTTATTAAAAATTTTGCTAATGGATATTAATTTCGTATATCCTCTTCCGCGATTTATACCTACCTACATACATACATATATTTTTAGAGGCTGAAATGTTGAAACTTTTAGTTGAAAAGTCAAACACAATGCGTAATCAAGCGTCATTGTAATACTAACAAAGATAATATTCACTCCCTCACTATTCCATTGCTTCATACTTGATTTGAAGTTGTAATAATTCCTAACCGGCCATACTGATTTCTAGATTTGAATTACTATTTAATATTATGTTTTGTCTCTGTTTGATATTAGGCAATAAGTTCCGATATCAATTCCATTTGAGACGTAAAAATTCGGTGACGTAAAAATTTCTGCTTACACCTTTAAGGAGAAAATTGTATGAGGTTATAAAAAGATATGACAATAAAACATATCTGTGTCTAAAAAATGTATCACCTTTGAAGAAGAAGAAGAAGAAATCCTTAGAACAATAGTAAGCAGCACTAGCTAATAACAAATAAAAACCATTTCGCACTTTTGCTATTCATACACAATTATTTTTAAAATGCTAAAAGCCTTGTATAAATTGTAAATAAAAAGAAATTTTCTGCGTGTTGATGATAATAAAAAATATTACATTATTATTTCATATTAGCTGACCCGGCGAGCTCTGTTCCGCTTCATAAGCAATAAAAGATTTTTTTCTAAAATTAAAAGTAACTCCTTATTTCATCAGCTACCTGCCTTAAAGTCCCTTCAAAATAGGTCCAGCCAATTCAGACATTAGCTGGATCAAACAGTCATGCAAGTGGTTGAGCCAAGTATTTCGCTGCATGAATGGGCCGGCTCGACCGGTGAAATACCACTACCTCTCAGAAGATCGACGTACAGTGGCTCATGCCGCATACCTTAGAGGTCGGCAACGCAACTGTAACACTATATGTTATGCATGTGTCCGTGGGCGGCGCTGGTCTCTTACCTTCAGGTGACACGCCTGCACGTTTGCCCTCCTATCCCATAAAAAGACACACAATAATTTAAATAAATGTGTATGGATAAAATTGATTAGGTTATTTCTAAAGTAGTAGTAAGAACCAAAGTTACTGTATATCGTATACAGTAAAAAGTAAAGTAATATTCATGTACTAGGGTATTAACATTTTACAAGTAATGTTTCTTTTAAAAAAGTCTCTCTTTATCGCTAAATACTCGTTTAAGGAACATGTCGGTTATAACTCGTGCTCTACATTAGTTAATTTACATTTGTAAAAGCGACGCGGTTTTTTTTGTCAATACCTTATTTCTGTCAAGCGCTCAATAATGTCAAAAGTGGCCTACAAAGTATTTTAAGGCATTCGCATATTAACAATATGTTTGAATCATATACACATAGGTTATCAGGATATATTTAGATTACCTAATCATCTCATTGTTGTAGTTGTAGAGCAACACTGTTTGTTGCATAAATGGGCCAGCTCGACCGGTAAAATACCTATAAGAATAACGGCGTGAAGTAATAGATGCCGCGTTTCGCCCAGTTAGAGAAAAATTTAATCATCCCGAAGATTCAGATTTCAAAATATCTTCTATTTACATTTCCCGTATCTGTTTCAACACATTCAGTGCAGTAGTTTCGGAGTTGATAACAGGACACACACAAGCAAAACTATATTTTTTATAGTATCATTACATACTTCATCAATTCTTCTAAACTAACATTTATTTTATATATTTTTTTCAGGTGGCGTATGCTATAGCTTTAATCTACGAGATAGTATGGGTAGTGGAGTCTCAGGGAGGCCTGCCTCTAGCGTCCTTACTCCTGATGGTCTGCTACTGCATAGTCATCGCGGCCACAGTCACATTAGTCCATGGACTTATATCTGTACGTATACAATTATAGTACTAAGACATACGTGGTGCGTTGGTAATACTAACGACTGCAGAATCGACGTTGGCGGGTTCGATCCCCACCCGAGTACAAACATTTATGACAAGCATGAATTTTTGTATGGCGTCTGAGTGTGTTTTTGTGTATTATAAGTATGTATTTACAAAAAAAAAGTATATATGTATTAATATCCGTTATCTAGTATCCATAACACAAGCATTTAGTGGCTTAGTTTGGTACTAGTGGACACTGTATGTATTGTGTCCAAGATATTATTCTATACGAAATCCTAACTTGCTTAACTATTCGACAAATCCCTAGAAGGTTAGCAGAGAATACAGAGTAACATAAGACACGATTCATAAATATATCTTACACTTTTTAAGAGTCTTGATGTGGCCTTCCGCTAAGACATGTTTGTATGGCGTCTGAGTGTTTTTCTGTGTATTATAATATGTATACATATGTATTTACAAAAAAAAAGTATATATGTATTAATATCCGTTACCTAGTATCCGTTTATTTCAACAGTGGTTGAGCCAAGCAGTTCGTTGCTTAGCTCGACCGGTGAAATACCACTCACCTATCAGAAGATTGACGTAAACTGGCTCATGCTGCATTTCGTTCTGTGAGAGAGGTACCCGGAGGCCCACGTCCCTTCCCCATCCTTTCCAATCCTAGTCCCTTAAAGTTCGGCAACGCAACTGTAACACTATATGTGTTGCAGGTGGCACGCAAGCTCCTTAGCCTTGCTATCCCAAAAAAAAACTTTAAAAACACAAGCATTTAGTTGTTTTGTTTGGAACAAGAGGGGACTGTGTGTATTGTGTCCAAGATATTATTATATACGAAATCCTTAATTGTGGAACTTTTCGACAAGTCCCTAGAAGGAAGGCAGAGAACACGGAGCGGCATAAGACATTATTCATATATACATCTCTCACATTTTGTGATCATGTGACCTTCCACTAAGACATGTTCAATTTACTCATAGAAAGTAGATGTAGGAGTCATAGCCTTCCCCGACTCCTACATTCTTTCCGCCTTTGCAATTTATACATCTGATGAATCCAAATGGCATCTTCCATTCTTTCCAAATATAATATTTATAAAATATAATGACATATTTGGAAAATCCAAAGCGTCGTTATTTAAATTTAAGTAATCTAATGGGGCCTCGTAGGTGGTAAATTTTTCGTAAAAATATAAATAAACCATTCCTATTAAATGTATAGTTATAACATAACGAACATAACTTCACCCCTTTTTCTACCCGAAGGTGTAGGCAGCGTTATGTTTCTCTCCCAAATAAAATAGGTCGCAAAACCTATTACCGTACACCGGGCACAATGATATTTGTCATTCATATTTACCACACATAACTTTCGAGGAATTATTGATGTGATTTCGGAATCGAAACCAGGACTTCTGAATCAAAAGCGGGGCCTCGACTACTGGACTACCGAGACTTGTGACTGTTATATTTAGCTCGCTTTGGTCTTGTTTCAAACAGATTTCGAACATGTTTCCTTATCTGGTATGCCGGTATTCGAAACCTATAATTTATAATCAAATGTTTTTTTTTTACTGTTACAGAAAAACAACAAGTGCCTGATGGCGTGGCTGATAGCTGTTATACTCGTTCTGATACCAGAGTGCGCTCTAGTCTTCTATATGTCAATCAGTCATTGGGTGAGTACATCTCACATATCATGTATTCATTCCTTACCAAGTCCTTACCATGGGTACTTTGGTTAATAAATTATTCTTCGACAGCAAAAAATCCTTTTACTTTTCTTAGTACATGAATTTATGGCATATGACCATATCATGATTGGCAGTAGTCTCGGTGGCGCAATGGTCGAGCACACGGCTTCTGATCCAGAGGTCCGGGTTCGATTCCAGACACCGGCTCACACCATTGACTTTTCGAAATTGTTTTCGGAAGTTATGTGTGATAAATATCGATGACTGAAAAAACTTTGTGCCCGGTATGGCAATAGGTTCGCCACCTATTCCATTTGGGACGTAAACATAACGGCGAGACGAGGCTTAACAGCCGCTGCCTACACCTTCGGGTAACAAAAGGCGTGAAGTTATGTTATGTTGTTATGTTATTATTGGTATATGGCCAATAATGATAATGATGATTTTTTATAAACAAGAACTTAACTGTATATCTAATACTAGCAGACCGCGCGAACTTCGTACCGCCATATTTTATACACTTTCTACTAAAAAGATTATTGCCGCAATCATATAAATACCCCAAAGCTTTCCTCATAAATGGACTATTTAACACTAATATTTATTTCAATTCAAGTTCTTGATACATACATACATAACTTCAGGCCAGATCCCTTGCGGGGTAGGTAGAGAGAACAAAGGGCCATACATAAGGCACGATTATTACACACCTCACTTGTTTAGCTGTAGATATTAGCGAATAACAACCAAGATATATTATAGTGATAATATTATCAATTTCAATCAACACTTTATAAGTAATATTAATTGAATGTCAGGGACTTAGTCCGAAGGTTTTTGTCAACTTTTAGTTTTTTTTTAATACTACTTAAACCTTTTTTTTTAATTGGTCATTGTCTTTCTACAAAAAAAAGACCGGGTCACCACATGTTTTAACCAGCATGTGTTTTTTATAATATAAATGGTGTCGATTTGGCATCTTGGTATTACTCTTATCAAAATAAATTCACTACATTTTAAAAGAGATCACGATATTAGAAATGTTAATAGATGGGCAACTCTATGTGGTATGCTGAAGACCGTATAGTCTTTAAATTTTAGCAAAATACGCCAAGTTGGTGCGTGGGTATATCTTGCGCTTGGTCCATCTATATGAAGTTGCAATATTGTAAAGAATTAAAAATAGTATTATCATATCTGCTTAGAGAAGTAACTGTGATCTAACGCTAACTTTGACCCAGGACTTTGGTTACATAGATAAAATATTTTTAAATAGTACGTTCGTTTTAGATATTTAGATCACATTAAAGTACTCTTAAATAGACAGTGGTAGAACCAAGCAGTTCGCTGCATGTATGGACCGGCTTGACCGGTGAAATACTATGACCTCTCAGAAAATCGACGTAAAGTGGCTCATGCCGCGTTTCGTTCGGTGAGAGAGGTACCCGGAGGCCCACCCCTCTTTCCCCATCCTTTCCTTTCCCCTATCCCTTAAAGGTCGGCAACGCAACAGTAACATTATATGTGTTGCTGGTGTCCATGGGTGGCGTTGATTGCTTACCATCAGGTGACATGGCTGCTCGTTTGCCCTTCTATCTCATAAAAAAATGCAACTTTTAGGGTATCGCGTATGCATATTACATAAATATAATGAACGGGAAATAACGCCACACGTTTAGGTAAACAAATAATCCAAAAATATATAAAAATCTAATTTACGTGTCTTATTAGACTCGGAAATCATCATCATTTAGCAGACCGCGCGACTATGCACCGCCATATACATTTATAACTAAAATTTACTGTCCCACTCTTATTAATAACTTAAACTTTTCTCAATAAATGGACTCTCTAAAACTAATATTTTTTTCAATCCAAACCAGTAGTTCCTGATACATACATACATAAATTCTCGCCAAATTCCTTACGGGGTAGGCAGAGAGAACAAAGTGCCATAAGGCACGATTCGGCCATACGGCCTCACTCGCTTAGCTACATATTT
Organism: Euproctis similis; assembly: GCA_905147225.2. Taxonomy (NCBI): domain Eukaryota; kingdom Metazoa; phylum Arthropoda; class Insecta; order Lepidoptera; family Erebidae; genus Euproctis; species Euproctis similis. Next base: position 22,474,639 of record LR990106.1, read on the forward strand.
ACAACTTCAAAGAAAGCTTTATTAGCAATGCCACTTATGAACAATGAATATAGCAATGAACTTTTTTCAACCTTTCAACTTTTTTTTCAACCTTTAGTTTTTTTTAATACTACATAATTTTTTTTTATTATTTGGTCACTATTGTTGACTTCAATGAAAAAACGGGACACCATATGTTCAAACCGGGGTAGCTAACTCACAGTGAGTGTTTTTTTTATAAGTCAAATGATGTCTGTTTTGCGATTAAGCTTATCGAAATAAATTTACTACATTTTAAAAGATATCACGATCTTAAAAATGTACAGTTTATAACATATATCTAGAATGTATTATAAATCAGTCAAAATGTTGTTAGTTTTTTAAACGTCATTGTATGTAATAATTTTAAAAATTAATAATTCCAGCTAAGCAATAAAACAGAGTTATCATATTAATTAACTTCTATAGTAATGATCTTTGATACCTATTTAATGGATTTAATGCGAGCGAAGCCGCGGGTAAAAGCTAGTAACTTTTATAAATAAAAATACCACAAAATAGGATTAAATACTACAAATTTTAAATTCTAATTAAAGTATTGAGCGATATGATGACAAAGAGAGAAACAACAACACAACATAACTTCACGCCTTTTCTACTCGAAGATGTAGGCAGCGGCTGTTAAACCTCGTTTCGCCACTATGTTTTCATCCCAATTTAAATAGGTGGCGAACTTATTGCCATACCAGGCACAAAGTTTATAGTCATCGATATCTAAATACATATAACTTCCGAAAACAATTTCAAAAAGTCATTGGTGTGAGCCAGAATTCGAACCCGCGACTACTTTATTCAGAAATGGGGTTCTCGACAACTGGACCACCAATACCTTTTAGCAAGAAACGAACGTAAAAAAATCTATCTGATAGCTGTCGCGGTCCGAGCTGTCCGAGTCGGATACATCTTCCGTAGTGGAACTAAATATTTCCCTATGAAATGAATACTTACATTTTGTATTTTGCGATATCTTTTGAATTAAATGTCCGAATTGAATTATTCAAAAAGTTCTAGAAAGGTATTGAAACTATCTTTTTATTGAAGTAATTTATTTAAAGGAGAATCAATACCAAGGTACAAAATAAACCATTTTTATAACGACATTAATTTAATTATTTTAAATTATTCAAAAAACACTTATTGTGAGATAACTACTATAGTTAGACATATGGCATCGCGGACTTTTGTATAGACAAATTTATGTTCTATAAAAGTGTAGTACATTGTTTTGTTCTAGAATCAATAGTTTTCGCAGCGTTCACGATGTAAGAATTATTTTCGAGTCATTTTCTTACACCTTGGGTTACATTACTGGACTTATAGTAAGGATCCCTAATTAATTTGAAAATATAATATAGCCTAAAGCCTTCCTCGATAAATGGACTATATACCACTGAAAGAATTTTAAAAATCGGACCGGTAGTTTCTGAGATTAGCGCGTTCAAACAAACAAACAAACAAACAAACTCTTCCGCTTTATAATATAAGTATAGATATAAAATTCTCGAGTCTAGATGTGCGTAATTGAACTCCTCCTAAACGGCTTAACCGATTCTCATGAAATTTTATGTGCGTGTCGGGTAGGTCTGAGAATAGGACAACATCTATTTTTCATCCCCCTAAATCACAAGGGTAGCCCACCCCTCAATTTTTTTTTTTTTTTTTTTGACATATTTCTGTTTCTTATTTTTTTTATAAAATGGGATACAAAAATACATGCAACCCTAAATTTTCAACCCCCTACGATCAACCCCTATTTTTTAAATTTTATTTTTCGTCAAGACAACGTTTGCTGGGTCAGCTAGTTTCCCTATAAACTTAACCATATCCACATACTGCAACAAGCTTTAATACTAACTGCTCTCTTCATAAAAGTCATTCTAAAGCTGATAAATAGTTAATGTGCTCAGGGTCTTCAAGGTGTATACGGTGGTGCAGAGTTGGCATGTTACGTCGCTCGACTGCCAGCCATAGTCTGCGGTGTGGTGCTCGTACAGTCAGCGTATGCACTAAGAGAAGCAAGGTGAGTTTTATATATGAAACGTGGAAACGTGTCACCTGATAGCAAGCAACTACCGCCGCCCATGGACACTTAAAACATATTATGTTGCAGTTGTGTTGCCTTTAAGCCACTTGGCCACTTGGCCACTTGGAAGGAAAGGGGGGCCGGTGGGCGGTGGGCCTACGGATACTCTTTTATCTAACGTGAAGCGACACGTGTAGTTTTAAGTCGATATTCTGAGAGGTTGTCGTATTTCACCGGTCGAGCAAGCCCATTCATGCAACAAACTATATATACCTGTATTTAAAAATGCTCATCGTCTCTCATCCGCAATATTTGTATCTTATATGTACAAATGTCTTTAATGTTAGGTATCTGTATTCAAACTATGATTTTTGTTGATAGAAAAGTTTGCTATACATCAGCGGCTGCGGTGAGCGGTAGCGAGTTCGACGCGAGCCACTTTGTTCCCGACGCGCCGAGTGCCTTTACTAATGAAGGCTTTCTATCTGACACTGGTAAATAGATGTTTATTTTTTACAAAAAATCAAAATAGCAAGAAATTAGTCAAAGAGGATTAAATTTTCGAAATAAAATCATATAAAATGGATTTAAATGCACTTTTTATATAAGTTTGTACCGTTTTTTTTTTAAGAAAAGGAGCGAATGGATTTTAAATGGCCGTCAAAAATTACTTTGCCAGATTTATCAATTAAGCTTCTATAAGACACGATGCTTGGGAACATTACTAGGTAACATCACTTAACGTCAGATTGAAACATCAACACTTTTATATTTTAGGCAAATCCGGCTCAATGCCAGACTTACGACGTCATCTGGCCAGTAGACAGTCAGTAAGCCTGGGTTACCCTCCACCTCATATGTTGCCTCAACCACCTCCAGCGTACTGGCAGCATCTCGCAGACCGGCAGTACGCCGCTAGTCTCAGAGGATACCCCAAAGCTTATGGCCCACCGCAGATGTACGGCACCTGGGTAGGACCTCGAACTGGCCCTCATGACAACCCGTACAAACGCAGACATTCCATAGTAGGAGCCTTCCAAACAGATGAATACCCACCTAAAACATACGAAGAGTACGAGGACAGGACCGACTGCAAAAGTGAAATGGCTTACCCATATTACAGGCCTTACCCTTACGACCCCAGAATGTACCCACCAGATTATGATCCAAGATTTTACCCAGATTATAAAAGAGAAGACGCTGCGTATGGTGTAAATTTGCTAAGACACGAACCTTATCATTTCAGCGGGTCCAGAGAGAGAGTGTTTTATGGTCTTAGAAATAGTCATACTTCAGTAGGTAATGAATCTGATGATTTAACTAAATATAAAGATGTGGCCTTGTAAATTTGTAGTTAAAATGTTATTACATTACTTGGAATAGTTATGTTTTACTATTAATTTTACTGTATTTAAAAAATATGTACTTACTCTACTTACAGTCATGATATTGTACTTACTGTAAATTTATCCAACTGCACTGTAGTTATTCAATTTTTAAACATTGAGTGAAAAGATAAGGAGAATTTTTACCGCTCTCATATGTGTGAAAGAAAGAGATGCCAGACGTCTGGTGCCGTAACGCGTTACGTAACGAAGCGGTTTTGTTTTAATTTCACCACTCGTCATAGTCGTAGTTACTTATGGGACGAGTATTTTTATCCACCTGAATGTATGAATCTTTTTTATAAATTATATTAGAAATATAGAAAAATTATGCTAATATTCAAAATTCGTTTAAGTTTACCTAATTGGTGATAATATGCAATATGTGATTTATTACTATTATTTTCAATTTAAAACAATATCGTTTCCCAAACAAACTTAAAATTGTATATAATATTGTGTTCATACAATTATTACTTATATAATAATATCTAAAAATACATACATAACTTCACGCCAAATCCCTTGCGGAGTAGGCAGAGAGAACAGAGCGCCATAAGGCACGAAATCTATAAATAATTTTAATAAAACACTATTAAGTATTTTACTCTCTCACTTTTATCGATTATTATGTAAATAATGAATGGGTAACAACACTAGTTACTAATAAAATTAATATTTAAAAGACGTATAACTATATTACCTACAGCGAAAAAAACGCTTTAATTTTATACACATACATACGTATATATTCAGAAAAAAATAACACTTCTTGGGTGCAGACAGCTAAAAGAGGACAAAATTTTCGTAAAATATTGTAAAATAAACTAATGATCTGGAAGTAAGTGAACTATGTTTAGGAATTAAAAAAATCTAATGTTAAAGTAGATATTAGATAAATCTATTATTCATTTGTGGCCTGTAATTAGTTCTACTTGTATAATAATAATATAATAATTCGTAATAGTTATATAGTTTAGTTACCTAATTAACCAAAGGTATTATACAATAGAAATTAAGTTAAATATTATTGTTCATATCAATTTATGTATGTTGAAATCAGTCACTATATTTTATATAACTAATCAATAATAAATTGAATTAAGAAATAAATAACACTTAATCTTTTATTTATTATAGATGTTCTCAGTTTTAACTCACTAGTTTCGCTACAGAAGAATCTTTTATTTTGAAAATTTAAACATAATTATCAACATAGCTTTTTTTTTCTTTTATGGATCAGGAGGGCAAACGAGCAGGCGTGTCACCTGATGGTAAGCAACCAACGCCGCCCATGGACACCAGCAACACATTTAGTGTTACTGTTGCGTTGCCGACCTTTAAGGGATAGGGGATAGGAAAGGATGGGGAAGGGGGGTGGGCCTCCGGGTACCTCTCTCACCGAACGAAACGCGGCATGAGCCACTTTACGTCGGTCTTCTGAGAGGTCGTGGTATTTCATCGGTCGAGCCGGCCCATTCATGCAGCGAACTGCTTGGCTCTACCACTGTTAAGCTTCACGCCTTTTCTACCTTAAGTTGTAGGCTGTTATGGGAATCTTTATGTTACATCCCAAATGGAGTGGTGGGGATGCTATTGCGATACACCGCGCAAAAAGTTTTCAGTTAGAAATAATTGGCGTGATCCCATGATTGATCCAACGACTTTTGAATCAGACACGGGGAGCTCGACCACTGGACCATATAATATTTCATTTTAGTTATATAGAAAAAACAACACAACACTTAACACATAGTATGTTATGTGGATGAAATTTTATTCAAGGCTAAATAATAGTTGGAACCATTCCGTTTTGCGCGTGATAAATATCAGCTAGTATGAATCGACCAACGCCATCTAGCGAATAAATTCGGAACTAACTGGAAAACCTCTCTCAACTAACATGAGCTGTCCTAACGGTAATTAAATGAATGCTACAAGTTCGCGTAAGCACAAAGATAACAAAACATGTTTACATGTTTACTAACTAATAGTTCAAAATAGAGAGCGTAGTGATAAGAAAACTTACGTATCATATAGTGTCATATACCCAATACATCGATCGCTAGAGACATGGAGTACCATACATTCCTTATAATAAATGTCCAATTATAAATTGCAAAATGCCTATACCAGTATTGTGAATATGGATTGTCGAGATTATAATTTATGACTGTGACATTCTTAGGCAATCACATCACAACATCTGACACAGTAATTCTGTATCATGTTAAATTATCTTTAAAATAACTTTTAATACAACGTGATTAAATTCAAATTCGTTTGTATACAATCTGTGTAATATTGTGCGATACACTAACCGATATATTTTGATCTTAGACCTTCGCCATATTAAACTTACGAACGTGTTTGTATAAAATTATTTAAGACTTGGTTTACATGGCATCAAGTATATAACAAAATTCTTCTTTTAAATTACTTATCGATTTTAGTTTAAACTGAGAACCAGAGAAGATCGACTAAGGCCCGTAAGATCAATCATAGTTAAAACTGTCGATTTTCTAAACTATAGTCAATTTTAATCTAGAGTTTAAACCTGCCTCGTAAGATCAACAGCGAAATGGACATAGATTACGTAAACTAAGTTTAGTTTTCGACAGATGGCAACATTTGGTTATTTAAAGTCCATATTTCGCTCATCATTCACTCTTTTGTACATTGTCTGTGGCATATTTCGTGAAAAAAACTCTTTTTCTCTTTCTTTTATGAAGTTTTATAGTGTGACCATAGATTTAAGAAAAATAGATCGGCAATAGTCACCCAAACAACGTGACCAAAAATGGGTTGTTAATGTGTGAGTGACTTACGGGGCTCGTGGCGCATTGGTAAAACAACCGGCTGCAGCACTGAGGTCGGGGGTTCGATTTTCGCCCGAGTACAAATATTTATGACAAACATTAATATTTGTGCGGCGTCTGGGCGTTTTTCTATGTATTATAAGTATGTATTTACATATTTACAAAAGAAAAGTATATATGTATTAGTATCCGTTCTCTAGTAACTATAGCACAAACATTTAGTTGCTTAGTTTGGAACTGGCGCTGTGTGATTTGTGTCCAAGATATTATTATTATTATCAATGTGTTCTAAGGGAAAATGGAAAAGCTAGAAGAATGGGCAGCAGCATTCTTTCTCAAGACACTACAGCCTACTGCGATCGCCAACCCGCCTGCCAAGCGTGGCGATTATGGCAAAAACCCCCCATGATTGCGCGGACCGGCAGTTGTGGCGCTTTATGAGGGAGGCCTATGTCCAGCAGTGGACGTCAAAAGGGCTTATGATATGATGTGTTCGTAAAAAGCGCTTCAAAGCGTTAACTTTTACATAGTGTTGGGTGTAATGTTAATGGGTGGAAATATAAATATCCCCAAAATCTAATATACGCAGTTACGCTGTCAGTTATTCGATGCTATTAGTAAATTTTTCCTGACATGTGCCATCTATTGTACTCTTGCCTACGGCCTAAGGCCCGTAAGATCAATCACAGTTTAAACTATTTTACCTAGTTTAAACCTTATCTGTCGTTTATTTCGTAAGATCAATGCTAGATAAACCTCCAATAACAGTTTAAACTATAGTTTAGCTTATACCAGAAGATTTTGCCGTTTAAACTGTGGTCCTGCCTAGTTTAAAAATGGCGGTCGTTTATCAGCTGACATCTGACACAACGATTGTGGGTTCATACATAGATTTAGCATAGACTACAATAGATGGCACATGTCAGGAAAAATTTACTAATAGCATCGAATAACTGACAGCGTAACCGCGTATATTAGATTTTGGGGATATTTATATTTCCACCCATTAACATTACACCCAACACTATGTAAAAGTTAACGCTTTGAAGCGCTTTTTACGAACACATCATATCATAAGCCCTTTTGACGTCCACTGCTGGACATAGGCCTCCCTCATAAAGCGCCACAACTGCCGGTCCGCGCAATCATGGGGGGTTTTTGCCATAATCGTCACGCTTGGCAGGCGGGTTGGCGATCGCAGTAGGCTGTAGTGTCTTGAGAAAGAATGCTGCTGCCCATTCTTCTAGCTTTTCCATTTTCCCTTAGAACACATTGATAATAATAATAATATCTTGGACACAAATCACACAGCGCCAGTTCTAAACTAAGCAACTAAATGTTTGTGCTATAGTTACTAGAGAACGGATACTAATACATATATACTTTTCTTTTGTAAATATGTAAATACATACTTATAATACATAGAAAAACGCCCAGACGCCGCACAAATATTAATGTTTGTCATAAATATTTGTACTCGGGCGAAAATCGAACCCCCGACCTCAGTGCTGCAGCCGGTTGTTTTACCAATGCGCCACGAGCCCCGTAAGTCACTCACACATTAACAACCCATTTTTGGTCACGTTGTTTGGGTGACTATTGCCGATCTATTTTTCTTAAATCTATGGTCACACTATAAAACTTCATAAAAGAAAGAGAAAAAGAGTTTTTTTCACGAAATATGCCACAGACAATGTACAAAAGAGTGAATGATGAGCGAAATATGGACTTTAAATAACCAAATGTTGCCATCTGTCGAAAACTAAACTTAGTTTACGTAATCTATGTCCATTTCGCTGTTGATCTTACGAGGCAGGTTTAAACTCTAGATTAAAATTGACTATAGTTTAGAAAATCGACAGCCTTAGGCCCGTAAGATCAATCATAGTTAAAACTGTCGATTTTCTAAACTATAGTCAATTTTAATCTAGAGTTTAAACCTGCCTCGTAAGATCAACAGCGAAATGGACATAGATTACGTAAACTAAGTTTAGTTTTCGACAGATGGCAACATTTGGTTATTTAATGTCCATATTTCGCTCATCATTCACTCTTTTGTACATTGTCTGTGGCATATTTCGTGAAAAAAACTCTTTTTCTCTTTCTTTTATGAAGTTTTATAGTGTGACCATAGATTTAAGAAAAATAGATCGGCAATAGTCACCCAAACAACGTGACCAAAAATGGGTTGTTAATGTGTGAGTGACTTACGGGGCTCGTGGCGCATTGGTAAAACAACCGGCTGCAGCACTGAGGTCGGGGGTTCGATTTTCACCCGAGCACAAATATTTATGACAAACATTAATATTTGTGCAGCGTCTGGGTGTTTTTCTGTGTATTATAAGTATGTATTTACAAAAGAAAAGTATATATATATATATATATATAGATATATAAGTATATATATTAGGGTGCTTTTTTTTTTGGAACTATTTTTTTTTTTCGGCCCCATAGTGAAATTTTGTTGGAAGTACCATAAAAAAAATTCCCTGAAAGTTTGAGCCCTTAATATTAATATTAAGTACTAGACCAAGGCGTGTAAAGATTTCCCATATAAAATACACGTAAATCTTGATTTTTTTTCTTTTAAATTTTATAACTCAGAAGCATTTAATGGGATTATCTCGCCCATGAATAGGTCTTTCTCAGAATTGAACGCTCTACAAAAGTCTCCATTACAGTTAAGTCATAACTTTCACCTACGGGGTAGTACGGGCCCCTAAACCCAATTTTTCCATAAAATTTGCGTTTTTTTGGATTTATCTCGTATAAAACACTAGCTACAGAAAAAGTGTAAATGACAAACTTGTAGGAAATTTAATTTCCTACAAAAAAGTCTTTGGCACCAAATCGTGAATATTGATACTTTTTGAGATACAGACATTTTGAGTAGAAGTGGTATGTACGTATGTGTATGTGGTGGTAACTTGAGAATTTTATACCACTTCTACTCAAAATGTCTTTGCGAGTGCGCCGCTATTTCCGTATGTACATTGCGCTTCCGCGTATCTCAAAACAACCCCGCTTCGCGATTAGTGTTCCGTACGTAACGTGTCAAAAATGCCGTCTTATCAATATGCCAATGACGAATATTGGGATATGGTTCGTGCCTACGCGTTGTCGAACGATAGTGTACGAGGCGCTATTAATTTGAACCGAGAGATGTTTCCCGACCGCCAGATTCCGTCGTACAACCTTATGCTTGGTGTCAACCAACGGTTGCGAACGTTTGGTCAGTTCACCGTACCGACACATGCCCAAGGACGAGGAAGGGAGCCATACCCAGTACACCTCCAAGAAGCCATCTTGGAATACTTTTGTCTGTTATTTATCAGTGTATTTGTTTCGTTCATATGTTTGTTAGGTTCATATAAGCATACACTATTGTGGGTTTGAATATGTCCCTCGTTTAAACTAACATACTGTATATGTATTAGTATCCGTTATCTAGTATCCATAGCACAAGCATTTAGTTGCTTAGTTTGGAACTGGAGGGGCCTGTGTGATTTGTGTCCAAGATATTATTATTATTATCAATGTGTTCGTAAAAAGCGCTTCAAAACGTTAACTTTTACAAAGTTAATGTTCATGTGTGGAAATGTAAATAAAATATACGCGGTTCCCAAAATCTAATATAAGCGGTTGCGCTGTCAGTGATTCGATGCTATTAGTAAATTTTTCCTGATATGTGCCATCTATTGTAGTCTATGCTAAATCTATGTATGAACCCACAATCGTTGTGTCAGATGTCAGCTGATAAACGACCGCCATTTTTAAACTAGGCAGGCCACGGTTTAAACGGCAAAATCTCCTGGTGTAAGCTAAACTATAGTTTAAACTGTTATTGGTGGTTTATCTAGCATTGATCTTACGAAATAAACGACAGATGAGGTTTAAACTAGGTAAAATAGTTTAAACTGTGATTGATCTTACGGGCCTAAGTATACGAAGATGACTTGAGTCTTACCAAGAAAAGATGTTTTTTTGACGTGACAACGTCTTATAATTCAATGGAGCCGGCTGCACGCAATACAATTTTCTTATAAAAAATACAACCATTCCATCAGTATTTTTATAAGTCCGACTGGAGTGCACCGACTTTTACAGCTAACCGATTTTTTAAAATATGTCTAATAAGTACCTACACTTAAGGCAGTTATGAGGTTGAAAGTATCATCATCATCATCATCAGCCTATTGCAGTCCACTGCTGGACATAGGCCTCTCCCAATTTGCGCCACAACATCCGATTCTCTGCCTTCCGCATCCAGTCTTTTCCAGCAGCCTTTCTGAGGTCGTCTGACCATCGGGCTGGTGGGCGTCCTACACTACGTTTACCAAAACGCGGTCTCCACTCTATGACCTTCTTACTCCATCTACCGTCGGTCCTTCGGCAGATGTGACCAGCCCATTGCCACTTCAGCGAGCTTATTCTACGAGCTATGTCGGTTACCCTAGTTCTCTGGCGGATATACTCATTCCTGAGTTTATCCTTCAGAGATACCCCGAGCATAGCCCGCTCCATAGCTCGCTGAGCGACTTTAAATTTGTGGACTAGCCCCACCGTGAGTGTCCACGTTTCGGCACCGTAGGTCATCACCGGTAGGACGCACTGGTCAAAGACCTTGGTCTTCAGACATTGCGGTATAGGCGAGCTGAAGACCCGACGCAGTTTGCCAAATGCAGCCCAACCCAGCTGAATCCTCCTTTCGGCCTCCTTCTCGAAGTTTCGTCTACCTAACTGGATAGTTTGGCCTAGGTAGACGTATTTGTTTACGACTTCGAGAACTGACCCTTCGACGCTTATCGGTCCGGGCACGACATGTTCATTGAACATGACCTTGGTCTTGTCCAAGTTCATGCCCAAACCGACACGCCGGGAGGACTCGTCTAGGCTGCGCAGCATTCCGCTTAACTGTTCCAGCGACTCTGCCATCACAACGATGTCGTCGGCAAACCGAAGATGTGAGATGTACTCACCATTCACGTTGATACCCTGTCCAGTCCAATCCAGTGTCTTGAAGACGTCCTCCAAAGCGTTGGTGAAGAGTTTGGGAGATATGACATCTCCCTGTCTTACACCTCGACTCAGCTCGATGGAGTTCGTCACCTGGTCCTGTATCTGAACAGTCATCGTGGCGGTGTCATACAAACATCTCAACACCTCGATATAGCGCCAGTCGATCCGACATCGCTGCAATGCATCCAGAACTGCCCAAGTTTCGATGGAGTCGAAGGCTTTCTCGTAGTCCACGAATGCCATACACAGCGGCTGATTGTACTCCTCGGTCTTCTGTACAATCTGCCGAACAGTATGGATGTGGTCCACGGTGCTAAAGCCTTTTCGAAACCCGGCCTGCTCCGGAGGCTGGAACTCGTCGAGTCTTGCAGCGAGACGATTCGTGACGACCCTCGAGAACAACTTGTAGATATGGCTCAGGAGTGAGATGGGTCTGTAGTTCTTCAGTAAGGTCTTATCACCTTTTTTGAAGAACAGCACCACCGCACTCCTGCTCCAAACCTGTGGTATTATACCCTGGTGTATGACGGAATTAAAAAGACTTGCTAATTCCTTTAGGATAGGAGTCCCGCCGGATTTTAGAAGTTCAGTAGTAATTCCGTCATCACCGGGTGCCTTGTTGTTCTGGAGTTGCCCGAGAGCCGCCCTAATCTCGCTTGCTGTGATATCGGGAATGTCTTCACTGTAGTGACGCGTTAGCGGGGCTCTGTGGTCATCATCGCTGTGTCCCGTAGGCTTGGTCATCCGTGTTGAATAAAGGAGCCCATAAAAAGATTCGATCTCTGCGAGAATCTCAGGCTTAGAGGTGACGACACGTCCATCCGTAGTTTTCAGCTTCGTCAGATGGGGCCTTCCAAGCTGCTGAGCGAACACTTTCGACCCTTTATTGCGGTCGATCGCATCCTCGATTGCTCGGGTATTCGATCGACGAAGGTCGCGCCGCATCAGCTTCCTAATACGCTGGTTTAGGCTTCTCCATTCTGACGAAGACAGCTGATCGGATGGAGTTTCTCGTCTTTGCCTCATCAGCTCGAGCGTCTCGGCAGAGAGTTTGGACTCCTTTTTCTGCGATCTCGGGAACAACCTTTGAGACACTTTCCTCAGCGTGTCGACCACAGTGTCGGTCCTTTCGTCCACATCACCGGTGGTTTCCAGCAGGTCGAATCGATTTTTAAGTTCCATTTGAAACTTTTCGGTTTCGGCTATTTGGAGTGGCGTAGGTCGGAGAATAGACCTCATCTTCCGGGTCCTTTCAGCTTTCAAGTTAATATTTAGAGAGCCCCGAAGAAGTCGGTGATCACTTCCAGTATTGAACCTGTTGATCACAGAGACATCTCTAAATATATGCTTACTATCCGTTATGATAAAATCTATCTCGTTCCTTGTCACAAAATCGGGGCTTCGCCAAGTCCACCTCCTGTGGAGACCCTTCTTGAAAAATGAGTTCATCAAGAAGAGCCCTTCAGACTCCAGGAAGTTGACCAGCATCTGGCCCCTGTGATTTCGACACCCCAAGCCATATGGGCCGATTTTCATTTCGCCGCGTTCTTGTACTCCCACTTTGGCATTGAAGTCCCCCATAACAACGTTGTAGTGGGCCTTGGCGGTACAATGTATTGCTTTCGCAATATCCTCGTACATCGCCTCCTCTATCTCGTCAGGGTATGTCGAGGTCGGCGCATATACCTGTACCACCTTCAGGGTGTACTTGTTGGAAAGTTTCAGTACAAGGTACGCTACCCTGGTCGACACACTGCTGATCTCCACAACGCTGCCAACGAGGTCCTTGTGAACCAGAAAACCGACACCCCCTTGGGAGAGCTGGTCACCTTCTCGAAAATAGAGCAAGTTACCCGACTGTAGAGTTATCGTGTCCTCCCCCTCTCGCCGGACTTCAGATAACCCTAGAATATGCCAGTTCAAGCAACCCAGCTCTACCTCGAGTTCGGTGAGGTGTTGAAAGTATGGTTGTATATATATACTATATAGTATATGGTAGTATGCCCTAAGCTAGTAGACTAGACAAAATATGATAGTAGATAATTTTTAGCGGCACTGATTTTGTCAAATGTGCCAATTATATTATGTTACAGTAACATCATCATGTGAACAGATTCTAATATAATCGGACAAATTGACCTTGCCAATAAATTATAGTATCATATATAGGAATCAAACAAGACTCACGCGTATTTAGTTACTAAAACAATTACAAAAAATGTTTAAGTTTCTAATACTGTGTTGTACTTTAATGGTGACGGTGTATGGAATGTCTGTCAAAGTTGGTCAGACACAAGAAGGCAATGGCGTCAAGCGTGTTTATCAGAAGGATGCCAAAGCTAACGGTTTCCTCGGTATAAAGCGAGTGGAGACCATTAATATTGAGAACACCGATGTAATAAAAGGTATCACCATCACAGATCTGGACAACGGCCTCGCTGAACCGGCAATATCAATGGGCGGTTTAGGCTTCAAATTCGCTGACATTAAACTGAAGAGTCTCCGTGGCCAGGGGTACAATTTTCGCATCGAAATTTATGCGTAATCAGTGCATTTAATTTTATTTTAAACAAACTTTGTAACATCCAGAGAAAAAGTAACTACTAATATTTTTATACTATATAAACATACGAACAATAATATCAGTATTCACGCCATGTAACCCCTTTCTTATCCAGTTGACGGCTAGCTAGTAGGTAGCCCCACATCACAAAATCACAACCATTACAAGTCATCTGACCTTCCGTTCGTACGTGTGTAACAAAATATTTTCCTCGTCTTCCCTCTATAATCCTCATTCAGTTTATACCCATCTCGATCGAAGCTATCGCATTATTTTCAAAATGTTTAAGCTAATTCTTATATTGAGTTCTCTCATAGTTTTAGCGTATTGTAAAAGTGTATACGTTGGACAACTTTATGATAATACGGGTGCAATAAGAAAAGTTTACGAAAAAAGCGTTGAAGCGTATGGAATACCTTTAATTAAAAGAGAAGAAGAAGTGTTCTTCGAGTTTCCAGCTGGTAATCAAAAAATAAAAGGGATCGCAGTCAAAGATTTGGATGAGGGCAATGCCATAGCGTCTATCACCCGAGGTGGACTGAACTTTGACTTTGTCAACATAAAATTGAAGAGTGAGAGAGGTTCTGGCTATAGATATTCCATTGAAATATTTGCATAGTATTGCTGTGTCCGCAAAAATGTGTAACATTACCATTCAAGACTTTTTAATATAAATGCATTGTATTTATCTTTATGTTAATTTTCTTCCAGATGTAAGTACCTATCTCTATTACTTGTTCTCGTAGTGAATCTGTACTTACATTCGCAAAACTTTATTTCAAATGTTTAAATATAATAAATATCGTACAAAAACCATTCTAGTGTTACGTTCTCTTGAAAATATTTTTTTATAATTTTGTATCTGTAAAATAACAGATTATTTTATTTTAATAAATAAATAAAAAACAAGTGTTGCTCAATTTATTTTCTCATCTAAGTCATAAAACTTTATTAGGTAAATTTATTTGTCGCACAGCTCCACACTCGCGGCTGTTCTTCTAAAGTTGAAAAAATGAAAACATTTCACACAAGTATCAGGTTATTATTATTATATTGAAATAAAGTTTGATTGACACGAAGAAATTCTCGATATTCTGAGGTCGCAGTATTTCACCGGTCGACCCGGCCCATTCATGCAGCGAATTACGTAACTCTACCACAGCCGTCTATATTATCTAATATATAAAATTCTCGAGTCTAGATGTGCGTAATTGAACTCCTCCGAAACGGCTTGACCGATTCTCATGAAATTTTATGTGCGTGTCGGGTAGGTCTGAGAATAGGACAACATCTATTTTTCATCCCCCTAAATCACAAGGGTAGCCCACCCCTCAATTTTTTTTTAATTTTTCGACTTATTTCTATTTCTTATTTTTTTTTTATAAAACGGGATACAAAAATACATGCAACCCTAAATTTTCAACCCCCTACGATCAACCCCTATTTTTTAAATTTTATTTTTCGGCAAGACAACGTTTGCTGGGTCAGCTAGTAAAAGTATAAATCTCCAACGATAGGTATACATTCTATACAATCTTGTTTGAAAGAACTTCAACCCAATCATTTCTTATCAAATAGCAGTGACAGCCACGCTATACTACACAACACAAAGGACAGCGGGCTCATCGAGTTGAAGTGGAATTAATCTCTCGTGATACGAAAATCCAAATAATTTCATTTTTTTATGGAATAGGACCGCACACGAACAAGTGGGTCACCTGATGGTAAGTACCTAACATCTCCCTGCCTATGAACACCGTGGTGCGTTGCCGTCCTTTTAGGGAGTAGAAGGAAAAAGGAAGGGGATCAGGCCTCCGGATACCTCTCTCGCTGAACAAAACGGGCACTTCACACCGATATTCCGAGAGACCGTGGTATTTCACCGCTCGAGCCGGCCCATTTATGCAGCGAGACTCTACCACTGTTCTTTTCCTATATCATTTGGTTGTTTGATACTATTTATTGGATTGTTTAAATTATCTAAATCAATTTAATGTTTGAGATTATTAAAAGTAACATAAGTTTACCTTTAATTTTTTGACTGATACAGTAACTTTTCCACATTATCTTGTTTAAATAGACGAGACATATTTTTCTGTATGTAGGTACAAGTGCATGCAATAGATACGGGGCATTTTGACAGCGCATACATAAACATACGAGTATATCTGCCTCGTTCTTACTCAGCACTGTCACTCGCATGGAAACAGTATAACAGTATTTCAGTGCGTACAAAAAGTGAATGAGTATAGCAACATGAAAATACGTTAATACCTACTGAAGCCGAAATGGGCCATGTTTTGCTCTCCATCTATCAGTTCAGCCGGTAAAAAACTGTTGAGAAAAAAATTACCGATAAAATTTCTCTTTGGAATTATCTAAATAAAATAGTTTTTTATCGTAACGAGTTAGAAACTGTTCTAAATGCATGTTGTTATGCTGTTTTGGCATTAATGTACATCATTGATGTCCAAAACAGCATATTTAGCATAATATTATACTTACTTCCTATTTAAGTATTAATTCTACAAATAATTAATACTCAATAATATTTGAAATAACATAAGCCAGGAATGCTAATCTATATTTAAAAATCTTCTGCGCAGCACTAAAACCGCCATTATATGTGGCCACATGACGTCACACCCAGCTTCAATTTTATGTCGACGTGCCACTTCAATAGGTTTCCTATTTCATAGCTTTTCCATTGGCTATACAACATTTTACGATTTTTCTAAATTTCTTTAAAATTTAAACCACGCCTCTGCTAGTAGCTCTACTGGCTATAAGCAGAACTAAAATAGTGTACTGACTATTAAGTTACAAAAATACCGACATATAATCAATTGTACATACTGGTACACATACTTAAACGCGATCGACATGGTACATATTGAACATGCTACTAAAGTGGATTATTATAATTTTTTTAATGTACCCAGTGTATTGAACTTTAACCAGCTAAATTCCTCTGGACATTTTGTACTAAGTAACTTAGTTTTTATCTTTATTTGACTTGACTTAATAATTTATATTTCGAGCTATGTTACACTTTCAAACTTACAAACTTTCGGAATCATAACACTTTCTTGAAAACTATCGCGAAGTTAACTGTTTATTAATGGCTAAAGTGACTAGTAGGGTCATCGCTAATAACGAAAGAAGAAGAAGGTTTTTCTCTGGACATGTTACTGACTTTTCTTCCGTACTTTTTTTAGCATATTTGTCTAAACTAATAAATTTAGATATTTTAGATTATGGAGTGTACATAATCTAAAATATCTAAATTTATTAGTCTTAGAGTATTTTTATGCAAGGAGCCAGTATTGATAAAAAACTGTTCAGTAGCAAACATAATAGTAGCGCTAGTATAGAATATGGGTGTATTTAAAAACCGTTAAAAAATCAGTGATATTCATGCGTGTACTGCCATGCATCAAACAAATCTAGTTTAATCAAATAGTCGATTTATTTAGTTCATTTAAAATCATAAAAGATTCACCTTTATGAAAGCGTCCTTGTGATGTATAAATTGCTTTTAAAAATGCCCTTCTGTGAGACTGAGAGCAATAATTTATATTCTTCAGTTAAATAGCTAGTATACTATCTATCGTTTCGTAATTTACAGCATATTTTAATATCTAATTCTATTGACTCCTTGCATTCCTATAACAAACGGTAACCTCTTAAAATATTTAAAAAATAATTACTTTAGGAACATCACTACCACGTACAGGTGCCATTATGCCATCTCTTTTTTTGAGTTTTTTTGGCAGTCAGAAACAGAAATATCAAGTTTGTTGGTTTGTCGACACGGCGACGGCTAGTTTTAAAAGTTTTTTTTGTTTAACAGAAGCAAGTCGCTTTAAACAATTAGAATATGTTTTGTGTACGTTAAAACCTAGAATGTAGTGTTTAACAGACTGTTAAGTATAGTGAAATATGTTCCTCTTATGTTTAAGTTGTGTAACTGTTTATGTAGGTGGCTTTCGTGCGGTGGGTTCAATGTGAAAGTGTTTTCGCCTAAAATTCGGATCCCATTGTTTATTCTTTGTGTTTTAAGTTGGGAAATCGCTATAGAGTGTGAAACGGGACAAGTGACATAATTTTGCGTGAAATGTACACTATTGTTAGTAACTTTTAAAAATATTTTTGGTAAGTAAATTTTTCTTATAACATTTACGCATAGAACTGTTACGGTATCTATAAAGCTGTAACTGTACCTCATCCTCCCCACATTAGGAGGGTTTGGTAACTCTGAATTTTAATTAAAGTTTACTATATTTGTTAGGGTAGTAGTAAGAAACTATTAATTTTGTTACACGTACAATAACAATAAAATTATGCTATTTGTTGTAAAGCCCACAGAGCCCTTTTCGAATAGAACTCATCTGCAACAGTTAACTTTATTAACCTGATAAAACAATTTTCGTTTTCAATTTTTTTTACTTTAAATTTTGACTGCTTGAATTAGGTTTCAAGTTTTCTTATTGGTAACAAATAAAATAACTGTGTTTGCAATAATCATAAATATTAATTAATCGCCACCAGTGTAGCAGTTTAAGATTTATTTTAGTTTATAATACTGTAAGTTTCTATTAAATTTTAGTATTCTTGATTATTTTTGTGGTAAAAGCCAAGCTGTTTGCAATTGCTCATTAAATTTGTTTGTATATCACAATTCAATTCAAGTATTTATAGTAAATAAAAACTACTGAATACTTGGTAAAAGACTTTTCTTATTAAATCTGTCATATCTATGCTGTGGTTAGGCATGCAGATTTTCGTTTGGAAGGTCTACCGTGTTTGAAATTGTGTGTAACAATTGTCTAAGAATAAAATATAGGAATGTGCTTCTGATATGAGTTATGTTATTTTTCATGGGATGAGATATATTACATATTACAAATGTGATACTATGAAGAAACTACATATTTCTTATTTAGAAAATATAGTTCTAATTCGTGCTTAAAGCTGGGAGGTGTATAGAATTTGGGAAATTATTAATAAATATTGAAAAAGACATAGAAATGTCTTTTTTTATAAAAACAAAACATAACATTTCTTCATGACTTTTCTGCCCGAAGGTGTAAGCGGCTCTTAAGCCATGTTACACTGTTCTGTTTATGTACCAAATGGAATAGGTGGCAAACCTATTGCCATACCAGGCACAAAGTTTTCAGTCATCAATATTTATCACACATAACTTTCGAAAAGTTAAAGGGATCTGCTCGACCACTGGACTACCGAGACTCGAAAAAAGCTTAAAAACAAATTATTAAATTTAAAGTAAATAACTGCAAAATATTTTAAAAAGAAAAATAAGAAGGAAATAAATTAAAATTAAATTGTTCTTATTTGTATTTTACAGCATGGCTGCTATGATGACTTTGCCTACATTGGAGAATATCTTTTCATCAGGTACACATTATTTAAAATATTTTTAACTACTCCAGGTGCACATTTCATAAAGAATCTTGGAGTCTATGCAACTGCTTTACTAACAAATAATTTTATATTGAGCAAATACAAATCAGTTTAAACAAACACCACAGATTTTGAAACATTTTCTATTTAGTTATGTTTTAACTATAGGTAACTGATTTATGTATTTATGCTTTAGACTAACTGTATCAGTTATGAGGATTATGTTTATATTCATTTAAGTAACTGTCTGTATATATTTTTCAAATTTTCTGCTCACAAAAAGACTTAACAGTTTTTAAGTTGTATTGGCCACATGCATTCCGGGGATACCATGTAAATGCATTCAGAGAGCATGACAACAAAATTCTAAAACATTTTTCACATACACCAATTTTTTGGTCAATTCTGAATTTGTAAAAGAATAACTTGAGAGAATAAATTGTATAAATCACTACATAGGTCAAAGCTGTGAAAGAAATAAGAAAAGTCTGGAAGATCCATGTTATGACCAATTGTTGTAACAATATTAACAATAAATCAATATTGATATTATGTGGTTTATCAAGGTTTTATGAAATATTACAAAAACAAATAGTAAATGAAGCCTATTCAAGTGAAAAGTTAGGTATTGTCAGGAGATGGAATAGGTACTCTTTTTTGTTAAATTTTATTTCTTTTGTTAAATTTAACTTTTCAATTTTTTAATGTTTTAGTTTTATTTCAAATGCTGTTAATGTCATTGTTTTGCCATAAAAATGGCTCATATATGACCTGACTAATTTTGTTAATCTTGAATTTGACACATTCAGCTAAATATTTGAATAAATAAAAACCATTCCATGTTCCCCATGTTATTGATATCTTTTGCTTTATTCAAGAATAGCTATTACCTATATCAACCTATTCTAGTTTATAAAATAACTTTACCTGATCTCATATTGCTTATTTTTATGTTTATGTCAGCAGGGAACAGATTGTTTATTTGTGTCAGTCATAAGTAAGCATGCAGAGTATCTAGCATAGCAGGAAGCAAATATCTTCTATTTTTTTTAAATACATAATCAAGAACTACATCTAAAAGCCAATAAATATCTATGTAAGCGGTAACAGCTTCTACAATACTGACACCCAAATTGAACGGTAACACGCACTTCGTAAAACAACTTCGAAAAACTTTTCGACGTATAAACGAACATGGCGCGCGCGTATTGAAATCTCGACTTCGGTCGCGGTATAGAAACTTAGGACATCCGAAAGAAATGTTATTGAGGAATCATAATGTGAGCAAAAGTAAATTAATAATTAGTAATTCAGGCGGAAAAATCCGTTTTGGTAATATCCGACGTGAGACACGAGCTGAAGGCCCTAGTGCTCAGATAAAAAAAAAGAAGTTTTACATTTACCTAATATACATTCTCTTGGCAATATTCCTGATTGACTGAGGGGGTTTGAATACTTTAACCTCAGTGGAAGGCTTCGGAGGGATCGATTCCGCGCGCACGCGTAACACGCTTCGCCCGTACAAAGGCAAGCCTGCCCTCTCGCAAGCTGGGCCTGTCAAAATAACACACTATATTCGCGAAATTTGTACACGGTCGCAACAGTCTTATTTTTCTTTTAAAAGAATCAATTCAATGTATATTTAACTCTGAATAACATCAAACATAAATAAATAGTGATCATATAAATGAGTTTATTAAATGAGGCAATTCAATTCGTACGTTTAAATATTTAATATATAATTTCATTAATTTGTTTTTATTCAATTTCTTATGTGACCTGTGTTTCCCGTGCAAGCTAGTTCATAATCAAATTAGTTATTTCATTGAAAATGTAGCTGAAAGTTCGTCGTTCTTATACGGTAAGAAATATAATGCTTGAGTACATTCCTTACTTGTTGCGTTTGGTTTTAATGTATATAAGATTACGTAAGAAGAATTGATAAAACATCATTAATTGCACTTATATTACCACTGTGCATCTCTTCTGTATTAATATAATAATTTGATATATCTCATTGGGCACGTAACAGACAATGAATGTTTAGTCGTGTGTGAGATTTTACCGCGCTGGTCTGGTGCTTATAGATTTTAAGAGTCCCCGCGATGTCCTAGATCGCCTTGTTGATACTTCAGCTTGTGTTATTAAAATAATAATAAACATAGATAATTTGTATATCCTAGATTAGTTTTTGAACGTACTTAAATATATATTTATTGTTTAAAAATAGCTTAAATATAGTTACGCAGTTATAAAGTGTCGATAACAATATTTAGGTACTTATATTAATGATACATTAAAATGATATTTCTCATAGTTCTGCCTTAAAAATCAATTGAGCTCAGCTGTAGAAAAATAATTGTGTGATTTATGTCGAAGTATTTAGTCAAGCTTGAAGAACAAGTATATTAACTTGATGATGCATTTACTACTCATTTATCTGCGGTTGATATCTCTTGGGAGGGAGGATAGAGTGTGGCATAGAGAATGAGATGCCAGTTAGATTGGACCTCTCAGTGTTGTTTCTTATACTAGAAAAGTGCTTTTTTAAGTATTTTATATTTATCAGCGATGCCTTTGTGATGAATGTTTCAGCTAATTACTTTTACTGCGCGCCATTATCTCATTGCTAACTATCCCATAATCTGTTGCGTGAGAAACCTAACTATTGTCTGCCTATATTTCTGCTGCTATGTACTGTTTGAACTCTGAAAATATTGACTTCGTGTATGTCTTTCCGTCTTTTACAGTACGCAATCTATCAAAATCCTATATATTGATAACATCAAGATGAGTTATTAAATAGTATTTCTTTGAGATCACTACATAATATAAATATCATTGTCGCTTTCTTTGTCCGTATATCCCTCCGTATGTATGCTTAAATCTTTAAAACTGCGCAACAGATTTTGATGCAGTTTTTTTTAATAGATTGATTTTATGCTTATTATACTAGAGGAATGTAGAAAGGACCCGCGGATGCCGCGGATGTAGAAAGACAAGTGGCGATAGGAAATAGAGTAAATGGAGCGTTGGGCAGAATCCTGGGCGCGAAAAACATTAGCAGAAAAGCCCAGCTAGCCAGCGAGAGCTGGGTATGGCAGAGTGTGCATGAAAGTAAATTAAACGCGATAGAAATGAGGGCACTACGCAAAATCTGCGGAGTGACTCCGCTGACCGCCTAGAAAACAAGGTTGTAAGGAAGGAAGTTGTTTTGAAAGAGAGTGTCAGTGTAAAAGTAAGAAAGGGCATGCTCCGATGGTTTGGACATGTAGAAAGAATGGTAGATGCAAGACTGACTGAGCAGATATACAATGCAAAAGCGGATGGATGTAGGAGTCGAGGACGGCCAAGACACACATTCCATGACCAAATAGAACGTGTTCTGGAGAAAGGTGATGTTAAGAGTCTCAAAAACCGACGCGCGTGCATGAAAAGAGTAATGAAAGTCAACGAAGCGAGTGAGGCGTGTAAGAATAGTGCCCTATGGCGCTCTGTTCTCTCTGCCTACCCCGCAAGGGATTTGGCGTGAAGTTGTGTGTGTATGTGTGTGTGTGTATACACTAGAGGAACATTATTATTTTTAGATTTTTGCGCTTTAATTGCAAACGCTGGCTGAACTCTTAAGTGATAGATCAACATAATCTACTTCAAAAGCTCTACAAAAAAGTCTGCGATGCTGTAAGTCTATGTTTTACGCATAACCCACAATTGCCGTTTTTATTTCTTTACCGAGCCGACACGCGGCAATTGAATTTAATAAAATCCAAAATTTACTCAATTATTGCTTTTGAGGCGAATAAAGTTCGTCGGGTCAACTAGTATGTATAATGTAAAATTCACTAAGCAGATATAAAATGCGAAAGCGGATTTAAGAGTTGAGGACGACCACTACACTCTTTCCAAGACCAAATTGAACGAGTAAGGTGATGTTAGGAGTTCTAAAAATCGAACAGAGTTATGAAAGTCAAAGAAGCGTGAGGTGTGTGAGAATCGTGCCTAATGGTTCTCAGTTCTCTCTGTCTACCCCGCAAGGGAGTTAGCCTGAAGTTCACGTATGTATAAATAATATTATCTATTTTTTTAGTTCTAAATAATATCACATAATCGGAAGAGTTTAATATATCTATGGAATGTCACGTACATTTTACAAAAAAAATGTTCGATGCATTTTGACGACATGTGCTCATGTCTTTTATAATATACGAAATAGGTTATTTTTTGATTTATAAAGTACGACGGTTGTCAACCAAGACGTGGGTACCGAGGTCTATGCACCAGTGTAAGACCAGCTGGCGTATTATGAACTCTTAATTCCAGCCAGCTTATGCGCTGCCTTGCAAATTCGTATTTTCAACGACTAATTTCAGCTTTTGAAAATCGAAATGCAACCATTTTCAAAGAGGAATCCGAACGAGCTGTGTGCAGCCTGTTCAGACGACTCACTATAATAGTATCCCAAGGGATCCGTACTCTCATTATGTTCAGTAGGTACTTGCTTCAACTATAGGTTTTAATTTAAACCAAATGAGTTGAAACTAATATTACACCCAAACTAGTAACAATGTATGTTCATATTGAACAACAAAATACTAATGGTACTGGAGCCAGATATTTATATACCGGTCGTGTCTTTATTTACCATATATATAAAAGCAACCATCTGTTATACTTTTTTTGTTATTTATGTGAACTAATTAGAGAGACTACTGATAATTGTTTAGTGCGAGGACAAATTATTATTACTTATACCCTCGCTAACTAACCGGTATCGTTTACGACATGTCGATTGCGCCACTACGAGCAACAATACATATTACATACAGAAGGAATTTGTAACGTATGGGAATTTCATTTCATTATCACACGAATGAACTGTATTCTTTTGAATAGCACTTTACGCTTATTTGACCTGAATTGGTGATATGGAGACGTCCATATTCATTTATACTAAATTGTACAACTTAATGGTGCCTTATGGCGCTCTGTTCTCTCTGCCTACCCCGTATCTAATGGTATCTGAAGGTCCAACTCCTTTCCCCCCTCATACTACTTTCGAGCCCTTCTCTATCTCCTCTAGGGTGATAACGTAACTGTTACACCTGTGTTGCAGGTCTCCATGAGCGGCGCTAGTTGTTAATCATCAGGTGACCCGCTCGCTTTGCCCCTATATCACATAACATAACTTCACGCCTTTTTCTACCCAAAGGTGTAGGCAGCGGCTGTTAAGCCTCGACTCGCCGTTATGTTTACGTATCAAATGGAATAGGTGGCGAACCTATTGCCATATCGGGCACTAAGTTTTCAGTCATCAATATGTATTACACACATCTTTCGAAATTAATTTCGAAAAGTCATTGGTGTGAGCCAGGATTCGAACTCGCGACCTTTTGAGTCAGAAACGGGGTGCTCGACCACTGGACCACCGAGACTTATATAACCCCTATATCCCATTGAAAAAGCCTTAAATACATGGTTTGGGACTAGTCAAGTCTGTGCTGTAGTCACCATTTTCATGTATTGAAATTAATTTGTGATTATTAACGATTATTTATACTCATGATATATTTATATATTCACGTGTCTAAAACCCGTGGGGGGCGTAGGTAGGATATCTTTGTGTTGCCGGAAGAAATATAGACATAGAAACGTTGAGTGAATAAAAATAACTTCCGAGAAATAATTGCTTACCATATTTTACAAGGAGGCTTCCAGACAAAACCATCACGGCTGATGCAGACTAAGAATTGCTTTTGGTTCACTTGTGACGATACATTACGCAATCACTTGTATTTTCGTCTTTTGGGAAGACTCCGATATCAATGCATGCAAATTAGAAGAAAAAACCCGCTGATATAGACCTATGACCGCTAAGTGGGTATAAATGACCACATACTTTATTTTATTTTTTTTAAATATTTTTACGGCTCCAGATACGGTCCTTTTGAGCCTTATCGTTATAAATTTTCGATCTGATAATGTTTAAGTTAGTATTTTTTTTTACAGTATAATTATACTATTGTTCTTTAATGCTCATTAGCCACGCTAGATTTATTTACGCTTATACAAATGCGGTCGTGAAGTATGTCCATTTCGTCCTTAAGTTGCTCTATTTCCTTTGTTTATTTAATGAAAAATAATCAAACATGGAGAATTTATCGTGACATTATTACAACTATAATTTTGTCGTGAATGTTTCACGACGTTTTTAAATTTCACTTCTATGAAAATATTATTATTTGTTAATCTAAAAAAATTGCTATTATTACTATTTCTTTAGATTAAAATAAAATAACATTCTAGGTGATGTCAAGACGTCTTCATGCCATGGATCTCTTCACGGTTAAACTGATGTGTATTGATTTTGATAAAATATAAGTATATCTACAGTTTGAATTCTGGAAAATATATAGTTAGTTTGTTAGTTATTATTGTTGGCTTGCTGTTTCATAATGCAGAAAGGAGATAAATGGTTGTATGGGATATATTATTAAAGAATATGATATTGCCCTAAAATAGCTAGTACGCAAATAGAGTTAAACAAACCAGCCAACGTTAAATAAAAGATGATAACTCGTTAGGAATATTAAAAGATTACGTCGTACGATCGTTACGAAATTATTTAAAATGTTGATGAATAAGGTTTCAATAAATTATTCACGTATATAGGAATTTAGTATCTATTTGTTAATGATATATATAATGTAAAGTCATAATTACTTAATTGCTTACTTAGATATTATTGATTAGTCATACAAAGTCACACCAGAAGTGAGGGTAGAAGTCGTTAAGTGTCCTTTCTTACTCTCCAGCGATGATTCCCGAAATCCATTGGAATCAAACTGACTCCACACTGTATTTCTATTAAATCTCGTAAGCGAATAACAATAACAGACAGACAGTCACGTTCACATTGAAGATGTAGGTAAGTAGGCATCCAATTGATATTTCGTAATGTACATATCGGTGTAAAGAATGTTATCTTTAAATAACGCGTGTTTATCTTCTTATCCATACCGGTCGAAAACGAGGCGCTGCAATTATCTTAGAACTTGGTAGTATGACGTGAAAATTGCATTCTGTTCCTTTTTTCTTAGTTTTCATTTTTTATTCTTGACTAGCTGACCCGGCGAACTCTGTTCCGCATCAAAATTATTATCTGCTGTCCCGCTATGTTAATACTGCAATATCTTCAAAAATATTTGTTTAAATTGCATGCTGTAAAGGGCCAAGATCATCTATCAAAGTAAAAAAATAAAAATGGTCATTGTGGGTTATCCTTAAGAGATAGATATATCCCTCGCGGACTTTTTTGTAGACCTTTTAAAGGTGTATAATAATGTAGTACATTGTTTCGATTTATCACTTAGGGTTCAGGCAGCGTTTGCGATTAAAGTTCTAAATCTTGAAAATTATCACTTTTTTTAGTACACTATACATGAATTATAGATCAAAACAACCCTGTTGACACCCTCTAATTATTAAAAAAATCGCATCAAAATCCGTTGCGTAGTTTTAAAGATATTCGCATATAAGGGGACAGACAGCGGAAAGTGACTTTGTTTTATTCTATGTAATGATAATTCCCACAAAAAAAAATCTTGTAGGAAGGGTGTTCTTTATACTTTAAATACGTACATACATACATAACTTCACGCCAAGACCCTTGCGGCAGAGAGAACAGAGCACCATAAGGCACGATTCTTACACACTTCACCCGCTTCTTTGACTTTCATAAGTCTTGTCATGCACCCTCGTCGGTTTTAGGGCTCCTGACATCACCTTCTACAAGGACTTAATTTGGTCATGAAAAGTATGTCGTGGCCCTCCTCGATTCCTACATCGTTCGTTTTTATAATATTACTAGTTGCCACACGGAACTTTGTTTCTTCTCAGAAGCAATAAGATGAAAGAAAAATAGGCGTTATGGGTTATCCCTAAGATATAGACATCACCATCGCGGACTCCTTTGTAGATCTTTTGTAGCTGTATAATATAGTAGTACATTGTTTTGATTTATCACTTAGTGTTCAGCCAGCATTTGCAATTAAAGTGCAAAATCTCGAAAATTATTACTTTTTTGTACACGAAATATGCATACAAACAACCCCAGTGACACTATCTATCTACTAAAAAAAAAACATCTAAATTCTTTCTAGATCTAGGCTTATAAGGGGACAGACAGCGGACAGCGACTTTGTTTTATATTATGTAGTGAAGTAAACATGCGAAATTAACTGTTGCGTTCACAAATGAAACTTGTATCGTCTCAAATCGAATGCCCAATCGAATCTCAAATGCCCATGCTGAAACATATGAACTATGGAGACATTTTAAATGTTTAACATAATGATATGGTGTTGTATTGAATCGATGATGACGATGATTGATACGAAGCCATTTTGGATTTCAAAGCCATTCGATATCATTATATATTTCTTAGCGTAGTTTTACTGCCTTTATTTGATCGGTCCTCGTATAAATCTATCAACCCTTATGACGAAACAATAATGATGAATTATTAATGTTTTGTTCTGTATATATATATATATATGTAGTGAATGCAAAACACTAAAATATGATATTTATTATGTGTGTATTTCTTTTTATTTATAAATCGGCCCGCGCTTCGACTGTAGTTGTCAGTACATTGTAACACAATAAGTGAGAATGGTGTTATCTGATATCGTACTTACTTTCCCACAAGAACGTGCAAATGAATTGTAACGTTTCTTGTCAGTTATATTTTTCTAATAATTTAAAGTTTTAAACTACAACGCGAATCTGTGTTTATTTCTTATATGTATGTGTATCTATCTGATTTATTGTGGCGTGTTTCATATAGAGCCTCACGCCAAGTCCCTTGAGGGGCAGGCAGTGAGAACAGAGCGCCATATGACACGATTCTTAGACATTTCACTCGCTTCTTTAAATGTTTATTTTTCTTATAATCTTATAGAGTATATTTATTTCTTTGTTAAATTTATTGATTCTTTAAAACAGAATGACAATTGAATATTTTTACGAATATGAGCACTGAAAGTATCAGGCTTTAGGTTTACCTCAATTTGAAGTACATATGATCATAACTGTTTATAAAAACAATACGTTATAATATGTTAGCGTTAAGTTTTAACAGTGGCGGTTTAACGCAGTACTCTACATGAATGTGTTGGCTCGACCGGTGAAATATCACCGCCTGTCAGAATATCGATGTAATGTGGCTAATGCCGCCTTTCCTTTGTCTTTAGTGTTTGATGCAATTTTCTCAACGTTTTTTTTTCGTAGAACTATCGACGATGTTTGATGGAGTAATGTAAACGGTGCTGCTCGTCAGTATTGTTTAATATTCTGGTTGCAATGGCCAATAAACCTAATACGTGTTTCAGTGTGACGCGGCAAAACTAAATATTATTAATTACTGGCTGAACTGGCGAACTTTGTTTCGCCCGGAAGCAATAAATAATAAAAAACTAAAAAATAGTAGCCTGTTACTCATATCAGCTACCTTCCAATAAAAGTACCGTCAGAATCGCTCCAGCCCTTTCAAAGATTACGGGAACATAAAGACAGACAGACTGACAAAAAATGTGAATAATGTTATTATGGTGTATGTGCATATTTTCATATGAATGTAGTAGTTCAGAAAGCAGTTATGTACTTCAATATTACAAACAGACACTTCAGTAAGAATGGTGCCTTATGGCGCTCCGTTCTCTCTCCCTACTCCGCAAGGGATTTGGAGTGAAGTTATGTATGTATGTATGTACATTTCAGTTTTTATCTAAATGTATAGATGTTGACTGACATCCTACCTCTAACGCTGGTACTATTGGGGGACTTGTCTGAAAGTCTGTTGGTAGTAAATTAAGGATAGGAATACTGCGGTGGTGCCCCTATAGGTACGGAAGGAATTCAAGGTATACGAGCAGCGGAAGGACCTAGGAACAGACCTTCTGCGATCAAATAAACCGCGTTTTATGAGAAGGCGATGTTATCGGTTTGCGAACTCAATTCCTTCTGCCTATACGGCCTAACCGCCAAGGCCATGGCGTGAAGCCTGTATACACAAAAAAGTAAGCTGAGCTTCCAAAACAACAATAGCATCTAATAAATAGTATCGTTACTACTCAGATTCCGTGATTATTATATTTTGATATTTATACATAAACTATTTTCTAAAAAGGATAAAAGTTGTTATAAAATCTCAGTTTTGATTTTTTTTATATATTTCTAGCTGATCCGGCGAGCTTTGCTGCATAAATAGGCCGGCTCGACCGGTAAAATACCACGACCTCTCAGAAGATCGACGTATAGTGGCTCATGCCGTGATTCGTTCGGTGAGAGAGGTACCCGGACGCCCACCCCCTTCCCCATCCTTCCCTATCCCCTATCCCTTAAAGGTTGGCAACGCAACAGTAACACTATGTATGTGTTGTTGGTGTCCATGGGCGGCGTTGGTTGCTTTCCATCAGGTGACACGCCTGCTCGTTCGCCCTCCTATCCCATAAAAATAAAAATGCCTCAAAAATTAAATTTTACAGCGTTTAAAATTTAAGTGCTTTTTATTTGCTAAATTATACATAGAAACCACCCCGTGGACACTCTATGAATTAAAAAAAAACGCATCATAATCCGTTGCGTAGTGCGTTAAAGATCTAAGCATATAAGGGGACAGACAGCGGAAAGCGACTTTGTTTTATACTAAGTAATGATGATAATGAATATTTATTTCTAAGACTTTCGCGAATCCCACTCATTGATCAAAACAACTTTCAGGACCATATCGCGTTTTATTTATTCATCATCATCATCATTAGCCTATTGCAGTCCACTGCTGGACATAGGCCTCTCCCAATGTGAGAGGCCTATGTCCGGCGCACATTGGGAGAGGCCTTTTATTTATTACTTATTTATATTTATTTCCCGACGTTTCGAACTCTTTACAGATATCATTTTCACGAGTGATGAACAAAAAGATGGTAGTTGTTCAAAAGCTATTTTCATTGATACATTACAATACATTTCATTGACTTTCATTAAAACCAGGATCAAAGAACACAGCGGATGTGAAACACAATCGCTATAATAAGTCTGCTGTTTGTGAACACTGTAGGGAGGGCCCAAAACACTACATCAGGTTTGACAAACCACAAATCCTCGCCAAAGAACAACATTATCGTCCCAGGATGATACGCGAGGCTATTGAAATAAAAAACATCCAAAGAATTTCAATAGAGAAGATGGCTGGAAACTATCACCTAGCTGGAACCCAGTCATAAGTCTCATCAAACCTAGCCCACAATCAAACAGCTCAAGACAGCGAGATACTATTAGTATAGTTTGCAGGTCAGACCCACATCAGAAACCAAAATAATGTAGAATTTTGAGTAGTGCAGTATACAATCAAAATAATTTTTATTAACCTGGAAACCAATTTTATAAATAATAGTAATATCAATAGCCCGTTCAAAATGAAATAATAATCAGTTTTGAAGAATGAAGAACAGCCGCTGAGTTTTCTTGCTGGGTCTTTCTCAGGACTGGCCGCGTTTTTGACCCAGTGGTAGATTTTTTAACAAATACTTTACCTTTTAATTTAAAATCAATCAATATTTAATAATAGTTATACTTTGATCTCAACCAACTTAGAAAAATAAGATAATTTTCTAATAACTTAATAATAACAACTTTTACTTATTAAATCATACAAAAAAGGATCTTTACAAACAAAAAATATGATTACATCTTATAAATAAGTATTTAACTTTTGTTTTCATGGTCTGATGTGGGTTACCAATAGTAAAAATCATATTTTGAACATCAACTTTTTGATTTTTATTTCCAAAAAGTGGGTGCTCTCTGTATCAATGAAAATAGCTTTTGAACAACTACCATCTTTTTGTTCATCACTCGTGAAAATGATCTCTGTAAAGAGTTTGAAATGTCGGGAAATAAATATAAATAAGTAATGAATAAACGCGATATGGGCCTAAAAGTTGTTTTGATCAATTATCGATGATAATGAAATAAAAATATTGTAGGTAAACTTAAACGATTAAGTTTACCTACAATCGAACGTTAAGACGAACTAACATTTTCAAGGGATAAGTACTGTTCATTGTAACCTGTTATTGTTAATAAACAATAACATTATGTTTTAAGAACAAAAGCTAATAAGTATATTGTTGTGATGCAACTTGATGAGATGCTGTAATGAAAAGTAAAACCCATTTCACCGAAAATAAAACAATACATATAAAGAAATTATTTTATTTTTTTATCCACATCTCCTAAAAGACTGATTTTAAAGTTATAAAAAAATACTTTAAAAAAAAAAGTTAAACCGACTTCTAGAAACGTAAACCACATAATCTTTAAGTAAATGAAAACAATACCTTTATAACTAAAAAGCGATAAATAACGAAACTTACTAATTTGTATACTTAATACAATATACAAAACGTGATAAAAACATATTATAACATAACATAATATAACTTCACGCCATTGTTACCCGTAGGTGTAGGCAGCGGCTGTTAAGCCTCGTCTCGCCGTTATGTTTACCTTTATAAAGTCATCTTTAACTGTTTTATTTACTATTGTCACTCATTATTGAAGTCGGTGCAACACAATAGAGTACGTTACCTGGGCTTCCACCGACTCCAAAAATAAGTGACATTGGTAAATATTATAATAGTTTAAGATTACTTTATAAAGGTATTGCGTTTTGTATATTGTATTAAGTATGTATACAAATTAGTAAGTTTCGTTATTTTTTTCACGAGTTTTAGGGATATTAATGAGTTGTGAACTTCAATAGAAGTAAGTTCATTTACATGGCTTTCATATATAACATAAGATAACATAACTTCACACCTTTTGTTACCCGAAAGTGTAGGCAGCGACTGTTAAGCCTCGTCTCGCCGTTATGTTTACGTCCCGGAATCGAACCCGGACCTCTAGATCAGAAGCCGTTGTGTGCCGTTATACGGCTTCTGATCTAGAGGTCCGGGTTAGATTCCTGACACTGGCTCACACCAATGACTTTTCGAATTTGTTTTCGGAATTTACGTGTGATAAATATCGATGGCTGAAAACTTTGTGCCCGGTATGGCAATAGGTTCGCCACCTATTCCATTTGGGACGTAAACATAACGGCTCGACCACTAGGCTACCGAGACTGTGTTGACATGGCTTTAAGTTTATTAAATATATTATCACTTGTTACAAGTCCGTTTGTTAAATGCTTGATATTTTTAGGGAGCTATAATTGTTATTAATAAGTACTTAACTTAAAGAGTTTGTTAAGTATTTATATTTTTGTTATTATCATGGGTAGACAATAACACTGCAGCCCGAATGAAGACGAATCGTAGCCTTGAAAGTATTGCAGAAAAAAAACATTTTTACAGTATTGTGTCTCCTAACCGTTTTAGAGTTCCATAGCTTCATCATCAGCACAACAGTATCAGATATGGATTTAAGCTTATCTTCCAAGCTACACGTTAGTCC
This sequence comes from Euproctis similis, assembly GCA_905147225.2. Classification (NCBI taxonomy): domain Eukaryota; kingdom Metazoa; phylum Arthropoda; class Insecta; order Lepidoptera; family Erebidae; genus Euproctis; species Euproctis similis. The sequence goes on from LR990106.1 coordinate 22,507,429, forward strand.
TATACACCACTCAACAGTTTCCCTCGACTAACTGCGGTACTGTCGAAATCGAAAAATTGCAGTGCTGTCTTCAAACTCCTAACCGTTGAGGAGTTCTGCGGCTTCTTCGTCAGCACAGCAGCATCAGATGTTGACACCATAAAGAATATCCCTAAAACATCACTACTACGTAACAAAAACCGAAAATTGTATGCGAGTATCGTACTCGCATACAATTTTCGGAGGTTGCCTTCGATTTCTCCTGGTTTCCATCATCAGATTCTGACCTGGTGAAAATGGTACCATCTCGAAAGTAAACACTATCGATCAAAAAATTTTTGAAATCTGTCCGAAATAATTGACGAAAATATCGGTGAACAGACATAAAAAAAAATTATACATACAGACGAATTGAGAACCTGCTCCTTTTTTTGAAGTCGGTTAAAAAGGTATAACATGCAATATTATTGTGTTCTCATTATATTTGCCACAGTACAATCTGAGATCTGCCAGCGTCTTAGATTCCATTGTTTAACAACGCTTCTCGTAAGGTTTCAAATACGATATCGTTCGTATCCTTCGTCTCAGCTCTTACCTAGTGAATAGGCAAATATGACGTGAACACATGTCAAACCCAAGTGACAGTTGAGAATTCGAACATTCACCGAGCTGTCACTGGTCTTCTCCTAGCCCCGTGTCTTTTGTTTGAAATGTCGCAGAGAACTGCCGGCTCATTTTAGGCTGGTGTCGAGATGCGAACGCAGTTGGAAAGACCTTGACCCCCCCTCCCTCTGGAGTAGGTAAAGTAGGCCACTCCGGGCGACCTCGCCTCCGGATGATTATGCATTTTGTATAGAAATAAATGGGAGGAAACATGGGCCGTGTTTGTTTTATCTCTTTGCCAATAATGAAAGGGGCGTTCAACAAAGATGTTTATTCACAACTTATACGTGTGGTGTCTAAATGTATTTAAGTGTAGGGTAAAATTATACTTAATTTTACTTCTTTTATAGTATGTCTTTTTTTCCTCATATCAGTTTTGATCTATCAAATTACTAATGTAGACGTAGAACTAGTAAAAAATGTCGTATGATTCCATTCAAGCGTTACAAAGATTGTTAATAACGTATATATTATACACATGTGATTGTATATTGAATAAATGAAACTATAAAAGTAAGTTTTATTACTCAAGAAAAGGTATTTTTGTTTGCTTACAAGCTTACAACTAATAAAATGAGCCTGCTAGTTTTGACCTATATACAATCTCAAAAACCTCGAGCGCATTAAAATAACCAACATAATCCAAAATATTTTGTCTTTGGAATGAATAAAAAGGTATTCTACATGGGGCTAATCTGTAAGTGGTAAGTCCTAACACCTAATTTCAAAAGTAACGAGAAAGGTATCTCCACTAGCTCACCAACTTTAATATGTCGCTGATAAGTAATTCTGTCGGTAAACTCATATCCGTTTCCTTGTGGCATCCTCTACATTTGTACAACAGATACGTCTCCGATTATTGTACGAAGCTTTTCTTATTATTTACAGTAAGTATTATTTTTTAATATTACTTACTATATACATTAATTACGTTAGACAAAATAATAATAACAAAAAATAATCAAATATCAAATCATTACATAGTCTAAAACAAAGTCGCTTTCCGCTGTCTGTCCCTTTAAATGTATAGATTCTTGAAACTACGCAACGGATTTTGTTGCGTTTTTTTAATAGATAGAGGGTGTCAACGGGATTGTTTGTATCTATTAAAATGCAACTATAATTCGCGGGGTCAACTAGTTAATAATAATTGTAAAAAAAAATAGAAATAGTCCCCACAAATTGCCAAATGGTAATGAATATGTTCACGCATTTCCATATATCCCAAAGTGCAGATAGCGATTTCTTGTTTTCGTTTCCAATTTAAAATTTGTCCCCCTGATATTGAAGACCTAGATATTTGAGTTTGTACTCGAAAGGGTATCAAACACGCAGACCTCTGCTCTGCAGCCAGCAATAGTGCTGGCCGTTATATTATCACGATAACCGACGAATTGAAAATTGATTAAAACATTAATAGATTTATATGTATTTATTTTTAACCCTCAGTCAAGACAAATTTTATAAATACAATTTACCTTAGCATCTACGTAAGTATATCAATCATTACATAGTATAAAACAAAGTCACTTGCCGCTGTCTGCCCCCTTATATGCTTATAATGTTAAATATAATAGTTAAAGGGTGTCAACGGGGTGGTTTTGATCTATCATATATGATGTTGTAAAGAAAAAATAATAATTTTCGAGATTTAGCACTTTGATTGTGAAAGCTGGCTGAACCCTAAGTGATAGATCGAATCCATGTTCTACATTATTAAACACCTTCAGAAGGTCTACAAAAAAGTCCGCGAGGGCATATGTCTATCTCTTAGGGATAACCCACAATGACCATTTTTATTTTTTTACTTTTTACGAGAAATAATAGCTTATTTACGAAACGATTTTAAACATTATAGCATTAATTATCATCCAATAAAGTGACTTAAATAGATTGTGCATGTAATATAGATTATCCTGGCCCTTTACACCATTCAATTTAAACGAATATTTTCGAAGATATTGCAGTATTAACATAGCGGGATAGCAGTTAAAGCCGATAAATAGCACAAATTGAACCTCATGATATCCAAAATTTACTTATTTACTTTTGATGCGGAACAAAAGTCGGGTCAGCTAGTATGCTATATAGAACTGTCTGAAACCTCGTAGCGTCCAAACACAAAATTGATCGCCGGATACAGTTATTAATATGTAAATTAAACTAAATACATAATTGAAACGGGATATTAATTGTTCAATATCAATTAATTTCAAACTGCAATTAAATTAATCAAAATTAATTTTTATTCGATGTTAATGTATCGAGTATTTATTTCATTAACTAACTCTTGCTGGTCACTTCGTACGGGTAACTATATTTAGCATGCTCGCATTTTTTCCGAATGTTCGTCCGTTGGCTGGGCACAAATAGCCTCACAGAACTTTTAAGATGTATGTAAACAAACTAAATAAATATCCAAAGTTACGTCTTATAATATCAGCCTACTAATAGTGACAGACTCGTCCATATCCATCCATACAGTTCCGGAGATTACCCACAACCATGACATACAAAAATGTATATGTTGTACCTACTTATTAAATGCGAGTTAAAGTTTAAGTAAAAAACAGCAAGCTTTACAAAGCTCGGTGATGTAGTGGTCGAGTACACGGTTTCTGAATCCAGAGGTCGCGGGTTTGAATTCTTGCACACCTATGACTCATCGAAATTAATTACGAGTAATTTCAAAGTTATAAGTGATATATATCGATGACTAAAAAACTTTGTGCCCGGTATGGCAATTGGTTTCGCCACCTATTCCATTTGGGACGTATACACCAGCCACATTAACAGCCACTGCCTACACCTTCGGATGGAAAAAGGCGTGAAGTTATGTGGCATGCAGGTAGTGTGAAATCTTACATGTTAATGGGATGAAGATGCAATGCTATTCTTTCGATAGGCACGATCGGCTCGTCTTTATTGAACGTCGATATTTTTTTGAAATAAAACTTCTAATGTCTCGTGCAAGAGCGTTTAACGCTTTTAACGCCCCCTTGCGGCCCTCGCGGAGCTATATATATTAATATTTAGTACTACTTTAAAACATCAAAGTATATATGAAGCTAACTTTTCAATTTGTTAAGCTTGAATTATAATAGTACACAGACATCTAGTGGCAAGTGGAGGTACTAATTGATTTGGAATGTCAATCATATATAAACCCTACGGTAGTGAAACCATAGCGCGATTTAATAAGTTGACGTATGCGAAGCGCGACCTCTATGACCGAAAACGTAAAAACATATTATTATTAAATAATCATGACAGTTCGGTACTCTGCTCTATTTGTTTGTTTTTATTAAATATATTCAACTATATACTCCAACTGTAAAGTGTAAATTGGTTTAGGAGTACTTTGTTCTGTAGTAAAGCTAAGCTAAGTATGTAAAGAACGTAAAAAAATAGTGCATAACGAGTGACGATGAATTAATTTTACTCTGTGAAAGACAATACGACAAAGAGCTTTTGCTTAAACCAAAATTAGTCGTGATTTGAACAAATATATTACTTGTTACTGGATGTACTTACGAATATTTTGGTAATTATAAACTTATAAACTGTATTTTCTTTTTTTAATTCATCACATTTAAAATATTGCAAAGCATACCTAAACAACATTAGCTATTTACACTTTTCTTTATATATTACATAAAACTATGTTATTTATCAAGTAACTTGATGTATAATTTTCATTTATAATTTTTAAGAGAATTAATTTTCAAGTATAATATATTTCAAGGATAATTTAATGATAAACTGACTTCAATCATCACTCATGGTTTATACTCATGGTTAACTAATCTTATAAAAAGAAACATTTATAAGTTCAGATTATGGGTTTAAATAATAGTCTGTTTCTGGTCCTCGGTGAAATAATTTCTATATTATGAAATACAAAGATACTGCTATCTACTCATCCAATTTTTACATATACATGAGCTTTGGTTGTTCAAGTGTAATAAATAAATATAGTTAATTCATAACTAGTTTGGCAATTACAAGTTACAAGATCTTAGAAATAAGCGCTGAACCAGAGTTATTTGGAATAAAATAAGTTCAGATTATGGGTATAAATAATAGTCTGTTTATGGTCCTCGGTCAAATAATCTCTATATTATGAAATAAAAAAATATCAAATAATTTAAAAATTGGTATATATATTATCTTTAATATTATTCCTTGGAACTTTGAAAATGTATAATGTGTTGAAATGTAAATTATAAAAGGCATGGCACTTCAAATAGATGGTGATTAACAGACATGTCTGTGACGTGTCCGTATGATATATATTCCAAATAGATATTTGGATTAAATATCTATACAGACACCATTATGATAATGTTGATCATTCTATTTTATGTCTGTTAATCACATTCTATTTGAAGTGCCATGCCTTTTATAATTTACATTTCAACACATTATACATTTTCAAAGTTCAAAGTGATTATTAGTTTTACTAGTGATGTAATAATACCATTAGGTTACACCACTTACTTACTAGTTAGGAACTTAGTTATCATTCCAATTTTTAATAGTACCTATAATATTTTTTGATATTAATAGTCTCGCTGGTCGTGGGATCGATTCCGAGCCAATGATTTCTCTGAATTACTTGATATTAGGTAGGTAACCCATGGTAAAAATTTGAGATTTGGATAATTCTCCACGCGAAAATGATAATAGCAATTCAATTCTTAGTTTTTTATGGGATAGGAGGGCAAACGAGTAAGTGGGTCACCTGATGGTAAGCAATTTGACACCGCCCATGAACACTGTGGTGCGTTGCGCTCCTTTAAGAGAGTAGGAGGGAAAGGGGCTCGGACCTTTGGATACCTCCCTCACCGAACGAAAAGCGGCACGGGCAACTTTACGTCGATATTCTTATTCGAACCGCATGGATCGAATTTTTCATTTTCCAATGTAGTATGTAGGTATATATTATGAATTTAATAAATATTACTTATTATGTATTACGTAGTTCTTGATCTTACAACTCATTTTTTAAGTTTTTAAACACGAGGAGCTAAGCAGTCCGCTGCATAAATGGGCTGGTTCGCCCGGGAAATACCAATAGCTCTCATTCACAGATAGTTTTAATGCTTTTTTGTGTATCAAATAAAAGGGCTTTTCGATAGTATGTTGAAAAATGTGACGTCATCCTAAATCCAATATTGCGGAATAAGTATTTTAATGCATTTTTACAATATGGGTTGAATGGGCTTGAGCTTGAGGGAGTACCTAAATCAAAGAACAATACGACGTTGAATATGGGGTATCTTCTTAAATAGAGGAGTAATTACCAAATTCTACTCAGACCCATATTAAGATTTATACTCAAGTGGGGATTGAATCCGCCAATCTCCGTTCTACATTCGATTTTACTAATGCACCACGAGGCCCGTCGTAATGTAAGTAAGATGTGCTCTTTTTAAATTAAGCGTGTTATAAATGTATGTTTGTTTGTTACAAAGTTTTACTTCCATAGCGCGGAGAGACTCCACGCGAATTTTTTTTTTTCTATATTCAGTAACTATTTAGACAGGTGCGATAACAAAATAGGTGATTGAACAAGATGTTCTCGCTTTAGTATGATTGCCTTACCTATTCCATAGAACCAAATGTCTACAGTGAAATACTGATATATATAGATGATATATGACGGGCCTAGTGACGCATTGATAAAACTACCGGCTGAAGCAATGAGGTCGGGGGTTCGATTCCCACCCGAGCACAAATATTTGTGACAAACATGAATACTTGTGTGGTGTGTGGGTGTTTTTCTATGTATTATAAGTATGTATTTACAAAAAAAAGTATATATGTATATCTGTGTTATATCCGTTATACTGAGGGCGCTGTGTATATTGTGTCCAAGATATTATTATTATATGAGATTACTCTGCCTACACCTTCATGTATTAAAGACGTGAAGGCTTCTTCAAGACACACAAAAATTCAACTGTAGACTGTATGTATATATTATAATAGTAGAGATTATCGGATTTCGTTCCTGCGAGAGTAAAAGTAACAAGTTGCCTTTGTTCCAGGCGGCTCTTTGAAAAGTTTCCCTTTGATTATACACATTTTACAAAGCTAAATTGTTTTTGATCAGGAGACTTTTGAGAGAGCACAGAGAAGTTCGCTGATTACCTACATTAGATAATAATTTATACCTTGAAATGCTTTGTGCCTATTAATTTCTATTTTTCTTTTTACTTTGTATAAAAAGAACTAGTGATATGTAAAATTCGGTTGCTTTACTTTTTTTTGTAAATCCGCGCCGTTTATACCGTAATCTTAAGGCAAAAGCAATTATCACTCGAGTCGTTTTTCGTCTCAAATGTATTAGGTGACGTTCATTTTAGGATACTTATTACTACTTAACAGTGGTAAACCTACATGGTTCGCTGCATGAATGGGCCGACACGACCGGTGTAATATCACCACCTCCCAGAATATCGACGTAAAGTGATACAAGTCACGTTTCGTTCGGTGAAAGAGGTATCCGAAGTCGCACCTCCCTTCAACTTCGTAAGTCCGGAATTGCATTCTATCGTCATGATATCCAAGCGATTTAGCATAGTACCGCTATGACACAAACATTTTTTTCGCAAGTTGATTGAGATGTGATTCTTTCTTTATCTGTGACTGTAATCGGACACGAAGGCAGCTATCTATTTAACTCAATTTTTCACTCGCCGCATACGATAACAATGCCTTTCATGTGCTGGTATTAACGTGAAGCTTTAGAAAACATCATGTCCCGCCTTTTCTTAGTCTCCTAAAGTCCTGCAATAGAGTAGACAGTTAATTTAGAAAAAACTATGAAAATATTTACATTGATATTACTAATGTCAGGTACTAATTATGTGTATTACATGATTATTTTAGAGGTTTTGCTTCCATCCGGAGAAAAACATATTTAAATTTTTAGGGTCGTCTCATTAGCGACGGATAAGTTTATATTAGACACCAGTTTACCCGGCGAACTTTGTTTCGCCTTAGAAGCACTATCAATAATAAATGAAATGAGTAAATTTTGGTTTTTCTTAAGTTCAATTGGCGTTTGCAATTAAAGCCCTAAATCTCGAAAAATATCACTTTTGGAACGAAGTTCCTTATCGCGTGTAGTGAAAGGGGGCTAGACGGAAAAAATTGTCATGACACTTTTTTCATGCCAAACTGCACTTTCAAGTATCGGCTTATTTAGAAAAATGTATAACTACCCAAATGGTCTTGTGGCTGGGATACAATGCTCTCATACAGGCGGGCTCGGGTTTGAACTCTTTTTGAAGTTTTATTTTCCATGTTTTCATATTTTATATGTTTTTTTTTAGTTCTAAAATTTTATTACAATCCCTTCACTAATTAATCGAAAGGAACTTCGTTCTATCCGGGTGTCCCTTGACACCTCTCAAGTTTTTTTCTGTACTATATTATGCATGGATTACACATATAAACCACCCTGTTGCAACCTTCATCCTCATGCAACCTTCAGGAGGGGGGGGGGGGGGGGGCGACGACAGAGAACGGCAATTATTAGCTGCACCTGTATGTATGTGACTATGTATGTAATCAAACTCTTTGAGCTCGATTTTCTCCTACTTTGAACGATCCGATTCTATTTGAACTTTGACAGGTGTCAGAGTGCGATGTCACTTACCAATGGCTTCGTATTCCGGAGACGATATACAGACAGATAAAGTATTGAAATATATTTATATACATTTCCTAACTCTGCTCTAATGGCTTACACATTATGTATATAACATAACATAACTTCACGCCTTTTGTTACCCGAAGGTGTAGGCAGCGGCTGTTAAGCCTCGTCTCGCCGTTATGTTTACGTCCCAAATGGTATAGGTGGCGAATCTATTGCCATACCCGGCACAATGTTTTCATTCATCGATATTTATCACACATAACTTCCGAAAACAATTTCGAAAAGTCATTGGTGTGAGTCAGTGTTAGAACCCGGACCTCTGGATCAGAAGCCGTGTGCTCGACGACTCGTTCACCGAGACTTTTACATAATACATATATGTATGTATTTTTATGAAAAAGTTTATGAAATATACAAAACACATGTATTCAAATTTTCTACACTTTTATTATTATTAGTCTATTGTTAATACAATTTAAATATCTCTCTTCAGACGAAGGCGGCGGCAGTTCTGACTCCCGCTCGGACAGCAGCGAGGACGAGGTCACTGAGCACGTGACGCGATCCACGCCACCACCAGACATGGCCGCCGCCAGGGCCCAGGTAAGCACATGTTTCCAGAAAGAATGTAAAAAGGCGGTATGATCCTCTTAAAAAGAAACTGGAATATATGAATTATGAATCATCATTACATAGTATAAAACAAAGTCACTTGCCGTTGTCTGTAATATGCGTATATCTTTAAAACTACGCAACGTATTTTGATGCGTTTTTTAATAGTCAGAGGGTGTCATCGGGGTGGTATTGATATATAATAATTCATACATGATGTTGTAAAGAAAAAGTGATAATTTTCAAGATTTATCACGTTAATTGCAAACGCTGGCTGAACCCTAAGTGATAGATCAAAACAATGTTCTACATTATTAAACACCTTCAGAAGGTCTACAAAAAAGTCCGCGAGGGCGTATGTCTATCTCTTAGGGATAACCCACAATGACCATTTTTATGTTTTTACTTTTGACGAGAAATAGTGGCTTATTTACCAAGCGATTTTAAACATTACAGCATTAATTTTCATCCAATTAAGTGTCTTAAACAGATTGTGTATGTAATATAGATGATCCTGGCCCTTGACAGTATGCAATTTAAACGAATATTTTCGAAGATATTGTAGTATTAACATAGCGGGACAGCAGTTAAAGCCAATAAATAGCACAAATTTAACCTCATGATATCCAAAATTTACTCATTTATTTCTTTTGATGCGGAACATAGTTCGCCGGGTCAGCTAGTAATATATGAATCGGAAGTCGCATTGTTAAACCGCTGGATCATTGAGAGCGACTTTAGGGGCCCTCCATTAATCACGTGATGTTTTTTTCATCATTTTTTGACCCCCCCCCCACCTCCCCCATGGTGATACGTGGTGACATTTAAAATCGACGATTTACGAGATCATATTTAATTTGATATAAAACCAATTTGCCGAGAAATTTAAGATAGATTTTTTTATTAAATCATATCCCTTGCGTGTCCGTATAGTGGAGTAGACCGCTGGTCACAGGAACACTTAAGAAATAACGGTAAAAAATCCAATGTGTAATAGTTTCAACTGTCTGGTACTCTGGTAGATGAAGTATTAATAAAAAAGTAAAAACATGTAGGTGACCTAAATTTTATAAAATAGCCAATCAGACAGTTTTATATAAGCATCCTATACAGTTTCTTCTAAGGTCTTTAGTTCTTTTATGGACATTTTTAATAGCAACGGTGATTTTTTCATTAAAACGAAGCGAAGATGAATATGACTGATCACCGTAGTTGTTCTCTCATTACTCCCGAGCCAAAAACCAATAGTACTACCTTTATTAAAAGCTTTTATTTAGCTTGCACTGTATGTATGTTCGGTGGAATCTTGCAACTCAATTTTGAAGTAGATATCTTCAACCGATTGAGCTGAAATTTTGTATACACGTTTACTTTGGATGATAATGCATGATATGATGTGTGACATTATTCTATATCCAATATGGCGGACCACCCAAGATGGAGGAATGGATATTTTGAATGCATTTCTGCAATATGGGTATCAAATGAAAGGGCTTATTGAGTGTAACCCAAAAAATAATATGACGTCATTATAAATCCAATATGGTGGAATATCCAAGATGGGGGAAAACATATTTTAAGCTTCTGTACAATATGGGTATCAAATGAAAGGGCTCATTGAGAGTAACTGAAAAAATAATATGACGTCATTCTAAATCCAATATAACGGATCATCCAAGATAGAGGAACAGTTTTTTTAATGCATTTCTACAATATGGGTATCAAATGAAAGGGCTTGTTGAGAATAACTCGAAAAATAATGTAACGTCATTCTAAATACAATACGGTGGACCATCCAAGATGACGGCATACATATTTTTGATGCATTTTTACAATATGGCTATGAATTAAAAATCATCATTGCGATTAAATGGAAAAGAAAGCTCTAAGCTGAAATTGAATAAGATGATCGCCTTATTGAAGAGCTGGACTGTTTGAAATTAAGCGTTAAACTAACTTGCAATAATGATGCGTTGAATGAAATGACACTAACCTAGCCAGCTATAACTAAAAATAAGAAAATAAATTAAAAGCAAAAATCCTTTTTAAAGAAGCTTTTATTTAAGCGCTCTAAAAATAAGAAAATAATATTTCCTTAAAAATTTTCAAAAACGCACGGACGATTCTGACTGTAAGGTTGTCATGAGAAGAAATGGGCAAAACACTCATGTAAATTAATCTACTAACTTTACTATATTATCTATTGCAATTTAAGTATCTACTGATAGGGAGTCAAACCTCGCGACAAGCTTTTATTATTATATAAATTGTACATACTGTTGATACTTGAAATTTTTAAGGAAATATTATTTTCTTATTTTTAGAGCGCTTAAATAAAAGCTTCTTTAAAAAGGATTTTTGCTTTTAATTTATTTTACACTTTTGTAATACAGAACCCATTAGCTACATAACATTTTATTTTCGTTTAGGTGCCGACAATATCAGTGACACCTCACAGTCCAGGTCTGCTGGAAGACAGCCTTCAGCAGTTGCGACGATTGCATGCCGCCGTTCAGCGCATGAGAACTGCCCCACTGCCTTTACTGGTATTTAATTTAATTAATTTCATACTTTCCTTACTTACAATAAAAGAACGGCGTGTTGCAGACAACAATAGCCTTTTTAGTGGGTGTATTATATCTAGGCCATATTCTAGAACTTCACATTTATGGAAGTGATGTGCGTTTTATTTACCCAATGGAAAGCATTCGCAAAATTTTAAAAGCAGTTTTTTATTTTATTTTTTTATGGGATCGGAGGGCAAGCGACCAAGCGGATCACCTGGTGGCATGTGAGTGCCACCAGGTGACCCGCCCATATAGACCGATACCTGCAACACAGATATTGTTATAGTTGCGTCATCGGCCTTAAGGAAGTAGGATCGAACTATCTTACCGAACGAAACGCGGCATGAGCCACTTTATTCTGAGAGGTCGAACTAGCCGATTCATGCAGTGAAATACGTGGCTCTACCACTATATACGATTTGTCTCGTTTTATTGAATTGATAATTGTCTGTGTCAGGCCACCGGCACGAGTCGTCTCAGCACGTCGTGTCCATCTCTATGCAAGGACGGGGTGACAGAAACAGATTGTTCCTCACCAACACACTTGGACTTTTACCCGCAGAGCCGCAAAGGCAGTGGTAAGATATTGACTATGACTCTGTTTTATACTAGAACACCATAACACCTGGTATGGACAATACCAAATACGTACGAAAGAAACTGATTGTTTAAACTTTAGTTAGCCAGTTAGTGATAATATCGAAAATTTCAGCCTATCAGTATAAAAAATACTTTTTAATTCGAGTGTTAGTGCACTTACTTGGAATCGACTGGTGGCTGATTTTAAATGGCAGAATTAGAATTAGTTGTTCCGCTTCGTGTTGAAAAATTGGCTTATTTGATTTTTTAATGAAAGTACACTCGAGCTGAATCCTGTATTCAATAGTAGCGAAAACTTTGAATAAGGTGATAATCGAATATTGAAATCCATTTCCAGGTGAATCAAGACAATGGGGACTTTGGGAGCGTCGCGACGAGGGCCGACGAAGCAGCTGGGCAGCTCTAGAGCCAGGCCCCAGGGTTCACGAACCACACAGACAACGCAGGTAATTTTTATTGGAACGAAGTTCCTTACGGCAGGCTAGAGAAGATAGGGATTTTGCTATGGAAAAAAATGTGATAGTAAAACCGTAAGAAAAAGTCCGTGGAATAAAACCATTAAATGAGACAAGCGCAGGCGCGACAATCGTATATACAAGCGAGTAGTGTATAATACCTTTTTGTTTCTTTCTTTTTTTTTGCAAATTGTGTCGATAACTACATTAGCGGAATTAACTTCGTTCCTACCTGGTGTCCCACGACACCACATCTTTTTAAAATAAAAATACAGTGAAATTTAAGATTGCCGCTCTTTTTCAATAATATGTTTTACAAGACACAATCAATTAAAATTTAGATTTCCCAAGAACGCAATTTGCAATGATGATAATATAATTTCAGTGCTCTAAATGGTCACAGCGCTTCGTTATCGTCTATGGAGTCAGAAGGAGAAGTACCCAGACCGGTCCGACATTCGACACATTCGCTCAACGACAACGATCTCGCTGTGAGTACATACAAACATAATTTCCTGCGGGGTAGGCAGAGTGAACAGAGCCCCATAAGGCACAATCATACACGCCTCACTCGTCGCCTTTGACTTTTTGACACGCTCGTCGATTTTTAAGGATCCTGATATCAGCTTTCCCCATGACTTTTACATTCTCCGCTTTCGCACTGTATATCTTTTTTATGGTATTGGGAGGCAAGCGACCAAGTGTGACAGCTAGTGGTGAACAACAAACGCCTCCCATGGCCACCTGAATACAAATAGTGTTACAAGTTGCGTTGCCTGCCAATCCTCGCAATGAGATATGGATGGGTCGGAAGTGGGATGGGGGAAAGGGGAATGGCCTCCGCATATCTCTCACCGAGCGAAACGCGGCTACTTTACGCCGAGATTTTGACAGGTCGTGGTATTTCACCGGTCGAGCCGGCCTATTCATGCAGCAAACTGCGTGACTCTAACACTGTTCTCTGTATATCTGTTTAGTCAATCTTGCATCATCCATTTTTTCTACATGTCCAAACCATGTGTGAGTAAGATATGAGTGATATTTTAAAACGATAAAATACTATCCAACGTGACTCTATGTGAACATTTGCAGAAGGATTTCGAGAAGGTGACGGCGGCGCTGCGCGCGGGCGGCGCGGGGGCGGGGGCGGGCGCGGGGGGCGCGGCGGCGAGCGGCCCGGCGCCGGACGCGGCGCGGCTGGGCGCGCGCCTGCCGCTGCAGAAGTCCGTGTCCACGCCCAGCATCGTGGCCGCCGTGCAGCCGCACCTGCAGCAGCCGCAGCCACCGTCAGTACCTGCACAGATACACACGCACACACTGACGTACACACACACACACACATATATTTATTCATTTGTATAGCATATCACTATTCTAATAATAGTGCTGTACTGATTATGATATCCTATACAATTTAAAAGTATTGACTTCGTAAGTAATTTGAAAGTATTATGTACACGCGTTACGTCAAAGAAGTATAATAACGCGTATAAGGATACGCGTTAATATACTTCTTTGACGTAACAAGATAAAAATCTTTTCGAAAAAAATATCTTTCACCTAATGCCACGTAATGACACTAACAATGTGTTGGGCAGGGTGACAGTTTTTTGTGACGATGTGCGCGCGCATCTTTTTTTTGCTCATAATGTGCCAAAAGAAGTAACTACTTAAACTTAAAAATCTAACACAACATTAAGTCTACACTACCTACTACATGTGTTTGAATAGCTACACCCAAGTATCACAACAAGTCCTTAGTAAAAAGCCCCTGTACACAAATACTACTTTGGCCAATGTTTTCATATGTAGCAGTTTGATATTGTATATAACCTAGTTTGAAATTATTACTCTTTTGATTAAAACACAATATCAACATACAACCTTGTTTAGCACAAAATAAATGTGAACCCATAAAAATAATTCAAATAGTTTATTCAATGTTAATTCACATCTCACAATTAGTGATTATTTGAAATTCTCATTTTGGGTGTCATTTATTATGTGGTTAAATGTGTGATCTATATTACAATTGTTTTTTTTTATGGCCAAATGTGTGTGATCAATGCTATTTTTATTTATGTTCTGGCCTATCTGTTATCGATGTTGTGCATGTGTGAGTCAATGTGTTCATTTTGTGTAGTATGCACTGCTCTTTGTCCCTTTAGAGTTTTCAAAGCACTTAAGTTATAAGAACAACAAAGTATTTTTATTACCATTACTGCAACCATGTATTACTATCGTGATTATTAAAATTAGTAGATAATTTGTAGTTTTGGAAACTATAAACTTAGTCTATTTGATGATTTAAAGTAGTAGTACTTCATATTAGGTGATCCATCTTTATTTGTGACATATTTTTTTCAAATAGAAACAAAATGTTTGGAAGTCTTGATTAACCGTCGAATAAGATTATTTTTCAGTTTGCTGTCGGTTAAGCAGCATTTTAATGTATTAAATGTTAAGACTCTTATATTCTGAGATGAAGTGACTCCATAATAAAAGCCAAATTAATTTAGAGTTAATGAAAAAAATTAAAGCTATTGCCATAGACACTAGTGTCGCATAAATATGAAACTTCTTATATAAGCTCCATAAAAAATCACGCTAGTACATACATAACTTTAGTAAGTGTGGAATTAGCGCGACGGGCCACAGCGACAGCGAGAGTGACGAACCTTCAGCGGCGACAGTGGGCGACATACAACCGGCACGCAGGAACAACACCCACCAGGACCACCTGGGGCTGCACCGACTTGCTTTCTTGGAACAGTGAGTATCAAGCATACTATAAATAAGTCCAACTGCAGTATCACTTTGGGTATACAAAATCATCGGATTGCCTAGTGTCTCTGGCTTGGAACAGTAAGTATAACACTTCCTTAGTATGAGCTCGGCTGCAGTAGCAGTGTGGACATGAATTACCCAAGTCTGTCAAGTCAACGCTCAACACTACTCACCACCGTCTTGGGCTGCATCAATCTTTGTGTGAGTGTAAGAATATTCTTTATCTTAGTCCTAACGCAGCAGCAGATGATGAACGACAGTTCAGGCTGAAACATTTGAAATTCCCTCACCAGTAAGTGTAAATCCTGGTTTATATTACTCGAATTGCAGTAACCGACCAACTATAATATAAATGAAATATTCCAAAGTAATTTCAAATGAATTTTCATAGGTTTATAATAATAATAACTATTCGAAGAGTTCTACGAAACTGTGCGCAAGTAAGGTACATATATTGAACGTTCTAGATATGAGGTTATGTTTTTTTTTAATTAGCATGCTAGGCACAAGCTTCGCTTACTGTGTCCGTTTTATTTTTTACACTGGTTCTTATTGATACAATATATTGTAATGGCTTCTTATGCATGTCACATCAATATGACAAAATACTTTTATACTGCCTATACCTACTGACATATTTGTCGATGTCAGGCCTGAAGAATTTCTAATGTTTGTTGTTGTTACCGTACAGAGCCGCGTTTGACCATCATGCAGAGAAGAGACGAAAGCGTGGAAGCTTATTCTTCAGAAAGAAGAAGGTTTGTAAAATGTATTTTAGTTTCTGTGGTGAATAGAGTGTAATAAATTGGTGTATTGAAACAATTTTCTTATTTAACTTTTGCTCAACCGTCTCATATCGAAATGGATGAAAACACATTATATAATTTCCTTTTAGCTGTCGCTCCAAGACTATTGTCATTAGATTATATAATTATCAAACTGAAATTTTATCTACTCTTTCTGGTGAAATTTATCAATAAATTGTCATGATAATATGATTCTGTACGCAACACTAGTATAAGAGTGCATGCGAGTAAAATTATAACAGAACCTCATCATGTTAGCGATGCGTGTTTGTGCAGGACAAGTCGCGCAAGGCGGCGCACGCGTGGGCGGCGGCGTGCGCGGGGGGGGACTGCGACTGGTGCGGACACGCGCTCGCCGACAAGCCCTCGCTCTACTGCGACAGTAACTATGTCTTTTTATTTCTTTTCTTGTCGTGTTTAGTTAACAGTTTGCTGCACAGTTTTGACCGGTGAAATGCCACGGTCTCTCAAAATATCGACGTAGAACTGCTTATTTGTTCGATCAGAGAGGTATCTGCAGGCCTATCCCCTTCTCCATTCCCCTGTAAAGGCGTAACTGTAGCACTATGTGTGTTGCAGATGTCTATGGGCGGCAGTAGTTGTTTACCATCAGGTGGCGCACATCCTATTGTTTTTGTTTACTAATTTGCCTTAACGGTTAAATAGATATGGTCTATAAATATAAATAGATAAAGTTATGGTCAAGTGTCATATTAAATCCCATTAAACTCGTGATATTTGTTCATGAAATCTTCAAGGTATTTTGGTATGTACCTAATTGTGATTCCATTGCTCAATTTGTTCCTTATTAATATTTCAGATTGTACAATGACGGTGCACCAAAATGTCTGCAAGGATTACATAGTTGAATGCAACAAGCCAAAATCGTCTAAGGTAGGGTTTATTTATGATTTTGGTAGTTTTACTTTATAGAATCATTTTCTTAATTTTACCAAAAAAGTAAAAAGCGGGTGGTTAGAAAAACTTACCACAAATGATCTATGTACGAAGATTTTCCTACGAAAATTGATGCATCCCGATCCGAACTCAATGCCTAGAAGAGGGAGTGCCAGGCCACCGTTACAAACCGTCAAGTTACACTATATTAGCAAATAAAGAACAGGTAGATACTTCTCTACATAACGAAACAAGCCCCCATGAAGCTCTTGAAGACCTAAAATCCTGCTCACTCGCTTTCTCGTTGATTCTTGTTTATTATTGGTTTAATAAACAAGATGAAGTTATGTGTGATAAATATCGATGACTGAAAACTTGGTGCCTGGTGTATCGCAAAAGGTTTCGCCACCCATTCCATTTGGGGCGTAAATATAACGGCGAGTCCAGGCTTAACAGCCGCTGCCTACTTAACCTTCGGGTAGAGAAAGGCAAAGAGGTAATAGTTTAATTTGTTGTTTCCACAGAACTCAGTGGGCAAATCGCTCAGCGCCAGTAGCGGTAAAAACAGCAAGCGGAGTTCCGTATCATCCGCTTCTCAGAACCCCAATAGGTGAGTACGCCATCTAGCAAAAAAAAGTCTATGACAAAGTTTAAAAAAATAATGCCAATGATACGCGTAGTTATTTACGGCATATATTTTGCTGCTTTACATTTTGATTGCGTGGGATATTGATTCAAATGATGGGTTTTGCTAATGCATTTTTATTGTTTTGCATAAGACAATGTGACGATGTTATGCGGTTATTTAGCGTACAATCACACGGTGTATAATAAATTAAAGAGTAATTAATATATATTCGATAGAAATTAAAGAAAAAACAATGTTACTTAAATAAAAGAAATGACTGATTGATGAATGATTTTTATATGTACAGCGAGTGAAGTTACGCCTTTAAATCTCCACTAAGTGTTGGTTCATCAATAGCAAATATTGGCTGTAATTTATTTTTATAATGACTCTTAAAATGACAATTGCTTTTGTTTGTTTTTCTGCAAATGTCATCTAAGCAAACTAATGGGATAAAGTCATTCGAAAATAACATGTTTATCAGTCTTACTAATAAAATACATGAAGAATAGACTATTGCATCTGCGTTTTTCGAGTTTTTTCTTCAAATTTGCAATAAATAAATCATACACCAGAAACTTTACGAAAACGTATAATGATTTCATTAAATTGAGTCCAATTTATGTTAGTGCAATTTTGTACACATTGTATAAAATTCTCATTACTTCCCAAAAAAGTTAAATTTCATACATTACCGTCAGTATTGGCTGCTGTTGGTCCCGTACACGGTTGGACGGCTGTTTATAATAATTTTACTTAACTATATTTAGTTGATATAAATATCTTTATTTTTTGTGATTACGTTGATTCTAGTTTCTTTTTGTTTTAAATTTACGTGCTACTAAAAAAAGTTAAATTCGAAAGGTGTACTTCACATTGAGAGACCTAAACCCTCCAATTTTTATAAAATAAATCCCCAAGCTTTTACATCGCTTTTTTAATTAAAATGGAATTGCATAAATTATTCCAGTTAGAAAAATATTTTGAAATCACAGTGACACGTATACATAACAGCTACTACACATTCAAAACATACAGTAACACAAAGTAACGCTTGCATATAGCGTTATCATTACAATTAATGTCTATGGTAGATGTTTCTAGAAAGATAAAAATGATGAACTAACGAGTATAAGTTCCTCTGTTCAAACAGTGCCCAATATATGCCCTGAACTTTATTTATTAGTCGGTTAAAAATATCACTATTACAGTGGCATCTGAATAGCAGTGAGATATTGACTAATATTTAAGACAATAACGAAAACATACACCGTTTTAGTAACAAGAGATTTGGTTCGTTCGTGGTTTTTTATTATTATTGTTGATGTGTTTTCTTTAATGATAATGAAAGACTTACTTGTTTATGTATTCTTTATATTTTGCTTTGTAATCTTGCTATAGTTTTTCTTCCATCTTATTTACACTTCGCGTCCGCTATATTGATTTTTCCCCCCGTAAGCTATTGATTGATTTATATTATCGGTTACGTTGAACGGAATGTTTTTTTTTTCTAATAAGTACCTATTCATTAAGCGTGGTCACACCGAGGTGGTAATATAAAATCCAATCTGAAAAATATAATTTTTAATTAATAATACATAAGGACTCTTATTAGTTGCAATCTTTGAATCAAAGACGTTTAGTAAAAAATGCCAGGTTAGTTGTTGCCCAAATTAATTTTGGTAAAAGATTCCTTCCTATACGGTTGTAGAGAGATATTGGTATTTCTGTTGTAAACCACCTGGGCGTGGCTCCGCACCGTCACGTACAAAGATGCGTTTTGCCACGCACACAAATGTACACGTGTGTATTCGTGTTAATTCCCGCGGCACGCACACACAGCAAGAAGCAGTCGACCGGATGCTACTCGCCGTGGCGACGCGTCGCCACAAAGCTCGGCGTGCAGTAAGTCCAGGGAATGCTGACACGCGCTCAATATTTCTTACTCTCTCATTCATACATACATCACACGTTCATCCGTTGTATATCTGTCTCGCTCTCTCTCTCTCTCTCTCTTCTCCGTGTTTTGTGTCACTTCGCCCGCTGTTATGTTCCTGGTAAGACGTTGCTAGGATGATACAATTATTAATACATATACTAAATTACTTTTTTGAAACTTACAAGTTTTGAAGAAGCCTTATATTTTTTTAAGATATTCTTCTGAATACCTTCTGAAATTCCGTAGTGAATAATCACTAGGTAACAGATAGAGTAGGATAAACTTGTCTATGATTTATTCAAGTTTATTTTTTCAGCATAGTGTTAAACTTAAATACACTATACACGATTGCACATGGACAAAAAGGTTGCCTAAAACAAATTGCTTTTTGCGACAAGGCCACCTATTTATGTAATATATTTATTTAGAGACGTGTTCCTCGTGTTATTTACGACTACCGAGCGCACATATATGTACAATAAATACTATTATTTCTTTAAGTTCATCCCTGTTCCCTTTCTATAGACCTTACGTTCTCAAATGCAGTAATATGATGCTTTTTAAAAATCTTAAACTAATCTACAGAACAGTGATCATACATTGTGAGTTTGTTCATGTAACCATGAATCATCCACGACGCCTTACTTGTGTATCTATTGAGTCTTGTCTCTATTGAGGAGTTAGTTTGTTACTCTTATGACTTGAGATGTTGTTGTAGCACTTGTTCGATACAAAATTTGTTTATTATTTTATTTTCGTGTTAATGACTCGTTATTCTGGTTGTTTCGATCCTCACAGGTCCATTGTTTGATCCGGGCGTATGATGAAACGGGATTATCACAACAAATGCTTTATTTAGTATAATTTAATTATTATATTTAGTTGTGTTGTTATAAGGAATTCAGAATTGTCCCTAAAACTGCTGTAGAAGTTATTTTTTTGCCAGCAGGTTTATGTAACCCGATTTATTAGTTTTGATCGTAGAATTAATTAATTTTATTTTTATATAGCTAATAATAAAATAATAATAAATAATAATTTTTAACCAGTCCAAACTGTGACAACTTAAAACGATACCTAAGGGTGGGATCGAGCATCTGAGCCTTATCCGAGATAAGATAATCTTCGAACTTATACTCGTAACATAATTTAAAATTTCTATCGTCCTGACTTCAATCTAACTTATTTTTGTAACGAATATGACAAGTTTATCAACAAAAGGCAACTTTTCAATATTTGCTCTCAGTGACTTAATTTCTCCAGAACCACTCTCAAATTTTTATAGCCTGCCTTGTTCTGGCAATTTTCAACAGTAAACCCATAGATTCCTTAATGCTTATTTTAATGGTAGTCATAATATGAATTTATGTGAAAACGGACGTATAATTTTTTTTATAAACGAACAACAAAGTTTAAAATAAAAATCAACCATAAATCCCTCTTCATCAGACCCAGGTTCACTTCGAACAGCAGTAGATGTCTACGACGCAGCAAAACGATGCTTATTTGAAATCTGATTTTAAATATCTTTTATTTTTATATGATCATCAGAAATTTAAATCAATATATATGCATGATTTTTTTTAATAATCTTATTGTGAGTTCTATGCTTCTTCTTATAATTTAGGCTTTGCTCAAGCACAGATGTATGAAACTTTTTTTTATAATAGGTTTAACATATAATACTGTTGATTCGATATCTCGTATATTGTGTATCTGTTAAAGAGTTGTATGTAAAAGTATTACCAGTGTCATAGTCATTTGTCACGTGGATCGATTATTGACCCTGTCTCACCTATATACAGTTTTCATTGTGTGGCAACACTGAATAATTTATCATTGATATAGCTAAAAGACTTTGATCAGAGTCATGAAAAAACAAGGATGAAAATTCACTATTGTGTGAATGTACAGGTGTCCAAGGTATCATGTATAGTTATTTCTTAGGAAAAAGCACAGCTTTTAAATATGTTTACCTGAAATGATGATAGCATAAATATTTCTCTCTCCTCTCCCTCTCCCCCTCCCTTTCCCCCCTCCCCCTCTCTCTCCCCCCCTCCCCCCATCCTCTCTCTCATCCCCTCTGCCCCCCTCTCGATCAGTCCTTCTCTGTCTCTCTCTCTCCCTCTCTGTTAGTTATGTTAAGGTCTTGATAATAAATAATAATTGTATTGGGAATCAGGACTTACTTGTCCTGATTACCCCAACTTTCCGTTGTTCCAATATAAACTTATGGAATAAACCTCATTCAAACAAAAAAAAATAGAAAATACATTTTTAAAATTAAGTGGCAGTAATATAAACGTTGTAATCAGATGGAAATCGTTTTATAAAGTGATTTTAAGTATAAGTAATATGCGCCCAGTTTCAATGAGTTACGTACTTTTTTAAAAAAAACGTACTGATTATGATTCAGTGTTGCCAACATTTTAATAAATAAATCACTGCAGGTACAATTCTAGATAATATTTTATTGTGATTTCAGCACGAGCCATATATACAATGACGAGAAGGACGGCTCCGACCATAAACATGATCAGAGCAAGTAAGTCGAAGAGGCATGTCCTTTTGTTATCCATGAAAATTACATATCAACACAAAGTCGATAATATCGACATATATCTATGACTTTAATTTTAAATTATTTGATTGCCAAACAAAAAAAAGAACACGCTTGACCTGATGTCGAAGCAGTCCATTCCATTCAGTGCAGCCCAGTCCATTGGGAGTGAAGTGCAACATAATAGCCGTGGTGCAACTTTTAAGATGACTTGGTCTTGACTCTTGACTAGCCATGCTAATACAGTAGAAGCTGACAAACGAAGTCTAATTTGACCTCGTATTTTCCAAATAATTTAAAAAGGTGTGAATATTGTAATATGCGTTATACTAGACAATACATGGTTGTTTTGTTATTGTACAGTGCATCTGACGACGCCGGTGTATCGGAGTGGCCCGAAGTGTTCCTCACTCCGGACCAGCTCGGAGACGAGGCGGTGCAGCTGGGGCTGGGCGCCCCCGAGCCTGATACGTGGGCTGCGGGCGCGCCCAAAGGCCTTGCCAAGTAAGATATTACTGGTTCAGCTGTTATTTATTATTTGGTAAGTCGTCATAAAGAGAACGATTGTCGTGTACTGAGCACGGTAATGTTTCTTAAATAATGAAGACCTTCAAATGGGAATGTAATGCATGATGACATACGGAGATGATAAATTTAATTTAAATTGTCATTTCAACGTTTGAATTAACTAAGCTTGATAGTTTTACCGTCCATTATTATCTTTAGTATACTATATGCGTGTTTCTTTTTAGATCGCTCGGTGACAGAGAAACGAAGCGTCAGGAGCACATTTATGAACTAATATTGACAGAGAAACATCATTGCTTGACAATAAGACTTATGCAAAAGGTAAATGTGATGGATATGTTACGATCTTAACTGTATGTTTAAAAACTTGTATGTGTGTTGCGATATCATTAAGAATTTATACAATAAATAGTCGAAGGCCGGATCAGCAGTCAGCTTGACGTCATCTCATAGAGCGATTATGCAATCCGTACTTAAGTTATATTATTCTTTATATGAAAAGAGTGAAGGTATCGCAGTTATTCTTTAATTGTAGTCTGTATTCCTTATGCATTTATTGATCAGTTTAATTACATAAAAATAACTTGACGCCTTTTTCTACCTGAAGGTGTAGGCAGCGGTTGTTAAAAACCGACAACATAACGGCGAGACGAGGCTCGATCCTCGTTATATTTACGTTCCAAATACGGGCACAAAGTTTTCCGTCATCGATATTTTTCACACATATTTCCAAAAAGAATTTCGAAAAGTCATCGGTGTGAGCGGGGTGCTCGACCGCTGGACAACCGAGACGTTAAATTAAAGCGTGACCAGTTTATTCAAAACTCCGAAAATAAAGTCGTGTACAAACAACACGTCTAACTCGGGTATGTATCGTAATGCCGTATCTCCCTGTGCGGTGCAGATGTTCGCGTGCGGCATGGTGCGCGGCGCGGGCGTGTCGGCGGCGCAGGCGGCGCGCATGTTCCCGCGCCTCGACGAGCTGTGGGCGCTGCACGCCGCGCTGCTCGCCCGCCTGCGCGCGCGCCAGCGGGCCGCGCCGCGCGTGCACAGCGTGGCCGACATCCTGGCCGAGGCCTTCTCGCCGCCCGCGCACCACAGCCTCAAGGCGGCCTACGGTACACGCTCACACACGTCGCCGTAACGACTTACTCTCCGTGACACGTCAACACTTTAAAATCTCTACTAAGTGTCCGACCGAAGGTCTATTTTGGCCGAAGCTGAAGCCGATTGATCGGCCATCTCCACAACCGTCGGCCAAAGCCAAAGTGACTTAATAATTTTCTTCAATATTATACACAGCTAAAGAAGAATATAGGCGTAAAGTGGCATAAATCGCTTTTCTCTCGGTGATAGAGGTATCCGCACTAAACTAAGTGCAGTCCGGTCCGTCAGTCACTAACTCTTTCGTAACAGTTCATTTAATTCCGACTGTTCTCTGACCTTCGGCGGCACCTTCCGCCGAAGCCGAAGATCTCGCCGAAGATGGATTTTCGAACGATGGTACCCGAAGCCGAAGCTTCGGTCGGGCACTATCTCTACTAAAAGGCGGTGTAAAAGTAAGAAAGGGCATACTCCAATGGTTCGGAAATGTAGAAAGAATGGATAATGCAAGATTGACTAAGCAGATATACAATGCAAAAGCGGATGGATGTAAGAGTCGAGGACGACCAACACACACACATTTCATAACCAAATAGAACGTGTTCTGGAGGAAGATGATGTTAGGAGCCTCTAAATTCGACGCGCGTGCATGAAAAGAGTTGTGAAATTCAACGAAACGAGTGAGCTGTGTAAAAATCGTGCCTTATGATGCGCCGTTCTCTCTGCCTGCCCCGCAAGGGATTTGGCGTGAAGTTATGTATGTATGTAAAAGTGACAAATTAATGTGTGTTCATTAAACATGTATTCTTTTACCTCGCAGGTGAATTTTGCTCACGTCACAGAGATGCTGTCGAAGTATTCAAAGAGTGTTGTACGAGAGAACCCCGCCTAGCTAGGTTTATAAGAAAGTGCCAACAGAATCCGATGCTGAGAAAAAAGGTGAGATAACTCATATTGCATAAAGATAGTTTTACTCATAGATGTAATAATAATAGATCGGCAATAGTCACTCAAACAACGAGACCAAAAATGGGGTGTTGATGTGTGAGTGACTTATCAATGTGTGCGTAAAAAGCGCTTCAAAGTGTCAATTTTTACATAGTTAATGTTCATGTGTTGAATATCCTGAAAATCTAATATACGCAGTTGCGCTGTCAGTGATGAATATTAGTACATTTCTCCTGACATGTGCCATCTATTACAGTCTATGTTAAATCTATGGTTTTACTACTCACGCGTGATAACTTGTGGCCTGGGTTCCGTGACGTCACCGAGGCTTTGTACTGTGTACACAAAATATCATATATAAAGTCTTTTTATTTCACAGGGTGTCCCCGAATGCGTACTGTTTGTAGCTCAGCGGCTGACAAAATACCCGCTACTGTTAGAGCCGCTGCTGAAAACCGCAGGGGACGACATGACAGAGAGGGAGCTATTACAGAAAGCGCTCTGTGGAGTCAAGGTATTGTTGCTGCTCGCAATCATATAGCTAAAATGCTTTGAATTTCCTCATAATGCTAAAATTTTTGCTACTACTACATTTTTTAATCTCTCTGGGTTAGAGGAGAATAACTCTATCTACGAAAAAATCCCAGAAATTAGTATGTCTTACAGCTTTAGTATTGTATTTAATATTAGAATTCTTATTACTTCACAGGAGATACTAGTCGATGTGGATAATCAAGTGGCTGCCAAAGAGCGCGAAGATCGGAAATTAGAAATATATCATCGGATAGATGCCAAATCATTCGCCAATTTTAGAGGCAGGAAGTTTAAGAAGAGTGATATACTCCAAGGCAACAGGAGTCTCAAGTGAGTTAAATTAAATTTTTAAATTAAATTCTTAAATTTTTGTCATACTGGGCAGAGGAGTCTTCTCTTTGTGTACTGGAGTCTCCAGGAATAAGGTGATGAAAGAATGGCATAGGTCCAGTAAAGATATGATTGACATATAGTTTCTAACAAGGTTAATGTCTAAAATGTGTACATCCACATAACATACATACTATCACGCTTTTTTCCCGTGGGGGTAGGCAGAGTTTAATTCTTTCCATTTACTACGATGCTCTTAAGCTTTAAATATTGTTATCCAGGTTTGAAGGTGTGGCAACTTTGATGCAAGGTCGGAGTAAGATGCAGACGTTACTGGTGATCGTGCTGACCGATGTACTATTTTTTCTACACGACAACAACAACAAATATACGTTCTTCACGCCTGACAATAAGGTATGGATGTATAGGAATTCAAAAGTTATTGCCATACAATGCCACATTGTTGTCGGCCAACGATATCAATCTATGCATAAATATCACTGTCACTCATAAGCCATTTGTGTGAAGCTGGAATAATCGCAGCTGAGGTATTTTGATTCAATTTTGGGTTATGGATCTCCCGACTATATGTGTGAAGTCACATACATAAGCATGATTTAATTACTATCACTTTCTTAAAATATGTTTTTCAATCAGACTGGGGTGGTGTCACTCGTGAAACTGCTGGTGCGCGAGAAAGCCGGTGCCGAGGGCCGCGGACTGTATCTGATCTGTAGCGGCCCCACGGAGCCCGAGATGTTCGAGCTGCGAGTACACAGGCCCAAGGACATACAGACCTGGATACAGGCCATTAGGTATTTGTTTCAGTACTAGATTTATCAATCGCCTAAATCTACTCAATATGAAAATAACTATCAATGAGAGAGTTTAACGCGTTAAATACTCGAAAATCGCATTAGAAGTTTCACTTCAAAAACACGTTTTATAGCAGACGCTGTAAACACACTCTTTTCCGAAAAAACGCTGCGAGGCCACGAGTATAGATGGGCTATTTTTACTTTTCCCAGGGCGGTGGTGCAGAGCTGCCCCGAGGAGGTGGAGGAGAGCGAGGCTCCCGGCGCCGCGCACTCGGCCGAGGAGCGCCAGCGGCAGCTCGACGCGCGCCACGACACTATAAGACTGATCACAGGTCGGTACTGAGCACTGTGTCATACTTGACGCCTTTTGCCAACGGAAGCTTTGAATGATAAACAACTAACTTTTAGTCCAAGGGTCAGAAGCTATTAAAAATAAATGGCTTCCGTCTTTATTTTTCCACCTCATTTTTCCATAATAACCTAATAATCCATTAGCATGAATTTTAATTAATAAAATCGGCTATTTCATATTTGTATTAATATCGGAATCAATTTCAATCACAGAGATGATAAGTATATGAATCGATTAAAATGAGACTGTTTTGTGTGAACAGATGAGACCCCGTGGTGGCATATAGAAGGTGATAACAATTATATATATATACCTGTATGTAATATTATTGCATGGCAGCATGTTATTGTTAATAAATTTCAAAGTCTAAATGTAAATTATTTGCAATTGATGTTATTGCTTCTATATGGCGTAAGGTTGGCTTTAATGCTGGACTTATGAACCCGATTTAATACATATATCCACCCAATTATTCTGAATAGATTTCAAATTGATCACGTGATAGTTCATCCGTAACTCCATCGACCACGACTGCTGGAAGTGCCGTTCCACGAAACGCCGCGAGCGTTATAGGCGAACGTTATACGTGGAACGCATAACTTGAGCGCTGTGCGTTTTATGGAAAGTCCATTAGGACCATTTTTTTTTTACGCGAGGAAAAATTTTATGCACGCCCCCGCCGCGGGTAGTGTGGGACTCCCAAAACAGTAAACTGCCATCCGATCCTAGGGTTACCCACTAAAACCTCGCGGCGGCCTTCCTCCGGTGTTGGGGTGGCCCAGGACAGTGCTTCAGCCCTCTGGTCCACCCCGCCGTCGCCCCCTTCTGTCACGAGGGGGTGCTCATCCTCAGAGAGCCTCGGTGAGGCTCCCCAGCCCATTAAGAACCAAAATTTTTGAGGGCTATATGGTCGCGAACAGTGACGTCACCTATGACGTCAAGCGATTGCTCTCAACAACCACGGGCCTTAACTGGAACTACACAGAGGGTGTTGTAATCGTTGCGAGCGTTTAGTGGAACATAACCAATATCTAACACACAATATATGCTAAGGAAAATTTAGAAATCACTATATGGATCTGAATGTTGGGCAGGAATGAAAGGAGGGTGAGATGAATGTGCAGTGTCCAAAGAGAGGATATGATAAGGTATGAGTGTATAAGAGGAAGGAAGAAAATGGCACCAATTGTAGATAACACTAGAAGAGGTAGATTGGTGTAATAAAGACATCAAAAGGAATGAAGAAATTCATGGTACTAGAAGAGCCATGTAAATTAATGTAGATTTACATATCAGTAGAGGAAAGACAAAAAAAAAAGTTGTCTGGATCCTATAGATGTTGAGTGATAGAAGAGAATGGAAATTTATGTTATTGATATATATTGTGCCGACCCCACGTAGTGTAGGATAAGAGCAGGCGAATGTCAGCACTTAGATTCGCTTTCACATTCGAGACAGTGTGATGAAAGGGAATCTAAATTCCACGGATTTTAACTACTAGTTTTGTATGACGATTCTAAGTACTTTGTAAAGTCTAAAGAATAAAGATATTTTGAATGATGAACTAAAATATGATATGTTAAAGTACTACTTATGTACTTATCTATAAACTTCAAAATTATAATTTGTTGAGCAAAGAGGGCATCTAAATTAAAATTATATTTATAAACAAATAATGTAATAAAGAATGTTATACAATTGCAGTGGTAAGCTTGATTGAATCAAATCATGTTATATAAATTATCTATATTATTTTGTTCATACATCAAACTGTATATATGTTGATAACATAAACCAATCACCGCATTAGTGATTTGAAAAAAATAGCAAGTGATACTCTGACACCCATTTGTAAACATTGCCTCAATATCTAGACTTAAACCATCACTTTAAACTATATCACTTTTCAAAGACATTTTCTAATTTCATTGGAGTTATTTAAACTTTCAAAAATTGAACACAATTCTGATTTAGTTGATGTTCATCAAACTATATTACTTGACATCTATAGCAATTTAAAATAGAAGAACTATTGTAGTATAGTGCTAGACAGATTGTAAAATACTGTGGATATTTATTTATTCATTACTTATTTTATTTATTTCCCGAAGTTTCGAACTCTTTACAGAGATCATTTTCGAGTTGTGAACAAAAAATGAAATAATAATCAGTTTTGAAGAACAGCCGCTGAGTTTTCTTGCTGGGTCTTTCTCAGGACTGGCCGCGTTTGTGACCCAGTGGTAGATTTTTTAATAAATACTTACCTTTAAATTTAAAATCAATCAATATTTAATAATAGTTATACTCTGATTTCAACTAACTTAGAAAAAATAAGATAATTATCTAATAATTAAAAAAATAACAACTGTTACCTATTAAATCTTACAACAAAGGATCTGTACAAACCAAACTTTTTCTTTACTAAATATATCTTATAAATAAATATTAAATTTTTTGTCTCATGGTCTAATGTGAGTTACCAATAGTAAAAATCATATTTTTAACATCAACTTTTTGATTTTTATTTCCAATAAGTGGGTGCTCTCTGTATAAATTAAAAATAGCTTTTGAACAACTACCATCTTTTTGTTCACAACTCGTGAAAATGATCTCTGTAAAGAGTTCGAAACGTCGGGAAATAAATAAAATAAATAAACGCGATATAATCCTAAAAGTTGTTTTAATACCTGAGTGGAATTCATTTTTAATTATTTTAATAACCTAATGGAGATTAGTCACTTAACTTCTGTACGAAAGTTTCCTAGCAGGCTTTGATGGTTACCACAACCCGACTGTTAAGACCGCCAAGACTTGAAATTTTACCATTGTTTAGCAAATACCGATGTTTGCACAAACTACTTACTCTATCTGGCTAAGAGATATTTTTGTATTTCTAGATAAAATTATTCCGCAAAAAAAACTTATAAAACTAAACTTTTTAATTTAATTAAGGTAAGACAGCAAATCACCCTATTATAATATTTAAAATATTTTTTATATCTTTTGTGTCCACATATTTTAGCTTTAATTTAATGTATAAATTTAATAAAATTGGTATGCACATAAAATTAAATTTGAAACTTGCTTTGTTATCTGTGGCAATTTATAAATATATAACAGAATCTACCATGGGTGTACTGCATATTATGTAGTGTCCTCTTTATGTTAGTTAAATATAATTTTGTATCCCGACAGAGGCACTTAGAGCTAAGGATAGAGAGCACGCGGCTTTGTTGGAGGAGAAAATGGCTTTACAGATGAAAATGGTCGGCATCACTGACGAAACATGGCTTACTTTGTCCTCCTCAGGTATGTATGAAACATCCACACTATTCGCTAAGTTGGTCAAGCAAGTTACTTGAACAGGATAGTGAACGAATGGCACTCCATTCGTGTTTGACCAACTTTGTCTATAAGTTTTAGCAAATAAGCGCCCCAAACCTAGGACAACTTGGCTAAGTTACCTCAATAGTTTGGATCCGAATATAACGTTGTTGAATTCCATTCTTCTTATATGTTTTGAAAATTCGGCTCTGAATTAATACTTGACGACGTTAATTTATACTATATACTCTCTTTTACAGGATCTAGTACCGCATTCCCAGGGTTAGTGTTTCCTGATTATATACGTTTGGCAGCTCCATCGGCCGACAAGTATGCTTTATGGCAAGAAGTCTGCAAAGTTGTTAAGGTAAATATTCGATTATTAGCTTTTATATTTACGCAACCATTATGTTTCCTTTTTTATGCAGTGGAAAACCTTTACCCGGCCGGTGACGACATAAATCGACGAGAACCGACATGGTTATGTGAGACTCGCCGGCGTGAAAGCCGGAATTCCAACTAAACCACTGCAGCGCACTTCTTCGTCTTGTTGGTGGTGGTTGGTGGGCTCCAGGGGTATTGCGACTAGCATTCTACTCTAACACGCCTCGACTGTTGCCTTACCTGGGCCCGTCCACTACCCAACATCAAAGCGTAGAAAGCGTCAGTTCCCGCGTCTCCGGTCTTGGGCCGGTCTTTTTAGTGGCGCAGACTGTACCGCCTTTTGGCCACTTGGCCCATGACTCTTCCGGAGCCATGTTTGAAGCCGGTGCCAGAGCGGGTGGCACGGTAGCTTCGGAAGGGTCAGCCGCAGCGGACGCTGGAGATGCTGTTGAGTGTGATGCGACCGCAGCAGGCTGCAACTGGGCAGCCTTTTAATTCTTCTTCTTCTTCTCCTGGGCAGGAGCTGCAGCGCTAGCATACTGGGGAACGCGCGCAACTGTGTATTCTTCACACTGCCTTTGATTCGTCGCGAAAGAGTCTTGAGCGGGAGAAGGCGGCTCTCTATTCTCACCAGGCGCAGATATTTACTATCTGTTCCAGCGAGCGCGGCCTGAAACTCCTTTACAACTGCGTTCAGGGTTTGACGAGACTGCTATTATTATATTGTTTAAGGAAGAGCTACCGGCCTTAAACCTTGCAAAGCCTTACCGGTGAACCTAATCTTCATCTCCAACGCCGTAATGAGCTGCTGTTGTCGGGCTAGCTGGGCTTTCAGGTGTTGGTTTTAGGCGTTTTCTTGCCGACCCGCAATTTCCTTTATTACGTCCAAAAAACTTGAATTATTCTTTAAACTTTTAACGAAGGTGCCCTTTTTGATTTGGAATGACAAAATGGGTGAGTTGTTCCTCTGCCTCTCTGGTGGCTGTCATGGCAGCGTGGTGAAGGAAAGCTCGTCGCTCGAGTATCCTTTGGTCTTCTTGCACCTCCCACTCAATCCTTGCCGTTTTGTCGGCTCTAGTAGAGCAAATATTGTATTGTAATTTCCTGTTGTAATTGTTGGGCTGTTTTCATGCCGATTCTCACACTAAACATCCGATCGATCTATTGAGGCCTTCCCACTGAAGGGTTTCTGTTCTGCGGGGTCTGAGGAAAGGTTTCCGATAGGTGGATGACGGTATGGTATTTCCGGAAGCGATAATGCCGAAGAGTCGCTGCGGACATTTCGTTGTTGATGTCATGTTTCCGATGCTCTGTATGTTGATGGTTCGTGTGTGTGGCGCAGGAGGCGCTGGAGTGCAGCAGCGCCACGTGGGCGCTGGGCGGCGCGCTGGGCCGCAGCACCAGCTCGGCGGGCGAGCGCCACTCGCACGCGTACGAGAGCCCCGCGCTGCCGCGCCGCGCCGACACCTTCGCCGGGTTCGACGCCTCGCGCCACCGCGCCAACATTGGTAACGCACGCCTGCTCTCTTACATGCCCACTGTGCTCATATTTTTTATTTATAGGTATTTCTCTTGGACGTTACGAGGCGCACATGGTTTTTATTATTATTTAATGTTGTAATGTAACTTTTATGTCTATCCGTGGGACGCATGGTTTCCGAGATATCGCAAAAAAGGTGCTTATACCCCTTTTTTCGAGACGGTGGCCGGGGAGCAAGTCCGGTAATCTCAAACACTTGTGATTAAGTTTCTATTAACACCCCACACCGCAAAAATTAAATTGATTCCTCTAAAAGTAATATATTGGGTATCTTAATTGTAACGTTTTAATGGATAAGTAGCAAAATTTCACTTCTTACAGTCGGGCAACCAGGTTTATGGATTGTCAGGCAACTCTATACCGCCGTGTGCGTAGTAAAATTATCTTTATTTTATTCTACTTTTGATTAAATAAACAGATCGTTATAAAATTGTCATATTTCGCATCTCTTTAAATTGGGCAACTCGATAGTTTGGATTGGAAAATAATGGGCAACTTATCATTTCTATTTTTGGATTGGAAAATAATGGGCAACCTATCATTTCTATTTTCTATGGGCTTCATACTTTCGATTAGTATAGAATTGGTAAAAAACACGGGGTGTAAAAATTAAACAAAATAAATTAATCATGGCCTGGACTGAAATTTTTAATGCAACCGAACACAAATAAACTTAATGACATATTAAATGTGATATAAAATATGTTTCGTCAAAAAATACGACGATAAAGGTCGTCGTTCAGCGGATCTCTGACTATAGTAATTTAACGAGTTTTATTGCCAGGCGTCACCGTACGCATGTCGACGGACACTCCGACAGAAGGCGCAGAGGGGGAACCGACCGAGGGCAAACTTCCGCCGGAGAGCGAGCGCCACGAGTCGAACGGCGAGGCGGCGCTGAAGCTGCAGCACGCGCTGTACACGCTCACGTGCATCGTGTGGCAGCAGATGACCAGCATACACAGCCTGGAGGCGCAGGTGAGCGCGTGGCGCTGCGCCGGGGGCTGCGCGCGCACGCCGGACTGGTCGGACGCGCAGCTCGAGGAGCTCCGCCACGCGCAGGCCCGCCTCACGCGCGAGCGCGCCGCGCACGACGCGCGCGCCGCCGCCGACCGCGCCCAGCTCGCCGCCGAGCGCGCCCAGCTGCACGCCGCGCGCGCCGCGCTCGCCGACCAGCAGCGTGACGTGGAGCACCAGCGGGAGCGCCTCTACCGCCGCCTGGAGCGCCTGCAGCACCACGGTACCTACATACACACTCCACATGCGCACCCGCACGCACTTACACGCGCGACACACAGATATCTCACATCGATCGTCGTGTTGCAGGTGGCTCCCAGGAGGAAATCGCCAGTGTGGGAACTCTATCGCCCGACTCGAGTGTCAGCGACACGACCCGACGGAAAGAGCCCAAGTGGCGCAGTGAGTTCGTTTTACATTTTGATTACTCCCGCCAAAATTTATGATCGACACCTCGATACAGACGGTCGTGTTGCAGACAACCGCGGCTCGACGGGCTCCGAGTCGTCGGTGAGCGCGTGCAGCGTGCGCAGCGGCGTGCTGCCCCCGCCGCAGCTGCTGTCGGCGCAGAACGAGACGCGCGCCACCGTGCACGCCTCCTCCATATCGGTGAGACGACACACTGTATTGACACGGAATGATGCCTGATTGTAGCGCTATGCCACTAATAAAGATGTACTATACATTTTGTGAAACCGATAACTTTTTTTAATGGGATAGAAGGGCAAACTAGCAAGTAAATCACCTGATGGTAAGCGACAACTCACCGCCCATGAACGGGCGCGAAGTCCCCAATATTCCGAGAGCTCGTGGTATCTCACTAGTCGAGCTAGCTCATACATTCGGCTTGTGCAGACTTAACACCTCACTACAAACGAGCAATACCTTCTGTAGGGTGAAAGCCGAATAGTTGCCCCGGATTTTTAATATGTTAGAAATATAATTAAGACCGCGTGAGTCATCACCGGGAAAGGTTTAGGTATTTTGTTCGTATGAGTAAATAATTAATAATCTTCTGCGACGAACCATAGACAGGCATTATGAGTAGATTAGTAAGTAATCTTTACTGATCAAGGTTCCAGGCAACTTTTTATTTCCTTGCATGCGTTAGAATTTAAATAATCAAAAGAATAGTCGCCCTATTTATTTTTGCGGATAGTTAGACTCCTTTTTTTAACAAGAAAATTGTAGGTTATTATTGAGTTAGGTTTTTTTATTGTTTTCGAGTTTACAGAAACTTGTTATTTAATTAACGAAATCCAGGCATAAAAATAAGCTGTATTATAAGTCATGTTTTTTGAGAAACATACAAAATTAATATTCAGGAAGTGCATAAGTTTAAAATATTGAGCTTTTTGTTAAGTGCGGCAACTAATCGGCATTTACCCTGCTCGTCTTATGTCTTACGTCTTATTTTCAATACCTACTTATAAATTAATATTGATAACGTTTCAGCAAATGGTAAAACAACAGCTACCACTGAAGTTAGCGAGCGGCAAGAGTCAGCAGCCCCCGGCCGGTTACCACCGACTGCACGAGTCGCCCAGCGAGGTATGCACATATTTGGACACTTTTCTCTCAACTTTCCTGTGCGTGACTAGAATTTTATTCTTTCTCATTATTAACCATCCGTGAACAACCATCCAAATTATACATATCGGAGTTATATTCCAATCCTAAGAAGTAGACTCCAAGAATTATTACATTACAAAATTTTAATTTATTTGGTACATTTTATTGCTTGATGAGAAACGAAACTGTTTTATATGTGAAACTCCTTGTTAGAAACGGTTTCTAACGCTGTCACATATTATAAGCGACAAAAAAACCATGCATTGATTTAAATGTAGTCATTCAAAATAAGCATGCTCGTCGTTAATAACGTTCCGTATACGTGCACGTGCATTTTGAGCATGCGTGTCTCCTCCATCTTTATTTTTTGTAAGATTAAATTTAAAATTTTTTAAACAAAGATGGTTTAATTATTTCCATCGGGAACATTTGTACGTCATGCAGACTTACGTAATATTTTAATACTGTGAGCCAGTCTTAAAGTTTATTTTGGCTATATTTTCTTATTTTATAAATAATTTTACGTCGTAAAAATATCGATACAGATCGAATGGTTGATATTTGCAGGACCTCGAGTATCCGAACGTATTTTAACAACTGTTTACAATTCTGTAAGTAATGTATGGCAAGTAGATGTATAGTTTCGTTGTATACACAGCTTAGGAAGTAAATTACTTGTTGTGTTTGGATTGTAATAAATATGTAGCTAATAAAAAGTATAATTAATGTGCAGATAAAAATTGTGAATTAAGACAATATTATCGGGTATTTATTAACTGGCAACTATTCAAATCGCAATCGCGTTATTACCTATCTGTAAGCAATCAACATATTGCAGACCAAATGCTGGTTTTTGCTACGCTATTGCGTAAACAAATTATCACTCCATTGAATGACATGACGTCATATTTTTATAAGTATGATTTCACAAATTAGGTATAAGATAAAATATGTCTGCCATCAGGCTTTATTTACTAAATTTCAAAACTTTATGACGGTTTCTGAATTGCTATTAAAACATTATCGGAAAAGAGTCATCGTTAGTCTTTTAGAGGATTATCTATATTAACCGTTCAAGGAATGAATATTTGCTATGGACTTCTTAAACCCGTAGCTCACTACTATTGGTAGACAGGATTCGCTATTTCAATTTAAGCGAGAACAGGTTAGGTTATGGGCCAAAATCAATCGTCTTACTTCATAATATCATACTCCTTAAGATTCAGATATTAATAGACTCGACGAGTATATGAACTCAAAAGATCTAAAAAAGTAGCGCTTTTACGTATTTCACTTTAGACTGTATCTATCTATCTATTATGCTTCTAATTGGCTTACAACAACACACCTGCAAAGTTCTTCTAAATTTTCTGTCTCTTCATTGTTCAAACACGTATATTAGGTAGTTATATCCAATGTATGACTGAATTTGAAAATAGTACTTAGATTTTATCCTATAATATAAATAATAACTAACTATAACGAAGCAAATATGGACACGAAATTTTTTTATGTGTTACTTCTCATAATGTATTGACCAGGTTTTCGATACATAAAAAACACTTTCTTGTGAATTATGCATCTATGAGCCATTTTTTTACAAATAAACACCAAATCAGTAGCCGAGGTCTACAGCTGTGTCTTATTGCCTTCAATTCTATTCTTAGTCTTAACGTGCGATGGTGTTTATTCTTTTTTTTTTATTCCTAATTATTAGTTTCCTAAAATAAATATGAGTTTGTCAAACCGATGTCTGTCATTATCGCAGCAAAGATAGTTCGACGCAGTAGTGTCTTGAAGTCAGATAGGTATGTTGTTTATTTGGCTTCCACTTCTACCTTCTTATTGCAACCAATTTGGCTTTTTGTGTTAGACCAGCATGCTTTCTGCTGTAACTGTGATAAATAATTTAAGATCGTTATAAAGTGTTAAAAGTTGTTATTTAATTAAGCTGTTACCTTATTCACATATCAGACCAAACTATTGTGAATAAATTAAATTATATGAATTAGAATAAAATTATATACGATTGTTGTGAAATAAGTTAATATTGAGGCGTTCCCGTGGATGTCGTAAAAGGTGACTAAAGGATGTGACTTGATGAGGACCAGTCTTTATACAATAAGTTTGGATAGGCTAGTAGCTCAACACTTCTACATCTAGTTCAAAAGTTCTAATATATTCAATATCTATAAATAATTTGTAAAATTTTAATCGATGATTTTAATATGTTTTTCCTCTTACCAAATGTAAGAACTAGAAAATTTATCGGTTGAGTTTAAATCCTATTCTACCTACATGATATAGAAACTGTCATGGAAAAAATATTGGAGAGGTTTTGCTATGGACTGGCGGCCCATATCAATAAATATGCCTAAGGTATGGAAAGTAAATCTATTCTATGAGACAGACTATTTCAATAGGCAACACGAAAAAACATTGCCCACACCAATGGGTACCTATAGACAGCGTGAATGCATAAAAACATATCAATATGGTGATTGGTATACATTAATTCGGTTTCATTTCAGCATCAGACCCAAGGCTTGGTGATCCATCACACACGTACAGGCAGTTCACCCGCCCCCCTGCCATCACAACAACAACAGCAAATTAACAACAAAGCCACCAGGTATGTGTTTGTTTAAATAAACTTTATTAAAATAAATTGAAAATAAATGAACTTCCGAAAAGTAATTGGTGACAATCTGGATTCCAACTGGAGACTTCGGAATCTGAAGCGAAATGAAGAAGCATTAGCAAATCGTGACTGCAGAGATATTAATAAGGAAAATATTTGAATGATACAGAACCAACACATACCCGAAGCTGCCCGACAAGTTCCGAGTGCGCTCCGCGGACTCGAGCTCCCCCGCGCCGCTCCCCCCCGCGCCCGCCGCCGACACCCCCGCGCCCCCCTCCGAGGAGGAGGTGATCTTCTTCTGACAAGAGCGTCCCCCCGCCCCTCACACTCGCTCCTGAGACTGTCGACTCTCATAAGACCTTCCATTCACTCCCTTTCGCACAATGTCGACCCGTTGTGTCGACTGCGTTATTACTATATTTTGTTGTCGCCCATAATCATTCCATATAAACTGTTCTGTTTAATCATGAACGTAATAATGTATAGAAAATATTATTTTATTTTTATTTATTTGTATATTAGTTCGAAACATTTATTGTATTTCGCAAAAAGGGCAGTCTAAGTTTTTATTGCATTTAAAATAATCGTGTTTTTTTTACCCGACTCCGCGGAAAGATGGCTAGAAATCCATGAAAAATTGTCATTATTTTCTTATATATGAATTAAAGCTACATCCAGTTGTAAGATTTTGGATTCCTCGAATAATGCAATAGTTAAATTGTTTGACGACCACTCGGTTACCTGATTTTATGAATAACTCCTGATTTTAGATAGAAGCTGAAAATAGTCTGAATAACATAATTTAATTATACGTTCAGTACAAATACTGATTCCCAAATGATTCAAAAATCATTTTTCTTCTCCAAAAGTTAAAATTCAACAAGCAAATGCACCTTGAGCTGGTCGAGGCGCCCAAAGCCAAAGCCCAGGATTTACTACTTAGCATACTATATTGACCGTAGCGACACCTCTCACCACAATGGGAAAGCTAGACATATCTTTGGCTTGTATGTCCCAATAATTATTACTAGAAACACAAGAGCAGTTTTCAATTAATTTAAATTTAATTGTAGTCATATAAATATCGACACTGATTCATCGTACATTCCATTCCATTATTAAAACGATCTCAATTTTAATCAGCAGCTACAGCTAGGCAACTTATTGTTTGACTTATTTTGTTTTATTTATTTAATAGGGAAGGTCGAGTGAGGGATATAATAATAATGATAGATAATATTTTTACGTATTATTATGAAACGATTTGATATCGATTCATCGTTAAAGTATTAGTTAATTCTGATTATTGATTAGTAAAGAAAAATATTAAAAATATAATACTATGGCAGGATATGTATAACTTAGATTAAAATCCTGCACTGTCAAAGTGCAAACTAATTGAGATCTGACGGTCAATATATGAAGGCCGTTATGTAGTCTGTATAACAAAATGTATTATTTAATTATAATTATTAACAGATAAAACAAATGTGGGCGATAAAAAATAAATTTATTCGTATACTTGTTCATATTTATTTATAGACATATAGATAAACAAGATTTACCGAGATCATAACATACATTAAAATAAAGTTAGTATTTATTGAATTGAGTGATATCATCGCTCATTTGTTTTCACTTTAAATTAAATTGACAACATTCTATTGTTCTTATTTCAAATTAATTAAAACGAATATTTTTTTGTTCTTATTTCAAATTATTTTACTCGTTCATTCAATGAACCAAATTTGATAATTTTGGCGGGAATTAATTTGTTGGCAATTACAAAGCAATTATATGACTATAAATAAAATGAATAGTAAATAAGTAATAATTTAAAATGTAGTGAAACATCTACACTTAGCGGTCTATAGGTATATTATTAAAGAAATTGTTATATTAGATGTTTCTGTAATAAATGAAAATCTTGTTGTTGACTCGTGACCTACATTGATATGTTATGTACATTGGTATTTATTGAAATCATTCACTTGTTACATGCGTATACTACATAATTAATTAGAGGTTACAATATATTAAAGAAAAATACCTATTTAAAATCTTCAACTGCATAATTTATCGGGGAATGTTAACAGTAAATATTTTTTTAAAGTAATATAATTGTTACGAAACAACATGTATATATATTATAAAATATACTGAACTAATTATTCTGATTACAATGAAAAATATTCTTCGTGTTATATGTAAATGAATTAATAACGGCTTTTTGACGAAGGAGAAGTTTTTATATTTTTAATTGATTTTCGTTTAGTTCTAGTCGAGATCTTTAGCGATGGAGACATTAGAACTCCTCAATTGCTAACAGCAAGTTGCAGAGATTATTATAATTAACTGTCTATGTAATACCATTGCTTAAAATTAATTAAAAGCACTGTTTTTCTTAATAAATAATCTCGTGGCACACATTGTTCTGGCGAAAGAAAAAACACTAGTCATATAAATAAATAAGTCGATTTCAAGAATATTACATTCCATTTAAAAAAAAAGCAAATTTCAATAAAATCTTAATTATGTATAACACGAATGAAACAGACTGGCAAAATTGTCTGTGAACGTAGTGAGAGACAAAATCTTGGTTTACTATCAGACAATAAAATTAAGTAAATTCTTTTAAAGGAAAGAAAAAACAACTAGCTTTTATTCCTTCTGTAAAAATTAAGATTCTAACCTCTTTAATATTTGATCACTAAAAGATTTGTGAGCACTCTCTATTTTCTATTTAAAAAAAATGTTGGAATGTTATATGTATAGTATTCTGTTTTAACTGTTGAAATTTATATATATACAATACTAAGGTTTTTTGACTTGAACTTGAATAACTCGGTAATACTGTTGAGAATTATGTAAATATGTTGTAATGTTTATAATATTATTATAAAATATAATGTTATCCACAATTTATATAATATACATCTAATATTGCCTTCCAAGTGAGGTTAACCCTACACGTGACCGTATACGCATTTAATGCGTGCGTATACGTAATTAGCATAAAGGCAATTGCCGTTTGTATGAAATGCTTTCAGCGAAGGTCACTGGCACAGACATTTTGAGCATGAGCGTATGACATATTTTAACTTTACTATAACTTGTAAGTTTTCCAGCTACGCAAACCTGACTGAATTGACTTCGTTGATTATGGCTTAAGGACTACTTAATTATTTGATGCCCTTACACAAGTTATAGTGAAGTCACTCAGCTGAAAAGCCGAATTCTCGGCAGCTACATTAAACTAAACTGTCAGGGTAAAATGGATTTACGTCGAGCCTTATCGGGAAGTTTTTATAACCAGAATAAATATTATACATGAGAATTCGGCTTGTGTCATTCCAGTCTAGATTGAAAAACGACTATAGTATAGATAGACACTTGGAAGACTCATCATTCATCTGTTACTAAAGAAAATGATCTAAAGTTGAACACTGTATTTTGATTAATTTATGAATGAAATATTACTATAATAACAAATAAGTGGGTGGTATAAATACGTATGCATCTGTCAAACGAATCGGGTACTTATTGGACTTTGTCATGTCTCCATTTTTAAATGCATATTTAATTAACTTTGTTGATTA
The DNA here is from genome assembly GCA_905147225.2 of Euproctis similis. Classification (NCBI taxonomy): domain Eukaryota; kingdom Metazoa; phylum Arthropoda; class Insecta; order Lepidoptera; family Erebidae; genus Euproctis; species Euproctis similis. The sequence goes on from LR990106.1 coordinate 22,548,285, forward strand.
TATTGTTCAATTTTTGATCAATTTCCAATGAAACAGACTGTACACAGTTAAGGCACTCAGCGGCTGTTCAGCTCATGGTACTGTTGTTAAAAAATCTTAAGACTTATCTCACTATTTTTCGTGCATTTACTGTAATCCTTTTTAATATAAATAATTATAGTCTTTAGAAAAGGTGATATTTTAAATCTATTTTCTTGTTTAGGTGAGAAGTACCTTTTCATACTGTGTGTATATATTGATGTTGATGTTTGAAAATATAAAAAAGTTAAGGTATAAAAATATATATATATAAAATTAGACTTAACGATTTCAAAATTTTATTTTCTCGTGAAATCGAAATTTTAACTTGCAATAAATTATATTATACATATTGTTTTAAAATTAAATTTACTTGTCTTTAAATGTATATTATGGCAATTTTTCGATTAGTAGGTAAATATTCTAATCGCGTTTAGGCATTATGATATCTTTTTTTTAGTTTGTGTAGAACGTCGGGTTCCGACTTCAAAACATTCATGACAATAAATGTATAATGTTCTATTTTTCTGAACGATTGCATATTATTATATAACAAATTCGTATGTGTTGTGGTGTAATCATTTATGTATTGCATATAATGTTGATTTTTATAATGATTATATTATATTATTCGACCATTGATCAAATCAACATTAGACATGTTTAAATTGATAGGAGTTGTTATACCCAACTGTGTATAATTGTAAATTTTAATGAATCTTGAAAAATATAGAAAGGCAGGAAATAAATTAATTCCCTTGTAACACACAGTTCCCTGTACTACCTACCACACATTCCAACATTTGCCTTAGATCCGGAATGCTTACGTACAAATAGGTACAAATGCTTACGTACAAAAAGCGATCTCAAACAGTTAACAAATTGTGTAAGCTATATGTAGAAACTCGATGTTCGTCTTACATACTAGTCGCAAGAAGGTGAGGTAAAATATGTTCACCATATATATACTTACCATCGAGTTACAACAACTAATGTGTTCAGCTTGATTTGCTAAGTTCGTCAAAGTGTGACTCCACACTATCCTACCTATGTTTACTCGATCAACTTCATGTATGTGTACCAAACACTTTGAATTACAAATTATTAATTACATCAGATTGTGCCAATAACAGAAGGTAATAAGTTGTTGGGTATCGATATAAATATTTGCAACAATGGTCCGAATAATGCATTCAATTAATTGTTCCTCCTATATGATAATGTTTATCTTCCTTATTGGGTATTTTGCTATGATAGATTTAAGCATAATGATATTAAATATTATACATACATAAATAGCTATTTTTCAAAAAAAACATGAAAAATGCTTGGACACATTTCAATAACTTATTATATTCGAAAATAATATCACACAAGCAAATTATTTACTATATAATAATAATAACCACTTATATTTCTATCGCTTATGAAAAAAAAAATGTATACAATTGTTTTCTGTCACAATTTTCAATTTTAATAAATATTATCACATGCTCTTTTTTGAAGTAGATAGTTGAAGTTAGACAATATTCCAAAAGTCAAAACTGTATTACATTTTGTCGACTGTTAAATAATGATAGCAATTGATTGATACAGATGCTCTAAATGAGTAATACATCGTGTGAAAAGCATCCCACATGCTACTATAAAGCATATTTTAGGCTTCTTAACGAATCTTTGTAGCCTAAATAATAAGAAATAAACATCCCGTGGGAAGTATCAACAAAATTCATTCATTTTATTCACATCCCCGCGAGGCATTGTTATGAAAATTAATATTTCAATCCTACCGAGTGCTTGTATTCGGAAATCAGTCCCGTAAACACAGGCACTTGAAATTCTGTGCCTTCTATAATAAATCAAGAGTTTAGTTTTTTTAAAGAGCCATTCTTTGACTTTTTTTTATTAAGTTCTATTGAAGTATTATAAACTCGTAATCCCTTGCTAGTGTTCTCTGTATTCATGAAACTTTTTAAAAGTTACTATTTGATTGATTTTGTTGGGTGGATAAGACTTACTGAAATACAGTACCTCGAAACGAACTTTTTTGACAAAATAGTCACTGCCTAATATAACGCGCCAGATCATAAATTAAAATTAAAGCTCATTTTTTATTGACTATGAAAATAATAATTGAAATATGAATACATTCGTAAAATCATCTTGAAAAATGAAGCGCGGGATTACGAGTTGTGTAGAAAAAGTACCATTTTATTTCTATCTATAAAATAAATTTGTTTACAATTTCAGTATTTTTGTCACCATAGAATAATTAGTTGCCGAATTGTACCATTTAGAAGAAAAAGATAGCTGCATTTATCACTTGAAAATTAATTAGAGAAGCGTATTTATTTTTCGTAACCACCTAACGTTTTTTTTTATGTATTCCCTCCAAAACTATGAAACGTTTGGTGGCAATGACAATACAACATGTATTGCTCAAATTCTGCTCATTTCAAATTTCTCCATATGTAGTGATATTAAAAATATTTTATTCATTGTATTGAATTTATAAGTCTCGTCTGTTTTATTTAATTTAATTATGTGTTTAAATGATCTGTGAATATTCGCGGGCTTTATGCCTACCGTGTATTTTTAGAATAGAATGACAGAAATAAAACAATTACTTAGTATCATTTTTTGTGTTTTATTTTTTACTATAAACATTAAAAATACAAATAAATATCAAACACTGGTAATAAGTTAACATATTGCTCGAGTTATGTTTATTAATATTAGAGTGAAATAACCTACATATTATATCTTCAGTTATTCCAATCAATGAAATCCATAAGAAAATTGTATTTATAATCTACACTTACAGCAAAATTTTAAAAGGTAATATCTGTCTGGTACCTATTATCAATTAGAGAATATATAGAATATTGGTGAAAGACTAATATATATAAATGCACACTAGAATCACGATTGTCATGGGAAGCTATTAATAGATAATTTAGTTATAAAATTTAATATTTTACTAGTTTGGACGCTAAACTCTTAAAGTTATATAAAAACCGCTTAGGAGCCCACTCTATGAGTAGGCACTTAATTCGTAGGTATTAGGAAGAAGAGACTGCGAGATGCCACCATTGCGCTTCCGACCTGGATTCGGCCCAGCACGCGCTGGAGGTCTGCCCGGCCTGGGCGGCCGAGCGCCGAGTCCTGGTCGACGGGATCGGGCGATACTTGTCCCCGCCGGCGTTGGTCGTGGCAATGCTGGCAGGCGAGGAGGAGTGAAGGGTCGTGGTCTCCTTCTTCGAAGCAGTCATGCTCCAGAAGGAGGCCGCCGAGGCGAAGGCGAGCTCCAGTGATTGCCGCCGCCAACGGGCCGCGAGGGCGCACACCCCGCAGGGCGCCCGGGTTGCGGTCCGGGAAGGATGACCCCCCAGTGCGGTCGGGGGCGCCGCCGGCCGCGCGCCTCTTTACAACGCTGATTTTAAATAGTAATTGTGTACATTAAAGTGTCAAAATACTTATGTACAATGTTATATTCCAGGATCGTTATAGAAAAATTTAAACAAAACAGGAAGAATATGAATGCGAAACATAATATTTATGCATTCCGCATAGAACGCAAGACCTCTAAGGGTAAAAGCATATTGCAGCACTGTGATGATGATGGAGAGTCTCTTGCTGGTGGTAGGATGTTACATTTACTACAAGTGATGGACCAGAAGAACACATTAGTTGTAACTCGATGGTAAGTATATATATGGTGAACATATTTTACCTCACCTTCTTGCGACTAGTATGTAAGACGAACATCGAGTTTCTACATATAGCTTACACAATTTGTTAACTGTTTGAGATCGCTTTTTGTATGTGCAGCGCCAATGGCAACTCTCGAGATTGCATCTTAATTGGAATTGAATCTGCTAGTAGAGTTGTTAGAAATAATTTAAATTTCAATTACCTTTTATTTGTTTCAGGTATGGCGGAATTCACTTAGGTCCAGATCGATTCCGTCACATCAACAATGCCACAAGACAAGTCATTGAGCACGCAGGTCTACTGAAGAAATGACATTTAGCATAAACTTAGCTAATGCAATGGTTTGAACTGAAACTAGTAATTAATAACTATTCTTTTGAACTACATATTGATTAATGTTACTATTTATTGTAATCTATTGTTGAAACATTTCTGTGTATTTAAACAAATCCAAATACATATGATGTTATTTTAATGAATAAACATTTAACTTTGAGAAATGCGTTGTTTAATATTCATGATAACATTATTATCTATAAATCAATTAAAAATCTTAGAATACCACCACCCCATCTCGTCCCGTGGGTGTCGTAAGAGGCGACTAAGGGAAAACTAGGAGCATGGCCAGCAGCATTCTCTCTTGAAAAATCAAGACCTACTGCGATCGCCAACCCGCCTGCCAAGCGTGGCGATTATGGCATAAACCCCCCTATGATAGAAGACACAAAAATTACGGCCCCCAGTCACGGCAGCTCTGCTATCCGTTAGTAGGCTCGATAACGGCGGAGTAGGGGGTGCTAAAAATTTCCGGTCGCGACACGGCTACCATAAAAGACGACCTCTGGCCCTGGTAACACACAATATCTGCACGCTTAGAACTGACGAGAGGATCACCGAGCTGGAAGAACTGAGTAAGATTCGTTGGGACATTGTGGGATTATCAGAAGTTCGAAGACAGGGGGAGGATACGGCAATCCTGCGGTCCGGAAACTTACTTTTATACCGAGAAGGCGACAACATCTCGCAAGGTGGTGTCGGATTTATCGTTCACAGGTCTCTGGTAGCCAGAGTGGAGAGGATCGAGAGTGTCGACAAGGGTAGCGTACTTTATACTCAGAATATCCAAAGGATATTCGCTGAAGGTCATACAGATCTACGCACCGAACTCGACACGCCCTGACGACGAAATGGAGGCCTTATACGAGGATATCTCGAAAGCCGTCGTACTCATTCAAAACCTACTTCACGGTGGTTATGGGAGACTTCAACGCGAAAGACTTCAAGACGAACTAAACAAAGAAAGACGATGAGCTGAGGGTGGGGCAATTTGATGTTGGGCAGAGAAACCAGAGGGGTCAGAAACTGGCTGATTTTCTGGAGAAGGAAGGTCTCTATATGATGAACTCCTTCTTCAGAAAACCACTCCATAGGAAGTGGACATGGATTAGCCCCGATGGTTCAACGAGGAATGAGATAGACTTCATCTTCTCAGATAAGCGTGAAAACTGGGAGCGATCACAAACTCGTCCGAGGCACGTTGAATCTATGCGTTAACGTCGAGCGCCTGCGATGGATGAAGTCTACCCTACGACCTACACCCAGGCCCGCCGCTAGGGGTTCGAACGCCCGTGTGCAATTCCCATTTTGCCGCCCCCGTTTAACTATGTCTACCTTACACGATCTAGGTAAAAAAAAAACTAGGTTAAGGATGTGAAAAAATAAGAAATACTTTACAACGAAAAACTATTTATTTACTTAATTTACAGTAATTGTACCTTTCTTGCCTTAATGTTGGCGAAATCTGTTATCAATTTTTTTGTGTCTAAGCTATCTAATATCTCATGTTCAATTGAAACTATGGCTAAATTACTTAGTCTTTGCTGGTGCATTGTTGATCTCAAATAGTTTTTTATAATTTTTAACTTTGAAAAGGACCTTTCACCAGATGCAACTGAAACCGGCAGCGTAAGTAATATTCTTAGTGCTATTGCTATATTCGGAAATGTTGACATTAAATCATTTGCAAAAATATATTGCAATAAGGTTTGTGGATCATTGGACTGGTGTTCAGTAAAATGCAACTTTAAAGCATTGATTTCATTAAACAAATCTATACCATCAATATCTGTGTCACTATTGGAACTGTCTTTTAGCTTCAAATTCAAATCTTTGCAATGTTTCATTAAATCATCTTTGGAGTAACTAAATAAGTTATTATTGGTGAAAAAGCCAAATACGTCGGTAAAAGTTTCCAACTCCTCGAATCTATCCTTTAAAGAAGTCAACGTTTGATCTAGGATTCTAAAAAATACCTCTACTTTGTATTTGGTTTTGGGGTCAAGTAAAACTTCGTCACTCTGTTCATATTGAAATTGAGTTGGTTTCCTTCGTGGACGAACTGTGTCTATAGGCGGAAAATCTGTTTCAACATTAAGGTCCCGAGCCACATTGGTAGCTTCTTCTAACACCCTTTCGAAGTGCTCATCCGTGCGATATTCGGTGAATTGATCAATCAATTTGTTTAACAAATTTATGCAGATTTGAGTATTTATTGTGGGGTTTTGCATCATTTTGCTGAGAGCATTAATTTCATTTAAAATATCGAACCAAATTACAACCGAACAAATAAATCTATAATTTTGAATGTTTAAAGCAAGCGAATGAGCTTTATGAGATGTTGTACAATCCCATTCCGACGAATTGTTATCTGATATTTCTAGCAAAGCGTCAAATATTTTTTCGAGATGATACCGTAAAGGTTTGACTGCATCGATTCTGCTAGACCATCGCGTGGCACTTAATGCTTTTAATTTTAAATCTGGTAAATATTTGCAAATTATCGACCACCTTTTTGTAGATGACGAAAAGAAAACGTAAATTTCTTGAATTATATTAAAAAAATTTACGGTGTCGTGCGTAATATTTGCCGCATCGTTAACGACCAAATTGAGACTATGCGCCGAACATGGAACGTAAAATGCGCGATTATTAATTTCCAATATTTTTTTTTGCAATCCGTTGTGTTTTCCACGCATATTAGAACCATTGTCATAACCTTGACCACGTAAGTTCTTAATATCCAGGTCTAATTGCGAAAATAAATCTAAAACGAAATTTAATAGTCCTTCACCTGTGGAGCTGGTGATCGGACAGAAACCAATAAAACTTTCGCATGTCGTAACATTTTTAGTTTCACTGTTTAAAATGACATACCTGAGTATAACTGTAATTTGTTCTGTGTGACTTACATCTGGTGTGCAATCTAATATAATGGAGAAATATTTTGATTCTCTGACTTTGTTCAAGATATAATTTTTTATGGTCGTGCCGAGTAAATCAATGATTTCGTTCTGAATTTGATCTCCTAAATAGTGAGTCATGCGAGTTGAATCCAATTTCGAGGCTTGAATTCTGTGAATATGTTCTCGCATAACTGAATCAAAGGTTGCTATCATTTCTATTGCTTTGAGAAAATTACCGTTATCATGCTCATATAATGTTTTTGACGAGCCCCTAAACGCTAGACATTGATGGGATAAAAATTTTATAACAGCTATGATCCTTTCCAATACATCACACCATTGTTTTTTTTCAGATTCCAATAGTCTCAGTTGCATTTGATTTACAGTAGTTTTGTTCTTTAACATATTATTTAGTTGTACCCAACATTTTAAATTTTCACTGTGAGAAACGCTTGTTTCGTGTCGTTTTAAGGTGGATGACAAATGTTGCCAGTCGGAAAAACCGCTTGGAGCCGACAAACTACTTACAGTGTTACTGAATATTTTACAACAGAAACAATAGACTGAATCTTTTGACGTAGAGTAAACAAGCCATTCTCTGTTAATTTTTTCTCCATTGGGAAGATTTCTAGAATAATAACTGTTTGCAAATTTTCTTCCGTCATCATTAGCAGGAAAATTGTAGTTAAACAGCTGTACGGGACCACGACTTACCAAAATATTAACAAGATTATTAGTCATACTGGCAGGCCATAAACCGGGATCATCACCACAATCTAAACAGCTACTTATTGACGACGATAAATTGCTTACAGGTTCTTGAGCAGTACTTTCTCTTGTTTTAGTTTTACTGAAGTCTGCCTCTAAAGGACTAATATTTCTCTCTTCAGATACCTCCATAACTTCTAAATTTAAGGCTGCGCTTGTTGAAGCTACGCCAACATTTTCTTGACATTCCATTTCCCTATTTTCTGGTTTGCTTAAAAATTTCTCTAGAGAGCCCTCTAATTTTTTTTTCTGTGCATCTTTTTCTCGTTTTTGCTGTCGAAATTGCGCTCCTGAAAGCTTTTTCCTTTTTTGCGGTTCCTGGAATGTATCGGAAGATTACTTAACTTTATTTCCCATACCCCATAGTAAAACTTTCATATAATTGCAATAATCGACCCACAGGCTTATATACGGAGTTACTTACCATAATACGATTTTTGGCGCCGACGGATGAAATAGATAATTCTCTGAATAATAATCACACTAACCAAGTCAGAATATCATTAATTTTACGTATTTCCACTCCTTACGGAACTTATTAAGAACTAAACGAAATAATTGAAGCGTGTTGTTCACTAATCTGTTCGACTTCGCATCGCTTTTGCATGTTTATAAAAAGAGGAATGAGAATTAAACTCTGAGGGGATTCCCGTATTTCGTCGTCGTCGTTTCATAGCATAGAGCCTAGCACGACCATAAACAATATGTCGACTTTCTTGCGGCAGCCGTCCTCCGGCCCGAGCCCACCTTACCAACAAGTGCTACGTGTTGCATCTTTGTTCTCTTGAATTTCAATAGATGGCATTGTTTAATACAAAAGAAAATAATTGCGCGCCGCTTCATATTTCTTTTGGTTGGATATTTTTTTAGTATTATGATGTGACAATTTCTGAATTTTGGTCGTTGATTGCTTGATTTGCCGCCCCCCTGGATACGCCGCCCGCGTGCATTGCACGCCTTGCACGCCCGCTTACGGCGGGCCTGCCTACACCTGTTCAATACCAGAACCAAGAAAACTATCAGCTCGAACTTCAAAATCGCTTCCGATGCCTAGATGAGTGCGAAACTGTGAACGATATGAACAACAGGATAGTGGAAACTGTCTACGATGTCGGTACTAAATTTTTTAGTAACCGATGTGCAAATAGAACCCAAAAGTTGTCTGAATCTACTCTCGAACTCATGCAAAAGAGACGAGAGATGTCAACGCGTTCATCAACCGATTGGTGCGAACTCAGAAAGCTAAATAGGCAGATCTCCAAGTGCGTGCGACGTGATATCCGCAAATATAACACCGAGCGGATACGAAAAGCTATAGAGCAGAACCAAGGCACGAAAGTATTCGCAAAAGATCTGTCTAAAGGGCAGAGTCAATTGACCAACTTGAAGAAGAATGACGCCGCCGTCATTTCATCTAAGGATGAGATACTGGGAGAGGTTCAAAAGTTCTATGGACAGTTATACCACTCTTCACAGACTCCTGTTGTCGGCTTGGTTCAAGATCCCACTGGCCCAAGCCACTGGATGCGGAAGGTACAAGACCATGAGAGCTATGGCGTTCTGTGGGGGAAGCCTACGTCCAACAGTGGACATCAAAAGGCTGATGATGATGATGAAGCAATAATTGAAAACGTGATATTTTTTTTATTTAATGCCCGAGTACTGATCCCAACGCTAACTAATGGAAGCAAGGTTTGGGTATGGCAAAGTTTGCACGAAAATTCCTACTTTCGTGTACATACCCAGCTCCCGCTAAAAAATGAGAGCACTGCGCAATATCTGCGGAGCGAATTTCGCTGACCGCGTCAAAAACAACGTTGTAAGAAAGGAAGCTAGATTGAAAGAGATTGTCGGTGTATAAGTAAAAGAGGGCATGGTCCGATGGATAAGACTTGCAAGCAGAATGGATGATGCCAGATTGACTAAGTAGATATACAATGAAAAAGCGGATGGATGGTAGGTGTCGGAACGACCAAGACACACATTCCATGACCAAATAGAATGTGTTCTGGAGAAAAATGATTAGAATCCTTATTAATACCTTTAAATACCTACTAATACTGTGGCAATTATGTTTTAACTCCTATAAAGTTCATTTTGAATGATGATAATATTAAATTTTAAATCCATGTTTTAATAAATATTCTTTATTTCTTTATATATGAAGTTGGGTATATAGGTCCACCAGATCCATTTAAAAAACAACAAATCTTTGACACCCAATAGAATATATTTTTTTAACCAATTATTTCCCTTCAAAAATGCTTTCCAGTGATAAATTTCTTTATAGAATGCAGACCATAATTATGTCACTTTTTTCTTAGTTTATAGAAACAATGTTTTTACTCCCCAAACATTGAATATTACACTTATCACTATGTTCTCTAAAAGCAGTCTTAATGAGCTATATATGTATATAAGCTTAATTAAAAATATCGACTAGCTAATACTTTATTCAAGGCACAACTAATTTCTTATGTGTAGGTACTTAATATGTAAATTCACATGTAATGCAAATATGTATATTATAAATGGTCAATTCAATAGATTATCGAGATGATTTACAGATATTGAATACTATATATGCATAGATCATGGCAGCTACTCATAATTACTTAGAATGAAAGTGCAATTCATGTCTGGTTTTCCATCAACTTTCAGATAATTCATTCCATTCATAAATATATATATGACCACTAACATTTTTAGTTAATTTAGCCTTGAGATTTTATATAAAACTTCAATCATAATAAATACCTACAGCTATATTAATTGCTCATGTACATTTTAAATGCATATTTCAACTATACTTTTAATCAAAGATAATATTAGTTAACATGAAATAATATAATCTATAGTATAAACTATTATATATTTGTAGTAAAACCTGGTTAATATAATTTAATAACTGGAGTTATTATTTAGTGATACATAATCAACATAAGGTTCTCTCTAACTGAAACTGAACTAAACAAAATATCAATATTTTCTTTAATATTTCGGTTGTAAAACTTATAATTAACTAGAAGACATAAAAAACTTAAGCACAAAAGAAGGCCATAAGAAGAGACATATATTTCAAAAATAAATAAATAGTACATCTTCTAATCACAAAGATGTATTAATCTCAATTTCTCAAAGGATATATTAGGCTCACGTTAATGCCTAGAAATATTCTACTATTATATCTTTTTCTCTATTCATGCCAGTCCACAAAATTTTATTAAGACTGTGACTTCAGCTAGTCCACAATTGAATTCATCCATATAGCGCACAAAACAATTTAGATGTGGCCAAATATTCAGATTTCATAATTTATATAATTGCTTTTTAAATTAAATCTCACAACAATAATTACTTCTTTCCCTTAAATCTATAATGTAACTTATAACATATCCCTAATATATTCATTGGTGGTTTTCTCCCAAATTTTTCCAGATTTATACAACCTATAAATTTTATTGCTAACTAAGTTTTGTCCAAACTTTGTCATTGCACCTTCAAAGTGATGGTGGAATAATTGCATTTGTGTTTCATTATAACCGACTCCATTTAAATTATGCACTTTAGGATCTCTACATTCTGTATATTTGTGAGCTGCTAATGTTTCTATTGGGACTATTTTATTACCCAAAGTAAGATTAAATAAATCTTCAAACATTGACATGGAGTCCAAATTTCTTACATAAATAGACTTCATATCTTGAGATAATTTAAAATAGTGTGTTTTCTTTACAATCTCTGGGTACCCTTCATCAACATTATGATCATCAGGTTGGTTCAAACAGAATAAAAGTGGTTTTACTTCCAAGGTTTTGATAGCTCTTGTTGGATCAAAATCATTAAATATTTCCCTGATATTATTGTGGATCCGAGGCACCAAAAATTCATCCCATGACATCACCATAGCATGGCTTGCCTTTTCAGTTTCTTCTTTGTCTAATCTGAAATGTCTAAATAAGCAATCTAATTCAATAGCATTTCTTACAATACTGTATGACTTGGCAAATATAAAAGGGTAGTTTAATGGGAAGAACTGTATATTCCACTGTGTCACATCGGTTGGTAGTAAATTTAGTCTCCGGATAATATCCTCAGAAATCATACTATCATAAATTGTGAAGTAATTGACTCCGACCATGTGGTGGAAAACAAGGAATTCTATGAATAAGTCTCTGGAAATCAAAGGTACTTGATTTGGTATCACACAAATGGCTGGTTCAATGTTATTAATAAATTTGATGGGAGCTGGTTGTCGTGGTTTTCTTCTGGTATTCACTTGAATCAATTTATTTATTGGTGCATGTATAGGATTGATATTATAATCATTAATATAAAAGCTTATACCTTTTGGTTTCCCTAAATCTTTGTTCATAGAGCATTGGAATATGTAAAGATTGAAATCGCTATTAGGTTCTGAAACGATTTTGTAGGTGAATTTTCCACTTTTTGGTTTGTCTTGGTCCAACCAAACATTACAACGGAATTTAGGCGCTACTTTAGCTTTCCCGATCACGATAGTATCTATCACATGTGCTGGATGCTGTGTCAGTTTCTCATACTTTTCATATGATCTCAAAAAGGAAGAATATGTATAAAAATTTTCATCAATTTGTTGGAACAGTGGAGGAGTTTCGCGTACTTCCAATGACGAGTTCCGTAGTATTTCCGACAACATAGTTGCGTTAAAACCCGGCCCGCAAAACTCGATCTCCGATAAACCTGGTTTTCCAAAAAAGTTCAATACTTCAAGAACGTACCTCAGTCTATAGTATTCATGGCGGTAAATGAGTAATGTAATTACACTGATAAAGCACACTATAACAAGTATTAGTTGGTAATATTTCCTCATTGTATTTGTCCCGCTTGAATTTCGGGAGGACTTCATTTAATTACCCACCATTCAAATTTTCACATAAAAATAGCTTTGGATATAATTGAAAAAAACTAAACCACTCCAGTTCACTCCACTAATCAATTAGCGGGTAGATTAACTTCAATTTCCATTTCCGATAGCCAGCAAAATGTACAGCTGATGAAATGTACAATTTACGTACTCTCTGCAACTGACTGAATGAAATGAAATGAAATATGAATGCTGAATTAGTGATGGTCAACTCGAGTTACCAACTCGAGTTGATTACTTCCAACTCGAGTTGAAATATTTAACTAAACCGACATGGAACGGAGTAGGTAAGTGGGAACTTTATTTGAGTCGTGCTTATTTATGACTACACTCGTTGAAAGCAAACAAAGCGTCAGATTTAAGTAGATTTAAAATTAACTTATTTTTGTGTTGTTTCTGTCAATTATCTTTCATCTCCAATTTTTTTTTGAAGTGGAACTTCTAATGTCTCTTGCCGCAACACTACTCTTGCGAAAGCATTTAACGCATTTAACGCCCCTTCGCGGATATTATAGTTAATATTTAAGGCCGCGCTCACTTTGGATACGTTTTCGTACGAATTCCATTCGTGCAGAAACGTACGAACACGCACGAACATTCCCGACCTTCTGAGTACTATGAAAGCGCTCACACTGCGCGCCAGTTAGTCGTACGTATACGTACGTGCAAGTCCGACGTCCGAAATCAATCCGAACTTGTTGGGATTTTATTACACGTTCGTGCGTTCATCATCAATAATGGATGTAGAAAAGTTAATTAACTTGGTTAATTGTACGTTCAAGACTATAACAAGTACTTATTGATGAACAGAATGCTCATGCTTCATCTGTGGTACAGAAAGAAATTTCTGCTATTTTGGCTCAGTTCAGTGATGAATTCAATATGTCACCAAATACTTCAACACTAGGACAATCTTTTTAATGTCACAACAACCATCAGCTGTTACTCACTATGTTATGCAATTCAATCCAGACTCAAATATTTAATGTACGACTGTCTTCATTTGAATAAAGAATTATTATACAAATCGAAAAAGCATTTTTTTTTACTTTCTAAACCTTAAAGTGACAATTTAGGTCGTATTGCATTAAGAATGTACTCAAAAGTATCTCTCCCCATGCATGTATAACTATAAAACAGTCTGGGATCATTATACAAATCTTCCATAATGTGATGAAATTCACCGAATTCATCTCTTTTTAAAAATATTTCGCGCACCCATTCGGTTGTACGATAACGACGACGGCGTCGCAATCTACGGTTTAGAAGATGATTATCCAAAAGATAAAGATTATTCATCGCAGCAAAGATGACTTCACGTATGCGGCGCATACGTGAAGTCCGTCCGTCCGAGTACCGGTGTTAGCGCATACTATGCGCTAACACCGGTACTCTGTCTATTTGACGGAGAAAAACGTATTCAGTGTGCGCACTCAATTCGTACGAAAAGTGTACATACGTTTACACACGATATAATTCGCATCCAAAGTGAGCGCGGCCTAAGACTAGAACATAAGCCGGTTTATATAAACCAAGGAAGAGAATTTGCATAGCGTGATTAAAAACAGTACATAGACATCTAGTAGCTAGTAGCGGCACTGTTTTTATCGCACCATGCCCCTAAAGTACTAACTGCATAAAAAATATTGTTTTTAATTTTTAACTTTATATGCAACTAAAAAATAAAATACACCAAATAATTAGGAATATACAAACAAGACATTTGTTTGACCATTTTTGCATGTTATATTATAATAATAACAAATAATAATTAGTTTGACGTCGCTATAACCAAAAAGCCAACTTTGGGAATTTTGCATAATAGAAGTATACATACAAGCACAGGAGTAATAACTAATTCAGTATTAATCAATCAATCATTTATTCACATAATTCTGGGTAATTGCAGTATGGTGACATGACGTAAGTATGCATCTCTAAAATTTGCCTAGTAAGGCGTGTGAAATGTACATGCAGTTGTCAATATACCTACAATAAATAATAAAATTATTACATGTAACATGTCAATAATAATAATAAATAATGAAACAATGTAAAAAAATTACAAAAATCTATATATGTCAATACACTGAGCAATGTAATTACAAAAAATATTTGTCAAAAAATTCATTTATACAGTATTCATCTAAAAAAATCAATGTTCACCTGCTTAGTGAACATTTAATGAATCGTAAATAAATAATATAGTTATTAAAGGGCAATAAGTAGCAGGTCAAATAACGGCTTTTTTTAATTCTATTTTTATTACTGAATTTCATTGTATTATAAAAACTAAATTTTGATTTGTCTTAATTATTTTTACTTAATGTACACAAACGGTTGCCATTAGTGTACATGTACAAAAGTTTAATTAGATTACAAATACATGGTAGGTATAAAAAACAAAATGTGTAAAATAAATAATTTCTTTCTAATGTACCGCCTAATAATCTATGCATATAATTAATTTGTAGGAAAGGTAAAACTCTACATTGAATATTTTATTTTTATAATTCTTGGGACATGATCTACAATTGATACCGAACGATTTTTATCTGTTTGTCTGTATGTTCATTACGGGTAAACTGTAAAAGTACTGTATCCTTTTACGTCCAATTTTACACAAGTATAGCTAAGAGGTCGATTCAACACATAGGCTAAATATTATCACGCTGTCACTAATTGGGGGTGAGCAATGAACCCGTATAATGGCAAAGGTACAGTATTTTTGCTGTTTCTGGCGTCCACGCAGCTGGAGTAGCGGGCAATAACTAGTACAGTTATTAAAATGCAATATGTACCTGGTCAAATAACGGTTTTTAAAATTATATTTTTATTGCTGTGTATCATTTCATTATAAAAACTAAATTTTGATTTGTCTTAATTATCTACTTATTTATATATACTTTATTGTACACAAGAAATAATAGATACACAGAAAGAACCTTATAATTATGGGCATAGAAACAAAAATGGGTTAAATAGATAATTTCGTGCTAATATTGCTTTTTGTGCTATCTGTACTAGTACATTTTTTTGTAAATATGTATTTTTTTTGTAAAACATCAACTAGTTACGAAGCGAGAGCCGAACATAGCGGACGCGTCCCGTACTGTTAATATTTGATATTACAAAAATAATTAAATCGATATTTTTAATTTTGCAATGTATATATATGTGTCATATATTTTGTATGTATATATTATGTATGTAATAAAAATGTATATGTAGTTCTTAATAGAACGAATCATAGAACTCCATTTTGAAGTTTTTATACACGCTAAGTTTGGATGATATTATTAACAGTCGTAGAGCCACGCAGTCTGCTGCATGAATGGGCCGGCTCGACAAGGGAAATACCACTACCTCTCATTCAGAGATAGTTTTAATGCTTTTTTACAATATGGGTATCAAATGGGCTTGAGCTTGGGGAAGTAACTAAATCAAACAATAATGAGGCGTCGATTAAGGCAGATCTTCCTAAATAGAGGAGTAGTTACCAAATCCTACCCAGATTTATACTCGAGTGGGGATCGAACCCGCCAATCTCCATTCCACAGTCGGTAGTTTTACTAATGCACCACGAGGCCCGTCCTAATGTAAGATGTGCTCTTTTTAAAATAAGCGTGTTTTTTTTTTATTGGATAGGAGAGTAAACGAGCATGCGTTTCACCTGATGGGAAGTAATCAGCGCCACCCATGGACAACTGCAACACGTTTAGTATTACAGTTGCGTTGCCGACCTTTAAGGAAGTAGGATGGGAAAGGATAGGGAAGGGAGGTGGGCCTCCGGGTACCTTTCTTAGCGAACGAAACGCGGCATGAACCACTTTACGTCGATCTTCTGAGAGGTCGTGGTATTTCAGCGGTCGAGCCGGCCCATCCATGCAGCGTACTGTTTGGCTCTACCACTGCTAGAACGTGTGGTGTTATACCTACTATGACGTCGCTATAACCAAAAAGCCAACTTTGGGAATTTTGCATAATAGAAGTATACATACAAGCACAGGAGTAATAACTAATTCAGTATTAATCAATCAATCATTTATTCACATAATTCTGGGTAATTGCAGTATGGTGACATGACGTAAGTATGCATCTCTAAAATTTGCCTAGTAAGGCGTGTGAAATGTACATGCAGTTGTCAATATACCTACAATAAATAATAAAATTATTACATGTAACATGTCAATAATAATAATAAATAATGAAACAATGTAAAAAAATTAAAAAAATCTATATATGTCAATACACTGAGCAATGTAATTACAAAAAATATTTGTCAAAAAATTCATTTATACAGTATTCATCTAAAAAAATCAATGTTCACCTGCTTAGTGAACATTTAATGAATCGTAAATAAATAATATAGTTATTAAAGGGCAATAAGTAGCAGGTCAAATAACGGCTTTTTTTAATTCTATTTTTATTACTGAATTTCATTGTATTATAAAAACTAAATTTTGATTTGTCTTAATTATTTTTACTTAATGTACACAAACGGTTGCCATTAGTGTACATGTACAAAAGTTTAATTAGATTACAAATACATGGTAGGTATAAAAAACAAAATGTGTAAAATAAATAATTTCTTTCTAATGTACCGCCTAATAATCTATGCATATAATTAATTTGTAGGAAAGGTAAAACTCTACATTGAATATTTTATTTTTATAATTCTTGGGACATGATCTACAATTGATACCGAACGATTTTTATCTGTTTGTCTGTATGTTCATTACGGGTAAACTGTAAAAGTACTGTATCCTTTTACGTCCAATTTTACACAAGTATAGCTAAGAGGTCGATTCAACACATAGGCTAAATATTATCACGCTGTCACTAATTGGGGGTGAGCAATGAACCCGTATAATGGCAAAGGTACAGTATTTTTGCTGTTTCTGGCGTCCACGCAGCTGGAGTAGCGGGCAATAACTAGTACAGTTATTAAAATGCAATATGTACCTGGTCAAATAACGGTTTTTAAAATTATATTTTTATTGCTGTGTATCATTTCATTATAAAAACTAAATTTTGATTTGTCTTAATTATCTACTTATTTATATATACTTTATTGTACACAAGAAATAATAGATACACAGAAAGAACCTTATAATTATGGGCATAGAAACAAAAATGGGTTAAATAGATAATTTCGTGCTAATATTGCTTTTTGTGCTATCTGTACTAGTACATTTTTTTGTAAATATGTATTTTTTTTGTAAAACATCAACTAGTTACGAAGCGAGAGCCGAACATAGCGGACGCGTCCCGTACTGTTAATATTTGATATTACAAAAATAATTAAATCGATATTTTTAATTTTGCAATGTATATATATGTGTCATATATTTTGTATGTATATATTATGTATGTAATAAAAATGTATATGTAGTTCTTAATAGAACGAATCATAGAACTCCATTTTGAAGTTTTTATACACGCTAAGTTTGGATGATATTATTAACAGTCGTAGAGCCACGCAGTCTGCTGCATGAATGGGCCGGCTCGACAAGGGAAATACCACTACCTCTCATTCAGAGATAGTTTTAATGCTTTTTTACAATATGGGTATCAAATGGGCTTGAGCTTGGGGAAGTAACTAAATCAAACAATAATGAGGCGTCGATTAAGGCAGATCTTCCTAAATAGAGGAGTAGTTACCAAATCCTACCCAGATTTATACTCGAGTGGGGATCGAACCCGCCAATCTCCATTCCACAGTCGGTAGTTTTACTAATGCACCACGAGGCCCGTCCTAATGTAAGATGTGCTCTTTTTAAAATAAGCGTGTTTTTTTTTTATTGGATAGGAGAGTAAACGAGCATGCGTTTCACCTGATGGGAAGTAATCAGCGCCACCCATGGACAACTGCAACACGTTTAGTATTACAGTTGCGTTGCCGACCTTTAAGGAAGTAGGATGGGAAAGGATAGGGAAGGGAGGTGGGCCTCCGGGTACCTTTCTTAGCGAACGAAACGCGGCATGAACCACTTTACGTCGATCTTCTGAGAGGTCGTGGTATTTCAGCGGTCGAGCCGGCCCATCCATGCAGCGTACTGTTTGGCTCTACCACTGCTAGAACGTGTGGTGTTATACCTACATGTACGTTTGTGACAAAGTTTCACTTCTCTAGCGCGGCGGGACTCCACGCACGGTTTTTTTTAAGGGATAGGAGGGCAAACGAGCAGGCGTGTCACCTGATGGTAAGCAATCAACGCCGCCCATGGACATCAGCATCACATATAGTGTTACTGTTGCGTTGCCAACCTTTAAGGGATTGGGGATAGGAAAGGATGGGGAAGGGGGTGGGCCTCCGGGTACCTCTCCCACCGAACGAAACGCGGCATGAGACAGTTTACGTCGGTCTTCTGAGAGGTCGTGGTATTTCACCGGTCGAGCCGGCCCATTCATGCAGCGAACTGCTTGGCTCTAACACTTATCTTTCATCTCCAATTTATTTTCTATAGCAAAATGAAATTGTAAATGTTAGTTTTTAAATGATATAACTTCACGCAAAGTCCCTTGCAGGGTAGGCAGAGAGAACAGAGCGCCACAAGATACGATTCTTACACGCCTCACTCGCTTCTTTGATTTTTACAACTGTCTTGTTAAACACGCTTGTGGATTTTTAAATCATCTGACATCGCCTTCCTCCAAGACTCGTTCTATTTGAACAGAGAAAGTGTATCGTGCTGGTCCTCGACTCCTGCATCCATCCGCTTTTACTTTGCATAACTGGTTAGTTAATCTTACATCATCCTACATGTCTAATTGTCTGAACCATCAGATATATAGATATGTATATTTTTTGTTCATTATTGGATAATTAGCTGACCCGGTGAACTTTGTACTGCATCAAAAGTAATAAATGAGTAAATTTTGGATATCGTGAGGTTCAATTTGTGGTATTTATCTGCACGCGTGTTGGCCGGTACTACTGCATGCTACATAACTACTGTTCCGCTTTGTAAATACTATAATATCTTCGAAAATATTCGTTTATATTGCATGCTGTAAAGGGCCATGATCATCTATATTACATGAACAATCTATTTAAGACACTTAATTGGATGAAAACAGCCCATTCATGCAGCGAACTGCTTGGCTCTACCACTGTTGCAATTAATGTGTCAAATCTTGAAAATTATCATATTTTCTTAAGTACAACAGTCTCGGTGGCGCAGTGGCTAGCACCCCTTTTCTGATTCAAGAAGTAGTGGGTTCAAATCCTAGCACACACCAATGACTTTTCAAAATTTTCGGAAGTTACGTGTGAAAAATATCGATGACTTACAACTTTGTGCCCGGTATGACAATAGGTTCGCCACCTATTCCATTTGAGACGTAAACATAACGGCGAGACGAGGGCCGACTACACCTTCGGGTAGAAAAAGGCGTGAAGTTACGTTTATGTTTATGTTCTTTAGTAATACATGAATTATAGGTAAAAACCACCCTGTTGACACCCGACTTTGTTTTATACTATGTAATGATTTTAACTACAACATAGATAAGACAATTAATGCTTGATACAATGACTTATACTACAATGACTTATACTCGTACTTATATTATTAGACTATCGGTACAATATCGGCGGACAAAAATATTTTTTTATATTAACTTTAAAATTACCCTAACTCGAGTTACAACTCGAGCTACGTGTATTTTAACTCGAGTCTTCTCGAGTTAGGATTTACCCGAGTTCACATCACTATGCTGAATTACTGCGGACTGCCTACTGGCAATGAAATATGAAACCTATGGAAGTGGCATGTCGAAATAAAATTGAAGCAGGAGTGACGTCATTTGGCCGCATAAAATGGCAGTTGAGTGCTGCGCAGACGAATTCTATTTATCGATAAACGTTCTTGGCTAGTGTTATTAAAAACGTTATTGAGTTTGTTTGTGTTTTTCTTAAACTAATTACTTTCATAATTTTATATTAAATATAATTGAATATTAATTATTTGTATAATTAATACTGAAGAGTGCATGTTTTTCTTAGACTACTTACCTCTATTTTATAAACTATTTTAATTAAGTTGCTGACTCTAAAGTAAGTAAATCACTACTGCAACATACCTCTAGATAGGTGCGCTCCACAGTAAATGAGAATGATTGAAATATTAAACTTATAAAGGGACCGCGTGATAAACAAAACGAAACATCTTCAGAACATTGTTTTAGTTACAAATGCATCTCTTATGACTTTCAGTCTAAGATCAGTTAATTATTACGTATTTAGCGAATTTACAATATGTTTTACTTGGTACGAAATAAAACTAATTAATTTAGAAAATTCCGCAAAGAAATTTTGGCTGAACTGACAAAAAATCCGCCATATTATGCGGGAATTTTAGCGTCAGTAGGTATAATCGAGAAGTTTGATCAGTTTAGCAGCAAAAGTATATGGGAAAATTATTGAAAGGAGAATGAGGGTGATATCTGATGGAGTGTTGTGGGAGGTTCAGGGTGGTTTTAGAAGCAGACGAGGGTGCATGGATCAGATTTTTTCTCTCCGCAACATCGTGGAGAAACAACTGGCTGTTAACCGGAAGGTTTTCTGCGGTTTTGTGGATCTGGAAAAAGCGTTTGACAGAGTGTTACGAAAGGATCTGTGGGATATACTCCCGGGCTACGGGGTGAGCGGAGCACTGCTGCGCGCTATGCAGTCCACTTATGAGGGCTGCACAGCGTGTGTGCGTGTTGACGGCGGCTTGTCCCCCTGGTTTGACGTTAATATCGGCGTCATACAGGGTTGCGTGCTGTCCGCTCGACTGTTCATCCTGTACCTGGACAGTTGTCTCCAGAGAATGAGATCGATGGATGTAGGGATGCGAATGGGTGACCTAGTTGTGAGCTGCCTGCTTTACGCAGATGACGCCGTGCTTCTAGCCGAATCGCCGTCGGACCTGCAAACACTAGTCACTACTATGAAAGATGAATGCATGATTAAAGGCTTGCAGTTGAATGCGACGAAAACGAAAGTCATGGTGTTTGAAAGGGAGGAATCCAGAACAGATGCAAGGATAATGGTTGATGATGTAGTGCTGGAACAGGTGAATGAAATTGTATATCTTGGATGCGCTTTTAGCAGAGATGGAAGGTACACCGCGGATGTAGAAAGACGAGTGGCGATAGGAAATAGCGTAAACGGTGTGTTAGGCAGATTCCTGGGCGCAAAAAATATTAGCAGAAAGGCCCAGTTAGCAATCCACAATGCAGTCCTGATCCCAACACTAACTTATGGAAGCGAGAGCTGGGTATGGCAGAGTGTGCATGAAAGTAGAATAAACGCGGTAGAAATGAGGGCTCTACGCAAAATCTGCGGAGTAGTGCGGAGTGACTCTCGCTGACCGCGTAGAAAACAAGGTTGTAAGGAAGGAAGTTGGTTTGAAAGAGAGTGTCGGTGTAAAAGTAAGAAAGGGCATGCTCCGATGGTTCGGACATGTAGAAAGAATGGTTGACGCAAGACTGACTAAGCAGATATACAATGCAAAAGCGGACGGATGTAGGAGTCGAGGACGGCCAAGACACACATTCCAAGACCAAATAGAACGTGTTCTGGAGGAAGGTGATGTTAAGAGCCTCAAAAACCGACGCGCGTGCATGAAAAGAGTTATGAAAGTCAACGAAGCGAGTGAGGTGTGTAAGAATCGTGCCCTATGGCGCTCTGTTCTCTCTGCCTACCCCGCAAGGGATTTGGCGTGAAGTTATGTATGTATGTAATTTCTGTATTCATTTAATTTATGTACGCACTGAAATACTGTTATACTGATTTCATGCGAGTGACAGTGCTGAGTAAGAACGAGACAGATATATGTTTATGTGTGCGTCGTCCAAATGCCTAATATTTATTTAAGCAATAGGCTAGTTGACAAAATTTTAAAAATTGGTTAATAATATAGCTTAATGTTTAAATGATTCTGTGACACCAATATTTTTGATTAAAAACATCATTTACACTAAGTATTTTTCATTTAAAAAAAATTAAAAAAAATGCTGCACGAAAACGCTCCAGATTGTCAAGACATCTTGAATGACGTCAGAGCGTGACAAACATTTGTGTTTTTGTATGGACATTGTTAATATTTTTAATTTAAAATGAATCCCTCGTATTACAAGAACTGTATAGTGCCTCAGTGCAGAAGCACAAGTATAAATACGCCAAACAAATTATTTATCTATGTTCCAAACGATCCACAAATACAAAAAAAAATGGTTAACGCTTGCTCGGAGGATTGATGCCCATTGTTTGTCAACTAAATCAAGGATGTATTTTTGTGAAGATCATTTTGATGTTCGTATTTGATACAATTTATTCTTAGTAATGGAAATAACTAACAAAATAAAAAGAAAAAAAACTAACTACTATAGTAACTATAGAACAATATGTCACGTCCATACATACAAGTCAATGGCCTACTGGTGACAAGTGACAACATTGACACATGATTTCAAGAAATCTATCATCTGTCAATTAGATGACAGAGTAGGTTCATTTAGTTTTAAATAAAACTGGCGTAGTAGCGTACAATTGTAAACGCTTGACATAAGTTGGCGTTCCGAAAATTGTGATCGGGTGAGACGAAGGGAAGTTTTAGGATATTTGTAAAAAAGAGAAATTTAAACGTAACATTAAGGTACTGTTACACATGCTACCAATGAGCATGCTAGTTTCAAACATATTACTAGCACACTCATTAGGCAAACTTGTTCACACGCGCTAAAATCACTCCTCTTCCACCCGCGCCTCAGAAAGCTTGCTCATTAATCGAACGGCTGTCGATTTTCGAGCATGCTCGAAACTAGCATGCTCATTATTAGCAAGGCCTGTACACATATGCAAGTATCGAAAGCATGGTCGATATTAGCATGCTCTCATGCTAATAATGAGCATGTACTCTTACTTTACGCCTTTTTCTACCCGAAGCCTAGTAGTAGTAGAGCCTAGCCTAGCTTAAAGCCTCAATACGCCGAATCGTTACGTTACGTCCCAAATGGAATAAAAGACGAACCTATCCCCATATAGCGGGTACAAAGTTCAAAAGTGGTAGAGCCCCGCAGTCCGCTGCACGGATGGGCCGGCTCCACTGGTGAAAGATCACGACCTCTCAGAATATTGATATCAAGTAGCTCATGTTATGTTTTGCTCGGTGAGAGAGGTATAGATAGTGGCCCAATCCATTGTCTTCTCTCTTTCTCTGCCATATCCCATTGAAAGGGCCGGCAACTGGTTGGCAGTAGGTTCACCACCTATTCCATTAGGGACGTAAATATAACGAAAGCCTCGAACAGCCACTGCCTATACCTTCGGGTAAAAAAAAACACAATGTTATTTAAAACATAGATGATATCTATTTCGTGTAAGACCTACAAAGTTACAATTTTCAACAACGAGCAACGGGTTCTTTTAATTCTGCACAACCAGTTGCGAAAACTATACTCTGTCCACGATAAGAATGGTTTTTTGACAGCTCATGCCCATGAAGTTTCGTATTGCGTCGGATAAAATTTCATACATAAATTAATGTACTTCATGAAAGGGTACCGCCCATTTAGTGATGAGCCAAAAATAACAATTTCTACAATTGTACCACAGATATATATAATCGCTAGAAATAATTGCTAGTTTAACAATTTTATTCATATCTACACATATAAATAAAATTGAAGTGTCTGTGAAATCCTAACTCGAGTTGACTCGAGTTAAAATCCACGTAACTCGAGTTGCAACTCCAGTTAGCGTAATATTAAAGAAAATATTAAAAAAAAATTTTCGCCCGCTGATATTGGACAGTCTAAAGCTTGGAAGTCATTGTATCATGTCATTGTCATGTAATACATGACATGTAGTGTAAATGTAATTGATTTATCTATGTTGTAGTTACAATTCGCTTTCCACTGTCTATCCCCTCATATTCCATGCGGACTTTGATGCGATTTTTTATTAGATAGAGCAAGCAGCAAATAAAAAGTGATAATTTTCAAGATGTAGCACATTAATAGCAATGTGCTGAACCGTGATAGATCAAAATGTTTTACACTATTATACACCTTCAGAAGGTCTACAAAAAAGTCCCCGATGGCATACATCTCTCTCTTAGGCATTACCCACAATGACCATTTTCATTTTTTTACTTTTTACGAGAAATCATGTCTTATTTACGAATTGATTTTAAATATTACACCATTAATTTTGGTCCTATTCAGTACCTTAAATAGATTGTGCATGTAATATAGTTGATCATGGCCCTTTACATATTTTCGAAGATATTGCAGTTTTAACACGGCGGGACAGCAGTAACGTCGCGCAGTAGTACCGGCTAAGACGCGATAAATAGCACAAATTGAACCACATGATATCCGAAATTTACTCATTTAGTACTTTTGATGTGGAACAAAGTTCACCAGGTCGTTTAGTTATCTATAAATGAACAAAATAATGATTATTTTTAATAATTATAATCTCTTGGACACAATACACACAGCGCCCTCTAGATCCAAGCTAAGCAACTAAATGCTTGTGTTATGGATAGTAGATAACGGATATTAATACATATTAAACTTTCTTTTGTAAATACATACTAATAATACATAGAAAAACACCCAAAAAATATTTCTATGTATCTGATGGTTCAGACAATTGGGCAAGTAGGATGATGCAAGATTGATTACGCAGATATGCAATGCAAAATCGGATGGATGCAGGAGTTGAGGATGGCCACAATACACCTTCCCTGACCAAATTGAACGATCGAACGAATTCTAGAGGAAAGTCAGAGGATTTAAAAATCGACAAACGTGTTTATCAAGAGAGTTATGAAAGTCAAAGAAGGAAGTGAGGAGTGTAAGAATTGTGAGTTGTGGCACTCTGTTCTCTCTGCCTACCCTATTTCATTTTGTTATAGGAAATAAATTGGAGATGAAAGATAATTGACAGAAATATAACAAAAATAAGTTATTTTCAAATCTACATATATGTGACGCTTTATTTGCTATGAACGAATTTAGTCATAAATAACCACGGTTCAATTAAAGGTCTCACTAACTCCGTTTCCGTCTCCGTTACAACTCGATTTGGAGGTAGTCAACTAGAGATGACTGGAGTCAGGCCAACTCGAGTTGACTTGAGTTGGTAACTCGAGTTGTCCATCACTAGACACTGCCACAGGCCACAGTACCAACATCACAAAAACGAAATCGAAAAGCAAGCAAGTCATCAATCGGCGTTTTCATTCGTAAAATTTTCATGAATACTGGGATGTGTTTAGTGTTGTGAATTGTATTTGAAATAAATAAATTAAAACTATGTCGGCGAATAAGGAGGAAACCCTACGACAATTTTGTGATGTGACTGGCGCTGATGAGCCTCGCAGCAAATTCTTTTTAGAATCATCAAACTGGCAGCTAGATGTAAGTAAAATACTTGTTTCATTGCCCTTTTTTGTGATTTTTTTAGTTTGTTCTCTTGTGTAAAGTTAGACAAGTGATATTTTTTTTGTTTAATTTAATTAATACAAGCCAAATACTATATAAACATTATTTATATCGGTCATCAGTAGTGCTTCCTTAATTAATCTAATGGTAATAAATATATAGGTAAATAAAAGATCTTTGTTTTTCGCAACAATATAACAGCATCCGAGTACAGGATATCTTTTTGTGATAGTATTGTAATATTTATACGATCTAATATAATCTCTTTAAAGTACTTTGGAATATCTTTTCTCATTATAACAGTCTAAAGTTAAGTTAGTTTTCATTGAAAATCTATTAAATTTACAGGTAGCTTTGTCTAGTTTTTATGAACACGGTGGTAATATTGAAGAAGCACCTGCTCCAAATCCAGCTGTGGCTGTATCGTCTCTTCCCACACTCTCAGACAGTGATATGGAATCACCACCAGGATCACCGCTAAGGCCACAAAAAAAAGATAAAAAGAAAGCCCCCCCTGGAAAGTTTGCTACTCTGGACTCTTTGCAGCAGGACAGTTCTAGTGATGAAGAAGAAGGTATGTTATTAACTTTTAAGCTATCCTAATTGTTTAAAAATAAAAGTTAAAACTTGTCTGGTTAAATTCTAAAAATAAGAATATCAATCGAGGGCTCTGTAGAGAATTGTGTTTTAATATTTATATGTCTAATTAGATTCTTATAAGAAAATATACAATGTTATAGATACTCAGTAATGTCTTTCCAATAATTACCTATATAAAAATTTATTTTATTTTATCTGTATTTATAATTCTTTTGTGTGTATGATTAAGTATAAGATATGGTTTGATTGGTTTTTATACTTTTTCTACTATTACCCTATACTATATTCCCATCTTACTTTTCTGTTGATTATTTTAGTGTCAATTAACAAGACTAATACTCAATCTAAACAGTTTAGAGCACAAGACTTTGGTAAACAAAAGCCTTCTGGTTCCAAAGTAACAAAATCAAATGAGTCTCTACCGCACATAAATAATGACGTAGCAATATCATGTTGCAAAATAGGCAAAGAATCTCTAGATGAGAATGAGCTTAAACACAAGATTGAGAGACTGAAAAAGGAAATTGAAAGATTGGTGTGTGAGAACAGTAAGTTGAGAAAAGAGATACAGACATATAAAGAAAAGCATGTTGACCGTCAAAATGATAGCCAGTCAGGTGTGTCTTAGACTGATGATGTAGCCTAGTTTATTGGTATTGTGAATATGTACTGTAGATACATGCACAGATATCTTTTATATGGAGAAGTAAAACTATTTCATACTCTTTTTTCAGTCTGTGAATTAATTAATTTAACACATTATTGTATTCATTTAATTCTAGGTCAAGCGTTCTATGCTGGTGGTTCAGAACGATCTGGCCAGCAAATCATAGGACCTGGTAAAGGGAGACAAGACTTTGTTAGTGAAGTTTTCAAAAGTGTCAGAGAGTGAGTACAGAGTAGTTCCAAAGGAATTCTAGAATGACTAGACCTAGCCGGTTTTTCTATTGTTTGGTTTGATTTTCATTTTTAAATAGTACAATATGAAAATTATATACATATATAAAACTAACAGTATATTAAAATTTTAACAACATACATTTATGATATTGACAATGATAAAAGACTGCTTTGCTGTTTTCACAATATGATATGTTTACTACAGACGTGGGGCAGTTGTGTTTGAAGACGAGCCTTCATCGACGAGCAAAGGTCGTTCAGCGTTCAAAGGCGTCGGCTACAAACTCGGTAAGACCCGCACTCAATTCTGATGTCGAGATAATGCCCATTACAATACAACTACTGGTATAACTAGCTCATTGGTCCAGTGGTCATGGTCTTTGCTTATGATTAAGAAGTTGTGTTCGATTTGGATTCGATTCGAACTCACACCAATGATTGATTCTGGAAATTCTGTTTGAATTCTTGTGTATTGTATTATTGATGATTGAAAAATCTGTGCCTGGTGTATCGTAGTAGTTTCGGCCATCTTTTCCATTTGGTATGTAACAATACGGCGAGTCGAGGCTTTAGAGCCGCTGCCTACACCTTCGGATAGAAAAAGGCATGATATTATGTGTTAGGTATACCGCTAGTCACATTAAATAGGGTTGATACAGAACATTCACATGTTAGTATAATATTTATTCATTGACATTGTAAAGCACGATAGCAACTCTCATTTCATGCTATCTCTATTTTTGCAATAGGTTTAATTACTTAATACACCAGTCATTTGTTCAGTAAACTACAAAGTAATGCTAACTACTGCCTACATAAATTTTCAGGACAAACAGCAGATGACCACGAATCTGTGGATCAACAGGCTCAACAGCAAGGAGGAGAGGTAAGATAATAGATGCTTATTATATTTAGGATAAAAATAATCTTTGTACTCCACTAAGGAAGAGATAGATGCCTACATACAGAAGTTTATAAAAATAATATAATTATGGAAAGGCCAAATGGATATTTTACAGGTCCTGCATACAATTTTAACTTATTCACAATGAAACCCAGTAAATATTGCCTTGCCAAAAAAATAAACATATATTAAACCAACTATAATCAAACTAATTAAAAAACAATATATTATAAAAAATTAAAAACATTAGGGGTGGCCTTAACATTTGGAGGTATTTAAAATAGATGTTGGATTCTCTGACCTACCCGATGTGCATACAAAATTTCATGAGAAACGGTAAAGCCGTTTCGGAGGACTATGTTAACTGACACGAGAATTTCATTTATTAGATATACTAACATATATAGTACAGATATTAATTCATACTATATATTATGTTTTGTAGGAAAGTGGTGTGCGTTATGTTAGGTTACGGCTGTACCGCGACGGGTTCTCAGTCGACTCGGGACCTCTACGCCACTATACAGACCCTGAACACGCAGAGTTTCTCAATTGCATACGTAGAGGGTAAGTTGCCCCTGAATATCACTATAGTAATAAAGCAGATTGCTGTGACTTATATTATTTGTCATATAGTATAAAACAAAGTCCCTTTCTGCTGTCTGTCCCCTTATATGCTTAGACCTTTGAAACTGCGCTACAGATTTTAATGTGGTTTTTTAATAGATGGAGGGTATCAATATGGTATGTAGTATGTATAATCCATGGAATATATTTTACTTTTTACGAGAAACAGTGGCTTATTTTCGAAGCGATTTTAAACAAGACAATCAATCCATCCTTTTCCTTTCCAATTTAATGAAATCAAATATTTACTCATTTATAGCTTCAGAGGTGAAACAAAGATCCCCAGTATAGTTAGTAGTATTTATAATTTTAATATTAATAAAATAAACACAGGACATTGACTCATATTGATTGATTTTTTATTTTTTACAGTATAATACCTCCAGAACTCTCCGCCCAGGGTGGGGCTGAGGTGCGAGTGAGTTTAGAAGATAGACGTCATGAGGAATGTCCTAAGAATGTGGTCAAGACACAAGCTTTCACCGGCAAAGGACATTTACTTGGAAGGTAATGTCAATGTATATCTAACTATACCTGATGGTAGTTCAAAAGCTGCTTGCCTACTTAACTTAATTTTCGTACTTTATTCTAAATAAATAAAAAATATTGTAAACCCAAGACTAATCAACGGTGTCTTGTTCCTTCAGGTATTTAAGTTTGTCTTGTGTAAATATGATTTTTATTTTAAGTTCAATGGTGTTTGTGGTTTCATCTAGCCCTACCCCGGTGACAGTAGGGGCCCCGAGCGTGGGGGCTGCGGGGGCCACGGGGTCGTCGGGGGGCACGGGGTCGTTGGGGGCCACGGGGTCGTCGGGGGGCGACCGCGCCGCCAACACGCGCGCCGCGCAGGACGCCGTGCGCCTGGACGAGGCGCAGCCCACCACCACCATACAGGTGACGTCACACAGGACTACATACCACATGTCCACACTCGATGGCTCTCAATGATTTTAGTTCAAGCTATTATGATTGTACCCTCTTCTTTTGGGCTTAATACATATCCAACTTATTACTTCAAATGTCTGATTAACGTCATATGTCAGTGTTACATAAAAAAAATACACAAAGAGAAATAAAATGTAAATTACAATAGTCAAAAAACATTCTGATTTTTGTAGTTTGTGTAAAAACTTAAACCTCAATTGTAGTAAAGTTGTAATCCTTTAAATATTATAATCCGTGTATATAACTCGGCAAGTTTATTTTTCCAGATTCGCTTGGCGGACGGCAGTCGTCTGACAGGGCGGTTCAACCACAGCCACACGATCGCGGAGCTGCACCAGTACGTGTCGAGGGCGGAGCCCCAGTATCAGCTGCAGCCCTTCGCCCTACTCACCACATTCCCCAGCGCCGAGCTGACCGACCTGACTGCGACGCTCGCGGAAGCCAAAGTACTCAACAGTACTCTATTACAGCGACTTAAATAGTAACCTCATAAACTGTCTTACCTGTCTGTCTGCACTAACAGTTTACACTATCGTTATTGATTTGTTTTAAAGAGTTTTTAATTTGTCGTTTAAAAATATGTGGTAACGAGAAGCGTTAGCTGGAGACGGAATTCGAAAATTTCATTTATACCGTAGATTGTATAAGCTACGTATTCGTGGTCAGCTATAATTAGCCTTCCATAGAATTTAAGAGATTGACTGAAAAAATAAACTATTCTTAAATTAGGCTGATAACAATTCAAAATATAAAAGAAAAAAAGTATGTTCATTCTGTTTGTGTAAACTGGCAGAACAATAACTACATACATCGTATTAAAATCTATCAGTCTGAATAAAGTTTTTTAAGTTCCTTCACGTGAGTTTTATTTCTACGGTATTTTTAGTTTTATAGTTTGGCCTAACATCCTATACCCAAGTGGGCGATAACACCCCCTTGTGGGGGACTGCAAGCCCAATCAATTTAATTTGACATTGAAGTGGTTCAAAGTACATAGGCGAAAAAATCAGGGTGGTAAAAAATTTTCTGACAGTGGCAGTACGCAAAATAAACTTGAGAACCATTGGCTTGTCCGGGTTGATATTGGCAAGACACGCCGGACAAATTTAGTTTCTACCAAATTGCAAGCTTAACCTATTGGAATTGCATCTGGCACAAGTTACTTAACTCATTTGTACTGGTCTACCACCGACACCACCGTCCAAGTTACTGAAACGCCATAAAGCAACATTCATTATACCGCTACCATACACTCGACGAATAGCGAGGGAAAGAGGGGAGGGACGTTGTGTGGACACCATATTCGTCATGCCACGAATCATTCCGGCAATGTGAACGCGAGTGGCTGACCACATTATTCGCGCGATTGCAGCGCAGTCGACTAGGGCTGTGTAAAATATCGGATTTTCGACATATCGACATTTTTAAATATATCAATCTATAAATAATATCTTACGTACATTACGACGGTGCATTGGTAAAACTACCAACTGTGGAATCGACATTGGCGGGTTCGATCACCACTCGAGTATAAATATTTTTTTCCTGGTCTGGATAGAGTCTAGTAGAATAACTACAACCCTATTTTAGATGATATACCCTATTTGATTTCTAATGACGTAATATTACGTTTGAAGTTACCCTTTGTTTTTCGCACGGCTGGTCAATGGAACAAACTAACTGCTTCGGTGTTCCCCGTTAGCTATAACATAGGTCTCTTCAAAAGGAGAGTGAATAGGCTACTAACTGGACAGTGCGCTTCACCATCTCATCGTCTATTACATACAAGTACATAATAATATTAGCTAATTAACGCTTGAACAAGTTACGCGCCATCACTATTGTGCTAGAGTATCGTAGAGTACTGTTTTTTTTTGTTTGTTACTCGTGAAAATGATCTCTGTAAAGAGTTCGAAACGTCGGGAAATAAATAGAAAATAAGCTCTAAATAAACGCGATATCGATATAATCCATAAA
Source organism: Euproctis similis (assembly GCA_905147225.2). Taxonomy (NCBI): domain Eukaryota; kingdom Metazoa; phylum Arthropoda; class Insecta; order Lepidoptera; family Erebidae; genus Euproctis; species Euproctis similis. Next base: position 22,580,332 of record LR990106.1, read on the forward strand.
AAGTTGTTTTAATGTTAATTCTATAGCATTTTTTACTTTTATAATAAAACGTAATCTTTTGTGTTGTTTAATTTACTAAATTTGACTTACATAACGAAGTATGATTTGTAACCTTATCATTGGATCTGTAATTTTTCGAATTACAAGGTACTCTTTTGTAAAACAAATTCGGACTATAGGGGGTCTTAGGCAGTACTCTATAATCCGACAAATTCGATAGTTCGACACTGCCCTGCAAAATGTTTGTCGGACTACCGGGGATGTATCTGTATCTGCTAAATATTATATGTTAATAAGTTACCAACTGTTATTGTTTTATGAGTATATGCATGGAATTAAATAAAGCTTTATTATTATTATCGAAGTGTCTAGTATTCCGATAATCGGACGAATTAAAATGACTTAATCGTCCGATTATCGGATGAATAAAATAATTTAAGGTTATTGCTAGTCTTCTGATAATCGGACTAATTAAAATAACATAATTATTCGTCCGATTATTCCGATTACCAATTAGAGTGCAAATTAAAAAAGAAATAATTTTGCGTTTCTATTCGTTTTTATTTTAAACCAAAAATGGTATAAAAAAAACCTAACCTTAAAAATATATTTTTTTCTCCGTCAACCTAACTTCCTCATTCGCAACTAGTCTTTCACGCTTCTCTTTAACTAAGGCTTTGGTAACATTCCTGCAGCGGCGGTAGCTCTCATACTTTTTCTCTGTCATACTATCATTCTGATTCAAACTTGAGACATAATCCAACCATGCATTTTTCTTTCTTTCGACGCTGGATTTCACATCCGCGTCCCACCAGGCATCACCTCTCAATACCTTATGCCTCTTTGCACTACCACATACTTCTTTTGCACTATCCACTATACTGTCTTTCATTCTTTCCCAGCATTCTTCAACACCTAGGTCAGAAAGACTCGTCTCACTGAGTCTTTTACTGACTAGGTCTACATACATACTCCGTACACTTCCATCTACTTCAAAATTAAGTTCTAAGATTCCAGAACATACACACGGACATACAATGCAACATAAAAATCACTGAGTTTATTAACTTTGTAATCAATGAGTTGTATATTATCACCTAGATTTTTATGTACTTTTTCGATACATTAAAGCCCAAAACTGATATATTTAAAAATATCGATGTGTCGACTAACTGATATTTTGAAAAATATCGACAGCCCTAATATCCAAGTTCGGCGCGTCGCGAATATTTGCGCGAATATTCGCGCGAGTAGAACAGTGTGTGGACGGAAATGACAACATCGCGACAACGCGAACGCGAACGGCGAATAGCTGTGTGTGGTACTGCTGTTAAAAAGACAAATAAAAAAACAAATGTTCAAACATTCTCTCTATTCAATAGTATAAATGCAAATTATAATTTAATAAATAAAATATATACGTAATTTATGCGCTAATAAGTGATCACTCAATATTATCCATAACACTAATTTCTACATCGTCTACAAATATATGTATCACATAATTTTATTGTACTATCACGTCGTTGACTACATTCGAATTCGCCATCTTGTTCATCCATCACTTAAATTTGGAAGACGCCAACAAAATGGCCGCCTTTCAAGCACAGCAAGCAGCTTTGGGATAATTACAAGCACAAGGATCCGTCTCTACGCATTCAGATGGGCAAACACAATTGCAAGCTGAAAACAAAAGAGTAAATTAGCTACCAATATGTAAATGCTATTTATTGTGGCTAACTTTTCCTCCTCTTTTCGTTGCTCTACGCATACGTGCCACTAATCTGAGAATATTTTGTTACATATTATTAGTCATATTTGGACACAATAGGCACAGCGCTCTCTAGTTCCAAGCAACATAATGTTTGTATTATGGATACGCCAAATCCCTTGCGGGATAGACAGAGAGAACAGAGCGCGATAAGGTACGATTTTACACGCCTCACTCGCTTCTTTGACTTTCATAACGCTTTTCATGCAAGCGCATCGATTTTGAGGCTCTTAACATCACCTTCTTCTAGAACACGTTCTAATTGGTCGTGGAATGTGTCTTGGCCGTCCTACATCCATCCGCTTTTGCATTGTATATCTGCTTAGTCAATCCTGCTAGACCTAACAATCGCAGCATGCCCTTTATTACTTTTACACCGCAATTCTTTCAATCCAACTTCCTTCCTTACAACCTTGACACGGTTAGCGGGAGTCACACCGCAGATTTTGCGCAGTGCCTTCATTTGGCCCGCGTTTATCCTACTTTCGTGTATACTCTGCCATACCCAGCCCTTACTTCCATAAGTTAGAGTTGGGATCAGCACTGTATTGTGGATTGCTAGCTGGGCTTTTCTGCTAACGTTCTTTGCGCCCAGGAATCTGCCCAACGCTCCATTTACACTGATTCCTAACGCCAATCTTCTTTCTACATCCGCGGTGTAACTGCCATTTCTGCTAAAAGCGCATCCAAAGTATATCTACAATTTCATTCACTACCTGCTCCAGCACTACATCATCAACCATTATCCTTACATTCGTTCTGGATTCCTCCCTTTCAAACACCATAACTTTTGTTTTTACCACATTCAATTGTAAGCCTTTCACCAAGCAATCATCTCTCTTAATAATGACTAGTGGACTAGGGATACTAGATAACGGATATTATTAAACTACGGATATTATTAAACATCCTTTTTTGTGTCTATACGTTCTTTTAAATTACCTACATAAAAAGCACCCAGATGCCACACAATCGTTCATGCTTATTATACATATTTGTACTCGGGTGTGGATTGAACCCGCCGACCTTGATTCTACATTCGCTAGTTTTACCAGTGCACCATGAGGCGCGTACTGAGGGTGTTTATTATTACTTACATTTGCAGTCACCATATTGACAGGGATCCACGTATTCCGTGCAATCTTCACCAGGGGGCAAGAACGATTGTCTATACACCGTTGTTCCTTCCAGCTGATGACAAATTAAATACAATTTATGATCGTTAATGACAGGATGTAAAGTAATACACAAAAAGTCTCTGCAGGTAGACAGGAAATACATACTTTCTGGTCTGGTTTCTGGTAGCCAGCCTTGTTCGCCCACGGCGGACGCTGTGGCTGCGACATGCACACCGGCTGGTACGACATCTTCTGGGTTGTGGTACACTCCATTTTTGCTGCAACGTACGAAGATACTTATTACTAAGTGCACATGTTGCAGAAAGAGTTCTAACAGATGCAAGACTTGAAAAATATTGGTAGTTATTTAAATTATAAACTGTCACCTGATGGTTTGTCGTAGCACTTCAGCGGGGCGTAAGACTCTGGTTTCGGGCAGCGGCCGGGATCCAAGAAGGACATGCGGTTCACCGTCCGATCTACGGGCATAAAATTCTTATATTATTTTAAATGCAAATAGTTGTATAATTTATTTTAAGTGTAGAAGACTTGACGCGATTACTTAGTGTTTCATGAAACTCGCTTACTAATACATTAAACTGCAAGGGTCTTGGCGTGGAGTTATGTTGTTGCTCTTAAAACTCTCAGGAAGTTTGAACCTCAGGCATAAGGAAATCCTCTTCACTATACCAACCTGATCGTTCACCAGAGTTTTAATAGTTTATTAAGTCATCATCATCATTAGCCCTTTTGAGGTCCACTGCTGGACATAGGCCTCCCCCATAGAACGCCACAACTGTCGGTCCACTCAATCATGGGGGGATTTTGCCATAATCGCCACGCTTGGCAGGCGGGTTGGCGATCGCAGTAGGCTGTATTGTCTTAAGAGAGAATGCTGCTGCCCATTCTTCTAGCTTTTCCCTTAGTCGCCTTGTACGACACCCACGGGAAGAGATGGGGTGGCGGTATTCTAAGCCGGCGCCACACAGCATTCTAAGCCGGCGCCACACAGTTTATTAAGTATCCAATAGTATTTAAAAACAAAATATTAGTTAGGATATACTCACTCTCAAAGGGTTGCTCCACGCTGTGGTATTGATTCGCCGGTTTGAAGCTCTCGCGAAGCACGCTCGCCTTCGGCACATAGTCGTGTCGTTGTGTGGTGATGTTCTGCATCGGACCGCGACCCCACATGTCGTGGTGGCATGGACGGATAGACGGCTGCATGCACACCGGGTTGGGCAAATACGACAACTGGGAGGAGGAGAAGGAAGGAAAGAAGATTAATTATACTGACACTAATAATAAACAATAAATTTCGAAGTGTCCTGAATCTGATTTTGCTTTAGTAAAAATAGTAGAAAGTAACTAAAATGTAGGTTAGTGTTATTCCAGAAAATATTTGCTTCTTTGATTGGCACACTTTTCACTAGTCATATTTTACCATAGGACTATTAGGAATTAATAAAGATTATAAGTAAATTAATATTCACCTTCTGAACAGTGTCTCCTTCCATTTGAGCTGTCGAAGGCATTAAGTTTGGGATCGGTTTTACAGCCATTGGTATAATAGCTTTAGCCGGTAAGTAACTAGATAGAAATGAGATAGGACATTGTTAATAAAATCGTAAAATATATTGGGTGAGGAGGAATGAAGCAAAGTTGGGACTTGTGGCACCTCGTGACCTTCGCCAAGTATTGAAGATTTACTCCACTATTAATCAAGAGATCCATCAGGTCATTAATTGATTAGGTCGTCAAACAATTCGTCAGGTCCTAATCCGATCAGGTCATCAATCAATCGTAGCTTTTTTCTTATTAGATGCTATTTATAGGCGTTTGCACCCATTTAAGGCAAACTTCACGATGTTTAGGATTGACATTTTGATACCAATAATAATTCGATTAGATTAAGGGTTTATCCGTTTGAAAGTAAAATTTCAAAACTGACAATGAAAAAAGATGCGCTGTTTCTCATACGTCATGATGTGAAATAATAATGAGCTTGGAACTTCTTGCATGTTCTTAATTACCTGTTTTTGTAAACCGTTTGCGTTTCAAATTGTTTGGAAACCGACACAGGGTTGGAACAACCCCCAGGAACAATCGCGCGTCGTCGACAATCACTATGTGCATCAAGGTAGCTGAAACAAACTCGACATTACTAACACATTATTAGGCATTGGCTTATATGTTCTAGACTTGTAGTAACCTTCTCAAAGCGTGACCACTGGCCATAAGCCTACAGGCTTATGCGAAGCTTATGTCAATTCAGTCATCTGTCAGACGCGAACCGAATAACAATAGGTACAAAATGGGTAAATGCGTAGTAAAAGAGTGCGATTCAAGATCGGAAACCCATAAGAAATTAACCGGAATTACTTTCCACACGTAATATTAATGTTTAGATTAATATTAAAATACAGTAAAATAGATAAAATGTTGAATTTTCATAATTAGCTTCAGTGATACCACTAAAAACTTAGTTTTAGTTTCCCACATTTGTGGGAGAGTTATTAATTTATGGAAAAGGAGATCTTAAATATTTTTTGTTATAATAATAACGCTGCAGGGTGCCTAAAGATGCAGCACGCCGTGACAAGTGGGTGAAAATTATCCGATTGCTGAGAAAAGAAACTGACTGGCTACCTGCACCCGGGAGATCATTTATCGTCAATTCAAGTTGATCATTCGCTTTTATTAATAAATGCCATAATTAATAAATACTTAAAAATAAGATTGTATCACGAAAGCAAATTATTCACTCAGACTTATAAAAAAGAGACTAAAAGGCAATTTTATACAAAACTTATGTTACACAGCGGTGTATGATCAATAATTATCATCTGCCTAGCTTTTTCCCAATTACGTTGGGGTCGGCTTCCAGTCTAACCGGGTGCAGCCGAGTACTAGTGTTTTACATGGAGCGCCTGCCTATCTGACCTCCACAACCCAGTTGCGTGGGCAACACAATCCCCCTTGGTAAGTCTGGTTGTTAGACTTTCTGGCTGCTGACTACCCGTAACGACTGCCAAAGATGTTCAAATGACAGCCGGGACCCACCAATTTAACGTGCCTTCCGAAACACGGAGGAACTCGTCATGATAAGATGGTCACCCATCCACGGACCGACCGCGCCAAGCGTTGCTTAACTTTAGGGACCGTACCCATACTACGTGACCCGTTTAGGGGGGGGGGAGAGCAGAGTCTTTAAAATACTACGGTTAGTCACAGGAGCGGGGGGGTGGCTCAGGTTTTTGTCACGTAGTCGATTTTAATGAGAGAAATCTCGTATTTTTTCGACCTAGATGAATATTAATGTGATTAAACAGAAAATATTTTTTTTTTTATATGTATTTCTAAGATTTTCGCGAATCTCACTCATTGATCAAAACAACCTTCAGGATTATATCGCGTTTATTTATTATTTATTTATATTTATTTCCCGACGTTTCGAACTCTTTACAGAGAAAGCTAAAAACCACTCGTGTAAATGATCTCTGTAAAGAGTTCGAAACGTCGGGAAATAAATATAAATAAATAATAAATAAACGCGATATAATCCTGAAGGTTGTTTTGATCAGAAAATAATTGTTGTGTTCGTAAATTAAGTTACTGTAAGTTACATACTGTACAGCAATATGTTTTCACAATTAAAGTTGTTCTTTTTCATAATACATAATTCACTAGTAATTTAAGTATGCATGCAGTCTTATCCAATAAAGACGAGTATGAGCCAAATTATTATTTTTTTTTCGATTTTTGCCTGTGAAATGATTAAAAATCATAATTATGAATTACTACGTGAAAACTAAAGGGGGAGGGGGGGGGTCTTGGCATATACTACGAGTGGTCACCGATGGGAGGGAGGGGTCGAAAAATCTTAAAAAATAGGTCACGTAGTATGGGTATGTTCCCTTATGATCGATCGACCCGTGCGGCTGTTAGGCCCTGTCCACGTTAAATACAATAATTCCCTTTCAATATAATGAATGTAAGTACATTATTTTACTACTCAAGCGTTTTCACTATTTTGTGTATCTGTACCTAATTGTGTACACCTTACCTACAGCGCTTTAAATCGCTGCTCTAAGGCAGGTGTACACAATTAGGTACAGATGAGTGTGATCCAATTTTTATCGGAACAGCCGATCTAGTACGGAGTACACAGAGATTGTTGATCCATTCATTATTTCAGTTATCTTGTAATACATCTGTTAAGAAATTAATAAGTTATAGTAAAATATTGAATTTTTATTTATTAAATATTTTTACGAGTACATGGCTTGAAAAAGTTGGGTAAAATTTCGCATGGGCTGGCCACCCCACACCGCCATTGCAAATTTATATTGCCATCTTTGTCTAATCAAAGTGACGGCAATGTATTTGCGATTTGTGTGACTGAGATAGATATATGTTTAATTTTAAATGTCTAGTGGTTTCAAAGCTATGTCATTGCATCTAAAAAGTGGACACACATTTTTTGACGCATTTGTATGAGGTTTGCTCCTCTTGTATATTGAACTCAGTGTTCAAGGGTGATCCAGTCTTCATTTACTTACTGTTTGCAGCAAAGATATTGTAAAAACACAATAAATATATTTACCTACCTCATAGTATAGGTCGTATTGGTGTCAATTTTTTGACAAGGCCTTTGATATTCCTTTCTGCAAGCCCACGGAACTGGTTCTTTTGGAAGAATCTGGGAAATAGCCAAAATTGTTAGGAAACTAAGTACATATATTATTGTATCGACATCATTATTAGTTTGTTGCAAAAGTCTACAGACATAATTCGCTTGATTATATTTACCTGATTAGGCGTAAAGCTCATCTTATGAGTGGTGTTGGCGTCCATTTTGGCAGCAGGTTTTTCATAACATCGGTCCGGTGCAAATGATTTGACCATATCGATTCTTTCGGGCGGCAGATACGACAGTTTATTTATGGTGCGATCTGAACAGCAAGTAAAAGAAAAATTATCATTCCTGCAAACAACGAAGACTTTCAGAATATACATATATAATTACAGTTCCTTACTCTCGAACGGCTGTTCTACCGAGTTCAACACTGGTGTGGGCTTAAAGCTCTCGCGAAGCACGCTCGCCTTCGGCACATAGTCGTGTCGTTGTGTGGTGATGTTCTGCATCGGACCGCGACCCCACATGTCGTGGTGGCAAGGACGGATAGACGGCTGCATGCACACCGGGTTCGGCAAATACGACAACTGGAAAAACCATCACATTTAGACATGGCATATTAGCAGTCGACAATAACTACATGCGAACGATAAGAGCCACACATTAATAGTGCAAATTGAATTAGATATATACGAACGATTACCATTTGCAGATTGACGAAAGAATCACAAAGCAGGTATACAGTACTGAAGTGAAAGGTAGGACGAGTAGAGGAAAGCAACGATGCTCTATTAATAACCAAAAGCACCGGGAGGTCTCTGTCTACATGACAACTTGGCGTGATGTTATACTTATCATCAACAAATTACCTTTTGTACTGTACCACCCTCCATAGGCTCAGTGCTGGGGATCAAGTTGGCAGTGGGTCTGCGCGCTTCACCCCTCAAATTCTTGCACCCTTCCACCGGCAGGAATGACATTTTATACGTGGTGCCGGACTCCACAGGAGCTGAAGGTTTTGTGTAACATCGTTTCGGCGCGTATGAGTCAGGAATCCTGGGCTGTTTGTAACACTGCAAAGATCATGATGATTTCAGGTTATATAATTTTTTTATGGTATCTTGGTAAACGAGGAGGCGTGTCACCTGATGGTGAGCAACAAACGCCGCCCATGGACACCTGAACACAGATAGTGTTTCAGTTGCGTTGCCGCCCCTTACAATGGCATATTGGGGTGGTCGGAAGTGGGATCGGTAGGAATGGGTGAAAGGGGTTGGGCATCAGAGATGTACAAAATTTAAATACAAAATGCAAAATGCTTTTCAGATTTACTATTTCAAATGCAAAATACTAAATAGTTTTTCGTTTTGTATTTCAAATGCAAAATAGGTATTTACAAAATCCTTTTTTAAAATAAAATACTTTTTGACCAAATCTTCAATGAGTCTCAGTGGTCCAGTGGTTGAGCGTTTGGGGTTGAGACTCTAGGAACATGGGGTCCGAGTCCTCGTGCACTCTATAAATATCTTGCAAAGAGACTGATCGAGGGCTATCTGGACCAGGGGGCTGGTCTATTCTTAGCACAGGGAATTAGCATTGCCATTTGCCGTGGCAATGCGGTCGGCCTTCTGGGCACGCTCCCAGTAGATCGAGATGCGGAGAAATTTGACCGCAACCGGTAACCGCTCAGATCCGTCCAACTACAGACCTATCACAATCACCTCCCAGTTCTCCAAGATCTTGGAAACCACTATCATCCGCCAGCTCCTTAATTATCTAGACTAATCTAGAGGAGCACTAGCTGATTAGTGACCGCCAGTACGGATTCCGTCACGGTCGCTCAACAGGTGATCTTCTAGCATACTTAAGTCATTGGTGGGCGGAAGTGGTTGAGAGTAAAAGAGAGGCGCTGTCCGTTAGCTTAGAGGTAGCGAAGGCCTTCGATCAGGTTAGGCACCAAGCACTTCCTTGTTATGGGCTTCCCGAGAAATTATGCGATTGGGTCTCCAGTTTTCTCGCGGCTTGGCGCATTAAGGTCGTTGTCGACGGGTCATGCTCGGATTTAAAATCCGTGAGTGCTGGAGTCCCCCAGGGCTGTGTGCTATCCCCTACGCTGTTTCTTCTGCATATCAATGACATGCTGCTTAACAGCAATCTTCATTGTTATGCGGATACGGTACGGGGGATGACATATATACCGGCCACCTGCGGATTTCTCGGGAGAACGTCGATGAGTACCGGAATAAACTGTGTCTACAATCGAAACTCTGCCTAGTCAGATTTCGGAGTTCTTAGTCCAATTTAACCCTAAGAAGACACAGGTCTACGCGTTTACCGCTGAAAAGGCACCCTTTGTTGTAGCTCCCTTTTTGGAGGGCACTCCCTTACCCGCCTCAACCGATATCGGAATTCTTGGGGTCGACTTGTCGAGTGACGTCCGAGTGGTTATCTGGAGGGCAAGGCCAAATTGGCCTCGAAAAAGGACGGTATTTCACGTCAAGTCATCGCTTGCAGCTATATAATGCGCATTTCCGACCTCACGTGGAATACTGTTCTCATCTTTGGACGGGGTGGCTCTGCTCAAAGATGAGTACCAGCTTACCCCATTTGAACGCATCCAACCTGGCGCGGTTCGGTTTGCGGACAATCAAGCTCTTTTAGATAACCTTGGCCACTTGGCGTTGCGGAGAGATGTTGCATCTTTATGAATCCTCTACTGCCACCACTACCACGGGGAGTGCTCTGAGGAATTGTTCGGATTAATACCGCCTACTGATTTTCGCCACCGCTCAACTCGTCAATGTTACCAATAGTTACCATCTGCATTGGCTGAGGAGTTGGCGATCAACAACTGTGCGTTTCCAACGGCACTTCTTGCCACGCACTGTTCCGTTGTGGAACGAGTTGCCGGCAACGGTATTTCCGGACCGCTACGGTCTAGGCACCTTCAAGAAACGAGCCTATTCCCACCTTAAAGGCCGGCGACGCTGATGTGATACCCCTAGTGTTGCAGATATCCATGGGCAGAGGGAGTCGCTTCCGATCAGGTGACCCGCAAGCTCGTTTGCCTCCTTCTATCATAATCATCATAAGCCTATTGCAGTCCACTGCTGGACATAGGCCTCTCCCAATTTGCGCCACAACATCCGATTCTCTGCCTTCCGCATCCAGTCTTTTCCAGCAGTCTTTCTGAGGTCGTCTGACCATCGGGCTGATGGACGTCCTACACTACGCTTACTAAGTCGCGGTCTCCACTCAATGACCTTCTTGCTCCATCTACCATCGGTCCTTCGGCAGATGTGACCAGCCCATTGCCACTTCAGCGAGCTTATTCTACGAGCTATGTCAGTTACGTTCTCTGTCGGATATACTCATTTCTGAGTTTATCCTTCAGAGATACCCCAAGCATAGCTCGCTCCATAGCTCGCTGAGCGACTTTAAATTTGTGGACTAGCCCCACCGTAAGTGTCCACGTTTCGGCACCGTAGGTCATAACTGGTAAGACGCACTGGTTGAAGACGTTGGCCTTCAGACATTGCGGTATAGGCGAGTCGAAAACTCGACGCAGTTTGCCAAATGGGGCCCAACCCAGCTGAATCCTCCTGTCGGCCTCCTTCTCGAAGTTTCGTCTATCTAACGGAATAATTTGGCCTAGGTAGACGTATTTGTTTATCTAAAGCTATCATAAAAAAAAATAAAACCAAAGAAGCGAGTGAGGCGTGCAAGACTCGTGCCTTATGTGCTTTGTTCTCTCTGCCTACCTCGCAAGGGATTTGGCGTGAAGTTATGTATGTATGAATAACAAAAATCATTTCGAAAAGTCATTAGTGTGAGCCAGGATTTGAACCCACAACAACTTCTTGATTCGAAAGCAGGGTGCTCGACCACTAAACCACCTATTAAATTTTACCTATAAAATTATAATAATTTATTTCTTAGATTTTCGCAAATCACATTCTTAACATTAAAACAACTTTTAAGTCTTTAAAGCGATCATTTTCACTCGTGAAACGTTTTCGAAACGAAACGTCGGAAAATAAATAAAATTAAGTTTGAAATAAACGCAATATAATCCACAAAAGTTGTTTTAAAATTATAATAACCTATAAAACCTATAAAATTTAAGTACATACGATAAATAACAAACTATACTAAAATTGTATTTACAAAAAGAAATGGCATCTTATGAAAAACATGTCCCTACCTAACCCTTTCAGACCAGATGGTATTCATATATTCCCCGTAGGCGCCTCTAACGGTCAAACTCGACAGTACATGCGTCATTCGTTTCTTTCATTTTGTTCGATTGCTAATTTTTAGCTAAAATTAATCACAAAGTATTTTGCCTTTTTGAAATGACTATTAAAAATACAAAATACTTTATTTGCTACTGCAATCTTCATGGGATCGAGACTAACAATTGACGTTTTAACAGGGATGGTAATGATTAATTCCCGCTGTCTACACCACTGGGCATTTGGCAAATGAAGGTATGTATACTCAGGGTACCTATATATTTTATAAGCTTTAAAACATACTGGCTTGACAATAGGTGGTTTTCCACAACAACATGTTCTACACTTGCAGGGCAACTCGCGCTTTCCATCGATCGCTTTCGCATCATCAGGACCAGTCTTGGTTACTGCCGCAGCGCCCGCTGCCGGGCAAGGAGTACAGCACCTAAACAGATTGTAGGGAGTATATTATTGATGTGGTCATATGTAGACCTTGTGGAGTTAAGCACAATAAATATACTGTAATATAGTAATGTCATGGAGTAATGTCATGGACACAATTAACACAGTGAAATCTACCTCAGGGATAAGTTAATGAATTCTTCTTATAAAGCTATACAGCTCATATACCTAATACTTGTAGTTATCTTTTGTACAGATATAATTAAAGGATAACACGTAAACGCCATACTGTAAAGTGTGATATGGCCCTGCTGAACTGCAGGGCCATATCACTCCTTCCGCATTTGCGCTGCATATCTGCTTAGTTCATCTTGTATCTTCCGTGCTCTCCACATATCTGAATTGGTACAGCTGTGTACTTTTAGCTCTGACGATCTGTTTTTTTTATGTGCTAGGAGGGCAAATGAGCAGGCGTGTCACCTGATGGTAAGCAACCAACGCCGCCCATGGACACCAGCAACACATATAGTGTTACTGTTGCGTTGCCGACCTTTTAAGGGATACGGGATAGGGAAGGATGGGGAAGGGGGGTGGGCCTCCGGGTCCCTCTCTCACCGAACGGAACGCGGCATGAGCCACTTTACGTCGATCTTTTGAGAGGTCGTGGTATTTCACCGGTCGAGCCGGCCCATTCATGCAGCGAACAGCTTGGCTCTACTTCCAGTCTCACCATCTTTGTAGACTCGGTCGGCGAGCGTTACACCGCAAAATATTGCGCAAAATTTTTCGCCTTTTGACCGCATTTAATCTACTTTTATCAGCACAAGTATATTTTTCGTAATACTTTCATAAGCATTCCATATACTAAAGATACTAACTCGGGCATAATTTTGTTTTATTCCTTACACTGAGGCACTGTACAAAAAAAAACTAAATAAAAATTAAAACTTAATATGAAACATGAACTGAAAATAATTTATAAAAACATCTCAGTCAAAATGGATACTCAAAATGTGACATTTTCGTGATTGTCACTTGACTTTTTGTACCCACTTGTTAGTGTGTTTCTCTATTTAAAAATATTTATTAATTAAAAAGTTATAATTGAAAGAGGTTTCACTTACACATTAAAAAAAAAGTTTAGGTAAGTCTGCTTCCCGCTTTTTAATTGGTTTCCCTTGCAAACCCTTATTTTAACTACGTACTCTGTATTTAATTGGACATTTTTGTACGTTTCCGAAAATATTCGGTTTCTAATTAAAGTGAATTCCAATTTAAAACTAATCGAGAGTCCGACAGACAATATTCAGTTTCGGGGTAGATACTGACGGCCGTTCCTCGAGATAATATAATCAATAGCCTCCTCTTTTGTAACGTCGGATAAAATACGATGTCAGATAGGTAGGTAGGTACTACTTTTGTAAATATGTCACACTTTTTCTATTCGAAGATGTAGGCAGTCAGGTGTGTGTGTTAAGACGTGTGGCCTAATCTATTCCCATACATCGGACAAATTGTCGGTCATCGATATTTATTAGAGACTAGCAGACCGCGCGAACTTCGTAACGCCATATTTTATGCATTTTCCACTAAAAAGATTATTGCCGCGATCATATTAATACCCCAAAGCTTTCCTCATAAATGAGAAACTAAATGGAGAAACTATCTAACACTATTTTTTTTTCAATTCAAGTTCCTGATACATACAACACGCCAGATCCCTTGCGGGTAGGTAGAGAGTACAAAACGCCATAAGGCACGATCATTACACACCTTGCTTAATTGTTGATATTAGCGACTAACAACCTAGGTATGATGAAAATAATAGAAGTTAAAATAATAAGCAGTTAGCTGCATGAATGGGCCGGCTCAACCGGTGAAAAACCAACTCCTCTCAGAAGATCGACGTAAAGTGGCTCATGCCGCGTTTCGTTCGGTGAGAGAGGTACGCGGAGGTCCACCTCCCATCCCCATCCTTTTTCCTTAAAGGTCGGCAACTCAACGGTAACATTATAGGTGTTGCCGGTGTCCATGGGCGGCGCAGGTTGCTTACCATCAGGTGACACGCTTGCTTCTTTGCTCTCGTATGCCATAAAAAATATGATTAATTTCAATCAATAGCAATACCAGGGACTTTGTCAGAAGTTTTTTGTCAATCTTTAGTTTTTTTTTATACTACATGAACCTTTTTTTTAATTGGTCATTGTCGTCGGTTTAAAAAAAAACCTGGTCACCACATGTTCTTACCAGTATGGCTAACTCATAGTTAGTGTTTTTATTTTAATAATTTAAATGATGTCGATTTGGCAACTTGGTATTATTACCTTTATCAAAATAAATTCACTAAGTTTTAAAACAGATCACGATATTAAAAATGTAAATATAGATGGGCAACTCTATGTGGTATATAGTCGTGCAGCAAACCCGCAGTCTTTAATTTTAGCAAAAGACGCCAAGATCGAGGTGCGCATTTCTTGCGCTTCGTCCATTTACATGAAGTTGCAATATTGTAAAGAATTATAGATAATATTATAATATCTGCGTGAAGCTTTGACCCATGACTTTGGTTACTTAAGTATGAAAATATTTTTAAATATTTTAATATTCGCTTTGCATATTACATACATATAATGAACAGAAAATAACGCAACACATTTAGGTAAACAAATTATCTGTCTGGTTGTGACTACGGCCAGTGCAACCAGGCCGAACGTCAAGCTAATAATAAAAGTAAGTATTTGTTTACCTAAACGTGTCGCATTATTTCCCGTTTAATAAACTCTTAAATAGATCAAATTCGAATCTATGTGTCTGAATAGACAAAGGGTCACAGATGTTACATGTTCACATCACCTATTAATTATTACAAAATAAAAATATATATACCCCAAAAGACGATTAAATACTACAATCTCATTAGGACAAAAAGACACAAAAAAATGTCAAAAAAATTAAAAAAAAAATTACCTGCCAGCTATGAACGGAGCTCATAGCCGAGTCGGGCGGGACTCCCGCGCGGAATATTTGCCTAAGAAACGAATACTTACATTTTGTATTTTGGGATATCTTTTGAATTAAATGTCCGAATTGAATCATTCAAAAAGTTCTAGAAAGGTATTGAATCTATCTTTCAATTGAAGTAATTTATTTTGAGTAGTGTTAATACCAAGGTACAAAATAAAGAGCTTTAAAAACGACCTCATTATAATTATTTTTAAAAATACAAAAAAACACTTATTGTGCGATAACTACAATAGTTAGACATATAGCGTCGCGGACTTTTTTGTCGACAATTACACGTTCTATGAAAGTGTAGTACATTGTTTTGTTCTATAATCAATAGTTTTTGCAGCGTTCGCGATGTAAGACTTTTTTCGGGTCTTTTTCTTACACCTTGGGTTACATTATTGGACTTATAGTAAGGATCCCTAATTTATTTGAAAATATAATATAGCCTAAAGCCTTCCTCGATAAATGGACTATACACCAGTGAAAGAATTTTTGAAATCGGACCGGTGGTTTCTGAGATTAGCGCGTTCAAACAAACAAACAAATAAACAAACAAACTCTTCCGCTTTATAATATAAGTATAGATATAGATGTGACGGATAGTAGTTTGGCCGGATATTCGCGGGAACTTAGCCGTTTGGTGCATTGCACATTTGCGTAGGCGGCGCGCAAACGATCGGGTGGACTCGGTTACATTCGGGTCTTTTCGTGAAGAAAGAAACGCGATAACCTGTGAGCTGGATTTTTATATCAAGTCAGTGCGAATTGATCGCAATCGTGACCCTTATTCTTGGTGGGAAGCTAATGGCAAAGAATACCTAAATTTAACAAAGTTTGCCAAGATTTATCTTTCAGTATCTTGCAGCAGTGTGTACAGCGAAAGACTTTTTCCGCTTGCTACCTCTCAATGCAGAGAAATTAGTATTTATTCACCATAATTTGCCCTTAGTACTAATTAATTAATTTTCTTTCTATTACATTCATTTTGCAATTGTGTGATTAAAAATTTAAACTAATTAAGTTTCATAAGTGATACTAAAGCTAACTAAATAAAGCAAATTATTACTTTAAAATATTTTTTTTTATACAGATTTTTTTTTAATTCGGCCGGATACCTATCCGGCCAAATAGTAATTATCCGGTGTTCGGCCGGATAGTATTAAGGCCGCCGGATAGGCCGGATAATTACCGGATATCTATCTCTAATATTTATCACACATAACTCCCGAAAACAATTCTAAGAAGTCATTGGTATGGGCCAGGAAATAAATCCCACGACTTCATGAATCAGAAGCGAAGAGCTCAACCACTGGACCTATGAGACATCTAAATAAAACATACTTAGGCCCGTAAGATCAATCACAGTTTAAACTATTTTACCTAGTTTAAACCTCATCTGTCGTTTATTTCGTAAGATCAATGCTAGATAAAACTCCAATAACAGTTTAAACTATAGTTTAGCTTACACCAGGTGATTTTGCCGTTTAAACCGTGGTCCGCCTAGTTTAAAAATGGCGGTCGTTTATCAGCTGACATCTGACACAACGATTGTGGGTTCATACATAGATTTAGCATAGACTACAATAGATGGCACATGTCAGGAAAAATTTACTAATAGCATCGAATCACTGACAGCGCTACCGCGTATATTAGATTTTGGGAACCGCGTATATTTTATTTACAATTCCACACATGAACATTAACTTTGTAAAAGTTAACGTTTTGAAGCGCTTTTTACGCACACATTGATAACAATATTAATAATATCTTGGACACAAATCACACAGCGCCCTTCACTTCTAAACTAAGCAACTAAATGCTTGTGCTATAGATACTACATAACGGATATTAATACATATATACTTTTCATTTGTAAATACATACTTAAAATACATAGAAAAACACCCAGACGCCGCACAAATATTCATTTTTGTCACAAATATTTGTGCTCGGGTGGGAATCGAACCCCCGACCTCCGTGCTGCAGCCGGTAGTTTTACCAATGCGCCACGAGGCCCGTAAGTCACTCACACATTAACAACCCATTTTTGGTCACGTTGTTTGGGTGACTATTGCCGATCTATTTTTCTTAAATCTATGGTCACACTATAAAACTTCATAAAAGAAAGAGAAAAAGAGTTTTTTTCACGAAATATGCCACAGACTATGTACAAAAGAGTGAATGATGAGCGAAATATGGACAATAAATAACCAAATGTTGCCATCTGTTGAAAATTAAACTTAGTTTACGTAATCTATCTCCATTTCGCTGTTGATCTTACGAGGCAGGTTTAAACTCTAGATTAAAATTTACTATAGTTTAGAAAATCGACAGTTTTAACTATGATTGATCTTACGGGCCTTAATAACATAACTTCCGAAAAGAAATTCGAAAAGTCATTGGTGTGAGCCAGTGTGAGGATTCGAACCCGCGACGTCTAGATTCCGAAGCGGGGTGATCAACCACTGGACCAATGAGACAACTGAAATAAATACTATTTTATTTAGACTAACGTAATACTAAAATATATACTACAGTAATAAAAATGATTTTCTTTAATAGTATTATCAAAATAAAGCAATTTGTAGCCAAAATATTCACATAGGTAAACGAATTGGCTTCGTAACAAAACGAGTCTGAATCTGACAGTCAATAAAGTGCTACTTACTGAACAAATTTCACGTATTCTGTCTAATGTGACAGCTACTTAAACGCTTAAGTAGCGCTTATATATTAGAGTGGTGGTTCAGTATTCGGGCTTAAGAGAGTTAATAAAAGAATTAACGATCAATTAGTATTCGAATAACTAGTTGACCCGGCGAACTTGTTTCGCATCAATAGTAATAAATGAGTAAATTAACTGCTGTCCCGCTATGTTAATACTGCAATATCTTCGAAAATATTCGTATAAATTGTATGCTGTGAAGGGCCAGGATCATCTATATTACATGCACAATCTATATATGTTACTTGATTGGGTGAAAATTAATGCTGTAATGTTTAAAATCGCTTCGTAAATAGGCCATTGTTTCTCGTAAAAAGTAAAAAAATAAAAATGCTCATTGTGGGTTATCCCTAAGAGATTGACATATGGCCTCGCTTTTAAAGGTGTATAATAATGTAGAACGTTGTTTTGATTTATCACTTAGGGTTCAGGCAGCGTTTACGATTAAAGTTCTAAATCTTGAAAATTATCACTTTTTTTAATACACTATACATGAATTATACACCAAAACCACCCCGTTGACACCCTATAACTATTAAAAAAAACCGCATCAAAATCAGTTGCGTAGTTTTAAAGATATGCGCATATAAGGGGACAGACAGCGGAAAGTGACTTTGTTTTATACTATGTCATTACAGACATCATTATGATGTCTGCGTAATGTTACTTAACGGACAAACGAGTTCCGTTTACATTAAGACATTTAATGACAGATAGTTAAGTGTAATTACGCGATTTAATTCAGTGTGTGATCAGTGGTCGCAGTATGCAGTCGTCAAAGGTTCGTCATTCAAATACTGTTTGTTGATATCTTTCTGTTGAATACGTAAATAATTTACGAAAAGTTTTCTTAAATTTTCGCCGATACGGTATGAGTTTTTTAATAATTATTATTTTCTATGTGTTGCCTTGCTGATAATATATTTATTTACAACATTTATATTTTGTCGCTATTGCGATGTATTTAAATTAATTTAGGAACATCTGAGGGTTTTTTATACGCTATGTAAAACGGTTAGTATAATTATTCATATTTAATAGTGGTAGAGCTACGCTACGCTGTTATAATTAGTGCATTAATAGGCATGCTCGACGGGTGAAATACCACAACTTATGAAAATATCAATGTAAAGTGGTTCATGCCGGATTTCGTTCGGTGAGAGAGTACGCTCCGGTACGCTATTGAAATATGGGTGTTCATGGCATTAAAACAAACTTTAGGATTATATCTCGTTTATTTATTAATTTCCCGACGTTTCGAACTCTTTACAGAGATCATTTTCACGAGTGATAAACAAAAAAAAAAAATGTTCTTCAATCTTTGTATTTGAGTAGGGTTCCAAGCCGCGAAACTACATCTTTTTTATGGGATAGGGAGGCAAACGAGCAAGCTGGTCACCTGATGTTAAGTGACTAGCGCCGTATATGGACACCAACAACACGCGTGACGGTGCACATGCGTTGCCGGTTTTGAGCAAGTAGGATAGCAAGGGAAGGGGAATAGAGAAAGATATGGGCCTGGGGATGCTTCTCTCGCCGAACGAAAACCGGGAAAAGCCACTTTACGTCGTATTTCACCTATCACGCGGGCTGGCCCATTTATGCGAACTGCGAGGCCCAAACACTGCTGTATACAGCAGACAATATGGTAATGTTACAATAAGATCGGTAACAATTGATAATCCTTGACAATGTTTATGTAAAATTGTACCAATGATTGATTTGTTTCAAATAATATGCACTTTTGATTCCTGACCTGAGATTTGGGCTGAAGTCATGTTGTAATATTAATTCCTGGATTAATGAATATTTAATGAGAGTAATAAGTCAATGACCATGTACCTAATTAGATTTTATTTATCACGGAGTAATTAATTGATCGCGTTCTTGTACTTTTTTAATTGTTCAGTCGAGTGAGAACACAATAGTATTTGTGAAGGATAGACGTCGCGGTGGTCGGCAGTTCGAATACCACGCTTCTGAATTAAACAGTTTCGATTTAAAATCTTGGTTCACACCAAGGATTTAATACCCCAGTTAGTTATAGAGAAGAAATGTTATATTTCCGAAGTCCATGAAGAAGTTTTTACGTTAGTAAATATCAAAGGACAATTTAAACAACAACATTAAAAAGATATTTAAAAATATTAAATATGATTTCAATTAACCATTTCCGGAGCTTAGCTCATCTTTGTTATGTATTGTAGAAACATAAATGGATATATAACTTGAATAGGTAGAAGTTTTCAAAGTTTTTTGATGAAAGCAGACCAACGCATTACACATACCGGGCTTAAGTCGAAAGGTTGATGGCACGTTGATGACATGGCCACGTCTCATATTCCTATTTTATAACAACATTTATTTACGTACGAGTATTTTACATAGGGAACTAGATAATTGCACAACACTGATTTTCACGACTGTTTATTTCTATTCGACCATTCGACATCGAATAACTTGTGACCCAGACACGTGATGATATGAGATTTTTCTACCAATTATCAGCACATCAGAACGTAGGTTAATGCAAATTTACAGCTTATTCGCTTCCATTCCGAGGTTTAGCGGTCTTTTAGTCTCATTCGAATGTACTAAGGTTTGCAGAAAAAGGTCAGAGTGAACCGTTCATCTAAGATTAGGTACAACAAAGAAGAACTTTGTCTTGACACATGCTTCATCTTTCATCATCTTTTCTTTTTGTTTGGTTTTCTTATCATTATGAGCGGCATCTTAGAGATCCTAGTTACTATACCTACTTATTGTTGGAGAACAAGTTATTTTCCTTATTTTTGAGTCTTGCACATTTAATAGGATACTAAGTGCTGATTTTCATTGCGATTAAAAATTAAATGATTGCCCATTGAATATCCGGACAGCTATTGAATTAACCTTCATACATACATAAACTAAGCCTGTATCCCATAAGGGTAGGCAGAGACTTTGGCTCTCCACAAGCTACGATCCTGACACACTTGTTTCTCCTCATCCACAGTATACATCTCATCATGCATTCACCTTAATTGATATTAAATAATGTTTTTTTTTTGTTATCTCTAAGCGGCGATTATATCTTGTTGATATGATATCCTTTTTTATCTAAAATAATATCAAATGTCCTTCTTTGACCTAATTGACCGTGACTTATCAGAGGACAATACCAAGAGAATGTATGAACGACTTTGATAAGTGTTATGAAAGTCAAAGAAAAAACAACAGTTTGAATAGAAACATTTTGTGTGCACATAATGCTCTCTGTCTACCCCGTAATGTATCATATAGTTTTATGGTACCAGAAGAAGCTATGTGATAATTTTCTGTTTAGTCATACTTTTATAGAGCCATTTTTCTATGTGTCCCTACCAACTGAAAAAAATCCCGTTAATTTCAAATCACCTAACTCTCTTTCTCATGTTCATGTTTCAAAACCCGTTTGAGGTTTTTTTTAAATGTAGATTTATAATAAAAAGCATCTTCGTAAGCATATTAAAGTAGTTTTTACGGGATGCCCATACAAACATACCCGAAGACGGATGTCTAAAAACCGCTACAGTAACAAACACCATCATAATAATCAATCCAGTAAAAAATGTGATTTCTTGGTCTAGTAAGTTGCTTTATCAAATTTTGCGTACCTAAACATTTTTATGTATGCTATTGAAATTCATCCGATACCGTGGTTGAAATGGGGTGGAAACTTTATTTCTTAGTTGATTAGCTTCAAAATCAAATAATATCAATACTTTGTAGTAATTTTGATTTGAAACTACATACATATATATACGTAACTTCACGCCAAATCCCTTGCGAGGTAGGCAGAGAGAACGGAGCGCCATAGGGCACGATTCTTACACACCTCACTCGCTTCGTTGACTTTCATAACTCTTTTCATGCACGCGCGTCGGTTTTTGAGGCTCCTAACATTACGTTCCTCCAGAACTTGTTCTATTTGATCATGGAATGTGTGTCTTGGCCGTCCTCGACTCCTACATCCATCCGCTTTTGCATTGTATATCTGCTTAGTCAATATTGCATCATCCATCCTTTCTACATGTCCGAACCATTAGAGCATGCACTTTCTTACTTTTACACCGACACTCTCTTTCAATCCGACTTCTTTCATTATAACCTTGTTTTCAACGCGATAAGCGAGGGTCACTCAAAATTACCATTTTAATTAATAGGCACATGGAATGAAATAATTCACTACAGTACATTAAAACTTTAATATCTTGAATTTACGCTATCACAACATTTTAAAACTTTATTTTAATTCTATAACGGAGCAAACTTGCTGGCGTGTCACTGATGCAAGTGAGCAACAAACGCCGCCTATGGAAACTTGAGCACAGATAGTGTTACAGTTGCATTGCCGGCTCTTACAGTGGGATATGGAAGGGGTCGGAGCTCTTAGAATATCTACGTAAAGTGGATCAAGCTGCGTTTTGTTCGGTGAGAGGAGTATCCGGAACAAATCTTCTGTGATACATTTCTCCCTTGAAGGTACTCCCACTCAACTGTAACACGGTTCGTGTTACGTGTCCATGAGGAGCGTTGGTCACATACCACCGGGTGACACTCTTGCTAGTTTATTTTTTTTATGGGATAGGATGGCAAACGAGCAGGCGTGTCACCTGATGGTAAGCAACCAACGCTGCCCATGGACACCAGCAATACATATAGTGTTACTGTTGCGTTGCCGACCTTTAAGAGATAGGGGATAGGAAAGGATGGGGAAGGGGGTGGGTCTCCGGATACCTCTCTCACCGAACGAAAAACGGCATGATCCACTTTACGTCGGTCTTCTGAGAGGTCGTGGTATTTCACCGGTCGAGCCGGCCCATTCATGCAGCGAACTGCTTGGCTCTACCGCTATGAAAATCCTTCCATCCCATAAAAAAAACAGTTCTGTCGCGGGAAAATGCTAGTATTTATGTTTATTATATAGCTAGTGTATAAAGTATTTAACCGTATTTATAAAATACTTACCGCCCCAGCAAACGTTCTGTTCCTAAAAATTAAGTTATTGATCAACAAATAAAAAGTAGGGGTTGGTCGTAGAGAGGTGAAAATTTCGGTTTGTATGTATTTTTGTATTCTGCTTCATAACAGAAAATAAGAAAACAAAAATTTATCGCCAAAAATAAAAATAAATAAGGGGTATGAAACATTTAAGGGGATGAAAAATAGATGTTGTCCAATTCTCAGAACTACCCGATATGCACACAAAATTTCACGAGAATCGGTGAAGCTGTTTCGGAGGAGTATGGTAACAAACACTGTGACACGAGAATTATATAGGTATACTAGCTGACCCAGCAAACGTTGTCTTACCGAAAAATAAATTTTAAAAAATAGGGGTTATTCGTAGGGGGTTGAAAATTTAGGGTTGCATGTATTTTTGTATCCCGTTTTATAAAAAAAATAAGAAACAGAAATATGTCGAAAAATTAAAAAAAAAATTGAGGGGTGGGCTACCCTTGTGATTTAGGGGGATGAAAAATAGATGTTGTCCTATTCTCAGACCTACCCGATACGCACACAAAATTTCATGAGAATCGGTCAAGCCGTTTCGGAGGAGTTCAATTACGCACATCTAGACTCGAGAATTTTATATATTAGATTACATTTCAGTATCAGCCACAAGGTCATACGAGGTCACCTAAATAACTACTTACTTCAACTATATCTCTTTATTATATCTATTATCGTAACATATAATTAAATGTATATCGCTGTAATATTACAATATCTATATATAAATAGATAAATCGATTACTTTCTTTCTTATGAATCATGGTAAGGTGAATTCAAGGACCCGCTGTTGTCGTGGTTGCAGACGGCTCCATAGAATTATAAGACGTTGTCAAGTCAAAAATAATATACAGATTCAAATTCTCTGCTGATTTATCATTAACTGTATATAAAGTCTCGGTAGTCCATTGGTCGAATCCTGGCTCACACCAGTGACTTTTCGAATTTCTCTTCGAAAGTTATGTGTGATAAATATTGATAAAATTTAAACTTTGTGCCCGGTATGACAATAGGTTCAGCATCAGCTGTTCTATTTGGGACGTAAACATAATAGCGAGACGAGGCTTAACAGCCGCTGCCTACACCTTCGGGTAGAAAAAGGCGTGAAGTTATGTTAGGTTTTTATAGCATACTAGCTGACCCGGCGAACTTTGTTCCGCATCAAAAGTAATAAATGAATAAAATTCTGTTTCATAAAAAGTTCAATTTATCGGCACGCGTTTTGGCGCGCAACGCAACTTCTATGTCCCGCTATGTTAATACTGTAATATCTTCGTAAATATTCGTTTAAATTACATCCATCTGTAAAGGGCCATTATGATCTATATTAAAACACAATCTATTTAGGACACTTAATGGGAAGAAAATTAATGCTGTAATGTTTAAAATCGCTTCGTAAATAAGCCATTATTTCTTGTATAAAGTAAAAAAATAAAAATGGTCATTGTGGGTTATCCCTAAGAGATAGACATATGCCCTCGCGGACTTTTTTGTAGACCTTTTAAAGGTGTATAATAATGTAGTACGTTGTTTTGATTTATCACTTAGGGTTCAGGCAGCGTTTGCGCTTAAAGTTCTAAATCTTGAAAATTATCACTTTTTTTTTACTACACTATACAATCAATATACATGAATTATAGATCAAAACCACCCCGTTGACATCCTCTAATTATTAAAAAAAAACGCATCAAAATCCGTTGCGTAGTTTTAAAGATATGCGCATATAAGGGGACAGACAGCGGAACTTTGTTCCGCATCAAAAGCAATAAATAAGTAAATTTTGGATATATCACTTTTTGTACACTTTGCGTAGTTTCAAATATTTAAGCTTATAAGGGGACAGATAGCAGAAAGCGACTTTATTTTATACTATGTAATAGTATGTAATGATTAGTATAGATGCCTCAGTGATCAGGAAATTAGATTTAAATTGATACATTTCGCAGCGATAAGAAGTTCACCGGGTCATGTTATTTTAATATATACAATGAGAAACGTTTTACATATAAACCTTGAATATATTTGTTATCGTCATAATATATGTGTGTATGTTTATGTTTTTCATGCCGCGTTTCGTTCGGCGAGAGAGGTACCCGGAGGCCAACTTCTCTTTCCCATAAATAAAATTTCTTTTTTTCTTTCTTTTGACTTTTCGAAATTCTTTTCCGAATTTATGTGTCATAAATATCGATGACTGACTGACTTTGTGCCCGGTGGCGAACCTATTGCCATACACCGGCCAAGTTATTGGCACGTAAACATAACGGCTTAACAGCCGCTGCCTACACCTTCAGGTAGAAAAGGCGTGAAGTTATGTTATGTAGTCTTTGGCAATAGAAAATGTAAATTGTTCAAACTTATAACTTAAATTAATTATGGTCGAACGTCGACCACTGGGCAACCACTAGTCCATATAAATATTCCAGGGTTATTTGAATACAATAATTAAACATGATTTTTTTTTTAAATGAAAAACGAATGAATGACATAGGAGGTCATGATAATTTATTTTATTAATTGTGTAATTGAGTTGAAAATTGCATTAGTAATTGAAGTGAATTGAAAATGAGCGAAAGAAAAACATATGGCTGACAAGCTTACACAGCACAACACCGAAAAATGGCGTGATAACCATTCAAAAATATGGGTCAACCTAAATGATCTTGGTAGGGGCGGGCAGCAGCGTCCCTGCGGTCTCCAACACGTCTGCCCAGCGTGGGGACTATGGGCAAAAACCTCCGATGAGAAAAGCGCGCTTACAACGGCCCCCAGTTCCCGGTGGTCCCACTATTCTCGGCCAAGGCAGCGGTCGTGGTAACGGTAGGACAGGGGGTGCGAAGAATCTCCGGGTTACGGCAGGCTGCCAAAAACAACTACTCGTGGCCACTTATAATGGACGCAGTCTTCGGCTGGACCAACACCTCACCGAACTCGAGGTAGAGCTGAGTTGCTTGAACTGGCATATTCTAGGGCTGTCTGAAGTCCGGCGATAGGGGGAGGACATGATAACACACACACAACAGTCAGGCAACTTACTCTACTTTCGGGAATGTGACCCGCTCTCCCAGGGGGGCGTCGGTTTCCTCGTTCACAAGGACCTCGTTAGCAGCGTTGTGGAGATGAGTAGTGTGTCGACCAGGGTAGCGTACCTTGTACTAAAACTCACCAACAGGTACACCCTGAAGGTAATACAGGTATATGCGCCGACCTCGACATACTCTGGCGAGATAGCCGAGGCGATGTACGAGGATATTGCAAAAGCAATACATGATACCCCCAAGGCTCACTACAACGTTGTTATGGGGGACTTCAATGCCAAAGTGGGAGTACAAGAACGCGGCGAAACGAAAGTCGGTCCATATGGCTTGGGGTGCCGAAATCACAGGGGCCAGATGCTGGTCAACTTCCTGGAGTCTGAAGGGCTTTTCTTGATGAATTCATTCTTCAAAAAGAGTCTCCACAGGAGGTGGACTTGGCGAAGCCCCGATTCTGTGACAAGGAACGAGATAGATTTTATCATTACGGATAGTAAGCATATATTTAGAGATGTCTCTGTGATCAACAGGTTCAATACTGGAAGTGATCACCGACTTCTTCGAGGCTCTCTAAATATTAACTTGAAAGCTGAAAGGACCCGGAAGATAAGGTCTATTATCCGACCTACGCCACTCCAAATAACCGAAACCGAGGAGTTCCAAATAGAACTTAAAATTGGTTCGACCTGCTGGAAACCACAGGCAACGCGGACGAAAAAGTCGACACTGTGGTCAACACGCTGAGGAAAGTGATGGGGAACTGCGGATGGACGTGTCGTCACCTCTAAGCCTGAGATTCTCGCCAGGTGACGAACTCTATCGAGCTGAATCGAGGTGTAAGACAGGGAGATGTCATAACTCCCAAACTCTTCACCAACGCTCTAGAGGACGTCTTCAAGACCCTGGATTGGACTGGACAGGGTATCAACGTGAATGGTGTGTACATCTCACATCTTGGGTTTCCCGACGACATCGTTGTAATGGGAGAGTCGCTGGAACAGTTAAGCGGAATGTTGCGCAGCCTAGACGAGTCCTCCCAGCGTGTCGGTTTTGGCATGAACTTGGACAAGACCAAGGACATGTTCAATGAATTTGTCGTGCCAGGACCGATAAGCGTCGAAGGGTCAGTTCTCAAAGTCGTAAACAAATACGTCTACCTAGGCCAAACTATCCAGTTAGGTAGACGAAACTTCGAGAAGGAGGCCGAAAGGAGGATTCAGCTGGGTTGGGCTGCATTCGGCAAACTGCGTCGGGTCTTCAGCTCGCCTATACCGCAATGTCTGAAGACCAAAGTCTTTGACCAGTGCGTCCTACCGGTGATGACCTACGGTGCCGAAACGTGGACACTCACGGTGGGGCTAGTCCACAAATTTAAAGTCGCTCAGCGAGCTATGGAGCGGGCTATGCTCGGGGTATCTCTGAAGGATAAACTCAGGAATGAGTATATCCGCCAGAGAACTGGGGTGACCGACATAGCTCGCAGAATAAGCTCGCTGAAGTGGCAATGAGCTGGTCATATCTGCCGAAGGACCGACGGTAGATGGAGTAAGAAGGTCATTGAGTAGAGACCGCGTCTTGGTACGTAGCGTAGGACGCCCACCAGCCTGATGGTCAGACGACTTCAGAAAGGCTGAAACTCGTTTATATGTTTTACAAATCTATTCATGTATTATTGTTTTCAGATGGACAACAGTTGTGACTGTGAATACGGCGTGCGTGATAGGGAAGGATTCCCTGCTCACTACGACAATTGTACTTTCACCTGGAATAAGTTACATCCAGCAGAAAAATGTCCCAAGTTAGTGTAATCTTTATCTATACGACCAACCATTTTTTTGTTCGCATGTGTTATATGATGAAACATTCAAATTGACAATATGGTTATATATGAGCTGATTATCTTTAATTGCCGGTTTATTAGTCTCGGTGGTGCACTGGACACTTGACATTATTTTGGAGGTTATATTTAACTGGCAACTTAGTGGCCGTTGTATAGCAATGGGTTCCGCCACCATATTTGAGACGTGTACTACTTTGGGTTGTAAAAGGTGTGAAGTTATCTATGTAATTATATATGTTTAATACGCTTATTTGAATACAGGAACAAAAACGGAACGATACGTCTATTGAACGATCACCTGAAAATGTTGGACCAAGACATTCTATATCATTTGGGTCTGGACACAGTCGGCTACAACCTTCCGGCGATGTTTGGTGATGTCAAAGTAAGTCTCTATTGATTTAATCAACGTCCTTAATTTGATTATCTCAAAAGGAAAACTTCTATTGATTGGATATTGCATTTGACAAGAGTCCTCAATTTGTTTTAATTGTTATCAATTTTAGGCTAAATTTACTCTTTGTTGTATGTCGTTTCCCCTGTGTAGTTTTATGTTTTTCTTTTATGGAATTCAATTTATTTATTTTTTATTTTATGGGATAGGAGGTCAAACGAGCAAGCGTGTCACCTGATGGTAAGCAACCTACGCCGCCCATGGACACCAGCAACACATATGGTGTTACTGTTGCGTTGCTGACCTTTGAGGGAGTGGGATAAGAAAGGATGGGTAAGGGGGTAGGGCCTCCGGGTACCTCTTTCACCAAACGAAACGCGGCATGAGCCACTTTACGCCGATCTTCTGAGAGGTCGCGGTATTTCACCGGTGGAGCCGATTCATGCAGCGAACTGCTTGGCTCTACCACTGTTAAAACTAAGACTACGTGATGCTCCAAATAACGGCAATCAATCCCTGAAAGAACGAAATTAATCCATCTAATAGTCTCGTGTATTCAAGAGGACAAACAGACTGATAAAAAATAATTTTATGTGGATCATATAACTGCCTGTATAATTACTTTAAAAAAAATATAATTGTGAAAAAACGAGTCCGTAGTCCTTCCAACAATTCTTATTTATATTCTTCACAAACTATTGTACGATGTTTTTTTTCAGTTCGTATGCATGGGCGGAACCAAGCAGCGAATGCGGCAGTTCGCGCAGTACATGACTGAGTTACTCCAATTGCCGAACAGGAATGAGAAGCTGGTAAACTTGACGAAGCACTCACAGAGATATGCCATGTACAAAGTTGGGCCTGTGTTATCAGTAAGCGTGAGTACTTCTTGGTTTTTTTTTAAATTATATCAATAAACACAGCGCCATCTAGTTTCCGAGTCAAGCAACTAAATAACTGTAATAAGAAACTAGATAAGGTAAACTATTGTTTTTTTGTAAATACGTATTTATAATAATATAGATGCTCATCAATACTCATCACGATTAATCTCCTGGTCTTCATGGATCTATACACCTGTAACAGTTTTTACAGATGTGGTTTTACAGTTTGTTTGCCTTTTTGTACGTACTTAAAGTAAAGATTTTACTACTTATAGTAGTAAAAGTATATAATTATACTACTTATAGTAGTATAAGTTATACTTAAAGAACGAAAAATTGTACTAATTATTTTAGTATATTCTTGCAGCACGGTATCGGTATACCTTCAATGACGACCCTTCTCCATGAGGTTATAAAACTACTGCACTACGCTAAAGCGAGGAACCCCATCATCTTCAGGATTGGTACCAGCGGTGGTTTGGGTGTGCCGGCTGGTTCCGTAGTAGTCACGTCTTTTGGACTTAATGGCGAGTTGGAAAAGAATTACAGTATCGTGAGTATTTTTCTATTTTTTTTCGTCCCAAAACTACAGGATTTTGTCCAAATTGCACCAATGATAAAAGTTAGTATTGTTAATGAAATATTTGCAATATTTGAAAAATTTAAAATTTACCTGATTTTATTTTTCTCATTCAAGAAGTCGTGTGTTCGAATCCGGGCTCACACCAATGACTTTTCGTAATTCTTTTCGGAAGTTAAGTGTCATAAATATTGATGACTGATAACTTTGTGCCCGGTATGGCGATAGGTACCTATTCTATTTGGGACGTAAACATAACGTCGAGGATTAACACCCACTGTCTACACCTTCGGGTAGAAAAAGGCATGAAGTTATGTTATGTTTGTTAATAAATTATAAAATTTTAAAAATTATTAGTGACTAAATATTAAAAATATACATGCATAAATTCACGCTAAGTCCCTTGCGATGTAAGCAGAGAGAAAAGATAATAAATACTTTTGTAAATAAATATTTTATTTATCTTATAACATTTTAGCCAGTTCTTGGTAAGATTCGTAATCTACCTGCACTACCGGACACGAGATTGTATAGAGAGGTTTACTCGTTGTCTTCAGTTGATGATGACGGCTTCCAGACATATATCGGTGGTACCATGGCTGCTGATGATTTTTACATAGGTATGTTCTCTTCTCTTGCTAATTATGCAGCACTTATAACTAATTACATAGATCAATTGAAATTAATAGAATTTAAGCATAAAGATACTATCTAAATTATTAAATAATAACTAGCTGACCCGGCAAACTTTGTGCCGCATCATCAAGTGTTTTACAGCGTTTACAATTAAAGTACTAAATTTCTATTACTCTTTCGTACCGTGGGCCGGAGTTTGTGTGTATGTCCGGGAGGATATCTGTGCTCGGCAGTCTTGAAGGAAGGGACCTATCGACCCTCTGGCTGAGTGTAGATAGCGACGACCACCGCGGCATCTACGTATGTCTTTATAGGTCCCATAGGGGTAATACCGAACCAGACTCACTCATGGACCACGCACAAACGGCTGCAGATTCCGTACTTTAACAGGGCCCATCGGTGATTTCAATGCCCATCACACGGATTAGCTTGGATCACGCACTACTGATCACGCGCGTAGATCTGTCCATGACTTTGCTCTAGCATATGATCTAACACAACTGGTTACTGCGCCCACGCGAATCCCAGATGTTGATAATCATATATCTTCCCTGTTGGCTCTTCTGCTGACCTCCCACCCGGACGGATATGTGGTTTCTGTAGACGTCCCTTTGGGTCCTGCGGACCATTGTCTGATAAGGAGTACGGTGCCACTCACGTGCCCACTTTGACCGCTTATTGCAAGCCTCCGCCGTGTGTGGCATTATAGGTCAGCAGACTAGGATGGGATGCGAAATTTCTTCGCGTCCAACCCATGGGGGCAGGTTTGCTTCTCGCCAGATGATCCTGACGTCGTTGTCGACTCTGACGCTGATGTGGTGCTGCAGGGAATGGAGCTCTTCGTTCCATCCTCATTGGTGCCAATCGGCGGCATATCCCAGCCCTGGTTTCATCGCCTTATCCCATCTGAAAGACCGGCAACGCTGATGTGATGCCCTTGTAATTGCAAACGCCATGGGCGGCGGTGATCGCTTTCCATCAGGTGACCCGCAGGCTCGTTTGTCCTCTTCTATCATAAAAAACGAAAATTATCACTTTTTATTAGTGTCCGGCCGGAAGTCTATTTTTGGCCGAAGCCGAAACCGATTAATCGGCAATATCCACAACCTTCGGCCGAAACCGAAGTCGAAGGCTTATAAACTCCTCGTATTTTCATATATTTGTTAAATATTATCCACAGCTAAAGAAGAATATCGGCGTAAAGTGGCTCGTGCCGCTTTTCTCTCTGTGAGGGAGTTATCTGCAGGTCCAACTCCTTCCCTTCTCCCCTCGCCATCCCAGTTACAACGCCATTCCTATCACACCATGTAAGGTAAACGCAGCTATCAACGACCCATCAAAAATCTGAAGTTATTACCGACCTATAAAAGTAATTCGAAATCTAAACGTTTCCAGAACTATTCTAGCTATAGGTAGGCAAAGTTATACACGAATTTATTACTTGAGCATCGTATACTTCTACGTCAGTGTGAGTAATTGTGCAAAAAAGAGATAAAATACGTGGTAGCGTGGACGCAGGACGTGTCGTACTGTTCCCTTGTTCCTTCAGGTAAGTACTGTGACTTATCTATTTAAGACATTCATACAAACAAATGACGTCTATACTTTATTTTATATTACTAAATGTATTCACTTAAGTGTCAACTTTTCATTTCTTACTACATTTTATTAATAAAAAGTAATTTGAAACGATAAAACTTTAAATTAAAATGGGACGGTGTTAGCTTCACCAGTTTAAGTCGTGGCAGTTATCAACGACCCATAAGTCGGCAATGGCAGCAACGTAACTTTTCGTTTCAATTTTCTTTTATGTTATTATATCACACTAACACAAGTGTTTTTATGGACCAGTTTAAATCTAAGCTATACGTCTTTATAAAAATCTATTAGCGACTAAACTTTTTTGTCTAGTGTTTACCTTTTAGCGTTGTCAATTTAACCAAAGTTATGATATTTTTCGATGTTCGAAATCAAATAGTTACAGTAATAAATCATTGTTTTTTTGTTTAAAACAGTGTGCATTTGTTCATATTTTTTATGACATTAATCAATTATAATTTATTTTATAGTCCGAAGGTCAAATAAATTAAAATAACCATTTTTTTATGAGTCGGTAATACAATTTAGGTTTATACTTACATACTTTATTACCGACCCATGTGGGTCGGCAATAGCAACTATAAGAAGCTATTACCGATCGACGATCGTATATAGATTATTTAGTTTCTCATCTACTTTTATGACATAATAGGCGCCTATTAATAAATGCTACTTCATGGTTAAATTATCATAAAACATAAAATTATATTTTTTTCCAGAAATATGGAGCCACAAAAGCGGCGAAAAGTGTACAGTAAAACACAACTAGCCGAAGCAATCAAAGCAATTAATGACGGAACAAGTGTATATGAGGCATCAAAAAGGTTTAATATTCCTAAAACTACATTACGAGACAAACGGGACGGGAAATATAAGAATGAAATTTGCGGAGTTCAGCCGGTTCTAAATTTAAGTGAAGAAAAACAGATTGTAGACTGGATTCACTACCTTGGCAAGATGGGATTTCCAGTTACAAAAGAACAATTATTAGAAGCAGTGGCTAAGCTAGTCCAAAACTTAAATCGTCCAAACCCTTTTAAAAATGGTATGCCTGGCAGATATTGGTTTGAGAATTTTATAAATAGACATCCAACAGTATCTAAACGCGTTGCACAAAATCTTCCTTCAAGCCGAAATCAAGTCACAGAAGCAGCTATACGTGCATGGTTCGATAGAGTGAACAATTATTTTATGACAAATAATCTGCATGATGTTTTAGCAGAGTGTTTAACTGTGACGAAACTGCTTTCTTTTTATGCCCAAAAGAGAAAGAAGTTTTGGTTAGCAGAGGTAGCAAACGAGTGTATAATCGTGTTGCTAGTGCTTGACTGTGCTTGTGAATGTTTCAGCTGACGGAAATCTAGCACCTACAATGATACTTTTTCCGTATAAACGTATGCCAAAAAATCTTGTACCTACAATACCTCGTGGATGGGGGACTTGGTAACACGGAGTCGGGTTGGATGAACACAGAAGCATTTTATGAATATATAACCAATAATAACCAACTGCTTCTATCCGTGGCTTGTAACAAATGAAATACCATTTCCAGTAGTTTTGTTTTTGGATGGTCACACATCTCACATATCACTTCCACTATCAACATTCTGTAAAGAAAAAGCAATCATCCTGGTAGCTTTACTTCCCAACTCTACACATATACTTCAGCCGCTTGACGTAGCTGTTTTCAGACCAGTCAAAGGAACATGGAGGACTGTTGTGCATAAATTCAGAATTCAAAATAACTATGCCAAGCTTAAACGCACTGATTTTGCTCCGGCAGTAAAAAAATGTTTTGACCAATGCCTTAAGCCTGAAACCATACAGAGCGGATTCTTTGTTGTGGATTATATCCATTTGATGCATCAAAAATAAACTACTGTAAACTGTTGCCAAATTTAAAGCATACAGAAGACAAACATATATCCACATCTGAACATGCAGAAAAATTTAAGCATGATTTCGAGGCTAGATTGTCACCTATAACCTTAAAAAGTTTTAAAGATTCGGGAGGCCAATGGATGGGAGATCCAACTTATAAAAAGTTATTCGAATATTGGAAAAAAATTAGCCCCAAAAACGCCATAAATCAAGAGAGTGAAAGTATTCTGCAATTAGGGGAATCAACACTAAATTTATTTATTTTATTTATTTATTACTTTATTGTACACCATTTAATTACAATATATATGATTTACAACAATTATACATTTACTTATTGGTTATACAATGGGCGGTCTTATCGCGCACGGCGATTTCTTCCAGACAACCATTTAGAGAGATGTTGTGGTAGAAATAAAGGGCAGTGTGGTGCACAAACGAATTATATATACATACACACAAAATAATATAAATATATTTTACATATCCATAAAACAGAATAGTACAATATATAAAATAATAAATATAACATAAACATAACAAAACATAACTTCACGCCTCTTGTTACCCGAAGGTGTAGGCAGCGGCTGTCTAGAACGTCTCGCCGTCATGCTTACGTCCCAAATGGAATAGATGGCGAACCCATGCCATTCCGGGCACTAAGTTTGTCAGTCATCGACATCACACACAACTTCCGAAAACAATTTCGAAAAGTCATTGGTGTGAGCCAGCATCTGGAATCGAACCCGGACCTCTGGATTAGAAGCCGTGTGCTCGACCACTGCGCCACCGAGACTGCAGACCGAACATAAAAAAAACACAATATACACATATAATAACAGTCTACAAATTATAAACATTAACAGTTGAATTAAATAAACTTAAATATGTAATGACAGTATTTATAGTGATAGATAATGCTCTTTTAAACGAGTCTTGAAGGTGTATAGGGATTTGGACTGTCGAATGGAGAGAGGTAATGCGTTCCACAGGAGAACGGCTTGCACGGTGAAGGACTTCTCCATGAATCGTGTCGAATGCACTGGGATCCTGAGCTTCAGGCTCCCCGACGATCTGAAAACACCAGTGTCTGTACTATGAAAGTACTTGAAGCGTGCCTTGAGATAGGGGGGAGTATGAGGATTAAACAAAATGTTATAGAGAAGAGAGAGGATATGAGTATTCCGGCGAAGGCGAATGGGTAACCACTTGAGTTTAGTGCAATATTCTGAAATATGATCATATTTCCGCAATCCAAATATGAATCTTATACAGACATTTTGTAGCCTCTCAAGCTTATTAAGTTGGTCTTCAGTGAGATCAGGATAGCTGACATCGGCGTAATCTAGGATGGGGAGAAGAAGGGATTGCGCAAGGTTAATTTTAGTAGCAACTGGAAGAATATTCCGCAATCCGCGCAAAGAGCCCACAGAAGCAAATATTTTACGGCTCAGTTCTCGCAGCTGAGGTACCCAAGACAAGCCTCCATCTATGAAAATGCCTAAGTTTTTTACATAATCGCTGTAGGGAACCGCCTGGCCATCGCAATAAATTGTAGGAATTAGAGACCAGATTATTTTTGCAGTAGTCCTAGGACTACCGATGATTATAGCTTGACTCTTATTTGGATTAACTTTGAGTCCAAAGGATTTGCTCCAGTCACAAATTCTGGTTAAATCCTTGTTCAAATTTGTTACTGCATCCTGTAGCGTATTAAGTGAAGTCTGTGTGTAGATTTGTAAATCATCAGCATAAAGATGGTAGGAAGAAAGTAATTGATTTGTGATAGAGTTAATAAAGACCGCGAAAAGCAAAGGAGATAGAACGCCACCCTGAGGAACGCCAGCAGATGTGGTGCACCAGGTAGAAAAAGTATATTCTACACAAATTCGCTGCCGACGTCCGAACAGGTAACTGCGAAACCAGTCAATGACGATTGGAGATATGTTAAGGGAGCGCAACAAAGCCAACAAAACATCAAAATCCACACAGTTGAAGGCATTGCTGAAATCAAGCAAACCGAGAATAGTGACCTTGCCCTCTTCCATGCCCGACCTTATATCGTCCGTAATATGAACCAAGGCTGATGTGGTACTATGTCCTGGGCGAAAACCAGACTGGAGAGGATTTAAGATATTTGAATTGGAGAGGAAAGCACTAAGTTGACTATGGATAAGATGTTCAAGGACTTTAGAGAGGAAAGGGAGAATAGATATAGGACGATATTCAGAAAAAGAAGAGGGATTGGTTTTCTTGGGAAGAGGGGTGATTTGAGCTTCTTTCCATGATAATGGGAAGACACCGTTGGAAATAGAGTAGTTAAGGATATGCGTAATGATAGGAAGGATTTCGTTGAGAATAGGAAGGATCATATTACGGCCGATACCGTCGTTACCAACCGCGTTAGATGTTATCTTCATTATACTCCTCTTAACATCACAAGCCGAAAATTGACTAATAACAAATTCAGGATAATCAGGAGTAGGAAGAGTTGAAAGATAATTTAAGGTATTAACCTTTTTAGTCGGTTCAAAGTGACAAGAAGAAGTGAAGTGTTGATTTAACAAATCAATATTTAAATTTGCAGGTAATGAATTATCACGTGGTTTTCCAACTCCTATTGATTTCAGGAACTT
The DNA here is from genome assembly GCA_905147225.2 of Euproctis similis. Taxonomy (NCBI): domain Eukaryota; kingdom Metazoa; phylum Arthropoda; class Insecta; order Lepidoptera; family Erebidae; genus Euproctis; species Euproctis similis. Next base: position 22,616,750 of record LR990106.1, read on the forward strand.
CCATACTTTCGCTGGATCTCCATTTTGGACCGAAGAGTGAATATGCTGGCGTTGAGAATTCCTACACATCTTATTGCAGCGATTTCTGATTAAAACATATCTTTCCCAATTCGAGGTGTTAGGTTTCCGTTTATATTTTGCTAGTGCCTTGACTTTTAGTGCCATTACAGCTTTTATTTCATCTGTCAGCCACGGTGATGGCAGATGTTTGAGTTTAATAAGTCGTATTGGAGCATGTTTGTCATATAGACGGATTATTGTTGTGGTAAATAATTTAACTTTAATATTGATGCAATCAGCTTCTAACAGTTCTTTCCAGTCTAGACTTGACGCATCTCTGTGAAGATCATCAGAGTTTATACTACCAAAACTACGACGTAGAAGAGTTCGGTGTTTGGGTTTTGGTGTACGGATCTGGTAGGAGAGGAAGAGGAGATCGTGATGGGAAAAGGAGTCTGCCGGAAATTGTCCGTGTTTTGCAACAAGATGAGGTGAAGCCACTATCATCACGTCAATTAAAGAAGGTTTACAGTTTGGTAGGTTATGAGTAGCATTCAGTGGAAGAATGGAAAGGTTATTGGAGTTGAGAACAGAGCGAAAACATGAGGACCGAGAGTCATTCTTAAGGAGACAAGTATTAAAGTCACCCATTATGATAATATGATTATAAGAAGGAATAAGTTCTTCGAGAAGGAGTTCAAAGGAGGAGAAGAAATTGACGCGTAAGGATGGGCTGTAATATACGCCGAGGAGAACTTTGGAATGGTTAAGAGTTACTTCTAAAAAAAGATGCTCGCCAGCATTGGCTGGGACTGGTTGGGGAGAAAGGCTGATTATAGAAAAAGGAATTTGTTTTCGGAGATAGATAGCGACGCCTCCTCCATTTCTGACGGTACGGTCGTTCCGAATCAAAGTGAAACCTGGCAGAGTATACGATACCGTTGCTAGACACGGCTTAAACCAAGATTCAGAAACAAGTATGGCGTGAATATTGTTAGAATTAAAAGTTGTCAGCATATCAGGGAAATGAGCCGGAATACTTTGGGCATTGAGGTGAACGACATTAAAATTTGCAGGTACATCGGAGAACTGAGAATCAAGAAACTCGCCAAGACTTGGTACGCTAACGAAACTCGCATCATCACTACTTAAAGACAAGAAGTCTTCGGAGTCACAGTTGCTTGAAGTTGACATGGGCATAATATAATATAGACAATATTATTATGTAGAAGAGATAAATCTAAAATATGTAATAATATATATATGTATATGCTATAGAAAGATAGTATATGTTAATAGGTAAATAATGTATATAATATAATAACTATATTTACTATATAAATACTAGTATTTCGTCTGCCGGTTGTGTCAATATAAAAATCTTACAAATAAATGTGTAGGTACATTAAACGCCCTACAAAAGAAAAATAAAATAAAAACAAACACCTAATTACACAATAACAGTCGCCAAACGCCAAATAATAATTTTGTGAATGAAACGCCAGATATATCTGAGGCTATCCTAAATTTTGATATAGTTGGTGAGAGTAATGAGCAAGGTTCAGCAGTATTGGGAGAAGAGGCATCCAACTTATCCTTATTTATTGAAAAACCTCTACCCTCGTCGCCTACTGTATACTTATTGACTGTACAAGATGAGTTCAACCAGTTTCAGCAGACATCTACTACTCAACAAGATAATTTACTTCTACCATTTACCAACAAGTTAACACCCTTGTCCACTTCAATTCTTGCACCAGAAAATAATACTTCAATCGAAATAACCGCGGAGCAGCTACAAACACTTCAGAAGTATACACACCAGAAAATGCAACCAAAGAGGCCGCTCCAAAAACAAGTGGTAGCTCTGCTATTCCCACACCATTTAAGAATTATGCGACACCTTTCAAAAATTATCTTTACTTTCCGAAAAATAATATCGATAATAAAAAGAAGACATTAAATAAAAAACTCACGCCGACAGTAGCTATATCTGATGAGTTTATGGAATACCAAAGGAGAATTATAAAAGAAAAAGAAGATAAAGAAAATAGAAAAATAAAAAGAAAACAAGAAATCTTAGAAAAAAGGGAAAAAAAAGAATTATTGAAGAAAACAACGACCTTAAAGAACAAAAAATCTCAATCTCAATAGCAATATCCTAGAGTTTGAAATCCTTTAATTAAATATATATTAATAGTATTATGTTGATTAATTTAAAAGTTTATAATTATTTAGTTCATTACTAAGAAGTACTCATTTGTTTTATTAAAAATAACTATAATAAAAAAATACGAATATATTTGCATTTTTATTTTATTTTATTAAGATCGGTAATCATCATCATCACTAGCTTCTATACATTCCATTGCTGGAAAAAGGCCTCCTCTCATATACGATCGGGAATAGCTGCATAAAAATCGTTAATAGCTTCACAGACGTTTTTATGGGTCGGTAATTGCAACAATCGACTAAGTCACATTGTAAATTATTTTTTACATGATAATCCTTTATTTAAATTTATTTGATTCAATAAAAACATTTTTTATACATAACACTAGCATATAAAATGAAACTATAAATCTTTAGAGGAACCAGTATACTAAAAAAATATGGTTGATTTTAAAATTGCCTTAGAGGGGTCGTTAATACCTGCGTTTACCTTATCACAATTTAATTGATAAACACAAATTCAAAGCAAACCACTGAGCTAAATGCAGTCCGGTCCGTCAGTCACTCAGTCTTTCGTAACAGTTCGTTTAATCCCGACAGTTCTCGGACCTTCGGCTTCGGTCTCGCCGAAGATGGATTTTTGGCTGAAGGTGGCCGAAGCTGAAGCTTCGGTCAGACACTACTTTTTATTAACTACTACCTGACCCGGCGAACTTTGTTTCACCTCAAAAGCATCATATGAGTAAATAAAAGATTTTTTCTAAAAAAATCTCGTCAAAATCGGTCCAGCCATTAGCCAGAACAATCAGACAGACAAAAATTTTTAAAAAAGGTTATTTTGATGTATATACAGTATATACATGTATTTCGTAAAAAGCGGTTGTTTCAATTTGACAAACAGACACTCTGATTTTATTTATGAGTATAGTTGATTGGCTAAGAAATATTTATTATTTTACATTTTACTTTTAACACTGGCAGAGCCAAGCAGTTCGCTCCATGAATGGGCCGGCTCGATCGTTGAAATACCCCGACCTCTTGGAAGATCGACGATCAGATGGCTCATGCCGCGTTTCGTTCGGTGAGAGAGGTACGCGAAGGCCCACCCCTCTTCCCCATACTTCCCTATCCGCTTTCCCTTCCCTCAAAGGTCGGCAACGCAACAGTAACACTATATGTGTTGCTGGTGTCCATGGGCGGCGTTGGTTGCTTACCATCACGTGACACGCCTGCTCGTTCGTCTCATAAAAAAAGGATCAGTTCAATTCCAGACATTAAAGTATTTCAACGCCAGTTGGTGGTCTTTCCTTCGCCAGGTCGCCAGGTTATCCGACCTGGACTCGGCCCAGCACACGCTGGAGGTCTGCCCGGCCTGAGCTGCCGAGCGCCGAGTCCTGGTCGACGGGATCGGGCGAGACTTGTCCCCGCCGGCGTTGATCGCGGCAATGCTGGCGGGAGAGGAGGAGTGGAGGGTCGTGGTCTCCTTCTGCGAAGCAGTCATGCTCCAGAAGGAGGCCACCGAGCGGGTTCGGGAGAGAGCCTATTCCGCTCGAAGGCGGCGGTGGCGAGCTCAGTGATCGCCGCCGCCGACGGGCCGCGAGGGCGCACACCCCGAGGGTGCGCCCGGGTCGCGGCCGGGGAAGGATGACCCCCCGGTGCCGCCGGGGAGGGTCGTCGGCGGCGCCGCCGGCCGCGCGCCTTTTTACAGTGCGTGGTCGGAGCCGTCCCGCCCGGGGGAGCCTCACCAAGGCTCCCCAAGGATGAGCACCCCTCGTGACAGGAGGGGGGCGACGGCGGGGTGGACCAGAAGGCTGAAGCACTGTCCTGGGCCACCCCAACGCCGGAAGAAGGCCGCCGCGAGGTTTACTGTTTTGGGAGTCCCACACTACCCCCAGCCGTTCCCAGGCGGGGGCGTGCAAAAAGCATTTCCTAGCGTAAAAAAAAAGAAAAGGTAGCCAGCTTATGTTGCGAAATGAATACTTGTAATTTATTGATCCGCTCTTGAGTTTCACGATGAGGAAGTTGGTCTGATCAGTGAGAGATGACTCACCACACGCTTTTCTCTATAGTGGATGCCATCTGAACTAATAAACTATTGTCACCTTCAACAACTTTGACAAGATTGGCATCCCGTTGCTGGATAATTGCTCTGCGATATCGCCTCTGCGGTACTTGCGCCATACTACTGCATGATTTATTTAAATTTTAAAACAGTTTTTAGTTTAAAAGTAACTTATATATAACCAATATTTATATAAAATAATTGTAAATTGCAATACATAAAATATATTACAGTGACATGACACAACAACTTTTGACGTTTGATTGAAATTTTAAATTTCAATATTCATACGACACTGACCAACGTTGGACCTTTCTACTAACAATGAACTTTATTTAAGATATGTTTTTAAAGGTCAAATTGTCTTGTGTGTCAAAGTGTAAACAAAGCGTTTGTATGGGAAAATAAAATTGTATTTTTTAGTATTTTACTCGCAATTTATCCCTATTTTCTCTTTCCTATGTGTGATTCCTGGCTCTAAGCTACCTCTCCACCAATTTTCAGCGAAATCTGTATGGCCGTTCTTCAATTATAAATGTTCTAACAAACACGACTTTCTTATATATTTATAATATTATTATTCATGAATTATAATGCAAACCAGCCCGTTGACACCCTCTATCTATAAAAAAATCATATATATAATTCATGAATGACTGGATGATGCAAGTTTGACTAAGCAGATATACAATGCAAAAGCAGATACATGTAGGAGTCGAGGACGGCCACAACACACATTCCATGACCAAATAGAACGAGTTTTCAGTGGGGTCTGACAGCGGAAAGCAACTTTTTATAATCTGCTTTTGCATTGTATATCTGCTTAGTCAAACTTGGATCATCCAGTCATTCTACAAGTCCGAACCACCTTTCGTGCTCACTCTGCCATACCCAACTCTCGCTTCCATAAGTTAGGGTAGGGATAAGTATTGTATTATGATCGGCTAGCTAGGCCTTCTTGCTAGGTCCCGCCAGGTTTGGCACTGCGTGATGGGTAGGCGCGGGGCTGATCAGTGCCTGTCGCTTGCGGGGTACGCCCTAGCAGCCGGCACGGCTGAACTTGATTCGGTCAAGATTGCGTCCCACTGGAACGGCAGCGCTCTTGACATTACCCCCAACAAATATGTACAAAACATGTTATTTTGATTTACGTAACTTATATATTCATAAGTATGGAAAAAAGCGGTTATTTCAATATAACAAACAGTCACTTCACATTATATGTTTATCATCATTACATAGTATAAAACAAAGTCACTTTCCGCTGTCTGTCCCCTTATATGCGCATATCTTTAAAACTACGCAACGGATTTTGATGCGGTTTTATTAATAGTTAGAGCCATTCGAAATTTAGATTCAGAAGCGCAAGCGGTCGGTCGGTCTGTCAAGCCGTTTCAGAGGATTTCAATTCATCAACTTGAACTTTATTTATTAGAATATAAAATTATTTCAAAGAAACAAAATACACTTTTTTATTGGTGTCTAACAATGTATAGATATGTATTGAATTAAAAAAAAACAGTATTTAGTCTTAATACTTGAAGAAAAATACAAGTCGAAACTGTATGTTAAAACTTCATAATAATAACTCAATTACTTTATGAGATTTATCATTTGGAGTAGCCAGTAGACATTAAGAACCTAGAATCGTATAGTAAAAAATAATATCTAGAATCTAGAAGACTAAGGTAATGTTTAACATAACATAACTTCACGCCTTTTTCTACCCGAAGGTATACCTTAGGGGAGTTTTACGTCCTAAATAACAGGTGGCTAACCTATTGCCATACATCGGGCACAAAGTTTTCATACATCGATATTTATCACACATAACATCGGAAAAGAAATGACCTTGACCTTAGAATCTGGAAGAATAAAGTAATGTTTAATTTAGCTATTTTTCTAAGCAATTAATTTATATCAATAACTACAATCTTTCAGGACAAGCTCGCTTGGATGGACCATTTTGTGATTACACTGAATTCGAGAAACTTGAGTTCCTGTCAAACCTAACGAAACTCGGTGTGAAAAATATTGAGATGGAAGCGACCGCTTTCACTGCCTTCACCAGAGCAGCAGGGATCCGAGCTGGTATTGTGTGCGTCACTTTCTTAGACAGGCTACAAGGCGACCAGGTACGTACAACTACCGCTAGATGGCGCTTATACAAACTCCAGTCAGGTTCCATTTTCATTCATTCCTACATTTTGTAGTTTGATGACAAGATTCGATTGAAATTTTCCGGATATCATCAACTTTTTGGGCTTTTCGTCTCTGCAAAAAAAAATGTTATCAATTTGACTTCCTTTAGTTGACATGGTTTCTCTTTATTCCCAATTTACATTTTGGTAAAATTCATTGAATTGACTGATTAAATACTAATCACTAAAACTAGACCATTAAAGGATCAGGATATAAAGCTACCATTCTAAAAGTATTTTTCAAAGTCTGTGGTAAATAGTGTTTATTAGAGTATTAGAGGCGTTAATGTACGCGTGAAATTTGTAATAGTTAAATAGTGACGAAAAACAGAACGGGGAAACTGTTATATATTTTGCCTTAACACTTCCTGGAAACGTCAAACACAATCTCGCAAAACCGACTGACAGATTTGAATTTGAAATTGGGGACTCGTTTTCTGTACGAGGTGTTTCATCTCCCAAGATACCTTCGATTGGGTGGTAAATCCGTAAATCCGTTGCTAAAAAATAGCGATCTCGATGGTCCAGTGGTTGAGCACCTCGCTTCTGAATCTAGAGGTCGCGGGCTCGAAACCTCACACTAGTTCACACCAATGGCTTTTCGTAGTTCTTTTCGGAAGTTATGTGTGAAAAATACCGACCACTGAAAACTTTGTGCTCGGTATGACAATAGGTTCACCACCAATTCCATTTGGGACGTAAACATAACGGCGAGACGAGGCTTAACAGCCGCTGCCTACACCTTCGGGTAGAAAAAGGCATGATGTTATGTTATGTAACAAGTTTAATATATTTCCTTTCGGTCTTTTCATCACATTCATTTTCTTCAGAGGCTTTACAGTTTGCATTCTTAGTCACAAATCACAACAGGAATTATACTACTGATTAATTGAAAAACATTTAATGAAATACTAGAAATATCTATATTCAACCACGAGCTAACTGTTGCCTACAACTCTATATCCTAGTTGCTGCTGATAATATTTTCTAGATTAAGTGTGTGTCGTCATATTAATGAAAGAACGCCTAAGATTTGCTGCAGTATACTAAGATCAATTAATTCTTTACTAGATGTACTGTACGAAATCGAAAAACTAAATATCCCTATCTGAGTTTTGTTCATATACATATATATATATATAGAGGACAACAAATATTTTTTTACTATTGATAAATATGTTGAATTTACTGCCACAAATTTTCTATAATTATATTAAAATATTTATTTTTCCCTTCAGGTAACACCGAACAAGGCAACTCTAACGGAATGGCAGAACAGACCAATGCTCGTTGTTGGAAGATATATTAAACATTATATCGATAATTATTCCAATGGAGTATAAATATATTGACAATAAATATATTGACAATAAATTTCTCGTATTTAAGAAATTTACATTACAGTATATAAGTCCGTTATTTATATTTTTAAGAATGTATAATGTGTCAGTGGTAGAATCTTGCAGTTCGCTGCATGAATGGGCCGGCTCAACGGGTGGAATACCACGACCTCTCGGCATATCAGCGTGAAGTGGCTCGTGCCGTGTTTCGTTCGATGAGAGACGTATCCAGATACCCGATCCCCGTTCCCCTTTCTATTCCCTCCTACTCCGTTAAAGGACGGTAACGTTCATGGGTGGTAAGTAGTTTCTCACCATCAGGTGACCCACTTGCTCGTTTGCCCTCCTATCCCATAAAAAAGACGGTTAGTAATCAATCACTATTCTGTAAGTAATTTAGTCGTTTCATTTGATATTTAAGCAATAACTATGAGTTACAAAAGTCAAACACTTAATTCACCTGAGATCAAAATGATATCAGATAGACCATAGAGAAGATCATATAATTATAACTTAAACTTGAAAAGTAAATCTCCAAACTGTTGGGAAGAGAACTAAGGCTGGAAGGACAAAAATATAGTATCTTTGCTAATGACAAGTCAGTCATTCTATGAGTATCTATAGTATCTGCATTAAATAAGATATTGAATAAGTATAGACAATTCTGAGAGGTAATGTGAGTAAGAAAACAGTACTTCCATAAACAGTTTAAAAGTCAATGATTAAGTATCTATGTTTTTATTTATTAGCACTAAGGAACATATAAATATATAGGTCTGAGGAGAGTAAGCAATTCAGAAAGAATAAGGAAGCATACATTCATTTGCCTAGAGCGTCCCGATTTTTAATGTCAGCTATGATATATTCCATCTATTGCACAAATAATGTCATTCTAATTCTTGAGCAATGTAATGATATTCACTGGGTATACACAAAAGCTTTTTGATAAGGATCAAACGATTTATAGTATCAAGACGTGCCGGTCGGGGTATTTGTGCGCAAATCTATTTTGCCCCCCATTCAGCCTACGTCAGTCCGTAGCTGTAGCTCGTAGCGGTCGGCTCTACGCAAGCTCTACGCGGTGCTTTTGTTTTCAAAATCCTTAATTTCTATATTAAAACCGCACCCGTCAACATAATCCAAGTGTTATTCCTCTATAAATAATATATATTGTGATGTTGTTCAGTTATTTGCAGTGTATTGAAATAATTTTGGTGTGTATTGGTGAATTATAAATTGTGGCTTAAGATAATGTTTTTAGTTAATTGTGCAGCTAAATCATGCAAGATGTGAATTGTAAGTATCTAAAATTTCGGAAAAATCTATTGGTTTTCAAATCGTTGTTATGATAGTATATTTATGTGTTTGCCACGAAAATAGGTTTATATTCTTTAAGAAGAATATTTGCAACAGAACAAATCTTTCATCACTATTACCTTTCACTGGCGAATTTATTTATTTTTGTATTATATAAAGAAAAAATGTTCTTTAGAAAAAACTGAACAGACAGTGTTTTGCATTCATTCATATCCCATTTGACGCGTCCTTTAAATTCAGCTTTTAGCCATTAATTCGTAAAAATTATTATATAATCACTGATTTTGCTGATATTTTTGCGGATAACAGGCTAAATTCTTGAGTGACACAGATTAAATTTTTTGTGATAAACAACACATTTTAATATGAAGTTGTTATACATACTTATGAGATCTGTTTTAAACTTTCGTTAATATCTTTCTAAGTTCAAAAAATCTAATATATAAAATTCTCGTGTCACGGGGTGCGTAATTGAACTCCTCCGAAACGGCTCGACCGATTCTCATGAAATTTTGTGTGCATATCGGGTAGGTCTGAGAATAGGACAACATCTATTTTTCATCCCTCTAAATCACAAGGGTAGCCCACCCCTAAATATTTTTTTTTAATTTTTCCATATATTTAGGTTTTTTATTTTTTTTATAAAACGGGATACAAAAATACATACAACCCTAAATTTTCAACCCCCTACGATCAACCACTATTTTTTAAATTTTATTTTTTGGCAAGACAACGTTTGCTGGGTCAGCTAGTAAACATATATATATAGCATAAACTCGAAAATACCCGGTCACTATCCGGTGCAGTTGGTGAAAACCTTATTAATTCAATTCATTTAGTTTTGTTAAATAATATTCAAAATAAACCTTTGTCTTATTTGCGTGAATTGCGGCTGTTTCATTCATGAACGTTATAGGCACTTAAAGGTACAGTGAATTATGAAAATTACGAAGGCACAAAGGGTATTTTGGAAATCACTGGTTATTTATATTAACTGTTTATTCTTTTTCTACAACATCACCATATATAGTGCGTTTATAAGTAATTATAATTATTGATTTAAATCAACGAAAATAGACTGTTTGATCTTCATGTCTTACAAGTAATATTAAAAATATCTTTTGATTAGAATAAATATTTTTAAATTATAAAGAACGCATCACTAATATTATCGCGCTACTAACAGTTGTCGTGGAGCAGTAGAGGTTTAGAGACAAATTGGGCAAAATATATTGATTGTGAAACCAATACAAAGTTTGCCTTGTCAGCAAGTATTTTGCACATTTTTTGACCTACATTCGTGTATCACATAATACCCAGGGCACATGGCAGCTAGGAAGGCAATACTGAATGTAATTTTTCACTGGATAACTTTGCGAGCTCGTGGCCAATTTGATCAATTACATGATTTTATGTAGCATTTATATACATGAAACATTTTTATTTAATTATACGTATATAGTTGTTTCTTTATTTATTAGAGTAACTTTAAGACCTTATTATATTATTAGCATACATGAAAATGGATGAAAATAAGAGTAAATACTCTTATTTTCATTCCTCTTATCAGTAAAAATAAACTCGCCAATATTTTTTATGTATACTATTAATAGTATTTAGGATACAAACTCACACACACACACACACACACGCACAATCTAGCATAGCCTATGGATGGACCAATAGGTTTTAAAAAGAATTGTAAGAAGAAGAATGTTATATATCATTACAAAGTTAATATAAAAGATTACTGTAATAAAAGCGTAATCTTTTGAAGTCAACACATCGTCCGACCCAAGGAACCCTCTGATCTTTTTATAGACAAATCATTTCGCTTCAAAGTTTGTGAGTTAGAGATTTTATTAAAACATCATACATGTTTTAACATCCTTCACAAATGAAAGTTCATTTAAATTCACCCTTGAAACGGATTTTAGTAACTACGCTAAAATGTTGAAGAAATCTATTTTTTGACTTCGCAACTAGCTTATGATTGTATAAAAAAAACTCTAAATAAAGTTGCTTGTTCGATAATAGTGCCCTATGAGAATAACTAAGAACTTAGAGTAGGTACTCACCAGACCCTTGCAGATGCTGGTCATGGGAAGCTGAGGAATGTAGTGTACTGATAGATAGGTAGGTGATGTTATGATGTGTCTATTGTCTGAAATATGTGTGTAGATACTTCCCTGAGGATTCGAGACCGGGAGGAATAGCCGAATCCTTGCACACCACACTTAATATCAATTCAAACCAAGACCGGGCACGGTGGCCAAAATATGACCCGATTACTGATTCTAAGAACTACAACCGACGCCTAACTAAAAGTCATAGGCAGAGTAAGTTTTTACGCGATAACAAACAACGTGCGAATTTATATGTAACACACGAAAACTATAGCGTTCAGACCGTTCAGACAACGCGGCCATACCATTTTTATACTACGAAAAACGCTATCTGGCGGCACACAGTCGCGACACGAACGAACTACCGAAAGAGACCGATAAATATCGAACAGTCCCCCGCCCCAGCCAGACCGTGTCTGGATGAAGGCATTCTAACGGAGGTTAATCAATCGGTAAGCGGGAGAGAGTCGCGACAGCCCGCTTCAAAACTGAATCTCCAACCTTAACTTCAGAGACTCGAGGAATACCATCCGACCCGGGAAATAATTGAAGTATCCGACCGAGCCTCCATTGCAAAGGAGGTAAGTTCGATTCCTTTAAGAGGACAAGATCGCCTACACGCGGTGGGTTAGTTTTATCTGTCCATTTAACCCGTTGCTGCAGCAAATGTAAATACTCCAAGGACCACCGACGGTGGAATGATTGCGTAATTTGCTGGAGCAGCTCAAAACGCGACAATCGATTGGCAGCGACATCAACAAACGGATACTCTGGCAAGGAAGTCAGGGGACTGCCAATTAAGAAGTGACCTGGAGTTAAGGGTTCCAGGTCACTGGGGTCAGACGAAATAGGACAAAGAGAGCGCGAGTTCAGGACCGCTTCGACCTTACAAAATACTGTCTGCAACTCCTCAAAGGTGAGGATCGTTTCCCCAATCACACGGCGGAGATGGACCTTGGCGACCTTGACGGCAGCTTCGAATATTCTGCCCCACGAAGGATAGCCGATCAAAAATCCAAGTCACACCACGTTTGGACAACTCCGAGCCGATGTAGGTGTGATTATCAGATAAGAATTGAACGACTTCCTTCAAGTATCGGTCTGCACCCTTAAAATTTGTTCCACAATCTGAACGGATCAAATGAGGCAATCCGCGCCGACTAACAAACCGTGACAGACATGCAATAAAGGCCTCGGTGGACAGTGCTGAAACGAGTTCCAAGTGCACAGCCTTTGAAAACAAACACACAAATACGCACAAATAAGCCTTAACATGTCTGGCATTACGAACACTTGATGTTTTAACCGAAAATGGACCCGCAAAATCTATGCCAACATTGACAAAGGGCCGAGCGGGTCTGACCCGATCCGATGGTAAGTCACCCATTAGGGGTTGAGTCAATGTGCCTTTCAATCTATAACACGGAATACATTTAAATATGACACTCCGAGCCGCTCGCCTGGCAGACAAAATCCAAAAGTCACGCTGCAGACAAGCCAGTAATGCATTCAATCCAGCATGACAATTTCGAACATGGCGGTCCTTGATAAGCAGCTCAACAAAATGACCGTGCTTCGGCAATAAAAGGGGATGTCGAGCCCCGTAAGATAATTCTGAATTACGCAGTCGGCCCCCTACTCGCAACAATTCAGACTCGTCAAGAAACAAATTAAGACGAGCAAGACTACCTCGCAGCTGTTGCTTCTCCTGACGGAGAAGTTTGATTTCCTTACCAAACGACTGAACTTGCACAATCCTAACGCAAGTGAGGAGGGCATCATGGCGTTCTTGAGGAGATAAGACTGAGGAAACTACTGGCTGTGACCGATTTCGACAGTTGTGAAGAAATCTTCTTATCCAACCGGTCACAGCAATGAGCTTGCCGAGAGTACTAAATCGGTTAAGCATCGGATCCGGCGATCCCTCTTCAGCTATCTCAGCAGCGAGTACCCTTAAACCCGGAAGAGGATCGACACACTCTGTCATTGGGGCAGGCCACATATCTTCAGAAGAGGCCAGCCAATCTGGTCCCCACCATAAGGGATGATTGATGATTTGTGAAGCAATCAGCCCACGTGATGCACAATCGGCTGGGTTGATCGGACCTGGTACATGACGCCAATCCATTGAAACCGTTGACGATCGTATTTGAGATACGCGATTGGCCACGAAGGTTTCCAAGGCATGAAGAGAAGCCTTAAGCCATGATAAGACAATTTGACTATCAGTCCAAGCTGTTACCGAATCAAATTTAATCCATTTCCCTAAGGTGTTGGTAACGACATGACTCAGAAGACGAGTGAGCAAAGCTGCTCCTGACAACTCTAACTTAGGAATTGTTAAATTGGTGCGCAAGGGCGCAACCTTACTTTTTCCTACGACTAACCGAACATGGACTTGACCGCTACTATCAACGGTGCGAAGATAAACAACAGCCGCATAACCATACTCCGATGCATCCGAGAACCCATGAAGACTGGCTCGACAGCAACTGATGGGTAGAATAGAACGAGGTAAATAGATATGTTGAAGGTCTGCGAGTGTCGCATAAAACCGTAGCCAATAGGACAGCAAATCTCCTGTCAAAGGACTATCCCAATCGAGACCAGAGATCCACAACTCCTGCAAGAAACATTTAGCCCAAAAAACCACAGGAGTTACCCAACCATTTGGATCAAATATACGTGCGACCGTGGATAAAACCAAGCGTTTAGTCCACCGTTTCATTGGCTCTGATGGCTCAACCGAATAAGTGAATATATCCTGAGCTGGCCGATACTGAACTCCTAGTACTGCGATGGAGTCCGGATTGTCAGGATTCCGAAAAAGATGAGGTTCCTGCTGGTGTTCTGGCGGCAAACCCTCCAAGACATCTGGAGAGTTAGATATCCATTTCCTTAGCTCGTAGCCACCAGCCTTAAGCAGCCCTATCAACTCATCCTTCAACACCAACGCCTCTTCCACCGACGAGGCACCTGTGCAAATATCGTCGACATATACGTCTGAGGGGATGACGGCGGCTGCGCGCGGAAATCGCAGACGTTCGCGATCGGCTAAATGCAACAAGGAACGGATTGCAATGAACGGGCTGGACCTCAAGCCGTAAGTGTTTGTATTCAATTCGTATACTTGCAGTTGACAATTAGGATTCTCTCTCCAGAGTATCAGCTGGAAACGCCTATCATCAGGGTGGATTACTACCTGACGGAACATCATTTTAATATCGGCTACAAAAACAACCCGATGGCGACGAAAACCAGTTAAAATATCCGCAATATCCACTTGAAGCTTGGGACCTGACATCAAGCAATCATTTAAAGAGACACCTGACGATGAAGGTGACAAACCATCAAACACCACCCGAATCTTACCATTCTTGAACACGGCGTGGTGAGGAATGAAATAATGCTCATGGTCTTTCCACTTGAACTGTGACAGCGTCATATGGCCCAGCTCCTTGTATTCTCTCATGAATTCTGTGTACTTTATGCGGAATTCGTTATCACGACACATCCGGCGCTCCATAGACAGTAACCTCCTTTCGGCTACAGTCCAGGAGTTACCTAGACGTGGAGGGGGATCCAGAAAGGGCAATCGAGTAAAAAATCTACCTGTAGCAAAACGACCAGTATTTGCCAAGAAATATGACTCACATTCGTCATCGACTGGTCGATTCCGGGACGCAGCAGGGGGCTCCTCAACTTCCCAAAAACGCTGAAGAGAATCAGCGAGAGAGAGTCCTACCTGCAACGTGGTATCCGAAACCTGAAAGGCGTGGGAATATACTGGACCCATAATGACAGATCGAAAGTTTGTTGGAATCGCGACTAAACCTCCCGACTGAAGTAAGATAGTTCTGTCCAGTTTCAGTAGACCGATGACATCTGCTCCCAGTAAGAGCTCCACAGGTCTAGGTAGGTGGAAATGAGAGTCGGCTAATGTTAAACCGGATGTAAGACGCCGTACCTCCGGTGATAAAGAAACCTGAGGATGATTACCTAAGACGTTCCTCAAAACAACAGCATTTAAATTATATTTTATACTAGGGTGGAATAAGGAAGAGAAGGAGAACGACACCTTACCTACTACGTTGTCCACCGGAACTCCACCTACTCCAATAATTTCCTAACTCCGTGAGGACATCCTTAAACGGAGACGCCTCGCCAACCAAAATGACATGAGAGACCCCTGAGCACCGGAGTCCAAAATAGCCCGTGCCACTAACCCAGTTCCGCGAGGTGAGTGCACCATAACCTGCGCGGTGGGTAAGACAATAGTCGCTGGAGGGGATGTGGTTGGCGAGACTGCTGCTGCGAGTCAACATAAATCGGCACGCCCTGGCGACTGCTGACTCCAGGATTCCCGTTGCCGCTGTTCTTGAGGTGGACCGAAGGTCATATGGTCATACGAGTCCCACTCGGGCACCGGCGGCAGCCGATTAGCGCGCGACCTCATCGCCGAACCATGGACACTGCTGCCCGCTCGCAACTCACGAGTAACGCGAGGGCGCTCAGACGTAGGTGGCGAGAATGGCCTGTACTCGTTTATGTGTGCCCGCTCCGCGATATTAACTTGAGCGGACGGTGCACCACCATGTGAATACCTATGAGGCGCGACCACCGTCCCTATAATCTGCTGTGAAAAAGACGATGAGGCCTGACGACGCACGGGAGACGAAGGTGAGTGGTGTCGATTCGAACCCCCGCCCGTGTGAGCCGGTAACAACCCACCTTGATTGCCAGTCCGGTTCGGCTGACAGAGGAGTGTGTGGTGAGGCCCACCACAATGCCGACACGGTTGCTTGTCATCACATACATTGGCCATATGTGACCCCAAACAAGTATAACAACGCCCTAACCTACGGGCGAGAAAACGTCTTCGTGACACACTAGCTCTCAGAAACTGAGTACACTCTAAGGGTGTGTGATTTCCCCCATAACATACCCCACACCTACCTGGTCGCTCGACGGCCATAACGCGAGGCGGACGACCCGGGCCCACGTCTCGCATAAGTTGCGGACGAGGTGGACGGGGCCTGGACGAATCAATAAGATGCGAACGCCCCGGCAATGGCACAGTGGGCAAGTTTTCTATTTTGCGACTCTGATCCTCCAAAAAACCCACTAACAAGTCAAATGTCGGTATGTCCGAGGCCGAGTCTCCACCGTGCAACTGTTCAAAACGAGATCTAATTTCCCCTGGTAACTTATTCAAAATAATATGTAATAATATAAAGGACCACTCGGTTACGGGGAAGTTCAAACCCTTAAGAGCATTTATAGCGACTAAGAGGGGGTTCAAAAGATCGAACCGCAACTGGTGAACCGATGACAGTTGAGGGATTTTTAAAATAGCCGCCACATGTAAATCAGCGATCCTTCGCGTATTTTGATAACGACGGGTTAATAAATCCCGAGCTATACTGTAATTAATATCATTAATTTCCAAATGCTTAACTAAAGAGTGAGGCTCATCTTTTAAACACGTAAGTAAATATCCAAACTTTTGCGAATCCGCCAAGTCCCGACGGCGGTGTACTACGCTTTCAAAAAGTGCTACAAAACTAGGCCATTGTTCAAGAGAACCCGCAAAGGTCGGCACATTTAAGGTCGGCAAACGCTCATGGTAAATACTATCCGACAGCACGATGGAGGGGGCAGGTGATTGGTTAACCTGCCCCGTGGCCGCTGCTTCCATCAGCTGATCAACCATCGTCATGCAATGGTCGTACTCCGAATTACCGTATTCTATTAGTTTGGGGTCATCCGACTGCAGCAATACCCGGTAGACCGAATCCAGGACATCCACCTTGATAGGCACCTTTTCAATACGGTCCTTGAGCGCAGCAACCCTATCCGCACGACCGACTAAAGAAACAGCTGACGCAAGCCAGCGAGCTATATTCCATAAACTTGCTTTAGCCTCCGCAATTGTTAATGTCGGTGCCATTATTTAAAAATAATAAACGAAACGGTTACAAACGAACTGCTAAACACTCGGATACAAGTTGTAGTAAATAAGATCGATGTAACAAAAATATTATTTTATAATATAATTCAGAACGAACAGACGGTCTGAACGATATATTATGTGTATATGTTCTTCAAACGATATAATCAAATAACAAAAGATAAATAAAATAAATATCGAAAATATTTCAATAACGATATAAGAAAGTAGTCTGCCTACGACACGCAAATAACAGGCGCTATGCAAGTTACGTGAGTTATAAAGTTATAAATGTAAATACCTATTACAATCGACAAGAATAATAGTACCTAGAATACTCTTGAGAATGTTCCTCCAATGAGTCAGTAACTACCTACATTCAGAAAAAAATATGAACACTACGTATTAAGTACAATTGAATACGATAAAAAAGTTACCCACTTATTTTAATTTTGATGCAAATAATTTTAATAATTTTCACAAAGGACTCAATAACTATTACGAAACCAATATTTTAATATATTAAACCACGCTCTGCTACCAGAAATTGTTCGATAATAGTGCCCTATGAGAATAACTAAGAACTTAGAGTAGGTACTCACCAGACCCTTGCAGATGCTGGTCATGGGAAGCTGAGGAATGTAGTGTACTGATAGATAGGTAGGTGATGTTATGATGTGTCTATTGTCTGAAATATGTGTGTAGATACTTCCCTGAGGATTCGAGACCGGGAGGAATAGCCGAATCCTTGCACACCACACTTAATATCAATTCAAACCAAGACCGGGCACGGTGGCCAAAATATGACCCGATTACTGATTCTAAGAACTACAACCGACGCCTAACTAAAAGTCATAGGCAGAGTAAGTTTTTACGCGATAACAAACAACGTGCGAATTTATATGTTACACACGAAAACTATAGCGTTCAGACCGTTCAGACAACGCGGCCATACCATTTTTATACTACGAAAAACGCCATCTGGCGGCACACAGTCGCGACACGAACGAACTACCGAAAGAGGCCGATAAATATCGAACATTGCTTATTTTACTCTGTCAATTTCTATATTCGTAAATACAACGGCAATAAATGAAATCTTTCTAGCTTTAGGCTTCCAATAAATATTTATAAATACGTCCGAAAAACGTAAGCAATCAGGCGAAATTTACGCGGCGTAGAAAATCCCCCTAGGAGGGTGAATAGATACGAGTGTCACCGGACCGTGAGTCACGGTGTTCTTTATGAGAAGCCTGCGTCTGACACTGGACATCAAAGGGCTGAATAATGAGAGGCTGCTGTTACTTGGCCTCAAATACAATACCTACTTTACTAGCCACAATACTGTAGCCACAGTCTATTTCTACGTATTCTCTCTCTCGAGAAATGAAATTTATAAATTGTGAAGTGAATGTGAATCACTAAGTTATTTAGGTCTACAATGTGAAATTTCAAGTGAGAACTACGTTTGTTCATAATTCTCTTACTTATATAAACTAAGTGATTCTAAATGTCCGCAAAAATCCAATTGACTGAAATTAAAAGTGGATTTTTCTCAATTTTAGTTTAGTTCTTTCGAAGATATAAGCAGGCTTATTTCAGTGAAATTTCTTTATAATTTAGTAGCTGTTTTAATCAAACTGCGTGCAAGCGTTTCACAAATATAAACATTTACTGCCTTTCATTTTCATTTCTAAAAGTGAATACTATTTTATTTCAGTTACTTACTACTTATTTTATTTCAGTTTTTGCTTTTATTTTACACTTACGACTTGTCGGAATGTATTATTGATTTATATTGATGACTAACAAAACTGTGCGAGATCCGTTGGCTATGTATTTCACAATGCCGTTAGCTCATAAATTCCAAGAAGTCAATAATGTAAGCACGACATGCATGTGGAATTGAAATCATCATGGACTAGATCGCATCTCAGACTTATCTGCCCCAAATAAATAAAAAGCAGTATCTCTATTTAGTCTGATAATGAAATACTGTCGGAAATGTATTCTGCTCTACTCATTTCCCATTCGTATCTCTGATATTGACGAAAACTTGACTTCTGTAATAAAACCAGCACGTGTACTGAATATTAAAACCTCGCCTATTTGGTTATTATTTTTTCCCGCATGTGAAAACAACAGATGTGACAGTACAAACTGTAAATGTTATTGTATAGATATTATATTTGTAGGAGTTAAAAAAACTCCACCCTGTATGTTTTTTCCATGTTTTATATGTATGTCTATATTATACATTTTCATACTCAAAGCTCTGCACTGATGTGGGTCAAATTTTTCTTTGAGACAGTTTAGATGCCGGGGACAGTTTAGGGGTCGTATACACGGAATAGTTTTTATTGCGAAAATGTGAAAATGTTTCCATGAGTGGGTGCAAATTGATATGATATATCGTATTTGGGTAGGTTAGGAATTTCTTAAGGAATTAGGAATTTAGTATGATAGTATTATTAATTCTAGAAGATTAAATTACAGACTTCTGCTAATTATTTCAGCTGTAGATCTACATATAAGAGAACAAAGACAATTAATGCTTTTTTAATTTGATATCCTCTTATTGTAGTCGATACGGTCATTTTGTTAAATTATCCTACGCCAGTTATTTGCGTAGGATATTTCTTCAATATTATGTCGGAACGGATCATTATCCATTCGTGATTTAGAGGATGATCTTTCATTGAAACATCTACCCGATTCCACTTATAAATCAGGTTTTCGATCGTAATTGGTCTTCACTTAAATTAAGGTTCATGACCTTTTTTATTTAATTGTAAAAGAGCTTTAAATGGCACATGGCATATTTTTTTTTATAAGTTGATAATTATGTAGTTGAAAATAGAGGCCATAGATTAAAAATATCTATTCAAGAATATTTAGTCACTCTTAATAATAAGCATATTCCCTACTCGTCAGAATTATTTATCAATTACAAAATAACCCGCGGTAACAATAGATGTAATAAATATGTCAATCATCTCAGTGATACAGAAGTTCAGTATTGTGACTTTTGTTTATAAATTTTGTTTTCCATAATGTTTAGTACTTTTATGTATTAATTAGATAAAAGTGGTTGAAATTGTCGCTTAAAAATGTACTCGAATTCGTCACCTACTCGATGGTACAAAGTAATCAAATCAATTTGTAGAGATCACTCTCATTTGCGCAATTTTCGTCTGCCTACAAGCATGCTTTAAGTATAAGGGGTGTAAGAGTAGGTATAACAAATAATATTTAACTTCCTTTGTGGCATGAAACAAGTCGCACCCCGATAGCGTCAACAGTAACAGTTATCTCCCTATTACCTCTTGAATCAGGCAGTGAAGCCTTTGACAACAAGCATACCCTTCAATATCGAGGAGTGAAAGCAATAAGCTGCTTACAGGTGGGTAACAAGCGGTTAGATAGGCAAGTTGATTAAAAACAAAAACCTTATTTAGACAAGGTTTTATGTAGAACTGTACAATCTTACATTGCCCCCTTTTGTTATTCAAATCTCACGTCACTGTTTCTTAGTGTTTAAATTAGATTCAAGTAATACTAAGCATATATTAACACAAAATTATTAGACTCACTCCTGAACACTAGTGACAAAATATCATCATCATTTTCTTACCCTTATACAACTCTAAGTGGGGTCGGTACTTCATGTCATCCTTTTCTATTCTATTATATCACTCGTCATCTCCGCACTTACTCCCTTCATATTCATGTTAACTTTTATATAAAGTATTAAAAAAATAAGCCCTAATACGACATAATAAGCAAAACCTAATTCAACAACCGAGTTGGGTAAAAATTTTAATAGCACTAAACTAATAACGACTACAAATACTGTATTTTCTGCTATGCCCTTGAATATAGCTGAAAAATATACTGTACTTCAGTCCTGAATATATACCACGCCTAAATTACAGTAAGGGTTTCAACACGCTCGGGGAATAAATTAATTGTACAATTACAGATGTCAAGAAATAAAGTCTTATAGTTAAGTTTTATATTCTATAGGTATGGTTTTGCACTCGATGCTGTTTGTTAGAGTTAACTACTTAAATACGGTATTACTTCACATCTTTTACACCTAAAACTAACCGGCCCAAATATAATATATGTCGGTAGGTATAAACAGCATTTCATCGTCAAAAAGTTGTTGTTGAAAGCCAAGATTCGACACCGAGACTTCTTATTCAGAAGAAAGGTTCTAACTTAAAGCTGCCTAATTAGCCTTTTTCGTGTAGTTATTTCAATGTTAATAGCTGTACAGCGTGGTGAATTCTTCTCTGCTGAATAAAAGGATTGTTTCTATTAAATATCCTTCCTCATCTATCAGTAGAAAAAAACCCCTTTCTCATACTCATATCGATACCCTAATTCGCAAACCTAATAACTCCACTTTTATTCGAAAATGGCATTTTGATACCGGCAGAAACTAGACATTATCTAGATTCTATCGGTATCAAAATTTTCATTTTCGAAAAAAGTGGCGTTAGTAGGTTTGCGAATTAGGGTATCGATATGTGACCCTTTCGCTGACGCTGCCCATACCTTCAATTACTGGGGGTGTGATAGTACGTGTACGATTACGTACGTAATCTTTTTTATAATCCAATACCAATCTAAAATGTAATAAGATTAATCCATAGAATGATAGGAGATATTATCTACCAATATGTCTGCTTCGTAAGGTGAATATCTTTTGTGTACCCGCAATTGCTTCTCTGTTCTGTCGTTATATATACAATACACATACATAACTACCTGATAGGTATTTATTCCACTGGATAATGGGAATATGTCAAGCTGAATGTCACTTTCTGCACGTTTTTTTAATACTTCTGTCTGATCTTAAGCCTTCGTATCTCAGCATATTTCGTGATTATTAAAATTTTGAATATCAGATTTAAATGTCTTCATGTATCCAGGTTATAGATATTATAACGAGAACAGTCTTTATGGGCAATATACTCCATCAACACGAAATCTAATAATTCAATTGCCATGTCGAGACTTAATAATCGTTGAAACAATAAGTTAGTCTCATACAACGGAATAGACTCGGCTATTTATTGTCCTTCCTCATCTATCAGTAGAAGGTAAACTCTATCTCATACCCATATGCGACCCTGTCCCGTTAGAAGGTGACGTTCTGCCTTCTGCCTACCCGAAAAGGGATTTATCGTGATGTTAAGTAAGTAAATAAGCTGAATGAAAATAATTATGAGTCTTTCATAACTTCAGCACAGTTTACTCTGAAGAAAGTGTAAATCTTTTCAAGAATTGTATAAAAACATGTTACGTCATATTCCCTTTGAAGTTATTCAAGCAACAGTTAGCCTTTACCTACGTGAGGCTTTGACAACTCTCTGATGGTTTTAGACAACGTAGAACGTGACTCTTTTCATATGGTTTAGAGCAATACAGCCTCAAGACTAATTAAATGGTTGTAGATGAACTAAAGAAAGTTTATTTTAAAGTTAGATTTTCGATATTTAGTGGTAGTCATTGAAACAACTTAAAGAGTGTAATTTAACACAAACAAGTCAAATCAAATTGTACAAGTGTAGTAGGTATCTTGAGTCACGAACAACAATAGTCCTCTAAAAATAAATTGAATATTATAAATTATTGCAATAAATTATACCATTGCAGGCTAGTTGTCATTTTTTTTTAATTAAGACATCTACTTGTCTCTGGTTTTATGAAACATGCTGAAATTATTTTATTTGATATATAAGTATTTTGGCTTCGAAAGTGAATAATTAAACAATAATTTTTTTATATAAAATTTAGTCTAAGTTCTAAGCCGTCCGTTGTCTGGTTATTTTATGTTGGATGTTTAGAAAACTTTTAACAATACTATACCCTAAGTTATTTATGTTTACTACTTTCCTACCTGGGTCAAGCTTCTGCGTGTATTTTTCAGTATTACATCTTCGAGGATCTAAAACAATTTGTCCAAAAACTTGGTTTCTGTGTTTTACAAGAGTTTTATCTAATCTTTCGTAATATTTCTTTCTAATATCTCTCTTTTAAAGAGACAGACATATTTGATTCAGAACGATATCTCATAAATATGATTTTTTCGTTAGTGCATCAGTGGTTCCACAAAACTAACAAGAAAGTTAAATAAGATCTTGTGTGTTCTGAAAGCGAGACATATCTTTCAAAAGTTCGCAGTCTTGAGAAAACATTTCAATTCCAGGCTTCTGTTATGACAAAACTGTGACTCAGTCGTAAACTTTTAGATTACACATAGAATCCTCGAGTAGAGAGATAACGCAGTACCATTACAAGTTTACAACTCATTTAGACATGTTTTGATATTTATGTAAAAGTTCAAAGACGATTTGATGTCATTAAGGATTTCTCTTAAATAATTACAGATCGATATTTCATCAGTTACTAACCAGACAAGACTTAACTTGTATTATCTGTGGTTAATTATATAACTAGGTCATCTGTGCCTGTCCCAATGAACACAGCCGTGAATAGTCTCTGTAACGTTGAGGATGCCAACAGCCGTTACAGTAACGAGGTCTGGAGTGTAACCTACTTTTATTAAACGTTCGAAGCCTGTTACAATTGTACTGAACCGTAGGTTGATTACAAAACTACCATGAGAAGAACTTGATAGATACATTTAGCATATTTTAATGATGGAAAATTGTAGTTATTCGCCCAGTGTCAGGGAGCCTAAATACAATTGCAAAGCTCGCAATGCCAGGCCTCATAAAGGAATCTCCTGACAGATAGAATGTTGACATGAGCAATAATTGTGATTTAATAAGTAGACCTCATCTTGAATGAAAGTATGTAAGGTATATATTTGGTAGGGTTACGTATCTAATTCGTTGCATGAATAGGCCGGCTCGACCGCTGCAATACCACGATCTCTCACGATTTCGACCTTCAGTGACTCATGCCACGTTTCGTTCGGTTATCCGGAGGGCCATCTACATCTTCCCTACCCCTCATCGTCCCCCTCTCTATCCCCCTATCTTAAAGATCTGCTTCGCAAATATATAAATATCTGTACAAGTACAAGGTACAAGTGTCCATGGGCTGCGCTTGTTACTTACCACCAGGTGACACGCTTGTTTGTTAGCCTCATTTGTAATAAAAAGCCGATTAATAAACGAATAAAACTAATGAGCATGATTTCATGTATTGTCATAATTGTAAGAGTTGATAACCCCGGGTGGACCAATTCTATCTACTTATGTAACATTTTGCTTCCTACATTATTTATGTGAGTGGTCAAGAGCTATAATATCATTACATAGTATAAAACAAAGTCACTTTCCGCTGTCTGTCCACTTATATGCTCATATCTTTAAAATTACGCAACGGATTTTGATGCGGTTTCTTTTAGTAGTTAGAGGGTGTCAGCGGGGTGGTTTTGATCTATAATTCATGTATAGTGTAGTAAAAAAAGTGATAAGTTTCAAGATTTAGAACTTTAATCGCAAACGCTGCCTGAACCCTAAGTGATAAATCAAAACAACGTACTACAATATTATACACCTTTAAAAGGTCTACAAAAACGTCCGCGAGGGCATATGTCTCTCTTAGGGATAACCCACAATTACCATTTTTATTTTTTTACTTTTTACGAGAAATAATGACCTATTTACGAAGCCATTTTAAACATTACAGTATTCATTTTTATCCAATTAAGTGTCTTAAATAGATTGTGCATGTAATATAGATGATCCTGGCCCTTTATAGAATGCAATTTAAACACATATTTTCGAAGATATTGCAATTTTAACATAGCGGAACAGCAGTTATTACTTTTGATGCGGAGCAAAGTGCGCCGGGTCAGCTAGTATTTATATAAAATTATCTATACGAAATATATATTCCATTATTTTTAAGAAAAAAACTTCTTACGAATGAGATTAGTATTTCTTTATTCAAATCTTTTAACATTTCACATTCTTGTGATCTTTAAAGGATAATTTAAAAATAGTGTTTACATTGTTTCTGATTGTGGTAATTAATTTTCATTCTAGCTGACCCGGCGAACTTTAAATTAAAGATTTTTCCTAAATAAAAGTGGCGTAAGTTGTTTCTTGTTACAACAGCTACTTGCCAATAAAAGTCAGACACTATTTTGCTCGGCCATCCATATTTGTCACAAATACAATAATAAAGGATATCAGGAATGTCATTTTTATTAGCTTTTTATTAGCTTCACCTGTATGTTTGTATGTTTGTTTGTAACCGACTTCTTTGGGCGCGATTTTGACCCACTTTAAACGGCCAGATTTCGTTCAAACTTTGTAGATTTATTGAGGACCGATGACAATACACTAATTTGATAAAATTATTTCATTTTTCAATTTGCAAAATATGATTTTTGTTAATTTTTTAGTGTTCATAGTTCACTTCTCGCACCATCTAGTGGCAATCAGCGGAAAGTCTACGTTATCAACTTGAAACGAGTTCCTTGTATAAGTCACAGATGGCGCTATTCCTCAAATTCGGTTTTGATATCCGTTGTTAGCACGCTTTAAAATAGTTAAGCAATAGTTTAAAAAACTAAGAAACGCGCTTGTTATAGAAAACCGAACTAAAAAATATAAAATAAATAATAGTTTAAAAAAACTAAAAAACGCGCTTTTTATAGAAAACCGAACTAAAAAATAGAAAATAAATTTTAATGAATTTAAATTAAGAAAATAGTGTTAAAAATTTCAATGAATATAAATTAATTAGTGTGAATAAAAAAAAATTATTTTATTTTGAAAAAAGCGTGGGGTGCTTTTTAAGATATTATCGAAATGATAATCACTCTACTCATATCTGTCAATAAAATATTTATAACTATTGACACCATGCACCCCACGCTTTATTAAAATAAAATATTTTTTTTTTATTCACACTATTATTAATTTATATTCATTGAAAGTTTTAACACTATTTTCTTAATTTAAATTCATTAAAATTTATTTTATATTTTTTAGTTCGGTTTTCTATAAAAAGCGTGTTTTTTAGTTTTTTTAAACTATTATTTATTATACCGAAATTTGAACTCAGGATCTCGTAATAAGAAGCTGACACTACGAGACTAACGAGTCAACTATATTAAAAGTAGTCATACTAAGCAAAGAAGAAAAATGATACAAATACAGAATATTTTAAGTTACATATAAATTTGTAAAAGGTTCTCAACGGACCGAGTTGTTTGAGTAAACGAGACTATTCATTACGTTCTTGTATATTTGAGGAAAGCTTAATTCTACAGTACTTTTAATCATTAAAATGTAATATTTATACATGGGTATACAAAAAATCTTAAAAACCAATTAATGAGGAAAATAAAGTTCAAATGTTCTCATTTCTCTATTTGTATCATTTTATAAAACAGCGATACAGCGTTTGGTTTTACATGGGTTGGACGTTTTCTTGAACACAGTTTTCATACCTATATATCATAATTATATGTTTGACAAAAAGCATTCCGAAATGTCATTGGTGCCATCTATATAAGTGACGTATCCGCCTATAACATTACTAGCAGACCGCGCGAACTTCGTACCGCTATATTGTATGTAGCTTCCCGCCTCACGGTGTTACTCGCGTAAAAACAAAATGTCGATGACGACGATGATTACACATAGCCTATGTTACTCAGTGATAATGTAGCTTTCTAAAGAAAAAAGAATTATTAAAATCGGTCTAGTACTTTTTGAGTTTATTCGTTACATACAAAAATGCAAATCTTTCCTCTTTTTAATATTAGTGTAGATAATAATAACATCTTTGAAAATAATGTATTTTGACGAAAAACTAGCTAGGAAAATCTTTTGTAATTAAAGTGTTTGCTGGTTAGGATTATTAGGATTTTTAAGAAGCTTTGAAGTAATTTCAATTGCTAGTTTAATAAAGATGGTGTAGCCAATGTAGCCAATAGTCACGTATATGATTATCCTGCTCGTAATACGAGCTCAGAAGTAAAGATATTAGAGTAAGGACAGCAAATGGAAGACATTTATTGATTTCGGACCAATCTAATATTGGCGTGACATCTAGTCATATATGTATATAGCAAAACTACTTTTTGAATATTGAAATAGTCTTGACCCCTGACTGACCCGCGTCCATATAATCTGATCTCGAGTTAAATTTGAAATGATAGGAATAAAATATTCATAGTTGATTTATTTTCAGGTATTGCTAGTTATGATATATAATTCAAAGACACTTTATTCATAAATTACTATTTGGTCAAAGTTTATATTTATAAAAACTAGGAAATTTTTATTAGCATATTTCTTGTGTAGATTTTAACTAGGTATTTATGAAATCGTATTTATTGAATAGAGAGCTAATTATAAAACATATTTTTTTTTAGGATTTCTTGAGTGAGAAAACCAAAATAGATTTAAGAACACTTGGTTGCTTGTTACAATACTTTTTTTTACGAAACTATCAAATAAAATAATGGTTGTTATCTAAGTCGTGTTATTTATTTGTACCGTGAACAAATACTTCAAGATGTCTGAACAGATACAACACAAAGATCTGGCTCTTTTGAAATGACTGATAAAACAGAAGAGCGATTTTATCGCTGTTAAATTGTTCTTGAATTATCCTCCTTCGTCTTACTCCTTCGAGAGTCCATTGTTTTAATGACCTGACAGATCCTTTCTAAATTAATTGTCAAAAAATTTTTACTTCAGTTATGTGTACAATGATCCGTCTTCTGTAAGATTCATCTTATGATTAAAATATCCAATTAACTGCGTAACTTGGCTGACAAATAATAATGGGATAAAAGAGAAAATGTCAGAATGTTATTATCGGATAAGGACATAAGAGAACATAATTTCCTTCCCATATTTGAGGGCTCAGTGGAAAATATTTCTCTCATGTTATTAGAATATATTTGTGACAAGCAACTATGTCTAATATGTTTTGCTGTTCAAATTCGATATTGTAACATGATTTCATGAAAATTTACACTCAACATTTACGCCCTTGATACAATTATTGTCAAAGTAAATTGACAAACGTCTGAAATATTCTATTATATAAATAGATTTTATGTCTGTCTTTGTCTTTCTAAGAGTGTTTCTAGAATACTCCGAGGAAGATATATAAATTAAAGATTTATATCTGACTCTTAGTCCTGTGTGTAATGATATTCATAATAATTAAATCAAACTTTCGGATTATATCACATATCATTAAGGCTTCAAAGAAATTTCAATATACATATCCTTAAAATGTAAACCTCACGTGGCGTAGAACTTCCCCCTAGTAGGGACGACTGGATACGAGTGTCACCGGACCGTATTTGCGGTGTTCTATATGAGAAGCCTACGTCCAGCACTGGACATCAAAGGGCTGAATAATGAGAGGCCAATGTTACTTGGCCTCAAATACAATATGTACCTACTTTATTAACTTCAATGCTGAACCCACAGACTTTTGTTACGTATCTACTCGCTTAAGAAATGGAATTTTCATCCCCCCCACCTCGAAAATGGTATTTTTGGTATTCGATATCTGAGCGCAAAAGCCGTTTTTACCCGCTTGAGGTTAAAGTAAATTTGAATTTAGAACATCGCATGCACGGTATGTGATTTCAAAACATCATTAAACCTATTTACTTCCATCTCCATGGTACCGTTTTTATCGTACAACTTTTTTTAAATTTGTTAAAAACTCAAGACTCTGAATCTCCTTGGTGTACTTTTGTTTTTAATTTTCTTTACGCGCGTCATTTTTTTTTGATATCGTATTGTTATTAATAAGAAACTTGAAAACAAGTAAAAAAAAAAACGAAAAGCGACGAAGAATATTCTGTAATATTTACATATCATAATGTTGTTGTAAATATGCACCTACACTGAAATAAAAGTAGTTTTTCCTGAATTTTACTTTCGTTTTACTTTTTGTACTCTGTAGGTCAAATGTTTCTATTCTATCGGAAAATGAAGGCAGAACCGCTGGCTACACCTTTAGTTGCTAAAGGTGAGCAACAAACAAGCAAAAAATGGTTTTATATCAATTTAAAGTTTTACTGATTCGCTGACAGCATTCGTTAACTTTATATCCGTGCTGTAAGTATTTGAGTTATTGAAGTAATATGCTAATCATGATGATAATGCCGTTCATGCCGTATTACCTTTTAGCAGCACGCGAAATGATTCTGAGTAATACTCAGCAATTGTTCAACAGAAGTGAAGGGAAGTTGTTTGGAAAAAGCATTAGAACTGCACAGAGAGTATGGCGGTTTGATTGATGAACTTGATCGCATATCAGACTTGTCCGACTTAAATAAATAAAAAGCAGTGTCTCTACATAGTTTGATAATGAAATACTGTCGGAAATGTATTCTGCTCTACTCATTTCCCATTCATATTTCTGATATTGATAAAACTTGACTTCCGTAATAAAATCAGCACGTGTACTGTATATTAAAACCTCGCCTATTTGGTTATTATTTTTTTCTCGCATGTGAAAACAACAGATGTAATTGTAGAACCTGTTAATGTTATAGATAATATATTTGTAGGAGTTAAAAAAACTCCTCCCTGTACGTTCTTTCTATATGTTTTATATGTGTGTCTATATTGTATCTTTTCATACTCAAATCTCTGCACTGATGTGGGTCGAATTTTACTTGGAGACAGTTTAGATGTCGGGAATGACACGAAACAGTTTTGGTCACGAAAATGTTTCCATGAGTGTGTGAAAATTTGGAGATTGAAGATTAGATTTGGGTAGGTTAGGAATTTATTAAAGAATATGGAATTATTTGGACGAAACACATTTTACATCAGATGACAATGAAATTAAAAATGTTACAGAATTTGATGATGAAAATAAATATGGATTTGATTTCAACTCGTTCTGTATTTAATGATATGAAAAACTTTTATGAAGCAGGTCCTGATTTCCAATTCTGGGTCATGACAATAACTAAAATTATGACGATCAACAATTTGGTAGAGATGGCATTAGATGGTGTGGGCATTATTAATCCAAGAAGATTATAAATTATAGGCTTCTACTAAATTATTTATTTATTTATATACACTTTATTGCACACGTATTAAAGGATTACAAGAATGGAGCTGAAATCTAATACAGTACAAAGGGCGGCCTTATTGCTGTAAGCAATTTCTGCCAGGCAACCTTGGGATGGATATAGGTTAAAAGAAAGTGGGCAGGTGTTGCGTGCATAATATGCACAATGTATCTATACATAGTGCATACCAACATGTAGACTCGTATAGAAATGTTTAAACACACACATACTTAAAATAGATAGATATAATTATGCAAAATAAATTAAATCAATATACATATAAATACATACATACAAAAAAACAAATATACATATATACAAACACATACCTAAACATACATACAAAGTAGATCAATAACGATACATACATGCTTATGATAATAGTTCAAGATAATGTTGTTTCACCATTAGTTTAAATCTTGCTAAGGTTTTAGCCCGTCGGATTTCTACTCATTTCTAAATTATATCAGCTTTAGATCTATAATAGAACTAAGACAATTATTTCTTCTTCAGTCTGATATCCTCTTACAGTGGTATATACCTTCATTTTGTTAAATTATCCTACGGAAGTCAATTGCCAATTTCTTCAATTTCTTGTCGGAGCGAGGATCATTATCTATTTAATTTGTAATTTAGAGGATGATCTTTAATTGAAACATCTACCTCATTCCACTTATAAAACAGGTTTTTGATCGTAATTGATCTTCACTTAAATTAAGGTCTTCGCGGATCTTCATTTATTTGTAAAAGAGAAAATAATTCGATTCGAATGATTTTCTTAAAGTTGATAATTATGTATATAAACCAAAGGTTAAAAAAAATTACGTGGAGTCCCTCTGCGCTACTGAAGTGGAACTTTTTAACAGACGTACATTTATAACACGCTTAATTTATAAAGAGCACAACTTACTTACATGCCACAGTCGATAGTTTTACCAATACACGGTAAAACTACTGACTGTGGAATGGAGATTGGCGGGTTCGATCCCCACTTGGGTATAATCTATACTTATATTATAAAGCGGAAGAGTTTGTTTGTTTGAACGCGCTAATCTCAGAAACCACCGGTCCGATTTCAAAAATTCTTTTACTGGTGTATAGTCCATTTATCGAGGAAGGCTTTAAGCTATATTATATTTTCAAATAAATTAGGGATCCTTACTATAAGTTCAATAGTGTAACCCAAGGTGTAAGAAAAAGACCCGAAAAAAAATCTTAAACCGCGAACGCTGCAAAAACTATTGCTTATAGAACAAAACAATGTACTACACTTTCACAGAACATACAATTGTCGACAGAAAAGTCCACGACGCCATATGTCTAACTATTGTAGTTATCGCACAATAAGTGTTTTTTGAATTTTTAAAAATAATTATAAGTAATAAAAGTTCTTTATTTTGTACTTTGGTATTAACTCTACTCAAAATAAATTACTTCAATATAAAGATAGATTCAATACCTTTCTAGAACTTTTTGAATGATTCAATTCGGACATTTAATTCAAAAGATATCGAAAAATACAAAATGTAAGTATACGTTTCTTAGGCAAATATTCCGCGCACATATATATGATCGGGAGACCCGCCCGACTCGGTCATGAGCGCCGCTCATAGCTGGCAGGTAATTTTTTTTTAAATTTTCTTAGTATAGTTTTTCTTTTTGTCCTAATGAGTTTGTAGTATTTAATCGTCTTTTGGGGTATATGTATATTTATTTTGTAATAATTAATAGCTGATGTGAACCTGTAACATCTGTGACCCCGTGTCTATTTAGACACATTAGATTAGAATTTGATCTATTTAAGAGTATAATAAACGGGAAATAACACGAAAAGTGTAGGTAAACAAATACTTACTTTTATTATTGGCTTGACGTTTCGGCCTGGTTGCACTGGCCATAGTCACAAGCAGACAGATAATTTGTTTACCTAAATGTGTCGCGTTATTTTCCGTTCATTATATTTATGTAATATGGAACGCGAATATTAAAAGATTTAAAAATATTTTCATACTTAAGTAACCAAAGTCATGGGTCAAAGCTACAGTTAGTTTACAGTTAGTTCTTCACGCAGATATTATAATATTATCTATAATTCTTTACGATATTGCAACTTCATATAAATGGACGAAGCGCAAGATATCTTCTACGCACCTCAATCTTGGCGTCTTTTTCTAAAATATAAAGACTTAGCGAGTTTATTACACATCTGCATACCACATAGTTGCCCATCTATATATATTAACATTTTTAATATCGTGATCTCTTTTAAAATTTAGTGAATTTATTTTGATAAGAGTAATACCAAGGTGCCAAATCGACATCATTTAAAATATAAAAAAAACACTCACTGTGAGTTAGCCATACTAGTAAGAACATGTGGTGACCAGGTTTTTTTTAAATCGACGACACTGACAAATTAAAAAAAAAGGTTCAAGTAGTATTAAAAAAAACTAAAGATTGACAAAAAAATTCTGACAAAATCCCTGGTATTGCTATTGATTGAAGTTGATAATATTTTTTTTATGGGATAGGAGGGCAAAGGAGCAAACGTGTCACCTGAAGGTAAGCAACCTGCGCCGCCCATGGACACCGGCATCACTTATAGTGTTACCGTTGCGTTGCCGACCTTTAAGGGAGAAGGATGGGGAAGGGAGGTGGACCTCCGGGTACCTCTCTCACCGAACGAAACGCGGCATGAGCCACTTTACGTCGATCTTCTGCGAGGTGGTGGTATTTCACCAATGACTTTTCGAAATAGTTTTCGGAAGTTATGTGTGATAAATATCGATGACTGACAATCTTTGTGCCCGGTATGGCAATAGGTTCGCCACCTATTCCATTTGGGACGTAAACATAACGGCGAGACGAGGCTTAACAGCCGCTGCCTACACCTTCGGGTAACAAAAGGCGTGAAGTTATGTATATGTTATGAGCCCATTCATGCATTCATTCAACTGCTTAATATTTTAACTGCCATTATTTTCATCATATCTAGGTTGTTAGTCGCTAATATCAAAAGCTAAGCAAGTAAGGTGTGTAATAATCGTGCCCTATGACGCTTTGTACCCTTTACCTACCCCGCAAGTGGCGTGAAGTTATGTATGTATAAATCAGGAACTTGAATTGAAAAAAAAAATAGTGTTGATAGTCCATTTATGAGGAAAGCTTTGGGGTATTAATATGATCGCGGCAATAATCTTTTTAGTGGAAAATGTCTAAAATATGGCGGTACGAAGTTCGCGCGGTCTGCTAGTTCTTAATAAAATATAATATATATAGGTCTGGGTAGAATTTGGTGACTACTTTATTAGGAGGATCTGCCATATTCGACGTCGCATTGTTCTTTGATTTAGGTACTCCCCCAAGCTCAAGCCCATTCGATACCCATATTGAAAAATGCATTAAAATACTTATAGCATTCGATTTAGAATGACGTCACATTTTCAAGTTACTAGCGAAGAGCCCTTTCATTTGATACCCATATTGTAAAAAAGAATTAAAACTATATTCGAATGAGAGGCGGTGAAGTTTCACCGATCGAGCCGGCCCATTCATGCAGCGGACTGCTTAGCTCTACGACTGTTAATAATATTATCCAAACTTAGCGTGTATAAAAACTTTAAAATTGAGTTCTAAGATACAATACATATTATATATTTATCACATACATAATATACATCCTTAGATATTTACATACATACATTGCAAAATAACAAATATCGATTTAATTATCTTTATATTAACAAATAGAACACTTTATAATAACAAACAGATAGTAAAATTATTCTAATAATCAGTAATTCAATTTTATTAACATATCAATATTAACATCAATCTCTTAATAGGGTAAATAATTTATAATCTACATTAATCTAATAATTAACTAATTCAATAAATACTAATACAATTTTATTAACATTCCAATATTATTATCAATAAATTAATATAGTAAATAATTTTTAATCTGCATTATTCTAATAACTAAATTATTCCAATAATTACTAACTCAATTTTATTAACATTCCAAGATTATTATCAATAAATTAATATAGTAAATAATTTATAATCTATATTAATCTAATAATTAAATTATTCCAATAATTACTAACTTTATTTTATTAACATTCCAATATTATTACCAATAAAATAATATGGTAAATAATTTGTAATCTATATTGATCTAATAACTCAATTATTCTAATAATCACTAGTTCAATATTAGTACTAATCAATTAATATAGCAAATAATCATTATTCAACATTGTTCTATCAATTGAATTATTATAATAATCACTGATTCAATTTTATTATGTAATATGTTTTCTGCTGAAATATAAGGCTTTTTTATTTTATTTTATTTATTTTATATTAACAAATATACGTCTGGCATATTCGGTAGCCGCTTCGTAACTACTTGTTGTGTTACAAAAAAAATTAGAGATTTACTAAAAAAAGTACTAGTACAGATAGCACAAAAAGAATTAATTAGAAAGAAATTGCAATAAGGTAAACATAATTAAGACAAATCAAAATTTAGTTTACATAATGAAATTAAATACAAAGAAATTAAAAAGCCCTTATTTTACCAACTACATATTGCATTTTAATAACTATACTAGTATTTGCTCGCTACTTCATCTGCGTGGACGCCAAAAAAGCAGGAAGAATACTGTGCCCGTGCCATTATACGGGTTCATCGCTCACCCCCAGTTAGTGATAGCGTGATAATATTTAGCCTATGTGTTGACTCGACCCTCTTGGCTATATTTAAGCAAACTTCGACGTAAAAGCATGCAGTACTTTTACAGTTTATCCGCAACAAACATACAGACAAACGGACAAAATTCGAAAAACTATATTTTTGGGTTCGGTATCGATTGTAGATCATATCCCAAGAATTATACAAATGAATTATTCAATGTATTGTTTCAACTTTCCTACAGTTTTATTACATTTATAGATTATTTGGCGGCGCATTAGAAAGAAATTATTTATTTTGCCCATTTTGTTTTTTATACTTCTTAAACGAATTTGTAATCTAATTGTACTTTTGTACATGTACACTACTGGTTGAAATAAGGTAAAAATAATTAAGACAAATTAAAGTTGAGTTTTTATAATGAAATTAAATACAGTAATAAATAAAGAAATAAAAAAGCCATTATTTTATCTGCTACCTATTGCATTTTAATAACTATATTATTTATTGACTAATTACTAAATATTGTCTAAACATGTTTTACAATTCTAATACTGAATTAGTTGTTACTCCTGTGCCTGTATGGATACTTTTTATTAAGGTTCCCAAGGTTGGCTTTTCAATCATAGCGACGTCAAACTAATTATTATTTGTTATTATTATTATATAGCATTAAAAAAAATGCCTTGTTTGTATATTCCTAGTAATATTTGAATTTTTTTGGTTTGTTTCTTTTAAGTAGCATATAAATTTAAAAATTAAAAACTATATTTTTTATGCAGCCAGTACTTTTGAGACACGGTGCGATAAAAACAGTCCCGCTACTTGCTGCTAGATGTCTATGTACAGTTTTTAATCACGTTATGTAAATTCTCTTCCATGGTTCATATAAGCCGATTTATGTTTTAGTGTATTATATTACTAATAATACCCGCGAGGGGGCGTTAAAAGCGTTAAACGCTTTTGCAAGAGACATTAGAAGTTCCACTTCAAAAATATATATTAAATTAGGCTTAGTCATTCTTAATAAAAAGCTTTCCCTCTACGCGTCAGAAATATTTATCTATCACAAATAAACCTCGGTGACAATATATATAATAAATATTTCAGTCGTCTCAATGATACAGTAGTTCAGTACTGTGACATTTGCTTGTAAAAGGATTCTTTTTTCGATAGTCTTTAGAAGTAAAGTAAAAGTAATTTTATGTGATAATTAGCGAGAACTGACTGCAATTGACGCTTGAAAATTGTATTCGGCTTCGCCACTATGGGACCAAGAAATCATATAAGCGTGTAGAGATCTTATTACGACTGTCTACAAGCATGCCTTAAGTACTAAGGGTATAAAAGTAGGTACAACAAATAATATTTTACTTTCTTTGTATCGTGGAACAAGTCACAACCCTAATAGCGTCAACAGTAACAGTAATCTCTCTATTACCTCTTGTATCAGGCAATGAAGCCTGTGACAACAAGCACACCCTTCAATATCAAGGGGTGAAAGCAATAAGCTGTTTATCTAACAGGTATCCACCTGTTAGATAGACACACTGATTAAATATGAAATGCGTATTTAGACAAGGTTTTATATTGAACTGTTAAATCTTACATCGCCCCCTTATTCTTATTCAAGTGGCAAATATATTTTTTCAAATCTCACGTTTTCAATTCTTAGTGTTGAAATTATATTCAAGTAACACTAAACTTAAATGACACAAAACGATTAGCCTCACTCCTTGACACTAGTGTCAACATATGATCATCATTTTCCTACCCTCATACCACTCTAAGTGGGGTCGGTACTACATGTCATCCTTTTCCATTCTATTATATCACTGGTCATCTCGGCACTTACTCCCTTCATAGTCAAATTAACTTTTTTATAAAGTACTAGCCGACCCGGCGAACTTTGTTCCGCATCAAAAGTAATGACTGCTGTCCCGCTATGTTGTAATATCTTCGAAAATATTCGTTTAAATTGCATGCTGTAAAGGGCCAGGATCATCTATATTCCATGCAAAATCTATTTAAGACATTTAATTGTATGTAAATTAATGCTGTAATGTTTAAAATCGCTTCGTAAATAGGCCATAATTGTTTGTCAGAGGTAAAAAAATTAAAAATGGTCATTGTGGGTTATTCTTAAGAGATAGACATATGCCCTTGCGGATTTTTTGTAGACCTTTTAAAGGTGTATAATAATGTAGTACGTTGTTTTGATTTATCACTTAGGGTTCAGGCAGCGTTTGCGATTAAAGTTCTAAATCTTGAAAATTATCACTGTTTTTACTACACTATACATGAATTATAGATCAAAACTACCCCGTTGACACCCTCTAACTATTAAAAAAATCGCATCAAAATCCGTTGCGTAGTTTTAAAGATATGCGCATATAAGGGGACAGACAACGGAAAGTGACTTTGTTTTATACTATGTAATGATGGGTAAAAATTTTAATCGCACTAAACTAATAACGACTACAAATACTGTATTTTTCTGCTATGCCCTTGAATATAACTGAAAAATATACTGTATTTCAGTCCTGAATATATACCACGTCCAAATTACAGCAAGGGTTTCAACACGCTCGGGGAATAAATTAATTGTAAAATTACAGTTGTCAAGAAATAAAGTCTTATAGTTAAGTTTTATATTCTATAGGTATGGTTTTGCACTCGATGCTGTTTGTTAGAGTTAACTAAATACGGTATAACTTCACATCTTTTACACCTAAAACTAACCGGCCCAATATGTCGGTAGATATAAACAGCATTTCATCGTCAAAAAGTTTTTGTTGAAAGCCAAGATTCGACACCGAGACTTCTTATTCAGAAGAAAGGTACAGATTCTACCTTCGAGCTGTCTAATTAACTTTCCTCATGTATAGATTAAAACAACTTTTAGGATTATATCGCGTTTATTTATTACTTATTTTTATTTATTTCCCGACGTTTCGAACTCTTTACAGAGATCATTTTCACGAGTGATGAACAAAAAGATGGTAGTTGTTCAAAAGCTATTTTCATTGATACAGAGAGCACCCAATTTTTGGAAATAAAAATCAAAAAGTTGATGTTAAAAATATGATTTTTACTATTGGTAACCCACATCAGACCATGAAACAAAAAATAAATAAATAAATTATAAAATGGTAGAGGCACGCAGTTCACTGCTTGCATGGGTCGTCTCGACCGGTGAAATATCACGACCTCTTCGCTCCTCAAATAGGTCTCAATTCAATTGGCACTTCTTATTATTAATACTAAAGTTCAAATGATAAGTTATTAATACACAACGGAATAAACCCATATGTGACTCTGTCACGTTAGAAGGTGAAGGTGACGTCTATGCTACGAGGAATTCATCGTGATCTTAAGTAAGTAAGTAAACTGAATGAAAATAATTATGAGTCTTTCATAACTTCAGCACAGTTTACTCTGAAGAAAGTGTAAATCTTTTCAAGAATTGTATAAAAACATGTTACGTCATATTCCCTTTGAAGTTATTCAAGCAACAGTTAGCCTTTACCTACGTGAGGCTTTGACAACTCTCTGATGGTTTTAGACAACGTAGAACGTGACTCTTTTCATATGGTTTAGAGCAATATAGCCTCAAGACTAATTACATGGTTGTAGACGAACTAAAGGAAGTTTATTTTAAGTTACTTATTGTATAAACTACTAACGCAGTCGAAGATTTTTGATATTTAGTGGTAGTTATTGAAACAACTTAAAGAGTGTAATTTAACACAAACAAGACAAATCAAGTGTAGTAGGTATCTTGAGTCACGAACAACAATAGTCCTCTAAAAATAAATTGAATATCATAAATTATTGCAATAAATTATTCCATTGCAGGCTAGTTGTCATTTTTTTTTAATTAAGACATCTAGGTACTTGTCTCTGGTTTTATGAAACATGCTGAAATTATTTTATTTGATATATAAGTATTTTGGCTTCGAAAGTGAATAATTAAACAAGTTTTTTTTATATAATATTTAGTCTAAGTTCTAAGCCGTCCGCTGTCTGGTTATTTTATGTTGGATGTTTAGAAAACTTTTAACAATACCATACCTTAAGTTATTTATGTTTACTATTTTCCTATCTGGGTCAAGCTTCTGTGTGTATTTTTCAGTATTACATCTTCGAGGATATAAAACAATTTGTCCAAAAACTTGGTTCCTGTGTTTTACAAGAGTTTCATCTAATCTTTCGTAATATTTCTTTCTAATATCTCTCTTTTAAACGGACAGACATATTTGATTCAGAACGATATCTCATAAATATGATTTTTTCGTTAGTGCATCAGTGGTTCCACAAAACTAACGAGAAAGTTAAACAAGATATTGTGTATTCTGAAAGCAAGATATATCAGAAGTTCGCAGTCTTAAGAAAACATCTCGATTTCAAGCTTCTGTTGTAAAACAACTGTGATTCAGTCGTAAACTTTGAGATTACACATAGAATCCTCGAGTAGAGAGATAACGCAGTACCATTATAAGTTTACAACTCATTTAGACATGTTTTGATATTTTGTTGATGTTTGAAAAGTTCAAAGACGATTTCATTTCATTAGGGATTCCTCTTAAATAATTACAGATCGATACTTCATCAGTTACTAACCAGACAAGACTTAACTTGTATTATCTCTATAATGTAATATATTTTATCTTGTCTGTGGTTGATTATATAACTAGGTCATCTGTGCCTGTCCCAATGAACAGAGGCGTGAATAGCCTCTGTAACGTTGAGGATGCCAACAGCCGTTACAGTAACGAGGTCTGGACGTGTAACCTACTTTTGTTAAACGTTACCAGTCTGTTAGAATAATATTTACCCGTAGTTTGGTAACAAAACTACCATGAGAAGCACTGGATAAATAGATAATAGGTTAATACTTATTGGAAATATCTATTATTGTCTTTTATTGGTAGAAAGTTGTAGTTATTCGCCCACTGTTAGGGAGCCTAAATATAAGTACAAAGCTCGCAATGACAGCCTTGATATACGAATCTCCTGACAGATAGAGTTTTCGCATGAGCAATAATAGTGAGTAAATGAGTAGACCTCATTTTAGCACATAATAATGAAGATATATACTACTCTGTGTAAAAAGTATCGGGCATATGTCAATAAAGAGACCCGCGTAAAAGAGGTCGTTCTAATTTTTTTACTGCATGTTGGTAGCACTGTACTGATTTAGCGCGCAAAATTTGAACGGGATCTGTCATTTAATTTGTTTTAAACTAAACTTTTTGTTGGTCATAGTTTTGAGTCCTCGGCGATTTTTACAATGGAAAATATTGTTGAACAAAGAGTATGCCTTAAATTTTGTGTTTCGAATGATATTTCATGTGGTAAATCACTAAAAATGTTGCGAAATACCTACGGCGAATCATGTATATCGAAAACAAGGGCTTATGAATGGTATAAGGCTTTTAAAGAAGGCCGAGAAGTAGTAGTAGACTTGCCTCGTTCTGGTAGACCTTCAACCGCTACGACCAAAGAAAACATCGACAGAATCAAGAAGCTAGTGCTCGAAAATCGACGTATGAGTCTGAGAGAGTTGGCTAGTGAGGTGAACATATGTCTTTTAAGTCCGTCCACAATATTCTCATTGACATTTTAGGCATGAAACGCGTCGCCGCTCGACTAGTTCCAAAAGAGCTCAATTTTGTTCAAAAAGGGCAGCGAAAGCATATCGCTGAAGACATGGTTTCCCGGGCTTCTACGGATCCGACCTTTATGAAACGTATAATAACTGGCGACGAGACATGGGTTTATGAGTATGACATGCAAACAAGCCAACAGTCTTCAGAATGGCGTCTCGAAAACGAGCCGAAACCCAAAAAACCGCGGCAAAGTCGCACCAAAATCAAGGTGATGCTGACAGTTTTTTTTTGACTACCGTGGTGTGGTTCACTCCGAATTCCTTCCAGAGGGAGAAACAGTGAATAAAGAATATTATTTAGGCGTCATGAAGCGTTTGCGTGAGAGTATCCGCCGAAAACGTCCAGATTTGTGGCGACACAACTCATGGATGCTGCACCATGATAATGCACCATCACACACAGCCATTATAGTGAAAAATTCAACAAACGTTCTCGACCAAGCACCCTATTCACCTGATATGGCTCCGTCTGACTTTTTTTTATTTCCCAAGTTAAAATTACCATTTCGAGGAAAACGTTTTGAGTCAATAGAAGCCATAAAAGAAAATTCGCTGAATGAGCTAAAGGCCATACCGCAAATAGCCTATGAAAAATGTATGGAAGACTGGGTGAAGCGGTGGAGATGTTGTATTGCAAGCGATGGGGCATTACTTTGAAGGCGATAAAATAAATTTAGATGAATAATTTGTATTTTTTGTTTTATTGACAAATTCCCGATACTTAGTACACAGAAGGTATTAATATGAAGAGTCACGTAATTCGTACAAGTATCTGTATAAGTACAAGGTACGAGTGTTACTTACCACCAGGTGACACGCTTGCTTGTTTACCAAATTTGTAATAAAAAACAGATTAACAACGAATTTTAAACTAATGAGCTCCTTTTTTCATATAACTCAATGTAGAATGTTAGCCAAAGTACAATTTTCAACACTCTCAAATTTTGATTTCATGTATTGTCATAATTGTAAAGGTTGATAACCCTGGATGAACCAATTCTATCTACGTAACAATTCGCTTCCTACATTATTTATGTAAGTGGTCAGGAGCTATAATATATTTGTATAAAATACTTATACTTAATACCTATACTTTCTTATACGAAATAGATATTTCACTAATTTTAAGAAACACTTCTTACAAAGGAAACACAACAAAAATTTCCGCCGTCAAGTCCAAACAAACAAAGTGCTTTTCGATTAGTGTCTTATTATTAAGTCATGATCTGAAAATAATTTGTATTAAAACACTCTCACGGCACTTCAAAGGCATTGTGTAAACCAGCGTGAAATGCTGAATTGATCATTTTTTTATTGAAAACTTTTTAAATCTTTAATTTTATCTGATCTTTCGTTTGAAGGATAATTATAAAAACAGTATTTAGATTGTTTTATAAAACGTAATTTGTTTGTATATATTTTTATATTTTACCGCTCTTAATTACTCGACCGCGGCAGTAATACCTATACGCTGGTTAATTTATTTTTGGGTATAACGAACGAACGAATAGAGGTTTTACCTTACAAAACTATCTTTTGTTTCAGTCATCGATATTTATCACAGGACTAAGGACTACTTTTCGAAAGGATTACTTTCCAGATGTCCTTTACTATGACCTAATTCAAACTCAGGACTTCGTATTCAGAAACTGGACTACTACACAACTAGACAAACGCGACGACTGTATAAAAAGTAATCATACTAAGCAAAGAAGAAAAATAAGTTAAAAGCAAAAATTCTTTTTAAAGAAGCTTTTATTTAAGCGCTCTAAAAATAAGAAAATAACATTTCCTTAAAAATTTCAAGTATCATTCAACGCATCACTATTGCAAGTTAGTTTACCACTTAATTTCAAACAATCCAGCTCTTCAATAAAAAGATCATCTAATTCAATTTCAGCTTGGAGCTTTCTTTTCCATTTAATCGCAATGATGATTTTTAATTTATAGCTATATTGTAGAAATGCATCAAAAATATGTATGCCTTGATCTTGGATGGTCCACCGGATTGTATTTAGAATGACGTCACATTATTTTTCGAGTTATTCTCAACAAGCCCTTTCATTTGATATCAATATTGTAGAAATGCAAATATGATGGAATATCCGCCATATTGGATTTAGAATGACGTCATATTAGTTTTTGAATTAATTTCAACAATTCCTTTCATTTGATACCCATATTGTTGAAATGCAAATATTTTTCCCGCCTTATTGGATTTGGAATGACGTCATATTTTTTTTCGAGTTACTATTAATAAGTCCTTTCATCTGATACCCATTTTGTAGAAATGCATTAAAAAAGCTGTTCCTCTATCTTGGATGATCCGCCATATTGGATTTAGAATGACGTCACATTATTTTTTCAGTTACTCTCAATAAGCCCTTTCATTTGATACCCATATTGTACAGAAGCTTAAAATATGTTTTCCTCCATCTTGGATATTCCACCATATTGGATTTAGAATAATGTCACACATCATATCATGCATTGTCATCGAAAGTAAACTAGCTCAATCGGTTGAAGATCTCTACTTCAAAATTGAGTTGCAAGATTCCACCGAACATACATACTTACATACTTACATACATACATACAGTGCAAGTTAAATAAAAGCTTTTAAGTTTTAACGAGACAAAGTCATAATATTAAATGAATAATAAGTTACATATAAATTTGTAAAGAGTTCTGAACGACCCGAGTCGTTTTTTTTTATGAGATAGGAGGGCAAACGAGCAGGCATGTCACCTGATGGTAAGCAACCAACGCCGCCCATGGACACCAGCAACACATAGAGTGTTACTGTTGCGTTGCCGATCTTTAAGGGATAGGGTAGGGGTAGGGCCTTCTTGAGCCACTTTACGTCGATCTTGTGAGAGGTCGTGGTATTTCACCGGTCAAGCCGGCCCATGCATGCAGCGAACTGCTTGGGTCTACCACTTCTAAAAACGTTTGAGTAAACGAGACTTTCATTACGTTCTTGTATTTTTGAGGAAAGCTTGAGTCTATAGTCTTTTTGATCATTAAATTGTAATATTTACACATACATAATATTTATATCTTAAAAATCAAGTAATGAGGTAAAGTATTAGTCAAAATGTCCTCATTTCCCTATTCCTATCATTTTCTACAACAGCGATAACTACACCTTTTAAAACTCTTTAAAAAATAATGCATTTTGACGAAAAATTTGCTGGGAAAATCTTTTGTAAATAAAGTGTTTGCTGGTTAGGATTCTTAGGATTTTTAAGAAGCTTTGAAGTGATTACAATTGCTAGTTTAATAAAAAAGGTATAGCCAATGTAGCCAATAGCCACATATATCATCATCCTGCTCATAATGCGAGCTTAGAAGTAACATTATTACAGGAAAGACATTCATTGTCATATTTATTGATTTCGGACCAATCTAATATTGGCGTGACATCTAGTATATGTTTATAGCAAAACTACTATTTGAATATTGAAATAGTCTTGACCCCTGACTGACCCACGTCCATATAATTTGACCTCGAGTTAAATTTGAAATGATAGGAATAAAATATTCATAATGGAATTATTT
Organism: Euproctis similis; assembly: GCA_905147225.2. NCBI lineage: Eukaryota > Metazoa > Arthropoda > Insecta > Lepidoptera > Erebidae > Euproctis > Euproctis similis. The sequence continues at coordinate 22,660,912 of LR990106.1, forward strand.
TCAGGTATTGCTAGTTGTGATATATAATTCAAAGACACTTTATTCATAAAATACTATTTGGTCAAACTTTATATTTATAAAAAGTAAGAACTTTTTATTGCCATATTTCTTTGGTAGAATTAAACTAAGTATTTTTAAAAATAGTATTTATTGATTAGCGAGCTAATTATAAGGCATAGTATTTTGGTATTTCTTGCTTGGAAATGAGAGAACCAGATTTATTTTAAGAATACTTGGTTGCTTGTTCATCAGTGTGTTATAATTTTTTTTTACGAAACTATCAAATAAGTGGGTATATATGTATTTCTTATGCCACGGAGAAAGAAAAAAATAATGAGATTGCACAAGGCGGGCCTGTAAAGTAATGGTTGTTATCTATGTCCTTATTTATTTGAACCGTGAACAAATATTTTAAGTATTTTTAAGATGTCTAAATAGATTCTGCTCTTTTGAAGGACTGATAAAACGGAAGAGTGACTTTTTAGCTGTTAAATTGTTCTTGAATTATCCTCCTACGTCTTACTCCTGGAGGGTCCATTGTCTTAATGACCTGACAGATCCATTCTTAATTAATTGTCAAAACCATCACTTCAGTTATATGTAAAATGATTCGTCTTCTGTAAGATTCATCTTATGATTAAAATATCCAATTAACTGCCTGACTTGTTGCTTGTCTCTTGGCTGACAAATAATAGTGGGATATAAGAGAAAATGTCAGATGGAGATGTTTGTTATCTCTGTCTATAAGTACCTACATACATACGTAAGTTCATTCCAAATCCCTTGCGAGGTAGGTAGAGAGAGAACAGATAGCGTAAGGCACGATTCATACACGCCTCACTCGCTTCGTTGACTTTCATAACTCTTTTCATGCAAGCGCGACGATTTTTAAGGCTCCTGACACCACCTTCCTCCAAAACACGTTCTATTTGGTCATGGAATGTGTGTCTTGGCCGATCTCGACTCCTACATCCATCCGCTGTTGCATTGTATATCTGCTTAGTCAATCTATAAATTTAAGTACATACCTTCATTATTATCGGATAAAGACATAAAAGAAGACTCCTCCAATATATCAGGGCTCAGAGGAAAATATCTCTCTCATGTTATTACAATATATTTGTGATTGGAAAAGAATGTCGAATATATTTTCAACCAAGTTACGCCTTTTTGGTTTCATGAAAATAGACATTCAACATTTATGAGATTGATACAATTATTGTCAAACGAAATTGACAAATGATTGATATATCTAATTATATGTTTCCAAAGTATTGGATTTTATTTTTGTCTCAGTAAATAGGCGCGTTGACATGATATCTCTCCCAGAAAATTAATCGCTTTGAAGATTTTATGAGTTATCGTATCTATTACATAGATAACTTCACACCAAGTCCCTTGTGAAGTAGGCACAGAGGACACAGCTACATAAGGCACAGCTCATGTGCTTCTCCGACTTTCCTAGCTCTTGTTATAAACGCTCGTCGGTTTTTAAGACTCCTGACATCACCTTCCCCAAAGACACGTTCAAATTGGTCATGGAAGGAATGTCATCATCCTTCCACTTTGGCATTATATCTCTATCGTATATATTTATACTTTGTAATGGATTTACACTTGTAAACTGCATACTTACTTATAATAATAATAATAATATCTTGGACACAATACACACAGCACCCTCTAGTTCCAAGCTAAGCAACTAAATGCTTGTGTTATGGATACTAGATAACGGATATAAATACATATATACTTTTCTTTTGTAAATACATACTTATAATACATAGAAAAACACCCAGACACCACACAAATATTCATGTAACAACAACATGTCACAAATATTTGTGCTCGGGTGGGAATCGAACCCCCGACCTCATTGCTCCAGCCGGTAGTTTTACCAATGTGCCACGAGGCCCGTCAATCATAATAATTCGTCATAATTCTTCATTTGTAATAGTGAACTTGAACAACATGTAACAAATATCTAATAAGTACTATTATATCGTTTTGTAAGTGTCGGTGATCCTGAGGTCGTGCACCCCGCGAATCAAGAAGTCGCGGGTTCGAATCCTGGCTCACACCAATGACTTTTCGAAAAAAATATCGGAAGTTATGTGTGTTAAAAATATATGACTGAAAACTTTATTCTCGGTATGGCAATAGGTTCGCCACCAATTCCATTTGGGACGTAAACATAACGGCGAGTCGAGGCTTAACAGCTACTACCCACCTTCGGGTAGAAAAAGGTGTGAAGTTATGTTATATCGTTTTGTTAAATCCAAGACCAAATGTTGAGTGAAATATAAATACCTACTACTACAACGAGAAAACGTGCTTCTAAATTGAATAGCCCTGAACTGTACTTTAGCAGAAAGCCCAGCATCCGTGTTACTAACTTTGTTTTTTTTTTTCAGACAGTCGCTGTTAATTAGTTTTGTGGTAGCCACAAAAGCCTTCGGGAAGTCTTCCCTATATCGCGTGGAGGTTGCAAATATTGCTCATCAATGATCGCGTGCGTGCGTTGCGACAGCTGACATGAGCTGAATGACGTAATGTCTACCAAAAAACATTCACCACAGCCCAGTAAGTACCATAATTTAAAATTCACCGGAAATGTTACAAAAATATTATTAACTACTATAACGTAAAAGAGTTAATAAGAAAAGCGTATGAGAACTTTTTACTTAGATAACTCAATGGACCTCATGATAATACAGTTGCCGTTGACTGAATCAATGCCCATACGAATACTGAGAAGTAGAGATGTGACGGATAGTAGTTTGGCCGGATACCGGATATTCGGCCAACCTTGTGGTAGAATAGCCGGATATCCGGCCGCCGGCGGAACTTAACCGTTTGGTGCATTGCACATTTACGTAAGTGGCGCGCGAACGATCGGGTGGACTCGGTTAGATTCGGGTCTTTTCGTAAAGAAAGAAACGCCATAATCTGTGAGCTGGATTTTTATCTCAAGTCACTGCGAATTGATCGCAATCGTGACTCTTATTCTTGGTGGGCAGCTAATGGCAAACAAATTTAACAAAGTTTGCCAAGATCTATCTTTCAGCATCTTGCAGCAGTGTGTACAGCGAAAGACTTTTTCCGCTTGCTACCTCTCAATGCAGAGAAATTAGTATTTATTCACCTTAATTTGCCCTTAGTGCAGTATGAGTACTAATTAATTAATTTTCTTACTATTACATTAATTTTGCAATTGTGTGATTAAAACTTTAAACTAATTATGTTTCTTATGTGATACTAAAGCTAACTAAATAAAGCAAATAATTACTTTAAAATATTTTTTTATCCAGATTTTTTTTAATTCGCCCGGATCTATCCGGCCAAATAGTAATTATCCGGTATTCGGCCGGATAATATTAAGGTCGCCGGATAAGCCGGATACAGGATAGTTACCGGATGTCCGTTTCATCTCTACTGAGAAGAACATAGTTTTTGGTTGCTTTTCAATCTGGAATATGAAATATTTGTTATGTAACCATTGTTTTTTAAATTTTTGGGGAAACAAATTTTACTTAGTTTCTGATGTAACAAATGCGCATAACACTACATTTTGTAATTTCTATAATCAAGCCCAATACAAAGTTGGCTACCTTGTAAATCAAAAGTAAGTATTAAATATAACCATTAGAGTTGGTTAACGTTGCTGTGCCCAGTCAATAGTGTTCAAGATATTAAGTTATATAATATACTAAAAAACCCAATTATAATAAAATAGTGTTTACATGTGTAACACTATTAACACTGCTTTTACGAGTAATGTAAGCGTTTGTGTTATTAATTGAAGTGATTTTCAGCAATAAAATATAATTGAAAAAAGCAAAATATGCTGTAAAGGGCTCATGAAACTAGAGAAAAGAACTAATTTCATTATGTAACTAAAAGTACAAGTATTTACTTTGGGTAAGTCAGGATTAACATCACGACTCGAGATTACGTCAGATTATCAGCTTAGTAAGGGTAAGCGCACGTTAGCCGACGTATAAAATTATGTATTGAACTTAGTAAGGATTAACGCACAGTAGCCGATGTATATTAGTATGAATTTAACTAATGATAGGTTTCTAATCATATTTCAAATACAAATTTCATTTTAGTAGTATATAAAACACGTCGCACACTCTTTTGTTTTTGTTTTTGGCATAAATATTTTGATACTTGTGAGGTTAATGCCGTTATCTATCTTTCAATTATGTATTTATATTTTTTGGTGAAATTAAGTATATGTACAAAAAACGTTTATAAACACTTACCCTAAATTTACAACTCAGAATTTAAAACAATACAAACGTAAGATGAAACTACTACAGTTAATTGCAAAATTTGTTTAGTTTTTAACGCAACAATGCACTTTTTTACATTTTTATATATGTGCTGGCTGAGTGTACTGTACACCGGATATTATAAAAAAAAACATAAACCATGTAAAATTCGTTGCGCTATTCGCTTGATAACTAATCTGCGTAAAATCTTTTATCTTTTTAATGTAAATCAAGAATTTCTTTTCAACAAAAACTTCTGCTTATATTTTTTTTAAAGAAATGAAGGAGCAACCTAAACAAATAAGGTCGAATTTCAAACAATTATATTGCCAAGTTAAAAAAAATGACCCTTCTCTACGGTGAGAAATCAAAGCTCTGTAAACTTTGAAATCTGTACTTTTATCAATAATTAATTTTTCTCTGTGTGTTTATCAGACACAACTTTGGAAAGGATATACTCAAATAACATATCATAACTTTACGCCTGTTTTGTACACGAAGGTGTAGACAGTGGCTTTTAAGCCTCTACTCGCCGAATCGTTAAGTTACGCGTCCCAAATGGAACAAGTGGAGAACAAATTGCCATAGTCCGGGCACAATGTTGTCAGTCAGTCACCGATATTTATCACACATAAATTCCGATAACAATTCTGAGAAATTATTAGTGTAAGCTCGCTATCGAACCCATGATTCCTGAATCAGTATCGTGGTGCTCGACCACTAGACCACCGAGACGTGTTATAATAACATTATTACTCAGATCCGTTATCACTATTATTGTATTAAAGCTACGAACGATGTGCCTTCTCAGACGGAGCCCTTTACAGATATAATTTTCACCCCGCCCTCAGTCTCTTAAATTTAATTAGACTAAAGCCGATGTCAACTTAACTTTGCGTAAACTAAATTAAATTTTCCTCCTATACATAAATACGAAATAACGACTTCTATTACTTAACGGTCCGGGTATAATAACCGCCAACCCTGAGGCAGATATTGATAGCACAAAGGTTGGCTCGTGATAATTGCAAAATCTGTATTGTACTCAAGAGTTCGACGTTTAATATTTGGTTTCAAATCAATCGCAAAACCGATTTTCTTATAAATAAATTGTAACATAACCCTGTCTGTATATTCGGGATGATATTAGTGATAAGTTAATTTAACAAGTATTTAACATACAAAGCCAAAACAATGATATTTTTAATATGTCTGTCTTACTTAATTGCTTGTAGCATAAATTTCTACATCGGAAAATAGGGAACTTGTGAAACGACACGACAAATTTTCATGTGGTTTTTGTATTGCAATGAAGAAGTAAAAAAAAGCTTTGCAAAAATTTATCATAATTGAAAACAATGCCGATATGATACAATCATCGCCGTTTTAGAAACATAAAAATCTTATTTAGACAAAAATGTTTCGCGAAACAACACACGCAAAATGAAATTGAGGTATAATAAGTTAGCGGTGAATAATAATATGCGCCGCCGTTTCGCTCATAAAATGAGTTCAAACAAGAACAAGTTATATTTGCAAATTTATTGCTTTCACGGGAGTCGAGTAGAAAAAAAGAATCTTACATCTGCATAATTACTACACTTTTTTATTGCTCGAACTTGTGTCTTTTATATTAAACTAGTTGACCCACCAAACTTTGTTTTGCTTTAGAAGACATAAAAATAGTAGATTATCCCTAAGAGATAGACATATACCATCTCGCAGTTTTATGTAGACCTCTTGAAGGTGCATAAATATGTAGTTAGTGTTCAGCCAGCGTTGGCAAATAAAAATGCTAAATCACGGAAATTATCACTTTTTCTATATCTTTTATTATACAATATAAACCACCCCATTGATGCCTTCTATCTATTAAAAAAACTGCATCAAAATCCTTTGCGTAGTTTCAAAGATCTAAGCATATTTTGGGAACAAACAGGTACTTTGTTTTATACTATGTAATATGATGATATTGTATAGTATGATTATAGTTTAATCTACCTCAACTGAGACTCGCCCACATATTTTTTGGGTATATAATACATCCCATGACAGTCCTTAGAATTCGGATACAGTACAATTTCAAATAAGCACTCTTCAATAAACTTATAACAAGCTTCCTGAAAAGTTACGTCGGAATTCGAACAAAATAAGACGAAACAGAATTTGGTTTTAAGAGCTTAAAGAATCTCTTGAAATTAACCGTGAACCGGTTTACACACACACATACATACACACATACACATACACACACACACACATCATTCTTGAGACATTCTTCAGACAGTAAAGCCTTTTTAATGATTATAACCTCTTTGATAGAGAGTTTTCAGATTTCAAAGAAAAAAAAACTATTTTTAGCTTTGGAAAAAGCATAATCGAACGAATTTAAATTCCGAATTTAAATCTATTGTATTTTTTTTTTCAAATAATGTTTGTTGCCAGAACGTTCAGAAGCGTTGAGCGGACGTCTGTCCAAGTCTGCTTCGGAGCTGTCGTGCGCCCCAGCGCAGGTGAGAGCGTCGCCGCCCCGCGCCCGCTCCGCTCATCACCACACACCGCTCTCCGTGGTGCACCGAACACAACACTTCTTCACAAATTTAAAGGTAGTATGCAATATCAATTGCTATATCTTTTCCATCCAAATAAGGCAACCAAATATATCTTAAATGTAAGTGTAACACAGTTCAAGAACATTCTTTTTTATCGAATAGGGAGGCGAACTAGCAGACGCGTTACCTAATTAACGACCCCCCTATGGTCACTTGCAATACAGATAGTGTAACAGTTGCGTTGTAGGTCCTTAAAACTTGCCCCGTGGCGTGAGTGTCGTTTGCTACGCAGACGACACTCTGGTGGTCGCCACGGGGCCCGACTTCGAGCGGACGCTCAGGTTCGCCGAGCTGGGGGTGGCAATCGTCGTCAGACGGATCCGCGGGCTGGGCCTGGAGGTGGCGCCTCACAAAAGTGAGGCGCTGTTGTTCCATCGCCTCACCAGAGGCAGGGAACCCCCGGCCTCGCGGATCCAGGTGGGTGACACGGCTGTCCCGGTGGGGCGGTACATGAAGTACCTCGGCCTCACCCTGGACAGCCGCTGGAGCTTCGAGGAGCACTTCGTACGGATGGTCCCCCGAGCGCGACGGGTGGCGGGCGCTTTACACCGCCTGCTGCCCAACCTCGGGGGACCGGGGGAGGGAGTTCGCCGCCTCTACGGTGGCGTCGTGCGGTCCGTGGCCCTGTACGGGGCCCCCGTTTGGTCGCGAGACCTCGCGGGGGCCTCCCGCTCCAGGGCTCTGCTGAGGAGCCTGGAGCGGATCATGGCCATACGGATCGTACGGGGCTACCGTACCATCTCATACGAGGCGGCGACGGTCCTCGCGAGTTATCCCCCCTTCATCATCCTGGCCGAGATGTACGCAGCCGCGTACGATCTCGGCCGGGGAGGGGGGGACGCGCGGGGACACGAAGTGCGGAGGCGGGAGGCCTTCCGGCGGGTCCTGGGGGACTGGCGCGACGCGCTGGTCCTCCAGGGCGGTACGCGTTCGCGCGCCGTCGGGGCCGTCCTGCCCCACCTCGAGGCCTGGGTGCTCCGTAAATGGGGCACTGTCACCTACAGGTTGACTCAGATACTCACCGGGCACGGGTGCTTCGGTGAGTATCTGAGTCGAATAAAGCGTGAAGAGACGGCGAGATGCCACCATTGCGCATCCGACCTGGACTCGGCCCAGCACACGCTGGAGGTCTGCCCGGCCTGGGCAGCCGAGCGCCGAGTCCTGGTCGACGGGATCGGGCGAGACTTGTCCCCGCCGGCGTTGGTCGCGGCAATGCTGGCGGGCGAGGAGGAGTGGAGGGTTGTGGTCTCCTTCTGCGAAGCAGTCATGCTCCAGAAGGAGGCCGCCGAGCGGGGTCGGGAGAGGGCCGACCCCGCTCGAAGGCGGCGGCGGCGAGCTCAGTGATCGCCGCCGCCGACGGGCCGCGAGGGCGCACACCCCGCGGGTGCGCCCGGGTCGCGGCCCGGGAAGGATGACCCCCCGGTGCGGCCGGGGAGGGTCGTCCGGGGCGCCGCCGGCCGCGCGCCTCTTTACAGCGCGCGGTCGGAGCCGCCCCGCCCGGGGGAGCCTCGCCAGGCTCCCCGAGGATGAGCACCCCCTCGTGACAGAGGGGGGGCGACGGCGGGGTGGACCAGAGGGGTTTATCCGAATCCTGGACCACCCCAACGCCGGAGGAAGGCCGCCGCGAGGTTTTAGTGGGTAACCCTAGGATCGGATTTCAGTTTACTGTTTTGGGAGTCCCACACTACCCCCTGCCGTCCCCAGGCGGGGGGTGTGCATAAAGCATTTCCTCGCGTAAAAAAAAAAAAAAAGGTCCTTAAAACTGGATAAGTAAGGGGTAGGAGTTGGGCTGGCAAGGAGAGACGAGAAGGGGTTGGGCCACCGGATACCTCTCTCACCGAGTGAAACGCGACATGAGCCACTTTACGTCGATACGGCCTATTCATATAGCGATTGAATACGAAACCTACTTGGTGGATTTAATTTATAACCACCAAGTTGCGTCTTATTTATGCAAGTTATTTATAACCACCAAGTTGCTTCCTTCTTATCTATTATTAGTCTAATTTAAGTTGACTGGGTAAGGAACGAAGATAAAAGAGATCGACTAACGTTGCCCATGAACAACAGTACCAGCGAGAATAACACTGTATGAGTCACTTTACGTTAGATTTTCTCAGAGAACGTGGTATTTCACCAGTCACGTCAGCCCATTCGTGCAGCGAACTACGTGGCTGTAGGTACTACTGTAAAATTATCTCGATACCATAAAGATAGGCATCTTTCATCATCATTCATCATAAAACCCACCTGTTGGTAAGCGATTACCGTGGCTTATGGATGACGTAAGCCCACGGATGTTCTCCAATCCCTTAGAAATATATTCACCCTTTACAAACCCTTAGTATAATGCTTTAGTAAATCCTCCGGAAACCAAATACCCCTTGTAAGCATGATAGCATCTATTTTTACAGCACGCGTCGTTTGGGCTTGCAACACACAATATATTAAATGCCAGGTTATTTGTAATACCTACCTACGCCCAACGCTGTATAAATTTTAATTTACCGGTTTTAATTAATGACTTTTCGTGTCACGGTGAAAGTGCTGCCCTCTACTCGGGTCAGAATAATTCATGAAAAGACGCGACATAAATTATGACATACATATACTGTGACGTCATTGTACATGTAGGCGACACAAGTGGGCGCGTTAGCTAAGTGCTGCTCCCTGTTATTTTCATTTCATTTTTATATTTTAATATTGTATAGTTGGTAGCATTGCGTGTTGTCACTGGACAGGCTGTGAACACGCCACACAACTTGTTTCCGTTTCAAAATATTTGTCATTTTATTATGTTGGTAAAACCCCTTCAAACCCCCCGTGCGTAATTAAGTACATAGAGTATTTTACAAAAGCATCTCCGCTCATTTGAGAAATAGTACGATATAAAATGAACATAGGTTCCTCTAAAATAAGCCTGTCTCAGGAGAATTAATTTAAAGACATGTATATAATAAACACTGATATTTTTCCAAAGTTCCTTTTCCTATTTTATGACTGTTGGATGTTGTTCGGTCCGCCACCACAGCCAAATCTTTGGTGCCGACCCCACTTAAAGTAGGATAAGGGCAAGAAAATGATAAATGATGGACGTTGATCGGTAGTTGAGGTCGACGATTTGATCCCGTCGAAAACAAATATTTTTTATGAGCTTGTATTGTCGTAAGGAGTCTGGGCGGTTTTTTATGATTTGTAAGTACTTACCAAATAAACGATGGTCGTTTAGTTTCTATAACATAAGTCTCCATTTGCTTGGCTTGCATAACTAGAGGGAGCGGTGTAACGTGTATAAAAACATTATGAACCACTAAAAACATTCTTGTTTAGTTTGGGTCAGCTTAATTACTTAAGAACAATCTAGGAGCGAGATTTTTGGATGTAAGCAGAAAATGAAAAAGGATTTACTTAAATTAAAAAAAACCTGTTGCTTTGCTATCTCAGTAAAGAATTGAAAAAAGCATATACCTACATAGCCTCACGCCAAATCCCTTGCGGGGTAGGCGGAGAGAATACAGCACCATACGGCGCGATTCTTACACGCTTCATTAGCTTCGTTGACTTTCATAACTCATGCACGCGCGTCGATTTTTAAGGCTCCTAACATTACCTTCCTCCAGAACACGTTCAATCATATTATTATCTCCTTAAAAAAGATAATAGGGCACCTGTCTTATTAAATTATTATATGTAGTTAATAAAATAAAAAGGTCTCGTTGCTCCAGCTGGTTAGAATCGTGGCTCACCAATGAGTTTTCGAAATTAATTTCGAAAGTTATGTGTGATAAATGTCAATGTCTAATCAATGTCTAATGGTATGGCAATAGGTACGACACCTATTCCAGTTGGGACGTAAACATAGCGGCGAATCGAGGCTTATCAGCCGCCGCCTACGTCTTCAGATAGAAAAGGTGTGGAGTTATGTTATGTAAAATAAAAAGGGGTTAGGAACTCTACTGTTAATAAATTAACAATAGAAGGATGTGACGCTAGTGAAATTTAATTAAAAGCTACCTTCAATAATAGCATAATACTAGGTACTATATGTAAGAATATTCTCAAGCATTTCTTAATGTTAAAATTACACAAACAGTAAAAAGATAGAGCGTAAAATACATGTCAATTTCTTGATCAACATATTTTCGTATCGAATCCAACGTGACACCCTTTATCCCGCTAAAGCCTTATCCCGTCGGGTATTCCCCCTGTAAGAAAGATAACAACCGTGACAATATTAACATTTGTTCCAAATTCAAAATTTACTACTACTGGCTTGCAAGAGTAAATTTTATTCTTTATTAGAGCATTTTATTAGTGTCAAATATAGGAATAGATTGTTTGAAATCAGATTTACGCCTGAAGGTATATCTAAGGTAAAGTTCTGTAGTTTAAATAGATTCCCGCTCAAAAGCGTATTCTTAAAATACCTGAAGACAGTTTTTTTTTATGGGATAGGAGGGCAAACGAGCAGGTGTGTCACCTGATGGTAAGCAACCAACGCCACCCATGGACACCAGCAACACATATAGTGTTAATGTTGCGTTGTCGACCTTTAAGGAATAGGATATGAAAGAATGGGGATGGGGGAGGGGTGGGCCTCCGGGTACCTCTCTCACCAAACGAAACCCGGCATGAGCCACTTGACGTCGGTCTTCTGAGAGGTCATGGTATTTCACCGGTCGAGCTGGCATTCATGCAGCGAACTGCTTGGCTCTACCACTGTTTTATTCTTTATTAGAGCATTTTATTCGTGTCAAATATGGGAATAGACTGTTTGAAATCAGATTTTTGCCCGATTAGACGGTATATATATCTAAGGTAAAGTTCTGTAGTTTAAATAGAATCTTGCCAAAAGGCGTATTCTTAAAATACCTGAAGTCAGATTAAAGATTCTTCAGCTGGTAGAGCGATTAAGTACTAAATTCCGAGAATTTACGACGGCATAACATTTTTACAAGTGATTGGTATTTTATCACCTTGGAAACAGTATGAAAAATATAATCTGTTACAATCACTGTAAAGACGTAATGATAAATTTCTCAAGCTAAGATCGATTGAGCCAGGAAATTAGGAAATGTCTATCTGACAAAAACACATTAATCTTTGCAATTTCAGGGTGAATATTTATAACTACCTATTTGGCGCAGTCGAGTAAACGTAGAATCAGTTTGTACATTGAGACTCCAACATAATCTAATTGCTTCCAATAAAAATACTGAGGCGTCTCCGGCATCAATAATTCGACAATGAACAGTCAACACGCGTTATTATAACGAAGAAGTTCCAAATTCTTGTTCTGGGGAAGAGAATATATTGTGTTTCATATTTATGTTATGATTTTATTGATTTAATTAATATGATTTTGGGGACGATGCCACGGAAGAAACCACCAGAGTTGTATTCTAATTGCAATAGGAGAACTGCCTCCCTACGTAGTAAAAGTGTTATGGAGAAGCAATTTTCAAAGAGAAAATGGAGTTTGTGGGTGAGATATAAAAATCAAAAATAATGTTGTTTTCTCAATTCTATGTTTAGTGGTAATGATAAAAAATAAATTATTAATAATAATTATTATTAATCATTTTATTAATATTAATTTTAATATTAATTTTAATAATATTATTAATATTAATTAACAGTAGATTATTTAAAAAGTAAATCTTTACTAATAATTATTAGTAAAGATTTACTTTTTAAATAATCTACTGTGTGTGTGTCCACGTACTTGTTTGGTGTCTGTAACTTCAGACCAAGCCCTGCTGTAGGTAGGTGCTGACAGCGGCTGCTATGCCGATTTTTTTAAGTTCCATGTAATAAATAGATGGCGAAATATCTTGCGTACAATAAACTCATTTTTCGTATACCCTTAGCTAAATAAAGTTCTATTAACTATAAAATATTTATATTCAGTATTCCTAAATACATAATTTCCATTGCTAGCCTCAAAATGACTTACCTCTTTTTTTGGTCTGCGGGTAGAAAAGGGCATGAAAGCGTGTTTCTTGGGCTTACGAAAATGGAATTGTTAGCAATTAAAACCCCTTGAGGATTCTTACGGACACAATCTTCCAGTTGTTCTGTTATAAATGTAATGTTGTAATTGTCTTTCGGCATTGACGTCACTAGATCCGGTGTTTAAACAGAGTTTGACGTCACACATCGCGCGGGCACAATAAATTAATAATGATATAACTATTAGCTTACCGAGAGTAGAGACACTTGCAACGTTTGTACAAGGACAAAAAATGATGGATATTTAACTCTAGGTCATTATGATGACTTACCACGTCATCTTTGAAAGATTACAATTAAAAATGGACCATATCACACACAGAGTAAATAGTAGGTGAAGCTAAAAGTTCTAGAATAGAAGAGCAGAGTGAGGCGCCCATTGAACTTCCATTTGGTAACTATCACAAGAGTCATGTAAAGAATCTCTAGCTGCCTATGTCCAGTTTTTATGATGATTATAAGCAAGAATATAAGTAGGTGAATACCAGATTGATACCCAAGGCAAGTCTCTTAAGACCTTAGTAGTGAGATATAAATATATAGAGTAGAGATATAAATATATTTTTAAAATTACAAACTATATATTGTACCGATGTTTGTATACTCAATTTTCATCCCAGAAATATTCCAGAATAGAACCTGGCTCTCTAGGCAAGATACAGAAACACTGTAACACTAACACAGTTTTAGCTATATCCTGGTTGTGCTTGTTCCAGTCTCGTTGGCAACGCAGTCGCAGTAGAGAAAGATGTCCAGCTGGTACAGTATTCACCTTGGCTCCGGGTCACGAGTCCAGCGGTACAGAGTACGCTGGCGATCAGAGTTCCGAACACAGCACACCAGCACATTCACCACGACATCGTATAAGCAGAAGTAAGTTGTACACAATAATTCTCTTTTTATTATTAGAACGTAGAAGATTGAAGAAGATAAAAATAATCAAATTGAAACCAGTTGATATAAGGCCTCAAATTAGCTACAGCAATAGACAAAAACAAGCAAATGGTTGGCAAATGATATTTGAAATGTAGATCAATATTAAAAGAAAATAACTTCACGCCTTTGTATATCTAAAGGTGTGGGCAGCTGTTAAGCCTCAACTTGCCGAATCCTTACGTCCCAAATGGAACAGGCGAGACTGAGAAAATCAAATTACCCCTATTTTTCAATGTTTTTATTTCTCTAAGAAGGAAACCATTCTTACAACAGCTTGTTTGTTCTTTATAAACAGGGTTTGTAATTTAAAAACACAGAGATAATCCTCGAAATCTCGTTACGATCTAAGGCCTTAAATTAATAAAATTTCGCCAGTAAATATTCATCTATACACCATTACACGGATTTATTTTCAAAATTAATTACACCTCCGCTGAAGACCATGCTCAGTTAAGTTCAGTAATTACAGCTTTGAGCAATAAATTGCTTGTAATAATTGTAATTATTTGAATGAGGTAATTTAACTTTTGATTTAGACGTTGATATAATTAAACAAAAGCTTTTTAATTACAGTCAAATGGATATTATTGAATTAAAAATACAATACTAATAAAATATATAAATAATAATTATAGTAACTAGGTTATAATTAGGTACCTATTATTAGAAATAGATCAAATTGTCTAACTTCAAAAAGTCATTGGTGTGAGCCAAGATTTGAACCCGCGACCTCTTCATCCAGAAGTAGGGGGCTCGACCACTGAACCACAGAGACAGTTAGGATTAGGAATACATAGAAGATAGTGGAAAAAAACAAATGCGGGTCTTTATTAAGGCAAAAGCAGCAAAAAATATATTGAAATATTTATATTTTTTCTTCGTTTATTCGGTTAAAATTTTCATACTGAAAAAGGCTTTGCATGATACAGCGCATTATAAAGAACACTCTGTATAATTACGTCATAACAATATTCTACGTAATCGAGTTAACATATATAGGTTTAAAATTGTACCTTTATTTCTCTGGTATTTTTGGAAGGTTTAATATGGTAATTTTGTTAACTTTTGCTTAATTTTTTAATGTGCATTCCGCTGCCGAAACATTTCTTATAAAGAAACGCTGCCTGGGCCTTGGCGAATTTAAAGCGTGAAGACACCAAAATGAATATAAAATAACATAACTTCACGCCTTTTGTTACCCGAAGGTGTAGGCAGCGGCTGTTAAGCCTCATCTCGCCGTTATGTTTACGTTCCAAATGGAATAGGTGGCGAACCTATTGCCATAACGGGCACAAAGTTATCAGTTATCGATATTTGTCATACATAACTTCCGAAAACAATTCTGAAAAGTCATTGGTGTGAGCCAGTGTCAGGAATCGAACCCGGACCTCTGGATCAGAAGCCGTGTGCTCGACCACTGGGCTAGCGAGACTGTTTAATGTTTAATGAATAATAAATATAATAGGTGGTAATGAAAATAATATCTTTGATATTATACGCGGACATTTAATTAATTTGTGATCCCGTTTTGCAGTTCACGAAAGGACACCTCATGAAAGATTAATGCCTCGAAATTGGCTATTTCAGTATAATTTATACAATTTCATCCCAACGCTTGAGCGTCAATGTATTAAATATCCATTCACTGCGCCCATGGGATGCGCACTTTCCGTATTCTAAACAGTGTACTTAATTTTTTATCTGACACTCTCTCGTCCAAAGAGTGTTTAAGGTCGTTTAAGGCTTTTACTTCGTAAAATGTTGATAGCTTTATTATTTGACTTAATTGAACAAATATATTTTTATGAAACAATGGTAGAGCCACGCCGTTTCGTGGGTCGGCTCGACGGGTGATACATCAAGATCATTTAGAAAATTGGTGAAAAGTGGCTGATGTATCCAAAGGCCTATCTCCTATCCTCTCC
Organism: Euproctis similis; assembly: GCA_905147225.2. NCBI lineage: Eukaryota > Metazoa > Arthropoda > Insecta > Lepidoptera > Erebidae > Euproctis > Euproctis similis. The sequence goes on from LR990106.1 coordinate 22,676,677, forward strand.
TCTTTCCCATTCAACTCCATACTCCATATCATTCAGAAGGCTGGTAAAACGACCGTGACCCTATTGAGATTACGGACACTAGGTGACAATATAGCTCGTTTGACCAACTACCCATAAAAAAATTTAAATACTCAATTTTCTCGTGAAATTTAACGCAAAAAACGCTAAACGGTATTTTTTAACTTTAAACTCTGTACAGTCTTGGTGGCGCAGTGCTCGAGCACACGGCTTCTGATCCAGAGGTCCGGGTTCGATTCCTGATACTGGCTCATACCAATGACTTTTCGAAATTGTTTTCGGAAGTTATGTGTGGTAAATATCGATGACTGAAAACTTTGTGCCAGGTATGGCATAGGTTCGCCACATTTGGGACGTAAACATAACGGCGAGACGAGGCTTAACAGCCGCTGCCTACACCTTCAGGTAGCAAAAGGCGTGAAGTTATGTTTTTTTATGTAAACTCTTGCAATAGATCGGTGAAGACGCTGTATGCATTACAGAATAAAAATACATAGTAAAAAAATATTATACTGCCATCTGATGCCTTAGTAAAGTTCTCTTTCTAAATAAATATCTCCGATTTACAGTTATCGTCTTCTTTTTATTATATGTCGGGATGTAGATAATGGCTGGGGTGGAATCTCTTGGGACAGGGGGTTCTAAGGCTTTGTAATCCTTTACAAAGCGGCAGGTAATTGACGCTTTTCGCGTCTGAAGGGTTTTACTATTAGGTATTTATACTTGGAGAATTTGTATTGTCGCGGTGCCAGTTATTTTTGAGATTTCATCAATGGGCTGTAAGAGAGTGAATCAAGTTGAAAGTGAGTGTGAATCAGAGGAATAATATGATTACATTGACGACGAGTAGGTTGGAATAGCGAATAAAGGAAGGAAGATGGAGGTATGCCACGCGGATTGTGCCACTTTACATTGAATTTTTGAGAGGTGGTTGTTTTAAACCTACCCATTCATGCAGCAAACTGAGTGGATCGACCACAATAATTGTTGGAATTGCATGTTATGCGTATATGGTTAAGTTTGATTAATTGTTGGTGATAATTATCATTTTAGTCTCTGTGATCTCATGGTTTAGCACTCCGACTTCTCACCGAGAGACTCTACATTCTAATTCGGTTAGATAATGACAGCTGTTTGGAATTCGTCTGTAATAAATATCTATGAGTGACAAAGTTGTGATGTTGACGATAGGTTTTGCCAACTACTAAATGTGATCAAAGGACACGGCGTGTCGAGAGACAATTGCCGCTACCTATGCCTTCATATATTGTGGGTGTGATGTTATATTATGATAGTGTAATGCAAAGTCACGTCCCAAAACTTCCGTTTCAAATATTACAAAGAACTTATTGTTAGTTAAACTTCACAATGGTTTTGAACTATTTATTTATTTCCTTGAGTTTTTTTTATTCATTCGCTGTAAAAGTAAGTTATATATAAATATATATGAATTAATGTTACCTCCAGTTCGTCGAACTTGGCGTGACTCGTGTAGAAGTGCCGTTTCGTTAAATATTTCCCGACTATTAACATTTGAAGTTAATATTTTACTGAATTATGTTAGTTTTTCAAGTACCTAGATAGTTCAGTCTTCGTGTCATTTCAAAAGTATTTTTTTACGTAACCACCGTTAGCGTCGCACGAAGTCATTAAAGGACAACACACGAATATTAGAGAATATAATAATATCCATTTCAAAGCATTTTTACACACTTCAGAATAGGGTTGTGTGTAGATTGTAAGATCTGATTTGAAAAAATGTATCTGTATTCGTACTTTGGATCCTTTCATATTGATATTTTCTTGATTGTGGTAAATTCACGCAGTTTGCTCATGACTTGGCCGGCTCGACCGGTGAAAACTTAGAATATCAACGTGAAGGGACTCGTGCCGCGTTTAATTAGATGAGTTCAGTTCCCTTATAGGCCGGCAAATGGTAGTCAATAACGCCACTTATGGACATATGCAATATCAATATTTTTTTATTATTTCCCATAGAAAATAACTTCATTTTATATTTAGAAATATTTCAGAGATAAAGTTTATTAAAAAAAACACCATTTAACAGTGGTAGAGCCAAGCAGTTCGCTGCATGAATGGGCCGGCTCGACCGGTGAAATACCACGACCTCTCAGAAGATCGACGTAAAGCGGCTTTCGCGTTTCGTTCGGTGAGAGAGGTATTCGGAGGCCCACCCCCCTGCCCCATTCTTTCCTATTACCTATCTCTTAAAGGTCGGCAACGCAACAGTAACACTATATGTGTTGCTGGTGTCCATGGGCGGCGTTGGTTACTTACCATCAGGTGACACGCCTTCTCGTTTGCCCTCGTATCCAATTAAAAAAAAACAATCCAATAAACAGAACATTATATGAACTCTAAAAACAACACATATATTTTTCGGCGCGCTCATGTAAAAGAAATATGGAAATGCACAGCAATGAATCTCTTACTGTAATTTATTCAAAGGAGATGTCGTGCCTCTCCTTTGTGACATTTCGCTGTAACTCTTGTTAAGAATGAAATTTAGAGAAAAATAATAAAACAAGCTCACGTGGCAGAGGCTTCAACTGTATTATATTCAATTATATCAATTATATTATGAATGCGAAAGTTTGTGTATATGTTTGGATGTTTGTTACTTAATCACGGGTTGATTGTTAACAGAATACGATGAAAATATTTAGGATATCATAACTTCACGCCTTTTTCTACCCGAAGGTGTAGGCAGTGGCTGTTAAGCCTTGACTCGCCGAAAGTTTTTTCAGTTATCGATATTTATCACACATACCTTCCGAAAATAATTACGAAAAGTCATTGGAGTGAGCCAGGATTCGAACCCGCGACTTCTTGATTCTGAAGCGAGGTGCTCGACCACTGGACCAACGATACTATTTATACTACAATACTATATATTATTATTTGTAAGTGTAAGTACCTATATCGTTATTTACTCTGATTCTGGGTTTCTTATGATTATACTCTAATGACGGCCATTTCTACATCGTGTTGGCTCATGTCTGCTATTAGGAAAATCCCCTTTCATTTTCATATCTCAGCTGAATATTCCCAACGATATTTTTAAAGTAATAGCCTAATTTCCAGTTTTAGATAGTATCTAGTGTTCCGTATTATATCCGATCGGAATAATAGACGCAATATCTACATCTTTAGACAATAGAAACGAGCGAAATTGCGAGCAAAGGCTAGTTAAAAATAATTATATTTTGTTCCCGTATAAGTCTTTAAGAGTGGTCTTCTATTTCAGAAGTCGTGGGTTCGATTCCAGACTCACACCAATGATTTCTCGGAATTCTTTTCGTAAGTTATGTGTAAGAAATATCGATAACTGTCCGTCCAATCGTTTGTGCCCGGTGTATGGCAGTAGACTCCTACCTAACCTACCTATTTAAATCGCAACATAACGATTTGAAGAGTCGATGCTTAACAGCCACTGCCTATATATTTGGGTAGAAAAAGGCGTGCAGTTATGTTGGCGCACGTATCTTGTGTTATTTGATAATATTTATACATAATCTTACAACGTCTCAAATCTCCAGCTAAATGTAGCGCCAATTTATATTGTAAGACTTTAATCTTTACGAAGGGTGAGCTTTTAGTGTTCTTAGTTAAATGTATTGCAATGTGTATAACAAAATTACATAACATAACTTCGCGCCTTTTTCTACCTGAAGGTGTAGGCAGTGGCTGTTAAGCCTCTATTCGCCGTTATCTTTACGTCCCAAATGGTTTTTTTATACCATTATATTAGGTCGGGGAAAAAGTCTTTTCGCATAACGTAGGTATAAACTTATTATAAAATTTCTTTGACTGTACTATTTGTGTCTGGCTGGTTTTGGTAACATTAAAAAGGTTACATTATAAAGAAAAGAAAAAAATAAAAAAAAGTTGTTTCCCGCTATTTTTCATTTGTTTTTCTCTCCGTAAAAATGAATGAATCTAATGAAGAAATTCGATACATTTTAAAATTTTATTATAAAAAAGGCAAAAATGCAACTCAAGCAGTGAAAAAAATTTGTGATGTTTATGGACCTGATGCAGTGTCAGTAAGAGTAGCACAAATTTGGTTCAAACGTTTTCAGTCCGGAAATTTTGATGTTAAAGATGCACCTCGCTCTGGTCGCCCTGTTACGAATAAAATGGACGCCATTTTTGAAAGAGTGGAGCAAGATCGGCATATTAGTAGTTACGATGTAGCTGAAGAACTGGGAATTGACCACAAAACAGTTTTGACCCATTTGAAGAAAGCTGGTTATACAAAAAAGCTCGATATTTGGGTGCCACACGAGCTCACTCAAAGAAACTTAATGAACCGTGTACTCATTTGCGATTCATTATTGAGACGTAATGAAACCGAGCCGTTTTTGAAGAGATTGATAACTGGCGATGAAAAGTGGATCACGTACGACAAGAACGTGCGAAAAAGGTCGTGGTCGAAAGTTGGCCAGGCTTCACAGACTGTGGCCAAACCTGGCCTAACACGAAATAAGGTGATGCTGTGTGTATGGTGGGATTGGAAGGGCATTGTTCATTATGAGCTTTTACCGTCCGGCAAAACCATCGATTCTGATCTTTACTGCCAGCAACTGATGAGATTAAAGGAAACAGTCGAGAGAAAACGGCCGGAATTGATCAACAGGAAGGGTGTGGTCTTTCATCACGATAACGCTAGACCACACACATCTTTAGCCACTCAGCAAAAATTAAGAGAGTTCGACTGGGAGGTCCTAGTGCATCCACCATATAGCCCTGACCTTGCGCCTTCAGATTTTCACCTGTTTCGGTCTCTTCAGAATTCTTTAGGTTCTGTAAGGTTGACCTCAAGAGAGGACTGCCAAAACTATTTGTCCCGTTTTTTTGATCAGAAGTCCCAAAGTTTCTACAGTAACGGGATAATGTCTCTGCCCACAAAATGGCAGAAAGTTATTCAACAAAACGGTACATATATATTGTAAATAAATGTAAATAAACTTTGAAAAAAATGTCTTGACTTTTCATACAAAAATACGAAAATACTTTTTCCCCAACCTATTATTTTATTGTTAACTTTTATGTCAAATATCCGTCCTTTAGTAGAGTAAAAAAACTATTGTCTAATCGAAATATTATTAGACTGTCGGAAATAAATTTCCGAGGGTTTTCATTTTATATGCTTAAATTTAATTATTAATAAAATACAGCAACATAGAGCTACATTACCTATGTAACTTCTGAAACCATTAGAAAGCTACTTTAAGAGCTAAAAAATAAAAGACTACTTATTTCGATTTATTTATAAAGAGTTGATCTATTATTAAATCCAAGAGAGTTTCATATTTATAGATAATCTTAGGATAGGTTTTTTGTTATGGGGTAGAACGGCAAACGAGTATGTAGGTCACCTGATGGTAAGTAACTTCTCACCGCCCATGTACACCTTGATGCGTTGCCATCCTTTAAAGAAGTGGCAGAAAAAGGAAGGGGAAAGAGGATCCGGCCTCCGCCCGGCGGCCTCCTCTAGCTCACCAAACGAAACGGCAAAAACCACATCACACCGAAATTCCGAGAGGTTGTGGTATTTGACCGGTCGAGCCGTTCCATTCATGCAGCGTACTGCAAGTCCACGGTTAGTATTCTGCTTGCCTGTATACCAAATATCTCGTTGTATCAAATATTTTCAAATCTATATATAAAATTCTCGTCACAGTGTTTGTTGCTCACCCGAAACAACTTGATAATTATAAGAATCGTTTGAAAACTAGATTGAAACATTTTTATTTAATTAAAGAGAAAAACATTATCGAAAGCTAAAAGGCTTTCCGGCGTTGCAGTGACAAGCTTTTCATCATTGTACTATTTAGTTGCAATAGCGCCATCTATATTAAAAAGAGATAATACTTACACATTTCTTTACTAGAGTTCTAAAATGGTTTTTACAATAGATCATAGATGGCGCTACAGATCTACCATCTTTAGTGTTATTTCTAGCTCTGTAATTACTACGTATTATGATAGATGGCGTTAACACGCCAGTAAATGATAATGCTCAATCTATTGAATGAGCATCATTTTATCAATCTACTAGCAGACCGCGCGAACTTCGTACCGCCATATTTTATACATTTTCCACTAAAAAGATTACTGCCGCAATCATATTAATACCCCAAAGCTTTCATCATAAATGGACTATCAAACACTAATATTTATTTCAATTCAAGTTCTTGATACATACATACATAACTTCAGGCCAGATCCCTTGCGGGGTAGGTAGAGAGAACAAAGGGCCATAAGGTACGATTATTACACACCTCACTTGCTTAGCTGTTGATATTAGCGACTAACAACCAAGATATAATAGGTTGGGGAAAAAGTATTTTCGTATTTTTGTATGAAAAGTCAAGACATTTTTTTCAAAGTTTATTTACATTTATTTACAATATATATGTACCGTTTTGTTGAATAACTTTCTGCCATTTTGTGGGCAGAGACATTATCCCGTTACTGTAGAAACTTTGGGACTTCTGATCAAAAAAACGGGACAAATAGTTTTGGCAGTCCTCTCTTGAGGTCAACCTTACAGAACCTAAAGAATTCTGAAGAGACCGAAACAGGTGAAAATCTGAAGGCGCAAGGTCAGGGCTATATGGTGGATGCACTAGGACCTCCCAGTCGAACTCTCTCAATTTTTGCTGAGTGGCTAAAGATGTGTGTGGTCTAGCGTTATCGTGATGAAAGACCACACCCTTCCTGTTGATCAATTCCGGCCGTTTTCTCTCGACTGCTTCCTTTAATCTCATCAGTTGCTGGCAGTAAAGATCAGAATCGATGGTTTTGCCGGACGGTAAAAGCTCATAATGAACAATGCCCTTCCAATCCCACCATACACACAGCATCACCTTATTTCGTGTTAGGCCAGGTTTGGCCACAGTCTGTGAAGCCTGGCCAACTTTCGACCACGACCTTTTTCGCACGTTCTTGTCGTACGTGATCCACTTTTCATCGCCAGTTATCAATCTCTTCAAAAACGGCTCGGTTTCATTACGTCTCAATAATGAATCGCAAATGAGTACACGGTTCATTAAGTTTCTTTGAGTGAGCTCGTGTGGCACCCAAATATCGAGCTTTTTTGTATAACCAGCTTTCTTCAAATGGGTCAAAACTGTTTTGTGGTCAATTCCCAGTTCTTCAGCTACATCGTAACTACTAATATGCCGATCTTGCTCCACTCTTTCAAAAATGGCGTCCATTTTATTCGTAACAGGGCGACCAGAGCGAGGTGCATCTTTAACATCAAAATTTCCGGACTGAAAACGTTTGAACCAAATTTGTGCTACTCTTACTGACACTGCATCAGGTCCATAAACATCACAAATTTTTTTCACTGCTTGAGTTGCATTTTTGCCTTTTTTATAATAAAATTTTAAAATGTATCGAATTTCTTCATTAGATTCACTCATTTTTACGGAGAGAAAAACAAATGAAAAATAGCGGGAAACAACTTTTTTTTATTTTTTTCTTTTCTTTATAATGTAACCTTTTTAATGTTACCAAAACCAGCCAGACACAAATAGTACAGTCAAAGAAATTTTATAATAAGTTTATATCTACGTTATGCGAAAAGACTTTTTCCCCGACCTATTATTATGGTGATAATATTATCAATTTCAATCAACACTATAAGTAATAGTAACAGTAGTAGTAGTCCGAAGCTTTTTGTCAACTTTTAGTTTTTTTTTTAATACTACTTGAACAACCTTTTTTTTTCTTTGGTCATTGTCTTTCTACAAAAAAAAGACCGGGTCACCACATGTTTTAACCAGCATGTGTTTTTTATAATTTAAATGGTGTTGATTTGGCACCTTGGTATTACTCTTATCAAAATAAATTCACTACATTTTAAAAGAGATCACGATATTAAAAATACTAATAGATGGGCAACTCTATGTGGTATGATGAAGACCGTAAAGTCTTTATATTTTAGCAAAATACGCCAAGTCGAGGTGTGTGGGTATATCTTGCGCTTCGTCCATTTATATGAAGTTGCAATATTGTAAAGAATTAAAAATAATACATATTATCATATCTGCTTAGAAAAGTAACTGTGAACTAACGCTAACTTTGACCCAGGACTTTGGATACATAGATAAAATATTTTTAAATAGTACGTTCGTTTTAGATATTTAGATCACATTAAAGGAATTAGGTACTCTTAAATAGACAGTGGTAGAACCAAGCAGTTCGCTGCATGTATGGGCCGGCTCGACCGGTGAAATACCACGACCTCTCCGAAGATCGACGTAAAGTGGCTCATGCCACGTTTCGTTCGGTGAGAGAGGTACCCGGAGGCCCACCCCCCTTTCCCCATCCTTTCCTTTCCCCTATCCTTTAAACGTCGGCAACGCAACAGTAACATTATATGTGTTGCTGGTGTACATGGGCGGCGTTGATTGCTTACCATCAGGTGACATGGCTGCTCGTTTGCCCTTCTATCTCATAAAAAAATGCAACTTTTAGGCTATCGCGTATGCATATTACATAAATATAATGAACGGGAAATAACGCCACACGTTTAGGTAAACAAATAATCCAAAAATATATAAAAATCTAATTTACGTGTCTTATTAGGGGGTCATGTCAAGAGCGTGCGCGTCGCGATCCCTGCCGTCCCAGTGGGACGCAATCTTGACCAAAGCAAACTCAGCCGGACGGGCTGCTAGGGCGTGCCCCGCAAGCGACGGGCACCAATTAGCCCCCGTCGGTGCGGCTGCATGCGCATGCGGCGAAGGGGGCCGCCACCCTTCACGCAGCGCCAATCCTGGCGGGACGAGGAGAGGGGAGTGCCGTATAGGCACGTGGAATGTTAGAGGTAGCATGGCAAGAAAGATGAATGAGATGATGGATGTATTAAATGAGAGATGCCTGGATGCCTTATGTTTGACGGAGACAAAGCGGAGGGGGAGGGAGACCGAGGACCTCCCCGGTGGCATGGTAGCCCTATGGTCCGGAGTGGACCCGGACGTCCGTGCCAGTGGGGGTGTTGGAGTCGTTCTCTCCTCCCGCTTTGCTTCCGGAGTGAAAGATCATGAGTTGGTAGGCCCAAGACATCTTTGGGTTCGAATAAAACTGGGAATCACGCGAGTTTTCCTGGTCGCAGCTTATGCTCCCGTTAGCTCCGCGGATCCCCGCGAACTCGAGAAGTTTTGGGAAACTGTTAGGGATATTCTGGATCTAGCTGAGAAAAATGAAAGGATAATTCTGTGTGGTGATCTTAATGGGTGGGTCGGAACCAAGCGAGACGGCCTGGAGGCTGTCCTTGGTCCGAATGGTGACAAGAGAGTGAATGATGCTGGTAAGCCGATATTGGACGTATGCCTGGAACGGAACCTCCTTGTGTCTAACACATTATTCCGTCATAAAGATATTCACACGTATACGTGGAGACGGAATGAGCAAAAGAGTATGATAGATTTGATTTTGATAGATAGTCGTCTCCGAAATACTCTAAGGGATACAAGAGCCTACAGAGGCCCCACTCTTGATACGGACCACTACCTGGTGGTAAGCCGATTCGTGGGCCTTTTCAAGAAGTGGAGACACTGGCGAGTGCGTACCCATTTCGGAGAGCTTGAAAGGATAAAATGTGAGAAATTAGAAGATGAAAGTGTACGGAGTATGTATGTAGGCCTAGTCAGTAAAGGACTCAATGAGACGAGTCTTTCTGACCTAGGTGTTGAAGAATGCTGGGAAAGAATGAAAGAAAGTATAGTGAATAGTGCAAAAGAAGTATGTGGTAGTGCAAAGAGGCATAAGATTCTGAGAGGTGACGCCTGGTGGGACGCGGATGTGAAATCCAGCGTCGAAAGAAAGAAAAAAGCATGGTTGGATTATGTCTCAAGTTTGAACCAGAATGATAGTATGACAGAGAAAAAGTATGAGAGCTACCGCCGCTGCAGGAATGTTACCAAAGCCTTAGTGAAAGAGAAGCGTGAAAGACTTGTTGCGAATGAGGAAGTGAGGTTGACGGAGAACTTCGAGGCGAATAACAAACTCTTCTGGAGGGAAGTTAGAAAGTCTCGGGGTTCTTCGTCAACATCCAGAATGGACAAAATTATGTCTAAGTTTGGTGACATTCTTGCAAACCCAAGCGATGTATTGGGCAGGTGGAGTGAGTATTTTGGGGAAATGTACGAGTATGTTCCGGATGTGGGCGCCGCGAGTGAGCCTACGGCTGACACCGCTGCGCCAACATCTGATGAGGACATTACTATGGAAGAGATTGAATGGTCGATACGAAGTATGAAAAATGGTAAGGCAGCTGGAATTGATATGATGTCTGCTGAAATGATCAAACACGGTGGATCCTGTGTCCGGGACGCTTTCCTGATCTTGAGCAATCTGTGCTGGAGGTCGGGTAAGGTTCCCATGGACTGGAGGCGCGCTGTCATCGTGCCCTTGTATAAAGGTAAGAGATCACGTATGCAGTGCGCCAGTTACAGGGCCATCAGTTTGATCAGTTTAGCAGCAAAAGTGTATGGGAAAATTATTGAAAGGAGAATGAGGGTGATATCTGATGGAGTGTTGTGGGAGGCTCAGGGTGGTTTCAGAAGCGGACGAGGGTGCATGGATCAGATTTTTTCTCTCCGCAACATCGTGGAGAAACAACTGGCTGTTAACCGGAAGGTTTTCTGCGGTTTGGTGGATCTGGAAAAAGAGTTTGACAGAGTGTTACGAAAGGATCTGTGGGATATACTCCCGGGCTACGGGGTGAGCGGAGCACTGCTGCGCGCTGTGCAGTCCACTTATGAGGGCTGCACAGCGTGTGTGCGTGTTGACGGTGGCTTGTCCCCCTGGTTTGACGTCAATATCGGCGTCAGACAGGGTTGCGTGCTGTCCGCTCGACTGTTCATCCTGTACCTGGACAGTTGTCTCCAGAGAATGAGATCGATGGATGTAGGGATGCGAATGGGTGACCTAGTTGTGAGCTGCCTGCTTTACGCAGATGACGCCATGCTTCTAGCCGAATCGCCGTCGGACCTGCAAACACTAGTCACTACTATGAAAGATGATTGCATGATTAAAGGCTTGCAGTTGAATGCGACGAAAACGAAAGTAATGGTGTTTGAAAGGGAGGAATCCAGAACAGATGCAAGGATAATGGTTGATGATGTAGTGCTGGAACAGGTGAATGAAATTGTATATCTTGGATGCGCTTTTAGCAGAGATGGAAGGTACACCGCGGATGTAGAAAGACGAGTGGCGATAGGAAATAGCGTAAACGGAGTGTTGGGCAGATTCCTGGGCGCAAAAAATATTAGCAGAAAGGCCCAGTTAGCAATCCACAATGCAGTCCTGATCCGAACTCTAACTTATGGAACCGAGAGCTGGGTATGGCAGAGTGTGCATGAAAGTAGAATAAACGCGGTAGAAATGAGGGCTCTACGCAAAATCTGCGGAGTGACTCTCGCTGACCGCGTAGAAAACAAGGTTGTAAGGAAGGAAGTTGGTTTGAAAGAGAGTGTCGGTGTAAAAGTAAGAAAGGGCATGCTCCGATGGTTCGGACATGTAGAAAGAATGGTTGACGCAAGACTGACTAAGCAGATATACAATGCAAAAGCGGACGGATGTAGGAGTCGAGGACGGCCAAGACACACATTCCAAGACCAAATAGAACGTGTTCTGGAGGAAGGTGATGTTAAGAGCCTCAAAAACTGACGCGCGTGCATGAAAAGAGTTATGAAAGTCAACGAAGCGAGTGAGGTGTGTAAGAATCGTGCCCTATGGCGCTCTGTTCTCTCTGCCTACCCCGCAAGGGATTTGGCGTGAAGTTATGTATGTATGTGTATGTATTAGACTCGTAAATCATCATCATTTAGCAGACCGCGCGAACTATGCACCGCCATATTATATACATTTATAACTAAAATTTATTGTCCCACTCTTATCAATAACTTAAACTTTTCTCAATAAAAGGGCTCTCTAAAACTAATATTTTTTTCAATCCAAACCAGTAGTTCCTGATACATAAATACATAAATTCTCGCCAAATTCCTTACGGGGTAGGCAGAGAGAACAAAGTGCCATAAGGCACGATTCGGCCATACGGCCTCACTCGCTTAGCTAGTATCTATTAGCGTACTGACAATCAAGACATTGATAATATTTAGAACTTCAAAGAAAGCTTTATTAGCAATGCCACTTATGAACAATGAATATAGCAATGAACTTGTCCCATGTTTTTTTTCAACCTTTAGTTTTTTTTTAATACTACATAAAAAACTCTTTTTATTTGGTCACTATTGTTGACTTCAATGAAAAAAATGGGACACCATATGTTCAAACCGGGGTAGCTAACTCACAGTGAATGTTTTTTTTTATAAGTCAAATGATGTCTGTTTTGCGATTAAGCTTATCGAAATAAATTTACTACATTTTAAAAGATATCACGATCTTAACAATGTAAAGTTTATTACATATATCTAGAATGTATTATAAATTAGTCAAAATGTTGTTAGTTTTTTAAACGTAATTGTATGTAATAATTTTAAAAATTTATAATTCCAGTTAAGCAATAAAACAGAGTTATCATATTAATTAACTTCTATAGTAATGATCTTTGATACCTATTTAATGGATTTAATGCGAGCGAAGCCGCGGGTAAAAGCTAGTAACTTTTATAAATAAAAATACCACAAAATAGGATTAAATACAGGGTGGCGCAATAGAACGTGCATTTTTAAAATAATTATTAAAAAATAAATACAAAAGGTATAGTTAAAATAAAACTAAGCAATTATTAAGTGATAACTGAAGTTTATTTTTTAAAAATAACATCATCTAAATGATGACCCTCTCTACGTTGGCACTCCTCTAACCGCAAACGGAAATTACCGAAAACTTTCTTAAGTAGTGCTGGTGTGATTGCTGCCATTTCACCACGAATATTCTCCTTGAGCTGACTGATGTTTCTCGGATTATTGGTGTAGACTTTGTGTTTGAGGTTTCCCCACAAAAAAAAGTCAGGAGGCGTCAAGTCTGGACTGCGCGGAGGCCATGGGATATCACCTCTTTTCGAAATCAGTTTGCCAGGGAACATCTGCTTCACAACCGCCATGGAGTCATTTGATGTGTGACTGGTAGCTCCGTCTTGTTGGAACCAAGTCCTAGAGTTCTTTATTCTTGAATTTTCAAGTTCTGGGGCCAAAAAACCTTCCAACATCGCAACATAGCGTTCGGTATTAACAGTGATGTTTTGCCCCCGTGCGTTTTCAAAAAAATAAGGACCAATTATTCCTTTGGCAGATATTGCGGCCCAAACTGTCACTTTAGGGCTATGTAACGGTTTTTGATGTTTGAGTCTGGGATTTTCACTATTCCAATAACGACAATTTTGGCGGTTTACGAACCCATTCATATGAAAATGTGCCTCATCAGAGAAAAGGATGTTTTCAAAATTTGAAAACCGATTGAGCATTTCATTAGCAAATGTGAGCCGTTCTATGAAGTCAGAGTCTTTCAATTCTTGAGTTAATTGCAGCTTGTATGGATGCAATTTAAGATCCAAGTTTAAAATTCGTTGCAAACTTCGTCGCGATATGTTTAGGACAGACGATCTCTTGCGAGTAGACATTTGTGGATCTTCTCGTACCGACTGCTTAACACTCTCAATATTGTCTTCGGTCCTAGATGTGCGTGGACGACCTTTTGCGTGTGGTTTAAACGTCGATCCAGTCTCTTCAAAACGCTTTATCCAGATTTTAATTAAATTAGCACTCGGAGCCTCCCTAATTTGCCGTACACCATACTCAGAACAAAATAGTCGCCTGACAACTACGTACGAACGAGAGTTTTCGTAAAATGCGCGCACGCAAAATGCGCGACGCTTCCCGTCGAAGTGACTCATAGTGACTAAAACTTTATGAACCGCGCTACCCAACGATATCGGTCTCCCCCCGCCCACGCCCCTTCTACCCCGCAAAAAAAGATGATGCAATATGCACGTTCTATTGCGCCACCCTGTACTATAAAATTTAAATTCTAATTAAAGTATTGAGCGATATGATGACAAAGAGAGAAACAACAACACAACACGACTACTTTATTCAGAAATGGGGTTCTCGACAATTGGACCACCGATACCTTTTAGCAAGAAACGAACGTAAAAAAATCTACCTGATAGCTGTCGCGGTCCGAGCTGTCCGAGTCGGATACATCTTCCGTAGTGAACTAAATATTTCCCTATGAAATGAATACTTACATTTTGTATTTTGCGATATCTTTTGAATTAAATGTCCGAATTGAATTATTCAAAAAGTTCTAGAAAGGTATTGAAACTATCTTTTTATTGAAGTAATTTATTTTAAGGACAATTAATACCAAGGTACAAAATAAACCATTTTTATAACGACATCAATTTAATTATTTTTAAATATTCAAAAAACACTTATTGTGAGATAACTACAATAGTTAGACATATGGCATCGCGGACTTTTTTATAGACAAATTTATGTTCTATAAAAGTGTAGTACATTTTTTTGTTCTAGAATCTATAGTTTTCGCAGCGTTCACGATGTAAGAATTATTTTCGAGTCATTTTCTTACACCTTGGGTTACATTACTGGACTTATATTAAGGATCCCTAATTAATTTGAAAATATAATATAGCCTAAAGCCTTCCTCGATAAATGGACTATATACCACTGAAAGAATTTTTAAAATCGGACCGGTGGTTTCTGAGATTAGCGCGTTCAAACAAACAAACAAACTCTTCCGCTTTATAATATAAGTATAGATCAGTCTTCTATGAGAAATATTTTTTGACGCAGTTTTTATGATTTTTTACAATTTAATTCTGTTTTAATTTATTTTGTTACAATATTGCGCAAGAAAATAGATCTAACAATGTTTTACACCACAGCGTTTATTTTGGAATATTTAAAAATCTCAAACAAGTAAATTAAACGTGATAACATTTGAAATATTAGATATCTTAGCAAAACCTTTTTAAAAATTAGATTTCCAATAATAATTAAATAGAATATTACTATACTCTGCAAATTGCCAATCCTAAAAAAGCAAACTTTAAAATAGCAACTTAATAAAACTATTTATTCTACCAACTTGGATATTTAATAATATTTATAAGAGATAACATTCATTTCATTAATTTTAGGTACCCACCAGAATTTAGATTGTACTTATATATACATATCATTTTGTTATCTGTCTGTCTAGGTTAATAATATGTTTTTTCAATTCAAACGAGATTGAAAATGTACACGTATTATATTATTAAGTTATTATTAGAAATTTCAATGTTTATATAAATAATGTAATATGAATTACACTTAAAACAGACTCATTTACATTCATATAATTATCATTTATCATCATTCATTGGTTTTTATTTAATAACATTACCTCTCGAGAGGTTTGGAATAAATTTTCACGTATCGTATCGTAGTATCTCTTATCCAGGTTGTATCTGGTTTCAACTATTTCCAGGTTCATGAGAAAACTAAACCAGAATAATATTAAACACATTTATTAAATAAATATATTAATTTAACAATAAATTGCTCGGTATTCCAGTAAGATACAACAAGCTTATTCCAACTTTGGAGAATTAAGAATGCTGAAATACCGATGAAGATCAGATAGTCACTATATTTTAACGTTTTCTTTATTATTCTTATATATAAATAAACTGTTTACTTTAAAATTCATTCTAATTTACTTTAACCAGAGATTTGGGCTTTCCACAAACTACGGTTCTGAAACAATTCTTACGCCTTCTTCTCAGGCATTCATCTCAATCATGCACGCGCGTCGTTTTATTTGCTATAAGCATTTTTCCTTTTAGAAACAGACTATTAATATTTACAATCTGTATCTGCAATCCATTTAATAGGCTTTGTATAGACTCACGACTCAACGATCTCAATTCAAATAGCACTTATATTACCTACTATATAATACCGATATATTGGCAAATGACGGATTCTCTTCATACAACCTAATTATCTTATCAAGATTGATCGCATTTCGCTCGCTGTTTTTGTATATAAATAGCAGTTTCCGCTTTGTACGTGAGTCGGATATTGATCGAGTTTGATCAAACTGTCAATTATGCTCTTATGTGGGTGTGCTATGTTATCTGAACACGAATTTAGCATTTAGATACAACATATTTAATATTTGTGAACGCAGTGTGTACAAGCACTGCTGACTGTTTACTAAAACATAACATAACCTCACGCCCTTTGTTACCCGAAGGTGTAGGAAGCGGCTGTTAAGTCTCGTCTCGCCGCTATATTTACATATTGCCATACCGGGCACAAAGTTTTCAGTCATCGATATTTATCACACATAACTTTTGAAATTAATATCGAAAAGTCTAAAACTGTTTACTAATTACATAATACATGTCCTAAAATATACAAAATATAGTTTCAAGCTTTTATTGTAGTAGGTAGTTGTTACCTCACGGCAATAATAAGAGATGTGGACAGTGGTAATCATACTTCGACACGGCGAATTGATTTTCTGATTCCAAATGTGATTACCTATTGCCATATTAGGTATATCTGAATCAATTTTGGTTATTTATAACTATGACACATAACTTGCTGTGAACTAGAATTCATAATCAGGAACCTCTTTGAACTCGAAGACGGATTGCTGAACCACTAAACTGCCGAGACATTTTCTTAAAACTTTGAAGGTTTGTTTCTTCATTGAAAAAACAAGAAGATCGCGGGATCAGAAATACCAGGACCAGGGCGAATGAAGATGAAGACTGCCACACTCAACATACGACTTGAATTCTGAATTCTAATAATTGTCACGTAAAATATTTCCTAGGACTACATTAAAATAATATGTTCGTAGCCTAAATATAGAATTACAGGATAAAATACGCAAATATTATTCACAATACGATGTTTGTTAAGTACTAGTAGCACTAATAAGTAGCAGGTGCTTAACGAAATATCGATTTTATAATAAGGGTTAAAACATATCTAATCGATACTTTTACTCGTTATGTGAACTACCTACCTATATTAAATACAGCCAGTGTATTATATTCTCAGCAATGACCACACTTGTCCATTATTAGAGCTGAGACATCATTTAATGATTAAATTGGTTTTTATTAAGCAGATACAATGACGTTCACCTTGGCTTGAAACTAGATAGACGTCTTTACAGTATCTCAATTCTGTTAAAATGATTAAAAAATACATATTTTGAAGAGTTTTTTCGTGTGACTATTATAAATTTAATATCTATTTTACCTATAATAAATAAGGTAATGTGTTTTGTGAATAGGTACTGTGCGTAGTTGAATAACAACCAAAAACAAATGGAGGAATTTTTGTTTTCTCTCGAGTTTGTCCAGATGTTGGAACTGATCATGGGTGAATATGAATTATTTACAATTTTAATTTTGATAAAGTTCTGTACAATTATGTGTGATTTAGGAAATATTTTTTGTGTATGCATATATTTGCCACAGTCGGACAAACAATATCATGTTTCTGATGTCATATGTCAGTAAAGTCTTACTTTATCACTTCCATCGTATAAAACACCAACCAACGGTGGTAAAGATACGCAGTTCAATGCATGAATGGGCCGGCTCGACCAGTGAAATACCACGATATCTCAGAATATCGACGTAAAGTGGCTCTTGCCGCGTTTCGCTCGGTGAGGGGGTATCCGGAGGCCCAACCCCTTTCCCCATCCCCTTCCCACCCGTTCCGAACTTTCCTTTCCTTGCCACTGTTACACTATACCTATGTATTCAGGTGTTTGTCGTTGCTCACCATCAGGTGATACGCCTGCTTGTTTGCCCCCCTATACCATAAAAAAACAGTCGCTTTCTCTGTCCCTATATCCAAATGTATGCTTATATCTTTAAAACTACGGATTTTGATGCGGTTTTTTTAAATAGTTAGAGGGTGTCAACGGGGTGATTTTGATCTATAATTCATATATGATATTGTAAATAAAAAATGATAATTTTCGAGATGTATCACTATAATTGTAAACGTAGTACAAACTAAAATAATTTTTGCTAGAGCGTAATTTCAACAACTTAGGCGAGTCTTCGGTAGTATAGTGGTCAGTATCCCCGCCTGTCACGCGGGAGACCGGGGTTCGATTCCCCGCCGGAGAGAAATCTTTTTGTTTTTTTTTGTCAATTATGATTTTCTTACAATGTATTTTTAGATATTTTAGGATTTATTAGAACATACATTAAATAATCTATTGACTTTTGTATATTTGCTACCCATCGGTTTGTTCGCAAAAACGCCTACATCTTGAAATCCTTGAGGTGCGAAATTATAACAGAATGTCTTTACATTAACCAAAAGTAGGTCTCTAATATTATTAGAAGTGGGTTCACGATTGCTGTCTGAAGTAACTTTGAGATTAGCTTCTGTTAGGAGTTCCTGCCGACAAAGCTTTCACCTGTATTGATTAGGTTTATCTAGTGTAATTATAAAGTTACCTCATGCGTCTAGGGCTCGTGAGCGTCGCTAGCTACTTAGGTGTCCTATATTTTCATATACAGAAGCTATAAATAGAAATGTTAGAATATGACATTAATTGAATATAAAAATACATACATAGTTTTTAAATAACTCTCTGCTACGTCTGGTTGGTTGGAATAAAACTGATCGCTTAAGTGAATTTTGATTGTGATGCCTGTGAAGTTATTTTTAAATAAGTCAGGCGGGTAAAGCTGCAAGTATAACAATAAAAACAAAAGTTAACACTAGCACAAATTGAACCATAAATTTGTACCAACAATTGTCAACGTCCATACCATGTTGAACACACCGGTTCTCGTCCGATCACCGAAGTTAAGCAACATCGGGCGTGGTTAGTACTTGGATGGGTGACCGCCTGGGAATACCACGTGACGTTGGCTTTTTGTTATTTTTTTCAGATAGAATGTATTTTTTTAATTATAAGTTTTTTCGACTTTTTGCTTTGTTTTTTGTAGTTGGTCGATTATTTTTCGTATCGTTTTGGATAGACTGAAAAAATGGCTTTGAAATTTAGTATGGCCATAAACACTGTTAAAATCATTACGTAGTATGAAATTAAGTTATTTTCCGCAATCTTTCCCCCTATATGCTAAGATCTTTGAAACTACGCAACGGATTTTGATGCGTTTTTTAATAGATTGGGGGTTTCAACGTTGTATATTTCAGTTGCAGTTAAAAAGTGATAATTTCTGAGATTTAGCTATTTAATTGGAAACGCTGTCTAAACCGAAGTGATAAATTAAAACAATGTCCTACATTATTATACACCTTTAAAAGGTCTAAAAAAAGTCCGCGATAGTGTATATCTATCTCTCACAGATCCTCAATGACCATTTTAATATTGTGGTATTGGTTCTAAGTTGACCCGGCTTACTAGTTTCGCCTCGGAACCAATACGAAACGATACGAAAAATAATCGACCAGCTACAAAAAACGAAGCAAAAAAGTCGACAAAAATCTTATAATTTTGAAAAAACATTCTATCTAATCTGAAAAACTAACAAAAAGCCAATGCCACGTGGTATTCCCAGGCGGTCACCCATCCAAGTACTAACCACGCCCGATGTTGCTTAATTTCGGTGATCAGACGAGAACCGGTGTGTTCAACATGGTATGAACGTTGGCGAATAAATCAACAATTTAGCGGTTCAATTTGTGCAAGTTTTGCATTCTAAATGGATAAATAAAAGAATTTGTCTAAAAAAACGAGAAGTTACTACTTTTTACACTAGCCACCAAAACTCAATGCCAATAAAACTCCCGTCAAATCGACCCAGCGATTTCAGAGATTAGCTAGAACAAACAGAGCGACAGATAGGTACACAAAAAATGTATCAACTCTTGAACCATTTAGACTTTAGTTCTTTACTTTAACCTTGAAGGGCGCAAAGGCCCAAGCCAGTAAAGCCTAAGAAACTTAACGATAAATAAGGAAAATAAACGCGATTTATTCCCAAAAAAGAGATTATTTTCACTAAAACGTTCCTTATTTACACCAAATTTTATTGCGTGGACAATGGGTCCTTTTCCACTAACACCTGGAAAAATTATTGAAGATACTGATTACATAGCTATCTAGCTAGCA
This sequence comes from Euproctis similis, assembly GCA_905147225.2. Classification (NCBI taxonomy): domain Eukaryota; kingdom Metazoa; phylum Arthropoda; class Insecta; order Lepidoptera; family Erebidae; genus Euproctis; species Euproctis similis. The sequence continues at coordinate 22,696,837 of LR990106.1, forward strand.
ACCTTTCTGTAGTAAAGATAATTTCATATTTAAGTATTGTTATTCTCGAGATAGTTAATTTTATTATTATCATGTTTTGTATAATTTACAAATTCTAACAATAACAACCAACAGTGTTCTTATTATTTCCAAGATTTTGTCTCTAAAATTCTTTCTCTTATTTAGCTACATTTGCGTGCGTGTGTGCCAACTATGTTTTGAACAAAATTTCAGAATAAATCATCAACACTATTTGCATATCCAATGTTCTTCCAAAAATATGTCAATATTTTATCGAGTTAGTTTATGACAATCATTTCATTTCAGAATCGAAATTAATAAAAACAATTGATCTCTTATCATTCTGACATTTTATAGATACTGTGTCAAAAATCGAACCTTATTCTGTTGTGTAAATTGTAAAAAGGGAAACCTGCAACATTTTCAGCAAGTATGTAGTACGCCCCCACCGCTGGTCGGAGGCAGACGTGCCTTCCAGAATTTTCCTAAAAAAAAACATAGTGTAGTTTTGCCGCGCTTTTATTTTATACCTTGCCCCGCCTCATTTGTAGTGACAATTAGTTTTTTCTTTCGGCGTGAGTTATTAAAAAATTGTTAAAAGTTTCGTGTCTAGTGATGTGAAAAGAATTAAAATGTTCTTCATGTTCTCAACATAAATAATGTTCAGTACTAACGGAATGACAGCAGTGTAATAGAGTGGCTTTGTGCTTACGAGGTTTTGTGAAAATGTTATTTCAAATAAATATATTTTTAGTAAATATGAATAAGTATATTAAACAGTTAGCTACTATGAGTGACGAGTCGGGATGCGTAGAACCCGAAACCGACGTGAAAGCAAGATGAGATGTATGACTGTGAAGCGAGAGAAGTGTGATAGGATCGCAGCTTGTGGTTAGCCAAAGTCTCTGCCCAACCCTAAAGGTTATGAGCATATTATGTGTGAATGTATTTAAGATAATCGAATATGATTTTGTCCAACCCTCATTCATACAACGACTATAAATTCTAAACATTAAAATTATTTAAGCAGCTGCAGACAGGTGTAAAAAAAAATAGATGAAATATTTTTTCAAAAAATTTAATAATTACATATCATAATAAAAGCATTATTGTGTTACGTATATTCTTATCTATAAGATCAACGCTCCTATAATAAATCAGTACACATTATTATCCTTTTTATAAAATAATGGCAGGTACTTACTATTTACTTCTAAGACTTTCGCGAATCTCACTCATAGATTAAAACAACTTTTAGGATTATATCGCGTTTATTTATTACTTATTTATATTTATTTCCCGACGTTTCGAACTCTTTACAGAGATCATTTTCACGAGTGATGAACAAAAAGATGGTAGTTGTTCAAAAGCTATTTTCATTGATACAGAGAGCACCCACTTTTTGGAAATAAAAAATCAAAAAGTTGATGTTAAAAATATGATTTTTACTATTGGTAACCCACATCAGACCATGAAAACAAAAGTTAATAAGCGCGATATAAGTAATCCTAAAAGTTGTTTTAATCTATGAGGTACTTACTATTTATTTGATCAACTGTTTATATACCTACTGCTAGCTAATCCGGGAAACCTTATTTTGCAAATAAAAAAAGTAAATAGTTGACCAGCCTGGCTTCAAAGTAGCCAGATTGTGAGATATTTTTGTAAATTTTTCGTTTGGTTATATAGATTTTTGTGTACATTTTTCGTTTCGTTTGAAATAATAAGTAGGTGTCCTATTTAACTTATGATACCTCCAAGAGAATCTGTACAAAGTTCAGGTACTCAACACTTTCAAGATGGCGGATAGACTTGTTCATCTATTTATTTTGATCGTGGATAAATTATTATTCTGCCTACACTCTTGTACTACGGCGTAGAGCTACGAGCTCGATAGAGGCATGATTATGATAAGTTTATTTTTGAAGACAAATTATATAATATATAACATAACATAACTTCACGCCTTTTGTTACCCGAAGGTATAGGCAGCGGCTGTTAAGCCTCGTCTCGCCGTTATGTTTACGTCCCAAATGCAATAGGTGGCAAACCTATTGCCATACCGGGCACAAAGTTATCAGTTATCGATATTTATCTCACATAACTTCCGAAAACCATTTCGAAAAGTCATTGGTGTGAGCCAGTGTCTGGAATCAAACCCGGACCACTAGGCTACCGAGACTATAGACTATAGTAGACTATAGTATTCAAATAAATCATTTTAAAATAGTGTAATCTTTACAGATAGCATTTTTGTACGTATATATATATTTAACTAGCGCACCCCCTAAACGTTGTTCTGCATGATATACCAAGCGATTAAGATATTTAAAAAAGTAAGAAATGAAAGACAAATAATATTTCATATTATTTATTTTGAAATAATATAAATTTCTTTAAAAACAATTATTTTTTAATTGGAGTAAGTATAAATAAATAATCTATGTAACTACTGCTATAGTGCTATCAGCCGAGATTATTTGTGAATATAAATTATCTTCGAATCTACTTACACACACACACACACACACACACACACACACAAATGATGCAAGCCGATCTAGTCGTTTAGGAGGAGTTAACTGTAAACACACTTACAGAATAATTAAATTATGTATAGAAATGAATACGCGTATTTGTCTGTACATTTTGCGTAAACGAGAAAGTTTGTGAAGATGTTTGGATATTCAGATGTTTACTAATGCTCAATTATAAGTTAACAGTTAAACAAAATTAGACGAAAATTGGTAGTTTCTTGGATTAACATATAAACTTCCTTTAATCACAGTAATATTTTCCCTGTACATAAATTTAAATGTTATTTTAACTTAGCTATAGACTGAACAAATTCAAAATTTCTTTATTCCTTAGACTTTACAAAGTAATTAGAATCGTCACACAAAACTATTAGCTAAACTCCGCGGAGAAAAAATACACTGTCTTGAATCATTCAAGACAGTGTGATGAAAGGGAACTGGCACATAGATTCGCTCTCACATTCAAGTTGAATGTGAGAGCGAATGTAAGTGGTGTCCGGTGTCAAGGCTTCTTGAGATGAACTGGCAAGAAACTCAAAACTTTATTAGTAACTAGCTGACCCGGCGAACTTTGTTCCGCATCAAAAGTAATAAATGAGTAAATTTTGAATATCATGAGGTTCAATTTGTGATATTTATCGCCTTGTGATATTTAAGCTGTCCCGCTACGTTAATACTGCAATATCTTCGAAAATATTCATTTAAATTGCATGCTGTAAAGGGCCAAGATAATCTATATTAAATGCACAATCTATTTAAGACACTTAATTGGATCAAAATTAATCCTGTAATGTTTAAAATTGCTTTGTAAATAGGCCATTATTTCTCGTAACAAGTAAACAAATATAAATGGTCATTGTGGGTTATCCCTAAGAGATAGACATATGCCCTTGCGGACTTTTTTGTAGACCTTTTAAAGGTGTTTAATAATGTAGAACATTGTTTTGATCTATCACTTAGGGTTCAGCCAGCGTTTCCAATTAAAGTTCTAAATCTCGAAAATTTTCATTTTTTCTTTAAAACATCATATATGATTTATAGATCAAAACCACCCCGTTAACGCCCTCTAACTATTAAAAAAACCGCATCAAAATTCGTTGCGTACTTTTAAAGATATACGCATATAAGGGGACAGACAGCGCAAAGTGACTTTGTTTTATACTATGTAATGATTAAACCAGCTGACCCGGCGAACTTTGTTCCGCATCAAAAGTAATAAATGAGTAAATTTTGGCTATCATGAGGATCAATTTGTTCTATTTATTTATCGGCTATAACTGCTGTCCCGCTATGTTAATACTGCAATATCTTCGAAAATATTTATTTAAATTGCATGCTGTAAAGGGCCAGGATCATATATATTACATGGACAATCTATTTAAGACATTGAATTTGGTGAAAATTAATGCTGTAATGTTTAAAATCGCTTCGTAAATAAGCCATTATTTCTCGTAAAAAGTAAAAAATAATAATGGTCATTGTGGGTTATCCCTAAAAGATAGACATATGCCCTCGCGGACTTTTTTGTAGACCTTCTGAAGGTGTTTAATAATGTAGAACATTGTTTTGATCTATCACTTAGGGCTCAGCCAGCGTTGGTAATTAAAAAGCTAAATCTCGAAAACTATCATTTTTTCTTTACAACACATCATATTATATGAATTATAGATCAAAACCACCCCGTTTACACCCTCTAACTATAAAAAAAAACCACATCAAAATCCGTTGCGTAAATTTAAAGATATTTAATAAGCATATAAGGGAACAGACAGCGGAAAGTGACTTTGTTTTATACTATGTAATGATGATGTAACCTTGACCGTAAAAATCCGGATGATAGTAGTTCTAGCAAGCTCATGTAAGAGAACGAAGCCGCGGGAAATGTCTAGTTTAAAATATTTACCAGAGAAGAGTAATATAACTCTCAAATTATATGTTTTCTTCTGTATGTCCGTTTTCCATTTATAGACATTAATTACCCCCAAATATAAGCGCCCATAATCATAGGGTATATCCGCCCACCTGCAACACAGATAACGTTACAGTTGTGCTGCCGGTCTTTTAAAATGGAGAAAGGGTTCAGAAGTGGGTAGGAAAGGGCAGAAGGGAAGGGGCCTTCCGGATACATCTCTATACGTGGCATAAGCCACTTTACTTCGACATTCTGAGAAAGAATTTATTAAAATAACATTGAACACATTTATTGACTATAACCTGATGAGAGACAAAGACCTATCTATATTCAACACAAATATTTGTACAAGGATAGGATCGAACCAGCTAATAACAAGACTGCTAGAGTATTGCAGTTCGCTATATGTATGGGCCGGCTCGACCAGTGAAATACCATGACCTCTCGGAATATCGACGTAAACTGGCTTGTACCGCGTTTCGTTCGGTGAGAGAGGTATCCGAGGCCCTTCTCCTTCTTTTCCCCTCCTACTCCCTACAAGGACGGCAACACACCACGGTGATCATGGGTGGTGAGTAGTTACTTACCTTCAGGTGACCTACTTGTTTGTTTGCCCTCCTATCCCATAAAAAGAAAAAGAAAGACAATAGCCCTCCATGCAATGACTCTTGTCAATTTAATTATATGTTTTAAAGGTAACTTACCTACCCACTTTTATAATACCTTAAGTTTATGCGAATAACATTTGAGAGACTTGCTAATGGGCCGAAATAAACTGCTTCATAAGAAAATGGCAGATGTAAATTTTTCATCATTATGTCAAGTAGGTATATTTTACAAGCTTTTGGTCTTACGAAATTTTACTTGAGCTTTTTGATAACGGTGAACTACTAGCTTCAGTGTAGGTAAGACTTATTTTCTTAATTATATTTCTGTTCAAATATTATATAAGTTATGTGTGATAAATATCGATGACTAAAAAAAAACTTTGTGCCCGGTATGGCAATAGGTTCCCCACTTATTCCATTTGGGACGTAAACATACCCTCGAGTCGAGGCTTAACAGCCACTGCCTACACTTTCGGGTTGAAAATGGTGTGAAGTTATGTTATGTTATTATATCAGAATAAAAACAGATGGATATGGTGTAGACAGTTGACCTTTGGTCACATTATCATATCACACTGCTGGGCTTTGACACAATTTTGTAATGGATTACTTCAGAAAAATATTTCTGAATATCTCTTGATGTACCTATCGATGCCCTGGGATCTTAACAAGGGACTGTTTAGTGGAATCTAAAATAAGCCGATTACAGTTGGACACTAAATTGAACAGTAAAGATGCCCAGATGGCGGTCTTATCACTATACATACACAAATATTATAAAAAAACTAGCTGACCCAGCAAACGTTGTCTTGCCGTAAAATAAAATTTAAAAAATAGGGGTTGATCGTAGGGGGTTGAAAATTTAGGGTTGCATGTATTTTTGTATCCCGTTTTATAAAAAAAATAAGAAACAGAAATATGTCGAAAAATAAAAAAAAATTGAGGGGTGGGCTACCCTTGTGATTTAGGGGGATGAAAAATTGATGTTGTCCTATTCTCAAACCTACCCGACACGCACATAAAATTTCATGAGAATCGGTCAAGCCGTTTCGGAGGAGTTCAATTACGCACATCTAGACTCGAGAATTTTATATGTATATATTAGAATAGCCTACACCATACCTGTATCATAGGATTTTATTTCAATTTAATGAATTCCATTTAACGCTCGGGACTCTGGAGGAGTATAATATTACGAGCTGGAGCAAAAAGAAACATTTAGAAATTGAAATAGAAGCGGGAGGGACCGTAGATTGATTTTTAAATTTTAAAATCAACTGCAGATACTATTGTTAAGAGAACTGAAAATGGCTTTTACTTTTTTAAGTTAATTCTATTTTATTTAAATCTGATTTCACTATCGAGAGAATATATGTTAATCGAAACCTTTTAGTGTTGAAATAATCTGAATAATTCAATATTGTTATAAAAGAGGCTCTATGTAGGTAACAGTTATTATTGGATCCATCTACTAGACAGGTGAGGTGACCTATAAACGTGTTTAGTGAACAAACCTCCCTCAGTGCCCTCTGACCTCGACCGATCCAGTTAAGACATTGGACAGGCTAAGAGACAGTAACAAACGCCGATCGATTACTATCCCTAATCGAATTGAATAATATTTTTTTGGCGCCAATACTCAATTGACTCACGTAAAAATGACACATTTGTCAATTTCAAAATGGCTGACTGACTTGTTTTCGATCGAACTGTTACGTGAATTTTATTAGATACTAAGTAATATTATTTCATAGTATATTAAGTTATTTTTCATGTTATATTATTAGATAACAAAATATTTATATATATGTACCTATATTCGTAGTCCTTCATATTTTACGTCAAGATTAAGTCATCCGTTTTGAGAGGCGTGGAAGCCGTGGTAGGATTATACGAAAGGGGAAATGTGAATAAAGATATTAAAAGAAATGAACACATAAATAAAAAGAGTTATGTTGACTTTACATCATTAGACCGAGGGTATAATCTCATTTCTCGTTTATCCTCTTTACGAAGGTCTTGTTGCCAACGAGTCCGAAACTTATACTGGCATATTATTATGTACAAAAAACAAACGCTGTTTATGTAAATAAGATAGAAGAACATCTATTTGTTTAGATTAAATATATTGTACCTACACTTACCCAAGATCTTTTTTGTGTTATTAAATTATGTAAGGTTTTGTTTTATTTCTTTTATTTGTCCAGAATAAAATTGTTACTGGTCAATTCCATTGAAAACGTCAGGGAGGAAACAAAGCAATAAGTAAATTTTAGTTTCTGCATTCAGCATAATGCAATATTGCATTCACTTTGCTTTGGAACCTACATAACTCACTCATGTTATTAAAGTTGGGCTTCTTCAATATCGTAGTCCGACCTATCCTGAAACTATACAGCGTTATATAACCTGTATTCATATTATGTAAAACTTCAGTGACGAAATGTTAGTAATTCTGGTTGAGTCTTAGCAAAATAAGCTTGAATATGCAAAGATATTGTCTCATGTCTCCAGTATTTAAGATGTTTCTATTTATTTCTCGTGCTAAAATATCAGAGATCTTTTACTTTCGAAATGAATGTATGTTTTTTGTTGCCAAATCCCGTTTCTTGAATTGATATATGGCCAAATTTTTCGTAGTGATAAAACTTTCTCGTGGTATTTTCACAAAATATAAATTCTATAGGTATTATTGACTTCAGCGTTCCGCTTCTGATAAAGATTTAGGGGTTGTATCCGGGGGTGCATATCAATGGCTTAAGTCCCTAAATTATCAATACATAGTATAAAACAAAGTCGCTTTCTGCTTTCTGTCTACCCCTTATATGCTTGGATCTTTGAAACTTCCCAACGGATTCTGATGTGGCTTTTTTAACAAATAGAGGATGTCAACTGTGTATTTTATATGTATATTTCATGTAAGTATAATGTAGTAAAGAAAAAGTGGTAATTTTTCAAGATTTAGTACTTTATTTGCTAAAGTTGGCTGAGCCTTAAGTGATAGATCAAAACAATGTAACATTATTATACAGAGAAGAAGATCTACAAATGGTCCGGATGATGTTTGCTCTTAGGAAAAACCCACAATTAACATTTTTACAAGTACTTTTTACTAGGAATACGAAATAACATAGCATAACTTCACGCCTTTTTCTACCCGAAGGTAGGCAGCCTCGTCTTGCTGTTATGTTTATGTCCCAAATTGAATGGATGGCGAACCTATTGCCATGCCGGGCACAAAGTTTACGGTCATCGATATTATATCGAATACGAAATAAATTAGTTAATATATTAAATAGAAGCTTATTTACGAAGCGGTTTCAAACATTAGAACATAAATCCTCATCTAATTAAGTTCCTTGATGAAATGTGCGTTTAATATACTCGTACATCAATGTTGCCCTGTATAGCATGTAATTTAAATAAATATTTTCGAAGATATTAGAGATTTAAAATGTGGACATAGCGGTTGCGTCGCGCAGCGGTACCGGCCACCGGTTGAACTTAATCAAATCCAAAATTTACTTAATTATTGCTTCTGAGGTGAAACAAAGTTCGCTGTATCATGACTGCAAACAAGATCCTTTGATATGTTGTCAATAGTCACTATTTACTGACATTTGGGATATTAAGGGCGGGAAATTAAAACAAGAGTGTTTTATTTTTATTTTTTATAACCTTTTTCAATAGGGTTCCGGGGCTACGGGGTGAGCGGAGCACTGCTGCGCGCTGTGAAGTCCACTTATGAGGGCTGCACAGCGTGTGTGCGTGTTGACGGCGGCTTGTCCCCCTGGTTTGACGTCAATATCGGCGTCAGACAGGGTTGCGTGCTGTCCGCTCGACTGTTCATCCTGTACCTGGACAGTTGTCTCCAGAGAGTGAGATCGATGGATGTAGGGATGCGAATGGGTGACCTAGTTGTGAGCTGCCTGCTTTACGCAGATGACGCCGTGCTTCTAGCCGAATCGCCGTCGGACCTGCAAACACTAGTCACTACTATGAAAGATGATTGCATGATTAAAGGCTTGCAGTTGAATGCGACGAAAACAAAAGTTATGGTGTTTGAAAGGGAGGAACCCAGAACAGATGCAAGGATAATGATTGATGATGTAGTGCTGGAACAAGTGAATGAAATTGTATGTCTTGGATGCGCTTTTAGCAGAGATGGAAGGTGCACCGCGGATGTAGAAAGACGAGTGGCGATAGGAAATAGCGCAAATGGAGCGTTGGGCAGATTCCTGGGCGCGAAAAACATTAGCAGAAAAGCCCAGCTAGCAATCCACAATGAGTCCTGATCCCAACGCTAACTTATGGAAGCGAGAGCTGGGTATGGCAGAGTGTGCATGAAAGTAGAATAAACGCGGTAGAAATGAGGGCACTACGCAAAATCTGCGGAGTGACTCTCGCTGACCGCGTAGAAAACAAGGTTGTAAGGAAGGAAGTTGGTTTGAAAGAGAGTGTCGGTGTAAAAGTAAGAAAGGGCATGCTCCGATGGTTCGGACATGTAGAAAGAATGGTTGATGCAAGACTGACTAAGCAGATATACAATGCAAAAGCGGACGGATGTAGGAGTCGAGGACGGCCAAGACACACATTCCATGACCAAATAGAACGTGTTCTGGAGGAAGGTGATGTTAAGAGCCTCAAAAACCGACGCGCGTGCATGAAAACAGTTATGAAAGTCAACGAAGCGAGTGAGGCGTGTAAGAATCGTGCCTTATGGCGCTCTGTTCTCTCTGCCTACCCCGCAAGGGATTTGGCGTGAAGTTATGTATGTATGTATGTTTCAATAGGGTGTTTAAGTTCGCAATCCATAAGTTTTCAACTAAGAATATTCCGAGTGTTTTACAAGAGATTTGTAAATACAGCTCTCCGGAGAATAATACCACATTACAGTTCGTAATTCGTATACAAACTTCTGTATGGGCGGGGGAATTAATTAAACACGAAACGTTTATTGTAAAACTGGCCGTTCACATTGTTTGTTTTACTCTATGTGTGCTTCGTTTGCGTTTGTTGCGAAACATAATCTACTATTTGAATTATACATTAAATGTATTTAATAAGGACTAAAGGAAAATCAGTGGATATTTTCATTGTAATTTTGTATGTATTTGTGTCATAAATAAAGTCTGTTTTTGCTTGGACATGAATTAAAATGGCAGTTTCATGTTTTGATTTGACTAGATTAAATAGTAACAGAATTCGATATTGTTTGAAGTTTGAACACATTGACCTTAAGGACTATTGATTATGTTTTTAAAAAAAGTACTGGCAGTAAATAGTGTATTCTCTAATTAAATTACTGTCCAAGGAAGAGGAGCAGACGTCACAAATAACAGCACCAAAAAAATATTGATATTGAAAATAATGCAAAAATACGTGTCTGCTGAAGACTCAAGCCCGAATAATGAACCGCCACTCGAATATATAAGTGCTACTTAAGCGTTTAAGTAGCTGTCACATTAGACAGAATGCGTGAAATTTGAGCAGTAAGTAGCACTTTATTGATTGTCAGATTTGAGTGGCGGTTCAGTATTCGGGCGTTAGTGTCTGAACTAGTCACTAAGTAGGTATGCAGATTATAAAGAAATATAATTATTTTAAATAATTTATTTAGTTCAATTCACTGATTTAAATGAATTTTGTTTAGAAATTGTATTTCCGTAAGTACGTCTCTTAACGACTTGAGTGAGATCTTATTGTTCTTTATCAATATTAATATGATTTTTTGTTAAGTACATACACATAAGCTCTTAGATGTGCAAAGTTATTATGATTACTTGCTTATTAGAATAAAACATTGAAATTTTCGTGTTTGATCCTAGAAATGTAATTACTGTGTGGAGTAGAGAAAAAGAAAAATTTTTTTAAGTTCTTTGAAACTGCGAAACGGCTTTTAATGTAGTTTAAAAATATGTTATTTCTTAAGTTTTATAGTATAAGAGACTTCTAATGGAACGACTTCTTTAATAGTCTTTTTTATAGACGATATGTTCACCAAATAAGAGGTTTAATATTAATTTACCGTTGGTATTTAGGTTTTCAAAGAAGTTGTTTTAAAAGTTAATTAAATCTGTGTATAGTTTTCAGAGTTTCTGAATACCCGCATATGATATAGTCTGCATGGCGCAGAATTTATTCAGTAATTTATAATTATCAAGATTTTTTTGGATTCTTTTCAAAAGTTATGTGTCTTAAATGTCGATAAATGACAAGTTTGTGCCTGGTGTATCGCAATAGGTTCTACCAACTATTCCATTTGGGACGTAACGTAACACAACGGCTAGCTTTAGCAGCCGCTGCCTACACCTTCAGGTAGAAATGTTGAACTTATGTTTCAAGATTAGAAATCGGCCATTTCTAAAGAGACGTTTCAGAGGATTTATTATCATTGGTTGATTTCAGCTACCCGCTGTACATATATTACTATTATCAAATTTATACCTCGGTCTCGGTGGTCCAGTGGTCGAGCACCCCGCTTCTGAATCCAGAAGTCGCGGGTTCGAATCCTGACACTGGCTCACACCAATGACTTTTCGAAATTGTTTTCGGAAGTTATGTGAGATAAATATCGATGACTGAAAACTTTGTGGCCGGTATGGCAATAGGTTCGCCAGCTATTCCATTTGGGACGTAAACATAACGGTGAGACGAGACTTAACAGCCGCTGCCTACGCCTTCGGGTAACAAAGGCGTGTAGTTATGTTTATGTGTGTAATTTATATCTACTCTTATTTAGTCTATAAATTGTAAATCTCCTTAAAATTACGACGTAGATAAAACCAAGTGAAATAACTCATTAACAATAATCATTCTTTATCACGATTTGATGTCTTTATTATACAAAACACAAACAATCTTACAGCAAGATGAGGTTACGTTATTATATTTACTTAACTAAGCGTAGACGGAACCGAGATAAAGCCTTAATGCGGCATACAAATGTTTATTTACCGTGATAATGTTGCCAAATATATATATAGATATACAAATTCTTATAAATGCTCTTTCTGATTTATGGTTATTTGAGACATAGAATAATAACGCATAGAAGGATAGTCTCATACCTACAAAACGGCAAAAGTGAGGCATAATTCGGCATAAAATCAATTGGCGTGTGCGTGAACTATGTGTCGTTACACGGTACGACACACACAAATGCGTTAAAATAATTTTAGCAGTGAAGTCATATTACCCCAAAAATGGGGTAATTGGAACATACTTACCTCGGCCTCGTACCTTTTGGGTACATTACGTCTATAGTCATACAGAATGATGAATAGATATATCAATTAGTAATATACTCTTGTTATTGCGATAAAATAACATTATCAATTGACCAAATTTGACAGTCAAATTCATTATGCATTTTTAGTGACCCCCAAAAACTAACTTTTTGGAATGTATTTTAAATTTAATGTATTTTTGAATGAATATGAATTTATTTTGATCTTCAGTAATTTAAAAAACATTAATAATAAAACATTGGTTAATTATTTTCTACATCTAGCAATACTCCGTGGAGGATGCAAATGGATTGAATAATAATTTTCGATTTAAGTTTTAGAACAAAATACAAGTTAAAACGCAATATTTACACATGAAATTGTATCGAATAATTTAAATAAATAATATAATAGTAAATTCGAATCTTTTTGAAGTCTTTCCGTTGTATTGTTACACCATTTTACAGCACAAACCATCATTTTCAAATAAAATTTGGGAGAAGTTATCTCGTTACTAGACCATAAATGGCCTAGTAAAACTTGCCTCACTTGCTGCGCGTGAACTCGGTTTCTATGCGTTATTATCACAGAAATAGATCAAGATCTATTTCTTATTTTCTATTTCTATTTCAATTTTCAATTTTCTATTTCAAATCTTAGAATAATAACCACAGAAATAGATCAAGATCTATTTCTGTGGTTACTATTCTAAGATTTGAGAGAAATGAACTTATACTCTTAAAAGCGAAGCGTAAATTATTAGACATTATAACAAACGAAGGTTCCTCTGGTGTATTGACTGATAGTATCCACTTTTACATAGAAGTTTGAGAGTCGATTCCCGTTCCTGGACAAATATTTGTTAAGTTAATAAGTACGATATGGATAAATTATTATTTATCATTTAGACTTCACCCTCAATAACTAAATGTACCCAGCAGAAGTAGTTGCTCGATATCTGTGTTGATGGAATCACTGACTTTGTCGATTTTTACAATTTTCATTTTTTTCCCAGCTTCTGAATCATAAGTCTCGGGTTCATATCCAGGTGGTGCCTATACTTACGACATTTCCCCGCCGACCAGTGGCTTTAGTTATACCTCTACGTCCTTTAATTACGTGCTTGTGTAGTATATTCGAGGATGTGTTTGTTTATTTATCTCTAAGACTTTCGCAAATCACGTTCATGACATTAAAACAACTTTTAGGATTATATCGCGTTTATTTATTACTTATTTTTATTAATTTCCCGACGTTTCGAACTCTTTACAGAGATCAGTTCGAGTTCGAGAGTTCGATAATCCTAAAAGTTGTTTCAATGTCATGTGTTTGTTTGTCTATTTCGCATGACATGTGTATATCATATCTTCCAATCTATCAATTCACGCTCTGGTTGATAAATAAATTAAAACTTCGACCTCGATCTATTCAATTTTGCTCGAAGTCACGTACTAGTGAATGTGAACATTTTGTCCAATTGCAAGAAAAGAGCGATTGACATTTTAACAATGTCAACATTACTTAAATGAATTAGTATGTTTTGTAACTCTGGAGCCATTGTGGTAATTTGATGAGGTTTGTTTTTTATGTACCTACCTGGCGTCTGTGACTTTAGATTATAGTAATTTTATTAAATTAATTTTTAATGTTATTTCAATTAAACAAATATTTCATTAGCTGTTGTTCGTAATTTCTCCCTAATTATCTTAAATACTTCTACCACTCTTGGCAGAGTGGTCGTGATCATCACGTCTGGGTTCGTGTGACGCTGCTCTATCCATCGCTATTCTTCCCTCTCCATTGCCTTTCTAGTCCATTCGTGAAACGGATCGTCAATTGCTGTCTTTATTCGGTCGGTCCAGCGCACGGGTGATCTGCCTCTAGATCTTGGGCCCTCAACCTTACCCTGCACCGTAAGCCGCTCCACAAATGTATAATCTCAATGCGAGATATGACCAAACAAAGACAGTATACAGCCCTGTACAATGGAAGAAAGACGACTCTTAATACCAAGCTCCTGGATAATAGAAACAAGTGTCCTTTGGCAACACCAGATTTCTAAGGCGTCTATTCTCCTAACTGGCTAATAATAAGAGCGGGCTAATTTTAAGAGTGGTAAAACCAAGCAGTTCGCTGCATGAATGGGCCGGCTCGACCGGTGAAATACCACCACCTCTCAGAAGATCGACGTAAAGTGGCTCATGCCGCGTTTCGTTCGGTGAGAGAGGTACCCGGAGGCCCATCCCCCTTCCCGATCCCTTCCTATCCTACTCCTTTAAAGGTTGGCAACGCAACTGTAACGCTATATGTTATGCAGGTGTCCATGGGCGGCATTGGTCACTTAACATCAGGTGACACGCCTGCTCGTTTGCCCTCCTATCCCATAAAAAAAACTACTACTTGCTTAATATTTAATAATACCTATAATCCTATCCATTTTGACATTCAACTAGGGAATTGGGATTCGCTTTTTTGGCGAGCGAAGTTGCCAAGAAGAGGTATAATTATGAATGAAGATAGTAACCATTAGAACGATAAGGAACTTATTCCTGTAATATTTAATCATAATGAAACACAAACTTGACGAAAACTTTCAAACTACTACTAATCTCTTTATTCGGTTTTTGCCGTATTTCACTATTTTCCTTCTGCGGTGTAATGTTGCCATTGGTTTAGGTTCTCTAACATCAGCTTTGCATCTTAGTAAACCGTATTTAAGATCATTCAGTAGTTTTTTAAATAATGCACGTAAAGTTAATTGTCAATTATTTTTTTCTTTGAATAATAAACATGGGTAAATAAACATTTAAACTGTATTAGTATTGTCATTTTAAAACCACTTATTTAAAATTAAAATGGTTAAGAAAATTTACTACTAACTTTTATCAACTCAAAGATTTGTCAATTTAATCATAATCAACAATGTAGTGTTTTAATCGCTGTCTATAACGGTGGGACTGATGCCGTACCTAGGATTATCCCGTGGCTTGACGTTGAGTGCGTTGTTCTGTAATCCAATCAAAATGCAGGTGTACCTCGCTCCTATGAGCATCAATATCATGAGATATATCAATAATGAGATTGTTTTCATCACGGAACCGCAATATATATCAACATAATGTTGAAGTAAAGTGGCTTATGATAACATCACTTCACGCCTTTTTCTACCCGAAGGTGTACGCAGCGGTTGTTAAGCCTGGACTCCCCGTTATGTTTACGTCCCAAAATGGAATAGGTGGCAAACCTATTGCGATACCGGGCACAAAGTTGTCAGTCATCGGGTTGCTCGATCACTGGACCACCGAGACAGTTTGCATGCACTCATGATACGTTGCGTTTAATGCGATAAGTGCCTACACCCATCTCTATTCTATCTTTTAGGCCAGCCACGCAACAGAGTTAATTAGAGCTAATTATGTTGTTGGATAGCACTAGTCACTTACCACCAGGTGAACCGTTTACTATTGAGAAGTTGTGAGTTCCGTTCCGGACTCACGCTAATCATTTCTGGCAACTCTGTCCGGAAGTTATGTGTGATAAATATCGATGACTGACAACTTTTTACCCGGTGCAATGGCAATAGGTTCGCCACCTATTCCATTTGGGACGTAAACATAACGGCGAGACGAGGCTTAACAGCCACTGCCTTCGGGTGGAAAAGGGGCCGTGTCATTAGCTAACACGCTCGTTTACCTCCAACCCACAAAAAAAATTAAAAACTAATTTTAATTTACCATTTTACACGCCTATTCTGTCATGAAAAGATTATTCGTTACCCATAAAACCTTTCGGAAAAAGGCGAGATTTAAATGTACTTACCGGGTTTAATATGTGTACTGAAACTCGCGTGAAGGGTTTCGTTTCAGTAATGTTGATATAAATTACCGAATGAGGGTTAATTTATCCGCCTTAATCAAAAGTATATTTACTTAACTTCACGCCTTTTATACCCGGAGGCTGTTAAAGGCTGGACTCATGGAATTGTGAAATCTGGTGTACATTTTAATCTAATTTATAAAATTCTCGTATCACAGTGTTAGTTACTTACTCCTGAGGAGTATGGTAACTCTTCTCATGAAATTTTGTGTGTCTATCGGGTAAGTATGAGAATAGGATAACATCTATTTTTATCCCCCTAAATGTTAAGTGTATTCTACCCTAAATGTATTTTTTTAATTTTTCGATTAATTTATTTTTTTATTTTTCTTCTGAAACAACATACAAAAATATATACAAACCTAAATTTTGACCTCTCTACGATCAACCCCTATTTCTTACTTTGTTTTTTGCAAGACGTTTGCTGGGTAGCTTTCCGCTGTCTCTCCCCTTATATGCTTATATATTTAAAAGAACGCAACGGATTCTGATGCGGTTTTTTTAATAGGTAGACGGTGTCAACGGGGTGTTTTTATATATAATTCATGTTTTTATATATAATTCATGTGTAATACTTATGATGCGGAATAAAATATATAATGATGAAATGCTAGCACTTACTTAAGAACATTAGGCTATTATGTCGCATAGAGTAAATGGTTTTTTAATAGATAGGAGGGCAAACCGGCAGGTGTGTCATCTGATGGTAAGCAACCTGCGCCGCTCACAGGCACCAGCTACACATATAGTATTACCGTTGCGTTGCCAACCTTTAAGGGAGTGGTATAGAAAAGACTGACGAAGAGGGGTGTGCCTTCGGGTACTTCTCTCACCGAACGAAAAGCGGCATGAGCCACTTTACGTCGATCTCCTAAGTGGTCGTGGTATTTCACCGGTATTTTGCTTGGCTCTACCAATGTTATCAATTGTATACCACTGTTGTATGTTATCAATATTTTAAGTGGCTTGGCATTAAGGCTTATCTTTGCGAGGCCCCGAATTCGGGTTCGATTTTGACATATTATCCTATCATTTGAACTCACATTTAATTTGTAGGTAAAAGACAGTAAGATCTTGGAATCAAGATTTATTTGAACCTTCATATATTTTCTTTCATGATTAGAATCCTGGAAGTTAGACTGCGTCGTGCGCACAGTTACTTAACTGGGCTATAAAATTCCTTTTTATTTTATTACTACATATCTCTATTTGTTCTACTTATCTCGTTACGTTCGATAATTAAGCTTTATGTTCTACATTCATTCAGGAAAAATCAATTACTTCAAATAAACATTACAATAGTATAATAATCAAAATACTTACAGTTAGATTCCCTTTTTGGACAGAGATTTATCTACCCAAACATAACTTACTTCACGCCAAGTTTCTTGCGTGGTAGGCAGAGCGCCATAAGGCACGATTCTTACACACCTCACTCACTTCTTTGAATTTCATAACTTTTGTAACACACGCACGTCGGTTTTTAAGACTCCTGACGTCACCTTCGCCAAGTACACGCTTAATTTGGTCTTGGACAGTGTGTCGTGTCCGTCCTCATGATTTTTCCATTTCACAAATCATTACATAGTATAAAACAAAGTCACTTTCCGCTGTCTGTCCCCTTATATGCGCATATCTTTAAAACTGCGCAACGGATTTTAATGCGGTTTTTTTAATAGTTAGAGGTCAACGGAGTGGTTTTGATATATAATTCATGTACAGTGTAGTAGGTAAAAGTGATAATTTTCAAGATTTAGAACTTTAATGGCAAACGCTGCCTGAACCCTAAGTGATAAATCAAAACAACATACTACATTATTACACACCTTTAAAAGGTCTTCAAAAAAGTCCGCAAGGGCATATGTCTATCTCTTAGGGATAACCCACAATGACCATTTTTAATTTTTTACTTTTTACGAGAAATAATGGCCTATTTACGAAGCGATTTTAAACATTACAGCATTAATTTTCATCCAATTATGTGTCTTAAATAGATTGTGCATGTAATATAGATGGTCCTGGCTCTTTACAGCATGCAATTTAAACGAATATTTTCGAAGATATTGTAGTATTAACACAGCGGGACAGCAGTTATTACTTTTGATGCGGAACAAAGTTCGCCGGGTCAGCTAGTATTATATAACTTTAGCAGTGATCAAAAAGTAAAGTGGAAAGAACTCATAAATTCCTTTTAAAAACTATTCCAGATACATTTACTATTTGACTTTTTCGGAATTCTTACGGTTGCGTACACATTTTAATATCCTACGCCGACTCTTTTCTCTTCGCGCAGATCCTTGAAAACTCATTTATTAAATACCTTTTATTTAATAAGGATTGTGTCTGGCTTTGAGAGAGGAGATTCACTGCGTTATTAATTCTCTTTTAGGTAATAGAAATATTAAGGAACTGTTTAACTGTTTGAAAAAGGATTGAAATAAATTTTTTAAATGTTTTATCGCACAAATGATTTTTATAAAATTTAAATAGGACATGCTTTGGTAAAACAGCCGACTACGGAATCGAGGTTGGCGGGTTCGATTCCCACCCGAATACAAAAATTATGTGACAAGCATGAATACTTGTTTGGCGTCTGGGTGTTATTCTATTTATTAATAAAAAGAAAGTACATAGGTGTATATTAATATCCGTTATCCGGTAGTTTTCATAACACAAGCAATTCGTTGCTTAGCTTGGAACTAGAGGGCGCTGTGGTATTGTTTCCAAGATAATAATAATTATTATTATTATCGTTGAATCTGCAAAGAGCATCTGAATATTATTATTATAAATGTCAAACATCTGTATTATATGCATGGTATTTATTTATTTTAGAGCGTTAGGCGATTTAGAGGATTTTATCAAACAATTCCTACTTCTTTTTTTAATAACTCGTCATTAATTATTGTTAATACAGCTAAGTCACATACGACTTATATTTTTTTTACAAAAAGAAGACATATTTCTCTTCCACAAGACATCACGTACAGAAGTAATCACTTAAATGCGTCTAATGCCACTTATTTTTTTCGTGTACGGAATAATTTATATAAAATCCCAATTGTGACCAGACTTTGGAATTATAAATGCCCACAGCACCACCCTCGTAGACTTTCTTATACGATATTTACAGTACTATAAAAACATAAAAATCCACATGATAGTGGTCTTATTAGTATTTCTGAAATGTATTTCAGTCGAATAGTGCATAAATTTAAAGTTAGGCCTAAGTTTATACACCCATGAAAACCACATTCTGAGATTGCTCCGGATACTTTCCTCACCAAACGAAACGCGACATGAGTAATTTTACGTCGATGTTCTAAGAGGTAGTAGTATTTCACCAGTCACACTTGCAGCGAGCTGCGTGGTGCCGAAATGAAATGATGTTTTTCTCATTTCTTCTCTTACCTGGCCATTTGCAACCTGGCCAAAACGTCAAGCAGATCAAGGTAAATAATATTTACCAAAACGTGTCGCGTTTCATTCCCGTTCATTACATTTGTGTCGCACTTTTACGTCAAATTGTTTATAAATTATTATACCTAAATATCACATGTAAAGTGGGCCAAACTGCAAGTGACCACTCCCCATTTATGGACTGTACATTGTACGTGGTCTCCGAGGGTTTATGTTTATTCTACTAAGCAAAATTAAACAAAGAAATAAAGTAAACTCCACATTGCATGTCCATATTTTACAACGCCTAAATACAAGGAAAAATAAAAATATTTGAGAACATTTTTTTTGCTGTCGGTATAGTTACGAGCAAAAGTTTGTATATCGTGACTGCTTAAGCGATATGATCTATGCTTAAGTTGAATGGCAGATTTATCTATATGGTTATATTGTTGATTTAAAAGTAAAAAAAAAAAATCATCCATCGTAAACACAAATATTCCATGAATTCTGTTAAAAAAATAATAATAAAAAATATTTTTTTCGAATGCAGACAGATTCGTGATTGTGAACAACACAATCACCTTTTTTATGAGATATGTTTTCTATAAAAATATCGGTACATACAATTTTATGCCAAAACACGAATTTTATAATTAAACCAAAATATAAAGTCTACTCATTAACCACTTGTAATGTTAACTTAAGAATGCAGTTAGGCAGTTATATACATAACATAACTTCGTGCCCTTTTCTACCCGAAGATGTCCACATCTTCGGGTAGAAAAGGGCAGGCGTTTGCCAGGCAGCGGCTGTTAAGCCTCGACTCGCCGTTGTGCTTACGTTCTAAATGGAATAATAGGTGACGAACATATTGCCATACCGGGCGCAGATTCAGAAGTGGGGTGCTTGACCACTGGACCATCGAGGAGACTATCTAGACTAGGCAGTTATATAGATATGAAACAAAACAAATCCTTAAGATAGTTATTGCTTATCTCAAAGTAGACCTAAATATTATTTTAGAGGAAACACTGCTTACACTTTAGACATAGAAGCAGCGTGAAGATATCCCAGTATCTATAGAGACCGTGGTGTTAAAACTACATACTCATATTGTTTGATTAAAACTATATACTGTTGTCAATCTTTAGTAGGAAATCCTACTGATAAGCTCCGGGATGTCCCTGTGTACTTGAAATAACATTTGATAATAAAATAATTACGAAATTGTTAATTCCACATAGGTTTTGAGAACGGAATCCTCTGTTTGTGAGCTCTCATATTCGAATCGCTGAACGGCGAATCGTTGACTTTCTTTAAGTCTCATCTTTTTAGGGTATAGGAGGGCAAACGAGTAAGTGGGTCACCTGATGGTAAGCAACTACTCACCGTCCATGAACACCGTGGTACGTTGCCGTCCTATAAGGGAGTATGAGGGGAAAGGAAGAGGAAAGGGTATCGGACCTCCGGATACCTCTCTCACCGAACGAAACGGGGCACGAGCCACTTCACGTCGATCTTCTAAGAGGTCGTGGTATTTCTCCAGTCGACCCGGCCCATGCATGCAGCGAACTGGTAGACTCTACCACTGTTCAAAGTAATTGTTATATTTATGATAACCTCAAATTTAATTTGACAGCATCACGTCACGCCGTGTACACCTTAAATATAAAGGGTTATAAGGCTTAATATAAAGGGTCAACTTATTTGACCTCATGGAAATGGTGACGAATCTTTGCCATTCTTAAATACAGTATCATCAATCATTGACAATTACCACCCATGTATGTAAATAAAACGACTTCCTGCAAATTTGCTTCCTAATACAACAGTGGTAGAGCCACGTAGTTAGCTGCGTGAATGGGCCGGCTCGACCGGTGTATTACCACGGCCTCTCAGAATATCGACATATAGTGGCTAATGCCGCATTTCAAGAGAGGTATCAGGAGGCCAACACCTTTCCCACCTACTCACTTTAAAGGTCGGCAACGTAACTGTAACAGTATCTGTGTTGCACGTGTCTATGGGCGGCGGTAGTTGCTTACGACACTCATAAAAACGTAAACGTAACGACAAACATTTGCTAAATGAACACTCTAGACTTTTTTAACTAAATTAAATAATGTTTTTCAATGAATATTCCTGTTTTAGTTTACTAGTTGAACTGTATTATAGCTATGCTGAATTACTTTAATATATATTTTTGTTTGTACCGAAATTTAAGGTTGGCTATTTTTCGAATATTGGACAGGCGTGACAGAAGTTGCGTACAGAAGCTAGTATATCTTTTGAACATCAGAATACAAATTCTATCAAGAACCAATTATTTTTGCGTAAAAATAAACGAAGCGACCCATCAACTCGGCCTTTGTATATTTGAGCAGAATATTGAACAAATTAAACAGAAGTATAAATGGTATATATAGTCGCGGTGGTCTAGTGGTCGAGCACACGGCTTCTGAATCCAGAGGACGCGGTTTCGTATCCTGGCACACACCAATGACATTTGAAAATAATTTCTAAGGTTATGTGTGACAAATATCGATGACTAAAAACTTTGTGCCCGGTCCGGCAGTAGGTTCGCCACCTATTGCCCGTATAACGGCGAGGTGTCGAGGCTTAACAGCCACTGCCTACACCTTCGGGTAGAAAAAGATGTGTAGTTATGTTAAGTTACGTTTATAAATAGTAACTCGCTATATTGTGGAATCGGCAACATCGTATTTATATAATGAAGCTATTATTATCAGATGTCTATTCAAAATTCGTCTAAAATAAGATAAATGTATTATTACGTTTAATATAGCCATTGTTACTAGCTTGATTATATTTGGTATTGAAATTTATCGAATAAATTTAATTAATATTCATCACAAATTCATAAAAGAATTTGCAAATTTACACGTTATTATTATATTTACAGCGTAATACTGAAGATTATTAAGTGCGTTATATTAGCAAAATATTTTAAATCAGTGTACTAACTAATTAAATATTCTTATCGCGAATATTGTTTGTACAATATTAATTAAGGATACTACACTGTTAGTTTAGTGTTAAACCGGTAGTGTTGTATTTACAGCGTCAATATTTGCAACTGATTTGCAAATGAGTATTGTGCTAACACAAATATTTGACATATCTCTCAAATAATAATGCTGGAGAAGAGACAGATATTTTTGTTGAATAAAGAATCGACAGCATAACATAACTTCACGCCTTTTACTAACATATCAGCTAACACCGGGTCAAAGATGTCATTCATCGATATTTATCACACATAATTACCAAATAGAATTTCAAAATGTCATTGGTGTGAGCCCGGATTCGAACTCATGACTTCTTGACTCAAAAGCAGGGTGTTGAACCACGGGGCCACCGACGCACTTGTAACTTGATACCTGTTAAAATCGCAGGTGTTGGCAGCGCCAGTTATACTTTGACTCTCCGATTATTTATCAATAATCGGCTCAATGTTTATTTAGATATCTTGACTTTTATTCTCAAGTTAATTATTCCATATTGTGTTTTTTCTTAAAAAACTATACTTCTGCGTATTATCTGTTGAGTGTCGTGCAATC
This sequence comes from Euproctis similis, assembly GCA_905147225.2. Classification (NCBI taxonomy): domain Eukaryota; kingdom Metazoa; phylum Arthropoda; class Insecta; order Lepidoptera; family Erebidae; genus Euproctis; species Euproctis similis. Next base: position 22,719,982 of record LR990106.1, read on the forward strand.
GATAGGATTGAGTTTGCGGAAAGGCGTGACAGTCAGGCGCCAATGTTATGAGCTTTCAAAAGAGAAAACTATGTTTTTCCCTCCCTCTTAGTTTATCGTAGTGGTTCTAGAACAAATAAATAAGAATAACATTAATTTAAATAAATACTTACTGACCCGGCGAACTTTGTTCCGGAATGAAATTAATTCAGAAGTAAATTATGGATTTATCACTTTTTATTTGCTACATCATACATGAATTATAGATAAAAACCGCATCAAAATCCGTAGGGTGGTTTTAAAGATATAAGTATATAAGGGTACAGACAGCGGAAACCGAATTTGTTTTATACTATGTAATGATTTCTAAATAGCTACATACATAATTACATAACTTCACGCCAAGTCCCTTGCAGGTGAAAAGAATAGGGCTAGTAATTAATTAATGATGTTAGCGCTTAATATATTAGGTATCTGATGTTTTTTATATAGCCACAAATAACTAAAAAGCTAAATCTGTTTTCAATAATCATTCATTTAAGTAGATCATTTATTTATAATTAATACCTAACATTGAAAAAAAAAATTCAGGATTATATCGCGTTAATTTATTACTTATTTTTATTTATTTATTTCCCGACGTTTCGAACCCTTTACAGAGATCATTTTCACGAGTGATGAACAGTAAGATGGTAGTTGTTCAAAAGCTATTTTCATTGATACAGAGAGAGATAATTAATACCTATACATGAATAGTTTTACGCATATTCCTTTGCAGATATGACTTAGCGTCAAGATGTGGCCCGGGCACTCTTCTCTCGATATTTTTAACGTTTATATCTCTTTTCAAGAACGTTCTTTACTTATTAGCCTCCTCACTCTCTGTGGCGAAAGTTAATTTATAGTCAGAGAGTCGAAATCCAATTCGCCTTCGCTTATCCTAGAGGTTAATTTTAATGAAACGAGTTATAAATAATGTAATATAATTTCTTGCCCTTAATTTAATCTGAAATTTAAATACTCGTCAAACATTAATAAAGATTTCGTGCTCATTTGAAGCTACATTCAGAGTGAGAGAGCATGAGATAAAGTATCCTATAATAATTATATTTTTCCGACCGTATTTCTGTCTGTATTTTTTCAGCATATCATACCGTAAAGTTATTTCAACGGAAATAAGTTTATTATCCATTAAAAACTGAGCAAATATTGGTTATTAGTATGCTCGCGTATTACTTAATTAAAGTAACATAACATAACTTCACGCCGTTTTCTACCCGAAGGTGTTATCAGTGGCTGTTAAGCCTCGTCTCGCCGTTATGTTTACGTCCTAAACGGAATAGCTAGCGATAGCGGGCACAAAGTTTTCAGTTATCGATATTTATCACACATAACTTCCGAAAATAATTTCGATTTAGAAGCGGCTTGCTTGACTACTGGACCACCGATACCTCTTAAATATCTCCTCCCTAAAATTATTAAAGTAATTGATTAAAAACAGTCGTAATTGAGTTAATTAGCCCGTTGAAATGGTTATAACTTCATTGAATTTGGGCAGGTTGTGACCCGAAAATTCATTGGGCTGAATGGTAACGAGGTAGACTAATATTGATGAGAACGAATGATATTAAATAGTCTACGAATAGAATAGTTTCAAGTAGTTACGTAAGTGTTATAATTACCACCTACGATATAATTTAACAAGGAATTTATTTAAAGGTTTTTATTAATGCAGTCTCGGTGGTCCAGTGGTCGAGCTCTCCGCTTCCGATTCAGAAGACGTGGGATCGATTCCAGGTTACCTCACACCAATGATTTCCCGGAATTATTTTCGGATGTTATCTGTTATAAATATCGATGACAGTCAATTCTGTGCCCGGTATACGGATAGCCGCTGCCCTAAACTATTGTGTAGAAAAAGGGGTTAAATTACGTTACGTTTACGTAATATACTACTAATATACTTCGAGCAATATATATATATATATATATAAATATAAACAAATATTTGGCACAATTCACTCACCCTTACTTTTGTGATATTTTAGTATCAGGTTTATGGGGTTAGGGTATCATAACAATTAATAACAAAGCTTGGTGAATTCCCGATTAAAAAAAAACCATTTTATTTGTAAACTCAAAGTAAACTATTAAAAGGAGAAATAGTATATTTAATATTAACTTTTAACCTAAAGATTTATTCAGTTACTAGCTGACCCGGTGAGTTTTGTTCCGCATCAAAAGTATTTTTTTAGCGTTTATAGTTAAAGTGCTAAATCTCGAAAATTATCACTTTTTCTTTACTAAATTATACATACAAACCACCCCGTGGACACCCACTATCTATTAAAAAAACCGCGTCAAATACCTTTGCACAGTTTCGAAGATCTTAGCATATATGGGGACAGACAGCGGAAAGCGACTTTTCTTTATACTATGTAATGATAAGTGTTTTAGAATTTTGTATGTTTTTCCCGCCAAAAATAAGATACATACAGTATACATAAAACCTCTTTTCTAAAGTCGCAAAAAAAAGTAAATTAATGTCAAGCTGTACTTGAAATTATGTCTACCCAGTTAGAAATTCCTAAGTGAACAAGTCTTGTCTCGAAGTCGAACAATAGATGGCAGGAAGTTTGGACGAGATATCTCGCTTTTAGAATACTTGATTGGACCAACATCGCAGTAATTAGTATTTTAAACAAGAGCTTTGAATTTATTAGACTTTCTCACATATTGGATAGGGGTTTAAAATCCATTTTAATGTATTTCAAACGCTAATTCTTTTATTAACTTGTGAATCTTTGTTACTTTGAAATAATACTGTTGATACTGAAGTTGAAATTTCTAATAACATCTGTCTACAGTTATGGTATTAGTACTTATAGATTTTTATATTCACAAATTAAACGCTTCATAATTATTATATAGGAACTCCTATAAGTAAATATAAACCTTTCACAATTGCTCGTAGGAGATGAGAGACGGATAAAATAATATGACAATAACTTTGGTTAAGACATTTTAAACTACTGCCATACTTTCAAGTATTTATTTCTCAGACTTTCGCGAATCTCACTCATAGATTAAAACAACTTTTAGGATTATATCGCGTTTATTTATTACTCATTTTTATTTATTTTCCGACGTTTCGAACTCTTTACAGAGATCATTTTCATGAGTGACGCTTCTGTGATAAAACCTATATCAAGGTTTATAGTTTTTATAACCTATAATAGGTTTTTTCACAGCAGTGAACCTTTCTGATATTTAAAACCATACCAAATTTCATATATCCATCAATATTAGTTGAAATATGAAGATTATTCAAGGCATCCTAAATGTATAATATGTCATTATTTCATTCAGTTTCTGTGAATTGTAACTTATGTTCACTTATAATATCTGCGGAAGATACCTCGACTAAGCATTTAAAGCTACTCAATTATGTTCTGTTTATTGTATTGAAATTAAATGGCTTTGTGTATAATAAATACGAAATTAAAAATACTCAGAAAATGTATTGATAAATAAAAATGTATTGATAAAATTGCCAAGAATTATGGATGCCAAAGTACAGTGTAAGTAGATGTGCACAATATGGCGGAGGGTGATCGCAAGAGCCATCCTCAACTGTGTGCTGATGAAGAAGATTAAAAACGTCGTCAGGAAGTGGCGGAGAATGCGCCTCTTCCGGAAAAGAGACGGTGAGTTTGGACTATCGAACGTGGTGAAAACAAATAAAAAGAAATTTATTGAGTTGTGAATCAGGTGAAAAACAATCTTATAAGTTTTGAAAGTCTACCTATAAGAAATTGCAGCAAATTGCTTCTGTAGCCATGAGTGGACTAATGGTGATCCTGTAACCATTTCCTAGATGATGAAGGCATTGTTTACCTACCTGGACTAGAAATGCAGTTATATTTTTCGAGTTTAAGAGCAACTGTTTGTATATTTTTTGGCTCATTCTGATAGTCTAATCGGTTAGATTCTAGCTTGACATGCAAAAATTTAAATCACTTGTTATTTTTACACACAATAGCTAATACATGATTAAATATGTTCTGAAATAAGATTCAGAAGCTAGTAAATTCGTCCGAAAAGTATCTCAAACGGAGTCATCTGTTGTAATTATTTTTTTCATATAAGTGGTGACTGGATTTGTGTTCGACTCTTATTGTTATCCTGTTAATGCATAGATGATAGGAGAATATAATAGCCGTCGTTGAGGAATTATCTGAAATTTACTCGATACAATAAAATTTTACATTTCCGGTAGGCTATTTAAAGTTATAGTTAGTTTTAGTTAGGCGGTTTGGGCTCATTACTTGTGCGTTGTGAATTTTGTTATACAGTAGCCGTTGAGGCATAAGTTTTATTTAAATAATGGAAGGTTGACTTGTTCTTATTTGTAAAGAAATTTTGAAGAGAGCTTTTACTTACTAACTAAGACGACGTCCGTTGTTCTTCTAACAAAAGCATTGTTTGTAGATGTATGATGTACAGGGTACCAAAAATAATTCAGCCTATCGAGGCATAATTGCCGCAACTTTCAAGTATTAGGGGTGCAAAGTTAACTTACTTTGTTTAGATATTACTTTACGTCTATTATTTTATTATATTTCCTTTTTATTGTAATTAAAAACCAATATAGGTTAGTAAATAACAAATAGACAAAATAGCTGTCTAAATCTACGGGTAGCAAAAAGGGTGTATTTTTATTGTATTGTATTTTTTATTCTGAATCTGACATTACATTGTGTATATTTTTGGGAAAAGAAGATGTCTAGGAATATGGATTTTTTGGACTGATAGTTCATAAAATCTAACCAGCATCCACAAGTTTTTATTTCGATGAACATACGTTTAATCCCAATGAAAAATTACATAATATTAAGTATAATTAAATATTGACATATGATCCATCTTATCCTTAGATTCTGTGCCGCGTCAGGTGTCAACCGATCCAGCGCCTTCTACATCTGGGACTCCAGCACATTATCCGCGTGCACCACCTGCTGAACTATTGCAATTGGTAAATACCATTTGTATCTCCAATATTAATATTGATAGTATTCTAGGTCTCGGTGTCTAATGGTCCAGCCCGGTTCTGAATCAAGAGGTCGCGGGTTCAAATCCTGGCTCACACCAACGACTTTTCGAAATTATTTTCGGTAGTTATGTGTGATAAATATCGATGACTGAAAACTTTGTGCCCGGTATGGCAATAGGTTCGCCAGCTATTCCATTTGGGACGTAAACATAACGGCGAGTCGAGGCTTAACAGTCACTGCATACACCTTCGGGTAGAAAAAAGCTTGAAGTTATGTAGATGATAGTTTTCTTCAACGGAGATATTACCAGCCAATTTTAGTACATGCAGAATGCAGATTAAAAATTAGCGCCTGTTAACATTGTAACTCAATTATTTGCCGGTAAACTTGCTAATATTTTTAATCATCTGATGCACAATGAATAAAAGAGAAGATTTATGATACCTTAATCTCATTAATTCTTATTTTCGTAGAATTAGGTATCTTCATGGAAGTAATTCACACAGCTCCATCTAGTCGAAAAGCTAAGCAACTAAGGCTTGTACGTGATGTTTTTTTTACTAGTTGTAAAATATACATACGTATAGATATGGACATTACGTACATATTCCTCTTACAAATATTTGTAATTGGGTGGAAATCGGATATTCTATACCCCTGTTCAATAGGCACTGTTGCCAGCCTCCAAGCTACGAGGACTGTCTGAACTAGATGTATCGGTGTCTTTAAATATCGAGTTTCAAATAATTCTGTACGTATTTCAGGAACCAGATGAAGGTCAGAAACTAAGAGAACAACATTTAAGACAACATGCATTCTTCCAATTAAGGATACATCTAAAAAGGGGCCAAAATTTAATAGCAATGGATAAAAATGGTAAGTGCTTATAACTGAACAACAAAGCACAGAAGTTCACAGAACACAGAGAATATAAAGGTTTATTTATGTTAATTGAAGTTCAGGATTTTCCAACTAATTTTAATTTCAATAAGATAAATATTTCTGACATAATATAACTTACTTTGTATATGATAATGTTATTTTTAATCTAAGAGTAGAAACCTATAATTTGATCATGAATATTAGAAATGATTTATTTTTTTACATTATTCATCTATTTAACACGGTATAAAATGGAGTCCGTTCCGCTCAATTCCCTTAGATCGTTTAAACTATTCATTAGGTCCAAGAGGAAGATTTTAATTTAATAGAGCAAAGCCTTAAAATTTTAAGATTTCGCCTCGTCTTTAAACTAAAACTTATCAAGTCGCTTTATGACTCTTTATGAAATTTCCTTCCCTACATCCCGCTATCCCACACTATATGAAAGTATGAGTCTTGTAAAATTGAAAATTTGCATGTTTACTCACTATGACAAAATATATATCCCAAGAGCAGTATTTGTCTGGATAAGTCCCAAAGCAAATTAAGAGAGTTCAAGAAACGAAAGCAAAGCTTGGAGAAAGGGCAGATAGTGTCCTGTGGTTCGTATGGTTTATATCTTCATGCTGGCTTTATATTTTAGATTATCCTTCTGTATGATGAAGTGGTGCGTTCGAATCCTGGCTCCATTGACTTTTCTAATGATTTTTCTGATGAATACTTTTTGAAAGATATTTGTGATAAATATTGAAAACTTACAATATTATTCCCGATACAATAGATACAATTCCACCAACTATTCCATTAGGGACATAAAATATCGTAAGTCTAGGCTTAACAGCCGTTGCCTATGCCTTCGGGAATAAAAGGCTTAAAGTGTTTTTTTACCTCATAATTAACGAACTTCTGCTAATCTATTTATCGATTTAGTCGGCCGAAGCTATGAGACTGTAGTTTAAATACAACTATATATAACAAAATGAATTACAAATTATTAAAGTCACGTACGTTGTTAGTTGGATAATTCTGAATTCTAGACCTTGATAATCTAACATTAACTTTTCACTAACACGAACACACATTACATAATTTGTTAATGTTTAAACTAATTAGAAACTGCCACGTACGCTTTAGGAATATCAGATCACAATTTAATCACAAGCAAATAATATTAAAATCGATATGAAAGCTTAAACAAATTCAAGACACTACTGTAGGCACTGCGTAGTGCTTTAGAACACATTTAAATGAAAAATGGATACACTGTTTACCTGTCTTCGTCAGCCAAGCAACTACTCCTCTATGATCCTTTAATTAACTGGCTGGTTTTGCGCGATCACTATCGCCAGGACTACTTATTATTAGTCGCAAGCGATTGTGATCGCCGTGATCCTTTGTTCATCCCTAGTCACTTCCAGGGTAAATATAGAAAACTGAGTACTAAGTCACCATTCTTGCAAACCTCACTCGCTTCTTCGATTTTCATAACTCTTGTCATTCAATTTCTGAAAATAACGCATCCTAAGTCACCCGTTTAAGACGAATAGAATAACAGTTCTCAAGCTATTGTGCATCTGTCCCTTCTCTTTTTTTTCTTATCCCACTTATCATACTCGTATTAATTTTCGTACTTAGTCCATTGAAATGTTACCATAAAAGTCACAAAAGATCCTCTACAAGATTGTTCTGAGGTGTTTTTTGTGTAAAACGTATAAAAAAGTTACAGAGCAAAAAATAAAATTTTCTGACTTTTTTGCTTATAACAACTTTGATTTTCGATTTAGGGCAAAAAGTTATAATAACACATTTGTAGGCGAAATTATTTGCTACAAATTATGTCTCAACATTTTTTTTGTAGGACGCATAGTTACAGAGATAACGCGAAAAGTGTTTTTTTAATCCCTTTATTCAAGATGGCGACCGGATGAAAAGAGTGGCGACCCCACTAACTTCAAGTTAAGCTTCTATTGACCCCCCGCACATGTTCCAAAAATAAAATTGCGTCCTCTAAGAAATGCAAAGCTTATGGAACATTTCAATGGACTAGCAGCCCATCTATCTCTTTCGGCCTTTCTCTACCGATATGCCCATCCACAGTCCTTCTCATTGGCGTGATTTTAATATATTATGAACATTAAATTTGGGACCAGCACATAGACCATGACTACTTAGTTATGTAAAAGTATTACTCATAATAAAACACATAATCTGGACATATTTATACGGAGTAAAAGTATTGATTTTCACGCAAACACTTTATTGGTCACTGATTTCTTATCAGTTCTATCAGTTATATTATAATCAGTTAAGAGTATATTATTAGCAGACCGCACGAACTTCGTACCGCTATATTGTATGTAGCTTCCCGCCTCACTCTGTTACTCGCGAACAAACAAAATGTCGATGACGACGATGATTACATATAGCCTATGTTACTCAGTGATAATGTAGCTTTCTAAAGAATAAAGAATTATTAAAATCGGTCTAGTACTTTTTGAGTTTATTCGTTACATACAAAAATACAAATCTTTCCTCTTTATAATATTTGTATAGATAAAGCTTTCACGCACAACCTTATACTACACAATACACTACACATGGAATTTTTTATACATACATATATAAATTCTTGTTATTTTGCACGTTTTTTATGTTCTATCTGCGAACAATGCTTTTGCTTTCTTACCTATCACCCGTAGTCAAATTTATTTAGATACAACTTAAAATATAATTATCGGATTGGTTTAACTATTTGTTACTAAGCAATTTCATTTCAAAATTTCGTAAAGTTAACCCTTTTTCGAAAAAGCGCTATATCTAAATTAAACATTCAATTAACTTACCTTATCGGACCTCAAAATATTTGCTCTATAAGTTTGATGTTTATCTTAACTTTTATTTACCTATTTCCATCTTTGTGACGTAGTCGATCCTGTAGCTTATAATTTTTCTTCATTTATTTTTGCTTCTTCCTCTTCTAACTGTAGTGTTTTGTGGGGTCCAAAACCAGGCTTGTTGTCAGGCACGAGCGATCCTTACGTCAAGTTCAAGGCTGGTGGGAGGCTGCTACACAAGTCCAGGATAGTTTATAGAGATCTGAACCCAGTTTGGGATGAGTGTTTTACCGTTCCCATCGAGGATCCATTTCAGCCAGTCCAATTGAAGGTTAGTAATAATTATTATTTTTCGTTTAAATAGTGTCGATAGTAGAGCATTCGGTTCGAATCCTGGCTCACAGCAACGACATTTTGAAATACATTTCGGAAGTTATGTGTCATTGTTAAATATCGATGACTAACAATGTTATGTCCGATTAATGGAAATAGGGTCTACCATCTCTACTTTGGACGTAAAAATTCGGTGAGTCGCATCGCAGTAGTCATTGCTTAAACCGTCATGTAGAAAAAGGCGTGAAGTGGAAACTAAGATGTTAATAAATTTTTAGGTATTCGACTACGATTGGGGGCTACAAGATGATTTTATGGGATCCTGTCATCTGGATCTAACAGCTTTAGAGCTGGGTCGGACGCAGGACTTGGTTCTATGTCTCCGAGATCCTAGTAAGCCCAATTTGGACTTGGGTGAAATTGTGCTGAATGTCACACTTTGGCCGAAGTCACAAGAAGACAAAGACCAGGTACGTAGGTTTTTATATTTGATAGTTTACATAATAACAAATTGCACTTGCAAAAAAACAACAAATTGTTGCTAGTCCATGAAAGTTTATCAATGTCAGATTTACGTTGTTATGTGTTAATACATAGAAAAACACACATACAAACATTTACGCTTGTCATAAATATTTGTATTTGGGTGGGGATCGAACCGATGCAGAATCGAGGTTGGCGGGTTCGAGTCGGTTCCTTTACCAATGCACCACGATGCTCATCAAATGTCAATTTCATATGAATTTTTAACGTGGACTAAAATAAAATAGACATTTTGTCTAGCTTAGCAAAACTACGTTGTAACTAAACATCACGTTGCAAACCTTTTTACTTTTTATATTTCGTAACTAAACATTCAGAAAGTGCGCCAAACAAAATTCTATGTAATTTTGTTGATATTAAGTTTGTAGAAGTGCGACGTGCTTGGGATTTTGGGCGTCCTGCAAAGGAAAATATTGATTCGAGAGAGACAACTCTCGATTTTACTCGTATACTATTTTGGGCTTTTTGTGGCCTTTCCAAACAAACTATTTCTTCTGCTGGAGACTGGCAATCACTAAATATTATATGTCAAGCACTTTACTAAGAAGACATTACTTTTTTCCTAGTATTGTTATATAACTTAACATATATTTACGCCTTTTCCACCCGAAGGTGTAGGCAGCGGCAGTTAAGCCTCGTCTCGCCTTTATGTTTACGTCCCAAATGGAATAAGTGGCGAATCTATTGCCATACCGGGCACAAAGTTCTCAGTCATCGATATTTATCATGCATAACTTCCGAAAATTATTTCGAAAAATCATTGGTGTGTGCCAGGATTCAAACCCGCGATCTCTTGATTCAGAAGCGGGGTTTTCGACCACTGGAGCACCGAGACCGTTTATAACTCCTTACTTATCGTTATTATCTATATGTTGCTGTATTTGAACTAACTTACGTATGAATGAAGTCTGTCCTGCCTGCTATAAATCCTGTGACGGCCTTACAGAGAATCACCTATCTCAACGTCATTCTGTAAGAAAGGTTTCTGGGCTTTTTTATGGGATAGGGAAACGAGCAGGCGTGTCACCCGATGGTAAGCAACTAATGCCACCCATGGAGACCTGCAACACAAAAAGAGTTACAGTTGCGTTACCGACCTTTAAAATTGGATAGGGAAGCGGTTGAAAGGGAAATAGGAAGAGGAGCGGGGAAGGGATACCGTTCTTCCCGAGCGTTACACGGCATGAGCCATTTTACCTCAATATTCTGAAAGGTCGTAATATTGCACCGGTCGAGCCAGCCCATTCATGAAGCGATTTGCGTGACTTTACCATAAAGGTTCACTCAGTTGGATACGGAGAATCAGTGTCCGATTTACTACTAATGTAGTAAATTTTAATAGTCCCGGTGCTAGTGTGCTGGTGGCTAGACCATGTGCTGCTTTTCCACATGCCTTGGGTTCGAATTCGTGAAAATATTTTCGACGGCAACGCACCACAGAGTTCATGGGCGATGAGATGTTACTAACCATCAGGTGATCCACTTGCTCAGTTGCCCTCCTATCTCATAAAAAATCTATGACTGGAAAATTGTGTTTTCTGTATGCCATCTATGCCATCTATTCCATGAAACCAAATGCTTCCTCGGACTAAACGAGAAATAGTTTTTTTTCCTATATGTATGTTTGTTTTGTTTGTTTAACTCTTATAAAATTACACATGAAAATATTGAAAATTATACATGAGTAAAAGTGTATTACATATACTATTAGTAACCAACAAACAATAATAACATTAATAACAGGTAATACATTGATTATCCTTGAAAATGTCCAATACCTCGATTGCCGGTTCGAATTAGGGTTGTCACATTCCCACGAATATATTCTTGTGAATATATTTTTACAAAACTAATCTTGTGTTTTTGGGAAACAACTTCACAATCAGTAAAAAATAACTGTTACTACTATTGATGTGTCTTAGGCGAATGTCTGAATTGTCAATAATAATGTTCTTTTTTGGGAATTACACGACGTTAATTTTGTTTATTTGTTTTTTTCCATGTACATCCATGTCTATCACTTTAATAATAAAAAAATCTTAGGACATATAAACATTCTTCATTACTATATAAAGGTTTGATATTTTACGCTCGACTTTACTTCATAATTTTACTATAAGTAAAGCGATAGTATATCGTCTCGGTGGTCAGCGGGTCACCCCGCTTCTGAATCAAGAAGTCGTGAGATCGAATCCAGGTTCACATCAATTGATTGTTGTCAGAACTCTTCTTATCACAAAAATTCACATCACAAAAATTTTATGGCAGTTAGTTCCGCTATCTTTTCCAGTTGGGACGTAAAAATTCAACGGGTAGATGCTTAACAGTGACTGCCTACATCTATGAGTAAAAAATATGGCTAAAAAAACAGTACAGCAATAATAGTATAGACACCACATCGCATATCATTTTGAAAGCTAAAAAAATATAATAAAACCTATAGCATTTATTGAGTACAGAGGTAACCCTATTTGATATTTAACTGTATACTTACAGTGCGCTGTATAGCCCAGCCATGTGCTAACAAATGTCCTCGATTTTTGTTTTGTTTAAGTTTGACTCAGTCTGTTTGCCGGCTTGCGTGCGCTGCGCACGCGCATGCCCGATGTTTATAAGCAAAAAAAATGTATATCTCATTAAATATAATAAAAATATTATTGTAATAAGAAAATTTCAGTAGAGTTTCATGTGATTTCATTTAATTTACTATTTTAAAGTGTTCTTTGTCAGTGTATTCCGTGATAAAAGTGAGAAGGTTAATTAAAATTTGCTCTGTACAAGTCAGCATGTACTGACTTTATTTTATTTTTTTTATAAATTAATTCTATTTTGAGCTTGTTACGTTACGTGTTTAAGTGAAGTGAAGATATAATATCAGCAGATACAAAATAATATTATCATACAAATAACGCATAACTAATTAAATTACCAGAGATATCTAAACAATTGCAAGAGACCTTAGAAGTTCCACTAAAAAAAATCGACTTCAAAATAATGCTTAGTGCTATTTATAGAGTGTAGTTGTTATAAAGAAATAAAAATAACATATGGTCATTCTATATAGCCCTTTTTAAACCAGTTTATACCAAATGCTTGCAGGTCACCTTCAAGGTTAGTCCTGTATATATATATAAAAACTCAGGTCCTGTTTTTGAATAAGATTTACGTGGTATACCGTATAAGTTGGTATTATATTTATTTATAAGTCGAGGTCCATTGGCTTATAATACAATGACTTTTACGGTAGTAAGTAAAATTTAAGTCGTGTATATCGAGCATTTTTCGCGCATTTCAAATGAACAGAGATAATAAATAACTTAAAAAGAAAGAGAGATACTGAATTAAATGTTACGATTCTTTACATACACATTTATAGCTTTTAACTTCATAATATACCTATAATTTGTATAAAAACGGAACACATATTTAGCAAGTATATTTGGTACTAGAACCGACTTCAAAAATAATAAAAAAGAAAATTCTGTTTTGATTAAATTTCCACGGACATAATGGTGTGTTATTTTTTACGATGAGGATTCGTCCGATTTTTGTTGGGTTTTTGTTGAATATGGGTTTATAGTAAGAGAATTATACCCTTGATATCAGGAGAAACCCACAAAGGATAACAAGATTAAAATTCAGGGCATATGTCGATTGATTTTGGAAAAATTAAACTAGGTTACTGGAAAATTAGTATCAATATCTGCCTAACAGTTCACCAATAATATCATACAAATATAATAATATGCCAATATAAGTCACTCGCACTCAAATATATTCTTCAAAATATTTCTATTAATAAGGTTAAAAGGTTTCTTTCTCTACTAATCATAAAATTTACGACACCATATAAAGGTTATCAAAAACTTCATCTAGTAATAATGCTTACGTTTTATTTATATAGAGGTTTTTAATATTAATAAAATAAAGAGTGCCTTTGTGTATTTGGAACACAAAGTGTATTTTATCAAATGTGTCAACGTAGTCCTCTTTTGTCAATGGAACGACAATCGTTAATCCTTAATTGAAAGATGACTGTAGCTGTATACAATGGTAGTTAAGCAATACGCACGCATTACATGTGTTCCAAATTTAAAAAGTTAAACTTTTTAAAATCTTGTTGTTTTGTTTTTTTTTGTTATTGACATGCCAATTTTTTTTTGTTTCATCATCGTTGCTCATCTCTAAGCTAGAGTACTAAAAAAGGAAGTGTAAAATGTAGTAAACGAACTAAATCATATTCTTTCTTAATCTGTAGTGTGTTGCAATAATGTACAACGTATTCGACGTTTACCAACTGTAACGAACCGTGAAGTTTGTTAGACGTACAGATAACGGTAATATCTAGCGAATAGTGTCTATTTTTTTTATTGAGATGGACTCATTGGACATTCTAAATCAAGAAGTCTCGGGTAGGAATCCTGGCTCACGCCAAGTCATACAGAAGTGAGTTATGATAAATATCGATGACAGATAGAACTGCGTCTAATGAGGCAATAGGTTCCATCTCCTTGTTCCATTGTTGTACACACACAACACTAATAATTTTTAACTGAAATCACTTTATTCTTTTTGAAAAGTAATTATTTTGGGGGACCATCCATTAATCACATAAGGTTTGAAAGAACGGGGAGGGGTTTGACAAAATAACTGAATATCACAGGGAGGAGTGGGGTGTTTTAAGATATCGCGTGTAATTAGTAGTTTTGAATCTCATCATGTATGTATGTATCATGTACTAAGGGGACGGGAGGATTACAAAATAATAAAAAAAGATCACGTGTTTAATGGACGGCCCTTATATTCCAGATCACGCAGTAAACAATGTTTGTACCTGGTTGTTATAAAAAAACATCGCAATGTTTACCTAAAGCCTATAGTTAGGTACTTTAAACGGTGCTCGTTATGAAAAATGTTTGTTTTTTTTTCTAAGAAACAAGTCGTAATTTTCTTATATCTGTTGTAACTAAAAATACATAGCTTGTATTATAGTTTCATAACAACCTTTAAGAGTTAATTATTTATTGTTTTCAACGTAAATAAAAATACTTTATTCACACATTACATAGCTATCAATGAGATAACATAAAAAAATAACATAAATATATAGTCTGACGAAGAAATAAGGTACATTTTTGATAATAATAATTGTTATATCAATCAATAAATACTTATTATAATAATTAACTTTGTAAAGATAATTATTATATAGGTTGGTTATTGAGACCGTTTCCATTGACACTATAGAGGCATGCAATCAAGCAGACACACTAACATACTTAGACTCGAATCAATTAGCAAAATTACTAATTGTATAGTTCTATTTTCGAAGGTTATTCGTAATTTAATTGACAAGTAATTTGATCAAACCTCCTTGGTAACAGTTAAAACTTTTTTGTTAATTTATAAATGAACTATAATTTACAAAAACTATAAAACTTTGAGAAAATTGCAGCGCAATATTGGGTAATACATTTCCATAACATAATAATAGGTTATTTTTAGGTAGAACTAATCATTGTATTGATCTCAAATTTTCCGAAATACAAGTTTAAAATATAAATTTTCGGAACAAAGTCTTATCGGGAAAACTTTATTTGTATAATATAGACATAATATATTCACAGAATCTAAAGATTGGCCGATACATTAAATAAACTTTATAACAGATCAATACGATCATCAGCGCGGTTAATTTTAGTCTTTCGTGTTAAATGTGCATGTTCGGAATAAACAAGTATTTCTAGAACAGACTATTTACCTGTTAATATACTATTTGAAACAGATATAATAATCTAGAACAAATTTAAACGTTTAGAGTGATATTAGTATCAAATTGTGCAGTAATCTTTTAGTGTATCAAGCAGTTCATTGTGTACGAATAAAATTTAAGCGGGAAATTGATTAGTAGTTTGGCATTTAACATTGACACAAAATGGCGGAAAACAAAATGGACCGTTTAAAAACCCGCTTTATAAAAATACAAGAGAAGATTCAAGATCGCATGGACGAATTCCACGATCAGGTGCAAAATAAAGTGGAACGATCGAAAATATCAAGATTTATATCACACTTATCAGAGGAGAGAAGTTCTGTAGATGATAATTCTGAAGTAGCGGAGAGGAGTATGAGCGAAGGGGATGGTGTGTCTTTACCGTCTTTTGTGGTAGATGCTCCAATTGACATTCAAGAACCTAAGGAGATATGCAAACACTTTATAACCATAGAGAAATGTGGTAATGTTCTTTATAAAAGCAGATCCGCCTGTGATCTTGCATATGATTCTAACTATGACAGTTCGAGCAGTTCCTGCGTCTCTTGTTTCTCGTCTGGTGATGAAAGACGTGAGAGGTAATTTGAAGTGCATTCTTTCATTTACGAAAACATTTGGAGTTTGTTTAAGTTTATAATTGATAATTGACATTTAATAATAGGATAGAAATTTATTAGGTGTTTATTTTTTTCGGTGAAAAACATATTTTGCGATATGGTCTTTGTATTGATGCCTACATATTTTGTAAAAACCTTAATAATTTACACGCAAAGTGGTTTCAACAGACACTCATATTCTGAAATCGTAAAGGTGACTTCTTACTAGGCACGATATTTTGTATTTTCAAATAAGCATAATTATTAACATTCATCTAAAGAGTTTTTCTAAGTAGTTTGTTTCTTTTTCCTCTTCAAGATTTAATAGAGAAAGAAAACAAGAGCATCGTCCGAGAGCCGGTAGTCTTCCTCCGGAATCACAAGAATCTCACCTAGAACCTTTAAGTACAACCAAAGTCGTCTATAATGATTTGATAGAAAAGATTGGCAACAGATTCCCTATACTCAAAAGTCACGGGGACAGATTCCACAGGGTATTTATTTATAGTAATTAAGTATTTAACTGGCTTACAAAAAAAGCATGTTTGTTTTTGTGTTGTAAATAACACGTTATTTCCTTCTTCACTAAATTAAAATGAAATCTTGAGTTTACGATCAAAAAGCAAAAGCTTATATTATTTTTAATTACCAAGATTCGTAGTGGAGAGAATAACTAATAGTACCTATTAATTGAAAAAGATTTTTATAAAACCTAGATAAAAATAAATACATTCGGTATATGGAAAATATCTTGTAATAATACAATCTAAATGTACAATGTACTTAGTATGAGAGAAAAAAATCAAACCAACGTTTCAAAAATAACTCAGAGCTGTCAGTCAAATTAGGTTATGGGAACGCTTATTAGAATGCCGGCTTTAGGTACTACAAAAGTTTTTATTATATTGTTTTCCACATGAATGCCGCCCAAAAACTCTACGGGTTATAACGAAACGCAAATATGTATTTAATTCCATTTAACCTATGTTCTAAATTTGAATTTGGTTTTTAATGTTCATATTACTGAAATGAATGAATGAATTTTTCAAGATACGTAACGAAAAGTTTACAAAAAGGGTATAAATTACTTACGCTCTTCTCAAACAAAAAAGTACTGTATCTGAGGTATAAAATTTGAGGAAAATGTAGCCGCGGAAAAATTACAACCTATATATTTACGAGTATACTAGCTGACAGAGGCAACTTCTTACAGTCATTTATCTTTTAATTAAATCATCGAGTTTCTTAGCATTTCTCTTAATTTTATCTTTCATAAAAAAACCTGTCCCTAAACTCAGTATTTTTGTTGCTGAAAATACCTAATCCATTGCGCGGTTTAAAAGACTTCATTTTAATATAATATGTAAAGAAAGATAACACACTTACTATTTAATACCAATTTAGGAGTTTTCAAATAATTATGACAGAAAAGGTTTGACGTTCAAACCAATATGGCGGCAAATGCACCGGTCGGATTTGGTTTTATGCTATTTATTAGGAGCCCGTTCAAACAAAGGCGCAAAAAAAGTCTTACTATAATTTATTCCTTGTTAACGTCTAACCCGACTGGCCTAAGTGTGCATTTTCTATGATTAAAGAGATTATAATTAAAATTAATGCCCCAGCATTTGCAAGTCCATTGCTCAGTGTGGGGAACGGAGTTTAGAACTAATAATGTGAGTTTTCCGTATTTAAATAATTAAAATCTTAGCCATAATTAAATTTTTCCTGTACCGATAATTGGACAAGGATGCTCGCTAAAGAAAATACGCTCCGTACTAATGATAGTACATTTTGTATGATAGTGTTCTAACAATGTGTGCGGTGATGGTCTATGTAAATTTGTTACTAATTATATGCACTAACCGAGACGTGATATTTTATTTGACTAATTCGCTATATTGTAAAATATAAACACTGTACCTATACGACAGTATTAAAATGGAGTTCTAAATATAGCGTGTGACTTCTGTGTACATATTTTATTTTAAATTAACTATGATTAATTCGGTTTTATTCGGTCTCGGTGGTTTTGCGGTCGAGCTTCCCGCTTCTGATACAGAAGTCGCCGGTTCAAATCCTGGCTCACACCAATGATTTTTCGAAATCAATTTCGAAAGTTATGTGTGATACATATCGATGACTGAAAACTTTGTGCCCGGTATGGTAATAGGTTCGCCACCTAATCCATTTGGGATGTAAACATAACGGCGAGCCGAGGCTTAACAGCCACTATCTACACCTTCGGGTAGAAAAAGGCGTGCAGTTATATTTTATGTATGTTATAGTTAATTGTTAGAGAATTATGTATATAAACATATTTTTCTTAATAAAATATTAAAACAAACGAATATTGGCAATAATACATGTAAACTGATATATTTACCGAAGAAACAAAAAAATCTTCCGGAAATCTTTATCACCGTGCGAAACGTGGTAAGAGCCACCTTACGTCGATATTCTTTCTGTGAGGTCGTGGAATTTCACCGGTCCAGCCGGTCGATTCATGCAGTGAACTGGGTGAATAGAATTTTACATCACATTAATGACTATATATGTATATATATGTAATGTATAGCTAGTTGACGGGCCTCGTGGCGCATTGGTAAAACTACCGGCTGCAGCATTGAGGTCGGGGGTTCGATTCCCACCCGAGCACAAATATTTGTGACAAACATGAATATTTGTGTGGCGTCTGGGTGTTTTTCTATGTATTTTAAGTATGTATTTACAAAAGAAAAGTATATGTGTATTAATATCCGTAATCTAGTATCCACAACAGAAGCATTTAGTTGCTTAGCTTGGAACTAGAGGGCGCTGTGTGTATTGTGTCCAAGATATTATTATTAAGTTTAATTGCGCTTAAATGTCTAGCACAAAAGCCGCTGCCAAACCTTCGGTTATTAACGGTGTGAAGTTACAATTATAAAACATAAACGGTGTATCTCTCGATAGATCTAATTATTATTGTAACGTGATGGAGGTTGGGGTTATTTATAGGTATACCATTTTAACACAACGAGAACGATTTTCCTTGTACTGAACGTTTTGTTGAACTCTGTCATTCCCGTTTATATACTCTGTTATTCCGGTCCTAGGTTCGAATTATGCAACGTAATTTTATCTATAACTAAACAAATCGAACCCGAGTGTTGGGATATTGTGTTGTTCAGCTAGAAATCCTGAATTATAATTTACTTATTTAAATTAAACAGTTAAATGTCTTTACAGTATCTTATGAAGAATACTCGTCTTAGCGATGTCAATAAAAGGCTGAAGGCACAAATCTGGAGTTCAGTGGTGACGATAGTCCTCGTCGAAGCTAAAAATCTTCCTGCAATGGACCTGGACACCAGGTCCAGTGATCCTTACTGTAAGTTTAGGTGGGTAAAGGTTCGTTTCTTGACGAAGAAGTAGGAAATGTTTGTTTATTTTTTATATATGAAATGGTCAGAATGCTGAAATGTGGTCGATCGAATGTGGTGGAAAATGGTCGATCTTAAGATAAAAAAGACAGACAATTAATCAAATGATCCAGACAATCCAGAGACAAAACCTGCCATTTTTTTTTTAGGGGATTAGAGGGCAAACGAGCAGGCGTGTCACCTGATGGTAAGCAACCAACGCCGCCCATGGACACCAGCACCACATATAGTGTTACTGTTGCGTTGCCGACCTTTAAGGGATAGGGGATAGGGAAGGAAGGTTGGCCTCCTCTCACCGAACAAAACGCGGCACGAGCCACTTTACGTCGGTCTTCTGAGAGGTCGTGGTATTTCAACGGTCGAGCCGGCCTATTCATGCAGCCATATTTAATAACATTTTAAACCTTTGAACAGCCCATGAACGTTCACACGCATTTTTTTTTTATTTAATAAAAAATGCCAAGAACTACTATTAAATTATTTACAATTTAAACTTTTCAGATTAGGTAATGAGAAATATAAAAGTAAAGTGGTGTGGAAGTCTTTGCATCCATCATGGCTGGAGCAATTCGACTTGCATCTGTATGATGATCAGGAGCAAATATTAGAAGTCACCGTGTGGGACAAAGATAAACAGACAAAAGATGACTTTTTAGGGAGGTAAGCAACACAATTTGAGGTTTATTCTCTCTTCTTTTGATTTTAAAAGAAGGTAATTGTTAATTTGATCCGCCATATTAATTGCTGGTGACAAATTAATCCCCTGCTGTCAACATAACGAATAGATAGATACTGAAGAAGTATTCGCACCTTACTCACATTATCAGGAAGTACAGCTGTTTGTCTATGGTTTTCCTTGAGGATGTTGGGAACTATTAAAAGAGGATCCTTTACTTTGAGCGAGATAAATCTCGTTGGTACCATATTCAAACGACAATATATCTCAAATCAAAATTATTAGTTTACTTTTTCTCGAAAATTACCTACTTGCGGAAGGTTTTAACTCAAGGTTATGGCTAGGTTTAATACCTAGTTACAAACAAGATAACGCGCTAATGGTGTGTTGTCTATGCTAATAGTTTAAGTCATGTATAAGTACTAAGTATACATCCCATTACCTTCAAGAAGGTTAATATTGACCTTATTAGTGGATTAGGTACCTTATTGTTTAGGCATTGTTAAGAATGTGAATAGTATTTCATGAATTCAAAGGCTGGGTTCTCGCAAAATTACTTCTTTCTCTCTTCTTTCAGATGCACAATAGATTTATCAAGGTTAGAAAGAGAGATCACGCACAACATTTGGCAAGATCTAGAAGATGGTAACGGTCAGATATTTCTTCTGCTCACCATCAGCGGTACCACACAGTCTGAGACCATCACTGACTTGAGTAGTTATAAAGAAAACCCTAGAGATTTAGAAATTATCGAGCGGCGATATGTAAGTTATAATAATACGAAACTTATAGGTAACATTAGCTTATAGGTATCCACAAAATTGAACACACATTAACCTTCCAATGAACAGGTTAAAAGCAGTTATACTCGGACTACTACCTATATATTAGAAGTGGGCTGATGATTCGCTTAGGCACAAGAGGTAACCATGGCTTATAAACCACTATATACTTAACAGCAGACCGCGCTAACTTCGTACCGCTGTATTCCCGCCTGACGGTGTTACTCGCATACAAAAAAATGTCTATGATGACGATGATTACAGATAGCATATGTTACTCAGTGGTTAACACTGAGTAACATAAGCTATCTATTTTGAAAGTTATACATACATAGTTATGTATGTATGTATAACTTTCAAAAATAATTCGCAAGGGATTTGGCGTAAAGTTTCACGCTAAATCCCTTGCGAAGTAGGCAGAGAGAACAGAGCACATAAGGCACTAGTCTTGCACGCCTCACTCTCTTATTTGATTTTAATTGTTTTTTTTTAATGATTTATGGAGGCAAACGAGTTTGCGGGTCACCTGATGGAAAGCGACTACCGCCGCCCATGGACATCTGCAACACCAGGGGTATCACATTGCCGGCCTTTAAGCTGGGAATAGGCTCGTTTCTTGAAGGTGCCTAGGGCGTAGCGGTCCGGAAATACCGTTGCCGGCAACTCGTTCCACAACGGAACAGTGCGTGGCAAGAAGTGCCAAGGGGCTAAGCCGATCTGACAGAGCTTGGTTGTCGGCATAACAATGAAGATTGTTGTAATACAGCATGTCATTGATATGCAGAAGAAACAGCATAGGGGATAGCACACAGCCCTGGGGGACTCCAGCACTCACGGATTTTAAGTCGGAGCATGACCCGTCGACAACGACCTTAATGCGCCGAGCCGCGAGAAAACTGGAGACCCAATCGCATAATTTCAAATCCGCTTCTCGATCTACTGGCTGAGTGCCCAGAAGACCGACTGTATTGCCTCGTCACGAGCACTCGGAACCCTAGAGTCCCAACCCCAAACGCTCAACAACTGGACCACTGAGACTCATTGAAGATTTCGTCAAAAAGTAATTTATTTTGAAAAAAGTATTTTGAAAATACCTATTTTGCATTTGAAATACAAAACGAAAAACTATTTAGTATTTTGCATTTGAAAGAGTACATCTGAAAAGTATTTTGTATTTAAATGCATTTTTAAAACCATTTTGTACAAACTGGCCAAGACTTACATAATAGAGCTAAAATTCTAGTTATTTAAATTACCAATTCATGTTACTCAACAGGCATGGTACCGCCTCAATGAACAAACAAGCGGTGTGGGATGGCTTTGCGTCAAAGTGTATGGTGCCAAAGGTCTGGCAGCAGCAGATCTGGGCGGGAAGTCAGACCCATTCTGTGTTCTCGAATTGGGAAATGCAAGACTTCAGACACATACCGAGTACAAGACGTTATCTCCAAATTGGATGAAGATATTCACTTTGTAAGTCATTACTATTCATTGGTCGGAATCATGATTACTATATCTATATAGAGCCCCGGGAAAAGGCACAGGACGGTTTTTGTTAAAAAAATCACATCTTGGAAAGAGGCTTGAAAATGTGGAAGGAAATTAAACAAACCATATACACAATTTAACAAACCTACAAATAATACATTTTTATTTTATTCCAGCACAGTCAAAGACATCAGCTCAATATTAGAGTTAACGGTATATGATGAAGATCACGACCATAAAGTCGAGTTTCTGGGAAAACTGGCTATCCCACTTCTGAATATAAGGAACGGAGAGAAACGATGGTACGCCCTAAAAGATAAAAAGATGAGGGCCCGCGCCAAAGGGAATTATCCGCAGATTCTTCTAGAAATGCTGGTTATATGGAATCCGGTAATATTGTTTCCTATTATTTTACTGTTTGTTTAAGTACTCTCTGCCTACCCCCTCTGCTTTTCCATCGTACTTTCTTAAAGGCTGTCAACGCCAGCATAGATAATGTTACAGATTAACATTATCTGTGTCAGGCGTCCATGGGCGGTGCTAGTCACTTTCCACAGGGTGACCCGTTTGCACGTTTGCCCTACTATTCCATTACGTAACTAACAACCAAACCTTGTGGAGGTAAGTTATTCATTCATTATTTATTATTACAGATGAAAGCGGCGATACGAGCTGTGAATCCCAAGGAGACAAGGTACATGCACCAGGAGTCGAAGTTCAAGAGACAAGTGTTCATAAGAAATGTCATGAGACTCAAAGCCATCATCATGTGGTTCATAGAGATCGGCAAAATCTTACAGTGAGCATTAATACTTTATATTTTTAATAACTTTTTTTTTCTAATTTGCTGACTATCTGAATTTCCCTTGGGCTTGTAAGTTTAGGAAATCACCGGTTTTTTCCCCTTGAGGGTAAAGGATATTCCTGTGCCCTTATTTTAATTCATATCTTGATGTGCATCAGTGAAAAGCTTATTTAAAAATTGTATTATTATTCCTCAAGGGTACCTGATTTTGTCTTTTCCAGAGATTGCTTCGAATGGGAGTCTAGAATACGGTCTTTCCTTTGGCTACTGGTGTGGCTCGCCTTCTGCTACTACTACGAGATGTGGATGTTGCCTTTTTTAATACTTATGTTTTTCACGAGGAGTTGGCTTATCTACAGACTGACCGGTATCTACCTTTAAAATATTTCCTACCGTATTGTAATATTTTATAACGAGCCGTCTTCGCTTCGCTTCGGTTTATATTTAAGCACGCAAGTTTGTTATTTCTCTACGCCCTATCAAATATTAACCTACATATACCACGTTTATTTTTTATTTATTTTTTCTTTACTTTAAGTATTTGACGTTGGCCCGAGTAGCGATCCTTGAGTATACAAAGTTTAGTGTCTATTTTTAAGGTCTAGGGTTTTTTAAGGTACTATGTTTAAGGTCTATTTTTGGCCGATGCCGATTTATTATCAATCTCCACAACCTTCCTTCCTTCCGAAGCCGAAGCCGAAGGTTTGGCCGAAGCCGATTAATCGGCAATCTCCACAACCTTCCTTCCTTCCGAAGCCGAAGCCGAAGGTTTATAAGGTATTAGTAATTTAATAATTTTCTTCAATATTATCCACAGCTAAAGAATAATATCACCGTAAAGTGGCTCATGCTGCTTTTCTCTTGGTGATATTGGTATCCGCGCTGAACTAAGTACATTCCGGTCCGTCAGTCACTCACTCTTTCATAACAGTTCGTTTAATTCTTCGGCCGGATTCTAGGCCGATGCCGAAGCCGAAGTTCTCGCCGAAGATAGGTTTTTGGCCGAAGGTGGCCGAAGCCGGAGGCGAGGCTTCGGTCGGGCACTAACAAACTTCCATTCATAGTATTTTTAATAATTTATTGAAGTGCAGTAAAAGAAACTCAATAATTATCTTTTTCTCTCTGTTCGCTTTTTGACTGTACCCAGAGCTATTGCCAATATTTCACTTGTAGGTATTGCACTATTAAACAATTAAGTGTTTATTTCTTTTTTTTAATTTTCTGTTTTTTTTTTCTTTTTAGTTGAATTTCGAATGGTAATGAAATATATTTCTAGAGGGCCTTTCTCTCGCATTATAAATATATTTGGCGGTACGTTGACAAAGTACGGTCTGTAATTATAGTCGTTGTGTCCGTATTGCATGTTTATGTTAGTTTTTTAAATTTGAATAGTGGTAGAGCCAAGCAGTTCGCTGCGTGATTGGGCTGGCTCGACCGGTGAAATACCACGACCTCTCAGAAGATCGACGTAAAGTGGCTCATGCCGCGTTTTGTTCGGTGAGATAGGTACCTGGAGACCCACCTCCCTTCCCCACCCTTTCCCATCCCGCTCCCTTAAAGGTGGGCAACGCAACTGTAACACTATATTTGTTGTAGGTGTCTACGGGCGGAGCTGATCACTTACCATCGGGTCCTCCTACCCCATAAAAAAATATATGTTATAAATATATATGTAATAATATGTTGTACTCGCTTGAGTATATTTTTTAATATTCTTACCATCCCGGTATTAATAAAATTATATCTCCGTTCTGAGAAATGAAAAAGTTGTAATTTGTCGTAATTGTGCTGGCGTTGTCTTGAATTATAAGTATTTTGAGACAGTTTACGCCACAGTTGTAATGTGTAATTGAACCAATAAATAACTAAACTAAGTCTCCATTTTCAGGTGGAAATCCACTATTAATACCAGTTGATGATGATGATCTATTGGCAGAGGAAGATGATGATGACGAAGGTGACAAAGTAGTAAGTAGTCACTTTCATAACTTAGATCTTAACTTAAAGTTGTAAAAGTGTTTACACAGAATGTTATCTTAGATTATAACATAACACATAACTTCACGCCTTTTTCTACCCGAAGGTGTAGGTAACGGCTGCTAAGCCTGGTCTCGCCGTTATGTTTACATCAAATAGAATAAGTGGCGAACCCATTGCCATACCAGGCACAAAGTTTTCAGTCATCGATGTTATCACACATTACTTCGGAAAATAATTTCAAAAAGTCATCGGTGTGAGCCAGCATTCGATCCCACGAGCTCTTGATTCAGAAGCGGGATGCTCGACCACACTGGACCACGAGACATTTCGGATCAACAACAACAACAATCTTATATCATATTCACTTATTTTATTGTTTCAGGAGGAAAAGAAGTCATTGAAGGAGAGGTTACAGGCGATACAGGAAGTAACGCAAACGGTACAAAATGCAATAGGATACGTCGCAACTTTAGGAGAAGGGGTTAAAAAGTATGTATAGCTGGAAGAATATGTCCTAAATTCATTGTACTGTGACCACACTAAGTATCATACAATTGTTATTTGTTTTCAAGTTTTCTCATTAACTGAGAATTAAATGAATGAATGTTGAATTATTATAATCAAATAATTGGATCAAATATTTGCAACACAAATTGGTAATGGAATTTATAATATCAATATAAAGTTATTTAATAATTAACAGAACTACACTCACAGTCAAATATCAGTCCAAGCTGTGTTAAGTCATAAGTCATTTCACTATCAGCTAGCTATATGAAGTAAGAAATGAAATTTATTTTATGCGAACATTGCGTCTTTGAAATTCCCGCGAAACCTACATACATACATAAACTTAGCGTGCTTTTTATATCAATGTTTTTAAGACTGGATACGAGTCCTTTTGAGCCTTAGTTAGAGTGCGGACTTCAAATGTTGCTAGATTCAAATATAAAGATAACTCTTTGTTGTAGGGTAATCAATTATTTGAACTTATTTGTACTTATGGATGTTTTTATTATTTTTATGTTTCAGCTTGATCAATTTCACAGTGCCATATTTAAGTTATTTAGCAATCATAATGCTAGTTGGTGCGATGTTAGTACTGTATGTTATACCTCTAAGATATCTACTTATGGCGTGGGGTGAGTGTATAATATGATCCTAACTATTTACCTGCTAATGCCAGTAAGCCTTTAAATGGGAATGAAACATAAATTAATTTACATCTTTAACAATTGTGCAGAATTTGGACAGTTTTACCGTCACATTTTTGTCATTAAAATACTAAATACAAATGTAATGATAAATATCGATGACTGAAAACTTTGTGCCTGGTATGGCAATAGGTTCGCTGCCTATATTCCATTTGAGACGTAAATATAACGGCATAATGAAGCTTAACAACCGCTGCTTACACCTTCGGGTAACAAAAGGCGTGAAGTTATGTTATGTTTTCAAATGTATTATGAAGACGGAAAAAAAAACTTTATTACCATGGTAGCATGCTAATGAAAAAAAAATTCGCGTGGAGTCTCTCCGCGCTATGGAAGTAAAACTTTGTAACAAACATACATTTATAACACGCTTAATTTAAAAAGAGCACATCTTACTTACATTACGACGGGCCTCGTGGTGCATTGGTAAAATCGAATGTAGAACGGAGATTGGCGGATTCAATCCCCACTTAAGTATAAATCTTAATATGGGTCTGAGTAGAATTTGGTAATTACTCCTCTATCTAAGAAGTACTCCCCATATTCAACGTCGTATTGTTCTTTGATTTAGGTACTCCCCCAAGCTCAAGCCCATTCAACCCATATTGTAAAAATGCATTAAAGTACTTATTCCGCAATATTGGATTTAGGATGACGTCACATTTTTCAACATACTATCGAAAAGCCTTTTTATTTGATACACAAAAAAGCATTAAAACTATCTGTGAATGAGAGCTATTGGTATTTCCCGGGCGAGCCAGCCCATTCATGCAGCGGACTGCTTGGCTCCTCGTGTTTAAAAACTTTAAAAATGAGTTGTAAGATCAAGAACTACGTAATACATATTTATTACATTCATAATATATACCTACATACTACATTGCAAAATAAAAAATTCGATCCATGCGGTTAGAATAAGAATATCGACGTAAAGTTGCTCGTGCCGCTTTTCGTTCGGTGAGGGAGGTATCCAAAGGTCCGAGCCCCTTTCCCTCCTACTCTCTTAAAGGAGGGCAACGCACCACAGTGTTCATGGGCGGTGTCAAATTGCTTACCATCAGGTGACCCACTTACTCCTTTGCCCTCCTATCCCATAAAAAACTAAGAATTGAATTGTTATTATCATTTTCGCGTGGAGAATTATCCAAATCTCTATTTTTACCATGGGTTACCTACCTAATATCAAGTAATTCAGAGAAATCATTGGCTCGGAATGGATCCCACGACCAGCAAGACTATTAATATTAAAATAATATAGGTTATTTTATTCCAAATAACTCTGGTTCAGCGCTTATTTCTAAGATCTTGTAACTTGTAATTGCCAAACTAATTATGAATTAACTATATATATTTATTACACTTGAACAACCAAGGCTCATGTATATGTAAAAATTGGATGGGTAGATAGCAGTATCTTTGTATTTCATAATATAGATTTTAATTGACCGAGGACCAGAAACAGACTATTATTTAAACCCATAATCTGAACTTATAAATGTTTTTTTTTTATAAGATTAGTTAACCATGAGTGATGATTGAAGTCAGTTTGTCATTAAATTATCCTTGAAAATTAATTCTCTTAAAAATTATAAATGAAAATTATACATCAAGTTACTTGATAAATAACATAGTTTTATGTAATATATAAAGAAAACTGTAAATAGCTAATGTTGTTTAGGTATGCTTTGCAATATTTTAAATATGATGAATTAAAAAAAGAAAATACAATTTATAATTACCAAAATATTCGTAAGTACATCCAGTAACAAGTAATATACTTGTTCAAATCACGACTAATTTTGGTTTAAGCAAAAGCTCTTTGTCGTATTGTCTTTCACAGAGTAAAATTAATTCATCGTCACTCGTTATACACTATTTTTACGTTCATAAGCTTTACTACAGAACAAAGTACTCCTAAACCAATTTACACTTTACAGTTGGAGTATATAGTTGAATATATTTAATAAAAACAAACAAATAGAGCAGAGTACCGAACTGTCACGATTATTTACTAATAATATGTTTTTACGTTTTCGGTCATAGAGGTCGCGCTTCGCATACGTCAACTTATTAAATCGCGCTATGGTTTCACTACCGTAGGGTTTATATATGATTGACATTCCAAATCATTTAGTACCTCCACTTGTCACTAGATGTCTGTGTACTATTACAATTCAAGCTTAACAAATTGAAAAGTTAGCTTCATATATACTTCGATGTTTTAAAGTAGTTCTAAATATTAATATATATTGCCCCGCGAGGGCCGCAAGGGGGCGTTAAAAGCGTTAAACGCTCTTGCACGAGACATTAGAAGTTTTACTTCAAAAATCAGGTCACCAACATTTTAAACTCTGTTAAGAATCAAAATAACGCATTTTCATTTTGTTTGTAGGTATAAATAAATTCACAAGAAAAATCCTTCGTCCGCATACGATACCAAATAATGAGGTCTTAGATCTACTCTCAAGAGTGCCGGATGATGAGACGTTGGTAAGTCAAAATTATTAACTTTGTGTACAGTAGGCAAAGTTTTATTAAATCCTTTTCCATGTCACGCCTGCTTATTTTAATTATTCATAGTTAAACTATTTTATTTTTCAGTTGGACTGCAGAGAAATAAAACCCAACCCAACCGATAACCGTCGTGATGCAAGAAAGAAACACAAAACTTCGTAACAGTCTTCGGAAGCCATCCGGAACAGGGTGCCACTCTATGTTCGCAAACTTTGCTTAGAGACAAGGCCCAGCTTCGGCTCATTACTAACACACTATTCCCTTAAGTTAGTTCTAAGTAAGTCATCATATCTGGAGCAAATCATAAATTTCTTTTAAAATAAAAATAACACATGACTCTTCTAGAAACGCTCTTCTAAAAGAATAACGGCATAGTTTTCTGGTTCAAATTTACCCACAGTTAATTTATTAAATTTATAGTGTTGGCAACTCTGAATTGCTTTCTAATTATTTTGTACATTGGAATACGCAATTAAATTATTTAACCTAATTTAAATAAAAAAAAAACAATATTTGCATTCAGTAATTAACTAGAACCTTATTATTATTTTATAAAGTAAATCACAACTTTGATTGTTACCATTATGAAAATACGTAACAAATTACTTTAATTTAGTTAATTTTCTTTTTTTTTTTTCTTGGCTCACTCGACTTGAGTATTTGCTGAAGACATGTTTCAAAAGGTAAGGAATCAATTTAGTTAATTGAAAGTAGATTTTAACGGACTTCCACGGTAGAGTTCGCCAACTATAACTTATCCATTGGTTACCTAAACGCGGCGTTAAAAATATACATAATATTATGTTTGTATTAAAAATATACATTTAATATAACATAATCCGTGAGATCTCAAACGGGAACTAACTAGACACCATTAATATGTTGAACGTTTTAGAACGTGGGAATAGTAAAATTATATTATTGATAGGAATACTGTTTATTTATTATATTTTTTATATTATGATAAATTTAATAATATAATACTATTAATTAAAAAAATATATATTTTAAACACAGACAGAGGTTAATATTATGTACAAAATAGATTATTATTAAAATTTGTATTGATACAGATTGCACATCATATAAAGAATTTTGTTGAGATATTCAAACTGGAAAGGATAATATTCGGATTTGGATCTACCCCCGGGTACCCCGAGTTTATTAATCTGACTATGACATGTTCTATTAAAATTTATAAATTTATATAATAAAGAATTTAATTAGTACTGTACGGTGCACGTACAGATTTGCATTTATAATTAGTTAGTATTCAATTAAACGCGGTTTGGATCGGGAAAAAAAATGTAAGGGGTGTTACCCAAACTTATATAATGTAATGCAATGAGTACTCAACGGGAATGAACCCAGAACAAAATGCAAGCTGCCCGATCCAAACCGCGTTTAATTGAATAATAACTAATTAAATATTTGGTGCATCAGCTCTACTCCGTATGCATATCGAAAGTAGGCCGCATAAAGTGCAACTATGCTAATATAGTGAAAATATACATATAAAAAGAAATAAATGCAAATCAGTACGTGCACCGTACAAGTACGTCATAAAGTCATAATTTTTCCTTATTTATATGGTATTCTTATAGAATATATTATTAAAGTCTGTGATTTTGGTACGATCTGATTGCTAGTTATATATAAGAGAGTTGGTTTTAGTATAGGAATCATGTTTTTAAAATATTATAATGTGACACCAAGTAAAAATAAATAATTGTTTATTTAAACGTATTGCAACTTGAAATTTAATAAAACAATTAAGTACATATTTCCTTCCATTGTTTTTCCTTTATTAATTATTATATGCTAGTTATTTGAAAATTAAGACCGATTGTAGACTGATCAATCATTGATCATCTACGGAATTGCACCACACTTGACCAGTGTTGTCTGTTTATTTAAATACCTATATTTAGGGAGAAATAGCTAGATCAAGCTCAGTAAGATTGCAATAATTAATGTTGATGTAAATAAATGTAGTTTCAGATAAAAATAACATATACACGTGTATATGAATAGAAAAAAAACAATAAGGTCCTCGTTAAACGATGGTCCTATGAGTGCATGTTTGTAAAAATCGATATAAAAATATTATCAAGTAGATAGGATTTTATATAAACGCCATTTTTGTAAAAATAAAAAATGTTATTGTTGTGTTTGATAATAGTATAGGAATATACAAAGTAAACCACCATGTCTCCATAAAATATGTAATATAGAATAAGACTGAGACCAATCTCATTATATTGAATCATGACCGTAGATAGAGAAAAGTGTTTGTAAGTAATCTTTTATTCTAGATGTGTGTTGACACTATAATGCTATTAAGACTTTTATCTTATTTCATTCCATTTTATAAATCTTATATAAATTTATCGTAGGTGTTCGATTCTCACTGCTTCTCTATTAACAATCTCTATTTTATTCATAGTGATTAATGATTTATAATAATTCGTGTATCTCATAAAACACATTGATATCGAACCGAGTTACTTTTATTAAAAAAAAAATATATATTACAATTAAAATATTATCATCATTACATAGTATAAAACAAAGTCACTTTCCGCTGTCTGTCCCCTTGTATGTTTATCTTTAAAACTACGCAACGGATTTTGATGCAGTTTTTTTAATAGTGGTGTCAACGGGGTGATTTTGATCTATAAATCATATATGATGTTATAAAGAAAAAATGATAATTTTCTATATTTAGCACTTTCATTGCAAACTCTGGCTGAACCCTAAGTGATAGATCAAAACAATGTTCTACATTATTAAACACCTTTAGAAGGTCTACAAAAAAGTTCGCGAGGGCATATATCCATCTCTTATAGATAACCCACAATGACCATTTGTATGTTTTTACTTTTTACGAGAAATAATGGCTTATTTACGAAGCGATTTTCAACATTACAGTATTACTTTTGATCCAATTAAGTGTCTTAAATAGATTGCGCATGTAATATAGATGATCCTGGCCCTTTATAGCATGCAATTTAAACGAATATTTTCGAAGATATTGCAGTATTAACATAGCGGGATAGCAGTTAAAGCCGATAAATAGCACAAATTGAATCTCATGATATCCAAAATTTACTCATTTATTACTTTTGATGCGGAACAAAGTTCGCCGGGTCAGCTAGTTTAAAATAAAAAAGACATATAGGTATGTGTATATACTATATCAAGAGTTTTCTGACGGTTCTTAGTTAAAATTTAATTGTTTACTTTTTTTTAAATTAATAAAACCGGTCGCGTTAATTATAAAATTTATCACGTCACTTAAAAATTTCGAATTTTATTTATATTGACTGATATACGAAATACACGAATTATAATCATTTACCTATAAAGATATTTTAATACCTTTAATATTATATACATCACAAAAAAATGGCACAATTAAATATTATGCACAAATTACTTGCAAAGTCACGACTTCATATCAGTATATGTACAGATATTTGCATCTTTAATCATCCATCAATAATGCCAGTAATCCTTATGTGTGTGTATTCAATGCATTTATTTAAAATGATTACATAGTAATAAATAAGTGTTTTTTTTTTAAATTTTTTCTTGCATGTTGGTTTGTAGTTATGCTTTTAATCATTTTAAAGTTATTTTTTTAGAATAATTTAGTCATTTTACAAAATTAAAGGCGTGTGTTTGTGATGGATTTGGTTTATGTCTTCTTATTTCCATAGAAGCTCTAAACTTAAAACAAGGCATTTAACAATATATTGTTTAGGCGTATCGCCATCCATATGTAATAAATAGTACCTTCTACCTATAGCTTCGCGTCAACTCACGCTGTGTAAGTGCAACAGAAAAGTTGTAAATGAAAGTTTATTTGAGACTTTAATTGAACTTTACTGAACCCTTAAATATTTAGGTGATTAAATTAAATTGTAAAAAATGGTTAGCCCAAACGATACTAGATTCATTGACAATCTGAATTATAACGAGGCCCACTACGAAATAGGAACTAATGACAAAATTATATTTTTTTTTATCGGAGTGCAAATAATTTTTCAAATATACTTTTACAAATAATTAATTAAATACTAAAAGGGTTCTCGCCGCTCATTATGACACTGCATTAATTCTTCCTTTAAATATACGCAGATGCAACTTTTTATAATAGTTCTAAGAAGCAGTTCAATTTAACAATCTCCAAAATTAATTTCGTTTAAAAAAAAACAACTCTACTATTTTTAAACTTGACTTTTCAAACTTTAACAGTGAATAGTATTAACGAGCAAATAAAGAAAATTTTAAAATAAAAGAATGGTCAGCCTTAAACATGTAGAAAACTATGCGTATTGCTTACTATACTTTGCCGTACAAATAAATTAATAAAATAAATCTATTTTTACAAGTTATTGAAATATTTTTGTACCTTATTAATTTGCGTAACTATCTTGTACTTTGTTGTTTCTAAGTAAAAAAAAACTATTTCCATAGATCTGCTTATTATAGTTTTCGACTTGTGTGTGATGGTGTAAAACAAATCAATACCTAATACCTCAACTCTAGTTTTCAATGTATTGAACAACTATTATTTTTATGAAGCACAAAGTTGTTATTGCTTGTCATATTTTAAAAATATACATGAGAAACAAATATAATCATCAGTTTTATTTTCCTTTTTTTATCCCCGTCCGTTCCTAATGTATTTTCAAATTGAAAAACATGCCAATAAATGTGAATATTTGTGAGTGTGGCCGTGTACGAATGCTTGAGATTTTTTCAAAATTCCTAATTATTTATTAACATAAGAGTCTCGGTGGTCCAGTGGTCGCGCACCCCGCTTCTAAATCAATGAGTCACGGGTTGGAATCCTGGCTTACACCAATGACTTTTCAAGATTCTCTTCGAAAGTTATGTGTGATAAATATCGATGACTGAAAAACTTTGTGCCCGGTATGGCAATAAGTTCGCCACCTATTCCATTTGGGACATAAACATAACGGCGATCCAAGGTTTAATAAAATTCAAAATATCTCTATTCCTTAGACTTTACAAAGTGCTTAGAATCGTCATACAAAACTACTAGCTAAAATACGCGGAGCTTAGATTCCCTTTCATCACACTGTCTTGAATGTGAAAGCGAATCTAAGTGCCAGTTCCGGCGTCAAGGCTTATTGAGAAGAACTGGCAAGAAACTCAAGGCCGACTCTTTTCAAATATCCAGTTTAACAAATAGTGATAAGTACAATCAATACAACACAAAAGGAGCAGTTCAATTCCAAACTTTTTTATCGTTTATATAGTCTGCGATACAATAATAAGCCCTTTGATATAATCTACTTATAATATAATTCTTAAATTTACCCATGGATAATTCAACCGCGTCGTTTGGAAGTTTATTGTAGAAGCGTATACATTGACCTGGGAACGAGTTAGAGATTTTATGGAGCCTAGTAGTGGGCACAGCGAGTTTGTTTTTATTTCTTAAATTTAGTTTATGAATATCGCAGTTTTTCTTAAATTAAGTTTTATATTTATGAACATAAATAAGATTTTCATAAATATATTGCGAATAAAATGTCATCATTCTTATCTCTTTAAATTTATTTCTTAGTGTATCCCTAGGACTCATCATATAGATAGCACGAACGGCTCGTTTCTGGAGCACAAAAACCAAATCTGCATCCGCGGCACTACCCCATGCTTATTGCTTTGGGGTAGTGCCGTAGGACATAATAGTTTGTGTCAGTAGTAAACTAAATTTGATTAAATCTGAAAAGTCTTCACACATCCTAGTCAGAATAATTAAAGCCTGATCGTGTCCATCACGGAAATGAAATTTCATGGAATAGCTTGTTAATTATAATAATAGGATATCCGTTTAAAGAAACTACTATACCCTTAAATTTACTTATATAGTTACGCAAAACAAAATTATTTTACATACTTATTTGTTTGAATTGTTTAAAACTAGAACTATAGTTTTCATTTCTAGCTAATATTAAATGGCGGTCGGAAAGTACACACTACACAGTACTGTGTAATTTGTACGTCCGTCACTACCATCAGACATAAAAAATTAAAATTCTTGCCAACGATAATATTATAACGATACTAGCTGACCCAGCAGACGTTGTCTTGCCAAAAAATAAAATTTAAAAAATAGCAGTTGATCGTGGGGGGTTGAAAATTTAGGGTTGTATGTATTTTTGTATCCCGTTTTATAAAAAAAATAAAAAACCGAAATATATGGAAAAATTAAAAAAAAATATTGAGGGGTGGGCTACCCTTGTGATTTAGGGGGATGAAAAATAGATGTTGTCCTATTCTCAGACCTACCCGATATGCACACAAAATTTCATGAGAATCGGTAGAGCCGTTTCGGAGGAGTTCAATTACGCACCCCGTGACACGAGAATTTTATTTATTAGTTATATAAGGCTCATGGAACTCTTTCAGTGTCTTTCACATATTTCATATTTGGGTATTTAATTTTTATAGGAAAGATGAATGTTGCAAGACTGATTTTATACTTACCAGCTAGGAAATTTATTCACCACCATCGTAGTTATAAGGATTATGGTACATCGTTGTTTCATAATGCTTTACAGCAATTATAGACTAACTAGTTAGTGGGTCCAATTGGTTCAACGAAACCTTATCGGTCTGAGTGACCTGTTACTTATATTCTTATGTAGGTAAGAGAGTCTTAATGAACTAAGTGGTTACCATTAAGTACGTACCTTGGTAACATAATTCGTTTAGTTAATTTATAAATTTACACGCGAGACATATTTTTTACCGAGTGGGAATAAATGTGGTACTTTATACTTGTGGGCAACACACAAAACGTGTTGAGTCCGCCGCCATTATTACATCAATGTCATTAGCTTGTCAACGAGCAGACGTCGTAGATTGTCTACCAAAGTGCCAATAATAATTCCAGATCTGAAACATTTTATTTCAATCCAACATAATGGCCGCCAAATTACAAGAATACAAAGAAACTTTAGAACTGAACCTCAGGGACAAGAGCAAGCCATGGACCAAATTTTTCGAGTTGGCAGAACAAAAAACCGGCGTGAATAGAACATATCTGTTCGTTGGTACGTTATCTTTTTTGTTTCACGTTTATTTATATCTTTAGCAGTTGATTTGACATCTATTTTGTGTTGTACAGGTTTGGTCGTGTTCACTGGTTTATATTTAGTCTTCGGGTTTGGTGCTGAATTAATATGCAATTTGATCGGCTTCGTCTATCCGGCATATATGTCGATGAAGGCTTTAGAGTCATCAAATAAAGAAGATGACACTAAATGGCTGACATATTGGGTGGTATTCGCCTGCTTCTCCTGTGTGGAATACTTCTCTGACATAATTGTTGGCTGGTTCCCACTTTACTGGCTCATAAAAGTAAGTACTTTTCCATATAATCAATGTTGGTAAAATAAGCTAACTTAGCAGATACGACGGCGCGAAAATCAAAAATCTTGCATGATTATCGGGTCTCTTAATGGATTATGTTAGACTAAAGAGTTGTATATGATGAGACTTTTGGAGGGGAGTTTTGTATAAAGAATGTGTGTTAATTCATTCTAGTTCTTTTTGCCTACCTCACAAAAAACTTGGTATTATTGGTATATATTATTAATTTTTATATTAGATACTCTTTGAGAGGGCCTCAGATGAGATCTTTTCTCCTTATGTACAACTTATAAAGTTCATATGAGTTAGAAAGAGTAGTTGCTAATGAGTTATAAATAAATTTAGATATAATAATCAAATATAATACTTGATCACTAAATTTCTTAGAGCACAGATTAATAATGGTTTATTTGCGAAGTGATTTTAAACATTACAGCATTAATTTTCATCCAATTAAGTGTCTTAAATAGATTGTGCATGTAATATAGATGATCCTGGCCCTTTACAGCATGTAATTTAAACAAATATTATTGAA
The DNA here is from genome assembly GCA_905147225.2 of Euproctis similis. Classification (NCBI taxonomy): domain Eukaryota; kingdom Metazoa; phylum Arthropoda; class Insecta; order Lepidoptera; family Erebidae; genus Euproctis; species Euproctis similis. The sequence continues at coordinate 22,756,808 of LR990106.1, forward strand.
GATATTGCAGTATTAACATAGCAGGACAACAGTTAAAGCTGATAAATAGCACAAATTGAACCTCATGATACCCAAAATTTACTCATTTATTAATTTTGATGCGGAACAAAGTTCGCCGGGTCAGCTAGTTAGATATATGAAAGGCCCACCAAAATTTGTCTACTCATTTCACAAGATACTGGAAAATACTGACAAAAAGTAAAAGAAAATGTGCCTTGTCCAAAATATATAAATAATATATAATGTCCATAAATAAATCCATACTATACATTTAGTCAAATGACATTATTTTATTTTAATAATACAATTCAAAAAGTCATATCTTATCAATAGATAAAATATACATAAATTTATCTTTGTAATGATATGTTTCTGTCTGACACATGATTCACTATGTCTCAGCAAAGTTCATGATATGTTGCAACTAATTTGCTTCATTTTACATGTCGTTGAAATATCCTCAAAACTATAGTTTGTTTAAACATGTTTTATTCTCAGTTTTTCTTTTTGAAGTGTTCATTAAAATAACTCGATATTTTGTCTAGCTGATTATTAAATTAAATATAAAAAGTTAATAAAATTTCAGTAAATGTTGTAAATCACATGGGTTAGTCTTTCTTTGCTGTCAATATATTTTTCTTTTTATTGAAGAAGCTCTGAACTCAATTTACCATATTAGAACTTTTTTTTTTATGGGATAGGAGGGCAAACGAGCAGGCGTGTCACCTGATGGTAAGCAACCAATGCCGCCCATGGACACCAGCAACACATACAGTGTTACTGTTGCGCTGTCGACCTTTAAGGGATAGGGGATAGGAAAGGATGGGGAAGGGGGGTTGGTCTCCGGGTACCTCTCTCACCGAACGAAACGCGGCATGAGCCACTTTACGTCGGTCTTCTGAGAGGTCGTGGAACTTAGACAAGACATGATAGTTTGACTGTTATTTTAATTTTAAAACTTTTTTTTACTTTAGTACTATCATGCACATTTTTATAATTGCATCAGATAATTTTTATTGAGTGCTGCTAGAAAATAAAAACGTGTTGCGAGTATTTAGAAATTTGTGATTACGTACCACATCACTTGCGAAAATTACTAGATTAGAAAGAATATCATATTACTAAATGTTTTTTTCAAATTAATAAGATAATTAATAAGATAATTAAATGTTCTAGTCTAGATACCTATTGCCATATATAAGACATTAAATTGAAATTTGGTAATCTTTTACATCGGTCATATTAGAAGGCTATGTTCGTTTAGAAATAGTGGTTACTCTAAAAATATCAGGACGTTCCATCGCAATTATAGAAATTTTAAACAAGTTGTAGGATGAGTATTACTATTAAGGATGTTAGACAAAAATTTATGTTTATTAATCCTAGTAACGTTTTGTATTATTTTTATAATCATTTCATATCATTATACATAATCATTACATATCATCATTACACATCATCATTATAAAACAAGGTCGCTTTCCGCGGTCTGTACCCTTTTAGGCTTAGTTCTTTCAAGCTACGCAACGGATTTTGATGCGTTTTTTTTTAATAGATAGAGGGTGTCAACGGGCTGGTTTGTATGTATAATGCATGCGTAATGTGGATAAGAAAAAGTGATAAATCCAAAATTTACTTATTTATGACTTTGATGTGGAAACAAAGTTTGCAGGGTCAGCTAGTAGCTTATAAACAACAATAATATCTCACACTCAAATTGAAATATGTTCTGTAGTAAGGTGTAGTTACCGGGTTGATACTCACATGTTAATAACAGAATGAATGAAGAATGTATAAGATGGCAGGAACAGGATTCGACCCCTAGATGCACCTTAATTAAAAGGGAAAAAAACAAGTCCGTTGTCAGACCTGAATGTTGGTCAAAGAAAGAAGTGGATGAAAAGAGAGTACATGCAACAGAAATGCGTAAGTTAAGGTGAATGTGTGGTGTGACAGAAGTGGATAGGTTATGAAATGATTATTGAGTATATAAGAGGGAGCATGAAAGTAGCACCAATAATGGCACAAATTAGAAGTGGTAGATTGGCGTGGTATGGACATGTCATAAGAAGGGAAGAGAGTCATGTTACACAGAAAGATGAGAATGATTATGGATGGATACATTGGTACAAGAAGACTGAATAAGAGATGGATAGACTGTTTAAAAGCTGATATAAGTATAAATCGAGTAACTGTAGAGATGACGAGTCTAAGAAGAGAATGGAAAATGATGACGTGTTGTGCCGATCCCACTTAGAGTGGGATAAGGACAGGAAAATGATGAGTAGGGTGTAGTAGTTATACACCTGGAATGTCTTAACCAACTTATCAAGCTAGATCAATATTTGAAGACATTACTTGTGACCTTCTGTTGAGATATAAATGTAGCCTGTAAACGAAATTGATAAATCATTTGAGCACTGTTATAAATTTATATTTATTTTTTTTGTAAAAAATTTAATATAATGAGGTTGATAATAAATGATATGCAATGTGAGTGACTAAAAGAAACAGTAATGATTGTGTGTTAATTAAAACCAGTGTTTAGTTTATTGTTTAATACATTCATTATTACATATAATTCAATGAAAATTATAAATAGTAATTTTGCGCAATAAGTCTCCTTGAAGCGAATTTTAATATGGTGTTACCTTCTGTGCTGTCTGCCACACGAAAAGTGCTAAAAGTGCACACTTTCAGGCGTCAGGTATGCTGTATGCAATAAAAAAATGCTTCAAGCGTGAATCGGGTGCCCTATATAAATATTTTGATGCCAACTCCTCCATATCAGCACTCGGACGATTTCTTATACTCTTAAGCTATACCTGGTCTACCGGCATTCATTCGACTATAATACCAGTAATAAGTGCTTAAATATAATAATTGTAGTGTACTAAATACTGCAGGAACATTTATACTTTAACACGCATTACACATTATTAATGTTAGCACCACCAAATAAAAGTCCATGGGACTGCCGAAGGACGAATAATAGTATCGATTTATAAATCTATGATTACGTAATCGTCTGGTGAAAATGAGGGTGTCCTGTAACAAAAAGTAACATTCAGCTCTTGTTCTACTCAGAACTATGGTATAAACAGACTATCAAAAGTTATTAGAAGTGCCAATGACTTGCCAAGGTCCGACCTACGAGTATGTAGTTAATTCAACCTGTCGTTGTATTCAAAAACAAAATGAGAAAATATAACCAATACAAGTTCTAACTATAACCCTGTTTTTGAGAAAAAATAATGCAATCTTTTTTTTTAAATAATAATTGTTATTGATCATAGTACAACCGGGTTGTATTTGTGTGTGTGTTGCTAGTTTGGAATTTGCACTCTGAGTAAGCAAGCTGATGAGTTGAAATAATGCCGATGATTTTTCCATTAGATAAGCATTATAAAACACTTTGGAATAACGTCATAGACATATTTAACCCACTTACAAATGAGGACCTCTACGCATATTTACGCGGATTAGACTTGACTGCACTCTTTTCTGGGGTTGCGTAGTTAAAACGGTATCAAAGCAAACGAGCTTGTAATTAACAGGAATTTACTAGTATTTAATGCTTTTAACGTAAACTAGCTGACCCGGCGAACTTTGTTTCGTTTCGGAATCAATAGATAAAAGCATATTTCTAAAAAAAGTAGCCCAAGTTACACCAGCCACCTGCCAAAAAGGTCCGGTCAAAGTAGTATCCATTTCAGAGATTATCCGGAACAAACAGACAGAATGACAATATTTAAAAAAAATACGTTTTGGTGTATGTTATTGTACCGTATATATGTATATTCGTTTGAATTTAGTAGAAGCTATTTCAAAATTACAAACCGACACTTAAATTTTATTTATATGTAAAGATTATAATCAAATATACCCTTTCTGTTCGAATCCTGAACAGTCCTGACAAGATATATATATATTTCTATAATTAATTTTGATTTGTAATCATATCCATACATACGATAAGTACGACCAATAGTCAGTTTATGGGTCATAATCTTAATTAATCACAATTATATTACTACAAAGTCTTTGTTAGTAATTACCTATACAAATTAATATTTGACCTTAGTAAATAGACGCTTGGTCCTATTTATGCTATCAGCGACTTGTTGATACAACACCTATGTTAGAGAATATGGATCAGACACGGACTTGACCGATTTCTATTCTTTTTTTTATACACTATAACTAGCTGACCCGGCTAACTTTGTTCCGCATCAACAGTATGTACAGCGTTTCCAATTAAAGTGCTAAATTTAGAAAATAATCACTTTTTCTTCAGCACATTACACATAAATTATATATAAAAATCACCCCTTTAACACCCTCTTTCTATTAAAAAAAAATCCATTGCGTAGTTTCAAAGATGCATATAAGGGGACAGGAAACGGAAAGTGACTTTGTTTTATACTATGCAATAAGCTTTATTTTTATAGGTGTTCACAGACACTTAAAAATAGTCAATAAGTACAGATTTAAGATGTTTAGAATAAATAAAAACAAAGCAATAGGTTAGTGCATAAAAGGTGTAGCAGCCAGAATACTAGACTATCAAAATTGTGACCCAACCAAATTGAAATCAATGTCCTACATTTTAACTAAGAAATTCTAAGCGACTATTGTAGTCGAGCACAACTAAGGCGACATCTTTTAATTAGAGTGGTAACAGAGAATAATAAAATTTATATGTACCTCTCTTATATTGAACACAAAATTAAGGCAAATTTGAAATTACAGAACTAGAAATTATTAGAGAACACTTCCACTCCAAAATAAGTGAACATATTCCGTTAGTCCGCTCTGAACATTTTATAGAAATTTTATAGCAATAGTAGTTAGATATAGATTAGACATGAGATTGTGACGATCACATGCGGTGAAGCGGCTGTATTTTCTCCATTCTTTTACGCATAACGTGTATTGTATAACATGACTATTTTAAGTGTCTTTTAGGACTTATAAAATAAAGAATATCATGATGTTTTTGTATGATTTTGTTATTTTTTTTCTCTATTTCTCTTAATAACATTTATTTGCATCTCTTCCACAGTGCATCTTCGTCATATGGTGCTACTTGCCGACCGACTACAACGGCTCCCTGATCATCTACCATCGCATCATCCGCCCTTACTATCACAAGCACCACGACCGCATCGACAACATTGCTAACTCTGGTAAGTACCCGAAAGATTGGTTCGTCATGTTAGGATAAAATTGTTACTTTTAGGATAAAAATCAAACAGATAAAGAAAAAGTTCTTAGTTCTGTTAACTGTGTCACAATAGGTCTCTTCGGTAGGTAGCGAATTTGACATTCACATTCTTTAGCATTTTTTCTTAGTCGGTGACGGTAGAAAATTGATAGGGACCATTGAACTTTTAACTTTTATTCAAGTATGGTATATAGGTGGTGACATAATTTAGTTTTTTTTTTCTTTTTTACAAAATTACACCATTTGAACATTCTAGATCTCAAAAAGATCGTGAAGAACGTGAACAAACATGTGGATAAAACAATGAAGGCGTTTGAGAAAACCCTCAAAGATCTTTAAGCCAGGTACATATGGTACTAGATCGCTTTGCATGGCGACAGGCTTACACGCAAACATAGTTAAATATTATGTTGGATAATATATTATACGTATATATATTGGTACGGTACAAAGATAAGAGAAATTAACGAACGAATTTTATATTTAATCTGTAACAGTTTATCAAAATATTTAACGCAGGTATTATAAATGCCATCTATGATATTTAAATTATATTCCTTTCGATAAAAAAAATATAAGAAAATTTATGATTCTAGAAATATTGACAACTTAAATCGTTTAATCAGAAACTAATGTATATGTTTATAGGAATCTAAAACGGGTGAAGGCAATAGGCCTATTCTGGCTGGAAATTGGCAATAAAAAGTTTACACACTTCACTTATCATTAGGTGGCTAGATATTTTGGTGGGTATTTTCCAGTATTCCCAGTCGTAAAAAGGTGAAAATCCCTGCTGTAATTACCAACCTGAATCCAATGCAAAATTCGAGTTAGATCTCGAAGTTTAGATTCTAGAATAATCGTTACGAAATAATAACACTTGAGAACTGCAAATCCAACTCAAAACCAAAATCTGTGTGTGAACAAGCTACTTTCGACCTTACGGCATCAATAATAAAAAAATTTAGCTCTAAATTTATTATATTTTTGCTGTGCTAGACAATATTTGGTGCATCAATACTTAGTAGTACTGGTACTTTACTTCAATTTTAAATAGTAAGTTGATTAATAATAGCAGTGGCTGTATACCACAGAAATAGATCAAGATAGAACGGCCGCGATGGCATATTTCCATACATTTCGAGCGTGTCACTTTTTTGAAAAACCACGCCCTCAGCGTGACGTCATTTTCATTGTGAGCGGAGCGACTAGTTAGGAGACACTCACATTAGATTATCGATGTTAATATCGGCAACGTGTGTTAATTTTATTATTTTTATATTTTACTAACTTTATTGATTTTCTGTTACGATAATCATAGAAAGTAAAACATGTTAAATACTTCAATCCGACATATTAAAACCTTAAACATATTTTTCCAACAGTATATAAAATTTAATTATAAATATTTTACTGTCCTTGAAACTATACATATTTATTAAATATTTGCCTTTTTGTAAGGGTTGGCCTCACAGTCCTGGTTAAATAACGAAGCCGAACGTCTACATATACCTCGGTTACTGCCCATTTGAGAAGAACGAGATGATTTTCCATCGGCGATTGGTCAAATTGGTAAAAAATTATACTGTCAAATAAACTGCTGCCAATGTAATTACGAAACACTTTGGTTGAAATTTGTGGTGTTAGAATAAAGTAGGGACAAAGCAAGATATGAGCTGATACTCAAATTATTATTGAATTAATTTATCGATAAGTCCTAAGACTCAACGATACATGGAGTGCCCATCTCTAACATTCGAATCACAGCGATTAACAGACACAGCGATCAACTGGCAGGTGTATTGTGTATTTCGTTCGATTCGACGTACATTACGCGTATAATTTATACGCGCAATGTTTTTGTATACGAGCGTTGAATGCGGACAGCAATGGATATTTATCATAACGAAAAAATATACAACTTGTGATCGTAATTATTGAACATAGTAAAAGTAAAACAATAATTTATAATCTCAAAAAAATACTTTCTACTGATTTTCTGTACTTACTGATCATACGAAATATTTCCTTTTTTCATATTTGATTCACTACTTTTGTTTTTACAATTTTTCACAGCACAATAAGGCATATATGTGACGTTTTATCTATTTTTTTACGTCCTGAACGCATGGCAGGAACGCTCGTTGCGTAATGAGAGCGAGTTTCGAAAAGCATGCAATATAGTGCAGGGTTTTGGCACGCTTGCCTCGCCTATTCGCCGTTCTATCTTGATCTATTTCTGTGCTGTATACGCATTCTAAAGATTGAGGCAGAAGGGGTCACTAAGCAGCCATAACATAACAAAATGGAGTCAGCGCGTGTATTAACGATACGTATAAAAAATACACAAACGGTTGCCGCAACCGTTAACTACCTGCGGCTTGTAAGTTTTATTGTGTATTTTTTTTTAAACTTCCTCGATCTTAGGCCGGTATCGTTAATACACGCACTGACTCCATATGCGCGTTGCTGCCAACGATTACAAAGCCTTTTGTATTTTACTCTATTCCTTTCAATTACCTCGAAACTTTCATTATCCATCTTCATTATGACCATTTTCATTATTTTATTGTCTGACTAATATGACATTTAAAAGCATTATGATAGGAAACTAGAAAAAAGCGACCGATAATTTAAATATTTCATGAGCAAGCAAGTGGCTGTCCCGCGCTCTACCTGCGCTAGTAGTAGCTTATAGTTTCAAACGCGTAGCTTGTATGCAAATTTCGTCAATTTCTCTTAACTTTTTAATAAGATAAAAAAAATTTCGTGTTGTATGTTATTTTGTGGTCTAACCGTTGGAGTATCTGTCAGATTTATTCGATTTATGTTTATCTGGGAAACTCACAATTCATCTTGAATCTATTTTGAACTGAATTGTCCACGTGGTTTTCTTTACTTATTGTATGGGCGGTAGGTACTGTGACTGTTGTTGGGTTTTGGCCAAAAGTCACCAACTGTGCGGTCTTATCAAAAATAAGACCACAAAGATAATTTATATTATTGTGGTGTCAATATTGGTTTCATGTTTTTGACGGCAAATGTGTTCAATTATTTGTGTCTGGTGGCAAGTTTTATTCACATATTTACGCTTTAGCACCCGAAGGAGTAGGGTCTTATCCCCGAATACTTATAATAGGAATAACTTTTTAGATATATTTCTTCAACTTTTCCGTCAGCTCCTATATTCCGATTGCTAAGATATTTTTATATTTTTAACACTAATTGGTGTAAGACACGTGACTTATATTATTTTATTACGAACTTAAAAATAATTCTACCCGGACTGACTTGACTCGCTTGAAAATTGTTTTTTGTTTCTACTAGACCGAGTAGATCAAAAAGGATTGTTATTTTAGGAACGTTACTCAATTACCGTGTAAGTGGATCCTTTCGCACTTTTGCAAATTTAATATAACCGAATGACCAACATTGTCATAGTTTTTTTTAATACGTGAACAAGAAATATAACATGTTTACTTTCTTGTCCTGTGTATCATTTGGTTGTTATGTTTGCCTTTATTTTACTTGTAAAGGATATAAACATGTAGTATAGCCGAAGATAATGAAGTCGGTAGTAGTAAGAATTCGAAAAAAAATATCATATACCGGTTACTATCTGTTCAGCCATAGATAATTATAGATAATATCTGGATAGCTTATAATGCAAAAGATTAATTTAGCACCCTTTTTCTGTGCCCGGAAATACGAATTTGTAAGGCAACAGTTTAACAGTGGTAGAGCAAAACAGTTCGCTGCAGGAATGGGCCAGTTCGACCGGTGAAATACCACGACCTCGCAGAAGATCGACGTAAAGTGGCTCATGCCGCGTTTTGTTCGGTGAGAGAGGTACCCGGAGGCCCACCCCCTTCCCCACCCTTTCCTATCCTACGCCCTTAAAGGTCGGCAACGAAACGGTAACACTATACGTGTTGCTAGTGTCCATGGGCGGCGCAGGTTACTTACCATCAGGTGACGCACTTGTCAACTACGATTGAGTAAAGTAGATAATGCCAATTTCTATAGACTACATATTTTTTGTTAATACAAATAACAGCAAACGTACAACGATTGGTCCAAGGTGCTAGTAAAAATATTGAGAGCTCGATGAAAAGATTTACAGAGAGTTAACCTGCGCAATGGCGAAACACAGGCGAAATGTTGATTTTATCAACACAAAGTATGATTTTTTTTTTGTTTGTTGTAGATTTGAATCGAAAAAGTTGTAAAGTTTAGTCAGACCAGTAATTAGTTCTTATTTTTGTATTTGTGTATTAAATATTTTTTTAGTAATAATTACTTTTGAAACAACCGACACTCATTTGTCTTTGAAATTTCAAATCTTACTCCAATTATATTTTGACACCTGCGTGCCTCGCTGTACTACCTGCTCTAAAATATTAGAAAAAAAAAAAGTTTTGATTCTGCTTTTAGTTTCGTAAGTTCGTAACGACAAAGTTAAATGTATTTATTTGGGCTTTTCTTATATGAACATATATATTTAAATTTTAGCCGTTGTTAAAAAATATCTACTTATTACACTAACATCACAATCCTATACCATGTTTTTTAGCAATTAGTATATTAGACTGTTTACATATCACAGTTAAGGGCCCATTCAAGTATTACGTAAGCAAATTTATTACAGTTGTTTAGTCCCCCACCCCGCCTGTCAGCTAAAATAAGCAAACCCCTCCATAAATAATTACGTAAAACATTTTAAAAAAAAATTCTTAAGAAAGCATCTAGATTTTTTTTTTGGAAAATTGAATAACTACTGATGACGTAATCAGCAACTGGACCCCCTACCCCCTATGCCATCCAAAATAAGCAAAGCCCCTTATAGTGATTACGTAATACTTGAACGCCCCCTAACACATTCAATGGTTTTAGGTAAAACGGAATAAGCTGATGTAATGAAACAAAAAAAAAATCTTAATGGGTAAGTTTATTTGGGTTAAGAAATAAAACGCTTTTTAATATAATATGTATTATATATCTTTTTGCTCATTAACAACAATTGTGTTCAAAGTTTATAACCACACCTAAACATCTCAGTTTTGAATGTTTTAAAAAATATATAATAGATTATAATCTATTATATATTTATCATACATTTCATAATGTAAGGGATTAGCTAAAATTGGTGATGTATATTGTATTGCTTTAGACGGCCTTTAAATTAACAAATAAAAAAAATTCACACATTGTAATTCCATTGATGAGACGTTAATTCTTATATTTATGTTGTGATTGATTTAATAACAAAAATTCGGTTTTCGTATTCAATGTTTAAATATATAATTTTTTCTTTGGTTTAGTTTATTAATTTTTACTAAAAATATATAATCGACGATTTTGTCTATTGAAATGATCAATTTGAAGGTTGCCTTTTATTAACATGTTAATTGCATCAGCTTAATTGAACCATGCACATAAATTAACTATTTAAACACATGCCCTATTATCTTATGAGTTTTCATTAAACACAAAAGTAGTTCTAAATAGATATAGCATAGATTTATTGCATTTTTAATTTGATTTGTATTTTAATTTTTTTTATAAATATATTTCTAGTATTTGTGTTCAAAGTAATATGTGAACAATTAAGAGTAATTAATGTTTAGAAAAATATATAGCTCATATTATGTTTTTTTTTTCAATTAAAATTACTTGCCCCAATTCCCAGCCACTAAAAAGTTAGTCAGGTCACTGTTAATACATAACAACTAATTCTATTGTTTTCTCTTCCACAGCCAGCCGCCTGGTAGCTGATGCAGTTAGGAAGGCCGAATAAATACGTGTTAATCCATCAAAGCGAGCTTAAAGTACAAACAAAACAATATATCTGCACACCCGCTTGCCATCACCACTCGAGCTTCGCAGCACAATCACTAATTAATTTTAGAAAAGTATTTCTTTCTTTTTATTAATCTTAACAAAAATTAACTGAATATCGATTGGCTGACGTATTAAAACTTCGGCTGATATTTATTGATCAACATTCCTAGTTAGTTTTAGATTCCCCCTTATTTAGGGGATGGTAGGTAAATAAATGCTCAAGAGAAAATATAGTGATTGTGCACTAATCTGAAGGTCTTGTTCATTACAAATTAATAATAATATATTAATGTCTAAAATTCTAGTAAATCATCTCCTGTAAATTTACTGTGGTATTTTTAAAGGTACAATATATTTGAAACCATATGTTTGATACAATAATAAATAATAAGATTCAAATTGCTAAAATCTTAACATCGCTTTTTCTTTTCTGATAGACAATCTTTAACTTGTATATAATGACCTTGACCTCGATTAAGTGACCTCGATATGTAGACCTGATAGAATTAAATATATATACCATCAGACACACATGTATCAAGACATTTTTTTTTTAGTTTGATCTTATAGTGCAACCACAACTAGTTGATACATTTCATGAAGCCTAGGAAATATTATTCAGATATTTCTGCGATCAGGGGAAATTTCATTTGTGGGTATTGATCTCAACTCAGTAGTAAGTACACATTTGAAAGTATTAATAAAATTGTAGAATTAATTTTGCAAGTAGAAATGGATTTTTTTTATCTCTACTTATCGAAAGGTATTACAAATGTATAACATATAAGTATTTCTAATTTAAAAAAATTGAACTATTTTGATATGTAAAACAATAAATCACTGAATACTATTTTCTAGACTTTTATATAATTAAATCTATGTAACAGTTGCATCAATGAAATTTAATCAATTAGGAAATTATTAATTTTAGTTTAATTAAAATCCTTTTTGACCCAGTAAAGGGCAAACTTTGAATATGTTGTAAAAACATATCTTTTTTATATATAATATATGTATCTATAATTGTGTGACAGTGTTTCCTTTTTTATTCTAATTAAATTTTAAGTGACTTTCTGGGCGAATAGTTGGTGACGAGACTTCAGCTTTCAATGTTGCCATTGTTAAGAACCTTCTTATCCCCTTGGAACATAGGGTATGTTTTTTTTTTTTTTAGGCCTATACAGATTTGCATGAACTTTATTCTGAATGAATGTCTGTGAACTCATATAACTTAATGTTCACAAAATAGGTATGTATTTATCTAAACTGTTTAGAGGGTTAAGTTAAAATTCAACATTATGAGGGAAGTTAAAAAAATCAAGATATGTTTACTGTGTAAAATTAATTTCTTCATTCAATTCTAATTCATTGCTCATGGAATATAAACATCTTGTATAAGTACCTATTTGTAAGTTCGGATAAAGATATTATTTGATTACAAATGTTGCCAGGTCCTAAAAACTGATAGTGTTGCCAAGTTGATGAAGAAAAATAAATATCTAGTGTATTTTTATACTTGTAATAATATTAATTAGCTTCAATTGCAATGGGGTATTTTGATGGTCTAGAATGATAATAACTATGTTCAAGTTGTTTCTTAGTTAGTGTCACGAAAGTACCACTTTAGTGTTACCAACGAAAACCCCGTGTTTTATATTATATAGATATATATATATATAGTGTAAATCATGTTATTGAATGTTACTTGTTTTATGCTTGCGGTGAAAATCCATATTGTGCCTTTGGTCATTCGGCTACCAATTGTCGTCGTATTCACTATAGGAATTTTTATTCCTCTCATTTTTTTCCCCACACAATAAATAAGACTTCATTGTAAATGTGTATTTTATTTTCCTGATACATAACATGTGATATATATGTTATGTTAATTTCCTGAAAAATCCTTAAAGTAATTCCTGTCTTAAAGTAGGAAGACCAGTTCATATCTCAATATGGATTCTTTGGTCTTTTCGGTTGCTTTGGGACTGGTTAAAATTATGTCTTTTGTCGTACGGACCCAAAAGTAGGTATTTAAAAATAATAAGAGATTTTTTCCTTCTAATGGCTTAGCAAAAGGTAAAGGAATGAATGCGAATAGGTAACGATGTGTGAACAAGACATGCTTTGTCAGTAATGATTTACGTAAGCGATAAATTCAGAAATCATTAATTTCTTTTAGAAAATCTTTTAGTTTTTGCTCTTCAGCAGGTGACACTGCAATACATATAAATTCAGTGATTTACAGTTTGGCTTGAAAAGTTAAGGTTTATATAACTTATATAAAACATACATACGTAACTTCACGCCAAATCCCTTGCGTGGTAGGCAGAGAGAACAGAGCGCCATAAGGCACGATTCTTACACGCCTCAATCGCTTCGTTGACTTTCAGAACTCTTTTCATGCAGGCGCGTCGATTTTTGATAACTTATATCGATACCTTAATTTGCAAACCTACTAACTCCACTTTTTTTTCGAAAATTAAAATTTTGATACCGATAGAAACCAGACTATATCTAGTATCTGCTGGTATCAAAATGCCATTTTCGAAAAAAAGTGGAGTTATTAGGTTTGCAAATTAGGGTATCGATATATTAACTTCAGGTTCTGATAAGAATAAGAATTTAAATAATTAAAGACGTTATTAATCATAATTTAAAATACCTGGACATCGGACAACTAATTTTAAAGGATTAATTATAATTTAACATATTATATAATTTTGAGCTCTACATCGTACTAGCAGAAATGCGTTCACTGGGCTTTATGGAAATACAAAATCCATTCACCATAGTGTAAAAATAGCCTGTAGATGAAAAATTCAAGGAACCTTAAGTGTATGTGAAAAACTGCCGTTTAATATTATGCCTTTACAAAGTAAACTCATTTTGATGATGTTAAAAAAAGTGATTGCATCGTTCTATGAACTACATCAGATGTACTAGGTTCACATGAATGTGAAGAGCTGAATTTGACTATTGTAAAGGCTACGAGCAGTGCGCCCATATGAGTGAGAAGCTACTGCTACAGTGGCGCCGTTAACGACCGCGACCAAGCGACGACAAGGTTGTAATTTTTTACGAGCCGCGCACATTTAGCACGATTCTCCGCTTTTCATTCATCGTCCGAATACCAGTAGGGTTGTATAGTTACTATAAATTCGATTATCATAAAAAATACAACAAACCGTCCCAAGACAAATATAAGGATTGCCTGCACTGAAATTGATCTGCTCGAATATGTATTACTTGGGAATATGTATTACAGGGAATACTTAAATGGATACAGAAAACAACACATTTACATAAAAACCTGTAAATGTGTAAGCCTTGTGTTGCACATTTACAGGTTTTTCTGTAAATGTGTTGGTACCTATATGAAATATGTTTTAAGAAAGAAATTCCAAATTTAAGTAAGTACTATATCAATTAAATTTTGAAAATGTTCAAAAACCTGTTGTTATATAGGGTGGCAAACGAGCAGGCGAGTCATCTGATGGTAAACACCTGCAACACAGATAGGGTTACAGTTGCATTGATGGCCTTGAATAATAGAGAAGGGTTGGAAATTGGGATGGGGACGGGAGAGCCACAGGAAGGGGTTAGGCCTCCGTATACCTCGCCGGGGCCAGGCGCCAGGGGCTACTTTATGTATATATTACGAGATCTCATGGTATTTCACCGATCGAGCCAGCCCATGGAAGCAGAGAACTGTGTGGCTAGAATATTTATGTATAGATTATTGATATATTCTAAATTCAAATTACACATAATAATCTAACTGAAATAATTGAAATATGCGTGTGGTGCAGCGTCTCATGAAGTACTTGCAATTTAATCTACTGCAAAGAAAATTAAAACTAAACTATAGTTTTATCGATAGCTATGCGGTCAACACTAAATTTCTTCTGATACCACCGCTGGTGACCGACATAGGTTGACCTTACATTAAAGAGAGACAAAAGATATTAACGTATCGCGGGGAAGAAAGGAGAAAGATTAAAGTGGGTCACGGGATGAGAGATGTCTCCTTCTAGCGCTTTTGCCGAGCGCTACAACTGCTGGAAAACATGGAACCTCGCGGAAATGGCTGGTTGAGAACTGAGGTCTATAAATAGATATTTTATAAAGGAACTAAACTTATAATTAGATGATTGAAGTAACTTCATGTAACAAGCAATTACGTTGTTTTTTTTCCAGTTAATAACTTTGAGAGACGCTGGTATGGGTTTATTTTTATCTTGACTTATATTTTTCTTATACTTAATTAATATGCCCAGGAAGGTTTTCTTACCGTAATTTAGTATTTTCAGTACATTCTCATTCTTTCAATAGAATTTAATAATTTGTTTTTACGTTACGGGAACTTCTTCACCAATTCCTTGGTAGAGGCACTAGAGGCTTTTCGTGTACAAAAATGTTTATAGGCATCGTTTCGATGGCTCTAGGTATCGTAGTACATTATCATCTTCTAATTTATTAGTTCCGACCATGTGACTGACAAAATGGTGCCCGATATCAGGCAATCGGGTATCAATACAAAAATAATTCGGTAATCTATTCCTGTGCTCATTCGTTTTTGGACTATCGCGTATTTAATAAATAGTTTTTAGTCCTGTGCCATAAACAACACTTTGTTGGTAGAGTTATTACAATAAAAGTCAATTTGAATTTAATTATCAAGACTTGCTTCATAAATTTACAGGTATTTTTTAACAATTTCAAATAAAAATCACATAGCAATATGTATTGTTATTTACACACGATGCTGAACAGAAATTATATAGGTCATTACAATTTCAAAAACCGACCCGCTAGTACTATCGATTGGTTTGACACACTTACGCCTCGCTACCGTAATTGGCTGTAGTAATGTTGCCATGATTAACAATAATCACATTTAGGTCTATCAAATCTAACAATATCATGTCATGCCGATTGAAATAATGTCAAATCGTGTGGCAGCACTCGGCAGCAGGCAGACGCCTTCGATCCCGTGGAGCGATTCATGACAACCGGGAATCAATCTGGCAGCGATGGAGCCGCTTAGTGGTACACATGATGGCGCATGCGTAAAAGTTATACGATCGATTCATCGGGCGTTTCGTTCAGTGGTCGTGTACCCGTCGCGCAGTCCAGTCCACGATGCGCTGCCAGTGACGCGGGAAACGCCAAGCTGTATCTCCGCGAGTACGCCGCGGAGGACGAGCGGCCGCCGTGCCGCGAGGAGTGGCGCCGGCAGGAGTGGGCCGGCGGCGGAGGAGCCCGAGGCCGCCTGCCGCAGGTGGACCGGAGCCCTTCGCGCCGCAGCCCCTACCTCACGCGAGATGACGAGCCATCGCCGGCGCCCGACGAGCGCGGCCGCTCCGCCTCGGCCGGGGCCCACCACCGCGCCCGACCTCGTCCACTCCGCTACCAATCCCTCGAGCGTGACTATGACCGCTCTTACGCACCTCCACCCCCTCCCGAGGAGGACTACTACCGACGCGAACCACCCCCCCTTTTCCTTGGAGAGCTGCAATCTCAGAATTCCGATCTACACAGGGAATTGGGGAATCTTAAAAAGGAACTGGAATTAACGAATCAGAAACTGGGCTCCAGTATGCATAGCATAAAGACCTTTTGGAGTCCGGAGTTGAAGAAGGAGCGGGCGTTGAGAAAGGAGGAGAGCGCAAAATACAGCCTTATTAACGACCAATTAAAACTGCTCAATCAAGAGAACCAGGTTAGTCTTCACATTTAAATTTTCTACTTCTTGGATTTCGCTATATTAGATACTTCTACAAATGTACTAGGTATAAAACCTGTGCAGTTAATCTATCAGACATCTATTCTATCTTCTTTACTTTTTCCTTCATAAAAATTCTATAACAAATAGAAAGAAAGTCGTACTTCTAACGAGAAAACCAAGAAGGTATCTATTACACGTGATGACTTCAGACCTTAGAGAACTTGAGTGTGATCTAACATTTACTTATTCAAATACTTTACGTGGTTCAGTAACTACCTACTTAGCCTGATCCAAATTAATTTCAAGCGGTACTTAATTAATAATGTAAAGGCTTATTTGTATGTACTTCTATAGTTTTAGGTAGTACCTAAACTCTATACAAGTATTATATAAAACACATCCCAAAACCTACTGTGGAAGAAATACATAATATGTGGCGACGTGATGGTATACTAACTTTTTTTCACAATATCTAAGTTATATGAACTAGTTTTATCGGAAATCCGGCCCGAATATACAAAATTTCACTTCAATCAGACCAGCCGTTTAAGAACAATTAAGCTTTCAATGTTCTTAATTCGTTCTGTTTCTGAAAATATTTATCAAAAATCATCGGTGCGTACCTCAATCACGACTCGGGTCCTCACAATCAGAAGTCACAAAGTTAAACCGCTAGGTCCTCGAGACAAAACTGAAAGATATGTGCTTGAATAATTCCTGTAATGACTGCATTTTTCCTTTCAATACGTTTTACGTATAAGTACATATAATAAAATTTAACTGTTATTTGAGTTGAATGAAATGAATCCCGAAAATGACCGGCATATTTGGTTATTGTAATGTTGATTAATTAAAATTAATAAAGCATATTATACCAGAAAGTTATTAACACAATGGAGTAAAGTAACAATGAGTGAGTGAACTAAGTCGTCTATTTGACCGTTGGCGTTGATTCGTTCTTATTGTTCCAAATTTAAACAATGGTTCACGTTTGAACTTTCAAATTATGTCAAATCTGTTGAGATGAATTTTTTGTCGTTAAAATATTTTCTGCTTTTTTACATTTTGTCTCTTTTCCATGAAAATGTGGATCAAAATCGGAGCCACGCGGTGCATTGGTAAACCTACCGACTGCAGAAACGAGGTTGGGCGGTTCGAATCCCACCCGACTACAAATAATTATGAAAATCATGAATATTTGAATGGCGTCTAGGTTTTTTTCTACGTATTATTATATTATGTATTTACAAAAAATATATACATGTATTAATATCCGTTATCTAGTATCCATTGCACAAGCATTTAGTTGCTTAGTTTGGAACTAGAGGGCGCTGTGAGTATTGTGTCCAAGATTTATTATAAAAAATCGATTTCGCAAATATCAAAATCAAGTTAACTTGATAAGGCCGTTGGTGACTAAATCTATAGTAGTCTATGAACCACATTAAACATGACTATGTCCCTACGAGAATATAATTGACAATAGGACCTCAGTTTAGAAGATGCGTGTGACACTTTTCTTTTACAGATAGTGCCACCTCGGATATGGTGCCACCACATGAGTCGGTTTCTTTTGGTTAACCACTTAAAAAGGCTGGTTCGATAGTTTTTTTTTATAGGATAGGAGGGCAAGCGAGCGGGCGGGTCACCTGGTGGTAAGTCGCCGCCCTTGGACACCAGCAACACATAGTGTTACTGTTGCGTTGCCAACCTTTAAGAGGTAGGGGGATAGGAAAGGATGGGGAAGGGAGTGGGTACCTCTCTCACCGAACGAAACGCGGCATGAACCACTTTACGTCGATCTTCTGAGAGGCCGTGTTATTTCACCGGTCGAGCCGGCCCATTCATGCAGCGAATTGCTTGGCTCTACCACTGTTAGTAGTAGTAGTGACGATACTTTCATTACAGATAGCTGATGCATTTAGGAGAGTAAGATACATATTAATAAAATGATAAAAGTTCACGCATTTTTCTACCCGAAGGTATAGACAGCGGCTGGTGAAGACTCGAGTCGCCGAATCGTTACGTTATTGTCTTAAACGGAATAATTGGCGAACCTATATACACCGAGCACAAAGTTGTCAGTCACTAGTATTTATCACACATCTTCCGAAGAAAATCTGAGAAATCATTCGATTCGCAATCGAGCCCAGGACTTACTGATCAGAAGCTGAGAGATTGATCACTATACCGTACCTGGACTAGTAATTACATACTTCACGCCAAACCTATTGCGGGGTTGGCAGAGACTACAGATCGCTATTAGGCACGGTTCTTACACACCTCACTCACTTCGTTGACTTTCATAACTAGGCTAATAATTAATTATAAATAGTTTAAATTGTAGTTTATAAAGTATTTTAATAAGTGTAAACAGTTCGCTTATTTTTATAAGTCTAAATAAAATTCATTTCATGATTGACATATCATTATCAACACGTGGTTTGGCATAGTTAGCAAGTTCAAAAATACTCAAACATTTATCAATAGATTTAATATCAGTTCATCTGTGTTTTATAAATGGGATAAGATTGTTGAGATAGCTCTCTGGAGTCTGGAGTGGCTTACGTCACACACTCTCAAATCTTATGTCTACGAATGTGATGGGTCATTGTACCACTTATAGATATACCTATAGCTCTTCCACTTCGCGAGATTACTTCGTCCCATATATTGCCAGAAATCTGACGGTCTTACCCGATTTCGTCAGATGAGTAACGATTTTTGTTGCAAGTAGAATGTGGCTTTGCACTACGTTATTGTCAAGGTATTTTACCACATATGGGAGGGACTATACATCATATGACTATACACAGGGGTTTGGTGGTCAAGCACCCTGTTTCTAAATTTAGTAGTAGGCGGTGGGATCAATTCCTGCCTTATGACTTTTAGGAAATATTTTCGAATGTAATGTGTGATAAATATCGAAGATAGATATATGTATCATAATAGGCTCCGCCTATTCTAGTTAGGATGTGAAAAATCGGCGAGTAGAGGCGTAACAGACTCTGCCTACACCTTGGGGTAGAAAAGGGTGTAAATATCCTCCATAATGTCCAAGATATTATTATAATTGAAAAAAGAAAAAAGTTCCTTTATAAATGCCGTGTATGTCAGTGTATCACTGAATTAATTTTAAACGGCTGATTCGATTTAAAGGAAATTTTTATCCAATTTCTGTTCATATTGGGTAGATAGATTGTGAAACTATTTGCATTTATTTTCAATTTTATTAAAACAAATAGATATAACAAATGTATGAATAGCTAACAATTCTGTTCGGTTTTACACCAAAAATATTATATAACTGGACCCGTAGGACATAATATTATTTTCTTGTTTAAAAACTTTGCAAAAGCTATCAAGCTATAATTCTGTCTTCATAGTGTCACAATAATAAGCGTGAAATGATCTTGTCCTATTTAATATCCTCGCTGAGGGTCGACTTCTTACGCATAACTAAGTGTACTCCAGGAATTCGCTTAAGGGACTCGTCGCTAGTCGTGACAATTTTCTGTAATAATCTTTGGAATATTGCCTCTTAATGGGGACAAGAAATGAGGTTTTGATTTATTACATTACGTGTTTCAGTTAAATTATTATTCATCATATTTTCACGCTAGTAATACAAAAAGTTGTAAACAGATCTCCTTGGGTCATATAAAGTGCAGCTTTTAGACAGTTTGTTATTTTTTCTTAGCTGGGCTGGTTCTAAATGTAAGGATGATAATATTTTAACTCAAGATTCAGACACCAGTATAGACGTGCACAACTAGTCTATTTAGAAGTAACATACCTACGCAATATTTGTTTCATTTGGATATTTGAGCCACACAATTCGTTGTATGAATAGGCCAGCTGATCGGAAAAATACCAAGACCTCTCAGAATATTAAGTAAAGTGGTTGAGGCGTGTTTTGTTCGGTGAGTGAGGCCCACCGCCCGCTTCCCATTCTTACTAAACAATGTGATGAATCAAACCCTACTTTTTGCGCTAGTGGGCAGAAGCTAGTTATAACTAGAACCTTACCTACAAAATTTACTTCAGCCATGAGAATAATTTGGCCAGTATTATTGTCATCCAGCAGCTAACAACAGACTTAATAAACGTCGGGCTATATACGACACTCTATAAAGGAGAATTATTTCCCTTGTGGGAAATGGCAATTACAGCAATAAATATATTTACTTTGTTAGAGAGCATGAGACACTGTGTCAGCGTGAAAAACACCATAATTATTTTAATTCCCACTTGCACTGTGATACTAAATAAGATCCCAAATATACGGCTACTATTTCACATCTGAAGTGGTAGAGCCACGCAGTTCGCTGCACGAGTGAGCTGGCTCGACCGTGGAAATACCACGACTACTCAGAAAATCGACGTGGTTATCAAGAAGCTCATGCCGACGAATAAAGTTGCACTCCGACTGTTGGCCCCATAAATTTGTAAAAGATAACTGAAATAGAGATAAAAACTATAGGAGTATGAATATACTTATTTACGAATATATCACACTGAAATTAGTTCAGATTAGTAGCTTAATCGGAATCGAAATTTTTACTATCATAATCAGTCGAGGACGCACAATTCAATCTTAGACCTTTTCTTTAGACCAACTAGTTTGGCAATATTAGTAATCTGCTCAATATAATGATAGTTTAGGAGACTCTGTTCAGTCAGCATCTGATAAGCAATAAAGGTCACGCTTGCAGTTAAGGACCAAGCAAGAAAAATCTACAGATACAGCAAACAGGACTACATGCTAAATAACTTGCTGGATAAACAGAGAGATATGAGTAAGACACGATTCGTACTGATACTCTGAATTCAGTATCTATAAATAGATAAGTTAATTAATTTAGAAAAGAGCCTATTTCTCTAAAAGATTGGTAAAAGAAAGCTTTTAGTTTCTCCACACGTACACACACAGCCAAAATTCCAAGAAAATTAATTAGTTGTACGTGATTCGCAATTCCGCTTCGTGTTCGAAGCAGATCTACATTCTGTATCTGAAAGATTCAACAATTTAAGAAAAATATTTAGCATAAGCTTTAGAACTCCTTCTTCTTCTCTTAAGATATAGTTAAAGGAGTTTTCGGTCACCTTTCATACTATTTCATATAAAAAATAAATACATAGGTGGCAA
This sequence comes from Euproctis similis, assembly GCA_905147225.2. Lineage (NCBI taxonomy): Eukaryota > Metazoa > Arthropoda > Insecta > Lepidoptera > Erebidae > Euproctis > Euproctis similis. Next base: position 22,778,753 of record LR990106.1, read on the forward strand.
ATCTATTGCCACACCGGGCCCCTGTTCCATTTGGGACTTAAACACAACAGCGAGTCGAGACCACTGCCTACACCTTCGGGTATAAAAAGGTTATGTTTATGTATAATACATAGAAAAACACCCAGACGCCATACAAACATTCATGCTTGTCACAAACATTTGTACTCGGGTGGGTATCGCACCCGCCAACCTAGATTCCGCAGTTGATAGCTTTACCAATGCACCACGAGGCTTGTCTACAGCGTCAAAATGTTGTTTCATCTATAGACACATTAATTCTTCCCAGCTACGTCGCCCGTCCTGCTCTCATCCCGCTTCCGTGCCGATCTCGTCCAGATCAAGAAATATAGCCAGTTCGTTTCACGTAACAGACTTTTAAATTTGATTGTGTTTACAAAATTATCTTGGATGTTGTAAACACATAAATCCTCTTTTATTCTTTCCGAAGAACTCTATTTGAAATGAGACAGTTAAATGGATTCTTTTGTGGTGAAATGGAGAAATAGTAAAAAAAAATCACAGTTTCAGTATATAGATAGATAATTCTCGATAACTGCATAGTTGCTCACCGGTGCTGACAATGGACCAATTTCATGGGATACAAAATATCGCTCTTCTACTAGAGACATCACTTTTAACGTAAAGCCATGCAGTTGGCTGCATGAATGACCGAAAATCGCCGGAAAACATGGCTTTTATTCGGTGAAAGAGGTTTCCGAAGGTTCGTCTTTTTCCTTCTACCATACTCTTCGGTGGAGATATCAATAGGCTCGCTTGCAAAAAGAAATGGATACGACGTGTTATATCTTAGAAGTTGGCAATGTATCAAGACTAAGGGCATTAAATTATTACAAGACTCCTATTTTTTTGGCAAATATACAGTCCAGACTATAAGGGTAGATGTGCGGGTTTCTTACTATAAAAAATGAGTCTATTTGGCTGTTTGTCAAATAAGTTTCTGTATTGTAAATTTATCATATACCATATCAGATCATTATGATAATTTTAAGTTCATCTAGGCGGCTCATAAGTCGTCTGTAACAATAGGTTCCGCCACCTATTGCAATTCGGACCTAAACAATCGAGGAGTCAAGGCATAACAGTTACTGCCTGCGTCTTTGAGTACAAAGGTGTGAAGTTACATAAAATATATAAAGATATATATTATATTTATAACTTCGTATCGTATAAGCCATTGTAATTTATATTTAAATAAGCGATTCTTTTATCTTGTTGTAAATATTATTTTACCAAAATAATTTATTTTTCGTCTCGAGGGGATCTTGTGTTTAAATAAGCTTTTCAAATTATGAAACAATATATTTGTATATTACCAAAGCATGTACGAAAAGTAAATATGTACCTATAATGATTGAATTCAATTCATTGAAAAAAAAAAACAATTTAAATTTGCATTCATTGAGCTTTTTGCAGGTGGAGTGGAAGCAGGTCATTAGCGAACCACATCCACCTGCATTGCAGGAGAGATCGGATTATTGTCTGGCGCCTCTCAACTGATCTTTTGTTACTCTGTGCTGGTGGTGAAATGATTTAATTAAAACCTTGTTGGATTCTAGAGAAATCGTTAGCTTTTTCAGGTAAAACTGCTATTTGCTGAGGCAACTCAAAATTAATAGTTAAGTTATAAGTATACAGAAAAGATAATAAGGTTAGGATATAAAGTTTGTAATTAGTATGTATTGTTTTCAAATGCAAGAAATGCAAAAAGCAAGAGAAATGGGATTTTTCGCAAAAGTTTCAAATTCGTCAACATTAACACGCACACAAATTAAATGGTTGGCGATCTACGACAGTGCGCTTCAGCCGACATTTTTTGCCGCGCACGGCTCCTCTATGGAACCAATTGCCGGCAGAGGTATTTCCGGACTGATACGACTTAGGGACCTTCAAGAAACGAGCATACTCGCACCTAGAAGGCCGGCTACGCTGATTCGACACCCCTGGTGTTGCGGATGCCTATGGGTGGCGGTGGTCACTTTCCATCAGGTGCCCCGCACGCTCGTTTGCCCCTTTTTCTCATAAAAAAACATTTAGGGCGTTCATTTGTAACTTCATGTCTTTAACTACCGAGAGCCTTATTTTGTTTCCATTAAGATATGACAGACCCGCCCAAGAAGCAGGGTAGCAGTCCTGTTCGTAATCTGTTAAGTCATCAAAAAAGAATATTGAAACATCATAAATTTCCTTTTAAGAAGAAGGTCCTTCTATTTTTTTCCTCTTTGTACGAAACCAAAAAATCTCGAGAACTTCCAAAACAACAAGTGTGTAATCATTTTTATTGCAATTTAAAGTTTGACGCCGTTTTCCGTCAGCTTGGCGCGCGGCCAGCACTCCTACCGCTGACAAGAATCGTCAGGAAGCTGTTCTGGCTGCATGCTAGTAATTGCACCTGTTGACTTCATTGTCTACTGCATATGAAATATCAACCAGTGTAGGAATATTATGAATGCACCTGTATGAATACGAAAGGGTGCGGTTCTGAGCACCCTAGCTCTAAGCCATACATAAACGGACCGGTTCGACCGGTAAAATACCACGATCCCTCAAAATATCGGCGTAAGGTGACTTATTCCGCTTATATTCTCGTTCAGCAGTGGACAGATTTGGGCTGATGATGATGATGATGATTCTCCTACTTCCGAATGAGGGACTAAAAGTGGCTCTATTCCATCTTAAAGGTCGACAACCCGGCTATAACACTATCTTGTTGCAGCTGTTCATGAGCTGCGCTAGTCGCTAATCATCGGGCTTGCTCGTGTGCCCATATCCCATAATAAGCATAGTGTAATAGTCGTCTTAGTGGACCCGTGCTTCTGAATCAAGAGGTTGTGGGTTCGAAACCGGGCTCACATCAATGACATTTCGAAATTCTTTTCGGACGTTATGTGTGATAAATATTGTTGATTGACAACTTTATGCGCGTAATATGGCAATAGGTTTGCTACCTACTTGATTAGGGACATAAACATAACGGCGAGTCGAGGTCTAACAGCCGCTGCCTGCACCTTCGGGTTGAAAAAGACGTGAAGTTATTTTATATGTAATATTCGATTTAAAATCACGGTATTATGTCGTTTTTCTGCTAATACATTATCACCTTTCAAATGCAATAAGTAATTTATTTCCTAAAAGATTCCAATATAGATATTTCAGGAAAGATATCAGATATATATGAATTCATGTTAAAATGCTCTCTTTCATAACATATCACGTCGGGAACAGAATGTTTAGAATGTTTTATTACAAAGTTTCTCAAACTTTGCCAGTAAATCAGTTGAAGTGGCATACTTTAATTAATTAAAATATTTTTAATTTATATAACAGTTTTTATAACTAATTTTATTACTGCATGTTTGGTAAAGAATTCTTTAAAAATATTTCAACCGTTCAAACAACACCAATTCGAATTTTAATCATAATTTAACATCAATATGATCATTATTTAAGTAAATTAAAAAGTAAATACACTCGATATACGATATACCCGTTCATTTAAATTACCTACACGCGCTAAAGTTTGAGTAACACTGCTTTATTAATATTCATATGAATATTTTCGCATATATAGTCGACATAGCCACTTTGAGAGCTGAGAGTCTCATATGGAGGGCTTAGAGGAGTGGCAGTCTGGCAGACATATTGATACCTAGATACTTGAGCTTAGCGATAAGAGTTATGTTTAAAGAAACATGATATTTCTTACTGATATCAAAGTTTTATTATACTTATGATTAGACTTAAAATGACTTAAAAATGGTTTATAAGCTATTGTATCGCCTCGGTGGTCTGAACAGCCTGATTCTGAATAAGGAAGTAATGGGAATCCCGGCTTACATATATACGACTTCACGGTTTTCTTTTCGTAAAGTTATGTGTGACAAATATACATATATAGGTTCCGCTGCCTATTGCATTTGAAACAAAAAAGGCTTGAAGTAATTATATACGCTATTGTGGTAGGTACTAGGGCTCACGAGAGCCTTATGGCAGTAGTTAGGCGGGTCCGGCGGCTGCATAGAGATGGATTGGTTAGCAATCGAACCTAAAAGTTTTTGTGACTAACTTGTCTTTTTTGGGTGGTCCAGTGCTAGAGCACACGGCTTCTGATCCAGACGTCCTGGTTCGAATCCCGATACTGGCTCACACCAATGACTTTTCGAAATTGTTTTCGGAAGTTAAGTGTGATAAATATCGATGACTGAAAAACTTTGTGCCCGGTATGGCAATAGGATCGCCACCTATTCCATTTGGGACGTAAACATAACGGCAAGACGAGGCTTAACAGCCGCTGCCTACACCTTCGGGTAACAGAAGGCGTGACGTTTGTTGTCTTGTCCAATGTTCTTACCGGAAATAAAAAGAAAAAAAGATTTAAAAGGATAATAACAAATTTTATTTACACAATTAGTAAAAGTAATAAACTTCTACGAACTTTAAGGAAAATAGGCCGTTCCTATTTGGTGGTCAGTCACGGCCGCGCACATAAAACACGACTGGATTCCTCGTAATTCCGTTCCGTAATTGTTTCCGGGAAAATTGTTGTTTGTTTTTTAAAATAAACTAATCAATTTGTAAACAAATACATATTTTAATTTGTAAATATATCCTAAATAAGTACAATTAGAACCATTAAAAATTATATATATATTTTTTATCAGCGCATTATGTACCTACTTGTTGAAAAAGTATAATTATAATATCTTGGACACAAAACACACAGCGCACTCTAGTTCCGAGCTAAGCAACTAAATGCTTATATTATGAAAACGGAGATTAATACACATTTTTTTCTTTCTAAATACACATAAAACCACCCAGACACTATACAAACATAAATGCTTGTCATAAATATTTATAGTCGGGAGGGGATCGAATCCCCCAACCTTGATTCCACAGTCGATAGTTTTATCAATGCACCACGAACCACGAACACGTTATAAGTGTATATAATTTATAAGCTTTAGTGATGCCAACATTCAATCATAACCATCTCATTTTGCATGAGTTAGCAATCGAAAAATAAATAAACTATCCAGATTCGTGCTATAATAAATAATAAAGTAGGAACAAATTTGGATCACTTTATATTGGAACACAGAATAATTACGAGGGTAAATATTTAACGAACCAGAAAGTTTAATTGTAACTTTGCTAGTAAATTCCTTAACTCGCCCGCCCGGCCGGCCGCAGCGCGCTCACCACAGAAGGAGCGGTAGTTAGGTACCTACCTACCTACATATGTACTTAGCAAATCTCTGGCTTAATTGAAATGTTCCATTTGCCACTGCCGAACTAATACGGTTAAATAAAAATACATTTGGGTTAACTTTGGTCTTTTTATCCGACTGCGCTGGGTACGAGGTTGCATGTTTGGAGGCACCTATACTTTCAGTTCGTCATAGCCGTAAGACGCACGCCCAATGATTTCTCAAAATTGTTAGGGTCAAAATACACGCGTTTTTTGTTCAAGGGATTAGTTTTAATATTTAGTATTAAGTTAATTATACACATTGAAAAGCTTAAGATAAATAAATATAGGTGCACTTAATTTACGAAAGTAATGAAAATAATAATAAAAAACGTGATTAAAAAACAGCTTGTACTTTATACAGAGATTACTACCATATAATTGCCTATATAATCCATTTTTAGCTCATATAAAGTTGTCCAATGCCACCAGCAACGTATATTAGCTATATTGATCGCGGCTGAATAGCTCCGATACACGAGGTTATAACAAAACAATGAAAAAGAAATTATAGCTCCATAACATTTATTGCCATGATAAAATATACACCACTGTTGTTAGGTTGTTACTTTTACAATTATGGTAAATCCGACCATCAAAAAGTGATTAGTTATCTGTGAGATGAAGAAAGATAAAACAATAATGAATATTAGGAATATCAACGTAGTTACGAGTAAAATAAATTATGTTGGGAAATACTTAATATAGATTGATTGACTAAGGAGATAAATAGTGCATAAACGGAAGGCTGTAGGAGTCGAGGACGGCCACGACACACTTTTCATTATTAAAATGAGCCTTAAGAACCGATTACCATATTATATGATAAGAGTTTTAAAAGTTGAAGCGAGTGAGGTGTGGAATTGTCCTTTATGGCGCTCTGTTATTTATGCCTAATCCGCTGGGAAATTGGCGGGAATTAACGTATATTTGTAATTAATTGTTTGAATTAGTTTTGACTTGTTTGATGGCTGAAGTTAACTTTTAATTATTTTTTTGAGAATTTTCGTTCACCACTATATAAGGCACGTCTACATATCGGGGCTAGAGCAGAGCGAGATTTTTCTCTTTCGTAATACAGTAGCCTACCATTATAGTTACTATCCATAGTCATCTTTGTCGGTCCAACCATACAAACTTTCTGATAGTAGTCTTAGCACTCATCTGGTAACCATAGTCTAGCGTACTGACGTTACGGTTTGGTCTGTGGTCTCAAGTTTAAATCCCCACGATTACTCCTACAATTTATTATTTTTCTAAGTTATACCATGACAAAAGGGTATTGTTTCCAAAAAACATAACACTTAAGCCCGAATACTGAACCGCCACTCAAATATATAAGCGCTACTTAAGTGTATAAGTAGCTGTCACAATAGACAGAATACGTGAAATTTGAGCAGAAAGTAGCACTTTATTGATTGTCAGATTTGAGTGGCAGTTCAGTATTAGGGCATTAGAGCAGTGTTACACATGCTCATTATTTAGCATGTGTGTACAGACCTTCAGCATGCTAGTTTCGAGCATGCTCGAAAATCGACAGCCATGCTAATATCGACCATATATATTCAGGAGCATGGTTGAAAATAGAATGCTCATTGACAGCAAATGACATAAGCATGTTCATAATGAGCATGCTCTTTATTAGCATGTGTAACAGTACCCTTAATCCCAATTTCAACGTGGTTTTAGAGTATTTAACTAGTTGTTGCATGTAAAACATTGGGTTTTGAAACTAATTACGTTTCTAGAACACTATCTCTAGTCCTGAATCTAATCCAGACTAGATTTAATGCTTTAAAATATGCGAGCAGACGTTGTGTTTATTTTACACTGAATTATTTGTTGAAATTGCATTGCTATTAACGCGGTCTTGTATACAATTTGTGTTTTGCTGAATAATAAACATACATACATACATAACTTCACGCCAAATCCCTTGCGAGGTAGGCAGAAAGTACAGAGCGCCATAAGCCACGATTCTTACACACCGCACTCGCTTTTTTGACTTTCATAACTCTTATCATGCACGCTCGTTGATTTTTAAGGCTCTTAACATCATCTACCTGAAGAACTCGTTCTATTTGGTCATGGAAGATGTGTCGTGTTATTCATTCCTAGGGTATTTAGGAGCTCAGTGCATGTGTATCAAATAATAATGCCAACAGATTATATCATAGAATATATTAGTTAACTAATTTATACATGACCTTTTCTTTAGCTCCTTTGTCCATCGCTCCACATCAGACTTCTGTTCATATTTTAATTCTCAATGATACGCGTGATAATCTTGTTATTCTCTTTTGGTATTTTACACAACCTCTCGACATTAAAGTCATCATCTCAATCATCTTTTTTATTCATTGACATTCGAATCTTTTTAAATCAAAACGTAGGTATCTACTACTATGTAATGATTAGAATCGTGTTCATGACTAACTGTTTGTAACGACGACCTACGCGTGGTAAACTATATCTATAGACATAATATGCTTCTGATAAAATAATATATAATAATATCTTGGACACAAATCACACAGCGCCCTCCAGTTCCAAACTAAGCAACTAAATGCTTGTGTTATGGATACTAGATAACGGATACTAATACATACATACTATTCTTTTGTAAATACATACTTATAATACATAGAAAAACACCCAGACGCCGCACAAATATTCATGTTTGTCACAAATATTTGTGCTCGGGTGGGAATCGAACCCCCGACCTCAGTGCTGCAGCCGGTAGTTTTACCAATTAGTTTCTGATGAAATAATTGATAATATTGTGGAAAAGTGTGTGTACTTATAGGTTTCAACTAAAATTGTCCAGTCTCACAATTCGCTACACAAATGGACCGGTGCGATCGGTAAAATACCACGACCTGTCTGATAGTCGACGTAGAGTGGATCATGTCGCGTTTCGTTCTGGTAGAGAGGTATCCGGAGGGGCAACCCCATTCTCCTGCCCATGCCCATTTACCTCTTTATTTTACCTTAAAGGTTGGCAACGAACTGTGACTCTCTAGGTATTGCAGATGTCCATGGGCTCTCTAGTCACTTGCGTCCAGATGACCCACTTGTTTGACGCCCCCCACTTGTTTGACTTCAACTTGAAGCTGCTACGCCCACCAGTCTCAAAGGTTCCTTTTATACATCTAAAATATCCATATTAATCTCTTTCTCACGTATACATTTCATTAGCTTATGTAGAATAGCTACATAAGCTAATGAAATGTATCGATCATGTTTGAAATTAAATATGCTTGATCAACATAAAGTTAACATAACATAATTCGCGCCTTTTGTTACCTGAAGGTGTAGGTAACGGCTGTTAAGCCTCGTCTCGCCGTAATGTTTACATCCCAAATGGAATAGATGGCGAACCTGTTGCCATACCGGGTACAAACTTTTTGAGTCATCGATATTTATCACACTTAACTTCCGAAAACAATTTCGAAAAGTCATTGGTGTGAGCCAGTATCAGGATTCGAACCCGCACCTCTGGATCAGAAGCCGTGTGCTCGACCACTGGACTACCGAGACTGCAATATAAATTTAATAATAATTATTGTGTCATACACACATAACTTCACGCCAACAACATTACTGGTTTGGTAGAGAGAACAGAGAGACTCCTGTATCTATCTCTACATTGATTAAAAAATACAATTGCCAGTATTGTAATGATTACATTATTCAAACTTGTTCGCAACAATAATTGTAATTTTCGTCATTTTCAATGTACAAAAAAATTGTTTATGCGATAGGAGGGGAACCAAGCAGGCGTGTCACCTGATGGTAAGTGACTAGCGCCGACCATGGACACCTGCAACTCATATAGTGTTACAGTTACGTTGCCGACCATTAAGGGAGAAGGATAGGAGATGATGGGAAAAGGAGCTTGGCTTTCGGGTACATCTCTCACCGAACGAAACGCGGCATGAGCCACTTTACGTCGATCTTCTTAGATGTCGTGGTATTTCACCGGTCGAGCTGGCCCATTCATGCAGTGAACTGCTTGGCTCCACCACTGTTAAAAACATCAGCGCCTCATTACACAAAGCGTGGCTTTCATAGCATACGCCTTTAAAAGCTTTTAACCACTTTGACCGTTCTATCTGACGCTTAACGAACTCTATCCTATATACCCAAATCTAGCCGTCTCCATAAATATTTAAAGGCTTTTAAGTACATAAATAATTTATTGAAACAGGGCAAGGATAGATGAGCGTGTATGCGTGACTTTTGAAAGTCGAGGAGGCGAATAATTATGGACTAAATGTTTTAGTGATATGGCACACAGTTTCTGTCTATCCCTCAAACGATTTGGTGTGAATGTATCCCGTGTACCGTTGTACTAGAATTTGAAGAAACTTTGTAATTATATAATCAATATTACCAATCCGTTCAAGAACAAGAGAACTATTAAAGTATGAATAATATCCAATATTGTTTGAAACATGAGTAACTCAAGACCCTTTCGATGAACCGTGAAGTCACGGCTTCTAACCATAATACAATACATAATATATTATATTATCAAGGCAATTAATAGATTGGAACAAGAGCAGAGTAGTTTGTGACATTACTTTTTAGTTTTTTTACTTATGACAAGGGGGGCATACGTGCAAGTGAGATACTCGGTTTGCGCTGCCCATGGATAGTTGCAACACCGGGTCACAGTTGCGTTGCAGGGCTTTAAGATGGATAGGACAATTTATGGGAAGGGAAAGGGTGTGGGACTATGGATCCCTCTGTCACCTAACGAAGCGCGACATAAGCCACAGTAAAGCCGGTCTATTGATTTGTGGATGGGCTATCCTCTGGATGGCACTACCAATTTTAAAAGTCATTGAAGAAAAATTTCATTTATTAGTTCATATTGTTTTTAATTGATGTCATCTAGGGTTTTTAATTCCACACGAAGAAAACAAACAGACAAAAAAAGTAAGAAGTTTCAAAACAAGCGACTAAGGGATTTGTCCTAGTGCCTACGATTTCTCTTATCATAAGTCTTGCCTTTTGAATTAAGATGTATCGAGTTCGAATCCTGTGTGATAAATATCGATAATTAAAAAGTCTGTACAATAAATATAGCGCTAGATTAAACCTACATTTTGGTATTAGGAGCGTACTTGACATTATTTTATGAAGCTCCATCCGTCTTCAATAATTTTTATCCCCATATATTAATAATATTTCGATTTTCCTTTTTGCGACATTTCCTTGCATATAAGTTTACTTACTCTACACAAAAGATAGATTAGGTAGGTAGTAAATATCTGCGATATTTTCCGAAAATGATGGACAATGACATATCTATCTATCAGTCTTCCTCCTTTTATAGAGATTCCATATTGCGGATGTGGCGAGCTAATTATGTAATTATAACTTCGAAAGTATTATACTATGACGTATAAAGTATTACGTTTTTCTTTCGGCAAACGGGAAAGTGGGTCAACTGATGGTAAGCAACTACTCACCGCCCATGAACTCCGTGGTGCGTTGCCGTCCTTTAAGCGATAGGAAGGGGAAAGGGTATCGGGCCTCAGGATACTTCTCGCACCGAACGAAACGCGGCACGAGCCACTTCACGCCGATATTCTGAGAGATCGTGCTATTTCACCAGTTGCGTCGGCCTAGTAGTGTCTTGTTGGACTAGGGTTGAGCTTCTGATTCCAGAAGTCTTAGGTCCTATTTCTGAATCTCACCAATAGTAGTTGTATGCGGAATATTATATCTAATATATAAAATTCTCGAGTCTAGATGTGCGTAATTGAACTCTTCCGAAACGGCTTGACCGATTCTCATGAAATTTTGTGTGCATATCGGGTAAGTCTGAGAAAAGGACAACATCTATTTTTCATCCCCCCAAATAATATTATATATTTTTTTTAATTTTTCGATATATTTCTGTTTCTTATTTTTTTTATAAAACGGTATACAAAAATACACACAACCCTAAATTTTCAACACCCTACGATCAACTCCTATTTTTTAAATTTTATTCTTCGGCAAGACAACGTTTGCCGAGTCAGCTAGTATTATTATATATTTCTACCTCAAAAAAGAATAGAAAAGTCATGAAATATTTCACAAATCTTTGCCGTACTTTAGGTAGTATACCATAAACTTGAGTTAAGGAATCGAGGCGAGGTAAAACCACGCATGGTCATGCACACAAAACTTCAGAATACATGAGACGCGGCCAAAATAACCAAGATAGATAAATATGTGTGTGTTATATTAAAAACAAGCCGCGCTAATAATATCTACTCTTGTGACAGTGTCGTCACTGTATTACGATTTCCAGCACAAGATATTTCAGCATTCCTTCTTATAATATCAAGTATGAGTATAAATAAGAAGAAATAAATTAACTACATTATTTACAATATATACAATTAAAAATCTAGCTGAAATCAAATTTCTCCGTATATCGGTCTACTGGCAGCATACCCAGAAGACTGGTCGCATTGCCGCGCTGAATGGCAATGCTAATCCCCTGTGCGAAGAATAGACCAGCCCTCTGGTCGCGAGATGCCTGAACCAATCTTTCTTAATTTACATTCAAATAATTTATTCATATTACATGTCTACACCTACAACTATTTAGTTCTCTATGAACAGACTTTAATCTCATTTATTTATAGCGCACTTTCTTCATGACCGTAAGAATTCAGCCGCTGTCTACACTTTCAGCAAGAAAAAATCGTAAATAAAATCACAGATATACGGATAATAAAGTAATCCACACCATTCGTTTAGTTAAAACGAATTTAAAGACATCACTCATGCTAAAATCCTCGGAGCTTTTTAAATAAACATTAGTTCATACGTTCTAAAAACATGACGCTCTATTTTTTTGAGTTGAGTAGTTAATAACATGAAAAAAAAACCGAAGGAAATTCCGATCGCACGATTTCTGATTCAGAAGCAGGAAGCTCTACTACTAGACCATCGAGACTTTCATATTACAAAAAAGTTCTTCTCATGAGTTTATTTGTGAACACATAACGGCGCACTAGTTGCTGCTTTCTTATGAACTAACTTCAATTTAGCTGTCATTCTAAACATAATACCAATTTCGTATGTGGGTCAGTAATGGCATCTATGTATAAATATAACTTGCTATATAAATATATTTCCAACTTTATCCGAAAACAATACACCGCCTACAGTTTGCGGGTCTATATATATTTATACATTGTAGTAGCTATATTAAAATTTAATGTTTGGGGATGCTGCAGTCTTAGAATAGAACATAATATAAATAACATCTACTATATTACTAGCTGAAGAGTTAGTTTCTCAGAAACTACTTTTAGCAGTGGTAGAGCCAAGCAGCTCGCTGCATGAATGGGCCGGCTCGACCGGTGAAATACAACGACCTCTCAGAAGATCGACGTAAAGTGACTCATGCCGCGTTTCGTTCGGTGATAGAGGCTCATCCCCTTCCCCATCCTTTCCTATCCTACTACTTTAAAGGTCGGCAACGCAACTGTAACACTATATGTGTTACTGGTGTCCATGGGCTGCGCTGGCAATTTACCATCAGGTGACACGCCTGCTCGTTTGCCCTCCTATCCTATAAAAAATACTTATTCAAATTAAAAAAATATTTTTGTGTTGGCTAGTACATTTATAATGTTTTCCGTTTCATATCATCATGCTATGATCAATAAGTGCGGAGCACTAATCTTTTTTGTGGTAGAAGTATCAGTCAGCTAGTGAAATTTTTAGTAGCAGTGTAATTATAAGCAGGAATCAGTCGTTGAAAATACGAATTTGCAAGGCAACGCTTAAGCTGGCTGGAATTAACAATTTCCACCACTGCTGGCGTATTATGAACTCATAATACGCCAGCAGTGGTGTAAATTGTGCAAGGGGGTTTCAATCCTGCACTATGTTAATAATTATTTGAAAAGTCATTCCAGAGTTGTATGTCTGAATATTTATCAAAGATTTTAGAATACTATCTTTTGCGGTCAAATATTTATTTTAGCTACCACGAACAGCGTCTCTGAGGCTTTCCTGCATGAGGGTCGTGAAGGAAATAGGAGTGTTGTCATCATTTCCCCTTCCAGAAAATGAAGACCTATTATAATTTTATTTTATTTATTCATATAAGCGTAGAAATTAATTTTGAGTCAGAATTTCAGGTGGTCTTTTGATCCTTTTTCATTTTAAATAATCATAACTAAAGGAATAAACAAGTATTTATTTCTGATGAACAGGTCAAAAATATAGTGGATTAAATTTATAAAAATATTAATGGAAATGCATTATCGTATGAGTGAATACTTTCATTGGGACTCGTCAATATAAAAACATTATTTATTCTGTTTGTTGCACCATTATCTGTTTGATACTACAATCCAAAGCTGAAATAATCTAGTGTCGCTTCAGAATTGCTTTTGATTCGTTTTATTTAAGTATGTACATATTTATATAAATACCATGACAACTGACGATGACAATTAACATGACCCTACTTAGTTACTTTTGACCATTAACGTGTTTTACTTGGCGATTCTTTTCATGAAAGTATCATGATCCCAAAAGTTGGAAAGCACCTACAATGGAAAATTTCTAAACAACTTCAGATAAAATTTAAACACTCTAAAGCATATAAATTCAAACATATGTAAGGGACGAATAATATAAAGATTTAAAGAAAGATTTCATGACATTTTTTTGTTGCTATGTACCTAACCACGATGCGTGATAGTGCATTACAGACAGGCAGCTATTCGTCTTTCAATAATCACGTTCTGGTTGGGTCTAGTTGAGTTACAACTCGACTTTTTTTTAACACTATTTTTCAGATTATTCCTATAAATAATTACGCTAATTTTTTATCAATACGATGATTTTAGATCTCTTAAAAGATTTCGAATCTTTTAAGAGATTTCAAGTTATATCTCGCACGAGAGATTTCGACTTTATGTCCAGTCTCAAGTATGTTTCTTGGTAAATTAAACGAAATATAAATAACAGTCGAGCTATTCTCGAGGAGGAAGGAAGTATTCTTAAAACTTGGAAAATGTATTCCGAGCGCTCAGCGAAAACTTTTCTGCAAGCGGTGCTTTTTTTTTAAATTTATACCTTAAGTGGGTGCTACTCCACACGGTACAACTAGATTTGAATTTAACTGAACTTCTTGAATTCAACTAAATTCTAACACAGATTGCTTAATGTAGAATAGAGATAGAAAGAATAAAGATTTTTCAAAATATTTTCATACCACCACAGGTAAATGCCCCATTGCATAGGTGGCGAACCCGTGGCAATAGAATCGATAACAACTTGTTAGTAGTGGACATTATCACAGATACTTAACATGAGAATGATCATTGGTATGTATCTAGATTCAAAATTGAGACCTCCCATGCAGAAGCCGGTGTGTCACTATACTGTTGAGACTACAACACAATTACCGTAATTTTATAAATACAAAATAGTCTCGGTGGTCCAGTGGTAGAGCACACGGCTTCTGATACAGAGGTTCGAATCCTGACACTGGCTCACACCAATGACTTTACGAAATTGTTTTCGGAAGTTATGTGTGATAAATATCGATGACTGAAAACCTTGTGCCCGGTATGGCAATAGGTTCGCCACCTATTCCATTTGGGACGTAAACATAACGGCGAGACGAGGCTTAACAGCCGCTGCCTACACCTTCGGGTAACAAAAGGCGTGAAGTTATGTTATGTGTTTATAAATACATATATTCGCGTAAAATATAATTAAGTACCTAACAAAGTTAAATTTCCATTTCGGTTCTCAAAGATAAGAGTTTATTAATTAGTTTTTAGGATTTATAAATTTGAACCACAAAAAAACTTTGTTTATTGTTTATAACAGAAGCTTGTTTGTTTTAAGTAATAAATTTGTGGCAAAGTAGACTTATTTTTAATATTTGTTTTAAATTATTTTAATGTTATCGTTTCAATATGAAAAGGTGCCAGAATATTTATTTAAGTAAGTGGTAAAGCTAAAACTATATTTAGGTAATTCACTAACAACTAGCGATTTCCAGTGACGCCGTATTAATAAAATCGATTAAATAGTTAAAGTATCGATAAAATCGATTAAGTGTGGGTATTAATATCCAAGAATCTCTTCTCCCACTAGCTCTTCGAGACATGACACGAGAGATGGTTCAGATTAGTCCAAATTTAAACAAGATTATATATAAACACTATTACACTCAAACTGGCACACAATTCATCATAACTCTAAGTTTTCACTCGTAAAAAAGAAAATAAATATAAAAATATATATGGCAACATATTGAATGGCGGGTTGCGTAACTAAATACTATTTTCAGTTGGCCCCAAAACCGTGAGCGCGGATCAATGAAGAGGCGTCGCCGCTGCCATCTAGCGTCGGGTAGCGGCCAACGACCTCTTAACACAAACTGCTGGTCTAGACATTCTAAAAATGTACTCGCTTGATCAATCACAGGCTTGCTTCTATTGTGTAATCTTATTTTATATGTGCATATTAACATTGTTACCCGGACGGTCACCTGCGGTTATTAAATATATAAAATAAACAAACAAACAAATTCGTAAACATTCTTAATACACATTATCGTTAATAAAAATCTTTGTATTTCTTGGCTTTTCAATTATTTTTAATGTGGGTACATAAAACCTTCTTCTATAGTCTGTTGAAGCTTTCACAAAATTGAATTGCAAATTTCCTTGCGTAGTTTTGTTGCGTTAAAAATGAATTATGTATCAGAATTGCACGTCTTGCAATAGAGCCTCACTGGAGCACATTTCCTAGAACCAACCAACTATTGATAAACACAATTATGAGTCAACTTTATGAACATGGATAACATTACAAAGTTGATGATTATTTAAAACAATAACACACACGTTGACGACAAAATTATTGCGGGTAGGCAGAGAAATTAGTTAATTACTTAGAATCTACAACGAGATGATATGAAACTGGGTCATTAAATAATTTCTTTTAATGTCAGGAAAAATATAGTATTTTGCTGGTTAGCACTTTGGTTATTGGTATATATATGAAAGTATTATAAATTTAACGACGCTAATTTTTTAAGGCTAGAAAGCCATTTCATGATTTACAGGACAGAGTAAGTAGATGATGTCAAAAGCCTCCACTCAGTGTACTCTGTGAAATATTTTGCCTACGTAATATTTCCACCGGCGACCTGCTATATTTTCACGAGTGACAAGTAGGCTGTTTATGAGGGCAGCATTATTAAAGCGACTCCATAGCAATATAAAGGGATTTTTGTCAATATATATTTCTGCTTAAATAAATGAAAACTGATTCTTACATTGTTTGATTATATGAACGTAACAATATTAATTTGGACAGATGTGATTGGTGTTTTATTTCTACCTTCGAAGTTATCGCTATATTTTTCACTATTTCGGATTCGGAAAATTCGGATTGTTTTTGTTTGGTTGAGTAGTTTTATATAGGTACATTTTAAGAATTTATAGTTATTGAATAATGTAGTATTAAATTATACTTTAATATAACAATAATAACTTGAACAAAATACACGGATCGTCTTCTAATGCCAAACTAAGCAACTAAATGGAAACTATGGAAACTAGATAACAGATACTTTTTTGTAATAAATATAAAAACACCCAGATGCCATACAAATGTTCATGCTTGTCATATATGTTTGTACTCGGGAGGGGGATCGAACCCGCCAACGGCGATTCTGGAGTCCATAGTTTTACCATTGCACCACGATACTTTTCAGTTACCTTTATAAAATTAACAACTACTCTTTTCTTTAGATGTGCTCTGATAATGCTCTGTCTGTAACAAAATTCTATTCCAGCCGTCTACAAACCAATAGTTTAGCTTTGCCTAATTCGTCAAACGATATTGATTGGAATATAAGACCCGGAGTTTTGTATTCCATATTAAGAAATGATAAACTCATCAAAGAAATTAGCATCACTCTAGGTATAACCGAGGATTGTTCATCAAATCATCGACCTGGTGATGTCAGAAAACCAGTTAGTTAATATGACTTCTTCAATAAAACACTGACTCATATACATAGGTGTTACGCGAACGTAGTTTGCAACATTACAAAGTACGGTGGTCGTAAAATCGATACTCTGACGATCACCGAGTCTCTGACGGAGTCACGAGAGAGAGGGACAGAGAGAGAGGAGGCTGCACTCCCTCCTCTCGTCGTTCCATTTCTCTCTGGAGCGTTGGGAATAATCAGCTGTCATTTTACGTAATTCGAATTATATCCCACTTCTTATTACTTTAAAATAAAATGTTTTACTATCGCTAACGTCTCGCTTGAAAATATTACTTTAAATAATTTAGATGTAAATTGTAGTATTCTTTCAGCTACATTTAGCTATAGGACATAGTTAAATTATTAACGCCATTTATAAACTTTGAAAGGCTGAACTGAATATGTAAACGGGGGGATGTTAACCACACTGTCAAGAAGTCTCGATTTCGAATCCTGGCATTCACCATGACTTAACGGAATTGTTTGTTTGTGAAAAATATTACTGACTGATAAAATTATGCCCGTTATAAAGCAGTTCGCTGCATGAATGGGCCGGCTCGACCGGTGAAATACCACCACCTATCAGAAGATCGACGTAAAGTGGCTCATGCCGCGTTTCGTTCGGTAAGAGAGGTACCCGGAGGCCCATCCCCCTTCCTCATCCCTTCCTATCCTACTCCTTTAAAGGTTGACAACGCAACTGTAACACTATATGTGTTGCATGTGTCCATGGGCGGCGTTGGTCACTTAACATCAGGTGACACGCCTGCCCGTTTACCCTCCTATCCCATAAATGAAAAAAAAAAGGTTTCGCCATACTTCCTTTTTCATAAATGTGTTAATTTAAAGAAAACGACTCGCATCATAAGCTTTATTTCAGTAATATTATTGTAGTATCAATATTTAAAGGATAACTTAATTATCATTAGACGATCGAGTCAGTACAACATTTATGGAGTTTGAAATGATACGAAGTCGTCTTTCAGTTGATATTTGTTCGTTAAAATATCTGAATAACTATTAAACAACAGTATTTGTGCAATAAACATTCACGTGACGTTATTAATGTACCGCTGTAACACATTCTCCTTACGTTCACAAAACTGCCAGAGTCTCCCCTCACTCCCACTATCTCCCACCGGGTGATAACCCTCAAACTCTATGGCACATCTGTTTAATCTCTAGTCACTTTACATAACATGAATGGTAGACTATCTTTAAAATGAGCAGATTAATTTACCTTGCGGTTTTGTTCGGGATTTTTAATGTATCTACTATAGTTTTAAAAATACAAAATACTTTCATAAACATAGCCGATAGTATATAATTGTGTTTTTGTGTTATGTATATGTTTTAGACTCAATTTATATAGCGCCATCTGGTTCCAAGCTAAGAAATTAAAGCTTATGATGGACTAGATGACATATAAATAAATTCTAAATAATGTATGGTCCAATACTTAAAATCCATATCGTATTCTGGTGAGTACCGAACCTGCTGACCACTGCCCAGTAACCTGTAGATACTACTAGCTACTGCAACCAATACGTCACTAAGAATGGAATCAGTTTATTTCATTTCAACAAGAAACTTGGAGAATCTTTGGATTTTCGTCTCAAGGGTCAGACATGAATGTTTGATACGAATAAACGTCTGTGGGCCTTGAAAATATCGATTCACTTGGAATTAAGGAAAAAATAGGGTACAGGGAATGTGGAAGGGTCAATAAAGGAAAAGATTTGGTGACTGAAGCGGAGCGGGGAGCGGTCACGGTGTTGACTGGAATTACAATTTGGAAATCAATTAAATTGTGCCTCATTTTTTAAATAATACATAAAAAATATATATTTTACACATCATTAGAGACCTTTAAAATCAGGAAAATCTGAAAATAAATACATACACTGGACTAACTTGTATATTATGGCAATGTTGTAAAATGATGTTGAAGTAAAACTAGTTCTTTTTTATTATTTAACGATCTTCTAATTGCTCAACACTTTATCCTTAGCTGCAATATACTTCCTAGTCAGGAGAACTTAATAAAGTAGTTCCTCCAAGTGTAGAACTAAATAATCTAATAATCCCCATTCCAGCGAGCTCTGGCAACTTCATTCACTGATACGAATACAACAATATAACCTTTAAAGGACCATGGGTTTTATGCAAGATTAAATTATAATCCAGATGGACTGCTCCATTAAAACTATTAATACTAGACTCTTTAAACTAGATTTGATATGGAGGACACTTGACTGTCATATAATATGTTAGTCATCGTCTTCTAGAATATTTCGCTTATAGACTACTTTTTCTTTGATAAGTGTACAGGGTATTATAGGACACCGTCTAGTCTATAACGGTGATAATAAGAACAAACAGCATAACTTCTCGCCATAGCATAACATAATAATGATGATTCAGATTTATTACAAGTACAGCCACTATCTATAAGAATTTGTTCAGTTTTAAGTTTACGCAGAGGTATGGGCTGAATAGAACACGACTTGACAGTCAACATGACACTAATGTCACAATAACGCTTGTTACTACCACGAAAAAACATATTTTTTTGCCGGATATAGTGGACATTTTTATTCACTTTGCCAAACTATAATTTATAAGTCCGCGACGTCTCCGCGTGTGCACACTACCCGTGTCGTGTTCTGTCGACTCATCTACCGCATTCCAATACATTGTTATTGGTACGGAAACATGCGCAACACAAATATTTGTGTCGTACGCCAATATGGCCACGCTCGCCTCACAGATTTCTATCTGGAACTGATTTATTGTGATGTTTGTTGACTTTACTAAAACGTTAAATCGGGTTCCTACTTTTTATAGTCATAGGACAATGAAAAGTTTTATCTAACTTGTATGTCAAGTTATTATTTTCTATATTACTAGCTGACCCGGTGAACTTTGTTGCGCATCAAAAGTAATTTTTACAGCGTTTGCAATTAAAGTGCTAAATCTCAAAAATTATCAATTTTTCTTTATTAAATAATGACAGCAGATGGCGACTTTGTTTTATGCTATGTAATGACTTATAATTATATACCATCCACGTATTATTTCTCTGTTTATATAGTTGAAACAAAATTATGTGACGAGTGAAGTTAGGGGACTTGTGAAACATGGAGTTAATATTAAGTCAATAAACCCCAAATGGAATGTAATTACTGTAAAGACTGTTCCCGTAACAAAGATTTCAGAAAAGAGATTCGTTTACATGAGTACCTACAGGTGATTCTAATAAAAACAATAGCGGTATCTTAGCTTTATTTACTTGAAAATACTGATGACAACTGTTAACTGAAATGGGCTTTCAATTGAGTTTATGTCAAGATCAAGAAGAATACATTTATAAAGATTATAACGACTTAAATTCTTATTTGCTCTTCCTATTACTATTACTAGTGTACTGATAGCGTGCCCTATATATTACAAGGGCTCAAAAAGTCGATGTGTCGAAGCATAAGTACCGCTGTAAACACCTAGGTGTAATAAAGGTGTAAAGTTTAGGTCTCCTTGTAATAGTTCACCAATACGAGCGGCATCGAAAAGTTTACAACGAAACGAAGGACCACAAATGATCCTTCGAACACCGTTAGAATAACCGTCCAAAAACTACGGTAAAAATCGGTAAATAATTCTTTCGCATTTTCCGGAATACATTCTCATCGTCGTGCTGACCGTTCGCGGCAGAAGTTATGTAACATAAAAATACCAATTTTCCCCAAATAATATATGTACAACGCGGCAACGTGGTGACCTAACAAATAAACTTCAATGTACATGCCGACGAAATGTGGAACGAAAGGGAAAAAAGGGTTTTCTGGGTATTCCCTTTGCTCCGTTTATTTACGACAGGATAAAGTGGCGTCAAGCTGTAACGTTCCAAGGCAGGGGTTCGGCGTGATTGTGATGCATCCCAGATCGTTTTAGATGTAAAGTCTAGAACACATTTCAAATAGGTATACAAATTTAATCAAACACTATTTTTTATGGGATAGGGAGGCAAACGAGCAAGCGTGTCACCTGATGGTAAACAACTAATGCCGCCCATGGACACTTGAACATTGCTGAAGTATAATAATGAATAGAAAAAGTATCGGAAGTGAGATGGACAGAAAAGAGTTGAAGGGGTTGGGCTTCCGGGTGCCTCGCTGACCGATGGAAACGCGACATGAACCAACCACTTTACGTCGATATTCCGAGAGGTCGTGTTATTTCACCGGTTGAGCCATTCATGCCGCTATCTGCGTGGCTTTACCACGCACTAACTCATACACTTTCGACATAAATTTTGTAATAAGACAATATCATTGGCAATTTTGTATTACAATGAATATTCATTGTATATAATTAATTAGAAATAGTACTTAATTGATAGTTTAATTAGTAACATTATTTCACCCCCTCAATACCTAATGGTGTAGGTAGCATAGATACTTACGTTTCATCGAATGAAATATAAGTGACGTGCACACTTTGTTTTTGCCATGAAGAATAAATAACACTTAATTCCATTAAACTCCTCTAAAATTCTTGGTCTCTATAACTCTGAAGACGGCAAGTAAATAAAGCAAATATCGCCTTATACTATTCTGCTAGACAAATTAAATTTTGTCAGACAAAAGACGGCGTGTTTGACAAATTACGTCAGAATATATTTTGCAATTTTGATTGAAAGTAAAGTGCAAAGTTTCGTTTGAGTTTTTTTTTCTTGACAGACTGTCACTTGTATTTGGGGTGAGCCATTACTTTGAACGATGTGCCTGATGTAATGTAATCTTGTGGTTAAATAATATCCTGGATTTAATTTTACCTTTCATACCAGTAATGTTTTCCTTTGGGATGGTACTTAAATTTTATTGTCATTTTAACAGAATTTAGTCTAAATTTTATTAGTAAATGGCACCTTAACTACCAAACATACGATAATCCCGGTAATAATTTCCCCTGGGATATTAATTCCATTTTAATGTGACTGAAACTGTTACGATGTTACTACAAGTACATAAACAAAGCCGTTGGCAAAAACTAGTCAGATATAAACCACACATAGATATCATTTAATTTTGATTTCATGACATGAAATGGTTACTTGGTCTAGTGGTTCTGCACCGTGGTTTTGATTCACAAGTCTGGTGTTCGAATACAAACCAATGACTCTTCGGATTTTTTTCATCAAAGTCTGATAAGAATCTTTATTGGTCTTATGGAATAGGTGCCAGATTATTCTCGTAATATTAGTAAAATGATCTTACTAAGTATGATTTAGTTAGATTCGATTGAGAAAATTCTAAAAAGAGTCTTTTACAGTAGAATTTAATCGAGGGGGAAAATCCAGAGTATCTGAAAATACTGACCAAACAACTGAAAATTTTTAAAGTCGTCATTAGAGAGTCTACCAAAGAGGGCTACTTAGAGCGGAGTTTTTATGCAACAACCAATACTTAAATGTTTATTTGTATTTTGTGACACCCAACATAATCTTTAATCTTCTGTTCCAGAAACAAGCCATGCTTGTACGTCAATTGGAGGAAGAATTAAGACTTCGTATGCGTCAGCCTGCACCTGAATTACAGCAACAGCTGGAAGCATTGTTTGCTGAGAATGAACATCTGCAGAGAGAGATTGCTATATTGAGAGATACTATTAAAGTGAGTAAGATTACATGTATATTATAATAACGCAACTACATAAATTCTCAGAAAGTTTCCATTTGGATACGCAGCAACCTGAATATCACAAAATATAACCCTAACACCCTTCACGCGCGTTGATTTTTATGGCTTCAAACGTCTTCTACTGTGTGTGTTCCCCTCCTTCGCCTCCTATATTCTTCTCTCTTCGCACTGTTTATTTCTTAATCTTTCTTTTATGTTATATTCTCTTTACCTACCTTAATAACGGGAGCATGACGTTCTTTGCTTTGAAATCAATAGTCTTTCAGTCCGACTCTTAATATTAATAAACTATTGTCTCGCTAACCAGCTGCGGTTTTATTTGGACGAATTCTACATACCGTGCTACTGTAAACTCAATCGGTAGATGTGAATCATACTTTTTGGCACATGTCATTCATCATTCAGTTGCAATATTAAATTGAATGTCACATTTTATTTATCTATGTTTGAATTTTACCTACACTGGAATTTGGATATATTAGAACAGTATATTAGAACACCCAAAATGAACAACCTATATCTGGAATATATTTTTGTTCAACATTTTCTTACATATTGATATATTTATTTATTTTTGGGATCGGATTTTTTATCAGATTCATTGGATAGACCGCATATTACTGTGCCAAATTTTGTTATTCATCATCAGCCTTTGATTTCCACTGTTGGCCATATACTTCCTCCTTGAAACGCCTCATCTCACAGCCCTGTGTGGCTCCCAGATTATCACTCCACCTAGTGGAGAGACGTCCTACTCTAAGTTCATGGTCGCCACTCGAGAACCTTTTTCCCCCAACGGTTATCGGCTCGTCGAGTGATGCGTCTGCTTCGGTGCGTCGTATTACGGTTTTTGTCTTGCAAGGAGATTCCCAACATAGCAGGCTAAGTGACTTTGAGACTTTGTGACTTTTTACTATCATTCTGATTCAAACTTGAGACATAATCCAATCCATGCTTTTCCTTTCTTTCGACGCTGGATTTTACATCCGCGTCCCACCAGGCATCACCTCTCAGAATCTTATGTCTCTTTGCACAACCACATACTTCTTTTGCACTATCCACTATACTTTCTTTCATTCTTTCCCAGCATTCTTCAACACCTAAGTCAGAAAGACTCGCGTCATTGAGTCTTTTGCTGACTAGGTCTACATACATACTCCGTACACTTTCATCTTCTAATTTCTCACAATTTATCCTTTCAAGCTCTCCGAAATGGGTACGCACTCGCCAGTGCCTCCATTTCTTGAATAGGCCCACGAAGCGCCTTACCACCAGGTAGTGGTCCGTATCAAGAGTGGGGCCTCTGTAGGCTCTTGTATCTCGTAGAGTATTTCGGAGACGACTATCTACCAAAATCAAATCAATCATACTCTTTTGATCATTCCGTCTCCACGTATACGTGTGAATATCTTTATTACGGAATAATGTGTTAGACACAAGGAGGTTCCGTTCCAAGCACACGTCCAAGATCGGCTAACTAGCATCATTCACTCTTTTGACACCATTCGGACTAAGGACAGCCTCAAGGCCATCTCTCTTGGTTCCAACCCATCCATTAAGATCACCACACAGAATTATCCTTTCATTTCCTTCAACCAAATCCGGAATATCCCTAATAGTTTCCCAAAACTCCTCGAGTTCATCGGTTCATCGGGGATCGGCGGAGCTGACCGGAGCATAGGCTGCTACCAGGAAGACCCGCGTGATCCCCAGTTTTATACGAACCCAAAGGTGTCTTGGACCTACCAGCTCATAGTCTTTCACTCCAGAAGCAAAGCGAGAGGAGAGAACGACCCCCACACCCCTGGCACGGACGTCCAGGTCCACTCCGGACCATAGGGCAACCATCCCACCAGGGACAGGCCTCGTCTTCAGCCTCATTCCCCTTCCACTTCGTCTCCGTCAAACACAAGGCATCCAGGCATCTCTCATTTATTACATCCATCATCTCATTCATCTTTCTTGTCATACTACCTCTAACATTCCACGTGCCTATACGGCACTCCCCTCTCCTCGCCCGCCCGGTTTGGCGCTGCGTGAAGGGTGGCGGCCCCCTTCGCCACATGCGCATGCACGTGCAGCCGCACCGACAGGGGGTAATCCGTGCCCGTCGCTGTCGGGGCACGCCCTAGCAGCCAGCGCGGCTGCGTTCGATTCGGTCAAGATTGCGTCCCTCTGAGACGGCAGGGATCGCGACGTGCACGCTTTTGACATGAGCCCCTAAATCTATTTTCTGATCTGCTTTTTCTTATGTATTTAAAGATCGTAAAGATCTTAGATCAATTAAAAATCTAAAGCGAAACAAAATTAAATAACCTTTAAATGGAAAAGGAAATGTACGAAGAAACAGATTTGCGCTCAGCTTTTATTGGATTAAATAATAAAGCTAGAAAACTCACCTGACGTAATGGGGAACTTGTTATACATTTTAACGGAACAATTTCTAAACAGGAATTAGAACTGAGAATCGAAACACAGAAGCAAACGCTCCAGGCAAGAGATGAAAGCATCAAAAAATTACTCGAAATGCTCCAGAACAAAGGAATGGGTACGTAAATTTATTTTTATAATAACAATAATGTCTTGGACACGAATCACACAATGTCTCAAGCTCGACCGAGGCTTGTACTACATAACTAATATAATATCACTTCACACACACATAGTTTTACAAATACATGCGAAAGTCTGTCAATATTTATAATTTATATAGATAAGAAGAAAATTGGAGAGAAGAACATTCCCTGGATTAGAAGTTTATTTATAAATGACGTCTTTAAGATAGAACGCACGATATTAGCGATGAAGCATATCCGTGAGATAATTCAGCTAGTTAATATGGAAAGATACTCAAGATATTATTAAAGGCCAAGAAAAATAAACTTTGATTTGATTGCTTCATGTAAAATTAGGTTATTTTTCAGGTAAAGAAGAAGAACGCCAAATGTTCCAACAGATGCAAGCAATGGCGCAAAAGCAGGTAATTATCTTATTGGTATATTTTTATTTTGAATGCATGTCCTATATAACAACAATTCCAATATGGCACTGTTATCAGACGGGTTGTTGGAAATGTTGTTATGGCCTCCGCTGATCTCTCCTATACTGTAGATGTATCTAGTGTTACTACTTGTATTTTGTGCACGTCACTGAGCTTCCTTATGTATTTATATATTTATTAGTATTGTGTAACACGTGGGCGTTTTATTTTGTGATACCTTCGTCATCGTTCACTGTTTCTGTTAGTATTGCTCTTGATAGTGGTTCATTTCATTCATTTCTTGAGTCTTTAAGCCGAATGTGACTGTCTCGATGCCTTTATGTGTCTGATCGATCACATCCGTTAGCTTCATACAAATCTATATCAGAACTCGCTTTCTCACAACCACGGTCTTTCTATACCTTTCTGTGACACTGTCAAAGCTTGAATTCCGAGCACTTTTCACGTTTTCTTAATCCCCTTGCTCCCATTTATACATGTCAACGAATAAAATATACCACTTACATATTTCTCAAAATTTTACTTTTGTTCGACTGAATTCGGCCTAATTTATAAATCAAGATCAAAAATATATAGATAATACGAACACGTACACCAACAAAGTCACGACATTGCATGTTTAGCAGCTCATTATGTCCCCGACACATGAACCTTAGAGAAGACCGTCTCGTTTGACTCTTATTGGACATTCAGTTAAGCAATCATTGTTTTTAGAAGCAAAAAAATTTTATTAGTACCGCCTTCACTTGGGGCTGCGTGGAGTCGTGGGCGCATTGTGGGTCGTTTGCAGCGACCGTGCGGTTGGTTCGCCGTAGCAGAATCGCGTCTGACCGGCACGCAGCCCCAGCGAGGTGCGGACGAGACGCGTCGTCGGTCGTAGGTAGGTTGTATGAGCGGAGCCGCCGTCGGTGCTGGCGGCGGCGGGCGGCGGCGGCGGCTGACCGACTCGCCTGACTGGCAGGAGCTCAAGGCGACGGCAGACACGCTGCGGGCGCTGCAGGTGCAGCTGGAGCGCGCGCTGGCGGCAGCAGGCCTGCCAGGCGGCAGCGCAGGGGCCACGCTCACGGCGGTGCTGGAGACCAAGGAGGCCCGCATCGCCACGCTCGAGAGGCAGGTAGCGCTGCTCGAGAGCGAGGTGGCCGCGCTGGTCTCGCCGCCGCCGCCCTCGCTCGCGCCCTCGCACGCCTCGCTCTACGATAAAGCCGACCCTCCCTTCAAGAGACAAGTAAGTTTTCTGCTGAACGACGTGCGCGTGATGAAGGACGGCCGCACGAGCGCGCCGCCCCCGCCCCCGCGCACGCCGCGCCCCGCCCTGCGAGCGGCGCACTCGCCCTACTATAGTGCCACCACTCTGTGACGTCACCGACCACCGACCACTACCGTGTCAATTTCTCGCTTTAAGTCCGAACTTAGCCGAAATCGTCGCCGACTGTGTTGACTCGTTATATTTTTATGTAAACTTGTTCGTTGTTAAAGCTATTTTTTATTGAAATAAGAGGAATTATATTCTTGAAAGATATCGATTTAAATATTTTTGTTAAATAGGGCCTTATAGAAGCAGATATGATAAACTTAGATGTAATTGTATGGTTAGATGAAACATGTGAGGTTGATTACGTTGACACCAAATTTAACGATTTAGAGATAGACTGTTATAAAATAAAGACTGTTGAGTACGAACGCATCGAAAGATATAATTATTGTCCTCATAATAAAGTTTGTGTGAAACTCCTTGATTTATGATTTGATCATGTTGTGCTTTCGGTGTTGATCGCAAGTCATCAAATCCAAGAACCAGCTTCGTTCCCGTGCCATCCGCATCAACATCAACTAGTCTAGTTCATCACGACCCGACCTCTCTCATGTAGTGGTCATACTTCATCAGTCTTCTATTTCACAGTAACGGTAGATAAATGTATCACAACGTAGGCGCCCGTGCATTCAAACGATCTTCACTGTCGAACTAATTTTGATAACTGTTGCCATTAGTTCTTGAATGCCTGGAAAACTTTCTTCCTATATTTTACGGAGGCTTCAAACTTTCATATTTAATAGTATTTAGTATGGAAAGTTTTCCAGCTTTTAATGTCCATTTTATTATTAAAGTATTTCGTGATTTACCAAACGATTTTTTATTAAATATTTTTATAATCTAAGTCGTTTTATGCGTATTATGATTGCATGTCAGATATGAAAGTGTGAGATTAATCGAAATGTCTTCCGTGGCACTGCTCTTAAATCGTGTTCAATATTATAGTGCTGGAAACATTTCGTGCCATAATTATTATATTATATATCTACTCTTATGATTATTATCTATATATAAAATTAACATAATAAGCTTGCGTCGCTTGTCATCTAAGTATATCTACTAACCTCGGTATAGACGTCATCCAGTTTGAGATTACATAAGGTGATCATTTAATTGGTCAGTAATATTAAGTAGATTAAAGTTTTTTACATCAGTATCATTTTCGCCATCACTTATTGCCTAAGTAGATAGAGTTGTTTGGTTTATATATCTGGGTACAACTATTACTTATGTTCAACTAATCAAATCTTTGGATTTATCTAATTCTATATCGACTTTCTGATGGATCGTGGAATGATGAGCAGCTGGACGAATTCCGGTTGGAGATCCAAAGACGGGACCAGGAGATCCTTGCAATGGCTGCCAAGATGAAGGCTTTGGAGGAGCAGCATCAGGACTATCAGCGTCATATCGCTGTGTTGAAGGAGTCACTGTGCGCAAAAGAAGAACACTATAGTATGCTGCAGACTGACGTAAGTTATGTTCAAAATGTGGTATGATTTGAGATGCCCGTTTAATAGTGAGTTTTATATGGAGGAAGAGAGCAGCTTAAAAATAGGTATCACATATAATATTTGGCTATATAAAAATTTTTTGGTTAAGATTTATTGAATCAGTTTTAATAACTCGTTTATTAATTAAATCGGCATTCCAAAATCAATATACCGACAACTAGAAATGTCACACATAATGCTAGCTTCACCTTGTTTCTGCAGCACACAACACAAAATCACTAATTTCTTGACATGGAGGAAATAAGTGTTAATAAGAGTAAACACTGGACGCCATACACTGGACATACCTAATTACTAATTTTCTGTTAACCTCTATATAGAAACAGAAATACTACCATACACAGGTGGAAGAACTGAAGGCACGTTTGGATGAAAAGAGCAGGCTGGTGGATAAAAAGACGGCCGCAGCGTTAGCGGCGGCACACGAGCTCGCCGAATTAAGAGATCACTCCGAAATCAAGGATCGGAAGATCAACGTACTGCAGAGAAAGGTAAATTGTATGAAATGCTGGAGATAGGACTGTGGCTAGTTTAGAAATTATTAAGATAATTAAAATTCCATTATAATATCAAACTGACTCACGTCAGAATCTATTGAAAAGAAAATGGCTATTCCTTTATACTTATTGAATATTCTACAATTATATTACTTTAATTACAGTTGAATGAATGATTACGTACTTGAAATGAGGCTATTCCTTATTAATAATGGATAACTTTAGTATTACTGTATATAATTCTTTACTGTATGCGTGAGACTGAATTAGTACTATGTTATATAATATTAAATATATTTTATATCAAATAGTGGTATTCATTCTTATATCAAGGTAAAATACGTTCTTTAAATTTAGGTACAATAATTTAGGTACAGTTTTAGAATGTGCATCAACCCTGATTGTCAACTATCAACTATCTTTTGTTTAGTTATATAGAAAAGGTTCACAAATGCTTTGAGTATAGATGGAAAAATACATTTGCAACGTTAGTTGTCAGAACCAAACTCTGTATTATATTTAAAAAGAATCAAAAAGCTAATAATTATTTTGATCTCATCACTGTGAATACGATTAAAAATATATCAAGCACAAAGCTACTCAACATAAGTTTTATCTAACTTACTTTCAGTACTGTACCAGATTTTGAATGAATGCTCTTTGTTTGCGGTCACTCTTTCGTTTTTCGCGTTTTATTAAAAAGCTATAGGCTAACTATAAATGGTAAGTTTTCATTACACCCAGTTTTATTTGAACAGGGTGTAGTAATGAAAAGTTAGCATTGATTGAAGCAACTGATTTTACGTATATTTTTTGTCTACCCTAAACGTTACCTAAAATTTAATACAGTTCACAATTCCATCTATTTTGTATCAATTGTCTCCAATCCTATTTACACATATTAAACTATTATGCCAACTATATATTAAACAATATATGCAGCTGATTTCATTCGTTCAGTCGATTGCATTGATCCGGATTCCAATATGGAACAAACATCAAAGGAAAATCAGTCTCGGTTCCAATGGAGTCAAAGCTTCGAACATAATACATATCTCTATTTAAATTTTAATTCGCGTAATTCACATTGATTAATTACAACTATACTACTATTAACGGTTATTTCTCAATAAATCTTACATAAATAAAGCACTAACAGAATATATATTTTGAAAAAAATATATATGTAGAATATTTTGCTAAATTTATATATTGTGACTGTTATTAAAATATCTTTTTATTTGGTCCATGTTAAAATTGGACATTAAAAATTCATAAAATATAATAAGACTCATCGAGTGCGATGTATCAAAATCCTAAAAATAAAATATCCAATTGTGAGCAAAAATTTTAAAATTCCATTAGCTCCATCATTAAGTGAGTTTTCTATGTAGGACGTTGCCTATATATAGAATTGAAAAAAGTCTTTCTGTATTATATTCGTCAAAAATCTCTGGAAAATAAGTTATAGGTTATTAAGTATTAAGGTATAGGTTTCAAAGATTTTCGAGGTAAATTATTCAATAAATTATTTTGCTGTATGCGATTATTTATCTGGCAGGTCCATAACAATGAAATAATATTCTATCAAATTAATATTCATATTATTTTTGCCGTAAGTTATTTTTAATATTATGAGCAAAATGCTGTGAGAGCATAATAAATAAAGTTTAATATCATTAACAATACGAATACCTACATAAATTTAATCCGTAATCCTATTAATTATTACGTCCAGTATTTATGTTTGTTTGTCCTTATTATGGGTCTGTGTTTTTATTATTTTATATTTCCTTTACGTAAGATTATATTCTTTATAATTTCATTGAGTATTCGGTGAAAGTGTATTTTTATTTATTTTATATTCTTAATTTATTTTTTATTTATAGTTTTATGTAGTTGTGTTTTTTTTACAAGCTAGTGTTTGTGTTATGTATTTTTCATCTTGTTTTTTTAAGGTATGTGTTTATTTTATTTGTTTATCGTTTTAGTTCAATTTCATTGTTTTGCTTAAAACATAACTTTACATCATAACCTCGCGAATATTTTCAGATTGAAAATTTGGAAGATTTATTGAAGGAAAAAGATAACCAAGTGGACATGGCTAGAGCTAGACTCAACGCAATGCAAGCTCACCACTGTTCTTCAGAAGGCGCTCTTTCTTCGCTTGAGGAGGTAATAGGAGACAAAGAAAAACAGATTCAGCAATTACGAGAGCAAAGAGACAGAGCTGAACACGAGAAGAATGAAGAAAGGGAGCTCCATGAAAGAGAAATAGCTGAGTATAAAATGAAACTGCATGCACTGGAAAGTGAAGTTGAAAAACTTGGCGCTAGATTAGAAAGGGCTCAGGCAGAAAAAGATCGATTGGAGGCCAAATTAGAAAGCTCTCAATCAGAGCTAGGAAAGTCTAAAGCAGAGTTGGACAAAGCTGCTAGTGAAGTTGGTCGATCAGGAGCTGATTGGGAAGCCGCCAAACAACGCTTGGCAAGGCTTGAACTTGAAAATGAAAGGCTGAAACATGAACTGGAGCGATCTCAAACAACATTCGGCAGAAGTACGTTGACTACATCGCAAGAGCTAGATAGAGTACAGGAGAAAGCCGATAAGAGCGCTGCTGAATTAAGGCGCACTCTTGCAGAATTAAGAGTAACACAAGCAGATGCAGAAAGAGCCAGATCAGAAGCGAGTGGTTTGCAAGACAAATTAGAAAAGTCACAGGGCGAAGTGTATCGATTGAAGGCTAAGCTTGAAAATGCACAAACAGAACAAGATAGCCTTAAGGAAGAGTATGACCGGTGAGTATTTATTATTATTTGTAGAGCACTTATATTAATTCACACTTCATGCCTAAGTTTACATCGAACTGTACAACTTTACATCTATCACGGAGCTTATAAGTGAAATTAAGTAAGCGATAAGTTTTTAATTCTGAATGTTTTATTATGGTTAAACATTAATATGAACAAAATTTAGGTTATATATTCTGAAATAACATAATTTAATTATCTTTTTCATTGACAGAGTGCAATCTTCAATAAGTCGCCTTCATTCCGAACGTGACAAAGCTGTGGGTGAGCTAGATAAGGCTAGAGAAGAATTAGAACGAACTCAGGCTACTCTAGGCAAGGCTCAATTACAACAAGATAAACTACAAGCTGTGCTTGACGCCGCACATTCGGAAATCGATAAGCTTCAAGAGAAACTTGATAAATCAGCTACTGAAGTCAGAAAGGTAATTAGGATATGGTTACAAATATACAGCATTTTATGATTATACAATCATGATCAATGATTATGCCCCCGATATAGAATCGAAAGGCGAATTGGAGTAGTGGCTGTAATTGTTTATCCATCAAGTTGAATTTATGATTTCTTGCTATTTTTATCTCGTAGCATATTTAATTGTTAATATATTTTGAAATATTTCTTTTATACCTACAGTTGCAAGTAGATCGCGAGAAGCAGGCCTACGATTTCGAATCTCTACAATCACAGCTGGACAAAGCGCTGGGTCAAGCAGGTCGACTACAGAAGGAGAGAGACTCTGCACAACTGGATGCCGACAGATTCCATGATAAACACGAGAAAGCCCAGGTAATTACAGTTCAAGTGAATATATTAATTAGAAACTATGTACG
Organism: Euproctis similis; assembly: GCA_905147225.2. Taxonomy (NCBI): domain Eukaryota; kingdom Metazoa; phylum Arthropoda; class Insecta; order Lepidoptera; family Erebidae; genus Euproctis; species Euproctis similis. The sequence goes on from LR990106.1 coordinate 22,811,732, forward strand.
ACAGACCCAAACTGATTAAAAAAGTATTCTTACTAGTGAGAATTTGGTACACAATGCTTAATAAATAGGGCACATAAGATATACACATAAATATACACACTTAAAATAATTACATACATACATAAACTCACGTTAGTATCCCATTTGGGTAGGCTTTGGCTTTCCACAAACTACGATCCAGACATTCTTTCGCCTCATCCACAGTCATACATCTCATCATGTAATGCACCATTGGCTCTGTTACCAGCAGTTACTCTCCTTTCAATATCTTCCGTCTCTGGTAAAAAAATAAAATTATTATCTAAACTGAAAATAATTGCATCCATTAATTTTGCAATTACCGCTGCGTACACTTTCGTATATAAAGACATTAAGTTACAATTTACAAAAAATAGTAATACATAACGATAAATCAGAAATCAATTATTACAACTTGTGTTATAGAAATTTTAAATTAACTTTATTTCAAAAGTTGATACCGTCGCTGATTATATTTAACAGCCCACAACTATTTTTAAAATGGATTCTTTATCATTATAACTAACTCTTTTGCCTACCCACATACAATCAGCTGCTATCATTATTACGTTATAAGTGGAAGTATGATCTTGTTAATCTTGATTTAGTTGAGGCCAGATGGATAATGTAATCAGATTTAGCAGATTTTTTACTTATTTACAATCAATGATTACCATCTGTTCTCCATAATTAAACATATGATGCTATTATAAGATCAGTTCCCATATAATAATAATAATATCTTGGACACAAATCACACAGCGCCCTCCAGTTCCAAACTAAGCAACTAAATGCTTGTGCTATGGATACTAGATAACGGATACTAATACATATATACTTTTCTTTAGTAAATACATACTTATAATACATAGAAAAACATAGTCTTACTAATATAATAAATGAAAAGTGTGTAAAGATGTTTGGATGTTTGTCCCTCAATGGTAAAGCAATCGTTGATCACAATTATATGGAAATTGCAATAAAATCTTACCTAAAGAAAAATTACCGAGAATAATAGGCTAGGCCTTTCATATCTGAAATGGATTTTTCATTCGGTTATAATACTAGAATTTTACTGTTTTTTAAAGAAACTCATTGTAAACTTTGTCAATCATTTCTACTTCAATTATTAATATTTAGGGATAATCCCGGTAATGACATCCACTGGGATAATACTCGTAGTTTCATTATTGTGTCATTTAAATGATTTTTATTTAGTATATAGTCGCGGTGGTCCAGTGCTCGAGCACACGGCCTCTGAATCCAGAAGTCGTTGGTGCGAATCCTGGCTCACACCAATGACTTTTCGAAATTAATTTCGTAAGTTATGTGTGATAAATATCGATTACTAAAAACTTTGTGCCCGGTATGGCAATAGGTTCGCCACATATTCCTTTTGGGACGTAAACATAATGTCGAGTCGAGGCTTAACAGCCACCGCCTACACCTTCGGGTAGAAAAAGGCGTGAAGTTATGTAATATACTTTTTATTACATATTTTTATTTTAATATAACCATTTTAATAATATAATGTAATTTGACGTCATGTTTTAGACCGACGACGCTGGTTCTAACAATAAAATTTAAAATTAGTTAATGAGATATTCAAATAAAATATTGATTTAGTACCCATGTCTCGTTATTCATAGACAATGCATGTTTTTTTTTATTTTTTGATACTTTAAAAACTTACCGTAAGATTGTTACCTTCACTTTTGAGGAACCTTTTTTAATAAATGCTTTCTTTTCTCGATTTTCGTTATTCACCAAGAATATGATAATATTTTCGGTTCATGTTGCCTTCACAAAAACATAATGACATCACAAATTGCTTGTTAAATATAGATTAGGAACTTTCCTAGTACAACCAACTATACGAATACTCGTTGCTATAACTTTGTTCTAACGTTATAACCTGAAACTCCAAACAAAAATTGCCCAATACGTCATATTTCATATACAAGGTTACTGTGATGACGATGTTTAGGGTTGTCGTTAGTCGATCCACTGTTATCGGCTTTTGACAATATGCTAGAACAAACTATCACTATCCTTGTCAGCGAAGATCGGTTACCAGATGAATAGAGTCCTACAGACCAGTGATGATTAATTAATAATTATTGACCCTAGAAACATTTATATATTTATGTGGTTGTATAATGTTCAACTTATAAATTAATATGCCCCACCCGTCTCCGTCACCAACCTCCTATGAATATATCAGGATGAAATACATCATACATCTTCATTCTAAATTTCAGCCAAATCCGTTGGCCAATTTTCTAGAATCACGTACACGGCACGCAATCATAATACATATAGATACATTAATAACGCATAACATAACATAACTGTTAACAGAGGCTTTTAAGCCTCGTCTCGCCGTTATATTTACGCCCCAAATGGAAAAGGTGGCGGCCCTATTGCCATACCGAACACAAAGTTTTCAGTCATCGATATTTTTCACACAAAACTTCCGAAAAGTCATTGGTGTGAGCCAGTATGAGGATTCGAACCCGCGACCTCTAGATTTAGAAGCGGGTGCTTGTCCACTGGACCATCGAGACCTTCATTACCTACATTTACATAATGACACTAAATACCTACAGATTTATAATAATGTACTTCTAGATAGATAATTCGATGTACCTACAATCATGATACTTATATTTTCATTTATTGACTTATAAAGTTTTAAATCAAGGTTCATAATAAGTTATCGATGTTTTGAATTCTCTTGCAATCACTATTAGGTACCATCTGTCTAAAATACAATAACATAATGGACGGAGTATAGTATTTATAGTCAAGTTTTCCAAATTACATAGATTATTGAAATGTAAATATTAAAATGCCAATCAATAAAAGATGCTGTCGGAAATAAATGTATATCTCTTATATTAATAACTCATTCATTCTATTCGACTAAGCTAGCGCAAACGCAAACTGAATAAGGCCGCTACTATTCACTTCTTTATAAATCGATGTTTATCGATTTTAACTTTAATCTCTACACGTAAATCCTACTAATACTCACAGACGAGTTGTTTTCGATATAAAAGTACTAGAGTCCGACCGAAACTAGTTTTCCGGCCGAAACCGAAACCGAATGTTCGGCCGCCACTTCAGTTTCGGCCGAGACCGAAACCGAAACACACGTGTTCGCGTATAATATTCCATAAAATACTGAAATCTGATGCTTTTTTCCATTATTTTGTATCAATTAGAAGAGGAAATGAGAAAAAATGAGTATAAATAATAATTTTGTTGCAATCAAAAATATAACTTCACGCCTTTTTCTACCTGAAGGTGTAGGCAAAATGTTTACCAGACATAAAAAAGTAAAAAATATATATTATCCAATATTCAAATCGCTAATTGTTTTTGTTTAATGAAATACTAAGTATTGATATGTTGAGATTTTACTATTTAATACATTGTTTTGTATTTATTCTCATAAGAATCGTCAACCTCTTTTGAGATACTGCTTATCTAAATATAATCCTGTCCTTTTCCCACTTTCGGGTCGACACAGTATGTCATCTCATAGAACTATCCATGTTGACAAAAGATTTGGCTGCGATTTTATGACCGTCCGCCTGCCTGACGTAATCCTCCTTCGGAGTGTTTTCGTTGGTGGGATAGGAAAGGAGATGCAAGTGGAATGAGGAGGGGAGAGGGTTAGGCTTTGGGCCTCGAGATCCTTCCCTCACCAAGCAAAATGCGGCCTGAGCCACTTGACGCTGATATTCTCAGAGGTCGTGGTATTTAACCGGTCGGACCGGTCTATTCATGCAGCAAACTGCGTTGCTCTACCACTCATCTACATATATACATACATAACTTCACGCCAAATCCCTTGCGGGGTAGGCAGAGAGAACAAAGCATCAGATAGCACGATTCTTACACACCTCACCCGCTTCGGTCAGCGAGGGTCACTCCGCAGATTTTCACCAGAGTTTGGACACGTAGAAAGAATGATTTATGCAAGATTGACTAAGCAGATGTGCAGTATAGAAGCGGAAGGATGGAAAGTATGTGGTCGCCCTCATCGAGTCATGTTGGACTCGACATACTTTCCATAATCAAATTAAACGTGTCCTTAAGAAAGGTGATGCCAATAGTCTTAAAAACCAGCGAACATGTGTGACAATGTTGATTGAAAGTCAAAGAAGTAAGGGATGTAAGAATCGTGTCTAATGGCGCTCTGTTTTCTCTGCCTACCCCTTAAGACTATATAAAGATATGTAGGTATGTATGTACTATTACACTCTCAACAAAGTTAACCACGAGTCAAAATTAGTACTACAATATTTTCGGTTTCGGCAAAAGTTTCGGCCAAATTTGGTCGAAACCGAAACTTCCGCCGAAACTCGATTTTTGGCCGAAACCGAAACCAAACTTTCGGTCGGACACTAAAAAATACCATTAAACACTTATAGCATGTAGCACATACACTAAAACAACGGTAATTTCCATAATGTTATGTATTAGTATGTACTTACAAAATAACCTACCTACTTATTTCTAAGACTTTCGCGAATCTCACTCATAGATTAAAACAACTTTTAGGATTATATCGCGTTTATTTATTACTTATTTATATTTATTTTCCGACGTTCAACTTTTTGATTTTTATTTCCAAAAAGTGGGTGCTCTCTGTATCAATGAAAATAGCTTTTGAACAACTACCATCTTTTTGTTCATCACTCGTGAAAATGATCTCTGTAAAGATTTCGAAACGTCGGGAAATAAATATAAATAAGTAAAAAATAAATGCGATATAATCCTAAAAGTTGTTTTAATCTAAAACCTACCTACCCTCGACGGGCGAATGTTATCACTATCATCCTACTGAAATTTTAACTCATGAAATTAGTATACTAGTGAAACTAATAAAAAGATGAATTTCTTATCATGACTCCTAAATTTTATTAGAGAACAATATCCTATCCTATATTTTATGTAGACAACTAAAAACAGATACTTCAACTATGCTACAGATAATATCAATAGCTGCAAATTAGCTAATAGTCAGCTTAACCTCAAAGCCTTAATGCAAGTCTTAATCTCCTTGCAGGCATTGGTGGCCCGTATCCAAAAAGAACGCGATGCAGCCCTGGCTGAGGCGGCCAGTTGTCGTGAAAGAGCTGAAGCTGCAGCCGCTGCTGCTAATAGGGCAGCAAGAGATAGAGATAGTGCCGTAACAGAGCTTGACGTACTAAGGGAGCGGTGGGAGAAGGCTCATCAGCAACATCAAAAATTAACGGTAAAATGACTTTAGTTGTTAACAAAATATGTCTCAAAGGAACCATTTTATTTTTAGCCCAGTGATTTCAAAATATTTATTTTATGAGTTGAAGGAACCATGAGAAACCACCCTAATGGCGAATGTGTGAATACCATTTATATATAATTTATTATTTAGACCATATAATAAAACACTATATTAAATTTATTGCGCATTAATTCTTAATGAAGTTTAATACTGATTTCAGATGGAGAGAGATGACGCGATGACCGAATTGGAAATACTAAAAGAGAAACTTGACAAAGCTCTATATTCTACACAGAAGACTATCGAAGAGAAAGAGACCGCGCACAAAGAATATGAAAAAATGCTAGAAAAGTATGATAGGTACATCTTGTTTTGCTACGTTTTCATTTGGTAAAAGAAACGAGTAATCCTAGCCAATAAATATTTGAATATTGAAGAGCGCAGTTATTTAGTAAATGCATCTCAAAATTGCTAAATCATTTAAATGCTAGAAAAAGGAAGAGAGAAATCAACTGAAAATTAACAATTCACTTGTGGTAATGAAAATTTATGAAATAAAAAGTCAAATTGACCTATGTTTTCAAAACTTTATCGTTTTATAAACTTTAATAATATACATTTGTATATATGAACAGAAAAATACTCAATTTTTTTTACTGAATTTTAAGCGTGGTATATGTCGTCTTGTGTTGGTGGCGATGTTTGTGCTAGAATTTATGAAATCACAATTATTACCTTTCAACTAAACTTTTCTTATGGTTTTTACAGATCTCAAAATGAAATATATCGACTGCAAAATAAGATAGACATACTGGAAGCGGATAAAGATCGTATTGAACTAGAATTCGAAAAACAGGCGCACTTGGCAACTAAATCAAGAGAAGATCAACGAAAACTTCAAGATGAATTGGCTAGATTACAAGAAATGTATGACAGAGCATCTTTACAGCTCGGTCGTACAAAAGAGCAGGAAGAAAAGGCAAAGGAAGATATGGATAGATTAAGTGTAGACATCGAAATGGTCAGAGAGCGATACGAGAAGAGTCAAATCGAATTGCGAAGGCTCCAAGCCGAAAAAGAAAAGCTTGTTGCGGATAGTGAACGTCTTCAATTCGAATATGATAGAGCAATGACCCAGTGTGGTAAAGCACAGGCTTCCAATGAAAAAACTCAGGAGGAAATGGCTAGAGTACAAATAGAACTGGAGAAAATGTATGATAAACATGACAAGGTATCATCAGAACTTAGGAGGGTTCAAGCTGAATTGGATAAGGTAAAACAAGATGCCAGTGGTGCAAGAGAAGAAGCTGAAAGATATGCGACGCGATATGGAAAGTATCACGACGCAAAAGAAGAACATGAGCGTACTAAATTGGAAGTAGAAAGACTTCGTGCGCGATTGGAGAAGATGACAATAGACCTGGAGCGGGCGAGAAAGGCAGAGGAAGAAGCTGTTCGTCTCCGCTCGGAGCTCGAGCGTGTTGAAAGTGTCCGAGGTAAATACCAATTTGAACAAGACAAATGGACCAATGAAATTAATCGACTACAGGCTGAACTTGACAAATCTAGGGAACGCTACGAGTCATCACAGGCAGATATACAGCGTCTTCAGTCAGAAAAGGAGCAGGCTGAAACTAAATTCCATGAATTAAATATTCAGTTGGAATTATCTAAAGGAGAAGTGACGAAACTGAGTGCGGCATTAGAAAAGCAACGGACAGACTTAGAACGTGCTCATATTGAGTGCGAGAAATTCCGAGATCGTTGTGAAAAACTCAAACTGCGTTCCGAACAACTGGACAAGGATAATGAAAGACTTAAAGGGGAACTGCAACAAATCGAAAGGATGAAACTTCAAGCAGTCGCGGGTGACAAAGCGAGAACTGAAGATAGGTTAGAAATTGAGCGTCTCCGTGATAAGTTAGAAAAGGCAATTCAAGCAAGAGATTCAACAGAAATGGAGGCGGGACGTTTGGCTAAAGAGCTTGAGAAATCACAAATGCATCTTGCCAAATATCAAGAAACTAATGAAACAACGCGTGTTGAATATGACAGAATGACGAATGAGCTTGGAAGAATGCATGAACGTTTAGAGAGAACAATTTTGGAAATGCGCCAAATAGAACAAGAAAGAGATGCATTAAGAGCAGAAATTCAAAACAGTCGACGTAATTTGGAGCAACAACAGAGGACATTGGATCATCGAACACAAGAAACGCTAGTTAAACTGCAGCAAGAGTTAGCGCAGTCCGTACGAGATAGGGAAAAGATGGCATCTATATTAGAACAGAGAGATAAACAGGCAGACGCGATTGAAAAACAAATAGTCAAATTAGAAGCTGACACAAAACAACTGACTATTGAACGAGATCAATTAGTAGCACAATTAGAGAAGTCGCAAGATATGTTAGTCAACTTCCAGAGAGAACTGAATGCTTCAGAAGCTGAATTGCAGAAACAACGAGAAGAAGTACGACGGATGAAAGAAGAGCAGCGTAAGATGGCGCAAGATTCCGAGCGTGGAACAAAAAGTGTTATTGAAAATAGGGATAGAGAAATCGCCAAATTGCAACAACAAGTCCAAGCAGTCACTAAAGAGAAAGATACCATTAGACAGAGAGCAGAGAAAGCTGAAAAGGATGCACAAAAGATTGGAGAGATTGAAAAGTGGCGCGCAGTAGTTGAGCAAGAAAAATCGAAAGCAATTGCTGCGGAACGAGCATTAGCAGAGTGTCAACAACGTTTACAAGGTTTAGAGAAGCAGTACCATGCGCAGCAACAACAAATACAGCAGATGACTGCACGCGGAGGCGCGGATGTAAGAGAAGTGCAGAAGCAGTTAGAAGCAGCTCAAGCCGAAACACGTGCACATGCAGTGGAAAGAGAGAGATGTCAGGCGCAATTGGAGATGCTTGTTCAAGAATTGGAGAAAAGCCAGGTCAGTTGGAGGATAGCCCGGCGAGAGCGGAGTGGCGCGTAATGATTGAATCGAGTTTTCTTGCTAAATTATGTCAAATAACATAAATTATATCGGAAGTAAAAATAATAATCCTTCAGTAAAATTCTAAATATTAATACAAAATAGAATATATTAGCCGTAAATATTTTTTATGTGCTTAGAGAGCTTATAGGCTAACATAGAATTACTAGATCAAAACAACTTTTAGGATTATATCGCGTTTATTTATTACTTATTTATATTTATTTCCCGACGTTTCGAACTCTTTACAGAGAGATCATTTTCACGAGTGATGAACAAAAAGATGGTAGTTGTTCAAAAGCTATTTTCATTGATACAGAGAGCACCCACTTTTTGGAAATAAAAATCAAAAAGTTGATGTTAAAAATATGATTTTTACTATTGGTAACCCACATCAGACCATGAAAACAAAAGTTAAATACTTATTTATAAGATGTATTCACCAGTTGTTATTATTTAATTATTAGAAAATTATCTTATTTTTCTAAGTTGGTTGAAATCAAAGTATAACTATTATTAAATATTGATTGATTTTAAATTTATAGTTAAAGTATATACATATAAGTTATAAATAAACGTGATATAATCCTAAAAGTTGTTTTGATCTATGAGTGAGATTCGCGAAAGTCTTAGAAATAAATAGAATTACTACTTACTACCTAGAATACTCTTAAAATACGAAGCAATTAAATACATCCATTAGATTAACATGGCTTATGGGTATTCACTTATATTATTACTTAATAAAACTCTAAGTACCTCCAAAAAGTGTTTTTGATATCAGTTTAAATAATTACACAATATATAAATAATCCATATAACATTATTTAAATTAATAAAACAATTATTGTACTTCTTTTTATTTAAACTCGATTAAATCAACGCGGGTGAACGTTGTTGGCTTTCAATCATTGCACTGGATAGATACTTTTATCTTTTTGGATGTTCATATGTTTTTGTTCTGTCATCGCCGGTCATTGTTCTTGTATAGTGTCAGCATGTCATCCACGGCCCGCTGGGCATCCTCCAACCCCAACATTCGTATTTATTTTATTTGTTTCATCATCAATATAAGAAACTTTGAGAGTTCAACAAGTAAATTTGTTGCACTACATTTTCATTGCACAGAGAATGCCAAAACCCTAGATACTACCATACTACAGAATTATTAATTGATTGGAAATAGAGTTTAGTTATATGTTGCAAAGAGCAGATATAGATGACGAGCTATCGTCCTAAATTCTTGTATCCCGATAGTTAAAGAGATAAATGAGGGTTTATAGTCGGGTGAAATGTTAAGGTGTAATGTTACATACATAACTTCACGCCAAATCCTTTGCGGGGTAGGCAGAGAGAACAGAGCGCCATAAGGTGTAATGTTGAATAGTTAAAACGTAATTTTGTAGTATTGTAGTATAAATTCGTGTTGTGACATTACTATTCGAAGTGAAAATTATCATTCAATCTTATTGCCGTAAACTTCTCCGTAAATACTGCTATAATGAGATTGAAAATAAATTTCGGCTATTTCATGAAAAATGTGGAAGTGAATTTTGTTTTTGTTAATAATTTTATCTTTTTCAGCTAATTGTAATGTGCATTTTTGCGTTTGTTGTTCATAAAATAAATGTGATGTGAGCGGATACGGATACTTTTATCATTGTATTATTTGGCTGCAACTATGTGTAATATTTTTTTGCCGTTATGTGTAAAATAAACGTTGTGCTTTATGAATCTGCAATATTTCATGATAGCTTATTTTTTACAATTACTGTATTATTATTTGGTACTCGGTAAATTTATTATATATGATTCACAATTACTATTGGTAAAACGTTCCTTTTGGACAAACAATTGTAATTTAATTTAGGATCAAAATACTCAATTTTACATAATAATAGATAATCCTACTGAATGACTACTAGTTCTTAGTGACTACTAGTTGATTACTAGTTCTAGCGCGTTGTATTCTACGAATATCTCCCATAAATTGTTTGTCTATTTGGTATTTACGTTAACCAATTATTCATTAATCTTGTTCTCTAATATTGATTTATATAACAACAGCTCGACCTCCGCGAAGCGACGAAGAAACTACAGCAAGCGGGCGCGCAAAACGCCAAAGCTGGGGAAGATACAGCCCAAGCTAAAAAGCAATTGCAAGACGAATTTAAGAAGTTAGACGATGCAAGAAGACAATTTGAGGAGCAACGCAAAATGGTAGAAAACAAGAGAAAAGACGTGGAGGAAAAGGAGAAGGCGCTGGCGGAATTAGATCGACAATTGAAGAAGAGAAAAGAGCAAATGGACCAAATGGAAGCGTCTTTGAGGAAGGTATGCCTTACATTTTTGGGATTATTTTTTAATTTATAATATTTTTTGCTCTTGATCTCGGAAATGGTATTTTCATACCATTTTATTGCACTGTCGTACAAAAGCTACAAGGAACTATAAACAAGGAAACATTTTCTTTGGGGTTTTTTTAATGCACTAAATATTTTTAAAGCCTATTAATTTAAGTTAATTGTTAAAGGCCGGCGGCACAACAGCGGCAGTGACAGATCTGAACCGCAAGCTGACAGACACGCAGAAGGAGGCTGAACAACTGAAGAGTCAGCTGGATCAGAGCAAACAGGAGTCACAGCGCCTCACAGCCGATACTGAACGTCTGTTACAGTTAGTGCAGATGTCGCAGGAGGAGGCGGCGCAGAAAGAGAAGTCTATTATGGAACTGCAACAGTTAGTATCTGTCTTCTTTGTATCATAAACTTGAAATTTTAGTTTTAATTGAATAGTAGATATCAAATTAAAATTATTATTATATTATTATTTTTTGTGTCATATTCTAGGTCTGTTAGGAATCTTCAAGCCAAACTCAAAAGTCAGCAGCAAGCACAAGCACAAAAAGAAGAGGTAAGACTTTTATGTACATATAACATATATATAATGAATTGGTACTTCTGGTTCTCGGTCTCGTCACTTGGAGTAGATACTCCAAGAGACGAGACCGAGAACCAGAAGTACCAATATAGATATATATAATATCTGCCTGTATACCGTTTATTCATTCATCTGTATATTAACAAGCCTAATTTAAACACTAAAATGAAACTAATTCAGTGAAGTGAACTGAAAAGACCAAATTTTAGCGAATCAAACTATTCTAAATGAATGATATCGAATAAATTTTCGAGTACTTCTTATCCCTATGTCATTTTTATCGATGAAAAAACCGATCACGCTTAACCTTAAAATGAAAACGCTATACAGGTGTATAACGTTTTCATTCGGATATTTTCGGCTTTTTCGGATTTATTTTAGTCTCGATGGCGCAGTGGTCGAGCACACGGCTTCTGATCCAGAGGTCCGGGTTCGATTCCAGACACTGGCTCACACCAATGAGTTTTCGAAATTGTTTTCGGAAGTTATGTGTGATAAATATCGATGACTGAAAAACTTTGTGCCCGGTATGGCAATAGGTTCGCCACCTATTCCATTTGGGACGTAAACATAACGGCAAGACGAGGCTTAACAGCCGCTGCCTACACCTTCGGGTAAAAGGCGTGAAGTTATGTTATGTTATTATAGGCTTCAAAATACAGAGCAGTTACTGTTGAAAGATGACTAATCTTCTTCTAGTCTAACCTATTAACAAATTTAACAAATAACAATATTAATTAACAATATTATATATATTAATAATAACAAAATTATCATTTTTAATGAACAAAAACAGTGGAACATCGTTAAACAGAAATAATCCCGTCAACCTTAGCACCAATTTTTTATGTGAAATATCAGGGAATGTATTAATTTCTTCAGTTTGACGATCGTCTACTGTTTGAAATTAAATATAACTCATACATAACAAACTAACAATATTAACTTTTGTTTCATGCAGGCCGGACCCGCTGGCTTCCTCAAAAGCTTTTTCTAAGTTAGTCCATCGCACCAAGACTGTTGTTCATTTATTTGCTCTTTTCATTTACAAAAGAAATATATATATTTTTTCTTTAATTGTCCCACTAACGTCCAAGCGTCTACCAAAACCCACGTCTTCACTTTATATCAAATGAACAAGTAAGCTTTACAAACGCAATATCGTTATATGTAAAGTAAAAAATAAATAAATATTTATATATTCAATCTACAAAAGTGTTCAGATAATAAATGACCGAATGATCTCTTGTTTAGTTAATTAAAATAGTATGGAATACCGATCACTCCTCAAATCGTAAATTGTAAACAGCACACAATGACGATAATAATTATTAGTTTATAAATAAATAATTAATTTAAGTGATGTTTAATTGAATATACATGATGGAAATAATCGTGTTCAGCGGGAATTATTTATTTTAAGGTAATAAGAAATATTGCGTTACAATAATAATAATATGAATATTGTAAAACTGTTAAGCGAAAATTGTATCTAGATAGATCGAGTAAGTTGTCCATTAGTCAATGTTAATCAGCTTTCAACTTGTTATTGCGATTGGTAACTAATATTATATAAAACGACGAATCTATTTTGAAATTTCACTCGATTTTATTTTTACAGTTTATTTACATAAAAAGTGTTATGTTTTTTTTTTAAATTTAATAGACATTTATTTGTTCATATTGATTTATTTTTTTATTTCTTGTTTTTTTTCTGTATATATATAAATTTCAAAACCTTACGATAGGATCTGACGCGTGCAAGGCAGAGCGAAATAGCAACCATGATAGAACTTGAAAGGACTCTGGAACAGAAAGATTTAATCAATGCTAAGTTGCAAGAGAATAAATCGAGAGTGATCGATTTAGAAATAGAACTAAACGAATCGTCGATAATACTGTCGGAAGTTTTAAAAATGTCTGACGGTCCAGAATTGAGTGATATCAAAAGAAGTAAAAGCTTTTTCGAGTTGCAAAAGAGTGGTAAGGTAGCTGATAGGCTAGACAAATGCAGATACAGTAGGAGTGACAATGAATTAGATTTGCACTGTAGAGAGAAAGAATCGCCTAACATAAGTAAATTGACTAGAAAAATATCAGATATGATTAAAGAGATAGGGATTAAAAACTCCAAGATAATCGAACAACAGAGATGTATATCGATTCTTGAGGAAGCTTTAAGAGAAAACAATAATATAGCTGAATTTGAGCAATTATTAGCGGTTGTGAGAAGTAAAGATGAAAGAATAAATGAATTAGAACAAATAGTCAACAAGAAATGTGTAACAAATGTCAATGATTGTAAAGATAGAAGGATATTGGAACTGGAAGATGCATTAAAAGAATCCTTTATGATAGCGGCGGAAAGAGAGAAAGTTTTTTATGAAGAAGAGCAGAGGAGAATTGAAACCTTAAGAAAGGTAAGGTAAAAACATTTGGTTTTCAAATAAATAAGTATAACATTTTTTTTTATTGTTGATAATCGTTAAGTGAATGTAATAAAACTTGAATTAACTTGAACTTCTTGCCATTAAAGCGACTGGGCTATACAGTATAAAGATTTTGAAAAGGAGATTTATGTGTCACATGAATAATATTAGCGTAATTTTTGAAAATTATTTCACAATAGTTTTAAGAACCAAAAAGTGAGTGAGTGAAAGTAAAGCCCAAATAAAATAATTCCAACAAATATTGCAGATGAGTAAAATGGAGCAACGAATTCGTTCGTTACAAAATGCGTCAGCACTGAGCTGTGAAACTTGCTCGTCTGTGCTGAAGAGATTGAAACTGCTAGAAGATCAGTTAAACCACTGTCAGACTAACAGGGAACACGTGTTGCGAACACTGTCACATGTCATGTAAGTCATTAAAAAATCGGCAAGTCTTAAACTTAATTAATTAATTAAATTTAATAGCCAGTAAAATATGGAGCTAACTTTTACTAACATTTTTGAATTGTAATTTTTACATTCCTGTTTCTGAGTAAAATCTTTTACAATAGACTCTTGGATAAACTCTTTTATAAATATTTGTTGTCAAAAAAGTTTATTGTTTCATTTTACCACAGATATCAAAGGGTACGGGTGGGCTTTTTCACATTGCCGTTTCTTCTAACGTCTCTGTATTTCAGACAAGATGTTCTGGAAGGTGCTATTACTGAAAAAGACTCTCAAATAGCTGAGCTTGAGGTTAAAGGTGTATTGGACGAAATCGAGATGGTCAGATGTGACGCGCTCAGGAATGAGCGAGATAAACTGCTTAGTAGGCTAAAGACAGAGGTGAACATTATGTTTTGTTTGTTTTATCTTTCATTTTAATATAATTAATAAGTTTTTGCTTATGGGCTATGGAGAGATCCAGATCGAAAAATATCTGGATTATACCGACCAACATATACGGACTGCTTTTTTATAGTGTGTGTGTTTGTTTTGTATGTGTGATGTTTAGTAATACTCGTTTTAGAGTTGTTAGGTTTATAATCTAAACTTAAAATCAACTGTTCTCCTTTAATTTTCCCATTAACACGTGAAATGACTTGTTGGTCTAAAATTTTTTTCAGAACGAGAACATTTTACGACTGGGCCAAAGTACAATGGAATCCACCTCTGCAATCTCAGAAGGTTCATTGCCGAACCTCACTTTGGCGGACGACCTGTTACCAGTCACTGACGACAATGTAATTGTTTGGGTATACACATCATAGTATTGAGAATGAGGGTGCGAGCATGGTTTGATGCTTTAACCCTTTTACGGAGAAATCTTGTAGGATCTTCATTGCAAGGTAGGGTTATAAACTACTAAAATCAATTTCAACGAAATTTTTTCTTAGGTTATTTGGATACATTTCCATAATGGGTCTCAAATAGGTTAGTATATTTCAGATTGAGCAATACGGTAGGATCATCAAATAATATCATCAAGTAATTTCGGTAACCGAATAACACTACAAAACTTTTTTCATTGAAAAAAAAACTTAAAATGGAATGAGGTCCTAGATTTGAGGAATTTATGAATAGGTAGTCTTTACACACTTTCACTACCTACCCACCTCTATTCATAATAACTTACCGCTAGCACCAGTACAATTTTTCAAATCCATTTGGAAATCCATCCTTTCTTTTTCAAATTTTTTAACAATTAAAATGAAGATTGTGTTACATGAATCCAAAGATAGACTTGTCTATGATTTTATTTCACCTGCCAATTTAATTATTAATTCCACATCACATCGGGCGACACTTAGATGTAACAAATAAAGGCTGCTAAATTTTATATAATAACATTTAAAGTTTTGTATTTTTCGTGAGCGAAATTAATAATCTGTAACTGTTTGATGCTACATCTTCACGCACCGCCATTTTGTTGTTTTGACAACTCCTTTGACGTTTCTGAACGCGCCAAATTTACAACGGATTTAAAAATGGAATTGACCATTCTGATCTAATGAAATTTGCTCAAATTCTAGCTTTTTATAAGTCCCTGCGCGAAAGTTTCAATAGTATGGCCATAGTTAATTGAATCATCAAATAAATCTTTGTCATCCAGCAAAGTATAGCACATTAATACAGTAATTTTACTCCAACTATTTCTATTATCTAACAATTAAATTCAGTTTAAATTGTAAAACGCAAATGACATTTTTTTCTAACACCAAATAATAATAGTATTACCTAATATTTTCAGTGTGTATTTTTTTTGCTGCTGAAGATTATTCTTATTGACGACATGGTTTTCTTTACGAAACTATGATGTTCAAACATTGCAAACCATTTTAAAAGTATCAAAAAAATGAAAAAGAAGAATTTAAACCACAGGATATATTGAGTTTAACAAAAGAGAAAAAAAGGATAGGGAGACCAAAATTCTGCAAAAATTAGCAAATCGATTATAAATTAATTGTAAATAGTAAAAAAATATTTTTTATAGTTTTTAATTCATATTCGTAATACAGGAGGAGGACATCCCGGCTACAGTGCTGTAACCACAAATGCAGCTAAGTCAAAACGTAAATCTGTTTGTGGCCTTAGCCCTCATCACCGCACTAGTCACTCATCACCGCTACCTTACCAACTCATCATCGCTTATCACTTCAGCATTAACAGCCAAAAAAAAAATCTTAAAAAAAATCGACCGCTTGCAACTTCTGAATCTTTCAAACTCGAGAAAAAGTTTTTTTACTGTTTGTAAATAAATTGTTTGTTTTTGTTTTATATTTATCGTTTTCTTTTTTATTTTACCCTCCTTTTGGTAACTCTAATATAAGAGATTATATTTTTATCTCGTATAATATTTTGTGCAAATAAAGGAACCAAATTATTTAATATTATCGTGTACTGCACTTGTTAATGTAACTCGTTAGAGCAATAATTACCAATATACCTATTAGAACACTTGATGTCTATTTTTAACTTAAATCTAGTCAAATCTATCAATGTTCTAATGCTTTAACCTACAAGTAAATAAATTTTAAATTAGTTATATTACAACGCCTAGAAAATGTAACTAAATCCATAACTTCGAATTCAACCGTACCAAATATTTATTGCTGTCATTTTTTAAAATTTAATTATTGCAATAATTTTCAAATATATTATACACTGTCGTAAGATTATAAGAATTCTTATTGTGTGCGTTGTAATATGACCTGAAATAGTAGACTAATTGTAATATTTTCCACCTTAAAAGGAATTTTAACTTCTTATACCAAAAATTTGGGCCTTAGAAATTTATTTAGTGGAATGTTATTTTAAAATTAGTAGACACTGATATGGAATTTAGATATTAATTTGCAAACGTACGTTTACTAGATGATTTTTCAATAAATTGTTACATATCATGCACAAATTATATTAAAAAAAAATAATAAAAAAACATACATTCAAAGCTAACGGGCTGCATATCATTACGGTAAAATGTAGCTATTTAACACATAACTCATTGTAAGCCCTTTTTAGAAATTTTGGTGTACCAAATATTTTCTTGAAAAATATGCTTACACAATTTCAAAAAGCACTGCCTTACATTATAAGTCATTATAAAAAAATAAATAAAGTATTTTAAGTTAAGCCTCTGTTGCTTAGCGCAAGAGCGGGGACGTCTGCTCTGTTCGACTGATAGAATTTGAATAAATATTGCATTCTACATTTGAAAACTCGCGGGAAATAGAAAGGACGTCAGTACATCCGTTTATGGCAGCTATCAACATACCTATTCCACATCTACTTGTGGTTTTATATTTACGTGTTTTGAGCTTTTTTATAATATAATAAAATAATAATAAACATTATACAACAGTATTGTAATTTTTGTGATAAAAATAGTACCGGTGTCTATGACAAAATCCAATTTGTGAAATGTGTTTTTTTTTAATTCTACCCACTCTAGGTACTTGTGTGTATGTGGGATGATATTGAAGTTGTACGCTTATATACCTATAGATGATATATTTAATTAATATATATACGAAAGGCCTCAATAATTATAATGAGCAAATTTTAACATTCGTTTAATCAGGGATAGAATTGCTTTTGTCAACTGCCTTTGTCTTAGTTCCTTTTTCTTGGTGTATGTAATATTTCTTAAGAATTGACTCTTTAACATAGATAGTTAACAATGCCAGACCAGGTGACAGATAATATACGGCTGGTGACTACAGCTGTATTCCCGCGGTTTAACCATGTCAGGTGGCAGCAGTCAAGTGATTGAGCCAACTGATTCTGGTTAGAGTCGATCAGATGAAGAAAGAAAAACATTTGTGTTTATGTTTTTACAATTTCAGTAACAACCCACGTAAAAAAGCATAATAATCATAAATATACCTTAAACCTAAACTATGAATATAAGTGTATAATAGCTTATTGCTGTTTTAAGCAATTTTTTTTTTTTTTTTCTATTAATATAAATAAATGTCCTATTTTCATGAATTGGATTGGTCGCTAAACAAAATTTAAAAAAAAAACATCGAAAATATTTCCATTTTTTTCTCGATAGCAGTAAACTTATAAAAGGACATTGGTGCCTATGATATATACTGGTAACACTTAAACTTTCAATAATTAATTAAGAAATAAGAGCATTGTCTATGGTTTGTTTTTTTCTTTAATTAAATTAAGTTGTTGTTTAACATTTTCCAATGTCCTGAGTAAAATTAATATATGATATCCTTCCTGTTAATTCTACCACTATTTTGTGAGTGTATGTTAAGAATATGTTATATGATTTGATCACAAAATATATATATAAATATATATGTATAGAGTGTTGGCATAATCTATGGCTTTTATACACGGTCGCTGAATGTAGTATGTATATGTATGTTTAGGGGAGTATGTATAGCGAAGCTGCGTTACGTCGATCATCTCAGCTGTTGATGGAAGAATTATTGAATAACTTCACGTCGATGGATTTAACGTCTTTGAAGTTAGTGTCTGCTCAACGAGATTGCAATTGAAGTCATTCGATAACATTGAAAATTGATCACAGACTTTGCATTTCTACGTCTATGAGAGTTGTCTATGTCTTGTGCAGTGTGCTGAGGATTGAATTACTTCCATAATAATTCGACGTGACGCAGCCAAGTGCGATTCTTACTTTTTGTATCGACCCAGGTGTGTAGTAAATATATTATGATCAAGTCACAATAATTAAATCGGTATTAAAGTAAATTATATTAGTTACTTGTTACTTAATATTTATGGTATATATATAAATATATATATATGAATGAATAAATAAAATGTGGGTCGTATTGTTTCACAAGTTGTATCATTGACCGAAATTATGCTGAGATTTAAAAAAAAATGTTCTTTGAAAATATAATAACTTCATATACGGAACTGTATTGTTTGTTTTTTTTTTTAATATTCCTCCTGCTGCTACTATTCCGGACTGAAATATATATAGTTCGTCAATAATAAGTACCTATTATATTATCATGAACTCATTACGATGGAGACAGTTAATACTTCAAGGGGTATCAAGTCATGAAGTAAAGATTTCCCTGCGAAACTTATTCTCAGTTCTATATTAAAAATATCCGTTTTGTTGAAGAAAACTAAGTGCTTAAAAAGAACTGCTAAAAATTATCTCTTTCAAATATGAAATGATATTTAGTTTAGAAATAAAGATAATCTTTTTTTACACTTTTATACATAATCTTGTTTTTGATACTTTTATACATAAAGCAACATTTTCTTTGATCAATATTAAAAACACGACTTCCGAGTTTATATTCCGTGATATCATTGCAGTCTGTTGAGAAGTGAGCCAGAGATCTTTGAATTTTAAGTGGAATGCTTAGGTAATCATTAAGCCATACTGAAGCACAATATTCTTTAAAAAATGATAAGAAGATTTGAGGTTCTTTAATTGAAGGGCATTAATACGAAATGTGGCATACGACGTAGATTTACGACGATTACGACGTAGGTTAAACGGAATATTTTAATGTCATTCAACTATCAATAGTAACTGACAATTATCGGTATTCGAAGCCTTTACGTAAAGATGGCGTTATATAAATTAAATATTTTTTACAGCGCCATCTTTACGTGAATAGCTGAACTACAAGGTTCTAGTGGCAACAAGGCAGCTATAAAAAAAAGTGGTACATTAGTTACTCATTTTTGCTACATCTACTCGTCAATAGAGGTCATTAGTTGTAACAAAATAGGATAACAAAAAATAAAAGTGGTAAATTGAAGAAAAATAATAGATTTAATTATTTTCATTGACTGGCAATGACTGGGAAATATGCTTTGAATATGTTATTAGGGTGTGGTAGGTATGTAGCTATTCTAATGTTGAGATGAAATATAAATATTTTTTAGGCAAACGAGCAAATGAGTCACCTGGTGGTAAGCAACTATCACCACCCATGAACACCGTGCTACGTTGCCTTCCTCTGAGGTAATAGGAGGGGAAAGGGGGAAGGCCTGATACCTCTCTCACCGAACGAAACGCAGCACGAGCCACTTCACGCCGATACTCCGAGAGGTCGTGGTATTTCATCGTTCGAGCCGGCCCATTCATGCAGCGAACTGCAAGACTCTACCACTGATATTTTGAATTTTTCTCAAATATCTCAAAATACTAAAATTTCAATACCATATTTTCATCAAATCGATCCTGTTTGGATTTAAGATTCTCCTGAGGTAAGTCTTTTATGGGTGCGGCATCGGAATTTACCTCCATTCACTAAGTACAAATATTTAAATGAAGAACTTATAGTTGTTATGGTCTTTTAGGTTATTTCTCAAACGATCTCCATTCGATTCCCCATTATATTAGCGCAATTCGATTCTCCATTATATTAGCGCAATCTCCACTGGTTTTCCACTGGCAACCCACGTTTTAGGTTATATGCTAACGTAATAGTTGGGTAATTGTGAGTGCTACATATAATTATTTCCATTTCTTTCATATTTATTAAATACATATTACAAAAGTCTAGATTGGGAAACATCTAGACATGGTAGACAGTCCTGTTCCTCAATTGGATATCGAACCATTGGCATCAGCGCAGAAGAATAACCTCTACTGGCATTTACGCAATCAGTAAAAAAAATGTCCAAAGACCACATTCTTATTTTTATTGATAATATTTGCATATTACTGATGACTTATCAGAAAGAATAAAAACAGTCAGTGAAAGTGTCGTTCAGATCCTAGCTTTTCTAATTTGCTTCGCGAAAATAGCTTTTATTACAATAGAAACAAAGTCTAAAGCACGTCTTCGATAATTTACGATTTAACAAGAAAATCGATGTAGTTGTTTCAAACAAGAAACAACTTTATTTTAAAACAAATTAGGATTATATATAATGCTTTAGTTTATATTGTGTCGTTATGCACCGGTGCGGTACTGTCAGCGGAACTCACACGCACCTGCTTCCGGTCGCGCGACGCACTTCCGGTGGCGGTGCAACAGCTGACAAAGTCCAAAGATGGCGTCCGATAGGGTTTTATAGTGAATATTATACTACATATAGTTGCGCCGCTCTAGGACATAGTGCCACCCACTGTCTATCCCTGGGCTTAGTAAATGGCGACTAAGGTAGCTAATTCAGTACACTGACTTTTAATTCAGTGGTCTCAAGTTCGATTCTTACTCTAATGTCAATAGAAGACATAAAAGAAACGATTGAACGAGTCAATAATCATTACATCATCATTACATAGTATAAAACAAAGTCACTTTCCGCTGTCTGTCCCCTTATATGCTTATATCTTTAAAAGTACACAACGGATTTTGAAGCGGTTTTTTTAATAATTAGAGGGTATCAACGGGGTGGTTTTGATCTATAATTCATATATGATGTTGTAAAGAAAAAATGATAATTTTCGAGATTTAGCACTTTAATTGCAAACGTTGGCTGAACCCTAAGTGATAGTTCAAAACAATGTTCTACATTATTAAACGCCTTCAAAAGGTCTACAAAAAAGTCCGCGAGGGCATATGTCTATCTCTTATAGTCTAAGATCCCGCTGCAGGATTGGTGTGCTCATCGAATATTGGCTTAAAACCAAACTTTTATGTTTATTTATAATCAAACATAACTTCACGCCTTTTGTTACCCGAAGGTGTAGGCAGCGGCTGCTAAGCCTCGTCTCGCCGTTATGTTTACGTCCCAAATGCAATAGGTGGCGAACCTATTGCCATACCGGGCACAAAGTTTTTCAGTCATCGATATTTATCACACATAACTTCCGAAAACAATTTCGAAAAGTCATTGGTGTTTGCCAGTGTCTGGAATCGAACCCGGACCCCTGGATCAGAAGCCGTGTGCTCGACCACTGCGCCACCGAGACTATTTTATAATAGACTAATAGACTATTTTATAATTATGAGAATATATATATATATATTTACCAGGGTGCCTATCAAAATTTTACTTTTTACAAGAAATCATGGCTTATTTACGAAGCGATTTTAAACATTACGGCATTAATTTTCATCCAATTAGGTTTCTTAAACAGATTCTGTATGTAATATAGATGAAACTGGCCCTTTAGAGCATGTAATTTAAACTAATATTTACGAAGATAATACAGTATTAACATAGCGGGGCATAGCAATTGCGTTGCGCGCCAAAACGCGTGCCGATAAATAGCACGAATTGAACCTCATGATATCCAAAATTTACTCATTTATTACTTTTGATGCGGAACAAAGTGCGCCGGGTCAGCTAGTCTATACATATATATATAACAACTTTAACGAAATAACAGCTTCTGCTTATACTATACGAATTAAGGTTATCATAATTAATGCATGATCGAAGTTCGCCGGATCAGCTAGTAATAGAATAAGGGCAGAGTTAAGATTATCAAGAGAATTGGTGGAAAGTCATTGGTGTGTGGGATAACCTATCGGGGGTTCAAATTTAGAACAGGTCAAACAGATGTCGTAGTGCCATCCTACCCTAGATCTATCTTGAGAATGACAAAGGAAGTAGATACCTACCCATTTTAAAATCTGCTTCTCCACTAGCGAGTAAAAAAACTAAACATTCACGAAACACCTAAAAGGCACCTATACAAAATAAATTTAATGGGTACCTATACGTTATATGAATTCCTGTATCACATAATTACTAGGTATAGTATAATTTTTATTTTGTGCAACCCCAAGCGTCGAACCCGAAACCCTATATTATGCAATTTGGTCGAATTTACAAACGATCACAAAAATTACTACATAATAGGCTTTTAATCCGCTGGCGGCGTTCGTGAAAGAACATCACTCCAGTTAACTACAACACGGATTCGATACTTAATATAACATAACTTTACGCCTTTTTCTACCCGAAGGTGTAGGCAGTGGCTGTTAAGCCACGACTCGCCTTTATGTTCACGTCCCAAATGGAATAGGAGGCGAACCTATTGCCATACCGGGCATAAAGTTTTCACTCTTCGATATTTATCACACATAACGTTCGAGATTAATTTCAAAAAGTCATTGGTGTGTGCCAGGATTCGAACCCGCAACCTCAGGATTTAGAAGCGGGGTGCTTTACCACTGAACCACCGAGACTATTAATACGATATTATTGATTAATTCCACTAGTATCCGATACTTCATGTGAGAAATAATAAAAAATCGTTTCCAACTTATGGCAATAGGCCCTTCCACATATTGCATGGGTACCAAATAAAAATATTGCGTATAGATGGAGTAGTTGCACCGCCAAAACCTTCCGATGTTAAAGGTGTGAAGTTAAAATACGAACGGTAAATATAAAATTGAGTGCACCTTAACTTTTAAACTCATAGACCGACTTGAAGGAGAAATTTTCTTTAATTGAATTTAAGTAAACTTTATTTGTTGTGCCCAGACTTTGTGCCCGGTATGGCAATAGGTTCGCCACCTATTCCATTTGGAACATAAACTTAACATCGTGACTTAACAGCACCTTATCACAGTAGAAAAAGGCGTGAAGTTATGTTTTTGTTTGTTTTTTTGAGCTAACTGACAACTTGAACATCTAATTCCAACCCGTTTATTTTCGCATTAAAGTACCTGTTTAGACTCACATGAATATTAAAATATGTCTTTCGTTTGGATCGAATCTCATAGTCATACCTCAAGTGCTTTTAAAATACGGATCACAGTTCGCCTCGGGCAATACGGGATCGATCCTACGTACCTTCGCCACAACACTATCGGAATTCAATACCTGAACTCAAGTCGACACAAAATAGCTAATAATTAACATAATATCAAATTATAGTTTAAGAATGTAGACGATCAAATCTAAACACAAAGGTAGTTAATATTTTAATATCTACTGCCTATACCCATATGACCCTATCATTATATAGTAAAAAGTCTCGGTGATCCAGTGGTCGAGCACCTCACTTCTGAATCCAGAGCTCGCGGGTTCGAATCCTGGCTCACACCAATGACACACATCGATGACTAAAAACATTGCCCGGTATGGCAATAGGTTCGCCACCTATACCGCTATTTGGGACGTAAACATAACGACGAGACGAGGCTTAAAAGCCACTACCTGCACCTTCGGGTAACAAAAGGCGTGAAGTTATGTTATGTTATTACATAGAATAAGACAAAGTCACTTTCCGTTGTGTTTGGGTCCCCTTAAATGCTTAGATCTTTGAAACTACGCAACGGATTTTGATGCGAGTTTCTTTTAATAAATAGAGAGCGTCAACAGGATGGTTTGTATATATTAATGTATAATGTAGTCAAGAAAAGGTGATAATTTTCGAGATTTTTTAGCACTTTAATTGTAAACGCTGTAAAAATTACTTTTGACGCGTAACAAAGTTCACCGGGTCAGCTCGTAGATAATTTTGATTACATTAATTGTGTAATTGGTATTTATCATACCTAGGTTTCAAATCGACTTCAAAAGTGAAGGAGTGCGGTTTTTAAGGATTTTGTTTCTTCTTTTTCAATTTACAGGAGTAGAGGTTCTTGTATCGCATCCTTGAATTTCGTAATTGATGGTAAGTAAGCAGCGCCGTCTGCGGGCACCTGCAACACTGATACACACTGTTGCGTCGCTGGCTTTTAAGATAAGGAAAGGGGTCGAAAGCGGAATGGGGAAGGGGTTAAGGCTCCGGATACCATTCTCACCGAACGAAACGCGGCATGGGTCACTTTACAGCGATATTCAGAGGGATCGTAGTGTTTCACCGGTCGGGCCGGCCCATTCTAGCAGGGAACTGGGTAGCTCTACCACTTTTAATTTATTTCACTTTTTCTTCCGTTTAATTTCCAGGAGCAGTTACCGTTTCGTTTGCTGCTGGAAATTTCTAAGTTATGAAATTCAAAAAAGACAGAAGCGTCATCTTTGCGTCAACTCTTGGCACGCATTTGAATCACCTCGTATGCCCGAGAAGCTAGAGCAAAAAGCCAAAAGCGAAGGTCAGGACCTTCACTCATCACCTTGTGATAAAGCACTGTCAATACGATCATCAATGGCGAGCCACGACCTTTCTTCAATCCTAGGTCATCACGATTTTGTATTAAACATAATATGCAGATATTTGCTTAGTCATTCATTCATATTGAATTGCTTCCAAATTGGCCTTTCGTTAGTTATATGTGACGATTATCAAACATTTTGGCAATCGATTCGATACCCAGTTACATACCTTTTGCATGAAACTAAATACTAAATCCGATAAGTCGTGATTTATGCCTTTTTTAATGTATTGGGCCAAATGAGCAGGCGTATCACCTGATGGTAAGCAACAAACGCCACCCACACACGAACATATATAGTGTCACAGTTGCGTTGCCGGCCCTTACAATAGGATAAGGACGGAAGTGGGATAGGAAAGGAAGGGGGAAAAGGGTTAGGCCTCCAGATATCTCTCAAAAACCAATTTATGTCGATATTCTGAGAGTTCGTGGTATTTCACCGGTCGAGTTGGCCCATTCGTGCAGCGAACTGCGCGACTCTATCACTGCCTTTACCTTTACCAGTAAATAGGTCAGTACTTCACTCCTATTGGTCATAGCGTGATGATATAGGTTTAGCCTTCAATAGATAGGCTATCTAACTCTGAAATAATTTTTAAAATCTAATCAGTTCTCCGATATTGGTTTAAAATAACATACTTAAGATAATTTCACGCCTTTGTTACCCGAAGGTGTAGGCAGCGGCTGTTAGCCTTGTCTCGCCGTTATGTTTACGTCCGTTACGTTACGAATAGGTGGCGAACCTATTACCATACCGGGCACAAAGTTTCCCATCATCGATTGTTATTACACTTAACTTCCGAAAACAATTTCGAAAAGTCATTGGTATGAGCCAGTGTCAGGATTCGAACCCGGACCTCTGGATCAGAAGCCGTCTGCTCGACCACTGGACCACCGAGACTATCGAAAATTAGGTTTAAAAAAAAAAATTACCATTCCATTTTTGAATTCAAAATTCGAACATAGACAATACATACTTATATTAAAAGCTATTTTAGGGGAAACCTAGGCCCAAGACGGACGTCCAAACAAAAAAAAACACCTACTATATAGCGTACAGGGCCGCACGAAAGTTACTGTTATCTTGGCATATCCTCTCTAGGCGAAACGTCTATAAAGTATGCGATTTATTATCTTCACGTCCGCGTACAACGGTATACGGTACTTGATGCGCGCGCCGCTCCCCCCTTGCTGCTATTGTTACGAAGCATCCATAAAGTAACGCATTTGAGATAGAAAATTGTTCCATCTCTGGCATCAACTTCCGACGTCAATAACCAACTTTCTAATGGGATATTTTCAAAAATTCTTATATATTTATGATCAGTAAAAAATCTGCGATTTTTCAAGATAATTATCGATTTCACTAAATATCGTTTTATAGTGAAACATATAGCGCTCAAATAAATTCCTTATCTCTCTGCTGTGTATTTTAAATGCAGTACTTTATGGGCGTGCACGTCCATAGTGAACCGTATTTCTGTCGGCATAAATGCGAGAACAGAAACTCGATGCTTGACTGGTCTCGGAGCAACCCTTCGTCTTATTCTCCGTCCTTGTCTTGCACGACGGTCGGCTGCACTCCTCTTCGTATCAAGTTCGTCATCCACTGAAACAAGTTCTGTAGCATTGGTATAATTGCGTAATCGTTGTCAACTTACCAAGTATATAATTGGAACGAAGTTCCTTAAGGCTGGCTTGGAGGAGATAAGGATTTTGCTGCACGATCAAACTGAAAAAAATGTCCATAAGAAGAAAGAAAAAGTCCATAGAATGAAACCGTTAAATGAGACGTGCGCAAGCGCGACAGTCATAGACACAAGCGAGTAGAGTATAATACCTTTCTCTTTCACCGATTGTCGATTCTATACACGTTAGCCGAAGGAATTTCGTTCCTACCTGTTGTCCCACGACACCACATCTTTTTTTATTATTTTATAAATATTGCATAATTTCATCATACAAAACCAAAATAAATTTATATCACGTATTAGACCCTCAAGAGACAATACAATAAACGTTTAAAATTACTACGTTTTTGATTATAAATTTAAAATTTATATATATATATATTAATTGATTTAGCTGCATAATACCATACGGTTATACGCTGTCGGCACGGGTTAATTTTGGCGTAGGAAGATAAAATTTCGTATTTAGATAAGTATATAATAAATATTAAATTTAAATTACCAATCAACACATGCGTCTGAGGTAAGTATCTCCTTGAAACAAGAAAGCATGGAAGCAATCGCCACGAGCGGCTCGATTCCGAGTTGGAGGGCTGTCATAAGTAGAACCAGGCAATGTTGTTCTATGTGCGTACTTCTTATACCATAAAATATAGCGCTGCTGCTGGCTTGTAGTGTGTGACGTGCGTTAAGCTCGCGGCGTCCCGGTCGCTATGCGCGCCTACATAGT
Source organism: Euproctis similis (assembly GCA_905147225.2). Taxonomy (NCBI): domain Eukaryota; kingdom Metazoa; phylum Arthropoda; class Insecta; order Lepidoptera; family Erebidae; genus Euproctis; species Euproctis similis. Next base: position 22,839,323 of record LR990106.1, read on the forward strand.
TATAGCGCGAATGTACTTTTGCCCACTTTGATATATCGCGGCCGTCTCGCAAAACCACGTTACTATTTATTTTATAAGGTCATTTTTAACTTAGTTTTTCTATGTTAAAATATCACAAAAATGCATAAAATAAAACAATATTACTTGTGAATTCCCAAAATATATTTGTACATTTTATTACCTTTTGTATAAGAGCGAGCAAGCTCCGATGGTTCAGACATGTAGAAAGAATGGACAACGCGAAATTGAATAAGCAGATATCCAATGTAAAAGCGTATGGATGTATCAGTCAAGGACGACCACAACACACCTTCCATGACCACATAGAAGGAACTCTGGAGGAATGTGATGTCAAGACCCTTAAAAATCGACGCGCATGTATGAAAAGAGTTATGTAAGTCAAAGAAGGGGTGTTAAGTAAGGGGTGTAAGAATCGTGCCATATGGCAATTTGTTCTCTCTTCCTACCCCGCAAGGGTTTTGGCATGAAGCTATGTAAGTACCTATCTAAGCATTTAAAAATGGCGGCAAAATTTATATGAGAAAACGTGATTAGTGGCTCTACATTTTTTTTACACTGGCTGTAGTTAGGTCTTAGGCTATTTTATATATCATCACACTACTATTAATATGAGTTAAACACTATCATTTTTTCGTTGTCAAGATATATAATAAGGCGGTACGAACTCGCGGAATCTGCCAGTATTAATGACGTTTTGAGATTGGAATGTTGGGTTATAAAACAATTACTATTTCCTATATAAGAACATCAGCCAAATATAATTTATATAGACATCATGCGCAGAATGAGCAAAACTAAGGTCAAACTAAACCCGACCAACAGTATCGACAGATATTCAACAATTTTAATTCGTTAGATTCAATTATGTAACCTTAAAAACATAACAAATAAATACAAAACAATTATTTTTTTACTTGCAGCATCCCGGAATTGTAACAATGCGATGATTTTTAACTTCCTACTTAAAAAGTGATGCGAAGGTTATTGACAAATCGTGATCGGAATTATCAAATTACAAATTATAGACTAACTTTGAAAGCTTTAATTTTGGTTCTGATCTATTAATGTAAGACTACTAACGATATTTATTATGATTTTTTTTTATGGAAAAAAGGAGCAAACGAGCGAGCGGAGCCGCCCATGGACCTCCGCAACACCAGGAGCGTCGCATCAGCGTTGCCGGCCTTTAAGATAGGAATATGCTCGTTTCTTGAAGGTTCCAAGGTCGTAGCGGTCCGGGAATACCGTTGCCGGCAGCTGGTTCCATATAGGAGCAGTGCGTGGCAAGAAGTGACGGCTGAATCGCACTGTCGTTGATCGCCAACTATTAAGCCGATGCGGATGAAAACACTGGTGAGTCGGGCGATTGCGAAAGTCAGCAGGCGGTATAAGTCCGAACAATTCCTCAGGGCACTCCCCGTCGTATAAGCGGTACATGATGCATAGAGATGCAACATCTCTCCGCAACGCCAACGGATCAAGCCGATCGGAAAGAGCTTGGTTGACGACAAGCCGAACCGCGCGTCGTTGAATGCGGTCAAATGGAGAAAGCTGGTAGTGGGGTGCCCCCGCCCAAAGATGAGAACAGTATTCCACGTGAGGCTGGAATTGCGCTTTATACAGTTGCAAGCGATGACCTGACGTGAAATACCGTCCCGCTCTATTGAGCACACCAAGCTTTTTTGAGGCCAATTTGGCCTTGCCCTCCAGATGACCGCGAAATTGGACGTCACTCGACAAGTCAACACGAAGAATTCCGATATTGGCTGAGGCGGCTAAAGGAGTGCTCTCAAAGCAGGGAGCTACGACATATGGTGTCTTTTTAGCGGTAAACGCGCAAACCTGTGTCTTCTTAGGGTTGAATTGGACTAAGTTTAGTCGGCCCCAGTCCGAAACCTGACTAAGCAGAGTTTCGATTTCAGACACAAGTTTGTTCCGGTACTCATCGACGTTTTCCCGAGAAATCCGCGGGTGGCCGGTATATAGGGCATCCCCCGTACTGTCATCTGCATAACAATAAAGACTGCTGTATTGCAGCATGTCATTGATATGCAGAAGAAACAGCGTAGTGGATAGCACACAGCCCTGGGGGACTCCAGCATTCACAGGTTTTAAGTCGGAGCATGACCCTTCGACAACGACCTTAATACTCCGATCCATGAGAAAACTGGAGACCCAATCGCATAATTTCTCGGGAAGCCCATAACATGAAAGCTTTGAGAGAAGTGCTTTGTGCCAAACCCGATCGAAGGCCTTCGCCACGTCCAAACTAACGGCCAGCGCCTCTCCTTTACTCTCAACCGCTTCCGCCCACCGATGGGTTAAGTAGGCTAAAAGATCACCAGCTGAGCGACCTTGACGGAATCCGTACTGAAGGTCGCTAATCAACTGGTGCTCTTCTAGATAACTAAGGAGCTGGCGGTTGATCAGTGTTTCCACTATCTTGGAGAATAGGGAGGTGATGACGATAGGTCTGTAGTGGGACGGATCTGAGTGATCACCTTTTTTAGGGATCGGGTGGACCAAAGCTATCTTCCATGATGCTGGTACAGCGCCGAGAGAGTAGGAGTACCGAAAGAGACGCGTTAGAACCGGTGCCAACTCTGGAGCACACATCTTCAACGCGATTGCTGGGATTCCGTCAGGCCCACTCGACTTGTGGACATCTAGGGAGAAAAGTATGCGCCGTACAGTACTTTGCCGGAAACAGATCTCCGGCATGACGTGGTCACAACGTGGTATGGTCGGTGGTATTTTCCCCCTATCGTCCAGGGTCGAATTAGCCGCAACAAGAGTGCCAAGAACGTCGGCTTTCTCTTTAGCGTCGTGGGCCAATGACTGGTCCTCCCTTCGCAGAGGTGGAAGAGATGGCTTGCAGAAATTCCCAAGGACAGCCTTGTCGAGAGACCAGAACGCACGAGTTCCGGAGGGAAGGCGTTCTAGTTTCTCGCCAATCCCGCCTATGTACTTAGACTTTGCTACGGCTATAACTCTTTTTTGTGCAGCAAGCAATATAATTTTGGATAGCACTTATTTTGGTACATATTACTTAGGAGCAATAAATATATTATATTATTTTATTAAGGATACTTACAAAAGAAAGAAAAAAGAAAATAAATATCAAAAGTGCATTAACGCCCGTACAGCTCATGACAGTGACGGGCTGTCTAGAAGCGGGCGCTTTTTTTTTACATCGAGAGCCCATCCGAGGAGCGGCAAACAAAAAGGCTGGATTTATATATATTTTTTCTTTTTTTTTATTATTTTATTTATTTCCTTTTATTTCTATATTTTATTTTCATTAAATTTTTGCATATCGCGACCGCCCTCCCTCCAACTCCTCCGGTTTTCATTGTTTTTATACTGTTTATTGTCTGTGGTCGTCGTTTCGCGCGCTTTTGCCATTTTATGTGGAATATCAACTGTCACAGTGTTGATTGGCGGGAATTTCAAGAATGGCGGCAAACCTTTCGGCCGAACCGAGACAGAATGACATGTGTGGTCGGTCGCAAAAAAATATAGTGTACTTTATATACCTAATAATATTGCGAGAGGATAAAATAAATATTTGATTGAAATAGATAGGAGTTCGTGATATTGTTAGATACGTAGGCCTTACTGTCTATTGCCGGGCATTACGGTCTAGTAAATACTAGTTTAAACCAGATTGACAATTTAGATCTTAACAACATTATTTATAACGCTTAATAAAACCTTTTTTAATACATAGGTATTTCTTTGAATGACTTTGAACAAAACATTAGATTTTATGTTTCTTGACTTAAGAAGTAATTTTCTTAGTAGTGATTTTGTTATCATGATGTTTTGAATGCCGTTTAGTTTTAAGTCAACTTTGGTACTAGATGCTGAAACATTCAGTAAATTTTGATGCGTATATTGTACTTTATTTTATTTTATGTCCAAATGAAATAATTGATTTTGTTTAATAGGAGACCAGCCCCTTTCGCATAGGAGTATTGGAAATTCATTGTTATCACACAAAAATCTCGGTATTATTGCTGACAGTTACTTCAGGGGAACTTTAGCCTTTAGTTACGTCGTCCATGGACATCTACCATAGACAGAGTCACAGTTGCATCGTGACATTCAAGATGGGATAGGAAATGGGATGGAGACGGAGGTCGGCATTTGGATACCTCTCCCATCGGTCTGAACGCAGCTTGAGCCTGAAAATATATAACAGGTATATTCAGAAAGAGAGGTTGTGGTATTTCATCGGTCAAAACAATTCATGCAGCGAACTGTGTGGCTCTACCATTTAAAGCTCTTTTTCTATTGAATTGAATTGAATTAATGAAACTACTGTAAGATTAAATGCGCTCTTTCTTCCCAAAAATATATAGGAAAACCTAAGTACCTATATACTTATAGACACAGATTATTCTGTAGTAAATATGACGTGAAAAAAGTTTATAGTGTCTCGGTGGTCCCGTGGTCCAGCACCCCGCTCTGAATCCAAAGGTCACGGATTCGAATCCTGGTCCACACCAATGACTTTTCGAAATTCTATTCGAAAGTTATGTGTGATAGATATCGATGACTGAAAACTTTGTGCTCGATATAGCAATACGTTCGCCAACTATTCCATTTCGGACGTAAACATAACGGCGAGACGAGGCTTAACAGCCAACGGAGGCAACGGAGGCAATACCTTCGGGTAGAAAAAGGCGTGAAGTTATGTAAAACACAATAGGAAATTCATGTTGAAACGACTAGACTACCTTCATTGTACCGCCTGTGTACATAGGTATACACGGTACTAAACATACAACACTTTTGTTCCCTGTCGGGTAAGCTGAATATAATACGTGAATTAATATCAGGTACCTAACTCCTACTACCTGCGGCTGCGGACGGACGTACCGATCTACAAACATTCTCTTCTGCTTATACCGAGTGGTACAGACGAGACGAGTACAAGGCACTATTGAAATTTATAAGCGACGTATTTATTTTATTTTTATTAATTGAAAATAAAGATTACGTAGACTAGCTTCGAATCGAGGTTGGTGGGTTCAATTCTCACCCCAGTACAAATATTTGTGACAAGCATGAATGTTTGTTTGGCGTGTGGGTGTTTTCTATGTAAGTATTATAAGTATGTATTTACAAAAGAAAAGTAATTATGAATTAATATCCGTTATCTAGTATATATAGCGCAAGCATTTAGTTGCTTAGTTTGGAACTAGAGGTGATACCTGTGTGATTTATCCACATCGTTTTCTTACCACTGCCTACTGACGACGTCTACTGTACAATGACTACAAGTAAGGATGATAGAAGTCTTCCTCCGACATATATCATTACAGTCACTTTCCGCTGTCTGTACCCTTATATGCTTATATCTTTAATACTACGCAACGGATTTTGATGTTGTTTTCTTTAATAGTTAGAGGCTGTCAACGGGGTAGTTTTGATTTATAATTCATATATGATATTGTAAAGAAAAAATGATAATTTTCGAGATTTAGCACTTTAATTGCATACGCTGGCTGAACCATAAGTGATAGATCAAAACAATGTTTCACAATATTGAACACCTTCAAAAGGTCTACAAAAAAGTCTGCGAGGGCATATGTCTATCTCTTAGGGATAACCCACAATTATAATTTTTATTTCTTACTTTTTAACGTAAAATAATGGCTTATTTACGAAGCTATTTTAAACATTACAACATTAATTTTCATCCAGTTAAGTATCTTAAATAGATTGTGCTTTTAATATAGATCAATATGGCCCTTATAGTATGTAATTTAAACGAATGTTTTCGAAGATATTACAGTATTAACATAGCGGGACATAGCAGTTGCGTTGCGAGCCAAAACACAAATTGAACTTTTTAAGATCCAAATTTTACTCATTTGTTACTTTTGATGCGGATCAAAGTACGCCGGGTCAGCTAGTTGCCTATATATTTGATTTTTCTGATTAGCTAAATCACTAATTAACAATACTTTTAAAACTTTACTTGTGTTAAATTGTTTTAGATAGATACTAATTCGGTGCTGATTGGAGATTCTCCCAGAGTACACCTTGGGAGGCCTATAAAATAAATGAGAATAAGAAGTGTCCAAAATGAGCATTTGATGGTATTACTTTGACGTGAAAACTTTGCGTCCACCGTCAAGAATGAATCAACTGAATTTTTAGCGAACCTATTACCATACCGGGCACGAAGTTTTCAGTCATCGTTATTTATCACTCATACCTTCCAAAAATAATTTCGAAAAGTCATTGGTGTGAGCTAGGATTCGAACCCGTGACCTTTTGATTCAGAAGCGGGGTGCTCGACCACTGGACCACCGAGGCTTAAATGTATGTAACTATGAAGAAACCATGACTAAAAAGCAAACACGAAAAGATTTTTAAACTGTATTTGTACCCCTAAATAATTATCAACAACTGGTGTTCATGATTGTACCTCATTCATTATAGGTACCTACTTACCTACGTTAACACACACACAGAGACGCGCATACATATAGATACAGTAGGTTGCGCTTGTGTGTACTACACAAACACGCCGCCGGCCGGTGCGTGTGTACCTACCAACAGTTGTCTACTCACCAGTACTTTTGATATTGTATAGAAAAAGCTTCATTATTTTTTTAGATTATTGCAAAAACAGGGCTTTTGTTTTCTTTTTTAAAAGACTTTTTCTATAAAAATATATGCGTGGATTTTTTTCACGGTTAGGGGGCAAACGAGCAGGCGTGTCACCTGATGGTGAGCAACAAACGCCGCCCATGGTCACCTGAATAGTGTTACAGTTGCGTTGTCGGCCCTTGTAATAGGATATAGACAGGGTCGGGAGTGAGAAGAAGAGGGGGGAAAAGATTGGGCCTCCGGATACCTCTCTTAGTAAGTCGTGATATTTCACCGGTCGAGCCGGTCCATTCGTGCAGACTCTACCACTGTTGAATTTTTAATATATAAGGAACGACACAGTCTCAGTGGCGCAGTGGGCGAGCGCACGGCCTCTGATCCAGAGGTCCGGGGTTCGATTCCAGACACTGGCTCACACCAATGACTTTTCGAAATTGTTTTCGGAAGTTATGTGTGATAAATATCGATGACTGACAAACTTTGTGCCCGGTATGGCAATAGGTTCGCCACCTATTCCATTTGGGACGTAAACATAACGGCGAGACGAGGCTTAATAGCCGCTGCCTACACCTTCGGGTAACAAAAGGCGTGAAGTTATGTTATGTTATAAGGAACGACACTTTATTATATAACGGGGTTGTATCTAAATAGCTACTGTTTGTTACCGGTAGGTTTGTGTGAGGAATACCTATAACTATAGATATTTGAGCAGTCTACACATGCCAACAGTTCCCTCGCTTATTTCTAAAAAAAGCATTAATTTAAATATATAATAAAAAAATGACTGCCATCGCGTTTCCCTATTTATTTAACACTCTTGATAGAGTTTGATAGATCCTAGAATAGATCCTGGGTACGTGCCTTTTGATTTAGGATTTATTTTTGCGAAAGTTATTTTGTTGAATTACGACTGGTTTTATCATCAGCCTATCAACAACACGAAACAGAATTATATATTATAATTAGATTCTTAGCAAACTGGAAGGTATTCAAAACTAAAAAATATAAAAAGTTAGAATGATACCAAATCTACATACCTACAAAATAATAAAAAAAAAACTAAATTCCGTCTAGAAACAGCTATTAAATACACGTAGGTACATACAACATGCAAACTTTTTCACATCGCGTGTCATATGACAGACAGACAGACAACGTACCAGGGGTAATATATAATATGTCCCGTTTGATCGTTTGATCTTAGCACGCTATTATAAACCAACATGAACTGATCTCCCATCGAAAGGATATTTACAAATAAATTAATGGACAAATTTAAGTTTTATAGTTCATATTATGATGGATTGGTTAGAAGTTGCAGCGATTGCCGATACGGACGAATTTTAAAGCAATAAGTACTTAGGGTTAGAAAATGGTTGGTCTAATTGTCTATAATTGCTTTAATATCTAATAGCAAGCATTTTCGTGACGTTTTGTTTTTTTGTTTAATAATATAATAATCTATATATATATAAGAGATTTCCACCTATATATTGACTCATCACGATATCTCTGGAACCATAAGGCGTAGCGACTTGAAATTTGGTAGGATTATTCCTTTCGCCGAGTAGAGGTCAGCTAAGAACGGATTTTACGAAATTCAATTTTTTTTTTTTTTTTTCAAATTTCAAATTCAAGGGGGGTTGCGGGGGTGTTAACAATGGAAAATTCCCATTTTTAACCTATAGCTGCTATCGACTTCAAATTTGTCGAAGATATTGCAGTATTAACATAGCGGGGCAGCAGTTATTACTTTTGATGCGAAACAGAGTTCGCCGGGTCAGCTAGTTGTTTAATAATCTAATGAATCATGGGTAAAACCAGAGGTGTTAATATGGTACATATATGCATATGCACACAAAATTTAATGGTCAGTTTGTAATATTGAATTAACTGATTTCTACTACATTCATTATTAAGTACATTTTTTTTTACAATTTGTGTCTTTCTGTTTGCTATGGGTAGTATCTGAAATGGCTGCACTGATTTTGACGGGACTTGTTTTCAGTGTTTGCAGGTGACTGGTTTAATTAGGAGTAAGGAAGGCTAAGTTTTTTAAGGATAAAAATATGTTAGTAATTGCTTCCGAGGCAAAACTCAGCCAAGTCAGCTAGTTTTTAATAAATATGCAGACTTGTTTTTTAAAATCTTTAAATGTTAAGTGGTAAAGTCACGCGTAGGTCGTAGCTCGACCGGTGGTATGCCACGGCCTCAGAGTAGTGGCTCAAACAGAACTTTGTTTGGTGTAAAAGGTATCTAAAGACGAACTTGTCCGTTCTTATACGTCCTTCTAAGTATTTCAGGTGTCTATGAATGGTTAAACAGTAACTGTATTTCATGTATTTCGGTAAGACTCTTTCTCCCCCAGCCTGCTCATTATTTAATGTGCAATATAGTTCAACTTAGATTAGTTTAAGACATTACATCTATCAGACTTCCCATGATGCACATTTTTTTTTGTCTAAAGCTATTTCTATAATATAGCAGAGCAGTCGGGGGCAGGAATTTCGTAGTTTTTAATAAATACCAGTGCGGGACGACAGCCATTTTTCATTCTCCTCATTACTTGCAACCCTTTGCAATTTCACCCCAGTACGGACAGAACCACAAATGTTACTTTAATTAGTATTTATTTGTAAGAATAAAGCAATTCAAATTATTTTATATACAATCAGCTGACCCAGCAAACGTTGTCTTGCCAAAAAGTTAAAGTTTAAAAAATAGGGGGGGACCCTTAACAATCAGAGGGATAAAAAATAAATGTTATCCTATTCCTCAGACCTATCCGATATGCACACTAAAGTTCATGAGAATCTGTCAAGCCGTTTCTGAGGAGTACGGTAACAAGAATATATTTCGGAAAATCATATCTCTTACTATCAATATACCTACAATAGTCTACGGCTAGATTTACTTAATCAAATTAATTTCTATTCGCAATAACTGTTTTATTCTACAGTACAGAATACAAAATATTTTAACATCACAGGACATCATACAACCCAATTTTAATAATAAGCTTTACTATTTTAAAATACATAGAGCATCTATTTCCTTTTGTGTCTTAAAAAAAAAAAACAAAATTATCTTAACTGATCTTTGTATAGTGATTTCGATGTAGATATAACTCTATAGACAATAATAAAATATAAAAATCTATTACAATATTTGTCATTCTATTTATGTGCAGACCGTACCTGGCTAGTACATGTACGCCGTAGTTCAGGGCGCGTCCCCGCTTAGTCCCGCAGGCATTTTTCATTCCGGCTTGATTAAATCCTCCCTGAGCGTTAATATATGAGACCTGTATATATTGCAAACTATTGTATGTTTGTATGTAGTTGGATACTACAGCTCATGGTTATAGATCTCTGTATTTACTATTACTTTACACTACTGTTACACATGCTAATAAATAGCACGATAGCATGCTAGTATCGAGCAAATGCTTGATACTAGCATGTGTGTATATACCTTGCTAGTATTGATCATGCAAATTTCGAGCATGCTCAAAAATTGACAGCCGTGCCATTCATGAGCATGCTTTCTGCGGCGCGGGTGGAAGGGGGTGCTTTTAGCACGGGTGAACAGGTTTGCCTAATGAGTATGCTGGTAATATGTTTGAAACTAGCATGCTTATTGGTAGCAAGTGCAAACAGTTCATGAGCATAATCATAATGAGTATGCTTTTCTAGCATGTTCTTTATTAGCATGTGTAACAGTACCTATAAGCGAACGTGAAAACATGTTAATGTAACCACTGACGTTATTTTTTAAGGAAATACATTAAATATAGAATTTAATCAATTTATATTCACGCAATTTATATCCCAAGAAATAGACAGCGGCATTTGTGATGACACGTATGTTTGACACCATGAATTGATTAGTTGGGATAGCTTTAACACATTAACTCAGTTCAGTCCTGGAAACTTTATTGGAAACAGGGTGCTTATTATAAACTCTTAATTCCAGCCACATTCATATTTCCAACGACTAATTCAAAGTCATTGATGACTAGTGAGACCAGCTGGTCGTTGGAAATATGAATTTGCTTGGCAGTGCGTAAGTTAGCTGGTATTAAAAGCTCCTAATAGGCCCCAACAGGACCCTGAAGAAAAGTTTTTCAGAATGAAAGTTACGAAAGCATTATTTCACTAGGTGACATAATTTTCCCGCGCTTAATCTTCCACGAGATATCAACGTGGAGTAATAAATGTGACAAAATTTTGATATTTACAACATTTATCTGCCAAAACATGACGTAAACCTGTCAACGTTGCACGACATTATTAAATTAAAACAAACATTTCACGTCAACTTACATTTGTAATATAGCTAAATTACATAATTAAATTATTTTTGGTTTAAGTTTTAATATATACAGCAATAGTTACCTAGACATAAAAAGTAGCTCTGTATGTTCAAAAACTACTTTTGAACATTTCCTTGGATGAAATTAATTAAATATTTTGTGACAAGAGTAAAAAAATCTTCTTTATGTAAAATAATTAATCTAACTACTCGCTATAGAGAGTCATCTTACAATTGGTTACAAAAACAACATATACCTAACTCGTTACCGACTGTTGCTGAAAGATATATTTCCGTTGCTACCGTTATTTGTTATGATAATAATAATATATAATCAACAAGTAGGAGGGTAATCAGTTTATCACTGCATCTGATTATACACTCCTGTACACTACACTTTGATCTTAGCCAAAAGGCCGAGAAGCGATGTACTCCTGTACAAAAACAATGATATCACAGAGTAGTTATGTTTGTTATTCTTCCATAAGTACCTTATAGGGCGCAAAATTTTAAAACATAGAGTAGAGAAATGAAATGACGCGAAATACCGAAACTATTTACGTAGTTCTATTTTTAAAATTCAAATGTCTCTCACAAAATATTTAGTTATATATTTTTGTTCATCTATCATATTTCTCAATTTTACCAGACCAGCACATTTGGACTCAAAACGGTTGAATAAAGATTAAAAAAAATAAAATTATGATTATTAATGAAGTGAATAATAATCCGGGGGCCCACCCCCCTTCCCCCGTCTCGTGCCATCCCACACCCTTAAAGACCGGCAACGCAACTGAAACACTATCAGTGTTGCAGGTGTCTATAGGCGGCGGTACGTTTCGTACGCGCACTTGTACGTTTGCCCCCAAATCCATAAAAAAAACCTACTAGAGTAGAGATCCAACCCACTGAAGATCCCATTTTAGCAGCCCTATTGCGCCACAAAACCCTTAATAGCTAAGCTAAATTATAGAATACTTATAATTACTGCGTTGGCACTAGCGCTGAAGAAACACGGTGATTTTGTCGTTAACAAAGTATAATATTATCTAATTTTAATATTCGCTATACCAGAAAATCAAAGTGCAAAAGAAGTGCATTAATTAAAAAAAAAACATTTTCGTTTCCATTTTTAAATAATTTGCAATAAAATAAAAACCTCAAGTACCTTAGTGACATTTTTGTACTCAAGGTGCGTACTGAAATGCAAATGAGATTTTTCCCGCCTTTTGCACCTTGAATGGTTATAAAAGCTATTCATTCTGTAAGGAAATCTATCACGAACCTTCAAACAGTGTCGTAACCACAGTGAAATCCGGTATTAAATCATAGTGTAAGAAAATAATAGGAATAGCTAATTTTACTTCGCCAAGAAAATTGTATACTTATTTACAAGAAACAGGCATAAATTACGTATACGGTGTAGAGGAAATTAGTACGAAGGCGTTTTGTAAAATATGACGGTACTTAACTGTTTTCTAACTGTAGATATTAATTGAAAACCTATTTCAGAGAAAATAATACTGGAACATCGCAACAAATAATATAATACTATAGTCTCTGTATTTACTATTCTTTATTCTATAATTCCTTCGCGATTTATGCTTGGATTTTGGCAGCGTTAAAATTGCCGTTGTTACGTCTCGAAACGTAAAGTTTTTACTTTCCTAAATTGGTGGGATAGAACCTATTGCCGTTTACGTCAGACATCATACGCAATGACCTTCCTATAAGAATTCGATGCTACAACGTTTTGATTTAGAAGCTTGAGAGACCATCAGACCAACGAGACAAAAAAGATTACCTATTCAAGATTCATTAAAATTCACTTTATATGATAAATATTTTTATATTGAACATAGAGGTATTAATTTGCTAGCCTTGCCAGCGCGTTTAACAGTTATGTCAGTGGTTATGTCACTTTACTGACGATGGGCCCCACGAAGTATATAAGTATAGATACAAGGTAGATTTTCCATAGTATTATCTAACGTGCACAGTAATAAACCCAGAACCTAGTTCTCTTTTGTACCACTGGCTGCGCTAGAATTTAGGACGTACCCATGCTATATTATTACACGTAGGCGCAAATTCGTTGAAAAGTTAAATCTAAAACTTCCCACGTTAAGATTTAAACGTGTACCTACTTCTTGAAAAATGGCGCGCGAATTTCTGTGCCCTGAACGGAGACCATTCGTTCAACATTACGTTCGGACTCCTGTTGTATCCGTAATTCATGATGAGGCCTCAAAGCAAGGAAGTGTTTAAACTAGTACTTACTTGCTGCCTACTCAATTAATACCTCTCGGCTGGTTACATTTCGTGCAGTGACTCACATGTACGGAATGTCGGAATCGATAAAACTATGGAGAAGTTATTTTAGATATTAAAAACAATTCCAATAAAATACTGTAGGCCATTTAATAAAAATGTTATGAGTCATGTCTCTAAAACTTACCTAGGTTGTGGAGGTGGTTTTAACAGTGGTAGAGCCATCAGCAGTTTGCTGCATGAATGGGCTGGGTCAAACGATCCCTCATAATCCCTCAGAATATCGACGCAGACTGACTCATTCGCCCGGTAAGAGAGATATCCGGAGGCTCTTCCGACCCTATCTAATTTTAAAGGTTGGCAACGCTACTATAACTCTGTCTGTGTTGCAGGTGTCCATGGGCGGCTATAGGAGCTTACCACGCCTGCTCGTTTACCTCCATATCTCATAAAAAAAGAAGGACTGATAACACATTACTTTGGGATATTATCTATATATGTAATGGTTATAAGTTATTACTGAACAATTCCTGTCCAATAAGCTCATCGCCTGATCGTTTTACGTCACAAATAAACTAGGTCGAAACCTAAGGCCATATACCTAGAACAATTTTGTCAGTATTGTAAGAGTTTCATTCGAAGCCGGATTCAAACCCGAGACTTCTTCATTCTCAGATAATACGTATTCTTTTAATTTTATATATGAACTTATATAACCCAAAACCCGAATAACTAGCAGTTAGATACAGTATATATGAATCAACAAGTAATCTTCTAATATAACTTAACATAACTTCACTCCTTTTTTCTATCCGAAGGTGTAGACAGCCGTTAAGCCTCGTCTCGCCGTTATGTTTATGTCCCAAATGGAATAGGTAGCAGACCTATTGCCATACCGGGCACAAAGTTTGTAGTCATCGATGTTTACCACACATAACTTTCGGAATTAATTTCGAAAAGTCTTTGGTGTGTACCAGGATTCGAACCCGCGACCGCTGGATTCAGAAGTCGTGTGCTGGGCCACTGCACCACCGAGACCTCTAATTTCTAATATTAGGTCGGGGAAAAAGTCTTTTCGCATAACGTAGGTATAAACTTATTATAAAATTTCTTTGACTGTACTATTTGTGTCTGGCTGGTTTTGGTAACATTAAAAAGGTTACATTATAAAGAAAAGAAAAAAATAAAAAAAAGTTGTTTCCCGCTATTTTTCATTTGTTTTTCTCTCCGTAAAAATGAGTGAATCTAATGAAGAAATTCGATACATTTTAAAATTTTATTATAAAAAAGGCAAAAATGCAACTCAAGCAGTGAAAAAAATTTGTGATGTTTATGGACCTGATGCAGTGTCAGTAAGAGTAGCACAAATTTGGTTCAAACGTTTTCAGTCCAGAAATTTTGATGTTAAAGATGCACCTCGCTCTGGTCGCCCTGTTACGAATAAAATGGACGCCATTTTTGAAAGAGTGGAGCAAGATCGGCATATTAGTAGTTACGATGTAGCTGAAGAACTGGGAATTGACCACAAAACAGTTTTGACCCATTTGAAGAAAGCTGGTTATACAAAAAAGCTCGATATTTGGGTGCCACACGAGCTCACTCAAAGAAACTTAATGAACCGTGTACTCATTTGCGATTCATTATTGAGACGTAATGAAACCGAGCCGTTTTTGAAGAGATTGATAACTGGCGATGAAAAGTGGATCACGTACGACAAGAACGTGCGAAAAAGGTCGTGGTCGAAAGTTGGCCAGGCTTCACAGACTGTGGCCAAACCTGGCCTAACACGAAATAAGGTGATGCTGTGTGTATGGTGGGATTGGAAGGGCATTATTCATTATGAGCTTTTACCGTCCGGCAAAACCATCGATTCTGATCTTTACTGCCAGCAACTGGTGAGATTAAAGGAAGCAGTCGAGAGAAAACGGCCGGAATTGATCAACAGGAAGGGTGTGGTCTTTCATCACGATAACGCTAGACCACACACATCTTTAGCCACTCAGCAAAAATTAAGAGAGTTCGACTGGGAGGCCCTAGTGCATCCACCATATAGCCCTGACCTTGCGCCTTCAGATTTTCACCTGTTTCGGTCTCTTCAGAATTCTTTAGGTTCTGTAAGGTTGACCTCAAGAGAGGACTGCCAAAACTATTTGTCCCGTTTTTTTGATCAGAAGTCCCAAAGTTTCTACAGTAACGGGATAATGTCTCTGCCCACAAAATGGCAGAAAGTTATTCAACAAAACGGTACATATATATTGTAAATAAATGTAAATAAACTTTGAAAAAAATGTCTTGACTTTTCATACAAAAATACGAAAATACTTTTTCCCCAACCTATTATATGTATGTACTTTTCTACTATATTATAAGCTGCACTATCTCTTGGTAAATGACACACAATCTGTCGGCATAGATGCATGCAGGCTACAAGTTCGCTACAAAAACCAGCTTCGACACATCAAAGGCGCCGCTGGACAGCACGCTAGCACGTTTAGGGTTGTCACCGACATCAACTTATTTTTTTTTTTATATAACGCTTAAGCGCTTTAAAATAACTTTGATTGTTTAAATAAATGTTATAATAATCGCTTTTCATGTTAACTATAAGTATCGGTGTGACATACCGCGTTAAGCGCGATAATAATATGTACAGATGAACACTTTATTCTGATCTTCAGATTAATCTATACCCATTAAAAATCTATGGTAATAAATACCATATCAGAACCTAAACAATTTAAAAATTGGATGATATGTGGATATTTGCAGGATTTTTTTTTAACGTTACGATTTATTCTATTTAAAGGTGTACGCCTCGACTAACCGAATGTTTACGTTGTAAACAGAATAGGAGCCGGAACTTATTGTTATCATCTTGGTATTTATCACACGTACCTAATCGACACTTTTTGATTCAAAAGCGACATCTAGACGACTGTTTGTGTTCAGAATATCAAAGTTGTCCAATTAATAAATTACTGCACCCATCTACCGGTCTTTCTAACATGGAACGACAAGATGCAAAGACAGGTTTTCTGCAACGTGGTCATCCATCTTAGCGCTTATCCTAATGGAATAAAAAAATAATAGTTGCTGGCGCTGCTGAGTAGAATATTAATGTAATAAATATATAGCTAGCAGAGCCTACGTTTATTTAATTTACTAATATAAGTCTCGGTAGCGCAGTGGTCGAGCACACGGCTTCTGATCCAGAGGTCCGGGTTCGATTCCTGATGACACACCTGCCCATACCATTGACTTTTCGAAATAGTTTTCGGAAGTTATGTGTGAAAAATATCGATGACTGAAAACTTTGTGCCCGGTATGGCAATGGGTTCACCACCTATTATTCCATTTGGGACGTAAACATAACGGCGAGACGAGGCTTAATAGCCGCTGCCTACACCTTCGGGTAACAAAAGGCGTGAAGTTATGTTATGTTAATATAAATACTAGATAGTACTTACAAAACGTCTCGGTGGTCCTGTGGTCGAGCTCCCCGCTTCTGATTCAGAAGTCATGACATCAATCATTTCTCGGAATTCTTCGTCTTTCGAAGTTATGTGTGATAAATATCGATGACTGTCCATTTTGTGCCTGGTGTAGGGCAATAGGTTCTCCACCATTTGGGACGTAACTTAACGATTAGGCGAGTCGAGGCTTAACAGCCGCTGCCTACACCTCCGGGTAGGAAAAGGCGTGAAGTTATGTTGAGTATGTAGTAACCAAAGCTGTTACTTACCTATTACATATAAATGTAAGTAAATAATATTTAGAAATTGTAACAAATCAACATGGTTTCCAATCTAGTGTTCGAAGGAGTTAACTTCGTATTCCTTGCATTTATCCAAATTCTGACAATTTAATTTGTTGAGTTTCTTTATATTTAATTAATGAAAAACTACGCCTTTTTTGCATAGTCCTTAGTGAATTAAAAATATCCTTCATTTTACAAATATATATAATTACCTATGGTACTTTATGGATATCAATAAAGTTTTAAATGTATCCAACTTTATTTAATAGTGGGGCCTTTTATAAAATTTGGATAACCCTTCAATAGAAATCAATAATTTTATATTGTTCCAGGAATTACATAACTACTTTATCAAATTATAATTATTGCATAGTCCCCGATAGTCTCGTCCGGCCGAAACGAGGTCTCTCAGGGCTAATTAATTAAATTTTGCCGGCATAATTAATTAATTAATAATTATTATTGTAAACATTTCAATCAATATTCTCTGAAACTTTATAATATTGAATATATACTCACAATATGACTGTGGATGAGGCGAAAGATGTGTGTCAGGATCGTAGCTTGTGGAAAGCCAAAGTCTCTGCCTACCCCCATGGAATACAGGCGTGAGCTTATGTATGTATGTATGTATACTCACAATTCGACTGATAGGGTAAAATTTGGGTAATATTTGTGTTGAAATTTCCTGGCTATAGGCACACCATCGATTAAGTAAATCGACTGTTTAAAAAAAAACAAAAGAACCAAGGAGGTTGCAAATAAAAAGATCGCATCAAATTTTAGACCATTTATTACAAATCATTTAACAAACAATCTTATAATAATACAAAATAAATACTTGGATTGTACATACTTTTTACAAGTTCATTTTATACTTAGTATGGTATATCTAAGAATATTTACATCATAAGCCTGAACATCATCAGGTTAGGAAGCTTCTCAGCGTATAATGTTAATCAATGAATTTCTTTTTGTCTATATATAGACTCCCCAAATGGGCTGTTCGTAAATTAGATAATAATAATAATAATTTAAAATTATTTTCTCAAAAATAATTATTACCACCAATAATTATACTATAATACAATATTAATAATATATCTGATATTTTTTTGTGTGATGTACAATTTCCAGTCAAATTAAAGTTGATCATAAATATTTCAGTTTTGATTCATGAATCGTATAAATTAATTAAAAACATCATTCATATAAATGTTAATTAGTTTTCAATCAAATATTCGAGCAGATTATTTGGGAAGGTTCTAAATATTATAACTATAGAACTGAGATAACTATTTACCGATTCGATATTCTGGTTTGCTCCCTTCGAAGAATTAGTACGCCATTCTCTATTTAGTCAGTTTGAAATGAATTATTATAAGCATATTGATAGAAATGTTCCTGATGAAGATCAATTTGAGTCTATTGCACGCCCTATTTTCATCGTGATATTTAGAAAGAGTATACGTATAGTAGTACGTATAGAGTAATACGTATAGAGTATAGTAGTATCATTACGTAGTATAAAACAAAGTCACTTTCTGCTGTCTGTCCCCTTATATGGGTATATCTTTAAAAATACGCAACGGGTTTTGCTGCCTAAACCCTAAGTAATAAATCAAAACAACGTACTCATTATTATACACCTTTAAAAGGTCTACAAAAAAGTCCGCGAGGGCGTATTTTTATTTTTTTACTTTTCACGAGAAATAATGTCCTATTTACGAAGCGATTTTAAACATTACAGTATTAATTGTCATCCAATTAAGTATGTTAAATAGAATGTGCATGTAATATAGATGATCCTGGTCCTTTACAGTATGCAATTTAAACAAATATTTTCGAAGATATTGTAGTATTAACATAGCGGGACAGGAGTTATTACTTTTGATGCGGAACAAGTTCGCCGGGTCAGCTAGTCAATAATATGATACTAGCTAGACAAGACGATTATCATTCTATTCATCCATCTATCTCTGCTCTGTTTCTGATGCGATATTTTCATTTCCCTTTTTGAGACAGATCATTAATTTGGCCTAGGTGTCTCTCCGTCTTCGCCTCTTGATCCCGGCTCTGCCATTCACATTCATCGATTCTAACACCATGGCTCAACCGATCATTATTGAACTTACATTTCTCCTCTATCACACTATTTAATCTTCGGTCCATATGGGGACTTCACAGATACTTTTTAGAGATCCCGAATACCTATATCACCTGGCAACCATTACTCCAAGTGCATAAAATTCCCAAAAAAATTATGTATTTTAATCTTGAAAAAGAAATGTGCATCCCATTAGTTATTCTAATCAAACAATCTGTGATAAAGTTGTTCCATTTTATTTTTACCTGACTGTAGTACCTAGGTGGGTAATGTGTTTGAAGCGTATGTATGTATATTTCTTTTACAAGCCGCGTTAGTCTAAAGGGCTGAATTGATGTTGGTTTGAGTGACGTAGAGGAACATTCCTTTTATTCATGCTAACAGAGCTCTACCTAAAGCTGTCAATATTTCTTAATGTAGACATTATTAACAACAATTTTATTAATTAATCTAAACAAAATAATTATAAATATCGTATTTACTCGCTTTGCGAATCACCATCGTCGTCTACAACTACGAATAAATTATATGTAGATACGTTTTGTCATCTATTTACTTTTTTGAAATAACCAATCGATTTTTTGTTAATTATTGCCAATATCGCGTATCAATTGGTTGCTCGAATAACGAAAAAAAAATTGGTGATGATGATGATGACAAATGTGTCTGTGATGTTAGTTTTTAATTTTAAACTTATTATTCTTTCCCCAAGATTTCTTTAATTCAAAGTAACTAAAACAAACAAGTACAAAGCAAGACATCAAGTGGTCCGAAACAAAATAGTTGCCAGTGGAAAAAATATATATTTCAATCTTTTTTTTCACTGGAATAAATTTATTTTCCAGGACAGACCACACAATATTACAATAGAATAATTATAATAAACAGAGCACATATATACAGAAAAAGCAATTATTTTTCAATAATTTAAGTTTCATAATATAATTTTACAAAGAGAATATTTATATTGCTTGGCAGTGCCCAGCTGGTTTTATACGTCTATAATTATACAAAATTTACGCATATGTTTTTATAAATTAAATAAAAAATATATCGCTTGCAAAAAAAAAACAACTTTTATCTATGACATAAATTGCATAAATACCCTTAAATGGTTATAATATTTCAAGCTTTCAATCAGATCAATTTATTAACTACTAGCAGACTAGTTCGTGGTTCTGTCTCTACGAAACTCAAGTTTTCACGATCTACAAATAATCTAACTTGCTTTTTTATATTAAATAGAGGTTTTACAGTTTGTTGACTTTATGATTGTCTATATGCATCACTGGAGCAGTTAGTATAGTTTTCAATAAAATGGTATCCCTCGCAAAAAACTAAATATTTTTGCAAATCGGTTCCTGAGATTGAAAAGTTTAAAGAAACAAACAAACAGACTACATCTATTTAATATAATCATTTGATTAGGTCAGTAGACTTGAAAACACGAGTTGCCAGAGGTAAAAAAAAATTAGAATTAGTGCTTCTTCTACTGTATATTAATTTGTAGTCAAAATTTACAGATGAAAATATCAACGACCATTATAAAATACAAAAGGCAGAGTTTATCACTAAAACAAATGATCTACGTAATACTTTGGTAGGTATGCAATGAACTTAAGATGGCAGAGTATGCACTTAATATCCGCCACCTTCACGGTACTAATTTTTTAACAGCCATCTATCTGCTATTTTTATTATTTCGCCAGTAAAATGAGAAATTGAGACACATTCAATATATAATAAAATATGGTTATAAAACATAACGATTTTTTTGCCATCAACAGACACCGGGAACATGAACGTTGTTCCTTAAGTATAAGGTTCTGAATTGAACTTACAACGGCCAGTTATATTTTTACGAGTCTCCTCTCAAACATTTCATCATTGGGAAATTTTATTCTGTGTCAATATATATACAAATTATTACTAATAAACAGTAAAATTATATACATCTTTGTATTTATTAAATTCAATATACACTTATGTAATATTTTCATGAGATAATACTACGAAATATGCAATCAAAAAAAATCTTACAATTTGACAAGTTTTCTGACGTTTTTGATAAAAGAAGAGAGTGGTTTAGCGCAAGGCTTCAATTTAGATAGTATCAGGTTCACACCATAGCGTACAATAAGCTTTTTGAAAGTTACGAAATTACCAATCACTGGACAAATACCTAATAACCTTCTCTTAATTGAGGATTAAATTATTCATTTGTCGACATCTAGTAACGTTGCATACCCCTTCGGTTACTTAAAGCGTATAAAAGAACATCATACATAACAAGATCATAGCCTGTACAGATAAAGAGAAATAATTAACTTCAACATTTAATCAAGTGTCGTCAGCGTTTACCTTTACAATTACTTAGATTCACAATCTAATTTTAAAAAATCGTGCAAATATTAAACACTCAATTCAAAATCACACACACTTGTATAAATACACTAAATACAGAAAAAGAATGTTGTAATTGATACAAAAAACAATATTGATAAATAACAAAAAAAATGTTACAAATAACGTGGGAGACCGTATCGAATGCTTGAGACAAATCCATAAAATTTATAAAATTAAGGTAGAAAAATAATACCTAATACAACATTTTATAAAAATATAAGTAGATAGGTACATTAAAGACGAAAATCGTGAATACGAATTGGAAAACAGTATTGATAAGAAAATTAATTAACTAAGCTTACGCGTCGATTTCATCTTGGATCTACGGTCTGGCGTCATTCGATGACTCCACATCACTGGAACTGCTCGATACAGACTTCTTCGGCTTGTATTCTGTTATAACTACTGTCACACCGCTCACAGTTACCTGGTGATCAAGATACTTTTGATTATTATTCAAGATAAAAATGAAGAATTAAGATGGTGCATGCTCCAATGGTTCGGACATGTAGAGAGAATAGACGGAGCAAGCTTGAATGACGAAATGAGACTAGAAAATTAATAATCCCACGTGTCGAGACATAAATGCCGCAGCTAACGCTTTCGGCCATTAACGGTTTGAAGTTACAAATTGTGAAGCATGGTGGCAAACAGTAACCGGACTTTTTCTTAAATATTTGTCTCTGTTAATAGTCTCGGTGGTCCAGTGGTCGAGCACCCGGCTCCTGCATCCAGAGGTTGCGGGTTCGAGTACTAGCAAAAACCAATGGCTTTTCGAAATTATTTTCGGAAGTTATGTGTGATAAATATCGATGACTAAAAAATTTGTGCCCAGTATGGGAATAGGTTCGCCACCTATTGCATTTGGGACGTAAAGATAACGGCGAGACGAGGCTTAACAGCCGCTGCCTACACTTTCGGGTAGAAAAAGTCGTGAAGTTATGTTATATTATGAATTCTTATGTTTTGTTATGTTATTTGTCTCTATTTTTGTGTGTCGTCGCCTAAACTCTGAAACTTTTTAAACGGATTCCTTCTCGCAATTTTTGAAACTAATAACCTCAGTTTGAAGAAGCTTATAAGCTAAGCTTCAATCTAATATCTATGCTTAAAGTAAATACCACAGCAAAGGATAAAGAAAGTATAGGCTCGTGTGCGTTATACGACCCTATACATATGTAGCACAGGCAAAAAATTAACTAAACATATGCCACGGTTCGAACCCAGGTCGTTACAAACAGTAAACCCCGTAATTCGACAAACGATATGACAAGAACGGAAATAGATAGGAAAGAAAACAAGAGGGTAAATATAAATTCACAAGCTACTTAACCCACAAAATTCGATAAATCTGAAATACGAATATCTAATCATTACATAGTACAAAACAAAGTCACTTTCCGCTGTCTGTCTCCTTATATGCGCATATCTTTAAAACTACGCAACGGATTTTGATGCGGTTTATTTTAATAGTTAGAGGGTGTCAACTGGGTGGTTTTGATCTATAATTCATGTATAGTCTAGTAAAAAAAGTGATAATTTTCAAGATTTAAAACTTTAATCGCAAACGCAGCCTGAACCCTAAGTGATAAATCAAAACAACGTACTACATGATTAAACACCTTTAAAAGGTCTACAAAAAATTTCGCGATAACATATGCCCATGTCGATCTCAGGATAACCCACAATGACCATTTTTATGTTTTTACTTCTTACGAGAAATAATGGCTTATTAACGAAGCGATTTTAAACATTACAGCATTAATTTTAATACATTTAAGTGTCTTAAATAGATTGTGCATGTAATATAGATGGTCCTGGCCGTTTACAGCATGAAATTTAAACGAAAATTTTCGAAGATATTGCAGTATTAACATAGCGGGACAGCAGTTAAAGCAGATAAATAGCACAAATTGAACCTCATGATATCCAAAATTTACTCAATAATTACTTTTGGTGTGGAACAAAGTTCGCCGGGTCAGCTAGTAGGCAATAAAACGGTCGGTTTGTTCGTGAAAAGATCATCCGATATACTAGTATACTTATATTAATACAAATAGCTTTTTATAATCATACATTTGGATCTTGGAAGACATCTAGCCGGACAATGGCGCCGGAAACTATCTACAACGGTAACAAATACGCGTGACAAACTTGTGTATATTGAATGCGATGTTTATTAATCGACTGCATCACAATTGAGCAAATGTTTTTTTAAGCATTATAAGTGGTTTCATTGTTTTCTACAACAACACAGACAGTATTGTGGTCATAATGACACTAGTGTAATCTTGTACAAATAAAAATAATAATAAAGACTAGAAAAGTAGTTTAAATATAGTTGACACAAACGCCATCTAGAGAGAAAATCTAGTTACAGATTCAACAACACACAGACAGAATTGGGGTCATAATGAGACTAGAGTAATCTTGGGTAAATAAGAAAAAATAATAAAGAGTAGAAAAGTTGTTTAGATATAGTCGACACAGACTCCATCTAGAGAGAAAATCGAAACTAGACTCATTCTAATTCTCCGATATGAAAAAAAAAATATCAAAAAGTTGAATTATTATCATCAGGAATAGATAACTGAAATTATAGTCAGTATGTTTTATTATGAAACTGTTATTTATTTGGCATTATTTGAAAAACATTAATGTTGACCAATTACACTGTGGGAACAAATTACTGCAATAAAAAGTAGTACAGTACAGTAAAAGTAGTAGTAGTAGTGTAAACCTAGGAAGTGTTCAACCAAAATAACAATTTTTATCTGATTCTATATTTAATGACCTACTTGTGATTGAAAGTAAGAAACAGCCAAAACATGTACAAACATTCAAATTTTATATACATAATTTTAGGTAATTTTGGTGTATCTTTAACAAATAAGTCTAAGGATTTAATGTCAAATAACGATAATAAATTATACATAACATAACTTCACGCTTTTTGTTACCCGAAGGTGTAGGTAGCAGCTGTTAAGCCTCGTCTCGCGGTTATGATTACGTCCCAAATGGAATAGATGGCAAACCTACTGCCATACCGGGCACAAAGTTTTCAGTCATCAATATTTATCACACATAACTTCCGAAAACAATTTCGAAAAGTCATTGGTGTGAGCCAGTGTCAGGAAGCGAACCCTCACCTTTGGATCGGAAGCCGTGTGCTCGACCACTGGACCACCGAGATTTTAGATATCAAACAACCAAGAATCTGTATTCCATTGTTCAATACAATACAAGATAATGTTAGGAGAATATAGATATAGTAATGTTCAATAGGTACCTCTCGGGTCTGCGCAGAACTGCGGTCAACATTACTAAGCCTTGGAGGATGCCGTCGTTTCTTCTTATGTGAATTGGCTGAGCGTGGCCTCTTCTGTGAGCTTGTGGGTGCTGTGCCGGATGCTTGTGCTGCCACCAGAGCAGGGTTGATGCGAGGTTTCCGTGTTGATGTACCTAATAAGAAAACAATAATTCTAGTTGCTTTGGAAATACTAAAAAGAAAATTAAGAAACCTAAACTTGTTTGTTAAATCAATGTGAACACAAGAAAATTAAACTTTGTACAAAGATTATTTATGATTAAATTTTACCATCACAGGTTTGGAATTAAATGTTATAATATTAAACCTTGTTCCTGGATTAGGGAGTCAGACAATAATTGTTTTGCAATAATACATGTAATGCAATAACCCAGTAATAGCACTTCACAGGTTTTTCTTGTTTAATTTTCGATGTCTGTGGGCTAGGACTCATTATATGTTGTTTTTTAAATTTTTCTATGGTTAATTACAGACATATGACCAATGACAGTTTCATTACACTGAACTCTTATTGCAATATTATACTAGAAAAAATTAAATTTTACATAGTTCCTTTTTAAATTTAATTTTAATTTAAGAGTGTTTTGCGATTACTGGTCTATTGCCAGTGACATTGATATATTCCTATCAAATTATATGGCTTAGGGCTCCACTAAATGAAAAATGATGATGAATACTGGGACATGTTTATATGTATAATTCTGACATGCCTATCAAACAACTGCTTAAATCTTAGAGTTTAATTAAGTTTTAAATAATTTAAGTAATACAAGCTGTTGCTATGTGAGACATTTGAAATCATAGCAAAAGTATAGAAGATTGGCATTGCCATTCAGGGTGGCATTTCAGCCAGTCTTTTTAGTACCCTTCCAGTAGACAGAGATGTGGAGAAATTTGATTTCAGCTAGTTTTTTAATTGTATATATTGTAAATTAACTAATTTATTTATTTTTTCTTACTATTGTAAATAAATACACTTCTAAAATGAAGGAAGAAACAATAAACCTAATCATTGCCTACTAAACCTGTGAGGATTAAATGTGTGAAATTAGTCTTATTAGAATCCAACTTGATAATTTATATGAGAAACACAGCTCTATTCATACATAAACATTAACAGATTCCTTCTAAAAGAATGGTGACTAAGTATAAACCAAATTTATGATGGACCATGAAATGTATGGTAATTCATTCAAGGTTCAAAAATTTCACAAAAGCTTAGTAGGCAAATAAATTGTGTTAATACACATATTAATTTAGAAACAGAACCCTAGCATCAACAAGTACGTAAGGTCACGTTATTCAATAAGGGTAATCATTATGGGCATGCAGTATAGATTTATGTTCCAAATAATTTAATATTTTATTTATTATTATGCTATATTAGTCTTACGTATATGATATGTACCTGGGTTCACGGTTGCAATGAATTAAATAGCACCAAAAGAAACTTTTTAAAATTACGTGGCCAGGTAAGTACTCAAGGTGATTCATGGGGTCAATAACATAAACAAAACCACAGTAAGTAATGTGTTTAAAGAAATGTAAACTATTGTATTACCTTTCCTGACGTCGCACATTGAACACTTGAATGCTTCTGCATTGTTTCTGTATGTACAGACGCTGCAATCCCAATAATTCTCTTCGTGCACTTTTGACGGCCTTTTGGCTCTTCTAATTGCATTTTTCTTGTCCATTTTAACTTACACTTAATATTAACTTGTTCACACATCAATCATGACACTTTCTGTTGTAAACAATAGTTTTTAACGCACGAACTTATTATAGAACGTCTGAGAATCATAATTCTTGTTATAAGTGTACAATATTGTACACTTACACATAAATTTATTCGGGGTCGGTCGGGGTATCCATGACAGATACCGCAGCGCAAACAGGAATGTTATTTTAAGTCGGTAAAACAGAGCAAAAGCACCACCTTCTGGTTTAATTTAATTAAAAATAATAATAATTTATATCGATAGATGGCAGTAGTCGAAGAAATCGAATTGTAAGACTTAAATATCACCCTATGAAAACATAGATAGAATCTGCATTGTCATGGAATAGAAATCAAGTCGAGTAGGTTGCTGGGTTGTGTACCATAATGTTTAATATCTATTTATAATAATATAGGCTCACCACCTATTCCATTTGGGACGTAAACATAACGGCGCCACGAGGCTTAACAGCCGCTGCCTACACCTTCGGGTAGAAAAAGGCGTGAAGTTATGTTATGTATGTTATGTGTTATAAGTAATCAACTCTTTAAACAAATAACTTCAATTAAGGGAAAGGACAGGAAGAGATATTTTCTTAGGTTCTAGGTATTTTGTATGGGCGGTAAGTGGTTACGGGTCACGTTTATTTTACAGTTCCTAACTAGAAATAGGTGGTAGAATTTTATGTTTGCTGTTTACCGCATGCTATTTTCTTCTTATACCGACTTCCGGTTACGGGGTTTAACATTTAGTCTATGATGATTTCACGTTTTACCTGTTTATGAAGTCTCATCACTTTTGATTTTTGGGAGACTTACTTTTTACACTACAACTAGTGTATTTACATAGGAAGAAGACATTTATTAAATAATATAATACTCAAAAGTCTCGTACCAAAGTGTTTTTTTTTTGTCACAACCAAACCAAACGACTTTACGGATTCTCATAAAAATGTATGTACATGTTTAGGTCTAAATTAGGGATGCCCGATCTGAATCGATCTTTTTGAAGATCGATTCACGGCAATACGATCTCCCGATTTTTTGAATCGATTCAACAAGATGCGATCTTTGCTCAGATCGAATCGTATGCTTGGAAGATCGTAAGAAAAAATCGCATCATTAACAGACCAAAGTAATGCAAACTTAACTGCATTTATTTTGTTGATGATAACGATCACACATTTTAGTAGGAACAACAAAGCAAGACAACATCTATTTGTTGAAATTAGTGTCGAGTTACGTACTTTATGTATACGCCGCCGCGCCGTGAGTATGAAATATGAAACGATATGAAGGTAGTATTGAAATTTTGTTTATGTTATACCCGCAAGAACATCACAGAATTTGTAGATTGTTCTTTGTAGATAGTAGTACGATTGAATTCATCGAATGCGCAGTGTTTTTTCTTGTTATTATTTTAATATTGATAAATATGGCCCCGCCCGTAAAATCGAATGTTTGGACGTTTTTTATCAGATGTGACTCGGGTGGAGAGTGTAAATTATGTGACCAAATAGTGAAAACTAAAGGAAATACCACAAATTTAAAAAATCATCTAAAGCGACGCCATAAAAATTATGATTTAAACAAAAGCGGAGAAAGTTCTACTACAAAAGTGACCGAAATCGTAAGTAATTATCTATTTATAAAGTGATTTTTTATAAGGGTGCTATTTAACTGGTTAGCATAGTATTGGTATTTTGGCATAAGAAAACTGACACCAGGATTCGATTAGTAGGTAAACTAAGTGTTCCTCACACGGAGAGAGTTGCATGGCCACGTACGATTACGTGGTAAATTTACCTACTCCAATTGCGACCTACCTCAACATTTTATTTCTTTTACAATTTTGATTAATGTGTACATTATTTTCTTTTTTAGTCCAATGATCCCACCCCTTCGACCAGCCGAATGAGTACTAATAGTGATGCTAACTCAAACTCAAGTGAATGTGAAGAATCATTAAATATTACTACAATCAATACGTCAACGCCAAAATCAACAAGAAAACGTCAACTTCGTATTGATAATGTCATTAGTAATATTCAAGCATATCAAAAAGGTGGGTCCAAGGAACTAAAATTGACTAATGCATTGCTGTATTTTATTACGGTTGATGATTTACCTCTCAATACCACAGAAAAAAAAGGATTTCAACATTTGATGAAAACGGTGTGTCCAACTTACTCGGTACCAAGCAGAAACACAATTACAAGACTTATTGATGAAAAATATGAGAATATTTCTAATGTCATAAAAGCACAGTTGATGCAAGTTAATAGCTTTTGTTTGACTACCGATGTCTGGACGGACACAATGAACACAAGGAGCTACTTAGGTTTGACTTGTCATTTTTTGCACAAGAACTGTTTGAAATCAATTGTTATAGCCGTTAAAGAATTGAACGAGCGACACACTGCTGAATATCTCAAACAAGTGATTGAATCGCTCTGCAATGAATGGAACATTAATGTACAAAACATTTTAGCTATAGTCACAGATAATGGTGCAAATATTGTCAAAGCTATCTATGAATTACTGGGCAAAAATAAGCACTTGCCTTGTTTTGCACACACTCTTAATCTAGTTGTGCAAAAAGCTGTAGAAGAAACCAGAGGATTTGATGCATTAGTAAATAAGGTCAAAACCATTGTAACATTTTTTAAACACAACGTTTCTGCACAGAATGAATTGACCAAACTTCAAAAATCTAATAATGTATTACCAAAAAAGTTGGTACAAGACGTTATAACAAGATGGAATTCTAAGTTGTATATGTTACAGCGATTTATTGAACTTTGTGACTTCGTCAGTGCTATTCTACTCCAAAACCCAAAGGCCCCTGCTATGCTTGGTGGCAATGAAATAGCCATAATAAAGGAAATTATTAACATTTTGACTCCTATAGAAAACGTAACAAAAGAAATATCGGGTCAAGATTATGTAACGAGTAGTATAATCATACCAATTATTTTCTGCATGAGTAAATCGATCGAATCTGCCAATTCAGGGAGCATTTCTGAGGTTTCTGACTTAGGATCAGAATTCAAAGCGAAAATTCTGAGCGAATGTAACAAACGTTTTAAGAACATTGAAAAAGTGCATCTTTTGGCGATTTCAACAATTTTGGACCCGCGATTTAAAAAAATATACTTTACGGATGCTCAATCTTGTGCAAAATCACTTAATGACATCACTGATTTACTAAAAACAACGGATTATAATAAGGATACATCACCAAATGCGCAAAATGTGGTTTCACCCGATGATGACGATAACATTTGGAAATTTCATAGTCAGTTGGTGACAGAAACGAATCTAAACATTCCAAAGGAAGGACTGCTGGATGACATTTTGAAACAGTATCTTAGAGAACCATTACTTGCTAGACAAGGAGACCCAATAACATATTGGACCACTAGATCTACTATCTGGCCGGACTTAAGCTGTTTAGCTTTGAAGTATTTGACTATAGTAGCAACATCTGTTCCTTCAGAACGACTGCGTATAGCGTAAATAACGTTCTGAAGGAACATCCAGCAGTCCTTCCTTTGGAATGTTTAGATTCGTTTCTGTCACCAACTGACTATGAAATTTCCAAATGTTATCGTCATCATCGGGTGAAACCACATTTTGCGCATTTGGTGATGTATCCTTATTATATACCGTTGTTTTTAGTAAATCAGTGATGTCATTAAGTGATTTTGCACAAGATTGAGCATCCGTAAAGTATATTTTTTTAAATCGCGGGTCCAAAATTGTTGAAATCGCCAAAAGATGCACTTTTTCAATGTTCTTAAAACG
Organism: Euproctis similis; assembly: GCA_905147225.2. Taxonomy (NCBI): domain Eukaryota; kingdom Metazoa; phylum Arthropoda; class Insecta; order Lepidoptera; family Erebidae; genus Euproctis; species Euproctis similis. Next base: position 22,869,681 of record LR990106.1, read on the forward strand.
TTTGTTACATTCGCTCAGAATTTTCGCTTTGAATTCTGATCCTAAGTCAGAAACCTCAGAAATGCTCCCTGAATTGGCAGATTCGATCGATTTACTCATGCAGAAAATAATTGGTATGATTATACTACTCGTTACATAATCTTGACCCGATATTTCTTTTGTTACGTTTTCTATAGGAGTCAAAATGTTAATAATTTCCTTTATTATGGCTATTTCATTGCCACCAAGCATAGCAGGGGCCTTTGGGTTTTGGAGTAGAATAGCACTGACGAAGTCACAAAGTTCAATAAATCGCTGTAACATATACAACTTAGAATTCCATCTTGTTATAACGTCTTGTACCAACTTTTTTGGTAATACATTATTAGATTTTTGAAGTTTGGTCAATTCATTCTGTGCAGAAACGTTGTGTTTAAAAAATGTTACAATGGTTTTGACCTTATTTACTAATGCATCAAATCCTCTGGTTTCTTCTACAGCTTTTTGCACAACTAGATTAAGAGTGTGTGCAAAACAAGGCAAGTGCTTATTTTTGCCCAGTAATTCATAGATAGCTTTGACAATATTTGCACCATTATCTGTGACTATAGCTAAAATGTTTTGTACATTAATGTTCCATTCATTGCAGAGCGATTCAATCACTTGTTTGAGATATTCAGCAGTGTGTCGCTCGTTCAATTCTTTAACGGCTATAACAATTGATTTCAAACAGTTCTTGTGCAAAAAATGACAAGTCAAACCTAAGTAGCTCCTTGTGTTCATTGTGTCCGTCCAGACATCGGTAGTCAAACAAAAGCTATTAACTTGCATCAACTGTGCTTTTATGACATTAGAAATATTCTCATATTTTTCATCAATAAGTCTTGTAATTGTGTTTCTGCTTGGTACCGAGTAAGTTGGACACACCGTTTTCATCAAATGTTGAAATCCTTTTTTTTCTGTGGTATTGAGAGGTAAATCATCAACCGTAATAAAATACAGCAATGCATTAGTCAATTTTAGTTCCTTGGACCCACCTTTTTGATATGCTTGAATATTACTAATGACATTATCAATACGAAGTTGACGTTTTCTTGTTGATTTTGGCGTTGACGTATTGATTGTAGTAATATTTAATGATTCTTCACATTCACTTGAGTTTGAGTTAGCATCACTATTAGTACTCATTCGGCTGGTCGAAGGGGTGGGATCATTGGACTAAAAAAGAAAATAATGTACACATTAATCAAAATTGTAAAAGAAATAAAATGTTGAGGTAGGTCGCAATTGGAGTAGGTAAATTTACCACGTAATCGTACGTGGCCATGCAACTCTCTCCGTGTGAGGAACACTTAGTTTACCTACTAATCGAATCCTGGTGTCAGTTTTCTTATGCCAAAATACCAATACTATGCTAACCAGTTAAATAGCACCCTTATAAAAAATCACTTTATAAATAGATAATTACTTACGATTTCGGTCACTTTTGTAGTAGAACTTTCTCCGCTTTTGTTTAAATCATAATTTTTATGGCGTCGCTTTAGATGATTTTTTAAATTTGTGGTATTTCCTTTAGTTTTCACTATTTGGTCACATAATTTACACTCTCCACCCGAGTCACATCTGATAAAAAACGTCCAAACATTCGATTTTACGGGCGGGGCCATATTTATCAATATTAAAATAATAACAAGAAAAAACACTGCGCATTCGATGAATTCAATCGTACTACTATCTACAAAGAACAATCTACAAATTCTGTGATGTTCTTGCGGGTATAACATAAACAAAATTTCAATACTACCTTCATATCGTTTCATATTTCATACTCACGGCGCGGCGGCGTATACATAAAGTACGTAACTCGACACTAATTTCAACAAATAGATGTTGTCTTGCTTTGTTGTTCCTACTAAAATGTGTGATCGTTATCATCAACAAAATAAATGCAGTTAAGTTTGCATTACTTTGGTCTGTTAATGATGCGATTTTTTCTTACGATCTTCCAAGCATACGATTCGATCTGAGCAAAGATCGCATCTTGTTGAATCGATTCAAAAAATCGGGAGATCGTATTGCCGTGAATCGATCTTCAAAAAGATCGATTCAGATCGGGCATCCCTAATTTAGACCTAAACATGTACATACATTTTTATGAGAATCCGTAAAGTCGTTTGGTTTGGTTGTGACAAAAAAAAAACACTTTGGTACGAGACTTTTGAGTATTATATTATTTAATAAATGTCTTCTTCCTATGTAAATACACTAGTTGTAGTGTAAAAAGTAAGTCTCCCAAAAATCAAAAGTGATGAGACTTCATAAACAGGTAAAACGTGAAATCATCATAGACTAAATGTTAAACCCCGTAACCGGAAGTCGGTATAAGAAGAAAATAGCATGCGGTAAACAGCAAACATAAAATTCTACCACCTATTTCTAGTTAGGAACTGTAAAATAAACGTGACCCGTAACCACTTACCGCCCATACAAAATACCTAGAACCTAAGAAAATATCTCTTCCTGTCCTTTCCCTTAATTGAAGTTATTTGTTTAAAGAGTTGATTACTTATAACACATAACATACATAACATAACTTCACGCCTTTTTCTACCCGAAGGTGTAGGCAGCGGCTGTTAAGCCTCGTGGCGCCGTTATGTTTACGTCCCAAATGGAATAGGTGGTGAGTGGTGAGTGAGTAAAACAGCTAGTTAGGCTGGTTTATCGGATCGTGGGCTGATTCGATACCAAATGGTTAGTGCTCCTCCTCATTACAAATCGCAAACTATACCGAGTCTTGATTGTACTAAGATTGGCATCTCCCCTCACAGAGTAGAGTACACAATGATTCATTGATTTGAATGTAATTCGGTCTTATCGTTCAGTTTTGAAAGGTATAACCTGGCGGTGGTCCAGTGGTCCCCACTTTGCCAATAACGAAAGAAGCCTTGATAAAGCAATTTATTGTCCCGGAATGTAAATAACGTTAGCGAATAGCGAATAGCGTAATAGAAGTAGCATGTGCATTGCGAAGTTGGGCAGTAAGTAATAGTGTATTTAACATAAGAGTTAACATAATAGTTTACGATTGTATTCCTTTATAAACATACATAGCATAACTTCACCTCTTTTTCTACCCAAAGGTGTAGGCAGTGGCTGTTAAGCCTGAACTCGCCGTTATGTTTACGTCCCAAATATGTGGGATACGTCCCAATAGGTGGCAAACCAATTGCCATATCTAGCACAAAGTTTTAAGTCATCGATATTTATCACGCATAACATTCGAAATTAATTAATTTCGAAAAATCATTGGTGTGAGCCAGGAATGGAACCCGCACCCTCTGGATTCAGAAACCATGTAAAGAATATATAGTCTTACAATAACTAGTGAATTTATTTTTATAGGTTCATAACATTTCCATTGATAAGAAGGAAGGCTTGTTTCCAGCAGAAGATGACAATGTTGGTGGCCAAATCTAGTGGTCTTGAAAGAATACCACCTATTGTAACCAATACTGTACATGGAAATATTAAAAAAAAAACAATCAATCCCAAATTACTTTTAATATGTCTTAAAATGGTATCATTAATTATAATAACTCATTTAATATTAATGGATAACTTGAAAGCAGCAGATATCTGTAAGCAAAACCTGTTAGTAATTATTATTATCCTTTGATGGTGATAGGATAAAAAAATAAAGGTAAAAAGAACATTTTAATTATTAACACATATGTATTGTTTAGTTGACCTTTTTTCTATAATTAAATTTATCTTATTGTCTAGGTAGCAAATCTTCATTTTTAATTTATATTGACTATTTTAATATTATGAGTGTTCAACTTTCAATAACTACAACTATTAGATAGCAATATTGAATACTAAAAGAAAACCTCTTTAACGGAATATCTTTTAGTATCTTTCCTGTAAATTTAAATAAAAAATACTTTTAGTAATAAAATACAATATTTATATATAAACATCATAATAGACCACATGTATTAAGTATAAGAATATTTTATATACATATTTTTGTGAATAGAAGTACTACTGATATTCTGCATTATTAAGAAAAGAATTTAGTTTTGTTTCACTGTGCTGAAGTAATCATTTGTAAAATATGGAATATTTTATTAAATTGAAAATACATTTTATAAGACATTTTTTATCCTGTTACACCAATAAAATTAAAAATAATATTACAATATTAAATCAATTAGAATATTGTTTTTATCACTAACCTTTTTTCTCAATTCTTGGTTATTTTCTATGTTAACGGGTGTTTCTGAACTACATACAGCTCGGTTCACTGACATCAACATCTGGACCATTATAAATCTATAGCAAAATAATATTAAGTACATACTACTATTAAGTACTATAATAAAAGAATACATAACCCGAAGAACTTAAATCATTGCCTGCACTGCATCACTGTCAAAGTTAACGCCACAATACCATAATCACGAGGACAGATTTTAATTACTGCTTGGTCCTGTGAAACTGATGGTGGGTTTTCACTACCAGCTCTCTGAATCTGTAGTTGCTAAAAGATGATCGCCTTTTCCAAGCCAATTTAAGTTCACTTTCTTAACTTGTGTTCCCTGTTAGTATGTATAATCTAGAAATTTAACATCATATAAAATTGCTTAATTAGTGCAAATTATAGGCAGCAAATTGTACTTACTTATTTAAAATACTCTCATTCTTTTTGTTTCTTCAAAGTTTTATTAGAGATTAAGAATTTATATAGTATTTTATATAATAGAAAGACGAGTGGCGATAGGAAATAGCGTAAATGGAGCAATGGGCAGATTCCTGGGCGCAAAAAACATTAGCAGAAAAGCCCAGCTAGCAATCCACAATGCAGTCCTGATCCCAACGCTAACTTATGGAAGTGAGCGCTGGGTATGGCAGAGTGTGCATGAAAGTAGAATAAACGCGGTGGAAATGAGGGCACTACGCAAAATCTGCGGAGTGACTCTCGCTGACCGCGTAGAAAACAAGGTTGTACGGAAGGAAGTTGGTTTGAAAGAGAGTGTCGGTGTAAAAGTAAGAAAGGGCATGCTCCGATGGTTCGGATATGTAGAAAGAATGGTTGATGCAAGACTGACTAAGCAGATATACAATGCAAAAGCGGATGGATGTAGGAGTCGAGGACGTCCTAGACACACATTCCATGACCAAATAGAACGTGTTCTGGAGGAAGGTGATGTTAAAAGCCTCAAAATGAAAAGAGTTATGAATGTCAAAGAAGCGAGTGAGGCGTGTAAGAATCGTGCCCTCTGGCGCTCTGTTCTCCCTGCCTACCCCGCAAGGGATTTGGCGTGAAGTTATGTATGTATGTGTATGTAAGAATTTATATTCTACTATATGTTTCGACTCGGAAATCAGCTGGCGTTATATTTCCTGTCCAGATATATTTCAGGACTCCAGTTTTACCACTTTGTATCTTTTATTGATCCATTTTAAAATATAATAGCTATATCCATGAATCTAAAACGACCTAATGACAAGAAGTAGTCAAAGATACTGAATGCTTGCGTGGCGTCCAGTTCACACACTTATCGCATCATTTTACAAATATATTACAATTGTTATTTACATTCCGGGACAATAAATTGCTTTATCAAGGCTTCTTTCGTTATTGGCAAAGTGGGGACCACTGGACCACCGCCAGGTTATACCTTTCAAAACTGAACGATAAGACCGAATTACATTCAAATCAATGAATCATTGTGTACTCTACTCTGTGAGGGGAGATGCCAATCTTAGTACAATCAAGACTCGGTATAGTTTGCGATTTGTAATGAGGAGGAGCACTAACCATTTGGTATCGAATCAGCCCACGATCCGATAAACCAGCCTAACTAGCTGTTTTAGTACATCGTTTTGTAATAAGACGGATAAACTGTATTTTTTTTTTTTAATTCATCACATTTAAAATATTGCAAAGCATACCTAAACAACATTAGCTATTTACAGTTTTCTTTATATATTACATAAAACTATGTTATTTATCAAGTAACTTGATGTATAATTTTCATTTAAAATTTTTAAGAGAATTAATTTTCAAGTATAATATATTTCAATAATTTAATGATAAACTGACTTCAATCATCACTCATGGTTTATACTCATGGTTAACTAATCTTATAAAAAGAAACATTTATAAGTTCAGATTATGGGTTTAAATAATAGTCTGTTTCTGGTCCTCGGTGAAATAATTTCTATATTATGAAATACAAAGATACTGCTATCTACCCATCCAATTTTTACATATACATGAGCCTTGGTTGTTCAAGTGTAATAAATAAATATAGTTAATTCATAACTAGTTTGCAATTACAAGTTACAAGATCTTAGAAATAAGCGCTGAACCAGAGTTATTTGGAATAAAATAAGTTCAGAATAAGGGTATAATAATAGTCTGTTTATGGTCCTCGGTCAAATAATCTCTATAATATGAAATAAAAAAATATCAAATATTTTTATATTTGATATATATATATATATATATATTATCTTTAATATAATTCCTTTGAACTTTGAAAATGTATAATGTGTTGAAATGTAAATTATAAAAGGCATGGCACTTCAAATAGATGGTGATTAACAGACATGTCTGTGACGTGTCCGTATGATATATATTCCAAATAGATATTTGGATTAAATATCTATACAGACACCATTATGATAATGTTGATCATTCTATTTTATGTCTGTTAATCACATTCTATTTGAAGTGCCATGCCTTTTATAATTTACATTTCAACACATTATACATTTTCAAAGTTCAAAGTGATTATTAGTTTTCCTAGTGATGTAATAATACCATTAGGTTACACCACTTACTTACTAGTTAGGAACTTAGTTATCATTGGAACTTAGTTTTCATATTTGTTTCATATTTTAATCAACTTAGTTTTCATTCCAATTTTTAATAGTACCTATAATATTTTAATATTAATAGTCTCGCTGGTCGTGGGATCGATTCCGAGCCAATGATTTCTCTGAATTACTTGATATTAGGTAGGTACAGGTAAATTAGTCTCGAGAAATTTTTGCATATGTAGTGGTGTGTATATTACTCAAATCTTAGAGCGCGTTTCCACTATATCGTTCTGGCCTATACAAAAATGTTTCGATATCCTTACATTACTATTTAATTTTATACTTATCCCTAGCAAAACTCTGATTTTTGTTTTCAATAAAAATAAGTTTTTATTTTAAAGAAAAAGGTTTTGACATTATAAAAAAAAATTTCATTCTATTTTACGTCCTTGAGCAAACGACAAGGCGACTACCGTGAAACAATAAAATATCGTGTCGTTCTTTAGATGATAGTAGTTTAGCTATAGGTAAAAAGTTTTGACCATAATAATTACGAAACAAAACAAACAAATAAATCGTCACATGATAGTGGAAAGTGGAAACACGCACAAAGCAGAATAAACCAGTTTACGCTGTCCGCAGGTGCCACGTGACCATACACTACTACATATGCAAAAATTTCTCCAAGCTAATTTACCTGTAACCCATGGTAAAAATTTGAGATTTGGATAATTCTCCACGCGAAAATGATAATAACAATTAAATTCTTAGTTTTTTAGGGGATAGAAGTGCAAACGAGTAAGTGGGTCACCTGATGGTAAGCAATTTGACACCGCCCATGAACACTGTGGTGCGTTGCGCTCCTTTAAGAGAGTAGGAGGGAAAGGGGCTCGGACCTTTGGATACCTCCCTCACCGAACGAAAAGAGGCACGAGCAACTTTACGTCGATATTCTTATTCGAACCGCATGGATCGAATTTTTCATTTTGCAATGTAGTATGTAGGTATATATTATGAATGTAATAAATATTACTTATTATGTATTACGTAGTTCTTGATCTTACAACTCATTTTTTAAGTTTTTAAAGCAAGCAGTCCGCTGCATAAATGGGCTGGCTCGCCCGGGAAATACCAATAGCTCTCATTCACAGATAGTTTTAATGCTTTTTTGTGTATCAAATAAAAGGGCTTTTCGATAGTATGTTGAAAAATGTGACGTCATCCTAAATCCAATATTGCGGAATAAGTATTTTAATGCATTTTTACAATATGGGTTGAATGGGCTTGAGCTTGGGGGAGTACCTAAATCAAAGAACAATACGACGTTGAATATGGGGTATCTTCTTAAATAGAGGAGTAATTACCAAATTCTACTCAGACCCATATTAAGATTTATACTCAAGTGGGGATTGAATCCGCCAATCTCCGTTCTACATTCGATTTTACCAATGCACCACGAGGCCCGTCGTAATGTAAGTAAGATGTGCTCTTTTTAAATTAAGCGTGTTATAAATGTATGTTTGTTACAAAGTTTTACTTCCATAGCGCGGAGAGACTCCACGCGAATTTTTTTTTTCTTATGGCTCTCCATTCTCTCTGCCTACACCGTAAGGAATTTGGCGTGAAGTTATGTATGTATTAGTGATGTAACGAATATTCGCATTTGCATTCGCATACGCGAATATTCGCATGTTTTTTGATATTCGCATTTGCGAATGTTTGGCGAAATAATGCGAATGTTTGGCGATTGTTTGACACTCTCTTTCAATCCAAGTTCCTAAGTCACAACCTCGTTTTCGCCGCGGTTAGCAGAGTCACTCCGCAGATTTTGTGCAGTACCCTCATTTCGACGGCGTTTCTCCTTTCGTGCAAACTCTGCCATACCCAACTCTCGCTTCCATAAGTTAAGTCAGCCCAATGCTCCATACATTTACGCTGTTTCCTAACGCCACTCTTCTTTCGACATCCTCGGTGTACCTACCATTCCCACTAAAAGCGCATCCAAGATATACAATTTCATCTACCTGCACAAGCACTACATCATCAACCATTTTTCTTCGATCCGTTCTAGATTCTTCCCTTTCAAACAGCATAACTTCCGATTTCCGTGTTGGGTGGACTACGTTGACAGGAACGGGACGGAGACAAGAAAAGAGGTGACGTGCAGGGTTCCGCATGGGTCCGTGCTACGGACCAGTTGCTTCTCAACGATGTTGCGGAGTGAAAAAATCTGGTCCATACTGAGCTTGGTTGCTAGGATCCCACCCTGGGCCTTACACAACTTTGCGTCAGATATCACTCTCGTTCTCCGGAAAGGGTCCCGGGCACAGGTTCCACCGTGTTTGATAACTTCAACAGACATCATATAAATTCCGGATGCCTTACCATTTTTCCACCACCACTCTTCAATAGTAATGTCCACGTCAGAATATAAAAATTAAACTTATAAAAACATATTAATATATTTAAAGTACGTATCGTTTTTCCGCGATGGACTCCCAAATTTTAAAACCGATTTTAATCAAGTTTGTACACCGTTTGCAGTTTGATCCAACTTAAAAGATAGGATAGTTCATATTTATTTTATAAAACCCTAACCGCAAAATTTGAACACACAGAATGTTTTTTTTTAAGTCAGAAACTTTGGCAAAATATTTCTTCTTGGCATATTATTAAAAAAAATACTAAATTTAATTAATTATCTTACTAAAAAACGGCACCGATTGGCTTGACTAATTTTGATGAAATTTTGTGTACAATGTAGGTCGGCAAATCGTTTGAACGCGTTTGCGAAGGCTTAAAAGAAATATTCGCATTCGCATTCGCATTCGCGAATATTTTAAAGAAATATTCGCATTCGCATTCGCGAATGTCCAAAATCTAACATTCGTAACATGACTAGTGATGACCTATGTGATACGATTAGTGATTTTTTTTAAATTAACATAATATTTTTTAATCTTTCACATTCGTTTCACAAAAATATCTATAATACATACTCTACACGTACACTCTACACTCTACATACTCTTACTCTTAGTCCTTGCCCTTGCTCAATCAAGTCCTATTATCATGCGAAACTAAAGGTACTGTTACACATGCCAATAAAGAGCACGCTAGAAAAGCATGCTCATGAACTGTTTACACTTGCTACCAATGAGCATGCTAGTTTCAATCAGATTGCTAGCATACTCATTAGGCAAACCTGTTCTCACGCACTAAAATCGGGTGATTTTAGTGCGTGCGCGGCAAGGGTGGAAGGGGGGTCCCTTCCACCCTTGCCGCAGAAAGCATGCTCATTAATCGAACGGCTGCCGATTTTTGAGCATGCTCGAAATTAAGTAATTAATTTTGCATATGTAACAGTCACTACTGTTACATATGCAAAATTAATTACTTATTTATTTCGCGGGGAGCGTAAAAATATATGTTTATAATATATAATATTTATGTGAAGAAAACAATTTTGATAAAACCATCATGACTTATCAATTATATTTAATTAATTTAAATCAGTTACTATGGTGATTGTATTCTAGTAATTATTAAGGAAAATCCAAATATTCCCGACGATTTTTTTTACATAATATGCCAAATTACGTCATTGCTGAACTATTTATATAATAATTTAATTTAAATATTTTAACACGCGCCATTATGTTAATTAGTAATTACATACCTATGTTGCCACACAACTAATTAAAAAAATCAAAGTATCAGAGTAATGTTAGCACCAGATTCTTAATTTTTATCTATGAAATACTACGAATTCAATGACATTCGAACGAAATCCACGTTCATCAAATACCGCCTTTTTCTTAGTTTTTTTTTTACTTTCTTTAGCACCATAGTTTACACTTGCCATATTCAAAACAGATAAGAAATACCATAAATAAAACTACAGATTCTGTTTTCATGGAATTTTCAAAAATAGAATATAATAATCATATAACAGGATAATACAAAGATAGTTAAGAAAGTAACGGTATATAATTTCGATTTGAGGTACTCATAGGAAATTTTACCTTCTAAACTATAAATTTAATTTTATGCTAAGTCCATTGCAGGATAGGCAGAGAGAACACAGCGCCATAAGACTCGATTTGTACGGACAGTGTTCACATTTCGACCGCGTTTATCAGTTGAATCTACTTTCAGGCGCACTCTACCAGTCTCTCTCAACTCCATCAAGTCAACGCTTCAGTACTTCTATATACCCAATGTTATCCAACTGACCGTCACGGTGGTCCCATAAAAGGTTAAAAATGAGAGTTAAAAATTATCTATATAAAATATAGGTATAATATTGACAGTTTTTTTATTTGTGTGAATTAATATTTAAAAACAAAAAGGTAGTTAACAAACAGTTCGCATATTGTATCAGCTCCGGTGAGTTTTACGATGTCGCCGGCCCGCCTCGTGGGAGGCCCCCTACACGTAGTATCATCTCGTCCGTTTCATATTTATTTTTAGTACGAAAATTATTGTTTTTATTTTAACACGCATTTATTAAATGGACGTTAAAATTAGAATCACCTGTATCTATTTAACTGTGTTCCCGTTTACAACACAGTCGCTCAGTGTTATGAGTGACTCATGACTATTTTTTTTTTCAGTCGCTGGAATTGTGAGATATTTTTAGATATATGGATTATTATTAATTATTTTATTTGATAGTTAAGTTGATAGAGGATTTTTTTTCTATTTTGTTCAGATAAAACTTTTAGAATGTATTTCATAAACTTGTGCATATTTAGTTAGTTTGAAATTTCTGTAATCATAAAGTCTCCTTCCTCGGCCTCTGAATGTTGCAATGGCAGGTATAACAATACAAGTCTTGTTCAGCTTAACAAGTTTCAGTTGTCCTTGAGTTTGATGACGTTTATATTTCATTAATTTAATTCAGTTACCATGGTATTCTATTAAATAAAATGGAAAATCCAAACAACTCGCGAGAATATTTTTTTTACATATTACGCCAAATTACTCAATTAATTTATTTAATTAACATAGCATAACAGAACTTCACGCCTTTTTCTACCCGAAGGTGTAGACAGCGGCTTGTTAAGCCTCGTCTCGCTTGTGTTTACGTCCCAAATGGAATTGGTGGCGAACCTATTGCCGTACCGGGCACAAAGTTGTCAGTCTTCGAAATTTATCACACGTAACTTCCGAAAATTTCGAAAAGTCATTGGTGTGTGTGCCAGGATTTGAACCCACTACTTCTTGAATCAGAAGCGGTGCTAGCCACTGCGCCATTTTTATTATTATTTAAATTTTCTTAAATTTGATAATAAATCACAAATATTTTTGGCGCCAGAAGTAGGTTTTATTTTGTGGAGTATGTACAAGTACGGCCATAAATACTGTTACATAATAATGGTATAAAAACTTTTAAATATTTTGAAATTGGAACATTGTATTATAGTAGAATGGTGTTAAAGATAATATGATTGCCTTGTACAAATTGGGCAGATACAGATAGTGCAGTCAATCATATTCCAGACACTTCAAAAGTTTGCTATCAGCCGTATGTTCGTATATCGCACTATCAACAGATACAACAAACACTTAGTCTGTCGAAGAGCAGAAAAGTGGTAGAGCTAAGCAGTTCGCTGCACGAATGGGCTGGCTCGACCGGTGAAATACCACAACCTCTCAGAAGATCGACGTCATGTGGCTCATGCCGCGTTTCGTTCGGTGAGAGAGGTACCCGGAGGCTTACCCATCCTTTCCTATCTTACTCTCTTACAGGTCGGCAACGCAACTGTAACACTATTTGTGTAGCAGGTGCCCATGGGCGGCGCTGGTCATTTACCTGGTGAAGCGCGTGATCATTGCGATCTTATCCCATAAAAAATAAAAAGATCAAAGCGGCCGCGTGTTGTTAGAACTACAAAGGCTGTTAATGCTGTTCAAGCCAGAATTAGTCGAAAACCTATAAGAAATTAAGATTCACGTATTAAAAAACAAAACCTGAAGCTCAGTGCTTATCAGCGATATACAGGACATGTCTTAAATCAGTCCTTACAGTTAAACAGAGTGGGTCGATTAAAACTCCTTCTGTCGAGAATTCAAGATTGAAGAACACTACAATAAACAAGATGATAAAAAATGTACGGTGACAGTACTAAAGGAACCTGCTCCGGCTGTCAGAAAGGTACAACGTGGTCAACATCCTGCGTCAGAAATGGTTTGGTGGGGCGTGTCATATCAAGGAGTTACCAAACTACATTTTTGTACAAAAAGGAGAAAAAAGTTCAGCCAAGTTGTATCAAGGTACTTTTTAAAGATATACCGTGTTCTTTCCAGCCAGGACTCTGCACTTGGTCACAATGCACGAACTACCCAAGCCTGGCTTGAAACTAATGTTCCGGACTTTACAAGACCTCAACCCCTTAAACTTCAAATTTTGATCAGTTTTAGAGGACATGGCCTGTACTACGACACGGAGACAATGAATCTCTTACAAAATCTTGGGTGCAAGTAGTGGCGAAATTTGCCTTGGGTACAATACGTAAATTCATAGATTCCTGGCCGAGCAGATTGAAATCCCGTATAAAAAATAAAAGTGACCATTTCGAATAGAATATTTGTTTAGTTTTTGCTGAGAAGTTCATCAATATGTAGATATAAATTTTAATAATATTAGATACATAAAAATTCATATACCTTCTGTGTACTAAGTATCGGGAATTTGTCAATAAAACAAAAAATACAAATTATTCATCTAAATTTATTTTATCGCCTTCAAAGTAGGCCCCATCGCTTGCAATACAACATCTCCACCGCTTCACCCAGTCTTCCATACATTTTTCATAGGCTATTTGCGTTATGGCCTTTAGCTCATTCAGCGAATTTTCTTTTATGGCTTCTATTGACTCAAAACGTTTTCCTCGAAGTAGTTTTAACTTGGGAAATAAAAAAAAGTCAGACGGAGCCATATCAGGTGAATAGGGTGCTTGGTCGAGAACGTTTGTTGAATTTTTCGCTAAAAACTCTTTCACTATAATGGCTGTGTGTGATGGTGCATTATCATGGTGCAGCATCCATGAGTTGTGTCGCCACAAATCTGGACGTTTTCGGCGGATACTCTCACGCAAACGCTTCATGACGCCTAAATAATATTCTTTATTCACTGTTTCTCCCTCTGGAAGGAATTCGGAGTGAACCACACCACGGTAGTCAAAAAAAACTGTCAGCATCACCTTGATTTTGGTGCGACTTTGCCGCGGTTTTTTGGGTTTCGGCTCGTTTTCGAGACGCCATTCTGAAGACTGTTGGCTTGTTTGCATGTCATACTCATAAACCCATGTCTCGTCGCCAGTTATTATACGTTTCATAAAGGTCGGATCCGTAGAAGCTCGGGAAACCATGTCTTCAGCGACATGCTTTCGCTGCCCTTTTTGAACAAAATTGAGCTCTTTTGGAACTAGTCGAGCGGCGACGCGTTTCATGCCTAAAATGTCAATGAGAATATTGTGGACGGACTTAAAAGATATGTTCACCTCACTAGCCAACTCTCTCAGACTCATACGTCGATTTTCGAGCACAAGCTTCTTGATTCTGTCGATGTTTTCTTTGGTCGTAGCGGTTGAAGGTCTACCAGGCAAGTCTACTACTACTTCTCGGCCTTCTTTAAAAGCCTTATACCATTCATAAGCCCTTGTTTTCGATGTACATGATTCGCCGTAGGTATTTCGCAACATTTTTAGTGATTCACCACATGAAATATCATTCGAAACACAAAATTTAAGGCACACTCTTTGTTCAACAATATTTTCCATTGTAAAAATCGCCGAGGACTCAAAACTATGACCAACAAAAAGTTTAGTTTAAAACAAATTAAATGACAGATCCCGTTCAAATTTTGCGCGCTAAATCAGTGCTACCAATATGTTTCCCATTTTTCATTTAGCAGTGCTACCAAAATGCAGTAAAAAAATTAGAACGACCTCTTTTACGCGGGTCTCTTTATTGACATATTCCCGATACTTTTTACACAAAGTAGTAGATATTCAATGTAAAAGTGGATGGATGTAGGAGTCGAGGACGGCCAAGAGACACATTCCATGTCCAAATAGAACGTGTTCTGGAGGAAGGTGATGTTAGGAGCCTCAAAAATCGACACGCGTGCATGAAAAGAGTTATGAAAGTCAACGAAGCGAGTGAGGTGTGTAAGAATCGTGGCTTATGGCACTCTGTTCTCTCTGCCTACTCCGCAAGGAATTTGGCCTGAAGTAATCTATGTATGTACATGAAAATTCATTTTAAAAGAATGAATATCGAAATTCATTTTAAAAGAATGAATTTTCATTTGTGACAATACTAGGTATTAATGGCGTGTTGAAATTTTAATCATCATTACATCATCATCATCATTACATAGTATAAAACAAAGTCACTTTCCGCTGTCTGTCCCCTTATATGCGCATATCTTTAAAACTACGCAACGGATTTTGATGCGGTTTTTTTTAACAGTTAGAGGGTGTCAACGGGGTGGTTTTGATCTATAAATCATGTATAGTATATTATAATATATATATAATATAATGTTATAGTAATGTATAGTAAAAAAGTGATAATTTTCAAGATTTAGAACTTTAATCGCAAACGCTGCCTGAACCCTAAGTGGTAAATCAAAACAACGTACTAAATTATTATCCACCTTTAAAAAGTCTACAAAAAAGTCCGCGATGGCATATGTCTATCTCTTAGGGATAACCCACAATGACCATTATTATTATTTTACTTTTACGAGAAATAATGGCCTATTTGCGAAGCGATTTTAAACGTTACAGCATTCATTTTCATCCAATTAAGTGTCTTTAATATATTGTGAATGTAATATAGATGATCCTGACCCTTTACAGCATGCAATTTAAACGAATATTTTCGAAGATATTGCAGTATTCAAATAACGGGACAGTAGTTATTACTTTTGATGCGGAACAAAGTTCGCCGGGTCAGCTAGTTACATAGTATAAAACAAAGTCACTTTCCGCTGACTGTCCCCTTATATGCGCATATCTTCAGAACTACGCAACGGATTTTGATGCGTTTTTTTTTAATAGTTAGATGGTGTCAACGGGGTGGTTTTGATCTATAATTCATATATGATGTTGTAAAGAAAAAAATATAATATTGAAATTTAGGACTTTAATTTCAAACGCTGTCTGAGCGCTAAGTGATAGATCAAAACAATGTTCTACATTATTATACACCTTCAGAAGGTCTACAAAAAAGTCCGCGAGGGCATATGTCTATCTTTTAGGGATAGCCCACAATGGTCATTTTTATTTTTTTTTGCGTGAATTAATGGCCTATTTACGAAGCGATTTTAAACATTACAGCATTAATTTTTCATTTAATTAAATAGATTGTGCATGTAATATAGATGATCCTGGACTTTTACAGCATGCAATTTAAACGAATATTTACGAAGATATTACAGTATTAACATAGCGGGACATAGCAGTTGCGTTGCGCGTCAAAACGCGTGCCGATAAATAGCACAAATTGAACTTTTGAATATGCAAATTTTACTTATTTATTTCTATTAATGCGGAACAAAGTTCGCCGGGTCAGCTAGTATTTCATATAATACGACGATGATATAAATTAAAATCGGTGCTGAAAAATAAAGAATTATATTTATTTTATTCTTTATTGTATAACATTGAATTATTATATCTAATACAAGTGCTTGGCGGTGATTTCTTACAGACAATAAAGTATTCAGTATTTTTAAAATTTCATAACGGTTTACATATTAAAAAATCATTCATCAATGATACCGTTCACATCCAACATTCACAAACTAACCGCCGATCTACGGGATTGACTTTTGTCTATGGTCGCGACAAAAGACTCACATCAAGTCCGCGGCGGTTGTCATAACATACGATGTTATTTTTAATTTACGAACTCTATTTTGTATTTTTTTGAGAGTAAACATTCTATTTTGTTAACCGATACATCGTTTCAACTTGTAATAATATTAACCGTCTATATTTTATGCACTATTGTTTATCTATTTGTTTCTCTATATACTCTATATCTAGACGGATTTTTCTCAGGCTGTGGCTCAGATATAATTTTAGTGCATAACCCAGATTTTATTTCGTTTAAATGTACTACATATCATAACTTGACGCTTCTTCTACCCGAAGGTGAAGGCAGTGGCTGTTAATCCTCGACTCGAAGTTATATTTACGTCCCAAATGGAATAAATGACGAATTATTTCCCTACCGGACACAAAGTTTTTAGTCATCGATATTTATCACACATAACTTTCGAAATTAATTTCTAAAAGTCATTGGTGTGAGTGAATCCCTCTGGAATCCGAAACGGTATGCTCGACCATTTGACCACGGAGACTACGCAAATCTCGTCTAAAAATATAGAGCAATTAAGGCCAAATTTTTATTATCTACATCATAAATCTACATCTACTACATCTTTCTGGATTTGAAATCGATTCAGGATCTTTTTCCTTGTCTGTCATGGCAACAGGAATTGCCTTGAATCCAGCTAATCGAGTTGTCAGCAGCATTCATCTCTTGAACTTGAAAAATTACTTAAGCTGGGGCCAATTCTAAATTATTTTATTTTAGATCTGTTTTATATTAACGTTAATTATTGGCTTATTGCAACGATCTTTAACAGGTAGATATATGCCCTACATGTATCTCAATGAAATAATAAAGTTACAGTTTGTGCAAATGTAATTTTTGCCTATCCTCTGGCAATAAGCAAATATAATGTAATAATAGGAAAAGTAGACTCTAATAAGCTTGTTATACGGTATTAGGTCCAGTGTACACTGTTTGCAAAAGGGCGAAGTAAGACCACGCTGTACTGCATATCTGAAATATGTAAATTATTTTAGACAAATTATTTGCTGTGAAGTTGACTGACGCGAGCACTGCGGGCGCTCAACGCGCTCTCCAAGAACGTGGATCTATCCTCATGCTCACAGAGCAAGTTCACAAAGGTCGCCTATAGGACTCTTTAATTTATCGTACTTTAATTAAAGGCTAATAATATTAGATTTATTTAGTTGTTACACTATTGTATTGGGTTAGCCTGTAAGGATAGTTGTAATATTTTGGGAATAAATAAATGATGCTGTAGAGACAGAAATGTCTGGGCGCTCTAATCTATAGCCACATACACCTGTCATTCATTCCTTCTACTATAATACCTCTTGTCATACAGGGTCAACAGTGTTTAGGACTCCTGTACTAAACTCCTACGTCTTTTTGCTTTAGTGTTATATCTTTATCTGCTTAGGCATTCTTTGCTCTCCTAATCTTAGTATAAACTAGGATTAAGTAATTGTTAGGTCGAAGAATCCTATGGAAAAAAAATACCTTCATGAAAGCTCTGAGGTTTACTTCGGCATATCCCCAGGCTGTCAAATTACACGGAACTTGGGATCTGGAACCAAAACAATATTGAATTGTAATATATTGTTGTTTGATTTCGTTTTGAAAGCAATCAATTACGCCATCTAGCGAACTAAAGTGAGGAATTAAAGTCTATGTTACAGAACTAAACAACAGGCATGGCGATACCTAACACGTATTAATATAATAGTTCTAATCGACACTGAACGTCATACTCAATTTTATGTTTATTACTCAAATTTAGGTATTCTGATGAGAATCAAACTCTTAAATTATTTAAATCTTGACTTGTTTGATGTATGTATTAATTTATTTTAATACATACATGCATAATTTCACGCCAAGCCTGTTGGTAGGCAAAAGAAAATAGCCATAAAACACAATTCTTATACTGCTCACTCGCTTCTTTGGCTTTCATAATATCTTGTATATGACAAGAATTATAAATCGATCCTCGATTTTTAAGACTTCTTATATCTTTTTCCTCAATCAATTTATCTTAATGAAGAGTATAATGGGTTTGATTTACCTATTTCTTACCTAATTAGTATCAAGAGCATGATCTTTGCCAACTGATGATCAGCTAAGTACCAGTTAGAATTATAGACAGCATCTCCCACTGTGCTGCTCTGTAAAACCATTAACTAAAGATTGACACATTTTATGAGGAAGCCATTTTGATTATTATGGAATTAAAAAAGCTTGAGGAAATCAAGTCAGTATTATAGTATATCTACTTATTATCACTATAGATCACATAAGATATCACATAACAGTGGTAGAGCCAAGCAGTTCGCTGCATGAATGGGCCTGCTCGACCGGTGAAATACCACGACCTCCCAGAAGACCGACGTAAAGTGGCTTATGCCGCGTTTCGTTCGGTGAGAGAGGTACCCGGAGGCCCACCCCCTTCCCCGTACTTTCATATCCCCTATCCCTTAAAGGTCGGCAACGCAACAGTAACACTATATGTGTTGCTGGTGTACATGGGCGGCGTTGATTGCTTACCATC
This sequence comes from Euproctis similis, assembly GCA_905147225.2. Lineage (NCBI taxonomy): Eukaryota > Metazoa > Arthropoda > Insecta > Lepidoptera > Erebidae > Euproctis > Euproctis similis. The sequence continues at coordinate 22,888,915 of LR990106.1, forward strand.
AGGTGACACGCCTGCTCGTTTGCCTTCCTATCCCATAAAAAAACTATTATAAATGCAATACCTACTTTCTGCACGATCCCTTAAAAAAATGACGTATATTGGCACATGTCACGTTTTGTTCGGAGAGATAGGTATCCAGAGTTGTTCATGAGACCACCCGATCGCTTGTTTGCCCCATGAAATAAAAATAGCAATGGCAATACTTACAGATTCTTTCAAGATGTCACCGTAAAGACACAAAAAGAAAATTTGCAGCAGACTCATAAGAAGGAAACATAAGAACGTGAGGACAAACGAATCTATTTCCTGTAAAAAAGCCAAGACACATATCAATCTAAATATAATTACACCTTGGCATTTTAGTGTCATATCCTGGAATATAGATTGCGCTAAAAGTTTGGTTAGCAAAATTAATATGATGAGATTGCGTGTAGATTATATAACAACATAACATAACTTCACGCCATTGTTACCCGAAGGTGTAGGCAGCGGCTGTTAAGCCTCGTCTCGCCGTTATGTTTACGTCCCAAATGGAATAGGTGGCGAATCTATTGCCATACCGGGCACAAAGTTTTCAGTCATCAGTATTTATCACACGTAAATTTCCGAAAACAATTTCGAAAAGTCATTGGTGTGAGCCAGTGTCAGGATTCGATCCACGACCTCTGGATTCAAAAAACCGTGTGTTCGACCACTAGACCACCAAGACTATTAACTATTATATACTTCATATATAATATGAACAATACTAAATATATTGTAAGATCTTGGAATTTATATAATAATATTACTCTCGCTCAAGTAAATTCTTCTCAAGTTTGAGACGGTCATTAGAAGAGCACTGCATAAGTAAGCAGCGTAAGATTTTTTCTATAAATTATTTACTTCTGCCACACGCGTGTAAAACGTCAAAAATAACTATAATCTCCAATCAAAATCTATCTATATCATCACACACAGAACTTTCTTGGCTTCATGTAATAGAGAACCTACTAGCGTACATCGGATATAATTCTATCAGTCCGAAAACATTCCTGAAAGGTGATGTTGGTAAGTCCCCAGGGTTCGAATCGCACACATGTGATTCAGAAGCTAAGTGGTAAACTAATAAACGATAGTGTAAACGTATTAATTACCACAAGATTGAAGCCCGTAAGACAGATGAGTATTGAACTTGCTACAAAATTAAATAGTGTAGACCTTGTATAAATGATTTCAAGAAGATCCACGGAACTGAAAAATTAATAAATTTATTAAAACAGTGCGTTGGGATTTAAAGTCCCCGTGGATTCTAACCAAACCTCCCATTCTACTATGAAGAATCATTATAATAACCCGAAAACACAGGAGTACACTATGTTAATGTTAGCAATTTATCATCCAGCAGTAGTCAAAATTGTAGAAATTTTATTAGTAATTTGTAGCTTAATTTAAATAAATCCTAAAATAGTAGGATGTAGGTTCTCAGTTCGACTTTCTCTATCATATTTATTGCATTCAGAACTTTGTACTAAGAAAATAATTAAAAGATCATTTTATGTGAACGCTGATGCTTCCCGTGCGTTCCCATTTAATACAGTTCCTTAAGGAAACTTAACTCTTCATTCTTATTTTAACCTAAGTCCTAATTAAAAATATTTGCCCACTGTTCCACAAACAAAGCCGTTAATGCTTTATGTTTCAGGCTAAGATCTATATCCATTTTTAATATTAGGATGCACCTACCTCAATATCTGTTGATGCCATTTTATCAACTCCATAATTTTGGATTTGATCGACTCTCTTTCGTGATACACATTTCTTGGGTCTAGTGGAATCAAATTAACAATATAACATTGCAAGAGACAAAATTGCATGCTCAAATATGTGCACAGTATATAGAAGAGGAAATCAGCTGCAGTGATATATGCTATCACGATGAGTACTGGAAAAACTGATTCATTTAATATATTTAATAATAATCAGTACTTAAACACTATATATATATTATTTTTATAACATCACGCATCTTTCTACTTTAGTGTGTAGCGTCTATGAAGGCTCGGTTCACCGATTTTTTACGTCCCAAATTGGAATACTTTATTTTTGTAGGTCTCTTTAGTACACTTAAAAATAGTCAATGTACAATAATGAAAATTATTATTTAAAATGAATTTCTTAAACACGAGCGCTTAAGGAAAGTGCCTCAGTGAACGGGTCCATAACAAACATGGTCGCTATCGCCACGAGCGGCCCGATTCCGAGTGTTGGAGCTATCATGAGAAAAATTGGGAAAGAAACTCATTATATCTCCGACTGCGCAAAAAGGCGACTTATTTCTTTAAAATTGTTTGTGTATTGTATGTTGTATATATGTATGTATGTTGAATATTTCTTTGTAACGAGTTGTAGCCTAAACGGTCAAACGGATACCAGTATCATTAGATTCTCCCCTATCGTGACAGTGAACCAGCGAAAAGGTTATATCTGCGTCATTTTCCGAAATTACAACAGATGTAATATTAATAATTCAGTTACCGACCTGCTATACATTGATGCATATATATCCAGGGATAATAACTCATATCGGAGGAATCGCAAGGATATGTTGCCGACACTGGCAACAGAAATTCCAATTCGCCTGTTTTGTAATAATTCAAAAAGACTAGAGCCAAAGGACTTAGTGAGAAAATTACTATCAGCGTCATATAAAATGTACTCAAAACTTTCAATAATCGCTGCAAATTATGGTGTTCAGTTTTTATAATGTTATCTGCCTCTAATAGCCACGAACGGTTGTTCATTGCAATTTCCAATTCTCTAAGTTTATCAATCAACAAATATATCGTTTTCTCGTTTGTCAATACGCCTAATACTTTTATTTCCGAAAATATACTATATATAAAACATGACGCAACGTATGTGAGTTCCGTAAACTTTTTCTGTTTAACAAAACCGTCGACAAACCAATATATTGGTGCGACCACATCAGTATTCAACCAGAGAAAGTTGAAAATGAATATCATCAGACATCTGTACTTGTCGAAACGTGATTTCTCTTCTAATTTTATATTAATACCGGTGAGACGAAAGAGATATTCAATTTTCTTTACACTCTCGTCTATGAGTAAAATCTGCGGAGCCGCCATTGTTGACGTCCCGCCTTTTTGAAAATTTCGATGACAATAATTCTCGATACAAAACACAAACAGGCAAATATTAAAAGTGAGCGACCAAAAGAATTAAATAAATTAACTGTTTAAATTTATTCATCCGTGCATAGAGTTTTATGCCAATAGACATTTGAAATAGGAATTATTGAAATTTCAAATTTAAATAATTTAAATTTGATTAAAATATGTTGGTTTCAATCGTTTGTATATCCAATATCGTCATTGCTCTATATCTCCATCTTTGATTCACTCTCGCAGTTCTCGCTACGACATACCATCACATACAAATAGATATGGACGACCTACAGCTAGTAGATGGAATATAAAACTGGACACCAGTTATTAGGTTATATAGTATGTATTCACCTCTTTCAGGGACTGCTCTACTGCCCATAATTGTAAGAAGATAAAAATTGTTCTCTGTCTTACATTCTATGTACAACATAAAATAACTTCACGCCCTTTTCTACCTGAAGGTGTAGGCACTGGCTGTTAAGCCTCGACTCGTCATTATGATTACGTCCCAAATGGAATGGGTGACGAACCTATGTAGATATGTAAATTACCTATGTAAATTACCTATGTAAATTAACACAATTACTATAATTGTGTGAGGCCAGGATTCGAACCCTTCTTGATTTAGAAGCAGGGTGCTCAAACACTGGACCACTGAGACTTTCAACAATGTATGTACAAAATTTCATTGTAATTGGTTGAGTAGTTTAGGCGTGAACGTGTGACTAACCGACAAAGCGAGATGTGTTCTAATATGTTTTACTCAAAGTAGCGAGATAAAGAAAATTGACGAGAGAATTGATTAATTTTATTTTAGATTAAATTTATTTCTTGGATATTTTGTTTACTACTCGCTGTCTGATCAGGTATTTGGCATTCGATAAAACTGGCCTTATTATATCCACATGTGATTGGTCCCATCACAAAAAAAAACCAGGAGATAAGCCGGAAAAAAACAGACAGACTATCATACTTGCAAAAATTCTTTGGGTATCTGTACCTGTACCGTATACGTAATTAAACAAACAAAGCCTGTTCTATTTGGTTTATATTCTACACATTGACTGTGTATATTGCAATTAGTATTTCACGAGAGAGAAAAAAAAGTGACAGAACAATTATCTCTGACAGCGAATGGACAGCCGAGGACGCGTTGAAAAACATTTTACAGAGGTCTTTTTAAAAATATAATAACTCTATCGTTTGAATTTCAAATATCAGCAATTACAATTTCATTAAAAGCTGTTTTATTTTCTTACTGACCTGTTGTGAACTCAATTTCAAGTAATATATATATATATAAATTGGATAACAGGCTGTCCCCCCAGTTTGCCTGTCTGCCTGAATGTCTGTCGATCTGCTGCGATTTTTACGTCTTCAAAATTAAAAACTTAAACCTATTTAGATGATTTGATGATAAGATTTCGGCATGGGTGTAGTTTGATAAATTTTATAAATGAATTGGGTAAATATAATATATATTTATATATAAAATTCCATAAAGACAAAATTTTTGACAGTAAATGTTTTGTAATATTTATTTTTGTGCAGAATATACATCGAAAACTTTAACTTAACCAAAATAGTTAGTCGAATTGCCAAAGATTTGTCAAAGGACCACGTTTGCGTTCTTATCCTTGCTTATCAGGTGAAGCATACATCGTTTGCAGTAGTGCAAAATAAGAATATGCTGTACTGCAGATCTAAAAGAAAAAAACGACTTGAACTAAACCGCGTATATTTTAAAAACTTATCTTTTATAATAAATGCAGATAACACGTGAAAAAACAAATAATAAGATGAAAAAGGAGGCCTTGATATTTTGGGACCAGCAATTCGCTACTCGAAATAATTTAACCCTGTAAAAAGTTTATTTAATCATTGGCAAACAACTTAATTTTACTTTATAAATCAAAAAACCAATATTTTCTTTTGTTTTTATTCTTCAGGAAAATAGAAAACTTAATAAAGTGAGTAGAATTGAAATCTACGACGAATTTATCAATCACAAATTTTCGGCAAGAATTACAAAAAAAAAATATAAAAATATAATTAAAAATATAATTACCCTCATAAACGCATTGAGATTGACGTCGGCATAACCCCAGGCAGTTAATTTACATGGTCTTTGAGATCTGAAAATTAAATCTACAGTTAGTTTTATTTTTTTATGCAATTAAAAGTAACCGTAAAACAAAAAACACAGAAGTGATTGTTTAAATGAAGTGCCTTTCGTATGAATACAAAAAGTCAATGTACAATCATATTTTGCCCTGAATAAAATTCCTTTTTGCATGTTTGGCGGGAACAAAAGTGTCAAAAATTCATCTTATTTAGTGACAAATTTGCAATTCGAGTGATTTCAAATCGACACGACTTTTTTGTGATGGTTAAATTAAATATTACACTTACTTAATTTGAACAATAAGCAACGTTTTTGTCAACTTCGCTTCGGCCAAGTACCATTTAGAGTTGTATACAGCATCACCTACTGACGTGCTCTGAAAATAAGTTATAGAAATGTAGGTACTGTCTCTTGTCCCTTGGCACTTTTTGCCGTAAATGATTACTTACAGATTCCATCAAAATATCCCCGAAAAAGCATAGAAAATATATTTGCAGTAAGCTCATTAGCAGAAAAGAGAGAAAGCTTAGGACATACGCGTCGATTTCCTGAAAGCAAAAGAAATAGGTACAAAAGTATTTTGGTAAGAGAAATGAGACTTCACAATCCGACCAAGTGCGTGTTGGACCATACTCGGGACAAGTTTCCGTTGTCCGTGTTGTAGTCCAAATAAATGCACTTTTCGTAGTAATAGTAAGTATTTATTAACCACCATTTTTATCTTGTCTGATTTTATCCCAATTTATTTAAACATAAAATATGCATAAAGACTCTACAAAACAACTGACGGATTCAGTTTCAAACTCACACACGACCATATCAGGTATTTGGAAGTTTGCAAAAAATATTACTGCTATAAATATATTTTTTTATTACCACAACATTGAATCCGGCTAGACATATTAATATCGAACTGGAAATAAAATTAAACAATGTTGATTTCGAATAGACTCCCTCCAGAATATCTGCTAAACTGCAAATAAAGATGGGAGAGGATAAAAAAAAAATTAAAATCATATAAAAATCTGTGAGTCAATAAAATTTCAAAAATACCTTAACAACTGCTGATGCCATTCAATAAATTCAACAAGCTTAGAATTTATTGTCTCTGAGCTATTATTGTTCATTACTCTGTGGTTTGAATCCGGAATTAACTTTTCCATATAGTGTTGTAATAAACGAAATTGTATTCTCAAATAAGTACAGCAGATGTAAAATACAAAATCTGCAGAACTAATATAAAAGACACACAGCAGAACTGAAATTAAATCCAGAAGTGAAATGCTTTAACCTCTCAGAAAATCGACGTAAAGTGGATAATGCTACGGTTGGTATGTTGGGAGAGGTATCCTGAAACCCATCCTGTTATCTCTCCCTCTCCAACCTCATCTATATCCCAGTAAAGGTAAAGCAACTGTGATACGCTCGGTGTTGCAGATATGCATCAATTGGCGACACTAAGTTGCTTACCACCAAATTTATCAGCTTATTCGTTTGTTTTCAGTTACCAAATTAAAATATACACAATTGTTACATTTAATACTAACCGGTCCAAGATTGATAAAAATAGACCCAAGGATAATATCTCAATTCGAAGGGATCAAATGGATAGCTGGCAGACACTGGCAAAAGCAGTTCCATTTTATTGGTCTTATAATAATTCCAAAGCATTAATAGACCTGGACTGGCGTCGAAACAAACAATCATGGCTGAATAGAATATATTTAATAATTTCAATAATCTGTTCAAGAATATCACTTCTGTTTTAACTATATTCTCTGTTTCTATATCACCGACGCGATTACTCTGTGCTCTTTCCAAAATTCTTATTTTCTCCAATAGCAATTCAATTGTTTTTTCGTTTAGAAACATAGTTATGATTTTCAGTGTTGCCAGACAGCTCATCATGATGCATGGAGCTAGGTAAGTGAGTTCAGTGAAGCTTTGATTTTGGGATACACCTTCCATGAACCAGACAATCGCCGCAGCCACGTCGTAGTTCAACCAGACAATGTTCAGTATGAATACAAACCAACATCTGTATTTGTCTAATGAAGTCTTAACTCCTATTTTTATATTGATGCCTGTCCATCGAAAGAGATATTCGATCTTTCTTACACTCCTATCTATTAGTAACATTGGTTTGCTCATGATGTTATTGATCTGTGGAAATTTGCTAATTTTTAACATAAAATTTAGTTAGGCGTATTTTTCGCAGTGTTTAAATTCATACTGCTGTGTAAAACATTTCGTTTCGCCAGTATTCGAAAAAGATAATTATTGATTCAGATGTGGGGTGTTCGAACTCAGACCATTTATAATTTTGTTTAGTTTTTATTTGCCATAATATCATTATTTTTTGGGTACACATTAAGCTACGTTATAAAAAATATAAGTTCTCAATTAAATTGGAAAGCTTTACATATGAATGGGATGGGATGAATAAAGAAACGATTTTAGCATTTTATTAACATTATATATAAACAAGAAAACATTTAGAAATATCAATGGAATTCGTATAAGCGTAATTAAATTAAATTCAATAATAATTAAGCTCCCAACTCATAAATTAGCTTCTACAAATGTTTTTTTTTAGTTTTCCAATAAATCGCTATAGCAATAGCAGATATATCTTTCAGGTTTAACAAGATTCCGTGGATATATAAAATGGAAAGTGGCTCTATTGACTGTAACTTGTATTATTTGCATATTATATTAAATGATACAAAGTAATAAAATAAACAATCTCGGTGGTCCAGTAGTTTAGCTCCCCGCCTTCTGATTCAGATGTTGTGGCATTTCGGGCACATGATTTCTCGGAATTCTTTTCGGAAATTAAGTGTGATAAATATTGATAACTGTTAATCTTGTTAACAACAAAATTGTCAGCAATAGGTTCCGCCATTTATTCCATTTACGACAGAACGATTGGGCGAGTCGAGTCCTAACATCCAATGCCAACATGTTTAGTTTTTTTGTATGATTCAGTAAATACTTTTACGGAACCTCTATACCATCGCATTGACTTTTACCTGATTGTAAGAATCACCATTTTTTTTTCAAAATGTTCATTTAACTGTATTTGACAAAAACTACTCTACTGAAAACTACAGTTAGAAAACTCGACTTCTAGCAGTGTTTGCGACCATAATTTTGTCAACATTCACCATTTTGTCTATAGGGTACCAGTATTTCTTTAACTGATGGTTTCTTTTACAAGTACTGTAAAGTATGAAATAATAAAATAGATACATAAATTCACACCTTTATCTACCCGAAGGACTCTCCGTTATGTTAACGTCCCGAATGGAATAGGTGTCGAACCTATTGCCATATATAATATACATCATTTAATTAATAAATACATAATTTTCATAAATCGTACCTGATAATTTATGGGTCAATTATACTTTTGAAAAATGAATCTTCTTCTGGGAAAGGATATCCCTGGGAGTATAGACGTTTTACCCTTTCGAATAGTTCCCAGAGAAAGATACAGTGAATTAATAAAAGCTCCTATAGCGAGGTGAGTTTCAAGCCTATAATAATAATATAGGCTCTTTGATTAATTGTTGTTAAATTACACACTAAATGTTAAATACAATTATATTTCAGCCAAGGGTGAGTCGATAATTGGACATATATTTTTTAATATTTTTGTCTGACGCTTCCATGTTTCCTAATACTTATTGCTCAATTTATTTCAAATTATTACTTTGCAAGTCTCCGGATTGGAATCCATAGCACATTGGTGAAATCTTTTTAGATGACTGAGTTATCTATTATGAGTAATTTTACTTTTTTATTTGCGGACATAACAAGAATTTTAAAATTCAAAGAAGTGAGTCACGTATGTAAGAATTGCAGCGCTCTTTTCATCCTGCCTAGCCCTGAAGGGACTTGTGATATAGTTGTTTGTTTGTATATATAAAGATGCTCAGAAAAGGTTTTAACATTTGCGAGATATTTTAGTTCAGTTGAAAAAAATACAAGGTTCTATTATCTACTGTCAACATAATATGAAGTTGTAAATTTGGTTGTTTTTAATAAACAACGATGATTGGTACTATTCTAATGTTATTCAAACAAGAATGCTATAGCAATTGAGAAATATTTAATTCGGTCAAAAAGTGTAGCGAGTTTCAAGTAAAAAAAATATTGACAAGTTATTGATTGAAGTAAAAAATCATGATCGAGGCTGTCTATTGAACCATAAATGGTATAGCGAAGTAAAGTGTTGCGAAAAAGTAGTATAGATATTTTGTCACTTCTTCACGTTGTATTCCCGCTCTAAATGTCTGAAGATATAGGCAGCGATATTCGTGTGTATTCATGCCGAGAGAGTTATGCAGTACAGGAGTTATAACTAACATGTGTAAAGATTCGATATAGACCCAATAGTTGAAACATACCCAGAATCTAACTCGAGACCACTCTGTCACAATTTAGAGTTCTAAACTGCTGATACGTTGAGACGAAAAAGTTTTTTGATAGGTTCAACTATTACTATAAGCAAAACAAGAAACTGCCATAAATCACGAGAAAAAGCTCGCTTTCGAGAATTGATAGTCCGCTGTAACAGTTGCCACTTGTTGCTCGCTTCATTTTGCCAGTGTCAGGGAGTCAGGATGGCTGTATTGTTAGGCAATCTTTCTTTGCTCCACGAGCTCATCAAATAATTCAACATTGCTCTTTTTCAAGATAAATAGTCTGAAACTACACTACTTACGAGTATGTGCATATTATGTCATTAAAAGGATTTTGCTAATGTTGATTAGAGCGAACACTACACTTACGCTACACTTTGACTAAGTTGGATATGAGAACTAAAAGTTTTGCGATTCGATCGCTTAGTAAATGCCAGTTTTTATTGGCTTCTCCCGCCTACGTGCTCTTGCATCAAAATCGTTTGAGAAACTTAAATATAGTATTATCCCACCATGGGAATTCGATGCTATTTGCTAATAAAGGTCAGTATAGGGTTTTAATGAAAACACCATTGAGCGTTATTATCGAATGAATCATTTATTTCAGGGATATATGTGGGGCAATTCAAGATAATTTCAATCTGTATGCTAATTTTCATCAAATTATATTCAAAGATTGGCACATGATTAAGTGACAATCTTTCAAAGTTAACTCTATAAAACGTTTGACTCGAAGAGAAAAAACACAAATGGTTTACAAATAGAATCTTTATGAAATTGATATAGGTAATTTTTGGCCAACCACTGTGTAAAACCGGCCCGTTTTCTATCCGTTGACCGAATGAGCAATGAATGGGATGAACGGTATGCATCCGTTCATTCATTCGTTCTTGTTGTTTTGTACATTCAACAGGTGCTCTAAATGGTTGTTCTGATTTCAAAAGCAAAAGAGAAGAACTCTATTACGTGATGAATAGATGTAAAACTATTTTGCATCGAATTGATATTGCATTGAGAATGGTTGAAGCCAGTTTTCTTTAAGATCATTAATAAAATTAAGACTGGCGAATGTAATTATCAGATTTCTTTTCGCGAATATTTTAATGTGTGTATACTTAAATTGCATTTTTTTTTTTACAATTTTTGTCCATCTATTTGTTATTTTAGCTTATGGAACGGCTAGTTAGATTTTGACGGGATTTTCACTGACAGATGAGTTAAAGAGGAATAATAAAGACTTTTCTTTTAGGTTGTTTTTCCTAAATGGCTACATCCAGATGCCTTACAAATATTCGTGCCAGTCATACGAATGTTCTAGGATCGAGCCTGCTGACTTCATATCAGCACCAAGCTTGTATCGTAAATATTAATCATTTTTTTTTTTTTTTATTTATTTAGGCTTACCAACTATTGTTACATTATTGCATGGCTTTTACACATTATTGATAGAATAACTACTAAATGTACAATCTTTACAGGTAAACACCACATGATAATTAGGACATGCCATTTACATTTATTATTTTCTCGTTCTCTGAAAAAAGGCGGTATTAGGTACAAACATCTACTTATAATATAACTTATAATATAAGTGCCAAATAACACGTCCTGCTTTACATTACTACACTAACTTTATATAACTATCACTATATCATAATAACTCTAAAAACGGATATATTTCTTTCTTATACTATTAATAAATCATGTGGGGATTGTGGGGGTACAATAATAATAATAAGACGAAACTGGCTTACACCATAACCCATCCAAGTTACATAATGTCTTTTGGAGATAAACCCGACCAAGGAATTGAATGCTGGAATATCAACACATTTACTTCTAAACTAACATAACAAACATTTTGGAAACATCCTAAGTAATAATCACAAATAAGCTGAAAATGGTAATTTCACAAGCTGAAAGTACACATTAGACTTAATTTATAATTCACCCACAAAATAACATATTATATATTTATGATTTAATATTAAATTTAATAGTTGTTTCGGTATATTTGTAATTTCAGGTAAATATCGGCCATTTTGTAATACATGTAGTTATATGGTTAACACCAGACACTTTGCTTAATAATAAATAATAAATTTTATAATGGATTTTATTTGGATTTTGGCAGTGCGTTAAGCCAAAGTAGGTTCAGAAAATGATAGCATAGTTAAGCTTGCTTATAGCATGTTAGCATATCGTTGGGGAGAAAGAGTTCTCGAGTGTCAGTATGAACTAGTCGAAATAGGGTAGGGATTCCCCCCACAAGGTAGACCGACCACCTAATCATAATCGCTGGAAGCCACTGGATACAGATCGCACAGAATCGTGAGATGTGGCGTTTTGTGGGGGAGGCATAAGTCCCACGGTCGACATCAAAAGGCTGACTATAATTATAATAAACTATAAAAAACTAATCAATCTTTTGGGAACATATCCCAAGATCTCGAAGGTGCTTCCTCGAATTTGTCAAATAAGGTTAAGTAAATTATGAGCTTAGGTGAGGTGTATCTCTTAGGTATAACCCACAATTACCATATTTATTTCTTCTTATTGCTTCATAAGCGAAACAAATTTTGCTGGGTCAACGAGTACGTAAATAATAAATTTGTCAAACAATTCAGGCGATACAAGTTTCTAAGAACTAGTTTTTATTGAGTTTTTTTTTAATTTAAAATTCTGCTCCCTAGTTTGGTTCCCGCGCAGTTAAGATTACATGCGACATATTTAGTACTTGAGAGTTTTTATCTTTGTACAGTCGTGCACAAAGATGTTTACGATAAAATGAATACTGACCTAGTCTCGGTGGCACAGTGGTCGAGCATACGGCTTCTGATCCAGAGGTCCGGGTTCGATTCCAGACACTGGCATACACACACACCAATGACTTTTCGAAATTGTTTTTCGGAAGTTATGTGTGATAAATATCGATGACTGAAAACTTTGTGCCCGGTATGGCAATAGGTTCGCCACCTATTCCCTTTGGGACGTAAACATAATGGCGAGACGAGGCTTAACAGCCGCTGCTTACACCTTCGGGTAACAAAAGGCGTGAAGTTATGTTATGTTAATACTGACTATTTAAAAGAGAATTATGTTTTTGACTATCGTCTCGGTGATCTAGAAGTGGGCACCCCGCTTCTGCATTAAATAGTCGTGGGATCGAAACCGTGCTTACAACAATGACTTTTCGGAAGTTGTGTGTTACAAATCTCGATGACCGACAATGCTTTAAATACAAATAAATATATATAATAATATAAATGAAATACCTATTTTGTGTATTTATTTATCACGGCTTCACTCAATTTATCCTGGTTTTTTAATATTTTTTTCCTGTATTTTGATCATTCTGTAACAGTCTACGGACATGATGATGCATGAAATTGCAATTAAGTAAATATGTATCATTAATATACAAATTTAATTTGAACAATGCCCTCTACAAAATAATTATTTAGCCCGGTTTCCAAGACAAAACTTGTGACAATTATTTGGTAAATCTATGGTGTCACTCACATCATAACTATGTAAATTACATAGCTAAAGCCTTATTGCGTTTCATTCCTGTAACACATAGAAGACATTCGTATAATAACATAATTTCACGCCTTTTTCTACCCATAGGTGTAGGCAGTGGCTGTTAAGCCTCGACTCGCTGATAAGTTAACGTCACAAATGGAATAGATGGCGAACCTATTGCCATACCGGGCACAAAGTTTTTAGTCATCAATATTCATCATACATAACTATCGAAATTAATTTCGAATAGTAATTGGTATGAGCCAGGATTCGAACCCGCGACCTCGGGATTCAGAAACGGGGTGTTCTACCACTGGACCACTTAGACATTTTATTTATATAATTTGTTTGAAAAATAGATGTATAGTCTTAGACAGTAAAACCTTTATAATGTTCAAACTAATAAAATAAATTTATTATGGTCGAATGTCGACCACTGGGCGACCACTAGTGTCTATAAATATTTAATAACACAAAGCATCAAATTATAAATACATATTTGTGTTAGTTTTAGTTACAATAATAACAGTATTGTTTTTCAAATAGTAATTGAAATCTGAATTAAACAAAACCACAAATTTTATTGTGGTTTCTACTTATTACTTTAAATTAACGAGTGCGATGATTATGTGATAATTTTGTTCATTTTCTTATTAGAGGCGTGCATATCTTTGAATTTTGTATTTGGTCCGTGAGTTTCTGGTTCTTCTCATGATAGCTCTTTGGGTCTCGGAATCAAACTTCTTCTGGCAATTATATCCTAGTAAATACCCTCGCAGACAAAATTACTGCTACATCATGCTATAATGAAAACTGCTAAGGTTAAATGTATACTCGAAGAGCCTTTACTTCTGATAGAAGAATTTGACAACCTACAGAGAATTCCACTCTATTTTCCTACCGGCCTATTTCTAGCCTAAAAAGAAAATTGTATAGTATATATACAATTTTCACATAAAAATTTTGTACACAACTGTACTTACTTAAATTTTATGCAAATATTCTTTAAAATAAAATTATTATACTCGCTCTACTTAGGTAGGTACGGACCGACCGCACATGTCCACAGCTGGGCATCGGCATTTACCCACACGCACACATTCCGTTTAAAAAAGTGAGCGGGTGTATGTGAGTATGTGTATGGGTGTGTGTGTTGTATGTATGGGTCTGTGTGTAGTTATGTGTGTGACGTATGGACAACCAACCCCTGCTGTGCTTGGCGAAGCGGGACCAAGTTAGGGTTGGCGCATAAAACTTTAATCAAGTCAAAAATATATATTTGTATTCTATGCATCGATATTTGATCGACATTTGATGAAAAAATATGAAGTTTGTAAACAATTATTAGGTAGTTGTAATTATTATTCTATTATATATACATTCTAGCTGACTTAGCAAATGTTGTCTTGCCAAAAAACACAAAGTTTATTTTTATATGCTGTTTCATAAAAAAGCCAAAACTTAAAATTAGGAGTAGATATAGTGCGTTTCTCAGACCTACACTATATGCTAACAAAATTTCATGACAATCGGTCAAGGCACTTTGGAGGAGTTCAATAACGCACACGGTGACACGAGAATTTTATAATATCGGATTATTTATCTTTTGTTCGGTTTCAAGTTTACTATGCAAATTAATGAGGAAAACGACGTTATTTCAAGTTAATCCACCAGTATTCATTTATAGTTTACAGCTATGATATACTAACATACGTTTTTAAATTTAAATTATATGAATTGTCTATTTAACTCTTTTGTGTACACCTGAAAACATTCAATTTCACTACAATTATTACAGAATAGTAAAGACATTAATGTACTCATAGTGCTCGTGTCGGAAATTAGTCCACATAGCATATGAGCTAATAAGCACAGGAGGGTTGACCTGAAAAATATGGGAAATTATGGCACAGATGATGAATGAAGTAATTCGTTTTGTTTTATAACCAACAGTAGTAGAACCAAGCAGTTCGCTGCATGAATTGGTCGCTCAACCGGTGAAATAGCACGACCTCTCAGAATATCGACGTAAATTGGCTCACGCCGCGTTTCGTTCGGTGAGAGAAGTACCCGGGGGCCTACTTCCCTTCCCCATCTTACTCCCTTAAAGATCGGCAACACAACTGTAAAACCGTATGAGTTGCAGGTATCCATGGACGGCGCTGGTCACTTACCATCAGGCGACACGCATGCTGGTTTGTCCTCCTATCCCGTAAAAAAACAACGCTTGAAAAAATACAAGATATACATTGCATATCTTAAGGAATATTTATAAGTGGCTTGTTATAGCGAAAATCAAATATGGCACCTGTTTAATTTTTGTAATTTTTTTCGGACAACCTTAATAAAACCAGTTCATCACACCCCTTGCGTGTCATAGCCCCCTGTAGTGTTTGGCAAGTGAGCGTACCCAAACGCGCACGCACACATACACACACATACATATAAAATTGACAAACTATAAATTAAAAAGAACCTGTTCAATGAGGGTTGTTCTTTGTCACTTAAAATATCGTTTTTTTTTTAATTTATAGTCTGTGATACTAAACATTTAAGCTATCTAAAAAGCAACCGTATTACAGGCATATACGATCTTTTAGCACGCATACCCAAATGTGGAGAATTAGGGAGAATCCAGTAATTTATACCTTATGATTTCTCCAACAAAAATGAAAATCCAGAAGCATATGATTTAGTTTCTTTTTTCAATGTAAATGTCGGAAATAGGGTTTATGTCGTTAAGGCGGTTTCCAAGAAAGGCTTCATGCTGTGATTTTTAAGTAGCAAACTTATGTCATAAATAGGAATTATTAAATTAAATAATATTCAAAAATAGGACTTCACGTTGTACAGAGTAATTAATGGGAATTTTAAAAATTCTAATTTCTGCGATTATTTGATTTAAGTAAAAATGAAACTTAATATATGTTATATCTTTAAATGAGCAATTCTTGTATATATATTTATTTGGTATCTCGAAATCGGCTCTAACAATTTTTATGAAATTTAGTAAATAGGGGTTTCGGGGAGGATAAATCGATCTAGCTAGGAATCATTTTAAGAGAATGTCATTTTATCGTGTTTTATCGATAATCAACTTAAACATAAACTTACTTTTTTTTATTGGAAGAAAAATATAAAAAAGGTGGCGTTTGAGTAGTCCCAATTTAAACGAAAAAATATGACTCTATTTAATTACTCTATGTAATTTCCAAATAACACAATAATAAAAAAAAATACCGGTCATCCAGGTACTATTTGTTACGCTGATAATTATATTTCTGTTTTATTGATAAAGATTGTTTTTTAATAATACTTGTAGTATCCAAATTGAGGGTATTCAAGAAAACATAGAGTCAACACACAACAACAAGTCAGACTCTATATCAACAATATTACAAACGCTAGATGGCGTGAGATGACCCTAAATGATTTCCAATTGGAAGATCCCTAATGTTTACAGTAAAAATGCTGATTCACTCATGGGCTACAAATTCATTGTTATTGGGGTAATTAAATAGGTACATATTATAAGTATATTATTAAATTAATCTATACATCTCTCTAATAATCTTCTTTAATAACAATAATAAGAAAAACATACTTAATTACATTATTTACAATTTAAACAATTAAAAAACTAACTGAAATAAAATTTCTCCACATCTCGGTCTACTGGCAGCGTGCCCAGAGAAGACTGGTCGTATTGACACGCTGAATGGCAATGCTAATCCTCTCTGCGAAGAATACAGCAGCCTTCTGGCCGCGAGAGGCCTCGATCAGTCTCTTTGCAAGATCTTTATTGAGTGCACGAGCACTCGGACCCCATGTCCCCAAAGTCTCAACCCCAAATGGCTCAAAAGCATAATCAATCACCTTCAAGGTTTCTGTATTTGTGTCGCGTGAGATTTTAATTTCGTTTTTTATTTTACATCTATACATATAAATAACATTTGGAGTATCTGTTTGTAATATTAAAATAAACGCTTTTTACTATATACACAGCACATTCACCAAAATACCATTTCCTTTAAATGTTTGTCTATCTTACTGTCTGCTTGTCCCGGTTAATCTCTGAAATGGCCTGTCCAATTTTGACGAGACTTTTACTGGCAGATAGCAGATGTAATAAGGAGTCACTTAGACCACTTGTATTTTCCAAAAAAAGTTTTTACTCATTTAACGGAATCGAAATAAATTCGACGGGTAGTTTCAAATAAACTTTTAAAGTAAGTTGTGTTTCATTTGAAGATATGTTATTATTGTGACAGGTTTGTAATAGTCACAGATAGCTGGGTCATTGGCATAAAGATAGCCGACAGGGCAGTCAAGGGATGACACTCTGGCCGATATGATAACCCTTTAGATATTGACTTCTATTATGGAATTATCATAAGCAGCCCATGGATCTTTAGTTTCTGGCAATCACTAACAAATACTAGTCAATTAATCATTAATATTATATAGTACAAATAAAAAACAATATATTTATTAGTTTAAATAGCAAGAAAGTAGCGAATCATTACGAAAACAAAATTAACTAATAGTACATTATCTTTGCTTGTATAATTACGAGTCAAAAAATTCCTATCAAATACGCTTCTCTTGTTTTAGATTCTAGAAATAAAACTTACAGACAGACAATAAAAAGCACTATTATATTTCTTGATTTTATAACTTATTCCACATTAATATTACCAGTACATTACTTATGTACCTACGTATTCTAGTAAATCCATCAGATATACACAGTATGAATATAAATAAAACAACTTACAACCTTCTTTTAGGGACTGGCCGCAAGCATGGAAGCATAGATAGCATCTATAAAAAAAAAATCGCGTTCCCGCCATTTAGTCGTTACAGGTAGGTATGTAGGTGCTCGACTGTGAGAAATATTATGGTTTTTGAAATAGACATTAAAAAGAAACACCGTGGCTTCACATATTCAT
Organism: Euproctis similis; assembly: GCA_905147225.2. Lineage (NCBI taxonomy): Eukaryota > Metazoa > Arthropoda > Insecta > Lepidoptera > Erebidae > Euproctis > Euproctis similis. The sequence continues at coordinate 22,907,111 of LR990106.1, forward strand.
TAGAATTGCAAGGTACTTTCAACTTTATTGTGTAAATAAGTAGCGTCGTATTACAATATTATATACTCTAATAAATATTCATATGCGTTGTAGCAACCACTATGACCTAACCTATTTGCATATGATTAATTTTGTAATTGTCACAATATAATAAAAAATATTTTCTAAACAATAAATCGTATTTATTATAGTAAAAATGTCTCACCATTTTTAAGTCTATTAAAAACATTATTGTTGTTAGTGTTATGTAATATCTTATTACTGTTATTGGCAATATTTTCTGAAGCTTTCTCTTGTTTTTTTTTTGTAGGTAATATTGTATTTAGACAAAGGTGGCCATTTTGGACCAATTGTGCCTTTACATCCGTCAGTTATTAGTACATTTTAAAATATAGTGAAGAAAAAAGAATGTTATTAATTATTATTAATCTGCCATGTAAATTTATACCTAATAAATACATACATACATACAAAATTTTTCAGAAAGCAATCGGTATGTTATTTTGGTATACATATATATATAGGGTGGCAAGTCATTTTAATATTACAAATAGACACACAAATTTTATTTATTTGTATAGATTCGTGGATAGTGATGAACCTCTGGATGCTTTAGCACAGTAGTGGATTCGACCACAAATATATTCCTGTTATAAATATGTATATGTATATCTGCGGGCCTTTTATGAGCTCTTAATTCCAGCCAGCTCATGCGGTAAAATTTCCAACGACCAATTCCAGCTAGTCATATTGAGTAGTCACTGACAAGCTAGAATAATTCGAAAAACGAATTGGCAATTTGCAAGACACCTCGTAAGTTGGCTGGTATTAAGAGTTCACAATAGGCCTGCAGTGGGTTGGATTGTGTGTGACGACTGGCCGTTATTTATGTAATATACATCTTTGTGACTGTTTTTAACTTGGAAAACTAGATGGCGCTGTTTATATCCAACAAAGTTATTATTATCGTCAGAAACTTGCTACAGACAAGGGAATTTCGTAAATTCCAAAATCAGTCACTAGTTACCACCGTGTTCAAAGAATTCTTAAAAAAAATATACACGATCGCATTATTCGATCTTTTTCACTTCTCGTAACTAGATCCTCACGAAATTTTTTTGTAGTAACACGTAACCAACCTTCGTGTATCGTGCGATACAGATTTCACGAAGAAAAAAAATTAATAAAAAATATTGAAGGAAAAAATTCGAGCCGTCGGCATTGCCCCGCCTGCCTTGTGTCGCGACAGCTTCGACGCACATGAGAGAAATTTCTCCAGATATCATTTTACATTAGGTATTTATTAAAATATCAAGTTGTATTCATGTTGGATAATTCAATATATTCCTTTAAATTGTGAGTTATTTTGGTATTTAATGCTCAAAATTATGCTCTTCAAGAGTTAAATTAATTACATATTAATAACATAATATGTTGACTTAGATATTACATTAAAATAATATGTTTAGTGAACACCTACGTTGATCAACATTCAAAACATAAAAATAAATTATATGAAACAAATTTGCGAACAGATTTAATTCGAGTAGGTAAGTACATTTTTATTCCGTCATGTTTTAGACTCATAACACACTGTAACGAGTGTAACGGTTCTGTTGCAGGTGACTATTCCAATGGATGATGGTATATCGTGAGGCGGATGTTCTTCGGTGATGGTAGATGAGTGGCCGATAAATGAAAGACGTAGTTACGATTTTGTCATCTTTATTCATGTCAGCGGCAACTGTGTGTCGCTGCACAGCGACCACTGCCGCATACTGTTCGTACAGTGGTTATATACTATTGATGGCACGTACATGTATGTGCCATGAGGTGTAGTATCCCTTACAAAACTAACCGAACCATAGATAAATATTGTACAATAATAGCTTTATACTTCCTTTGTTAACATATAATATTTTTCTTTTTAATTTAATAACAAACCGCCTTTCATTTATTTTTAACTTACAAATCGTGCCTTTAATTAAAGAATAGCTATTATATTTGTTACTATCTTGATTTTAATATAATAATTTTTCATTTAATCTTTATTTTCAAAAAGCCTTACCATTATCCTTCACTTGGAAATCATGCATATATTTTACGGTCAAAATTAAGTTGTAATCAAAACACGTCATCAGTTTTCTTGGTAGGCACCAAAAAAACAAAAAAAACTGAAACTGCGTCTATAGCTCTTAACATAACTGGTTGCGTTTTATCTGCGAATTAAATCTCTTGTGCGTTATAGAATCCGATCGTTGTTGCATGCCGTCTGCACGGGTACACTGTCAGACTCTGCGACAAACTTGTATGTGTACCCATTTTATATTGTATTACACCTTATCGTAAGGCAATAAGAGCGATATTGACAGTATTTTGTATATTAGGCCATAGTCTCAGTCCCGCAATGTTATAAATGTAGTTTGAACAAAAAAAATAGTCTTTGTGGATATAGTAATAGAAGTCAATAGCGTGTCCAGTGCAAGTGGTTTCTAATACCATAGAGTGACTTTTTATTAAAATAAAATGGCCGTTATGTCTTTGTGATAGGGTTGTCACCAGGCGCATTGATAGTTAAGCACAAAATCGTATCTGTGAATTGTTCGTGGAACTAGTAAGTACCTACTTATTGTAGCTGCATTAAATTCCACTTAGAAAATATTTTTAAGGAAATTTGAAAAATAAATCATTTAATCCCTTCATGGTCTGTTGTTTACTTTACTTCATTAGTCATACTTTTAAGTATGTTGTGTCCGTGGCTAGGAACAAAAATCTCGGGTTTAAATCCGGATGGGCACACGCACCAGTTTTTGAAATTTGAACTTTTTACAAAAAAATAAATAATAATGATGATGATTACATCATTATCATCATTACATATTATAAAATAAAGTCACTTTCCGCTGTCTGTCCCGTTATAAGTTTATAACTTTAACCTCACGCAACTGAATTGGATACTATATATTTTTTAACCGAAACGTGGACACGGTAGGGCTAATCCACAAATTTAAAGTCGCTGAACGAGCTATGGAGCGAGCTATGCTCGGGGTATCTCTGAAAGATAAATTCAGGAATGAGTATATCCGCCAGAGAACTGGGGTAACCGACATAGCTTGTAGAATAAATAAGCTCGCTGGAGTGGCAATGGGCTTGTCATATCTACCGAAGGACTTATGGTAGATGGAGTAAGAAGGTCATAGAGTGGACGTCTTGGTAAACGTAGCGTAGAACGCCCACCAGCCTGATGTTCAGACGACCTCATAAAGGCTGCTGTAAGAGAATGGATGCGGAAGGCAGAGAATCGGATGTTGCGGCGCACATTGGGAGAGGCATATGTCCTGATGACGATGATATTTTTTAATAGATAGATTAGGATGTAGGATACAGTAAAGAAAATGATAAATCCTTATTTTTACTTCTTTTTTACTATTGATGCGGATCAAAGTTCGCCGGCTCAACTAGTTTAATATAAAATAATTTCTACAATTGTTATTTTACTAATTCTATAAATTTACTCAATCATTACGTTCAATTGGTTAGCCTTATATTGGAATTAGGTATACATTTTATTTTATGGTAAATATTTCAATACTAATAACAGTAATAACTATTAAAAAACAGCATATCTCTCAAGTTGGATAAAATCGATTCTGCAGCTTAGTAGTTCATAACGGACAAACAAAAAATTTATATTAAGTTAGTGAAGAAAAAGAGTATGAACTATCAGGTGGCTGAGTTAACCAACAGATAGTTCTTACTTCTTAACTAAGAGTTTAGCGTTTACTAGATTGTGATACTTAATGTTAGAGTTGTAAAGTTTATTTTTATAAAAACTTGATATGTGGTATTGTTTGGATAGTCGCGTACCTGAGTTTTTATCGAGATAGCCGTGCATTGGCTGTTTGAAACATTCTTGCGTATATACATACATACATACATAACTTCACGCCAAATCCCTTGCGGGGTAGGCAGAGGCACTCGCTTCGTTGACTTTCATAACTCTTTTCATGCACGCGCGTCGGTTTTTGAGGCTTTGAGGTTTTTGAGGCGCTAATTTGAGAGTGAAAACGTAACAATCATACAATACAATATAATTATGTTCTTATAGTACATAAAAGATAATATGGCGGTAAGAAGTTCGACAGGAAGCATCATTTACACTAGCGTAAATGATCAATTGTACAATATTTTCACAACCACAGTAATTGCTAAGACGAATCGTCAATATATTCGTTAAAAGTATTGAACAAGTCTTGAGAGTTAAAACAAGTCTTAAGAGCTCTGATAAGCTAATAAGGTTATTGAGCTCACTAAACCATGCTCACAATTTATGATTGTTTAAACTCACTCCGTCTTATTACAAAACACAGACTAAGGAAAATGTCAGGTTTATGCCAAGTTACAAATAAAATTCTTATTACAAAACGAAGTCTAATGCAAATAGGTGGTCTATGTTCAGAAAAAAAGTTAGTCTCGCCAGACCCCTAGTTTAACGATGGTACCAACTGCTTAAATGTCAAAATTGTTTACTTTTGAGGTTATCTTGAGTTGTTGTATTGCTCATCATTATGGAAATGTTTTTTAAAATGGAAGACAATAGGACTCATTAAATTAATTTTGAAGATTTAAAATTAATCCAAACTATCCGCCGACCTCTAAAACAACAGTCTCATATGAATACGTAAATCGTCGTAAAGTGATGACAATTTTCGCAATCAATATAGAAGATTTTGGTAAACAGATTATTAAATTAATAAGATTTATCCAATGATTCTCGTGGAGACGTTATTGCCCCCGAAATCCAGGTAGCATGTGTATTGCGAAGTTGGGCAGTGAGTAATAGTGTATTTAACATAATAGTTTACGATTGTATTCCTTTATAAACATACATAGCATAACTTCACCTCTTTTTCTACCTAAAGGTGTAGGCAGTGGCTATTAAGCCTCAACTCGCCGTTATGTTTACGTCCCAAATAGAAAAGGTGGCAAACCAATTGCCATATCGAGCACAAAGTTTTAAGTCATCGATATGTATCACTCATAACATTCAAAATTAATCAATTTCGAAAAATCATTGGTGTAAGCCAGGATTTGAACCCGAGGCCTCTGGATTTAGAAACCATGTGCTTGACCACTGGACCACCAAGACTATATATTCTTATAATAACTAGCGAATTTATTTTTATAGGTTCATAACATTTCCATTGATAAGAAGGAAGGCTTGTTTCCAGCAGAAGATGACAATGTTGGTGGCCAAATCTAGTGGTCTTGAAAGAATACCACCCATTGTAACCAATACTGTACATGGAAATATAAAAAAAAAAACAATCAATTCCAAATTACTTTTAATATGTCTTGAAACGGTATCATTAATTATAATAACTCATTTAATATTAATGGATAAGTTGAAAGCAGCAGAAAGCTCTCTGAAAATCTGTAAGCAAAACATGTTAGTAATTATTATTATCCTTTGATGGTGATAGGATAAAAATATAGTTAAAAGGAACATTTTAATTATTAACACATATGTATTGTTTTGTTGACCTTTTTTCTATAATTAAATTTATCTTATTGTCTAGGTAGCAAATCCATTTTTATCTAAGGATTTTTAATTTATATTGACTATTTTAATATTATATGAGTGTTCAATTTTCAACAACTATAACTATTACATAGCAATATTGAATACAAAAAGAAAACCTCTTTAACGGAATATCTTTTAGTATCTTTCCTGTAAATTTAAATAAAAAATACTTTTAGTAATAAAATACAATATTTATTATAAGAATTATAATATTAATTATATTTATCATAAGAAACCACATGTATTAAGTATAAGAATATTTTATATACATATTTTTGTGAATAGCAGTATGACTGATATTCTGTATTGTTAAGAAAAGAATTTAGGTTTGTTTCACTATGCTGAAGTAATCATTTGTAAATATTGTATATTTTATTAAATTGAAAATATATTTTATAAGACATTTATTATCCTGTTGCACCAATAAAATTAAAAATAATATTACAATATTAAATCAATTAAAATATTGTTTTTATCACTAACCTTCTTTCTCAATTCTTAGTTATTTTCTATGTCAACGGGTGTTTCTGAACTACATACAGCTTGGTGCACTGACATCAACATCTGGACCATTATAAATCTATAGCAAAATAACATTAAGTACATGCTTTACTATAATAAAAGAATACATATCATTAAGTTAGTATGTACTGTTGCAACCCGAAGAACTTAAATCATTGCCTGCACGGCATCACTGTCAAGGTTAACACCACAATACCTTAATCACGAGGACAGATTTTAATTACTGCTTGGCCCTGTGAAAGTGATGATGGGTTATCACTACCAGCTGTCTGAATCTGTAGTTGCTAAAAGATGATCACCTTTTTCAAGCCAATTTAAGTTCACTTTCTTAACTTGTGTTCCCTGTTAGTATGTATAATCTAGAAATTTCACATCATATAAAATTGCTTAATTAGTGCAAATTATAGACAACAAATTATACTTACTTATTGAAAATACTCTCATTCTTTTTGTTTCTTCAAAGTTAGTGATTTTTTATTCTAATATATGTTTCGACTCGGAAATCAGCTGGCGTTATATTTCCTGTCAAGATATATTTCAGGACTCCAGTTTTACCACTTTGTATCTTTTATTGATCCATTTTAAAATATAAAAGCTATATCCATGAATCTAAAACGACCTAATCACAAGAAGTAGTCAAAGATACTGAATGCTTGCGTGGCGTCCAGTTCACACACTTAATGCATCATTTTACAAATATATTACAATTGTGATTTACATTCCGGGACAATAAATTGCTTTATCAAGGCTTCTTTCGTTAATGGCAAAGTGGGGACCACTGGACCACCGCCAGGTTATACCTTTCAAAAATGAACGATAAGACCGAATTACATTCAAATCAATGAATCATTGTGTACTCTACTCTGTGAGGGGAGATGCCAAACTTAGTACAATCAAGGCATGGTATAGTTTGCGTTTTGTAATGAGGAGGAGCACTAACCATTTGGTATCGAATCAGCCCACGATCCGATAAACCAGCCTAACTAGCTGTTTTAGTACATCGATTTGTAATAAGACGGACTAAGTTTACAAAGGGTAAGGTTGCTCAAGTCTTACCACAGTTTAAATCGTACCCCGGCAATAATTATAAATATCGCTATCCAGTATTGTCAATATAAAGTTTTTAGTCGAGTGACAAAAAGGAAACAAATCTATTTCTAATTGTTTCCTTTTTCGTTCTATTCTATTATATAGATAGATAGATTATTATATAGATAGATATATATCTATTTGTTTCCTTTTTCGTTAGCTGTTTCTGTGATGCAAAAATGTTTGAAAAATAATTTTAATATATAGTTTTCTTTAAAATTTACATTTATATAATGAAATAATGAAAAACATATTTTTTTAACACTTTACTGGCAATCGTTTAGATGAATTCAAACGGTCTAACTTTGTATTATGATGTCAGTGGTTTAGTTTTAAACTTACAAGTCCCATTGGTCGTACCCGTATAAAATTCCTAACTGGTACTGGTACGACTTAGGTATGAAGAAAATTGTTTGACAATTTTATAACAATATTAATTAGAAATATACGAATAGAAAGTATAGCACAAATTATCTGATTAGCAGTGGTGATGCCACGCAGTTCACCGCATAAATGGGCCGAATCCATCCACCCCATTGAAAAAAAAGTACGTAAGGAGAAAAGTATCTTTCTTAACTTATTCTTATATTAATGGGAACCTTTAACATTAGCGACATGTTATATATTGGTTGGTACCTATATGTTATGTATTCTAAAATAAACGGAATAATTATTCCGTTTAAATCATTACATAGTATAAAATAAACTCGCTCTCCGTCTGTCCTGTCTGTCCCCTTTAATTATATGCTTAGAAATTTAAAATGGATTTAAAACGCAACGGAATTTTCATGTGTTTTTTTAGTAGATTGAGGGTGTCCACGGAGTGGTTTTTATCTATAATGCATAATCTATATTTATGTATAATGTAGTAAAGAAAAATTCCAAAATTATTTATTTATTACTTTTGCTGCGGAACAAAGTTCGCCGGGTCAACTAGTAACAAATATAAATAAGTTGTACATGACAATGAACTTCTGTTTTATGCGTGGAAACTTATGACTCTTCCAAACAAGCTGTCATATTTGGACAGAGTTATTTGGAAGTAAAGATCTCTTTTCACCTTCACTACGCTATCATGATCTTAATCAATTGTAGAGCTTTGAAACTACACAAAGGATTTGATACGGTTTTTTAGCGAGATTTAGCACCTTTAATTGAAAACTCTGTAAAAATTACTATTGATGCGGAACAAAGTTCTGCTTAGTCAGCTAGCAATACATATTTTGGACACAATACTCATAGTGTCCTCTAGTTATAGCAACTAAATGTTTGTGTTATGGATACTAGATGGCGGATATTGATACACCTAAAGATATACTTAAAAAAAAACCTTAAATCTAGCAATGAATATATTCTCCAGAACGTATCGTGTCTTCCAAGTACTTCCAACATGCCACTAACCTGTGATTACAAGTATCCATGCGTGACACTATTAAATGATTTTCTTTCCACCGGCATGCGTTCAAAACAATGCATGTAATTTGTATGCATGAGGCATGCCTACCTACTTATGCTTATGTCATGCATGATCTGTTCAGTGGACTCAAGCGCGCTATAATGATCGTAATATAATATTATAGATACGATTCATACATACACATATACAACTTCACGCCAAATCCCTTGCAAGATAGGAACAGAGAACAGAGCGCCCTATGGCACGATTCTTACACGCCTCACTCGCTTCCTTGACTTTGATAACTATTTCATGCACACGTGTCGATTTTTAAAGCTCGTAAGATCACTTTCCTCCTGAACACTTTCTATTTGGTCATGGAATGTGTGTGATGGCCATCCTCGACTCCAACATCCATCCGCTGTTGCATTGTATATCTGCTTAGTGAATGTTGCATCATCCATTCTTTCTACATGTCCGAACCATCGGAGCATGCCCTTTCTTACTTTAACACCGACAATCTCTTTCAATCCAACTTCCTTCCTTACAACCTTGTTTGCGACGCGGTTAGCGAGATTCACTCCGCAGATTTTACGCAGTGCCCTCATTTCGACCGGGTTTGCTCCGATGCTCCAATGGTTTGCACATGTAGAAAGAATTGATGATGCAAAATGGACTAAGCAGATATACAATGGAAAAACGGATTAATGTAGGAGTAGAGGACGGCCAAGGCACACATTCCATGAACAAATAGAACGTAGGTATTCTGGAGGAAGGTAATATTAGGAGCCTCAAAAACCGACGCGCGTGTATGAAAAGAGTTATGAAAGTCAAAGAGCGAGTGAGGCGTATAGAAATCGTCCCTTATAGCGCTCTGTTTTCTCTGCCTACCCTGTAAGGGATTTGGCGTGAAGTTATGTATGTATGTGAATATATATTTAAGTGGTCTCGGTGATCAGAAGATCGAGCAACCCAGTTTTGAATCTAGATGTCGTCGGATCTAATCTCAAAACATCGACTTCTCGGAACTCTTTTCCGAAGTTATCAATAAATATCGATGATTCACAGCATCGTATCTGGCAATAGGTTTCAAAAATTATCTCATTTGGGACGTAGAATTTTAATGAGTCCAGCCTTAACAGCCACTGTCTGTGATTTCGCCGTGAAGTGAACTCTAGGGATATTTATTTGTCTCAAAAAACGTATAAGGCTGTTTTTAATTGATCTCGGTATTTTCGAGAAATCGCCGACCCCTACACAATACCAAGTATCACTAGTTCACTAGGATAAAGGGTTTGTTAACTTAAAAAATAAATTTAAGAGTTTCAATTACACTATAGGTAAGTAACGAACGAGTAAGCGTGTCACCTGATGGTAAGCAACCTACGCCGCCCATGGACACCCGCAACACATATACTGTCACAGTTGCGTTGCTGACCTTTAAGCGAGTAGGATAGGAAAGGATGGGGAAGGGGTTCCTCAGCATGTGCCACTTTACGTCGATCATCTAAGAGGTCGTGGTATTTCACCGGTCGAGCCGGCCCATTCATACAGCGAACTGCTTGGATCTACCACTGTATACTATCTATAAATAGCTTTATTTAAATTACAATCTAAAATTTTCACGTCTTTACAATCAGTCCCTGTTTTACCATTTTTTGGTAACACAACGTTTGTTTGATCAGCTAGAATATAAAATTTGGTTACCTCATTATTACAAATCCTCTTCCTGCCTTCCTCCCATCATTTGGGGTCGGCACAACAGGTTTTTCTTAGCCACGCTTCCCTATCATTCACTTCTTCCTACTCATATTATTACAAACAGACTCTCTCTTTTTATCTTTATTTATAGATATTCACTACACATTGTTACATCGTTGCTATTATTAAATAGATTATACATTCATACTGTATCGTGTAAAACAGATATAATTGACATCATGTGTAGCTGTGTCTATTTATCATACTTTCAGGAACCTATAATAAGGCTTGATATCTCAATCATACATTGTTCTGAGGAGTGCAAAATAAGACCACGAACTGCTCAGGATCTGTAAAAGAAAACGACAAGTTAATAATATTATCTAAGTTATAATATTTTTCAATTTTATTTTGCAGCGTGTAAGAGCCACCAGGCTGTCGTAAGAGGCTGCTAAAATACTTGAAATTATTGAGAACTAGAACGACTTTTAACGGACGAACGGATAAATGACGATAACTAACCGAACCTAATTTATGACAATAGGTTTGACCACTAATTATTAGGATTGCAAAATTAATCTAACTTAAAAATTATCTAACGTAATTGTCGTTACCTACACGTTCGGATATTGAGGTCGTAAAGTTACAGTTACGGCAGATACTTCTAATATCTACTGTAACTGTAGGTCTTAACTCTTTCCGCCGTCTGTCCCTATTTATACTTAGATCTTTAAAACTATCCAACGATTATTAATAGATAGATTTAAGAACATTTAAGTGCTTGGTTTGTATGTATTTTCCGTGAATCCTATTCCTAATATCCTTTAACCTGAATATCAACACAGGGCTTTGGCGCTTTAATCACAAACACTGGCTGGTCTACAAAAAAGTTCGCGATGCTATTATTATTAGTGTATTTCTAACATTTGATGAGAAAAAACGGCCTATTTATAAATAGAAGCCATTTTCATCATCAGTGCGTTAATACGTATCCAATTAAATACCTTAATTACATTGTGCATTTAATATTGATCATTATAGGTTTTTAGATATAATTTTAATGCGGATACATAGCGGCAATTGAACATTTGAACTTTTCCTGTTTTCGATTGCAGTCCAATTAGATAAAAAAGAGGAGAAAATTTACTTAATTTATTTTAAGTAATATAATAAGCTGAAAATGCTTTCACTTGTTTGAAAAATGATTAAAAATAATATTCGGAAGTTCTGAACCATTCTAGAAAAAAATCTATTTGAGGTCGAAGACCGAAGAAAATTTCTATTAAAATCGGCTTTCAAGAAAACGGCAAGTTTTACATAAAATTACATCACAAAAAAATTGTAGCTTATAAATTCTCTATTAAAACATAGTTGTACATTTTCCTTAGAGCCACCGTTTCTGAGATAAAGTTCAGAGCGTTAGTATAGGTACTTAGCGCAGAACTACTTACCGGTACCTACTTAGCTCGTTTTTTAACGTGGTTTTCCCAGTAGGACATGTGTGTTGTGATTTTATTTTATTGAAAACTATTGCTTAGTATAAAATATATTAGTAGGTATGGATTGGAAATTATAAAATGTGAAATTTATTCATCTTAGTCGAATACTCCTTTTTCTCCTGATCTTAGTCTGGTTAATTTTCTTCATCCTAGGTGTAAGTAAATTGAGTCAATAACGATGTACGGCATGTAAAGTATCAACAAATCTTCTACTATTGGTGATTCAATACTGGAATATGACCAACCTTGATAATTTGTACATGCTAAAGAACAAATCAATAACTTCTTACAACCATATTTAACTGTTGCAAAAAAATGTTTAACAGTTCTTCCGGTGCAGGGAGTAGTAAAGTCTAAGTTACTAGTTGATCCCGCGAACTTTGTTTCGCGTAAAAAGTAAAGAAATAAATATGGCTATTCCAGCTCATCACTAAGAGATCATAGACTTTTTTGTAGACATTCTTCAGGTGTGTAATAATGTAGTCAAATAGTTTAATCTATCACTTAGGGTTCAGCCAGCGTTTGCAATTGAAATCCTAAATTTCGAAAATTAACACTTTTTCTCTGAGATATAAATTATATATACAAACCACCCGTTGACACCCTCTACCTATTAAAAAAGCGTATCAAACTTTGTTGGGTAGCTTCTAATATTTAGATATTAGAAATTACATATAAGGAGACAGACAGCGGAAAGCGAATTTGTTTTATAATTGGTAATGATTATTTTTCAACTTCCAACCCCAGTCTTTTGGATCTATCTAGTAGCAAAACCGCATTTCAATTTGATAATATTCCCGGAAAAGATGTTGATGAGCCGGAAAAGATGTTGATGACCAGCAAATGAGGAGGTTGAAAGACGACAAAATAAATGCACCTGTTATTTTGAAGTACATACATAACTTCACGCCAAATCCCTTGCGGGGTAGCAGAGAGAACGGAGCGCCACAAGGCGCGATTCTAACACACCTCACTTGCTTCGTTGACTTTCGGAACTCTTTTCATCCACGCGCGTCGATTTTTGAGGCTCCAAACATCACCTTCCTCCAGAACCCGTTCTGGTCATGGAATGTGTGTCTAGGCCGTCCTCGACTCCTAAATCCATCCGCTGTTGCATTGTATATCTGCTTAGTGAATCTTGCATCATCCATTCTTTCTACATGTCCGAACCATCGGAGCATGCCCTTTCTTACTTTTACACCGACACCCTCTTTTAATACGACTTCCTTCCTTATAACCTTGTTTTCCACGCGGTCAGCGAGGGTCACTTCGCAGATTTTGCGCAATGCCCTCATTTCGACTGCGTTTATCCTACTTTCATGCACGCTCTGCCATACCCAGCTCTCGCTTCCATAAGTTAGCGTTGGGATCAGTATTGCATTGTGAATTGCTAGCTGGGCTTTTCAGCTAATGTCTTTTGCACCTAGAAATCTGCCCAACGCCCCATTTACTTTATTTCCTAACACTACTCTTCTTTCTACATCAGCGGTATACCTTCCATCCCTGCTAAAAGCGCATCCAAGATATACAATTTCGTTCACCTGTTCCAGCACTACATCGTCAACCGTTATCCTTGAATCCGTTCTGGATTCCTCCCTTTCAAACACCATAACTTTCGTTTTCATCATATTCAATTGTAAGCCTTTCATCAAACAATCATCTTTCATAATAGTGACTAGTGTTTGCAGATCAGACGGCGATTCGGCTAAGAGCACGGCGTCATCTGCGTAAAGCAGGCAACTCACAACTAGGTCACCCATTCACATCCCTACATTCATCGATCTCACTCTCTGGAGATAACTGTCCAGGTACAGGATGAACAGCCGAGCGGACAGCACGCAACACTGTCAGACGCCGATATTGATCTCGAACCAGGACGACAAGCCGCCGTCAACACGCACACACGCTGTGCAGCCCTCATAAGTGGACTGCACGGTGCGCAGCAGTGTGCAGCTCACCCCGTAGCCCGAGAGTATGTCCCACAGATCCTTCCGTAACACCCTGTCAAACGCTTTTTCCAGATCCACAAAACCGCAGAAAACCTTCCGGCTAACAGCCAGTTGTTCCTCCACGATGTTGCGGAGAGAAAAAATCTGATCCATGGACCCTCTTCCGCTTCTGAAACCACTCTGAGCCTCCCACTACACTCTGTCAGATATCACCCTCATTCTCCTTTCAATAATCTTCCCATACACTTTCGCTGCTAAACTGATCAAACTGATGCCTCTGTAACTGGCGCACTACATACGTGATCCCTTACTATTATACAAGCACGCCTCCAGTCCATGGGAACCTTACCCGACCTCCAGCATAGATTGGTCAAGGTCAGGAAAGCATCCCGGACACAGGTTCCACCGTGTTTGATCATTTCAGCAGCAGACATCATATCAATTCCAGCTGCCTTACCATTTTTCATACTTCGTATCGACCATTTAATCTCTTCCATAGTAATGTCCTCATCAGATGTTGGCGCAGCGGTGTCAGCCGTAGGCTCACTCGCGGCGCCCACATCCGGAACATACTCGTACATTTCCCCAAAATACTCACTCCACCTGCCCAATACATCGCTTGGGTTTGCAAGAATGTCATCAAACTTAGACATAATTTTGTCCATTCTGGATGTTGACGAAGAACCCCGAGACTTCCCTCCAGAAGAGTTTGTTATTCGCCTCGAAGTTCTCCGTCAACCTCACTTCCTCATTCGCAACTAATCTTTCACGCTTCTCTTTCACTAAGCCTTTGGTAACATTCTTGCAGCAGCGGTAGCTCTCATACTTTTTCTCTGTCATACTATCATTCTGATTCAAACTTGAGACATAATCCAACCATGCTTTTTTCTTTCTTTCGACGCTGGATTTTACATCCGCGTCCCGCCAGGCATCACCTCTCAGAATCTTATGTCTCTTTGCACAACCACATACTTCTTTTGCACTATCCACTATACTTTCTTTCATTCTTTCTCAGCATTCTTCAACACCTAAGTCAGAAAGACTCGTGTCATTGAGTCTGACTAGGTCTACATACATACTCCGTACACTTTCATCTTCTAATTCCTCACACTTTCACACAAGCTCTCCGAAATGGGTACGCACTCGCCAGTGCCTCTACTTCTTGAATAGACCCACGAAGCGGCTCACCACCAGGTATTAAGAGTGGGGCCTCTGTAGGCTCTTGTATCCCTTAGAGTGTTTCGGAGACGACTGTCTACCAGAATCAGATCAATCATACTCTTTTGTTCATTTCGTCTCCACGTATACGTGTGAATATCTTTATGACGGTATAATGTGTTAGACTCAAGGAGGTTCCGTTCCAAGCAAACGTCCAAGTCGGCTTACCAGCATCATTTACTCTCATGTCACCATTCGGACCAAGGACAGCCTCCAGGCCGTTCCAAGCAAACGTCCAAGATCGGCTTACCAGCATCATTCACTCTCATGTCACCATTCGGACCAAGGACAGCCTCCAGGCCATCTCTATTGGTTCCGACCCATCCATTAAGATCACCACACAGAATTATCCTTTCATTTCCTTCAACCAAATCCAGAATATCCCTAACAGTTTCCCAAAACTCCTCGAGTTCACGGGGATCGGCGGAGCTGACGGGAGCATAAGCTGCTACCAGGAAGACCCGCGTGATCCCCAGTTTTATACGAACCCAAAGGTGTCTTGGGCCTACCAACTCCTAGTCTTTCACTCCAGAAGCAAAGCGGGAGAGAACGACCCCCACACCCCCACTGGCACGGGCGTCCAGGTCCACTCCGGACCATAGGGCAACCATCCCACCTGGGAGGTCCTCGGCCTCATTCCCCTTCCGCTTCGTTTCCGTCAAACATAAGGCATCCAGGCATCTCTCATTTATTACATCCATCATCTCATTCATATTTGTTGACATACTACCTCTAACATTCCACGTGCCTATACGGCACTCCCCCTCCTCGTCCCGACCGGTTTGGCGCCAAACCGGGCTGGCGCTGCGTGAAGGGTGGCGGCCCCCTTCGCCACATGCGCATGCACGTGCAGCCGCACCGACGGGGGCTAATCGGTGCCCGTCGCTGTCGGGGCCCGCCCTAGCAGCCAGCGCGGCTGTGTTCGATTCGGTCAAGATTGCGTGCCTCTGGGACGGCAGGGGTCGCGACCCGCACGCTCTTAACATGATCCTCATTTTGAAGTATTTTGAACAAAACACGCATATCTAAAAAATAGATACTAAAAAAGCCCAGTACATAGAAAGAAGAAAGCGAATCGATAGTGATCATATCTTATTGACTTAAATTATTATTTTTTAAACTTAAACGCTATGAAACGCGTTTTATCCATCCGTTAAAATGCAGGTGTATAATAAATAACGTTAAAATACCTATATATACATAATTTCTTTCATTTCATCATCATCATTTTATTCATTTTGATTTCTTAAAAATTTAGATTAACATATTGATAAATATATTTTCGTTTGATTTTGAGCTTTACTCGGTTTTAAGAGGAAAATAGTTTTGTCAACTGGAGTTTGAGCACTGAGTGGAATGAGTAAATCTACATCTTTACCAACAGCAATAATTTTAGTTACCAAATTAAATTGCTTTACAGCTGTTTCAATTATATTATCAGTAATTCTGTATACATGTCTGCTCGGTCTGTCTCTCTATTACAACCTCATAATAAGGTTTAAAATAATTACTTACCCTTGTAAATACATTTAAATTTAAATCCACAAATTTCCACGCCGTCAACTTGCAAGCCTTCTGTGACCTGACAAACATAATTCAGTAAGTACTTGAATGTATTACTATTTAAAAAAGAACATGTTCGCTGTATGTACGTAGCACTCTCTATGAACACAACCTCTACAAAAATCGACGTAAAATTACTCATGACACACGTCATTCGGTAAGATAAGTATTCAGGTGGCCCAACCCTTCCCTCTTCAATCCCATTTTAAAGGAGGGCAACGTAACTGAGGCCCTATAGGTGTTGCAAATTTCTAAGATCGGACGAGTCGCTTACCACCGGACTACCCGCTTACTCATTTTCCCCCTTTCGCCATAAAGAAAATGATCATGATATACGTGTAGGTTGATAAAAAAGTACCTGCGTTTGCTAAAAGATAATTTAAAATGTTCAATTATTGTCAATACTGTGATATTTTAAACTTTGTTATAAGTCATCTTTCTTAATTTCAAGTAACGATGTCAGTATTTGTTTTTTAAATTACTGAAGTAAAACGGATTTGCATAACGGATAAAGAACAACACCGATGGAGAATTTGTTTCTTATTTTTGGAGGGAAAATCTTGCGAGCAAACAAAAGTGGAAGTGGATGCTGTGTATAGAGACACGATTGCAAGAATTTCTCTATGAATTACTAACGTATCCCCCTTATTCACCTGATTTAGCTCCTCGTGACTTTTTGCTAATCCTTAACATGAAGGTAAATGAAGTGAGAAATGAACTGATGAAATAAACGGGTTATAGCCGAAACAGAAGCCTATTTTCAGTGTTTGAGAAATCTTATTTTATTCAGAGGTTAAAAAATGGGAGAAACTTTGGGAAAAGTGTATAAGGCTCGTAGGACGTATAAGCCTACGTCAAAAATAGAACAAAAAAAATTAAAACATGTTTTCATTTGTAACACGGGTATTTATTAATCAACCGACGTATGAGAGGACCACAATATCAATACTATATATAACGCTATCATAATAGCTTTTTTACCTTATTATAACAATCAGCATGATTTTCTTAACATCTGTCTCTGCCTTGTACCACGAGCAGTTGTAGACGGATTCACTTATTTTAATACTCTGAAATATAACTTATATTGAATGTTAGTAATTATATTACAAGAAGGCATTGCACACGGTTGATTCATATTGATTATTTGTAATGTATAAGGTCTATTTTGCTCTTAAATTTTTGGTAAAATTAGTAACTAAATCTCAATTGAACTTTATATAATGAACAACACGCTAAGCTGCACTCGCCTTGATAATACCAATACATTAGTGATTTGAAATTATATTTCATCATCATTAGCCTGTTGCAGTCCACTGCTGGACATAGGACTCTCCCAATTTGCGCCACAACATCCGATTCTCTGCTTTCTGCATCCAGTCTTTTCCAGCAGCCTGGCAGCCAGGCTGGTGGGCGTGCTACACTACCAAGTCGCGGTCTCCACTCTATGACCTTCTTGCTCCATCTACCATCGGTTCTTCGACAGATGTGACCAGCCCATTGCCACTGCAGCGAGCTTATTCTAGCTATGTCGGTTACTCCGGTTCTCTGTCGGATATACACATTCCTGAGTCTATCCTTCAGAGATACTCCGAGCATAGCTCGCTCCATAGCTTGCTGAGCGACTTTAAATTTGTGGACTGGCCCCACCGTGAGTGTCCACTCCACGTTTCGGCACCGTAGGTCATCACCGGTAGGACGCACTGGTCAAAGACTTTGGTCTTCAGGCATTGCGGTATAGGCAAGTTGAAAACTCGACGCAGTTTGCCGAATGCGGCCCACCCCAGCTGAATCCTCCTGTCGGCTTCCGTCTCGAAGTTTCGTCTACCTAACTGCATAGATTGGCCTAGGTAGACGTATTTGTTTACGACTTCGAGAATTGACCCATCGACATTTATCGGTCCGGGCACGACATGTCCATTGAACATGACCTTGGTGTTGTCCAAGTTCATGCCCAGACCAACACGTCGAGAGGATTCAAGTCATATTTGCTAACATTAAATTAACACGGATGCCGAGTCCCTTGTAGATACGTTTGATAAGTTTGAGATAAATATTGAGTAGACTTACTGATCTCGTCAGTGAATCGGCAAAATAGCAAATCAGCGATATCTGCGACAGACTCATTGATAGAAACGTGAAGAAGGCAAATTTAACGTTCAGTTTGTCTGCGATCTGTGAAGACATTATTTTATTTTAAAACTTAGTTTAAAATTTTCAATATATTTAAAAAGATGATCTTAAAACACAAAAAAAAATCTTGATTCGAGCATTGAAAGTCGAAGTATTGATTGATCCCTTAAACGTTGGAGGCTGTACGGTACATGGATACATGTGCGGTGCACGTACAGATTTTATACTTTTTTATTTTGATATTTGCAGTGTTTTAAAATTAGCATAGTTTCATTTTATGCGGCCTACTTAGTACATTTAATTAATTAGTGTTCTGTTAGACGAGGTTTGGATCGGACAGCTTGCATTTTGTTCTGAGTTCATTCGTTCATTTATTCATATTTGCGTAACATCCCTCACAATACAGGCGATATCAAACTCCCTTGTCACCTATTACGACAACAACTGGAGTATTTTTTGTTACAAAGCATGGTCACATTTAATTTAAATCACTATGCTAAAAATTTAAAGCCCAATAAATTCCCTCTAAATTGATGATTTCTATCTTAACATAGAATAATATAAATTAAATAAATATTAATTTAAATATTAAAAACAATATTACTGTTATGATGAAAGCGCTGAGACAAATCAACAGAGACGCAGTCACTATTTGAAATAAACTTGATTTAGAAAATATCGCCTCCATTTGATCCACCATTCTGAAAACAAAACATTTTTAATTCGAATATGGCTGAATAATACACTTTTACAAATTTATTGCTTAGATTTTCGCGAATAACATTCATATCATTAAAACAACTTTTTATGGATTATATCGCGTTTATTTAGAACTTATTTTTATTTATTTCCCGACGTTTCGAACTCTTTACAGAGATAAATAAAAATAAAAAAATAAAAGAAAGAATTAAAAATAAGTTCTAAATAAACGCGATATAATCCATACAGAGTTGTTTTAATGAAACATTTTTACAAAATGGACATCAAGTGAAGAGGCTTTTTCATAGAAATTCGAAAATAATGTGACTTTATTCTGAATCGGATATGGCAGAATATATATTTTAAATACATTTTTACAATATGGGTATCAAATAAAAGGGCTTGTTGTAACTTGAAAAAAATGTGACGTCATTCTAAATCCGATATAACAGATCATCCAATAAAGAGTTCTAGTTATTTTACCAGATTCTACCTAGACCCAGATAAATATTTATACTCGGCTGGGGATCGAACAAACAAACACAAATGCACCACCAGGCGCGTCGTAATGTAAGTAAGATGTACTCTTCCGACGTTTAGTTTGTTATTAATGTATGTATGTTACAAAGTTGCATTCTTTAGCGCGGAGGCACACCACGCACTTTTTTTTTTGAAGAGATCAACTAGGTATTTCTGTACACGTTACATACCCTATAAGCTCTTGATGTATTTGAATATTTGTCTTAAGATTTCTCTTGGTTTCTTCATTTGATTTCGTCATAGAATTTTCAAATTTATAGCCCAACAGTCGAAAATTCAGGTCGATGTAAGAACACAGAGCGAAAAACATTGCGTCGCAGCCAAAAGTCTTTAAGCACGTTATGACAGCTGAGGATAAGGAATGGAGTTAGAACAATTATAGCAATTAACGTATGTAGGTAGGTATACTGTAAATATATTTTTGCCAGTTGCCCACTCTAGCGACGATAGATAGACCATAGATTAAAAAATCAGTCAGTTAAAAAGTTAAAAATATAGAAAAAAATCCTTCAAATAGTTTCATAATTCAAAGTGAACACACAGGAACATAAATTTACAACTGGTGTTAATAAAAAATGGTAAAGAATACTCACTTGCCAAAGTATGATGAAAATAAACCAGGGGCCACCATGATATCTTCATTACGTCAAATAATGGGTACTTGACAAGAAATGGATATACAATTACTAGTTCCCCCGTTTTTATAAACTTATGAGCAATCAAAAATATAGGAACAAGCGTGAACGTAACCAGGCAGGAAGAAAATAGACTCAATAATAAAAATATCATAATTTTCAATTCATTAACTGAGGCCTTGATCATTTTGCGCTCGTCATCAGGAAAAACTGTTGTATTTTGTATTTCGTAGTGTATTTCTTTCAATTTATGGTATACTTTTCTTAATATTTCCCTATTCAAATACAAGTACACCACTTTAGTAGTGGATAGTAGGCTTATTGCTATACACGGCAGATTGAACGACAATTCATCTAATGATTTACCAGTTTGTATGCAGTCTATTACGCCATAAATTTCCCCAAAAATGACGGAGTGAAGAATGAAAAAATTAAAATAGAATAACTGATTATTAATAATATATTCCAGGAAATCAGGAA
Source organism: Euproctis similis (assembly GCA_905147225.2). Classification (NCBI taxonomy): domain Eukaryota; kingdom Metazoa; phylum Arthropoda; class Insecta; order Lepidoptera; family Erebidae; genus Euproctis; species Euproctis similis. Next base: position 22,928,119 of record LR990106.1, read on the forward strand.
AAGATTTACGAGTCAGTTTTATACCGCAAAGTAATAGAGCCCATTTTGTGAATTTAAAACTGCTTTCAAATTGGTTTTCTACTAAACTCTTTTTTTGTTTCATTCTTTCTAAATTTTTATTTATGTCAAGTGTGTTCGCTATGATTTTCTCATTAAAACTAAAAAGCTAAGGTTGTGTTTGACCTATTTATTCTAGTCAGGTAACATCTATAAGTTATTTTTTTGTTAATATCCAAGTCTCTCTCTTTGATGTAAAATAAAAACAGGAAAGTCTTTGATGTAAAATATGGTTTTTCTTTCATCAATAATTTAATTACAGCTTCTATTGAATTGTACTTATCATGAAAATTACAGAGTACCTGTTTTTCTTTTAAAGTAATTTTATTTTGAAAGTTCTAATATTGCTGAAGTAGTTCAGCTGAAAGCGTCGAAATCGTGTCATCGACAAATGAAAAACTATATTTATACTAATACAAATATTTAGGTGTGTGCGTGTGGGTTAATTTGTCCACTTTCGCCTTGCGTTGTTGATATTGAATGATGAGGGTCATGCTTCTCAAGTAAGTCTTGTGGTCTAGAGTTTGGACTAGATTTCACCACCTGTCTCCATCTTAGGCTAAGTTTCATTGGTCTCTTGTGCTCAGTCCGAATAGATTCATGGCTATATATTTCGAACGCATCGATACGTTGGCGGTCAGTCTCCGCGCCATACAGGAAAGTGGACACCATGACGATGTTCTCACTTTGATCTCCCTGTTTATGAGAAGGCCCATTTCCCCACTGGTTCGCATATCTCTCCAGCAAACAACATATTATTTCCTCTCTATTTGACACGAAGAGAGTGATGTGGTGTAAACAGTAGAGTAGGTTAAAAATTTTGGTGCCTCCTCCAATGGAAACCTCACCATCTCAGTCTGCACTTCTTCGTGTCATGATATTCTCGTCATATAATGTATATTAAATAGGATTGGAGACAATATACAGCCCTGTCGGACTCCTTATCTGTGCGTTTACTTATTTACCATTGTAGCATATTTGAAGGTTTACTTGACCATTGTAGAAGGGGTATTCGCAGTTCTGTCGAGATATCCCCTGCCTGCGGCGTAGCGGTCAGACGGCTACCTCTTTGGACGTACATGGAGTATTGTAGTGGAGCCGCGACAACATTGTTGTGACCGGTCTCGTGATAGATTATGCCACCATTCTTTACAATAATAGTTGTGCCGATAGGTTCAGATTACGTCATCACATTTTTCGTAAATTATAACAGTGCACGGTGGTCATCTACTGTTACTTGAGCCAGTTGTGATACTCAGATGATATCTATTTCCGACATATTCATATATCCAATTAACAAATCTAGAATTAACAATTCACAGTGTAGAAGTGTTTATTTATTTAAATTTCAGTTCATATTATTAGGCATGATATCTTAGTCATAGGTACATAGTCCTGAGGAGAGCCAGAGAAATTTGAAAATAATATATTTCTTAAATATTTACCGAATCTATCTATGTTTCTCTCAGTCAGCCGGGAGCGAAATAAAAACATATGGCTGACAAGCTTACACAGCACAAAACCGAAGGCTGGCGGTATAACCATCCCAAAAACATTGGTCAACCTAAATGTTCGTGGTAGGGACGGGCAGCAGCGTCCTTATCTATAAGAGGTTTACCCCTGCGGTCTCCAACCCGTTTGCCCAGCGTGGGGACTATGGGCATAAACCTCCCTATGGAAAAAGCAGCAACACAACGGCCCCCAGTTCCCGGTGGTCCCGCTATTCCCGGCCAAGGCAGCGGTCGTGGTAACGGTGGGACAGGGGGTGCGAAGAATCTCCGGGTTACGGCAGGCTGCCAAAAACAACTACTCGTGGCCACTTATAATGGACGCAGTCTTCGGCTGGACCAACATCTCACCGAACTCGAGGTGGAGCTGGGTTGCTTGAACTGGCATATTCTAGGGTTATCTGAAGTCCGGCGAGAGGGGGAGGACACGATAACCTTACAGTCAGACAACTTACTCTACTTTCGGGAAGGTGACCAGCTCTCCCAGGGGGATGTCGGTTTCCTCGTTCACAAGGACCTCGTTAGCAGCGTTGTGGAGATCAGTAGTGTGTCGACCAGGGTAGCGTACCTTGTACTGAAACTCACCAACAGGTACACCCTGAAGGTAATACAGGTATATGCGCCGACCTCGACATACTCTGACGAGATAGCGGAGGCGATGTACGAGGATATTGCGAAAGCAATACATTGTACCGCCAAGGCTCACTACAACGTTGTTATGGGGGACTTCAACGCCAAAGTGGGAGTACAAGAACGCGGCGAAACGAAAATCGGTCCATATGGCTTGGGGTGCCAGAATCACAGGGGCCAGATGCTGGTCAACTTCCTGGAGTCTGAAAGGCTTTTCTTGATGAATTCATTCTTCAAGAAGAGTCTCCACAGGAGGTGGACTTGGCGAAGCCCCGATTCGGTGACAAGGAACGAGATAGATTTTATCATTACGGATAGTAAGCACATATTTAGAGATGTCGAGTGAAGACATTCCCGATGTCACTGAAAGCGAGATTAGTGCGGCTCTCGGGCAACTCCAGAACAACAAGGCACCCGGTGATGACGGAATTACTACAGAGCTTCTAAAAGCCGGCGGGAGTCCTATCCTAAGGGAATTAGCAAGCCTTTTTAATTCCGTCATACACCAGGGCATAACACCACAGGCTTGGAGCAGGAGTGCGGTGGTGTTGTTCTTCAAAAAAGGTGATAAAACCTTACTGAAGAATTACAGACCCATCTCACTCCTGAGCCATATCTACAAGTTGTTCTCGAGGGTCGTCACGAATCGTCTCGCTGCAAGACTCGACGAATTCCAGCCTCCGGAGCAGGCCGGGTTTCGAAAAGGCTTCAGTACCGTGGACCACATCCATACTGTTCGGCAGATTGTACAGAAGACCGAAGAGTACCGCCGCTGTGTATGGCATTCGTGGACTACGAAAAAGCCTTCGACTCCATCGAAACTTGGGCAGTTCTGGATGCACTGCAGCGATGTCGGATTGACTGGCGTTATATCGAGGTGCTGAGATGCTTGTATGACACCGCCACGATGGCTGTCCAGATACAGGACCAGGCGACGAACTCCATCGAGCTGAATCGAGGTGTAAGACAGGGAGATGTTATATCTCCCAAACTTTTCACCAATGCTCTGGAGGACGTTTTCAAGACACTGGATTGGACTGGACAGGGTATCAACGTGAATGGTGAGTACATCTCGCATCTTCGGTTTGCCGACGACATCGCTGTAATGGCAGAGTCGCTGGAACAGTTAAGCGGAATGCTGCGCAGCCTGGACGAGTCCTCCCGGCGTGTCGGTTTGGACATGAACTTGGTCCACAAATTTAAAGTCGCTCAGCGAGCTATGGAGCGGGCTATGCTCGGGGTATCTCTGAAAGATAAACTCAGGAATGAGTATATTCGCCAGAGAACTGGAGTAACCGACATAGCTCGTAGAATAAGCTCGCTGAAGTGGCAATGGGCTGGTCACATCTGCCGAAGGACCGACGGTAGATGGAGTAAGAAGGTCATAGAGTGGAGACCTAGTCTTGACAAACGTAGCGTAGGACGCCCACCAGCCCGATGGTCAGACGACCTCAGAAAGGCTGCTGGAAAAGACTGGATGCGGAAGGCAGAGAATCGGATGTTGTGGCGCACATTGGGAGAGGCCTATGTCCAGCAGTGGACTGCAATAGGCTGATGATGATGATGATGATCTATGTTTATCTCTAATGATGCTATTATTCATCAGCGTTGGCTAAAGAGATCTGGGAGAAACCTATAATTTTATTATTCCTTATTATTGTCACTACATAGTATAAAGCAAAGTCGCTTTCCGCTGTCTGTCCCCTTAAATACTTATATCTTTAAAACATATGTCTTTAATATGTACCTATTATATAAAAAGGGTAATAAGGAAGTAACTGAAATAAGGGTCAGCTATCTGTTAAACTTAATCAATATAATCTCGGATCGGTCAGCCAAAATAGAAAACTGTTAGAACTTATCTTAGTGGCAGATGACGACGACACAATAAGGCCCAGGACACAAAAAGGACAGGTAAATGATGGCGCTGATTATAAAATAGAGATTCACAGTTATGTCCACGGATATCTGGTGACTGCATAAAGGTGTATGGACTGCCACCCAAGCGGACCAAAGTGCCTCGCTTTCGACGTACTTGGACCTTTATTGGTTGAGACGCGACAGTAACTACCGGTGTCGTGATAGTTCATATTGCCATACTTTACAGTAATAGTTCTGCTGTAGATACTGTGTACTTTATAATGATAGTAGGTATCATTATGTTATCTTAATTCATAGTTCTAGGTCTTGATTTTAGTGTCTATTGACAATGATATCTGTTTTATAGGTATTAATTTCAGAGAAGAAAAGTACTTACTGCATGCTTAGTTCAATAATCACAAAAAAATAGAATCGCTTATATGTAAGAGTTATATTTTAAGTATATTTATTATTATAATCATGAGTCTGCATAAATATTGAAAAATACTTACTTACTTACTCATCAAGTGTTGGCAACATTTGATGAAGATAAATCAATGGCCCCCATGATGTCTACATCACGTCAAATAATGGGTACTTAACGGTAAATGTTTATACAATTACTAGTTCCTTCGTTTATATAAAATCATAAACGATTTAAACTACAGGACCAGTAACTGCAACTTGGGCGAAAAGAATTAAAACTATAAAACCACAATAAACAACTATGATCACCATTTGCCGGGCCTCGTGGCGCATTGGTAAAACTACCGGCCGCAGCACTGAGGTCGGGGGGTTCGATTCCCACCCGAGCACAAATATTTGTGATAAACATGAATATTTGTGCGGCGTCTGGGTGTTTTTCTATGTATTATAAGTATGTATTTACAAAAGAAAAGTATATATGTATTAGTATCCGTTACCTAGTATCCATAGCACAAGCATTTAGTTGCTTAGTTTGGAACTGGAGGGCGCTGTGTGATTTGTGTCCAAGATATTATTTTTATTACGCCGACCGAGGATTTGATCATTTAGAGCTTGTTGTCAATAAAAATTGTTTTATTGAAAGAAATTGAAAGAAAGATAGTAGATAAATGGTTGTCGGAGAATTAAACAAAAAAAAATATAACAACAATAAACATAATATCCAATTCCGCAATGTATTCCTGTATTCTAAAAAAACATTCCACAATGCATTCCTTTCAAATTATAATACAGTTTCTTTTTAAATATAAATTATGATACATATATATTCCAATATAAAAATAATATTTTAGTTAAGTAGGTATATCCAGCTCACCATGATACTCGGCAAGTTGAATACAGATTGACTAATTTCTATGCTGTTTATAATTCCGTGAACCTCACATAAAAGTATTGATGTACAATCAATACTGAAAATTTTTTTAGATTAAAAGCGACAGAAACATGGAAGTGAATCAAAAGTAATCCAAAATTAAAATCCACCTTTCGGTATAAAAGGCGTGAAGTTAGAACAAAGTAAATAAATGCTAACAGATAGCTGAAATATCAAATGTAACATCCAACGGTACTAATGGGATCTAAATTAGGTCAAAACATACAAACGATACCTATATAATCAGTATATATATACATGCATACATAATAAACTCACGCCTGTATCCCATAGGGGTAGGTAGAGACTTTGGCTCTCCACGAGCTACGATCCTCACACACTTCTTTCGCTTCATCCACAGTCATAAATCTCATCAGGCAATCACGCCGGTTTCGAGTACTACGCATTTTGCCTTTTTATTAGCTTTTTATTAGCTTCACCTGTATGTTTGTTTGTAGGTTTGTATGTTTGTATGTTTGTATGTTTGTAGGTTTGTATGTTTGTTTGTAACCGACTTCTTTTTTAGTTTCCGGTGATTGGCACTAGATGGTGCGATTTGTGAACTATGAAAGTTCTAGACTAGAAAACCGAACTAAAAAATAGAAAATAAATAATAGTTTAAAAAAACTAAAAAACACGCTTTTTATAGAAAACCGAACTAAAAAATAGAAAAATAAAAAAAAATATTTTATTTTAAAAAAAGCGTGGGGTGCATGGTGTGAATAGTTATAAATATTTTATTGACAGATATGAGTAGAGTGATTATCATTTCGTTAATATCTAAAAAGCACCCCACGCTTTTTTTAAAATAAAATATTTTTTTTTATTTTTCTATTTTTTAGTTCGGTTTTCTATAAAAAGCGTGTTTTTTAGTTTTTTTAAACTATTATTTTTTAAACAGATCATTTATTTGGCCGTGCTAGCCCCGTCTTGGTCTCCGGATCTTGACCCTGCCACTCAAATATACCCAGCCGTATACTCTTTTAGTTACTCGGCTTTCATTTATTAATTCTATACAAGAACAGGAAATGGAAAAACAATACAATTGTTGAAATAAAATAACAAATGAGTATTATACTGAATAATTACTTATAATTAGGGACCACACAAAATATTTCCGAACGTTGTATGTTATTATATGATTAGATTAGCGTACCTAATTAATCTTATGGTTATTTTTCCAGAATTAGGGCCATATAAAATAAGTACTACAGACTAATAAAATATGGCAGGTATCTATTTATTTATTTTTAAAATTCACTAAACTACACCGACAAATATGATATCAAAGGCTTGTATACATTTTATATTAATTAGAAAAATATCATTAAAGTTATAAAAAAAATAATAACTTTGAACATAAAACTACTTCAAAAGAAAATTACACTCATTAATTAACTTGTATACTATAATGCAAAAGAAGCTATAATTAAGTTATTAAAAATTGTTTTTATATCGAAAGATATACATTTTTACTCATGAAAGGAACTGATCAATAAGAGACCTGTCTTTCTTATTGCTTAATATTGGGACGGTAGCGAACACACTTGATACAAATTTGTATTTATAAAGAATGGAACAAAGAAGGGATTTACTTGAAGAGCAATTTGAAAACAGTTTTAAATTAACAAAATGGGCATTATTACTTTGCGGTATAAAACTATCTCAAAAATCTCTTCCCAATTTCTTGGAATATATTATTAATAACCAGTTATTCTATTTTAATTTTTTCACTCTTCAGTCTGTTATATTTGGTGAAATTTACGAAGTAGTAGACTATCTGCGAACTGGTAAATCATTAGATGAATTATCTTTAAACATGCCGTGTATCGCGATAAGCTTACTGAACACCATGAAAGTATTGTTCTTGTATTTGAATAGGGATATATTGAAAAACATTAATCAGAAATTACAAGAAATACATTACGAAATACAAAGTACAACTGTTTTTCCTGACAACGAATGCAAAATGATTAAGTCATCAGTTAAAGTATTGAAAATTATGATAATGTTATTTATTAGTCTAGGTTGTATCTGCCTGTTTACGTTTACTCTTGTTCCCATATTTTTGATGGCTTATAAGTTTATAAAAACGGGAGAACTAGTAGTTGTGTATCCATTTCTTGTCAAGTACCCATTATTTGACGTGATGAAGACATCATGGTGGCCGCTGGTATATTTTCATCATACTTTGGCAAGTGAGTATTATTCACCATCTGTTATTATGCCCGAATTGATAATTTCACTTGGTGATATTACCAGTTGACAATTTATTGTTAAAACTGACAAAAACTCTTTGAATTCTTTCTAAGTTTCTGCGAGTTCACTTCGGATTGTGAAATTTTTAGACGGATTTATTTCTATCTTTGCATAAATTATAACTTGTTTCTTTATAATATGATCTATTTATCGCCGTTAGAAAGGCCAGCTTGAAAATATGAAAATATAATCAGCATTAGGTATGCTGTATTTTTTATTTTGTGCCGTATAATTTAATTCCATTCATTTTCCCCACAGCTCTCATAACGTGTTTAAATGCTTTTGGCAGCGACACAATGTTTTTTGCTCTATGCTCTTACATCGATCTGAATTTTCGACTATTGGGTTTTAAATTCGAAAATTCTGTGACAATATCACATGAAGAAACCAAGACAAATCTTAAGAAAAACATTCGTATACATCAAGAGCTAATAGGGTATGTATAAAGAGGTAGTTGAACACTTGAAAATATATTATCTTCTGCATTATATAGATTTGAACGTGAATAGGCACAATGTAAAAGCAGAAAGGAAGCCAACTACTCTCTGGTGCACATTAATTTTTGTTTTGATTTCAGAATGGTGGATGAAATGGAGATGATATTTTCTAAATCAAGTCTGTTTCAAATAATGATTGCGTCTCTGTTGATTTGTTTCAGCGCTTTCATCATAACAGTAATATTTTGTCAAATTGAATTTATATTATTTAATGATACAAGCATGGAGAAAATTTTAATGATGAACGATTTTTTGTATTAATCTTTTCCTATGACTGTCGAAAAGGCTATTTGATGACACTCTACGTACAATCTGTAGACCTACAGTCTAGTTACGATTTTTCTAAAAGCACTTATGTATTTAAAAAATATTGATGGTAACATATAAAATGTCTTCACAGATCGCAGACGAATCAAGCGTTAAATTCGCCTTCTTCACCTTCTTAGCAATGAGTCTGTCGCAGGTAGCAATGATCTGTTTTTTTGCCGATTTGCTGACAGGATCAGTAAGTCTACTCAATATTTATCACGAACTTATCAAACGTGCAAAGGTTTCGGCATTCATTTCAGAGTTCCAAGTTTTTATGTTTGCAAATGTGATAATCACATTATATTGGTGTGTGGGTGTCAAAGCGAGTGTAGTTTAGCGCGTTCTCCATTTAATAAAATTGTTTCTTATTGCATAAATTGTATTATATTTGTTGTTTATTTTTTTTATGCCGTGGGGGGCAAATGCTCCAACGCTTCACTGGTACTGGTAAGCAGGTATGCTTACCGCCGGTAGGCCGCAGCCCATGAACACTTGGGATCCACACCGATTATGGGAGTGGGATGGGATTCTCACACCGAAGGAAACGCGACATGTACCGCGATATTCTCGTGGTATCGATGCTGTGGTTTAATGCTTGAGCTGGCCTGTTCATTTTTTTTTCTCGCTGTGAAAAAATGCATTGTGCATACGCCTCCCACCGGGGGTGAGAGGGTTATGTGGGGCTCCCGAGAGGTGGTAGTTCGGGGTACCCACTAAAACAACCCAGCGCCGTTCCCGCTTCGTCACGTTACGGGAGACTGGGACACGGCCGAGCCTTTCAGCCAGCCTCCCCCGACGATTTGCCCGCCCTTACGGCAGGCTCCGCGTGACCCTCGCGATGGAGAGGGGCTCGGGAACGACCGGAGATCGCCGTCCGACGATGGTGTCGGTAAGTGCAAGCGACAGGTCTGGCCCGACCGCCGTGACCAAACTATGGCGTGGCCCAGCCCACGACGGGCACATCTGGAGGGTGTGCTCAGCCGTATCCTCCGCCGCGCCACAGTGTGGGCACGACGGGGTCTCCTCTCTGTCGATTCGAATCCAAAGCAACCGTGCCCAGACAGCACCTGCGCCATTTGGAAGGAGAGGAAACCGTGTGACCTTTCCAGCCACTCCCGCAAGATTGGCCCAACCGCATCCAGCGTCCGGCGGCCGAAGGTAGCGGTGGCAAGATCCTCCGCCCAGTGGCTGACGATCTCCGAGCGCCTTTCGCTCCGCCAACCACTCGTATACCCTGGCCAACACCCACGCCTCGAGCTCCCAAGGAGGAGTACCGGCCAGGGCACACGCCGCCGATAAACTTACCGAGCGGTACGTTCTCGCAACCCGCTGAGCGATGGCTCTTTGTGGCCTCCGCAAGGCGGTAGCGTTCTCCCTCCGTGAGAGGAGTCCACCCATATAGGTGCCCCGTAAAGAGCTATGCTCTTGAGGATGCCGGCATAGATCATATAATTATCTATATGGCAAACTTTTTCAAGTTAAATTTTTCGAAATTCTGAAACTGGCTTCAAACTCATAAAGGTTTTTATATGTCTGTTGTAGCTATCTATCGATTTCATCCAAAACGATGACTAAATAAATATTTAACAAGTAAATAAATATTTTCAATAAATATTTTCAGAGTGCCCAAATATGTGAGTCAATCCACAATTGCTCCTGGTACGAGTCAGATAGCGACATCAAGAAAATTGTATTGATTGTAATGACAAGGTAAATCATACTCCATATAGACTTCATACTAAACTTCAGATCGTGTATTGCTATCTCAAGTTTGAATGAGAATGATAGTATGAAGAGAATAAGCAAGAGATCTACCGCCGCTACCTAAGCCTAAGTGAAACTGAAGCGTGAAAGATTAGTTGCGAATGAGGAAGCGAGGTTGACGGAGAACTTCGAGGAAAAGGAGTCGTTGAGGAGTTAGGAGTCGAGGACGGTTACGACACTCCGGCAGATCGAGGCCTGAAAGAAGGTGACGTCAGGAGCCTTACAAATCGACACGCGTGTATGACAAAATTTATGAAAGTCAAAGAAAAGAGTGTGGCGTGTAAGGATCGTGCCACATGGCGCTCTGTTCTCTGTGTCTATCCCGCAGTTGGCGGGCTGTTATATATGTATGTGTATGTACCCTCTGCTTACTTTGTTATTTGTCGTGAGACTATGAATATGTATGTTAACAACATACATATTGGTTATTAATGATTACAAGACTTGACTAATTACGATGCTGATTAGATTTAAAACTTCTCGCGTAATTGACAGTAGAATTCGTTTTTTACGGAAGAGCTCGTGAACGAGCAAAAGAGCTAGCTGATGGTTAGTAACTAGCGCTGCCAATGGACATATACGCCATCAGAGAGTTGTGTTGGCCTCTTTTAATTTGAGACAGATAGTAATTTTAAAAACACGCAACACGCGGGTGGAGTTGCCAGATATCTCTCTCACCAAAACTAAACTCGGCGTGAGCCACATTACGTCGATTTACTGAGAATACGTGGCATTACCTAGGTCTATCTGGATCTCGAATGGATCGAGTGAACTGCGTCGCTATAAGACCTAGATATCACCTACACTTTACACATCATTAATAAAATTTACGCAATTACGCTGTACATAATTAGGCGATAATTGTTATATTCTTTTTAGATTATACGCTTACATGAGCTTGGCAATTTGTATTTAGTTTATACTATTTTATCAAGACTTTAAGGTCAATTTTATCAGTTCCATCAAACGTACGATAATCCCAATAACGCATTGCCCTGGGTTTATAGTTCCATATCCATGTTTTAAGAGATTTTCATTAGGGTATACAGAGAGTACGTGAGGTCATTGTTAAACCTAGTACATAAGTTATTACTGAATTTCGATTTCCAGGTCACAAAAGGCTTGCAAGTTGACAGCTTGGAAATTTATGGACTTAGATTTAAATGCTTTTTCGAGGGTAAGTGATCATTTTAAACTTATGTAGTTGGTTGATTAAGGAAATAGGCAGACATAACTCTGAGATATTAACATTCTTAATATATCGCTAAACGACCCGACACGGCTACATACATCCCTACTAGGTTGTTTGGTAAAATTACTGAAGCAAGACCACCGGCTGATCTGTCCTTTTTAATTCTTTTCCTTGTTAATTCTTTAATTAACAAGGAAAATTCGCACCGTATGACTTATTCTGAATGACCCACTCTGCGTTATCTTAAAAGTATCACTTATTTGTCTTTCGGTAGGTGATGCTGAGTGTGCTCATTTGCTGGCTGTTGGAGAATGGGAGTCCGGTGTTTAGCTTATTGTACTGCCATCACCCAATATAGGGAGTTTATTAGATAATACGACTTTCCGTATCGCGACTTGCCTTCGTTTAGTTAGTTTGCCTATGTTTCCTCGCTTATGTATATGTCGCTACGGAGAGGCTGTCGGCAGCAAGAGACATCATAGCCTCGTCTCAAATAGAATAGGTGGTGAACCTAATGCCATACATATTTATGATACATAGCTCCCGAAAAGAACTTCGAGAAGGCATTGGTATGAGCTCGAATTCAAATCTACGACTTCTTGATTCAGAAATGCGGTGCTTGACCACTGCACCACCGAGATTTCTTGTAGACTTGGTAAAATTCTATTTATTTCTTATTTTTTTAATTTACCACAGCTTTCAGAATGTTTTTTCTATACTACACATTTATTTATTTAGTACTAGCTGACCCGAAAACTTAGTTCGCACTTTTTTTACTACATAATACATATACCACCCCGTTGAAACCTTTTAAAACAACACATCAAAAACCGTTGTGTAGCAAATGCGACTTTGTATAGTATACTGATGATACTGATGATACTGATGATACTGATGATACTGATGATACTGATGATACTGATGATACTGATGAAAATTATTACAATGATAATGATTACAAACAGACTTGACAATTTTGTCTAATAACTTTCAGCACATTAATAGATTAATATTGATCCTTTCCTATATTCTTTTACAGACCCTGAGCACTTCGTGGTCTTATTTCGCACTTCTCAGGACAATGTATGAGTAAGATGTCAAGCTTGATCAAGTAACTAGCTAGCCCGGCGAACTTCTTATCATATGATGTTAGTAATTTGTAGTAGAAGAGGAAATATTCAGGGTTGATTATATTTCATAGTTTAACATAACAAAATAAAGAATGATAATACAAAATAAATCTTTTCCTACCTAAATGCACAAACTTTAGAAAATAATTTTATGTACAACATTATTAGTAACAATAATTTAGATACTTAAATTATAATAAATGAACAGACACCCATATTTTTTCAATAGCACATATATTAAAATAGTAAACATATAAACGACACTTAACATATCCATGGACTATGGTATTTTTTTGTCTATCTATCTGTTAGTCTGTATGTTTGTTACGGATAAACTCTAAAAGTACTGCATGCTTTTGTGTTCAATATTGCATTAATATTGCCAAGCGGTCAAGTCAACACATACATAAATATTATCACGCTATTGCTAGTTGGGGGTGAGCAATGAGCCCTTAATGGCGCAGGCAAGTTATTTTGGGGAGCCATAAAGCACAAAAATTACGCCAAGCTAGTATGTTATAGTTAAATATAAAATATAATTTATAGCGTTTATTTGCTTTATTTATTAAACCAAACATTGCTATAAGCCTGCTCTTCTTGGCTCTAAGTTCATGTATAGGGATAGTAGAGTTACCCCAAAATATGACACCATACCTCAATACTGTAGCAGCAAGGCCGTAGTAGGCAGTTCATTATAGCTGCCTACTACGGCCTTGCATCGACGCTAGCTATTCAAAATACTATACGTTCGTTCAATCAAGTATACAAACAATTACGTTACGTATACTTATATGGATGGGATAGATACATCTGACAAATTTGATGAATGCAAATGAAAAGTCCAGGCTGTTTTCTGCTAAGTTATTTAAAAACATGGGCTGAAATCAGTTACAGAAATATTTAAAATTTAATAGGACAACATTAACTGTTTTTTTTGTTTATGGGATAGGAGGGCAAACGAGCAGGCGTGTCACCTGATGGTAAGCAACCAAACGCCGCCCATGGACACCAGCAACACATATAGTGTTACTGTTGCGTTGCCAACCTTTAAGGGATAGGGGATAGGAAAGGATGGGGAAGGGGGGTGGGCCCCCGGGTACCTCTCTCACCGAATGAAACGCGGCACGAGCCACTTCACGTCGGTCTTCTGAGAGGTCGTGGTATTTCACCGGTCCAGCCGGCCCATTCATGCAGCGAACTGCTTGGCTCTACCACTGTTAAAATACTGTAATATATAAGGCCTATTATTATACTATTTTTATTTTTGGTGATGTTCTAACATTGAGTGAAAAGATGGACCAAGCAGTTTGCTGCATTGGCTAGCTCGACCTCTCAGAATACCGACGTAAAGTGGCACATGTCGCGTGTCGTTCGGTTAGAGAGGTATCCAGGGAATAAATAAGAAGAATTTAACAATTACTCTTGCTATCTTCGACTGTTTACATACAGTTATTAGTAATATGGATAAAAATAATCCGGCTTGTGCAATATTCTATAATTTGACGCAGGCTTTTAATAGTGTGTGAGGTAATTGTCAAAGGCTTCTATATTCTTATCTACGTCACCGAGAACAAAAAACTGAAATACGTACCAATCCTATCCTTTAAGATAGATATAATATTTTCATCAGGTAATTGCATAGTTAATTATGGTGTACCACAAGGTAGTGTACTTAGACCGCCTATTTTCACATTTGGTATTGATCACTTTCCGTAAACTGTTGAACATCCAATGACTCGATGATGTTTTTGTACATGACCATTCATCTCTTAAAATTTAAAAAAACATATAAAAATGATATTAACAAAATCTATAAAATAATAATAATATCTTGGACACAATACACACAGCGCCCTCTAGTTCCAAGCTAAGCAACTAAATGCTTGTGTTATGGATACTAGATAACGGATATTAATACATATATACTTTTTTTTTAATAACATACTTATAATACATAGATAAACACCTAGACGCCAAACAAATATTCATGTTTGTCAAATATTTGTGCTCCGGTGGGAATCGAACCCCCGACCTCATTGCTGCAGCCGGTAGTTTTACCAATGCGCCACGAAGCTAGAATAGAGGCTAGAAAATGGCTAGATAATAATAATAAAGTCTAAGTGATAAGTATTCGGTGTGCAGACATGTGAAATACCTTGTAGTTAGTTAGGCACTGGTTTAATGTAAGAGAATTAATTGTATTTAGCCAACGCATATTGACAACTAATCTTGACATTCACTATAATGATATTACTATTAATCAAATTGACTCAACAAGATTCTTATTCTCGAGATTTTCTTATTCTAACACTTGAAAATAAATTAACTGGTAAAAAAAACATAAACATAACTTCACGCCTTTTTCTGCCCGAAGGTGTAGGCAGCGGCTGGCAAGCCTCATCTCGCCGTTATGTTTACGCCCCAAATGGAATAGGAGGCGAAAACCATATAAATATTACTATAAAAAATAAGTAGTTCTGTATTAAGCTCTACTCACATTATCACAAATAGCTTATAAAGATTTACTAATTACCACCTATCATAGATTAGTTGAATCAAGACTCAGATATGGAATTGTATTTTGGGGTTATGTGACGGAGATTATATTTAAAGCACAGAAGTGGTGTATTAGAAGTATATTCCTAATAAAAATGACAGATAGTACTTCAGCGAGTCTCAAGTGTCGGAGCACTCGCGTGATAGCACTGGAAGCGGAGAAAGGTGCTGAATGGGAAAAAAAAAATTCGCGTGGAGTCCCTCCGCGCTATAGAAGTGAAACTTTGTAACAAACATACGTTTATAACACGCTTAATTTAAAAAGAGCACATCTTACCTACATTACGACGGGCCTCGAGGTGCATTGGTAAAACTACCGACTGTGGAACGGAGATTGATGGGTTCGATCCCCACTCGAGTATAAATCTTAATACGGGTCTGGGTCGAATTTGGTAATTACTCCTCTATGTAAGAGGACCTGCCATATTCAACGTCACATTATTCTTTGATTTAGGTACTCACCAAATCTCAAGCCAATTTGATACCCATAATGCGGAATAAGTATTTTAATGCATTTTTACAAAATGCATTAAAATACTTATTCCGCAATATTGGATTTAGAATGACGTCACATTTTTCAATTTACTATCGAAAAGCCCTTTTATTTGTGACCCAAAAAAGCATTAAAATTATCTGTGAATGAGAGCTAGTGGTGTTTCCCGGGCGAGCCAGCCCATTCATGCAGCAGACTGCTTGGCTCCACGACTGTTATTAATATCATCCCTAGCGGGTTTAAACACGTCAAAATTGAGTCTTAAGATCAAGAACTACGTAATACATATTTATTACATTCATAATATATACCTATATCATCATCATTAGCCTTTTTTTTTGAGGTCCACTGCTGGACAGGCCTCCCCCATAGAGCGCCACAACTGTCGGTCCATTCACTCATAGGGGGTTTTGCCATAATCGCCACGCTTGGCAGGCGGG
The DNA here is from genome assembly GCA_905147225.2 of Euproctis similis. Taxonomy (NCBI): domain Eukaryota; kingdom Metazoa; phylum Arthropoda; class Insecta; order Lepidoptera; family Erebidae; genus Euproctis; species Euproctis similis. The sequence goes on from LR990106.1 coordinate 22,944,171, forward strand.
TTGGCGATCGCAGTAGGCTGCATTGTGTTGAGAGAGAATGCTGCTGCCCATTCTTCCAGCCTTGACCGGCTCGACCGATGAAATTTATTTATTTAACACCACGATTCAATTCACACCAAAGAAATACCACGACCTCAGAATATCGACGTAAAATTGCTTGTGCCGCTTTTCGTTCGGTGAGAGAGGTATCCAGACTCTCTTAAAGGAGGGCAACGCACCACGGTGTTCACGGGCGGTGTCAAGTTGCTTACCATCAGGTGACCCACTTACTCGTTTGCTCTCCTATCCCATAAAAAAGAAACAATCGAAATATTACTATCATTTTCGAGTAGAGAATTATCCAAATCTCAATTGTTTACCATGGGGTACCGACCTAATATCAAGTAATTCAGAGAAATCACTGGAGCTCAACTACTGGACCACCGAGACTATTAATATTAAAATATTATAGGTACTATTAAAAATGGGAATGATAGCTAAGTTTAAACGATAACTAAGTTCCTAACTAGTATTTTAATTTAACTTTGTGTTTAAGAATACAACAGACTGATCTGAGGCACTTGAAATTTTGACTTTGAGTTGGTGTAACCTGATGGTATTGTACAATCACAAGTAAAACTAATAATCAGTTTGCACTTTGAAAATGTATCATGTGTTGAAATGTAAATTTTAAACGGCATGGCACTTCAAATAGATTGTGATTAACAGACATAGAATAGTCAACATTATCATAATGGTGTCTATATAGATATATATTCCAAATATAAAGATAATATAAAGTAATATATAATAATATTTTTGTATTTCATAACATAGAGATTATTTCACCGAGGACCAGAAACAGACCGGATAACAGATATTCTGAACTTAATTTATTCCAAATATCTCTGGTTTAGCGTTCATTTCTATGATCTTGAAACTGGGAATTGCCAAACTAATTATGAATTAACTACATATATTTATTAGACTTGTACAACCAAGACTCAATTATCTTTGTATTTCATAATATAGAGATTATTTCACCGAGGACCAGAAACAGACTATTATTTATACCCTTAATCTGAACTTATAAATGTTTCTTTTTAGAAGATTATTTAACCATGAATATAAAAATGTTTATCATGTCATGATTGAAGTCAGTTAGACATTAAATTATCATTGAAATTAATTAGTATACTGGAAAATGATTAGTCTTGAAAATGATAAATGAAAATTATACCTACATTAAGTTACTTGATAAATAACATATTTTTATGTTATATTCCTACTAAAGTAGTTATGTTCCTGTATGCCTTTAGATAAAACTGTAAATAGCTAATGTTGTATGGTTGTAGGTTGCAGGTATGCTTTGCAAGATTTTAAATATGATTAAAAAAGAAAATAGAATTTATAAGTTTATAATTACCAAAATATTCGTAAGTATATCCAGTAACAAGTAATATATTTGTTCAAATCACTACTAATTCTAGTATGCACAAGCTTTGTTGTCTTTCAGGGAGTAAAATTAATTTATCGTCACATTATCGTCGTTTTTACGTTGATCGGTTTTACACTTTACAGTTGGAGTATAATTCCAACAATTCAACATATTATGTTGAACATTAATATTATAGGCACTTAAAAACAAATAGATTGGAGTACCTACTCAATACCTACTGTCAGTGTTACGATTGTCACGAATGTTTACTAATAATTCGTCGGGGATAGTTCAAATTCGCGAATCTACCATACGTAAAGAACGCGTATCTGCAATCGTCCAGTTTTACAGAAAAAGCTTAAAACATATTAACTCTATTAGTTCTAGGGATATTCGATATACCTCAATGCATTGAAAACATCGATGTTTACAATGCAATACATCGAATCCATCCGATGTTTTGAAAAGCCGTCTTACTTCGATACTCGATGTATCGATATTTTTTTATAAAACATCGAATCAATCACTTCTAGAAACTTCTTGAAGTATCAAATGAAACAGCATATTTCATCAAAATCATCAATTATTACGACTACGTAATATACCTGTGTATTATTTTACAATAATTAAATTTTACAATAATATACATGTATATTATGTAGTCGTACTAATTGATGATTTTGCATGAGGAGGAAGCTAAATCTTGAGTATATTATTTATTTTATAATAATATATTCTCATGATAGAATTAATATTATATTAATTAATATTCCACTCGGAATCGGGCCGCTCGTGGCGATTGCGTCCGTGTTCTTTTTTGTTCCACGTAGGCACTTTCCACAATCGCTCGTGTTTGTATTTAATTTTAAATAACATGATAACTGTACTTGTTGACTATTTTTAAGTGTCTGTGAAGACCTTTAAAAATAAAGTTATTTTGACTTTGACTATACCTAATTATTTTTGTTGCTACAATCGGCTGGACTATCTGCCACGATCGACCAGTTATAATAAAGATTTTTCTCATATATGGCTTTTATTATTTTATTGTTTATTAAAAAAATAAATGCCATATATGAGAAAAATCTTGTTTTTAACCGATACATCGAATGACATAGATGTACAATTACGATGTATCGATTCTATAAAAACATCGATGTTTTTTCAAAATGAACACCACTAATTAGTTCTATGATCAAGCTCATTTTGATTGGCTAAATATTGGTCGAAATGAACTCGTGTCAAGGCGGTGGCAGCTTATCAAAATTTTTCGAGATTTGCTCGCGAAAACTTTAATTGGCTACAATTTTCACATACGCGGAATTATCCAATGCTAGTCCGCGTATTTGCACTATCCCCGAGGAATGTTTTTACGTTTTCGGTAATAGAGGTCGCAATACGCCAACTTAAATCGCGCTATGGTTTCACTACCGTAGGGTTTATATATGATTGATATTCCAGATCAATTATAGTACCTCTACTTGCCACTAGATGTCTGTGTACTAATAAAATTCAAGCTTAACAAATTGAAAAGTTAGCTTCATATATACTTCGCTGTTTTAGAGTATTATTGTATACTAATAAATATTTTCCCGCGACGGCCGCAAGGGGGCGTTAAAAGCGTTAAACGCGCTTGCACGAGACATTAGAAGTTTCACTTCAAAAAAGAAAAATGTGCCTGTTCAGTACCGTCCCTCACTGACCCAGGGTGCTCAGTGAAAGACGCACCAGGTCAGTTAGTGCAAATAAGCACGAACTAAATCTTGCGTTGCACAAGGCTAATATTAAGATTGTGGTAAGTGCCTATTATATAAAAGCGCAATAAGTGACCTACCGTAGTAGTTACAGATAGCTAGGTCAGCTATATGTAACTACCTACCTTATACCTACTAAACCTTAGCTAATAAAATAGATAATTGTTGACTTTTTGACTTACCTTAGTGGCAGAGAACGACGACGCAACAATCTGAGCACGAATCGTCACCACTGAATCTTTACAAGTTTTAGTACAGTTTACTACTATTATTATTCAAGGTGTGCATTACCAACCACAATAATGAAATAAACAGCAAAATCAATAAAACGGGCCACTTTTTAAGGAATTACAACCAACAATCAACAAGGACCAAAAGCGGCAGTTATAACAATTTTTCTTATTCTATTTCCCAAAAAAATCAACTACCCTCATATGAAATATGTATTATTTTATTCCAAATTTAAATATGGTACTTTTTTGTACAAAACACTGCCGGTCCTGCTAAGGGTGCGCTAGGCTCCGTGAAATTGGCGAAGGTTCCGCCGACGTTCCGCCTTCTCAAACCGACACCATAAAGGTCAACACCTGTCTCTAACAGGTAATAGGCTTTATGGACCAGGAGCACGGCCGGTCCATAAACCACACACAGACGGAGCACTCCCATTTGATGGGCAAGTTCTTCGCCGGGATGGAGAAGTGGCATCTAGTGCGCCAGAAGCGGCCCACAACGGCGAGTCTTCCGCCGTCGCAAATGGTTCTAGAAAATGATCCGAAATAACCTGAAAGGAGAGTGGCTGCTGCTGGGCATCCGCAGGCCCCGCCACCTGTACCATCTGTCGGGCTTGCGACGAAGGCAAGACTAGGTGGTCACTCCTGGGTGACTGTTGTCAGTCGCAGGACCACTTCAGGCTATGTCAGTGTTTGTCGTACGTCTACAGATCTTATCCAGAAGAGAAATATCAAACATAACCCTCTCCATAGCACGTTGAGCGACTTTGAGCTTCTCAATACGGCCGGCATTTAGAGACGATGTCTCAGATCCATATGTCATCGCTGGTAACAGGTCTCCAACCAGACCTTGGATTTTAATGAATGAATGGCAATGAGGAATTTTGTATGTTTTCATATATTGTTATTAAAAAATATACAGTGAAGATACTTAGAAATATACTGTCACCATATTACTATTACTGTAAATACTGAACGATTAAGTGAATAATAAATGTTTGTTCGAGTAACATATTGGACATCAAAGACTTGCCTGTATTTAAATTTTAAAAAATATAAATTCATAACAAGAAATTAAAAATTCAATACGGCTTTAGTTTAATAAATAGCTCCAACGTAGTTTTGTGAGTGCTTACTGTTAAGACAGCAGCGAACGCACTTGATAGAAATTAGAAGTTAGAAAAAATGGTAGAACAAAGAAAGTATTTACTAGAAGAGCAATTTGAAAGCAGTTTTAAACCAATAAAATGGGCTCTACTAATTTGCGGTATAAAACTGTCTCGAAAATCACTTCCCAATTTTGTGGAATATATTATTAACAACCAGTTATTCTTTTTTAATTTGTTCAGTCTTCACGCCGTTGTTTTTGGTGAAATTTATGAAATAATAGACTGCGTACAAACTGGCAAATCGTTGGATGAATTATCATTCAACCTGCCGTGTATCACAGTATGTATACTGTCCACTAACAAAGTATTATATTTGTATTTGAATAGGGATCTATTGAAAAAAGTTTATTATAAATTGAAAGAAATACATTGCGTAATACAAAGTACAACAAATTTTCCTGACGACGAGCGAAAAATGATCAAGTCCTCAGTTAATGTATTGAAAATTATGATATTTTTATTAATGAGCCTGTTTTCGTCCTGCTGTGCTACGTTTACTCTTCTTCCTATATTTTTAATGGCTCATAAGTTTGTAAAAAGTGGGGAACTAATTATTGTATATCCATTTTTTGTAATGTACCCATTATTTGACGTAATGAAGACATCATGGTGGCCACTGATTTATTTTCATCATACTTGGGCAAGTGCGTATTCTTCACAATGTTGTATTATAACTAAATTGATAATTAATTAGACTTGATGATAATAATAATGCCCGAACTATTATTTAACATCGGAAATCATCCAGTTCAGAATTTATTGTTAAAATTCAGCAAACCGTTATAAATTCTTTCTGTCTGTATTTCTGTGTGTTCACTCTGTGTGATTGCAAAACTGTTAAATGCATTTCCTCCTGTCTTTGCATAGACTATGAGGTGTTTATTTAAACAACGATCTTTTTATCATCGTTATAAAAGGCGAGAGGCAACATTAGAAAATATGTACAATAGACTTACATTCGGTAATTGTTTTAATTGTTCTAATTCCATTCCTTCTAACCAGCTGCCATAACGTGCTTAAAAATTTTTGGCTGCGATACAATGTTTTTCGCGCTATGCTCCTACATCGATCTGAATTTTCGATTATTGAGCTTTAAATTCGAAAATTCTTTGACAATATCAAACGTAGAATGCAAAGGAAATCTCAAGGAAAACATTCGAATACATCAAGAGCTTATTTGGTATGTATAATGTAGCTACACTAGTAGTTGAACAATTTAAGTTATTGGCTGTATGAAGGTGTGTGATCGGAATAAGACACTCCTGTTCAATATCGATACACATAATCCTTTTCCATTCTCTTCTATCATTCGTCGTCTCTGCACTTACTCCCTTCATACTCACATCAACTTTTATACAGTCCACCCAGCTCTTTTTCTACCTTCCTCTACCTTTCTTTGTCCATCCGCAGTAATTCCCATCACTTGTGTCTTTCTTTCCTTCTCATAGCATGTCCATACTACGCTAATCTACCACTTCTATTTTCTGGTGCTACTTTCGTGCTTCCGCGTGAAAGTCACGGAAATACGAAATTAATAAAATATACGAAATGGGTGTCCTTTTATATAAAAGGAATTCAAAATCAACCAATTCATATCTTATCCACTTTCGTCACACCAAACATCTATCTTATCATTGGTATATTTTTCTTTTGATCACCCTCTATCACTATTGAAATTATGCCAAGCAGTTCGCTACATGAATGGGCCGGCTCGACCGGTGAAATACCACGACCTCTCAGAAGATCGACGTAAATTGGCTCATGCCGCGTTTCGTTCGGTGAGAGAGGTACCCGGAGGCCCACCCCCCTTTCCCCATCCTTCCCTACCCCCTATCACTTAAAGGTCGGCAACGCAACAGTAACACTATATATGTAGCTGGTGTCCATGGGCGGCGTTGGTTGCTTACCATCAGGTGATACTAGTCTGCCCTCCTATCCCATAAAAAAAAAAATATTACAAGAGTTTTAAAAATTTTACTTCTAACGTTGAGTGCTTAAGTGAATATCCAAAATGTAAAGTTCGAAAGCAAGCGAACTAGTCTGTAGCCGTAAATGCAGATGTGTCTCGTGTTGTAAGTGTCCATGGATGGAATTAGTCACTTACCATCATAAGATTTGTTTGCCTATTTGCCCCATTTCTTAGAATGCTGTTCTGATTTCAGGATTATGGATGAAATGGAGATGATATTTTCTAAATCAAGTCTATTTCAAATAGTGACTGCGTCTCTTTTGATTTGTCTCAGCGCTTTCATGATAACAGTAATATTTTTTTATATTATTATATTTTTATTTACAATAGTAAAAATAAATAAATTAATTACATTATTTACAATATATACACTTGAAAACTAGCTAAAATCAAATTTCTCAGCATTTCGCCACGCCACGCTGAATGGCAATGCTAATCCTTATATTTAAATCATTCTATGACTGATATCTTCGAGGACTGCGGCGCTTGAGCGTTAACGGCTGCTTGTTGCTCTGGTTTGACGCCAATATCGGCGTCAGACAGGGTTGCGTGCTGTCCGCTCGACTGTTCACCCTATACCTGGACAGTTGTATCCATCGAGTGAATCCGATTAATGAAGGCATGCGTATTAGTGATCTAATTATGAGCCTGCTTTACGCAGATGTCTTCAACAGATTACTCTACACAACAACACATATCTCTTAACTATTCGCCATTTGAATTCACACAATTTTCCAATTGAGATGTTAAGAAGAACTGACTGTATTATTTTTAAGACTTGAAATTTTGATCAAGAACTGACTGACTTATTTTAATTTCCAAGCGCATTAGATAATACATACATATCTAGTTAACTAATGCGCTTGAATATAAATATGTTAGCCAAAGCACGAATGTGCCCATTCTAGACCAGGTTTTATCTATCATTTGTCACATATTTAACCATCCCATCTGACTATTTTCGGACAATATAGAAAAGTTTCAAAAAGCAAGGTAACGTACTTTCACCACTCTTCTTTGCTATTTTTAAGCCTATATAGTTATTACGTTTTGTATATTGTATGTACAAAACGTAATACTTTAATAAATACATCTTTAATTATTAAAATATTTACAGTTATGGCTTATTTATGGAGTCGTCCTAGCTTATTACGAGCTTTCTTTGTTATAAAATTACTTTGTGAAGCAGTATCTAGCAATGCGCGCATCGGATGCCAATTACTTTTACTATTGTACACAAAACCTGAGCAGTAGATAAAGAACCAGTTTCTAGTCTGCATTCCTTATTCATATTATGTATACATAAGTTTAAGATGCCGGTTATTCCGTAGAATTTCAACCGGAATCATCGCCTTGCGTAGACGAGCTACGAGTCATGCCTGATTCATTGATGCACACTTGCATCGTCCGTAGACCGCGCGTGGAGCGCGCTCCTTACGCATGACTGCGAGTACGTAGTACGAGTTGGTCTCACTGGTTGGTTTTACGAAGTGTAGAAACACAAGAGTCCGAACATTGTGTTGAACGAATAGTCTCTATATAGGGTAAAGAATTTTCGCCTGTAGATAGCGCTATCGCTCGAGAAGCACCTGTGTTTACGCAGGAAGTTTTGTCGCCATTGATAGCTCTGTATAACACTAAACGCGATGTACGCACATAGTCATCGGTGCCAGTACCAGAAAAGTTAGTTCCCTTTTCTGGTACAGGCTTCACAAGAATCTTAGTTTATTATTCTGTACATTAATAGTATGGAAAACCCTAGACCGTTCGGACGACCGAGTTCGAAAATACACAAATCAGTTGTCAGACATATCATATTTTTTGCATCCGAATGTTGGCCAATGAAAGAATTGGATAAACAGAAAGTACATACAACAGAAACGCCCATGTTAAGATGAATGTATAGTGTCACAAAAATGGATGCCATAAGAAATGAGTATACATAATTAAGAAGAAGCGTGAAAATAGCACCAAACACGGGAAAATATAGAAGTGATAGATTGGCGTGGTATGGACACGGACATGTTACACGGAGAGTGATGAGAATAACATAACATAACGTAACGTAACGTAACGTAACACAACACAACACAACACAACATAACATATTGTGCCGACCCCACTTAGTGTGTAATAATGGCAGGAAAATTATGACTATGATAATAATAATATAATAACATGATAATATAGACTTTTATTTCAAATTGGTTTATTAGTTTACAATAATAAAATGTATTTTTTATTATTGTAAACAAATAAAAAAATGTCCGCAGATAACAGAAGACATGGGCATAAGAGTGTGCTTTGCTACATTTTTATCAGTGTCTCTATCACAAATAGCAATGATCTGTTATTTTGCCGATTTGCCGACGAGATCAGTAAGTCTACTCAATGTTTTTCTTAAACATATCAGACGTACCTACAAGGGACTCGGCATACATACCAAATATGTATGTAGGAGTGGAGGATGGCCAAGACACACATTCCATTAACAAATAGATCGTCTTCTGGAGGATGGTGATGTTAAGAGCCTTAAAAATCGACGCGTGTGCATGAAAAGAGTTATGAAAGTCAACGAAGCGAGTGAGGCGTGTAAGAATCGTGTCTTATGGCGTCTTTGAAGTTATGAAGTGAAGTTATGTATTCATACGAGTTAGGTATATTTGCAAATGTGATTATCGAATCATGAACGTGTTTGGTATTGTCAAGGCGAGTGTAGTTTAGCGTGTTGTCCAGTTTATAAAGTTCAACTGAGATTTAGTTAATAACATGATTAGAAATTAACGATAATAAGTTATTTTTCAGAGTACAAAAATAAGTGAATCAATTTATAACTGCCCGTGGTACGAGGCAGAGGCGGACGTGAAGAAAATGATACTTATTATTATGATAAGGTAATGAAATTGTTATATTTTCCAAAGGTACTTATTATACTTATTACTTATTCATACAATATAGATGTATTTACATACATACAGAACTTCATGCCAATTCCATTGGGGGTTAGACAGAGCGAGAATAGAATGCCATAAGGCATGATTCTTACACGCCTCACTCGTTTCGTTAACTATCTTTCTTTCGTCTATCATCATCATCATCATCATCAGCCTTTAGAAGTCTCCCTTTAGTAGGCCTCTCCCATAGAGCGCCACAACTGCCGCTCATGTGCAACTTGCATCCATCGGCCTCCCGCGGATTTCACAAGGTCGTCTGTCCACCTGGTGGGGGGACGGCCTACTCTGCGTCGACCAGTTCGTGGTCGCCACTCGAGAACCTTTTTTTTTTTTGGAAATCCTGCCAGCCCATCATCTCTTGCGAATCTCCGTATTGCGGATCTTATCTCGCAGAGAGATTCCGAGCATAGGCCGCTCCATAGCACGCTGAGCCACCTTAAGCTTCGTTATGAGGCCAACATTTAGAGACCACGTCTCAGCTCCAAATGTCATCACTGGTAACACACATTGGTCATAGACTTAAGACTTAAGACCTTACTCGAAATAAAAGTTTTTTTTCTTTATAACATCATATATGATTTATAGATCCAAACCACCCCGTTGACACCCTCTAACTATAAAAAACCCGCATCAAAATCCTTTGTGTAGTTGTACAAATATGAACATACAAGGGGACAGACAGCGGAAAGTGACTTTGTTTTATACTATGTAATGATGCAACGCGAAAGCCTAAAAGTTTTCTTTAAGTGTTCCTTTAATTTGATCTAAACATCTAAAACGAACGTACTATTTAAAATTATTTTATCTATGTAATCAAAGTCGTGGGTCAAAGCTACTTCTCTACGCAGATATGACAATATTATCTATAATTCTTTACAATATTGCAACTTCATATAAATGGACGAAGCGCAAGATATCCCTACGCACCTCGATCTTGGCGTATTTTGCTAAAATATAATGACTTGCGGTCTTGATACATGTCAGGATACCACATACAGTTGGCCATCTATATTTACATTTTTAATATCGTGATCTCTTTTACATTGTAGTGAATTTATTTTGATAAGAGCAATATCAAGGTGCAAAATCGACATCATTTAAATTATAAAAAACACTCACCCATATTTATTTCTCAGATTTTCGCGAAATTATATCGCGTTTTTTTATTACTTATTTTTATTTATTTCCCGACGTTTCGAACTCTTTACAGAGATCATTTTCACGCGTGAAAACGTGAAACGCGATATAATCCTGAAAGTTGTTTTAATGTTATGTGGTGACCCGTTTTATTTGTAGAAAGACAATGACCAAATAAAAAAAAGGTTTAAAGTAGTATTAGAAAAAACTTCGGACAAAGTCCCTGGCATTGCTATTAATATTACTTAAAAGAGTTGATTGAAGTTGATAATATTTTCATCATATCTTGGTTGTTAGTCACTAATATCAACAGCAAAGCAAGTGAGGTGTGTAATAATCGTGCCTTATGCCGCTTTGTTCTCAATACCTACCCGGCAAGGGATCTGGCGTGAAGTTATGTATGTATATGTCAAGAACTTGAATTGAAAAAAAAAGTATTAGATAGTCCATTTATGAGGAAAGATTTAGGACATTAATATGATCGCGGCAATAATCTTTTTAATGGAAAATGTATAAAATATGGCGGTACGAAGTTCGCGCGGTCTGCTAGTTCTTTAATATAGATGTAAAGTTGCTAGTGTCCGACCGAAGCTTCAGCTTCGGCCGCCTTCGACCAAAAATCCATCTTCAGCCAGGTCCCGCCGAAGGTCCGAGAACAGCAGGAATTAAACAAACCGTTACGAAAGAGTGAGTAACTGACAGACCGGACTGCACTTAGTTAAGTGCGGATAGCTCTATCACCGAGAGAAAAGGGGCATGAGCCACTTTACGCCGATATTCTTCTTTAATTGTGGGTAATATTGAATAAAATTATGAAATTGCTCATAGTTTATGAACCTTCGGCTTCGGCTTTGGCCGAAGTTTGTGGAGATTGCCGATTAATCGACTTCGGCTTCGGCTACGGCCAAAAGTAGACCTTCGGTCGGACACTAAATGTTGCACACAATCACTAATTATGGGAAAGTTTTTAAGTTCAGTTTATATTTTGTTTGCCCCACAGGTCACAGAAAGTTAGCAAGTTAACAGCTTGGAAATTTGTGGATTTAAATTTAAATGCGTTTACAACGGTAAGTAATTATTTTGAAGCTGTTTATGAGGTTGAAATAGACAGAAAAACCGAGCAGTGAGATGATTTGCACAAAAATATCGATTAGAGTGAATAAATCGATGCAAACATGAACATTTAAAAAAATCCTTAGGTGAATTCCTGTCACAATATTATGTCTTCGTTTATTTTCTAACCACAACGTGGATATTAATTTACAGTAGTATTTCTTCACAAGTAATCGATGCATTTGATCCCACTTATCAGCTTTCGATTTTTAGAGTAACATCCCTACTGTTTAAAAAGGTGAAGGTTATGACGACGCAACGTGGTAACGACGCTCAGTTTGTTAAATCATAAATTATTTGTTATTCTTAGAATGGTGTTTAAGTGAAAGCAAATATTGAAATATCTTATATCGGTCATTACTACAATAAATTGTAACTGTAATTGAAAATAAATTAACAAGTAAAGCAAATTGTGCAGTACTAACAAAACGAAAACAAAAATTATTTCATGCCCGCCGTTTCAAGCTTACGTTGTTGAATTTTGATGAACTGTCAAATGTTGCCTATTAAAATGACCCGACTATAGTTCAATTATCTTAGTCACGCTACAAAAATGATATTTCACCATTCTCTTTTACAGATCCTGAGCAGTTCGTGGTCTTATTTTGCACTCCTCAGGACTATGTATGACTAAGATATCAAGCCTAATTTTAAGTTTCTGAATAAAAAATTAATAAAAAAAACACAGCTACACATTTGTTAATAGCGCATAATATTAAGAATATGATAAAATAGTAAAAATATAAAGGACACTTTATACACGTAGATATGTACCTAATGCCTATAATTTCATCAACAAAAAGCTCTAAAGAATCCACACAATCTAATTGATCAATTTTATATTCGCCTCCACTTTGACGAAGTAACATTATGTATGTTGGTACTGTACGGCTCGCAGCCGGGCCCGACTTCGAACGTTAGCACAGGCTCGCGAAACTGAGGGTGGCGATTGTCGTTAGGCGGGTGCGCCCCTTCTTGAAGAGTCTACCTGAGGCTCCTCGAGAATGAGCCTACAATATCAGGCTCATTCAAAAAACTTGCAGAAAAAACACATGTAAATGAAATAATGAATATTATTAATAAAAAAAGCAAGTACGTATTTCAGGCAATTTCACGACGCTCGCATTTTTTCTTTATATAATACACATTGCGTCTTACGTTAGGCAACTTTAGGTATACATATTTATAGGTACTTGGGTGGGGATCGAACCTGCCAATCTTGATTCTTCAGTCGGTAGTTTTAGTAATGGACCACGCGGCTGACGCGGCCCGTCGTCATGTTGGACATTTTGCAAACTAAAATAGAGAAAATGTCCCAGTTGGGCTCTCTGACCTTAGTTGGGTATATTGTTTATGGAGATTGTAAAAATATTATAATATCTTGGACACAATACACACAGCGCCCTCTAGTTCCAAGCTAAGCAACTAAATGCTTGTGTTATGGATACTAGATAACGGATATTAATACATATATACTTTTCTTTTGTACAATACATACTTAAAATACATAGAAAAACAACCAGACGCCACACAAATATTCATGTTTGTCACAAATATTTGTGCTCGGATGGGAATCGAACCCCCGGCCTCTTTGCTGCAGCCGGTAGTTTTACCAATGCGCCACGAGGCCCGTCTAGAGAAAATGTCCCAGATGGGCTCTCTGAGCTTAGTTAGGTATATTGTTTGTGGAGATTGTAAAAATATTGACACAGAGAACTTTTTTGCTGATTCTAAAAATGTATTGAATTCAATTTCGAAAAAAAATTTAGTTGTTTCTTCTGACGACAGAATATTCCAATGTAAGAGTGACAGAGAAAGAACGATACACAAACACAACGAGGAAGAAGGAAAGAGGGAGAGCGAGTCAAGGAATATGTACACAGAAATAGATCAAGATAGAACGGCGAATAGGCGTGGCAAGCGTGCCAAAACCCTGCACTATATTGCATGCTTTTCGAAACTCGCTCTCATTACGCAACGAGCGTTCCTGCCATGCGTTCAGGACGTAAAAAAATAGATAAAACGTCACATATATGCCTTATTATGCTGTGAAAAATTGTAAAAACAAAAGTAGTGAATCAAATATGAAAAAAGGAAATATTTCGTATGATTAGTAAGTACAGAAAATCAGTAGAAAGTATTTTTTTGAGATTATAAATTATTGTTTTACTTTTACTATGTTCAATAATTACGATCACAAGTTGTATATTTTTTCGTTATGATAAATATCCATTGCTGTCCGCATTCAACGCTCGTATACAAAAACATTGCGCGTATAAATTATACGCGTAATGTACGTCGAATCGAACGAAATACACAATACACCTGCTAGTTGATCGCTGTGTCTGTTAATCGCTGTGTTTGGCCTTCGAATGTTAGAGATGGGCACTCCATGTATCGTTGAGTCTTAGGACTTATCGATAAATTAATTCAATAATAATTTGAGTATCAGGTCATGTCTTGCTTTTTCCCTACTATATTCTAACACCACAAATTTCAACCAAAGTGCTTCGTAATTACATTGGCAGCAGTTTATTTGACAGTATAAGTTTTCACCAATTTGACCAATCGCCGATGGAAAATCATTTCGTTCGTCACAAACGGGCAGTAACCGAGGTATATGTAGACGTTCGGCTTCGTTATATAACCAGGACTGTGAGGCCAACCCTTACAAAAAGGCAAATATTTAATAAATATGTATAGTTTCAAGGACAGTATAATAATTATAACTAAATTTTATATACTGTTGAAAAAATATGTTTTAGGTTTTAATATGTCGGATTAAAGTATTTAACATGTTTTACTTTCTATGATTATCGTTACACAAAATCAATAAAGTTGGTAAAATATAAAAATAATAAAATTAACACACGTTGCCGATATTAACATCGATAATCTAATGTGTGTGTCTCCTAACTAGTCGCTCGCTCGCTAGTCGCTAACAATGAAAATGACGTCACGCTGTGGGCGTGGTTTTTAAAAAAGTGACACGCTCGAAATGTATGGAAATATGACATCGCGGCCGTTCTATCTTGATCTATTTCTGTGAATATGTACCTATTTGTAATTTTGGTAATGACTTCTAAAGCAACATACCTATACATACATTTATTATACATACATATTTTTTGCCCAGACTAGTACTGAGAATAGCAGCTGTACTTTAATTTCAGTTCTAGTATTAATTTTAAAGTTTACTCATGAAACGGGTTCCCTGTAATATCTTGTTGTAATAATATTGTTTCATGTTAATATTTATGTGAATATATTAGGTACTAAAATGTATTATTAATTATAGAATTATGTTAAATAAACGCCCTACTCCACGTCGCCTAGTTCGCGGTCGCCACTCGAGAACCTTTTTCCCCCATCGGTTATCGGTTCGTCGAGCGATGTGGCCTGCCCATCTCCACTTCAGCATGCTAACCTTTCGGGCTATGTCGGTCACGCCTGATCTGCTGCGGATTTCCGTATTACGGATTTTGTCCCGCAAAGAGATTCCCAACATAGTCCCGCTCTGGAGGGACTGCAGCACTGCCCAAGTTTCGACAGAATCAAATATAATTATTTACCTCTAATATCTTTAAAAGATCCTATTTCATAATGATATTAAAATAATAATAAGTCACATGTAAATTTTATTATTCGTACTCATTCTATTACTTGTGGATTGAAATAAATAATCACTCCAGGTTGAATTTTTGTATGTTTTGTGAATGTTCTCGATGAGGTAAATTTTTATAAAAATCGTGAAATATTTAAGGTAGCCTGGGCAGAGATTTTTGCAAGTCTTCGTTTATTTTTTGTTCAGATGGGATTCAAATAGGTTCGTACAGTGGTAGGTGTTGAGATTAGAAAGCATGGTGACCGTTTCTTAATAATGAGTATTTTTGAAAATTGGTTTCCCCGAAACGGGTTTTATACTGCAACACACCATATTCAGTTCTATGTATTAGTATCCACACCATTGCTATATAATGTACATTTTGACCATTTGTACCTTTTTTGCGGTTGATCAAAGGCGTTGTTCTAGTGTCGTGCAACTGTCCCAAGGTTTTTTGAAATCTTCTACCTCCAAATTTACTAATCTAATTTGTCGTTTAGCACTAGAACACATCCTCACCACTTGCTGCCAGTCCCATGGCGTGGCAATAGAAAATTGTCTTTGCCTATTCTATTTGCTTTGTCTTCACTTTTCAGTTGGTTCCAGTTTCCTGCTTCTTCTGAATGCTTATTTCGTTTCAGTTAATTTTTTTCTAGTTCTTCGCCTTGTTTTACTTTAATTATAACCGCATAGTGGCCACAATCATCACAAGTGTCGATTTGTAATGGCTTGAACCTGATATTGTAATCTGTACTAAAAATATTTCGATAAAGCCAAATTTTTGCAGCTTCTTCTGAATTTTTCTCGCAACTTTATACATACAAACTGTACAGATTTTCAATATTTAGATGACTACCTAGATATTATCTTTGGGTCTTTTCCCTAAAGTACTGACTTTCATACTTTGGTAATTCTTCAATGTGTTTTCTTTTATTTTATTTGGTGGGTCCTATTTCCCCCTTTTATCTTCTGAAGTCTTTCCGCAATTAGATTTTTTTAGAGCATTTGATACAAAAGTTACTGTAATTTCCTAACGTATTTTAAAAAATCTTTGTCACACCTCAACAGAAATATCACCAATTAAGAAGTTGTAAATTCTAGTTTTGTTTCTTTTCTTCTTAGACACACCGTCTTCTGACCTTATTCTCTTGCGTTCTATTGGTTTTTCTTTAATGTATGTCAAAATGAATTGACGTTTATGCTTTTATATTTATTTTATTGCTACATATCAATCTCCTCGAAAATGAAAATCTTGAGGCAACTGTTCTATGGCCTTAGCGTAGTAGCTTTCAGCTTATACGGCACTGTTCACTAGGAATATTATGTAATGGGGGGATGGGTTAAATACATATATTAAGTTGTGACCATTTTTAACTTAACAATCTTTGATATTATGGTCTTTAATAATAACGTTTTCGTGGTTAATTGGTAATGTAACTAATTTCGGCAGTAAAAAGACTTCGTTATTTAAAAATTTTGATAATTGTACATATAGTTAATGGAATTACGAGTTATGAATAATATTTCTTTAAAAGCAATTTTAGCTTCTAATTTTTTTAGTAAATTATTTACTAAAAAAATATTAGTATTATTATTACATAATAAGCGAACAGTCTCGCGGTAAACAACAACAAGTCCACACTACGTGCGTGGCGCTGCGAGCAGCGTGCTTGGACTTATTACCCATCGCTTGTTTCGAATTCATATCATTCATATAATATGGGTTATTATTACAGTTCACCACAAATGTAATGTAATGTGTGTAATGTAACATGACTTATTACTATTTTATTTTGTATAAAATAAAAAGTATTGTCTGTAGGACTTGTTACTGTTTACCACGCTCTAGAGTAGGTACGTATTCAGGTATCCAAAACCATGAAAAACAGCAATTTGAAAAAAGTGGACTTATTATTCTTTACAAGAGCTACAGATATATTACCTGTTATAGACCCATGGGGGCGTTAAAAGCATTAAACGATTACAAGAGAGATCAGAAGTTTAACTTCAACAATATCAATATAACGACACTTTTTGATATGCTCTTCCTTAATGTAGATACGAGTTATCTAATTACGAAATTTAGGGCTTGCTGGGTCATGACATCCGAGGACATCTATGTAAAGATTAGATGCATCTATACGCTGTCATAGAAACAAGGTCAAAATGGCCGACAGATATATAATCTTTCATTTAATTGAAAATCTTATTGGTTAACAGTGGTAGAGCCAAGCAGTTCGCTGCATGAATGGGCCGGCTCGGCCGGTGAAATACCACGACCTCTCAGAAGACTGACGTAAAGTGGCTCGTGCCGCGTTTCGTTCGGTGAGAGAGGTACCCGGAGGCCCACCCCCCTTCCCCATCCTTTCCTATCCCCTATCCCTTAAAGGTCGGCAACGCAACAGTAACACTATATGTGTTGCTGGTGTCCATGGGCGGCGTTGGTTGCTTACCATCGTTGGTGACACGCCTGCTCGTTTGCACTCCTATCCCATAAAAAAAAAATGTTTTATTAATATTAAAGACATATTTTAAATATTTCAACTGTTTATTTTCCACTGTAATCATCAAATCTGTGATTATTTGTTACCTACTGTCACCACGTTACTTCCAAAACTATGTTGTCTTCACAATCCGTGTTGAGGAAGCAACTTGGCGAATACATACATACCAATACATTTCATAAATTTATCCATACCTTGTCATACCCACACATCTATCTTAACATTTTTTTTACTTAATTTTGTAACCGAGTAACATAGACCTTTTAGTTATAACTTATTTGGAAAATGTTCATTAGGAAGCGAGAGCTGGGTTTGGTAGAGTGTGTACGAAAGTAGGATAAATGCGGTCGAAATGAGGGTACTGTGCAAAATCTGCGGAGTGACCCTCGCTGGCCGCGAAAACAAGGTTGTAAGAAAGGAATTCAGTTTGAAAGAGAGTGTCGGTGTAAAAGTAAGAAAGGGCATGCTCCGATGGTTCGGACAGAAAGAATGCATGATGCAAGATTGACTAAGCAGATATACAATGCAAAAGTAGAGAGTCGAGGACGCCTAAGACACAGAATCCATGACCAAATAGAACGTGTTCTGGAGGACGGTGATATTAAGAGCCTTAAAAATCGACGCGCGTGCATGAAAAGAGTTATGAAAGTCATCAAAGCGAGTGAGGTGTGTAAGGATCGTGTCTTATGGGGCTCTGTTCTCTCTGCCTATCCCGCAAGGGATTTGGCGTGAAGTTATGTATGTATGTTCATTAGGTTATTGTCACTACACTTTACTTCACTAACGCATCCTTAACCTTAACATTGACCTAACCTACTCTAACCATCTATAAAGTCGTGGCATTTTTTATACATGATTCAGTACATGATGTTCCAAAGAAAAAATTGTGTGGTTTTATGAAACCACCGTAAAAGTGAAACTTTTTTTCACATTATAGACATTTAACTAAAAATTTTCGGAATAATATTCCATTATGGGTATAAAAATTGCTTCATCAATCTTAATTTTATACTTAGAAAATGGGAATGATAATGGGAAATGATAAAAGTAGACTAGGTCTCCAACTAATATTTTTATTGAACTCTGTGTCTTAGAGTACGACATACATAATACTTAACAATTATTTAGATGATATACACATATTAAATATACATAAACAAAATATTTTTTCAATAATTATTTTTCAATAATTTAGTTAGTAAGTTTTTTAAATTGATGATTCTGATAAAATGATTAACATTTATATTTTTTTAGAGTGCAACAGGGTAAAACAGTTACTTCACAGCAATTTTTTTAAAAGTTTGCTTTGGCTTCGTTTAACTTTAAGTTAAAGATTTAAATCAATTAATTCGATAATCTCATCATTTTCAAGTTCTTTGGAAGTTAACGACTGAAGATTAAGAATTCCTAGATGGCGCTACTAGGTTGCTACTATTGATGATTCTGCCGTAATATCGTATTATATCGATAGATGTCGCCCGAATCGACAAGTATTCCAGCTTCGGCACTAGGGATAACGCGACACCTATTAAACGTTAACAACATTACAACAAAGGATCTTTACAAAACAAAACGATATTTTTTCCTCCAGTAAATATGATATTTTGATTTATTATGAAAATGTGACAAATACATATATAAAGAGCACTATCTTATCGCTAATAAATTGACGAACATAACTGTGTCACATATATGTAGTTCCGGTGGTCCAGTGGTCGAGCACACGGCTTCCGAATCGCATAGGTCGCGTGTTCGAATCCTGGCACACTTTTTGGAATTGGAAACTTAAGTAAAGTAAGAAAGGCAGTCTGCTTCCTCCACTAATTCGTTAGTTACAAGTCAGTGGCAGTTTTGCAAAGAGAGAGAAAACTAGTTTAATTTGTAATCGAACCGGACGTCACCGGCTTTCAGGGGATTGTGCGATAAGGGCTATTTTAATTTACTTGCCATCTTGTATTTGTTAATAGGGTTTAATAAATGTTTTTTATTTTACGTGGTCACGACAATAATTCCTAGATGGCGCTACTAGGTTGCTACTATTGATGATTCTGCCGTAATATCGTATTATATCGATAGATGTCGCCCGAATCGACAAGTATTCCAGCTACGGCACTAGGGATAACGCGACACCTATTAAACGTTAACAACATTACAACAAAGGATCTTTACAAAACAAAACGATATTTTTTCCTCCAGTAAATATGATATTTCGATTTATTATGAAAATGTGACAAATACATATATAAAGAGCACTATCTTATCTTATATCTTTAAACGAGCAATTCTTGTATATATATATATATATAAAATTGGAATCTCGGAATCGGCTCCAACGATTTTCATGAAATTTCTATTCCAGCAGATGGCGTTGTTAACTAACACGAAGTCAATATGTGTTTGCTTTGCTTTTATTACAGTTTATCACTGCAAAAAATTAAGTATATGTTTCTAATATAATATGTTAGTACATAGTATATATTAGTATATATTTATTATTCTGTCGGTAAGATCGAAAAATATTATTGATATTTCATTATTTTATTAGTATGTAATTCGTACTTAAATATAATTTTCAAAAAACACAATTAATAAAAACACAATTTGTAAATAATATAATTTTTTTTTTCTCCGCCTGCAATACGTACGTACGTATATGTATGTATGTAAAAAACAAACAAACAAACAAACCCGATCCTAGAAAATGTGTCGAAATTGGTAAAGAGGACGGTAATTAGACGATTATACATACGGCCCTCGTGGTGCATCGGTAAACCGCACTACCGATAACACAAGGTCGGGGCGGGTTCGATCCCTCGTCTGGGGGTGTTTTTCTACATGTTTTTACGGTATTTATTTACAAAAATAAAGTGTATATTTGGGTAATTAATTAATAATAAATAAATAAATAAACGATAATAGACGTGAAAGGCGCTCTGACGAGCGCCTTTCACTTTATCCCTACTCCGCGGCCGACCGTCACGCGACATGCAACACGCAGACGAAAAAGTTTGAGACGATGTAATAAAAGTTTCACTTTAAAAATTTGACAACAATGGAGAAGACCTTCATACGACATTTACACCATTTTTTACATTAGTACACACGAACGCTATACGAACTCTTATTAAATAAAACGCCACGAATTACATTCCATAATACCCCTTGAAACACAAATTTTAGAGAACAGACAGACATGACTGTTTTACATTCCCGCCAAAACTCGTATCTTACTTATCACATGCTCTCTGTTGCATGTACCCGCCTTTCATGCGTTCTCTGGTCCTGTATACATTGAGGGACACATTTTGCAGCGGATGTCATGCTAAATTACTACTTTTCCAATCAGATAATATAATTGTGGTTTGATAACAGTAGTAAGCAAAGCAGTTTACTGCATGAATGGACCGGTTCGACCGGTGTAATACCACGACCTCTCAGAAGATCGACGTAAAGCGGCTCATGCCGCGTTTCGTTCGGTGAGAGAGGTACCCGGAGGCCCATCCCCCTTACCCATCTTTTCCTATCCTACTCCTTTAAAGGTCGACAACGCAACTCTAACACTATATGTGTTGCAGATGTCTATGAGCGGCGCTGGTCACTTACCATCAGGTGACACGGCTGCTCGTTTGCCCTCCTATACCATAAAAAAGATAGGTATACGAGTATAACTCACATGAAATTGATTTTTTTTAATAGTTTGGTTGTATAGTTTTGAAAATAAAATGCTATCGCTGTATGTATACATATACGTACGTACGTATACAAAGTATTCAATACTTGGACATAAAATTACTTCATATTAAAATTCTACTCTCTAATTTCTTTAGGAACTAGAATGCAAAAGAAGCTACTAATTTGATTAATTATGAGAAAAAATAAAACTATACCGCCATGTTTGCCATCAAAGACTTACCTGTTTTGTAATTGGAAAACTATAAATTCTTAAAAAGAAATAATAAAATTAAATATGGCCGGAGTTTGCATGAATACCTGCAAAACAAAGTTAGCTGTGCTATTGCCGAATATTATGACGACAAAATTTAGAAAAAATGGTAAAAAAAAAGTCTTTCTAAAAACAATCTGAAAGCTGATTGTATTTAATAAAATGGACGCCATTATTTTGCGGTATAAAACTATCTCGAAAATCTTTTCCCGGTTTCGTTGAATTTATTATAAAATAATAATAACAAGCTGTTATTTTATTTCAATATCGTTAATTCTTCAATCCGTTATTTATCGTACATTTATGGTAGAGTAGTGTGATTACGTTCACTTTTGTTCCTATATTTTTGATCACATAAATTGATTTGATCACGTTCTAAAAATATTTATCCATTAAATATTTATCCATTCACTGTAAAGTACCCATTATTTGACGTGATGAAGAATTCACGGTGGCCACTGAGTATTATTTTTCTTTTTTTTGATAAAAAATATCCAAACAATTGTTACCCATCAGCAATTAACCACTAGGGAATTATTGTTAAAATTTACAAAACCTCTTTGAATTCTTTCTGTCTATCTGTTGACCCTGTATAGTGTAAGTCATCATCATCTTCCTGCCCTGCACCCATTATTTGGGATCTTTCTTTTGCATACTTCCCTAAAATTCGCATCTTCCGAACTAACACCCTCTTAACCGTGTCGTTTTTCACACATACCATCCCTATTTTTAAATTTATCATTTTTCTCACAACATATGTATCATATCACTCATTAGGTATATGCCCATCCCAAGCAGTGATTTCCTCTTATCCTCTTAGTTATTGGCGCAACTTTCAAACTTCCTCTTACCTACTTAGTCATTGTATCGATTTTTATCACTCCACACATGCATCTCAATATTCGCACCTCTGCAGCATGTATTCTTGTTTCATCCATCCCTTTCGAGGCCCAAATTTCTGACCCGTACGTGACGACATGTCTGTTAATGGTTTTGTAACCCTTACGCAATGGTCGCAAATAGTTTAACAACTAATATATAACACTTTTTCTAAAAGAGTGCATTCACTAAATGCAGAAGTAAAGTGATAGCACAGAGAGCTATATCCGAAAAGGAATGAAATAGGAAAAGCGGAACCAGAAGACTTTATCTCAAAAAATAAGCTTCGAGTAACGATCAAGTCGAATTATAACAGTTTGGTTTTATGAGTTATACGCTTTGGAAAATAAAAAATGGAGGGCACCGCGCAAAATTTGCAGAGTGATTTTCACTGAACTATTCGTAAGTGGACGGCAATAGTCAGAAATCAGCGTTAAGTGTCGGTTTAAAAGTAAGAAAGGGCATGCTCCGATTGTTTTCTCATCTAGAAGGGATGCATGATGCAAGATTAATTAAGAACACATATACAATGCCAAAACAGATGTATTTAGAAGTCGAAAACGGCCACGACACACTTTTTGTGACCAAATTGAGCGAGTGTTTGAGGAAAGCGAAGGCAGAAACCTTTAAAATCGACGAGCGTGTTTGACAAGAGTTAAGAAAGTCAAAGAAGCGAGTGAGGCGTGTAAGAATTATGACTTATGGCGCTCTGTTGTCTCTGCCTGCCCTGAATGAGACTTGGTAGTGGTAACTTATGTAGGTTGGTTGAAAATTAGCTTTGCATTTTGCCTCATTTAAACAATAGTGATTTTCATAATTCGATAAAATTATTTTGTCACTGTCTGTATCTACTCCATAAGTATAGAACCTTGTACATAAAATTACTTCAAATTAAAATTATACTCTCTAATTTTCTTAGAAACTAAAATGCAAAAAAGGTACCAATTTGATTAATTATGAGAAAAATTAAAACTATACCGACATATTTGCCATCAAAGACGTACTTGTTTTTTTTTAATTAGAAAACTATAAATTCTTAAAAAGAAATTATAAAATTAAATATGAGCTGTGTTTAAATAAATAACCCTAGCACAGTTTTGTTAGTGCTTATTGTAAAGACAATAGTGAACACATTTTATAAATTTGAATTTAGAAAAAAAATGAAACTAAACAATAATTTAGTCGAAACACAATTTGAAAACAGTTTTAAATTAACAAAATGGGCTCTACTACTTTGCGGTATAAAACTGTCTCGAAAATCGCTTCCTATTTTTTTGGAATTTATTATTAACAAGTTGTTCTTTTTTAATTTTTTCACTCTACACTCCGTTGTTTTGAGTGAAATTTACGGAATAATAGACGGTATACAAACTGGTAAATCATTAGATGAGTTATCGTTCAACGTTCCGTGTATCGCAATAAGCATACTGTCCACTACTAAAGCACTGTTCTTGTATTTGAATAGAGATATATTGAAAAAAATGTATCATAAGTTGAAAGAAATACATTACGTTACACATAATACAGTAGTGTTTCCTGACGACGAGCACAATATGATCAAGTCGTCAGTATCAAGTAATGTATTGAAAATTATGATAATTTCATTCATTAGTATATCTTCCAGTACTTCGATTACGTTCACTCTTTTTCCTTTATTTTTTATCGCTCTTAAGTACATAAAAACGGGAGAACTAGTAATTGCATATCCATTTCTTGTCAAGTACCCATTATTTGACGTGATGAAGACATCATGGTGGCCACTGTTATATTTTCATCATACTTTGGCAAGTAAGTATTGTTCACTATTTATTATTATGACTGAATTGATAATTTCACTTGGTGATATTAATAATATCCGAACAATTAATTATTACAAATCGGCAATTAACTAGTTGAGATGATTCATAAAATTTTAAAAACCTGTTTCAAGTCTTGATGAAGAAACTACTTGATGGAAATTCTTCCTCTCTTTGACGAGCCTCGTGGCGGCTCGTGGTGCATTGGTAAAACTACCGATTGCAGAGTCGAGGTTGGCGGGCTCGATCCCCACCCGAGTAATATATATTTATGAGAAGGATGAATGTTTATAATAATAATAATAATATCCGTTATCTAGTTTCCATAGCACAAGCATTTAGTTGCTTAGTTTGGAACTAGAGAGCGCTGTGTGTATTGTGTCTAAGGTATTATTGAAGATCTTTGCATAGAGTATGATTTGTTTCTTTAAAGTATGACCTAATATTTATAGTCGTTAGAAAGGGCAACAGGCAAAAATATAAAAATATGTACATTTATCTGTATTTGGTGCTTGTTTTAATAGTTCTAACTCTATTCCTTCTTCCCAGCTGCCGTAACCACCATAAATATTTGTGGCTGCGACACAATGTTTTTCGCTCTGTGCTCTTACATCGGTATGAATTTTCGATTATTGGGATTTAAATTTGAAAATTCTGTGACGAAATCAAATGAAGAAACCAAGAGAAATATTAAAGACAACATTCGACTACATCAAGAGCTTATTGGGTACGTATCAGGTACAATGTTATTGTCTGTTTGAGATACCAAGCAAATTTAGAAAATTTATTTGAAAATATAATATAGCTTCTGAAAGTCTTCATCGGTAAATGGACTCTCCATCACTCAAAGAATTAATGAAATCGGACCAGCTGCTTCTGAAATTAGCGTGTTTAAACAAACAAACAAACAAAAATACTCTTCCGCTTAGTAATGTAAGTATTACATTACCAAGTAATACACTAAAAGGAGTTATGTTCCTAGTGCACTTGTAAAGAGAAAACTAATTGAAGAGGCGAGTCCATACAGCGTCTAGTCATACAGGGAAGGAACCAGATCGCGCGGCTGGTCAACAATGCGTTGGACTAACCAAATAAAGTCCGCAGTGGGAGACCGTATATCTGACTGCGTTAGACAGTCTGCCAACAGGAAAGGATGAAGGGATGTGATAGTCACGAAGTGACGAGAGAGCCAAGAGAGCCAAGAGTGAGACGACAGACAAGAAGAATTACAATATGTAAAAAAAAATTAAACTTATACAATTTGAATTGTCTCTCAGATACGCAAGAAATAGTGTGCTTAATCCATATATAATACTTATACCGAATAAATAAATTCAGAAAACCGGTAATAAATTAAGAACAAAAAATTGAATTTTTATTTCTTTTAATTACACACCAAAACACTCGTATATCAAGTAACAAATTTGTGTTTTCTTGATTAATCACGATTAATGCAAGTAGTATTAGTTTAAAGTAGAAGAATGTGTGGAGTCACCCTTGCGGATCGGATGAAAAATAGCGTCGTAAGAGAGAAATGAAAGTTGAAGGATGATGTGGTGACCAAGGTGGAAAGACGTATGTTAAGATGGGTTGATCATGTTGCAAGAATGAAAGAAAGCCGACTGACTAAAAGAGTATTTGAAGCGAATGTGAGTGGCAGAGTCGAAATCGGGAGACCAAGACGGGGCTACCACGACCAAATAACTGGTCTGATACTACATTGCACTACAGGAGTTTCAACAAAGTAAAGGCAAGAAGGTATAAAGAGGAACATGCGCAGTTATAGTTTTTGTTCTGTTTTCAGAATGGTGGATCAAATGGAGATGATATTTTCTAAATCAAGCCTGATTCAAATGGTGACTGCGTCTCTGATGATTTGTTTCACCGCTTTCATATTTACAGTAATTTTATTTATTTCTATTAAATTTATATGATCAATTTTTTGACAAGAGTCTCGGTGGCCCAGTGGTCGAGCACACGGCTCCTGATCAGGAGGTCCGGGTTCGAATCCTGACACTGGCTCACACCAATGACTTTTCGAAATAGTTTTCGGAAGTTAATTGTGATAAATATCGATGACTGAAAACATTGTGCCCGGCAATAGGTCTGCCACCTATTCCATTTGGGATAGGTACCTCTCTCATCGTATGAAACGCGGCGTGAGCCACTTTACGTCGAACTTCTGAGAGGTCGTGGTATTTCACCCGTCGAGCCGGCCCATTCATGCAGCGAACTACTTGGCTCTACCACTGTATCAATTAAGCGACATGAGTGTTTGGTAACACAACACGTGTAACATCTCTCGTCTGTTAAGTCTTTAAAATCAAGTGACGATATTTTAAGCTAAAATTATTTGTAACTACAGATAAAATAATGTTTCCACAGATCGCAAATGAACTGAACGTTAAATTCGCCTTCTTCACGTTTTTAATGACGAGTCTATCACAAATAGCAATGATCTGTTATTTTGCCGATTTGCTGACGAGATCAGTAAGTCTGCTCAATATTTTTCTTAAACTTATCATACATACATACATACATAACTTCACGCCAAATCCCTTGCGGGGTAGGCAGAGAGAACAGAGCGCCATAGGGCACGATTCTTACACACCTCACTCGCTTCGTTGACTTTCATAACTCTTTTCATGCACGCGCGTCGGTTTTTGAGGCTCTTAACATCACCTTCCTCCAGAACACGTTCTATTTGGTCTTGGAATGTGTGTCTTGGCCGTCCTCGACTCCTACATCCGTCCGCTTTTGCATTGTATATCTGCTTAGTCAGTCTTGCGTCAACCATTCTTTCTACATGTCCGAACCATCGGAGCATGCCCTTTCTTACTTTTACACCGACACTCTCTTTCAAACCAACTTTCTTCCTTACAACCTTACATACCAACACCAACACCAACCAACACTCTGCCATACCCAGCTCTCGCTTCCATAAGTTAGTGTTGGGACTGCATTGTGGATTGCTAACTGGGCTTTTCTGCTAATATTTTTTGCGCCCAGGAATCTGCCCAACACTCCGTTTACGCTATTTCCTATCGCCACTCGTCTTTCTACATCCGCGGTGTACCTTCCATCTCTGCTAAAAGCGCATCCAAGATATACAATTTCATTCACCTGTTCCAGCACTACATCATCAACCATTATCCTTGCATCTGTTCTGGATTCCTCCCTTTCAAACACCATAACTTTCGTTTTCGTCGCATTCAACTGCAAGCCTTTAATCATGCAATCATCTTTCATAGTAGTGACTAGTGTTTGCAGGTCCGACGGCGATTCGGCTAGAAGCACGGCGTCATCTGCGTAAAGCAGGCAGCTCACAACCAGGTCACCCATTCGCATCCCTACATCCATCGATCTCATTCTCTGGAGACAACTGTCCAGATACAGGATGAACAGTCGAGCGGACAGCACGCAACCCTGTCTGACGCCGATATTGACGTCAAACCAGGGGGACAAGCCGCCCTCAACACGCACACACGCTGTGCAGCCCTCATAAGTGGACTGCACAGCGCGCAGCAGTGCTCGGCTCACCCCGTAGCCCGGGAGTATATCCCACAGATCCTTTCGTAACACTCTGTCAAACGCTTTTTCCAGAAACACAAAACCGCAGAAAACCTTCCGGTTAACAGCCAGTTGTTTCTCCACGATGTTGCGGAGAGAAAAAATCTGATCCATGCACCCTCGTCCGCTTCTAAAACCACCCTGAGCCTCCCACAACACTCCATCAGATATCACCCTCATTCTCCTTTCAATAATTTTCCCATACACTTTTGCTGCTAAACTGATCAAACTGATGACTTAAACAGTAAATGATTGTCCAAAAGAGTAGCAGAGTAGAGTAGGGTAGAGTAGGAATATCGTAGAACAGATAATTTTAGATTTTCAGACGACCTCAGAAACTCTGAACTCTGAGTGTTATATAAGAACACTAACCGTTTGAGATAATGGGGTGTTATTGGATTGAATAAAATTTTATATAAGTCAAAGTCAAAGTCAAAATAACTTTATTTTTATAGGTCTTCACAGACACTTAAAAATAGTCAACAAGTACAGATAACATTATGATTTAAAATTTAATAAATAAAAAAAAAAACAAACACGAGCGCTTGTGGAAAGTGCCTCCGTGGAACAAAAAAAAACACGGACGCAATCGCCACGAGCGGCCCGATTCCGAGTGTAGGGGCTATCATGAGAAGAATCGGGCAAGAAACTCATGTGCCAAATACTCTTTTCAAACCATTTGAAATAAATAACAATATTATTATTACTACTGAAAACAAATCAGTAGGTTGGTGAATAAAAGGTGTAGCAAACAGAATACTCGACAATCACAATTAAGATCCAACCAAATTAAAATCAACGTTCTACAAGTTAACTAAGAAATTCTATGCGACCACAGTAGTCGAGCACAACTGACGCGACACCTTTTAATTAGAGTGGTAACGTTGTGCAAAAATTGTGGCGAATAATAAAAAATAAAAAAAAATAAGTTTCTATTATATATGTGAACACCATATCAAGGCAAATTTACAATTAAAAAGCTATCAGAAATTATTAAAGAACGCCTCCACTCCGAAAAAGTGAACAAATTCCAACACACAAAACTACAAAATCCGCGTTGAGCAAGCAATTTGACGGTCCCACTCCGACTTGTCAGTCATGAAGTCGTTGATGGTGTAGTATGCACCACCAATGAGACGACCCTTCACAGCCCGCCTAAAGCGATCATAAGACAAATCCAGAATATGCGCAGGTATCCTATTATAAAACTGTACACCCATTCCCAAAAAAGACTTGTGTACCTTGTGCAGGCGATGATACGGTAATTCAAGCTTATGCTTGCCTCTAGTATTAAAATTGTGTACATCGCTATGTTTTGTATATTTATCTAAGTTTCTCCTCACAAACATGATGCTATCATATATAAACTGGGACACAACCGTTAAAATGCCAATCTCCTTAAAACGTTCTCTGAGGGAGACCCTAGCACCCAAATTATAAATTGCCCGTATTGCTCGTTTCTGAATAACGAAAATGGACTGAATCTCAGCTGCTCTGCCCCATAGCAATATACCATATGACATAACGCTATGAAAATAACTAAAATAAACTATTCTGGCGGTTACAATATCGGTAAGCTGTCGAACTTTTCGAACCGCGTAAGCAGCAGAGCTAAGTTTTCCCGCTAAAGACTTTATTTGTGGACCCCACTGTAGCGTATTATCTAAGGTAATACCCAAGAATACAGTAGACTTCACTGGGTCAAGAATTTTATTATTTAGAGCTATACTTATATCCGGACCTTTAACACTAGGCATAGTGAACTTTATTATTTTAGTTTTATTCGCATTTAGAACTAAATTATTAGCCGTGAACCATGCATGAACTTGTGTGAGAGAACAATTTACATCATCAAATATACTCTTTTTACGGTCTACCTTGAAGAGAAGTGATGTGTCATCGGCAAATAGTACAACGTTACAAAACTTCTGTACGCAAAAGGGCAAGTCATTAATATGGATATTAAATAATAAGGGGCCAAGTATCGAACCCTGGGGAACGCCCATAGTCACCGATGATCCAGATGATCTCACTCCACTTATATCAACAAACTGTAACCTGTCACTTAAGTAGGATGCAATTAGCCTAAGTGCCGCGTTATTAATGCCATAATGACTAAGCTTACGTAAAAGTGTGCTATGCTCCACGCAATCAAAAGCTTTGGAGAGATCACAGAATACACCAATTGCATCCTGCGAGTTCTCCCAAGCATCGAAAATATGTTTTATAAGAGCAGCCCCAGCATCAGTCGTGGAACGACCTTTAGTGAAACTATATTGCTCTTTGTGGAAAAGATTATTTAAATTGAAATGGTCTAGTAATTGTCGCGAAATAATTTTCTCGAAAATTTTGCTAAGTGCAGGTAGAATTGAAATAGGACGAAAGTTGGTTGGATCATTTTTACATCCATTTTTAAATAAGGGTATCAATTTGCTGTGTTTCATTAAGTTAGGAAACACACCCGCATCTACACATTTATTAAAAAGCACAGCCAGGCTTGGAGCTATGAAGGCAATAATAGAATCTATCAATTTAACGGAAATGCCCCATAAATCAGCAGTTTTTTTAGAATTTAATAATTTGAACACTTTTATAATTTCGTAAGAGTCGACATGATCAAATTTAAAAGAAACGTTGCACACTATCCCTAAGCAGAGTTTCAGCCTGAAGAGGACATGAATTTAACGCAGACGTTGTAGTACTCGGAATTTTGGCAAAAAAGTCACTAAATGCAACGGCACATTTCTCTTTAATAATTTTATTATTAATAATAAGTTGAATATTATCGTCATGTCTCTTTGTACGACCTGTCTCATTGTTAATGATATTCCAAGTTGCTTTGATTTTATTCCGAGATTGTTGGATCTGCCTACTTAAATAATTTGATTTAGCAGCAAAGCAAACCTTCTTAAATATTTTAGAATAGTTTTTAACATATATTAAAAAATCAGGATCAAAATTCCATTTCCATAAACTATACAAATCGTACAATTTACGTCTACTTATATAAATGCCGTTGGTAACCCAATCGCAAAACGTTAAATTTATATTTTTTCTGAAAGATTTAACTTTAAAAATAGTTTTATGTTGTGAGTCTATGGTTTTTAAGAGTGAGTAATAAAGTTCATCTGGGTCACTCGACATGTCCGGCACAGTAACCCTAGCCGCTATAGCATTACGAAATTGTTTGAAACCTTTCTGGGTTATAGGTCTACATGTAACTTTACTAACTAATTTAGGCCTGTGCATCATAAAAACTGCCTTCTGACCGCAATGGTCCGATGGCAAGTGGCTTATGATTTCTTTATGGACAAAATTACAATTACAAAAAATATTGTCCAAGCAGGTAGCAGAGTGAGATGTAATTCTTGTGGGTTCTGAGAACAGGTAATGTAGTCCAAATGAGGTAAATAAACTAACAAGCCTAGAATTGCTACTTGAATCTTGTAACAGATTAATATTAAAATCACCACATACAATTACATTCCTACCACTTCCAATAAGTATTTGCAATGTGCACAAATGTTTATAACAAAGTGAGTATGAGTATTATTAATATTTCCGACGAATCGGGCGATGAATATCTTCTTTATCACGTTAATGATCCTGCAGATATTAGCCTCGATTACCAGCCTCGGTCGTAATAGACTCGATCATTTTGAAATTCATACTTTATTTACAAGAACACTCTTACGTAAAAATTTCAAAGTATGTTATAAATTAGTTCCTAAATGTGTGTCATATTAATGTTCCCGCAAAGTGTTCCCAGCCATTATATTGACCTTCTAGCGACATTCACGGATATTGACATACACGCTATCGTGATTTCAAACCTTTTCTTCTTTCAACTTCTTACTCGCTACCCGGGTTTTTTCTTATGGGAATGGGTGAGTCGATAAATAAGGAGGGGGAGTTCCATTTATCCAATAATATTATAGCTCAGTGTCCATTGGGTTCTCTTTAATACTCTCTCTGCAGAGTATCTTTTTTGGAGGTTATATACTTAGTCTGGCCATAAATACTGTTACAACTAAAAATAAAAAAATATTACATTGGAATTTGGAATCTGTCATTTTTATACGATTGTTCATTGTGTTTTCTCGTTTTGGCGCCAATACATTGTACAATATTTTGCGATATTCAAATGGAGTCGGGTGATAAAGAGAGCCGAATCGCTGTGATTGCATTACACAAAGTAGGTATGGAGCCAAATGCAATTTTTAAAACTCTCCATACACTTGGTATTAGTCAAATGTTTGTGTACCGGGCTATTTATAGGTACAATGAGACCTCCTCTGTTTGTGACAGAAAAAGACCTGGCCGTCCACGTAGTGTTCGTACGAAAAAGGTGGTCAAAGCAGTAAGGGAAAGAATTCAAAGAAATCCTGTCCGCAAGCAAAAGATTTTATCTCGGGAGATGAAGATAGCACCTAGAACAATGTCGCGTATTTTAAAAGATGACTTAGGACTTGCAGCCTATAAGAGGTGCACTGGTCATTTATTAACTGATAATTTAAAAAAGAATAGGGTGTTAAAATCTAAACAACTACTGAAGCTGTACGCAAAGGGAGGTCACAGAAAAATATTGTTTACGGATGAAAAAGTTTTTACAATTGAGCAACATTTTAACCAACAAAATGACCGTATTTATGCTCAAAGCTCTAAGGAAGCTTCCCAATTAGTTGACAGAGTGCAACGTGGGCATTATCCGACTTCAGTGATGGTTTGGTGGGGTGTTAGCTACGAAGGAGTGACTGAGCCATATTTTTGTGAAAAAGGTATCAAAACATCGGCACAAGTGTATCAAGATACCATTCTTGAAAAGGTAGTCAAGCCCCTTAACAACACCATGTTCAATAACGAAGTATGGTCCTTCCAGCAAAACTCGGCACCGGGTCATAAAGCTCGGTCCACGCAATCTTGGTCGAAGCGAACGTTTCGGACTTCATTAGAGCTGACGACTGGCCGTCGTCTAGTCCCGATCTTAATCCACTGGATTATGATTTATGATCAGTTTTAGAGAATACGGCTTGCTCTAAACGTCATAATAATTTAGAGTCCCTAAAACAATCCATGCGATTGGCAGTGAAGAATTTTCCCATGGAAAGAGTGCGTGTTTCTATTGATAACTGGCCTCAACGTTTAAAGGCCTGTATTGCAGTCAATGGAGACCACTTCGAATAAGCTTTTTATATTTTATATCGTTTTATATTTATGTATTAAAGTAACACACTGTAAAAGTAATAAAAATTATTTGCAATTAAAAAAAATTGTTTTTCTTTGTTACAATATTTATGGCATGACTAAGTATACTTGCTCTTGGAATAGTCTACTGCCGTCCTTATATTAATTATTTCGCTAAATGCAAAACAGTTCTAGAATCTTTAGGATCTAAGCCCATCATCACGGGTGATTTGAAGATAGATGTCGATGCTCTGACGAAGGGCGCTTCCACTATTCACCAAGATCCTTTCATATCCCCGACACTATTAACGAAATGGTCAGCATTTCTAATAAATCATCAATTCTAATGTGCGATTGTTGCGACCATAAGTATGCTCATTATAAACGAATCAGGAATTGATGTAACCAGAATTGGTGTAATGCAAAACGCTGACATCTTTTTCAAAAGGTTCATGCTAATTCCACAGATCGACAAACGTTCCTTGGTGGTTTTTGATTGGATTGGAGGAATTGGCAGGACGTTTCACCAAAATGAACCTAGCACTAGTTGTTTAGACGAAATTAATACCCACTTCTCTAGGGCCCTCCACAATTAATCCTGATATCGAACGTCAAACGCTAGACTATCTTGCATCCTTTCCTCACACTAACAACAGTTCTATTTGCTTTTTTCCGGTTGCCTCAAGCGAAATAAAAACATCTACCCTATCTATTAAATTTTCGGCAGTAGACTGGCACAAGCTGATGTAAATAATCTTTCAGCCGCGGTTGAGCATGTGAACCAAAAAATGGTGCGAAAAATTTGGACTATCCATTAACCCTGAGAAATGCCACGCCTTTATCATTGGCAGTCCGCGCTTGATATTTGATGATAGTATCATTAAGTCCAACTCCAGTGTGCATGACCATGGCCTTCACATTGACACAGATTTAGATTGGCGAAGGATAATGCTCATTCAAACATTACTTTTCCCTATCATTGACTATGGTGGTGTGTGCTAATTCGACATGAATGCCGATCTACTCAACAAACTTGACTGACCTCTAGATAATTGCATTCGTTTTCAATCTCCACAAATATGATTATGTATCTGCTTTCCGTAAAGAACTGAAATGACTCCCCATCCTCCAGCGTCGGAGTTTACACGCACTCTCACTGCTATAATCACTGCTCAACTCAAATACTCTCGACTATCTCTCTCTAGACTTCAGATATCTTTCTCTATTCACAATTCTAATAGCGTTCTTCAAACAATCTTGTAAAATATCCACAACACTCCTCTAGTCTGGTTCACTATTCTTTCCATATACAAGTCATTCATATTGGGAATGCTCTTCCTCTCGAGATCAGGAAGGCTAAATCACTAAAGAAATTCAAGTTTATAGATATTAGCCGCTTATTTTTCGATCAAGTCATTTTCATAGTGCCCTACAATAAAAACTCACCCAATCACCGTTAGGAAATTTCGGAAAAGAAAAATTGTTAAATATCCCTATCACTTATTTATTTATACATATACACTATACACCTTTTTTTTTTTTTTTTTTTTTTACGCGAGGAAATGCTTTATGCACACCCCCCGTCTACCGGCAGGGGGTAGTGTGGGACTCCCAAAACAGTAAACTGCAATCCAATCCTAGGGTTACCCACTAAAACCTCGCGGCGGCCTTCCTCCGGCGTTGGGGTGGCCCAGGACAGTGCATCGGCCCTCTGGTCCACCCCGCCGTCGCCCCCCCTCTGTCACGAGGGGGGGCTCATCCTCGGGGAGCTTCGGGAAGCTCCCCCGGGCTGGGCGGCCCCGACCGCGCGCTGTAAAGAGGCGCGCGGCCGGCGGCGCCCCTGACGACCCTCCCCGGCCGCATCGGGGGGTCATCCTTCCCGGACCGCGACCCGGGCGCACCCGCGGGGTGTGCGCCCTCGCGGCCCGTCGGCGGCAGCGATCACTGAGCTCGCCGCCGCCGCCTTCGAGCGGGATCGGCTCTCTCCCGACCCCGCTCGGCGGCCTCCTTCTGGAGCATCACAGCTTCGCAGAAGGAGACCACAGCCCTCCACTCCTCCTCGCCCGCCAACATTGCCGCGACCAACGCCGGCGGGGACAAGTCTCGCCCGATCCCGTCGACCAGGACTCTGCGCTCAGCCGCCCACGCCGGGCAGACTTCCAGCGTGTGCTGGGCCGAGTTCAGGCCGGATGCGCAATGGTGGCATCTCGCCGTCTCTTCACGTTTTATTCGATTCAGATACTCACCGAAGCACCCGTGCCCGGTGAGTATCTGAGTCAACCTGTAGGTGACAGCGCCCCATTTACGGAGCATACACTATACACCTACAATTTTTCGTCTCCCACACCACCCAACGGCTGACTGGTAGAGAATGCCTTGAGAGATTAAATCCGCCTTTATACAATTTTGTGCTTAAGGTTTTTAAATAAATAAAACTTAACGCTTGTAATCATATTTTCAAGGTTTGTATAGTTTAGCTTGTTGTCCATTTTATAACGTTCAACTGAGTTTAAGTTACACCTGTTTTGTTTAGTGATATATGTGACATCACCGGAAATTTAGAAGTTTAATAGACCTTACACCTAACAGATAATCTTGTTCAAGTTAAATTTAAGATAATTCTGAAGCGGACTTGAAATCAATGAGAGGAGATTTTTAAATAAGTAAACAGTAATTAGCAAAGACTTTTAATTTGTATTCACCAGTATGTAATGTATGTATCCAAATGAATTCAAGGATATCATCATCATTACATAGTATGAAACAAATTCCGCTGTCTGTCCCGATCTTTGAAAGCACGCATCGGATTTAGATGCGGTTTTTTTAATAGATAGAGGATGTCAACGGGGTGGTTTGTTTGTATAATTCATTTATAATGTAGTAAAGAAAAATTTATAATTTTCGGTATTTAAAACAGAGATTTAAAACAGCTTTAAAATTAAAGTGATAGACTTTAATTTTAAAGCTGTAATGCTGTAATTGATGCGGAACAGAGTTCACCGGTTCAAGCTAGTCACTATATAAATATTTGATATATATAATATTTCAGAGTGCACAAATATGGGAATCAATCTACAACTGCTCATGGTACGAGGCAGAGAACGACGTTAAAAAAATCATATTGATTATAATGATAAGGTAAAAGTTAACGTGGCTATGTAAATACTGTGACCTGATGCTAAATTTCCACCGCTATCACTTCAGAGCCGGCTGCTAGGGTATGCTCTGTCGTCGCCTAAAACCTACATATCCTGAGATGAGAATTTGAGCACCTTAATCATAAGTAAAATTTACTTATTTGTGGTTCACCTGGTGCACAAAATTAGTGGGACATTATTAATAAGTATATAATATTTTCATCGTAGTAACGCGTATAATCGGACTAATCCGATCCTAGGGTTACCCACTAAAATCTCGATCGGACTAATACCTACATCAAGTTTAATATTATTTTGGTACGAACTTTATTATTGAGGTGCACTATAAAACTTACGATAATCCCAGTAATGCATTGCCCTGCGTTAAAAGTTCCATGTTTTCAAGAGATTTTGATTTGATGATTTTGAGAGATTGATGAGTGCACGGGGAGTAAGTAGGTACGCGATTACTGTTAAAAACTAATACTATTTATTATACTTCTACGATTATATACATTACTATTATTATTACTACGATTTATTTAATTAATATTGTAACTAAAATGTTTATATTGTATGTATTTATATGCTAAGGAAGTGCGGGGTCTACTTGGCACAGGTATTTAATATCTAAAAGGTAGCCCCAACCCGTATTATGTTAAACTTTGTTTTTTTTATGAATAAATAAAATATTATTATTATTAAATATGAAATTGCGTTCGCCAGGTCGCAAAAGGCTTGCAAGCTGACAGCTTGGAAATTTGGAGATTTAAATTTAAATGCGTTTTCCAGGGTAAGTGATTATTTTAAACCAGTTTAGGTGCTTGAAATGAAGAGACAGATATACAAAACTGTAAGATATTTTTATCTAATTATATGATACGTACCATAATAACATAGTACATATTTTTTGGAAACTGCTTGCCTTTTAATACCCAAAAATAGGGATGAATATCGATCATCCCTACCCAAAAATTTAAGTAGCGCTAGCAATGCCTTGACTCGCCGGTTTTAGGTCCCAAAATGACATAAAAAGTGAAACTTTTTTCCGTCCAACGGGCATCTTTTCTATTTTTACGGTATAGGGAGGCAAACGTGCGGACATTGACATCAACGACATCTGCAACACAGGTAGTGTTACATTACAAACAGACTTGCCAGATTTATATTATTATGATACAAACGTGTATTGTGTGTAAAGAAGACCCGATACACATTTAAACACAAATAAACCCTGATAATTTGTAATTTTCCTTTTCAGATCCTGAGCAATTCGTGGTCTTATTTTGCACTCCTCAGGACTATGTATGAGTGAAATATCAAGCTTGATCAAGCAAAGAGCTGGTCCGGCAAACTTCTTATTTTATTATATTAGTAATTTAAGGTAGAAGGGGTAAAATTAGGGCTGATTGTAATTTTTAATGCCAGATCAAAAGAGGTAGATAGATTCTCAATGAAGGGACTCATTGAGTTATCAGAGTAACTCAATGAGTCCTTTGCCGTGCCTTTACCCTCCTACTCACTGAAAGGACGGAAACGCACCACGGGGTTTATGGGTGGTGAGAAGTTACTTACCATCAGGTGGTTAGTAGCGTGTGGGTACGCTATATTTTTGTCAATAACACATAAAAAATAAAATAAATAGTGAAACCACGAAAATTATCAACGACCCTTAGTAATAAGCATATTCCTGGACACAGGACACATTATCTGCATACAAATAAAACAATACACATTATATCTGTTTTACACGACGCAATCTATCTGAACAATTTATATTCGCTAACACTTCAACGTAGTAGAATTATGTACTATATGTGACCATGTATGACGGGCCTCTTGGCGCATTGATAAAACTACCGACAACACAAATGAAGTCGGGGTTCGATTCCCACCCGAGCACAAATATTTGTGACAAACATGAATGTTTGTGGGGCGTTTGGGTGTTTATTATGTAATAAAAGTATGTATTTACAAAAGAAAAGTATATATGTATCAATATCCGTTATCTAGTATCCATAACACAAGCGTTTAGTTGCTTAGCTTGGCACTAGAGGGCGTGTATGGTGGCGAAATTATTATTATTTTAAAAATAATACCATTCTAAAAATTTAAATATGTATTAATATATAGTATGTACACTACCTACCTACTGTACAGTACACTGACACTGAACATTTATAATAATATAGTGAGTTAGTTGATTGAGTTGATGTTGTTTGATTTTTTTATACTTTTTCTCCTTTCAATTACCAGAAAACGGATCTTTAACAGAAAACTTGTCCTCATATGTACCTACCACAATGGTATATATTGGGACATGTTTTCTGTCTAAGATCTAACAAGAACTTATTCACTTATAAATTTAAATACATGAAAAAATCAATGAGTCTCTTTCACTTCCCCCGGTCCCTAGTCCCCATAAAATACCCGTATATACGACGGTGCGCTTCTGCTTCAACTGCGTGTTTTACTGGACTGTGTGCTTTATCAAACGTTCCTACGACTGACGCAGCAGTCTATGTAATTAATATTATAGTAATTATAGTACCTACCCTCAGCTCATGCTGAGGGTAGGTATCCTCACGAAGTCCAGATCCAGAGGCTGTTCAGGGTGAGGCCGATGTACTTCAAGTACCTCGCCACCAGGACAGCCGTGTCACCCACCTGGATCCACGCGGCTGGTGCTTCCTAGCGCCGAGTAAGGCGGTGGAACCACAGAGCCTCATTTTTGTAAGCCAGATTCTCCAGCCAGATTCTACCTAGACCCAGATAAACATTTATACTTGGGTGGGGATCGAACCCGCCAATCTCGATTCCACAGTCGGTAGTTTTACCAACGCACCACCAGATCTTACCCTTACTTACATTAGCAGTATATTATAAATGTATATTGTTAATTATTTATTGACTATTTTTAAGTGTCTGTGAAGACCTATAAAAATAAAGCTATTGTGAATACATGTTACAAAGTTCCATTTCTAAAGCGCGGCGAGACTCCACGCATATTTTTGACGTGACAACGTCTTAAATTAGGTTGCGGCTGGGAGTCACTTATGAAAAAGTGTAACGCTCGGTAACGTTACGATGAGTCACCGAACGAGAGAGAGGCCCGCCGAATGCCTTGCGTCTCTCTCCCACTCAACTATGATCGGTCTGCCGCGCGCGCAGCACTAGAGAATTAGGCGCATTGAATCGGCGCATGCTTGTGTCTCTGTCTTTGTCTTTCTCGAACGTTCTTGGCGTTGGAAAAACAAGAAAGCGTCATAATACAAGTTCACACGTGTGGTTAAAGTATCGTCAGCTGTGTCTGTAGTGAAAATGTGGAGTGCTTAGATTCGTCATTTACAACAACTACAACAATAAAGGTAAATAATTGTACACTGATATTTCATTATCGTAAACTATGATTGATTGATTAATTGTTAGATTGACACAAAAGTTGAGAAACTGAGTTTATAGGTTATGTCATACTATTGATAAATGTTGATAGTGTTAAGTAAATTATTAGTTTAAAATTAATTAATTAATTAATTATTATTTTACAAATTTTCATTAATTTCAAATTTATTTAGCAAAAATTTGAACCTTCGATCTGAATAAATGTTTTGATTTTCGAATTGATTCTTTAAAATTACAAATATTAAGAAAAAGTGGCAGATATAAGAAAACTTGATTTAAACTGTGTTGAGCAAGAATTTTAACATCTAATTTAAGTAAATGTTTTAATTTTCAACTTCATCATTTACAATTACAAATTTTAATTAATTTCAAATTTATTTAGCAAAAATTTGAACCTTCGATCTGAATAAGTGTTTTGATTTTCAAATTGATTCTTTAAAATTAAAAATTCATCCATTCAATTTCAAATGTTCAACAGGAATCACCACTCTCAAAACAATGGAAACGGACGAGCAAATGCCTTCAACTTAATTATATTCATATCAATAAATATTCTACCGAGAAAAAGACGTTGTCACGTAAAATCTTCGCCCGTAAAACCGACTTTACAGGCAACCAGATTTTTTTATTTCTATTTACTATTGCAAATAAAGTGCATTTTTAGTAATAGTAAATTTCCCCACCCATCTTCCAAGACAAACGACATACCTCATGCGGACTCTAGCAATTATAATAAATTTGTTACAAAATTTGTCATTAAAAAAGTTTCTACACACTAATAACATTTTTCTGTCAATATACTATTTACGATATTTCTCGATTTTGTTATGTTGTAACCTTGTATGCGCTGTGGTATTTTATTATAAATTCTTGGCGCCATACACAGCAGGATTTTCATCCAAATCCATTTCGTAGTTTTAAGATCTTAGCATATAAGGGATATAAGGGACAGCAGAAAGCTTTCTGAAGTGGTAGAGCCAAGCAGTTCGTTGCATGAATGGGCCAGCTCGACCGGTGAAATACCACTACCTCTCAGAAGATCGATGTAAAGTGGCTCATGCCACGTTTCGTTCGGTGAGAGATGTACCCGGAGGCCCTCCCCCTTCTCCATCCTTTCCTATTATTATTTTTAGAGTCGGTGCAAGCCCAGGTAACGTACTCTATTGTGATACACCGACTTCGATAATGAGTGACAATTAAAATATTATAACAGTTAAAGATTACTTTATAAAAGTATTACGTATTAGTACTTTATAAAAGTATTGTATTAAGTATACAAATGAGTAAGTTTCGTTATTTATCGCTTTTTAGTTATGAAGAATTTGTGGTTTTCGTTTCTAGAAGTCGGTTTAACTCTTTTTTTTAAAGTAATTTTTTTTATACTATGTAATGATTACGAATTTATTACACACAAACTATATATGACGTGTTTTATCTATTATTTTATGGTTTCTTCACTTTTTACACTGATTGTAAAATCAAAAGTATTTTAATTACTTTTAGAATGCAGAGATAATGTTAACAGTTTGAATTCTTTTTTTTTTCATTGAAACATTGTAAATTAACTTTCTGTTTCGACATCAATAAATATAATTTCAGACAAAAGACCTTTTTGCTATGTTTACAAACGCTATAGATATAGTTTACAAGCCAAATGACACGACTATATTGCTTTTGTTTTCTTTTGCCTATAATGACATGCGACATTCGGAAATGTGTTGTATTGTCCCTGACTATAAGTAATTATACAATTTTATAATCATTTGTTATTCTGTTTCAACAATTATATTGTTTATATTGTTATTCCATTTGCTGTTATTTTTTTGGGAAGGTATCGTTTGTTTGCTTTGAACTTAAAAATTAGACATCACTAGTACCGTTAGGTATTCCATTTCCATGCATTTTTATTTGTATACTAGCTGACCCGGCGAACTTAGGTCCGCATCAAAAGTAATAAATGAGTAAAATTTGGATAATGAAAATTTATATTTATAGATTTATATTTTTATTATAAATTTTTATTTTTATTGCTATTTAACGGTACGCGTTTTGGCGCGCAACGCAACTGCTATGTCCCGCTATGTTAATACTGTAATATCTTCATAAATATCCGTTTAAATTACATACTGTAAAGGGCCATATTGATCTATATTAAAAGCACTATCTATTTAAGACACTTAACTGGAGGAAAATTAATGCTGTAATATATAAAATTACTTCGTAAATAAGCCATTATTTCCTATACCTTCTAAAGGTGTTTAATACGTAGGTGTATGAAATTAGCGTTTTTTTTGTGAAAATAAAATATTAATTTTGATTAGATAAAAAAAAAATATTCAAAATACTGTCCATCACTTTCTACACATTTTGTCCACCTTTTTGGTAATTTGTGGATATCATACCAATAGAAATGTTCTTCTTTTGAAGCAAACCAATCAGACACCCAATTTTCCACTTCCGCGTAGGAATCGAACCGCTGCTCAGCCAATGCGTGTCCCGTCGATGAAAATAAATGGTAATCGGAAGGAGTCAAGTCTGGTGAATACGGCGGGTGGGGTAGCAACTCCCAGCCAAGTACTTTGATTGTATCCTCCGATACCGATTTTGCTTTGTGTGCAGGTGCATTGTCGTGTAACAAAATTACTTTGCCGTGTCTTCTGGCCCATTCTGGTCGTTTTTAGATCAATGCGTTGTTCAAATCGTTCATTTGTTGTTTATAGCGACTAGTATTAACAGTTTCACCAGGTTTTAGGAGTTTATAATACACCACACCCTTCTGATCCCACCAAACACAGAGCATTGCCTTCTTCCCGAAACGATCTGGTTTTGCAGTCGATGCTGATGGTTGTCCAGGATTAACCCATGATTTTCTCCGTTTAGGATTCTTAAAATAAATCCATTTTTCATCGCCAGTGACATGGTTTTGATCTATCACTTAGAGTTCAGCCAGCCTTTGCAGTTAAATCTCGAAAATTATATTTTTACGATACAATAAAGCTGCAACTTTCAAAATAACTTATTGAAAATTCTCGTATTGTAATCGAAAAGTATGGCATTATGTTGGAAAAAAAATGTCGGACGTCACATACAAAAGGCGGCATAGTTTGTTCCAGCGCGGCTCATCATAAGCACATCTCACAAAGCGCATCCAAAAGAATCTTACAAACGAACCGACCGAGACCGTCTCGTCAGTGCCAGACTCGGCAATTTAGCGAAACACAACAATTGGACAATATAATCAAGTCGCTAACTGGAATAATGATTTTATCTATCAATGAAAGACGCTCATTTAAACTAGAGTATTTAGCAGAATCATTAGACAAATTAACGGACTGAAATTACACAAGACAATCACATTTTATGGCGAAAAATTTTACTCATAAAGCTTTCTCAGCATCTACGGGTTCCGTAACATCACATGTTACGGTAAGTAATAATAGTCTAATTATTGGGTATTTATTATTTATTCATTGTTTACTTGGGATAGTAGGTAAATATATAAAAATTACATTTTTGATTCCACTTTGTTCACAGTTATGAGGAACAGGGCTTTCTTTGCCGTTATTACAAACCTCTCTACCTGCAATATAGAGAGGATCTTCGAAAAACAAATTTTATGAATTTTAATTTACGACGTTAAATTTTTTTTTATTTATTTGTCACTAAAAGAAGGTTTAGCTCACTTTTTTTATTTAGTTGTCACTCAAAGAAGGTTTATTTTACAGAACTTCAGATTTTTTGTACATAGTTCTATTTATTGTATTGATGGCAGTTAGTTGCAATTTCAATAACGGTTATTTAGTTGTACCTATATTTTTACAGTAATACCAATGATATATATCGCGCTAAGTAGTAGAATTTCCTAATCAATCGCCAAGTAAGACTGTTTTTCTGTGTACTGTAAAGTTTTATAATCGCCAACGTGTAATGCTTACAAGCGCAATTTAATACCACGAAATCCATTACAACTAATTAGCTAAAAATACAAATATCAGATGATCACCCTTTCAACCACTGCAGATGTAGGTAGATTTTCGTGTTTTCAAATTAAAAGTTAGGTGCGTTGGAAAGTGGGTTGGGACGGGATATGCACAATTTCTTCAACTATTGTTTAGTATTCACTGCGGTTAACATTAAAATAACAAACGGAACAAAGGTGAAAAGAGAGGTTGCACAGTAGAATAGGATAGTTAGGTACGTAACTGTAACGAAATAAGATTACAATGTTGCCAAGTCTGGGATTTTAGTAATAAAACTGGAATATTTAATACGGTGAGTACTTTTGTACCCGAAATCAAAAGTAAACATATCATTTAATACAAAATTGAAATCGTAAACTACAATCGTTTGAAAATATTTATTTGCTGATAAACTAGTATCAAGACCGAATCAATTGTTTGGGTCACTTTCTTCTGCACAAGAAAGAGACAAACTTTGTTTGGAGAAAGTCTTTGGTTGTTTAAAGTAGGTACTTTTTTCAGTTGACTCTATTGCCTACTACTCTATGCCTGCTTGAAAAATGTGGTCAATCTAAAACTCAAAGGTGACTGACTGACTAGTGACATATCAATTAGTAATTCATTCATTTCAATTATTTTTGTAATAAAAACCATTAATTTTTTTTTACGGGATAGGAGGGCAAACGAGCAGGCGTGTCACCTGATGGTAAGCAACTAACGCCGCCCATGGACACCAGCAGCACATATAGTGTTACTGTTGCGTTGCCGACCTTTAAGGGAAGAGGATAGGAAAGGATGGGGAAGGGGGTGGGCCTCCGGGTACCTCTCTCACCGAACGAAACGCGGCATGAGCCACTTTAGTCGGTCTTCTGAGGGTTCGTGGTATTTCACCGGTCGAACCGGCCCATTCATGCAGTGAACTGTTTGGCTCTACCATT
The DNA here is from genome assembly GCA_905147225.2 of Euproctis similis. NCBI lineage: Eukaryota > Metazoa > Arthropoda > Insecta > Lepidoptera > Erebidae > Euproctis > Euproctis similis. Next base: position 22,988,830 of record LR990106.1, read on the forward strand.
ATTGTAAAATTATTGTGAACAACTTCCTCAAGCTCTAAAACAGAACTTTGACGGCTTATTTATAAATAAACAACAATAAACAACACCTTGAATGTGATTTTTATTCCTATTTGCCCATTTCAGACAGGCTACAGTTTGGAAGCCCGCCTTCAATAAAATATTTTCAGACAAAATTTACTGCCGTTTTAGGTTTCCAAAAGACTTTAAAAGACAAACAGTTATACAGTTTATTGTCTTACTTTTGTGTGACTTATTCTCGGCTTTGCCACAAACAAGTATTAGGTAAGATATTTTTATGTCTTTCATTCATATTGAATAAATCATTGTTACAGTCTTGAGTTTTAATATCTCAATGTAAGTCAGCGTAAAAATTATAAAATATAGTCGGCTAAATTGTTGTTCATCATTATCAACCTATCTCCATCCACTGTTGGATATAGGTCTCTCATTTGGCATGCCAGCCACTTGGCGTATATCGTCGCCCCACCTAGCCTGAGGGCGCCCCACACTACCTTTTCCGAGACGCGGTCTCCACACACAGCACGTTTCCACCATCGGGAATCAGATGTGTGACAAATGCGACCTGCCCACTGCCACACAAGCTTGCTTATTCTTTGGGCTATATCGATGACTTTAGTAATCTGTAGTATGTCTTCATTTCTAATTCTATTCTTCAGAGAAACTCCTAACAAAGCCCTTTCCATAGCCCGCTGAGCGACTTTAAATTGGTGGATCAGTCGCACTGTCAGTGTCACCGTCTGGACTCCGTAAGTTATAACGGGTGGTACGCACTCGTTTAACACATTAGTCTTAAGGCTTTGCGGGAAGGATGATATGATAGTTTCCCAAATGCTGCCCAACACTGCTGTATCCCACTTGGGGCTTCTGGACTTGTAATATCTGTCCGAGGTGTATGAACAACCTCGAAAGGTATCAAATCTAGCAGAATTGGCTCTAGCTGTCTGTCCCCTTATATCTCTGAAACTACGCAACAGATTTTGATAACTAGGGTATCAACGGAATGGTTTGCATGTTATTATGGCATGTGTGTTATATATGTATACCAAAGGAAAAGTGAGAATTTTCGAGATCAGCACTTTAATTGTAAACGATGTAAAAATTACCTTTGATGCGGAACAAAGTTCGCCGGGTCAGCTAGTCAATAAAATACAACGAATTTTGTACAATACCCTGTGAAATAGAAATTTTGGAAAATACTACAAAACGCGACAGTATAACTCTTTCACTCTCCCGCCAAAATAGCCATATTGCTTTTTTTTTTCTTTTATAACATGCGTCATTCAAAAACGTATCGTGTATGTAGTTTTTAATTATTACCTAGTAATTATTCAATTTTAAAATAATTTTCTATTCTATTTCAACAATTTTTTGTTTTTGTACATATCGTTTCTTTACTTTGAACTTTTAAATTTTATACTTAGTGTTTCGTTTGATGTGTTAGCTTGTTATTTTATTTTTATAACAACTTCACGCCTTCTACCCGAAGGTGTAAGCAGTGGCTGTTAAGAATCGATTCAAGGAGTTTTAAGTTCCGGCGGAACCTATTATAGATAGCTATCACACATAACATCCGAACAGAGTTTCAAAAAGCCATCAGTATGAGTCGGGATTGAAACTGACCATGATGATGTTCAAACGCTGGATGCTTCACCACTGGACCACAGACCACCGTTTTAGCTTGTCTCGTGCATGACATTAAAACAACTTTTGTCTCGTGCATTTTTTATTAAATATTTATATCAGCTATTCCTTTTATTGCTATTGTTTCATGTCCATTCGTGCTCACCTGCTTTTTAATACGCTTTTATTAGCTTCACCTGTTTTATGTATGTATTTAATCAAACTTTTTGAGCTTGATGTTTTCCTACTTTAACTAATCCGATTTTATTAAAACTTTTTATTAAGTTATGCCGCAGATTATCATTAGATATTTTCCACTAAACACTGAGTGTGGAAATACATCTTTTATTTTAATGTACAATATATATGCCCATATTTTAATTCTATCTGTTATATCTTCTTCTTATTACTAACAATTGTTATTTGGTGGACACATACTGAGAGTTATTTTTATGGTATGATATAATTTTGAAGGCTCCTAACATCAAATCGCTTCACTCTCTGCCTACCCCGCAAGGGATTTGGTGTGTAGTTATATGTATATTGTTCTGTTAGACCTTTTTACTGACACATTTTTTTCATAATAATTACACGTTAATGACACAAAACGCAAGCGGCAAGTTAAGATCAATCAATCTCTAAAAAGTGGAGAGAGAAATATATATATATTCCCCTGTCCAGTAAAGACACAAAAATTCAAAAACAAATCTCTAGCAATCATCATCACTAGGTTTTAAAACAGACTTTAAAATTTATGACAATTTAACATAATTTAAGTCTCGGTGGTCCAGTGGTAGGGCTTCTGATCCAGAGGTCGAAGTTCGAATCTTGACACTGGCTCACACCAATGACTTTTCGAAATTGTTTTCGGAAGTTAAGTGTGATAAATATCGATGACTGAAAAGTTTGTGCCCGGTATGGCAATAGGTTCGCCACCTATTACATTTGGGACGTAAACATAACGGTGAGACGAGGCTTAACAGCCGCTGCTTACACCTTCGGGTAACAAAAGGCGTGAAAGTGAAAGTTTGTATTTATTTTTTTGTAAATCGTAAATACTTATTTCTACTTTGAAACCATATATCCCTTATTATTTATTTGCCAAATCGAATTATGCTGACACATTGTTTGTTTCCATGTAGACATTGGCATTTAAGATTCAGCCTGTTCGAAATGGTAGTATAAAAAAAATGGTAGTATTGCATCATCGTCTAAATAAAACTGCTAATGATATGTCCTTTGTATATGGTAGATGTACTTAGGTGTATTCATTCGTTTTCCTTACAAACATATTTAGCTAAAAGCATCGACTCCCTTTTATAACTTATTTATACTGCATTACTATCTTACGAACAAATTTAACAACTGAAATGGATATCGGCAGGACATTTATTAGTAAGTAATGCAGAAAAGAGGACGAATGAAGTGACGGAATGGTGACCAAGACATAAAAAGAGAAGTAAAGGTAAGCAACACCGTAGGTGGGAGAATGACGTCAAAGAGGTGGCAGGAACGTGTTCTATCGCCAAGCACAGACAGCTGTTGAGCGTATTTGGGGAGGCCTATGCGAATGCGAGACTATCAAAAGTCACTGGTCTCCGAAAGAAACATGTTATGTAATTATTGTTATATGGATTGATTATTAATAAAGGCTTTATTTATTTATTTATTATATTTATCTGGCAAGGAGTTTCATTTAATAATATGTAAATATCAAAAATTGTCTGTTGCGCCGCCCTACCGTGTCACCCCATTTCTTCACTTACGTGTCATAAGAAACGACCAAAGGAGTTGAACTGATGCTGACCGTCTCTCTTATCATGTTTCGACTTCGACTTCTAGTTCAAGACGTCACCAAGTAGAACCCTAGTTTTGTGATGAATCCAGTGGGTTTTCCGAAAATTCTGTGTTAAAGACTGGTGACCGAAATATGCCCGTTATTACTTATGAGGTCTTCTTCAAAATGGCGGGTGTTATGGACGTAGGATGACAAGTAAAAAATCAAACAAATAAACAAAATTGCATTGAAATTCATTAGCAACTACTTAAAACTATTCACACAAAAATAACACATCCATATTTATATATGTGTATTGTCTTTATAGTAGTTCTTCTTCTTCTTTCGTTATTGGCGACTATGACCTTACTAGTCACTTTTGGCCAATAATAAACATTTAGAGTAGTTGATACGGTGTAAGCGTCATGATGGAAAACAAACAGCGTTACTGTCACATTTCTAACGAGCACCGATATTAGTCTTTTAGGAATGCTATTGAATGAATAGTTTGATGAACATTCAGTGTGTCTGGTAAATGGTTGCCACGACGCTACGTGTCGGGCGATAATTAATATTATGAAATTAATATGAAAAAAAAAAAATAAATAATCTGAAGCTTTATATTTTGACAAAAATAGATGATCATTTTACCCACCTTCAGTTTGCCGTACCTGTCAAAGTCACTATAACCGAAAATTCATAGTTGCCCATCGTTCTTACCTGTGTTGGGAGTTTAATCTGACACACTTTTAGTTTTTTTTGAAAATTTCTAAGGTTTGGGGTTTTCGATCTCTTACTCTATTAAAAGGGACAGTCACTGCTTGGGATTAAAATATTTCCAGATTTTGTATGTCGTTAGTAGCTAAATACTTGTCTCATATCTGAATACATATTTCAGGCATCGATAGAAATACAAAACCTTATAATTACTGTAAAATTAAAAAGCTTTTTACTACTTTTCAATTAGTGCTATAGTTATGGACTAGTTTAGTTTTTTAAGTCATTTTTCTGTGCATCCATACTACTAACGCCATCTAGTTACTGTTTAATACATTAACCAGATTATGTTCAGTGTTCATCTTTATACTGGTTTATCTCATAAACAGACTCTTGTTTCATTAATTAATAATAATATATAATAATATCTTGGACACAATACACACAGCGCCCTCTAGTTCCAAGCTAAGCAACTAAATGCTTGTGTTATGGATACTAGATAACGGATATTGATACATATATACTTTTCTTTTGTACAATACATACTTATAATACATAGAAAAACAACGAGACGCCACACAAATATTCATGTTTGTCACAAATATTTGTGCTCGGATGGGAATCGAACCCCCGACCTCATTGCTGCAGTCGGTAGTTTTACCAATGCGCCACGAGGCCCGTCGTTGCGCATTGACTTTAGTCAAAGGTTATTTGTAAATGTAGTTATTAATACAATAAATAAATTGATCAAACATTTGATAATGTCTACCTACGTCATTCTCGTTTATGTGGCCTGACAGATTTGGTCACGAAGTCCGAACGGTCTAGGTTTTTCCATAGTATTAATGTACACAATAATAAACTGAGAGCCTAGTTCTCTTTTCTACTACTGGTTGCGCTAGAGTTTAGGACGTACCGATGATTACGTAGGTACGTACGTACGATAATTATTATTACACGTTAACAGGCGTTGAAATATTAAAACTAAAAAATCACGAACAATTTCTAAATTACATTAACTCGTTTTCAGTATTAAACAGAGAGCTGTCAACAGCAACAACTTCCCGCGTCGATCTAAACGAGTGCTTTTTTAAAAGTAGCGCCCTCTATCGACGAAAAATCTTTCCCTTAAATTCAGACCATTCGTTCAACATTACGTACGGACTCCTGTGTTGATTTTGGTCATGATCGGGAAAAATTAAATTCGAATACAATTTATTTAAATTTTCTTCTAAAGGGGCGTGTTCCAGTCAACCTAGTTTAAGTTGTTGTTCCTTAATAGCATTTGTTAAATGTTTTTTTTTATATCAATAATATCAGTTTTTTTTATAGATAAATAGATGATTTTGAGCTTAATTCTTCCATGTTTGTACTATGTTACTTAACATAATATTGTACTTTTGACAACAATTAGAACCTTGACGTGATTGATGGACAGTACGTAAGGAGTGTTGGACATAAAGGATTAAGTATAGGTTACTACGTGAATAATGAAATTGCAAAAATAATTTGTAACTTAAACGATGACTTTTAATACACCATCCAGTATTACATCTTTTTTTTTGTACAAAAAACAACGTATCTCATCAAGTATACAACGTTATATTTTAAATTCGATCTTATGTGAACAATTTTTATCATTTTACTAGCAGAATACGATTTTTTATTGAGAAAAAAAAAATATATAAAACCAAATTGTGAACCAAACTTCTTTGAGTTAGCAATCAGTAAATGCTATGCACTCTCTCTTGATTCTATGTAATTATAAATCTAGACTAATGAATTCCGATGAGGGTAAATATGGGGTAAATACAACGATTGTATTAAACGGTACACTATATCCCGATATTTTTTGGTTGCGTTTTGACCCTGAGTATGAGGCTGCAAGTGTTCATATGAATTAATTATATTATTGTCTTTGGCCATTGACGGTGATGTGATATATTTCAAAAAACCTCTTCAAAACCCTTTTCAAACGGTGATTAATAGGTGTATAAAAGATTGGCAATACACCGTGATGCGATTACGCTTGTTTCCTACTCTCATAGTTTGCAATTTTAATATGAACATAATATCTTAAATTCTAGATTTGTAACTAAATTATCGTATTCTGCTCGTGCAAGGATAATTAATAATAATACGTTAAAATTATTAAAAAAAAGAAACTATACAATATAAAAAATTACGTATAACGAGATCTTTTTAAATTGGGAGACTAAATTTATACATTTTCCAAGTTTTTTATTATAATAAACGAACACAAATTTACGTACAGTTACTTACAAGCTGCTGGTTAACAGAGTATTATAAAAAAATATCGTGAAGAATTATTAATAAAGTATTCAAACACAAAAACAGTAATGAATAGTTTAAACTATTCATTAACAAAAATTAACTAGGCCTCATCAAAGTACGTAATGCTACGTACAAACATTCTTTACCAATTAATATAGGTAATACAATTTTTTTAAAGTCTCGTCAAAAAATCTGCACCTTGTATATAATGCAAATAATGTAATTTGCGAATTATCACGTAACAATATAAGTTTCATTTGACAAACCTTGTCAAACAATGTCAAGTAAAGAGTTCAATGTAAAACGTAATTTATATCTCAAATGCAAACTTGTAATAACCTTACACTCTGTTACTAAAGAATATTTATTAACCACGCAACATGTCAATTACATTTAAAAAAAACACACATTTGAAAAGAAATACGTTAATAAAAAGAAAAATGAATGACAAGTGAGTTTCACTGACACTTGACAGATGTAATGTCTTCGTGTTTTGAGTTTGACAGATTATGTCGCGTTCTATTATTCAAATTTTATCCTAGCTTTTCCAAAATACGGTCTACAGATCACAGAGTTCTAGGTTATCTAAAAAACGTTAGCACAAAAGTTAAAAACAATAAAGGAATTCCAAACGAGTAGTGCCTTAATTCTTTTTTTCTTTAAAGTTCTCACAAATCGCAAGTTTCTCTACCCAAAAATTATTGCCCTGACCTGCCTTTCGACCGAATAGTCTTGCCTCTGATTTTAATTATAAGAATACTAAAACAACTTGTCAACCATTTTTTAAATCGATCCGATGATACAAAATTATTATTTCTACATTCTACATAGTATTAGGCCTAAATCGGTAATGAACTGATAGATTTCCCACACCACAGGAAATATCTCAGGTACATATAAATTTTCTGTTTATTTAACTATTAGACAAGTGTTAATTGGTACAGTCTAGTCAATGATTTTGATGCATGCGCATTCCTTCACGTTGAAATGCCTCTACCGAAACGGGCTCAAATATTGGAACTTTATTCGTTGGAATGTAAAACTATTTTGTGATTCACCTCCATGAAAGAATTAGTTTCACACTAAAATATGTAACTAGAATATAGACGACTGATATAGTTTTATTTTGCTGTTTTTGTTTACTTGCTGCTTCCTTTAGACTGTAAACATTTTCTATTTTTCATTTTATTGAATTGACATTATTAGCAGAATTATTAAAGTATACGAAATCTCAACCCAAGTAATGCAATTTTAGCATAATAAATAGATTTCTTTTACTTCCCACCGTTTTGAATACATAATATAAGAAATATACATCATAGGCCATGGCACATGTCAGGAAAAATGTACTAATATTCATCACTGACAGCGCAACCGTGTATATTAGATTTTCAGGATATTTACATTTCAACACATGCACAATAACTATGTAAAAGTTGACACTTTGAAGCGCTTTTTACGCACACATATAATACGTCACTCAACACACGTTAACAACCCATTTTTCGTCTCATTGTTGGGTGACTATTGCCGATCTTATATCTATGTCATAGACAAAAATGTAAACCTTCCTGAGTGCAGACTGTGACCCATTTTTTTTTTTAATTGCCTTGTTTATGATGCAAAGGGAATAAGTAGTGTGCGGCTCCGTCGCGGCGTCGCAATAATAAATGATATCAATTGATCACATCATAGGATTGCGTCATAAGAAATAAGCACGAGTTTGGCAAAAATAACGCCATTTTATCGAACGACGAGAATATTTTGATATCAATAAAATACTTTATTCTTTGCTATATGTATTTTAATACTCGAATACAGTTTCCGATCGAATAGCGAATAGAATTTTGCTTATTATTTGACTTTTTTTTTAAATATTTGTACTACAGTTTACATTTTGATAAATATGAATTTTCAATTTTCAATTGGCAATCACAAGGTAAGTAAATACCTTACTGTAGGTAATTAAGTATACGCAAGTATATAACAAATCTCATAATAATAAAATAGACATGTTGCTTCTATGATAGAAAAATAAATTAATAAATATTATTAGGTATACATAAATTAATAAATTGGATTCAGTACGAGAAACATTTGTATTTGAGGAATTAATTTTAAAAAACAATGATACGGCTTTAAACTTTAACAATCATGATTGCAAGGAAATGATTCATTGACGAGCCAAAATTGGTCGTAAACATTTACGACTTCTTATTCTTAGTTTTATTCTGCGAATAAAAATTTCGAAAGAAAACATTTAGAACGCTTTATTTTATTTTGTGCTGATATAGTAATTCGTATTATTTGTTTTACATGATGTTTTGTATATATAACAACAAAATATATTTAGTCACCCAAATTGTTCTGAAATCACTAAAATTATTTCTATTTAGTAATAAAAAAATTGAAAATAAAAGTATTTTAACAGTTTGTATAACCACCTACATTTTCACATAAGATCGAATTAAAAATAATAATAATAACTAGGAATAATAATGGCTAAGTATGTCTATCTAATGGAGCAAAACATTTTTTGGGTAAACCAGACCTTTTTAAAAATCACACAATCCTTCCTCGCCGTTTGACTTAAGACCACAGAGTAAGTAACACAAGAACACAATAATACAGAAACAACGTTCAAAAAGGCCTAGCTCAACACCGCGACTAGGCATTAGGGCCGCTTTCTTAAAACATAACCACAGAATTTTATAATTTTATGTTAAATCAATGGGAAATCAACATTTATACAACAAATAACTGTAATAACGAACCACGATGTGAACAGAAAATACAGAAGAAAGCGGACCTATGTCCTGAACAATAATTCGTTTAATAATATCATTAAAATTGGTTAAATTTATTCACAGTTCAGAGTACTTCAAGAGTATACATACATACAACCTTGGCGCTCCTTCACTTCAACATGGCCGTCGCACTCACACATACACACACACACACGCATACATTCAAATGTACAGACACTAACTAGTGTGTGTGTGGTCACCGCACATGCCACAAACCGAGGTTAAGTACACTAAGGCGAGGCAACTTCACGATATGATCCAAACCTTGTGGTGTAATACACGTACAACCGTATAAGTCTATCGCTTTCAAGTTACGAAGACCGTCGCCTAAAGCCCGAAGGCCTCTGTCTGTGACCATTATGCATTGTCCTATATTTAGTGTTTCTAGCTGCGACAGTCTAGCGACCCTCTCCAAGCCTTCATCAGTCAGTCGACAAGCACTCAGCGATAAGGAGCGTAGGCCGGACAGTCCCAAAGTTGCGTGGGAAAGTGCTTCATCGCCTACTTTATCGCAAAACGACACATCCAAGGCTCTCAGTCTGCCGCTCTCTGCGAGGTGTGCCACCCCCGCATCTGATACTCCATCGCATGCCCTGAGATTTATGTCTTCCAGATGTGGTAATCGCGCTAAATGTCTCAATCCTGCGTCTGTTACAGCCACGCAGAATGACAGATTGATCGACTTTAATTTAGGAAGACCAGTAGCGGTGTGTTTCAAAGCCTCATCGGTCAATCTCTGACAATCTTGTAGTCCTAAGTGCTCCAGTTCCGGGGTCCCTCTCGCCTCCCCACCGCCACATAAATGAGCTATTCCTGCGTCATTGACATGCCAGCATGACCTCAAGTTTAGACGACGCAATTTCTTAAGTCCCCATGCAATTAGTAACAAACCAGTATCTGTAATATTGCAACAACCCCCAAGCTCTAACTCCTCTAAGTTTTTTAGTGATTGCGCTATTCTACCGAGCGATGAATCAGTTACTTGCTTACATAATGAGAGATCTAATCTCTTCAAAGCAGGTAACTCCGCGGCGAAGGCGCTCGCTAGAGCGGCATCCGTTACACTGTAGCATCCGCTCAGAGATAACGACTCGAGTCCGGGTAAAGATGCGACCGCGTCTCTCAGTCCCCTCCGGAGAGACAGCACTTGTAATTTCCGCACTCCCCTTCTAGCTAACGATGAAAATAAAACAGGTGCGGGACGCCTCAGATGAAGCGCTGCTTCCACTCCTCGCCACACAGATCGTCGATCAGCTGCATCCCTCCAAGCGCGACAAACTTGAGCAGCCCGGCCCCTATCTCTGACCGGCAATCTCTCAAATATCAGCGCGAGCAGTTCCGGGTATAACCTCGAGATGTGTGTTCCTTGAGGCTCGGGCAACTCGGGCACGTGAGGCGCAGACAAATGTGGCCGATGTAATCTGTAAGGCGCACTGCGTTGTTTCCTTCTGTTCGTAGTGGTCTCCCTCAGCTCGGTGAGGCCGAGCCGGTCGTCCCGCCAGGACATCACTTCTTCCGTCCACGCACTCATAACGGCGACACTGCACACTATAACATGTCACGATGCATCGGACCGGTTCTCGGTGAAACTCGTGTGGCGTGATATGAGCGTGGCGCACACCCGTACCGTATGAGCGCTTCTCGTGAACTGACGTGCGGCGGTGCGGAGAGAGTGGCAGCGGCCCCCTCCCGAGCGCGCACCCCTTGCCCCGCGACCGCCCGAGCGCGGCTATTGGTCGCGGTCGGCGGCACGTGACGCGCGTCGTATCGATTCGAAGGCTCTGCGGCGGCATTTTTAAGTTGGCGGGCTGAGAGCCCGCCTTCACCCCGCGCGGCTCCCTGCACCCGGGCCATATACCAAGCCACCCGCAGATAGGTTAAATTAAAAGTAAAGTTAAAATGACATTGAAAGTTTTATTCCAGGTTACAGAATTACTACGCAATAATAATAACCAAAGTCTTTGACCAGTGCGTCTTACCGGTAATGACCTACGGTGCCGTGGACACTCACGGTGGGGCTAGTCCACAAATTTAAAGTCGCTCAGCGAGCTATGGAGCGAGCTATGCTTGAGGCATCTCTGAAAGATAAACTCAGAAATGAGTATATCCGCCAGGGAACGGGGGTAACCGACATAGCTCGTAGAATAAGCTCGCTGAAGTGGCAATGGGCTGGTCATGTCTGCCGAAGGACCGATGGTAGATGGAGTAAGAAGGTCATAGAGTGGAGACCACGTCTTGGTAAACGTAGCGTAGGACGCCCACCAGCCCGATGGTCAGACGACCTCAGAAAGGCTGCTGGAAAAGACTGGATGCGGAAGGCAGAGAATCGGATGTTGTGGCGCACATTGGGAGAGGCCTATGTCCATCAGTGGACTGCAATAGGCTGATGATGATGATGGTGATGAATAATCTTGTTGACATAAATGAATTTTGGCAGCAAGCCACATAATATTTTTGTCCCGCTAACATAAATCATTCATACAGCAGTTCACCAAATTTAGTAGGTACAGTATGAAAAACACAATGTTGAAACGTACATAAAATGTCCCTAAAGTTAGAAATAAATAATTATCACTTATGGTGCTATTCTGATATGTCTGCAAGCACTGTAATACAAAGAAGATATCAATTTAGCACTGTACTGTAAGGCTCAGGTCCTAACACGCTTATCTAATTGAATTACTTTTTTTACTGTTTATTGAAAACGAATTTTACTTTACTGTACCTCTTTTACGGGAGGAAATGCTTTATGCAGGGGGTAGTGTGGGACTCCCAAAGCAGTAAGTTGCAATCCGATCCTAGGGCTACCCACTAAAACTCGCGGCGGCCTTCCTCCGGCTTTTGGGTGATCCAGGACAGTGCTTCAGCCCTTCTGTCATCGATATTTACTTCACATAATTTCCGAAAAGAATTTCGAAAAGTCACTTTTACTTGAAAGTGGCACAAAGTTGGCACAAGTTTTCTATTCAAAGAGAAATAATATTGTTTAAATGGTAGTTGTAGTTAAAATTTTAATATTAAGGTGAATTAACAGTGAATTCGTCACCACTATTTTTCTTACGCCCGCATCGTCTCAAAGGCGTCCTTCAAACAGAGTCAGTCAACGTGAGAATATTTCATAGTTATAACATATTTACTCAGTATATCAGTAAATACATGCAGCTTTTGTTAGTATTATTCTATAGTTCAAATTCAATAAAAATCATTACACAGTATTAAATAAAGTCGCTTTCCGCTGTCTGTCCACTTATATGCTTGGATCTTAATACTGAATTTTAATACGGTTTTTTTTAATAGATAGACGGTGTCAACGGGGTGGTTTTTAGCTATAATGCATGTATGATAAAGTAAAGAATCCAAAATTTACGCTCGCCGGGTTTGCTAAATATATTATGCTAAATATTATTATATAATATATAAGCTAAATACCTACATTAATATTATCATCATCAATAATAAATGACACACAGGTGCAGAATTATAATCCAGCTCATTTCATTTCCTTCTCTTCTACTACCAGCTACTTCCTACAAGAACAACTTCTTCAAATTGCCAAACTTGATAAATGCACAATGCAATATAGCGCACAATGATTTCATCTGAAATGTCGTATTTTCGTCGTCCTCCTAGAGGCATCAAGGTTTTAGACATTAAAACTGTTAGCGAAATGTAAAAATCTTTGAACACAGTGATAAGGCGGCAAAACAAGTCGGCGCGGCGCGACGTATATTTTCGTTCGCGCTGCACTTGCCGACTACCAGCGACTACTTTCCGATGAGCTCTGTCAACAGAAATGCCATTCCTTAACTTGATATTCACAAGAAGCTCGAATTGTTGTGACACGGACCAAAGAGAACTGGTTTTTTGATAACACCAGCCAACTATTACAAGGGCGACCGGTTGCGAGCGTTCCAAATATGAATTTCGAATTGAAACGTGTTCCAGAATGAAACTCGATCGAGTTGGCGCGGGACCGTTTAGAAAATTAATTCATAGACAGATTTTTTTTAATAATTCAGAACAGTTCAGTTGAATAAATGATAACAATGACATTATGAATTTGAAATTAGAATATTTATTAGGCATTTATATTTATTTTTTGGCATACAATAATAATTTCTAGTTTAAGTGAGTATTATCCATATAAAGTAAAAATAGTACAATACTATTTTTTATAATTTGTCTCTATGATGACAATAAATGCAATGGAATCTGTTTTGTAAATATATTTTGAATAAAGAAATACTTAAGCATCATTTTTTTTCCTCTTTTGGTCGGTTCAAAAAGTCTTCTGTAAGTTCTAAACTGTTTCTGGACTTTTATAGAGTCCTGATAAATAAGGTGAATGAATATAAATTTTACTGTTTCACCTTTATGCCTTTTCGGTCCCATGCATGCAGATTTCACTTTTTTTCCAGAATTTGGAATTTAATCCCGTATGAAATCACGTCCATTATATAATAATATGTTTATTTTAGTTCAATCAATAAATATTCATTAAACCTGAATGAATACAAATATTGCAACACTGTCCGCGACCTGAATTGCCCTAATTTTTACAAGTTAAAATAACAGTTTTTTAAATTCAATTGTGGCAACCCTACGATGTATGATTCAGTATTACAATGAGTGTCAAAGAACTTAAAATTACGAGTGGACTTTTTTTTAACGACGGCAAACTAAGTACTCATTTACATAATCACATGAGAATGACAAATTTTATTTATTAAAGTAAAAACAACAAACTTTTCTTATTACTTATCAATACAAACACTGTATGGTAACTACACAGACGTTTCTCTGTGGTAAAATTAAATCTGCTTCAAAACAAACATTACTGCTCAAATTAAAGGAGAATTGTCAAATCAGTCAAATTAAATGTCTAGTGTAAGTGTCACGCCTTTTTCTACCCGAATCCTATCCTATCTTTTAGGTATAAACCACAATGAACACAACCACGTTTATCCTTCTGGGGCGAAACAAAGTTCGCCGGATCAATCAGTTATTCATAAATAACAACACAATATTTAGGTTAGAACAGCTGATAGGTAGGTACGCGTTGTTTCCTGCGAATGTTTTATCACGACGACGATTCGTCGGCAATTTTTGTGATAACACACGAACATAATTTTGCTATCAAAATTGACTTTAAATAACCCATATTACATGAATTATGTGGTGGTAGAGTTCGTTCACATATCCACAGTTTTATAATAACTACTTCTCGCCACGTCTAACGTTTTTTTTAGTGTCCGACCGAAAGTTCGGTTACGCTTTCGGCCAAAAATCAAATTTGATCGGAAGTTTCTATCTTTCGTTTATGTTTCTTGATGGCCCATTCATGCAGCGAACTGTAAGACTCTACCACTGTTAAATAAAAATTATGAAACAAAAACAATTACCTATTCAATTTTTTACCGATTTGTAACGATTCGGCGAATAGAGGCGCTGCCTACACCTTAGCAAAGAAAAAGGCGTGGAGGTATGTTGTTGATTGTAACAAACTTAATACATATACCCATTGTTTTTATTTCATGTTCTAATTAATGCAAAATAATGGGGAAAATATTAAAATTTGATATGTATTTTAGTATTTTAAGGTATGTTCAATTAAGCACGTGAGTTTCGGTTTCCTTTTTTATAAGTAGGTAACTACAAATTCGATTTTGATGGTCATAAAATCTGAAAATTGTAAATTCTTCAAAAGCAAAAGAAGTCGCAAAACTTAGTTTTAGTTGAATAACAGTCGATGTTTGCTTCTCGATCATCTAAAACAATTTGTTTGGTTGCATAAGCTAATCTCAGGAACTACAACTTACTGGACAAAGTTGAAGTAATGTATGGTGTTTTTTTTTTAATTTATTGAAAAACTACTAAGTATTTGACGTTATTAATGTATTTTCCAAGGTAAACTTTTAAGTCTCTTACTTTAAAGTCTCGGTGGCGCAGTGGGCGAGCGCACGGCCTCTGATCCAGAGGTCCCGGGGTTCGATTCCAGACACTGGCTCACACCAATGACTTTTCGAAATTGTTTTCGGAAGTTATGTGTGATAAATACCGATGACTGACAAACTTTGTGCCCGGTATGGCAATAGGTTCGCCACCTATTCCATTTGGGACGTAAACATAACGGCGAGACGAGGCTTAACGGCCGCTGCCTACACCTTCGGGTAACAAAAGGCGTGAAGTTATGTTATGTTATGTAACTTTTGTACAATAGGTACCTACTTCTTATCACTAAATTAAATTAGAATACAAAAATTGTATTTACGTAGGATAGTACATATATACATAACTTCACGCCTTTTTCTACCCGAAGGTGTAGGCAGCGGCTGTTAAGCCTCGTCTCGCCGTTATGTTTACGTCCCTAATGGCACATACCGGGCACAAAGTTGTCAGTCATCGATATTTATCACACGTAACTTCCGAAAATTTCGAAAAGTCATTGGTGTGTGCCAGGATTTGAACCAACTACTTCTTGAATCAGAAGCGGGGTGCTAGCCACTGCGCCACCGAGATTCGGGTAGTAATTTCCACTAAAAGTGAAATATTTGTAATTTAAAGTGGAATAAGTAAAAAACTGTTATTTACAATTTTACAATCTTTTACTCTGAAAAATTCCAAGAAATAATTTAGTTTAATACGAATGTTTTGACATCTCATAAAGTCGGCACATCACTTATTTTATTAAACAATATTTATAGATTCATACACTCGTACAAAAATATAATGATTTGTGTATTGTGAAAAAACAACAGCCAGAGATATCTGCCTGTATCCGACAATACATTATTTTAACAGAAATTAAAAACATCCTTGCCTTTTAAAATTCTGTGTATTTTTTTTTTTCCTTTTCATATTACCTACCGGCATAACTGGCCTTCGGCGGTAGTTTGCACCGACCTTAACCCTAAGGCCTCTCACGAATAAAATAAGCCATAAAGTTACAAAACTTTTTTTTTACGATAGCCGTAGATGCTGTCATTTTTTGTTACCTGCCTACCTGGGTTTTTGCCTTTTGGTAAGTTGTCTACAACAAGCGCCAAATATTTTTTTGTGGTGTAAATTTAACAAGAATATCATTCACACACATCATTTACACATTCTACATTATATTTAGGAATGGCAAGTAGTTTGGTGTAAAAAATCGTAATTTTTGTAGGTTTTTCTGTATTAATGTTTACGTTTGCTTACGATACGTGTTGTCAAGTGAGTTGTTTAAACATAGCACAATATTGTTGGTTGTTGTTGGTAATGTGAATGTAAAAAATCATTTAATATTAAAATAGATGTATAGGTGGCCATCTAGTAGTCACTAGAAACAATATAAGTGAGTTAATGAGTGTTAGTGACTAGTTGTTAGTGACATCTAGTGTTGAATAGATTACACTTACTATTTTTTATTTAATGCAGTGAAACAGCTCAGTAGTTCACAGGCGATCAGGTAGAGGGCGCTATTAGTAAAATAATGTAAAATGGTCCTTATTTTTTAAACTAAATGCATATTTACATTAGGGAACCCGACAGATGTTGACAAATAAAGTGAGAAATAAAATACAAATAATAGAATAATTTAATTATTCTTTATATTAAAACAACCTTATTTTTTCTAAAAACAATTCGTGTTATTGGATAGTTTCTTTAATTTTATCCTAAGCATTTTGACCAATTTTGGACTCTTGAAGAACGGTAACGCAACACGGTGTTCCTGAGCGGTGAGTGTAAGCTTACCATCAGGTGACCCACTTGCTCGTTGGCCTCCAATCCCATAAACAAAACGAACCGCCCTTCAGGCACAGTATTATTGTAACTATTTTCTTATTTATTATATATCCTTTATAAGAATATTCCTATACAAACGATATATAATTAAAAACTCAAAATTAAGTTTTACTTACTATCATCGGGTACAATTTTAATAGTAAGTAGCACTATTGTAATTACACTTATAATATAGTATTATTATGCTTGTCGGTCTATTCTAACCTTAAGATATGTTAATTTCGTGTTAGTTGCTTGTTAGTGATTGTTGAATTATGTGTTTTTACGACTTTTATATAGATGGCGCCAGTAGTGTAGAACCTCCAGAGCTTATTAACTGACTTAATTTAGATGTAATTATATTGAATATAACTTAATTTATAATGACAATAGATGGCGTCTATGTGTAATCTCAACATAACAGATTTCCGAGACTACTTACTAGGTATGGTATTAATAATATTTCGATACCTCCCACGTAAGTTGTTGTGGCCGTCCTCGACACCTACATCCTTCCGCTTTCGCATTGTATATTTGCTTAATCAATCTTTTTTTCCCTTTTTTATGAGACATAGGGGCAAACAAGCGTGCGGGTCACCTAATAGAAAGTGCCCACCACTTCATAGACATCCGCAATCAGCGTTGTCGGCCTTTTAGGTGAGAGTATGGTCGTTTCTTGAAGGTCCCTAAGTCGTATCGGTCCGAGAATATCTCTGCCGGTCACTTGGTTAGCGTGGTAATGTTCGCGCGACGTACGATGGCGGAAAACAGCGGGTGGTATTAGTCCGAACATTCCTGGGAACACTCTCCGTGGTAGAGTCGATATAGGACACATAAAGAGGCAATATGTATAATAAATATATAATCAATATTGTATCATCCATTCTAAAAAACGGTTGTCGATAGCAAGGGATAGAATGGCCTCTCATACTCCCGATATCCCGTCACATTCATATCAACGACATTATCCGTCATTCTCTAGTCTCTTGCTTTAGCGAAAAATCTAAAGCAGCACACATACAAAAACCTTGTAGTCGGTTATGCTGTTGAGCCGTTTGGGGTTGAGTCTTGGGACATGGGGTCCGAGCGCTCGTGCACTCTATAAAGATCTTGCAAAGAGAGTGATCCAGGCCTCTCCCGACCAGAGGCTGATCTATTTGTCGCACGGATATTTAGGATTGCCGTTTATCGTGGCAATGCGGCCAGTCTTCTGGGCACGCTGCCCGTAGGCGGCTAGTCTTTTAATTATAAAAATATACTTGCTCTTATTATTGTAAATAAATCATCCAAATATGAAACGGTAAATTAATATACATACACTAGCTGACCCGGCGAACGTTGTTCCGCATCAAAAGTATTACCTGCTGTCCAGCTATGTTAATACTGCAATATCTTTGAAAATATTTGTTCAAATTGCATGCTGTAAAGGGAATGATCATCTATATAATATGCACAATCTATTTGAGACACTTAATTGGAAAAAAAATTAATACTGTAATGTTTAAAATCGCTTCGTAAATAGGCCGTTGTTTCACGTAAAAAGTAAAAAAAATAAAAATGGTCATTGTGGGTTATCCTTAAGAGATAGAAATATGCCCTCGCGGACTTTTTTGTAGACCTTTTATAGGTGTATAATAATGTAGTATATTGTTTTTATTTATCACTTAGAGTTCAGGCAGCGTTTGCGATTAAAGTCCTAAATCTTGAAAATTATCCCTTTTTTTTACTTTACTATACATGAATTATAGATCAAAACTACCCCGTTGACACCTTCTAACTATTAAAAAAAACCGCATCAAAATCCGTTGCGTAGTTTTAAAGATATGCGCATATAAGGGGACAGACAGCGGAAAGTGACTTTGTTTTTTTTTTTATGGGATAGGAGGGCAAACGAGCAGGCGTGTTACCACCATGGTAAGCAACCAACGCCGCCCATGGACACCAGCAACACATATAGTGTTACTGTTGCGTTGCCGACCTTTAAGGGATAGGGGATTGGAAAGGATGGGGAAGGGGGGTGGGCCTCCGGGTACCTCTCTCACCGAACGAAACGCGGCATGAGCCACTTTACGTCGGTCTTCTGAGAGGTCGTGGTATTTCACCGGTCGAGCCGGCCCATTCATGCAGGAAACTATTATATATATATATATATATCTAATATATATATATAACTACTATATATATATATATATATTGTTTTATACTATGTACTACTACTCTACTTATAAAAAGGAAACATAAATGCAGGAAGGGACGAGTGCAGTAGCGCACTCATTTCGACCGCATTTATCTCACTTTCATGCACAAATTGCACACTCTGCCATACCCAACACTCTTCACGCACACATAGCCAATATTGCCATACCCAACTCTGTCTTTCTCAAGTTCAGATCAATCTGAAGATTATCCATCGGAATTCATCTATGAAAAATAGTGTCCGACCGTAGGACTATTTTTGGCCGAAGCCGAAGCTGATTAATCGGCAATCTCCACAACCTTCGGCGGAAGCCGAAGCCGAAGGTTCATAAACTATTAGTAATTTAATAATTTTCTTCAATATTATCCACAACTAAAGAAGAATATCGGTGTAATGTGGCTTATGGCCCCTTTTCTCTCGGTGATAGAGGATAGAGGTCATAGAGGTATTCGCACTTAACTAAGTTCAGTCCGGTCCGTCAGTCACTAACTCTTTCGTAACAGTTCGTTTATTTAATTCCTAGTATTCCTACTGTTCTCGGACCTTCGCCTTCGGCCCAGAATCCGGGTGAAGCAGAATTTTTGGCTCAAGGTGGCCGAAGCCGAAGCTTCGGTCGGTCGAACGACGGACACCAAATCACCAATGAAAAAGAAACCAGGAAATAAATAACTTCGGCTCCGGCTAAAATAGTGTATAAACAAGTATGAAGTAATCGCTATATACTACAATATGTTACATAAATGAAGGTCATTGAAGGTGTAGGCGAATGACCAAGTGTATCCCTACTGGTGTACTGTAACCAAACCATAGCGCTATCTAATATTAGCAGTACTGCCATCTAGCGTGACTTTTCCGTGGTACTTGACATCTATTTTAAGGTTGTGAATTTGATGTCCTTCCTGTGAAACTACGGATCGCTAAGAGCAGTAAAGAATATACAGAAACAATGAAACAATACAATTTTCAACACCCAGCAAAAGCTACGCAGCAATAACGGTGCGCACTAAGATGTATGATATGCCTCGACCTCTCAGAAAATCAACGTAAAGTGGCCCATGTTGAGTTTCGTACACTGGTATCCGGAGGTCCATACCTTCTATGGCCGGTAACGCCAACAAGGAGTTCTAAATATTCATATTACTAGCTGACCCGGCGAACTTTGTTCCGCATCAAAAGTAATAACTGCTGTCCCGCTATGTTAATACTGCAATATCTTCGAAAGTATTTGTTTAAATTGCATGCAGTAAAGGGCCAGGATTATCTATATTATACGCACAATCTATTTAAGATACTTATTGGATGAAAATTAATGCTGTAAAGTTTAAAATCGCTTCGTAAATAGGCCATTATTTCTCGTAAAAAGTAAAAAAATAAAAATGTTTATTGTTATCCCTAAGAGATAGACATATCGGCATATGTCTATCTCTTAAGGATAACAGACTCGCAGACTTTTTTGTAGACCTATTAAAGGTGTATAATAATGAAGTACGTTGTTTTGATTTATAACTTAGGGTGCAGGCAGCGTTTACGATTAAAGTTCTAAATCTTGAAAATTATCACTTTTTTTACTACACTATACATGAATTATAGATCAAAACCACCCCGTCGACACCCTCTAACTATTAAAAAAAAACCGCATCAAAATCCGTTGCGTAGTTTTAAAGATATGCGCATATAAGGGGACAGACAGTGGAAAGTGACTTTGTTTTATACTTTGTAATGATAATGATGATGATTCATGTACCGCGCGCCTGATTGATGCATTTCCCATTAAATAAAAATCGAACAAACGTCAGAAATTGAAACAGTGTTAGGGTCTTACAGTTTTCAACCTTGACTCATGGTCCTTTGTCCTGCATGAATTGGCTGGCTGGACTGATGAAATACCACGACCTCTCGTAATATCGGAGTGAAGTGGCTCGTGCCGCATTTTGTTCGATGAGAGGGGTATCCGGAAGCTCGATTCCCTTTCCCTTCCTTTCCCCTCGTACTCCCTTAAAGGACGACAGCGCAACACGGTGTTCATGGTCGGTGAGTAGTTGCTTACCATCCGGTGACCCACTTGCTCGTTTGCCCTCCTTTCCCATAAAAAAATATTGGTTAATTAATAATACATCTTTCACTATTGTTAGCAAGAACTTACAAAAAAAATGAACCTAGCTTTTTCAAGAAACACTAAACCTAGCTCTAATGTATTATTTACTCACCAGCAACTTTTCTCCAATCCACATATCAGAATTAAACTGATCTTGTAACCGGAAGTAACCTACTAATAATCTCTCCATTACTCTTACTCTACTCTGCTCTGCTGCACTATGATTTATCAAAAAGCACAGATTATATCAATCTCAATATAGATTTAAAGGTCATATAAAAATCTCGCGGAGTGAACGTCCGGAGACTTTTATCTCATTTAAGTTTATTTCAAGTTACTCACACAATCCGAGCAGTACAGCCTTCGAGCGCACAGTCCGCCTTAATCCGCCGGCGAAACCGCACGTCCGAACTTAACACTAACTTATATTCGTAAAATAATAAATAAAACTTCGCAATTTAATTAAAAAGTGCAATTATTCTTTTAATTTAATAAGATCTGATCGTTTTAAATTCTATACGATGTTCCTCTGTGTGGTATTATAACTGTGTGGCCTATACAATAGTTAAAGTTGTCTTGTGCAAACTTTTTTTTTTGTTTTGTTTTTGTTTGTTTTAGATGTTAATATTGGTGGGAATTTTATAGTGCAGTGCGTATGTTTTGCTCTGAACATTTTTTTTTCTTTTTTTTTATTAATTCATTCACTCTTTTTATTTTCTTTTTTTATTAGCCAGATCTTTGCTCTCTTTTAACAAGAAAGGAGGGTAATTAGCCTACTAAACAAAACTATCTGGATATAGTGAATAGTTTATATTTCTTCAACATTTTAACTATTTCTGAAATTGATTTTTATGTCTTATTTTTATTTATTTTTAATAAAAATAGTACTGTAAATATTAACCACAAAAAATGTTAAATCTATAGAGATTTAAGTTTGATTATTTCATTTAAAATTTCTGTATCACTCATTTATTCAATACTTAAAACGACTCTCAGAAAATGAGGTAGCCATTAAAAATGAATTAGATAATTTATTTAATTAGTTGAAGAAAAAATGAACACAAAGATGAATTTGAATTCCTTTATTTGTCCAAAGTTTCATGTTCACAGCCAGTCATTTGTATATTTGGCAGTATTTATTATAGAATATATAAGTATAGCTGAAATTTTACAAACGAGACAATTATGTGTTATATAATAGACAATATAATTCACAATATACAATTATTATATTTAATAGACAATATAATTTAAGTTAGTAAATATATCACGGTTTTTTACTAAAACTAGTTGACCCAGCGAACTTTGTTTACTGTTTGTTTCTTGCAAAGAAATAAAAACGATAATTGTGGGATACCCCTAAGTTGCGGACTTTTTTATATAACTTTTGATGGTGTCTACCTAATAATGTAGTACATTGTATTGATCTATCACTTAGCGTTCAGCTAGCCTCTGCAATTAAAATGCCAGATCTCGAAGGCATCAAGTTTTTCTTTTATTGTCAACGAAAAATTTCTACGTAATTAAAAAAAAACTATTACATGTTTGGAGAATTGAGAAATACGAATTAATTAGAAAAACATATCTGGATATTAAAGAAACTAATCCTAATGTCTAGACTAAGAATTTTGAGTGTAGGAAAATCGTCAGAGCATTTGTTTTTGACAGTATTAATATCGTAAACAAAATCTAGTATTTTGTTTATAAAACTATAGACTATGATCCTTTTGTCTCGTACCGTCATTTCTCTTACGGGAGAGACTTTAACTCTCCTGTACCCATTTGAACTTGTGACACAACTTTCGTACTGAAAAATTAATCACGTACTAAATTAAATTCAAAAAGTCAATTGACAAAATTATCAAATTAGTTAATAGAAACATGGTTGAATATTACATATTACATTTTAAATTAAAATGTTACTCTAAAAATTATATATATACTGAGCTTATGTTGTAAAAATTACGATCTACAATAAAATGTGCAAAGTCCATTTACAAGGTAAGCAAAAGGAACATGTGCAGAACTGCCAGCTTACTTTCTTCATAATTTATAGAAAGAAATATCCATAATCCGTTTACTGCGAACTACAAATTTAAATATGGAATGTATTATGTCAATGTGGCCATAACATAGAGATTATTAATATTTTTAATTTATATTCTTTTTTTTTATGTTCTATTTTCAAAATTTACATAGTTATGGTTTCAATAAATTGAGATCGCTATTTCATTTATTGGCATTTGATTGATGAAATCTAAGATTTTTAACAGGTTGATTATAAAATTATCATAATTCATGGCTATAAAATATTAATCAGGCGTAAGACATAACTCTTATGGGATTAGTCAATATAGTAATAACATGGATAGGCTCAGATCGGTATTATCAGTTGAGTTTACATATAGAGAGATATTTTGTAGTTCACTTTTATTCTTATATTAATATTAACTTACATCAAATATATATATATTGAAATATTTAATGTTTGGTAACATTAAAGTTTTCCTTGTGTCCAATAGTATGTAGGTATTATTATTATCCCGACTGTCACGGCCACCCTGTTATAATTTCAATTTTAAGAATACAATAGCATACTGTGATGTGGAACTAATTTCTCTATGGGTGCGAGCACTCTGATGGCATCCATATTAATACAGATTTTTTAGTGTTCCGTTCTCTTATACAGTGGTAACTAAACCACGCTTAATTTGGTAAGCCTATATAGAAAGCTTGTATTATAATATAATATGTTTTAAGGCAGTTGATTAAAGTTAAAATTTGAATAATGGCAAATAATAATACATAAACATTAGTTTTAAAAAAGGAGCGGCTTTTTTTAATAGTCTCGGTGGTCCAGTGGTCGAGCACACGGCTTCAGAGGTCGCGGGTTCGAATCTTAGCACACACTAACGACTTTTCGAAATTAATTTCGAAAGTTATGTATGATAAATATCGATGACTAAAAACTTTGTGCCCGGTATGGCAATAGGTTCACCACCTATTCCTATTGTGACGTAAACATAACGGCGAGTCGAGGCTTAACAGCCACTGCCTACACCTTCGGGTAGAAAAAGGCGAGAATTTATGTATGTTTGGGTGTTTGTCCACCAGCTCCACCTATGTATGTGTGCGTGTGTGTGTTTAAATATGTTTATCTATGTATCTTCACTAACTTATATCACCCTCTCAACTTCCGTTCGCCTCGCCCGATCACACTTTTCGTCACGCCCCAAGTCAAGAGGTGGTTATGAAGTTTGCTTAAAAAAAATTATGTAGTACACAAGCTTTTTCACCCCACAATTTTTCAGTCCATATCTGCTAAGTAGTTTTTTTAAGGACACGCCTTCTGGCCTAATGACTACTGGTAAAAACCCCACGTATTTTATTATTAAGTACTTACTTGTATGTCATCTGGTAGAGCCCGATAAATGGTAATATACCACATATCATCATTATAATCATAATATCATTTGATATAAGGTCTTTTTTTAATTATATCGAATGATTTAAACAGTGGTAGAGCCAAGCAGTTCGCTGCATGAATGGGCCGGCTCAACCGGTGAAATACCACGACCTCTCAAAATACTGACGTAAGGTGGCTCATGCCGCGTTTCGTTCGGTGAGAGAGGTACCTGGACGCCCACCCCCATCCCCCATCCTTTCCTATCCCCTATCCCTTAAAGGTTGGCAACGCAACAGTAACACTATATGTGTTGCTGTTGTCCATGGGTGGTGTTGGTTGCTTACCATCAGGTGACACGCCAGCTCGTTTGCCCTCCTATCCCATAAAAAAAAATTCATTGCAATACATCGCAACTGGAATGTCCACTTTATTGCTATCTTAATTAAATACAAACACCTGATACTGTTTTAAATATTGTAATTAAATAACATAAAACTAAAAGAATAGATCCAACTTCAATTATAGCTTATCTTATCTTCAAACTAGAGCAACCCATAAACTATCTCCGGTCTAATGCATAGAACTTGTATGAGGTGCTTATAAAAAGCTTTTACTTAAATACATTGTTACACGAATACATTATTGGAAACCCCACAGACTATTCCTCGGAGTGAAGCCTAGATACAGAGTAGTGTAGTCACCGAGCAGTTGAAATTGAAAAAAACTGTTCAGTAATAGAATCGAACAAGATCTCTGTCAAAATGATTCCGAACAAAAATGAATAAACAAAAATGGAGATTCTAGTTGTGGCCTTTTGCACTTAGAACTAGAAAAAAAAATATCCACAATGTGTCAGGACATGATCACCGATGCATATAAGTTAGAATATTTAAAGTCGTGTAGATATTATTATGTTTCTATATAGGAATATTTTAAAAGATAGTTGCTTCTGATCATGACCTCAATATACAGACCCCATAAGTATTATAGCTTGTAGATGTTATCTTTATGTTATAAAGATAAGGGTTGCTTACCAGCTTAAGGTTTTAATATCATAATGAATGTCCTAAAATATATTCTATTAAAACAAATATTGTAGACTTTGGAGTTGGTTAATGGCTCTATATTTTCTCTTTGTGTATAAAAATATGAGTTCGGGTATAGGAGTATATTGATATAAATAAACATGTAAAAAATTAAGTTGTAGACTGTTTGCCGCTACCATATAACTTTGGTTTTTAAAGGCTTGAGGTTACAGATAGTGGTTTTATAGCTAGTACCTGGATGACCAAGCTTTGCTTGGTATTTTTTTTTTATAAATTGTATTTTTTGGAAATTATATTTAAGTACAAATTACATACTAATAAAATGATGAAATATGAATAATATTTTTCGATCTTACCGACTGAAAAGATATATATATTTTATTTATTTTATTTTTAAATTGATTATGTATAAAACACGATAAAATGACATTTTCTAAAAATCGATCGATTTATCTCCCCCGATATACTAAATTTCATGAAAATCCTTAGGGCCGATTCCGAGATTCCAATTATGTATATTTAAACAAGAATTGCTCGTTTAAAGATATAATATTATACAAGAATTACGATTAAGCGATCACTTTTAAATTTAGTACTCTTACAGAAAGGGCATGCTCCGATGGTTCGGACATCTAGACAAATACATGTAATCACTGACCAATCAATGAAAAAATCAACATCTGTCAAAGTCACATCTGCAGCGCGGGAATGATAAAAAAAAAGTTAACTATAAATCTAGATTTGTACGTTCAAGGTATTCCGTTTGTGGGTGGACAGTTGTTGATTAAATTTCTAGTCATTCTAGACATAAACTGAGAGTACTATCCGAGGTGAGAAATAAATTGGATTACACTAGACATTGATACTTGAAGGACTTTATTCAAATACGAACAGTATTTGTTTAGATAATAGAGTTTTATTTTTAGTTTTATTATTTAGTTTTATTTTTACTAATTTTAAAAGGATATGTTTTATTTGAACATGGAATGTGTGTCTTGGCCGTACGCGACTCTTACCTCCTTCTGCTTTTGCATTGTATATCTGCTTAGTCAGTCTTGCATCATCCATTCTTTCTACATGTCCGAACTATCGGAGCATGCCCTTTCTTACTTTTACACCGACACTTTCTTTGGCGCTTCAGCTTCCTTCCTTACAACTTTGTTTTCGATACGGTCTACGAGAGTCACTCCGCAGATTTTGCGCAGTGCCCTCATTTCAACCGCTTTTATCCTACTTACATGCACTCTCTGCCATACCCGAACATCATTTTGTTTTTAGTATAATTGTTCTTGCAGAAGCGACAGTAATATATCGACTTTCAAATTAAATAAAAATAAAAAAATCAAATAAAAACTCAATCAAACTGTTTAGTTATGAGATAGAGTTTGACGGTAGATAGACAGTCGGGTTTTTGTAATAGGGTTCCATTGTTCCCTATAGGTGCGGGACGGTCAATTTTACCGTAAGTTTTTGCGAGAAAATAACTGTGTGTGTGTTTAATAATTATTAAATTATTGATCAAAACAACTTTTAGGATTATATCATTCATATTTCATTCTCGTGAAAATGATCTCTGTAAAGAGTTCGAAACGTCGGGAAACAGATATAAATAAGTAAGAAATAAACGCGATATAATCCTAAAAGTTGTTTTGATCAATGAGTGAGATTCGCGAAAGTCTTGGAAATAAATATTGAATAATTAATTATTCTTTAATTTTGATGGTTTTCGAAGTATTAAGTACGTGTGGTGTCCTGTAGTGGGCTTGATATTTATTCCATGTATTATACATATTATATCAAAATTATAAATTAAAGTGTATAAAAGCGATCGGCTGATTTAAATATATGTAGCAAAGAGAGAGAGATCTGGCACACCAGTGTTTTCATTTTTTTTATTGAAATTAAATTATGTTCTTTTTTTAAATATAGGGGACTTGACTTTCTTAAAAAAGAAAAATAATAATAATAATGTGACGTAACAGACATTGTATTTGTGTGTGTGACGCGACAAGATGGCGTCGAATAGTGTGTTCAGATTTCTTATATTGCTCGCGGCGCTCGTGTGGATCCTGGCAGAAGACAAGAACGAGATTAAGAGATACCCCTGGACCAATGGAAGTTGGTTGTGAGTACATATACCTTCATTTATTATCTCATAAAGTCAAAGAGCAGAGTTTGATTTCTTCATGTGTCCAATTAAGTAAATACATAGGTACTTCTATATATATTACTTATATTTGTATTATTTCATATTTTATACAGACGGTAATTTAACTATTTATTTACCTATTTAAATAGCATAAAAAAGAAATTATTATCCCAGGATTTCCATGGGATTTTCTTTTGGGACAAGCGGGCAAAAGAGCAAGTGATCTGATGGTAAGAAACTAACGCTTGCAAAACGACATGTGTGTGGAAGTGATACAGTCATGTCGACGGTCTTTAAAATGGCATAGGAAAGGGATCGGAAGTAAGATGAGAAAAAGACAACGACAGTAGCTGGTCCTCCGAATACCTCTCTCACCGAGCGAAATGCTGCATGAGCTACTTTACGTCAATATTCTGAGAAGTCGTAGTATTTCACCGGTCGAGCCGCCTCATTCATGCAGCGAACTGCGTGGCTCTACCACTATAAAAACTGCATTAATATCCGTTGTGAAGATCAAAAGAACTATCCAAACATTGTTTTATACTAAGCAATAGTGACCATAAAAATATTTAGTGAGAATGTTCAGGATAAGTAGGTAGTGATTCTGACAACCGGTGTGTACTTCTGTTATACTGTCGTTAATCTGATTCCCACAAATCTCGATCCGAAATCCAGTTCCGAACGTTTCATATTCGGTTTAAAAAAACAATTACATAATTATATTTAATTGATTTACATGCAATTGTGTACGCGATGTAGATAAATACATCCGTTTCGAGGAATTATTATAGGTAATTATAACTGTCGTAATAGTTGGAGTACATCGGAAGGTGAGTGAGAAAGTAGGAGAGCCATGTTTCCTTGAGATCTATTTGCATAGCTCATTGTAGAGTGTATAGTGCCATTAGTAGAGTCACGCAGTTCGCTACATGAATAGGCCAACTCTCCACCTGGTAAAATACCACATCACAAAAAAGCGACGTAAATTGGCTCATGTCGCGTTTCGTTCAACGATAGAGGTATTTCGAAGCCCACTCCCTTCCTCCTCCTAACTTCTTTAGCCCCATAAAACAATTTATGTTATGCAAAGTATTTTAATGGGCCGTGGGTCCACGCTGTGATGAACCCTTATTATATTCATTATAGATTTTACATTTCCTCCAAAATCCTGGTTGATAATCAAAAGCATTTATTCCGCCATGTACCAAATATTGGTTAAGCAGTTTTGGAATTGTTAGTCATTGGAATCCTGGCTCACTCTAATGACTTCCGGGAAAGTCAACATTTATGGTTAGAAGTTCAATGCAAGGCTTTCTCCGTCAATTTTTTATAGAAAATAGGGCATGCAGAAAAAACAGTCAAGAGTTGAGAGATTATTGGAAAATCTTTGGGGAAGGATAGCATTGGTTACAAATACAAAATCGCCACAAGGGAATTTGCAACTAGTAAAAACCTCACATAAAATATTTATTTCTTAGATTTTCGCGAATAACACTTATCACATTGTAACAACCCTTCAGGACTATATCGCGTTTATTTAGAACTTATTTTTATTGATTTCCCGATGTTTCGAACTCTTTACAGAGATCATTTTCACGAGTGATGAACAAAAAGACGGTAGTCGTTCAAAAACTATTTTCATTGATACAGAGAGCACCCACTTTATGGAAATAAAAATCAAGAAATTGATGTTAAAAATATGATTTTTACTATTGCTAACCCACATCAGACCATGAAACAAAAAATTTAATATTTATATAAATTTTTCTTTAGTAAATATATCTATATTTACTAAAGAAAAAATTTGTTTGTAAATATCTTTTGTTTGTATGATTTAATAGGTAACTGTTGTTATTTTTAATTATTAGATAATTATCTTATTTTTCTAAGTTAGTTGTAATCAGAGTATAACTATTATTAAATATTGATTGATTTTAAGGTAAGTATTTGTTAAAAAATCTACCATTGGGTCAAAAACGCGGCCAGTCCTGAGAAAGTCCCAGCAAGAAAACTCAGCGGCTGTTCTTCAAAACTGATTATTATTTCATTTTGGACGGGCTATTGATAGTACTATTTTTTGTAATATTTTGAGAAAAGAAACTTGGTTTCCAGGTTAATAAAATTATTTTGATTTTATACTGCACTATTCAAAATTTCTACATTATTTTGGTTTCTAATGTGGGTCTGACCTGCAAACTATACTAATGGTATCTCGCTGTCTTGAGCTGTTTGATTATGGGCTAGATTTAATGAGACTTATGACTGGGTTCTAGCTAGGTGACAGTTTCCAGTCATCTTCTCTATTGACATTTTTTGGATGTTTTTTGATTTCAATAGCCTCGCGTATCATCCTGGGACGATAATGTTGTTCTTTGGCGAGGATTTGTGGTTTGTAAAACCTGATGTAGTGTTTTAGGCCCTCCCTACAGTGTTCACAAAATGATCGTGAAAATGGTCTCTGTAAAGAGTTCGAAACCTCAGGATATAAATAAAAATAAGTTCTAAATAAACGCGATATAGTCCTGAAGGGTTGTTTTAATGTTATCCACATAAAATATCAATATAATATAAAATTCTCACAGTTAATTAATTAAAGCGTTAAAGCTTTTAATTGATTAACTGTACTATTTACAATAAAGTACTATATTAAGTGCCGTCTAGACACAGACCCAGGTGGCCAAGCTTGAAAGTTTACAATTTAATATAGTTATAGCACGTAGAGGGAGCTCTTTTACTCGTTTGCTATAAAAATAATATGAACAAATAATAACTTTAACAGCGGTAGAGCCAAGTGGTAAAGCTCGACCGGTTAAATACCACGATCATTCAAAATAGTGAGGGGGTAAGTGCCTCATGTCCCGTTTAGTCCGGTAAGAAAGGTATCTGATGGCCCACCCTGCAAATGTGACCATCTCTGTATTGCAGTAGTCCTTGAGCGGCGTACCATCAGGTGAGACGCTTGTTCGTTTGTCCTCTTTTCACATACGCATATAAGCTATAAGATCATTAATTAAATTAAACAAAAAATGTTAAAATGATCTATTCATTTTAATATTTTTTTTGTTTATTTAAACATATACAATTTGGTCATGAGAGATTTGGATACCTGCATCAATGGTTCAGCACCTCACATTAACTTTATTAAATGAAAAAATAATTAAGGAAACCAAAGATTTACTAAATGATAACAAAAATAAAGAAGATGAAGTAGTAGGGAATTTTTCATTGAATAAAAACGGAAAATACTATTTTATGTTTAATCATTTATGTACACATTCTATACAGTGAATTATTAAATTCTGTCTCAGTAACACCACGTCTGATACCGTACACCCAGAACTGGTATCTCATCGTACTGATCTGACTGCTTGTGAAACTTAATGTTATAGAGTTCTGAAATTAAAATTAAATTATATATATGCATATTATTATACAGATATTTGTAAATATAACTAATCTAAGAACAATATTATCGAAATCGTAATCTTTTGACTTTTATTTCAAAAGTTCGAATCCTAGCTGTACATCCATTAATACCATTTATTTATGAGTGTTTAATAATGGGTATTTATTTATGTCGGACTAAAAAACTTATAATACGATTTCACGCCTTGGTACCCGAAGGTGTAGGCAGCCAGTTAAGCTTCATCTCGCCGTTATGTTTACGTCCCAAATGGAATAGGTGGCGAAACTATTGCCACACCGGCCACAAAATTTTTGGTCATCAATATTTATCACACATAGCCTTCGAAATCAATTCCGAAAAGTCATTGGTGTGAGCCAGAATTCGAACCCGCGACTTCTTAGTTCAGAAGCGGGGTGCTCTACCACTGGTCCATCGAGACATCATTAAAAAACTTATGTCTGTTGAAAGTTTCTCCTTTTATAGATCGAATTAATTATTTAAATTATTTTATGAATTACTTTATCTATTGGTATATGTATTAATATTTAGATAGTTATTATTCGGTTATAAAGTGCATGAATATACAGTACAGCAACAAGACATCTGAAGAAATCAATAAAATATTTACTCCCCGCACAATTTGGATATATTAAAATTATTTATTTTGTATGAGTTGATAAATATATTTTTTAATGCTATATTTCATTTTATTTAAAAAAGACCAACTTTTTTTGTTTATATAATATATATATTAAGTATATTGTCTAAATTACTTGATGGACCACAGGAATAAATGAATACTATAATATATCCAATAAATAATTATTTTCAAGCATATTTTTAATTTAAATAATCGTATAAATATAATTTTAATACTCGATTATAGATACTTACTTGTAAAATACCACCGTCAGTGATAAAACCTTCGCTGCTAACGCCATCTATGTAGAGGACCACTTGAAAACCAGCTATTAGGTACTCGTTCCATTCAGAGCTTTCTTCCCTCTGTGATCATACAAAAACAAGCTTTTTGATTTTGGAACTATCAAATAGAACGTTACGGCAATACAGGCAATATACGACTACATGTGAAATTGAAATCTTAAAAAAAAATATTATTATTAATTTAGTTCGATAATTCGAGTTATCTAGTTTGTCAATGCTTTTCTTTATTAACTTATTTATTAAACAATATTCAATAAATTTGTTAAACAGCAGCGAGTCGGAACCAAAAGGCCTAACATTTATTTAATTCAATCGATATAGTCAAGTCATTATTAAACTAAATTATAAAGGTGGTAGAGCCAAGCAAATTTATTTACGTAAATGAAATACATAATTATGAACTATTAATAATTAAATTATCTAAGAAATTATTAATTAAGTAATTAAACAAAGTAACTTTATCAATAATAATAATACTCTAATTAGGTATATTAGCCACGGAGAAGACGTTGTCTCACCAGACTATCCAAAAATACTATATTCCATTAGGACCAAATATTTCAGATTATATGTAGATAACTACTAGGTATGGATGCAAAACTGGAAAAAATGTATTGCTTGAATTTCTATTGATCAGCGCCATCTAGTGTTGACTAGTAGTACCAATAAAGCAATCTTGTTCTCCTGTCTTCTACCGCAACTATATACATATTTAATTGGAGAATATGGTTGTCATAGTAATTTGATCGGTTTCATTAAAATTCACTTATTTAAATTTTATGATACTGGTATGTTTTAACTTTGATCTTTGGGTTTTGTAAATACTAATTGTATTAAAATGTCAAATGATATTTTAAATAAAGGATGAAATCTTTTGTATAATACAAAGGGGCGGTTGTTGACATAGATAGAGCCACGCAGTTAGCTGCATGGATGGGCCGGCATGATCGATGAAATACCACGGCCTCACAGAATATCGACGTAAATTGACTCATGTGCGATTCGTTCGGTGAATGAGGTATCTGGAGGTACATCTCCCCGCTCCTTTCCCTTCATACACCCTTAGAGGCTGGTAACTCCACTGTAACAATATCTGTATTAAAGGTCTCTATGGGCGGCGGTTGTAGCTTACCATCAGGTGACCCGCTAGCTCGTTTGCCCTCCTATTCCATAAAAAAAAGTTATGCCCCTTTAGCAAAATAAGATAATTTACAGCAGCAGTCAGTCAAATCTGTCGTATTGTGGTGATCTGGATATTTGCCAATTAAAGAAGCGGAAGTGTTTATGTGTAATAAAATTGTTCGTACATAAGTACGTAATTTTGGACGTACTGATCCTTAGTACGACCAAAATTCTAGCGCAGCCAGTGGCAGGAAATAGAACTAAGATGGTATGGAAAAGCCTAAGCCGAATCACATTTAATATCAATATAGAGTAATTAATAATTGCTTCAACGTACTCACGTTATGTGCGGGATATCGGAGTGTGAGGTTCACATCTTGCGTCGGGAATCTCCATCCGTTGGTTCCGTACATGATCAAGTTGAGTTCTGTTGATTAATTCAAGGCAATTATATAAATGTGTACAAATGATCGGTCGACCAGGGTGAATGTATACATGAGAAATAAATCCATCGGCTTTTAATATTTTTTTGAACACATTTATGTTTTTTTTTTCATGAAATTGTAGTTCAATTTTAAGGACACTACTAAACTAACTAACTAAAGCTACCTCATATTTTAAAGTCATCTTATATTTATTTATTTCAATATGCGGTAGGCTACTTTTAAGGTAAAAAATCATCTTCTGCCAAAAAAGTTAAACACAATATCAATAACTAACACAAATCGTCTTGACTAATGTGCTGAATTGTTTATGAAGCGATTTAACTATTATAAATCATTTCTGAAACTCTTAATGCGTTTCGTGTGAAGAAAACCTTATTTTAGAATATTTTTATTAATACTAGGTACTTTCCTTATTAATTTTGAAATAAATTGTCAAAATTAATAATTCATATTTTTCTATAATATTTTAATTGCCTAGGTACCTTCACTTTACTTGTTTTTATTTAACTCTGTGCTAAGTTACCCCGGTGTCCTCTACATACTTTCTCCCATATAAACTTGTTGGATTCTTGTTAATTTCATGGACTTGTAGACAGCACCAATGACATTAATGATTCAAGTTAGTTAAAAGTGAAATATTTTTTTAAAATTATTTTCTGTAGCAATGCATGAATACGGTTTAAACTAAATGTAATTATATGTTGATTACATAAATACTTAAAATACAACACAGATTAGATACAAGACATATTTTAATAAACCTTTAGGAAGAAGTCATGGGTTCAAACTCATAATACGACTCTTTTATTGACTGATTCAGAACAAACAGATCTAGTTTTAAGGTGTGGTTGTATCTTATGATTCTTCTACCAACTCTTCTGTGTTAATCTATCATATATATTTCTTAAATTTATAACAATGATTCATCATTTCGTATTTTTAACTCCGTATTTCCTTAACATTAAGACTACTTGTTTTATAGCTGTTGATAACATTAAACGTGCTATCTAAACTATAATTCGTTCTAGATAAAATGAACACAATCTAGACACGTTTTTTCGTTAGTACATTTTTTTTCAGTATTATTTGAGTATTGCTCTGTAACAGTGAGTTACATAAATATAATTAATTCTGTTGTAATATTATCCGTATTTTAATATTAATGTTTATATTTTGAAGTTTAGAAGTGTACAGAAACCAAAAGGTAATAAGTATTTTCATAGCAGGAATCTCATGATACAGACATTATCTTCAACAATGGACTAGAGATGGCGTTATATTAAATTATGAAGACAGACTGGAGATGGTTTTTTTTTACAAGTTATGAAGCCAACTTCTACATGTAAATTGTGGAAATATGAATACAATATATAACAAATACAAACACACATATATCGTCACGCTAATTACGCAACAGAGGTGATCAGAGATTATTGTTTTAACAAATTTAACTTACCGGATAATTCACCGATCGTACAGTAATATTTATTAATGGTTTTGTATACAATAGTATCGATCTGCCTGCCCACATCCACAGTTGTGACATTTTCTGCAACCCCCACAGGTCTTATGAAAACACATATCACATCATATAAATTATAATATAGCAAGAAAACATATAAAAATCTCATCTATATACAATATATATTTTTGTATGTTTTTTTATATAGTCGGTACACTTGATACGTAGGCATAATGTGACTGCATTAATTACATGTAATTATAATTTATGATATGATAAATAATATATGTGTATAGATAAACGGGTTGTTTATTATTTTATCAACAACGGTTTAGCCGATTAGATTGATAAGAATATACGATATTCGAAGTAAATGGAAATCAAATCCGATTTAATATATTACGATGAATTGTCATTCAGGTAAGATTAGGTACTTTAGAAGTATTTCGATAACATAACATAACTTCACGCCTTTTGTTACCCGAAGGTGTAGGCAGCGGCTGTTAAGCCTCGTCTCGCCGTTATGTTTACGTCCCAAATGGAATAGGTGGCGAACCTATTGCCATACCGGGCACAAAGTTTGTCAATCATCGGTATTTATCACACATAACTTCCGAAAACAATTTCGAAAAGTCATTGGTGTGAGCCAGTGTCTGGAATCGAACTCCGGACCTCTGGATCAGAGGCCGTGCGCTCGCCCACTGCGCCACCGAGACTATAAATAGTAATAGTATTTCGATAAATATGTTTATTTTACTAACTAAATACTACACAAGTGTTTTAATTAGTTATAATAAATTAACTTATTTTAATTGAATTCTTCCAATGTGATTTCATTATATATGTGTGTTGTGTTGTGTGGGTGCCGCATACACCCACCCACATTCACCACACAAATATTTGTATTGCAATCTCATGACATTCAATAAAATAAACTTGTAGGCACTTTTCATTTAGATTCATCTATAGAGAATTGGAAAAAAGAACAGTGCGAATCCCATCTTTTCTTCTGGATGTCGCAAGAAGCTGGAATAAGATTAAGAGAATACTATTCTTCGAATCATAAAGTCCGATGATAAAATTACTTTCCGGAGGTTATATCGTGTTTTAGAATAGAAATTGAATCCGCACTGCCTACACTCGCAGTGTTAATAGCGTGAATTTACAATAACAGGTTGATCAAAAGACCAGTTTGTAAATGTACATAATCTAGTTTTAACGTCATAATATTATTAAGCACTTAATGACAGATATCATTATGTGATTAATAATAATTATCAAAATTAATTTTAGACAATTTAATTATTATGGTAATTAACGCTGACAAAAGACTTAAAACTTATCTTATGGCATGGCGCTCTGTTCTTTCTGCTTATCCCGCAACAGACGTGGCGTGAAATGAAGCGAAGTGAAATGAAGTACCATTACTATTGACAAACAACAACGGAATCTTTACAAGAAATAGTGTTTAAGAATACTTCTTAAGTATTACTCGCTGACATCGCCCTATACATAAAGCAACTCTTTATAAATGCGTTGTTAATTTGGTAGATGCAAAAGTAATACAGGAGTATAAAGGTTAATAGGAAGCCCGTGAATGGATTCCGGGATATATTACAGCGCGGCAGACTTTGTACCCGTCTAAGTAACATACATTGGTGGAGCCAAGCAGTTCCTTGCATGAATGGACCGGCTCGACCACGAAATACCACGACCTCTCAGATGATGGACGTAAAGTGGCTCATGCCGCGTTTCGTTCGGTGAGAGAAGTACCCGGAGGCCTACCCCCTTCCTCATTATTTCCTATCCTACTCCCTTAAAGGTTGGCAACGCAACTGTAACACTATATGTGTTGCAGGTGTCCATGGGCGGCGCTGGTCACTTACCAACAGGTGACACGCCTGCTCGTTTGCCCTCCTATCCAATAAAAAAAACTAAATATGAGCCACATATATAAAGGCCACTCGTGAAAAATAAAATATAGTGTAAGATAGGAGAGCTGCTCGCATTGGCTAATACATATTACATTGTAAAAATAACTGCTTGAAGTACTTCAAATAATGAAGATATGGATTATACTATTTTATATAGAAGTCGACATCCAAAAAGGTAGTAATGTAATTATTATTAAAAAGAAAACAAAACTGAATTACAACTAAATATACTGGACAAAGAATGAACCACATTTTTCTACTAATGTTATCAGAACGCGAGGGATAATTAATAGAGCCTCCTACCAAAAACCAGTTTGGAACAAAACCGTACCTTTTCCGATCTGAGAACGCCCTCATTAACGTCACTTAACACTGTTATGACCCATAATGGTCACTCTGTGGCCGTATATTATTCGTGTACCAGTTGTGAGAGAGTGCCACAAATTATAAAGAACAACTGTTATTTGACAATTATATATTTCTTAATTCATATTGAATTATATTTTTTCCTAAAGATTAAGTGATAGCATATTGAGTATAGAGGTTTATTAAATAGAGTAAGGATCGGAAATTGGATATGGACGCGAAATGAGCCACGGGCCAGCTCATTCAGTCAGCGAGGTTTGCTCATTATATATTCGTTTAGTATTAAACAGAATTGTTAACGGCAACAAAACTTCCCGCGCAAAGATTTAAGCGATTACTTCTTTAATAATAGCGCCATCTACCGGTGAAAATTCTTTTCTCCTAAATGGAGACCTATCGTTCAACAAAAGGTTAATATTAGTTAAAAGTATCAAAATGTTTCAGTTAAAAAACAAATCTCATCAATACTAATTGTTTTTAGAAAATTACAGTAAATCTTAATGTACAAAAACTTCTCATATTTTTTCAGGCGTTATAACCTTAAAAATATTTTTCATGAAAGAATTAAATGCAAATTGCTATTGTATAACTGTAGGCGTTTAACTTCGTCTTATTGTAAATGTGTCGTCAATCCTTTATTATTAGCAGGTATGGGCGGCTACAATTGTGCCTCGATACATCGAACTAATTTTCCGACCCTAAATGTAATAGATGGTGAAACCTTTTATCATAAACCGTACACAGATTTCTTATATTTGTCATACTTAACTTACGGAATGTTATTATTGTGAGCCAAGATCCGAACTAGTGTTCGTATGATCGCAAAACTAGAAGGCAGAAGCCACAGTTCTTAACCACTACGATAAATACTATAACTGCAGACCAACTGCCGTAGTTGGACTGCAATTATAGTATTTTTAAGTACACAGACCTGTACTTCAGAATTTCACGTTATTACTGGACGATCCCTAAACACATATTCATTTACTAATTAACTTGTAACTCGTCACCAAACATTTGCTCAGCTCTCAACTAATGTCGCCCCAGCTTCGAGATCCAGGCTGTAAATACTATTAACGTAATGAAATGTCTGGAATGTTCCATAGTTTATGTCTGTGATATTACGTTGAGCGATAAGTTTGGACCCCTAAATTTTAATACACGAACTAAAACCATATATGAAGTTGAGTAGAGAGTAAAGATTGACTAATTTAGTTGACCCCTAGTATCAATTTAACAGTGATAAATTGTTAATCATTTTTATCATTAGTGCTTTGGTATTTAATTTTGACTTCATCGAAGTCGAAAACTTTTAATAACTTTGAACAACGCCATCTAGCGAGTGGTAGAATGAACTGGTTGATGAAGACAGAGACTGCGTAATAAAAAAGAAAGTGTGTAAAAGTGCTATATTCCCAGTAATATTAAATCAATATATATATATACATAAAATAATAAATAATTTCAGTGGCATGATATTCATAAATACCTACCTATATTCGTCCATGGTCCATTCACTAGAACTTAGATAGAAAATGAATATGTTTTATATAAATTATTTTCATTTGTTTAGTACCATTTCTGTTAAAACATTCGAATGTCGTATTCGTTTACAGCCGATGATAACACACCATTATAGGATTACCAAATAATTACACTGAAACTTTATAAACCTGGATATTGTTCTCACGAGAAACAACAGTATATAATTAATTACAAAAATGTTTATTTAATAAACAATAACAAAATAAGTTCACAAAACATGTCCGCTCTATTATTCATCTTAATATGTAAAAATAACGTCGAAACATCTTCACAAACTTTCGCTTTTTTAATTATTAATAAGATAAACGATATGATGACTCTTTCAATATTTTAATAACAATGAAGTTAATAATATAAGCAAATTTATTCATCTGCCACTGCCTACCCTTCAAAAGTAATTATCATATTGAATTATGTAAGTAGCTTGTTCAGTCATTATCTGTACTGGCCAGATAAGTTGACAGTATTTACCTATATATTGTGTAAATACTGAACGTAACGTAACTCAATGCATTTTTATACCCGAAGGTGTAGGCAGCGGCTATTAAAGCCTCGATGCCCTCGATTCGCCGCTACGTTACATCTCAAATCGAATGGGCGGTGAACCTATTGCCGTATATCGGGCATAAAGTTGTCAGTCATCGATGTTTATCGCACATAACTTATGAAAATAATTCCTAGAAATTATTAGTGCGATCCCGACATCGAACCCACGACTTCTGAATCAGAAGCGGGGAACTCAGATTCAGACCACGGGACCACTCGACCAACGAGAATGAAAATATAATTATATAGTTAATTTATGTTCCAGTAATTATAAATCATATCTACATTAATGTTTTAAATACGACCGAATTCAGCTATTTTAGAAAATTCTAGAAATTTTGCTGTCCTGTTGCTGAGTTTGCTGAATGTTACAATTTTTTTTTACCACTTTAAATTTACATTATTTGTGCTCAGTCTATAATAATTATAGACTGAGCACAAATGATGTAACTTATTTATTTATTTACTTTTATGGGATAGACGGGCAAACGAGCATGCGTATCACCTGTTGGTAAGTTATCAGCGCCGCCCATGGACACCTGCAACACATGTAGTATTACAGTTGCGTTGCCGACCTTTAAGGGAGTGGGATCGGAAAGGGTAGGAAAGGAGGTGGGCCTACGGGTACGTCGCTCACCGAACGAAACGCGGCATGAGCCACTTTACATCGATCTTCTGAGAGGTCGTGGTATTTCACCGGTCGCGCCGGCCCATTCATGTAGCGAACTGCTTGGCTCTACCACTGTTAATAGTGTATTTAGTAATAATTTATATTTTCCAGTAAATTAAATCACTTAAAATTGCATATTTAGACGATCTTTTTGTGTGAGCCAAGTCTACTAGAAGTCTGAGTGCTGAACATTCCTCAGTCATCTCCTACGATAGCCACAGGAAGTGATGGAATGGCACTATTCACTGTAATTACCCGCACTTTATTTTATAAATCAGTATGATAATAAAACGTAAGATTATGTCAATATTTACACTTCAACTAGTTTGCATAATATTTGAGTATGCAAATATTATCAACTTGATTGATATAGTGAGGTGATGAAGTAATCTGTTTTACACACAAGACGAAAAAGGGCAATGACTCAACATTTATAAACAGTATTTTATAACGTAACTAGATACGTTCGACCCGCCGGATTTATCACATTTTTTTTACAGCATCATACATGAATTATAGATACAAACCAACCCGTTGACACCCTCTATCTATTAAAAAAACTACACCGATATCCGTTTCGTACTTTCAAAGATATACGCATATAAGGGGTCAGACAGCTGAAGGCGACTTTGTTTTATAGTATGTAATGATAAGCATAATGATTCGTATATAAAGTACTAGCTTTTACCCGCGACTTCGTCCGCATAAGTTTTTTTGTTTTCTCCCGGCTGTAAGTCCCCATGCAACAATATCCCACTATCGTATGAAAGAGCAAAACTCCCAACAAAAACGACTAAAATAACTAACTCAATTTAGTTATCTGCGATTGCCTACCCCCTAAGAGCGATGGCGTGATTATTTATAGCCTATGACCATTTCTAGGTAATCATCTATCACCATACCAAATTTCATAAAAATCCGTTCAGCCGTTTTGGCGTGAAAGAGTAACAGACAGACAGACAGAGTTACTTTCGCATTTATAATATTAGTATGGATTTAAGCAGTGGTAGAACCACGCAGTACGTTGCATACATGTGCAGACTCGACCGCCGAAATACCACGATCTATCTATCAAAACATTCCATCATAGCAAACGAGTATTTGTGCCCTACGTATTAATAATGTAGTAATAATCTCATTGGAATTACAAAATACAAAAGTTAAAACTTAACATAATTTTACGCCTTTTTCTACCCGAAGGTGTACGCTGTTAAGCCTCGACTCGCCGTTACATTTACGTCCCAAATGGAATAGGTGGCGCACCTATTGCCATACCGGGCACAACCTCTTAATTTATCGATATTTATCCACATAACTTCGAAATTAATTTCAAAAAGTCATTGGTGTGAGCCAAGATTCGAACCCGCGACCTCGACCACTGGACCGCCGAGACTTAAACCAAGGCGAAAACTAAAACAGGAAATAAAAATAACACATTTTATTTAAAACACATACATATCACAACTTAGCACTTAAAATTTCCTACTGAATTGTGTGTCACCGTAATATTGATTGTAGCCGTTGTTTTGAAAACCAAAGTTCGCATTTTTGGCATACACTTCAATTTCAAACTTGTATCCTCTAAGAACACTGGGGCTTTCAATTCTGATCGTCGCACTTTTCATGCCAAGACCTCCGCTTTCAACATATGCGTTGCCATCTTTTTCTGGTCTCAAATCGGTCACATATATTGCATCAATAATTTCGTTTCCTGGTGCATTCACTATAATATCATCAGTCCTGGTCCACAAAGCTGGATTTGATTCTTTAATTTCACTATAAATTCTTCTAGAACTTGGCGAGGCATAACCAATACGGATATCGTTTGATTTAACAACTGCCATATACAAGGTTAATAAGATCAAAAGCCTCGAATACATGGTTGTTGATTTTTAAAAATATCAATTGTGAATGAATGGAATGACAGTTGGTGAATCTTTATATATGCGGTTAGTACTCTTATGATCTCATATGTTCCTAGCATTTCAATTTGCAATAATATGCTAATGAAACAAACATACTCGTAAATATATATAAGAAAATATGCTAATAAAGTACTGGAGTTATTTTAGTTTACTAAGAAATTACATCACTGATGTTTTTTTATGGATATAAGCTATTGTTACGTTTT
This sequence comes from Euproctis similis, assembly GCA_905147225.2. Classification (NCBI taxonomy): domain Eukaryota; kingdom Metazoa; phylum Arthropoda; class Insecta; order Lepidoptera; family Erebidae; genus Euproctis; species Euproctis similis. The sequence goes on from LR990106.1 coordinate 23,031,294, forward strand.
TAAATCGTAGATCCTATGTGTTTACGTAAATCTGTAAAGAGTATTTATTGCCAATTCTTAGAATGTATTTTCATTGAAAATTTCCCGCTATTTACTTTTTCAGTTAACAGTTTGTGTTTTTGTATGGGTTTTTATTTTAATATTATTCGTCTTACCTTATCAAGCGTATGAAAGTCAAGGAAGCCATTGAGATGTGTAAGAATCGTGTCGTGAGCTAGTTGAAATGTAAATATTGGCTATCTTATGTTGTAATAGTTGAACTTTATTTCGCCTTGGAAGCAATAAATAAAAGATTTTTTCCAATAAAAAGTATTCTAAGTTACTCCTTATTAAATAATACTGATTAATAAAATAAAGTAGAGAAAATAATAACTAGTATCATTCCATAACTTTCCGTGGGTAACCTCGGAAACGTCGGAAGAATTTATCTGATCAGCACTATCACGTATGTCCTATTTGTTCATCACTCTGACTTCTAGTTCAGAGGGTCTGAGTACTGTCACACACCAATCACTTTTTAGAAGTTGTGTGTTTGCATGATATATCATGATGTATCATGATATGATATATCGACGACTAACAAAACTATGCCAATTTTAAGGAGACTTATTTATATAAATTGTGTAGATATTGTATATTATTGTCTCGGTAGCGCAGTGGTCGAGCACACGGCTTCTGATCCAGAGGTCCGGGTTCGATTCCAGACACTGGCTCACACCAATGACTTTTCGAAATTATTTTCGGAAGTGTGTGTGTGTGTGTATGTGTGATAAATATCGATGACTGAAAACTTTGTGCCCGGTATGGCAATAGGCTCCATTTGGGACGTAAACATAACGGCGAGACGAGGCTTAGCAGCCGCTGCCTACACCTTCGGGTAACAAAAGGCGTGAAGTTATGTGTAGATATCGTATTGTAGTAATTTTATTCGTGAATTATATTCTGCTCACACAAAAAGTAAAACATCGTCCAGATAGATAAAATTTAGGTGTTTTAATTCCGAACTAAATAATAACTATAAACTAAGCACAAATAACGTGGCTTCATACCGGTAAAAGAATTTTTTTATAACATTCAAAAACAACTCAAACAAGAGGACAGCGAAATTTCTGGAATTTTCTATAATTGCTTCTAGAATTTAGTACATTAATAATATTTCAAATTATCAACAATTACGAATATACAGTGATTCATAATTATATAAACTATATTATAATTATATTTTCATTATTTACACAATATATAGGTAAGTACTGTCAACTTATCTCACCAGTACAGTTATTGACTGAACAAGCTGCTTACTTATTACAATATGATAATTGCTTTTGAAGGATAGCCAGTGACAGATGAATAAATTTTATTATTTTATGAAATTTATTGTAAAATTAACAATCGCAAAAAAGGACCAGATTAAATAACAGTATCTCATTCATCTTACCAATATTATAAATACGAAGGTTTATACTTATTAAGTGAAATTTTAGCAGTAAGTAGAACTTTATTATGGCGGTTCAGTATTCGGGCGTTATACTATTTACTGCAAAAATTGAGATCTACCGAAATTACTCTACAAATTTTCATGGGATATTCACAGTTCGATCGGGCTATATCTAGAGAAAAAACGGACTATGTTTGATTGAATTTCTGAGAACAAATTCAATGGTCATTTCGAAAACGCAAGAAGCGAACGGAGCAACGGACAACAACTAGTCCTGGAGAAACAAGTTAAAACTTCAAATCGTAAATTACCAAGATTTTAATTACTAGTGTAATAAAAGTATGCAGTAAAATGCTGAAACTTAGCTCTGAGACGTTAATATCCATTAAAAATATAAATGGAGATCCAAATTATTAGATTTTTTACTGCATCCTTTTTATTACTTTTACAATGATATTGATCTATTAAGATTTTTATCAGTAAATTTTCACTGTCGTGATTTGTTATGAGATTCAAATAAAAAACATCTCTCCAACACGGCGAGAATTGTACTCCGAACCTCTGTGCAATCACATCACTACATAGTACTTACAAAACAAAGTCGCTCTCTCTGTCCCTATATCGCTATGTATGCTTAAATCTTTAAAATTACTCTATGAATTTTGTTCCTTTTTTTCTAATAGATAGAAGGTGTTAACGGGGTGGTTTATATGCAAAATTCATGTATAATGTAGTAAAGAAATAGTGATGAATACTAAATTTACTTAATCATGATGTTTAATGCGGAACAAAGTTCGACGGGTCAACTAGCTAATAACTAATACATTTACAAATCTTTAATTTATAGAGAAGTGACCTGATGTTTCCTGAAATATATGCGGAAGAATAGATTGAAGTGGATATGAGTGGATTTACCTGAATGTAACATTAATATTATACATCCATTAGTGGATTATTTCGTGATAATGTATTAAAGGCAAATTTGTGAACGGTTCAAGTAAATCCAATTTGGGTAGAAACAAACAAACACCTTGCTGAATAAAATTATCTGATTGTTTTGAGGATTTCTTTCCGGAAAATGTCTTTAATATTTATTAAATAAGAATCTGATTCTTAAAATCTATGCTCTAAAAAATGACCATACCTCATCACCCCATTTTCTTACTCGGCCAAATACAACACTCAAATTTATATTTATAAAATTTATGTGACAACCCTAATTTCTTTTTTTGTGTCACATGACATTCCTGTTTTGAAAAACAATGCGTCAAGGCACCTTATCGTAATTCTTAAGGAACAGGATGTTAATGATAAATAATAATTTTAGTAAGATAAAAAGTACCCCATAATTTTTCCTTGTTGTTATAATAGTTTTATGTTTATTTTGTAAGATGACATTGAGTTCTGACGTCACGTGACATGTCCGCCATGATGGATGCTGTTCACAAAAGATACCGTTTGTGTTTGCTCTGAACGGGACGATATCATGCGAGAGTGTATCGAAAATATATAAATTATGATGTTAAAATTGTTAAAATTTTACGTAATTGAACTTAATTTAATTTTAACACAACAATAACTACTTACATAGTTCAAATGTTTACATTTCTTTCATATTTTATTATCGAATTTGTTGGTTAGTTATTTTTTGTTTGTGTACACTATTTATTAATTTTAAAAGAGTTTTACAAAAATTTTGTTTAACACCTACATTTTATCTTAACTTAATATGAAAATTTTCAACGATTTTTAATTTTACCAAAATATATAATAAGTGACCACCGCGCTCTATTGTAGCTTCCAAATAATCTCATAACTTAATTTGAGACTATCAGCAGAACTTTTATTGGAAAGAATGACAGTATGGACTATCAGGACACCGGTAGTTACTGTCGCGTCTCTACCACAATACCCCATGTACGTCGAAAGAGAAGAACCTCGGCCCACTTGGGTGGCAGTCCGTACACCTCTCCGTAGTTACTAGAAGTGCGTCTCCACACAACTGCGAATTCCTTTCTCTTATAATCAATGCTCTAAAGATGGCGCCATTGTGAAGGCGGGGGCGAGCACTGTGAGGAGATAAAAATATATTAATATTTTTAATAAATCTTTAAAAACTTGAACATTCTGCATAACGCTTACCAAAGTGAATATTTTTATGACGTAATTTATTTACTGCTTGCATCGTACATAACATCATCACCTATATATATAAAACGAGATGCTCTAATTAACACTTTAGTGCTAAACGAACGACAAAATGAAAATATTGAGCCTTGCCGTGCTTCTCTGCCTCGCAGCCACCTGCTTCTGCCAAAGCCACGACTTAGTAATAGGGCAGGCAGTGTACGGTGATGTTATTGTGTACAAATGTGATGAATACAAATACGGATTCCCCTTCATCGTCAGAACAAGCCTCATAGAGTATCCAGAACCTGGACATACAAATTATGCTTACATCAAAGCAATTTACATCAAGGACAATGATCGCGATGGTACCGGTGGCTATCCGTCCATCTCATCGGGAGGCATTGGACAAAGATTCGTCAAAATCAAACTGAAGAGTCAGAGGGGATATGGCTTCAATTTCACAGTGACCATTTACGGAAGATACGTGTAGAAATATTTCGAATGGTTTTCGCAAATAAGTGATATTAATAATTTAATAATTTCATTGACGAATATGCTAGTGTCTTTTGGAGAATATCAATGTTGTCTATTTGAAAATAATGTGCTTATTTATTAATATAATAAACAAGGCCACATAACTTACTTAGTCAACAAAACAACTCTGAAGTTTAAAACCGAAAAGAATAAATAAATTTATTGTAAATAAACAAATATATATATAGACTTTTCTAAATTTATATATATTATATTTTGTTAAATTAATTATTATTGTTTATAATAGAATAGGTTGTTAAAACAATAACTAGGCGAAGAATCTATTCAAATGTTGTATATTATTTATTTTATTGCTTAACATTTAATCATGATTTATATACGAACAAAGTTATAATTTATACATTGATGTGTATATATAGTTAAGTTATTAAACTGTTATTTAATTAAATTATACTTTCATTGTATTTTAACGATCTTTCAACGTTCATTGGAAACTAATAGTAGTGATGTCATTTGAACATATTATTTGTTTAGGTTGTTGTAGATACCAAGAGTGTCGGATTCCGTTTAAACGGCAACAGGTTTAAATCTGGTGAAAAAAAAAACAGTGTGGTAGAGCCTTAGAGAGAACTTGTTCGCTGCATGAATGAACCGGCTCGACATCTCAGAATATCGACGTAAAGTGGTTCAGGCCGCGTTTCGCTCGGTGACAGGTATCGGGAGGCCAAACCGCTTCCCCTCTTCATTGTAATGTCTGGCAACGCTGTTACCCGATGCTAACACGCCTGATCGCTTGCTCCCTATCCCAAAAAAGCTAATTCCTCAGCGATGATTAAGAAACTGCAATGGATGGTTTTAGAATAGGTCAGATTCAATTGGGACATTGAATAAAATCATCATCATCAAATTAACACACTCTGATTTATTAAAGACATTAAGGTTAAGAAGAACATCCAAGTTTTATGGCAAAGATTGAACTTCTCAAACGAATTGATTCAAACTATTTTTAAAAATATCTCATGTTTGAGCACTCCAATCAAGTCTCGGATCTGAGTCCTGGCTTCTACCATTACTTATGTGTGATAAATGTGAATGGTTAATAAAATTGTACCTAATATGTGGCAATTGGCTCCTTATTCTAATCCCTTTGAGAGATAGCATTGGCGAGTGATTGGCGAGTTTACAGCTACTGCTCATATTTTAAGGTAGTAAAAGCGTGAAGTTACAAAATCTATTGTGCTCGTAGTCAATCATCATATTTTACACAAGATACTTCAACTAAATTTGAACAATGGTATTTTAGACAATAATAATTACTTATTATCAGACCGAAAATAATGGAACTTGTGTAACAATGGTAGAACCACGCAGCTCGCTGCATGAATGGGCCGGCTCGACCGGTGAAATTCCATGGCCTCTCAAAAGATCGACGTAAAGTGGCTCATGCCGCTTTTCGTTCGGTGAGAGAGGTACCCGGAGGCCCACCCCCCTTCCCCATCCTTTCCTATCCCCTATCCCTTAAAGGTCGGCAACGCAACAGTAACACTGTATATGTTGCTGGTGTCCATGGGCGGCGTTGGTTGCTTACCATCAGGTGACACGCCTGCTCGTTTGCCCTCCTATCCCATAAAAAAAAATATGAGAGAGCTACCAGGAGGCCTACCTCCTTTCCCCATCCTACTCCCCTAAAGGTCGGCAACGCAACTGTAACACTATATGTGTTGTAGGTGTCAATGGGCGGCGCTGGTCACTTAACATCAGGTGACACACGCCTGCCCGTTTGCCCTCCTATTCCATAAAAAAATAAGAAAATAAACATGAAAACTTTCATCATATCAACGGCCACTTGTCTCAAATTGTAAATAAGTTCTTATGAAATTAAGGTAAGACCATTATATTTTTTTTAATAAAATTATACTCTCCATTGTTACAGCAACATGGGTTTCCTGGAGTTTGAGAAATGGACAAACCGCTCGTTACTCTCCGAGAAATCCCGAGTTTGTGCTCGTCTCAGAGGCTTGACGCCAGGCCAGAGACGAGTGTGCAGACGTAACAAGGACCACATGCCAGTCGTCGGTGATGGCGTAAAGCAGGGGATCCAAGAATGTCAGCATCAGTTTGAAGATCGACGTTGGAATTGTACGGTGACACGTGATGGCACTGTCTTTGGGCCTTTGACTTTGATCGGTAAGTGGTATGGTACCTGAGAGCTGTCTACCCAGTATTGCCTATCCTCTCGAATAAAATATTTGAACAGATAACACCATTTGATGAGTCATCGATAATTACACAAGCTAAAAGTCCATAATGTATATCAGATATAGGGATAGATTCGAACCTAGTGCCTAGACTCTACGTAGATAGTAGGTCGTATAACTAAACCTAATTACTAGTACCTGTAGCACAGCTCATCAGAAGACAATAACGTCTTGCAAACGTTTAATTGAAGTAAAGCTTATAACATTAAAGATCATCGTTTAAAAGACTTTTAAAAGAATCCAAAATGACACACATAATAATGGGTAGACAGAAAATTTTAAATGCTCCCCTTGTGATAGGCATTTAAAATGGCAAATATACACGTACCATCTCCACTCCAACCAACTCTACATTCGGATTGAGATAAATGTTGATAAATTACAGACAAGTTAAAGAATTCCTTCAAGTCCTTGTGAAATTATTCTAGAGTACAATTTCCTTTGTAATCATAGTGACAATCTTGGCAGCCAGACAGACGTCCTTGGTACCTACCCTCCCCTCGTATCTCTACTTTCTGGCAGTACATACTCTGGCTAAGTACACACAGTAACAGTTCGTAATATACGATTGCTAGTATAAATCACTGACTTTCTCCTCTTGTTGGAATAGCGTGAAAGATTTAGAGCTCCGCCACAAGCTAGATTTTCACATTCATTATAACAATACACAGTTATAGCAAATTCAACCTTACAGAATTATATTTGTTATTACTTATACAGATATAAACATAATGAGAACATTATCTTTTTAACACTGGTATCTTTTTAACAGTGGTAGAGCCAAGCAGTTCGCTGCATGAATGGGCCGGCTCGACCGGTGAAATACCACGACCTCTCAGAAGATCGACGTAAAGTGACTCCTGTCGCGTTTCGTTCGGTGAGAGAAGTACCCGGAGGCCCACCCCCTTTCCCCATCCTTTAAAGGTCGGCAACGCAACAGTAACACTATATGTATTGCTGGTGTCCATGGGCGGCGTTGGTTGCTTACCACCAGGTGACACGCCTGCTCGTTTGCCCTCCTATCCCATAAAAAAACACAAATGTATATTATTTAATTATGTAATCACTTAACATTTTACAGAGATCTTTAAATTATATATATTTCCTTATAATCCCTTAGTATCCGAAGAAAAGCCAAAGTTTAAAATATTTTATTGATCCCATGGTATAGATAGGTCCTAGTTCAAATAATTATTACATTTTTTACGGCATAGGAACCTAAGATACAATCCGCGCACTAGGACTTATCCTTGAATATGCTCTACTTAGTATGACCGTGCACCCTTCTGTGTCAACAACTGTGGTAATTATAAAGAATCTCTAAATATAACAACACGAATTCATAAAGTAATTACTCGATAAATAATTGAACATTCGAAACTAATATTATAAATATTAGTAGTAATAGAAAAATTTGTACAAAATTCACGCGTAGACGCCAGCTGTTCAGTGAAAAACAACTCATAAGGCAATATAGTTTTTCACGAGACCGGGCTTATCTCATATTGGTACAACAGATTATATTATTCCGGTTGTTCAGTAATCGAATACAAGGGCTACTATTAGTATTCGGAACTGGCCACTACATAAATATGATTTAAAAAGTTAAAAAGGAATTACTCTATTTGAAAATAGAACTCTTTGGATGTAGAATGCAGTATGTTTTATCCCGCTAGAGAAAATTTTCCTGCGATGATTTTACTACGACTTTCGACGTGGTTTAACTCATCAATTGTCGATTAACTCAGTTTGACTTTTTAATGATGAAGCACACAGCAAAGACCACTGTGTATCATTGGTTTAGTGAGTTTAATCATGGACGCCAAATGCTCACGGCCAAAATTAAAGATGGTCGACCTAAATCATTTGATGTGCTTAAAAGATATCAACGCAGTTCGTGAATTAATAATTCAAGATCGACGTGTTGTCGTCGGTATATTCCGTGATCATCGATTCTCAACCCGAGAAGAAACAGTTGAGATATTTAAAAATCATGTTTTCCAGATACCGCCTTCGGAATGAAAAAACTGCTTCGTTTTTTAAACAGTTTTTTGGTGCAAGATGGGTTTTACCAAATGCAAAAAGTATATTAATCATCTCGGAGCATATTTTGAAAAGCAATTAAACCATACTTAATAGTCAATCATAGTTATTTTATTATATTCTGGACACATAAGTAGCAGCCCTTGTATCTGTTATCCAATAATATTTCGTAACAAATGTATAAAAGAAGTAATTCGTATCTTTTTATTTTCATAATGAAATAAATGTCGTCATATTCTCGAGAACTTGTATTTTATTTCATCCCGAGCCGAATTGTCTTGAATTTATTACGGTACCTAATTTAATATTATTACAATCTGTATTTTTATCGTGTCTAGCGATATTAATAATACTACCATCTGAACCCAAGCTTTGCAATTTTTTTTTTGAAAATAAGTTAATTCATTAAAACAACTTTTTAGGATTATATCGCGTTTATTTTCTATTCATCCATATTTATTTCCCGACGTTTCGAACTCTTTACAGAGATCATTTTCACGAGATCTCTTGAAGATCTTCTTGAAGTCTTGAAGATATTTCACACAATAATTTGCCTGCGAGTATCAAAGATGTGAAATTGCCAATGGCCAAACGTTGCACATCATACACCTATACCAAAAAAAGGTGTAAAGAAATCTACCCGCAATTTTTTTTTATTTACGTTATTTCGGCTTCCGATCCAGAGGTCCGGGTTCGAATCCTGACATTGGCTCACACCAAAGACTTCTCGAAATTGTTTTCGGAAGTTAAATGTGATAAATATCGATAACTGAAAACTTTGTGCCCGGTATGGCAATAGGTTCGCCACCTATTCCATTTGGGACGTAAACATAACGGCGAGACGAGGCTTAACAGCCGCTGCACGCACAACGCACAACCTTCGGGTAACAAAGTTATGATATAAGAAGTTATGTGAAGTTATGTTATGTTACGTTATTTGTCAACAGCGTCCCGTGAAACAGCATTCACTCATGCAATCACAGCTGCCGGCGTCTCTCTATCGGTGTCCAGAGCTTGCAGAGATGGTCGTCTCTCCAGCTGCAGCTGCAGCGGAGCTTCACGTCCGAACAACTTGCACAACGATTGGATATGGGGTGGATGTGGGGACAACCTTGAATATGGATATAAGTGAGTATATATCTATCTATATATATCTTACTTATTCGTAACATTTTTTTATAACTCTGTTAAGTCTCGACGCGCCGAAATTTTGCGTCCCAAATAGAATAGGTGGTAGAACCTATTGCTATGCCTACAGTAGAACAATGTTTTGTCAGGCATTGGTATTTATCACACATGACTTCCGAAAAGAAATCCGACAAGTGGTGTGAGTCCGGAACTAATTTCAAAAATACTTTTGTACATTTGCCTCGAAAATTTGTGGAAAATAAAACTCGCATAATTAAGCTTCAAGACATCCTACTATAGAAGTAGGTACATCAGTGGCATCTAGCGAGCTCATTGAATGAATACTACGATATCACACTTCTGTCAACTCATGTTCGCCGTATGCCGAATACTATGTTCTACTACAACTAGGACAATTCTAGTCTAGTTGTAAAACCACTATCATACTACCGCTTCGAACTCATGCTGTCCCGTGAGTAGGATGTTATTTTATTTAAATACGTTCCTGCGTCTCCCTATACGAGAACAATTCATCGGAATCGAACCTCTTCGCGTGTTATGATCCCCTGGTACTTTTCCCCCACTTTATCGAATATTTTTCTCAACGATATTTTGTTTCAAATCACGTGGTTTATATAATTTTACAGAGCAATAAAATGACAAATGTCCTTGCTTGATATACTTTTTATTGCTTTATTAAATTATACTGTTGTTTTTACAACGACATTGTAATCGATTTGTTGATGGATAATACTAAGTGTAAAGATTTTATTTTAATTAATTTTTTTTTATTATTTTAAGAAACGGTAGGATTACCGGGTTTTAAATACCTTTATTTTCAATGATACTTTCACTCAGGGTCAACTGAAAGATTCACCTGTTTCAGCGTACACCTGGATACTAGGGTTGCAACAGTTTATTGAAGGTAGCGTTACCTGAATAAGCTGAAACTGTCTCACCTGATTTTCAGTCGTGTGAGTAAGCCTTCTCACGTGATTGTCAGCTGCGCGAGTATTTCTACTTCACACAGTCTGCTCACATAGAAAGCCTATATTTCCCTCTCGTTCTTGTGCTAGAAAGAGATAGATCATATCATACCTCTCACTCGGTGTCCTTGTATTTGGGGTGAGGTAATAATGAAAAATATTTCACGTTAGTGTGCGTTCCTGTGAAAGTTCAGGTGAAAAGGTAAAATTTGTCTCCGTAGCTCTTATGTTTTCCTATTACTGAGGTGAAAGGTAAGACAGGTAAAAATTTACCTGCGCTTTTTCATGTGATAATAATAACTTTCTTCTTTCACATACTTGTTGAGATGTTTTCGTTTTTCATGTAATCAATAACAATATAAATTGTACAAAATCTCAAAATAACATCTTTTAAATTTTTAACAAATATAAAAATAACAATTATGTACGTATATACGTATAAATACCCAATTACATATTTTTATTTATCATTATTGTCAAATATGCAAATTTAAATTGCTTAAATTAGCCTGCTTAGTTACTAATTTTTGTTACTAAGAATCTATTTAAGCAACCTCTTTCTCGAGCTTTAATAATGTTTGTAATAAGCAGGTAAGCATTTCAGAAAATTACATATCAATTAAGTAGAGCTGTCAGTTGGACTTCACGGCACGTCAAACCATGGTTTTCGACAGGCTGAAGACTAGGAGAGCATAGCCGCGCAGAACTTTTGCGCATGGCTGTGTAGTGAGGCTTCCGTAGTGTACCACCTTTCACAAATATATAGATAAAACAATATTATTATTTTTATCAATTTCAGTTTAAAATTAAAACAAAAACGGTCATGGTCGCTTGTTTTAGCCAACATAATGTTGAAACATTAATCGTAAGAATTGTTCCCAATTCATATCAAGAAACGAAAAAAAACTATAACTCACTCTATTATTAATGACATACATACTTTTTACAGGTTTTAAACTGTGATATTCTAAAAATATATATTTAATGTTTCTAACATATGTAGACTTTAAGAACAAAGCTTATTTATCCGCAGAGCAATATGTAAATATAAGGGATACTACATACTACATATATTGAAATAAATAACCAGGAATAATTAAAGTTAAATCTGAAACAGTGATGAAAGCAAAAAATAAGTATATTTAAAATTGCCTATTTTCTGACCGAGTTATACTTTTACGTAGTATCACGTAGCAACGCGTAGCACCTCTTACAAAGCCATGCGGCCCTAGCACTCTTTCACGTACTGAAAGGGTTATACCACCACTGAAGCCTGAAAAATATTTAAATTAAATTCTTTCACAAAATGAAATTCCTTCAGAAATAAAAACGGTAACAGTCGTGGTGGAATTGCTTAGGAGTAATTCCAAAGGAATCAATAAATAACATAGTTTTATTTCATGTTTTTATATTATTCATTGAATTTGAGTATGTATTAAAAACATCGAGCTTTAATTTATCGTGAACTGTTTTGATCCTGAATCCTCGTAAAACCTATTGCAATATACATAAGACACATTTTTTATAATATTTTGTTTAACTTACACTGTAGGTATGTACAATGTTTGTACTAATAAAAGCATGTCGCGAGGTTTAACTACCTATCAGTATCTAATTAAATTGCAATTGATAGTGTAAAAAACTTAGCAGATCAATTTACATGATTTTCTTGCCCGTTCTTCTCATGAAAGCCCTACATTCGGAAACGGGTCGCTTGTGGCGATTGCTCGTGGCGATCCTCAAGCGTGTTTTCATATGTTATGTTTTAACTATAATAATAAGTTAAATATCTGTATTTACTGACTTTTCTTAATTGTGTTTTGATTTGACGTAATTTAATTGTTACTTATTGTTTACAAATCTCGCGACAAGATTTTATTAGTATATAAACGGTACGTAATGAGGCTTTAAATTGCTTCTTGATTTTTAAAGAAAAAAATATATCTTCTTTTTAAAGCGTTTAAATAAAAGCTTTTTTAAAAAAAAATCTCTTAAAATTTTTCAATTATCGCTATTTATCACACAAAACTTACAAAAATATTTCTAAAAGATATTAGTGACAGTTCAGAAGCGGAGTAGGTACTCAAATTCCAGGTGACTAAAATTTTAAATAAATCAAATAATATTTACATATATGTAGTAAACTATTCATAATGAATCGTATTCTATCAATTTTTAATGGTAATTATAATAACCCCCTATATAGTTTCAGGAAAACGAAAGAGGAAAATTAGAACCATGAAAACTTGTTTTATCAATAAACTTATTTCCACTCACCTTTTACTATATGAAAAAGCCTTATTTATATAACATTAGGCTTTTTGAAATAATATAAAATATATAGTAGGTACTCTATTAAGTAACGAGTAATATCATCACAAAGAATGAAATGCAAAAATAAAACAAATAGCATTTAATTAGCCTTTTTCCTGGGAAGATTAAAAAAAAATCCGCTAGTGGCAGCACCGGTGGGGGGTACATATGTTTTGAATTTTCTATTGACAACAACGTTAAACGTACGTGTTATTACTAATAAAATAAAGATATTATTAAGATTAAGATATTACTATTATTCTTATTCAAAGCTATACTTATTTTATATTTCACAGTAACTCTAAAAGAAGATTGTACATCTGCTCTTAAATAATATACCAAATCATTCGTATTATCTTCCATATTCAACACAAAGTCACTCAAACAATATTGTCGTCCACTTTGAAGTGCTTTCGAGTTTCCACAATTCGGAAGCTGTTCATCATCGTCAGATAAAGTAGCATTTAAATCTAAAGTATCAATAGGACTATATATAGATATATAGATAATTATACATGACAGCATAGCAAAAAGAACGAGGGATAGCTTGGGATGGAAAATTTGCCCAGTTTGTAGTAGTGCAGGATGTTGAACTTGGTAGGGTTGGATTAAGTAATTTCATGCGTAGCTTTTTATCTGCAAGACATTTACCACCATCAATTCCAATGAAAATTTTTTTATCATTACCATTTGCAATGCATTCTTCAATTCTTAAATATACCAAAAAAAAGAAACAACAAAATTTATTTAAAATAATCAAAATTCAAACCACACAGTGACATATAGGATAAAATTTAGAAACCAACTAACCTTTCAACTAGGACATTTTTATTACCTGACACGGTTAAACCACGACATGCAAGCCATTGTTTTAAGTCCTGGACAAGATGATCTTGCACTTTTGCAAATTTTAATTTCGCCCCAGGTACATCATCTTCCGTTAATTCTATAATTATTCTATATACTTAACGTTGTTGTCAATAGAAAATTCAAAACATATGTACCCCCCCCACCGGTGCTGCCACTAGCGGATTTTTTTTTAATCTTCCCAGGAAAAAGGCTAATATATAAGAAAAGTTCAGCGTTACATATAAAACTGTGTAAAAATGACGCATTTTCCTGAAAAACATGAAATTTTCTACACATTTTCTATTATAGGTATCAGGATAACAAGACGTAAAGGATCTTAGTACGCCGAGCTTTCCATTCATTCTTCATTTCAAACGTAGTTTGCAGCGCTGAATGAAACGTCACCGTTTCACGTTGCGCTACCAGGCTGTCATAAATTGATGCTAGTAATATGCTAGGGAGGTTGTTATTGCTATGATAACTTTGTACCGCAAGCAATGTCTCATTGGGAGGAACCATTTTTTTTTTACGCGAGGAAATGCTTTATGCATACGCCTGTTACGGGGGTAGTGTGGGACTCCCAAAACAGTAAACTGCAATCCGATCCTAGGGTTACCCACTAAAACCTCGCGGCGGCCTTCCTCCGACGTTGGGGAGGCCCAGGACAGTGCGTCAGCCCTCTGGTCCACCCCGTCATCGCCCCCCCTCTGTCACGAGGGGGTGCTCGTCCTCGGGGAGCCTCGGCAAGGCTCCTCTGGGCGGGGTGGCTCCGACCGCACGCTGTAAAGAGGCGCGTAGCCGGCGGCACCCCCGACGATCCTGCCCGGCCAAAACGGGGGGTCATCCTTCCCGGGCCGAGACCTGGTCGCACCCGCGGGGTGTCCGCCCTCGCGGCCCGTTGCCCGGCCAGAAGGAGGACGCCGAGTGGGATCGGGAGAGAGCCGATCCCGCTCGGCGGCCTCCTTCTGGAGCATGACTGCTTCGCAGAAGGAGGTCACAACCCTCCACTCCTCCTCTCCCGCCAGCATTGCCGTGATCAACGCCGGCGGGGACAAGTCTCGCCTGATCCCGTCGACCAGGACTCGGCGCTCGGCCGCTCAGGCCGGGCAGACCTCCAGCGTGTGCTGGGCCGAGTCCAAGTCGGATGCACAATGGTGGCATCTCGCCGTCTCTTCACGTTTTATTCGACTCAGATACTCACCGAAGCACCCGTGCCCGGTGAGTATCGGAATCAACCTGTAGGTGACAGTGCCCCATTTACGGAGCACCCAGGCCTCGAGGTGGGGCAGGACGGCCCCGACGGCGCGCTGATGCGCACAGCCCTGGAGGACCAGCGCGTCGCGCCAGTCCCCCAGGACCCGCCGGAAGGCCTCACGCCTCCGCACTTCGTGTCCCCGCGCCTCCGGGTCCTCTTCACCCCGGCCGAGATCGTACGCGGCTGCGTACATCTCAGCCAGGATGATACGATATCGTACGGTAGCCCCGTACGACCCGAATGGCCATGATCCGCTCCAGGCTCCTCAGCAGAGCCCTGGAGCGGGAGGCCCCCGCGAGGTCACCCGATCAAACGGGGGCCCCGTACAAGGCCACGGATTGCACGATGCCACCGTAGAGGCGGCGAACTCGCTCTCCCGGTCCCCCGAGGTTGGGCAGCGGGCGGTGCAATGTGCCCGCCACCCGTCGCGCTCGGGGGACCATCCTCACGAAGTGCTCCTCGAAGCTCCAGCGGCTGTCCAGGGTGAGGCCGAAGTACTTCATGTACCCCACCAGCACAGCCGTGTCACCCACCTTCATTGAGAGGAGCCTACAATTTCCTAAAGTGAATGTTGACTTAAAGAGATCGACCTTTACTTTTAGGATACTTTCATTTGATTCATTATTCATTATAGGAAGACAAAAGAGACTAAAAATAATGTCTAACTCCGACTATAAATAAATTATGTCTGAGAAATTAATACTGAAACAGCCCGGAAATCAGCATGTTTCTGATTTAGTTAAGAAGAAAATAAGTAAAGTCTATTGGTCATGCAGTTGGTTGTATATTAATAAATTGATGATAATTGATGTAAGAACATATCTCTATGAAACCTATTGTAAATTTATAACATATAACAAAGCCACTTTCGAAAATTAGTTCAGTAATCACTAGTTTCGTCATTGCGCTTATCCTACTTTAAGTGCGGTTGGCACAGCATGTCATCCTTTCGAACTATCCATGCTGTCAAAAGGTTTGGCTATGGTTTTACGACCGGCCGCATGCCTAACGTCAACCCTTCTTGGAACGTCTTAGTTATGGGATAAGGAAGGCGTTGGAAGTGCGATGGGGAGGACAGAGGAGAAGAGCTTGGGTCTCCAGATACATCTCGCATCGAGCAAACGCGTCATGAGCCACATTACGCCGATATTCTAAGAGATCCTGGTATTTCGCTGGTCCAGCCAGTCCATTCATACAGCAAACTGCGTGGCTCTACCACGTTCAGGTTCAGTAATACGTCACGCCTTTGTTAGCCGAAGATGTAGGCAGCGGCTGTTAAGCCTCGTCTCACCGTTATGTCTACGTCCCAAATGGAATAGGTGGCGAACCTATTGCCATACCGGGCACTAAGTACTGTACTACTAGTACTATTTATCACACCTAACTTCCGAAAACAATTTCGAAAAGTTATTGGTGTGAGACAGTGTCGTCAGGATTCGAACCCGCGACTTCCGGATTCAGAAGCGGGTGCTCAACCACTGGACCACCGAGACATAAATACATAAAAATAAATTAATAACATCTTTCATAAAATATCTCTATTAAAAACCCCGTACCCTATATTTTATTTACCCAGCGGATTTCCAGTCAAACGACGAGAACCGTAATTATTCATTAAATCATTTTATTACTTCTAAAGAGCTTTCGTGAAAAAGAAAATGTCTGCTCATTTTGTGCCATCGGTACCAGGATAGCATGAAACAAAAGATTCGACGTTCGAGCAACGGTCTCTTTCATCCCCTGCTATATAAACGTCAGTTAAACGTCACTGCTTTAACCCCTTATACTAGGACGTTATAAATTTGCGGAGCATGAAAGTCTTTCTATATGACGTCACTTATAGCCTGAAAGACCCCTTTGTCTATATCTAGTTACCTAACACACTTATAATAAAATTGTATTAGGACATTACGAGTATTGGAAAAAACTAATATAGCGTTTTTTTACATTATAAACTGGCTTTTGATGATCACATAGATTTTTTGCTGTACCTTCACACACTTACTGCTTAGGAACGTAATAGCTGAACAATATAAACGTTTCCTTTTAATTGTCTTCGGGTCACATGAATTAAATAGAGGATTTACCACACATCCACAATAAGCAAGAAACCACACCAAAAGAAGCAAATAATCTCAATTAAATACGACGTTTATATAAGCTTTATAAAAATCTCGGGGCAAATTTACCAGGCGTCCATAATACGTTAGGTGGTTTGCAAAGCTTTCCCAAGTTACCCCTTCACTAACACTGCTGAAAACTTACTCACAAATTATGCACACATATACAAAATGGGAGGAGTCTGTGGGAAAATTCCCGGAAGGCTTTTTAAGATTTTTATAAATAACAAAAAATACTTTAAAAAAGCTTTGGCGGAGTTACCTTTTGAATTTTCTCCACTAGGGCAACATGTTCTCTAAGAGTGTAAAAGAATGTCTGGCATGCGAACAAAAATGGTGAAGACGCTTTCTCAGAACGAAAATTTATGTCATAAAGCAGATTTTCCCGCATTTGAGAATTTTTGTAACCAGGAGAGTATAAGAGATAGGGACATCGGAAAGAATTCGTGGAATGCTTATTATTAGTATGCGGAGAAACCTTTTGCATTTTTGAATGACTGGAATTCTTCGCATTGCGCTACTCAATTAAAGCCCAAATTATGTATTTTTAAAATAAGTTATGAATTGTGACATTGATGAAGTAAGTTAAATATTATTATTGATATATGATATTGATAAAGTAAGTTTAATATTTGATAAAAGTACCTTAACCTTAAGTAGAAACGTTTTAAATCTAAGAAATAAAGTGTATCGAGCGATTTATTAGTCTATTTAAAAACAGATATGTATGGAAACATAGATAGAAATTATACACACTCGTACTATAAAAATTAAGATATGTCAATTTTAAGTTTTTTTTAAAGCAAATCAAATACATTTTTTTAATTACTAAGAAAATCTCCTTTGTTTCTTTTTTTTTTATTGTAACGATTTCAGAACGACAATTTAAAGTCAACATATTATTTCAAAAGTAATAATATAATACCATTCCAGTTTTCAAATATTAGAGACTGTTTAACCCAGGGATAACTTGGACGTAAGCCGGGTTAAGCGGGTTTTTAGCGGTTATAGCCGATAACCTTACTAGGAAATCATGAGAAACCAGGTGCAGTTAATCCGTATTTAACCGGGTATGCTGCATACATACCAGGAGGACAAACCACCCTTAAAAATACATTCTTTGCACACTGTATTCAATTATGATCTTAATGGTTCACACATAAGGTTAATTTTGTAATGGACTGCAATTTTGAGTAATCAATATTTCGCGTAGACTTTGCTACGCCCACCGTGGTAAACTTCCCCTACGCTCGTAGCCGACCTATAGCCATCCCTTTCTTACAAACCTTTCTCGGGCTTTTCCTAGTTACCAGGAGTAAGAAAATTTTTAGTTACAAATACGAAATTGAGTTGTACTGGTACCAACAATATGGTACATATATTCTTAATTATGTATGCATGCGAGATAAGCTGGTTAAACTATTTCATAATCAGAAATCTTAGAAGTTTATTTATAACTTTACGTAATCCTACGGCATACACTCGGGAAATAAATATAAAATAAATTCTAAATAAACGCGATATCCATAAAAAGTTCTTTAGTGTTATGAATGTGATTCACGAAAATCTAAGAAATAAATATTTAAAGTCAGTAAATGAACCCATGTTTTCCTAATCAATATTAAATTACATTGTTAAAATAAACACAATCTCAGAAATTTTAATGTTTTTGGCTGAAACAAATCTTTGATCATTCAACATTTTTCTATTATTTTGTGAACGCTTGTATATCGGTCCAAAGTATTAAAAAATCTGTTTCTAAGTACACATAATAAGTAAAGTAATTAAAATAGGTAATGTTGTGTATAGGCGCCGCTAAATCCTTTACAAGTTAGTCATTGTTTTGTACCAGGATTCGAATCCGAGACCTTCTACACATCCCGTTATCTCCTTGTATCTGTGATTATATTTAAATTATTTGTTAAAATACATAATTATTAAAATTATCTCTTTATTATGGAGAAGAATACATCAATTACATCCGGGCGCCAAGAGAAGTTTTTCGTAAAATTATATCCCGGATATAACCCGGATTTAGCAGGTAACTAACGCTTAAGTCAGATAACATGTACCAGGATAACATGAATTACAAGGACGTTCAAATCCAATTCTTAATCCAACCAAAGAGGATTGTGAGGAAGAGAGGACAAAATATTTACTTGTACTGTGTTATTTTTATAACATTCTTACCTAAAGGGCTATGAATATTATTGTTCTGCAACTAATGATTTTCAATTTGATTGAAATATCCCGAATTCGAATCCGAGAAAAACAGTAAAACTTCACTTAACACTATATGTATATGTCGAACTATAAATGCCGTTGCCTATATTTTCAGGAATGAATGGTGTGATACTATTATTAACAGCGTGTTAGTCGTAAAATGTCCTTGTTAATTTTTTTTTTTTAATCAAAATTGAAATTTTACTGTATGTTATTTATTGATATATAGCTTTAATATGTCAATAAATAGCATGTTTACAATGTACAAATAATTTCCTATACTTATTATTTTGATGAGAGCGCTAATAACACTGGTCAACACTGTTATTGCCACACGAAGTGTATTTTGATTTTTGTGTCTGTGGTATATCCTCATTAAAACTCGATAACAGTTTTGATTCTATAACCCCTAGTTTTCTTGTGACAGATATATAATATCATAAGTTAACATAAAATGACTTAACCCCGCCTTTTTCTACTCTGTAGGCACTGGTTGTTAAGCCTCGACTCGCCGTTTTGTTTACGTCCCAAATGGAATAGGTGGCGAAACTATTGCCATACCGGGCACAAAGTTTTCAGTCATCAATATTAAACACACATAACTTTCGAAAATAATTTCGATAAGTCTCTTGATACAGAAGCGGGGTGCTCGACCGCTGGATCACCGGGACTGTGTTCAATAAATTACTACGAAATAAGTATTTATTAATATGACGAAGCTGCTGTCCTCGTATTTAATAAAAAAAATAATGCAAAATCTAAATTCAATATCATTTTTCATTTAAATTACACTGATCAACAAAATTTTTAATTTCTCTTTGCCACACGAAAACTTATATCAAATTTTGAATGTAGTAGGGTCAACGAATAATAATACATCAGTGAAAATAACACGTCAGTTTTTGTTGTGACATAAAAAAGAAAATATTTTTGTAAAAATTACAAAAAACCTTCGGGTAGAAAAAGGCGTGAAGGTATATGAAGTTATTTTATGTTTTGTTATGTTGTCGAACAGATTTACTGAAGTATTCGTGGATATCCGGGAGAGGGAGCGCAAAGTGAAGAGAGGCAGCCGGGAGCAGGGCAGACAGCTGATGAACCGGCACAATAATGAAGCAGGAAGACGAGTAAATACAGTTGACAAATATTTTTTACTTATAAAAGAGTCGCTAATATATTTATTAGATTATACTATTTTTTAATTCAAAAATAAGCTTAAAGATTAGTAGCACTCCCGCCACGTGTTATTTAAGGCTAAAGTTATTAAAAAAAGAATTATAATTTATTTTGAAAATAGCTACTACGTACGTAAAAATGTAACTTCACCCCTTTTGTCTACACTAGGGTGTAGGCAGCAGCTGTTACAGTCTCGACTCGTCATTACATTACGTCCCAAATACAAACCTATTGCCATACACCGGGCACGAAGTTGTCAGTAATCCATATTTATCACACATATACCTTCGGACTTAGTATAATAACGCATAGAAGGATAGTCTCATACCTACAAAACGGCAAAACTGAGCCACAAAATTAATTGGCGTGTGCGTGAACTATGTGTCCTTACACGCCACGACACAAATGCATCAAAATAATGTTAGCAGTGAAGTCATATTACCCCAAAAATGGGGTAATTGGAACATACCTCGGCCTCGTACCTTTTGGGTACATTACGTTTATAGTCTTACAGAATAACGAATAGATATATCAATTAGTAATATATTCTAGTTATTGCGACAAAATAACATTATGAATTGACCAAATTTCACTGTCAAATTCATTATGCATTTTTAGTGACCATTTAATGTATTTTTGAATGAATATGAATGTATTTTGAACTTCAGTAATTCATAAAACATTAATAATAAGACATTGGTAAATTATTTTCTACGTCTAGTAATACTCCGTGGAGAATGCAAATGGATTGAATAATAATTTTCGATTTCAGTTTTAGAACAAAATACAGGTTAAAACGCAATATTTACACATGAAATGTTCTATTGGAATCATTCTAAAGTCTTCCCGTTGTATTGTGACACCATTTCACCGTACAAACCGTCATTTTCATTTTTTTTGGGAGAGAAGTTATCGCCGCAACGTGACCTTGAGCACTGCCGCGGGCCGTTCGTTACTAGTCCAAAAATGGCCTAGTAAAACTTGCCTCACTTGCTGTGCGTGAACTCGGTTTCTATGCGTTATTATTCTAAGCCTTCGGAAAAGAATTTAGAGAATTCATTGATGGGTGTGAGCCCGGAATCGAACCCGCGACTTCTGAATCGGAAGTCAATCGACAATCGACAACTTATACCGTCCTACTTATACCTTATCTGTTAGTATAAACTAGTAAACTAACAGATAATGAACTCTTCGTGAATAATTAATTCTTAAATTAAATATCAATATATAATAATTATAAATTGAGATATAAATAAACATATTTTTAATTTGTCGTAGCTGCATGCATGATGTAGTGTAAGAGTTCATAGCGGACAAACTACGTGACCATGTAAATTCTATTATTAAGTACCTACTATATTTACTGTGTTTTTGAATATGAGATTCAGGGATATATTGAAAGATAAGTACGGGAGTAAAACATATGTTTTCCGCAGGCAGTCATAGCCAAGTCCAGAGTAACCTGCAAATGTCACGGTGTATCCGGTTCCTGCAGCCTCGTCACTTGTTGGCAACAACTACGCACTTTTAGAGAAATTGGTGAGTTGAAGTTTTTAGATCCGTAAGTTTGAAGCTCTTAGAAGAGAATACTATCTCTTTATTTCTGAATCATCAGTAAATCTCGTGTTTATTTTTAATTTACATATAAGATTTAGATATATGTTTTTTTCTAGTTTTTTTTTATGGGATAGGCTGACAAACGATCAATTGTGCCATCTGATGCTAAGCAATTAACGCGGCCGTGGTCACCTGCAACATAGACAGTGTTACAGTCGCGTTGCTGGCCTTTAAAAAAGGATAAGGAACGGGATGGAAAGGGGAGAGGGATAGGGGTTGGGCCTCCGGATACCTCTCACCAAGTGAAACACAGCATGAGCCACTTGACGTAAATATTCTGAGAGGTCGTGTTATTTCACCGGTCGTGCCTGCCCATTCATGCAGCAAACTGCGTGGCTCAAACACTGTTAAGTATACAGGGTGTACAAGTAAACATTTGTATATCTATATTTACTTTCTATCATATTTTAAAATTTGAAGTTTACGCCAGACAAGCCGCAACACTCCCTTTAAGAGACAGAAAACCCTATCCTTTCGCGCATATCAGTTATTGCCGCACATTGCCGGTGCCCAAGGAGTTACACTTGGGCATTTAGGAAGTAAAGTTTAGTTTAGGTAGAAGTAAAGTTAAAAAGGGAATTTTGCTCTGCAAGCTATGGAACTCTTCCATCCTTGAATTTTCCGCTCCGCAAGACGCCTAGTCAATGTAGTACATACAGTCTTCCTCTACACTCATTGTATTTTCAAATTCAAATTCAAATGTTTTTTTTCATTTTACATGCAAAAATGTTCTATTCGTTTTATTAACGTGATGGAAACTTATGATAAATTTTGTAAATGAGAATAAACGTTACATAACTGCGATGCGGTTGTGATGCTATATTAAGGGACTGAGGGTATCCTAACAAAGGAACCTCACCGGAAGGGATGAGACCAAATTATATATAATTAACTGCACGGAACTCTCTCGTATAAATTTCGGGGGTGAATTTTAGAGTTTTTTTTTTGCAAACTTTTATTACCCACCCTCTTTCGAAACTCGTGAGTTTTTTGTTTTATTTTCTCAAGATTTATATATTTTGTTCGTTCTAAATTAGCTTGTTATTTTTTGTTATATTTAGTAATAATCAGCCTTATAAAATAGGTACATAACTCGTTTGATTTGAATTTGGAATTAATTGGTAGCGTTTTTTTTTATTTAACAAACAAAAGTATTTTGATTGGTGTACAATGGTGTAAAAAAAATACATCAATCGGAAAATCTTCCATCGTTTTCTATTACTTTGTGCCATCTTTTAGGCTAGAGACTAATACCGTGCCGGAAAAAGCCCTGTTTTTTTTATTTGAAACTTGAGACCAAAAAAGTTCTAGTCATTCAGGCCATAAGCCATCGGTCGGAATAGATGATAATCTGAAGCTGCAATTTCTGGAGAGTACAGCGGGTGGGGTAGAAAGTCTGATTTCAGTGTTTAATAATTTTAGAATGTGTGAAATATTATACCAGCTTAAAAGCAGAACATTCAACGCCATCTACCGCCATTTAACGCAAACCAAAGCTACACTCAATTACACAGACCATTTCGTAAATGACACGCCATTGTTTACTATTAAAGACATCCCACCATAGGAATTGCTATGGATATAAAGTGACCATTACTTACCACGGTTGCTATTATCTCCTGTGTGTTCATGTCAGCCTGGTACAATGGATATTTAATTAAACACGATTGTTCCATGCAACTTTGTTAAATTATGAACATTAATTTAAAAGCTTTGTTGTTTCACTTTTTGAATCATTTCAAACAATGTGAATAGTTTTAGTAGGTTCTATTATAAAATGGCGGACATTGTACATAAAAATGTTTACCTCGCTGTGGTGATCATGATCACAAACAATTTTTTAAATAAGATTTATTTAAATATAAGTCCTTCAGTCGAAATCATAACTTTAACGGAACAATTTATGCAAAAGTTTTAAACTTAATCTAATTTAAACTTAGGAACTACAAAATCACAGACTATAACGCCGTTAGCAAAATTTTCGGTATTTTTTTTTAATTAAAACGGTTTTTTTATTATTATTATTGCGTTCATTTAAATACGATGCAGTTGTTATCGGGTGGTCCATATATTCAAAATAGTTTTAAGTATTTAATCCTCCTACCCTGTCAAACCATTGACCGCTGCTTCATTTTAATATTGCATTGGGGCAGTATATTCGAAGGCGGGACCTCTTAACTGGAAGTTGGATTGCTGAACATTTTAGAATTCATTGTAATTTTCGTCGAGTACCCTGCTTTCGAATCAAGAAGAAGATCCGATTGCAGAAATAGTCCGATTGCACTCATTGAGCGTTTGCTAAAAATCATTTTTTTAGGCAAATTTATGATTAGGAACATACATATCTACCAGGTTGCCTATTAAAATGTGGCCGCTAATATTTTAGGCAAATTTATGATTAGGAACATACATATCTACCAGGTTGCCTATTAAAATGTGGCCGCTAATATTTTTAATTAAATTATTGCAAATTGATTTTTCGAAAAACATTTCAATCACTGGTTTTTGAAATAAAATATCGTCCACTTTATGGCAATATACATGAACACACACACACATACACACATAACTTCACGCCAAATCCCTTGCGGGGTAGGCATAGAGAACAGAGCGCCATAGGGCACGATTCTTACACGCCTCACTCGCTTCGTTGACATTCATAACTCTTTTCATGCACGCGCGTCGGTTTTTGAGGCTCTTAACATCACCTTCCTCCAAAACACGTTCTATTTGGTCATGGAATGTGTGTCTTGGCCGTCCTCGACTCCTACATCCATCCGCTTTTGCATTGTATATCTGCTTAGTCAGTCTTGCATCTACCATTCTTTCTACATGTCCGAACTATCGGAGCATGCCCTTTCTTACTTTTACACCGACACTCTCTTTCAAACCAACTTCCTTCCTTACAACCTTGTTTTCTACGCGGTCAGCGAGAGTCACTCCGCAGATTTTGCGTAGTGCCCTCATTTCTACCACGTTTACTCTACTTTCAAGCACACTCTGCCATACCCAGCTCTCGCTTCCATAAGTTAGGGTTGGGATCAGGACTGCATTGTGGATTGCTAGCTGGGCTTTTCTGCTAATGTTTTTCGCGCCCAGGAATCTGCCCAACGCTCCATTTACGCTATTTCCTATCGCCACTCGTCTTTCTACATCCGCGGTGTACCTTCCATCTCTGCTAAAAGCGCATCCAAGATATACAATTTCATTCACTTGTTCCAGCACTACATCATCAATCATTATCCTTGCATCTGTTCTGGATTCCTCCCTTTCAAACACCATAACTTTTGTTTTTGTCGCATTCAACTGCAAGCCTTTAATCATGCAATCATCTTTCATAGTAGTGACTAGTGTTTGCAGGTCCGACGGCGATTCGGCTAGAAGCACGGCGTCATCTGCGTAAAGCAGGCAGCTCACAACTAGGTCACCCATTCGCATCCCTACATCCATCGATCTCACTCTCTGAAGACAACTGTCCAGGTACAGGATGAACAGTCGAGCGGACAGCATGCAACCCTGTCTGACGTCGATATTGACGTCAAACCAGGGGGACAAGCCGCCTCATAAGTGGACTTCACAGCGCGCAGCAGTGCTCCGCTCACCCCGTAGCCCGGGAGTATGCCCCACAGATCCTCTCGTACATACATGAAAACTATGAAAAATCACGGTTGCCGTCGCGCATTTGGCCGCACCTCTTCGCAGCCAAGTGTAAACAAGTATAATTTTGATACGTTTATACGTTCATAACGTACATTTATTATTTATATATCAAATGAAAGTTATTTTTTTCTGCTTATTATGATATAAAATAAATAGTAAAATAATTAAATTATTGTGCCCGGTCTATGGCATTAGTCTCGCCACCTATTCTATTTGAGACGTAAACATAACGGCAAGCCGAAGTTTAACAGCCGCTGCCTACACCTTCGGGTGGAAAATGTTTAGATATTTATACAAACTAAAAGAAATAAACGATACTATTAAGGTAATAAAAGTAATGCCGTACCTAAATTCATTAAACAGAAAACAAAACAATATTGAAAGGGTTCAAAACTAAATGACCACCGATAATTTTAAAAACAGTTTAAAATTTAATCAAATTGTATATTGCCTTGCACTCCAGAAATAAATTAGTGTGCCATAATTATAGTAATTATTATCATTAATACTCATGGACTATAAATTTCCAAAGCGGACCGCTCGAAATTATAGGGATGTTAAGACAAATAAAGCTATAATGATTAGGCGCACAATAAAATTTATGTTCTACGCCATCTTGTGGGTGGATACGTAAATTATACGCCTTTGACACCGAAAGGCAAAAGAAGCATTGTAGCCAAGATTGAAGTAAGATTTATTGTATACTAACTATTAATTATTAGCCATATTAAAATGCAATAATATTAATTTATTAGCACGATAAGTACCTATGTCGTAGGCAAATAATTTATTGTTTGTTTGAGAATATTATTTACAAACTCGCGCCAAATATTTATGAATTCTCCTATTAAGTGCCATTTTTGTTATGATAGCACTACAAAATCAAATCCTCCGTCCCATGGTTATATGTTCTAAACTATTTACACCGGAATGTACTAAATGGAATTACTTTAGATGAAGTAAATAATTTTCTGTGTTAGTAGTTACTTCAAATGTGTACCAGACCTTGGAATTAAAACAAACCAACAAACTCCACTACGCCTGCTGACTCGCTAAATACTAGCAATTTGCTTAGTTCAGCGTCAGCAACCAAAGTCATTAATATTCATTTCACAGGTGACTTTCTAAAGGACAAATACGAGGGCGCTACTGAAGTGAAGGTCTCCAGACGGGGTAAACTCCGACTAACAAATCCAAGATACACCCTCCCCACGGCTCAGGACCTGGTCTATCTTGAAGAGTCGCCCAATTATTGTGTCAGAAATGATACATTGGTATGTAAAATAAATATCCTAAACTACTTTTAAAACTGGGGAATTCTTGTTCAACTAAATAACTATATGAAAAAAAACCTGTATCGGAAAGAGCAATGTCAAATATATTATTTTGTTTACATACATACATACCTTCACGCCAAATCTCTTGCGGGGTAGGCAGAGAGAACAGAGCGCGATAAGCCACGATTCTTATACGCCTCACACGGTTCTTTGACTTTCAAATTCTTCCTCGGGAGCCTCAAAAACCGACGCGTGTGCATGACACGCGTCGATTTTTGAGGCTCCTAACATTAGCTTCCTTAGTTCCTTATTATTTTTTACAACTTTTTATTTTTCTAGGGATCCCTAGGGACTTCAGGTCGGAACTGCAACAGAACATCACTAGGGATTGATGGATGTGCACTAATGTGCTGTGGCAGAGGATACAACACTAGGAGAAAAGTGGTGAAGGAACGATGCGGCTGCAAGTTCCACTGGTGCTGTAAGGTTGAATGTAATACTTGCGTTAGAACTACTGAAGTTTACACTTGTAAATAAACTACAGCTATTTAGGGATTGACGTTTAAAATATTCTACTAATGTTACTTGTATAATGTTTATTATTGTATCAATGTACAATTTATTTGCCAGTAATGAAGAAGTAATGTACTCATTCTTTAAAAGATAATAATTACGCGAATTTATAGTTCTTCAGTAGGTACGAAATTGACGAGATCCACAACATACTTTGCAAGAATTAGTCAAGCAAGGTTAGTAGATTAGAATCCCATATTGCGCCGCCCATTGTAAAAACTCTCTTGTTCGTTTCCTAAATTCTTCCAGATTAAGAAGCCTCTGATCTAATTTAAGATCGTGTGAACGATACAATAATTAGGTCGCATTTCAAAACTAATTACGGCAATGACTATATGTATTGAAAAGTCTGGTTATCCATGAAAAAAATATCAATAAACGTATAAGGAAGACTTTAAAATAATATTAGTGCACAAAAAAGAGATTTTGTGTTCCATTTCTCTGGATTCGGTAACGATGAAATGGATTTGTTTGTGTTTTTGCAAATTGATTAGCTTTAGCTTGTTCGAGCTTGGAGCTAGCGTGATCTAGTGGCTTTATTCTGTAAAAAAGCTAATATTCTCTGGAAGGCTGCGGCAAAAACTATAAGCCATAAGGACAACAAAGTTATATATTGTAAATAAAAGTATTTAGGTAATAAATGTAAGTTACATCAGAAGATCTCTACCAGTTTTGTCAACACGTAGTTCGTAAAAGCGATAACATAACATTAGAAATTTTAACGATCTCAATTTAGGTACAGATAGCAATATCTTAGATTTAATTAATAGAATGTAAGGTTTAGTTAAAAATAGTTATTTAAAAATTAAATAAAACTACACTACATTAGCTGTTCTGTAAATAAAATTTATAATAAGAAGTAAAGATTGTGTACCAGTATTTGGGTTATAATTTTAACATATCACTTGATGGGCATATAATTATATTACAAAAGTAATATGTTGTTGTGCATAACAGTAACAATTACCTATTTTGTATCTCGGTGGTCCGGTGGTCGAGCAGCTTGCTTCTGAATCCAGAAGTCGCGGGTTCGAATCCTGTCTCACACCAATAACTTTTCAAAATTGTTTTCGAAAGTTATGTGTGATAAATATCGATGACTGAAAATTTTGTGCCCGGTATGGCAATAGGTTCGCCACCTATTCTATTTGGGACGTAAATACAAAGGCGAGACGAGGCTTAACAGCCGCTCCATACACCTTCGGGTAACAAAGGCGTGTTGTTATGTTAAATAAGGTATAACTAATTATTTATTGTATATAAATTAATAAGAATAGTGTTAGTGACTTGTGCTACAATAAAATTTTCATTAAATAAGTATAATTTCTTTTATTTATCCCATATGATGTTGAAAATTAACAGATATGCGTCATACTCGTGAACGGGTCCGGTCTGTTCAAGTGTCCAAAGACCTTTTATTAAAGCACTGTGTCCTAAGTTTGACGTGAGAGACCTCATTTTGCTCTCTGTATTTTCTATTAATTTGTATCTATTGTTAGTGCATAGTACTGTTGAGTAAATAATAATAAAAAAAACCTCCCTGAGTTTCTTGCCAATTCTTCTCAGTGCGAGAGTAATCGAATTGGCGGAAGTAAAAAATAGTGACCTTCATAAGTGTCTGTACAAGACCTAAACTGAATAAATGAGTGGTAGAGCCAAGCAGTTCGCTGCATGAATGGGCCGGCTCGACCGGTGAAATACTACGACCTCTCAGAAAATCGACGTAAAGTGGCTCATACCGCGTTTCGCTCGGTGAGACAGGTACCCTGAGGCCCACCCCCCTTCCCCATCCTTCCCTATCCCCTATCCCTCAAAGGTCGGCAACGCAACAGTAACACTATATGTGTTGCTGGTGTTCATGGGTGGCGTTGGTTGCTTACCATCAGGTGACACGCCTGCTCGTTTGCCCTCCTATCACATAAATAAAAAAAAAATATGAGTTTTGATTTTGTGGCAGGTCTTTGTGAGGCCCTTTTTCCTACGAAAAAATACATATCGAGGGGTGAAAGGCTATTTGCTTTAAGCGCCATTTGGGGCGATATTGAGTTATATACATATTTGGAATCAGCAAATTTTTCTGCGTCGACTGATACAAGTTTTATTTAAATCGGAGCACTTTTTTGGCGCTTAAAACATCCCTGTTTTTGGGAAGTTTCCATAGTAGCAGTGTTTTAAGCGACATGGATTTTGCATTTTTTTTTAAATTAGTTACTTGAGCCATACACTCATATTAAAAACTGAGAGATAAACCAATTAGCCTTTCCCAGGTAAATAAGTCAATAAGACTTAAAACATTTTTCCTGTTTCTAAAATTTACTAGGTACGGATTTGAATCATTTGCACTTCCACCAATTATACCGTGTAATGTCGCTTAAACCATTTAGTCTTCACCCAAATAAGACATGAAACGTCGCTTATACCAATGTATTTTGAGGAACAGAAGCCAGAGGATTGTAAAAAATTGAAAGAACATTTAGATGAAAAAAAGGCATAAGTATAATAAAGTTCTAATTGAGACTGTTCTAATTTATAATTATTATACTAAACAAACACTTTAACTGATGTTGCGTTAGTAATTTATAATTTTAATAAAAGAACGTGAGATTTTCGGCAATTGCGCTATATCCAGGTTGTTTTAACAGCCATTTATAGCCTTATATGTTAATAAATGGAACACAAAACGTTATATTTTCAATTTTAAATGTTACATAATTTAATAAGCCGCCTACTCATTTTAGTCTAAAGTGGTGGTTGACATAAATAGCTTTCTACTATTAATTCCGGGTCATGTCATTTCATTCTTATAGACTTACTCTGAAAACATAAAGCATTGTCGCTTATTTGTTTTTTCCTGAAGCTAATTGTAGTTTTAAAGTCACTTAAATCATTTTTCCATTCTCTGAAAAATAAGGGCTTAGGGCATTTTGAATTAAGCGACACGTATTTTTGTCATTACAGGTCGGTTTAATTTAATATTAGCATCAGCATCTAGATATTTTTAATTTAATTTCAACAAAGTTTACCCCGTTCAAATAGCTCAAGAAGTTTTAAGTTATGAATTTTTTTTCAAAATTTCAAACTTTAAATGGCTCTCCTGTAAAGTTGCAAAAATGTCGCTTAAAACAAATAGCCTTTCACCCCTCGATATGTAGTGAAAAAGTGGGTTTGGTTTTTTGGTAGGTATTCGTTATGGTGGCAAATAAATATAATTTTAATTTTAAATTTATTACTTACATTATATGATTTAGAAAATTAAACAATACGAAGATTTAAGGCAAATTTTAACTAAGATATTTAATTTCTTAGATTTTCGCGAATCATATTTATAACATTAAAACAACTTTTTGTGGATTATATCGCGTTTATTTAGAACTTATTTTATTAACTTTTTGTTTTGTTCATCACCCGTGAAAATGATCTCTGTAAAGTCGGGAAATAAATAAAAATAAGTTATAAATAAACGGTATAATGCACAAAAAGTTGTTTTAATGTTATAAGATATTTAATTAATTTTATATTACATTAATTTTCGGGATCAGGTCGCCGGCGGGGACAGGTCTCGCCCGATCCCGTCGACCAAGATTCGACGCTCGGCCGCCCAGGCTGGGCAGACCCGCAGCGTCTGCTGGGCAGAGTCCAGGTCAGATGCGCAATGGTGGCATCTCGCCATCTCCTCTATTCTTATTCGATTCAGATACTCACCGAAGCACCCGTGCCCGGTAAGTATCTTAGTCAACCTGTAGGTGACACTGTCCCATTTACCCAGAGCCCAGGCCTCGAGGTGAGGCAGGATAGCACCGACGGCGCGCTTGACTTGACTCACCTTCCCATCCCACTTCCGAACCCTTCCATATCTCAATGTAAGGGACGACAACGCAACTGCAACACTATCTGTGCTCAGGTGACCATCGACGGATTTTGTTGCTTGCTATCGCGTAACACGCTTCCTCATTTGCACCTAAAATAACTGCTTCTAAGGCTTGCGCTGTTTCTGGCAAATTATTTGATAGGAAATTCACACATATGTGTTGCCGACTATTTCGTCTGACTACCTACTTCTGTCCAAATATGTAAAAAGCTTATTGGAACGAGGTAGCAAAATGAACACCTCCAAATTTAAGTAGTGAGCCAGAACGGTACGAACTCGGTCAGCTCATTCGTTTCTGCAATCTTGTCTTAAACTCTTTTATGGATGGTACACATATTGGACTAACCATATCATAAGGTTCACCATGCAACTATCGAATATCTAAATCATCAACGGCCAATTTTTCAAACATCTGTTGATAGATGCAGGGTTTAGAGAAAGAGGTATGAAAATAAATGTAAGCAAGACGAAAGTTATGGTTGTGGAGAGAGAGAATGAGGTCACAGTGTGTGATATGACATTAGATGGCGAGAAATTAGAGCAAGTGAATGAGTTTGTATATTTGGTAAGTACCTATGTTTACGGAAAATGTGAGGAAGATATTGAAGGGGAGAGTGACTGTGGGTAATAGAGTTAATGGTGCATTGCATGCCTTGATGCGTAATCAGGCTGTCTCAAAAGGCACGCTTGACAATTCACAATGGTGTGTTGGGTGTGGCAGGCGAAGCATGAAATTAAGGTGAATGCAGTGGAAATGCTATTTCTAAGAAGTATGCGTGGAGTCACCATTGCGGATCGAATGAAAAATAGCATAATAAGGGAGAAATGCAAGTTGAAGGATGATGTGGTGACCAAAGTGGAGAGAAGTATGTTAAGATGGTTTGGTCATATTGCAAGAATGGATGAAAGCCGACTGACTAAAAGAGTATACGAAGCGAATGTGAGTGACATGGTCGGGATCGGAAGACCAAGGCGAAGCTAGCACAACCAAATAAATGGTCTGTTTAAAAAAGGCAAAATGCGTAGCACCCAAAACCGACGTGAATGTATGACGAGATGTATGACTGTGGATGAGGCGAAAGATGTGTGTCAGGATCGTAGCTTGTGGAAAGTCAAAGTCTCTGCCTACCCCCATGGGATACAGGCGTGAGCTTATGTATGTATGTATGTTGATAGATTTCTTCTCCTACCTTTTCATCAACTTCTATCGCCTGTTGTTTTTAAAGATCGAATTACCTGGCCTTGTTTCTTCTGTATGAAATACCTACATGTGGAGTGCAGTTAAACATTTTCGTGTAGTATTTGGCCCCTTTGATAGCCTTTAAAATGCTATTTCTGTTACTGCCAATAATGGCAATAAAGAATGAAATATTTGATATAAATCAGTTGAATAACATTTTCTGATGTCTTTGTCTTTTTGTACCGTTCGCCAGTCCCCTAGGACCCGCCGGAAGGCCTCCCGCCTCCGCACTTCATGTCCCCGCGCGTCTGGATCCCCCCCACCCCGGCTGAGATCATAAATCCATTCAGTACCTAGATCTAAATTCATGTTTTAGGGGTGATTTTCTACTAATAATGCAGGATGATTGCTAAAAAAGACCGTTTTTGGTCAGCCATTTTTTGGTCCTTGTACCTACTATCATTTATGCCTCTATGCCGCCCTCTAAACTTGCCGCCCGGCACAGCATGTTGCTGTGCAGAAAGATATAAGATCCTGGTGGGACGTGGATAATAATACAGCATCGAAAGAAAGAAAAAAAACGTGGCTAGATTGTCTCACGTTTGAATCAGAATCATAGTATGATAGAGAATAAGTATGAGTTATATCGCCTCTGCTGAAATGTAACAAAAGCTATTAGTAAACATAACATAAAATAACTTCACAAATTAAGTCTCAACTCAACAATAGTCATTGGTGTGAGCCAATGTCAGGATTCGAATCCGGAACTTTTCGAAATTGTTTTCGGATGTTAAGTGTGATAAGTATCGATGACTGAAAATCTGTGCCCGGTATGGCAATAGGTTCGCCACCTATTCCATTTGGGACGTAAACATAACGGCGAGATGAGGCTTAACAGCCGCTTCTTAGGGTAACAAAGGCGTGAACTTATGTTATGAATGTATGTTATGAATAGAAACATTCTTTAATGACTTAATTTTATGAAAATTGTACATTATAATTGTAAATGTTCTAGTTGAAGTCATGTGTAAAATTAATCTTAAAAAATATAACCTTCCACCAGGGTGCTAACCTAACAGCAATAACAACACGATACTAATCAAATTGGCTTGGGTATACTTCGCCGTACTCACAGAATGTAATTCATCTGCAAAATTTAGAATTCAGAATATTATGTACAATTCAAAATTTCTTCAAACGGAATGAAAGACTTTGCATCCATGGTCATATTGGTCATGTATAAATTTTAAAAAAATCCTCATTTCTTGTTTTTTTATAATTGCTGTCTGTTGTTTTCAGTTTTCATCAAATAACTACAAGAAATATATGATATAATTTATTAGAATTAAATTCTGTCGTTCATGTGACTAACCATTTTAAAATTTAATATTGTATTCACCGGATCGCAATCAATTCTATACAGAAATGGGGAAACCATCATCAAATCAGCTCTCTGTTAGTTAAAGATTTAACACATATGTTTTATTTACAAGTATGTAAACATTTCATAATAAGCATGATCAGTTTGGGATGAAAAGGCATCGTTTTGGTAAAGCAAGCTTCCTGTACTTAGTATTGTCTTGTTGTGAACAGTGTGAACACGCTTTTTTAGGACACTGCTTAACCTTCAAGTTTGTTGTCAACTTAACATAATTTTAATTTCACCGTTTTTAAACAGCCATGAACCAAACTATCAGTGATCGTTTGTACTTTTATTTATGTATTTTATTAATATTTTTGTTTTGTCAACAAATTTAAATGGGTCTAATTCTGTTTCTTCCTTCATTGTTTTTTTTTTTTACCTTAGCCTAACATCATACATTCTTCTCTTGAAGGCTTTGGATGGGACGTGACCCTTTATCATTCATTATTTTAAATAGCATTCTATTTAACTACCATATTTCGATTTTACCTTTAATGGCTTATCAGTTGTAATTCATACAGTATATATTCATGATTAGCATTTGTGTGAGCTTTTTTTGTATATTTTTAATAGCAAATTGGTTTTTTATATCAGGTGAAGTGTTGTCAAGCCCTGGTCTGTGTATAATAAAAAAAACTTATTAAATATGTAACAATCATAAATTTGTAATTTCAGAAAAAATCCAATACCTCTTTGAGTTCAATTCGTAGTAAACATACATTGGAAACATCTCGAAGCATTGTGAAAATGGAGAAAAGTAAAAGAAAAAAGCATAGTAAAACAAAAAATAGAATTAACACATTGTTCCAAAAGCTGAAAAATGAAAGTAGAAAATCTTTAGAGTTATCACAGAGTAATTCTACGGTATCATTAGATAGTAGTAACTCACAAAATGATACTGTTATTGTTTTGGATAAACCTTCCACATCTACTTCCACTGGTCTTAAAAGAAAAAATTCATCAATTTCAAATGAAGCTGCAAAACGAATTAGGAATGCTAGCAATGATTGTAGTTTAATCTTGGTGTCTGATGATAATCCCATTGTAAATGTGAATGATTTACCTGATCCTGTTGGTACTTCAAAAAGTTCTAATACTCATATTAATTGTTCAACACCGATTAGCAGGAAAAGTAGTAAAGCATTGGAGAGAATGATTAAAAAAAGCTTTAGTAAGTCAAAAAGCATCTCATCACAGAATATTAATGAAGACATTATAAATCTAACTAAAGAAATTCATTCAGAATCCTATTTAACAATAGACTTGACAGAGGAGAGTGACATAATTGCCTTAAACAACAATAATGTGGACTTAGATAAGTCTTCACAGTCTGTGAAACACAACGAAAACAATACTTTAGCTTCCATCTCTAACACAAGTTTGTCGATGAGTGGAGATTCTGAGGTGACAGTATTACAGAACAAAGTGAATCACAATGACAAGCAAATGAATAAATTTGTAAAGTGCATATCCAAGTTGAATTCTTCAGCAAAAGGAAAACTATTGGACTTAATTGCACAAAATATTTTCAGTGGTTGTAAAGTTTCAAATAAATTGCAAAGTACTTTAAATCAGAATGTAAGTAGTGTGCTTAAAGTTGTGTTGATAATTTAGAATAACCTCTTTAATATCATTATTTATTATAATACCACTATTTTATAACAGATAGAAAAGACCTTGACCACTGGACCACTGAATCCAGTGGTCAAGCGTTTTGAATCTAGAGGTTCCACAACCTCTAGATTCATTAGTTTATTAGCGAAACGTCATTAGTGAGCCAGTGTGAGGATTCGAATCCTCACACTGGCTCACTAATAACGTTTGGAAGTTTTTCTCGAAGAATTATAATATAAATTTGAAGAATATCAATGACTGAAAAACTTTGTGCCCGCTATGGCAATAGGTTCGCTAGCTATTCCATTTGTGAAATAAGTGTAACGGCGAGAGGAGCCTTATCAGCCACTGCCTACACTTTTGGGTAGAAAAAGGCGTGAAATTATGTATGGTTATGATATAAAAATGTTAGTTTATGTTGTTTTATCTCTTCACACGTTTTTCTACACTAAGGAGTTGCCTCAACTCATTGATATTATTTACATCCTAAATGGAATATTTATGACAATATTGTCAATATTGAACACATTTAATAAAACTTGTTGCACATATTATAATTTCCAGCCCTCCACTAGCAGAATAAAAGAAACTGAAGAAGATACATTCATAAAGGAAGTAATATTAGGAGAAACAAAATCTCGAAACAGTATAGGCAGCAATATTTACCATCCCAGTAGAGATGCTAAAAACAAAAGTGGTTTGCGTATGATTGTGATAGATGGCAGCAATGTTGCTATGGAGTGAGAATTTCTGTATATATATGTTCATAGTCAAAGTCTTTAGTATATTCCAAGTTATTGTAGAAGTCTTGGTAATTAATGTGACAATTTTATCCGTTTTAATTAATTTAATTAATTTTAACAGTGGTAGAGCCAAGCAGTTTACTGCACAAATGGGCCGGCTCGACCGGTGAAATACCACGACCTCTCAGAAGACCGACGTAAAGTGGCCCATGCCACATTTCGTTCGGTGAGAGAGGTACCCGGAGGCCCACCCCGTTCCCCATCCTTTCCTATCCCCTTCTCTTAAAGGTCGGCAACGCAACAGTAACACTATATGTGCTGCTAGTGTCCATGGGCCGCGTTAGTTGCTTACCATCAGGTGACACGCCTGCTCGTTTGCCCTCCTATCCCATAAAAAAAAAATGTTTTGGAACACTGCTTCCTGAAAGATAATTATGCCAATTTTTGATTTTATGTAGCCATAATTTATCTAAAATTCCATTTTAGGCACACAAAAGGCAGCACATTCTCTGTGAAAGGTCTCAAGATATGCATTGATTATTTTGTGAGACGTGGCCATGTTGTAAAAGCTTTTGTGCCTCGATTCAGGTAATTTATTGAAAACCATGTCCCAAAAAGACAATTTTCGCCAGAACTAATTTCAATTTTTATTTTTTGTTTAAAAAATTGAGTCGCCAGTATTCGTTTCTGTAATCATATGTTTTGCTTTAATTTTGGCCATATTTTCATCAGATATTGCACCATTATTTATTCCAGTTTTCCTTTAATCTGTTCACATATTTTGATGCTCTCAATTGAACATGCATTATTACAGATGTAAATTTGGTAAAAGTAGTGATCCCAGATTGTTGGATTCCTTGGAAAGGCAGGGGCTGGTTGTGTATACACCATCCAGGGAAATACAGGGGAGAATGTGTACATCTTACGATGACAGGTTTGTAGCCTACACCTATGTAAATGTATCTCCTTTGTACCCTAAATATATAATAACTTAATTTATATATATATATGTTTCACAAAATGCAAGTGACCATTGCTTACACAGCACTATTAAATTGATCCAGTGTTAAACCATGATACCAATTGTTTCGACCAGTATTGGTATCATTTGTCTGTTGGTTAAAATCAAGTAGGTAGTTTTCCGAAGTTTAGAAGTGTCGGTGATCCAGTGGTAGAGAACACGGCTTTTAATTCAGAGGTCCGGGTTCGAATCCTGACACTGGCTCATACCAATGCCTTTCGAAATTGTTTTCGGAAGTTAAGTGTGATAAATATCACACACACATAACTTCACGCCAAATCTCTTGCGGGGTAGGCAGAGAGAACAGAGCGCCATAGGGCACGATTCTTACACGCCTCACTCGCTTCGTTGACATTCATGACTCTTTTCATGCACGCGCGTCGGTTTTTGAGGCTCTTAACATCACCTTCCAGAACACGTTCTATTTGGTCATGGAATGTGTGTCTTGTGATAAATATCGACAACTGAAAACATTGTATCCGGTATGGCAATAAGTTCGACACCGATTTCATTAGGAATGTAAACATAAAAGGGAGATGAGGCTTAACAGCCGCTGCCTACACCTTCTGGAAACCAAAGGCGTGAAGTTATGTTATGTCGGAAGCAGCTAGTGTCAAAATGTTTATTTTATCATTCGCAGATATATCATTCAATGTGCCGCTGAATTTGATGGTGTTATTGTTACTGGTGACAACTATAGAGATTTGATACACGAGAATCCAAGATGGAGGTATGTTATAGAAAATCGATTGTTACCGTTCACTTGGGTAGATGATATGATAATGTTTCCCAGAGATCCCTTAGGAAGACATGGACCTACTTTGGAGCACTTTCTCAAGCATCCAAATAGTTCAGGACCTATAGTGTTATGAGTACATAAAACCATTGTATAGTGTTTTGGAATATTGTATACAAAAAGGCCATTCTACAATGTTTAAAAAAACAAAACAGATATTTAGCTTTTAATTTGCTTAATTTTTTTTTAATCATTTGAAGTCATCCCTTATGTATAATTTGTTCTATGTGATCGCATTGTTTACATTGTTAACAAATAAACAAAATTATGGCGTTCTATTCTAAATCTTAATCTGTCCATTCTGTATTAGTCCAGTCATTATAATAAGTTCACCTCGGAATTTGAGATACCCGGCTGTAACTCTGTAAATACTTATATATTGACACCCTAAAAGTTGTCTCAAAACCTACATATGGTAGGGTGTACGCAACTATTAAATTTTAAGGTCCAAAGTCACGAAAATCGGTATTTTGCGCTTTCTTCGTTAATATTTCATTTCCAATGGGATTTTTGCGATTTGTATTCAGTATTAATATTATAGATTACTAAATTCTCTACGAATTTTGTATAAAATTATTTTTATATGGTGAACCGTTTTAGAAATAAAAGGCGGAGAGCGTGCGGTCACTGGACCGGTACTGCGGTTAAAAATGCGCCATTATAGTTGATGAACTGTCAACCCGAAGGTTTAGGCAGTAGCTGTTAATCCGAAATCTGTGAAAAGTCTCGATCATCTTCGTTATGTCAAGTCTACAAAACCTAATAAACCTGGACAGTTTTCAAATACAGTAATCCACCAGTATATTATCAGTTCAAACTTTCTAACTTTCTAACCATTGGATTTGCCCATTGACAATTTTACCACCTGCTCCAGACGATTTGCTAAATACAATTTTCTGGGATAATTCCACGTTAAGGTATAATTTCAAGTATATGTAAAAATTGACAAATATTTATAGTCATTGATTTATCGATAGTTCAACAACTATATATTCGAGCGGAGGCACTGGTTGACCTGAAGTGGTCCTGTGACTGCGCGCTCTCCGCGCTGTATCTCTAAAACGGTTCACCGTAAAAAAAATATTTTTTCATCAAAATTTGTAGACAATTTAATAATCTACAATATTGATACATAAATATGTATAACAAAAATCTCAGTGGAAATGAGATATTTACGAAGAAAGCGCAAAATACCGATTTTTGTGACTTTTGACCTTAAAATTTAATAGTTGCGTACACCCTACCATATGTAGGTTTTGAGACAACTTTTAGGGTGTCAATATATAAATATTTACAAAGTTACAGCCGGGTATCTCAAATTCCGAGATTCTTACCTAATTTAACCTTAAATGACTGGACTATATAAATATTCACATTTTAGGAATGGCCTTTTTTAAAACTTGTGATATTAGTGTACTAAGGTCATGCTGCCAGTTCCCAAAAAAGTTATCATTTAAAATACATATTTATAATAAAGTATTTACTTTTTAGACGAGCCCAATAAATAATAAAGCCCAGTTGGTAATATCATGTTTCAGAAATGTGCATTGTGAAATTAGTTAGCTTTTAAAAAAACCTGGAAATTGGGTGAAAAAAAAACCTTTTGAGTCGTGATCACCTTTACTCTGAGTTAGATATGCCAAAATGTAAATGTGAGTCAATGTTGAAATGTCCTAGTAATAGCACAAAGATGTAAAAATATATTTTCATAAATAATAGACCTTATTAATTCTTTTTTAATAAATTGTCTGTGCATTTTGTTTTTCTCAATGTTTTATTCAGACTGTACAGAAAGATGGAACACATATTTTAATATTAATGTAGTTTTAACTATATATGAACTTATGTACGAGTGTTCTAACTTTTGAAGAAGATCACTTAAATCTCATAAGAAGAAAACTTAAGTCTTATAGTGTTCAAACTGCTACTTACTGCTGCTACTTAAATATCACCATATAAAATATGTGCTTTATTTTTCTGAACATCTGTTTATCTATAATCAATTCATCAATCCTTTTGTTTTATTTGGTGTGCCATAAAAGATATTAATTTGACGAAATAAAACCTTTTTGCAAAAAAGCTACAATAAAAAAAAAGAAATTTCTAAGAATTAATTATAATTTTGGGTTTTCTAATTATGACTTATTATTGAATTATTGAAATCATATATTTAAATTTTAAAAATTTACAAAATGTTGAATTCCTAACTGTTCCCAGCATCTAATAAAATGAATATTATTATCTTATTTTTCTGTAATATTTCATTGGATTGGGCATACTCAATTGATAAACGATAATTTATTCTCCGAAATGATTTCAATTATTAAATGGCCAATTAAAAAGAAAGTTACGTTTTATACACACCAAGGCAGTAAAGACAAACATTTCTTTAATGTATTATACTTGTCTTTTAGATATATTAGCTTAGTTTATAACCTGTCAGGTATTTAGATATAAATGTTGTAATTAAAATATTTTTATATAAAAATAAAATTATAAGCCTGGAAGTTTTTAAATTTTTGTTAAATCAATTTAAAATAGTTGCTACATTCTGATTACCTTAGTTTTGAAATCCAAAAAAGTCTAGTTTTTAACGTATTTGCAAACAGTCCACAAAATTAATTTTAAAATTTCTGAAATAACCAAGTTATTTAAAAATAAATATTTTTGTATTGTTGTTTGTACAATGTTTACATGAAGATGCATTTGGTAAAAAAATATTTTGATAATAAAAACGGACATACGTATATTATTAGTTTATATAGATAAATAAAACAGTTCGTAAATTATTATTAATGCTTTTATTATTTTTTTTTAAAGAACGCATTCCACACGTTCACGTTGAACACTATACTATATAGTTTTCATCAGGTTTGCGCTATCGACACCATAAAAGTACTAATAAAATTCAATTGTTCATACGTAATAAATAATTTGAGGGCTCGTTTAGAAAAAAATCTTAAAAAAAGAACAGTTTTGAAACTATTCTATAATACAACCGTAAAGCGAGGTTCCATTTTACTGCTAATAGCTAGTTTATTAAAAATTAATGGTATAATTTCAGATCTATTGGCGTTTGTGCTATTGGAATTTCATTGATTTATTGAAAAATTTTTCAATTAGGACAAACCCTTCACTCTAATATATTACTCTTTTCCCACTTACAAAAATAATAACAAAACTTTTCATCGTAACTTCTGTTAAAACGAACACTTAATACTCCAGAGATATTACACACATAATTTTCAAATAATTATATATAGTGAAAGTATGCACACAAAATATTAAAAATTATGGCCATATTCATAATAAGCAATAATCTAACCTTGAAAACTCTATCATAAACGGATTTTCAATAGAAGCCAACCTAGTAGTTGCAGTTTTCTTCTTAAAATCAAACTTACAATAACAATCTAAACATGCATAGAAATTATCGACACCTTGTGATATAAAACATGCATCATAAGGTGAGCAGGCTTGATTAATTAAAGAATGTTCCATTCTAACCATAATACTACAGAAAAGGCAGTATGGATTCTAAGCTTTAGGCTCTCCAAATAAGGCTAGTCAAAAAAAAACCTGCTACCATTCGGAAACATACGCGAGTAATGCTCATAGAACGACAAAAATGGACGCCATTTAACAGCTGTTACGATGATATACAAATGCAACATGTCATCAATAACAAATAAACAGAAACTATAACATGCTAGTAACAAAGTACACTCGTTAAAATAATCAACAATTAAAATTAGTATTTTGCTTAATAATTACAACAAATGCATTAAATTGAATAGAAAAATAATTAAAATTTTATTCAAATTCAAAGCATCGCCATCTGTAAAAAGAAATTCGAATATATATTTTAAAAAGCTTTCAAGTATAATCTTTCTATGAATCAAACAGGGCAAACTAATTAAATTATCTAATCATTTTAATGAGTACAGTGATTAAATTATTAAAGACTTATATAAAAAACTATTTATTAACTTTAATGTAAAAAACATTGCTTACCTAACATTACTACCTAATCTCACATTCCTTGGACAAGCTCTTTACTTACTACCTTGCAGTCTTTCAATACTTACACAATCTTTGATACATTTAATTGTTAAAATTCAATTCAATCATTATAAATTCACGTCTTTTATACTTGAAGGTGTTGGTAGCGGCAGGTATGCCTCGAGTCATGACGGGTCATTGGAATTACACAGGATATGTTTCAAATACTTGGTAAAAAAACGGCTAGAGATCAATTTTAGGATTGAATATTTATTTTTTGAGATACGAAGTAACGCTGCCTGCACCCTTGCATATTTAAGAGCGTGAAATTAAAAAGAAATGTCTCATGAATGGAAGCAAGGATTAATAGCGACAGAAAATGTTTTAAACTATATTTGGCACTACACTGTCATTGGAGACATGGAACTTTTTTTTATTTTTATTGTGCCTGGTTGTAGTAAAGTTACAAATTAAAAAAAAAACGTGATTCATAAATATAATTAAATCTGAAAATCCAACAATAGCTATTATTACTATTAATATATAATAATATATATATAATTAATATTGTTAGATTTAATAGTTCCAACATCTATGATCTATTTAAGGGTTTTCACTTCTTCCCTAAATGATTGGGCTCTTGTATAATCACTTCCCACTTAATATAAGATTATGAAGCCTCTAAGTAGTATTAGGATAATGATTATAATTCAAAAAGACTAGTAATTATTTTAAATTACAATAATAGTGTGATAGAGACAGCTATAGTAACAAGAAAGGGATAAAGAAAAAGTCAATTTCTATAAAAAAAACAGTTCATATCACCTTTCTTGTTGAATATGGAACAAAGTTTGTTCACCTTGTAATAACATAACATAACGTGAAGTTATGTTATGTTATTACAAGGCTTTTTGTTACCCGTAGGTGTAGGCAGCGGCTGTTAAGCCTCGTCTTGCCGTTA
The DNA here is from genome assembly GCA_905147225.2 of Euproctis similis. Classification (NCBI taxonomy): domain Eukaryota; kingdom Metazoa; phylum Arthropoda; class Insecta; order Lepidoptera; family Erebidae; genus Euproctis; species Euproctis similis. The sequence goes on from LR990106.1 coordinate 23,074,443, forward strand.
TGTTTACGTCCCAAATGGAATAGGTGGCGAACCTATTGCCATACCGGGTACAAAGTTTTCAGTCACCGTTATTTATCACACTTAACTTCCGAAAACAATTTCGAAAAGTCATTGGTGTGAGCCAGTGTCAGGATTCGAACCCGGACCTCTGGATCAGAAGCCCTGTGCTCTACCACTGGACCACCTGATACTATTTACTAAACCTTGTACTAAATGTAAAAATACCATAACAGATTGATCCTTTTAGACTAAGTAGGGCAATTGCCTTTTCTTATAGAAAAAGCTAATATACCCTTTCGATTCGATTAAAGCATGCATATCGAAATCATTATTTATAATATAAAAAATACAACCAAATTATGAACCTGTTTGGAAGTCGTTTACATTACTTATTAAAATTACATTATCTACCACTACATGTATATATAATTGTTTTGGAATAACTTTAAAACTATTTTCCATCGTCTTTAGACAATACCTGATCTAATCTCAGCTGTTCCAACTGCAGTTGTCGTCTTATAGACCCTAACTGTGTTAGTATACTTATATTTTTACCTTCCTCGTTTGGTAATGCCTTTAGTATATTCTTTTGGACGGCAGGCACTTGCCATTTATCATCAACTTTCTTCATAGCATCACTCATATTACTGTTATCTCTATCATTATCTTGTAATTTAGGTGAATGTCTTAAAACAGGTATAGGCAATGTATCAACGTCTACAATTTTCTTGGATGGCTGTTCTTCTCTCAACTCACTAGGACGGTTTCGCTCATTAACAAACATAAATGCTTTCTCATTAAAACCATCATTTCTAATATCCTTATCATTATCAGCTACAGGTTTTTGTAACCTTTTACTGTTTCTCCTTTCTTTAAGATCACTTATGACGGTTTCCAAATCGTCGTTATCGAACACGCTGTCCAATTTGTTTTTGCTGAAATTCAGATTCTTTCTCAAATAACTATCGACGTCATAATTGGATGTGAATATGGAATTATCCCGTGTATTAGTCGTGCTGTAAGGTTTATTAATATCGTTGGAGCGTTCGTACACGTTCGTGTAGTAGAACGGCAATTTTGACGGAACGTTGTCGCTTTTCGATGTGATTATATCGCGTTTAGGAATATATTTGTCTGGTTGTGACGACACTCGCAGGATTCTATCTTCTTCCATATCGATTTCTTTCTGTAATTGCGCACGTTTGTCGCAATATGCTTTGGTGTGCTCGTCCATCTGTAACATGAGAAAAGATATTGGCTGATTACATATAACTACACTTTGGTAACAGCAGCATTGCTTGGTATGTATGAAGAAAATGTACAATAAATATGCACCATGGAATGAGTGGCGAGGTTTTCGTAAGTAAGGTTTTGAAAAGCTTTTTGTCAAGTCGTTGTTGTATGTACAAAAGTCTGAATTTGTATGTACTAAATATATAATTATGTATAAAACATATAGTTTTAATGTTTCAGAAGTATGTAACCTCTGTGATGTGTATTGACTTCAGTCTTATTTTAAGTAAATTTAACTTATTAGAGGTGTGGTTGATTGTTAGTGACATTGGCAAGGCATGAAGTACATAAGATATCTAACCGCGTGCACTAGATGGCGCTGCTTGGCGCCCTCGTTGTCCTGCGCGGCTCGCAACATCCGCAGCTGCTCCTCCAGGCGACGCATCTCGGCTTGCTCCAGCATCCTGGACATATATAATAATATACGGATCAGAATTAGCCAATTTATAGAACCAATTCCTAAGTCATTCTATAATCAGTTCTATAATCAGGTGAATAAATATTTGTAACTAACCGACTATGTATAAGCATATATCAATATTTAATGTGTTTGTAAGAAAACTTACTTTTCCCTATTTTTCCTCTCTTCCTTTATTCTTTGCTGCTCCAATATTTGGTTTTTGAGTTCTTGCTGGTAATACTGACGACGTTCTGCTGCCTCCTGATAATATGTCGTAAACTTTGAATTTCATAATCCACCGATAATACAATATTCCTTATATATGAAAAAATCACCAGTACATACTAGGAATCGAATCAGGAATCTTTTAGAGAGGTTCAATTTTCCCCACTGGCTTTGATTTTATTATCGAGAAAATCAAATATGCATATAAATCAAAACCATGCAATTAATTTTAATTCAGAAGTCATAGTTTCTTACTCGATCTGAGCTTGTAGTCGTTTATATAAATATGGAAAAAACATAATACCTTTTCAGATTGCAAGTTTCTGAGTTTGATGGCTTCAGCGTCAAATATAGACGGCATATACGAGTGGCGCAGTTCCGAATATAACTTGTCACGATTACACTTTTTCAGGAGGCATGCGCGCTCTGAAAGTACATTATAGACATGACATATTATAATTGATAATATGTTGGAGAAGTTGTCAGTTGTTTACATGCAAGACGTTTATGCAAGATAACTTATTCATGACTAGCTGACCCGGCGAACTTTGTTCCGCATCAAAAGTAAAAAATTAGTAGATTTTGGATATCATGAAGTTCAATTTGTGCTATTTATCGGTTTTAACTGCTGTCCCGCTATGTTAAAACTGCAATATCTTCGATGCTGTAAAGGGCCAGGATTATCTATATTACATACACAATCTATTTACGACACATAACTGGATGAAAATTAATGCTGTAATGTTTAAAATAGCTACGTAAATAAGACCTTATTTCTCGTAAAAAGTAAAAAAAAATAAAAATGGACCTTGTGGGTTATCCATAAGAGATAGACATATGCCATCGCGGACTTTTTTGTGGATCTTTTGAAGGTGTATAACAATGTAGTACATTATTTTGTTTTATCACTTAGGGTGCAGGCAGCGTTTGCGATTATTATAAATCAAAACCACCCCGTTGACACCCTCTAACTATGTAGTGTTCGGTGTATGGTAATATGTTCTGCCACCTCCGACGTCACTTTCCGCTGTCTGTTTTTATTTATAGATAGAGGGTGTCTTAAAGAAAAAGTGATAATTTTCGAGAGGTAGGACTTTAATTGCAAACGCTGGCTCAACCTTAAGTGATAGATCAAAATAAGGTATATACATTTTATATAATTATTACACACTTTCTGAAAGTCTACAAAAAAGTCCACAATTATTTCTTCTTTCTTTCTTCATTTTTATTTCTTCTGAGGAGAAACAAAGTTCGCTGGGTCTAGTATGTAATAAGTAAATATCATTGCCGAGATTGCAAACTACGTTAATGGCGCTAGCGAGAACGAATATTTGCACGAAGCTGTTTATACTATTGAGTACCGAGTGAGCCGGTTACTGGAGAACAATGCCACAACTACTCACCATCGTAGTCCCCGTGGCTCCGGCGCCGGTCGGGCCACGGGGCCACGCTGCGCGGGGACAGCTCGCGCTCCGCCTGCGTCACGTGGCGCGGCGCCGGGGCAGGGGACACCTGGAGCAGGAGGTAACGATATATCGCAACGACGATAAATATACGACAATATCAATATCGAAATTTTTAGCTTGCATAAAAAATGCAGCAAAATGCCAAGAATGAGCTTTTTTTAGCTATTTAGTAAGGTTGATACTTTAACTTGAGTTCGAAAACTATCGATATCGGCCTATTATGACAATATATTAATATCGAATTGAAGTCGATATTTTCCGATATCGATATTTGTAAATACGTTGCATCCAGAACCTTATCGGATAGACGTACATTCACAGCTTTAACATAACAAAGTATAGACTGGCCAGCATTGGAAATATTTGGAAAATATTGGAAACTCAATATCAATCAGGTTTTTTTTTAATTATCGAATTCCCAATGTTGAATAATTGTGTCCCCTAAGTTTATCCTGTCGGAGACACCAAGGCAAAAGATCTCACAAAAGACGTAGAATGTGATCGGAAATTTATATTTCAATAAAATTACATATACATTTTATATAAATCTAATATGATTTATTTTGAAGATACGATCAAGGCGATTAGCGAGCAGGTTTTTAGCGACTGACGTTACTATTTGCCCCGACTCTATACTCAGATTTATCCGATTGTGTTTCTATCGGGTGAACAATAAAACCCAATAAGTTTTGATGAATTTGTTAATTGGTGACATACTTGGTATAGTTCAGCGTCGTCTGTCTGCACGGCGACTGAGAGCGGTCGTGAGAAGCCGTCCACTTGCACACCGGTGTCCACTTTGCTGAAAATAATATTGAATACACTTTATTGTACACCATATAAAGAATACATTATATGACTGAAAACTTTGTCCCCGGTATGGCAATAGGTTCGCCACCTAAGTCATTAGGGACGTAAACATAACGGCGAGACGAGACTTAAACAGCTGCTGTCTACGCCTTCGGGTAGAAAAAGGCGTGAAGTTATGTTATGTTATAGTGAATAGCATATGGTAAATATACAACTACTACAACAACTACAAGTACAACTGGCGGTCTTATCCCATGTTGCGATCTCTGCCAGACAACCTTTAGATGGACATGTTAAGCTAGGGATACGCGATATCAGACTGGCACAGATGCTTAGCGGGCACGGGTGCTTCGGTAAGTATCTGTGCCAAATAGCCCGGAGGGAAAGATCTCCGGGCCGCGTCGAGTGTGATGCGCCACACCAGATGTGCGCCGCCTGGCAGGAACACCGGGACGACCTGATGGCCTGAAGTCGTCAGCACCTGTCGCTGCCGGCAGTAGCAGTGACAGGTGCTGGCAAGCAGTAGCCAACTTCAGCGAGGCCATAATTGCGCTGAAAGGGGCCGCGGAGCGGGAGCGTGAATACGCTGCTGATGCGGACCCGCTCCGCCGAGCGAGGCCCGGGAGGAGGCAACGCGAGTATCTCCGCCGCCTCCTCGCCCGCCTTAATGAGAGGAGTCGACTGCAGGCCGCAGCCCACTCGCCGGCTCGGCGCGGTGAGTCGGGCCCAGGTCGTCGCCTGGCGGCCTCCCTTTGCGGGGCTGGTCGGGCAACCGTCGGGGCGTCGGGTGTAGAATGCTAACCGCGAGCCCCTGACGCCGCAGCTAAGACGGAGAAGTGCGCCGCAGAGGTTTAGTGGGTATTCTGGCACCACGCTACACGTGCCGGTGAGCCCCACATACCCCTGCCGACGTCGTCATTGTTGCTGTCAATCCCGTCGGCGTCGGCAGGGTATGCGTAAAAGCATTCCTCTGCTTAAACAAAAAAAAAGAGATACGCGATGTAAAGTTGCTTGTTTAAACTATATCAACAAGTTTCATACATATAGATACATACACATATTACATACATACACAACAATATATAAATTCACACGATATATAAGTATGTGAGTAAGTGAATAAATAAATGATTGATTGATTGATAGGTATGTATACAACATTATGCCTTACGATAAGGTAACTAACTTGTCAGACCAGGATTCTGATCTAATCTTGGAGACATTCCATAATCTTCCTAGTTACAAAAGTCGTAACTAAATTCCAACATAAAACAATGCGCAAAATATAATTATTTAGAACAGCCGCAAGCCTAAACACCTCGATGGTTTAAAACCTAGACCAATGTGGTTCAAAATTAACTGAAGGACATTCATCATCATCATCATCAGCCTATTGCAGTCCACTGCTGGACATAGGCCTCTCCCAATGTGCGCCACAACATCCGATTCTCTGCCTTCCGCATCCAGTCTTTTCCAGCAGCCTTTCTGAGGTCGTCTGACCATCGGGCTGGTGGGCGTCCTACGCTACGTTTGCCAAGACGCGGTCTCCACTCTATGATGACGGTAGATGGAGTAAGAAGAACATTACTACCCAAAAATCCAATGAGGGGGAAATATTTACATTCTTCTTCTTCACTTCACCAGCCTTTTTAAGGTCCACTGCTGGACACAGGCCTCCCCCATAGAGCGCCACAACTGCCGTTCCGCTCAATCATGGGGGGTTTTGCCATAATCGCCACGCTTGGCAGGCGGGTTGGCGATCGCAGTATTCTGTATGTTCTTGAGAGAGAATGCTGCTGCCTATTCTTCTAGCTTTTCCCTTAGTCGCCTTTTACGACACCCACGGGAAGAAATGGGGTGGCGGTATTCTAAGCCGGCGCCACACAGCAGTTTTTACATTACATTTACATTACATATTATCAATTATTTCGTCAACTTACTTGATTGACGTAGTGGTGAATGTGGATCCTGGCTGCCCAAATTGCACATGTAAGTCCTTTGTCTGTACACTGGGAGTGTATTGCACTTGTAAACTCCTTCTTCTCTCTGGACTGAACCTGTCTCGCTCCTGCGCTAACTCCTTCTGCCTCTCTTCTCTCTCCTTCTCTCTTTGCTCCCGCTCGCGACGTTCGCGCTCCGCTTGCTCTTTGGCTTCCTGTTTCTTTTTGGCTTGCTAGAAAATTATTATTATTACATGTATTACAGTAGGAATAGCAACAGCTATACATGGTACATATAAGATAAGTACAGGTTTTAATAACCAACAAAATTTTGAACTGAACAACCGTTATTGCGATCCAGAAACCATATAATGTATTAACTCTGATCACTACAGTGGAAATTCAACGTAAGGGACAATATTCAACATATAACGATACATAAAACATCAGATTTTCTACTAATGCCAATGCTTACAACACAGAGTAGGTACACAGATAATCTGTCATGACGTGTTAATCTTCTATGTTCACATTGCTCTATGTAATCTATTATACATATTTACCTGATCCAGATATTCCCTGTACTGCTGCTGTCGTATCTTTCGTAAAGTGTTTCGTCTTCGCTCATATTCGCCAAGGCCGAGTAACGCGTCGCCCGTCGTCCTCTCGCCTCTCACCAGCGGGTTGTTCGGCGAATACTCTCCGGCCTTCAGCATCACGGGCAGCCCTATGTATCGCTGAAAATGAAGTAGATATTAAGTGTGAAAAGGATAAATGGGCCGGCTCGTCAGGTGAAATACTACGTAACTACCAGGACCTCTGATAATATTGACGTAAAGTGACACATACCATATTTCGTTCGGAGTCTCACCCGCTTTCCACCTGAAACCTGACCTGAAAGTCCGACAACGCAACTGTAATACTGATAGGAGATAGGTGTTGCAGGTGTCCATGGGCGGCGCTAGTTGCTTAGCATCAGGTAATACGCTTGCTTGTTTGTCTCTCCATAAAAAAACAATACCTTATCATCACAGCCAAAATAATAAAATCATGTGGAGATTCTTCACTTGGTGCATGTGGAGCGACAATTAGCAAGGTATATTTTTTTATTAATTTATTGGACGCAGTTCGCACAACGGTAAGTAGTGGAACCAGACAGCGCATAAATATAATACATATTAACAAATAATATGCATATATCTTTTTTTAATAGACACCCACCCATAATGTTCGCGGCGTAGGCAGCAACTATATGACTTCCCTACACAGCGAATCAATCACTTGGGTGCATCAACTAAATGGCAAAGACCATTGCCATGAATACATACTTACTGTATTTAGATTTTAGATGTTTAAAACTTAAATAAAAACACCCGGATATCATGCAAATATCCAACGCGCAAGCTCCTATTATTTTTTTGTGTGCAAGAAAGGCTTGTTGTATTATAAGAGAAAAACTAAAATGAAGAAAAAACAATGTGTACGCCTGCCGTGATCACAGCCTTAGACAAGCGTGATCACCGACCATTAATTAAGTGCACAGCGAGTGTGACGGCTCAATTAGTTGACACAAACGTTGCGCACATTCTCCTCGTAACTGAGGAAGAAAAAACTAACTGCACGCTTGGTCGACAGAATTATTACACTTTTTACCACTGGATTACATAGTCTTTAATGCGAAAACATTTTTTTATATACCAATAATTGCTTACTGGACGGTTCCAGCACACGGCTTCTTATCCAGAGGTCCGGGTTCGAATCCTGACTGTGAAAAATATAGATGACTGAAAACTTTGTGCCCGGTATGGCAATACCGGTTCGCCACCTATTCCATTTGGGACGTAAACATAACGGCGAGACGAGGCTTAACAGCCGCTGCCTACACTTCGGGTAACAAAGGCGTAAAGTTATGTATGTATGTATGCTTACTGGACGGACGACTTATAGATGGTTGGTAAAATAGTGTCAATTCTTTTAAAGCTTGCCAAATGCCATACATCATACATCAGTTTACACCCACACTTATAAACTTTGGCCTTTATAAGTAAGATTTTCGTAGTTGAGATTGATCATTATCTTAATTTTCTACAACAATGTATTAATACTTTGTACCTTACTAACCCACAAATTTATTTCATTGTTTTAAATCCTTTCTCTGTCATTTGTTCGAGAACGATTGCTAGAGCAAGTAAAATAATCCACATCACTTTTCACTTTTGGATGGGTCTGGCAGAAGTTTAGCAGCCAGATACCGGTATGCAAAATTAATCTGGGTTTTAAGATACATATATAACATCATTCGGACAAAACATCGTCAACAAAATTTCAGCCATACTAAAATGATTTGATTCAAAATTTTGTCATATAAAATTGCGTCTGGCACAGCTTTAGCAACATCAGTACGGTGTGGCAAAAACATCAATAAACATAATGTAACAAACAATAAAATAACTTTTAAAAATGGACTGAATATTTTACGTATACAAATAGTCTGCGCACTAATGAACGAACCACTACCGCCAGCCAGACTGTGTTACGTTCGGGAGAGTGAATAACATATCTTAAAACTGGCCGACCTGAAATAGTTGTTTTCCCGACGCTGCTAGCTCTCGTACTACTCGTATTAACAATCTATTTCTCCTAAGATATACCGAATATTCTCATAAAATTTCATCGAAACTTAAAATTGAAGTATGTGCAGCGTATTTAAAAAAAAAATAGTGTTTTTGCAGATTCTGTTATTACTCTTGTTACGTACTTATATCGGTAATATTATTTCCGTGTGTCATCGTGTTCGTTCCAGTAAATTGTTCGCATCAGAGACAATGACAAAAGGAAGCGATTGAAAACCATTACAAACAAAAATAAGCATTTTCAAATACGTTTTTAGCGAATAACATACATCACATAAATTTTTATTAAGCCAAAATATCACCGAGTTTAATAGATACTAAAATAAACCTTTAGAATCAAAACCTCAGCTTGGTTTGAGCTACAAGTTTTAAGGCTTATATTTATTCGGTACGGTACTTATATGCAAGAACTTTATTACTTTTTTATTACTTTTACACCTGAAATTATTATTCATTACACATACATACATACATAACTTCACGCCAAATCCCTTGCGGGGTAGGCAGAGAGAACAGAGCGCCATAGGGCACGATTCTTACACACCTCACTCGCTTCGTTGACTTTCATAACTATTATTCATTACAATATTTCAATCTCAATACGAATGTCGAAATCCTCTATTACTTAGCTATTAAGCAGTTTGATTAGTTAGATAGATAGATAACATTTTATTTAGTATAGTAAGTCTTAGTATAGTAATATAGAAAGTCTTATAGCTATGTACAAAAGGCGGCCTTATCGCTGAAAGCAATCTCTTCCAGTTAGTAATGAGTTAAACGTATAAAAGTTTAACAAATACATATTAGGTATAGATTTTGCTCTAAAGGCCTTCTGGGGGCCTATTATGAGCTCTTAATTCCAGCCAGCTTGTTCGATCGACTAATTCCACCTAGTCTAAGACTATTCATGACTTAACGGAATTAGTTGTTGATAAATCGAATTTAAAGTGAATTTGTCAGTGACTAGCTGAAAACAGTCGTTGAAAATACGAATTTGCCAGGCAGCGCGTAAGCTGGCTGGAATTAAGAGTTCATAATATGCCAGCTGACCTATCATAACTACTGGTGCCGGGCTTAGGTTTGTTCGACTTATTAAATATTATATATGAGCGTTTTATAACTCATAAAAATGTGATACAAAGCTTTCCCTTTTCATAAAAATATACACATAATGAGTTAATCTAATTACAACGATTTAATTAACAATTAAGATTACTCGGCATGCGTGCCATAAAAGTAAAAAAAAAAAAATCCAACGTTGTTGGCCTACATTCTTAAATTATACTTTACTTGAAATTGTTTTTTTTACCGTTAGTTATTTCACATATTTTCGAAACCTTGACACCGTCCTCTAATAAACTGAGAAGGAACTTGCTCCCTCCGAGCTATTCGCGAAACTGAAAATATTATTTGAACAATGGGCTCTCACGCAACGCTCCATTTATACGGAACCATTGCCAAGCGGGGACGTAGTTCGTTACGATATTAGGGATGGGTGACCTCATTACTGCGAATCGACAGCAACATAGTATAAAATAAAGTCACTTTCCGCTGTCTGTCCCCTTATATGCTTATATCTTTGAAACTACGCAACGGATTTTGATGCGGTTTTTTTAATAGTTAGAAGGTGTCAACGGGGTGGTTTTGATGTATAATTCATATATGATGTTGTAAAGAAAAAATCATAATTTTCGAGATTTAAGCCCGAATACTGAACTGCCACTCAAATATATAAGCGCTACCTAAACGTTTAAGTAGCTGTCAAATTAGACAGAATACGTCAAATTTGAGCATCTGATAAATTTAAATGCAACTCAAACTAACTGGCACATAAACACCACTCAGAACAAAATTCGTATACCGAAACGCTACTCAACTTTATTTATCTGTCAAATCATCTGTCAAACCTAAGTGAGCAGAACTTACATTTAAGAGTGGTTGTGCGGTCTCTTAAACTAAGTATACTTTCTTTAAATCGAAGAAAAACTATTAATAATGTCTATGTGGCCATTAGATATCATTAATTTCTGATGGGAAAACAAGTGTGAGGCAGAAAAGCCCAGCTTGCAATCTACAATGCGGTACTGTACTGATCCCAACGCTAGCTTATGGAAGCGAGAGTTGGGTATTGCAGAGTGCGCATGAAAGTAAATATGAGGACACTGCGAAAAATCTGCGGAGTGACTCGCTGACCGCGTCGAAAACAAGGTTGTAAGGAAGGTAGTTGGATTGAAAGAGGGAGTCGGTGTAAAAGTAAGAAAAGGTATGCTCCGATGGTTTGGACATGTAGAAAAAGTGGATGATGCATGATTGTGTATGCAAATATACCTACAATGCAAAATCGCATGGATGTAGGGGTTGTGGATGGCCAAGACCAAATAGAACGTGTTCTGGAGGAATGTGATGTTAGAAGCCTTAAAAATCGACGCGCATGGCTGAAAAGAGTTATGAAAGTCAAAGAAGCGAGTGAGGAGTGTAAGAATTGTGCCTTATGGCTCTTTGTTCTCTTTACCTACCCTGCAAGGGGATTAGTACAATGATGAATGACAAAGAGTTTGTCCAGTTGTTGTAGCATGTTCAGTTCTACATATTACTTTGTGCGTATACATATATGCGCGTTTGGATGAGCTGGTGGAAGAGGATATTTCCTTACCTGAGGTTGAAGTAGAATTGATGATTCAGCAACCATAGGTTTTGATATAAATCAAAACTTTATTATAATGACCTATTTAATTAATTCACATTTTTCTAATTATTTATCTTGTTTTATATTAGTATTACAATGAAGTTAGGTTTATGTAATCCTCCTCCATCCTTGCAATGAATTATTCGAAATGCTAATCCTCTTCCCAAAGAATAGACCAGTCCCCTTGGTCGCAAGAGGCCTCGATCAGTCTCTTTGCAAGATCTTTATAGAGTGCACGAGCACTCGGACCACATGATCCTAAAGTCTCAACCCCAAAGGGCTCAAAAACATAATCATCTACAAGGGACTCCCACTCTCCCACAGCCAGCAAATAAGTACACTCAGCATCACCTACAGAACCACTAATAAGATGGCACAAAGCACCCGCTTTGAGCTATCTTCATCACCCACTGTTTATGGGATATTATTATTAATAACTTATTGAATTTATACCTTATCTTATTCTTTCTTTTTCATATCCCTGGTGATTTCATAATACTGAAGGTATTTAAAAACATTGCATTTATAAAAAAATAAAGAATAAAGTTTAAATTACAATAGAATCAAAGAAATAAAACAAAACTACATTTGCTTTGGCTATGTTTTTATTAGACTTCTGTTTGAGGTTTTCTTAAAAGTTTTTGCATTCCTGGAGCCGCTCATAGTATCATCACCATCATCTAATCAAAATTTATTGCCTCCCTCTTCTTCAAAATATTACTGCCATTGTTTCTTTATTTTCAATAATAATTTGTTATCTGAAAATAAGAACATAAGTCTTAAAATCAGAGGTCATCTCTCGGTTTTTAATTTAAATAAGCACACGACAAAAATCGGGTTACAAAGTACCTGGTACATGACATTGTTTACATAAACACTTACTTATTTATGAATTCCAAGAGCATATCTTTTTTACGGTTGTGTTACTGCATCCACATTTATTTGTGTAATAAAAATAAACATTATATTTAAAGTAATTCTTGTAATGAGAATCAAAGATTTTATTTTTAGGCGAAACAAACGTCAACAAAAAGAATAATATCCATCCATTACGATTATACGTCAAGCGTAACGTTCCATTCTATGATAACCTACTAGTATATTTTGAAGTTTTCTTTTCTAATTATTCTGATTTTTAGATAAAAAAACATGGAAATAATTCTTCATTCAATCCTTAATACAACCAAACTCATGTGAGGTCATTATATTTTATTTAAATAATAGGATTTGAACTTATTTACTAAAAAATCTGCGTAAAATGAATTTAAGAGGTACGCTAAATTATTTTGAACTGAACATACCCATCGTATATATTTTGACATTGTGTTGCCAGGATACAAACATTTAATCGGTGCTTACTTGATCATGGTCGAATATAGGTTAAATGACGTTTGTGTATACCGCTTAAATGTGAGCGATCTTAAAATTCTAAGTAGCTTTTTATTAATTGTCAGATTTGAGTGGAAGTTCAGTATTCGGGCGTTAGCACTTTAATTGCAAACGCTGGCTGAACCCTTAGTGATAGATTAAAACAATGTTCTACATTTTATTAAACACCTTCAGAAGGTCTACAAAAAAGTCCGCGAGGGCATATGTCTATCTCTTAGGGAATACCCACAATGGCCGTTTTTTTTTTTTTTTTACTTTTTACGAGAAATAGTGGCTTATTTATGACGCGATTTTAAAGATTACAGCATTAATTTTCATCTAATTAAGTGTCTTAAATAGATTGTGCATGTAATATAGGTGATCCTGGCCCCTTACAGCATGCAATTTAAACAAATGTTTTCGAAGATATTGCAGTATTAACATAGCGGGACTAATTAAAGCCGATAAATAGCACAAATTGAACCTAACCTATTGAACCCGTATCCAAAATTTACTCATTTATACGGATTGCTTTTGATGCGGAATACGATACTGGTTTAAATAAAAAAATCCAAATGTTGATTATTATAATGATGTTATTATTGCAGAACTTCAATAGTTAATTATATTTTTTTTGTCTCGGTGGCGCAGTGGTCGAGCACACGGCTTCTGATCCAGAGGTCCAGGTTCGATTCCAGATACTGGCTCACACCAATAACTTTTCGAAATTGTTTTCGGAAGTTATGTGTGATAAATATCGATGACTGAAAACTTTGTGCCCGGTATGGCAATAGGTTCGCCACCTATTCCATTTGGGACGTAAACATAACGGCGAGACGAGGCTTAACAGCCGCTGCCTACACCTTCGGGTAACAAAAGGCGTGAAGTTATGTTATGTTTGTTATATTTTTCAACTTGATAAAGAAACTTTTAGCAAACTCAAAATGTAGGCGTGCCTTTCCTTTTCAAATCAAGTCAATAAAAATTATGTATTTTTAATAATACACATTATTTACTTCGCAGACAATGGAATGAATTATATTTATAGACAGTGAACACGCACTCCTCGCAGACGACGGCCATCCTCGATTGCCTTGTAGAGTTTAAAATTTAAATTTATGAGTCTAGTATCGTAGACACAACAATTTTGCAAATTAAAATGATATTGTTTTAATTGAGATATTTATATATGTGCATGCATATCTATAAATGATATAACACAACAAACTTCACGCCTTTTTATACCCGAAAGTGTAGGCAGCGGCTGTTAAGCCTCGACTCGCCGTTATGTTTACGTCCCAAATGGAATAGGTGGCGAACGTATTGCTATACACCGGGCACAAGGTTTTCAGTCATCGATATTTATCACACATAACTTCTTAAAAGAATTGTGAAAAGTCATTCTTGACTCAGAGACTTCTTGAATCAGAAGCGGGGTGCTTGCCACTGGACCACCAAGACATTTTGACATAACATTATGAAAAATGGTGAAATTGGACTTACCTACGTCAAAACCATTTATTCTTCGGCTTTTTAACTCGAGATTTTCTACACCGACGATACTTGTTAAACCATTAGCTTATTGAATACTTTTTTTATGTGATTTGTCGTGAAACGAGCAAGCGGGTCACCTGATGGTAAGGAACTTCTCACTGCCCAGGTTCACCGTGGTGCGTTGCCGTTCTTTAAGGAAGTAGAAGGAGAAAGGAAGGGGAAAGGGGATCGGGCCTCGGGATACCTCTCTCACCGAACTAAACGCGGCACAAGCCACTTCACGCCAATATTCCGAGAGGTCGTAGTATTTAAATCCGTAGGTTTTTGAAAGATTTTCTTCCGTTTATTACGATATATGTTGCACTTTGAATTTTAACACCATCCTGATATTCCCGATACCATTCATACGAACATGTCGCAAAGTAAACGTCAAAAATGACTAAATCTTATGTTAAAACCTATTATAATGTCCTCAGTTTCATCCATTTTCGTCCCATTATCGTGTTTCTATGGATCATTCACATAATTTCCTTACTTCTTTTGACACAGTTTCATCCGCGTCATGGTGACAAAGCTGTATTACAACTATTACAAGTTTTGTTATTTACTCATGTTTAGAAAGAAATTGTAACAGTAACCCAAGTTCTTTTATTAATAGACCAAACGAAATGACAGTTTTTTTTTAGAATTTTCGTCTGTCTGTATGTTTTAGATCGCATAATATGATAAAAATTACTGTTTTGTATAAATAATAATATAATAATAATATCTTGGACACAATATACACAGCGCCCTCTAGTTCCAAGCTAAGCAATTAAATGCTTGTGTTATGGATACTAGATAACGGATATAAATACATATATACTTTTTTTTTTGTAAATACATACTTATAATATATAGAAAAAAACCCAGACACCACACAAATATTCATGTTTGTCACAAATATTTGTGCTCGGGTGGGAATCGAACCCCCGACCTCATTGCTTCAGCCGGTAGTTTGTACCAATGTGCCACGAGGCCCGCCTCGAGACTGATATTTAAAGTTAGAGTTAAATATATCGTAAGTATTTCTAAAATAGTTGTTATGGTCCGCGGCGTTATCTCAGCAAATTTACAACATATGTATAACATAACTACTAGTAGATACTTGGTATAACAATCTTTTTGCACGAGTAAGGCTTGGGTACTTACGCTTAGTGCATATCGCGATGCAATCAATGACTTGATTGCTAAACATTTCAAAATAATTGTAACGACTTCAAAATAAATGTCACAACGTTTCTGATTCATTTTTTTTATTCTATACTCTTTCCTTATTAGCGAATCGTATAAATCATTACATACTATAAAACAAAGTCACTTTCCGCTGTCTGTCCTTATATACGCATATCTTTAAAACTACGCAACGGATTTTGATGCGGTTTTTTTAATAGTTAGAGGATGTTAACGGGGTGGTTTTGATCTATAATTCATGTGTAGTGTAGTAAAAAAAGTTATAATTTTCAAGATTTAGAACTTTAATCGCAAACGCTGCCTGAACCCTGAGTGATAAATCAAAACAACGTACAACATTATTATACACCTTCAAAAGGTGTACAAAAAAGTAAAAAAATAAAAATGGTAATTGTGGGTTAATGTGGGTAGATAACCCACAATGACCATTTTTATGAATTTGTTATTAATTTTATTATTAATGTTTAAAATCGCTTCGTAAACAGGCAATTATTTCTCGTAAAAAGTAAAAAAATAAAAATGGTCATTGTGGGTTATCTATCCCTAAGAGTTAGACATATGCATATATATGTCTATCTCTTAGGGATAATTCACAATGCGATTTTAAACATTACAGCGTTAATTTTCATCCAATTAAGTGTCTTTAAGAGTCTCGGTGGCGCAGTGGGCGAGCGCACGGCCTCTGATCCAGAGGTCCGGGGTTCGATTCCAGACACTGGCTCACACCAATGACTTTTCGAAATTGTTTTCGGAAGTTATGTGTGATAAATATCGATGACTGACAAACTTTGTGCCCGGTATGGCAATAGGTTCGCCACCTATTCCATTTGGGACGTAAACATAACGGCGAGACGAGGCTTAACAGCCGCTGCCTACACCTTCGGGTAACAAAAGGCGTGAAGTTATGTTATGTTATGTTAAGTGTCTTAAATAGATTGTGCATGTAATATAGATGATCCTGGCCCTTTACAGCATGCAATTTAAACGAATATTTTCGAAGATATTGCAGTATTAACATAGCGGGATAGATAGACAGCAGTTATTACTTTTGATGCGGAACAAAGTTCGCCGGGTCAGCTAGTTCAGTATAAATATACTTTTTTGAGCTTATCTCCCAACAGCCAACAAAAAATTAGAATCGAGATCGTCTCCTCTTGAGAAGTGGTACAGAAACCGTTTGTCTATGCCTTGTATTTTTATATGTGGTCAATTTAACACTCGTACATTTACGTTGACAAGCAAATGGAAACGGAAGACAGTAAAAAACATAATAAGCTCATTTGTCTCACCATCAGAAACAATAAACTAATATGTACAAAGTTTTTTGTCTGACCATTGTGTTCCTTTGAATAGAGGTTTGAATTAACTAAATTGTATAAGATTTATAAAAAACATCCAAAAAATACATTAATTTTATCAAAAACATGTCCAAGAATCTTCCACGTAAATTAATTTTTAAGAAGCACGGAAGTCTTTTTCGTGTTAATACGCCATTTTTTGTAGCATAAACAGTGTATAATTTATCAAATTAATTTCGCTAATGTTTTCGGCGATCGTCGACCGCGCCCTGGCCCTCCGCCCCATAGCGTGAGGCACGCCTTCATAATATTGTCTACCTGATGCGGCAAACATACCAAATTGATAATATTACAAACTATTTTCAGCAGAAAAGAACCTTGGCTTCCATAATTGGTTGGCTATAAGTTTTTTCTGTAGTCAGCAAGTCATATTATGACGCAATCATGCGGCAGCCGACGGGAGAAAATTCTTTTTCATTGAGTAAAGTATAGTATAGTTGGTCCAGTGGTCGAGTACTTCGCTTCTGAATGAAGAATGGGTGTGTGTTCAAATCCCGGCTCACACCGATGACTTTTCGAAAGTTATAAATATCGATGGCGGAAAACTTTTGCACGGTGTATGAAAATGGGTTCGCCACCTATTCCATTTGGGACGTAAACATAAAGGCGAATCGAGGCTTAACAACTGCTTGCCTACACCTTCGGGTAGAAAAAGGCGTGAAGTGATGTTTCAAGTGTAGAGGTGTAGCTACTAACTTTTCATTACTTAATTTAACTTCTTAAAATCTTTTTTTACTGGGAACTAGTTTTTATACGGTGAAAAGATTTTTGATACAATTAGTAATATATTGTCTTGGCGTACTAAACAGTACCTTTAGCAATTGATATTTATCACAAAATAAGTACTTAAAAGTAATATGTGTGAGACAGGATTAAAATCAGAGAATTCTTGATGCAGAAATGACCTCCAGGCTATAATAAATTAACGAAGCAAATTATTGAGGGGAAAAATGTAAATGTAACTATATTGGTTGGAAGTCTGCCAACCCCTATACCTAATATAAGCAACAAAGCCTGTATACTGTATCTATTCTGCGTGTTTTGATTCAAGTAAAACGTGGGACTTCGATCAAGTTCGCTGAGTTAAGATCCGTTCCGCTAAGTACTTTTATTATTTATACTAGCTGACCCGGCGAACTTTGTTCCGCATTAAAAGTAATAAATGAGTAAATTTTGGATTTGGTTCAATTTGTGCTATTTATCGGCTTTAACTAATAGCTTAGCTTTATATTAATACTGCAATATCTTCAAAAATATTCGTTTAAATTGCATGCTGTAAAGGGCCAGGATCGTCTATATTACATGCACAATCTATTTAAGACACTTAATTGGATGAAAATTAATGATGTAATGTTTAAAATCGCTTCGTAAAGAAGCCATTATTTATCGTAAAAAGTAAAAAAATAAAAATGGGCATTGTGGATTATCCCTAAGAGATAGACATATTATGCCATCGCGGACTTTTTTGTAGACCTTCTGAAGGTGTTTAATAATTTCGAACATTGTTTTGATCTATCAGTTAGGGCTCAGCCAGCGTTTGCAATTAAAGTGCTAAATCTCGAAAATTATCATTTTTTTCTTTACAACGTCATATATGAATTATAGATCAAAACCACGGGGTGGTTTTGATCTATAATTCATCAATCAAAAACACATCAAAATCCGTTCCGTAGTTTTAAAGATATAAGCATATAAGTGGACAGACGGCGCAATGTGACTTTCTTTTATACTATGTAATGATTAGCAAATGAATCATAGACAAATCGATATTAGATAAAATATATATTCAGCTCCTATCCCTCGAGCAATAGACAATGTAAAAAAAAATAAGAACGTTCTAAATTTAAATACTCACATTATTCATCTTCCCCGACACTTCATTACTGAAATACAGTTTAAAACTAAATTGCCTACATATTACATAATTAATGTTCAAATGAGGACCTCATGGCAACACAATAATTCTATTGTCGTCTCATTTCACGGACAATGGGTACACATTGTTCTATATTAACAAGGACGTTGGGCTGCCTTGTGGCCTGTACGGATTCTGTTAGAGAACTAAAATGGTAGACTCCTACACTTGTCTGCGAGCCTAGTACATTGAGCAAAACAAGTTCTTTTATTTATTTTGCAGGGAACGTGTTTTATGTTGAAATATTATAATGAGATTTTTTTATGTTCCCGAATGAATTTTTTTATGCGATAGGAGGGCAGACGAGCAAGTAAGTTTACCCTACTACTCCCATAAAGGACGGCAATGCACCACGGTGTTCATGGGCAGTTAGAAGTTACTTACCACCAGGTGACCCACTTGCCCGTTTTCCTTAACCTATCCCATCCCATAAAAAAAAACACAGAGTAGACATAAAAATCAATTATATCGATTCTGTATTTTAAGTTTTGAGTAGCTTTCAGATGGCTACTAATAAAATCAATGTAATTATCATACCATTTTTTAATTATTCTTTTTTTTTTTCATTAAACTTCAACACGTTCAAAGTATCTTTCAACTTTTTTTAAAATTTTAAATATGGCGATTATTCCAGTCCAGTTACCAAATCTTTTGTACGGAAACCCATCTAACATGTAGTAATTAGGCGTTTAGTACACTTTGTTTAGTGTACCTATCATAATTCTTATCATGATTTATCGCCCTTATTGACTTTGTTGCAAATAGGGCCGGCTTGAGCTCTTTTCTCAGTTTTCTCACAAACAAGATCCCCTTTGTTAATATGGATTAACATAGCAAAATATCGTATTGTGCAATCAGCACAGTTCAGCGGTAATTCATACAATTGTGCACGTGGGCTGCATCCAATCAGTACAAGCTCTGTTAGTTAATATGACATTGGCATCGACCTGCCACATATCATCCGCGAACAGTAAACGCAGTTACATCATAATATAAACAATTTAAGATTCTGCCATAAGCAGTGGTAGAGCAGAGAGAGAGAGCAGTAGAGTAACACTACCACTCTCTCGGCTCTATCATACCACTATCGACGTTAAGTGGCACATGCCATGTTTCGTTCGGTGAGAGATGTATCCGGAGGCACAGCTCCCTTACCGTCACCTTTCGCCTTTCAAGAAGTAGGATGGGAAACGCAACGCAACTGTAATACTATCTGAATTGCATCTATTGATGGGCGGTGGTAGTTGTCTACCACCAGATGAATGGCATACTTGTTTGCCCTTTGAATAAATAAAAAATAGCCTAGTAAATAGCTCATGTACCTAATGACGTCATAACAATATAGCTTTTTTTTGTAGACTTTTTTGTTATCAATATAACCAGACGCACGTGAACGATTATTATCAGTGTCTGATAAATTATGTTTACCGATATGTGTACACATTATATATTAATCGATTAGGAAAGCGCCGTGAACTAAACGAGCTTTTGATGGGTGCCATACGTGGAACTACCAAATAATTCAACGTCAAACAACCACGTTGATCGTTTAATTTTTTTTTTTTAATATTGTTTTCAAGTCCCGCACTGGAGTAAAAGGAGCACTGTATTCAAGATTATTTTTTTTAATTAAGAAATTTAATTGGAAGTCAAGTTATGACGATTTTTATTCAGAAGTAATTAGGATTCGACGGAAAAAAAGGATATAAATGCCATAAATTATAATACACTCGAGAGCAATGAATCCGGGTCACTTAAAGAATCCTAAAAATCTCGGAAACTAAAAATGCTAGGTTAATGCAATAAATTGTATTTAATAGACAATGTAATACTCCTTAAATGAAGGTATTAAAACTTCTTAGTTATTGTAAAGTTATATCATAAAAAAATCAAATTTGAAAAAGGGCCACTTTCGAAGATGGAACTACGAAATTACAGCATTTGGTTTTGCTTTTGTTTGTAATCTGTCATTTATGTGGGTACATAAACCATGTTGATAGTGCTCTATATTCATTATTCAAGCTGAAATTATGTCGCTTACGCCTGAAGAATGCACCAGAATACTTACAATGCTGGAAACCGGCCGGAGTCAGCGCGATACAGCCAGGACTGTTGGTGTGTCGCTGTCAACAGTACAAAGAGTTCTCCGACGTTACGAAGAAACTGGTTCTAACCTACGCAGACCAGGAACGGGCAGAACCAGGTATACCACAGCACGAGAAGACCGATACTTGGTGAACACCATGCTTCGAAATCGCTTTCTCACAGGAACTGAACTCACCAATCAGTTTCGACGCCTCGGAGGAAGTAACCCAAGTGCATGGACAGTAAGACGTCGGCTTGCTGAATCTAACTTAAAACCCCTTAGACCTGCAAACGGCCCTAAACTGGAGCGTGGGCATCGTATTTCAAGACTAAGATATGCCCAGAGCCACGTAAATTGGAGTATTGAAGATTGGTCAAAAGTTATGTTCTCCGACGAATCAAAATTTATGCTCTACAAGCACGATGGAAGACACAGAGTGTATCGAAGACCAGGGGAAAGATTCAAGCAAGCATGCATCGAGGAAAAAGTAGCCTACGGTGGTGGGTCTGTACTTGTGTGGGCCGGAATTTCTTCTGAAAGTCGCACAGAGCTGGTGATCATAGAAAACGGCTCTTTAACTAGCGTAAGATATGTGGAAGAAATCCTCAATGATCACGTTGGTCCATTTATGGTCAATTTAGGTGAGGATGCTATATTTATGCATGACAATGCCCGACCTCATACAGGTAGGATTGTGAATGACTACCTTCAAGAGATGAACATTACTCGTACGGAGTGGCCAGCGCGCAGCCCGGATATCAACCCGATCGAGCATGCTTGGGACGAGCTAGGCAGATGCGTAAAACAACGAAACCCTCCCCCAATCACGCTTCGTGAGCTCAAAATTGCTCTCACAGAGGAATGGGAGAATATTCCCCAAAATCGTATAAGGAACTTGGTGTACAGCATGCCAAACCGCGTAAACGCAGTAATGGAAGCACGAGGAGGCAATACGAAGTATTAAAATTCAAGAAAATCGTAATAAAGTTCAAAAATTTCATGTTTCCTATTTTTGTTTTAAGGAGAGATCAGCAGATTTTTTCTTTATGTAATTTTGTGTTAATAAAATGTATGGTGACTCATATTTTTTTTACTTTCATTTAAGGAGTATTACATTGTCTATTAAATACAATTTATTGCATTAACCTATCATTTTTAGTTTCCGAGATTTTTAACATTCTTTAAGTGACCCGGATTCATTGCTCTCGAGAGTAGTCTTCCGTAGCACTTCGATTGCCGTCTCTATATCTATTTTATATACCGATAAATTGCCAATAGCTTTGCCATTGCTACTCTTAAAACACATTACATCACATTACATTTACTTGAATAGGCCGGACGTTATGGCTTATTGTTTAATTATTAGTCTAATCACATAACATAACATAACATAACATAACTTCACGCCTTTTGTTACCCGAAGATGTAGGCAGCGGCTGTTAAGCCTCGTCTCGCCGTTATGTTTACGTCCCAAATGGAATAGGTGGCGAACCTATTGCCATACCGGGCACAAAGTTTGTCAGTCATCGGTATTTATCACACATAACTTCCGAAAACAATTTCGAAAAGTCATTGGTGTGAGCCAGTGTCTGGAATCGAACCCCGGACCTCTGGATCAGAGGCCGTGCGCTCGCCCACTGCGCCACCGAGACTATATAATCACATCTACTTACGATATGGTATGGTTAGTAAAAAAAACCTGCCAACGGCGAGTGGGACTCGCGCGCATGAAGGGTTCTGTAACTTCTGTACCAGTAACAAACAAAGAAAACCACTTCTATTTTATGTTGTATTTTAATATAATTATATTTAAAGTAAAACATATAACTAAATATTCTGTGAATAGTTGAAGCGCGACTACCTATCACCGAGCGAGAAAAGTTCAAAAACCCTTTACATATTTATTTTATTTTATATATTTTATTTTTAGTATTTGTTGTTATAACAACAATCCAAATACATCATAAATGAAAATTTAAACTGTCTAGCTGTCACCGTTCTTAAGATACAGCCTGGTGACAAACGCACGGACGGACAGCGAAGTCTCAGTATTTATTAAAGTTTTGGATACGGAACCCTAAAAAATGATAAAACAATAACTTACCCTAATATATCTGTCTAAATCGGGCGCTATGTAATCATCAGAATGACTGCACGTTTCATCAAGGGTTTGAAGTTTCTGGTGTTTAGAAGAGTCATTGCGATTACATAGGGCCCTTTTTGTGGAGAACTTCACTTGCTTTGTGGATATATCTGACGGTCCAGCATTTTCTTTATCATTTATATTCTGAAACAGAAACGTAGTTTCAACCCTAGTGATAGTTATCAGATAAAATTACCCAAAAGAGTTAATTTAAGTAACTTAGAATCACAACACAAGCCTTTAAACCGACGAGCGTAAATGACGAGAGTTAACGAAAGCAACAGAACCAAGTGAAATGTGATTGAGGTTTTTAAGAACCGTGTCCAATGCTCCATGGCGCACTGTTCTCCCTGCCTACCCTCGCCTTTGCAAGAGCGTCAAGTTATATAGAAGCACTATTGTATTCCTCTTTAAGTTGATTAGTATCGGGAGTTGATTAGTACTTATTTGCAATCGCAAGTATTTTAGGAGCTTGGCAGTTTATTTGTAAGCGATTATTCCTCATCATAGTACGAAATAATTCGGAACTATAAGAAATACAATGGCTGCTTTATTTCGAATCAATAATTCTTGACATTTAATATCTATTTTCAGTATTTATGAGGAACCCATAATGGAAAGGGCAAATAATAAATTGAATTTCTAAAGAAATTCATGTTATTACATTGGTTACCTTAGGTATTTTTTTATTCATTGTGACACATGAATTATTCAGTAAACTTATAACTACGATTTCAAATTAAATATCTTCACGTCAAGCCGGTAGTAGGGTACTACTGTCAGGGTACGGTACGGGGGGTTCTGACAACGAAATGTAGACGTCATGGAAAGTGTGTCGCGGCCATCCTCGACTCCTACATCCATTCGCATTTACATTGTATATCTGCATAGTCAATCTTGCATCATCCATTCTTTCTAAATATACAAACCATGGGAGCATTCGTCGTTCCTTACAATTAGTGTCCAACCGAAGGTCTATTTTTGACGGAACCCGATTAATCGGCAATCTCCACAACCTTCGGCCGAAGCCGAAGGTTTATAAACTATTAGTAATTTAATAATTTTCTTCAATATTATCCACAGCTAAAGAAGAATATCGGCGTAAAGTGGCTCATGCCGCTTTTCTCTCGGTGATAGAGGTATCCGCACTGAACTAAGTGCAGTCCGGTCCGTCAGTCAGTCACTCATTCGTAATAGTTCGTTTAATTCCGACTGTTCTCAGACCTTCGGCGGGACCTTCGGCTTCACCTCAAAATCCAGCCGAAGATCTCGCCGAAGATGGATTTTTGGCCGAAAGTGGCCGAAGCGTTTGAGCTACTTTACGCTGACATTCTAAGAGGTGGTGGTATTTTACCGGTCGAGTATTCATGCAATGAACTGTGTGACTGTACCACTCTTGTTTTGGACACATCCCTTTACAACACCATAACTCTAGTTGGCATCACATTCAATTTATCATTACATAGTATAAAACAAAGTCGGTTTCTGCTGTCTAGCTCCTTATATGCATAGATCAACTTAGACCTTATATGCTGGGTCAACTAGGTTTCTATGTAAATTATTTACTTAAATTTCTATGAGAATTATTTTGAACTTTTATATAACAGACAATTGAACACAAAACATTGTTGTTAAAATAAACTAGTTAAATGTAATTCTCAACAAAATTTAAATCATATAAATAACAAATGGAATCTTCTTTAAATATATGAAAATTACATAAATACCCTAAAAAATATTTTTATTGAAATAGAAATAGAACAAAATGTGCTACTTTTCTTCTGTGTATCATAAAGATTGAAAATGCAAATTTATGATAACTACAACAATACTATAGTGTTATTAAATGTGTTTTAAAAGTGATTAATCTGACATTAAACAATATTTGATTTATAGGGACAACAAAAGTTTTCCTAGTACACTGGCAATACTAAACATGCAATTACTAATATTAAATTAATAAACTATCACATTTATTTGTTTTCATTTCTTTTCAAGATTAAGATAACTGATACCAACCTTTCCAAGAACCAATGCGAGAACAATAATTTAAATATAATGTTCCACTAAGACATGTCACACAAATATTTTATTCCAAGCATTTGGTAGAAATAGTTTTAAAAATTCATTAAATGTGGTGTAGTAATGCAACTTAACATTGAATCAATGCGAAATACGACGTTACTTAGCTAAGTGCAAAGAGCGACTGAAAATCAATATATCACCGGGTGCCTCTGTACGAGAGTTCATAATGCAACAGGTAAAATACAAGTCAATAAAAACAATAAAAACTCACTGTATGCTTTTCCAATGGAGGAGAAAGACCCAGTTGGCTTTTTTCACTTTCTATTTCAAGCCTTTTCATCGCAATTAGCCTTTCTATATCCGATGAAGATATCATTGTAATATGCTATTGTTGATGCTTGGCGAAAGTTTATTTTTCCACAGCAAATATTTATGAGCTGACGATCACTTTATTGGTAAAAATAAGAATTCTTAATCCTAATTTATATTGTACATTATTCACTAACTTTAACTAATACCTACTAGCAATAAAATATAATTTTACAAACATAAACTTAAACAAAATTTAAAAAAAACGTCAGCGCATGTACATACGTCACACTTCAGTATTCTATTTTTTTTTAAATTCGTTCATTTGGACAGGCTAAAGCTTAGAAGCCATACTGCCCTTTCTGCATTACAAAATATAAATCTACCTGAAGGTGTAGGCAGCGGCTATGTAAATGGAATAGGTGGCGAACCTATTGCCACAGCGGGCACAAAGTCTTCGATATTTTTCACACATAACTTTTGAAAAGTCATTGGTCATTGGCCAGTGTGAGGATTCGAACCCGCGACCTTTTTCGATTCTGAAGCGGGGAGCTTGACCACCAAGGATTGTTTCAAGGATGATCCTTTGAAATAGTTACTGTTAAAATTAAATTAGTATTTTTAAAGCAGCTTTTCAAGCTAAAACTTTAAAAAGTAACTTAAAAAACATTAAATACTTATTGCAATTTTATTAATTAGAGATATTAGGCACTATTTTCACAAATATGTTAGTAAGATAACTACCTAACAACAAGGAGGAAACAAAGGAAGTTCATTTTGTTTAATAATGGTATTTACTTTTTGCTACGATGACACTAATAATGTATAATAATTCAAATTGTTTTGTTGTTTATTTGGAGGATGAATAGCTAAAAAGTAGTAGTAATAGTTCCTTTCTTTGTTATGCAATATGGCTTCTAAGCTTTAGCTTGTCCGAAATAATTAATGAAAAGGAATGTTGGCGGGAATGTAAAAGAGCCACGTCCGTTCTTTGCATATTTTTCTAAAATTAGTTTTTCAATGGATATTATTATATAAAATTCGTGGCGTTTTCTTTAATAAATTTTCGTATAAGAGTGCAAATGTCGTGTGCAGTGAGCTCTTCTACACTGTCGTTAAAACTCCCTTGGGACATCATGCATAAAGTGCCACGACTTTACGGATGATTAGGTTAGCTTATAATAAGTTAGTTTTAAGTTTGTTACTTCATAAAAAATTTACACGTCATACAAGGCAATATGGCTTTAAAGCTTTAGCCTGTAAAAAACTGGACGAATGAAAGAAAAAAAGATAAAAAATTTCGATGTCAAATGTCAACATAACCTCACTATCGGGCGGTCAGCTGTGATATTCAGCTATTCATTTATTTATTGAAGTTATTTTTTGAGTGAATTATATAGACATGAATACTGAAAATGAGAAGAAACTAGCTCAGTTGAAGGCGAAAATCAAAAGTTTCCCAAACTTTCCAAAACCAGGAATTTTATTTAGGTAAAGCTTATTTTATAATAAATGCCCATTAATATCAAGGCTTTAGAGAATATCTTGGATTTTCTAGTCAAAGAAGATACAGAAAATATGATATTTTAATCAATCATGTCTCCAATAAGCCAATTTAGGAAAAACGGGATTTATAAGATGAGGATATTTATGGCCATAAAATAAACAATTTAGAAAACTTCTAGCCTCTTCTGAAATAATTAAAATCAGAATTAACAGAAGCTAGAAGTCACTGGATGCGGAAGGCGCAGGACCGTGAGTTATGGCGTTCTATGGGAGAGGCCTACGTCCAACACTGGACATCGAAAGGCTGATGATGATGAGAAGTCATATAAAAATATTGTATCCATGGAATATATGTTATGTACCTTCTCATCATATGTATCTTCATTAAAAAGTTAGAAAGATACTTTAAAAACTTATACCTATAGTAACCAAATTCTACATTTTATTATCTATCAGTCCTGATTCAACATTATCTGTTCTGTTCATCCTCTGCAATTTGAGATTTTTTGAAGCAATAGTGTGTGAGGGTAGATGACAAAAAATAAACAAAGACAAAGCTTTCCTTTTCACCTGTGTTATATAAAATAATCTTCTTACAGGGATATCTTTTCAGCAATTTCAGACGGTGCCACTTGCAAGATTCTTCATAGCTTGTTATTGAATGCAGTAAAAAGTAAATTTCCAGATGTTGAAGCCATAGTGGGTATTGAATCTCGAGGATTCCTATTCTCATTTTCACTTGCAAATGATCTTGGTATTGGATGTATTCCTGTCAGGAAGAAGGGGAAACTACCCGGAGAGGTGGAATCATACAAATACGATTTGGAGTATGGTTCAGTAAGTAGCCACAAGTGTTTCTAGTTTTAAGATTCGGATGGTTATATTTGGACTACCTGAACAGTAGCCTATTCATGGACTGCTAAGGTATACAAGTTTTAAGCGTGAGTTCAAGGCAGAATCCTAGCATTCGTGTCAGACATTGTATCAGAATACACCAGCCTGATTAATACTATAAGGTTAAATGTCACTTATATTAGTTTGATAGCACTAATATAAGTGTTATCACACTATTACAGCCTTGAGTAAATTTACAGATAAATTAATGTGTAGTGGATCTTTTAAAATATCATATTGTTTACTAATAATAAATTCTCTCATCCAGGATATCCTAGAAGTACAAAAAAATGTAATCAAGCCAGGCCTGAAGTGTCTCCTAGTTGATGATTTAATTGCTACAGGTGGTTCAGTTAATGCGGCCACCAATTTACTGAGATCTTGTGGTGCCGTAGTTATTGGCTGTCTTGTTGTCATAGAACTGACAACACTGAAGGGAAGAAACAATATTCCTGAGGGTGTAGAGACACATTCCTTATTGCAATATGATTAGAATAATATACCAACATATGTAACTGGACTGTAGATTTACTACTTCTTTGGTGAATTTGTGGGATTAAATAATTGTACAATTTCACAAATGGTGCTCAGTTTACTTTGACAGGTGCTAGGAATATTGTGATTCCTGCAAACAGGATAACATTCAACTAGTCCAGTGATGTATGGCGGGGGTTGGTGAAGGTGGTGAGGGATTTGAGTGCCTTTATGAAATAAAGGTCTTATTTGTTTTCCTTTTTATGTTGTTATTTGTTTATCAATTTTATAATGATTTTTATATTAAGCATTGCATTTAATTATAACCTAATCATTCCATGTAATTTTTAATATTAAATTTATACATTAGTTTTTACAAGTTATTTTATTTTTATTTCTGAACTAGCTGATCCAGCGAACTTTGTTCCGCATCAAAGTAAGAAATGAGTAAATTTTGGATTTATCACTTTTTCTTTATTATTTGCGTGAATTATAAATAAAAATCAACCCGTTCACACCCCATATCCATGGGAAAAAAACCGCATCGAAATTAAAGGAGTAGTTTCAAAGATATAAGCATATAAGGGGACAGACTGCAAAAAGCGACTTTATTTTATACTATGCAATGAATCAACTGGCTGTTAGCCGGAATGTTTTCTGCGGTTTTGTGGATCAGGAAAACGCGTTTGACAGGGTGTTCCGAAAGGATCTGTGGGACATACTCCCGAAATCAAAGAATAAATGATGCAGGATTGACTAAGCAGATATAGAATGCAAAAGCGGATGGATGTAGGAGTCGTGGATGTCCAAGACACACATTCCATGACCAAATAGAACGTGTTAGGAGCCTTAAAAATCGACGCGCGTGCATGTAAAGAGACTTTATGGAAGTCAACGAAGCGAGTGAGGCGTGTAAGAATCGTGCCATATGGCGCTCTGTTCTCTCTGCCTACCCCACAAGGGATTTGGCGTGAAGTTATGTATGTCTACTATGTATGCATATCTTATGTATGTATTTCTGAATATCATCAAAAATCCTCGATGAAGCCCTGTGTGAAGTAAGCACAAAAAGCCTTATGACAGTTTGAATTAGTAAAATGTTGCGCTGATTTCCTCCCAATCGCACGTATTACAAGCGTTCAAAACTAAATGACTTGGGAACCTTTAACAAACGAGCGTAAAGGCGGGCGACAGAACTGACATTCCTGCCATTACTAGTGTATATTGGCGGCGCTAGTCGCTTGCCACCAAGTGACCGTCTTGCCTATTATCCCCTTTGCTCCTTGCATGACAGTTCGGATTACCTAATCTATACCTTCCGCTGATTTACCCCTAATCGTACGTATTTCAACATTCAGAACCAATTGACTTGGAACCTCTAAAAGAGGAACGTATACCATCTTAAAGGCGGGAAACGGTACTGTATTGGCCGCGCTAGACGCTTGACACCAACTAGCCCATTTTCCCTTTTGCTCCTTGAATGTTTATCGGGTTTCAAGGCATTCTGGTGACATGATAAAAACACAAACGTGTGTCCCATTTTGCTAAGTTCCATATTTCTAATTTAATATGAAATAAAACAGATAAGAATTTTAATTTTTTTTATATAAATCAACCTTATAATAAAAGATAAAGTTTTATGTAACGATTTGCTATAAGTAGATTTGGTATCTCAATACCTATAATGATAAAAGTCTTACAAAACAATAAAAGAAACGTCAGACCGTCAGTTGAGACTAGCTGTTAAATATTTCAAGGTAGACATGTTAGGAGGATCGCGTGCAAAGAAATCCATTTGATTCAAGCTCCAAAACTGCAAACCACAATCAATGTCAAAATAAATTTAAAACAAATGAAAGTACATCAATTTCTGTACAGTTTTGGTCACTGTCACGTTGTAAAACTCTTTTACGTTTACAGAGAATATAATAACTTCTTACATATATACTAAATGACTACCTTGAAACCTATAACAATTTCCTCTCTTAAACATAAATGACATGATGTTAAAATTTAAAAAAAAATCTAACTTAACAATCAATCAATATAAAATAGTCCAGTCTCGACAGATAATATAAAGGTATCCAAGGTGCGTAAATCAGTATACTTAAAAAAAAAACAATTCTATTTGATGCTGAAAGCTGTTTATATACCTGCTGACCCAAGTTTGTCTTCATCAGCTGAAATTTCCTCTAAGTAGGGTTAGAAAATCTCATCCGTCATCTCATCTTTGATAATGGATCCAAACTATATGACGTAAAAAATAACAAAATAAACATTACGAAAGTTAATAACTAACAGTCAAAAAAATCTTATATACAACACAGCCTTCCTTATTATGGCACAAGAGCAGAATTTTTGTAACATACAAAATACACATAACTCTAACAAAATATTGAGTAACAAATTAGTTCCAATGTACCTATAAGAACTATGAAAAATCAGTAAGAAAGACCATCAGGGTGGACCACAGGTCCTGGATTCGAATAATATTTGTATCAAATTATTGAACTTACTACACCAAAAAAGCTAATGTTGTATTTGAAGTATGCGCAATAATATATTTCGTAACATACATTTCATGATTGGTCCAATCAATGTATATCGAAAACTATTGTAAATTTAAAAAAAAAGAACTCCTCTCTTTTAAATTATAAAATACTGTAGATTACTATTCTTACACGTGATTTATTTCTCTTCGACAGAGTTACGAATACACGTTTAACAAGAAATATATTTTTACAAACTAAAACTTTCAAAAACAATAAAGATTTGTAGAAAAAAACACACAACAAAAATATATGAACTAGCATATTACTAAATAATTAACTTAAATAATACTAATGATATAAAATAACGATTCAACTCTTTCACGGTGTCGTCTTTGTATAACAATTTAACAATAACTCTCCTAATACTTTGTAATGTAAAGTAAATAGAAAAAAACTTAGTTATTTATTGCAACTTAAAGCTTCTTATATAAAATTAAGGTACCTATATCTATTATATTAAATAAACCCATCTTTTTGTAGAAATACACAATTAAAGAAAACATCCAGACACAAACATTTATGCTCAACACAAGAGTATCTGTCAGTTAAACTTAAATTATCCGAAAACCTAAATAGGTTTACATAATATACCTATTACTTCATGACATATCTGTCAAAGGGATTGGCTTCCAGTAGTGTAAATATGTCGTTGGAGGTCCGTGGCAATTTAATCAAATGGGCGTCTATAGCAGGGAAGAAAAAAAAACTAGTAGATCATCATAATTGACAACGATTTTTCCAGTAGGAGTTAACAACGCTCAGTGCGTTCCACTAAGAGCCCACAACGACCGTAACGCCCACAGTAGCGCTCCACATAAAGCCCGCGGTCGTTGCGAGCGATCGCTCGACGTCATAGATGACGTCACTGTTCGCGACCACATCGCGCCCACTTCGCCCGCAAAATATTGGTAGGTCTTGGTGGGCTTTCAATAAAAAATGACATATGTCATTAGAACTTGATGAATTTTCCGAGCCGCCATATTGCTAGCACACAGCGCTCAAGTTTTGCGTTCCACTTATAACATTCACCCGCGGCGTTTTTACGTTAGTGGAACGGCAATTTCCGCGGTCGCGGTCTTTGTGGGCTATAAGTGGAACGCACTCGCTGAAATTTAATTTTTTCTCCCTCTCTCTTATTTTGAATTTCATTCTCTGGAGAAACTGACTAATTATACGGTGAACAAGCGAACTGATCTCCTTTCAACAATTTATATTTATGTATTCTTTGTAAGAAATGAAATTTAATATTATGTAAAATGATAATTTTTGTATTTTTGAAGTGAAACTTCTAATGTCTCGTGCAAGCGCGTTTAACGCTTTTAACGCCCCCTTGCGGCCTTCGCGGGGTATTATATAATAATACACACTAATATTCTAAAACCGCGAAGTATATATGAAGCTAACTTTTCGATTTGTTAAGCTTGAATATTATTAGTACACAGACATCTAGTGACAAGTGGAGGTACTATAATTGCTTTGGAATACCAATGATATATAAACCCTACGGTAGTGAAACCATAGCGCGATTTAAGTTGGCGT
This sequence comes from Euproctis similis, assembly GCA_905147225.2. Lineage (NCBI taxonomy): Eukaryota > Metazoa > Arthropoda > Insecta > Lepidoptera > Erebidae > Euproctis > Euproctis similis. The sequence continues at coordinate 23,106,792 of LR990106.1, forward strand.
ATTGCGACCTCTATTACCGAAAAGGTAAAAACATTCCTCGGGGATAGTGCAAATCCGCGGACTAGCATTGGATAATTCCGTGTATGTGAAAATTGAAGCCAATGAAAGTTTTCGCGAGCAAATCTCGAAAAATTTTGATAGGCTGCCACTGCCTTGACACGAGTTCATTTCGACCAATAAGAAGCCAATCAAAATGAGCTTGATCATAGAACTAATTAGTGGTGTCCATTTTGAAAAAACATCAATGTTTTTATAGAATCGATACATCGTAACTGTACATCGATGTCATTCGATTTATCGGTTAAAAACAAGATTTTTCTCATTTAAGGCATTTATTTTTTTAATAAACATAATAAAATAATAAAAGCCATATATGAGAAAAATCTTTATTATAACTTGTCCATCGTGACAGATAGTCCAGTCGATTGTAGCAACAAAAATAATTAAGTATAGTCACAGTCAAAATAACTTTATTTTTATAGCTCTTCACAGACACAAAAATAGTCAACAAGTACAGTTATCATGTTATTTAAAATTTAATACAAACACGAGCGCTTGTGGAAAGTGCCTACGTGGAACAAAAAAGAACACGGACGCAATCGCCACGAGCGGCCCGATTCCGAGTGTGGGGGCTATTATGAAAATATATTATAAAATAAATAATATAGTCAAGATTCAGCTTCCTCCTCAAGCAAAATCATCAATTAGTACGACTTACGTAGTCGTAATAATTGATGATTTTGATGAAATATGCTGTTTCATTTGATACTTCAAAAAGTTTCTAGAAGTGATTAATTCGATGTTTTATAAAGAAATATCGATACATCGAGTATATAGACGGCTTTTCAAAACATCGGATGGATTCGATGTATTGCATTGTAAAAAAAAATGTAAACATTGATGTTTTCGATGCATTGATGTATATCGAATATCCCTAGAACTAATAGAGTTAATTAGAGTTATTAAGTTAAAAGCTTTTTCTGTAAAACTGGACGATTGCAGATACGCGTTCTTTACGTATGGTAGATTCGCGAATTTGCACTATACCCGACGAATTATTAGTAAACATTCGCGACAATCGTAACACTGACAGTAGGTATTGAGTAGGTACTCCAATCTATTTGTTTTGAAGTGCTTTTATTAAAAATGTTCAACATAATATGTTGAATTGTTGGAATATATTATACTCCAACTGTAAAGTGTAAAACCGATGACCGAACGTAAAAACGACGATAATGTGACGATAAATTAATTTTACTCCCTGAAAGACAACAAAGCTTGTGCTTATACTAGAATTAGTAGTGATTTGAACAAATATATTACTTGTTACTGGATATACTTACGAATATTTTGATAATTATAAACTTATAAATTCTATTTTCTTTTTTAATCATATTTAAAATCTTGCAAAGCATACCTACAACCATACAACATTAGCTATTTACAGTTTTATCTTATGGCATACAGGAACATAACTACTGTAGTAGGAATATAACATAAAAATATGTTATTTATCAAGTAACTTAATGTAGGTATAATTTTCATTTATCATTTTCCAGTATACTAATTAATTTCAATGATAATTAATTAATGACAAACTGACTTCAATCATGACATGATACCTAAACATTTATATTCATGGTTAAATAATATTCTAAAAAAAACATTTATAGGTTCAGATTAAGGGTATAAATAATAGTCTGTTTCTGGTCCTTGGTGAAATAATCTCTATATTATGAAATACAAAGATAATTGAGTCTTGGTTGTACAAGTCTAATAAATATATGTAGTTAATTCATAATAGTTTGGCAATTCCAAGTTACAAGATCATAGAAATGAACGCTGAACCAGAGATATTTGGAATAAATTAAGTTCCGAAAATCTGTTATCCGGTCTGTTTTCTGGTCCTCGGTGAAATAATCTCTATGTTATGAAATACAAAAATATCAAATATTATTATTATATTTTATATTATCTTTATATTTGGAATATATATCTATATAGCCACCAATAAAATAATGTTGACTATTCTAGTCTGTTAATCACAATCTATTTGAAGTGCCATGCCGTTTAAAATTTACATTTCAACACATGATACATTTTCAAAGTGCAAAGTGATTATTAGTTTTACTTGTGATGTAACAATACCATCAGGTTACACCAACTCAAAGTCAAAATTTCAATTGCCTCAGATCAGTCTGTTGTATTCTTAAACACAAAGTTAAATTAAAATACTAGTTAGGAACTTAGTTATCGCTTAAACTTAGCTATCATTCCCATTTTTAATAGTACCTATAATATTTTAATATTAATAGTCTCAGTGGTCCAGTAGTTGAGCTCCAGTGATTTCTCTGAATTACTTGATATTAGGTAGGTACCCCATGGTAAAAAATTGAGATTTGGATAATTCTCCACTCGAAAATGATAGTAATATTTCGATTGTTTCTTTTTTATGGGATAGGAGAGCAAACGAGTAAGTGGGTCACCTGATGGTAAGCAACTTGACACCGCCCGTGAACACCGTGGTGCGTTGCCCTCCTTTAAGAGAGTCTGGATACCTCTCTCACCGAACGAAAAGCGGCACAACCAATTTTACGTCGATATTCTGAGGTCGTGGTATTTCTTTGGTGTGAATTGAATCGTGGTGTTAAATAAATAAATTTCATCGGTCGAGCCGGTCCATTCATGCAGCGAACCGCGTAGATCGATGTTTCTTTTCTTTTGCAATGTAGTATATAGGCTGCTTTGTGCTTGTTTGTATTGCTTGCTGTGTGGCGCCAGCTTAGAATACCGCCACCCCATCTCTTCCCGTGGGTGTCGTAAAAGGCGACTAAGGGAAAAGGCTGGAAAAATGGGCAGCAGCATTCTCTCTCAACACAATGCAACCTATATCTACATATGCGATCGCCAACCCGCCTGCCAAGCGTGGCGATTATGGCAAAACCCCCCATGAGTGAACGGACTGACAGTTGTGGCGCTCTATGGGGGAGGCCTGTCCAGCAGTGGACCTCAAAAAAAAAAGGCTAATGATGATGATATAGGTATATATTATGAATGTAATAAATATGTATTACGTAGTTCTTGATCTTAGGACTCAATTTTGACGTGTTTAAACCCGCTAGGGATGATATTAATAACAGTCGTGGAGCCAACCAGTCCGCTGCATGAATGGGCTGGCTCGCCCGGGAAACACCACTAGCTCTCATTCACAGATAATTTTATAGCTTTTTTGGGTCTCAAATAAAAGGGCTTTTCGATAGTATCTTGAAAAATCTGACGTCATTCTAAATCCAATATTGCGGAATAAGTATTTTAATGCATTTTTACAATATGGGTATCAAATTGGCTTGAGCTTTGGTGAGTACCTAAATCAAAGAATAATGCGACGTTGAATATGGCAGGTCCTCTTACATAGAGGAGTAATTACCAAATTCGACCCAGACCCGTATTAAGATTTATACTCGAGTGGGGATCGAACCCGTCAATCTCCGTTCCACAGTCGGTAGTTTTACCAATGCACCTCGAGGCCCGTCGTAATGTAAGTAAGATGTGCTCTTTTTAAATTAAGCGTGTTATAAACGTATGTTTGTAACAAGTTTCACTTCTATAGCGCGGAGGGACTCCACGCGAATATTTTTTTATTAATGTCAGGATGTGCCATGTCGGGCCACGTGTTAAATATATTTACGCCACTTTACCAGTGATTAGACCTATAGATCAGACATGATCTTTAACAATGCAGTATCTAGGTAATGGTGGTAAATTTGTATTTGTATTTTTTATAGTATTTTTTTATAAATATATACTAATAAGTTAAATTGTGAATACAATACGATTATAGTAATGTATACTGAAAGCTGTAATCGCAAGCGGTCAATTTCACAACAATAGTGATGAGAATATTGTTTAACTCGGGTTGCCCTACAACCACTTTAGTTGGTGATTTCGCAACCAATTCCCTGTTCAAAAGCTTTATATTAGCGCTATTAGGTAACAGATCTAGCTTTGACAGCTCTAGTTTTAGGCAATTCTTGTCTTGATCAAAATATAAAGTCGGTGATAATTGTTGGACGACTCCTTTCCACGAGAACGGTTCACCTGTTATTTTATTGTAAGTGGTTATGCTTCCTGTTGTTGGGGTTTCGTCGTCACCAGACAAGGTCTGTTGGACAAAATATAATAATTCATTGTCCAATAAACCTTCATATATTTCTTTATAAAGCACTAGTAACGGCTAATATAACAGCAATTAAATCATAAAAATTTTAAAGAAATACTCACTGATAGAGTAGCATATAAGCAGTCAGGATCATCGTACTTGGTGCTGAGCACAAAGAGTTGTCCACTTTGATCAAGAACTTTGCTGTGCCAGAACTTTCCAGTCGCCAGAGCACCAAGTGTATACGTAGTATGCCACTCATTACAATCAGATTCTATTACATCTGTTGGGTGTTCCTAAATATAAATATGTTTTAATTAAAGTTTTGCAAAAGTGTGACTAACGCCCGAATACTGAACAGCCACTTAAATCTGACAATCAATAAAGTGCTACTTACTGCTCAAATTTCACGTACTCTGTCTAATGTGACCGCTACTTAAACGCTTAAGTAGTGCTTATATATTTGAGTGGCGGTTCAGTATTCGGGCTTAAAAGAGACATTCAATTAGAAATAGATAATACATACATACATAACTTCACGCCAAATCCCTTGCGGGATAGGCAAAGAGGGCAGAGCGACATAAGGCACGATTCTTACACGCCTCACTCGTTTCGTTGACTTAGTTACGTAACATAACTTCACGCCTTTTGTTACCCGAAGGTGTAGGCAGCGGCTGTTAAGCCTCGTTTCCCCGTTATTGTATTTACGTCCCAAATGGAATATGTGGTGAAACTATTGCCATACCGGGCACAAAGTTTTAAGTCATCGATATTTATCATTTATCACACATAACTTCCGAAAACAATTTCGAAAAGTCATTGGTGTGAGCCAGTGTCTGGAATCAAACCCGGACCACTGGATCAGAAGCCGTGTACTCGACCACTGCGCCACCGAGACCTTGCTTAAATAGTTATTAAACCGTAGTTAAATAGGTATTAAAGAAATAAAAATATAATGAGGTCGCTCCGATTGTTATCCCAATCACGATAATCTATGTCCTTCCTCTGAGGGAACGACCATGAATTACGTGATATGAATAATATTTCGAGTTGTTATATATAACATATGCAATTTTATTAGCAAACTTACCTTCCTAATATGAATTTCGAGAAACATCTTGGGTCCAGCCCAGTCACAAAGAATGCACTGCATAGTTATGTCCATTCCCATGCGTTCCATATAATCCTAGAAATAAAATCTTTAAATTAATCAATACCAAGATCTTTCAGATAAAAAAATCATAACATGACAACTCTGGAGAAAGGTCGTATTTAATCATCAGAAAATAGCTTCACACTAAATACATTTAAATATACGTATTGCTTACCCCATCTTGACTGATAACTTCGAAAGCATCTTCTACCATCTCCGGCATGGTGACGTTCGCACTGACCTCTTGCGACAGCGAGCTCACTGACGAGCTGGATTGTCGAACCTCCAGACAGTCTACTCCATCTAGCAGAATATTTAAAGATACACATTTTTAAAGATCTCAGAATCCGGGTAGCCAAGGAACGCGATATGTGGTTTGCAAAGGCTAATACAGTGGACATTGAAAGGATGGTGATGCAAAATACTTCTTCAATGAACAGAGACTTTAATGGTAATCATAACACAATAAACCACACCTTTTCTTGTAATGTCTTCGCAAAACAGAACTCACCAAGTGGTGAGTTGCCCAGACATTAACACGTTCTAATAAAAAAGGTACAATATTGATTTAAATTTTGATTAAGAAAACTATCAACAAATGCTACTTGACCACCTTTCGTTCGGTGAGAGAGGTACCCGGAGGTACCCTCTTCCCCATCCTTTTCTATTCTACTGCCTTAAAAGACGGCAATGCAAATGTAACACTATATGTGTTGCAGATGTCCATGAGCGGCGCTGGTTACTTACCATCAGGTGACACGCCTGCTAGTTTGCACACCTATCCCGTGAAAAAGCAAAACATTGGGAAAATCGGCAGTGCACTCTACTTACCATCATCACAACGAAAATTCCTGAAGAAGTCGTGAACGCGTGCCTCTTCTATAAAGTGTGGCGCACTATCCTGCGTTTGTACTGCAATAAATTGAATTAAAGGCGTTATTAATTTGTCAAAATATGTACCAGAATGGGCCCCGAAAGTTTCTATTTTGATGTCACCTCCCTGCCATAGTGTGGTTTTAGATATCTTTGAAAAGTTCAAATAGTGACACACCCATGATCTTTTGGGTATATAATTAGCCAATTCGATGGCTGTACAACAGGTGCCCAAGCTATGGCAATAATAATGCCCAATATTTCATATGAGGAAACACTCGTATTCATCCCTACTTACTGGGAATTAACGATGTTAAAATACAAAAACAAAAATCGTCAACAGAAATGTAACTGACCATATAAATATATAAAAGTACTAATGACATATATTCCCATATGAAACTTAATTGTAATTTCCCGAAATGTAGGTATGCATTTGGTGAATATTGCAAGACATGATATTACGCATTACGTACGTATTTCTGTACGTAAACTTGCATACAGCGTGTTGAGTACGATAAATACAAAATAAATTAAATATACACATAATTATTATTATTAAATAATTAATATCGTGATAAAGATACAAATACACTTTTTATTTGTTAAAATAAACCATTTAATGCATAGATTTTAGAATTTTTTTTTTAAATAAAAGGAAAAGCAAATAAAAAGAAAATAGCGGGCCGATTCAAAATCTTAAATACAAAAAAAACATAACTCACAAGCAGTGTTATAGAAGGCAGACATGTTAACCGGTGTGTGCGCCTTGCTGTAAAGTAATGATCAACATGCAGGTGGTAAGCGAAAAGCAATGAAATAAGCGATTTTAAAAAATTCATAGCGTAAGTGCAACAAAAAAAAAAACAAGCATTAGTTTGACAGTAGAAGAAATGTGATAATAATATTATTAGCTAACTTTTACCACACCTTCTTATTCTCATGAATAAGAAATGGCAAAATGGAAGCTAATATACGCCTTTGCCGGCATAAAATCAAATAAGCTGTGCTGTACTGGTTACAAAATTAAGAAATTTAACATTTCATTCAATCCCTTATTATTTTTCATTATTTTTACCATATTTTTACCGCGGTAATTCTATTTAGTGGCACTAAATTCTAAACACTAAATTCAACAACAGCGACGCTCTCACCGGGTCAGTTAAGTTAATTATGTGGCACTATATTATGAAAGTCTCGGTGGCGCAGTGGGCGAGCACACGGCCTCTGATCCAGAGGTCCGGGGTTCGATTCCAAACACTGGCTCACACCAATGACTTTTCGAAATTGTTTTCGGAAGTTAAGTGTGATAAATACACCGATGACTGACAAACTTTGTGCCCGGTATGGCAATAGGTTCGCCACCTATTCCATTTGGGACGTAAACATAACGGCGAGACGAGGCTTAACAGCCGCTGCCTACACCTTCGGGTAACAAAAGGCGTGAAGTTATGTTATGTTATGTTATATTATGAAAAGGTGGAAAATTTCATCTCTATTCACCCTTTGATCCCGAGTCACCCAAACCCATTTGAGGTACTAGTAAAAAGTATAATTTTAATGTTATAATTTTTAGAGCATGGACTACTACAGTTGTTTAAAAAATGTATTTTTTTTGTCACAGATAATAGAAATTCCTATTTATTAAAGCTAATCCCCAAAATACCCCATCTACATTTTGGCGGTAATTTTGAAAATATTACAGTATGTAGCAATTATAAAGTTTTATACGCAGGAAACCAGGCGAGTTATATAAAGGCTTATAAATGCGGGAGTACACAGCCTGTTTGGTATTTCATACATAAAATGACAAAGCATGCACAAATATTTTTTACACAAAATATTTCATTATACAAATATCAAACACAATCCAATTACTCAATTTGGGCAACTTGCACCCGAATACTGAACCGCCACTCAAATCTGACAATCAATAAAGTGTTACTTACTGCTCAAATTTCACGTATTCTGTCTAGTGTGACAGCTACTTAAACGCTTAAGTAGCGCTTATATATTTGAGTGGCGGTTCAGTATTCGGGCATATGACTCATAATATTAGGAAATGATAATTGCAAGCAACACAATATAAATATATACCTAATTCTTAATGAAAATTCAAAATAGTTACCTATCCTAATGAATAGGTTTCTCTGCTTTAATTAAATGTAGAGTATCTAACTCTTCATTCAATAATTGCCCCAATGTAAAAATAATTTTTCATTGTACCATGAATATGGAATAAAAAAAAATTTAAAACCACAAACAATTGATATAAAATAATGTAGATACATACGCAGTTGTCATAACGGGGGTACTGAATGTACAGTACGTGTTGACAGTAGTTGAGACCTGCGCCAGCGGTTGATTCACCACAAATGAATTTTTTAGATTGTAAATATTTTCCAACATTGTAGTTTCATAATTGTGCATATTCTGAATAATAGAGGAAGTCTCTGCTGTAAAAAAATACATTAGGTATTATGACAATAATATTTAAATTCTTCTCATATAACCACTACATATAGTATATTTTAATCTCTTCAATGTTGTTTCAAAGGAGATCTGGAGGTCCACCCTCTTCCCACTCAAATGACAGCAGACTTAAAAGTACACTTATCTCAGGGGGGTACCAGCCGTCGCTCTGCTAGAGATTCCCCCTGAGTGTCTACGGTCTGGTGTTTGCCAGAGCGTGGACGCTCAGGCTGCCCCTCCGCGACAAATGTGAGGGTATCACGGCACCCCCTGAGCACTTCTGCAACACAGGGGTATGGGCACAAATTTGCTTGCCGTCCACCACCATCTCGAGAAGCCGGATTTGGTCTCTCTTAAGCTAACGCCGATATCTTCTGCGGCAGACACCGCGGATCTGTCCCACTATAATAAACTATTTATAACTTACTTGTCTCTTGTGAATAAACCGGCTGTGGAATATTGTCAGAGTTCCAACTGTCAAATTTGCTAAACACATTATTTATTTTAGGCAGCATACAATCATTGTTAACACATTTAGGCATTTCTCTTGTTTTCAAACATCTCACTTGTTCAGCCCTGATCTTCTTGTGATAATACACTGCATTCTGTGTGCTGCTCATAAAATCTATGCTTTTGTAATTTTCTACTATGTTTGACACAGTATTATGATTTTCTGTAGAAACAGGATTTAACAATTGTGTTATGTTAGTTCTTTTGTCAGTTTTTATCTGTGATTTTTGTATAAAAGCTCTCAATTCAGTTAGAGTGCCATCAGGACGACGAATGGAGACATAATTTTTGGTAGTTGAACTCTCTTCATTTAATGGATATATTCCACTTAGCCTACGTGAACACTTTAATGGTTTGGATAAAAGCTCCTGGAAGATAAAAGTCACAATAAAGTTATGAGTTAAGACTTAAATATCCTATTTTTCAAATAATGATAGGGTTTTAGGGACATTCATAAGAACTTTTTATATGCTAGCTAGGGAAAACAACTACAAGCCACATGTAAAAAATAATTTAAAAACAATTTATTAGAAAAATAAGATACTTCATAATTTCAAGTTTTGACTTTATATAGATAAATAAATTGAAGCTTACATTATTTTTCTGTGCCCTCACTGGTATGTTGTCAGTACCACTGCTCCACACACTTTTCTTCTGCAACAGAGACTCACAATCTGCCTTTTGCCGTTGGATCTCCTTACAAAAAGCTATCTTATCTACAGTTTTAACTTGTTCATCAGCATTAGTATTTTTTAAAATGCCAATTAATGTGTTATTAAGAATAAAACTCGGTTTTCTTATACCTCTGTAACTCCTTAGGACTCTGTCACTGACATTTATAGTACTATTTGTCTGTGAAATAGTACGGTTGGTTCGTTTAATTGGTGTATATTGTTCAGGGCTGTACCGAATCATAATATGACCCACTCTTATTGGTGTAGTAGTAATTGGTGGGGATTGGGTGTTACTTGTTGAAGATACTTCAGTGCTTTGCTAAAATCATTTAATAGATAACTATAAATTTATAACATATGAGCATTACAATACCTAAATAAAAATAAACTAAATAAGCTAAATCATTTCACCAGAGACTGAGCACAAATTGTTCAGTAATCATTATGATTTAATCTTTATTTATAAGGTACAGTACTTACATGTACATGCTTCTTCCTGCTCTTTTTCATAGCTTTACGAGCTAAAGCAATATGTTTGCGTTCTTCACGTACTCTTTCCACTAGATTTTCTACTTGTTCATTACTGCAATTCTTCTTAACATGTACAAGTTGAATAAGTTGTGCTTTCTAAAAGTTTAATTAATTGTGTTATAAGAATAAAACTTTTGCTTAAAAAGATTTTGTTTTTCACATTTATGTGTTATAATTGTGTTTAGCCAAGATCTAGGCTAAAGTAAAGAATACAAATATATATTTTATTCATAAGGAGTTGAGAAGTAATTAGGAATAATTGGTATGGGAAAAGGGCTTGTCATGCCAGTTATCTGAATCTTAAGTGAATTAAATTTATATTATATTCTTAATCTTTCAATTAATTGCAGCTGATAAGCGGCAATTACTGTTAAAAAACCGCTATTTTTCATACTAGTATAGGTTTTCGCTAAAAATAAGTTTAATACAAATCTGCTAGAATTTAGATGTTGATTATATAAGCTATCAATATATCTTCCGAAGCATTACAAACAAAGTACTTAATTTACCTTTACATTAGATGGTAGTCCCAATCTTTTCGCAGTTTGCTGCAAAAATCTGTACGAACACTTTTCCAAGTAGTGTTTTGAATATATTTGTTCGTTATCCATGATTGCTCCATTAAAAGAGATGCACGTGTTTAGAAAAATAATACAATGTTATCTTAAAGCCAACAACTACCCTCAATCGCTAGTTTTATTTAAAATAAAGGGTAGGCACACAAAAAGGTAACGGTAACGTCGGTCCAAATTCAAATTTTGACGTTTTGAAGCCGTATTTATTTATTGTTCAACCTTAGATTCAAAGTCCTTGTCTTGAAATGTGTACCAAAGAGTATGTACAGTCGAACGGCGTGAATAAGAATTGAGAGAGTGAATAGGGACAAAATGGGTAATGAAATGATGATGGTGTTTATTATTTAAAGAAAATACTTCCCAGTTGTTATATGTTGTTAACTTTAATTACTCATATTGTTTTTAAAGTGAAATATACTATATAAATGTGTGAAGTGAAATATATATAAATATAGTATATCCGTGGCTGGTGTTTATACTGGATATAACTTGGAATCCATTTATTGTTATATGACGTGTTTCAGTGCAATTTACTGGTTTTCAGGTAAATTTGTCGGATGGGTAGGGATAAAGCTGTTTAGTAAATAGGAACCAGCAAGTTTATGTCACGAGACAGTAACCTAACAATAGGGATTGGGCTGTCATTTGATTATAAACATTATTTTAATTTGTTAATGTAAATAATTTATGTGATGTAATTAATTTAAAGACTAAATAAACATAAATTATTATTTACTTAAATAAACTTGTTACACTTATTATTATTAGTTCCTTTTTTAAATAATTTCATGGCTTTTTATATCCGAAGGTGCAGACTATCTCTGCTCACCGTACATTTAGGTCCCAAATGTAGTAGTGAATTGTGCTTTCTAAGCACAATTCACCTTTGGGAGCTTTAATTCTAATTGTTTGAATTAACAATATACTCAATAAAATTCAATGGCCATAAACCTACTCAATAAAATTCAATGTTCATTAACAAGAGTATTTAATTCATGTTTTAATTTATACTAAATTATTTGCGACTGCCCTACTTATTTTTTCCAATGCTAGTTCTTCATCATTACATTTCATGTTTAAATAGTTAGATCATTTTTAAATTTTAATAACTAGCAATTTTTTTTATGATTCTGGAGAATAATATACTAAATAAATAATAATAAATAGCTACAAAGTATAGAAAGGAGTCCGACCAGTCTAGGCTTTTCCATAGAATTATGTAGAGTTAACTAGCTGACCCGGCGAACTTTGTTCCGCATCACAAGGAATAAATGAGTAAATTTTGGATATCATGAGGTTTCATTTGTGCTAATCATGCTATTTATCGGCACGTGCCTTGACCGGTACTACGGCGCGACTCACTGCTATGTCCCGCTAATATCTCATATTGATCTTTATTAAAAGCACAATCTATTTATGACACTTAACTGGATGAAAATTAATGCTGTAATCTTAAAAATCGCTTCGTAAATAATTATTTTACGTAAAAAGGTAAGAATTAAAAATTATGATTGTGGTTTGTCCCTAAGAGATAGATAAATGTAATCGCAGACTTTTTTGTAGGCCTTATGAAGGTGTTTAATAATACCTATAATACATTGTTTAGATCTATCACTTAGGGTTCAGCGAGTGTTTGCAATTAAATTACTAAGCCTCAAAAATTATCATTTTTCTTTAGTACATTATACATGAATTATAGACCCTCTATCCATTAAAAAAACCGCATCAAAATCCGTTGCGTAATTTTAAAGATATAAGCATACAAGGGGACAGATAGCGGAAACCGACTAATTTTATACTATGTAATGCTTTAATGTTAATAAACTGAGATTTGCTGGCTGCGGTAAAATTACGGACCGATGATTATGTACCTACCGTATATTTAAGATTAGCTATCAGTACGTACGTTGCGGTTATTGAACAGTGCGGTCAATAGCGACAAGATTTTCCTTGTAAGGATTTAAAGTGTTTCTCCAAGGGTGGCGCCCTCTACCGGCGAAAATTATTTCCCCTAAATAGAGACCTTTCGTTCCACATTACTTAAAGTCTCATGTGCTTCAAAACGTTGTCGGTTTTATTAAAGGAACAAAAGCAAGACATTTTTATTTCATCAATCTTTAAGTTTCAGCCTGATAATATTTACCCGATGCAGGTAAAAATTATTGCATGGTCATTAATGGAGATTTTTCAATTCACTTACGGTTCATGTCAAAATAAAACATGTGATGCATGTAACAAGTTTTTATTTTAGTTTCTAAATAAATATACTTTTAGTATAACAAATAAAACATTTTCTTTTCATTATAAGGAATATATTATACATAATATACAAATATTCAGTACATAATCAAACAAATATAAGGCATTTTTCTCTACTAATAGTATGTATTAATTGTTAAAATAACTATATATTCTATACACAGCTAGTTTCCCATAATATATATACAAAGCATTTCGAAGAATATATTTTTTTTACAATTATTACTGTTGTTATATATCGGCAGTATGTAGTTTTTTTAGTTAAAAAACTCAAACCAAAAAGGTCAAAAGTAGCGAATTAGGACTGCTCATAATCAGGATAGCGACACCTAATGGTGTATTACAGTGTAATTAATTATGCATTTCAAATGTTTGTGTATTAAAAATCAACCCTCACTTATTAGTATCTTCCAAGTCACAAAACAGGATAAGAAATTTAGCTTTTAGGCCACAACTTGTTGAATCTAGATACTTGCTAACTACACTTCCAATTGAAGTTCATTAATAAATTATAAAAAAGGTCTCGGTGGTCCAGTGGTCGAGCACCCCGCTTGTGAACCTAGAGGGCACGGGTTCGAATCCTCACACATGCTCACACTAATGACTTTTCGAAGTTTTTGGAAGTTTGTAAAACTTTGTGAACGGTATGGCAATAGGTTTGCCATCTATTCCATTTGGGACGTGAACATAATGGCGAAACGAGGTTTAACAGCCGCTGCCTACACCTTCGGGTAGAAAAAGGCATGAAGTTATGTTATAAATTATAAGTAACTAACCGCCATGATGATGACGATAGACCTACGTCTATCATCATCATCTACAATGTAATAAGCTGTAATAGTTTTATTTTACCACATGGTCATCACCCTATTGAATGAATAAACGTAAGATCTACAAAATCAATCCATTAAAAAAAACGTTATTTTAAAAAATACAACTACAATTTTATAGGAAGTACATTTATGTATTTCATAGCACTGCCATATAAATAATGTTTAATTTCTAAATACTTATAAAGTAAATTATATGAGTGTTCAAAAAAATTTGACAATCACTATCAAAATTAACCATAATAAATAAAATGGAAGTATAAAAACAATCAATAATATAAAAACAAGGCAAGACTGTAGCGCTTACGATTATATAGTTTACTACATCAGCTCATTATTTGTACAAACTTTCTACAAATATAATTATTTACATTGAGTATATGAAAATAATTTTAAATAATTTATTTTAAAGTCTCAGACAAATGTAATTGGCACAAAACATAGGATTTACATTTTGTATGTCCTGTTTCAAAACCAAATAAACACCTGTAATTGATTAATAAATGTATACAAAATGTAAAAATAATTGTCCTAATAATAATAAATAAGTAATATAATTGTAGCATAAAATTAATTTTGAAAATAAAGTTTATTGATATTTCATGTACAATATATGACCACAACAGAAATATAATATTTATTGATCAGTCCATATTTTATTCAATAAATTTTGAGTTCATTCAAAACACAATATGAAATGATGATTATCAAATAAGATAAAAAATAGTTTTCATTTTAGACAAGATCACAATGTACCTTTCTGGTATAAATGTAGGATCTACTAGATTTTGAAGCCAACTCGAGGATGGATCCTCAAGTTTTAAGCCCCAGTCTCAAGTCCCGAGTGTCCAGGTCCAGTTGTCCACTAGTCCTGGTGCTGCGTGTAGCGGCTGATCTCTGCCAGCCCCCGCTGGTGCGCGACGCGCGTGCGGGCGGCGCGCAGGTGCGGGTTGATGTGCGCGTTGTGCAGCTCCGACACCTGCGTGGAGCACGCGGCGGCGGGGTCACCTGATGTCGTCAGGCTGCCGTACCTAGAATAAGTCACACATTTCTCTATAGTAAATAATCTCGAATTCCTGTTTGAGTTGGCTACTTTCAGTGTGGTGGTATAGAGTTCGACACCCGACCGAGACAAACAAACCAGTATGATATATTGGATTATAGCAAATTACAATAATATTTTAAGCCACGCACTTCGCTGCATGAATGGGCCGACTCGACCAGTAAAACACCACAACCACTCAGAATATCGACGTAAAGTGGGTTATGTACCGTTCCATTCGGTGACGCAGGTATCTGAAGACCAACTCCTTCCCTTCCCTATTCCATCACAAAGAATGGCAACGCAAGTGTGACTCTATGTTATAGTTGTGCACGGACAGTGCTAGCCCTTTACCACCAGGTGACACGCTTGCTTGTTTGCCTCCTTTACCCATAAAAAAGTGTATAATATGAGTACTTACCAAAACTCATTTCCAGGATGTGCATTCCCGTCCCAGGGATAAGTCAACACTAGTAGTTTTCCCTCATGTTCATCTGTCAGTTGTGAGGATGGTTGACGTTGTAATATTTGCATGTTGATTCCTCCTGGAAACAAAAGCTATTTATTAATCACTCCACACATATTGTGTTCCATGGTATGACTCTGTAGCTTTATAGATTACAGCTTCAAAGATTCGTTTTAAGCTTTAATTATTTCAGTTACAAATACAACAATATATTGTCTTCAAATTCACTCACCTTTTGGATGTTTCTTGCTCTCCAAAAACATCTTTTTCTCTTTACGTTTCTTATCTGAACTGTCACTGAACATGCCTGTAATGAAATATGTTTATACGTTAAATATTTTAATTATCGATGATCGAAATTCTACCCTATCTTAGTAAAAATGTACTAATTACGTACCCAGTATTTTCGCGGAAGGCTTGATATAGGAGAAGTTGATATCAGAGACATTCTGGAGGAGCTCTTTCTTGAGCAAGTGGCGAGCCCTCTCCACAAATGTCAACACGTAAACGTCTATTTGATGCGCTGAGATCTTCCATACGCCCAGACCTGAAGAGAACAGACCACAATTCATTAATAGTATAAAATTATAACAGCGCCATCTAGTTTCGAATTAAGCATAAAGTTGAATATTGAAATGATATACATATATAGGTTAGCAGTGGTAGAATCACGCAGTTCGCAGCATGACTGGAAATATCGACGCAAAGTGGTTCGTGTCGCGTTTCGCTCGGTGAGAGAAGTATCCAGAGGTCTAACCTCTTTCCCTCTCACTTTCTCATCCCACTTCCATAAGGGCCTTCGCAATTGTAACAGTATCTGCGTTCAGGTGTCCACGGGCGACGTTCTTGGTTCTTGCTTGGGTGCTCTTGTCTTCGGTTAGTGAGCGTTTGGTATGGCCAAGTTACTAGGCTCAGTATAATAATATTAAATAGATACAGCTGTTAAAGATTTTAATTTATTATTACACACCACATCCAATAACATTGACATAAGCCGGTCTCCCCTCCTCTGCTGCCCTCGCGTTAGCTTCCAGTAGGACGGTCTCGGCCAGAATGCTGATCCTCTTATAATACACCTCATTGTCGAATATGTATTCGTTGTGACGGTTATGTATTTTGACAAATCTGTCTGTATATAGCTTCTCTTCTGTCATATCCGTGGAATTCACGTATTTAGAAAGCTCTTGATGTGTATAGCTGGGCACCTGCACAAAAGTATGAATTAATATATTTTTAAAGTAGTCTCGGTCGTCCAGTGGTCGAGCACCCCGCTTCTGAATCAAGAAGTCGCGGGATCGAATCCTGGCTCACACCAAGTACTTTTCGAAAGTTGTGTAATAATTATCTACAGCTAAAGAAGAATATCGGCGTAAAGTGATTCACGCCGCTTTTCTCTTGGTGATAGAGGTATCCGCACTGAACTAAGTGAAGACCGGTCCGTCAGTCAATCACTCTTTCCCTTTTCACTCTTTCTCAGTTCGTTTAATTCCGACTGTTCTCGGACCTTCGGCTTCGGCCCAGAATCTCGCCGAAGACGGATTTTTGGCCGAAGGTCGCCGAAGACGGATTTTTGGCCGAAGGTCGCCGAAGACGGATTTTTGACCGAAGGTGGCCGAAGCTTCGGTCGGACACTAACAATTAATGAAATTAACTCATCAATATTTACAGCTATTACACATCTATCCGAGAATCCTATTCATAGACATTGAGCGAAATTTTACATACATACATATTCATCATACATAATTGAAGTCATTGATGTGAGCTATTCCAACTCGAACCATTATGGATATATACAGATAGAACCAATAACATACTTCCCTCTCAGTTACATACGGAAACCGAAAAAAAAAGAGAAATACCTGAAAGAATTCCGCCCACATTTGTCTCCACATATGTTTAGCGGACTGGTTATTCCTCACATACGTGGTCTTGAGTACATTGAGGCACGTGGTGGGTGTGACTTCCTCTCCGTACCCATTTTCGGGGCAGTTCTGCTCCTCCGTGATCAGTATGTCCTCGCAGTCCATGCGGCCTGGTCTTTGGAACCGCGGACCTATGGTGCCTGAAAAGTATTCACTTGACGTTAGTACTAGAAAGTTCGAAATTATTCTTCTACCAATATGATGGTTGTTTAAATTAATAGGGCAGTTGGCTCTCTTAGATTTAATTTCCTATAGAAAAAAAAATCGAATAAACCCTTAAAAATACACTTAAATTTGCCTGTTTGCTATCTATGCAGAAGAGGGAGATTCTTTACCACGAATTTAAAGTGTCAGTCTCAGAGGATATATATTCGAATCCTAATACGCGTTAATGACTTTTTTAAAGTTATTTGTCACAACTATCAAATGCTGAATAATGCCATGCACAATAGTAGAGAAAAAGCTGCCTATCTTTCAAGATATTAAAGGCGTGAAAGTAGTCTCACCAATAATAATGGCACTCTTCTCTGCGTTCTCTTCGCTGACCACGCCGGCGTTTCTTCTCTCACCGTCGTTGATACACTCTGTATGACCACTTACGTATACGTATGCAGCCAACTTGAGCTCGTCGTAGCTCAGCAAGTCCTCCAAGACCAGGGGAGGCTTCTGCTGCATCGTGCCTATTGTCTCCCATCCACCAGCGCTGTCGATCAAGTCAAACATATTTTAAATAAACAATTCCTGTACAATAACTTACCTTTAATTTTTAAGGGTTTATTGACTATAAATAGGTATAATTATCCACGGAAAATGATGAATATGATTAAGATTAAAAGAATATTATCATTATGGACCAAAAATAATGCATTCCGTTTATGAAGGCTTGTTGTGGTTGTGGCCAAATAACAGAATATATTATCTTATATATTATATTAGTACCCCAAATCACCTTTAGAAGCCCTTAACTGTAAAATCTGAAATGCATTCCAAAACCTTAAAGTAATATATAATATATGAAATGTTAATTATTGTTTGAACATAATACACAAGGAACTACTTTTTTGGGTGAATTTGAATATAAGCATCATTTTGAAATATCACATGTTTTCTTCAACCAAGATTTAAACAAACAATTTATTTTTTATTGGATAGGAGGGCAAACGAGCAAGCATGTCACCCGATGGTAAGTAACCAACGCCGCCCATGGACGCCAGCAACACATATAGTGTTACTGTTGCGTTGCCGACCTTTAAGGGATAGAGGATAGGAAAGGAAGGATGGGGAAGGGGGGTGGGCCTCCGGGTACCTCTCTCACCGAATGAAACGCGGAATGAGCCACTTTACGTCGGTCTTCTGAGAGGTCGTGTTATTTCACCGGTCGAGCCGGCCCATTCATGCAGCGAACTGCTTGGCTCTACCATTGTTAAATAATTGTGATAAAATGAAGATTACGGTGTCACATAGTCGTATATATTAATATCTTATACACCATTAAACGCGGACAAAGCCACATAACATAATATGTATGGTGATAAAACATTTATTGTAGATAAAACACATCGCACCTCCTTATTAAAAGGACGAGAATTTGTATTTAGATATAGAAAATATTTTATAGCCACGATACCCCTGTGGCCCACACAAAATTTTATTTGACAGGTCCCGAGTTCGAATCCGGGAACAACACAAAACTTTTCGGAAATCTTTAGTAAATATCGACGACTGACTGTATTAACTGATGCACGGCCATAGGCTATCTAGTCTACGAGACTAAATATTTTGTTCGACAACACGACATCACAGTTGCCTACACCTTCAATAGTTAAAGGTGTAAAGACAACAAAAAATCATTATAAAAAAGAGACTATAAAATAAATATAGTATTTTTATTTGTTATAAATTAATTGCAATTAGTATAATGCATATGATGTGTTATAAAAGTTAATAATGTAGTTTGCCGTTTCCCCATATTAAAGAAGCGGATACCTTGACAGACACAACGTCACAACAAAATTATTGTAGCGTTAGACTAAGAGCCTATTACTGACAGACTCACGTACTTTTATAGAGGCGGATGTTTACACACACGATATTATTTGTGAACCTTCCATAATACCCAAATTGTAAAATTAAAGCAGTTTCTCTGGATTGTCAAGTTCTTCAAATAATAGTTCAGAGATTGATAAGAAATAATATTGAGAAACGAAAGTACATTTTTCCCGAATCATTCGAACGGAACGAAAATTAACTTTTATCTTTTTTCTCTATTTCTTCAAAAAAATCTGTTTAATGTGATATCTTGCAAGTCAGCAAGCTAGATCAAAAATTCCAGTGTATACACATTATTCGTACGCGGAAAAAAAACGTGAGTATGTCAATAGTGGGCTCCCGATCTAAAGGTAGAGTACCAAATAAAGTTGGATGTGTCACGTCGGAACCTGCGACCCCGGCCTCCCCTAGTGGCGTGGGTACACTGCAGTTTAGCGGGACCAGTGTCGGTCTTACGACGGCTGTTCGCCTTCACGACACCGTACCTTCATTATTTAAATTGGGTAAATGAATGATTTTATCAAGCTGGCAATGGCAGAAGAGGAATCGCCAATCTCTATTATTCTATATCTATATCTAATATTTTCATTGTTATCTAACTTGGCCGCACTGTCTCTACAGTGTGGCCAAGTTAGATAACAATGAAAATATTTTGGATGATATTTTTTTTTAAATGTATTTTCAATGTTTGGCTTTTGGCTACAACATTCTGAACCTCAATAAATTACCATTAGATTCGAACAAATACTATAACGGTAGTTTTTTTAGTAGAAAATACTTTTCATTATTTACTCAAGCGTGATAATTCGTGTTTAAATGATATAGATTTTTCTCTGAACTTAACATTGCATTGGAAGAAATATACTAGGATAAAGAATTCTCACCCTTCTTCACCTGACATAAGCATGTAAGCGTCTAATTGTCCTACGAAGGAGATGGCTCGCTTCTTTAATATTCTGTCAATAAGGTTCTCGACACTCATATCCTTATAAAAATCTTTCTCTATGGCACTGCCGAACTCCCTGAAAAAATAAATAAATACACAAGGTTGAATTATCTTTTAGCAATATTTGCACTAAGTTTAATGCCGATCACTTCAGACCACATATAAAAGGCAAAAACGTACAATGCGGTCTTTACATTATTGCGTTCAGTATTTATCATTTGATACCAGCTACACCACTCGTCAAAGGACTTGACTGTGGTGGAGCCACGCTGCATGAATGGGCTCGACCGGTGGAAATACCGTGATCTCTCAGAATATCTTAAAATGGCTGATGCCGCGTTTCCATCGGTGAGAGAAGTATCCGGAGGCCCAACGCCTTCCACTCTCCCCATCCGACCCTTGCCTTATCCCATTTTAAAGTCCAGCAACGCAAATGTCACACTACCTGTGTTGCAGGTGTCCATGGGCGACGTCAGTTGCTTACCATCAGGTGGCACATCTGCCTGTTTGCCCCCAAAGAGGAGTATCAACCGTGTTTGTAATATTAGCTAATACCAATCGATTTTCAATCTGTTACAATAAAGGATGTCGTAAAATTGAGTTAAGTGTTTGTGAAAGTGATACGATTACTCACCTCTTGTATATGAGAAAGTGTGTCATAAGAAGTAGTACTCTCTCATGTATCAAAGGATATGTGGACACTATGTTCTTCTTCAATTTCTCTATAGGACGTCGCACTTTTAACTTCTCCAATCTGTTATTACAAAGAATTTTAAGGTTGAGGTATGTCCACATTACTCTATTCCTATACTTTAAATAGCGTTCGTCCGAAGGTCTATTTTTTGCCGAAGCCGAAGCCAAAGCAGATTAACCGGCAATTTCCACAAATCATTATAAACTCTTAGTAGTTGAATAATTTTCTTCAATATTATCCACAAATAAAGAAGAATGTCGGCGTAAAGTGGCTTATGCCAATTTCCCCTCGGTGATAGAGGTATCCGTACTGAACTAACTGCAGTCCGGTCCGTCAGTCACTCACTCTTTCGTAACATCATCATCATAACTCATCTTCGGCTTCAGCCCAGAAAACGGCCGAAGCCGAAGATCTCGCCGAAGATGGGTTTCTGGCCGAAGCTTCGGTCGGACACTAACTTTAAATCACATAGGTAGATGATAACAGAACTGCTTCAGAAGGATTTCGCACTTTTAACTTCTGCAATCTGTTATTAAAAAGAATTAAGGTTGAGGTAAGTCCACATTACTCTATTTCTATATGTTAAATCACGTAGATAGATGATAACAAAACTGCTTCAGAAATATTGCAACCGAAGCTATTTTCTACTAACAAAGAATTACCAAATTTCTATGTTCTTCAAATTCATATTTCTTCTAAGAAATAGTGCAGATTTGTAGGATAGCGCACTCGTGAAAAAAACATAAAGCTTGATTACTTCTATATTGACAACGGTTTATTGAAATCTAACTCACCTGACCGTCTCAATGGGGAATGGTATAGGGAATGCCTTACTCCTCGCGATGACCTCGTCCACATCCTCATTCACTTCCACTTGCTGTATGTCTGCACACTGATTCAGCAACTCATTGGTCTCTTTGCCCATACTTGGAAAACACCAGTCTGGTTTACACCTGATCAATGTATAATATACATATGAATAGCCGTCATACACTTTACTTTTAATGTAATTTGAAATAGAAATTAGTATATTGTTATATAATCATTAATTAACGTCCTGGAGAACATAATATAACAATCTTCATTAAAAAAAAAAAAACAAGTAATTCTACAGCCTGATCTTCACTACATAGTATAAAACAAAGTCGCTTTCTCTTTCCCTATGTCCCTTTGTATGCTTAAATCTTTGAAACTACGCAACGGATTTTGATGCGGTTTTTTTTAATAGTTAGAGGGTGTCAACGGGGTGGTTTTGATCTATAATTCATGAATAGTGTAGTGAAAAAAAATGATAATTTTCAGGATTTAAAACTTTAATCGAAAACGCTGCCTGAACCCTAAGTGATAAATCAAAACAATTCACTACATTATTATACACCTTTAAAAGGTCTATAAAAAAGTCCGCGAGGGCATATGTCTATGTCTTAGGGATAACCCACAATGACCATTATTATTTTTTAACTTTTTACGAGAAATAATGGCTTATTTACGAAGCAATTTGAAACATTACAGCATTAATTTTCATCCAATTAAGTGTCTTAAATAGATTGTGCTTTTAATATAGATCAATATAGCCATTTATAGCATGTAATTTAAACTATATACGTACTATATACGTATATAATATTTACGAAGATATTACAGTATTAATATAGCGGTAGGCCAAAACGCATGCCGATAAATAGCACAAATTGAACTTTTTAAGATCCAAATATTACTAATTTATTTCTTTTGATGCGGAACGAAGTTCGCCGGGTCAACTAGTAGACTATAAATGTAAAGGCAAAGTTTTCCTTGTTAGTATGAGTCATATTTTTTTAAATATTACACAACAGTGCATCATCAACTACTAATGCCACCTCTAATTTAAAAACAAAGAGCTTCAGAAAAACTACTGAGAACTTAGGACAAGTCATTTTATAACCCAATCAGCGGAAATAAAGAACATCCTCGAATAAAAAGTTTCTTGCCAAATTCGAATTGAATTGGCGGATTCTCAATAAGTTGAATGACCTTCCATAAGTGTGTGTAATCGTTTGTCTGTAAAATTGCTTTACTGACGATACTTGAACGTGATAACGTCATAGGAAAATACTGATGGAATGGTTTCATTTTTCAAAGGAAAACTTTAATTAAATCACTGGCGTTCGTAAATGGAACGCCTCAGAGTGAGGTAACGCCGCATCGAGGTAACTCCGAATGAGTCATGTTTTTCCGTGCGTGCAGCCTGCTCTATCGAAATGAAAGACGTCACGTCGAACAATTCGTAAATTCATCGGATTGGATTAGATTCCACTACTTCGAAATGATAAAAATGGTGAAGTATAGTCACATCAACGCGTAATAGGCCATATTATACAGAGTGTGCTCAACAATTCTACATACATAATTAAAAAACATCTTTTCCTCATCATGCAGTTGGTTATGACCTCATTCACACAAACTAATAAAATATACAGCGTGTTGTTCTTTAACAATGTGGGTGTCTAACTGTATTTTTTAACAGTTCAGTGCTCATTCGTTTTACTTTATTACTTTGACATGACCCGTGCTGTTGTTACAAAAAATTCTTGGGTATAGTCACATCACGGGATATGCATTGAGGCGTCAAATATGTATGTCCCAAAGGTCCAAATTTCTTTCCAATTTCCAATCATTCGCTTAGCAACTGTCTGTGGTGTAACAGTTACACAAAATGGTGAACTGTTCCGTTCATAAGTGCAAAATTAGATCAAGTGACATATTCTAAAATCAGTACATTAACTTAACATAACTTCACGCCTTTTGTTACCCGAAGGTGTAGGCTGCGGCTGTTAAGCCTCGTCTCGCCGTTATGTTTTGCCATACCGGGCACAAAGTTTTCAGTCATCGATATTTATCACACATAACTTCCGAAAACAATTTCGAAAAGTCATTGGTGTGAGCCCGTGTCAGGAATCGAACCCGGACCTCTGGATCAGTCGAGATCAGATCAAGTCGTGTGCTTGACCACTGGGCTACCGAGACTTAAAAAAGACTTAAAATAGTTTAAAGTTGTAAGTTTTTAAATTAACAATTAACTTACTATTTTGTATTTAAAAAAATTATTAAAATATAGTAAGATAATTGTTTGTTTACCTATCAAACGCTTTGACCTCAGGGATTTGAGTTTTTTACCCACAAACGATATAGATATCTAAATTCACATAATAGTACGACACAACTGACCAACTCAAATAAAACAATTAAAAACTATAAGACATCTTCAACAGTAGAATTTAAAAAAAACGATGACTAAAAACTCTGTGCATAGTATGGCAATAGGTTCGCCACCTATTCCATTTGGGACTTAAATATAACGGTGAGTCGAGGCCACTGCACCTTTAGGTAGAAAAAGGCGTGAAGTTATGTCAAGTTTAGAAGAGTAAAATTGGATAAACGGTTTAATCAAAGACTCCTTTAATAAACCTATTTTTAGAAATCTCTCAATCTCTCTCTACCAACTTTCGTAGAAAATCGGGTCTTGAATTTGATGATTTTTAACGTCATGATAAATAAATCAATACTAAAACCAAGATTGGCTATGAAAGTGTCTAAAAAAATAAAAGTTTTGGATGTTAAGATCTCTTGGTCCGCTGAGAGAATAAGAGGAAATCGCCTTGAGAGCATGTAATGAGGAGGCATGATACACATGTCGCGGATTGTCGCGAACAGTGGTAGAGCCAAGCAGTTAGCTGCATGAATGGGCTGGCTCGACCGGTGAAATACCACGACCTCTCAGAAGACCGACGTAAAGTGGCTCATGCCGCGTTTCGTTCGGTAAGAGAGGTACCCGGAGGCCCACCCCCCTCCCCCATCCTTTCCTATCCCCTATCCCTTAAAGGTCGGCAACGCAACAGTAACACTATATGTGTTGCTGGTGTCCATGGGTGGCGTTGGTTGCTTACCATCAGGTGACACGTCTGCTCGTTTGCCCTCCTATCCCATAAAAAATAAAAAACAGACTAATAAATCTGAATGTCAAAGAAAATAAGAGAAGAAAACGTGGATAAATTGAGTGAAACGTGATATGATAATGAACGTTTCGCTGTTGAAGAAGCTAATAATAGGGAAAGAGTGGAACGGATAATGTTAAAAAAAGTAGTTCACTTACCAAGCATAATTCTGAAAAACTTTCGGTGTGTCCATTTTTTGATAATGACTCTGAAAAAAGAAACGAGCAAGGGGTTAATAACTCTTTCTCGTGCTGGAACATAAATCCAAGAGACAAATCGTTCACATTTCAACAAATAGTTATCTCATTTGTCTTTTTATTAGTGGCTCGTATCAGTCCCCCACTCCGCGATACATTACCAGCGTTGGGTTTCTGACAGGTACAAACATGTTCTGCGATGAATTTATTTTTTATTTATCTATCTATCATGCTTAAGTGTGGTTGGTGTGTGAATCAACCCCATGATGACCATCATGACTTTATTTTTTTCCCATTGTAACACTAAATTGGTATTAAGAAACCCTGAAAACTTTGTTGGTGGCCTAGTAATTTAGTTTTAATAGGCTGAATTGAATCCGAGGTCCTGTGTTCGAACCTGTGTACACACCAATTGTTATTGATGAGTTGTGTGTGATATATATTTTTTATGGTATATGGAGGCAAACCAATAAGCATTGGTCAGCTGATGGTAAGCTAATAACGCCGCCCATGGACACCATCAACATAAATAGTGTTATAGTGGGGTAGCAAGGGGGGGACAGGAGAAGGGCTTGGGCCTCCAGATACCTCTCTCACTGAGTGAAATGTGGCATGAGCCACTTTTTATGTATAGTGGGATTTTTAATTAAACAACAACTGATGTTTATTGTGTTGTCAGTTTTTGACGAAAAAAAAAAGTGTTGTAGCAAAGTGAATGAATAAAAAATCTCTTTAATGAATAAAATTGCCACGATTGTTTAGCTTGGGAATAGTTAGTTTATTGTAGTTCGGAAACTTGTAACATTGTCGTATTTTCAATACATCACGTTACTGAAACTATAGATGTATAAGATATACCAATTATAGGTAAGTAATGAAAACAAAAAAAAAACATAGTCTATTGCATATTTTTTATATTCATCTTCAGATGAAAAATTATCACTATCATGACATTTTTATGACTTAAATTTTTATACAGTTTTTAAATTTTGCTATGAAAATTATTTGTTACGTAAAGTTTTCGATACTTTGTATTAAGGTATTTCAAAATATTGTTGCTGAGAGAAATTAAATATTATTGAGTAGTATAAGTTTTAGAGTGTTTAGTAAAATTTGAGATGATTAACTATTACACTCATTGTTCATTCATCTGATTGAATAAGAACTGAATGCATCACTATTACTTTAAATTTGGCAACATTATTTTACAAAGTGACATTAGCTACTATCAGCTAGCTTTCTCTAATTAAAAATACGACTACAGATATTCTGATAGATCATGGTGCTTCACATATCAAGCCGGCCCATTCATGCAGTGAATTGTGTGGCTCTACCACTGTAACACTACTTTACACCAAATGTCACCAACCAACGGCAATAAAATTGTGATGTAAAATAAATTAAAATAATGTGACTACTTAAAAGATCTCATCATAGTATTTTTAGAGTAAAAACACAATTGGTCCTTCAGAATCAATCACTTTTGCCAAACTTTATCAACTTTATTATGCCAGTCTTTCCTAGATTAAAAGGATTAAGATACAATATAGCCTTCCTCAGTAAATTGAAGTAATTTTCATATCTGATCACTAGTTCTTGATATTAAAAGTAAAGTATAAGCAACCAGATGCAGATCATGAATTAACATAACTTCACACCTTCTTCTACCCAAAGGTAAGTAGTGACTGTTACATTTCAAATGGAATAGGTGGCAGAACCTATTATCATACACTAGGCATAAAGTTGTCAGCCATCAATATTTATATCACCTAATTTTTGAAAACAATTCTGAGAGATCAATGGTGTGAGCCCGGACTGTTAATTCAGGCCTGATTATCCTTTAAACGGGCTTGTAAGCAACTGAAAGATTGCATTTTAATATGAAATATTATGTACAACTTTATATGAAATTAAAACAGTAGAGATATAAAATTAGTGTCTGAAATATGAACACCTATAAACATTATCCCATTGCAGCTAGCAGTAAACTAATTAAAAAAACACATTGGATTTATAAATTACACACAGACTTACATTTTGGGAAAGTCCCCAATTATGTTTCATTTCATATCTTGTTTGTTTCCTGTTACACATAATATGCAAATAACTGCAATGACTTAATATTTTATTTGTCTATATGAAAAGAAATGATTATTCATACATATTAAATCAATGCACATATTTGTGCATGCGATTTTTCAAATTTATATAACTTCTAAACGCTGTAACGCTTAGAAACAGTGTTTGTATGATTGTTGTTAACAGACTTACTCAAAATAAATAACGGTATTTTATAAAACAATTATTTTATTAAAAAACAAACAATGAAATGATGATGACTTACTTTTAATTGACAGTGGACACACTGGACACTTGAAGTTAATGGCACAATAAGTCTTCTCAATATCATATAAAGCACTAAAGGAAAACAATTTCAATCGGGTTTTACTACAGTTGATCAGTGATTCAGAGCCGTCTTAATCATATTTTGTTATGTATTGATGAATCTTTTTTTTTTTTAAGGGTTTTAACGTATTGATGAATCTCTAAACCGGCTGCACGATAGGTAGGAATAAGGTAGGTAAGTTTCTGGGTAGTGTAGGGACACGAAAAAAGTATCGATACTTTGTGGTATTGAGTACTTTTCCTTTCAATACCGATACTTTTGTACTCGATACTTTTACTCAAAGAGTACTTTTCATTAAGTATCGTATCGAATAAATCTCAGAAATTGTCCCCAAATTTAAGAATAAGAAAGTCAGATGGAGGTTTTATTTTTACTAGTATCAATACTTTCTATTCAATTCCGTGTGCCTCATTAGACTTTTTTAAAAGTACACTCTCGTAACTTTGAAGAATCGATACTTTTCTTTCAATACTTTTATGAGAACGATACTTTTCTTTCGATACGATAAAAATACTTACGCCGCGTAGACCCTGCGGGTCTTGCCAGAGAAAAACTCAAAAAGTACCCGATACTATGAATTATCGTCTCTTGTACGACAAAATTTCGTTGCGGAATTTTCTAAATAAATTAGTTTTATTTCGTAACGAGTAAAAACTAGTAGAACGAGTAATTAAAATAATTTGTAAAATAGAGGTAAGTAGTCTAAGAAAAACATGTACTCTTATTTTGATAGCCAAAACAGAATATTTAGCATAACAATATACTTACCTCCTATTTAAGTATTTATTCTATAAATAAGTAATACTCAACATTAATTATAATAAAATGAGCCAAGAACGTTTATCGATAAATAAAATTCTTCTGTGCAGCACTAAACCGTCATTTTATGCGGCCAAATGACGTCACACCCGGCTACAATTTTGTGTCGACATGCCACTTCCATAGGTTTCCTTGATTTCCTTCTTCATTGACATAAAATTGAAGCCACTTTTCAAGAGCATTCACATTCAAGAAGTGTTTTTGCACTTTGTCGTGAAAAGTTATCAAAGATGTGGAAATACAACAAATTTAGCAACCCATTTAAAAAGTAAACCATCATGCATTTGCAAAACTATCCATCAGAGAAAGTATAAATACTAAGAAAATAATCAGGAAAAATGCAGAAGGAAACTATCATAATGAGTTAATCGTATTGTTACCACCACCAAAATCAAATATTGACTTTACTGACAATGATACCGAAAACTAAATACATGGTATTTGAAAGGGAAGATATCAGAACCACAGAAATAGATCAAGATAGAACGGCGAATAGGCGTGGCAAGCGTGCCAAAACCATGCACTATATTGCATGCTTTTCGAAACTCGCTCTCATTACGCAACGAGCGTTCCTGCCATGCGTTCAGGACGTAAAAAAATTGATAAAACGTCACATATATGCCTTATTATGCTGTGGCAAATTGTAAAAACAAAAGTAGTGAATCAAATATGAAAAAAGGAAATATTTCGTATGATCAGTAAGTACAGAAAATCAGTAGAAAGTATTTTTTTTAGATTTTAAATTATTGTTTTACTTTTACTATGTTCAATAATTACGATCACAAGTTGTATATTTTTTCGTTATGATAAATATCCATTGCTGTCCGCATTCAACGCTCGTATACAAAAACATTGCGCGTATAAATTATACGCGTAATGTACGTCGAATCGAACGAAATACACAATACACCTGCCCGTTGATCGCTGTGTCTGTTAATCGCTGTAATTGGTCTTCGAATGTTAGAGATGGGCACTCCATGTATCGTTGAGTCTTAGGACTTATCGATAAATTAATTCAATAATAATTTGAGTATCAGCTCATGTCTTGCTTTGTCCCTACTTTATTCTAACACCACAAATTTCAACCAAAGTGCTTCGTAATTACACTGGCAGCAGTTTATTTGACAGTATAAGTTTTCACCAATTTGACCAATCGCCGATGGAAAATCATCTCGTTCTTCTCAAACGGGCAGTAACCGAGGTATATGTAGACGTTCGGCTTCGTTATTTAACCAGGACTGTGAGGCCAACCCTTACAAAAAGGCAAATATTTAATAAATATGTATAGTTTCAAGGACAGTAAAATATTTATAATTAAATTTTATATACTGTTGGAAAAATATGTTTTAGGTTTTAATATGTCGGATTAAAGTATTTAACATGTTTTACTTTCTATGATAATCGTTACACAAAATCAATAAAATTGGTAAAATATAAAAATAATAAAATTAACACACGTTTCCGATATTAACATCGATAATCTAATGTGTGTGTCTCCTAACTAGTCGCCCCACTCACAATGAAAATGACGTCACGCTGTGGGCGTGGTTTTTCAAAAAAGTGACACGCTCGAAATGTATGGAAATATGACATCGCGGCCGTTCTATCTTGATCTATTTCTGTGATCAGAACAAATGGTATTTCATACGAACGAAACGTATAAATGTATTATAATGGTTGATGATGTAGTGATGGAGCAGGTGGATTATATTATTATTGTATCCCAAAATTTGCGGAGTGACGCTGGCTGACGGCATCGAAAACAATTTTGTAAGTTGGATGGAAAGAGAATATCGGTGTAAAAGTAAACAAGGGCACGCGCTCATGTTTCGGACTTGAAACAGTATTCATAATTTTGCATATAATACTAATTAAAGGTATGTATATTATAAACAACGTTCTGAAAACCAATAAATAATTAAGAAAGAAATTAGAATTTTTATGTATAAAATTACATACCAAAATATTCATGTATATATCAAATAACAAATAATAGATTTGTCTTTTTCTTGATTTTTCTCGATTAATTAAAGTAGTGTTAGTTTAAACACTCAGTAGTTACTCACCAAAAGCAACATTTACACTAAAAACCTTATAAAAACAAAATACTGGCACAAATGTATATTACACAGAGCATATAAATATTACGCCGTTCAAATCATAGATAACACATGATAGTATATGAAAGATAATCATCATCATGATGTCCACGGTTGGACGTAGGCCTCCCCCATAGAATGCCTTAGCTCACGGTCCTGTGCCTTACGCATCCAGTGGCTGCCAGCAATCCCGACCAGATCGTCGGTCCACCTAGTGGGAGGACGCCCCACTCCACGTCGCCCAGTTCGTGGTCGCCACTCGAAGACCTTTTTCCCCCAACGGTCATCGGCTCGTTGAGCGATGTGGCCTGCCCATCTCCATTTCAGCGTGCTAACCTTTCGGGCTATGTCGGTCACGCCTGATCTCCTGCGGATTTCCGTATTACGGATTTTGTCGCGCAAAGAGATTCCCAACATAGCGCTCTCCATAGCACAATGAGCGACTTTGAGCTTTGTTATGAGGCCAACATTCAAAGACCACGTCTCAGTTCCGTATGTCATCACTGGTAACACACATTGGTCATAGACCTTAGACTTAAGGCACTGTGGGATTTTGGACGAGAAGATTTCCCTTAGTTTCCCGAACGCTGCCCAACCGAGTTGGATCCGTCGGTTTACCTCTTTCCCGAAGTTTGCTCTACCTAGTTGAATAACTTGTCCTAGGTAAACATAATGATCGACAGCTTCGAGGATTGCATCGCCAACAGTTACCGGTGCTTGAATGACATAGGCATTGGACATAATTTTGGTCTTGTCCATGTTCATTCTGAGACCTATCTGTTGGGAAACTTTGCTGAGGTCCTTGAGCATTGTACTACATTGACTCTGCCATGACCACAATATCATCAGCAAATCGAAGGTGAGTGATGTATTCGTCATACTATATGTGCAAATAGTATATAAATATGCTATATGTGTTGCTAGTGTCCATGGGTGGCGACGGTGGCGTTGGTTGCTTACCGTCAGGTGACAAACCTGCTCGTTTGCCCTCCTATCCCATTAAAAAATACATATATTTTTGCAGTTTTATTAAAATATTCACACTATATACATTAAATTTATTGTATTATATTCTATTTGTATTTATATAATAAAAAAACAACTTCACCTATTTATTTTAGTCTCTTTCCAATTGCTTACAAATTTACGTGGGCATTAGAAATTAAAACAGACATAACCATTATCATACTTTTACGTTACGCGAGTCGTCTAAGAATAACTATTAATAGTATAATAATAATCTTGGTAGAACGAACTATGAACTAAACTAGCAGTCGCTTACACGAAACACTTACAAGTAACTGTAGTTACCACAGAGTACGTAGTTACAGTAGTAAGCGCTTACGCGTGCACCGGCCGTTACGTGAGTGGAACTACATAAATAAAAATAAGCGTTAATATTACATTCGTGTCTACGAAACTACGTATACCGTATACGTAATATATAAGCCGCGTAATAGGTTACTGAAAAAATCGGTTACGATAAATAACGCTCACGCATAGAAAGTACTACTTTTTCAAGTGCCCGATTGTGCGTAGCGATGCTGTAGTTGGAACATCAACGTTAAGCATTATGTCGCTACTAGGATAATAATTGCTCAAATAATGTTGTCACTAACTTCGTTCCACGTCGGTTTTATTAAATAGATAATTGAACTCGAGATGGAGATTACTCGAGCAAGCCCATTTCGAGTCAACTTACTAACGAAACGAGGGCAAATAGCCACGAAGACAAGAAAAAAGTTCCCGCGCAATGATTTCGATTTTAGACGAATACTTCTTGTAAAATCGCTGTACTTACTGAAATCGGACTCTTTTGTGGGTCTGTAATCTGACTTTCAGTGTTCATGATAATTATTGTTTCATTTTATGTAACTAAAAAATTACATTAACCATTATAAATAATAAATGACGGTAATAATAAATGACGGCTCTATAGCTTTTGCTCCCTTTGCCAGTACTCAGTAGAGTAAAAAAATAAAAATATTTTGGCGCCTTTTCTTGTAACACTCGATACCTAGTTCATTACCTATTTATAATAAATCTTTAAATTAGTTATATTATTTAAATACTCTTTGACCTAGTTGGAAAAACTACTATTCTAGTATAGTATAGGTAGTGTTTAATAGTGTAAATATTATTAAAAAATACAAATTGTACTCTTTGAATTTTTAAATACACAATTATAGATTCGGTATTTATCAGACTATACGTACAGAAGTCATTTCTTATAAACACGTGATTTTGTTTTAAAAAATTAAACTCTTGGGATGGAAGACATACAAAAGATACGGCCAGAAGTTAACAATGCATTCAAACTTAGTGGTTTTACAATACGG
The DNA here is from genome assembly GCA_905147225.2 of Euproctis similis. Taxonomy (NCBI): domain Eukaryota; kingdom Metazoa; phylum Arthropoda; class Insecta; order Lepidoptera; family Erebidae; genus Euproctis; species Euproctis similis. The sequence goes on from LR990106.1 coordinate 23,139,785, forward strand.
AGGGAAGCCAGTATTTTCATCGCTGAACAGTTACTACGCATGTCACAACATGAAAGACAAACAATGCTGGACAAGCTCACGACACACTTGCTGCACCAATGCCTCTCACAACCAATATTGGAAAAAGAGCATTTGGAAATAGCATATAAAGAGTGTTCAAGTGAAGGATTAGAAGAAAACGAAACTTTACTGAATGTTATAGACGGTTTTAGTGTTCCCAAACTGTGTTATGATGGGGAATTGAAAAAATTTATAAAGGATGTTAGTAGTTCGCCAACATTGTTCCCTGAACCAAATTGGAAAGCACAGTTTATATTAGATAGATATACTATAATCTGGCAGAGAACACTTCGAAATAAACTGTTTATTCCTGATCCCTTAGCTTCAACCAGCAACAACAAACATTTTGAATTACGTAAAGTAGAATACTTGTTGAGTTCCTCGAGTAAAATTGATGAAGTTGTAGTTCTAGGACTGATATCTCAATTAGTTGAAAGGAAATTTTATTTAGAAGATCCAACTGGCTCTGTATTATTAGATCTTGCACAAGCAAGGTATCATTCAGGATTGTTTACTGAAAATAGTTTTGTATTAGTAGAAGGTTATTATGAAGATAAAATATTGTATGTAACTGGCTTAGTACAACCTCCTGTCGAGAGCAGAGAAGAATCATCGCCATACTTTGGCAATTTAAATACTTTTGGTGGTAAATCAAAAACCTTATTGAAGAATTCCAAAGCTCTCTTGAAAATAGAAAGAGATAATCAAGATGGTGTATTTGTATTTTTGTCTGAGGTGTGGTTAGACTTGGCTAAGGTAATGGATAGTTTGAAAAAACTTTTTGCAGGTTTTGAAGAGTATCCTCCAATAGCCATAGTCTTTATGGGTGAATTTCTATCTTATACTTATACCCATTTGCAAAAACAGGAGTTCAAATTGGCCTTGAATGATTTAGCGGATTTGATTTGTCAGTTCAAAAACTTACAGGAAAAGTGTAAATTTATTTTTGTACCAGGAAAAACAGATCCTGCTGCAGCGGATGTGCTACCTCGGCCACCAATCCCAGAACATTTGACGGATGTAATAAAAAAGAAACTAGGTGATAATGTTATTTTTACATCAAATCCTTGTCGTATACAATATTGTACCCAAGAGTTTGTAGTATTAAGGCAAGATTTAGTCATGAAGTTATGTAGAAACACCTTACGATTTCCAGAATCTGGAGATATCCCTGATCATTTGACTAAAACATTACTAAGTCAGTGTTGTTTATTGCCGACTTCCTTGAGAGTACAACCAGTGTTCTGGAGGCATGCTAGTGCATTAAACTTATATCCATTGCCAGACCTTGTAGTGGTCGCAGATCACTTCCAACCTTTTACTCGAACATATAAAGACTGTCATGTAGTCAATCCTGGATCTTTTCCACGTACAGAATTCTCATTTAAAGTATATGTACCAGCAACAAGGACAGTAGAAGATTCCCAAATACCCAAAGATGAAACATAATAAGAAGAATATCCATATTTTTAATGTTTTTTAGGGAGAGCATAACAAACATAACATCTTCAAAATTGCCGGCCTCTTGTAGAATGGGATAAGGTAGGAAAATGAGAAATGGAATTTTTGTTTGAATGAGAAGAAGCGAAGGAAGGAAGAAAATGAAATGGAATAAGAATTACTGGTTTCTCTTGAATCTGGGATTTATTTTTCGTGTTATATGAAGCAGAAAAATTAATGGAATATAGGTTTATTTGTGTTTCTGTTAGCTATTTGAATCAATCTTATTTAATTCATATTATAATTACATAATGGAAATAAATAAAACAATTTTCAAGTTAGTTTTAATTTTATTCATAACTATTTACATGATTGATTAATTTACTTAAGTGTCTACCTACATAAACTTTACTTACCGTTATTAATATTAAGAAATATACTACAAATAGTATTCGCACAAGTTATGATTCTATCATTTATATATCTATTTCGATGTACATCATCATCAGCTTCTTGATTACCACTGTTGGACATAGGCCTACCTTATGGGACGCCATAGATCACCGTCTTGTGCCTTCCGCATTCAGTGGCTCCCAGCACTATTGACCAGGTCGTCGGTCCATTTTGATACACAATAGTATATATAGATATATTTCTAATCCAGATAATCTTAACCAAACTATACATACAATGTACTTTTGAAAGGGTAAAACTACCGGTTGCAGCAATGAGGTCGGGGGTTCGATTCCCACCCGAGCACAAATATTTGTGACAAACATGAATATTTGTGTGGTGTCTGGGTGTTTTTCTATGTATTATAAGTATGTATTTACAAAAGAAAAGTATATATGTATTAATATCCGTTATCTAGTATCCATAACACAAGCATTTAGTTGCTTAGCTTGGAACTAGAGGGCGCTGTGTGTATTGTGTCCAAGATATTATTATTATTATTACTTTAAAAAAATGGTCGGATTAATGCGTAGGTACTACCCACCGATTGATGACTACAAATTTGTGCCCAATCTAATAGCAAACTGGCTTCACTTAATATGTTAATACCAGCACTACACAGAGTGCGATGTGTTTGTATTCTTTGAGATTTCAAAAGATAAATTCGACGTGTCGAGGACCTAATATCCGCACCTGCCTGTAGGAGTTATGTATGACCAGTATGACGAATGTGTATTTACAGTTATTGAGAGGCTCTTATTCTAACTTATTGATTAAACTTAAGTTTTCGCAAACAACATTCATAACAACGAAACACTTATGGATTAAAAGCGATTATTTATCATAATCTCTCGTGAATATCGAAACTGGAAATCATCCGAAATGTCGAGATAAATAGGTTAAATGAACGCGATAAAATCCATATTTATTATTTGCTAAAATTTATAAAAAATAATATTTACGTTGTGATTTGTTGAATATATTTACGTTGAAATAATTGCCCATTAGAAAGACATTCTTATTTCATTACAATACAAACTTTCGTAAGTAAATAAGAGTCCTGTTTAAAGTACCTATGGGTACCTAATACGCGTAAATATAAGCCAGCGACATAAAATATTTTAATAATAATAAAATCTCATTCGGTTACTACTAATGCATCTATATAAAGTGTAAAAGCTAATACGCTATCAAATTTTAACTGCTTTGTTAAGAATTTTTAATTTTTCCCTAAAGAATCAGAGCCTTTTGAAACCTCCATTACCAACATTTTAGAATCAGAGTCATTCAGTTCATTATTTTTATATATTCTAGATAGTATTTTAACGTTATTGAAATGTGTGCGGATAAATTGCATTAAAGTAATATCGTGTAAGTAAACGTCGTGAATGTTATGTGTTTATTGTCTTCAGAAGTATGAGTTTCCGAGTGCCACCACACAGATCATAGCGACTGCTATCACAAGTACAATCGGAGCGTACACCCCTAAGAGAAGTCGTCGGAAACTTGAGAACTGTAAATAAAATAAGGCAAATTAAGTGCAAAGTTAGTCTCGGTGGTCCAGTGGTCGAGCATCCCGTGTCTGAATCCAGAGGTCGCGGGTTCCAAAACCAATCACTTTTTGAAATTAATTTCGAAAGTTATCGATATCGATGACTGAGTATTTTGCGCCCGGTATGGCAATACGTTTGCCACCTTTTACATTTAGGAAGTAAACTTAACGGCTAGTCGAGACTTAACAGGCACTTCCTACACCCTCGGGTAGAAAAAGGCGTGAAGTGATGTTATGTTAAGTGCAAAGTTTTATTAAAATAAGGCTTCATAAAGAATCAATAGTGTCAAGGATTTATAATTAGGTTTTGAATTATTGAACTTGTCCATGTCTGTTCACCATAGATACTAGGCATTTTATATCACCGAAAGAGTCTTGGTTTAAAGTTTTTGCACTATTTGTGACCTACTTAAAATTTACTGTGTTGTACATAATTGAGTCTTAGCATCAATTATTAATTAAAAAATTTAAAAACCAGTTTTTAAAATAAAACTTACCGGCGCGTCAGTGCTCCTGTCAACCTGCGTGGCCTGTCGCGTGTGGCCGAGCATGTCCTTCATAGGGAATGCATTGATGCGCCCATTGCTGATGCGTCCGTCTGATACGCACACCGTCAACTGAAACCGTACAACAAACCAAAACTGTAAATCATTGTCTAATATAAAACAAAGTCGCTTTCCGCTGTCTGTCCCCATATATGTTAAGTTCTCTAAAACTACGCAACGGATTTTGATGTTTTTTTAATGGGGGATTTTATAATAATGTAGTAAAAAAAGTTAATTTTCGATATTTAGCACTTTAATTGCAAACGCTGGTTGAACCCTAAGTAATAATTCAAAACAATGTACTAGGTACATTAATATACGTAGGTATATTAATGTACCTAGTACATTGTTTTGAATCCCCCAAAAAGTCTACAAAAAGTCCGCGATAGGTATATCTCTTAGGGATGACCCACAATGACCATTTTTATTTCTTTTTCTTGCTTCTGAGGCGAAACAAATAGAATTTGTTGCAAACAAATTATTAGGTAATGATAATAATGAAAATATTAGTATCAAGTCCTCAACTCACTGTAAGCACGAGATGCATAACGATGTGGAAAGCTACGAACGCAGCCAGTATGTAGGCGCTCCATAGCGGCACGTCAGCCTTCGATAAATAGACGCCCAGGAATATTGTCGCGACTGAAACAGAACAGGAACATATCAATTATTAGAACAAAAACAGTTAATACAGCGCCACCTAGTATTTACTATTTAGTATCTCATAAAGATAAATTTAAGTCCTAATTTCAAAAATTCGAAACTTTTATGAAAAACAAAATAGATAGTAAGTACTACTAGGTACATTATACCAGTACCTACTTATTTGTAGGTACTTAATTAACTACCTCTGCAAAGATATTCAATACAGTAACCTATAAGTATATATGTGGTTATTGATAGCATTGGCTACAGAATTATAATTATCATTTCTACTCACTTCCAAATATGTGCGCGGCGTTTCCGACTCCCCAGTGGCCCCAGTTGAACAGGGGCCGCCATTTGGTACCCGGGTGAGGTCTGAAGTATGCACCTGGATAATAAGGAATATGACACTTTGAAAATAAATCAAGGTTTCCTGATGATATTTACAAAAACACACGTTGCACAGGAGACCCCACTTGCTCGTTTACCGTCCTATCTAATAAAAATAACTATTTATTTTAAACTTTAATAAATTATCATACTTCTTCTCCTCGTTTTCCCGGACGGTAGTAAACAGCTCATGTTCAGGCTGATGGTAAGAGCTTACCACGGGCTTTTTTTAGGCGCACGCACCACCAAGGCGATCATACAAGCATTGCAGACATTTTGAAAACCTACTCTATGTGAGGCTACCCTATTATTTATGCTCAAAACAAACTTTTTGGCTGTGTGGCACCGGCTTTAATAGAATACTGCCACCCCATCTCCACCCGTGGGTGTCGTAAAAGGCGACTAAGGGTTTGATCTTTAATCCGATGCTGACTACCTATTGCATCTGGTGGTAGGCTAAGGCCGCGGGCAAATTACCACCCACCTGGCAAAGCCATACCGCCAAGCGACCTATGTCGTGTTCCGGTATGATGCTAGGTGAAGCCCAGTTACAAGGAGGATGGGTCTAGTCGTGACGCTGTACTCGGGTACTGATCGAAGCGTGACAGTCCTAACGTATCTGGTGTCTAGTACTGGATACTAGCGGGATCCGAGGCACGGTTTGCTGCTGGCCGACCGCAGACAGTAGGGGGCCCAAGTAGTGTGAAAGCCACGCACGAACGGCTGCCCCGCCATCTCGCGAAAAATCCTGGAATGGCTCCACCATGCCGGTTGGCGACCGGAAGAGAGGGCCAGGTGGCGATTTTCAGGGGGGCTCGGGCGTCCCCGCAGTGTCCATGCTAGATCCCAAAGATACTGTTTACCTGTTCGCGTTGTTGGGTTAGTAGTATAGCGTCGCTATTAACTGCCATTTTCCTTCCTATTCACCCCTAAACAACATAACATGAAGAAAAATAAGAAGAGAAAGTTAGGACAGCGGCAGCACTCCCTCTCATTAAAAGTGCACCTTGTAAACATCAGAGGTCTGCACTCAAATCTCGATGCAGTCCATCACCACCTGGAGACTGATAAGCCGCACCTCCTCTTCTTGACGGAGACGCAGATTCGAAACCCTGCGGATACAGCGTACCTCAACTACCCCGGATTCTTACTTGAACACAATTTTCAACAGCGAGCAGGAGTCTGTGTGTATGTACGCAATGATATCTGCTGTCAGCGTCTCCGTCATTTTGAAGACCCTACATTCTCTACCTTATGGATGGAGGTAGACACTGGTATAAAAAAAAATCTATATTGCTGTGTTTACAGATCGCACCGGGGTGATCAGGAGACAGCTCGGCTATTTCAACATCTCAGTGAGACTGCTGATATGGCCCAACAAAGGCATCCCTCTGCGGAGCTGGTTTTTTTTGGGGGATTTCAACGCCCTTCATCAGGAGTGGCTGTTCCCGTACCAAAAAACTGACTTTGCGGGGAGAGAAGCATGGAATTTTGCCATTACATTAAACCTCTCCCAACTAGTCAATGAAGCCACTAGGGTGCCAGATGTTGAAAGCCATTCCGCTAATTGCCTGGACCTTCTGCTGACAACAGACCCAGACAGATACATGGTGACAGTCACATGTCCATTAGGAACCTCTGACCATTGTCTAGTGAAGTCTTTATCGTCCTATTCTCCACCAGAGCACGACCTCTACGGAACGAGGAGACTATGGCGGTACAAGTCGGCAGAATGGGATGAAATGCGGCATTTTTTTGCTGCATATCCATGGCGGCAGGTTTGCTTCTCTTCTCAAGATCCGACGCAATGCGCTGATGCACTAACCCAAGTGGTCCGTCAGGCAATGGAATATTTCATCCCATTTACTGACGTACCAATTGGAGGCAAAGCTCGTCCATGGTACAACAATGAGTGTACTCTTGCTGAGCAAGAGAAACAGTCAGCGTACCTGGCCTGGGTGGAAGCTCGACATCGAAAAGCCTCGGATATTAGCTCTAAGAAGAGGGCCTTTAACCGTGCTGCCAAGTCCCAAAAAAAGGCGCTAAAGAAGGCTCGTCTTGATCGCATTCAACACATTGGCGCAAAGCTTTCTGCCGCTCCATCTGGCAGCAGAGCTTTCTGGTCACTTGCCAAAGCGGTTGAGGCAAACTTCTGTCAGGCATCAACACCTCCGCTGGTTAAACCCGACGGAACATTGGCCCATGCAGCAAGGGAGAAAGCAGATCTTTTTGCATCTCTCTTTGCGAGCAATTCCCGTCTGGATGTTGGCTCTGCTATTCCACAACCATTACCTCACTACGGTTTTTCACTACCTGAGTTCACCGTCAAAAATAAGGAGGTACTGAGAGCTCTAAGGAGTCTAGATGTGAACAAGGCCAGTGGACCTGACGGTATACCAGCCGTAGTACTGAAAACCTGTGCTCCTGAGTTGTCTCCTGTTTTGACACGTTTGTTTCGCCTCTCACTTAAGACCGGAACTGTTCCGAAATCCTGGAAGCTTGCCAATGTACAACCCGTGCCCAAAAAGGGTAATCGAGCTGACCCAGCCAATTATCGTCCCATCTCAATTACCTCTATACTCTGCAAGATTATGGAACGTATATTGAACCAGCACCTAATGGCATACCTAGAGCATAACGACCTTCTCAGTGACCGACAATACGGATTCCGCCGAAATCGATCAACTGGAGATTTCCTAGTGTATGCCATTCACACATGCTCTCAAACCTTGGAGAGAAACGGGGAGGCCCTTACTGTCTCTCTAGACATCTCCAAGGCCTTTGACCGTGTTTGGCATGACAGCCTTATTGGCAAGCTTGCAGCATTCGGGATATCCTCTGGCCTGATTACATGGATAAGGGACTTCCTGAGTGAACGATCACTCCGTGTTGTAGTCGACGGCTGTGCATCAGAGCCTTTGTCGACCAACGCTGGTGTTCCTCAGGGGTCAGTACTATCTGCAACTCTCTTTTTAATACATATCAACGACCTGCTTAAGTCCGGTATTTATGGATATGCGGACGATACCACCATCGTTGATATGTACGAATTGGGAGCTCGGGCCAGTCAGGAGCAGGTACGGATTGAGCGCGAGGCCTTGGTAGAGCGAATGAATCTCACACTCAAGGCAGTCTCCGATTGGGGCGATGCCAATCTTGTGAGCTTCAATGCTTCCAAAACTCAAACGTGTCTTATCACTGCCAAAAGGAGCCCTTTCACCTTGGCTCCTACTTTCCAGGGTGTGGCATTGGAATACTCCGACCGCCTACAGTTATTGGGTGTTGAAATATCTCAGAACCTTAACTTCGGGCGGTTCATCGAGTCCAAAGCAGGGATAGCAGCAAGGAAGCTTGGAATTCTTGCCAAGGTGAAGCAGCATTTCACGCCAGGACAGCTTCTAACACTGTACAAAGCTCAAGTCCGGTCTTGCGTGGAATACTGTAGTCACATTTGGGCTGGTGCTGCCAAATGTCACCTATCGTTGCTGGATTCGATGGAGAGGCGGGCTAAAAGATTAATTGGCGATCCTGTGATGGTCGACAATGATCTGCAAAGCCTCGAGCACAGGCGGAAGGTGGCCAGCCTCTCGGTGTTCTACAGGCTACATTCTGGTGAGTGTGCGCAAGAGTTACACAACTTGATACCTCCATCCCCATTCTATCGGCGAACCACCCGACGTACTTACCGTCTACACCCGTACGTTGTTGAAATTCCACCTGTACGAACTAAGCGCTTTGGGTCTTCTTTCATCATCCGCACGGCTGGTGAATGGAACAAACTACCTGCTTCGGTGTTCCCCGTTAACTATGACATAGGTCTCTTCAAAAGGAGAGTGAATAGGCTACTAACTGGACAGTGCGCTTCACCATCATCGGCCTCGTCGTCACTTACCATCAGGTGAAACGAAGTCAAGCGCTGCCCAGTAAAACATAAAAAAAAAAAAAAAAAAAAAAAAAACAACATAACATAACTTCACGCCTTTTCTACTCGAAGGTGTAGGCACCGGCTGTTAAGCTTAGTCTCGCCGTCATATTTACGTCCCAAATGGAATAGGTGGCGAACCTATTGCCATACCGGGCACAAAGTTTTCAGTCATCGATATTTATTTTAATTATTTAATTTCGAAAAGTCATTGGTGTCAACCAGGATTCGATGCTCAAAACTATTCATTTTATTCATTATTTTATTTAATTTAAAGTTGTATCGAAATGTTTTCAACAACAGTGAAATATTCCAATAAACTTACCGAAAGGCTGTATAAAGCATAGGACAACAGTGATAATTCCGGTGATAGCATGAGGGTTATCGCCGGTGGTGGACCAACCGCCCACTTCTATGAGGATGATTATGAAGCCGATCACTGTGAGGGTCCAAGTTGCCACCATCAATATACGATGGTACTGTTATAGAACAAACCAGTTATAATTTAACCATTCAAAACTACGCCATTGACAATAAAATAATAGGAAATACATTTTTTAAAGTTTTAATCAAAGTAGGAAATTAATTGTTAATATTATTTACAAGCGAGGTTTTAGTTTTTTAACACACCTATCTTCACACATAATACCTATCTTCAACTAAAAACGGAAGTAAATAACGGCTGTTTCCTTTTAAAAATAATTAAATAGGTAAAACACTTACAGCAAACCACATGTCTTTTCCGCCCAGCTGTTTGCCAACCCAAGTTTGTTTGAAATATCTGAAAAATAATATAATTCATTAAACAGCAAAATCATTAAAGGATCTTCAATTGAAGTAAGGATGAAAGTTACCTCGCAATCAATATTCCTAGTGAGGCAGTGAGTATCCACGCGAGCAACATGCAGCTGGCATGAAGCTGGATGAGCAGCTTGGAGCCTCCACTGACTGTGCCCACGTTGGAAAGTGCCTGCGGGGCGCCGGTGGCCTCGTATGCTATGTCGTGGAAACCCACGCGATTAGGGTCTGAAAAAATATTCATAAATTAATAAAACTACTGTACATCGATTGGTCCTCGGATTTTATAATATATAATCACTGATATTTCGTCTAAGTACACTACCAAATACGACCGAAAAAAATATGGTGTCACTAGTTAAATGAACTAATAAAATTTCTCATAACGAGAAAAACGAATCTTTATCTTTATATACCAACAGCATGGATCCGCTACTTTGCAGAAACTAGAAGCAAGTTCTGACTGAAATAATTTTGAAAAATACCTAAACGAAATGCTAATCTATACAAACTAACCTTTCATGGAATTTCCAGCGACAATCATCAAATTGTACATATTATTCGCCAAATCAAATGTTCGTCCTTTAACGACGGTCACAACGTCTCTTTTGAACTTGCAGTAAAGTTTACCGTCGATCACTGATGATCCAATCGGCTGAACTATATCTTGGGGAGAATCTGATCGGCTCACATAGGGTTCTACCTTCGGGTATGTCCATGATGTGAATAGATTGACTCTCCCATTGTCTTCTCTTACACATTCCATAGCACTGTCGTCACCCATTTTGTTGTCCATGCTAAGACCAGCTGCGACGTATTTCGGGTTGCCAGGTGCTTGAAGTTCAAAAGTGTACTGATCTCCAGCGACAAATATGGCAACAACAGCTTTGCAATCGCCTTTTGCGACACAGTTTTCTGGAACTCCAAAGCACAATTTCGTATCTGAGCAGCCCTGGTAGATCTCGTCTAATGGTTTTGCCTCAACTTTTGGCTGAAAAAAATACATTGATTTATTATATACCTTCTAGATTTATAAGTACGTGATTTCTAACTCGTAAACGTACTCGAATCAAAATCATGAAAATCGAACTATTATCATAGGCGAATGCATCACTGATGACAATAATATATAATCTAGTATTCTTTTTATTGTTATAAGGTGTCATTTAGTTACTTATAAATTTCAGACTAAAGTTTTCTTTTAATAGGTACCTAACATTAAAGTTGATACCCCATAATAATATTTTAATCCAGGAATTTTGTACCCCATATGTTAATGTTTGTATTCACAAACTTTCACGTTGATAATATTGGCAAATAAGTGTCAATATAATTAATTCCTAATATATCCACATAAGATACTAAACAAATAATGTATTTGTTATACACTTACTTTAGTCTCCATTATGACAGGAGGTTGCGCGGTAGTCCCTGCAGTGGTGACAGTTGATGATGGTGATGTTGTACTGATCACTGAGTCAGGGGTCACTACTTCTACTACTGTAGATTGTATATTCATCCAAAACGTTGCATAACTTTGTGCCACTGTTGCTCTGTAAAAAAAAAATAAAAACGCTTTATTGAGCTATTTTGTTTATTGTTTGTGCTGTTTATTAATCTCTAGCGGTTTAATATTCGTACTAATATCATCATCATCTCCACGAAATGGTGGAGATATGAACTACCGTGGAACGTCTTTCGGCTGTAATCCTGCTCCAAAACATTTAGATTTATCTCTATTTTGATCTCGCCTAATTTCATTAGCCACGAATTAATTACCTCCAATTATTCATGATTATAACAAGTACATTATATGGTGGTTAATGATGACTACTGCAACCACTATAGCGTAGTGATAACCTACAGCCTTCCTCAATATACCTAAAAAGATTTTTTTAAAAGCGGCTAAAATGGTTTCTGAGATTTAGATCATCAACAAAACCAAAGTTCTCTTTTGTAATATGTTGTATAGTTGTGCATATAGTAATGTATAATGTGGGAGTGTACCTGAACTCAACACCTCCAAGGAAGTCAGTAGGAGCTTGCCACTGGAAGGTCATGGCTGGTTTGTCTTTCGCTGATGAGTGTGTAATTGTGTCGTTGTCGCTGATGCACGTGGTTGTGTGTACCAAACTCGCGTCTCCCACACCTACGAACTTGCCCACTATCACGTCAGGGTTCTGGAAAAGATTTAAAGTTTAGATATGTATTGTCCTTGACTTGGTAAGATTTAGTCCAGTAAATTCGTAACTGTAATGTAAATAAAATAGAAGATTAATAATTGGGAAGACAAAAATTATATCTGCAAAGATAAATATAATCTTCGTTACAAATGACACACGGGCTTATCTGTGGTTTACAATTAATTCATATTAATTTCTTTTTGTTCCAGAACTATAACGATCTGACTTTAAAGTACATAAGTAGCGCCACTCATATATTACGGAAGTTTTTAAATTTAAGTGCTATTAGAATAATTTAATTACCTAAGTAAGCCGTATAATTAATTCACCAGCTGATTCAATTATAAAATTTTTATTTTTTGCAAAATCTTTGTAAATGTAACAAATCCATTACCGCCAACGTCCTTGTTGTTATTAAGTAGGTAGGTAGGTACAATACTTAATTTTATATTTTGCAAATCAGAAAGTGTTTTTATTACTATTGCCAAATTTTGCATAGGTACATAGTTTCATTAGTACAAGCCCGCGACTTTGTTCGTAAGTAACTCTAACCCATTCAAACAACACATTCTTCAAATATGTGGCTGTTTATATATTTAATTAAATAAAAATATTTTTATTAATTTAAAAAAGCTATTCAAAAGTAACATCGGATCGTTATTTTCAAAAGCTAGCGGATACAAACAAACTAACCTTTCCTATTTATAATATTAAAATCTTAATTCACATCCTTTCCATCTTTCTTTAATCTCATAAGATATATTCTAAAAACTGTACCTGAACTTGTCTAGCTTGCAGTATGAATCCACCGATAGGCAGGGGTGCTCCGGCTGGACTGCCCACAGTCACATTCAGTATATCACCCTGACGCACTTGGGATGATGATGTGAGGATCATATAAGGAGGAGTTGATGACTGCGCCGGGATGGACTCGTGACGCGGCATCTGATCAACACATGCCTGAAAGTCAGGAGAAAAATCGTAATTAGCTGGGTCTTTAAATCTTTATTAGCAAAAAAAATAGCTCTTTACATACATGCATACATAACTTCACGTCAAATCCTTTGCGGGGTAGGCAGAGAGAAAAGAGCGCCATAAGGCACGATACTTACACACCTCATTCGCTTCGTTGACTTTCGTAACCCTTTTCATGCATGCGCGTCCATTTTAGAGGCTCCTAACATCACCTTCCTCCAAAACACGTTATATTTGGTCAAGGAATGCGTGTCTTGTGTTTATTAGCTGTTTCCTATCAATAAAATTATGTTTTGCAAAATCTTAAAAGTATTGTTTTACTACCTACAGCGTTTTTTTGTTTCTCCACTAACCTTGGATGGTGCTCCAGAACTGTATTCCTCCGAATACTTGGCGAGAGACAATATTGCGATCAATGAGATCACATTTCTTTTCTTCGGCAACATGGTGGCTGCTTCTGAAAATATTAAACAGGAATATGAATAAATAAATGGTTAAGAAAAGAAACGGTAGGTAGAAATCTCGATGCCCAGTCACAGATAGTTTAGTGGAAAAAAGAAGAAGTCGGGAGTGGAAATAACATAAATAAAAAATGTTAATATAAAATTAAGCAATATTATTCTGCAAAAGCGGATGGGTGTAGGAGTCGAGGACGGCCAAGACACATGACCAAATAGAACGTGTTCTGGAGGAAGGTGATGTCAGAAGCCTCAAAAATCGACGCGCGTGCATGAAAAGAGTTATGAAAGTCAACTAAGCGAGTGAGGCGTGTAAGAATTGTGCCTTATGGCGCTCTGCCCTCTCTGCCTACTCTATGATTATTCTAGACTTTTCAATCTTATAACTCTTCGGGAAATACCACATACAGACCATCACAATGGAACGGTTATTGAACTTATTACATTTTCCTCATGAGCGAGATGGTATTTAATAAATACATTTATTTACCGTCAAGAAAAGCTCTCGGCCGTAGAGATTGTTTTAACATATCATGGACGAACTACGTGTGCATCAGACCAAAGCAATATTTTTTAAGTTACCATCGGATACGAACGGTCCGTGTCCAGCCACATATTTATACAGTAGTGAGTAGATAATTCCGCATGGGATTATGTTGAAACAATATCTCAATATATGGCGTTAAATAATCTTAATTAGGTTTTTAAAATTTTAGGGTGGTACCTAGCTCTGTTAACCACTTGTTATGGTCGACGTTAATAAATTTGAGAACAGAAAAATAATATAAGTTAAGAATTCAAAACTGGACATAATGATTTTAATATGAAGTCTCTACTAATAATGCAAAATAAAATGATAATCATAATGTAGCCAGACTTATATTGTGACAATTTATTAGCGAGGCTATGTGTCATTATATTGCTTAAACGAGACAGACTGCATCCAAGCAATATGTAGAAAAGGGATGAAATATTCAATGTGTTCAAGTATTTAAGCGGAAGTGAGGTCAGTGCACAAAGTGAAGGGGAACCACCTTTGAGGACAGTATTGTAGAGAGATAATAATATACTGTTTAGTGCATATTAATAAACGGGTAGATCTTTATTAGAGATTTCTTTATTATTGTGCAAAACTTGAATAATTTTTTTTAGTCAGCAATTCTTCGAAAATTAACAAATAGAAATTATAATTTTTAAAACAATTTAACTAGTAGTAAAGTTGGAATAAAGATATCAAACTATTTGTTTCCGTTTAAGCAATCAATAATACTAGGACAATTCTTGTTTTTGTCCATTGCCTTTGCGGTTAAAACCTGTCGAATACATACACTTGTACAATACAACCCAAGGAGGGTTGTATTCCGGTAAGAAAGAAACCGAGCCAAGGTTAATGGCTCCATGAATTAAACAGTTCGCTTACGAAATAAGCATTTAGGTATGTCAAATATAGAGTGCGCCAACATGGTCAAAACGCCTCGGGTGGGAATTTATGATATATCTTACTAAGTTTTTTTTTTCTCATGATAGAAGGGGGCAAACGAGCCTGCGGGTCACCTGATGGAAAGTGATCACCGCCGCCCATGGTGTCTGCAATACCAGGGGCATCACATCAGCGTTGCCGGCCTTTCAAATGAGAATAAGCTCGTTTTTTTTAAGGTTCCTAGGTCGTAGCGGTCCGGAAATACCGTCGCCGGCAACTGGCTCCATGAAGGAACAGTGCGTGGCAAGAAGAGCCTGCTGAAACGCACTGTTGTTGATCGCCAACCGTTCAGCCATTGCGGGTCGAGCGATGGCGAAAATCAGCTGGCGGTATCAATCCGAACAATTCCTCAGAGCACTCCCCGTGGTATATGCGGTAGAGGATGCATAGAGATGCCACCTCTCTCCGCAACGCCAGAGGATCAAGCCGATCGGAAAGAGCTTGGTTGTCGACAAGTCGAACCGCGCGTCGTTGGATGCGGTCAAATGGAGTAAACTGGTACTGGGGTGCCCCCGCCCAAAGATGTGAACAGTATTCCACGTGAGTTGTATAGTTGCAAGCGATGACCTGACGTGAAATACTGTCCCGCTCTATTGAGCACGCCAAGCTTTTTGACTCCCAGATGACCGCGGAACTGGACGTCACTCGACAAGTCGACACCAAGAATTCCGATAGCGGCTGAGGCGGGTAAGGGAGTGCTCTCAAAACAGGGAGCTACGACCAAGGATCTCTTTTTAGCGATAAAAGCGCAGACCTGTGTCTTATTAGGGTTGAATTGGACTAAGTTTAGTCGGCCCCAGTCCGAAACTTGACTAAGCAATGTTTCGATTTCAGACACTAGTTTGTTCCAGTGCTCGTCGACGTTTTCCCGAGAAATTCGCGGGTAGCCGGTATATAAGGCATCCCCCGTACTGTCATCTGCATAACAATGAAGATTGCTGCTGAGCAGCATGTCATTGATATGCAGAAGAAACAGTGTAGGGGATAGCACACAGCCCTTAAAACCTGTGAATGCTGGAGTCCCAGCATTCACAGGTTTTGGGTCGGAGCATGACCCGTCGACAACAACTTTAATGCTCCGAGCCGTGAGAAAGCTGGAAACCCAATCGCATAACTTCTCGGCAAGTCCATAAAATGGAAGCTTCGAAAGAAGTGCTTTGTGCCAAACCCGTTCGAAGGCCTTCGCTACGTCCAAACTAACGGCCAGCGCCTCTCCTTTACTCTCAACCGCCTCCGCCCATCGATGGGTTAAGTACGCTAAAAGATCACCAGCTGAGCGACCTTGACGGAATCCGTACTGACGGTCACTTATCAACTGGTGCTCTTCTAGATACTTAAGGCGCTGGCGGTTGATGAGTGTTTCCATTATCTTGGAGAATAGGGAGGTGATGGCGATAGGCCATTCCATGTTAAAATTAAAAAAATAAATTAAAGTGAAACCTAAAGAAGTTTACCTATGCATTGAAAGCATGAATGATTACGTAACGATTCTATGGACGTAACTTTAATGGTGCATCAAGAGTCTATATGACTTTTTTTTACTTAGGCGCGTAATTAGAACGCTTTTTTTATTAATTCAATTTTAGAACGCTATTGTGTATTTCAGGTTTTTAAATCTAATTTTAAATCTGACACATGTCAACGCAAAGAAAAAAAACGAACAAGGAGTTAACATGAAACTTTTAGCTTAAATTTCACTGTTTCATGTTTCTTTGAATAAAAAATCATGGCCATAATAAAATTGGACCAGTAAAAAGCTAATAATATAGCATTTTCCTTCAACGTAATAAAATTATTATCGTAAAATACCACTAAAGCTACTTAATTATGCCGTTTTTATTATCGGTACAATCTTTAAATTATTTATAAATAAAGGTGAAAATGTGTCATTCGCTTGCGTGACCTGAAGGGCTGACTTCGTTATGAGGCAATGTAGGGCAAGAAAATCATTTGTAAGGTTCTCCACAATAGCCAAGAACTCTTGTTACTTATACCAGTTTGATGTATTTGGGGCACGCTCAATTTCTTAAATGAGGGCTTTAACTAATTCATGATAAGGCTATAAGTATAATCGAATAAACTGTTAGGCCACTGTGAAATAATAATCAAGTTTTGTTTTATATAGGATATGCTTCTTCTTTCGTTCCTATCGACTTCCTTTGTGATCAATTTTCTCTTTTAGCCAAGCCAAGCCAAGATTTTTGGATTTCCGTAACAAATCCGAAAATCTTTATCCGAGATAAATATGAGATAAATATCTTTTAATATAGCTTATCTTGCAACATAAAATAGTTTCTCATATTTTTGCGTATGCATTAAATACCACGGCCTCTCAAAAATTCATTCGCTGACGGCGGTATCTGGAGGCACACCCCCTTCCCATCCCACTTGCGCAAAGGCCGGCAACGCAACTGTGGATAGTGCCACAGTTGTTGGTGTTTATAGGGGGCGCTGGTTGCCTACTATCAGGAGACCTCGTTTAGGATAGCCTATAACGAAGTCTGTCCGACCAACATGTCACAGTACTATAAATGAAAAAGAAAGACATTTATAAATACATTAACTAAGATATTGCAGCAGGCTTTGACCTGTCCAAGTTGCATAGTTACTGGTCGATATGAAAATATAATATTTACATTTTTATTTATTGCGGTCAGCAAATCGATCGCAGGTCACAGCAATGTTTAAATATATATACAGACAGTAAGAAAAAGTGACATATATTAGGGCTGGTAGCGCCAGTAACTAACATTATAAAGCTGAAGATTATGTTTGTTTGTTTGAACTAAACTTTGGACTCGTTAATACGACAACAAAAGCTATGGACTACCTATATATCACCACGCTACGAAGACTAGAAGTGATGTACTGACTTTTTTAGTGGTATAGGCATACAATACACATACAGTGGTAGAGCCAAGCAGTTCACTGCATGAATGGGCCGGCTCGACCGGTGAAATACTACGACCTCTCATGCCGCGTTTCGTTCGGTGAGAGAGGTACCCGGAGGCACACCCCCCTTCCCCATCCTTTCCTATTCTACGCCCATAAAGGTCGGCAACGCAACGGTAACGCAATATGTGTTGCTGGTGACCATGGGCGGCGTAGGTTACTTACCATCAGGTGACACGCTTGCTCGTTTGCCCTCCCATCCCATATAAAAATATACATAACTTCACGCCAAATCTCTTGCGCGGTAGATAGAGAGAACAGAGCGCCAGAGGAACGATTCTTACACGCCTCATTCGCTTCTTTGATTTTCAAAACTCATATCATACACGCTCGTCGATTATTAAGGCTCCTGACATCACTTACTCCAGGACTTGTTTTATTTGGTCCTGTAAAGTGTGTCGTGATCCATCCATCCATACATCCCTCCGCTTTTCCATTAGTTATATTGTATAGTGTAATGTAAAATTATTTATTCCGATACACATGTATTTGCCATTAACAAAAAGTATTATCATCATCTAACATACTAAGTAAAGCAGTCTCGGTGGTCCAGTAGTCGAGCACCTCGCTTCTGAATCAAGAGGTCGTGGGTTCAAATCCTCGCGCACACCAATAACTTTTCGAAATTGTTTTCGGAAGTCGAGGAATTATCTCGAGGACCATTTAAATGAGTAGTGACTAACGAACAATTTTGACCTTATTATATTGCAATTGTTAAAATTAATAGTATTTTGGCAGTGTTGTATTTATTCATTAGATTATTTTCTTATTGTATCCATTGATTTATGTTTTTGCATGCCAGAAGGTGGGATATGGTATAGCACTATAATATTGTATACTGGGACCAATTTGTGCCCATATTCGCA
This sequence comes from Euproctis similis, assembly GCA_905147225.2. Taxonomy (NCBI): domain Eukaryota; kingdom Metazoa; phylum Arthropoda; class Insecta; order Lepidoptera; family Erebidae; genus Euproctis; species Euproctis similis. The sequence goes on from LR990106.1 coordinate 23,158,504, forward strand.
AATTAAGGATTTGATTTGATTTGAAGTTATGTGTGATAAATATCGATGACTGAAAACTTTGTGTCCCGTATGGCAATAGGTTCGCCACCAATTCCATTTGGGACGTAAACATATCGGCGAGTTAGGCTCAACAGCCGCTGCCTACACCTTCTGGTAGAAAAGTCGTGAAGTTATGTTATCATGCTAAGTGAAATACCAACTATGGCTTTCTGCATCCAAGAATCACTGATGGTAAGTGAGTTTCTTCTCAATTTACAATACGTTAGTAGAGACATGGGTTTTTCCGACTAATAAAGACGGAAAACCCCATGTCTCCAATGTGGGATATATATCTACATATTGATGATGACAAATCGCCTATAAAAATGATCACATTCCATTATAAGTTGGGTTTTCCCCGTTTACGAAACAGACTGCCGGATTTATTTTTTTCCTCACCTTGTCTCAATCAAGGTCTCTCGGTGTCTCGGAAGTCTCAGTGGTCTAGTGGTCGGGCACCCCGCTTCTGAATCCAGAGGTCGCGGGTTCGAATCTTCACACTGGCTCACATCAATGACGTATTTGGGATGTAAACATGACGGTGAGATGAGGCTTAACAGCCGCTGCCTACACCTTCGGGTAGAAAAAGGCGCGAAGTTATGTTTGTATGTATGTCTCAATCTAGTGAACGTCTTTTATTGAAATAGCAGTGAATCAATTAACACCTAATACAATTGTTTTTAATTTATTAAAATTGTTTTCGTTTTTCAATACTACTCACCAAGAAGTTGACGAGGGCAATCAAAAACAGGAAAGGGGTTTCGTATTTCACGGCTTTAATAGACGAATGAGTAGACAGTAGTAGGTTTGTAGAGATATGATGATTTGTAATATAATTACTTGCGTAAATCATGGAGGAAACGACATGAGGAAAAGGAAATATTAATTTCTGTCAATTACTTAATACCATGAGAAATCAGGGTAAGATACATTTCTTGTGTTGTGAAATATATTAAGTTGTCGACACGAGTAATCAAACTGGCCGATTCTTTTCGTCAATCAAATTTTATCGTGTGGAATGCAGTTTAAGTTGAATATATGACTATTGAGTGTGTTATTATATATTGTATTATGCTGTGTGGCGCTGGCTTAGAATACCGCCACCCCATCTCTTCCCGTGGGTGTCGTAAAAGGCGACTAAGCGAAAAGCTAGAAGAATGGGCAGCAGCATTCTCACTCAAGAAAATACAGCCTACTGCGATCGCCAACCCGCCTGCCAAGGGTGGCGATTATGGCAAAAACCCCCCATGATTGAGCGGACCGGCAGTTGTGGCGCTCTATGGGGGAGGCCTATGTCCAGCAGTGGACCTCAAAAGGCTAATGATGATGATTGAGTGTGTTATATATGTGTTATGTTATATATATTGTGTGTAATGTTATATATATTGATCAAAACCATGAAATAGATTTATAAAAGAAATTACCTACTCATCATGATTCTTTTGGGTTATGCGCACAGAAATAGATCAAGATAGAACGGCTGCGATGTCATATTTCCATACATTTCGAGCGTGTCAGTTTTTTTAAAAACCACGCCCACAGCGTGACGTCATTTTCATTGTGAGCGGGGCGACTAGTTAGGAGACACACTCATTAGATTATCGATGTTAATATCGGCAACGTGTGTTAATTTTATTATTTTTATATTGTACCAACTTTATTGTTTTGTGTAACGATAATCATAGAAAGTAAATCATGTTCAATACTTTAATCTGACATATTAATACCTAAAACATATTTTTCCAACAGTATATAAAATTTAATTATAAATATTTTACTGTCCTTGAAACTATACATATTTATTAAATATTTGCCTTTTTGTAAGGGTTGGCCTCACAGTCCTGGTTAAATAACGAAGCCGAACGTCGACATATACCTCGGTTACTGCCCGTTTGAGAAGAACGAGATGATTTTCCATCGGCGATTGGTCAAATTGGTGAAAACTTATACTGTCAAATAAACTGCTGCCAATGTAATTACGAAGCACTTTGGTTGAAATTTGTGGTGTTAGAATAAAGTAGGGACAAAGCAAGACATGAGCTGATACTCGAATTATTATTGAATTAATTTATCGATAAGTCCTAAGACTCAACGATACATGGAATGCCCATCTCTAACATTCGAAGACCAATCACAGCGATTAACAGACACAGCGATCAACTGGCAGGTGTATTGTGTATTTCGTTCGATTCGACGTACATTACGCGTATAATTTATACGCGCAATGTTTTTGTATACGAGCGTTGAATGCGGACTGCAATGGATATTTATCATAACGAAAAAATATACATCTTGTGATCGTAATTATTGAACATAGTAAAAGTAAAACAATAATTTATAATCTCAAAAAAATACTAACTACTGATTTTCTATACTTACTGATCATACGAAATATTTCCTTTTTTCATATTTGATTCATTACTTTTGTTTTTACAATTTGCCACAGCACAATAAGGCATATATGTGACGTTTTATCTCTTTTTTAACGTCCTGAACGCATGGCAGGAACGCTCGTTGCGTAATGAGAGCGAGTTTCGAAAAGCATGCAATATAGTGCATGGTTTTGGCACGCTTGCCACGCCTATTCGCCGTTCTATCTTGATCTATTTCTGTGGTTATGCGTGTAAGTAATATTTTAAACAAATTTAAAACATTGCGCAGACACGTTAACTCTCTACCAATATCTATCGCTAGATATTTTCAATAAATCGAAAGCTTAATAAAACACAATGTTTATAGCCAAGAGTATTCTACATATACATCTGTTTTTATCCTTTAGAAAAAACTAAGCTCTCATGTCCTTAGCTCTTAGACTACGAGTTCTTATTTCAAAAAATATGATTATTTATTTGTTTAATGAAACTTAACGATAACATAAGAAGTTACGTTACAATCATTACTGTTTGTACGTTTGCCCAAACGTTACTGTTTGTAGGTTGTTAAAATCCCACGCCAACTTGTTTGTGTATGTTATATGAGTCAGTGCGCCGAGGTCACGTGTGGTTCGAGGTCTGGGTAAGGTAATAATAATTAGTTTATTACATTTTGATATTAATAAATCAATTATAAATTTACAATTTCATTGAAAAGTAACTAAATTGTATAAACCAGTGTGGATTGCTTTTTAATCGAGCGATCCAATGTCCGGAAGAAACTAGATGTTTTAATATTTTTAGTTAATATTTGTTAACACGTAGTCTCACTTTATTGAACATTTCTTAAATCTTTTTAATGTTAGTTAAAAAGTTTGAGTTTTGTTTGAAAGTATTAATTTCGTTCTCAACAAAGAGAAGAGGAAGACCTAAGAAAATATAGATGCATTGTATGAAAGATATGAGTTAAAAGGGTGTTAGTGCGAAAGATGCGAATGATAAAGGGAAGTGTAGAAAATAAGAACCGATGTTGTGCCGACCCCAAATAATGAGAAGAGGGCATGAAGATATTATTGGTGCATTACAATTCTTCACTCAATGTATAAAGGGTATAAAGGGTATTTATAATGTGCTAGTTGACACGGCGAACTTTGTTCCGCAACAAAAGTAATAAATAAGTAAAATTTTCGATTTATCACTTTTTCATTACTACATCATACATGAATTAAAGATAAAAACCACCGCGTTGATACCCTCTATCTATTAAAACAAACCGCATCAAAATCCGCTGCGTAGTTTCAAAGATATAAGCATATAAGGGGACAGACAACGGAAAGTAACTTTATTTTAAACTATGTAATGATGATATTGGGACTTGTAGGCCAACTATACAATATTTTTTTATTGAATCTGTTGGTTGTTTATTTTGCAATGAACTTTATTTTTAATTAACAACAATTGTTAATTAAAAATAAAGTATATATATATATTTTTAATCATTCCTAAAATATTGTGACAATTAACACACTAGCGACAGTTGACGAGCCATGCATTACATGTAATAGGTATTTAAAATACGAAATATGTTACGCTCAGCCAAGCGCGTTTTATATACTAACTAATATTTGTTAATACACGGTTAAAACTAAATTACTAGATAAACTGGTCTCGGTGGCCTAGTGGTCGAGCACACGGCTTCTGATCCAGAGGCCCGGGTTCGATTCCTGACACTGGCTCACACCAATAAAAGCACACCACGAATAAAAGCTAGTAAAGTATATTTAAGGATATTGACGCATTCAAAAGGTGAAACTCCCCGACTCATATTAATCCTTGCGAATGACAATGAGCTTTGGTTTTCCGCGTTGTTTTATATTCGGAATAAACATTTTGATACTGTGCCCGTATTCACATTTTAATTTGTAAAAGTAATAGTGGATTAGCGTAATAAATGGAAATCACTCATTAACTGGCTACATACAATCGGGTGGACGTTGCCCACAACTTCGTCTGCGTGGAAGGCAACAATAGTATGCCATTATAATGTTCATTGCTCACCCCCAATTAGTGATAGCGTGATAGTATTTAGCCTATGTATTGACCCGACCTCTTGGCTATATTTAGGCTAGTAATTTGACTTAAACGCATGCAGTACTTTTAGAGTTTATCCGTAACAAACATTCAGGCAAACAGTTAAAAATTCTAAAAACCATATTTTTGTGTTCTGTATCGATTGTAGATCATATTCCAAGTATTAAAAAAAAATGTACAGTTTCAACTTGCCTACGATTTTATTATATGTGTAGATACTGCTTATATGTATAGTTTTTGTCACACTGATTGATGTTAGCCAGCTTCATAGGCGTCGTCAGATGCGTCTTAATCTTGATAATATCCAGCTCCTGCTTCAGAAGTCGTAGGTTCGATTCCGGACTCACAACAATGATTTCTCGGATGTTATGATGTGTGATAAATATCGATGAATAACAACTTCTGGCCCGGTGTAGGGCAATAGGTTCGCCACCTATTCGCTGCCTTTGTCTTCGTGTAAAAAAAGACGTGAAATACGTTACGTTACGTTTGATACTTTTGTTTGAAAGGAAAATCACTCAATTGTTGACGTTATTCGAACCAAATAATATGTTCGTAAATTTAAATTTTTCCTCAACCCGACAAGACCTGAGAAATCAGCCTAGAGAATTCTCGAGTCTCGATGAATTGAAATGGTCGAGAAATCGTGAACCCTATTTGGGAGTCCATCGCAGACAAACAACGTGACAAGTACTTTATATATATATATATATATTAGATTATCGTAGTGCTGACGGTACGTGGTCAACTGTACTAAACGATTGGCCACGACGCTTTCTCCTCACCACGACTAGCATTGAGTAAAACACGCGAACATATTCCTAACTTCACTCAGACCACGCAAACTGGTCTTGAAGTGAAATGCTTATTACACTTTCAAACAACTTGTACCTACATAGAAAACGAAACTTCACGCCTTTTTTACCCGGAGGTGTAAGCAGTGGCTGTTAAGGCTTCGAGTCGCCGTTACGTTACGTCCCAAATGGAATAGGTGGCGATTGCGCGAGTCGTAGTTTTAACTACCGCTGCCTATACCTTCGGGTGGCAAAAGGCGTGAAATTAGGTTACGTTGGTTTTTATATTAATATTGTTTCGATCGGGTTCCATCCGTCAATTCCGACTACTTGTAAAATATACCGTCAGTTTAATTTGTATGTAAAATTGATGTCGATCTAAGCAGTGATTATCTAATATATGAAAGCAACTCAAAATAAACAAATTCACTTTCCTATTTATTTATTATATAATATTCGTAAGTAATAGATATATACATAATTAAGTTTATAATAAAGTTATAGGTTAGGGAAAAGGCGAGACTTTTCCCGCTCAAAATAGACCAGCCAGTCCTGTACTGGTCCTATCAGAAACCGCAGACATATGATGATGGACGAGTAAAGTTCCAAGGCATCATTAGGACGTCACGTGTCCCTTTAGCTGCTAATACATATAAATAGCCTCGATGACTCAAACAGGTATTCATACTCACGAAATGAAAACAACAAAAAAAAAAAACATCCGAAACATGGGCTTAGAAAATGAACTACAAAGATTAGACTAATGCCACCCGTGGACAATTACGAGACCAGAGCCCCGTCCTTTTAGGTAACAATAATAATAATGAACACTATTTTACACTACATTTAAATATAATTACAATATAACAAATACTTTTTTAAAGTAAATCTATGTCAAGTCGTACAGCTGGTTATCCTTGGATGGACCGCCGCAATTGAATAGGTTTTTTTTTTCCGCGATCGCCACACGCCGAGGTCACAGGGCACCCAAATTAAAAAAAAACACTAAGTAACCAAATATGACGTCATTAAATTGGTTTTGGTATATTCTTGTTAGTGAAGCTTTTTATGTAAAAGGGCTTCTGTACTTATATATTTTTTTAAAATTATATTACCTGACGTTATTTAGTAGGGAAGACAAATAATGAACTGAAAAAACACATCTTTTGGACAAATTGAAATGACAAATAAATAAGAAATAAAAATTACTTAGAGTTTAATTTTAACAATGCATAGAATATATTTATATAGTTATATCAAAGAAATAATAAAATCTTTTTTTAATTTCGTACATTTCCCTAGCTAAGATCAATAACGGCTTCAACACTAAACACTTATTTGGGCTCATGATAATAACATAATTTTGGATATTCGAGTGAACAAAAGCACAAGGTAATGTGCCAAAATGATATCTCAGCAAATTTTGATAAATATTTAAGGAAACTAACAATTAAATGTTGGTATCTAATCAGTTATTTTAATTTTAAATTTAAAGCAAGCTACATTATTACAAAGAACATTCTCAAGATTATTTTTAATGGCGTGCAATGATTTTTTACTTGGTGTATTGTTGTAATACAGTAGTTACATGGTTTATTCAACGCATTTCCGTGGTTTACACACCTGGCAGGCAACTTGTTGAAACGAAACGAACCCAGTAAACCTTCTGAGAGCGACTTAATGTCATGTAATCACAGTTTTTTATTGAGGAAAAATGAACATCGTGTCGGGGAGGACAACTTGTCCTTTGATTTTGTATAGCCTGAGAATCACCGAATCAATTATAATAATTAATAGTTACACGTGAATTAATTATCATTATCATTACATAGTATAAAACAAAGCTCACTTTTCGCTGGCTGTCCCCTTATATGCTTATATCTTTAAAACTACGCAACGGATTTTGATGCGGTTTTTTTAATAGTTAGAGGGTGTCAATGGGGTGGTTTTGATCTATAATTCATATATGATGTAAAGAAAAAAATGATAATTTTCGAGATTTAGCACTTTAATTGCAAACGCTGGCTGAACCTTAAGTAATAGATCAAAACAATGTTCTACATTATTAAACACCTTCAGAAGGTCTACAAAAAAGTCCGCGTGGGCATATGTCCCTCTTAGGGATAACCCAAAATGAACATTTTTATTTTTTTATAATGGTTTATTTACGAAGCGATTTTAAACATTACAGCATTAATTTTCATCCAAGTGTCTTAAATAGATTATGCATGTAATATAGATCAATGTGGCCCTTTACTGCATGCAATTTAACCGAATATTTTCGAAGATACTGCAGTATTAACGTAACGGGATAGCATTTAAAGCCGATAAATAGCACAAATTGAACCTCATGATATCCAAAATTTACTCATTTATTACTTTTGATGCGGAACAAAGTTCGCCGGGCCAGCCAGTGAGATATAAACAAGGGGATCCAAAACGACGAAGTAGCCTTATTCACCCTACTTATTTTTTTCAACGCACTAATTTTGCATGTTTTCTCGCACAGACATTACCACACATGTTACTTGTCATATTAGCGCTCTTACGCCCGAATACTGAACTTCCACTCAAATCTGACAATTAATAAAAACCTACTTAGAATTTTAAGATCGCTCACATTTAAGTGGTATACACAAACGTCATTTAACCTATATTCGACCATGATCAAGTAAGCACCGATTAAATGTTTGTATCCTGGCAACACAATGTCAAAATATATACAATGGGTATGTTCTTAGTTACAAAATAATTTAGCGTACCTCTTAAATTCATTTTACGCAGATTTTTTAGTAAATAAGTTCAAATCCTATTATTTAAATAAAATATAATGACCTCACATGAGTTTGGTTGTATTAAGGATTGAATGAAGAATTATTTCCATGTTTTTTTATCTAAAAATCAGAATAATTAGAAAAGAAAACTTCAAAATATACTAGTAGGTTATCATAGAATGGAACGTTACGCTTGACGTATAATCGTAATGGGTATTATTCTATTTGTTGACGTTTGTTTCGCCTAAAAATAAAATCTTTGATACTCATTACAAGAATTACTTTAAATATAATGTTTATTTTTATTACACAAATAAATGTGGATGCAGTAACACAACCGTAAAAAAGATATGCTCTTGGAATTCATAAATAAGTAAGTGTATAAGTAAACAATGTCATGTACCAGGTACTTTGTAACCCGATTTTTGTCGTGTGCTTATTTAAATTAAAAACCGAGAGATGACCTCTGATTTTAAGACTTATGTTCTTATTTTCAGATAACAAATTATTATTGAAAATAAAGAAACAATGGCAGTAATATTTTGAAGAAGAGGGAGGCAATAAATTTTGATTAGATGATGATGATGATACTATGAGCGGCTCCAGGACTGCAAAAACTTTTAAGAAAACCTGAAACAGAAGTCTAATAAAAACATAGCCAAAGCAAATGTAGTTTTGTTTTATTTCTTTGATTCTATTGTAATTTAAACTTTATTCTTTATTTTTTTATAAATGCAATGTTTTTAAATACCTTCAGTATTATTAAATCACCAGGGATATGAAAAAGAAAGAATAAGATAAGGTTTAAATTCAATAAGTTATTAATAATAATATCCCATAAACAGTGGGTGATGAAGATAGCTCAAAGCGGGTGCTTTGTGCCATCTTATTAGTGGTTCTGTAAGTGATGCTGAGTGTACTTATTTGCTGGCTGTGGGAGAGTGGGAGTCCCTTGTAGATGATTATGTTTTTGAGCCCTTTGGGGTTGAGACTTTAGGATCATGTGGTCCGAGTGCTCGTGCACTCTATAAAGATCTTGCAAAGAGACTGATCGAGGCCTCTTGCGACCAAGGGGACTGGTCTATTCTTTTGGGAAGAGGATTAGCATTTCGAATAATTCATTGCAAGGATGGAGGAGGATTACATAAACCTAACTTCATTGTAATACTAATATAAAACAAGATAAATAATTAGAAAAATGTGTATTAATTAAATAGGTCATTATAATAAAGTTTTGATTTATATCAAAACCTATGGTTGCTGAATCATCAATTCTACTTCAACCTCAGGTAAGGAAATATCCTCTTCCACCAGCCCATCCAAACGCGCCAGGATAGTAATATGTAGAACTGAACATGCTACAACAACTGGACAAACTCTTTGTCATTCGTCATTGTACTAATTCCCTTGCAGGGTAGGTAAAGAGAACAAAGAGCCATAAGGCACGATTCTTACACTCCTCATTCGCTTCTTTGACTTTCATAACTCTTTTCAGCCATGCGCGTCGATTTTTAAGGCTTCTAACATCACATTCCTCCAGAACACGTTATATTTGGTCTTGGCCATCCACGACCCCTACATCCATGCGATTTTGCATTGTAGGTATATTTGCATACACAATCATGCATCATCCACTTTTTCTACATGTCCAAACCATCGGAGCATACCTTTTCTTACTTTTACACCGACTCCCTCTTTCAATCCAACTACCTTCCTTACAACATTGTTTTCGACGCGGTCAGCGCACTCCGCAGATTTTTCGCAGTGTCCTCATATTTACTTTCATGCGCACTCTGCAATACCCAACTCTCGCTTCCATAAACTAGCGTTGGGATCAGTACAGTACAGTACAGTACCGCATTGTAGATTGCAAGCTGGGCTTTTCTGCCTCACACTTGTTTTCCCATCAGAAATTAATGATATCTAATGGCCACATAGACATTATTAATAGTTTTTCTTCGATTTAAAGAAAGTATACTTAGTTTAAGAGACCGCACAACCACTCTTAAATGTAAGTTCTGCTCACTTAGGTTTGACAGATGATTTGACAGATAAATAAAGTTGAGTAGCGTTTCGGTATACGAATTTTGTTCTGAGTGGTGTTTATGTGCCAGTTAGTTTGAGTTGCATTTAAATTTATCAGATGCTCAAATTTGACGTATTCTGTCTAATTTGACAGCTACTTAAACGTTTAGGTAGCGCTTATATATTTGAGTGGCAGTTCAGTATTCGGGCTTTAAACATCTAACTCAAACCTAGATAATTAATCTGTTGTATCGAGGCACAGTTGCGGCTGCGTACGCCTTCGTGTATCAAAAAACGTGAATTTACAAATAATATTATTCATCTCGGAACACAGTTCTGCCTTATTTTTAATTTATAATTACTAATTTATGTATGTAAGAAAAGAGACAATTGGTGCAAAATAAAATTGTTTAAAAACTATTACCCACTTTAATAAAATTGTATTAGAAAGTCTGACCCCATGAATATGAATGCGTTATATGTATTATTATAAGTATTTTATTTACATAATGCTGATTTGAGTAAATACCGTACACCATGAACGGTAATGGTATGTATGTGGTGTCCAGTCCATGTGAGCCTATATGGCATTCGAGCTAGATCTCTACAAACCAACCAACCAACTCCTAGCCAGGGTTTCGAATGTTAACGATACGGTATATCCAGAAATTAAATCTATGTTATTACATAGCAAATTAGTGTCCCCCCCCCCCCACACACTAATTTGCTAATTTGCTTCTTCTGGTTTCGAATCTGGGTAATAATTATCGATGATTGAATATCAGATAAAGGCGTGAAGGAGACTTGGGTAATTAATTTTGCGTTTGGAGAATATGCAATATGGTCATGCAAATGGTCCAGTTCTTTTCTAAGTACCTACTCAAGTAACGTAGGTTCTTAACCTGGTACCTATAAATATGATAGCACTCAGACAGTTCTGCGATGAGTAACTGTACCTATAACTAAAACTACGACTGTATTAACATGCGCCATTGTTTTCATGACTAAGAGATTGTCAATATGGATGACAACAAAATATGACGTCACGATCTGTTTTTGCATACTTGCAGAACATATTTATTGTACTCTAATTACATATTAATTATTATTGTATCAAAAAAGTTTTAATTATTATTCATATTATATGTTGTGTCAGTGGTCTGGAGGTCGATTACCCCGCTTTTGAATAAAAAAGTCGTGGGTGTAAAATCCAGACTCACAGCAATGACTTATCGGGATTCTTCTCGGAAGTCATAAATATCGATGACTGACAACATTGTGCCCGGTGTATGTAGGTTCCGCCACCTAATCCATTTCAAATTTGAAATCCATTTGAAAATTTGACGAGTTGTGTCTTAATTTAATAGCCGCTGCCTACGTTTTACACGAAACCTCTACGTATTAGTACCAGCTCGAGTTTCTTATTATTAGTAATCGAATTTAAAAATATAACATAAGAATAAAAACATTACTAATATTGAATACAATTGTTGATACTTCGAGGCGAACGAACCGTGAAATATGAAATCTTATTGTTTAAAATACTTAATTGTATTGTTTACGTAAACATATTTTTAAATTTAATTAATCCTTCAAAAATATCATAATTTAATTGAAATTAAAGTCAAAATTAATTGCCAGACATGCAATTAATTTTGAGAATTAATTGATGAAAAGTTGCACTATTGTTTTAGAACCGGTTTTAATGATTGTAATATAAAAAACCTACAGCAAAGTTAGATTAGATGTTATTATACCTTATTTAAACGACAATTAAAACACTCGTGTACCATTTATATTTTGTGTATCTACCAATGTGTGTTTTGTGTACAAGCGTGTTTGTATACACACGTTTTTCACTAGGTCAAAATTCTTGAGATATTATGACCCAACTATAAAAGAGAAATTATCACAAAAATTTTAGTGTTCTTCAAATGGAAATACTTCTCGAAATCTTACATCTATATAATATATAAAATTCTTCTGTCACAGTGTTTGTCCTCGAACTCCTCCAAAACGGCTGGACCGATTTTAATGAAATTTGGTATACATATTCGTTAGGTCTGCTAATAGGTTTTTATCTATTTTTCATCCCCCTAAATCACAAGGGTCAAATCACAAATCACCCCTCAATATTTTTTTTTAATTTTTCGACATATTTCTGTTTCTTTTTTTTTATAAAACGGGATACAAAAATACATACAATCCTAAATTTTTAACCCCCTACGATCGACCCCTATTTTTTAAATTTTATTTTTCGGCAAGACAACGTTTGCCGGGTCAGCTAGTTTATACATAAATTAACACCTGTAGCCCGTAAGGGTAGGCAGAGACTTAGGCTTTCCACAAACTACAAGACTAACACACTTCTTTTATCTCATCCACAAACATACATCTCGTCATGCATTCGCATCGGTTTAGGATGCTTCGCATTTTTACTTTTTTAAGTAGACCATTTATTTGTTTGTGGTAGCTTCATTTGAGTTCCTCCTGAATTTGCCACTCACATTCGCTTCATAGACTCTTTCAAGTCAGTTGGTATTCATCCATTCTTGCAACATGACCAAACCATCTTAACATACTTCTCTCCACTATCCTTCAACTTGCATTTCTCGAATTTTGGAGTAATTGATTTGAGGCTGTGTTTTATATTTATATTATTTATACTAATATACAATATAAAGTGATAATAGAGTTAAGTATTGTTGTTGTGAATGGTGTCATTGACAATTGGAAGTGTCGGCAAATGGCGTGACAAAGACAACCTTCACGCTGTGTGGTGACGTCGTCACAGAACAAAAATATTAAGAGAAAAACAACCGTACTGCCAGTTTTTTTTTGTGAGATTCTACTACGTACAGTAAAAAGTTGTTATCTATAGAAATAAATACATTTGGGTGTGTTTCTTATATTTTGTACTCCTATTTTACTAAATCTTAACATTGGTAGAGGCATGCAGCTCGATACATGAATGGATTTAATAATATTTATCACTTGTAACTTCCGAAAAAGAACCCGGAAAAACCTTTAGAGTATAACCGGATTTCGGTATGACCGGAATTCAAGACAATTGGGAAAAATGCTACCGCGGCAAGTAATAAAGTAAAAAATAATTCATATAAGTGGTGGAGCCAGGCAGTTCGCTGCATAAATGGGCCGGCTCGATCGGTGAAATACCACGACCTCTCAGAAGATCGACGTAAAGTGGCTCATGCCGCGTTTCGTGCGGTGAGAGAGGTACCCGGAGGCCCACTCCTCATCCCCATCCTTTCCTATCCTACTCCCTTAAAGGTCGCCAACGCAACGGTAACACTATATGTGGTGTTGCCATGCATCCATCGACCCATCCATGGGCCGAGTAGGTTGTTTACCATCAGGTGACACGCTTGCTCGTTTGCCCTCCTAACCCATAAAAAAAAATATATATGCTAGGTTACTTATCTTTACTAACATTGACTTATATTAATTCCAAGCATGTCTTCGCAGATCACTAACCAAATAAAAATGTGCCGCTTTACTTTGTTTCTTTTTAAGAGCTGAATCGGCAAAATAAAATACTTAGTCATTGTATGGTACCTACTTATATAATTGAGTTACCAATTTACAAGTTCATTACTTCCTTATGTACGTAAGTTATTATCGATAATTATGCGGGCTATATCCGGGCATAATGAAACAAATACTTAATATGAGTACTGAGTACCGCTGAGGATTGATACCGATCGCAGTACGTACTGTTTTTATGGGATATGCCTGCAAACGAGCAAGTGGTGCGATGCCATCCTTTAAGGGAGTAGGAGGAAATGGAAAAGGAAAAGGAAGGGGAAAGTAGATCGGGCCTCCGGATACTTCTCTCACCGAACTAAACGCAACACAAGGCACTTCACGCTGATATTGCGAGAGGTCGTGGTATTTCACCGGTCGAGCTAGCCCATTCACGCAGCGAACTGCAAGACTCTACCACAGTTTCTCTCTACATTTACTCTACTATTTAAATTTCTGGATTACATTTCCTTTATATTTTACCTTCAGCTTTTAATTTTTATCATGCTATACCAGTATAGTAAGATATTCTGGTATCGTAGGATACAAACTATAATGTTAAATATATATCCAGTCTGCAATACAGATCTAATAAGAAGGTTGAAAAGGGCAAAGCCTTTTGAATTAGTTTATTAAACTGCAAGTGATTGTGCAGTGAGTGCTAACTGTAAATCAAAACAATGCGACTTCCCCATAATACAGACAATAAGAAAGTTGTTAATAGACACATTCTTAGTTTTACTCAACGTATCAAATTATGTTAATATTTAAATATACTATTAGATTTAAAAGGTTAGATTGTAATATGAATGAGTTATCTAGCAAACCAGAGATACTTCATTTAAAGAAAAAAAAAACCCGGTCTAGAGAAAAATGCCTCTCCGACTTGTTGTCATAAGAGACGACCTAGAAATTTGTCATGATTAGGAACAACTCTTATCTCGTATCACAAGTTACTATAGAAGGTTGGTTTAGCACGCTAACTTCTATATCTGAGATCTACACTTCGTGTCTTGGTCCACATTTTTTAAATTCTTGAAGTGATATTGATATTTTTCACTTAATTGCAGAGATAATAATCCAGCGTGACGATACATAAAAGTCTTTGCCTACACCTACAGTTAAGGCTGTGAAATTACATAATATTGAATCATCAGTGGAAATAGAACCTGCATACTTGGAGTGAATTGGTTATATTGATCAATAATATATGCAAATCATTCATCAGGCTTGGCTCATTACTCAGAGACAACATGCACTATTTATTTGTACCAATACTAAAATATTACCAAATCATCATCATCATTCATCATTAGCCTTTTGAGGTCCACTGCTGGACATAGGCCTCCCCCATAGAACGCCACAACTGCCGGTCCGCTCAATCATTGGGGGGTTTTTGCCATAATCGCCACGCTTGGCAGGCGGGTTGGCGATCGCAGTAGGCTGTATTTTCTTGAGAGAGAATGCTGTTGCCCATTCTTCTAGCTTTTCCCTTAGTCGCCTTTTACGACACCCACGGGAAGAGATGGGGTGGCGGTATTTTAAGCCGGCGCCACACGGCAAAAATATTACCAAAAATGACACCGAAAATTATCAAAAATGGATGATGTAAGATTGATTAAGCAGATACACAATGCGAAAGCGGATGCATGTAGGAGTCGAGGACGGCCAAGACACACATTCCATGACCAAATAGAACGTGTTCTGAAGGAAGGTGATGTTAGGAGCCCTAAAAAATCAACGATTTTTATGAAATTGAAAATTTGGTGTGAAGTTATGTATGTATGTATTACCAAAAACATTTATTTATAGACATGAGTATTTTGGAACGTGTTATTTTTATTAGCGGTTTTATTTTTCAACAACAACTCGACATATTCTTTATGTAAATAAGCGCTGTATATAAATGTATGTTATTAAACTATTAGCGTATTAGTGATACTAGTGATATGACCATCACACTTTAACATGTGAAAAGATATTTAATAGTCATAATTTATGTTACAATAATAGGGTACATGAATATTATGTTGATTATTTACAAATTGTCAAGTCATAGTTTACCTAAATGTTACATAATTTTTTCTAATGACAATTGAAATATTGGTAATATTAAAATTGTAATCAGCGTCATCACAAAAGCACAATATGGTGTTTGCGCGTGGATTACTAAGCTTTTAGAACCAACCAGCACGAGCTGACTTCTCGTACCTCATTATGAGCTATGCGATTTGTTAATGTTTTTTTATGAGATAGGAGGGCAAATTAGCAGACGTGACACCTGATGGTAAGTGTCCAGCGCCGCCCATGAACACCTGCAACACATATAGTGTTACAGTTGCGTTGCCGACCTTTAAGGGAGTAGGATAGGAGAGGATGGGGAAAGTGGGTGGGCCTCAGTGGGTTACCTCTCTCACCGAACGAAACGCGGCATGAGCCACTTTGGTATGGTTGGAAATACCACGGTATTTCACCGGTCGAGCCGGACCATTTATGCAGCGAACTGCTTGGCTCTATCACTGTTGAATTGCGTGCCAAAGAAATTTGAGCGACATGTGAATAACAGAATGAAAGGATTAAGGAAATGGCGACAGATCTCAAATACATCATACACGAATGTTCCAAAAATTGAAGAAGAAAATCTATAAATTGGTTGTTAGAATTGTTGTATTCTATGAATCTGAATGTTGGTCAGCGAGAGAAGCAGATAAAATGAGAAGAATAAGCGGATAGTGACTAAAAAGCGAATGACAAGAAAAGATTTACTATATTCACGGACAAAAATTAGAAGTTATGAGGAGGGAAGAAAGTAATGTTACTAGTAGAGTTATTAGAACAAATGTGGATAGCAAAATAGAAATGGATAGATTGTGCATGAGCAAATATGAGTGTGAAGGAGACGATGTGTGGTAAAAGAGATTGGAAATATTTTCGTAGCATATTGTTACTTTTAGTCTGATAGATTAATCAGAATAAAATAACAACAGGCTACTACTAAGGGGCCGTCCATTAATCACGTGATGCTTTTTTCATCATTTTTGACCCCCCCCCCCTTCCCCCATGGTGATACGTGGTGACATTTAATACTAACCCCCCCCCCATCCAACATCACGTGTAATTTTAGTACATACAAAGAATCTTAAAGTTTTTAAGATAATTATTTTTAATTCATCATCATTGGTCGGGCTGCTTCTGAATCAGAAAGTCGTGAGATCGCTTCTGGGCTCACACCAAACTATTTTATTCTAATAATAAGGTGGAAAAAATAAATATACGTCATATCTTACTACACCCCGCTCGTGATATTTCGTGATTTTTGTTAGACCCCTTCCCCTCTTTCTAACCTCACGTGATTAATGGACGGCCCCTAGTGCGCCTTATCTAAAATTTGATATTAGTTAGTCAAAGTCAAAGAACTAAGCTTTATTTTCGTAATTCTTCACAGACACTTAAAAATAGTCAATGTACAAAAATTTTATTTATTATTTAAAATGAAATTCTTAAACACGAGCGCTTGAGGAAAGTGCCTCCGTGAAACATGAAAACAAGGACGCACGGCAGGAGCAGCCCGACTCCGAGTGTAGGGGCTATCATGAGAAGAATTGGGCAAATTATTTTTTGTTAGGGTTAAAATTTAAAAACTAAATAAGAACCACTTCCTGTTGTTGAAATTTGTTAATATCTATAATGGATAAGTTTGGACTTGATAGATTTATGTGAGCCTACTCTCTGATGTTTGTAGGTATAATGAATCGTCATTAGTTTACTATCCCATCAACAGATGGAGATAGCAAACTATTTAAATATTATATCAATTTAAAACTAGCGTTAATTAACCAAATATAGACCTTGTATTTTGTGTTTCAGAAAGCTGTTTACAATTGTTGGAATTTGGAATCAATCGGTTTATTATTTTATATGAACGCAAGTCGAAATTATTGCTATACAATTATCATTAATTATTAATCTATATTGATGAAACGTCATTTAAATATATTACTAATTAAAAAACAATAAATATTTTGTTCAAGGATAGACATATAAATACTGTGTGTATAATTTAATAATACACTCGTCAATATTAAATAGCATAAATATAATTGTCAGTACATACAGATTTAATTTTTGTAACTTCACGTCTTTCTATAAAAAGGTGAAGGCAGTAACAATTAATTATGCCTGCGTACCTGGTGGTGGAACCATTTGCCATTTATCGATCACAATTTCGTCAGTTAGTTAGAACTTCGAATTCAGAACTGGTGTGCTCAACCTCCTGAGCACAGAAACCCCAGAATTTTTTAAATATTTTCATCAAATGGTATAAATCTTACTAATATTTTGGATGCAATTTCCACAGTGCCATCTTGTTCATTGCTAAGATTGAAAAGTAAACCAAATAACCGATATAATTATTTTTATAGATTCATAAGTTGTAGAAAACATACGAACACCCATGGTTCTTTACACAATTGTTATACTTCGACAGTGATCGAACCTGTCGACCTCTGTTCAGCAGCCGGTACACCATGAACTCGTTGTAAAAAAAGTTTGACAAAACCATTGAGTGATTGGGCAGACTATATTTTTAATTTTATATTATTTATATGTCCTAGATATTCATTCAAAAGTATACAGAACATATCTGGCGTTGAATAAAACACAAGTATAATTAATATTCACTCTTCAAACAAGGCGTAGTAAGTTACAATACTTACGTACTCTCACTTTCGATACTCACATTACAAACCGGTCAAGCAAGGCTACACGTAGTATCGGAGTAAAACAAACTCAGTCATACACGAAGTATTGCTCCACGGTGCAATAATTTCACTCAACACAAATGCGAGTTCACATTAATATCAGCACAATATATTCACACGTAACATTAAAAGTACTTGTTTTTGTTATGATAACTGTAAATAAGTCAATAGGCTTGTTGCGTTTCTTATTTTCCCCATAAAGTTATATATTTTTAATGAAATACAATTCTTTAGTCAATAATATAGTTTAAATATCACTTTTAATGTAGTTTACTTTGAAATTTTTCGTGTTATATTTCCCGCGATGTGAATACACGGGCATCCGCGGTGAAGAGTTGTTCGAGACTGAATGAGACGCTCAAGTTGCTGACTGCTGCAGGCTGTGTTGCTTATTGCTTAAATGCTAGTTGATATGTTCAATCGTTATCTCGTTCACTGGAGTTAACCGGTCACTGTTCGTGAACGGTTAACTCCATTGAATTGTATGTATATAGGTTTCCTACTTCGTTGGATTAACTCATGTTAACTCATTTATATTATGTTTCTTGCTAACTATAGCCAACTTGTTTGACAATTTCGTGTCTTAGCCAATATAGTTATGAAGATTGTTCATTTAAAGTTTAAAGTATAGTAACGCAGATTAAGACTGATTTAACTATTATGAAGCTCCGAACAAACATATTTTTTTACCACATTTTATAAGACAAAATAGTCTACGCTTCTTAAATTATCATTTACTTAAAATTTCGTGCTGTAAGTATATTTAAGATAGCTACCATAATTTTAGATATATGCACTATTTAACTTAATTTTAAGAATTGTAGAAAGTAGTAGAAGAAATTCTCAATTTTCAACTTGCAGGCTGTTCGCTCTAAAGCCGATAGATGTCGCCATTATAAAAACCGCTTTGGCGTCATAAAAGCCTCACAATTTAGTGATTGTGAAATCACAACTGTTTCAATTTATAAAATACTAGCTGACCCGGCGAACTTTGTTCCGCATGTAAAGTCATAACTGCTGTCCCGCTATGTTAATACTGCAATATCTTTGAAAATATTTGTTTAAATTGCATGTTGTAAAGGGCCAGGATCATCTATATTACATACACAATCTATTTAAGACACTTAATTGAATGAAAATTAATACTGTAATGTTTAAAATCGCTTCGTCAATAGGCCATTGTTTCTCGTAAAAAGTAAAAAAATAAAAATGGTCATTGTGGGTTATCCCTAAGAGATTGACATATGCTCTCGCGGACCTTGTAGACCTTTTAAAGGTGTACAATAATATAGTACGTTGTTTTGATTTATCACTTAGGGTTCAGGCAGCGTTTGCGATTAAAGTTCTAAATCTTGAAATTATCACTTTTTTTTTTACTATAAATTAAATGAATTGATACATGAATTAAAGATCAAAACCACTCCGTTGACACCCTCTAACTATTAAAAAAACCGTATCAAAATCCGTTGCGTAGTTTTAAAGATATGCGCATATAAGGGGACAGACAGCGGAAAGTGAGTTTGTTATATTATACTATACTATGTAATGATGACAAAGTCTACTATAAAATATACTATATATTATAGTCGCATGCGCTATTTGTTACAGAAGAACACTGATCAATAATTGGTTGTTTTAATTTTAATTCATACTTTATAATAAGTTGAAATTAGGAAATGATATTAAAATGTAACAAAATTACCTTTAAATACCGTAATGTATAATTCTAACAATTTTGCTTAGTCATTTATTCAAGTCCAATATTGTTTCCGTATTGTCATGTAACCATAAAACTCAAGTGACTAATTGCTAAATTCACCCTATATCATTTGAAATTAAACTAATTATATCTATACTTCTATACTTTTTACTTAATATTATAAATGCGAATGTAAGTTTGTTTGTTACGCTTTCACGCAAAAACTACTGAACCGATCATCATGAAACTTTGTACATATACTCTTGAAGGTATTAGAAATAACATAGGGTACTTTATATTAAAAAAAAATTTTTTTACGAAAGATAAAACAATTGTTTGTCAAAAAATCATCAAATTTAGCTACTTCAGTAATGAAGTTTTACAGTATTCGTAAATTAGATAACATAACGTAACTTCACACCTTTTTCTATCCGAAGGTGTAGGCAGCGGCTGTTATGCCTCGCGAGGGACGGTATTACAGTATTCAGGGTTGATACTTATACTTAACTTTACTTTTACTTATACTTATAATATACTTAATATTATAAATGCGAATGTAAGTTTATTTGTTACGCTTTCACGCAAAAACTACTGAACCGATCATCATGAAACTTTGTACATATACTCTTGAAGGTATTAGAAGTAACATAGGGTACTTTATATTAAAAAAAAAATTTTTTTTAAGAAAGATAAAACAATTGTTTGTCAAAAAATCGTCAAATTTAGCTACTTCAGTAATGAAGTTTTACAGTATTCGTAAATTAGATAACATAACGTAACTTCACACCTTTTTCTATCCGAAGGTGTAGGCAGCGGCTGTTATGCCTCGCGAGGGACGGTATTACAGTATTCAGGGTTGATACTTATACTTAACTTTACTTATCTATATCTATACTTTAATATTATAAATGCGAATGTAAGTTTGTTTGTTACGCTTTCACGGGATAACTACTCAACAGATCATCATGAATCTTTGTACACATATTCTTGGGGGTATTAGAAGTAATATAGGATACTTTCTTTTTTCTTATTTCTCTCTTTAATTAACATATATTTGCACCCTAAGGAGAAATTTATAATATAGTCTACAAAAATATCCTACATTAATACTCTGCATTTATCTATACATATAATAAAATTGTAGAAAAGTCAAAACTGTACATTGAATATTTTTTAAAAAGAATACTTGGTGTGTGATCTGCAATCGATACCGAAGCCAAAAATATACTTTTTAGAATTTTTGTCTGTTTGTCTGTTTGTCTGTTTGTCTGTTTGTCTGTTTGTCTGTTTGTCTGTATGTATGTCCGGGATAAACTCAAAAAGTACTGCATGGATTTACTTCAAATTTGGCACGAAAATTATTAAGAAGTCGGGTCAACATATAGGCTACATATTATCACGCTATCACCTACGAGGAACGAGCAGTGAACCTTTATTTCTTCAATGTATTCTGTAGCAACGTGTAATCTAACGACGCATATTTGTATGTTGTTATGGTGTTATTATGTTAATAACCATGCTTTAATCTATACATATAATAATAATAATAATATAATATAAGTTAGCTTCACATTTTAATTAACTTATGCCGTTAAACATAACAGACAATTTTAAAACAGTGCCATCTATGAGATTTGATTTGAAACATTAAGTTGAATTACACGTGTAAGCACTTTTTGGTTTTAGATATAAATAAATCTTTGAGATTTTAAAAACATCAAGTCGAATTACATGTTTAAACACTTTTTGAATATAAATAATTGAAATTTCATCATGCGCTTGCGGTCAATAGATGTTTTTAAGAGTCATAGATGGAGTTGTGCATTTTCTTCTTTAAAATTGTATCGTTAATTCTTTTCAGAGATGAGCAAGACAATTAAAAAAATGTATTTGTATATGCTAAAAACTGTTAATATTTTTGTTCGGTATTTATTGGTGTAATGATTGCTTCGTAATTTTATAATTTTACACCATTAAAAAAAAATGTTTCCTATTCGCTAACTAGATGGCGTTGGCGTCGAATCGTCGAGTCGTGCACCAGCGTCGGGTCGATCAAATATATCTGCAAATACGTGAACAAAGGTAGCGATCAGGCGACGTTTGCTTTACAGAACACTGACAGAGACGAGGTGACCAAGTATCAGTCCGGTCGCTACATCAGCACGTCTGAAGCAGTTTGGCGGATACTGGCGTTCTCTATACATGACAGGCATCCTGCCGTCATGCATTTAGACGTCCACCTAGAAAACGGTCAGCGCATATATTTTGATCCCAACAACGTTGCTGAGCGCTTAGAAAATCCGCGCCAAACAACTCTCTTGGCATTTTTCAGGCTCTGCGAAATCGACCAGTTTGCGAGGTTCCTTACGTATGACGAGGTGCCTTCATATTACACGTACGACAAGCAAAGGGGAATATTTAACCGACGTCGAAGAGGAGGTGCTGTCGAAGGTTTTCCGGGAATTTTCAAGGACACCGTATTGGGTAGAGTTTATACCGTGCACCCGAATAATGGCGAATGCTATTTTCTGCGGTTATTACTTCACACGATCCGAGGCCCAACTTCTTTTGCCTTTCTGAGAACATTTGATGGCGTGGAGTATCCCACTTACCGCGCAGCCTGTGTATCACGTCACCTTCTCGACGGTGACCAAAACTGGGATGACACCCTCGCGGAGGCGAGCGTCAGTAACAGCCCCAGCCGTATGCGTCATCTGTTTGCCGTCATCTTGGTGTTTTGTGGAGTCACGAACCCGGTAGCTTTGTGGGAAAAATATCGACATCATCTATCTGAAGATTTTCTACGAGCTTTGAGGCGTGCTACTGGAGACGAAGTCGAAGTAACTGATGAACGCGTGCTGAACACCTGTCTTAGTTCACTTCAAGACGTGGTCATTTCCATCGGCGGCAATCCATTGGTCGAATATGGGTTACCAGCTCCCCAATCATCACCGCATCAAGACCGTGGAAATCGAGAGTATAACGCTGAGACAATTTACGATCCGAGCGAAATGACCACCATACGAAATCACCATGTCGCTTTGTTCTCTTCAGAGCAAAAACAAATTTATGACACTGTTCTTAAAAGCGTTGGGCAAAACCAGGGTAAAATGTTTTTCTTGGATGCTCCTGGTGGAACAGGAAAAACATTTGTTACCACTGGCATACTTGCAGAGGTCAGGAGGCAAGGCAAAATTGCCATTGCTGTAGCGTCGTCGGGAATCGCTGCCACACTGCTTCCGGGTGGCAAGACAGCACATGCCATGTTTAAAATTCCCATCGATTTAGAGAGCACCGAAACGCCTGTTTGTGGTGTGTCACGCAATAGTGATAAGGGACACGTGCTGAAGGATTGCTCTCTGATCGTATGGGATGAGTGTACGATGGCCAATAGAAAAGCAGTTGAGGCCGTGGACAGAACCCTGCAGGACATCCGCAGGAACGAACACTTGATGGGTGGTGTCACAGTTCTATTCAGTGGCGATTTCCGACAAACGCTTCCCGTGGTGACGCGGGGATCGAGGGCTGACGAGGTGAATGCTTCGTTGAAACGATCTTCGCTGTGGTCACGAGTTCGTACGCTGCGCTTGACCATTAATATGAGAGCTCGGCTCGGCGGCAATGCACGTGCTCAAGAATTCTCCGATGTTCTTCTAAGTCTTGGCGAAGGCACTCTACCAGAGGAGAGAGGTGGGCAGGTGGTGCTTCCAGAGTCTCTCGGTAGAGTCGTATCCAGCTTAGAAGAACTCATTCGCTGTGTGTACGGGGACATCAGTCATATACCGCACCAGCAGAATTCTTGGGTATGTGAGCGGGCAATTTTGACGCCCAAAAATGGTCAGGCTGAAGCAATCAACGAATGCATTCTCTCGAAAATTGAGGGGAATGAAGTGGTTTACACCTCTATAAACACTGTCATCGAGCAAGATGATGCCACACATTATCCCGTGGAATTTCTGAACTCTCTGTCAGCAAGTGGACTTCCAGCGCATACTATCAAGCTGAAAGTCGGTGTCCCGATTATGCTTCTTCGGAACCTATCTCCTCCGAAGTTGTGTAACGGGACCCGCCTTAAAGTCATCTCGCTCCACAGACACAGCATTGAGGAGGAAATTCTTACGGGTTGTGGCGTAGGCGAGGCAGTATTTGTACCACGCATTCCCCTCATACCTCATAACTTCCCGTTCCAGTTCAAGCGCGTACAGTTCCCCGTGAGTGTTTGCTTCGCGATGACCATCAATAAGTCGCAGGGGCAGACACTGAGAGCAGCGGGTGTCGACCTCAGGACGAGCTGCTTCTCACACGGGCAGCTGTACGTCGCTTGCTCCCGCGTCACCAGTCCTGACTCTCTTTACATTTTGGCTGCGGAGAGCCAAACCAGCAATGTTGTTTATAGAGAAGTTTTATAAGTATATATTTTTATCCTTTTCTATATTTATATTTTCTTATTCATTATTTTCTACATTTGCTTCAGTCGCAACTTATTACTTAATTCAGCAGAATCACCATAAAGTCATTTATTCAAAGCAGACTGAAAATCAGCACTTTTGAAGTTCAACAATTTTACAAAAGACAGTCTCCCTCTGTTACTGTACTTTCTGTATTTATGAAATGTAAAGAAGTAACGGGTAAATAAATGTTATTTTAAAAGGTATAATCGTAGGTATTTTTGGTGCTGTATAGCGTTCAGGCAGATGACGTCGCGGGCTACAGCTATACTACAAAAATTCCTGTTAAAATGAAAATAAACAATGCGGGCAACAACCATTGCTACCGCAATCTGTACTTATCCTACCAGTTACAATTTCATTTTAGAGGTAATTACTTCTCAACTGTCTATGTAAAAATATAGCTATCTGATCACAAATTCCACGCGTACGAAGTCGCGGGCACAGCTAGTATCATAATAAAATTGTTAAAGTCCAAAATTATTTATTTTTGTTACAGAGAAATATATTTTACCGTTTGTTGTTGCATTTTAATAAAGCATATTGTGAGATTTTTAAACGTCATACCTAATGTACCTAATTTTGAAAATTGATAATCCCAGCTAAGTAAGAAAATAGAGTTATTATATTGATTCAATTCTATGGTAATGATTTTGATACTTATTTATTGGCTTCAATGCGAGCGAAGCCGCGGGTAAAAGCTAGTAGTTCATAAAACCACGTAATTGTTTTTATATTAAAGCAAGCAACAGCAACAGATACAATTCTTCCGGTACTTCTGTAACGTTTTATTCAAAACGTGACTCATCGTTACTAACTTTGTTTTGTTTTTCAACAATATACCTCCAAAGTAATGTTATAGACACAATACACACAGCGCCCTCTAGTTCCAAACTAAACAACTAAAATGCTTGTGTTATGGATAATAGATAATGGATATTCATACATAGTATATAATTTTCTTTTGTAAATACATACTTATAATACGTAGAAAAATACCCAGACGCCATACAAACATTCATGCTTGTCACAAATATTTGTACTCGGGTGGGGATCGAATCCTCGGAACTCGATTCTGTAGTCGTTAGTCTTACCAATGCATGCCTATCTGTAGAAATATAAGATCTTTATGAGACATTCAGTCACGTAGTCATAACAGTTGTAATCTAGGAAAAATCTTATCTAGAGCACTAAATTTATTACCTAAAGTTTAATGATCTATCCATGTACATAAGTTTACTGTGCTCGGAAACGGTTATAACTTTTCGAATATTAATTTGTATTCAGATAAGGTTTTATCATTTAATTAGTTTCAATGTGATCGTTAGTTGATTTATCAACTTCGTAGTTTTACCTTAAAACACTTTATCACAGTTTTTATAGTTTACAGTCGATGTTACAGCTCCCCACTTTTGATACAGGAAGTGCGTTTGATTCAGGTCGAGTCCAATGATTTCTCGGAAGTCTTTTCGGAAGTTATGTGATATAATATCGATAATTTACTATCGCTACTCGCGACTATCCAGATAATGATATAGAATACTTTGTTGGCTACACTAAGTAGAATCTGGCATACGGTGGCATCGTGCCTACGCAAATTTAAAAAATAAGTTACATTAAATCAATGAAAATCAATTTGTTTTTATTACATTTTTATTGATATAATTTTGTACAAATAACGGCGTATAATACATCGGACAGGTCTCACATACAAAACTAAGTCTAGTCAAGCTATTTCACAAGTAGAACTACACAATTACACGTGTCGTTATTGACTTTAACGTTTTTTATAACTTATTTTACAAACATTTTTTTTTGTATCAAAAGCCGTTTTTATTTAGGCAGGTAAATGGCGCAAGGGTTGTATCTGATCACTATGATATTATGTAAAGGGAAAATTGATATTTATTAATATTGATGTAGACAAATGTCTACATCAATATTAATAAATGTGATTAAATGTAAATATGCACTGAAAATAATTTTGAAGATGAAAGAAAATGCTCATACCTTGATGAATGTAAATGTAAAAAATGAATTGAAATGAATTTATGGAACGGATATTTGTAATTTAAACATATTTGTTATTTATAATTCAGTGGTTTTTGTTTTGTAATTGGACTTATTATAATTAAGAGTTCTGTATCAGTAATCCGGTATCATTTTTCCATCATCATAATTAAATTTTTTAGTATATAGACATACGTAAATTTTTCAAACATTGCAAATAACTTTGTAGTAGCTATTATCTAAATATATTTCTTGAAAAAATGCATAAAAACTTGTTGAAAACGTGTAAAATTAATTGTAACTTCAAAACTTTACCGAAGAATAAATGGTAATCCCGAAGATATTAACAAGTACGTAGACAATAATAAATTTACTGTATTGCTTTTATATTAATAAACATTGTACAATTTATTTCTATAATAATCGAATTTAATATTCAACAATCAATTGTTTCATTTGATATAAGTAGGCGTCAAAATTTGAATTTTAATGTCAATAATTACAAATTGAACAGGTGTATTTACTCTCATCATTGTGGTGATACATTTAAATGTACTCGCGATTGGAATTAAATGAAACGAATGCACAATAAAGATATGTAGACTTTATGTAAATAATATCCACACCCTGTGAAACGCTATAATTGACGAAAATTATTGGTGTAAATCAAATCCCGCAATGGGCATTTAGGTTACGTATTAAAGGTTTCTTTACAATCGTTTAATGGTGACAGAACTGTGATAAACAATGGGGACAAAATAGTGTATTTATATGAGATCTAGCGGAAACTTACAATATATAAAAGTAATCGTATTCTATAAGAGTATCGTAATAGATAACTTTACGCTAAATTACTGGACTGGATAGGCAGAGGGAACAGGGTAATAGTATTTTTCAAAATTCAAATTATTAGTTATGTTATATAATTATTAATTATTTTTATATGCATTTGTGGAGTACATTCTCGTAAAGCTAGCTTTACTTAGGCATACTAAACTGTAAGTAGGTAATTTATAACCTTCAAAATATGATATATTCCGTAGAAATATAATTATATCGCTGAACACTATATTCATAGTGCATTTTATCCTGCACACCATTAAAAAATTGTCAAGACACTCAATACATTCGTTTATACATACAAAGCGCGTTAAATCTAATCGATAAATATAATCTATCTCTACATTACGACTAATCGGTGCTGTGTCCAAACTGCAAAGCAACCAGAAAACAATGTAAGTATTTATTCACGATTGGGAACTTTAACATTACTAAAACAATAAAAAAAAATTATAGCTGAATTGTCATATCAGGTACTGAAACTTGTAGTGGACTTTGGTTTCCTTTTATTTCACGTCCTTTATTTTGACTGGTATTTCTAATAATGGAATCAGATATGTAGGTAGGTAGGTTATTAAGTTAAACCCTTTGAATTGGACCACGTATTATGGCAAACTATTGGTAAAGTATAAAAGAGATTTGCTAGGATAATTGTCTAATTTTTCGAGAATAAGCTATGATCATATTGTACTTTAATAATTTTATAGCGCATTAATATTTTCTACCTAGATACATCTCTTAAAAATAAATATTTTAAAGTGATAAATTCTCATGGGTGGGTAAACCGTTTCGTTGGGTAACGCGTAACGGCGCCAGTTTTTCCAGCATTCGTATAAGTCAACGTTAGACTGACCGCAGGTTTTCTCTTTCACACTCAAAGCCAGCGTACTAGCTGTTTTCGAACCGAAGTTATCGATTCTGATGGGCGTCTCGGGACGCATACGTTTTTATTAGTTCAGACTTATAACATATATATTTAGTGACGGACAACCGAGCTTAATTTAGATAACTTATAATTTCTTTATAATATTAAAATCTCTTTGGTAACGACCATTTTATTTTAATAACACGCAACATGAATGCAGTATTATTATTTATTTACTAATGGGAGTTAATAAAGATCACCCATTTGTCGCTTTATAGCTTCATAGAAAAGTCCCCGTAGTGAAAAAAAAAGCTTAGTTAACATTAAATATAATATCTATTGTATTTCTACTTACAAATGTTCTAAAATACGTTCATATTATAAAAAAAAATCCAATATACAAATGCTATGTATGATGTATACTTATTGATCTAATATATAAAATACATTTAGCTTATGTCATAACGAATTGTGTTTAGCTATTATAAAATGAATAGTTTTAAAAAATTATACAGCGTGCAAACCACTCGTACGACTAAAATTTATTTTAATTACAAATAGTTTTTTTTTTAATATTTACTAGATAGTAAAGCACTTTGAAAAGTTTTTCCATTGTGAATGGAAACAAAAATAATCGAAAGTTTAATGAAATTGAAGAACACCCGCAGCTGGCTTAATCTAAATTGACTAGAGTTTTTTTTTAGAATTATTTTTGTTAATCTTGTATTGAACAGGTAAAAAAAAAACATTATCTAGGAAACAATCTTACTTGTATAAATGTTCAATTTTATTAATTTGTATTTTACATGTTTTTTTTTGTCCGTGGAAATTGTAAAAGAATAAAAAAATGACATAAAAGTTTGTAGAATAAATAATTTATTCAATACATTTTTAAAAATTATTTCTCTTATCAGATGTAAATATAATAAAGCCAAACAATTATAATCTTTTATAATCTTTGATTCATGTCTTTGGCTGAGAAGAGGTGACGTGGGTTACCTGAAACATTCTGTTATAGATTGTTTACCAAATTTAAAATAATATAGCTTTATCAACAAAAATCACAGTATTAAAATTAAAATTTAATAAATAAGTTCTTTGAGTGATCGAAACTAGTGAGTTATATAGTTTAGTTTTATTGCCTCCGATATTTATTAAACTGATATGTATGCGGAGTTTCGTAGATACAAATAAAGCCTATTCATTTAAAAAGAAAACAAAATACAAACTTTGACATTATCACAGGCGGCCGTTTCATTTACAATTTTAAATGAACTTTGGTGATCAATTTAAATGAACGGTCGTGTGTAGTTATAACAATTTTGATTCACTTAAATGAACGGTGGTTCATTTAAATGAATTGGCATGTCTTATGGTGCGCATCGGCCTACGTTATTTGTAATGGTGTGAGGGAGTTTAGAAAGAGATAGGGGTATGTCGAAGTCTCCGCTGAGAGATATTTGTGAGACACAACCGACGAGACCGCTTTTGTATCTACCTTGTGTGTTCATTTCTATTGATGGCAGTCCACCTGAAATATTAATATTAATTAGTACTAAATAATTTAATAATGTATTTAATAAAATTTATGGCGTAAAAACACATTGCTTCGAATTTGAAGTCAGGCGTCAAAATGTATGTATTATGTATGTATCACTGCTTATATATTATGCACTGCGACAGTTGCATTTCAAGTTTTGTGTTAAGAATGAACGGACAAGTTTATATAAATTGGTAGTTGAAAATATAGAAGCACACTCGTATACCTTCAGTAAAATCACCAATGTTTAAAACACAAATATTTTCTCCGGTCTCCGGTTCTCCGGTCCGAGTGAAACCACTTATTTTATACGAAGATTTATTTCAAACCCTTCAAAAATATAGTAGAAATAATTCCAAAAATCTGATGAAGAGATTTGTATACAGACCTATAATATTTATAGGTCAGTATCCGTCAGTCTAGTTCGCTACTGTGTTACTATAAGTTTAAGTGTTAAAATAATAGATCTTACCTATATAAAGTCCGTTATCAGTATTGAGTTGTTTAAGTTTTCCCGGCGACACTTTACCGACGGAGCCCAAACCATCTACTTCTAGTACACCTGCTTGTCTGTTTCTGCAATTTAAAAAAAAAGATTATTCACTATATATCACTACTATAATATATATCACTTGGGCAGAGATAATTACAGAATACTTAGTAATAATATCTCATATCAAATAATGGAACCTTTTTTACAGACATTAGAATTATATTAAAGTTAGAAATCAAAAATAAAGAAAAACAACCTTTAATGTTTTGTTATTCCCTTCTAACTGTCCACATATTAACACATATTCCACATATTTATTTTTAAACTTATTTAAGCATTCATATGCCGACTTTGGCAAATTTTGGAGAAACTTAAAAATAAATTGTCACTATTTTGTAAATACCCAAAATTTTATTTGTGAATAAATAAATGATTGATTGATAATGCTCATATATTATTAATTAAATGTATGTTTTATTATATTACAATATTTATGGGTAATTAAACTGCAGTTTTGTAAAATATATTAATGTGAGGCTGAGTGAAATAGTTTTTCTGCGTCAGAGATTTTAATATGATGTAAAGAATTAATAGTGATAAAAATAAATGAATGAACAAGAAAGTATCTTCCTTTATATTCGTAATTGGGTATTAATTTATGTAAAGAGTTGTATAAATCCTGGATTCACCTGGTCGCTCGTGCCCTGTGCCAGAGTCCATCGTCCACCTTGGTGTGATTGGCTATGATCATAACTTCACCGCTGCCCAGATCGTACCTAAACAATTAACATACATCTTTTACAATATACATTTAACAAATATACAAACATAACATAACTTCACGCCTTTTTCAACAGAAGGTAAAGGCAGTGGCTGTTAAGGCTCGAGTCGCCGTTATGTTTACGTCCCAAATGGAATAGGTGGCGAATCATCGATATTTATCGCACATCCGAAAAGAATTTCGAAAAAACATTGGTGTGATCCAGGAATCTAACCCACAACTTTTTGATTCAGAAGCTGGATTCATAAAAACATGCTTTTTCGCCTTTAAAAACCTGTAGAGCTACAGGAGTGTATAGCTAGCTACACATCCGGTTATCACATGCGACTTCAAAAATGAATTCATACAAGCGATTTGTGACTAGGCGGCTTCGAACCCAGCAGAAGTTGTTGTGCTTAATGACCACGATGTCTACAAGTAGAAAACCGTATAAGAAATATAAGTAAAGACGAATAATTCTTACCTGAAAACAAGCACAGAATTCTGAATGGCGAGAGAGAGGAAATCCGGTTGAGAATGGCCACCCCCAGTCCACAGAAGTAGACCGTGTGACATTACTGAACGGAACCGAATGTTAATGTCTAAGGAATATGACACCAGCCTGTAACAAACACATACAAATATAAAAAGTTGGAGTGTCTGTTTGGTTATTTCATTGCATTTCAGACGTGGATTCAACTAACACGGCAGCAAACACTCATAGGATCATAGAAGCTGTGAATTGGATAAACAGTGGAACAGCAATGCAATTTGGTACATGAGTGGGCCGACGCGACTGTTATAATATGAACTTTGAGAAAATCGACGTAAAATGGCTTATGCCACGTTTCGTTCAGCGAGAGAGGTATCCGGAGTCCCACTCACTTCCCTTGCCTTCCCTATCACATCTTAAAGGATAGCAACGCAGCTGTGACCCTGTCAGTGTTGCAAATGGCTGCGGGCGAAGCTAGTCACTTACCCTCAGGTGACACGCTTGCACGTTTGCCTTCTTTTCCCGTTAAAAATGACATACCGTTTTATAGTCTCGCCATCGTCAATGTGTATGAAGCTGTCTGTCCCGCTGAAGCTCGGGTACGTGTTCATGTCGCTCCAGTTCAATTCGTTGTCCCTCAAATATTTTACTTGCATGTAGGTCTGTCCGTCATACGGCGGCTCTTCTGTTTCCACCTATGAATTGAAATATTATTTGGCTGAGTTTTTAATGAAAGAAAATTTAAAAATCTTGATTCAAATATAATAGGCAGAATTGGGAAAAAATACAGGGATCCCGATCGAGATCTTTAAATTTAGGTTAGGTTAGCGAATAACATATTTAATGTCTTATTTATGTGGTGTCTAATTTTACAGGTCTAATCTGAAGCGAGAAGATACAAGAAAATTAAGCTTGCGTGGTATGGACTATGGACATAGGATGAAAAGGAATAATACGCTTCCCGCAAAATCAATGATAACTTTGGACGTGGAAATATGAGAAGAAGAGATAAGATATCATCGGTTCAGGCTCAGCCCTCGTACTTGCAGAAATGGCTAAACTTGAAGTTATTGCAGCGATAGCTGTTTGTTTACTAAATGTTATCAATTATATATGAATGGATAGTGTGAATCATTATGGTGTGGAAAAAGCGAATTATTTGGATGTATCAAAACCGATGACCTATTGCGCAGATTATTTTTGATCGGCAACATTTGAGGAAGATACTGAGATAATATTTTTAAAACGTACTTCATTATGTCTTTCCAAATTTTCTGTCAGATACTGATGTTTCTTAACATAATATTTATTTCTCTTATATTTGTCTGTGTGTATGTGTGGCTTCTTTATCTTCTTGTGATATTTCAGTTTCAATCCCTTTTTAGGTACTATAGAGTGCTGTATCGCATTTCCGGTGAGGTTCTGAGGGTACACTGGCATCGGCTCCAGGATTTCTTTGCACTGATTTTTGTTTCTGAAACGAGCATAAGTGATATTTACTAGTGATATTTACACGGCTTAAAAAATCTTAAAGTAAATAGTAAAAAAATAAAGGCCTCGACACTTATAATGAAGTGTTTTTGTCCCATAGAATAAGCAAGAAGAGTTTATTCTACAATTTTCCAAGTATTTAAATTTTGATTATATAACTGGAGTCAAAGCCTGGGAGCCTCCAATTAAAGTCCAAGCGTTAAGCGAGTCATTACTTACGTGCAGTTATCATAGGTGGCGTCGCAGTTGTCCACATTCAGGCCACCGAGCGCTGCCGACACCACTGATAACTCCTCATTATTTATTATCAACTGAAACACACAAACATTGCTTCTTTACCGCCCTTAAAACCAGTATCACGATGAAAATACTGATTTTTGGGAGTAGAAGTAAAGTAACTTCGTGAATGCTAAAGTACGTATTGTAATTGAAGACATTGTCTTTACTTTGTGCGTTTTTAAAAAAATATCATTTGGTACTATGGTTTCGTATTGATCGCCATATAATATGGATATTCGGTTAATGAAATTTAAGAGTTATTCGTGTTTAAATAAGGCATGAAATTCAGAATTCATGGTTAACATATTTATAACTATTAATTCGCACATGTGTGATTCTTGTCTCTTCTGTCCACATGAAACAAAATCAAGAGGAGAAAAAGAATACCTACTTTCAAAATTATGAATCGATATATATATACTCTCGAGAGCAATGAATCCGGGTCACTTAAAGAATGTTAAAAATCTCGGAAACTAAAAATGATAGGTTAATGCAATAAATTGTATTTAATAGACAATGTAATACTCCTTAAATGAAAGTAAAAAAAATATGAGTCACCATACATTTTATTAACACAAAATTACATAAAGAAAAAATCTGCTGATCTCTCCTTAAAACAAAAATAGGAAACATGAAATTTTAGAACTTTATTACGATTTTCTTGAATTTTAATACTTCGTATTGCCTCCTCGTGCTTCCATTACTGCGTTTACGCGGTTTGGCATGCTGTACACCAAGTTCCTTATACGATTTTGGGGAATATTCTCCCATTCCTCTGTGAGAGCAATTTTGAGCTCACGAAGCGTGATTGGGGGAGGGTTTCGTTGTTTTACGCATCTGCCTAGCTCGTCCCAAGCATGCTCGATCGGGTTGATATCCGGGCTGCGCGCTGGCCACTCCATACGAGTAATGTTCATCTCTTGAAGGTAGTCATTCACAATCCTACCTGTATGAGGTCGGGCATTGTCATGCATAAATATAGCATCCTCACCTAAATTGACCATAAATGGACCAACGTGATCATTGAGGATTTCTTCCACATATCTTACGCTAGTTGTATATATCTTACGCTAGAGCCGTTTTCTATGATCACCAGCTCTGTGCGACTTTCAGAAGAAATTCCGGCCCACACAAGTACAGACCCACCACCGTAGGCTACTTTTTCCTCGATGCATGCTTGCTTGAATCTTTCCCCTGGTCTTCGATACACTGTGTGTCTTCCATCGTGCTTGTAGAGCATAAATTTTGATTCGTCGGAGAACATAACTTTTGACCAATCTTCAATACTCCAATTTACGTGGCTCTGGGCATATCTTAGTCTTGAAATACGATGCCCACGCTCCAGTTTAGGGCCGTTTGCAGGTCTAAGGGGTTTTAAGTTAGATTCAGTAAGACGACGTCTTACTGTCCATGCACTTGGGTTACTTCCTCCGAGGCGTCGAAACTGATTGGTGAGTTCAGTTCCTGTGAGAAAGCGATTTCGAAGCATGGTGTTCACCAAGTATCGGTCTTCTCGTGCTGTGGTATACCTGGTTCTGCCCGTTCCTGGTCTGCGTAGGTTAGAACCAGTTTCTTCGTAACGTCGGAGAACTCTTTGTACTGTTGACAGCGACACACCAACAGTCCTGGCTGTATCGCGCTGACTCCGGCCGGTTTCCAGCATTGTAAGTATTCTGGTGCATTCTTCAGGCGTAAGCGACATAATTTCAGCTTGAATAATGAATATAGAGCACTATCAACATGGTTTATGTACCCACATAAATGACAGATTACAAACAAAAGCAAAACCAAATGCTGTAATTTCGTAGTTCCATCTTCGAAAGTGGCCCTTTTTCAAATTTGATTTTTTTATGATATAACTTTACAATAACTAAGAAGTTTTAATACCTTCATTTAAGGAGTATTACATTGTCTATTAAATACAATTTATTGCATTAACCTAGCATTTTTAGTTTCCGAGATTTTTAGGATTCTTTAAGTGACCCGGATTCATTGCTCTCGAGTGTATATATAGTACCTGTGAAACACAACCATTGAAGCATGTGTCAAGTGCAAGTCTCCTTGGTAAGGGATGTGGAGCTCCACCCAAGAGTAGTGGCTGCCTGAGTGTGAGGCGTCGCCTGGTGCCTCGTGACGTCACAGCCCTCACGTCTCCTCCTTGCACTCGGAGCCACGCATGTCTACCAGATCGTGACACCGACACCCGGTGCCAGCGGTTTGGCTCTATTGGGTGTGCTGACCTGAAAAATTATTAACTCAAGTAAACACTACGAGTAACTTTACATTATTAAACTGATCGCTCCTTAGCTACGAGTCAAGAAAAAAACGAGGAACATAGAGTTGTGGGAGAATGATGTCTCTTTTTGTGCGATTTGGCTTGAATTTATGTTAGTATTTGAGCTATTCTCTTATTGTTGTAATATTAAATTATATCAATCTACATTCTGACAAATATATAGATTATTTTTATAGAAAATTAAAGCTAAGATCTATAAGTTTTAAATCTATAATTTGATGTTTTTAAAACATTTGTTGTACGTTTTACCTGGCATACATAGTAAACGGGTTTTGTAACAATAAGAACAAAAAAGCTAATAATTTGCAAAGCTATAAATTTACAATCTTTTCACAAATGTATCCTATAACTTTTACAAAGCTGCAAAGTATGAAATATCGTTTAGATTTACCTGACGAGAGCAATGCCAGCGCCCAGATCAAATGCGAACTCTACATAGTAATTTCTAAGGTGCAGCGAGAAGAAATCACCATCGCCGTCTGCTCGTTCCGAGTTGTATAATATCAGCCCGTCACCGCTAGATGGCTTTAATGTCACCTGTAATTAAAAAATGTGGAAATGACTAACACTGCTAATTAAACCGGAACCCTATTACCACAGTTTTACTACTCCATAGGGGCAGAAAATCAAGACGTATTTTTTCCTCTATCTAAAAAAAACTACCACTGTGTGGCGCCGGCTTAGAATACCGCCACCCCATCTCTTCCCGTGGGTGTCGTAAAATGCGACTAAGGGAAAAGCTAGAAGAATGGGCAGCAGCATTCTCTCTCAAGACAATACAGCCTACTGCGATCGCCAACCCGCCTGCCAAGCGTGGCGATTATGGCAAAAACCCCCCACGATTGAGCTGGCACTCTATGGGGGACTCTATGTCCAGCAGTGGACCTCAAAAGGGCTAAGGATGATGATGAAAAAAAACTAGCATTTTAGGCGATGAGAGCGGACGGTCTTAAAAAACTATTTAAAAAAACTCTATAAAACAAACGTTTCATATTGTATTATATGTAGAAAATCAAAGATACCTAATGAGCGACGAATCGTTCAAGTTTTCAACAAAACGCACAATAAGATAACACTAATTAAGAAACATCGGAAACTCCCTGAAACTTGTACTTTGTTGTTCTCATTGTGGACAAAAAGGCTAAGTTTCCAAGCTCATTGCATTCGAATTGAACGCCTCGTTCGATATTGAAACCGTTTGAAATATTGTGAGCCAGTTATTAAATATTGCGACAAGTTTTAATTCAATTACGGAATACAATTATTGCGGTTTTTGCTGTATTTATTAATACTTCTTTATTCGCTGAAAGTTTGGACTTGTGAGCATAAAAGAAATAACGCTTCCAATTCTAGGATTTATTCAGCGGACAAAGTTCTATAGAGAACTGTGAATCATTTATAAAATTTCGTTTATTTTCCAATAACCAGTAATTTTATTTTTATGGCTATGGAATGGCTAGCCCATCCAGGTTTTCATTTCAAAAACACAAAAGTCTATTCTAAAGAACAGTACTTTACAGTAAAACTGTATTAATTGCTTAAAACGTGAAATTTGGTGCCGTTTTAAATTCATTGGATTTAGGGATTCCAAGATATACCACAGACCTACTTAAATATAAATAAATATTCTCAGGTCCAAAATCTGGCATACACCAGTGGCTAATTATTTAATTTTGTGTTGATGTATATTTAAATAATGATAGATACGAGAGTAAAATGTGGCCCCATTAGACGCGGGATTTTTAAGGTTAAGAAGGGTGGGAGAGTGGGAGAATTAAGAAGGACTTCTGAATCAACAGACGCGGGTTCGAATCCTGGCTCACACCAATGACTTTTCAAAATTAATTTCAAAAGTTACATATCAATGACTGAAAACTTTGTGCCCGGTATGGCAATTGGTTCGCCACCGATTCCATTTGGGACGTAAACATAACGGCGAATCGAGGCTTAAAAGCCACTGCCTACACCTTCGGGTAGAAAAGGCGTGAAGTTATGTTATATGATATATGTTAAGAAGGATGTTATAAAAACAATTTGTTTCACCGGTATATATTTATTATAAAAAGGTGCTTTTAAAAATAATTGCCGGAAAATACGTCGCAAGTATCCTACAAAGAAAAAGTTTGCAAAAAATATATATTTATGTATGTTGGATAAAAGCCTACTTTAGCAAAATTTTACTAATAAATCTTCACTTCAACTGTTCATTGAATTATTTATGCCTGAGTTTCGTCAAGAAATAAATCTTGTTGAGAACGTTTGTCTTAATTTGCACACAGCGGTCCGGTAATCGTTATGTACACTTATTGAGTACTGAGAATTTCGTCGTTTATTAGAGACAAAACCTTTAGAAAGAAGAAAAATGTTTTAGGTAAACAAAAGAAACGGAATTAGATTTTGTCATTACCTTTTAAATTCTGATAATCAAAACAATTTTTTTATCAAAGTCTATGTAGTGGTTTTTGCGTGACGCGCGTACCAATATTTATTTTTACTTAGTCTGGCCATAAATACCGTACAACTAAAAATAAAAAAATATTACATTTAAATTTGGAATCTGTCATTTTTATACGATTGTTCATTGTGTTTTCTCGTTTTAGCGCCAATACATTGTACAATATTTTGCGATATTAAAATGGAGTAGGGTGATAAAGAGAACCGAATCGCTGTGATTGCATTACACAAAGTAGGTATGGAGCCAGATGCAATTTTTAAAACTCTCCATACACTTGGTATTAGTCAAATGTTTGTGTACCGGGCTATTAATAGGTACAATGAGACCTCCTCTATTTGTGACAGAAAAAGAACTGGCCGTTCACGTAGCGTTCGTACGAAAAAGGTGGTCAAAGCAGTGAGGGAAAGAATTCGAAGAAATCCTGTCCGCAAGCAAAAGATTTTATCTCGGGAGATGAAGATAGCACCTAGAACAATGTTGCGTATTTTAAAAGATGACTTGCAGCCTATAAGAGGCGCACTGGTCATTTATTAACCGATAATTTAAAAAAGAATAGGGTGTTAAAATCTAAACAACTACTGAAGCGGTACGCACAGGGAGGTCACAGAAAAATATTGTTTACGGATGAAAAAGTTTTTACAATTGAGCAACATTTTAACAAACAAAATGACCGTATTTATGCTCAAAGCTCTAAGGAAGCTTCCCAATTAGTTGACAGAGTACAACGTGGGCATTATCCGACTTCAGTGATGGTTTGGTGGGGTGTTAGATACGAAGTAGTGACTGAGCCATATTTTTGTGAAAAAGGTATCAAAACATCGGCACAAGTGTATCAAGATACCAATTTTGAAAAGGTAGTTAAGCCCCTTAACAACACCATGTTCAATAACGAAGTATGGTCCTTCCAGCAAGACTCGGCACCGGGTCATAAAGCTCGGTCCACGCAATCTTGGTTGGAAGCGAACGTTTCGGACTTCATTAGAGCTGAAGACTGGCCGTGGTCTAGTCCCGATCTTAATCCACTGGATTATGATTTGTGTTCAGTTTTAGAGAGTACGGCTTGCTCTAAACGTCATAATAATTTAGAGTCCCTAAAACAATCCATACGATTGGCAGTATAGAATTTTCCCATGGAAAGAGTGCGTGCTTCTATTGATAACTGGCCTCAATGTTTAAAGGCCTGTATTGCAGCCAATGGAGACCACTTCGAATAAGCTTTTTATACTTTACTAGCTGACCCGGCAAACGTTGTCTTTCCGAAAAATAAAATTTAAAAAACAGGGGTTGATCGTAGGGGGTTGAAAATTTAGGGATGTATGTATTTTTGTATCCCGTTTTATAAAAAAAATAAGAAACAGAAATATGTAGAAAAATTAAAAAAAATATTGAGGGGTGGGCTACCCTTGTAGTTTAGGGGGATGAAAAATAGATGTTGTTCTATTCTCAGACCTACCCGATATGCACTCAAAATTTCATGAGAATCGGTCAAGCCGTTTCGGAGGAGTTCAATAACGCAACCCGTGACACAAGAATTTTATATATTAGATATCGTTTTATATTTATTTTATTTATTATTTTATTACTTTATTTATTTATATTACTTTATACTATATATTATTTTATTGCAATTAAAAAATTTTTTTTTCTTTGTTACAATATTTATGACATGACTAAGTATAGATGGATAGATAAAAATAAACGGTAGCTTAGGTTGCATGAATGCCCCTTTATATATGTATTAATTTTACTCAGTTTTTCTCCAATATCTCACCTGGATATCAACTGGTTTATAAATACAGATATTAGATAGAGAATGTCAAAATGCCTGTCAGAATTTTCGTCAGTGTTTTCGGTAAAGTCAATCAGTTTGCCTGCAAAATTCACTATAGTACAAATTCACAGAGCTATACTTATTTGTTGTGATTCGGTGATACAATCCTCTTGATGTACCACCTTCGGTTCCTGTACGGGACAGGTCCCAATACTAAATCTATTGAAGTTTGAAGTGGGTCTAAAGCTATAATTCACGGCTTCGGAACGGCTAGCTATTTGTCAAGGTTTGTCGATAAATTTATTTTAGTTGTTCACGTAGGCTCTACACGGACTAAGCGGTTGTATGTCTTGGAATTTATAGTGTTTGCATACCCTAATAATACTATAGCACGTAGACTTTTTTTGAACAAGTGATTCTCAGATACCAGATTGGAATTATCCTTTATGACTTTGACAGATATTTGACACATGAATTCATGTGTCAAATGGCTGCCAAAGTCATAAAATTATGATTCAAGGCTATAAAAACCTTTTAGCATTTTATTACGATACTGACAAATGATATGTTAAAATTCAAAAAGTGCATCATACTAAAATGGAATTATGACAAAGCTTCCTAGCTTCCTTGATTCAGGCCGTCAATGCCCGAAGGTGTAGACAGGAATCAGATTATTTTAGTCTCACGGTAATTCCATGAGCCTCTTCGTACACCAGGCTCAATTTTGTCAGTCATAATTATTTACACATAAATTCACAAAAGTCATTGGTGCGTATATTATTTGGGACCGGTTATCTCAAGCAGAAGTCGGAGTGCTAAACCACAAAGTAAACCTCTAAAGATTTGGAAAAGGCATACGATTAATTTCTAGTCAATGATCTTGTGAAGAAAGAAACGGATATAATGGAAAATTATACCAGGGCTTTTTGAATGTTCTTGATCTAACCTAGATTTGATGGTAGAATGGATATAATTTTATCATCGTTATATGACTTGGCCTGTGAATTAGTTTTGTGCAAATTATCGTTAGGTCAACGAATCTGAGTCTCTCTTGCAAAATTATCAAAACTCAAAGATTAAATATCGCGTCAAAAAAAAATTGACGCCAAAAGTACCTAATTAAGGGAGATTCAGATGATATATTCGGCGAAACATTTTCTACCAAAAAAAGTAGGCATCTTTATTTAAACATGGCAGAGCGAGTTTAGAAGATGAGCCCAAAAGTAACAGGCCGTCCATCTCCATTACACCACAAATCATATAAATGGAATTCAAAGAAAACATTTTGATGTGTTTGTAAGCATTAAGTCCCCTTGTTTGTAACATAACCCCAACATGGTAACTTAATAAATAAAATAATAAAATAATTCAATATTTAGGAATTTAAAACAATATTAAACTTTTCACTTACCTGTTATCTTTATGACTGCCTAAGTTTTGTTAGAAGTTTTAATAGATTCACGTGAGCGTTAGACATTTTTGATAAATAATTTTCTGGTATTTCGTATTGTTTAACTTATATTCTTACCTCAAACGCCATAAATAGCCGTAGGTTCTAATTGAACTCAGAAATATATTACGTGAGGAATATCAAAGCTTTTTCTAATAAAGCTACTAACCTATTAATCTATTTAAAATGTGCGAAAACCATCAACCATTTGTAAGAAACTCAAAATTCCAATTAAATTCTAACCTAAAACAACATAGTTAGTAATTCCCAGTACATTAATATATTATAAAGATATTATTACTGATAATAATTCAATAATATTAATATTACCTGTATGTCGAGCCACGACTCTGCCGAGTTCCCTAGTCCCGGGAGACGTAAATATGATGAGCCGTTGAATCGTGGCACCTGGAATAACAAGTATGCAAATAATATTTACCTTGATATTATATATTTGAATACGAAAACATAACAAAACTTTGTATACACTTCTCGCGAAGTATCGTTTAGGCGTGGGATTGAGCATAAATGACTTGTCCATGTCTGCCTGGTGGAAGTTGTTGAAGCTAAATATAAAACAACAAAGCAGTCAAGCGGAGTAGGCAGAAAGAAATAAGCATATGGCGTTGAAAACTTTCACTGACTTTCCTAACTCTTGTCATAAACTCACCTACCAAAACGACTTAACTACCTACCCCTAAGAAAGCAACGAAATTGTTGGGTGAACGAATTATTTCCATCTATTTCTTTTCACATTTCATGACGACGTTAAGCTTGTGATAAAAATGTTTTAGAGTTATTTTGGAGTACCTTTTCTATACGCATAGTATTTACGCAAAAATCGGCTATGTCTGAAGTAACAAAAGATTTTATTAGATTTTGATTTTTGATTTTGAGTTCAATTTGTCTTTTCTTTAAGCGTGAAAATGAATGTACCTATGAATGAACTTAATATCTTCATAAAAAGTAGGCATGCAAGGTAATGTAAGGGTTAAACTGTAGACGCCATAAAATGTTCGTTAAAACATTATCTCTTAGTCTTGGATTCTCTTCTGTATTACGGGAAGGTAAATTTATTTTTGTGTTTTTGTATATCCTCTAAGCCGCCAGTTTTTAATAATGAGCGTAGCAGAAGTACTCCTACAGTATCCTATATACTTATGTCGTGTTAAACTTTTGGTAGACATTCGTCGGTATTACCTTTAAATCCAATGTAATTTCACATTTGA
Organism: Euproctis similis; assembly: GCA_905147225.2. Taxonomy (NCBI): domain Eukaryota; kingdom Metazoa; phylum Arthropoda; class Insecta; order Lepidoptera; family Erebidae; genus Euproctis; species Euproctis similis. The sequence goes on from LR990106.1 coordinate 23,201,021, forward strand.
CACCGGCATAGCCCAAGGGACAGAGACATATGTTGGCGACACATCCACCTCCATGCTGACACTCGCACGATTCTCTATCCTTTTTGAAGTCTTCTTTCAAGAAATTGTCTATATCGTTTACTTTAGTATCATTAATCAACGCTTTCCTAACATCTTCGAAAGTGTAAGTTTTGAACGGCTCCACAGAATTGTCTAATCTATTGTCATCATGTTGCTTCACGGGTTTAGCATCTCTCATGACAATATCGTTGTCTTCAAAATGAACGATGTCATTAATGTCATATATGGCGTGTTGTTCTACTTCGTTTGGATATGAGTGTTGCGTTGTTTCGCTTGTTGTGACGTCATTAGGCTTCCACGGGGCAAGGGTGGGAGCGCATTCGGCTGAAACAAACAGATTAAATGTACATTTAACTTTGAAATTTGTATATCTTGACGATGTAATTATTGCAAGCTGCAAACAGACGCTAGTTTGATAATATAATTATGAATATGCAGAAGCCCATAAATAACGTCAGTCATACTTGGATGGCTACTAAAGAAGCATCTTTAAAGTTCCGAACTCTCACGTGCCTTAAAGCAGAAAGTGTTACTCGATCCCTGTACTCGCGAAGAAGACTCATTTATCAAGTCACTACCTGCTTACCTAATCTTTTAACTTCAACTTATTTGTTGGTGTCTAAGGAAAACGGATGAGTATGTCAGCTACAGAATTTATAATTAATTTTAAGTAAACATATTTTCCCAATTTGCAAATTGGGAGAGGCCTATGTCCAGCAGTGGACTACAATTGGCTGATGATGAAACGTATTTTCGTAAGGAATATTATCAGTCTTTTTAATTTCCTGGTTGACTTAGAAAATTAAGTCGTTAGTATCACTGGATGATATTAAAGTTTTTTTTTATGGGATAGGCAAATGAGCAGGCGTGTCACCTGATGGTAAGCAACCAACGCCGCCCATGGACACCAGCAACACATATAGTGTTCCTGTTGCGTTGCCGACCTTTAGGGGATAGGGGAAAGGAAAGGATGGGGAAAGGGGGTGGGCCTCCGGGTACCTCTCTCACCGAACGAAACGCGGCATGAGCCACTTTACGTCGATCTTCTGAGAGGTCGTGGTATTTCACCGGTCGAGCCGGCCTATTCATGCAGCGAACTGCTTGGCTCTACCACTGTTGTTATTGTGAAGGTGAAGAAAAATATCTAGCCTCAGCTACTTATAAGAATTTGTAGCATATTTATATTAATAAATCATATTATATTTATACACATAAAGTATACAAATTACTCATTTAAATAAATTTATAAATTCTGAAAATAATAAACTGAAATTTAAAGAGTGTAAGGTTGTTATATTATCTATTGCCGTACATATATTTTAAACAGAATATAAAAGTTCGATGATTTAATTTCTAAATGTCATTCCAGTCGTTAAATAAATCTTATTTGGAAACTGGCCCGTGTCAAATACAGGCATACCAACAAAGCTGACATATAAATAACTCTGTATTACATATGTAAATAGTAGGAATTCAAATTCAAAGTTTGCCAGCCCTAATGTTTGTGCTCATTCATCAGCCCAATTCCGCGCACGTAACCTTGCTAATAACAAGGGTTGCCACTGAGCTCGAGTGATGAGTGATCGCGTTTAACATTTACATGACATTAAAAATATATCCTTGTGAGGTAGGAGGATATTTGATATGGAAGTCCTTTCAACATTTCATTCTTTTTTTGTTTTGACGGATAGATCCGAGACACGATGTGCCTTCGGCCATACTTAACTCTGGAAATAAATTTATATTAACTTGTAAATAGCCAACTGGAATAGCTTTTTGTTAATTGTCCAAAAAATGATGAAATTCTTTATTCTCGTTTTTCATTCTTCTTTCTACATTATTAGGAACTTTATTAAACTTTATTATTTTTATTAATATTTAATTTACAAATTAAAAAGCGAAATTTCGTCACATAAATTTGTTTAAGTAGCAATTATAATAAAATTGCATATTTTAAAATAATTCAAATAGTGTGGCCTTAATTTTGAATTTCAAAATCAAATTGCGCAATATATGACGTAAAAGCCTTAAAAAGGCTTTTATTTAAGTCGAAGAAGCAAGTGGGGCGTTTGAAAATCGTGCCTTATGGTGCTCTGTTCTCTTTGTCTACCCCACAAAGGACTTGACGTGAAGTTAAATAAATATTTATACATACGTACATACATAACGTCACGCCTTTTTCTACCCGAAGGTGTAGGCAGCGGCTGTTAAGCCTCGTCTCGCCGTTATGTTTGCGTCCCAAATGGAATAGGTGGCGAACCTATTGCCATACCGGGCACAAAGTTGTCAGTCATCGATATTTATCACACGTAACTTCCGAAAATTTCTAAAAGTCATTGGTGTGTGCCAGGATTTGAACCCACTACTTCTTGTATCAGAAGCAGGGTGCTAGCGACTGCGCCACCAAGACTAAATATTTATTATGTTACATAGCATTGCCATTCAGCGTGGCAATGCGGCCAGTCTTCTGGGCACGCTGCCAGTAGACCGAGATGCGGAGAAATTTGATTTCAGGTAGTTTTTTAATTGTATATATTGTAAATAATGTAATTCATTTATTTGTTCTTATTATGTTACTTTTTATAATATATATATATATATAATTTGTTGCCGCTGATGTATGTGATGCATAAGTAATCTAAAGATCATAAGGAACAAATTGATATCTACTAAATTATTCTAGATAATAGAATAATAAAACTGCTTGTTCCATAATATCCTATTGAATTTCAAATCGTATTCTACGTGTTTGATACAACTGTCACCAGACGAGATGTTCACAAACTTGATTATTAAATGCACATCAAGTTCCCTCCACTATAACAAGATCTCAGATCACGTTCAAGTCATGATGCGTTTGATATAGAAATATATTTTGTGAACTGAAAACTCAATTTGAAGAGTTGGTTTATAGTCAAATACGTCGTCTCCGCCGATGTTTGACTTTATTAAGCGATTTCTGCTTATTGCAGTGCGGTATAAAGGAGTTGCTAGTATTACTGATTGCCGCTTGGATGTAGGCGGATTCGAAACCTATTCTGCATTTTTCGTGATGAACATGAATGTTCGTATAGCAGGCGGGCGTATTTTTATGCATTTCTTTTATAATTAGGTAGGTTTATACAGTAAAACGTGTACAGATAAAAGTGATAACCTAAATAAATCCAAGTTGAACTATGTCGAAGACTAAACACTGAGTAGAAATAAAAGGAAGACCGCCGGCTAAAATATCATAAGGTACGCTAGACAGACTGGCGCCATAACGCGTTACGTAACGTAACCTTTTACCCTTTATCTCTTAACAAGTGATCACTTCTTTTTTATACATAATCATCATTATTATTATATTCAGTATTCAAAAAATACCTATCGACTAGTTGGTAAAAAAGAAAACAAAAATTGTTTATGATCCAAGTGGTGATCAGTTTCTTATGGAACGAGTGAAATATATTAGATACATCTTTAGATTCAGAAAGTAGCTTATTGCGAATAACGATCAAAGTAATATTATTACGTGCTTCATTGAAAGTAAAATTGAGGATACGTTGCCCCTAATATGAAAATTATTACAAAGGATCGCTTTATGTATTGGATTCGGGGAAAGAATGCTTCAAGGAAATTTATCTAAATATAAATAGCGCATAAAAATATTCCCTCTCATCTTAAGAGGAAAATAATAATGGCCTCTCGATACCACCGCTGTTCTTACAGGTTAAGAGGAAAAAAATGTTACGGGCGTGTTAGCTTATAAATGAGGTTAAAGAAAAAAAGGCCAAGATAATGAAGAATTTATTAATTGCGATATTAGATATATCACAATTGGATTGCATTAGCAAATCTTGTTGTGTTAAAAGTATAGGCAGCAGAAATTGTCCCCCGATCCCGCCATTTTTAAGCCCACGGAAAGCATGGCAACATTTTCATGTGAAAAACAAAATGTACGAATATACTCCAATTTTGACACGAAAATTCTGAATCAGAATGGAACTGTCTAACCACTAGTTCACTAAGATGACTTCTTATGTAACTCCAAGGTTACTCTATTTTGAGTAAGAAAATCTCGCCTTACGCTATTGCTGGAGGTATTCTTGATTCTTTAGATAGAAGAAGAGTCATTAGTCTTCTCGGGAAGAGGGATTTAAAATTATTTCAGAAACATGAGGTGATAATGGACTGATCCCAATTAGGAAAGCTAAATATCAAACAAAGAAAACAGTGTATGATTTAATAGTACACGCCAAGAACAATCTATTTGATCCATACGTAAAATCTTTGTTTACATCTTAGTAATGCAATATTAAATCTACATTTAGAAAGAGAACAAATATTTGTTCGCAAAGTCGATTCTGTTTGTCGTAACCAATGGGACGTATTATAACAAATTGTAGTAACATCGATTCACTGATTTTCAACAAGATTTTGTTTAGAAGACTCAATCGAGCGTGAATTAAAATGGTGTTTTCTAAATATACATACCTAAATACATACTAATGTACGATATATTTTTTCAGCTCCTGTAATTATGAGTTGTTAGATATTAACAAGGTTTTTCTTTGGTACAGGATATTATCTTTTCTTTTTGAGAATTTCATAATTGTTTTATATTAAAAAATACTAAACAAAGCAAATGTTTCTAGTCCAATAGAGATCAAATCCCTCCCACATCTGCTGCAAGCTATTTCATTTAATATGTTGCTCTAAAATTGAGCTCCCACGAGTAAAGCTGTTATCAAATACCTCATCAGATACTGTTGTAACCAAGCTATTTGCTATATTGCATTAAAATTGAGCTACCGGGACTCAAGTTCTCTACTAACAAAGTGCTGTAACTATCAGATTTCTCTAATATAACCTACTAGCTTATCCCCGCGGCTTCGCTCGCATTGAAAAGTATCCTATGTTACTTCTAATACCTTCAAGAGTATATGTACAAATTTTCATGATGATCGGTTCAGTAGTTTTTGCGTGAAAGCGTAACAAACAAACTTACATTCGCATTTCGTTACCGCCGGTAATACAATGGGACGGTATTACAGTATTCAGGGTTGAAACTTCATTACTGAAGAAAAATTTTTTTTTTAATATAAAGTACCCTATGTTACTTCTAATACCTTCAAGAGTATATGTACAAAGTTTCATGATGATCGGTTCAGTAGTTTTTGCGTGAAAGCGTAACAAACAAACTTACATTCGCATTTATAATATTAGTATGATAATATAAATTTAAATAAAACCTAACGTCTCGGTGGCCCAGTGGTTAAGCACACGGCTTCTGATATAGAGGTCCGGGTTCGATTCCTGACACTGGCTCACACCAATGACTTTTCGAAATTGTTTTCGGAAGTTATGTATGATAAATATCGATGACTAAAACTTTGTGCCCGGTATGTCAATAGGTTCGCCACCTATTCCATTTGGGACGTAAACATAACGGCGAGACGAGGCTTAACAGCCGCTGCCTACACCTTCGGGTAAAAAAGGCGTGAAGTTATGTTAAATAAAACCTATAATATAAATTTAAAAACATACAAATCTTAGCATAATCATTAATAATAAATAATTAAAGTTACTAATCGTCTAATGGATTCAAGAGAAACTCAAGTTTTACTGTGGCTTTAGTTAACTAAGTATAAATGAACTCTTCCACTAGTTAAATGAAACTTGTATTAAGTTGCACGTATTAAAACGTACGAGCATAGGGAAGTTTGTTTTTAACTAGCTTAAAATATTCCCAAAATAGACAAGTATAAATCGGGAAATCAGAAATATAATTGTATCTCTTTGGGTATAAAATTAAATGATTAAGTGTTGTTTATAGTATAATGATATCTTAAATATAGTCTTAAAGGGAAAAAATCATGGTTGATGTACATGAAAAGAGTTATGAAAGTTAACGAAGCGAGTGAGGCATGTAAGAATCGTGCCTAATGGCGCTCTGTTCTCAATCACGCAAGGGATTTGGCGTGAAGTTATGTATCTCGACGATATATTGTTGTATATCTTGATGTAGGAATTTATAGTTATAAAATTATTAGTTTGTAGTATATAAAATAATAATAACATCATATTACGTGAAGACAATTCACACTTTGCTATTATAGACCAAACTAAACATAAGTTTCAATATTGAGCAACCATATATTGGAGTTAATAACAATATACATATATATATATAAATAGAAATTTATATCAAAGAATAATACCCACAATTTTCTATTCTATTGCAAAATATAGTGAGTTATATTCGTACGAAGAAATATAGAGGTACATTTGCGTATAAAGTCGTTGCTTTTAGTTAGATAACATAAATACATCTGGCCGGGTGCCTGGCAAACATATTCAAATAGTTGCCAAAGACTTCAGTCAGACCGTATACGTTATGGTTTTAAGTGTAATTATAGTTAAGTACATTTAGACTTCTACTGTGAAAGTTACCATCATTTAACTATATATATATATATATATATATATATATATATAGTTAGTAAATCTACTTAAAATCACGCCAACTACCTTGCGGGGTAGTCTGTGAAAACAGGGTGCCATAAATGGCACCAGACCAGAGTGTGTAATTAATAGCGTACTTTAGTACGCTAGCTATCTAAAAATTTAAACAATGCGACTACTTTTGATATTTAGGGGGATGAAAATAGATGTGGTGCGATTCTCAGAGCTACCCAATATGCACACAAAATTTCAATCAATCGTTGTCAAGCTATTTCGAACCACAAATACCGATTTATATACATATAAGATATTGTGTGTTAAAAGTTATGTGTGATAAATATCGATGACTAAAATCTACGTGCCTGGTTTGGCAATAGGTTCGCCACCTTTTCCATTTGGGATGTGAACATAACGGCAAGTCTAAGCTTAAGAGTCACTGCGTACACCTTTGGTTAGAAAAAGGCGTAATGTTATGTTTAGATTTTGCACATTCAGCTCCTCAAAACCAATATTAAATAAAAAAAAATTGACGTTTGTAATATGTCTATCTTTTTTATGAGAATGTGGACAATTGAGCAAGCGGGTCACCTAATTACCAGCTTAGGAACAAGCGGGATTAAGGTTTTATAATTACCGCTGACGGAATAAATTACCCTAGTCCGATGTTTAGCAATATTTTATTATAGAATATACAATTTTATTATTATGGACGATGCTGGAGGTAGCAAAAGTAAAATAAAAGTGGAGGATTTTATAAAACAAGTCGAGTTTTATAGACACCGTCTCTTACTTAGGATCGCTCCTGGAGCCACGATTAATAACAATTAAAAAGGAGTTTTATGAAAAAAGGTCGAGTGTCGGTAAATTTTTGAACTTATAATTACTTTTAAATTTTTTGTGTGTACATAATGTTTTTAAGGTCTCAGTGGTCCAGTGGTCAATCGCCCCGCTTCTGAATGAAGAAGTCATGCGTTCGAATCCTGGCTTACACCTATGAGTTTTCGAAATTATTTTTGGAAATTATGAAAATTATAAATTGTTCAGTCATAGATAGTTAACCTATCGATGACTGAAAAATTTGTGCCCGGTATGGCAATAAGTTCGCCACCTATTACATTTGGGACGTAAACATAACGCCGAGACGAGGCTTAACAGCGGCTGCCTACACCTTCGGGTAGAAAATGTTGTTATGTTATGGTACTTAATGTTTTTTATGGGATGTTTACGACAAAATTGCGGACTAGTTGTTGAACGTAATTACGTTTACGTGGTAATTTCTGATGGAGACTGACAAGAGACATATGGAGTGAGATTATGCTAGTGGTCCAGAAGGAGGCCGCCGAGCGGGTTCGGGAGAGAGCCGATCCCGCTCGAAGACGACGGGCTGCGAGGGCGCACCGCCCGCAGGTGCGCTCGGGTTGAGGCCCGGGAAGGATTACCCCCCCGGTGCGGCCGGGGAGGGTTGTCAGGTTTGCCGCCGGCCGTGCGCCTCTTTACAGCGCGCGGTCGGAGCCGCCCCGCCCTGGGGAGCCTCACGCCGATTCTCCCCGAGGATGAGCCCCCCCGTGACAGGGGAGGCGGCGACGGCGGGGTGGTCCAGAGGGGTTAACCGTATCCTGGACCACCTCAACGCCGGAGGAAGGCCGCCGCGGGGTTTTAGTTGGTAGCCCTAGGATCGGATTGCAGTTTACTGTTTTGGGAGTCCCACACTACCCCCTGCCGTCCCTAGGCGGGGAGTGTGCATAAAGCATTTGCTCGCGTAGTAAAAAAAAAAGATATCCGGTGTAATCCAGACGCAATGACCACGATCACTCTTTCAAGAGTGTAGCTGTTTGGAATTACTCATATTCTTAATATTAACAAAGATAACTAACATTAATACAGAACATACAGTGTTTAATACCTCGCATATCCTATGAGACCTTTATTAGTTATATATAGATAAAATGTTTTTGGTAACCGGCATTTTCCCAATAAAATACTAGGTCATGGGGTTGAATCAACTCCACCAATATCATAAAGGGCAGTGTTTGTTAGTTTGTTGGAACATGTTATTCATTTGAGGAAGAATATTGGTATCAAATTTGTACACCCATAATACTATGGCAGAGGAGGAGTAATCATAAGTATCAGCAAATTGGTATAAAAAAAAACGGCACCCAACAATTCAGAATGAATGTACATAATAATTGAATTTTATCAAATAATTGCAATTTATTAGCGATAATTTTATTATTCCTGGACCATGGACACGAATTTATGTCCAATATTTTAGTTTGCTTTTTACTTCCCGTTCCGTTTCGCGATGTACCTTCCCTCCCGACTTTGGTGCAAAGCCTTTGGGATTTTCCAACCCTCCTCATTATGATTTTCTTTTATAGACTGTCGTTTCTGAAGGTCTTCTCGCTTTAATACTTTCAAAGGCAGACTTAACCGTGTTTAGTCTGAGCATTTCTATTGGAACTATGTATTTATTTAGATGTAATTAAATATTTCAATATAAATATCACTAATTTATCTGAATATCTTTTGGATATAATAAACATATTTTTAATATCACTTTTAAGATATAATTTAATTTTTTTATTTTATTAGATAAAACATCTTTCATTGACATAAAAAAGGAAACCAATGTAGTAAACATAATCTAGTGTAATATGAAAGTAAGGAGTAAAAGTAAGGATGGACATACTTCGATGGTTTGGACATGTAGAAAGAATGGATGGACGGCCAACTTGACGCACCTTTTACGTCCAAATACAACGAGTTCTTGAGAGAGGTGATGTCAGGAGCCATAGCCGACGAGCATGAATGACAAGAGTAGTGAAAATCAAAGAAGCGAGTGAGCTGTGTAAGAATCGCTCAGTTCTCTCTGCATAGCATTTAAGAGACTACGTAGTGACGTTAAGAAATCGATTAAAAACCAACTTTATATACCAACTCGATTATTTAAACAATGGTGAAATTCATTTTATATTCATTTCTTAGAAATACTCGTTGATCTCAGCTGTAATCTTAAGATTATGAACGGCATCAACACTTAGTAAATCACGTTAAACTTGGCCGACATAATTATCCACCACTTAAAGGATTATTACTGAGCTAAATGGGCGATGTTTATGAATGAGTATTATATATTTTATTTCTCCGGATATTTCGGATTTTGTAAGCGGTACCTATTTTGGGGTGGTACTTGTAAAAAGTGAGTTATCAATAGCTTACGTAGTTAAATATAGCCCGTGTGAGTCACTGTGATCACCAAAATGCCCATGAGAACTTGTGGTCATTCGCATGAAATCACTGCCCGTTATCTAGCGAAGATATTAACCTAAGATCATTAACCATTTAGTAAGGAGAATAGTGCCCTATTAGACCTGACCGTATTAGACCGTTCCTGACTTTGAGAAGGTATAATATAAGAAAATATAGATGACTGAACAAATTGTCTGGTAAATTCGGTCTGTCAGCTATTTCATGCGACCAAACAAAGAGTCAATCATTTGGGGAGGCGAAATAAAGTTTATTTATAACATTTCGCAATTTTCTACTCAAAGGCGTTGAAGTCTCGACTCACCAAATTGTTAAGGTCCAAATATATGGCGGAACCTATTACCATACATTGAGCATTGATAGAAATTATCGCTTTTTATCGTCGTGTTTTATGGTATAGTAATAATTCTTTATGAGTGTGATACATACACGCACATAACAAAACTTCACTCCATTTTCCATCCGAAGGTGTAGGCAGCGGCTGTTATGCCTCGACTCACAAAGCTATCAGTCATCTATATTTAACACATATAACTCTTGAAAACCAAAACTGAGAAATCATTAGTGTGAGCCGGGAATAGTTTCACGATCGATCGACATTTGAATCAGAAGCGGGGAGCACAACCACTGAACAACCGAGACTGTTATTTATATTTATTATTTTATAAGTAATTAACTTAATATTTTATTCTTAATTTGATACCTTTGAGGTAAGTACACATTTGCTAATGGAGAAATACTGCGAAAGTTTGAACTAAAAAAGTTCAGCCGCCCAGACATCAAAAGAATGTTTGACCGCTAGACTTAATGGAAAAATATGTGAGAGCTGAATTCTTATTTATTAGAAAGAAAACAGTAAATCGATGTTGAATATATGTACTTACAGATATCCAGTGTAGCAACAGAGTCTTTCATCAAGTCATATGTGTCTCCGTTTATTCTCAAGAAGTCCACACAGCCCAGCAGTCCGTCAGAGAGTCCTAGTTTACTTTGGAGACCGCTTGTGTTTCCAGCACCTCCAACCCATACAGGTTCTCTGAACGTCATTCGTGAGAACAGACCCTGGTGACAATAAAAGTATTATAATTATTTATTAACATTTATTACATCTAAACATTCTGTCATACTATATACATTTATATGAATTGGTTAGGTAAACATACATAACTCCACGCCAAATCCCTTGCGGGGTAGGCAGAGAGAACGGAGCGCCATAGGGCACGAATCTTACACACCTCACTCGCTTCGTTGACTTTCATAACTCTTTTCATGCACGCGCGTCGATTTTTGAAGCTTCTAACATCACCTTCCGCCTGAACACGTTCTATTTGGTCATGGAATGTGTGTCTAGGCCGTCCTCGACTCCTACATCCATCCGCTTTTGCGTTGTATATCTGCTTAGTCAATCTTGCATCAACCATCCTTTCTACATGTCCGAACCATCGGAGCATGCCCTTTCTTACTTTTACACCGACACTCTCTTTCAATCCGACTTCCTTCCTTATAACCTTGTTTTCCACGCGGCCAGCGAGGGTCACTCCGCAGATTTTGCGCAATGCCCTCATTTCGACTCCGTTTATCCTACTTTCATGCACGCTCTGCCATACCCAGCTCTCGCTTCCTTAAGTTAGGGTTGGTTAGATACATACACAAAAGTAACATTTTTTTCAATTTTAATCAATAATATTTTATTAATTTTATTGAATAATAAAATGTAAATAATCTATGACTATGAGTTTTGGAGAAGCAGACCCGTCTTGGAAATAGAAAAAAAAATAAGACATTATTTAATATAATTCTATATAATAAAAAATGAGTCAAATAAAAAAGATTTTTGTATATTTCAACGTATATTGTAAGCAAATTTTAACAGTGGTAGAGCCAAGCAGTTCGCTGCATGAAGCGGCCGGCTTGACCGGTGAAATACCACGACCTCTCAGAATATCTACGTAAATTAGCCAGAGACAGTAGTAGACCCGGAGGCCCACCCCCTTCCCCATCCTTTCCTATCCTACTCCCTTAAAGGTCGGCAACGCAACTGTATCACTATATGTGATGCATATGGGCGGCGCTTATGTCCATGCATATATCCATGGGCGGCGCTAGTCACTTACCATCAGGTGACACGCATGCTCGTTTGGCCACCTATCCCATAAAAAAATCTCGTTTCGGTAAATGAGAACGAATCCGTGTCAATTAAGTTCAAAATTTTGTTGTCATGAAAAATATTGTACCTTATCGTAAAATCCTATATTCGCTTATTACAAAGCGTAAAATATAATCAGGCTGAATGTTCCAGGTCGATCGTTAACCCTTAGAGTGCTTTAGACATAATATGTAAATTATACTCCAAACTTTACGAGTAAAGGTTTTGCTTCCGAAAAGGGGTCTGTTTGTGACGTTTCAAACTCTGACCTAATAATTTTGATACTTACAGACGCGAAATGTAAGAGAGAGATAGTACCCACAATTATCAATTTTTACTGCCAGTAAGCAGTACAGTATGTCAGGAATATTTTAACACTTTGGCTACATGGAACTTTAAACGTTTTAAAATATAAAAGACTGTGTTCATTTTAGAAATATAATAACTATATAATTTTAATAAGATTTTGTAAACCGGGACAAAATTCTCAAACAAAACTGAATGTATATTGTAAAAATTACAAAAAAAATGCAGAGAGAAGTCTGAAATTTATTTAAGGTAGCGCAATGCCAACAGATGTAATGCAAAGATTTATTCAAATTTATCTTTCTTATTATTTTTGACGACATCGCTGGTAAACTGGCAAACGCCAATCATGGACACAGCCATATAAAAAGAATATATTCCATTAATAGAAGATGAGATTTATACCATCTCATTTACATAATTAAAGTTAAATAATACTTATGTCATCTTGAGATTCTAGTAGTTGAGACTTGTGACTTCTGTTTGAGAGGTATCGAGTACGTGGGTAGTGTATTATTGTATCCTTGAATCTTATGCCTAAAATTTGAGAGTTGGCACCTTTACCTATCCTTTAGGATCAAATATTACATTCAATGTGAACATTAACATTGGTAGAGCCACACAGCTCCCTAAATGAATGTTAAATACCACGGCCTCTCGGAATATCAACGTTAAGTGGCAAATGACGCGTTTAGTTCGTTGAGAAAGGTATTTGCAGGTCCAATCTCTTTCCTTTTCCATTCCATACCACTTTCTTAAAGGCTGATAACGTAACTAAAACACTATCACTGCATTTATAGGCGCTACTGGATGTTAACTATCAGGTACCATCACCATAAAATAAAACTAAAAATAACACTACCTGAAATCCAATTTCTTCGCATCTCGGTCTACTGGCAGCGTGCCCAGAAGACTGGCCGCATTGCCACGCTGAATGGCAATGCTAATCCTCTGTGCGAAGAATAGACCAGCCCTCTGGTCGCGAGAGGCTTCGATCAGCCTCTTTGCAAGATCTTTGTAAAGCGCACGAGCACTCGGACCCCCATGTCCCCAAAGTCTCAACCCCAAACGGCTCAAACACATAGTCACCTACAAGGTTTCTGTATTTGTGCCGCTTGAGATTTTCTGCCGAAGCAGCAGCAGCACCGGCCACCTCCACCGTGCATGGAGCGATGGCGCAAGGGTGTCGACACAAGTAGCGTCCCACACCAAAGGCCTACCCATCCTCCAAGGCAAAAGAGACATCCCGTTCGGTCTCTTGCCATCATCGCGCACCAAACCGTTCGGTTCCAGAACGGCTGGTACACCGGTGGTGGCAAGAGCACGACGGATAATGTCGTTGATGTTGGCGTGACGGGAAATGCGGCTGGCGCTCCTGGCGCATGAGAGGCCATGATGTCCCTTGCTGTCGACAACCTCTCCGCAGCGACATAAATGCGAAGAAACACAGGGAGCACCTAAACGAAGACAAGTTGCGATACGGAAAGTCGTATTATCTAATAGTGTTCCTATATTGGGCGATGGCAGTGCCCTAAGCCAAACACCGGACTCCCACTCTCCCACAGCCCGCAAACGAGCGCGCTCGGCATCTCCTACAGAACTGGTCGGTGGTTGGATGGTGCAGAGCGGGTCGTCCCACTGTCTCTGGGAAAATGGGTTGGTCGGTAAATTTGAGTTAGAATAGGAGTTAAATTTGCGTCACTCTTGCATAACACTTCAGAATTACCCAGTGTATGAGTGAGAATTTTCCTGGTTAATTCTTCTGTGCTATGGACTGAAGACAGAAAAGCCGGTAAACTTACATCAGAAATTTTTCGAATACCTAAACCCCCTAACCGAACTGGTAGGGATGCCTGTTGCCATGCCCGGTCGTTTAGCGATACATTAAGAATTTTACTGACAGTGGTTTTTACAATATCATCTATTGTTTCCAAAAAAAAATTTGATTTCAGGTAGTTTTTTAATTGTATATATTGTAAATAATGTAATTAATTTATTTGTTCTTATTATTGTAAATAAAGCCAATAAAATAACACTGTATATAATGAAATTTGATTAAAGAAGATGGACGGAAAAAATATATAACACAAGTTTGAAACGGCATCACTTAATCAATGATGAAAATGGAAGAAGCAAGAGATGTGTTCCAGGAATGTAGCAAACAAAAGTAGAAATAATAAGTCTCTGCCTACCCTCGTGAAAACGTGATTGCGATGTATTCTTGAAGTCGGTAGGTCGGTTAATCCAGTCTTGTATGTTAATATTAAGAGTGTAACATGCAAATGTTGGTTCACTTAAGCCCCACATGCCTGCTAATGAGTTTAATTTGAAGCTTTGGAGGAACAATTCCAGCGAACTATATACGTTTTTGCTCCTTATATTCACTTTTGCTCCTTATTTTACACCTCCTGAACCAATTTATGTGCGAGATTAATGGCAGACGCGGAGAAATGCGCTCGTTATCTTCCTTGAAAGTGTGCTTGTGTTTTACAAGCACGATGTCTATCGGAGTCTAAATTTTATGATAAAAAAAGAAGGCTTTCATGATTAGGCCTCGGTGAGCAATCGAGTTGATTTTTATGACAGAAAGAGATAATAGAAAGTGCTTTAAGTATTTTAGGAGTATAACATAACGAACGTTACATAACTTCACGCCTTTTCTACCCGAAGGTGGCTGTCAAGCCTCGTATCGCCGTTACGTTTACGTCCCAAATGGAATAGGTGGCGAGCCTAATATAAGGTCCCGGTGGTCCAGTGGTCGAGCACTCCGCCTCTGAATCAATAAGTCGTGAGTTCGAATCCTGGCTCACACCAATGACTTTTTGAAGTTATTTCAGGAGCCATTTTTAAAATAACGTAAACCACTTATATAAATCAGTAGTAAGTTTAAGATATTTGACTAAGAAAATTAGATTTACTGAAGGCCAAACTATCGACATGTCCAGACGAAAAACTAAATCGAAAAAATATTTGCTAAAGTCGACAGAAGTTTACACATGAAGCCACGTATCTTTAAGCATTGTTAGTTTGAGGCATTCGTATATGTTATTCACTTAACATAACATACATAACTTCACGCCTTTTGTTACCCGAAGGTGTAGGCAGCGGCTGTTAAGCCTCATCTCGCCGTTATGTTTACATCCCAAATGGAATAGGTGGCGAACCTATTGCCATACCGGGCACAAAGTTTTTCAGTCATCGATATTTATCACACATAACTTCCGTAAACAATTTCGAAAAGTCATTGGTGTGAGCCAGTGTCTGGAATCGAACCCGGTCCTCTGGATCAGAAGCCGTGTGCTCGACCACTGCGCCACCGAGACTTACTTCACTTAACCTTTGAAAATATATAATAGAAATAATGCAATAATGCATGGACTTAATCTTTTCAAGAGTAGAATGGTCGTTGAGTTTTCCATTTTGTAGCTGCTACAGTAAGTAGTACCAGAGTGACTCTAAAGCTTCGTATTGTGGACATATTAGGTTCATGGCTGAAGTGCAATCTGTAAATGGAATAGCTAGTACTTTTATTGTGGTGAAATAGCTTTTCGTATCACTTTGTATAAGATTAAATTTGCAACATATTTTATCTAGCGTTAAGCATTCTTTGCATTTAAATAAAATCGCTGTGTCTATGTGTAAAATTGAAATATCAGCTTCAATTTTCAATTCTTCAATTTTAGTCAGCCTGTCTGTTTATTCCGGCTAATCTCCGTAATGGCTGGGCCAATTTTGACGGGGATATTATTAATGTAATAAAGAGCAATGTAGGCTACTTTTATAAAAGAAAAATATTTTATTTAATCATCAATTGCTTCTGATGCGAGCATATTCTCGATGAATTTGAAAATACATTTATTGAGGATGGTTGTAAACCTTCAAACCAATATTCAAGGGAGTGGTGTATGAAGCTGCAAGCAGTTTTCTTCAAATTCTATTGAAGTGATAAAAGAACCCGGTACTGCTGTTGCTTCTGCGGGAAATCTCAAGCGGCACGAATACAGAAACCTTGCAGGTGATTATTATTTTTGAGCCGATTGGGATTGACACTCTGGAGACATGACGTCCGAGCGCTCGTGCACTCTATAAAGATCTTGCAAAACCGATCGAGGCCTCTCGCGACCAGAGGGCTGGTCTATTCTTCGCACAGAGGATTAGCATTGCCATTTAGCGAGGCAATGCATGCTGCCAGTAGACCGAAATCCGGAGAAATTTGATGTCAGCTAGTCTTTTGTATAAATTGTACATAATGTAATTTATTTATTTATCGTAATAGCAATAGTTTTAATGTTATGCATTCGTGTTGATACACGATTATATAGTTTTATGTTCATTCCGATCAATTTCAATTTCAACATTTGGTTCACTAGTGCAAAATTAGAAAAGTAATTGAACACTATCGACGTTAATACGCTTTGCTCCAATTGTGTAAAACACAGACTTAACTAGACGCAAACTTTAGTCGAGTCGTGTTCTTTGGAACAGACGACACAGTATAGTTATCAAGTTTAAACAACTTGTTTAGAACTTTAACTATTACTTTTTGATTGAGATACACATTCGCAACGGTTCAAGTGCTTTAGTGAATATGTAGGGGAAGATATAAGATTTCGACAAGAAAAATCTGTTCCGATTGGTTGGATTTGATCGTCTGAATCAAGGAGTGGTGGGACTGGTTCGAATTGGTGGGAATGCTTTTCAGAGATTATGTGTGTCTGATAACATTGTTCCCAATGTTATGCCAGTAGGACGGTGGAGTTTTGGACGTAAAAAAATGGTGATTCGAAGATTAACAGAAGAATAATAGCAGTTGCCTACACTCTCGGGTAGAAAAAGACGAGGAGTGCGAAATTATAAAAATATAAATAATTTTTGATAGTTTAGTATTTGGCTGCTGCCCTTTTTGATACACTAGCCTACTGGTCTATATAATTTATATATAATGATTGTAATATAATTTACGTGATTAGAAATAAGTACCTAATTGTTGAATGAATTTCCCGCCTGGTTTGTCTCATGACATCCCCTACACTAAGAGTTGGACGGCCAATGGCGATTTTATCCGTTTGTTTTTCTTCGGAGGTAATTTTGATACACAAAATATCTTTTTTAGAAGTAATCCTAAAGGCGTATATTAATTATTATGCACCTATTGAAAAGAGGGAGATAAACAAACAAGAAGATGGTTTGAAATTAATCACGCATTGCTTGAATTTGAAAAACGCGAAACGTTTTATTCTTTACAAAGAAAGTTTGGGGTTGCAATACACTACATTTTCCTTAGAAATTCCAACAAACGCATTCAATAGAGCAAAGAATCAAAGTGTTCGTTTTGAGAATGTATTTTACGGACAATTGCTCTAACATTCCTCAAGCTCTGACAAAAGGGTTGAATGGAACAGCAATAATCGATAATAGTAATTGGTGTCTTAACTGAACTTAACTGAAGAATGATGATGTGACTTTTCAAATGTTTTTGCTTGATATTCTTTTCACCCATATCGCATTTTAATGTCACATATCTTTGCCAGCTGTTCCATTTGGGACGTAAACATAACAACGAGACGGGGCTTAATAGCCGCTGCCTACACCTTCAGGTAGAAAAAGGTGTGAAATTATGTTATGTTTTAACGGTTTTGATTGACTAACCAATGTTTAAACATTTTCACAAACTACCTTCTCATTTTTGCCAATCTTATTAACGTGAAGAGTTTATTTGTGTGCGCTTATCCATGTGACTACTGATTAGGAAAAAACATTTTAGGTTATTTAACATCACGCTGCAACCAATAAGAAGAGCGAAGCATTTTGTAGTAAAAGTATATCAATTGGCGGTACAATGTGCGCATGTTGAGTCTATGATATTATTAAGTTGAGATTCTTACCTTAGATCTTCCACGCACTCTTTTGCCGTTGTTCAGCCTCAGCCAAGCATCCCATCTATGTCTGTATACAGAGATGATATTCCAACGGCCAAGTCGCACGGGTTCTGGAGATCGTAGTACACCTGCTCCACTGCCACAGTCGAACCTAATTAAAAACATAAGTTAAATTTATTAATACAGTACTTAGCGACACATGGCAAAAACTTGTCTATTAAACTATTTGTTAATGGTTCCGGCTTAAGCCGTAACAATTGACTGATATGGTAGGTTTAATATATATTTCGTTTTTAAATGTTAGAGAAAGGCAAATAGTATATAACAACTAAGATTTAAGAGATTTGCGAGCCTCGCGGTGCATTGGTAAAGCTACCGACTGTAGAATCGTGGTTGGCGGGTTTGATTCCCACCCGAGTATAAATATTTGTGACAAACATGTATGGCGTCTGGATGTAATTTTCTTTGTATTTTAAGTATGTTTTTACAAAAGAAAAGTATATACGCATTATTATCCGTAATCTAGTATCCCTAGCACAAGTATTTAGTTGCTTAATTTGGAACTAGAGGGCGCTGTGTGACTTGTGTGTGACAAATTATTATTACTATTAGTAATATAATTATAATAATATCTTGGTCACAATACACCGCCCTCTAGTTTTATGCAAAGTAATTAAATGCTTGTGTTATGGAAACTAGATAACGAATATTAACATATATCCTTTTATTGTAATTACATTCTAATAATACATAGAAAACACCCAGACGCCGTACAAACATTAATGCTCAAGTGGGGATCAAAACCACCAACCTCGATTCCGCAGTCGTTTGTTTAACCAATGCACCACGAGGCCCGTCAATTATTTCAAAGAAATATTTGTCATGGGTAAGAATCGAACTTAATACCTACACAGATGGTAGGTACTGCGTTATACATAATAAATAAATTGAATTATATAAACTTTCGTATAAACATTACTTATTTTTACGCGACTCACTTTTCACTGTTTAGCCTTTTAGTTTTATAAGTTATAAAAGTGTGACATAAAACCTTTCATATTTAATCCCTTTATGATAAATAAAGTAAAAATATCATATACTCGTGTGAAAGATAAATCCCAGTATCCTTCCTGATATATCTGTCATAAAATATTAGCTTTAATGGTTGTGTTTTAAGGTAAGTCGAGTGTGATGTCTTGAGGTAATCAATTCTCTCTGCCTACCTAGCAAGATATTCCGTGACTTTACTTATTTATATTAATTTATAGATACTTTAAGCCTCGGTGGCGCAGTGGCTAGCACCCTGCTTCTGATTCAAGAAGTAGTGGGCTCAAATCCTGGCACACAATAATAAGTTACGTGTGATAAATATCGATGACTGACAACTTTGTGCCCGGTATGGCAATAGGTTCGCCACCTATTCCATTTGGGACGTAAACATAACGGCGAGATGAGGCTTAACAGCCGCTGCCTACACCTTCGGGTAGAAAAAGGCGTGAAGTTATTTTATGGATACTTTAACCGAATGAGTACAGACAGGAGTTATATTATTTTAATTAAGACAATAATGTCATAATTAAAATAATAATGGCAAAGAAATGACTCTACTAAGAGATTAGTTCTCAAGGGCTTATAAGAGAATAGGAATTAATTAGATGCTGTACAATAGTAAGCTTAAATCAATATTATAGTGGACTTGAAGCTCCCGGTCCAATTAGTAATAAATTCCAAAGGGAATAAATTTTCCATCGGAGTTATAATTTCTGCTTTAAAATGTTGAGATATTAAGTACAAATGATGTTTCAAAGTTCCTAAGGCATTGAAGAAATTAGGGCGTATGTATCGAATCGAAATTGTCCTCAATAATAACTTGGGCTCTATTGCCAAATGAGATCTATTTACCTATTGGTGGAAACTAAATATCTTGATGGCGATTCCAAGAAAATCTAGAGAATTCTCTCAGTGGTCTAGTGGTCGAGCACCCCGCTTCTGATTCAAGAAGTCGCGGGTTCGAATTTTCGCTCACACCAATGACTTTTCAAAATTCTTTTGGGAAGGTATTTGTGAAAACTTTGTGCCCGGTATGGCAATAGGTTCGCCACCTATTCCATTTGGGACGTAATTTATTCATGAAACATTTAAGCCCTGTTGACGTTTATTCTCAAATAACATGACTAAATACTATAAATTTAAGAAGTCTAATATAAATACAAACTTACGAAAGAACTCACCGTTCAACTTAAATGATTGAAAAGTTTTAGCGTTAGAACGACACAGATAAAAAAAACTTAGTCATTAATTAAAATTAAAATAACAATAGAATTGACTAAACCTTACCTAAGTTCAACATGTCCGTTCTTCAGCATCAGTGCCAGATAATCTCCCGATAGGTCATCATGTTCTCCGGTCAGGAGAAGTACTCCCCGTGCACGTTCTGGTCTCACCCTGATACGTACTCGGACTCTCTTGTAAGCACCACGAAGCGCACGCAACGCCAGCCACGACGATCCGGAGAAACGAGGAGTAGATATTTTTCGATCTGTTGACAATTTAATAAGGTTTTTTTTACTTCACCAGTTGTTCTGACCAAAGATAAAAAGGTTGGCAACCGCTGTTCAGCTTCGAGATACTGAATTTTTACATCCTAAATGGTAGTGGTGGAACCTATTGCCATACAACGGGCACAATGTTGTCAGTCATTGATATTTATCACACATAACTTGTGAAAAAAATATGAGAAGAGAAGTCATTGGTATGAGGCCGAATTAGATCCCATGACTTCTTGAGTCAAAAGCGGGGTGCTTGATTTCTTTCTATACTATCGAGATGAGGAATATACGAGTATATTAGTTTTTAGTATGATATCAATTTAAAAAAATAAACGTGGCGTTCTAAAATTACGTAATATTTATTTTTATCAGATTACTAGGAGCCTTTTACCAAGCCTCTTACTAAAGGAGCAGTGCAGTCATGTATGTGCATGTAACAAATTGGACGAAAATTCAATAACGAAGTCACTTGAAGTCAGATCAGCTGATGTAAAATATTTCACAAATCTAAATGTGTAAAGCTTAAACAACCTGATTAAGATCTCAAAGTGATCATGAAACACTTCGAGGTAAATTTTATCTTACCTCCTATGAAACTTAGTTCAGTAAATTACTAACTCATATACGGAGTTGTGACATCCGGATATAATTATCACTGACATATGTCATATGTGATGTCAAAACATATTGTTTCTGTTTGCAAAATGTACTATTAGTAGTATATGTAATTAACGCATTGCTCTCTCGATTACGCTTCAAGTTCCTTGTTTGAATAATTCGATTTCAAATTAAATATTCACTATTATTGTTTGAAATCGAATACATTTAAGTTAATAATAGCAGATTGATTGAACAGAAATTGTAATTCCGAAATCCAAGTTTTGATAGATATGGCTGAACATTTTTAAATAAGGGTACCTAATGAATAGACATTCAGCCCTTCTTTTGGTTAGTGATTTTTGTGACGAATGGTATGTTATCGGGGAACAACAATCGCATTCGAACCCAAAACTTTCCAAACTGCAGTCGACGTGTTAAATCTATCTAGAAAATATATCGGAAATTAAAAGGGCAAAAGTTAATAGATTAAGCTAAACTAAATAGAACCTTCTATTGTGGTTTCGGGATTAACACCAACGATTTTCCTCGTAGACAGATAAGTAGACCCTCGAGGGACTTATTTACGAAGCTGTCAGGAAGTCAGCTCGAGAGAATGAGAAATATTTCATTATTGAAAAAGTTTTTATATGTACCTATCCAATATTAAGCAAATCTTAAGAAAATACTTTTAATAATTTAATAGATATTAATACTGTTTTCAAACATATTTAATTTTCGGTTTCACAATATCCGTTAACAATTATTTAATAAATAATTTGGACCGAGGAGCGAGTTAGGGGACCGATCTAACTTTAAATCAAAGATCACCCATTTTCCAAACGAAGCCTCGATCCGTGGCTATAACCATCTTCCTATCAATACAAGTAAAGATGACACCAAGATCACATTCTACACATATGTTGTTTGGTCTGAGTGCCAGAAACATTTACAAATGATACAAAAGAGTTCCTCAAAAATAGAACAATCAACACGGCTTGTCACATTCCCCGTTAGATATTTACCTATAACATAACATAACTTCACGCCTTTTTCTGCCCGAAGGTGTAGGCAGTGGCTGTTAAGCCTCGACTCGCGGTTATGTTTACGTCCCAAATGGAATAGGTGGCGAACCTATTGCCATAACGGGCACAAAGTTGTCAGTCATCGATATTTAGCACACATAACTTTCGAAATTAATTTCGAAAAGTCATTGGTGTGAGCCAGGATTCGAACTCGCAACCTCTGGATTCAGAAGACGTGTGCTCGACCACTGGACCATCGACACTTTTGTATATTAATTAATTATTGTGTTAATGTCATCTATTCTATAATATATATATCTATTCTTTAGATTCGAATTACATCTTGGTATATTAGTGACGCGAATAGTTTTTTTTTGTTGTATTTTAACTTTTTTCTTTCTAAAAGATATAACACCGAAGATTTAAAGTTTAATTTTACTTTATAAAAATATACAAAAAAATTAGGGTCATTTTTGTTAATATTGAACATAATACCATATACAATTAACCAAAATACAACTATGGCTAAAATATTTTGTCCGTTCAAATTTAGTGAAGCAGTTTCCCGATTCCCGATCTCAATGTAGCCGTAGATAGATGTTGGATAATTCAGTGATTCTCTCCCCCCAATATTGTCGTCCCTCAATACCTGGCGTGTTCTACGTTCGTAGATAAAACACCCTCGATATTGCTTCATATAATTCAAGCGCCTTGCATTCTTGAAGAGATGCCGATTAAGGAAACCCCGCTGGGGATGGTAATCGAAAAATCCGGGGGCGCTCAGTTCAGTGGCGAAGGGGACGCTTCGGAAACTTGTGATATCTTATGAAATTGAGCAGGTACAAGTTTAGTAATCGGTTTTCTCGCAGAGCCACATGATATTGTGACAGACTGATGTTACATTGTATAAGTTCTCTTCGGTGAACTTTATTCTGCGAACTAACCAAATAAGTTTTAATATAAATTAATTAATTTCGAAAGTTACGTGTGATAAATATCGATGACTAACAACTTTGTGCCCGGTATGGCAATAGGTTTGCCACCTATTTCATTTTGGGACGTAGACATAACGGCGAAACAAGGCTTAACAGCCACTGCCTACACCTTCGGGTAGAAAAAGGTGTTATGTTATGTTAAGCAAATAAGTAAGTCGTCTAGATATCGAGCATACCGTTTCTTAATCAAGAAGTCTCAGGTTCTTATATCAGTATAGTGTTTTTTCGGGAGTTATATGAATGTCGATTATTAACAAAATTGTGCCATTGTAAGTACACATTTGGGATCTAAAACTCCCTCGATTGGAGTAAATAAGTAAACACATTATCAGGTGATATAACGTCAGAAAAACCCATTTCTCTTTTAGATTTATATATTTTATTGCCTGTATAAACATTTATTGCCGTATCGATAGTCAAGCAATGTCAGTGGTCTCCGCATAGAATGATTGGGGTTCAAATCCTGGCATACACCTTAGAATATGTAGTTAAATACTTAGCGTGATAAATGTCGATGACAGAAGAAATTGTGGCCGATGTGATAAATATGATAATAGACCTGCGTTCAACTTCATAGGAAACAATATTTCGGTCAACACAAGGAAATACATCCTACGTCTTCCGTATGAA
This sequence comes from Euproctis similis, assembly GCA_905147225.2. Lineage (NCBI taxonomy): Eukaryota > Metazoa > Arthropoda > Insecta > Lepidoptera > Erebidae > Euproctis > Euproctis similis. The sequence goes on from LR990106.1 coordinate 23,224,925, forward strand.
GTTATATAATAGTTGACGCACATAATTATTTATTAGAGAATTAATTCTGAAAGTATAATAAGAAAATGATTGGAAACTATAATACTCTGGAAGAAGTTGAAGAAGAAGAACTGTAGTACTACATTCACGTTTTTCTGTTCGTGTTTCTTGTTTCATATAGGAGAATACTGACGGAATGTTGACATTGAATAAAATAAAGGAAGCTTATATTATCTAGTTAACGAAATTGTGTAAAGTATCGAGTCCCTCTCTGTAGATATTTGTTTACGTAATACTATCTCTCTCTATATATATAGTTTCGTTATATTCTTGGAAACCCGTCAATATCGTTTACAAAAACAGAGGTGGTATCCATGAAATTTTGAGTGTATTTCTAAATAATCGGATGAGGAAGTACAGGGGCGAACTCAATAACAACTGTCAGGGATAAGTTGGAGGAAGTTGTGCCGGAAGTGGTCCGCGGGTAATCGTGGCGGGTACGTCCGCCCCACCTACACGACTATACCTATACCTGAATCAATTTCACCTTATCTTAGAATTTATTTATTTTATACCAGTTGTTGTCTGCAGCTTTGCCCGCGAGCCATAACTGTACAAACACGAACGAAACATATATTTTCGATTAAAACTAGATATTACAAAATTACTATTGCGCTAAATGTGCAGTTAAGTTTGTCATCAATTCTAAATGCCTTGCTTACCTGGCTTACAATTATTAGAGTGGTCACACAAACATCGTTCACCGTCGCAGTTGTCACAGCTACATGCCTCCACGGCTGCTGTCCAGGGCGGCGAGGCCGTAGCTCCGGGCACCTGTCACAGAGATACGGCGATAAACATTTGAAATTTGAATAATCCACGCATAAATTTTTTATACCATCTGCGGCGGTTAATAAAAACCCCACATTGTTCTTCGACATCAGAAATCTTAGATATTTTTGGTAAATCATCTCAGGAAATCTAAACTAGACAGCATGTTGAAGGATTTTAGGGATATTAGTTATGTCTGATATGTATCGATGATAATTGTGCTCTATCTACGGCACTTAGTATAAACATTGATTCAGTATGTATGGTATAATTACCGGTTCGACATTTTCAGAGAGCAGAAGCGTAAATGTAAAAAAAGTTTGAATATAATTTACTCACTTTTTGTTCCAAACTAGGTCCCAGAGTTGTAACTTTGCCATTAGTATCTCCGTAACCGTCTTTCGTCTCGTCAGTGATGATATTCAGGTCTACTTTACTAACTCCATCCTCAATTAAACTCTTTAGTCCGTCCACTCTTTTATATTTCTCTGCTGTATATATATAGTTTGGTGTTTTTGATGTAAATGGCAGTGTTGTTGTAAGTCTTTTCACTTCGTCGATATGTTTTACGCTTACAGTAGGTTTACTAATTCTATTGGACGGTGCTACTTCTAGTTCCGCTGAGAATGACACATCCTTCTGATAGAGGACATCTTCTTCTGCGTCCGCTGGGTCAGTTGATTTTGTTGCGTTTAATTCTGAAACAAAAATAATGGGGTCAGTACTGTCGTAATATAATGAAAACATAGTCAGTTCGAAAGGATGGCATGTCGTTCCGAACCCTCTTACAGTGGGATATGGACAGGGAAATGACGATGATCTAAGACGACAATTTAAATTCTAATTATTAAACTATTTATAATTCTACTGAAGCTTTTAATATTATGACAGCCGTCATTTCTTATAACAGAATTTAATTACAAAAGTTTCCAAATATTTTATTACTTATGATACGAACTACCGATAAATTTGGAATGGAATTTGATCTAAAAAACAACGTATATTGAAAATCATCTTACTTTCTAGGAGCCAAGAAGTAGTAAGCAAGTATATTTTTTCAGTATAGTCAATAAGCCATAATATGCTATGCAGCTAGTCCAGAAAATTTGCACCATATAAGTAGGTATCTATTGTAACAAATAAGACTGCATGTCGCAGGTGCCACAAGGTCAAGATCTTTTTCTCATTTTATTTCAAAGCTTTCAGAAGAAGTTGTTTTATACAGAATAATATAATTTCTTCCATAATTTCCTATTCCATTTGTGACATAAACATAACGGTGAGTCGAGGCTTCACAGCTGCTGCCTACACCTTCAGGTAACAAAGGCGTGATGTTATGTTGTGTTATAATTTCTTCAATCATTAGTAATATATTAGGGTGAAAGAAAAGAGCGATTTAAGCTAGATGTCTCATTATCGTTTGTTATATTATAGCTGCAGTGATATTGGGGGAATGTTTTTTATGAGTGTTCAATAGAAATGATTTCATTTCTCGTGACGTTCATCATTCTAATGGTTATTGGGGATGTAAATTGATATTATTGGGGTGTGATTGAATATATACATTACTATAACAGTATAACGTTTAGAGCCTATTTCCAACTTATTTTTTCTTGAATATTTGACCATTTTAGAGGTTACCCGGCATTCAGTACTCCTTTAGTTATTGACAAATTGTATCCTCTTAAAAGGCTATACGCAATTCAGTTCGAAATGAATAGTTCGAGGTAACTAGGTTTTCAAAAGATTGGAATCTTTGAAATTATAAAAGGAACTTTGAAATTCCCCTGTTGATAAGTTCGTAAATCTTAGTCGCAGTTAACTTGCTATCAATATCACCATATTTCATACGTATGGCTGGCCTTCATCTACGCAACCATTTATTACACCAGAAACGTTGAAAATGAGACAACATTTAGACCATAATTTTAAATTTTAATATACGTATAAAATGAGCGTACACCAAGAATAAAAGATTTGCAAGGAAAATATCTCGTAATTTGCCCAGCCATTACATTCCCCTCCCACTGAGAGGCTAGCGACAGGCTTCGCACAACCCATGTTACATTTGGGTCAAGGGCTGGAGATTACCACATTGTGATATTTTAATGAGAAAAATCGACAAACTTTTTAATCGTCCAAATTATTTGATAATTTTTATTTTTATTTGATTTTGGAATGGTTCATCATTTATTGCACATGAGGAAATGATTTTACAAGATATAAGTAAATAAGAAAACAGGACAAGTGGACTAGTCTTCATGTATCTACACTCTGGTGTCTGTAAAGAGCTTTCAATTGACGATCCTTGCGGTGCATTGGTAAAACTACGGACTGCAGAATCGAGGTTGGCGGGTTCGATCTCCACCGGAGTACAAATATTTATGACAAACATGAATGTTTTTATGGCGTCTGGGTGTTTCTCTATGTCTTATAAGTATGTATTTACGAAAAAGTATATATTATTAATATCTATTATCTAGTATCCATAACACAAGCCTATTTAAACACGAATGAATTACGCGGTCCCTCAATATCTTCTGTCTACAGTGATTATAAATGTGTGTTGTTACCTAAGCACCCGTAGCCGTCGACGTGCAGCACATATCCTGGGCCGCAGCCACACTCGTATGTACCGTCGTGAAGCTCCCGACACAGCTGTTCACATGGACTGCCCTCGCCACATCTCCCTGCCAACAAATAAACACCAGTCACAAACAAAAGTTACACCAGTACAAATACTTTTATAATTTATGGGGTAATGCGACCCTAACACATATATTGCATATGACATTCCATTTAATAAATTCAGTTATGTGTAAATGAGATACGTTCTGTCTGTGTGTAAATTTAAACGTAACATAACTTCACGCCTTTTTCTACCGTCAGCGGCTGTTTAAGCTTCGACTCGCCGTTAAGAATATTGAGCCTCGTTTCTTTCTTTTTGCGTCTAGCCCTACATAAGTGATAACTTCAACTAATCTGAAGTATTGGATGTGGCCAAAGTGCCACTATAAACAAAAATCTCTGCAGGTAAAGGGATCTCTCACATCTGAAATCAATTATATCGTGCATTAAGCACAGCAGATGGAGGAGAAATAGTATGTTTGGACTACAGCTGGCTCTGTGAGCAAGAGTGACAGAGGAGGAGCGTATCTAATTCTGCCGCAAGCCTGAGAGAAAGGGGAAGCAGATAGGCTAGCGTCATAACACGTTACGTAACGAAGCGGTTTACCCTCCCATAAGCAGTTATTGGTTCAAAAAGATTTGATTTTATCTTAGACGGCTATTAGAAAGACTGAATTTATTTATAACATTCAGAATTTCAGAACTCATTGCTATTCAATTAACATTCTAACTCCCAGGAAAAAAGGGTTACTACTCTAAAGTGTACCTACAGACTGCTTCAAAATTCAGACTCGTCAACCACAAATAGACACAACCATAAATAAAGCTGTACGTATTATTAAATTCCATTTATTTTATCCCGTAATTGTATTATGGTTTTAAACCACAAGGGAGAAACGACTGCGAATACGATTGAGGTGAAGGGTTGCTTTTTGTTCGAAACCGCATTTATCTTTTAAATACATACATACATAACTTCACGCCAAATCCCTTGCGGGGTAGGCAGAGAGAACAGAGCGCCATAGGGCACGATTCTTACACACCTCACTCGCTTCGTTGACTTTCATAACTCTTTTCATGCACGCGCGTCGGTTTTTGAGGCTCTTAACATACTTTTAAATACAACTGATATTAAATAATTTTTTAAAACAATATCGTCATTGGATTCACATTTTTTATATCTTATAATACAGTCGGGCACCAAAAAACAATTATTTACAAATAAATAATGTCGTACCCTTTTACCAGTGTGAGTTTACGTCATCGTTGAAATGATGAATAGGACACAAAACAAATATATAGTCGCGCGACAAATGATTAATGGAGAGTTGTGTTGTGTTTGTACCTTGAGAGGTTTTGAAACAGTGACGTCATATGAGTTACATGGATTCATAAAAAACAAAGGTATAATAATTTATGATAAATAATTATTTCTACCAGTGTATATATTGATAAAGAATGTCAATATACACTGTAATAATAATTTGTACACCTTAAACAGAGCGAAGCATGGTGGAAACGTCATGAATAATTAATTGTACAGTCACTAGTACACAATATATACCTATATGGATAGGTGGCGAAGCTACATGCGGGAATAAGGCGGGTTGGCTGGTCAAATACCACGACCTCTCAGAATTGCTTGTTCATCCCTATCCCATAGATAAAGGTAGACAGAATAGAGCACCGTAAGACAAGATTTATAGTTTTTATAGATTTAAGTTCCTGTCAATCAGAACCTAAGTTTTATGATTTTGCCCAGGCAGCTGGTATGCGGTGGGTGTGTGGTAGATACACATGCCTTTTGACATAGCTATTTAACAAAACCGATTAAAGAAACTGTACCCACTGTTAAAAGATATTTACATACCATTTACACGAAAAAAGTATTGAATAAATAGCCAAGTCACATATTCCGACCGACGCAAAGAGAACAGACTTAAGAAGAGTTCTAGCAGAGTTCTCAAACTTGGTTCAATATAAGTTTCAATCATTTTATAACTGTGCGCACCGTGCCATTTTGTCCTCGTAATATTTAACAAGAAAATGTGTCTAGCATTAAAAAAATGATCAACATCCCCAAACCATCCCATCCCCATCATCATATATGAACTAAACACTATTTCTATAACATGAATTTTAAATAATTCTACATTAAACTTTAATAATAGTACTATAAGTAAAATTTAAAAAAAAATTTGCGTGGAGTCCCGCCGCGCTACAGAAGTGGAACTTAGTAACATGTATTCACAATAGCTTTCTTTATTCTTATAGGTCTTCACCGACACTTAAAAATAGTCAATAAATAATTAACAATATAGATTTATAATATACTCCTAATGTAAATAAGGGTGAGGTCTGGTGGTGCGTTGGTAAAACTACCGAATGTAGAATCGAGATTGGCGGGTTCGATCCCCACCCAAGTATAAATATTTATCTGGGTCTAGGTAGAATTTGGGTGGAGGCTGCGCCTCACAAAAGTGAGGCTCTGTGGTTCCACCGCCTCACTCGGCGCTGGGAACCACCAGCCGCGCGGATCCAGGTGGGTGACACGGCTGTCCCGGTGGCGAGGTACTTGAAGTACCTCGGCCTCACCCTGAACAGCCTCTGGAGCTTCGAAGAGTACTTCGTAAGGATGGTCCTCCGAATAGGACGGGTGGCAGGCGCGTTACACCGCCTCCCCCCGAGATTCGCCGCCTCTACGGTGGTGTCGCGCGATCCGTGGCCCTGTACGGGGCTCCCGCAGTGGCTGTTACGCCTCAACTCGCTGTTTTTTTACGTTCCGATTGGAATAGGTGGTGAACCTATTGTCCTACACAGGGTGCAAAGTTTTCAGCCATCGGTATTTATTACACTCAGCTATCTAGGATACGAACACACAACTTTTGATTTAGGAGGGGGGTGCTCGACCACTGGACCGCCGAGACTACCGAGATGACTACTATCTACTTCAAAATTGAGTTCTAATATTCACCCGAACATACATATGTCGGCGCAGGACGCCATCTAGCGGTATATGATGTCAACTATATATAATAACTAGTTGACCCGGCGAACTTCATTCCGCATTAAAAGAAATAAATTAGTAATATTTGTATCTTAAAAAGTTCAATTTGTGCTATTTATCAGCACGCGTTATGGCGCGCAAACGCAACTGCTATGTACCGCTATGTTAATACTGTAATATCTTCGTAAATATTAGTTTAAATTACATGCTGTAAACGGCTATATTGATCTATATTAAAAACACAATCTACTTAAGATAGTTAACTGGATGAAAATTAATGCTGTAATGTTTAAAATTGCTTCGTAAATAAGCCACTATTTCTCGTAAAAAATAAAAAAATGGTCATTGTTGAAAAATAAATCGATTTACTTGTTTAGAACATTTAATAATTAGTATAAATATTTCCCTATTATACACTGTTCTATATGTTTCACAAAACATAAAAAATATATGCATATCTGTGCTCTGTATATATACACACTATATAGCATATGTCTTACACTTTTACAACACCAACACTAATAATACACATATAGTAACACTACACTATAGCCTTATGGAAAACACTAAATTACATATATATGGTTGTCAAAGATTCATCACTGGACGTATCCCTAAGGAAAAATTTAGTAGCCACAAATGTATATCAGCACACTTTGTAGTCAACCACAAATACCACATGGTGGAAAATATTATAAACACAATGTACACCCTGTACTTTTTCACATGGTTCTATCTGCAGTACTGCGGTAATAAAGTTACCTGTTTCCTAATTTGTTTTACACTTGCCAAACTGGTCCATTTCAACATGTCAAACTTTTACTAAAAACATTCGATCAGTCAAATAAGTTTTTACTGTCAGAGGTTGATGAATCGGACCGGGTGCAGTGCCAATCAATCTGTGACACCAACTTATTTTCACAGGCCCTTGATCGAGGCAGCCACCATGGCCGATCACTATCTGTTCTGACCCTAAATATCAGAAGCATACACCGTAATTTTGATAATTTTATAGTTTTTCTACAATACCAAAATTTTCCAGTGGATATTGTGGTCCTAGTTGAATGCTGGACAAATCACAAAAGTCCCCCACCAGATCTGAACAACTATGACATGTTCTGGTCAAAGAATAGCATAAATCAGAATGATGGTATTGTGGTCTATACACGGAAAGAAATTGGCGCCACTTCATATGAACCGGATTGTGTAGAGGGAAACTGTATTGTTGTTAGAATTAATACAGACTATACAATAGTGTGTTCTTATCGTCCACCTTGTTTTAGGAATACCACTAACTTCTTAAATTCTCTGGATCAGATACTGGGCACTGTTCGAACAAAGAATGTCGTTTTCACAGGGGATATCAACATTAACACACTGGATAATATGTCAAGTTCAACAGCAGCTTATCTTAATCTGATGGCAATGCACAGTCTTCGACAAGGTGTTACACGTCCTACTAGGTTGAACAATTGCTTAGATCATTTTATGGTAAAATGTCATGGTGTTTGGAAAACAGCTGTTTTCAAATATGAGATTACTGATCACTCGCCCATTATATTGAACATCGAAAACACAAATATTAGTAATAAAATCTTAACTAAAAACAAAAGTAAAGTCAATTATGAAAATATTAAGCAAATACTTAACAGGGAAACATGGTGTAATCTTTACAATACAAATAATGTGAATACAGCGGCTGAAATACTTTCTAACAAACTCCAATATATTGTAAGTAGCAATACAAATACAATCCTAGTTAAAAAGCGTCATCATCCATTAAAACCTTGGATTACGCCAGGTATAGTGAAATCAATTAGGAGAAGGGATAGACTACATAAGAGATCAAACAGAATGCCTTTTGATATAACATTAAAACTAAAATATTTACAATATAGAAACCTGTGTAATAAAATAATTCGGAACTTAAAAATACAATATTATCAACAAAAACTATCTCAAAATAAAAAAGATTCTAAGAACACATGGAAAATCATTAAGGAATTGTGCAACATTAATAATAACAAAGATCCACCCTTGGAATTGCTTAAAATGTGTAATGATCCTTCACTATCGCTAAATTTGGTCAACAGGTATTTTACATCAGTTGGGGATACATTGGCTAGGCAAACATTCTATAAAATGGGCACAAGTGAGGATGAATTAGCAAAACAAGCCAAATCACACTGTTCTCCAATGGGATCCATGTCTCTCTTTCCAACAGATCCTACTGAGGTTGCAAAAATTGTTATGGAGCTAAAGTCAAACGCTGCACCGGGTTGGGATAAAATTAGCACTGAGGTAATTAAACAAAATATAAAGTCACTCGCGCAACCGATCTCCCATCTGTGTAATTTAAGTATTGAGGCTGGGGTTTTTCCGTCAATTTTTAAAAGAGCGATAGTGTGTCCCATCTACAAAAATGGGGACAAAAATGAACCTAGTAACTATAGGCCCATCTCATTATTAACATCGCTGGCCAAGATTCTAGAAAAACTGGTTAATAAAAGACTTGTATCATATCTTGAAGACAAAAAAATATTTAGTATAAGTCAATACGGGTTTCGCAAAAGAATTTCAACTGAAGACGCAGCTGTTAGTTTAATAAATAGTGTGACTGTACAATTGGACAAGGGAAATAAATGTTTAGGGGTTTTTTTAGATTTTCAAAAGGCTTTTGACACGGTTTCCATAAAAATTTTATTAACAAGATTGCGTAACATTGGCATTAGAGGGATTGTACTCGACTGGTTTAAGGACTACCTCTCTGACAGGAGTCAAGTCGTTAGGGTGAACGAATTTGAGAGTGACATTGCGACTTGCAATTCCGGTGTGCCGCAAGGTAGCACACTTGGACCAACTCTTTTCCTCATCTACGTAAATGATTTAGCCAATATAAGTGTGCCTAACATGAATGTCACTATGTTTGCAGATGATACTGTCCTCCTTTTCCATGGTAGCTCCTGGGATAGGGTGCACGAAACTGCTCAAGTAGCTCTTTCGAAAGTCACAGTGTGGCTAGAGGATAGTCTCCTCTCCCTTAATACCTCTAAAACCAAATACATATGTTTTAACAAATCTCACCATACCTACCCACAAAATTCTAGCCTCGTAATACACACCTATCCCTGCAATAGGAGGAAGGATGCCAACTGTAGTTGTGATAAACTGGCTCGTGTCTCCTCTGTTAAGTACCTTGGTATAGAGATTGATAACAAACTAAACTGGTCTGAGCAGATATCTATTTTGGCAACAAGGATCAGAAAACTTATATATATATTTAAGCAACTACGTGATGTAGCTGATTTCAGGACACTAATAGAAACCTATAGTGCCTATAGTGTCAATTAGATACTGCATTTGTGTGTGGGGAAGTGCTGCCAAAAGTCACCTCATTCTTGTTGAGAGAGCGCAAAGAGCAATACTAAAAGTGCTTATGAGATTGCCATTTAAACACCCCACTACTGACGTGTATCAAAGAGCTGGTGTCCTAACAATAAGACAGTGTTATATTTTTGAAATCCTGAAAAAATTTCACCGAAAAACAGTACCTGCCATGCTGCCTTCTGTAAAACGCAATTGGCGCTGTCCTATACCACGGGTGAAAACAGCACTTGCACAAAGGCAGTGGTCGGTTTTGGCTCCATACATTTACAACAAGTTGGACAGGGAGTGTAAAGTCAGGGATCTGAACAACAATGCATTCAAGAAGGTAGTCTTTCAATGGTTGCACAAATTCGACTACAAAAGGACGGAGGATGTGATACTATTGAGAACATAACGTGTCTACCAATACATATGCACTACTTACGTACACAATCTACATATCTCACATATACTATGTATGATATATATATATATATATATAAGATATATACTTTATTATAAGGTTCCAGCTTTGTAGATGGTCTCATATTGTTTATTTCTGACCTGAAAAGTGCAGAACACAAACAACCACCAAATGATTTATGATGTTGTCTTACTGGACTTTACAAATTGACAAAGTTTTTAATGTAATGTTTTTTGTTCTGCATTTCTTAGATTATTGTAATATATGGATTTTAGGTTAAGTTTAGTTGTTCTGTGTCACTTGTGGAGAGGAAACTGTCAGCTGAAACACAGCCACGGCTAGCTCAGCTGACAGGGAACTTACCATTTTGTATGTACCTTTGAAAACTAATAAAATAAATTTCATTTCAAATTTCATTTCATTTCATTGTGTGTTATCCCTAAGAGGTAGACATATGCCCTTGTGGACTTTTTTGTAGACCTTTTAGAGGTGTATAATAATGCAGTACATTGTTTTCATTTATCACTTAGGGTTCAGGCAGCGTTTTCGATTAAAGTTTTAAATCTTGAAAATTATCACTTTTTATTTCTACACTATACATGAATTATAGATCAAAACCACCCCGTTGACACCCTTTAACTATTAAAAAAAATCGCATCAAAATCCGTTGCGTAGTTTTTAACATATGCGCATATAAGGGGAAAGACAGCAGAAAGTGACTTTGTTTTATACTATGTAATGATAATTGATAACCCTATAAAACTTTATTAGGTAAACTGATTTAATTATGATTACATGTTATTATTAGTCTCGGTGGCGCAGTGGTCGAGCACACAGCTTCTGATCCAGAGGTCCGGGTTCGATTCCAGACTTTGGCTCACACCAATGACGTTTCGAAATTGTTTTCGGAAGTTATGTGTGATAAATATCGATGACTGAAAAACTTGTGCCCGGTATGGCAATAGGTTTGGGACGTAAACATAACGGCGAGACGAGGCTTAACAGCCGCTGCCTACACCTTCTACGGTAACAAAAGGCGTGAAGTTATGTTATATTATTTATGTCTATATATTACTGAAATATATTTATTATTTACTTAAGTAAAATACACGAAATTTATAATTATGTGATTAATTAACCAATTCATTATATTTAATAACTGTTTTGGTGATATATCCTTTTATTGTTTAAATGTTTAAATCCATACTAATGCTGCATGAATATTCGTAATATTTATTTTCATGATTAATATCTTAATATTAGATAGTATCAACTCGTTCTATGTAATATTTGTTATATAAGAGAACTTAATTTTAAAACATCCTAGTAGCGCCATCTGCCGAAAGATAGTGAATTTGGATTGTTAAAATAAGTAATTTATAGATTTACAAACTATTTCGCACTAAAACTGATGTCATAATTATCTAAAATTGTTATTTTGAATTTTAACCTATTTTTCCATTATAATTCTCGAGTAGGTTCACTTGTTGTGTAAAAAGATGTTGTTCATCATTATTGTTATATCAATTATGACCAGCTAGTACCACCATTCGCTACTAGATGTCTGTACGGGTAGTTTAAAAAGTCGCTATGTCTTTTCGTCCTTGGTTTATATGGATCTTGGCTTTTTTGTAATCATTATATTATATTAATAGTGGCCGCAAGGGGGCGTTAAAAGCGTTAAATGCTCTTGGCCTCTTGCACGAGACATTAGAAGTTCCACTTCAAAAACATCACAGTAATCTTTTGTTAAAAAAACAGGTCTCTAGATCTTTTCAATGCGACCTATGTCGTCTGTAAAAAGAAAACATAAGTAATCACAAAAGAAATCCCAAAAAACACAACGTGTTCAAGAAGGTTTAGACGCAAACACACATTAGAAAGGTTCCACGGTAAATGTTAGGGGGAGGGTAGGGGGTGTAGGTAAGCGTTACAAAATAAATGTCAAATGAAAGAGGATTATTTTTCGAGGTACGGCCTCGCGGTATGAAAGGTAACATTGATCGGTAATTTGATGTCGGCCTCTGTAATTTGAAAGAATTTGGAACTGTAGATATATATTTTGTTTGAACACAAATTCAAGCTTCGCCTCCGTTTTTGGTTTTACGAAGAATTCGTTAGGTGATTCATTGATTTCATTCATTCAATATTTTACGTAACAAAAGAAAATTTGTCCAGCTGTCCAATACTAATCTTCTTTTTGTGAACGATCAAACGTTTATTATATTAGACAGAATATTATAAAATTTTTGCAAACCCAAAATTTTACACTTCAGATGGTTGGAGATTAATCGTGTAAAGACGCAGAAATTAAAGAACAGAATGTTAATTTTACAGATAACTTCACACTAAAGTACCTTTCGGGGGGTATATAGAAATAACTGTGAAGATAAGGTTCTTACATAAGACACTCGTCTTTTGGACTTTTTTCATATCTCTAGGCATAATCGATGCTCAGTTTTTAAGATTTCTGATGATATTTTGTCATTGAAGACATATCGAGCCTTCTGGAACTTTTACGCTTACTCCTGTTCCACTATACTTAACATAATTTCACGCCTTTTTCTACCCGATGGACTAGGCAGTGGCTGTTAAGCCTCGACTCGCCGTTATGTTTACGTACCAAATGGCGATGGCGGTTGCAAACCTATTGCCATACCGGGCACCAAGTATTAAATAGAAATCACATTGATTTTCATGTTTATGAAGTGTGAAAAAAATAACAAAGAATATAATATTTTCTCTTTTGTTACAATAACATCAACCCTCGACAAGGTCAACGAGTCAGTCTCTGTGAATTGGAACAAAATTATCTTTATTTAATTTTCAATATTCAATTTCATGAAACAATAAAAACGGGGGACTTGATTAAAACACTTCAGTCGTTAAAAGCTTCTGATAAGATGAAATTCGTATGACAACCCGCTCCTTTTGTGTCGTCGTAATCGAGTAAGAAGCGGAATATAGCGAAAATGGCTTATAATTATCTAACACTTACTCGTTTTACACATTATATTGAAGACGGGTGAAAGGTTGAGAGCTTTCAGAGAGCGGAACAACCACCCTTCCGACACTTTAGTGAGTCGTAAAAAATATCGCTCTGAACATTTCTTTTTTCAATATGTTATTGTAATAAAATTATGGTGAAATTGTCAGCTTCCAATGAATTTTTTGAAGATTTGTTTATTAACGATTGTTTTATGGGATAAGAAGCAAGCGGGCCAGCTGGTGTTAATCAACTAGCGCCGCTAATGGACTATCTGCAATACATAGTGGGTCATAGCTGCGTTGCTGGCCTTTAAGATATGATTAGGAGAGGACATTCTCTCACCGAACGAAATGCGGCATGAATCTCTTTACAACGGTTACTGTGAGGTCGCCATATTTTATCGGGTGAACGGCCCATTTACGCAGCGTTGATAGTTTATTTTACGTAAATAGGTACGGACTTTAGAATATTAATATACGAAAATTATCACTTATTCTTTACTACATTAAACATGAATTATACTTAAAAACCCCGTTGACACCCTCTATTTATTAAAAATACTGCATCAAAATTTGTTGCGTAGTTTTAAAAATATAAGCATACAAGGGGACAGACAGCGGAAAGCGATTTTTGTTTTATACTATGTAATGATGATTAGAATATTGTGAGGCTTAGTAAAATTTCATCAGTAGCGATTGCAATCTGGTGGATTGTGATTACGTTTGATGGTACATATATATACTTACATAACTTCACGCCAAATCCCTTGCGGGGTAGGCAGAGTGTATGAGCGCTATAACGCACGATTATTACACACCTCACTCGCTTCGTCGACTTCCATAACACTTTTCATGCACGCGCATCGATTTTAGAGGCTCCTAACATCACCTTCTTCCAGAACACGTTCTATTTGGTTATGGAATGTGTGTCTTGGCCGTCCTCGACTCCTACATCCATCCGCTTTTGTATTGTATATCTGCTTAGTCAATCTTGCATCATCTATTCTTTCTACATGTCCGAACCATCGGAGCATGCCCTTTCTTACTTTTATACAGACACTCATTTTCAATCTGACTTCCTTCCTTACAACCTTGTTTTGGACGCGGTCAGCGAGGGTTTGATGGTAGAATCCATAAAGATATGCAGACCATATATCACAGGCATTATTTAGATTATATGTTGATGATATATTTATTTATTTATTTATTTATAAGCTTAATGCACTAAATGTACAACGGCGGACTTAATGCCTTATGGCATTTTCTACCAGTCAACCTTAGGGTGGTGTAGGAGACGGAGAATTGTAGGTGCGCATATAAGTAAGAGAGCAAGGTAAAAAAAAAAAAAAGAAGAAAGAAACAAGGAGAAAAAAAATATATATATATATATATATATATAAATGAATTTACATACATACATAGATAAATAACTAAATATATATATATAGGTATATATAGGGAGCATACAAACTAATTTACTTAAATAAACTAACAAATACATAAATACTTAGACACTACATATAAATATATATATAGATATACTTATAGATAGGATAACACAAGGATGACTTTATTAAGTATTGTTAACTACAACCAGATCAAAGTATAATTTGTGAACTCTAAGCTTAAATTTTTTACGACTTTTACACCTCCTGATTTCGAGAGGGAGGGCATTCCAAAGGAGAATGGCTTGAATATGGAATGAAGAGTGAACAAGGCTAGAAGAGTGACGTGGACAATATAACAGAAGATTGTTTGAAGAACGAAGATTAGAATTGTGGGTAGAGCAAAGATATCTAAAGTCAGAAGATAAATAGTTAGGGGTATTATTAGAGTTAAGAAGTGAGTACAGTAATGATAGTGCGTGTAGACTCCGACGCTGACGGATGGGGAGCCAGTTCAGTTCTCGCCGAAAAGAAGAGACATGATCGTATTTGCGGAGATTAAAAACGAATCGAATGCAATTATTGAGAAGACGGTCAAGTTTGTTAAGTAGATCTGCATTCAGGTCGAGATAGCACACATCACCATAGTCAATGATAGGGAAAACTAATGTTCGGATGAGCATAACCTTTGTTTTAGGTGGCAAGAATTTCTTCAGACGATAAAGAGAACGGAGGGTACCAGTAACCTTTTTGCTAACATGCGTTACTTGGCTACGCCAATCTAAATCGCTGTCAATGTGAAGGCCAAGGTCTTTCACAGTCGAGACTAACTGTATGATTCGGTTATCATAAGTCACTGGAGGAATTGTGGATTTGTCGACCCTGCCCATCAAGCGCGGACTACCAATGAGGATGGCCTGACATTTCTCAGGATTGACTGATAGTCCGAACTGTTCGGACCATTTTTTGAGAGTCACTAGGTCATGGTTGATAGCATCGACTACAGTGGAGAGATTGTCTACACCAGCATGTGCGTAGAGCTGCAGGTCATCGGCGTAAAGATGATACGAACACAGAAGGTTATGGGTGATTTTATTAATAAATAAAGAGAACAGAAGAGGAGAAAGTATGCCGCCTTGAGGAACGCCAGAGTCGAGAACACACCAATCTGATGAAGAGCTTTCGTTATATACTGACTGCTGGCGGCCCCGAAGATAAGAGGAGAACCATCCTTTTGCCTCGTTTGAGATGGAAAGAGAAGAAAGTATAGAGAGAAGGATATCATGATTGACGTCATTAAAAGCATTAGAGAAGTCAACTAGTACAAGCAGAGTTGCCATGGTATTTTCCATACTCTTTCGGACATCAGCAGTTACCCTCAAAAGGGCAGAGACCGTGCTATGCCCTGGCCGAAACCCTGATTGTAAAGGACAGAGAATTTTATTATCACGTACAAATCTGGACAGCTGAATGTGGACACATTTCTCTAAGACTTTTGAAAGAAAAGGAAGGATGGATATAGGTCTATAATGTTTTGCAAGAGAGGGATTGGGAAATTTAGGTAATGGCCGAACTAAAGCTTTACGCCATAATAAAGGAAATTGGCCGGAGGATAAAGAAAAGTTAATGATGTGGGAAATAGGTGACAGAAGCTCGTCCAAGGCAGAGACGATCATACGACGACTGATGTAATCGCACCCTACTGCCGAGGAATTAATGGAAAGGATAGATTTTTTTATCTCGCTCGAGGCAACTGGAGAAAAGAAGAAAGAGCTGTAGTTAGGGGGAGGAAAGGAAGCAAGATAGTCAATAGTTTCAAGTTTAATATCTGGGTTAATTGTGGAGCCTTTGGAGAAGTGTTTATTAATTTCGTCTAGGTTAATTGTACTAGGTACATCAGATCGAGACACTCTGCCAATGCCAAAACTTCCCAGAAATTTCCAGAGATCTGTGGGGTTAGTAGAAGAGTTAACGTTTTAGAAGATATGACGGCGTTTTGCGTTTCGTATCATCTGATTACACCGATTCCTGATTTTTTTATAATGGGCCCACTTAGCATCACAACGATCGCGCCTATAATGACTAAAAGCCCGGTCCCTTCGTCTCATCTCCAATTGAATCTCCTTAGTTAACCATGCCGTCGGAGGATGCCTTATTCTTACCTTACGGATGGGAGCATGATCGTCGTACAACTTGATGACAGCTTTATTAAAAATATCGACCATTTCGTCAATATCGGTGGTGGCCATCAGGGGCTCCCAGTCGATAGAAGAGGCGTCCCTCCGGAGACCGTCGAAATCCATTTTTACAAAGGAGCGCAAAGATAAGATTTTAGGATGTTGTTTGGGGGGTTTCAGGAGATAGGAGAGGAATATGAGGTCATGGTGGGAAAAAGCAGGGGCCGAATGCTGGCCGTGGCGGGAAACATGGGAAGGAGAGGAAGTAATAATTAAATCCAACCACGTGTCTTCCCCATTGAGGTTGTGGTGAGTTGGAGATAAGGGCAAGACGTGGAGATTAGTGGATTTAACGAGGTTGTATAATTTTAGGGAGCGGGTGGATTGTTGGGATAGGTCGGTATTGAAATCTCCCATGATGATGTGGTGAGCGTACTCAGACCCTAAAGATTCTAAAACTGGTTCGAATTCAGTGAAGTAGTTAATAGAAGGAGGGCAATAGACTACTCCAAGAGCAAGTTTAGCTCCTCTGACCCAAACCTCAAGGAAAAGAAATTCTGCTAACGCAGTGGGAGACGATGGAG
Organism: Euproctis similis; assembly: GCA_905147225.2. Lineage (NCBI taxonomy): Eukaryota > Metazoa > Arthropoda > Insecta > Lepidoptera > Erebidae > Euproctis > Euproctis similis. The sequence goes on from LR990106.1 coordinate 23,242,294, forward strand.
ACTGAGAGATTATTTTATGCTGTAGATTAGCACGAATGTAAATCGCGACTCCCCCTCCTCGTCTATCAACCCGGTCATTACGAATGAGAACAAACCCGGGTATGCCGTAAGAAGTAGAAGGAAGAAGAGGCTTGAGCCAGCTCTCCGAAATCAGGATAGCGTGCACATCAGTGTCCGTAAATGTTGCTAGTAGATCTGTGTGATGGCTAGGAATGCTTTGAGCATTGATATGACACACATTCAGGTGCTTCTTAGATTCCTTGAAATTCTCAGTTATGAAGACATCGAGTCCATCATCAGCTGAGCTAAGGCTTTCATTGATGCTAGTATATGTAGAATTAATAGTATTGTTAGAATATTCATCGTCAGATTCCATAATAAATCAGTAAATAAATAGATAGTAAATAAATATATATAATATGTAAAATAAATAATATGTAAAATATATAGATATAAGTTATAATATATAAAAATTATACAAATAGTGACTACTTTTCCGACTTCATCCTCTACACCACCCGCCAACCGAATACAAAATCTTAAAACAATGGAAATAAATTAAGGCTACATATCATTACAAAATATCTTCATCCAAACAAAAATAAATTTACACAACGGTGCAACAAAACCGCACCCAGTTTCTGAACGCAACCAATAACATCTGAGCTCAGAAAAGAAATAACAGTTTTATGATATATATGATATATTATATATACTGATATTATAATAATGGTTTTGGTCTGTTAAGTGAAGCAATTAATTATAATTTTAGGACCGGTATGCGACCAATGTAGTTGCCCCAATGGGAGGTATTCGGCTATTAGTTAAATTACAAATAGTTTATTGACAGGACAAATAGTCGTTATGGATACGTTTAATTAAATATTACTATTTTTATGGGACTGGGGGCAAACGGGCAAGTGGTCACTTGATGGTAAATAATCAACGCCGCCCATGGATATCTGTAATATATATATATCTAGTAGTTACATTTGTGTTGCCGGACTTTAAGGGAGTGGGATGGGAAGGCAAGAGGAATGGGGTGCGCTTCTTTATAACTCTCTCATCGAATCAAACGCGCATAGATCCATTTTACGTCGATATTCTGAGTACCTGGTATTTCAATGGTCTAGCTCCTCATTTATGCACCGAACATGGCTTTACGACTAACCATTGAAAGGCATCGGCACCAATACAGGAATTTGGAGACTCAACACACAATTACAGCTGCCTACATCTTGTGTATTAAAAGCGTAAAGTTACAAAACAAGAAAAAGAAAATCTTGTTTACGGGAATATCAAAGCGCTTACTGACGCTGTGCTGATCGATTTTAATAGGGCGTTTATTCTATTACGTTGAGCGTCACAGCCAGTACCGTGTCTATAGGCGCAACACTATAGAGGCGAAGATAATTCACTTATTTCTCACGTACATTTCGAAAGTGATATTCAATCGAGTGTCGATATTGTTACAGTGGTAATATTTTCTTTTGCGAGAATTGTGCACTGGCCGCTGCTTTGTCCAATTTTAGTAAATCGTTTTTTGTATCTTAACTGCTTTTTTACCTGAAGATGTAAGCAGCCATGTCCCAAATAGAATAGGTAATCATGTTAATTTTTGAAAAATTTTTTTTTTTCATTTTGATGAAATCACTAAGTTCTCGACAACGGAAGGTACAAGCTAAAGACATAGTCCATCGAGATATGTACTTACTGAATGTCTAGAATGAGTGCGCATTGCAATAAGTACCTTAAATACGAGTATTAGCGTGCAAAATCGCATTCATCATTCTTAAGAGTAAATTTGTAGGTCTACCAAATAATGAATTAACCGTGCTAATCTGTGCTTCCTCTATAAAAGAAGATTTATATACTGACTAGCTTATAGACAGATGCTGAAGCGATATTATCTAAAAATATAACATAACTTCACGCCTTTTTCTACCCGAAGGTGTAGGCAACGGCTATTAAGCCTCGACAGCGAACAGATCGGGAACAAAGTTGTTATTCATCGAAATTTATCACACTTAACTTCCCAAAAGCATACCGAGAAATCATTGGTGTGAGCCGGGAATCAATCCCGCGACCTCTTGATTCAGAAGCGGGGTGCTCGACCACTGGACCACACATACTAAGATGATGAGAGAAATCTATACATTCTTTTTCCCTACTAATATATAAATATGTTACGGTTTGACGTGATAACTACTCAACCGATCATCATGAAACTTTGTAAACATATTCTTGGAGGTATTAGAAGTAACATAGGATTTTTTTTTCTTCTTTCTTTCTTTAATTTACATATATTTTCACCTGAAGAAAAATCTTATAATATAGTCTACAAAATTTTCTTACGTTAATACTCTGCATTTATATCTTATAAAATTGTTAAAGTCCAAAATTATTAGTATGTTGCAATTTTAAAAATTGATAATCCCAGCTAAGCAAAGAATTAGAGTTATCATATTTATTCATTTTTATGGTAATGATCTTTAATACTTATTTAATGGCATCAATGCGAGCGAAGCCGCGGGTATAAGCTAGTATTGAATATAATTTAACATGATTAATAGTTTCAAGAGATAGTAACTTAAGTGAAGGCTTCTGTTAAAAACTTACTCACGCAAAAGGAATCAAACTCGATCAGCATTTTCTCGAGTTTTTCAATTACTACGGAAAAAAATGGTACTCTAAACTCATTTTACATAATACATTGGGATCAAAGCAAGAAAGTAATGAATGAATGAATGCAATCTCCTATCTTTTTATATTACCCTGGTACAATATTTTAATTAAATTACGGCTTTTTGTATGGTCTTTAATTATATTTTGTAAATACAAAACGAGACGGCCTATGTTGTTCTCGTATTAATATAAACATTTGTTAAAGCCTTTTTTCCGCTTTATTCTTACGGAAACATATCGAAAAGGTTGCGTATAATTTGATACATCAAACGGTTTTATTCGTAACTTTTTTTTTTAATATTTCAAAGGTCTCACGCGACCTCTGTGAAATATTTTCTATTATTAATTTCTAAACATAGTGCTCACCCAAGTCATTTTCTTCTGAGTAAGCAGCGTTATCTGTTCTGCCCCATTTTAATTAATATTTGTCTATAGCTACGTCGAGTAAAATATATTTATTTTTCGATCGATGATTTTCACATGTGATTTCCAAAAGTGGTAAAACCACGAAGATCGCTGCATAAATGGGCCGGCTGAAATACCACAACCTCTCAGAATATTGGCGTAAAGTAGCCCTTCGCGTTTCGTTCGGTCTCTCACCGAACGAAAGGTATCCGGAGGCCCAAACCTTATCGCCATACCCTGCCCATCCCACTACCCACCCCTTCCATATTCCATTGTGAGGACTGGCAACGTAACTGTAACACTGATTTGTGTTCAGGTGTCCATGGGCGGCGATTGTTGCTCACCACACGTCTGCTCGTTTGCCTCCCAATGCCATAAAAAAAGTGGTTGGTGTTCACCAGGGTTCGAACTCGGGGCTATTACTCGAATACTCAAATTCGATCTTCACATCTTTTTAATAACATCCAATATTCTTATATCCCTATAAAATCACTCATTCCTCAGTTACGAATTTAAATAAGATAATAGAGTTTTAAGCAAAATTTTCTTGATATCATCTTCTTTTCATACCGCTCAACTTGTTCAATCGTCTAGACATCGATTCTAATAATGCAAAGCTAACATTATGATAGCTTTTTTTTTAAATCGTAGAGTCATATACAGCACTATGTTCAAAATTTAGTTTTACTATTGAAAATAATATACGATTTCAAATAAACGTTGGCAACCCTATTACAGCACACCTCGTGTTACAAAGTACGTATCAACCCTAATTTGCAGCGCACGGTCTGAATGAGTGATCACTTAGCAACCCTTTGATCATCAGCCAGCTGGTTGGTTGGAATATAACTTTATAGAATGATACCAATGCAGAAATAGAATGAAATGTAGATAAGTCTCAGTGGTCGAGCTCCTCGCTTCTATTTCAGAAGTCTTGGGATCGATTCCAGGCTCACACTAATGATTTGTCGAAATTATTTTCTCTAGAATAGCTACATGATGTCATTATTATAGATGACTGACTATTTTGTGCCCGGTGTAAGGCAATAGGTTCGCCACCTATTTCTTTTGGGACGTAACATATCGATTCCGTGAGTCGAGGCTTAAAAGCCTACACCTTCGGGTAGAAGAATGCGTGAAGTTATGTTACGTAGGAAAAAAATAGAATGTAGGAAATAAACAGCTTGGTAGCGGATCTATGAGATATAAAAAGCTTATGTGTAAAGAGACAAAAAATAATAACCAGCCCTTATCTACAATTAGGTGACGTAAGAGGCGACTAAGACTAATTTTACCAGATGTGGACCATCGTTTGTACGATAAGTCTCGACGACGAAGCGTTCCAATATTTTAACTTCTAGCTCAACCATGCATGACGAGCTGTAAGTCTGTGGATGATGCGAAAGAAGCATATCAGGATCGTAGCTTGTGGGAAGCCAAGTCTGCCTACCCCAATGGAATACGGGCGATAAAATAGCCGTAGTTCATATGCTTGCATTTAAAGTCATGAAGTAAAAGCGATGAAGTCACAATACCATAATTTAAGCTTAATTTAATAACATAAACATATCATATCATAACTTCACGCAGTGTACGTAGTGTAGGCAGCGGCTGTTAAGCCTCGTCTCGCCGTTATGTTTACGTCCCAAATGGAATAGGTGGTGCGACCTATTACCATACCGGGCACAAAGTTTTCAGTCATTGATATTTATCACACTTAACTTCCGAAAACAATTTCGAAAAGTCATTGGTGTGAGCCAGTATCAGGATTCGAACCCGGACCTGTGGATCAGAATCCGCGTGCTCTACCACTGGACCACCGAGACTATAATTTAGTCATTTCCATTGAATCACCTTAATAAAATGATATTGGAAAATTATCAAATTTCCCTAAAATTTGAGAAAAAATGTTAGATAACAAAAAAATAATTAATATTTTATTAAGGCTTGAACCCTGCAGTAATTAAAAAAAACCTCCCGTTACGTGAAAACGGATACTGATTATATATATAAAGAGAAATCACGAAATTCAAGCCCAAAATCATTAGGGTCATAACAATGTTTCTTTATAAACGAATTTTCACTCCGACGACGATATAATGACTCGCGTCCAGTGTTAGCGAATAAATATAGCAAAGGTTATTTTCAATATTGAGGCATAATTGCCCGAAAAATGTTTTTTTTTCTCACTTTTCATTTCATTTATACATATTATCCCGTCTTTTTGAGATGTTTTTTTATAACTTTAATTTGTCATCTGTGATGGTCATCAGAAAGAACATGCTTGAAAGTTTTGCAAATAATTATAAAATCTGAATGTGGAAAACGATGATAAGCCTAATTTTGAAAGAAAATAGGAGAAAAGTAAGAACTAATAAAATATGTTGGATTTCTTAAAGACTATTCTATAGGAATTACATTGGTGTAGAATAGGCGAATGATATATGATTATGTGCAAAAGGAGAAAAACCTGTACGCTATACGTACAGGTTTTTCCTTCCCAGGTAGGAAGAAGAAGTGGAAGAATGAACATGCCGCCAAGCTGTGGGTTACAACTGAATATGAACAGAAATGGTTTATCATTGTGCTTTTAATTGGGATAGGGATAGAAGATACGAGCAGGCGTGTCACCTGATGGGAAGTAACCAGCGCCGTCAATGGAAATCTGCAACACATATAGTCTAACAGTTGCGTTGCTGACCTTTAAGGGAGTGGTATAGGAAAGGGTGGGGAAGGGGGTGGTCCTCCGGGTACCTCTCTCACCGAACGAAACGCGGTATGGGCCACTTTACGTCGATCTTCTGAGAGGTCGTGTTATTTCACCGGTTGAGCCGGCCCATTCATGCAGCGAACTGCTCCGCAAAAGTTAAGTAATAACAAAAGTTATTTTGTTAGCATTCAGGATGTTATATTTTATTCGTTTCGCTTTAAGTGGAAGACGACACGGTGGTTTTATTTAGGCCCCTTTGCCGGGTATTATATCACTTGCAATTAGTCGCCGTCGCCGGTCACTGGTCGCGGCAACATCGCCTCTAAACTGTACCGTTTGTTTATTATTTCATTAAATTCTAAAAAACCTTCAACCGATTTGGGGTTTTATGATTAAATACCCATTGTTCATTGCTCCCAACAGTTTATTTATGTTGTTTTGTATTTATTACAGATTGAATTTAGCAAGGCGCTACTCCCATAACTGTTCTATTATTATTAATTAATTCGGTTTTAAAAGTAGAAGTTCTTTAGTTTGTAATATTTGCCTGAAATATTTATAAACTTATACTAATAATAACTTTTAAGGAGAGTTACTTTTTAGAGAAAACGTAATAAGTGTTAACTTTTATTAATACTTAGGCACACAAAGATTTCGATGGGCTACCAATAAAAAAAAGCTTTACAAGTTTGTGTCAATACTATATTTCGAAATATTTATTTAGCTTCTAATGTAATTCAGGATATTGTAATGTTTATTAAACCCACTTTTTGAATCTCTTGAGCTTATGATGATGTTTTTCATATATGGTAGATTAGAATCCTTACACTAAGTCACAACTTAAACATAACATTACTTCACGCCTTTTCTACCCGAAGGTGGATGCATCGGCAGTTAAGCCTCGTCTCGTCGTTATGTTTACGTTCCAAATGGAATAGGTGGCGAACCTATTGCCACACCGGGCACAAAGTTTTCAGTCAGTCGAAAAGTCATCGGTGTGAGTCAGGATTCGAACTCGCGATCTTTGAATTCAGAAGTAGTGTGCTCGACCACTGGACCACCGAGACTATCACACTAAATCTCGAGGGATAAAAAATAAATGACGAAAGACTTTGAAGCGAAAGAGGTCCTCGTCTCGTGACTGCTCGTCAGACGACGCAATCTTCTACTTGTCTACTCTTAACCGACTGATGAGTGATGCGGAACTATTCAACCTCACGCCGATATTCTGAGAGGTCTTGGTATTTCACCGGTCATTTTCGGAGAAAATACTCCGGCTAGCTAGGCTACCGCTATCTGGATGCCCACCGTAAAAGGACAACAAAGCAGCTGTGACCTTTCGGAATTGCAATCGTTGATAGAATGCCTTACGCCCGAATACTGAAGAGCCATTCAAATCTGACAATCAATAAAGTGCTATTTACTGCTCAAATTTCACATATTCTGTCTAATGTGACAGCTACTTAAACGCTTAAGTAGCGCTTATATATTTTTGTGGCGGGTTCAGTACTCGGGCTTAAGTCGCTTACCACCAGATAATCAGTTTTCCTAGATAAGTATAAATTGTGTAATCCTTTTGCGAAGAGTATCTCATCACCAACCGTAACGCGTAATGGATTCAAACCAAATAATTATTCATGCAAATTGTGATGATAATGGCTTTTCAGTTAACTGATACTGGAACAATGGTATCAAGCGGAATCAGGTCGAATAAGCTTTTATGCATTAAGAATTAACAGAAGTATTCAAAGATAATGAGTATTTATAGCTAAATATTCTTGTTTTATGATATTTTCAAACTTTTGTCATATTTGGGAACCAATCAATCCGTCGAACTTCGTGCATTTTATTTAGATACGAGTGGTTACTTTTCTAATGACTAGAAGTATTTTTAGAGAGGTAATATGTCATAGTGTCCTCGGTGGTACAGTGGTCGAGCACACCGTTTCTGAAACAAGACGTCAGGTGTTCGAATCCTGGCCACACACCAGTAACTTTTCAGCCACTGCCTAAGCCTTCGGCTAGAAAAGGCGTGAAATTATGTTTTGTATGTTATATTAAGTTAATATGTTCATGAAATACTACGTTATGCGCGAAATTGAGACAAACTTTGGAGACTGAAAGAAATAGAAAACTAACAAATTAAAAATTTTAAAACGTTTATGTCGCCACAAACTCTTTTATGTATTTTTTTAAATTTTGTACTCTTTGGAGATTGAGTGTGGCTGCTAACTCCAACTTTACATCCAGTAATTCCGGTATATTAGGGCATTATAAGAAATTGAAAGAGCCAAAGCAAAGGGTGGCCGGTATTTTGTTGTTAGAAAATAGGTGGGCTAGAAGTTTCTGTCTCAATTTCTAAATAGTAAACTATAAACACTAATGTACATTGCTGTTCATGCTATCATCCCTGAGGCGATTTCATAAAATTAAACTCTGACGACAAAATAATTTCAGCCACAATTGAGTTTGGCAGAGAAAAAAAATATGGAAATACTGTGTTATCCAGTTTCAGTGTGTACTGTACAAATAAAATAAAATGATTCGTTTCGCTAAAGCGAAATGAATTGTTCGTGTTTCGTATAAAGCTTATTTTGTTTGAGCAAAATGATGGAATATTTTTAAAGGAATTTTATATGATAAACATTTAGACAAACTTACTATGTCTTTATGTCTCATAATAATATAATACGATACGATAGAACTTCTCTAAATATTGTATTGGGTTGGGCATACGAGTACTTATAGTTTATGGTTCCTAAAAATATGAGAAATCTATTTATCCACATATCCATTTATATTTAAATAATAGACCCAATACACACAGCGCCCTCTATGTCTCCAAGCTAAGCAACTATTTGGACAACGGATTGTAAATACATACTACCACTATCATCACAGATACTTGTACCCGGGTAGGGATCGAACCCACCGACAGCTAAGTAGTCGTTGTTTTAGTACGTTTAAGCAAGGGATAATCAATCAGAATCCTGGAACTATATTAGTTATGTTCCCTAACACTCCATTTTCTAAATGGGCAGTAGGTATAACTTCCAAATAGCCACAGCCCACGATAGCCCAAGACTGGTCCAGTTTAGTCGTGAGATATCATATTGCCTTCATCTGGATCATATTTTTTCTTTAACATTCTTTCATTCTCAAATACTGACTCGAACAACCAAAAACAAAATTTAGATTTGCAAGAATGTCATCAGAATCCATTAACGAAACGGATTTAAAAACTAAACAAGACCTTGCCTACATATATTAAATTACGGAGGAGGAAAAACAATAGAGGAAATAGAGGCCATAGCTGTTACAATTATAATCGAAACCGTCAAATCACTCTACTGAAGCACTAGCTTTTATGGCTAATTTCAAAGCTGAAACTTCAAAGCTAGAAAGTAGATAACGGATTTTATTGTTCTCATAGATTTTATAGAACAGTTTCACCACCTATAAACGTATTATGTATCGTTCGACGCTAGTCGCTATAGTACTGATCTGTATACACTATATATATATATATATATAAATATACTAGCTTTTACCCGCGGCTTGGCTCACATTGAAGCCAATAAATAAGTATCAAAGATCATTACCATAGAAATAAATCAACACGATAGCTCTATTTTACTGCTTAGCTGGGATTATCAATTTTTAAAATTACAAACATACAATAACGTTCAAAAAACTTACAATATACTTTATTGAAATGTAGGAAACGGTAAAATATAATTATCTGTAACAAAAATAAATAATTTTGGACTTTAACAGTTTTATAAGATACTAGCTGACCCGGCAAACGTTATCTTGCCGAAAAATAAAATTAAAAAAATAAGGGCTGATCGTAGGGGGTTAAAAATTTAGGGTTGTATGTATTTTTGTATCCCGTTTTATAAAAAAAATAAGAAACAGAAATATATGGAAAAATTAAAAAAAAAATTAGGGGTGGACTACCCTTAACATTTAGGGGGATGAAAAATAGATGTTGGCTGATTCTCAGACCTACTCAATATGCTCACAAAATTTCATGAGAATCGGTCAAGCCGTTTCGGAGGAGTATGGGAACGAAATTTGTGACACGAGAATTTTATTTATAAGATAAATGCAGAGTATTATATATTTTTGTAGACTATATTATAAGTTTATCCTTCGGTTGCAAATATATGTAAATTACAGAATGAAAGAAGAAAAATAAGTATCCTATGTTACTTCTAATACCTCCAAAAATATGTGTACAAAGTTTCATGATGATCGGTTGAGTAGTTATCGCGAGAAAGAGTAACAAACAAACTACCCTCCTATACCATAAAGAAATCTCTTTGAACAATGAGACATAAGATTTAGGGTAATAATACTGCTAATATGAAGGTTACTGCTTTGGAGAAACAAATTCAATCCCAGCCTAGTCTGTAACAACAATCAGGCTCGGAAAATCGGAAAGTCTAAGTCTGGTTTCCATTCATAACCAATCCTTCGTGTACAAAATCCATGCAGTTACAAAAAAAGCTTCAAAGATAGCTAGTTAGTTAATATACAAGTTTAGTGGCGACTGCGACGAAAACTAATTATGAAAAATAAATGTCTACCTCCCAAGCAGAAGTTTAATTTGAAAAATGTTGAATTTCACCAAAAAATATTTTCATAACAATCTCTAAGAAAAACATCTAATTAAATTCGGATTATAACACCGAATGTACTCGGGGAAAAATTGAGCTCAACGCTTAACAAGCGAACAGCGCCGACGGCAAAAAATATTAAAAACAATATTTCATTCTTGATTCCTGGTTCTTAAAATACCTCTTGATATTTAAAAAACTTAGATATATCTTATCTGTCTATGGATAGGGTCGAAAATTACAAATATAAATAATAAATACAAAGATATTTTTCTGTTAGTTAATAATAAGGCATAAAATATTAACTTCCAGTAGATAATCTTTCATCATCATCATCAGCCCGTAGAAGTCCACTGCTGGACGTAGGCCTCCCCCATAGAGCGCCACAACTGCCGGTCCTGTGCAACCTGCATCCATCGGCCTCCCGCGGATTTCACAAGGTCGTCTGTCCACCTGGTAGGGGGACGGCCTACTCCGCGTCGACCAGTTCGTGGTCGCCACTCGAGAACCTTTCTACCCCAGCGGTGATCGGTTCGTCGAGCGATGTGGCCAGCCCATCTCCACTTCAGCGTGCTAACCTTACAGGCTATGTCGGTCACGCCACGATAATCTTTACATTGCACATAAACAACAGCAGCCAAAACAACCTTTTTTTTAACCGACCTGTCTGTATGTTTGTACTGTATTTAACAAATGTTACATATCATAACTTTACACCTTTTCTACCCGAAGGTGTAGGTAGCGGCTGTTAAGCCTCGATTCGCTGAATCGTTGTTACCTTCCAAAAGGAATAGGTGGCGAAACTATTGCCATATACCGGGCACAAAGTTGTCAGACATCAGAAAAAAAATCTGTGAAATCATTGGCCCGGAATCGATCCCACGACTTCTGAATCAGAAGCGGGGAGCTCGACCACTGGCCTACCGAGACTTAATTACAATTGTTGAAGTGAAAACACCTCGTGTTTTTAAAGTGAAACTTTTATTACATCGTCTCAAACTTTTTCGTCTGCGTGTTGCATGTCGCGTGACGGTCGGCCGCGGAGTAGGGATAAAGTGAAAGGCGCTCGTCAGAGCGCCTTTCACGTCTATTATCGTTTATTTACACGTACAAACAACACAATAAATATATTTGTTTGTTTGCACTCGGGTGGGATCGAACCCGCCCCGACCTCGTGTTATCGGTAGTGCGGTTTACCGATGCACCACGAGGCCCGTATGAATGATTGTCTAATTACCGTCCTCTTTACCAATTTCGACACATTTTCTAGGATCGGGTTTGTTTGTTTGTTTGTTTTTTACATACATACATATACGTACGTACGTATTGCAGGCGGAGAAAAAAAAATTATATTATTAATATAACAAATGACACGATAAAAGGGAATATAATAAATTCGTATGTATTGTAAACGACGGAGGCTTTTAAGTTTCCAATTCAAAAAAAGTGAACTACATATATGTGACACAGTTATGTTCGTCAATTTATTAGCGATAAGATAGTGCTCTTTATATATGTATTTGTCACATTTTCATAATAAATCAAAATATCATATTTACTGGAGGAAAAAATATCGTTTTGTTTTGTAAAGATCCTTTGTTGTAATGTTGTTAACGTTTAATAGGTGTCGCGTTAACCCTAGTGCCGTAGCTGGAATACTTGTCGATTCGGGCGACATCTATCGATATAATACGATATTACGGCAGAATCATCAATAGTAGCAACCTAGTAGCGCCATCTAGGAATTATTGTCGTAACCACGTAAAATAAAAAACATTTATTAAACCCTATTAACAAATACAAGATGGCAACTAAATTAAAATCGCCCTTATCGCACAATCCCCTGAAAGCCGGTGACGTCCGGTTCGATTTCAAATTAAACTAGTTTTCTCTCTCTTTGCAAAACTGCCACTGACTTGTAACTAACGAATTAGTGGAGGAAGCAGACTGACGCCTTTCTTACTTTACTTAAGTTTCCAATTCCAAAAAGTGTGCCAGGATTCGAACACGCGACCTATGCGATTCGGAAGCCGTGTGCTCGACCACTGGACCACCGGAACTACATATATGTGACACAGTTATGTTCGTCAATTTATTAGCGATAAGATAGTGCTCTTTATATATGTATTTGTCACATTTTCATAATAAATCAAAATATCATATTTACTGGAGGAAATATTTTATGGTAACTAAAATACGTGAACAGTGACTTACATTCGATTTTCGAAAAAAATAATATTTCGAAAATTTTTAGTTAAATGTCTATAATGTGAAAAAAAGTTTCACTTTTACGGTGGTTTCATAAAACCACACAAGTTTTTATGAAATTATACTATTTTAATATTTAAATCTCATCATCATAAACATATTTATCTTGATTTTCCTGTCTGTACTCCAAAATAGGATAGACCGTATATATTTTCGCAAAATTCACACTTCGTACTATCTTCAATCGAGGGACACCCACGATAAAATGAAACTGTTAGTGGAAAATGATTTCGGCCACAACTGTATATGACAGACGAATAATACTATCTGTGGTTTATTCCACACAAATAAACGTTCCGCTGGAACTAAATTATTATTTGAGTTTTGTTATATTTGCTAGCGAAATTTTGTTTCCAATTGAAAAGTGTGTTATATTATATTTATATACTAGTTGACTCGGCGAACTTTGTTTCGCCTCGGAAGCAATAAAATTAAATAATAGAATGTTAAAAAAGTACAGCAGCTACCTGCCAATAAAAGTACCGTCAAAATCAGTCCAGCCATTTCAGAGATTCTGCACAAGCACATAGATAGAGAGACAAAAATTAAAAAAAAAAGTCATTTTGGTGTAGATACCATATATATATAACTTCACGCCTTTTGTTACCCGAAGGTGTAGGCAGTGGCTGTTATGTTTACGTCCCAAATGGAATAGGTTGCGAACCTATTACTGGGCACAAAGTTTTCAGTCATCGATATTTATCACCCATAACTTCCGAAAAACAATTTCGAAAAGTCATTGGTGTGAGCCAGTGTCAGGAATCGAACCCGGACCTCTGGATCAAAAGCCGTGTGCTCGACCATTGGGCCATCGAGACTGTTATTTCCAGAATCCAATGCTTAATTGAATTATTTTCCTCCGTTGGTATGTATTCTTGTGAGAATTTTTGAAGCTTCAAAAGACAAAATGAAATTCTTACAAGAGGATGCAACAAATAGCTTTTCGGACTCTAATTGAATTCAAATATTACATTTTAATTAAAGTGAGTCCCTTATATATGTTGGATACTTAGAATTGGCTAATCGCTATTTTTAATTAAACATTTTTGGTAGCCCGGATTGTGTCTCCAACTATTTTACAAAGGTGGGACATCCCCTAGGGCAGTAATAAGAAGGACAGTCAGTAATAGGGTGCCGTTTTCAATACCGAATTCTAAAAATTAAAACATTATAATGACATTCCGAGAAATGACAATCCGTATATTTCACATTTATTAAAAAAATAAACAATAATTTCTGTATCCAGTCAAGGAAATTCGATTTGAAAGCATATTTCTCTGAGATTCTCTAACGGGTCTTAAGAGCTATGTCTAATTAAATGTGGATTATAACACTGGATAGACAGTCGAAATAACGAGCTCAAGACATAAGAAGGGCGTTCCCTTCGTCCGACGAACATTAAAAATATTAATAAAAAAAGTAAACTTCCTGTCCCTTCAATACCTTATTTTTAATGACAAAGTTTCGTAGTAACCTGGTATGTTGGTCTTTTGGTTTGAATATATAAATACAATATATCTATACAAAAGTGGAACAGAAAATTTAGTCTGTTTGTGACTTTATTTTTTATGCCAAAGCCGGTTTTAAGAAAATAAACAAAAAATAGAATTTTCTTTGGTCCTACAGCAGACTGAATATTGTCAGTCATGTACCTATTTGAGATTAATTGTAAACATTACTTACTTAACATAACATAACTTCACGCCTTTTTCTACCCGAAGGTGTAGGCAGCGGCTATTAATCCTCGTCTCGCCGTTGTTTACATTCCAAATGGAATAAGTGGCAATATATATCTATACCGGGCACAACGTTTTTAGTCACTGGTATTTATCACACATTATAACTTTCGAAAATAATTTCAAAAAGTCATTGGTGCGAGCCAGGGTTCGAACTCGCGACCTCCTGATTCAGAAGCGGGGTGCTCAACCACTGAACCACTCAGACATTTTTAAACAGTGTACATAAAACTCATCTTAACAAATCAAAAACTGGTTAAGTATTCTTTCGTTACTTGTATAGCCTTCCTTGATTTCTAAAGGAACATTAATACGCGGCCCTTCGAATTAAAAAAAAGAAGACTGCCAAATACTTATTTAAAAAATTACTTTAAAAAAAAAGTTAAACCGACTTCTACAAAAGTAAAACACCATTTTTTTAAGTACATAAATGAGAACAGTACCTTCATAAATAAAAAGCGATACATAACGAAACTTACTAATTTGTATATTGTATTGTATATATATGTATATATGTGTAAGTATACAAATTAGTAAGTTTCGTTATTTATCGCTTTTTGGTTATGAAGGTGCTGTTTTCATTTACTTAAAAATTTTGTGGTTTACATTTCTAGAAGTCGGTTTAACTTTTTTTTTTAGTAATTTTTTTCACGAGTTTTAGTGATATTAATGAGATGTGATCTTCAATAGAAGTTAGTTCATTTATATGGCTTTCAGTTTATTAAATAGATATATTATCACTTATTATAAGTCCGTTAGTTAAATGGTTGATATTTTTAGGGAGCTATAATTGTTATTAAAAGGTACTTAGCTAAAAGAGTTTGATAATACTTGTTAAGTATTTATATTTTTGTTATTATCATGGGTAGACAATAACACTGCAGCCCGAATGAAGACCAATCGTAGCCTTGAAAGTATTTTACAGTATTGTGTTCTAACTCCTAACCGTTTAAGAGTTCCGTAGCTTCATCATCAGCACATCAGTATCAGATATGGATTTAAGCTTATCTCCCAAGCAACACGTTAGTCCTATACACCACTAAACAGTTTCCATCGACTAAATGCGGTACTGTTTCCCAACTCGTAACAATTAAGGAGTTCTGTGGCTATTTCATCAGCACAGCAGCATCAGACGTATATTCAAGTATACCTCACAAGTAACACATTAGCCCTACCTACTACCAAGTAGTTTCTATCGAAAAATTGCAGTGCTGTCTTCAAACTCCTAACCGTTGAGAAGTTTGGTGGCTTCTTCATCAGCACAGCAGCATCAGATGTTGACACCATGAAGAATATCCCTAAGACATCACTATTACGTAACAAAAACACCATACTCGCATACAATTTTCGGAGGTTGCCTTCGATTTCTCCTGGTTTCCATCATCAGACCCTGACCTGGTGAAAATGGGATCATTTCGAACACTATCGTTCAAATAAAAAAATTTTGAAATCCGTCCACAATTGACGAAAATATCGGTGAACAGACATAAAAAAAAATTTTACATACAGACGAATTGAGAACCTCCTCCTTTTTTCGAAGTAGGTTAAAAAGGACCGGTAATACTAAAAACTTGTTGGTTGCAACCAGATTTTCCTTTTGTGTCTCTTTGGAAAATAGAAAATTGAAGGGCAGTTTAGTAGTGGGCAAAGTGAAAGTGTACGTTTGAAGGTTTTTCATTATAATTCTGCAGTTAAAAACACTTTTTATGTACCTTGTCCTCCTCCTCTGTCACCAACTAGTGGGAACAAATCCTGGCAGAGACTAAAGACTTTTTGGAATTCTATATGGCAATTATGTATGATGAATATCGAACCATTTTGGGTTGCAAAAATTCTGCGAGTAGCGGTGTAACGCTGGCTGCCTGTATCGTCGGGAAGAAAAAGGGGTGAAGTTACAAAAACATGAGTTAGTAAAAAAACACAATTTAGCGGTTTAATTTAATATGTTGCACAATAACTTCTAGAAAATAGTAGATTGTAAATATCACATATGTATCCTCAATAGTTTAAGATTTCTCGAATAAAAAATGTGTTACCTTGAAATGCCGCTTCGAACTGCGCTGGCTCCGGCGTCGGATCGCGAGAGGCTGAGCTGGGTGTCAGCATGAGCGCTGCGAGAAGCGCCAACAGCGCCACCCGCGGCGCAGTCATCTCGCTGCTACACCATGCCATTACAGCCCATCACTACCACGCGACCCAAAAGTACCCTGCAAAATATATAAAAAACAAATGTAATTTTCTCTATGTTTAATAAATGCACCGATGAAAATAGATCAGTATTAGGATACGTGCTCATCTGTACCTCATGCCAGTTGTCTTAAACTATTTACTTCAGAACAAAAAGCTGCTAAGTGTTAATTTAGGAAGTATCCCAATATGCACCAATGCTATCCAAATCTATTCAACCATTGACCCGTTAAAGTAAATCGAGATATAACAACACGTTCACATACAACTTTCACATCTAAATTATTATCAGAATTAATTGATAGAGAGAAAAGCTCATTATTGTCCTAATAAAAAATCAATTTTAAAACAAACATGTGTAAAACTTTGGGTTTATGGAATCTCCAATCAATAATTACAATACTAGCAGATAAATTAAAAAGTTAAAAAGTTTTGCAGGGAGAGACGGCTTTAATGCCATCTCTATGTCTTGTATACAGTATAGGCAATCTAGCTCTAGATCGTTTGATCCTAGAAAACGATAAAATATATATACGTATAAGTTTTGATTACTCCAAAATATTCTAACTTTGCTTATATTTTGAGTTTTTGGTTGTTACACAATTTACCAAACTTATAACTTTGACAGCAAGTTTATACATAATATTATAAGTTATAATTTAAAGTTATAACTAAGATCTCATTTTTTTTTTCATTAACCTTGTTTCTTCATAAAATTTGTTTACTGACAGCATGGCTATGGGACTGCCTGGCTGAAGTTTATATATTACTCTTGGGTTTGTTTCTTGGTTAAAAAAGACTCTAAAAGGTTTAAAAAAACTTTTTTCACCAAATTTTGTTTCAAAAGTTTATAAAAAACTTTACGTTATGAATTTTGTCACCGATTAGATTGTTCTCAGTTCAGAACCTTTCTATGATAAAAAGTGGCAGAGATGTATCAGCCGACACACCAGGGCCAATTAACTTTGACATTGACAAGTTTTAGATATGTAATATTTCTGTCAGTCAAATTTATTTGTTTTGTTTAGGATGTACTATCAGTAACTATATTTCCAAAACAACTTTTAATAAAATTTGTATTCAAGCAGTCATTTCTGTATACCGATGCTTACTGCCATGTGGGATTATTTGTTTAACGAAAAGTAATAATTTCAAATGTTTGGTTGTCATTATATTTTTAAAATGTTGTTCTTGTTGATATTAGCAATATATTCTTTGACCGAAGTAAATCCTTTGGAAAACGGTTTAGCTCGAACACCTCCTATGGGCTGGATGTCATGGGGATATTATATGTGCGGTATTAAATGTGAAAATGATACTGATAAATGTCTAAAGTAAGTTTCATGTAATGTTCCCGAATGAAAAACTTTTTGTTTGTTCTTCGTTAATTAAAAAAAAACAGGCACATATAATTCCTTTCCTTACGTATGATGTTACTGAAATTATAAAATTTAAAAGCATTATTTTATATCTATAATTTCAATAGAAAAAGTGTGATACAAAATAACAGTAAATTAATTAGTGAATGTTGGATTTTAAAATTTCCTATGAGTTATGCCTGTTAATGTACTGTACACTGTTATTAAGAGGATTGGGTATGGCATTATAGTGCCATTGCTTTCAAATTTTATATAAATACATATTGTTTTCAGTGAAAAATTAATCCTGTCTGTAGTGGATTCTATGTATACTGAAGGCTATCAGGAAGCTGGATATGAATACATCATCATTGATGACTGTTGGTCAGAAAAGGAAAGAGATTTGAATGGAAGACTTGTGGCTGATAAAAAGAGATTTCCTAGTGGGATGAAATTTCTTGCTGATTATGTTAGTATGTCAAGCATAATTCTCTAGTCTATCTATCCTCCTTGTTATATTGCAAAGTAAAGTCCTGAAGATGAAGATGATGGGACCAAACTGCAGACCCAATTTATACATTTGATAATGTAACATTAATTATTTAATTTATTAACTATTTCATTATGTCCCAAATGGAATAGGTGGTGAACATATTGGCATACACTGGGCACGATCTTGTCAGCCATCAATATTTATCACACACATAACTTCGAAACAAATTCTGAGACATTATTTGTGTGGACCTGGAATCGAACCCATAACTTCCGAATCAGAATAATAGATAAAAGTTATACCCGTATTAAAAATTAAAGAGGAGTGCCAGAGTTGTGCTCTAATTACAGATCTCACATTAAAATATTTTGCTGCTGGGAGATTCTAAATATTATATTAGACAAATGTTTAAAAAAAAATACTAGTTAGTAAAAAATAGATATATTGTCATTGTGACAAATATTACTTATCAATACATTACACAAATTATAATCTACCTTCACTTTAGTAACTTATAACCTTGAATATTCATTGGTTTCTTACCAGCTATACAAACAGCGGCCAAGGTGACATTTATGTTTACATAACACTCATAAATAATACAATATTTTTGTGGAATCCTCTAAAGAAAGATAATATAAGGGATCCTCATAAGTTTTTAAAAAGGCCACCTTACTATTCAAAAGACCCTGTCGGTAATCACAAACTGTGTCTCATTAACCAGTTTTACAGTATTGAGGTTGTAATTTATACACAACACAGAATTTAATAAATATCACATTAAAAGAGGACAAACAAGCAAGTGGGTGACCTGATGGTAAGTAACTAGCCCCGCCCATGGACACCTGCAACGCAGATAGTGTTACAGTTGCATTGCCGGCTTTTAAGATAATACGATTGAAAATGGGAATACGTGGAAACCGCGTGGCTCTACCATTGAAATAAAATGTACTTAATTTTTTTCAGATACATGCCAAAGGCCTCAAATTTGGCATGTACACCAATGTTGCTAGCGTGACTTGCATGCACTTCCCAGGCTCGAGAAGTCATTTTGACATTGACGCCCGAACGTTCGCCGAGTGGGGTGTCGACTATCTGAAAGTGGACGGCTGTTTTGTGGCAGAAGATTATCTAAATGAAGGTGAGACACCATTCTCGTATCACCCCGCTTCTGATCCAAGAAGTCGCGGGTTCGAATCCAACGATTTTTAGAAATTATTTACGAAAGTTATGTGTGATAAATATTGATGAATGACAACTTTGTTCCCGGTATGATAATAGGTTCGCCACCTATTCCATTTGGGACGTAACGTAATGGTTCAGCGAGTCGAGGCCTTAACAACCGCTGCCTACATCTTCGGGTAGAAAAAGGCGTGAAGTTATGTTATGTTTATGTTAATTCTGAGTAGAGTAGTTTTCCTTGATAGATTTTTATGAGTCTCGGTGATCCAGTGGCCGAGCTCCCTACTTCTGATTCAGAAGTCGTGGGTTCAATTCCGGTCTCACACCTAAGATCTCGGTATTCTTTTCGGAAGTTATCAGTGGTAAATATAGATGACTGACAACTTTGTGCTAGTGCGTGGCAATAAGTTCGCAACCTATTCCATTTGGGACTTAACGTAACGACTTGGCGAGTCGAGGCTTTAACAACCGCTGCCTACACCTTCGAGTAGAAAAAGGTGTGAAGTTAAGTTTACTACGTTTAGTTTCCTTTGAAATGAGTTGTTTTTTTATGTATTATGTTTAACCAAAATAGGAAATACAATACCTACTTATTTATTTCTAAGACTCTCGAATCTCACTCATTGATTAAAACAACTTTTAGGATTATATCGCGTTTATTTATTACTTATTTATATTCTATAATAACTCTTTACAGAGATCATTTTCACGAGTGTAAAGATCTCTGTAAAGAGTGCGAAACGTCGGGAAATAAATATAAATAAGTAATAAATAAACGCGATATAATCCTAAAAGTTGTTTTAATCAATCTACAATACCTACTATTTAGAATATTTTCTTTTTCAAATTTAAATTTTTGCTCGTTGGTAGTAGACGGAATTGGCAGTCTTATCACGCAGGGCAAGCGAGTGGGGAAGTAATCGTAAATGTCAGCAAATTGGTTAAAAGTTAATGACTTCGAAGAAATACCAAGTCAAATAATCAAATACGCAGAATGAAATGTTTATTTCACAGTTTCCTGAGAAACTTAACATATATGTTTGCAACTTCTCGCCTTTTTTAACCGATGGTGTAGGCAGCGGCAGCTATGCCTCGACTCGCCGAATTTTGACCTCCCAAATGCAGTAAGGTGGCGAAACCTATAGCAATGCGTCGTCGAGAAGAATGTTTGTGTTAAATGTATCAATCAGGTGGTGATCGATAGTAGGTGTTATTTATCACTTTCGGAAAATAATCCCTAAAGCCAAAAGTGAGTACCCGGTTTCAAACTCGGGTTCATTCAAACAGAAGCTGGAATGTTAATTACCCTTCCATAGTACAGTTTATGCTTCTTGACAATTTTTTATTTCATTCCAGCTTATATTAATTTGGGTAACCACTTAAACCATACTGGACGCCCCATGGTATTCTCTTGCAGCTGGCCATATTACATTGAATTCATACACAATCATAAGGTATGTCTCATATAGAGAATTATAATTTCACAAACATACATTCACGCCTTTTTCTACCCGAAGGTGTAGCCAGCGGCTGTTAGCCTCGAGTCGCCGTGATGTTTACGTCCCAAATGGAATCAGGTTTTCAGTCATAGATATTTCTTAATTTCCGAAAAGAATTTCGCAAAATCATTGGTTTCGGAGGATTCGAACCCGCAAATTCTTTACTTAGAAGCGGAGTAGACCACTGGACCACCGAGACTTATAATTTCGACGATCCCAATAGTCAGATCAGACTAGTTATGACGGTTTTATTTTATTGAACTAAAGTATTATTGTGGCTAGTGTAGTTTTGCTTCATCCTCGATAGCCCAATAGTTGAGTAGGTACACGAAGGTACCTTTGGTTGAAAGATGCCAAGTGTCTTCTATTTTATGCGACCAAATATTTAATTAGACCGAGACAAGATGCGGCCGCCTAAATCTTTTTGTATTAGGGCCGTGAAGGTACAACAAGAAAATACACTAAAAATATTGGAATTCATTTTAATATGTATATAAGGATATTTAATCTGATTTCAATTACTCTTTTCCTTACATGGAAAGTGAAAGTTATATAGCCGGTATATATATCAACATGCCCCTTACTACAAATGGGACGGAGCAGTAATATATTATAATATCCCGGCAATTCGTATAAAGATTTCTTAATTCGGGAGTGCTGGAGGGAATATGCACAGTCAGCTGGATCGATATAACCTGCTTAAATATTCCATTACGTAGATTTATAAATCAGTTTCCATTTGCGTATTACCTCCTTTATGGCTGTCAAATAATTTCCGAACGTGCGAAAATAGTTTTTGCATTGAAACGTTCGACCGAGCTATTTAAAAAAAAAACTGATATTCGTAATGTATCGAGTTCTAGATAACATCGATAAGGTGTGAATAATGTTAATGTTTATTGTGGTTACTTTGAAATCGGTAAATTATTAATTTTACGGTATAAATCGGTAAATTATTATTATTTTAAAAAAAAAGAAAGGGCATGGAAATGAAAGAATGGATGATGCGAGATTGAATAAGTAGATATACAATGCAAAAGCTGATGGATGTGGGAGTCGAGGACGGCCAAGACACACATTCCATGACCAAACAGAACGTGTTCTGGAGGAAGGTGATGTGAAGGCTTCCAAAATCGACGCGCGTGCATGAAAAGAGTTATTAAAGCCAACGAAACGAGTGAGGTGTGTAAGAATCTTATGGCGCACCATTGGGTGAAGTGATATCGTACATCATGCAGCTTGTTTTTTTTAATAACCATCGGACCGGCAGCCTCGTATAAACGGTGATATAAATTATATGCCTCTTAAGTACCTGTTTTTATTGCCAGAGATGGCAGGGAGCTGCCTTATTGAAATGATGTGGTTTTTGCCACAGATGTTGTCGGAATTATTATATTGTAGTAGGGAATTGAGAACTGTTTCCTTTAAAAAAAAGACAGTATTTATTGTACGAATCTGTTTAAGAAGTGTGTTCTGTAAATTCACCCAGTTAATACTTGAAGGTGTTGGTAGCGGTTTAATAGTGGTAAAGCCACGCAGTTTGTTGCATGAATAGGCAGGCTCGACCGGTGAAATACCACGACCTTACAGGATATCACCCATCTTTACGCCAATTTAAAGGTCGGCAACGCAGTTTTAACACTGTATGTGTTGCAGGTGATTATGAGCGGCGTTGGTTGCTTGCAATCGGGTGACATGCCTGCTTGTTTGCCCCCTTATCCCATAAAAAAACGGCAATAATGACTCTTATCCGAAATATGCAGAACAAACTTGTGTACGAGAATTGCATGCTATAGCACCTACATTTAGAATATTTTGTGCCAATGAGATTTTCCTTGTCAGATTTCAGATTTATTTTGATTGTTAATTTAAATGCGATCGATTTTAAGTTTCGACCGCTTTTTGGATTTGATTCGATCACAATCTGACTTCTCGTTTCAGCCGAACTTGAAAGAAATATCGAGGCATTGTAATTTGTGGCGCAATTATCACGATGTAACCATGAAATGGAATGCTATAGTGGCCACCATTATGTACTATAAAACTAATCACAGGGAACTCGCCCCACACCATGGGCCTGGGCATTGGAACGATCCTGATATGGTAAGTACTAGTTCTTGTAGTAAATGCAAGTTTCAAGAGTCATCCCAAAATATTTGAAACTGGCACTAAAGAGTCACGAAGAATGTCCTGTTTCTATTTATAAGATAATTCTTTTTTAACGTCTCTTTGGTCTGGAGATCCAACACCCCGCTTTTGAATCATGGAGTGGCGGGATCGAATCTTGGCGCACATTTGTGCTTGGCCGTACTGCCAAACACCGGGCACAACGTTATCAGTCATCGATATTTATCAAACATAACTTCCTAAAATTATTTCGAAAAGTCATTCGTGTGAGCCCGGATTCGAACCCACGACTTCAAAGATAGAATAGGATAGAATTTACTTGAATATTGTAGTTAATATTCGGGACGAGGGCCTTGAGCCGTAGCCAGAGTCGTGTGCAACTGGTTGTGTACGCGATGTGGTCCGCCCCACTGCTGCTCAGCTGCGACATGACCAGGATCACGCGCTACGAGAAGGAGTTGTTGCTCAACATGGACCTGGTGGCGATAGCGCAGGACCCCATGGGCATCATGGCCACACCACACGAGGTCGGTGCTTATTTTGGCTTTATTTGTATTGGAATAATTCTGAATGTTCATGGCAGATATACTCACATCCAGATAAATAGATAATTTGCTACCTATTTTAATAGACTCTACATCGTATTAGCCGAGTACCACTAAACCCTGCCTACTTCTTCGAATGTTAAAGGCGTGATAGTGTAAACAAATATAACATACGTAGTTTCACGCTAAGTCCTTTGCTGCGTCCCTTTAATTTTTACACGCCTCACTCGCTTCTTTGACTTGCATACACGTGTCATAATTGCTCGTCGGGTTTTAAGACTCCTGACTTCACCTTTTGGAAGGATACATTCATTTTGGTCATGGAAATGGGAGTGGAAAAAAGAAACCAAATACATTTTTTTTAAAACAGATTTAACAGTGGTAGAGCCATGCAGTTCGTTGCATGAACTTCGACCGGTGAAATACGTAGACCTCTCAGAATATCGTCGTAAAGTGGCTCGGAAGCAATAAATAGAATTATTTTTCAAAAAAATGGAATGGATTTAGGTACTCCTTATTATACAAGTCCCGTCAAAATCGGTCCAGCCATTTCAGAGATAACCCGAAATGAACAGTCAGACGGAGAGACAGACAGACAGACAAAAATTGAAAAAAAAAATGTTATTTTGGTGTATGTACCGTATGGATGAACCGAATGAATGAACCAAATGAATGAAGTAGAAAGCTGTATATTGAAATATTACAAACGGATACTTAAATTTTAATTATACTACAATGTAATAGATTGTGGGTCCAAATTTCTTTGCAGTTATCGAACCGTGTGACCTTGTGGGTCAAACCCCACCATCCTTTGAAGGGTGACTTGTATCCCACACACTCTTTCGCGTTCGTCAACTTGGACATATACGGTGAGCAGGTGACTTTTACACCCGAGAACTATGGACTTAACTCTACTGACGCCTACACAATTTATGTGAGTTATACATTTTTTTTAATCAGGCTATTTTTATTTCAAGAGATTTGGTACTGCATACATAACTTCAAGCCAAGTCCATTGCGGGGTAGGCAGAGAGAACCGGGCGCCACAAGGCACGAATCCTTACACGTCTCACTAGCTTATTTGACTTTCATTGGTCCTAAGAGTCCTGGAGGCGTGTGATGTTAGGAGCCTTCAAAATCGACGCGCGTGTATAAAAAGAGTTATGAAAGTCAAAGAAGCGAGTGAGGTGTGTAAGAATCGTGCCTTATGGCGCTCTGTTCTCTCTGCCTATCTCGCAAGCGATTTGACGTGCTGTTATCTATGCATGGATCTATATATCTAAGATTTAGTCGCTATTAAACGTATTGTACAAATATTTCAGAATGTGTTCAGTGGAGTGTACATAGCGAATATCAGCAAAAATGAGATGTTCACCGTGATGGTTCCCGGAGAGGGTACGTTCAGCTATTTATATTATTTTGAAAATAACTTCTGTAAGAAAGGGCATGCACCGATGGTTCGGACATGTAGAAATAATGGACGCTGCAAGATTGACTAAGCAGATATACAATGCAAAAGCGGATGGATGGAGGAGACGAGGACGGCCAAGACACACATTCCTTGACCAAATAGAACGTGTTCTAGACGAAAGTGATATTAGGAGCCTCAAAAATCGACGCGCCTGCATGTAAAGAGTTATGACGGTCAACAAAACGTGTGTAAAAATCGTGCCTTATGGCGCCCTGTTCTCTTTGCTTACCCCGCAAGGGATTTGGTGTGAAGTTATGTCTGTGTGTTATATAAAGTATGTAAGAAAGGCTTGGTCCTGTGATCCAGGGTTAAGGAAATAATGGAAGATGGAAGCCTGACTAACGACTGATCGACTCGGTGACCTTGTGGTCAAACACTCTGCTTTTGATGTAGAGTTCTCGAGTTCAAATGTCGGTACACAATAAAGAGATAGGTTTTTATTTATGGGATAGTTCGGTAAACGAGCAAGCGTGCCACCTGATGATAAGCAACCTGCGCCGCACATGGACAGCAGCAACACATCCAGCGTTACTGCTGCGTTGCCGACCTTTAAAGGAGTAGGATAGGAAAGGATGGGGGAGGGGGATGGGCCTCCGGGTACCTCTCCTCTCACCGAACGAAATGCGGCATGAGCCACTTTACGTCGATCTTCTGAGAGGACGTGGTATTTCATCAGTCGAGTCGCCCCATTCATGCAGCGAACCGCTTGGCTCTACCAATTACGGTTCATTAAAACATAATTTTGTCACTTGTTTCAGATGTGATTTTGTACACCTTATATCCTTTATAGGTGTTAATCTTTTTTGTGGCCTATATGGCCACAAGCTCAAGTGGGCTATATAGAACTGACGGTACATCGATTGCGTCCAACAACTCAATGGCATTTACTAAAAAATAAGTGTTCTTTAGAATTGTGGATAAGTTTTTAAACAATTGCAAGGTTAAGCTCGTTACATATTGCCACGATGACTCAGGTGTTTTAAACAAAAGGTTTGGCGAGTGGTACTGGGTTCACGTATGTTTATAAAGATAAGGCATTCCAAAAGTGAAAGATTATTATTTATATAGAACAACTATGGAGGTTTGTGTCTCTGGATTGTTTTCCTTATTAAAAAGGTTGCGTTTATTTTACCAGATGGCGCTGTAAGAAGTGTTATAACTATAACACATTTTAACGATTTTACTATTACCCTTTTACCGTAACAAAACAAAATTTAAATTTCCAATTTCGGCGTGGCAGATTCAAAGAAAAATATTATTGATAAAAAAAAACTGTTGATGCAATTTTACTGGAAGGATGTGTTAGTCCAAATATTGGTTAATATTTTGACAATTGGTTATAGGGCGGTATAATTAATTTTATTTCTTTTTTAGTGGGTAGCCCTAGGATCGGATTGCAGCTCACTGCTTTGGGAGTCCCACCTACTCTCTACCGTAGCCAGGCGGGGGTGTGCATAAAGCATTTCCTCGCTTAAAAAAAACACAGCCAAATCTTTTGACGACATGTATAGTACGAAGGTATGACATGTTGTGCCGACACCACTTTGAGTGGGATAAGGGCAGGAGAATGACGATTTAAGCGTTTTTAAAAACAGTTATTTTACTTAACATTCAAAAACTCATGCTGTTTTCTGATGATGTTGCCAGCTTTTCAAAGAAATTCTACTTTTTTTATGCAAATATTTAACAAAGTTGATAGTTTGTATAATATCTAGTTTTATTGACACAGACCGCTAGTTGAGCTCGCTTCAGTTTCAGCTCATTTTGAATCTCTATGCGGAAATGGGTCGTGACATTATTCCTAGGTCTGTATACGCAACCCAGTTACTAAATAGACAGCCTTCATTTGTATATAACTAGCTGACCCGGCGAACTTTGTTCCGTATCAAAAGTTTTATTTAAGTAAATTTAGGATTTATCACTTTTTCTTTTCTATATCACGCATGAATTATAGATAAAGACCTTCCCGTTGACACCCTCTATGTATTAAAAAAAACCGCGTCAAAATCCGTTGCGTAGTTTCAAAGATCTAAGCATATAAGGGGACAGACAGCGGAAAGCGACTTTTTCAATCACAAATTGAAAGATATTATTGTACTATGTAATGATTCT
This sequence comes from Euproctis similis, assembly GCA_905147225.2. Taxonomy (NCBI): domain Eukaryota; kingdom Metazoa; phylum Arthropoda; class Insecta; order Lepidoptera; family Erebidae; genus Euproctis; species Euproctis similis. Next base: position 23,269,694 of record LR990106.1, read on the forward strand.
ACTTTTTACCCGCGGTTTCGCTCGCGTACATTTACGTGAATCAAAATCATTTATTAATAACTATACTCCGTCCATTATATTATTGTATTTTTAACAGATGGTTAAAGTTAAAGCAAGATAATTTAAAATATCGATAACTTATTGAAAACTTTGCTTTAAAAATCGTAATATGATAAATGAAAATATAGGTATTATGATTTTATATGGAATTATCTATCTAGAAGTACATAATAATAAAGTTAGGATATTTCGTGTCATTTTATAAATCTATCCAAAAACGATAGTGGGCCAAACTACAATATTGGATAACGAATTTGGCTGAACTTTGGAATAAATATATTTAAATGTCATCCCGATATTCGAGCGATCTCCTCGATCCCGAAGGTCGAGCACCCCAATTCTGAATCAAGAAGTCGTGGGTTCGAATCCGAAAGACTTTTTTTGCATATCACCTGATGGTAAGCAACCAACGCCGACCATGGTCACCAGCAACACATATTATAGTGTTACTGTTGCTTTGCCGACCTTTAAAAGATAGGGAATAGGGAAGGATGGGGAAGGTGGGTGTGCCTCCGGGTAGCTGTCTCACCGAACGAAACGCGGCATGAACCACTTTACGTCGATCTTCAGAGAGGTCGTGGTATTTCACCGGTCGAGCCGGCCCATTCATGTAGCGAACTGCTTGGCTCTACCACTGTTTTCGTATTTGTTTTCGAAAGTTATATGTGATAAATATCGATGACAACTTTGTGCCCGGTATGGCAATATGTTCGCCACCTATTCCATTTGGGACGAAAACATAACGGCGAGTCGAGACTTAACAGCCGCTTCCTACACCTTCGGGTAGAAAAAGGCGTAAAGTTATGTTAAGTTATGATAAATATGTTCATAAATTGATCTGTCTATTGCTCTCTATTAAATCTTAGAAAATATATGTACCTATTGTATATGTTTCTTTGGATTTTTGTTCGTATTAAATGTGTATATTATAAAGATAGCGCAATGAGTTACATCATTGGTATTGGCTCTGGACGGTCATAGGATCCTCGTCGGGGAAAGAAATACAACTTCAAATATTAACTATAAAAGATTTGTTGATGAGTTTTTATTTTTTACCATGTACTTAATTCTTATAAGTGTATTACTGATTTTAATTATTAAATTTTAATGAAATCTGTTCAGCTAGTATATGCCATGTATAGCTAAGATAGCTCTGGCGGGCCTCGTGGCGCATTGGTAAAAACTACCGGCTGGAGCAATGAGGTCGGGGGTTCGATTCCCGCCCGATAATAATTATTTGTGACAAACATGAATATTTGTGTGGCGTCTGGGTGTTTTTCTATGTATTATAAGTATGTATTTACAAAAGAAAAGTATATATGTATTTATATCCGTTATCTAGTATCCATAACACAAGCATTTAGTTGCTTAGCTTGGAACTAGAGGGCGCTGTGTGTATTGTGTCCAAGATATTATTATTATTATTAGCTTGGGTCTTTGCAATATTATTCCTATTTATTTGTTAAAAATTATATATTGTTGTAATGTTTGTATTTTAAAGGATTGAAGATATAAAAATATTGTTATGTCTTTAAATTATTAAATTGTATGCTTAAGTTTTACATTTGTGATAATTAGTTAAATGAGTTCAGTCGTTGTTATGTTAAATAAAGTGTTTTTTTATTTACGTCGTTTTCTTACTAGCGCGATGTTTTCTACTAGAATTAAAAGTTATTAAAGCTTGCTCTTTGTAGATGAATACCTAATTAAAATGTCTGGGACAGATGTTCTAATTCAAAATATTATTTGTAAGCAAATGACCAAAACAGTGTAAGATATCGGTCCTATTGCTATTTTTCAAGCGCGTTTTTTTTTAACTGTGTTTATTTTCGTAACATTGAAACAACTTTTTATGGATTATATCGCATTTATTTAGAACTTATTTTCTATTTATTTCCCAACGTTTTGAACTCTTTACAGAGATCATTTTCACGAGTGATGAAATATAAATGTAATAGAAAATAAGTTCTAAATAAACGCGATATAATCCATAAAAAGTTGTTTCAATATTATGAATGTGATTCGCGAAAATCTAAGAAATAAATATGTATTTATTTTCTTGTGAATAGCCACCGTAATATAACAAAGATATTATTCTAGCATAAATAATATTATTAAACAATAGTATTCCTACCCTTTCCCTCACTTTGGTTCTTTTCTTTCTTCTGTTCGTTTTATTTACAGTATCCTTTTTAGGTACCTATGTGTTGTCAGATTTTGTTAGTGTAGTGACATACAAATAAAACTATTTCACGTACTCTGATTTTCGCCCGAGATGTTTGTGCTAAACTATTCATTTCCGAGTCCGCTCCGCTCGCAGTGAAAACGGGACTTTATTGTAGTCCGTTAAATAATTTTTGTAAATTCAGTGCGACATCTAATTACTTGCTTGCCTTTGAAACTTCACACACTGACGAAATAATTGCTTGGCTGAAATTAGATAGGCCTAGCCCCCCTCCTCTTCCTATCCCATTTCCGACCCCGCCCATATCCTATTGTAAGGGCTTGCAGCGCAACTATAACACTATATGTGTTTAGGGGTCCATGGATGGCGTTTGTTGTTCACCATCAGGTGACACGACTGCTCGTTGGCCCCCTATAACATAAAAAAAAGATTGTAGTGACGGCAATACTTCTGTTTCAACTAACTCGATGTAGCTAGATACTAACTTATATATTATACGTTTGGTATCAGACTTGTCGATAACCAAGCTCTCTGAGGCTTGATCCTTTGGCGTTACGAAGATATGTTGCATCGCTTTCCATCATGTACCGCATATACCACGGAGAGTGCTCTGAGGAATTGTTCGGATTTTCGCCATCGCGTTGTAGCGCCAGTGCTACCATCCGCATCGGATTAATGGTTGGCTATAAACGACGTCACTTCATGCGAAGCAATGCCCCTATATATAACTTGCTGCCGGCAACGGTATTACCGGATTGTTACTACTTAGGAACCTTCAAAAAAACGAGTATGTCTACTCTTATCTCAAAGGCTGGCGCCGCAATTATTACCATCGATGTTGCAGATATTCACGGGCAGAAGTATTCGCTTCTCTTCAGGTGACCTGCTTGACTTGCATGCTCGTTTGCCCCCTTTGCTCATAAAAAAATGTTAAGAACTTACACAGGTTGACTAGTATTTCTCGATTCAAGTAAGGTGCAAGAATCGGGATGCCTTTAATGTTGTGATTTTGAGAATATTATGAGCTTATTAACGGTCCATGAAAATATGTTCATTGCTATCGAGATACATACATACATAACTTCACGCTAAGTCCCTTGCGGGGTAGGCAGAGAGAACGAAGCGCGATAGCTGCAGCAAATATACCACTATTTATTTTGCTTGGTATTGCTAGCACATTGAGCGTGAGCGACATTCATAAAAACCTTAATAGGCCTATATTTTAGGCTAATAAAGATTTTTTATATATCTCACACATTTTATGCGTCCGGACTTATAAATAAGTACTTTTTATTTGATGCAATTAACATGTTAATTACTATATGTAAATTAAAATTTTAAAAAAAAATTCTATTCAATAAATATTGAAGTCAAGGCTTTGAAAACTTGATGTATCTGCGTGATGGTGATTTTTCCGACAATGTACAATCTTATAATTATGGCATCACGCAACTATATTCTAAAGTGCAAGTAAATGTGATTTTATTGCACGGCCATAACCCTTGATGTACTGGCAGCAGAAATTATACCTCGACACGCTGGTTTAATTTGCTAGTCTATAGACATTTTTAAGCGAATAAAATTGGAGTGACTTTTTGTATTATTGGAATAATAATTGTATTGATTGCATATGGACGTATACACGGTGAATATACTAAAATGAAATTAAAAATTGTGTTTATTCCTTCCGCCTGATTTCTGAAACAGCTGCTCCATTTTGAGAAGGACATACCTACTCTGAAAAATAAGCTGATACAATAGTAGGTAATCTAAGGAGTAGGGCTAGATTTATTTTAGAAATTATATTTATGTTATGTTAAATCCACGCACAGATGTTCCAAATATTAGTGGTGGCGGAACCTATTGGAATACATCGAGAACTCAAAATTCCGCCAGTCATTTAACCTGCGTACAAAAAGTCTGAGTTCTAAACAACACATATTCCAATCTGTCTTTATAGTAATACTCTCGAGAGCAATGAATCCGGGTCACTTAAAGAATGTTAAAAATCTCGGAAACTAAAAATGATAGGTTAATGCAATAAATTGTATTTAATAGACAATGTAATACTCCTTAAATGAAAGTAAAAAAAATATGAGTCACCATACATTTTATTAACACAAAATTACATAAAGAAAAAATCTGCTGATCTCTCCTTAAAACAAAAATAGGAAACATGAAATTTTTGAACTTTATTACGATTTTCTTGAATTTTAATACTTCGTATTGCCTCCTCGTGCTTCCATTACTGCGTTTATGCGGTTTGGCATGCTGTACACCAAGTTCCTTATACGATTTTGGGGAATATTCTCCCATTCCTCTGTGAGAGCAATTTTGAGCTCACGAAGCGTGATTGGGGGAGGGTTTCGTTGTTTTACGCATCTGCCTAGCTCGTCCCAAGCATGCTCGATCGGGTTGATATCCGGGCTGCGCGCTGGCCACTCCATACGAGTAATGTTCATCTCTTGAAGGTAGTCATTCACAATCCTACCTGTATGAGGTCGGGCATTGTCATGCATAAATATAGCATCCTCACCTAAATTGACCATAAATGGACCAACGTGATCATTGAGGATTTCTTCCACATATCTTACGCTAGTTAAAGAGCCGTTTTCTATGATCACCAGCTCTGTGCGACTTTCAGAAGAAATTCCGGCCCACACAAGTACAGACCCACCACCGTAGGCTACTTTTTCCTCGATGCATGCTTGCTTGAATCTTTCCCCTGGTCTTCGATACACTCTGTGTCTTCCATCGTGCTTGTAGAGCATAAATTTTGATTCGTCGGAGAACATAACTTTTGACCAATCTTCAATACTCCAATTTACGTGGCTCTGGGCATATCTTAGTCTTGAAATACGATGCCCACGCTCCAGTTTAGGGCCGTTTGCAGGTCTAAGGGGTTTTAAGTTAGATTCAGCAAGCCGACGTCTTACTGTCCATGCACTTGGGTTACTTCCTCCGAGGCGTCGAAACTGATTGGTGAGTTCAGTTCCTGTGAGAAAGCGATTTCGAAGCATGGTGTTCACCAAGTATCGGTCTTCTCGTGCTGTGGTATACCTGGTTCTGCCCGTTCCTGGTCTGCGTAGGTTAGAACCAGTTTCTTCGTAACGTCGGAGAACTCTTTGTACTGTTGACAGCGACACACCAACAGTCCTGGCTGTATCGCGCTGACTCCGGCCGGTTTCCAGCATTGTAAGTATTCTGGTGCATTCTTCAGGCGTAAGCGACATAATTTCAGCTTGAATAATGAATATAGAGCACTATCAACATGGTTTATGTACCCACATAAATGACAGATTACAAACAAAAGCAAAACCAAATGCTGTAATTTCGTAGTTCCATCTTCGAAAGTGGCCCTTTTTCAAATTTGATTTTTTTATGATATAACTTTACAATAACTAAGAAGTTTTAATACCTTCATTTAAGGAGTATTACATTGTCTATTAAATACAATTTATTGCATTAACCTAGCATTTTTAGTTTCCGAGATTTTTAGGATTCTTTAAGTGACCCGGATTCATTGCTCTCGAGTGTATATTAGTAGTAGTATTGTATTATATTAAAGTCATCATAATTTTGAGTATAAAGATTTAACGAAAGAATATATAATGCCATCTGTTGGTGGTTGGCGACACGCTTTCAAATTTTCTCATCGTTGATACATCCAAGTTCTAACAAGACATAAAACTGGGAGATGTGTTAACATCCCGCGATACCTACTCACATATCAAATTATGCGAACAACATTTAACATAAACACGAGCCGTTTTCTTAGATTCACGAACTCGTCTAAGTAGAACGTTGAAAATAAAGTTACAAGTGGAACTTTACTGTGTTGTTGGCAGCTTGTCAACACCAAACAACGTTTGCTTCCCACTTCAATGTGACGTACAAGTGCACTGGATACTTGTTACATTTAATACAATTAAATTTCTAATAACAATCTGTATAGGAACGTATGGAAGTGAGAGTTGGAATCACGACAGAGATAGAGAGAGTGGCGGATTGGGTAGTTTAGTAATATAGCTACAATACTTAAACACGGTTGCAGAATGTGCGGAGTAATATTTAATACTAAAATCCTAAAATGTAATGTTATGTTTGCCTTGTTACTTATGTTTTTGTAACTTAGCCCTTAATACCTACATGGAGATGTAGACAGCGGCTACGATGGCTCGGCAGGCAGTTTATTTTAACATAACATAACTTCACGCCTTTGTTACCCGAAGGTGTAGGCAGTGGCTGTTAAGCCTCGTCTCGCCGTTATGTTTACGTCCCAAATGGAATAGGTGGCGAACTTATTGCCATACCTGGCACAAAGTTTTTCAGTCATCGATATTTTTCACACATAACTTCCGAAAACTATTTCGAAAATTCATTGGTGTGAATTCAAATTCAATTTTTTGGTCTCATAGTTTTACCATAATATCGGAGATAGTGTTACCGAGTTAATTATCGATATTGATCACACATAACTTCAGAAGTGTGCTATCCGGATTCAAACCTGAGACATATGATTTAAAAGCTGAACCAGCAGGTACAACGCGTTTTATTGAGTAAAAAAAGTAAAATGTTTATTACAAAACAAGAACTACGGGCAATGATTACAGATTTATTTTTTGCTTTATTATAATTGGATAAATATTAACTACATTAGTAGTTATTTAATATTAATTTAGTTAGGATATGTTGGCCGCGTATATAAAGTGGCCATTATATTAGTGAAGGTCTCTGCCTCATAGAGGGCAAACGCGAAGGGTCTGTTCGCCACGAATTGGTACCAGTATTTGTTTTCTTCAGTCACTTGCTGCTGGGTATGAGCTGGTGTGATTGGTGGAGGTAGTATACCCTTGCTGTTGATGTCTACAGTTACCCGCTGTATAAAGTTTTGTGGTTCAGCTGGTGGACTTGAAATGTGACTGAAATAGAGTTAGTTTTTTTTAATATTACTTACGTTATATAGTTTGATATTTATCAAGGTGCATACGATTTCATATGATAAAGACTCACTATATAGGTTGTAAATTTAAAATTCATGACTGAACAGGTTGGGATCAGGTTATTGTAATAGCCCTAATCTCATTCCATGATTATTTCTTGCTTGTAATGTATCTATATATGTACCTATACTTACTTTATTGTTAGCATTTATACCGCACAAAAAATGTCCATGATTGTGCGTACATTGAGAAAAAAATTGTCAGTCATAGATATTTAAAACACATAACTTAGGAAAAGTCAGTAGTGAATTACAATAGAACTATTTTGTTTACCTGGTAGCAGCTGGATCTGTCCATAATTTGACTATGCCCATAGACTGGATTAAATCCTTTATATCCATTTCTGAAGTGATCACGAATGTGGGTATAGCCACTGCCACTGGAACAGGGCTCTCCTCCAACGAAGACACCATATCAAATATCGCATTGCTGTCCATGTTCAGAATGCTATCTGATAAGGTGACATTACTATCATTGTATCCAAATAGCATTCTATATTCTTGATTCAAGCCAACGGGCAGCTCAATAACCTTGGAGAATACATTCATCAAATAACCGATTCTCACTTTGAGTTTTATCCTCATAAGATCCACAAAACCAATTTGACTTCCAGACTCGTTGTAAAACGGCGAACGCTCTACTTTTGCACCATCAAAAGTCCAAAGTCCATAATAGTCCATTGAATTTGCCAATACAGAATTGCCAGTCAACTTTGGTCTAAGTGTTTGCAATGGAATGATATGCTTGATAGTTTCAAAAGCCAATCCTGGATTTCGTTTGATAGGTACAGGAATAACGTGTAAAAGTCCAGTTTTGTAAAGTTTATAGCCGCCGATATTTAATTGACCATCTTGATCAATAAATAAAACTCTGTTGTAATCGAATGTGACGTATTTGTACTTTGCAATTCTTGACGTGGCCAAGAAGTAGAATTTCTGTCGACTGCAAAAGTTTGTTGGAAGATTAAGAACTTTGAAGATTTCACTTTGAGTTTGTTGGTCAGCTCCTTCTGCTACAGCGGCTAGTGTTATCCATATTAATAGCGGTGAGATAGTCACATAATCATATCCCTGTTGGACTGCAGTCTTGGTCAAATTTATTGCAAAATCGTCGTAACTTTTTCGAAAAGCGGATACGACTGCGCGATCTGCTATACAATCCTTCTGATATGGAAAATCTAAATAATTTCTTGGAACATTTTTATCTTCTTCTGCGTATGCATAGATTGAAATTAAAACTAACACAAATAACGTCCACATATCTGTCGTGATCGAGTTATTATTGGATCCAAGTTTTGGGAATTCAGCATTTATATAAGGTGATATGATATTATGGAGGTATGTTAACATTAATTTTTTTTTAACAAAGCGAATGCTCCGTTTTGATTTTAGTAAAACGATTCGTACTAATTAATGGTCTATTTATAAATATAATAACATTTGCCTCGAACTTTGTTTGCGATTGCAAAGTAAATATAAACCGACAAAAATCGATGTAGTGAATAAATTCACAAGTATCGACCGGATTTCAGGAACTGTTTTATTGCACAGCACTATATTATTTTCATAAAAATTCTTCCAGCTATTCTCATGTTATGGGAACACAACGAAAATTCATGTTTTTATTTTCAAAATCCAACAAGACTTGAGTTCCTCTGGTTATGTACGAATCGCTCATTGATCTGTACCTATCGTTTTTTTTTATTTTAGCAAAATTTCATCAATTTTCTAAGTAGTGGCTCAGTGGCGTAATTGATCAGTACGCGTGAAAAATTCTGTTCTCGTGACTGAATGACTGTGAGTATGAATGAATACATAAATGTTTGCTTGATTTACTTTCATATGACTGTTACTTCTCCACTTTTTATTCAGCAGAATCTAATGAGCAAAGAATATTTCAAATCATGTTAGCAGTTTCTGAGACAACTACGTTTAAACAAACAAACAGAACAGACTGTCGATTTATGGTATTATCTTCGGAAGATGTGACGCTAAGTTCAATAACACTATAACCTAAAGAATTGGTATCTTCTTCTACCTGCTTCTTAATAAAACTCAAGTTTGTTAAACTCATTACCCTTCCTGTCCTTTCATTTTTTTTGTTAATTTGTTTTGTATATTAAAGATACGGTACGAAACCAGATATATTAGAAATCCGCAATTAGGTAAAACCTTTTTACTATAAAACTCAATTTCCCATTTCAATATACCGTAACTCCAAACGAATAGAACATGATAAACAGGTATGCAGCGCAAAATGTAAACAAGGAATTTTGAAAAAAAAAACAGCTGCAACATTCAAACTCATGATCTAGTAATTGAAAGTCGGAATACTAAATCACAAGATCGCTGAGATGATTATACTTACTGTATTTTTTTAAAGTTATGTGTCATATGATAATCGTCCATAGTGAAACAAGCCATGTCCAATGTACGTAATAGTGTCACTATCTATTCCATAAAATACCTTTATAGATGTCGTGAAGATATAGAACTAAAACAATAAATTTTCAGCGTTTTAAAATTTAAAGATAGTTAGCTAAAAGTACCTACTACCTATGTTGAAAATCAAATTCACACGGAACCTTACGTGTTCGATGGTTAATAAAATTAAATAAATCCAATACATATTCATACAATTATATTTTAATATTCCACAACCGTGTTGTTTAAAGGCTAATTATAAACCTACGTAATTAAAAAAATAAGTACTTTACCTTCGACAAAACCTTATAAATAATTATTGGTATAAATATACAGTACTCAAAACTGATTACACTTTTATATTGTTAATATAGTAGACGTCTCGTCATGAAAACTTATAGTCTGATAATACTCGCAGTTGTATTATTAACTTACTGCAATTGTGAAGATTATTTCAAATATTTTAAAGACAAATGTCACCATAATAATGATCTACAAGAATATCAAAAGTCTATATTTGATTTTATGGTACCGTTGTTCAAAAGTGTCGCTTCTCATAGTCAAGTGAATTTTTTCTTCTCACCACGTTCCGTATGGATGTCCTTGTACACAATAGCAGAAGGAAGCGATCATGAAGTACAGAAGCGTCTATACAAGTTCCTGCGCTTACCTGACAACCTGGACCAACGGCAGAACTTCTACCGTATAATGAATACCAGTGTCACCCAAGTCTATGGAGTCAATATAGTTGATACAAAAAAACTATTTTTAGACGAACATTTAAACATGAATCCGTCTTCCCTGAATCTATTTGCAGAGAACTATTTCTTGGATGTATTTAACTCGCCTATACAAAACAGTCATGGATATATTTCAGATCATTTGAATAACAAAATAGATTTGAGCGGTAAATCAATGTTCTTAGAGAATTTTGATTTTAATGGGCTCTGGACTACGGCTTTTGAGGATGCTGTCGTAGAGAATAGTCCATTTTATAACCAGCGTGGAGAGCAAATTGGATTTGTTGATTTCATGAGAGTGAAACGTAAAGCGAGGATGGCATATGTCAAAAGTATAAATGCTAAACTATTAGAAGTGCCTCTGGGTGCCCATGGGAAATATCGGATGCTGTTCTACATGATACTCGGTAGACAAGATACTGCTAGTGCTTTGAAGAAAATGACCAACGATATTGTCATGGAAATGTTTCATTCGCTGAAAGAGTCCAATGTTCCTATCGATATAGCAATTCCTCGTTTCGAGATTACAACTGAGGTAGATGTGCGGATAATACTTGAGGGTCTACAGAACAGCAGCGATTGGAGAGTGCCAGAATCTAAAAAGTTAGTATAATATACATATTTTTGATATTTATTGTAGTGTTGTTTTCCAGCACTCTCCTTGACTTCATATTAGCTGTTTTCGCATTGGGATGTCGACATACATGTCTATCAGCCATTTTTGGTTTGTTTGTAAACAATAAACTATGAAAGTGATTTACCGATTTTTATGAAACGCTCAAAATCTATAGCTAAAGTTTACTTTCAAAAGTTTCGATAGTTTGCGACTCGTATTTTTAGCTGACTGCTTTAAAATCTCAATTATTGTTAATTATTATTGCCATTTTTTTCCAGACACATTCCAACGCCACCAATATTTCCGAGCACCTACATGCAGCGAGCATCGTTTACTCTCAACAAATATGGAATATCCCCTCCGCCGATGGAAAAGACACCCCCACCGGGAACTCCTACAGGACTGGCCCCTGAGGTTGGAACGGACTTCATAGCGAACCGGCCGTTATTTTTTGGATTATTCGAAGCAGATACGTATACGCCACTTATTGGTGCAGGTGTTTCCTCACCTACCACTTACAAATATGCCACAACTCACGTACGCAAGATACGTAATGCATTAAATTAACAATTTATTATACAATATTTAATTTTATTCGTTTATATATTTATGAATACTAAATTTTAGTTGTGAAGGTGATGGTGATCTCTTAAAAAATAAATTACTGACATCGATCCAAATATCTTCCTAATTTATACATAGCATTATTATTTTTTTGATTTACCTATATTTCTTTGTCTTGTTTCTCCTTTTAACTTTGTATTCTGCGTCAAAAGTATTTTTTACAGCGTTTTACAGTTTAAGTGCTAAGTGGCGAAAAAAATATCACCTTTTTCTTTACTACATTAAACATCTAAACCACCCCGTGGATACTCTCTACCTATTAAAAGAACCGCATCAAAATCCGTTGCGTATAAGGGGACAAAGAGCGTCTTTGTTTTTAAACTATGTAATGATGAGCCGGCTCGATCACTGCGAGCAATTGACCAAGCGGTGGTATGATGGTAAGTGACTACAGCCGCTCAGTACACTACGCGTAACAAATAGTATTACAGTTCACCACCAGTATTTAAGATGCGACAGGAAGTGGGGGTCAAGAGTGGAACGGGAGGAATTTCAGAAGGGAAGTGAGAGCGGTATTCGGGGGCCCCGAATACCGCTCTCCTCGATTCTGCACTGCAGTCAATCGAAGCTCATCAAATTAAAGGCGTAATCATTTTTTATATATACTATGAACTACAACTAGAACACGCTCTTAAGCAGATTTCTTTTAATACATTTTTATAAATGACTAATATAATAATGTTAACTTACAATTAAGTAAAAAATACTAATTAAAGGCATTACTGTTTTATGGACTGTAAAATATATACACAGATAATATTTGCATAACAGATTTCGAGACAGATAAAATACATACATAACTCCACGCCTTTTTCTACCCGAAGGTGTAGGCAGCGGCTGTTAAGCCTCGTCTCGCCTGTAGGTTTACGTCCCAAATAGACTATAGGTGGCGAACCTATTGCCATAAACCGGGCACAGAGTGGTCAGTCATCGTTATTTATCACACATAACTTCCGAAAGTAATTGCGAGATCATTGGTGTGAGCCCGGAATCAAACCCACAACTTCTGAATCAGAAGCGGGGAGCTCGAGCACTGAATCAAGGAGACTCATAAAAACCAATCAAAGAAAACTAGTGTACCGGGCATAAAGTTTTCACTTTTTCAGTCATCGATATTTAGCACACATAAATTCCGAAAAGAACTTCGAAAAGTCATTGGTGTGAGCCAGTGTGAGGATGCGAACCCACGACCTCTAAATTCAGAAGCTCGACCACTGGACCACCGAGACCGAGACAGATAAAATGTTGGTAGGTATTATTATTGTTTGTGTTATTAATAAGAATTATTTTATTTCCTTAAAAATGTAGCATCAAGATTTAGTAAACCGGTCCATTGCATTAGTCATTCTGTACATGACGATAAAATCTTAAAGGAAATATAATATTTGAACAAGATTTTATAAAATATGAAACACAAAATAATTGTGAATACACGTGCTAAATAAATTAAACCTTTTTTAAAAAAATAGAACAGCCAAGTGTTTTATAAAAAAAGACAACTACTATTGAAGTTCTAGAATTAAAGACAATTTACATTACCTGTATTAAAAATACAATTTTACATATTACATTTGAAATACTCAGTGGTCCAGTAGTCGAGGTACCTACTGTACTTGCATCTGATACTGAAATCGTGGGATTTGGGCTCACACTATAAATATCGATGACTGACAATTTTGTGCCCGATGTATGGCAATAGGTTCTACCACCTATTCCTTTTTGGACGTAACTAGCCGGGGTGGCGAGGCTTAACAGCCGTGCCCCACATCTTCGGGTAGAAAAAGGTCAATCTACAATGCTATATTTAAAGGGTGACGATGTAAATATAAAAATCTATAGGTATTAATATTTACTTTCCTTAACTGGACAGTGATCTTCACCACCCACGATCACATTTGTCACTTACCATCAGGTGAAATCAGGTCATGCTGTGGTCATGCTGTATAGGTTCAAAACAGATAGACAGTTTACTTGAAAACGCTAATCTGTGGAACTTATATATAAAATTATTTTTGGGTCAGATAGTCCACTTACCAAGAAAGGCAAAGCTATAAAGCATCATGCTATTGTCAAAAGAAGTAGTTATTTATATTTTTTATGTGTTAGGACGGCAAACGAGCAAGTGGGTCACCTGATGGTAAGTAACTTCTAAACGCCCATGAACACCGTGGTGTGTTGCTGTCCTTTAAGGGAGTAGGAGGGAAAAGCGATCGGGCCTCTGGATGTCTCTTTCTCCGAACGAATGGCGGCACGAGCCACTTCATGTCGATATTCCGAGAGGTCGTGGTATTTCACCGGTCGAGCCGGCCCATTTATAGGCGAACTGCGAGACTCTACCACGGCTAGCGTGAAGCATTTTTGAAAATTATTAATTTAACCCACATTATTATACTTGTAGGTATATTTCGTCCAATTAAATAAGTATTTTACGGTCACAAGCAAAGTGGAATTTGTATGAATGTTCGTATAAAATTCGTAAAAATACACTAACGAGAATGAGCATTTTTATTGAGCTTCAGGGTACAAAATAGAGATTGCAACTTAAAATAGAGATTATAAAGATTATGCTATATTGTAACTGTAAAAAACTAAATTTATGCAGTGTTAACTAGCAAAATTGAACATAAAATTGGTTGCGGTACGAAGGATTTAGAAGAATAATATAGCACCGGGTCCGGTAAGAATCGCCCGGTGGGTACCTAAAAGGGTACCGGACCAGGTTCGCAATCTCTAGTACAATTTTTTTTAAATATTTTAATATTTGGTCGACCTTGATACAATAACAAATTGTGCTCTAAATATTCCCAAATTAAACGTTTGCTACCGCTTCATACAAAATAAAATAATCCTTAATTTGCTTAAATTAAGTAAATCTACGGAACGTCACCCACGATCTTATTACGTTTAATTACAATTTTAAATTACAATCTTAGTAGCGCACAAAAAAAAAAACCTAACCAACAAAAACCCAACGTTCTTTGTTAACATCAACTAGTTTTTTTAATTGAAAAATAATTAATAATTAGTATATATATAATACAGGTCATAATCTTGGATAGAGCGTAGTGGTAGTTGGTTTTCAAGACATACATGACGCCTTTAAGATGAAACATCTAATTCTGACAGTAGTTTTAATGATTTGTGGTTTTTGTTACGGAGAAGAAAGTTCAAGTACATTTAATTATAACAATAATAATACAGATGTGATACAAAATTATCAGAATGACACATATATTTTTTTCGTATTATTATACAAAGCAGTCGCTCATCACAGCAATGCCAATTTCGTGATGTCCTTGCATTCAGTCTGGATCACGCTTGCTGCTGTTGCCGAAGGGAGTGACCAAGAAACTCAGCAGCAACTCTTTGAACTGTTACGTTTACCTAACGACCCGTATAAGAGACAGAAGTATTATGATATAATGACATCAAGAGTAGCTCCTGACTATGGCGTCAGTTTGGTCGAAACGAGGACTCTATTTGCGGATGAGAATATTCAAATAAATCCCGCGTGGCTGAATCTCGTGTCGAGACATTCTCTTCTCAATGTTATCACAGCACCAATCCAAAACGACCCAACTTTCACGATTAATTGGATTAGAAGGCACACGACTTCAAATAAGCACAGAATCGATTTGAGCGGAAACTCGATATTGTTGGATACTATCGATTATAACGGACTCTGGGCTACAGCGTTTGAGGATGCGATTATAGAAACTTCTCCATTCTACAACCAAGAAGGAGAGGAAATAGGAGCCGTAGATTTGATGAGAATCAAACGCAAAGCGAAATTAGGCTATGTAGAAAATTTGAAAGCCAAAGTTTTAGAAATACCAGTAGGCTCCGGATCCAGATATAGCATGTTATTTGTAATGATTTTGGAAAAACTCGATATAAAAAGTGTTATAGAAAAGATAAGAATTGATATTATTTCCGAAATGTTTAATTCAATAAAAGATACGGGTGTCCCAATAGACATAGCAATACCTCGCTTCAAGATCACGAGTGAGATTGATATGAGAGAAATACTGAATGACATGGGAGTTACCAATTTGTGGACAAATCCAGCAGCCACTAAGTGAGTATTTGGAACAAGGTACTTAATATTTTATTTTTATAGAACGTCCAGAGATTCTTTCTAAATATATTGACTTTAAAAATGACTTGTTATTGACCAGCTGATCCGGCAAACCTTGTTTCGACTCAGATGCTATTTAAGAGCAATTTTTTTTTTTCCAAAATAAAAGTGGCCAAATCATTTCTTATGAAATCAGTCATATGCCAATATAAGCAGTTCAGCCATGTTTGAGATTAGCCGGAAGAACCAGATAGATAGACAGACAAAAATTGTACGTGTACCGTGTTTATATATTCATGTGCATTTAGTAAAATGCGGTTATTTCAATATTACTTAAAGACACTGACACAATCTGATTATTGATAATCAATTTGATTATTGACAAAACAATATAGTCCATAAGTTAGGATTTGCTGTTTATTAGCATGTTTTCGATAAACCCTAAAATAATTAAACCCAAATTTTACGCTTTGGTCAGAGTCTAGTTGTGGCAACATAAATTTAATATAATTAACGTGCATTCCATAATTACAGACACATCTCAACCCCACCGGCGTTTCCGAGCAGCTATGTGCAACGAGCAACACTAACCCTCAACAAATACGGCCTGGTTCATCCACCTGTTGAAGTGATTCCATCATCGGAAGCACGCAGTGAGATCCACCCTAATCTAACACCAGATTTTATTGCAAATCAGCCGGTATTATTTGGGCTGTTTGACTCTGAGACATATACACCTCTAGTAGCTGTGGGTATTTCACAACCCACTACTTCGAAGTACGGAACCACTTACTTACGTAACATATAATGTGATTATGTGTATGTAATATTATAGAATGACCACGAAACTGTTACTGTTTTATTTTATATCTTCACGTTTGTTAATTGCTTCAAGGTATTTCTGGTATACTACGAATAGGATATTTGATCCAATGGAAAAGATCATGGTTTTATTGCCAAAGTCCATGTCCATTACAACGTAGAAGTCTGTACCTAATACTACTCAATAGACTTTATTCTTCTACACTAATAGTAGGCCACAGGATTTTAATAAGTTAATACGAAACTAGTTGATCCAGCGAGCTTTGTTTCGCCGCAGAAGCTAAATAATAGAAATAAAAATTGTCATTGTGGATTATCTCTATGTGATAGATATAGACCATCACAGACTTTTTGTAGAATTTTTGAAGGCGAATAATTTTTTTTTATGGGATAGGAGACCAAACGAGCAGGCGTGTCATCTGATGGTAAGTGACCAGTGCCGCCCATGAACACCTATAACACAACTGTGTTACAGTTGCGTTGCCGACCTTTAAGGGAATAGGACGACACCCGACGTCAGCCACTTTACATCTTCTGAGAGATCGTGGTATTTCGCCGATCGAGTCAGCCCATTCATGCAGCAAACAGCTTGGCTCTACTGTATTGTAGATTGTTTTGATTTATTACTTAGGGTTCATCCAGCGTTTGCAATTAAAGTACTAAATCTCGAAAATTACCTGTCACTTTGTCTTCGACTACGTTATACATGTTAAATACATACAAACCACCATCAATTAAAAAGAGCCACATCGAAATTAGTTGCGTAGTTTCAAACATTTTAGCCTATAAGGAGACAGACAGCAGAAATACAATTTTGTTTTATAATATGTAATTATAATACATTTCCAGGTATTAAAAGCCAGAAAATAACATGACTAAGATTTAAATTCTTTGTTTAGTCAATCGATCATTTTCTGTGGCGGTTTCTTGATTTGTTTCGACCTGTATCCATGTACCTGTGCAGGGTTATATAAACAAAACAGTTATTATAAATGGCGTCTAGACAGTTCACGAAGCTTAGTATTACTCACCAGCCAAGCCCAAGCTATGGGTTATTGATCGTACACGCGTAACATTGAGTCAACTGTACTAAATTTTAAATAGAACACGCCTTACAGAAAATCATTATTTTATTTAAACATATTCATTAAACTTTGCAAAGGTAAATTATCAACAACTTCGTCAACAGTTTCGATGGTTAGTTCAGGAACCTACATCTTGGTCGTTTCGAATCCTGACTGCCAAAGTGCCACCATATCTTTCCGGTACAATGTCTGTTAAGTATCGAATAGTATCGATGAAAGCGGACATGTATAATTATTTCGTAAGTATTTAGTATCTGAATACATTGACCGTGGTTACCATTCATTTCTAGATGACCAGCAAACTGGTTAGCTGAAAATTGATTATCTTTTTTATTATGGGATGGGAGGGAAAACCAGCAGGCGTGTTACCTGATGATAAGTGACTAGCGCCGCCCATGGACACCTGCAATACATATTGTGTTACAGTTGCGTTGCCGACCTTTTGAGGAGTAGGGTGGGAAAATATGGGTTAGGAAGGTGGCCTCCGGGTACCTCTCTCACCAAAAGAAACGCGGTATGAGCCCCTTTACGTGGATCTTGTGAGGGGCCGTGGTATTTCACCGCCGAGCCGGCCCATTCACACAGAGAACTGCCTGAACTAAACTGAACTGAACTCTACCACTGTTAATTCTAGTCATCTTTCATCATAATTTACCGGCCCTTGTGTTTAATAATATTTTTAGTGGTATTTGAAATACCACTCCAACTCTTTCCCTTTTTATAATAGACCACATTTAAACATTTTAATACGCCGCAACATTTATATAAAGTTGGTGTAGAACGTCCTCGTGGTTTGAAGGTCTATAAAGTAGTAAAGGACATATACCCCACCTAAAAGTAATTACATACAAAACTTTCACAATTTGGAGTCGGTAAATGAACATTGAACAATTTTCACCGAGTAATTAAAATCATAGAGATATTATAAACAGAAATTACTTGTTCTCTGCCTACACTAAATTAACTTCAACCGTTACCAAAATTAAAAAGGGTGCTAAAGAAATGTAAAAATATTAGCACAGGTTATACTTTGGTTACATAATACGATATTAATAGTCTCAGGAGTCCAGTGATCAAGCACGCCGCTTCTGAATCAAGAAGTCGCCGGTTCGAATCCTGGCTCACACCAATTACTTTTTGAAATTAATTACAAAAGTACAAATAAATTAATTACAATATATACAATTAAAAAACTACCTGAAATCAAATTTCTCCGCACCTCGGACTACTGGCAGCGTGCCCAGAAGACTGGCTGCATTGCCACGCTGAATGGCAATGCTAATCCTCTGTGCGAAGAATAGACCAGCCCTCTGGTCGCGAGAGGCTTCGATCAGCCTCTTTGCAAGATCTTTGTAAAATGCACGAGCACTCGGACCCCATGTCGCCAAAGTCTCAACCCCAAACGGCTCAAACACATAGTCACCTACAAGGTTTCTGTATTTGTGCCGCTTGAGATTTTCTGCCGAAGCAGCAGCAGCACCGGCCACCTCCACCGTGCTAGGAAGATGCGATGGCGCAAGGGTGTCGACGCAAGTAGCGTCCCACACCAAAGGCCTACCCATCCTCCAAGGCAAAAGAGACATCCCGTCCGGTCTCTTGCCATCATCGCACACCAAACCGTTCGGTTCCAGAACGGCTGGTACACCGGCGGTGGCAAGAGCACGACGGATAATGTCGTTGATGTTGGCGTGACGGGAAATGCGGCCGGCGCTCCTGGCGCATGAGAGGCCATGATGTCCCTTGCTGTCAACAACCACTCCGCAGCCACATAAATGAGAAGAAACACAGGGAGCACCTAAACGAAGACAAGTTGCGATACGGAAAGTCGTATTATCTAATAATGTTCCTATATTGGGCGATGGCAGTGCCCTAAAAGTAAAGTGTGAAAAAGTTAAGTGTGATAAATATCGATGACTGAAATCCTTGTGCCCGGTAAGGCAATGGATTCGCCACCTATTCCATTTAGGACGTAAACTTAGCGGTGAGTCGAGGCTTAATAGCCACTGCCTACGCCTACGGGTAGAAAAAGGCGTGAAGTTATGTTATGGTATAATAGGGACCTGCCTAAAAAAATTCTTTAATTTTATGTATGCATTAGCAAAACTGTAATATATTGTCTTTAGTATTATAATATTAGTATAGATTACCTATAATTCTTTTCTCAGTTCAAATAACGATAACATCTAATGCCCATTTAGAAAAAAATCATTTCTCATTTTCCATGACCATTTTTCATTAACAAAAGGACCAAATAAGTGGCGGATCGGTTGAGTTAGACATATAAAAACACGAAAGGAATTGAATTATGAGCGATGGCCTCCAGCTACTGGACATCTATCAATCATTTTGATTACAGCTACAAGATCATTGAGTTTAATAACGTGGAGAAACATATTACATACTGGTAGTAGCCCGCAGCCCCGTATGACTCTTCTTCTAAATCCAATTTTTTATAGGGATCAGATTTTAATCAAATCATGTTTATTTCTCAGATTTTCGCGAATCACACTCATAACATTAAAACAACTTTTTAGGATTATATCGCGTTTATTTAACATAACATAACTTCACGCCTTTTGTTACCCGAAGGTGTAGGCAGCGGCTGTTAAGCCTCGTCTCGCCGTTTTGTTTACGTCCCAAATGGAATAGGTGGCGAACCTATTGCCATACCGGGCAGAAAGTTTTCAGTCATCGATATTTATCACACTTAACAATTTACACTTAACAACTTTTTAGGATTATATCGCATTTATTTAGAACTTATTTTTATTTATTTCCCGACTCTTTACTCTCTCGTGAAAATGATCTCTGTAAAGAGTTCGAAACGTCGGGAAATAAATAAAAATAAGTTCTTAATAAGCGCGACATAATCCTAAAAAGTTGTTTTAATGTTACAAATCAAGTCGTTTCAATTTTTAATCCCTTTCAAGAAAGGCTCAATCGTACTTTGAAAAAATAGTTTGGACAATCCCGATATTCTCTTTGGCGGGAATAATATTTCTGCCGTAAAATAGTGTCTATGTGTTCAGTTGGATCCATATTGGTGCAAAAATGATACAGTAAGTTTTACCTAATGCGAGTACAAATATACAGACAAATATATATATATAAGTCTGTAAGACTCGCATTAGTTTTTCTCCTATATCTCCAATGTACAAACAAAACCCTGTTATATCTTTATTAATAGACAAGCTGACCCGGCGAACTTTGTTATAGCTCGAAAGTAATAAATAAAAGAGCTATTCTAAAAAATGTCGCCTAAGTTACACTAGCCCAATTACATTAGCTACCTGCCAATAAAAATCCCGTCAAAATCGGTCCCAGCCAGTTCAGAGATTACCCGGAATAAACAGACAGATAGACTGAGAAAAATTGTAAAAAAAATATTTTGGTATACGTACCGTATATATATATGAGCAGTTGAAATTGTAGTGGAAAGCAGCTATTTCAATTTTACAAACAGATTTTTTTTACATGTATAGGTAAAATATTTTTTTCTGCAGTTATTAAAGAGATCATGTTACTCATGTTCTCTGGAGTTGATGGATCGTTAGACAGCTTGTTTTATGTAAGTACTGTACTGGGGAAACACAGATTATGAAGATTTGTTTTATATCTACAGTAATAATGTATGTTAACGTCAAGTACGTAGGCAGAAGGAGCGAGCCTAGTTTTTTGATTTCAAAACTCCACCAAGCTCAGTTTTTAAAGTCTCTTTCCGATACGCATAGTGACACTTCCACAGTTCACATCATGGAATGTGTGTCATCACTTTACTACCTCAGATCATCCGTCTTTTGCACTATATATCTTAACTTAACTTAACATTAGGTCTCCATTTTTTTCTCGTTTTAGATATTGGTTAGTTTCAACCTTAGGTGCTGCTTAGATCCTTATCCAATAAAAAATATTTAGATTTACTGGCAAAGAAGTGGACCTAGGTGTAAACATTATAATTATATTACAGTAGATCTCCAAACTGGCAGCCTGAGAGAAAGCTCTAATTGGGTTAACAGTTAGGAATGAATTTATAATATTGTTAAACGAATTTAGAACACCAAAACATTGGATTTTATATTTGTATAAAAAAAATCAGCAACTACAAACTGTTTCAAGAGTCTGTAGTTTAATACATAACAACAGAGAATGTAAGGTTGTTTTATCAGTACTAGATGGTACAACGCCAGTACAGGTAACAGAAGATATCAAGACACTATAGTTTGAGAGCCAGGTCTGCCCGTGGGACCTATACATCTGACAAAAACGTACAGGCATTACAATACCTTAAAACGACTTTTTTTATAGTCAAAGTTAGTAGGTACCTACTTTAGTTGTTTTCTTTTTGCCAAGCCTTTTCTAGGGTTTGGTGTAAAGTTATGCTGTCAAAAGTTATCAAAACTTTTGACTATTCAATTAGTTGTATCTTTATTTATTATGGGATTTATATTTATCTTAGAAAGCGAATTACCTGGTGTTAAGTGACTAGCTCCGCCTATGGACATCTGCAACACATATAGTATTGTAGTTATGTTGCTGGCGTCTAAAATAGGGTAGTGCTTGGTAATATCGATGACTGAAAAACTTTGTGCCCGGTATGGCAATAGGTTCGCCACCTATTCCATTTGGGACGTAAACATAACGGCGAGACGAGGCTTAACAGCCGTTGCCTACACCTTCGGGTAACAAAAGGCGTGAAGTTATGTTTGGGATGGGAAGAGAGGAGAAAGAGGGTTTAGGTCTACAGATCTTTCTCTCACCGGACCAAACGGTGCGGTGTGGTTTAAATTCAAGCTGTCGACTATGATTTAAATTACCTATCAGTTGACGACTTTCAAGTTAATCTGTATGGTTAACGCGTTAAACACTTGAAAGTCGAATTAGAAGTTTCACTTCAAAAATAAAGAGTTGTTCAAAAGTTCGGTTAATTCAATAGTGGTTATATTTTAGTTATACAACAGTTTTATGTGTAAACTGTTGTATAAGTAAAATAAAACCATTATTCTGTCAGCTAATTCAAACTAAGATGTTTCATGTGTCTCTTATAAGCACACACGATTCGACAACGTGTCAGACAGACGTAGTATCTCCACTTAAATCACACAACAAGAGACGGTTGGTGTGTTCTCATTTTCCAAGTAAATCCAACTAAATCCCTTTGTCAAAATGTACTGAAGACAGTGTACGTACATAATATCCTGCCTTATGTACATACTGGGTACATGTGACTGTAAGACCACGCCCGGATATATGCGTCTTTTAAATTTATGCTAATCCGATCTTGTAAGTAGACGGATTGCCTGCGAAAGGGTTGTTGTCTAATGTCGGATAGAAGTTAACATTAGGATTGTGAGGGGCAGATTCTTTTTTTAAAGTAACAACCTCGATAACAATCTATGTTGGTACTGGATGAAGATTCTGATACCTATTGAATTGTTCCATCAATGTGGGTGCCGCAGTCTCAGGTGCAATTCAAATCTTTCAAACAAAAATCGAAGTGCTAAACAATTAGGCAATCCAGGTAATATATCGGCAAGATTTTGTGCTTGTTATGCTCGAAGGTCGACATATAAAATTATGCTGTCCAGAGCCGCAAATATAACTCAAACTACTGAAACATAATGACAAACAAATAAATAACAAACTGAAAAATAAATCCTTGCTCTATCCGAATTCGAACTTGTCATTTTTGATTAAGAACTACAAATCTGAACGGAAAGGTCACTAATACCACTATGTAATTAATAATGTAGAACTGTAGAATTTATATTATTTCATTGTTAAGCATTTTATTTTCAATCTAATCCCAAACATTAAAATGATCTAGAAATTTATTTTATATATTTATCTATGTTGACTATGTAGACATAGTTCTTATAGTAGGCACTAATATTTCCTTCTGATACATTATAATCAAATATTTGAGCACAAACTTATTTCTAATATCTCGCAAGTTTGTACAAAGTAAGTCTTATAAGACTAGAATATAGAAGTATTAAGTAAGGTTTACGCAAGGACGGTCAACATTTGAACAAAACTATGAGCAAATAAGTTGGCGACTTTATGTAGGCTTAACAGAATGATGCATCTTTTTGTATAACCTTAAACGTGTGTTCTCGTTACAACGATTTTCGTTTTCCGGTCACGCGCTCATGAAGCTTAGTAAACGGAGTCCCTGCGTCACACATGTCGTACGGTTCGTATGTGAATTAAGATCAGAGAACTTTAGTTTTGGACACATATATGTACCTATCGTTTTTGTTGTTTACAGAGTTGTCTAGTTTACAGATTTAATACCTGAAGGTGTATGTTCTCACTATTTTGCTACGAAAAGCTAAAGTTTTTTAATTCTAATTTGGAAGGCTTTTTTTTTATGAAATGATACATAACTCTACCACTTCAATAGTGGTAAAGTCACGCAGAATATTGACGTTGCCGCGTTTCGCTCGTTGAGAGAGGTATCTGGAGGTCTAACCCCTTTTCCCATCCCCTGCCTATACCACGTCCGACCCCTCCCTATCCCACGTCCGACCCCTTCCATATACCATTGTAGGGACCGGCAGCGAAACTATAACACTAAATGTGTTCAGGTATCCATGGCCAGCTGTTTTTGCTCACCATCAGGCGACCCCATATATAATATATTCATTATATTAAAAAAATATTTGTCACGGACATGAACCGTAATCCATTACGGGTATATTCATATGATTACACAAATTCAGTAATAATTTCCAAAGCTTATACATACTCTTATAACTCAGAACATAAAAGATTAATCGATTGTCAGACAGATAGAAGACGAGTAAAATTTTCTATACCGAGTCGAGAGTCGAGTTACAAAGACGCCCCGTAGAATATTAGAATATAATTCCTCCTGTGTAAATTACAAGACCAACTCTCCCCCTTATTTTACCCCCTTTCTTAAGCCTATATTGTAACAATAACACAGAAGTAATTATAAACGGTATCTTGAGCTGATTTGTAAACTTGTGTAAATTTAGTTCACGCGTACAATTAGACTGTTCTGTAATAACTAACAATGGTTTAAACAAACGTATTGTATGACTAATTGGCTAAGTTGAAGTAGGTACTATTTGTTAACGTGCGATATGATATTACAATAATATGGTAATTAATTACAACTAACTTGATTGTATGGCCCAGTACTAAGCTCTGACTTCTGATTGATAGGTTGAGATTACCTTCCACTAAAGTATAATTTTTCGATCTATAGTAATATTTTTCGAATACGTTTATGGTGAATAAATTATTTTTGTTTAATAAGCGACGGCTAATATGTGTTTTTTTTTTTCATTACACATGTAACGATACAGATTTATTTTTGTACAAAACAATTCTCAAAAACGCAACAAAAATCACAACAATTTCGCAATATGTAACACTCCACATGAG
Organism: Euproctis similis; assembly: GCA_905147225.2. Taxonomy (NCBI): domain Eukaryota; kingdom Metazoa; phylum Arthropoda; class Insecta; order Lepidoptera; family Erebidae; genus Euproctis; species Euproctis similis. The sequence continues at coordinate 23,294,743 of LR990106.1, forward strand.
GACGCTTAAAATGGCGGCAATTTTCTGAAAAATCATCAATTCTCACCCCGGTTAATTGCAACAAAGGAAAGAGGCGATACATTATATGAGTGTAGCATTGCGTGGCAATATGTCTCCCAGGGAACTCTTACAACTGTGTGTGGGGGTTGAAAGGTGAATGTACTCTTACATTTGTAAGGGTTCGAGAGATGGATCGAGGGACACGTCCGTGTATTTTTTTTTCTGTTTTGATGTGTACAAGGAATTTGCGGTTTTCACGTTATTCCGTGGCTTCTGTTGAGGAATTGGTTCGTGATATTTAATGGCTTAGTCGTAAAACGTGTTTATCATTCGTGTGATGTAACTGCTTGTTTGCTTTTCACAATTTTAATATCTTGATGGCATGGCAGTGTATTTTGTGTCGATAAATGAAATCTTTGCTTTGCTTTATGGAACGATAACTAGATCTATTATTTATTCTAATCTTATATCATCATATCATAACTTAACGTTCCTTTTTAGCACACGTTCTGGAAAGGTTTTTTTTTATATGGGGCAGAATTTGGAACAACTATTTTTTAATAAAAGTTTCCGTGTCAAACCAACAGTCGTAGAGACTTGGTTTCTACTCTCAATAGGTCAGAAGTTAAAATTATTTTAGTGTTTTCCTTGGGATATGACTGTTGTGTTTAAATGTTTTATTTTGGCTTAGTTTTAACTTAATCGTATTTAAAGCCGTCATGTAAGAAGAGTTGTCACAATATCAATTATAACTCAGTGTAATTAGTATGTATGTGTGTGTGTCAGGCTGTCACAGTGTTTTGTTTCATTAGGGTGGATATGCACCTTACCCCTTCTGGGTCTGAAGATGGATTAAGGATTTCCACGTCAACCGAGGGAGATTTATGTACTACAAGGAACATATTATTTCAATATGTATATATTGTAGCTATTCGTGTCTTTTTATATTGCACTCATTTTAAGCCGCGGTTTCGTTCGCATGTATTTCTCTATAGGTTCTTAAAAATTCATTTCAATGTCATAAAACTGTTTTATTCTCTCAGGGGAATGCAGCACCGGGCTTATCGTATGTTTTATGGCTAAAGTGTAATTTCTTTATAAAGCTCTAGGGATGACCAAGAAGACACATTAACATACACATAACATAACTTCACGCCTTTTGTTACCCGAAGGTGTAGGCAGCGGCTGTTAAGCCTCGTCTCGCCGTTATGTTTACGTCCCAAATGGAATAGGTGGCGAACCTATTGCCATACCGGGCACAAAGTTTGTCAGTCATCGGTATTTATCACACATAACTTCCGAAAACAATTTCGAAAAGTCATTGGTGTGAGCCAGTGTCTGGAATCGAACCCCGGACCTCTGGATCAGAGGCCGTGCGCTCGCCCACTGCGCCACCGAGACTATAAGACACATTATTGGGATAAAAACTAGTATTTATGTTTATAAATCAGGAAGTTTATAAACAAATCTGCCTATTCTATGTCTTGTATATTCTATTTAAATTATTGCTTAATTATATGCAATAATTACGCATGATTAAGTAACAAGAAACTACACGTAGAAAAACATGCTTACAAACTTTCACAGTTTTAATATCAAGTAAAATATTTTTCATTACGACTCCGTACTTACTATATAAGTATTTTCAGCAGTTGTTTTATTTATTAAAATAATAAGATTTATGTGAATTTTCAGTAACTACTTTAGTACTTGGCTGGATGTTAAAAATTTAACCCTGTCTATCACCTGTCTATGACTTTGTTAGTTTTTCCAAGGCATATATTCTGTCTATACCTCGATTACCTACTATCCTAAACCTTTTGGATTTTTATTCCAAATAAATATTGCTTTCGTCAGAAACTTTAAAAAATATATTGTTCATGTATTTCATAAATTATTTTGACATTGAAAAGGTCAATTATAATCAAATTATGGTTAACGTTACACGCAAATAGCACTACAGTAATGTGAAAGAGGGAGTGCCCCGCTCTGCTCTGCCCTACCCTACTCTGCCCACGCACGTCGAATCGATTCGACACATATGTAGACACACAGCGAGGTGAAGATTATGACTGTATTTTATTACAAATTCTTCATTCAAAAACAACCTAACCCCGATTCATATATATTTTGCTAATACTAAGTAAATAATCACAATTATTATTTGGGCTTCCCCGCTAATTGATGTGTAAATTTATAACTGCCTAGTGAATTAATAAATTTCAACATAGCGTGCTATTAAAATATGTAAATTTACTAGAAAAAAAAACTAAGCACGAGGTAGACGTTTATGTAGTCTACATAATTATATTTTGAAAACTCAAATATATACTTCAGGTGAGAATCGAACCAAAGAATACCACCGTATAGGTGTAGCTCTGGCCCTATTTGTAAGACGTTAGTATAAAGTCATGATTTTTTTTATGTATAAATATTAGAATTGTAAATGGGAAATAAATAGTTATACATAACCATATTCAGATAGTTGGTAAGTTTATAAGTATTATGTAAATTAAATAGTATTAAACAACAACAATAAATAATATAATATATTTCGTTCGCTGCACGAATGGGCAAATTCGACCGGTGAAATATCACGACCTCTCCGAATATCAACGTAAAGTGGCTTTTGCCGCGTTTCGCTCGGTGGCCCAATCCCTTTCCCTCTCCCCTTTCTATCCCACTCCCGACGCCACCCATATCCATACCCATATGGTAAGGGCCGGCCACGCAACTGTAACACTATATGTGTCCAGATGTGCATGAGCGGCGTTTGTTGCTCACTATCAGGTGACAAGCCTGCTCGTTTGCCCCCTATACTATAAAAAATAATAGAATAGAATAAACTTTATTGTACACCACAAACGTAAAAAATAAAATACAAAAGAACTTAAACGTTAGACACAGGAGGTACAATGGGCAGTCTTATCGCTTACAGCGATCTCTAACAGACAACCTTTGGATGGACTAGTCGGTTAGGTAAGACGGGAGCTGGGGTGTACCGTTTATATAAAATGATATAAATACATGGCAATATGCATAGATAATATACAAGACAATAAAATACACAAAAGATAATATACATACAATACAGATACAGTCGACTCTCGTTAATTCGAAACTCGAGGGACTCTTAAAATATTACGAATTATCGAGTGTTTGAATTATCAAATGATTTTGTACTCGTGCGAGAAAATATATACTATCTCGAATTACTTAATGTTGATTAATTCATTATAAGTTAACTGCTGCTACTGCTATTCTATAACATGACGGACTTTTGAGGTGAACTAAGTAATCTTTCGAAAGAACTGTTAGTTTTTTCTCGTCCTCCAGCAGTTTGAGTAGTATTAATTTTCTCCTTTTGCTCTCTTATAGCTGTGAAAGTATTCGGAAAATTCCAAATTAAGTTTTTTGAAGAAGTACTTTTGCAACATCACCTTACTTTCAATTACTTCTTACTAAAGGCAATTTGTGCGAAGTGTGTGTCCAATAGGCTAACTAATCAGAACAAAACAAATGGTGTACGTTAAACATTTAATGCATAACATAACTTCACGCCTTTTTCTACCCGCAGGTGTAGGCAGTGGCTGTTAAGCCTCGACTCGCCGTTATGTTTATGACTCAAAGAGAATAGGTGGCGAGCCTGTTGTCATACTGGGCGCAATTTTTTTAGTCATCGATATTTAATCACACGAAATTAATTTCGAAAATCATTGATGTGAGCCAGGATTCGAACCCGCGACATCTGGATTCAGAAGCGGGGTGCAAGATACCTTTTACCACCTAGACTAAATATTTAAAACTTATCGCGAAATGTTTTTACAATCTTTGGTAAGATTGTAAAAACAGACTTTTTGGTTCGAATTACCAAGTGCATAAAAATGTATTGGATCAGTTCGAAATATAAATAGATTTTGTATGGAACTCGTGATGACTCCGAATTATAGAGAGGTTCGAATTATCGCAAGTTGGAATTAACGAGAGCCGACTGTAATAACAAAAAGTACAAGTTGTACAAACTGTCCTACCGAATTTCATTAAGGGTTACATAAGTTTATTATCAAGCTACCAATACAGATTCACAATGCAAAACTGTATTCTCCTCTAAATTTCCATTTTGACAACCCTAATTTTGATGTTACGTCAATCCCCCAACACTCGGCCACATCACACGATCCGCTTACAAATGCCATTGATGACAATAGGGCTGCTTAAAGTCCTATAAATCATCGGCACATCCTTACTTCCGGGCCGTTGCTCGTTGCGGAACCGGAAGTAGTCACAACGCCGGATATGACGCGAGAAGGCTGACAGTTAATATCCCGTTATGCATTCCTATGTGATCATATCTGCCTATATCAAATCTACTTTAAAACTATGGAGACAGAGTTCATTTTTAACCAACTCTATACAGTTTCCTAGTTGTATATTTGAGCCGATTTTGCAGTGCAGTTGATTTTGAAAATCGTCTGTCATAAAACAAGGTGCTGTGCACGTATTCTTTATCTAGATTTTTTGTTAACACATTTCACAATAACTTAATTACGACTGTACTGCTTTCAATTATGTAAGAATTATTTCTTGTCATTACCATACAAAAACAGTAATATAAAAAAAAGTTTCGGTGGCGCAGTGGTCGATCACACACTTCTGATCCAGAGGTCCGGGTTCGATTCCAGACACTGGCTCATACCAATGACTTTTCGCAATTGTTTTCGGAAGTTATGTGTGATAAATATTGATAACTGTAAAACATTGTGCCCGGTATGGCAATAGGTTCACCACCTATTCCATTTGGGTCGTAAACATAACGGCGAGACGAGGCTTAACAGCCGCTACCTACACCTTCGGGTAACAAAAGGCGTGAAGTTATGTTATGTCATAAAAAAAAAACTTTCATGATCAAAGCATTTAAAATTAAAAGTTTTTGAAATGGCTGCACTAATTTTATATAACATGATTTCAGAACAAAGACTTTTTACTTGTTTGTATGCAGAGATATTAGCAAACTTTGGGGATACGTCTTTGTAGTTTTGTCACTACATTAGAAATACCCAAAATATAGTAAAAATCGTATTAAAACAGGCCATGCGATTTTAAATAGTGTCACATATTATATGGAAATATTTTTCAAAATATTAATTTTATATATTATTTTACCTAGATTTATTTTATTCAGAAGAAAGTAATTGGCTTACTAGTTCTCTAGCTCGATATTTTAGAGCCTTCTTAGTTTCAAAAAAAGGTCACCTTTTCTAGTTGAACTCGTCGTACCCTTTCCAAGGACATACTTAGTTCAAGCGCACTAATTTAGTTAATTTATAATAATTCTTTAATTTATATTAAGTCTCGGTTGTCCAATGGTAGTGCAGCCCGCTTCTGAATCAAGAAGTCGTGGGTTTGAATCCTGGCCCACATTAATTACTTTTCGAAATTATTTTCCGAAGTTACGTGTGAGAAATATCGATGACTGAAAAACTTTGTACCCGGTGTATAAAAATAAGTTCGCCCCCTATTTCATTTCCGACGTAAACATAACGGCGAGTCGAGGCTTAACAGCCGCTGCATACACCTTCGGGTAGAAAAAGGTGTGAAGTTATGTATGGATGTAAATTATTATTATTATTAAATTAATACAATTCTATGTCGCTTCTTAAACTATCGGGTATAAAAGTCGTGAAAGTACCAAAAATTCAACATTCATTTCGGGAAGAAATAAAAAATAAATCTGTCGTGTTTCTATTACCTTTAGAAGATATCTTAGGTGCTAATCTCAAATTGTTATATAGTCCAATTATTGTGAACGACCTGAATTTCAGCAAGTATTCCCCTTCGGCAAAGGAAACCATTAGTTTCGTGATTTCATCTCACGAAAACTACCTACTACTAGCGATAATGCAAATTGTGGCTCTGAACAATTCTGACCTCTCATATATAATGCGATGGAAAGTGGACACTCGGAGACATAAGGTCTTTTTTATATCTTTTTGTCGTTTTATACTCAAGTTTAGGGCTTTTTTGACATTCATACATAGCGCATAATTACTATAGCCACATACTCGTATATTTTTTCACTTCGATTGGATTCGAACCTACGTTCTGCATACAAAATTATCGTCTTGCTCCAGATATTAATATCTCGTAAATAATCGACTAAATATCTCGGCCTATCGCCCGTGATCATAGAATCTGTTTTCATCATCAGGAAATTGATAAAACGTGATAAAATTAAAACCTTATTGATGCAGCATATGACATGATGTCATGGTGAATAAGTAGTATTGGCTCTGCAGTATCGCTCGCACTCATTGGTCTACTCAAATAGCGCGCGCTTCAGAGATTTCTTTTTATAAGTCCACAGTGTCTTTCAGGAAATCACTCCCAATAAAATAGTAAAAAATAATCTATGTACTAATTAATATGATACACATAAAAAGCTTATATGCAATTCAATTGTCCAGTTTATCGCGCAGTTAAAGCAATATAAACAAACGAAATGAACTCATCTAGCGTTGGAAAATAGATTACACATAGTTTCAGCTTAATTAGAGGGCCAAGTTGGTACAGAGGGTTGTTAACTTGTGTTTTCACTGTTACTATCTACTTAGTTGGTTTGTACACGCGTGTAGCTAGCCACACTGGGTGTTACTGACTTTCTGTATATTTATTAAACTTGAACATAATTCTTCAACATCGGTACTTTTTGGTATGAAATATATGAGATTATTTTTCTTCTTATGTTACATTGAGCTGTTAAATGGTTTATTTATACGGACGTTTGAAAGGAGGGTACTGGGTTCGATTCGTATAAAAGTAATTGAAAAAGATATGCCCGATGTGCAGCGACATACTGATCAAATATTCCAAATAGTATTTTTTTTCGGACTCAAGACAACACTACCTACTCTTTAAAACTTGAAAGTTAAAAAAATAAATTGGTTTTGTATAAATCATTTAGTGCTGACTCCTCTCGTTGTGAAATCTAGCCATAAAAGCGTAATAAATTTAATATCAGACATTGCTATTTCAACTTCGCCCCAATACAAATTGCAGTTATTAAAAGTACCGTTTATTTTTATATAAAATTTTTATTGAAACATATTCAGTATCGTGCAAAAATATACATGTTATTTTTGCCTCCAGTATATTGCTGCGATTCAAGTGGGCATTGAATTCACATGAATTGAGTTTCTGCGAATCGAAAACGGCGCACAGTTTGATGGAATTCTTTGTATATTATATAAAGTGGAAATACTATGTCGTAGTTGGTTAAAGTAAACTGACAACATTTTAACATTTCTTTTTGAGTTTCTTTTCTTTTTTTTTATGACATAGGAGTGCAAACAAACAAGTGCGTCACCGGTGGTAAGTGACTACCACCGCCCATGCCACTCATGCCCATGCACACATGCGTCTCCGGCCATTAAAAGAGTAGGGTGGGAATGGAGGGGGAATGGAAGGGGAAGGGAGGTGGTTATCTGGATAGCTCTCTCATAACATACATAACATAACTTCACGCCTTTTGTTACCAGAAGGTGTAGGCAGCGGCTGTTAAGCCTCGTCTCGCCGTTATGTTTACGTCCCAAATGGAATAGGTGGCGCACCTATTGCCATACCGGGCACAAAGTTTGTCAGTCATCGGTATCTATCACACATAACTTCCGAAAACAATTTCGAAAAGTCATTGGTGTGAGCCAGTGTCTAGAATCGAACCCCGGACCTCTGGATCAGAGGCCGTGCGCTCGCCCACTGCGCCACCGAGACTCTAGATAGCTCTTTCACCGAACAAAATACTGCATGAGTCAATTTACGTCGATATTCGGAGAGGCCGTGGCATTTCATTGGTTGAGCCGGCCCATTTATGCACTAAACTTCACGTCTCTACCACTGAAGATCGTCGTTAAAAATATTTTAAGATTCCATCTAATATCTAAAGCAAAGTGGTTTACCACGTGAATGTATCAAGATCTATAGAACGTATCAAGCTCGCTGCCAGTAATTGGCATCGATGACTTTTCCGAAATAATTTCTGCAGTTATGACGAGCCTCGTGGTGCATTGGTAAATCTACCGCCTCCAGAATTGAGGTCGGCGGGTTCGATTCCCACCCGAGTACAAATATTTGCGTCGAAGTGTTTTTCTATGTACTTTAAGTACGTATTTACAAAATAAAAGTAGGTATATTATGTATTGATATCCGTGATCTAGTAGCCACAGCACAAGCATTTAGTGGCTTAGTTTGGAACTAGAGGGCGCTGTGTGTATTGTGTCCAAGATATTATATTTCTATAAGATAATAGCAACGACGACTGAGTAAAACACATTATTCCCAATTTACTTAAATTAGATGAAGTGACGCTGCATATGCTTTTGGAAATTACGTGCTTGAAAATGTATATTGTATATTGCATATTTCTACATGAAAAAGGATCAGTAAATTCAGGGAGTTGTAAAATTATTTTATGCGTCTTTTCGGATAATTTTTTTTTTCGTCCAGATGATATTAATAATAAAACTGGTGGGACTTTCTTTTTCGAATATTTCTTAAATGTCCTTTAAATTACATTTTTCTTACATTTTTTGAATTTATTTCAGGTATATCTCGTGGCCTTAAGATGCATGCTATGATGTGGAGTCGCAGTGTTGAGTTCAGGAGTTATTCCGACGGGAATACTATTTCTATAATAATAATAAAAATATATTATATTATTTAGATAACAAACGATATATTCGTGTTTTTTTCTATGTATTGAAAGCGCTAAAGATATCTATCTATTTCAAGTATCAGTTATGTTTAAAATATATGACGAAAACTAATTTTAAAGTATTAAGTTAAACATAATTAGTGACTTATGCCTGACTAAATTAATTTGTTGATTTAATATATTAATTATATTCCTTAGTAATTATGAAAACTCTTATAAATATAACTTCCCTTACATCGTATTCGTATTAAAACCAATTAACTTCCAAAAGAAGAAAGCGGCAGAAGAAAATGCTTCAGGGCGATTTATTAACGTTGACGTGGACCTATGTTTACAGACAGAACCTACATGACCGATCAACATTCTATTTATATATATCTATCATGAAAACTAAGCTCTATTAATGTTAGCGAAGGTTTATAATCGTTTGGTAAATTTTATGTTAGTTACGCCGATTTATTTACGGGTGGTTTTCTGGCTACGTGAACTAAATTCCCTTCCTCAGAAAATGTCTGTGTATATTGGATTGAAATAGTCCAGTCATTGTGGCCATATTATTCTGTACGTAGTGAAACGTTTGATTTCTATGTGTTACACCAGTATCTACCTTATATGTATTCTTTTGAGAGACTTGTGATATCAACTTTGTGTATTTTTGATTTTTATTTCCAAAAAGTGGGTGCTCTCTATATCAATGAAAATAGCTTTTGAACAGATACCATCTTTTTGTTCATCACTCGTGAAAATGATCTCTGTAAAGAGTTCGAAACGTCGGGAAATTAATAAATAAACGCGATTTAATCCTAAAGTTTGTTTTAATGTCATCAAAAAAATAACCTCACGTTTTTTTCTACCTGAAGGTGTAGGCAGCGGCTATTAAAGCCTCGACTCGCCGAATCATTACGTGATGTCCCAAATGGGATAGGTGACAAACTTATTACCATTACACAGGGCACAAGTTGTCAGTCATCGATATTTATCACAAATAACTTCGAAAATAAGCCCCGAGAATAATAATAAAATATTATAAGCATTATATTAAGCAATATTTAGCCTACAATATTATGAATTCCATACTTAAAACAACGGATTTTTTATAAACGAGAATCTCGTTTATTTATACTATTTAGTAAGAAAAATTGAAGATTGACACGAAGATCGGGAAGCGAATGCGGATCACGTCCACCGGCGCTGTGTCAGAGGCGTGCAAATTATTATTGATGGTAATTTTATACAAGTAGACCACCTCGTTTATTTCTTGCTTAGTTTGATATCCTGAGGTGTGTACTGGGTTGATCGCCAGATTCTGTAGCGTTTGGACAGGAGCCAATCTGGTGATACGCTCTTTATGTGAGAAAATATAATATCATCAATATTGTAAACTTGTTAACTAAATTTAACGACTTTTAAAGTATTTCATTAAACTTAAATTAAAAACTTCACTACTTTAACTTAATTTCAATTTTATAATACACATATATCCACACGCAACCCGAGGTAAACTACTGAAGTTTACTTAACAAACACGATATGCATTACTAGCAAAAACCCTTGGTGGGACAGACAAAAAACTCAACTGCCATTTAACATGACTCTTACTGACCTCACTCTCTTATATGACGTTCACAACTGTTCTTATACACACTAGTCAGTGTAAACAACTCCTGACATCACCGTACGCTAGGATAAGTCCAATTGATCATGGAAATATATGTAAAAGGCATATGAAAATCAGGTCATTCTTCTCATCCTTGAAGCTCTCCCGATATCCGATCGTTCCAATGGCAATATATTTTTATGTAATTAACCCATTTAAATGCATATGTGGTATGCGAAGGCAGTTAGTTTATTTCGGAGACTGTACGTGACTCGAACGAATGGACCCTGAAAACTTACAGTACTGAAAAATCTTTCAGCTGATATAGTTAAAAATATGTTCTACCCAACAGTACTACAAGGAATGTTATGAGATTTTAATGTATTTAAATGTATTTAATATATATTGCAGCACCTTTAGCCCAAAAGATTTAACAGATTTTAGCTTGGGAGGCAATAGAGCGGATTTCACTATAAGAAAGACATTGGCTGTATTATATAAAGCGATTCTCTATAGTATTTTTTTGAAGTCAAATAACATTTCTTTTTTAATATTTTAGTTAATAATACTTTAAGTTAATGTTAATAATAAATTAAGATGGTTCGGTCATGTTGCAAGAATGAATGAAAGCCGACTGCCTAAAAGAATATTTGAATCGAATGTGAGTGGCAGGGTCGGGATTGGTTGACCAAGACGGGGCTACCACGACTAAATGAATGGTCTGTTAAAAAAGGCGAAATAGGTAGCTTGTAAAAAGCCAAAGTCTCTGCCTACCCCTTAGGGGTACAGGCGTGAGTTTATGCATGTATGTAAGTTATTAATCTATTCCTTACTTTTTAATATCATAATTTTTGCTACATTAAAAGTAATTATATACCTAATAATAACATTGAATCGGTACAAATTTTAAGCCCAAGCTAATAATTATTTAGAAAACTATTCTTATATAAATTCCTTAAATAATGAGTGCGTGATTCGAGCTTCAAGTCAAGCCGTGGTCGTACAATGTGATTAATTTTAACACCATTAATCAAAAAGTTTATCACGCGAACTTACTACTTCATAGAACATAATATTCTATAATGTTAATAGGTATAAGACGCGAAATTACCTATGTACCTTCACGCTCTTAGTATCTAAAGGTATATGGTCCTGGTATCTAAAGGTATAGGCACCGTCTTGTCTCGAATGAAATATTTAGTCTGTTTATAATATTTTCATTTAACTAGTTAGCTTCTGAAAAAATTTGGGAAATTATTGTTGTATTTGGGGCTTTGAAGGTGGAATCATCCAAACCAAAGGCTGCATGTAAAATTGGATAACATAAGTAGACAATAAGTTTTTTTTTTCTCATAACACTCCAACAATTTTTTCTCCTCATATTTTTCCAAATCCTGGAGGGTCTAGATAACATTTACGGATGCGGAATGATTACGAAACCCATCAATCAAATAACCAGAGTTAACCCCGGCTATGTCCCAAGGTACCCAGTAAGTAATTAAGTATGGAAACATCAACTCGAAAAGAAAATAAATGTTAGTTTAAAATAATTGATGTCAGGAACTACTCCCACGTATTGTTTCTAATGGAGACAAGTTTTTTCGTAGACAAAAATAACCAATAAAACGAAATTTATTTATAGCCTCTTCAAGATCTATAATAGATACGAAGATTCTTGAAGATTTTATATTCGAGTTATAAAATACTAGCTGACCCGGCGAACTCTGTTTTGCATCAAAAGTAATAACTGCTGCCCCGCTATGTTAATACTGCAATATCTTCGACAAATTTGAAGTCGATAGCAGCTATAGGTTAAAAATGGGAATTTTCCATTGTTAATACCCCCGCAACCCCACTTGTGGGTGGAATTTCGTAAAATCCGTTCTTAGCTGACCTCTACTCGGCGAAAGGAATAATCCTACCAAATTTCAAGTCGCTACGCCTTATGGTTCCAGAGATATCGTGATGAGTCAATATATAGGTGGAAATCTCTTATATTTGTATAGATAAATGTAATTTGACGCAAGGAGATCGCCCAAAAATGGTTTGTAACATAACATAACATAACTTCACGCTTTTTTCTACCCGAAGGTGTAGGCGGCGGCTGGTGAGCCTCGTCTCGCCGCTATGTTTACGCCCCAAATGGAATAGGTGGGGAACCTATTGCCATACCGGGCACAAAGTACATACATACATAACTTCAAGCCAAATTCCTTGCGGGGTAGGCAGACAGAATTGAGCGCCACAAGGCAGGATTCTTACACGCCTCACTCGCTTAGTTGACTTTCATAACTCTTTTCATGCATGCGCGTCTATTTTTAAGGCTCCTAACATCACCTTCCTCCAGTACACGTTCTATTTGGTCATGAAATGTGTGTCTTGGCCGTCCTCGACTCCTACATCCATCCGCTTTTGCATTTTATATCTGGGTCTGAACCATTGGAGAATGCCCTTTCTAAAAGTAGCTAAACAATAGAATATTTTTAAACTCACAACGCTCTACACTTTTGAGACTATCGTCAATATATAAAAGTATTTTTCTTGCATAAAAACGTAGAAAATATCCGTGTCCATAAATTTTTGCATATGTAATATTAAAATATTATATTTCTATATAGATTACCGTATACAAAACAAGAGCTCTCAACGCCAAGCTAATAAGTTTCGAAGACGGGAGGAAGCAGATGTCCTAGATCCATCCAATAAACCTCTATACGTCCTCTTAACGATCAAGAGGGATGTTATGGGCGTTTTATTCTCAAAGAGGCTATATAACAATCGACATATGTTGAGTTAAGTACTTTATTGGCTTCTGGATAGGTTTATTTGAAACGTCTTAAGTGAAATCGTTTCATTGTTCCGTAGGTAACAAACCGGTATGATAATATTGGATTAAATTGCTCAATTTATATAGACTAATCAATGTATGTTTTATTTCTTTTTGTCTTTGCATTGTAGCGTGCGAATTAGGAGACATTCATACATGGAGCATACTTAATTAACTTATAACGTCAAGTGGGGTTTGTCACGTTTAAACTGAATTTTCTTTATATACTTAGGCCCAGGATTTAAGAAATAGGTTTTGACGATGACTACTGCGATTCGGGTGATATTTTCTCTACCTTCATACCGTATGCCTGAAGATGGAAACAGCACCAATTTATGGTAATACAGCTCGGTTACACGAAATCAAAACAAAAAAATCGTCATATCGTGGCTGCCGAATCCGAACGTATACGTGAATATGTAGCTTCGGATATAAAGCTACATATTCAGATTGTTTAATGACGAAACAAAGCAATATTGACTTAACAATTCCGTATGCAAAAGTTATTCATTCAGCACTTGTGTAAATAATGGATTGTCAGGGAGCACAATGTACAGTGTTTGTCGCTTAAAAGCGTCGCCAGTATTCGTTCAACTTCCTTCAAATACGCTTCAACAAGCAATACGTAGAGACGATTTGTTTCTTCGAGTGTTCTAATGGAAAGTATTTTAAAGTGTTAAAGTTATTATTGTTTCATTGTACATTGTAAACAATTCAAAAAAAAACTATTGTTTTTGGCTTCTGATGTTCTAAAAAAATCCTCCTTATTTTAATTTTCTCTAATTATCTGTAATTTTTTTATTTATCTGTGTGTTCCAGTGGTCGAGCTCATGAGTCATGGGATCTATTCCGGGTTCACACCGAGAAATCCGAATCCGAGAATGTTAGTAACAATGATCTTATAAACTAGAATTAGTAAAGAAAAATATTATTTTTGAAAGCTAGGGTAAAGCTCCATCCAACGTTGCATCATCGGAGGCTCCCATTTGTCTACAAATACCCTCAGGGTACCGTTTGTACTGCCTCTTACACGTGCGAGAAAGGAGGCACACCTTTTACGAATTATTGCCGAAAAGCCATCAATATACCACTGAGCAAACATTCCTGACGCACTGCAGCGCCACGGCAGCCCCAACAATACCCTGAGCGTATTATTGTACAATGTCAAATTATTGTACATTGTGTAGTGTCTAGCACAATTATAATAGTTAGGATCACTACTTACAGTTGAAAATGTAAACAAAATTAGTATGAAAAAATACGTTTTCAGCTGTATAGTGACACAAGGAAAAACTGTGACCACCAATCAGCACGCGGCAGTTAGATTTACAGCCAATCAGCGCTCAGCTGTGGTATGCCACAGTATATATTCTGCTCGCTAGATTGCAATCAAGAATCAACAGTACATTTTTGGCTGTTGTCACAAGTAGGTGCGCTTTCCTGTTTGTATCCGGCAGATGAACACTGTATTGCTTTTTAAATGTTTATATTCCAATAACAATATTTGTTAGATTATCATGAGTAATAAATGAAAGATTATTATCGTCACAAGAAACACAAACTCTAAATTATATCAATGCATGGCCCACGCAATATATTTGAAATTAATTTGTACAAGTTATGAACTATCTCCAATGAACCGACTAACAATAATCTATACATATAAATAAAGAGTCTGTTTGTAATATTGAAATAACAGATTTCTACTACATGCATACACACGCACGTATACACACCAAAATAGCCTTTTTTATTTTTGTCTGTCTGACTGTCTGCTTGTTTCAATTAACCTGTAAAATGGGTAGAGCGATACCGATGGCACTTTTATTGGCAGGTAACTGGTGAAAGAAGAAGTAACTTAAGCTATAGTTGTTTAGAAAAATGCTTCTAGTTTTGCTTGTGAGGTGAAACAAAGTTCACCGGGTGAGCTAGTAAAGCATATATTAAGTGCTTTGATGACATCTCGGTGGTCCAGTGGTCGAGCACACGGGTTTTGATCCAGAGGTCTGGGTTCGAATCCTGACACTGGCTCACACCAATGAATTTTCGAAATTGTTTTTGGAAGTTCAGTGTGATAAATATCGATGACTGAAAACTTTGTGCCCGGTATGGCAATAGGTTCGCCATCTATTCCATTTGGGACGTAAACATAACGGCGAGGCGAGGCTTAACAGCCGCTGCCTACACCTTCGGGTAACAAGGGGCGTGAAGTTAAGTGATGTTATGTTAAGTGCTTTGATTTATAAAAAAATGTCTCTTGGGCCTAATGGTTAATTAAAGACGGAGGGTTTGGCTTGTGAGGTTGTGTGAGGTCTCCGAGTACTCACATTGATACTCCAATGGTATAGGCTAGGACTCAGGGTATTCACATCGATATTTCAATGGTTTGCTTTTCATTTCATTGCTCTTTTTCATGCTATTTCTAGGTATTTTTACCGTTATATGAAGCAATACTCTTAACCCCGTCGAGATTTGGAATCGCGTTGACGATCTGAATGTATAGAAAAAATAACTAAACATTTAGCAACTCAAACTACCTTACTTTTTTATCAGAAAACAAAATCCAACTCAAGCGATAAGATTGAAACGAGGCGAAAAAGGCTTTTATAGAATAGAATTCCGGTGAAGATAACACCCGAGAGGAGTTACAGATTCTAGCACACACGTTGTCCTCAGATAAAGGACCAACTAACCAAACAATACAGGAAAAGAATTTGAATATTACAGCATCAGATCGATAGTTTGTATTTCTGATTTCCCGTGTTCGTATCTGCGTTCTTATTTACTCCGTCTATACATACATGAAGCGGCAACAACAAGGCAAATTAATTATCAGATCCCATATAACATCAAGTAGTGGAGTCTATTGCCATACTTTGGACACTATTTTGTCAGTCATTGATTTATACCACACATAGCTTTTATTTATCAGATACTACTTGAGCCAGCGAACTTTGTTTCGTCAGAAAGTAAACAAATAAATAATCGTCATTTTGGCTAATAAATCTAATATTTAAAATAAACCATCGCGGAGCGTTTAAAGGTGTTTAATAATGTAGTACTTACATTGTTTTGATCTATCACTTAGCCCTTAGCCAGCGTTTACAATTGAAATGATAAAGCTCGAAAATTATTACTTTTTCTTTAACACATTATACATAACTTATACATAAAAAACACCCCGTTGACACCCTCTATTAAAAAAAACACATCAACATCCGTTAGTAGAGTTAGTAGTAGTTTCAAAGATCCAAGCATATAATAAGTCAGACAGCGGAAAGTGATTTTACTTTATTCTGTGTAATCCTGAGGATATGAGCGACCGGGTCATCTGGTAGCAAGTGACACCTGCAAGACACATACCTAGTGTTACAATAATATCACCAGACTTATAGAAAGTTAGATAGAATAGAAAGTTGGATGGGAAAAGAGGTAGAAGTGATGAGATTCCGGATATCTCTCTAGCCGAACAAAATGCGGCATGAGCCACTTGACGTCAATCCTCTAAGCTTTTGTCACATTTCACCGGTCAGCGGTCAGCATCAAACTCCGTGACTGTAGAAAATGATTCTGACACGTTTAGCAGGTTTAAATTCCGTACCACAGCTCTAAGAGTACAACATGTATAATTTAGCGTATATTGTATAAAAGATACTTTGCACGTAAAGATGGTTTGAGTGTAAGTGAAAGTGTCTTCTCAAGTTAACTAAGTATTCGCGAGCAAATTGATGTACGTATTGGATTATTCAAATAAAGGCAACGTCAATGTAAGTGTAACGTTACTTATGTATTCTCAATCGCTATATTAGATAGGGAAATGGATTTCAATTGATTGGGATCATATATATTTCAGCTTCATACTAGCTTCTTTGCGTGCTAGGCAGAAAGAACCGAGTATCATACATGCATATAATATCTAAGATTTGAATTGCTTGCTTGCTTATAAAAATAGATAATGTATATATAAAGTGCTCAGATTTACAGTAGAAATGTTAGTTTGATCAGTATATTTTATATGCCTGACCCTATTAAAGGAAAAATAATATGGAGTCACTATAAAAAGAATAGAATAAATAATATTTTATACTTTTTATACAAAATTGCTGCACCTGGCTTCGATGTGTTTTTATGTGATGTTTCAATCTTACAAACGCAGCTTTTAATGTGATGCTAAGGGTTTGTAGCGGTGCTATCTATTTACGACTATTACTATTATTAAATATTTATTTATTATTTAAACATAACCTAATCTATATAATATATATATATATATATGCATACAATCTAAACTAATGTAATCTAATTTTATTTATATATAATTAATTTTCATAACTTCATTAAATAATTTCAGTAAACTAACATACTGGGGCGACGATTTTATATATACGGAAACCGATGCCGGCCGATCGTCCGCCCCTATTGTTCTCGCAAGTACATACGAGCGCTGGCCGCCGTCTTGCGGGAGCGCAACACATTCGTTCATTTAGCTCGACTCGCTACTATCGCATCGTATTGTTCCGCTATCCTCACGCCTACTAAATTTCACGCCACGGGCAGTTATCTTGTGTGTCTCTGTTTCTATGTGCTATCGCTATACTTAATCTAATTTCTCACTCCTTCTGTTCTATTTCTCTTGACTGTATTTCATAGTGCTGTGTGTATGACTTTTGTGCTTAATAAAATATTTCTACCTTCATCTACAAAGTGTGTCTACTTATTTTATACTTCTCAATCTTTTACTACGTTCGCCAACTATAACCGGCGAACACACCACACCCCGCTATAGGTTTATTTAAGCTTATTTAAAGTATAGCTATAAATTTGTCATAATACAATTGAAGAACAAGTTAAGATCATTTGTACATACAGATCTCACGTAAAGAGGCTGCAGGTAACAACTAGTTACATATAATATTAGTATAAGTCTCTATATATAACATTATGACTATATGAAAATGAACTTGCAAAGTTCAGTAATGTAATTTCACGTTTCAGTATCCGTAACATTTAAATTTCCTTACACGTACGAATCCCCGAGGAATAAGTAGGTAGGTATAGCGAACATCCCGAATTATGGGCCCACAGCTTCCCGGGATCGAAACTAATTTGTATTTATTATGGCGCCGCTGCCACTTACTCTAACGTACAACAAAATAACATAAATATATAATTTCACATTACTTATTTAATCACTTCAGTCAAGATAGCAGTTGGGAATTTATTTTAGACACCCGTACTAATATTATCAAGAGCCAAGGTTAGTCCCTTTTAAACTTAATCTACATAAACACTGATGAGGTTTGAAAAAATATTTAATTGTTATAAAACCTGTTTTTATTATTAGTGAGGCTATTTGGGATTTTCATCTGTTTATTTGTGGACATTTATAATTACTTCTCCACCACGCACCTATTCCTCGGACATCAGCCCTGAGACTTTCTTAACAAACGTAACTCTTCGGTAACTGTGATCGTAAGAGTGTACAAAAGGTTTATAGTTACATATTAATCATTTAAAAAATCATTGGTATTAACTAGGATTCGAACTCGTGATCACTGAACAAGAAATCAGAGCAGATAGTAAGCCACTAAGCTTTCGAGCCCTATGAAGTGAGATGGTCTGTACCAGATCAAACTCTTAGTCCTCTCTTACCGACACATACGAAATGAGAAGAGGGTGTCAGCTCCCCTTAAAACGTAGGCACACTTCAGCTACCTACATCTGCAGATCTGAGTACACAATTTAAAAGTATTGATTCATACATTTCAATCTTTACGTAAAAGCTATTGAAAAGTTTGTAGGTTAACTGAATAACAAACACATTGTGAACGAATAAATTCAACGTTTTAGTTTTGAACTTCTCTTACACATCTTATTCTCATTTTATCTTCTATTCTCTCTTTTCTTTTCGAATTTCTTTTGTAATGCTTTGGACTAGCTCGTCTTTAACCTGGCCTAAACGAAGTTAGTTCTGATAAACAAATATGTTACGAAATCCATAGATTTTTAATAGAGTGCAGCCTCCTTAATGTTGTTCAGTTGTCTGTGATACAATCCAAAAGTAGAAAAGCGCCTGGACATGTCCAGGCTTCAACTCTCTTTCTACGAATAAAGTGACAGTATCTTAATGTAAACAGAGATAAGAAAAGTCTTTAAAAGACAACGAGTGGGTATGAAAAGAGTTATATATGTCAAGGAAGAGAGTAAAGTATATAAAAAGCGTCTCTTCTACCTACCACGCGTTCAGTTGTGTTGTGTTCTTACTTTATATTATGTTCTATTCTCTGTTTCTTCCATAGGTTCTTTGGTTCCTCATTTAAACCGTAGCGCGGCACTAAAAGCTTTAGCTCTCAAACAGAATCTATTTTAAAATATTCAGCTGAACTAATATACTTAGCTCGTATTTCTATGAAACGCTAGTAATTATGTAGGGACTGTGGAATCTATTTATTGGTCGAATAGACTAAGTGGTGAATCTATTGCGTAACCTGACGTAAAGTGTAGAGCCTTGTAGTTCGCTGCAGGAATGGACCGACTCGATCGGTGAAATACCATGACCTCTCAGAACATCGACGTTAAATAGCTCATGCCTCTTTTTGTTCAGTGATAGAGGAGGAAAAAATAAGACCCCATATAGCGGAATGAAATAAACTTCATTAAAATAAATGTTTCAGTTTGTGAGACCAAAGTTTATGATTTGTTTGCGCTGTTCAAGTTTCAGTATGATACAGAAATAAAATCCTAGTTATTTGGAGTTAAACAAATAATCAAAAAGCGTATTGAAAATTAATTCGTTGATTAGTTTTGCACCACTGTTTAATTCTCTAGAACCAAATTAAATGACATATAAAAAAAGTATCGCAATTAAAAATAAGTGACATGTATAAATAACATTTATGTAAGCAATAATTTTAAAATAAAACCAACAAACCATTATTTTTGACATTGAGTCCTTAAAAAATACTAAAAAAAAGACTCGAGATATAAGATATTTTGTTTTAATAATAGAATAGTCCATTTAAATGTTACATGAGCTTTGCATTACATTTTATTAATTCGTATATAGTTAAATTATCGAGCAAATACAATATGATATATATATAATGATTAAAACACATACATTAATCACACAGACTTAATTATAATAAATTACATGCGATCATTAATCATGTCCAAAATATAGTAATCATTCATTAATTCTGTAATATATATATTAAGAGTATGTCGTACTGAAACATAAATTGGATGTTAGACGAAACACCATCTCACTGTATCAAAGAGGTACAAACAATTTAAGCCCCATTATATGAGGATTACGAGTTATTTTACTAATAATACCGGAGCATTCTTGGTAATGAAACCTACGTAATTCTCTGTATATTCCTTTGTACCTTTGTAAATATTTATTTGTTCTAATAATAATTAATTTGAGAGAAATTAATAAAAAAAAACAATGTTAGCCGGTAAATAGGACATATAAAATCACAAGTATTTTGGTAACATTGAGTATCTAGTGGCTATAAGAGCGTAATGTAAGACAAGACGCCTTTCGGCTAAATTTGGGGTCGAAAAGTAACGCCGAAGATCGATGGCAATAGCGTGCCAAATGAAAGGCCTGTATCCAGCAGTTAATAAAAAAAAAACAATGTTAGCCGGTAAATAGGACATATAAAATCACAAGTATTTTGGTAACATTGAGTATCTAGTGGCTATAAGAGCGTAATGTAAGACAAGACGCCTTTCGGCTAAATTTGGGGTCGAAAAGTAACGCCGAAGATCGACGGCAATAGCGTGCCAAATGAAAGGCCTGTATCCAGCAGTTCAGTTAAAATATAAACCTAACAATATCACGATGGCTGAACAAAAAATAGCGATGGCATTATCAGTTTTACTAAACAGCTTTGTTTCAAAGAGCCAAAAGAGAGTAGGTACATAATAAAATAAGGAACATATGTAGCCCGACTCGGGAACAAATGTTCTTGTCAGTAGTACTATACATATAAAACCTAGATTACGAGAACGTCCTGACCTATGTTTTCAATTTTATTAAAAGATGCCAGACTTTCATATAATGTGTGGACGTGACCAGCCAAGTCCAATTGTAATCTGTACAGACAGCAAAATATATTTGTTTTTGACGTGATTTTTTTTATCTTGCAATGAAAAATATTGTACAATGATTTTACTTTTCAGCATCGATTTTTTTTATTTTTTGGTATTGGGAGGCAATCGTTTGCCTTTGCCGATTTAAATAGCAGGCGTGTTACCTGATGTCGAGCAACAAACGCCATCCATGGACACCTTAACACAAATAGTGTTACAGTTGCGTTGCCAGCCCTCACAATGGGATATAGAAGGGGTCGAAAGTGGGATGGAAGGGGAATGGGGAAAGGGGTTGGGCTTCCGGATACCTCCCTCACTGAGTAAAACGCGGCAAAACGAGCCTCTCTTGCCGCGTTTTGCTCAGTGGGGGACTTTACGTCGAAATTTTGAGAAGTCATGGTATTTTACCGGTCGAGCCGGCCCATTCATGCAGCGAACTGTGTGGCTCTACCATTGTTGTGCAGTATCTCTGAAATAATAAAATAAATCATTGGCTTGATATTTAAAAAATCAGTTTGTCTACTACTTCCGAAGTGGTAAATAAACCTACTTTCGGAAAATATTTTCGAAATGTCATTTTTGTGCTTATTTTGATCTCTTAAGTACAAAGAAAATATGTGTTTCACTGCGCAAGTCTAGTTAGAGATTAACCGAAGATGAACTAAATATTTTAAATGTCACTTGTGTTGCTGACCTTATAAAAGTTTACGAAGGGGAGCCGCTAGAAGTAGGAGAGACAGAGTCGACGTCTTTAGACAAAAAGGGAAAGGTATAGCCACCCTTCAATCGACACTCTCAATCCCCTGTATTAAGGGGTAACCCGAGACTACCTTAAGGACTCGAACTTTGCTGGTGCCTAGATCGTGAGAATTATAGCAGCCTGTGTTCTGGTCCCTTCGAAAACATTATTTTTTTCTTCTTAACGAAACCAATTGCAAAAAATGAAAAGGTCAACATTTTATTTCAATAATAAAATATTTTGACATCCTGTATGAATATATAATGAAAAGTTATTGTCAAATATTTTTCAATCTATACAGATACAAAATTAATTCAATCAATTAAATTATTGTTTACTACCAAAATGAAAATACACGTAAAAACAAAGCTATGAAAATGGAGTAAACAGCTACTCCGAATTATACCAAATAACAAATTATGTTAAACAGAGCGAAATAAAATTGTAATCGCGTTTAAAATTCCAATAAGGAAACACTCGAATGATTTTATACGATTATTGAGAGAGGGCCACTCGAAAATAACAATCGTAAATATTGATCGGTATCCGGTGCTGTAAACATCTCGATTGTAGGTATAACGAATAATCATAGCACTTAAATAGAATCGATATATAATAAAGAAAATGCAAGCGTCATGACGCAGCTTAAAGTAACTCTGCGTGCTATGGAGCGGGCTATGCTTGGAATCTCCTGCGGGACAAAATCCACAATAATGAGATATGCAAGATATTTGGCGTGACCGACATAGCCCAAAAAGTTAGCACCAAAACGTGTAATACTTTCAGCGTGCTAACTTTGGGGTATAAAGATCCTTGTCCTTGTCTTTGTCTTTGTCCTTGAGTGGCGGTCAACGCGAAGAACAAACTGGTCAACGCGAAGTAGGCCGTCCCCCCACTAGGTGGACCGACGACCTGGTAAAAACCACAGGATGTCAATGGATGCGAGTATCACAAGACTGTGGCGTTCTATAGGGGAGGTCTACGTCCAGCAGAGGACTTTAAAAGGCTAATGATGATCATGATAATAAGGAATAAACTTCAACGTGATTTTACAACAGAACATTCCCATTACTTTTTGGAGAGAAGTTCTTGATAATATCTTTATTCTGAACGTTCCTGATCAAATTAACTCTGGCAATAAAAACATATCAATTCAAATTTAGTTCAGTCATTTGAGCTGACCAAATACTCAAGTTGACATCGTAATATTGCTTAGATTGCTATTAATATTGAAAACTTACTGTTTAAATGAATTTCTGTAACAGATAAATTGTTGTGATTTCAAAGTTACAGCAAACAGTTTTTTCTAAGTATTTTATATAGTATTCGAAATATACCTTCAGATAATGGCAGAGTGTGCACGAAAGTAAGATAAACGCGAACGAAATGAGGTCACTACGCATAATCTACGGAGTGACCCTCACTGACCGCTTCGAAAACAAGGTTGTAAGGAAGGAAGTCGGATTGAGTGAGAGTGTCACTGTAAAAGTAAGAAAGGGCATGCTCCGATGATTCGGACATGCAGAAAAAATGGATGTTGCAAGATTGATTAAGCAGATACACAGTGCAAAAGAGAATGGATGTAGGAGTCGAGGACGGCTAAGACACACATTCCATGACCAAATAGAACGTGTTCTGGAGAAAGGTGATTTTTGGAGCCTCAAAAATCGACGCGCGTGCATGAAAATAGTTAGGAAAGTCAACGAAACGAGTAAGGTGTGTAAGAAATGAATCGTGCCTTATGGCGCTCCGTTCTCTCTGCCTACCCCACAAGGGATTTGGCGTGAAGTTATATATATAAGTATATCTTCAGATAAATAGTTTACATAAAACCAGCTTCTACGTTCAACACAATATAAGAACTAAATTGTTTGAGGTATTTTAAAAGTTGGCAGCTTTAGTGACATTTTAGTCAATCTTTGAAGAAAACTTTTTCATTTATAAAATGCTGTTATAAATTTCTAAATCAAAATGTAGTCCGGCCATCTAACTTATACAAATTCAATACCATCCCAACTTTGTCAATAGAATCATAATGCAGATTTAGTTTTCTGATAAGGGTTGTCCTATCATGTACCTTTCCTTTGATTTGGTATAGTATATAACTTTATTATTAAATAACGACACGAAGACATATGAAAACGCTAGATTTGTCAGCTATTGGATTTAAGATATCGATTAAAGATATTTTTGAGGATATATTAGGCTTTGTTTAATTAAAATATGTCTACGAATAAAAATAAGCTAAAGGCAATCCCCTTAGCTTAGGGCAAAAACTGAATACGTGTACAAAATAAATATTTTCCGTTTACAATCCTTTCTTGTGTGATACAGAATAATGACGTAGGCTTACAGGCTTCACTGGTAGTAGAATGAGTTCATAAATATTTAAAAGATGTCATCGAATGTTTGAAATAAGGATGATATACGTATGTGTTATCGTTAGCGAGTTCAAATTCTAGTTGAAAATATTTTATAATTCATTGAATCAACGCCTATTTCATTTCATTTTAGGTTTTGGAAAGAATCGCTTCGAAAAGATGCTATATAATTTATGCCCACATTCGCATTCGTGATCTCATGCAAAAGTTGAAAGTGATTTACTCCAAGACTTATAGACTATACTTATCACCTATAGACTATACTTCAATATTTGTTATCTTTAATATCTGAATTCACTGAAAACTCCATTTTTATTGGCATTTATGAAAAATGTCCGTTCGTTTTCGTAGATCTACTACGGCGTAGCGCTTTGTAGGAAACGTCGATAGCGCTACAAAATAAATATATTCTTTCTATATTGCTGTGGATATTTAAATGAAGTATGATTATTGTGATTTTTGTTGAAGTAGATTTAACATTCTGCAGGTTTTGTTCAGCCATTGCAAATAGAAAATTATTTATACCCATTATTTTACATTACTGTAATAAAAATATCGTCAAAAGATACGGCTTTTTTAGTTTTTCATGACTGAAATTATTGAAATAAATTTACGCTCGTTATAATAACTCTCAAGATTCTACAGTAGTAGGGTGGTATTGGTAGGATAGGGTACTATCTATATTTTATTTGTATATATGCAATTGTGATGCTCTTTTAAATATATGTTCGTTTCACTTATTAATTTTGAAACAAAACATGTTACATATTTAACAATTAGAACCTATTGTTAAAAACATTCTTCATTTAATAATAAAACGAACATCATCTACTTCATTAAGAAGAATATTTTTCTGAACTCTTTGACTTCTTCGTTATAACAAACGGCACTACTGGATTAATCTGTACATAAGTCAGTACATAGTACTTAATATATGAATAAAAAATAATGGGAATTATATTAAAACACACACAAGTCGAATGGCCTTTATGCCACATATCCCTGGAAATGTCACTCAACATCAAACACAAATATACGGTAACAAACAAAGACCAAGACGTTACAATATAACGTTTACTGGAAGCCATCAGGAGACATTTACTTTTGACACTTACAATAATATGTTAACACGAGCCACACAACCGCTGACAACCTTAGCCGGAGGAGGTTTTTTTTTTGAGGGATCTATTTTTTAATTTGCAGGCGACGTGTTTTCATCCAAAGACCCCTCAAAGGTACACAAAGGTCGGATTATTATGTATAACAATATTTTTCGGCTCGTCTATTTCTAATAGCAAACGATATAACTATTTTTTTAACTCAAAAACTGGTGGTATTTTATGTAAACATACCTATATTCATAAGCCTCGTAGATTAGAGATCGTTACTTAGAAGTTAGCGAGTTCGAGTCCATGTCAAGCGAAAAAGGTTTCATCAGCTTGGTATAGCCGATACAAGTAAATATGTTCATTGTATATTTCTACCGTTTTCTGGTACATTATATACATATCAAGGCGTTAGTCATCGAATGTATTTAATATGCCGACCGGGAGCCAAGCTGACCCTTTTCGATCCATGAGTGCTTTAGACGTAGCTAAGGTTTTCGATCTGATCCTGACCATTCCTCTTCCCATGAGATTACCGATTATTATCGGTAATTGAATCAGTATACACGATGCATACCTATAGCTCACAGTAAAATTAATTTCAATGTGAAAAAGGAAAGGTCTACCAACCCCTGCAGTTATTAAATGCCTAAAGTAAAGTCAAAATTAAAGTATATTACGACAAACTATTTTAAGATTTGTTTGCAACATTTCTAAAATAAACTTTATAAAACCGTTTACGCTCTATAATAATTACTGTTCGTTTTTAAAAGAAAAAACAAAGCCTTATATTAAATACAGAACAATGGTCAGAAACCTTTGTTTTGTAATTTCATTTAGAGCCCAGGATTGGGCAACACCAGTTTATAATTACAACAATAAATTATGCGATGAAAAGTTGGTTGTGTACAGGAAGGCATTGTTTCAGCGATGCGGTTTGTGAAATATTCGAGAGGTCTGCCAGCGTTATATTGAAGACATACTTTTGTTGCTCGACGGTCTTTAAACTTTAAGGGGGTTCGATTCCTATACCCTGAATTTTAATAAAGTTTGGTCAATTTATTTATGTTTCAAACAAACTGTCCAAATAAATATTAGATTTAAAAAAGAAACATCATTTATCAGGTAAATATTTACATAAAATTGTCTGTATAATATATGAATTGTATCTAAAAATTAGTATAAAATAAACATAAAAACATAACATAACTTTACGCCTTTTTCTACCCGAAAGTGTAGGCAGCGGCTGTTAAGCGTCGACTCGTTGTTATGTTTACGTCCCAATTGGGAGGTGGCGAACCTATTGCCATACCGGGCACAAAACTTCCGAAAAAATTCCGAAAAGTATAAAATATACTGTTTTGATTTAATATTAGCGGCAATTATTTCTTGACATATCAATTAAATTATTTCTTATATAAAAGGTAACCAGCCCATTTCCAAATATATACTTAGTCTGGCCATAAATACTGTTACAACTAAAAATAAAAAATATTACATTTGAATTTGGAATCTGTAATTTTTATACGATTGTTCATTGTGTTTTCTCGTTTTGCCGCCAATACATTGTACAATATTTTGCGATATTAAAATGGAGTGGGGTGATAAAGAGAACCGAATCGCTGTGATTGCATTACACAAAGTAGGTATGGAGCCAAATGCAATTTTTAAAACTCTCCATACACTTGGTATTAGGTATCAAAACATCGGCACAAGTGTATCAAGATACCATTCTTGAAAAGGTAGTCAAGCCCCTTAACAACACCATGTTCAATAACGAAGTATGGTCCTTCCAGCAAGACTCGGCACCGCGTCATAAAGCTCGGTCCACGCAATCTTGGTTGGAAGCAAACGTTTTCGACTTCATTAGAGCTGAAGACTGGCCGTCGTCTAGTCCCGATCTTAATCCACTGGATTATGATTTGTGGTCAGTTTTAGAGAGTACGGCTTGCTCTAAACGTCATAATTATTTAGAGTCCCTAAAACAATCCATACGATTGGCAGTGAAGAATTTTCCCATGGAAAGAGTGCGTGTTTCTATTGATAACTGGCCTCAACGTTTAAAGGCCTGTATTGCAGCCAATGGAGACCACTTCGAATAAGCTTTATATATTTTATATCGTTTTATATTTATGTATTAAAGTAACACACTGTAAAAGTAATAAATGTTATTTGCAATTAAAAAAAAAATTTTTTTCTTTGTTACAATATTTATGGCATGACTAAGTATATATATATATATATTTGGAAATGGGCTATTTGGAAATATATATATATAATATATATATATATATATTTGGAAATGGGCTGGTTACCTATATTACTATTTTCATAAATCGACCACTGTGTGTAGACGCAGTTGCGTTTCAGTCGCAGTTAATTCACACAATTTACAAAAAGGATTTCTGAAAATTCGATAATATGCACTCGGATTCGCACTTCGAACCTCAGAACCTATTAACTCCAGGGCATCTAGACGGCATTAATTTATTTTCATATAATACAGTAATAGTTATTATTTAATTATAATACTGCCAAGATTCCAAGGAAATGTTGGTAACGGTTGAAAATTTAATTAATTTTCACGCGAAGTAGCCTAAACGGTGTTAAGTATAATTGGGCACGACCTAATGATGCTACCCCTTAATAGATGTCAGAACCTCTTTAGCGAGATTTTATCTTAACAATGAGCGTACGTAAAAAGATTCACATTACGATTTTGGTTTAAGAGCCGCCAGTAACACATTGTTGATATAAATTAGAAACATAATACCTTCGCACCCCTACAGGCAGTGTTACCCCAAGGTATAGGCAGTATTAACATAGAGTCAGGCCAAATAAAATATTAGGTATATATAATAGGTGGCCGAGATGTATGCAGCCGCGTACGATCTCGGCCGGGGAGGGGGGGATCCTGACGCGCGGAGATACGGAGTGCGGGGGCGGGAGGCCTTCCGGCGAGTCCTGGTGGACTGGCGCGACGCGCTGGTCCTCCAGGGCTGTGCGCGTCAGCGCGCCGTCGGTGCCGTCCTGCCCCACCTCGAGGCCTGGGTGCTCCGTAAATGGGGCACTGTCACCTACAGGTTGACTCAGATGCTCACTGGGCACGGGTGCTTCGGTGAGTATCTGAGTCGAATAAAGCGTGAACAGACGGCGAGATGCCACCATTGCGCATCCGACCTGGACTTGGCCCAGCACACGCTGGAGGTCTGCCCGGCCTGGGCAGTCCTGGTCGACGGGATCGGGCGAGACTTGTCCCCGCCGGCGTTGGTCGCGGCAATGCTGGTGGGCGAGGAGGAGTGGAGGGCTGTGGTCTCCTTCTGCGAAGCTGTGATGCTACAGAAGGACGCCGCCGAGCGGGGTCGGGAGAGAGCCGACCCTCTCGTGACAGAGGGGGGCGACGGCGGGGTGGACCAGAGAGCTGACGCACTGTCCTGGGCCACCCCAACGCCGGAGGAAGGCCGCCGCGAGGTTTTAGTGGGTAACCCTAGGATCGGATTGCAGTTCACTGTTTTGGGAGTCCCACACTACCCCCTGCCGTTCCCAGGTCGGGGGTGTACATAAAGCAGTTCCTCGCGTAAAAAAAGGTATATATAATAGGTGCCCATTCGTATATTCCGTTCACCAGTTTTTCAGTCATTGACAGTAAAATTTAACATATATAACTTCCGAAAAGTCATCGATACTTACCCGGATTCGAACTTGTCAAATGTAATTGTTACATACATACATAGCGTCACATTTGTATTTCATAGGTGACGGCCTCGGTGCGTTAGTAAAACTACCGTCTGCAGAATCAAGGTTCAATCCCCACCCAAGTACAAATATGTGTGACAAGCATAAATGTTTGTATGGCGTCTGGGTGTTTTTCTATGTATATATATAAGTATGTATTTCCAAAAAAAAGTACATATGTATTAATATCCGTTATCTGGTTTCCATAACACAAGCATTTAGGTGCTTAGCTTGAAACTAGAGGGCGATGTGTGTATTGTGTCGATATAATAATATAGGTGTAAGCAGAGACTTCGACTTTTCAGAAGCTCTTCTGATACACTTATTTTACCTCATCCATAGTCATATATCTCATCAAGCACAAATTCACGTAGTTTTCAGGGCATTTTGCCTATTTCAAACAGACCATTTAGTTGGTTGTGTTTATTTTTGTTGTAACTCGTTTTTGGTCCCTCGATCCGGACTCTGCTACTTACATTCTCTTTGTGTTTCAGAATGCTGAATATACATACATAACATCACGCCTAATCTCCTGCGAGGTAGGCAAAATGAACAGAGCTCCATAAGGCACGACTCTCACACTCATCACTAGCTTCTTTGACTTTCAAGACTTCATAAAAGCGCGTCGATTTTTAAGGCTCCTGACATAACCTTTTTTTTATGGGATAGGAGGGAAAACGAGCAGGCGTGTCGCCTGATGGTTGGCAGCAAACGCCGCCCATGGACACCAGCAACACATTTAGTGTTACTGTTGCGTTGCCGACCTTTAAGCCACTTTACGTTGATCTTCTGATAGGACGTGCTATTTCACCGGTCGAGCCGGCCCATTCATGCAGCGAACTGCTTGGCTCTACCACTGTACAAAGAACTCTCCAGAACTAGTTCTATTTACGCACGGAAGGTATGTCCGTCTTCGACTCTTACACCTAAATATACCTTAATATAATGTGTGTGCAAAATTTAAATCACCGAATACCACAATGTTTTTCAAAACTCAATCAAACAATGAGTACAGCCTTTGAAAATTAAACTTATCGATCCAATTCCCCACGAACCGCCAAGTTCACAACGATCGCACAGATAACGACCGAAGTCACAAAGGACTCCACTTGAGTTTCTTTAATTGTTTGTGGGCTCGGGATTTTGGAACAATGGTTTTAATTTCTTCTCTAATTAAAGATGTTCATTTTGTAAAATCGAAAAACATTATACATATTATTACCTATACATTTTTTCTTCGAACAATAAATAATAGAATTAAATAAACAGACTGACAATATTTCGTGCATAACTTCACACCATTTCCCTTTTGGGGTGGAAAAACAAACTTATTGCCATAAGGCACAATTGTTGAACAATCATATTTCCTGGCCACACTCGTCAGTTTTTTTATTTTACTAAGGTACTGTGGTTGTTGGCCATGTTGTTATTAAAAACAGTTAGGTACATCAAAGTTGAATGTTTTATCCAAAAAATATATGATTATTGTTTTATTAACATACAATGTTAAGACCATTTACGCTCCACGTCATGTCAAAAATTATGCGCACAAATATTGCAAAAACATAAACCTCATTCCGGCGCAGTCGGGTAATAATGGCACGCTATAAAAAAAAGTATTACATTCGCTTTTCGCGTAACACCTTTTACGTTTTCCCGTTACACGGGATTAAATATTATCTATGATTGACGTTATACCATTCCACTCATTCCATGCCAACACAAAAATTGACAGCCGCTCGAATGAGTTTCGATCGGCGAATGATTGATCGCGACGCACTTAAGCTGTGTCATACACATTAATAATACGAACATAATACCTAACCAATCCCGTGAACATTATCCTCGTATTTTTGATTGGAAACAATAAGATAATCTTGTTATGAGTTATTTAGCTATACACGAAGGTTTTGGATTGCTTGTGAAACGCTTGCTTCTTATTTTCGCTTAGATGAGTTATTAAAATATAATCCTCGTTTACCGATAACTTAATATATCTTAACTTCCCGCTGTTTGAAGTCGCGGGTAATTTGTAGATTTTTGAATTAACCTTGCTTCGTTTGCTTAACTTCATTGATCTGTATTAAATTCCACTATTTTGTTTAAATGATAGTTTATATTTTTTGCGTAGCAAAGTTCTCACCTTTTACATCAGAAGGAGTATGCGGCGGCTATCATGGCTCAAGAAGCCGACTAAGGCCATTCCACTACATGGGCTCAATTTATTGGTTACCGATAATATTTATCACATATAGTTTTTGGTTTCTTCCAATCTTGGCTCTCAGTAATAACTTCCGCTAGCTAGATAGTTGTGGCGATTCAAACTCAGAACTTCTAAGATAGAAGTCAAATTGTTGAATCAGTAAGCACTCGTCTACAACACGTACGAGAAGAATCTTATCGATGATAAATTGATAATAAAACGATATATATGTATATCTAAGATCGCATAGACAAAGTCAAAGACATATTGGATTTTCTTGATATTGAAATTCCTCTGTCGCTACACTCTAATACAACGGCTCTAAATAAATGAATAAATATATGGTATAGGTGGTACCCCCCGATGGTATAGTGAAAGCTAGGCTAGCTTGTAGAGCTTAGATAATTGATATTCACATTGGCGAGGTACATACATTTTCTGCTCAGAGAATTTAGGGATCGAATGTCGTCTCGATTGGCCGGTGATCTAGTACTCCCACTTCTGATGTCTGATAAACGATGACGTATGACGATTTCCGTTCTGATTCGATTTTCGAAATGTTTGTTGCAAATTTATTTGATAATCTATGGGATATAATCAAAGCAACTATCTATGTAAAATCAAAGACACTTCCGCTTCCTTGCCATTTGGAAATATTACGAGTTGTGTGATATTTATCCGATTGTGATTATGAGCATGGTGAGGGTCTTCTACCTATTCCGTGGTTACAGTAAAAATGGTATTCAAGCTTTCATACCCGAAAGCGTAGGTAACACAACAGTTTAACAAGTACCTGCAGAAAAATAAAAGTAAGTATATTTTAATATTTTAGATTACCTAAGCGTGAGTGAAGCCAATTGTATAATTTCACTTGAAACTCGGCACCGTTCCGTATCAGGTAGGAATTTCATTTACAAACTCATCATTTCATTTACAAACATGAAAAGCAAGAAAATTGTGTTAATATGCAAATTGTTATTGATTTTGATTGAGCCGTCACCTAGGGTTGTCATGTACCTCGACAAACTCAGAAGTGGGATGAGGAAATGTAATAAATGATGTGTGTCTAAAGTTATTCAATAAATATCACCCAGTCGGTAGAGTTACGCAGTTTTTTGCATGAATGGGCCACCTCGACTGGTGAAATACCACAACCTCTCAGAAAATTCCCGTAAAGTGGCTCATGCCAGGTGTGTTTGATAAGAGAGATATTCGGAGTCCACCTATAAACAAATTCAACTACTAACTTTTCAATGGACTGACAATTTAAAAACCTCATCTTCTATGGCTTGCAATAATCTAATAATAATTTATCAACTCAATTTTTACGGCTAATTTAATACCATCCAATTTATCTAATTTCACATCAAATTAATTTAATTTATCACTGTCCTATCTAATTTACTTTCAACGAACATTCCATCAAAATTAATCTTGTATGACCCCATTATCTGGATTTAGGATGGCTAATCCAGCCAGATTGATTGATTTCAACAGAATCTACTTATGGTTTTAGCTGTAGTTAAAAAATAAACCTTTTCGTTCAGTCGAGAACTGAACAAAATAACTTTTACTTTGTCAATCACTTTTTATAGCTAATAATTTATATTCAAAGGTTTTTGTTTATCAAAGAGATCGCTTACAGGTGTACGTAGAAAACCACGTTGTAAGGCAGAGAGTCGAATTGAAAGAAAACCTGGGTTAAGGTGTAGATGGAAAGTGCAGATAACATGTTTTAGTTTATTTTAAAGCTATAAGCAAACATTTAACTGTTATATTTTATACCGCTTATGCAAATAGTGTATGTGTAGTGAATTGAAAAATCGTGATTTGTACTCAAAGAAATTTGATATAAACTTAACTTCACACATAGCTTTAATACTTGTGGTAGATCTAGGATTTTTTATATATGGGATAGGAAGGCAAACGAGCAGACGTGTCGCCTGATGGTAAGTAACCAACGACGCCCATGGACACCAGCAACACATATAGTGTTACTGTTGCGTTGCCGACCTTTAAGGGATAGGGGATATGGTAGGATGGGGAAGGGGGATGGGCCTCCGGTTACCTCTCTCACCGAACGAAACGCGGCATGACCAACTTTACGTCGATATTCTGAAAGGTTGTGGTTTTTCACGGGTCGAGCCGGCCCGTTCATGCAGCGAACTGCTTGGCTCTACCACTGTCAGGATAAGGCAGTCATGCCTCGGCATGCAGATTTTTCCCATTCTATGGGAATATTTTGTCAACATATTGTGAAGTCTGAAAGGATTACCGAATAGTCATGGTATATGCCTAAATTCGAAGTCGGAATTTTGCCAATCACAAGCTTAATACTAAACCAATAGACTATTGAAACTGTTAGAATTCACTATGAGGGCTAAAGGGTAACTGGTTACCCGTTAGCCATTTAAATAACCCTGAAAAAAATGCACAATAATAACACCAGAAAGTGGTAATATTTGGCTACGGTTTCTTGTAATTGTAAGTTTTGGAAAAGTTATTGGTAGCTCTTCCTCGTCTGGCAGAGATCGCAGCATGCGCTAAGACCGCCTATTGTACTTGTCTATCATTTTCCTTGTACTGCTTATTGTAACGTATTAATAAAATTATGTACACTAAAGTGTATTCTATTCTATTCTACAGAATGTGGATCAGAACTTGAAGATCAGAAGAATAATGTAGTTTTTAATTTGAATTAGAAAATATATTTCATTAATATTGCCAGCATTCATAATGCAAATACTATATCAATATATACTTATAATTGATATTGAAAAGGTCGCGGTGGTCCAGTGGTCAAGAACCCCGTTTCTGAATCCAGATATCGCGGGTTCGAATCCTAACATTGGCCCACACCAATGACTTTTCGAAATTAATTTCGTAAGTTATGTGTGATTAATATCGATGACTATCCTTTGTGCCCGGTATGGCAATAGGTTCGCCACCTATTTCCATTTGGGACGTAAACATAACGGCGAGACGGGGCTTAACAGCCGCTGCCTACATCTTTGTGTTACGTTATAATATTTGTTGTTTTATAATATGAAACTAATATCGAATCTACTCGAGGCTTGAAATTAAAATAAACATGTATACACTATATGGTCTCGTATAGCACAGTAAATAGAAGTTTATTGTAGCAATAAGTTAAAGTAGAGAGGCATCCAATGAATCGGGATTTACCGTCGCCACATTTCGTATAATAATTAAATATTATGGGACGACCAAGGGAAAAGTATCCGGACGCCCGTTAAGGCTGGCGAGGCGTATGCGAGAGCCAAAACTTTCCAAAATCAATAACCAGAATAAACATTCTAAGCACACATTAATGCTTATATTTCTATATAATACACGCCTACGTTTCGTTAACATTCATTCGTAGAATAAATTAAAAAATATAAATGTATGTATTTAAAGGCATCAATAAATCCGCGTTCACTTAACCTAAGAAGGTTACATTTATTCTTATATCTAGATATTAATAATTACTTACGATCGTTCTGTATCGGATGATATTCAGAGAAATCCGATTTCTATATTTCAGGCTTCACCTCACTACGATGTACGATTAAACACGATTAAATATTAAAACTTGCTTTCTTGATCACATAAACACTGAGAGTAAATAATGTTCTTGTATTATTTATATATTTAGTATAATGTTCGATTGGTGATGGACAGTTGTGGAGAATACACTCGACACGGCGGAGTCAATACGCGGACTGAGCCGCCATGACAGTTTCGGCTGGGGTGCGAGACGCATGCGCACTTGACATCACCAACCTTAAGGTGTTTCCCCATTGTTCACCCCGTGATGAGGGTACAAAATTGATGCCAGCTTCAATTCCAAACTAGAGAGAAACCTTTTTAACTTCTGCTAAATCCTGTTTGAATAGAAAGGCTGATTTAAAATGGCGGTTCGTTATGTGTCCTAATCTTTGCCATTATGATGTCTCAGCTTGTCTGTGAGGCCAGCGTTGTATGTAAAAGCTTTTAATGAATTGGATTAGATTCCGCCTTTGACTGTGGATAACCCTGAGAGGTCGTCGGAAAGATTTTAATTACAGCTTGTTTTAAATAAGTTACAATACGAGTTAGAAGTCTTAAATACAATTTGTTTTTTTCCATTGAGTTCAGTTTAAAAGTTTCTGACGATCTGGAAGGTTGCTCTGGTCCCTGTTTTTACTCATGTAACAGACAATAAAGCATTTTCCAAGATCAAGTGGAAATGCCCAAACTCGAATAGTCTTACTTATTTGCTATAGGTTCTGAGCCAGGACTTTTGTCCGTTTCTGTCATCGCGGCTAAAATAAAAGTGGTTTCAATGTTGCTTACTAGATTTTACCCGAATAAATATGCAGCAACTAATTATCAACAAATTAAATAATAGCGGTCAGATTTATTACTTTTATAAATGTTTTTTTTTTTATTCTAACATATCTAGCAAAAATATCCATCCAGTAAGCTATTTTTGTTTAACTATTTTTTTTATAGAAATACCAATCAGTATTTTGTTTTAACGGACTGGCGTCCGGTTCACGGTTCACGGTAGTTCACGGTTGATTTATCATCTAGATAATCATGAACTACAAACTCCAACTAAAATTGACGTATAATCGTATTTAGATTGTAGATATACATTTTAATGGAGCCAAATAACCGGGCATATGTTTTATTCTGTATGTCGAAATTGACGTTCTTTTGACTAATTACAGGCCTGGTTCTAAATAATCAGGATATAAGTATTGTCCACACGTTGTTGAAAAGTTACCGTCATCTATATTGCCACATATTTGGGGCTTAGCACTTAAATAATGACACAAAAATAGACGCATCAACTATCGCGGTGTCATATATTCTTTTGTGAAATATTACCAGAGACGCTCAAAAAGGCACTCAAATGGGGGGCTCTCATAGAAATCGCGAGTTACCCCACAATAGTGACAAATATCTGAGGAAACTTTTAGACGTATCGCTTGGATCCGTAAAGCTATTCTATTGAGTGATCTTGTGCAGGATTGATAGAGCTGGTTTCTTAACGTTAAGTTTTTTATCAATGTAGGGTTTTTCGGCCAATTTTTCCACCAGAATTGAATATTAAATTATTAAACCTTTAATAGCGCTTATTAAAATTGTAGTAAGGTGAGTTTTATAGATCAGAATCTAAGCTAAAGGACCAAATACATATAAACGAAGGATTTGATAAATAATTTTATTTGTAATCAACAACTTTTTAAAGCAATCAATAGTTTTTAGTATTTACCTTACAAGAAATTAACTCTACTTAGGTTCTGAACAAAAAACTCAAGACCTGCCAGTAATGGCATTTCCATAATATTCTAATTATATTTTGTTTATTGCATCGCGACTCTTTTTTCTATACGAGTATCACATATCTACCTAATAACTATTATTAAACTAACAAATTGTACGCAGTATATTTTCTTATTCCTATAAATAATAGTGATGGCAAAGGTATATAGGAAAGGAAAATAGGTAAAAAAACAGCTATAGGAAAATTTACATATAGAAATAATCAGCTTCTACGTATTTTATTTTGTTCATAAATTTCAGATATATTTATGTGAAGCGGAACGCACCCTTACACCCACCCATCTCACCAATTCGATGTCACAAGGCGTGGAGACAAATCCGTTTGTAAGTAACAATCACTAGACGAAGATTACCTACCTTACTTAAATAATACGACGCAGTTACTGTTTGGCTGAACTATCCCGGTTTAATCTGCCAACTGGAATGACCGACTGACTATCTGGCTGACTTTCAATAAGTAGTTACCACGTTTAAAATAATATAAAATAACATTACATATATATAATTCTTGATTCTATTTTAATCGCCAATAAGTTGCTTTAATTGAATAGGGGGAAAACGAGCAAGTGATTCACCTGATGGTAAGCGAGAAATGGGCGCCCATGGATACCTGCAACACAGATAGAGATAAAAGACAGTCGGCTGGAAGTGAAATAGGAAGCGGAGGGGAGAAGTGATTGGGCCTCTAAATACGTCCCTCACCGAACGTATTGCGGCATGAGGCACTTTACGCGGATACTGTAAGATATCGTAGTATTTCATTGATTGTGAAGCCATTCTACTATTCTATTAAGATTACCTTCAACTAGGAGTTTGAAAGAGTTTGAAAGAGAAGTTTGTTTCAATATTACCACATATGAACAAGCACTTCTGTCCTTTAACTAGATTTCTCTACGATGTTTGCTTTTCTGTTATTTTTACTCCCTAGATCCCATAGAGTAACGGTATATTATTTGACTTCTAAATGAGACGTTCCGAATTTAATTCCTAGGATACTCTGTCTTAATCCTCTGAAAGTCTCATGATATTTTAAAAAAGTAATATATTTGACATAGGTACTGACAAAAGCCATGCAGTTATTGTCCATAATAAAGTTGAACTAACACAAATCTCACTCACACTCATTTGGAAAGCGCCATATGTTCAAGAGGAGGGTGGTAGAGGGGTGGTTAGTAAACTTTCTCCTCACATTTTTAATATATGAGCATCTACGTGAATGATTACAAAGTGTAGTGCTAAAGTCTCAGTCTAGACTATGATAGAAAACTGTCTAGGCCCTTTTGTGTTTGAACAAAGGGTTGAACAGGAGGGATGCCAAGATGAAGTCTGCTCTAGAGTACTTAAGTATGTAGAATTACATGTATGCAGAAGGTATACATGCAACTTACTTGAGAACACCCCATTGCTGCATTTAAATGTTGTTAAAAAACATATTCTCCGTGGCCCAGTAGTCGAGCACACTGCTTCTGAATCTAGAGGTTGTGGGTTCGGATCCTGCCTTACACCAATGACTTTTCGAAATTAATTTCAAAAGTTATGTGTGATAAATAGCGATGACTAAAAGCTTTGTACCCGGTATGGGAATAGGTTTGCTACATATTCTATTTAGAACCTAAACATAACGGCGAGTCGAGACTTAACAGCTACTGCCTGCACCTTCGGGTAGAAAGAGGCGTGAAGTTATGTATTACGTATGTTTGTATTACTTAGTTATAAATGAATGTATTAATGAAGTTAGATTGAAAGAGAGTGTCGGTGTAAAATTAAGGAAGGGCATGCTCCGATGGTTCGGACATGTAGAAAGGATGGATGATGCAAGCAGATATACAATACAAAAGCAGATGGATGTAGGAGTCAAGGACGGCAAAGACACACCTTCTATGAACATATACAAAGTCTTCTGGAGGAAAGTAATGTTAGTTTACATTTAGAATTTCGTTCTAATTTTAAAATAAAATCGAATCAAATAATACTTCCATCGGAATAGGTTATATCAGTCCTGGGTTATAAAAGAACCGACGGACAAACTGACAAAACTTCAAAAAACGTCCATCAGAAATATGAATATTGAGTGATATAAATTTCTTAATAGTAAATAATGAACAATTAACAGCCACGCAGTTTGCTGCGTGAATGGGCTGTCTCGGTCGGTGAAATACCACCGCCTCTTAGAATATCGACGATAAGTGGCTCATGCCGCGTTTCATTCGGTAAGAGAGGTATCCGGAGGCACACCCCCTTCCCCTATTCTATTATTCTACCCCCTTAAAGGCCCGCGACGCAACTGTAGCTCTGTCTGTCTTACAGGTGCTCATAAGCGGCGGCAGTTGCTTGCCATCAGGTGACCCGCTTGTCGTTTGTATTCATATTCCATAAAAAAATGAAGAAGCTATGAATCGAAATCAGAGTATTATATACGAGTATGTACAGTTTTACACCATTCTGATATCTGTAGACCTTAGGGGAAAAAAACGCTAAAAATAACGTTAACCCTTAAATAAAGGTTAAGATTAATTTTTATACTAAATGAGCTGAGAAGTTGAGCCAATCAAATGTTAATCTGTTTACACAAACGAAATCCGTACCTCTTAAGTTAATTCAATGTAAACAAACCGGCCATAATTTGTACAAGTCAGTAATAATCTCAATATTCTTGGAAAGGGACGAGACTGTAGGTACTCACTTGTGAGAACCTGAAACTAATGACCATTGGGAAATCAAGACCATTCACAGAACACTATTATTGTCAGAGCTTACGGCCAATAATTACCGGAAGGATTATTTATATTACTACATAGTATTAAACAAAGTTGCTTCACGCTGTATATTTTTTTTTTTGCTGTATAAACTTATATCGTTCTATTCCTGATTTTCATTGGCTTTAAATTTTTTTCATAAGTTCTAGGATATCGTAGGTAACGTTTGCTCTCAACTACACGTGATATTTAATATTAGAACAGCTTGATGTACTTTTAAATAATGTAAAAAAACACGGTGGCTTCTATTATTCCAGTAGCTACAATTATTACTTTTTCGTTGTATGATGTTTGACTGTGGTAGAGCGAAGCACTTCGCTGCATGAATGGGCCGGCTCGACCGATAAAATACCACGACCTCTCAGAGGATCGACGTAAAGTGGCTCATGCCGCGTTTCGTTTGGTGAGAGAGGTACCCGGAGCCTAATAATATGCTTTTACGATTTTAGACTCTCTTATATTTTGTCTTGAAGCATATTGTATTTAAAATTGTACATTGTATAAAAGTAACTAATTGTAAATTGTATAAAAGTAACTGTAACTATACTTTCAGCATTGTGAAGTTTTACCAGATGGAAAATATGTACCACTAATCATACATAAACCATTAGTTGAAAATTTCGTAGAAGAAATAAATAGTTAGAATCCCACAATAATCCTAGATTATAGGAATTATAAGAAAAAGTATTTAAGTTTATTTGAGTTACACATTTTCTCGCAAATGTTTTTTTTTAAATTAACGTAATTATGACTTTGTGAGCGGGATAATTGTAGAGCAAGTAAATGTAAACACCTTTTATTAACATCACCTGCATTTACGTGAACATGTATGTAAAAAAACTCTTTCTCTTATTCTCCTATTTTGAACGATTTGATTCTATTAAAACTTTGCACACCTGTCAGAGAGCGATGACATTGCAATAATTTGATCCAAACATCTGATTATCCTGATTAGATACGCCAGGATTCAACAATTTCTTTCCGACTAGCTCTATCGTAAGCTCTCATGTAAAATTTAAAATTCGAGTGAGAGAGCTAGTCGGCCGCTCAGCATAATACAAAAGCTTTGAATAGTGGGAGAACCACGCAGTTTGGTGCATCAATACCTCTCAAAATATTGGCACAAAGTAACTCCTGCCGAGTTTCGTTAGCTGATATTTAACATAACTCAATACGTCTATAATATTAAAGTGAACACAAACAAATAAATGATGATGACACCTCATCATCAGTGAACCGCAAAATATGCAAATGCGTCGTGATCCACCGTAACGTGACATCACTTAAAGTCAAACTATATAGGTAATTGAATTAACGTTGAATTAATGTTGATTAACGAATCACCCGACTGTGAAAAAGAGGGGTGCAACGTATATTATGCGTGTGCTTAAATTGCGCACGCGTTAGGTTTCATTTGTAACTTTGTCCTGGTGAAAACCAGTTTTTTATGGTATAGGAGACCATACGTGCAGGCGTGTCATCTGATGGTGAGTGGTCAGCACCGCCTATGGACACCTGCAACACATGTAGTGTTACAGTTGCGTTGCTGACTTTTAAGCGAGTAGAATGGGAAAGGATGGGGAAGGGTACCGGGTACCTATCTCACCAAACGAAGCGCGGCATGACTCACTTTACGTCGATCTTCTGAGAGGTCGTGGTATTTCACCGGTCGAGCCGGCCCACTCATGCAGCGAACTGTTTGGCTCTACTGACTTTACTGTTAAAATTTCTACCAGTTTAAAAGGGTTATGTTCTTTACTTACAAATAAGCAGTGTTCTATTACTTCTGTCTTCATTATTACACACTAGAGGGAGGACACTCTTCTGGAGACCTAACGCTGTCCTAATATAATTACCGAGTTCAGCTGTTTATGATTAAAGTGTTAATAGACAGGCAGATAGAATATCAAACAGACAGATAGAGTTTTTAAATTTATATTGCATTTG
Source organism: Euproctis similis (assembly GCA_905147225.2). Taxonomy (NCBI): domain Eukaryota; kingdom Metazoa; phylum Arthropoda; class Insecta; order Lepidoptera; family Erebidae; genus Euproctis; species Euproctis similis. The sequence goes on from LR990106.1 coordinate 23,336,181, forward strand.
TAGAGCTTTTGCAATTTATAATTATTTCTTCTAGAAATAATTCAACAAAACTATTTAAAGACATGTAACTATACATAACTAAATAATGTAACATACATATATATTTCTATAGTATGTCCTGATGGTAAGTGGTATATGTATCTACTGGTCTTATATGCAAGTTTTAACCAAAGGATGGAATGGAATTAAACTTTAATATCACAATATTGGAATTATTTTTTTATTCAATTAGTAAAGAATGAAACTTAAAATATCTTCTCTAAATAACGATTGGCTTAATTCAATTACTATAAGTAATAATTATATCACGAGAGAGTAATTACTTAGGCAAACATTAGTTTCATTTAAAAGAACACTCTGTAATATTGTACTTGTTTAAATAAAATTTAATATAATAATAATATTAATAATATTATAAATCTAAATAACTATGAATGATATAAATTTTGATTTTTAAATAGTGATATTAATATTTGATTATTTTTTGTAGGTCTGTTTGCCAATCGGCAAAGGCCTTTTTTTTTTTTTTTCTTTTTTTTTTTCGCTGGGAAAAAATGCATTGTGCATACGCCTCCCACCGGGGGGTGAGAGGGTTATGTGGGGCTCCCGGGAGATGGTAGTTCGGATACCCACTAAAACAACCCAGCGCCTTTCCCGCTTCGTCACTTTAGGGGAAACTGGGACACGGCCGAGCCTTTCAGCCAGTCCCCCCGACGATTTGCCCGCCCTTATGGCAGGCTCCGCGCGCCCCTGGCGCTGGTGAGGGGCTCGGAAACAGCCGGAGATCGCCGGCTATCGCCTTCCGACGACGGTGTAGTTAAGTGCAATGCGGGTGAGGGCGCCCCCGCGCCAGTCACCCGCCCTACACCGGGAAGGAGTTGTTGTCGGCGATCAAATTGTCGCCTCCTTCCCCCCCTTCTTCTCCTGCGGAGCGGTGACACGAGAGGATCGTTCTCCCGCGCTCGCTCCGCCGCCTCCTTCTCTGCGATCACCTCCTCGCAGAAGGAGGCAAACTGCAACCATGTCTCACCTTCGGCCACCATGGCAGCCACCACGCTGGGGAGTGACAGGTCCGGCCCGACCACCGCGATTAGACTGCGGCGCGGCCCATCCCACGACGAGCACACCTGGAGGGTGTGCTCGGGCGTATCTTCCGCCGCACCACAGTGTGGGCACAACGGCGTCTCCTCTCTGCCGATCCGGTACAGGTACGATCCGAAGCATCCGTGTCCGGACAGCACCTGCGCCATTCGGAAGGAGAGGAAACCGTGCGACCTTTCTAGCCACTCCCGCAAGACCGGCCCAACCGCATCAAGCGTACGGCGGCCGAAGGTGGCGGTAGCGAGATCCTCCGCCCAATGGTGGATTATCGCGGTCCGTGCTTCGCACCGGACGGCCTCTTTTTCCGCAGGAGAGGGGAGCTCTCCATGTGCCTTTCGCCCCGCCGTCCACTCGTATACCCTGGCCAGCACCCACGCCTCGAGCTCCCAAGGGGGAGTACCGGCCAGGGCACACGCCGCCGAAAAACTTACCGAGCGGTAGGTTCTCGCCACCCGTTGGGCGATGGCCCTTTGTGGCCTCCGCAAGGCGGTGGCGTTCTCCCTTCTTTTGAGGGAGTCCGCCCATATGGGAGCCCCGTATAGGGCCATGCTCTTAAGGATGCCGGCATAGAGCTGTCGGCACCGCGTCTTCGGGCCTCCTAGATTAGGCAAGAGCCACGAAAGGGAACCCGCCGACTTTAGCAGACGCGCTGAGAGCCCGTTGAAGTGTGGGCCGAAGCACCACCTGCTGTCTATAATAAGCCCCAGATACTTCATCTGGGTCTTCACAGCTATTCTGACGCCCTCCACCACGATATGGTTGTCAGCGGGGCGGCGCTGTCGAGGACCAGGGAAAAAGACCGCCTCGGTTTTGTGCAGTGCCACCCGAAGACCCAGACGGCGGATTCGCCCCGCCACAAGTGTTCCGCCCGCTGAAGCGAGGCTCGCCGCCTCCCTGTAGTCCCTCCCCCGGGCGATGAGAAGCGTGTCGTCAGCATAACAAAGGACACTCGTGCCACGGAGGAGAGCGCCTCGCAGAAGCCAATCGAAGCCGATATTCCACAGGAGGGGTCCCAAGACAGACCCCTGCGGAACACCGGACTCCGCGCTATATCGCCGTAGTCGGCCTGTCTTATCCACCAGGAGGATGAAACGGTCCTCCAGGTAATCGGCCAAAAGCCGCCGCAGGTAGGGAGGCACCCCGTGATAGCGGAGCGGACAATCGGCAAAGGCCTCCTCCAACCTTTTCCATTCCCGTGTGTCTTGGGCAACTCTATTCCATGTTACTCCTGCAACTTGCCTGATGTCAGCATCCCATCTTTTCTGCGGTCTGCCCCTTTTCCTTTTCCCTTCTCTAAGGTACCACCTTGTTACTATTTTGCTCCATTTCTCTTGGCCTCTCAACATGTGTCCCGCCCATTGCCATTTAAGCCTTCTGATTTTGGATGTTATATCTATTACCTTCGTTTTTTTCCTGATGACATGGTTTTAACCAAAGGATGGAATAGAATTAAACTTTAATATCACAATATTGGAATTATTATTTTATTCAATTAGTAAAGAATAAAACTTAAAATATCTTCTCTAAATAAAGATTGGCTTAATTCAATTACTATAAGTAATAATTATACCACGAGAGAGTAATTACTTAGGCAAACATTAGTTTCATTTAAAAGCACACTCTGTAATATTGTACTTGTTTAAATAAAATTTACATTTATATTAATTAATTTAAATGAACAGTAACTTAACACGCTGGCCACTAGTGGCGCTCTCAACTATTAAGTAAATTAACTTCTAATACCCCCACTATAAATCTGTCCGGGCACTCAGTGTAATAGGGGTGGTCGACCCCGCGATAATACCTGCACCCTGGTGGGTAACTACCTTATGTGGCTAGGATGACCATAAATTTGAAATTATTCACTCCACAAAAGCTAACAATATCGTTACTACCTGATATAAACACATATTACATAAACATTCTTATCAAGTTTTAATTAAAATTCAAAATATCGAAGTTAACATAACTTTACGCCTTTTTCTGCACAAAGGTGGAGGCAGCGGTTATTAAGCCTCGACTCGCCCTTACGTTACGTCCAAAATGGAATATGTGACGAACCTATTGACATACACCGGACACAAAGTTGTCAGTCATCGATATTTATAACACAATACCTAATATATATTACATATAATTTCCGAAAATGATTTCGAGAAATCATTGGTGTGAGCCCGGTATCGAGTCCACGACTTCTGAATCAGAAGCGTGGAGCTCGACCACAAGACTATTGAGAATGTTAATCAAAGTAGTAATGTACCACATATCTAGCAAATAAAAAAATATTTCTTTCTTTCTTTCTTTAAACTTTTTAAAAAGTTATCCTAATAATTTAAAATTATTTACAATGATTCATAAAATAAAGAGATAGAACAGAAAGAGAGGGAGATAGTTAAATAACATCTGACTACTCACTCAATTGCTTGTGTGCTCATTTACTTGTAGTAGGCTCGATATGCACACACGCATGCAGCATTTCGTTACGTGACGATCGTGACGAGTGAGATGGGCTTAGAAACTTTGTTTCAATAATGTTTGTTATCCAGTGATTTCGGTATTTAACCACTGAATTTTGTGTTTTCTAGTGGGGAAAAACAAACACAAAAGAAAACCCAAGCAAAACCTTCAAGAACAATTTAAGTCTTACATGGAAAAGTATTTCGCCAGTATATAAAAGTTAACAATTATATCTATCATTAGAAGTGGACAATAACTCTAAGAATATTAATTGGTTCAGTAATTTTTAGTATAAATTGTGGCATACCAACTTTATTTTCTAGCAAAAATATATGACAAAAGGAAAATACAATATGGGTGGCCGGTGCTACTGCTGCTTCAGCGGAAAATCTCAAGCAGCACAAATACAGAATCCTTGTAGGTGATCTCCGTTTGGGGTTGAGACTCTAGGGGCATGGGGTCCGCATGCTCGTACACTTTATAAAGATATTGCAAAGAGACTGATCGAGGACTCTCGCGACCAGCGGACTGGTTTATTCTTCGCACAGAGGATTAGCATTGCACTTAAGCTTAGTATTACGGCCAATCTTCTGGGCACGCTGCCCTTGACCGTAATACTAAGCTTAGTAGTAGTAGTAGAAAGAGTTGCGGAGAAATTTGATTACAGCTATTGTTTTAAATAAAATAAATAAATAAACATATTTTTTAATTCTTTATTATTTTAATGGGGTTTTGTCACTTAGTAACTATGTCACCTCCGTAAGTATAAACAAATGAATTTAGATAATGCTTTGGTACAGACTCGCAAGGACATTACTTTTTTCAGAGAGTAGGTATGACAAAATACTATTACATGTGCCCACATCTTGATTACACTCAAAAACATAAGTATCTTGTCGTAAGACCTCGTTACGGACACATTCCATCAATACACATCATCTTACATATTGCAATCAGATATTCCCATTAGATATTGAAACTTGCGCGATGGAATGTGTGCAGAACGTGACCTTGGCACTACCGTCCTTCTGCTCAAATTTTCGTCTTGGAACCATGGGTGATGGGGAGACTCACATTGTATAGTGCGGTACCATATTCCTTTTGTCAGCGAACGCACATCAAAATTTTCGCGCCATCCTTGTTTACATTTGTCTTTGACCACGTTTAATATCTCATTGTAAGGTGGAATACAATTGTAGTCGATGCCATCAGTGATAGCTAATCTATCTGCATGATCAGCCTCCGTAAATAAATATATTAGACATAACGTGTTAAATGAAACAGGAAAACTACATATTTCTTCTGTGTCGCCGACGGTATCCAATCCTAAACTATTAAGATTTAATGGTGTCCCTGTATGCAAGACGTGTGGCGTGAATTATGATGGTCTCCGCCCACCAGCACCTGTAATAAAACACGGGAGTCCATTTATTACCTTCGTTTAACCTCAATAGACTGCAACTATTGCTACAGGATCTATATTTAAGATATATAATAATATTAAAACAAAATTGTCCTTTAATAGTTCCTGTACTTACATCAAAAATATGTGAAATATACATACATACATAAGTCATTCCTTATCTGCTGCGGGGTAGGCGGAGAGAACAAAACGCATAAAGCACAATTATTTGGCTACCTCACTCTTTTCTTTGGCTTTCATACACCTTTTCATACACTTTCGTCTAATTTTAAGGCATCACCTTTCGCGAAGACACGTATAATTTGGTCATTTCACGTATAATTTGGTGTGTTGTGACCATCCTCGACTCCTACAGCATTACAATTTGGATTATCCATCTGCGAAATACTCAAAGGCTAGGAATTCCTATAACCACAAATTCAATGCCTCTTCTCTAATGTGTCAAGGCCAGTCCTGTAGATTTCAATTAATAGCAATATATGCTCAAAGTCACTTTGATCTTCCCGAGCTATCGATTTTAGCACAGATTGACTGTCAAATTTAATCTCGATTGAACCTAATTGATCGTAGAATATGCTCCATCCAACCACAACTGGACATTCTGATTAAACTAAGTATGGGATTGGTGTTAAAAATGTATATAGCTTAATTTTTACTTAGTGAAGTAAGATAATGTTGTAAAGTAAGTTTTTTTACCGCTTTGTAACATTTAAATATAAAAACTCAACTAATTATAATTATTTTTTCCTAAGGGAATGTATCTTTAATATTTAGTTTCTATTTTCCTTTTATTTTGTAGTTTCTTTGATTTTCAAACACTCTTGTCATGCACTCTCGTCATTCTTTTTGGATTTTAAAAGCTCCTGACATTACCTTCCTCGAGACTAGTTTTATTTGATTATGGAAAGTGTGTCGTGGCCATCCTCGATGATATATATATAATAATGATAATATGTTTAATAAGATAATAAGTTTTGTAATGTGTTGTAAATAATATATAAGTATCGGTTGTACATGAACAATGTCCTCTGTCATCTATCACGTGCCGACTAAGACATAAATGGTGATTGCATTAATAAATTAATGCCATAGAGAAATTACATATCATAACTTCACGCCTTTGTTGCCCGAAGGTATGCGGCTGTTAAGCCTCGTCTCGCCGTTATGTTTATATCCTAAAAGGAAGGGTGGCGAACCTATTCCCATACCGGTCACAAAGTTTTCAGTCATCGATATTTATCACACATAATTTCCGAAAACTATTTCGAAATGTCAGTGGTGTGAGCCAGTGTCAGGATTCGAACCCTGGCCTCTGGATCAGAAGCCGTGTGCTTGACCACTGGACCACCGAGATAATAATTGAAGCAAAATGTAAAGTTTAATATAAGCTAGGATGATTTATTTTTCAGGTTAATTAAACGGTTTCCTCTTATATTCGAATTACTTAAAAGATATTAGTCTCCTTAAGAAAATAAATAATTTTGTAGACGAGCTGTTTTATCGCATTTGGCAGCATTGTGAAGCAGAGAACATAGATCTATTTATACACTGGAATCTACAGCCTTAACAATAGTTAATAGAGATTAACAGTGAAGTACATAACATTTGTGTATTTTAAAAATGTAGAACCTCCTTCTTTGCCGAATACATAAAATGAAAGATTTGTTTTAATTTTTTGTACTCGTTTACAAACATTACTTTGGTTGTAAAACATGTTCATATGTATCCCTGTCCACCGTTTGATAGATTATAATTTCCGCTGTCTATTATATCTTTAAGTATTGAGTGATGTTACAATAATAAAAAAGGGATGACTTACAGGAGAATATGTCACATTTAAAACTGAATAGATAGAGGGGAATCATTTATCTTAAATACGACTACTTAAGTTAGAGTGAGAAGGAGTCGTGCTTATTCGCGATAGAAAGAGCAGACATACACACTGGCGGCGTAACGCGTTATTGACGAAGCAATTTACTTCACTGTCAGTAATCGCTTAGTAAATTTAAAACACTATCTCATCTAGAGTATGTATCTGAATGTAAGTCGAGCCCGTCACCAAAGCAACAAGTTAAATCGATACGGCAAAGACAAATTATTCCTGTCGCACAAAGTACTTACACGTTATACTTAATTTGCAATAATCCCTTTAAAAACTCTTAGTAAAATTAAACAAACAAAAATGGTCGTTAGTAAATTGAAAAATAAACATGTGCCCGTATATTTTGGACATCCGTTCCTGTTTTGGAAAGTGAGTAAATGCTTTTTTTCAATATTGATTTTCAAACACGTAGACTCATATTTGGTCATAGCTTTGTCTTTTTTATGGTATAGGAGGGCAAAAGAGCAGGCTTGTCACCTGATGGTAAGTATCTATGGACACCTGCAATACATAGTGTTACAGTTGCGTTGCCGACCTTTAAGGGAGTAGGATAGGAAAGGATGGGGATGGGGGGTGTGCCTCCGGGTACCTCTCTCACCGAAAGAAATCGTCTTAATGTAGATATGGTTTCTTATTTGTTGTATAAAGAAGAAATTTGTATAATACGGACCTACAATAATCAAAGATATTATGGTTGTGAGGTCAAATGATGTAAATATCAAGGAAACAGTTATGTTTCATTATTTTTTTCTTAGTAATAATAATCTAACTCGCTACCTCTGCACAAGAGTAATATAGATGTTGGCATTCATCTTAGTAATCATAATCTAACTCGCTACCTCTGCACAAGAGTAATATAGATGTTGGCATTCATCTTAGTAATCATAATCTAACTCGCTACCTCTGCACAAGAGTAATATAGATGTTGCCATTCATCTTAGTAATCATAATCTAACTCGCTACCTCTGCACAAGAGTAATATAGATGTTGGCATTCATCTTAGTAATCATAATCTAACTCGCTACCTCTGCACAAGAGTAATATAGATGTTGGCATTCATCTTAGTAATCATAATCTAACTCGCTACCTCTGCACAAGAGTAATATAGATGTTGGCATTCATCTTAGTATTCATCAACTCAAAGTGGATATACTACATCAATATTTCTGACCACGAATGATTCTGTACGATGTCTCGAATGAAAATTTGGGCAATGCTGTCCTATAATATAGCCCAGAACTTATAGCCCAAAAAATTCAGATCTGGGCTGTGTGAGAGCTCTACTTTAAGTCACAAGGTTTTAACAGGCTCCACACTAATATTACGGAATACCCAAAAGGTGAAAGCACGCCTCCATTTTATGTGAAAATGACCAATACTGTTCCGCGTTTTTTTTTTGTTTAATAACCCTTAAAAGCCTGTTCACGAGACCTTGTGGACATAATTAAGTGTATAACGAAGCGATACAATTGTAACAGCGGCTCGAACCGAGTCATTAGGCGCTGTTGTGTAATCATTGTTTAGCTTTCGTGTTGCCAGTGTTCGTGGCAAGATTAGTTAGTCAGCAAATATTGCTCACAATAATTATTAGTCAACAGTAATATATAGGTTATAACTTAAGTTACAGTTTATATGTTGACTATGTTTTAATTTTGACGTTAATTTTTGGAAGATTTAGTTATATAGGTATTTTGAAATGGCTTGTTCGTTTCAAAATCAAAATAGCTTTATTTTCATAGGTCTTCACGGACACTTTTATATAGTTAACAAATACAAAGATTAAATTTATTTTCTAAAATGAAATAGTACATTTTTCAGTCTTGATTAGTCAGGAAAAGGTGGTTAGTGCCACTAACTTTTAATTTCCATTTTCTTTGTAACAACAGTCATGGTGGTTAGTGTTGTTAACCACCTCGGTCCTTGAAAGCCTTAGTAGCTAGGTATTTTTATCTGTTTTATGTATTATTTTAATCTATACTAATATTATAAAGAGGCAAATTTTGTATTTTTGTATGTAACGAATAAACTCAAAAAGTACAGGACCGATTTTAATAATTCTTTTTTCTACATTATCACTGAGTAACATAGGCTATGTGTAATAATCGTCGTCATTGACATTTTGTTTGTACGCGAGTAACACCGTGAGGCGGGAAGCTACATACAATATAGCGGTACGAAGTTCGCGCGGTCTGCTAGTCTTATATAATGGTAAAACAAAAAGTAAAATGTGAAAATAATAATAATATAAAAGTGTGACTGAAAGAGTTAAACACGAGCGCTTGAGGAAAGTGTCTCCGTGGAACAAGAAACCACGGGCGCAATCGCCACGAGCAGCCCGATTCCTAGGGTAGGTGTGTCATGAGAGAACCGGACAAGAAATTCACAAGACTTTACCAAATTAAAATTAATGTTTTAAAATTATTGTTTTAATGTTTTTTTGTGCAACTATATTAGTCGTACACAGCTGACGCGACATCCTTCATTTAGAGTGCAGATATTATGCAACAAATTTGGACAATAATAAAATTTGTATGAAACTTATATAAAAAAAAACAATATCTTATCTAATTTAAAATAAAAAAGTTCGTAGGTATCAAAGCTCTGTCTCCTAGGTATTTAATAAATAAATTCCAAAACGAAAGCTACACAATCCGCATCGAGCAAGTAACTTGACGGTCCTAGGACAACTTGTCCGTCATAAAAGTCATTGATATTGTTGTAAACGCCTAAACCGATTAAAAGACCAATCCAGATAATGCACCGAGACTATATTATACACCCATTCGCAGACAACATTTGTGTACTTTGGGCAGGCGATGATATGCTAACACAAGTTTGTTTGCTTCTTGTATTAAAATTATGTATATTACAATGTTTAGTATATTTTTTATTTATTTTCTTATCCAGTCTCGGTGGTCTAGCACACGGCTTCTGATCCAGAAGTCCGGGTTCGAATCCTGACACTGGCTCACACCAGTGACTTCTCGAAATTGTTTTCGGAAGTTAAGTGTGATAAATATCGATGACTGAAAACTTTGTGCCCGGTATGGCAATAGGTTCGCCACCTATTCCATTTGGGACGTAAACATAACGGCGAGACGAGGCTTAACAGTCGCTACCTACACCTTTGGGTAACAAAGGCGTGAAGTTATGTTATATGTTATGTTATTTTCTTAAAAACATTATGTTGGCATATATAGATTGAGAAGCAAATTAATATAATATGTCGTCCTTAAAATTTTCTTCAAGGGAGGCTTTGGTCTGCAAATTATAAATTTCCTGAATAACTCGTTTCTGAATAACAAAAATAGAATGAACCTAAGCTGCTGTACCCCATAGAAACTTACAATATGACATAACGCTATCAAAGTAACTTAAATTATTAATCGGGTAGTTGCAATATCGGTAAGTTGTCGAATTTCCCAAACCGCGTAGGCGATTTTATTTCTGGGTCCCACTGGAGCGTCTTATCTGAGAGAATACGGAATAATATAGTTGACTTCACTGGATCTAGAATTCTGTTATTCACAGATATATTTATACCCGGATCTTTAAACATTAGGCATGATAAACTTCATTATTTTGGCTTTATTCGAAGTTAGAACTAAATTACTAGCTGTAAACTATTCTGAACCTGTATAAGGAAGTTTCACTAAATACACTTTTTTACGGTCTACCTAGAAGACAAGTGAAGAGAAAATGTCTGTATATAACAAAGGTCTGAGAACGAAACGCCCTTAGTCACCGATGATCCAGGTGATCACTTTCTACTTATATCAACAAACTGTACCCTTTCATTATGATATGATGCAACTAGCCTAAGTGCTGCGTTCTCAATACCGTAATGACTCATGATTGTCCTGCCTTTATCCCACTCTAAGTAGGATCGGCATATGAAGTCATTCTTTTCCACCGTGAAACAAAAAGTCATTATAGATTGTTACTATTAGTTGCCTTTTATTTAAAAGCGTTCAAAATCCTCTGTCTGGGAAGGCTCTAATATTGAAACATATATTATAAATATTGTTTAAGGAACGTCAGAGGCATGAAATGAAGGCCGATATCGACGTGGAAGATATGAAAAAAATGACAGACGTCGTGGACTACGATCTGGTACATTTACAAAAGTATGTAAGACTTTTAACTATATACCGTATATGTATTAATTAAAAGTACATTACCAATTGTTTCTTTAAATACCCGATATTATTGAAACCGTACTTTTTTATACGTTATACAAAATATTTATTTACGTTCTGTAAATTATAAAATGTAAAGGCAAAGAATTATGACTTGCTATGGTAGAGGTGAGGTAGATGTCCAACAATGGGCTAGAAGGTGGGTAATGATGATAAGACGCAAAGAAGAAGGGTAGCAAATATCAATTAATCAATATACCTATTGACACAATGTTTGATATTGATTACAATCAAATCAATAGTATTTGAACAGTAAAATCAAACTGTGCAAACAAATCCTTGGTGTATGTTACACAAATATATAGGCATATATCTATATACAAATATGTCTAATGTACGCGTGTACTTAGATATATTACTATAATAACATTAAACTGACTCATATATTTTATCGCGTTCCTCTAATTATATATCTCGACGTTTTATGTACTTTGCAGTTTCCATTTGTTTCCAAACTGAAAAAGCTCGTGAAAATATTTTAATGGTTGTAGATAGATTAAGTTCATAAATAATATTATTATCTATTATCTGCTATCAGGATATAGATTTTTGATTAGTCACGTGTAACTTTTGTAAAAATGAGTATTTAGGTCTGCCTGAGCGTTAATTGTATCAATAGACGCTAATGCGACTCAAAAATTCTTTAGACAACCCTGAAAGTATTCATTCTGAATCCTTTTGATTTTATTCCAGACTAGTAATAAAAAAAACTACAGAAAAAGTGAAACAAAGATTGGAGAGGGAAGAAAATAAACTATGACACAGAAGGGAGAGATTGAAGCAACTTTTACAGGAAGAAGAAGAGGCGTTAGCACAAGAGCTCATTGCTAAACAGGAGATGGCAGAATGCACTTATTGCAAAGAGAAAGAAAAGAATGCAAAAAAATATTTAGAAGAGATTGAGAAGGAGAAAATAATGGAATGTCAAAAGGCTTTAGAAAGAGAGAAAATGTAAGCATCGTTATTTAAATTTTATCTACTATAACTGTATAAAATCTCTACGCCTATCTCTTACAAGGTAGGCCAAAGTAATGAAAATACTGTCATTATACACGAAAAATCAAATGAAAGTATGGGAAATAAGTGAACTATGTGAGGTTAAATAGTTGACTTGGAATAGTTGGAATAGTTTCCTACACTTTTTTTACGATTAAGTATATCTCTAACTAAACTAAAATACTGTTAACCGATGACATATGCAACGGCAAATATTTACAAAACACTAAAAATGTATTTCTTGGTCTCTAAAGCGGAAACGTTTTGCCATATTACATCTAGCTAAATTTTGTCAGTCATTGATATTTACCTTTACAACTTCTGAAAACTAACTGGTAAGAAAAGTTTGCCGCATATGATTAAAATTAATGGTTATCAGTAATGGTTTAATCAAAGTTTGAAATCAGAGGGGTAGGAATATTGAAACAGAAGAAAATATTCTTATGGAATATGCTTGTGGAAATCTTTGAATTGTTGGCTCGGAGCCAAATACCACACAATACGGGGAGTCAAATGAATATTCCAGTACAGGAAAGCTTGTCGACATGAGAACATGAACATTTTAATATTGTTTTATTATTTAAAGTTTGTCTACGTATTGTTTTAAAACTACATTCAACTGCTTGTTTTGTTTGCACAAATCTTTTTTTTTTAATAATGATAACTGCTTTTAACTGGCGGTTCATTCCTAAAAATAAGTTGCAGTGAAGAATAACATAATTTCACAACAACATATAACACACACAACACATAACATAATTTCACGCCTTTTGTTACCCGAAGGTGTAGGCAGCGGCTGTTAAGCCTCGTCTCGCCGTTATGTTTACGTCCCAAATGGAATAGGTGGCGAACCTATTGTCATACCGGGCACAAAGTTTTCAGTCATCGATATTTATCACACATAACTTCCGAAAACAATTTCGCAAAGTCATTGGTTAGCCAGTGTCTGGAATCGAACCCGGACCTCTGGATCAGAAGCCGTGTGACCACTGCGCCACCGAGACTACAGTGGTAGAGCCAAGCAGTTCGCTGCAAGAATCGGCCGGCTCGACCGATGAAATACCACGACCTCTCAGAAGACCGACGTAAAGTGGCTCATGCCGCGTTTCGTTCGGTGAGAGAGGTACCCGGAGGCCCACCCCCCTTCCCCATCCTTTCCTATTCCTTATCCCTTAAAGGTCGGCAACACAACAGTAACACTATATGTGTTGCTGGTGTCCATGGGCGGCGTTGGTTGCTTACGATCAGGTGACACGCCTGCTCGTTTGCTCTCTTATCCCATAAAAAAAAATACAAAGAATAAAAACTAAAGGTGAATCAGATATCCGGTAACTATCCGGTATCTGGATAAAAAAAAATATTTTTCAGTAATTATTTGCTTTATTTAGTTAGCTTTAGTATCACATGAACATAATTAGTTTAAATTTTTAATCACACAATTGCAAAATGAATGTAATAGTAAGAAAATTAATTAATTAGTACTCATACTGCACTAAGGGAAAATAAGGGTGAATAAATACTAATTTCTCTGCATTGTAGCTATTCTCTGCAAGCGGTTATCTTCATTATTAAGGCCAGCTTCAGTAAAAAGTCTTTCGCAGTACACGCTGTAGCAAGGTGCTGAAAGATAGATCTTGGCAAACTTTGTTAAATTTGGGTATTGTTTGCCATTAGCTGCCCACCAAGAATAAGGGTCACGATTGCGATCAATACGCACTGACTTGAGATAATTCTCACAGATTATCGCGTTTCTTTCTTCACGAAAAGACCCGAATCTCAGCGGCCAACCAAACGTTCGCGCGCCGCCTACGCCGGCTAAGTTCCGCCGAATATCCGGCGGCCGGATATCCGGCCAAACTACTATCCGTTTCATCTCTAATAAAAACCGTATGAAAATATGTTAAGTAGTTTCGAGAATTCTTATGTTTTTTTAGTTCGACGTGAAGTTATACATCGATGTAAATCGATTAATCTTTATAGCGAAATTATTTTAAAAAAAAATGTACCTATTTCTAACATACGGCTTGTAGCTTCAACGACTGCACGGATTGTAGTTGGAGAGATAATTTTGAATTCATGTGCAACGAAAAAGAGTAACAAAGAAATTTTCAGGACAACAAAAATATATTGCTTTGCCTAATCGGGTTACTATTATTATCCGAATTATAAAAAGATAACCTTGTTTGGCTGTGCGACTTCTGAGTTTCCAATTTCCAATTTAAAACAATATCTCATTAATTTTATACAAACTTCATGGGTAAGTTTCATTCAATCTATATTTGGTGTAAAAGTTTATTCATTTAATGCAGGGCACATTTTTATTTCTAGATAAACTATAATTCTCTAAATCTAGATAATTATAGAAAAGTTCTAATTGCATTCCAGCGTTAAGGGAATGCAGTGCACCAGGCAGGATGAAATAAGGCTCAAGGAATTACAGAAAGAGCAAATGAACGAACGCAAATACATTGAAAATGAAAAGCGAGACATTGATATGATGTGGCATCAGGTACTGCTCGATGACTGCCAAAGAAAAGTATGTATTCATTGTGTCAAATTATAAATAAAAATTGTCTAAGAGCTTGTCAGCGCGTCAGTAATTCGGCGAACTGCACGCCTTAAATCTTCTGAAGACTTAGGCTTTATTAATAGTTTCCTGTCATATTAATTTAGTGTATTTTCAACTAGTTTAATTATTTAATGCAATGCAGTTCTCGGTTTAAAAAATAGTGGCATAATTATGTTATTAAATATTAACTTGTACATAGGTCTTCTAGAAAAAAAAATCATATTTATTTCAGGAGAATTTAGAAAGAATTGCTGCTCAACGTAGACAACAAGAGATGCTAGAACGTAGGAAATGCTACGATGAGCAAATATCTAGCGCTAATAAAAAGAGAGAAGAGCTAATCCGACAGGAGAGGGAGAAAGAGAATATAAAACTGGAAAAGATAAAGAAAAAAATGGAACAAGATTATTATGAAGGTATGAGTACTTGCGACTAGAGAACTAATACGTAAATAAATTTATTATATTTATAAGCACCAGTTAGCTTTTTTGTTTATCTGAAACTTTCACCCTGTAATTATTAGTTAATGAAGGTATCTATAGTATGTTATAAAGCTACTGGATAAATATAGCATGTATAATATTAGATGAAATAGTATTGCATAGCTTTTGGTATGTAAACTTAACGGCGATTCGAGGATTAACAGACACTGCCAACAACGGCGAAAGAAAAAGCCGTGAAGCTATTTTATGTTTGTAAAAATTTTACTTAAACCTACACAATATAAACCACACGTTCTACAGAAAATCAAAGGTCATAATTTCACTGAAAATCGTCTATATTGCCATGTTATTACAGCTACCAAGAAAAAGAAAGATCAACAAATGGAAAACAGGAAAAACCTTATAGAAGAACACGACAGTAAAGTGCAGAGATTGAGAAGGGAGAAGATGAAAGCGAGAGAGATTGATGATAATACAATAAGAGTTGCGTTAGAAGAGCTGCGGAAGGAGAGACAGTGGAACAGTATACAGATGGTATGATCTGGAAACTCTATTTGGGTCTAGTGCGCATATTATAAATAGCAATCGTGTTCCTCTTATTCTTACCCTTGAAGAAATAAATCGCAGGTGAAGCGTCTGTGTTCAACTGTCCATGATATGTCTTTCGTAAAGCGAACGCATGGACCCTAAGATTTTAGTACACGTAACTTCCGAAACTATTTTCGAAAAATCCGTTAGCGCATAGATCAGCTGTTAGAGTGTTAAACCACTAAGTCATTGAGACATATTGATAATTATTTTGTTATCTTTATTAGTAAGAAGCTGAGTGCTCGACCACTGGATCACCGAGACTTGTAAATTCGAGTCGCGGATTCTTTAGACCGATTAGGTACTTTCTGAAATGTAATAATAAATATCGATGACTGAACACCTCTTGCCATACATATGTGTAAAGGGTTCACCAGGGTTATTTTTCCATTTGGGACGTAAATATAAGGGCGAGTCGAGTCTTAGCAGCCACTGCCTACACCTCAGGGTAGAAAAAGGCGTGAAGTTATGTTAAGTTATGTTTTATTATTTAAAATATACACAATTTTTTCAGAAAAACCTTCAATTGGAAAAAAAGTTGTGCGTTGAGAATTACAATCGCGAAAGACAAATGGCGTTAGCTTTGGAGGAGGAGGCTAACAAAGTAGCAGATGACTGGCTTCAAATAGAACATGAGAAGTCTGATGAAAATAAAAGGAATATGGAAGAAGAAAAACGAACTTGTAAGGAAGTAAGTACTTACCTATCTCCCAACAAGCAAGTTGCAGATCTATTATCGTAAATAACTAGAGTATTCGGAGACGAACTCAGAACTCTTAATCAGAAGTAGGTACAAATGCTAAACCTGAAGGCAATAGGGACCAGAAGACGTAATATGAAATTTTTTTTTAACAAATATTTTCAGAAAGCAGCTGAGCAATACAAAAGACATATAGAGACCAGAAACTTGGAATTAGAACGAGCGAAGCAAGAGAGAAAAGAAAGAATGGAACGAGTCAAGAGGAGTGCTGTCTCTGAACTTCGTCGCAAGATCGACAGCGCCAGCCAGGAGCTAAAGAAACAGTTGGACTACAGACAGTCTCTTACCCACCAAATTAAAGAAAATGAAAAACATTTGGTAACTGTCGTGTAATTTTTTAAGACTTTCTTTCATAGTCAAACAATTAATTTTTTTATGGTATATGGAGGCAAACGAACTGGCTTGTCACCTGATGGTAAGCAACTAGAGCCACCCATGAACACAGAGAGTGTTGCCGGCTTTTAAAATGGCGAAAGGGTCGGATGTGGTCCAGCAAAGGTCGTGGTATTTCACCCGTCGAGCCGGCCCATTGAGGCAGCGAACTGCATGGTTCTATCACTGTGAATGAAATTGTAAGACGTTAGGCTCTTGATTTATGGATCCATATGTTTTTTCTGTAATGCGTCAGCACATTAACATATTTGAGATTTAATCTATTTTATTAATATATTTGGTTTTTCTATGCATTTACAGGAATTAGAAATAAAAAATATTGAAAAAAAGGATGGAACTTTCACGACAAAAGCTCTCATGTTTAAAGATATTATGGGAACCAGGTTGGCAAGCTCACCAGCACGAACTTGGTAATATACTTATTATTAACTAGCTGACTCGGCGAATTTCGTTTCACCTCGGAAGCAATAAATGAAAGAAATTTTCTGAAACACCAGCTACCTGCCAATAAAAGTCTCGTCAACATCGATTCATTCATTTCAGAGATTATCCGGAAAAAACAGACAGACATACAGATAAAAATTGCCAAATGACATTTTGCTGAATGTAGTAGAAAGATATCGATATATCGACGTAAAGTGGCTATTTCCACGTATCGCTCGGTGAGAGAGGTGGCGGGAGGCCCACCCCCCTTCCCCATCCTTTTTATCCTACTCCCTTAAAGGTCGGCAACGCAAAGGTGGCGGCGCAGGTTGCTTACCATCAGGTGACACGCTTGCTCGTTTGCCCTCCTATCCCGTAAAAAGAGGTAACCGGAGGCTCAACCCCTTTCCCCCTACCATTCCCATCCCACTTCCGACCTCCTCCACAACCCATGGTAAGGGCTGGCAATGCAACTGTAACACTATATATGTTCAGGTATCCTTGGGCGACGTTTGTTGCTCACCATCAGGTGACACGCCTGCTCGTTTGCCCCCTAATAAAAAATAATTTGTCTTCCAACTTCGCCTAGGCTCAACACAACTGGTGCTACCCTCTACACTTAACACGAAAACCTCTAAGCTACTTATTAAAAGAAGGGGTCTAATATTTTTTGCGCTTTGACACAACAACCAAGCAGCACAAATACTTACTTGATTGTTTTGATAGTAGTTTTAATGTTGTTGAATAGATGGCGTTAATCTTCTATACTAAAATTCTTATACGCACTAATTTCCTTGCTTACAGTGCAAGTATTTTTTAAACTGTGAAATATATAGCTGTATTGTTTTCTTTCAGAATAATGTTTTACCTTTTCACACCATAATAATAAGCCTCTTTATTTCCATGACAATAACAGTATGTACAATTATACAGATATATTAAATATATATATAGTTTAGCGTCGTCATGGCCCCTCTTGGGTATAGGCCTCCTCCAATTCTATCTTATCATAAAAACCATCGACTTCTTCTTCATTTGCTTCAGAGCTGGGTGCGTAAACTTGAATTTTTGTAACTGTCATCGATCCAAAGATTAGATTTAGCATACACCCTCTTTCAGATATTCTATATTGTTTTCTTAATCAGGAATCCGACTCTATATAGCCCTTTCGACCCTCCGGTGTGACAGAAAATATGGTCATCATCTTCTATAATATTATTACTTTCGCGCTTGTCCTCCGCGAGGCCTATAATGTCGTATTTTTTTATAGAGAATGCTTTAATAATAACATTTGTTGTGGTGAAAGTAATGATTTTACGTTGTATGTGCATATATATGTTACATTATTGGCGAATTGGAGGGTTGCAGTCTAAATCTCCCGCGGTGACAAACCCTGTTGGGAGATTGGAAGGTGTCGGCGTTAGTTGCTATTTAGTAGTTTGTTTCGCGTAGTACGTTGAAGTATAGATATTATTATATAAATATTAATATCTATCCCTGGCTTAAATGCTCAAATACTGTCGACCAGTGTAATGCTATTAAAGCAGAGCGTCAAAATGATATTTTTTGTCAACAGTTTTGTAGTTATATCTAATGTAGTTTTCTTTTAATTTCCAGCACAAATCCGGTGCATCCATTTAAAAGGATAATGGACTCAAAGAAACCTAGTGCATCTTTTCACCTACCTTCGATAGGATGACCAATTTTATCGTCTACTTGCTTTACCTTGAAGATTTTCTCTTTATATATAGGTATAATTTGGTGACCACCGAATTTATTTCATCTATTCCTAGATGTATTATGAAGAAAAATGAAGAAAACCATTTATTGTGGATTGGATTTTAAAAATATAATAGCTTTAAAATAGTTGCATTTTGTTTTTCTTACTTTCATTTTAAATTTACTGAAGCGTCATCTGTGTGTCACATTTAAAGTGCCAAGTGAAAAGCCCAACGTAAAAATATTTCACATTATCCATTCAGCACAAGAGGGCAGCTCTTGTATCGAATGGAAAAAGTGAAATATTTTTACCTTTATTGGGGGTTTGTCCATAATTAAATGATCAGAATTACAGAACATGAAATATTTAAAATTTGCTGTTCATCATCAAGGTGGATTAATTAATGCCAACAGATTAGTTTGACGCAAATATAAAATTAATATGATTGAATCGTAAGGTTAAGGCGACCTCTGTTATATTTGTTTGATAACTAATTAAACGTGGAATGTGCGATGTTTCAATATCATGTCAATAGGTAGCAGCTTATTAAACTTAAAACCAATGACTTTATGTAACTACAGTTATACTAGCACTTTCAATATTTATATCGAATTAGGTTTCAATCGCAGCTTTATCCATTGATGTATTTGTCCGAGAAAATAACATAACGTTACATAACTTCACGCCTTTGTTACCCGAAGGTGTAGGCAACGGCTGATAAGCCTCTTCAAGCCGTTATGTTTACGTCCCAAATGGAATAAATAGGTGGCGAAACTATTGCCATACCGGGCGTAAAGTTTTCAGTCATCGTTATTTATCACAAATAACATCCGAAAACAAATTCGAAAAGACATAGGTGTGTGCCAGTGTCAGGATTCGAACCCGCGACCTCTGGATTCAGAAACGAGGTGCTCGATCACTGGGCCACCGGCACTGTTTTGGGATAATAATTTCACTTTAGTGTAGTTAGAATAAAAGGAACTTATTTTTTTATAATTTAAGCTAATTACCAGTACATAAACTCCCAAATTACCGCAACGAGAAAATCGGAAATCTCCAAAACTATTAAATAACAAATGTTATTGCAGTTTTGATAGTTCTAAGAAATCTTTTTCCGAAGTGATACTTCGGTGTTTGGTAACGAAGTTTCTTTTTAACGAACCTATTAATTTTGTTGATTGCTTTCAAATCAAACTTAGCTTAGTATTAACAGTATTGTCCACTGTAATACGCAAACGGAAACACAGCAAACAGCCAGATATTTTATATTTTATACTTATAAGAATTAAATAAAACCTCTCGCGACATTTCAAAGCCGATATCAATCGTCGATCTTCAAGTGCGGTTACACTTGTGTTTATAGCTCTTAAACGATCTCGTTAATGCTTTATAAGACATTAATGGTGGTATTGTGATGCATTGTTTAAAATCTATAGAACAAGTAGACTTGTGCTCTTGCTATAAGTGGTTCCATGTTGAGCCGTCTCAATACGTACGGCCTTTTGGGAAGAATGCAGGCGACATTCGTGTTACACACGCCACGGAACGATTTCAGTTCAGCGCCATGCATTAAACGCATTGTGTACAGTCGATAAGATGCTTACAGACTACTGTAATACTTTTTATGGAAATATATTTTAATGCTAATGATGAAAGTTTTGGTTGATTAAAATATCTTTGTTCTAAAACTATCAAATGTACATATTTACCACGGTAACACTCTACTTTTTTCTATTGCAACTTCATGAGTACTTGATGGATATTGAAAAGCTGAAGAGTTTGTTTGTGTGACTGTGCTCATCTCAGGAACTACAGCTTCTAATTGAAAAAACATCAATAGGAGCAGAGCGCTAATCTTTTGAATAGTAAATATGGCGGTATATAGTTCGCAGAGTCATCATTTTCCTGCTTTTATCCCACTTTTAGTGGCTAAACTATCCATGTTGTTAAAAGATTTGGCTATGGATTTACGACCGGCCGCCTGCCTCAACCCTCCTTGTTGGTGGAATTGGGAAGAGGTTAGAAGTGGGATGGCGTGGGGAGAGGGGAAGGGGTCAGCTAGTATTTTATCAAATAGTATTATATCATTAATAATATTGTTCAAAATAAAAGATATTGTGTTACGGAATATAGTCGGAATGCTCTTTTATGCGCGTATTGCTGTGGTGGAAAGCAAGTGGAGTGGGGTCGCGATAATGGATCAAACCATTAACCACTCAATACCTTTGGTATTCGCGACTGTTCGATGCTAAGAGCAGCGACCTCTCAATGTACACAATTTGCTTGGTTTATTGTGTATAGCTGAGTCGTGCTGTTTACAACGTTTTAAATTGATATTAGGATTCGAAATTATTTTCGGAAGTTACTTATTATTTTGTGGCCGGCGTATGGCAAAAGGTTTCGCCGCCTGTTCTATTTGGGATGTGAACATAACGGCAAGTCGAGGCTTAACAACAGCTGCTTATACCTTCGGGTAGAAAAAGACAGTCGGTGAAATACTACAACTTTTCAGAATATCGACTTAAAGTGGGATAGATTGGTATCTGGAACCCCAACCTCTTCCCCTCTTCCCCTCTCCCCTGCCCATCCCACTTCCGAACCCTATCCTATAGGCCGGCAACAGAACTGTAACACTATCTGTGTCGCAAAGATCCATGGCTGGCGTTAGTTGCTTACCATCAAGTGACACGCCTGCTTGTTTACCCCCAACCCATAAAAAACCTTTAGGCGAAGTTTCTAAGAGTTTAACAATTCCTTATTTTTTCAAGTTAACCTAAGTTGGTACATAATACTGCTAATTGGTTAAGAAAAAAATGTAAATATCAAGTAAGTACATCAAGTAGATAATACATATATAAGTGAGTTCTTTGCAATGAATTAAGGCAATTTGACGAATACCGGAAAATAAAATAATAGCTGTCCCATTAGTCGTTGACTGTCAAAGACGCCATTACTAATCGTCGGAAATAAATTTCTCTCGTTTCCCCCTGAGCAGCCACTTTGTACGTGTTCCATGTCATTTAACGCGTCTGCCTTCAGATCTGATAATGTCAAACTTTACTCCACAATATACTCCTCAATATGGTGTGTTGGTGACCCCTGTATACTTGCTATCGTTCTTATTAATGACTTTCGGAAATCCTTTTAGTTTTCTGTTCTCTCTGCCTACCTTGCAAGGGAGTTGGTGCAAAGCTATGGTATGTACAAGTGGTGTATATATATAACATTTTTATGTTTATTCCTTAAGCCCTTTGATTCCGTCGAAACTTGGGCAGTGCTGCAGTCCCTCCAGAGATGCCAAATTGACTATTGGTATACCGAAGTGCTGCAGTGTTTGTATAGAGACGCCACTATGTCAGTCCGGATTGGGTCTGGGAGTACGAATCCCATTCCATTGCAAAAAGGTGTCAGACAAGGGGACGTAATTTCCCCGAAGCTGTTCACCGCTGCATTGGAGGACATATTCAAGCTCTTGGATTGGTCTGGACCAGGCATCAACATCAATGACGAATACATCACTCACCTTGGATTTGCCGACGATATCGTGGTCATGGCAGAGTCACTGGAGGACCTTGGTACAATGCTCAAGGATCTCAGCAGATTTTCCCAACAAGTAGGTGTCAGAATGAACATGGACAAAACCAAAGTAATGTTCGATGCCCATGTCATTCAAGTACCGGTTACTATTGGCGATGCGATCCTCGAAGTTGTCGACCACTATGTTTACCTAGGACAAACAGTCCAGCTAGGTAGAGCCAACTTCGAGAAAGAGATAAACCGACGGATTCAACTCGGTTGGGCAGCGTTCGGGAAACTAAGGGAAATCTTCTTGTCCAAAATCCCACAGTGCCTTAAGTCTAAGGCCTATGACCAATGTGTGTTACCAGTGATGACATATGGAGCTGAGACGTGGTCTCTAAATGTTGGCCTCATAACGAAGCTCAAGGTGGCTCAGTGTGCTATGGAACGGGCTATGCTCGGAATATCTCTGCGACATAAGATCCGCAATACGGAGATTCGCAAGAGATCTGGCGTGACCGACATAGCCCGTAAGGTTAGCACGCTGAAGTGGAGATGGGCTGGCCACATCGCTCGACGAACCGATCACCACTGGGGTAGAAAGGTTCTCGAGTGGCGACCACGAACTGGTCGACGCGGAGTAGGCCGTCCCCGACCAGGTGGACAGACGACCTTGTGAAATCCGCGGGAGGCCGATGGATGCAGGTTGCACAGGACCGGCAGTTGTGGCGCACTATGGGGGAGGCCTACGTCCAGCAGTGGACTTCTAAAGGCTGATGATGATGATGTTTATTCCTGAGTTTTAATCCGTGTAAAAAGTCATTGGTGTACCTACTCGTATTTTCGTGATTCGAGTACAAGTATACATACAGACAAATATTCTAAAAACTATTGTATTGGTATATCTCCATAGTCTCCTCCTATCACAATTTTATTATATAAGTAACATACAACTGATATAAGCTTCACCAATTCTTGATAAAATTACATAATACATTCTGTTAAACATAATCTATTTTTACTTTTATCATACTGTTTTAATTCAAATTTTAAACATAAAATAATGTATCATTAAAACGAAAAATCATCTATCCAGTTACAAGCTAAATATCTATATACCATAGCGAGAAATCCTCAAGCTCCCGTACATCTAAATTACAAGATATGATGCATCGTGAAGGGAGAGCGGAAGACGGCGATTAAATCACCGACGGTGGCGCCCTCTAGCACTGCGGAAGGAAACACCCGCCAAATTAGTACTGTACAGTACTGATCTGACTGCGGGAGCAGACAGACGTCTTGATGTTTGCCCCCATTAAGATGAACGCTTTGAACTCGTTCTATGGATATGTATATTATTATATCCACCTCATCATTACAGACCGAGGGTATATTTATATTGTAAATCAACTAAGGGTTCTAACCCCTTAGATAATTAATAATAATCATTATAATTTTATCAACTTTGGAAGATCCACTGTTGATCTTCCAAAGTAGATAAAATTATCTTCTTTGGTAGAGCTGTGCAGTTCGCTGCATTAACGGGCCGGTTTCAACCGGTAAAAAACCACGACTTCTCAGAATAGCAACGTAACAGGGCACATGTCCTATTTCATTCAGTGAGAGAGGGTATACAGAGCCTCTCCCGTTTACAGGGGTAGTAAAGACCGGCAATGCAACTGTAACACTGTGTTGCAGGTGTCTATTGGCGTGGCAAGTTGCTTACTGTTCACTGCTCATATGCCTACTATCCCACAAAAAAGGAACAGAATTTTTATAAGTGACGGTCATAGGCATTTTTGTCTCATTTCCTAGCGTATTTTCATGTTTGTATTACATAAAATGCGCCTAGTGCGACGAGCGCCTAGTGCGGGCCTTAAATTCCCTATATGAGAATTCAGGATCCTGTATCAGAGTAAATGGTGCGCACTTGGACTGGTTTAATATCTATAAACGTGTCAGATAGGGATGTGTTGCGTCACCATGGCTTTTCAATCTTTTTATGGACAGTTGTTTGACAAATATGAAAGAGACTGCGTGTGGTTTAAGCATGGAAGGGTTACGTGTCAAGTGTCTTCTGTACGCCGATGACCAGGTGCCACTTGCTTCGTCGGTGTCAGAATTACAAGACATGCTAATATTAGTGAATGGGTTAGTGAATGGTTTAGAAAAAAAGGTAAGCAAAACGAAAATTTAAAAACAAATGTAAATTGTGATCTTGTATTGATAATCCAAAATGTAATGAATAAATAAATGATTGATTGATGGACGAAAGTTATGGTCGTGGCGAGAGAGAAAGAGGTCACAATGTGTTATATGTTTTTGAATGGCGAGAAATTGGAGCAAATGAATGAGTTTGTATAATAATAATTGGGAAGTGTGTTTACCAGAGACGGAAAGTGTGAGGAAGATATTGAAAGGAGAGTGACTGCTGGTAACAGAGTCAATGGTGCATTGCATGCCCTGATGCGTAGTCAGGCTGTTTCTGAAAAGGCACGATTGATGATTCACAGTGGTTTGTTGGTACCAACTCTGACATATGGGAGTGAGTATTGGGCGTGACAGGCAAAACATGAAAGTAAGGTGAATGCAGTGGAAATGCGTTCTCTAAGAAGTATGTGTGGAGTCACCCTTGCGGATCGAATGAAAAATAGCGTGATAAGGGAGAAATGCAAGTAGAAGGATGATGTGGTGACCCAGGTGGAGAGAAGTATGTTAAGATGGTTTGGTCATGTTGCAAGAATGAATGAAAGCCGACTGACTAAAAGAGTATTTGAAGCGAATGTGAGTGGCAAGGTCGGGATCGAGAGACCAAGACGGGACTACCACGACCAAATAAATGGTCTGTTTAAGAAAGGCAAAATGCGTAGTACCCGAAACCGGCGCGAGTGCATGATGAGATGTATGACTGTAAATGAAGCGAAAGAGGTGTGTCAGGATCGTAGCTCGTGGAAAGCCAAAGTCTCTGCCTACCCCTATGGTATACAGGCGTGAGTTTATGTATGTATGTATGTATTACATAAAATAAGGAATTCTTTTGAACAGATAAATAAACAAATTAGGGCACATTATTGGCCAAGAAGCCGGAGTGAGTCAGGTCAAATTGTTTTTGTTGTACGAGTAGTTGGGGTCAGTTTCTCGATAGATGGAGTGAAATAAAACTTAATAAATCTGTAGAAATGAATCAAGTGAGAAAATTCTCGTCTCTATAGAACACGAAAAGTTAATATGAATAATTATTTTTTTACTTTTTCACATTAAAGTCATTCACACAAACAAACATAAGAGTCATTTATTATTTCTGTCTCTATATAAGTACTTAAACCTGGTCTGGATTATCAAATCATTGGAGTGATTCCATAATATCGTTTATAATCCATTATAATCTATTGCTTGTAAAATAAGTCATGCTGCACGAAAGGACTGGCTTTACAGGTAAAATACCTCGACCTCTTGTTAAGTGGCTCATGCCATGTTTTTTAGTGAGAGAGGTATCCAGAGGCCCTTTTCTCTCCCCTACTGGTCGCCTATCCCATAAACAAGATGATGATGACAGATTCACAGGCATCTACTACTACTATTTTGTTGACCACTACCTGTAAAGTACTTAACAAACTTCACAGAATTAACCACTCTAGTAACTAATGGTCCCTTACAAACCAAAGGGTTCTGTATCTAAATAAAGTCTTGTACAACATTCCGAGCGGCTTACTGCATAATTCTCTTGTTTGTGAACACAAAACCACCATTCATTGCTGTTTTTGTATGTAATAAGTAAGCTATTTATACGCAGAATGTACTCAATGTAAAGGCAAAAATAATTAACTGATAAGATGTATGTATGGAGAAAAAAAAATGCTATTCATAAAATCAATGAAGATTTTGCTTCATCACAATGTTAGAATAAAGATAAAGGAAGTACGGAGGTTGAGTTTGTTAAATGGATACTTAACTTCAGATGCGCATAAGACCAGATGTAAACAATTTTTTATGACCTAAGTTTTAATGAAAATAATTTCGGTGGCCTAATGTGCCTAATGGCCTAAAACACAATCATTTTAATATTAAGAAGTCTCGTATTCATATCCGCGTGTACAGGAATAGCTTTTCAGTAGCTGTGTGTAGGTATATACCTACACACAGGTTTATGTTTTATATATGATATAGTTATAACTATAATATAATAAAACAATAATAAATATTGGATTTTTTCAAATTTCTTTATGTAGTGGAAACTGTATGAAAATCTGTTAAATAATTTACGCGGGCAACTCCAGCTGGACTGATAAAATTACATGATTTTTCAGAAAATTAAAATGGTTTCAAATGGCTTAAACCGCGAGATGAATACACAGGCTCTTCCTTCCTAAAGGCTGGGAAAGCAGCTTTTATCCACTGACCCACGGCATTAATCACTTACCACCAGGTGACCCGCTTGCCTGTTTGCACCTATCACCACAATAAAACTATGGAAAATAAAATGGAATTTTCACTTTCAAGATTGGTACAAATCTAATGTCAACGCTGCCAAAACCCGACTAGCCGTTTAGGCAATAGAACATGACAAATAAACATACAATAGATAGTTATACTGACGTTGGGTAAGGACAGGTAGGTTGAGACAGAGGAAAAGAATTAAATCTGTCCCTAAATTGAGTTTTTTTTTTACAATAGTGACAGTGAAAGGAGATTTGGGGCAGTTAAAACTCTTTTTTTTCTGAGTAAGTCGGTAGTTATTAGTTTTGTGTGTTCAAATTATTAGTTATGTCCAAGATTAGCATATTATTCATAATAATAAAAAATTGCTAATCCAAGACTAAACCTCTTTTGTATTCGTTGATCCCTGACTAGTGTTCGTTCGTTGACAAAATTCAGCCAACTGTAAAACATTTTGATGAAGTTGATATTTACACAGCACTGTCTACTTATAGATTTTTGAAACATTTAATAGATAGTTAGATATAGATACGACGATAGAAAAATGAGAGTTCGAACAAGAGTGGTTCTGACAAGGTAAGAAAAGAAAAGAGGCTTCGAAGATGTAGAAAGAATTGGAGGTTAAGTAATCAAGACGCAGTTAAAAGTGCAAAAGAAGAAGAACGAAGGAGTTGAAAAAGGGTGATAAAAACCTGCGTGTTTTCTTTTTCCGAAAGTTATATCAAAGAAAGGAGTCAAAAGTACTTACAACAGTGGTAGAGCCAAGCAGTTCGCTGCATGAATGGGCCGGCTCGACCGGTGAAATAGCACGACCTCTCAGAAGACCGACGTAAAGTGACTCATGCCACGTTTCGTTCGGTGAGAGAGGTACCCGGAGGCCCACCCCCCTCCCCCGTCCTTTCCTATCCCCTATCCCTTAAAGGTCGGCAACGCTACAATAACACTATATGTGTTGCTGGTGTCCATGGGCGGCGTTGATTGCTTACCATCAGGTGACACGCCTGCTCGTTTGCCCTCCTATCCCATAAAAAAAAACATGTAAGTAGGTACTAGGTACTTATTAATTGTTTATTTCAATTACCAATTACCAAAGTCTCTATAAAACAAACAATAGCTTCGGATACATTGTTCACGAGCTTAAATCTGAGCATTGTCCTTAAGAGAGTATAATACCTAAATATCTAATGATTATCGAAAAAAATCTTTGGAAATCAAAGTACTTGTGTTCAATTTATTAATTTAGACCGATCCTTCTAGATCCGTTGATTAACAAAAACTAATCAAAACTTAATGTATAATTAAGTAGTACCATAAAAAACAACGACATCAATTCACGCCCAAAGTCGTCTGCGAGGTAGACAGAAATAACTAGTTGCCATTAGACATGATTTTTACACAGTAAAAGTAAAAAAAAGTGAATGAGTCACTTTTTTTACTTTCATAACATAACTTCACGCCTTTTTCTACCCGAAGTAATACAGTAGGCAGTGGCTGTTAAGCCTCGTCTCGCCGTTATGTTTACGTCCCAAATAGAATAGGTGGCGAACCTACTGCTTTACGGGGCACAAAGTTTTCAGTCATCGATATTATCACACATAACTTCCGAAAATAATTTCAAAAAGTCATTGGTGTGAGCAAGGATTCGAACCCACAATCCGACCACTGGACCACCGAGACATAAATTACTTTCACAACTCTTAATATATTCACTAATGAACTTTCAAGGCTTGTAAAGCCTCTTTTCCATAAAACCGGGAATGGTGTTCTTCCACGACTCCTACCTACTCCCACTTATGCTATATATATCTGCTTGATTATTCTCGAATCCTTCCTTACTTTACACTGTCATTTCTAAAAATACCATAAGCACAATGGATATGTTTTAACAGTTCAGTTAATAAAATATAGAGTCGACTCTACTATCGGGGAACTCCCTTCGATAGCATTTGCTGCGAACAAAATTACGAACACAATAAGTTATTAAATATTGTTTTTTTGTTACTTTTAACACAGTATTATAATTATAGAGTATAAAGAGCTTTGACGATATAACGATACTTTTGTAACAAATAATACAAAAACTTACAATGTAATCTGTTCATCACAAATAACTTAACTGGCCCACCAATCCCGACTTCAAGGCGGGGCGAGGAGCTGAGATGGGGTGATACCGATTATCTGGTGAGTGAAAGAGACAAACATACGAATAAAGCTACGTCCATCGGGCAGGCGTTATTGCCGAAAGCTTTCCCCGACTCTACAATTTGTCAGTTCAAGTTTGCAATTTGATGGATAGAGGTGCCGATCTATTATGTTCAACTTATTTACGCAAAAACTCTACTTAATTCAGTGATAAATTAAATATAATTTATGAGTTTGATATTTATAAATATATTTATATGAATATATATTTAATATTAGTTTTTTTTTTGTTAATAAATTAATTGAGACTTCTGTTTTCCGAAAAACAATTGGATTTTTAATAAAGTGCTAGTGTTTGTGATATTAAAATGTCTGAAGCTGGTCGTCGTGGAGCTGCTTATACCATTGATAATATATTAGGACACACCGATAGACAGACAGGTATGTATATAATATTACTATAGCTGCCTAAACAAATAAATAATAATAATAATAATTACCTACATATTGTTGAAAAACTTCTCGAAAAAATAAATGTTAATAAAATGCTTTATAAAAAATATATCTATTTATTATCTTATCTAGTTATACATTAAAAAAAAATTACAGTATGCTAAGAACTTTTTACAGATTTGCGTTCGCGGCTTTACTTATATAATTAACGGTTTCTTTCGGATGACGATTATTAGGTTTATTAAGTTTATAAAAGTGACATTTCGGCAGATTTTTTTTCTGTGTTTTTATGTGCGTAAGTTACTATACTTTGTCATATTTGTCTTGCTGAATGAAATATTTGGTTCTTTACTGTAGTAGATGGTATGGTTTTGGTAGACCAAAACCATACTCTCAGCTCACTGGATGAGAGTGATCACTGGACAGATCACTGGACCACCTAGAGGTGGTCCAGTGATCGAGCACCGCTTCAGAATCAAGAGGTCGCGGGTCCGAATCGTGGCTCACACCAATGACTTTTCGATATTGTTTTCGGAGGTTATGTGTGAAAAATATCGATGACTTTAAACTTTGTGCCCGCTATGGCAATAGGTTCGCCACCTATTCCATTTGGGACGTAAACATAACGGCGAGACGAGGCCTACACCTTCGAGTAGAAAAGGCGTGAAGTTATGTTATGTTGTTTTAGAGTAGATATTTTGCTGATTACTATAAATCGGGTGGCTACTATCTGACGGTCCTCCATAATTATTAGTAAAACCTTAAGAAAACAATTTATGTCCAAAAGACATATTGTTAAACACCTGGATGGAAACTCGGGACCTATGAAATAGATGTCTGAACAGAATGCTGTAATATATGTCTCTATTCAGGAGTGGAATAAAAAATTAGTTGTTGAGATCACCAGAGTGAAATAAAATACCCTCAAAAATGAGAGTAGAGTTTCAAACTTTCATAAGTGATTTGATTTAAATTATTTCTTTAGTACTTAATTTACTCACTTTTAATCTCACCTCAAAAACTCTTTGCTAAATTAATTCTTAAATACATGCTTTTAATTCTTCTAGTAAAATAGGCATGATATTAGATATATTTTGTTATTTTTTTTACAAAAACCACACTAAGGCATCCATACTTTTATAATGAGAATACTTATATTATAATTTATAACATAAAAAACACACTTTCGCAACCCATAACAACAAATATACTTAATAAAACTAATTAAAAAATTAACTTCTGTCGGAATGTACTAATGAACATTAATTTATGTACCAATACATTTAATGAAATTGTAGGAAAATTAAAACAGCACATACATTAAATATTTTTTCTAGAATACTTTTGACATGATCTACAATTGGTATCAAACAAAAAAAAAATGAGTTATTGGAAATTTTGGCTGTTTGTCTGTATGTTTGTAAAGGATAATTTCTAAAAGTACCTACTGCATGCTTACATTGCCAATTTCTCATGAATATTTCCATGAGGTCAGGTCATTACATAGACTAAATATTATCACGCTATCACTAATTGGAGGTCAACAATGAACCCTTATATCTAAGAAGGAGGTACGAAATGCGTGGAGTCAGCTAAAATCAAATAATTACTAACTGAGCCGGCGTAGACATTTTTTCATAATCAGTAGGTAGGTGGCGCTCTATTTGCAAACATATAATATTCCCACCCTACTAGTTTAGTGAAACCATATTACCTTCTTCAATAATCTTTCGTCTATCTATTGCTTGCCTTTCCGAGATTTAATGCAATAAAAGAGATAATAAACTTAGATTTCTTTCTATATAATATGTATTTAATATGGATTTTATCGAGTTTATTTGAATTCGTTAATTCTGATGCTTTCCAGCTTTCATTTTCTCGAGTATTGAACTAGCGTCAATGTCTATTATTCTTAACAATGGAAGATAAAAATAAATAAATACCATAACATCCAGGTTAATCATTAAATAGTATAAAACAGAGTCACTTTCCGCTGTCTGTCCCCTTATACGCATATCTTTAAAACTACGCAACGGATTTTGATGCGGTTTTTTGAATAGTTAGAGGGTGTCAACGGGGTGGTTTTGATCTATAATTCATGTATAGTGTAGTAAAAAAAGTGATAATTTTCAAGATTTGGAACTTTAATGGCAAACGCTGCCTGAACCCTAAGTGATAATTTAAAACAACGTACTACATTATTATACACCTTTAAAAGGTCTACAAAAAAGTCCCCGAGGGCATATGTCTATCTCTTAGGGATAACCCACAATGACCATTTTTATTTTTTTACTTTTTACGAGAAATAATGGCCTATTTACGAAGCGGTTTTAAACATTACAGTATTAATATACATCCAAATAAGATTGTGCATGTAATATAGATGATCCTGGCTCTTTACAGCATGCAATTTAAACGAATATTTTCGAAGATATTGCAGTATTAACATAGCGGGACAGCAGTTATTACTTTTGATGCGGAACAAAGTATGCCGGGTCAGCTAGTTATAAATATTTTGTTCACGAAAACTTAACTTAACACCTAATATTTTATTTTTATAAGTGAAGCCGGTAAGAAATGGCAAAGCGACAAAATTTTGTACCCGTTTTAAATGTTTTTACCCGAAATTTAAACGGCATTTAAATTTAAATTAATTTAATTTAAAACTTACAACAATATTATGTTATGAAATATTATAGTGATTTGTAAATCATTATCTAATTAACATTCAATTACAAACCTATTCGTTTAGCAAAATCGTACTACTAAAGACAAATTAAACAGATAATTATCTTAGTGAGCAAGCACTTTATTTTATTCATTAAATTATTTATCGATGACTAAGCAAAGTGTTCAATCTTTATAGTCTTATTCCTTCTGGTTAAATATTTTAGTCAAAGATTGGAGAAAACGATGCATTGGGGTAAGAAAAGGTTTTAAATAAGGTAAAGGTTGATACTATCATAGTTTAAATGTTAAGATAAATGTAATTTGGATATGATTTTATGTCGTTTATGCCCAAAAGACATGGCAATTATTGACCCCGATTCAGTTTATTAGTAGCCTTTTGCCAATTTTCATCAACATCTGTTATGAATAAATTTTTGATTAGGACTCGGGATGTTTAAGTCAGAAACACACTATCAAACCACAACACTACTGAGACTGGCCTTTACCAGTACGACGACCTTTCACGTAGTTCTATAGTTTTACTCACGCGCAAAAACTCAGCACTGCCAGAAAAAATTGGTATTTGGGTTCAGTAATTTATTGTATTTTCAGTAATTGGTTGATAATCGTTGGTTATTTTATTGCGATACGCCAATAACTGGCAGGATAAGAGAATATCGCCTTGCGTGGTATGGGCATGTAATAAAGAGGGATGATACACATGTCGCGAGAAGTATGATAAACCTGAATGTAGAAGGTAATAAGAGAAGCGGAAGACCTAAGAAAATATAGAAGGATTATGTGAAAGACTATATGATTAAGAAGGGTTTGGAAGATGTGAATGCTAGGGTAGTCTGGAAAATAATGAATGAGAGAATTAAATCAATTATATATTAATAGTATTGGTGTAATTAAACTTTTTAATTGAGTCTGTTTACAGTGAATCAATTAATATAATTGTATTTAATAGGTAATAATTTAAATTCCTGTAATAAAATTATTGGTAATTTAATTTATTTAAGGCCATTCTGAGTAATATACCATGCTTACATATAATATGGCATCTCTAGAAAATTATTCTACCTCATCTGATTCCGAAGAGTCGAAGTATTTTTGAGATTTGACCTGATAATCCAATCGAGCTAACCCATTGACTAAAAGATGTAGTAAACATTTAAGGATTTTCATTCTACTCCAACAGCACCTAAGGAACTGAAGATTAAGCTACAGGACAGTTTTATCTTACTATTAATACAAGATTCATTCAGAAACTCTCACGTAGTTAAGTAATACAGATCTGTGTACCCAAATTGCAATGCATTTACAATAGTGTCCGACCGAAGCTTCGGCTTCGGCCACCTTCAGCCAAAGATCCATCTTCGGCGAGATCTTCAGCTTCGGCCGTTTTCTGGCGTGAAGCTGAAGGTCCCGCCGAAGGTCCGAAAACAGTCATAATTAAACGAACTGTTACGAAAGAGTGAGTGACACTTTACGCCAAAATTCTTCTTTAGCTGTGGATAATATTGAATAAAATTATTAAATTACTAAGAGTTTATAAACCTTCGGTTTCGGCTTCGACCGAAGGTTGTGGAGATTGCCGATTAATCGGCTTCGACTAAAATTAGACCTTCGGTCGGACACTAATTTACAATAACAGAACAGCTTCTATACTCGCCGCGACACTACACACTTGCTATTCCTATCATTCTAAAGATTGTAACAAAGTAGTATAGTGTGGAGTTGCCTTTGTTGGCGGAAGGAGATGAGGGCGCAATAAAAGTTGAGGGATGATGTACTGAGACGTGAGAAGTGATAAGATGATATGATTTGTTCGTAATAAAAGAATGAATGAAACATTTTACTAGCATCTTGTTTTTCTAATTTAACGCTTTTCGTGACATATTTATCTTGAATAAAGATTATCTGCTTATATTTTTAGTCTGTAATGATATTTTATACGTGAAGCCATATGCGTCAGCTATAAGAACTAATAATTACATTGATACAATAGTATTAGTGTAATCCTTACAGGAGCAATCAAGTGCACCGACCGAAAAGAAAAAAAAACTCTCCATGAGGCCATTGTGTAAAATATTATATTGCTTTATGGTTATGTTGTTGTATAGAGAAGTAGCCACGGGGGGTGCTAATAGCTCGGGTAATAATATAAGGGATAATATTAATATTTTGGGTGTAACAATATTAAAATAACAAATATTATTCAATATTTTGCTTCAGTTGAAAATCGATTTATTTGACTATTCGATTTAAATAAACGGCAAAAGTTGAAAACCAGAGACGATAAAAAAATTAAGCAGTATGCCTTTCTATTTTACCGCGGTTAACTATTAATATTTTAAAAATATTTTTTTGAAGTTTATCTCACTCCAGATTTTGTTAAATGTGAAGTTATTCAATAACCAAATATTTATTATTGTATTATTTATATATTTTTATTGTGTCCAAGTTATTAACTTAATTTTAATTATCAATAACCCAGATAATTACATCCTATTAATATAAGGGATATTATTAATATTTGTGTGTTACAATAATAAAATATAAGAAACTCTTGCCTCTTGCAGAAGGTGATGTCAGGAGCCTTAAACACCTTATGAAATTTGTCACACTTTTTTTTGTTTTAATTTTAGCGAACGCAAACCGCGTTCGCTAAAATTAAAACAAAAAAAAGAACAAGAAAATTGCTGATATAGGCAGAAATCGATATATATATCGATATATTATATATATAATGTCGTTAAGTCGTTGTGTGTGTATACTCATGGTGATCTGCATTGAATTTTCACAACGAGGACTGAAGTACCAATTTGGCCGGATTATATTGAACGTACGCAATTGATTCACCTCTTTGTACATACGTGAAATGTTATTTTTACATGCACCGTAAATGTTAATTTGATATTTATTTTAAAACAACAACCAAAGAACTGAATTTGAATTTTGAATTTGACATTTCGAATTTGGCGGGAACAAACTAACAACAGATAAATTACGTACCTATTCGTTTTTTTATTACATTCAATTAAGTGTAACCTGATTAGTGAAACCTCTGTGTCGTTATTGCGATATTTTTTTTACGGAATATATTTAAATATTGCAAATTGAAACCAGTGTTAAATCTTTGATACTACTGTCTGCCTGTTGTCACACTCCCCTTATAAAACTGTGATTACCTTTATGAACGTTACAAAGTAGAATATAATGAACATCTTTATAATCTCTGTGTAAGTTCATCGTATTGTGTACCGAATGTATCAAATCTATTATAAAAATAGTATTAGTAAAAATAAATACTGAACCATTCGATGTTAAGTGCTGAACAATACACGTGTTTTGTTATACATCAAATTGAAATGAGGGTTAGAGTTCACGGCGATATGTCAAAATGAAGCTTATTAGTTTAGTAATAAAGTTGTTATTTTTTGTGTGTACTCTAGTTGTTAGTTTGTAGGGTAGTTGGATATTTTGGCTAGTCCGGAACGGGAGCCGGATTAGCAGATCGATGTGCCGTCAATCAAAATGTTGAGCGGTGGGAAAGTGACTTAGTTAAATGCTTGAGTTAAATTTAAACAGGGAAAATTGTTTCAGTTATAAATTAGATGCAAATAGTTACAAAATTTAAATTATTTCTTTATATAGGTATAATTAAATAATATTTATTGTGCCCAAGATATTATTATTATATAAATAAAATAATTATATCGTTTACTTCTGCTGGTAATACATACTAGAGTGAACTTTCCGTGCCAGTATAAAATCGTCCTCGTATAATTTATCAACATTTTAATTTTAAGAATAAAGAGCATTTGTCTTGTTCACGTTCGAATTCCTGAAAATATTATTATACTTACAATTATAATGAAACTTGACAATATCTCTCGAGCTGAAACCTATATGTGTATTTAGCCATCTAGCGGCTTCCTAATATTTATAAATATTTCAGAATACGATAAAAAAATATTAAAACCATGACATGCATAAACTGAACGCGGAAAAACTGTCCTCATCTTCTGTCCCTCCAACTAAAACAGTTCTGTATTTTCCATCAGATCGTATCGAGCTGAAGAGTGAGAGTGCTGCTCAGTCGGATTCTGAGCACGAGCATGATCACGACCACGAGCACGCTGAGAACAGCGAGCACAGCCATGATCACACCGAGCATGGTGATCACCTCGAGGCCTTGGATGCGGGGAGACCACGCAAGGTAACTTGTTTGAATTGATGGCCCCTAAAGGGCTTATAAAAGCCTGCATTCATTAAATGCTTATTTCCAGACTTTTCGAATAACATGTTGGTCTCTACTATAAGAGTGGGCAAGGTGGTGGTGGTGGGCTAGACTGGTCTAATACTATATTATACAAAACGTAGAACACCTATCTACGCTTGTTTCCTGGATCTGTCCAAGGCATTTGACTTGGTTTCCTATGATATACTTTGGAGTAAGCTTCAGAGTATAGAAATGCCTATGGAAATTGTAAATATTTTAAAATACTGGTATGGTACCCAGGTCAATATCATACGATGGGCCGGATCATTTTCTGATGCATATAAATTGGAGTGTGGGGTGAGGCAGGGAGGGTTGAGCTCGCCTATTCTCTTTAACCTTTACGTCGACGGATTGATAAGCGAACTTTGTAAATCGCGACTCGGTTGTCACATAGATGGGGTGTGCGTTAACAATATTAATTACGCTGACGACATGGTTTTGTTGAGGGCATCGGTTTGTGGTCTGCGTAGATTGGTAGCTCAATGTGAAAGTTATGCTAAAGTACACGGACTATTGTATAACACTGTAAAAAGTGAAATCATGGTTTTTAAGGCCGGGAACAAATGTCCAGATAACGTACCAGCGATAAACCTATATGGCACGCCATTAAAGAGAACTTACAAGTTTAAATATCTTGGCCATGTACTGACTCCCGACCTTAAGGATGATGAGGACATAGAAAGAGAACGGAGGGCGCTGTCAGTTCGCGCGAATATGCTGGCACGTAGGTTTGCGCGATGTACAGTTGCAGTTAAAGTCTCGCTGTTTCGTGCCTACTGCACATCTTTTTACACGTGCAGCCTGTGGGCTCGGTATACGCGTAAGGCTTACAGCGCACTCCGTGTGCAGTATAACAACGCGTTCAGGGTGCTGGTGGGGCTGCCACGCTTCTGTAGCGCGTCAGGGATGTTCGCTGACGCACACGTGGACTGCTTCCAGTCCACTATGCGTAAGAGGTGTGCTTCCCTGGTGTGCAGGGTGCGGGGCAGCGCTAACAGCATCCTGAGCATGATTGCGAGCCGCCTGGACTGCACATACGTGGGTCATTGCTCAAATATCTCGCATGGTATACCGAGTCGGTGACGCATGTGTGTGCGGAAATAGGTCGGCTGAATAATTTAATTATTATGTATTGTATTTATATCTATATGTATATTGAAATTATGTATTGTAACTATGTATTGTATTGTATTATAACTTCATATGTATTTATGGGCCAGGTTGCCTGAAATAAATGATTATTATTATTATTAGTCCTTAGTCTAATGGTTTGCAAGATTTTAATGTGAATATATATAGCCTCCTCTCCCTTGAAACCGAATTGCCAACATTGGAAATAATTTTTTTAACCGTCTTCGAAAAAAGGAGGAGGTTCTCAATTCGTCTGTATGTATCTATATATTTTTTTTATGTCTGTTTACCGATATTTTCGTCAATTATGGACCGAATTCAAAAATTTTTTTTTGAACGATAATGTTTACTTTTGAGATGGTCCCATTTTCACCAGGTCAGGATCTGATGATAGAAACCAGGAGAAATCGAAGGCAACCTCCGAAAATTGTATGCGAGTATGGTATTTTTGTTACGTGATAGTAATGTCTTAGAGATATTCTTTATGGTGTCAACATTTAATGCTACTGTGCTGATGAAGAAGCCACCGAACTCCTCAACGGTTAGGAGTTTGAAGACAGCACTGCAATTTTTCGATATAAACTTGGTAGCATGTAGGGCTAACGTGTTGTTTGTGAGGTATACTTGAATATACGTCTGATGCTGCTGTGCTGATGAAGAAGCCACAGAACTCCTTAATGGTTAGGAGTTTGGAGACAGCACAGCAGTTAGTCGATGGAAACTGTTTAATGGTGTATAGGACTAACGTGTCGTTTGGGAGATAAGCTTAAATCCATATGAAATGCCCGGTTTAGCGATAGGTACCTATTCCATTTGGGGCGTAAACATAACGGTGAGACGAGGCTTAATAGCCGCTGCCTACACCTTCGGATAACAAAAGGCATAAAGTTATGTTATATTAATTTTTTATTTGATTTAAAAATCGCCACAATTTGACTATATAAATTATTACCTTAATCTGGCAATTGGCAAAATGTTCAAAGAGCTCTCCAATCGATCTGTATCTTTTGTGCAAGCAGGTACGTCGCAGCCGCACAACCTTCACCACATACCAGCTACACGAATTGGAGAGAGCCTTCGACAAGACGCAGTACCCCGATGTGTTCACCAGAGAGGAGCTGGCAATGCGACTGGATCTGAGCGAGGCAAGAGTCCAGGTCAGTAAATATCGCTGCGCAGTACAGCTGTATTCGCTCAGGTAGTGTCTATTAGTCCTGAGTTATATAGTATTAAGCAGTTGCGGTTACATTATCTCTCGTCGACATTTATTTGATGGATTTTTGAGTGATTAGAGTTACTTGAAAGATTTAATAAAATTTGCTTTTAGTCTTATTTAAAAGTGTACTTATAAATTTGTCTAAAAGTAGTTAAGGTTACAGCACAAATGAACTAATCGTTTTATTATCACTGGAAGCCACGCATGAATAGGACGGCTCGACTATTGAAATACTACAATCTCTCAGAATATGGACGTAAAGTTGTACATGTCGCGTTTCGTTTGGTGAGACAATTCTCAGGCCCACCCCCTTCCCCTATGCCATCCCACTCTCTTAAAGGTTAGCAACGCAACTGTAACACTATTAGTGTTGCAGATGTTTACGGGCGGCGGTAGTTGCTTATCATCAGATGACCTGTTTACTTGTTTGCCCCCTGCTGCATAAAAGTCAATACGGGCATTTAAAGTAAATTCATTTTTTCTAAATAATACAAGCTTTATAATTGATATTCTTACAAAGTCCTATTTTGATTCCCGCCAAATTGTTGATTTATCTACTGAAATTCTACTGGCAGATATTAATTTTACAATTATTAATTACAGTAAAATGTGTAATTTAATATTCCCCGTTACATAAAACCGCAACGCTAGTGGAGTTGATTATTACAAATTATCTCTCGTCTAGATATAGTTGTGTTCAAGTAGGTGTTAATTAAAATGACTAAATTATGTACTCTCCTTTTAATTAATATTAATATCAAATAATGTAATAAATTTAAATTGAAATGTATTATATCTATTTTTGGATATATTTTGTAAGCTATAAGTTTGTTTTTCTATCTTGCTTGGCAAATTAAAACATAACATTACTAGTTGACCCAGCGAACTTTATTACGCCTCGGAAGCAATAAGAACAAATAAAAATGATCATTGTGGGTTATCCCTAACTTTTTGTGGACGTTCTGGAGATGTTTAATAATGTTGCTTACTGTTTTGATTTATCACTTACGGAGCAGACAGCGTTAGCAATTAAAGTGCTAAACCTCGAATATTATAATTTTAATTTCTTCATTAAAGATGAATTATACATTTAAACCACCCTGTCGACAACCTCTATCTATTAAAAACTACATCAAAATCCGTTGCGTAGTTTGAAAGATCCAAGCATATAAGGGGACAGACATCGGAAAGCGCTTTTGTTTTATACTATGTAATGATGATGATTGTCTATAGACATATATATCTGACACCTAATACACACTATATACACAATAGATATAAGAGTAATAGATCGGCAATAGTAACTCTAACAACCAGACCAGAAATGGGTTGTTGATGTGTGAGTGACTTATCAATGCGTGCGTAAAAGGTGCTTCCAAGTGTCAACTTTTACATAATTATTGTGCATGTGTTGAATTAAAAACATCCTGAGAATCGCTTACTCGCGGTCTCGCTGTCAGTGATGATTATTAGTACATTTTTACTGACATGTGCCATCTACTATAGTCTATGCTAAATCTATGATATACACCAATAGTTGCCACTTTGATCACTAGACAACGTAGTGTAATTAAAATTAGTTCAATTCTGATCGCGACACAATGTGCGGCAAATTGGGCATGTGAGCTCCTCCCAGTTTTGCCGCAAGCACATGATGGCAGATTGTATAGAAATACGTCAGTTATATGGAATATATGTTTTATGTATAATGTTAATATTAATATCCAGTGGTCTAGCATACCGCTTCTGTTTTAAGAAGTCGAATACTCTCTTGGAATTCCATTCTAAAGTTATGTGTGATAAATATCGATGACTGACAAAAGATTGTGCCCAGTGTATGGCAATACTACTATACTATACTATTTATACCATTTTGGAGGTGAAAGTTAGACGATTTAAACATTAATAGCCTCTATAAATAATATAATAATATTAACAATATAAATTAATTACATTATTTACAATATATACAATTAAAAAACTAACTGAAATCAAATTTCTCCGCATCTCGGTCTACTGGCAGAGTGCCCAGAAGACTGGCCGCATTGCCACGCTGAATGGCAATGCTAATCCTCTGTGCGAAGAATAGACCAGCCCTCTGGTCAACAATATTGATATAAAAACACATAGACTCTATAAATGGCCAAAACTTTTTCTCATAACTTACTATATAATAATAATTGTTCCCTTTGTCTCCAGGTTAATTTATTAACCTAAAGAGTCTTGGATCTTGCCGCAGATTAATTGGGAAAATTTCTAATTTTCTGAATTCTACCTGAAATAATTAATGATTTATTATAAAAGTATTTTTTTTATAATCTACTTTTATAAATAAAATAGATGGCACTGTTACAAATTGTATTCATTCATAATTATTGTTGTTATACAAAACTGGCATAATCCCATTATTGTGTTGCATTCATCTGGCACTTGGCAGCACAATGTGCGCTAATTCTCGCCTCATTATGTTCTCGTGGCGAGCCGTTAATGTTTGCAGCCTCGTCTCCAGCACCAACCGCCAACTATGGCTGCTAATTGTCACCGATATTGTAATCAGACTTCTTTGAAAGAATCGTTTTATGCTGGTTTTTGTTTTAGCGCTACCTTCATTTTATAATTCTTTCTCACTAAACGACTCATGAACTGTTTTCTTTTTTTTCAAATACAACAAAAAGTTTATTCTTAAGTCGTCACAATCTGCTAAAAGCCTATAAAAACATCACTGCCGGAAAAAAATTATTGTAGCCTAGAACTTTTAATTTCTATATTATGATTTTTTTCAGCAACAAATTATACCAAAGGACAATGAGACAAAGTATTGAAAAAAATTTTTTCTAGTAGTTTAAGGCTTCACTTGACTTCCAATACCTTATTTAATTTTTTTTTTATGGGACAAGAGGGCAAACGAGCAGGCGTGTCATCTGATGGTAAGCAACTAACGCCGCCCATGGACACCTGCAACACAAATAGTTGCGTTGCCGACCTTTAAGGGATAGGGGATATGAAAGGATGGGGAAGGGGAGTGGGCCTCCGGGTACCTCTCTCACCGAACGAAACGCGGCATGAGGCACTTTACGTCGGTCTTCTAAGAGGTCGTAGTATTTCACCATTCATGCACCTTATTTAAGTTCTCTCTTTTTTTCTCTAATATGTACTCGGTAATTCAGATCCCTGTAATCAATTGTTGCAGGCAATTGAAATTTTGCTTGTTCCACTTGAATGTGGTGCCTTTTATAAGAGTGAAAACCACACTAATACTCGAGTGTATATAATTTGGCCATCAGTAAATAAATGACGTCTGAACACCTTGGGATCTTAGTCTACAGCGGTACTGAAATCAACCTATTCGAAATTATATTTTGGGTATAAATAAAACAAAAGCGGTAATGTTAATTACACATGGTGGGTGAATGAATACCTCTAATGAGGTACTGCAGTACTCATATTTAAGTACTATGCCACTCGACAAGTGACGCTCGATTATCTGATTGTGTTGCCATCAAATGACATTTCTACCATTTTAGCAATTCTTGCAGCAGGTAGGTACCTAATCGGTAACAATTCAAAAATTGAGATGATTTTTTATGTGGAATTTAGTTTACTACATTAAATTCGTATCTTAACAAGTTTTTTTTATGATAATCTAAACTTGAAACAAATCTATACTTATATTATAAAGCGGAAGAGTTTGTTTGTTTGTTTGTTTGTTTGTTTGAACGCGCTAATCTCAGAAACCACCAGTCCGATTTCAAAATCTGGGGGTACCAGTTGCCACAACACTGGAGAATCCCCCCTTGAGCGTCCACGGTTTGGTATCCAACAAGGCGTGGACGCTCAAGCTGCCCCTCGTAGTCTGGGGAGGGCAAATTCTCGCTCTGCACATAAAACTGCCCGGGGCAAACGCAAGGGCAAGGACATCACGGCACCCCCTACCACGCTAAATGTGGATTTTTGTAACATCAGGGGTATGCGCACAAACCTTCTTGCCGTCCACCACCACCTTGAGACGACAAAGCCGGCCTTACTGTTCCTTACGGAGACGCAGATATCTTCTCCGGCGGACACTACGGATCTCTCATACCCTGGGTACAAACTGGAGCATTCCTTTGTACCACGGGCTGGGGTTTGTGTGTATGTCCGGGAGGATATCTCTGCTCAGCGCCTCGGCAGTCTTGAAGGAAGGGACCTATCGACCCTCTGGCTGCGTATAGACTGCGGTGACCACCCTCGCATCTACGCATGCCTTTATAGGTCCCACAGCGGCAACACCGACACAGACCGACTCATGGATCACGTACAAATGGCTGCAGATTCTGTACTTCGACAGGTGCCATCTGCGGAGATCGTGATACTCGGCGATTTTAATGCACATCACGCCGAATGGCTTGGATCGCGCTCCACCGATCACGCTGGTAAATCTGTCCATGACTTTGCTTTAGCATTTGATCTGACGCAACTGGTTACTGTGCCCACGCGCATCCCAGATGTGGACGATCATTTACCTTCCCTGTTGGACCTTCTGCTGACCTCCCATCCTGACGGATATGTGATCTCTGTAGACGCCCCTTTGGGCTCTTCGGATCACTGTCTGATAAAGAGTACGGTGCCACTCACGTGCCCACTTCGACCGCATGTTGCGAGTCGCCGCCGTGTGTGGCATTACAGGTCGGCGGACTGGGATGGAATGCGGAATTTTTTCGCATCCTACCCATGGGGTCGGGTTTGCTTCTCACCGGAGGATCCTGACGTCGTTGCCGATTCTGTCACTGATGTGGTTCTGCAGGGGATGGAGCTTTTTGTTCCATCCTCAGTGGTGCGGTTCGGTGGCAGATCCCAGCCCTGGTTTGATCGCTCATGCAAAACGGCATTACGCCTTAAGCATGACTGCTATCAGGCCTGGGCAAAAGCAGCGTCGTCTCGGGATCTAAATACCGGTAATCTTAAGAAGAGGTACAACCACGCCTCCAGGTCCTTCAAAAGAGTTATAGCCATAGCAAAGTCTAAGTACATAGGCGGGATTGGCGAGAAACTAGTTCGCCTTCCCTCGGGAACTCGTGCGTTCTGGTCACTCGCCAAGGCTGTCCTTGGGAATTTCTGCAAGCCATCTCTTCCACCTCTGCAAAGGGAGGACCAGTCATTGGCCCACGACGCTAAAGAAAAAGCCGAACTTCTTGGTACTCTTTTTGCGGCTAATTCGACTCTGGACGATAAGGGGAAAATTCCACCGACCATCCCACGTTGTGACCACGCCATGCCGGAGATCTGTTTCCGGCAAAGTACTGTACGGCGCATACTTTTCTCCCTAGACGTCCACAAGTCGAGTGGGCCTGACGGAATCCCAGCAATCGTGTTGAAGATGTGTGCTCCAGAGTTGGCACCGGTTCTAACGCGTCTCTTTCGGTACTCCTACTCTCTCGGCGCTGTACCAGCATCATGGAAGGTAGCTTTAGTCCACCCGATCCCTAAAAAAGGTGATCGCTCAGATCCGTCCCACTATAGACCCATCGCCATCACCTCCCTATTCTCCAAAACTATGGAAACACTGATCAACCGCCAGCTCCTTAGCTATCTAGAAGAGCACCAGTTGATTAGCGACCGTCAGTA
This sequence comes from Euproctis similis, assembly GCA_905147225.2. Taxonomy (NCBI): domain Eukaryota; kingdom Metazoa; phylum Arthropoda; class Insecta; order Lepidoptera; family Erebidae; genus Euproctis; species Euproctis similis. The sequence goes on from LR990106.1 coordinate 23,380,595, forward strand.
CGGATTCCGTCAAGGTCGCTCAGCTGGTGATCTTTTAGCCTACTTAACCCATCGGTGGGCGGAAGCGGTTGACAGTAAAGGAGAGGCGCTGGCCGTTAGTTTGGACGTGGCGAAGGCCTTCGATCGGGTTTGGCACAAAGCACTTCTCTCGAAGCTTCCATGTTATGGGCTTCCCGAGAAATTATGCGATTGGGTCTCCAGTTTTCTCATGGAAATTGCCCCTTTTTTCCATAAAAAAAAAAAAAAAAAAAAAAAAAAAATTGTCGACAGAAAAGTCCGCGACGCCATATGTCTAACTATTGTAGTTATCGCACAATAAGTACTTTTTTAATTTTTAAAAATAATTAAAATGAGGTCGTTTTAAAAGTTCTTTATTTTGTACCTTGGTATTAACTCTCTTTAAAATAAATTACTTCAATATAAAGATAGATTCAATACCTTTCTAGAACTTTTGAATGATTCAATTCGGACATTTAATTCAAAAGATATCGCAAAATACAAAATGTAAGGAAGGTGCCAAATCGACATCATTTAAATTATAAAAAAATCACTCACTGTGAGTAAGACATAGTGGTAAGAACATGTGGTGACCAGGTTTTTTTGTAAATCGACGAGAATGACCGATTAAAAAAAAGTTTCAAGTAGTAGATACTAAAAAAAAACTAAAGATTGACAAAAAGTTTCTGACAAAGTCCCTGGTATTGCTATTGATTGAAATTGATAATATTTGTTTTGGGATAGGAGGGCAAAGCGTGTCACCTGATGGTAAGCAACCTGCGCCGCCCATGGACACCGGGAACACTTTTAGTGTTACCGTTGCGTTGCCGACCTTTAAGGGAGAAGGATGGGGAAGGGAGGTGGACCTCCGGGTACCTCTCTCACCGAACGAAACGCAGCATGAGCCACTTTACGTCGATCTTCTGAGAGGTGGTGGTATTTCACCGGTTGAGCCGGCCCATTCATGCAGCTAACTGCTTATTATTTTCCTCATATCTAGGTTGTTAGTCGCTAATATCAGCAGCTAAGCAAGTAAGATGTGTAATAATCGTGCCTTATGGCGCTTTGTACTCTCTACCTACCCCGCAAGGGATCTGGCGTGAAGTTATGTATGTATAACTTGAATTGAAAAAAAATAGTGTTAGTTCATTTATGTGGAAAGCTTTGGGGTATTTTATATGATCGCGGCAATAATCTTTTTAGTGAAAAATGTATAAAATATGGCGGTACGAAGTTCGCGCGGCCTGCTAGTAAATAATATATGTATATTACAGTCGCAAAATATATTGTTTGTAAGTACGCCACATCTCGGTCTGCTGGTAAGGTGTGTAGATAACTAGCTGCATTTGCCATTGCTGGCACAACTGACAGTATTGCCAACTCGAATTGGAAATGATTTTTTTAAATATTATAATATATTTTTTAAATTCTGATTCTTTTATATGGCCAACTATCATCACTTCAAGTCAGATCAAGTTATAGAATTTAACTCAAATAATCTGGCAAAACTTGTTGATTCTGTAACAATACGAATTCATCATCACTCGTTCATTTATTTTATTTTCTACATGCAATAATGCGTATTGAATATTACATAAGGTAATAATATATGTATGTATTGATTTTAATATATTTTATATTCACAGTATTTGTGAATCTATAAGTTATTTTCATTTGCGAGTCAGACAAGAGTTCTGCGTAATAAGTACAAATTAGTCATATAATTGAATTAATCTAGGTAATAATCGGAAATGCAACTACAAAACGGTTTAATTAAGGGTGATTTACTGCCGAGTGCCCTTGCGTTACGGCTGAAGCCGCGCAATTTGGTAATTACCGACTCGACTTGTGGCTGTCAGCCGTGTTGGGGGGAGAGAGGTGGTATGACGCGAGAAGGGGGGGCATTTAATATCTGCCACTAGACTCACTTGAAGAATCAGCCACATTATTTCGTACTGTCGTTGAAGAAGATTAAAGGATTGACAGCAGACAAAGATTTGGACATTTTAAGTAACTGCTGTAAGGAACCTTATATTATTTTGTAGAAGCTAAGCCTCTTGACGAAGTTAGTAATAGTACCTACCTTCTCTTCTTCGTACACTGGCTCTTCAAGCGATGACAGTTCTATATATAGGAGATCTATTATCAACTAAAATTTAAATTAATTACAAATATTTATTGCAAATTGATTTTTTGTAAGGCTTTATATTTTTTTTATTAGACAGAGGCGACGTGATAGGGTTAGGAATAGACGAGGGAGCCTATTGTCAAATACAATTAACATAAGTCAGAGTCAAAGAAGCTTTATTTCTGTAGATCTTCACAGACACATAAAAATAGTCAATGTACAAAAAAATAACTTATTGTTTAAAATTAATTTCCTAAACACGAGCGCTTGAGGAAAGTGCCTCCGTGGAACAAGAAAACACGGACGCAATCGCCACAAGCGGCCCGATTCCGAGTGGGAAGTGGGGGCTATCATGAGAAGAATCGGGCAAGAAACTCATGTGCCAAATACACTTTTCAAAACCATTTAAAATTAATGACAATAATATAATAAAATAATATTAATATTATTACATACAAACACATCATCATACATATCACTCTGGAAGGGATTTCTGAAAACTCTTTATTTATACCCTGTAAATGGTTAAAAATATTACTTTTTAAGGTTAAGAACATTACTTTTTAGAAAATTTACATATTTTTTATGGGATAGGAGGGCAAACGAGCAGGCGTGTCACCTGATGGTAAGCAACCAACGCAGCCCATGGACTCCAGCAACACATATAGTATTACTGTTGCGTTGCCGACCTTTAAGGGATAGGGGATGATAGGAAAGGATGGGGAAAGGGGGGTGGGCCTCCGGGTACCTCTCTCACCAAACGAAACGTGGCATGAGCCACTTTACGTTGATCTTCTGAGAGGTGGTGGTATTTCACCCATCGAGCCGGCCCATTCATGCAGCGAACTGCTTGGCTCTACCACTGTTAAAATATATATATAATAATTAATCAAATAATTAATAATAATAATTAATATACATATATCATATTTAATCAAGACAAAAATTTCACAATACAACACTTACACTACTAGCACAGAATTAATATGATTCAGAATTATTATTATTTATAAAGTGAAGTGAAGTGGAGTTATTGGTATCTGAAGTACCAGCACGCCGGGGTTGCCGCCAGTGCATCTTATATCACACTCAACAACTGCAAATTGCTTCATAATCCACTTCATAGATGGCGTTTGCCGACAAAAGACCCCTAATTATTGTTTAATGAATTTTAAACTTAATATCAAACCTCATAAGGTCTGAACTGTGTTGGATGACTGGTATTTCAGAACGAAATCAAGGCGGTAGTAAATAAAATGTGTAGTGATTGCTCTTGGTAATCGACACGCGGTCTCCTATTCATCATGAGAACACTTGATAGGCAGTCGTGGAATTAAATCTATGTTTAATTGATGCATTTTGTACGACAAGTGGCATAAAATGGAACTAGAGGCGTAAGGGCACTGGTTAGGGTTGTCAACTGGACTCGCTAGAATATTAATGATACATACTTTTTTGTATTTTAAATTTAAAAATTGATTTGATTTTTTTTATTTAAATAACATTTCTGTAACAAATGTAATCGCGGTAAATCAAACAAAAATTGTTTTGTTGCATAATTATTGTACAAGTAGCCCACTAATAATAGTCTATTTATTTGTAGGTTTAAGTCATAACTTGAGGAAATATTCGACAAATTTTTAAAGTGAGATTATTTATGTATGTATTTCTATATATATTTATAAATACTGATGTACCTATACTATTCTTATACTTTGTACCAAATTTATAGAAATTTTTGATCAGAACCTATTCAGCAGTTTTGGCCGGGATAGAGTAAAAGATGTGACAAAGGTCACACCTTTTTATTAAAGGAATAAAATAAAAAACAAATTCGTAATGTCTATATCTCACATATATAATAAGATTAGAGCAATTTGCAGAAACGCTCTGGTATTTAGTCCCCCATAATTGTAGTCAGCCCGGCAAGTCCATTGTGCGAATGCAGCGAGTAAGTAAAATGGTCTCATTTGAAAATTATGAAATTATACCAATTTTTTTCTTGGCTTGGCTACAATGTCTTTTTATTAGCGCAATGCGACTCGACTAGCTCAATTTGTTTTTGCTCTCGCAACGTTTCGAAGCGAATATGAACTTTAATACGTTGTAACAAAAGTCTTTGTTCGCATATCGACTTATAGGAATGGAAACCACGTATGCGTAATTGCTTTTCATTACGGGCCCATTGTAGTCGAGAGGTGCGGACAAGTCGGGGGTGAGAATGGTAAAAAGGGAGGTGGGGGGAGGATGCAAATTGCCAACAATTACACAATAAAAAAATTTTAAAATCGGCCACTGGTCCCAGTCAGAACCAATTATATGAGAGAGAGAATTATTGAATACGCTAGAGTCTATACTATTTTATCTGAATTTGTTCATTTGCATGTGCCTTTCCTGTTGCAAATTTTTATTTCGAATCAGACATTGGTAAAATGCTTATTTTAATATATATAAGCTTAATTTGAATCATAAAACATTGAATCATCATCATCATCACAACAATTTTATCATCATCTATTTTTTTCTAACCTTTTTCTTTGTTTTTAACAGGTGTGGTTCCAGAATCGTCGCGCTAAATGGCGTAAGCGTGAGAAGGCACTTGGCAGAGATCACGCACCCTTCATGCACCATGATCACGGTTGGTCTCACTTACTTGTGGCATTTTTTAAAATTTTGCATATAAAAATTTTGCGTATTTTTAGTACATTTTGCGAGATTTTTATTCTTTGATAAACGAACGGTTTAGCACTGCGACTTCTAAGTGAGTGGTTCTGTATTCTGATGCGGGTTAACCCTGATAGCTTTTATGAATTTATATCAGATAAATATCGTTCACTGACAATATTATGCCAGATTTAAAAATATTAAAAAAGCTATGTCCAAGTAAAAAAAAATGCCGTCGTACATACCTTTGTGTAGTAAAAGCGTGAACATATACAGCTTATAAAAATATCTTTAAACAATGTATAATGTTCTAGTGGTACGCACAATATATGACAAATATGAGCTATAAGTACAGTCGAGTTTAAATCTTTACATAATATTTCAGCCATTCACAATTTTGTTGATTTATTTATATTTTTTTGCACACAACATAATGGAATACATGGTAGAAATTATATATAGTAAACCAAAAGTCGCCTGTTATCAATTTCTATATAACTACCGCGAGATGGATAAGAATAAAAAGAGTAAAAGCAGTTTACATAATATTTCAGTCATAAGGTACAGTCGTTAATAGTTTACATAATATTTCGGCCTAAAGGTACAGTCGTTAATAGTTTACATAATATTTCGGCCTAAAGGTACAGTCGTTAACAGTTTACAAGTTTACATAATATTTCACGTGTCCGCCGCTCGGTCGTTCGTCCACCATGCGGCGGACACACAGTGTGTTGCACCCAATGTTTACCGATCATTACACACCATTTACCGATCATTATCACCACCGTACGACTGAACATTACCGACGACAACTAACAGGGCTGATGCTGATCTACTGTGTTTAAAGGGAATATATTTTAATTACTAAATAAACTTTGTTATAATGGCTAACGTTTAATAATAAGAAAGTGACTGGTGTGATGGTATATTGGTACAAAACAACCGTGGTTGTTGTGGTTGTGTTGTCGTTTTGCTTAGATGTTTAGAATTCAGGGTGTTTTTCCATGTGCTAAAAAGAATAGATCTGTTTTCTAATTTTTATTGCTTGGCTTAGTAAAATAAAGATGTTGTATTTATTCTGATCAAAAATATTAAAATAGAGAAGCTGTTATATTTTAGATGTGATACTTTTCGGGAGTCGTTTATGTTTATTTTTGTGATTTTCAATGTTGGTTTTACTAAAATTCTTTAAAAAATTAAGGCATTATCACCTTTCTGACACAGTAAAGTAAAATCAGTGTGCTAACCATATACAAGCTTATAAATCCTTATCGTTACCCCTACGAAACGGGGTGTCAGTCACACCAGAATTGTCGACAATTAGTAGTGATTGCGATGTAATAGCTCGCCACCCCTTCATATCGCTTTGTGATTTAAAATGCTTCAGATTTAGCTATCGGACCCACCCTATCGGCCAGTAAATTGAATGAAGACTATCTAAATAGCGACTAGTTTGCAACTACTGAGTGAATATTAGTTTATTTAAATTTGTCAGACTCTGTCTTGTATTTTACTGTGTGTATTTTTAAAAAGGAATTAAAAACTTGTTACAGAGTCTATTTCAGTCAATGAACAATTGGGTCATTTGTTAATGAGAAACGACCTATATGAACTACCTTTATCAGCAAGCAATACTAAAAAGTCAAATAACACAGTTCAATAATAAAACTATATATTTTTTAGTTTCATCTCCCAATAACTATATATTTATTATCATATTATAATGAAAAATATTGTATTTATTTGAAAGTTTTGCTAATGATATGAAGCAATTACTTCAATATACAAAGTTTATTTTGGCCCTTTGAAGTTAACGAGTAATTATAAATGTCTGAGCACTGATCAAAACTTATGGATTTATAAGTTAATGAAGGTTTATGTTATTAGAAATAAATCGCACTACCTATACAATGATGTGAGAACTTAAAATCATAGACCACAATCCTATTATAGCTCTATGGATTTGTTTAAAAAAACATGTGTAGATTGCCTGATTTGATTGATGATAGATTGTACTTTACATGAAAAATCTTTTTATTCTTATTTTTCAAAGGCAACAAATCACTTAACTGTAACTTGCAGAGATTTTTCATTTATAATATATATTTAACACCATATGTAATCCAAAAAAATATCCCTATCATATTAACGTTAGTGATTTACTATACACAGAAAAAAAATCTGTAAATGAACCATTAAATCAACACCTTTAATTTTAATTGTTCCGGAAACATGGTTATTCGTGTTGTGCGGTATCATTAGACTCTCTAATGCTCTAATAATGACTGCCACCGACTCCAAACAGATCCCTCGATAACAACAATTATTAGAAATATACGTTTACCGAATGATATATTATCGAGTTTTATATTAGAACGTTTTACACTTGTGTGCGTGATTGTACCCATCTTCGGTGTTTTGTCAAAGGGATTGTTTTCAATGTGTTCGTATCCTTACACGTGTAGGTACCTTGTATGTGACTGTTATCTGTGTGAGTGCGTATGTGTGTATGTATCTGTGTGTGTTTTTAAAGCTCGTTATGAACCCCGCACGCGACAAAAGCGATCATTGCTTATTATTATATTTTATATTGATATGATTCAAGAAAATAACATGTTATTATCATTTTGTATTAAATTCTTTTTTGTAACAAGAAAATAAAATTCTACAATAATGATAGTAACATAGTGTAAATTAATGGATATTTTAACCGATATAAAGGAAAAAGTTATCTATGTGAATGTTCAGCTTTCATGTTCACGACTAAATAAAGTATACCCGAAGCATGATGATAGGCTCCGCCCAGTACGCCATATATGATAAAATCGGCATATCGAGGCATAGTTGTTTTCTACTTTGGTTATCAACGGCTAGAAACATATTTAACATTTTTTTCATTACCATTACGAGACCAGTAGTTACCAGTAGTCAAGTATTTACCCCCACATTATACAGATGGCGTTATACAAGGGACCATTGTACGCACGTACTATTACTCAATATCACCTGCCTATAAATATTATTTATTTATACAAATATTAAATAAAATTGTGATTACAATTCCGAAGGGTTGATTTATGATAGTACTATATTTACATTATTCACAGTGAATTTTTGTTTGAAATAACGGAATTTATTGTGGTACAGATAAATTAATTGGTTTGCTTCCATTAACAGCTGCACGAAATTTTGCAGCTATATCTAATATCTTAGATGGCTTAAGACATTAGACTTGTGTAGCACTTCCATCACTCTCATCATTTTACTTAGTCAAATCAGCCTCTATGGAAGTTCCCGAAAGCGGTATTTCTGCAGCTATACTACTTAAAAACCTTCAAAAACCATCCTATTCTTATCTTTAAGACCGCTTTTCATCAGCTAACTTGTTTGCCCTTTTTCTCCAATTAAAAAAACTCTTTTAATTCATACTATCTATATATCCAGCATATATCTCCAGCGTTCTTCTATTCGATAGCTAAATGTATTCTCTTGTTCCAGTTGTGGGAGAGTGGGGTGGCGGTGGCCCACCAGGTGGAGAATGGTGGGCCTTGGGTCTCGGTGCAGGACTGGGTGCACTAGGAGTTCCCGCACCTCTATGGCATGATGCTGAACCAGCTGCAGCTTTCAGAGCTTTGTTGCATCGGTAAGTTCAGTTTTGAAACCTCCAACCCGAATACCTTCTGTGTTTGTATTAAAATATTATTTACGTCTGTCTGTTTGTATTTACCAATTTTGATCCTAGATCTTGATTTTTGGGATGGAATGCTACACTATACTCAGTATGCTATAATAATACTCCATTATATGCCATTTAATCTTACACAATCAACTTTTAATTAATATTTTAAATACGAATGATTTGGAAGATATTTGGATGTTTGATATTTTATTACAATTGTTGAACAGAAGTTGATGAAAATTGATCTGCAGATAGAAAAAAATCATACTGGCAATGTGTTTCCTTGCCACATTTATAAGTTTAATGGTTATTTTACAAAACCTCATTACTTTATCATGTGTAGTGTGTTTTATGATTGCAAGCCGCCGGTGAATGCCAGTACACTAAATAATTGTATTTATTTCTTTTGTCACATAGATATGTGCTTGCACTTCCACCTCCAGCGCTACGTCCCCCAGAGCCAGAACCTTCGTCTTCATCACCGCCATCCCCACCTTCTCCGTCGTCGTCCCTAGCTCGTCTGGCGAGCGCAGAAGCTCTAAGACTTCGAGCACATGACGCATTACTACAAGAACGAGTTGTTCTCCAGCATAATAATAAAGTTCATACGTAACCTGACGTAGATGGAGCCACTGAAACAGTTTTGTGGCCGAATGTACAATTTTGACCATTATGAATTTAGGACTTAAATGTACATTACTAGAGTACAATCGTGAGCAAAAGTGATACCAGCATTCAAGTACTGGAAAAATCTAATGTATAGTTGCAAGCAAAAGTGTTGTACTGAAATATTTACCCTTATTAACCAGGACTGGGGTATGATTTTGTAAAAAAAAACGTGATTGTAACAATTTATATAGTGATAAATTTACATTCCATATATTTAACAGTTTCTCTTAAAAAATGTGCAAACGTTAACATTACTCAAAAATATAGTCTAGTCATAGGAATACGATTCATTGTACAAATAAAAACGATTTTACATTATCGATTATTATAACAATCCGACAAAAATAGTAGACACACGCCCGAATACTGAACCGCCACTCAAATCTGACAATCAATAAAGTGCTACTTACTGCTCAAATTTGACGTGTTCTGTCTTTAATGTGACAGCTACTTAAACGCTTAAGTAGCGCTTATATATTTCAGTGGCGGTTCAGTATTCGGGCTACAGTCTTATTTAATTCTTAAGTATGCATTATAATTGATTGCTTAAATATAAATTCAAGTATATACGAATTAATTTATGAAGCTTAATTGAATATACTAATAATTAATTTAAACAAAGGAGGTGTTGCAGATTATTCTGAACAGCTTCAACTATTCGAAATAAAATGCTTCGTTTTCCATAAAGTGTACTTTAAAACTACGCAACGGATTTTGATGCGGTTTTTCTTAATACTTAGAGGGTGTCAACGGGGTGGTTTTGTTTCATGTATAGTGTAGTAAAAAAAGTAATAATTTTCAAGATTTAGAACTTTAATCGCAAACGCTGCCTGGACCCTAAGTGATAAATCAAAACAACGTACTACATTATTGTTCACCTTTGAAAGGTCTACAAAAAAGTCCACGAGGGCATATGTCCATCTCTTAGGGATAACCCACAAAGACCATTTTTATTTTTTTACTTTTTACGAGAAATAATGGCCTATTTACGCAGCGCTTTTAAACATTACAGCATTAATTTTAATCCAATTAAGTGTCTTAAATAGATTGTGCATGTAATATAGATGATCCTGGTCCTTTACAGCATGCAATTTAAACGAATATTTTCGAAGATATTGCAGTAGTAACATAGCGGGACAGCAGTTATTACTTTTGATGCGGAACAAAGTTCGCCGGGTCAGCTAGTTGTATATAATTTTAAAGACCCTGTACTATGTTGTCATGATAAAATATTTGTTTTAATTACAGTTTATAAAACTGGCCGCAGTTTATTTTTAAGGCAATAAAATAACAACTTAGAGTTTATTTTTAGGTATTATTATTTGAAAAAGTTTATTTTATTCTCTGAGATTAAGATGCAAACCTCCTTCGTCAAAATTTAAAAAAAAGTTCATTTTATTGAAACCCCAGTCAATTAAATTATTAATTCGAATTTCAAAACAAAAATATATCATCGCCAAGACGTGTGCCTTAACGTTAAGTGTAATGGCAGTTTATAATTTGTAATTCAAAATTTCTCATACATTTTAATATTATTAGATAAGCAAGTTTCCTGTAAATAAAAAACAGCTTCTAATCATTATTTATTATGATTATTTGTATAGTGTTAAAAATTAAATTTTCCAAAATACATCTTAACCCCTTTTAAACCTGAAAATGCAAACAGCGTTTCGTCAAATCTGTCGAATGCAATATAAGCTTTTTTGGAATATAGAAATAAGTCTCTTAAAACCATCCATCGACTGCTCAGAATATTGACGGAAAGTGGATCGTGTGCCGCGTTTTTTTCAGTGAAAGAGGTATCCGGAGGCCCACCTCCCTTCCCACATCTTTCCCATCCCACTCCCTTCTTAAAGGCCGGCAACACAACTGTAACATAATGTGCATTTCAGATGGCCATGAGCAACGCTACATTACTTACCATCAGGAGACCCGCTTCCTCATTTGCCCAATATCCCACAAAAATCTATCTATAATTTTCTTTAAAAAGTGTCTCTGTAGCATTTTTTTTACTATCCGACTGCACCCAAAGTTTACTTACTTAGTACTTACTTGTGAAGTTACTTACTTAGTAAATGAAAACGTTTTTTTTTGTTCATTACTCGTGAAAATGATCTCTGTAAAGAATTCGAAGCTTCGGGAAATAAATAGAAAATAAGTTCTAAATAAAAACGATATAATCCATAAAAAGTTGTGTCAATGTTATGAACGAAATGAAGAATTATTTCGCACTTATTATTGTCAACTAACTAACTAACTAACAACTAAAATAACTTTATGTAACGTAAACACAAAACGTAACGTAATTTTACGCATTTTTCTACCCAAAGGTGTAGGCAGTGACTGTTAAGGCTCAACTCGCCTTTATCTCCCAAATGGAATAGGTGGCGAAAATATTGCCATTCCGGGCACAAATTTCTAATTAATTTTGAAAAGTTATTATTGTGAGCTAGGATTCGAGCACTGAAAAACCGAGACTATATAATAGACAATATTTTGTAATTATTGTACAAGTGCAACTAATTTCCAATGCATTTTTCGCCAGTCAAGCTTACTATGAACGAATAAATCGCCCTACATGTTTAAAACCTTTTAAACACTTGCATTTAAAACGTTATAACTTATCATATCTGCAAGCCTTTTTCTACCCGGAGGTGTAAGCAGCGGCTGTTAAGCCTAGGTGGCGAACCTATTGCGTTACTACAATAAACGTAATAAGATGTAAAAATATATATTGTGTACATACTTTATTTTAATAATTGTAAATATTGTAAATTAGGTACATACCTTATATATAATTCTAGTGTCATATAATCTATTACACACATATATAGTTTTAGTACCGAGTAGTAAGTATAGTAATAATATAATTTATTGGAAAATATTATATTTAAATGTAGAGAGTTTTTGCAGTATTGTGTATTTGTAGGTGTGTTCATTAAATATGTGACAAGTATTTTTGTTGTATCATTTTTGTATCATACATAACTTCACGCCGAATCCCTTAGGGGGTAGACGATGAGCCCAGAGCTCCATAAAGTACGATTTTATGCCTCACCTCTTCGAGGTTTACCCGTGTCGTTCACGACAAACAAGACATCAAGGGCACGTTTAATTTGATTATCAAACGAGTGTCGTGGCCAGGTAAGCTAATTATGTCAATAAAATATTAATGTCCTAAATAAGGGTATTAATGGGTATAACATAACGGTTTATCTTGACTATATCAGAAAACGTCAAATTAAACACTACCTTGTTCTTTCGCGTGATTTACGCTCATACAGCGCGTGCAAAACGCTTATGCAAGGTTTTGTTTCCAAATACCACGACGTAGCCATGTTACACCCTACCTAATAAAAGCCAATATTCTGAAAATGAAAGACAGTCGCCTACATCATTGAGCCACCATGCTGTTCGGCGTTATTGTAAACAAACAGCCACAATATCTGTACCTTAAATTACGCTGGCGCCAGGGCCATTCTAAATGCGGTCCTCGGGGAGTAACCAATCCACTATCCGTACCGCAGTTTCAAACCACAGCATTCAAGGGATGTTTCAAATATGCTGCTACCAAGTGCTGGAACGACATTCCACCACCATGTCGCTCAAGTACAAGTAAAACATAATTCAAGACAGCTCTCAAACGTTATCTTATCACAAAACAACAAAGCTTAATAATACGTTGAATATCATCGTTACTACCGTTTGTCCTATATAAATTTGTTGTAAGGCATGTCGTGTTCTGTGACTCTGATTGTTCATTATTTGTATTGTCTCGTGTTTTCTACATTGTTGATACCTACATGTCATGTTTGCGCATCCGATCGTCACCACGGTCTGCATTGCAAACCAGCGCTGCAGTGTGACATAAAGTCAACTGCAGCAAATAAAGCTGAATGTAGACCCTGTTGTCGCCTGAATTAGGATTGATAAATGTTTAATGAATGTATAAGATATATCTGAATATGTTGTAATGTTATAAAATGTCAATACTATTTCAAACGATAATAAAGACTTATTTCTTCTTCTTCTTCTTCTCATTTAGATCGGCGCCGTGGTCTCGATATGATTGCAACGGGGAACCAGTACAGCAAAATTATATATTTAAGCATAAATATTGATGGAAAATACAGTTTTTACAGTTTTTTATTAATAAAGTATACCTTACATAAATACATCATACAGTTTCCAGTTTCTAGATAAAATATCCATGGTTTCCATTAGTTACTGGCAGACAAATATCATGAAATTAAAAAGTTTCCTGAACTGTCAGTTCTGGCGATGGAACCATAAAAGGACCACCATTGAAGTAACCCTTTTTAAACAATATAAGTATTACTGTAATCCCTCTATAAATAAATAGCTTTTTACTAATCCCTGAAGTGATTCCTTAGAAGATGTTCCCACAGAAGAATTACAACAAAAAGGACACTTTCAAATTGTTTGAAAATTAATCTCGTTTATGTTCAATAGTCCTATTTTGTTCTGAACATCTTTTAACAATCATATCTCGAGGATATAAAGAGAAGATAATTGTGTTTCAGATATTTTGAAGTACACTCTTTTTACTATTTAGGATTTAGGATTAATGGATTATTTTTGAAAAGTACTCCTCTGTAAGCATGGTATTTTTAGACGTATTTCTATTATAAAAATATTACCTTCTTACTATGCAGTCTGGCCTGAAAAAAAACCAATGAACTTACAAATCCCTGAGAGGATACCATTGATGTACTTAGTGAAGATTAAACAACAATTCGTGTTTATCTGTCTGCATGGTATATTTGTTTGTCTGTATGTATAGTAGGCACAGTTGTAAATATAACATAACTTCACGCCTTTGTTACCCGAAGGTGTAGGCAGTAGCTGTTAAGCCTCGTCTCGCCGTTATGTTTACGTACCAAAAACCGAAAACAATTTCGAAAAGTCATTGGTATGAGATTCGGACCCCTGGATCAGAAGCCGTGTGCTTGACCACTGGACCACTGAGACTACTACTAGCACAGTTCTACTAAAAAAATGTCCCGCCCTCCCAAGGAAAAATTGAGAATCTTGAACATTACTAAATAGAATTTTAAGTTAAAGACATATGTATAGTTATATTAAGTAGGTAAGCTCAAGCTTGACCGATTAGTTTAATCCCACTTCACTTGCAAGATTCTTACACAAAAAAAAATCCATAATTCAACTTGAATCTCTCTTGTTAACTTGTAACAGGAGATGGTGTGAGACAAATGCTCCGGGTATTCACCAATTACAGGCTTGGGCGTGAACTTCACCCCCGGCTGAACCACCCATCAACCCCCCCATTCGGGAACAATAAGTAACTGTTTAAGGCGATTAGGGGCATCTCCGCGACGATAAGTAGATCTCACCGATGAACAGATATTAAAGTTGGCCGCAGTTTAAGCTTGATGGAGAAATGAAAAGATTATAAGAAAAAGTTGTTTGCAAAACATGTAACAGCACTTTTAATTTTTACGTGGTTATTGTTTTTTAAATTACGCACTACATTAAGATATTTCTACAAGACAGGGATAAAATGTATACAATAGCTTCTTGGTTATTTTTTTAATTCATATCTAAGGATGAATCACAGAGATACAGAGCGACATAAAATTAATTTGTTTAGTACAAATGAATAGAAACTATTTTTTTTATGACTTAAGTATTTTTTAAAGCCGATCTATTAATTGCCAGACTGTTTCTGAAGAGGCTGTTAGTTACAAGTAACTGATGTTCTAAAGAGTAACTTGACATACTTTTATTTTAGAGTTATATTCAAATTCCATGCAGACATAGTGTCAGGGACCACTGATTAAGTATACAGATAATTTTATTAATATTTGATTTCTAAAACTTTTTTAATACTTTAAGAAATGAAAATAAATATTTTAATGAAGTAATCGAAAATTTTTAGGTACCTATTGTGTTCACTTACCTATTGTGTAAGATCAAGATTATTAAATCTGTACGTATTGTATATCTGCCAGTAAGTTCAATATAATTTTACAATTAATAATTAATGTTATGTTCGGAACTTAATTACGATGTAACAAAGGTTTGCAAAATTCCCGAAAATTTATGTTGTATATAAAATGAATCAGGGATGAACCGAATGAGGGATTTATTGATATTTTTTACGCTTTTTTCATCACTGAAAGCGCGTGAAAATATCTACATTTATCATACATAATATCCAGAAAGTCATCGATTTAGAATAGGATTTTAACCGAAGATCTTTTCGTTGTGAAGCGAGCTTTTTGTACTCCTGACCATAGCATAGTATCATTAAAAAACCACGTTTGGATTTGTTCCTGCACTCACACACATATATAAGTAGATATAATATATAAGTACTTATATGTACTGATCGTTATGAAAGATTAAATTTCACTCCGCGATTGTTCAAAGAATTTGGAGTGTTTGAAGAAAGATTAATACGGTAAAAAATTTGGCGTCTGACGGGGTACGGTACGCTATTAAGCCTCTCCACACCGTATGTCGATATATTTCTATATTATTACTTGCTTACTTCACTCGATTAAAAAATTTTAATCGAATAGTTGGTATCGATTGTTTATTTCTTTTTTGTTTGAGAAAATAACAATAGATAACTGTTATTTACGGGGGTGATATTTTATTACCTTTTTATGGGATAGGAGGGTAAACGAGCAGGTGTGTAACCTGATGGTAAGTGACCAGCGCCGCCCATGGACACCTGAAACACATATAGTGTTACAGTTGCCGACCTTTAAGGGAGTAGGATAGGAAAGGTTGGGAAAGGGGGGTGGGCCTCCGGGTACCTC
This sequence comes from Euproctis similis, assembly GCA_905147225.2. NCBI lineage: Eukaryota > Metazoa > Arthropoda > Insecta > Lepidoptera > Erebidae > Euproctis > Euproctis similis. The sequence continues at coordinate 23,396,541 of LR990106.1, forward strand.
TCTCACCGAACGAAACGCGACATGAGCCACTTTACGGCGATCTTCTGAGAGATCACCGAGATCATGTTATTTCACCGGTAGAGCCTGCCCGTTCATGCAGTGAACAAATCATTCGTTCATGCAGTGGTAGAGCCAACTCTACCACTGTTACTAGTTAAATACCATTTTTTTACTGGAGAAAGGGCATATGAGCAAGCGGGCCACCTCAACCTGGTGGTCAACCACTAACATCCCCCATGGAAATCTGCATTACCGATAGCGTTTTAGTTGCGTTGCTGACTTTTCACGTAGTATTATAAAGGGTGATGGATCTTACGACTCAGTCATAAAACTATTAAGCTTTCATAACTTTTGTTATCATTCAAAACTGGTCAAACATATGCTTTGTTTGTATGTTCCGAATAATATTTTTTACGTAGCAAGCAAAGCACTCACTGTTATATATTACTTACACTTTACCCGCGAGGAGGCGTTGAATGCGTTAAACTATTGCACGTCGCATATGAAGTTCCACTGCATAAACAGGAAAAGAGCCGCTTTATTTATTTATTTATTTATTTATTTATTCGGAAGACTTACAGACTAATTATATAAATAATATTAGAACAAGTAGATACACAAATTGCCGATTACAAGTCTCCACAGATAAGTATATGTCGATTGTTACTTACTTACACATCTATACACATACATACATACACACTTACATGCCGCACACACCTACACACATGTACACAATAAAATGCTAATGCCCATCCACTATGTGCCTAAAACTGAAAAACATGTCCAGTCATTACCCCTCTGGCTGTGCATACCTTTGTGCGAAATAGGTCAATATCCACTTCACGAGACATCTCATTAAAAACACGTGAACTTCTCAACATAAATGAATGAATGAATGAACATTTACATAGAATTTCTCGGAGGCAGTGATATTTCACCAATCGAGCTGTTTCACCAAACCATTTAAACTGTCAACTACGTGGATCTAACACTATTCATCAGTTCAGTTATAATAATAAAGTACCCATTACGACTTCTAGAATATTTAATAAGTCTTACCATTAACGGAGTGAACCGTCCAACGTCCGACGGGTTCCGTATACACAGAGCCCACAAAACTTTGTAATACACTAACTTTATTATAGACTTGGAATTTAATACTTGTTTGTACGTGGGATCTAATAAGCGCTGTACCGCCAGTAAAAAGCTTAAGTCTCCTTTGGGATTAAGTCAAGTCATGGGCTTTATTAGACAATTAACCGACGTTACATTAAGAATATTTATGAATAAACATACCTGAGTATGTATGTCGTTTTGATGACCCACTCGTTCAACGTTCCGACTTCCGATTGCGATATCGTAAATTTTAATTCCGACTTTTCCCAGTCAAATGACTTTTTGGAATATTTTCGTAAGTTAAGTGTGACAAATATACATGATTGATATTTGGAAAAAATCTTTCTGTCTAGTGGTAACTTCATCCGTCAACACTTTCGGGTGTAAAAAGACTTGAGGTTACAAAAAAAATGTGAAATATAAATATACTGAATCGCCTTGTACGTTCATCTTGACTAAACACTCAGACATGGAGAAATAGTCTAGGTCTACATTTTCTGGTTAGTATAGTAGCCGTGAAGATAAGATGAAATCGCCTTGCGTGGTATGGACATGTAATGAGGAGGGATGATGCAGATGTCGTCAAAAGGATGATGAACCTGAATGTGGAAGTAAACAAGAGAAGAGGGAGACTGGAGAAAGCATGGATGAATTGTGTGAAAGACGATATGACCAGGAAGGGTTTTACTGTGGAAGAAGCGAATGATAGGGAGGCGTGGAAAAGAAAAAGCTATTGTGCCGACCACAAATGAAGGGTGAAGGGCAGGAAGATGATAATGATGATAGCAGCTGTGATTAGTACAATAAACTACGGATGTGTATGTTGGAATTACATACATACAAAACTTCATGCCAATTACCTTGCGGGGTAGGCAGAGAGAACGGAGCGCCATCAGGCACGATTCTTACATAGCTCACTCGCTTCGTTGAATTTCATAACTCTTTTCATGCACGCGCGTCGATTTTTGAGGCTCCTAACATCACCTTCCTCCAGAACACGTTCTATTTGGTCATGGAATGTGTGTTTTGGCCGTCCTCGACTCCAACGTCAATCCGCTTTTGCATTGTTTATCTGCTTGGCCAATCTTTTTTTTTTATGTGATAGGAGGGCAAATGAGCAGACATGTCACCTGATGGTAAGCTACCAACGCCGCCCATGGACACCAGCAACACATATAGTGTTACTGTTGCGTTGCCGACCTTTAGGGGATAGGGGAAAGGAAAGGATGGGGAAAAGGGGTGGGCCTCCGGGTACCTCTCTTACCGAACGAAACGCGGCATGAGCCATTTTACGTCGATCTTCTGTGAGGTCGTGGTATTTCACCGGTCGAGCCGCCCCATTCATGCAGCGAACTGCTTGGCTCTACCACTGTCAATCTTGCATCAACCATTCTTTCTACATGTCCGAACCATCGGAGCATGCCCTTTCTTACTTTTACACCGACACTCGCTTTCAATCTGACTTCCTTCCTTACAACCTTGTTTTAGAGAATTATATTTTTTAATTATGAATACCAATCAATATGTTTATTAAAAATTGAAAAATCCATTGAGAGTACATCTCATTTGCAGGCGATATCACAAACAGCGCTTTACTTTGTAATTGATATCGTTAAGGCGCATACAATGCGCTGCAAGACATCGCCGGGATGAAACACAAGAGTTAAACAACAGGTACGAATGTTTAAGAAGTACGAAACCGCAATACAAAAATAATTAAATTTCTTGAATTAAGCTTTTATTTGTATGTCTAATGGTCATTAGATCGACACAGTACGTTCTTACGAAAAAACAGATAACAGAGAAAATATTTACAAATGTCTTTTAGTTTGAGGAAATACATACATACATAACTTCATGCCAAATCCCTTGCGGGGTAGGCAGAGAGAAAGGAGCGCCATAAGGCACGATTCCTTCACACCTCACTCGCTTCGTTGTCTTTATAACTCTTTTCATGCACGCGAATCGATTTTTGAGGCTCCTAATATCACCTTGCTCCAGCCTAGAGAAAATTATGCATCAATTATTGTTTGATCGTGTGCAATGTGTAAGTTTTACGATATTGTAAGTCATCAATATTTATAGAATATAATTGTCGAAAAATATAACATACATAGAAGTGGGTCGACTAAGACAAAACGATAGACTTTAAGGAAAACTTATAGTTTTCAATTATTTAATAATATTGACAAATTGCAAGCCGTATAACTAACGCAGTGAACCTTCTGAGTGTTCCCTTTACAGTATCAGTATTCAGTATCCCTCTAACAATGGAGCCAGTTACCGCTGTGTCTGGGGATGACGTCCACATTGTCTACCGGTTTTTAATTACTTGCGAAGTTATGACCGATACCAACAGTTAAATAAATGTCAATAGGTAAATCTTTAATGGTTATCTTTGATATAGATCCCCATATAATTTTCATTGAACGGAATTAATTTTAACATCAACATACGTAACTTCACGCCTTTATTCTACCCGAAGGTGTAGGCAGCGGCTGTGAAGCCTCGTCTCGCCGTTATGTTTACGTCCCAAATGGAATAGGCAATATTGCCATACTGGGCACAAAGTTTCAAGTCATCCATATATATACACACATAACTTTCGTAAAGTAATTGGTGAGTCAGGATTCGTACCCGCAACCTCATGATTCAGAAGCGGGGTCAATCAACGATTTCACACCACTTTCAAAAACCACTGCATCGTAAATAAGGCCATATATATCATATTAAGATGGAAAAAAAATAACAAACACAAACTAGTGGTGGATGAGAGCCACCACGCAATATCCACATCGGATGAAATTATCCTTGTAACATCGTGGCTTATGAGCGGAATCAATACGCGATCATAGCAATAAAATGATCCCAATGTTTGTACACACCTCCCCCCCAATCGCCCCCCGCCCCCCACAGGCCGCGCGGTGCCGGCCGTCCCCCGTCCCCCGCCCCGCGGCGCCTGCCAATTTAGACGATATTAAGTTTATACAGCGATTTGTACCCTTCTTTACACCAGCCTAGCCGTAAGGCCGACCTACACAAAGCTGACTAGTTTAATTTTTACCACTTTCAATTTTTATAGACTTATTATAGTTTATAGTGGTATTTTAGACTTAAGTAGACAGTGGTCCTGGACCTCGACGAATTGGGTTCCAATACAAATGAAAATGATTGTATGTGTTGTCAATATGTCATCCAAGTGCGCCCGATGCGTATGGCGGCTACCGAAACAACAAGCATTTAACAATAGTACATAACATATAATAGTACATAGCATTTAATAATAGTACTATAAAAAGGCCTCGACTAATGACTCTCAGAATATTACCGTAAAGTAGCTCATGCCGCGTTACGCTTGGTGAGATAGATACCTGGAGGCTCACCTCCTTCCACATACTTACCTATTCTACTCCCTTAAAGGTCGGCAACGTAACTGTCACACTATATTGACGAGCCTCGTGGTGCATTGGTAACCGACTGCAAAATCGAGGTTGGTGGGTTCGATCCCCACCCGAGCACAAATATTTGTGACAAACATGAATTTTTGTATGGTGTCTGGGTGTTTTTCTATGTATTATAAGTATGTATTTACAAAAAAATGTGTGTATACATATCCACTATCTAGTACCTATCCATAGCACAACCATTTAGTTGCTTAGTTTGTAACTAGAGGGCGCTGTGTGTATTATGTCCAAGATATTATTATTATATGTGTTGCAACGTTGCACCTGCTCGTTTACCCTCCTATACCTTAAAAAAACATATTTTCCGACAGTGGGTATCAAATCTTTTACCAAAATACAAGTCCAAATATCTTGAATCATCGCGTCGTACAGAAATCATACAATCTCTTTTATAAAATGATGGAAGAGAATACTATTCTCGTGTGCGTCTGCCCTTAAAATTCAGTTGGTGAACGTTATTATTGGGTCAATTGCCCCTCCCCGCACCGATATTAGTTCAGTCGGCTTCAGGCACATCGGGCTACCGTGGGGTGGACCCACAGCACCACTCTATTCAACCACCACTCATCTCGACTTCATTAAACTGGTATTATATTTAATATATCTTTAATATACACTTTGAGATTTGTCATATTGTATCTATCATCACGCTACTAACAAATGGGTGTGGAGCATTGATCTTTTTAATCGTAAAAGTTAATTTATTATGACAGTACGAAGTCAGGTAATGTCTCAATACTAATTACATATAGGTATGATATATTAAAATTTATAGAAATATATAAGTTACTTTTTAGTCCGTAGCAGATGGCGAATTGCCCACAAACTGCCGCCATATCCCATAGACGAATGAAGACGAAATGAAGACGAAAGAAGACTGACTAAACGCATTTATAAGACTCGTGTGAAAGGGCGAACCGGTTAAAGTCGACCGAGCCGAACCTACCACCATCAAATCAATGATGTGTTGGTGAGAGGGCAGGTCAAGAGTGGCCACAAAGCACGAGCATGTATGAAAGCAACAATGAGAATGGAGGAAGCAAGAAATGAATGTCAGGATCGAAGCAAATGGAAAGAATTAGTCTCTTCCTACCGCCTAGGAAAAAGGCCTGATTGTAGGTATATATATTCACAATCGACAGCAAAACAACTTGACACTATAAGACATCCATGCTCGTTATAAATATTTTTACCTGGTTGGGGATCGAACCCATCGACACACACACGCCAAAAACTATTCGAAAAATATTTATCATAATAATATGTACTCGTAACTGCTACCTACACCTTCAAGCTTAAAAACCTGCATGTGCTATTGCTTATTTGATTTAACAAAGCAGGCGTGAACAAACAATTACAAAATAATATAAATCAATTATAAATCACACATACACAATTAATTTATCACAATGATATTGAAATGGAAATGATTTTAATGATATAACAATAAAATCAATGACTACCCTCCCCATTTCCCACGCGCACCGACAATAAACATTATCCGAATGCGCACAATGGGTTAATTCGTTATTTAACCCAATGACTTCAAACAACTACATATTTGCACACGTTAACTGCAAACCGGTGAATTTTAGAAGTCGCGTGAGAAATATCAATTCATTTATTTTATGACTTCAATACTTTTATATTGGAATTTGTAGACAATGTTTTCGAGCTATGTTTTCTTCACTGTCACTTTGTTTTCAGTAGTGATAATAATATTGTTATTTATTTCAAATAGTTTTAATACAGTATTTGGCACATGAGTTTCTTGCCCGATTCTTCTCATGCCGCTCGTGGCGATTGCGTCGTGTTTTTCGTTCCACGGAGGCACTTTCCACAAGCGCTCGTGATAAGTATTTAATTTTAAATAATATGCTAAATCTGTACTTGTTGACTATTTTTAAGTGTCGGTGAAGACCTATAAAAATAAAGCTACTTTGACTTTGAGCGATAGGTACTATCAGTATAACTAGTAATAAACAGTGTACACCAGTTATTACTTGTTCACGAAACGAAACGAAACTTACTCAAAATAGTAGATTTTGATTCCATATTATAATTTCAGCTTCAAATAAATAAAATTGAAGTGTCTGTTTGTAATATTGAAATAACTGCTTTATATTACATTTATAGTCTCGGTGGCGCAGTGGGCGAGCGCACGGCCTCTGATCCAGAGGTCCGGAGTTCGATTCCAGACACTGGCTCACACCAATGACTTTTCGAAATTGTTTTCGGAAGTTATGTGTGATAAATACCGATGACTGACAAACTTTGTGCCCGGTATGGCAATAGGTTCGCCACCTATTCCATTTGGGACGTAAACATAACGGCGAGACGAGGCTTAACAGCCGCTGCCTACACCTTCGGGTAACAAAAGGCGTGAAGTTATGTTATGTTATATGAATATATCTTCGGTACATTCACAAAATTAATAAACATTGATTAAAATTTTTGCCTGTTTGTTAATCTCTGAAATAGCTGGACCGATTTTGACAGGACTTTTACTGGCAAGGATCGGGTGTAATAACGAGTAACTATTTTGTTTATTGCTTCCGAGGCGAAACAAAGTTCGCCGGGTCAGTTAATAGACTTAATAGGTAATAAAAAGTAAATTCGGAAATTAAATGATACTTTTCTAATGATCATTCTTGAGAACCAAAAAAAAACATGGTTCAAGCTAAAATTTACATCATATTGATAAAGGCCACGCATAATATTTTTGACACAATACGTTACTTTCACAAACCTCATTACAAAAGATAAGCCAACGCTTAATCATATCGTAAAACAATAAATTTAATATACATTGTGCTCATATAGCGGCCGTTATCAAAACTAAACTATAATGATGCTCATTTGTTGATAATTTGTGACGTCATCTAACAAATTTAATATAGCGATAATGAGGGATCGCAGGCGTTATTACACCATCAATCATTACACGGGAATCACCACCTGACGCCTGCTTATGTACGAAAGAGAAGAAACTTTTTGGTAGACAACTTTTTGTTTTTATTTTTTACTGGCCAGTAATAAAGCCCACTATGAGTGTTCCAGTTTTGAACGAATTTAAAACAAGCTTTTTTTAAATTTGGCCAATAGACAAACCGCGTTCGCCAATATTATAAAAATAATTTATGGCATAATTTTGGCGGGCTATGAATAAGATCAGCCTAAATAATAATAATTATGTATGTTATTGGTCCTAAATGTTAACTTAAATTACTAAACAGATAAATGTAGGTTTTCCCATATATTTTGGTCAGTGATGAATGTTGTTTTCTAATTGTTTTATTAATTTATTAATAGAATTCTCCATCGGATAATTTCATGGCGTAGAGGTACAGAGATCTGAATTCGCAGAACTGATTGGTACACCAGCCACCCTGACCGTCAGTGCATCGGCAGGAATCACATTCGTCCATGTACTTCTCTCCCGGTATACATTTGAAGAATGGATTCTTGATTACTGAAATAAGTATTATTATATTTATTGCTTCGTTCAGTGATTTGTAAAACTTTCAACTTTTTATACTGTATGCGAGTTGAATTATATTTTGCAAGGGTCGGTAATGGTATGGTGTTTTTGTTGCATGCGTCTACGGGTTACAGTTAATATTGTGTAAAAATGTACCAATTGAGAAAAATAATTAAATACTTGATGTCGATGAGATAAAAAAAAAATAGCCTTCAATACAAAACTCAAAAGACCTTACCAGTACATCTAAGACATGGAGTGCTTCGCTCGCAAAGTGCTGTCACTGTGGGCTCACAATAGACGCATGATGGCATGGATTTGCAGGCGCCAGAATCCTGAGCTTCACACAGAAGGCAGTTCTTGTTCTCAGGTAGCATAGTCAGCATCGTCTCCTCTTCCCAGTATTGGTGAGGGGCTTTGGGCTTCACGAATTGTGAGACAACGTACCTATAATATTTTGTACACAATACACACAGTTTTCATACTTTACTTTCCTAGATACTTTTATTGTCAATACATACGTATTAATAATACATGGAAAAACACTTAGACGTCCACTGCTCATCACAAATATTTGTGATCGGGTGGGAATCGAACCTGGCATCCTCTACTCTGCTATAGGCTGTTTTCCCAATTCACCACGAATCCCGTCAAGATATATATTTTTTTTAGAATTTAACTAATCACGGGCTTTTGCTTCTGCTTTTGTTGTAATTATATTATGGTAACTTACGCCTGAGATCCTGGCCTATATATAGGGGGAGATTCTTCGACTCCCCCTCCCACTGAGCTCAATGTTCCTGGCAGTGGAGCACCATGGCCACGTCCTGAATAAGGATCTGTAACATAAGAAAAAGCAATGGAAAAAGTGGGCATCGTCCCATACATACATAGTTCATACGCAACTTCATGACGACTACCTTGTAGGGTACGCACTGAGAACACAGCACCATAAGGTATGATTCTTACACGCCTCACCATAGCTGCTTAGTCAATCTTCTATCATCATCTTCTCTTCTTCATTCAGTCATCATCTATGTTCCTACATTGTCCAAAATAACTTAAGACAACTCTATTAACCAATCTTATCAAAAATCTTAACTACATACCACTATCTATGATTTAATGGCTTTGGTTAAATTTCTAAAACACCATATACGTTATATTTAACATAGCTCCCCATTCTTTTAACCAAGCACTAGATAATTGTGGACCATGATATCGCGCAGATTTTTATCAATAAATAATTAGTCACAATATATAACCGGAAATATTTCTTAAAACGCCAGTAGTGTGTGCCACTAAAAAAGTTTAACATATTTTTCTATCTGTTAGACCTCTTACCATCGCTCCCGCTGGATTCGGCTATTATAACTGACAAAAAAAGTGTTCTCATATAGTGTGCAATCATATTGCATCAACTGACAACCCCACGGACGGTAACAGGTTCGAGGGCACGCGCAATACAACTAGAAGTGCAACGCTTAACACTAATTGGCACTAATACCCTAATGGTTTTGTTTGGCTAGTAAAATATAAAAAATATATAGGGTGTTTTATTTTTGTGAACTTTTTTTGGGGATTTTATTTCAAGGTACTCGTAGTTAAATGGTTATAAATTAATGATTTTTGATTAACCAGTGTGCCTAGAACCAGTTAAGATCTCTGTGACTACATTATTGTTTGTAAATTGTAACAAGAATGTTGTTTAAGTTAGAATTGTAAAGAAATTATGTCAACAAATATAAACAGATACAGCATATCACCATAACATGACCAAGAGCATGGCGTTTACTGTTTTTATATCCTATTGTATTAATTCAGAACAACCTGTACATATATGTTGTCGATACACGTCCAATTAAGGACACTGAAGTATCGCCCTTGTTAGCTCAAAAGATTAAACTAACTACATAACGGCTAAGGAATGCACTATTGGCTAGAAAAATGAAAAAACTTACTGTATAACAATATTATTTAATTATACCCTATTTTAAATTTTACCTTATCAAACACTCTTTTATTTCACTTAGAAAAGCTTGCCGTCCCCTTCGTATAGAGTGCGTGAAGTTACAGTAAAAGTTTTGTTACCTGCACAAGTAGGAAAATTCGGGAAATATAGAATGAAAATGTTTCAAATTATTTTGAGTACAGCGCCATCTATTGTTACAAAACCCCAAAAATTAATGGTTATATTTTTTTTACTAACTGCATTATTATGCAGTATATATATACCCATATTACCAGACTGTTAAATATCCCTTATTCGGTACATTTTACCACAGTGAATTATCAATTGATTAATAAACTTAATCCGTTATCGTGCTAATAAACAATTATTATCGCAGCACGTGGACACTTGAGGGTTGAGAACCAACACGTGTACAGATATGACATTATTGTCATATTATTTGTTTAAACACCTGAATGGGTTTTTGGTGATTAATAGATTCGTGATAAATTCTACTTACAATAATAGTCAATGGTAGATAATAATTAGTCGATTTTTTCAGGGATAGGGAGGCAAACGAGCAAGCGTGTGACATGTTGGTTAGCATCTAACGATGCCCATAGAGGTAGCTGCGTTGCCGGCCTTTAAAATGGTATAGGGTAGGGTCAGGAGTAGGATGGGGAGGAGAGAGGGGAAGGGATTAGGCCTCTAGATACATTTCTCAACCAAGTGATATACGGCAATGGCCACTTTACGTTAATATTCGGTGAGGTTTCACCAATCGACCCGGTCCATTCATGTTCGCTACATGAACGGACTGCGTGGTAAGTGTATGATAAATGAGTGAGTGTATGATTTTTACAATTGGGAACGAGAAAATTCGCCAAATCAAGGCATAGTTGCCGCTGCCTGTACCTTAAGTTTTTCGAGATTTAGCACTTTAAATGCAAACTCTGGTTGAACTCTAAGTGATGTCAAAACAATGTACTTCATTATTTTTCATATTTACAAGGTCTTCAAAAAATTCCGCGATGGCATATGTCTATCTCATATTGGATAACCCGGATAGCCCACAATTAACATTTTTATTTTTCTTCTGAGGCAAAACAAAGTTTGCTGGGTCGACTAGTAAACTATAATTTAGATACGTAAATATAATTTAAAACTCAGCAAAATTGAAACATAACACTGTAGTTTTTTTTTTAATGTGAACATGTATTTTGTTATTTTCTATAAAAATTCAGGTAATATCGCATCGGAAGTAATATTAACCGGAAATAGAAATTAGAACACGTATCAATGATATTCTTAATATTTTCACTCGAACGATCGTTTTTAAAACGATATCCTGGTTTTAAATCTTATTAACATATAAAATAACTAAACTATCAAATATTATTTAAAATTTAAACGTTATGTATATTAAAATAAAGTCTTGAATAACTTGTGCTCTGATTATTTTGGTGTCCAGCGAAATGTTAAAGTGTTAATTGTCAGTACGGAATCCGAAATTGTATGGACACAACTAATGATACAAATATTTATTTTCAATACAAATCACTGGAACGTAAATCCTTTTTTTTCTGAACCTTATTTATATAGATATAAGGTAGATATTAATATGTAAAAGAAAACTATTTGCAAAAACTAAGCGGGTGGTCGTAAAGGATTATCTCTCAAATAATAAATTATTTGGAATACGATAATTATTACTGGCTACTGTCCCATTTTAGGGTTAAATATTTTATGAAGTGACAAGTTTTTTTTTTTAAATCCTTTTTTGTGCATCTATGGAGTCTCGAGTTATTGTCAGTCTTTGTGTTAAGTGATTAAGAATTTTAAAGATTATCTAAGATAAGATTGTGATAACCAAGAGTTTTAATTAAAAATTGACGAGACTCTGCGAATCTTTTTGGTTGGTGTAAAATAAAAAGAATTTAGGGTTTTTTTGCAAGTGACAAAAAATTTGGATTGAGTTTCATTTTTTAGAAATATTATATACTTATTGAGGGTTTTGTGGCTTGAGTTGTCCTGAATTCTAAGCCTTATATCTGTCAATAAAGACGAAGGATACAATGACGGATAGCTCGATCACATTTCGAAAGCTAAGTGTCTACAAAATTTAATGTATTCCACTCAACAAATCCGTGCCGAGGCACTAAATATTTTATTGGACGAAAGCTAGTAAGGTCTAGGTCACAAAAATATCATTTTTACTTTACTTTACCTCAAATTGTTTGTTACACCTCATCCAACAGATGGCTTTGCAGCTTTCCCCCAAAACTGGATTAAAGAGCTCCGTTGTTTATCTCCAAAGAGTTTAAACAGTACTTTATGAATACCATATACAACAGTGGTAGAGCCACGCAGTTCGCTGCGTGAATGGGCCGACCGGTGAAAGACTACGACCTCCGTAAGTTATCTAGCGACGACAACCGAAGTAATCTAGACTGCACAGTATAATGTTGTAAGTATAAGATACCACAGGTGGCACAGTCTGTATTCTAGTGTAAAGTGTTGTAAGCGACAAATCGCAGAAAAAATATAATGTTTTCATAATTATCTTTAAGCATAGTCTAGAATACCACAAATTATATTCATATACCAAATTTTACAATGCTGCACTAATAAATGCAGTTTTGATGCCAATTTAAATCTTTAAAACGCTCTCCTGTAAAGTTGCAGTTTTAGAGATACAACAACTTACATGGGAGGTATCGATCTGTGTTCAGGTATCGATGGACGGCGTTCGCGATTGGGCAAACGGCAGTCGTGTCACCATAAAAAATCAATCTATATTCAGAATATACCTAAATAACGAACTTCCATTCAAACATACTTACATAGACAAGAATTAAAATATCTGTATTGAGAACTTTCTGTTTTGAGGTCAGTTAAATAGCAAACGGAAATCCAGTAGCATCAGGTACAGGAACTAGGCCATTACAATATCTTGGACACAATAAACACAGCACCCTTTAATTCCAAGCTAAGCAACTAAATGCTTGTGTTATTTAAACTAGATAACGTGTAATAATACAGTCATATGATAAACTTTTTCGTAAATACAAACAAATAAAATATATAGAAATAATGTAATATATAGAAAAACACTCATACTCCATACAAACATTATTGCTTATCATAAATATTGTACTTGGCTTTGGACCGAACCCTCCGACCTCGATTCTACAGTCAGTAGTTTTACCAATGCACCATGAGGCCCGTCAGCGGTGATTAAGATTCTAGCCACAATATCTACGTGCCGCTTTCATTAATCAAACTCTTGAGTCTCTCTTGAGTAATTTCTCGGCAAATAAATCCATCTAAAAAAAAACCTACAGCTCTACCCTGTTATTTGTGTCATAATTTGTCATAAAGGTATCAATGACAAATTGTGGAAGTAGGTAAACGTTTCACTCAAGTTACAATATTTATTATAATCTGTTATTTTATTGTATGTATGTTTGTATATTGTGGTGTCGCCGGATATGGCAACAATGTTCTGCAGGCCTATCTTTATTAATTCACCTTCAGATGTTGCAGCGAACGACGATGTAGACCTACTAGATGTGACAATGTATTATAACATATCTTGACGCCTTTTTCTACCCGAAGGTGCAGGCAGTGGCTTTTAAGCCTCGACTCGCCGTTATGTTTACGTCCCAAATGGAATTGGTCGCGACGTGCGAATCTATTGGCATACCGGTATGGCACAAAGTTTTTAGTCATTAATATTTATCACAAATAACTATCGTTATTAATTTCAAAAAGTCATTGGTGTGTGCCAGGATTCGAACCCGCGACCTCCGGATTCAAAAGCCGTCGATCACTGAACTACTGAAACTAATGTAATGTATGATAACACATAGGTAATTAAAATATAGCGGTTTAGTTATGAGTTGTCCCGCAGAGTTCATTCTGCTGCTCTTCAGGATTAGTCACTAGTCACACAAAAAAGCCCAAAGCTTACAGGTATGTAAGCTTTGGGCTTTTTTATTGGAGCGGAGTACATGCGAGCAAGCAGGTCACCTGGTAGTTTTGGTAAGTAGCTAGCGCTCCCCATGGACATTTGCAATACTGACATCGCCACAGTTGCGTTATCGACTGGATAGAGCTGCAGATGAGGCGATAAGGGGAACGGGAATCGTACTCTCTCACCGAACGAAACACTTGGCATAAGTCAAATTCTTTTCTGGGTAATGCAAATTGTATTTACGAAAAGCTCCTTAGAGTATTTCTTAAATTGTCTTTTTTAGGACTGTGTGTTTATGGCTATTCAGCTTTCCATCCCTCACATAATAACAATCTGTTTTGTTTCAATTGATATTATTTGATAAACTGTCTCTACAAAATTTCTATTACAGATTATTGATTAATCTGAAAATTCCAAATATAAAATTTAAAAATAATCATCATCTATTTTATAATTTTACCTTTATCATTATTTAATAATAAATATAATTAAATCGACGCTTCCAGTGCTCTATGATTTTTTATTCAAAAACTAATAATGAAGTCGGCAATGGCCCACAAATTGACTGTTACTTTGTGCACTCACAAAGACCCCCCGCCGACCACCTTTGTACTTCCGCGCACAACAATCGCTCCTTACCGTCATTATTTATACTGCGTCGTGATTTTTGAGCACATAATGATCCTTGTTGAGCCAAAATAACTATCAATATGTGAGGGAAGGATTGCGTTATAATAATAGATTATTATATTTTTCAAGTTTTTAAGTGCACCGCAAAGTTCGGTAAGTTCATAATTAAATATTTTTCAAAGGAGTTGCAATATAAAAAAAATGAATTAACTTTTTTTTATAAATTTTAACGTACTGCAACCATAGCATTTTGGGAAATATTACAAAAATCAAATATTAATAAAAAAATAAATATTATAAATACTATTATATTTTTTGTGGGTTATATTATTATTATTAATATTAACTGGATGTGTCTAACATCTGTTGCATAATTCACGACCAAATTTATTCTTAACGGTCTCGGCAGTCTAGTGGTCGAGGACCCCGCTTCTGATTCAGAAGTCGTGGGATTCTCGTCGGAAGTTATGTGCGATAAATGTCGATGGCTGATAACATTATGCCAGTGTATATACGTATGACAACGGCTTCCGCCACCTATACCTACTAATTAGGTACGTAACATTACGATTCGGCGAATCGAGGCTCAACATTTGCTGTCTACACCTTCGGGTAGAAAACAGCGTTAAGTTATGTGTGTATGTATATTAATCTAACTGAACTCTATACTAAAAGTCGTGAAGATACTTCATGAAATCTTTCAGCTCTGAACTCTCTGAACTAAATTAGAGATGCGCATTAAAAGATTGATTGTGGAGTTATGGCAGGGACTGGAGGATTCAAATATCACCCTTCGTAATTATCCTTTTTATTAAAGACCAGTAGAGCTATGCAGTTTACTGCATGAATGGGCAGGCTCGACCGGTGAAATACCATGACCTCTCAGAATATCAGTGTAAAGCAGCTCATGCCGCGTTTCACTCGGTGAGAGAGGTATACGGAGCCCAACGCCTTCACCTCTCCCCTCCCCATCCCTCTTCGAACCCCTTCCCTATCCCATCATTCCTTAGGAGGGTTGACGTCAGGCAGGAGGCCGGTCGTATACAGCCAAATCTTTTGACAACATGGATAGTTCAAAATGATGATATGTTGTGCCGACCCTATTTAAAGTGGGTTTAGTGCAGGAAAATTAAAATGATAAAATAACACAATTTAACCAGTAGTTAGTTCTTTATTAAAGTGAAACTTTTATTACATCGTCTCAAACTTTTTCGTCTGCGTGTTGCATGTCGCGTGACGGTGACGTGAAGGCGCTCGTCAGAGCGCCTTTCACGTCTATTATCGTTTATTTATATTAATTAATTACCCAAATATACACTTTATTTTTGTAAATAAATACCGTAAAAACATGTAGAAAAACACCCCCAGACGAGGGATCGAACCCGCCCCGACCTTGTGTTATCGGTAGTGCGGTTTACCGATGCACCACGAGGGCCGTATGTAAAATCGTCTAATTACCGTCCTCTTTACCAATTTCGACACATTTTCTAGGATCGGGTTTGTTTGTTTGTTTGTTTTTTACATACATACATATACGTACGTACGTATTGCAGGCGGAGAAAAAAAAAATTATATTATTTATAAATTGTGTTTTTATAAATTGTGTTTTTTGAAAATTATATTTAAGTACGAATTACATACTATTTGAAAATTATATTTAAGTACGAATTACATACTAATAAAATAATGAAATATCAATAATATTTTTCGATCTTACCGACAGAATAATAAATATATACTAATATATACTATGTACTAACATATTATATTAGAAACATATACTTAATTTTTTGCAGTGATAAACTGTAATAAAAGCAAAGCAAACACACATTGACTTCGTGTTAGTTAACAACGCCATCTGTTGGAATAGAAATTTCATGAAAATCGTTGGAGCCGATTCCGAGATTCCAATTTTATATATATGTATATATATATATATATACAAGAATTGCTCGTTTAAAGATATAAGATAAGATAGTGCTCTTTATATATGTATTTGTCACATTTTCATAATAAATCGAAATATCATATTTACTGGAGGAAAAAATATCGTTTTGTTTTGTAAAGATCCTTTGTTGTAATGTTGTTAACGTTTAATAGGTGTCGCGTTATCCCTAGTGCCGTAGCTAGTGCCCTAGTGTCGATTCGGGCGACATCTATCGATATAATACGATATTACGGCAGAATCATCAATAGTAGCAACCTAGTAGCGCCATCTAGGAATTATTGTCGTGACCACGTAAAATAAAAAACATTTATTAAACCCTATTAACAAATACAAGATGGCAAGTAAATTAAAATCGTAACCAATATTTTATGGTAACTAAAATACGTGAACAGTGACTTACATTCGATTTTCGAAAAAAATAATATTTCGAAAATTTTTAGTTAAATGTCTATAATGTGAAAAAAAGTTTCACTTTTACGGTGGTTTCATAAAACCACACAAGTTTTTATATCTTAATTTAAAATAACCATTTGTTTCAAATTTATCAATATTGTATTAAAATAAAATAAACTTGTTTTTTCATTGATATGTACTTGAATACTTTTTACGTGACTTAAGTCGCTATCAGCCATTTCAAGAAGTATCATTCCATAATAAACTAATTGAATGAACGATTGAACACGAATGAATGGAACTGAGAGAACGAATGAATCGTTGTTCTGTGTCACGCTCCAAATATTTGCAATACATATTAATACATTCTTAGTGGTATAGTGAATGAAGTAAATGTTTTTTTTTATTAAATGTACAGTCACTTGCAAAATATTTAACGGCAGTTTGCCAATAATTAAAAGTGTAAAGATCTATTCAAAACGTAATTAGACATTTTCTCAACTAGGAACATTTCAATTTACTAAAATGACTCCTAGTCTGATCTACTGCTAGATGCACTAAGAAAATAGTAGTAATATTAAAGAGCTAGCTGAACCGGCGAACTTTGTTTCGCCTCGGAAGCAATACAAAAATAAAATTCTAAAAAAGAAGCCATTTCAGAGAGCCCGGAACAAAAAACAGATGGACAGAAGTTATTTTGGTGTTCATATAAATGTTGTTTCTGTATTACACACAGATACTTCAATTTTATTTGTGGGTTTTTTTATTGGATAGGAACGCAAACGAGCAAGCGTGTCACCTGTTGGTAAGCACCTGCGCCGCCCATGAACACCAGCAACACATATAGTGTTTGCCGACTGCCGACCGTTGCGTTGCCGACCTTTAAGGATAGGAAAAGATGGGGAAAGGGGGTGGGCCTCCGGGTACCTCTCTCATAGAACGAAACGCGGCAGCAGCCACTTTATGTCGATCTTGGTTGTAAGAGATTGTGGTATTTCACCAGTCGAACCAGCCCATGCATGCAGCGAACTGCTTGGCTCTACCACTGTTAGTTATGTGTGGATTAAAAGTATTGGTTAAAATATTAACGAAATATCGAATACTAGCTAAAATAACTATTATATCTATTATTGTCATTATATCTTTGATTTAATTTGCAGCCTCATTAACCATAATATGATGGTTAATGAGGCTGCACGTCTAGTGAACGTCTAGTGAACATGAAGTTTGTAGAACATCATAAATGTCAGCATAAATTAACTAATCACCTCGCCTCTTCTGTGTAATGTTGTCTAGTTGATATTAAATAATAAAATTTTAAAAAACTATGGTTGGTTCAGCGATGTGAGAAAAAGCTGCCTACCCCTTCGAATTTAATATATCTAACACATATATTTGTAAGGAAGTGTACCCACCTACAGTACAGTATTGCAGTCTACAAATAACCTACAAACCGCATTCACACGGCACAGCACAAAAACATGTGACAAAAAAAAATGAAACCGATATTAGCGTAGTGTAGTTACTCGACCGTTTGAACATTATGCGACTTTTTTTGCGGCAAATTTGCTACATTTTGTCGCATCTTGCGACGCGATTACGAATGCTCGATTGGCAGTTGACATTATTATTAGGTGTATTGTCGTGAAAAAGGTACCATTATGTATGTTAACAAAAAGCGTTAAATGTGGTTTAATTGTTTGCTGAACGGAAATAGTTCACAATGGAGGCGTATCATGATGATATATACAATAGTCAATGTGTACGAGTACGTTGAATATAATATCGATTATCATTTGTGAAAATATCGATAAATATTTATATTTTTTTGTTTTTGTATTTGTAATGTCAAAGTGTCAGATTTTCATTGAAGCCTAAATGTATATATCATAGATTTAGCATAGACTGTAGTAGATGGCACGTGTCAGTAAAAATGCACTACTAATCATCACTGACAGCGCAACCGCGAGTAAGGGATTCTCAGGATGTTTTTAAATCTACCCATGCGCAATAATTATGTAAAAGTTGATACTTGGAAGCACTTTTTACGCACACATTGATAAGTCACTCACACATCAACAAACCATTTTTCGATCTCACGACTTCATGATACAGAAGCGGAGTACTGTACCGACGAGAAATATAAAATCTTACCAAAGAAATGTAATAAAATGTAGACGGTACTTATGGCTCAGTACTATCCAATAATTATCAGAACTCTAGTAGAAATAAGCTTCTTACACTACATGCCCTCACTCTAGAAAAGCTATCGCTTACAAACTCTACATATTATCTATATACTATAAATTATTGGTAAATAAAATTAAAACGTTTGTTTGTAATATTGAAATAACTGCTTTCTAATACTTTCATATGAACATATATATACCGTAGGTACATACACCAAATAAAAATTTTATTTTTCAATTTTTTGTCTGCCTGTCTATTTGATCCGGGTAATCTTTCAAATGTTTGAACCGATTTTGACGTGCCTTTGTTTGGTAGCTAGCTGGTGTAATAAGGAGTAACTTAGGTACTCTCTCATAGAAAATCTTTTATTTATTGCTTTCGAGGCGAAACAAAGTGCACCGGGTCAGCTAGTTCAAAATAAACCAGACATAAATAACACACATTCGTAGACCAAATAGAACGTGTTCTGAAGGAAGGTGGTGTTAGGAGCCTTAAAAATCGACGCGTGTGCATGAAAAGACTTATGAAAGTTAACGAAGCGAGTGAGGTGTGTACGAATCGAGCCTTGTGGCGCTCCGTTCTCTCTGCCTACCCCGCAAGGGATTTGGCGTGAAGTTATGTATATAACCAAATATAGAGCGCCTGAAGAATGATAATGCAGTGTATGGTCATGGAGTGCTAAAAGCTGGATTTAATATTAGATATGATGATTATTTCATGATATGATACTATATTGTTTAAGATATTGCTGATTTGTAACGTTATATTACGCAGAGCTAAAGTATACTAATATTTATGTATAGATTTTACCTTGCCTTTAAATGAAATCGCAGGCATATTATTAATCATATAATTAATATATTTTCATATTATTATAACTTGAAATAACGATGCTTTCTTTACTTTCTTCTTAACTTTTTATATTCGCCAATCATGGCACAAAACACGAAATAATTTCGATAGACTTAGCACTTTTTTATCTTTCTTCAAACGTCACACTACTACCTACCTACAAAATCTATTCTTAAAATGCATACAATCTCTGGTGACGTCAGCAATCAAACACCTGACTCCGAACACGGTAACAGTTAACATCAGATGACGAATTGGTCACATCGAAAAATATCTACGTAATATAAAAGAAACTTAAAAAAAAATTAGCGACTATTTGACAGAAATACTTTCTAACCAGCTGACTGACTCCAGGGTCGTGAAATTATCTAATTTAGAATCACGACATAATTATTATTATTTACTTTTTTTTGTTGGAAAATTGTGACGCAAACCAACGTGTGAACGGCTTCAGCGTGGAAGCGGTACTGAAATGTGCGGAGGCTGAAACATGCGCCGGAGTTTACATTTGACGCGATCAAATACTGAGTGGCACCATTATTAAAAATGCAATTTTAAACCATTGATTAATGAGTATGTATGGAAATTTTGAGAATGGTAGAGTTCGAGAGTCGCTGCGCGATTGGGCCGGCTCTACTGGTGAAATACAACGACCTCTCAGAATATTGACGTTAAGTGACCCATACAGCATTTCCTATCAATTTGCTTCTACCTTTCCGATCCAGTTCCTATCCAACCTTTATGGCTGGCAATGCAACAGCAACACAATCTATGTTGCAGGTGCTCAAGAGCGACCTAGATTCTAGTTTGCCCTCTATTCCATAAATTTCATGACACCAATTGTTTTCAAATTCAGTCGTCCAGGTATCGCGGCCGGTACTTTAGCGGTTTAACACAAGAACTTCTATTTAAACGCTATAGTGAACATACATCGATATGATTAAATCGAAAGTGGATTTAAATTGGAATTATCCTCCTTTTTTTATGGGATAGGAAGGCAAAAGAGCATGCTAACACCTGATGGTATGTGACCAGCTCCGCTCATGGGCACTTGCAACACATATATTGTGTTACAGTTGCGTTTACCTTTAAGGGAGTGGGATGGGAAAGGGTGGCGAAGGAAGGGGGGTCTTCGGGTACCTCTCTCACCAAACGAAACGCGGCATTAGACACTTTACGTCAATTATAATCATAGTCGATCTCCTAAAGGAGATTCTGTTCGATTATCCAAAGTTTTAGTAAATCTGTTAAATACTGTTGAATATTATATTTTTCCAATAGCTTCAATCCGATTTTCCAATAAGAAAATCCAACAGCTTTAATAGATATTTATGTATATAACGTGTATTAATCAGACATAACGACTCATGAATAAGAAAACAGAATGATCACATGATTGAATAAATATCTATCTATTTTAATGAATTTAGGTAACACTTAATCTCACTTTGTTATAATATGGTAATAATCTATTCAGATACCAACTCGATCCATCGTTCGTTATTGGAACACTGGCGCATTCGAAATGCGTTAACCAGAGATTAAATAGTTTTATCGTAAAACAGTGTAACTGAGTTATTACTCATACACTTGCAAAACATCACACCCACACAAGTTTACAGTACGCAGCACACGTGGGGAATGCCCACGCGCGTCTGTTGTCGAACAAATCAACCGAAATATACAGAACTCTCATACGCCATTTTAAGAAGGAGCGTAGTACTTATCCGAGATCAACTTTAATTGGTCATCGAGTTGGCTTCAGCGGAGCTACGAGTAAAGTCGCGTACGCACCTTATTTAGTGGTCGCTAGTGAACTTTTAGCGGCTCGCGGTGTAGTATCGGAGTCGAAACAATAGAATTATTATTTATGATAAAAGTGTTACAGGTAATGTACCTAATGTACAATTCAAAGCGGACAGATGTACGATATGACACTTTTCATGACCAAATTAAACGTGTCTTTTCGTCAATATTACAACGGTAGAGCCACGGATTTCGATGCATGAATGGGCTAGTTCAACTAGTGAAATACAACATCCTCTCAGAGTATGTGTATGACACAACTTATGAAAGGCCAATATGCGAGTAAAATATGAAAGAGTCGTGCCTTATGGGGCGCTCTATTTTCACTGCCTACCTTGCAAGAGCCTTGTTGTCACATTATGAATAAATGTATGTAAATGAGTAATTGTATCCAACTGCTTTTTAATTAAAGATGTATTGAATCGATTCTCGTATACTTTTACTAATTTCAACGTGGTAGAGACACGTTGCTTGCTGCATGAATAGGCCGGCTCGACCGGTAAAATACCATGACTTCTCAAAACGTCGACCTAAAGAGGATACTGGTGCGTTTTGCTTGGTACGACCGGTATACCACAAAAAACGTTTACCTTAAGTTTGTTTAGTATACAATCCTTATATTCTAAGTAATGTAGATGAAAAATTAATGGTTTGTTATATGTTTATAAAGTCTCGGTAGCCCAGTGATCGAGCACACGACTTCTGATCCAGAGGTCCGGGTTCAATTCCTGACACTAGCTCACACCAATGACTTTTTGAAATTGTTTTCAGAAGTTATGTCTGATAAATATCGATGACTGAAAACTTTGTGCCCGGTATGGCAATAGGTTCGCCACCTATTCCATTTGGGACGTAAAAATAACAGCGAGACGAGGCTTACCAGCCGCTGCCTACACCTTCGGGTAACAAAAGGCGTGAAGTTATGTTATGTTATGTTGTTACCGAATAAATAAAATTTGGTGTTTTGGTCGTATCTTTTTATGATCAAAAAATAATTCTTAATATGACTTTAAACAAAAAAAAAACGTCGATTGTTATCAAAAAATTGAAAAAACCGCTCTACTACACTGTGAGTCTGTTTAGACTCTCTAACCAAATAAGACAGTCCACGTTCGCATTTTGCAACATTCTAATAATATCTACATCAACATATTGTAATCAAGTCATAAACAACCTTATCAGAGACGCATGAAGACTATTTTCCATTGTATCTGCATTTTTTTTTTTACCTGGCATATAATTGTAAATTGCATAAACGCGTTTTCCAACAACGTTCTGTGCGATACGATTTTAGTTGGATACGAAATACACTGTGTCGTATATAAACCCTGTGTTTTCGTCATGAGAACGGCTTCATTTTGTGAATTTAGTGGCTCTACGTATCAACCGCTGCATTATTTATATTGCACTTTAAACTTTCGGCGCTTGAAATGAAATTTGTTCAACTGCGATGATGTGAAAATCCAGAAATAACTCATCATCTTAATAAGCTCAATCAAAAATCAACCTTATGTTTGAAATATTATAATCTAATATTAAGCACTGTACGAAGTAAGTTACACCTTTATTCAACCTTTTACAGGTTATGAGTTTCGCCTGAAATGGAGTCGCGATGCAGTAACTCCATCTCTTTTCCGCTTGTGAGAAAACGTCATTATGTTATATATCTATCTCTGTCTGTATAAATTAGTTTACGAGTACATATTTACCTGTGCCGATAGAATATATTAGAAAGATTGCATTAATATTTAGGTCTCGGTAAATGACAATTAAAATATAATTTTCAGCTAACTAATCTCACTGTTCTTGTGGTTTAGCACACTACTTCTGAATTAGAGGATTCAACTTCGAACATCAATGACTTTTCGAAATTAATTTCGAAAGTTATGTGTGATAAATATCGCATACTGAAAACTTTGTGCGCGGTATGGCAATAGGTTCGCCACTGCCTACACTTTCGGGTAGAAAAAGGCGTGTGATTAAACAATTCTTCATGATATAGCATAATTGCAACTGCCTTCGGTAATAATTAAATTAGAAAACGTAACAAGGATCTAACGTACAATGTAGTACATTGTTTTGATCTATCACTTAGGATTCAGCGAGCGTTTCCAACTATCGCCCAAAATCTTGAATACTATGACTTTTTATTTAATACATGATGGATGTTATGATATTATAGATACAGACCACTCCATCCGTTGCGTAGTTTCAAAGATATAAGCATATAAGGAGACAGAGAGCGGAAAGCGACTTTTTTTATAGTGTAATTATAATATTGGTCTGTGGCATTTGATTTTACCGATTCTTCTTCAGACAAGAACCCAAATATAGATTCAGTTATAGGTATAAAAAAGTTAAAAGTAAAGTTTAAAGTCTCGGTGGTCCAATGGTCGAACTCCCCGCTTCTGATTCTGGTATCGTAGGTTCGATTCCGAGCTCAAGCAATGATTTCTTGGAAATATTTTCGGGAGTGTTATGTGATAATTAACCATGACTGCCACTATTGTACCCGGTGTATGGCAACAGGATCACAACCTATTCCGTTTGGGACGTAATCTATCGATAGAGTGAGTCGAGCCGATGACTACATAAAAATGTTAGAAAAATGCGTGAAATTCCTTTTTTATGGTATAGGGGGAAAATGAGGAGGGATGTCACCTGACGGCGAATAACAAACGCCGCCCATGGACGCCTGAACACAGATACACCTGACAACAATTGCGGTCAGAAGTGGGATGGGAAGATTTAGGGGGAAGCGGTTCGGCCTCTGGATACCTCTCTGACCGAGCAAAACGCGGCATGAGCCACTTTACGTCGATATTATGAGAGGTCGTGGTATTTCACCGACCCATTCATGCAGCGAACTATATGGCTCTAGCACTGTCAAGCACCGACATATAATTACATGCTAAACGTTCTGATATTTTAAGAAGAAAAATATTCTAGAGCAGTGTGTCAGTGAGTCATCTGCCTACATACAATTTAAACTGAAAACACTTTACATACGAAAATAGGTACTTATAACTAAGGTAAAACTATTTTAAATCCACAATGTGGTACTGATCCCAACGTTAACTTATGGAAGCGAGAGTTGGGTGTGGCAGAGTGTGCACGAAAGTAGGATAAACGCGTTCGAAATGAGGCACTGCGCAAAATCTGCGGACTGACTCTCTCTGACCACGTCGAAAGCAAGTTTGTTGGAAAGGAAGTTGGATTGAAAGAGAGTGTCGATGTAAACGTAAGAAAGGCCATGCTCCGATAATTCGGATATGTAGAAAGAACGGACGACGCAATATTGACTAAGATGTCGGAGTCGAGGACGGCCACAACACACGTTCTGTGACCAAATAGAACGATTTTTGGAGGAAGTTATAAGGAAAAGAGTTATGAAAGTCAAAGAAGCGAGTAAGATTCGAAGAATCGCGCAAATCACACCAAATCCCTTGCGGTATGAAGTTATGTATGTGTTTGTATTACTATGTATGGAACTATTTTCAATTTCGTATTAAGATTGGCAGATAGTGAGTATGGGTTTGTTAATGAATTGTATTTAGCTAAAAGAACATTTTTCGAATAAATAAAAACATTCATTCGAGAAATGTTCTTAATAACTAAACAGTAATATTCATGTTTTGAGACGCTACGCAATACGCATACACATAGCGCCCTCTAGTATGCAAGCCAAGCAACTAACGTTGAGAAGAAGTAAGTTTTGAAGTTTCTGACATTTAAAATATTTATACTTTTCTACAATCCTTTAGACACTGATGGAATATTGTAATTATTTTTGTAATTTTGAGCTAAACTTCGGTTTTGCTATAGTAAAGTCAGATCTCTTTGAAATACAAAATAATCATTCATATTCTATATATATTTATCAGTAGGTAAACTTTTGTCGTGGAACCTTACATTTTCTAATTGCAATCCCCACGCTTGAAATTGACTCCTAATATCCCCACATTAGCACCATATTTTAAAACTAAAGCGTACATACTTATCAAATAAATATTTTTTATTGACAATCAAACTGAACAAACATAATGTCACGTTACCAGCGAAAATATTCGACAGGACCTGTCAAATGTAAATCTAAATTAAGTAAATCCCGAAGGAAATACAGTCTAATACGGGCAATTAATATATGAAACGAGGCGAGAACGATCTCATATTATGGGAGCGAGTGAGAAGGGGGAGATAGACTGGATCAACACAATAAAGACAAATTAAGTATACAGCGCCCCCACGCGATAAGCGAACGGATAAATGACGTGTGCGCTCACGTACACTTCGGGACAAAAATGTGCATGCAATACTGCAATATTGATATGTGTAAGTTTATAGAAAAATTAAGTTGCTTAACTTCAGGCCACGTCCCTTCCGATAGCAAGGAAGATTAGAGAAATCCAGATTATACTTACTATTACTATCTTTACTCAGTAGCGAGCCAGGATGAGGAGTGGAGAAAGGGTAGGGGATTCCGGATATCTCTCTCCCCAAACAAAACGCAGCACGCACAGTGGCTTCACTTTATGACTATTTTGTGTCGTCGTGGTTTTTCACTGTTTGAGCCGTCACATTTTTGCCTGGGACTGCAAACTGGATATTCCTCTTCAAGTTCATTACACCTAGGAATTTCCCTAATAAGATATCCATCCATATCACGTATGACGATAATTCTCTTATCCTTACATTTCTTTTGGCTTCTTCTCTTACACAAGACAACGTTCACTTCACATTCAATAGTTTTTAATTATTTCGGAATATGTACTATAGATAAAACATAAATATAATTAACGACGCGCGTGCATGAAAAGATTTATGATAGTCAACAAAGCGATTGAGGCGTGTAAGAATCGTGCTTTATGGCACTCTGTTCTCTCTGCCTACCCCGCAAGGGATTTGGCGTGAAGTTATATATGTATGTATAATTAATAAGTGAATGTCCTAGAAATTGTTAGTTCTCTAATACTTGTTGCCAATTCTATAAAATAAATAGCAAAAATGTTTATTATTAATGTTACAGTAGCAGACTTGGTGGCCTGAAATGTACGGTGGACATCAAATCGTCAATTAGCGATATGATTGCAGCGCGCCACGCGACCAGCGATGTGCACTTTGTGTCGCCCCTTTTGTGGGCCCACACACTCGCAGACAATGAACATACCACCTCACAGATAGTATATCCTGTCAGATAGATTGTATATTTATACCTACACAGGAAGTATAACACGTTTAATCTTTCTAAAATTGTTTGGCAACGTCCTCAAAATGTTTGATTTACTAACTTAGTCTCTGAGGAGATAGAGAAGAAATTAGAACGAGGATATAAAATGGATATAAAAGAATGGTCAACCAAATTAATTCTTTTATGTCAATTTCCTATCCAAATGTATAAAATAAAACAGAAATACCAATATTGATTATATTGGTAGTGTATGGTGTTTATAACGTGTTCATCATCATCATCAACCAATTGCAGTCCACTGCTGGACATAGGCCTCTCCCAATTTGCGCCACAACATCTGATTCTCTGTCTTCCGCATCCAGTCTCTACCAGCCTTTCTGAGGTCGTCTGACCAACGGGCTGGTGGGCGTACTACGCTACGTTTACCAAGACGCGGTCTCCACTCCATGACCTTCTTACTCCATCTACCATCGGTCCTTCGGCAGACATGACCAGCCCATTGCCACTTCAGCGAGCTTATTCTGCGAGCTATGTCGGTTACACTCGTTCTCTGTCGGATATACTCATTCCTGAGTTTATCCTTCAGAGATACCTCGAGCATAGCTCGCTCTATAGCTCGCTGAGCGTCTTTAAATTTGTGAACTAGCCCCACCGTGAGTGTCCACATTTCGGCACCGTAGGTCATCACCGGCAAAACGCAAACGTCAAAGACATTGCTGTAATATTCAATTATTCATTGGTAATTCACAGTTATATAAATAATAATATATTTCAGATATTTTAATTTTTTTTCTGTTATAGTATAAACCTGCAAACCACACAAACACACATAATATAGTTATTACATACGATATATCTAAAATAATTACTTGCTTCAAACAATACAAATTTGTTGAATTATTGAAGCCTGATTTTTATTAACATTTTTACTATAACAAAAATCAATTACATAATTTTTTTTTTTCGACTGTCTGTAGCATTCGATACGTTATTGGTCTTTGCCATAATCGTGCGTGTGACTCGACTTATGATTTAATACGCTCACTTATTTGATATGTCCTCTTAACAAAAGTCCCAGCTTATTAAATTTGTTGCCAGTTCATTATAATTGTACCCCAATAATAATCATAATATACTCAGAGGAAATTATTTTGAAGGTTAAACGGATGGTGACTGATGAAAAAAGAAAATCTGCATCATCAGCTATCCCTCTAACGACAATAATCCAAAGATTTGGCACTACCAAACCTTGTAGTGCAAAAAGATATCAATTGAAAAAAAAGGAACAACGTAAATGTGGACTTTCCGTTGTTCCCTTTTAAGTGCTTATAAACCACGCAATAGATTATAATGTTGTTTTAATAGATAGAAGTCAACTCAACGGGATGGTTTTTATGTATTATACATAAAAACCATCCCGTTGTAAAAATTACTTTTGATGCGGAACAAATTTCGCCGGGTCAGCTAGTGTAGTATATAATTATACTTTTCTTTTATCTTAACTTTACTTTTTTATTAATCTTTTATACCCTTTAGTAAAATCAGAAAGCGTAAGCGTAAGCAAAATTACATAGGGTTTTAATAAAACAAATCAAACTCAACCATCTTTGGTTACAGCGGTTATTTATTCACAAAAGTATCAACCATTTTGATCTCGACTGTGGCCTAAACAATATGCCACTATCAAGTAACTTGTCAGAGATAAAAGTGACAACCCTAAATGCGTTATGCAACGATAATATTCTGTAGAAGCAAAATCATGTAAAAAACCACCTAAACGCAATAGAAAATGAACTTTATGTATATTGACTACGGTTGACAATTCAACAATAATAATAATGTATCTAGTATAAGAGAATAAAATGTCATGAAATAAAAATTTGTTAGGGTTGCCATCCCACTCGTTAAAATATCATAGATTAAATTTTTTGCGTTTCAATTTGTACGCCAATTAGGTTGGAGGCCCATTTATACGGATCAGCGGCGTGAGATACAAAATCCATGGGATTATAATAGTACTGAATTGATTTATATTCATCTCAATAAAATAGCAATGTTTTTATTAAATCAGTTAATTTAATTCTTTTTGGAAGATAAGTAATATATAAATATCGACGACTGACAATTTTGTGCCCGGTGTATGGCAATAGGTTCGCCATTTGGGATGTAAATATAAAGGCGAGACGAGTTTATTAATGTAAATAGCAATTAAATAAATTAATAGTAATTTAAATAATGCTATATAGCCTTAAATTATCCAAACCGAGAATGATAGTCGAAAATAAGAAAATAATAGCTCCATAGGACTATTTTAGTGCTAAATATATAAGAAACCTAACCTTATGTGTGATAAATATCAAATCATATATATAATCATAGTAATTAATGTTCTTTAGGTCAGTATTTAACTAAGTATGAATTGTTGCGTTTTAAAATGCGTTTTGTAGTAGACAGATATGGTCAAAAAGGGAATGTCTAAATGAATATCAATAATACTTTTTAGGCGGAATCTAACAATGGTAGAACTACGCATGATTAGGTGGGCTCGACCGGTATACCACGACCTCACGAATATCGACGTAAAATAAATGGCATGTCACATTTCATTCGGAGAGAATCACCCCGAGACCCACCATCCTTCCAATTTCCTACCCATCCCACACCCCTAAAGACTAGCAATGTAACTATAACACTATCAAGGATGCATGTGTCAATAGACGACGCTAGTGGCTTACCATCAGCTAACACGCTTATCATATTGTTCCCAATCCTTTAAAAAAAGAATAGAGGCATAGATAAGTAAATTGGGTAGGTACTGTGGGAAACCAGTGTACCTACGTACAAATATTGGTTAGTATAAAGATAGGTAAGTATATAGTAGTACCTATTTACGCATTTAAATACTGATAAACAGATGTTGCTTCGCGTTGGCATGTCTATACGAAGCGCGTCTGGCGAGCAGTTCAGTCAATATTCGACGACAAGTCATGTGTGGCTACTAGAACAGTGGCCAACGTTAATTATTTATTTATTAGATTTGACCAGTAAATCATTGATTACCTATATCTTGTATAACACGTATACCTATGGAAACTAGGAAACTTGCCCGAGAGATTGTACCTACTGGTATAGTCCAGTGCACCGTGGTCTGCGAAATAATTTGTTAACTTAATCTGCAACTATCATCGAACTATTATTGTAAATAATGGCAGTATTGACTATAATGACATCGGATTAGACGCGGCATTCGACAACAGTGTTTAACGACACGACAATACCCTAATAAGTCCAAAGACAGGAACCTCGGGCCGCTTTGGTGGCAGTGTGTCTACCTCGCCGCAGTCAGTAGACACGAGTGTTGATACTACTGTGAATCCCTATATAGTAACTGTCGGGTAATTCTAGTTCGGTAACTTTTGGCACGTGACGTCACGTCACGTCATCTGAGTAGTTCACGAATACTCAAAAGATGGCGCGCTAATGTGTTTACGCTCCGAGATACTTATTTAAATCATAAATCAATGTAGCAATTACCTAAATGTAACCCGTGTCGAAAGCCCTAGAAAATAAAATGATATTGATTACTTATATACTAAATATATTATATATAAAAATAAATTATAAATAAATATATAACTAAATATATTATATTCCTTATATACCATGTAATAAAATGGAACTGCCTCCTGAAACACTGGTTTGTAATTTGAGAGCTAAAGACTCCCGAGAAGTCCTGTAATGATTCTTTTGTTTTTGATAAAGTAAGTATATTAAAAGTTTGGAGGAGAAACTGTCAGCTGAAACACTGCTACGGCTTGTTCAGCGGACAGGGAACTCACTACTTTATGTTAACTTAATAAAACTAATAAACACTAGTAATTTTTTTCATATTATGTATAAATCCCAGTGATGTGATGATGTGAAAGTCACTGCTGTGAATCTGAACAAAGTCAAAGTCAACAAAAAGCTTTATTTTCGCAGGTCTTCACAGACACTTAAAAATAGTCAATGTACAATGTGAAATGAATTTCTTGAACAGGAGCGCTTGAGGATAGTGCCTCCGTGGAACGTGAAAACACGGACACAATTGCCACGAACTGACCGATTCTGAGTACATTCTGTCTAATACAGCAAGAACTTTTTCTAGCAATGATTTTATGTCCTATAGCTTATTTAGAAGATGAACCGTGATT
The DNA here is from genome assembly GCA_905147225.2 of Euproctis similis. Taxonomy (NCBI): domain Eukaryota; kingdom Metazoa; phylum Arthropoda; class Insecta; order Lepidoptera; family Erebidae; genus Euproctis; species Euproctis similis. The sequence goes on from LR990106.1 coordinate 23,427,732, forward strand.
GTACCTAATATCCGAAAGATCCAACAGTGTTCCATCAGATATGTTTGCTCGCTACCACAAGTTGAGCATAGATGACTACATATCATAAATCTATTAATATGCTAAGAGCTTATTATTACAGGTGACGAACGCTACTCTCGAAGTTTGTCTCCGGTGCCATCAATTATGCAGTTATTCGTGCAGTGATGTTTTTATCGCCGTTTTAGTGGCTCACAAATTGTACCGATCGGCAGTGAACTTGCTACACTATTTATAAGACGGACCGGGCACAACACGCCCAACACGCCTCACATTATACACAACTATTAGTGTAAAACTGCTACACCATTACTGAATCTGAATACCTACTTTATTTATCGAGATATAACGTAATCTTATGAAAGCCTCCTGTACAACTGAACTTTAGTCTTTATTTGTATTAAAAAGGTAGCTTTCCATTCTATTTTAAATCTTATTAATTCGCTACAACTAAATAAGATCTCTAAAATAAAAGTGTAAGCGTGAATTACTCCCTACATCATCAGGTGTCTGCCTATACAAGTCAACAGAAGAAACAAACAAACAAACCGACAAATAACACATTTAATATTTTGTAGTTGAAAAGCTTAGCGTTAGGTCCAGTGGGTAGAGCACACGGCTTCTGATCCAGAGGTCCGGGTTGGAATCCTGACACTGGCTCACACCTATAACTTTTCGGAATTGTTTTCGGACGTTAAGTGTGATAAATATTGATGACTGAAAAACTTTGTGCCCGGTATGACTATAGGGTCGCCACCTATTTTATTTGGGACGTAAACATAACGGCGAGACAAGGCTTAACAGCCGCTGCCTACACCTTCGGGTAACAAAGGCGTGAAGTTATGTTATGTTAAGAAGTTATATTATTATTACATACAGACACTACGATCATTAACGTGTATAGAATATATGAGAATTTTGTCAAATATAGGTGGAGAAGAAGGCGTATAGGTAAATAGGTACCGGTCATTTCCTAGAGTCAGCGAATAAAACATTTGGTACCGTGTATTTTACTTAACTTTATACAACGTAATCCCTCTCTTCTAAAACTTGTATTAAACCGCTAAATTATCTAGATGACAATAAAAAAGAAAATTATCAATATCATCATTCACTCTGCTCTTCTGTATGTCGCGAACAAATGGAGACAATACAAATGTGTTACACTGGCCTTGCACCAGAACATTCAGGTTCAGGATTAACTAAACAATAGGCCTATTAATAACCACGGTAGTAATGTCGCAAGCCATTCATTGATTTGAGCTGATTGCATACCAATATTTTCACCATGTTGCCAATCTAAACAATCACTTTGATACATTCAGCATCCATTAACGAGTGTATACGAGAATAGTTTGCTGACTAGTTTCATCTTTAAATATAACACGCGATGGACGTTAAAATTTGTTATGCAGCAGTACAGGTGGTTCAGTTTTGGTGGAGGCGTGATGCAAGTGCATTGGCCCAGTCTATTTTTGGTAACAGGTGAGTTGTGCCTGATCACCAGTGATGCTGGCAAGCTGTTACACAAATATATTTATAGATATTCATTGAAGTTATTTCGGATAGAGATGTTTTCGCCATTTATGGTCGTATTATTGTAACTTCACTCCTTTAACGAATATATATGTGGGCAGCGTTAGCTAATCCTTATGTGGCCGGGTTAAATTTTTAGGCAGAAATGGAATAGTTGGTAATAACTACCGCTATTTTGTAAGTCATTTTTTTTATTTTTTTTTATTTACCTCCCAGTTGGAGTCACCTTTTGGTAATTATGTAACTATCCACAAGATTCCTTTCCAAAAGGCCTTTCCTTATCATGCTCTTTAATATTGGAGTTAAAAGATAAAAGCTATTTTTATCCAACGATCCAAAACAGATGTGTGTATTATGAATACAGTTGAGGCGTTCACGCCTATCTTTCGTAGCTTGTCGTAGCTCCCAAGCGGATGTTTCGATTTTGATGCGATTTTGAATATATAGCCTCATTTTCCTTTTAAAGTGTACTCGATTCTGATTCTCAGGCCGCCCAGATGAAATCCCTGGCCAGCTCTGATATGATATAAATTACTTGGCAACGTAATGACTATCATCGCAAGAACAATTTTAATGCAACACTCTAGTATTCCAACGTGCGTCAGATATATTATATTAATAATGATTTCAACTTTCAAGAGTAATATTTAATAATTAGAACAAATTTTATGTATATTTAAATGTATGATCAAAGTTGGGAAAACTGTGAAAAGCTTTATCTCTTAAGCTGTGTTCTCTCTGGTAAACCGCAAGGTACTAGGCCTCAATATATGTTGTGTTTTTACATACATACATACATAACTTCAGTCTAAGACCCTTGAGGGGTAGGCATATATAGAGAACAGTAGACCTCATTCGCTTCTTTGACTTTCATACACATGCGTAAATTTTTAAGGATCCTGACATCACCTTCTTCCAGGACTCATTCTATTTGGTCATGAAATGAGTATCGTGACTGTCCTCGAATCCCTACATCCAAATGCTTTTGCATTGTATATCTTCTTAGTCAATCTTGCATCATCCATTCTTTCTACAGGTCCGAACCATTGGAGCATGTTATGTTTTTATTTAATCATAACCCAGCTAGATGTTCCTGTTTTTTTTTTTCGATCTTTATATTTGGTATTCATATCTATTTACTATTATCTATGCTTTTAGTAATTTTGGTGTAATATTTTATCGTATTTTTTGCACGAAACTCTATATGTTTTTCTAATTTATCGTTAAATGGGTATATCTGCGATCTTTACACTATTTCTCTCACCCATGATCTATGAAGGTATTAATTTATTATTTAAGGTATTTCACGGTGATAGAGCCACGAAGGTGGCTGCATGATTGAGCCGGCTCAACCAGTGAAATACCACGACCTTCTGAATATCCACGTTCGGTGAGAGAGGTATCCGGAGGCTCAACCCCCGTCTCTCTCGTCCCCCACCTACCCTATCCCGATTCTCTGTCTATTAAACCTTAACGGCTTGTAAAACAACTGTAAAACTTTCTGCGTTGGAGGCGTCTATAGGGGGTGGTAGTAGCTTACCATCGAGTGACCGGCTTGCTGGTTTCCCCCATAATCTGCAAAAAAGGCAACATATTTAAAAAGCAGTTTTTAATGCTATACCGCAAAATAAATCATTGGGAAATGTGAAAAAAGATGGCTTTTATTATTTGAATGTAGAAAATCAAATTTTATTGCCTCAATACTTACTAGATAGCTGAGCAGGCTCAAAAATAGGAGAAAGCAACATTAAAGTTTCAAGAGTAATTTTTTGTTTCAAGAGTAATTATGTCTATGTCGTATGTTTAGATTATTTCTTTACGTAAAAAAAATTGAATAAAATAATCCCTTTTGCTTTAACAGTAAACTTATCGAAAAAAGTTGGTTGCTGAATTTTCACTTTCCCAACTCATATTATTATTTTTTTATTAATTAATTTATTAGATCAATTTATTTCTGTGCTGGAAACAGACAGGCTTCTTTTGGCCTACTGGCTATCTTTCAGAAATTAAAATGTAAATGTTTCATGTTTTGAAAATATTTCGCCAAAATAAACTCTGTAGTCGTTATACGATTACTTAATATTAGACGATAAAAAGAATTAGAATATGATTTAAATGAATAAATTAGTTAGAAAATCAAATAAATCAATATTTGCAGCATAGCAGGTATGGTACGGCGTCTCCGCGCGCCTGAAATGGTTCAAGCGATTTTTCACGGTACGTACGGTACACGCGCCTCTTACGGAGATTGTCGTTTTAGCTAAATGATGTTTAAAATTATTTTTTGATAATTAATAACATATTTAAGGGTTGTTGAAAAGGGTTAAAGTTGATTAGACAGTATGAAAATAGTGAGAAATAGTGTGTTGTGGCGCGGCGCGGGGGCCGGCGCGCTCGCCTTGTATGGCTCGCAGCGTCCGCGCATGAGGGGCCTCTATAAAAGAGTCCGGCCCCGCTGTTCGCCGCACTCGCAGTCTCGCTGCCGTAGAGTCAACATCCACCGCGTCCCAAACCACACACACACGACAAAATGTGCGACGACGATGTTGCTGCGCTCGTAGTCGACAATGGCTCCGGCATGTGCAAAGCCGGTTTCGCCGGCGATGACGCGCCCCGCGCCGTCTTCCCATCCATCGTGGGTCGCCCCCGTCACCAGGGTGTGATGGTCGGTATGGGTCAGAAAGACTCCTATGTAGGCGATGAGGCCCAGAGCAAGAGAGGTATCCTCACCCTGAAGTACCCCATTGAACACGGTATCATCACCAACTGGGATGACATGGAGAAGATCTGGCACCACACCTTCTACAACGAGCTGCGCGTCGCCCCAGAGGAGCACCCAGTCCTCCTGACTGAAGCCCCCCTGAACCCTAAAGCCAACAGGGAGAAGATGACCCAGATCATGTTTGAAACCTTCAACTCCCCGGCTATGTACGTCGCCATCCAGGCCGTGCTTTCCCTGTACGCCTCCGGTCGTACCACCGGTATCGTACTTGACTCTGGTGATGGTGTATCTCACACCGTCCCCATCTATGAAGGTTACGCCCTGCCCCACGCCATCCTCCGTCTGGACTTGGCCGGCCGTGACTTGACCGACTACCTCATGAAGATCCTCACCGAGAGGGGTTACTCATTCACAACCACCGCTGAGAGGGAAATCGTGCGTGACATCAAGGAGAAGTTGTGCTATGTCGCCCTGGACTTCGAACAGGAGATGGCCACCGCCGCCGCCTCCACCTCCCTCGAGAAGTCATACGAACTTCCCGACGGTCAGGTCATCACCATCGGTAACGAGAGGTTCCGTTGCCCTGAAGCCCTCTTCCAACCTTCCTTCTTGGGTATGGAATCTTGCGGTATCCACGAGACCGTGTACAACTCCATCATGAAGTGCGACGTTGACATCCGTAAGGACCTGTACGCCAACACTGTCATGTCTGGTGGTACCACCATGTACCCCGGTATCGCCGACAGAATGCAGAAGGAAATCACAGCCCTCGCTCCCTCAACAATCAAGATCAAGATCATCGCTCCCCCAGAAAGGAAATACTCCGTATGGATCGGTGGATCCATCCTGGCTTCCCTCTCCACCTTCCAACAGATGTGGATCTCCAAGGAGGAGTACGACGAGTCCGGCCCCGGCATCGTCCACCGCAAGTGCTTCTAAGCGCATCGAGCCCTGGTGCTGCAGCTGCGTGAGCCATATCTTAGTGCAGTGTGTTGTGGTGTTCTCATATTGCTATGGGAGTGCATTTTGTACGAGTACGTTTACGTTGTACGTAGTGATACCTGACAGAACTGAACATCTAATGTAACGCCATCTATTGTAATGTAATTTATTGTAAAATTTATATAAATTTAATTTCTTTTTTATTTTTATTATATACACTGGGATCGTTATGGATCTCAACGCCAAATGTAATTAATAAATAAACGGTTAATTTATTTATTTTAATTACATTATTTCTTTTTATAAAACCGTTGCTTTGCTTTTTTGTTCGACATCTGCACCACACATCCTTCCTCATACATGCTGTCTGTCTCTTTATGTGATCGTATATGTATGAATGTACATCTCCGTATTGAAGTCAGTGGATCGCACCTGTCTCTATCTGGGTCACAATCAGTGCCAACATTCCTCAATCACACACCGCTAGTTGCTGCGACTTCTTGACATTCCAATTATCTAGTAGTCCGTCTAGTTCAAAACATATTTACAACGGAGCACTTCCCATAGAGATCGCTAGTACAAATTTAGATCGGGAGGTTACCCCACACGCTTCGAAATTAGCCACCGCGCGCACTACCATAAATAGTAAGACATCTCGCGCGGCCAAAAGCATTTTCTAATTTTATCATATAATCGTGGGGCGATATAGTTGAGTTATGCCATTCGAGCATGGACCTAAGGTGGTCGTGTCAAGCTTAAATTTCGTCCAAGCAACATGTGTCCGAAAATATCTTGAGAGGACTGCTGGAATAAAACAAGCCATCGGTTCGGCAGGTCTATTAATATATCCGACTCCCGGAGAGTTTACGCGGTGGACTAGAACATAATGCGCAGTACATCGATATGATATTACATAGTTATTTTTAATAATAATGGCCATTCGCGTGGTCGCAGATATTGTATTAACATCCAGTATATAAATGTTTTTTTAACCGACGACAATTTGAGATTTTACTCACAATAAAAATATTTTAATACCTTCACACCTATGTTTATTATTTGATATTCGATCTGATTTATTTTAATTTGATGCTTCATAAATTGTAAACTTTTTATCAGTACAAATTTGTGTCATTATTCGAGATTCAAATCACTCGGTAGCCGTGTCATGCGTTTTTTTTTTCACTACTGCAACTTTCACACGTAATATTATATGGGTCAAAAGATCATTCATACATTGATAAGATGTTGTGAATCTTAAAATACTTTGTGTTATTTTAGTAAATATTTACGTGTCGAATGAACATAGAGGGGCAACGTTGGTTTCGTTTAAAATTATCTCTTCTCTCTTTATATTTTCGTATGTGTTGAGCGCGTTTATATTGGCCAGGCGGCGCTGTGGCCGCAATTGGAATACCTACACTTAGTTCACTTCGGAATTACTCCACATGGTTTTGGGGTGATTTAGACGTTCAATTAATGTGATTTGGTCTTATTAGTGCATAATACATAGACATATTTTATTCAGGTTTCCGTTCAAGACGGTACTCTGTCACAGTCTAGGTTGACTGCAACGCAACACATTCGTGTTCAATAATTTTAACAGTGGTAGAGCCACTTAGTTCGCTGCACGTATGGGCCGTCTCGATCGGTAAAATACCGCAGCCTCTCAGAATATGGACTTAAAGTGGCTCACGCCGCGTTCCGTTTCCCCTCTCCCCTGCACATTTCACTTCCGACTCGACACTTCCATATTCATTGTAAGGGACAGCAATGCAACTGTAACACTACCAGCGTTTGTTGCCATCGGGTGACACTCCTGCTCGTTTGCCCCCCTATCCTATACATAACACACTTTGAATCTGCTGCCAGATGGATAAACAATATTTGATTCCTAAGAAAAAGTATGAGGCAGGTTTACAGAAGAGAAATTTGAAGTCATAAGTTAAAAATGATGAATATTGCGTACTTTGTTTAACATCGGCATCTTCCATATGGTGGGCGTAGATACTTCTCTCACCGAATGAAACGCAGCATGAGCCAGTTTACATATTTTCTGAGAGGTCGTGGTATTTGAGCGGTCGAGGTGGCCCATTCATTCAGCGAACTGCGTGGCATTACGTTTACGGTACGTCGTCGAACAGTAATGGACGCGTCACCAGCTGTGATTGTGCTTCTCTACCGCTTGTTCCGCGCTCTCGCTTGCACGCTCGGCTCTGCCAGAACGTGACAATGAGCAGATAGTTTTCATCGATCATTGGAAAAAATGGCATCAACTGGTGATATTTAATAGGTAGTATAATCTGTTACAAGACAGGCCATTATTAATAAGATGCAGTTTCGTATATTTTTATCACTTCTAAGAATCATTCGAATGATTCAACATCATTATAACTAACGTATTGGCACACAAACTAATACAAACATGATTTTGCTCCGATGCACATGTATTCGTCATTGTTGTCTCTAGTCTCTATTAATGATTTCATGATTCATTAACATATAACATAACTTCACGCCTTTTGTTACCCGAAGGTGTAGGCAGCGGCTATTAAGCCTCGTCTCGCCGTTATGTTTACGTCCCAAATGGAATAGGTGGCGAACCTATTGCCATACCGGGCACAAAATTTTCAGTAATCGATATTTTTCACACATAACTTCCGAAATATCTGATTCATTCATACCATTCTAATATAATAAATAATTATTTACTAAGCTAAATTAATGTTGTATTACATGTAATCGGATCTTTATACATAATCTAGAAAATGACTGCACAAGACAGAATCTTAAAGATGAAGAGTCACCCAGAGATGATTTATTAAAAAATGACGTAATAATAAACGTAATAGTAAAGTGAACAGCCTGTTACATGATACGCAATAGCACTTCCGGAATACAAATAAACACTGCCTACACCTTCCGTTATCGAAGGCTAACGCCTTCAATAACTTACGCCTTCAATAATTACGTCTCATTATTTTATTTTCAAACTTAACAGTTTGAAAATAAAATAATGAGACGTAATGGCTCTGATGAACAAAAACAGATGCCTCAGGGAATGACTACATTTGCCCGTGGAAAATTATGACAGTGGAGCGTCTGCGGGACACCCAGGCCTGGGGTGTGTGATGATTTGTAACTAATCACTCATCCAGAAATGGAAAGGTGACGAACTGTCCTGACATGTCACCACTTCATCATCAGCTCTACAAATGTTACTAATGTCGTTTTCTGATGGCTCTATATTCTTAGATACTACTGATCTTAACAATGACTGACCCATAGGAACATGTATTTTATCAGAACCATGCATTTTAATACCTATCACCGATGCCTAATATAACATTCCAAATGGTAACTATTACTTACCATTTGGAATATGATGAATAAAAGTCAACCTATTTCATGGCTGAAAGACATTGTTAAGTGCTGTCCCTCGCTGACCCAGGGATCGCAGTGGAAGATACATCAGGCCAGTGAGGGTGCAAAGAGGCATGAACTAAAGCTTGCGTTGCTAAAGGTTAATATTTATGATTATGGTTAATAAGTACCTATTATATAAAACCGCAATAAAAGAGTTACCGAAGTAAGGGTCAGCTATCAGTTAAACCTAATCAGTATGATCTCGGATTGGCCAATCAAAATAGATAACTGTTAGGACTTATCTTAGTGACAGAGAACGACGACACAATAGGGCCCCTCAGCGCGAGTCGTTAACACTTAATCTTTATAAATCTTAATATTAAACTCCTCTTAGATATTTATTATCTTTCTCGGTGTGCGTTACCAACCACAATAATTAAATCAAAAGTAAAATTAATAAAACGCGACACCTGCATGAGAATTACAACCAGCAAAAAATAGCTACCAAAAACGACTGCTACAACAATTTTTCTTATTCTATTTCTCAATAAAATCAACTACCCCTATATAAAATAATACACGGGGAAAATTTAAATACTTACTTATTAAGAGATATGGTCTCGCGAAAAGTCACTTTGTTTTATACTATGTAATGATAACTCTCAAATCTCAACGACAATACTCACTATTATAAGCCCATTATTACACCAGCGCCCACTACTCCCTCCATCTCTATTCTGTACAGTTATATCATCATCCCGTTTACAAATATAGATAGTTAATTATATTTCTGTTTATCAAACAGTTATTATTTCATCGAGATTAATTTGATTCGCAAAGTGAAGAGTGCTGTGTGACGAACTTATTGAAATAGCTTCGGAACGTTTAATATTCTCGCATTGAGATAACTACGACTCTCTCGCTTACATAGGCTAAGAGTTAACTACTTGTTTTCATGTGGATTACATTGAAACTAAAGAGTTCTCAATCAATTAGTTCATATGTTTCAAGAGAAAAACCTGCCAAGACACCCAAGAGTCATTTATCATTCGCAGATTTTCAAAATTTGACAAGCTTTTAGCAAACTTCACAAAACATTACATGCGATACTCCTCACATTTACAAAGTCATACTTTCAAGTCAGTTTATTTGTAAAGGATTATAATCAAACCATTTTCTATATTTTAATAACTTGTCAATGAATTTTTATGTAATGTTTTGTAAAGTATTTAATACTCAAAAAAAAATCTTATAGTAAACATATAGTTTCTATATACTCGTAGTATAAAAGAATATAATCTACAAAAGTAAATGGTGGTGAAAGTGTAGTTGAAATTCATAAAACCTTTGTGATTACTCCAATTATTTATAACAGTACGGATACTTATGAAATATTTATTTGTCAAAATACACGTGATCTCCACAATTTCTGTAAATTTACCAAAAACGCGTGATTCTTTATCATCAAGCTCCCGGCCTACGTATAACCGCGAGTATTTGCGCATCCCGATATTAGACAAGTTGTCTCGGCCGCTTCATTTAGACCTAACGATACTAAACTATATTAATAATCATTATTAACCTGATGTCTTACGTCCGGGGCACAGGAGCGGGAGGGGGAGGCACATGGAGGGAGAGGTGCAAAGGGCAGAGGAATACGTGAACAAGAGAACCCGTGCCATTGTTGAAATGTATCTGTCAAAGGATAGACGAATTTAATTGTCGCGATTTCAATAAAGTCTATTATCCTGTGTCAGTTTTGTTGTTCTCTCCTCTGTCTCTTTCTCTCTCCCGTACCCACTGAGCCGAGCGGTGTAGAGCGCGGCATTTTATTATTTCTCTGATTTAATAACTTTTCAGATGATATTCGATTGAATGGACGGCGTGAACTTTATCATCGCGCCGAAATGAATTTATGAAGGCTTTCACTGGTGTGTGTTTTATTGTGTTTTTATTTTTTTGTTAATATTTCTTTGTTAATGAAGTTGAAACCGTTTTTTTAAAAAGATGATTTTCTCTATCAAAAAAATTCAAATTTATAAGAGCAAAGAATGTTAAATTTGAGAGATTAATCCAAATGCTTTTAGTTCAACTCCATGTTCCATGTTCTCGGATAAATGGATGTAGAATTAATAGTTATCACAAAAGCCATTGCATATAATCCACACAATTCAAGGAAATGTTATAATTTCATAACATAACTTGACGCTTTTTCTACTCGAAGGTGTAGGCAGTGGCTTGCCTACATGTTTACGTTATGTTTACATCCCAAATGGAAAATAGGTGGCGAACTTATTGCCATACCGGGCACAAAGTTTTCAGTCATCGATATTTATATAACTTTCGAAATTAATTAATTTCGAATAGTCATTGGTGTGTACCAGGTTTGGAACCCGCGACCTCTGGATTCAGAAATCGTGTGCTCGACCACTGGAACACCGAGGCTATAAATATAAATAATATAATAATTATAGAAATATTATCAAAATATATAACATAATGATTGTTAAGAAAATGACAATCGGGATCGAGACCTACATTATCATATTATACTGGATAACTTATAATACCTACAATGTTTTTATCTGATAGTTTGGTTCAAGTAAAGCCAAGACTTAGTTATGTTATAGTGAGCTTTATTCAGATCCGCAAAACGTATTTTTCTATTTCATATCTTCAAAATATAATTTGCCAAGAAAGGTAATCGCAAAATATGGGCAAGTAATGAGGAGGGATGATACACATGTTACGGGAAGAATGATAAACCTGAACGTGGAAGGAAATAAGAGACGAGGAAGACCTAAGAAAATATGGATGGATTGTGTGAACGACATGATTAAGAAGGGTGTTAGTGTGGAAGATACGAATGCTAGGGAATGTGGAAAAAGAACCGGTTGTGTCGACCCCAAATATTGGGAACAAGGCAGGAAGTTTCAATAGTCCGTCAGAACATTATCGTTAGGCCACATCTTCAGATAGCTAGCTAGAATCTGGTGTCATATGCAGTATGCCTTCTACGACTGCAAGACGAGCAGTACCTTTATCGACCAGTATCTGCATCAGTAACTGTGAATCTTTTATTGACAGATGATAAAAATTGGCAGCATATCGCAAACACGCGAGATACTTGAAACATTATTAATAACTAATGTAACGCAAGACCGTGGGTTATTTTCTCTTTGCGTAAAAAATACCTCAATTTCTAGTTTCACTCTCTTCACCTAATGCCCGCTCGACTGGAGCGATGCCAATTTTCTGGCGAAACGTTGGACTGGACACCCAACAAACATTTTTATCACCAGCGTGTTGATTAATAAGAAAAAATATATATATACGTATTTTCTATCAAATGCGCATCACACGAAGGATTGGTGTGGATGAATTTAATAATACTAATAGTGTTTTTAATCGGATTGCGTAGTAAAAATGGCTAAAACGAAACACTAAAATAGACGACCTCCTTTGGAGCTTCATGACCTCCATGAATCAAAGAAGGCGGGTAACGTAATATCCGAACGTCTTTTTTGTGGTGATAAAAAAGACCCGATGTTAAGCAACTATGGGCGGCGTCCCATGGGACGCCTACAACACAGATAGTATTACAGTTGCGTTGCACACATTTTAAATGGGATAGGGAAGGGGTCGGAAGTAGGATGGAAATGGGAGCGGGAATAGGTTGGGTCGGATACCTCTCTCACCGAGCAAAGCGCGGAACGAGCCACTTTATGTAGAAATTCTGAGGGGTCGTGGTATTTCACCTGACAGACCGGCCGATTCATGCAGCAGCTCTACCACTGTGAAATATACCATTAAATATGTGTGTCTGTCTCGATGGTCCAGTGGTCGAGCACCCCATTTCTGCCTCAAGAAGTAGCGGATTCGAATTCTGGCTAACACCAATGACTTTTTGAAATTCTTTTCTAAAGTTAAGTGTGAAAGGTACGGGGAAGGTTCGCCACCTACTTGGGACAACTTAGCGGCGAGTCGAGGCTTAACACCCCTTGCACACCCTTTGCCTACACCTTCGGGTAGAAAAAGACGTGAACTTATGTTCTGTTATGTTATGTAAATAGTCTAGTAGCTTGGAACTCCGATGTCTAATTGATTGGTCCTGATTTTTACCTAAAGTTAAACATTACGTTTCTAAAGATTTGTGTGATAAAGATATTTTTTGACAGTCACATTTTTTTATGACATGGCAGACTAACGAGCAAACGGGTCATCTGGTGGTAAGTTACTAGCGCCGCCAAATTATAACGGCAACATAGATAGTTTCACGTTGCCGGCCCTAATATAGGATAATGATGAATGCCAAAAGTGGGAGAAGCGGGCCAATTTAAGCCTCCGGATACATCTCTCATCGAACGCGGCATGAGCCATTTACGTCGATTTTCTGACAGGTCGTGGTATATCACCAATCAAGCCGGCCTACTCCTGCATCGAACTGGACGGCTCTGAAGTGTACAACAATTGTGCTCTATGTATGGAAAGATGCTCTTATCTAAATAGATATGTTACCAAATAATTTAATAGACGTATTGAAGCAGAACTTCATGTATTAAAAGTGATAAATATAACATAACTTCACGCCTTTTCTACCCGAAGGTGTAGGCAGCGGCTGCTAAGCCTCGTCTTGCCGTTATGTTTATGTCCCAAATGAAATAGGTGGTTAACCTATTGCCATCGATATTTATCACACATAACTTACGAAATTAATTTCGGAAAGTCATTGGTATGAGCAAACGTGAAGATTCGAACCCGCGACCTCTGGATTCAGAAGCAGTGTGCTCGACCACTGGAAAACTGAGACTTTAATATAAATATATATAAAATAAATAATATGTACCTACTCTAATATGTACCTAAGTTCGTCAATAAATACAGATTACTTAATCTTCACCATTTACATTCCTTCGAAAGTAGTCTTAAAAGCTCTCGTTCTCATAACGAATGGAACCTCCACGGTTCATATAATGTAATTTGAACATAGCAGTGGGGGGATGGGTCGGGACCTAGGTGCAAGCGGCCCGGGGGTGGGAGGGAGCGGGTGTGCAGAATTTAATATTGGCAGCGCGCGCGGGTTAAGGCGACGTGCAAATAAAACTCTATGAAACCGCACCCCCGTGCTTTTAAGGGTTAGCACTCACATTATTAAGGATAATTAATTTCATGATTTAATTACGACATATCCTTAGTTTTCAATCACCTTCCATTCCTCTCATATTCATGTTGACCTAATTAAAAGATACTTAGATAATTCTCTAAGGAAGGATGGTACATTGTTTTTTTAATAAACTACTGACCACTTTTAAATGTTAACTTGTAAATCGAAACTGGGACATTCAAAAATTTCATGATTGCGCTGAAGTAGTTACAGCTCTCACCTACCTGAATAGCTCATAGAACATTGTTTATAAAAGAAATTTTAATTCTCTAAAATGTAATGCCACCTTCACTATCTTTCACGCGCTAATACCCCGCGTATCAAGGGCATGAAAGTATATATATAAAAAACAATTTCACTTGTAGTGTTCTATGCGTTAACAAGTTATCATTCTAATATTATGTACGAAAGTAAGTTTTTTTATGGAATAGGCAAGGCAAACGGGTAAGAGGGTCAACTGGTGTTAAGCAACTCCCGCACCCATGGACACCTCAACACAGATAGTGTTACAGTTGCGTTGCCGGTCTTTATGGGAGTTGGATGGGAACAGAGAGATAGGGGGTGGGACTCCTCCGGAACGGAACGTGGCACTTTACGTTGATATTTAAAGAGCCCGTGTGTATTGCACCGGTCGAGCCAGCCCATTTATGCAGCAAGCTACGTGGTTCTACCACTGTTTGTTTGTTACCTTTTCACGCAAAAACTACTCGACCGATCCTCATGAAACTTTGTACACATACTCTTGGAGGTATCGGTGGTAACTTAAGATACTTTTAATTAATTTAAATTTTTTTACCAAAAATAAAAAATATATTGGATGAATTTCGAAAATTTAATTCCTGAGAAGCCTTCACAATACTCAACGTTATTTATCTATAAGAATGGATTCCGGATCATATTTCGGAGTGAGAGGGATACTAGTGTACCACTTAGTCAACAAGACGAGAAGATGACGATAATATCCATATGTTGGAGAGTGAACTACAGTGTCGCCATCTTTACGGTATCTACGAACTAGTTTTCGCTTCATAACTCCTTAAATACTAGCCTACGCAGTGATTAGTATACAGGCGTAGCGATGAAGTGAGCTAAACCTTTCCGAAGTAGTGTCAATCTTTTTCCCGACGATAGGAAAAAAATAGGATTAGCAGTTGTGCGGAGACGCACTTTCTTTGACAACGGCGAGGTGGACGAACAGCCACCCGAGCATGTAACTACCGGTGTCGTAATAGTGCACACTGACATATTTTTCAAATTTTGCTTATTTTTTCAGATTTCTTTACCACACTATTTGGATGCTATAGATATCAATGCATGGTGATAATTTACTACCGCTCGAGCCAGTTACAACACACATACCCAATCGCACGCTCTTTATTCCCGACACACATATGTGTTTGTTGTTAATTTCCTAATCTGTGGCAGTATTCCCCTTAACAGTGTGTCTGCGGATATTTTTACAAACGTTATTACTGTGCGGCGTACGCTTTAGCTTTCTTTATTAAATTGTCGTTAGGGGTCGCCGCATTAGCTCGGCTGTCGGCTCTCTGAGGCTCGGCATTCGGCGTTCGGTAAACGCCTCTGGCCATGTAGCTACAGCGAGGAACAACATTCAGACATTTATACTAATATAAATTGTTACATTATTATGTTTTCAGATTTACTTTCCGGAATTGGGAGGTTTGAAAATGTTTACACAGAGACCTTATTGCAGCTTAGTTCAACGAATTTTATTTGATAAGATGTCTATATATCATTCTATAATCCAACTAAGTACATAATATATAATGAAGTTGATATCTACAAGTTTTAGTTTATAACATTTTACCTCAGAAATATCGTTTAGAGTACTTTCAGGGGTAAATCAGGATGTATCCAAAATTATCAGTACCATACATAAACTTAATCTAAATAGACAAATAAATTCAACTATATATTTAAAGATCTAAATTATCCGCATATGAAGTCATTTTTGTGAACTAGCTAGTTTGATAAACAACTAATAAATAATTGTTGAGAAATTAATAAGTTGGGAATACTAGAAAGTAGCTGTAGCTACTTGTACTTATTGTGTAAATACAATAAAATCCGTTATAAATACATTTTAAATTAGTATACTCTATAATAATAGTAATAATACTTATATTGAAAGAGTCATTATAGTTTTTTTTAGGGGATATTTTTTTTAACAAAATACTTATATCAAGCGACCTAGTTAGATTTAAGGGTTATACGTATTTAATTAAAGATTTATTTACTAACAATCAATAGTGCATAGTATTATTATTTAAGTACACAATATTATTTAATCTACATAATCTAATGATTTTTAATGACTTTTATTATTCAATATTATTTAATTAACACAATCCAATGTTTTTTTATGAATTTAATTATAAAATATTATTTAATTTACATAATCCATTTCAATTATTTTTATCAATTTAATTATACAATATTATTTAATTAACACAATCCAATGTTTTTTATGAATTTAATTATAAAATATTATTTAATTTACATAATCCAATTCAATTATTTTTATCAATTTAATTATACAATATTATTTAATTAACACAATCCAATGATTTTTATGAATTTATTTACAAAATATTATTTAATTTACATAATCCAATTCAATTATTTTTATGAATTTAATTATACAATATTATTTAATTTGCCAAACCCAATGATTATTATGAATTTAATTTATCTTATTAATTATTTATCTTTATTAATTTATATAATCCAATAATTACTATGGATAACGATATTTAACACAATAATATAGAATACAGATATAATATCAACCATTATATTAATGGGAATGTAAATTGGAAATTAATAATAACGATGCAAATTGTAATGTGATCAGTGTGATCACGCAAGAAATAAAAGGCTTTTTTTACGTATTTAATATTTAGCAGCTTTATGGAAGGTTAGAATGGTGTTTTTTTTTTTATTTGGAACTATAGATACTGTTGAACATGTGGTAGTTGATATTTACTATCAGGTATGTATCGTATATATAATTGGGGATTTTGATCAGATTGATAAATCGTACGTAGGTAACGCTAGGTAATGAAAAAAATAGGACTATCTTTTAAAATTATTTGTGTAAAATTTTAAAACTTTAAATGTAATAAAAATGAGCCAGTTCTAATAAATATTAACAGTGTATATTATTAAACAATTTAACCGTAATATTATAAAATAGAATACTTTCGCACCATTAATACTAGAAGGTGTAGATGTAGCAATGATATGATAAAGGGACTAGTCTCATATATTTTCATCAGTCTCAGCTCTATGTAAAGAGATTACCAATGAGAGTTAACACCACAAACTTCTTTGTAACTTTCTACAAAATATTGTAATCAGTAAAGCTAATTAATTTCCTTGTAGCGCCATCTTTTGAGTAACATATATATCTGTCTTTTAGGTTGCTACTCACTACTAGATGACGCTCCTATGATATTTCTGTTTTATGTCCGCTAGATGGCAGAACATATTTAAAGTAATGAAATTTTAATTTATAAATTTTTTAACTTTATTATTTTAAAAGGTTTTAGAGCAATTTACAAATTTCGCTTAGCAGATAAGTCGATTGTTACCACATCCAAATAAAATTGGGCACATTACTATTCACAAGGAAATATAAGAAATCTAATAAAATTCATGGCCAACATAAAAATATTAATGGCGAATTTTCAATTTTAAAATAAAAATTATGAGCGATTTAACAGTTCATATAATATCTCATGTATTGACTGAGTCGTGAGGAGAAATTATAAAGGTAAATTAAACACTTTACTATACCTACCTAATCTGTAATATTAATTAAGGTATTGCAACTCAGGTATATCATAGGTATATCAAGGTATATCAGCTACTTATATCACACCATAGGTAGTTCTACACACCTATCTGTAGGTATGTATACTAATTCTACCGAACAAAAGAACTCCTTACTCAAAATGAAATTTCGTTGGGGAACGTAAACAAATTAAAAACATTAACAATTTAAAAACTCCTCTCAAAGTTACAAAAAGGTTAGAACAAGTGCACTTGCAGCTTAATAAGGCGGTTACATAAAATTCGTTCTATAAAGAGGCCAATAAAGCAATCCAATAAGTGTGATGGGCGTACCGGGGGCGCGTGCGGGGCGTGGGGGGACGTGACACGCGGGGGGGCGCGGGGGGGGAGCTCAATAAACGCTCATATCTTCAGCAATTACGACAAAACAAATGAGAGCTAACGAAATTCACCTCCGAGAGGGATCGGTGATGGAACAGTGACATAAGTGGAGCCGAAGGCCAACATTTATATTTTTAGAACAATGTAAAAAAGATAGAAGTAGAAGAGTAGAGTAGAGAGTAGAGGAGAGTAGAGTACAGTAGAGTAGAAGTTACTTAGCATTAATAAAATGAGCCAAACTATAGAAATAGAGAATATTGATTAGCTATCATCATTATTATATTGTGAGCTTCTGTTTATTTCTCGTCTAGTTCAGGAAAATGTAGATGGCACAATGTTGAAAGTTGTAAGCTTTAAACTTTTTTATCATTGGTTGGCTTTAGGCCTGCCGTTAGTGATATACACATGATAATTGTTAGCTGACTATAGGTGGAGCAACCAAGATATTCAGCCATTGGCCTTCTTCGTCCTAATTATGTGTACTTGTTTAGAAACTAGTCTCACTTAACTTAATTAGTTTTATTGTTACATGAGGTATATTACAAGGGGACTTAGAAATCGCTTTGTAATATAATTATTATTTAGAAATAATCATTATTCCTCAATGGTCTACAGCTTTCCATTTAATTTTGTTCATCAAAATGAAAAAGTTTAGTATGAAACCACTCCAGTTCTTGTTCTCTACGAGTGCTAAAGGGCTGTGTGTCGGGTGTTTTAGGGTTTTTTCAGCGGCTTTGACTTGCAAATTGTCGCGCCCGCTATCGCCCCAGGGGAGTTTGTAATTAAAAATCAGAAGTCTCGCTAGCGCTACGGTGGCGAATAGTGAAACTGTTTGTGATTTCTTCTCAGCCAAAAATATACTGTATATATTCAGGTCTATTTATTTTTCTTTTTATTATGTTTGATATTTTTTTTAATAATATTTAAAATATTTAATAATTATTATTATAATTATTATTTTATATTTTATGATAAGTTGAACAAGTAAAGCAAAGTTTTATTTATTTCATATACTCGGCAATAGATGGCAGCACCATCTGCATTTGAAACCTTTGTATTCTTATGAATTATTTTCGTTTGCTCTTGCTAGCTCTGATGTAACTGAATTATATTCATTAATTATTATTAATGTGACAATATTCATCAATGAGGTAGTAGTTATAATAATTAAGAACATAAACATAGGTACATACATAAATTCAGGCCAATTCCCATGCCGGGTAAGCAGCAGTAACTATATTAACTAATTACATAAATAATTATTATTGTGATTATGGTTTCTAATTACTACTCTAGGCTTGAGTCGAGTTCTTTAATTTTTATGTACAGGAGCTATTTTAATACTTAACAAAATATTTACACGGACCTTTAACGATATCATCAACAGCGAAACAGCCCTAAGTAAGGTTATACATTAGCGAAGCTGAGAGACAAGCGGAGAGGGAATTATATAGCTTGAGTTTTAGTGCCTTTTTTTTGTGACGCACCATTTTGTAATACTACCTACACACAAAATGATGCTTTACTCAAAAATAATTAAGAAATCCTGAATATAATTACTAACCCTGTTGTGACCGTTTTCACTTGTCTTTTAAACGTGGTTTTTGTTTTATATAAATAAATATATATATAATATAAATATTGTTGCTCTTCAGAAATTATATGTCCATACGTACTTAGTCATGCCATAAATATTGTAACAAAGAATTTTTTTTTTTAATTGCAAATAACATTTATTACTTTTACAGTGTGTTACTTTAATACATAAATATAAAACAATATAAAATATAAAAAGCTTATTCGAAGTGGTCTCCATTAGCTGCAATACAGGCCTTTAAACGTTGAGGCCAGTTATCAATAGAAACACGCACTCTTGCCATGGGAAAATTCTTCACTGCCAATCGTATGGATTGTTTTAGGGACTCTAAATTATTATGACGTTTAGAGCAAGTCGTATTCTCTAAAACTGACCACAAATCGTAATCCAGTGGATTAAGATCGGGACTAGACGACGGCCAGTCTTCAGCTCTAATGAAGTCCGAAACGTTCGCTTCCAACCAAGATTGCGTGGACCGAGCTTTATGACCCGGTGCCGAGTCTTGCTGGATGGACCATACTTCGTTATTGAACATGGTGTTGTTAAGGGGCTTGACTACCTTTTCAAGAATGGTATCTTGATACACTTGTGCCGATGTTTTGATACCTTTTTCACAAAAATATGGCTCAGTCACTCCTTCGTAGCTAACACCCCACCAAACCATCACTGAATTCGGATAATGCCCACGTTGCACTCTGTCAACTAATTGGGAAGCTTTGAGCATAAATACGTTCATTTCGTTTGCTAAAATGTTGCTCAATTGTGAAAACTTTTTCATCCGTAAACAATATTTTTCTGTGACCTCCCTTTGCGTACTGCTTCAGTAGTTGTTTAGATTTTAACACCCAATTCTTTTTTAAATTATCAGTTAATAAATGACCAGTGCGCCTCTTATAGGCTGCAAGTCCTAAGTCATCTTTTAAAATACGCGACATTGTTCTAGGTGCTATCTTCATCTCCCGAGATAAAATCTTTTGCTTGCGGACAGGATTTCTTCGAATTCTTTCCCTTACTGCTTTGACCATCTTTTTCGTACGAACACTACGTGGACGGCCAGGTCTTTTTCTGTCACTAACAGAGGAGGTCTCATTGTACCTTTTAATAGCCCGGTACACAAACATTTGACTAATACCAAGTGTATGGAGAGTTTTAAAAATTGCATTTGGCTCCATACCTACTTTGTGTAATGCAATCACAGCGATTCGGTTCTCTTTATCACCCCACTCCATTTTAATATCGCAAATATTGTACAATGTATTGGCGCCAAAACGAGAAAACACAATGAACAATCGTATAAAAATGACAGATTCCAAATTCAAATGTAATATTTTTTATTTTTAGTTGTAACAGTATTTATGGCCAGACTAAGTAATATAATGTAATAACATAATTTTATATGTAATAACATATAAAATTCATATGGGAAAGAAGGGGAGGGAAGGGTATGTGCTTCGGGATACCTCTTCTGTTTACGTGGTTATTCTGAGTGGCCGCGGTATTTTACCGGCTAAGCCGGCCCATTCTTGCAGTGAACTACATGGCTCTACCACTGTTAGTATATAGAGTCGTTGTCGTTCCGCTTACCGCTCCGCTACTCTATGCCACCGTGCTTACATCAACATCCATTCTGTAATTAATGAAGGTTACAAACACATTGTTGAAGTCACGACACACAAATTATATTCAACATTAATTGTAATGGAGAATATGAATAATTACAACAATAACAATTGTATAAATATTATATTATTCAATTTGATTACATTCTTTAGAGATCCGTGCGATTGGCGATATGGTTTAGCACCCGTAGATTTTGTCTATTTGACCAATAAAACCTCAAGTTATTGTTAAAAATGAAATATCTGTTAAGCCAAGCGCTTGGCTTACACTGCTGGTACTTTTTAATCTTGCTTAGGAACGAAAATGGTCACTTTCGTCAATTTATGTTCTATTGCAGCTATTTTCATTGCCATCATTGTAAGAACATAATTACCTAATGTTTTTAGAAACTATAGTTTTTTATATTACGTCTATAATGAAGTTTATTCAAAAGTAGTACTTTGTGTGATGTCAGGAGCTTTAAAATCGACGCGCGTGTATAACATAAGTTATGAGAGTCGAAGAAGCGAGTGAAGTGTATTTTCTGTGCCTACCCCGTAAGAATCATGACGTGAAGTTTAGTAAATAAGCAGATATATACTTTGTCAGTTGAAAAGAGTATAGTACCGAGTATAGAGGCACCTATGTCTGACAGAAGTATTTTCACACACGCAGATACCTAGCAATATGGCAATATTAATACGCATGTCAATTTTCGTATTCTTTATCATGAAGTAATTAATCATCCTTAATTAAATCTATATAATTTAATGTGTATATGTTTCGAATTTGTTTCCGGAAGTTAAGCGTGATAAATATCTATCGATGACTGAAAACTTTGTGCCCGGTATGGCAATAGGTTCGCCACCTATTCCATTTGGGACGTAAGCATAACGGCGAGACGAGGCTTAACAGCCGCTGCCTACACCTTCGGGTAACAATGGCGTGAAGTTTTGTTATGTTATGTTGTTATGTTACTGTGTAGGATGTGGGTTTATAAAAAAAAGACGAGGGTTAGTAAGGAACCTATTTGTTGAAGATATTTTTTATATGAATTATAAGGCGTGGTTATAATACCTAAATCAAAACTCTAAATGAACAGTATTACAGGTCGCTAATGTGAAGGTGACGTGCTTACTCTAATCAGCGGCTAATTGTCCGCATTTGTTAGTTGATGACCTTTTTATATTTCCTTCTTTTTTTGCATAAATTTTGAAACGTTTTTTGACATTCGTGGCGCGTTGGTAAAACTACCGGCTGCAGCACTGAGGTCGGGGGTTCGATTCCCACCCGAGCACAAATATTTGTGACAAACATGAATATTTGTGCGGCGTCTGGGTGTTTTTCTATGTATTATAAGTATGTATTTACAAAAGAAAAGTATATATGTATTAGTATCCGTTATCTAGTATCCATATCACAAGCATTTAGTTGCTTAGTTTGGAACTGGAGGGCGCTGTGTGATTTGTGTCCAAGATTTTATTATTATTATTATTTTTTATTATTGGTGTTGATAATATCGGTTTATAGAAGCAAGTGTAGGTATATTTATACTATACGTATACCAGTTTAGTGTTTCTTTTTCATTTTTATTTTCATTTATCATTATTTTATAAGTTATAAGCGATGAAGAGCAGAAACAGCGACTAGATTATTCCTCGAAATGTTAACGCAAGATTCTTCAGGGCTCTGTAAATATTAACTTGAAAGCTGAAAGGACCCGGAAGATAAGGTCTATTCTCCGACCTACGCCACTCCAAATAGCCGAAACCGAAAAGTTCCATATAGAACTTAAAAATCGATTCGACCTGCTGGAAGCCACAGTCGACGTGGATGAAAAGACCAGCACTGTGGTCAACACGCTTAGGAAAGTGTCTCAAAGGTTGTTCCCGAGATCGCAAAAAAAAGAAGTCCAAACTCTCTGCCGAGACGCTGATGAGGCAAAGGCGAGAAACTCCATCCGATCAGCTGTCTTCGTCAGAATGGAGAAGCCTAAACCAGCATATTAGAAAGCTGATGCGGCGCGACCTTCGTCGATCGAATACTCGAGCAATCGAGGACGCGATCGACCGCAACAAAGGTTCGAAAGTGTTTGCTCAGCAGCTTGGAAGGCCCCATCTGACGAAGCTGATTACTGCGGATGGACGTGTCGTCACCTCTAAGCCAGAGATTCTCGCAGAAATCGAATCTTTTTATGGGCTCCTTTATTCCACACGGATGACCAAGCCGACGGGACACAGCGAAGATGACCATAGAGCCCCGCTAACGCGTCATTATGGTGAGGACATCCCCGAAATTGCAAAAAAACGAGATTAAGGCGGATCTCGGGCAACTTCAGAACAACAAGGCACCCGGTGATGACGGAATTACAACAGAACTTCTAAAATCCGGCGGAACTCCAGTATTAAGGAATTAGCTAATCTTTTTAATTCCGCCATACACCAAGGCAAAACACCACGGGCTTGGAGCAGGAGTGCGGTGGTGTTGTTCTTCAAAAAAGGTGATAAAACCTTACTGAAGAATTACAGGCCCATCTCACTCCTGAGCCATATCTACAAGTTGTTCTCGAGGGTCGTCACGAATCGTCTCGCTGCAAGACTCGACGAATTCCAGCCTCCGGAGCAGTCCGGGTTTCGAAAAGGCTTTAGCACCGTGGACCACATCCATACTGTTCGGCAGATTGTACAGAAGACCGAGGAGTACAATCAGCCGCTGTGTATGGCATTCGTGAATTACGAAAAAGCCTTCGACTCCATCGAAACTTGGGCAGTTTAGGATGCATTGCAGGATTGACTGGCGTTATATCGAGGTGTTGAGATGCTTGTATGACACCGCCACGATGGCTGTCCAGATACAGGACCAGGTGACGAACTCCATCGAGCTGAATCGAGGTGTAAGACAGGGAGATGTCATATCTCCCAAACATTTCACCAACGCTCTGGAGGACGTCTTCAAGACCCTGGATTGGACTGGACAGGGTATCAACGTGAATCAGGATCTGGACAGGGTATCACATCTTTGGTTCGCCGACGACATCGTTTTAATGGCAGAGTCGCTGGAACAGTTAAGCGGAATGCTGCGCAGCCTAGACAAATCCTCCCGGCGTGTCGGTTTGGGTATGAACTTGGACAAGACCAAGGTCATGTTCAATGAACATGTCGTACCCGGACCGATAAATGTCGATGGGTCGGTTCTCGAAGTTGTAAACAAATACGTCTACCCGGGCCAAACTATCCAGTTAGGTAGACGGAACTTCCAGAAGGAAGCCGACAGGAGGATTCAGCTGGGTTGGGCCGCATGTGACTGCGTCGAGTCTTCGACTCGCCTATACCGCAATACCAGAAGACCAAATATTCAACCAGTGCGTCTTACCAGTTATGACCTACGGTACCGAAACGTGGACGCTCACGGTGGGGCTAGTCCACAAATTTAAAGTCGCTCAGCGAGCTATGCAGCGAGCTATGCTTGGGGTATCTCTGAAGGAAAAACTCAGAAATGAGTATATCCGACAGAACTGGAGTAACCGACATAGCTCGTGGAATAAGCTCGCTGAAGTGGCAATCGGCTGGTCACATCTGCCGAAGGACCGATGGTAGATGGAGCAAGAAGGTCATTGAGTGGAGATCGCGACTTGGTAAGCGTAGTGTAGGACGCCCACCAGCCCGATGGTCAGACGACCTCAGAAAGGCTGCTGGAAAAGACTGGATGCGGAAGGCAGAGAATCGGATGTTGTAGCGCAAATTGGGAGAGGCCTATGTCCAGCAGTGGACTGCAATAGGCTAATGATGATGATGATGGAAGTATAGATTATGCAGACCTGAAGTACTTTGTTTCGCTTCAGAAGCAATTAATGTTTTTTTTGTCAAATTAAAACGTAAAACGTACTCAGCCTAAGTTACTCTTTATTGCACAAGCTACCGAGTCATAAAAGTCTCGTGAAACTCAGTTCGATATTTCAGAAATTACTCGAAACAAACAGAATTGTCATTATTTTTCTATCTGTATCGTATATTTTATTTTATTCATAAGCATGTAGTAAAAAGTAGTAATTTCAATATTTCATTCACAAACACCCCAATTTTATTTATGTGTACACATGTATAGATATACTGGAACAGCCTGGGTACACGAAGTAAACTTTGTTCGTGTTCAGTTTGAGTTTGTGCTGTACTGGAACACAACTGAACATAACCTTTTTAATAAAACTTCCCCACCAAGACTTCTGACTGCAAAGTACTGAATTTGAATCTCGAGAAACATAGGTAAATGACTTTTCTGGCGGCATTTTCAAAAGTTATATACATACACTAGATGACCTGGTGAACTTTGTTCCGCATCAAAAGTAATAAATGAGTAAAATTTGGATCTTATAAGTTCAATTTGTGCTATTTATCGGCACGCGTTTTGGCGCGCAATGCAACTGCAATGTCCCGCTATGCTATTACTGTAATATCTTCGTAAATATTCGTTTAAATTACATGCTGTAAAGGGCCATATTGATCTATAATAAAGGTACAATCTATTTAAGACACATAATTGGATGAAAATTAATGCTGTAATGTTTAAAATCGCTTCGTAAATGAGCCATTATTTCTCGTAAAAAGTAAACTAATAAAAATGATCATTGTGGGGTATCCCTAAGAGACATATGCCCTCGCGGACTTTTTTGTAGATCTTCTGAAGGTGTTTAATAGTGTAGAACATTGTTTTGATATCACTTAGGGTTCAGGCAGCGTTTGCAATTAAAATGCTAAATCTCGAAAATTATCACTTTTGCTTTACAACATCTTAAATGAAATATAGATCAAAACCACCCCGTTGACACCCTCTAACTATTACAAAAAACCGCATCAAAATCCGTAGCCTAGTTTTAAAGATACTAGCATATAAGGAGACAGACAGCGGAAAGTGGCTTTGTTTTATCTATGTAATGATAATTGTACATACATACATAACTTCACGCCAAATCCCTTGCGGGGTAGGCAGAGAGAACAGAGCGCCATAAGGCACGATTCTTACACGCCTCACTCGCTTCGTTGACTTTCATAACTCTTTTCATGCACGCGCGTCGGTTTTTGAGGCTCCTAACATCACCTTCCTCCAGAACACGTTCTATTTGGTCATGGTTATACCTATGAGTTATATGAGATATCAAAGTTATATGAGATAACTATTTTACTTATTGCATATAAACAAAAAAATAATGTTTCTGTACATTTTTATTTTGGTCACTTTGATGCTAAATATTGTATTACATAAGCTACGTTACGTTTTTGAGGTATAAATAAATATTATTATTGAAAAAAATAAGTACGGAATCTAGGAATAAATAAATGACTTTTCTGAAATCATTTTCGGAATTTATATGTGATAAATCAAACAAATGTTATTCCGCCTAAATTTCGCTAATTGTTTAAAAATAAAGTGCCTCTAAAGCTCTAGTAGCACCAAAAAGTGCCTAAAAATTATTAATAAATAAATTTTATTTAAATTAAACTAAATAAGTACCTACAATAAACTCAAATAACGCCAGAAAACACTTCAATCAATAAAGTGTGAAAGTGCTCGCGATTGATTAGTCTGGGCTCTTGATTAAATTATCGAGAAACAATTAGCGCCGTCGTCGCAGAACGTGGGGGAGGCTCAGATCCGATGGGGTAAGGGAGGGAGGGGTGCTCAATTAGCCCATTAATTACGATAATGAAATATCAATGAAGAAATTTCTAGCTGTCTCGGTGGTCTAGTCGTCGAGCACCCCGCTTCTGAATCCAGAAGTCGCGACTCGAGTCGCGTTCGAATCCTGACACTGGCTTACACCAATGACTTTTCGAAATTGTTTTCGGAAGTTATGTGCGATAAATATCGATGACTGAAAACTTTGTGCCCCAACAATAGGTTCGCCACTTATTCCATTTGGGACGTAACATAACAGCGAGTCGAGGCATAACAGCAACTGCCTACACCTTCGGGTGGAAAAAGGCGTGAAGTTATGTTATGTTAAATTTCTAGCTCCCCCAATTACCCCCCTAAGGAGAATAGTATAACCAATGTGTTTTCAGCCATAGGTATTGTGTGCTAAACTATGGTACCTACATTGGTAGCTGTAGATTAGGTTCGATTCTCATTTGAGTACAAAAAAATTGTGTGATGCGATTGCACTTTAATGTAACGCTCGACAGTGTTTCTATGTATTTAAATTGTATGTATTTTTAATGTCTCGAGTTCGTGGGTAGTGGGTTCTGGTTTGAGTTTTCGAAAATCCTTTCAGAATTATCCGTGTTAAGTACGATTACTGACGAAATTGTTCACCACAATTGGCAATAGACTCCATCACCTATCAGGATATATTTTTATTATTATTATTATTATTTAATCAGCCTTCTAAACTTGTTCTCAACCAATTTACACAATTTTAAAGTTTTTTTTTATTATTTTTCTGGTGCCTTCTAATAATTGATGTAATTTATGGACTCTTTTTGTAAAGAGACTTCTTTTTTTAAAGTCTATTGACAACTTTCTCCCGAGAGTAATTTGCACCAGATTGCCAATGGTGTAGAAATATTGCCAATACTACGTTGTTAAGTGACGATTACTAGACGCCATCTGGTGGTAGAAAAGAAACATCAAAAGCATCCATATGAAAGAACACATTTATTAATCATCTTTTATATATATGTATATATAATTTATCTCTTAATTCTACACCTAACCGACCACATTACTTAAATATATACAAACATATAAATACGTACACATACTTATTTACACACAGACACACAGTGAAGTGTAAGTACTACAATAATGATTTTTAAAAGTGATATATAGAAATACATTTGCTTCATAATTAATTTAATAATCTATAAAGTAACAAAAGTACAGATCAGTCGTAATATCGCCATGAAACGGAGTTTAGGAAAAAAAACAAAATTATGAAAAAATAAAATTGGACAGGAACCGGACCGGACAGGACCAAGAAACTGAAAAATAAAAATAAATTTTTGACAGGCCTTTGAGCAATAGCCAATTACTGGTATTTTTATTGTGTATACCACAAGTTATTTTAATTAATAAATATAGCCTGGGACACTTACAAATAATATTATTCTCTATGAATCAAAGTATTTATCAAAATCAAGTCAATCCAGAGATTTTTGTCAACAACTTGACAAACTTTTACTCTTAACGGATTCTTCAGGGATTTATTATTTCAGTGAAAGAATTTATCCTGACTTGAAAAAATGGAATAGGTGACGAACCTATTGCCATACCGGGCGCAAGGTTTTCAGTCATCGATATTTATCACATATAAATTCCGAAAGTCATTGGTGTGAGCCAGTGTCAGTCAGGAATCGAACCCGGACCTCTGGATCAGAAGCCGTGTGCTCGACCACTAGGCCACCGAGACTGTTAAAAAATATATAATCCAATGATACATTAATTTATTAATGTTTAGTATAAACGAAATCATCATGGGATAGTTGTCTTAGAAGACATAAACAGGAGTTTAGGCAAAGAAACAATGTTTTATATATAAGATTAGAAAAATCAAGAAAAATATTATTATTATTAGATACACTCTTTGAAGACATATCTACAATTACTATTACCTATAGAATTATTTGTGATAGAAATTAAAATTACGATCCGTATAAAGTTAATAAATTCTTATTATTATTTAAAATATTTAGGCCCGAATACTGAACCGCCACTCAAATATATAAGGGCTGCTTATGCGTTTAAGTAGGTGTCACAATAACTAGAATACGACAGAATTTGAGCAGTAAGTAGCACTTTATTGATTGTCAGATTTGAGTGGCGGTTCAGTATTCGGGCGTAAATATTTTAAATAGTTCAAGTCTTACTTGAAGATCTATTGAAATCAAAGTAGGTATAAATTTCAAAACGTTAGTTGAGCTTGACTGTGTAAGTATCTACGTATTGAACTTAAAAATTAAGAGCTTTACAATTTAAATACAATATATACACACACACTCCAAAACTTTCGAAACCATGTATTTTTTGTAATAAGTTAGTTAAATGAAATTCTCGACGACATTTTAAATACTGAAAGATGAAGACAATTATTCTTTGAAACTTAATTTAAATAACACACTTATATCAATATGTATATAGAAAGAAAATAGCTTTCTAAAAATGGTATTTATTACCTTGGCAATAAGATAATATATTAATTATCCAAATCAAAATAGACTAGCAAAAATTATATACCCATGGATGTTCTAAGACTTCATTCATAAAAAAAATAGTAGAGCCAATGAAGAACCAACGTTTTATAAATTACTTAATAATTAAATATAAACTATAACTTAGAAACTAATTTATATTTACAATTAAGTATTGCTTCGATACACTAATCACAAGAGATTTGTAAGAGGTAAGAGGGGACATTTAGAAATAAAATCTACATCTTTACAATAATCTGACTCTCAATTTTGTTCATAAAGGATATTTTTTGACTTCAGTAATACAGTTTTCTGGACTGTCTAATCTAAATTGTGAAGCAGCTCATGGAATTAAAGAAAAGTACGTATAGTTTTCAATTTATTGGTCGTAGCTTCTAACGTAAAAAATGTCATATATACTTTTATCATTATATATTTGAGATTTTTACGAAATATAATAATAGCAGGTACATCTATTAATGAAACACAATATAAGTTTACTATTTTAACAAGTTTGATTGCTTTGAGTACATTATCATTGCGCAATATTGCCTTATTGATTATTTCACTTTGAAGATTTTTGTTCAAAGTAGTTTCAGTATATATTTGCCATCACATAATCTAAAATTTTCATTCATTTGACTTTTGCAAATGATTTTTTTATTAATTCTATAATAATAAAGCTAAGTTTATTACACCATCTGCAGGCCCTTGTTGAGGCTCTCGACGTGTTCCTTAGCCTTCATACGAAGTGCCGCGATGGAGGAAGAGCGAGGGTCTGGCGGGGCAGAACTTGTAGCTGGGGCGGGTGGAGTCAAGTAGCTAGGATAGCCGGATGGCGGGTGACTGAGAAAACCTGGAATAAAATGTATGAACTAAGTTTCAGACAGTGAAGCAGTCTTGTGGAAGGAACTTTATGTGGATTTTTAGGTTATATTTTTTGTACACCAGCAACATCTTATAGAATAGGCGGTTTGAAATCACGGAGGGACAGCTTTGTCAAAGTCAAAGTAGCTTTATTTCCAAAGGTCAGACACCTAAAATTAGTCAATGTACAAAAAAAAACAACTTATTATTTAAAATAATGTCATTTAAAATAATGTCATTCAAGACAAGCGCTTGAGGAAAGTGCCTCCGTGAAACAAGAAAACACGGACGCAATCGCCACGAACGGCCCGATTCCGAGTGTATGGACTATCATGAGAAGAATCGGGTAAGAAGTTTGAGTGTAGAGTATGAGAATAAGTAGCTATCAATAGGAGTCAGATATATTCATCTAACCCTATAGGTAATAAAATATTTTTTTTTGAAAAATAAGTAGGTATCTACGAATATAATATACAACCTACATATATCTTTTATAAGGTTTTTTACAGCGTGGATAGTTGGTTACCATTAGACATACAGGATTAACACTTTAAGAAATATGAGGTTAATGCTATGGTAGGGAGTTTCTTGACTGACTTGGAATATAGCAGAAGACTCTTAATTCAACTGCACGGCATTGCTACCTCTCAATTTTTATTAGTGTGGAGTTTAGTTTGGAATCGGGTAATTCAATGCTTATATTTTAAGTACCTGGTAAGGCGGTGAGCAACGGTGGTGCCAGCCAGGGATCCACAGGTAGTCCTAAACCGCCAAGTCTTGGCAATCCACCACCAGCACCGCATCCATAGTCAGAGAGTCCGAGTCGGGCAGCTTCCATTTTTTCCTGACGTCGCCATTTCGCCCGACGGTTTTGGAACCAGACCTGTAATTGAGAAATTAAATAAATTAATAACTAATAAAATTATATAATTATTAATAATAAATGAAAATTTAATAATAAAAACGATGCCCAATACAATATATAAGTATAGAGCCTCATTTAAACTTGTACGAGTTTCACTTAGCCGATAAAAGTTTTTTTTAAATGCACTCTATCCAACAGTAGAAGAATTAGTCCTATATCATATTCCTAGACTATATTTTTATATATATATACTAAATAAAAAAATACTATTTTTACGATGGTTAAAACTTGTCTTATTTAGATCAACCTATTGAAAGTGCTATATAACTCTGCAGTGGTGAATTGTAGCTAGAATGTTAAGACAGTTTTTAGTTTGTTAGGTATCATCAAATGCGTAGGCAGGTATCTGATAATACAGAGCTTTATTTTTTTTATTTTACTATTTAGGCAAAATTCCAAATTACCTATTACGAGAAATAACAAATAGATTAGTTAGACAACTAAGAAACATCTCTAGACATTAATTACGTGAATGAAACAAATAATGGTACCTAATCTAAAAGTTATTAATATGGACGGTTTCAAAGTATTTACTGGCAATATATTACAACTTCTGATATATCACTGTGGAACAAATTTAATGCTTGTGACAGGTATGCCATCAAACATTGCATGCCACTAACTTGCCGTCTCCTGCCCTGAAATCGAATCGGTCACGCGACTACTACCCGTTTTTTTACCGCTCACAGTAAACTCCCCGAGAGAATATATCATTTGACACTACACTTTGACACCACATTTATAGCATATAAATCTTTTGTATAAATAATCAAAAATGTACTTTATTTTTAATGTAATAAATGTTATATTAACTTGGAAATATTTGTGTGTATGGCACTGTGATGCACGTAGGTGGGTAGGTACACTATTTCTGTTGTGTCTGTCTTCGTGTTCATGCTTGGTAATATTTAAACTTTAGTTTTGTTGCGTCTGAATAAACGAACTGTTTTAAAAGTGACGTGTTCCCTCTCTGATTTATTGTCTATGGCAGTCTTTTATGGAGTTCATTGTGTGTCGTAAAGGTTTGATGCTTTAATAGACTTTAATGGCAATAAACGGAATTTTCTTTACAGGCTATAATTTTCATGATAACCGGTATTCAACACTTAGTAAATTATAATGAAGTTTTGTGTATGTGCGTGACTTGGGAATCTGTTTTTGTGAATTGGGGTAAAGAGTAAGTATTAATATTGTATATAGGTACCAGTAAGTAGGGACCTACTACAGATTTTACTTAGAATCACTGGCTATTGATTTGTATTACTGATATTTATATAGATATTCTCTCAGATATTATTTCTCTGTTCAAGTTCTATGCAAATTTTCTGGTAATATCTTCAGGTTTGTATGAAGTTACAATATGTTATGCTAGTGTTTTTACATCATGATCTATTTATTGATCCAGCAACTGCTTACTAAATGTTATAGATAATTACTAAACGTTTAAAAGTTAATAAAGTACAACACAAGACAAAGTGGGCTCTAATTTAATTTCGTAGTGTTTGTTGACAAAGTTGAAGTTAAACGAAACAGGGATCAACTTTATTCGAGAAAGCAACGACAATTTGTAGTGTCACCCATTTATAGGTATCATATTAGGACAATATCTAAAATTATTGTCATTTATTTCACATTCAAGAGGATTTTTCGATGGTCTGGAGGTCGACCGCCCCTCAAAAAAACTAATATTTGTTTGTAAAGTCGGTTTACTGACTAAAATATTACGTGATAACATAACATAACATAACTTCACGCCTTTTGTTACCCGAAGGTGTAGGCAGCGGCTGTTAAGCCTCGTCTCGCCGTTATGTTTACGTCCCAAATGGAATAGGTGGCGAACCTATTGCCATACCGGGCACAAAGTTTTCAGTCATCGATTGACGAGCCTCGTGGCGCATTGGTAAAAACTACCGGCTGCAGCAGTGAGGTCGGGGGTTCGATTCCCACCCGAGCGCAAATATTTGTGACAAACATGAATATTTGTGTGGTGTCTGGGTGTTTCTCTATGTATTATAAGTATGTATTTACAAAAGAAAAGTATATATATGTATTAATATCCGCTATCTAGTATCCATAACACAAGCATTTAGTTGCTTAGCTTGGAACTAGAGGGCGCTGTGTGTATTGTGTCCAACATATTATATTGTATTATTATCGTTATTTATCACACATAACTTCCGAAAAACAATTTCGAAAAGTCATTGGTGTGAGCCAGTGTCAGGAATCGAACCCGAACCTTTGGATCAGAAGCCGTGTGCTCGACCATTGCGCCCCCGAGACTGATAAATTACGTGATAACGTAATAAATAGTTCCAGATCTTTTCTGAAATCTGTAGAATTAATATCACTGAATCAATCTAGTTGTCAACGTACGCTGTGCAAGCGTGATAGATTCTTCTCGCTTGCTCGCTGAGCCAAGCAGAACGTGACAATGAGTCATGCTTTTCCGTGCCTGCATTGGACGTTGTGACCTCAAAAAACTTAACTCACTTGTGAATTAATATCCTGTTTTTTTAGTCTATTGGTGGTGTACCTACCCGCAATCATTAGACATCGGGTGTTTGGTGCTAACCTCCAAGTTGGCGTGTTCAACGATCACTTGTAAAATGTATTACATGTTTTATTATTTCGAATGTCGTTCACGTTTTACTTAATTAACTTAACAATAAGTAATCGTGATTTTACAACAGTACGGTACGATTTTAGATTTTGTTATGATTTCTCAAAATAGTACCAACTAGCTACTAATGAGTGATTCGTGTTTAATTACGTTGAATTGATTTTTAACATGAAATTTATTTGATTAAATTAGGTATTGATAAATTAACTTTCATAAATTCCACAGCTCATTCGAGAGTTCTTCGAAAAAATCCATGAATAGATATATAGCTACAAAGTAAGGAGGTACATAGCACCATAAGGCTCCATTCTTACATGCCTCACTCGCTTCTTTGACTTTCCCAACTCTTGTCATATACACACGTCGATATTTAAGGCTCTTTCAGAACAACCTTTGTTCACCTTCCTTTAGAACTCGCTCTATTTGGTCATGGAAATTTGGCCAAGTGTCGCGGCCGTCCCCGTCTCCTACATTCATCCGCTTTTACATTGTATAATATCTGCTTAGTCAGATTATTATTGTCATATACCTAGCAACCATATTTCAGTCATTTCTAAATCAGTAAAAAAACATTTTCTTGTCTTTAATGGTAATCGTGTATTTTCAATGTATATAATGTTGTCCGATTAGAACAAGGAACAAGAAAGCACATAAGGGATAATATTTTTAATTATATTATGATTAGCCGAAGTCACAAAGACCTAAAAAATAAAAAAATAAACAAAAACCTGAGTCAAAGAGCAAGTTAAGAAATCATCAACTTAACATAATCGATTGAAATATCGAAAAAATATTATACATAATGTCTGGTGGAATCAATATAGGTACCAATAAAAAGTTAGCGTTCAGAGTCACCAGCACACCTGCGGCGCCGTCGATGGTACCAACCGACACCATACTTTAACATAGGGTCACCAACACACGACATAATTCGATAACTTTTATATTGTACACACTCATGAGTTATACACGATACGACCAGCCCTAAATAATGTCAAAACCAAAAAAAGTTCTCTATCGGAGAACGTTTTTAGGCACGAATGTTTTGGTCTTTAATTGCTGTCAGCCAAAACGTTACCTATTATTTTGTAAATTCTCTCGCCCGGTTACTTCGAAATTAAACAAAAAAGAAACAGTAGGTACTTTTTGTTATAGCTTCAAACCAAATCTATTGGGATGTAGGTAGATCTGATTGCTACAAAACACGATTGAATACACAGATCATTACTCTCCTCGACACTCAATACTTTCATACGCTCTCGTTTACGGTATCATCTTACAATAAGAAGAAAACTATCAAATACTTTTACTAATATGTAACCACTTGCATGCATTAATTTTAGTATAGTTATTAGAATATTACATCAAACATTTCGTATTTTGGGGCTCCAATTATAAACAGAAAAACCCATTTAATGCTAAATGGAATAATAAACGCCAAAACAATTAGATACATTGTTCTTAAAATACGACAGATTCAATCAGGTTGTAACAAAACGAAATAAAGAGAAGGAGGACCGCCAACTGTCGACTTTCAAAAAACGAACGTCACAACACTAACAATGCGGTTCAAATATGACAGATGTCAGATTTGCTTGCGCTGATTGGTTGCGAACGTCCCCCGAATATCTTCCAACCATAGAGTATATAAACTTATTTAGATAATAAAAACGTGCAAAAATATCAAAGCTCTCCCAGATTTTTATTTGGTCGATTCGATACACAATAAACATATTTAATTTTTCAATTAATTTTAAATAAAAATAATCTCTTCTTCTTTAACCTAGATTCAAATTTACTAAAGTATTTAATAATAATAATTTTTGTAATCAAAACTAGAAAATAATCGCTGTATCTCATCTAGAACTACGTACTAAAAAGTACTAGAACTAAATACTTACTAACACATTTAGGTGACTTTTTAAGTCACCTAAATGTGTTATTTTAAATTGAAAACAATAACCGAACACTTCAAAGTCAGAACGCAGTATGTCCAATGGCTAATTTAAATGTTATTAAATTCAGTTTCCCGCTGTTTGCACATCGGATTGTTCGTAATGTTATTACTCTGTGTACGTATGACGTCTTTTGAGTGTAATCGAGTGCCAAATTGACTGTGCGCTTTATTATTTTCGTAATTGGAATATTTTTATGGCCATATGGCTTCGAGATGACTTTTAGTCTGTACTAATATGACTTGTTATATTTTATTATTTGTATATTGAAATCAAATTATTACAAAACATTTTTTCATGAAATATGAGACTTTAAAAGGATTTATGGGTGTATACCAATGTCGTTGGTTCGGACATGTAATAAGAATGGATGATGCAAAATTGACTTAACAGATATCAAATTTATAAAATTATTTAAAATAAAAAATCTTCTAGAAACACAAACGACAAAATCTTTAAGTAGACGAAAACAGTCTACGAAAACAGAAATAACGTAACTAATTAATTTGTATGTTTAATACCTGCAATATACAAAACATAATAGTATAATAAAGTCACCTTTATATAATACTAGCTGACCCGGCGAACTTTGTTTCACCTCAAAAGCATTATATGAGTAAATAAGTTTTTTCTAAAAAAGTCTCGTCAAAATCGGTCCAGCCATTAGCCAGAACAATCAGACAAACAAAAATTCTAAATAATATTATTTTAATGTATATACATGCATAACGTAAAAAGCGGTTATTTCAATTTGACAAACAAACACTCCGATTTTATATATTAGTATAGATATAGATATTAATTGGCCAAGAAATACTTAGTATTTTACATTTTACTTTTAACAGTGGTAGCGCCAAGTAGTTCGCTCCATGAATGGGCCGCGCGGCTCGATCGGTGAAACACCACGACCTCTCGGAAGATCCCCCGAAAGATTCCCTATACTTCCCTATCCGCCTTCCTTTAAAGGTCGGCAATGCAAGAGTAACACTATATGTGTTGCTGGTGTCCATGGGCGGCGTTGGTTGCTTAGCATCACGTGACACGCCTGCTCGTTCGTCTCATAAAAAAGGAGCATTTCAATTCCAGAAATTAAAGTATTTCAACGCCTAACAATAACATACATAATTTCACGGCTTTTCTACCCGAAGGTGTGTGCACTGGCTTTTAAGCCTCGTCTTGCCGTTATGTCTACGTTACAAATGGAGTAGGAGGCGAACCTATCACCATACCGGGCACAAAGTTTTCAGTCATCAATATTTACCACACATAACTTCCGAAAACAACTTCGGAAAATTGATGTGAGCCAGGATTCGAACCCGCGACCTCTAGATTCAGAAGTGGGGTGACGACCTTAAATGTTAATTAATTTAATTATGTCGTGTGGCCGTTTTTGCGCTTGCCGTGCCCCGCATGTTTATATTAAAACACAATTCTGACATAGCAATACGACTCTTCTCTTGATCAATCTTTTCTAGTCGTCAGTGCGGTTAGCACTTGAGACGGCCCTTCCCACATTACATTGACTGCGACTACTATCGCCTTGTCCTCTGCATCATAATATCTAATTAATTAAAGTGAGAAAAGTTCACGTAGCAGTAAAATACCACACTATCCCAAAAGTTCAACAAAAATAAATCATATACCGTATGTTTACAATTTGTAATTGTAGTTAGTAGCTAATGTCAACATTCAATAATTTTTTTATTTTCCCATACAAATTCATCATTTTCCTGCTCTTAACCCACTCTTAGTGGGGTCAGCACAACATGTCATCCTTTCCATCCTTGTTGTCAAAAGTTTTGGCTCCTTCTAATTGTCTTAATTTGTCCTAATAGTTGGTGGTCTTTCCTTCCAGTATCCAGTCGATGCAGGTCGCCAGGTTATGTTGCGAAATGAATACTTGTAATTTATTGATCCGCTCTTGAGTTTCACGATGAGGAAGTCGGTCTGATCAGTGAGAGATGAATCACCACATGCTTTTCTCTATAGTGGATGCCATCTGAACTAATAAATTATTGTTATCTTTAACTTTGACAAAAATGGCATCCCGTTGCTGGATAATGTTACCGACTCTGCGATGCTTGCTCCAAACTAATGCATGATTTATTTAAATTTTAAAACAGTTTTTTAGTTTAAAAATAACTTATAACCAATATTTATATAAAATAATTGTAAATTTCAATACTTCAAATATATTACAGTGACATAACACAACAAATTTTGACATTTGATTGAAATTTGAAAGTTTAAATGTCAATATTCATGCGATACTGACGAACGATGGACTATTCAACTAACAATGAACTTAATGCTATGGTTATAAAGGTTAAATTGCCTTGTATGTCAAAGTATAAACGAATCGTTTGTATGGGAAAATTAAATTGTCTTTTTTAGTATTTTACTCGCAATTTATCCATATTTTCCTATCTTATGGCCGATTCCTGGCTCTAAGCTACCTCTCCACCAATTTTCAGCCAAATCTGTACCGCCGTTCTTGAGTTATAAGTGGTGTAACTAACACGACTTTCTTTTATATATATAGATAACTGAAAATGTATGAATCGCGACGCGCGTGTTTGAAAAGAGTCATGAAAGTCAAAGAAGCGAATCCTCGTGGCGCATTGGTAAAACTACCGGCTGCAGCAACGAGGTCGGGGGTTCGATTCCCACCCGAGCACAAATATTTGTGACAAACATGAATATTTGTGTGGCGTCTGGGTGTTTTTCTATGTATTATAAGTATGTATTTACAGAAGAAAAGTATATATGTATTATTATCCTATATTTAGTATCCATAACACAAGCATTTAGTTGCTTAGCTTGGAACTAGAGGGCGCTGTGTGATTTGTGTGTTCAAGAATGAGGCGTGTAAGGATTATGCCCTATGGCGCTCTATTCTATCTGCCTTCCACACATGTATCTATATAAATATACATACAATGACCTTTTCAAAGCTTTCATTATCTGTAACCAAAGCACTAAAATAATAAAATATCTCAACAAACAAGTCGGTTAAACATGTTTCTCTGCGCCTTTTCTCAAAATAGTAGGAGCGATAAAGTCATTTTCTTTTAATAATACCATTAAAATATTTCGATAAGACCAAAATAGCTTGAGCAGTTCTTTATCGACATTTACCGTGTACAATCTAGAACAAAAGTGCACGTGAGTTATTAAATTAAAATTAATCGGTTCACATAAATGAGCTCTCGTAATATCACGTGCTTAGTTCACAGTTGGACAAATTTAATTTTTATTGCGATAACAGGTGTATTAGGGGGTGAGGGTGGAGTCTAAGGTGGTGTGCGGGGGTGTCGGGGTGGGGGTGGATATGAATTAACGTGTTATTGGGGTGAAATTAAAGCGGTTAAACAGTTCGTGCTCAGAATTGTTTAGCTAATTGGTCCCACGAGACACACACGTCAGGAGTTTATACCACTAGAGCTGGTTTTAATGTTGTAGACAACATTAAAAGCAGCTCTAGTGGTATAAACTCCTAACTGGACTGACTGGTGGTCTGAGAATGGTGTGACACTTGATATAAATTACTTAACATAACATACATAACGTTCAAATTCACGCCTTTTGTTATCCGAAGGTGTAGGGAGCGGCTGTTAAGCCTCGTCTCGCCGTTATGTTTACGTCCCAAATGGAATAGATGGCCAACCTATTGCCATACCGGGCACAAAGTTTTCAGTCATCGATATTTATTCACACATAACTTCCGAAAACAATTTCGAAAAGTCATTGGTGAGAGCCAGTGTCTGGAATCGAACCCGGACCTCTGGATCAGAAGCCGTGTGCTTGACCACTGCGCCACCGACTGTTAAGAGACTGTATAAATTACTTAATATTGTAAAAATTTATATCAGGTCTGAACCTCTGACCACTCTAACAACTGAATTATTGTGGCTTACAATCTTAAAAGTGTTGAAATTTAAAAAAAAGTTTAATGTCATTTTTTATTTTTTGTACTATTTA
This sequence comes from Euproctis similis, assembly GCA_905147225.2. Taxonomy (NCBI): domain Eukaryota; kingdom Metazoa; phylum Arthropoda; class Insecta; order Lepidoptera; family Erebidae; genus Euproctis; species Euproctis similis. The sequence goes on from LR990106.1 coordinate 23,467,404, forward strand.
GTTGTTTCGACGTGGATGGCCTTTATTTTATAATGATGATATTAATAGCCTTAAAACTGTTTCCGTTGTATTCGATTCTTAGCTATTGATATTTATGATTTGAATATGACTTCATTAATCTGTAACTGAAATTTTTCATAGGCCTTCCATGGCAGCTTTTGGACAAGATATTTTGGATCAAATCTTAATTATAAGAATGTATATGTTATTAAGAAAATATGTGATTGATACATGTGCAAATTAAATATATTAATATATTGGCATTGGGCATATATTGGTCTAAATCTATGAAAAGATTTTAAAAGTGAGAATATAAAATTTGGTGGTGCAAACATCTCTGTAGAGTTGTAACATGGCAGCGAGCGTGCTAATGTCAGGCAATACATCACCGAAATTATGTTTGAGAAGCACAAACTGTATAAAGCCAGCTGTATATTATACGTATATATTGTGTGCGAGACTGTACCTGCTTGCCCTTAGGGCGGTTATTGCGTCTGTCTGACTTTTTTATTGTCTGGATGGCCTAGTGCTTTAAACATTTCATTTTTGATTAAAGAATTGGAAACCTTGTACAGACCGACAGCATTTCAAAAATTGTGAGCGTAAAATGTAAAATAAAATTTAAAATACTTTGTCACCTATATTTTGGAACCAAAATCTGTCTATAATAATATCATAAAAAAACACTTTTTACTTAGTTCTTGAAGTCAAGTGGTTTAATAATAGTAGTACCAAATTTATAGATATAATGAATAGAAGTTAGGTGTCTATATACATAGAACCTACTTGTGGGTTACCTTTTTTCACCGTTAAAATGTAATCTTTATGAAAAATCTAATAAAATTCAGCACAAATTCCGATATCAAGTCAATAAGACACTTGGTGCTTATTATATCGGAAGTGAACGAATGAGGCACCACCTGGTGCCTCCTGAACGTATCAGGGAGATAGGGGGAGCCACTGACACTTCCGTCGCATAACTAGATATCTTTCGCACGTTGGTGTTTACTGGTGTATATTTGCTTACATTTATATTGTTTTGTTCTTCTTTTCATAATGGGACAAGGCCTATGAGTTTACCTTGTCCCATTATGAAAAAAAAAACACCACTTTGACAACGACTGTTATTATAGGATATCTTAATAGTCGCAATAGGTATATATAAATGGATGTTAAAGAATTCTAATCAAATGATTTCAAATTTATGGCTCTATATTAAAGAATAGTTATAAATATAAAAATTTTAAACCTTCGAATATTAATGTTTTATACACTACTAAGATGTTGGCAACTTTACGTTACGCCTGATGAGAAACCTACAGTCCCCAGGAATAGATGGTTATTTTATAATAAGATAACAGTTCTCCTATAAATATTTGTCCCGTAAACTTTTTTACATCTCTGTAACAGTTCCACATTTATCCATAGATGTCAGGAGGTATCAAGAGTCATCGATCGACTGGCAGATACAAATTTATTTACTCAACAAACGAAATTGGCTTCGCGTCCCATCTCACTCCGAGACCCTTACCAACCAACTTACTTCTCACTCCATCTCGCTCCAACACCCAACATAAACACGAACAAAAAGTAATTCACCATCTTTCGGTTACGAAGAAAACAACAGAGACGGCACAAATGTAAATGCCACACGTGTAAAAGAGACAGAACACATCGCCATCTTAGATGCAGCTCGTGGACCAGAAGTTAGCCAATAACTTACTTTGTGAAAAACCAAACGACCTTATATCAAGTGCAACTGATGGAGAAAATTGGACTGTGTTTCTTTCAACTTAAAGTTGAACTTCACTTGGTGTACTCTAAAATTAATAATAGGGTTCTTAAGGGTGGGTCTCTTCGTGAGTGGAAAATAATAATGGCGTGTCTTTGGCGTGTGCCTTTGTGTTGTAGTCTGGTTTTGAAGTGGTCTCTAATATAATAAGGCCTATTAGTTGACAAGAAATTGTATTTTATTTTGTTTAGGGTGGCAAAGTTCATAATTTCATCACACGATTATGAGTTAAGTACTTTTACAGGCTGGTTCTATTTCATTTTTCAGTTATCTCCTGAATCCTTTTCAAGTCATTCACACTTTTATCTATATCTACCCAAAGATAATATGTAATAAATGATATTTCATATTCAGATAACCATGGAACCGGTAATATTGAATCCTATGAAATAGGTGGTAAAGATTGAGTCTGTAACAGTTCATTGAGCCTAATTTACTCAGGTATATCGAACATTTCATTAAGTGTAAGAGCTGCAAAGCGTAGTAGAGTAAGTATTTTTGGTAAATAACGAATCAGATATAAAAACATCAGTGCAGCTAGTGGGACATTTCAAAGAAAGAAAATCTTAGTTATAAAAATAATTTTAATTAATTTATATAAATAATTACATAACCCTAGATTTAAATTTTATATTAAAATTTGAAACTGTTTTATAATTGTATACTAGTGTATATTAATACAAAGGGGTTTAGGTAACAGTCGCGCACAAAGCTCTAACATCATATCACAAGTACAGTTGAGCACAAAAACATCAATCACTCAAACTGAGTTAATCCACAACGAAATTAACTAGCGGCAAACAAGCCTACCCTTAACTAAAGCTAAATACTATAGAAAATAAACCCTATTGCAATGATTTAGAGTCTGATTTTAAATAAAACGTATTCATTACAGAAGTTTCTTTCTATTTCCAACTTTCTTGTTAGGGTGATACGATTTAGAATTGAACGTGATTATAGCATTTATCTCTTGATTTCACTCAATTTTCACATCATTAGGGCTTCTATTCTATTGGTAGATAAAACCATTGGTGGATGGTTCATCTTGTTTTATTTGTGTCGCAAGTTTTATTACTCTTTAAGTGACTTAATACTTACATTGAAACTATACTACTACTTGCTCCACCTTTATATATCTACTACTTTGTATACAGTAGCACATAGTAGCATATTTGGCACATGAGTTTTCGGCCCGGTTCTTCATAAGATACCACCCCTATCGGGCCACTCATGGCGATGGCTTCCGTATTCTCATTTTCACGGTGGTATTTTCCTGAAGCGGTTGAATTAATTCTTTATTTAACATTGAAGCAGACAACGGATATAAATATATATACTTACTTTGTTTATATATCATCTTTAAATATATAGAAAAAACACCATACAAACTCTATGCCCACCATAAATGTTCATGCTCTGGTGTAGTATCAAACCCGCCGAGTCATACTCAGCAGTCAATAGTTTCACCAGTGCACTACCATGTCCGCCTACCCACATTATACAAGACAGACACAATCATCTTCAAACAAAAACAAATTCAATAAAGCCCAATATAAACAATAGGTCTTTATTGCATAACGCATCTTAAACGTAGGGTAAACGCTTCAGTTGGTAGCCGCGAGGGCTCACACCCTCTGTTTATATGGAGCGCGAGTACGAGTGCGTCCGACTACTTAATAACGACTTATTTATTTGTACAAAGGATCAGAGCTAGTAATTGCGTGGCATATAATAGGACCACTGTTAACTGATGCACGTGCTTTATACGGATTCATATTCGCTATTTGGTGTATTTAGTTTTAAGTAAATACTGTTGCTTTATTAATATATTATTAAGTTTCTATAAATGTGTACCCTACTTTCATATAAATATGTTCTATATGTAAAATATGTTTTGATTCACTTGCGTAGGTACTTACAAAATTAGAATTTATTAAAAAACATGTGACACATTTTGACTGAATACTTACGTTGCAGATGCGTAAAATCTCTCAAAAATATTATACGAAGGTGCAAAGAGGCAAAACTAAAAAATATGAAAGTAGAAGGTTTTATTTAGTGGCTTTGTATGGTTTACACGAAAGTAATTTTAAAATTAAAGATTAAAAAAAAACAGAACAGTGAACACAGTCTGATGTTAAAAGAAATAAATAAATTTGGAATTTAATCGATTTGGATACGATGAAAAGTAATTATAATATTAAGTAAATTATAAAACGTATAGAAAAACCGAAAGTGATTAATTGATTACAACGAACAACGATTTTATACAATGACGACAATGAAAAAGTATAAAAAGGGCGAAATCAATCGAAAACAAATTACTTACGGGACGGTAACAAATTGAGTCGTTTGAGGTGTCACCACACTCGTCTACAACAGCGGGACATGCACAATTTTAAAATGTCAAATATATAAATATACATTAGGACTTGATATTCTTATTGAGAACTCGTTGAGAAGATAAATTTAAAACAAATACTTTGTTGATCTTTGTTGACTCGGTGAACTTTGTTTCACCTCGGAGATAATAAATAAAAAAAAATCATATTAAAGAATTTCCCAAAAAAAGTCTTACTATTACACCAGCTAGCTGCCAATAAAAGTCTCGTCAAAATCGGTCCAGCTGTTTCAGAGATTACCCGAAATAAACAGACAGACAGATTGACTAAATTTACGGTTAACCATAATATCATTTTTTTATTGAAATAACAGCTTTCATATGAATGACTCGTATTATAGCTGTTATTTCAATACTACAAACAGTCATCAAATTTATTTATACGTATAGATAACCTAATCAGATTTTTCACATGATTACGTTGTATTGACATCATAACATTAAAAAAAATGAAATATTTTGTTATATGATAAATATTTATTGTTAGTAATAGTGCTTTTTAAATACTTATTATTTTTTCTAAAACCACGATAAGACCTATATTGCATTAACAAATATCCTTCTGAAATCTAGTATATAGGTATGTTGTAAACAGATTTTTTGCACGGGTATCAAGGACAAATTTAAGAAATTTATCTTTGATGCCCGTGTTTATGTTTTATGCAATCGCAATTTAAATTTTCTTATACCCATTCCAATATTTTGTTTTTCATGCATTTTGTTACTACTTGATACTCCGACAGAGCCATTTGGAGTCAGTTTACACTCATCACTATACTTCTTCAATTAGATGGTTACAGTAGTCGTTAGCAATGTTCGACATTGTTGCACGGACGACAACAACACGACACAATCGAATCAACTTTGTAGAGCCAAATTAATTACTGCGATGAACGCTTGCATTGTCCATTTGTATAACCGACATGTTTTAAAATGGTTCTTTTTATGGCCCCGGATTTGGCGGTAATTGATTCCTAGGGTATAACTTTAAAACAGTATTATTTAAATTCGTAATAACTATGTTTTATTCCTTAAAGTGGCCTTTGGTTCTATGAGGAAATTATTTTCTTATAATGAACAGTATTTCATACGTTACTGTAATTCTGTAATCAAGGGTGACTATTAATTGTTTAAAATAATTGTAAATATTCTTAAAAAATAACTCTTTCATTAAAGAAAAGCTATATTTTTATACTTTTTATATTAACTATCAAATTAAAATGTAAGTCTAAACTAAAAACGTGACAAAAACTTGGCCTGTATGTGTATTGTTATAGTTTTGTTCTCACCACATTCTCATCTGTTCGCCCTCCTGTCGAACAATGGCACAATACTGTAAATGGGGTCGCAATTACATGCTCTTAATTCGCTCATTTCGCACTTGGATTCGTTCGGAATAAAGCAAATGTGTAATGGATTCTATGGTAACTGCGTTTATATTATTTTTTATTGAAAAAAATATAATTTTAGTAGCCTAGTGGTTGTTTTGAATTTTTTTTGAAAACTTATGTCTGGTTAACATCGGCGACAAAATTATGGCCAATATATAGCAATAGGTATCACATACATGGAACCGAATAAAATTTAGCTGGTCGAAGTATAATTCCGCTGCCATTGACTATCGAATTGTAATGTTACAGCTACAGTGTTTTTATGGTTTGACTCCTTTAATATACATAAATATTAGTTGTTTTGTGCGATTAACTCAGAAATATTTTGCGAGTGTAAGTAATATATTACCATGGAAATTTTTGGAGTCTATTAATTTGACGTAGATTTAGGAAAAACATTAGCATTCGGAACGTGACTGACAAAATTTACAGTACACCACTGCCTAAAATGAATAAAAATTATTATTAAGTTATTTAGTTCTAAGAAAACTTGTGAAGTAATGTTACATAAGTTTTCAAAAGAATCAGATTTATTTAGTCTTTTGCATTCAAAGTTTTCAACACTACATTAAATGACGCTGCATGGTGTTTGTCTTGAAAAAGCGTGCCAGTCACGTGACTGTCACGTGGCGACTTGTTGGTACGCCCACCCCACGGCCAATTTGACATTGCAACTCGGTCATACGAAAGTTTTACGAAAGTTTGTTGCCAGTTGTTAGTACATCCACCCTACTTATTACGTATGTTTGGTAAGTGTCATGTTACTATTATGTGGTATTAGCAGTAATTAATTTTCGATTTTTTTTCTTTCGCTAATAAACGAGTTCTGGTTGTAGTCACACGCTAATATGATATCCCCAGTGGGGAATGAGATTTAAAATAATATAAGTAACTAATCTAATCCAGTATTATAAAGAAATCTTTGATTTCTCTTTGATTTGGTCTCGGTTTTTCAGTTCCAGTCGTCGAGCACCCCGGTTCTGAATCAAGAAGTCGCGGGTTCGAATCCTGGCTCACACCAATTAGTTAGTTTTCGAAATTATTTCGGAAGTTATTTGTGATAATAATAATAATAATAATATCTTGGACACAATACACACAGCGCCCTCTAGTTCCAAGCTAAGCAACTAAATGCTTGTGTTATGGATACTAGATAACGGATATTAATACATATATACTTTTCTTTTGTAAATATATACTTATAATACATAGAAAAACACCCAGACACCACACAAATATTCATGTTTGTCACAAATATTTGTGCTCGGGTGGGAATCGAACCCCCGACCTCATTGCTGCAACCGGTAGTATTACCAATGCGCCACGAGGCCCGAGGATAAATATCGATGACTGAAAACTTTGTGCCCGGTATGGCAATAGGTTTACCACCGATTCCATTTGGTAAGTAAACATAACGGCGAGACCAGGCTTAACAGCCGCTGCCTACACCTTCGGGTATAAAAAGGCGTGAAGTTATGTGATGTATTTAGAAAAAAAACTTATTTACTTACTTTCGTTATTTATTTATTGATTCCGACGCAAAACAAAGTTCACCGGGTCAGCTAGTACTTACTATAAAGATATATTTTATCACTCCTATGAGAAATACATTAAAATTGGGATAATTTCTTATATGTACTAAAGTCACACTGTTGCTCAAAACACTTACTAAATAACTAACAAATATTTATAAAATAAAATGCAGAGAAACTAGAAATATATTTAAAAATATGAATATGTTCATCAGTAACTTGCAGATAAATAATCTTGATTTTATATGTACAAGAGAACAGCTTTTTTAATAAATCTGCATAAAATTCCAACATTGTTAAACCGTAGTTATATAATATATAAAGCATTACCTATATAATAGATTGTTATATATTAAATCTATTGAATGCCACTCAATAGAATTATACAGCATGTTCACGTTTATGTAAGCACAGTACATAGAGACTATACAGGCTGTATGCACAAAGCCAAATAGAGTCGATCCACTGAGTTAATTAATTTATTGTCGCTAACTGATGCGGAGTTGACTTCTGTAATTAATATATAATGATCAGAATTTAATCATCTAGATAATCCTCAGTGAATAAATTAAACTCTGTTACAATAGGCAATTAGCATTTAAAAACTTTTAGGCCTACTTTACAAGAAATTATTGATTGGTAAGTGATAATCTATTAAAAAGTAACAATCTATTTCTTGGGAAATTAATTGTATTATCTTATCTATACCATATAATGAACTAAAAGTAAGCTTTATCTAATACTCGCGATACTTTTTTTATTTCAGTAGATTTAAATATGGGTATAATATGCAGTTATATAATAAGTATATTCAAATTATGAATCTAGAATGCATGTGTGTATTTAATTGATTTATTTAGCTATTAATTTAATGGTGTTTGTTGTACACGCGTTATTACTCACTTTTTCCTCTATCGCTCAAATGATTTGCTGGTGAAAAACTCAATGGTGAGTTAAACTCGTCTTTGTACATAATTTCATTTTATACACATTTGTAAATTTTTGTCACGTTGCGAAATAAGGTATAATAATAGGTATCTAGGTAGCTGAGCTGGGTCTGGTAACAGTGGAGTGAGGGGTGCTAAGAATCCCCGGTCGCGATACGGCTACCACAAAAAACGACCCTTGGCCCTGGTAACACACAACATCCGCACACTTAGGACCGACGAGAAGATTGCCGAGCTGGAAGAAGAATTGAGCAAGATGCGATAGGACATCGTGGGATTATCAGAAGTCCGAAGACAGGGGGAGGACACTATAATCCTACGGTCTGGCAATCTGCTATACTACCGGGAAGGCGACAAAACCTCTCAGGGTGGTGTTGGGTTTATTGTTAACAAATCTCTTGTAGCTGACGTGGACAGGGTTACGAGTGTGTCGACAAGGGTAGCGTACCTTATACTCAGAATATCCAAGCGATATTCGTTGAAGGTCATGCAGGTTTACGCACCGACCTCGACACACCCAGACGAAGAGGTGGAGGCCATCCACTCCTTCAAAACCGACTTCACGGTGGTTATGGGAGATTTTCACGCAAAACTAGGCAGATGGAAAGACGATGAGCTGAGGGTAGGGCAATATGGAATTGGACAGAGAAACCAAAGAGGGCAGAAACTGGCTGATTTCCTGGAGAGGGAAGACCTAGAGACCTAGACCTAGACCTAGACCTGTAGACATGATGAATTCGTTCTTCAGGAAACCGCCTCAAAGGAAATGGACCTGAATAAGCCCCGATGGTTCTACAAGGAACGAAATAGATTTCATCTTAACGAACAAACGACATATATTTAGTGATGTCACAGTGATCAACAGAGTTAAAACTGGGAGCGATCACCGACTCGTCCGTGGCATGCTGAATATTTGTATTAAGGCCGAACGTTCGCGACGGATGAGATCTATACTCCGACCTACACCTGTCCAGTATCAGAAACCGGAAAACTTTCAGCTTGAACTTCATAATCGCTTCGAATGCCTGGACCAATGCGAAACAGTGAACGATATGAACAACAGGTTCGTGGAAGCAGTCCACACAGTTGGTACCAAATATTTCAAGAACCAACGTGCTCATAGAACCAAAAAACTTTCTGAACACACCCTCGGGCTCATGAAAAAAAGACAGAAGTTGTCGGTGCAGTCCTCAGCTGATTGGTCCGACCTCAGGCTACTGAATAGGCAGATCTCCAAGAGTATTCGACGCGATACTCGCCAGTACAATGCAGTACGCATCAAAGAGACCATTGCGCGTAATCAAGGTACCAAAGTATTTGCAAGAGATCTGTCTATTGGGCAGAGTCAATTGACCAAGCTGAAGGCAGACAACGGAATCGTCATTTCTTCTAAAGATGAGATCCTGAGAGAGGTTCAAAGGTTCTATGGACAGCTATACCAATCTTCACAGATTCCTGTTGTCGGCTTGGCTCCAGATCCCAGATCCAAGCTAACTCGACACTTTACTGAAGATATCCCGGACGTCAGTCTGTACTAGATCCAAATGGCTCTTAAACAGTTAAAGAACGGGAAGGCACCGGGTGACGATGGAATTACTTCCGAGCTACTGAAGGCAGGCGGCGAGCCGGTTCTAAGAGCCCTTCAGAGGCTTTTCAATTCTGTCGTGCTCGGGGGCGACGTTCCAGAGGCATGGACCAGGAGTATGGTGGTGCTGTTTTTTAAGAAGGGTGACAGGACCCGCTTGAAAAACTATAGGCCAATCTCGCTCCTGAGCCATGTCTACAAACTGTTCTCCAGAGTCATTACAAATCGACTCTCGCGCAAACTCGACGACTTCCAGCCTCCCGAACAAGCCGGTTTCCGAAGAGGCTTTAGTACCATAGACCACATCCACACTCTACGCCAGATCATAGAGAAGACCGAGGAATATAGTCGACCTCTATGCTTGGCGTTTGTGGACTATGAGAAAGCCTTCGATTCCGTCGAGACTTGGGTGGTGCTGCAGTCTCTTCAGCGGTGCCAAATTTACTATCGATACATCGCAGTGCTGAAGTGTTTGTATAGAAACGCCAATATGTCAGTTCGAATCCAAGATGGGAGTACAGAGCCTATTCCACTGCAGAAAGATGTCAGACAAGGAGACGTTATATCTCCGAAGCTGTTCACCGCTGCATTGGAGGACGTCTTCAAGCTCCTAGATTGGACCGGGCTAGGCATCAACATCAACGGCGAATACATCACTCACCTTCGATTTGCCGATGATATCGTGGTCTTGGCAGAGTCGCTGGAGGATCTAGGTGCAATGCTCAAGGATCTTAACAAGTTATCCCAACAAGTGGGTCTACGAATGAATATGGACAAGACAAAAGTCATGTCCAATGTCCATGTCATTCAAGTACCGGTAACTGTTGGAGATGCGATCCTCTAAGTTGTCGATCACTATGTTTACCTAGGACAAACTATTCAACTAGGTAGAGCGAACTTCGAGAAAGAGATTAACCGACGGATCCAACTCGGCTGGGCAGCGTTCGGGAAGCTTAGGCATATCTTCTCGTCCAAAATTCCTCAGTGCCTTAAATCCAAGGTCTATGACCAGTGTGTGTTACCAGCGATGACATATGGTTCTGAGACATGGTCTCTTAATGCTGGCCGTATTAAGAAGCTCAAAGTCACTCAGCGTACTATGGAGAGGGCTATGCTCGGTATATCTCTACGGGATAAGTTCCGAAATACGGAGATCCGTAGACGTACGAGAATAACTGATGTAGCCCGTAAAGTTAGCACGCTGAAGTGGAGGTGGGCAGGCCACATCACTCGAAGAACTGACGACCGCTGGGGAAAAAAAGTTCTTGAGTGGCGACCACGGGTTGGTATGCGTAGCGTAGGCCGACCCCCACTAGATGGACAGACGACCTCATAAAAACAGCCGGGAGTCGCTGGATGCAGCTGGCACAGGATAGGGAGTTATGGCGCGCTAAGTGGGGGGCCTACGTTCAGCAGTGGACTAATCTGGGCTCATGGTGATGAGGTAGCTGACCACGGGAGCATAATAACGCTATATTATATACTTTTGCCAATAACATGCTCGTTCCTACTGATCATAACGATCACGTTATGATCAGTAGGAACCATCCATATTGTCCATCAGGAAAATAACCTGAAGCTTCCTCTTACAAATGGAAGATTCAACTTAAATATATTTTTTCTATTCAAACCAGTAGTGCCTGAGATTAGTGCATCCAAACAATCAAATAAAATCTTCAGCTTTATAATTTTAGTACTGACTTTATCTAAAACTTCTCAAACCATCTTAAAAAGGTCTTAATTCTACTGTCCATTAAATTTTAACAGAGTCCGTCGTCATACTTGCTGTACTAAAAGGTTAATTTGCATATTTGTCAGCTGCGCCTATTGTAATTGAAAGGTCGTAAACTTTGATTGTATCGTAGAGCAAAAACAGTCGCATCGTTGTACAATAAGGTTAACTTTGCCTTGTGTAGAATTTATGTTTAAAATTTTAATTCTACTGCTTTATAGAATCAATTCCTAATTTGATATGAGAGATTAAAATGAATTAATCTTAATGAACAAGGACACCTCATTTTCGCCGATATTTCTTTTGCAAACTTTCTTTACTTCTTTTAAATTTCATTCATCACTCTAAAAATGTGTTTGTAGTAAAACTTTGATGTCTCGGTTGTGCATCGGTCGAGCACTCGCCTCTGAACCCAGAGGTCGCGGGTTCGATTCCTCTCATTGGCTCACACCAATGACTTTACGAAATTAATTTCGTAAGTTATGTGTGATACATATCGATGACTAAAAACTAGACTGAAAGGTCGTAAACTTTGATTGTATCGTAGAGCAAAAACAGTCGCATCGTTGTACAATAAGGTTAACTTTGCCTTGTGTAGAATTTATGTTTAAAATTTTAATTCTACTGCTTTATAGAATCAATTTCTAATTTGATATGAGAGATTAAAATGAATTAATCTTAATGAACAAGGACACCTCATTTTCGCCGATATTTCTTTTGCAAACTTTCTTTACTTCTTTTAAATTTCATTCATCACTCTAAAAATGTGTTTGTAGTAAAACTTTGATGTCTCGGTTGTGCATCGGTCGAGCACTCGCCTCTGAACCCAGAGGTCGCGGGTTCGATTCCTCTCATTGGCTCACACCAATGACTTTACGAAATTAATTTCGTAAGTTATGTGTGATACATATCGATGACTAAAAACTTTGTGCCCGGTGTGGCAATAGGTTCGCCACCTATTCCATTAGGGACGTAAACATAGCGGTGAGACGAGGCTTCACAACCACTGCCAACACCTCCGTGTAGAAAAAGGCGTGAAGTTATGTTTAGTATACTTTTATTTTAGGAAAAAATCCTTTATTTAACCGTTTATTGCTTCTGAGGATAGACAAAGTTCGTCGGCTCAGTTAGTTTTAAATAAATATAAAATGTTTATATCTACACTGGATAGTCAGAGTCAAAGCCTTAATCATTCTTTACCATTCAACCACGTCACCCAAAACGTAGAATGGAAAACTGTAGGTTGACATAATTTAGTTATTTCTATGTTATCTTTTAGAGAAAGCTTTAAATTCTTACAGAATAACTCTGAAGCTTTAAAATCTCTGAGATATACCTTAAAGGTTCCGAAGATAGAAGATCGTCGAGAAATCGTCAAGCGGATATGAGATAATTGTATGAATTAATTAGATAAAAAAACGTCTTTTAAACTGCGTCTTAAAACTCTTGTAAAAGCCAAGACAGAGAGTATTCCCTCTAAATGTTCTTATTATTAATTTTGCAAGGCGGGAGAGTGGCAAATTGTAATTATTTCTTATTCGCTGTTCTAATTATATTAATTATATAATTAAACGCTAATAAGCTTGGGTTTGTCGCGACCAAAATTTTCTTAATATTTTTGTGGTTTCAAATAAACATTTTAGCAGCTTATAATTTACTAATTGGGTGCTTTTTTTATTCGTCATTACGACATATACATACATAAGCTCATGCCTGTATCCCATGGGAGTAGGCAGAGACTTTGGCTTTCCACAAACTGCGATCCTGACACACATCTTTCGCCTCATCCACAGTCATACATCTCGTTATGCATTCACGTCAGTTTCGGGTGCTACGTATTTTGCCTTCTTTAAACAGACCATTTATTTGGTCGTGATAGCTCCTTCTTAGTCTCCCGATTCCGATCCTACCACTCACATCCGCTTCGTTTACTCTTTTAATCAGTCGGCTTTCATCCATTTTTGCAACGTGACCAAACCATCTTAACATACTTCTCTCTCTTTTTTTTTTAATCAAATAAATATTTTTCATTTTTTTTTTCATTCACTTTGGTCACCACATCATCCTTCAACTTCCATTTCTTCCTTATCACGCTATTTTTCATTCGATCCGCTATTACGACATATACCTACTTAATTGAAAGTGGACTAGACAGCGAAATAGTAAAAAATAAAATCTCATAATTCAGGTAACTAATCGTATTTAAACAGTTAGTTTACATAAATTAACAACAACCAACAATATTGTTTTTGACGTGTTTTTGATTATAATATTTATGCCCCGACCCGCCGAATATTTCAGCAGTTTTATATAAGCCTATAGTCATGTTATTTAGAGCACAAATGATGCAGCACAGGTACTTCGAGGTCCCAAATTTGGATCCGGATACGTAAGCTTGACTTCTGAAGGTTGATCTAAAGTTATTTGTGATAAGTAATATCGATGACTGACAACATTTTGCCCGGTGTATTAAATTTGACCAATATTAATTGATACGGCATGTTGTTAACGTATAATTGGGCTGGTTTCTTTTCTTCGCTTTGATGGAAAGGCAATATACAAAAAAATAAGTATATACCTACGTTTTAAATTTTAATACGCCTATACCTATTGTAAATACCGAAAATTGTGTAACTAAATAATTGATTGATTGATTGTGCGTAATAGGTACATTTTGATAAAAGGTTTTGCTTGAAAATAAAATAAAATCTAAATGATCAGTGAATTTTTTTTAATAATTCCACGTATAGCAAAATGGAGTAGGTATCATTCTCAATAGTTTCTTAGCGCCTTCATCTCGAGTTCTGCGTAAATCTTTAAAAGAGCCGTCTGTATTACATCTTACACAAAATTAGCCGATAAGCCGTCTACCTTACAAAGGCACCGAGAACCTAATACTCTTCAGAAGAATCAGGGTCTCACTCGTCGTCTCAAATAACAACTATTGCGCAAAACATAACAAGAGCTGATTGGTTATCTCTATTACATAGACAGTAGAGTCTATATTTGCCTGTATGGTAGCTTATTTTATGATGGTTTTTGAATCTTTCAGCGGGCCGCCACTCAAATGCCGATTTGTAAAGATTTTTAATCTAAATGTTAGTTGTATTTCAATTGAATTGTTTGTCAAATTGGACGGATAATCCATTTGTTGCGTCTGCGCAATCGGCCATTGTTGTGTGACTACAAACAAAATGGCGGCGCTTTAATGGCGCGAAAATGAGACACTTTCATTGTCAACGAAGCATGTTGTATGCTGGTATTGTGATGAGGTAATTGTGATTTTTCAAATATATCTACTAATCAAAGCATTTTTTAAATCCTAACAAGCACGTTAAGAGTTAATAAGAATATCTATCTGTTTGGTTAGATGTAGTATAACAAATTTTGGTAATATTGCTGCATCGTCAGACATTACAAGAAAACAAGCCACTGTAATTAGAATGTGTTAAATCATAACTAACTTCAGAGTGTGTATCTTCGTATTATTTGGGTACTTTCTTTCTTTACTTTTTCTTTTTCTTTTCTACGATTGCAGTTGAAAGTCGCAAGCGAGAAAAACCAGAAAAATGAATAATCGTATGTACAAAGCATATCCCAAGGTACCAGGGTACCATAAGTCGCGTGGGAGTCACAATGTGCTGACAATTTGTTCAGCAGTACCTACACCTACCTATCTAAGGGAAATTGCGTTTATTGCGATCATATCATTTGCACCCCGTGTTTTTTCATTTGATCCCCACAACCTCGCGACACCCTTCAGTATAGGTATATTAAGATTTTTTTCTTTTTATGTACACGCTTATATTATTGCCAGACCGTAATGGTCTGACAATAACCGATTATTACCGATGGAATATTCCAAAAAAAATAATTTCAAAAAAGTTGCTAGGTTCTAGGTAAATCTAAATAAAGTTTTCGGTACCCACAATACTATTAGTAAACTAGCGGCTTAGAAAAAGAAAAAAACAGTAGGTACAGTTATTCTTACCCTTCAATTATTAAAAATAATAATGAATAGACCTTATTAAATGATTATGAAGTTGAATTATGCTTTGTCAGTGCCCAATAATAAAAATGATTCAAACAAGTCGTACACAAATAGGTAATCATAACTTCAAACTCTTTGTTCGATAGTAATTTGATTAAAATTTGACGGCTTCATCCTGTTTATAAAAAATAATAAAAAAGCTATAAAATAACAGGAAACAACCGAGTAAGGGTAATTCAATTATAGCTTGAATATTCCACTATAAGATGACCTTTGATTGTTTTAGACCTTAGTGCTTGATGATTAGCCGTCGTGGATCAATTTAGACTGGTACTTCTTGTGACAAAACCATTGCGTTTGAGCTCTTGATTGATTACAAGTAAGTACTTTTAGTTCTAAGTAAGTAGACCAAGTTTGGTTGGTGATATCACAAAGGTGAAATATGAAGGAATAATGTTTGAATGGGGTAGGTAGGCACTATAAATGTTTAATAAGCGGGATTCGTACGTATCAATGTCGGTGTATGTTACGCGCAGATCGCCGGCGGAACTCTAAATTTGATACTTCCGTTCTACTTGTGAGATTTTTTTGCCAAATTGGTAGTTAAAAATAGTACAAAATGTGAAATGCTTTTTGGGTTTCTACAAAACAAACTACATATATACTTGTTAATTATGCCAATGAATAATAATTAAGACATAACAATTGAAACGGAAATTAAATCTCGACGGCCTGGTGTGAGAGACTCAAGGTGGTTTTAGATGCGGGAGAGAGTGCATAGACCAGATATGTTGAGAGAGCGCGGTTAGCGAGGGCGCTGACCGCGTCGAAGACAAGGTTGTAAGGAAAGACATTGGATTGGCAGAGAGTGTCGACGTAAAAGTAAGAAAGGACATGCTCCAATGGTTTGGACATGTAGAAAGAATGGATGATGCAAGATTGACTAAGCAGATATACAATGAAAAATCGGATAGATGTAGGAGTCGAGGACGGCCACGACACACCTTTCATGACCAAATTAAAGGAATTTTGGATAATTAAAAGTTATTTTTGATCAGATTTGATTTCCTTTGGCACAAAGTATTACTACTGTGAATCACATTTCTGTAAAACATCGTTTAATTTATTCGGCGAATAGTACCTAATTTAAGTTGATTATTTGAAGGCTCTTGTAAATATTCGGTCAAATGTTTTACAATTTCATCGATACGAAGTGTGCACAGTGCACTTATAATAAATAATGTAACACAGTGTAGTTTGTATTAGATTAGCGACGAACGAGACGCCGCCTATCGAGTTAGTTCGCAATTAATAGATAACTATTATAACTTAATATCACTCTAAACCGTAACGGTGTAGGACTATGTATATATTTAATAGATAGACTCGGCAAATTTTCAATAATTTTGAATATTACTTAAAAATAAGATATACATAATTACTTTAGGGATAGTGAAAGCACATACTCGTAACAGACATGAAATAGCCCTTTTTTCGAGAAATACTTCTGCCATTGAACAATTCTCCTAAACTTTTTCCACCGGTGAAATACCACGACCTCTCAGAATTTCGTAAAGTGGCTTTAGCCGCGTTTCGCTCGGTGAAAGAGATATCCGGAGGCCCAATTTCCTTCCTATCCCACTGCCGAACCCGTCCATATCCTATTTTAAGGGCCGACAATGCAACTAAAACACTGTTAAGGTGTCCACGTGTCCACGGGCGGCGTTTGTTGCTCACCATCAGGTGACACGCCTGCTAGTTTTCCCCCTAAACCATAAAAAACTTACTTTTTATTCTGATAGCAGACGATAATGGTCACAAAAAGACCAACACTTCGAAGTGTTAAGCCACAAGACGTTTGGATAAGACAAAAACCAATTAGTTAACCTGTGAATTAAGATGACTTCTAAGATTATTATTTTTATTACATAGTAAGTAGGCAGAAGTTACTTTGAGCCCCACGAATCGTATTCTACGAAATATTATGAATTAGATTAGTTTATTACGCTTTCACGCATCAACTGTACAACCAATCGACAAGTAATTACGTCTGCTTGTTGAGTAGTGTGGCCTACAGGCGTGAACTAGCTAAATTGATTTCATAAAAATTAAAGTATTTTTCCAAGGGTAAAATGAAACTTTATCATCAAGAACTAATTCGATTGCGAATTATTATTCCTGCTATTTATGGCACACTGACTCATCGAACAATGCATCTTGCAATTTTATATGTAACTTCACACTTTTTTCTGGTCTAAAATGTAGCAGTGGTTATAAAATAGGTGTGCAACGTTTCGCCGTTCATCAAGCAATTTTATATCATTACATAGTATAAAACAAAGTTGGTTAATCCTTAAAACTACGCAACGGGTTTTGATGCGGTTTTTTTTAATAGGTGGAGGGTGTAAACGGAGTGGTTTTTATCTATAATTAATGTATAATGTCGTAAAGAAAAGTGATAAATCCAAAATTTACTTCATTATTACATGTGGAATGCGGAACAAAGTTCGCCGCGTCAACCATTAGTATAATAAAATACATAGTGTAAGAGACATAATAGATCCGCTGATTGTAGATCCGTTTCCTCTAAGGTATCCTAAGTCTATGTCGGTGGAGGTACACACCAGCTGTAATCCAGTTAGCGCGGAGAGCTCGGGCTCGCTCTCGGTGTGAACTTAACTTAGCACATCAACGCACCTACTATAAACATTTAACTGACTATATACACACACGTAACTACTGCTAATGTGGTTCAGGTTCACGGACTATATATAAAAATATACAGTAATTCACCTCTTAGTGGAGTACCTATTTAGCAGTTACTTTACAATATCTTAGGTCCAGATTTCAGAAATCATGGGATAGAGTCCACGCTCCCACCAATGACTTCTCAGCAATTCTTTCGGAAGTTGTGTGTGATAAATATCAACCACAGTGTCCATTCAGCTTATGGTAATATTCACCACTACTTCACCACTTATTCCATTGAGGACGTGAACAATCGGCAAGTCAAGGCTTCACTACCGCTGCCTTCGGTTTAACCTTCGGTTAAAATAGTACTGAAGTTATATGAAAAAATAATAGCATTTACGAATGTTTCCGAGTACAGGTGGTGACGACACACTTTCCATGAGCAAATTGAACGTATCTTTGCGGAAGGTAATGTTAGCAGCCTTAAAAGCTTACCAGCTTGTATGATAAGAGGTATAAAAGTTGATGAAGCGAGTGAGACATGTTAGAGTGCCTTATGTCGCTCTATTCTCCCTGCCTAGCTAATGACCAACTGAGGTTTGAAATTAAGGAATGAGGTTGGAACCTATTAACTAAGGAATTCTTGAATGGATCTTGTCTTCGTGTAAAATAGCACAAGTATTCCATTCTATTTTATTATATTAGTATATTTCAAGCATTCTATCTATTACATAATAATATCCATTTGTCATTTGTTAGTCTTCCGCTTCCTTTGGTTAGTGAAAAGTGAAGAAACTTCAAAAGTAACTTACTTCAACTTACTTCTTCTCTGGGTATGTTTAGACAAATACTTAACAATATTTAAAATATAGTATTTATTACATTTACTATCTTATATATATTTTTTATTTTTTAAATATTTTTTATGTTCATAGGTATATTATAATTTTTGTAGTCGTCTAACCTTCCACAGCTGCATATGTTTACACGCGCGAGGGTGACCATAATCCACTAGGTATAGAGGGAAAATTCCCGGGATCGGTCACGGGATTATCAATACGATTACGACCGTGTAATTTGAGTTTATTTACTCGAAAAATAATCGTTTATTATCTTTTCGATTAAGTTATTCTATTAGAACACATATATTATTTATGAATTGATAATAAATTAGAGTATTATATAGGTACTTATTTAATTTAAATATCCTTGTGAATAAACTTAGCAGCGATGTTAATTAATTTTGTTGAATGAAATATATTATCTGTTGAACGGTCTGACTTCAATTTGAAAGCCACCTGAAATGGGAGTACATGTGCAAAAAAAAAACTTATGATTGTGATATTTCATGACCAATTTACGAATTTTAAGATCTAGTAGAATAGCTACTTGGTAGAACTAAGATCATCTTTTCGTATATAATCTCAAAATCTCTTGCAATCATCTTTGTAACATTTGCACCTGTAATCTTTACATAGTATAAAACAAAGTCGCTTGCCGCTTCCCTTCACATGATGCTTAGATCTTTGAAACTACGCAACGGATGTTGAAACGGTTTGTCTATATGATTCATGTAGAATGTTGTAAAGGATGAGCGTTAATTTTCGAGATTCGACACTTTAATTGTAAACACTGTAAAAAATACTTTTGACGCGGAACAAAGTTCGCCGGACCAGCTAGTCTGCAATGAGATGCTGAATTACTGAAAAGTAACGCCAAAATAAAGATCTCTAACAAATATGAGATGATTTGTAATTAATTACAAAAACACAACATACATAAATAAAAAGAATTTAATATTATATAAATAAAGCATAAAAACTTAAATATTACAAGGCCTCTATACGTCTGTTATAAAAATAATGAATCAGAAATAATAAACTGACTACTTCACTTAACTACGTAGAACTAGAAAGGACAAGTTTAATAGCTTCAATCAAAGAACCAAAAAAAAAACAAAAAGTAAAAGAACCAATCGCAATAATATTAACACGCACGAATAGCTTAGTGAATTAACGAAAGTAATTTTAATTAGTGTTCGGTAGCTTCTACAATTGGCTAATAATGACATGGTCGATATAAAAACTGCTAATAGCACTCCGAACCCTTCTTGCACATCATTGTGAGCGAAACGGTAATTATAGTTAGAAATAACAGGTTTTGTTACAACACTAATAACGTTCTGACAACATTTTTTTTTGTAACGTTTCAATTTTTCGATGTTAACGTGATGTATTAATGGTCTTATTTTTTTCTATAGTTAGTATAAATTAACTTTTAAATTGTAACCTGATAATACAAAGCCTTTAGGTGCCATGGGCATCTCACATGCATTTATGATCCAATAAAAAGTTACATTTCCTCATATTGTCCTTCTGCTGGAGGAGGGAGGTCTTCCAGTATAGAGTATACCATAATCATCATCATCATCATGAGCCCAGATTAGTCCACTGCTGAACGTAGGCCTCCCCCTTAGCGCGCCATAACTCCCTATCCTGTGCCAGCTGCATCCAGCGACTCCCGGCTGTTTTTATGAGGTCGTCTGTCCATCTAGTGGGGGGACGGCCTACGCTACGCATACCAACCCGTGGTCGCCACTCAAGAACTTTTTTTCCCCAGCGGTCGTCAGTTCTTCGAGTGATGTGGCCTGCCCACCTCCACTTCAGCGTGCTAACTTTATGGGCTATGTCAGTTATTCTCGTACGTCTACGGATCTCCGTATTTCGGATCTTATCCCGTAGAGATATACCGAGCATAGCCCTCTCCATAGCACGCTGAGCGACTTTGAGCTTCTTAATACGGCCAGCATTAAGAGACCATGTCTCAGAACCATATGTCATCGCTGGTAACACACACTGGTCATAGACCTTGGATTTAAGGCACTGAGGAATTTTGGACGAGAAGATATGCCTAAGCTTCCCGAACGCTGCCCAGCCGAGTTGGATCCGTCGGTTAATCTCTTTCTCGAAGTTCGCCCTACCTAGTTGAATAGTTTGTCCTAGGTAAACATAGTGATCGACAACTTCGAGGATCGCATCTCCAACAGTTACCGGTACTTGAATGACATGGACATTGGACATGACTTTTGTCTTGTCCATATTCATTCGTAGACCCACTTGTTGGGATAACTTGTTAAGATCCTTGAGCATTGCACCCAGATCCTCCAGCGACTCTGCCAAGACCACGATATCATCGGCAAATCGAAGGTGAGTGATGTATTCGCCGTTGATGTTGATGCCTAGCCCGGTCCAATCTAGGAGCTTGAAGACGTCCTCCAATGCAGCGGTGAACAGCTTCGGAGATATAACGTCTCCTTGTCTGACACCTTTCTGCAGTGGAATAGGCTCTGTACTCCCATCTTGGATTCGAACTGACATATTGGCGTTTCTATACAAACACTTCAGCACTTCGATGTATCGATAGTCAATTTGGCACCGCTGAAGAGACTGCAGCACCGCCCAAGTCTCGACGGAATCGAAGGCTTTCTCATAGTCCACAAACGCCAAGCATAGAGGTCGATTATATTCCTCGGTCTTCTCTATGATCTGGCGTAGAGTGTGGATGTGGTCTATGGTACTAAAGCCTCTTCGGAAACCGGCTTGTTCGGGAGGCTGGAAGTCGTCGAGTTTGCGCGAGAGTCGATTTGTAATGACTCTGGAGAACAGTTTGTAGACATGGCTCAGGAGCGAGATTGGCCTATAGTTTTTCAAGCGGGTCCTGTCACCCTTCTTAAAAAACAGCACCACCATACTCCTGGTCCATGCCTCTGGAACGTCGCCCCCGAGCACGACAGAATTGAAAAGCCTCTGAAGGGCTCTTAGAACCGGCTTGCCGCCTGCCTTCAGTAGCTCGGAAGTAATTCCATCGTCACCCGGTGCCTTCCCGTTCTTTAACTGTTTAAGAGCCATTTGGATCTCGTACAGACTGACGTCCGGGATATCTTCAGTAAAGTGTCGAGTTAGCTTGGATCTGGGATCTGGAGCCAAGCCGACAACAGGAAGCTGTGAAGATTGGTATAGCTGTCCATAGAACCTTTGAACCTCTCTCAGGATCTCATCTTTAGAAGAAATGACGATGCCGTTGTCTGCCTTCAGCTTGGTCAATTGACTCTGCCCAATAGACAGATCTCTTGCGAATACTTTGGTGCCTTGATTATGCTCAATGGTCTCTTTGATGCGTACTGCATTGTACTGGCGAGTATCGCGTCGAATACTCTTGGAGATCTGCCTATTCAGTAGCCTGAGGTCGGACCAATCAGCTGAGGATTGCACCGACAACTTCTGTCTTTTCTCCATGAGCCCGAGAGTGTGTTCAGAAAGTTTTTTGGTTCTATGAGCACGTTGGTTCTTGAAATATTTGGTACCAACTGTGTGGACTGCTTCCACGAACCTGTTGTTCATATCGTTCACTGTTTCGCATTGGTCCAGGCATTCGAAGCGATTATGAAGTTCAAGCTGAAAGTGTTCCGGGTTCTGGTACTGGACAGGTGTAGGTCGGAGTATAGATCTCATCCGTCGCGAACGTTCGGCCTTAATACAAATATTCAGCATGCCACGGACGAGTCGGTGATCGCTCCCAGTTTTAACTCTGTTGATCACTGTGACATCACTAAATATATGTCGTTTGTTCGTTAAGATGAAATCTATTTCGTTCCTTGTAGAACCATCGGGGCTTATCCAGGTCCATTTCCTTTGAGGCGGTTTCCTGAAGAACGAATTCATCATGTAGAGGTCTTCCCTCTCCAGGAAATCAGCCAGTTTCTGCCCTCTTTGGTTTCTCTGTCCAATTCCATATTGCCCTACCCTCAGCTCATCGTCTTTCCGTCTGCCTAGTTTTGCATTAAAATCTCCCATAACCACCGTGAAGTCGGTTTTGAGGGAGTGGATGGCCTTCGAGATATCCTCGTATAAAACCTCCACCTCTTCGTCTGGGTGTGTCGAGGTCGGTGCGTAAACCTGTATGACCTTCAACGAATATCGCTTGGATATTCTGAGTATAAGGTACGCTACCCTTGTCGACACACTCGTAACCCTGTCCACGTTAGCTACAAGAGATTTGTGAACGATAAACCCGACACCACCCTGAGAGGTTTTGTCGCCTTCCCGGTAGTATAGCAGATTGCCAGACCGTAGGATTATAGTGTCCTCCCCCTGTCTTCGGACTTCTGATAATCCCACGATGTCCCATCGCATCTTGCTCAATTCTTCTTCCAGCTCGGCAATCTTTTCGTCGGTCCTAAGTGTGCGGATGTTGTGTGTTACCAGGGCCAAGGGTCGTTTTTTGTGGTAGCCTTATCGCGACCGGGGATTCTTAGCACCCCTCACTCCGCCGTTACCAGACCCGCTACCATAGGTCAATGGAATAGCGGAGTCGCCGTGACTAGGGGCCGTCCATGTTACGTCGTTCATTTGGGGGGTATTTGCCGTAATCGCCACGCTTGGCAGGCGGGTTGGCGATCGCAGTAAGCTATGTTTGTTTGCTATGTTATGAGGAGAAAAACGCTGCTGCCCATTTTTCTTGCTTTTCTCTTAGTCGCCTCTTACGACACCCACGAGAAGAAATGGGGTGGCGGTATTCTTCGCCGCACGCCACACGGACGAATATCTACGAATACCATAAATCAAGCAGTAATATTTAGATAAAACTTTTTTGCAGAAGTCTAAACTGACATAATCATCTTGTTATTTTTTTTTCTTAACAACTAGTTTTTTTTTCAACCATACCACTTCAAACATCGTTACAAATTCGTACAAAACAATATTGCAACACTAAACAAACATTATAAAAGCCCATTTGGGACACCCCTTACGTTTTGATCGATCGCTGATATTGTCAAATATACTATATCTAATAGAAAATAAGGTACAAATTTGTCGAGCAAGCAGTGTTAGGGTATAGAGTACAAAAACGTTTATTAGCACGTTTGGTCGCCAGTCGAGCATGACGGCGATAAGTGACGACCTATTGAGATGTTCGGGGGTGACTGTAATGACTGTATATTGGGAAGTGTTCTGGAAAATGTTTCACATCGCTATGGACCCGGGAATACTTGGTGCAATTGGTCTTTATTTTTTTATTTATAGATATAATAATATGTATATTAAGCCGTAATTTAGAAGAGTTTATTTTTATTTTAAAGCGTCGTTATTTTAATATAGGCATAGGTACACAACTTACTTCTAGATAATTTTGTGTGTGTTAACCTTTTATCTTACAAATATGTATTAAATCTAGTAGTTATGATAGTTACTAGTTAGTTTATGATTTTATAAAGAGTTTTCTAATACCGACAAAGTCTCTCGTAGCATAGTACTACGCTTCTAATTCAAAGACCTCGAATTTGATTACAATTTAAATTACTTGCCTATAAGAATTTTTAGGAGAAAATTTTTCTGTATGACAATGAACCAATTACTTGTTAAATAAAATCATAAACACTAAAACTATATATAGCAACCAATACTTATACTCTATCAAAATTATGGTCACCCTATATTTTTAGATTAAAGCACAGAATTCGATTACCATCACTTCACTATTGTTGTCTATTTGGCGCTTAATGCACTCCGGCATTGTGGACCCATCCACTATTAATAGACCCCTTACCTTCAGCCACTTCAGATTTAACAAAGACCAACATATTCTTGGTGAAGAACTTAGATATATCAATTGAATTTTACCAATTCTATTTGAGCTGTAGTTCTAAATTAAACATTTGCAATAAGGGGTTATATTATTTTGGTTGTTACAAAATGGAAGTGTTTATGTGTGACTGACTTTTTAAAGAAGGATTGAATTAGTTTTCGAGATTAGATTTTATGTTTAAGATATGATACAATTGTTACTTGTGTTCTAATGTGTTTTTGCATTGTCAAATGTAAGGGTAGTATTTAACAAAATCTTGATGATAGGGGTACATCACAATGGTTTATTACACGGGTGAAGTGAAGGCTGTATTAGCCATGTTCATGTACTGGCTGGCAAAAGTGTTACGAAAAGTGTGATCGGGTGAGACTAATGAAGTTGAGACAAAGATATAACTTAGTAAAAATGGAAAGAGAGAGAGAGAGTTTCGTAAATTACTGTAGGGTCAAAAGAGAAAGGGCTGAGAAGAGTTTAAGATTTACTTGAGTTGTTATGTTGTTTGTATTTAAAAAATTGAAAGTTAGATTTTTATATTGTATTTACAGTAGTTACAGCCAGATATTTTATACATAAGTATGTATAGCTAAACGGTACAAGTTTAAGCAAATTACCGGTCGCTTCCGCGCCAGACGACGTATCTCGAAGCTTATATATCATCATCCTGTATATCTGTAGGTGTTTCAAATAATATTTTCGATAAGATAAGATCAAAATTCAAGAAAGTATCTGATCATTTTTTTTTATCATTACCGCCGTAGCTATACCTATTTATCTCTCGCAAATCCAATCTTGACACCTATCCTATGTTCACACACGGTTTTAAAAAAATTGGCACAATTTATATTAGATATCTTTTCCTGCAAAAACATATAAGTATGTGATTTTATAAAGAACTTAGATACTGTGCTGAACGTGACCGCTCCCGCGAAATAAGAAAAAAATATTTTTCACTAATGTAAGGTTTTAATAAACTAGTATAAAGATCTCTCTAAAGTAACATTTTTAAACTTCACCGTTATGTATTTTGGAGATACCCGGTTTTGCCACTTTAGTGTTAGTTTTTCTCTACTATTTCCTCATAGCCCCATTACAATTTAAAAAGTTTTTCTCTACTATTTCCTCATAGCCCCATTACAATTTAAAATTAATAATTAGCAATTATCTAGAGCTTAAAAAATATTATCTTTTGATAATCTGACACGCTGGCTATTTTGATTAATACTGACTTTATTTACTGTAGAGAAATTACAAGAGATCAAAATATAAAATAAAGATGTTATGAAGTATTTCATAGTTACATATTGATATGAAGCAAATACGGTCATTTCATTAACGGACTATTAAAATCAGCTTATCTAATATTGAAAACCGTGTGTCGGATT
Organism: Euproctis similis; assembly: GCA_905147225.2. NCBI lineage: Eukaryota > Metazoa > Arthropoda > Insecta > Lepidoptera > Erebidae > Euproctis > Euproctis similis. The sequence continues at coordinate 23,493,493 of LR990106.1, forward strand.
AAGTTGGCAACCACATTATTTACCAAACATATACTAACGTGGACAGCACCAAACAAATATAAACTTTAACTCAAAAGAATTAAGTATTATAATCATTTGTAGAGAAACACTGGTATAAGAAAGCAATTACGAAATAACCATTTAATAAAGACACGTGAAAACACAAATGATTTTGAGAATGTACCGGAGTATGGTAGAGAATGAAAGCTTTGGGGGTCATGCAGAGTGGTCGGTGTCAATCGTCTGACATATGCTCGGTGAACTAAGGGGATTGAGTGGCATAAGCCCCTTGGGTTCATTATTGCCAGTTCACCCTTCCCCGTGGGGCTCTTCATTCATTCAGCATAAGGGAAGTGTTCGTTTTATTATGAAGAAATTTCGTCTGTTTATTTGTTTTTCATATACGGTGAAAAGTAGATAGTTATCCTTTATCGTTTTTAAGTCAAGCTTCCACAGTAGTTAAGTTTAGATAATGAAATAATAAACATTGACAGCTACTCATTCCAAGCCATTTTATTTTGTTATATTACAAGCCAATATATATTTGGTAGGTACAACGAGAAAATATTCGTTAAAAATACCTGTTAATTCCTCCTGTGTATTATGTGTAGATATAATCTTATTTATGTTTTTTTACTGTATTTAAGATACAGAACTAAACCAGAACCAATGGTATTAGTTTTCTTATTATGACTATTATATAATTCAATATGTCTAAAATACCACTAACCTGCACCCTAACTTCGGGTAAATTCACTTTCATAGCCAACTCTTCTCTTGAATACACGTCCGGATAGTGAGATTTCTCAAAAGCTCTTTCTAGCTCGTGTAACTGATAAGTCGTGAAGGTGGTGCGATTTCTTCTGTGCTTCTTTTTGTTGTCTGCAGCAGAGCCTGGCCTTGGAGTATCGTCGTCACTGCCTGGAGGTGATTTATCGTCAGTTGGGGTCCTTTGGCTGTAACCGTCGTTGCTGTTGCAGGAACCTTCACCTGGTTAAACAAAAAGAAAACTTTGCAATTATTTGGAATTAATTTAGCAATATCCAAGCATTGCAAATCTTGAAAAACCGGCTATCAATAAAATCCCCTAAAGGTTGTGTCGAGTACATACGCTTTGCTGTCATTGTAAGATACTACTTTAGCAACCCGTTCGTAAATTTGTAGGCGTGAAACTATGAAAACAGAAAACACAAGTCAAGTAATAAATTGTCTATGAACATGGGGAAATCAACCCCCATATATCATAAGTAACAAGGTATTACATACATTTAAAATGTAATCAACTATCTTATGATGGAAACGATAGCATCTAAAAAGCAATTCTCGCATACAATAAGTTTGTACGTAAAAGCGTCATACATCACCGTATATCTTTCGATCAGTAAACTAAGGTTACCAACTATGTAATCACGTACATGAATACCGTTTGCTGGATTTTCATTTAGAGAAATATGAATAAATAATTGTTCACTTTTGCGTTTTGTACTGAATCCATTTTGGACGAAAATATGCTTGCTGTTTATTTTTTTTGGTAGCGGTCTTCATTAGTCTATAGTTTTTAGGATAAAAAGTCTTTCATTCGCTCTGGTTCTAGATTCTCTAATGTAGGACTCCTTATATCTCTTATCTCGTTAAATTTTTTGAAATGTTTTGATATTTGTCAAATCGATCTTGTAGAGAAATTTATTTCAAATTTAAATTAGATACTCCTACTTCCTCTGCGATAGGCGATAGGCTTAAGCGATAGGCTTTTGGGTTATCTTCTTCCTTCCTAGCTTTTTAAATTGAGGTTTCGAAAAAGGCAGGGACTTTATGATAGTTTATGGACGGATTGCATCAATGGATTTGCTGTGGCTGTGGATTTGGAGTGACGGTCATGACCTACCATTCGGTATTCCTGCAAGGAACCCCGTTAAAGACCAGTTCTTTAGCTTCCAGCATTCGAAAATACTAGCTATAAATTATTTCAATCAAGATAGTCGACCGGTGGTGAAGCCTGTTAAAATATTCACCCATGTGTATAAGTGTTGAAATTTGGACTTCCATTACAAAACAAGTAGGGGGGATTATTTGCGGAAATTCAGAATTTATTAGCTCAATTATTTTGTCAGCGTCGAACGCATGATCCGGACGTTGTTTTTATGTAGGAAAAAACTTAAACTGGAAATATACTTACGACTGTAAATATTTTTCTCTTCCAAAATTTCAAAATTACCACTGATTGCAAACTAAACAACTTTAATCTATTTGATTATGATGTACAATGTTAATGACCTGGCTTAATATCTTCGCTGTAGATTGCTTAGTAAGTTAGGTATCTTGCAATTTACAATTCTACAAAAATATGGATGAACCAGAACCTGTTATAAGTCTTTTAACTGTTTAAAATCCATCATGGAAGTTCATAATGAATGACTTTATTGTTGTATACCTTACCTGTAAGATCTGTCTGAAATCTCTGCAATATAAACCTTTATGGTTTAAGATAAATAAGATAATAAATTTAAATACAAGACATTTTATTTTGTACAATGTAAAGTGAACTACTGAATTGTTTCACGCCGCCCAGAGATAGCGCCACATTATTCTATAATATATGTCATCCGTCAGTTATAAAAACGATTATGAAATCAAAAGTGTACAAGGCATTTAACAAAACATCCTTTGCCTGAGTATATTGAGCGATCAAAAGTCACAACATTACGACCTCTCGTTCACTCCCTCTACGTGTAAACGAGACAGAAATGTGTCACATTTAGATTACCACAGCAGATTACAACCGGCATACAAAACAAATAAAAATATTGTGGCTAACGCATTAAGACGTTTTACACTTATCACGATACGATCTGGTGCCCGTGTTTTTTTTTTCCTTTTCGTAATAATTATCGATAATCTGGCAACACTCGCGAGCATTATCGTCTATAATGGCTTGTCTCGTTGTTTTTTTTTCTTCTATCTTGTAGCAACCCTAATCATGTGTCAGATTTGTTGTGTTCATAAGTATTAAACCTCTTCGGGCTTAATGATTTTTTTTTCAAATTGGATTCATTATTGAATTATTTAAATTTAGAAGTACGCTTGGCTTCATTAGTAACAGTCGAGAGCAGTTGGTTCTTGAATGAAAAAGCATTTTTGATGAAATGATTTCCAAGAAAAAATTCAAATGGGACCATATATATAATATAGTTATTTATACATTATATATATTAGTTATACATTATAACTATACCTGAGTAAATTTTAGACTTAAGACCATGTAATGCTAAGTGTAAATTTTGGTTTGTTTTATCAATTATTATTGAAAAATGTTGCATCAGATTTTATAACTAATATTAGTTCTTCTATTCGTCACCCCGTATTTATTAACAACTGGTCAAGTCTGGCTCTACAGGACGACTTGTTATGCCTAATTTGGGTTTTTGTGCGGTGCGGCAATAATTTGTTGAATTATCTGACCTTGTTTGAAAGAAGAAAGTCTGTCCCAAAGCCCCATAAAAATACATGTACTGACACACATTTTCTTTTTAATGTTCACGTGAAATGAATGAATATTAATAAATATTTCATCATCATACATAAATAAGATTATGTAATGACAAATATTTGTGGGTCAAAAGACCTAGTTTGTACAATCTTACTTATTAAATTGAATGAAGGTATGAATATAAGATCGAGATCGACTAAGAGATATACATTCACATAGATAACGAAATTCATTCATTCATTTACAATTTGCAAGCTTCATCACGAACGTCCAATTGCCGACTGGATTGTGTGGCTTACAATCGATTTGCGATTCCTATTACGAGAGAATATTCGATTATGTCCCCCTGTGGCACTGACCGCAACGTTAAACGATCATTCGATCACTGTTAATGGGTAGGCAGAGAGGAGTCTACATATGTTTTATTAACAATGAATTATGAAATGAACAGAATACGAGGAAAGTACTCTGACTATCAAGTAGGTATCTACATATTATTTTTTCCTAAAATAAAGTGCGATAACTAATAGAGAAATTATCTATGATCTATGATGATATAATTGTAAATTGTAATACGGTCCTCTCTGTAACATAACATAACTTCGCGCCTTTTTCTACCTGAAGGTGTAGGCAGCGGCTGTTAAGACTCGTCTCGCCATTATGTTTACGTCCCAAATGGTGGTACAAAGTTTTCAGTCATCGATATTTATCACACAAAATTTCGGAAAATAGTTTCGGAATACCAGCATTCAGACCCGCGACTTCTTGATTCAGAAGCAGGGTGCTCGACCACTGGACCGAGACCTTGTCCTCTGTCCTATCCTCTCTGTACATTGCTGATATTGGACAAAAAGTAAAAAGGTGTGAGGAATGTGTGATATAGGAGAATTACAGTACGGCTTATAGAATATAAGCTTGTTTGTCTGTCCAATTGTGTGTATATGTGTAGGCAGCACAAAAACTAAGTAATATAGATCGACAATATTAAAGACTATCCAGTAGTTTTTTTGTGCAATACCTATAGGTATAGCGAGAATTATAACTACCTATAGCTACTGCAGGATTAGGTATAGGTACCTAATGGGAAAATCAATCAATGCACAAAACTTGAGTTTGTGTTTATTTTTTGAGGAACTGCTAAGAGCTTGATGTTACAAATTAATATTTTAATTAATCTCATGAACTTGAGTTCGCAAGTAAGTAATTTCCAATATACCAAAAGAAACAGTGACTTCTAGACTCCTTACTGACTCTCTCGTATTATGGGTAATTTTACAATAGCACTGTCGGCAGCGACAGAAAATCTTTTTTTTATGGGATAGGAGGGCAAACGAGCAAGTGGGTCACTTGATGGTAAATAACTTCTCACCACCCATGTACACCGTAGTCCGTTGTCGTCCTTAAAGGGAGTGGGAGCGGAAAGGAAGCGGAAAGGGGATCGGGCCTCCGGATACCTACGGAGACCCAATATTTCGAGAGGACTTGGTATTTTACCGATCGAGCCGGTCTATTCATGCAGCGACCTACAAGACTCTACCAATGTTAATCTTGACGTATATACTGTGTTGGTTAGTCCCGCAGAGTTAAATATTTGAAATCATTGAACACATCTCCCTTCTTAACCCGTCAGTCCACTACCTAATCTTAAAGCCCCGGCAACGCAACTATCACTGCCACGGTATTGAGAATGCCGCTTACCATCAGATGACCCGCTATCTAGCTACGTATAAAAAACAAATCATGGTACCATACCTCGGTCGAGACTACTTAATAAGCAATATTTAATTCACCGAATATGAAGGTAACAAACATTAATATTCCTTAAAATTATCGTCTTATTAAAATTTTGTAGGAAAATCGTTAAAGTTATGTTAGTAGGTGGGTAGGTAGGTATGTGCACGCGATCGTCGTCAGATCTGGCCGATAAAGCCTTAACTCGATTAGCTAATTATTAATTTCACACAAATTATAATGAACTGGACGGAGCCGCGTGACCCCATTATATTATTCATAACAATTAATTAAACTTGTGTATTTACATTTCTCAGTATTAAAATTATCGTGACCTTACTTTGATTAGAAAGTTCATTAGTGCTATTGTTTATTTTAAATGTACTTAGGTATGTACCTACTTACTATATTTTACTATTGAACGAAGGCAGCGTAAGTGGTATACGAATACCCAAAATATGTTTTTTTATGGGATAGAAGGGCCGTTTGCCCTTCATCGATTGGGTCACCTGATGGTAAGTAACTTCTCACCGCCCATTAACACCGCGGTGCGTTGCCATCTTTTAAAGGAGTAGGAAGGGAAAGGAAGGGGAAACATGGGCCTCTGGATACCTCTCTCACCGAATGAAACAATACACGAGCCACTTTACGTCGATATTCCGAGGTATATCACCGGTCAAACCGGCCCATTCATGCAGCGAGAAGCAAGAATCTACCACTGTTGAATAGCATGTTTGCAAAATTTGTAAAAGAGATATATTTTTAAATCTCGTTCTTGTGATTTAAGTGTCGTGGCAATCCCAGATTCCTATGTCATTCCGCGTTTATACAGGGATACGTATGTATGTATATCTGCTTGGTGAATCTTTCAATAACCATTCTTTCTACACATCGGAACCATCGGAGCATGCCTTTTGCTTACTTTAATTTTAATACTCCCCTTCAATCTGACTTCCAAGGTAAGGCTTTTTAGTGTTGTTTCGTGAGCGTCCTCATTTCGTTTCACTTATTAAGTACCTATGTTGCTTTTTAATCTTTTAAATGTTATATTTCTAAGAAATGTAATTCCCACTTCTCAGTACAACACGTAGAATCTTCTATTTATATCTCTTTCAATCAGAATCCAAAAGAAATCCGTCCAAAAAGATTACAGAGCGTGTCAAAGTTGTTTTTTTTAAGGTGGTGAATCGCAGCGGGCTCCTATGTGTTCACTTTCTTTTGGAAAAAGTTCACATTATATCAACTTAACTACCTAATCTACATAAATACATACAAACGTGCACATAGCACAATTAAACCAACTCTCTTCTTTTTAGCCGACTCCAAAGAGAGAGAACCATATCAACGCGGTTGTGGGTAATATAAGATTTATGTCAAGGAGATACCTAAACCCCATAAATCTTCAAATAGACGGACTCGCACACTCTTTGTATCTTGGTATGAAGCGGGGTAATTTAATAATTTAAATCTACCTACCTTCTTTTGTCTTAGTACCTATTATCATAAGTACAGATATAAAAAAAATATAGGCTATATGTTTGATTGAAAAGTTTAAATAATATCCATACAATAGTTAGGTATAGCTTGAAAAAGTAACAAAATTAAATATAGTAATCGCATTTATAATTTAAGTAGTCCAATAGTCAATCAATCATTGCTTTTAATTTAATAAAAAAAAAAACTGGTAGCGCTTGAAATCAAAATTCAATCAATCTATCTACTTATATACCTACGATTAATTTGTTAAAAATATTATTATATCGCTAATAGCTTTTGCAATTAAATATTAACTGTGACTACCAAATTCTTTAATCCGTGCGCAATAGGAGCGGATTAGTGAAATAATATCACGTTGTTTTCTAGTGGTACATATAGGGAGGCTTAATACGATGAATTTTCATGTCTCATCTATATGAGACATGAAAATTCATCGTGTGTGCCTACGTGTTTAACCTATGTGGCAACGGAACTTATTGCAATACGTTGAGGAACAATTCGCAATTCTCAAGAATTGCAAGAAGTCAATGACACAAGACTTTTCGGAATTACTTTCGCTAGGTGTGTTCAATATCGATAACTGACAAAAATATGCCCGATGTTTTGTACTCAAACCACGGCGTGTAGGAAGGAAGTCGGATTAAAAGAAAGTGACGGTGTAAAAGTAAGAAAGGGCATGCAATAATGGATGATGCAAGATTGAGTAAGCAGATGCAAAAGCGGATGGATGTAGGAGTCGACGACGGCCAAGGCACACATTCCGTGACCAAATCGACGGCCTTAAAAATTTACGCGCGTGCATGAAAAGAGTTATGAAAGTCAACGAAGCGATTGAGGCGTGTAAGAATCGTGCCGTTTGGCGCTCTGTTCTCTCTGCCTACCCCGCAAGAGATTTGGCGTGAAGTTATGTATGTATGTATGTTAAGTCTTGTTTAAGAAATTATGTATCGGATATAGTGACTAATAGTGAGTGAATGTAATCAGTTAGTATCTATCTATCTAATGTGGGTACTTATCTCACCATGTAATAGGTACAACATACAAACAATTACTGCAATATTATAATGTTAAGTTGACGTACAGCATCCGGTGTAAATTGTTTTTTAAAGCATGCTTGATGGTTTTTTGTTTAAATTATTATGTAATTATTTTTTGTAGCTTCATGCTGTTTAGTATTTGTTTAGTATCGACTCGCCGAATTTTTATAAGTATCTCAAATGGATATTGCTTATGCCTATTAGCTTATTTCGGAAACAATTTTGTCGGTGGTCTAGTGGTTGAGCATACGGCTTCTGATCCAGAGGTCCGGGTTCGAATCCTGACATTAGTTTACACCAATGACTTTTCGAAATTGTTTTCGGAAGTTAAGTGTGATAAATATCGATGACTGAAAACTTTGTGCCCGGTTTGGTAATAGGTTCGCCACCTTTTTCCATTCCATTTGGGACGTAAACATAACGGCGAGACGAGGCTTAACAGCCGCTGCCTACACCTTCGCGTAACAAAGGTGTGAAGTTATGTTATGTTATGAAATTTTGTCGTGTTTCGGAATTTCAGAAGTTATCTATATTAAAATTATTTATATATTATAATATATAAATAATTTTGGTGTCTGTAGTACTATTGAAATACCTACATACACAAAAAAAAACACTTTTTACAATGTTTGTCTGTCTGCCTGTTTATTCCTCTGAAATGGCTGGACTAGATTTTTATGGGATCTTTTTGGCCCATATCTGATTTAATAAGGAGTATTTTAGATTACTTTTATTTTTGAAAAAAAAAAATTATTTACGCATTTGTTGCTTCTGAGGCAAAACAAAGTTTGCCGTGACAGCTAGTTGGGAATAAATATCTACCTATTTCTCTAAAATTACCCAAATTGGCCACATATTAATTTTTGGCACCTATGTATATATCTGCTCAACGCTCAAGTAAATTTTCATTATTAGGTAGGTTATAAAAAAAAAACAACTTTAAAAAAGTACCTCTAATTTTTATATACCGACTGCAATTATTTTATCTGATTGTGGAAGAAAAATGCGTAGTATGTTTTTCATGTTTTTATGTGATGTATTCTGTATTAGAAATTTAGAAATAGTGGTGCCTTATGTAGAGAATATTAGTAATATTACACATTAAGTATTAAGTAAATGATTCTATAGAGGTGAGGTAGAGAGTGTACCTTTATATTAACTAATTTCAAAATAAAATATAATATTATTACATATTTAAAAAAAATCTAATACGGCAATAAAAACACACAAAAATAAATTCATATATATATTAGTTATTAATGTATAAATAATGAAATATAAAATAAATAAATAATCTTATCTAGTGAGCACACCTTAACCCGTCGGATGCGGGAAAGCGCAGCGGCGGGCGTGTGTCCGCGGGCGGCGCTTATCATGCAACGCCTACGTACAACGAGATATATTGTGCAACACATTGCACACTCAAGCTTTGTTTTCTTATGTACCAATATTAAACAAAAATCAATTTAAATAACTTCACCTTTAATTTTGCGTATATTTAAAATAGAGTTATTTATTTCAATTGAATGTTAAAAATCTATGTAACAGAAATATTTTATTTAAGTATGAATTAAAATTTACTCAAAAATCATACATAAAATATAGTAATAAATTGTTACGCACCTTAACTTGACAGCGAACAATATAAATTTTGTAAAGGTTTAATTATATAATAAATGGTTAACAATTAATATATTACTTACTTATATTTTCGATATAGGCTATTTTAAATATTTAGGTAACAATAGTATAATTGCCTATATATCTAGTTTTAATTAAAATATATTATTAGTATTGTATTATACATAATTATAGTAGTTTAATATTTATTTTATTGATAGTTTTTTTATTTAACTTTCATATTCAATATTATTAATATCAAAATATATACACCTAAACAGTGACGTTTATTTCATCAGGACATTAGGTAAACCTATTATAATATCATTAGGTATTCTAAACACTTCAATATTATTCAAAATATAATATAATTTTTTTAATTATAAATATATTGGGATAAGTTTTCTGGATTTGAAGTTTTTGCTCTAATTTTAAAAACAGTATTAGCTTGCATCCTTCCCAGTCAATATATTAACGTATATTTTGAAATGAAACTTAATTAGTTTACAAATGATTATAATTAAGCACTAACTATTCGGTAGGTATTTTAATAACAAAAATAACGTAGCTCCATCACATAAAAAATACTTATCTATTAGTTTATAATATATTAGGTCTCGTTATACTTACTAATCATTTTATTCAGTAAAACTCTAAAGTAGGTACTACATGTTTAAACACTAAAATAATTTCATAAAAACAAATAGTATATTTGAAAATAAGAAATTAAATTATTAATGTCAGGTAGGTAATGTCAGGTACTGGTTAAATATATGAAATAAATTTGAAATGTATTTTTTCTACTTAAAATATAGACCATCAACTCACCAGCACTTTCAACAGCTCCTGGGGAGACCGGCACAGTTTCACAGTCCCTCTCTTCTCTCCTCTGTTCAAATTCACTCTGCACTCTAGACACTTGCCTCTGTCCATTAAGTCCTAATATAGCATCTATTGTATGTCGAGGACCTTGAATACTCGCAGGCACTTGTGTCAAGCCTAACCTAGACTTCACCGCGTCAAAACTCTGATTCAAGTGTTGCATTTGTTGTGCATGAAAAAACATTCCCATTCTATTTAGGGTTTCTAAATTCTGCTGATGCTGAGATAAAGATATAGATTGATCCGTAACATTGATAGAGGAATTTGAATTGGGACTGCTCATATGTGAACGTGGACTGTTTGTATCGGATCTGTCCGGCGTTTGGTTGCCGTAATATCGGTCGTCGGGCGCGTCCATATCGGAGCAATACGCGAACGTTACTGGCTTGAAACTACTGCTAGACTCCCGCGGGGAGGAAAGAGGCGGGGCTTACTTAAAAGGGGGGTGAGCGAAATTGCCCATTGAAAGTGCGAAATTTGGGGTCGCGAAGTGATTTTGTTTGGTAAGAAGCAAGAAGCAGTGTATTAGCATTTTCCCCTTGGAGTTTCTTTGAACGGTATTGAGAGTTGGTGATGGTTGGATAGTTTTTTTTTGTATTTGATTGGGTCGATTGTACTAGGTGTTAGAGCTGGGAGTTTGTTAGTAACTCTGTGAGGATGAGTTAGTGAAGAGTTTCTTTTGCCGCTATATTTTTACCAATATTGAAAAATTGGTAAAATATACTGAGATGAAATCCTTAGTTATTATGAATGTATATTATAAATATCGTATACATTAAATTATTCAACTAAAGTTCATCTTAGGAGATTAGTGAAACTGAAACAAAAAGTTTAAGTACCAATCCAACTTAATTAAATACGCTTTCCAATCAATCTCAATACCCGATTAATTAAAAAGCTTTCGCATACATTACCTGCCACTCGGAAAAAAACAAACTAAGAACAGTCGAAACTTCCAATTACGTGAATGCTAATGAACTCGATTCTAATTAATGACGCTAATCAATACGGGGCCAATCAGACACTACCTATCTCATTTCAAGAGAGAAGAGTGAGTGAGACAACCAACGGACATCTGCCTGTTAACACAAATTTAACCAAATCGGTTAACCCATAACCAAACAATAACAGCTTTTCCAACTGACCAAAGCATTAAATTTGTTGTGCCTCACAGCATCTACGGACACATTGAAATACAAGATTTAATGTGTTGCACATGTGTCGAAAATAGCTTATACAGGCATTAGTACATACGTCATATTGTAAATAGACATACAGCCGTCAATATAATTTTGTCTTCTTCACACCTATGAAGATCTCGCTCTATCTCATCTCAGGTGTAGACACGGTTGTTATGGGGCGGAGCGTAGTGACGTCACCCTTCTATCGACCAATCGCGGTTAGGATTTTATTTTTTCTTGGCGCTTCTTCTATTGTCGATGCGATTCTTTTGTCCGCCGCTCAATGATTGTCCACGGCCGGCTGTTACAGGGTTAACTTTGAAATAACAAGCTACTGGCTTCTTTATTAGTTGACAATATTATTTACACTTTTATTTTCAAATATTTAATTATTATTATGAGATTTAACGACCTGGTTGCTAGGACCTTTAAGTCAAGTCTTTATATTATAATTAACATCCTCATTCTTAACCTAAACTAATCTTAACTTAACCTAGCCTAAACCTAGCTTAACCTAAGCTAATCATTCATAAAGTCGTGGCACTTTATGCATGGTGTTCCGAGGGAGTTCTGACGACAATGTAGAAGAGCACACTAAACACGATACTTACACCATCTCCCACACTTGCACTCATAAACGAACACTTAATAAACAAAACGCCACGAATTTTATTCAATAATATCCATTGAAACGCAAATTTGAGAAAACAATGCATATAACGGTTATGTCTCTTCCACAGTACCGCCTCAGTACCGTCTCAAATATTTAAGTATTTTTTATTCCATAGAATAAATAAAGAGTACAATAACTGAATTTCAATATTCAATATAAGTACGTACCTATAGTTGTTGAGGAACTATCGACTCATCTCTTTGCTAAGCTTTAGGTATATTTAAGCTGTTTTCAAGATCACGAACTGTCTGGCGCGTACTCAACGAATTTCAACCCTCTGAACAGGGCCGAGTTTTAAAAAGTATACAGCACCGTAGACCATATCGTCACTATACGGCAGATTATTAAAAAAAAACCAGAAGAATACAAATCAGCCGCTGTCTCCTGTATTCGTGGATTACAGCATTTGCCTCGATCAAAATCTCTTCTGTTCTGGGGTCTATAATGAACTCTTAATTCCAGCCAGCTATACGATGCCTTCCAAATTCGTATTTCCAACTTCCAGCTAGTCAAGAGTACTCATCACTGACTAGCTGATATTATTCGTTGATAAATCGAATTTGACAGTGACTACTCATCCCGGACTAACTGGAATTAGTAACTGGAAATACGAATTTGTAAGGCATCGTATGGCTGGCTGGAATTAAGATACTAATACGCCAGCTAGAGTCCTTGCAGAGATGCCTAGCTTTAAGAGTTTCTCTGAAGGATAGAAGTAGAATTGAAGACATCCGACAGAGAAATAATGTCATCGACATAGACCAAAGAACAAGCAAGTTGAAGTGCCAGGGGTCAGGTCACATTTGTCGCACATCTGATCCCCGATGGGTGTAACGTGTTTCGGAAAACTTAGTGTAGGGCGCCCTCAGGCTAGGTGGGGCGACGATATACGCAAAGTGGTTGGAAACGAATGGCCGAAGATCGAGCTCAGTGGCGTGCCAAAGGAGAGACCTATGTCCAGCAGTGGACGGAGATAGGTTGATAATGATGATGATGACGTATAGGACCCTATACGTCATCATCATCATTATCAACCTATCTCCGTCCACTGCTACTTAGGTAGGTATACCTATATCTAAAGTGAGCCCACAGTTTTTTCTGTTTGAACTGAATACTTACCTAGTTATCTACAAAATTAACGTGTAAATTTACTTTCTAGAAATATGCTCGATAGTCTATTTTAAAATAGTGTTAGGTATAGGAGTTTAATAAAACAAATATTATTTATATTTTATATTTATTTTTAATATTACATAAAATCACATATGCTCTGCGTTTGCTTTCACTTCTATACTACGCGACAGATTTTGATGCAGTTCTGAGTAACAGATAAATTCAGTTGATTAAAAAATTTTAATAATGAAAATATAAGCATTATAAGTTTAGTTATTATATTTAACACATACCAAGAAGACAAAATAAAAATTATATGACGGTACGAAGTTTGCAGGAGAGGATGTCAGAGGGTTTACTCACACAGAGGGAGAATACTCCCTTGTATTCTCCCTTTATCGTAAGAGACATGACATATTATGTCAATATACCTAGGTATAGGTACCTATACTATAAATAAGGAAATACTTTTCAATTATTTCATACTACAAACTAACTCCAAGTTCCGCAATTTCAAAACAGTGGATGGTGGTATTTTCAAAATTATTTGCCGCCATTTTTGTCTACAACGTAGTGTCAATGCAATCAAAATAGTAAGTTGCAGTCCACAAAGGTTTATCTATAAGTCACAATCATAGTAGTGGGCTTTTCGTTTGATTGCTTTCACTTGAAGTTGGTAAATAATTATAGGTAGCGCTATCATTTTAATTTAAAATAGTTTTTAATCGATTAAGTGATTTTTTTTATTAGTTTCGTACCATTAATAGATAGAAATATAGTGAAATAATAATTGTGGGGTTAAATCAGTTGTTTATGTTAGATAATCATTACGTACTGTCTTAGATGGATAGATCTTTGAAACTACGTAACGGATTTGATATGGTTTTTTTTAATAGGTAGAGGGTGTCAACAGGTTGGTGTGTATGTATAATTCATCTATACTGTCGCAAATAAAAAGTGATAATTTTCGAGATTCAGCACTCGATTCATCGCAAACGCTGGCTGAACCCTTAGTGATAGATCAATACAATGTTCTACATTATTAAACACCTTTAAAAGTTCAATAACAAAGTCTGCGATGACATGTATATATCTCTTAGGGATAACCCACAATGAACATTTTTATTTCTTTTCTGGGGCGAAACAAAGTTGACTGAGTCAACTAGTATAATATAAATAAGTCATATTATTAACGATTTTCATAATAAGCTAAATCATGTTAGATATAAATAATAATAAATCTGCACTAATATTTAACTCCGCCATCCCTACGTTCTAAATTCAAACAGCAAGTGACAGATCTCAAAAGCCCGCCACTCCGCCCCGAAATCAATTAAAACTGTTGGCTGTACAAGCAATACCTACCTTTGCCTCAAAGCTGGTAACGAGAGCAAATATAATAACGATCTATAATGGCGAATGATGGTTAAATTAAGCGAGTTTATGTTTCAGATTGATTGCTATAAAGTGGTATTTACTTGTACCGGCTGAGTTGTGGCGCCCACAAGCATTACCAAGCATAATAATTACGAAATTATAATATTTTTATATCGTAAGTACCTTCATCGAAAAAGTCTGTTAACTGCTTATTTAATATGTATTATTTTTTTAGTGACAGAAAAGCTGACAGCATATAGTATTAGACTTTTAGGAGTGTGAAAGTATTTTTTTTATCCACGGTTTGTATTACAGAAACTTTTATTTCTACAGATGTTATGGAATATATAATTAGTGTGGTTTTATTTAATAAGTGTATGTGAATATGGGCCAGTATTAATCAGTCAATCTAATACCAATGTTATGATAACAGAGCCTGATCCATTTCTATTATGGAAGTTGATGAAGATGGAAGGCCGATTTTGTGAAATATTTTACTGTATTAATAATATTTAAATTTTTAATATAGGTGATAGAAGAGTCGAGGATGGCCAAGACACACATTCTATGACCAAATAGAATGTGTTCTGGAGGAAGGTGATGTTAGGATGCTCAAAAATCGACGCGCGTGCTTGAAAAGACTTAAGAAAGTCAAAGAAGCGAGTGAGGCGTGTTAAAAATCGCGCCTTATGGTGCTCTGTTCTCTTCCGCTACCTACCCCGCAAGGGATTTGGCGTGAAGTTATGTATGTGTAATATAGGTTAAATAACAACTGAATAGAGAGAATAATAAATTTTAATTTTTAATTCATTTTCAAAATTTGGGACTTTTTATTATAGAATGTGTTACTGCCGTCCAGGTCCAGTCCTATGCCGGTGCGTACCGAATTGTCAAGTGTAAAAGCTTCATAAAACTTTGGTCGTTGGGTGGATCCAATGAGTGGGGTAAACGCGAGAAAGGGGGATAATATTGGGCTCGGGTCACGGTAATCTAACATAATTTGTTATGGCTGTGCGTTTTATCACATCATCACATTGTTCATCGTCGTCATAATCGCTGTGTTTGACACGGCTGATGAGTTCACAAAGAAACATTTTCAAAGTTCCTCATAGGTCTCGGTGCTCCAGCGGGCGAGCACACGGCTCTGAATCCAGAGTTCGCGGGTTCGAATCCTCACACTGGCTCACACCAATGACTTTTCGAAGTTCTTTTCAGAAGTTATGTGTGAAAAATATTGATGACTGAAATCTTTGTGCCCGGTGTGGCAATGGGTTCGCCATCTATTCCATTTGGGACGTAAACATAACAGCGAGACGAGGCTTAACAGCCGTTCCCTACACGGGTAGAAAAAGGCGTGAAGTTATGTTATGTCATAGGTATTGCTAAAAGAATAGAGAAGAAAATTGTGAAAAGATGGCATATTGTGACAAAACTAGCAACCTAGTGAGATATGGGAGGAAGATTGATGTCAAGAGATGTAGTCACTCACATTTCACTACTGCTAAAGAGGGCGAGAGGAGGAAAGACACTGGTTAACAAACCAAGTTCAGGAAAGGTTGTACAAATACATTTTCATGTGATTTTAGTTACCTAATTGGTGAAATGAGAGTAAATCCCGCTTCTAGTCAGAGAATAATCTTACAAAAAGAAAATCAATTAGCTCCTTTTACGACCTAAATATAAACTACCAGTACTAAAGAAGGTAAATTGGATGAAAGTCAGGATGGGCCTTAAAACTATATATAAAAAGTAATTATCCATTTTATATAAATTACATTTTTATATACCAATCTATTTCATGTTGTCTCAACTGGTGAGGGTGACCACAATGACGTCCACGCTGGGACAAAGGTTCCAATAAGTTAATTAATAGGACGTCCTGCATGTGATCCATTCACGTTGGACACAGCGGGCGACGCTACTGTCACCACACGATCAGTCGTAACTGAGCAAAATTTCATTCACTCACATTCAGTATTCTCGACAAATTATAATTATTCAGACGTTTTCTGAAAACTTAATATCTAATGATATATATTTAAGTGGTCGTTTTCAAAATCTTGCGTAATTTTAGATATCTTGACACTAGTAGGAATAAGCTTTCATAATTCTTTAAATAAATGAATACCGTTTTGTTATAAATACATAATTAGTATAAAAATATAAATTTGTCGTTATCTTGCAGGTGGAATTGAGTAGTAATTTGCATTGAGTATAAAGTCTTACATTTATGTATTCTTACCAATCATAGAGGAATGGGACTGTGACCTAAACACAGGCTGGTTAGTTAGCCTAGCTAGGTTACACAGGACCTCAATCAATTGTCAAATACATTTAAATAAAAGAAACCATTATTCTAAACTTGTTCAAAATAATGTAATTTTGTTTTTAAGAAATAAATGATTGTTATTATTATTCTGGCTTTAATAAAGCTGGATAGTGAATAAAATATTCCTCAGATGATTATAAAAGATGAGAAAATTTTTAAACACCTACTGAAATTGCCTAGGTGATGTAAACTCTTTGGTATTTTTAGATATAAACTCTTTATTACGTGTGTTTCGAAATTTGTATTTTGAATTTTTAAAAAACATTTTGATTTATAAAATATTCTGATGTCAATAAAAATAAAGGAGGGACTCGATGAGTAGACTCCGAAGGAGAAACTTAAAAAAATACCAAAGGTGTAATAATAAAAATATTCGTTCGATCAAAAAAAAATGTAATATATAAGAAGCCGGTCGTGGTGCCAGGAGGAGGATAATATTGAAGAAACCTGGACGAGGTGCCCAGGGACAGAGCAGCAAAGAAAACCGATGTGGTGCAACGTTACATCTGGCACGTATTATTTCTTTAATATATAATATGATTTAATCCATTGGCAGTATTTTTTATTACACATGCAATGAGCTCATAAATACCCTTAGAAATGAACAACTAAACTGTGTTGTATTAAATAGTGGTTCTCAAGTTGGTGCTCCTTATATCATATAGATTGGGAAGCTGAGAACACGAACCCGTTACATACGAGCTCGTTACAGTACCTACCTATTAGGTTCTTGAATTTAGAAATCCTGGTTATGTAATTTTCGCATTATTTAAATATATAAATGCTCAAGAAGGCTAAACCTAGACAACGAGGGAGACAAGAGTTATCAAATCAGCTAAATCTGCAAATATCATCGAAGAGAACGGCCTCGCTTTTAAAATCTTTTTTCTAATAAAAAACTGTAATAACGAAGGTAATAGCCTCATGAATGTGTTTTTTTTATAAACCCTTTCTTCCTGAAATATGAGCATAACTCCTGGTCACCCTACAACACCTGTACTTGTCACACTTTGATCTCCTGAATTATCCTTTATCTGTTCTTCGACAATTTATTAGCAGTCAGTTGATGTGATTGTTGGGTTCTCATTAACTCTTGTAATTAACAATTATAGCACTCAAAGGAGTTGTACAAAATGGTTTTAATAACATCTAAATTTAACCAAACCTTTTACGTAGTGTTCGATAGTAGTATATGATAAAGAAGTAAGAAATATCTTAGGGATACGCTAGCCTTGTTTATCAGCTAGTAATATTTGTATTAGGTGAATTTTCTTCTGTTTTGTCGTTTCAGTGCTCTGGTCGTTGAACACTCTGCTTTTGAACTAGCAGTCTCTGGTTTGCATCCTGATTCACATCAATGACTTTTAGGAATTCTTTTTGGGAGTTATTGGTGTGTATGCATGGTGGCATGGTGGCATGGTGGGTTCCAAAATTTCACATTTGGCATCAAGAAGCCTCTTGCTGTATTTGTATATAAGTACAAAAGATGTGCATTACAAAAAAAATAAGTATAGACAAAACAATAGTACATTACGTGCCAAGGGAGGAAAGTAGGACATTTCAACCCGCGCGATATTGTCACCCGAGCCGAAGGCGAGGGTGACAAAAGCGTGGGTCGAAAAGTCCTGCTATCTTCCCGTGGCGCGTATACTATTTTTCATCATACCAGGACCGAAAGTTTAATGACATTGTATATAAGAAAAACGAATGTAGTTCAAATTATTCATTGAGGGGGTTCGGGGCGAAGCCCCGATGGGGTCCGGGGCGAAGCCCCGGTGGGGGGTTGGGGGGGCGAACCCCCCCCAAACGAAAAAAAAAAATTAATAGTTTTAATTATCTTAAACTTAATAGATATTATTAATAATATTCGACAATTTTTATATCGCTGTACCGATTTGGAGGGTGCTAAATTTTGAGTTATTTCCGCAGCTTCCGCAGCAATGTTTCGTCGCACTTCTTCATCTTCAGAGTCGTCACTTGAATAATCCGATGAATTCATTGTCGGGTTTTTTTTTACACAGCTGTATTCACTTATTTTTTATACACAAGTTTTTTTCTATGTATATTTTTGATGTAATTTTTATCAGAATCAGAAAATTTGACTCTTAGATAAATATTATTTTATTTTATTATTATTAAATGATGTTATTGCCGCGCGTATAATAATATGGGCTTGAAATAACAACTGCACGGTTACCATGGTAATAAGTTATTTCAAATAGATAACGGGAAGAAAATTAAAACAAAAATAGACTAAATTTTAAACTGTCACTAATTGTGAGCAGTCTGAAATATGCATCTTTCTTCCCGCAAACAAAAGAAGAAATTCAAACTTTCGGCCTCGGAATGATGAAAAAATAATTTTATCAATTCTCTTTTTTATTTAATGACGAGGACTATTTTGAACAATTTAGTCCAAAGTTCCTATCTATTCTTTATTCATAATAAAAATCTTTACGCCAAACATTATTATTTATTATGTATATAAAATATTGAGTGTTCTAAACCAACTAGATACACAACTACCTAATATATAGGCACTGTGTTTGTGCAAGTCTAGCAGTAAAGTGAGTTACAGTTGAGCATGCCCAATGGCCAACGCTTCACAGCTCCACAGTATTGCAGTGGTCACCTAGTTATGAGCTTGTTCTTGTCTTGGGATTGTTCAACGTTAGAGGCACAGAGTAGTGCGAGAGACAATAGTTGGACCATAATATTGCAGCATTGCAGGTAAATAAGAAGTTGTACCACTTGGATTGAACTGTCATTGAGACAATTACTACGATCCAAGTTGTGAAAACTAAAAGTATCTATCGGTCAAAACATCAATTAAAACAGTAAAGCGAAAATAATAAAGCTCGAGTTTCATGTTAATGATACCTTTTACTATATTTTCAAAATATAGATTCATATCTAGTAAGTACGTATTAAATATAGGTTTGATAGTATTGAAATTTCATATTGAAATAATAATTTTCCACTCGAAATACTTCCATACAACGATTTAGGGTTTGGAGTTTGGAAAGACATAATTTGAAAAGTGTGTTTGGGCCTCTCATGACAGCCTCTACACTCGGAATCGGGCCACTCGTGGCAATTGCGTCCGTGTTTTTTTGTTCCACATAGGCATTTTCCTCAAACTCACGTGTTTTATATTAAAATTTACCTTTAATAATAAGTTCTTTTTTTTGGGATAGGTGGGTCACCTGATGGTAGTCAACTTCTCACCGCTCATGAAAACCGTGGTGCGTTGCCGTCCTTTTAGGAAGTAGGAGGGGAAATGGAAGTCAGGCCACCAGATACCTCTCTTACCGAACGAAACGCGGACCTCTAGTTCGAGAGGTCCGTGGTATTTCACTAGTCGAACCTGTCCATTCATGCAGCAAATGGCAAGACTACCTTAAATCTGTATTTATTGACTATTTTTAAGTGTAGGTAAATACAGACCTATGAAAACAAAGTTTTTTTTTGATTTAGTTACGATATTCTGGTAGATATGAGGAGACACCAGTCTTAAAGTTGAGCTGTCTTATCATCCAATAGAAAGCTTCTATTAAGGAAACACTCTTTATATTTTGTCTTTCTTGGGAGAAACTTATGCCTCAAGCACAACTAAATTAGTTAATATTACAAGCTCATGTACTTGTACAGTTTTAACTCTTTGAAACTCTGGAAAATGTAAAAAATACTACTCCTTTGATAGATACTCCTTTTGTAGTCTCTGTCAATATAGTGTACTCTGTGGCAAGTCCAAGTGTCCACCAGGGCGTTGGTAACTGCGCGCTAACTTGATTGCAGCTGAGATGAGCCGAGCGCCAACACATCTTGTGCCTGATTGGACCATTGTAGATAAGTTGTTAACTGTTCGTTTAGTTTATAGTATAAATAAGATCAAACAGGTTTTAAATACGTATTAAAATTTAGTTGTGATTAAAAATTATGAGCAAATACCCAATAAAAACAATAACCCAAAATAGTGAATATTGTTAAAAAAATTGCGTAAAATGTGCATAAAATTAACAAAAGATACTGTTTGAACCACGGTTTGAACGTTAAAAATCCAGCTATTTATTTCTTTCGATGCCTTAGGAACTGCCACATCAATAAACAGATTTAGATGTCATTTCTCCCTTTCAATCAAAGCTCCCTAATGGTAGAGTTAAATTGAAAATGGAAGAAAAAACTGCTGGTGAAGTGTAAATTCTCATTTATCAGTTATCGAATAATGTTGATTGCCCGTCTAAACATTTCCGGTAACATATTTTTCTATCTGTAAATCAAAATCTGCCCTCAAATACGTATAACGACTAAACAACATTATTTTTAGGCCGTGTAGGCAATAAATTACGTGACTTTTTCCGAAATTTGGAAATTATTATATTTATTCAGTAGATAATAAAATAATAATATTTCTTGAAGAAAAAAATAGGCTCGTGCCGCCCTTTATTATTATACATAAGTACCTATTTAGCGAAAGTGGTTTAGCAAAATATTTTGCCAATCATTATAAAGAAAAAGATATGTCTGCATTACATATTATGCTGGTCATTGAGGCGTCTCATTTGCTAATATCCTGCATTAGTTGTTAACTGCTGGCTTCTTTCTACCTGCGGATACTCTCGTGATAAAGGAGGATTTTTCTAAACCTCGGTTTTAGATTTAAATTTGTCTTATAAGGGTAGACTCAGACTTTGGTATTCCCCAATTCAAGTCATTTTATAACATTTGAATGCCATGAAATGCCTTCATTTTATACAATACCAAAATTTTAACAAAAACTATTGGACGAATTGCCTCAAAAGCCAACGAATGCTGACTCATCCAATCCATCATAGGGATCATAATAACACTCTCTCAAATTAATACCTGCCCAGTCGGAATAAAATTGAAAAATTGACGTCCAACTCACCCTGAGCTCTCGTGCTACACTGGCACCTTTCATATATGCCCGCGTTCTATTACAGATATAGCCGAAGAGGTCTTGTTAATTCGGTCACATCTTAATACCGGCTTATTAGCGATGATAATTTTTTGGTTGTTTCGTTGGAAAAAAGTAAGAGAATGGCATTTAGAGTGCTTTTAGTGGAGCCATCGATATATTTACGTACATAATGCGCCTGTTTTATTGTACAAATTATTGTTATTTTTATGCTACTTTACGTGTAGACTTGACGTTTAAATTATTAACAAGATAATCGAGTTCCACTGCTTTGAAGTATACTTTTTTTAGATATATTGTATTACACACGTGACTCTGTCTGTTTCCAATGGAGTTGTCATAGAAACAAAAAGAATTTAGCTTTTTTTTAAAATAATGGCTTATTTAAGAAGCTATTTTAAACGTTACAGCATCAATTTTCATTCATTAAGTGTTAAATAGATTGTGCATGTAATATAGATAATCCTGGCCCATTACAGCATGCAATTTCAACGAATATTTTCCAAGATATTGCAGTATTAACATAGCGGAATAGCAGTTAAAGCCGATAAATAGCACAAATTGAAGCTCATGATATCCAAAATTTACTCATTCATTACTTTTGATGCGGAACAAAGTTCGGCGGGTTAGCTAGTATTTAAATTAATGCCTTCTATGCCTTCTACGTGCATATGAATATAATATATACAGTACATACACCAAAATAACATTACTTTTTTTTTACAATTTTTGTCTGTCTGTCTGTTTGTTCCGGGTAATCC
Organism: Euproctis similis; assembly: GCA_905147225.2. Taxonomy (NCBI): domain Eukaryota; kingdom Metazoa; phylum Arthropoda; class Insecta; order Lepidoptera; family Erebidae; genus Euproctis; species Euproctis similis. Next base: position 23,516,120 of record LR990106.1, read on the forward strand.
CTGAAATGGCAGGAACGATTTTGACGGCACTTGTATTGGCGTGTAGCTGGTGTAATAAGGAGTAATTTGGGCTGCTGTCTTTTAGAAAAAAAAAAATATTTATAGCTCCCGAGGCGAAACAATGTACCTACGCCGGGTCATTTAGTATAAAAAAAATATTTTATCTCAAACTAAACAAAGCACTTACTTACATTTGTTACTCAATAATTCATTTAAAACACAAATAATTCATCAAAAGCTGAACAATAATAACAGTAATAAGATCAAATCGAATAGCACTCAGAACGTATTGTGGACACGTATTTAAGTGCTTCACAATTTTATTATTAAAATAATTGGCATGTATTTACAATGACCACGTTTTTCATTCGGCAATTTATGGTACCTAATGCTGTCTACACCTTCGGATATTGATGGCATTAAGTTATATAAATAACTCTTGCGATAGAATTTCCAAATGTACATACCAATGTGATGTCGGTAGTCTGGTGGTTGAGCAACCAGCTTGTGAATCAAGCAGAGCTGGGATCAAATCAGGGCTGAAATGACTTCTCCGAAATCATGCGTGATATATATCATATAATAGGTTTCGCCACCTATTTAATTTAGAACGTATTAATTGCGCGAAACAAGGCTTAGCAGCTACTATCTACTCATTCGGGTAGAAAAAGAACATGAAATTATAAATTAAAATATAAAAATACAAATAAATATAAAATGTAAAAAGTCTCGGTGGCGCAGTGGTCGAGCACACGGCTTCTGATCCAGAGGTCCGGGTTCAATTCCAGACACTGGCTCACACCAATGACTTTTTGACAACTTGACAATTGTTTTCGGAAGTTATGTGGGATAAATATCGATGACTGAAAAACTTTGTGCCCGGTATGGCAATAGGTTCGCCACCATATTCCAATTGGGACGTAAACATAACGGCGAGACGAGGCTTAACAGCCACTGCCTACACCTTCGGCCTACACCGTAACAAAAGGCGTGAAGTTATGTTATGTTATTTTTTATTACATTATTATTATATAGTATAAAACAAAGTCACTTTCCGCTGTCTGTCCCCGTATATGCTTATATCTTTAAAACTACGCCACGGAATTTGATGCGGTTTTTTTAATAGTTAGAAGGTATCAACGGGGTGGTTTTGATCTATAATTTATATATGATGTTGTAAAGAAAAAATGATAATTTGCGAGATTTAGCACTTTAATTGCAAACGCTGGCTGAACCCTGAGCGACAGATCAAAACAATGTTCTACATTATTACACACCTTCAGAAGGTCTACAAAAAAGTCCGCGAGGGCATATGTCTATCTATTAGGGATAACCCACAATGATAATTTTTATTTCTTTACTTTTTACGAGAAATAATAGCCTAAATACGAAGGGATTTTAAACATTACAGGATTAATTTTCATCCAATTAAGTATCTTAAATAGATTGTGCATGTAATATAGATGACCCTGGCCCTTTATAGCATGAAATTTAAACCAATATTTTCGAAGATATTGCAGTATTAACATAGCGGGACAGCGGTTAATGCCGATAAATAGCACAAATTGAACCTCATGATATCCAAAATTTACTAATTTATTACTTTTGATGCGGAACAAAGTTCGCCGGGTCAGCTAGTGTAAATATAAAATCAAGTTTAAAAAAAACATTCTTATGATAGGGTTACCAAATGTACAACAATAATTACAATTTAAAGATTTTTTTGCAATACTTATGTCACATTCACGCTTTGATATCTGGTAGCTTCTATTATATTTATTTCATAAAAGTAGTTTGATTTTAAGAATAAATATCAAAATGGATTTCGAATATAAGAGGATTAAATTTATAAGTGTCCATTTAAGATGTAAGTATATAAATCTTTGCAATAACTATAGTTACGAATGGATATCGGAACTTTTTTTTTCATAAATTCCTTTTTCTGTGGTAGCTACAACAAAATACCAGCAAATATATCTATAGTTAATAAAATAGCTTTCTTATGGTGAAATAATGACCAAAACTTATTTTTACTTTCGTAGTTTTAGAGGTTACAAACAGCTCTAACGTGACGCTATAATAACACAACTTCACGCTCAGTCCGTTATGGGGTAGGCAGAGGCGTTCACAGCTACTTAAGGCACGATTCTTAAACACTTTAATAACACTGGTATAGTCTTGAAATTTGAAATACCACGACCTCTCGGATTATTGGCGTGCCGCGTTTCGTTCGGTGAGAGAGGTATCCGGAGGCCCGATCCCCTTTCCCCTTCCTTTTCCCTCCAACCCCCTTAAAGGACGGCAACGCACCACGGTATTAATTGGCGGTGAGTAGTTGCTTACCATCAGGTGACCCACTTGTTCGGTTGCCCTTTTATCCCATAAAGAAAACTTTTTTTACTTTCATAATAAGCTTTTTAATGCTCCTGTCACCTGCATCTCTGCGTCTCGTCTGTTGCTAAATTATATAATTCTGAGATTGTATTGAGTGTAAGATGTTTTGACAGAATTCAGTGTAAGTTTTGATGGAATAAAAAGAGTTAAGACAGTCTGAGTTAAGACAAAGTCGCATGCGAAGCTATAGTGTAAAGTCAAAAGTTAAAATCACCCAGTTATAATTGGTCCATTATGAATACTGTAATTAAACAAGAGTTGTCTGCGAAACGATTTGTAAAATGTAAATTAATTGAAAACAAAGCGAGCGTACTTACTTACTTACTCACCGAGCGAATATAATTATATTTGTGTCGAGAACAACATCTCGGTGTGATCTTGTGTAAGCGACGGACTAATTTGTTATAAATTACTCACTTATAAAAGCTTTTTATAATTTGAAATTGTTTCGGGAGATTATGATTTGAGACTTTAAAAAAATAATAGATAAATTTATCTAAATATAGAGACGATATCATCAGTAGAATGAAGTAGGCAGTTGTATGAATTTATAATTATTTGACATATCTGCAAGTATATTATTTTTTGTGACATCAAGTTTTTTCGTCATCGTGCAGACAGCGACTGTTACGCCTCGACTGGTGAATTTTGTTGGGTATCGGGCAAGATGCTGACAGTTTTTGATATTTATGATATTTAATATCTGAAAAAAATTGTTTACTAAAATAATTTATAATTAATAATATCGTTATTTTCTCTGATTTTTACACGTATTGAGAAACTATTACCGTTCAAATACCATAATCAAGACAGAAAATATCAAATATTATAGCAATACAATATATCTATACTAATATTATAAAGAGGAAAGATTTGGATTTTTGTATGTAACGAATAAACTCAAAAAGTACTGGACCGATTTTAATAATTCTTTTTTCATTAGAAATCTAAATTATCTTTAAGTAACATAGGCTAAATTTTATTTTGAGAAATAACAGGGTTCCGTAAGATATTTGGGTTTTTCGGACATAAGGTATAAAAAATCAACCAGAAAATTTACTTATTTGGCGTACGCTGCCTAACCTGTAAAAGATAGAACCATAGAATGTTCTAATTAATTGTATTAAAAAAAGTCCGCGATATACTATACCTATCTATGTCAAGTGAGGCACAACAACCCTTTTGTTATCTTAATTCTTTAGAAAAGTTACTTAGTTTGCTGTTTATTTTTTTGGCAAGACAGTTTGCCGGGGCAGCTAGTGTAATATATATCTACTAATAATTTTAAAGAACTAGACGCTATCATAGTATCTACGTGATACAGTCCAAAAAAAATACTTCCATAACATCAGAGCCAATACCATTTAGCATCAAACAAGACCAAACCTACTTGATCCAGCATAATATAAAGCAATATAAAGCCCATTATGTTGAAACAGCGTAATCTTTCATCCCTCTCCCTTCTTGAGATGACATCTCCCTTCTCTTTCTCTCCTTCGAATATCTTCTGGACAAGTCTCTGTCCAGCGTTAGGTAATTATTAGCGCCTTAAGACGAGGTGGCAATCTTATCAGCATCTTATTATTTCGTATCTCAAGCAATTTGTTATTAAGAAAATCACTTTTATTCAATTATGAGTATCTATTAATCGTTAATTATCATCAACTGTTACGAACTGGTGCATTTTATTTTCTTTTACATTTTTTTTTTCTCGTTAGTGTCTATTTAGGAAAGGTCTTATCCGGATCTATTGTACTGTTCGTTATTTTCCTTCAATTTTACCACAAGAGACTTAAAAGCTTACAGTCTGGTGATGTAGATAGTAGGTATTTCAGCTGTGTAAAACTGATAAGGTAGTTTTCGGTAATTTTCAAGACATAAGTAAATGTTTCCCTTTCGAGCATTGCAATGAGATAAAAAATATATTTTCTGTTTTGTCCCTAATACCCCGTTTACGAAATCTTGTAAGTCGTTGAGACCTGAAAATTAAAGAAACTCATATTCGTGAATATGAAACACGTGATTGTTAAGAAATTAAAAAGAAAAAACAATATTATAAATACATTAAACTTATACAAACAGCTTCAATATCATTTGGAACCTTTAAATTGAATATCAAACTCGATAAAGAACAACTACAAAAACGAATGATGCATATAAATAACAAAATGTTATAAAAGAACAATAAATTTTTAACGGTATATCTCCGTTCTGCTCTGGTCCGATAGCTTCGTCCCGTTCGCTCTAATCGCATTAAGCATCCATTTTTGTAAGCGCTTCGAGCCCGATCCAATTTCAAACTCATTTGTTAGAGCATAAAACAATTATTAAAAAACGCCAGTGATTTGGCAAGCAATTTTTGCCGTTTTACATCATTTAGCAACGAATACAGAAAAATATAGAGTTATATTAATTATTTTTTTGGCTTCATAAACAGAACAAAAGGGTACAAATTTGTAAATTTGAGTTGTACTTAAATAAATAAAATAAAATAGTACTCCATTGCGAGTTTAGGCTTGAAATTTATAACATTAATATTTGAATCAATTTGTGATAGTTGAACTAATACAAAATAAAATACTAACTAAAGCTCCATTGTGATTGTAAGAGACGAACAGAAAGTCACCATACTTCAAAATAGACAATAAAATATTTATATCAGCGCTCACATCTCCACTGACATCTCTGTCCACACACGCGAAAACATTGTTTTAGTGGACATAATCGAATGATAAGTGTGTATGTGTGTGTGTGTGAGAGAGACGTAAACTGGTGCGTTCACTCTCAACTATCAACTAGTAATAGTGCTCTGTGGTAAAAAAAAAAGTGCGAAATTCTAGCGCAGCCAGAAAAGAAAAAAGAACGGCAGAAAAGAGAACTAAAATCTTAATTTATTTGTTGTGTACTTAAATACTATGGAAAAATCTATAATACCGTTTGGACTCCTGTGTATCTATACTTCGTTCTCTGCCTCGTCCGAGTTTAAATGGGACTAGTAGGTAGGTACTCTGTGGTAGAAAAAAGTATTTCTGCTTCTTCTGAATCTAAATGACGTTGATGTAGCTTGTAGGCCTCTACCTCTCTTACCGAATGAAACGCGGCAGGTACCACCTTACGTCAATATTCTGAGAGGCCGTGGTATTCCATTGATCGAGCCGAGCCATTCATGCAGCGAACTGCGGGGCTCTACCACGTTACTGTATGACAGGAAACACATAATTCTTTTTTGTTGGCAGACTCTTTATCGCGGAATATTGCGCTTTATTTTATACAATTTTGCACTGCACCTAAAATAAAAATATATATTTATTGTAGGGGAAAGGAAGGCAAAACGGACCCTGTCGGCAAAAAGGTCCACCTTGATTATAATGAAACATGTAACGCCATCTATCTGATTGTTACGTCAAATTATTGGAAGCCATGTTGCCGCTTTTGGTCAGTGTACTCAGTTCCACCGGCCGCACGTGCACCGATTTAGCAAGGTAAGTTGATTTTTTTAGATTTTGATGTAAAAATTGCATTTTTCAATTAGCCTACAGTTTGATTAGGTTTGTAATAAGGTGATCTTATGATAACCACATGTAAACTGATATACGATTAAACGAATAACAAAGTAAGCCAACTGTTTCTCAAATTTATAACCTTTAAATTATTCGATTTTCTTGTAAGTACCAAAAAGGCAAAACGGACCCAGGCAGAATGGACCGGTGTACCATTTTGCCTTCACTGGGACCGTTTTGCCTTCTATAAAGTAATGTGAATGTTAATAAATCTAAATGCAATAAAAATAGAAGAAAATAATGTTTTCATTTATTTTTTTGATTTGGTTTCAGATGGTAAATAATTATAAAAGAAAATCCAATCGAAATTCCTGGGATGAAGCCAGCATGAAAAATGCAATCGAGAAAGTGGCAGCTGGAGAAATGGGCCTCAATAAGGCTTCTAATCAATTCCTGGTACCAAAGACTACTCTGAAGAGAAAATTAGAGAAATATAAGGCTACTCAAAATATTGATACAGCCACACATAAGAAACTGGGTAGATTTGAACAAGTTTTTACTAAGGCTCAAGAGACTGAATTAGCTACTTATGTGAAACAGATGGAAAGTCGTTTGTTTGGATTAACCACGGAAAATCTAAAGAAGTTGGCATATGATCTAGCTGAGAGAAATAACATAAGTCACAATTTTGATACTTGCAAGAAGATGGCAGGTAGAATTTGGTTAGAAAACTTCTTAAAACGTAACCCAGATCTTAGCTTGCGTAAACCTGAACCAACATCTGCAGCCCGAGCAGCTGGCTTCAATCAAGTTGCAGTTAATAATTTTTTTGATTTGCTGACACATGCAATTGAAACTTATCATCTGACTCCAGATAAAATTTTTAATGTAGATGAGACAGGAATCACAACAGTCCCCAAGAGTATATCAAGAATTATTTTCACAAGAGGGAAAAAACAAATCGGCTTATTAACTTCTGCTGAGCGGGGTCAACTAGTCACTGTAGTGTTTTGTTTTGGAGCAGATGGGTCCTATATGCCACCTCTGTTTATTTTTCCCCGTAAAAGGATGAAGCCTGAATTGATGAATAATGCACCTCGTGGATCTTGGGCTGAGTGCCATGAGAGTGGCTGGATTCAGAAAGATATTTTTACCTCTTGGTTTCGGAAATTCATTGTTTTTTCTAGAGCTTCCAAAGACAACCCGGTGCTGTTGATATTAGATGGACATAAAAGCCATACTATGAATCTTGACATTATTGATCTAGGGCGAGAGAATGGAGTCCAAATTTTGGCAACCCCACCGCACTGCACTCACCGTCTCCAACCACTGGATGTGGCTTTTATGAAACCTTTGTCAACTTATTACTCGGAAGCAGCACAGAATTGGTTGAGGATGAACCCAGGAAAGGTTATTACACAATTTCAGATTGCAGAATTGGTTGACAGAGCTTTTCAGAAAGCTGCTACAATGACAACAGCTTTCAATGCCTTTCGTGCCACAGGAATCTGGCCTTTAAATCGTGATATATTCACAGAAGCTGACTTTTTAGCAGCAGCAACTACTGACATCGAGCTACCGAATCCAAGTTCGAACCCGTATTCCTCGACAGTGGTTTCAAGCGCCAAAGATCCTCAGCCGTCAACATCAAAAGCTAGTCAGCCCTCACCACCAGTTTTGAGCACCGAAGATCTTCAGCCCTTAGTATCACGAGATAACCAGCCCTCGACATCAAGGACTAACGAGGCAGCAAACGATGTTAAAAATATTTCAGCATCCACTACTCCTTCCATCGAGGATATTGATTCAAGGGTGTCATCGCCGTCTATATTAAATGATAGTCAAATTGACAACCAACCTGCATTGTCTACCACTCCAACAAAAAATGCTGGCGAACTAACAGTTTCACGGCCATCACTTCTGAATGAAGGTGATACTGAACTTTCCACTTCCTCTACAATTATGGACAATGAAACTAGCAGTGTATTTCATTTCGGACCAAAAGATATAATGCCTTTTCCGAAAACAACTAAGACTAAAAGAGCCAACGTCAAACGAGGTAAAACAGCAATTATTACGTCATCACCCTACCGCCTTGAAGTGGAAGCTTCTCAAAATAAACAGGCTGAGAAGATCAAGAAAGCACTTATTTTCCAGAAAGACATGAAACCTACAAAAAAAGAAGCAAAAAGTAAGACAGGAAAAAAGAAAATCAAGAAAAATAAACGAAAAATTTCAGAAAAAGGAAAAGCTAGCAAGATGTCTGATGTAAAAAGGTCAAAAACTAAAAACAATTATAGTTCATCTGAGGAAGATGACACTGAGTGTCTGTACTGTTCTCATTTGTACTCAGAATCAACCGGGGGTTGGGTGCAATGTCCAGTATGTCGTTTATGGGCACACTGCCTTTGCGCAGGAGTCGAAGATGAGGACGAGGAGACAGAATTTACGTGTGAAAAATGTGCTAACTGATTAATTTTATGTAAGTCCGTTTTGCCTTCATGTGTGGTCCATTTTGCCTACCACATGAAGGTAAAACGGACATATTGAAGGTATTAGAAATCAACTAATATCCTCATTGTCTGTGATTTTATCAAAGTCTGATTCGTACCTAATGTAGAGTAAAGAATGTTGATTAATATTACTTTGAAGAAGTTTAATAAAACCGAATAGTTTCTTTTTTATAGTTGTTTTTTGTTAAGTGGTCCGCTTTGCCTTCCTTTCCCCTACATATTTACGTAACAGTACGTAACTATGTTCTATTTATTTTGTACAGATCCGTGATGTTAATAAAGAAAACGAGAAGAATACATTTCATTTCACCCTCATAAGTACCACTATATGATATCATTTATATCTTTACACAAATACAAACATACATAACATATATAACTGCACCCCAAATCCCTTGCGGGGTACGCAAAGAGAACAGAGCGCCATAAGGCCCGATTCTTACACGCCTCACTCACTTCGTAACTCTTTTCAGGCACGCGCGTCGACTTTTAAGGCTCCTAACATCGCCTTCCTCCAGAACACGTTCTATTTGGTCATGTAATGTGTGTCTTGGTCGTCCTCGACAATCTCTCTCTCTCTCTCTCGTCCATCCGATTTTGCATTGTGTATCTGCTTAGTCAATCTTGCAAATCTATTAAATACTTCTTCGTAATATCAATAAACCTAATTGCACATTTGACATTTAAACACTAAAAAGCGTTTATAAGAGTTCATTGGTTTCAGCAAGATGGCGCTATCTAAGTTGTTCTGAACATGATACTCTCGTGTCATGAATACTCTAATTTATTTATATATTGTTTGTATTTTACTTAATTTAAATGTAAAACAACCCCTAGATGGTGATATTACAAGTAGAGTCGGCACAATCAGTTTGTTAGCCGCGGGACATGGTCCCATAACTGCGTCAAACCCCGCCCGGAATCGATCCTGGAACCCCGCTGGCGACATCCCGTCTCTAATATTGTTACTTTATTCTCCTATTATATATATTTATTCGTATGGTTCCGTATATTACATATAGGTATGTAATTATGTTTTTTATTCGCTAATCGTCACTCGTGGATTTGACAATTATATACGCAGGTGCAGCTATACTTTTATAGACAAACAGTACCGAAGAAAGTAACAAGGAAGTTACTTATTTCTGAGTTCTGAGTGTCAGAAATATCTTGAACATTGAACATCATTATTTTCCTGTCCCTATCCTACTCTAAGTGGGATCAGTACAATATTAATCAGTACAATAACAGTGGTAGAGCTAAGTAGTTTGCTGCGTGAATGGGCCGGCTCGACCGGTGAAATACCACGACCTCTCAGAAGATCGACGTAAAGTGGCTCATGCCGCGTTTCGTTCAATGAGAGAGGTACCCGTAAGCCCACCCCCCTTCCCCATCCTTCCCTATCCCCTATCCCTTAAAGGTTGGTAATGCAACAGTAACAGAATATGTGTTGCTGGTGTCCATGGGCGGCGTTGGTTGCTTACCATTAGGTGACACGTCTGCTCGTTTGCCCACCTATCCCATAAAAAAAAAATACGAACTATCCATGTTGTTCAAAGAGTTGGCTGTGGTTTCATGACCGGCTGCCTGCTTGATGTTAATCGTGGTTTTTTAACAATAATTATTTATAGGCATGAATCACCATATTTATAACAATAAATTCAATTTCGAAATCCAATTAAGTACCAGTAAGGTATTTAACATTAAGACAACTTTTAGGATTATATCGCGTTTATTTATTACTTATTTTTATCTATTTCTCGACGTTCCGAACTCTTTAGAGCGATCATTTTCACGAAATAAATATGTGTACCAGTAAGGTTCTATCGATCCTTCGTTATCACGGTACCCTAACACACATCGAGTACAAAAGAAATGTGTATCGGGCTTGTCGCGAGAACCCCGCGGCGTTAAGTACATGTTCGTTAAATAATAACTAGTTCCAGTTCAACGACAGACGACAGATATTTCTGACATCGTATGCTACCTTCTCACACACCATAATCGTGTTCTGTAATGAACACTGAACGTTAAGTAAGGTTGGTATACCTACTACTACTCAAACCATAGGTTTATCAAAGACTATAGTAGATGGCACATGTCAGTAAAAACGTACTACTAATCAACGAGACCGAAAATGGGTTGTTGTGAGTGACTTATCAATGTGTGCGTAAAAAGCGCTTCAAAGTGTCAACTTGTATTTTACATGGATAATGTTCATGTGTTGAAATGTAAATATCCTGTGCCTAGTGTGAGTTTTTAGACGTTCACCATCACGTTAGAGTTAACGCAGATTTGTATGGCATTGAAATAGCGCTACCCCGTGCCATACGTGAGAACTAAAAACTGCGAGTGCGAGATTTACGCCACACCGACGTAAGTGAAGACCGTACACTTCTCACGTCGAAGTTGGTATTTACTATCAAAAGTGACATTAGCGCGAGTGCGAGTTAGCATTTTGATGGATTTGACAGCTCGTTAACGTAAAATCGTCACTTTCGTGTTGGTTAACTCTAACGAGGCGTAAATTGGTTTTCACCTAAAATTTTCTCGTGAGAGCGTGATATTTTAAACTTTTTATTAATTGTAACTTACGCGTTATTAATTTGCTTGGAACATGTTTGCGACCGCTACAGCCCCAAATGAACGTAATTTGTTGTCTAGTGGTCGCGCAAAAGGTTTGAAATACAATATCGACATATTAAATCTACCAAGTGTGGAATTCACCCGAGGTTTCGAAGTAATATAATTGTGAGTTCAGAATAATAATAACTGTTTCAATCAAACTTCTAATTTGAAGCTAATGAAGGTAGGTATATTCCTGCCTTCAACTGGTTCCTATCAGCGGCCTATCGTATGTATCAAAATATGAGCATGAATAGATGAAGAGGTTACCAAGACTCTCATAAAGAAACATGATAAATAAATACATATGTTCCCTGATACTCCGAGTGCAGCAAGACAGACAAGCAATTAGTGGAAGAACATATCAAAGTTATTATATAGATAGCTTGCAACAGAGATAATATGCAAACAATATTCACTTTATTTTAGGTTTTATACTAAATATATGATACAGAGTGAGTGGATGTATTGATAGTAGCTAGTTCACAATTTCTGGGACACCTAGGTCTGAAAAACATCTGTATTACTGTCATAAGCACTACTGCACAATCAATGTTAAAATGGTTAGTATGTAGGTATCTATTAATAGTTAGTACACTTACTAATGCCTGTTATGAATTTATATTTGTTGTTTTTCTTGTTCGAGTAATACTATTTTTGTTGTGGTGTGTTGTAACTGATATTATATGTATTTATATACATTTTTTAATTATTATTGAGTCTGTTTTTACAGATATTGTGATATATGGTGATCATTATAGTATTTTAACTGTCAAAAACAAATTTGGAGGTACAAATTATGGATGGTTTGTTTTGGAAAAACATTGAGATCAATAACCATATGCAGCTGTTATACAAAAATGGGGAAATGGTGTAGCTTTTAGGAAGATAACATATTTATAAAGAAATATTATTTGATATAATAATATGGTTATGATTTTAGGAGGCTCTGGTTATTTGCCAAGACCTAATGACTCCAATTTTGGTTGCTGTACCACACTAGAAGCTACATATAATCACAGGCTTGTTGCAGTCAGAGTTGTAATTGGGAATACATTTGGGAGGCTGAAGAATGGTTGTGCTTAAACAAAGACACACTTCTAACAATGAGTTGTTAAAATCTGCCTGAATTAAACAAGCTTGCTGTTTGATAAATAACTTTGGCATTGATTGTGACAAATTAAAGAAGTTATCACTGGTATGGCAACAAATCCCATTATTACTTGAATTGGTATTCTGCTTATCTCTTTAATATTCTATTAATAGAATACATATTGATAACAAAAATTGTTTTAGGGTTAGAATGAAATGTGAACAAGACTCCAAGGCAACCATTACTGAACAGGGGAGTCATCAAGTGTAACATCTAAATTAATAAGAGGAGATTCTGGAGGAGCAATTAAAAGACTAGAGAGATTAATATTTTTAATTTAGTGTCATGTTATTGTTGGTTACTATAATTATACAATAATTTTAAACATGAAACTTTTATTTTACATTTACAAACTAATAAATAGGAACATGAATTCATAGTGAATCAATTACATCAATTACCTTGTTTAATAAGAATGTTACATTTAGAATACATTTATTTATAATTTACACAATCTTTTAACTTAAGACTATTCCATATCCAACTTATTTTCATTAGTTTTCTACAATATTCAATACTCTAGTGCCTAACACCTTCCAGTATCTTACTCTCTTAGGTTGACATAGTCCTGCCGTTGTTGTTTGAAAATTTTCCACTTACTCTGAAAACAAAGGCAATTCTATATTATATTAAATGAAATGTCACTATCAATCTTTAAACTTAAGACTATTCTACAATAAACTTATTTACATTTTTTCTAAAAAATCCAATTCTCTAGTGCCTAACACCTGTTTTGAGCCTGCACCTCTGTTTCCATAATTCTATTCTGCTCTCCTCCACTTACTCTGAAAACAAAGGCAATTCTATATAAAATTAAATGTCACTATCAATATTTAAATTTAAGACAATTCCATATCAAACTTATTTACATTCTTTAAAAATATACTATCCAATACTCTAGTGCCTGCACCTGCCAGTAACTTTGAGCCTGCACCTCTGTCTCCCTAATTCTATTCTGCTCGCTTAGGTTAACATAGTCCGGCCATTGTCGTTTGAAATTTCTCCACCTACTCTGAAAACAAAGGCCATTCTATATTTAATTAAATGTCACTATCAATATTTAAATTTAACACAATTCCATATCCAACTTATTTACATTTTTCTAAACTATACTATCCAATACTCCAGTGCCTGCACCTGCCAGCCTTTTTGAGCCTGCACCTCCGTCTCCCTAATTCTGTTCTGCTCTACTATGTTGACAATGTCTTGCTGTTGTTGTTTGAAACTTCTCCAATGTGTCAATATCAAATCAATAAGTGTACCTCACTTACTCTGAAAACAAAGGCAATTCTATTACACTATAATTTAACATATTTATGTACTGAAGCAATTAATTTGTCACAAAAGTTACATTTCCCCATTTCTCAGTACTTCTAGACTCGCCACTATCATCACAATGTAATATTTGGGTTGATTTTCACAAACTTCCCACTTTTGCAAGCCTTTTATTCTATCTCTAGCATTGCTGGACAACTTTCCGAGCTCTCCATGCCGAAAAAACAAAACAATCTTGTCTTTTTTACATATTTCGTATTAGCCCAATCCAAATAACACGTAACAATTGATATTCTGTTTACTCTTCCATAAATGTCACTATTCTAGCGAATTGAAAAGCACTCGTTTCCATTTTTGAAATTAGCTTACAAATTTCTAATTTAAATTAAATCTTGCAAACACAAAACATATTAACATATTATAACCAAAAAGTTTCTGATAATTACTTACAAAACAATAATATAGCCCGCACAATTTCAAAGGTCGACTACTCGCTAACGAATCATATTAAAGTAGAGTAAAGAAATGACCTTCTTAATTTTCTGGGATTATATGGACTAATCTGAAGTTGATACACTTCATAAACGCTAATTCGAGTGAGTAAACGCGAAGCCATACGTTAACGAATGTATCAACTCGCACTCGGGTGTTAACCATATACGTCGAGTTATACGTTTACTCGATTGACGCGATGGTGAAGTTAACGCGTAAACTATGGTAAACTCGCACTAAGCACACTGAAAATCTAATATACGCGGTTGCGCTGTCAGTGATGAATATTAGTACATTTTTCCTGATACAGTCGGCTCTCGTTAATTCCAACTTGCGATAATTCGAACCTCTCTATAATTCAGAGTCATCACGAGTTCGATACAAAATCTCTTTATATTTCGAACTGATCCAATACATTTTTATGCACTTGGTAATTCGAACCAAAAAGTCTTTGCTATATAAAAAAAACGACGCGTTAATTCGAACACATCGGCGTCCAACATTTGATAATTCAAATTTACAGAGAGAGAAAGAAGTGGTAAGATTGTAAAAATATTTCGCTATAAGTTTTAAATGTTAAGTCTAGGTGGTAAAAGGGATCTTGCACCCCGCTTCTGAATCCAGAGGTCGCGGGTTCGAATCCTGGCTCACATCATATTATTATAGTCTATGACTTAAACCTTTACAGCGCCAACTAGCGTTGATTGGCAGTAGCTAGGTGCCACAGAAAACAAAATGAGAATAGATTTTCACGGTGGTAAAGTCACGTACTTCGCTGCTTTACAGAGACCCACTGCCTTCCCTATGCTTTCCCATCTTAAATAATACGGAGATCCGTAAATGTACGTGAGTAACTCACATGGCTCGTAAAATAAGCACGCTGAAGTGGAGGTGGGCAAGCCACATCACACAAAGAACTGACGACCGCTGGGAAAAAAGATTCTTGAGTGGCGACTACGGATCGGTCTACGCAGCGTAGGCCGTCCCACCACTAGATGGACCGACGACCTTATTAAGGTAGAGCCAAACTAAGTTGGCATGAATGAGCCGGCTCGACCGGTGAAATACCACGACCTTACAGAAGATCGACGTAAAATGGCTCATGCCGCGTTTGGTTCGGTGAGAGAGGTACCCGGAGGCCCACCCCCCTTTCCCATCCTTTCCTATCCTACTCCCTTAAAGGTCGGCAGCTCAACGGTATATGTGTTGCTGGTGTCCATGGGTGGCGCAGGTTGCTTACCATCAGGTGACACGCTTGCTCGTTTGCCCTCCTCCCCCATAAAAAAGGCAGCAGGCAGACGTTGGATGCAGGTGGCCCAGTTCCGGGAGTTATGGCGTGTTAAGGAGGAGGCCTTTCTTCAGCAGTGGACAAATCTAGGATGATGATGATGCTATAAAAAATAAACCTGAATCATGACGGTTGTTCGATTCCCACATCGTAACAATACAAAGATATATTTTAGATTTTCACAATTTTATTTGTTTATAAAAATCACTTATTGCAATATTTTCACCAATTTGTAATTACAATTAAACTACAAAAACCCAAATATATGTGTATCAAATTATTTCTTCCATAATATTCTTGTAATCATTATTACAACAAAAAAGAACATCTGCATGTAATCTATACATCCAGCCCAATTCAGATTGTCAATAACAAATTGCTTGGAAATCGCCGATCTGATAACGACTGCTTAAAGTTTAAACGTTTATTTGGCTCTTGTTGTATAGTTTGTGCGGCAGATGCAGCTTTGGGCAACGACTTTGGATGGTAAGTTTTTCGATTTTGATTATTAAATTAATGAATACTTACTTAATCAATAAGTAACTAAATATCAGTTTTATTCATACAAAGTAGGTAAGAAGTAGGAAAGTGGGTATTTTATTGAATCATAGATAATTTTTGAAAATAGAATTCATTTGAATTTCAAAAATCGAATCGCCGAGAAAGTAGGTCACCTTAGTAGTTAAACCCTTAGTATTATATTATTCTGCTATTACTCTTGCCATGCCTGTTGCTTGCTCTTTAGTTTTTTAAAAGACGCATAAAGTCTCATATTATTAATAACATTTAGTCATGAAAGCTACTCTGCTCGCGTATTTAACTCGCGTATTTAAAAACCGATGAGCGTGCATGACAAGAGTTGAAGACAAAAATCAATTAAGGGAATCAATGAAAAGCAATCAATGAGGTGTGTAGGAATCATCCTCGCAAAAGAGTATTGTCGTGAAGTTATTTATGATATATATATATATATATATATATATATATTATATATGAAATTTAAAAAAATGTTATATTTTTTCCTTTGATTTTCGAATTCATACAAGATTACAATTTGTACACGAGCGTTTTTACTTTAGCTAAATAATAATTAGGGTCGATAGTCAAATAAATAATGTCCTTCGTCCTTTAAATATAGCAATTAATGTAACATTTGGAGGCAGCGGCTCTCAAAGTTATGACGGTACATATAAATTATAATACATTAAATACCCTTTAACACCAAAAACCAGCCCAGTAATATAGAAAATATGTCCAGATTCGTGTGATTGATGATATTAACGACAATTACAGGTACATATTAAAAAAAATATTTTAATATGTTCAAGTTATGTTTAATTTATGTAACAAAATTCCCGAACTCAGCGACAATTATCTCTGGACGTTTCGATATTCATCACACACAACTTCCAAAAACCTTATGGTATATCACTCTAAAATAGTAAGTTACCCAGATTCAAACACCAAACAACTGATCCCGAAGCGAGGTAATAAAGCGCTTGACCACCGAGACCTACGTAAATGACACAACTTTCGTACATTCAAGAAAATTCATAAAAAGTCAATAATATGTTTACAACTATAATATGACAAAAATCCCGGATACATGTGATTTTCCATCAGCAAATGCAATTTTGCTTCAAATCTCCGAATGCAAAAACTTTGGCCGCCATTAGCTCACCTAACCACAATGCAACAAAACAAATCATATTACATATGTCCATCTCTCCCATTCCCTAATCTCTCTCACTCTAACAGGCTCCCCGCTGACTCGTTAGCAATGAATAAACCTTGTAATACAATAAAACGACAAATAGTGTAAAAAAATGCATTACAAATGTGTGTTTTTCTATTGCTAATGACCTTATTGAGATGACATAAGGTCGATTTTTCTACTAGTTTATATCCGATATAATGTGGTCAAAAATACGACGCAGTGACATTTGTTTGAGGCGTTCTCCCAATATGTTACAAACGAGATGTAAAATTGTATATTTTCTACTTTTAATTGGTAAAAATTGTCGTATCTGAGGGGTGCAATTGTAAAAACAAATTAGGTTTTTAAACGCATTTCGACGGTATCGTATTCTCATGATTATTTCTTACATTTACATAAACTCTTTCTGGCTTGGCATGTCATAATTATGTGCATCCTCAAATACAAAATGAAAAAAAAAGACGATAGTAATGCAACGGCATTCAGAAGAATTGAATTAAAAAATAAGTTTTAAACTGCATAATTTTTTTGACAAAACTACTTTATTAGTGCTCTAGGCTCTATGATCTCTACTTTTTTTCCTTTTTTTGGTGCAATATTTATAACTATATATATATATAATAGGTCGGGGAAAAAGTCTTTTCGCATAACGTAGGTATAAACTTATTATAAAATTTCTTTGACTGTACTATTTGTGTCTGGCTGGTTTTGGTAACATTAAAAAGGTTATATTATAAAGAAAAGAAAAAAATAAAAAAAAGTTGTTTCCCGCTATTTTTCATTTGTTTTTCTCTCCGTAAAAATGAGTGAATCTAATGAAGAAATTCGATACATTTTAAAATTTTATTATAAAAAAGGCAAAAATGCAACTCAAGCAGTGAAAAAAATTTGTGATGTTTATGGACCTGATGCAGTGTCAGTAAGAGTAGCACAAATTTGGTTCAAACGTTTTCAGTCCGGAAATTTTGATGTTAAAGATGCACCTCGCTCTGGTCGCCCTGTTACGAATAAAATGGACGCCATTTTTGAAAGAGTGGAGCAAGATCGGCATATAGTAGTTACGATGTAGCTGAAGAACTGGGAATTGACCACAAAACAGTTTTGACCCATTTGAAGAAAGCTGGTTATACAAAAAAGCTCGATATTTGGGTGCCACACGAGCTCACTCAAAGAAACTTAATGAACCGTGTACTCATTTGCGATTCATTATTGAGACGTAATGAAACCGAGCCGTTTTTGAAGAGATTGATAACTGGCGATGAAAAGTGGATCACGTACGACAAGAACGTGCGAAAAAGGTCGTGGTCGAAAGTTGGCCAGGCTTCACAGACTGTGGCCAAACCTGGCCTAACACGAAATAAGGTGATGCTGTGTGTATGGTGGGATTGGAAGGGCATTGTTCATTATGAGCTTTTACCGTCCGGCAAAACCATCGATTCTGATCTTTACTGCCAGCAACTGATGAGATTAAAGGAAGCAGTCGAGAGAAAACGGCCGGAATTGATCAACAGGAAGGGTGTGGTCTTTCATCACGATAACGCTAGACCACACACATCTTTAGCCACTCAGCAAAAATTAAGAGAATTCGACTGGGAGGTCCTAGTGCATCCACCATATATATGTGTACATGTTTCGGTCTCTTCAGAATTCTTTAGGTTCTGTAAGGTTGACCTCAAGAGAGGACTGCCAAAACTATTGGTCTCGTTTTTTTGATCAGAAGTCCCAAAGTTTCTACAGTAATGGGATAATGTCTCTGCCCACAAAATGGCAGAAAGTTATTCAACAAAACGGTACATATATATTGTAAATAAATGTAAATAAACTTTGAAAAAAATGTCTTGACTTTTCATACAAAAATACGAAAATACTTTTTCCCCAACCTATTATATATATATTTGAAACCATTCGCAGTAGGTAGCGAACAGAGGTAATATTACCACGGCTATTTCTGTGTAATGTTATATCGATCAGATTATCGATAGTTTATTGTAACATTTCATTCTTATTGCGGATGTACATGTTGTAATTATTTATGGTCTACCGCAATTATTATTTTTAATTATAGTGACAATATACGACAATAATCCAGTACAGTATTTTGTGAACGCTAGCGAGGTCATTTAATTTATTTTTTGGTTTGTGGTTCTAGGATACTTACTTATAACATAGTTAAACATAACAAACATAGTTAAATCAAAAGTACTTACTTATATCAAAATGTGTTATTTGTTTTAAAAGAATAATTTGTTTAGATTTTAAAAAGATATTTTTTCTGTGATTATCTTGACTAGCTTTCATGAACACAACCTCTTATTTTCATCCTTTCATTTCTTTCATTTCATTTTCTATAATCTCTTACGAAGTTATTAGGTTTATATTAAATATCAATCTATATAGTGATATTCCCTTAACCTTGCAAGCGACCAGTCAAGTATAAAATCCATCACACTACAAAAAAAAGCATACCACGAACGCCTCTGAACAAATCCAACACAAAAGATTTTACGAAGCTGATCTAATGTGAACCAAATCCTTTTATATTTGAAAAAAAAAACTTCACTAATACCACTAATAAGCCGCAAAATTCACAGAATCTTTTGTCCAGAATACTTGAGGAATTGACCACTGTGCTACTGAGATATTACAATGAGAATACAAAAATCGGTTTTGTGTTATATTTCAAGGATCTCGCATTACTCTATGTAAGAAGTGTGAAGTACAATACACCGTGCAGAAGAAAAAAAAACTTCAGCCAAATGACCATTGGCGGGATTATAGTTTTTCTGTGTGCATTATTATGTTATGTGATTATTGATATGTTTGAAATAACATTCTTTGGCGGTATTTCTATGTGTACTTTGTTGAAATTGTATTTTGATATTGAGAATACTGTGTGTATATAAATACTCCTGGAGCCATTGAAGTATTTATGTCATGCATATCACATTTTTTTATTTTTTTATTTCTAGTAACAATATTTGATTAAAGCCTATTTAGGTATCTTTAGAATTATAATTGTTATTTTCTTTAAGTGTTCCATTTATAAATATATCATAAACAATAAGAGAAGCAAAATCCTGACGTTTCTTGTAATTCACAAGTCTATTCGCAAATTATTTACACATTAATTTTTACATACCTACTCTGCGACTTTATATTGTATTTTTTGAATATGTATTAGTTATAAATCTATCATTGCAAATAAAAGAGACTTAAAGACTCCTTCTTGTTCGAGACAAATAAAATGGACTAAAAAATGTGATAAAGTCGTTTTCAAAATGGTAATTTGAACATTTCTAGTACAGATCGAGTTGAAATAGTAAAGTAAATATTTGCCTGAAACAACGGAAACATACAATTATTACATCAACGAAACCAGGAAATAAACGCAATTTTATTTATTTCTATACCTTTAAAAGCAATAATCTATCAAAAATAATTTCTTTACGCGAGAAGAAACATCAAAACTTCAAATAAGTGACTGATTGTAAGCATGTTTACATAAATTCCATTTTACTTCCACACATAGTACACACGGGCCGCAACCAGGTGTTCAAAGGAGAGACTCGTGGAGGGTAGAGGAGCGAAGAGGGGGAGAACAGGGAGGTGCCTGAATTCGATTCCGGGCTATTGAAAAGTTTCAAGAGGCGAAAAGCTTCGACAAACGAAGCTAAGTGAATTTCGAGCCCTCGGAAAAGCGCGGGACGTACTTGGTTATTATTATTTGTTACATTATGGTTGGTTTATCTGTGTGTATTTTTTATGTATTTAATCGATATACTTTGCAATTGATTTAAAGTAATTTTTTTGTTCCACATCAACTTCTGGAACTCTGGCCCTGTCTCATGAAAACTGCAATGTTTGGGAATTTATTTGTTAAAAATAAACTTTAATGTAAATAAAGTGTTTGATTACCTTTATGTTCAGCTACCTAAGAATAGGTAGGTACTTAAATATTGAGGAGTGATTAAAAAGTTTTGTTTTGTTGTAAAAACAAAGGCTCTATTTGTTAAAGTGTATAGGCACGGTGTCGAATCCGCCCCTGTCCGGGCGGCTTGGTTCCAATTTTTATCAATCCCATTTCATTTCCCCTTACGAAAGTTTTCTTCCAATTTTGCGCTCTCGACCCCGCCCATATAATGTTGATACAAATACATTATATCGATAAAAATAACACAGTATAATTATTTAATATTATTTCGATGCTTAAATAAGCATTTTGTCGATATTTTAAATTTTATTGCAAATCTTCTCATTCTACTTTTTTTCATGCCGCGATACGCTGAATTTATTTGCTAGTGCCATATGTAAGGTGCTCAAATCTGCCGTTAAACTTCAGGTACACATCTGTTTGTCGTTAACATTTATAATGTTTGATTAGACATAACAATAACCAAGACTTGGCGAAAGTTAATGTGATTCATAATTTAAGCTAGGGTCTTAAGAACTAGATGTCAGAAAGCTAAATCACTAAATAGGCGATTGATGTCTATAATAAGAGAAATGGTCAGCATCTGATCAAATCCGTCAACGAGAAGAGATGTGGTGTCAGTACCTATTATTTTTATCATTTTACACTTTCATTTTACACTTACAAAAGAGCAAGCCGTTCGATAAACGCAAGTGACTAGTGCAATCCATGGACATTTACTATACAAATAGTTTTGCAGTTGCATTGCCAGTCTTTGGTTTGAGATAGGGTTTGGAAGTGGGATGGAGATGAGAAGAGGATAACCTTCAGATAACTCTCCCACTCAAGGAAACTAAACATGAGTCACACATAGCCACATAACCAGCCCATTAATGCATCGAGCTGCAGGGATCTGGGTCCCCCACTGCTGTGGTAATTTATTGTGTTTATTTCTACCTGAGCTACTGCTATACTACGGTTACCAACTTCAGATAAAAAAGCGTAAAGGTATAAAAGCCAAGATCTGCCAATCACCATCGATAATTTCTCGCGATAAGGCACATCCCTACTGTTTAAACATTAAAGTATTTCTCGAGAAACGCGGACGTATCAAGCGATCATTTCTCTGTTATTACACGACCAAATTCAATTGCGGACCATTTACACCAACGATACCTTATTAACTGATCCACACTATATTTGGTCGCATCATCGTAACAAACAATTTGGATTCGTAAGAAATGTGAAGCAAACCTAAGAAGATATATTTGTGCTTTTATTTCTGCTATTTTACTAGAAATTACGAAATACTAAAGATAGCCTTACAGTCTCATTGAAAGAAATGGAATCATCATTCCGTAACTCTCTTAATACTTCGTAGCTTTGGTTTAAAATTATAAAAAAAACACTATGTATCCAAAGATAAGCAAAAGACAAAACGGCGGGAAAACTTCTAGATAAAAATCTACTCTGTATAAAATTATATTTGAATTTCGAAGAATCAATTGTATTTATGTGTAAATACCTGTATTCGCAAAGTTTGTTTTCTGGACTCATATAAAATGATTTTGATTAACTAAATATTGTTTCAATTTTGTGAATACTAGGATTTTACGTCTACCAGTTATCCGTCTCTTAAGTGGTTTTATTCAGCAGTTCCCTCTCACTGCTAAAATGTATAATTGAGTCAAAAGAACCAATTTAAAAGAAATCAAGTGTCGCCGTGGAATGGAAAAAGAGAAAATTGATGAAAATTTTGTTTATAACGAAACTAAATCGTTTCGAAAATCTACTGGACTTTGGTAATTGGTCTTTAAACGATTCGCAGAACAAATTACAAGCAATCTAAAGATTTTTACGAAATAAATTATTATTTAATAATTCTTGAGACAAAATAAAAAGTATAAGTCAAATTTCTAACTTTCAAACTTGAATAATATTTCTTTAAGAGAAACTTGAGACTGCATTCGCTAAGCTTCCAAATTAAAAGATAAATTTTGTGCCTACCCTCCAATTACATAAGACTACTGTTAAGTGTAGTACTTAGTTCCAATTAGATGCCGAAACAGCCTGAATAAGTCTGGCTTTTATTTTTTACTGTTTATATATATTTTTATATTTCTCGAACATACTATGGATCAGAGATCTATTCCCTAATGCCTATTAGAATCTGAAAAAAAACCCACTCTGTATAAAGGTCTTATCTCCAATAATTACATCATTTATTATGAAGCATCAAACCGTAAACACATAATAACCTCAATAAGTAGCGCATTACCAACACCTCGATATAATCCTCTCATTCATTCACTCGTTCACGGAACGAATGAAAGAACATATTTCACGGTTTAACCGAATGAACAGCGGGAGACCTTTGGGGACTTGTGTCTAAGTGTTAAATATTTTTTTGCGGTTATTATCTTCGACCTACCCTCATATTGATAATGGCGTAATGATCGTGAACTCTATTTAAGTATATACTTATATATTTCATGGGGGTTCAAGACAACTTCATTTAGCAAATTACTGCCCATTAACAAATAACATAGTTTTGGGGAATTGGAATCAAATTTATGTGAGTTATTATAACAAATTATTGATAAGTAAATCCATCTGGTAGAGGAAATGCAGTCCAAACAAGTTCAGTCAATCAAAATTCTATTTGAAGCGCGTTTTTTTAAACTTATACATGTAACTAAATCGAGGTTTTACATTGCCAATAACGCTACATCGGCGTAAATACTAAAAGGACACAGAAGGTAATTGGCTAAAGGCAATTGATAGAAAATCGTTTTAGAATATTTCATAAGGATGCTTTAATTTGTGAGGAAATAGTAAAGAAAATGCATTCGATGCAATGCAATTGAGTTGTGGTAGAACAGAGAAGAGACAGCGTTTGTTACACATGCTCTTTATTAGTACGAAAGCATGCTAGTATCGAGTAAGTGCTGGAAGACTTAGTTTGAAAAGAGTATTTGGCACATGAGTTTCTTGCCCGATTCTCCTCATGGCAACGCAACTGTAACACTGTGTTGCAGGTGACTTTGGGCGGCGCTGGATGCTTAGCAACTGATGACCCGCCTGTTTGTTTGCCTCTCATCGCATGAAAAACACTGCTCAAAGTGTCCAGTTACGATGGCGACTCCATGCTAAGTTGCAACTGTCAACACCACAATTACATAGTATAAAACAAAGTTGCTTTCCACTGTCTGTCCCCTTATATGCGTATATATTTTAAACTACGCAACGGATTTTGATGGCGTTTGAATACATAGAGGGTGTCAAGGAGATGGTGTTTAGCTATAATACATGTATGATGTAGTAAAGAAAAAGTGATAAATCCCAAATTTACTTCTTTATTACTTTTGATGAGGAACAAAGTTCGCCGGGTCAGCTAGTTAAATATAAAAACATTAACTTACATTCCTTACCAGATTAAAGTCTCTGTTAGTAAAAATACCTAAGGGCCAGAAGTTTCTGAGTGCTGGATTAACTACTAGTGCAGTCTTTTCAACTTTTCTTATGTATTTTTACAACTACATACATATATGTAATTTTAGTTTAAAACCTACAATCAGTCTGTGACTTGTTCCCTTTGCCATTACAATGAATGAGTTTCGTTAATAGTGTTATATCTTCTATTTCCACTCGCTATTACGTTTCCCATCGATTTCATTTACATACACAGCATTTAACTATTTATTTTCTAATATAATTATCATTTAGCGAAAATGTTTTATTTTATTTTGAGTTTTACGCTTTTACGACGGGGTTTTGTAAAGTTGCAAGCGGGTATCGAAATCCTCACTCTTGGAATACCTTGCTTGTTTACAAATATCATCTCTTCCACAATATGCCGCGGTTGTATTAAAACCTTTTTGTGTAATATATCCACTTCCTTGTTGTAAACACGTGCGAACTTCTAAAAATCCATAATCCTTAATTTTTTGTGTGTTATCTCTTCGTATTGCGTCACATATAATGCTCAAATATTTTGTGCTGGCGGTACTTCAAAATCATATTAATGTTGCAAATGTTATACCTTAGTAGAAGGTATTAAAGTTCATATTGTAATAGTGAGCGTACACTTCAAATAATTCCATTCAATTTGTCCAAACGAACCGCCAAACAGATTTATATTTGCGTTTCAAAATACAATATTGTAGAGCAATTTTCTTTTATTTTACGTGTAGCAACATGTAACAGAAAGTTTGTTTTCCCTAAATGTATTGTGCAAAGGTGTTATTTTTGACGCAAACAACGATTTTTTTCTTATTTATTGTGATATTTTGAAGTAGTTTGATGTAATGTTGTTTATGTGTATAGATTTATAAATCTGATTGAATACGCGATTGGAGATTGTGTTGACGATTTTCTTTTGTGTAATATTTTCGAGTGATCTTAATAGCATTTTATTATCTTGTTTTGCCATCTTTTTTCAAAACTTCATGCTCTTAATACCTGAAGATGTAGGCAGGTTTGCTTCGTGACGATATGAATCAGTCTATAAAATACACATATATTTCGAAAATACATCCGAAAAGTTATCTCCTATTTGAAAAAGCAAACAAAACGGTTTTTTTTTCATAATTATGAACGTAAATATGAAATTGAAAGTCAACAATAAACAACAACGATCTCATTACAGAACCGAGTCTGTTCATTGCAGTTCATAATTGAAAATCTCCCAATACGATTATATTCCTGTTGCTAATTGCACGAAGGCGACAAACAGCAAAATCTCTCTCTCCAGTAATCGCTTAGCAATTAAAACTGCTTATTTCCTTAATTCATAGCAATCGGACTTTTAAACAGACTTTTTATACATACACACAAAATTCACCCTTATACCAAAGCACAAAAACTACAATTCAGCTTGATCTGTCGATGTGATTTTTCAAATATTATTTTGTAATAGAAAATAGACTCTTTGCTCTCAGTTATAAAGTTGAGTTGAGATGGTAACGAGATGATGAGAGGATTTAAATGGGAAATTGTAAGGTAACTCGTCTAAGTTAGAATAAAACAACTCTTTGAGCTAATGATGAGAACGTGTGCAAAGAATAACTTGGGTACAGAGACTCCATCGTCTTATATAATGTAGTCAAGTCACTTCACATAGATTCATAATTATTTAAACAAAATGAGTTGATGCGAACTTTGGGACGGTGGAGACGCAATATCTACTTCACTGTTTTTGCTGCCTATTACTTCACGTCTATAATACCCAGAGGTACTGACAGTTTTAATTAATGTGCGTTGACACGCGGAGTCGGGTCCGACATACACCATATATCGTGCCCGATTTGCTAAGTGACCAATATTTAGCCAACGCAACTTCGAATAAGTTATTGACGAATTCCTACTCCGATTCGGGGTGGGCCTCCGGGTACCTCTCTCACCGAACGAAACGCGGCATGAGCCACTTTACTTCGATCTTCTGAGAGTCTGACATTTGTTAGAAATAAAATCTTTTCATTTCCTGAAACACTTATGGCGTGGACTGATGGGATATCCACAATGTAAGGGACTACTTTAGCAGTAGAAGAAACTTTTGCTAAACTAAATGGATGATCAAAAGTATCTGAGATAAACGTATAAAATTCGTTGAATAAACGGGATATAGGTGATCCATAAGTGGGTCTTTCATTTTTAAGGGATATTTAACGTTTGCCAAAAAATCGATTTCTTAAAACAGAGATTGAAACCTACTCTGTGCAATAAACAGGTGCCATCAAACATTGAACATTATCAAACGGAGAAGTGCAATCTAAAACAAGAAATCGTTCTCTACAATATGTGTAGTTAAGTAGTTGTAAACTGTTTACGTTTACTAACGATGTGTACAGGGAATAAATCAAAATGTAAACTTTTTAATGGGAAAAGGGACAAATGAGCCTGATAGAAAGATACTACTGACACCCATGGGCATCTGCAACTCCGGGGAGATCACATCTGCGTTGCCGGACTTGAAGTTAATAGTTACCTACGCTACGAAGGTTTTTCTCTGCCTTTTGAAGGGCTTGTTGGTGGTTGGTGGGTAACTCATTTTTGGGTTTACCTGACCTTTGTACTAATTGTATAAATCATTGTAACAACCATTATAAAATGTGTGGACAATAAAGAATAAAGGATCCTAAGTGGTAACGGACCAGAAATACCGTTGTCATCAATTGGTTTCACATTTCTAATTTAGCTATTGCGTAATAATTATAATATGATTATATAACAGCGTTAGATATTGACTTATTGAAGTTAATAATTATCTTTGATTTCTATTGCTACAAAGTATAACAGTACGACTGGTTACTTACTACTTTTTTTTTTGTTTTTTTTTTTTTTGGTAAGCAACCCATGGACACCGGCAACACATATAGTGTTACTGTTGCGTTGCCGACCTTTAAGGGATAGGGAAGGATGGGGAAGGGGGGTGGGCCTCCGGATACCTCTCTCACCGAACGAAACGCGGTATGAGCCACTTTACGTCGGTCTTCTGAGAGGTCGTGGTATTTCACCGGTCGAGCCGGCCCATTCATGCAGCGAACTGCTTGGCTCTACCACTGTTCAGTTTCCAGTTAGAACCGAAGTAGTAAGTTAAAGGAATGGGACCAGTCATTATTATTAAAAAATCGTAGGTTAGAAAAATAAATACGTTAAAGTATGCCAATATTATTTATTTAATAGAAATAATATTAGTGACAACACACCACTTCACTTCATAATGTTTTGAAACTTTGTGTACGTAATTCGTTTCGCCACCTAGCGTCAGGTAGCAAAACCATTTAGCAGATTTTGTATTTTGATGTACATAATTATTACACAAAATAATATTTTAAGCTAGTTGCTTAAAATTTAAATTTTAAGTTGACAGTTTATTATTACCACATTGGAAAGTATTTCCAATGGGGTAATAATAAACTTACTTTCTCATAGAAATAATTTAATGACATAATTACATTAGGTTTTTATGTCCTACAATTTTCCATGTATAATATAGTTAACAATAAATATATCTACATAACTTACAAAACAAACATACAATAAAAATTAGACATTTTCTAAGCTTATTCGATTAAAATCCTATAAGTACATAATATTAGTTATTACACATGCTTACAACTAATATTTGTGCTGTAACATCGTAAAAACAATACTTTGGTAGCCACCTAAATTAATAACTTTAATGTTGAATTAAATTAATTAATAACTTAAGTTTTTATTTCATGTACAAAGTAGAAACTATTATTTATGCTAGCGCCATCTATTACAATTATGCATGTAATTATTACATTACATGCATGGGTGATAACAGCGACATCTAGCTGTCCTGAGCGTAAACTTTTGCTTTTAATTGTTGTTCGTCTCGAATAATGTCCACTAAATAACGCACTGCGGTGTCCATGTCTTCGTATTTAATCTTGCTAAAGGTTAATCTGATGTATTGACAGGGGGCGCTGTTATCATAAAGAAAAGCATGGCCGGGAACCAGCATGAGACCACGTTCCAATGCCGTGTGAAATACCTATAAAATGTAATTAGATCGATTAAAATAAGTTTATTTAGATAGAAAATAAAGATTAAATTCGTTCCATGTGAATATCGGTTTTTGGGACCATTAACCACCCCTATTGTATTCTAAACATAATGCTTTATGTGGACATTCACTTTTTTCGCATACTCCCTATAGATGACGCTATTTAGCATTTAATTGCGTTAAGTCTTAAATTCATAGCGAAGTACCATCACAGTCCGGTTATTATTTATTTAAGTAACCATTATTGTGAATCTGTTTGAAAATTACATACTCTTGTCGGACGTTATCGGGACCTTCCAAATATAATATAAAGGTATTTCCCAGTAAAATTAAAACGGTTTTCTGAAACTTTTGTTTAATTAAATCACATAAATAAAGTAAAAGCCTAAATATTTATTTCTAAGATTTTCGCGAATCTCACTCATTAATCAAAACAACTTTTAGGATTATATCGCGTTTATTTATTATTTATTTATGTGAAGGAATGGGACCTCGTGAAAATGATCTCTGTAAAGAGTTCGAAACGTCGGGAAATAAATATAAATAAATAATAAATAAACGCGATATAATCCTAAAAGTTGTTTTGATCAATAAAAGCCTAAAGTTTACAAGTAGCTACTAATTACTTGTAACAGAGCAGTTAGACGATAGAGTATGAATTCCCATGGTAGCTCTGGGTAAATATTAATTTTATTCTGTATCGAGCGTTATTTGTTATAACGGCAAGAGATATTTCTCAATTTTCTAGCTATCACGGTTCATAAGTTACTATAAACTTTAAAGACGGACTGTGGGGAAGTACAGTTCCTGTACAAAGAAATCGTTTTAGTAATTATAAATTTCGTAATTTACATATCACCCAAAGAGTCCCAAAAGGTGCCAAAGAAGATGAACTCGGTGAATTTGCCTTACCTATATGTAGCTAAATTCTACTAGATATTTTCACAAACGCTTACCATATTGAAAACATCTGGAACACCGTTGACCCGCAACCAGAAGAAGAGTCCAGCCTTTGGTAGTGAGTATGGAGCCAGGTCGGACACTGGTTCCAGTGCGGACTGCAACGCGTCTCGACGTCTGTGGTACAAGCTGCGGGAACTCTTCAGGTGTTCCGCTAGAGACGCACGAGATTGAAGGAGCCGTAGTAAAATGGCCTGGAGAAATAAATAATAATAAGATATGATATTTATTTAGTTAAAAATGTTCTTTAATTGTTTCGTTATGGGAAACTTCGCCAACAAGCAAGTGTGTCACCTGGTGGTAAGCGAATAACACTATCATGGACATCATTAACACTTTACGTCGATTTTATGGTATTATGATTTTAACGGTAGTAGAGCCACGCAGTTAGCTGCATGAATGGGTCGGCTCAATCGGTGAAATACCACGACCTCTCAGAATATCGGCGTGAAGTGGCTCGTGCCGTGTGTCGTTCGGTGAAAGAAGTATCCGGAGGCAAGGCACCATTGTGTTCATTGGCGGTGTGAAGTTACTTACCATCAAGAATGGAATGAAAGTGCCGAGTCGATTCGGCTCATTCATGCCGCAAACTGCGTGGCAATAGTTTAGCGTGGATTACCTATGAATAATAAGTAATAGGTAGCCCTCTTGGAAAAGGGTTATGGTTTGAGAGGACAACTAAATATGGTAAGGTAAATACCTGTGCTAGAGTACAAGAATGCAGCACTTCAGCCTGTGTGTGCAGCTCCAGCCTTTCCAGGAGCGGTTTGGGCGCTGTTATCCACGCACCGCGCAGTCCAGCGCTGATCACCTTCGACACTGAGTCCAGACGAATCACACGACCATGAGTGTCTAGAGACAGAAATGAGGGTACTTGCGTCTGGAACAAACCAGATATATACCTTATTGCTATTACATAACACAAAATATTTCATGTGAATAATAAAACTGATAATACCTAAATAACCCACGATCCTGTACCAGAGTAAAACGCCCGTAAATATCTAATTAAAACCCTACTTAATTTTAAATATCTTTTTAAAAATAAAATGTAAGAACTTCTCTTGGAAAATAAAGCGGAATTACAAAAAAAATAGGTCCCCAAATAATAGAATAATGAGGCAAACTCAAAAAATCATAAACACAAGCGAAATGAAATCTACCCTTTGTGTTGGAAATCAGTAAAATTTTTTATAGTTCATAGAAATTGTTATTACTTTACCTAAAATAAGGTGATACGTATTCATTTACTGTGTAAAATGATTTATCACTAATTACCTACTTATATTAATGAAATTAATAACTAGGTATATTGGTAATTTTTTCAATGAATTGCTTAAGAACTTGCCTCTTGTCTCCTTCAAATGTAATTTATACGAGTATCTTATAGCTGATCCGACTAACTTCTTTCCGCTACAGAAGTTATAAATACGGAACATCATGCATGAATTATTGCTAAAAACCACCCCGTTGATACCCTCTATCTATTAAAAAAAATGCATCAAAATCCGTTGAATTGAGTTTGTGTGAAATTTTAAAGTTCCGTGGTTTCAAAGATCTAGGCATATACCTAAGGGACAAACAGTGGAAAGCGACTTAATTTTATACTATGTACCTAATGATGATTATCACTAATATAATAATTAATAAAATATTCACTTACATTAGAATAGTTCAAAAACATATAAGGATCGTCGTCCACTATCAGAAAATCATATTTGCAGGCCAATTCGTAAATTTGACGTCTTCTCTCTTCAGGTAGGACCGTTCCACTAGGATTGTTGCCGGTCGGTATGATGTACATCATTTTGGGCATTTTAAGACCCAAACGGACACGATCACCAAGAGCTGAATCTAAACTCTCGGGGATCATACCGTCTTCGTCTTCTGGTATTCCAATTATCTCGGGTTTGTAGGGTTTTAGCTGAAAATAAAATATGTATTTTAGTCTAGCCGAAAAATAAAAGATGTAACAATTAATCAAGGGTTGTTACGTTGAGGACCTGAATGAAGAAACAGAGAGGCGAGAGGATAAACCAAGGATAGATGGAAAACAAGGTTGTGGGGAGAGGACGTTATAGAAAATAAATCTGTGTGTGTGGGCGTCACCGAGCCTGTGTAACACTATATGTATTGTAGATGTCCATGGGCGGCACTGGTTGCTCACCATCAGGTGACACGCCTGCTCGTTTGCCCACCTATGCCATAAAACAATGTACTTGAATACTCACAGCACTATGAATTCCTGTATACGCGAATTCAGTTGTGATGATTGGATCTCCTGGCTCCATCAGAAGTTCCACGCACTGGTAAATACCATGTTGACTGCCATTAGTGACCAGTACATCTCGAGGTAGCTCTGGGGGGCGATGGACCTGCTCTTGAAATACGCGTAGCTCTGACAGAAGTGACGGCAAACTAAGAAAATGTATTATATTCAGATTACTTTTAAAATAATTACGAGCAATTATAATCATAAGCAAATAGTTTTTAAGTTGAAGATTTCCAGAGAACCAGAGAAACTTCATATGGGTTTAGAAAACAGGCTTTTTAAAATTTTATTGATGATAAATATACTACCACGTTCACTCAAACCATAACTTCCTTTGATTTTGTGAATCTGTTTTGCTGTGGTAGAAATATTTAGTTGAATCCTAATCTTCTGACTCCTACTTTAGACGAAACTATTTGTCGGTACTTCATTTTTTTTACACAACCCTTCCCGAACACGATACACCCGACAGATAAATATAGTTATGAAACTCCGGATCATTATTAAAATTTATGTCATGTTTTCAGGTAAATATGGTAAATCCTTAATGTTATGATGATTTTGTCAATTGGCGTGTAAGCACCTACCCTTGTGATGGCACATACTGCAACGCTGTAGCAAGATCTTTCCCTTCCATTTCCAGTGTACCTCCAGCAGTAGTCTCCAAAGTCAACTTTTTGAACGGAAACACTTTTTCATTGGGCATGCCTTCTGCCAACGATATAACATCCTTGCCCACTTTGTACGCGAGGGAGGCTGATGACAAAGGACAAAGAAGTTAAGTGTTGGAACATTTGATAAATTGACTGCAAAATTGAAAACTTTTGGCGGTAAGGGTTACTTTGAGCTTATTTGAAAAGCGTATTAGCAGATAGGTAGGTACTTATGAAACGTTCTAGTTTTCTTTTTTATTGTTTGTTTTTCTTTTATGATGGGTTTGCTTTGTTTTGGATATGAAAGTCTTGATTGGCTATGAAAAGGATTGATGAAAGAAGAATACACACTACGGTGTGGAGATACGAATTTTGATAAAAATACGGAATGAGTATGCAAGAGGAAGCTTGAAAGTTACGCCAATAACTAAGAAGATAAGAGGGAATCACCTTATCAGTTGGATAAACTACACGTTGCCAGAAGAATGATAAACTTGAATGAGGAGAATACCAGCCGAGGCAGATCTAGGAAAGTATGGATGGATTGTGTGGAACACAATGCGACATAATTAAAAAGGCGTTAGTATAAACGAAGTGAATGATAAGGAAGTGTAGGAACAAAACTCTTGTTGTGCGGATCCCGAATAATAGGAACAAGGCAAGGAAATTGACATGACGAGTACGTGGAATTATAAAAAAATATTTCAAATTTTAGACAAGTTTCAATTCTATCAAAGAAGGCAGTAAGTTTCACATAATATTTGTAATCTGTACCAAATATTGTTATCGGGAGGCATGTTACTGTAATCAGATGTCAGTTCAGTAGCCCGCGTGGCCATGATTGTGACATTGTACAAGTTTAATGTTTATTATTTTATTTTTAATGATAAAATGTCTACTATATAAATATTTTCACACCCATTGTGATAAGAATTTAGTAAACTAAAGTTAAACAAAATACTCTTATCTGGAATGATACCATCTCGACTAATATACTGCGACAACAGAAACGGTATTAGTATAAGTTGAGCTGATACTAGATGCAGTACTTAGTCATCTCAATAGTCCAGTGGTCGACCACCCCGGTTCTAAATCAAAAAGTCACGGAATCGATTCCACGCTCACACCAATCACTTCTCGGAATTCCTATCGGAAGTTATATGTGTGATAGTCGATTATATTTGGGACGTAAACAATGCGGCGAATCGAGACTAACACCCGCTACCTACGCCTTCAGTTAAAAAATGGTGTGAAGTTATATTATCTATATTTATACTTGATGCAGTATTGATACCTACCTATACCTGTCTAGTCTCATCTTTAAAAAAAATATATTATTACTAGATACAAGTTTTGATTATACAATATTACTGGTGAACTGTTATCTTGAGGGAATAGAATATTTTAATGAAAAGCCTTTAATCCTGGAAATATTCTATCAATTTGAATAATTTCATCTCATTCTGTTGACTTGTGATTGAGAAACAAAACATTCAAACATATACACAAACTTCTGGATTTATAATAATAGTAAAATTAATGTTGTTCGTTAGGTCTTATGGTGTAGTGATACTAATACCGGTGGAATAGACGTCAGCGGGTTCGAACCCCACCCGAGTACAAATATTTGTGTTACGAACATTATGACGTCTTGTTGCATTGTATATTATGTAATTATGTTTAAGATGATGGATTTAAAAACATGTCAGTAAAGGATGAGCTAAAATTAATTAGTCTGTTAAATCAACTTTTAAGATAATAACATCCTGTATGACGGCACGAATCTACGAAACTGCGCAGTTATTTAGTATTAAAAAAAAAGAAATACATAATTTTTATCCAACTGCGTGTGAAGTAGAGATTTTTTTGTATATAAAATGTGTGCCCAACGTACCTATTCAAGGGTCACTACTAGAGATTACAAACCAGGCCCGGCACTCTTTTTGCCACCCACCGGGTCCGGCTATTCTTACCGTACCCGGTCACCGGACCCGGACATTATTCTTGTATATCCTACGTAACGTAATCAATTTTACATAATGTTATTAGTTAACGCTGTGTCAGTTTGGCTGTTTACAGTTCCAATACAGCCTAACTTTTAAGTAATCACAATTTCGTCCATCAGTAATAGTCAATCACTCTTAATAACCAAAGTTTACGAAAAACAATACAGTGCCACCTTAGACGAACCTCAATTTAACAGATTTTTAGTAATACTTTTGAATTGTCCTTAACAGTCAGTATAAATAATGATTTCTTCTATCATGTGTGTTATATATCGATGACAGACTTTGTGCCCGGAGTATGGCAATAGGTTCGACACCGATTCGATTAGCGACGTAAAATAACGATTTGGCGAGTCGAGGATGGCGTAATGTGGTCAGCGGTAATCATGTTTCGACACGCCGTATTAATTTTCTAGTACTATATGTAATAGGTGGCAAATGGTGTTGCCATACTTAGGGCACTGCAATATACATACACATACATAATTCAAAAGGGATACATAATTGTAGTTGGTTAAGCGGAAGTACAACATGCAGATATAGTAAAGGTATGCAATATAGAAAAGTTCTTAACAGTGGTAGTCGCGCAGTTCGCTACACGAATGGGCCGCCTCGATCGGTGAAATACCACGAGTAACACGACTTGTCGGAATATCGGCGTGAAGTGGCTCGTGGCGCGTTTCGTTCTGTTATAACCTGCCCTAGTATCCTATAATGCTCACTAACTAGTCAGCTTTTATGGTTGTTCATAGCAACTTTGAATTAGTTGTACACCAGTTCATATTTCACATCCGCGAGCGTGACACTTGCCTAAATTCTAATAAATATTAGTATCTTATTGTGTGTAATAATAGTTTTCAGTTTAATCAAATTTCTTTTTAAAAACGGATTTAAATTAATCCTCATAACAGTTCAGTGAGAGGGGCATTCGGAGGACCGATACCCTTTACCCTTCCTTTGTCCCGCTACTCCCTAGAAAACAAAAAGGACGGCAACGCACCACGGTGTTCATGGGCGGTTAGTAGTTGCTTGCCGTCAGGTGACCCGCTTGTTCTTTTGCCTTCCTATCCCATAAAAAAAGTTATTGTTACCCAACTGCACCAGAAAGACGGTTATTTATCTAGAAAGTTTATCTCGTAATGATAGGAATTTACATGATTATCTACTAATTTTTGAGTGTTTTGCGAGTTATCTACGAGTGTTTGATTAGATAAAGCCTTCACGATGAATGGGTCGGTTCGAAATACCACGAACTTTTAGAGTATCGACATGAAGTAGCTCATGCCGCATTTCATTTTGTTTCTCCCTTACCCTCGCCACCCTATTCCCCAGGTTAAACTATCTTAAACATGGGTTATGCAACTGTGACCTTCTTTGTGTAGCAGATGAGGAGTTATCAGCGGGTTTCGTTTGCCGTGGTGACATCTGCGTTACCCATAAAACCGCTAAATGTAGAATTTCGTTAACGTGCCCCAAAAATTTAAAGTAATAAAGAAATCACATAGCATTTAACTCCAATCTATATTCCAGTTAACAGTTCTACATATTAATTGTGTTAATTGACAGCCATTAATAAGTATTACCTAGTATTAGTATCTAGTATTAGTACCTAGTTTATATGAACAGGTATCATGGTGCATTGGCAAAACGATCGACCGCAAAATCGAGGTTGGCGGGTTATAAAAAAAATACTATTGTTACGCCTGCATTTTACAATATAACAAAAATAAGGATTCCCACGTTATTCTGTTATTAAATTTGCAAGACTTTTTTTTCTCTCAAATTATTGCAATGACGTAATTTGTGTAATCAAGTTCATATATTTAACACTAACAAACTATACAGTTGATATTTTAAGACTATTTACAATTTATTTACAGATATATAAAAAAAACATAAAAATAATAAAAACAAAAGAATTATTAAAAGGCATCAAAAAATTCTTCCGCATCGTTGTCAACGGGTAACGTGCCCAGAAGACTGGCAGCATTGCCACGTTGAATGGCAATACTTATTCTCTGTACAAAGAACAAGCCAGCCTTCTGGTCACGTGTAACCTCTACCAGCCGCTTAGCGAGATCTTTATATAATTTGTGTGCACTTGGCCCCCATGGACCAAGTGTTTCGACTCCAAATGGCTCGAACACATAATCACCCACAAGATTATTGTATTTTTGACGCTTGAGGGTCTCTGCGTATCCAGCAGCAGCGCCGGCAGCATTGATAGTCCGAGGAAGATGTGTAGGCGCCAGTGTGTCGACACAGGTAGCGTTCCACACCAAAGACCTACCCATCCTCCAAGGCATCAAGGACATACCATCTGGCCTCTTTCCATCGTCACGCACCAACCCATTAGGTTCAAGTACAGCTGTTACGCCGGAATTATTAATATTACGCTGAGGAAGGTGTCTCAAAGGTTGTTCCCGAGATCGCAGAAAAAGGAGTCCAAACTCTCTGCCGAGACGCTCGAGCTGATAAGGCAAAGGCGAGAAACTCCATCCGATCAGCTGTTTTCGTCAAAATGGAAAAGCCTAAACCAGCGTATTAGGAAGCTGATGTGTTTAAAATATTAAATTTTACGTTTAATTATTTGTGTAATTACTTTCGCAAAAATAATACAAAACTTGAGAATTAATTGCGAGATAATTCAGTAAATAATAGTTTTATTAATTATCCATTGTTTAAACGTTTATCAAAACAAAGGTAATTATTATTTTAATTATACCTAACAATATAAATAACTTTTGCTGACGTTCAAATTCCGTCTAATATATACGCAAATTCACGCCTTTTTCTACCCGAAAGCGTGGGCAGCGGCTGTTAAACCTCGACTCGCTGTTATGTTACCGTCGCAAATGGAATAGGTAGTAAACAGGCTATACACCAGGCAAACAGTTTTCAGTCATCGATATTAATAATAAGAACTATTATCTACTATCAAATGTATATTTTGTAGTACCCTCATTGGCAAGGCAATTCTAAAAACTAGCCATATCATTACATGGTATAAAATAAAGTTACTTTACGCTGTTTGTCCCCTTCCCATCTTTGAAACTGTGTAACGGATTTTGATGTGTTTTTTTTAATAGATTTAGGGTATCAACGAGATAGTTTTTATATATAATTCATGTATGATGTAGTAAAGAAAAAGTGGGAAATACAAAATTTACCTATTTAATTACTTCTTTTACTAATCTCATTCTTCATTACTAATCTCAATTGCTGTGGTATCGGGAATGTCTTCACTAGTGACTAGTGACGCGTTAGCGGGGCTCTGTGGTCATCATCGCTTTGTCCCGTCGGCTTGGTCATCCGTGTGGAATAAAGGAGCCCATAAAAAGATTCGATCTCTGCGAGAATCTCATGCTTAGAGGTGACGACACGTCCATCTGCAGTTTTCAGCTGCTTCGTCAGATAGGGCCTTCCAAACTGCTGAGCAAACACTTTCGACCCTTTGTTCCGGTCGATCGCGTCCTCGATTGCTCGGGTATTCGATCGACGAAGGTCGCGCTGCATCAGCTTCCTAATACGCTGGTTTAGGCTTTTCCATTCTGACGAAAACAGCTGATCGGATGGAGTTTCTCGCCTTTGCCTTATCAGCTCGAGCGTCTCGGCAGAGAGTTTGGACTCCTTTTTCTGCGATCTCGGGAACAACCTTTGAGACACCTTCCTCAGCGTGTTGACCACAATGTCGGTCCTTTCGTCCACATCACCTGTGGTTTCCAGCAGGTCTAATCGATTTTTAAGTTCCATTTGGAACTTTTCGGTTTCGGCTATTTGGAGCGGCGTAGGTCGGAGAATAGATCTAATCTTCCAGGTCCTTTCAGCTTTCATGTTAATATTTAAAGAGCCCCGAAGTAGTCGGTGATCACATCCAGTATTGAACCTGTTGATCACAGAGACATCTCTAAATATATGCTTACTATCCGTAATGATAAAATCTATCTCGTTCCTTGCCACAGAATCGGGGCTTCGCTAAGTCCACCTCCTGTGGAGACTCTTCTTGAAGAATGAATTCATCAAGAAAAGCCCTTCAGACTCCAGGAAGTTGATCAGCATCTGGCCCCTGTGATTTTGGCACCCCAAGCCATATGGACCAATTTTCGTTTCGCCGCGTTCTTGTACTTTTGCATTGGCGGTACCATGTATTGCTTTTGCAATATCTTCGTACATCGCCTCGGCTATCTCGTCAGAGTATGTCGAGGTCGGCGCATATACCTGTATCACCTTCAGGGTGTACCTGTTGGTGAATTTCAGTACAAGGTACGCTACCCTGGTCGACACACTACTGATCTCCATAACGCTGCCAACGAGGTCCTTGTGCACTAGGAAACCGACACCCCCCTGGGTGAGCTGCACACCTTCTGGAAAATAGAGCAAGTTGCCCGACTGTAGGGCTATCGTGTCCTCCCCCTGTCACCGGACTTCAAATAGCCCCGGAATATGCCAGTTCAAGCAACTCAGCTCTACCTCGAGTTCGGTGAGGTGTTGGTCCAGCCGAAGACTGCGTCCGTTGTATATCGCCACGCGTAGTTGTTTATTACAGCGTGCCGTAGCCCGGAGATTCTTAGCACCCCCTGTCCCACCGTTACCACGACCGCTACCTTGGCCGGGAATAGTGGGACCACCGGAAACTGGGGGCCGTTGGTTCTGCGCTCTTTTCATTTTGGGAGGTTTTTGCCCATAGTCCCCACGCTGTGCAGACGTGTTGGAGACCGCAGGGGTTCACCTGTTATAGATAGGGACGCTGCTGCCCGTCCCTACCGAGAATTTTCGGGTTGACCCTTGTTTCAGAATGGTTATCCCGACATTCTTCGGTGTTATGCTATGTAAGCTTGTCAGCCATACGTTTTTCTTTTGCTCCCGGCTGACTGAGAGACAGGAAAGGAGAAGTATCTGCTAGTAATATTGAAATAACTGTTTTCTACCACATTCATATGAAATATGTAGTACGGTACATACACCAAAATATCAATTGTCTGTCTGTCTGTGGGTTTGTTCCGGCTAGTCTGTGGATCGATTTTGACGGGACTTTCATTGGCAGGTAGCTAGTATAAGAAGCGAAACAAAGTTCGCCGGGTGAGCTAGTATGAAATAAAAATAAACCTAGATTTTCAGTTTTTTCAGTGCTTATACACACTATATATGTGGTATGTACTTTCATTTTAATTATTTTATAAATAGTTAAAATACATATAATATCTACGATAAAAAAGCTGGCACAGTCAAAATTTAGTATAAAAAAATACAACTTGTGTTTAGTTTTCGTAATTGAGGAAATACTAAAAAATATATTTATTGTATTTCCTGCCAGAATGAAAATAATATTTTAGCAGGAAATCTAAGCACAATGATTGATAAACTAAATATTATGTCGGGTGATTTAAGGAAGTGGACTTTTGGAAATCTCTACGGAATTTAAGTATACCTATTAAATTTGTGTCCCGAGTATATTAATAAATAAATTCACGCCTTTTTCTGCCCGAAGGTGTAGGCAGCGGTTGTTAAGCCTCGTCTTGCCGTCAAGCTTACATCCCAAATGGAATATATGGCGAACCTTTTGCCATACCGGGCACAAAGTGTATTAATTCATCGATATTCATCACACATAACATCCCAAAATAATTTCTAAACGTCATTGGTGTTCGCCAGGATTCGAACCCATGACTTCTTGATTCAAAAGCGGAGTGCTCGACCACCGAGACTTTAATACGTAATGATAATTCGTTTTTTTTTAAATAAAGCAATTCCGAGGATATTTCGAAACATTATTACAATTTAGCAAACTTAAATGTAACACTTTCAAATATTAAAAGGGCATAAAGGTACAAACTTGTCGGCCAGTTACGCGGAAGAAATCATTTTTATAATTAACTGCCAGTAATTATTGGTAGAACGATTACTAAATACTAACCCAATTTAGGTATGTTATATAACTTTAATTAATATTTAATAACTATCTATGTAAATTACATTGAAATACCCTTTCGTAATATCAAATATGATACGTATTTGACAGATTTTTTAAAAACAAATTTAAATATAAGTGTTGGGCATTACACTTCATACAATGGAAAGTATGAATGAATGAAGAATACACGGCTACGCAGATGTGAATGATTAGTTGAATGTGTGGAGGGACAGAAATTGATAAAATAACAGTGGTAGAGCCAAGCAGTTCGCCGCATGAATGGGCCGGCTCGACCGGTGAAATACCACGACCTCTCAGAAGACCGACGTAAAGTGGCTCATGCCGCGTTTCGTTCGGTGAGAGAGGTACCCGGAGGCCCACCCCCCTTCCCCGTCCTTTCCTATCCCCTATCCCTTAAAGGTCGGCAACGCAACAGTAACACTATATGTGTTGCTAGTGTCCATGGGCGGCGTTGATTGCTTACCATCAGGTGACACGCCTGCTCGTTTGCCCTCCTATCCCATAAAAAAAAAATACGAAATAAGTGTGGAATTGGAAGCTTGAAAGTTGCGTCAATAATTGAGACTGATAAACCATGTCGCGAGAAGAATGATAGATCTGAATAAGAGAAGAGGAAGACCTAGGGAAATGTAGATGGATTTTGTGATTAGGGAAGGTGTTAGTGTAGAAGAAGAGAATGATATCGAAATATGAAAAAGCAAAACCTATTGTGCCGTACTGCCGACCCTAAATAAACAGGCACACGGCAGGAAAATGAAAAATGATACAGTTTATCGACAAATTAACATTTATCACCATCTACAATTAATAATTATATCGCTGTAAACTATATTCAATATAAAGGACAAGTGAAAAAAATGTTCACAAATTTAAACATTACAAACCCTAACTAGGTAAATAAAATGAAAGTAAAATTTTATAAGCCCAATATTATTGTATGGGTCTCTTCGCATAGCCTCTACGGGAGACGTTCGCCACTCCTGGCCTTAGACTTCTAGTGAAGGGAATTCGGATTAGAAAAAGTTCCTGGACCCTGGCCCTAAATAGTTCTCATAGAATCTCAAAGTTGTTCAAAAATATTTATTCTAATTTATGATTAACATAGACATATTATTTATTAGACATTTATTTATTAAATAAAGTAAAGGACAGCATATAAAAGGAAATAAGTACGTATCACTAATCAAATTGAAAGATATATTTCTATTTTCTAAGTTCTATAGTTCACGTGTAACTGTCAACTTTTAACATTGAGCAGCGAATTTTTTCGATATTATTCACTTAGGGATAAATTAGGGACTTACTGATTTGTCGAGTGACAGCAGGTTCCCTCCTCGAAGCTCTGGTGCTTACAAACTTGTCATAATCTTTACCACTCAAAGGCTTGTATCTATCATCATAATAGTTATCATCACTGTAAAACTTGAAGAACTTCTCCACGTTCTCCTGTTGTGAATATTTCTTGTTTGAAACTAATGACACCGTTCGAATTTCGAATATTTTTTTAGCTAATTCTCCATTCACCTTTCCCAGTTTCACTGTTGAGAACATTATTTTATTTTTTATTTTATGGTCCTATTCTATTTTTAAAAACTTTTCGTTTTTTTTTAAATATTTTTTAAGTTATTTTAAAATTTAAAATTTGATGTGAGCAGGTAGGTACTGTCTCACTTCACCGCCCGCAGTGGAGTAAACAAATCAGTGTACCGCTGTGCTTCAAGATTACGTCAGTTTTAATGGTATGCCTACATACAATTATTGTGATAACCGAGTGAGTAATATTTGTTTGGAGATTAACCAAGTTTGACTGATAAAAATATAACACATTTTAGCTTTTCGTACAAGCACGTTGTCATATTCATCATTACTGTCAATCATTAAACCTCTTTGGCAATATCGGCTAATAAACGCTTTATGATTGTCTATGATTAAGGAAATCTTTGCTAAATTATCACTATTACTAACTCTCGCGATCGTAAGTTTTCAATAGACAATATTCATAACATGTATACTTTTTTATGGGAAACGGAAGCAAACGAGCAAGTGCGTCACATAAACAACAAGTAAGGGAAACAACTAGTACTGCACATGGACACTTGCAATACCGAAGAGATTATAGTTGGGTTGCTGTCTTTTAGGATGAGATAGGGAAGAGATAGGTGAGGGGATGGGATGGACCTCCAACGAGAAAAAAAAATACCGTAATCCAAGATTATGTCTTACGTATTAGGAAAATTCTAAAAATGAATTCAGTAATATTTTATTGAGAAAAAGTCCAATTATTTATAGTGAAACAACGTGAGCAACGTGTGCAATAATTAATTATAATCAGTAAGACATTTAAAGTGTATTATAATTATAAATACAACAGCTTCAACTGTGATTAGATTATGACGAGTTCAAAATGAGAAATGTAACTATATGAAAAAAATACCGTATTTCAAAACAAATAATAAGAAATTGATATCTTTAAGTGTGTTTAACATTTATGAAGATATTTATATAAACATATTTTTCTTTTGCAGATAATACCGCGTATAATTTACTTAATTATCCTCCCTCTCAGAATATCGGCGTAAAGTGGCTCATGCCGCGTTTCACTCGGTGAGAGAGGTATCCGGTGGCCTAACCCTCTCCCTTAACCTTAATAATATTATGTTACCAACATTAAATATAAACTATGTTCTACCCATGGTCTAGTAGTTCTTTACTGCAATTCAGATTGAAGAGGGCACGAGTTCGAATCCAAATTTATTTAATTTGGATTCGAAC
This sequence comes from Euproctis similis, assembly GCA_905147225.2. Lineage (NCBI taxonomy): Eukaryota > Metazoa > Arthropoda > Insecta > Lepidoptera > Erebidae > Euproctis > Euproctis similis. Next base: position 23,559,116 of record LR990106.1, read on the forward strand.
GATCGGCTGGGCGGGGCATTAGGGGCACAAATGCAGCTGCCTACAAAACTAAGGGCATTCACAGAACATAACATAACTTTACGCCTTTTTCTACCCGAAGGTGTAGGCAGTGGCTGTTAAGCCTCTACTCGCCGTTATGTTTACGTCCCAAACGGAATAGGTGGCGAACCTATTGCCATACCGGGCACAAAGTTTTTAGTCAACAATATTTATCACACAAAAGTTTGGAAAAGTCATTGTTGTTGTGCCAGGATTCGAACCTGGAACCCCTCGAACAGTGCTCGACCACTGGACCACCGAGCTATAAGGGCATTCGTTTTAATTATATTAATAGATAGAATCCTTTTTAAAATCATATATATGGCTCATGTAACAGCTAAGTAATGATTACAAAACCGGTTTTCTAAATATTCTTTAAATATTTTTTAAAACGTTACACAAGAAAGGTTCGCCATCTTTCATCACCAGAACCAAAATAATGTTTTGTTTAATTAGCGACACGACGAAATCGTTTTCTTATTAATGTTCGCATTTTCACGCTTTTATAACCTAAGATGTAGGCAGCGGTACATGTCTCACACAATTTATGTGACTGCTTTTTTTGCTAACTGCAACAAAACTGTACGAGACATATAGCCTCGACTCGTCGAATTTACGCGTCGTAAATGGAAGTGGTGGAACCTATTGCCACACACCAGGCACAATGTTGTAAGTCGTCGATATTTATCAGACTTTACTTTCGAAAATAATTCCGTCTAAGCTAGCTTAAGATTCAATCCCATAACTTCTTGATTCAGAGGGGGCCTGCACGACTACTAGACCACTCTATTAACTTTGTAAAGAAATCGAGGTAAGGTAGGATAAGAGGAGTGATGTAATTTCATACATACAATATCATCTCTGAATCTTGCTGAATCTTGGAGTTGATTTATCGCTGCCGGTAGGTGTCGCTGTCACACTTGGGCCCGGAAACAATCTGTAGTTATAATATTAATAAGATATAAAATAGAAAAATATATAATTAAATCACCAACCCACTAGCGGACGTCATAGTTCTTATCAATTGCGGCGTATGCATTTAAGCCGATAAGCTGTCCTGACAGCTATTTACAATCAAAAAAACCTTCAAAAACTACTTTAAAAAAAAAGTAGTTTTTGGTCTGGTCTCTGTTCAAGTTTTTCTTTAATATAAATAAATACATTACTTCACGTCAGATCCCTTGCGGGGTAGGCAGAGAGAACAGAGCGCCTTAAGGCACGACTCTTACGCGCTTCACTTGCTTCTTTGACTTTCATAACTCTTTTGATGTTTAACGCTCCTAACATCAACTTACTCTAGAACTCGTTCTATTTGGTCATGGTAGGTGTGTCGTGGCCGTCCGCGACTCTTACATCCATCTGCTTTACACAGTATATCTGCTTAGTCGACCTTGCATCATCCAATTTTTCTACATGTCCAAATCAAAGGAAATGCCCTTCCTTACTTTTTCACCGACACTCCCTTTCAATCCAACTTCCTTCCTTAGAACATTGTTTTCGATGCGGTCGGTTATTTAATAGATATTGTTAAAAATATATTGAACCTTTCCTATTTGAATTTGCCTAATCTTCACTTTTAACTGCTAATCTGGATCAGATGATTTTTTAAAATATTTACAGTCCCGATATTTCTTGGCTAATAATATCTAGCCCTAAAACTATGTAACTTATATATATCATATGGAATGCTAATATTAGTTTGTCCAATACCTAACTAAGTTCTACACTGACTAAGCAGATATACAAAAGTGAAAGGATATTACAGTCGAGAATGACACATTTCCTACGCACAATTTGCCAGAAAAATTGACGAGCGTGTATTACAAGCGTTATGAAAATAAAACAAGCTAGTGAGTGAGGTGTTGAGGAATATTGCCGTATAGTGTTGTCTGTTCTGTCTGCTTATCCCGAATGTGACTTCAAATTATGTATATACTAGCTAACCCGGCGAACTTTGTTCCGCATCAAAAGTAATAACTGCTGTCCCGCTATGTTAATACTGCAATATCTTCGAAAATATTCGTTTAAATTGCATGCTGTAAAGGGCCAGGATCATCTATATTACATGCATAATCTATTTATGACACTTGATTGGATGAAAATTAATGCTGTAATGTTTAAAATCGCTTCGTAAATAGGCCATTATTTCTCGTATAAAGTAAAAAAATTAAAATTGTCATTGTGGGTTATCCCTAAGAGATAGACATATGCCCTCGCGGACTTTTTTGTAGACCTTTTAAAGGTATATAATAATGTAGTACGTTGTTTTGATTTATCACTTAGGGTTAAGGCAGCGTTTGCGATTAAAGTTCTAAATCTTGAAGATTGACACTTTTTTACTACACTATACATGAATTATAGATCAAAACCACCCCGTTGACGACTTCTAACTATTAAAAAAACCGCATCAAAATCCGTTGACGAATGTTTTAAAAAAGATCCGTTTTCAAGGTCGGTGAGAAATCTACCGAAAGACTCTACGTAAATATTAGTTTCAAAGGCCTTTGTTTTGTCTAACTTTAGTATTACTGTAAATGTTTCTCGCTACGGTGAGCACGACGATCAGCTAAACTAATAAATTAAAATGTTAATTTTAAAAACTTTTTTGTAATAAACACTCAAAATAAGAAGAATAAAATAGATCTAGTTTTTGCAGCATTATATAAAAGCCTTACCTTAATATCGTCACACCCATAACTCGTGAGTGTAGACAGTATTAATTTGTGTCTCTGTATTAGATTACAGTCGTATGTAATAGTCACACATGGAGGTAGTACAGTAGGCTATAGACCTTGACAATGCAATTAGTTAACTCTTTTTTATCTATTATTTCTTATTATAAAATTTTAGATCATTCATCATATGAAAGTAAATTGCTGTGAAAGCGCAGTGTTAGTTACCATACTCCTCCGAAACGGCTTGATCGGTTCACATGGATTTTGCGTTCATATCAGGTAGGTCTGAGAATCGGACAATATCTATCTTTTATCCCCCTAAATGTAAAGGGTAGCACACTCTATTTTTTTAAATTATTTTTTATGTGACACCATGTAAAATTACAGGCGACCCTAAATTTTCACCTTTCTCCCCACCATCAACCCCTATTCTTTATTATTTTAGCAAGACAACATTAGCTGGATCAGTTAATTTAAATATAATATTCTTTGGGAATCAAACCTCATTGCTTTTCTGTACTGATCACAAATGTCATCAACAGGCTCCACCTGCGAGGGCTCGTACATCTTCAGAGCTAGATATGGAGCACCAATACTCACAGCATTCAACATCTAAAATAAAAGGTACAATTATTTCGGATAAATGTCGTAATAAATTGTTGTACCATCTCTTTATTATGATTTGATATTGTAAATGTTATTTTTTACTAAGCAGATATACAGTATTATAGTATAGCTGGAGTCGAAAGACCATCGCTATCGGTAACCAAATTGGCTTTTTATCAGGAAACGTCAGGAGCTGACCAGTTACGAAAGGAGAGAAAGAGTGTGAAGCCTCAAAGCACGGTGACTTATGGCATTCAGTTCTTACTGCCAACCTTGAAGTGAAGTTAAGCTAAATATGTTTTAACACAATATTTCTTCGAATTTACGAGGAGTGAAATTTCATTGCAAAAATATAAAATTCACTTACTACATGTCTGTTCGCCTCTATTTCAGCTAGCTTTTGATTTAAATCATGTTTCAATCCCTGCATCAGCACGAAATCTTTCTCTAATATACCCTGTAACCCTGTAATTTTAATGATTAGGTATTTGTGAAAAATTGTAAGTAGGCTTAGTGGTTGAGCACCCGGCTTCTAAATAACAAATGCTCTATTCGAATGTTGGCTTAATACATAATAAGTATAAATGTAAAAACAAATAAAAATAATAATCACGCATCGTTTCAACCAACAAGAACGCAATAATCGCTCCAATTCAAATAAATCTTCATAACCTGCACTTTGTAGCAACACATCCAGGTCTTCAGGCGGGTGTTCTGCAGTGGAAGGTGAGAGCAGTTGAGGAACTGGAGGTATCGTTCGCCGTTCATAAAACGTTGTACTTTCATCCAATTCTAAAAGTAATTATCAATGACACAATTTGATTACTTCAGTATTTATTTCAAATAACAGATTATAATAACAAACTATACATGTAAAGTATAATATCTTCCATCCTGTAAGTAATGTTCCAAGTATCCTTAAGGTTTCCTCATATTAAAAATGGCGACCCCTAAATTAAGTTCCTTTTGCTACTGACATAGTGTGTACTCTTAAAAACCTACTCACAACATTTTAAGGGAAGGAAAAAAGGATTAATGGATTTAAACTACGACATTCAAGGGATTATGAAATTAAAGTTCGAAAAAACTGTCAGGAAAGAAATTATTCTGAGAGGCGGAGAGGAATACATTTGTTAATCTATTCAAGTCCATCGAATGGTTAAGAAATTTTTAAGGAAACAGATAAAATGAACATGTAAAGAATGAACGAATGAAGAATCAAGAATGAATCTTTATATATACTTTATTGTACACAAAAGAAAAAGATACATGAAAAAAATAACCTTACAATTATTATAGTACAATGGGCGGCCTTATTGCTCTGAGCAATTTCTGCCAGGCAACCTTAGGATGGACAGAAATTAAATTTGGAGTGGGCAGTAAATGTTGCGTACAATATAGAATAATAGAATATTAATAGAATAATACAAAATAAATATTCTGAAGGTTAATTCAGTCATAAACATACTCTCATATATATACATACATACCATTACATACAAATATCTACACATACTTAAATATAATAAATCAATACCTATACACACATTTACATATACGTACATATATTAAATACATACATACACACACTTAAAAACACATACATACATAATACAATAATGAATGACTAATAACTTGACGCGGATGTAGTAGTAGTAATAGTTTTATTGTGATGATTCCAGGTAGTGTTCTTTCACCGTTTTCTTGAACGCCCTTAGGGTCTTAGCACGTCGAATTTCCTCCGGTAGTTCATTCCACAAGTTTACTGCTTTAACGGTAAAGGATTTGGCGTAGAATGTGGTGGCACTTTAAGTCTCAAATTGTGCGATGACCTCAAATTCTGGCAATGAGTGTCATGTAAGTACTGAAAACGTACTTTGAGATAGGAAGGAGTTGAAGGCTCGAACAGTATTTTATATAAAACTGAAAGGATACGAGCATTCCGGCGAAATTGTATTGGTAACCACTTGAGTTGTTTTCGAAATTGTGAAACATGATCATATTTGCGTAAGCCAAATATAAATCTTATGCAAAGATTTTGGAGACGCTCAAGTTTATCTTCAATCTTTAGTTACGAATATAAACATTTACAATAGTAAACTTTATCTTTCGTGATCTTACCGCTCATATTGACGCAGTCAGGGAGGTCCCAAGTAGATGGTCTTCTGGCCCTTAAGTTATCTTCAGGAGGAGACAGCACTTCACCTTGGATTTTACTTATGGCTATAGTACATACGTAGTCACAGCATGTGAACAGAAGTTCAGCGCGATTGTAACGAATGTATTCCCTGAAAATAAGAAAATATAATATCAAATCCATCATAGAATTTGCATACTGTATGAACGTTAATATACCTATTACATAAATTAATGAATCGATATAAAATGGGGCAATTTGGAGTTGTTCAGATTGAATAAAGAGAGTTTAGCAACACTCTCTGATATAACCTCGGGCCACTTTTCACTTGGCGATAATGCATTTCATTGAGACGAATACTAACGTTTCTTCTTCAATTTTATGTTTGTCGAGAATGTCACTCTGATTGAGCTGCAGCATCAGACCGCCGGTGGAGCCGTGGTAGACGGTGGAGGCGCGACGGGACAATGGTAATTCAGTTATTTCAGATGCAGATTCCTCTTGTGTTTTACGAACAGGTCCTGGAATATCCAGAATTATGTTGTATTAGATATCCACTTTTCCTTTACACACTTAAATACATAACTTCACGCCAAATCCCTTGCGGGGTAGGCAGAAAGAGCACAGCGCCATAAAGCACTATTCTTTCACGCCTCACTCGAATCTTTGACTTTCATAACTCTTGTCTTACACGATCGTTTCCTCTCAATTTACCGAATATTATATTTGATCTCTTGGAGTCAGTCAGTCTCTTGCTTGGAGTTTCTATTAACTCACCAACATGTATACCGTACGTGCCGAACTCCACCTTCTTGCCCAGTATGCCCAGGAAAGGGAATTTGATTTTGATACTTTGAAGCAGACATTCCTCGTAGATATCCCAGATATGGACGGTCTATAAACACAATACAATATGGCTATGAAATGGCTGTGTGTTAAGGTCCTGACATCTGTTAAAGTTATGACTTTTTTGTTGTAATATTTGCACATAAAATGCCCTCTCAAAATAATGTCTTAATCACACACCATCATATAAAGTGAGGTTAAGCGCTGACCTGATAAAGTAAAAAACAAAAACTTTCAGGTGAATTATTTCTCATATAAGTGATATTTTATCACACCCATATCACATTTACATTCATGTTTTTTACATACTAAGTATGTTTTTATAACGTCTATCTACCGATTGTATACCTATATACCGATATCATTCACAATAATCTTGAACAGATTTCGTAGTTCTATCAAAATCACGTCATGATAACAATTAATTATTTGAATTATTTCTGAGAAATTGCCATTATGTATCTAATCTATATATATATCTATAAATATAGAGTGCAACAACCTAACAAAATTATAGCGATAGCGTTGTATTTTTCGCACAAATATTATTTGGTTTCAGAATTACAAAAGAAACGTCAATATGTTTTCCCAAAAAATATTTGTCTAATAATCTTATTTATTGACCAAATTTGACCAAGTTGTTCTTAAGGTAGTCTAGAGGTCGAACATCCCACACGTCTTCTTTAACACGGGGTTTAATTCCTTTGCTTAAAACTAGATGGCGCTGTACATGCAAATTGCTATTATTATTACTTCTGTGAAACTTGTTAGAAATATTCACGTCCTCCATTTATTACAGTTTCAATTTGAGAAATCGGAGCGACTAAACAGAGACGTCACTCTAGACTCTAAAAGCGTGTCACAGAACTCTGCTAGAAGAAATGCACTCTAAAATTCTTACTCACACAGTTGCTACAATATGCAACAACAATCTCCTGAGCGGCAACTATAACAATATCAAGTACTGTGCTGCTGGCCGGTGCTGGCAGAGTGGCGAATGCTGACTTGGTACCAGGCTGCCAGAGACGCACAGAGCCATCGCGACCTCCAGCCGCTATCATGTGAAGAGCTGGCACTGAGTGGAAGCAGCTCACACCCTAGAAAATAATTATTCTATTTTTAGAACGATAGATACAGACAAGATCCTCGTTCTAGATACTAGATATTAAAAAAAAAACAATGGTAGAATTAAAATTTTAAGATGGCTACGAAGAAAACAGGAAGAAATAACTCTTTTTGGTTTTTTTATGAGATAGGAGGGCAAACGAGCAGGCGTGTCACCTGATGGTAAGCAACCAAAGCCGCCCATGGACACCAGCAACACATATAGTGTAACTGTTGCGTTGTCGACCTTTAAGGAATAGGGGATAGGAAAGGATGGGGAAGGGGGTGGGCCTCCGAGTACCTCTCTCACCGAATGAAACGCGGCATGAGCCACTTTACGTCGATCTTCTGAGAGGTCGTGGTATTTCACCGGTCGAGCCGGCCTATTCATGCAGCGAACTGCTTGGCTCTACCACTGGCACCAGTTTTTATTAAGTACACTGATTACCTTTAAATCCGCTGTTTAAAAGAAATGGCACTACTTACTCTTAAAACTTTGAAAATGTAATCATCCATCTTCCCCGGTATATGTCGGAGACGTATGCTGGCCATCGCATCATGAGAGCAGGACAACAGCCAAGCTCCACTATATTTGATGCGACGGACACTGCGCGAGTGAACTCGCTTCCAGCTGGTAATGGAGCAGTATGACGTATGAGGTGCACTTGATAACTCCTGGATATTGGAACAGTTATCATTACATAGTTTAAAAAAAAGTCGCTTTCCGCTGTCTGTCCCCTTGTATATTTAGATATTTGAAACTACGAAATGGATTTAGTGATGTTTTTTAATAGATAGAGGGTATCAACGGGGTGGTTTGTATGTTTAATCCATGTATAATGTAGGAAATAAATAATGTAAATTTTCGAGATTTAGCACTTTAATTGTAAACGCTGGGCTTAGGCTTAGGCTTCAGCTAAGCGATAGATCAAAACAATGTATTACATTCTTATACGCCCTCAAAAGGTCTACAAAAAATCCGCGATCTCTTAACCCCCAATGACCAATTTTATTTGTTTCTTATTGCTTCTTAGCTGAAACAAAGTTCGCTGGGTCGACTAGTTACTAATAAACATGTGTAACTTCACGCCTTTAATGTTCTAATGTGTACGGGTAGATTTTTTGTTCCCAATTTAATAGGAAGCAGAGCCCAAATAGGACATAATTTTGTCGATCATAGACATGTATCACACATACCTCCAAATTAATACCTATCCAGATCCTATACCAGATAAATTGCTTATGCAGTTTTGCGGCACAATGAATATATTATAATGTAGGTACCTAATAACCCATAAATAAATAAAAAAGACAGGAGAAGTCGTACGTTGTCCCACAAAACCAATAGAAACTCCAGAAATATAATAATAATATTATTTTAAGATGATCTCATATAAATCCTATTCTAATTTCTTTAAAATACTTTTCTGAGATCCCTGCTTACCATCCAAAAGTAATAATTGATTTGATCTGTCGTATTCATGTGCATGAAATGTATCCTGGGCTGCAAGAATTTCAGTCTTGTGATGTCTCCAAGGTCTGTACCAAACGCTAGCTCTGATGTATCACTCGGCGTCAGTGAAGGAATATAGGTCATGCACTGAAAATATCAAAATAACCAACTAGCTGTTGACTGGAGCTAAAAGAATAATGACAGTTCAGATAAAGTGGCCAGCAGCTGCTGACGAGAGGTTTATGGGTTAGATACCCTACTACAAACATGAACATAGACATTTGTATGGATATTACATAACATAACATAACTTGACGCATTGTTCTACTGTTAAGCCTCGACCTGATGTTTTGTTTACGTCCCAAATGGAATAGGTGACGAACCTATTGTTATTTTTAGTCATCGATATTTATCACACAACTTTCGAAGTTATTTAATTTCAAAAAGTCATTTGTGTGTGCCAGTATTCGAACCCACGACCTCTGGATTCAGAAACTGTGTGCTCGACCACTGGACCACTGATACCATAAATTATATGGATATTGTTCTGTATTGTAAGTGTGCTAAAATTTAGGAGGCAAGGTACGGGTCTGGTCTAGGCTTGGGATACCTCTCGTACCGAACTAAAAATGAGCCCTTTTATTTTGACTATTTGAGATAATTCGTGGTATTTCACCGGTCGAGCCGGCCCATTCAGGAAGCAAACTGTATCATTTTACCACTGTCGTTTTTTTTGCGTTATTGTGGGTTAACGAGCTTAGTAAGTCATAAAAAAACTTACTGTTGGTATGTTTGGTAGTCCCGTTATACAAAACAGCGGTGTATGGGATAGAGTAGCAGCGTCGTATATTGTAAGACTGCGGTCAGAAGCAGATATCACCAAGTATTGTACATCCTGCAACGTAATGAGACCAATATTAAAGCGGTATTGCAGAGGTCCTGGGTTGAAATCCAACTAGTGTGATTCTTGTCACTAGTAAAATTAACAAATAACAGCATTATTTCGACTTTTGTCAGGTGCCTAGCTTAAATACAAATAATAGTCAAAGATTTAATCAGCAGGTTACCTCAAGATTTTTCATTTTTTCATTGACATACATAGCTTCCACAAAGATTTCCCGGTACCCGGAACCTTGTAGAGAGTATAGCCGACAGAAAGACAGCATAGTCTTGGTAAGTACCTAATAATAGCGAATTGCTTCATACTTACGTGTAGAAATATCGCATCGGTTACCCAACGATTTTTCACGCGACTCGGTACGCCAGTTCTGTGGTAAAACATCTGGAACATTGTAAAGAAAACTTCAGCTGCCATTTCCAGTTTTAAATGAAGTGAAAAGCACGTACTAAAAATTTTATTTTATTTATGTGATTGTTATATGTATAAAATTGTTAGTAAACGAAATAAATGACTCACGAAACTGAGGCAATAGGTTCCACCATATAAACGGGAACAAAACATAATGCCGTAATCGACTCTACACCTGCGGGTATTGCTGGTCCGGAGCTATTTACATACCTCATACGTATGCAGGAGTTGGAGATCGCCGCTGTAAATACCGACCCGACCACCTCGCGAGACTGCCACATAGCAGAACGACTCCTCCCGCTCCACGCTAACCAACTTCACTATTACTTCTCTCTGAAAATGTGACATCCCTGTAGAACCTGAATATTACCATTTTAATACGATACACTGATGATATGCAAATGACCCTCACCTTACAGTGTTGTAGTTTCTTCAAGGTCAAGTTAGTGAGTGGTGACCACGCCTCAGCTCTGGAGATAGTATGACGTGCGCCAACAGCTACCAGTCTTGACACCAGCTGACGCCACCACACTCTGCCATTGCTGAACGCGTCGAGGAGTTGGAACAGCTTGTGGGCGTGGACACTGTATTTGTGGTGACCTGGTAATTTAGGATGACCTAGGTTATTATAGATCTACAAAGATTTTAACATTTCATTGGTAAAAAAATTCGAAGATTGTTCAATACCAAATATTTTGTCCAAAGCGGTAACAAATCCCTTTTCATCCAGCCATAAAGTGTCTTCTGGTGGTTGTTCTGACATAGCAAAGTCAATACCTTCCTCGGCGGCAGCTAAACGCATCACTTCTTCTACGCGTCTGGAATATTATTTTGCAAAATAATATGAAGCTTGACAACATATTCTATGGAAAATACGTAAAGCAAAAATAAGCAGCAATTCATTACACAGTTTTGAATTGCGCCATCTAGTGTTTTGTGAAGAATACATTGAGAGCTTTCTCTGTAGATAGATACATAATATTATGAACTTCTTAAAATTATAAAATAAAAGTGCTCACGATCTCGTTTTTTTCGTTAACCACGCTGCAATTAATTAAATAGCCTAAAAATAAACGAGCTTGCCTGTTTATATCTTGGGCCTTGTTTCTTTCCTTGTTCCTCTTAAAGCATCTTCTTAACTTACTGAGGACCGGCGGTGTCAATCTGTTCATCAGCTCGCGGGCCAGGCATTCATCTTCGTCCTCGCTTTATGAAATATTCGATAGTTAATTTAAATTATACGATATGATACAAAAGAAATCATCAGGACCGATGTAATTGCATTTCAGGCACTCATGAAAAAAATTAAAAACAATTTTGTCAAGTAGAACTGTTAAAAGTTAGAGAAATGTATAGTGCATGTAATAGTTTTCGTAACATACATAACATAACTTCACGCCTTTTGTTACCCGAAGGTGTAGGCAGCGGCTGTTAAGCCTCGTCTCGCCGTTATGTTTACGTCCCAAATGGAATAGGTGGCGAACCTATTGCCATACCGGGCACAAAGTTTGTCAGTCATCGATATTTATCACACATAACTTCCGAAATCAATTTCGAAAAGTCATTGGTGTGAGCCAGTGTCTGGAATCGAACCCCGGACCTCTGGATCAGAGGCCGTGCGCTCGCCCACTGCGTCACCGAGACAATTCATGAAAAAAATTAAAAACAATTTTGTCAAGTAGAACTGTTAAAAGTTAGAGAAATGTATAGTGCATGTAATAGTTTTCGTAATTATCTTAATAAACAACTTTTATTAGTCAAACGCATCATTTTATTTACTGTAGTTTAGTTAAGATCATAAGCAACAGTTTTTTTTTATAATAAGATTCATATCCGTCAATTTACACTAAATACTGTAAATTATATTGAACAGTTCACGACATACCACGAAAAACTTAATTCCGATCCACTTCTGAATGAATAACTCCTTTCACTTATTTCTGAAGACTCATCGCTTATGGATATTTGTGATCCGAAAGACATTTTTATTACAACCAAACAATATCCGTAATAAATTCTCCAGAAGCATCAAAAAATGCTTGTGATTGTTTGGTCAATAAAAATAATTTAAGAGTTTCGTATAATGCCATCTATAATATGAAACTTAAAACTCGAAATGTCAATTGCCATCTAGCGATGAGTAGTCACGTTAGCAAAGAAGGTTGAATTTTAGATAGCTATAAGGTTTTTAAGTGATCTAGAGATGGCGGTAGTAGTCTCAACGAAATGAAATTTACTACGATTCATCCGTGCAGCTTAATTACCGCCTCCTATATTCGGTTCTTCGTACAGTTAAAGTCAGCAGCTCCGATTAATGCTGTTTTCAAGCATAACATAATGAAATGTGTTTCATGACTACTTTTTATTAATGAGTATTCTTTATACTCAAGCTTGTTAAGCTCACACGGTTTTAGGTCAGCAAAAAGATAACAATATCGAAATTTTGACAAATCGCTTCTAGAAACAAAACAAAACTGAATAACTATGCCTTTTAAGTGCTTTTTTTACATAGCAATTATTTTATTTTACTACAATTTCAAGTAATGAAAAGAAATCTCAAATTAAAATCGACTTTCTTTTGGTATGACTCAGCTACCATCATCAGTAGATCTTAAGAGTACTTTGATACTTACTTTGATAACGCATTGATAACAGTATACATTATATTTAAAGGTAGTTAATACTAGTACTAGTTACTAGTACTACTACTAGTTAACTTTGTGATCATCTTCAACACTCACAGAGGGAGGCTTTTAAACTTGAAGTCCACTACTCGATCATAATTTTGTGATAAAGTCTCAGTCCAGTCAACTTTTATTCCACCAATGCCAAACAGAAGAAAGCATGTTGCACCCACGGCAAATAAATTGTTTTGAACCTGATGAGGAGCATCTCGGTGTTACCTATCAATCTTGTACACCCCTAATGTAAAAGCCATTGTAGATATACATTATGACGTCATAATAGCGTAGTCGTGTCCGGCTCGTCCCAAAGGAGCCGCGCTCTGAGCGCGCATGTGTGAGTGCGGCTCGGCATTAGGGATGACACGCCGTATAGTTAAATGGGATTGTCATGTAATTTCAGTGCAACATAACTGCAGCTTTGAAGGATTACCTATTGTGAATTGTCATGTTAAATGTTTCTTTGAGAAATATTATTACATGTTCTCATGTCTAAAATTTCTTTACATTTTACTGTAGTGGGTACACTTATATTCTAACAGTGGTTGAGCCACTCTTAGAATATCGACATAGTGTGGTTCATGCCGCGTTTCACTCGGTGAGACAGGTATCTGGAGGTGACAACCTCATCCCATTTTTGACCCTTCCCTGTCTCTTTTTAAACGCTAGCAATGCAACTATAACACTGTTACAGGTGTCCATGGGCGGCGGTAGTTGCTTATCATCAGATGACACGGCTATGCAGACACAGCGTCTTCATAGTAGGTAAGTTATAAATAAGTGTCTTCTCCTCAATTGGAGCTATTTGTCGTCATCATAATTATTCATCATCTCATTGCGATTCCTATGCGAAGAAAAAATCTAATCTAAGGTTTTTTCATGCGCTTAATACCGAACGATGTAGACAGCGGCATTATTTTCTAGTTCAAAATATATAATAAGTATAATAACGTGATGAAATCTATTGCGCTACATAGGGCACATCATCACTGCACATCACAAATAACTTCAGACATTGATGTAACCCAGGATTCAAATCAATCCTCAACTTGCAACGCTTACTTAAAAAGATGGGCTGGCGCTGATGTGTAAAGTGATGTCAATTGCTGGTTATTGAGAGAGCCAGTATGTGGTAAAAATATGCATTTGGTATTTAATTAGATATTCTTTTGGAAATGTTCATGTATTTTTTCTTGGAAAACATATCTATTTCTTTCAAAAATGTATTCTTAGTTCCAACAAGTAGGAGACAGCAAGCAATTAGCACAGTTCTGTCACCTCCCCATTGTTTTATCGTATCTATGTGATGTTTGGGTAGTACCCTACATGGGTATAACGGTAGCCACACCTAAAAGGTTCTACAAATTCTGACAATTGGAGTTTTCCTGTTACTTGATATTACAACAGGAGCAAATTTAGTAATACTGTATGTATTAACGATAAATATATATTTCTTCAAGCTTTTGGTATCCGAAGATGTGGGCAGGGCAGGGCAGGGCAATTATGCCCCGACACGGTGGGGGCGAAGACCGTTGCCATACATCGGGCATAATCTAGTCGATCATCGATATTAATGTCTCTTAACCTCCGAAAAAAATTCTGTTATGATTTAAGAATCTGTTAACCTCTGGGATCTCTGGCTCAGAGAGAGAGTCAGCTGTCTGAGAGTATGCTCTTAATGACTCATTAACATTTATATTTTTTTGATAATTTCTGCTGTCGTTGGGGAAATTAAATTGTGACTATAATTAAAATAAACTGAGAAATTCTATGCACATTGATTATTTATTTTCTCATTAAAATCAGTAAGTTTTATACACCAACCTTACGTAGGTACCTACACAAAGAACATTGTTGATCTACAAACCGACCTTCACTAGAGGTGTATGTCGTATTTACACAATACGTACATTGAGTGGAACATTTGCGGCTTTTAGCGGCTCTCGACAACCTCACGGTATAACACTTAGAACAAATAAAAAGCTATTTGTGTTGTGTTGAAATCGGAGCACTGCACTTAGACGTGTTGTGTGGAACAAAACCGAGATATTATAACTTTAGTTTACTGCTCGCCCCACAACGGGCCAGCATTTTCCTAAGAATATCTCATCGTATGAAATAAACTAGCGTTATTTTCCAGAACTTTACTCTTTTTTATGGAATGAAAGCGGGTCACCTGGTGTTAGTCAACTACCGCCGCCCTTGTACACCTGTAGCAATGATAGTGTTACTATTGCTTTGCCGGTCTGTATGGGAGTGGGTTGGGAAGGGATGGGGAGGGGTTGTAGGCCTGTGTGTGGCTACCTCTCACACCGAACGAAACGAGAGACCTGTGCCACTTTACTTCGATATCTGACAAGTCGTGGTGTTGCACCGGTCGAGCCGCGCAGCTCATTGGTGTATATAATTAAATATTTACCTTTTAATGAAACAAAACGTATATTACGCTCGAAGTAGTAATCACACGAAAAGGAATAAATACTTGAAATAGTCTTGAAAATTAAATTCAAAATTTATAACCACCGGTCGAGCCGACCCATTTATGCAGAGAATTGTGAGGCCCTACCTTTGCTATTATATATTTTTTTTAATTATGTTAAGTATTTGTTAGTGTGCCGAGTTTCTTGCTCTACACCTCACTCGCTTCTTTGACTTCCATGACTCTTGCCATACACGCTCATCAGTGTTTAAGGCTCCTATAGATATCACCTAGATCGTAGACGTACGGGAGTTACGGACATAGCCCGTAAAGTTAGCACGCTGAAGTGATCGCTCCAAGAACCGACGAACAATGGGGCAAGAAGGTTTAAGAGTGGCGACCACGGACTGGACTGCGCAGCGTAGGCCGTCCCCCCACTAGGTAGACCGACGACCTAGTGAGAACCGCTGGGAGTCGTTGGATGCTAGCGGCACAGGACCGGGAGTTATGGCGTGCTAAGGAGGAGGCCTACATTCAGCAGTGGACGGATCTAGGCTGATGATGATAGATATTTAAGCGTAGATAATCCTGCATCATACGTTCTTTCTACACGTACATTCTCCATTGGACTTCAAAAAACAAACAACTTACACATTTGTTTTGTAACCCGTCAGTCTGCATATTGCATTGACCTCATTTTGACCGGGTTTACCCTATTTTCATGCACAATCTGCCATACCCAGCTCTTTTTTCCATAAATTAGCGTTGGGATCAGTATCGTATTATGAATAGCTAACTGGCCTTTTCTGTTAATATTCTTTGTGCCCAGGAATCCTTCCCAGACGGCGCTGTGTGTATCGCTGGTGTTTTAAATAAAAAATAAAATCCTAAATGTCATGAGGATCGAGTTAAAATGTCCTCACTACCATTTACTTATTCATAACAGTTTTTATCGCCGCATGCGGGGGGAGAAAGAGAAGAAGGAAATGTTGTTGGAACATTCCCTCGTAGAGCGCAATTTGCTCGTGTATAGCTTACGATAGCTTATTAGCAATAAACAAAAACTGGGGGTTCGGCTCCAGCGCTGAACTTCTTGCACACTCTCGGTTATAAGCGAACAGCGAATATTTTATTATAGAACAACATCAGCATGCGGCAAAGGAGTCAGTTATACACCTTCACGCTTCTGATGCCTGGAAGTGCAGGCAGTGCAACCTTCTGACATTTTTTTTATGGGATAGGAGGGCAAACGAGCAGGCGTGTCACCTGATGGTAAGCAACCAACGCCACCCATGGACACCACCAACACATATAGTGTTACTGTTGCGTTACCGACCTTTAAAGGATAGGGGATAGGAAAGGATGGGGAAGGGGGGTGGGCCTCCGGGTACCTCTCTCACCGAACGAAACGCGGCATGAGCCACTTCACGTCGGTCTTCTGAGAGGTCGTGGTATTTCACCGGTCGAGCCGGCCCATTCATGCAGCGAACTGCTTGGCTCTACCACTCCGGAAAACATCCAGGACATCCAACGAAATTGCGCTTGCTGAATAAGTCAACCAAGAAACTAAATGTTTTGATTAAAGTTATTTTAATGTAGTTAGATTATTTGATGTCTAAATGGCCGATCTGGTAGAGTGATTTACTTTTGAACCGAGAAATCTCGGGATCGAATCCTGGCTCCCACCAATGATTATACTATGAATGATAACCACATTGTGCCTGGTTTATGGTAATAGGTTCTGCCACCAATTAATTTAGGTTTTCAGTTTTACGAGTCAAAGTGTTGCCTACACCTTCGGGTATTAAAAGCGAGTAGATATCTTAATGTAAATCTGTCTCACCGTACGCTACATCCGCTGTATTACACCAGCACCGATAAATCACTAAGGTTAAAACATCATTAATATTAAATCACAGGGTAGTGATTTATTAGTATGGGGGGCGACGGGGGGCGCTGAGGGCGCTAGAGGGCGCGCGCGACGCTAATCTCGGTCTCGCCATTGACTTCCTTCATCTGCCAACACTTTCATATGCATGCTAAATTATTGTTATTTGTTTAATATTTATTATATTTGAAGTTGTTCAATAAAACCATAAACTACATTTAGAATCTAAACGACCTAATTTTTTAAGTGTCTTCTGAAAGACAGGAGACATGAGTTAGGAGAGTTGTTCGCCATTTTCTTGAATGTCCTAGTTCATGAGTTGTATTAGGTATTATATTCACCTCTTCCTTCTTACACCTCAAGGGACTTATGGCATGAAGGTATATTATTTTTGTGTAATGATTCATTTGAAGTCAATCGCCAAAAAGTGCTCTTTGCAAGCGTTGAATTGTGGGTAACCATTGCATTTGTCATTTGTAAACGCTATTTCTAATATTGGGCCCAGTATTTCCAAAGTTCATGACTAATAAAGTTATTAAAATGATAAGATTGTTTTGAATCGATGGATTTTTTTGTAGAGATCTAAGGTTTTTTTTAATCAAATTCAGCGAAGGTCGGTTTAAGATATTTATTTATTCATTCGGAGGCTAGAAAGGGGTAATTTGCTCCAAAATGACTTAGTTATAACCGAGATAGACCATAGATACATATAGTATCTACGGAAGAGCTAGTAGATATATAGAGTCAGGAAAATATTATGCGGGCGCAGCGTGACGTGTGAACACAATCGGCGTGCGCTGTTCATTTACGTATATACAGCATGTTCCATTTTATGGCAGGCAATAGGCAAATTGCGTAGTAGTTGTATGGCAATGGTTTCCGCAACTTATTCCATTTGGCACCTATACAATTTGGCGAGTCCAGGCTTAACAGCCGCTGCCTTCGAGTAGAAAGAAACTTTTAAATAATCTAACTTAATCTGCATATTACTATGTACTGAAAAGATTATTCAATAATATACAAAATCCTTTATAAATGCAGATCTTTATTCGTCGACGGTAGTAATAAAACGTACACGTGTAATTCACCCCAGATATTAATCAACATTGACCAATTATTGTGGCAACATATTGCAAAATTAAATTATGTGTTGTCACCCCTTATGCTTTAAATGTATTGGAAACCTTATGAATAAATTAGAAGATTAATCTTATTATATTTCCACGTGACTTTGAAAGGGCAAACGGGCAAGTGGGTCACCCGATTGTAAGTAACTTCTCACCGCCCATGAACACCGTGGTGCATTGCCATCCTCTAAGGGAGGCTTGCCTCACCGATCGAAACACGGCACGAGCCACTTCTCGCTGGTATTCCGAGAGATCGTGGTATTTCAGCGGTCTAGCTGGCCCATTCATGCAGCGAACTGCGAGACTCTACCACTGTAAAAAGTAAGTTAAAAGTAGTTATACATCCTTTAAAATAACATCTTTGAAAATTGTAATAGCGGGGCAAACAAGCAGGCGTGTCAACCGATCGTAAGCAACAAACGCCATCCATGGACACCTGAACACAGATAGTGTTGCAGTTACGTTGCCGGTCTTATAGTGGAATATGGAAGGGGTCGGAAGTGGAATAGGGAAGGATAGAGGATGGTCCTCCAGATACCTCTGTCACAGAGCAAAACGCGGCATGAGCCATTTTATGTCGATATTCTGGGAGGTCATGGCATTTCACTGGTCAAGCCGACTTATTCATGCAGCGAACTGGTTGGATCTACCACAGCTAAAACGCCTGATGATTTTTATACTTTGATCTTTATTCTTTGATAGATCTTTTCTATTAAACCTCATAATTTCATCTTTCGGTATTTTGAAAATTAAAGTACATCATCATCATCATCATCATCACAAGCCTGTTGCAGTCCACTGCTGGACGTAGGCCTCTCCCAACTTGCGCCACAACATCCGATTCTAGCTCCCCCTGTCCCACCGTTACCACGACCATTGGCCGGGAATAGTGGGACCACCGGGAACTGGAGGCCGTTGGATTTGCGCTTTTGTCATGGAGGGTTTTTGCCCATAGTCTCCACAGACGTGTTGGAGTCCGCAGGGGTGAACCTTTTAAAGATAGGGACGCTGCTGCCCGCCCCTTCTAAGAACATTTAGGTTGACCCTTTATTTTGGAATGGTTATCCCGCCATTCTTCGGTGTTATGCTGTGTTAGCTTGTCAGCCATATGTTTTTCTTTCGCTCCCGGCTGACTGAGAGTAGGATTTGAAAATTAAAGAGAGTATTTGAAATTTTGAAAATAATCTATTTTATATTTCTCTTTCGGTGTCTCTTCCACACTTCTTTACAGTTGTAATCACTCAGTTCGCACCATGAATGGGCCTGCTCGACCAATGAAATACCACAATCTCTCAGAATGCCCACTACACACCCGATCCCATCTTTGATGGCTGCCAAGGCAAGGTGTTGCAGGTCTCCTTGGGGTGCGCTAGTCTGATTTATCCCATCTCTCCCTAAATGACCAATCCTGGCTCACACCAATGTCTTTTCGATATTCTTTCGAATGTTATGATAGAATAGGCGTGAAATTAAAGAATGTTATGTTTTTATCTGTCTATGATTTAAGTGGAATTATACATAGATCAAAAACTATAACTTGAAGTGTAGCATCCTGTATAAAACTTTGTAATTCACATACAATTTTGACGTTTACCTGCTAATTGATGTATCAGCTCGGTGCTACCGCGCTTGAGCCGCTTCCGGCGCCCTCTGGCCGTACGGGAGAGAACCTCAGTCTCCCCACACGCGTGGGAGGTCGGTACGCACTCCAAGTCCTTAACACAATGCAATAAGGTTCATTTTACTCACCACAAATACATTTATTACACTATTCTGCTTTTTGTTTTATGTATTTACAAAGTGTTTTCGGGTGTTCGTTTACGAGCTGGATTCTCACGTTTATGATTTGCTAGGCAATAGGTAATACCTACCAGCTCTAGCCTGATAGTAAGCTATTAGTAGCTCACTGCCAGGCTAGAGCTGGTAGGTATCTTACCTGTTTCTCACCACCCATGTTTTTCTGCAACATCGAGAAGGTCACAGTTACGTTGCAAATCGTTAATATGGCTGGGGGATAGCGCCAGGAGAAGAATAAGGACGGAAGTGTTTGACCTTCCGGATCCCTCTCTTATCGAAAGAAACGCGATATTTACGTCGATTTTCTGAGAGATATTATTTCACTAGTCGTGCCATTATATAACTCGATTCGACTAAAAATAAATGACCAAAACGTTCAATATACTTACGCACTGTTTACTTACGCTTTATTATATATAGCGTGAAGGTTATAATTATCTCCCAAGTATAAAAAACGAACAAACGTGTCACCTGGTGGCGAAAGACTAACCCCGCCCATAGACATTGGCAATACCAAGAGTTTCACAATTACAAATCAGTTCTTCAGCGTTAAATAGGCAAGGGAGGGGAAACGAATGAACCACTTCTATTTTATCAGTCTGTTTTGTGACAAGTCGTGGTATTACACCGGGCGAGCCAGCCCATTCGTGCAGCTGACTGTTTGTCTCCATGACTTACTTAGCAAAATACCAACATATTAAACATACGGAACAATCAATTGTAGAAGGACAATACAACTTGTGTCTAGATCGCAGTGGGACAGTACTCGTACGTCTGTCTTGTAGTACATTGATTAATGACAATCAAATGTGGCCCGCATAGACACGGAAGGCAAAGCATGTATAAATAGATACAGCTATACCTGTAACTTCAGCCCTGAATAACACAACATCAAGAACAACTTTACGGGGGCTAGCAGAAAGAACGCAGTCCTGTAAGACAAGAATCTTACACACTACTGGCTTCTTTGATTTTAATAACTCTTGTCAAGCACGCTTTAAGGATTCGACCGCTTCCCCCTCTTACTGGGCTCTTGTGTACTTCTGTTTATGTACCACGTCAATATAATAAAATAACATAGAGCTATCGACTAGTTTATAAATATGCCAAATCTGCGACTAATAATCAATATCTTAAACACAATACACACAGCGCCCTCTAGTTCCAAGCTAAGCAACTAAATGCTTGTGTTATAGGTACTAGATAACGAATATTAATACATATTTACTTTTCTTTTGTAAATACATACTTATAATACATAAAAAAACACCCAGACGCCACACAAATATTCATGGCTGTCACAAATATTTGTGCTCAGATGGGATCGAACCCCCGACCTCATTGCTGCAGCCGGTAGTCTTACCAATGCGCCACGAGGCCCGTAAGAAGATAAAAATTTCCGTTTCCTTTCCAGGAAAGCAAATATCTTATAGCTAATAAGAGATAGACTCTAGATATACTTTTAATTATATAAAATTTTATAGAAATCTGTTTTATAGCTATAAGAAACCGGTGTTAGGAAATACCTTGTCTTTGAGCAAACCTGAAAGTATATATGAGATAGAGGCATTAGACCTCCACACGTCCGATGCACAATTTTGTAGTATCACAACAGAAACTGGCCGAACCTATTGCCATATATAGGGCGCACTTTAGTCACTTATCATATATCCGATACCTAAACATAGCTTATTTATAGATTAAAACAACTTTCAGGATTATTGCTTATTTTTATTTATTTCCCGACGTTTTGAACTCTTTACAGAGATCATTTTCACGAGTGATGAACAAAAAGATGGTAGTTGTTTAAAAGCTATTTTCATTGATACAGAGAGCACCCATTTTTTGGAAATAAAAAATCTAAAAGTTGATGTTAAAAATATGATTTTTACTATTGGTAACCCACATCAGACCATGAAACAAAAAAATAAATATTTATTTATAAGATGTATTCACTAAAGAAACTCTAAAGTAATAAAATCTTCACTAAAGTAAAGATCCTTTGTTGTATGATTTAATAGGTAACAGTTGTTATTTTTTAATTATTAGATAATTATCTTATTTTTCTAAGTTAGTTGAAATCGCGAAAGTCTGAGAAATAAATACATAGTTTATTTTCTTAGCCAGAATCAATTCGAACACGAGTCTTCTGAAGTAGCAACGTAGTTCGGTGCCTCAATGGACCGGCCCGATGGGTGAAATACCACGAACTCACAGACTATTGACTTAAGGTGGCTCATGCCGCGTTTCGCTTGGTGAGAGGGGTACGTGGAGGCCCAACCCCTTCCGCTTTCCCCTTCTCATCCCACTTTCGGCAACTTCCCTATTCCATTTTAAAGGCCGGTAATGTAACTGTAACACTATGTGTGTTGCGGGTGTCTATGGGCGGAGTAAGTGTAAGCAACTAACTGATGGTAAGGTAAGGTAATACGACTGCTCATTTGCCTCCCTATCCCATAAAAAGTTTGAATCCCTTATTACAGAACATAGCTTCACGCCTTTTACTACCCGAAGGTGTAGGCAACGGCCCAAATGGAATAGGTGGCGAACCTGTTGCCATACCCGACACAAAGTTTTCAGTCATCGATATTTATTTATCACACATAACTTCCGAAAATAGTTTCGAAAAGTTATTTGTGTGAGCCAGGATTTGAACCCTCGAGTGTTCGACCACTGCACCACCGAGATTTAAGAATCCCTTAGTAATTGAAAGATATGGGCTGGCACTACCCTTTAGATTGGTATCACACGAAATAAAAAACCACTAGACAAGTATATATATATGATATTTACACAAAGAACGTTTTAAAATGGACGATATTAAATTTTTCCTGTATATTTTTTAATCCCGCCGGTTCCCTGGTGTAGAGTCCTCGTGACGCTGGAGAGCTACTTGGCTGTCTCGAGTTCTGTCTACCCGCTGTCGCTATGGTGAAACGCACTGAAATATTGTACACTTGAAAACATACGGTGGCATAATTTGTACCCAATTGTTCTAATATTATTACAAAAAAGTAGGTGTAAAAAGAAAGAGCATGATTCGATGATTCGGACATGTGCAGAGAATGTACGACGAAACGCAGCATGAGCCACTTTACGTCGATCTTCCGAGAGGTCATAGTATTTTACCAGTCGAGCTGGCCCATTCATGCAGCGAACTGCAACACTCTACCACTGTAAAGGTGATGTCAGAAGCCTTAAAAACCGACGAGCGTGTTGAACTATGAAAGTCGAAGAAGCGAGAGAGGTGTGTCAGAATCGTGCGTTATGGCGCTCTATTCTCTCTGCCTACCCCACCAGGGACTTGGCGTGAATTTGTGTTTATGTTGGAAAAAGGTTACCTGTCTGTCCTCGTTGAAATATACTAATAGGTATGCCTACTTAAGTAGTAGTAGTAAGTATGCGATATTACTACAAATTCAAGGATTCGATTTTTATTGCAGAATCATTAATTAGCGATTTAAAAACATAATATAACTTCTAAATAAAGTAACTCAATAGTTCTAAATAGTGGAACAAAAAGAAAAATCTTTTATATTATTAGTTTTATTGAAATCTTTTAAATCCAATTTCATTCGTATTTTCACAAAGTCAAAAACATTTGCTTTTAAAAGTCTTCACAGACACCTAAGAATAGTCAAATTCTTTTGCGATACACTGATAAAATAAAATACTAAGTATTCCATTTCAGAATGCAGATATTGTATCTAAACTTTAAATAATGCTCATACCATAAGCTTGAATTAAATAAAAAAATAAACAATACCTAAGTTTTTTATGAATCGCTATGTTTTCACAGTACTCGCGTACGGCGTATTAATTTATCCGGTCTAGAGGCGGCGGCCATCTTGTTGCGACATCGGAATACCTACTCCAGAGAAATTCAACTTCACATTTCAAACGTTATTATTGAAGACTATTTATTTAATATATGTATATCTATACAATTACAAACAGACAATCAATTATTGTAAATAACAGCCTTATGATCTTTCGAACAGTCTAGATGTCCGAGGTCCTGAAATAAAATTTCCAAAAAATATTTAAGATTAATAGTTTTTGGCAAAAGATACCTATATATTGTCATAAACTCCACTCTAACGCCTATTCCAGAAAAATATCACACAGCACATCAAAGCATAATTTCCCCTCTTTACACATTCAGGTTTTATTGAGGTACAGAACTTCATGCTATATCCCTAGCGGGGTTAAGGCAGAGAGAATAGAGCGCCATAAGGCACGATTCTTCACGCGCGTCGATTTTTAAGGCTCCTAACATCACCTTCCTCCAGAACACTTTCTATTTGGTCATGGAATGAGTGTCTTGGCTGTCCTCGACTACAACATCCATCCGCTTTTGCATTGTATATCTGCTTGGTCAATAATGCATCATCCATTCTTTCTACATGTCTGCACCATCGGAGCATGCCTTTTCTTACTTTTATACGGACACTCTCTTTCAATCCAACTTTTTTCCTTAGAACCTTGTTTTCTACGTGGTCAGCGAGAATCACTCCAGTACGAAAACCTACAGTACAGTACAGTGTCTACTTTTTTCCACATCTTCCGAGGAGAAGATATATTTAATAGGTGTACTAAATATACTACCAGAGCCAGATACCTAAATTGTAGACTAATTCTTTGATTTTACCTGATGTTATCGTTCACTATAATTTTCCCATCAAACGTCAAACTTAATTAAAATAAACATGACATTGACTAGAATAAAAGTAAAATAAAAATTAATAATGTCATGTACACATTGCGCTTTATTTGACTGTGAGGGTACAGGCAGGTCGCCACGTGCCCGCCACGTTAATCTTTTAATAGTTGTAATATCTATTTATTGTTGCAGCGCGTGTTCGCGAGGTCATTATCGCGATGGGGCGTCCGCTGTCACCGCCCGCCCTAACCTTACGCCCTGTGCAAACCTGCTAGTCATTATGTAAACTGAGGTAATATTCAATAATATATTGTTTAAATTGTAAATAGTAATACGTTTCGTGTGAAAAGTGTCGGTGTAAAAGTAAGAAAGGGTATGCTCCGTTGGTTCGGACATGTACAAAGAATGGATGATGCAAGATTGACTAAGCAGATATACAATGCTAAAGCGGATGGATTTAGGAGTCGAGGACGGCCAAGACCACATTCCATGACCAAATAGAACGTGTCCTGGTGGAAGGTGATGTTAAGAGCCTCAAAAATCGAAGCGAGTGAATGAAAAGAGTTATGAAAGTCAAGACCAGTCTAATTGCCATATCGAATCGTGTAACACCACTGCCTAACTTTTTCTTTTTAAAGCGCGAAAGTAAAAATAAATGAAATACAGGCGACAATTTGAGTTAATTGAATAATTTATCGAAAGAATTATCTAAAGCCCGAGGCGGTTGGTGGGGGTCCACGTTCTGACGTGGACCCTGTAGCAGTAAATATACTTCTGTCAGTGACATTAGCTGTAATTTTGTTGATTAATTGTTAAGTACTATTATATGAACCCTACTTATAGTAAAAGAGGCAGTTTGTTTCCTTGTTTGTACTTCGCTAAATTGGAACGTATAGGTTCGAAATGCATTTTTTTTTCATTATGTATCTACCTTTATGTTACCAGTTTGTTAAATATTCTTTAGGCATCATCACGCTACTACCTAAAACGAGTGGAGCAGTAATAATAAACTCTACAAAACCTTTAGCAATTTAGGTATATTTTGTAAAAATTTGCTTAAAGTTAAAATTTTCTATGCCATTATTTATTGTTACACTAGAAGTGAATGAAGATAGGATAGAATAGAATCTAGGATATTTTTTTATAACTCTTTACATTCGCAAAGTAAATATTATTATCATATAACACACATACATATATTTATACATGCAAATTGTATATACTGTACTTATTTGTACTAATCTATGTCCAAAAAAAAGACTAAACATCAAAACTTTTATTAAATTGGCATCGCTCAGTCAATTGTCGAGATGTATCTTGACAGGTAGATGAACACTTCACCTTCAAACATGATATATATATATTCAAACCGTTTGTAGTTAGCGGGCGTCGCGCAGAATGCAATATAAAATACTGTACGTCAAATGAAATCATTTCAACTGCGATGAGCTCTGATTAAATGTTCTCGTGAGAAATTCTAGCGTGAAAATGTACAACTATACAGGTATATTACAGAAGAACAACTTTATTTATCTCATGTGCATTGTATGAATTTAAAATCGCTTATTTCAATATGAACCACAGCATAATTTATTCATAAAAATAGCCTAAAAATGAAAATGAATCATTTTGTGAATTAGTTTATAAGTGACAGAATGTACCTTGCCTAAACTAAGTATAAATAGATACAAATAGACGGGAAGTCGATCAGAGAAAGCTATATCTAACAATAATTTAGAGGCAAATTTAATTCGTAAAATGCTTGCGATCAAAGCAATTATTTCTAACTATCCATATTTTAAATCAAAAGAGTATTTTGAGTGCTAACCTAAAGTTCTATAAACTCAGTCAAAAAGCTACTCAGTTCATATCAGGAATTGTTTATGAGATACAATTCCTACCCGTAGTATGATATCAATAAAATAACAAATAGTTTGTTAATACATTATTACATTACATATGCATTCACAAGAAACTTGTGTTCCTAAAATTTCGTATTTTTCTGAGTATCTGAACTACTTACATGTTTCTGTAAATTGACAACGGCAACAGTAACAAACCATGAACTAAAACCAACATAATAATACTTTTCAAATATCAAATTCAAGCAACAAAATAGACTCTGTTGTTCATTAAATAAGGTTCCCAACACAATCGTGGTAGCTACATATTTGTATTGGCTCTGTTGGTCAAATGTATATCAGCCCCTCGCCAATAAACATCAATCAACTGAGTATTAAATGCACCTTTACTCTCTGATATTGTGGTTTGTTCCTATTTGAACTACGATTTTTATCTATTGTCTAGGTACAGGTAGAATCATTTAAAATAATAGTCATACTTTTTCAAAATTTTAAACCCACTAAAACTATCTTTTCTTCTATCTTTTTCCATGTAGCGGTTTGCCCATAACAAAGTTAGAATGACACTATCTCAAACTGGTGTTAAAAATAAATTTCACATTTTATGAATATATAAAAAAAAATATTAATAAAAATAAACAAAAAACTTTTCACTAACAAAACAAGCTAATAAAAAAATCTAATTGCAAAATCTTCCTGCAGTCGCATATTATTGTAACTTATAATTATTATCAAAGTAATTATTATTTTATTCTTACCTATAAACTTATATTCATATTATAGCTACTAGCTGACCCGACGAACTTTGCTCCGAATCAAAAGTATTTTTACAGCGTTTGCAATTAAAGTACTAAATCTCGAAAGTTATCACTTGTTCTTTAAAACATTATACAAACCACCCCGTTCACACCCTCTATCAACTGAAAAAAACCGCATCCAAGTCAGTCGCGTGGTTTCATAGATATAAGAATATAAGTGGACAGAGAGTGGAAAGCGACTTAGTTTCATACTATGTAATGATTGTGCAAAACTCATAGTCCCAATAGGAGTGGATCCCTACGTGCGCAGGAGTCGCGTGTATCACCTGGCCACGTCATAAAGCACGCGTCGCCACGTGCTGACGTCATCGCACCTCGCCCCCTCCCTCCTCGACCTTTGTATCTAGCATAATCTATTGTATCTATATTATATGTAATCAAAATGGGCCGTCATCCCTTATTAGACATTACACGCTGCACAGCAAACAGACAGATATTTATTTAAAAATAGTTGAATCGCCGAACTTCGGTCTGCAACAAAAGTAAATGTCAGATTTATCACTTTTTCTCTATTACGCCATAAATGAATTATAGATAAAAACCACTCCGCTGACACCCTCCATCTATTAACAAACCGCATCAAAATCCATTGAGTAGTTTCAAAGATATAAGAATATAAGGGACAGACAGCGGAAAGCAGAGGATAATTTAAGGGATGGTTATGTCATGTCAAACTAGGGTTCATGATTTCTCGACCTATTCAATATCTCGACTCTCGAGAATTCTCGAGACTAATTTCTCGGATATTCTCGGGTTGTCGAGAAATTTAAATTTACTAACGTTTTCTCATATTATTGGGTTCCAATAACATCAACAATTGAGTGGTTTCCCTTTCAAACAAAAGTATCACACGTATCGTATCTTCACGCCTTTTTCTACCCGAAGATGTAGGCAGCGGCAGTTCAGCCTCGATTTACTGAATCGCTTTGTTACGTCCCAAATGGTGGCGAACTTTTTGCCCTACAACGGACACAAAGTTGTCAGTCATCGATATTTATCTCACATCATAACTTCCGAAAAAACTTCCGACAAATTATTCGTGAGTCCGGAATCAAACCCAAGACTTCTGAACCGGGAGCGGGGCACTTGAACACTGGACCACGAAGATTTACATATAATAAAATTAAAATGTCTAAAAGTTGTTTTAATCAATGAGTGAGATTCGCGAAAGTCTTAGAAATAAATTAAAATGTCTGTTTATAATATTGAAACAAGTGCTTTCTACTACATTCATATGACTATATACACGGTAAATCCACCAAAATATTATTATATATTTTTTTTATTTTTTTTGTCTATCTGTCTGTTTGTTCCGGGTAATCTCTGAAATGACTGGTCCAAACTTGACGGGACATTTATTAGCAGTAATACTTATTCTTTATTAATTCATTGCTTCCGAGGTGAAACAAACTTCTCCGGGTCAGCTAGTATTGAAATAAGATAAGACACAATTTTAATGACAGCACAATTATCTCTGGTTATTTAGAAAACAAAACCACTAAACACTTATAAACACAAATAATTTCCAATAAACAAGAAAGATAACGTGAAATAAAATGATAATATTTTAAATGCACGTATTTATTGAAAAATGATAATATGAGTAATATTATTATAATTTCTCGAGTTCTCGAATTTTCCCTAAGTTGATTTCCTTGGAACAAATCCCAATGATTTCTCGATTGAATTCTCGACCCGAGAGTTCCCGGGAATGAACCGTATGTGAAACCTACTACAAGGTTTGTGGTGGGGGTTGTAGTGTCAATTTATTACGTACCGACTACTCTTGAAGTATAATGTTCTACTCCCATCAGGTTTTGCAAAATTCGAGCAAATTTCAAAACACACAAAGCTTAAATTCCATTTTATTCTGTAGTGGTCACGCAGTTCGCTGCATTATTGGGCCGTCTCGAGCGGTCAACTATCATGATCTCTCAGAATAACGACATAAAGTGGTTCATGCGTTTCGCACGGTGAGACAGGGATCAGAAGGCCCAATCCCTTTTCCTCTGCCCTTCACATCCCACTTCCGACCATCAAAATGGCATAGAGAAAGCCCAATCCATGAAATATAAGTGAAAATGATGTCAGGAGCCTTAAAAATAGACGAGCGAGTATGAAAGGAGTAATGAAATTTGAAGAAGCGAGGATGTGTCTAATTACTCTGTTCTCTCTGGACACACGGATAGCTACTATCTAGGAACCTTCAAGAATGTCGGCAACGTTGATGTGATGCCCTTGGTGTTGTTGTAGATGTCTTTGGGCTGCGGTAGTCGGTTTCCATCAGACGTCCCGCAAATTCGTTTACCCCTACCTACTATAAAAAAGACTATATTTCAAAGAACTGTGTAGATATACCTATACAGATTATTATGTTTAAAACCAGTAGTAATTGTTAAGAAGATTATTTATCCAAGCATTCCCTGAATAATATATTTACAGTTTCAACCAAAAAAACGGTAGACTATTAATATATCCGCCCGACATACATTATTACACAAAACTAACTAAATCCTAACAAAGCCGTTACGTCATCATAAAAAACAAGTGAGCGAGCGAATTTTTTTCTTCGCCGCCATGTTTCGCGCAAAGCCATTTTGTAAATCACAAGTTAATACAGTTTGAATTATGTCGGGTTGAGGGTAGTTAGTGGCAGTTTGTATTCGGCCCGGACGCCCCGGATCAGACCTTATTGCCAGGGTTTAGGGCGAAATTTGTACGACAACGATTTGTGATCATTCCAAAAGCTTCGGGAGATTTTCATTTGGATTGACATCAATATGGAATTTAAACAAAATAACTTTCTGTGGATTAGCTCCTCTGGCTTAGCGGTTCAGCAGTCCACTTCTGAATTAAAACGGCTTTTCGAAAGCCACAAATTATGCCTGATATTTGCCAAATGGATACATAAGTATGTAGGTAAGTATAATCATGATTATAGATAATAACTGCTAGAACTATAGTTACGTTGGGTGTTAAGGGCTATAAAATATAAAGATTTGTTTGATTGTCTATGACTTTTCAAAAGTTATAATATTAACAAGTAAAATTTTGATGACCGAATCTTAAAAACAACATGTTTGACACATGTGGTTAATTCATTTTGTTAATTCATCAATGTTCGCAACCGTTCATACATAAGATCTACAAAACTGTATTCTGAGCTATTAGCCTGTTTGGCTATAGAGAGAAGTGTTAAAATAATAATAATAATATTTCAGATATATTAAATTAATATCAAATGACATAACTGAACCGTTAGCGGTGCCAAATATCGCGGCGTAGATAGTGGTGTGCCACACAAAGAGTACCAGTAGTAAGTCTCAGCGCGGTGGATATCTCTCTAACAAATAACAATATATACAGTCCCGAGGGAACGGGAACAGGGCTTAGCTCTTACGCCGACAGATGAACAGGGATGTGCTGTTTACTAAAATATCGATAATATTTATTTATACGTTCTAGATGAGCTAATGGTTCTGTATTGGTTTACCCTTGATCAGCAAAACAAGCATTGTACGTAAATTTTAGAAAACTAAAATAATAATAATTATTATTTTTCTTTTTCTGGGATAGGAGGTCAAACTAGCAAGCGTATCACCTGATGGTAAGTGACCAGCACCGCCCATGGACCGACCTTTAAGGGAGGAGGATAGAAAAGGATGGGGAAGGCCCACCCCGCCTCCAGGTACCTCTCTCACCGAACTAAATGCAACATTAGCCACTTTACGTCGATCTTATGAGAGGTCGTGGTATTTCACCGATCGAGCCGGCCCATTCATACAGCGAACTGCTTGACTCTACCACTGTTAAATTATATACACTTGTAATTTTTGTATGTTTGTATTTTTGTATGTAATGTTAGTATGTATTAAAATATAAATATGTAAATACATGCAAATGTTCAAACTTAATGTGCCCAAATGAAACCGAAAAAAAACATCGATAAACTTGAAATGAATAAAGCACAACACTATCGGGTAAAGTTAACGCGGCCAGAGCGGTTTAATGCGGAAGAAATATTCTTTGTGATATGAAATATTTCGTTGCTCATTTGAGCTCACGCTTTAAATATTATCGTCCGCTTTTGCTACTTTTAATTTAGAAACGTAACTTTACCTACTTCTTCGAATAGTACCTTTTATATAAATAGGTACACTCTATATATTATCGAACTGAGGTAGGTATATTTAATTTAGAACTATATATTATTCATTAAACTAATTATAATACTGAATATTTAAATTTAAAATTTATGAAAACTTATTATTATTTGTAAGTTTTAAGCCTAGGCCCATACATGAAGGCCAATGCAGTGTTAATCATGCCTCTACAAGCTGGATTAATTTTCTAGTCTCAAACATATAGAGGTGGTAAATCCTATTGCACTCGGACACATGAAATTCACCGAAATTTATCGCATATAACCCCCGAAAAGTTATCGGTTTTAGGCAGGACTCTAACCGGGGACCTTTGAACTGTAAGCCGACTGTTATGGCTCACACACATATGTCGGCCAAAAAAAGATGATCGACACAATTCTACCAATATCCGACTGATTTCATTCGAATAACTGTAAAGTATATAGTAGTTTAATAATTTCATCCATCTCTCGTTGCCTTCCATAAGTAATGAAAATCAATGAAACATTTTCAAAATGTTTTGCTCACGAACTGTCAAGTGAGATAAAAAAGTAACACATCGAAACTGGTCGCTACTATTTTAATCCCCGGACAACAAATGTCAGCATAACTGATGAGCGCCACAGTGAAATGGGGGACATCTGCCATTTTTGTGCACGACACTGTACAACCCGGCGCGACGCAAGTGAACGAGCCGAGCTAAAAACCGTGTAATTTTTGTAACAATGAAAGCGTTAAATGGGGTGCGGTGTGTGAGATACGGTGACTAGCCAAAAAAATGGGATTCATTTTTGATAGCTACCCTTTTAGATACTGTAAAGCTTATAAATTCTAAGATATAGCTGTAAATGGGGTAGTCAACTTGATAGTCCATGATGATTTTATTGTTATATTTAACTTTAATATCCGCTAATTTAACTATCCGTCAATTTCTCTTTAAATTAATTTTCCTATAACTTCGAGTATTAAATGTTCATTTTCTTCAATCCTTTGAAGAGTTATGAGAAACATCACAAAGAAAATCTTTATTTGATGAGTATTATCATTATATTCGATTTAAATTTGAAATGCGCATATATAGCATACTTCCTACTTCAGTAATTAATTTACCCTTTACCCTTCTTGATCTTGTATAACTTTATGTTTCTTTCAAGCTGCGTCGCCCGTTTTACGAGTTCACCCATAGTTTGAGGTTATTCTCCATATAGGTATATATTGTTCAACATTTTGTCCCGAAGTGTATCATAACATCGGACAAGTTAAGGCGGGTGCGTATTAACTTATAATAAACTACCCGCGATTTCGCTGTTATCATGCGTTACACCCCTATAATCTTGTACGTCTCAACACGATTAGTAGACTTTGCAAAAATAAATCTTATTTTTATTGCATTAAAGCTTATCTTTGTAGTTCGAAAGAGATGTATATTGCAAAAACGCCAAGATTTTTGTAAATATTTTACTTTTTATTTAACACACTTTGTTTTAAGGTTGTAATTACAATGAACTGTGAATGGTAGTTACGTTGTTTTGTAAGGCTGCGTATAAGCATATCCGATATTAAGCCAGGGGTGTATTTTTTATTAAAAATCATCGCTTATCTCTCCCCCGTAAATGGGGTTTGGGCAGTTTTATTGTTTGTTTGCATAAGTTTTGTAATAATGTGGTATTTTTAATACAGATTTTAGAGATTATTGAGTAAGGAAGATTTCAGCTTACCCTATTTGATTTTTGGAAGTCATTTGTACTGTTAGCTTAGGAAATCTTTTTAAAAATAACATCTGAATCTGAATATCGACGTAAAGTGGCACATGTCGCGTTTTTTTTCAGTAAAAGAGGTGTCTGGAAGCCCACCCCCCTTCCCCCTACCTACCTATCCCACTCCCCTATGAGGGTAAGGCAACTGTAATACTATTTATACTGCAGTTGTCCATGGGCGGCGCTAGTTGCTTACGATCAGGTGAGCAGCAGGATAATTTTATTTTAATAACTTTAGTAATTTTTGAGACCTTTAGGGTACTAATTCCGACGGACTTTTACATCAGCAATACCTACCTAATACCTATATAGAATAATTTTGTATTTATGTATAAAGGGTAAAGTTGCTCAAGACGTACCCCTATGGGTATTTCGATGTAATATTTAATGCAATGGAAATAAATTAAAATCTTGTAAATGTGCTGAAATTTTATTTAATTTACTATTTATTAACAATCATATAAACTTACATACATACACACATAACTTCACGCCAAATCCCTTGCAGGGCAGGCAGAGAGAAAGGAACTTACTTTATTCATATAAACTTAAATATATTTAATTCAAATATCTATTTAAACGTACGATTTAGGCACCTAGTCTCTTAATTCATACCACATATTTTTTTTATGGGATAGGAGGGCATACGAGTAGGCGTGTCACCTGATGGTAAGCAACCAACGCTACCCATGGACACCAGCAACACATATAGTGTTACTGTTGCGTTGCCGACCTTTAAGTGATAAGGGATAGGAAAGGATGGGGAAGGGGGGTGGGCCTCCGGGTACCTCTCTCACCGAACGAAACGCGGCATGAGCCACTTTACATCGGTCTTCTGAGAGGTCGTGGTATTTCACCGGTCGAGCCGGCCCATTCGTGCAGCGAACTGCTTGGCTCTACCACTGTTAAAACCTATACCTATACCTAATCTTAGTCGTTCTTAGGAAAGAAATGATAGTAAACATATTAAAAACCACAAAGAAAAATTCGTAATCATTCAGAGATCATATGAACCACTAAAAACGTTTTAAGGAATATGAGGACAAACGAGCAACCAGGTCACCTGATGGTAATCAACTACCGCCACCCATGGACACCTGCAACACAGATAGTGTTACCGTTGCGTTGCCGACCTTTAAGAAAGGAGGATCATTTACATGGTTCTGAGATCGAGGATCGAGGATCGTCTCGTTGCTGGTGCTTGCACACCATCAATGACTTCATGCCGAACAAGTCGTCTTGGTACCTTCATGTTGCTCGACGCGGATTGTGTAGTTTGTGTGTTGGAATTTGTTCACTTATTTTGGACTAGAGAGTTGCATAGAACTTCTCGGTATCCTGTAGGTCGTTGATTTCAATTTGGTTAGGTCTTAACTGTTGTGGTCGAGTTATATGGCTGCTACACCTATTATGCACGAGGCTACTGTTATATTTTCAGCTATACTAATATTATTGTTATGTATTTCACATAGTTTAAAAAGAGTACTTGGCACATGAGTTTCTTGTCCGATTTTTCTTATGTTAGCCCCTACACTCGGAATCAGGCCGCTCGTGGCGACTGCGTCCATGTTTTCTTGTTCCACGAAGGCACTTTCCTCAAGTGCTTCCGTTTAAGTATTTCATTTTAAATTATCGGTTAAGCTATCTGCTTCTTAATCAAGAAGTCACGGGTTCGTATCCTGGCTCACACGACTTTTCAAAATTATTTTAGGAAGTTATGTGTGATAAAAATCGATGACTTAAAAACTTTATTTTTTTATACTTTATCGTACACAAAGACAGAATTACAGAATGATATAAATTCATAAGGAATGTATGTACAAAGGCGAGCTTAACTCACTATTGAGTTTTCTACCAGCAAACCCTTTAAGTGATAGAGGAGATAGTTTTCTAGGTAACTAAGTGCACAACAATCAACGAGAAATTAAAACATACATAATACTCGCCTGAAAGGGTGAGAAGAAAAAATCAAATAAAAAAGAAAAACTATTGTTTATAAATTCATATAATATATACATATATATTACATTCACACAAATACACGTATACATACATACCAATAAGACATATATACATATAAATAAACATACATATTTCCGATTAATCTTTAGAGAAAAAAATCCTTTGTTTTCTTCTTAAAGACGTCCAGAGAAGAAGAATTTCTTACAGAATGCGGTAGGGAATTCCATAGGCGAATTGCACGAGCAGTAAATGAAGAATCGTAACAGCTGGAGGTGTGAGCAGGGGCACGAAGAAGGAGAGAAGACGAAGTACGACAGGGTTTGTTTATGGAAACGAGGTATTCAAAGCGCTCACGTAGGTAAGAAGGTGAATTGGGATTGTGAAGAATGGAACAGGAAATTGAGGAAATGGGATTCTCGACGCTGACGAAATGGTAGCCATTTTAGTTGAGAGCGAAGCTCAGAGACATGGTCATATTTCCGAAGACCATAGATGAATCGTATACCCAAGTTCTGAAGGCGTTCGAGCTTATTTAGATGTTCCTACTTAGCATCAAGAAATGCAACATCGGCATAATCAAGGATAGGGAGTAGAAGAGACTGCGCAAGAGTAACTTTAGTATGAAATGGTAGGAATTTTTGAAGACGTTTGAGAGACTGAAAGGTGCCAAACATCTTCCTGCTTACCTCTGCAATGTGAACATCCCAGGAAAGATTACAGTCTAGGTGAATACCGAGGTTCTTAGCACTTTTTGATAAAGTGATAGGCACAGAGTCATACGTTATAGGAGGAAGAATATTAGTATCCACTCTATTAAGCATGTATCTTCCGCCGATAATAAGTGCTTGTGATTTAGATGCGTTGGCGAGTAGTCCAAAAGATTTGGCCCATGGCAAACTTTGTGCCCGGTATGATAATAGGTTCGCCACCTATTCCGTTTAGGAAGTAAACATGGCGGCGAGATGAGGCTTAACAGCCGCTGCCTACACCTTCGGGTAGAAAAAGGCCTGAAGTTATGTTATGTCATTAGCTAAATTTTGTAATTGTTGACTATTTTCAAGTATCCGTGAAGATCTATGAAAATAAAGCTTCTTTGACTTTGACTTGACTTAGGGTCCCGTACGCAACAAGACACCTCGTAGTTATCTTCTTCGCAATGAGTACATATATTACAAAAACTATTAGAAAATTTTAGTTGGTTGTGATAATGGATACTATAATATATCGATATTAATTGCACGATCAACATACTAAATAACCGTATTTGAAAAAGTAGTAAGATCTGTGGCTTTTTTTTCGTCTAGTTACTTAAATAAGTTATAACTATTAACAGCGTGGAGGCAAATTTTCAGGTCAACAAAATTGTTTTGTGATTTATTCAGCTTTAAATTACTAATAAAGAATAACTAAGCAGATATATCATATACCTATAGATACAGTGCAGATAGGATAAGATCTACTTTTATTTACCAAATAGGGCACATCATATCAAAAGGTGACGTCAGCAGCCATACAGACTGACAAGGTTAAATTGTACCTATGACTAGGGTTATGAACTTATGGCGCTCAATTCCCTCTGCTTACTCCGAAAGGGACTTAATATTATGATGTTGTTATCATAAAGTTATATTTTTTTAACCATCATCATCATCAGCCTATTGCAGTCCACTGCTGGACATAGGCCTCTCCCAATGTGCGCCACAACATCCGATTCTCTGCCTTCCGCATCCAGTCTTTACCAGCATCCTTTCTGAGGTCGTCTGACCATCGGGCTGGTGGGCGTCCTACGCTACGTTTACCAAGACGCGGTCTCCACTCTATAACCTTCTTACTCCATCTACCATCGGTCCTTCGGCAGATATGACCAGCCCATTGCCACTTCAGAGCTTATTCTACGAGCTATGTCGGTTACTCCGGTTCTCTGTCGGATAAACTCGTTTCTGAGTTTATCTTTCAGAGATACTCCGAGCATAGCTCGCTCCATAGCTCGCTGAGCGACTTTAAATTTGTGGACTAGCCCCACGGTGAGTGTCCACGTTTCGGCACCATAGGTCATCATCGGTAAGACGCACTGGTCAAAGACTTTGGTCTTCAGACATTGCGGTATAGGCGAGCTGAAGACTCGACGCAGTTTACCGAATGAAAAAAACCGAAAACCCAGCTGAACCCTCCTTTCGGCCTCCTTCTCGAAGTTTCGTCTACCCAACTGGATAATTTGGCCTAGGTAGACGTATTTGTTTACGACTTCGAGAACTGACCCTTCGACGCTTATCGGTCCGGGCACGACATGTTCATTGAACATGACCTTGGTCTTGTCCAAGTTCATGCCCAAACCGACACGCGGGAGAACTCTTCTAGGCTGCGCAGCATTCCGCTTAACTGTTCCAGCGACTCTGCTATTACAACGATGTCGTCGGCAAACCGAAGATGCGAGATGTACTCACCATTCACGTTGATACCCTGTCCAGCCCAATCCAGGGTCTTGAAGACGTCCTCCAGAACGTTGGTGAAGAGCTTGGGAGATATGACATCTCCCTGTCTTACACCTCGATTCAGCTCGATAGAGTTCGTCACCTGGTCCTGTATCTGGATAGCCATCGTGGCGGTGTCATACAAGCATCTCAACACCTCGATATAACGCCAGTCAATCCGACATCGCTGCAATGCATCCAGAACTGCCCAAGTTTCGATGGAGTCGAAGGCTTTTTCGTAATCCACGAATGCCATACACAGCGGCTGATTGTACTATTCGGTCTTCTGTACAATCTGCCGAGCAGTATGGATGTGGTCCACGGTATTAAATCCTTTTTGAAACCCAGCCTGCTCCGGAGGCTGGAATTCGTCGAGTCTTGAAGCGAGACGATTCGTGACGACCCTCGAGAACAACTGGAAGATTTGGCTCAGGAGTGAGATGGGTCTGTAATTATTCAGTAGGGTCTTATCGTCTTTTTTGAAGAACAGCACCACCGCACTCCTGCTCCAAGCCTGTGGTGTTATACCCTGGTGTATGACCTATTTTTTTAACCATTAGTTCTTAATTTTTTGAAGCGGCGCTGATCCCAGTCAGTCAGAAGAGTCACCAGAAAGTTCTTCTCAGCTGTTTCGCCTCGCTCGATTAATGATGAAATCAATAACACTCACTCACTCCAATACGAGTTTTTCATAGACGCTATTGTCGGAACTGTGACCAAATATATACCAGTTGCTCCAAACTTCTAATAAAACTGAAAACTGGAAAGTAGGTGTTTTCGAGTGACTGCACCGTCATTTGATATAAACAAAAAAACAGTAATATCTTGAAGCTCCTAATAGATTCAAGTTTTATTTTTTGTTTAATTTCACGCTTTTAAACCCGTTAGTCTCGTTTGAAGTCCCGATGGTTCAATGGACGAGCACCCCGCTTCTAAATCTAGAGGTCGCGGGTTCAATCCTGGCTCACACCAATGACTTTTCTAAATTAATTTCGAAAGATAAGTGTGATGAATATCGAAGACTGAAAACTTTGTGCCCGGTATGGTAATAGGTTCGCCACCTATTCCATTAGGGACGTAAACATAACGGCCAGTCGAGGCTTTACAGCCACTGCTTACACCTTCGGGTAGAAAAAGGTGTGAAGTTAATTTATTTTATACCACTCAGATCCCATCGTATCCTATCGCACAAAGGCCATTTATTACAAGTAACTTCGGTAAAATCATTGTTGTAAGCCAGGATTCGAACCCGAGACATCTTGATTCCCGAAGTCGAATGGTCAAGGTCAGTGGGAAGACGCAATACAAGAGACTACCTATTAAAATTAAGTAAACGTCCCAACTGATCCCGTCCTAGACACCTTACTTACAGGTGAAGGTACGTATGACAGTAAACCGTCTCTATCTCT
The DNA here is from genome assembly GCA_905147225.2 of Euproctis similis. Classification (NCBI taxonomy): domain Eukaryota; kingdom Metazoa; phylum Arthropoda; class Insecta; order Lepidoptera; family Erebidae; genus Euproctis; species Euproctis similis. The sequence continues at coordinate 23,598,281 of LR990106.1, forward strand.
AATGAAGCTCCATCCCCTACCCGCTAAGCTAAACTAATTGCATTAGTTTTAAATAAAGGTTCATCTCTCTAGCAGTTAAGTGGCGCTAAGTGAAAACTTAAGTGTTTGTTTAATCTATCAGCATTAGGTTTATACAAAATGTTTGCTAGACATTTGCTAATCTGTTTAAAATTATTTAACTAACATATGGTTGTAAGAACTTAGTTTTTACAGTTTGGAAACCGGAAGAAAAAATTGCTTTCTGGCTCATTTTCATTCGTTTCCTACATAAATATGTACATAGTAATCAAAGTACAAAACTTAAATGCAAGATAGAGTTGGTTAGATTCTCTGAATGTTCTGAAAAGATTAGTCAGCAATGCAATTAGGTCTGATGACCCCGAGCACCAGCACCAGCTCTTCAGTTGAACTTCAGGTGAAAAAATGAACATTTGTTATCGTAGTAATTCCAGTAAATAAAGTCCCTCTCCTATGTCATAAGTTCTCCTTAAGACGAATCACATACCCAAAAGTATAATCTGGCTTTGCCTTCGATTAATCTTAAACTAAATATTTAAAAAAGAAATACATAATAATATATGAAACATAAATAGTAGGTAGGTTCTTTAAATTTGGGTACCGAAATAGATATAGATACCTACATTAAATAAAAATGCCGCCGAGGAATTACAAAAAAAAGAGATAATATAAAAGCGGACCGTTCCAATTCCGTCAAGTGTCCATTCTCCCGCATTCCTTATTCAACAACGTCCGAAAATTAAAGGCGCTTTTACAAGAAATCGCACTCAGACAGCGACGTTTTCGAACGCAACCCAACTGAAATATTTCCAGCGGATCTCATTCGAGTACTCTTATTTACCTCCGAACAACACAACTATAGAGACTTATATCACGAACACACTGCCTGAATTTGTTTTTTCCATTACAAAAGAACGGAACGCCCTGCGTTTGCTATAGCAATAATATTTCAATATCGTGACGTGGGTGCCAACCCTACACGCTGTCAAAGTGATTTCCCTGAATTCTGATTGGTCAACACGCCGCACCGAGCTAACGTTCGATATTCGAAATACGTGTGCGACAAAGACAGTAGAACTATTTCTTCATTATTATCGCCCGAGATAGATAGAGACAGAAATAGTTATGTCGGCGAATGAATATTGTATGAATACGAAAGGTCCGTATCAATAATACGTGCACGAATGAAATAATAGATTATTCGTTTGTTCAAATCGAACGTAAACAAAATGTAAGCATCCATTACTGATGCAAGCTTCGGAGATGAAAGGGAAGATTATGAATTGAGCTTACGATAGAGAGGGACAGATATATTTCTTGTTGTGTACCGTTTAGAGCAGGGCCTGCAACAATGTGAGCGCTATCTGTTTTTGTACCAGTCGACGGCAGGTTTCCACATTAAGCGATCATTTTAAGGGCGAACCAATCAAACTGCAAATTTATACAAATTGATACTAAACGGGTTATATTAATTTTATAACAAAAATTAAGTGTGTAAATAAGTTTGAACGGAGTAGTAATTAAAACTAATTGGGTTTAATATAGCGCTAATTATTTTGTATTAAAGCGGCTTTTCGCTGGATTCTCGTCCTTTTTGACATTTCGCGGGTGTGTCGTCGGTTTTTTAAATTTACAATTGTGGCCAAAGGAAAGTGGACTAGTGATCCTGCAGTAGTAGGTACCCTACAGTGAACTGTTTTAATTTGGACTAAGGTGCTTTAATTGTGTTCGGGGTTTGTGTGAAGTCAAAAGTCGATGGTTTGTGGACTAGTGGTGGGAAGGATGTCGATATAGGGGGCGGCCAGGGTTGGCCTCTAGAGGCCATGCTCAATAATCTTACTGCAACAGCTTTAGGAGGTAAGTTCCTTATTACCTTTTAAAGTAGGTATAGATTCTGAGACAAGCTTAAGATTTGCCTTATTTTTTTCAGCTATGTAATCCATAGCTGGCAGGAGCTTAATTCAGGGAGAGATGACAACGAGTTTAAATATCGAATAATCCAGAAGGAAGAATATTGTTAGGAAAACTCAGTTTTAGAAGCTCTTTTAAAATATCATTAAAAGAGCTTCTAAAACTGAGTTTTCGTAACAATATTAAAAAGCCGAATTCTCTTGAGCAAACTCAGTCAACTTATATTTATAAATACCTAACCTACACAATAGATTGTAAAATATTTATATCACCAATACGCATGTACTCTATATCCATTATATCCATTATTTTGTTCATCCTGGAGTGACAACCCTAACAATATATATTATATTGCCCGGAAAGTTTCCGGACAATATAATATATATGCCGGAAATGTTTCTTTAAACGTGCAAATAAGGGTTTACGTACAATTTTTCTACAATCTTGTACAGTTTTATTTATTTAATAAAGTTCTGTATTACATACAACTGATATTTGATGTATAAAGCGGTCCTACGATCAATAAAGAATCGTATAAAATTTCCAAATTGTTGTCAATTTTATTCTTAATGGCATTTTGTAGACAATAATGCTCTGCCATCTCATGTCAGAGTTATCGTAAAAAGGCATCGAAGGATTTTGCCCTGATGCGGTCTTTCTTATCATGACTTTCATTATCCTATTGTAACTGCAATCTGAGTTCTAGTTTGGAAGTCTGAAGTTCGAATAGTTCAAATGCTCACAGACAATGACTTTTCGGAAGTCAAGTGTAATAAATATTGATGACTATTGATAGCTATTGATAACATTGTGCCAAATAACAATAGATTTCGCTAGATACTATTTATTGCATTTCAAATTATAAAATGAATTCCGCATATCGAGGTACAATATAATTAAATAATAACAATTAAGTATTGTTATTATTTAATTATATTAAGTCGGGTATGACCTGTAGAAGTGTACTAACCAGTTAAGTACAATTCTTTCAACCTTTGAATAGCTAGTCAAATGTTAGAAGATTTTTTGTCGATGAAACTTTTAAATGTAAACTTTATAAGTTTTCAGTGTGTCCACAAAAAACCAACGCGATATAATCTTTTAATGGTAGGTAATAGAAACACCGTTTATTTTCGGAACTAAACCTAGGAAAATAAAATTGAGGAAGGAATTCCTCTATCTCCTCAATTTTATTTTCCTTGTTTCTAGTTTGACGCCTGCCTAATAGGTATGTACATATATTTTTTGTGTTTGTAAAGTAAGTACACTAAAGCAATAATAGTTAAAGCCTTTTCCTGACATAATACCCTAAGATATAGAGTTTCAGGATACAAATATTCCCGTTGCATAGCTTCTTGTTTTTGGGTTAGATTCTGGTTTTCGTTACGGAGATCTCTACCTGATTTAGAAACTTATTGCTACTAGAATAGAAGGAGCATATTTTATACCAGAGGGCAGCGGCAGTTACACTTCGACTCTTTAGATCCGAATTTTTGATCCCAAGTGGCAAAAGCTGGTGAAACCTATTGTCATACCCACATCGGGCACTATTTTATATGTCGTTGATGTTAATCGGACATAACTTCTAAAAAGTCTTGGATGTGAGCCAGGATGCGAACTTAAAACTTCAGAAGTGAGGTGATCGACCCTCAGACTACAACTAAGTTATTAAATCAATTCAAGACAATGTTGTTCGAATTTGAATAATGTGTTCATTTTATTATCATGACATAATTCTCTGTACATTTGGATAGGCAACAAACATCTCAACCAATCTTCGTTGATCGTGGAAGTTGGATTACGTTCGGCAAAATCACATAAATAAATCAAATTTGTAATAAGTGTAATTAAATTTGTTATGTTCATTTAATTTATATCAAAACAGATTAGATTAGCGAAAATTCTGAAAAATATTTCGTACCTACCAACATTATCTAAATAAACTTTCAAACACAACAAAAAATATATCTGTGTACCTATGTAGGTATACTCTTTCTAGGTGCCTATTTATACTCACTACGTGACTACTACTAAAAAAAATATTTTATTTATTATAAACTAAAATAAAAATTCACATAAGTATACAATATGCTCAAGTTCATTTTCTTTGTAAAATTTTTAAAGATCAATAAAAAATCAAAATCATCAATAAGAAATTAAAATCAATAAATCTAGTAGCCACTGAAGAAGTCCTAACCCTCCCTCTGGCGCAGTGAACCATTTAAATAACCAATAAAATTTAAAATAAACTAAACCAAATATAATTTGAAAACAAAAAATACACTGTAGGTATTACTTACAACCTATCCTACGTAACCGTTTCTAGTTAAATTCACAATAAAACCGTTTGGTATGGTATTGCTGCCATTCTGTTTTACGGCTTTCGATTCCATTAAGGCGTGTTTATGACACCGCCTTAATCCTATAAGCCCGGCAGCCTGAGGCGTTAAGACTTGCCCGCCTTTTCGCACAACCCCAACACGACAAAGACATTCTCATGGCAAGGGATATAAAAGAGAATTACTTGGCATTGTTATTGAAAAACATTGATAATTGTAGCTATATTGTTTGAAAATTTACTTAAATTTTAAACGTAGTTTGATGCATAAAAAATTGTCAATGTTTTAAACAATCAGTAGGTATATAGACTTCGTTTTCAAATGGTTCATTACTCTATATCTTATGAGAAATCATGATATCATCATTACATAGTATAAAACAAAGTCGCTTTCCGCTGTCTGTCCCCTTAAATAGTTAGAACTTTAAAACTACGCATCGGATTTTGATGCAGTTTTCTTTAATAGATAGAGGGTGTCAACAGGGTGGTTTCTATCTATAATTCATGTATGATATAGTAAATAAAAAGTGATAAATTAAAAATTTACTTAATTTTTACTTTTGTTGCGGAACAATGTTCGCCGGGCCAACTAGTAGTTGATAAATATGGATGACTGACCCGTTGTGCCCGAAGCATGAAAATAAACTTTGCCTGGGAGCGTGAAGTTGCAAATGAAAATCAATATAGCAACGATTTCATTTTACATAATCGGTTCGAATCAATTGCGTACAAATTTAACGCATGTAGCTATCAAATCCATGACCCAATCAAAAGTGCTATTTATTTTTTAACGAATTCAAAGTACATATTGTCAGTCCAATTCAATTAGGACAGCTTATCAAAACAAAACAAAAATACAAAATAAACCAAAACAAACAAAACAAGACAAAACCCGACGGCTCGCAACGTGAATGACGTTTCACAGTCTGATGAGAAATTGGGAAAAATGAACTTGTTGACTTGGTGATTCTTCAAACTAAATAATAAGTACCTAAATAAGGCAATATTATTGCCTTAAATTATAATTTTTGTATTCAGCAAGGACAAACAGATATATAAACAGACGAAAAAAGTAATCTTTGCATTTTTCTACTATCCCCTAATCTTTCTTTTAATATACAGACTCCTATATTAGGAGTACCTGATATAGGAGTTTACTAGGTATATATAGTACTAGGTATACCTAGTAGTCTCTAGTAGTAGTATACTCTAGTAGTAGTCTATACTATTGTTTGTTAGTCATCGATAAACTCTGAAAGTAGTAATCACTTTAATACTCTCATGTCTTGCATTACTCTCAAATATGTAGATACATCCCGTGTTACGTTAAAATTATGTGTACAAAGATTCATCTTAATAGATCGACATCAGTATCAGCTTTTCACGGTGGAGAGTATTCTGACTATTTCACCTTTCTTACACTCTAGAATTGTTTATCGGAGTAGTATCAGTTTCTAGTCCGGTTCTTCTCATGACCGCTCCTGCACGTGTTTTCTGCTTCCATAGAAGTTCACCAAGCCTAAGTTAATCTGTAATTTCAATTCAATAACTAATTTTATTTGATGTGTTTCCAAAGAATCATGTTTTGAACTATATGTTTTGAACTTATGTTTCTACTATATTGTAAATAGAGATGCCAGATATTATTGCTTAGATTAGCATGATTGGCACACGGTTCGCTTGTAAACCGTGGCCTACTGAGTTGTTACTGGGTTGTTTAACACCAGAGACCTCCACACTCGTGGCCAATCCTTTGGCAACCTTCATCGCCTCTGTAAGAAGTTGTCTATAGTCTTTGGAAAGGATTAAATACATAAAAATTTCAGCCACTTTAATCCTCATCCTCATCACTAATACCTACATAATTAGAACCCATACTCGCTCGCAGGACATACTATCAGAAAATTGTGTTATAATCTAGTGGTTTTCTCTTATAAGAATAAGACAAATCGCTACTATTAAACATATCTTTATTCAATAAATACAAATTATAATTATTTTTTTTAATATACATTTAAATAAAACTAGCAGACCGCTCGAACTTCGTACCGCTATATTGTACGTAGCTTCCCGCCTCACGGTGTTACTCGCGTACAAACAAAATGTCGATGACGACGATGATTACATATAGCCTGTTACTCAGTGATAATGTAGCTTTCTAATGAAAAAAGAAATATAAAAATCTGTCCAGTACTTTTTGAGTTTATTCGTTACATACAAAAATACAAATGTTTCCTCCTTATTTTTTTTTTATGGGATGCAAATGGCAAACGAGGAGGCGTGTCACCTGATGGTAAGCAACCAACGCCGCCCATGGACACCAGCAACACATACAGTGTTACTGTTGCGCTGCCGACCTTTAAGGGATAGGGGATAGGAAAGGATGGGGAAGGGGGGTGGGCCTCCGGGTACCTCTCTCACCGAACGAAACGCGGCATGAGCCACTTTACGTCGGTCTTCTGAGAGGTCGTGGTATTTCACCGGTCGAGCCGGCCCATTCATGCAGCGAACTGCTTGGCTCTACCACTGTCGAAACTTATAATATTAGTGTAGATAAAAATGATTAAATATGATATTAATACTATTAAATATATTAAAATAAGCGGAGACCCACCGGCAGATACGGCAGTTAGAAAGGAACTATGCGTGCTGCGTCCAGGATTACCGACTTTTGCATCTCTCCCTCGAGCCAGCTACTTAACGCTAACCCGAGTCTCTTAAGATGTTGGTTGAGACTAAGTTTAATTAATATCCTACTTAATATTCCTTGTATGGTACAGTTCACAAAGAGTCGTGCGGTGATGAGAGCAAGGCGCACGAGATCAAGCCCAGCTTAGATCGCCCGCACCATGCGCTCGGAGCGCGTCTGCACATCGCGCACAACATACGGGCTGAACACTTGCAAGGTAACTATCTACTCACTGCCACAGTTCCTAATGTACCTATATTCTTAGGTAACTAGGCAAATGTTATTCTGATACAAGAATGTGTAAAAGTAAGATATACAATGTAAAAGTAGTTGGATGTGGGGTCGAGGACGGCCAAGACACACATTCCAAGACCAAATAGATCGTGTTCTGGAGGAAGGTGATGTTAGGAGCCTCAAAAATCGACGCGCGTGCATGACAAGATTTATGAAAGTCATCGAAGCGAATGAGGCTTGTAAGAAGCGTGCCTTATGGCGCTCTGCTCCCTCTGCCTACCCCGCAGGGGAATTGGCGTGAAGTATGTATGTATGAATTTGAGAGATTCATTGTGAGATTTCAAGAAAATCGCCAGTTATCCGGTAAAAGTAAATTTTATAGGTACAATTGAACGAATTGGAAAGACATTTCCAACACGCTGTATCTAAATATCTTCCTTAGAAAAAAGATGGCTATGATAAGGCATCGTAACAAACATTCACTTTTTCTATTACTACTAAAGTTTTATCATTAATTAAGTAAGCCTATTGATTTAGTTCCTGCTCCAATTTGTGAGGATTATTAAATAGTTTGTTTTAGGACCAAAACTCAATATAATGTATTATCTACTATAGTATTAATGCACAATCGCTTATGGACTGCTTATTAAAACAACTTTTATGGATTATATCGCGTTTATTTAGGACTTATTTTCTAATAATATATCTCTCTTACACTTTGTTTAGTGAAAATCTTAGTTCCGTCGTCATTGTACATTTTTAATTTCTATTTGGGAACTCATATTTTAGAGTTCTCACATTTTTATTCTTCCTAGTGTTATATGTTAAATAAAGTTATTTTAATAACGTAAACATATATATTTAAATTAGATGATCAGTTGAGGGGAGAAAAACCTAGTAATAGATATCATTGCAGGTGGCATCCACCAACAGCATAGCGGAGGGCATATGTCCACGGTGCCCGTCAGCATGTCCTCCTCAGCATCAGACAGCGACAAGCCTGCCAAGCAGAAGAGACATAGGACGAGGTAAGAAAGGGTCGGGTTATAGTCGAATAATACATCCTCTCCACTGCTCAAAAACATGTTATAATTTATATAATGTAACTAAGTAATCATTACAACTTATAAAACAAAGTAGCTTACCACTGTGTGTCCATGTTACCTGCTTACATCGTTGAAAGTACGCAACTGATTTTGATGCGGTTTTTTTAATGGATAGACGGTGTCCACGCGGTGGGTAATATGTATAATGGAATAAAAAAGTGATAGTTTTCGAGATTGAGCGCGCTGTAAACGATTTTGATGCGGAACAAAGTTCGCCGGGTCAGCAAGTAAAGAATAAAATAATAGCTATAGTTGCTATTTTATATATTTATAAAGCTACTACGTACTAAGGATGATGATCAAAAAGATAAACTTTAAATTTTGATCTGCGAGACGAAAATTGTGAGACCTATTATAAACGAAGAAAAGAATAAACACTACATTTTTTTAAAATTAGAGTTTTTTTACAGATTCACGCCGGCACAATTGAACGAATTGGAAAGATGTTTCTCCAAAACGCACTATCCTGATATCTTTATGAGAGAAGAGATCGCAATGAGAATTGGACTTACGGAGAGTAGAGTGCAGGTTAGTTTTGATTCTATTATATATACATATAAATATACATGTGTGGCGCCGGCTTAGAATACCGCCACCCCATCTCTTCCCGTGGGTGTCGTAAAAGGTGACTAAGGGAAAGCTAGAAGAATGGGCAGCAGCAATCGCTCTCAAAAAAATACAGCCTACTGCGATCGCCAACCCGCTTGCCAAGCGTGGCGCTTATGGCAAAAACCCCCCCATGATTGAGCGGACCGGCAGTTGTGGCGCTGTATGGGGGAGGTCTATGTCCAGCAGTGGACCTCAAAAAGGCTGATGATATATCCAGAAAATTTACATGATAATATTACGTCTGTTTATTATTAGTTTCCTTTATAAATTATCAATAAGATGACTTAAAACGGTATCCGTGAATATTAAACATAATAAATAAATCTAAACTGTACCATATCAAAATATTGTCCAACCCGTTATAAGTTTACCAATATCCGGTGAAAACACACAAGGTGCATAATATAAAAAGAGTGAGACCCAAGCGTTCACCTTGTGCGACTCTCCTTTCACACTTCCAATACAAAACTTGCACTACTCTGATACATTTCACGGATCCTTCTACCTGATTCAACCTTCGCGAAGCAAGCATAACATTTTTAATATTAACCTATAGGCCTTTAAAACATCATGCGAATGGGTGGTCGATACTGTCAAAGGCTTTTGTAAAAACTTCATAGTCCAATGAGTTTATATATTGGATTTTTATGAGGCTGAAACTCGGTATTTTAACGTTTTATTAGCACCGTTGTACGCCGGCAGTCGGTAGCCGTGTATCTTTTATAGCTTATGAATGGCCATTATTTTTTATTTCAATGTATGAACATGTTTCTCTTTTATTCGTTTTTTCTTTTTTAGATATTGTCAAAGTATACTATAAAGAATTTACATAAAGATTGAGGAACTAGAACTAAACTTTTATATTCAATAAGCACTGGAGCTGTACGATCACAAGTGTTTACAATATCTTATGGACAAATAGGACTTACCAAGAATTCCACGAATTATGCTTCTGGTCTTTTTAATTTTCCTTCGTGTAGACATTTTTGACTGTATCAACTGGTTCCAATAGTACTTAGATAATCTAAGTAATATATTCTGAACTGAATTCTAAGTTAACCAAATCCAATCCGGTATGATTTCAAAAGATTTAAAAATGGGTAGAATTAAAATGATAAACAATTTTTGTTTATCAATAAAAATAGGTAGAATTAAAATGATAAATAATTTTCCGCTATGATAGCGGAAGATAGACGATATGATAGCCGGTATGATTTCAAAAGATTTAAAAATGGGTAGAATTAAAATGATAAACAAAAATTGTTTATCATTTTAATTCTACCTATTTTTATTGATAAACAAAAATTGTTTATCATTTTAATTCCACCTATTTTTAAATCTTTTGAAATCATACCGGCTAATCTGACGTGAAAGAACAAAGTGTATTTTTTTGCCTTTCCTGATATGCTTGCAAGGGACTTGGCGTCAAGTTAGGTATTCAGTTAAAACAGTAGCCAAAGTTACATTTAACACACAAAAGTTACTCAGCGGAGTAATCAGCAACTGTCACTTTGCCCAAGCACTTAGTTTAGAGTTAAACTATGCTTTACATTAGACATTAGTCTTAATTTGTGTCGTGTGTTCACTAATATTTGTATTTTGTTAACGCTCGCGACACACGGCCTTTGGGGAATGACAATTTTACTCGTTTTCAACTACATAGTTCCATTTTGGTGAAGATTTTATTTTACATAGGCAAATTTTGTATTGTATCAACTATATTAATTAGTAATGCGGCCAGTCACGCTGCCAGTTTTTTAATTGTAAATAATGTAATTAATTAATTAGTTATCAAATAGAAAAAAAATATGCAGACAAAATTATTCTGTGTGCGTACGATTAAGTTTTGTTGCTACATTTTTTTCCGTAATAATTAGTCAATATAAATTCTCAAATATTAACTGAGTATTATCAAGTAAAATGTATTTTTCAGAAAAAAAGATTAGAAATTTTTGGAAGTTTCTAAATAAAATGAAATTATCAATAAACCTAATTAAATGTAGATAAAAGTGCATATAAATATTTCGTTGTTTGATATTATTATAGAGCTTTAGTGCTATTTTTTATTGGCTGCTCCATAAAAGCGAAAGATCTCTCTCTACATGTGCTTCTTGTGTTAACTAAGGCAGCGTATTCAATAAAGAAGAACAAGTACGGTTCGTCACACGTACCAACAGTATGTACCACGACCAGTAATCCGTGAAAATTGCCGGTTTATCGATATCATTATAATACTCGTGTCTATTAGAAACATCTACTCTGTGTGTATCAGCTCCTACTGAAGGGACTAAGTTAAATTCATTCACCAAGTCTCTTTTATTTATAATCAATTCTCTTGGACGTGGAACGGTGCACCATTTAGTCAGAATTCTATTTACATAGAGAGTAGTGTATCAATTCAATTGATCTTTGATTTTTCTTCACTCATTTTAAATAGTTAGGTAACACAGCGCATTCTTACTTCCGAAATATTTAAATATCGGAGCACGAGCCACTTTACGCCCATATTCCGAAAGGTCGTGGTATTTCACCGGTCGAGCTATGCAGCGAACTGCGTGGTTTTACCATTGTTTTTTTTTTGTAAAAATAAACTAAAACTATAATATTTCCATTCAAGTAAACAGTGTGACATTGTAATATGATGATGAAATAGTTACCTATTAAAAGACGACGGAGGTTTCATCTGTCGCCATGTTTCTGATGGAATCATGCGAACAAAATTTGTTTGATTTTGCTGAATTTGAATTGATGATAATTTCGAAAGGTTCATCAGCTATCTATGGATTTCAAATCCCGCTATACACTATCAATTCTCTAACTTTACGAAAACAGAAATTTAACACCTCTTGCCTCCATTTCATCCCCTCAGGAGTTTCTTAAAATCCGTTGTTAACGTCCGTATGTCTGTCTGTCGTAATGTCTAAACCCTATAAGAAACTTACCTGACTGAAATACCAAGTTATTAAGTGTTATAGTTTCTGTAATTTCTTGATTATTCATTGAGTAATATCACCCTTTGATAAATAAAGGGGGAATATAGGTAATAAGAAGACTCAGCTTGATATCGTTAAAATTTTTCATAAAATCAGATATTTATGTACCAAAAAGGTATCATCAATTCATCAAATTTTAATGCCTGTCTTTAGCAAACGATTGACACAGGATTGTGGAATTATGCTAAATACCTATTATGAAATTAAGTACATAGATACTAATCCAAATAATTTCAAATCAGCATGAATCTCGGTATTGCACACATTTCTTAATGTAGCACAAACAGAGAGATGGCCGCATCACAAGGTAACACTTTTAGATGGAGCCACACACACATTACGACAGCAACAAAAAAATACACATTTATGACGAATAAAACCTTCAAAAACAAACATCACTAACCTTTACACTGCGCAGTTTAAAAAAGTAGCGTCCACAGAAGAAAAAAAAAGAGTGGATGTTCTTACAATAAATACGGACGGAAGAATGTCACAGTGTGGCGTGAAGTGGCTCCGAGCTCAGATATAGGTACCTTGAATAAAAGAAACAAGTGTATTTGTAAAAGTTGCATTACTCTGTGGAGCTACCGTATGATGTTCTTGAACATATATGATACATATCCCTACAAATATTATAAATGCGTTCGTTTGTTTATTATCTTTTCGAAAACTACTCAAGCGATCATCATGAAACTTTAACAAGTACTCTTTAAGGTATCAGAAGTAACATAATATAATATACTTTTAATAAAACGCATTAGATTTATTCATTGACTGTTGTGTGCAACGAGGTGTGTCTGGTCAGCTAATACGTATTTATTTATAGCTTGGTGCTAACATTTTCTTCCTTAATATGCTTTAAGAGGGCACTGTATGCGAAATATTGTAGAGTATTTTATCAGAATTCGATTCTAAAAGATCTCTCAAGCTAAAATGTGCACAGTCGTTTTTGTAAGCTACAGCACTTGTTAAAAAATTATTTGTAGTTTAACATCAAAACCCTCCTTCGCACACAAGAACCATGCATAATTTTATTAATGTCATTCACACAATAATAATAATATATGTGAAACCAAATTGTAGTTAGATAGACTTTGCCAAGTATAGGCACCTACAAAATAATTGCAAAGATTAATTGTAGGTTAATAAATCAGATCATTGTACAAAGCTTTGTCCATTCGCTACGCCACGATGTCTGTCAAAGTTACAATAGTTGTTCTGTTAGACTTGAACTTTCATATTACCTATCGAAGTATATTGATACCATATATTGATATATATAAACTTCGATATATATATCGTTCAGTTCAGACGTAAGAACCACGAAACATCGTAAATGTTCCAGCGAGCGGCAGTGCTCGGGAACATTTTAGCGCAGCCATAAAAATATCATACGCGCCGCTACGTGAACCATCCTGGGATAAAACACGGGAAATTCTCACAAATCAGTTGTGTAATGAAATTAATGATCTCAACATATGAAAAAGTTCATCCTTTTCAGATATTTAAATGATATAATTTAATATTTTTTTCGTAACTTTTACTCGATGATGATACAATGTGTTTCGGCCTCGACTCATCGAGTTCGAAAGTCATTTCCCAAATGAAAAATAGATGGTGGATCTATTAATGAAGAAGCGCAATTTATGAGTCAACGATATCTATGTCAGGCCACGATTCAAATCCGAAACATTTTTACACTTCATATTTTTTTTTTCTCAGTCTTAATACACTTTATAGGCATTGTTGCCTAGTCTCACTCGACGAATTATTTGGTCACATAGATAGCGACCTCCTTTTTATTTTTTATTTTATTTATTTATTATATTTACCATCAACTTCTTATAATTATTATGTGCAACAAAGTAGAAACCATTTACAGGTAAACACCGCATGGATCATGCATGCATCATTGCCAGACATCCGGTAATAAAACTAAATAATAACTTTCCTGATTCTTTTGTACAGAAATCCGATGACAAATACGTTTCTGATATATACTTTTTTGGTACTCAAAGAAAAAAGAAACAAACCTAGGTATAACTATAAATGCGGTCACCCTACTGAATGGTCTGAGCTCATTTCCACAAGCTGTTGTTTACACAGTATATTGCTCACGATTCCTAGTAATTCGCACGTTCTGTAACAATAAATACACTATATCTACAATCAATACCTACAGTATAGGAAATTTAATTTATACTTATTGTCTATACAAATGCTTTTCATTAGTTTCGATTGTATTCAACTATCGGATAGTTATATTAAAATTTGTTATTAGCTTTATATATAGCTTCATATTTAATTTTCGCCTTAATTTTCTACATAGATAATAATACTATGTTTAACATTCAACTTCCGATTGAGTGTACTAATTTGTATCTGGCGAGACGCCTTTAACTTTTTGGATGTTTTTGTGAGATGAATATAGATGACTGCCCGATATACCACAATATACTTAATTACCCATATAGCTAGATCTGGAGTTGTCAATATATCTAAGAATATAAGTTATTTAAAACATACTACAAACAATTAAGAGTTCTAAATATATCACAATTTACAAATACAATAATAAAGAACACAGAATAAACACGTAAGAAAGAGTATGCGCCGATGGTTTGAATATTTAGAAAGAAGATATGATGCAAGATTAACTAAGCATATCTCCAGTGCAAAAGTGGAAAAATGTAGGAGTTGAGGACCACTACGTCACTTTTTTCATGAGCCTTAAAAACCGACGAGCGTGTATGACAAGAGTTATGAAAGTCAAAGAAGCGAGTGAGATGTGTAAGAATCGTGCCTTAGCGTACTCTATCTCTCTGCCTACCCCGCAAGGGACTTGGCGTGAAGCTAAGTACAGAATAGAACAAAATAAAAATATCTTTGTTCATTTTATAGCTAGAATAACGAGTATCTGTGATTCTCATTTTGCTTACTAAACGCATCAATTATTAAACACAGCTATTTCATAGGTAGCGATTTCACTGTAGTGTTGTACCATAGTGTCGACATCGATAAAAATAAAACTTAACGGCAAACGTATCTACCTACCCCTCATTCGTTATTCTCGACGATTAGACAGTTATAATGGTCGGCAGGTACGTTACAAGAGAAATCTTTTTATACCATTAATTATTCCCACCTTTTTTTGGGGGCGTGGGGGAACATTTTTAGTACCTAGTTGTAATGCGAGTGAACTATTTAAATAAATAAAAATTGTAAACCTGTTACACTATTTTATGTTTAGGTACTTTATTATATTAGAACTTTAGCGTTCTTGTTTTTAGATGTAAAGAAAATATTATATTATTAACATCGTAGACAACTTTACCTCAAGACCCTTGCGAGGGAGGCAGACAGACTTTCTTACTGATATCATACGCTTTCGAGTTTACACATTTATCAGTTTTTATAAGTCTCGGTTAAGTATAAGTTGTCGAGTTCTCGCTTCTGATTTAGAAGTCGTGGGATAGCTTCCAGGCTCACACCAATGATTTCTCGAAATTCCTCTCGGAAGTTATCTGTAATAAATATCGATGACTGACAACTTTGCGCCTGGTGTATGACAATAAGTTCCGCCAACTATTCCATTTGGGACGTAACGATTCAGCTAGTCAAGGCTTAATAGCTGCTGCCTATATCTTGGAGTACAAAAAGGCGTAAAGTAATGTATGTATTATAATAATAATAATAATAATAAATCATTTAATTTCAGGCAATAATTTCCCATAGATTACAATTTAAATCAGTTTTAAAATGACATTAAAACAAACTTTAGGATTAAAATAGTTGTTTCATGTCTTCAATATTATTTATAAGCGGGTGGTCTTGACCTCAGCACATAAATGTTTTGGAAGACAGATCTTATAATGCTGTTTTTACAATTATACAGACGTTTGTTAAAAGACGTTCTCAGTTTGCTTAAAAGTGTGGCAAAGCCGGACACTTGGTTTTCCGCGAACATATCGGTCGCACTACATCGCCACGGGAGACGGAGCATACATCTAAAGGCTTTGTTATATTGTACGCGCAGAGTGTTGTATGCACATTTCGTGTAATCATACCAGAGTTGGCTCGTGTACAATGATTGACAGTAGGCCTGAAACAATGTAACCTTTACTTCTACAGAGCAACAACCAAAACGACTGGCCAGCATGTTACTCTTACATGCGATGCTACGTCTTTGTCTTTCTAAGTCATTATTATCAGACAGCGTGTCGGTTAAGATATGGCCCAGATATTTAGAAGTCGTAACAATTTTCAAAGGTTTGCCGTACAAGTTAAGGCAGGATCTGATGAGGCGAGTGTTTTGATTTGAAAATCATAACTTCAGATTTATTTACGTTATATGTCAATTGATAACCGTCCGCGTATTTCTCACAAATATTGTTAGTTGTTAGTCTTCTAATACCATGTACTGAGGGACTTAGCAACACCATATCGTCGGCATAATTCAAGTTATTTAGACATTCGCCATTATAAAAGCAGCCAGCCTTAGTAAGACGTAGCTCTTCAATTAGGTCATTCATGTATAGATTGAACAGAATAGGAGAAGTAAGTCCGCCCTGTCTCACCCCGCTCGCCAACGTATAAGGCGCGGACGACCCATTGTTCCATTTTACTTCATTAAGTTGATTTGCGTACCAATATTCTAGTAAGTTGATAATTTTAGGTGGGACTTCTGTATTTCTTAATTTTTGCCATAGTGTTTTATAATTAATGGAATCGAAAGCGCGGCTTAAATCTAGAAAGCAAGCAAAAATCTGTCGTCACGTGTTTATGTCGATTAACCGCGGCAGCGCCGGTTGAATAGACGAGGACGCGCTCGTCGACTCCGTGTCTGGATCATCATGGGTTCCGTGCCCACAATACGGCGTCTTTCCAAGTCCATGGAAAGAAGCTGAAATTATTCCACATCCCAAAAAATCTCGTCCTTTGTCATTTACCGATTTCCGTCCCATTTCTATCCTGCCTTTTTTGTCCAAAGTCCTAGAACGCTTAGTTCATACCCAATTAAATACTTTCCTAAAAGAGAATCATCTCCTTAACCCTTTCCAATCAGGTTTTCGTGCTGGACATAGTACAGTCTCCGCATTAGTGCATATTACCGATGACATTCGGCTGGGCATGGACAGTGGAAAACTTACTTTACTATCTTTACTCGATTTTAGTAATGCCTTTAACACTGTAGATTTCCATGTCTTGCTGGGTATACTTCGCTCTCTTAACATATCTCCAACTGAAATTGCTTGGTTTCACAATTACCTGTTTGGGCGCCGGCAACGTGTACACGTTGGAGATAGATATTCATCTTGGACTAACACTACTGCCGGTGTGCCGCAGGGTGGCGTTTTTTCACCTCTTCTTTTCGCAATTTTTATTAATTCTATTTCTAAAAATATTACTTCTACCTACCACCTTTACGCAGATGATCTTCAGATATACACTCAAGCTCCGCTAAACACAATATGGCAGGCGTTTTCGTCAATGAACATGGATTTGGAAAGAATCTGCCAGTGGAGCAACAATTATGGTCTTCATGTCAATCCATCGAAAACTCAAGTTATTGTTGTCGGCAGCTCCAGGATGATAGCTAAATTTGATTGTTCACGTCTACCACAGGTTCATTTTAACGGTGTTAATTTACCTATCAGTACTAAAGTCAAGAACCTAGGCCTTTATATTGATAGCACTTTATCCTGGGGTCCCCAATTGCAGGAAGTAAGCCGTAAACTGTTTGCTTCGATGGGGTCGTTGCGAAGATTACAAAATTTCTTGCCCATTACCACCAAAATTGCACTTGCTCAAAGTCTACTTCTTCCTTTACTCGATTATGCCGATGTCAGCTATCTAAATTTCACTGAAGCACAACTGGATAAACTTGAGCGTATTCAATATGTCTGCATATTTGGTATTCGCAAATATGATCACATCTCCGAATTTCGTAAAAAAACTCAAGTGGCTTCCAATTCTTTTTCGCCGGAATACTCATATTCTCACTTTATTATATAACATTTTATTCTGTCCAATAACACCCCATTATCTCAAAGAACGGTTCGTGTTCTTAAATGACACACATTTAAGATATTTGAGGTCATCTGAAAATCTAAAATTATCAGTTCCAAGACATTCCACCAACTATTTTGGACAATCATTTACTGTTCAAGCTGTACTGCTTTGGAATCAGTTGCCCGTAGATATAAGAAAAGCGCAGTCCGTGAACATCTTCAAATCACGGCTAAAAGAACATTACTTAGCACTACTGTAGCATTAACATTATCGTGCTTGTATTCATTGTAGTAATATGTATGTATGTATCTATGTATGTGTATGTATGTATATTTGTATCAATGTATATATGTATGTTTATAAATACCTTATTTTTATTATTTTTAAAATGATGTAGCTTATATTATGTTTTGTATACCGCCGATAACCGCTAATTCTTATTTCTTTCTTTCCGTCCAGTGGTTGTCCGGAAGAAATTGCCCTGTGCGATAGGACCGCCAATTGTACAAATTGAATTTAATAATGTTTTTTTTTTATATGTATATCTTTGTTATGTTTTTTATTCGGTGTACAATAAAGAGTATTCTATTCTACTCTATTCTATTGTGCATTGTTTGGATTAATAATTGGCAAGTTAAAATGGCTTGCAAACATATTAGCAATAGCCTCCGGATCACTACTAGTATTTACAGTATGCGGTACACTAGATTTAAATTTAAATTTATTAGTTTCCTTCCAAAAATTTGTGAAATCTTTATTTTCTCTGTAACTAGCTATAATATCCATTTTAATTTTGTTTTCATTTAGCTGGCACCATTTTAATTTATTTTTAAATACTTTTTTAGAATTAACCATATTTTCGTATATTTGGCCGCGTGACGGACGTCCGTGCACAACACATAAAAATCTCTGGCCACTTTGTGATGTTCTTTTATTTGATAATTCCATCCAATGATAGATTTCTTTTGCTTACATTCTTTACTTTGACAAGACAATTTCGCGGACCGAGACAAGCAGTATACTATACAACTATAATTTTTTTCTATCGCTGTGTGGTGGTTTTTAATTTCACAATTTGTGTGAATTCATGTATTGAGTACATATATTTTAATTTTTGCTCATGGTCTCTAGTACCCCAGATAACTTTATTTATTATTCATTTGTTGGTTAGTTATTTTTGGTAGTATGACATTTAAATTACATTCAACTACCAGTGGAAAGTGATCGAGCGAGTGATGAAGTTAGCAATGTAGTTTTTAAATAAGTTATGTAAAAACATTCAGATATCTAATAATATCTATTGATTTTGTTTTATAGAATCATAGACAATATTTCCTGGTCCATTAGAGATCATTAATATGCACTCCACGTTCCAGTATATTAAGATTTATTAACATAATAACTTGTATCTAAGCCTATGGCTTACATTCGGCCTGCAATATTTGATTACAATCGCACTATAGAAGTGAACTTTTTAAGCAACTACCTTATTGTGTTCTTTACCATGCAGTTTTAAGAATATAGTTTTAAGAAAGTGGTAAAACATATACTATTAACTCCATTCAGCTGGAAAACCTGAATGGCCGAAGAAGAAGAAGTATTTATAGGCGTATTTATTATCCAATAATAACGCAAATCCAGTATGAAAATTCCTGTTTCTTGTTGCTATGGTTCTGATTATATTACCAGATCCGAAAACCCACATCTTTTACCTATTAGGATTCTTTTATAAATTGTTAGCTGACCCCGCGAACTTCGAACTACCACATAGATTATAAACCTTTTCTTCAACTAAAAAGGTTAATGATCCACTTAATTTAGGCGTAACTTAACGATGTACAGCACATAATAATCGGATCGCCCATTTATATTTAGAATCATACGCGTAATATCATCACAAGGAATGCCAACGTCCATACCATGTTGAACACACCGGTTCTCGTCCGATCACCGAAGTTAAGTAACATCGGGTGTGGTTTTAGTACTTGGATGGGTGACCGCCTGGGAATACCACGTTATGTCGACTCTTTGCTCTTTTTAGATCTCTGGACATTATTTTTAGAACTTAACGTTTTAATAATGTTTTTAGCAATATAATATCAGAAAAAAACCCTAAAAACACTATTAATACTATTGTCGACACGCCTGAATATCACACAAGCATAAAGTATATAATTAGCATAGAATTATAATTTAAAATCGTATATTCAACCATATCACATATATAATATCAATTAATTAAATCACAGTGAATCAGTTTCGACGTGCTGACCATCTGGTTATAATATGAGGGTATATTATTAGTACGTATCAACACCTGGATGTTATGTTATTGATAGACAGGTGTAACTAATATTATCGATATTTTATAGCGCAATAAGTGATCTTGTACATCACTAGATTACATTTTAATATTTTTAATGTTCTATTTCGATTATATTTCGTCAATTATGTTTGTTTTGCAAACTAATTCAGCTGTATTTAAATCCCAAAATCAAAGAATTTTGGCTTTTTTAAAATAAATATACTTTTTATAGACACACGCTCTCCTTAACGTCATTAAAAAAAAACGAAAAAATAATTATAACGACTCATCCTCACATTATTCATAACGGATTATGTACACCAAATAATATTCACAACATAAACACTTATCACAATAAAAGATAATGTTGCCAGCATAAAAAAATACGAAGCTACCCCGAATTTTGGCAACCCCATATTATGGGGATTTAGCTGTGATTTAGCATTATTTGCCACCATTTGCAATAAAACTGTATTGAGGATCAGCCGCGAGTTAATTTTGTTGCTACTTGGGGGTCTTTTAAGTAAGGGTCAGTGTTCGATTCCCAGGTGAGTTTGGAAATAGGAAATGAGTGATCATTAGTCTTTTTGACCCTGCGGGACAGTCTGTGACTTATCGGACGTGCTCTGAGGTCTAGCGGAATTAATGGTGGACAGCACAGACATGACATTCACAATTATCTTTACACGAACCTATCTATATTTTTACTTATGTTAAGAAATCACCCAATGGCAGGCCACAAACGCCGCCCATGAACAGATACCGCCCTGTAACAGATAGTGTTACACAGATACGTTGCCGACCCTTACAATGGAATTTTGGAAAAGAAGTGGGACGGGAAGGTGAGAGGGGAAGAGGATGGTCCTCCGGATACCTGTCTCACCGAGCGAAACCCGGTATGAGCCACTTTACGTCGATATTCTGTATATAAGGGATTTTATCTGACGCGGCCACCTTTCAAGACGTGTTTCCATAATAAGAAATAACTATGATTAATAAAGTCGTGCCCAACGTCGTGTTACAATAATTTACGCCAGCAATTACATTTTGTGACTAGAGACCAATGTGGAAACAACATAACAGAACTTCACGGCTTTGTTACCCGAAGATGTCAGCAGATGGCAGCGGCAGTCCAGCCTCGTCTCGCCGTTATGTTTATGTCCCAAATGGAACCTATTGCCATACCGGGCACAAAGTTTTCAGTCATCGATATTTATAACATTTAACATCCGAAAACAATTTCGAAAAGTCAGTGGTGTGAGTCGGTGTGGAAAACCAATGTGGAATTTTATACATTTTATTCCATTCTTTACCACAGACCTCGAACCACGTCACCAGTTACTATCAACTTAAATTTTCACAGTTTTATAATTTAACAAATACAAAGCGCGCCAATTTCGCAGACAGTTTATTATTTTTTAGATAATATTCTACAACAATTTTAACAATTTATTCATAACATTTAAAAATGAAATGACTCCCACACACTAGCATACCACCTAATTATACTTCCCCTAGGTAGCCGGGTGGTGTAATCCCGGCGCGATATTGACTTTTAAATCCATAGCTAGCCACCAGGGGGCGGGCAGCTGCTTTGTTATTAATACGGATTACGGCGCTCAATTAAATACGTGTTCGGGCTTATTCACCCTCAATATTACTAGATATGTACACAATATCAAAATATAATTTCAAATTATTTGAATTGTATAAAACCATTTTGGCTCACAACCGATGAGTACCCGGTCTCGTTTGGTGATTGCTTGCATCCATAGATGTAGTATGTTCAAGCATTGACCCTGCAATGTGTGATAGTGTGGTTAATAGTTCAATTCTCGGTTACACTCCGATAGCTTTTCGAAAATCTTTGTCACAAATATTATGAATCCTATTGGAAGTAAAGAAATAGACCCCGCTACCTATTCTGTGGTACGAAATAATACGATTAGCGTACCGTATAATTGTAATACTTCCTCTTAGTATATCGTATACCTAAAAGTGTCTGTATATTAAAAGTGTATTGTTATTTTATGAGGCCAGACATCTGGCTCGCGGGACCTGGGACCACCGCTGCACCGCGCCTTACTCCCCAGGGAGACTTAATATCATTCGCGTGTATCTGTCTAACGTTCAGTTTGAGATGAAATGCTTGAACAAGAACCGTGTTCTCTAATGGTGCAGTCGAGAGGGGCCAAGTGAAAATAAATGGTACAGCTTTTTGGCATTTAATGATTTTTATATAATCTGCTGATACTACACTAAAAAGTAAAGTCATACCGCTTGGTATAAGACCTTTGCGTACTTATGAAAATAAAAGACACAATCTCACAATATCTTCACGCTTTTACACTCCGAAGGTGCAGGCAATGGCAATTATGCCGGAAATAGCCTAATCTTTTCTGCAGCTCAAATTTAGTTGGCGGCACGTATTTTCAAACATCGGTCAGGGATAACTTTCTGACAATTTAAATGACAGATAATAAAAAATAGTTATTAAATACAAACATTAAACTTATTATTTTATATGACACATTTAAATACGAGCGCTTGCGGAAAGTGCCTCCATAGAACAAGAAAACACGGACGCAATCGCCGCGACTTTCCGCCGGCCTTATTCCGACTATAGGCGCTATCACGAAAACAACCCGAGCAAGAAACTCATGTTTTCATTCGAACCCAAGACCTCTTGATTTAGATTTTATGTTTCTATACATATCTATGAATAGGTATAGTACTTAAGTCAGGACGTCTGTCTAGACAGCTAGTTTACTTCTAGATCTAAATCAATCACTGTTAACTTTTCTGCGGTGAAACTTGTAACTAGCTTCTGTTTAAGTTTGTTGATTCAGATATATTTGCTTCTTATTACAATGAGGGTAGATAGTTAACTGAAGTTTTATGTTGTTACATTTTTATTTACAACTAGCTTTTAAATTGCATGTCTCGCCAATGTAAGAAAGATTTCCTCTGTTATCGCATTAAATCAAATTGACAATTGCTTAACATTGTATTGCTTCTATACAGATATGGCAATATGGTTATTCATTATGACCATACATAGGTATTGTCGATTGGATTCGATGGGGTTTTGTGTGTGCTTGATGTCGTCAATCTTTCATGGGAATGACTCAGGATTGGTAATTTCTAGCCAAGGCAGCACTGCAGAAACTGCCAATGGCAAGAGTGGAGAAGGAAAAAATAGAAAGCCCATTATATTATTTGTAAGATCCCGGAATGTTTATTATAAAAACTAAAACATTTAAAAAAAGATCTAGACTAGAAATATTTATGTCATCGCGAATATCTTTCTTATTATTAACACCATGTTGGGATTTATCAAAACATGATGATATCCTGATATCCATTAACAGTGTCGGTGGCTTCTGATCCAGAGGTCCGGGTTCGATTCATGATAGTGGCTCACACCAATGACTTTTCGAAATTGTTTTCGGAAGTTATGTGTGATAAATATCGATGACTGAAAACTTTGTGCCCGGTATGGCAATAGGTTTGCCGCCTATTCCATTTGGGACGTAAACATAACGGCGAGACGAGGCTTAACAGCCGCTGCCTACACCTTCGGGTAACAAAAGGCGTGAAGTTATGTTATGTATGATGATATCCATAAACCTGCTTACCTTCTGCAAATATCTACATACCGACAAATACCCTCCTTCTGGCTTACTAAGCTAATATTTATCAAAAACCTTATAGAACCAAATATTAAGTAATTCCGCGAGAAAGAAGAAACCCCCCTAGCTAGAAGCACAAAGGTATGAACGAATCGAGGAAAATGAGCGAATAAATTGAATAAAATTTAACTGAAAATATTTTTTAATAATAAAATGTTAGCGAGAAAATTATTTCCGAGTTCTGAATTATTTGAATAAACTTTATGTAGATCTCTTCTCGACTCTCTTCATTGTTGTCAACTGTTGAAACTGCTGCATTCAAACTCCTTCAGCAACATTTATCTTAATATACAAAATTTAATTAACATTCACCGGCTTTGCAAAGTTTCAGCGAGTACAGCCTTATGAAAAGTTAATTTGTACTGACTGAGGCTGGCGCTCCTTAATCCGGAGGCTTTCAGACAAGAGAATTGAATGAAACTCGTCTTAATATCTAACAGATTTAACTTTTATATCTATATGGAAATGTAACAAGATTTGTTTATGTAGAAAAAGAATCGTCTTGAAAATAAATAAGTTCTAAATTTCTTCATCAGCTATTTATTAAATAGTTTTATTGCCTTGATCGGAAGTATTACCAATTTGAATGTGATTATCTACACATAGAAATAAAATTGAAGTGTTTGTTTGTAATATTTAAATAACTGCTTTATACTAGACTAGTTGACCCGGCGAACTTCGTTCCGCATCAAAAGAAATAATTTGGATCTTAAAAAGTTCAATTTGTGCTATTTATCGGCACGCGTTTTGGCGCGCAAACGCAACTGCTATGTACCGCTATGTTAATACTGTAAAATCTTCGTAAAAATTAGTTTAAATTACATGCTGTAAATGGCTATATTGATCTATATTAAAAGCACAATCTATTTAAGACACTTAATTGGATGAAAATTAAAGCTGTAATGTTTAAAATTGCTTCGTAAATAAGCCATTATTTCTCGTAAAAAGTAAAAAAATAATAATGGTCATTGTGGGTTATCCCTAAGACATAGACATATGCCCTCGCGGACTTTTTTATAGACCTTTTAAAGGTGTATAATAATGTAGTACATTGTTTTGATTTATCACTTAGGGTTCAGGCAGCGTTTTCGATTAAAGTTTTAAATCTTGAAAATTATCATTTTTTTTTCACTACACTATTCATGAATTATAGATCAAAACCACCCCGTTGACACACTCTAACTATTAAAAAAAACGCATCAAAATCCGTTGCGTAGTTTCAAAGATTTAAGCATACAAAGGGACATAGGGAAAGAGAAAGCGACTTTGTTTTATACTATGTAGTGATTTATATGAATGTTTATAGTGTACATACAGTGGTAGAGTCATTCGCTGCATGAATGAGCCAGCTCGACCGGTGAAATACCACGACCTCTCGGAATATCAGCGTGAAGTACCGTACATAATATACCCATACAGATCTAAAAAGGTTGATGGAAATATATTTACAAGCTATTCCATTGATAATTGGGCTTCTTTCACTAAGCTAGAGCAAATCTAAAAAAAATTAGAGACTTGACGGGTACCTATGTACATTTTCACGTTTTTTATTGTTTGTTCCACTCCAAATATTGCAACAAAGCAAAAGTATACCATGTTAAATAATGTGTTTGGGATAGTGAGTGTACAAACGTATAATCAATTGAATAGTTTATGTGTGGAGGCGTAGCATACAAACAAACTGACTTCAAAACTGATTTTTTTATAATTATCACGATATTTAAATTTCCTTATAGTTATTATATATTTCTTTAAACACAATGAGAGCCTACCTACTTCATTTATATAACTCCCGGCTGTATATCGTAACAGCATGTATACAGGGTGGAGCTTAATTTAGAGATTTCCTTAATATAGTCAATCAATGTATCGATAAATAATAACATAATAAAAGAGACTAATAATTAGATACCTACCAGAATTTTATAAATTAAATACTCGGACATCTGACTGAAAAATCTTGAAATTAGTGACATTATACCTAATAAATATCGAAAACTAACAAAATAAAATTTAAGGCAATAGGCTCTACCACTTTTTAGATGATGTAAATCCATTTATTTAACATATAGTAGGCAGCGGCAAATAGAACAACAGACTCGAGTACAAAAAGATAATAATAATATCATATGAAGACATTTTCGTTTGTATTTAACTTTTGAAGTTTGCGATATTTCATTCAATAAAACATAACATCGTTTAATAAATTTCTCCAATTTCATGTAAAATATTGTACTCTTGATAATTTCTTTATTCACATTTCAACTAGCTTTAAGTAGCGCGAAACCGACGAGTTGACCAGTGTACAAACATTTGTGAGAATCACTTTGCAACTAGATGGTGCAATACGTCACGCGTATTAACTAATTGTGTCCAAAAACTATTATTATCAGTGTCTTACCGAATCTAATCTGGTTAGTTACACAATTTTTAAATTGTTATATTATCGATATTAGACATGTCCCGCTACTATGAGTCGCTGAGGGATGTACGCTTGCGCGTATATGTATTGAACGACTTCCTCCATATAACTATATAGATATCTACTGCTATATAGTACATATACTGATCGTTTCCAATAGAACCAACCTTTGTTTAGACTTTAAAAAATAATGTCTTTGGTAAAGTTTTTTTACGAAATCTTTTTTTTTCCATTTTTCAAGTATACTAGCTACCTAGAAACTACCTATCTATTTATTTTTTTATTGTAGGTAAAATTGTAATGAAAATAGGATGTTTAGGTATATTGTCATGCATTAAAATAGAGCAGAAATAATTGACCGGTCCAGTTAAACTTAACTACATCGTAACAGTAAAATAATAATACGTAAACACAGTTAAATAAACTCGATGGAATCCATGAGTGGGTGTTGCATTTTTATGTATATTCTTCGCAACAACTTCACAAAAAATATTTACGTTAAATAACTTATTAAGTGAATATATTTGTATAATCCGTGGTGGTTTAAAATTAACTAACCATTCTATATACAATTTGCTATCTAGGTAAATCTAATTCTTAATGCTGGTTAAAATGTTTATTTTAATGTGTTCTACTACTCTCGGTCGGCGTCACTACAGTCTCGGTGGCGCAGTGGTCGAGCACACGGCTTCTGATGCAGAGGTCCGGGTTCGATTCCAGACACTGGCTCACACCAATGACTTTTCGAAATTGTTTTCGGAAGTTATGTGTTATAAATATAGATGACTGAAAAACTTTGTGCCCGGTATGGCAATAGGTTCGCCACCTATTCCATTTGGGACGTAAACATAACGGCGAGACGAGGCTTGACAGCCGCTGCCTACACCTGCGGGTAACAAAAGGCGTGAAGTTATGTTATGTTATGTTTCTACTAGCTTTGTGAAATTTTTAAACTACCTACTAACACCCGCAAAACAGGAGATTTTTGTTTTTATCAGACAAAATATTTTTAAGCCAAATAATTGCATATCCATAATTCATTTCACAACGCTATCGATAAATCAAAATCGGATATACATTTCATTAGTGAATATTAGCATTGGGACTTAATTTGTCTACCGCAAACTTAAAGACCGAGGCACCGAGGCAGGAAGAAGAAGAAGAAGTGGTCCAGATCCATTCACTTCACGAGTGAAATTAATTCATAAATTTTTAAGGACCCTACCCAGAAGTTTCTAGTTTATGTATGTATGTATTTGTCTGGCCTGAGCCATATTCGTACTCAGAATCTCTGAACTAAAAATCCAAATATCAAACCACAATGCAAGAGTTAGTCCGCATCCAATCAAAATCTTTAGTCATCTCTTGTGACACCCACAGGACAAACAGGTTCTCAAGCCCAATTTCTGTAATCGAATATTTGTTCCGTGATGGGAAAAGCTGTTTCATTTTCTAGCGGCAACTAGCGCCGTCTATTGGCACCTGCAACACTAAGATACGAACGAGAAAAAGAACGATATAGTGTTAAAGTTGCGTCGTCGGCTTTGAAGGAGCGGGATGGGAGAGTAGCGGGAAGGGGAATGGTCCCTTTGTCCGAACGAAACGCGACATGTACCACTTTAAGTCGATATTCTGAGAGATCGTGGTATTACACCGGTGGAACCGGCCCATTCATGCAGCAAACAGCATGGCTCTATGACTTGTTTGAAACTGGTGTGAAACTCATGAAAAGTTCATGACCGATTTAAATTTTTAATGAGGAACTCGTGACTGGTGGGATACATAGGTAGGTAGACAGTGGCGGCCAGTGTTAGGCCCGGTAGCAACACAGCCGTGACTAGATGTTTGCTCCAATAGTTAGCGCGTGAACAATGGCTGGCGTAAGCTACAGGCGCCACGGTGCCTCACGACGTGACTGACTATTTGCAATTATCATTCACATTCGTTTGGTTATATCTAACTGTAAACTGTTCGTTTAATTTTACTCGACTGCGTATAAACGAGGGTTATGCTTTAGTAATCAGAGTATTAGGAATAATTTCTCATCTGCTTATGTTGTGATGCCAATATTTTAAACTGTATTCTGTTTTACTTGTTAACTGTAAAATTATATGTGAACAAATACAAAACCCGTCCAAATATGTTAGAATAATATATAGTTTATACCTTGATATCTTTAATGCCTAAAGATGTCGATAAATCAAATATTAAGGGCGACATTTTCTTAAACATTGATTATCATTACACATTCAAACCCATAATCAGTGCCTACGTATTGATTATTTTATGGTCTCTATTTAGCGATATTGACACGTTTGAGACAGTACCGGTACCCGCTATTGCTTACAACTTGGGACCAACAACGGTAGCGTTGCACGCCCAGTTCTGTAACCACGAAACACAAACATATCTCGCTAAATGTGAACTCACGACTACGAGCTTCACGCTTATGAAACATACCGTTCAGTTGAAGAACTAGCGGGGATAGTTGTTTTAGAAGTAGGTACCTATGATATTAAAGTCATACAGTCCACCTGATGGTAAGCGGTCCTCGTGCTCTACAGATACGTCCAATTACATCACACATGCTTGAAATGGAAGCAATAATTGTCTTATTCCTATAATTAATCTTTATGAATATAACCAATAACACCTATTCCATTTGCGACGTCAACATAACGGCGAGTTGAAGCTTACGAGCCGCTGCCTACACGTTCGGTTAGAAAAATGCCTGTAGTTCAGCTATGTCGAAATTAATCATTCGACATTATTATTTGAGAGGAAAACCACTGAATACTTTGACATTATTGAAACCAATTAATATGAGAAAAATGGTTGTGAAAATTTAACATTATAGAAACCTAACTGTAATAACTGTAAATAATTATCTGTAGATATTTACATAATGATGGTCTCCGTGGTGCATTGGTATAACAACCGCCTGTGAAATCGAGGTTGGCGGGTTCGATCCACACCCGAGTACGAATATTTATGATAGGCATGAATGTTTGTATAGCGTCGGGGTGATTTTCTATGTTAGATAAATATGTGTTTACAAAAGAAAGATATTTATGTATTAATATGTATTAGTTATCTAGTTACCATAACACAAGTTGCTTAGTTGGCCACTAGAGGGCGCTGTATGTATTGTTTCCAACATACAAGAGACTATTATAATAAATTGCAATAGAGTCTTGATCGTGCTTTGCAGATATCAGATCGTATACGAACTGTACACTCTGAAGTAAAAGTTTTAAATTTTTTTTCAGTATCTCTGTGGGTTTGTGCTATTTTAGTTAAAACTACTGCTACTGCTGATTCCGGGTAGGTTCGTGTGGGTACAATACCTGGCACCATGATCCTTCACATCACATCAACGTCATAAACCATAAATTTATATAATGTTCTATCGATAACTGAAATATAGTCAATAGTGTTTATATGTATTGCAAAAGTAATTTATATACATTTTTTAACAGCCAGATATGTTATGTTGTTTCTGCAATTTGAAAAACAACAGACAAAAGGAAAAGCGGCCGCAATAGCATCAGAACCGCTCCCGCCATAAATAATGGACTCCTGCCGGTGACAGTTGCCAAATGAGTATCGCCTTCTCGCTCGCACGCCGTGCTGACTCCCTCGCACACTAGGCTGCATCACACCACACGAGAGGTGGCGGATATGTTTTCCATGAAAATTAAAAAGAAAATAAAGGATAATTCTGTCTGATTACACTTTAGAAAAGTCATTTTTGTAGCAATGAATATTTTGAAACATTTGAGCTAAATTAAAGTTTCCTGTTTCCAATTTTTATTGCATTGAGGCATAAACTGTTGTCCTAACATTAAAATGACATTCTAAAAACGCGACAAAATATCACAACAATAGAAAAGCAGACGCGGCATTGGTAGCATAATAATAATATGTAAAATGTGGGTACTTACTAATTTTCTCAAAACTGTTTTTGTTATGTGATTCCCGCGCAATCCCACAAGCGGTTATGGCTCATAAATAATTTATTTGTACACTCGCTACTTCTCCCGCTACCGCTCAGTTACTGTGTCAATAACCGTTATACATATTTAATGCGTTTAGTGTTTCCACGCGATGTGTTCCTCTTGTTTTAATGTACTATCTATAGTTTTAATCTGTGCATTAAATTTTGTATTTAATTTTGTAGTTATAAATAATAATAATTTTATATTTTATAATAATAATAATAATTTTGTAGTTTAGTAATCATCATATGAAAAAACCGGATATTGAGGAATGTTTATTTGTGATAAATATTGGTGGCTGGCAAAATTGTGCCCAGTGAGTTTAAATCCGGTCTAAAAAAATAAAATTTCTCGAGAAAATTTCCAGTACTTGCACTTTGTGATATAGACGGCGTGAATATACACTAAACACGTTATTCGTATTCTCATCTCAATTTTCTTTTTTTCCTTCACTTTCCTTATATTTCACCAACAGAAAGGATCAAAACCGTGTTGTAAAAAAAACTTAGGCTACTCGACCACAGCGCCACCTGTCTTCGCAAACTCGCTGTATTTTTCTTCTGAGATGTCAAACTTACGACATCAGAGTGATAAATGACGCGGTTTATCCAAGTATTAGCAAAATCAATATGTGCCTATACCCACTACCTACCCTTACTGACAAATGAGCTGCGATTTATATAAATCCTTTTCGGGGACGCGATATTTGAGGGTTATCTCGATTGATAAATAATAAGATTGATACTATTGGAAGGGTTGGATTTGGGATCTTATATTTTTTTAGTTTTTTCCAGAAATTTTAAATTCCCCTTGGGATCGATCCTTTCTTGACTTTTCAATATACTTTTGTCTGTTTGAACGTAGACCGTTATTTAATTTTTGTAACGTCCACATCAAATCAGTTATTGAAAAATCTTTTAAAGATAGATTTTTTCTCCAAAACTTAGACAGGTCTTGTTTTGTCTTCTGTCAAAAATGTATTCAGACATTTTTACTAGAAATTCAAATAGCTATTGGCTCACACCCATGACTTTTAAAAATTATTTTCGAAAATTACGTGTCGTCATGGCAAAACTGTAAATATGCCACCAGCGTGTTTCCGCTGCCTACGTCTTCAAAGTATTGAGACGTGAAGTTACAAAAAATTAGTTTTGTCAAAAAACATTTAAAACACATTGAATAGCTTTTAATAGTGCTATTTATATATATGTAAGTATGTAATGTACACTTTTACTCGTGTCTGTCTGTACACAGCTGTATTATATTCAAATTCAAAATATCTTTATTACTTAGACTTTACAAAGTACGTAGAATCGTCATACAAGACTACTAGCTAAAATTTATTGGCCTCCATTTCTTCCATCTAATATTTGTGTCTCATCTAGGCGACGAATTTCCTATCGCTACAGAATTAATAAATGTTACATATTTGGTTTCAGTAAACTGATCATTGTTTATCTCCTTCCAGGTCTGGTTCCAGAACCGTCGCGCCAAGTGGAAGAAGCGCAAGAAGAGCACCAATGTGTTCAGATCTCCAGGTGCACTGCTGCCTTCGCACGGTCTACCCCCGTTCGGGGCTGGAGATGTGTGTAGCCCCGGAGTGTTTGCTGACAGACCTTGGTCCATGCCGGCTGGTGAGAATGACATACAAAATTTCTAATAACTTAGCTAAATCCTGGTTGATGTGATCCTAATCACTACATAAAATTAAATAAAGTAGATTTCCGCTGTCTGTTATATGCTTATGTCTTTGAAACTATGCAACGGATTTTGATGAGATTTTTTTTAATAGATAGAGAGTATCAACGGGGTGGTTTATATCTATCCTATATGTTACAAAATAGTATAGTATAGTATGTTACAAAATAGTATAAGTGATAAATCCAAAAAGTACTCATTTATTACTTTTAATGCGGAACAAAGTTCGCCGGGTCAATTAGTTGTAAATAAAAGAGGACTACAATAAAATACTTTTAATAGTCCATATCAGTTTAATTAATTTTTATATCGTTACACCTTTTAATACCTACTATAAGATATAAGTAGTGTTTCATTGAATTCTTAAAAAATGGTTTGGTAACATTGATAGATAAATAGGCTTGGATGGATGATCCACTAGTTACGGATAGGAATGTTTCATCCGCTCATATTTATAACAGGTACTAATATTAGTAGAGATTTTAACTTATAAATTTTGACACTATTCAGGCCTGGGACAGCTGTCACAAGGCGGTGTCTCAATGGGTGGATTTGGTGCTGGTGGTCTACCACAACTAGCTGCTGACCTCAACCCCTCGCTGCCGATCAGCTCCGTCGCTTCCGGACAACCATACCAGGGACATTATCCGTTAAATTCACTTGGTGAGCATAATCACAGATTACTTACAAAATAAGTTGTCTGTCTCTGTATTCTTTTTAATAAAATCTCTTCATATACCTACCTAAGGAAACGTACTAAAACAAATTAGCTGAATTCGTCGAGGAAGTTTCAAGTTCTACAGTTGGCAACATTCATTTTTATGTACATACGCCAAGTCCCTTGCGAGGTAGGCAGAGAGCCACAGCGCGCCATAAAGCTCGATTCTTACACGCCTCACTCGCATCTTTGACTTTTATAACTCTTGTCATAGACGCTTGTCGTTTTATAAGACTCCTGACATCACCTTCCTCAAGGACTCCTTCTATTTGATCATGGATGTGGCTGTCATAGAATATTTGTTTACACCGACACTCACTTTCAGCGTAACTCCGCAAACTTTGCGCAGTGTAAACATAAACATAACTTCACCTCTTTTTCTACCCGAAGGCGTAGGCAGCGGCTGTTAAGCCGCGACTCGCTGTTATGTATACCTACTTCCCAAATAGACTAAGTGGCGAACCTATTGCCATACACCAAGCATAAAGACAGTCATCGATATTTATCACACATAAATTCCGAAAAGAATTTTGAAAAGTGGTGTGAACTTGGATTCTAACTCGTGACTTCTGGATTCAGTACCTCTGCGCAGTGTATATTCGTCAAATATGCATATTTAGTGATATGGAAAACAATCTCCGTAATTCTTCTCAATTCTTAACTAACTGTCCGAGGTAGGTATTAACTTTGAGTATTGCATTTCCAGGAGACACGATGATGTCTTATTGTAATAACATCAGTGGACAGCAGTCAGGAGGTCCTCTTGAGGGGTCTCCCACTCCACCACATATGGGACACTGTGCCAACAACAACGGTTCACCTACTGCCTCAGGTAACACTGCATAAAGTAAATAAAATATTACGCAGGTATTCTTCTTTTTTTTGAAAAGAAGAAGCGAGACTTGCTAATTTTGAGACATTTTGTTTATTTCCATTTTCTCTCTCTGTTTCTTCAGTTTTAAAACTAACGCTCGCCTCAAACTATTATATTTCTTCACGGAACCCTAAAAACATATATCGTTCTCAATAAATAATCTAATAACCTCACTCAGGTGGTGGTGGTGAACCACCGGAAGAGGAAGTATGGCGCGGCCACAGCATCGCAGCACTCCGGCGACGAGCCTCAGAACTGTCTGCCGCCATCCCTCCGTACTTACAGCTCAACTATGACGCGCACAGCCCAGTGTACTGACCGTGCCGGTCTGGCTACTGACCCCCTAGGACTGGCTTCTGAATACCAGCACACCTGAAGCCCATGGATCGGGAAAGCTTGTGAATTGCCGAACATTTCATAGATGCAGTGTTTTTTTTTTTGCTAGAGAGTCGTGGATGGTGTTCAAATTGCATTCTCAAAATTAAACAGGACTATACTGAAATGTAGTAATGAAAATGGTTATAAATCTAATCATATATTCTCAGGAAAAGTCGATAAATAAGCCCCTCTTGGCCAAGCTCAACCAAGTATCTGCCACACTGGCTTTCAAATATTTAAGGTTATTTGCTGAAAAATTAGTGGTATATTAACTAACGAAGTGATGATAAATTTTTCAAAAAATGGCGTTAAAATATTTCATATGAGGTCACACACTAAGGAGATTATATTATTAAAAAAATTCCACGCCAGTGTGACATCAAAACTCTGAATCATCCCAAATCCCAAGACATTAATATGTTAACTTTAAAATTGTGAGCTGTATTCGAATAAATACATGTATACGCATAAGTACAATAATAAATTATAGTTTATAATATAAGCTATTTATTGTATAAGTAATATATATAAAGTATTGTATTAATATTTAATTAAATAGTTTTTAATCGTCGATGTATTTACGCAATTCCAATTTGCAATTCTACCAACACAACCGTGAGATTTAATTTGTGACTATTATTTAATATTTCACTATGAATATGATTAATTAATTAAAAAAGTAAAATCTCAAACACGTTTCTTGTCTATGGTATGTGTTGGTAGAACTGTAAAACAGAATTAGATGTATGCAGTTTCAAAACATTCCAAATTCAAATTTAAATTAATAAACGGATATAGGATTTAAAAAAAGGTGAAGTAGGTACCTACTCTGTGGTAAATTTACCGAGGTAAAAACCTATATAAATAGCGTTAATTTTTTAAATGCATTTATTATGTTTATTGTTTTAGTGCAATATTAATAACAACAGATTATGGATAATTTTCTATTAACAGCTAATTACGTTTAGCAATTTCAAATGTATCATTCAATAACATTGAGGACTTAAAATATTATGCGCAACAGGGAATGTGATAGTATTTTTACAAAATTGTTTTAATAAATGATAAGCAGGGAATTACATACATTGTATACTTGAACAGGACTGTGGCGAAGGACTTTGAAATGAGACGATTACTATTTGAAAGGTATATTTCGCTATTTTTGCTATACGCGAATATTAGTATTAGCGGTTAAATTAATTTGCATTTGCAAAAAAAGTATTGTAAATATAAATATGTAATTCAACAAATTTTTTGAAGAGACATTCTGTTACTTTGAGGGTTCATTCTGTTTCTTCCTTAATTCAATAGTTAAATAATATTTTTATCCACGGTCCTGTTTTAATATTTAATTAAATTTCCTAAGCGATAGAGAGCTAAATACGACAAGAGTAACAAATAAATAGATAAAATAAAATAACGAATTATAAAATAACATAAAATAAATTCAAAAAGTCGACTTTAATTAAAACCAGACCTTAAATTGTATACGGACTTTTGGATCCAAATCATGTTCTATTTGTATAAGTGTAAAATAAATAAGTACTTACTCAATATTAGATAAATAAATAAAATAAATAAACAAATCGGAAACTCAAGGCCACTAAGTATTTAACTTGTATTATTTAGAAAGTGGTTAATAGTTCCTATTATGTTCTGGGGTCCCGAAAAAAATAAGTTAAAGTTTTAGTTTTTTTTATTGATGGTATTTTTTTTATTCTTATATATTATTTTTTGTTCTTTATTTTGTGTATTATAAATGTTATTGCCGTCCGTTGTTTTGTGTGTAAGTAAATTTTTATGTTGTCTGTCTGTTTATACGTATCGTTTCGGGGCCTTCAACACTTAGATGGGCAATTAGGAATGATAATAAATTAAGATTACGTTTCCTGTTATGATTTTTGATGAACTAATGTTTGTTTATACAATCTAATTATGTATTAAATACAATGTAGATTACATTCCAAATTAGCGGAGATCATAAACTTTTATAACAATAATTAATCAGTAATTTAATTTTATTCAATTTTCTTTGTATTCAAAACACATGTCACAATTAAAGTAAGTCTGAGTGTAACAGCCACAAAATATATATCAATAAATATTTTATATCTCTTAAAAGTCCATTAAAGTGTTGTTTTTAATTCAGTATCAAATATGTAACTTTAATTTGTAAAATATCGTTTTAAATGTTGTGAAAGTAAGAAAATAATATAATTGAAGTGTGAAAAGCAGAAGAGATAAATTATTTAGCCTTATTAAATGATTTACATTACAATACTTCATCATTCATCATCATTAGCCTTTTGAGGTCCACTGCTGGACATAGGCCTCCCCCATAGAGCGCCACAACTGCCGGTCTGCTCAATCATGGGGGGTTTTTGCCATAATCGCCACGTTTGGCAGGCGGGTTGGCGATCGCAGTAGGCTGTATTTTCTTGAGGGAGAATGCTGCTGCCCATTCTTCTAGCTTTTCCCTTAGTCGCCTTTTACGACACCCCCGGGAAGAGATGGGGTGGCGGTATTCTAAGCCGGCGCCACACAATACAATACTTAGAAGTCACAAACTGCTTAATAAATAAATATGTTATTTTTTAAATTTATTAAAATAATAAGTCCACATTAAAGTCAAAATCAAGTTGTTTCTTTTCTTCATACACATATTATAATTATCTCATTTAAAGCCAAAGGGAGCCTAACATACTTTACAAAATAATAATATTAAAAAATAGAATATACTTAAATGTCCTGAAATTTTAATAACGATATTGTTTAACATACATAAATTACTTACTTAAAATTTATATTATTAATTATTTGTATTTTGTACGTATTAATTATTAAAGGACTGAGTGATTATTATTAATGTGTAGAACATATATTATTTTAATAAATGAATATAATTAATTATTAATATGTCGCTCGCCCGTTGTAAAGCCTACATACGATTAGTATTACAGTAATAGTTATTAAGTATTATTATACAATACATACAATAAAATAGACAATGTTCAATTAAGTGTTTTAATATTATCTTCACGCTGTTTTTTTTTTATCTTCTTTTTTTGTTTGTTTGTTTGGGTTACAAAATGTCCATGACAAGATCTACGCGGCCCAAAAAGTCCTACGAATTAATAAACTTTTGTATGGCCTTCAGGTAGAGCCAAGCAGTTCGCTGCATGATTGGGCCGACTCGACCGGTGAAATATCACCACCTCTCAGAAGATCGACGTAAAGTGGCTCATGCCGCGTTTCGTTCGGTGCGAGAGGTACCCGGAGGGTACCCGGGGGGTTTTTATTTAATACTGCTATTCAATATTAGTGCTATATAGTTGGCTAAAGCTAGCTATGCTACAGTTAAAAATTACGATTTCTTTTAAATCGGAATTAATAAACAAAAACTCGCTTTAGCTAGTAGCACAATAATTTAAAACACGAGAGGTAAAATATGTTAGACGTATAAATTTTTAATGAAAAAGGAAAATCACGTTCATATCGGGTTATTTCAATCATAAATAAAAACGTATTTAATTGTGTCCTCAAATGCTTCGAAATCATATATCATGTATGAATTTATACACGAGAAAAAATCTTAATTATAAAAAATGATTATTTTGGTATAGAGCCCTCTGTTTATAGCTTACACAAACACCTGTCTCACGCTCTAGCTATAACTTTACTTGTTGCAGCTATTACTCGCTAGGTGTAAGCAAATAACATAACTTACTACTATGTAAATCTGTAATTTGGATCCCTTATCCCTTCCGATCATCCCTTTGGATGCTCTAAATTAACATATTTAAGAACTACTTATCAAGTAGCTGTATTATTTTACCTAGAGCAATTTTATTTTTTCTAATAAAAATATTAAATAAATGTTATACAAAGTATATTCTATTCGACAATAGATGGCGCTCAAAAAGTTGTTGTTCCCAAACTAAAATTAATATCAATCTGTTTAATTAAATCAATCAGTAAAAATCAATCAGAACGATGACCTGAAATTGGTCTGGTATGGTATGTCAAACTAAGCCCTGTATATCTGGGTGTCAGCCATGCAAACAAGCAAGTGCAACCTGATAGTATGAGACTAGCGCTGCCCTACATCTTCTACACCGAGGACAATTGAGGACATATATAATGGGATAGATAGACAAGAGGAAAGGTAGGCTTCCGAATAACTTTTCACCGAGCAGACTGCTACATAAGCCACTTGGCACGACTTACTGAGAAGTCTTAGTATTTCATCTCGAGCCGGTCCATTCATGCTGCGAGCTGCGTGGCTCTGCAAAATGTTTTGGTAACATTTTTTTCTTTAATTCTACCTCATTTGTGTTTACATCTAGGTGGATCACTATCACAACAAAGTGTCCGTGTGTGAATTGCACGTAACTCCATTACGCCACGACTTGTCGCACTGACCGCGCGCGCTGCCCATATTAACTAGTTATGTTTGGTCATAAAGTGTCATGTGATTACATTTAGTTGTGTGTCATGACTTGACTATGAACTATGATATATCACGAAATTATTTTACATTTTACCAACAGCGTAGTGACTGCTGAGCAACTGTCGATGGATTCAATCCACTTCCGACCATAGGTATTTGTGATATAGATAGACTTATGTGTTCTAAGTACAAAATAAATACTTCAATATATATTTTGCGCATGATTTAACAGTGGTAGAGCCAAGCAGTTCGCTGCATGAATGGGCCGACTCGACCGGTGAAATACCACGACCTCTCAGAAGACCGCCGTAAAGTGGCTCATGCCGCGTTTCGTTCTGTGAGAGAGGTACCCGAAGGCCCACCCCCTTCCCCATCCTTTCCTATCCCCTATCCCTTTAAGGTTTGCAACGCAACAGTAACACTATATGTGTTGCTGGTGTCCAAGTCCATGGGCGGCGTTGGTTGCTTAGTTCATTTTCAAACTTGTATTGTATTTCTTCGTTAATATAGTCATAATTACACACTTTACAACGTCAAAAATAAAATCATAATGTTTAATAAAAATTCATATTCATACCTTGAGTTCTGTATGTCCACAACTGACTTTTCCTGACCGACAGCTGATGTCGTTGTCATCATACAACTCATTCACTTCTAATAATAAAGATGTTACAAATATCATAAACATGTGCTAACTAGTGTTAATACATTCTAAACACCATTATGGTAACTGAACGAGTTTCACCAAAACATTGCAAAAGTAGATCATTTATCAGAATGATGTATATTCACAGTCGTGTCAAGGTTTTTCTCAGAACCATTCTGGTTGTAACTAAATTACGCAGTACAGTACCTACTCTGGTGGATTATGGACATGTTTCCATCAGATACGTGGAAGGGCTAGATGTGGTTGCATCAGTATTTGATTGCAAGATCCAATTGCAATCCTCGTTGCACGATGCCCACGATTTCCGAGACTGATTCATTAGGTCACTATTTTAATACGATCGCACACAAAAAGTAAGTTAATGTTTCTTTGACGTAAATGATAGACTATTTAGATTGTAAGTATACTATCCCTGGTGAATATATTTTGCTATCTGACCGCCATCCCAGAAGAGTGATATGAATATTGGTTTCTTTATTTCGAAGTTTCGTGTATGTATAACAGTGGTAGAGACTATCGACGTAAAGCAGCTCATACCGCGTTTTCGCTTGGTGAGAGAGGTATCCGGAGGATCAACACCTTCCCCTCTCCCCTTTCAATTGCACTTTCGACCATTCACCTATAGGTGCCATTTTAAAGGCCGCTAACACCACTGTAACTTTATCTGTGTTATAGGTGTCCCTCGGCGGCGTTAGTTACTTACCATCAGGTGATACACCTGCTCGTCAAAACTCATCTCTCTCATCTCTCCCACAAAGAGAAATTTCATATAGGTATCTGAAATCTTTGCAAAAGTTATGTGATAAATGTGTGACGAATGACGAAATCATCAAAAGCCAATATAAATAAAATACCTTGAGACCAGTCGTCGTCTTTCATCGCCTCGGGACTAATGAAAGTATATTATCGCTTTTTTATTAGACACCATGACGTAATTATCACCAGATCTCGTTTGGATTGAGATTAAACTCTGTGACAATAATTATATAAAGTTAATTTAAAAAAAATGATATACATATAGACTCATTATTTGATTTAATTGGGTTTGAAAAATAATTAAAGCTAAAAAAAGAAGAAACTAAATTACACCCGTTATTTTGCCAGGTTATGTTCTTTGTAACAATTGTAAACATTTTTCTGTTTGAAAAATAAAATAAACTTGATAGATTATTATGTAGATACGAAGAATAAGGAACTACGTGATACGCATTCATTCAATTTGACTAAAATATACTTCACGCGGAGCGCTGCCTACTAACTTTCCGTATTAGACTTAATAGCAGAAAAAGTTCAAACCGTATTTAAACTTTTAGATCATCATTTTAGATCAAAAATAAGCATCGAAAGGAAAGTAATGAAAAGGATAGTAGATTTAAACACTATGTACATATTTGTGGCCACAAATTTACTACTGTACATCAAGGCACACAACCATTCGGCAAGTATGAAGGCGCGCCGCAGAATGTGCGTGCAGGGTGTTTTTAAATGGACAAAAATACAGTATTAAAAATAGCAGCAGATGACCAATTTTATATGACATATTTAGGTCATGAGACCAAAAAGATTTGAATTAACATCTTTAATTCAGTTATCCCTACTAATATTATAAATGCGAAAGTAACTCTGTCTTTCTGTATGTTACGCTTTCCCGCTTACACCTCTCAATCGATTTTGATGAAATTTGGCACAGACAATCTTTAGACCCTGAGAAAGGACATAGGCTACCTTCTATTGCGAAAAAAAGGGATTAAAAGTTTGTATGGGATTAAAAATTAAAAATTAGTTCGAGCGTTTTTTTGCGATTTCGACCAGTTTCGGGATGAAATAGGGGTTGAAAGTTTGTTATCATTAATTCTAATTGAGGCGAAACGAAGTTCGCTGGGTCATCTAGTTAAAATATATAATTGAAAAATGTCTGTTCGAAATTTGAAAACAATTATCTTTCTCAGCGCATGTTATTATTAATTTGAATATTGTGTAGGTTTCATTTTAAACACGAGTTCTATTTTCAAAAAAAAAATCCCGCGTTCTTTCGTAACTGAACTAAACTACCTACACTGCCTATTAATTTTCTCACACCGTTTTTTTTATCTATTTTTTATGGCAATAAAATAACGTTAGGCGGGTCAGCATTAAAATTTATATTAGCCAGGTGATTAAAAATATAAATATTTGGTACACATTTAAGTCGATTTTGAAATACATACTATTAAATCACTGTCAACAATTATATAATAAATAATTAGATATATAAGCGTTCGCGCTTACAAGGCTGATGTTTCAATAAAACTATTGCATTTACTGATTAGATAAGTAATTATTTAAATTATCATTACGATATCGTTTAACACTAGAACTGGGTCACGAGGCGACCAGGTCATTAAAATTGGGTTTAAATGTGTTTTTTAGGGTTCCTCAATGAAAGCCTCCTCTTTTCAGACCTTTATTTAAATACATTTCAGCAGACATTCACAAGAACTCGTCAATAAATTATGAGGACTCTGCCAAATAGATTACAGAAAATTGTGTGTTTCTGAAAATAACACTTGATATATGTATAAATATATATAGAGTTAGTAAATAGGTATATGATTGTCATGACACTTTTAAAATTTCTTTTAGACTCCAAAATTTTTTTTCCCAGGTGTAGTTGACTCTTCTCTCTACCTCCTGTAGGTTGTTGTCTTGATTGAATGAAATTTGTTCACCTAAGTAATTTACATTATACAAATAGCCGGCGACCACTGGATACGAGTAGCAAAAGATAGAAAAACATGACTATCTCTGGAGGAGGCCTTTACCTTCCACTGAGAGGAGTTCTTCCAATAAAAAATAATTAAAGAAATGTAATTTGCATCCACAACTTACTGAACTAGGATATCTCTATTTATTTCAACATTTTCCTTTAATTAAATTGGTGTGCAAACTGTTTATAATTGTAAACCTTATTGTAAGCAGGAAATAAAAGGCTTTTTTATTTTTATTTATTTAAATAAGTATATATAATAAATATATGAAGCTCCTTTTTGCCCCATATTATTAATTAATTAAATCTTTGAATTTTTTAACTTTTCTCTGCTGTAATTTGGTTTTATTGTACATTATTTGATACTCTCACTATTTGCATGGCCTTTCATTTCACGATAATTACATATATAAGAAAATCTTTGAAGTCTCGGTGGTCCAGTGGTCCAGCTCCCTGCTTCTGTTGCTGAACTCGTGGGATCCATTCCGGACTCACACCAATGATATCAGGGAATACTTTTTGCATGTAATGTCTGATGGAATCATTGAAGGACAACTTTGTGCCTGGTGTGCGGCAATAGGTTCGCCAACTATTCCATTTGGGACGGTACGTAATAATTCGGCAAGTTGCGGCTTTACAGCCGGTACGTGCTAAGCCTTTTGGGTAGAAAAGGCGTGAAGTTATTTTATTTAGGAATAGAAATCTTCACAAGCGTTATATTTTTAATTAGTTTTATTTTAAAGTAGTAAATAAAAAATTCTGAAAATATAAAAATGAATACTACACAACTAACATGTGAACGAGATAACATTTTAATTAGTATAATTTTCGTAATGTGTGCAGTATTTTGAAGCTCATAATATTGTTTTAGTTTATTTTTTTTTAGTTTACGTAAAAAGTACCTACTTATTGTTGTGTTGGGAAAGAATATTTCAACAGCAGCATACACGGAAGGCTGTTCAACGTATAAAGTTTGGGGCAGTTTGTTTTTATTATTCATAGACAATTATTTATTTATGATAAAAAATTTCCTTGAAGTATTTTTTGTATTTCAGAAATTATTTGAAAAGGAAGTCTAAAGACAGTACGGTGGTGAATCTAGATACTTATATTAATGATTATCGTAAACTAGATGTCGGTGATATAAATTTATAAAATAAATAAAAATACATCTTTTTTTTTATATTTATTTCTAAGACTTTCGCGAATCTCACCCATTGATCAAAACAACTTTTAGGATTATATCGCGTTTATTTATTATTTATTTATATTTATTTCCCGACGTTTCGAACCCTTTACAGAGATCATTTTCACG
The DNA here is from genome assembly GCA_905147225.2 of Euproctis similis. Lineage (NCBI taxonomy): Eukaryota > Metazoa > Arthropoda > Insecta > Lepidoptera > Erebidae > Euproctis > Euproctis similis. The sequence goes on from LR990106.1 coordinate 23,641,454, forward strand.
AGTGATGAACAAAAAGATGGTAGTTGTTCAAAAGCTATTTTCATTGATACAGAGAGCACCCACTTTTTGGAAATAAAAATCAAAAAGTTGATGTTAAAAATATGATTTTTACTATTGGTAACCCACATCAGACCATGAGAACAAAAGTTAAATACTTATTTATAAGATGCATTCATATATCCTGCTTCTAAAGATCCTTTGTTGTATGATTTAATAAGTAAAAGTTGTTATTATTAAATTATTACAAATTATCTGATTTTCTAAGTTGGTTGAGATTAAAGTATAACTATTATTAAATATTCATTGATTTCAAATTAAAAGGTAAAGTGTTTAACAGTAAACACTTTACCTTTTAAAAAATTTTTAAATACATCTTGTTTGGCCGAAATCCGAAATCCTAGGTTCGAATCCGATAACCGTTTATCCGATAACTTTATGTTGATTTTCTCGACTATGTAGTGCTTCAATGCCTTATGAGCTCTCTGGAGTTATAAGATTACATACAAAATTTCTTTATAGGAGAGCAAACGAGTAGGCGTGTCATCTGATGGTAAGCCACAAACCCATGGACATGGACACCTGGAACACATATATTGTGGCCGTTGCGTTGCCCACCTCTAAGGGAGTAGGATAGGAAAGGATGGGGAAGGAGCACGTTGATCTGCTGAGAGGTCTTGGTATTTTACTGGTCGATCCGGCCCAACCATTGCATGAAAAAAAAAAATGTGTGAGTATTTGTCTGGCTGTATCTACTGACTGTATCCGAAGAAACCTTAACTTTATTGAGCTTAATGCATTACGTCCAATATACTTATAGTCTTTGTGTTGCGTATTTTCGTTGCTTTGTTTAGACTTGTAACGTAAACAATTTAATCCGTCAATTTTAGGAATTTTAAATGACTGTATTAACGAATAAAGCTTAAATTAAAAATGCATTGTATGTTTTCTTAAAGATATTTAATAATGTTTAATATACAAAGATCTGTTGTTTAATTTGAGACCTTGGGACGTATTGTGTAGTGGCACAAAATTCTCCCATACCCCTCTAGTTTCCAAGCTAAGAGCACAAGTGTTACCTTGTGTTATGTTAAAAACAGGTACTTACTTATAATAGAGAAATAATATAAAATTTTAATCCATTCAACATTAAAATAAGTACATACAGTAAAATGCATCTCTTTTTTTTGAAGTCGATATAAATAAGGATTGGAATACGCGTATAGAAATACGCAGCCAGTGAGTAGTGCTAACTATTTCTCGTATAGCCACTAATGGCCAACAATACTAACAGAAGAAAGTGTTTGACTTGACAGTTTTCTTTTTATTTGTAATGTCTCGGTTTTGTAATCATTCTTAAAAATATTACCTCACCTTAAAAGGTTAGATAGATTATGTTTTCGACTTTCACAATCGAAAACTGGCAAGAAGGAAAATTTTAAAAGAAAATCTTAAAATGTCTGTCTATGGCATACCTCCAGCCAGCTCCAATTAAAACGTTACAATTCTGTCGAATGTATATCTTAGATCAGTACAAGCTGACTTTTGGTTAGAAGATCCCCTAATAAGTAGGTGTTCTGTATTACACCGGCTATTATTTAAATAAAATACTAATTTAACACTTTAACAAGCTAACATAATACAAGCTAATAAAAGCATAGAAACGAAACAAATAAGTTAACTTATTATGCGTCACTATGATTTCGATGCTACCATGTTGGCTTTTCTGCTTTTCATTTGCACGCACAAAATAAAAAAAAAATACAATGGCAAAGGTAACCAACATACAAACAGCCAACTTGAATACTTTCCACAACAGATTAAATAATAAATTACCTAATTCGCCGGAAATCGCACAAGTTGTCAAATAAACTAAAATATTAAGAGAGAATCTGTGAATAAATAAAAATTTCTTAATTCCTTTTTCCAATTTCATAACCGGTATGTGTCCGTCTGTTGACATTGTTGTGAGATATTTAATCACTCTTGACATTGTATGGATAGGTGAAAGGTTATCACAGATTATAAAAAATATAAATAAAAAAAAAACATGTAAAAAAAATAGAAATAGAACGTGTTCTGGAGGAAGGTGATGTTAAGAGCCTCAAAAACCGACGCGCGTGCATGAAAAGAGTTATGAAAGTCAACGAAGCGAGTGAGGCGTGTAAGAATCGTGCCCTATGGCGCTCTGTTCTCTCTGCCTACCCCGCAAGGGATTTGGTGTGAAGTTATGTATGTATGTATGTATAAAAAATATCAAATAGGTAATATGAAATTAAAAAACATTTCCAACAATATCCTCGTAATAGTAATTAAAATAAATATTATATTTTTAGTTAAATCGTGTGGGCAAAAGGTTCTGTCATTATTATCATCATTACATAGTATAAAACAAAGTCACTTTCCGCTGTCTGTCCCCTTATATGGGCAAATCTTTAAAGCTACGCAACGGATTTTGATGCGGTTTCTTTTAATAGCTGTCAACGGGGTGGTTTTGATCTATAATTCATGTAGAGTGTAGTAAAAAAAGTGATAATTTTCAAGATTTAGAAATTTAATCGCAAACGCTGCCTGAGTCCTAAGTGATAAATCAAAACAAGTACCTTTAAAAGGTCTACAAAAAAGTCCGCGAGGGCATATATCTATCTCTTAGGGATAACCCACAATTACCATTTTTATTTTTTTACTTTTTACGAAAAATAATGGCCTATTTACGAAGCGATTTTAAACATTATAGTATTAATTTTAATCCAATAGATTGTATGTGTATTATAGATGATCCTGGCCCTTTACAGCATGCAATTTAAACAAATATTTTCGAAGATATTGCAGTATTAACATAGCGAGACAGCAGATAATACTTTTGATGCGGAACAACGTTCGCCGGGTCAGCTAGTATATAAATACAGTGTAAATTGTTAAACTATCACTAATCGCTTGTAACATAAAATCAAAAGATCTCCAATAATAACCTACAACAATATTTTTTATTAAGTAAAAACTTAAATGAAAACTTAAAGCCAAAATCCAAGCCCTTAATAGTCGAAGACAATTAATTATGTTAATTTTATCACTCACAATTATATATATATTTATAAATTTCGTTTCTAGAAAGCACTGATGTCATAAGTGAAAGAAACTGATATTCGAACTATGAACTAGTGATAGAAGTATTGAATCACTGGGCCATTGAGGTAGGCGAAACGAGGTAAGATATATGCATCAGATCAAATATGTAACATAGAAGCCTCTTACTAAACTCCTGGGCAGTGTGCAGGCCGTGGTGTAACTCTTTTCTCTATAGCGGTGTTATATACATGTCATAGAAAAATAAACACTAACTCTAGTATTATACAGTTTATATTGAAGCTGGAGATTGTTATAGTTCAGGTCCCTAGTTATTAATTTAACTTAGAAGCTATGAAAATAAAACCTAAAATCCAGTCTTTACGCTAAATTTATAACGAGTCACGTAATAACAATAATATTTAGTAGTAGTTTGAAAAACCTAAGCTCCTTCATATTTAGTAACACATATATATAGAAATTAATATTTCCCGTCAGTATGATATTACAACGTATTTATATTAATATTTAATTAAACTTACAATCAATATATTGACCAAATCGATCGGAAGTTACGACATACTTTCTAAGTTTGATTACAAATAATGTGATTAGTGATCGAACCTGATCTTAATTCAGTGTGAGATTGATGTAACACGTTCAATTTTAAACATTATAAACCCAATTATGAACATTAATATAGTGTCTGTATGAATATAAAAATATATTTTAAAAGATAATTCATTAATTCGATGATATTCTATATTTGATTTGTGAATATCATAATCTTATATAATACAAAGATAGGGGTAAAATAAGAGGGAGAAAAAACAGTCTCATATTTAGTGGCAATGAAACATTATACTAATGACTAATACCTGACCTGCATATCGAAAGGATGTACAAAAACACCGGCCTTAGACACTTAAAATAAAATTTAAAGAAAAAAAGACAGGTGTGATAGGAGACAGAGATGGATCAAAGTAACATAACGACTTTCTTATTAAATTTCGATTTGAAATGAATTCTATTTTATTTTTCAATCTGGAAGACGATTTTAGGCAAAACTTTGTAAAGCTAATCTGATGCCGAAGAAAACGTTTAAGGATTTAAATACATATTTACAAACCTCAACGTAATAGTAGTAGTAACATTGCCCAATATCTAACTGTAAATTAATTTATGAAAACCTTCCAAAAGTAGTAAGTACTGAAATTATATTTAGACATTCTCACTGCTCCGAATATAATTACTGATTTATTTTTGTCTTAAAAAACAGCTGAAACCACATAATAAGTAGAGCGGTTACTATAAATTAAAATTCTTTTTAGCAAAGTAAAACACTTTTTTATTACTAATTGGCAAGAGAGCGCATGTTCGCTTGTTATGCAACTAGTTTGTGATACGAATTTAAAACTGTTCAAACCTTATTTTACAGTAAACAAAGGTCATAAGGTTTTGTATTGGAAATATCGATATACCTTTTGAATTTGTAGATTTGTTATACCTTTTAAATATATTTAATGACTAGCTAGTCACTATTAACTGAGTGCTTTGATTAACGGCAACTAACACCAAAAACACAGCTGAAATTGAAATAACAGGTAATGACAGGTATAAATACAAAAACATTTCTAATATATATTAAGTATTAGCACTTACTTATCTTGTCTAAAATAACTTACCTCGCTACTTAATCGTGTTTCACCACGTGTTTTCTCGAACCTCAAATCAATCCGTATGTATTTTCTAAATATTAAAAACAGTTTTTTTCTTAATGCTTCTAATACACGGAGGTTTAGGCCAGAAAGTAGCAGATATTTTCCTCCGAGAAAACATATTTAGACATTATGATGTGTAAAAGTGTTTTCATATTGATTTTATATGCATGCATTTTCCTTTTTTCTATATTTATCTCAGAACGTGGTTCATTTTCATTGAAGCGCAATAGGTTGTGTTGAATACAACCCTGGCGAGAGCGGTAGTCAAGTTGAATTTGAGTTAAGAACAGCTCTGAACGCCTGCGATCAGTGTTCGCGCGCCACTCGCGGTGATAACACGTAACTTTTACCAGGCTTTAATTTGTCACTGTTATTTTTTCTAAAAGCTAATCTTAGTACGAAAGCGGTGTGATGTTGAACCATTTTTATTTTCGAAAAATGTGATTCAGGCAGCTAACCGAATTGGTTTAAAAAAAATATTTTTAATATATACAATTATTATTTTTCGGATATTATTAGTGAACGAACTTGAAAAAAGTTTGTTTGGAATTGAAGTGACGTTAATAAAGAAAGGTATGTTCAGTTGTTATATCTTATTTTTTTTGTCATAATTATAATAATTTAGCGTGTATACAATTTTTTGCTATTTTGCTTTCATTGTAGTGTTTTTTTCACATTATATAATTTATTTGCAATTTACAATACAATTGTTGCGACGTTACATAATTAGGTTTTTTAAAATTCTTACGGAAATGATTGTTAATTAAATATATATTAAAGTAAAAGTACATACGATGCATGTATTAACAACTATTATACAACATCAACTCAATTAATGCAATTACAAATTACCATATTATACAAAATATTTGTAGAATTTCACTTGCAAAAATATGCATATATATATATATATATATATATATATTTTTTTTTGCAAGTGAAATTCTACAAATATACTTTACTAGAAATACTTTTTACTAGAAATTTGAATTAAACACTTTTTTTAATATTAAAATCACCACAATCGTATAAATTAAATAATAAAAACAGCAAATTCAGTTGAATAGGCCAAAAGCTCGACCGGTGAAATAGCGCGGCTTGTCATATATATGACGACGTAAAGTTGCTTATGCCGCGTTTTCTTTGCTGTGAGAGATAAAAAATATAAGGGTTCCAATTACTAGTCTTCGGGGACAGGTACTCCGGTGACATTTGTTATGGACACGGAACTCTATGGTTATGTACCTCACGAACGAACTCAGGGACAACTGCTTTAGTTTATATATTGGTTCTTATCTTCTTTCCATCTGTAACCAGCAGTGAAAATACCTGAAAAATGTTTATACGAGCTGGCAATCATTGTCCGGGGTGTGATGAAAATTAATCCGGAAAGCTTCGAGTTATAAAAATTAAAATAAGTTCACAGCGGAGACAAAACGAACTAATTTATCTTCAATCATATCCCTATATAACCAAGAAGTCGTATATTTGAGCAGTTTGCACTCTGGCAAAAATTCTAGGACAAAATTCTATAATGCTATAATATATTCCCAGTTCAGATATCTTTTGTAAAGATGAGAACTGCTGAACATTTCTCAGTTGTACACTTTCACATAAATAATTTATTAATTTATTACACTCAATCTGCGGCCTGCGGTTTGTTTATCACTTTCACCATAAAAAACAGTTCAAGGTCTACAGAAAGTGAAATTAATTTATTTATAAAATCTCACCGAGTGTCTCCAAGTATGCCCAGCTCAATATTTAAATTAGTCCTTGGACATGTGTTTTCGTAATCTACAAGGTACCCTTTTCTCTGCAACATCCAAATAGTCCAAGATCCCACGGCACTTAGACTACACTTATTTCCTGATGGACTAGTCAGTAGTGGCTATTGGTCTGAACTAATGGATGTCTATACGCTTACTGCAAAAACTAAACCATTAATTGATAGCTATTTTGAGTATTCGGTCCATCAGAATACCAGTAAGGTCCTAGGGGCTCTAAGATCATTAGCTACAGATTGGCTATTACATACCGTACCTACTTCTACTAATATTATGCCCGCCTTTGTACGTTTATATATGTTGTAATATATTTATACAATAATAATTCATACATGAAACAAAATGTCTGTGACGAGAATGGAGGAAGTTGGAGCGAAGTAGCTGGTCGAGTGAGATTGGTGAATGAACGTGTGTTGTGATTACATAATAACATCTAATGACGACGGATGAATTAATTTCATCTGGAAATAAATTGCACTTAATTCGTCAAATTGTAATAATTTAATTTATGTATATATATTTTATTTATAACGAGATACGAGAGCATCTTTTGCGGCGATTTTGTATAAGTACACAGAGTATAATCTGTAACGTTTTTACGTTTCGTAGTCGTTAGGAAAAAATATCCTAAGTTTGATTATGTATTCCTTATAATTCCCGTAGGTACATTATTAAAATTTGTAGTGACTTTACAAGTCGAAGTCCATCTGGTAATATTTATACTTACGCTAAGAGCTTCTTACTATCTTTACAAATTTTAAAATCAAGTCAAACGTTACAAATTAAACAAGGTTCAGCTAATAAGTCCGCAGGACTTACAGACAGAGCAGGGACTTATTAGCTGAACATTATTTTGGACTTTGTGACTTTTAGCTGAAGGAGCGGAAGGTTGCTTATCACTATTTTCCCTTATGAGTGGCATAAGGGAACTAATTGGGGTCGGCACGTGTCATCATTCAAACTACCTAAATTGTCAACAGCTTTGGCTATGGTTTTATGATGAAATGTTTTCGATGGTGGGTTATGCTTCACCAGGGATGGGCACAACACCAACCATTCATGCAAGGAGGACGAAAATATAATTATGCTTTTTGAGACATAATTACTGTTGCCCACACATTGAGTTAATAAGGGCGTGTAGTTGTTATAAAGAACAATTATAATTGTACATGTGCAGCACGCATTAAAAATTATGGTATTTTTGTTTTATAATGAAAATATACAGAATGAAAGTTAAATATATTAAGTACATTAATTTATTTTTCCACCGACACAAGTTTCTAACTTTTTAAATGCACTGCTAAGTGTCGTAATTCAAGTTTAATGACCATATTTATTTAGACACCGGCGAGCGGCTGCCTCTAAAACTGAACATAGGCTTTTATCGCATGTTAGTAGAGAAAGTCATAAAAGATGGCGCTGATCTATATTAGTATTTTCTGTATTATGTCCATCTCAAAATTCATATACAGTTATAATATTTTTTCCATTACCTTTTTTTATAAATAATTAAAATATTAGTGGTATCAAAAGCGGTGTTTAACTTGTTGTTTAAATTTTTCCCTACATAGAATTGGCGATATGTTTTAAAATTTTGAGCCTGAAATAAGTTAAAAGATCTACGTATGCGCACGCACGGGTGCGTAGCAAAAAAAAAACCTCCTGGTAGTAATTTTATCTATAAGTCGATATCAGTTTTTACAGCGGCACAGATTAATAATAACTTTTACATAAGAACTTGACAACTGTAGGTGTATACCTACTATTACAGATACATACATCATTCCAATCACATAACCTCGCCTTACAAGGGCAAGCCATCTCATTTCTGCTGTTGCGTAACAGAAAAATGTCTGTGGTATCGCCACCGGCCAATATTACAAGATGGTGAACGCCCATCGCTTTCAAAAGAAAGTTGTCACCCAAAATTATTACGGTTGATATGCTAAACCGGTGAAATGCGGAACTAATCAGCCTAAAAGATAATTAGATACAGTTAAAAGTCGGAAATTAATCGGTCAGTTAATAAAAAAACCCTATCCTCTCGCTGTTATTTTATTCGGTTCCCGCCAAATTTACTGTATAGTTTTGGTACCGTCAAATGGGGTGACTCGGGATCAAAGGGTGAATAGAGAACTTTGAAACCTCAATTCTATTTATGTTTACACTAAAAAGTATAACATTTTGGTTTAGACTGCAAATAGGCAACCTGCAACAAAGGCTAAGCAAAAAAGTATAAGTTGAACTGTCACGTGTACAGTCCCTAAGAAGTAGTCTCGGTGTTGCAGTGGTTGAGCACCCCGCTTCTAAATCAAGAAGTCGCCGGTTCGAATCCTGGCACACATCAATGACTATTCGAAATTAGTATCGGAGGCTATGTGGGACTGATATCAATAACTGAGAAGTTTATAGCAGGTGTGACAATAGATTCGCCACCTATTCTATTTCGGACGTAAACATTCCCTCCCAACCTTAGGGTAAAAGAGGTCGTGAAGTTATGTTATGTTATTATCTTATTACATTATTATATCCCTGGAAGTAAATTAGTTAAATTCCTGGAATAAATTAAAGTTTATATTTTAAATTAGACCTTTAAAAATTTCTTTAAAAGATTGTTTGCTTGTTGTTATCTACACATATAATAAGACAGACAAAATTACATTAACGGACGGTAGATTTAATCGTATCTGGTTCTTTTTTAATAAAAAATATTCCGTGAAAATATATGTATAAATATAAGTATGTATATAATATAATAAAAGTATATAAATGTAAGTATAAATATAAGTATTATGTTTATATTCGGGCTTCTTGATTTTTGTGTAACTACATAATTGCAATTAATTATTCACGTACGTAATACTTACACATAAATATTTACACTTTGCGCGTACATAACATTTGTAGCGACGCCTCCTTTTAAAACCTCTTTAGAAATTTGATGTATGAAAATGACATAGACAATTTTTCATGTTTTTTTTAAGTAACCAGTAAGGAACTGTTATCAACCGATAGGACCGTCCATAGAGTAGATAGAGTGACCCTTGGATTTGGTAATCCTTGGTTAAATCTTACACAATTATTACTAATATCAGGAACAATCTCGTGTGTTACAAGTTGGATGTGTGGCTTAAAATGTAAATATTTATCGCATTTGTAGAGTTGCATGCGACGCGCGCAGCGAGCAACTAGCGCAGTGGGACGACTGTTTCCATTGTATTACGAATTAACATAGAATTTTTAAAGGAAATATGATTATACATACTTGTAGTAACTAATTGAAAAGGTAGCATGGTTTAAATCGTTCCGTTAATTAATTCAAAATTTTAAATGTATAATTTCCTTTACGCATTTTACAATCACATAACCAAACCTACATCGAAAATTATTTAGGAAACTATGCATGGTTTTGTAACGTTGTTGTTTTATTGAATAATTAATATTAAGGCAATTAATGTTTAAAGTAATTGTGACCAAAAAATACCGACTATCTACTGAATACTGATTAGCGTCAATACAAAATTCAGATATTGATTTATGAAATTGTGCTAGACACGGAAATATCTATATAAAGCCTTAAAAATAGTTTCGGAGAATAGCGGATTTAGGTGACCTAAGACTTGATAATATGTAGTATTTTACTCTTAGTACTATAACAATTTCCTCCGTCTCGCTATCTAACATAAGAAAAACATAACATCACGCCTTTGTTACCCGAAAGTGTAGGCAGCGGCTGTTAAGCCTCGTCTTGCCGTTATGTTTACGTCCCAAATGGAATAGGTGGCGAACCTATTGCCATACCGGGCACAAAGTTTTTAGTCATCGATATTTATCACACTTAACTTGCGAAAACAATTTCGCAAAGTCATTGGTGTGAGCCAGTGTCAGGATTCGAACCCGGACCTCTGGATCAGAAGCCGTGTGCTCGACCACTGGGCCACCGACACATTAAATCGCTCTCTAATAACCTGTAAAATTATTGTAATACATTAATATAGAGAGCTGCCCCCTTTTTGACACCACTACGAACTACAGTGAAAACACTTGAACGTCGCTACAACTCGCGTAAAACGTCGTCTGATCTGAGACGTCGTATCGTGTGACAGTGGATAAAGTATATAAATTCCGTGGGTACGACGACCGCGCTGGCGTTTTCCCGCCGCAGTATCTAGAGCGCTCCAAACATTTTCACTTAATTCCACTTCTGATTCACCACTTACCATCATATTATACACCATTCTTGTGGTTTTATATATATTATCATTAATCTTATAATTCAAATGATACCCTAAATATAAAAAAGTACTCGTAAATAACCGCAATGTATACAATATTTCTATGAAAAGAAAGCGTACAATTTGGCGGGCAATTTGTTTATTTGGCGGGAATTTTGACGATCGTGTATTAAGAATAGATTTTTGTGCTAACGAATTACATACTTTATTTGTGTACCTAATATCGAGAATGGTTTAATCAGAAACATCAAAGTATATACACATAATCATATATACATAATCATTACATATATCATTAAATCATTACGCACAAATTGTTCTATTGGCTTTGCTGGCATCAACAATATAATATTTGAAAAAAGAACGCCAAGCAAGAATCATCTTGTGGCAGTTCCTAAGTTCCTTATACGTAAAGTAAGAGTAGTTAGTTGTATAAAGTTAAATTAAAATCTTAATATCTTGGACACACAGCGCCCCCTAGAACCAAACTAAGCAATTAAATGCTTGTGGATATTAATACATATATACTTTTTGTGTAAATACAAATTTATAATACATCGAAAAACACCCAGACGCCAAACAAACATTTATGCTTGTCATAAATATTTGTAGGTGGGGATTGAACCCGCCAGCCTCGAATCTGCAGACCAATGCACCACGAGGTTCGTCAAAATGTTGTATGATTGAATAAAACAATTTAGTTTGTTTGTCAAAAACTTATAAAATAGTTGGGAATTCGCGGTAACTTACTGCAACTATGCACGTTACCAGTTTTACCAGAAATATTAAACATTATTATCATTATTTTATCGTTTTTATAACTTTCGCCGAAAACCTGTTGAAATCCACATGTCCGATGACTTTCTTCTCGCGTAATATTCACCGGCTGATATAAATATTACTCCACGTATGCTTATTATTATAATCTGTGAAATATTGCCAAATAAGATCCTTGTATTTTTTTGTATTATGAACTTTGATTACAAGTTTAAATTAAGAACGTTCATGCAAAAAGTTTTTTTTTTTCCATTTGGTATAATCTATGTATATCCTGGACAAGCTGATATGAATTGTAAATTTCTTTTTTAATTTGATGTGCTATCATTTTTTTATTTGACAATGAAAAGACGTATATTTGTTTACAACAAACATAAAAATGAGACCTTAATTTAATGTTACATATTAACATTAAATTAAGGTCTCATTTATTGACTAAAGTAAACTATTAAAGTATATTTCCGATAGAGGATATACAAATAGCAGTGGCATTTATTGCCATTTTCCTGTTTAAGCCAGCACAACACATAAATAAATGCTTGAGTAGTAAATAATTATTTATTATATAAATAATTAAACGGAAATCGTCAATACAATATTTTTAATAATTTAATTTCATGGTCTTGATTGAGATAATTTAAATTATCATTGCTTGAAAATGCTGAATTAAAATATTTTAAAAATAATACCAATTACAAACACTGAGATAGGATATCGTTAGTAAATTTACAAGAAAAATCCATGTTTCATAATCATATGCAAAATTAAGTATAATAATATACTATACAGACCATAAAATAAAATCAACTATAAAAGCAAGTACCTAACCTAACTTAAATACCTTTCTTTCTTACTCTCTCTTTTTCTCTGGCATATTATACTTACTAACAAGGTCAAAGGTCAAAAAAAATCATTCATCGAACTTCAGGCTCAATTTTCATAGTATTCTACAGTAGACTGTGTAATACTGTAGGTACTTGGGCATAATACTAAAATTCTCAATTACTGATGCAATTATAAATATAAAAAATATACATGAAAATTGTTTTCTCATCAATTATTCCGTTCCCGCAGTTAAAGCGAAGGTGCTTTGCCTATTTCTGCCTATTCTATATGCCCAAACAGGCTAACTATTACTTAATACATTCCTCCATTTCCTAGGCAAACTACTCTCACTTTAGTCAGTGTATTGATCAATCTAATTCATAATAATCTATAGTTAATGAGAAGAGTCTCAGTTTCACTTCTCTGATGTAACACTCTAATATCTAAATATAACGATCAACTCCAAATAAATCGTTTTTGCATATTATAAATCAATTTTATGAGAATGGAGATTTATAGGTTATAGTTAAGAAAGTGATGAATATTAATAAAATTTATAATATAGAATAGAATTCATTATTGTCTCCGTAGTCTGGAGGTCGAACACCCAGTTTCTGATATAAGAAGTCGTGGGATCGTATCCTGGCTCACGCCAATGACTCCTCACTATTATTTTCGGTTATTATTTTTTTATATTGAAGACACAAAAATTCGATGGGTCCAGGTTTGACACCCTGTAGGCAGCGGCGAGCCTGCGATATCGGGTAGAAAAAAGACGTGAAATAAATGCCATACATTGTGATGAAAGACTTAATGGGGCCCTAAAGGTGGTGATGGTGAAAAGGTGCCATCCGATGAATAGTATGTCGATATAAATCCAACTTATATATTTAAAACACGTAATCTGGTTATCATTAAAAATTTTTTCCAAATACATTAACATTCAACCTAGGATTTCCTAACGAAGGATGCATTATTTATGTAAATAGTTGTGATGTATACAACATATCACCTCATTGACACGAAGTACCAGCCAGTGATACAGTCCAGTTGCGATAGGGAATGCAGAACCTCTTAGAAAAAAGAAAAATTAGTGATTCACTTTTAATTATTTTTATACCAATTGTACAACCAAATAAAAATATTTTCATTTGAGTCTTGTCGTTAACTTACTGGGCTTATACTATGGCATTATATGCAATACTAGTATACTAATGTTTTTTTAACTATTACTAATGTATTTGTTTAAATAAAAGCACCTCTTATTACATCAGCTGTCCAGCCAGTGAAAGTCCTGTCCAAAACATACATTTCACGTGTATGAACGTGTTTTTTTAATTAACTACAAATGGTGAAATACCATAGTACATGCCTACCATATTTGTTGAGAAAATATCCTAAATATCTTCTTAAAGAAATCTTAAATGACTCACGATGACTTATTTGGACCAAGGATGTTGTAACACTGTGTTATGCCAATTTTCAACATCTTGCAGTGAATGGTGATAGTCCGGATGTGAGTTTGTATAGAGCCTACTGGAGTACAGAGCCGCGAAGGACACAGCCTATTGTGGTCGCTATCGTAATACAAATATTTAATAATAGACTATTTCGATTTTAAACAATAAAAAAATATTATGAATCGGATCGACTTATTAGTAGAAAAAAAGAATCTTACTAACGTTACAATACTTATATTTCTATTTCGCTGTCATGCTTTGTTCGCTGAGCGTGCAGGGAGCGTCTCCCAGTATTCATCCAATATACATATTATTGAAAAATATTGTATATGTTTACGATCAAGACACTAAAAGTATTTAAATATTACCTGTTTTATAAAATAAACATAACATAATTTGATTGAATCAGTAATCAATATCTAATCCTACAATTCATTTACATCCTACATTTTATTTACATCCTACTTACAAACATGACATACAGACAGGACGTAAGATAAGATCAAATTATATGTCAAATCTAATTTTATTTTATTACATACAAAGTCTGGTAGTCTCGGTGGTCCAGTGGTCGTGCTTATCGCTTCTGATTCAGAAGTCGTGGGATCGATTCCGGGCGCACGCCTATGATATCTTAGGCCTATTTTCGGAAATTAAGTGTGTCACCAATAGTTAACATCTTTGTGCCCAGTGTATGGCAATAGATTCCGCCACCTATTCCATTTGGTAACGACTCAGAGTCGAGGCTTAATAGCCGCTGTCTACACCTTCGGGTAAATATGTTTAAGTATAAGGTTAAGGTGTGATTGACCTATTAGGTCCCATTACCCTTATTTGGGTTATTACTTTACTTGTTCTTAGACAAGAAATTAAAAATGCTGACTTATAAGTAGGCTGGTGAAAAATTTTCCGAAAAGAATAAACTAAAAATAATATAACGTCTCTGCAATAAGGATATTAGCTTATATATTATGTGTACATATTTGATGGAAACACATAGTGTTGTCAGAATTAAAACTACTCTATCGGTTACCATGAAATCACCGTGGGTAAAATAGTGTTCTGCCTACTCTCATAACAGCTGTTGTGTAAGGTCGCCCGCCCACTGCGACTACGACATACATACAGTGAGTTATTATACTATTATTATTGTTGTTGTAACATATAAAATACCATTGTATTTTAATTCAGACATCTGTGGGATATGTCTCGCAATAAAAGAAACATTATTATTGCTATTTTATTAATTTTCACAACCTTACAAAGTATTATTCCTAGAGAATCAAGTATTTCATTACATAGTATAAAAAAGTCGCTTTCCGCTGTCTGTCCCCATTATGCTTTTATCTTTAAAACTAAGCAACGGATTGTGATGCGGTTTTTTTAATAGATAGAGGGTGTTAACAGAGCGGTTGTTATCTATTCTATAATTCATGTATCATGTAATAAAGAAAAAGCTAACATCTAAAATTTACTTCTAAATTACTTTTGATGATGATGTTATGACAGTCTCGGTGGCCCAGTGGTTGAGCACACGGCTTCTGATCCAGAGGTCCGTGTTCGATTCCTGACACTGGCTCACACCAATGACTTTTCGAAATTGTTTTCGGAAGTTATGTGTGATAAATATCGATGACTAAAACTTTGTGCCCGGTATGGCAATAGGTTCGCCACCTTTGGGACGTAAACATAACAGCAAGACGAAGCTTAACAGCCGCTGCCTACACCTTCCGGTAACAAAAGGCGTGTAGTTTATGTTATGTTACTTTTGATGCGGAACAAAGTTTGCCGGGGCAAATAGTAAAGCATATAACTTTTGTTCAATAGTCGATAACTGCTATAACATATGAAATATGAAGAGGTTGTCTCTCATTAGTATCTCCCAGGATTCGAATATGGTACATTCCAATCAAGTGTCCATATTAATCCGTTACGCCACTAGTGATTCGCATTCCTCTCCTTAAAAACCGGCAACGCAACTATATTACTGTGTGTAGTCTTGCAGTTCCCTGCATAATGGGCCGGCTTGACCTCTAGAAATTTCTGTGGATTTTGCAGCATTTCGTTCGGTAAGAGAGGTAGCCAAAAGCCTGACCCCCTTTTCCCTTCCTTTCTCCGCCTACTCCCCTAAAGAACGGCAACGCACCACGGTGTTCATTTGCAAAACAAAAACTAAGTATCCATGGGCATCTCTAGTTGCTTGCCATCAGGTGACCCACTTACCTTAGTTTGTCCCTATGCCATAAAAATAGGTACTATGAAAATAGATTTATGTTAATAGGCAAGTCTGTTTTAGTGTCTTCAACGGCAGTCTATTTTTATTATTCTCACATTGGACGTCATGCTTACTGTTTCATAATTAGTATGTGTTATATTAAAAAACAAATAAATTAATATTAATCAATCTAAATAGCATCGTCACTCCAATGCTGCTTCTTCAATTCTCAACTTTCAAATTATAAAAAACTAATGAAAATTATATCAAGTGATAATATTATTTCAAAAATAAATATAATATCTCTGTTTTGCGTAAAATTAAATATTAATCCATTTTCTCTTTTGCAGGTAATCCATGGTTTCGTCTTTATCAACTAGGGAAAGTATTTTTGTTGGAGTTATTCTATTTTTATAAAAATCGAACCACGATCAGTTGGTATTAAAGTTGTCCATACCTATTATTATTATTAGTAACAGATATTTGTATTGATATTAGAATAGGTGTGATATGACTATATCGGCTATTATTTTTAATTTGAATTATTTCATTACTTACCTAGCGTAATACAATCTATAATACACCTATACATACCTATACATACATACGAAGTAAAATATCTAACAGAATCACAATCTATTTTATGCTATCTAGGAGCTAAATTTTAATGGAAATATGTTAGGGTTGTCACTTATTTTAAGAGTAAATTATAATTATCCATGCATATTTATTCTTGAATTTCTTCTCCAACACGCAATTGGAATATAGGTAAGAATATATGTAATAGATAAAAATATAGTAATGATCTTACTATACATAGAAAATAAATTATCAGAAAGCTAAATATTATAATGTATACTATAAGTGAAAGAGGTAAAACCCTACTTCTACTTTGTACTCCAATAGTAGTGTAGTGGGCGCAAGGTGAACGGGTATAACTCATGCATAATATATTTAAAAGTAATTACTTCGTTATACTCTCAATGTACATGCAACGTACTATCTGGTGGTAATATGTAATAGTTTAGTGAACCAATGTTATATTTTTGATTATTTGTTTTTTATTTCATAGGACTTATTCAATATTAGCTATTATTATTTACATTTGGTTGTCGGTAACTTTGCTAGGTTTCCATTTTATCTGTCAAACCTTTGTACATAATTGCGAACAAACATTTTCAAAAAGAATCCATTAAAGTCAAGAAATGTTGTTAAGTAATTTAATCTCGATAAACATGAATATTATATTACTATAATATTCGTACTTGCAAGTTATTTAATTTAACTGTAATAAAACTTTCGATAATATCCGGCTCGTGAATCAAAGGCTGTATGTATGTATATATAATATTATATTATGATAGTTTATTGATATAGGTAAAAATGAATAGATTTGATTATAAAAATAACAGTAAAGAAACTATGAACTTTCTAGCAGCATGAATTAGTAGCTATATCATATTGCAAACATCAACTTAGAAATCCAAAACTGAATTGTTCTGAATATGCAAGCTATTTTCTTAAAAATTGAATATCATAGTCAAAATCTCTTGTATCTTGGACACAATACTCACAGCGCCCTCTAGTCCCAAGCTAAGCAACTAAATGCTTGTGTTATGGATACTAGATAACGGATATTAATACATATATACTTTTGTTTTGTAAATACATACTTATATTACATAGATAAACACCCAGACGCCACACAAACATTCGTGTTTGTCACAAATATTTGTTGCTCGGGTGGGAATCGAACCACCGACCTCATTGCTGCAGACGGTAGTTTTACCCATGCGCCACGAGACCCGTCAATCTGTTAAGTCGTGTAGTCATTTAACAATAAACTGCTTGTATAATATTAAAAATCTTAAGTAATATTATGGTATATTATTACTATAATAGAAAACTACAGTGTAGTGTAGTCTTACAGACTAGTCTGTAAAAGTTTAGCGCCGGAGAGTGTAATGAAAATCACTTCGCAATATAACAAGAGTCAGTCATGCAGTGAAAACAGCGTATTCTGTTACATCCTAGATTTCTACTCGTTACAGGGGAAACTGTGCTTAATATTATTACATACCGAATGAGTTGTGTTTGTTCCATGTAATATCATAACATTGTGCCGGCTATTATATTAGTGTATTTCCTATAGCACACCTAAGCTATATTGTTAGAAAATAGATACAGTTTCGAAAAAAAAATGGATTTTGTAATTGGCGGTTTTGGATGTGTATTTTATCACAATACTTGAAAGAAATCTGTTACTTAGCAGATATTAAGCAGATGTTAATATCGTTATCACCATCAGATACATGAACTGAAATATTCGTCTCATATATTAGTAACGTATTACCTGTTATTACTCAACAAACTATGCCTACCTCACCTCTCTACTTTCACTATAATATAATCAATAATAGCGTTCACAAATATTTGCCATAGTTTTTGGACGACTTCGAACAAAACTTTCACTACTAGGGATGTCCAAAGTCTTATTAATATTTTCAAACCAGTTTGATAAAAACATCGATCGCAAACTCATATCTTTATAAATATTAATGCTATATTAATAATCTACTAGTTTATACCCACGGTTACAAATTTTGCTGCGATTTTTTCTGGAAAATTGTGAGTCAGGTGTAAAAATGAATACAAATGACTTAAATAAACAAACATAAAAAGTGGGTATTTTTGTGACAGCCCTGTATGTCACTTCCACCTGTCTAGCGGACAGGTCGATGCACTTAACAAAATTAAAGGACGGGACCAATGTTTGTCCATGCTCTTTGCCACAGGAGAAAGTCTAGTTTGTAATTTATTTTACATTAACTGAGCAATAAATAAAATATTTTTAGAACTCAACAATAAAACAAAAGTATTTACTCCATAATACACCAGCTACCTGCCAATAAAAGTTCCGTCAAAATCGGCCAAGCCATTTCAGAGTTTACCCGGCAGACAGACAGACTAAGATTGTAAAAAAATTGTAAACGGATGCTTCAATTTTAGTTATGTGTAGATAGATTGATAGATTAGTTGTGCTTTGAATAATTTGAAACTAAAGTCGGAAGTTAAAAACAACTGCACTAAAGTAATTTAGTGTAATATTTAAATTGTGAATGAAAACAATCTCAATTGAAATCAAAAATGAAATTGACAACCCTATTGCCAATCGATTACGTAACATTATTTCTATTACCTATTTTCCTTCTACTCCTTATAACGTAAAATGACTTTCTACACTTTGTAATCTCCCATTCATTATACTATTAATAAAAATAATAGCTTATAAAAATGTGTGCTGCCCTGTGATTACGATATCATTATATATAGTAGTATCTCAATAACACTAATATTACATCACTATTATCGATACGCTTACATAATACACCTGTGAGCGGAATTTGAATTAGGAACTGTTAATAATATTATATTACAATTGTTACCGGATACTGTCACTTTTGTCAGTAAAAAAAATTATTAGTGTTCCCGGCAACTGCTGTCTATTTGACAGTTTTTTTTTAAATAACACTCGTGGTATGTATCAAGGCATTGTGTGTTAAATTTTTTTCCTTGATTTATAATAGTTCAACGATCAAGAAATTCTTATTTTATTCTAATTCAGATTATTTTTTCTTATTATTATATATAAACATTTATTCTATAGAAAAAAAATTAAGCTCATCCTTGGCATGATTCGTTCATAAAATAAAATCGTAATTAACATAAAATTTTGTTAGAAGAAATCGTTTTAAAACATGGCGGTTTGTTGGCAATGTAAAAAGATCACCGACCTCTCACTTTCATTGTCAATGCTAAACTTTCGACTGAATTTCAATTAACCTTGTACCGACGTCTGACTTGTACATTTATTATGATATTAATGGTTATATTAATTTTTTTTTTATGTATTTGTACAAATTTATACCACGCTTAATCGATATCTTAAATTATTATTTTTGACATTTGCATCTGGTTAGCCATTTATTTTAATCTGTTGATTTGGCAGATTATGAGTCATTGCAGTCATTTTTTTGGAGGGAATATTGACATTGTGAGGAGGCAACCTTCATTAAAATTATTTCCAATTTTATTCTGATAAATGGGGTTTAATTTAGAAGATAGATTATTACATATATCTTTGGTTCTATTACGGTGTTATTTCTTTGTGTTTAGTTCCCGTTTTGCAATAGTTGTAAGTTTTTTGACTAATTTATCAAATAATTCTTTTGATACCTATTTAACTTGTAAGTTTTGCGTAATATAAAATGTTTTCTATGTCAAGTGTCAGTCATAAATTATTCAGTCTAAGTTTCTCGTATTCATAATATTAATTAGAAAGTTTAATCTCTACAAACAAATTTGTACTATAGTAATAATAGCTGAGACAATTTCACTAATAATCCTTGTTCAGAGCGTAAACATTACCGTGTTACAGAACCACGACGGTTTGACATTGACTCTGAATCAACAACATCCATCAACTTTCTCGGGTAATTTGTTGAGAAAACTTATACCTGATGGAACAGATTGAATTATAGAGAAATTCGGTGACAAGACCAAATTTTATAAACATATTCCATTTAATAGTCTCGGTGGTTCAGTGGTCGAGCCCGCGGTTTCTGAATCCAAAGGTCGCGGGTTCGACTCCTGGCACACACCAATGACTTTTCGAAATTAATTCCGAAAGTTATGTGTGATAAATATCGATGACTAAAAACTTTGTGCCCGATACGGCAATAGGTTCGCCACCTATTCCATTTGGGAACTAAACATAACGGCGAGTCAAGGCTTAACAGCCACTGCCTACACCTTCAGGTAGAAAAGCGCGTGAAGTTACGTTGTGTTATATGTTATATTCCATATCCCAAGAATATTAAAATCATGACAAGGTATCAAGATGGATAGACTTTTGCATGGATGACTTTTTATCATAATGATCTGCTTATTATCAAAATTACGCGATTACTTTGAAAGCAAAATATTACTTTTGATGAATTGTTATCAGCTCCCAATTATAAGAACTTTCTTTAAAAATATCTAATTTACATTTGTTTGCTTTTGTATTTACAAATTTCATATAAATAAGCTTCTGTTTAAAACTTTCACTCTTCAAGTAATAGATGATATTGGTAGGCTTGGTGTAAACATATTTAACTGTTTGCTTAGCACTTAAGTTAAGCAGATGTAAATTTTATATTCAATGATCAAGTAGTTTCCTCTAAAGCAATGAAATGACTTTTGGACGCCTCCAATATTATTCATAGTCTACGGGGAAGCTGTAGGCAGCGGCTGTTACGACTCGATTCACCGATTTTTTTATCCTCCAAATATAATAAGTTGCGGAACCTATTGCCATTCAGCAAACACAATGTTTCCTCTTTGTTCACACGACTGGAACTGAACTGAAACTGGTGGCTTGATCTCGAGACTAGCGAGGCAAAAATTATGAATATCAATCGCGAAATTTTGACAAACTCGGAACTGACTCGGAAAAATTGCGAAATCGGCCGAGCTGGTACAGTATACAGCCTTAAACATAATAGCAGTTCAAAGATCAACACTTGTCTGTTATAAATGTATAATAAAATTCACTTTTTTTTATAACTGTCGCCAGAATGTTTTCACTTTCGCCGAAGCTCGTTTATAGTTGTACAGACTGAGGTCTCATGATTTATTTGTGTGTTGTAATAAGTACCTGTCATGTGGTGATATTGCTTGTCTGAGTCACAGCATCACAGCCGAGATAGCAATACAAACCAACTATAAAAAATAATATCCAAAAAGAAATTTTGAGCGCACAGAAAACACTTCATTTTTGTATCACATCAAAAACTTTAAAAAACAAAATGTAGACACAATAAAATACTCTAAACAAACAGGTAGAAAACAAAAAAAAAGTAGACTTTAAATTGTAAGTTAATTGTTCGACCATGCAGAGACAAATGCTTGGGTTGTTTTTATCTGTATGTATGTATTTACTAACGTTTATCCGCCATTATTGTTACGTAACGAATGCACCACAGATTCTCGCACGCTCGCTGCGCGGTGAAAAAGCATTATAACCTCATTTGTAAGGTCATTGACGCATGAACTTGATTTAGTATTTTATCTGTGCTTTCAAACGTGCCACTCAGCGTGACGAACAATTTTCATCCATCATCTATCTAAAGATTGTGCGGCATCTTTTCATTGATATTAAAAAATATAATAGCGCTAGTAAAAACAAGGGCTGCTATTAGTGAAAAATTACGTCTGCAAATATGTGTTTGACTGATTTTTACTCGGGCAACCCACGTCAGAATTTTGATTGATTGCTTAAATTTCGCGAAGACTAAAAGACTTACGACAATTCGTAGGCCTTTAGTCTTTGCGAAATTTTAGAGCTAAGTAAAGATGCAAAATAGCTAGAGCAGTAAAAAGAACAGATTTGCCTATGGCATGTTATTTTAAGGCAAATTTAATTATCTAAAAAAAACCAGTCCAGTCCAGTCCAGTTTTTGGTACTATTAAAGAGAGATTAATTTTTATTTACGAAACTTTACCCGAGTACATATACGGCATGTCGACTCCTGCTGCCTTCGGCTATTAAGAATCGGTACATTAATTGCTATCTAAACTGTATGTATATTAGATTGAATGAAAATGATATTTTACATTTAAACGGAAGCGGAAACTTTCATATTAACATTTAAATAGTCCGTTGAAGATATAAAGTGGTAAGCTCAATATATCGTGCGTTTCCATAGAAAGCAAGCACAAGGAAAGTAATAGATACCGGTATACAAGTATTTAGCACCGAACTCTCTTTCCGTTTGGAGAAAATACGTTTGCATCTTACGACAACCATTAACAAATATAAGTAAATATAATTTTACACATTAACAAATCTATTGACAAATAAGATACGGCAACATACGGCTAATTAGAAAAATAAATACACAATTTATCTGGCAATGTGGAGGACGTTAAAAATATATATCGTAACATACATAGTACGAGTACATAAATAATCTGTGTATATAAATAGTTCACACAGTTTAATAAGTTGCTCACATTGTTGCTGAGTTTTATGAAATATGGATTGTGTTTCAAATTGTACAACTTATAAAATTTGATGACTTAAAATACACTTGTTAACGACGCATTGAAAGATAAAGTAAGCACGCTTGGAAACGGACTGGGAAATAAAGTTATGTTACAAAAAATACTATAGTTAGAAAGACGTACTATAGTTAGACATGTCACTGTGAAAGGGTTCAATTCCCATTCTAGTACAATATTTTTTGAGAAGAATATGACTATGAAATTATTACATCGATGGCCTGGTTCCAACCGGTTAACATTATCTTTGGGACCAAGAGCACTTAGAATTTTGTCGTGGTAAGTATTTGGATTTGGATTTTTACGACTCCTGCGACTTTGGACCCTTATGGTTGAGACATTCTTTCATGTCGCATTATCTCTACACACCCGAATCATTCTCGCAAACAATTCTTTGCCTTGAAATCTCATTCATGCCTTAAAGCATATAGTCCAAGAGTTCAGAGTCTCTTACTTCTTTTACGACGGTTTACGATATTGCTCTAGTAGAATTCGTAGCTCATACAAAGTAAATCCAATTCTGACCATTATTTATTTGATTTTTTTTCTAAAAAAAAACCAGCGCATAATCACACAGAAACCCGATTACACGCATTAGTTACGCTTACTGAAAGCCGGTTTGTGTCCGCACTTCATAACCAGTTGGGTCAACACGACTCCAAAACTGGACGGAGCCACTCTTCCCGTCATTCCACTCATTTTTTATCCTCCCAGACACTACGCATACCGCTTACGTCAACCATAAAGAAGGTCTATAAATGAGAGGCGCCTGTACCCTTTCACAAGTAAAAATAAACTTTGGTAAGTACTAGTTTTTTTATTATTATCTGACAAATAAGTACATATATGCATTTAGCTGCGTAATGTCTCGAGTCGAGTGCGCCAGTGGATTTTATGGAAGTGGCTTAATATCTTCCTGACTTTCATTTTGAAACATTGGCAACGATATTACGAATTAATGTTAACGTAATATCCTATTACGTGGTAACATTAAAATCCTGATGGGCCGTTAAGCGGAGGTAGGCGGGTTTGTTCCCAATCCGAGTTTGGAACATTTTTGTAATGAACAGTTCATGTTTGTATGTGGTTTTGGTCATGCTGCTTGGTTTAAATTCGTGTAAACGCTGCCTCTATCGAAGAGGAATAGGCGGGAAGCTATTCTCTTTGAATATTTGATAAAACATTATCAACCTAACAGGTCACTGTTGATATTCTATTCTAACAGTAATTGAAATTAAATTAATCTTGTTATAATTTCGTCCCGGTCTCTAAATATTTAACAGTGGCAGAGCCAAGCAGTTCGTTAAAAAAATAGTAAAATTAAGTGTAAAAATGTAGATATTGAATTCCATTTCAATCCTATTTACTTTCATATACAGTAACCTCGTAAAATATTGGCAAGTTGAGCTATTTATATTTGAAAAATAAGAGACTCTTTTATGGTATAAAAATTGCTGTAATAGCGCCATCTGTCAGTAACTATATTATGATTATGAGTAAATAAAATTTACGAACATACAGACAACAGAATTTTACACATAACGCTCTAATTCGCCTTAAGAATCATTAGGCTTGATGCTTCGTTGGTCAGACAATAAATTTCCATCAAAACTAAAATTGCAACGTAGAACCTTATCTTTAATGGCGGAAGGTATATTTTTTATTGCTTCTTAACCAGGATGAGAATCAAAATTGTTTATATCTTAATTAACAGATGCAATGTGAAATTTAATTTTGACTGCTAGTTAATGCTTTTGAACATAGATTTTCACTTGGGCAAAATATTTGTCTAGTAAACATAAAGACTTGCAAAGTATCCTAATATGAACAATAACATGTCATCTTCGTACATAGTAGAGAATAGGTATATGGTAAGGTAGATAGAAGTTCGTATCTAATTTCTGCTAACTTCTAACTAATTTTTACTACCTAATATTGTAATTTGATATACGGAGCCGAGACGTGGCCACTAACGGTTCGTCTGGTCCACCAACTAAAAGTCACTCAGCGAGCTATGGAAAGAGCTATGCTCGGAGTTTCTCTGAGGGATCAAATCCGAAATGAAGTAATTCGGCAGAGAACTAAGGTGATAGACATAGCTCAATGAATTAGCACGCTGAAGTGGCAGTGGGCTGGCCACATATGCTGTAGGACCGATAACCGTTGGTAGACTGGCCTTAGAGTGGAGACCACGTATCGGAAAACGCAGCTTGGGGCGCCTTGTGACTAGGTGGAGCGATGATATACGCAGAGCAGTGGGCAACAACTGGAGACGAAGAGCCGAAGATCGGGCTCAGTGGCGCATATTGGGAGAGGCCTACGTCCAGCAGTGGACTGATATGGGCTGATGATGATGATGATAAATATTGTAAAAACATACCATAAATTCCCGCCGTTGTCTACCTGAAGGTGTCGGCTGCTCCTGCCCGGCTGTTAAGTCTCGACTCCCTGAATCGTTACGTTACGTCCCAAATGGAATAGGTGGCAAACCTATTGCCATACACCTGACGCAAAGTTATTAGTCATTGATATTTATCACTTATAACTTCTGTTGTGTGCCTGAATTCGATTCCACGAAAGTTTCATTGGTGTAACAGAATCCGAACTTGGGATCTCTTAACACCGAACCACTGAGTTTATCGAGGCTCCTTATTACTGCAATAAGGATTTGATTGTTCAAGAGTTAAGTCGCTCACATGAAATAGAACTTTGACAAAACTTTTCTTACGAAAGTGTACTTAATTTTAATGATTGGATCATTACATGTATGAGAAAGTGGCGGCTCGCTCAGATAACAGTCATTATAGTTATAACAGAGCGTACTTACACGTTCCACCGCTGGACATGAACGACGATATTATGCATATGTACTTGGTTTTAAGTTTACGCGACTCCAAAAATAACATAACACAACTTCACGTCTGGTTAGAAAATACCCGAAGGCATAGGCAGCGGCTGTTAAGACTCGTCTCGCCAAATCGTTATGTTACGTCCGAAATGGAATAGGCGGAGAAACTATTGTCTTCCACGGGGTACAAAATTGTCAGGCATATTTATCACACATAATTTCCGAAGAGAAATTCGAAAAGTCATTGGTGTAAGCCCGAAATCGATCCTATGACTTCTGAATTACTTTAAAAAATGAGGAGATGTTTCCAAGGATAATTCAGATTTTCAAGAGAAAAGACAGATAAAAATAAGTTTATGTATATTATTAAATTAAGTTACTATTATATGTATCCGAAAAAGCTTTACAAAAATATTTGCTATCAGATGGGGAAAGAACCTGTACAGTAGGTACGTAGCATCTAGTACTCCTAGCTACTTCTACTTATTACTTAATATCTAAAAACAGGTCAATTTAAATTATATAATACAGTAACCGGTTGATATCTTTATCTAACCAATCAACCAGTTAAACAACTAATTGGATTTGATCTATAAACACGCTAATGTTACCGTATTTTAGGTAACGTTATTATGTTAGTGATGCTATAAGAACACAATCTAGATATATAGACAAAAAATCTATTTCCGTTTAAACGTAAACGCTATTGCCATACCGGGCACAAAGTTTTCAGTCATCGATATTTATCACACATAACTTCCGAAAATAATTTCGAAAAGTCATTGGTGTGAGCCTGTGTCTGGAATCGAACCCGGACCTCTGGATCAGAAGCCGTGTGCTCGACCACTGCGCCACCGAGATTAGTCCATAAACAATAGAAAAACTAGTGATAGCATCCGGAAGAATGGAAATTAAGATTTCTTCAAAACTAATGAATTCAGAATTTAAGAGGCTTAAGAAGACCTAAATTAACTAAATAAGTTTTTAGAGTTTTAATAGTAAATTCATATCTAATCCAACTTCACTTTTAAACGTTAGCTTACTGTTTAGTTAGTGTGCTAAAGAGACATACATAAACATATATATATACTATACATAAACCAGAAAAATACTACTCTTCTTTTGATTTGGTCGGTTAAAAATGCAACTACTTTTATTCAAGTACAACAAGTTAGTTATAAATAGTTACAAAGTATTTATAAAGTCTTGGTTGTTGCAGCGAAAGTTATTGAGAACGGAACTTGTAGTTAGATGCGACCTAGTTACTGTACTATCGAGGGTAACACCATTATTTATATTGCCTTAATAAACAGATATTATTATTTACCGACAACGTAAAACACGAGAATAGCAATGCTGTTAGAAAAATTAAGATTCGTTTTTTTTTTGTTCCTGAACTGCTATGAACAATTGTGTCAGTTCTCGCAAGAAATTATGATTTTTATACTTATACAGAATAAATCTAATATATTTTCCATAATTATAAACCTATCGAATTTATGATTTTTAAATATCCATTGCGCTTTCCACAAAATGTTTCTCGCATTTGTATACAATCGTTTTTTTAAAAGTTCGTGTTCTTCCTTCTTTTTCGTCCATTTCTTTCCATTTAATAAAATTAAAATACTATGCTAATAAAAAACTTATGTAGTGCAAAACAAAGTCGCTTTCCGCTGTCTGTCCTTTTATATGCTTATATCTTTTAGGCTTATATTTTCTTTAGGCACTATTGTACTTCCAAAGGTTGCCTGGAAGAAATTGCTTTTAGCGATAAGGCCGCCATTTATACCTTAACATTGTGTTTAACCTTGTCTTATTTGTATGTTTTTCCTTTTTTGTAATATATAAGGTGTAAATAAAGAATTATCTTATGATTATTTAAAATCATCATGATGATGATGATGAAATAAAGAATTATCTTATCTTATCTTTGAAACTACGCAACGGATTTTAAGGGATTTGTTTTAATAGATAGAGGATGTCAACGGAATGGTTTCTATCTAAAATTCATTTATGATGTAGGTAGTAAAGAAAATTTGATAAATCCAAAATTTACTTATTTATACTTTTGTGGAACAAAGCTCGCTGGGTATTAAATTTGACTCTCGTGATGAAAATCAACTTATGTTATGATTCAAATGTTTAATTTAAACTTGTTATTGAATAAAAAAAAACAAACTGTTGTATACGAAATACAAAAATAAAACCTCTCAAACTGAAAGGGAAAGTTAAGTTACATCGAGGCTACAAAAGCGGCAGATGAAAATGGTATGCAGCAAGAGTCAAGTATTGTGCCGGATGTGTTGTGGCACAACAAAAAGCCGTTTTTGTTGTGCCACAACACATCCATTACAGCATTGAAAGCCTACACGAGATCTGTAAAAAGAGAGTCATTATCATATCTTGACCAAATATGAGATCGTCCTGTAGGCATATTATTGGCTACACTATTGTCTAAGATACTTCCATTTTTACCCAACTCAGCTATTGAGAAGGCTATATTTTTTGAAAGTTTGTTTAGTATAGGATATTGTAGCCTAATGTTGGGATGATTAATCTGCTTTTAATTTTTTCAATTACATTTCTAGTCTGACAACGTACCAATAACCAAATATGATACTTAAAGTACCTAAGTAGTACAAACCTACTTAGGTATTTAGCAAATCAGACCACAAATGGTTGGCATTCTGCTGCTGATTTAAATCCCAGTTAAAACCGGCCTTGTACTTGCATTTAAAATTACATGCGCCTGTTATCTAATGATTTATTATGTTGTCTATATGACATTTATTATATGTATTTCATGGACGGTAATATAGCTAGTCTACCACCAAAATGTCAATACTCTTTCGTCAGCCAATTGGACTACTTTTCAATATACCTCAGCACACGAAAATACTGAATTCTAAGTTAGACCAATCCCAATAAAAAAGAGTTCTTGAACTCAATTGCGACTAGGCTTTGAGACAGATTACACTTTAGGGTATAAAATCGATATAAAAAAATTAACTTCAACATTTACAAGTACGGCAAATACTGAATACCACATATTTCTAAATAGTGCAATTAAAAGTGTCAACAAGGTGTCAATCAGGTCTCGTAGATACAGCTAACTACATCAACTAACAATGGCGGGTGTCAGATGTAAGTATTGTATTGTATAAAGACTCCCAACGACGATGGCAGTTTTGTAACAGAAGATTTGTAAATGAATTATTATGGTAACCATTTTTTTATTTGACTCAATGAATTGACTTTGAATAAACTTTGACAATTAATAAAACAGAGACACTATAAAGAGCTATAATAAATACATTTTTGATCACCGAACCCGGTTTATTATAGCCTAATAAAAACTAAACATCCATCTATGAGGCAAAGGAAAACTATACCTCGTGCATTAAAATCTTATTTTAAAACGGCGACCCGGCGAACTTTGTTCCGCATCAAAGATAATTTTTATAGCGTTTACCATTATAGTGCTCAATTTCGAAAATTATCACTTTTTCTTTACTACATCTATTAAATTAAAAAAAATAGGTACAGTCAGCGGGAAAGCGGCTTTGTTTTAAACTATGTTATAATAATAATTGATCAGAAATTTTGAATCAAGAAACATTTCTGAAATGTTGAATTTGTAGTATGTTTAAAGCCAGTGTGTAAAGATTTAAAATTAAATTTACCTTATTTTTATTAGTATTTTCATATTTCGCAACGAATATTAATGATTACAAAGTTGCAATATATACGAGGCCGTCGTCGGTATTGTTGTCAACAATTAGTGATATATTAACCCGCTTTATGAATAGCGTCTTAGCAGTGTTGCGAGACAAAAATAAAACATTAGCCGTGAACAGTATTTTTTCTTTCACAATTATTTTAGGCTTATATTTATGATGGACAGGGGCAGTTTCAAATATCTATTGTTTATTAAAATAACGTATTTTTAAAATTCTTTTCGATCTTTATTTACGAACATTAATGAAGTTAAGTGCTTGGAACTTGGATATAGTTAAATAAAATGATCATTTTTTTATTTGTTGGCAATTATTTTGCATTGATTTTAAGTAGGTAAATTTGTCTTGATCTTGTGATTTTCAATTTCAATAAGCCAACATAAACAAATATCCCTCTCTCTCTCTTATTGATACGTTTATTGCTAATTTACTATCTATGTAATGTATTTTTCGTGAAAGTGAAGTTTTCGCCGCGACTGCCCCATCACCGGAACCTATAGAGCCTTCGTACCAAATGGAGCGGTTGTTAACATTATTATCGCGACATACATGCCCTACCAACTATCGGACTGTATCCAAGAACGATTGATGATATACATACCTAATTATATGGACGGGTTTGGTATATTTGCGGAATTTTTTAGAAGTTATACCAAACTGCGTTGGATAAATAGGTGTTCTTTGTTACATGTAATTAATTATACTTTGAAAGATACATCCGAATTATTAACCTCCTTCGTGTTAATGTCGGTTAGTAGCAAAATTTATTGGGCCTCATGGTTTTTCAGTGGTTAGTGGCTTCTGATAAAACTTAATTTTGCCGTGAAAGGTGGCGCTGCGTCTTACCTTCCTCTTCTTCTTTGGGAGCCTCTCCATTACTGAAGGTTAGCAGTCATCTCCTTGAACTTGTTCCTGTCCTTAGCTAGAGCAAACAATTGTTCCACTGCTTTTATCGTGGATACCGGTCCACTCTCTGATGTTTCGTAGCCATGATAATTTTCTTCTGCCTGCCCTTCGTTTGCTGCGTCTTACCTACCGAACTTTACAAAATACCTATTTAAATATACTCGGATAAGGGTAACCAAAAAAATACATTGTTTAAATGAAAACACCGTGTAACTACTGTGGCCCAAAACAAATGTATAGAATCACAAGTCTTAGCTTTCACTGAAGGAAATTAGTCGTAAAAAGAGGACAGTCAGACAGTGTCCGTCTCACCATCAGGTCGGCCATTGTTTGAAGGCTGTTATATACGTTATTATTACGTAATACCTTTCAAGAAGCGGTAGTAAATAACTACGTACAATGGATAGCGTAAAACATATTTGAAAGCAATCGATAGTCTAATAAGTTAATACCGGGACATCTGTTTTGTA
Organism: Euproctis similis; assembly: GCA_905147225.2. Lineage (NCBI taxonomy): Eukaryota > Metazoa > Arthropoda > Insecta > Lepidoptera > Erebidae > Euproctis > Euproctis similis. The sequence continues at coordinate 23,672,602 of LR990106.1, forward strand.
AATCCCGGTTTATAAATTTAGTATACACCCATAATTTTTGGGATTTTTTTTCAGAAAGTTACAGCAACATGTGACTTAATTATCAAATGAGGAAACACTGCTTGTTCCCCTCTGATGTTGACAGTGTGAAGGTATAAAAAATATGTAAATGTACAAAAGAATGTACAAAATGGACAAAAGAAACAATACCGTTTTCATAAGTAATGAAGAGAATCTTAGATCTTGTTTCCTAATACAAAAAAAATACAAAAATTGTTGTAAAAAATCCAAATGTATTTGTCTTGCGTAAAACAAAACGCACAACTGAATTGTATGTAAGCTGTATGTATGTATGAATGCTGGTAAAAACCATACAAGTTACCAGTTCCATTCCAATGCATGCAACATTTGCCCGATATACTCAACAGTGCATGGCTACATTGGCTACAAGCGACCTGTACTTACCACTATTAACTGGGTAACTGATGAATTTTATTTCAAACCAACATACCCAGCAGACATGGTTCTGCCGACTTCCTCCAAATAAAGTGCATTATTAATTGCAACAATTAACCAGCGTTTTCGATAAAGGCTACACAAATATAATTGCTGGCAAAATATTTCAATGAATTATTTTCTTAAACCTTCTTCAAGAAGTACCTACTCTTTAGGTAAGTGTAAACTGTGTGACAATTCGTCACGCAGTTTACATTTATTTAGTGTATTTTATTCTTATTCATACAGATTATCGATAATACACATGTCATACATACATACAAACAGAGTCTGTATGTTATATGAAATAAATTATTTTCTCTTTTAATTTAAAAATAAGACAGCAGTGCAGTTGCACCCTAGACTGAATTTATCTACTTATTTGAAAGACAAAGTAAACTCAAAAATATTAAATTTAATCTTTATCTAAATCTGAACGTTTGTATTAGAGAAAGCAGTTTTAAATTTTATTAGCGGTTTTAAAGTCATGAACTTTTCACCACAATCAGGGGAAAAGCGAGACATAAAAACATAACTTTATATTTATTATTAATATCATAAATAATGTGATCACGTCTATTACTATTAAATATTATTCTTATACAGTACATAAGAAAAAAAACAATTTCCATCACAATTGAGATTGATGAGATACGATAACTATATCACAGTTAAATTTTACACGGAATTATTTCTCCTGCGATGAATTTCAAGCCAATTTCCATATTATCTTCTTATCCTTATACAACATACTGATTTCTGATCCTACTGATCCTTACACAATAATATGCAAACAGCTAATTACAGAAATACTAATTAAATTATGATGAATCGTTGCGTAATAACAAATACACCAATAATCGTTTGATAACGTACCGAAATTGCCACAATTTTCGAACATAAAAATCTGAATTTAGCAGGATTATATAATAAAATAATAGGATTATTATGTTAGACAATGATAAGCGCATTTACATTTATGTGCGCAAAGTATTGCTGATTTCCGTATGTACTTATAGTTCTTTTTTTAAATTATAGATGGCGCACCGCATCGTGCACCGCCTCGCCTGCCTCGTGTCACTGCTTGCCCTGACTTTAGCAACGGAAGAAAATAGTAGATGGTCCCGCCAACTTAGCACGTACACAGCGGATGTCGGTGACTGGGTCCCTTTAAGCAGCCCAATAGAACAAGAACCAGAGCTTCCACAGTTTCAGAACAAGAGACAAGCTGTCGCTGAACCTAGGATACTTACGGAACCTTTCCCTAACGTACCAAGAACTGCTGGCTTTAATTCAGATCCGTTTTCTTCACGAAACTATTTCAACGCAGCGCCTAATAGGCAACTTTATTTGCAATCAGTGCCTTCTGTCCCTTCTGCGCCACAAAACTTTTTGTCTGACCAAGGATTCGGTCAAAATTTTCGATTCGGCTTACAACCTAATTTTCCAGGTAGCCAAGGTTTTGTAGCCCAACCGTTCAGCTATGAAAATGTTCCACCGCCACCGAACCCAGGCCGTTTACAGGGGATTCCCGGAAATACAGTGAATTTTCCTCAGACATCAGGTGTACCTCAATCTATCAAAGCAAAACCTTTTCTAAATACACAACAAAATATTAGATCAAGTGCACCAAAGTTTGTCGATGGCTATCGTGCTGAAAATACAACTAGTAATTATGCGTTAACCCCTAAAAAGAAAGCGCAATCTTTACAAAAAATAAAATTTGAGGGTGGAGAAAGAAATAAACAAGACGTTGTACCGCATCATTCAAAAAGTGAAGGAGGAGAAGAAGTTCAGTTACTTTATGTCCCCTTTGATCAATTAAACAGAGGCCAATTCAACTTTAGGACCCCGCTGACTCCGCCCCATTTGGTAAATACCGAATTATTCTCGCAAGGTTTACCGAGACCCAACGCTGGCAACCAGAACTTCTTAAATGGGTTCCAAAGGCCACCAGTAAAACCTCACGACAGTTTATCAGGACAAAACTTTTTCTCTGAATTTAGCCAAACAAAAGACGTGGAACCAATTTCAAGACACACAACACCCAGTACGTTATACGCTTCACACGGGCAAACGACTCCTAGATCAAAAAAATTAAAACCACACCAACCACCCCTAGCTATTTTCACAGTTAAAGATGTCAACAAAAACAGTCCAGTTAAAGTTAGTGATGTACTAACAACATTAAAGAACGCGGAAACCATAGCTGTATTGGATTCAGTTAATCCATTAAATGCACCAAAAGTATTCATAGGACCCTCTAATCTACCACCACCGCAAAATTATGTTAAATTTGACCTACCTTACTTGTCAAACATAGAACATAGCGACAATAAACTAAAACAAATGCCTTTCTTCGTCGCGCCCTTGAGCTACAATACTCCAAACGGTTTTGCCAAAATTCCATTCCCGTCACCACACGTGGGGTCTGTTGTTATAAACTCACAAATTAAAGATTCCAGTCAGGCTTATTTAAGCTCACCGCCGAATCCACCTAGTTCAAATACAAACTATTATACTGCAAGTCCTCCCACTTATAATACTGAATCGAAACCCAATACGCAAAAGACTACGTTTAGTTTTTACAGCACTGAAGCTCCGAAAGGGAAACCTATAGATTATCAATCCAACTACTACTCATTTGAACCACAGACAGTTACTTCGCTAAGTCCTGCACTACAGTCGGACCCTCAAACAGCTCCTCCTAAAACAGGATCATATTTTCTGGGTAATTCTGCTCCTCAATATAATTCAGATGAGTTTTCCAATTTCCCTCAAGACAGTTTCAAACCATCAGGACCTCTTCAACAATATAATCTAGGTCTCCAAACAGAACGCACAGCTTCGACAAGAAATACCGCTACTTCCACTACTAAACCATCCACTTACCCGAGTCAGTTGCTAGAAACACATAACCCTTATTCTATAAATCAGGCTTTCCACTTTAGCACTCCTCTTGACTATCATAATTACTTCGATGACGTTAAACAACCACAAGTTACTCCTGGTTCTCAGCAATCTTCCCCCGCATCATCTACGCCAGCTATTAGGAAGCCAACATCAAGACCAGAAGCCATAATTACAGAAAAACCAAAATACTATCAACAGTCGTCACCCAGCTACTTAAACAACTATACTCCTGAAATACAATATAACTCTGATCAAAATCTAAAGTATCCGGTTTTCAACCAGCAGGATTATATTAAACAGACTGAATTAACATCTGAGAAACCATTCCCCAATAATTCTAAAGAGAACACGCCTATTAATAAATATAATAACAATGGAAATTCATATACATTGAATCCATACAGCAATGCAGCTGCTGAAGAAAATAAATACAATTCCGATTCATACAGTAAATATAGCACAAAGCCTAGTATTCTGCCTAACCAATATAGTACTGCTGATGACTCATCATTTAATAAATATGAAGTGGATATTAGTGCACCTGTCGAAAGCTACAAAACTAAATACAATAAAGAAATTGATACAGTATCGTCAACTAAAACACAGCATCCGTCAGAAATAAACAATTTCTCTAGTGATTCCGATATGCCAACTACATATGACGAGTATAACAATTACGAACCCACATTAGATACTAGCAGATCTCCACCCTCAACCACGATAAGAACTACAACTACTAGAAAAATACCAACAAGACCCAGAAGCCGCCCTCGGTATACTACTACACCACATTCTGATTCTTATGAATCTACTACAAGAATCGTAACTACAAGACGTCCTCAACGAGAAAGGAAACCACTGACAGCTAGACCTAGGTATGAACCAAATAAAATTTCCACAGAAAACCAAAGCAAAAGACCTTTAGATTCTCTTGAAAATACCACCAATCAACCTAAAACAAAAACACGAGGACGTGTTCAGTACAAGCCTTCTGATAATGACGAGATTTACGACAGCAAAAAAGCACAAAGCGGTAAAAAGGATGAAGATTTGGCTTATCAAAGAGATGTCCTACATCAAAACTACCCTTTCACATTGACGGAACGTCTTACTACTACAGATGTCGAAGCTATAACAGAACCAATATACCAAAGACCTACTAAGTTACAAGAACCAGTAACAGAAATATCGGACACAGAAAATGCTTATACTAATAAAAAAGCCTCTGTAAGTGAACGCGACGAAATAAAAGATGCTTCGCCTTTACCCACATTCACGGCAAGGAGCACGCTTCAAACAGAAAATCCTTATGTACCTAAATTCCAATCAACACAAAATGAACAGTTTAATTACCAACCAAGAAGTAGCCCCGCAACTGTTGAACCGTCAGCGTATGATGATAATTTCAGTAATAAAAATGAGGATATCTACGTCAAACATACAACAGCTATACCAAAATTAATTAGCACTGAATCTATAACATTTGCCACGGATATTGATATAACTGAAAAAAACCTACCAAGCCATTTTAACAAAAACGAATTTACTACTGTACAACCGGAAGAATTAATAACTACCCTCACTGAGACCGAAACTACCAAGCCTGAATTACACGATACTAGTGAGGAAAATATTGTACATACTACACCATCTTATCATCGAGTACGCGTACGTCCTGGTATCACTAGGCAGCATCATCCAGCTACAACAACGGAATCATCAAGGCCTATAGAAAGAAGAAGACCGTCCCAAGCCGTAACCCAAAGACCAGCGGCTGATAGACGCCGAACCACGATGAGGATTGATGAAATTGAAGCTGACTTGAAAACAAAACAGGTACGAGTGAGACCTGGGCAAGAGTACAGACATCCTGTATATAAACCTGAACCGTCAACAGAATCTGCTGTAACATCAGCCCCATCTAAAGAAAATACAACTAAACGCAGTCAGTTCCGTCGAAGGAGGCCATCTTATACGACTACATCAACAGAATCTTCAAGTACCAAACGGTCCTACGATGTAAAAAATCGCTTTAGAGGACGACGCCCGACAGATAAATCAACGGAAAAACCGGGCACGTCCACTGAAGTTTCTACGTCTACCGCCAGAAGTTATACCAGATATAGCCACAGACCTAGGTTATCCGAAAGATTCAACAAGAAAACAGAAGTTGAAACAGAAGTAGAAGATCAAGATTCAAACTATTCAATTAACAGACCTAGATACGTTGAACGATCTGAACAATGGTCACCAAAAATTTCCAGTGATTCATTTAAGCCCTATAACCCTAATGATATTGCAGACGAACTCAAAATTGCAACTACCGAACGCCGGTCAGATAAGGAAACCGAGCTAGATATAATTACCGCAAGGAATGAATACGAAGACATTCTCTTAACTGTTACCCCAGCTAGTAATAACAGGATTAACAAGAAAATCCCTGACATTCCTCCTACATTGGAGGCTCTAGTAGAACACAGTAAGGTAACCAATAGTGATTCTAGCGCGTCAATGTCAACTTTTGAGAGTATGCTAGAAGAAGTTATGAAAAGTTTAGAAGAACAGGACCAAGATGAATATAGTAGTAATGTTATGAAGCATAAAGGAGGTGAAATCGGCGAAATACCACCTGAAAGAATAATATCATCTGGAGATAACTATACACCAAAGGCTACGACATTACTACAAGAAAGCACAACTGAACAAACCACTGGTGATGAATCATCACTGTTGGATGAGGTAAATTAATTTAAGATTATTTTAAAAAACTATCTCATACGAAAGACGTGCCTACTTGACATCTTTCCTTTGAAATACTTCTTTAAATTTTATAAGTAATCTCTGCATCAAAAAATACTTATAAAACAAATATTTACCATAGCTACACTTTAATTCCCGAACGTGTTGGCAACTGCAATTATACCACTACAATATACATAAATTTTTAGTTCTAAATGTAATACATGTCCCTTAAAGACTTAATTTTGTCAGTCATTGATATTGATCGAACCGAACTACGGAGCCTGTACTTCGGGTTCAAATCACACCATTGACTCTCCGAAGTTCCCATATAGTTCTCATCACATGATGGAAACTATATGGGAAATTCGGAGAGCCATCAGCCGTTATTTCTTTTACTAATATACACGTATATGTTAATTTATATTTCTTTTTTTCCAGAGAGAACTAAGCCAGAAAAGCCATCGTCGTGGCTTTTGGAAAAAGGTTAAAGTGCGCCCTATAAATACAGAATCAATTGAAACTGCTGAATCACAATACTATGTTAATACGGTCAATCATTTGGGACAACCAGTCAACGACAAAACAACACACAAGAAAAACAACGGAAAACTTAAAGTCACCACTTACAAACCAAACTTCCAATTCCTCCAAGACTTATTTTCGAGTGGTGATGATTTAGATGCAGATGAAGCCGTCCCCGCATTAGACTTACTGAAAATTAATAATAAAGAAACTTATTTTGATGAAGAATCTCTACTTAAAAACGAAAGCAACCCTTTTACTGTTGTTACTGAAAAGGAATCACAAACAACTAGTCCGGGAGATCTAGATTTAGGTACAGGTACACCGGATCCTACAATCGACAACTTGTATTTTACTACCACAACTGAAACGACAATTGCAAAAACCATTGACAGAGCAGATACAATGAGTTTCCTGGACTATTTATTCGGTGTAACCTCAGAAGGCAATGATAAGAACCACTATTCTGAGAATGCCACAAAAACAACTGAATCAGAAATTGTAATATCCACAGAGCCATCAAAACCAAAAGAAATTACAACAGAAAGTGCTTTTATACCCGAAGAAATAACTGAATCTTCATCAAGCGAAGATAAAACAGACATATCTGTGCTGTCATATGACAAAACTATAAACCCCGCAGAGACAACAACAGAATTAATGCTTATTTCTGATGTAAACATAGATAGTTCAACTGAATCATCGTATATGAATCCCGTTAAAATTGTAAGTACATCAAAGTCGACGGAAATCTCACATGAGACGGAAATATGCTTTAGGGGCAAGTGTTTTAAAACAAACAAAGATATTTCATAAGTTGTTAAATTAATTATTATGGTGCTAAAAGACATTGTTCAAAGTAATGATTCCTGTGTTGAGACAGTAATGTTTCGAATAGGCCGACAACATTTTCTGCTGAATTTAGGTACGGCTATTTGATATCATAATTGTAACAATATTATTATCATCATTACCAACTGTTTTGTATATATAAAATAATATTCTCGTGAGTAGATACCACAGTGAAAATTCCAATGAACTGACTCCAAGGTTTGGCCCAAGACCTCATAATTCGTGTAAGCTTTTCACTATTTTAATTTACATTAATAGTTTTCCGTCTGAAACATCTTTAATTTCAATTGGTGTATTAATTGTGAAATAATTTATTAGTTTAATCGTGGATTACATTAAATTTTTGGTGAAATCTTGTAAATAGTATTTTCATGACTCTTTACTTGGTTCCACCTTAGTAATCGGTAATATTAATATAACATTAGCCTTATAATATTTAATTTTTAAAGTAGCTGGCCACATGCTTTAAAAGTTTACTCTATGTAATATATTTTTACTTAAGCTATGAATAAAAAAATAAGATTATTTTTATACTTATTATGTAATGTAAATATATGACTGAACATTTTAACCGTTATTTTTAAGTTTCTCTGGTTACTATTTATTTTCTTAGTTATTATATTCTTTGATTATTCGGGTAAATTGAAAAAAGTGCTATGTTTTTATACTATCTGCACCGCCCAGATGATGATCTATCTCCTTCAAGTAATATCATAAGATCTACTTCTTAATAACCACTGAACATGTAACTGTACTTATTAATAAAATAAAAAGTATTACCATTTAATTTGAAAGTTATTATTTAAAACCTAACAATATATACTTTAAACTACTGCTGTAGTAATGTAGGGCCTACAACGTAACTGTTACACTATATGTGTTCAGGTATCTATGATCAATACATCAATATTGTCAATACATTTAAGTAGAACATTTTAGTCATACATGCACTTCGTGCTATCAAAAAGGACCTAGATGAACAGAGGAAATTAATAAACAAAACTGCCGAAGAAGTGCCTGAAAAGTAAAAATTAACATAAATAAAATACCTGAAGAAAAAATTTTAGTTTTAGAAGGAAAACATGAAAAACTCAAATTAAGAGTGGAAGACCAAGAAACTAGAATATACTATCTAGAGAAACAGGCAAGGCAACGAAATTTGGTATTTTTTGGGCTAAAAGAAGATGAAAAATTATGTCACAATTTGGAAAACAACTTAACAGACTTTATTAATAAATACTTTCAGCAAGAAATAAAATATACAGACCTAGAAGTTATAAGAAGAATAGGGAAAAAGACTGAGATGCCACGACCTATCATAGTTACCTTTTCAACATTGGAAAAAAAGATTAGTATCTTGAAAAATAAAGGAATTTTAAAAGGAACACCATATTTTGTAAAAGAGGACTACCCTCCCTCAAGTCTACAGACTAGGAAAGAGCTACAGAAACAAGTAAATACTGAAAGAGAAAAGGGAAACACAGTCATAATTAAATATGACAAGCTTGTCTTATTAAAAACCTCACCTAAAAACAATAAAAGGAGCCTACCTAACTCGCCAGAAAACACCGAAAATAACCCAACCCAGCAAATACCTCATGTAAATAAAAAGAACAAGACTCTGCCTACTCTTACAAAGGTCTTCTAGTTTGCCGGAAAATGTAATAAAACCTGGCATACTCAATTACCTTACAAACAAGAATAAGAACACAAATAACGGACACCTCACCAAAGAAACGTAGCAACGAGCTCTTAAACCCCTCCCAGAAAACCAAAATGTATATACCACAAGAATACATAAAACACATCTTCCAACCCGGCTGGTGACCGTGGCAGATCAAGACCAAAACCCTCTAAAGAATATATACCAAACCTCTTTATTAACAAGGAAAGAAAAAGAAACCCAAACAATACCTAATTCAAATAAAAAGAAAGCGCAGCTCTATACTTAGTCATGCTTTAAATATTGTAACAAAGAAAAAAAAAATTAAAATTTCAAATAACATTTATTACTTATACAGTGTGTTACTATAATACATAAATATAAAACGATATAAAGTATAAAAAGCTTATTCGAAGTGGTCTCCATTGGCTGCAATACAGGCCTTTAAACGTTGAGGCCAGTTATCAATAGAAACACGCACTCTTTCCATGGGACAATTCTTCACTGCCAATCGTATGGATTGTTTTAGGGAGTCTAAATTATTATGACGTTTAGAGCAAGCCGTAATCTCTAAAACTGACTACAAATCATAATCCAGTGAATTAAGATCGGGACTAGACGACGGCCAGTCTTCAGCTCTAATGAAGTCCGAAATGTTCGCTTCCAACCAAGATTGCGTGGACCGAGCTTTATGGCCCGGTGCCGAGTCTTGCTGGAAGGACCATACTTCGTTATTGAACATGGTGTTGTTAAGGGGCTTCACTACCTTTTCATGAATGGTATTTTGATACACTTGTGCCGATGTTTTGAGACCTTTTTCACAAAAATATGGCTCAGTCACTCCTTCGTAGCTAACACCCCACCAAACCATCACTGAAGTCGGATATTGCCCACGTTGCACTCTGTCAACTAATTGGGAAGCTTTCTTAGAGCTTTGAGCATAAATACGGTCATTTTGTTTGTTAAAATGTTGCTCAATTTTAAAAACTTTTTCATCCGTAAACAATATTTTTCTGTGACCTCCCTTTGCGTACCGCTTCAGTAGTTGTTTAGATTTTAACACCCTATTCTTTTTAAAATTATCAGTTAATAAATGACCAGTACGCCCCTTATAGGGTGCAAGTCCTAAGTCATCTTTTAAAATACGCGACATTGTTCTAGGTGCTATCTTCATCTCCCGAGATTAAATCTTTTGCTTGCGGACAGGATTTCTTCGAATTCTTTCCCTTACTGCTTTGACCACCTTTTTCGTACGAACACTACGTGGACGGCCAGGTCTTTTTCTGTCACAAACAGGTCTCATTGTACCTATTAATAGCCCGGTACACAAACATTTGACTAATACCAAGTGTATGGAAAGTTTAAAAATTGCATTTGGCTCCATACCTACTTTGTGTAATGCAATCACAGAAATTCGGTTCTCTTTATCACCCCACTCAATTTTAATTTCGCGAAATATTGTACAATGTATTGGTGCCAAAACGAGAAAACACAATGAACAATCGTATAAAAATGACAGATTCCAAATTCAAATGTAATATTGTTTTATTTTTAGTTGTAACAGTATTTATGGCCAGACTAAGTATAATAACATACAATGTCAGAACCTTATCTAACGAACGTTTAATTGAACTTAGCGAAGCACTCAGTACAGTCAAATACGACATAGTAGGATTGTGTGAAATAAGGAGGACCCGGATAGAAGAATATAAGAACTTTATACTATGTCACGTGGGACTCACACCTGGCAAATATGGAGTTGGATTCATAATAAATAAAACGCGTAAGAACTGGATTGAAAGTTTCAAAGGCATAAATGATAGAGTAGCATTATTAAACCTAAACATACAAGGATTGTCCATGTCAATTATACAAATATATGCGCCGACTGAATCAGCGTGTGATGAAGACATTAATTCTTTCTACTTAAATGTCAATAGAGCCCTAGACGAAGACACGAGAACTATATAATCATGGGTGATTTCAACGCGAAGATAGGACAACCAAAGAAAGATGAATATCTGATAATGAAACCAAACGGATATGGTGAAAGAAACCAAAGGGGTCAGGGACTAATTGATTTTGCCCTCGAACACAAACTTGCCATCCTAAATACTTTCTTCTACAAGAAAATAAACCAAAGATGGTCCTGGCGATCACCTGATGGTAAGTACAAAAACGAAATAGATTACATATTGTCAAATCAGCCAAACATCTTCCAAAATATCGAAGTTTTAAATCTGAACTACCCTTCGGACCATAAAGCTATCAGAGCAACAATATCTATTTTAAAACAGAAGAAAAAACGCATTACCTACAAAACCAATCGATATCCATCATTGAAAACAGCACAAGAAATAATATCTTATTGACAACACCTCTCATATCAGTTACAGGAGCTACAAACATGTCGAGATAAAATATCTCTGCAGGATTACTACAACTCATTAACCAAGGCTATAACCCAGAGTTTACAGAACGCTCAAACACCTAACGAAATATCAAAAGGCAAACATAACGTTCTAAAACAGCGTACACTAGAACTCATGAAGAGAAGACAAGAGTTACAGCGTGCTAAGATAAAAACTCGTACCACAAAAAATGAACTATCAGCTTTATACAAACTAATAAGTAAACTCATTAAACATGACTACAAAAGTTACAGATCAAAGACCATTGAAAAACATTTGGAGAAAGCAGGAAGCTCAAAAAAGGCCCTTAAAGAACTAAGAACAAATAAATATTGGATAGATGGTTTAAACCACAAAGATAAAATTGTACAGAAATCATAGATGTAGCAACCAATTTCTATAAAACTCTATATAAAGCACAAGACAACGACTGTACCAGCCAGACCAATAACAATACTAACTCTACAAAGAAGAGTGGAAACATGCCAACGATAACTGAAAAGGAGGTAACTCAAGAAGTCGAAAGCTTAAAACTAGATAAAAGCCCAGGACCAGACGGTATTACGAATGAAGCAATAAAGACTGCCTGGCCGCTACTAACTCTCCCATTAACATATTTATTTAACCTCGTATTAAAAACTGCTGAAATTCCATCACAGTGGGTAGATTCGGAAATAATTTTAATCTACAAAAAAGGTGATTCAAAATATATCAGAAACTACAGGCTTATAAGCTTACTCTGAATCATCTAACACAAGCCTATAAGCTTACTCTCAGTCACACACTATTTTCTTCCATAATTAATAAGAGAATAGGTGTCACAATAGAAGCAAACCAACCAATAGAGCAAGCGGGTTTTCGTAAAGGCTTCTCAACAATCGATCATATACATACTCTGGAACAAATAATAGAAAAATACCAAGAGAAACAAAGAGTTACTCTACATTGTATATATCGATTATAAGAAGGCTTTTGATACTGAGTCTCATTCCAGTATATGGACCGCTCTACAAGATCAGAAAGTTGAACAAGAGTATATAAATATAATTAAAAATATTTACAAAGATAGTACATGAAAAATAAAACTAGAATCCAATGGACCTTCATTCTCTATTAAAAGAGGCGTGAAACAAGGTGATCCGCTTTCCCCAAAATTATTTATTTCTGTCCTGGAGCTAATAATAAAAAGCCTCAACTAGGAAAAGACAGGAATAACCATCAATGGCAAGCACTTATCCCATCTACGATTCGCAGATGACTTAGTTCTCATGTCTGAATCAAGTACACAATTACAAAGCATGAATAATACACTAAATAATAAAAATAGTAAGGAAGTAGGATTAGAAATGAATCTTGCGAAAACAATGGTTCTTCTCTGTATACTATTTGTCATAAATGACATAAATAGTATACAGAGAAGAATATCAGTGGAAAATGAAGTTTTGAAATATACAGAAACATACATTTACCTAGGAAAAATCGGTTTCAACAGGAAACAACATGAACTAGAAGTAGATCGAAGAGTACAAATTACTTGGAACAAGTATTGGTCGTTAAAAGAAATATTTAAAAGTAACATGCCGACAAATAATAAAACAAAAATCATGACATCATGCCTCCTACCTTGTCTTACATACGCATGCCAAACTTGGAAATACACAACTATAATAAAAAGAAAAATCACAAGCTGCCAGCGCAGAATCGAAAGAAGCATGCTCAATATTAAAAAGATGCAAAAAATACGTCACCATATAATATGAGAAACCACCAAAGCGACGGATGCTCTAACTTACGCTCAGAAACTAAAGTGGAAATGGGCTGGACATGTAGCAAGGCTAAAAGACGGGAGATGGACCAACAGAGTAACCAAGTGGAAGGGTCCAATCGGCAAACGTGTGAAAGGAAGGCCCCACACGAGATGGGCTGACGAACTGATGATGAGGCCTTCACCTTCACTTGAAGAGGGATTCATGCATTAAAATTAAATATATTATTTAAACCATGTACCATTGTATTTTAGCATGAAATAAAAGGTTTTTTATTTTTATTTTATTTTCTTTATTTATTTTTTTATTTATCTATGATATTGATATGATAGATAAGAGACTTTTTTCCCAGTATTTATCAGAAGCCTCAAATTTTTCACGGATCACATCCCTACCTATAGGATGGCAAAAAAAAATCCAACGAAAAGGCACTACATACTTTAGTCAAATGCAAATAAACTTTCCAAAAAACCTTTTGAATTTTTATATAAAATCCGAAGAAACTTTTTCCCTTACCTATTAAATGAACTCAAACAGTCTCAGTTAAATACTCCGCTTCTGTATCAGAGGTATTGATTTAGCGAAAATACATTATCATTACGGGATCAGGCTTATGCCTTTAGCCTGTCCAAAATGGCCTATAATAATATGATACACAGAAATAGATCAAGATAGAACGGCGAATAGGCGTGGCAAGTGTGCCAAAACCATGCACTATATTGCATGCTTTTCGAAACTCTCTCTCAATTCAATGGCTCTCATTTATATGCTCTGTGCTCATTACGCAACGAGCGTTCCTGCACTGCGTTCAGGACGTAAAAAAATAGATAAAACGTCACATATATGCCTTATTGTGCTGTGGCAAATTGTAAAAACAAAAGTAGTGAAGCAAATATGAAAAAAGGAAATATTTCGTATGATCAGTAAGTATAGAAAATCAGTAGAAAGTATTTTTTTGAGATTATAAATTATTGTTTTACTTTTACTATGTTCAATAATTACGATCACAAGTTGAATATATTTTCGTTATGATAGATATCCATTGCTGTCCGCATTCAACGCTCGTATACAAAAACATTGCGCGCATAAATTATACGCGTAATGTACGTCGAATCGAACGAAATACAATACACCTGCCAGTTGATCGCTGTGTCTGTTAATCGCTGTGATTGGTCTTCGAATGTTAGAGATGGGCACTCCATGTATCGTTGAGTCTTAGGACTTATCGATAAACTAATTCAATAATAATTCGAGTATCAGCTCATGTCTTGCTTTGTCCCTACTTTATTCTAACACTACAAATTTCAACCAAAGTGCTTCGTAATTACATTGGCAGCAGTTTATTTCACAGTATAAGTTTTCACCAATTTGACCAATCGCCAATGGAAAATCATCTCGTTCTTCTCAAACGGGCAGTAACCAAGGTATATGTCGACGTTCGGCTTCGTTATTTAACCAGGACTGTGAGGCCAACCCTTACAAAAAGGCAAATATATAATAAATATGTATAGTTTCAAGGACAGTAAAATATTTCTAATTAAATTTTATATACTGTGGGCGTGGTTTTTCAAAAAAGTGACACGCTGAAATGTATGGAAATATGACATTGCAGCCGTTCTATCTTGATCTATTTCTGTGATAAGATGATTGTTAATTATTAGACAGGCTAAAGCTTTTAAGCCATACTGCCTTGTCTGACGTTATTTTTTTATTATGAAGTAATGATGATGAAGCTGATGATGAAACTTAAAACTAACCTAAACTAACTTAACCTAGTCATATATAAAGTCGTGGCACTTTATGCATGATGTTCCAAGGGAGTCCTGACGACACTGTAGGAGAGCACACTAAACACGATATTTACACCATTCCCCACATTTGCACTCATATACGGACACTTATTAAACAAAATGCCACGAATTTTATCCAATAATATCCATTGAAGCACAAATCTGAGAAAATAATGCAAAAACGGACATGACTCTTTCACAGTCCCGCCAAAACTCTAATAATTCTGAATTACGAGTGACAACACTGACAGCAGTGACAGCCTCTACCATACATACTACCATACTATTTATATGCTCTGTGGCCTCTACGGCGACGGGAAAAGTAAATAATAAAGGATAAATAGAGCAGTGCTGCCAACTCTACCAACTTTTCGGTAGATCTACCAACTTTTAGTGTCGTAGTCAAACCTACCACCTTGTACCAAAAATCTACCAACTTTTAAAGTTTTCAAAAATCCCAAATCAAACCTCCATGAAAATAATATTGAAACTATAATTTTTTTTTCATTTTTCGTAATCTTTCTCTTGCTTTTTTACCCTTTGATGGATCCATCGAATTTACTCGAAAATAGAGGGCGTTACAGGTCATATCATGGCGGCTTAATAAAAAAAAAAACAAAACAAACATCATGGCGGCGTTAGATGATCTAACGCCGCCATGATGTTTGTTTTGTTTTTTAGAGAGTTTTAAGATATTATTATTTAATCATTTCTGTGATCTGAGAAGATCTATTTTCTATTTTGAGATTAATTTTATTGGATGTTGTCAATGTTTAATTAAACCTAGTTTTACAACATTAATATTAGTTACTACTATCTGTAAGTGACTTATAAACTATGCTTTGGTTGAAGTCATAGACTCATAATTATTCGTTTTTCAATTATGACTATTTTCTATTGATATTTTGAATATTAGCGGTCTGTAATTCTGTTTTATCATTAGATTTCTAATAAAAATAGTTCAAATATGTCTCATCCAATCGAAAAGTAAATTAAGGATGCCAGATTCTTATTGGAGGGTCTCTAAAAGACTTGAAAAGTATGGGTGGTAGATCTACCAACTTTTCATAGTAGGGTTTGTTGGAAACTACCAACTTGTAGAACCCTATCTCCCACCTTGACGAATTTCGAGTTGGTAACGCTGAAATAGAGTAATAAAATTAATATTGGAAGCCGATTTGACACAAGTAGATAATTATAGTAAAATACTGCAAAATGGACATCGAAACTAAAATTAAAGAAGATATGAAATCGTTAGGATGTTCGTGCGACCTGAAAATATCATTGGCATACAATTTATATCTATATTTAGTGGATGAAAAACTAATGTATGACACGGAATATTGTTACAACAAGGATATAGACACATTGTACATCGTTGCTCGACCGAACAAACACAGTAAACTAAACATTTACGTGCCAATACCAACCTATGATATGATATGTATGGATTTCATCAATCAAGTACAGGAAAATTTATGTACAGTTGAGACTGGCCCTACTGTGAACTTGGCTTTCACCGAGGGGGATTTTACTACAGTTCTCTACACATTTACTAAAGGTATGGTGAACAGACCATCTCCAGCATTACTGGCAGAACAACGCGCAAAGGAGGGACGTAGGAGTTTTATTGACAATGAACTTAAAAGGAATCATAACAAGATTTTAAATGACGCGTTATACGGAGGTTTTGTTGATGACGAAGATTGCCAAGTTCTGGACTGAAGAAAATATTAAATTTGTCACAGGTTTTTGATGTTATGGCCTTAATAGGTCTTTATAACTGTTTGAGAATTGTATCATACATCTAATTCTATGAATATTAGTTTTCATGTGAAATTTTAAAATAGATGTGTCAAATACAAAAAAGGATACTGGAAGGCTTACATAATGGAAGTATTAATTCATTCACAGTATTCATGTTTATTTGCTATATTTACTGTAAAATACTGTTTTCATTTTAGAAAAATCTTTAAAAAATACCATTTACGTAATACACCTAAAAACTAATTCCACCTCAGTTATTTACATTCATAATTATAAGTTTTATTTAAATTAATGTTACTGCATAATTTTGATTAACTATCACAAGTCCAATTTGAAATAGAGTTGCTGAAAGGACATACCTAAATAAATTTAATTTTAGATACTATTTTGACTAAGTACAACCTGTGTTGTCTATTATTACTACATGGAGGATATTAGACAATAAATAACACATTCCAATGTGTGATAGAAACTGATGCAGTAATTAAATCTAAACTGTTTAAATGTTCTTTAAACTTTTAACAAGTGCTAGAAGACAAGCCACTCTTGATTTGGTATCATTAATCTATATAATGGCAACCTGTGAAGTTGTATATCTACAATAAAATTTTATTTATGGCCTTTTGTTACTTGCGGCATTCTTAGCTGTTACTTATTTCTTGTATTCTCTTTTGAAAAATATTTATTTTTTGAAATAATTTAAATAAATTTCTTATACATTGCCACCTTTAATTTATCATTCTAGTTTGTGGATGCATGTATATATACATGTGTCTTTATTAGGTTATAAATATATTATATATAAGCTATGTTTTGCTATGATTATTTATGCATTTTAAAGAAATTGTGTTTTTTTACTATATTCTTGGTTTATACTATGTTACTCTAAAGTTAATATTGACATGCCTAAAAATGTTTTGTATTGTGGAAATTTTAATTTAATAGATTATCACTTTGTTTAGATACTTTGAGCTGTTGATGTGAAACAGTGTACCCAGTTGGATCGGTTTCCATGAAAAGCATTGTCAAATATAAAGCCTGAAATTTTTCAAGTTAGTTTAAGTATGTGGTGTTACCGCCGTATGCACCGCATCAAATGTACCGACATAATGACGAACCAGGTCTTAAAACGAATGGCCAAGAATATGGAGATTGTTTGAACGGATCCTGGACCCTTGTCAGATACCTGTGTCACCTCTGAAAACTACCGTCTGCTGCATACTATAATGATGGGAAAGGTGGAAGGCAAACCAAGGGCAGGCAGAAGAAAGTCAAAGTCAAAATAAGTTTCTTTTCATAGGTTCAGACACTTAAAAATAGTCAACAAGTACAATTTAATTTATTATTTTAAATTAACTATTTAACACGAGAGCGTGAGGAAAGTGCGTCCGTGGAACAAGAAAACACGAACGCGATTGCCACGAGCAGCCCGATTCCGAGTGTAGGGGCTATCATGAGAAGAATCGAAAGAAAATTATCATGGCTATGTAACCTCAGAAAGTGGACCGGTGTAAAAGCCGTGGAACAATTGAATTCAAGGAGATGACTACTAACCTTCAGTAATGGAGAGGCACCCAAAGAAGAAAGGGATATAAAAAATATCAAGTACTGCTAACCAACTTTTAGTATTAGGGCTCATACAATTTGGTTATAAGAGACCCATGCATTGGCCTATGTAATGAAGCAGATGGTACCAAAATGTAAATAACTGCACCATATGATGCCCAACTCTGACCATTTAGATCCCCATGTAATTAGTTGTATTGTCTCGGTGGTCCAGGGGTCGAGCATCTTGCTTCTGAATTAAGAACTTGTGAGCACATGCACTGTGCATACACATTTGGGTAGGTAGAAAATGGCGTGTGAAAGTTGTTGCGTCGTGCGTAGTTTTCATACACTATTTTAGAATTAAAAACTATTAATTTAATAACTAATATGTATGTCCTTTGATTAACAAATTTGTAACAAATGTATGACAACAGCAACATCTAAAAGTGGTGAACCTCTCACTTCTGCCTCCTGAGATACAGGTTTGACCTACTTTAGGAGGCAGAGATTTATTGTAAACTTTGTAGAATTTGTATTGATTCAATAAGTTATCATTATTATTACTTCTGAATACAGCTGTCAGTGTATTGCTTACAAACAAATCCTTACTTTATTGATGTTAGACTGGTTAATATTGAGTCCTGTGATGGACTATTTAAAGTCGAAGATTTAAGCTACAGATCTTATTTTAATATAATAACTTAATTTTTACAATTAACAAATTTAGCAATGAAAAACAATGACTGTAATGGGTGTCACTTCAGGGTAGGTATTTTGATTAGGTTAATCTAAATGTAAATAGCCATTTTATGGCAATGTAGTTTCTTGTTGTAACTTTCTTATTCTACCTGAAGTACATACTTTTCAATTAATGAAGGTAGGTATCTAATTTTTCAATTCAATATGATCAGTAAATTATTTTTTTAATAAAAATGGAATATGTATTTAGAAGTGCAAAGTTGTTTATCCTCATAAATGATTAAATTTGAGGTAGATGTAGGTACATTATGTACTCACAGTACTGTAACAATTGTTTGAATTTAATGTTTTTACTGGAATAAAAAATGAATAAACAGAAAATAAGTTTCCTTGACTATTGATTATATTCTTATGATTCTTTGCATTTAAAAAATAATAGATAGATAACTTTTATTTGTACTTGTACATCTTATAAACTGGGAAAAGAAAGAAATATACATTAGCCTTACTATATAAAAGTACAAATGGCGTATAGTATAATATATTCCTTATACTATTAGGAACACCACCCACTAAGGTAAGTATTGTAACTAGGAAGAGGAGTTAGCTTTTATTTTTATCTACTAAAACAATTTAAACGGGTACAACTTGATATAAATTTACCAACGCTTCGCGGGATTGAACTGGGATAGTTGGCTACACTCCTACTCCAAACTATTTAAATAAATTATTTATTAAAATAGCAAGAACTCAAAATATTTTTTCCATTCTCGCAGGTCATAGGATAGCGTACATAACTAGTTAGGTATTACCGTCAAATGGGATGACTTGGTATGTAAGGGTGAATAGAAATAATTTTTACCACCTCAAATCTATTTATGTCTAAACATAAATGCATAAGTTTTTTGTTTTATCTGCAAATAGGCAAACCTATTTCGTTATTAAGAAGGAAAGTATTAGTTGTACAGTACTGGTTACTAAGTAACTCTGTTCACCCTTACATACCAAGTCACCCCATTTGACGGTACCCACTGGGGTAAGGATACCTAACTAGATAGGTAGGTACCTAAGAATCCTAGCTGGCTGTTGTCCCTGCTTGATTATTTTATCAGGGCAAATGGTGCTAATTCGTTTCAAGTTATCATTTCTATCACGCATTGAATTTATTTTAGTAATAAATTATCAGCGAATGTGCGGCTGTCCTCGACCATGTCAGCGCCTCAATAGGAGAGGGCAACCGGTTATCCGGCCAGTGTTGTATTATTTAACTTCTGCGGCGTCTACACACGCTGTTATAACAGCTGGGAAGGGGACACTTTCTGGCTCAAGAGCCGAGGTGTGTAGACAGCGACTTTGGGTCTGGCTGTTTGCTCGGAGGGAAGACCCAGTACCCACTGCCGGCAATACATCATTCCTAGGAGTGAACTAGCACTTTCCTGTCTGTTGAATTTTGTTCATTAAGGGAAAAATCTTCTAATGACATTGACAGGACCAACTCCTTACAGATTAAGTTAGGGCACAGTAGTTAGCCCTTGCCCGTAAGTGAAAGGCAGTTTAATAGGGGGAAATATTATTCCTTTTGTAAAAGAGTAATCACATTTACTACGTGCTCCCTCTATTGCAAAGTTGCCGAATTAAGTAAAAAGAAATACTGAACTAAAAAGTATTTTAGTTGAATATTTCTCTGGTAGATGGTGTAAAAAATTCAATTCAAACACTAAGAATAAGAGCATTTTATATATAGCATTGCTATCTTTTAACATGTAAAGAAACTTCGAATATAAAAATAAATAAATCAGAAGCATTTAAGCTATCAAATAAATGAATTTAAACTATACCGTATTTTCAACGCATCTGTTACATGTCAGGATGGCCGAGCGGTCTAAGGCGCCAGACTCAAGGTATTACCTTGCTCACTCTGAAGTGAGTAACGAGTTGTTCTGGTCCTCTCTGAGGGCGTGGGTTCGAATCCCACTTCTGACAAATTATTTTGGATCTTACGACATTGCATTGCTCCGATAGCAACATATTTAAAATATTCCAATGAATTGTTATTTTTATAGTCAAAAAGCGTAAATTTTTCCAAAGACAACATCAATTATCTGAGTAACTACTAACAGAAATCATTAAAATTTTCATTCTAATTACAAGTGAATAAATTGGCCGTCTTTCATCGTACACATATCATCATTTCCCTGCTCTTATCCCAGTCTAAGCGGGGTAGGCTCAACATGTCATATTCTCGAACTATTCATGTTGTAAAAAGATTTGGCTGTGGTTTTTGGACCGGCTGCGTGCCTATTAAATATCAAAACAATGTTAGACGAACAATATTTTTATTACACATATTTAAAAAATACAGCCATTTTCCTTTCACTATTTCAACTGTTATTTTATCCATATTTCTCATAGGTAAACAAACACTTGACTTCAGTGGAAGTGTTTATTTATAAATTAATAAGATACTTAAATGCCTTAGAATGTCAAATAGAATTTGTCAAAACAGTTCCTACCTAATTCTAACATAATATTATTTTAATTCATTCTTTAATATTATTTCAGCGGGGCCAATTTATGATTAAAAAAATACTGTTGCAAAAAAACTCTAGGTACTCTCTCTACAACTTAAGTTAAAGTAACTTTTTTTTGAAATTATTATAGTTAGTTTAAAGACTCTAAATTTACCTAAAAACAAAAGAGTTTACATTGTTTTAAAAGTGTTAATTAAAGTTAACTAGTTATATAGCTAAAGAAATAAAAGTAAATCATAAAAGTATAAAAAGTAATACTTATGTTCAGTAATGTGTCTCAATGATTATAGTCTTTGATGCAATCACTTAAAAAACAATGTAATGTAATGTATGTTGCAGTTGAATATAAAAAGAATAAAAATAAATCTTAATGAGATTTTTTTTTCTATATATATATTTAAATTAATAATAAAATTTTAATTCAATAAACATTTTTTTGAAAAGAAATGCCGGACGGAAATCCTCCAACTTAGACAGAGTTCGCGTCGCCCGAGTTCGTGATTTGTGCTCATGTGACTGTGACATATTGTTAACAAAAATTTGTGAAATAAATTTTACAAAGGTGTGTTTTTAATAATATATATATATATAAATATTATTGTTAGTGTTCTAAAATACCGTAAAGTATGCCGTAAAAAAGTTTTGAATGCCCGACAAAATTTTCACAAAATCACAACAAAAAATGGCTTCTCGTTCAACCAGTTCGAACTACGAACTTTGTTATATGTTTTTTATGTAGTGCATTTGATGTGAGTACCTATAATTATGTTTTAAATTAAATAATTGTTAATATTATTATATATATCATATGATGTTTATAATAATTGTTATTGTTATTAAATACATCATAATGATGTATAAATAATAATATCTGGATGACCGAGCTTTGCTCGGTATTTTCTTTTTTTTTTATAAATTTCGATCTTACCGACAGAATAATAAATATATACTAATATATACTATGTACTAACATATTATATTAGAAACAAATAGTAATTAGTTAACAACGCCATCTGCTGGAATTAGTTAACAACGCCATCTGCTGGAATAGCTTTAGTGTTGTTGTCGTTAAAGCAAGTTAGTTGCTCACAAATAATAGTATTCGCCAATAGATGTCAGGAATTCCAATAAAAAAGTAAGTTGATGTTTAAGTTGATTATCGATAAAACACGATAAAATGAAATTTTCTAAAAATGATTCCTAGCTAGATCGATTTATCGCCCCCGAAACCCCCTATATACTTAATTTCGTGAACATTGTTGGAGCCGATTCCGAGATTCCAATTATATATATATATATATATATATATATATATATATACAAGAATTGCTCGTTTAAAGATATAAGATTAACAATAAAGATATAAGATTAACAATTAAGGTTATATAAAAAGTTGAATAAATATTTTTTGACCAGTATCATAACTTATTACTACAAATTAGTTTATATATTGAAAAACACTTCATACTATTTTGAACAGTCAAACCTAAGTAAATAATAATATAATTATAATATTACATACCTAGTACCTATAAAACAAAGTCGCTTCCCGCTGTCTGTCCACATAAATGCTTATCTAATATATAAAATTCTCGAGTCTAGATGTGCGTAATTGAACTCCTCCGAAACGGCTTGACCGATTCTCATGAAATTTTATGTGCGTGTCGGGTAGGTCTGAGAATAGGACAACATCTATTTTTCATCCCCCTAAATCACAAGGGTAGCCCACCCCTCAATTTTTTTTTTAATTTTTCGACATTTCTGTTTCTTATTTTTTTTATAAAACGGGATACAAAAATACATGCAACCCTAAATTTTCAACCCCCTACGATCGACCCCTATTTATTAAATTTTATTTTTCGGCAAGACAACGTTTGCTGGGTCAGCTAGTAACTTTATAACTACGCAACGGATTTTGATGCGGTTTTTTTAATAGGTACAGGGTGTCAACGGGGTGGTTTTGATCTATAATACATATGTAATGAAAAAATGATAATTATCGAGATTTTGCACTTTAATTGCAAACGCTGGATGAACACTAAGTGATAGATCAAAACAATGTTCTACATTACTATACAACTGTAGAAGGTCTACAAAAAAGTCTGCGAGGGCATTTATATATATTATAATATGCTGTTATGCTTTGGCTACATTAGTGGGCTGCGGCGAATATTCGTGTTAGCGCGCTAGATGTGGCCGGGTTTATCGTGTTATCGTGTAGTATTCGGGCGAAGACGATCGGGGAGCTGTCGGTAAACTTGCACGCATCAAAGGGATTTATCGCGCTAATATTCGCTTAAGTGGCTACATCTGCGGCACAGCGTTCGGAACCGTACGATAATTATCGTACACATACGATAATTTTGTGCCTACGTACGATGTACGATAGCATATTATTATCGTACGCTGTTTGTACGATAATTTCTATTATGATGCAAAATTCGAGAATTTATATTATTTCACCCATACGTGATTTTATTTTGTCAAATAAAATCTTGGGAAAATACCGGGAAATACAAGTTCTCTATTCCTATTGGTTCTTACGATCCACTCTATTAAGTTTCACCACTGCTGAGACTGTAACTTTATACAGCGCCTACTGTATACGCTTTCTTATTGGTTAGTACGAGGGTGGTCCGATAAGTACTTAGCCTACAGAAGAAAAACGAAAATTTTGGAAAAGTGGTAATTTATTTTTCAACATAGTCTCCTTTTAGCTCGATACACTTGACCCAGCGATGCTCCAACTTCTTTAACCCGTCTGAAAAATACGTTTTTTCGAGGTCTGCAAAGTAAGCCTCCGTGGCGGCGATGACATCTTCATTCGACTTAAATTTCTGCCCGTCGAGTGACTTTTTCAAGTTTGGAAACAAAAAGAAGGGGCCGTTTTTTCTGCAATTCGGCGTCGAATCGGCCCAATAACTCAGCATAGTACAGCCCTGTAATCGTTTTGCCCTTCTCCAGGTAGTCGATGTAGATCACACCTTGGGAATCCCAGAAAACGGTGGCCATCACCTTTCCGGCCGATTGGACAGTCTTCGCCTTCTTCGGAGCACGTTCGCCGGGTGAAGTCCACTGTTTCGACTGTTCCTTGGTCTCTGGTGTGTACCAGTGGATCCATGTTTCGTCGACGGTCACGAATCGACGCAGAAACTCCTTCGGATTGCGCTTAAAAAGCGTCAAACACTGCTCTGAAATGGTCTCACGGTTGCGCTTGTTGTCCGGAGTGAGCAAACGCGGCACCCATCGCGCCGACAGCTTTCTCATGCCCAAAATTTCATGTAGGATATGACCCACGCGGTCTTTTGTGATGCCTACTGTCTCAGCTATCTCACGCACCTTCAATCGGCGGTCTACCAAAACGAGATCGTGAATTTTTGTCACGTTATCCTCCGTGGTAGCCTTTTTCGGGGCACCTGGGCGTGGCTCATCAAAAACCGACGTGCGACCACGTTGAAACTCGTTAAACCAATTTTTGACGGTCGCCATCCAAGGAGAAGAGTCACCGTACACAGCATCCAAGCGCTCTTTGATTTCGCTGCGTGATTTCCCTTCCAAAAACAAGAATCGAATCACCGATCGATATTGCTCTTTTTCCATTTTTCTGAAATCCGCGGACACTCCTGCTTCCACACGCGGTCAAAAAAAAACTACGAGTCCAATTCGACTGAAATTTCGAGGGTAGTCGTCTACAAGAATGTACTACACGATGGTAAATTTCTGTTGCGATAATGCGCCATCGGGCGGCGAGGCTAAGTACTTACCGGACCGCCCTCGTATAGTATCTACCAATGCGAACAAGAGAACAGTGCTGCCAATGTCCGGGTAATTACCCATTTTTCGGGTAATTCGATATCGAATAGGTAAGTAGACGGGTAATTAGATTTGGGTGGGTAAAATCGGGTAATCGGCGTAACCAAGATGGAATATTGTAAGAATATTGTACTGCAAGAATTAGATAATGAATAGAATCGACACGCGTTGTAGTATTTGACTGATTTCAATATTTATGTAAATTTAGACTCCCATGAGTATTGGAGGAAAATCTTAAGATATTAATTAATTTATCGTATATTTGATAATTTTAAGAATTTTTGTTACTAATAAATTATGACAATAAATTATTATAAAAAAATTGACATTTAGAAATTTAAAAAATTAAAAATGCAATTTTTTTTAAATAATGTTAATAATTAATATGAAATTTTGACGTGTTTCATATCGAACTTTCATGGGAACAGTGAAATTTTGTCCGAGTGAATTTTAAACTTGGCGCGTTTATTGAACTTAAAGTGGAATAGTGGAAAGGGAATCGGTTCAGGTCTGTACCACGCGTAAAACGTTTGGGTTTCAGTGTCCTGTTGATTTGACAGCGGTAGTTTAAAAAAGATTAACTATAGAGAAATATATATATATATGTATGAAAGATACATATCAATATTACAATTTATATGATTTATTTGGACGTGCTTATATTTTTTTACACTATGGAATGGAGTAACGAAAAACGTGTTAGAATGCATTAAATTTTATGAAACTAACAGTATTATATGGAATCCTAGTGACATCGACCATAAAAAGATACACTTTGTACACGATGCGTGGATTCGAATTAAAGATAGCATATTTTTAATTGAGCAACTGAATATTTATTTATTTATTTTATTAGTTACAAGATACATTGTATACATGAGGTTATTATTAGTGTCCGACCGAAAGCTCCGTTTTCTCTGCCGACCCCACAGAGACTTAGTTTAAAGATATGTATGTACTATTACACTCTCAACAAAGATAACCACAAGTCAGAATTAGTAAGGCAATAGTTTCGGTTTCGGCAAAAGTTTCGGCCAAATCTGGCCGAAACCGAAACTTCCGCCGAAACTTGATTTTTGGCCGAAACTCGGCCGAAACCGAAACCGAAACTATTGCCTTACTAATTCTGACTTGTGGTTATCTTTGTTGAGAGTGTAATAGTACATACATATCTTTAAACTAAGTCTCTGTGGGGTCGGCAGAGAAAACGGAGGGCCATAAAGCACGATTCTTACATCCCTCACTTCTTTGACTTTCAATCAACATTATTACACATGCTCGCCGGTTTTTAAGACACGTTTAATTTGATCATGGAAAGTGGTTGGCCTCATCGACTCCAACATACTTCTGCTTCTATAACAGTATAGAAGCAGAAGGATTGGAGCAAGATTGACTAAGCAGATGTACAGACATCTGTTTAGTCAATCTTGCATCAATCATTCTTTCGACGTGTAAAAATCATCGGAGTATGCACTTCCTTAATTTTTACACTGACACTCCTGACGAGAGACGAGAGGTATCCTCCCAACGCTCTATTTACACTGTTTTCCAATTTTACTCTTCTTTCTACATTCCCGGAGTACTAGTAATTCAAGTAATTATTATTATGAGATAAGTGTTAGGGCCACGCAGTTTGCTGGAAAAACGGGCCGGCTCGCCCAATTAGATAAAGTCGCGTTTTGCTCGGTTAGAGAGGTACCTGGAGACCCAATTTCAACCCCTCTCCCCTCCTCATTCGATTTGCAAATCCTTTTCTATCCGTCATCATCATCATCAGCCTATTGCAGTCTACTGCTTGGCATAGGCCCTTTTTCTCTGCCTTCCGCATCAAGTCTTTTTCAGCAACCTTTCTGAGGTCGTCTGACCATCGGGCTGGTGGGCGTCCTTCGCCACGTTTACCAAGACGCGGTCTCCACTCTTCTCCGTCTACCATAGGTCCTTCGGCAGATATGACCAGCCCATTGCCACTTCAGCGAGCTTATTTTACGAGCTATGTCAGTTACCCCAGTCCTCTGGCGGATATAATCATTCCTAAGTTTATCTTTCCGAGATACCCCGAGCATAGCTTGCTCCATTGCTCGTCGAGCGATTTGAATTTTGTGGACTAGCCCTACCGTAAGTGCCCACGCTTCGGTACCGTAGGTAAGACGCACTGATCAAAGACTTTGTTCTTCAGTTATTGCGGTATAGGCGAGTTGAAAACTCGACGTAGTTTGCCAAATGCGACCCAACCCAGCCTCTGAATCCTCCTGTCGGCCTCTTTCTTGAAGTTTCGTCTAATTAACTAGATAATTTGGCTTAGGTAGACGTTGTTTACGACTTTGAGAACTGACCTTTGGACGCTTATCGGTTCGGGCACGACATGTTCATTGAACATGACCTTGGTCTTGTTAAAGTTCATGCTCAAACCGACACGTCGAAAGGAGTCGTCTAGGCTGCGCAGCATTTCGCATAACTGTTCCAGCGACAGCTATTAAAAAGATGTCGTCGGCAAACCGAAGATGCGAGGTGTACCTACTCGCCGTTCACGTTGATACCCTGTCCAGTTCAATCCAGTGTAATCTAGTGTCTTGAAGATGTCCTCCAGGGTGTTGGTGAAGAGTTTGGGTGATATGACAACTCCCTGTCTTACACCTCGATTCAGCTCGATAGAATTCGTCACCTGGTCACAGGACAGATACAGATCTGGACAGCCATCATGGCGGTGTCATACAAGCATCTCAATACTTCGACATAGCGCCAGTCAATCCCACTTCGCTGCAATGCATCCAGAACTGCCCAAGTTTAGATGGAGTCAAAGTCTTTTTCGTAATCCACGAATGCCATACACATCGGTTGATTATACTCTTCAGTCTTCTGTACAATCTGCCAAACATTATGGATGTGGTCCACGGTACGAAACCTTCGGTAGAAGATTCGTGACGACCCTCGAGAACAACTTGTAAATATAGGCTCTCATAGATATGGTTCAGGAGTGAGATGGGTCTGTAATTCTTTAGGTTTTTTTTATGGGACAGGAGGGCAAGTGAGCAGGCGTGTCACCTGATGGTTATCAACCAACGCCGCCCATGGACACCAGCAACACATATAGTGTTACTGTTGCGTTGCTGACCTTTAAGGGATAGGGAATTGGAAAGGATGGGGAAGGGGGGTGGGCCTCGGGGTACCTCTCTCACCGAACGAAACGCGGCATGAGCCACTTTACGTCGGACTTCTGACACCAGTAAGATCTTATCACCTTTTTTGCAGAACAGCACCACCGCACTCCTGCTTCAAGCCTGTGGTGGCTGTGGTCAATTCCGTCATACACTAGGGTGTAAACCCTGGTGTGTGACGGGATTAAAAAGACCTGCTAACTCCTTGAGGATAGGAGTCCCGCCGGATTTTGTGGGTCCCTGTGGTCATTATCGCTGTGCACCGCCGACTTGGTCATTCGTGTGAGTTAAAAGAGCTCACAAAAAGATTCAATCTCTGTGAGAATCTTGGGCTTAGAGGTGACGACACGTCCTACCGCAGTTTTCAGCTTCGTCGCATGGGGCCTTCCAAGCTGCGCGTCTTCGATTGCTTGGGTATTCGATCGACGAAGGTCATGCCGCTTCAGCTTTCTAATACGCTAGTTAAGGCTTTTAAATTCTGACGAAGACAACTGATCAGATGGAGTTTCTCGTCTTTGCCTCATCAGTTCGACCGTCTCAGCAGAGAGTTTGGATTCCTTTTTCTGCGATCTCGGGAACAGTGCTGGGGACACTTTCCTTAGGGTGTTGACCACAGTGTCGGTCTTTTCGTTCACATGGCCTGTTGTTTCCAGCAGGGCAAATCTTTTGACAACATGGACAGTTCGAAAGGATAACATCTTGTGCTGACTCTATTTAAAGTGGGAAAAGGGCAGGAAAGTGATGATCATTTTTAGTTAAGTAGTACCTCAAAAGAGATTAATGATTCTTCTGAGTACAAATACAAAACAAATTATTTAATATTAATATTTCAAAATCCCAATAGGTACTTAGTATTTTATGAAACAAAAACAATTATTGATTTGAATATTGTTTTTTATCTATTCCATTTTTTACCTATTTAGTTCGGGATGTAACGATTCAGCGAGTAGATGCTTAACAGCCTCTGCCTACACCTTAGCATAGAAAAAGGCGTGAAGTTATGTTGTTGATTGGAACCAAATTAATACATATACCTATTGTTTTTCATTTATTGATCTAATTAATGCAAAATAATGGGGAAAATGCATCAAATTTTAGTATTTTATGGAATTGTATACTTGAACACGTGAGTTTCGGTTTCGATTTCGGCCGAAACTGAAGTGGCAGCCGAACATTCCGTTTCGGTCGGACCTTAGTTATTATTCACTGTCCCACAAAACTGCACAAACAATTTGTCTGTGGGATCCTTATTTGATTATTTATTGATTTTAAACAAATTATAAACACATTTCAATTCATTAAATGTTTTATAAATAACAACAACAATAACAACAAAGATGCCCTACCACAGTACAAGAAATGAAGAAAAAAAATATTTATTGATGGTAAGAACCCATCTCGATAAACTGAGGAACCCAATCCGGCACGATACATCGCGAGACTACCTCGACACGAATTATCGCCCGCTAATGTAGAGATAGGCGACGATGTTCGTCGCGATGTTTTTTGTGCGCTAACACGATACGAATATTCGCCCGCTAATGTAGTAGGATAACCCACAATGACCATTTTTATTTTTATGAGAAATAAGCCTTATTTACGAAGCGATTTTAAACATTACAGCATTAATTTTCATCCAATTAAGTGTCTTAAATAGATTGTGCATGTAATATAGACGATCCTGGCCCTTTACAGCATGCAATTAAAACGAATATTTTCGAAGATTGTATAACAGTATTAACATAGCGGGACAGCAGTTAAGCCGATATTGACCTTCGTGATATCCAAAATTTACTCGTTTATTACTTTTCATGCGGAACAAAGTTCGCCGGGTCAGCTAGTGCACAATAAAGTTAAATGGTGCCGTTCTGCCATCTCTCGTAAATTTAATGCAACGTTTAATACAAGTAGGTACCACTTGCAGTATACAAGGTGGCGTTACTCATAATACTGAATTTAATATTCCACATTTAGCATGATTATTTTTATTGAATATCTTATTAATCAGACGTAAAAATTTGAAGGTTAAATTTGTGCCAAGCCACCGCATGGAGTGAATAAATGAATAGCCGTCACGATCGCCAGTCTTGTCTCTGGAAGTTTTGGCTATGGACTTGCCAACGTCCATACCATGTTGAACACACCGGTTCTCGTCCGATCACCGAAGTTAAGCAACATCGGGCGTGGTTAGTACTTGGATGGGTGACCGCCTGGGAATACCACGTGACGTTGGCTTTTTGCACTTTTTGGTGACATCTACTGCGCACCTTCCAGCATTTAGTACGCACGCATACTTCTTTTGTCAGAATTTCCTTTATTCTATGCACGGCTGTAGTGCTCTATTCACCGTTTCCACACCGAATATGAGATGAACATCAAATGTATCCATAATGCCTATCTTCTTATAGATCAGGAAACTTGAGATCTTTCTTCATGTCAGACCCACCGATGCATGCCATACACCCCGAATGCGGTCTTCAGATTTTTCGTTCTCAACTCTATCCAGCGCCTTCACTATGGGCCGTAACCGAATATTGAACTTTTAAAATTGCGTTTGTAAATTATTTATTTCTCAAACTAGTCTGTTTGTTTTGTTGTTTGTTAGTTTGTTTTTTTTAATAAATAGGTGTAAGATAATATTCAATTGTTTTATTAAATTAAACTTGTACAAAAAATGTCAAATGAATCTGCCCAAATGAAACAATTCACAATAAAGTTGAACGGTGCCGTACTGCCATCTCTTGTAAATTTAGTGGAACGTTTTATACAAGTAGGTACCACTTGCAGTATACAAGGTGGCGTTACTCGTGATACTGAATTTAATATTCCACATTTAGCATGATTATTTTATTGAATATCTTATTAATCGGAACTGTTTTATATCAATCTATGATCGTCTACCAGTATTTGTTATACCTATTTCCCCTTAAATCTTCGATTATTTGATATTGTCGCCGCGCATATTTTTCTCAACTAGAATCAGTTTTCGAGTGAATAAATAAAAAGCTATCACACCGGAAGGTCTTGTTTCGCGTACCATTCGCCAACGTCCATACCATGTTGAACACACCGGTTCTCGTCCGATCACCGAAGTTAAGCAACATCGGGCGTGGTTAGTACTTGGATGGGTGACCGCCTGGGAATACCACGTGACGTTGGCTTTTTGCACTTTTTGGTGACATCTACTGCGCACCTTCCAGCATTTAGTACGCACGCATACTTCTTTTGTCAGAATTTCCTTTAGTCTATGCACGGCTGTCGTGCTCTATTCACCGTTTCCACACCGAATATGAGATGAAAATCAAATGTATCCATAATGCCTATCTTCTTATAGATCAGGAAACTTGACATCTTTCTTCATGTTAGAACCACCGATGCATACCATACACCTCGAATGCGGTCTTCAGATTTTTCGTTCTCAACTCTATCCAGCGCCTTCACTATGGGCCGTAACCGAATATTGAACTTTTAAAATTTCGATTGAAAATTATTAATTTTTGAAGCTAGTTAGCTTAAAATTTGTTAAATAAATAGGTGTAAGTTTATGTTCAATTGTTTTATTGAATTAAACTTGTACAAAAAATGTCAAATGAATCTGTCCAAACGAAACAATTCACAATAAAGTTGAATGGTGCCGTACTGCCATCTCTTGTAAATTTAGTGGAACGGTTAATACAAGTAGGTACCACTTGCAGTATACAAGGTGGCGTTACTCGTGATACTGAATTTAATACATATTCCACATTTAGCATGATTATTTTATTGGATATCTTATTAATCGGAACTGTTTTATATCAATCTATGATCGTCTACCAGTATTTGTTATACCTATTTCCCCTTAAATCTTCGATTATTTGATATTGTCGCCGCGCATATTTTTCTCAACTAGAATCAGTTTTCGAGTGAATAAATAAAAAGCTATCACACGGGAAGGTCTTGTTTCGCGTACCATTCGCCAATGTCCATACCATGTTGAACACACCGGTTCTCGTCCGATCACCGAAGTTAAGCAACATCGGGCGTGGTTAGTACTTGGATACCTGGGAATACCACGTGACGTTGGCTTTTTGCACTTTTTGGTGACATCTACTGCGCACCTTCCAGCATTTAGTACGCACGCATACTTCTTTTGTCAGAATTTCCTTTATTCTATGCACGGCTGTAGTGCTCTATTCACCGTTTCCACACCGAATATGAGATGAAAATCAAATGTATCCATAATGCCTATCTTCTTATAGATCAGGAAACTTGAGATCTTTCTTCATGTCAGACCCACCGATGCATGCCATACACCCCGAATGCGGTCTTCAGATTTTTCGTTCTCAACTCTATCCAGCGCCTTCACTATGGACCGTAACCGAATATTGAACTTTTAAAATTTCGATTGAAAATTATTAATTTTTGAAGCTAGTTAGCTTAAAATTTGTTAAATAAATAGGTGTAAGTTTATGTTCAATTGTTTTATTGAATTAAACTTGTACAAAAAATGTCAAATGAATCTGTCCAAACGAAACAATTCACAATAAAGTTGAATGGTGCCGTACTGCCATCTCTTATAAATTTAGTGGAACGGTTAATACAAGTAGGTACCACTTGCAGTATACAAGGTGGCGTTACTCGTGATACTGAATTTAATATTCCACATTTAGCATGATTATTTTATTGAATATCTTATTAATCGGAACTGTTTTATATCAATCTATGATCGTCTACCAGTATTTGTTATACCTATTTCCCCTTAAATCTTCGATTATTTGATATTGTCGCCGCGCATATTTTTCTCAACTAGAATCAGTTTTCGAGTGAATAAATAAAAAGCTATCACACGGGAAGGTCTTGTTTCGCGTACCATTCGCCAACGTCCATACCATGTTGAACACACCGGTTCTCGTCCGATCACCGAAGTTAAGCAACATCGGGCGTGGTTAGTACTTGGATGGGTGACCGCCTGGGAATACCACGTGACGTTGGCTTTTTGCACTTTTTGGTGACATCTACTGCGCACATTCCAGCATTTAGTACGCACGCATACTTCTTTTGTCAGAATTTCCTTTATTCTATGCACGGCTGTAGTGCTCTATTCACCGTTTCCACACCGAATATGAGATGAAAATCAAATGTATCCATAATGCCTATCTTCTTATAGATCAGGAAACTTGAGATCTTTCTTCATGTCAGACCCACCGATGCATGCCATACACCCCGAATGCGGTCTTCAGATTTTTCGTTCTCAACTCTATCCAGCGCCTTCACTATGGGCCGTAACCGAATATTGAACTTTTAAAATTGCGTTTGTAAATTATTTATTTCTCAAACTAGTCTGTTTGTTTTGTTGTTTGTTAGTTTGTTTTTTTTAATAAATAGGTGTAAGATAATATTCAATTGTTTTATTAAATTAAACTTGTACAAAAAATGTCAAATGAATCTGCCCAAATGAAACAATTCACAATAAAGTTGAACGGTGCCGTACTGCCATCTCTTGTAAATTTAGTGGAACGTTTTATACAAGTAGGTACCACTTGCAGTATACAAGGTGGCGTTACTCGTGATACTGAATTTAATATTCCACATTTAGCATGATTATTTTATTGAATATCTTATTAATCGGAACTGTTTTATATCAATCTATGATCGTCTACCAGTATTTGTTATACCTATTTCCCCTTAAATCTTCGATTATTTGATATTGTCGCCGCGCATATTTTTCTCAACTAGAATCAGTTTTCGAGTGAATAAATAAAAAGCTATCACACCGGAAGGTCTTGTTTCGCGTACCATTCGCCAACGTCCATACCATGTTGAACACACCGGTTCTCGTCCGATCACCGAAGTTAAGCAACATCGGGCGTGGTTAGTACTTGGATGGGTGACCGCCTGGGAATACCACGTGACGTTGGCTTTTTGCACTTTTTGGTGACATCTACTGCGCACCTTCCAGCATTTAGTACGCACGCATACTTCTTTTGTCAGAATTTCCTTTAGTCTATGCACGGCTGTCGTGCTCTATTCACCGTTTCCACACCGAATATGAGATGAAAATCAAATGTATCCATAATGCCTATCTTCTTATAGATCAGGAAACTTGACATCTTTCTTCATGTTAGAACCACCGATGCATACCATACACCTCGAATGCGGTCTTCAGATTTTTCGTTCTCAACTCTATCCAGCGCCTTCACTATGGGCCGTAACCGAATATTGAACTTTTAAAATTTCGATTGAAAATTATTAATTTTTGAAGCTAGTTAGCTTAAAATTTGTTAAATAAATAGGTGTAAGTTTATGTTCAATTGTTTTATTGAATTAAACTTGTACAAAAAATGTCAAATGAATCTGTCCAAACGAAACAATTCACAATAAAGTTGAATGGTGCCGTACTGCCATCTCTTGTAAATTTAGTGGAACGGTTAATACAAGTAGGTACCACTTGCAGTATACAAGGTGGCGTTACTCGTGATACTGAATTTAATACATATTCCACATTTAGCATGATTATTTTATTGGATATCTTATTAATCGGAACTGTTTTATATCAATCTATGATCGTCTACCAGTATTTGTTATACCTATTTCCCCTTAAATCTTCGATTATTTGATATTGTCGCCGCGCATATTTTTCTCAACTAGAATCAGTTTTCGAGTGAATAAATAAAAAGCTATCACACGGGAAGGTCTTGTTTCGCGTACCATTCGCCAACGTCCATACCATGTTGAACACACCGGTTCTCGTCCGATCACCGAAGTTAAGCAACATCGGGCGTGGTTAGTACTTGGATGGGTGACCGCCTGGGAATACCACGTGACGTTGGCTTTTTGCACTTTTTGGTGACATCTACTGCGCACCTTCCAGCATTTAGTACGCACGCATACTTCTTTTGTCAGAATTTCCTTTATTCTATGCACGGCTGTAGTGCTCTATTCACCGTTTCCACACCGAATATGAGATGAAAATCAAATGTATCCATAATGCCTATCTTCTTATAGATCAGGAAACTTGAGATCTTTCTTCATGTCAGACCCACCGATGCATGCCATACACCCCGAATGCGGTCTTCAGATTTTTCGTTCTCAACTCTATCCAGCGCCTTCACTATGGACCGTAACCGAATATTGAACTTTTAAAATTTCGATTGAAAATTATTAATTTTTGAAGCTAGTTAGCTTAAAATTTGTTAAATAAATAGGTGTAAGTTTATGTTCAATTGTTTTATTGAATTAAACTTGTACAAAAAATGTCAAATGAATCTGTCCAAACGAAACAATTCACAATAAAGTTGAATGGTGCCGTACTGCCATCTCTTGTAAATTTAGTGGAACGGTTAATACAAGTAGGTACCACTTGCAGTATACAAGGTGGCGTTACTCGTGATACTGAATTTAATATTCCACATTTAGCATGATTATTTTATTGAATATCTTATTAATCGGAACTGTTTTATATCAATCTATGATCGTCTACCAGTATTTGTTATACCTATTTCCCCTTAAATCTTCGATTATTTGATATTGTCGCCGCGCATATTTTTCTCAACTAGAATCAGTTTTCGAGTGAATAAATAAAAAGCTATCACACGGGAAGGTCTTGTTTCGCGTACCATTCGCCAACGTCCATACCATGTTGAACACACCGGTTCTCGTCCGATCACCGAAGTTAAGCAACATCGGGCGTGGTTAGTACTTGGATGGGTGACCGCCTGGGAATACCACGTGACGTTGGCTTTTTGCACTTTTTGGTGACATCTACTGCGCACCTTCCAGCATTTAGTACGCACGCATACTTCTTTTGTCAGAATTTCCTTTATTCTATGCACGGCTGTAGTGCTCTATTCACCGTTTCCACACCGAATATGAGATGAAAATCAAATGTATCCATAATGCCTATCTTCTTATAGATCAGGAAACTTGAGATCTTTCTTCATGTCAGACCCACCGATGCATGCCATACACCCCGAATGCGGTCTTCAGATTTTTCGTTCTCAACTCTATCCAGCGCCTTCACTATGGGCCGTAACCGAATATTGAACTTTTAAAATTGCGTTTGTAAATTATTTATTTCTCAAACTAGTCTGTTTGTTTTGTTGTTTGTTAGTTTGTTTTTTTTAATAAATAGGTGTAAGATAATATTCAATTGTTTTATTAAATTAAACTTGTACAAAAAATGTCAAATGAATCTGCCCAAATGAAACAATTCACAATAAAGTTGAACGGTGCCGTACTGCCATCTCTTGTAAATTTAGTGGAACGTTTTATACAAGTAGGTACCACTTGCAGTATACAAGGTGGCGTTACTCGTGATACTGAATTTAATATTCCACATTTAGCATGATTATTTTATTGAATATCTTATTAATCGGAACTGTTTTATATCAATCTATGATCGTCTACCAGTATTTGTTATACCTATTTCCCCTTAAATCTTCGATTATTTGATATTGTCGCCGCGCATATTTTTCTCAACTAGAATCAGTTTTCGAGTGAATAAATAAAAAGCTATCACACCGGAAGGTCTTGTTTCGCGTACCATTCGCCAACGTCCATACCATGTTGAACACACCGGTTCTCGTCCGATCACCGAAGTTAAGCAACATCGGGCGTGGTTAGTACTTGGATGGGTGACCGCCTGGGAATACCACGTGACGTTGGCTTTTTGCACTTTTTGGTGACATCTACTGCGCACCTTCCAGCATTTAGTACGCACGCATACTTCTTTTGTCAGAATTTCCTTTAGTCTATGCACGGCTGTCGTGCTCTATTCACCGTTTTCACACCGAATATGAGATGAAAATCAAATGTATCCATAATGCCTATCTTCTTATAGATCAGGAAACTTGACATCTTTCTTCATGTTAGAACCACCGATGCATACCATACACCTCGAATGCGGTCTTCAGATTTTTCGTTCTCAACTCTATCCAGCGCCTTCACTATGGGCCGTAACCGAATATTGAACTTTTAAAATTTCGATTGAAAATTATTAATTTTTGAAGCTAGTTAGCTTAAAATTTGTTAAATAAATAGGTGTAAGTTTATATTCAATTGTTTTATTGAATTAAACTTGTACAAAAAATGTCAAATGAATCTGTCCAAACGAAACAATTCACAATAAAGTTGAATGGTGCCGTACTGCCATCTCTTGTAAATTTAGTGGAACGGTTAATACAAGTAGGTACCACTTGCAGTATACAAGGTGGCGTTACTCGTGATACTGAATTTAATACATATTCCACATTTAGCATGATTATTTTATTGGATATCTTATTAATCGGAACTGTTTTATATCAATCTATGATCGTCTACCAGTATTTGTTATACCTATTTCCCCTTAAATCTTCGATTATTTGATATTGTCGCCGCGCATATTTTTCTCAACTAGAATCAGTTTTCGAGTGAATAAATAAAAAGCTATCACACGGGAAAGTCTTGTTTCGCGTACCATTCGCCAACGTCCATACCATGTTGAACACACCGGTTCTCGTCCGATCACCGAAGTTAAGCAACATCGGGCGTGGTTAGTACTTGGATGGGTGACCGCCTGGGAATACCACGTGACGTTGGCTTTTTGCACTTTTTGGTGACATCTACTGCGCACCTTCCAGCATTTAGTACGCACGCATACTTCTTTTGTCAGAATTTCCTTTAGTCTATGCACGGCTGTCGTGCTCTATTCACCGTTTCCACACCGAATATGAGATGAAAATCAAATGTATCCATAATGCCTATCTTCTTATAGATCAGGAAACTTGACATCTTTCTTCATGTTAGAACCACCGATGCATACCATACACCTCGAATGCGGTCTTCAGATTTTTCGTTCTCAACTCAATCCAGCGCCTTCACTATGGGCCGTAACCGAATATTGAACTTTTAAAATTTCGATTGAAAATTATTAATTTTTGAAGCTAGTTAGCTTAAAATTTGTTAAATAAATAGGTGTAAGTTTATGTTCAATTGTTTTATTGAATTAAACTTGTACAAAAAATGTCAAATGAATCTGTCCAAACGAAACAATTCACAATAAAGTTGAATGGTGCCGTACTGCCATCTCTTGTAAATTTAGTGGAACGGTTAATACAAGTAGGTACCACTTGCAGTATACAAGGTGGCGTTACTCGTGATACTGAATTTAATACATATTCCACATTTAGCATGATTATTTTATTGGATATCTTATTAATCGGAACTGTTTTATATCAATCTATGATCGTCTACCAGTATTTGTTATACCTATTTCCCCTTAAATCTTCGATTATTTGATATTGTCGCCGCGCATATTTTTCTCAACTAGAATCAGTTTTCGAGTGAATAAATAAAAAGCTATCACACGGGAAGGTCTTGTTTCGCGTACCATTCGCCAACGTCCATACCATGTTGAACACACCGGTTCTCGTCCGATCACCGAAGTTAAGCAACATCGGGCGTGGTTAGTACTTGGATGGGTGACCGCCTGGGAATACCACGTGACGTTGGCTTTTTGCACTTTTTGGTGACATCTACTGCGCACCTTCCAGCATTTAGTACGCACGCATACTTCTTTTGTCAGAATTTCCTTTAGTCTATGCACGGCTGTCGTGCTCTATTCACCGTTTTCACACCGAATATGAGATGAAAATCAAATGTATCCATAATGCCTATCTTCTTATAGATCAGGAAACTTGACATCTTTCTTCATGTTAGAACCACCGATGCATACCATACACCTCGAATGCGGTCTTCAGATTTTTCGTTCTCAACTCTATCCAGCGCCTTCACTATGGGCCGTAACCGAATATTGAACTTTTAAAATTTCGATTGAAAATTATTAATTTTTGAAGCTAGTTAGCTTAAAATTTGTTAAATAAATAGGTGTAAGTTTATATTCAATTGTTTTATTGAATTAAACTTGTACAAAAAATGTCAAATGAATCTGTCCAAACGAAACAATTCACAATAAAGTTGAATGGTGCCGTACTGCCATCTCTTGTAAATTTAGTGGAACGGTTAATACAAGTAGGTACCACTTGCAGTATACAAGGTGGCGTTACTCGTGATACTGAATTTAATACATATTCCACATTTAGCATGATTATTTTATTGGATATCTTATTAATCGGAACTGTTTTATATCAATCTATGATCGTCTACCAGTATTTGTTATACCTATTTCCCCTTAAATCTTCGATTATTTGATATTGTCGCCGCGCATATTTTTCTCAACTAGAATCAGTTTTCGAGTGAATAAATAAAAAGCTATCACACGGGAAGGTCTTGTTTCGCGTACCATTCGCCAATGTCCATACCATGTTGAACACACCGGTTCTCGTCCGATCACCGAAGTTAAGCAACATCGGGCGTGGTTAGTACTTGGATGGGTGACCGCCTGGGAATACCACGTGACGTTGGCTTTTTGCACTTTTTGGTGACATCTACTGCGCACCTTCCAGCATTTAGTACGCACGCATACTTCTTTTGTCAGAATTTCCTTTAGTCTATGCACGGCTGTCGTGCTCTATTCACCGTTTCCACACCGAATATGAGATGAAAATCAAATGTATCCATAATGCCTATCTTCTTATAGATCAGGAAACTTGACATCTTTCTTCATGTTAGAACCACCGATGCATACCATACACCTCGAATGCGGTCTTCAGATTTTTCGTTCTCAACTCTATCCAGCGCCTTCACTATGGGCCGTAACCGAATATTGAACTTTTAAAATTTCGATTGAAAATTATTAATTTTTGAAGCTAGTTAGCTTAAAATTTGTTAAATAAATAGGTGTAAGTTTATGTTCAATTGTTTTATTGAATTAAACTTGTACAAAAAATGTCAAATGAATCTGTCCAAACGAAACAATTCACAATAAAGTTGAATGGTGCCGTACTGCCATCTCTTGTAAATTTAGTGGAACGGTTAATACAAGTAGGTACCACTTGCAGTATACAAGGTGGCGTTACTCGTGATACTGAACTTAATACATATTCCACATTTAGCATGATTATTTTATTGGATATCTTATTAATCGGAACTGTTTTATATCAATCTATGATCGTCTACCAGTATTTGTTATACCTATTTCCCCTTAAATCTTCGATTATTTGATATTGTCGCCGCGCATATTTTTCTCAACTAGAATCAGTTTTCGAGTGAATAAATAAAAAGCTATCACACGGGAAGGTCTTGTTTCGCGTACCATTCGCCAACGTCCATACCATGTTGAACACACCGGTTCTCGTCCGATCACCGAAGTTAAGCAACATCGGGCGTGGTTAGTACTTGGATGGGTGACCGCCTGGGAATACCACGTGACGTTGGCTTTTTGCACTTTTTGGTGACATCTACTGCGCACCTTCCAGCATTTAGTACGCACGCATACTTCTTTTGTCAGAATTTCCTTTATTCTATGCACGGCTGTAGTGCTCTATTCACCGTTTCCACACCGAATATGAGATGAAAATCAAATGTATCCATAATGCCTATCTTCTTATAGATCAGGAAACTTGAGATCTTTCTTCATGTCAGACCCACCGATGCATGCCATACACCCCGAATGCGGTCTTCAGATTTTTCGTTCTCAACTCTATCCAGCGCCTTC
The DNA here is from genome assembly GCA_905147225.2 of Euproctis similis. NCBI lineage: Eukaryota > Metazoa > Arthropoda > Insecta > Lepidoptera > Erebidae > Euproctis > Euproctis similis. Next base: position 23,713,819 of record LR990106.1, read on the forward strand.
ACTATGGACCGTAACCGAATATTGAACTTTTAAAATTTCGATTGAAAATTATTAATTTTTGAAGCTAGTTAGCTTAAAATTTGTTAAGTAAATAGGTGTAAGTTTATGTTCAATTGTTTTATTGAATTAAACTTGTACAAAAAATGTCAAATGAATCTGTCCAAATGAAACAATTCACAATAAAGTTGAACGGTGCCGTACTGCCATCTCTTGTAAATTTAGTGGAACGGTTAATACAAGTAGGTACCACTTGCAGTATACAAGGTGGCGTTACTCGTGATACTGAATTTAATACATATTCCACATTTAGCATGATTATTTTATTGAATATCTTATTAATCGGAACTGTTTTATATCAATCTATGATCGTCTACCAGTATTTGTTATACCTATTTCCCCTTAAATCTTCGATTATTTGATATTGTCGCCGCGCATATTTTTCTCAACTAGAATCAGTTTTCGAGTGAATAAATAAAAAGCTATCACACGGGAAGGTCTTGTTTCGCGTACCATTCGCCAACGTCCATACCATGTTGAACACACCGGTTCTCGTCCGATCACCGAAGTTAAGCAACATCGGGCGTGGTTAGTACTTGGATGGGTGACCGCCTGGGAATACCACGTGACGTTGGCTTTTTGCACTTTTTCGTGACACCTACTGCGCACCTTCCAGCATTTAGTACGCACGCATACTTCTTTTGTCAGAATTTCCTTTATTCTATGCACGGCTGTAGTGCTCTATTCACCGTTTCCACACCGAATATGAGATGAAAATCAAATGTATCCATAATGCCTATCTTCTTATAGATCAGGAAACTTGAGATCTTTCTTCATGTCAGACCCACCGATGCATGCCATACACCCCGAATGCGGTCTTCAGATTTTTCGTTCTCAACTCTATCCAGCGCCTTCACTATGGGCCGTAACCGAATATTGAACTTTTAAAATTTCGATTGAAAATTATTAATTTTTGAAGCTAGTTAGCTTAAAATTTGTTAAGTAAATAGGTGTAAGTTTATGTTCAATTGTTTTATTGAATTAAACTTGTACAAAAAATGTCAAATGAATCTGTCCAAATGAAACAATTCACAATAAAGTTGAACGGTGCCGTACTGCCATCTCTTGTAAATTTAGTGGAACGGTTAATACAAGTAGGTACCACTTGCAGTATACAAGGTGGCGTTACTCGTGATACTGAATTTAATACATATTCCACATTTAGCATGATTATTTTATTGAATATCTTATTAATCGGAACTGTTTTATATCAATCTATGATCGTCTACCAGTATTTGTTATACCTATTTCCCCTTAAATCTTCGATTATTTGATATTGTCGCCGCGCATATTTTTCTCAACTAGAATCAGTTTTCGAGTGAATAAATAAAAAGCTATCACACGGGAAGGTCTTGTTTCGCGTACCATTCGCCAACGTCCATACCATGTTGAACACACCGGTTCTCGTCCGATCACCGAAGTTAAGCAACATCGGGCGTGGTTAGTACTTGGATGGGTGACCGCCTGGGAATACCACGTGACGTTGGCTTTTTGCACTTTTTGGTGACATCTACTGCGCACCTTCCAGCATTTAGTACGCACGCATACTTCTTTTGTCAGAATTTCCTTTATTCTATGCACGGCTGTAGTGCTCTATTCACCGTTTCCACACCGAATATGAGATGAAAATCAAATGTATCCATAATGCCTATCTTCTTATAGATCAGGAAACTTGAGATCTTTCTTCATGTCAGACCCACCGATGCATGCCATACACCCCGAATGCGGTCTTCAGATTTTTCGTTCTCAACTCTATCCAGCGCCTTCACTATGGGCCGTAACCGAATATTGAACTTTTAAAATTTCGATTGAAAATTATTAATTTTTGAAGCTAGTTAGCTTAAAATTTGTTAAGTAAATAGGTGTAAGTTTATGTTCAATTGTTTTATTGAATTAAACTTGTACAAAAAATGTCAAATGAATCTGTCCAAATGAAACAATTCACAATAAAGTTGAACGGTGCCGTACTGCCATCTCTTGTAAATTTAGTGGAACGGTTAATACAAGTAGGTACCACTTGCAGTATACAAGGTGGCGTTACTCGTGATACTGAATTTAATACATATTCCACATTTAGCATGATTATTTTATTGAATATCTTATTAATCGGAACTGTTTTATATCAATCTATGATCGTCTACCAGTATTTGTTATACCTATTTCCCCTTAAATCTTCGATTATTTGATATTGTCGCCGCGCATATTTTTCGCAACTAGAATCAGTTTTCGAGTGAATAAATAAAAAGCTATCACACGGGAAGGTCTTGTTTCGCGTACCATTCGCCAACGTCCATACCATGTTGAACACACCGGTTCTCGTCCGATCACCGAAGTTAAGCAACATCGGGCGTGGTTAGTACTTGGATGGGTGACCGCCTGGGAATACCACGTGACGTTGGCTTTTTGCACTTTTTGGTGACATCTACTGCGCACCTTCCAGCATTTAGTACGCACGCATACTTCTTTTGTCAGAATTTCCTTTATTCTATGCACGGCTGTAGTGCTCTATTCACCGTTTCCACACCGAATATGAGATGAAAATCAAATGTATCCATAATGCCTATCTTCTTATAGATCAGGAAACTTGAGATCTTTCTTCATGTCAGACCCACCGATGCATGCCATACACCCCGAATGCGGTCTTCAGATTTTTCGTTCTCAACTCTATCCAGCGCCTTCACTATGGGCCGTAACCGAATATTGAACTTTTAAAATTGCGTTTGTAAATTATTTATTTCTCAAACTAGTCTGTTTGTTTTGTTGTTTGTTAGTTTGTTTTTTTTAATAAATAGGTGTAAGATAATATTCAATTGTTTTATTAAATTAAACTTGTACAAAAAATGTCAAATGAATCTGCCCAAATGAAACAATTCACAATAAAGTTGAACGGTGCCGTACTGCCATCTCTTGTAAATTTAGTGGAACGTTTTATACAAGTAGGTACCACTTGCAGTATACAAGGTGGCGTTACTCGTGATACTGAATTTAATATTCCACATTTAGCATGATTATTTTATTGAATATCTTATTAATCGGAACTGTTTTATATCAATCTATGATCGTCTACCAGTATTTGTTATACCTATTTCCCCTTAAATCTTCGATTATTTGATATTGTCGCCGCGCATATTTTTCTCAACTAGAATCAGTTTTCGAGTGAATAAATAAAAAGCTATCACACCGGAAGGTCTTGTTTCGCGTACCATTAGCAACGTCCATACCATGTTGAACACACCGGTTCTCGTCCGATCACCGAAGTTAAGCAACATTGGGCGTGGTTAGTACTTGGATGGGTGACCGCCTGGGAATACCACGTGACGTTGGCTTTTTGCACTTTTTGGTGACATCTACTGCGCACCTTCCAGCATTTAGTACGCACGCATACTTCTTTTGTCAGAATTTCCTTTAGTCTATGCACGGCTGTCGTGCTCTATTCACCGTTTTCACACCGAATATGAGATGAAAATCAAATGTATCCATAATGCCTATCTTCTTATAGATCAGGAAACTTGACATCTTTCTTCATGTTAGAACCACCGATGCATACCATACACCTCGAATGCGGTCTTCAGATTTTTCGTTCTCAACTCTATCCAGCGCCTTCACTATGGGCCGTAACCGAATATTGAACTTTTAAAATTTCGATTGAAAATTATTAATTTTTGAAGCTAGTTAGCTTAAAATTTGTTAAATAAATAGGTGTAAGTTTATATTCAATTGTTTTATTGAATTAAACTTGTACAAAAAATGTCAAATGAATCTGTCCAAACGAAACAATTCACAATAAAGTTGAATGGTGCCGTACTGCCATCTCTTGTAAATTTAGTGGAACGGTTAATACAAGTAGGTACCACTTGCAGTATACAAGGTGGCGTTACTCGTGATACTGAATTTAATACATATTCCACATTTAGCATGATTATTTTATTGGATATCTTATTAATCGGAACTGTTTTATATCAATCTATGATCGTCTACCAGTATTTGTTATACCTATTTCCCCTTAAATCTTCGATTATTTGATATTGTCGCCGCGCATATTTTTCTCAACTAGAATCAGTTTTCGAGTGAATAAATAAAAAGCTATCACACGGGAAGGTCTTGTTTCGCGTACCATTCGCCAACGTCCATACCATGTTGAACACACCGGTTCTCGTCCGATCACCGAAGTTAAGCAACATCGGGCGTGGTTAGTACTTGGATGGGTGACCGCCTGGGAATACCACGTGACGTTGGCTTTTTGCACTTTTTGGTGACATCTACTGCGCACCTTCCAGCATTTAGTACGCACGCATACTTCTTTTGTCAGAATTTCCTTTAGTCTATGCACGGCTGTCGTGCTCTATTCACCGTTTCCACACCGAATATGAGATGAAAATCAAATGTATCCATAATGCCTATCTTCTTATAGATCAGGAAACTTGACATCTTTCTTCATGTTAGAACCACCGATGCATACCATACACCTCGAATGCGGTCTTCAGATTTTTCGTTCTCAACTCTATCCAGCGCCTTCACTATGGGCCGTAACCGAATATTGAACTTTTAAAATTTCGATTGAAAATTATTAATTTTTGAAGCTAGTTAGCTTAAAATTTGTTAAATAAATAGGTGTAAGTTTATGTTCAATTGTTTTATTGAATTAAACTTGTACAAAAAATGTCAAATGAATCTGTCCAAACGAAACAATTCACAATAAAGTTGAATGGTGCCGTACTGCCATCTCTTGTAAATTTAGTGGAACGGTTAATACAAGTAGGTACCACTTGCAGTATACAAGGTGGCGTTACTCGTGATACTGAATTTAATACATATTCCACATTTAGCATGATTATTTTATTGGATATCTTATTAATCGGAACTGTTTTATATCAATCTATGATCGTCTACCAGTATTTGTTATACCTATTTCCCCTTAAATCTTCGATTATTTGATATTGTCGCCGCGCATATTTTTCTCAACTAGAATCAGTTTTCGAGTGAATAAATAAAAAGCTATCACACGGGAAGGTCTTGTTTCGCGTACCATTCGCCAACGTCCATACCATGTTGAACACACCGGTTCTCGTCCGATCACCGAAGTTAAGCAACATCGGGCGTGGTTAGTACTTGGATGGGTGACCGCCTGGGAATACCACGTGACGTTGGCTTTTTGCACTTTTTCGTGACACCTACTGCGCACCTTCCAGCATTTAGTACGCACGCATACTTCTTTTGTCAGAATTTCCTTTATTCTATGCACGGCTGTAGTGCTCTATTCACCGTTTCCACACCGAATATGAGATGAAAATCAAATGTATCCATAATGCCTATCTTCTTATAGATCAGGAAACTTGAGATCTTTCTTCATGTCAGACCCACCGATGCATGCCATACACCCCGAATGCGGTCTTCAGATTTTTCGTTCTCAACTCTATCCAGCGCCTTCACTATGGACCGTAACCGAATATTGAACTTTTAAAATTTCGATTGAAAATTATTAATTTTTGAAGCTAGTTAGCTTAAAATTTGTTAAGTAAATAGGTGTAAGTTTATGTTCAATTGTTTTATTGAATTAAACTTGTACAAAAAATGTCAAATGAATCTGTCCAAATGAAACAATTCACAATAAAGTTGAACGGTGCCGTACTGCCATCTCTTGTAAATTTAGTGGAACGGTTAATACAAGTAGGTACCACTTGCAGTATACAAGGTGGCGTTACTCGTGATACTGAATTTAATACATATTCCACATTTAGCATGATTATTTTATTGAATATCTTATTAATCGGAACTGTTTTATATCAATCTATGATCGTCTACCAGTATTTGTTATACCTATTTCCCCTTAAATCTTCGATTATTTGATATTGTCGCCGCGCATATTTTTCTCAACTAGAATCAGTTTTCGAGTGAATAAATAAAAAGCTATCACACGGGAAGGTCTTGTTTCGCGTACCATTCGCCAACGTCCATACCATGTTGAACACACCGGTTCTCGTCCGATCACCGAAGTTAAGCAACATCGGGCGTGGTTAGTACTTGGATGGGTGACCGCCTGGGAATACCACGTGACGTTGGCTTTTTGCACTTTTTGGTGACATCTACTGCGCACCTTCCAGCATTTAGTACGCACGCATACTTCTTTTGTCAGAATTTCCTTTATTCTATGCACGGCTGTAGTGCTCTATTCACCGTTTCCACACCGAATATGAGATGAAAATCAAATGTATCCATAATGCCTATCTTCTTATAGATCAGGAAACTTGAGATCTTTCTTCATGTCAGACCCACCGATGCATGCCATACACCCCGAATGCGGTCTTCAGATTTTTCGTTCTCAACTCTATCCAGCGCCTTCACTATGGGCCGTAACCGAATATTGAACTTTTAAAATTTCGATTGAAAATTATTAATTTTTGAAGCTAGTTAGCTTAAAATTTGTTAAGTAAATAGGTGTAAGTTTATGTTCAATTGTTTTATTGAATTAAACTTGTACAAAAAATGTCAAATGAATCTGTCCAAATGAAACAATTCACAATAAAGTTGAACGGTGCCGTACTGCCATCTCTTGTAAATTTAGTGGAACGGTTAATACAAGTAGGTACCACTTGCAGTATACAAGGTGGCGTTACTCGTGATACTGAATTTAATACATATTCCACATTTAGCATGATTATTTTATTGAATATCTTATTAATCGGAACTGTTTTATATCAATCTATGATCGTCTACCAGTATTTGTTATACCTATTTCCCCTTAAATCTTCGATTATTTGATACTGTCGCCGCGCATATTTTTCTCAACTAGAATCAGTTTTCGAGTGAATAAATAAAAAGCTATCACACGGGAAGGTCTTGTTTCGCGTACCATTCGCCAACGTCCATACCATGTTGAACACACCGGTTCTCGTCCGATCACCGAAGTTAAGCAACATCGGGCGTGGTTAGTACTTGGATGGGTGACCGCCTGGGAATACCACGTGACGTTGGCTTTTTGCACTTTTTCGTGACACCTACTGCGCACCTTCCAGCATTTAGTACGCACGCATACTTCTTTTGTCAGAATTTCCTTTATTCTATGCACGGCTGTAGTGCTCTATTCATCGTTTCCACACCGAATATGAGATGAAAATCAAATGTATCCATAATGCCTATCTTCTTATAGATCAGGAAACTTGAGATCTTTCTTCATGTCAGACCCACCGATGCATGCCATACACCCCGAATGCGGTCTTCAGATTTTTCGTTCTCAACTCTATCCAGCGCCTTCACTATGGGCCGTAACCGAATATTGAACTTTTAAAATTTCGATTGAAAATTATTAATTTTTGAAGCTAGTTAGCTTAAAATTTGTTAAGTAAATAGGTGTAAGTTTATGTTCAATTGTTTTATTGAATTAAACTTGTACAAAAAATGTCAAATGAATCTGTCCAAATGAAACAATTCACAATAAAGTTGAACGGTGCCGTACTGCCATCTCTTGTAAATTTAGTGGAACGGTTAATACAAGTAGGTACCACTTGCAGTATACAAGGTGGCGTTACTCGTGATACTGAATTTAATACATATTCCACATTTAGCATGATTATTTTATTGAATATCTTATTAATCGGAACTGTTTTATATCAATCTATGATCGTCTACCAGTATTTGTTATACCTATTTCCCCTTAAATCTTCGATTATTTGATATTGTCGCCGCGCATATTTTTCTCAACTAGAATCAGTTTTCGAGTGAATAAATAAAAAGCTATCACACGGGAAGGTCTTGTTTCGCGTACCATTCGCCAACGTCCATACCATGTTGAACACACCGGTTCTCGTCCGATCACCGAAGTTAAGCAACATCGGGCGTGGTTAGTACTTGGATGGGTGACCGCCTGGGAATACCACGTGACGTTGGCTTTTTGCACTTTTTGGTGACATCTACTGCGCACCTTCCAGCATTTAGTACGCACGCATACTTCTTTTGTCAGAATTTCCTTTATTCTATGCACGGCTGTAGTGCTCTATTCACCGTTTCCACACCGAATATGAGATGAAAATCAAATGTATCCATAATGCCTATCTTCTTATAGATCAGGAAACTTGAGATCTTTCTTCATGTCAGACCCACCGATGCATGCCATACACCCCGAATGCGGTCTTCAGATTTTTCGTTCTCAACTCTATCCAGCGCCTTCACTATGGGCCGTAACCGAATATTGAACTTTTAAAATTTCGATTGAAAATTATTAATTTTTGAAGCTAGTTAGCTTAAAATTTGTTAAGTAAATAGGTGTAAGTTTATGTTCAATTGTTTTATTGAATTAAACTTGTACAAAAAATGTCAAATGAATCTGTCCAAATGAAACAATTCACAATAAAGTTGAACGGTGCCGTACTGCCATCTCTTGTAAATTTAGTGGAACGGTTAATACAAGTAGGTACCACTTGCAGTATACAAGGTGGCGTTACTCGTGATACTGAATTTAATACATATTCCACATTTAGCATGATTATTTTATTGAATATCTTATTAATCGGAACTGTTTTATATCAATCTATGATCGTCTACCAGTATTTGTTATACCTATTTCCCCTTAAATCTTCGATTATTTGATATTGTCGCCGCGCATATTTTTCTCAACTAGAATCAGTTTTCGAGTGAATAAATAAAAAGCTATCACACGGGAAGGTCTTGTTTCGCGTACCATTCGCCAACGTCCATACCATGTTGAACACACCGGTTCTCGTCCGATCACCGAAGTTAAGCAACATCGGGCGTGGTTAGTACTTGGATGGGTGACCGCCTGGGAATACCACGTGACGTTGGCTTTTTGCACTTTTTCGTGACACCTACTGCGCACCTTCCAGCATTTAGTACGCGCGCATACTTCTTTTGTCAGAATTTCCTTTAGTCTATGCACGGCTGTCGTGCTCTGTTCACCGTTTCCACACCGAATATGAGATGAAAATCAAATGTATCCTTAATGCCTATCTTCTTACCATGCTTAAATATAAAGTTTTTTGGTTTTATCTTTTTAAATTAAGAAATCCCATAGAAAAGTACAACCTCTATACCAACCCCTCTTTAACTTTTCTCGCAATAAAAGGTAGCCTATGTCCTTTCTCTGAGTCTAAAGATTGCCTGTGCCAAATTTCAACAAAATCTGTTGAGAGGTTTAAGCGGGAAAGCGTAACAGACAGACCGACAGAGTTACTTTCGCATTACAATATTAGTAAGGATAAGGATTGTCGCCGCGCATATTTTTGTCAACCAGAATCAGTTTGCGAGTGAATAAATACATAGCTATAACACGGGAAGGTCTTGTTTCGCATACCATTCGCCAACGTCCATACCATGTTGAACACACCGGTTCTCGTCCGATCACCAAAGTTAAGCAACATCGGGCGTGGTTAGTACTTGGATGGGTGACCGCCTGGGAATACCACGTGACGTTGGCTTTTTGCACTTTTTCGTGACATCTACTACGCACCTTCCAGCATTTAGTACACACGCATACTTCTTTTGTTAGAATTTCCTTTAGTCTATGCTGGCTGGCGTGCTCTATTCACCGTTTCCACACCGAATATGAGATGAAAATCAAATGTATCCATAATGCTTATCTTCTTATAGATCAGGAAACTTGAGATCTTTCTTCATGTCAGACCCACCGATGCATGCCATACACCCCGAATGCAATCTTCAGATTTTTCGTTCTCAACTCTATCCAGCGCCTTCACTTTTATTTGGGCCGTAACCAAATATTGAACTTTTAAAATCTCGATTTAAAATTATATACCTACTAGCTGACCCGGCGAACTCTGTTTCGCATCAAAAGTAATAACTGCTGCCCCGCTATGTTAATACTGCAATATCTTCGACAAATTTGAAGTCGATAGCAGCTATAGGTTAAAAATGGGAATTTTCCATTGTTAACACCCCCGCAACCCCCCTTGTGGGTGGAATTTCGTCAAATCCGTTCTTAGCTGACCTCTACTCGGCGAAAGGAATAATCCTACCAAATTTCTAGTCGCTACGCCTTATGGTTCCAGAGATATCGTGATGAGTCAATATATAGGTGGAAATCTCTTATATATAGATAAGATGGATTTATAAAACTGACGGAATACATTTGAAGGTTTAAATTTGTGCCAAGCCACCGCATGGAGTGAATAAATCAATAGCCGTCACGATCGCCAGTCTTGTATCTGGAAGTTTTGTCTATGAAGTGCCAACGTCCATACCATGTTGAACACACCGGTTCTCGTCCGATCACCGAAGTTAAGCAACATCGGGCGTGGTTAGTACTTGGATGGGTGACTGCCTGGGAATACCACGTGACGTTGGCTTTTTGGTGACTTTTACTACGCACCTTCCAGCATTTAGTGCACACACATGCTTTTTTTCGATTTTTTTAAAAGAATTCCCTGCATTCGATGCACGGCTGTCGTCCTCTATCTGCCTTCGCCGCACTGCATATAAGATGAAAATCAAATGTATAGTGCCTTTCTTCTTATAGATCAGGAAACTTGAGGTCTTTCTTTATTTCGGAACCACCGGAGCATGCCATACGGCGAATGCGGTCCTCACATTTTTCGTTTTAACCTTATTCAGTGCCCGGACTATATGGGCCATAACGAAATAATGATTTTTAAGAGATATTAAACAGTGGATTAGTGTTTGTATTTAATATTACGATTGAAAATTAACTCATTTTGAAACTGGTTACCTTAAAATATGTTAAATAAATTGGTTTAAGTTTATGTTCGATTGTTTTATTAAATTAAACGTGTGCAATAAAATGTCAAGTGAATTAGTCTAAATGAAAGGTTTGCCTGCCACAAAATAGCTTTGAATAGTGCAGTGCTGCCATCTCTCGTAAGTTTAATGTAGCGTTACATGCAAGTTTATATCACACTAGACGGCGCTGCTCGTGATACTTAATTTAATATTCCACATTTAGCATGAAAATGAAACACTATTTGGTGTCAGCGTTAAAAAACGGAACTGTTATTTTACTTTCTTTGTTATATTTACACATTATAAACTTGTTTGTCAATGTTCATACATATCTTCGAACCAAATCACTTGCGGGTAGGCACATAGAACAGAACGCCAGGAGGTACGATTCTTACACGCCGCACTCGCTTCGTTGACTTTCATAACATTTTTCATGCACGCGCGTAGATTTTTATTGAACCAAAATATCATTAAAGGTATAAATTTGTGCTAAGCCACCGGCATGGAGTGAATAAACAAATGGCCATCACGTGCGAGGGTCTGGTCTTGCGGAATTTTGGATGTAGAGTTGCCAACGTCCATACCATGTTGAACACACCGGTTCTCGTCCGATCACCGAAGTTAAGCAACATCGGGCGTGGTTAGTACTTGGATGGGTGACCGCCTGGGAATACCACGTGACGTTGGCTTTTTGGTGACTTTTACTACGCACCTTCTAGCATTTAGTGCACACACATGCCTTTTTTCGATTTTTTTAAAAGAATTCCCTGCATTGGATGCACGGCTGTCTTCCTGAATCTGCCTTCGCCGCACTGAATATAAGATGAAAATCAAATGTATAGTGCCTTTCTTCTTATAGATCAGGAAACTTGAGGTCTTTCTTTATGTCGGAACCACCGGAGCATGCCATACGGCGATTGCGGTCCTCTCATTTTTCGTTTTAACCTTATTCAGTGCACGGACTATATGGGCCATAACGAAATATTGATTTTTAAGAGATATTAAACAGTGGATTAGTGTTTGTATTTAATATTACGATTGAAAATTAACTCATTTTGAAACTGGTTACCTTAAAATATGTTATATAAATTGGATTAAGTTTATGTTCGATTGTTTTATTAAATTAAACGTGTGCAATAAAATGTCAAGTGAATTAGTCCAAATGAAAGGTTTGCCTACCACAACATAGCTTTGAATAGTGCAGTGCTGCCATCTCTCGTAAGTTTTGCTTTTTTTCGACTGTTATTTTACTTTCTTTGTTATATTTACACATTGTCAACTTGTTTGTCAATGTACATACATATCTTCGAACCAAATCACTTGCGGGTAGGCACAGAGAACAGAACGCCAGGAGGTACGATTCTTGCAAGCCGCACTCGCTTCGTTGACTTTCATAACATTTTTCATGCACGCGCGTAGATTTTTATTGAACTAAAATATCATTAAAGGTATAAATTTGTGCTAAGCCACCGGCATGGAGTGAATAAACAAATGGCCATCACGTGCGAGGGTCTGGTCTTGCGGAATTTTGGATGTAGAGTCGCCAACGTCCATACCATGTTGAACACACCGGTTCTCGTCCGATCACCGAAGTTAAGCAACATCGGGCGTGGTTAGTACTTGGATGGGTGACCGCCTGGGAATACCACGTGACGTTGGCTTTTTGGTGTCTTTTACTACGCACCTTCCAGCATTTAGTGCACACACATGCTTTTTTTCGATTTTCTTAAAAGAATTCCCTGCATTCGATGCACGGCTGTCGTCCTTTATCTGCCTTCGCCGCACTGTATATAAGATGAAAATCAAATGTATAGTGCCTATCTTCTTATAGATCAGGAAACTTGAGGTCTTTCTTTGTGTCGGAACCACCGGAGCATGCCATACGGCGAATGCGGTCCTCACATTTTTCGTTTTAACCTTATTCAGTGCCCGGACTATATGGGCCATAACGTAATAATGATTTTTAAGAGATATTAAACAGTGGATTAGTGTTTGTATTTAATATTACGATTGAAAATTAACTCATTTTGAAACTGGTTACCTTAAAATATGTTAAATAAATTGGATTAAGTTTATGTTCGATTGTTTTATTAAATTAAACGTGTGCAATAAAATGTCAAGTGAATTAGTCTAAATGAAAGGTTTGCCTGCCACAAAATAGCTTTGAATAGTGCAGTGCTGCCATCTCTCGTAAGTTTAATGTAGCGTTACATGCAAGTTTATATTACACTAGACGGCGCTGCTCGTGATACTTAATTTAATATTCCACATTTAGCATGAAAATGAAACACTATTTGGTGTCAGCGTTAAAAAACGGAACTGTTATTTTACTTTCTTTGTTATATTTACACATTATAAACTTGTTTGTCAATGTTCATACATATCTTCGAACCAAATCACTTGCGGGTAGGCACATAGAACAGAACGCCAGGAGGTACGATTCTTACACGCCGCACTCGCTTCGTTGACTTTCATAACATTTTTCATGCACGCGCGTAGATTTTTATTGAACCAAAATATCATTAAAGGTATAAATTTGTGCTAAGCCACCGGCATGGAGTGAATAAACAAATGGCCATCACGTGCGAGGGTCTGGTCTTGCGGAATTTTGGATGTAGAGTCGCCAACGTCCATACCATGTTGAACACACCGGTTCTCGTCCGATCACCGAAGTTAAGCAACATCGGGCGTGGATAGTACTTGGATGGGTGACCGCCTGGGAATACCACGTGACGTTGGCTTTTTGGTGACTTTTACTGCGCACCTTCCAGCATTTAGTGCACACACATGCTTTTTTTCGATTTTTTTAAAAGAATTCCCTGCATTCGATGCACGGCTGTCGTCCTCTATCTGCCTTCGCCGCACTGCATATAAGATGAAAATCAAATGTATAGTGCCTATCTTCTTATAGATCAGGAAACTTGAGGTCTTTTTTTATGTCGGAACCACCGGAGCATGCCATACGGCGAATGCGGTCCTCACATTTTTCGTTTTAAACCTTATTCAGCGCCCGGACTATATGGGCCATAATGAAATATTGATTTTTAAGAGATATTAAACGGTGGATTAGTGTTTGTGTTTCATATTACGATTGAAAATCAGCTCATTTTGAAACTGGTTACCTTAAAATTTGTTAAATAAATTGGATTAAGTTTATGTTCGATTGTTTTATTTATTTATTACAGTAGGAAAACCAACAGCTACGAATAGTATGAATAACAATGGTATATGAAGCAGTCAGCCAATTACAGGTTTTCACGAATAAAATTTTGAACTAAACAACCCTTAAACCATTTCAAAAGTAACATTATGATTCAAAAATAAAGCAAAATACTGATTATGAATCGAAAAATGAATTGTTTAACTTGCTGCGTACCTCGGAGCATTTCGTGATAAAAGGATCAAATGAAAAAACGTTACAAAGACTGTTAAAATCTCGACTCGCTCGCACAATGAAAGAATTTTGCCTATAGTTACTTGACGAGAACGGGACCGATAAGGGCGGATTAAATCTGGTGATTCTATGAGGAACCTTAAAATATATCTTCTGTAACAGATTCGGACAGTCAATTTCATTGGATAAAATTTTCAGCAGGAACGCGCAGTCTGCTAATCGACGACGATGTACAAGAGGTTGAATGTGGAATTTCTTACATAAATTAATATAATTTTCAGAGCTGTAATGAATTTTCAAACGAAAACATAAAAACCTAATGAAACGCCTCTGAATTTTTTCCAAGCGATCTATATATATACGTATACGTACTCGTATTATAAAGTGGATTCCAAATTTGTGAGGCATATTCCAGGTGACTTCTAACAAGGGAACAATAGAGAATTTTGAACGTTTTAGCTCTCTTAAAGCTTCTCGATATTCTCATTACAAACTCAAGCGCTTTAGAGGCTTTAGCGGCCACCTGTTCGATGTGTTTATCAAATATTAGTTTGGAATCATGGTAAACGCCAAGATCTCGAACTCCATCACTTCTTGGTAGCACTTGTCCCTCAATTATGTAAGAACCTAGTAACGGTGATCGCTTTCGAGAAAATGAAACTACTGAGCATTTAACAGGATTGAGCTCCAGCTTATTTCTCATGCAGTAGTCAGCAAGCCGTGACAGGTCCGATTGGAGATTCCTGGTGTCCTGAATTGATGATATTCTAGAGTAAATTTTCATATCATCAGCGAAACACAAAAGGTTTGAGTTAAGAAAGCATGAGTCGATGTCATTCACATAGATAATATAAACAGCAACGGGCCCATTAGGGAACATTGAGGAACACCACTAGGTATAGAAACCCAGCTAGATATATAATTATCAATCACAACTGCTTGGGACCTATTCTCTAAGTAAGCAGAGAACCATCGAAGTAAGTCACCTTTAATGCCAACATCAGACAACTTATTTTTTAGGATATTTATGATCTATTCGGTCAAAAGCCTTACTTATAGTCAGTGTAAATAACATCAACCTGCACCCCCCGGTCCATCTCTTCTGTAATATAGTCATTCAATAAGATCAGATTTGATGTCGTAGACCGACCCTTCAAAAAACCATGTTGTGCGGTGCTAAAGGAGTTTCTAAGTGTAGCGTAGATTTGATTATAGACTATTCTTTCAAAAACCTTCGCTATAACACATAATTTAGAGATTGGTCTATAGTTAAGTATATCGTTCTTAGAGCCCTTTTTGTGAACAGGAGTTATATAAGCCGATTTCCATACTTGAGGAAAGGTACAAGCAGAAAGTGATTTTTTAAATAGCAGATATATTGGTAATGCTATAGTATGGGCAGTCGCTATAATAAATTTAGGTGACAATTGATCTGGACCTGGGGATTTGTACGGATCAAGTTTAGTAAGTAGCTCCCTAATGCACACAATATCAAGTTCAATGGAGTTAATTTCATTACAGGTCAAAACTATCGGAGATTGAGAAGGATAAATAATTAATCGGAGCAAGTGCAGAATGTACGGCCGAATCAAGAAAATTAGACTGAAAGTGTGATGAAAATGCATCAGATATTTCATGGGCAGAGCAAAGCGTCACATCCCCATATTTAAAATAATTAGGCATCGAGTTGGACCGGTGCGGTGTAGCGGTGTTTAACAAAGCTCCAAAAACACTTCGGATTCCTTGCAATAGATGTCTCAGTGGATTCCAGATAGTTAGCATAGCAATCCGCTTCAACTCTTTTAACTCTGTCACGTAGCAATTTGAACGTGCTCCGATCAGAGAGTCTACCATAAACTTTAAATTTGCGTAAATACTTTGATTTCTCTTTTATCAACCGTTTAAGTGCCGCGGAGTACCACACCGGAAAAGAACTTGAATTATTGTTTTTACAAGGAATATGTTTGTTACGCAAATTAGTAACGGTATCATAAAAATACCGAACACTTTCCTCCAGTGATAAATTAAAAAACAAGTTATTCCAGTCGATAGCTGAAATTTCGTTATTAATACTACTGAAGTCACCCTTATCATAATTATAACGAACGTGTGGTGCGGGTATTATATGAGTATATTCGGCAAAATTAACATCTATTAGAAGCGCAGGGTGATATTTGTCAATAGGCACTATGGGTACCTTACACTCACTCACAGTTATTGAGTCATTACACAACACCAGATCTAAAGTTCCGTTATTACAATTTCGTATTCCATTGAATTGGCTGAGACCAAGTGAATACAGTTCATCAGTGAGCAATATCTCATCACTACTACTCACATTACTCGGCATTAACGAGTTACCCACCAGTCGCCATGCAATACCACTTAAATTAAAATCACCGACAATCATAAATTTGTCAAGCGAGTTATTCAACATTGTTATACTTAACTGTTGTATGAAGTTTAATAACTGATTTGAGAACGAATTACCAAGATTTTCTCTGCATAAATAAACAACTACTATGTGTAATTGAAAGCAAGTTCTGGTTCCTGGATAACGCAGACGGACTGTTACCCATATGTCCTCAGCCGAGGAGTGAAATGACGGCTGCGGATTAGCTGAGATATGCTTCCGAATAGCTATCAACACGCCACCACCTCGGGTCTGGCTGGTAAGATGGTAGTCACGGTCACGGCGCCATACAATGTATTCGTTCCCAAACAACTCAGAGTCATTTATACTATCTACAAGCCAAGTTTCAGTCAAAACGACAACATCATACATATTGAAACAAAGTTGACGATAAAAGGTATCGGTTTTTGTACGAAGTCCGCGCACATTCTGGTAGTATATATTAAGGTTCTTAATATTATTGTTTACCATTGTTAACAAAGTAAGTTATAACAACAAAGTTCACAAAATCGTAAGTGTAAAAGTTCTCTATAAAAACAGGTAATACTAATAAACATTTAAATGTAAATAAAGACGGCAGAGTGTAAGTTATTATTCTAACATATGAGAAAACAATAGGTACAGAGGTCAGTGTGCGAGCGAGCAAGCGATAGACACAAGTGCATATAAGTGCGAGTAGCGTAAGCAAGATAAAAATAATATAGCTTGCTGCATTTAAAAATGCAATAGCACTAATATGAGAACAATAGATCCACACGAAAGAATAATAGCGGGGCTTCGAAGCTTCGAGATAACCAGCGATTCCAAACCATGTACAGCGGCGCAAAAAAGTAATGTCAGATAACAGTGAAAAAATGCAAGAATTAGAAATAATTATGAAATATCTATAGACAAGTGACGTTATCGGTGTAATCCAGCTGACTATACAATTTTGTTTAAATTACTTTCACTGACAATAACAAATACACGAGAACCATCTTGCTTCCGAGCGTGAATTTTTCCGTGCTTAACCCAGACGTACTTAAAGTCCTTCTCCTTCGTCCATGTTCTGGTCAAATTTAGTAATCTTTTAGAGGCAGCATTAAGGTGATCGTTAACATAAACTTTAACAGCAGGTCCTTTAAATCCCAGATCATGGGTAAATAAGCCCTTAAGTGAGCGTGCAGCAGCGATAAAGTCTTCCTTTATATATCTTTGACAAAGCTCACAATAATAGATTTATCCTTTGTATTATGCAATGGAATTCTTGAAATGTGGTTAATTTGGCTTTTCGGGAATATGTAATTAATTTTTTTGCTGATAGTCTCAAGGGTCGAGAATAAGTTTTCGTCCTTTGTTAAAGGTATACCCTTGATCTCCACGTTGTTCAACCTGGATCTCTGATCATTTGCAGCCAAATCTGATTGGATATCCTCAAGAGTAGCTTGTATTGTAACAATCTTGTCTTGAACTTTCTCCAGCGTTAAAACCCTGGATTCCAGATCATTCAACTTAAGTGCAAAATCATCAACCTTTTGGCTGTGAAAATCCATACTACCCCTGAGCTCCCCGAGTTCTTCCCTCATACTACGAACATCTTCCTGAAGAGACTTGAGCCCGGATAGTTGCGCTTTTAAGTCTTTGATTTCATTCAGCAACATAGTATTAGAGACAGGGTCCGAGGTTGATACAGTGCTTGGGGACAAAGGAGTATTACGGCAGCTTGAACATTTCCACAATGTTCTTCTTTCTGAGCCCAACTTTCTCCATCCAGCTTCGGTCATATTCGCACAACCAAAATCAAAGTTCTTCCCACACTGAACACCATCCCTGAACTCGGTGTTACACAGTGCACACTTCATGGCGGAACGACAAAGTTAAAAGACAACGTGATACTAAAAAAGTGAAAAAGATTGAGAATCACTGGACACTAGGTCAGCGGTGTATACGTGCTACGGCAAGGGCTGCGTGAGCGAGGATGATTAAATGAATGTTTTATTAAATTAAACGTGTGCAATAAAATGTCAAGTGAATTAGTCTAAATGAAAGGTTTGCCTGCCACAAAATAGCTTTGAATAGTGCAGTGCTGCCATCTCTCGTAAGTTTAATGTAGCGTTACATGCAAGTTTATATTACACTAGACGGCGCTGCTCGTGATACTTAATTTAATATTCCACATTTAGCATGAAAATGAAACACTATTTGGTGTCAGCGTTAAAATACGGAACTGTTATTTTACTTTCTTTGTTATTTTTACACATTATCAACTTGTTTGTCAATGTTCATACATATCTTCGAACCAAATCACTTGCGGGTAGGCACAGAGAACAGAACGCCAGGAGGTACGATTCTTACAAGCCGCACTCGCTTCGTTGACTTTCATAACATTTTTCATGCACGCGCGTAGATTTTAATTGAACCAAAATATCATTAAAGGTATAAATTTGTGCTAAGCCACCGGCATGGAGTGAATAAACAAATGGCCATCACGTGCGAGGGTCTGGTCTTGCGGAATTTTGGATATAGAGTTGCCAACGTCCATACCATGTTGAACACACCGGTTCTCGTCCGATCACCGAAGTTAAGCAACATCGGGCGTGGTTAGTACTTGGATGGGTGACCGCCTGGGAATACCACGTGACGTTGGCTTTTTGGTGACTTTTACTACGCACCTTCCAGCATTTAGTGCACACACATGCTTTTTTTCGATTTTTTAAAAAGAATTCCCTGCATTCGATGCACGGCTGTCGTCCTCTATCTGCCTTCGCCGCACTGCATATAAGATGAAAATCAAATGTATAGTGCTTATCTTCTTATAGATCAGGAAACTTGAGGTCTTTCTTTATGTCGGAACCACCGGAGCATGCCATACGGCGAATGCGGTCCTTACATTTTTCGTTTTAACCTTATTCAGCGCCCGGACTATATGGGCCATAACGAAATATTGATTTTTAAGAGATATTAAACAGTGGATTAGTGTTTGTATTTAATATTACGATTGAAAATTAACTCATTTTGAAACTGGTTACCTTAAAATATGTTAAATAAATTGGATTAAGTTCATGTTCGATTGTTTTATTAAATTAAACGTGTGCAATAAAATGTCAAGTGAATTAGTCCAAATGAAAGGTTTGCCCTACCACAAAATAGCTTTGAATAGTGCAGTGCTGCCATCTCTCGTAAGTTTTGCTTTTTTTCGACTGTTATTTTACTTTCTTTGTTATATTTACATATTATCAACTTGTTTGTCAATGTTCATACATATCTTCGAACCAAATCACTTGCGGGTAGGCACAGAGAACAGAACGCCAGGAGGTACGATTCTTACACGCCGCACTCGCTTCGTGTCGGAACCACCGGAGCATGCCATACGGCGAATGCGGTCCTCACATTTTTCGTTTTAACCTTATTCAGCGCCCGGACTATATGGGCCATAACGAAATATTGATTTTTAAGAGATATTAAACAGTGGATTAATGTTTGTATTTAATATTACGATTGAAAATTAACTCATTTTGAAACTGGTTACCTTAAAATATGTTAAATAAATTGGATTAAGTTTATGTTTGATTGTTTTATTAAATTAAACGTGTGCAATAAAATGTCAAGTGAATTAGTCCAAATGAAAGGTTTTACCACAAAATAGCTTTGAATAGTGCAGTGCTGCCATCTCTCGTAAGTTTTGCTTTTTTTCGACTGTTATTTTACTTTCTTTGTTATATTTACACATTATCAGCTTGTTTGTCAATGTTCATACATATCTTCGAACCAAATCACTTGCGGGTAGGCACAGAGAACAGAACGCCAGGAGGTACGATTCTTACACGCCGCACTCGCTTCGTTGACTTTCATAACATTTTTCATGCACGCGCGTAGATTTTTATTGAACCAAAATATCATTAAAGGTATAAATTTGTGCTAAGCCACAGGCATGGAGTGAATAAACAAATGGCCATCACGTGCGAGGGTCTGGTCTTGCGGAATTTTGGATGTAGAGTCGCCAACGTCCATACCATGTTGAACACACCGGTTCTCGTCCGATCACCGAAGTTAAGCAACATCGGGCGTGGTTAGTACTTGGATGGGTGACCGCCTGGGAATACCACGTGACGTTGGCTTTTTGGTGTCTTTTACTACGCACCTTCCAGCATTTAGTGCACACACATGCTTTATTTCGATTTTCTTAAAAGAATTCCCTGCATTCGATGCACGGCTGTCGTCCTTTATCTGCCTTCGCCGCACTGTATATAAGATGAAAATCAAATGTATAGTGCCTATCTTCTTATAGATCAGGAAACTTGAGGTCTTTCTTTGTGTCGGAACCACCGGAGCATGCCATACGGCCAATGCGGTCCTCACATTTTTCGTTTTAACCTTATTCAGCGCCCGGACTATATGGGCCATAACGAAATATTGATTTTTAAGAGATATTAAACAGTGGATTAATGTTTGTATTTAATATTACGATTGAAAATTAACTCATTTTGAAACTGGTTACCTTAAAATATGTTAAATAAATTGGATTAAGTTTATGTTCGATTGTTTTATTAAATTAAACGTGTGCAATAAAATGTCAAGTGAATTAGTCCAAATGAAAGGTTTGCCCTACCACAAAATAGCTTTGAATAGTGCAGTGCTGCCATCTCTCGTAAGTTTTGCTTTTTTCGACTGTTATTTTACTTTCTTTGTTATATTTACACATTATCAACTTGTTTGTCAATACATACATATCTTCGAACCAAATCACTTGCGGGTAGGCACAGAGAACAGAACGCCAGGAGGTACGATTCTTACACGCCGCACTCGCTTCGTTGACTTTCATAACATTTTTCATGCACGCGCGTAGATTTTTATTGAACCAAAATATCATTAAAGGTATAAATTTGTGCTAAGCCACAGGCATGGAGTGAATAAACAAATGGCCATCACGTGCGAGGGTCTGGTCTTGCGGAATTTTGGATGTAGAGTCGCCAACGTCCATACCATGTTGAACACACCGGTTCTCGTCCGATCACCGAAGTTAAGCAACATCGGGCGTGGTTAGTACTTGGATGGGTGACCGCCTGGGAATACCACGTGACGTTGGCTTTTTGGTGTCTTTTACTACGCACCTTCCAGCATTTAGTGCACACACATGCTTTTTTTCGATTTTCTTAAAAGAATTCCCTGCATTCGATGCACGGCTGTCGTCCTTTATCTGCCTTCGCCGCACTGTATATAAGATGAAAATCAAATGTATAGTGCCTATCTTCTTATAGATCAGGAAACTTGAGGTCTTTCTTTGTGTCGGAACCACCGGAGCATGCCATACGGCGAATGCGGTCCTCACATTTTTCGTTTTAACCTTATTCAGCGCCCGGACTATATGGGCCATAACGAAATATTGATTTTTAAGAGATATTAAATAGTGGATTAATGTTTGTATTTAATATTACGATTGAAAATTAACTCATTTTGAAACTGGTTACCTTAAAATATGTTAAATAAATTGGATTAAGTTTATGTTCGATTGTTATATTAAATTAAACGTGTGCAATAAAATGTCAAGTGAATTAGTCCAAATGAAAGGTTTGCCCTACCACAAAATAGCTTTGAATAGTGCAGTGCTGCCATCTCTCGTAAGTTTTGCTTTTTTTCGACTGTTATTTTACTTTCTTTGTTATATTTACACATTATCAACTTGTTTGTCAATGTTCATACATATCTTCGAACCAAATCACTTGCGGGTAGGCACAGAGAACAGAACGCCAGGAGGTACGATTCTTACACGCCGCACTCGCTTCGTTGACTTTCATAACATTTTTCATGCACGCGCGTAGATTTTTATTGAACCAAAATATCATTAAAGGTATAAATTTGTGCTAAGCCACAGGCATGGAGTGAATAAACAAATGGCCATCACGTGCGAGGGTCTGGTCTTGCGGAATTTTGGATGTAGAGTCGCCAACGTCCATACCATGTTGAACACACCGGTTCTCGTCCGATCACCGAAGTTAAGCAACATCGGGCGTGGTTAGTACTTGGATGGGTGACCGCCTGGGAATACCACGTGACGTTGGCTTTTTGGTGTCTTTTACTACGCACCTTCCAGCATTTAGTGCACACACATGCTTTTTTTCGATTTTCTTAAAAGAATTCCCTGCATTCGATGCACGGCTGTCGTCCTTTATCTGCCTTCGCCGCACTGTATATAAGATGAAAATCAAATGTATAGTGCCTATCTTCTTATAGATCAGGAAACTTGAGGTTTTTCTTTGTGTCGGAACCACCGGAGCATGCCATACGGCGAATGCGGTCCTCACATTTTTCGTTTTAACCTTATTCAGCGCCCGGACTATATGGGCCATAACGAAATATTGATTTTTAAGAGATATTAAACAGTGGATTAATGTTTGTATTTAATATTACGATTGAAAATTAACTCATTTTGAAACTGGTTACCTTAAAATATGTTAAATAAATTGGATTAAGTTTATGTTCGATTGTTTTATTAAATTAAACGTGTGCAATAAAATGTCAAGTGAATTAGTCCAAATGAAAGGTTTGCCCTACCACAAAATAGCTTTGAATAGTGCAGTGCTGCCATCTCTCGTAAGTTTTGCTTTTTTTCGACTGTTATTTTACTTTCTTTGTTATATTTACACATTATCAACTTGTTTGTCAATGTTCATACATATCTTCGAACCAAATCACTTGCGGGTAGGCACAGAGAACAGAACGCCAGGAGGTACGATTCTTACACGCCGCACTCGCTTCGTTGACTTTCATAACATTTTTCATGCACGCGCGTAGATTTTTATTGAACCAAAATATCATTAAAGGTATAAATTTGTGCTAAGCCACAGGCATGGAGTGAATAAACAAATGGCCATCACGTGCGAGGGTCTGGTCTTGCGGACTTTGGATGTAGAGTCGCCAACGTCCATACCATGTTGAACACACCGGTTCTCGTCCGATCACCGAAGTTAAGCAACATCGGGCGTGGTTAGTACTTGGATGGGTGACCGCCTGGGAATACCACGTGACGTTGGCTTTTTGGTGTCTTTTACTACGCACCTTCCAGCATTTAGTGCACACACATGCTTTTTTTCGATTTTCTTAAAAGAATTCCCTGCATTCGATGCACGGCTGTCGTCCTTTATCTGCCTTCGCCGCACTGTATATAAGATGAAAATCAAATGTATAGTGCCTATCTTCTTATAGATCAGGAAACTTGAGGTCTTTCTTTGTGTCGGAACCACTGGAGCATGCCATACGGCGAATGCGGTCCTCACATTTTTCGTTTTAACCTTATTCAGCGCCCGGACTATATGGGCCATAACGAAATATTGATTTTTAAGAGATATTAAACAGTGGATTAATGTTTGTATTTAATATTACGATTGAAAATTAACTCATTTTGAAACTGGTTACCTTAAAATATGTTAAATAAATTGGATTAAGTTTATGTTCGATTGTTTTATTAAATTAAACGTGTGCAATAAAATGTCAAGTGAATTAGTCCAAATGAAAGGTTTGCCCTACCACAAAATAGCTTTGAATAGTGCAGTGCTGCCATCTCTCGTAAGTTTTGCTTTTTTTCGACTGTTATTTTACTTTCTTTGTTATATTTACACATTATCAACTTGTTTGTCAATGTTCATACATATCTTCGAACCAAATCACTCGCGGGTAGGCACAGAGAACAGAACGCCAGGAGGTACGATTCTTACACGCCGCACTCGCTTCGTTGACTTTCATAACATTTTTCATGCACGCGCGTAGATTTTTATTGAACCAAAATATCATTAAAGGTATAAATTTGTGCTAAGCCACAGGCATGGAGTGAATAAACAAATGGCCATCACGTGCGAGGGTCTGGTCTTGCGGAATTTTGGATGTAGAGTCGCCAACGTCCATACCATGTTGAACACACCGGTTCTCGTCCGATCACCGAAGTTAAGCAACATCGGGCGTGGTTAGTACTTGGATGGGTGACCGCCTGGGAATACCACGTGACGTTGGCTTTTTGGTGTCTTTTACTACGCACCTTCCAGCATTTAGTGCACACACATGCTTTTTTTCGATTTTCTTAAAAGAATTCCCTGCATTCGATGCACGGCTGTCGTCCTTTATCTGCCTTCGCCGCACTGTATATAAGATGAAAATCAAATGTATAGTGCCTATCTTCTTATAGATCAGGAAACTTGAGGTCTTTCTTTGTGTCGGAACCACCGGAGCATGCCATACGGCGAATGCGGTCCTCACATTTTTCGTTTTAACCTTATTCAGCGCCCGGACTATATGGGCCATAACGAAATATTGATTTTTAAGAGATATTAAACAGTGGATTAATGTTTGTATTTAATATTACGATTGAAAATTAACTCATTTTGAAACTGGTTACCTTAAAATATGTTAAATAAATTGGATTAAGTTTATGTTCGATTGTTTTATTAAATTAAACGTGTGCAATAAAATGTCAAGTGAATTAGTCCAAATGAAAGGTTTGCCCTACCACAAAATAGCTTTGAATAGTGCAGTGCTGCCATCTCTCGAAAGTTTTGCTTTTTTTCGACTGTTATTTAATTTTCTTTGTTATATTTACACATTATCAACTTGTTTGTCAATGTTCATACATATCTTCGAACCAAATCACTTGCGGGTAGGCACAGAGAACAGAACGCCAGGAGGTACGATTCTTACACGCCGCACTCGCTTCGTTGACTTTCATAACATTTTTCATGCACGCGTGTTACGCGCCGATACAATAGGCATATCGCTGACGCCGCATTGACACCAATACGTCGTGGACATCGGACCATCGGACCATCGGCACGAGGCGCGCCGTCAGCAGAATGTAGCCCCACATCGGACCATCCTTAATTGCGCAAGACTGGTATCGAATGTATAGTTTTAAGTTAACATATTATGTAGAGCATTCTTGTGACATTCATCGTCCAATTATCACCTACCTAGTTATTAGTTAGAATATTGTAATTTTATTACTTCTATTAAATTTAGTGCAAATTAACTTGGTTTTTTTTGCAACCCTCGGCTGCAGGGTACGTAATTGGCGCAGTCGGTAGGATACTCGCGGGCCGGTTCGCGAAAGTATCTTTCGAATATATCGGGAATCGCGAGTCACCCGGGTGGCTTTCAAGCACCATCACGAGTATCCGAATCTTCACGACCACTTCAGCCAGGGTGTATCCAGACATCGATACTGCAGAGAAGAACAATGTTTATGTAAGTACTCTAGAATAGTTCTTGAGTTGCTTCCTTTTTATTGTATAAGAATATCCTCCAAGATTTTCCATCCCAGGCAGTCACGGAACCCTAGGTTAGATAAAAATAGTAAATTTGAAACGTTAGATTCAAATCGAAATTTAGATTATAGTAACATAAATTTAAATTTAATTAAAATGTCTAGAGTAGAGGAAATCTATAAGGCATTGCGCATGGTTCCCGAATTCGACGGGAATCCAAATGTGCTCCCTAGGTTTATTAAATTATGTGACCAGTTAATATCATTGTACATCTCGACAGATGACAATGAATTTTCAAATTTAGCATTAATTAACGGTATCTTAAATAAAATAGTAGGCCCCGCCGCGAGATTAATTAATACACATAGTACGACTGAAAACTGGAATGGCATTCGAAGTGCGCTAGTTAATAACTTTTCAGATCAGCGCGATGAGACCTCGCTTTACAATGACATGGCACTTTTAACTCAAGGCACTTCCACACCACAAGAGTATTACGAAATCTGCCAAAACCTTTTTTCAACAATTATGACGTACGTGACGTTACATGAAACGGTAGAGACAACCAAAGAGTCCAAACGCATACTATATAAAAAATTAACTTTGCAATCCTATTTAAGAGGCCTTCGTGAACCTCTCGGTTCTCGTATCAGGTGTATGCGTCCCGAAAGCATTGAAAAGGCCTTAGAGTTTGTTCAGGAGGAGATGAACACTCTATACCTGCAAGAACGTAATAATCGTATACCAGACAGGAAACCACACTCACACTTAACTAACCCAGTGATGAAGGCAGGTGTCTCCATGTCTCAACCCATTCCAAAACCATTTAATTTTAATATGCCCAGTCCCTCACGTCCTTCCTTTAATATGCCTCAACGTCCTCCACTTCCATGGAAACCCAGCATGAACCAACCACACTATCCACAAGGACCAAGTCGTACTCAGCAGATATTTGGTGCAAGACCACCTAATTATAACACACAAAATTCATTCAGATTCCAACAACCTAAACCACACGATTCAAATAACACACCGAAGCCCATGAGTGGTGTTTCACACTTCGTCTCGCGACCACCACCATTCCGCGGTCACAATTGGGCAACGCAAGGAAATCCACCTCCGTCAAATTATTTTAAAACAAGGGAGATGAATTTCAATGAGTGCTATGATTATTCTTACGACCCCTATTCTGAATACTATAATTACGATAATTGTGAATATGATTATTACGATTATCCTGATGCTAATTATTATTATGATATGCCGATTACGCAACAGTCTATACCATATTCAGATTCATGTTTAGAACCACATAATGACGTACCTTCTGCCGAGACTACTACTCTTTCTCACGATGAAAATTTTCAGAAGGAATCGAGTACAAAAGAACCAACATAGAAATTAATTTACAGACGCAACGTTGCCTACCTTATATACAAATTGCAGATCCACCTTTAAAACTACTAATCGACACAGGTGCAAATCAGTCATTTATTAGCCCTGAAGTTATAACCAAATTTTATTCACACTTACCTTGGAACTATGAACCTTTTGAAGTAACTAATGTGCATGCTACTAGCCGTAATGACTATTCGATTGATTTACCATGTTTTCAGGAATTTCAGGATGATAATTATTTAAAATTTTTCATTTATAATTTTCACGATTATTTTGACGGTCTTATTGGTTTAGATCTTTTAAATAAGTGGGAATCCAATATTGATCTTAAAAATAATAAATTAATTACTAAAAACTCTGTTAACCCTATTGTAATGCATAACTCACGTAATTGCAATTTATACGAGGAGATAATACCCGCGAACTCCTCCAAGTTAGTTAAAGTTCCTATTAACTTCCGAAATGGTGACGCAATAATTCCGGAACAAATAGTGTCTAATTGTAATATTAACGAATGTATTACTTATGTTAAAAATAGCCGTGGTTACTTAGAAGTTTCGAATAAAACCCCGAATGATGTAATTTTTTCGATGTGCGAACCGATTAAAGCCGAAGTTTTTTATACCGGGTGTACGGAACAATCTCCATCAAATAGAACGAAGGAAGTATTGTCTCGTTTACGCACCGATCATTTAAATGAAGAGGAAAAAATTAATTTAAAAAATCTAGTATCTCAATATTCAGACGTTTTCTATTTAGAGAATGAACCAGTTACTTTTAGTAATAAAATTAAGCACAATATACACACCACAGACGAAATCCCCGTACATACGAAAACTTGTCGCTATCCTTTTATACACCGACAAGAAGTTCGTAATCAAATTTCAAAAATGTTAGAACAAGGTATCATACGTCCTTCAGACTCTGCATGGAGCTCACCAATTTGGTTAGTTCCAAAGAAAGCTGATGCTTCCGGAAAAGTCGAGTGGAAAATTGTTGTAGATTTTAGAAAACTCAATGAAAAAACTCTAGATGAGAAGTACCCTATACCTAATATTTCGGATATTTTAGATAAGTTAGGAAATTGTAACTACTTCACAACCCTTGACATAGCCTGGTTATATCATGTGCAAATGAACCCTAACGATATACACAAAACTGCTTTTAACGTGGAACATGGCCATTTTGAATTCCTTCGTATACCGATGGGACTAAAAAATTCTCCATGCACGTTTCAGAAAGTAATGGACAATGTCCTTAGGGAACTTCAAAATTCAATTTGCCTCATATATTTGGACAAAATTATAGTCTATAGCACATCTCTTCAGGAACACATTGTTAATCTGACAAGAGTGTTTAAAAGATTTAGAGAATCAAATTTCAAGATCCGTGTTGATAAATCAGAATTTTTAAAATTAGAAACTGCTTATCTTGGCCATATCATTAGTAAAGATGGTATAAAACCAAATCCTGACAAAATTATAGCGATTAGAAAATACCCTATCCCCAAAACGGTTACAGAAATTAAACGTTTCTTAGCATTAGTAGGCTATTATCGCAAATTCATCCCTGATTTCGCAAAAATAATTAAACCCATGACACACTGTCTGAAAAAAGGTTCAAAGATAAATTTCAATGAAACTAACTATATAAACTGCTTTGAAAAATGTAAAACTTTATTAACGAATGACCCAATATTGCAATATCCTAATTTTGAAAAACAATTTATTCTTACCACAGATGCATCTAACTTAGCAATAGGAGCTGTACTTTCTCAAGGTACAATTGGCTCAGATAAACCCATCGCTTATGCATCACGCACACTTAATACAAGCGAAATAAATTACAGCACAATCGAGAAGGAACTTTTAGCAATAGTTTGGGCTACAAAATATTTTAGACCTTACCTTTTTGGGCGTACATTTAAAATAATCACGGACCACAAGCCCCTCCAATGGATGATGAATTTAAAAGAACCTAATTCGCGATTAACCCGTTGGAGACTTAAACTAAGCGAATATAACTATTCAGTCATTTATAAGCAAGGCAAGAATAACACAAATGCTGATGCTTTATCTCGTATAGAAGTTAATAATGAAGAAACTAGCTCCGTCGCAGTTAATGTTTCCGAGAAACAGAATTCCTCTGCTAATTCCACTACACTTACAGCTCACACTAGCGCCGAAAATCCAATATTAGAAATCCCCATCTCAGACGAACCTTTGAATAAATTTAATAGACAGATTTGTTTCACTATTGTAGGTGATATAAAGAAACGGCCGGTCACCTCAAAACCCTTTGAAACTCACACTAGAATTTCTATCCAACTGTCAGAAAGTAATCTGGAAGAAGATTTAGTAAACTCTATTAAAGAATTCGTAAATCCTAAAGTTAAAACAGCGATAATTATTCATCCTCCATTAGCCATGTACACTATAATACCCATTATTCAGAATAAATTCACAAGCTCCGCTATGAATCTTATATTAGTTAAATCCGAATTAGAAAATGTTAAAGAGTACCTTAGACAGCAGGAGATTATTCGGAAATATCACGAAGGGATAACTAACCATCGCGGTATTAATGAATGTTATCTTGCACTATCTCACAAATACTACTGGCCTAAGATGAGAGACCACATTGCAAAATATATACATGAATGCAACCTATGTGGACAAGCAAAGTATGATAGAAATCCTATAAAGCAAAGATTTTGTATAGTACCACCACCAACTAAGCCCTTTGAAACAGTACATTTGGATTTATTCACAGCACAAAATGAAAAATACTTAACCATTATTGACTCTTTTTCTAAATATGCCCAGGCGTATCACCTAAGAGATGGTACTGCAGTTAGTGTTATTCAATCTCTTTTAAAATTTTGCTCTCACCATGGCGTTCCGTTATCTTTAGTTACAGACCAAGGTCCCGAATTTAACAATCAGTTATTCAGCGAGTTCGTAAGAATTCACAAAATTCAACACCATAAAACTCTAGCTCACACGCCCAATGATAATGGAATGATAGAACGATTACATAGTACATTATTAGAACATCTGAGATTACTTAAACTAGAAAGTAGTAGTGAACCCGTCATAAATCTCATGCCTTATGCTATCTTAGCCTATAACAGTAGTATACATAGTTTTACTAAGTGTAGACCGTTAGATATTATTACAGGACATACAGACCCTCGTGACCCCTTAGATATAGACTTATCGGTACATTTGCTTCAACAATACTTACAAGACCATAGGAATAGAATGGTTAAAGTTTACGAATTAATTAATGAAACTTCTTTACATAATCGAACCCAGCTCATTGAAAATAGGAACAAAGATAGGGAACCCGAAAAGGTATACGAACCCAACCAGGAAATATTTATTAAGAACCCCTTAGCACACAGACAAAAACTCGCCCCGCCGTATACACACGACACGGTTTTAGCAGATCTACCAATACACATATACACTAAAAAGAAACGTGGCCCCGTTGCAAAGTCAAGAATTAAAAGGCCACCTAACACCAATAAATTGTTACAGGATACTTCTGTCCCTGATACTGCTGGCCCATCCGAATGATGCAGAAGATATAACATTAGACTCTCTCGACAACGGTCCCGGTCTGCTACCCTTTAAGCTTGGAGATACTAAAGTATTATCACATTATCATTCATTCCTTATCCAAATTGACCTTGACAGCATTCAGTCAAAAGTCGAGACCGTGAGATTACAATTCAACGACTTTAGACCACTACTCAATAACAGAACTCAGTCACTCTTTGAACCACACCTTAACTACCTTAATATTAAATTAGATAAAATATCCCAGCAACTAGAAAGCTTTGAGCCAGGTAGAAAAAAACGTGGTCTCATAGACGGACTAGGATCGGTTATAAAAAGTATTTCAGGAAATTTAGACTACACAGACGCACTAAAGTATAATCATGCCATTCGAGTTTTACAGGAAAATGAAGATCATCTGCAATCAGAACTATACAATCATATTAGCCTTAGTAAAGATTGGATGTCAGAATATACAAAATTATTAAATAAAATAGGAGAAAATCAAGAGTACATTTCCAGTAAAATAAATTATTTATTGGACAAAGAAAAGATTAGAAATGCTGATTTAGTTAGCTATACACATTTAGCCCAATACTTACTTATTTTAAATGACAATATAGAAGCCTTATCTGACGAATTATATAGAATAGAAATAATGTTAGCATTAGTACGTGCATCAAGCACATTGCATTCTATGATCAGTTCACCTGACCTTAGAAATATGCTGAGCAGATTAAGATTACTTTATTCTAAGGAAGAAGTAATTGATGTAGAACTTAGAGAATATTATAATATTTTAACATTAGGCTCATACTATAGCGATAAAAAAATAACTGTAGTAATAAAACTGCCGATTGCCTTACCTAGAACATATACCTTATACAAACTTTCTATAGTACCCAATAAACATAACCTAGTCCTTTTACCATCCTTACCTTACATAGCAATTCATGAACGATATTCTGTGTACATAGAGACAGAATGTCCGAAGATCAGTCAATGGTACCTCTGCAAAGAAAAGATCAACTACAGCATCCCTGATAAACTAGATTGTATTCAGCAGCTAATTGTGGCACAAAATACTAGCTCATGTGTCTTTACACCAGTTATCCTGAACAAAGAAGCTATGGAACAACTCGACGAAAAACATTATACAGTAAGTTTCCCGAGACCCACTAGAATCCAGACATCCTGCGGTCAAGAACATTATGAAACATTGCAAGGAAGTTACTTGGTCAAAATACCTAGAACTTGCTTCCTGAAGACTCCAGAATTTACAATCGCTAACATCAATGATCGTGTCAGCGGCCATGAATTAAAAATAATTCAGTCACCAGTATTACAGAAGAAGATACAGAAAAACGAGGACACCGTAATAAAAATGAATTCCATCAACCTTGACAATCTACACAATAGCTACCAGAAGATTACAGTACAAAATCCTGCTCCACTCTCTCATACTAATATTGAGAGCATATACCACACCACTATACCCATATATAGTATATTGATCATTGCCTGCATTTGCGCAAGCTTTTTAATTTATCGCCGATTATATGTGAGAAAGCCAGTCGAGGAAGCTTGTCCTGAAAAATCTACAGCCCTTCAGGACACCTACGCTGAAATCTCTCAGAAGAACATAAAACCAGCTGAAATTAAAATTAACACTGGCAGTATAGCAGCAACATTTTCAGCCTCCTGCAAATAGTTGCTGTTCTTCGGGGGGAGGTGTTACGCGCCGATACAATAGGCATATCGCTGACGCCGCATTGACACCAATACGTCGTGGACATCGGACCATCGGACCATCGGCACGAGGCGCGCCGTCAGCAGAATGTAGCCCCACATCGGACCATCCTTAATTGCGCAAGACTGGTATCGAATGTATAGTTTTAAGTTAACATATTATGTAGAGCATTCTTGTGACATTCATCGTCCAATTATCACCTACCTAGTTATTAGTTAGAATATTGTAATTTTATTACTTCTATTAAATTTAGTGCAAATTAACTTGGTTTTTTTTGCAACCCTCGGCTGCAGGGTACGTAATTCGCGCGTAGATTTTTATTGAACCAAAATATCATTAAAGGTATAAATTTGTGCTAAGCCACAGGCATGGAGTGAATAAACAAATGGCCATCACGTGCGAGGGTCTGGTCTTGCGGAATTTTGGATGTAGAGTCGCCAACGTCCATACCATGTTGAACACACCGGTTCTCGTCCGATCACCGAAGTTAAGCAACATCGGGCGTGGTTAGTACTTGGATGGGTGACCGCCTGGGAATACCACGTGACGTTGGCTTTTTGGTGACTTTTACTGCGCACCTTCCAGCATTTAGTGCATACACATGCTTTTTTTCGATTTTTTTTAAAGAATTCCCTGCATTCGATGCACGGCTGTCATCCTCTATCTGCCTTCGCCGCACTGCATATAAGATGAAAATCAAATGTGTAGTGCCTATCTTCTTATAGATCAGGAAACTTGAGGTCTTTCTTTATATCGGAACCACCGGAGCATGCCATACGGCGAATGCGGTCCTCACATTTTTTCGTTTTAACCTTATTCAGCGCCCGGACTATATGGGCCATAACGAAATATTGATTTTTAAGAGATATTAAACAGTGGATTAGTGTTTGTATTTAATATTACGATTGAAAATTAACTCATTTTCAAACTGATTACCTTAAAATATGTTAAATAAATTGGATTAAGTTTATGTTCGATTGATTGTTTTATTAAATTAAACGTGTGCAATAAAATGTCAAGTGAATTAGTCCAAATGAAAGGTTTGCCTACCACAAAATAGCTTTGAATAGTGCAGTGCTGCCATCTCTCGTAAGTTTTGCTTTTTTTCGACTGTTATTTTACTTTCTTTGTTATATTTACACATTATAAGAAAGAAAGAAAGAAAGAAAATAAATTTATTTACACAACACAAGACACACAAATGTTTTACAAAAAATGGGACAATACAAAAGTTCACAATAGTGTGTGTCATTGTGGTTGCAAATTGGACACCAGCTCAGCATAATGCTGAGATGTATGTTATACACCCCAGCGCTGATTTTCAATTATCAACTTGTTTGTCAATATTCATACATATCTTCGAACCAAATCACTTGCGGGTAGGCACAGAGAACAGAACGCCAGGAGGTACGATTCTTACAAGCCGCACTCGCTTCGTTGACTTTCATAACATTTTTCATGCACGCGCGTAGATTTTTATTGAACTAAAATATCATTAAAGGTATAAATTTGTGCTAAGCCACCGGCATGGAGTGAATAAACAAATGGCCATCACGTGCGAGGGTCTGGTCTTGCGGAATTTTGGATGTAGAGTCGCCAACGTCCATACCATGTTGAACACACCGGTTCTCGTCCGATCACCGAAGTTAAGCAACATCGGGCGTGGTTAGTACTTGGATGGGTGACCGCCTGGGAATACCACGTGACGTTGGCTTTTTGGTGACTTTTACTGCGCACCTTCCAGCATTTAGTGCACACACATGCTTTTTTTCGATTTTCTTAAAAGAATTCCCTGCATTCGATGCACGGC
Source organism: Euproctis similis (assembly GCA_905147225.2). NCBI lineage: Eukaryota > Metazoa > Arthropoda > Insecta > Lepidoptera > Erebidae > Euproctis > Euproctis similis. Next base: position 23,748,138 of record LR990106.1, read on the forward strand.
TGTCGTCCTTTATCTGCCTTCGCCGCACTGTATATAAGATGAAAATCAAATGTATAGTGCCTATCTTCTTATAGATCAGGAAACTTGAGGTCTTTCTTTGTGTCGGAACCACCGGAGCATGCCATACGGCGAATGCGGTCCTCACATTTTTCGTTTTAACCTTATTCAGCGCCCGGACTATATGGGCCATAACGAAATATTGATTTTTAAGAGATATTAAACAGTGGATTAATGTTTGTATTTAATATTACGATTGAAAATTAACTCATTTTGAAACTGGTTACCTTAAAATATGTTAAATAAATTGGATTAAGTTTATGTTCGATTGTTTTATTAAATTAAACGTGTGCAATAAAATGTCAAGTGAATTAGTCCAAATGAAAGGTTTGCCCTACCACAAAATAGCTTTGAATAGTGCAGTGCTGCCATCTCTCGTAAGTTTTGCTTTTTTTCGACTGTTATTTTACTTTCTTTGTTATATTTACACATTATCAACTTGTTTGTCAATGTTCATACATATCTTCGAACCGAATCACTTGCGGGTAGGCACATAGAACAGAACGCCAGGAGGTACGATTCTTACACGCCGCACTCGCTTCGTTGACTTTCATAACATTTTTCATGCACGCGCGTAGATTTTAATTGAACCAAAATATCATTAAAGGTATAAATTTGTGCTAAGCCACCGGCATGGAGTGAATAAAGAAATGGCCATCACGTGCGAGGGTCTGGTCTTGCGGAATTTTGGATGTAGAGTCGCCAACGTCCATACCATGTTGAACACACCGGTTCTCGTCCGATCACCGAAGTTAAGCAACATCGGGCGTGGTTAGTACTTGGATGGGTGACCGCCTGGGAATACCACGTGACGTTGGCTTTTTGGTGACTTTTACTGCGCACCTTCCAGCATTTAGTGCACACACATGCTTTTTTTCGATTTTTTTTAAAGAATTCCCTGCATTCGATGCACGGCTGTCATCCTCTATCTGCCTTCGCCGCACTGCATATAAGATGAAAATCAAATGTGTAGTGCCTATCTTCTTATAGATCAGGAAACTTGAGGTCTTTCTTTATATCGGAACCACCGGAGCATGCCATACGGCGAATGCGGTCCTCACATTTTTTCGTTTTAACCTTATTCAGCGCCCGGACTATATGGGCCATAACGAAATATTGATTTTTAAGAGATATTAAACAGTGGATTAGTGTTTGTATTTAATATTACGATTGAAAATTAACTCATTTTCAAACTGGTTACCTTAAAATATGTTAAATAAATTGGATTAAGTTTATGTTCGATTGATTGTTTTATTAAATTAAACGTGTGCAATAAAATGTCAAGTGAATTAGTCCAAACGAAAGGTTTGCCTACCACAAAATAGCTTTGAATAGTGCAGTGCTGCCATCTCTCGTAATTTTTGCTTTTTTTCGACTGTTATTTTCCTTTCTTTGTTATATTTACACATTATCAACTTGTTTGTCAATGTTCATACATATCTTCGAACCAAATCACTTGCGGGTAGGCACAGAGAACAAAACGCCAGGAGGTACGATTCTTACACGCCGCACTCGCTTCGTTGACTTTCATAACATTTTTCATGCACGCGCGTAGATTTTTATTGAACCAAAATATCATTAAAGGTATAAATTTGTGCTAAGCCACCGGCATGGAGTGAATAAACAAATGGCCATCACGTGCGAGGGTCTGGTCTTGCGGAATTTTGGATGTAGAGTTGCCAACGTCCATACCATGTTGAACACACCGGTTCTCGTCCGATCACCGAAGTTAAGCAACATCGGGCGTGGTTAGTACTTGGATGGGTGACCGCCTGGGAATACCACGTGACGTTGGCTTTTTGGTGACTTTTACTGCGCACCTTCCAGCATTTAGTGCACACACATGCTTTTTTTCGATTTTTTTTAAAGAATTCCCTGCATTCGCTGCACGGCTGTCATCCTCTATCTGCCTTCGCCACACTGCATATAAGATGAAAATCAAATGTGTAGTGCCTATCTTCTTATAGATCAGGAAACTTGAGGTCTTTCTTTATATCGGAACCACCGGAGCATGCCATACGGCGAATGCGGTCCTCACATTTTTTCGTTTTAACCTTATTCAGCGCCCGGACTATATGGGCCATAACGAAATATTGATTTTTAAGAGATATTAAACAGTGGATTAGTGTTTGTATTTAATATTACGATTGAAAATTAACTCATTTTCAAACTGGTTACCTTAAAATATGTTAAATAAATTGGATTAAGTTTATGTTCGATTGATTGTTTTATTAAATTAAACGTGTGCAATAAAATGTCAAGTGAATTAGTCCAAACGAAAGGTTTGCCTACCACAAAATAGCTTTGAATAGTGCAGTGCTGCCATCTCTCGTAATTTTTGCTTTTTTTCGACTGTTATTTTACTTTCTTTGTTATATTTACACATTATCAACTTGTTTGTCAATGTTCATACATATCTTCGAACCAAATCACTTGCGGGTAGGCACAGAGAACAAAACGCCAGGAGGTACGATTCTTACACGCCGCACTCGCTTCGTTGACTTTCATAACATTTTTCATGCACGCGCGTAGATTTTTATTGAACCAAAATATCATTAAAGGTATAAATTTGTGCTAAGCCACCGGCATGGAGTGAATAAACAAATGGCCATCACGTGCGAGGGTCTGGTCTTTGCGGAATTTTGGATGTAGAGTCGCCAACGTCCATACCATGTTGAACACACCGGTTCTCGTCCGATCACCGAAGTTAAGCAACATCGGGCGTGGTTAGTACTTGGATGGGTGACCGCCTGGGAATACCACGTGACGTTGGCTTTTTGGTGACTTTTACTGCGCACCTTCCAGCATTTAGTGCACACACATGCTTTTTTTCGATTTTTTTTAAAGAATTCCCTGCATTCGATGCACGGCTGTCATCCTCTATCTGCCTTCGCCGCACTGCATATAAGATGAAAATCAAATGTGTAGTGCCTATCTTCTTATAGATTAGGAAACTTGAGGTCTTTCTTTATATCGGAACCACCGGAGCATGCCATACGGCGAATGCGGTCCTCACATTTTTTCGTTTTAACCTTATTCAGCGCCCGGACTATATGGGCCATAACGAAATATTGATTTTTAAGAGATATTAAACAGTGGATTAGTGTTTGTATTTAATATTACGATTGAAAATTAACTCATTTTCAAACTGGTTACCTTAAAATATGTTAAATAAATTGGATTAAGTTTATGTTCGATTGATTGTTTTATTAAATTAAACGTGTGCAATAAAATGTCAAGTGAATTAGTCCAAACGAAAGGTTTGCCTACCACAAAATAGCTTTGAATAGTGCAGTGCTGCCATCTCTCGTAATTTTTGCTTTTTTTCGACTGTTATTTTACTTTCTTTGTTATATTTACACATTATCAACTTGTTTGTCAATGTTCATACATATCTTCGAACCAAATCACTTGCGGGTAGGCACAGAGAACAAAACGCCAGGAGGTACGATTCTTACACGCCGCACTCGCTTCGTTGACTTTCATAACATTTTTCATGCACGCGCGTAGATTTTTATTGAACCAAAATATCATTAAAGGTATAAATTTGTGCTAAGCCACAGGCATGGAGTGAATAAACAAATGGCCATCACGTGCGAGGGTCTGGTCTTGCGGAATTTTGGATGTAGAGTCGCCAACGTCCATACCATGTTGAACACACCGGTTCTCGTCCGATCACCGAAGTTAAGCAACATCGGGCGTGGTTAGTACTTGGATGGGTGACCGCCTGGGAATACCACGTGACGTTGGCTTTTTGGTGTCTTTTACTACGCACCTTCCAGCATTTAGTGCACACACATGCTTTTTTTCGATTTTCTTAAAAGAATTCCCTGCATTCGATGCACGGCTGTCGTCCTTTATCTGCCTTCGCCGCACTGTATATAAGATGAAAATCAAATGTATAGTGCCTATCTTCTTATAGATCAGGAAACTTGAGGTCTTTCTTTGTGTCGGAACCACCGGAGCATGCCATACGGCGAATGCGGTCCTCACATTTTTCGTTTTAACCTTATTCAGCGCCCGGACTATATGGGGCCCATAACGAAATATTGATTTTTAAGAGATATTAAACAGTGGATTAATGTTTGTATTTAATATTACGATTGAAAATTAACTCATTTTGAAACTGGTTACCTTAAAATATGTTAAATAAATTGGATTAAGTTTATGTTCGATTGATTGTTTTATTAAATTAAACGTGTTCAATAAAATGTCAAGTGAATTAGTCCAAATGAAAGGTTTGCCTACCACAAAATAGCTTTGAATAGTGCAGTGCTGCCATCTCTCGTAAGTTTTGCTTTTTTTCGACTGTTATTTTACTTTCTTTGTTATATTTACACATTATCAACTTGTTTGTCAATGTTCATACATATCTTCGAACCAAATCACTTGCGGGTAGGCACATAGAACAGAACGCCAGGAGGTACGATTCTTACAAGCCGCACTCGCTTCGTTGACTTTCATAACATTTTTCATGCACGCGCGTAGATTTTTATTGAACCAAAATATCATTAAAGGTATAAATTTGTGCTAAGCCACCGGCATGGAGTGAATAAAGAAATGGCCATCACGTGCGAGGGTCTGGTCTTGCGGAATTTTGGATGTAGAGTCGCCAACGTCCATACCATGTTGAACACACCGGTTCTCGTCCGATCACCGAAGTTAAGCAACATCGGGCGTGGTTAGTACTTGGATGGGTGACCGCCTGGGAATACCACGTGACGTTGGCTTTTTGGTGACTTTTACTGCGCACCTTCCAGCATTTAGTGCATACACATGCTTTTTTTCGATTTTTTTTAAAGAATTCCCTGCATTCGATGCACGGCTGTCATCCTCTATCTGCCTTCGCCGCACTGCATATAAGATGAAAATCAAATGTGTAGTGCCTATCTTCTTATAGATCAGGAAACTTGAGGTCTTTCTTTATGTCGGAACCACCGGAGCATGCCATACGGCGAATGCGGTCCTCACATTTTTTCGTTTTAACCTTATTCAGCGCCCGGACTATATGGGCCATAACGAAATATTGATTTTTAAGAGATATTAAACAGTGGATTAGTGTTTGTATTTAATATTACGATTGAAAATTAACTCATTTTGAAACTGGTTACCTTAAAATATGTTAAATAAATTGGATTAAGTTTATGTTCGATTGATTGTTTTATTAAATTAAACGTATGCAATAAAATGTCAAGTGAATTAGTCCAAATGAAAGGTTTGCCTACCACAAAATAGCTTTGAATAGTGCAGTGCTGCCATCTCTCGTAAGTTTTGCTTTTTTTCGACTGTTATTTTACTTTCTTTGTTATATTTACACATTATCAACTTGTTTGTCAATATTCATACATATCTTCGAACCAAATCACTTGCGGGTAGGCACAGAGAACAGAACGCCAGGAGGTACGATTCTTACAAGCCGCACTCGCTTCGTTGACTTTCATAACATTTTTCATGCACGCGCGTAGATTTTTATTGAACTAAAATATCATTAAAGGTATAAATTTGTGCTAAGCCACCGGCATGGAGTGAATAAACAAATGGCCATCACGTGCGAGGGTCTGGTCTTGCGGAATTTTGGATGTAGAGTCGCCAACGTCCATACCATGTTGAACACACCGGTTCTCGTCCGATCACCGAAGTTAAGCAACATCGGGCGTGGTTAGTACTTGGATGGGTGACCGCCTGGGAATACCACGTGACGTTTGGCTTTTTGCACTTTTTGTTGACATCTACTGCGCACCTTCCAGAATTTAGTACGCACACATACTTTTTTTGTCAGAATATCCTCTAGTCTATGTACGGCTGTCGTGCTCTATTCACCGTTTCCACACCGAATATGAGATGAAAATCAAATTTTTCCATAATGCCTATCTTCTTACCATGCTTAAATATAAAGTTTCTTGGTTTTATCTTTTTAAATTAAGAAATCCCATACAAAAGTACAACCTCTATACCAACCTCTCTTTAACTTTTTTCGCTATAAAAGGTAGCCTATGTCCTTTCTCAGAGTCTAAAGATTGCCTGTGCCAAATTTCAACAAAATCTGTTGAGAGTTTTAAGCGGGAAAGCGTAACAGACAGACAGACAGAGTTACTTTCGCAATTATAATATTAGTAAGGATATGGATTGTCGCCGCGCATATTTTTGTCAACTAGAATCAGTTTTCGAGTGAATAAATACATAGCTATAACACGGGATGGTCTTGTTTCGCATACCATTATTCGCCAACGTCCATACCATGTTGAACACACCGGTTCCCGTCCGATCACCGAAGTTAAGCAACATCGGGCGTGGTTAGTACTGTACCACGTGACGTTGGCTTTTTGCACTTTTTATTCTTCACATAATTGAATATTTATTCATGATCGTGTTCTGTTGTTTGTTGATTTAATGACCCTGTTCTGATTAGACTTATTACTTTCAATTATGTAAATGCTACTATTATTTCAGTAACAAACTAATGTTTAACGAAGTGCAAGGCCATAAATCATAATTTTTGTATAGCGCGTGAAAACAGGTCGCATTGTCATAAATTAGCGCCCGATTTGCCGTCACAACATTTGTGAACATTATATGCAATAGATACAAGTGCTTGAAAATAAAATGGAGAATAATGTGTTCAATGCTCTGACGTCACGTGCTGTGATATATGTTTTAGTCAAAATGTATAATTAATATTATATTCTTGAAAAAAATCAATAAAAACGATTGTGCCACAAATGGCAAGCCATGTACGAAAGTTATTTTTGTGTACTTCATACGGTGTTAAAAAGCGAATCGTGTAGATACTCTTAATAAAATAGTTGATACGCACAGTATAGTTTTTGTTAGAAGTGCCACTGTAAATCAGCCTGCCTGCTTGTAATGCGACAAGTCAGCAGAAAAAGCAGCTTAAAAAATCTTATAATTGCAAGTATAATTTGCAAATTAAATCAGTAATAAACTAAAAAATATTTTCCCGTACCGGGAATCGAACCCGAGCCTCCTGGGTGAAAGCCAGGTATCCTAGCCACTAGACCATACGGGAGATGTTATTTAATGCTGAAATAAGCAATAAACTCACAAATATTACACGTAATATGTAGGTATTAGAGATTGACAGTAACCGATTCGTTCATAAGTTGATATCAAAACCAAACCTGCAGGTGGTCTCGGTGTGCACCAATGAAGTAGGCAACCTATGGAAGTAGCTTGTCGGCATAAAATTGAAGCTGGGTGTTACGTCATGTGGCCGCTTAAAACGGCGAATTTAGTGCTACGCAGAAGATTTTTATTTATCGTTATACGTTCTTGGCTAATGTAATTTTATATATTATATTAATTATTTGTAGAGTTAATACATAAATATGATGTAGGTATATTGTTATGCTAAATATGCTGTTTTGAATATCTGAATAAGAGTACATGTTTTTCTTTAACTATTTATCTCTATTTTACAACTATTTTAATTAAGTTGCTGACTCTAAAGTAAGTAACACACTACTCAACGAGAATGATTCAAATTTTAAACTTATCAAGAGACCGCGTGATAAAAAAACAGAACACCTTCAGAATATTTTTTTAATTTATAAGACTTCCAGTCTGAGATCAGTTAAATTTTATTACAAATTAAACGAATTTATAATAGTTTTTTACTCGTTACGGAATAACGTTATTTTATTTCGAATAATTTCACACAGAAATCTTGTCGGTTAAATTTTTTCCAACACTTTCTTATCGGCTTAAATGACATTTTGAGCGCAAAATATGACCGATTTTCGGCTTCAGTAGGTATATTCGTGTTTATATATTCATTCGCAATACATACCCATTGAAATACTGGTTCCATGCGAGCGACAGTGCGGAGTAAAGACGAGACAGATATATGTTTATGTGTGCGCCGCCAAGATGCCCCATATCTATTTAAGCCATTTCACTCAAAGAACTAAATATGTCTCCTTCATTATACAAGTCAATGGTTTGCACTTGTTAAAGTGCGGGTCACAAAACCTAAACTTGAAATGGTAGCATCCAAAGGATTTTAGTAACAAAAACCATTTCTTCTGTTAAATCTCGTCTCACCGTTATGTTTACATCCCAAGTGGAATAGGTGGCGAACCTATTGCCATACCGTGCACAAAGTTTTCCAGTCACCATTTCCATTATATATCACATATAACTTCCGAAAACAATTTCAAAAAGTTCTTGGCGTGAGGCAGGATTCGAACCCGTGATTTTTACTAAATGCTTAAAACATTGTTACTTTATGGTAAAATTAGATCAGCCATTGTTTACGTTTACTGGTTACCGTCATGCGCGGGTAGGACAAATTGTATTACTTTACTAGTATTAGATGGAACTTTGCGACCAACAAGCTAGATGCTAAACATCCGATTATACTCAAGAGAAAACTATGCGTCGGTAATCACTACTGACAATAACGTATTTTTTTATTGTGAATAATGATAAATAATTAGTATCGTTCAATTGATGTAAGATATAATTATGAAATCGAACATGTTCGATAGTTTCGCGCCAGCACACAATACATATTTGATAATTATAACGTAACAAATACTCATATTAACATAAAGATGTCAATTTGTTAACGGATGTGTATGACCATCATATACAATTTATGTACAATTGTGAATACTAAGTATAGTTTTAATAAATAGGTATTGCTAGGCCAACTTCGTTTGTTAATGAAAACAAAGTAATGACTAAGTAATTAATATCGAATCAATTATCAAAAGCAAAAATGTAAACACGAAAATTTCTCGCTGTCTACCCCACATGGGCGTGAAGTCTCATGCATTTATAAAATAATTAGATATATCAAAAAATCAACACTTTAAATTGGAATATCTTTATTAAAAAAAAAGTTCTGAATGATCCCATCAATCTTAATTTGTAAGCGATAATCCCAAGTTCCAAATGATACACAACAGTGTTCAGTACACTCTTGTCAGTTGTGTGATCAAGGTTCCAAACACTTACGTGGAACATTCCGATCACGCGTTTCATTGGTATTTTGTCACCGATGTTCCAATCTTCCAACTAATTTTACAATCCAAAAGATACGTTTCATTGTTCTGGAACACTAGTGTTCCTGTTTCTATTGTTCCAATCATTTTAGTGTCAACTGTCACGTTCTTGCACATGTCTAATTAAGAATAAGCAGCAAGTTGGTGCCATACCGCATCGAATATCTACCTACTTGGAGTAACAGAGCGCGAGTTATATATTATATTAGAGCGGTATGGCAAATATGCACTATGTATAAATTAAACCGTTTTGAATTTTATTGTTAACAACATAAGGTTTATCTTTAGTAAAAAAATTAACATAGATCTCTCCACACTAATTGAAAAAACAGTAAAATTTTGGATCAAATAAAAAAAAACAGGGACATCAATTGAAAAACAGTAAATATACTGTTAAACAGGGTTCAGACTCAGAAGCCATGTGCTACTAGTAGTACTAGTCCACCAAAGACTAAATTATGCTTATTTGTGTGATTTGTTATTTTTGTGTTAAAAAAAATCATACCTTACCTACATACTTATATATTTTAAGTTACTCTTCATTATTAAAAAGAAGTACAAATAAAATAATGTCTAGTAGCAACTACAACAGTTCGAGTACAGTTCATTAATTTATTAAAAAACCACTCAGATAGCGACAACGCCCCACTCTTCCCCTTGAAGGGAAGCGTACGATCATCGAGGACTAACATTATGAACACTGTTGTCCGCCTCACGCTCAGGACGCCGCGCCACTTCTCATCAACGTGGCTTTCGTGGACTCACATGAAGTGAGAGTCTCGTGAAGAGCTTACTATAGAAATGATCCTATGAAGTAAGGTCTTGTTGTTACGGACGGTCTGCTGATTGTTATTTACTTGATAAAAATTTTAACAGCGACTTTTAAGTTGTGACGTTAATATCACAACGACATCTATTGAGAAATGTTTAAACTAAATTTGTACAAACAAATGAGCGTTCTATTTTGATGATTGCAGCTAGGAAATTTAAGTATCACTTGTGCAATTGTTCATGTAAAAAAAAAATCTTTATAATTAATGAATATATAGTTCATGTCATATTTATTGCTAGAAAATTTAAACCAGTTTTAGTTTCTTTAGCAGCGTGTTATAATATAACAACAATAACGTGTTATAATATAACAACAATAACGTGTTATAATATAACAACAATAATATTATTATTGTAAGCATTTTTAGAGAAAGTTCTTCCTTCCTCCTCAACTTCCTCTTAAAAAATAATACCTACTATCATAATTTACGCATTCAAATCGATATCGGACCGCGCACAATTAAGCATCTGCTATCAGAAGACTTGCCATTAAATATTTGCCGTCGCTGTACGTGTGTATTCATTTATATTAGGTCGGGGAAAAAGTCTTTTCGCATAACGTAGGTATAAACTTATTATAAAATTTCTTTGACTGTACTATTTGTGTCTGGCTGGTTTTGGTAACATTAAAAAGGTTACATTATAAAGAAAAGAAAAAAATAAAAAAAAGTTGTTTCCCGCTATTTTTCATTTGTTTTTCTCTCCGTAAAAATGAGTGAATCTAATGAAGAAATTCGATACATTTTAAAATTTTATTATAAAAAAGGCAAAAATGCAACTCAAGCAGTGAAAAAAATTTGTGATGTTTATGGACCTGATGCAGTGTCAGTAAGAGTAGCACAAATTTGGTTCAAACGTTTTCAGTCCGGAAATTTTGATGTTAAAGATGCACCTCGCTCTGGTCGCCCTGTTACGAATAAAATGGACGCCATTTTTGAAAGAGTGGAGCAAGATCGGCATATTAGTAGTTACGATGTAGCTGAAGAACTGGGAATTGACCACAAAACAGTTTTGACCCATTTGAAGAAAGCTGGTTATACAAAAAAGCTCGATATTTGGGTGCCACACGAGCTCACTCAAAGAAACTTAATGAACCGTGTACTCATTTGCGATTCATTATTGAGACGTAATGAAACCGAGCCGTTTTTGAAGAGATTGATAACTGGCGATGAAAAGTGGATCACGTACGACAAGAACGTGCGAAAAAGGTCGTGGTCGAAAGTTGGCCAGGCTTCACAGACTGTGGCCAAACCTGGCCTAACACGAAATAAGGTGATGCTGTGTGTATGGTGGGATTGGAAGGGCATTGTTCATTATGAGCTTTTACCGTCCGGCAAAACCATCGATTCTGATCTTTACTGCCAGCAACTGATGAGATTAAAGGAAGCAGTCGAGAGAAAACGGCCGGAATTGATCAACAGGAAGGGTGTGGTCTTTCATCACGATAACGCTAGACCACACACATCTTTAGCCACTCAGCAAAAATTAAGAGAGTTCGACTGGGAGGTCCTAGTGCATCCACCATATAGCCCTGACCTTGCGCCTTCAGATTTTCACCTGTTTCGGTCTCTTCAGAATTCTTTAGGTTCTGTAAGGTTGACCTCAAGAGAGGACTGCCAAAACTATTTGTCCCGTTTTTTTGATCAGAAGTCCCAAAGTTTCTACAGTAACGGGATAATGTCTCTGCCCACAAAATGGCAGAAAGTTATTCAACAAAACGGTACATAAATATTGTAAATAAATTTTGAAAAAAATGTCTTGACTTTTCATACAAAAATACGAAAATACTTTTTCCCCAACCTATTATATTGACTTTTGTTCGATATAATGCTGTATGCATTAAATGTCGCTAAACATTAAAAACTATGTCTGGCGATGCGACGGCTATCTATCACTTCTTGGTAAAATAGATACTAAGACTATTATATCGGATGGAAGAATTATGTATTTAATATATTTCGAATGCTTGCTAGCCAGTAGCCCGTAAAGCAGTCTTACATTAAAGTGGTTGGAAATGCTACCAATACTTAAACTCAATAAGAAATTAAGAACCAATAGTTCAAGAGATTTTTTTCTATCCTCCCGCCTCCTGTTTCCAACTTCCCGCAAGGCCAGAGCCGACAGACGTGAAGATTATGGTTGCGGGTCGGTATCGTAATTTGTAATATATGTATTGATGGCAACTCGAGTTGCTAACTCGAGTTCAAATCAACATGAAACTAAGCTAGATGAACACAAGGTGAGCCGTGACAATATCACGTTTGTGTTGTAAATTTTAAATTAACCTATATCGGTCCTGTTTCTGTCAAAAATCTTTCACCTCCAATTTGTATCTTGTAAAATTAGTTGTAGATTAATTATCTAAGTTTTATCATAATATGGCCAAAAGTGATCACATAGTTGGTTAATCGCAGTAACGAAAAACTGAACTGAATTGAAATAACTCCATAGAACCTTCTGGGCAAACTAGTCGTAGTCTCCTCACAATACTGAACTGAAAATACCTCTCCCCCCCCACCCTTTAATATGAATATCTTAGGTATATTATTTAAATATGAAAAATACGTAGGATTCTATTTATTAGAAAAAAATCGATTTTCATAAAAATCAATTATTTCTTTAATTAAAACGATTATTAGCGAATCGATTAATAATGCATGAAGAAAAATAAATTTCTTCCTTTAATCTCACATTCCTAGGTTTTTCTAGGTTGGCACATCACTAAATATGTGTAACTATTTGAAAATTTATATCATACCAGGAAGGGGACGGCGCGTACGCAGTCCCCACTACCAAAAATTACGCATCCGAGTTATCCACATTAGGGATAATCGCAGGGGTCAACCTAACCGCAGTGCAATGGAAAGGCCTCGCCCTGGGGGAACCGCCTTCATGATCACGGTATCCCCTATGCCAGGTAAGTATGCTTTACAAAGCTGAATAGCGGTCGGGTCACTCGGCATCGGAGAATTTTAACATCGACATTTAGTACTCTGCCATCTAGTTTCAATAACTGGAAATTGATGAAATGAACGAGTTCTAATCTGACACGTATTTTCAGTATATTGCTCTAGATGGTACGTTTTCCTTTTATAAAAATGAATGCAACCCCTGCAGCCTTATCAGATACTTTAACGTTTATTCTTTTACTAGCTGTTGCCCGCTACTTCAACTGTGTGGAAAGCAAAAATACAATGCCTGTGCCAATTGGATGCAGTGCTCAGCTATATTTATGCAAACTCGGACATAAAAGCATGTGGTACTTTTAAGAGTTTATCTCCAACTAGCTGACCCGTCTAACTTTGTTCCACATCAAAAGTAATAAATGAGTAAAATTTGGATATGAAAACGTTCACTTTGTGCTATTTATCGGCACGCGTTTTGGCGCGCAACGCAACTACTGTGTCCCGCTATGTTAATACTGTAATATCTTGATAAATATTCGCTTAAATTATATACTGTAAAGGGCTATATTGATCTATATTAAAAGCACAATCTATTTGATACACTTAACTGGATGAAAATTAATGCTGTAATGTTTAAAATAGCTTCGTAAATAAGCCCTTATTTCACGTAAAAAGTAAAAAAATAAAAAAGGTCATTGTGGGTTATCCCTAAGAGATAGACATATGCCATCGCGGTCTTTTTTGTAGATCTTTTGAAGGTGTATAACAATGTAGTACATTATTTTGTTTTATCACTTAGGGTTCAGGCAGTGTTTGCGATTAAAGATCTAAATCTTGAAAATGATCACTTTTTTTTTCACACTACACAATTCATGAATTATAGATCAAAACCACCCCGTTGACACCCTCTAACTAGTAAAAAAACCGCATCAAAACCCGTAGCGTAGTTTTAAGATTTAAGCATATAAGGGGACAGACAGCGGAAAGTGACTTTGTTTTATACTATGTAATGAAACGACCATGATAAACAAACAGGCAAACAGACAAAAAAATCTAAAAACCATGTTGTTGTGTTCGGTATCGTTTGTAGATCATATCCCAAGTATTATAAAAATATATATTCAATGTACAGTTTCAACTTTCCTACGATTTTATTACTTGTATAGACGAAGATTTAAACTACGCGTTATTTGTTTGTTTTGTTTTAAATCGCGCCAAATACTTGATGTAGTTACTGTATTTTTTAAAACCATTTTAATATTTTTACAGATTTTAATAATCATAACAATGATACCTCCTGGATTATGCATATCGCTCTGGATACGAGGAGCGCGGTTCAGAGGTCACCTGTCACACTATCCTCGCAATGAGGCCTATAGGCCGGACGTCATAGGCATAAGTTTTACTGGATTGTTTTCTGTTTATATTAAAATATTTTATATTTTAGGAGTGGTAGAGCCAAGTAGTTCGCTGCATGAATAGGCCGGCTCGAGCGGTGAAATACCACCACCTCTCAGAAGATCGACGTAAAGTGGCTCATTCCGCGTTTCGTTCGCGTGAGAGAGGTACCCGGAGACCCACCCCCTTCCCCATCCCACCCGATCCTACTCCCATAAAGGTCGGCAACGCAACTGTAACACTATATGTGTTGCAGGTGTCCATGGGCGGCGCTGGTCTATTAACATCTGGTGACACACCTGCTCGTTTGCTCTGCTATCCCAAAAAAAATGCATAAAAAAAATGATTATTTTCATTCATAATAATAATTACAGGAAAAAGACCATCAAAATTAATTCGCCCCCGGGTGGGCTCGAACCACCAACCTTTCGGTTAACAGCCGAACGCGCTAGCCGATTGCGCCACGGAGGCTATTATGCTAGGGTGTGAAATAGTTACTTATTTCAAAGCCAGCTTTATTTCACTTACAAAGAGCCATCAGAGGTGTCGGTTTCCACTTTTTATTTCCGACTAACAGTGTAAGGTGTTAATGTGGTAGGCCCACGCACTTTGCTTCATGAATGGGGTAGGCAGAGACTTAAGCTTTCCAAGCTACGATCCTGACACACATCTCGTCGTGCATTAATGTCGGTTTCGGGTACTACACATTTTTCCTTTTTTAAACAGACCGCCATTTATTTGGTCGTGGTAGCTCCATCTTGGTCTTCCGATTCCGACCCTGCCACTCACATTCGCCTCGTATACTCTTTAGTCAGTCGGCTTTCATTTATTCTTGCAACATGACCAAACCATCCTAACATACTTCTCTCCTATGCTTCAACTTGCATTTCTCCCTTATCACGCTATTTTTCATTCGATCTTAAAGGGTGATTCCGCACATACTTGTCAAAGAACGCATTGACATTACTTTCATGCTTCGAATGCCACAGCCCACACTCACTCCCGTATGTTAAAGTTGATACAAACAGACCACCGTGAATCGTCAAGCGTGTCTGTTCAGACACAGCGTTACTATGCATCAGGGCATGCAATAGATAACATGTTATTGTTCTGAAATGATTACGGGGTTATAAAAATTCTAATTACTTTAATGGAGTCGACAGCTGGAAACATTTAGCTAGTACAAATATTAACCACAAACAAATAAAGAGTGTCACATCATACAACAATTTGAATTAATAAAAAAAACAACTAAAATTAAAAACCTACCGTTACGTTGGCAATGACAACCCTGAGATCAATCAATGAATGTATGTGCGCCTCTATGGAACGGAAAGGGGATTGCCCGGTCAGCAGTGCGCCGCACACCCCTTAGCCCAGGAATATATCCCACAGATCACTTCGTAACACCCTGTCAAACGCTTTTACTAGATGCACAAAACCGCAGAAAAGCTTCCGGCTCAACGCCAGTTGCTTCTCTATGATGTTGCGGAGTGAAAAAATCTGGTCCATGCAACCTCTTCCGCCTCTGAAACCACTCTGAACCTCCCACAACACTCCGTCAGATATCATCCTCATTCTCCTCATAAATTGCACAAGGTCAGGAAAGCGTTCCAGAAATTGGTTTCTCTAAAATTACCTTATTTCGGTAACAAACTATTGTTTCGTAAATCGTAGTTTTCCATACCATGTTGAACACACCGGTTCTCGTCTGATCACCGAAGTTAAGCAACATCGGGCGTGATTAGTACTTGGATGGGTTACCGCCAGGGAAAGCCACGTGACGTTGAATTTTTGTAATTTTTATCCAAAAAAATATTTATTTTATGGGATACGAGCTGGCGTGTCATCTAATGATAAGCAACCAACGCCGCCTATGAACACCTACGGATAGTGCTACAGTTGCGTTGCCGGCCCTAACAATCGGAGGGAATGGGTTGGGTGCAAACGCTACCCATGGAGACGGCGGCGTTTGTTGCTCACCATCGGGTGACGGCACGCTTGCTCGTTTGCCCCTCTTATACCATAAAAAAACCAATACCGATGGAGTATACACGACCCATATCCTACTGTATAATATTTCAAATACCATGTACTAGATGTTTCACACGGCGCCGTCCACATTGCGCTTTTATAATCGGTCTTAAAATATTCTAACGCTGATCTCTCTTCTAATAACTCCAGAATGGGTTTCTTCACGACCTCTTACGATCGTCTTGACTTTAGTTGAAACATAATAAAGTTCTGTTAACAAACTTTTCTTATTTATGTCATAATTTATATAAATCAGAAGGTCCGGGTTCGACTCCTGACACTGGCTCACACCAATGACATTTCGAAATTGTTTTCGGAAGTTATGTGTGATAAATATCGATGACTGAAAACTTTGTGCCTCGCTACCTATTCCATTTGGGATGTAAACATAACGGCGATACGATGCTTAACAGCCACTGCCTACACCTTCGGGTAACAAAAGGCGTGAAGTTATGTTATGTTATTTAGTTACAATTATCTGTGAAATAGTAAGTAGGGGAGTGGAACTGCGGGCAATAAGTAGTTAGGTAAATAAAATACAATGATCATTATTGTACTATATGACATAAAATTTTAGTCTATCTTTCGTCGGGGATATAGCTCAGTGGTAGAGCATTCGACTGCAGATCGAGAGGTCCCCGGTTCAAACCCGGGTGTCCCCTGGAAATTTTTATTTTATTTTTTTATTTTATTTTATAAAATGAAATAATAAAATCTGATATGATGGGATCGCAGCTACTTTTATGCACCAGTTTACTGCTGTGCAGCTGTGCATATAGTAGAGATTATGCTCTTCTCTGTTTCTCATTATGACAGAGCGGCTCAATTTACAACATTTACAATTTTATTATATTAATTTTAAGTTAGTATGCATCTAAGAACAAGCTATTTTATCATTCAAACATCAAAATTTTTCAAATAAAATAAATATAGCTATGTATGTGACGGAGTGCAAACTAACAATTAGGTAATTTTAATTTTTTACACCATTTTGAATATAAGAAAAAGAAATAAATTACATATGAATATCTTCGCATTTCGGTCTACTGGCAGCGTGCCCAGAAGACTGGCCGCATTGCCACATTTATTGTAATAAAAGTAAATTAAAAAAAAGATACAAAGCAAAATAACTTCGCAGCCGGTAGGATTCGAACCTACGCTCCCAGAGGGAATCTGATTTCGAGTCAGACGCCTTAACCACTCGGCCACGACTGCTATGTGTAGGATGCTAAATTTTGTATATAATTTTAATGATCTTTACGACTGGTATAACTTCTAACTTATAACGTATATGCGAAATATAATTCTAAACATGCTTTTACGAATCAGGGGGCCTATTATGAGCTTTTAATTCCAGCCAGCCAACGCGCTGCCTAGCGAATTCATATTTCCAACGACTAATTTCAGCTAGTCTAAGACTAAATGGAATTAGTCGTTGATAAATCTAATTTAGAGTGAATTTGACAGTGACTACTCGTCACCGACTAACTAAAATAAGTCGTCGAAAATACGAATTTGCAAGGCAGCGCGTTGGCTGGCTGGAATTAAGAGTTAGTAATACGCCAGCAGTAATTATTAACAAACAAAAAATATATGCTGCCCAATTTATTTATCCATTTGACTATTTGTATCACAGAAATAGATCAAGATCTATTTCTGTGATTTGTATTTATTTCTAACCATTCCAGCTAATTTTACAGGTAGGCAAGTAAATAAGGTCTGAACATCAAAACTGACCATTGTTTCATTGTCTGCTAGATGTAGATCTTTAATCTCACTGACAGACATGTACAGGACTGCATTAATATTATATCCAAGAAGCTAGCAGAAAATCAAATAGCCAAAAAATACACTGAACTATTAGAACACTGCCTCACATCTGGCTACCTACTGTGGAAGGACAAATTCTACAAGCAAGTAGATGGAGTGGCCATGGGCTCACCCGTCTCTCCCGTCGTGGCCGACATATTCATGGAGGACTTCGAGGAGACTGCTTTGGTGAGTTCACCTGTTAAACCCCGTTTCTATAAGCGGTATGTAGATGACACTTTCACAATTTTACCATCTGACAAAGTAACTGTATTCTTAGACCATCTTAACTCCATAAATCCCAAAATACAATTCACAATGGAACTGGAGTCTAACAATTCTCTAGCATTCTTGGATGTGTTAGTTATTCGTAACTCTAATACAACACCTTGAGTCACACTGTGTATAGAAAGAAAACCCATACAGATAGATACCTGAATGGTGAATCTCACCACCATCCTTCACAGTTAGCTGCCGTGTCAAAATCTTTGTTTCAGAGAGCACGAGGGATTTGTGACCAGGAACACATAGCAGAGGAGATTCAGCATGTGAAAAAAGTCTTACATGCCAATCAGCTTAAAGTTCCCAGAAATCATCACAAAAACCGAGTGAAGCAAGACACAGTTGAGCGCCAACCTGCCATCTTGCCGTACATAAAGGGAATCACTGACAAAATTGGCTATATTTTAAAACGTGCTTTAAGCCATCCAAGAAAGTTAGTCAATTTCTACCATCTGTCAAGTGCCACATCCCCTTGCAAGACCCAGGAGTATATAAGCTGGACTGTGATTGTGGATTCTCTTATATCGGACAAACAAAGAGGTCCATTAAAACCAGGATCAAAGAACACATAGCGGATGTGAAGCACAACCGCTATAATAAGTCTGCTGTCTGTGAACACTGTAGGGAGGGCTCAAAACACTACATCAGGTTTGACAAACCACAAATCCTCGCCAAAGAACAACATTATCGTCCCAGGATGATACGCGAGGCTATTGAAATCAAAAAACATCCAAAGAATTTCAATAGAGAAGATGGCTGGAAACTATCACCTAGCTGGAACCCAGTCATAAGTCTAGCTAGCTAGCTAGCTAAACCTAGCCCACAATCAAACAGCTCAAGACAGCGAGATACTATTAGTATAGTTTGCAGGTCAGACCCACATCAGGAACCAAAATAATGTAGAATTTTGAGTAGTGCAGGATATAATCAAAACAAAATAATTTTAATTTAATTTTATTAACCTAGAAACCAAGTCCCTTTCTTTTTCTCAAAAACTTTATAAATAATAGTAATATATTGATATTACTATTAATTATTATAATAATCAGTTTTTCAGAACAGCCGCTGAGTTTTCTTGCTGGGTCTTTCTCAGGACTGGCCGCGTTTTTGACCCAGTGGTAGATTTTTATTAAACACTTTACCTTTTAATTTGAAATCAGTGAATAGTTAATAATAGTTATACTTTAATCTCAACCAACTTAGAAAATAAGATAATTTGTAATAATTTAATAATAACAGCTTTTACTTGTTAAATCATGCAACACAGGATCTTTGGAGGCAGGATGTGTGAATGCATCTTGTATTTAATTTGTTTGTCGCTCGTGAGAATGATCTCTGTAAAGAGTTCGAATCGTCGGGAAATTAATATAAATAAATAAGAAATCTACGCGATACAATCCTAAAAAGTTGTTTTAATATTATTTATTTTATTTGTATTTTCGTTTGAACAATACATCTAATAAGTCGTAAAGAACAGGGAACAATTTCGGAAGATCGTGGGATTGTATTGAAACCCTTGGGATTACAAGGTTTGTTTAACTTTTTAAAGAAAACAAAATAGTGTGGCCCATGAGGGGATCGAACCCGCGACCTTCGCGTTATTAGCACGACGCTCTAACCAACTGAGCTAATGGGCCTTACTACATGATGCCAAAATAGTGAATATTAAATTATTTAATTATATTGAGCTACCTAGTCGGGTTAATTTATTAATGATTATTTAGATGAAAACAGTACAGTCAATATGGTTACCTTACTTGCATGCTATTTCCTGAGCTTTTCAATTAATTAAGTTCAATGATTTAAAAAAAAGTTTTTTTTGACTTTCCGCTTGTAAAAATTAAAACTTTTAAACAATTCTGGAACTTTATTGGTTGTACCCCGTTTTGCGAAAATCAAGTTTTCATCAGATCTTGACCTTTTAAGGTCATAGGAAGCTTCTCTGACTATCCCCGTGATGTTGTCACTATGTCTGTATGTATGTGTGTGTGTATGTGTGTGACTAGCTTATAACTTTTTAACAAATAAACCAATCGGAATCTACTAAACGGCGTTCTAAAGATTTATTTAGATTTCCTGTGAATTTGAACCGATTCGGAATTAAAATATATCATCTTAGCAGTGGTAGAGCCAAGCAGTTTACTGCATAAATGGGCCGGCTCGACCGGTGAAATACCACGACCTCTCAGAAGACCGACGTAAAGTGGCCCATGCCACGTTTCGTTCGGTGAGAGAGGTACCCGGAGGCCCACCCCCTTCCCCATCCTTTCCTATCCCCTTCCCTTTAAGGTCGGCAACGCAACAGTAACACTATATGTGCTGCTGGTGTCCATGGGCGGCGTTAGTTGCTTACCATCAGGTGACACGCCTGCTCGTTTGCCCTCCTATCCCATAAAAAAAAATCATAACATAACATAACTTCACGCCTTTTGTTACCCGAAGGTGTAGGCAGCGGCTGTTAAGCCTCGTCTCGCCGTTATGTTTACGTCCCAAATTGAACCTATTGCCATACCGGGCACAAAGTTTGTCAGTCATCGATATTTATCACACATAACTTCCGAAAACACTTTCGAAAAGTCATTGGTGTGAGCCAGTGTCTGGAATCGAACCCCGGACCTCTGGATCAGAGGTCGTGCGCTCGCCCACTGCGCCACCGAGACTGTAAGTAATCTATACTTATATTATAAAGCGGAAGAGTTTGTTTGTTTGTTTGTTTGAACGCGCTAATCTCAGAAACCACCGGTCCGATTTCAAAAATTCTTTCATGTGTGTATAGTCCATTTATCGAGGAAGGCTTTAGGCTATATTATATTTTCAAATAAATTAGGGATCCTTACTATAAGTTCAATAATGTAACCCAAGGTGTAAGAAAAAGGCCCAAAAAAATTCTTAAATCGCGAACGCTGCAAAAACTATTGATAATAGAACAAAACAATGTACTACACTTTCATAGATCATATAACTATCGACAGAAAAGTCCGCGACGCCATATGTCTAACTATTGTAGTTATGACACAATAAGTACTTTTTTAATTTTTAAAAATAATTAAAATGAGGTCGTTTTAAAAGTTCTTTATTTTGTACCTTGGTATTAACTCTCTTTAAAATAAATTACTTCAATATAAAGATAGATTCAATACCTTTCTAGAACTTTTTGAATGATTCAATTCGGACATTTAATTCAAAAGATATCGCAAAATACAAAATGTAAGTATTCGTTTCTTAGGCAAATATTCCGCGCACATATATCGGGAGTCCCGCCCGACTCGGCCATCAGCGCCGCTCATAGCTGGCAGGTAATTTTTTTTTTTAACTTTCTTAGCCATTTTTTTGTTTCTTTTGTCCTAATGAGTTTGTAGTATTTAATCGTCTTTTGGGGGATATATATTGTTATTTTGTAATAAATAATACGTGATGTGAATATGTAACATCTGTGACCCCGTGTCTATTTAGACACATATTTTAGAATTTGATCTATTTAAGAGTATAATAAACCGGAAATAACGCGACACGTTTAGGTAAACAAATAATTACTTTTATTATTAGCTTGACGTTTCGTCCTGGTTGCACTAGCTGTAGTCGCAAGCAGACAGATAATTTGTTTACCTAAATGTTTCGCGTTATTTTCCGTTCATTATATTTATGTAACATGCAACGCGAATATTATAATAAAAAAATATTTTCATACTTATGTAACCAAAGTCATGGGTCAAAGCTAGAGTTAGTTTACAGTTAGTTCTTCACGCAGATATTATAATATTATCTATAATTCTTTACCACATAGAGTTGCCCATCTAGATTTACTTTTTTAATATCGTGATCTCTTAAAACGTAGTGAATTTATTTTAATAAGAGTAATACCAAGGTGCCAAATCGACATAATTTAAATTATAAAAAAATCACTCACTGTGAGTAAGAAATAGTGGTAAGAACATGTGGTGACCAGGTTTTTTTGTAAATCGACGAGAATGACCAATTAAAAAAAAGTTTCAAGTAGTAGATACTAAAAAAAAACTAAAGATTGACCAAAAATTTCTGACAAAGTCCCTGGTATTGCTATTGATTGAAATTGATAATATTTTTTTTGGGAAAGGAGGGCAAAGCGTGTCACCTGATGGTAAACAACCTGCGCTCCCCATGGACACCGGGAACACTTTTAGTGTTACCGTTGCGTTGCCGACCTTTAAGGGAGAAGGATGGGGAAGGGATGTGGACCTCCGGGTACCTCTCTCACCGAACGAAACGGAGCATGAGCCACTTTACGTCGATCTTCTGAGAGGTGGTAGTATTTCACCGGTTGAGCCGGCCCATTCATGCAGCTAACTGCTTATTATTTTCCTCATATCTAGGTTGTTGGTCGCTAATATCAACAGCTAAGCAAGTAAGATGTGTAATAATCGTGCCTTATGGCGCTTTGTACTCTCTACCTACCCCGCAAGGGATCTGGCGTGAAGTTATGTATGTATAACTTGAATTGAAAAAAAATAGTGTTAGTTCATTTATGTGGAAAGCTTTGGGGTATTAATATGATCGCGGCCATAAACTTTTTAGTGAAAAATGTATAAAATATGGCGGTACGAAGTTCGCGCGGCCTGCTAGTATATTATACATGTACATAGTATAAAATAAAGTAACAGCCGCTGTCTGTCCGATGCGGTTTTAATACATAGAGGGTGTCAACGGGGTGGTTTTGATCTAATTCATGTATAGTGTAGTAAAAAAACTGATAATTTTCAACATTTAGAACTTTAATCACAAACGCTGCCTGAACCCTAAGTGATAAATCAAAACAATGTACTACATTGTTATCCACCTTCAAAAGATCTACAAAAAAGTCTGCAATGGCATAATAATATATCTATCTCTTAGTGATAAACCACAATTACCATTTTTATTTCCTACCTTTTTACGTAAAACAATGGCTTATTTACGAAGCGATTTTAAACATAACAGCATTAATTTTCGTGCAGTTAAGTGTCTTAAATAGATTGTGCTTTTAATATAGATCAATATGGCTGTTTACAGCATGTAATTCAAACGAATATTTCTGTAGATATTACAGTATTAAAATAGCGGGAGATAGCAGTTAAGACGCGTGCCGATAAATATACCAAATTGAACTTTTAATATCCAAATTTTACTCATTTAATGCTTTTGGCGCGGAACAAAGTTCGCCGGGTCAGCTAGTAAAAGTAATAAAAAATCATATAACATTTTTATTTTTTTATCATCTAATGCAAAGCTTATATGTTAAATATTACTTCATAAAAGTATTACGTTTTTTATATAGTATAGTATACAAATGAGTGAGTTTCGTTATTTATCGCTTTTTAGTTATGAAGGTACTGTTTTCATTTACTTAAAGATTTTGTGGTTTATGTTTCTAGAAGTCGGTTTAACTTTTTTTTAAGTATGTATGTATATGTAGCAGATCACTCAAACAGTGATCTGCTACATGCGGTTGTCGTCACCTAGCATAGCGACTACGACCGTAGCAGATGATCGCATCGGCTACGAATCTTTACTTCAAGACGTGATAGTGTGCCCTATAAGTATTGCTTAATTCAATAAGTATCGCCCTATAATAATAATATTAACATGGCTAATATGCAACGTACACCTCCTAAAACAACTAGGGCACCGAATAATATGCCTCTGACCCAGTCGGAACCCGACATTAACTCGGCTATTATGACGGGCGACTATGTGAATATCTGTAGAAACAAACGCCCCCGACAAGAAAACTCGCCGGGTTCAGTCAGTAATTCGATCTCTAAAATGCTCGCGGATCAAACTAATGTTATGTCTCAGCTAGTCTCTGACATTGCCGAGATAAAGAAACAAAATACACAAATCCAGTCGTCGAATGCAGAGATAAGGAAATCGAACGGCGAAATGGTTAAATCAATGTGTTTCATAAATGCTCAGTTCGAAGATCTGAAGAAAGAGGTTGAGGAGTTGAGGAAGGAGCGTCTTGAGCAGAGACAATACATCGAAAGACTGGAAAAGAAAATTCAGGACCTGCAACTTGCCTCAAGATCATCGGGTATAGAAATCCGTAATCTCCCGCAATCACCTCATGAGACCCCATCTAGCCTCATAAACACTGTATGTGACATCGGTAAATCCGTCGGTCTGAAGCTATCTGAGGATGAAATACGGGATGTATATCGTTTACCATCGAAACCATCCAATACGTCTCTCACTCCGCGGCCCATCATTGCAGAGTTTACGACGGTTCAAAGAAAGATGTCTGTGTTGGCGGCCGTCCGATTCTTCAACAAAGATAAGTATAAGGAGGATAAAATTAATACATCACTAATAGGTATCTCAGGTCCGAGTAAGCCTATATTTATCGCCGAACAACTGCCCCCGAGCACAAAAAAAATTTACTTTCTTGCTCGGGATTTTGCCAAGAAAAATTTATATAAATTTTGTTGGATATCCAATGGAAATATATTTCTGCGAAAAGCTGAGGGTGACAAGCAAATCTTAATAGGCTCCGAAAAATGTCTGCGTGATATTGCTACTAACACGTGACTAGTATATAATAATGACAATCTATCCATAGCTTTTCTTCTAAACCTATTGCAAAATGTCTGCATTACAACTTTTATACTTTATAGTTTTATAATAGTTTCTGTATTTGTTATTAAATTTAAGCACACAGTTATACCATATCGACACACACATTCAAAAATACTCACCATAGCATATTTAAGGTCTCACACCCTAACCACCCATCTTCTTGCGTACATGTCAACTAACCACAGCACTACCACTACTTATATAATGGGATTTTTAAACGACGTTATCTCCAATGCTGTGCGAACTACAGTCAAACTTAAACAGACCACTTTTCGCCAACTACATCATCACCAATGGCTATAATTAATGAAATAAATACCGAACTTGACTCATTAAACATGGGCGACTCCTTCCTTACTAGTCCCGATGACTGTCCTGCATTATTAAAGCAAAATACCTCCGATCTAACTATTCTACACTTAAATATACGCAGTATAAATAAAAACTTTGATCAACTCCAAGTACTATTGCGCTCTACGAAAATAAACTATGACTTCATAATTCTAACTGAGTGTTGGCTTAGTGTAGTTATCAATTTACCAACCCTACATGGATTCCAATCATATTTTACGACCATAAATTCAAACCAAAATGATGGTGTTGTTATCTACGCAAGACTGGGTCTGCACGTATCTGTGCATGAGCCAATATTCGGTGGCGGGAATTGTCTTATCTGCTCAACTAATAATAAACTACTATCCATTGTGGCAGTGTACCGCTCACCATCCTACAACTCTAAAGAGAACTTTGATATGTTTATGGAGAGCTTAAATCGGACATACGCTAATCTGTCCTCTTGCCAAAATGTCCTATTGATAGGCGATCTTAACATTGACATAATACCAAATAATAATGACGAACGAAAGATTGACTATCTTACTCTAAACTCATCACACGGACTTCTACCTACACACTTCTTCCCCACTCGTCTTGACAGATGCATCGACCACACATTCATCAAAACCAAAAATACACATATAACGACACTTGTATTGGAATCACACATCACCGACCACAAACCACTGGTAGTAACACTTCCCAATACAAACAAAGGCCACAGAACAGCTAAACACTATTCGACCACTGTTAATTATGAAGCAATAAATGCTGAACTGGGCTGCACGGATTTTTCATATATTTTTGGTATAAATGACCCAAACCTATTAATGAATTCCTTTATTACGAATATTGTTACAGTTACAGACAGACACACCAAACAAATTGAAATACCCAGACGACAAAAAATAATAAAGCCGTGGATTACAAAAGGTCTTTTAAAATGTATCAATAACAGAGACAAATTACATACAAGGGCAAGAAGGGATCCGGAAAACCTTATCCTTAAAATTACATATAGCCGCTACCGTAATTTCTGTAACTCAATATTACGAAAACAAAAAACTGCGTACGAAAAAAACGAATTGGAGAAAGCTAAAAATAACCCACGAGCCCTCTGGGCCACCATTAAAGACATAACTAATACTTGTAAGCCTAAGTCGAGTCCTATTGAGTTACTTAAAATCTGTGATACCCCCAGTTCTTCTATTAACGAAGTCTGCACCACCTTCACTAATCTGGGTAAAATTATGGCAACCGACATTTTATCCAAAAACCCCTTATCTTCTTCTGTAACTCAGAACACTAACACGGACTCCATAAACACTCACCATCTGCCTCCCTGTAACTCCTTCGCCATGCTGGATGTAGACGAATCCGAGGTGGAGTCTCTCGTCCTACAGCTGCGTGATAACTCAGCCATAGGTTGGGACGGAATCTCCCCTTCTCTTTTAAAATATTGTCGGCATTCATTGATACCACCCCTAACACATATAATTAATCATTGTTTAGGAATGGGTATTTTTCCGGACGCATTAAAAAAAGGTATAATTCACCCCATACATAAGGGAGGGGACAGGAGTTGTGTAGGCAATTATAGGCCCATCTCGGTACTAAGCTCACTGTCTAAGGTCTTTGAGAGAGTTCTCAGTAACCGACTCAAGAACTTCTTGGATAATCACAAAATTATCTCTAATAACCAATACGGCTTTCGTTCCGGGGTATCAACTGAGGATGCTGTGTTAGACTTAACTCAATCAGTTGCCGAGTCCCTTGACAAAAAGACCAAGTGCCTAGGCATCTTCTTGGATCTTTCAAAGGCGTTTGATACTGTTTCAATCCCCATTCTTACCACTAAATTGGAACGCGTTGGTGTGAGAGGCTCTGCCCTCGAGATTTTTAAGAGTTACCTTAATAATCGTACCCAACGTGTTAAAATTAACGACCTCCTCAGTAAAGAAGAACCTGTCTCCTACGGAGTCCCGCAAGGTAGCATCCTGGGCCCGACTTTATTCCAAGTATATGTCAATGATCTGTGCAATATGTCCCTCCCAAATGCCAAAATCTATGCCTATGCAGATGATACCGCAATTATAGTCAACGGTCCCTCGTGGGATAGCGTTAAAAGCAGTGCAGAAACGGCTCTGGCTAAAATAACTTCTTGGCTCCACTCTAATCTTTTAACATTAAATGTAAGTAAGACTTGTTATATCCCTTTTGCTCTTCGAAAAACTACTTTACCGAATCAGTCATTCTCGATAGTTGCTCATAATTGTTCCCAAATAACTTCCGCGTGTGACTGTCCGACCCTCACAAGGACTGAGTCGGTAAAATACTTAGGAGTAAATATTGATAGGGGTTTGAGTTGGGATATACATATAGACACGCTTAAAACTAGGACTATGAGACTTATTCATATTTTTAAAACACTCCGAGCCTCTGCAGACTTTAACACACTAAAAATGGTGTTCTCTTCTCTGTGTCAGTCGGTTATAGGATATTGTATCGCGGCATGGGGAGCGGCAGCCAAATCTAAGTTTCTGGAAATTGAGAGAGCGCAGAGATCAATCCTTAAAGTTATGACTCGGAAACCATATCGGTATCCTACAACCCAACTATATTTGGAATGTAAGACGCTAACTGTTCGCCAGCTATATGTCCTTCGTTCAATTCTTAAGAAGCATCCTAGTGTTTCCCCCTCTGACCCATGTAAGCGAACAAACTTTCCATCAACTGCCCGACACAGAACTACATTTGCGAAGCGCCAATTCTACATCATGAGCACACACCTTTATAAACAAGTCCATAAAAAGCTTAACATAATAGATCTGAACGTAAAGCAGCTTAAACCTTTGGTGACCAGTTGGCTCCTTCAGCAGGATTACTCGCAGACTGAGTCACTACTAATGTTTCTCGCTTAATTATAACTACATACTTACACTCTATCATGTACATCACATATACATGTACTCACACTCTTGAACACTTTCATACATTTCACTTATCATACTTTCACACACATTCAAAGTATGTATTCACATACAAACAATTGTACAAGGTCCTAGCATTTTAATGGGTGGCTGGAGCGACTTGTTCACTCTACATATTATGTTAAACATTATTGTTAGCCGAACACTGTCTCTTATAATACAGGTCACCCTAGTTTAAGAGGCAGGGTTCTTATTTCTTAGTATGTACTACATTGTTACATTATTAAACTATGTATCTTTCCTTAGCACTAAGTTTTGAATTGTATCAGCCATCTCTTGTTAACACTTTTTATGTACATTAGTTTTGGTTGAAATAAATATTATTATTATTATTATTTAAGTATGTTTTTACGAGATGTATGTAAAATGGGACACATGTGCGCCCAACAATGTCCTATGCGAAATTTTCGATGATGGTAGCTAGCAGAGGTAGCCATAACCAAATATGTTCATTTGATGATTCTCTGCATCCCATTACCAACTGAAGGTTCCGATTGTAATTTTTAAGACAATTATCTAAAATATTGGAAAAAAATGTCCTACAAAATGCATGGTTTGTTTAAAGCGGTCACCTTCTTTCAACATGTGTGTAAAACGAGGTATGGAAAATTATTTCTAACCAGCTTAATTTTTTTATTAAGTTACTATATAATTAATTTAACTGTCACTGTTAAACTTAGTCTTACAAATCGCGGGGTATTTTAAACCGGTCCGACGTTCAAAAACGACGTCTCAGCAGCGGTAGTCTTGCAGTTCCCTGCATGAATGAGCCGGCTCGGCCGGTGAAGTTCCACGACTTCGAAATATCGGCGTGAAGTGGGTGGTGCCGTATTTCATTCCGTGAGTGAGATATCCAGAAGCCCGATCCCCTTTCCCCTCCTACTCCCTTAAAGGACGGCAACGCACCACGGTGCTTGATCATCGGCGGTAAGAAGTTATTTACTATCAGGTGACCTACCTGCTCGTTTGCTCTCCTATCCCATAAAAACAAAAAAAAATCTACCGCTTAGCCTACATTCTAGAACTTACATTATTACTCCTATTTTATCCTAACTATAACTACTACTACAACCTAACCTAACGGTAAAATCTGAAAACGCACATAAATATTACGTATTTAACCCCCACACCTCACCTTTGTACCTACCCCCTTATGACTTAAGGACAAATCAGTAACAGTTGTCCTCGAAATATTACTTTAAATGAATAGAAAATTCTAAAATATTTTTTTATACACTCTTCGAAACGAAAGATTTATTGACTGGCCCTGGATTCCGAGGAAAAAACGTAATACATTACGAACCTAATTTACTTTTATAAATTTATTGTTAGTTTAATGTAAAAAAATGTTATATCTTAATTATAAAATATCACCATTGCCTGTGCTTTAATAAACTTATAAGATTAATTTTTTTATAATTATAATCTTAACCCTACAATGCATGATTTTTTTAAACCGTGTCAATAAAATATATGTGATTCTATATAGTGTCTAGACATAATATATGTTAATAAGATCAAATAAAATTAATTAATTTTGTAGATATTTATTTTTTCAATTCTGTTCCATATATGGTACAGTATGCAATTACACTAATATTAGACTTAAAATTAGGAACAATGAAGGAACCTGTTACATATTTTACAAATGAAATTTATAAAAGCGATTGTTGTCTTTGTTCAAACATAGCTCAGTTCGACTCTTTTCGCAACATATATAGGTTTACTTCTTACATTTTCGCGTATCACATTCATAACATTGAAACAGTTTTTATGGATTATATCGCGTTTATTTACAACCACCGTCTTTTTTGTTCATTACTCGTGATAATGATCTCTGTAAAGAGTTCAAAACGTCGGGAAATAAATAGAAAATAAGTTCTAAATAAACGCGATATAATCCATAAAAAGTTATTTCAATGTTATATTTACACTGTGGATATTACGTTCACGGATAATGTTTCCCTCTTAGGTTATATTCTGACATTTCTTTTTTAGAGTTCTGCGATCATGTCCTGGATGACCTAAGGGTACTTGAAAAGAGTCGTTAAAATGCAAAATCTGTCTTATCTTCTCAAAATGGTTCACGATCATCGTCTCTCTTACTATATATGTACACCTAACTCCTAGTACATTCCCAGCACATCATATTAGGTAATAGAGCAATGCTCACGAGCATACATATACCTAAAAACTTTTTTAATTCATATGTGGTGATATGGAATGGATTATATGGGTCTTTTTAACACTGAATTTATGCATTTCCTCAACTATGTGGCTTAGTAGGTCATCTTCAAAAAAATATAAAAAATATTGCAATAGAGTATCCAAACTAATGACTGGTAGGCATAAAGATGTATTCCCAGAAAATGGGGGTAGGTCAGCCGGTAAAGATTTCTTTTTCCAAATTAAATTTCTTTTCTTCCTTTTTTATTCCAAAACTAATTTCTTCTAACTGGTACAGTGAAAGAACTTCTACTTTGGCGTAATGACGTACTCGGCCCTGAAAGGCTGGATTGAGGAATTGTTGATTGTATATTTACATCTTCAACGTAGATAGTACCACAAATATCAGAGGATAATGGCACATAACTAGCAGGCTTAACATCAGAGTCACTATCATCATCCATTTGCTGCAAGTTTTCTCTGATTCTCAACATGTCATCTTTACTTTCAGCACCCAAAATGTCTTCACCATCGTTACACCCTGATAGTATATTTAAATACTGCTTAATTAGCTGGTTAGATAAAACCTTCTTTGCCATAATCTGTAATAAAATCCCACCGAAACAAAATATTAGATATGAACTAATGCATAGTGTACCATATCTGGAACACTTGAATAAGTTGATTTATTAGTACATAAAACAGTAATATTTCAAAAAAAGAGCTTACCTTCATATAATATAGACTATTTCCAATGTAAATAAATTTTTTTTCGCCTCCAAATACTCCAAAAACATTTTTTTTAATAATTTTCAAATTACGTTAACCACAAGCACTCGATGATCTATCAAATTGTACGGGAATAAGAATATCAATTGATAGCTAGCACTATCTAGTGACAATAGCCATTACTAAATCGTTACTAGGTATGTAGAGATTCTTGCTTTGCCCGACAGACGACGCTAGTTATCTTCAAATGAACGGTAGATGTAATTATTTTGATTGTACCAAATATGGTACAGAATGCATTGTAGGGTTAATAGTACCTATACCAGGTAATTCTTCACCATTAAACGTATTTTTTTCAATTCTGGTAAATTTATTACTTTATTATTTGAAATCATATTTTTATAATAGTTTTATGGATCAATTACACAAAAACAAGCTATATATTAATCAGAAATAAAATCGAAATCAGTCATGTCAAAATAAAAAGATTTTTTGAAGAGAAAGCCAGATTTGCCTAAGCAGTACGACCAGCCCCGGATTCACCGGTAAGAGTTCTGCCTCACAACTGCCGGAACTCGTACTTACGACATTGACCCCTGTTGAGGCGTCGAGCTCGTCTCTGAGTGGTGAATATTTCTCCACCGTCGTCACCAATACCAGAACGTCGGAACCCCGAGGCCCACCGGTCCCACAAATCTCTGACAGGGCACACATTTGGCACCAACGGGTGATGCATGCGATGGACAAGGGTCAGGCGCCTGATACTGGGCCAAAATTTATGCGCTTTGTACGTAGATGGTTCTTGAGGACTGACTTTTGTCCCCAAGAATATTTGTCTCAGGTAGCAGAGCGTATCGATTATCTGAAGCTGAAAGTTTATGCCTGCTCTAATAGTGTCAGACGTTATAAACGGAGAGTAGCAGATTAGAAAAATAATATAGATAAAATAATAAAGATCTTGAATCGTACATTCCAAAGAAATGAGAAGTGAGTATACCGTTACTAGGCACGTCCTGGTTCTTTTATGGATGATGGGTAACTCCCAGATGCTACCCGCAATTTTTGGAGCAACATCTGGTCGGTACCTATCAGCCACAAAGAAGGCGACTGGATTGTGGAAGTAGGCCAGACATGTGCAAAAAATCCTAATATGGAAGCGATAGCCATACAGACGACGTAACCAATGCTGTTCATTCTTTACCGAATTGGAAAGCAGCTGGAAAATATGTATGGAAATGCAATTCATTTTTTTGTATCTTAGTTATGCGGTACACATCAATCACAATTAAAATAATACTTTTACATTAAAATTACACTTTCTAATTTAAAATTTGCCCTGATATTGCTTAAAATATATGTACATATAAGTTTTATTTATTGCACAACGTTACCACTCTAAATAAAGGATGTCGCGTCAGTTGCGCTCGACTAATATATTTGCATAGTTTTTCTTTTTAGGACGTTGATGTCAATTTGCTGTGATGGTCGAGTATTCTGGCTGCTACACCTTTTATGCACGAGAGTCTACTGCTTTGTTTTCAGTAGCGGTATTAATATTATTGTTAATTTATGTTATGTTATTTATATAATGTTATATTTATGTTTAATAGTTTGAAAAGAGTATTTGGCACATGAGTTTCTTGCCCGATTCTTCTCATGATAGCCCCTACACTCGGAATCGGGCCGCTCGTGGCGATTGCGTCCGTGTTTTCTTGTTCCACGGACGCACTTTCCTCAAGCGCTCGTGTTAAGTACATAGTTAATTTAAAATAATAAAGTTAAATTGTACTTGTTGACTATTTTTAAGTGTCTGTGAAGACCTATGAAAATAAAACTTATTTTGACTTTGACTTACTAATAAAACAGATGAAGAAACTATACTAATAATTATTATAGAAACAAATTTTAACGTCTCATGTGCATATTAAAATAAAATAAGAAAATAGATTAAAATGAAATATAGTAACTATTACATGGACCATAAATTATTATATTATTTAATAAATAAAAGTAAGTAATAAAATAAAATAGACACATAATGAAACAGTTATTTTAATGATAATATTTCTTCCAATCTTCTTTTATAAAATGAGCCCCCTTTTCGCCAATCATTATTGTTGGTGCGTTTGTATTGCCACGAACAACAACTGGCATTATAGAAGAATCTATAATTCTCAAACCGGTTAAACCATATACTTTTAATCTTGCATCAACAACAGCCTTTTCGTCCCATTTGGGGCCCATTTTGCATGTTCCAACGGGGTGGTATGTTGATGCTGTGTATGCTTTTGCTAAACATATAGTGTACGCGTCAGTACCCCACCGATACCCCTTACAAGCTGGTAGTGGTGTCTTCACAAAGTATGCTCCACGAGATTTGAATGCCTCTGTATTTTCTAAGCTCAAAAAATATCTTGAAGCTTTAATTAGAGGTCTCAGGTCACTAGGATCATCAAAATAGTTGGCATACATTAACGGTTTTCCATAAGGATTAGAACTATTCAGTAACAATTTACCTCTGCTTTTTGGTACCTGATTCATAATTCTAGGATATATACCGTCGTAGAATCCGGTGGGTAATATCGATGCACTTTCAAATGTTGTAGGCTCATAAAGAAAATCTTTGACTATGGTATAGTCTATTTGTATCTGTATGTCTGGTGCTGGTAAATTTGGATCAGTTTTCATAAACGCAACTGTGTTAACTGGCCCGTTAGCTGAGAGTGGTCCTTCTTTTAATTTCAAGCGGCTGTAATCGTACACTTCTTCAATGATGCGTTCAGGAGAAATAAGAGTTGATGTTTTATTTGGTAGACCGATGAGAAAACCGTTAAAAGTTACATGGTCATGTAAGTTTTCACCAACAGCCAAGCTCTTCACAACAGGAATGTTTAGTTTTATCAGGTGTTCCTTAGGACCAAGACCAGATAACATCAACAGTTTGGGTGAATTGATACTTCCAGCGCTAAGAATCACTTCTTTTTTAGCAAATGCTGTTAAAATTTGCCCATTTCGAATATATTTAACTCCATTTGCAATTTTATTTTTATCTATTAATATTTTAATCACTTCAGATTCAATCTTAACTGTAAGATTTCTTCGTTTGTATCTTATCGGTTGCATGAAGGCATTGTTTGTGGACATTCGTTCGCCTCCCTGAGAAAACGTTTGCGATATTATCGCACCCACTTGATTAGCCCCATTCTGATCACTTAGCGGTAGCCCACTCTCCCGATATGCATCAATAATCATTATAGAAGGTATATCTACATAAGGATACCTTGAGACTGACTGTTCGCCATCCACTCCATGATATTTACGATCCAGATTTTCGAAGTTAAGATTCTTCTCTGACTTTCTGAAGTAAGGCAGCACCTATTACAAAATATATATATAGTAAAGTTATAGCAGTAATAAATAGTTTCTAACATAACATAACTTCACGCCTTTTGTTACCCGAATGTGTAGGCAGCGGCTGTTAAGCCTCGTCTCGCCGTTATGTTTACGTCCCAAATGGAATAGGTGGCGAACCTATTGCCATACCAGGCACAAGGTTTTTCAGTCATCGATATTTATCACACATAACTTCCGAAAACAATTTCGAAAAGTCATTGGTGTGAGCCAGTGTCTGGAATCAAACCCGGACCTCTGGATCAGAAGCCGTGTGCTCGACCACTGCGCCACCGAGACTGTTTATAATAGTTTCTAACATCGTATATAAACTATTAGTAACTATTTCAGAGATATTGATTAAAATTATTGCTTGAAGGAAGACTATAGGCGGGAAATGGAAATAAGAAACGCTCTTATAGTGTTTTCCTTATCTTTTATTTTGATAGTGGTAAGACACAATATATTTATTTGTTAAGCCACTCTTCAGTTATAAATGAAGCGCCCTTTTCTGCGATCATTATGGTTGGGGCCATAGTGTTACCACGGACTATGGCTGGCATTATCGATGCATCTATAACTCTCAGGCCAGATATTCCGTATACTCGTAGTCTTGGATCCACTACTGCCTTTTTGTCCCAATGCGGACCCATTTTGCAACTACCCACTGGGTGATCGGTTGATACGCTGTAAGACTTTGCCAAACAAATGGTGTATGCATCAGTACCCCATTTGTGATGTTTACATGCTGGCAGAGGTGTCTTTACAAAATATGCTCCATTAGATTTAAATGCTTTACTATTTTCTAAACTTAATATATATCTGGAACCTTTTATAAGGGGCAATAAATCCGTTGGGTCAGCGAAATAGTTAGCAAAGATCAAAGGAGCTCCGTTAGGATTCGAAACGTTAAGCAATAATTTACCTCTACTTTTAGGTACCAAGTTTAAGATTCCAGGGTGCATGCCATCGTAGAATGTCCGAGGCAACACAGCAGTTCTCTGAAAATTGATCGGTTCACTAAGGAATTCGTTTGCTTTTACGCTGAGCATTTGTATCTGGATATCCGGCGCTTGTAAATTTGGTTCACTCTTGGTAAACGCTACTGTAACGATCGGGCCAGTTGATGATAGTGGTCCATAGTTCATATTTCTATAATCATACACTTTCCTCATAATGTTTTCAGGAGGAACAAGTGTAGCAGTTTTATTTTCGAGAGCGATGAGATAACCTTGAACTCTCACGTGATCCTGTAAATTTTCACCGACAGCCAAATTTTGGAGAACATTAATCTTCAGCTCTGTTAAATGTTCTTTAGGACCTATGCCAGATAACATCAGCAATTTCGGAGAATTGATACTTCCACCACTTATAATAATTTCCTTTGTAACAAACGCTGTAAAAACTTTTCCGTATTGCACATATTTGACGCCATATGCAATCTTTTTTTCATTTATTAGTATTTTGATTACTTCAGATTGCACCTTGACAGTAATATTTTTTCTCTTATATCTTATTGTTTGTATGAAGGCATTATTTGTAGACACTCTCTCACCGCCATTAGATGTTGTTTGTGCTATAATTGCACCACCCTGTTGAGCAGCATTTAGATCTCTAAGAGGAAGACCACTCTGATGGTAGGCATCTATTATCATGATGGAAGGTTTATCAACGTATGGAAGTCTAGAGACTGGCAGATCACCGTCTAATCCGTGATATTTACGATTCAGGCCTTCGAAGTTTAGATTTTTCTCTGATTTTTTGAAGAAAGGCAGCACCTATTTATAACAATAAGTTTTAATTGAGATAAATCTCAATTAGGTATTATAGTATTTTGGATAACCATTTCCCACTGTATTCAAAAGTATAGTATATAGCTTTTACATTAGATCTCATTGAGTTAAAAAAAAATCAAATTGCTGTTGCCTCGTATTATAATTTATATTCAACATTCCCCGCAAATCTCTTGAAACAATAAATTCTTTACCGACACCATTGCTTCACTAACAGATTTGATAAACTAAATAAGAAAATGTGATAATGTTTTCCTTCTTTTTTTTCGAAGTTAGATATCGTCTATAAGGATTTGAATAACATCAAACTTTTGACGTAACTCTAAAGACAAATTATAGTACAGGGGCCCTAGAATATTTTTAGGCCTAGGACATTGTTGGGCGACTCATCCAAACGAAGCTATTCACGAAGATCCAGCTCGATAGTAATCTCTTGAACAAAATGTTCTAGGGCTCTTGTACCATCATCTCTTAGACATTACACCGCAGATATAAAAATAAGTTGAGTGTAGTAACATATTATCTAAATATCTTACATAAACCCACCTCGTCATAACTCCATCCAGGATTTCCCATGGCTGCCCAACCGTCGTAGTCTACCTTGTTACCTCTTATATACACCATCGAGTTAATAGAACTTGATCCACCCATTACTTTTCCTCTGAAAAGTATTCAAGTACGCTATTTTAATGATAATCACATAAAAAATATTAAATTTCATGGAATCGACGGTGTAAGGACCAATAGTAATTTAAAACCTGTGATGCGTGTCCATCATATCATATTCCCTAGACCCATTACCACACTTCCAGGATATTATGTTAGGTTGCCGACTTCTATAGAAAAACGAATAAACCTTCAAATCAACTACAGTATTGTTAATATTTTATAGAAAATGCATGCTGTTAACGGAGTACCTTGGCCAATCGCATCTTTGTTCTGGTCTTGCAAGACAACTTTTGCCATTGGGCTCTGTTTTATAATTCCAATCAATGTTAGATCCTGGAAGGGCTGAAGACAAGCCCGGTACTAATGTCACGTCAGGTTGCTCAATCCCAGCTTCTAGCAACAGCACCTGCGAATTGGAATCATTAACTGTTTCAATATTACCTAAAACTATCATTTAGATTATTTTAGATAATCAATTTATTTGTTAATCAATAAGTTTTTAAAAAGTTCTCAGTCCAGTCAGTGCGTTCATTGGCTACGGTAACCGGCGTAGCTTAACACATTTACTCGGTTCCGGTGGGGAGGGAGCATAAAAGTGGTGCCACCCACTCAGGTACCAGTTAACAGCCCGTGCATTTTGTAGTTGTCAGTAAGTCGCTAATGCTTGATTTGATTAAAAACTATTTAATAGAAAATATAGAAATATAATAAATAAGATTCAGATCAACATTTTAAAGATTCATTATTCAGGTAATGTTATGAGACCGAGGTTATATGAAGTAACAATATCGTTTGTTATGTGAATTATTTTCAGTATAATTGAAACTACAAAATGTTATGCACGCAATCATCTTCACGCGAAAATGATGATGCATGTACGTTATGATAATTCGTTGTTTGTGCTGTTTTGCAAGACATTTTCATAGTTTTAATTATGAGATTTCACAATACTCACGCACAATAGTATTGTTTTAATTTACACGTTGACTTGATTTATTGAAGCATGGTGTCAATAGTTATAAATATTTTATTGACAGATATGAGTAGAGTGATTATCATTTCGATAATATCTTAAAAAGCACCCCACGCTTTTTTTAAAATAAAATATATATTTTTTTTTCTATTTTTTAGTTCGGTTTTCTATAAAAAGCGTGTTTTTTAGTTTTTTTAAACTATTATTTATTTTATATTTTTTAGTTCGGTTTTCTATAACAAGCGCGTTTCTTAGTTAAAGCGTGCTAACAACGGATATCAAAACCGAATTTGAGGAATAGCGCCATCTGTGACTTATACAAGGAACTCGTTTCAAGTTGATAACGTAGACTTTCCGCTGATTGCCACTAGATCGTGCGAGAAGTGAACTATGAATCATTGTTTATATTTACGTTTCACTAAAAAATTAACAAAATCATATTTTGCAAATTGAAAAATGGAATAATTTTATCAAATTAGTGTATTGTCATCGGTCCTCAATAAATCTACAAAGTTTGAACGAAATCTGTCCGTTTAAAGTGGGTCAAACTCGCGCCCAAAGAAGTCGGTTACAAACATACAAACATACAGGTGAAGCTAATAAAAATCATAATTGTGGGTTATCCTTAATATTGTAGTACAAACGAGCAAGCGTGTCATCTGATGGTAAGCAACCTGCGCCGCCCATGGACACCAGTAACACATATAGTGTTACTGTTGCATTCCCGACCGTTAATCTCTTAAATAGGAAATTGGTTGGATAGGAAAGAATGGGGAAGGGGGGTGGCCTCCGGGTACGTCCACACCGAACGAAACGCGGCATGAGCCACTTTACGTCGATCTTCTGAGAGGTCGTGGTATTTCACCGGTCGAGCCGGCCCATTCATAAAGTGCTAAATCCCAAAAATTATCATTTTTTCCTTAGTACATTAAAATATAATATACTACTGGAAAAAATTAAGGGATCAAAAAAAAATTCCATATTTTTCGGTAGTTTCAACAGGCCGTAATTTTGAGAGAAATGGTCGTACAGGAAATAAAAAAAAAGGAAATTGTAGCTCCAAGTGTCTAGTTTTTGGATTAGAACTTCAAAATTTTGTAGCCTCCGCGGTTTCTGAGTAATCGTAGAAAAACCAGCAGCATAAAAATTCTCAAAATTTTTTTAGTTTTTTTTTGGTCTACGGGCGTGGAAAAATTTTTTTTAGCTTAACCACCATAAGTATCGGATACTTTGTTCAGTTAGCTTTAATTTCTTTTTTTAAACACCCTGATACGTCCACTCCTCGCTGAGATATCGGTCTTTAAATGGAAAAGGATCTTTTTGTCTTTGATTATCGATATCTCAGCAACCAATGATCGCACAGAAAGTTAAAGGTGGGTTTCAAGAACTTAAATGAATTTCCCTTAACAGCTGTCCATTGTTATTTCGAAAAAAATTTTTTTCGTTCTGTCACATGAATTTGAAAATGCAACAAAAAAAGGGCTTTTGGTGGTTTTTTGGAAAATCAAGCGCTGGATCGAAAATATTGAGAAAACCGCTAATGTTAAGTGTGCCTTTTACAGTTCAATATGTCCACAAAAACCCTACAAAGAATCAAATTAATCCAGCCAGCCGTTTTTTTGTTTCACTTGATCGAATTTTTGAAAAAATTAAAGGATCACGTTTTTTGCTCTGAAAAGCTCATAATTTTTAAAAATGAGAAAAAACAATTGTTTTTTTCGAGCTTTTTCCACATTATCGTTTCAGATGGACAGCTACAAAATTTTAAAGTTCTAATCCAAAAACTAGACACTTGGAGCTACAATTTCCTTTTTTTATTAGCTTTTTATTAGCTTCACCTGTATGTATATTTGTAGGTTTGTTTGTAACCGACTTCTTTTTTAGTTTCCGCTGATTGCCACTAGATGGTGCGATTTGTGAACTATGAAAGTTCTAGACTAGAAAACCGAACTAAAAAATAGAAAATAAATTTTAATGAATTTAAATTAAGAAAATAGTGTTAAAAATTTCAATGAATATAAATTAAAAAAAGCGTGGGGTGCTTTTTAAGATATTATCGAAATGGTAATCACTCTACTCATATCTGTCAATAAAATATTTATAACTATTGACACCATGCACCCCACGCTTTTTTGAACGATAGATGGTGCGATTTGTGAACTATGAAAGTTCACAAATCGCACCATCTAGTGGCAATCAGCGGAAAGTTTACGTCATCAACTTGAAACGAGTTCCTTATATACGTCACAGATGGCGCTATTCCTCAAATTCGAAACTAAGAAACACGCTGTCATACAAAACCGAACTAAAAAATTTAAAATAAATAATAGTTTAAAAAAACTAAAAAACACGCTTTTTATTGAAAACCGAACTAAAAAATAGAAAAATAAAAAAAAAAATACTTTATTTTAAAAAAAGCGTGGGGTGCATGGTGTCAATAGTTATAAATATTTTATTGACAGATATGAGTAGAGTGATTATCATTTCGATAATATCTTAAAAAGCACCCCACGCTTTTTTTAAAATAAAGTATTTTTTTTTTATTTTTCTATTTTTTAGTTCGGTTTTCAATAAAAAGCGTGTTTTTTAGTTTTTTTAAACTATTATTTTTTATTTCCTGTACGACCATTTCTCTCAAAGTTACGGCCTGTTGAAAACTACCGAAAAATTTGGAATTTTTTTTGATCCCTTAATTTTTTCCAGTAGTGTACATGTATTATGGATCCAAACCACCCCGTTGAGACCCTATATCCATTAAAAAAAACCGCATCAAATTCCGTTGCCTAATTTCAAAGAAATAAGGGGACAGACAGCGGAAAGCGACTTTGTTTTATACTATGTAATGATAAAAATTTGCTGACACATCGGTAAAATAATGTACCACGCACTCCAGTTAAATATAATTTATACTTTGTAGTAGTAGTAGTAATTTATGACAACTTAATGACTGTTGACAAAAGAACTGAACAACTTCAATACGCCAAATGCTAAGCAAGATACAGTCGGTAAACACAAATATTACCATTTATCACACATATCTTCTAGAGAGTGCCCGGCGTAAAACGTTAACAACGTTAGAAACTGACGCTTGTTTTAAAGAAAACGTTATTTTCTTACCCTTATATTAATTTTGGTTGAGGCCGGTCATTGCCACACCAGACTTAAGCGTATTTGTGGCCCGTATAAAAAAAGGGATGAGGACAGCTGGTATAGATAGACCATGTTTCCTCGTATTCTACTAATGTAATATGGCGGGCTTATTGCCATTACATACGAGTATATCAGACATAACCTCTTTTTTTTCTTCAAGGCGTGTTCCACTCTAAGGAGAATCAGGACCACATAAGATAGAATGTTGTTCCACTTCGCATAATAGGCAGAGTGAACTGCAAACTGTATACAGCTGTCTACAGCCTCTTTTGAATATCAAGATGCAAATTAAGTTTTAAACGAGCAACATTAACTTAACATTAACTTTTAAATTAACTTTTATGTAAAGCTAAAGAGACACAAACCTTCCAATGTTCATTTTCAGATAGTCTGTTGGCCACAACACATCCAGCGGCTCCAGCACCTACCACTATAAAGTCATAAACTTCATTTTCCAACTTTTCTGGATAATAATCAATATCCTCTACTATTCCATATTCTTGTTCTTCCTTTCTTAATTGTTCTTGTATTCTTCTGTCTTTGGAATCTCCATACAGCCGTACTAACAGGTTCAG
This sequence comes from Euproctis similis, assembly GCA_905147225.2. NCBI lineage: Eukaryota > Metazoa > Arthropoda > Insecta > Lepidoptera > Erebidae > Euproctis > Euproctis similis. The sequence continues at coordinate 23,789,840 of LR990106.1, forward strand.
GTAAATATATCCAAACGATGTACAAGCTGTGATATTGGTGTCTGGTGGGCAGACTTCTGCCAAATTCAGAGGCTGCCACAACTGCATCTTATGGTAATATTCTTCTGCGCCTGTTGTGAATACATAATGTGCAGAATTAAAAACAATAGGACAAACAGGAATAACAAATTTTAAAATTATGGATATGTATTGGTAGTTCTAGAATTAAATGTTCATTTTTACCATACTACAATTATCTGCCTTGAGTTTACAATCCACACGTTGTTTTTTTTTTTCGAATTAAAACGTAGGTAGTTTCTGTAGGTACGTTATTTTTTTTTTCACATCTTAATATAAACAATTCCCATATACGTGTTGTCAGCGAACTCCTCCTAAACTGAAATTATCGGTGAGTCCTCACCTGATTGTTCCGAACTTAGACTTTTTTTATGGGATAGGAGAGCAAACGAACAGGGAAAAGAAGGGGAAAGGGGATCGGACCTCCGGATACCTTTGTCACCGAACGAAACGCGGCACGAATAGACTATTGAGCATAACCAAAGCACTAAAATATTCTCAAGAGATCTGTCTATTGGGCAGAGTCAATTGACCAAGGTGAAGACCAACAACAGCATCGTCATTTCTGATGAGATCCTGAGAGAAGGTTCTAAGAACAGCTATACCAATCTTCACATTCTTAACTCAAGATGCTAGATTCAAGCTAAACCAACACTATACTGAAGATATCCCGGACTTCAGTCTGTACCAGGCTCTAAAATTACCACCTACCTGTTTAATAATGTATTTCCAACAACTAACACACAGTCATCGGGCAGAAACCATTGCACCGATAGAATTGTTCTAACTCGGATCTCCTTATTTAACAGAACGAAGCTCGGCCGACATTATTATTTTTTAATTGTTGGCATGCAAGTAAAACAATCAATAAGTGATCAAATATCAAATTAAATCAACAGTAATTAACTAATTACCTGTGAGTTTTGGATGCTATTATTATCGGTGAACTATATACAATTGAAATTTAATTTGGAAGTTACAAAATAATATATTGCTGGTTGAGATTTTTCCAAGCACGCAATCATCGCGTTAACTTGCTTTCTCCTTTGTCCTTTAATAACGTGTTTAAAAACATTTGCAGTGACTTCGATATCCCATAATTCGCTTCTAACCACACCCAACGGAAGATCTGTGGCCGGTAATACGTTACCACTCTGGAGAGCGCGAGGACTTCAAATTGGGTTTTTTTCAAAAGGTTTTATCACCTTTTTTGAAGAACAGCACCACCGCACCTCTGTTCCAAGTTCCTGTCCCCTTTTTAAATATAATTGAATATTAATTATTTGTAGAATTAATACTTAAATAATATAGGAAGTAAGTAGGTATATTGTTATGCTAAATATTCTGTTTTGGATGTCCAAATAAAAGTACATGTTTTTTAGACTACTTACTTACCTCTATTTTACAAACTATTTTAATTAAGTTGCTGACTCTAAAGTAAGTAAATCACTACTGCAACATACCTCTAGATAGGTGCGCCCCACAGTAAATAAGAATGATTCAAATTTTAAACTTATAAAGGGACCGCGTGATAACCAAAACGAAACATCTTCAGAACATTGTTTTAGTTACAAATGCATCTCTTATAACTTTCAGTCTAAGATCAGTTAATTATTACATACAATTTAGCGAATTTACAATAGGTTACGAAATAAAACTAATTTATTTAGAAAATTCCGCAAAGAAATTTTGTCGGTAAAATTTTTCCCAACACTATTTTACTGGCTAACTGACAAAAAATCAGCCATTTTTTGCAGGAATTTTAGCGTCAGTAGGTATAATCGAGAAATCTAATTTCCGTATTCATTTAATTTACGTACGCACTGAAATACTGTTATACTGTTTTCATGCGAGTGACAGTGCTGAGTAAGAACGAGACAGATATATGTTTATGTGTGCGTCGTCCAAATGACTAATATTTATATAAGCAATTGTACGTATAGAACAATATGTCTCGTCCATATATACAAGTCAATGATTAGCGGGTACTGACAACCAAGACATTGATAATATCTACAACTTCAATGAAAGCTTTATTAGCAATGCCAAGAACTTGTCCCAAGTTTTTTGTCAACCTTTAGTTTTTTTAATACTACTTATACGCCTTTTTTTATTTGGTCACTATTGTTGACTTCAACGAAAAAAACGGACACCATATGTTCAAACCGGGGTAGCTAACTCACAGTGAGTGTTTTTTTTTATAAGTAAAATGATGTCGGTTTAGCGATTAATCTTATCGAAATAAATTCACTACATTTTAAAAGATATCACGATATTAAAAAAGTCATCATTCATCATTAGCCTATTGCAGTCCACTGTTGGACATAGGCCTCTCCCAATGTGCGCCACAACATCCGATTCTCTGCCTTCCGCATCCAGTCTTTTCCAGCAGCCCTTCTGAGGTCGTCTGACCATCAGGCTGGTGGGCGTCCTATGCTACGTTTACCAAGACGCGGTCTCCACTCAATGACCTTCTTACTCCATCTACCGTCGGTCCTTCGGCAGATATGACCAGCCCATTGCCACTTCAGCGAGCTTATTCTGCGAGCTATGTCGGTTACCCCAGTTCTCTGGCGGATATACTCATTCCTGAGTTTATCCTTTAGAGATATCCCGAGCATAGCCCGCTCCATAGCTCGCTGAGCGACTTTAAATTTGTGGACTAGCCCCACCGTGAGTGTCCACGTTTCGGCACCGTAGGTCATTACCGGTAGGACGCACTGGTCAAAGACTTTGGTCTTCAGACATTGCGGTATAGGCGAGCTGAAGACCCGACGCAGTTTGCCGAATGCAGCCCAACCCAGCTGAATCCTCCTTTTGGCCTCCTTCTCGAAGTTTCGTCTACCTAACTGGATAGTTTGGCCTAGGTAGACGTATTTGTTTACGACTTCGAGAACTGACCCTTCGACGCTTATCGGTCCGGGCACGACATGTTCATTGAACATGACTTTGGTCTTGTCCAAGTTCATGCCCAAACCGACACGCCGGGAGGACTCGTCTAGGCTGCGCAGCATTCCGCTTAACTGTTCCAGCGACTCTGCCATTACAACGATGTCGTCGGCAAACCGAAGATGTGAGATGTACTCACCATTCACGTTGATACCTTATCTTCCGGGTCCTTTCAGCTTTGAAGTTAATATTTAGAGAGCCTCGAAGAAGTCGGTGATCACTTCCAGTATTGAACCTGTTGATCACAGAGACATCTCTAAATATATGCTTACTATCCGTAATGATAAAATCTATCTCGTTCCTTGTCACAGAATCGGGGCTTCGCCAAGTCCAGATCCTGTGGAGACTCTTCTTGAAGAATGAATTCATCAAGAAAAGCCCTTCAGACTCCAGGAAGTTGATCAGCATCTGCCCCCTGTGATTTCGGCACCCCAAGCCATATGGACCGATTTTCGTTTCGCCGCGTTCTTGTACTCCCACTTTGGCATTGCAGACCCCCATAACAACGTTGTAGTGAGCCTTGGCGGTACCATGTATTGCTTTTGCAATATCTTCGTACATCGCCTCGGCTATCTCGTCAGAGTATGTCGAGGTCGGCGCATACACCTGTATTACCTTCAGGGTGTACCTGTTGGTAAGTTTCAGTACAAGGTACGCTACCCTGGTCGACACACTACTGATCTCCACAACGCTGCTAACGAGGTCCTTGTGAACGAGGAAACCGACACCTCCCTGGGAGAGCTGGTCACCTTCCCGAAAGTAGAGTAAGTTGCCTGACTGTAGGGTTATCGTGTCCTCCCCCTCTCGCCGGACTTCAGATAGCCCTAGAATATGCCAGTTCAAGCAACCCAGCTCTACCTCGAGTTCGGTGAGGTGTTGGTCCAGCCGAAGACTGCGTCCATTATAAGTGGCCACGAGTAGTTGTTTTTGGCAGCCTGCCGTAACCCGGAGATTCTTAGCACCCCCTGTCCCACCGTTACCACGACCGCTGCCTTGGCCGGGAATAGTGGGACCACCGGGAACTGGGGGCGGTTGCATTGGTGCTATTTTCATTTGGAGGTTTATGCCCATAGTCCCCACGCTGGGCAAACGGGTTGGAGACCGCAGGAGTAAACTTTTTTAGATAGGGACGCTGCTGCCCGCCCCTACCAAGAACATTTAGGGTGACCCATATTTTATGAATGGTTATACCGCCATTCTTCGGTGTAGTGCTGTGTAAGCTTGTCAGCCATATGTTTTTCTTTCGCTCCCGGCTGACTGAGAGTAGTAGTATTAAAAAAGTAAAGTTTATTATATCTAGAAAGTATTATATATCAGCCACATCAGTCAGAGTATTGTGGTAGAGTCACGCAGTTCGCTGCACGAATGGGCCGGCTCGACCGGTGAAATACTACGACCTCTCAGATTATCGCCAAAAAGTGGCTTTTGCCGCGTTTCGCTCGCTGAGAGAGGTATTCGGAGGCCCAATCCCTTTCCCCCTCCCCTTCCTAAACCCACCACCGACCCCACCCATATTCCATTGTAAGGGCCGGCAACGCAATTGTAACACTACATGTGGTGAGGTGGCCATGGGCGGCGTTTGTAACTATCACACGCCTGCTTGTTTGCCCCTTATACAATAAAAATGTAACCTAATTCCTAAGAAAGGTAAACAAACCCATGAACCAACGTGCAAATTATCGATCGAACATAGCTCGGATCGTTCTCTCTCGGACACAGAAAGTAATATCACACAGCGGATTAAGAGGAAGAGAGAAGAAGACTTGATTTGTGATTTTTTTACGTTTAAGAAAGGGATGAAGGACTTGTTCCAATCTTTTATAGACTCGCAGAGGCGGGAATTGGAGGATATTAAAGCGAACCTTAAAGAAATTCAACTTTCTAGTAATAATATAGATAGCTCGATCGCACTACTGACGAGCCAGAACGAAGATTTCAGAAAGAAGATAGAAAAACTGGAAAGTTGCATAAAGAAAGATAGTGAACAAATATTTTTACTTGAAGATAAGATCGAAGATATGCAAAGGGAAAACAGAAGATCAAATTTAGAGATAAAGAATGTGCCAAAGAAGATAAATGAAAGAAAAGAAGATTTGGTAAACATGATACTCAGCTTATCTGAGTCAATAAGCTACAAAATTAACAGGAGCGATATAAAGGATATTTATAGAGTAAATACACGAAAAAACGTCGAAAAAAATACACCGATAATTGTAGAATTGAGCTCGACGCTTCTAAAAATTGACTTTTTAAGGAATTGCAAATTGCATAACATAAGAAATAGTAAGAACAAATTACAAGCTAAACATCTTGGGTTCACCACTAATGAAAACGACCCTATTTTTGTATCGGAACAGCTCACTGCCAAGGCGGCCCGACTATATTTTTTGTCGAGAGATCTCGCTAAATCTAAGCGATATAAGTTCTGCTGGACATCGTTTGGCCGCGTCTATGTCCGACTAAATGAAGCTTCGCCGATCATTCAAATACGAAACGAGACACAGGTACATCATCTAATGCAAACTGCGGCAGAAACATGACTATTTATTGAATGGGTATGGATTCTTTTGTCATTGCTACAAAGCGTAATGTTATGTTATAATTTTTATTTGTACAATTTTATTAATCTGAAATTTATTTTTTCTATAAAAAAATTAAGCTCGTTAATCGAGAAAATTTATCTGTCAGTTATGTATGTGAAATGTACATTTTATTCTCCACTCATACACCAACACACATACACACGTACTCGTGTATCAACACACACATACACATTCAGTCTGCTTATCTGTCATCTACATAAATTTTTCACTTATACAAGGTTTCCACTTCATTTTGTCAGTACACTCCAATACCAGAGTACTAAGAATACTGTAATAACGAGTATGCAATTTAAATTATTTATGACGCCCGGTTTGACTATTTACAATAATGGATAATATTTTACAAAGCATAAATGAAATAGATAATGTTGAGATTGCACGGCACAGAAATAGATCAAGATAGAACGGCCGCGATGTCATATTTCCATACATTTCGAGCGTGTCACTTTTTTAAAAACCACGCCCACAGCGTGACGTCATTTTCATTGTTAGCGACTAGCGAGCGAGCGACTAGTTAGGAGACACACACATTAGATTATCGATGTTAATATCGGCAACGTGTGTTAATTTTATTATTTTTATATTTTACCAACTTTATTGATTTTGTGTAACGATAATCATAGAAAGTAAAACATGTTAAATACTTTAATCCGACATATTAAAACCTAAAACATATTTTTTCAACAGTATATAAAATTTAGTTATAATTATTATACTGTCCTTGAAACTATACATATTTATTAAATATTTGCCTTTTTGTAAGGGTTGGCCTCACAGTCCTGGTTAAATAACGAAGCCGAACATCTACATATACCTCGGTTACTGCCCGTTTGAGAAGAACGAAATGATTTTCCATCGGCGATCGGTCAAATTGGTGAAAACTTATACTGTCAAATAAACTGCTGCCAATGTAATTACGAAGCACTTTGGTTGAAATTTGTGGTGTTAGAATAAAGTAGGGACAAAGCAAGACATGACCTGATACTCAAATTATTATTGAATTAATTTATCGATAAGTCCTAAGACTCAACGATACATGGAGTGCCCATCTCTAACATTCGAAGGTCAAACACAGCGATTAACAGACACAGCGATCAACTAGCAGGTGTATTGTGTATTTCGTTCGATTCGACGTACATTACGCGTATAATTTATACGCTTTATATGTTTTTGTATACGAGCGTTGAATGCGGACAGCAATGGATATTTATCATAACGAAAAAATATACAACGTGTGATCGTAATTATTGAACATAGTAAAAGTAAAACAATAATTTATAATCTCAAAAAAATACTTTCTACTGATTTTCTGTACTTACTGATCATACGAAATATTTCCTTTTTTCATATTTGATTCACTACTTTTGTTTTTACAATTTTTCGCAGCATATTAAGGCATATATGTGACGTTTTATCTATTTTTTTTACGTCCTGAACGCATGGCAGGAACGCTCGTTGCGTAATGAGAGCGAGTTTCGAAAAGCTTGCAATATAGTGCAGGGTTTTGGCACGCTTGCCACGCCTATTCGCCGTTCTATCTTGATCTATTTCTGTGTTGCACGGTCTTTCGAGAGTAATACTGGAGACCTTTCTAAACATTTAAAGGTTAAAAAACAGGATCTAACAGTTATTAGCCAAAATATAAGAAGTATATATTATAATTTTGATCACTTTCTACCTATATTAGCAACTTTAGATTTTGAGGCGGATGTTATTGTTTTTACTGAGTGTCGATTAAGTAAATTAAAGTCAATCCCGCAACTACATAACTACGTTCATTATATTTCCACCAACCAACTGAATCAAAATGATGGAGTGACAATATATGTAAAAAACACAATAAGACATCGTGTTAAAGAAATCACACTAACGCAGGCTTCATGTCTTCAGTTAAATATCATGAATCACACAATCCTGTGCATTTACCGTTCGCCATCAAATACAAACGCAGAAACGTTTATTCACAGTCTCAGTTCTCATTTATCATCACTTAACTCTCAAAATAGTGTAATAATTACAGGAGATATTAATATAAATATAATCCCAAAAGAAATAGAAAAAACTTATGAATATAACAATAGGACTAATTACCTTAATACACTGTCTGTTTATGGTTTACTACCGGGACATACATTTCCAACAAGAGAGAACAGCTGTCTTGACCATTTTATGTTAAAACTAAATAAAACAAAAGCCTCTGCTTCTATTGCGGTTTTAAATACTACTGTTACCGACCATAAGACAATTTTGCTAAAATTATCTTCATTAAAAAAATTACCTATAATAAACAAATTTAAAAAAACCCTTGATTTTGAACTTGCTCTCAAAACATTAAAAGAAAATGAGTTGTCCGATTTGCTGTCGTGTCAAGACCCGAATATATTAACAGACTTACTTCTTCACAAACTGACGGACACAATTAACGTTTGTACTACAGTTACAAAAATACCGAACAGTAAGAAAATAATAAAACCGTGGATAACTAATGGTATCTTACGCTGCATCAATCACAGAAATAAATTACAAAAGAAACTACAAAATGATCCTCATAATCTATATATATAAAAGAAAGTCGTGTTAGTTACACCACTTATAACTCAAGAACGGCAGAACAGATTTGGCTGAAAATTGGTAGGGAGGTAGCTTAGAGCCAGGAGACGGACATAGGATACTTTTTATCCCGTTCTACAGCGTTCCCGTGTGACTTGACATGAAACGTCAGTCACTATAAAACGTGGTATAACAAAAAAGAATCAGACTTGGTATAACAAAACGCAAATGACAGCTATATAATGACGTATGGGGCAAGTTCCACTAAGCGACCGCGGCGACCGCAACGCCCACAGTAGCGCTCCACATAAAGCCCGCGGTCGTTGCGAGCGATCGCTTGACGTCACTGTTCGCGACCGCTTCGCGCCCACTTCGCCCGCAAAATATTGGTAGGTCTTGGTGGGCTTTCAATAAAAAATGACATATGTCATCAGAACTTGATGATTTTTCCGAGCCGCCATATTGCTAGCACACAGCGCTCAAGTTTTGCGTTCCACTTATAACATTCGCCCACAACGCCCGCGGCGTTTTTTCGTTAGTGGAACGGCAAATTCCGCGGTCGCGGTCGCAGTCTTTGTGGGCTTTATGTGGAACGCGCCTATGGATGACAATTTGATATTTGTGAAATCAATACTATAACTATATAAATTAAATAAATAATTAACAAGTGGATTGAAGTGAAGTGAAGTTTAATTAATAATGCCGCGACCAAGACGATCGAATCTTTCCCGACAAAGCCGTAATGCAAGAAGAATACAAAATACTGCAAATGAAAGGACTGAAGAAGAACAAGAAATTGCACGTGAACAGCGCCGCGATAGTATGGCTCGACTTCGTGCTTCTCAATCACGAGAGCAAAGTGAAGCAGCCCGTGAAACAGCTCGGTTGGCAATGCAGAATCGTCGAGCGAACAACAGAAGTCAACAAATAGATAATTTGCGACGCAGAACAAGATATTTAGCTGATTTGAATCGAGCAGCGTTTCGATACGATTGCAGCAATGATTACAGCTTGCATCCTAGCGTTTGCATTGGGCAAATGGACGTTGTTTGCAAGTATTGTGGTGCATTAAAGTTTTCCGGAGAAACGCCTGGATTATGCTGCCTTAATGGTAAAGTGAAATTGCCAGTGTTGACTGCGCCACATGAGCCGTTGTATTCATTGCTTTCTGGCGAAACACAAGAATCACGCCACTTTCTTGCAAATACTCGAAAATACAATAGTTGTTTCCAAATGACGTCATTTGGGGCAGACATTATCGAAGAAGAAGGATTTAATCCGACATTTAAGGTATTTATTTTTGTACTTACATAGAATGTAGTTAAATAATAACTTACTTTATCTATTGGTATGTACTATATTTGCTAATACTGAACTCTACCCTCCCACAGAAAAAGTGTTTATAAACATGTTAATACTGTCTGGTTTTTATTTTGTAGATACAAGGACAAATTCACCATCGAATTGGAGCATTACTACCTTTCGAAGATACACAGAATAAATTTTTACAAATATATTTCATGGGCAACATGGAAGAACAACTTGATCGACGCCTAGGGATCAATGCAGGAATGAAGCGAGCAATTCTTCAAGACTTGCAGTGTCTGCTTCATGAACATCATGCGTTGGTCAGGTTGTTTAAGAGTGCTTTAGAGCGCATGCCAAATGATGACTATAAAGTTGTCATCAAAGCAGATAAACGACCATCTGGAACACACGAACGCACATTTAATGCTCCAACAGTAGACGAAGTTGCCATCCTGATTGTTGGTGAACAATTGGAAAGACGCGATATTGTGCTTACACGTCGCGATACTGGGCAACTGCAACAAATATCTGAAACTCATCGATCATATGACGCATTGCAGTACCCACTGATGTTTTGGCAAGGAGAAGATGGATATTATTTTAATATTAAAATGATAAATCCATTGAATGGTAAAGTATCAGTATCTTAATAATGGTTAATGTCTGTATTATTTGCCTTTGAAATGGTTAATTATCAAATTTTTAATTTCAGGTGAAGAAACTACAAAGAAAGTTAGCTCAATGAATTATTATGCATATCGTTTGATGATTCGTCAAAATGCTGACAACTATTTGCTGCGGTTTCGTCGATTGTTTCAGCAGTATTGCGTTGACATGTATGTAAAAATAGAAACGGAACGTTTAACATTTATTAGGTTGAACCAAGCCAAACTGCGTTCTGAGGAATACATCCATTTACGTGATGCAGTTAGTACTGAAGGAAATGCAGCTAATATTGGTCGATTAACTATTCTGCCGGCGACGTACATTGGTAGCCCACGTCATATGCATGAATATGCACAAGATGCAATGACATATGTTCGTCATTACGGCCGGCCAGATCTCTTTATTACTTTTACCTGTAATCCAAAATGGATAGAAATTACTCAATTGCTGCTTCCCGGACAAACATCAAATGATAGACACGACATCACAGCACGTATATTCAGGCAAAAAATTCGGTCCCTGATGAACTTTATTGTTAAACAACGCATCTTTGGAGATACTCGATGCTGGATGTATTCAATCGAATGGCAAAAGCGAGGCCTGCCGCACGCACACATTCTTATTTGGTTAGTGGAAAGAATTCAGCCTGACCAAATAGATGATATCATATGTGCCGAGATTCCTGATAATGAAGTCGATCCAGACCTACATGATGTTGTTACTACTAATATGATTCATGGACCGTGTGGTGCCATCAACCCCCAATCACCTTGCATGGTCGATGGAAGGTGCTCTAAACGATATCCACGGAAATTAACGGCGGAGACTGTCACTGGCAACGATGGGTATCCGCTGTATCGGCGTCGATCACCAGATGACAACGGTAGAACTGTCACAACGAAAGTGAAAAGAATGGATTTCGTTATCGACAACAGTTGGATTGTTCCATATTCGCCACTTATTTCTAAAACGTTCAAGACACATTGCAACGTTGAATACTGCAATTCAGTTAAGTCAATAAAATATATTTGCAAATATGTCACGAAAGGCAGTGATATGGCGGTTTTTGGATTGCAATCCTCGAATACCAACGATGAAATTTCACGCTATCAAGTTGGTCGTTATGTGAACTGTAATGAAGCGATTTGGCGTATATTCGCATTTCCCATTCACGAACGTCATCCTACTGTTATACATTTGGCGGTGCATCTGGAGAATGGTCAACGAGTATATTTCACGGCTTCGAATGCTACGCAACGTGCTGAAACACCTCCAGCAACTACATTGACCAGTTTTTTTGCAATCTGCCATAGCGATCAGTTTGCACGAACTTTGCTTTACTCGGAGATGCCACGTTATTATACTTGGAATGCTTCTTCCAAGAATTTTCAAAGACGGAAGCAAGGTGATGCGGTTCCTGGGTATCCAGATGTGCGTTCTACTGATGCTCTTGGTCGTATGTATACAGTTATTAGAAAACGATACCCATTGGGATACGACAATCGCTGAAGCCATTATCTCTGCATCTCCAAGTCAGATACGCACATTATTCGCTATCATAATTTCGACATGTTTTCCATCAAACCCATGTAACCTGTGGCACAAATACAAGGATAGTATGTCAGAAGATATTTTACATCAAAGTCGTGTCAGTTCCAGAAATCACGATATTGAGATGAATGAGGAGATACATAATCGCGCTTTACTCTTGATCGAAGATATGTGTTACCTCATGTGCGGTAATTTATTAATCAGGTTAGGAATGCCAGCGCCAAATCGTGAAATGAATGACGCATTTAATCGAGAATTGGAACGGGAACGTGAATATGATCACCAGGAATTAGATTTAGTAGTCCAAAGGAATGTACCCCTGTTGAATTACCAACAAAAGGAAGTTTATGATACTTTAATGAAGGCAATCGCTGATGAAAATGGTGGTTTATATTTCCTAGATGCCCCTGGTGGAACTGGCAAGACATTCCTTATGTCATTAGTTTTAGCAACTGTTCGGTCGAGATCCAACATAGCTGTTGCAGTTGCTTCTTCTGGAATAGCAGCCACATTGTTAGAAGGATGCCGTACGGCTCATTCAGCATTCAAATTACCGTTAAATCTTCAAACTATTGAAGAACCAACGTGTAATATTGCAAAACACTCAGCAATGGCCAAAGTTTTAGCGGCAACGAAAATCATAATCTGGGACGAATGCACAATGGCGCATAAACGTGCATTAGAAGCACTTAACCGAACTTTAAAAGATTTACGCAATGACTCGAGATGTTTTGGAGGAGCAATGGTTTTACTGTCTGGCGATTTCCGCCAAATACTGCCAGTAATTCCAAGATCAACGGCTGCCGACGAAATAAACGCTTGCCTCAAATCGTCAAATCTATGGCGCTATGTGAAGAAACTGCAGCTGACAACAAACATGAGAGTTACATTGCTTAATGATACATCTGCTGAAGATTTCTCGGAGCAATTGCTGACTATCGGTAATGGTCAAGTACCTGTCGATGAATCAAGCGGATTAATATCATTTCCAAATAATTTCTGTAATTTTGTCTCATCAAAAGACGAACTTATCAACAATGTATTTCCAAATATTATTTCTAACTACAAAAATAATGAATGGTTGAGTGAGCGAGCAATATTAGCGGCTAAGAATAAAGACGTAGATGACCTGAACTACATAATTCAAAATAAAATCATTGGAACAATGCATTCATTCAAATCTATTGACTGCGTCACAAATGAAGATGAAGCCACCAACTATCCAATTGAATTTTTAAACTCTTTGGACGTGCCTGGCTTACCACCGCACAATTTACGCCTAAAGGTTGGCTCCGTAGTAATCATGCTTCGAAACATAAACCAACCAAAACTGTGCAACGGTACGCGTTTGGTGATTAGTAAATTGATGAACAATGTAATTTACGCTACGATAATGATAGGAAAATTCAAAGGTGAGGAAGTTCTCATTCCGAGGATCCCGATGATCCCAACCGACATGCCGTTTGAATTTAAAAGACTTCAATTTCCGATACGTCTTGCATTTGCCATGACCATCAACAAATCACAAGGCCAATCCTTAAAAGTTTGTGGTTTAAATCTAGAACATTCATGTTTTTCCCATGGTCAATTATACGTGGCGTGTTCACGGGTGGGAAGACCATCTGCGTTGTTTGTTTTTGCGCCTGATAATAAAACAAAAAATGTCGTGTATCACAAGGTGCTTAAGTGAAGAGCAACCTATGTACTAAAATACGAAATAATAATGAATGATTTTTGTAGTTATTTAATTTTTTTTTGTATTTTTTCCAATAAAAAAAAAAACACAATCTGCTTATTTATTGCCATTAAGGCGGAACAAAGTTCGCCGGGTCAGCTAGTATTATGTTAAAAATTACATATACTAGATATAGAAATTATTGTAACAATTTAGTTAAAAAATTAAAAAAAGATTATGAAAGAGATTTAATTAACAATTCAATAAATAATAATAAATTACTTTGGAAAAATGTTAAAAATATTACTTATACTAATAAAACTACTAATCAAAATTCTGAACTACTAACAATGAAAACATCTCCCAGTGAATCGGCTAATTACATCAATAATTACTTTGCTAACGTCGGTAAGTTATTGGCCCAACAAATTGAGCCTACGGTTTGTGGTAATGATGCGAAAACACAAGTAAACTCTTTCGTGATTTTTGATGCTGATATTTGTGAAGTTGACAGAATTTTGATGAACATGAATACTGATAGCTCTCCTGGATGGGACAATATAACAACTAGATTTTTAAAGTTTGTTAGAAGTGAAGTTGTGCCCATTATAACACACCTTGCTAATTTATGTTTTCAGCAGGGGACTTTTCCAGATGCCTTAAAACGGTCCATAATAATTCCAATATACAAAGGTGGAGATAAAAGTGAAATTAGTAACTACCGGCCAACACAGAAATAGATCAAGATAGAACGGCCGCGATGGCATATTTCCATACATTTCGAGCGTGTCACTTTTTTGAAAAACCACGCCCTCAGCGTGACGTCATTTTCATTGTGAGCGGAGCGACTAGTTATGAGACACTCACATTAGATTATCGATGTTAATATCGGCAACGTGTGTTAATTTTATTATTTTTAAAGTGAAACTTTTATTACATCGTCTCAAACTTTTTCGTCTGCGTGTTGCATGTCGCGTGACGGTCGGCCGCGGAGTAGGGATAAAGTGAAAGGCGCTCGTCAGAGCGCCTTTCACGTCTATTATCGTTTATAAATGTAACCAATATTTTATGGTAACTAAAATACGTGAACAGTGACTTACATTCGATTTTCGAAAAAAATAATATTTCGAAAATTTTTAGTTAAATGTCTATAATGTGAAAAAAAGTTTCACTTTTACGGTGGTTTCATAAAACCACACAATCTTTTATATTTGACTAACTTTATTGATTTTCTGTAACGATAATCATAGAAAGTAAAACATGTTAAATACTTCAATCCGACATATTAAAACCTAAAACATATTTTTCCAACAGTATATAAAATTTAATTATAAATATTTTACTATCCTAGAAACTATACATATTTATTAAATGTTTGCCTTTTTGTAAGGGTTGGCCTCACAGTCCTGGTTAAATAACGAAGCCGAACGTCTACATATACCTCGGTTACTGCCCATTTGAGAAGAACGAGATGATTTTCCATCGGCGATTGGTCAAATTGGTGAAAACTTATACTGTCAAATAAACTGCTGCCAATGTAATTACGAAACACTTTGGTTGAAATTTGTGGTGTTAGAATAAAGTAGGGACAAAGCAAGATATGAGCTGATACTCAAATTATTATTGAATTAATTTATCGATAAGTCCTAAGACTCAACGATACATGGAGTGCCCATCTCTAACATTCGAATCACAGCGATTAACAGACACAGCGATCAACTGGCAGGTGTATTGTGTATTTCGTTCGATTCGACGTACATTGCGCGTATAATTTATACGCGCAATGTTTTTGTATACGAGCGTTGAATGCGAACAGCAATGGATATTTATCATAACGAAAAAATATACAACTTGTGATCGTAATTATTGAACATGGTAAAAGTAAAACAATAATTTATAATCTCAAAAAAATACTTTCTACTGATTTTCTGTACTTACTGATCATACGAAATATTTCCTTTTTTCATATTTGATTCACTACTTTTGTTTTTACAATTTTTCACAGCATAATAAGGCATATATGTGACGTTTTATCTATTTTTTTACGTCCTGAACGCATGGCAGGAACGCTCGTTGCGTAATGAGAGCGAGTTTCGAAAAGTATGCAATATAGTGCAGGGTTTTGGCACGCTTGCCACGCCTATTCGCCGTTCTATCTTGATTTATTTCTGTGCCGGCCAATATCATTACTGCCAGCAATCTCAAAAATATTAGAAAAATTACTCAATCTAAGATTATTGAATTACTTGGATTCCTTTCATATCTTGTCTCCTATGCAATTCGGCTTTAGAAAAGGTAAATCTACGGAAGATGCAGTCACTGCCCTAACGTCACTAGTAATTGAACAGCTAGATAAAGGTAATAAGAGCGTAGCGGTGTTTCTCGATCTGAAAAAAGCCTTCGATACAGTATCCATTCCGATACTTGTACACAAAATGGAGCTCATCGGTATCAGAGGAATACCCCTAAAGCTTTTCACTGACTACCTGTCAATCAGAAAGCAGAAAGTTAGGATAGGGGAATTAGTTAGTGAGGATGTGAATGTCACCTATGGAGTCCCTCAAGGTAGCGTCCTTGGTCCAACGCTATTTTTGATTTACATAAACGATCTTTGCAATTTGACAATAAAAAATGCCAGCCTCTATTCGTATGCTGATGACACAGCCATTGTATTCTCAGAAAGGTCCTGGAAAGCAGTCCAAAACAGTGCTGAAAGGGGTATGGCTCAAGTAGCAACATGGCTTAAATCAAATCTTTTAACATTAAATACCTCTAAAACCAGCTTCATTTGCTTCAGTATTATACTCGTTCCAACCATTTATTTTACTTTTGACACATGCTTTAGGACGTATCTGTTTCATTTACGCAATTATTAACTTTGAAACGAGTGAACAGAGAAATATATAAACTGCCCAATAATATTTATAAATCTTAATTATTACCCACTAAATACATTAATATGCCGTAAATAGCTCTATTTATAAAATTTATGTGAATATTCATTTCCGTTATAAAAAAAGTTACGTTCTATCGCATCTAGTGACAGGATCAAAAGTATTCGGTGCAAACTAATGAATCGCAAATAATCGATTACACTTATTTGCAGTTAAGTCAGCTGACAACTGAGTTTTGATTTGTTGTAATAGACAACACGTTAAAATTGTATCAGGAAGATATGGAAATCTTCATATCATACCTATAACATGAAATAAAACAACCAAAATAGGTATTTTAATATTATTTTAACGAATCGTCGGATTCTTCATACGAACTCGAATCGTCGCTTGAATCATCTGCAGTGTTTATTATTAACTCTTGTATAGGTATGTTGTCAAATTCAATTTCCCGATCCCAATCAGAGAATATTGTATTTTTTGTCTTGTTGACGACACTCGCCCAGTTTTCAGGCGTCACATTAGCACATGCGTTTTTTAAAAGTTCTAGCATTTTATTTGCTGTGAAAGGAGGAGTTGTATTGTTTCTTGCGGCGTGTCCTTTGACTTGTGCCCAGATCATTTCAATTGGATTATATTGACAGTGGTACGGAGGAATTCTGATTACAACATGCCCATATTCTGCTGCCATTTCGTCGATGACATATCGTTTTGGCTGCTTTTTACTTTTTAAAATTTTAAGTAACTCTACTTTTAGTAGGGATTCGTCCACATCTTCCCCATTATCACGAAGCCAGTTTAT
Organism: Euproctis similis; assembly: GCA_905147225.2. Lineage (NCBI taxonomy): Eukaryota > Metazoa > Arthropoda > Insecta > Lepidoptera > Erebidae > Euproctis > Euproctis similis. The sequence goes on from LR990106.1 coordinate 23,806,895, forward strand.
AATCTCGTGTTTTTTGTTGGCCGTTGTTGGCATTTTATTAATTTGGCGAGAGTGATAGGGTGCATTATCAATAAATATTGTTGATGGCTCTTCAAGTGATGTAAGCATTTCTCTGAACCACTTTTCATACACGTCCGCATTCATCTCCTCATGATAGTCTCCTGTTTTTTTTTATTTGAACGCTAACAGAGCGTCTGGTACAAATCCCTTTGTAGTTCCCGCATGGCAAATGATGAGGCGTTCACCTTTCCCCATTGGCACTGCAGAAGTAGAAGCAGCAGTATCGTCAGTCCAACCTTTTGATATGGAATGATTGGCATTGAGCCAAGTTTCATCTGTGAAAACGATATTCGACCAGTCTTCTATTTTCTTCGCTTGCCTTAAAAATTCACAGCGAGACAAGGCTATATCACGACGTTCCATTAAAATTTTTCTTTTGTCGGATTTCTTATACAAGAACCCGATTTGGTGCAGCACCTTTGACAAAGAAGATTTTTGACCACGAAACAAGCCACAATTTCGTAGAGACGCTACTAATTTTTTCAAAGTAGGAATCTCCTTTCTTGTATAATAATTGTATATATGACGACGAATAGCATCAGTATCAAAACTGTCAATTGCTGTCACTTTACGGGGCTGACGTTTTTTCTTAGGCGTAGATAGCTTGTTCTGTTCAATACCACTACTACCATAGGCTTCTTTAGTGATTTTCGCCACCGTTGGAGCACTAATACCTGCGTTACTGGTATAAGGAATCCGCCATTGCGGCTTTCCTTTTCAAAAAATTCACGAAGCCGCAGCACTAATTCTCTGGATTGTCCTTTAAGCACCATACCTTTCGGCATTTTGCAAGTAAAAATCTTACTGGGAGGAACGATACGTTCAACTCAACCAAAGTAAGAACAATGAAATCAATACGGTGGAATATAAATACTCAACACAGCGTATGAAAAATATGAAAAAGCACTCAGCGAACAGAAATGTGACTAGCACGAGAGTCTTGTTGCGAGTGAGAGACAACACAACAAAATGGCGTCGCCAGCGCGTCGTTCAGTGTTGCCAACTCAGATTAAAAAAAAGGGGTAGGAGTTTGGAGCAGCGGACCCCGCTTAATAGAAAAAATGCTTCATAAGGTAGTTAGTTTTTATTTTGCAAAGTTCAAAGTAAAATATTTTGGGAGGACTGAATTAGTTAGTGGGTATGCAAAAATTATTGTGCCCAAATAACAAATATATTTACAGAAGTGAAGTTTTTAAGTAATATGAAATATGTATTTAAGCAAAAACTAAAATATCCGTGTTAAATCGATTAGAAATTCTTCCTGACTAAAATAGATTATTACAAAACATTGTATCCGTAATACATTAGTACAACACTAATTGATCAGAATTCGACCTGTCAAAAGTAAAATAAATGGTTGGAACGAGTATAGTAATCGCACTCAACCTCAGACTGGATTTAGTTTAAAAGTTCATGAATGTGCTAATTCTTACCCAGATTGTGATTGTCCTAGTATTAATAAGATATCGCAAACTAGATACTTGGGGATAATCATTGATTACAGGCTGTCATGGTACCCACACTTAGAGCAAGTATCGAGTAGAATAAGAAAGCTTATATGGATTTTTAAAACTCTTCGACATATTGTACCTAAAAAAAGCTTACTTTCCTCTCGCAATGTACTAAATGATATTTATGTGGCCTTGGCGCAGTCTATCTTGATGTATTGTATACCGGTTTGGGGTGGAGCGCTTAAAACTAAATTTATTACGCTTGAGCGGTCACAACGCGCATTGATAAAAACCATGTATTTTAAAAAAATTACATACTCTACCGACAAAATTTATAATATCAGCAACTTACTTTCAGTCAGGAAGCTATACATAATTAATTTACTAGTCAAAAAACATAAATCGCTGACATACGATGAAAAGAATCGGAAGCAAAGAAAGAACACAACTGTAGTGCAGATACCGAAGTGTAAAACTGTTTTCGCTTCCAACCAGTATAATTCTCGAGCAGCCAATCTTTATAATAAAATAAATAAATACTGTAATATATATACAAAACGGATATCAGAATGTAGGCGAACTATACTTAAGTGGATAAAGCCTTTAGCTTACGATGAGGTGGAAATTTTATTGACACAGGTTAAATAGTAATAACATACATACATACAATACCTAGCCACATATCTATATATATATACGCAAATAAACATGCATACCCGCGTACATATACCTACATACGCTCAAACTCACACATACACGCAACATCTCAGTCTTACACAGTCTTATACACCTTTAGACACACACTCACCATCTTTCAACTGCACTTCAGGACAGTAACAGCGTTAAATTCAAATATTTATCATCTTATCGAACATATAATTATCTTATAAATAAATACTATTAATATGCTATACTCTTACTATAAGAATATGAGTAATGGAAGAGCAGAGATCCTAAATACAAGCCCATGGCTTAAATAGGATCTCTGGTCAGATTTAATATAATATTTACAAAATGTTGATATTTAATAAATTTTATTATTATTATTATTATTATATTATTCCTATCCTATCCTACATCTATATATATATATTATATATAATAAAACTAAGTCGATAAAATGTGCGTGCCGATAGAACTTAAAAAGGAGTCCCGACACGATAAAGGGACTTATGTGGTGTGATAGCCCTTTATCCCTCCTCGAACAAGAAAGTTCCCGTTTTAATCTAAAGGGCATGTTTTTAAAGATATAAGGGACTTTCCGACCCTTCAACTTGGAAATTAAGTCCAGCGGCGCCATCTGTTATCGAATATTTGAACTTCGTTCAAGACAACTATGGAGACTATACACTCCAATAGTCATAGTGTATAGTCTCCATAGTTGTGAGCCATTGCAGCATGTGTAGTAGTGGCGCGAAATTTAAAATTCCAATTTCAATAAAATCTTAAATTTTATTTGTTACTATAATAAAGTTGTTAAATTTTGTGTATTTATACGTCTTTATTTAACGTATATTTTGGAGTTAAAGCGACATAATTTTAGTTATCCAAATTAGTTCTCAAAATATTTAAAAATTTAGGTTTTTAAATTTCGCGCCTTTACTACATACGCTACCGCTACATAAGCTAGAAAGTTCCCGTTTTAATCTAAAGGGCGTGTTTCTAAAGATATAAGGAACTTTCCAACCCTACAACTTGGAAATTAAGTATAGTGGCGCCATCTGTTATCGAATATTTGAACTTCATTCAGGACAACGATTGTTTGGGTTGCATTTCCAAAAGCGTTGCGAGCAATTGTAGCATGTGTAGTAGTGGCGCGAAATTTAAAATTCCAATTTCAATAAAGTCTTAAATTTAATTTGTTGCTATAATAAAGTTATTAAATTTTGTGTATTTATACGTCATTAGCTAACTTATATTTTGCAGTTAAAGCGACATAATTTTAGTTATCCAAATTAGTTCTCAAAACATTAAAAAATTTAGGTTTTTAAATTTCGCGCTTTTACTACAAACGCTACCGCTATAGAACCGGCGGAATTATGGCGGACGATAATGACCAGAATACTCTAGAAGGTGTGAGAGAGAAAATATTTTCAAATTTTCTCTTATATTCTAGAGCCTAGCTCTCTGAATATATAAGAGCCCGGTGTCGCTCACCAGAGTTAGTTTAATTTGAACAGCGAAACGAGCGATTTCAAAACGAAAAGAAGAGAAGTTATCTGTGAGCCTTTATTTAGAAGTATCACGTGTGAGTATTTTTAATAGTGTATTTAATTAACTCTCGATTTTGAAACGAAATAGAAAAAAGTTATTTGTGGGTTTTTATCGTGAAATTTCAAATGTGAGTATTTTTAATAGTATTTAATTAATTCTAATGGTTTTTTTTCTTTAAATTGTAATTTTCTTAACCTTCAAAAAGTCGCGCGGCGTTGAATTGATGCCTTCTATATACTTTTGGCCGTAAACAAAATATCGCTCGACCGCTTGAAGGTTAAATTTTTTTTTTTGTCTCAACATACCCCACGTTTCCGTTACAAAATAATTATCTATAAAATGTTTATTTAACTTATATTTTATAGAATACAATGCCCAGACGTAAGAGAGGAGGAGATTTGGCCAGTTCTGCAGCGAAACGGCGGAAACAAAAAGAATCTCGAAGAAATGAAACGGAAGAAGAGCACGAAGCACGTTTACAGAATCAACGGACCAGAATGAGTAACCTGAGAAGCAGAAGAAGCGAAGAAAGAACAGCAAATAAAAGTACTGAAGAGTCGAGAATTTTAAAAGATAATCTAACAAAGGAAGCATTCCACTACGAACCGACGAAAAAATATTACAATCATAAATACGTTGTTATTGGAAAAATGAATAACGTTTGCCAGTTTTGCCACGCAAAAAAATTCAGTAAAGAAACATTAGGTCTCTGTTGCATGAATGGAAAAATTCGATTACCACCAATTGAAGCACCTCCGCAGGAATTTCTGCATTACATGCTCGGGGAAACACTAGAATCAAAACACTTTCTTCAAAATATAAGATCATATAACTCCTGCTTTCAAATGACTTCTTTCGGTGCTTCGACTAACACTAATAGAAATGAATTTGAATATGTATTTTCAATTCAAGGGCAAATTTATCACAAAATAGCATCGTTACTGCCAATGCCTAACGAAGACCATAAATTTCTACAAGTATATTTCATCGGAAATGAAGAACAAGAAATTGATCAACGATGCACAAATTTTAATGGACTGAGACGCGAAATAATCCAAGATGTACAGAGGATCTTACACAAGTATAATCAACTGATTTATATATTCAAAACAACATTAGACCGCATAATTTCTGATGACTATAAAATTGTAATTCGAGCCGATAAAAGACTACGTGGAGAACACGAACGCAGATTTAATGCACCTCAGGTAGATGAAGTCGCCATTGTGGATAATGAAAATACAAGCCGTGACATAATTGTACATCGAAGAAGAAAAGGACTACAACGCATTGCAGAGACACACCGTTCATATGATGCTCTTCAATATCCGTTAATATTTCTGCACGGAGAGGACGGATACCATTTCAATATAAAACAAATTCATCCTGAAACAGGCATAGAAACATATATTTACAAGTATTGTAAATAATGAGAAAACGTTTTCAATAAACTTTTTTTTACGTCATAGTTTATTTTTTTATTTCGACTCTACCACGTCATCTCATATCAACTCCCGGGCGAAGCCGGGTTTTTTAGCTAGTAATATATAAATGTGGATGTAAGTTTGTTTGTTACGCTTTCACGCGATAACTACTCAATCGATCATCATGAAACTTTGTACACATATTCTTTGGGGTAATTTACATATATTTGCACCCGAAGGAAAACCTATAAAATAGTCTATAAAAATATCCTACATTAATCATTACGTAGTATAAAACAAAGTAACGTTCCGCTGTCTGTCCCCTTATATGTTTATATCTTAAAAACTACGTAACGGAGTTTGATGTGGTTTTTTTTAATAGTTAGAGGGTGTCAACGGGGTGGTTTTGATCATATATGATGTTGTAAAGAAAAAATGGTAATTTTCTCGATTTAGCACTTTAATTTCAAACGCTGGCTAAACCCCAAGTGATATATCAAAACAATATCCTACATTATTAGACACCAGAAGATCTACAAAAAAGTCAGCGAGGGCATATATCTATCTGTTAGGGATAACCCAAAATGACCATTTTTACTTTTCTACTTTTTACGAGAAATAATGGCTTATTTACGAAGTGATTTTAAACATTACAGCGTTAATTTTCATCCAATAAGTTAATATTTTCGAAGATATTGCAGTATTAATATAGCGGGACAGTAGTTAAAGCCGGTAAATAGCACAAATTGAACCTCATGATATCCAAAATTTACTCATTTATTACTTTTGGTGCGGAACAAAGTTCGCCGGGTCAGCTTATAAAATAGGTAGTCTTCTTCTTCGTTCTTATAATTAGGTAGTGTTATAAAATTGTTAAAGTCCAAAATTATTTATTTTTGGACTTTACCTTGTTATTTTACCTTGTGTTGTTGCATTTCAATAAGATATATTGTTAGTTTTTTAAACGTCATTGTTTGTTTCATTTCTATAGTAATGATCTTTGATACCTATTTAATGGATTAAAGCCATTAAATAGGTATCAAAGATCGATCGAGCGAAGCCGCGGGTAAAAGCTAGTAACTTTTATAAATTAAAATAAAAATACCCCAAAATACGATTAAATACTACAAATTTTAAATTCTAGTTAAAGTATTGAGCGATATGATGACAAAGAGAGAAACAACAACACAATATAACTTCACTCCTTTTCTACTCGAAGGTGTAGGCAGCGCCTGTTAAATCTCGTTTCGCGGCTATGTTTACATCCCAAATGGAATAGGTGGCGAACCTTTTGCCATACCGGGCACAAAGTTTTTAGTCATCGATAACTAAATACACAGAACTTCCGAAAACAATTTCAAAAAGTTATTGGTGTGAGCCAGAATTCGAACCCGCGACTTCTTGATTCAGAAGTGGGGTTCTCGACCACTGGACCAAACAATTTTAGCACAAAACAAACCAAAATTTTAGCAAGAAACAAACGTAAAAAAATGTACCTGCTAGCTGTCGCGGTCCGAGCTGTCCGAGTCGGATATCATCCGTAGTGTAACTAAATATTTCCCTATGAAATGAATACTTACATTTTGTATTTTGCGATATCTTTGGAATTAAATGTCCGAATTGAATCATTCAAAAAGTTCTAGAAAGTTATTGAATCTATCTTTTTATTAAAGTAATTTATTTTCAGGAGAGTTAATATCAAGGTACAAAATAAAGCATTTTTATAACGACATCAATTTAATTATTTTAATAAATTCAAAAAACACTTATTGTGAGATAACTACAATGGTTAGACATATGGCGTCGCGAACTTTTTTATAGACAAATTTATATTCTGTAAAAGTGTAGTACATTGTTTTGTTCTAGAATCAATAGTTTTCGTAGCGTTCACGATGTAAGAATTATTTTCGAGTCATTTTCTTACACCTTGGGTTACATTATTGGAGTTATAGTAAAGATCCCTAATTAATTTGTAAATATAATATAGCCTAAAGCCTTCCTCAATATATACCACTGAAAGAATTTTTGAAATCGGACCTGTGGTTTCTGAGATTAGCGCGTTCAAAAAACAAACTCTTCCGCTTTATAATATAAGTATAGATAGCAGCTTTCCACGCGGACAACGATACGATCCGCGAGGTAACGCCGCATGCGTCATGCGGTATTGGTGCCTCCTGGTGGCTCCATCGAATTATAAAACGTCGTCACGTCAAAATGGAAGTAGTCGGAAAATCTTTTTTTTTTTTATAATCAAGTTTTTTTATCATGATCCCAATACAACCCATGCATATCCAACACTATGTTTCGACTTCCCGCAAAGCACAAGACAACATGGATGCACCCATCTAAACACTGGCATCTAATTGATTACGCTATCGTACGGCAGAGAGACATCGGCCAGGTCAAGGTTACTCGTGTCAGGCGAGGTGCCCATTGTTGGACATATCACCGTTGTCACAAAGCTGCGACTGCACCTGCGTCGACTACAACGAAGATGTAAACTAAAACAGAAAATCAGATGGTCAGAAAGGATTTTGTCCAAACTTTGACCGGTGAACTGTTGTCGTTTAAGAAGACGGATGATGTTGGCACTGATTTGGGGGACGTTGTTATCACAAATTACGAACACCGCTTCATTGACTCTGGGCTCTAAAATGCGACGCAATGATGACTGGTTTGATGAGAAAGACAAGATCTTCAGCATTGCCCTAAGTAAACACAGACCTCTCTTGCAGCAGAATGTTCGCTACGTAAACTGCCTCAAAAACTCAAAGACAAGTGGTGGCGGCAAAAGGCTTGTCGTGTGCAGTGGCTTGCAGACACTAACCAGCTCGTGGAGTTCTATGGCGAGGTGCGTAAGTTAATCGGCACTTATATATAGGAATATAGGAAAGGTGCCTCTTAAGTCCTTAGAAGGTGACCTTAAAACTAGTAGGGACGGCGTACTAAAATGCTGGGCTCAGCACTTTGACATGTTGCTTAACGTAGATAGAGCAGTGGACCTCCACCCATTCTGCTTGGTTGCGCAACTTCCTGAGGCTGTCGAGCTGGACAGGCCCCTGTCACGAGATGAGGTTGTCACTGCTATCAGACAGCAACGAAGTAAGAGGGCGGTAGGCATTATACCGGGGAATTCTTTAAATACGGCGGTGAGGAACTGTACACTCGGATTTGGGAACTGTTTACTTGCATGTGGGCTGAAGAGCGTGTTCGACATGAGTTTACAGTGTCTCGCATTAATGCTCTATATAAGAACAAGGGTGATCGTAGTGATTGCAGTTCGTATCGAGGTATATCGCTGCTGTCAGCCCCGGAAAAGGCCTTTGCTAGAGTTTTACTAAATCGCCTGACACCTCTTGCCGAGAAATGTTTGCCTGAAACCCAGTTTGGCTTTCGACGAGACCGAGGCACTTGCGAAGCTATTTTCTCTGTCCGTCAACTCAAAGAAAAAAGCATAGAACAAGGTCGTCAGCTGTACCTTTGCTTTGTTGACTTGGAGAAAGCATTCGACAGTGTGCCTCGTGAGGCCGTATGGGTAGTACTAGCAAAACTAGGCTGTATGGAAAAGTTTGTCAGGCTTCTCAGACTCCTGCATGACGACATGCAATGCTGCGTCACTGTGGACGGCGAGCAGTCCAATTTCTTTCATGCTACGTGTGGAGTGAAACAAGGGTGTCTCATTGCGCTGTTTACCGTATACTTTGTAGTCATGGAAGTCTTGCGGACAATATCCGAAGAAGTGCGCATCCGCTTCCGAACAAATGGCAGCCTCTTTAACTTGGCTAGGCTCAGAGCCAGCACTAGGGTTTCGCATGCGGTCATCACGGAGATCATGTATGCCGATGACGTGTGTTTTTGCGGAAACTTCAGACGGCCTACAACAGCTAATGTCGGTTTTTCACCAGTCTTGTTGGTCACTTTGGCCTAAAGATAAGCGTGAAAAAGGTAGAGGTAATGTGCCTATATCTGGGGAGCACTATAACATCAAAGTTTGACCTTGATGCAGAAATCAACAGAGTTGGTGTTGCAGCGGCAGCATTCGGCAAACTGTACTCAAGATTCTTCCGCTCGCACGAATTCAGGCTGCCCACCAAAATTTCAGTATATATGGCTGTTGTTCTGCATAATATTTTATACGCGTCTGAAACGTGGTGCTTATATCGCCATCAATTACGCACATTAGACCGCTTCCACTTGAAAATCTTCGCAAAATTATGAACAACAAGTGTATATATCCCTGAAAAGAGTCTTACAATTTTATCACAGAATATACGTAGTATCTATGCAAATTTTATTGATTTTCAAATAACAGTTTCTCAAATAAACTGTCAAATTGACGTTATTATTTTAACGGAATGTTGACTTACACAAAGTAAGCCTTTGCCCCAGATACCGGATTATTTTGCGTACCAGAGTTCCAGACACCTTAATAAAAGTGATGGCATAGTAATTTACATTAAAAAATCTATTAATCATTCTGTCAATGAAGTTCCTGTCGAACATGCTTCTTGCCTGCAAATAAATATTAATAAAAACATTATATTAGGGCTATATCGTTCTCCAAGTAATAGAAATGCAGATTCTTTCATAAATTCCTTAAATTCTTATCTAGATACAATTAAAAATAGCAAAAATATTATTATAGCAGGAGATCTTAATATAAATATCAATCCATCAGATTCTGAGTTCACAAATGAACGTAACAATAGAATGAATTACCTAGATATGTTATCACATTATGGCATCTTACCTGGTCATACAATTCCTACTAGAGAAATGGCCTGTTTAGATCATTTCATGCTAAAAATTGATAAGAATAATGTTCCCGCGTCTATAGCAATTTTAAATACTTCGGTTACAGATCATTGTTCTGTTTTGTTAAACTTGAAAATGTATGTCCGCAACGAAAAATATTTAAGAAATAAAACCATAGTTGATTATGATAAAGCCTTATCTGTACTAGCTGCGGAAGATGTTTCAGGACTTTTACAATCTACTGACCCTGATTACATATCGGAAAATCTGATTAAAATAATAAAATATTCTTTAACGGCAAATACTAAATCAGTAACAATTCCTAAGAGTAAGCGTATAATTAAGCCGTGGATCACTCCTGGTATCCTAAGATGCATTAGAAACCGAAACAAATTGCAAAAATCCCTAAAGCTTGATCCCACAAATGAAACATTGAAACTGACTTACGGACGCTATAAAACTTATTGCTTTAATTTACTTAAAAAGTTGAAATATAACTATGAAAGGGATAAATTAACAAACGCAAAAACTAATAAATTACTATGGAATAATATAAAAGAGATTACAAACTTAAAAACACCACTTAACCAAAATAAGGAACTATTAAATAGTAAAGCAACAGATCGGGAATCTATAAATAATGTAAATGAACACTTTGGCAACATTGGGAAAAAATTAGCGGATTTAATTTTGGAAAAGAAATTAGAACAAGGCTACACTATAAAATCCAACCGCCGTTATCCATCATCATTCGTTTTACTGCGTGCAGACCGTGAAGAAGTAAGCAATGTTCTCATGAACCTTAAGACAAACAGTGCTCCTGGATGGGATGGTATCACCACTACATTTTTAAAGTTAGCTAATAATTTTGTTGCCCCCATTTTAACACACTTGACGAACCTATGCTTCAGCAAAGGTCTCTTCCCTACATGTCTGAAAAAATCTATCATTACTCCTCTATATAAGGCTGGTAAAAAAGAAGATGTTGATAACTATAGGCCGATTTCAATCTTAACAGTATTTTCTAAAATTATCGAAAAATTAATGAATACGCGCATATTAAACTATATTGAACATTTTAAGATCTTATCAAATTCACAGTTCGGTTTTAGACGTGGTAAATCAACAGAGGACGCAATTACGTCGTTGACATCAAAAATTTCTCATTGCCTTGACACTAATATAAAATGTATGAGTGTATTTATAGATTTAAAAAAGGCATTTGATACGGTCTCTATTCCTCTTTTATTACAAAAATTAGAATGCATCGGTACAGCCCCGGATCTAGGGGGGGGCAAGCCGGGGCCCATGCCCCGGGAGGCAAGTTCAGAGGGCGGCAAAATCCACATTTTACGGACTCCTAAATTACTTAACTTTGATGGAATAAATAACAGTACACGTAAAAAAAAATACTGACCAACAACGGTCTTTCTTTACCAATCAGGCTGTAATATTAGCAGTAAATCAATCTGGTAACATTGGATTCAGATCTACTTAACGCAATGGAAGATATTTCACAGCGTTCACGTGGCACAGGAGGTGGCCTATTAGCAAAGCGGTTATAGGATGTTGGCTTATATTTTCTGAGACCAAAAATGCAATTTCGTGCGTGCGGCAATGCTAATCCTCTGTGCGAAGAATAGACCAGCCCTCTGGTCTGAAGAGGCCCCCATCAGACTCTTTGCAAGATCTTTATAGAGTGCACGAGCACTCGGACCGCGTGTCCCCGGAGTCTCAACCCCAAACGGCTCAAAAATATAATCACTTACAAGTTTTCTATATTTGTGCCACTTGAGATTTTGTGCTGAAACAGCAGCATCACCGGCCATCTCTTGTTTTTTTTCACGCGAGGAAATACTTTATATACACTCCCCGCCTGGGGACGGCAGGGGATAGTGTGGGACTCCCAAAGCAGTAAACTGCAATCCGATTCTAGGGCTACCCACTACTAAAACCTCGCGGCGGCCTTCCTCCGGCGTGGGTCCAGGACAGTGCTTCAGCCCTCTGGGCCACCCTGCCGTCGCCCCCCTCTAACACGAGGGGAGCTCATCCTCGGGGAGCCTCCCAGGGCGGGGCGGCTCCAACCGCTCGCTGTAAAGAGGCGCGCGGCTGGCGCCGCCCCCGACGAACCTCTCCGGCCGCACCGGTGGTCATTCTTCCCAGGCCGCGACTTAGGCGCACCTGCGTGCGGTGCGCCCTCGCGGCCTGTCGGCGGCTGCGATCACTGAGCTCGCCGCCGCCGCCTTCGAGCGGGATCGGCTCTCTCCCGATCCCGCTCGGCGGCCTCCTTCTGGAGCATCACAGCTTCGCACCACAACCCTCCACTCCTCCTCAGCATTGACGCGATGAACACCGGCGGGGACAAGTCTTGCCCGATCCCGTCACCCCGAACTCGGTGCTCGGCCGCCCAGGCCGGGCAGTTCTCCAGCGTGTGCTGGGCCGAGTCCGGGTCAGTTGTGCAATGGTGGCATCTCGGCGTCTCTTCTCGTTTTATTCGCTCAGGTACTCACCGAAGCACCCGTGCCCGGTGAGTCTCTGAGTCAACCTGCCTGTGACCGTGCCCACTTTACGGAGCACCCAGGCCTCGAGATGGGGCAGGGCGGCACCGATGACGCGCTAAGGCGCGCAGCCCTGGAGGACCGGCGGACCCGCCGGAAGGCCGCCGGAAGGTGCCGCCCGCGCGTCCGGGTCCCCCCCTCCCCGGCCAGGATGATGAAGGGGGGGAACGTGCGAGGACCGTCGCCGCCTCGTATGAGATGGTACGGTTGCCCCGTACGATCCGGATGGCCATGATCCGTTCCAGGCTCCTCAGCAGAGCCCTGGAGCGGGAGGTCCCCGAGAGGTCTCGCGACCGAACGGGGGCCCCGTACAAGGCCACGGACCGCACGACGCCACCGTAGAGGCGGCGAACTCTCCTATCGTGCTTAAAAGGTGTCATAGCGCAAGACTGTCGACGCAAGTAGCGTCCCACACAAAAAGCATACCCATCTTGCTAGACAAAAGAGACAGATACACAGGGAGGACCTAAACGAAGGCATGTTGTGATACGGAAAGTCGTATTATCTAATAATGTTCTTAAATTGGGCGATGGCAGTCATTAATTAGCCTTTTGAGGTCAACTGACGTAGGCCTCCCCCATAGAGCAAAACAACTGCTGGTCCAGTGCAACTTGCATCCATTGGCCTGCCGCGGATTTTACAAGGTCGTCCGTCTACCTAGTGGGGATACGGCATACTACGTGTCGACCAGTTCCTGGTCGCCACTCGCGAACCTTTCTACTCCTGAGGTACTAGGGTTCATCGAGTGATGTGGCTGCCCATCACCACTTCAGCGTGCTAACCTTACGGGGTATGTCGGTCACGGCCAGATCTCTTGCATATCTCCGTATTGCGGATTTTATATCACAAAGAGATTCCTAGAATAGCCCGTTCCATAGCACGCTGAGCAACCTTGAGCTTCGTCATGAGGCCAACATTCAGAGATCACGTCTCTCGATGGCAGTGCCTTAAGCCAAACACGGCACTCCCATTCTCCCATAGCGAGCAAACGAGCACGCTCAGCAGCACCTGCAGAACTACTATTAAGCGATTCTTTTAAGATGGCGCAGAGCGAGTCGTCCCATTGTCTCTAGGAAAATGGGTTGATCAGTAAATTAGAGTGTGCATAGGCCACTTTCCAGGCATTTACTGCTTCGGTCTTGCTTATCACTTCATAATTACTCAGTGTATGGAGCAGATCTGGCTCGAAAATACGAGCGAGATTTAGCGCCGCCGTTAAATTTTGCAAGGAACACGCTTTTAAAAAGTAGTAAAAAGTTTATTTGGTGATTTCTATCTCTTACAACAGAGCTCTTAGCATGATTTGCAGTTTGCTTTTCCCAATATTTGTATTGCCCTGCGAATTTATGTATATTTATTTATATACTCTTGTAGTGGATATCTGATGCTGAAATGATACAGGTAAAAATAAATCTAAGAGGGCGGGGGCGGCATTTTACAGTTTGTGCCCCGCCTGAAAAAAAATGAAGATCCGGGGCTGCATCGGTATTAGAGATGCCTCCTTTTTATTACTTAAAAGTTATCTCACAAACAGAAAGCAACAGGTTAAGGTTGGTGATTTAATTAGCGATGAAATTGAAATTACGTTTGGTATACCACAAGGCAGTGTATTAGGGCCCACTTTATTCTTAATATATATAAACGACTTAGCTGACATAAAATTAAGAAGAGGTCATATCGTATCATACGCGGATGATACTGCGATTGTGTTTTGTGGGGACACGTGGGAAGAAGTAAAGGAGAACGCAGAGGAAGGATTAGCAAGAGTCCGCAAATGGCTGAACTCTAACCTCCTTACTCTTAACACGAACAAAACCAATTATATGTGCTTTGCATTGGTAAACAGATTTCAGCCTCAATCATTTCAAATCAAAATCCATGAATGTCATGACTCGAAAGACGTCTGTATCTGTCCGACTATTGAGAAAGTAGCAACCGTTAAATACTTGGGTGTAATGCTGGATCAACGCTTATGCTGGCATAGCCAAATAATGCTAGTTTCTAATAGAATTCGAAAACTAATTTGGGTTTTCAAAGTATTAAGGAATATAGCTTATAGTAAACTATTACAGAACATTTATAGAGCTTTGGTTCAATCGGTAATCGGTTACTGTATCACAGTATGGGGTGGGGCGGCAAAGACCGAGTTTCTAGTGGTTGAAAGAGCTCAAAGATCCCTCTTAAAAGTTATGAATTTTAAACATTATAGATTTGGCACTACAGAACTTTACACCACATTTCTAGGATTCTTAGTGTTAGGAAGTTGTACGTACTGCAAGTTGTTTTAAAAATGCAAAAATCGTATCCATATGATAGTAAATTAACTAGGAAGAGATTAAAACATAAAGTTGCTAAATCTGTTGCAATTAGAACTACCTTTGCCAGGCATCAATATTTTAAACTGAGCAGTTATATCTACAACCAAGTCAACAAAATTTTAAATATATTCCCAAAGTCTCTCTACGAATGCAAAAAAATAGTACAAACTTGGCTAATGGCATTGCGGTACGAGGAAGTTGAAGCGATATTGAATTTCATTGACTGATACTATACTAACATATAAACACGCGAATATGTTCATGCAAGCACAAACGAGCGCGCACACACACTCACTCTCATGCATTCTGTCACACACACACACAAGCGCAGGCACGCACGCGCACACACACACACATACACACACGCACACACACACACACACACACACACACGCACGCACGCGCACACACACACACACACACACACACACACACACACACACACACACACACGCACACGCACACACACACACACACACACACATCCGCGGCAGAGGTGGAAACTGCTACCGGACGCGTCTCCTCGTGTGGATAGGAGAATGCCCGTTTGTCCTCTTAACGGAGGGCACTGGGTAGGAGTGAAATAAAATAGCTCCCGTGAACGAAACACCCCAAATGAATGGTGTCAAGAAACCGTGCCTTGGAATTTGGCGTCGGGTAGAGACGTCGCTAACGGTTCCTCTGGGGTATCGGGTCAACCCCCAGAGTAAGGTCCTTCGGGGCCGGCCTTACTTCGGCAACCGGGGCTCTGCCGAAGTGGACTGAATATTTCCCTAGGTAATCGTGGGAACAGAATGGAAAACTCAAATAACAAAAACCTAAATGAAAATGAAAGAGTCAGTGAGCAAGAAGCACAACAAAAAGCCTTGGACGTAAGTGCCAACATGAAGAGGATGCAAGCCTGGGAACAAGTCGAAAAGCAAATCATTGAGCTTAGAGAATTCGTTCAACCTAGGGTAAACGTCCATAAAGAAATTAAAACTAGGGTAGCCAGTATTGGTAGTGCTTTCAAGCGACTAAAAATGCTAGAAGAAGTGCGACCCATACCCCAACTCCCAGTTTTATTGCCTCCAAAAGTAGTGAGTGCCCCAACAACACCTCGTACGCGGACAGTCACAGAGTCTACGACGACGATGACGGTAGACAGCGAAGCTGATGCTGAATCTGAAGCAGGCACTGGAGATAATCGCGAGACTCGTAAGGCCAAACGAAGACAACGCAAGTCACCAGAAGCCGAAAACAAAGCTGCGAAGAAAATAAAGGGAGTAGAACCCATCCCACTCGTTGAAAATGTAAGAACGACACCTGACAAGAAGGTTACAGATTGGCAGGAAGTTAAGTCCAAGAAAAACGAGAAAAGGCCACCAAAACAGTCACAGGAAGTAAAAGCTAAGAAAAAGCAACGAGTAGAGCAGCCGCCAAAGCTGCCTCAACAGAAGAAACCGAGAAAATCAGTGACAAGATCTAATGCACTGATCGTTCGCCCCAAAGAAAAGGACAGGTATGCGGAGATACTTAGTCGCGTTAAAAAAGACGTCCCCGACGACCAGGTTCGTTCGACTGTAGACAAGATACGCAGAACAGCCGCTGGGGACCTATTAATTATTCTTACTAAAGAGAATACAGATAAAGGTAAAACCCTGCAAAAAACGATCTCTAAATTGCTAGGAAATGACGCTGAAGTAATCAGCAAGGGGCCACAAGAAGAAATTGAAATTCGAGATCTTGACGATACGACGACAAAGCAAGACATCTTAGAAGAACTGAAAAAGGCGGCTGGAGAAGAAGCCGAAATAACATTGGACGCTATAAAACCGTTGCGCAAGGCGTATGGAGGTACCCAAACTACCTCGGTAATGCTGGCAGCGTCACTGGTGAATAAAGTACTGGGAGAAAATGGCAGGATTAGGATTGGCTGGGTCAACTGTCGGATAAGACTAGTGGAAAAACCAACCAAGTGTTTTAAGTGCTGGTTTTATGGACATCTTGCACATAAGTGTAAAAGCAATGTGGACAGGTCTAATCATTGTGCTAATTGCGGAGAAAATGGACACAAAGCCATCACATGTAAAAAAGAACCCCGCTGTGCTTTGTGCATCGAAAAAGGCAATACGCAGAACAGTGCTCACATTGCTGGCAGCAGCAGATGCCCAGTTTATAAGGAAGCACTAGTGAAGGTAAAAAAGAAACGAATATGAAGATACTACAAATAAATCTTAATCACTGCGAAGCTGCGCACGATTTACTATTGCAGTCCGTGCGAGAGATAAAACCAGATCTTACATTAATATCAGAGCCATACAAACATCTCAACATACAACCGTGGGTAACAGACAGCACTTCTAAAGCGGTAATATGGGCTAGTGGTAAATGCCCATTGCAGAGTGCTGATAGTTCCAATGCCGGATTTGTGGTTGCAAAAGTAGAAGGCATACATTTTTATAGCTGCTATGCTCCGCCAAGCCTTTCACTGGATGCCTTTGAAGACCTATTGGATCGACTGACCGAAGATGCAAAACAACATCCGTTAGTGGCAATCGCCGGAGACTTTAACTCCTGGGCGGTCGATTGGGGCAGTAAAGAGACTAATGCTCGAGGAGAGGCACTACTACAAGCCATACTCAGCCTAGATGTGGTGCTACTCAATAGCGGAAGTAAGCCTACCTTCATTCGAGGAGAAGCCAGCTCCATAATTGACCTAACCTTTGTTAGTAGTAGTCTTATTAAGGGTAAATACTCCTGGGAGGTAATGAGTACTTACACAGCTAGCGATCACTGTGCATTACTTTGGGAGGTATCTTGTAACCAAAGTACTAAAAGAATGCATAAAACTAACGCTGTTGGTTGGAAGATGGCTGCTTTTGACCCAAAAATTTTTTGGTGGCTCTCGATAGCCGAGAAATCAGTGATGAAAGTGCCGAAAAACAAGCACAACTTCTTATGACGAGAGTTACGGAAGCCTGTGACGCCACCATGCCACGAAAATGCGCCGCAAATCAGCCCCCCTCCATGTACTGGTGGAATGATAATATCTGTTCGCTTCGAAAACTGTGCCTAAGAACAAGAAGAGTATCACAACGAGGCAGAAACAATCCTAATTATGAAGAACTAGTTTCAGAGTATAAAAAGGCTCGTCAAAGACTGAACAAAGCCATTAAAGATAGCAAAAGGAAATGTTGGAACGAGTTGATTCAAGAAGTGGAAAACGATCCGTGGGGCAGGCCCTATAAGGTTGTCATGACTCAGCTAAAGAGTCAGCCAATGCAAACGCCCACATGCCCCACTCTTCTTGATAAAATTGTGACTGCTTTGTTTCCTCAGCAATCCGAAACGATCCGTCCCATGGAACAGTACGAAGAAGAAGAAATTCCTCCTATCACGGAAGAAGAACTGCTCGAAGCATGTGATAGAGTGGGCAATGCGAAATCTCCAGGTCTCGATGGAATACCAAATATTGCACTTAAAACCGCCATAAAAGATGCGCCTTCACTGTTTCTAGAAGTTTACAACAATAGTCTTAAACAGGGCTTATTTCCATCGAAGTGGAAGCAGCAGAGGTTGGTCCTCCTTCCGAAGGGAAAGAAGCCACCCGCAGAACCATCTTCTTACCGACCACTTTGCATGTTGGATACAGCTGGGAAAATACTGGAACGTATCATCCATAGACGGATCGAAAGAGCAGTTGAACCACTTCTCTCCAACAACCAATATGGTTTCCGAAAAGGTCGCTCAACCCTGGACGCAATCGAACTCGTCGTCAATACTGCCAAGAAAGCGATTGCAGGAACCAAATGGAAGGGAGGTGCGAAGAAGTATTGTTTAGTTGCAACACTAGACATCAAGAATGCTTTTAATTCTGCCAAATGGGACTGTATCATGGAAGCTCTCACAGAACTAAAAGTACCGACATATTTAAGAAGAATGGTGGCGAGCTACTTCACTGATAGGGTCCTGAAATATGACACAAAAACTGGTCCAAAACATTATAAGGTGACAGGAGGGGTACCCCAGGGCTCCGTCCTGGGTCCTCTCCTTTGGAATATCATGTACGATGGGCTACTTAAACTGAATCTGCCAGCAGAAGTTAAGCTCGTAGCATATGCCGACGACGTAGCAGTAGTGATAGTAGCAAAAACTCTAGAAGAGACAAAGTTCGTGTTCGACACTACCATTGAAAGCATCAGCCACTGGATGGACACTGTCGGACTGCAATTAGCAGAACATAAGACCGAGGCCGTACTGATCACTAGTAGGAAGCATGTAGAAACCATCACATTGCAAGTAGGAAAGCATGAAATCGAATCTCAGCCATCACTACGGTATTTGGGAGTAATGATTGATGCCCGCCTTAACTTCAAATGCCAAGCACAACACGTAGGTGCCAAAGCGTCAATAGTAAGAGGGACCTTATCGCGGCTGATGCCCAACATAGGGGGGCCTAAACAGAAACGGAGGGCGTTACTAGCGTCCGTGGTAACATCCGTTCTCACCTACGGGATACCGGTTTGGGCTGATGCACTTGATAGACAGGAAGCAAGAAGAAAAATAGCACCGGTATATCGACTGAGTGCCCTAAGAGTCGCGAGTGCTTTCCGCACAGTCTCGGAAGACGCAGTGTGCGTTATTGCTGGTATGCTACCTATTAAAATACTAGCTGAAGAACGGAAAGCCCTTTACTTCAGAAAAGGTACACTAAGCCCCGAAGAACTCAGGACAGAAGAAAGATGCAAAAGCATACGACGCTGGCAGCAAAATTGGGATACCTCTACCAAAGGCAGGTGGACGTATCGCCTTATTCCACAAGTGGATGGCTGGCTGAATCGTAATCACGGCGACGTAAATTATTATCTTACACAGATGATTTCAGGACATGGGTGTTTCCGAGCTTATCTGTATAGATTCCAGCACGATGTGTCTCCAGAGTGCCCGTCTTGCCCAGGAGCTAACGAAGACGCAGAGCATGTGTTTTTCACGTGTCCTCGATTTGACAGGATACGCAGGGTGTGGGAAGATGCCCTCGAGCAGAAAGTTCAGCCAGAGACCTTAGTAGATATTATGGTCTCCTCGGAAGCGGCCTGGTTGGCGACAAGCAGTTTTGCGACGGAAGTTCTGCAAGATCTACGACGTATGGAAAGAAAACGGGCTGAAATGAGAAAAAACAGCCTAAGGGAAGATAGCACATGAGAAGGAAGAGCTATAGCTAGAGCCTCCCCCCGCGAAGTAATGCCTAGCGGCGGTGCCGCGGGGGAAGAAGAGGTTGATGCCAGAGGAAGGTTTTAGTCGGTAGGGTAACTGAGTCCGACATACCCAGGCCAGGCCTGAGGATACGTAACTGTATTTTATCCAAACCTCTGGAGGAAAAAAAAAAAAAAAAAAAACACACACACACACACACAATATACACACAAATACACATCCTTGGTCCACGTGAATAGTCATATATATGATAAATATTAATAATAGTGAATATAGTAATAGTAAGTTCATTATAATAGGTTGGGGAAAAAGTATTTTCGTATTTTTGTATGAAAAGTCAAGACATTTTTTTCAAAGTTTATTTACATTTATTTACAATATATATGTACCGTTTTGTTGAATAACTTTCTGCCATTTTGTGGGCAGAGACATTATCCCGTTACTGTAGAAACATTGGGACTTCTGATCAAAAAAACGGGACAAATAGTTTTGGCAGTCCTCTCTTGAGGTCAACCTTACAGAACCTAAAGAATTCTGAAGAGACCGAAACAGGTGAAAATCTGAAGGCGCAAGGTCAGGGCTATATGGTGGATGCACTAGGACCTCCCAGTCGAACTCTCTTAATTTTTGCTGAGTGGCTAAAGATGTGTGTGGTCTAGCGTTATCGTGATGAAAGACCACACCCTTCCTGTTGATCAATTTCGGCCGTTTTCTCTCGACTGCTTCCTTTAATCTCATCAGTTGCTGGCAGTAAAGATGAGAATCGATGGTTTTGCCGGACGGTAAAAGCTCATAATGAACAATGCCCTTCCAATCCCACCATACACACAGCATCACCTTATTTCGTGTTAGGCCAGGTTTGGCCACAGTCTGTGAAGCCTGGCCAACTTTCGACCACGACCTTTTTCGCACGTTCTTGTCGTACGTGATCCACTTTTCATCGCCAGTTATCAATCTCTTCAAAAACGGCTCGGTTTCATTACGTCTCAATAATGAATCGCAAATGAGTACACGGTTCATTAAGTTTCTTTGAGTGAGCTCGTGTGGCACCCAAATATCGAGCTTTTTTGTATAACCAGCTTTCTTCAAATGGGTCAAAACTGTTTTGTGGTCAATTCCCAGTTCTTCAGCTACATCGTAACTACTAATATGCCGATCTTGCTCCACTCTTTCAAAAATGGCGTCCATTTTATTCGTAACAGGGCGACCAGAGCGAGGTGCATCTTTAACATCAAAATTTCCGGACTGAAAACGTTTGAACCAAATTTGTGCTACTCTTACTGACACTGCATCAGGTCCATAAACATCACAAATTTTTTTCACTGCCTGAGTTGCATTTTTGCCTTTTTTATAATAAAATTTTAAAATGTATTGAATTTCTTCATTAGATTCACTCATTTTTACGGAGAGAAAAACAAATGAAAAATAGCGGGAAACAACTTTTTTTTATTTTTTTCTTTTCTTTATAATGTAACCTTTTTAATGTTACCAAAACCAGCCAGACACAAATAGTACAGTCAAAGAAATTTTATAATAAGTTTATACCTACGTTATGCGAAAAGACTTTTTCCCCGACCTAATATTAAATTATAGAAAATATATATATATTAATAAAAAAAAAAAAATGTTCTAAAAAATAAATAAATGTTAACTTGGACCATACAACAATCTAAGAAATTAACTAGTAGGCATATTGTTTTGTAGTGTTTGCTACCTGGTATAAATTTATTGTCTACCTACTATTTATGTTTTTGGTTGTACCCTCAATCTTCATTTTTGAAAATGAGAGGTTTAATAATTAATTAATTGCATTATGGATTTATTTATTTAATATTGTTACGAAAATGTTTTATTGTACTTATGTATTCATATGCTAAGGAAGAGCGGGGTCTACTTGGCACAGGTATTTAATACCTAAAAGGTAGCCCCAACCCGGATTATGTTAAACTTTGTTTTTATGAATAAATAAATTATTATATTATTATATATCATGTATGAAACACTGAGGTCTTACGACGAGCCAACGTTGACAGTATCGAAGCATGCTTAATGCGACGTCAGCTTCGTTGGTGCGGGCATATATCACGAATGGGGGAGGAGAGAGTGGCGAAGTGCATCTTGTACTCAGAACTCGAGAAGGGCAAGCGAAATCGCGGGGGTCAAGGTCTCCGATACAAAGATGTCATAAAAGGTCACATGATGGCATGTGACATCGAGCCCACTAAATGGGAGGCCCTGGCAGCAGAACGAACAAAATCGCGCGGCTGTGTGGAAAGTCAAGTACGTAGCTTCGAAAGCCTAAAGATGGCCTCAACGCTAAACGTGATCAGATGAAAGCCCGTTTTTTTTTTACCCGCGTCCATTAATTACAATTATGTGAACAGAAAACTCACGTGTCAACATTGTGGACGTGAGATTGTCACCATTGCACCAGCGACAACATGATTAGAAGACGAACGTAGTCGCCATGACCGAAAACAGTCGGAATGGGGTAGTAGTTATAATCATAAATTCAATTATTTTTATTTATGGTGGTGGTGCAGTGGTCGGGCATCCCGTCAAGAAGCATCTCTGTCAAGAAGTGGCGGGTTCTAATACTGGCTGTGACCAATGACTTTTCAAATTAGTTTCGGAAGTTATGTGTGATAATTATCGATGACTGAAAACTTTGCGCTAGGTATTGCAATACGTTCCACTGCCTATTCCATTTGGGACGTACACATAACGGCGAGACGAGGCTTAAAAGCCGCTGCCTACATCTACGGGTAGAAAAAGGCGTAAAGTCATGTTAAGTTATTTTATTGATCTTCAGTCCATATTTACATTTTTTTTAACAATTTATTATAGCTAGTACATGTGAGTTTTCCAATACTTAATGATAAAATCAACTCCACGTTCACCTATCATAATGGATGGTGCCACAGTATTACCCGACGTTACGCGAGGCATTATACTAGCGTCTATGACCCTCAGATTAGATATACCGTACACTCTCAATTGTGGATCCACGACAGCAGATTTGTCCCATTTAGGCCCCATTTTACAAGAACCCCCATAATGATATGTAGATGACGTGTATGCATAAGCCATACAAGTATAATATTCGTCAGAATCGTATTCATACTTGGTACATGGCTCTAACGGAGTCTCCACAAAATAAGCACCACGAGATTTAAAAGCTTTAGTGTCTTTTAACTTCATCAAGTATCGAAATCCTTTTATTAGTCGTACCAAATCTGATGGTTCTTTTAGATAGTTCGGATAAATTAATGGATCACTGTAAGGATTCGATGTATTAAGTAGAAGCCTACCTCTACTTTCGGGAAGTAAATACATGGCTCTCATCAACAAACCGTCATAGAAACTTGTTGGGAATATAGGAAATTTATCGCCCTCACTAATATTACGAATATATTCATCCAAATACAAATTCCCAATATGCACTTCAATGTCCGGTGAAGGCAGATTAGGATCGGTTTTATAGAAAGCCAAAGCGTTGACTGGACCATTGCCGGAAAGAGGTCCATGTTTTATTTTCATAGATTTAAAATCAGCAATCTGTTGTAATATGTCCTCGTGATCGGTCATAGTCGATGATTTATTCAACGCTACGGTAATACCGTTGAAAGTTACGTGATCATGTAAATTTTCACCAACAGCTAAATCTTGTATGACTCTTATATTCAATTGTTCTAGATGCTCTTTAGGACCTACACCTGATAACATTAATATCTTTGGTGAATTAATTGCTCCTGCGCTTATAATAACATCTTTTTTAGCTAAGGCCGTGTAAATAGTTCCATTTGTTTTATATTTTACTCCATAAGCAACTTTGTTGTCGTTAATTAAAATTTTAAAAACTTCAGATTTGACTTTGACTATTAAATTTTTCCTTTTGTCTCTAATCGGTTCGATAAAAGCATCGTTTGTTGATACTCTCTGACCATTTTTTGCAATTGCTTGAGCGTTCATTGTCGATGTTGGTTCTTCGCCATTAAAATCAGCTATAGGTAAGCCTATTTCGTTAAAGGCTTCAATGATCATTTTGGACGGATCATCTTCGTAAGGAAATATAGAAACTGGTTGCTCTCCACCAATACCGTGATACCCGCTGTCTACTTCTTTGATATTTAGATTATTCTCAGATTCCTTGAAGAATGGCAGTACCTGTAATCGTTAACCTATATTGAAACCACATACATCTGCATAACGCCCTCCATGTATATTAAGGTCCAAGAATGTTTATATTCATAGGTCTTCACAGACACTTAAAATAATCAACAAATAAACTTAATATTTTTATTAACACAGCTAGCGTTGGAGGAAAATGCCTCCGTGGAACAAGAAAACACGGACGCAATCGCCGCGAGTGTAGGGGCTATCCAAGAGAAGAACTGGGCAAGAAAGTTATATGCCGCATACTCTTTTCAAACAAAGTATAATTTATTAAAATATCGCTACTGTAAAAAAATCGATAAGCACGTGCATGAAAGGTGTGGCAGCCAGAATATTAGACCATTAATAACAACCCATACGGTGCTTATGATACAACTAAAATTAATGATCTGGTTAAATAAAATGTACATCCTCACATCATCGTAACTCCAGCCAGGGTTACCAGCTGCCGCCCAACCATCGTAATCATACTTGTTACCTCTCACGTAGACCATTGAGTTGACAGAGCTCGAACCACCCATGACATTTCCCCTAAAAATTTAAAATTGCTCTATGAAAAAAAAATCTATCACTTTTGTTACTGTAATTTTTAAATTTTTTATATGATTTTAAATGTTATTAATACTACTTTTAATTTAATCTTCTGAAAATTAAACATTTGCTGAATTCCGAAACTCTACTACTATAAAATTTATGAAGTCGCATTACAATCAGGTATAAAAAATGAAGCAAGGATAATACTTAATACCCTGCCCAACTGCATGTTCCTCCAGGTCTTGCTTGACAAGTTCTGCCATCAGGTTCTGTTTTATAACGCCGATTTATGTTAGACCCGAGCAGAACGGTGGATAATCCAGGAACGAGGGTGATTTCGGGCTGCTCCATGCCGGCTTCTAATAGTAGCACCTGGAAGGAGATCTTAGACTATATCTCCACAGAGTTGAAGTAAGCTTTCGAGCTAGTTGGAATTAGAGGAACGGAACCAAAACATTTTCTTTAGATAAATAGTCATAAAACATTGACAGTTTGGTTGATTATTTAGTTGGTCCCATGACCATTGCCATACGTCGAGCATATTGTTGTCAGTTATCCATACTTATCACATAACTACCAAATCTCAATCCTTCTTGATTCAGAAGCAGAGTACCCAACTTCCAGACCACCGAGATGATGTCCTTTTGTAATAGTAATTTTAATAAATTTTCGATAACATCATACCTTCCAATTCTTATTCTCAGTCAGTCTGTTAGCCACGACACAGCCTGCAGCTCCAGCACCTACCACTATGAAGTCGTACATTTCGTTCTTCAACTCTTTCGGATAATCTTCTATACACTTAACTATACCATGTTTCTCTTCGTCTCTTTTTATCTGCTTTTGTGTTCTTCTGTCCTTAGAGCCTCCATATAACCTCACTAGTAAGTTCAAGTATACATGACCAAAAGATGAGCAAGCAGTGAGATACGAATTAGGTAGACACTCTTCTGTTAGATTTATGGGTTGCCATTGTTCCATATTTATGTGATTTTGCTACACCTCCTGGGGAATTATTTTAGTATGACTAAAATGATTTTTTCAAAAACAGCTAACAGCTTGACTATCGTCATATTCAAGAATATTCTAGAGGTACATATTACTTTTAAATACAAATGATTTATGAAGAAAGAAATCTAGTTTATAAACGTTTTTATGTACGCATAGCACGGTAGCACATTGCTAAAATATATATAAATTATATTTGCAATTGATATTGGGGTAGGCTACATAATATACCATCAGGGATTACTGGATTAGAGAGTAAAACGAATGAACTGCAGCATTCTTAAAAGTATATTTCGAACTGTTTGATGTAAAGTAGGTTTATGCAACAAATAAACTTTTGTGTAAATAATATTAATTATTTAGACAACGTTACATAAATATATGTTTTTTTTTTTTTTTTTTTTTTTTTTATGGAAAAAAGGGGCAAACGAGCGAGCGGGTCACCTGGTGGAAAGCGATCACCGCCGCCCATGGACATCCGCAACACCAGGGGCGTCGCATCAGCGTTGCCGGCCTTTAAGATAGGAATACGCTCGTTTCTTGAAGGTACCAAGGTCGTAGCGGTCCGGGAATACCGTTGCCGGCAGCTGGTTCCATATAGGAGCAGTGCGTGGCAGGAAGTGACGGCTGAATCGCACTGTCGTAGATCGCCAACTATTCAGCCGATGTGGATGGAGACACTGGCGAGTCGGGCGATTGCGAAAGTCAGCAGGCGGTATAAGTCCGAACAATTCCTCAGAGCACTCCCCGTGGTATAAGCGGTACATGATGCATAGAGATGCAACATCTCTCCGCAATGCCAACGGATCAAGCCGATCGGAAAGAGCTTGGTTGTCGACAAGCCGAACCGCGCGTCGTTGAATGCGGTCAAATGGAGAAAGCTGGTAGTGGGGTGCCCCCGCCCAAAGATGAGAACAGTATTCCACGTGAGGCCGGACCTGCGCTTTATACAGTTGCAAGCGATGACCTGACGTGAAATACCGTCCCGCTCTATTGAGTACACCAAGCTTTTTGGAGGCCAATTTGGCCTTGCCCTCCAGATGACCGCGAAATTGGACGTCACTCGACAAGTCGACACCAAGAATTCCGATATTGGCTGAGACGGCTAAGGGAGTGCTCTCAAAGCAGGGAGCTACGACAAATGGTGTCTTTTTTGCGGTAAACGCGCAAACCTGTGTCTTCTTAGGGTTGAATTGGACTAAGTTTAGTCGGCCCCAGTCCGAAACCTGACTAAGCAGAGTTTCGATTTCAGACACAAGTTTGTTCCGGTACTCATCGACGTTTTCCCGAGAAATCCGCGGGTGGCCGGTATATAGGGCATCCCCCGTACTGTCATCCGCATAGCAATGAAGACTGCTGTACTGCAGCATGTCATTCACATGCAGAAGAAACAGCGTAGGGGATAGCACACAGCCCTGGGGGACTCCAGCATTCACAGGTTTTAAGTCGGAGCATGACCCGTCGACAACGACCTTAATGCTCCGATCCATGAGAAAACTGGAGACCCAATCGCATAATTTCTCGGGAAGCCCATAACATGGAAGCTTCGAGAGAAGTGCTTTGTGCCAAACCCGATCGAAGGCCTTCGCCACGTCCAAACTAACGGCCAGCGCCTCTCCTTTACTCTCAACCGCTTCCGCCCACCGCTGGGTTAAGTAGGCTAAAAGATCACCAGCTGAGCGACCTTGACGGAATCCGTACTGACGGTCGCTAATCAACTGGTGCTCTTCTAGATAGCTAAGGAGCTGGCGGTTGATCAGTGTTTCCATAGTTTTGGAGAATAGGGAGGTAATGGCGATGGGTCTATAGTGGGACGGATCTGAGCGATCACCTTTTTTAGGGATCGGGTGGACTAAAGCTACCTTCCATGATGCTGGTACAGCGCCGAGAGAGTAGGAGTACCGAAAGAGACGCGTTAGAACCGGTGCCAACTCTGGAGCACACATCTTCAACACGATTGCTGGGATTCCGTCAGGCCCACTCGACTTGTGGACGTGATATGTGATAGTTTAGGTTAAAATATCAATACATACTTGGATTTTTCCAACGTTTTTCTTTTTCAAACGTCACCTCAGTTAGCGTCGTGTTTCTCGAATGAAACCTTGAAACAATGTTTTGTCGTTGATTAAAATTTACATTTGTTTTATTGCAAACATTGAAATAAATACAACAAGTGAATTAGCATAAGATATTACATTCGTATCGGTTTTATTACAGCTATCAACATTTTGGTGCGTCCTCAATTACTTGAAGTTATAACTATCTACTACGATTGTGTGCATTCAAATTTTATGTTCTGAATATAAGTATATACACTAAACTATCAGGAAAAAACTGATAAGTCGTTAACAAAATTATTCATTAGTTTTTAGCACGAAAATAGCAATGAGCGCAATTTCTCTATCTTTCCTATCATCGCTTTGCGTTTTTTCGCGAACCAAAATATTCGTATAAATAAGCTGTGAAATCTTTCTAAAAACCCTGGTTACTCAAATTTTTTATCAATCGTCAAATAGTGAGCCTCACCATTTTCCACCAAATTTAACTATAGTACCGGTTTGGATTTGTCCTTATCATCAGTATTCCATAACGTATTCAGTAACGTTATTTGAAAAAAAGTATGTTTAACGAATTGTGTTAATAAAACCTTCTGTCTGATAAGGAAGACGATAGGTAGGTATAAACGAAAACGAGTGATACCTCAATATTGGCGAAGTTAGTGTCGACATCCAATACATATTGTAATAACGTAAAATAAAATGACTACAGGTGAATTTGTCACTAGACACAATTTAATGTGCGATTAAATTAATTTTATTTATTTATTTATCATTACAAAAATAATTATTTATGTAATTATAATATATATGTATATAATGTAATTTTTTTATGTATTTAATATATATATATATATCTATATGTGTATTTTTCTGTATATGTGTATGTGTATTTTTATGTATATGTGTATTGTATTTTTATTTTATTATTATTATTTCTTGTATCAATACGTATGTTAATGTCGTATCGTACATATGTAGTTTAAGAATCTATTTATGTAAGTCTATGTATGTGTATTTAATTTAAATATGTATTGAGGATATGTTTATTGTTGTTATATATATTTTTGTTTAAGTCGCCGACAACCATTTATGTACTTTCTTTCTTTCCATGAAATGGTTGTCCGGAAGAAATTGCCTTGAGCGATAGGACCGCCAATTGTATAAATTTGTGTTGTTTATGATTCGATTGTTAATATCACCATTTTAAGTACAATAAAGAGTATTCTATTCTATTCTATTCTATAAACAAAACATTATATAGAAGTAAATATTATTTATTAATAATGTATTGTTGAAACATTAATATTAGCCATAAAATCAACTAGATGTAGCCTACGCCCCCACTAAAAGTTATGTGGTAAGTAGGTATAAGATAAGATACCGTAACCGCATAATATATAGTAGGAATAATCAGCAGACAATGAATTTTGGACTGAATGAAATTACCTTAGGCATGAGGAAAGAGTTTGGGTCCGATTGATGTAAACAAAAAGAAATGGAAAAGAGAAAACTAGTGGTGGGACGAGGCGATGTTCGCTAATGTTAATTAATTATCAAAGCAAAGAGAAACAATGCAACAGATATTCGGCAAAAGGAAGCAGAAACCACCAATTCATTGAATCAGGGAGGCCATCGTACACCACGAGGTGCCTCCCTACCTAAGGTCATAGGGGCCTACCTGCAGGAGAGACGGGTGGATTATGTCGCAGACAAAGAAAGAGACTACGTGCGGGGCTTCGCAGGGGTACGTACAGACCCCCCTGCTGTGGACCTTCGCCTACGATCCGGTCTTCCGCACCAGTCTGCTACGTAGCGTGAGCGAGCCTTGTGGTGGTCACCACGGAGCCCGACTTTGACTTCTCAGGTTCGCCGAGTTTGGGGTGGTAATCCTCAGGGAGCCGAGGCTCCTTCGTAATCGAGGGAAGCGATGGAAGGGTCCAGAGGCGGCCACCCTCGCGCCAGAAGAACGCCGCCGCATTAAATTGCTTTGGGAGTCCCACACTACCCTCTGCCATCCCCAGGCGGAGGGGGTGCATAAAGAATTTCCTCGGGTTAGAAGAAAAAAAAGATCTGTATGTACTATGTATGCCTTTAAGACCCTAGAATGAATGGAAGGGATTGACTTCATTCTTCCATAACTGGGGTTTCATAAGCATAACATCACACGACGATTAATTTAACGTCTAACTAAACTGTCGATCATTCACTATAATTTAAATATTTTCACCGAAGTTACTGTGTAACAGATGGCGTTAAATTCTAAACCATACCCAACTTAACTTGTTTTTAACCACGCCTAATAGATGGCAACACAATCTTGTTACGAAGTCATGTCGCTCAAGATCATGCTACTTTGGTAGCTTTATAATAGATGGGGCTTAAGTATTTTGTTGTCGCCGTGAGTATTGCGCAATATTTTTTATAGTGCAATAATTTTGACAATCCATTCCAAATTAAATGCGCAATTTTGTCTGTGTAACAATAAGGTGTCTAATGATAAAACTTAGGTAGCCATCCCGCAATTGTTTTTAAAAATCCTTATCCATTCATACGGTGTGTTTATCTTGCATGATACATCGAGGTTTTGTTCTTCATTATTTTACATACATGCATACCCTACGAAGTATTGATGTGAAAGCTATTGCCCAATATTTACCGTTAAACTTAAATCAAATATAAGGGTAAGTTGTTCACATCATAGGGTTGCAACGATATATCGATAAGTTGCACAATATCGACTCCTGAAGATATCGTTTTTAACCATGAGCCAGTATTAAAAATTAAATTTTTAATATATCTCTATGGCACAAAAAATATCGATTTAACAATATCTTTAGAGAGCTAGCATCCCTGCATAAACAAAAATGCTGCATTCAGTGTTCGTTCAAGCTTCATTCAACAATTGCACAATTTTTTAATACTTTGATTACATGTTTCATAATATTGTGCAATATAATTATTAGGGTACGGAACACCCTATAACAGTTGTCTAACCCGTAATAGCAGTTACGCTTGGTACTATTTGCTTTTCAGAGGCAAAATCTGCTATTCCTTTGGGATAGATTTTTGAATTGGCGGACAACAAAATTGAGTAAGTAATCCTATTTTAAATAAACATTTTCATTATTTTATCGTCACAGATTTGTGTATCAAGTCTTGGTACTTGGTACCAAATCAACTGGGCTTGGTATTATTGAGTAGTAGAAATAAAAGTTTTCAATTAACAATAGGTACATAATATTTATTAGATTTCATTATACAATTTAACTTATCAATATTACAAAAGTATAAAATCATTATTAGCTCCCATCGAAAAACTTCATTCATTAATAGTATTATTGACATTTTCCCCAAAATACAAAATCTACAGCTGAACAGCTCGTACCTACAAAATGTCAATTGAGACAAATCGTCAAAATGGCTTTTACCATGATATAATTACAAATTTTGCTAGAATTTCAAAATTTTAATCCTTCTACATTATTGGTAGATTTAAAACTTTTATTAATTTGTAAAGTAGATAATACAATTCATATCCAACAAAATCACTCGGCAATTAACAGATTATGCCTAAATACGCGATTATTGTACATAAAACATGGCGTTAAGCCGAAGCCGCAATCAAAACCGTACTGGCTAAAGGGACCCAACAATGGTCATTTTTTTTTTAATTCCAAGAACATGTAGTATTCGACCTATTCACTTCTCGGGGAGCTTAACAACTGGTGTTTGAGAACATCCCCAGTTCATTTCACAATACTCGATCAAATCTCTCTCTGCGTCTGTCAATGTTGACAGATCAAACTCTTGACTGTCACTAAACGGGTCTGTATATGGATAATGGACCAGGATGCAACTGTAGTCCATAGAAGACCCGCAACAGCCTAGTATTTTCCTTAACTTTGACTCCGAGTCGACCTGTGTACAAAAAGAGAATTCACATAAATAAATTGATTACTTTCAATAAAACCCATCAATACTAAAGGAAAGATATAGTGCAATTTGAAAACCATAACTGTTCATTATTAAGTCCATGTATAATATAGAAGACCGTAAATAAAACGCGGTTTATCGCATATGGTTTGTATATGAACATAAGGAAAACGCTTTAATTAATGTTGCATGTTTTTGATTGAATGAATGAAAAACATGAATTTGCATTTTTGATGTTGCACAATATTTCGTGAAATACTTCGACAAACACGTTTTTTAATAAGTAACAGTAATTTAATAAGTACAGTTATGTTGATGTACGCTTTGCAAACAACTATTAATCAAGGAAAGTGTTCTAACTATGAAATGGGGATCCCATGGGATATAATTTTTAATAACTGAGTTACATTAGCGCGAAGGATCAGTTATATTTAAAAAGTAACAATATAGATGAATAACAAGTAGCGCAAAGAAATAAAGTATAATGATTGAAGTATTTACCTTGATGATATAGATATCATTTTCAGCACAGAAGGCTTGGAGTAACACCTCCTGCATGTGAGTGGCGCTGTCTCCAGGACGGGCTTCTGTAGTTAAACAGAAGAGGGCCCGGTTGCTGTTCTCGGACAGGTATTGAATGGCTGGGAGAAGACCGACAGTTAGTCGATTCTCCACACAGGCCCTTCGGAGCACAGCTCTGATGCAGGCGCTTATCGGGCTGCAAAGAACGAATTCATTTGTTAGTAGTGAACTAAAAACTGTTTGAAAGTTTGTAATGGCTAGAACCAGTCTGCGTAAGAATTTCTTCAATATTTGTGCTAGATTAAATTTTACATTAATCAAGTTAATTAACATCAATCAAATTATTGAATACCAAAAATATTAAGTTTCCTATTATATGCTGTTTATATTATTCGACTGACAAAGAACAGAAAGATTATTTAAAATAATAAAGCAAACATCTATTAATAACTACCTTTTGCCCGCCATCGTACTGAACGTTTCAGCTTTAACAGGAACAACTGATTCTTTGTACATCTTGTTGGACAGAGTAATGCTTTTCAATCCCAAATCACAAATTGTAGACACTGTAACTTTACTTCTTGAAGTAATTGTCACAAACACTTCACTGCAGTTCTTGAACTTTGTTGCGCAATCCACGTGCTGAATCAAAACTATTGAACTAATCTCTCAACTTTATGTCACAATAATTTCACAACTTCACTAGAAACAAGTAGCGTGCGGTCACATCCAATGCTTTTAACGAAATGTGGCGCCGTGACGTAAAGTCGAACTTTTATATCAGGTCACACGCATGCGTTGGGGTGTGTCAGTGTGCGTGCAGCACTCCAGCAGTGCAGACGGGGGTTCTCCGAAACGCGCCTTTTATTTAAGTTTGTGTGCGTGAACGTAATAGAGTGGCCGTGTACATATACGCCAGTATTTACATCGGTAAGTAAAGGTGTGCGTTGGACAATACTCTGTGCAATGCTTGACTGGTCGCAACGTGTTCTTGATATAACCAATTCTGTTTGAGCCGCTCCTCCCTGCACGATACAGTGGAATTTGGGCGCCAAAGGGGATTGTAACTGATAAATTGAGATTTCAATATCTTTGACCAAATCTAAGCTGTTGCGTTTTACCCGTGGCATTCGGAATTCCCACCGGCTTGGGTTTTATATGTTACTGGAAATGCTTGAATTCCGCTTGCTTAAGTCGGAATAATCGGGTCTTACGGATACTGAATTTCAGTTTGTAGGTTAGAGATTGATATGATTAATAACGGCCATGGGCGAATGTGCCAAAAGATAACTGGGCCATGTTATCTTATCTGAATACCTACTTGGAATTGTAATGTATCTATCGCTTCAATTTATGATTACTCGTGTCTATTATACATACATACCCAATGATATTTTTAAGCGCCGTGAAAGTTAGCAACCGGTATTAAATTTGTTCTAATGCAGAATCAAATATCTCGAATCAAACATAATATGACATAACCACAACATTTTCTACCGTTGTTGCCCAAAAAAGTAGGTAGGTGGCGAACCTATTGCCATACCGGGCACAATGTTTCCAGTCATTGTTATCAATCACACATAACTGTGGTGCTCGACCACTGGACCACCAAGACTGTCGACCGAGAATCGTAGGTCATAAAATACTAAATCTAATCTAATTAAAAATTATTGACATCTAAGGACACTTCAAATTGTCAAAATAAAATAAATTCGGATCCGTATAATGCCGGCCATACACGCTACGGTCTACCGGAAAGGTCCACCTGTGCAGGTATGCCTGCGCAGGTCACTCGAAAAAATCGATTTTCGATCTTGCGCCGGTTGCCTGCGCAGGTTCAAAAAAACTGCACAGGTCTATTCCCACACACATTCCGGTCTACCTGCGCAGGCATATCTGCACAGGTGGACCTTTCCGGTAGACCGTAGCGTGTATGGCCGGCATAAGGAAAAACTTCCATTGAAAAAGAAAAAGCATTTGCATGCGACACGAACCAGAATTGACCAGACTCAAAGTGTAAAGAAGCAATCATGAGAAAAAATAACCAAAAAACTGATATCACAATTCAATATCATTACACAGTATAAAATAAATTCACTTTCCGCTGTAAATAAAGTCACTTTCCGCTATATGCTTAGTTTAGATCTTTGAAACTACGCAACGGATTTTGATGCAGTTTTTTTAATAGATACAGGGTGTCAACGGGGTGCTTTTTACCTATAATTCATGTATATAGTGAAGTAAATTATGTGATGAATGCAAAATTTACCTACTTATTTATTACTGATGCGAAACAAAGTTCGCCGGGTCAACTAGTCAACTATAAAATCTTGTTACATTTCCATAAATAAATCATATCAACAACTAGATTCGCCTTCACAAAAAATCCTGCCCTCTCTCATCACAATAAGGCATCGTCGAAATAAATATTAATTAAATTTTAAAACAAATAAAATAACCCATACTTCTGCTATAATATCTTTCAAATGGTGAAAGAATTACTCTTATAAGTTCGTTACTTTCAGTGTAAGTAAATAGTTAGTTAAATAGTTGTAGTGATTGCACATAAAACCTTTAACCCATAAACAATCACTTAAAAATAATAAACTTTAAATAAAAAATAGTTTTAAAAATCATTTTCGGTGGTCCAGTTGTCGCGTACACGGCTTCTGATCCAGAGGTCCTGGTTCGAATCCTCCTGACAGTGGCTCACACCAATGACTTCGAAATTGTTTTCGGAAGTTAAGTATGATAAATATCGATGACTGAAAACTTTGTGCCCGGTATGGCAATAGGTTCGCCACTATTCCATTTAGGACGTAAACATAACGGCGAGACGAGTCTTAACAGCCACTGCCTACACTTTCGAGTAACAAAGGCGTGAAGTTATGTTATGATAATCAGACTTAAGTACATAACTTTATTAGAAAGATATACATAATATTAGGGAGTTAGTAGGAGATTTTCCAATATACCTACCTAAGGTATATTGGAAAATCTTGAAAAATTTAATGTAGGTATATTTTAATTATTTATTTATGTACTGCAATACAATTTACTATTGCAGACTAGTACCTCAAGTTTTTAACTATTGTTTGCTAGATACCTCAATATTTTCTTCTGTCAAATAGATGACGCGACGTAAAAAGCGTTAATTCTGCAAAAAAATACGGTATTATCTATTTGTAAAACAACGAGTTTGTTATTGTTGTTAGCGAAATCCCGACTAAACTCCATGTTTATTAGGTAAGTATGCTGTTTAATAGCAGTGATCGGAAGCTGCCTCACACACCGGTAAGAAAACATAAATAAGTAATTAAATATAATACAACGCGTTTCGACAGGTACCCGGAGTTTCCCTTCTTTTCCCTTCCTACTCCCCTAAATGATGGCCACGCACCACAGTGTACATGGGCAGTGAGTGACCCAGTTGTTATCCCATAAAAAATATAATAAAACTGGTGTATTATGTGCCTTCATGCTTTCAATATCGAAAGCGCGAAGCAGCAGCAATTATGTATCCACAGGCCAAATGAGTTAGTTACTCCCATGGAAAATGTACCAGGGCCTATAATTGGCATACATTGGGCACAGTTTTCACTGATTTATCACACTCAATCTCCGAAAGATAATCACTGTGTCTCCAGTTATACACACGATATCTCAATCCCAATTTTCGTGTTAAATCACTATAAGATAATCACTATCAGTATATAATATAACTTCACGCAAATTCCCCTGCAGGTAGGCAGAGAGAGCAGAGCGCCATAAGGCACGATTCTTACACGCCTCACTCGCTTCTTAAATTTCAATAATACACGCTCGTCCATTTTTTGGGCTCTTGACATCACCTTCCTCAGGGACTCGTTCAATTTGGTCATGGGACTGTCCATGGGAAAATCTGTCGTGATAAAAATATAACACCTGATGCAAAAAATTTTAATGAACCATAACGGCCCAATTGTTTGTTTCATTATCAATCACCAAGGACATTATCTATTTACAATTGTGTTATCAATTTCACAATAAATGTTATTGTGTAGCGGATTGATTGGCGAACTGGCCGACCAATCTTAGTTACTATTATTATTGACACGTGTTTCACTTGACGATATACGTTATCGATTAGATTTCGCTCAGAACTGATTTCGAAACTCACTCGAGTTACAAAAAATTATAGATTATTTACAACAAATGTCCGGCCATAATATAAAATATGTACATTTACTCTTTTCTGTCTACCTTTCCCGCAAAGTATTCAGCAAGAAGTTCAGTATGTAGATATAACTCAAAAATACTCCTGAATTGAAATCCCACAGAATACGTTTCCAAGTCAAAGTGGCTAACAATTTTCAAACTACAACATAATTTTCTGAATAAATCATAATATTTGTGCGATTATAAAACACATAGAGGTACGAGGACGGTCAGTGACTTTCAACGGTATCGTGAACTTTGATCTTCAATATCGACCGCACCCCTTGTGTTTCCCCCTAGTGCCCCCACCTACATACATTGATGTCAAGGTCTCTTATAACTTTCTCAGTAAACAGGTATTGGCTTCAGTATCGAGAAACAATACTTAACTGTGTTAGAAATTGTTTGTTTCCAAAGAATATTGTTGATGAGATTCTATGAAATATCATATGCATAATAATAATTTTAAAGTGGCTTCCTTAGGTGAATGCGGTGGCGTTGTATCATCATTCCTAGTATAAAATAATGTCACTTTCCTATACTAGACTACTTTGTCTACTACTAGATCAAAACCACCCCGTTGACATCCTCTGTGTATTAAAAACCGCATCAAAATCCGTTGCGTAGTTTCAAATAATAAAAATATAAATAAGTATTTGAGGACAGACAGCGGAAAGTGACTTTGTTTTATACTATGTAATGATGATCCATGTGTGATGTAGCAAAGAAAAAGTTATAAATCCAAAATTTACTTATTTATTATATTTGATGCGGAACAAAGTTCGCCGGGTCATCTAGTTGGTAATAAAGTAAACAAACATGAGACTGCAGACAAGTCATTTACCCAGCAAAATAAAGAGGTTAGTGAATTTGTAGACACGTGATTATTTTTTAGCCATCTTGTATAAGGTTATCCTTATTTACCGATGTTTCTGGAGAATTCTAAGTCATGTTAGATTCGGATAATCTTGGAATTGAGATTATCTCGAGGTCGATATGATGTTGGTCCTGTTCAGACATGACCTGATTACACAATCTGTTGTTTATGGACAATAGAGCTTAACACGGATTTATAAACAAAATACAAAATAGTTATAAGGAAAAAAAATATTTGCGTAGATAGATATGTATGTCTTCAGGCAAATAAACAACTTTATGAAACCACTAGCTGTGCCCGCGACTTCGTACGCGTGGAATTTGTGATCAGATAGCTATATTTTTACATAGACAGTTGAGAAGTAATTACCTCTAAAATGAAATTGTAACTGGTAGGATAAGTACAGATTGCGGTAGCAATGGTTGTTGCCCGCATTGTTTATTTTCATTTTAACAGGAATTTTTGTAGTATAGCTGTAGCCCGCGACGTCATCTGCCTGAACGCTATACAGCACCAAAAATACCTACGATTATACCTTTTAAAATAACATTTATTTACCCGTTACTTCTTTACATTTCATAAATACAGAAAGTACAGTAACAGAGGGAGACTGTCTTTTGTAAAATTGTTGAACTTCAAAAGTGCTGATTTTCAGTCTGCTTTGAATAAATGACTTTATGGTGATTCTGCTGAATTAAGTAATAAGTTGCGACTGAAGCAAATGTAGAAAATAATGAATAAGAAAATATAAATATAGAAAAGGATAAAAATATATACTTATAAAACTTCTCTATAAACAACATTGCTGGTTTGGCTCTCCGCAGCCAAAATGTAAAGAGAGTCACGATCTAATTCGACGCCAACGCCATCTAGTTAGCGAATAGGAAACATTTTTTTTAATGGTGTAAAATTATAAAATTACGAAGCAATCATTACACCAATAAATACCGAACAAAAATATTAACAGTTTTTAGCATATACAAATACATTTTTTTAATTGTCTTGCTCATCTCTGAAAAGAATTAACGATACAATTTTAAAGAAGAAAATGCACAACTCCATCTATGACTCTTAAAAACATCTATTGACCGCAAGCGCATGATGAAATTTCAATTATTTATATTCAAAAAGTGTTTAAACATGTAATTCGACTTGATGTTTTTAAAATCTCAAAGATTTATTTATATCTAAAACCAAAAAGTGCTTACACGTGTAATTCAACTTAATGTTTTCTGTTTTGTAAATCTCATAGATGGCACTGTTTTAAAATTGTCTGTTATGTTTAACGGCATAAGTTAATTAAAATGTGAAGCTAACTTATATTATATTATTATTATTATTATATGTATAGATTAAAGCATGGTTATTAACATAATAACACCATAACAACATACAAATATGCGTCGTTAGATTACACGTTGCTACAGAATACATTGAAGAAATAAAGGTTCACTGCTCGTTCCTCGTAGGTGATAGCGTGATAATATGTAGCCTATATGTTGACCCGACTTCTTAATAATTTTCGTGCCAAATTTGAAGTAAATCCATGCAGTACTTTTTGAGTTTATCCCGGACATACATACAGACAAACAGACAAACAGACAAACAGACAAACAGACAAAAATTCTAAAAAGTATATTTTTGGCTTCGGTATCGATTGCAGATCACACACCAAGTATTCTTTTTAAAAAATATTCAATGTACAGTTTTGACTTTTCTACAATTTTATTATATGTATAGATTAGAATCCGAATAACTAACTTAACTTTTCGGAAATACTGTGTGATAGTTATTGACAAAGAATATCTGATGACATTGGACTCGCCAATTAACCATGGAAGCAACAAA
This sequence comes from Euproctis similis, assembly GCA_905147225.2. Taxonomy (NCBI): domain Eukaryota; kingdom Metazoa; phylum Arthropoda; class Insecta; order Lepidoptera; family Erebidae; genus Euproctis; species Euproctis similis. The sequence continues at coordinate 23,846,026 of LR990106.1, forward strand.
TATTTCATTTGGTGAAGTAACGCTACACCTTCGGGCTATAAGGTATTAGTTCCTAAAGGTAAGTAAAATGACAAAACTTAATCAAGAATTCAAACATTGGTTCAGTATTTACATACCTACCCAAAAATTATACAAATATTTGTTTAAAACTTTCTTTAGTTGGGTATCTATATCTGAAAAAAACGTAATAAACTGAATATGGTGGTATAGTTATATAGACACTAGCTGACCCAGCAAACGTTGTCTTGCCGAAAAATAAAATTTAAAAAATAGGGGTTGATCGTAGGGGTTTGAAAATTTATGGTTGCATGGATGTTTGTATCCCGTTTTATAAAAAAAATAAGAAACAGAAATATGTCGAAAAATTAAAAAAAAAAATTGAGGGGTGGGCTACCCTTGTGATTTAGGGGGATGAAAAATAGATGTTGTCCTATTCTCAGACCTACCCGACACGCACATAAAATTTCATGAGAATCGGTCAAGCCGTTTCGGAGGAGTTCAATTACGCACATCTAGACTCGAGAATTTTATATATTAGAAGATTTAATGTGTGATTTTCGGCCACTTCAATATGTCTAATCAAGGACTGGTTACAGATAATAATATTATCTGCGACTATACGACTCATGTGTAAATCTGTAAGCTCCAGTCTGATATTATTTGTCTGATACCTAAATATATTCATTTTGTGACTCACTTGATACTTGATTATACAATTTTTTGAGATTTAGAAATCAATGAACTCTTTAACTGTGGGAATTTGTGATTTAAATATTGGTTCATGTGTCTCTTATTAGATTATTTTCATGAAATCCTACTACAGAGACTAGTCTATGAAAATCAGGGTCTTAATGCAGCGCTGCACTTATAACTAGATATTTTTATTAGTGGTAGTTAATTATTTGATAAAGATTGTATTGACTCCCTGAAAAAGTTGAAAATATTTCAAACTTTAAGTTTAAGTATAGAAGTTTCATAGCTTGATTGAATTGCAAATTAAATTTCCATTCCTAAAATCAATTATAATTCTTGCTCAGTTTGTTACAAACAATCAAAGCAATCTTGTAAAAACCCAGAATTCGTATCGTTATAGTTTACCAAGAACTACGTATGTTCATAATTAAATATTTAACATTCATTAGCATCGTAAATTTTTTCAACAATTGGAGGTTATATTACTGTATCGGTTGTTCTAGGTTCATTTATTCTGAATTGCTGACTGAAGTTTGATAGGTAGCAACGAGACCATTAAAATTCTACTACGTCGTTGTATAAAAGCTCCTTATCAATCTAATTACCGTAGTTAGACTTATTAAGATTAGAACCAAAAAAATGATATATAACATCATGATGACTGACGCAAATATAAATATATACTTAATAGATAACAGTTACAACATAATTATCGCTAGTTATAAATATCATAGACAATATTGTTTGAATGAGCACTGAAAAATAAAATTAATTAACAGTTAATTAGAGTTCCTAATTTTTTTGACCGAGATTAATTTTAACTTTTAATACTCTCTACAATTCTCTATTTTTTCCTTAACAACTCTGTAGAACGATATCACCACGTATCTTTGATTGGGTGAGGCAATTATGGAATTTAACCTGATGGGAACCATCTCTTGTAACGACATCTTGATGGCGTAGCACTTTTTTTAAATGTGGGACTTCAAAATAATAAGTTCTGTCGATGTAAGACCGCCTGTGCGACCTTTGGGTCGAGAACTTATAACTAGGCATTGCACTTTTCAGGCTAATGACGTGTCAACTGTCAACAAAACGTCAAAAATATATTCGCTTATCTGTAACACACCTCTTTTGTAAACCTATTTTTACTTTAACCTGAATTGAACTTAAATGTGTATGTGTTAAGATACATTGTAAGTTTGTAGCTGAATATGCGTAGTTAGAAATGGAGACATTACACTCTGGAAAAGGTCGATACAGGCTCTAGATAAAGGTCGTAAAACTAACATTTTGTGTTGATTTTTCCGCTTGGGATTTTTTTAGCGGTAAGTAAAGTTTTTTCACTGGACATCGAACATCATATGGTTATTTAGTAATTGTATTTGATTTTTTGCATAATGTTATGACATACCTTAGATAAAAATCGATACGAATCGATAAAAAATTGAGATGATGACTCATTCATTTCTAAACACATACAGTGTAAGGCAATTGTCTGTATAGCATTTGGTAATCTCGATTATACAGTGGTCTTAACACGTAACTGCTGTGTGATACTTACAATACACTGATATTCGCCAGTTCAAATCTAATCCTGTTCAAGGAGATTGGAAACATCATAGATTTATATCTATAATCTACAGTTCTGTGTGTATCTGTTTCATAACAACAACACACATGTTTGAACAAATAAGTTTTGTGCTAAACGACCTGCTGTTTCGTGCATTATAATTATAGACGAAGAACACATAATTTAAACTCTTAGATCCTCAAGAGGAAATAATTTCTCCGAAACAACTTCCGTTTGAAATTTAAAGAGTTTTATTTATGAACTAGCTGGCCCGGCGAACTTTGTTCCGCATCAAAAGTAATAAATGATCAAATTTTGGATATTCAATTTGTGCTATTTATCGGCTTTAACTGCTGTCCCGCTATGTTAATACTGCAATATCTTTGAAAATATTCGTTTAAATTGCATGCTGTAAAGGGCCAGGATCATCTATATTACATGCACAACCTATTTAAGACACTTAATTGGGTGAAAAAATGTAATGTTCAAAATCGCTTCGTAAATAAGTCATTATTTCTCGTAAAAAGTAAAAAAATATAAATGGTCATTGTGGTTTATCCCTAACAGATAGACATATGCCCTCGCTTTTTTGTAGACCTTCTAAAGGTGTTTAATAATGTAGAACATTGTTTTTTATGGGATAGGAGGGCAAACGAGCAGGCGTGTCACCTGGTACTAAGCAAGCAACGCCGCCCATGGACACCAGCAACACATATAGTGTTACTGTTGCGTTGCCCACCTTTAAGGGATAGGGGATAGGAAAGGACGGGGAATGCGGTGGGCCTCCGGGTACCTCTCTCACCGAACGAAACGCGGCATGAGCCACTTTACGTCGGTCTTCTGAGAGGTCGTGGTATTTCACCGGTCGAGCCAGCCCATTCATGCAGCTAACTGCTTGGCTCTATCACTTTTTTATCTATCTCTTAGGGTTCAGCCAGCATTTGCAATTAAAGTGCTAAATCTTGAAAATTATCATTTTTTCTTTACAACATCATATATGCATTATAATAGATCAATACCACTCCGTTGATACCCTCTTACTATTGACAAAAACGCATCAAAATCTATTGTGTATTTTTAAAGATAGCATATAAGGGGACAGACAGCGGAAAGTGACTTTGTTTTATACTATGTAATGATGTACATTATTTATTTCAAGTTACTTGAGAGAGCAGACATAATAAACCATAATTTATTTTACAGAAAAAGAGAATAAGTGTTTTCTCCTGTTATATGTTGACAATAACTGACCTTATGCGGATAAAGTCAAGGACATACGGTGATTCGTTAAATAATTCGATAATGTACGCTATCAATACAAAATATTATAATTTATATGAATCATATTCATTTCTGAGTAGAAAGCATTTTTAGATATAGTTGGTATGTTACAGATATTGGTGGTATCTTATCTTGCTTTCGAACAAGTGGCGAAAGGACTTACTAAGTTTTATCCAACTACAGTAGAAGAAAAGTTATGTTTTCCGGGTATCAATATTTCGTAGACACTCTCAGTGATATAAGCCAATCTATTTATCGAAGATCGTTTATCTTCAGGATAGGATTAATTGAAATATCCATAAATGAACGGCATAGGTGTAGACGGTTCAGACGGCGGTAGTTTTCATTCGATGAAATGTGACTCTCTAAAGATTAGCTTAGTAATTTACTGTACAGTTGTATCTAATGGAAATAGATGCCCAAGTGCACTGGTAGTTTTTATCTTTCAATTGAGAGGTTTGGATAAACCACAGTACCTCTTATGGAAGTAGGATTTAGAAGATCATCAAATAGTTCTTGCGTATTGAACGAACGCCCCCTAAAGATTATTTTTGTATTATTGCGAATAATCATTTTAGCACGACAGCAAAAATAACATTGTAAATAAATAAAACGGTTTTTTTATCAGTTCAATATTCCGTGCCAATATCGGTCACCAAGCGAACCATCTATCTGTGTGTTAAGTATTTATTGTTGAAGCAACATGTACTAAGGTTTCGTCACGCTTACGTTTGATAAAAATTATCTTTATAAATATTATAATAAGTATTTGTATAATTAAAAGCAGATATAACTAGTGATAATTAGATTACAATAAATAATAAATATCTACTGAACCAGATATTCCCAAAGTGCTGTATATCGACCCCTCTAAAAAAGTAATATGTATGTATTTGATAAATAAATCAAATTAAAACTAAACTAACTATATTATTTTTAATCTTTAATTTCTCAATATGTTCTGACCCTATATCTCACCCTAGATCTCTTTTATCTTTGATGGTCTCCCATATCCCTCCAGGTCTCTAACTAATATTTGGGAATATGTGAGTCATAACTATTCAGCTTCTTCTGAAGACACAGCTGAAGAGGTGCTGTCGTTCCCCCCAACTTGACGAAATCCGTGCTGTTTCAATCAGCTATTATTTATTTATTTTCATTGTTAATATGGTATAATCATTTATATTGCATATCAACGATAAATGTGAGTAATATATGTATTTCGATAAACTCAGGTACAGACTTATAATATTATTATAATCTGCACAATGATGGCGCCTTATTAAGATAATGCCCGATATGTATATCGCAAACAGAAAAGAAAACTGGATTGCTGAATGTATATTTGTCAAGTTCAAATTTTGTTTGCACATTTATGTCCACTGACGTTTTTCAAAATGATGTCGTTGGCTGTTTCAAGTAATTCCATAATGAAGTTTGTAAGGAGTGCACTGTTACTTGATAGCGAGTAGTGTATCTACCTATTTGTATATTATTGTTGTACATATTTATTATTTCCTCGTAGAAATATACTTCGCTTTAGAAGCAGTAAATATTTATCCCATTTGTTTACATTTGTATACTCGTTAGGGGTTGTAGTATTGATAACCTTCTTCGACAAACAGGTTGTTGTCTTATTCAAAAATATTTTTTTCCGATCGAATTAGTCATAAGATTCCTAACAAATTTTAATCTTTTTTTCTTGTTTTGAGCAAAGCGTGATAGTTGTCATGAGTTCGGTCCATTATTATAACTGAACTTATGTAAGTCAATCCACCTTTCTTGAGAAAGTCTCTCTAGATTTTTTCTCTATGAGAGCAGTAGCTGAGAAGAGAATTACCTGAGGATTATCAGATAACTTTCAACTAAGTGGATTTCTGAATCATCATGCAATCCTTCATTCCATGTGTAACAATTATCATGTACATGATATTGGGAATAATAGATCGACAAGCCCATGGACATTGTTAACAGACTAATTGTCTAGATATATAACATTTAAGTAGCATTGTAGAAATATATAACTGCGCTAAAACGAAATACTTGTAGCGTCATTTGCGTCCAACAACAACAAAATGACGTGGCTCTCGTCGACATGTCAAACTCAAAAAGCTATCTTCCAGCGTGGAACAAATGATGCAACATTCTTGCAACATTATCTACAAATACAATTTTCTATTTGGATATTTATTTAGCGACATTTTAATTGCGAAGTAAGATAAAAAGAAATTGAAAATTACGCTTCATGTGCCCAATTAAAACAGAACAGCAACAAAAGAAAAGATAAGATAAAATGCAGATTGTCTTTTGATGCGTCTGTATTTAATAACTTATCTGGTTCTCGATGGATTCCCTCCCATATTTAGAGATTTAGTGACCACAGTTGAGGACATAATCTATGTTTAATTAAAACCGTCCTTGGAAATAAAAAAAATCATCCTTAGAAATGGAGAAATTCTCAAGAAGAAATCTGTAAAATGATAGAAGCATGGCGTTACGAATTTCGCTGGGTCAGCTGGTTTAAATAAAAAACAGAAAGTATTACAAAACATAAGGTACTTTCACGCCTATTTCTACCCGAAGATGTGGGCAGCGGCTGTTAAAACCTCGACTCGCCGTTACGTTGCGTCCCAAATGGAATAGGTCGCGAACCTATTGCCATACACCGGGCACAAAGGATTACAAGTTTTTTCGAATAAAAGGAATACAAGAAGAAGAAATAGAATAAGTTTTTTCGGAGTATTCAAACCAACCAGTAGTTTATATTATGTAGGCAAATCGACGCGTGCTCCAGTAATAACAATATTTATGATGCAACGCAATTCGCAAATCATACAAAACAATGACAATTATTGGTTTTATGCTGTATTAATTTCATTATTATTGTTTTTGTATCTATGCCTACTTACAAGTTCAACATAAACAATGATGAAACATTTGCTCAATATATTAAAACTAATGCAATATATACTCGTATCTTTATAGTAATATTCCATCGCATATCAACGAACGTACACGCTCCTATCAAATTCATTGTATGATGACCTTATACTTTATCTCTCCTTGAAATTGGCAACCCCGAAAAAAGCACTTAACGGACACACTACTCTGTACGCCTGTCGCGATTAAAACCTCATTTATACAATTTAACTAGACAATGCCAAAATTATGATCAAGTTTTTCAAATTATAAGTACATATATTTCTTTGCCACATTGATGATGTTGCCAGAAGTTTCATAGTGGAGCTTTACAAATACTGGTTATAAGCTCCTCAAGTCTGGGTCATGATTAGCTGTTCAATAGGTTCCGTCTAAGTTACTTCTGGTCATAATACCAGTAACATAACCATCTCTGTTTAAAATCAGATGATTGACCTCCTAACTCCATTTTGAAAGTACCCCATATTGTATACGAGTGAATAATCTTAACACTGTCAATACAATAATCTATTTCCAGATATTCTATTTACCCCTGAGAGAACCAGTTATTAATAATTATGCTCATTTCTAGAAAGACAGCGAAGTATTTATAAATAGCATCGCAAATGTAAGACATGTTAATTTATTTGGCACACTGGCACGCAAAGTACTTATATCTACAGAGCTGATTCAGATTTTCAGAGAAATCTTCAGCACTTTATGAACTTCTCAGTGAACCCATTTTGATAAAATGTTCTTGTGTAAGTTGGACTCGACCAGTTTTCGAAGCAATCTAATAGAATTGTGATAAAAAGGCACTGAGTTTTAATTAGATGCGAACCTTTTTCTGGAGTACATCACTTGATCATCACTGATCGTAACCTTGAAGATACGACCCAGACATTCATAGAACTAAATTATCTTAGTCGACGTTATCAGACGGAGACTGAAACACAAACTGCTTTCTCTTTCGCGGTTAATTTGTTGTTCTACAAGTGAGCATAGGTACATGTTTATGTTGAGCGATTTCTGAAACAGTGTCAAGGTCAGTCCATTTCAAAGAGTCGAGTTTTAACAGTGGTAGAGCCAAGTAGTTCGCTGCATGAATGGGCCGGCTCGACCGGTGAAATACCACGACCTCTCAGAGGACCGACGTAAAGTGGCTCATGCCGCGTTTCGTTCGGTGAGAGAGGTACCCGGAAGCCCACCCCCCTTCCCCGTACTTTCCTATCCCCTATCCCTTAAAGGTCGGCAACGCAACAGTAACACTATATGTGTTGCTGGTGTCCATGGGCGGCGTTGGTTGCTTACCATCAGGTGACACGCCTACTCGTTTGCTCTCCTATCCCATAAAAAAAAAGTGTTGTACAAGTAGGATAATCATATGTCATAAACATGTTCATCTATCTTGGATCAAAAATCCGCTTTCAAAAGGAACAGACAGTCAGAACATATGGGTTAAACAAATAAAACGACATTTATCAATTTAAATTGCAATTTATTTGCATTTTACGCATGCTAACTAATATTCTTCGTATCGTATAATAAAAGGAGTGGGTGACATAAAGGTGCATATATAAATACATTCATGTGAATACACGGTTCATATACCAAATAACACTTTTTACAATTTTGTCTGTCTGTTTGTTTGTTGCGGGTAATCTCTGAAATGGTTGCACCAGATTTTGACTGGACTTTTAGAATTACTTTTTTATTTATTTATTGCTTCCAAGGCGAAACAAAGTTCGCCGGGTCAGCTAGTTTCAAATAAAATAAAAAAAAAATATTACAAAAAAAAAAAAAACAATTATTTCCCCGCCACAAAACTAGGTAACAATACTAACAACATATTGAAGGCGCTTCTCAATATAAATATTAAAACTGTATCGTACATAATATCTATTGTATCATGTACAGCATGCATATAGAATTATTAATTACTTTTATAATTTTTAATCTGTCCACGTCTAACCGCACCAAATTTAAACAAACTGACGGTTAGTCATAACTACAGAGTTCGGTTTTACCCGGATAGGGACTCCCCAAGTTCCGTTATCAACTAACTGCTGCCCACAAACACAAAAGGAAGCTGAATTATTCATTTGTTAAAAGATATTGTTTTTAATTTAATAAAGACAATAACACTTCATATTAGGTATGAATAATATTTATTTGCTAAAACATACATAAATGGATTATTTTCGTTACTCAGAATATTAAGGCACAGAGACATGATGCAAGATTGACTAAGCAGATATGCAATACAAAAACGGATGGATGTAGGAGTCGAGGACGGCCACGTCACACCTTGACCGAATAGAACGAGTTTTGAAGGTATGTCATGGTAGGAGCCTTAAAAATCGACGCGCGTGTTTGAAAAGAATTATGAACACCAAAGAAGCGAGTGAGGCGTGTAAGAATCGGTTGTCGCTGCCTACCCTCTCTGTGTCTCTTATCTATAGTTACTGTTATAATTTAAATTACATTTTATTGAATTTACATGATTTTAACGTCCTGGGTACCATCTCCTACGGCCCCTTTTTTTTTTTTTTTTTTTTTTTTTCTCTCGCAGTGGAATGCATTTACGCATACCCCGCCGTCATCAAGGCACGACTCCGTGACGACGTCGGGGTTATGTGGGACTCACCGGCTGGTGTGCAAGGCCGGAATACCCACTAAACCACTGCGGCGCACTTCTCAGTCTTGGTGGGGCGCCAGGGGTTCGCGGTAAGCATTCTACGCCTGGCGCCCCGACAATTGCCCAACCAGCCCCGCAGCGCGCGAGCGCAAAGGGGGGCCGGTACGGCGACGACCTGAGCCCGAGTCGCCGCGCAGCGCAGAGCGCTGGGCCGGCGAGTCAAGCTGAGACCCTGAGGTCGACTCCTTGGAATCCAGCCCGCCGCGGGGCGCTATTGCGCAGTGAGCGACGAGCCAGTCGGTTCCCGGATGTTAAGGCGGGGCGAGGAGGCGACGAAGATATTCTCGTCGCCTCCTCCCTGGCCTCGCTCGACGGAGCGGGTCCGCATCGGCGGCGTATTCACGCCGACGCTCCGCGGCCTCCTTCAGCGAGATAACAGCCTCACTGAAGTTGGCCACTGCTTGCCAGCACCTGTCGCTGCCGACCATGGCACTGATCACTGCCGGCAGCGACAGGTCCCCACCGATCACTGCCACCAGATCGTCCCGGTACCCCTGCCAGGCGGCGCAAGCCTGGAGGGTGTGGCACGCCGTGTCTTCCGGCGCGCCACACTCGACACAGCCCGGAAACCTTTCCCTCCGGGCTATTTGACACAGATACTTACCGAAGCAGCCGTGCCCGGTAAGCATCTGTGCCAGTCTGTAGGTCATCAGACCATGGCGGCGGTCAACCCATCCCTCCAGGACTGGTCGAACCGCCGCTGCGACGTCGGCTCCAGCAGCCGGACTGTCGAGATCCGCCTGCCACCGCCGGAGCATAGTTGTGCGTGCAGCAGTCCGAACACTCGCCACGTTAGCCAGCCCGCCCCCAGCACGCGCCTCCGCGCAATGCTCATAGACCGCCGCCAGGACCCTCGCCTCCAGCTCCCAGGGTGGATCGCCTGCAAGAACAGTGGCCGCCGTCCACGACACCGTACGGTAGCCCCTGATTTGCCTCGTCGCTATGACCCTCTGAGGTCTTCGTAAGAGGGCCACGTTCTTGCGAATGACGAGGCTGTCCGCCCAGATAGGGGCTCCATACAGTGCCATGGAGCGAATCACACCACTGTACAGCCGTCTACAAGGCGACCCTGGTCCTCCTATGTTGGGCAGCAGTCGACCAAGCGCAGCCGCCGTATATTCCAACTTAGGGGCGAGCTTGGCCAAGTGGCAGTCAAAACGCCATCTCCTACGGCCCCTAAATCAGCCCTCTGCCCCATGAGGCTGTTCTGGCTTCCCTGTGGCAAAGAGTATTTGTTATCAAATTTCTTTGTGTACAATACAGAATTTAAAGCTGTATTCACTTGCACTTCGGCTGAATGAAGACAAGTTTTGTTACAAATATATTTACTTACACATATATGTATATATACACTATTATTAATTAATTGTTATGTATGTTAACGTATGCGAAGCCTCCATTGGATTGAGTGAGTAACTTTACCCCGGTACAGTTCCAAGGTATCAACCGCACGCGATCTGAATAATATACAATTATTTATTGTGTTATTTTCCTGATGATGTTTTCCTCTAAGATTAAGATTACCAAAGAACTTTTTATTAAGTATACGATGATACGTGTAATATGTCTTAATTTATCCAAATTCGAAAAGAGAAAATCTTAAGAAAACTCTAGTCTTGGTAGTCCAGTGGTCGAGCTCCCCGCATCTGCTTCAGAAGCCCGATCTCGAGCTCACACCATTGATATCTCGGAATTCTTTTCGGAAGTTATGAGTGATAAATGTCGATGACTAAGCACTTTTTGCCCAATATATGGCATTGGTCTCCGTTCGGCCAGTAGAGGTTTAACAGCCGCTGCCTACACCTTCGGGTAGAAAAAAGCGTGATGTTATGTAAAAAGAAAACAATTGATCAAGTTTTTGCGGCCAATGCATTGTACCTATTTCCAGCTCATGATACTTTTCCTAAAAAATATAAATGCAGAGGTACTCAATACTTATCCTTATTTCTTAATAGCTCTTTAATTATTAAATCTGCATAGTTTTAATGGTATTAAAGATATCAGTAAATTATATATTGCATGAATTAATTATACAAGTGCAAATCCGTATTTCGCCAGATCCTCTTTGGTACGTGCGCCATCTTATTTCAACGTAATAGTTTCATTCACGTCAATGCGCTACGAAACTGCACGTTTCACTTTCAAACAAGCAGACCGGATTTAAGGCGGTCAGTTGTCCACCACACGAATTATAACGTGATTATTCGTGCCAACATACACGTAATTCAACATAGATATCGCAGGAAGAAGAAGAAGAATAAAAACAGGAGGAAGTGACAATATAAAAGTTAGTTCCATTTTAAAACATGTCATTTCTATCACTCATCAAGTCACTTTTAAAAAGTTAATGAAAGAATAACTGATATTTGTAAATGATTTGAGAGGAGATATTTGTAAGATAGTATTAAAATATAACTAGCCGAAAATAAAATGGGTAACTTTTGTTGCTATGAGAATTTCGAGAAATTAGACTTCAGGGAAGTTATTTGTGGTAATGTCAGGTGTATGAGAATAGGTTGACCCGCTTATTATAGCATTTAAGAGTAGATAAACGGCATTTCGCGGCATAACTACGGTTGCATAAAGTTCGAGAAATTAGCGTAGACAATATTTTTGTTACTTTCAAGAAACTGTCAAAACTGTATCAAATTAAAATTTAATACTCTACGGAAATTGCAATAAATGATATTAGTTGTAATGTTACACGAGCTTTGGATTTCTTAGAGGACGCAATTTTATATTTGGAACATGTGGGGGGGTCAATAGAAGCTTAACTTGAAGTTTGTGGGGTCAAGGGTACATATTCCAAAAATAAAATTGTGTCCTCTAAGAAATGCAATATTCGTTCTTAAAATTGCAACGTTTCAATGGACGTTATATGCGAAAACTGTGTAATGGTGTCTTGTAATGTATTTTTTTAATTCATAGCTGTATTTACCACTGTATGTTTTCCAAATAAAATAAAAATAAAAAATTGAATTTTAGCTTTCTTTAAAATTTAGTTTTCTTTAAAAATGCGAAACCCTGTGTTCACCGTTCCGAATTTGAATTATTTTTACTAACAATAAAAACATAACCGTTTACGAAGTATATAGGTACGCGTAAACTGGGGGTTTTAATTATTAAAATTTTAAAAATAGTACGTCAAACGTCTATACGTAATTCGAATCCGTGGCGTATTTACCCACAATAATATCTAGTTTGTTGTGACATATGATATTGTTTTGTATTTTGCATTTATCGTTTTTATTGTGAATTGTTTGTTTATCTCGTGCTGGACGCGTAGTGACACGACTATAAAACAGTGTCACTCGACGATGTCGCTCGGACAACCTGGCTTTTTAACTGTTACGCCTACTAAATACCTAATGTATATGCTATACACTCCTTGAATATAAGATATAAGATAAAAACATTAAATTATTGGAGCCTTAAAAAAGAAAATTATCCTATGTCACAGAACTAGAAAGAAGTTAAAACGGTAATCTACTGGGGGTCTTTTACAAGCTAAACCAAATCATCTAATTGCGTCATATAGTTAATAAGCAGTGGTCGCTGTTGGAAGTCAACGACCGATTAGATTAATAACAAATTAAAGCGCTTAGTAATTCTTTGACATAATAATATGTAGTATAGAAAACATGAATCGCAATTACACGCTACTCGACTGTAACACAAACCACTCTGTGCAAATGTTAATGTTGTTAACAAGGTTATGGGCTGAGTAGCGCCATAATTTGAGGAAGTGCCATCACCTATGTGAAATTGGTAGCAATATTTTGGGAATCATTTACATTAACATATAAAGAGATCAGAGTGAAATATTAATACCAGAGACATTATTAACTTATAGTCTCGGTGGCGCAGTGGCTAGCACCTCGCTTCTGATTCAAGAGGTAGTGGGTTAAAATCCTGATACCAATGACTTTTCGAAATTTTCAGAAGTTACGTGTGATAAATATCGATAACTGACTGCCCGGTATGGCAATAGGTTCGCCACCTATTCCATTTGGGACGTAAACATAACGGCGAGACGAGGCTTAACAGGCGCTGCCTACACCTTCGGGTAGAAAAAGGCGTGAAGTTATGTTTTATGTATATTAACTTCTTCAACCGTTACCAAATATTCAATAATAGGTACATAAGAATTTCCCTCCAATGTTGTCAACCTCTCTCATCATAAATTCTAGAATTACTATTCATAATCGAGCTAGTGTAAGGGGAGTCTGTCCTGGCATCAATTCCAAGGGACTCAGCATTTCGTTCGTCGCCTATTCGGTGATGCTGCATGCATTGAGTAAAACAAAAATTTAATCTCATCTCCATTATCCCTATACAAATCCTGCTAAATCATTAATTATATTAATAGTTATCCCTTAAACAATGTTCTCTAATGGAGTTTACAAATATGTAGGCACTCACAAGAAAAATGATAATATTAAATGCTAATATGTGAATATATACAAGTCATTCTGACTGGACAGACCCGTGTTATCGCTTGGACGATACAGACATATGTACTTATTATGTTAAGAATGTAATAATTATTTTATTTGTTGCTATCAGTGGTTTTTAATTTTGTTCCACAGCTTCGCCCGCTCAGATAATTTTGTTTACAGATTATGCAAGAATACATATTTTAATTAAACAAAACCTTTGGTCTCCTAATGCTAACATTAATCAGTAAAGCCACGCTAGGCTCCACCAGTGAAATACTACGATAAGTGACTCATTCCGCATTTACTTCGTTGACAAAGGTATCCTACGGAACCTCGCGTGCGCGAGTTCAACTCTCATTTGACCGATTTTAATTTGTTTACAGTTTTCTGCTAGTAATATAATTATCATAAATGTACACAAACACTTAACTTTTTTAAAGATTTATTATACAATACTTTAAATGGTAATCATACACGTACTAGTACAGTTGTAATCGTTTTAGGTATGTATACGGAAAAACTAATCTGTCACGCGTGGTATTTACGCACCGACAATGTGCTCGTATGTACTTAGAAAGAGAATTAAATGAGAGGGGCCTCCCCCATGGGAAAGTAATCATTCTGTGTTTTTACTTGGATTACAAAAATAATACAACTTAAATCCCTACAGAATAATCAGGAGCAGTTCCCAGCGCCATAAGATACTATTCTTACACAAACTTACTCGCTTCTTGAACGTTATATCTCCTGTACTGACTGAACTGAGTCCAAAATGCTCTTTGCGGTTTTATGGTCTAAAAATAACATTTACACAAAAAGACCTCTGGAGTATATTACGAGGATATGCCATTACTGTTGCCGGGTGTTCACCCGGCAACAGTAATGGCTCCTGTAGCTGGGCGATTGTCTCTAGATAAGGACTACGAACGTTCTGAGCTGTTTGTTTTTCACAGATGATGTTGTTATTCTAGCCGAATCGCTATGGCAAAGCACTGTTCACAGCAATGACAGGTGACAGCCAGAAGAGAGACTCGTTTTTGAACTCCACGCTAAGGCAAGATGACTTCAGCTATGTTCAGTTACATTACAATTGCAACTCGTTGACCTTTGTGCAGCACACAGGCACTATTAGTCACCATGTCACGAGCTCAATAGTCAACTTACTGTCATTTGATCAACATCACGATTCACGAGATAAATGATTTATCGATGAATGAATGAATGAATGAACACACGCCATTACAAACATTACGTCAATTATCATACCTCGCTCGCGACTCAGTACACTGTCATTCAAGAACTCGAGTACTTTGTTCCGGCCTTTAAAACTATGACTGCTGATTATGAGGATTTCAAATGGTGACAAGACGAGAGACTTTGGTAACATGTCGGACTTTTATTTCGTACCTAAGTTGCATGTGATAGACACATTAAGAAGACTGTCAAAACTGGCTACCTTCGCAATAATTAGTTATGAATATTTTATTTTGAAAACTAATTAAAAACTTTAAACGTGCTTAATTAGGCTCGACCGGTAGGCTCACGCCGCGTTCTGCTCGGTAAGAGAACTAATGCCGTCAACTCAATCGTAACACTATCTGTGTTGCAGGTGTCGATGGTCGGCGTTAGTTACTTGCCATCAGGTAACACGCTCGTTTGGCCTAGAATCCCATAAAAAAATGTATTTTAGTGATTTGTAATAAAATACAGAAGTCCTTAACATATTTCATAGCCTCGATGTTTGAAAACATGGTCGAATTTGATGAATTTTAAACAATAAAACAATTATTTTTTTAATCACTGATCTTTTACAATTTCAGAGAAACGTGTTCAATGGCATATTTAGAAACGAGTTATAATTCCAATATACTTACTGATTACTTCTTCTTTAATCTTTCCTTCCAAAGTATAAGTAAAATAGGCAGAGTGCTTACACAATTAAACATTACTTTCAAAAGTTATATAACTTTTTATAAAAATCTAGTCTAAGTAAATATTTATATTAAACTAGGTACAAGTACAAGGTATATTACAATTATTATTGTGATCAATTTACATATTATTAGAAGTCGAACGTGTTCTCCGCTCTGGCACGGGTTTATCCGTCGAGGAAAACTGTAATAATCAACAAACAAAATAATTAATTATTAATGATAAGATAAGGAAAATAAACTTATTTGCTACTTAAACAAATATTTTTAAATTTACCCGTTTATAAGAATTGAGCGGTGGACAACATTACATTTGTGTAAAAACTCAAATTAACTTCTTAAATTGTGACTCATTGAATGTTAATTTCCTAATTAAATTTAGTGTTTGTTTGTTTTGCTTGCCATTATTACTTCCGTCGAGAATATCTTTAAAATGAAATCGCATCCGCTGTCTATCCTTTGGGATGTATTAAACAATTCATTACATTTTAATGCCGTTTTCATTTATAGATAGATGTATAAATAAATTAAATACATAATAGATATATATTTTCAAATAAAAAAAGCTAAAAATAATTAATAAATCATTACATAGTATAAAACAAACGACGACGACGACGCTTTCTGCTGTCTGTCTCGTTATATTCTTCTTAGATCTTTGATACTACGAAACGGATATTGATGCGGTTTTTAATTTTATGGAGGGTGTCAACGGAGTGGTTTTTATATATAATTTATATATGATGTAGTAAATAATAAGTGATCTTATTACTATTTAAAAAGTATTACAGTCCTGGTAATACTCTAGACTAGACGTGAAAGGCGTAGTTATTTTTACTGTTTCTATTAATTTATTCCGTTTTGGGAATTTCCCAGTTTCTATCGAAGCGGCAGTAAAATTGTTATAATGAATAATTAATTGCTATTGTAATCAAAGGTCATTTGTTGAGCGATAACAGTACAGCGGTATGTCCAAAGCAGAACGCGTCGCTATTATGGAATTATTGTATTTCTTATTACATACATACATTATATATTTTTTTATTTACTTCTTCTGTCTTATCTGTTGTTTACTATTCAATCATTGAGGCAAAATCACCATGCATTGTGAAGGACCACTGTCTCGGCCGTAAAATAGTCCCAATGATCGAAACGTTTGCGCTGGAACTAAAAAAACATTAATTTTGATGATAAACTTTCTGCTTTCCTGACCTTGAGCAATCTGTGCTGGAGGTCGGGTAAGGTTCCCATGGACTGGAGGCGCGCTGTCATTGTGCCCTTGTATAAAGGTAAGGGATCACGTATGCAGTGTTCCAGTTACAGGGCCATCAGTTTGATTAGTTTAGCAGCAAAAGTGTATGGGAAAATTCTTGAAAGGAGAATGAGGGTGATATCTGATGGAGTGTTGTGGGAGGCTCAGGGTGGTTTTAGAAGCGGACGAGGGTGCATGGATCAGATTTTTTCTCTCCGCAACATCGTGGAGAAACAACTGGCTGTTAACCGGAAGGTTTTCTGCGGTTTTGTGGATTTGGAAAAAGCGTTTGACAGAGTGTTACGAAAGGATCTGTGGGGCATACTCCCGGGCTACGGGTTGAGCGGAGCACTGCTGCGCGCTGTGCAATCCACTTATAAGGGCTGCACAGCGTGTGTGCGTGTTGACGGCGGCTTGTCCCCCTGGTTTGACGTCAATATCGGCGTCAGACAGGGTTGCGTGCTGTCCGCTCGACTGTTCATCCTGTACCTGGACAGTTGTCTCCAGAGAGTGAGATCGATGGATGTAGGGATGCGAATGGGTGACCTAGGTGTGAGTTGCCTGCTTTACGCAGATGACGCCGTGCTTCTAGCCGAATCGCCGTCGGACCTGCAAACACTAGTCTCTACTATGAAAGATGATTGCATGATTAAAGGCTTGCAGTTGAATGCGGCGAAAACAAAAGTTATGGTGTTTGAAAGGGAGGAATCCAGAACAGATGCAAGGATAATGATTGATGATGTAGTGCTGGAACAGGTGAATGAAATTGTATATCTTGGATGCGCTTTTAGCAGAGATGGAAGGTACACCGCGGATGTAGAAAGACGAATGGCGATAGGAAATAGCGTAAATGGAGCGTTGGGCAGATTCCTGGGCGCGAAAAACATTAGTAGAAAAGCCCAGCTGGCAATCCACAATGCAGTCCTGATCCCAACGCTAACCTATGGTAGCGAGAGCTGGGTATGGCAGAGTGTGCATGAAAGTAGAATAAACGCGGTAGAAATGAGGGCACTACGCAAAATCTGCGGAGTGACTCTTGCTGACCGCGTAGAAAACAAGGTTGTAAGGAAGGAAGTTGGTTTGAAAGAGAGTGTCGGTGTAAAAGTAAGAAAGGGCATGCTCCGATGGTTCGGACATGTAGAAAGAATGGTAGATGCAAGACTGACTAAGCAGATATACAATACAAAAGGGGATGGATGTAGGAGTCGAGGACGGCCAAGACACACATTCCATGACCAAATAAAACGTGTTCTGGAGGAAGGTGATGTTAGGAGCCTCAAAAACCGACGCTCGTGCATGAAAAGAGTTATGAAAGTCAACGAAGCGAGTGAGGCGTGTAAGAATCGTGCCCTATGGCCCTCTGTTCTCTCTGCCTACCCCGCAAGGGATTTGGCGTGAAGTTATGTATGTATAAACTTTTATCATTTGGACGCGTTGCTCTATTGTGTAATTTGGCATGTTGACATGGCATCAGTGACTGAATAGTGAACAACGGCGAAACAAGAAGATCGATACAGACCTCCAACATATAATAGCTTTTATTGAAAAACCCTGAGTATACCAGAAGATCTGTAAATAAGCAAATCATAATTTTACAGTGGTAGAGCCAAGCAGTTCGCTGCATTAATGGGCCGGCTCGACCGGTGAAATACCACGACCTCTCAGAAGATCGACGTAAAGTGACTCATGCCGCGTTTTATTTGATGAGAGAGGTACCCGGAGGCCCACCCTCCATTCGCTATCCTTTCCTATCCCCTATGCCTTAAAGGTCGGGACTGCAACAGTAACACTATATATGTTGCTGGTGTCCGTGGACGGCGTCGGTTGCTTACTATCAGATGACACGCCAGCTCGTTCGCCCTCCTATCCCATAAAAATAAATGTCCCTGTCCCATTAAATATAGAGTTGACCATGTGAATGAACTTCGTCCAGGTCATGAAAGACAGCTTTACTGTTAGGGTTGTCAACATTGACAGTCCACAAGGTGCTACTGTTATCCAGTACATCACGATGATGTTAATAAGAAAATAGTGACATCCTTGTCCTACATATTATTATTGGTCTGTAGACAAATTAACTGTGCCAAGTGAATGAACTTTTGTCAAGGTTTTGTGAGGGTTGTCAACATTGTAAATCAATTATATCATCATTATAGTGTGAACGAACGCTAATTAAATGCTAATAATGTACTATCTGTGCTCTAAACAACACTCCTAATATAATTACCATGCCTACTCACATTGTCCGCTACTTCTATTATACACATTTTTATTTCTTCAAAATAGCCTTGCAAGCGTTGTGCTCTATTATGTATGACAAAATAAAAATATGTGCTTACCAAGTTCTCAATGGAAAGCAGCGAGTTCATCCAGCCTAGGAAATAATTACTAATAAATAACGAGGAGATTTCATATGAATTTTCATACAATTTGTACAAATAAATTGTATGTGCAAAATGTTTTTGTCATGGATATGTTAATAGTAGTAGTTATGTTAACGTCAGAAAGATTGTGACAACCCTATATCTCGAAAATCCGAATGACGAACGAAGACGATAACCGGTCAGAAACGCGCGCTTACTGACGCATCTGTATTCTTATTTTTTTATTTTTTTATAATTCTATTTTAAGTTTAAAAATAATAAAATTTATGTTCTTGACGTTTCTTTCATTTAAAATAATTCGCTTACGTATTTATTTCTACGTAAAAGAAATAAATTTTATCACTATCTATTTAAAAATCAGAGGTACATGTACCATGTTTGATTCAAGACTATAAAATTATAAAATATTAGAATTCTGAGAACAATATGGGCTATATATAAATATTTTAAGAAGAATACAAAAAATATAATACCTATTGGAATTTACCAGGCGGAATTTACGTACAAAAATACATAAAAGAAATATACCTATCATTGTTTTTAGTATCAAATTATTGTACACTGTGTAGGTACACAACAATACGAATGAGCAGAATGTATTGTTGCCAACCATATGAAAAACTATTCGCCGCCATTTTGAATAGGGAAAGAACTCTCGTGAAAATGATCTCTGTAAAGAGTTCGAAACGTCGGGAAATAAATAAAAATAAGTAATAAATAAACGCGATATAATCATGAAAGTTGTTTTAATGTTAGGGAAAGAACAGATTACCTAATGATTAACACGAAGACGGACTTTTATATAGAAATATTTGTTTGCGCTACTGGTATTTAGAATAAATATTGCTGAAATCATACCAAGAATTGCTCGCTTCTAAGGAAAATTTGTTTGATTATTTTATTTGAAATGTCTGTTTTCGAATTTATTTGGGACAGGCTATTGTATATTTTTTTATCTACTAAAAACCAGAGTGATAATATTTCAAGGTTAAGTTGAAATGTAGCTCAAAGTAAAAATAATGGCAAACAAACCTTCAAAAACATACAAAATTAATGATTTTGTTGTTTTAGATATAGCCCAAATAGCTTGAGCATTTCTTATTACTTTTTTCTTACATATACATATTTTTTTCCGTGAATGCAAATCTCAAACTCTGGCCATTAATAATTTTTCCGTTGGTATTATCCGTTCTTGACACAATCGCTGCCTGACAAACATACATTGATTTCGCTAAATATTTATTTTAGTGTCACATTGAAAATGTCAAATAGTAGCAGGAAAAAAATAAAACTATAAACATCTATTTTGTACCAACGTAACAATCTTAAGGAAAATATCATTTTTTTGCAAGTTTTGCGATCGTTTCTAAGCGCTGCCGCTATATCTTACGTCACAAATATGAATGGTGTGACGTTGGAAGTAGTCGTAAGACGTACGTAATAAGTAATTTAAACATTTAACTGTATAGAAATTATTATGATCGTTAGTACAAAGTTATTAATCTTAGAAACTTATTATTAATCAAAACACATAACATAATATAACGTAACTTCACGTCTTTTTCTACCCGAAGATGTAGGCAGCGGCTGTTAAGCCTCGTCTCAACGTTATGTCCCAAATGTAATACATAGGTGGCGAATCTATTGCCATACCGGCACAAAGTTTTTTAGTCATCGATATTTTTCACACATAACTTCCGAAAAGAACTTCGAAAAGTCATTGGTGTGTGCCAGGATTAATGGGTGCGAGCCAGTGTGAGGATTCGAACCCGCGACCTCTAGATTCAGAAGCAGGTTGTCAACTGGATCACCGAGACCTTGATCATCAAGTTTAAAAAGTGGACAAAGGAGTCGAGAACTGCCACGACACACATTCCATGACCATGACCTTAAGGAAGATAATGTTATGAAAGTCAAAGCAGCGAGTGATACATGTAAGAAACGTGCCTTACGCTGCTATGTTCTCTCTGCCTACCCCGCAAAGGACTTGTCGTGTTGTTTGATTGTATGTGAGTTTGAATCTTGTCTAATGTTAATCATTTTTTTATTGATAGAATGTCCAAGAATCCTGAGATCCTTCTGAAATGCTGAAAGAAATTACTTCTCTCATCGTAAAACACACGGCAATCTCGAGAAGTCACCTGACACCAGAACTAGCGCTCCGATTGATCACCCCTGCCTGCCCGTTATGGAAAGCTCGTGAAGAAGATCTGCCTTTTAGAGACCCTTACTGGGCATTCTACTGGCCTGGAGGACAGGCCACTGCCAGGTGAGAAAACAAAATTCCTCTGAGAAATTAAATTATTTTAAATTAAAAAAGTAAACATATTTTTTTACGTATTTGAACGTTTTGATTCTAAATTCTGTCTATACATATTTATGGAAGTAACCAACAAATCTACATCTAATGAAACATCAACGCATCCAAAAGATACCCCCGAAGATATTCCCTCGGCGGTTGAGTCACCGGCCCCGCTCTTATCCCGAATGACTCACCAGGACATTTAAGCATCTATCCTTCTCTAGAATACGTTGTCCCATCTCTTTCTAGTCGAGTCCCGGAAATTTATGAAGTAGTGAAATGGTAAAGTTGATTAAAAAGGTAACAAATAAAACAAAATATGACATGTACTATGTACATAGATTTATTAATGTTTGAACTTGCAAAATTGTTCAATTCAAAAGGGCAGGTAATTTAATTATTAGTAGTTTTTTGACTTCACACCATCATACTTCATTCGTAAATGAATTTAGAAAATCTTTTTTTTTTGGAATATGTACGATATAATGTATCAATTAATTATTCTGCCACAAAAATAAACTTTTCGAAGTGCATACGTCGCACGATTTTAACAACTATTTTCTTATGTCTTTCAATCCCAATGTCCTTTGCATTTGTTATTATTATAAACAACCTTGTTCCTATAATCAACTAACAGGTTAAATGTAAAACCCCGGCTTTATACACCGGTGCATCGAACGACTATGAACTTAATATATGTGCTAAAAATAACTGATCAACACTAGCCGCTGAATTACATCGAGGATCGCAATTATTTTGATCATATTCTTTTGGTGCAAGGGATTATTTATTTTTTCCCTACACAGTAGATTAGGGGAATTCCTCACTTGTGTGCACTGAATAATAATTGTATGTTTTTATGTAAACGAGTATGTATTGTTTACATTTATACTTGTCCAGACATAAAAATCTTTAATATTAGATATAAATACAATTAGAGTAATAACACATATGATTATACGCACGTTATTACAACAAAATGTAAAAAAAAATATCTATTTTAAAATATCTTTTTTCTAATAAATAAAAATCTTGTTCGAAACGGCTCGACCGATTGTCATGAAATTTTTAACATCTATTTTTCATCCCCCTAAATATATTTTTTTTATGAAACAACATATAAAAATACATATAACATCCCAAATTTGCACTTCTCTACAATCATTGTTTTTATTTTTTTGCCAAGACAACGTTTGCTATGTCAGCTAGTAAAATCTGATGTAGGTAGCCTGATTTCATATCGGTCAAAGAATGTGACATTTACTACGCCATCTATCGGAACGATTCTCATATGTTCGAGAAGTGTGTTCAAATTTACGATTAAGCTTTACAATATCTGACTAAAAATTATTTGTGCATTAAATAATTTACGAATTTCCTTGTTGAAATCTAGCAAACAATACATAAACAAATATTGATTTACATACCAACCCAACATCTAAAACACAGTTACAATAAAATAAAAATGTTTGTTTATAAACATTACAAAGTCAAGTGTCAGACTGATAAACTGCTGAACTAGATTTGTGTATCAGATATCAAATAGACCGGTTTACATTTATATGTATAGGTACGCAATACATACGCACTTTATTTGTTCGCTTCGTGAATGGGCCGGCTCGACCGGTGAAATACCACGACCCTTCGGAATATCAGCGCGAAGTGGCTGTGGCCGCGGTGCGTTCGGTAAAAGAGTTTTTTTTTTTGTGATAGGAGGGCAAACGAGCAGGCGTGTCACCTGATGGTAAGCAATCAATGCCGCCCATGGACACCAGCAACACATTTAGTGTTACTGTTGCGTTCCCGACCTTTGAGGGATAGGGGATAGGGAAGGATGGGGAAGGGGGGTGGGCCTCCGGGTACCTCTCTCACCGAGCGAAACGCGGCATGAGTCACTTTACGTCGATCTTCTGAGAGGTCGTGGTATTTCACCGGTCGAGCCGGCCCATTCATGCAGCGAACTGCTTGGCTCTACCACTTCTAAAAGCCTATCCTGAGCCCCGATCCTCTTTCCCTTTTCTTTTCTCCCCCTACTCCCTTAAAGGATGGCAACGCACCACGGTGTTCATGGGCAGTGAGAAGTTACTTACCGTCAGGTGACCCACTTGCTCGTTTGCCCTCCTATCCCATAAGTGTATGTGCAGAAAAGAAGAATAAATATTTCAAGTTTATGTAAACAAAATACAGTTTTATTTCATCTATAAATCTAATAACTCAACTTCATTCATAACTTCAACAACAAATGTACAACCAATTCACTAAAAACACTGACGCGTTATACAATTATATAAATAACGTGTTTGTAATAAAGTTAATTTTACTTTGATTCAGTAGCACGTGACTCATACTGGTTTTTTGGTCCAATTCATAGTGCAGTCTTGAAATTTGGCAACAATTTTTTCTATACATTACATTCAAGGTGTTGTTGCAAAAATTGTATATACTTGGGAATTACCAATATTGAATAACGTATATTATTGAATCTAATATTATAAGCCATTTTCTATTGGGTGTTACCCCAAAAAAAACTTTAGCCATGTTAAAATTTGCTGAATTTGCTGCCTCCCTAATATCTGCCGAACACAAGTTTTTACAACAACAACAACCCTAGAGGGTTAAGCAGCATGTCCAGATCGCCATAAATCAGAATGTTTAACTCCACGTGCATATATTGACAGGCCTCGTGGCGCATTGGTAAAACTACCGGCTGCAGCATTGAGGTCGGGGGTTCGATTCCCACCCGAGCACAAATATTTGTGAAAAACATGAATATTTGTGTGGCGTCTGGGTGCTTTTCTATGTATTATAAGTATGTATTTACAAAAGAAAAGTATATGTGTATTAATATCCGTTATCTAGTATCCATAACACAAGCATTTAGTTGCTTAGCTTGGAACTAGAGGGCGCTGTGTGTATTGTGTCCAAGATATTATTATATACGAAAATCACCACTTCGATTCCTGCCAGATTAAAAAAAGTACAACCTCATATAATAATTTTAATAGTATTTACTTACTGTACTATAGATATGATTAAAGGAGATTCCATTGAAGGCAAGAAAGAACACATACCAAGTTAAAAAGAGAGAGAATTATTAATTTCATATATCAGAAAAGGACAGCAAATACTACAGCCTATTTAACCTATCAATGAAAAGAGATAGCGGGAAAATATAGACGTTATCGGAAGAAGACAGAGCGACTGACTCATTTGTGATACATTTTCAGGATGATATTACAGTGAGTCATAGTTCCGAGAAGGGTCTTTGTCCTCTTTTATTGAAATTTATGAAAACTGATGCGCAGCTATGTATAATCTTATTTTACTTATGTCAAAAAATAATAAACGGAGGGACATACTAGTCGAGGACGACACGACTCTCTTTCCGTGACCAAATAGATAGAGTCCTTATGGGATAAGAAAGTCAGAGAAGCGAGCGAGGCGCGTAAGAATCGTGCATGTTATCTCTGCTTAACCCACAAGGGACTTGACGTGAAGTTATATATGTAGTAATTACTATGTACTCATGTCAGTACAAGTTTCAACATCCTCTTAACATTATCATTGTACAAATATTAGTTTGGTCGCATATAAATAAATATAATGTCGATGTTTCAACATTTATTTATTGCAGTATCATCAAAGTTTTGCTAAACTAAATCGTTTTAAAAGTCGTACTTAACTTCAATCCCCTGAGCTACTAAGGTTTTTGGCCGGACAGAAGTAAATATTACTGGCCATAGATTATCATTCCCACAACATAGATGTATCAATATATTGGGCAAAGATAACCAACAATGATTTATTTTGACTGTGCGTATGCACAGCTACCTACTGAAACAGAGAACACTACATAAGCAAACTGAAATAAAACTAGGTACATACTAAAAACTAAAATATTAAAGTAATAGAGGTTAGCATAAACTGTATTATCTACCGATGATGGTGCACAAGTCTTTTTTTGGAAATGAGTGTATCATATAATAAAAATATATTAAGATTATTGAAGTCGATGGCTCGTTGTCTGGAGCCAGACAATGACATACTCATATAACATCTCCTGAAAGTTGCAACTGATTGATTTACTGCAAAGTAACTGAATTCCCACGACGACGGTCGCCTAATCAATAGAGCAGCTTCTCAAAACAAACACGCCGTCTGTTACCATGGCAACGAGCTGACTCAGCGATCTGACTCAGGGGGTCACGTCCTTCAACTCAATGATCGTCCTTGACGTACTCGGGCTCCGGAGAATGCCGCAGAAAATCGGATTGTTCTGACTCATCAACCATTGATCAGTTTTTAGTGAAAATTCCATAAATATTGTATTCTTTCCGTATCTTTCATGTTTTATCATTGAGTTATATTACTAAAGTATAGAGGAGACATTGTGAACAAAATTTGTGCGCCGTGCACTGTGGTGAATGCACCACAGTGAGCTCAGTCGGTGATTGGGATACGCAGCGAGTGCACGCGTTTTGCAGATTTTTAAACTTATTAAAGTGAAACTTTTATTACATCGTCTCAAACTTTTTCGTCTGTGTGTTGCATGTCGCGTGACGGTCGGCCGCGGAGTAGGGATAAAGTGAAAGGCGCTCGTCAGAGCGCCTTTCACTTTATCCGAGGCCAATATGGCGGCCATGTTGTTGTTTATGGATTTATTTCAATTTTGAGTGCTTGAATTTATTAATTAACTTATTTTGTATGAATATTAAATTAAGTCTTTTTATTTATATTCGGTCCATTCAATATATTTAATTTTATTTAACATTTATTTTTAGTTAAATGTCTATAATGTGAAAAAAAGTTTCACTTTTACGGTGGTTTCATAAAACCACACAATCTTTTTTATAATTCCGAATTGTATCTTTAAAACGTGTAGAAATTAATGAAGAACAAACAAAAAAAGATAGTGGTATAACATTCCATCGGTAAGTAGCCAAAATTTCTCTTAATTAAATAAATACTTAATAAATTTGAAATGTTAAATTAGCTAGTTACAGCCGCCAGTTTATGAGTAAATCATAGACTAACAAAAATGTAACCACAGAATGGACATTGAATCCGTGCTAAACTAATGTTGACGACTTGGTATTAATAGATTATTTCATACATACTTTAAATAATATATTTAAGTATTTATTTATATTGTATATTTGTTTTAAATTAATATGTTACCATTCATAAGTTTAAAAGACTAATTATTTATAAACTAATTATTATTTTTACAGGTTTCTTCGACCGGAACTACCGAAATTGGAAATATAGATCATTTGTTCAAAAATATCTTAAGAAGAATCATCGGGTTCATTTAATTCGAAGCATTATTAATAAATACGCAATAATACGTCTCAAACACGAATGTAAAGTTACCAACGAATATATGTGCTTCCATGCGCCAGAAACTGAATAAACTTGTTTTGTTTAAAGGAGAATACCTAAAACAATAATGCAAAACTAAATTGACTTTTCTTTCTATCTATTCAGGTAATAATACCCACATATAGTTCAATAAGTCGTAGAATTTGTCTACATCTTGTAATATAGAATCTCAATAGTCCGAGGTATTATTATTTTGAGACTAACTCTAGCTATTTTAGCCACTTATTAATGTCTAAAAAACTGCCGGTAAGGTATTGCCGAGAGAAAATAACTATCAATATTCACATCTCATGTCCGTTAAGCAGAAACAAAAATATTGTTCCGTCTGTGGAGTTACGTCTCATCTGTGACTCATTAAGCTACCCCCCGCGCATCCCGTACCCCTGGTTCGTTACAAAGTTTTTGTTCACAATGTCTGCTCTATACTTTAGTAATATAACTCAATGTGTTTTATTAAGTTTATTTGACAACCGGGAGAGTCTTAATACCGTTTAATCCAAAATGACATCACTACATAGTATCTAACTGTTGCCCCCGGTGGTCGACATGCGAACATTAATAATAGTTAGTTTGTCTAATTTTCGCTGTCTGTCCAATATACGCTTAGATTTTAAAGCTACGTAAAGGATTTTAATGCAGTTAATTATAATAGAAAGAGGTTTCTAACAGGAAGGTGTGAATATATAATCTATGAATAATATAGTACCGAAACAGTGATATTTTTCAAATTTAATTGCAAACGCTTGCTGAATCCTATGGGATAGATGAAATAAACATAACTCTTAACATAACTTCACGCGTTTCTCAACCCAAAGTATTTACGTCCCAAATGGAATAGGTGGCGAACCTATGCCAAAAGTTTTTTTATCATCGATATTTATCACACAGTAGCAGACCGCACGAACTTTGTATCGCTATGTTGTATGTAGTAGTGATGTTACGAATGTTGGATTTTGTACATTAGCGAAAGCGAATGTGAATACGAATATTTATTAAAAACATTCGCGAATGCGAATATTTCTTTTAATCCTTCGCAAACGCATTCGAATGATTCTCAGACCTAAAATGCAGATATTTAATAATTAAATATCTGCATTTTAGGTCTAAAATATTCTTCAACGAGTGATATTAATAATTATTATTAATATCACTCGTTGAAGAATATTTAGAAAAATAAAAATCATACTTAATAACACGTGTCTTTTCCTTATATAACGCTCTCGTGTAACGGAAGTGGGCCTCCGGGTACCTCTTTCGCCGAACGAAACGTGGCATAAGCTACTTTACGTTAATTTTCTGAGAGATCGTGGTATTTCCCCGGTCGAGCCCACCCATTCATGCAGCGAACTGCTTGTCACTACCACTGTTTATGGAAGAGATTGAATGGTCGATCGAAGTATAAAAAATGGTAAGGGAGCAGGAATTGATGGATGACGAGGGACATTTTTCTGACCTTGAGCAATCTTTGCTGGAGGTCGGGTAGGTTTCGCTTGGACTGGAGGCGTGCTGTCATCGTGCCCTTGAATAAAGAAAAGGGATCACGTATGCAGTGCGCCAGTTACAGTGCCACCAGTTAAATGAGCTTAACTTAGCAGCGAAAGTGTATAGAAAAAGAGAATGGAGGTGATATCTGACGAAGTGTGTTGCATGGACCAGATTTTTTCACTTCGCAATATCGTATAGAAGGAATTTGCTCTGAGCTGAAAGGTATTCTGAGGTTCTGTAAATCTGAAAAAGGCGTTTAACAAGCATGTTGCGAAAGGATGAATGCGGTCGAAATGCGGAAAATCTGCGGAGTGACTCTCGTTGACCACGTCGAAAACAAGATTGTACCGTAGGAAGTTGGATTGTCAGAGAGTGTCAATGTGATAGGGCATGCTGCGATGGTTCGAACACATAGATAGAATGGATAATGCAACATTGACAAAGCAGATATACTATGCAAAAACGGATGCATGTAGGAGTCACAGACCGCCATGACACACTTTCCATGACCAAATAGAACCAGTCCTGGAGTAAGGTGACGTGAGGAGCCTTAGAAGTCGACGAACATGTATGACAAGAATTATGAAACTCAAAGAAGTGAGTGAGACGTGTGTGAATCGTCCTTTAAGCGCTCTGTTCTCTCTGCTATGTTGTTTCTGCCTAACATGCAAGGTCCTTGATGTGCAGTTATTTATGTACCTATGTATGTATGACATGTATGTATTTCTAATTTAGTTACTTATTTTAAGGCTGCTCCATAATATAATACATTTATATAAAATAATAAACAAAATATAAATCTCATTTCTCGTATGTATGTCACAAATATTAGGTCGGGGAAAAAGTCTTTTCGCATAACGTAGGTATAAACTTATTATAAAATTTCTTTGACTGTACTATTTGTGTCTGGCTGGTTTTGGTAACATTAAAAAGGTTACATTATAAAGAAAAGAAAAAAATAAAAAAAAGTTGTTTCCCGCTATTTTTCATTTGTTTTTCTCTCCGTAAAAATGAGTGAATCTAATGAAGAAATTCGATACATTTTAAAATTCTATTATAAAAAAGGCAAAAATGCAACTCAAGCAGTGAAAAAAAATTGTGATGTTTATGGACCTGATGCAGTGTCAGTAAGAGTAGCACAAATTTGGTTCAAACGTTTTCAGTCCGGAAATTTTGATGTTAAAGATGCACCTCGCTCTGGTCGCCCTGTTACGAATAAAATGGACGCCATTTTTGAAAGAGTGGAGCAAGATCGGCATATTAGTAGTTACGATGTAGCTGAAGAACTGGGAATTGACCACAAAACAGTTTTGACCCATTTGAAGAAAGCTGGTTATACAAAAAAGCTCGATATTTGGGTGCCACACGAGCTCACTCAAAGAAACTTAATGAACCGTGTACTCATTTGCGATTCATTATTGAGACGTAATGAAACCGAGCCGTTTTTGAAGAGATTGATAACTGGCGATGAAAAGTGGATCACGTACGACAAGAACGTGCGAAAAAGGTCGTGGTCGAAAGTTGGCCAGGCTTCACAGACTGTGGCCAAACCTGGCCTAACACGAAATAAGGTGATGCTGTGTGTATGGTGGGATTGGAAGGGCATTGTTCATTATGAGCTTTTACCGTCCGGCAAAACCATCGATTCTGATCTTTACTGCCAGCAACTGATGAGATTAAAGGAAGCAGTCGAGAGAAAACGGCCGGAATTGATCAACAGGAAGGGTGTGGTCTTTCATCACGATAACGCTAGACCACACACATCTTTAGCCACTCAGCAAAAATTAAGAGAGTTCGACTGGGAGGTCCTAGTGCATCCACCATATAGCCCTGACCTTGCGCCTTCAGATTTTCACCTGTTTCGGTCTCTTCAGAATTCTTTAGGTTCTGTAAGGTTGACCTCAAGAGAGGACTGCCAAAACTATTTGTCCCGTTTTTTTGATCAGAAGTCCCAAAGTTTCTACAGTAACGGGATAATGTCTCTGCCCACAAAATGGCAGAAAGTTATTCAACAAAACGGTACATATATATGGTAAATAAATGTAAATAAACTTTGAAAAAAATGTCTTGACTTTTCATACAAAAATACGAAAATACTTTTTCCCCAACCTATTATTTAAGTATTAATTCTACAAATAATTAATATTCAATTATATTTAAAAAGGGGACAGGAACTTGGAACAGAGGCGCGGTGGTGCTGTTCTTCAAAAAAGGTGATAAAACCTTTTGAAAAAAACCCAATTTGAAGTCCTCGCGCTCTCCAGAGTGGTAACGTATTACCGGCCACAGATCTTCCGTTGGGTGTGGTTAGAAGCGAATTATGGGATATCGAATTCACTGCAAATGTTTTTAAACACGTTATTAAAGGACAAAGGAGAAAGCAAGTTAACGCGATGATTGCGTGCTTGGAAAAATCTCAACCAGCAATATATTATTTTGTAACTTCCAAATTAAATTTCAATTGTATATAGTTCACCGATAATAATAGCATCCAAAACTCACAGGTAATTAGTTAATTACTGTTGATTTAATTTGATATTTGATCACTTATTGATTGTTTTACTTGCATGCCAACAATTAAAAAATAATAATGTCGGCCGAGCTTCGTTCTGTTAAATAAGGAGATCCGAGTTAGAACAATTCTATCGGTGCAATGGTTTCTGCCCGATGACTGTGTGTTAGTTGTTGGAAATACATTATTAAACAGGTAGGTGGTAATTTTAGAGCCTGGTACAGACTGAAGTCAGTAGAAGTACAGGAAGGGTGTGGTCTTTCATCACGATAACGCTAGAGCACACACATCTTTAGCCACTCAGCAAAAATTAAGAGAGTTCGACTGGGAGGTCCTAGTGCATCCACCATATAGCCCTGACCTTGCGCCTTCAGATTTTCACCTGTTTCGGTCTCTTCAGAATTCTTTAGGTTCTGTAAGGTTGACCTCAAGAGAGGACTGCCAAAACTATTTGTCCCGTTTTTTTGATCAGAAGTCCCAAAGTTTCTACAGTAACGGGATAATGTCTCTGCCCACAAAATGGCAGAAAGTTATTCAACAAAACGGTACATATATATGGTAAATAAATGTAAATAAACTTTGAAAAAAATGTCTTGACTTTTCATACAAAAATACGAAAATACTTTTTCCCCAACCTATTATTTAAGTATTAATTCTACAAATAATTAATATTCAATTATATTTAAAAAGGGGACAGGAACTTGGAACAGAGGCGCGGTGGTGCTGTTCTTCAAAAAAGGTGATAAAACCTTTTGAAAAAAACCCAATTTGAAGTCCTCGCGCTCTCCAGAGTGGTAACGTATTACCGGCCACAGAACTTCCGTTGGGTGTGGTTAGAAGCGAATTATGGGATATCGAAGTCACTGCAAATGTTTTTAAACACGTTATTAAAGGACAAAGGAGAAAGCAAGTTAACGCGATGATTGCGTGCTTGGAAAAATCTCAACCAGCAATATATTATTTTGTAACTTCCAAATTATATTTCAATTGTATATAGTTCACCGATAATAATAGCATCCAAAACTCACAGGTAATTAGTTAATTACTGTTGATTTAATTTGATATTTGATCACTTATTGATTGTTTTACTTGCATGCCAACAATTAAAAAATAATAATGTCGGCCGAGCTTCGTTCTGTTAAATAAGGAGATCCGAGTTAGAACAATTCTATCGGTGCAATGGTTTCTGCCCGATGACTGTGTGTTAGTTGTTGGAAATACATTATTAAACAGGTAGGTGGTAATTTTAGAGCCTGGTACAGACTGAAGTCAGTAGAAGTACAGGAATAGTCCGAGAGCTGGCACCAATTTTTGGGTAGGTATTTGAGGCAAGCTGAAAACTTGTTATATACCTCTCCTATTATATCCCAACACGGAATAGCAGACCTGGCTGGTGAATAGCGGGGCTAAATCAACCCCTAAATTTTTAAAAATATTATTTTTTTTTCCAAAAAAATATATTTGAGGCAATACGCAATTTATATATGTTGCAGTGTAATACTTAATGTATATGAAAAAAAATAAGCCAGACGATTTAATCGGGGCTTTGATATTGCCAGAAGCGCGCAAAAATATTTTGAAAAAAATTATAAAAAATGTATTTGAGGCAGCTTGAAATTTTAATGGAGTGTTATTTATAACTAAAAAATAAGATTCCCAAAAAGACAGATCATTTCGGTGGGACTTTCTACCTGCCAGGTGATCAAACAAATAATGGATAGTTACGAGCCTGCGGGGCTATAGACAAGCTGTAGTGTGAGAAAGAGCGCATATCGACAGCTATCTTCGTTCTTGCTCGTCACGTTACTATTGGCTCTGGCGAGGCCACGTGACTTACAATATCCATGAGGTTTCTACTCAGAATTTCGGAGTAAAAAATATAAAATTTTCATAATTTGTACTAAAGAAATTTTTGGATGAAAGTGATTGTATTGATTTACGGGTGTTAAGGGTACATATTACATTACTGACGTGGTACTGCAGGGAATGGAGCTCTTTGTTCCATCCTCAATGGTGCCAATCGGCGGCAGATCCCAGCCCTGGTTTGATCGCTCATGCAAAACGGCATTACGTTTTAAGCATGAGTGTTATCAAGCCTGGGCAAAAGCAGTGGCGTCCCAGGACTCTGACACCGGCCCTCTTAAGAAGAAGTACAACCTTGCCTCCAGGTCCTTCAAAAGAGTTATAGCCGTAGCAAAGTCTCAGTACATAGGCAAAATTGGCGAGAAACTAGTTCGCCTTCCCTCGGGAACCCGTGCGTTCTGGTCGCTCGCCAAGGCTGTTCTTGGGAATTTTTGTAAGCCGTCTCTTCCACCGTTGCACCGGGAGGACCAGTCACTAGCCCACGACGCAAAAGAGAAAGCCGACCTTCTTGGCACTCTTTTTGCGTCCAACTCGACTTTGGACGATATGGGTAACATCGCACCGACTATTCCACATTGCGGTCACGCCATGCCGGAGGTTCGTTTCCGGCAAAGTACTGTGCGACGCATACTTCTATCCCTGGATGTCCACAAGTCGAGTGGGCCTGACGGAATCCCAGCAATTGTGCTGAAGACGTGTGCTCCAGAGTTGGCACCGGTTCTAACGCGACTTTTCCGGTACTCCTACTCTCTCGGCGCTGTGCCAGCATCATGGAAGGTTGCTTTAGTCCATCCGATCCCTAAAAAAGGTGACCGCTCAGATCCGTCCAACTACAGACCTATCGCCATCACCTCCCTATTCTCCAAAATAATGGAAACACTCATCAACCGCCAGCTCCTTAAGTATCTAGAAGAGCACCAGTTGATAAGTGACCGTCAGTACGGATTCCGTCAAGGTCGCTCAGCTGGTGATCTTTTAGCGTACTTAACCCA
The DNA here is from genome assembly GCA_905147225.2 of Euproctis similis. Taxonomy (NCBI): domain Eukaryota; kingdom Metazoa; phylum Arthropoda; class Insecta; order Lepidoptera; family Erebidae; genus Euproctis; species Euproctis similis. Next base: position 23,879,732 of record LR990106.1, read on the forward strand.
TCGGTGGGCGGAAGCGGTTGAGAGTAAAGGAGAGGCGCTGGCCGTTAGTTTGGACGTAGCGAAGGCCTTTGATCGGGTTTGGCACAAAGCACTTCTTTCGAAGCTTCCATGTTATGGGCTTCCCGAGAAATTATGCGATTGGGTTTCCAGCTTTCTCACGGCTCGGAGCATTAAAGTTGTTGTCGACGGGTCATGCTCCGACTTAAAACCTGTGAATGCTGGAGTCCCCCAGGGCTGTGTGCTATCCCCTACGCTGTTTCTTCTGCATATCAATGACATGCTGCTTAGCAGCAATCTTCATTGTTATGCAGATGACAGTACCGGGGATGCCTTATATACCGGCCACCCGCGTATTTCTCGGGAAAACGTCGACGAGCACCGGAATAAACTTGTGTCTGAAATCGAAACTCTGCTTAGTCAGGTTTCGGAATGGGGCCGACTAAACTTAGTCCAATTCAACCCTAAGAAGACACAGGTTTGCGCGTTTACCGCTAAAAAGACACCCTTTGTCGTAGCTCCCTGTTTTGAGAGCACTCCCTTACCCGCCTCAGCCGCTATCGGAATTCTTGGTGTCGACTTGTCGAGTGACGTCCAGTTCCGCGGTCATCTGGAGGGCAAGGCCAAATTGGCTTCCAAAAAGCTTGGTGTGCTCAATAGAGCGGGACAGTATTTCACGTCAGGTCATCGCCTGCAACTTTACAAGGCGCAGGTCCGTCCTCACGTGGAATACTGTTCACATCTTTGGGCGGGGGCACCCCAGTACCAGCTTACTCCATTTGACCGCATCCAACGACGCGCGGTTAGGCTTGTCGACAACCAAGCTCTTACTGATCGGCTTGATCCTCTGGCGTTGCGGAGAGAGGTGGCATCTCTATGTATCCTCTACCGCATATACCACGGGGAGTGCTCTGAGGAATTGTTCGGATTAATACCGCCAGCTGATTTCCGCCACCGTTCGACGCGCCAACGCTACCACCCGCATTGGCTGAATGGTTGGCGGTCGACAACAGTGCGTTTTAACAGGCACTTCTTGCCACGCACTGTTCCTTCATGGAACCAGTTGCCGGCGACGGTATTTCCGGACCGCTACGACCTAGGAACCTTCAAGAAACGAGCCTATTCCCATCTGAAAGGGCGGCAACGCTGATGTGATGCCCCTGGTATTGCAGACGCCATGGGCGGCGGTGATTGCTTTCCATCAGGTGACCCGCAAGCTCGTTTGCCCCTTATCCCATAAAAAAAAAAAAAAAAAAAAAAAAAAAAAAAAAAATATACAATCTCTGATTTTTTTATCATAAAAAAATATTTATTTTGTCAGTTTTAATCCGAATATAAACGTAATGAATTGACTAAATATCTCTTATTTCCGCAAAAACATCCATTTTTTTTAAGAGAAATTTTTTTTAGAAAATTTATTTTTCAACAATTTTAGTTACAAAAATTTTTGTATATGATCAATATTTTTGTCGCTGCATTAAAAAGTAAACATTTTTTTTCTGGCAGTATTTTAAGTCAAAATTTATACGGAAATTAACTATTTTTTCATCTTAAAATTAATAGAGATAATGTATTAAAACATCTAATGATAAAAACATAACATTGTAAAACCAGATTTATTAAAATATAATTATTCTTAAATGTTACGATTATTTTAAGTACAAAAAAAATAAAAAGTGAATTCAATTTATCCCATGTCAGATATAAATTGTCATTCTTCGTCTATCGATTCTTCTTCATCAGAATGAATAAAATATATGGATTCATCAGTGTCAGATTCGGAAACCTCTGCATCATCTGTAAAAAGTAATATATACATATTTATTTTTTTAATTTACCACAGAAATTTGAATGGAACAGTTACTAAAAATAAATCACTCATTCTCACCTGCAGTATGATTTTAATCATCGTTATTTTTATTTTCTTCATGAACAAACACCGTCGAATACCAATTGCGGCATACACTCTCTGTCGAACCAGTGAAAATCTAATGCATCCTCATTAACTCACCATCCGTTTCTATTAGTTGTCAAAGAGCTGGGGAATCGCAAGTATATTATATATATTTTATATATATATGTATAGTATATATAGTATATATTTTTTCATCAAAGCTACGTAAGGTTAGGAATCACTGGCAAAACAATATCATTATATTTTAACCCATGATATTTACGGATTCCTAACACCTCTTGACTTTTTTGAAAGTTTTCTCCACAAAAGCAATCACTTTAGCACCATTTTTTTTTACCAATAACACAAACTAACTTTTCACTGGACATTTTCTAATTATTTTAGTTTCAAAACATGTTACACCAAAATTTTTTTAGTACAAATTATGAAAATTTTATATTTTTTACTCCGAAATTCTGAGTAGAAACCTCATGGATATTGTAAGTCACGTGGCCTCGCCAGAGCCAGTAGTAACGTGACGAGCAAGAACGAAGATAGCTGTCGATATGCTCTCTTTCTCACACTACAGCTTGTCTATAGCCCCGCAGGCTCGTACCTATCCATTATTTGTTTGATCACCTGGCAGGTAGAAAGTCCCACAGAAATGATGTCTTTTTGGGAAGCTTATTTTTTAGTTATAAATAACACTCCATTAAAATTTCAAGCTGCCTCAAATACATTTTTTATAATTTTTTTCAAAATATTTTTGCGCGCTTCTGGCAATATCAAAGCCCCGATTAAATCGTCTGGCTTATTTTTTTTCATATACATTAAGTATTACACTGCAACATATATAAATTGCGTATTGCCTCAAATATATTTTTTTGGAAAAAAAAATAATATTTTTAAAAATTTAGGGGTTGATTTAGCCCCGCTATTCACCAGCCAGGTCTGCTATTCCGTGTTGGGATATAATAGGAGAGGTATATAACATGTTTTCAGCTTGCCTCAAATACCTACCCAAAAATTGGTGCCAGCTCTCCTACTAGAAGGGTGTGGTCTTTCATCACGATAACGCTAGAGCACACACATCTTTAGCCACTCAGCAAAAATTAAGAGAGTTCGACTGGGAGGTCCTAGTGCATCCACCATATAGCCCTGACCTTGCGCCTTCAGATTTTCACCTGTTTCGGTCTCTTCAGAATTCTTTAGGTTCTGTAAGGTTGACCTCAAGAGAGGACTGCCAAAACTATTTGTCCCGTTTTTTTGATCAGAAGTCCCAAAGTTTCTACAGTAACGGGATAATGTCTCTGCCCACAAAATGGCAGAAAGTTATTCAACAAAACGGTACATATATATTGTAAATAAATGTAAATAAACTTTGAAAAAAATGTCTTGACTTTTCATACAAAAATACGAAAATACTTTTTCCCCAACCTATTATATGTGTGGTAATCGAACCCCCGGCCTCAGTGCTGCAGCCGGTAGTTTTACCAATGCGCCACGAGGCCCGTCAAAATTGCATTTATAGACTATCGCAAAGCATTCGATTCTCTACAACATGATAAAATATGGGCGGCATTACTAGGACAAGGAATTGAGCACAAGTACATTCGATTAATAAGAAACGTATATAAAGAAACATATATAATGATAATATATAGCCTATATGTTGACTCGACCTCCTGGCTATATTCATGTAAAATTTGATATAAAACATCCAGTACTTTTAGAGTTTATCCGTAACAAACATACAGACAAACAGACAAAAATTCTAAAAATCCTATTTTTAGGTTCGGTTTCTTTCGTAGTTAATGTCCCAAGTACGCTAAAAAAATAATATTCAATGTACAGTTTTCACTCTCCTACGATTTTATTAAATGTATAGATATATCGTTAAGCGACATTAGTAAGGTGTAATTTATATATAGTTTGGGATTGTAAAATTAATCCGAAGTGTCGGGTGAATTTCGGGATAATGGAGGTGTACAGTTACAGTAGTATTAAAATCAATGTAAAATATTTTATAAATAGTAATTTATTTTACAAATATGTATTTACTAAATTAGATCTTAAAAAACATTAATTATTCATTATTTCCTTTACCTCCTTCCTTTACCTTTTCCTCCACCACCTTTCCCTGCTCTTCCCTTTGTTATCTTACCCCCAAACACTTTTTTCTTATTAAAGGTTTTACCTTTATTGTGGCCATCGTCATAAGACTTTCCGGATCTGTTTTTCCCGCCAGTATTTGGAAACTTTCTGCCCTGTTTTCCACTATTTCTAAAAGTTTCACTGTTATTATTGCCTTTAAATTTTCCACCTCCTTTATGGAATGGCCTTTGGTCATTCTGGTTCTTTAAATTGCTTTTGTCCTGTTTTTTGTTAACAAAACCTGTAAGAATAACGAAAGCTTGTTAGTAAATGTAGAAACTTGAAGTAGTTTAGAAGTACTTCTTAGGAAAATTATTAGATGCCACTAATCAGTGAGGCCTATCATCAACAGAATTAATATCTTGTACACAATACACACTGCGCCCTCTAGTTCCAAATTAAGCAACTAAATGCTTGTGCTATGGATACTAGATAACGGATATTAATATATATATATACTTTTCTTTTGTAAATACATACTTATAATACATAGATGCCATACAAACATACTTGTTTGTCACAAATTGGTTACATTGTCAAATGGAACTCGGTTTTTTTCGAAATAAAACCTTTAATTTGTGTAACTACCCTGCAACTGTTTTAATAGCCTGGTAAGATTAGAACAATAAATAAGAGTATTCTTACAAGAATTCCCACCAGTATGATTTAAAAATATTTGAAAGTTCCCTACCATTGGCCAGTATACAGTAAAAAAATATAAAGGTCAAATGTGAAAACAAATAGTTTTATGCGATACATCAATCATATTAAAGTATGTAGTCTAAAAAAATGTACCAACACTTTTTATTATAAAGGCCACAGTTTTTGGGAAATCACAAATCAAAAAGTTGCAATCATCATATTATATACTTTGATATAGTTCTAGTCACAATATATTTCTATTGGTAATTGTAACTTACAATTGTAATATCAAAAAAATATACACACAAATTATAATGACTATAAGAATATCAAGAAAAATTCAACCAGTCTCTTAATTTATATGCAATTCTAACCATGAGACAACACCTATCCCCTGTTCAATTGTGTACTTGGCTAGGGTGAAATATTAATGTATAAGGTAAAGGCACTAATGCCAGACTTTGCCCTCAAGGTAGACAGACACCTACGAAGAAATGTTTTCATTCTAAGGACAATTTTCATAAAATGATTTTTATTTCAATATCATAGAACACTTAGTACGATCTTTGAAAAACTCGTAGCAGTTTCTGAAAGAAATTTCAAAATGGCATCAGTCATTGCAAAACGTGTGAAAAGATGAGCACGCGTTTCGCGATTTCTTAATTTATAGGATAACGACGCTTGAACTTTGAAGGTAAGTTTTAGATAAAAAAATTTTTGAAAATTGCTGTTTACTCATTTGGAAAGATGTATATATTATGTAAGAATAGTAGGAAGCGTATTTTTCTTGGTTTGAGAATATTTTTCTAAGAAGTTGAGACTACCTTTAGTTCCAAAAAATCATAAAAATCTAATAGTAGACAGGTGTGACTAATGTTCCAAGATGTTTAACTCACGAGCTTGATTTAGTACGATTTCGATCATTATTCTTAACCAATAGAATACAAATGAGATATCATATTCTATGTATTATAAGTATGTATTTACAAAAGAAAAGTATATATCGAGGGGTGAAAGGCTTTTTGTTATAAGCGACATTTTTGCAACTTTACAGGAGAGCCATTTAAAGTTTGAAATTTTGAAAAAAAAATCTTAATTTAAAAACTTCTTGAGCTATTTGAACGGGGTAAGCTTTGTTGAAATTCAATTAAAAATATCTAGATTCTGATGCTATTATTAAATTAAACCGACCTGTAATCACAAAAATGCATGTCGCTTAATTCAAAATGCCCAAAGCCCTTATTTTTCAGGGAATGGAAAAATGATTTAAGTGACTTTAAAACTACAATTAGCTTCAGGAAAAAACAAATAAGCGACAATGCATTATGTTTTCAGAGTAAGTCTATAAGAATGAAGTGACATGACCCGGAATTAATAGTAGAAAGCTATTTATGTCAACCACCACGTTAGACTAAAATGAGTAGGCGGCTTATTAAATTATGTAACATATAAAAATGAAAATATAACGTTTGGTGTTCCATTTACTAACATATAAGGCTATAAAGGGCTGTTAAAACAACCTGGATATAGCGCAATTGCCGAAAATCTTACGTTCTTTTATTAAAATAATAAATTACTAACCCAACATCAGTTAGTGTTTGTTTAGTATAATAATTATAAATTAGAACAGTCTCAATTAGAACTTTATTATACTTATGCCTTCTTTTCATCTAAATATTCTTTCAATTTTTTACAATCCTCTGGCTTCTGTTCTTCAAAATATATTGTGATATAGGTGCAGCTGAAATAGCATAAGCGACTTTCCATGTCTTATTTGGGTGAAGACTAAATGGTTTAAGCGACATTACACGGTATAATTGGTGGAAGTGCAAATGATTCAAATCCGTACCTAGTAAATTTTAGAAACAGGAAAAATGTTTTAAGTATTATTGACTTATTTACCTGGGAAAGGCTAATTGGCTTATGTCTTAGTTTTTAATACGAGTGTATGGCTCAAGTAACTAATTTAAAAAAAATGCAAAATCCATGTCGCTTAAAACACTGCTACTATGGAAACTTCCCAAAAACAGGGATGTTTTAAACGCCAAAAAAGTGCTCCAATTTAAATGAAACTTGTATCAGTCGACGCAGAAAAATTTGCTGATTCCAAATATGTATGTATATAACTCAATATCGCCCAAAATGTCGCTTAAAGCAAATAGCCTTTCACCCCTCGATATGTATTAATATCCGCTATTTATCCATAACACAAGCATTTAGTTGCTTACCTTGGAACTAGAGGGCGCTGTGTGTATTGTGTCCAAGATATTTATTATTTATTATTATCAATAATTTTGCATAACTTTTACTAAAGGTAGACACGGTATTTATTATCGGGGTGTATATGATGTCAATTATTGGGACTATTGTTCCAGACTGCTAATTATGCCGGCAATAAAAGGACAGATGTTTAATTATTGCGAAGCTTACATGGAAACCTCTATTAAAGAATGTAGACGAGGTGTACCGACTGCAACTGCGGCCAAAAACGTTGGTGTAGAGGAAAAACAAGTAATACTTACTTGAGTCCTGATTGTTCTGATACTTTTTCTTCAACTTTTTGTCTAGTCTCATTTTTTTCAAGCCACGTGGCCCATCTTCATCTCCTCTCCGCTTCCTTGTTTTTTGACTAAAGAGGTCTTGTTCAGGCTCTGCACCTACCTCCTGCCTGTAATAATCAGCATCATCTTCTATGTCTTCTCGATCCATGTCTGCATGTTGTGACTCAGCATTTGCTAACTCCATCAACCTCTGGCTTTCTGTAATTTCCTTCTTCTTCTTCATACCCTGAATTGCTTTTTCCTTCAGGTCATCTTTTTCTCTTTGTTTCCGTTTCACATTTTCCTCTTGTTGTGTCTTGCGTTTTTCTTTGAGTTGTTTCTTCTTTTCTCTCTTCTTTCTAATTAATTTCTTCTCTTCATCTGTTTTTTCAACCAATTCATGGAATAATACTTCACCATCCATTAAGCCATCTTCAACCTTTATTAATTGAAAGGATATTCTAGGGCCAAGTTCAAATAATCGGATTGCAGATTTAGATTCAGCTGCAGCACCTCTAGATGCTAAACTCTGTGGCAGTGTCACTTGAGAGTTTGGATCATCTTCAAATTCACTTTCAGACAGCATGCCTGCTTTGTCAAAAAATTCAGACATGTCTTTACAACGATTTAAATTTGGTATTTTTCCTTGAACCATTTTTTTAGTACCCTTATTAAGTCCAACTGGTGTTGCTCTGATGGCATAATGTCTCATATCAACTAATTTGGTAGTTGGATTATAATTCATTAATACACAGCGACGGATGTCCTTTAGTTTCACTGTTGTTATATTTATAGTGGGGAATATATTTTGAAACATTGTAGCCATCAATTTCATTTGCATGCCCTCACCAGAAAAGCTGTTGAGCACTATGAGAGGAGCATGTTGAAATGCTCGCATCATTACGTACTGCTTCTTTAATGATGATATCACATCTCTGGTAAGACTATAACTATGTATTCTGAATGTAAGGGTTGGTCCTCTGGGTAATCTTGCCATTCTCATATATGTGCCTAGTTCTGTTTCCGTGAATATCATCATGTGAGACACATGTAAGTACCCTGATACAGACACAAAATCTTTTATTGTGTTCTTTTTTCGCTCCTGTAATGTATTAGATTTATATTAGTGTCAATTTTATTTGTGTATAACCTATAAACCTATATTACTAATGAACAGTGCATCTTCCTAATATGATATTTATATCATTTTAAAAGTAAAGAAAAAATTTACCAATTGCACCTAAGTCAACAAGTTAATTGATTTCTATATAATTATGATAATCTCTCAAACTATAATGTAATCATTTAATCAGAGGTGTTATTGTATATGCAGAGTACAATATAAATTAACTTTATTAGACTTGTTTTGGCTATGGATGGAAAATAAAATTGTAAAAATAGCAAAAAAAACACATCCACATTGGAAGCGGGTTCCATTAACTAGTCTTGGATGAGCCTTACTTAAAAATTCTCTTTATAATATAGACATCAATTCACAGGGGCAGTGCGCAATTAATACGTTTTGAGAATGACAAAAATGCAATGTGGAAATAAATAATATCAACAGACCTTTAATTGCGATGCTGTAAATGGCTCCATAACTTTTCTAAAATCTTTCGTAAGATCAATAAGATCTTTGCTACACTGTCCGCGATGTATTACAAATGAATGTGGTGCTTTCACCAAGTTTTCAGGTTCTAGTGACTCTTTGGACGCCGGATTCTTCTTAACACATTTACCTTTGCGTTTCCCCATTTTTCTTAGCAACTATTTTATACTTCTACAGAATTAACTACAAATATGTTGGTTGTTAAAACTAGGTTATCTTTATTTACTTGGAGGTTATAGCATGCTCAGACAGTCCAAACATGAACACAGAATGACACTAATGACAGAACAGTAATTTTTTTAAATAATTTAACGACCTGGTTGCTAGGACCTTTAAGTCGAGTCTTATTTTATAATTAACATCATCATTCTTAACCTAAACTAATCTTCACCGAACCTAGCCTAACCCTAAAGCTTAACCTAACCTAATCATACATAAAGTCGTGGCACTTTATGCATGATGTTCCGAGGGACTCCCTCGGAGGGAGTCCTAACGACAATGTAGAAGAACACACTTAACACGATACCTACACCATCTCCCACATTTGCACTCATATACGAACACTTATTAAATAAAACGCCACGAATTTTATTCAATAATATCCATTGAAACACAAATCTGAGAAAATAATGCAAATAGCGGACATGTCTCCTCCACAGTCCCGCCAAAACTCCCACAGAACAGTAATACTGGGGTTGCAACATTGACTTGTATATAAGTTACTTGTAAGTAAGTTTCCTACTTCATTGGGTTGCAACGGATATCGGATAGTCGATTTATATCTACATATCACACCTAAAAATATCGATATTTCGAGATGTAATTTTTCTACATATTAAAAACAAAGGGTTGCATAAAAAAAGTGCGCATAGGAAAAATACTACGAGTGATCTTTATTTGTTAAAAATGTCATAACCTTTTTTAGACATACATATATTATAATGTTCTCTGCTACTTTGGAGTTATGATCTTCCGAGGCTTCATTGAAGCCTCGGAAGATACATACATACATATAATTTTTATCTGGATCTGTCTGTCTGTAAAATTTGCAATACACGCAACCAACCAATGCCACCTATAACTATACTTCTTTAATTTTTGACGCTTGTTATCTATGTAGAGGCTATGTAGAGTTTCAACTTGACAACAGATGTCATCAAATGCAACTTTCCTATAAAATAAAGTGATGCTTAGGACATTTATAAAATTGATTTAATTTTCCTCAAAAAACGAATTGTTTTATAATTTTCAGATTCATACTTGATAATGAGAGCCTTTGTGAAAACCGTACCGTCCTGGATATAGGCTGCGGTTGTGGAGCAAGTTCTATCGCCGCTGTTAAAATGAAAGCTAAAGTGTTGGCGAACGATATAGATAAACGTAAGATTAGAAAGTAATAAGAAATAATTATTAATCACATTGTTTACAATATATACAAATAAAAAACTAGCAGAAATTAAATTTCACCGCATCTCGGTCTACTGGCAGCTTGCCCAGAAGACTGGCCGCATTGCCCCGCTGAATGGCTTTAATCCTCTGAGCGAATAAATAGACCAGCCCTCTGGTTGCGAGAGGCCTCAATTATACACACATAACTTCACGCCAAATCCCTTGCGGGGTAGGCAGAGCGAACAGCTGGTGTATTATGAACTCTTATTTCCAGCCAGCTTGCGCGCTGCCTTGCAAATTCGTATTTCCAACAACAAATTCCAGGTAATCTAGACTACTCAACACTGACTAGCTGGAATTAGTCAATAATAAAACGAATTTGCAGTCAATTTGAAAGTGACTACTTGTCACTGACCAAGTGAAATTAGTCGTTAGAAATACGAATTTCCAAGGCAGCCCGTAAGAGTATTAAATAAAATAATAACAAGTACATAGAAATAACAGTTATCTTGGAACACGATACCACTAAAATATGTCTTAATGTGCTGCTTCAATTTATCTATCTAAAAAATATCTATTTATTCTATGCTATCTGAAAAAAAAAGCCACTACGTTGCTGCACAATATCAAAAATAATGTTTAAAATATCCAAAAAGCTTGGAGATGCCGGGGATCGAACCCGGGGCCTTTCACATGCAAAGCGAACGCTCTACCACTGAGCTACATCCCCGCTTGTTATATGATTAAAATTGATATTCTGTTACAGTTGCTCTAGCCGCGACACAAATTAACGCTAAGTTAAATAATATCACCATAGAAACAAGCGCTGACAATTTCATTGGCGATAATTGTGAACAATTCGATACAATAATTATTGGGGACATGTTCTATGATGAAGAGTTCGGGAACCTTTTGTTTGAGTGGCTGCTAAGACTGACTGAATATGGGAAGACGGTACGTCGTAACATGTATTGCAAATATATCTTACCCTTACCGGTACTGCTGCTGGTGCATCAGCGTCGTGTCACCAGCAGTACAAATACAAAAACTTTGTTGGTTTTTTTTTTGAGCAGTATGGGGCGGGAAATGGTAATGTGTACATAATTATTTATGGGATAGGAGGCAAACGAGCAAGCGGTTCACTTGATGGTAAGCAATTAGTGACGCCCAAACGACACCCGCAACACATACAGTGTTACAGTTGCGTAACCGGCCTTAAAAGGAGTGGGATGGGAAGGGAGCGGGGTGGGGTTGCCAGATACTTCTTTCACCGAACATTAAGGGACCTGTGACCATATTTCATCCGACGAGCCGACGCATTCACGCAGCGTGCTGTATGGCTCTACTTCTACTTTTTATGAATGTATTTTTAATAATATTTTGTGACAAAAGTAAATATTTTTCTTTTTTCAGGTAATAATAGGCGACCCGGGTAGACACGGTCTAACAGAGAACCGTAGGAAGTTCCTGTCACTGCTCGCTACATATCCACTTCCACAAGATAGCGCTATTGAAAATAATGGGTTCACACATACCACTGTATGGAAGTTAAATAATAAATGCATTCAATATTTTTGTAATTTCGTTCAGCACCAACTCACCATCATCCTTCTGCCCGGTTTCATCATATGGGATCAGCACAGCTGGTTTACCTTTTCTTACACAACCACATCCTTCTAGGTACCGCACAATTCATCCCTTTTTTTTCTAAAAACTGTCTTTTTTATTTCTTTTACATTCAAATTTAAAATTCTTTTTGTGACAAATCAAATAAGCGCAATCTATTTTCCAAATTTTTAAATAGTCATTTATTCCAAATGCGACAGAACGTAAGCATGTAGTTGATGTTGTCGTATATATTATGATAAGGGATTTTTAAAATAAGATTCAATCGAAAGATTACTTTGTGAGAGAAAGTGTTATTTTTGATCCTGACAGATATTATTTTTTTATAAATTGTTTTATATTTGTTTTCAATATTTATTAATGGCCCAATAGTGGTGAAGTTACTAGCAGGGCTATGTCGCCAGTAACGAAAGAACTGAACTTACATAAAAAGCAAAGATACTACTTATGTCAGTGTTCAATCAAGGTCATCTGAATCACAACGAAAGTAAAACTAAAACTTATCAAAATTATTTATTTATCAAAATTAACAAAATTACATTTAGTCGCTTACATACAGGCACGTTAATCTTATAATCGAGTTAAGATTACACCTCAAGTTGATACACTGTCACTTAGACTTATAAGCCAAAAAAGAGAATAAACCATATCATTTAGATGTATTGCATCATCTTGAGATCTTAACTTGAACACATTATATCATTAAATACTATAATAAGTTGTTCCACATTAACTTGTCTATACGTAAACCAAGTCTAAATTATTATCTCGTCAATCATCGCTCATTGGCACCACTATTCCTTTCGACAAGTATAGCCCAATTATGGGTAAGTAGAAAATAGTCAATTTAAGGTTGAAAAATACAAAAAACCTCTCAAGAGAAAAACATTTAAAATAGCAATAAGTCAAAGTAATTATTAGATAGGAATCAGTATATTACAAAGAAACTTAAAAGTATTTACAATATATTTTTGTTTGTATTTAAATGTTAAATTTTACACGAATAAAATATCAAAATAAAATACTTAAATTACTGCCATCTGTTCGTACTCGTAGTAATTAAGGTCAGTTATCCACTATACTAAAAAAAATAGGTACACTGCCATCTAACGGCAAGATTAGAAACTACAGTTAAAATAAAAATACTATACTAATAATTAGAGCTGATAATTATGCATAGTATTTGCATATATTCCATGTTTAGATCTTGCAGTTCTTCCAGAGTAGTGCGAGTACGTGTCCATATCCATGGCGGCATGTGGGTGCATTATCAGAACCGGTTGCAGAGCGAGAGACTTCCGCGAGCCTGACACAGATGTCGCGTCTGTCACGTAACCGTTGTTCACTTCACCTGGAAAATGACAGAAATGGCAACGTTGTTATTTTATTGTATGTTTAGACAGACAAGTTGAGGCCTGTGTGGTAGTGTTGAGTAGGACACGACTTAAAAAAGAGTTTGTAAGAGTAGCCTCTTTTTTATCCTGAGCCAGTACAATGTCCCACTTCAAATGAGGCGAGGCGTACTGAATCATTTGAAGTTATTGTAGTACGAAATACGCGCGCCTCCTGGTGCCTCAAATGTAGTGTTGAGTAGGACACGACTTAAAAAAGAGTTTGTAAGATAGCCTGTTTTTGTCCTAAGACAGTACAATGTCCCACTTCAAATGAGGCGAGGCGTACTGAACCATTTGAAGTTATTGTAGTACGAAATACGCGCGCCTCCAGGTGCCTCAAATGTCAGACGCGACGTGCTTTTGTCATGTTATTTGTTTGTTTAATACAAATATTTTGTAATTATAAATCTTACAAGTATAAAAAATAATTTTATGTGTTTGTAGTCTTTTAGGTATTCAAACCTAATGATTACGAATATAAAATTTCTCATTTAATATACCTGGTAAAAATAAACGCGAAAGTTTGTGAGGATGGATGTGGGATGAATGTTTGTTACTTTTTCACTCAAAAACTACTGAATGGATTGTAATCAAACTTTACAAGAATATAACTTATAATTACATCAGAATAACAAATAGGCTATAATTTATAGTTGTGGTGTTAATTATCCAAAACATAACGATAAGCATCAAGTAATATAAAAAATCTTTGAATTTGCATGACTAGAGGGTGCTGTGCGATATGGTTTATCAGAAAAAAATACTAATTAAATGGCACTGACTCTTTAAACGTAAGATTATTAAATAAATTTTAAATACGCCTCTTCTGGCTGGAACCTCGCTTCGCATGGACGACAATATATTTCACCCTCTCTCGAAATGTCAGACGCGACGATTGTGACTTGACGTACTTGCCGTTTGTCTGCCTCGGACGACCGCGACAAAAAAATTGAAGTAGTACAATTTTTAATTTCGAGGCACTCTTACATTTTGACGTCATGTCCGGGACAAATGAAGCGCCTCTTGTATGTCCTACTCAACACTACTGTGTGGCCTTTGTCAGACGATGAGAAGATGTTGTGTCACAATTCAGCTAGAGCTGTGTCACATCACAATTATTGCTGGATAATTTAATGATTTAATACTTGGATCAAGAAGTAATATGACAACGTAAATAAAGGGGAATTATTAATTATTTAGCATTGACACTGGTTCAATCAGATTAAATCACATTAAGAAATTTTGATGCTAATAATTTGTCACAAGTTTTTGAACTGAACTTTTCGCGGACAGCAGGTTTCTTTTGTTATTCCGAGATTCACGTGCAAGTAATTGGGATTTGCCTAAATCATTTTAAGCAATATATAAATCCATCCTCAATCAATTTCGTGTATAAATTAGAACATCTACAAACCTGACCAGAGTTTGTGATAAATACTACCCCAGCTGCAACCTTATTCCCCAGTTTGCAATTTAAGGCACAAAAAAGGAATTTATAGTTTTGGTTCCCACCTTAGTAAACTGGACTACTTAAAATTCTATAACTTCTCAAGAACAATTAGTTATTCTATAGCGGGGCGTCATTTTAAAAGAGGTTTATAGCATATTATTATTTCATGGCAAATGTTTGATACTCGAAAAGAAATGTAGGAAGTTTAAAATGTTATTACAAGCGTAACCCACCAACCCACATAAAAAAAAGATGAAATTGTAATGTTTTATTTAAGGAAATTTGCAGTAATATTATATTAATATGGTGTAATAAAAAAAAATCGCACGGATATTATAATAAAAATAAAATTGAAGTGTCTGTTTGTTATCGTGAAGTAACAGTTTTTGCTTAAAATATGGATACACGATACGGACCAGTTTTTTTTTCTGAAACTTATGTCCACTGTAATTATTTTAACGGTATTATTCAATAATATAATTGACGACGACTTTGATAATTACACGAATACTTAATATTATGCTGTTTAATTTACAACAACAACAACATAACTTCACGCCAAATCCCTTGCGGGGTAGGCAGAGAGAACGTAGGGCCATAGGGCACGATTCTTACACACCTCACTAGCTTCGTTGACTTTCATAACTCTTTTCATGCACGCGCGTCGATTTTTGAGGCTCCTAACATCACCTTCCTCCAGAACACGTTCTATTTGGTCATGGAATGTGTATCTAGGCCGTTCTCGACTCCTACTTCCATCCGCTTTTGCATTGTATATCTGCTTAGTTAATCTTGCATCATCCATCCTTTCTACATGTCCGAACCATCAGAGCATGCCCTTTCTTACTCGTCGGATTGAAAGAGAGTGTCGGTGTAAAAACACCGACACTCTCTTTCAATCCGACTTATAACCTTGTTTTCCACGCGGTCAGCGAGGGTCACTCCGCAGATTTTGCGTAATGCCCTCATTTCGACCGCGTTTATCCTACTTTCATGTACGCTCTGCCATACCCAGCTCTCGCTTCCATAAGTTAGCTTCTTTAATTTAATAATAATAATAAGATAATTAGGTACTAATTGCGCCCCAACAGTAACGGCGTTATGAATAATGCAGTGCTCCGGTGAGTTATATTTATCTAATTTATTATCCTTGTATGCATAAATATTACAAGTCTGATATTTTATGACAAAAAAATGCAACTCTTAATTCTTACTTCAAAAGTAGTTCTTAGAAGTCGTAGTTTAAAAAAAAACCATAACTTTACCCGAAGGTGCAGGCAGTGGCTGTCAAAGCCTCGATTCCCCGAATTGTTGCATTATGTCCCAAATGGAATAGGTGACGAACCTGTTGCCTATATATTTACACCGAGCACAAAGTTGTCAGTTAACTTCCGAGAAATCATTGATGTAATTCCCGAATCGAACCCATCATGGGTTCGTCCGAATCAGAAGCGGGGAGCTCGATCACCGGTCTTAGTTTGATAATAGTTTTTCCAACGTAGTAACATAGTTCAGTGATTGAACGTCAATTATAGAACGTAGGTACAAGGTCGCAGTTTCGAATTCTGTGATATACCTATAAATAAAGTGTTATTTATAAGATTCACTTCTGCCTATTCCAATTGAGATCTATAAATCTGGCGTCTGGGTGTTTTTGTATGTATTATAAGTATGTATTTACAAAAGAAAAGTACCTATATATGTATTAGTATTCGTTATCTAGTATCCATAGCACAAGCATTTAGTTGCTTAGCTTGGAACTGCAGGGTGCTGTGTGATTTGTGTCCAAAATATTGATATTATCACATATTTTGCGGAAATGTAATGCCCCAGTTGATTACTTAAAAAAAATAATTAAATGACTGATGACTGACAAACTTTGTGCCCGGCATGGCAATAGGTTCGCCACCTATTCCATTTGGGACGTAAACATAACGGCGAGTCGAGGCTTAACAGCCGCTGCCTACACCTTCGGGTAACAAAAGGCGTGAAGTTATGTTAAGTTATATTAAATACTCGATTTCCAATACAGTAGCTAACTTCATACCGCATTCTAAAAGGTGTTTTTTATCTGTGTCATTTGAGGCTGCATTCATTAAGGTAAGTTATGCGACCGACATGCGACAACTTCATTGGAATTTTAAATATGAACAGAACACAAGCCTCGCTTGTAAATGATTGGGAAAATAGAGCTTGCGGTAGAAATAGCGAATCGTTTATATACAAATAGTATATTATTATGTACCTTACATAAAGTTGGAGATACGTAGATACGATTAGTTTTTATAATATACTTTTCACGTTAATAAAATTATATTTTACGATGGCGTGGCAACAATCTCTTGGTAAGAATGGAAGTAATGATTTAACAATTAACAAACGCCGTAGATGGAGGCGCACATCCAAAGACTCTCAAAGTTATACCCCCAGTGTATCTCTAGCTGAGACTCCTGGGCCGTGGTTGGTATGTTTTAAAAGGAACGTGTAAATAAGGAAAACCTAACAATAGTTGCCTAATTATCTTCACGATCTAGAATACCCTGACTAACCCAGGGTACACCGTTACACGAAGCAAAAAGAACATTACCAATTCACGAATTGGTAATGTTCGACGACGAACTAACTAAGAAGTTTCAAGTTCTGGTGTCCAGAGTCCTTATGAAGAGCCGAGGACAAACAGGCGGATATTTAGGTGTACTAAGTTACTGCGCCTTGCTATTAAATATTCCAGTCCTACGCTCCTATTTCTAGTAGCGTGATGATATCAAAATCTCCAATATTAAAATATCAAAATAGATAATAATATTATTTGCGTTTTCTACTCAACACCTTAACCATGCCTAAACAATGCGCGTACCTTTTTTATTGCTCACAAAAAAAATACCAAGCTCACATTGGGCAGGTAACTACTCTTCCCATTGTTCGCCATTTAGTAACATCTACCGAAATCATATTATTATTAACTTTCACTGCAAAAAACTTTGGAATGCTTAACATTAAATTGGGACTGTCAAAGTTACGTTATGCTTTCACCTAGGTCAGTGGTTCTTAATCTTAAACTTCATAATGATGTAACTTGTTCGTTTATCTATATTTTTCGTTTACATTAAACATTGAAATGACCAGGAATCATGTCAAAAATGGTGTGACGGGTCCTTTGATTCCTTAATTCAGAAAAGTATTATTAGGCCAACCATTGGTAAATAATGTAAATGTCATTACTGCGGGGAAATGTGCTGTTAAATGTCACAGTCCTCGCGTAATTAATGGGCGATCCCTTAGCTAATGTTTTGATACTAAGCTCATATAGCGTGTCGCTTTGTCATAAGTTAATTAGAGTGTAAATTTACTTAGAAATGACATAAAACATTATATTACTTACGTAATAACACATAATGACTGTTCTGAACTAGTTCTTTGAGTGCTATGTTACTGTTCAGGACACATATTATGTATGACGTCTACATTATCTATTCTATTCATAATTATGTTAGCATTCTGCTTACCTGTCGTTATAGTTTTCAGCTACTTAAGTTGCAAATAAGCCCATTCTGGTATATATAAATACAACAAATAGTGATCTGCATTAAGTGATAGTACCTACCTATCTTAAAAATTATCTTAATATTAGCATAGATTTACTACCTTTATATAGCGAGGGTGGCGGGTATCCACTGTCTGATTGTAACCGAACATGCCTCGTGGCCAGGATGAAGGCCAGCGCTGACAGAACTATACCGTCCAGGCAGCCAATAACCGCTAGGAGATACGCCCAACGTATGTGACAGCGGCCTGCAAATACAAATATTTTATTAATTATTAAAGAAACTCCTCCAAGAGTAATTAACTGTCATCAGTAGAAACTGGTGATGTGGCAAGCCATGTTCTTATGATCTGTGTCCAACGGTGACTCTCCGACACATCTTAAATAACCAAGTATTTTTAGGATAGGTTCATAACATAATAATTCCTCAAGTTGTTGATCCCTCTTCTATGTTCTTCTGTATGTATCTCAATCGGGACCGTATTATTAATCGGAACTCCCTACTAAGAATATTTCTAATCCCATCATGTACGTACTACCTCAGCTTCTCTTAAATTTAAGTCAGCATTCTATATCTATCTATCAATTGGCTGTCGAGATTTTTTTATAGTAAATTTAAAAACATCGCTAAAATTATATAACAAATTAAAATTACGTGTCTGTTCATTTTTTTTGTGAATAAAAAATAAAAGTAGGTATTAGGCTGAATTATATAAGTGATTGGTAATGTAAAAAGCGAGCAAGTTGCGTAACCACCATTATGGCTGCACATTAGTTACGGCTGCCAAAGGGCAAAGTCATTTGTACTGAGATCATTAAAAACTTTAAATAGATATACCCAATAAATCAATATTTTTTTTTTTTTTTTTTTTTTTTTTTTTATGGGATAGGAGGGCAAACGAGCAGGCGGGTCACCTGGTGGTAAGCAACCAACGCCGCCCATGGACACCAGCAACACATATAGTGTTACTGTTACGTTGCCAACCTTTAAGGGATAGGGGATAGGAAAGGATGGGGAAGGGGGTGGGCCTCCGGGTACCTCTCTCACCGAACGAAACGCGGCATGAGCCACTTTACGTCGGTCTTCTGAGAGGTCGTGGTATTTCACCGGTCGAGCCGGCCCATTCATGCAGCGAACTGCTTGGCTCTACCACTGTTATGATACTGATCTGATATTAACACCTATCAACAAATTTTAAACTTTTATTTCAAAGTATCATACTGTGCGTTGCGACTTTTATGCTCATCGTAATCGTAGAGGTGATAGAATGGTTGTTTGTTCACAGTATTACGACATTGTATGTTACAAGGATTTTAGGATTACCACTTTGATTTGTAGTATTTATACCTTCACGCTCTTCACGCTAATACTTGAAAGTGTTGTCGAAGTTGAAAAATTGAATATCTGACATACGGTTGGATCTCCGGGATTCAAAAGATGTCCAAAAAATTTTGTTGTTTAGTTAGTAGCTCGTAATGATCGATGCTCGATTTTCTTGGACCTAGCTGTCACTATGTGAAATGTGTTCATAACATTATTGATTCTTATTTTTACTTCTCACTTCCATAGTTTCAAGATATTCTAATTATCATAATAGCAATATAGCCAACATAAAGAAACCAAGATTTTACCTATGTTATACTGGTCCGCTGTAGGGCCGCATGTCTCTTGGACAGCGGTTTCACTCCAACCAGCAGGGTAAACCGCAACGCCTGCCACCATACTCAGCGCTGGAAATAATAACAAAAGAAAAGTCATTAAATGTCTCATAAATTAAATGAAGACTCATAAACACATTACTTTCTTTTGCGTTGTACAGTCAGGTACAAATGTAAATACCTATTGGTTTAGCACGGAAACTTCTGTTTGGATAGCCCAGATTCGATCTTTTTGGAAAAATAATATGACTGCTAGTGTTTTTTTTTATGGAATAAGGGGAAAATGAGCAAACGTGTCAAGTTTTGATAAGCACCCAACACAGATAGTATTACAGTTGCGTTGCCGATCTTTAAAATAGGATAAAGTGCTCGGAAGTGTGAGGGGAGGAGAGAGGGATAGGGATTGGGTCTCCGGATACCTCTCTCATTACGCCGCTTTACGTCGATATTCTGGGAGGTCCTGGTATTTCACCGGTCCATTTATGCAACGGACTGCGTGACCACTGTTAGCAATGATATTACTCTATATTTTGATAAAACTGTTGCCAGCTGTTCAATGGGACTAAATTATAAATATTACATTTGAATATTACATCATGAATCATGACACAACGCTGTTTACACCATCGAACATTAAGGGCGTGAGGTATTATACCTTTCTGGGGCACATCTTTTTATTTAGCAATGGTAGGGTATTGTATGTTTTTGCGCTACGCTTGATAGCCTAAAATTATCCATGGATTTCAGCTTAAGCTGTCTACTTTGCTTACAAGGATTATGATGATATATTGTTAAATATATCTTTATTTATTATAACATATACCGACCTGGTGAGGTTTATAATTGCCATGAAAATTACCACACAACACAACTGTCTGTTACCTATTCATTTGAAACGGAAACCGTACGTACAGTGGGAACTTTAACGCCAGAACTAATTGTTCATTACTTTGACTACTTACTATTGTTGTAGTTTGTGTTGTAATTATGAGTTTTTTTCTAAACCATGTGAACTTGTTTTTCTTCGACTGGCCCATTTAGTATAATATATGTGTTATAATATATTTATTTATTGTTACAAACTCATATAGAGTTGAACGAAGATGCTTAAAATTTTCTTGCTTTTAGATGTATTGTATTGTATTTAACTTTTTATTGATACATATAGATTAATATAGCAAAGGGGGTCATATTACAGTATTGAAATAAATTATAAGTAAAACATTTATTTGATACGTTACTGATAAGTACAACTGATCAAGTTGCGATTAACTTTGAATTAAAAGTATTTACGTAAGAATCATTCTTCCACTCTTTTGATACATTAAAAGACAATAACTGTAATTTATGAAACAAAACTTTTGAACGAGTTTCGTCAAGTTTCTCCTTTTGTAACCGTAACCGTGAAATAATAGTTATAATTGGTATTGAAAGCGTTCTCTCTTGTTGAAAGCGAACCGAGTACCTATTACCGCCATCTGAGCCTAACAGATGCGCTACACTGAGCCTGAATATTATAAGGGCTCAAGTACAAAGAACAGATTTGACTTTGTACGCAAAAGAGACGCACATTCAACGCACTTTATAACAAAATTAAATATTTGCAATCTGCTATATATCACAATAAATCTCTCATATACTTGACGCACTTGACGTAAAGTTTATATTATATATCTGCAGATATTAGTAGAGATTACAATAATTTTCCAAATGTGCTTTAAAATCGAATGTAAAATAAACATAAGAACTGTAACTCTCTATTCTTAAATATAGTTCACAAGCGGATGGACGTAATTGTCGAGAAACCGCACCGCACTTTCCATAGCCTGATGAGGATTTTTCTGGAATTGACGCAGCACCATTAAATACGAGATTGTATGACAAGAGTTAAGAAGAGAGCTAACGGGGTGTGTAATAATTGCGTCATAGAGCCTGACATGTAAATTGTGAAACACTAGAAAACAAATATGAAAAAAAAAATGAAAAATATTTATTTGATTAAAAAATAAAAATAGACACAAAGTGGTAGATTCCCTGTCAGCTGAGCTAGCCGTGGCTGTGTTTCAGCTGACAGTTTCTTCTCCACAGATGACACATTAGTATTGATATTTATTAAACATAATATGAATGTTGACTTCAATCTCACCACACACATCAAAATTTAAAACTTCAAGCATATGCAATAGAAGTACATACAGTACATACATCCAAACAAATAAACACACACACACACATACATATATACATACATATACATACACAGAAACATACTGAAATACCCCATCAAGGATATTTCCAATCCACATCAATGCCCAACATATTGCTTATAGCTGACTGAGGTTGTGTCTGTTTTGCCTTTTCAGAACAGAAATTAAAAAAAAGGGACTGTCTACCTAGGTGGAACCTCCATAAGAGCTATGTTGTTTAATTGAGGTTAATAAGCAGAAAAATGGAGAATTCAAGTGTGCAAAAGTTTCAGTGTTCGCTTGCAAGTGAGAGATGGTGTACAAAAAGTGCATATATATGTCCCATAGTTATGTCCTAAAAAGCAGCAGATCCTCCGTCACTTTGTAGTCAAAGTTGTGCAGCCATTGAAAAACAATTTTTTTAAAATGCATTGCTGTTTAGATCCCTAACTTTACACTCCCTGTCCAATCTGTTATAAATGTATGGAGCCAAAACGGACCACTGTCTTTGTGCAAATGCTGTTCTCACCCCTGGGGTGATACTTAGGTGATTTTTTTTAAGAATTTCAAAAATGTAGCACTGCCTTAGGGTACCAGCTCGCTGGTACAAATCAAAAGTGGGGTGCTTAAATGGCAATCTCAAAAGCACTTTTAGTATAGCTCTTTGCGCTCTCTCAACAAGAATGAGGTGACATTTGACAGCACTCCCCCACACACAGATACAGTATCGGATCAAACACTGGCACAGAGCTTGGTAGGTCCCTATTAGTGTCTTGAAATCGGCCACATCATGTAACTGCTTAAAAATATACATATATAAGTTTTCTAATCCTAGACGCCAGAATAGAAATCTGCTCAGACCAGTTCAGCCTGTCATCAATTTGTATACCAAGGTACTTTACAGAGGAAACACGAGACAGTTTATTACAACTACAATTTGTAGCATCTTTACTCCTATTGCAAGGAAAGGTGTGTATTAAAAGACTAGATAGGGCAGCTGTGATGTAATTTGTAAAAATATATATATTTGGTTTTGGACGCATTAAGGGAGAGGATGCTATCCTCTAGCCACACTGTAACTTTAGAAAGGCCTAATTGAGCAGTTTCGTGCACCTTATCCCAGGAGGCACCATGAAAGAGGAGGACAGTATCATCTGCAAACATAGTGATATCCATATCAGGCACAAATATATTGGCTAGGTCATTGATGTAGATAAGGAAAAGAGTTGGTCCTAGTGTGCTACCTTGCGGCACACCGAAAGCTAAGCTAAGATATAACCCAAACTAAAACGTTTATCGCCATAATCAGTTCCTTCTGCCTGCCCCACAAAAGATTTGACTATACTGTTACATAAATTAGTATTGTAAAGAAATATTTTTCTCTAATATATTCTCGGTGGTCCTATGGTCGAGCATCCCGCTTCTCAATCAAGAAGACGCGGGTTCGAATCCTGGACTCACAACCATGACTTTTCGAAAGTTATGTGTGATAAATATCGATTACTGCAATCTTTGTGCCCGGAATGGCAATAGGTTCGCCACCTATTCCATTTGGGATGTAAACATAACGGCGAGTCGAGGCTTAACAGCCGGTGCCTACACCTTCAGGTAAAAAAGGCGTGAAGTCACGTATGTACGTAGTTATGTATGTATCTTATTTGTTCTTAGCTCAATTACAAGTAACATTTTATGCGTGCGATTTTTGTGCGTAAATTATTGTTCGTGCACGAAGGCCCTTATTAACAATTGTACTACAATTTCTCTTTTATAAACTAATGAACGGAAACTGTTATTACTTAACTAACAGAACTTTCAAATTGCCTTCCACAAGTGCTGTATCTGTTAATACTACTGTGGTCTACCTGAAGGTGATAACTTAATAGTCACGTCAGGATAGAATTGTTATGTTTGAGTGAAACGTTTCCGGCTGTTTGGTAAAAAGTAAAACATCTTTGTAAAAGTAAAGAAGGACCAAACATTTTTAAAATTAATATCTGGTTATATGAGTTTTTATTCCATTCGAATATCTAAGCAAAACTATATATGACATATTGAAGGTAGCTATGTAAATTAAATTTGAGCTTTGACTAGAAGTAGTATTTGAAAGTAAGTCAATCAAGAAAATCATGAAACATGAATGGCTTTAATTTAACTTATACTTATATTTAAATAACAAAAATAGTTTTTCAATGCAAACCAGCTTCTGAAATTAGCGTTTGCAAGCAGACAATCTTCCGCTTTATAATATCATTACATAGTATAAAACAAAGTCACTTTCCGCTGTCTGTCCCCTTATATGCTTATATGTATGGTTTATAGATGATCCTTTACAGCATGCAATTTAAACGAATATTTTCGAAGATATTGCAGTATTAAGATAGCGGGACAGCAGTTAAAGCCGATAAATAACACAAATTGAACCTCATGATATCCAAAATTTAATCATTTATTACTTTTGATGCGGAACAAAGTTCGCCGGGTCAGCTAGTTATTAATAAAAATAAGTCGACAACTAGTGAGACATCTTCAACGTACAGACATGTACATTAATGTTATAGTGTTTAAGATAATCACTACATACTGCTTACTCTCACTTTCGTTACTCTGCGTGCAGTTCCGCAGTGCTTGAGTAACTTTGTAAGTGTGTTTACACTAACACTTATAAATGCGAAAGTTTATTTTATTTCACAGAAAGTTTCCTTTTAAGTAAAATGGTGTTGAATGTTAGTAAGTAGTACCCGTTTTTTCTTTATTTGCATAAAGACGGAAGACAATTAGCAAGGATGCCTTGTGAATTAAATTTGAATCAGTCAGGCATCTTACCATTAAAACTTATCTAGTATTTAGCTTGATATTTAGTTATTGAAAATACGATGCTCACATAATATTTAAGATTTATTATTAGATCTACATTTAAAATCTGACCTTTTAATATTAAATACCGATATTAGTATCAATTTGTAAAGCTTCAAGGTTATATTTTAAGACGTGTGCCAAAAGACTGCGTGTACGTTTAGTTGAATAGTTTTTGTTGCGTTCGTCTAATTGCCTAGTAAATATAATAAAAAAGTAAAAGTTCAAAGTTCACATTTGATGCAGTAATCCTCTTAAATACAATATTATATAGATTCTGCAACGTGTTGCAACATACTATAATGATCGATGTTTTCCAAGTGTTAGTATCATTTATATTATTGAATGATGATAGTATGCCCTTTGTGTGCCTCGTGACTTGAGAGTTTGGGATAGCTCTAAAAATCCATAGACACTAGAAGAGATGGTGATGATTAGTAAAATTTTGACAAAGGCCCATGGAAGCATCCGTGGGCGGTTCACAGATACTTCAACTGACCTTTGATAATTTCCTGCTCCCTATAAGTCCATACAGTGTTGAAGTTATGAAGCATTTTGCAAACGTGAGGTGTGGGGCAGATTAAAAAAAGAAAGGATTTCTGGTTTATAAAAATAAGTGTTCATTATTTACAGGCAAAGTGCTCATTACACGCCCCTAGCGATACAGCAAAAAGCACGATGTTCCGTTCCCTTAGCGAGTTTAAATTTAGATGAATTACATAATAATCTGTGGGATAAATTGTGTTACTATTTTTGCACACCGCATTTTTTTATAGGATAGATCTAACGGTAAGCAACTAACGCCTCCCACAGACACATGCATCACAGATAGCGTTTTAGTGGCCGGCCTTTAAAATGGGATAGCCAAGGGATCGGAAGTGGAAAACTATCAAACGAGTCATCTGGTAGTAAGCTACTTGCGTCGC
This sequence comes from Euproctis similis, assembly GCA_905147225.2. Lineage (NCBI taxonomy): Eukaryota > Metazoa > Arthropoda > Insecta > Lepidoptera > Erebidae > Euproctis > Euproctis similis. Next base: position 23,905,595 of record LR990106.1, read on the forward strand.
CCATGGACATGCAGTTACCGTCGATAAAGTGACTCATGACGAGTTACGTACGGTGAGAGAGGTATCCGGAAATGAGAAACACACAGACGTAATACAAGTCGTATATGATGCATAATTAGGGACGTATCTCACCAGTTTCACTACGTATTGTGCCTATTCAACCTTCAAATAATAACGTTTGCATAACATTTGTACTAAATATCGAATAATATCGATAATAAAATAATACACTCAATCCGATATACACCAATTACATACACGTAAATATATATATTAAGTTTCGTTCCGGAAATCACGCTTATTACAATATTGCCTATCCACCTACAATAGAGGGTCATAATGGTTGTATTACATAACTAGGTGGTCGACTTATCGAATTTGGTTCGCTCTCAATTTTGTGATCATAAAGCCCCGGAAATAGATTTTCAACATTTTATTTCGATATCAAAGTACCTTCGCCTTTGCCTTGTTATTTTTCTTGTGGTTGAAGAAAATTTTGTAGAACCAAAAGTCATGTCATTGCTTCCAGTTGGAGTCTGGAGTTGCGATAACAGTCATTTCCCATGGCTTTTTTAAGAAACAATTAGGATCTGATGAAGTCCATCTCTCACAATCTCTAATCAAGTTATAAATAAGTTATAATGCTATATGCTAGTAAATAAACTTTTATATTTGAAATTACGAGAAATGCTCTGCCTATACCTTCGAATAATAAAGATATAATTCATACGGATATAAGTTTACTGTATAATAACGCGGATAACGATTATTACCTCAATTTCCATTGTAAGGCTACATAAAAAATACTATAAAATTACAGTTCATTACTGTTTCCGGACAATATGATTTTTGTAACATTTTATGAAATTCTAGTTTTTACTAAAACATATAAATATCTTAATAGCTTAAAAAATGGTACTAAAACATTGGGAATTTGGCGAAAATTAGCCATTATTCCATAATGGCTAATTTTCGCAAATAACACGATTATTCTGCGTTTTTTATATTAAATTAGTGCTTGCGTTTTTTAGATTTCGTACTGACAACTAGTATTTACCTAAGATTTCTCTATTCGAGAGTCGAACCGGTAATTCTTAGTGTCAACCTTTACTAGGTTTATCTGTTTATAGATTTTTTTCGGATTATATTCCGATATATACCATAATACGGCTTAGTACACTGGATAAAATGAACTTCGAGCAGACAAACCAAAAGGCTACAAATAGTTAAAAACATAACGACGCATGTAGTCTGTCTTACGCTTATCTATTTAAAATGTTATCACATGCTAGACATATTAAAAAATATACACGAAAATGTTAAGATGGTCAAATGCGCATGATCGGACGTGACCAACAATTTATGTCTATCACGTACATTTTTTTACACTCAGCACATTTTTTCTCACAGCGATAAAGCGATAGCAAGCATTAAAATATATAAAAAAATATCAACTGTAAATTGCAAAAGAATTTTATTGTTGAAAACTAGAGATGTCGGTTACATCATTTTCACACAAAACAAATGTAGGTCGCAATGGCTCAACGCAAATATTTTTAAACAACCAAACAATAGCACTTAAGAATTAACACACCAAGGAATATAATAGAAATATCTAAATATATTAATACATAACTCTCTCAATCCTTTGTGAGAACACCGAGAGCGGCAATTTCATTGCATTATGAAATTCCTAAGTGCATACTTACTCATAAGATACATTTTTCAAGCATTAGCAAATTCTTCTGGCGTAGGCATGTGCTGGCGGGCTCTAGCTATTCTATCTTCGTCAATCAAAAGACTTTTCCGTTTACAACTAATGTCCTTTTCCAAATCCCCTCTATACTTCATTAGTTCCGATCTCACACTCTCCGCTTGTCGTACTTGGTCTTTTAAAGAATCTGCTGTCTCTTTAATCAATTTCGCTTCAGCTATCAAAGCGTACTGCGCTTCATCACGACAATTTTCTACATTTGGCCGGCTGTAGTTCCTATTGTGCAATCTGGTCATCACAAGTTTATTTCTTTCCCCCACCTGTCGAAGCGATTCTTTCAAGTAATCTATTAAATTTTCAATGTCAGCCGTAGTTTTAAGATTATCCTTTAAAGTTTCTTCTAATTTATCACACATTTGTCTAGTCGCGTTAATAGTATCGGCAAGCGCGGCATTTGTCCTGTCAGCCTGTGTTTTCATATCCTGCGAACCGTTTAATATAATTGATTTCAAACGTTCACGCAACTCTTCAGAGTTCTTTCTGACATCATCGCAATTTTTTACACTCTCACTGCAGAAATGCTCCCAGTATTCCAAAGATGTCGCATTCTCTGGCCACCTAGCGACACCGGTGTGATATAGTATGAGATTAGAATTGTTATCTAAGCTCAAATTTTGACTATCTATTTTAAATGTTACCATTTTATCACTCCAATCCGATTCAAGGCTCGTTTTCGCCGCTTTGTTAATCTGCATTTGGGTTTCAACTTTCGACAAAGTATCTTGAAAGAGTTTTCTGATTTCTCCTACAATGGCTACCTCTTTTATTAATTCTTGTTCTGCATCATCTCTCACCATATCAGGTTCATACCGATGAGTGCGTAATTCTAAACATTCACGTGAGATAGCTTCGGGCATCATTAAAATCTTACACGCACCTTTAAGCTTAGCTCTGTCTATGTCGAGAGTATTAATTTCTCTTGTTATTGCTTCGATACCATTTTCCACCTCTCTCTTCCAATAAGCCAAATCCTTTACTTTCTTTTGTAATTTGGTATTTGAATCGTTTAATTGATTGTCCATAGTTTTGAATGCATTTTTAATATTATTCTTAAATGATTCATCCATAGCTTTAGCTTTGTTAGTTGCAACCGGTGTCAACGTGAATTGGTTATTCTTCCGCCATTCGCCCGTAGAATATCGAGTGATAGAGTACTTATCAGTGACGGGTCTTACGCCAGTAATGCCTGCTTGAGGTGTCCAGTCCGTATGTCCTGTTGCCCAAGGTCCAACTGGCCCCATACCGAGCATATCTCCACTAGTACTGTCTGTAGGTTGAGGAAGGTATACAGGCGGTGCATTTGGAGGATATTGCTTTTTCTCCGGTGACGATATAAGTCCAGGTGTGTACGGTGCTGCATGAACATTGCCAGTTCGCTGGGAGCCTGCTTCTAAAAATTTCTTTGTTTCCCCTCGTTGATCGTTCCCCGGACAAATATGTGGACATTGGTTCTTGTTCTCAGACATTTTTACAATAATTTATACTGTAGTACTTGATATGTTTTATAAGTTTATATTGTAACACATAAATAAATATACCTAAGAACAATAAAATTATAACAAATATAAAAATGCCATTAAAAAAAATACTTCAAAACATTGACATTTTATAGTTTTCTACTATTAAAAGATTATTTCATATTTTTAAAACCAGATTCTACAATTTAACTGACATGAAACCTTTTTCTATTTTACCTACATAATTAGGTATTTATTTTTTATCTTTATTTTATTCTCTCGCTGACTTTGTTTCCTCTTGGAAGTAATAAATTAATAAATAAAGTGTTTTTTCTATAAAAAATAACCTAAATAAGAGTAGCCTTAATTACTCCTTAATACACCAGCTACCTGCCAATAAAAGCACTGTAAAAATGGCTCCAGCCATTTCAGAGAAATCACTTCAACTTTATATAGATGTATAGATTAAACGAATACTGAATATGTGATCTACAGGCAGAAAGGCAGAAATAATTTTGAACGCTATTGTATTAAGCAATAGTGAATCTCGGGTGGGACTGAACCTTATGCCTAAAATACAATGGTACAAACGACCTCTAAAATCTACGAGCCCAATTAAAACGGTTAATTATATACAAAAAAGAAGTGCCTCTTTTGAGATTTTTTAAAAGCCACATATATTCTATGTAAAAAGTTCAAGCAATGTTTAGGATGGTATTTCCAGTTTCATAATGTTACCTTCACGTAATCTAACAATGATGGAGGCAATGAGATGAGTGGCGAGGAGTGAAAGCTTGCGGCAAATACCACTCAAGACAAACTATTTACCTCCAAATAAGGCACATATACGCAATCGTTATTGTTTTCATTTTAAAATGCCTTTGACACAACGCCATCTAGTCTCAAACTAGGTTAGGTAATACATTGACTTATTATTTAGTATTACCTATACATATAATATATATGCGTATTTTATCTTTGTAAATAGAAACAAGAAAGAAGGAAAATTCCCCAGCAAATGAAGCTTTAATTTTACTCCATACAAAATATTAAAATTATCAATATAAAAGTAATCAAAAATTTAACAATATAAATGTATAGTAAACTAAAATAACAATCTAATAACCCGCAAGTTCCGACGCGGACGGATAATGGGAACGAACCATGCCACATCTTTCTCTGTCAATGCTTAAGGTCTTCCTCTTGGATGCTATATCTCTTTCCAATTCAATTCTCTTGTCTAACAAATTCTGTCTCAATCTTTCTGTATTTCTTAATTGTCCTCGAAGAGATGTGACAGTCTCATGAATTTTCTTCACTTCTTCAATTAAGCCCAAATGCGGCTGATCTCTTACATTTTCACCGTGTGGCCTTGAATTATTTCTATTGTACAGTCTAGTTTGTGCTAACTTCATAGCGGCGTCCATTTTAGTAATCGCTGCTTGCAAATCAGCTATTAAAGCTTCCATATCTGCGATTTTCTGCAACGTGGATCGCAACAATTCTTCTAGCTTTGTACAAAGTTCAGATTGAATTGCAACAGTTTCTGCTAAGGCAATATCAGTGCGATCAGCTTGGTTTCGTAACTTCCGCCCATTATTAACCAAAATAGAATCCAAACTGCCTCTTAAATCTGCAGATTTTTGACGGGCAGCTTCACAGTTTTCAACTGTCTCTCGACAGAAGAACTCCCAGTACTCCAGCGGCGCAGTATTATCACCAAACTTTGTAGATCCTGGCCTAAACATCAAAGTATTCGATTTTGTATTCAGACCTAAGTTTTCAGACTCAGTGCTATAAGCCAAAGCCTTATCGCACCAATCAAACTCAATTCTATGTTTAGCAGCTTTGTTAATAGCCATTTGTTCTTCAATGTTTTCTAGAGTATTCTTCAAGGTAGCTCTCACTTCACTCACTAAATTCATTTCTTTTATCAATTCTTGTTCAGCTAGATCAGATACTAAATCAGGTTCAAAACGATTAGAACGCAGATCTAAGCATTCTTTGGAAATTGATTCAGGAAGCATCAATACTTTAGTCGCGCCCTTTAGTCTTTGTCGATCTATCTCTAGTAGTTCAACTTCTTCAGTAATAGCTTTACAAGCTCTTTCAACTTCTACTTTCCATCTGAATATATCTCTAGCTTTTTGTTTTAACCTTCTGTTATTATCTAATTGTTGTTTATCCATATTACCGAATGCTTGCATCATACAAGTCTTAGCATTATAATCTACAATATTGGATTCGTTAACAACTTCTGGGTCTAGCACATGCTCATTGTGTTTTCTCCATTCATTGAGAGAATATCTGCTGATTGAATATTTAGTTACGCAAGGTCTTGTTCCCGTCATTTTTCCCAGTGGAGTCCAATCAACTTTGCAATCTGGGCCGGGTTTTAGTTCCGGTAAATGTTCTTCAACCATGGGTGCTGGCCTTAGAACTTCGGATGCCTCTTGAGATATATTACCAGGTGGTGTTACAGTTGGTGGTACTTCTGTATTTTCTAAATTTTTAGCTTCTTTCATCTCTTCTAGCGCCTTTTGAGGAGTCTTAGACGATTTCTTGAAAGCACCGATATCGGTGCACATAACTGGGCACATGTCATCTTCGGGAAATGTGGTCAGCACGCTCATATTGACCTGGTCCAAAAACCTTTATTTAACGTGTTATTAGATATATATTTATAAAAAATAGGCAGTTTAATGTATGTCAAGAAAAAACTTTGACAGAGGTAGAAACAACCATTTACTTTTTAACAATACAATATGTATAATAAAGAAGTTCAATATATAGATATACTTCTTTAGGCTTAATGCGGAGAAAAATCCGGCAAAGTGCGACTGGGACTCGCGCACGAAAGGTTCCGGTTTATTTCATGGGTGCCTTAATTATTTATTTTATTTTGTTCGGTTATACAGTTTGTCTCGATGGTCGATCGATCGATCGATTCCGGGCTCAATGATTTCTCCGAATTCTTTTCGGAAGTTATGTGTGATGAATATCGAGGACAAACAACTGTTTTTCCGGTGTATGTCAATGGGTTCGCCACCAATCCATTTGGTACGTAGCATAACGATTCGGTAAGTCGAGGCTTAACAGCCGCTACACCTTCGAGCAGATAAAGGCGTGTGATGATTATTTTAACTAAATATATTTGAAGAGAACATAAAAATGAACATTCCCTGAATGCTTAATGTATAATGTCACCGTTATTACCGTTGAGCAAGAAACGGTATAAAAAAACCTAGTTTGTTGCATGGAATACCCCCTTAAATATTTATTTTATTTTTAGTATTTATTGTTAAAGCGGCATCATCTGTAAAAATTTCAATCGAATTGCAGGACTGAAGGGCGGACAGCAAAGTCTCAGCATCAATAGGATTCCGTTTTGAGTACGAAACCCGAAAAAGTGCTTATATTTGATGATTGAATTATTTAAATTATGTTATTTTTCTTTACGTACCACTAGAATATCATAACATGGACACAGGTAAACGAAATAAATACCTAATCCGAACAAAAAAAAAAGCGAACTAATCCTAAACTACAAGGAAGTTACCACTATTGAATGTTAGTCAAATCTCGTTATGTTCACACTAGGATGTGATGCTACATATTTTACTTTTAATTTAAATGTTCGCTGCATTTTCTAATAAATGGTAATATATGATTAGGCTTAACAAATTTGAGATTGATATTGTAAATATAAAAATAATTATGAATAAAATTAAAATAAAGTAAACGTTTTAACATCGGTTTTATTATAATCCTGACAATTGGGAAGCAGTGGGATAATGCGACCTTATTAGACCACATCTAGCACGATCAATGTTTAACGTCTTCCTTTTAGAAGCTATTTCTTTCTCTATTTCCAATCTCTTTTCGATGAGATTTTCTACGGCTTGTTCGGCTTTCCTTAATTCGTTTAGAAGTGATGTCACATTTTTATTAATGATTTTAACCTCCTGCATTAATCCCGAATGCGGTTCATCTCTGACATTTTCGATGTGAGGCCTTCGATTGTTGCGATTGTCTAATCTAGTCTGAGCTAGTTTCATAGCTCTGTCCATTTTCACGATTGAATTTTGTAGATTTTGTATTAATTTTTCAGTATCACTGAGTGATATTAACGTACACTTTAGATGTTCTTCTAACTTAGTTAAATGTTCTGTAGTCAGTGCTACGGTATTAGCCAAGGCTGCATCAGTTCTGTCTGCTTGTTGACGTAGTATTCTGCCATTCTTTATTAAGATGGCATCGAGAGAGCCTCTTAGATCGGCTGATTTCTGTCGCACTATTTCGACATTTTCGATATTTTGTCGACAGTGAAACTCATAATACTCCAGTGGTGCAGTAAATCGTCCATATTTGACTGCTCCGGGTTTAAACATGATTGTATTCGAATTGAAGGTTAATCTTAAATTTTCAGAATCAGTTTTATGAGCCTCGGTTTTATCACACCAATCATATTCTATAGTTTGTTTTGCAGATTTATCAGTTGCTAACTGTTCATCTATTTTCTGCAGTAAAGAATTTAAATTTCTTCTTACTTCGTTTAGTAACTCCATTTCTTTTATTAGTTCTTGCCCTGCTAAATCTGCCACTAAATCTGTTTCTGCCCGATTTCGGCGTAGTTCGATACATTCTTTAGCAATTGATTCTGGCAACATTAATACTCTAGATGCAGTTTTAATGCGATGTTTATCATTTTCAAGTAGCTCTACCTCTTTAGCCATAGCTCTACAGGCCGTTTCAACTTCTACTTTCCATCGGAATACGCTTTTAGCCCTATGTTTAAGCATTTTATTATTTTGACGTCGTACTTTGTCTACTTTGCCAAAGGCTGTCATAATAGCAGTTTGAGCGTCGTAGTCTAAAGCGTTAGATTCAGCGATTCGGGTAGAATCTAATACTGCCTCATTGTGTCTTCTCCATTCATCGACAGAATACCGATTTAAAGAATATTTGCTTACAGGTGGTCTGGTGCCAGTTTGATCAGCGAGAGTTGACCAGTCATGTTCCTCTTTCGATGCTGTTGTTATATTTTGTTCACACATTTTTAAATGGTCTGTCTGGGGTTCTGGCAATATCTTTTGCTTCTAATGCAGATGCTTCGTTCGCAAGTTTAAAATCTGCTTGTCCAGCTCAGCACGTATAGTAATTTTGAAGTGATTTTAAGTTTCCCTTCAAGGTCTTCAGTAATTTCTTAAAATCGTTCCTTGCTTTAGCACAAACTTTGCCAAATATAATATTCAGGAATTGTTTTTAATTAATATAATAAATTGTGTAAAATATAAATAAGAAATAAATAAAATAATATATTTATAAAATGTAAAGAACGTCAAAAAATAAAAACAAGTGACGTTTCATTTATGTTTTTATCAACCACATAATTACTATTTTTGATGATAGATTATGGTATATGGCCTCATTAAGTAAATAAATATTGAAAAATCTATATAGCAATGCATAATATGAATCATGATTATTTTTTAATTTGGTAATAATGCACGGAAGAATGTATGATAATATGAAATATTATTAGGGGGAAGGACTATTCAATGCAAAAGGAGCTAGGATCTGGTAGATTACCTACACTAGTTAAATGCTATTGTATTCATAATTCTCAACTCTCACCACTCAATTCATATTTTACGACCATAAAATAGATTAAAACAACTTTTAGGATTATATCGCGTTTATTTATTACTTACATATTTTTATTTATTTCCCGACGTTTCGACCTCTTTACAGAGATCATTTTCACGAGGGATGAACAAAAAGATGGTGGAAACTCGTAAATGATCTCTGTAAAGAGATGGAAACGTCGGGAAATAAATAAAAATAAGTAATAAATACATACAAACATCACGCTAAATCCCTTGTGGGGTAGGCAGAGAGAACAGGCGTCATAAGGCGTGATTCTTACACACCTCACTCGCTTCGTTGACTTTCATAACTCTTTTCATGCACGCGCGTCGATTTTTGAGGCTCCTAACATCACCTTCCTCCAGAGCCCGTTCTATTTGGTCATGGAATGTGTGTCTAGGCTGTCCTCGACTCCTACATCCATCCGCTTTTGCATTGTATATCTGCTTAGTCAATCTTGCATCATCATGGCCGAACCATTGGAGCATGCCCTTTCTTACTTTTACACCGACACTCTTTTTCAATCCGACTTCCTCCCTTATAACCTTGTTTCCCACGCGGTCAGCGAGGGTCACTCCTCAGATTTTGCGCAATGCTCTGATTTCGACCGCGTTTATCCCACTTTCATACACGCTCTGCCATACCCAGCTCTCGCTTCCATGAGTTAGCTGAAAGTTGTTTTAATCTATGAGTGAGATTCGCGAAAGTCCGAGAAATAAAAAAGACCATAGAATATTGAATATTTTCTACACAGGTATGAATTTATTGAACCCCTGTCTAAATATTCAAATCAAACTTAACAAATGTTAGGTACAAAAGGTCGTTTAAATTTTTGCAGAAAAAAAATTTGATTCCATTAAAAAATAAAACCTTTGAATTTAACAGAGGTTCAGTTGACAGATTATCTTGTGAATAGAACCTACATAGAACTATTAGCTAGCTTTATTCAGTCTGTGAATACGTCTATGAATATTTCTTGTAGCAAGTATTATTATAAGTATGTATGTTTTTAGTGAAATGTTTAATATTGTAGGCTTAACTCTAGTACATAAGTTGAATGTAAGCAATACTTAGTAGAAACTTGTAAAGCGGATGGCGACTTAAGGTAAACCACTTTCTAGCAGCTTTTACTGAGCGGTGTGACGTACGGTTTGAAAGCCGTAACTGATCGTTTAATCGTGGTCTAAAGAGATTTAACCATGGATCAACAACGCAGCAAAGGACGTAATTGAAGTGAAATTATAATTGAGCAAAATGTAAGAGTTACTTTAATAATTATTACTTTTCCGCGTCATTGGAATAGATCACGCTTACTGCAAGATCTACTATTAAGCAGCTAAAAGTGTATCTAGCTCAAGTTTATTTTTTTTACATAATTTTAGCCGTTCACGGCAGATCGGAAATAAAAATACATAGATAGGTACATATCATAATATGTAACTAGCTGAGCCGGCGAACTTCGCTCCAATCAACAGTCAATGCAATGAACGAGCAGAATGCTTTTAGCGTTTACCTCTGATAACAAATTAACGGCGGCTAATTTGACAAATATTATTTTTTATTTTAGGTCATAATTTTTTTTTTTAAATAATAATATCCTATGCTATTTCTGATACCTCCAAGAGTATGTCTACGAAGTTTCATGATGATTGACTTAGTAGTTATTCCGTGAAAAAATAACAAGCAATATAATTTTATGAAATATAATTAATTTATTCATACTAGCACTCTTTCTATACACCCCTCACTTGACTCGGCGTTAAGATATGTGCGCATGCATTCACCACGTGAACGGTATCTGGGGAAACAACAAGTCTTGCCCACATCAAAGTATTATTAACGGGATCATTTTACGTCTAGCACGTGGGAAATGTGTCCATCCGTTACTTACACCTATATTTCCAATGAAAAGAGGTACATATGTGTACTTGTTTGTAACTTAACGTTCTTAATAACTGTTGGCGTAGGTAGCAACAATTATGCTTAGATTTTTTTTAACTCCTTGTATTGGCTGGATCATACAATCATACAATGGACGCGATATTGTCAATCAGCGGTATTCACCGCAAGATTCCGTAAAGGCGGTGTGTACCAGGTCACGAATTAGCGACTTTAGAATCGGAAACCGAGTTATGAACCTACAGACCACGAGTCTGTCACTTAAACACAACGTTTGGTTATAAACGATAATGATCAGCATATAAATGGATGGTGTAACTGCTTCAGATTTTAAGAATATGTATATTTCTATTTATTTACAAGAGAATTCCGTTTTTATTCAAAATTTTGTTTAAAAAAAATTCTCTTACATATTTTAAACATAACTTCTATCTATCCGAAGCGGCAGCGGTTGTTAAGCCTCGTCTCGTCTCGTCTCGTCGTTATGTTTACGTTCCAAATTCAACAGGTGGCGAACCTATTGCTATACCGGGCACAAAGTTGTTAGCCATCAATATATTTAATATAAAGTTCTCTTACTACTGCAAAAATTATTACAATCGGTCAATCATTACACTCCGAGATTATGGATCACAAACATACAAACAAACATATCCTTTTCACAATATCTAAATTAAAAATATTCACTTAACAAAGAAAAATGTAAATGAAGAACATAAGTTACCACTTATTTATCTATTTATTTAGAAATAGACAGTGAAAGTTCTATCAGAACCGCCTAATCCGACTTACGCGATTAGCAAATATGAAAAAAAAAATGTGTAAAAACGATTAAATTAATATTAGAAAGAAATATTCCAATGCAACTTCTTTGCATACAATATAAATGCCATAATTATACATTTATAAATTGAATTTACATATTATTTCCTAGAATCTTTTACAAATGAACTCGAGCGATTTATAAGTTAATTTAAATATTAATTATGAAAGTGATTATGTAACGTTCTGTGTTATATAGATATCAGAAAATGTTTGATCGTGCAACAATTAATTTTACAGAACGATTATTCGAGATGTTCCGAATGCGAATCTGAGTACTTAAATAGGATAAAAATATTCGCCGTGACATGGCGTGTATTGTTCCTTAATATATATTCCACAAAGCCCGTCCTGTTTCTTTGACTCGAGGTTGACGTTGAATACTCACGCTAATTATATACGACTCTTACGACTTATCACGGCACATCTAATTTTCTCACGATCACAATGTTACCTCCAACATTGAATCTGTTATCAGATATTATCGCAGCTATAGCTGTATGTGAGTTTTATTGGAGTTTTTGCTCTAAGTTCATTATACGAGATAATGTAAGTTCGGTTTTGAAAGTGTCTTAAAAGTGGCAAATGATCAAATCGAGCTAATACGAAACGAGAAAAAAAATGGCCAAAACTATGCAAATAATTTTGAAATACCTACAAGAGTTTTCTTGTATACGATCTAAGTATACATATAATATATCTATTGGTTCTGCGTCAATCGGTAAAACTCAGTAAAATGTTATGTTAGAACAGTTTTTTTTTCGGTCACCTAGCGGTTTTCGCGAACTGTTGACGAGGTCATTCTCATGAATATAGAATATCTGTTACCGGAATGAAGTTTCTCAATGTATTACTTCGAAACGGGATGTAAGTAAGCAACTTTATTATTTGTGTGCAGTAGCTACTAAGTAATATAATTACACCTATTTTAACATCACATCGACATTTTGAAATACGTCTTTTTTGTTTGTGAATGTTTATTCGATAGGAAAATTATATGTACTTAAACTACCTAAGTACCTACCTAATTGTAGTAAGAAAGAAAAGGATAACAAAATATAACTTTAAACCTTTTTCTACCCGAAGTTGTAAGGCAGTGGCTGTTAAGCCTCGTCTCGCCGTTATGTTCACGTTCCAAATTGAATATGTAGCGAACCTATTGTCATCCACCTGGTATATTTCTGTCATCGATATTTATCACACATAACACCGGAAAATAACTCCGAAAGGTTATCGGTGTGAGCCCGGACTTGCACCTTCTGACCTGACTTCTTGATTCAGAAGCGGGTGCTCGAGCACTGCACTAGCGAGACATTAAAAAATATATGACTGAGTCATAATGCCCCATTGGTTGGGAATTCTTATTGAAGAATGAATTGCGGAAAGTGACTGACTTTCCGGATACCTTTTTCACGGTAATGTTTAATAATAATCGACATGATATTATCCTAATCATTACATAGTTTAAAACAAAGTACCACTTCCGCTTCCTTCCGCTGTCTGTCCCCTTATATGCGTACATCTTTTAAACTTCGCAACGGATTTTAATGCGGTTTTTTTTTATTGTTAGATGGTGTCAACAGGGTGGTTTTGATCTATAATTCATGTATAGTGTAGTAAAAAACGTGATTATTTTCAAGATTTTGAATTTTAACCGCAAACGCTGCCTGAACCCTAAGTGATAAATCAAAACAATGTACTACAATATTATACACCTTTAAAAGGTCTACAAAAAATCCGCGAGGGCATATGTCTATCTCTTAGGGATAACCCAAAATGCCCTTTTTTATTTATACTTTTTACGAGAAATAATGGCCTATTTACGATGCGATTTTAAACCTTACAGTATTAATTTTCATCCAATTAAGTGTCTTAAATAGATTGTGCATGTAATATATATAATCCTGGCCCTTTACAGCATCCAATTTAAAAAATATTGTCGAAGATATTGCAGTATTAACATAGCGGGACAGCAGTTATTACTTTTGATGCCCAACAAAGTTCGCCGGGTCAGCTAGTAAGTCTATAATTCTGACGAAACTAAATATTCCCGTTTTAAATTACTGCTGTTTTAAAATTCCTGCTAAGATGCTTCTTAGATATACAATTCCATTAACCTCTAGGCATATATCGTTATAAAGACCGGCTTTTATGAGTAAAAACATACAAAAATTCTTAGCATATGCAGACAAACACCAAATGATGGTCACGCCACATACTTGCATAATGAGCTGATGGATAATTCTATGCAAGGTTCACTTCACGTAAGCGGCACTACTAAGTCTATATCTAAACGTTCGCTTGTAATTTCCTGTCTGCAAACAACTACACACATTAATTTAATTTAATATTCATATATTTGTTACGCTTCCACGCCTAAAATACTAAACACATCATCATACAATTTTGATGACCTTATGGTTCAGCACTGCGACTTCAAACGAATCCTGACTGAAGTGACTAACCGTAAATGACTTTCCGGAATAATATCGATCGATGTTAATAAAATTGAAGTCAGTAAGAAGACTAATATTGTAAGCAAGTAAGTATCAACTTAAGAAATACAAAACATTCCTTCAAGTCATTGTATTGAATAACTCAAGGATTTTCTTGCATTATTGTATTGAAACTATTAAAAGTCAAAAATACAACTTTAAAATGCACGACATCTTATGAACAATATGTCAAGGTTACTTTTGCTAATATTAGTTACAAAAATAATTCGTTGCCGTAAACGATTTATGTGATACGACGCCATTTTGCATAAAACTGATTCGAGACGGTCCCGTTTCGATTTATATTTTTTACTAGCTGACCCGGCGAACTTTGTTCCGCATCAAAAGTAATAAATGCTGTTCCGCTATGTAATACTGCAATATCTTCGAAAATATTTGTATAAATTGGATGCTGTAAAGGGTCAGGATCATCTATATTACATGCACAAACTATTTAAGACACTTAATTGGATGAAAATTAACGCTGTAATATTTAAAATCACTTCGTAAATAGGCCATTATTTCTCGTAAAAAGTAAAAAAATAAAAATGATCATTGTGGGTTATCCCTAAGAGATAGACTTAAGCCCTCGCGGACTTTTTTGTAGACTTTTTAAAGGTGTATAATGATGTAGTACATTGTTTTGATTTATAACTTAGGGTTCAAGCAGCGTTTGCGATTAAAGTTCTAAATCTTGAAATTTATCACTTTTTTTTTACTACACTATACATGAATTATAGATCAAAACCACCCCGTTAACACCCTCTAACTATTAAAAAAAACCGCATCAAAATCCGTTGCGTAGTTTTAAAGATATGCGCATATAAGGGGACAGACAGCGGAAAGTGACTTTGTTTTATACTATGTAATGATGTTGGTGGACAGGTGAAAAATTAGGCGTTTTAAACAGTGTTCCGTAGCCGTTTATACTACAAAGGGCCGTTTAAGTACTGTAAAATTAAAAACCGCGATTGAACAATTACGGCATGACATTTAAGTAGGTTTACTAGTTATGTACATATACTATTATACTTTAGCCGAGATTAGCATTTTTTCTTCAATAACTCCAAAACATGGTATTGCGACATGTAAATATTTTGATCTGATTGCGCTAACAGGTGGATTATGTTTTATGTGCGCAGTTTTTCCACAAATGTAGTTTAAAATTTCTTCAAGCGCACGTGTATAAGTTTAGCATAGTTTTATTAAAATAGATGTATTTTCGACGATTTTATATTTACAGAAAATAAAACACTTAAAAAGAACAGATTTAACACGATAGTTAATATTGTTGTTTGTTACAAATATTGTTTTTTTCGTAAAATACTTGCTAAACGAAATATAAATGACAAAATAGACGCAAATTAAATCAAAGCTTTTTCTTCTACACGCCAGTAATTAATAATAAATTCTATGTTTACTCATAATTATTATAATTGGACCACTAAAAAACTAGACATAATTTACTGAACTAACGAACCGTCGGCGTCGCCTCAGTTTGGTTGAAGAGAACTTAAAACGCCTCAGCCGGTCGTATCAAACTAAACTCTAGGTACTATCAGACATTATAAGTTATATTTAGTCAATAAAAATAGCATAAAACGCTAATTATAAAATCTACTTATGCAGGAAGGCTATTAAAACAGAAATAATAAAAATAATTGAATTAAAATTGAAAATAGAGCATTTAAGGGAAAAAACGAGGTAAGCGAGTGAAACTAAATTTTTGTATATGTATGTATGATGTACCAAAATCCGGTCCCGATTAAGTATTAAATTTAAAGTATTTACAATTATTAAAAAAACTGATAACGCTCTTTCAATGCGGCTAGATTTACGAACGCTATTTAAAATGTAACGTAACTTGTTTACCGAAGGAGGCTTTGTTGGAATCTACCACCTGTTTTACACCCGGATATTGGAGGCTACACCTGTCTATCCCACGATATTATACGTACATATAACAGTCTCACAATTTTCTATATGTATACAATAACTATCTTTCACACATATAGTTTAATAAAGCTGCTCCACTCTCAAAACTTGTTTTACAACTAAAAGCAAGGTCAATCGAAGTTTATTATATTTTAGCGGTAAACTTTCACTGAGATTTCGTAGTCAAAATAGCAAAAAAGGTATCTACTACCAGTATAATTTTTTATGCAAACACTTTATTTATAGATTAGTATGTAAGTAGTAGTTTATGATATTTTAATTAACGAAACTTCACGTTATCCAAACCCGAACGAGCAGGCAGCTGTATTATTCTTAATAAAATGACTGGTGTCACGGAATATCTCATCGGAATATATTATTATAATATTAATAAACCATTTAATTTCAGGCAATAATATAAGTTACATATTATTATTTTTTTTCAAAAGAATAACCATAGTGTATTTATTACTTAGTCGGTTAATATTTAATAATAATTGCATTGAATCACAACAATTTAAACAAAATTTATTTATTTATAACTTACCAGATAACATCTGCAGCCAGCCACATATGTGAAAAACCGTTGTTGATTGACAAAAGAAGAATAACAACATAGCACAGATTGTGAAGAGGGCCAAAGCAACAGCTAAACCCACTAACACGGTTGCAATTTTAAACACAAGCCCATCTATAGACATAAAATCATCGATTCTGCCTTTGCAATCTTCAAGGGCCTCATCTGTCCTACATATTTGCCACAATCCAAACTTTCTAGGGTACTCAGTCTCTAAATCGCCGATCCATTCAGGTGTCACAAATGCAACAACGCTTATAATGGCATAGCAAATTGTAAATATCGCCCAAAGTACTCCAATAGCTTTTGAATTGCGAACATAGTTTGTTGCATATAGATGTGAAGAATCCACGTACTCGATTTTTGAACCCATCTTGTTGATATCCGGTTGTTTACCTAATTTTTTTTAAACACTCGATTCACATGAAACGAATTCATACGTTGTAATCGCAACACATTTTTTAAAGTTTGTTAACTAAATTCTTTGTTAACTATGGTCAAAGTTGATACTTATGTATAGCACTATTTCCATTTATGTCTCAAAGGAAAAGTATTATTGCAAAGTACACGAGGACACGAAGAACACGATATACAACGTTGGTAACACGGACTAACACAACCTCTCGCCGCGCGCCATTCGTTAAAATGTCCATTGGTGGGGATAAGTAATGAAGCCGCAAGTTTGACCTATTGCCTTTTCATTTCAACTCCTTCGCCTTTACTGTTATTAATTTTCATTGGTAAACGCCATCCGCTAAGAATTGTTAGGATCCAACATTAGCCAATAAGCAGGAATTCAATTTGATGACATTATTAATAATTCTACTTGGCTGTAACTAGGCTACTAACGAACATAGTTAAATTTTAATATGACAGGTAACTGTAGTGTTGGACTGTATAGGTAGAGCCATCTAGTTTGATAATTGGAAATTTTTAACTAACCTAACCTAACCTACATCATCAGACACCTAGTGGATATTCGAAAAACTATTTAATACTGTGAGCCTCCATTACTCTTACTGTAGAGAATCGTAATTATTTCTTAGTAATTTTTAATTTACACTACTTTCTGAAATCGATCTTAATAATAAAAACAAGTTAACGAAGATATATTTTGACTACCGCTATCATTTTTATCATTATCATTTTTGCCTAGGCTGGCACCGACTCCAAAAATCAGTAACATTTGTAAATATTCGTTAAAGAAGACTTTTTGAAAGTAATACGTTTTGTATTTTGTATCAAGTATACGAATGAGTAAGTTACGTTATTTAACACTTTTTAGTTATAGAGGTAGGTACTCTTTTCATATACTAGAAGTCGGATTAACTTTTTTTGCAAAGTATTTTTTTTCCACGAGTTTTAGTGATATTAATGAGTTGTGAACTTCAATAGAAGTTAGTTCATTTACATGGCTTTCAGTTTAGTAAATATATTTTCACTAATTACAAGTCCGTTTGTTAAATATTGTTAAATATTTTAGGGAGCTATAATTGTCATAAATAGGTACTTAGATAAAAGAGTGTACGTATACTACCACAATAGAATTCCATATACAATAGACATAAACGCGTCGCCGACATTTTGTTCACGCGACATCGCCGGCCTCGGTCATCGAGTACATTAGGGTACACCAAATCTAGGGGAAGGAATGTGAGGTTTAGGAGTTTTTTATTTTTGGGGATTTTCATGACTTACTTTTTTAATATTTTGCAAATTCAGTTGAAGAAAATGATTTGGATATATTTTTTTTTTATTATATTATTTTGTTTTTCACCGCATCTTTGTCAATTTGGGGAAGCCGTTAACTCTTTTGGACATCATGGCCTTTCATGCAGCAGAAGCGCGGGGCTTATACCTAGGCATGCTCATATAAATGACATCATTCGTCGGGCTCTTTCCACCGCCGGCGTAACAGCTGTACTTGAACCTAGTGGGTTGGTGCGTGACGATGGAAGGAGGCCAGATGGTATGTCCTTGATGCCTTGGAGGATGGGTAGGTCTTTGGTGTGGGACGCTACCTGTGTCGACACACTGGCGCCTACACATCTTCCTCGGACTATCAATGCTGCCGGTGCTGCTGCTGGATACGCAGAGACCCTCAAGCGTCAAAAATACAATAATCTTGTTGTTGATTATTGTGTTCGAGCCATTTGGAGTCGAAACACTTGGTCCATGGGGGCCAAGTACACACAAATTGTATAAAGATCTCGCTAAGCGGCTGGTAGAGGTTACACGTGACGAGAAGGCTGGCCTGTTCTTTGTACAGAGAATAAGTATTGCCATTCAACATATCTAACAGTTATATTTTTAATGTAATAACATACATTAGTAATAAATAAACGCGATATAATCCTAAAAAAAAAAACTGACAGTTCAAAAAATGTTTAACATTTATTATTTGTTGATCTGTAACATGATAGGCGAGAGTAAAACTGATTGTTGGCGTGACGGTATAAGCCGTGGGGATGCATCGCCAGTATCGGCACCAGCCACGCTATGTAAACGTAGTCTATAGGTAACAATTTTACTCCATAGGTATTTTAAATATTTCCATAATAAATAAAGGTTGAATGTTAAATGATTTTCTGGAGAAAATTATGTTGTTATTAATGTTGTAATATAAGTTCATAACACATTTAGTTCCTGTCATAATCTGTACTTCTGTGTCTGTTGTTATTTGTACAAAATAATTTCGATATTTCACATCTGCCAGGCGTTTCGTGACGGCTCGCAATTTGTTTTGATGATAATTTATTTCCTGATAGCTATATTGCATGCATATATGCATAAAATACTAATTATTATTTACTCTATCATAAATAAAATTTTACTCAATAAATATATTTTTTTTCTAAAAACCCCTACAAAATGAAACGTTTTAGTGGGATTTTCATGGTTTATACATTTTTGAGAGTTGAAAACACTACATTTGTTTAAACTGACCTGAGTCAATCGTTCGTTGCTGAAGTGAAGAAACATCCATGTTTATTTATCAATACGTTAAAACAATATTTCAAAAGGTATATTACAGAAAAAGGTTGGGAGAAAGTAGGAAATGAAAATAATAGTCTTGTGTAGTTCGCGAACGACCTAATTCAAAAGATCGCTCCCGCATAGACGAACTATGGCGAACTAAGTCGGTCGTTCCCAGCTCCTTAGTTCTTTAGTTCGTGATCGAATTCATCATTTCTATTTCAAACAGAACTTATCGCGGCAAACCCAAATCAATAATTATAGAAGTTTGTAATGAAGAAATAATGCCAAATGTCAATTATTAAAAATTATAATTAACCTCATAATTAAACTTTATAATATATTAAACCTTATAATTTGTCTTAATTGTGTAGTTGTTATTTTGTCCATAAAAATCATATATGTACCGACTTACTTAAAAATTATATGTGTTTAGAAAAAAAAAATAGAATACCCATTGTTAGCAAACAATGACAATTTTTTACTAACAATGGGTATTTTTAAAATACTATTTTATTTTTTTACGTGCTCTCTGCCTACGCCGCAAGGGATTTGGCGTGAAGTTATGTATGTATGTACATACTATACATACAAGATTTTGTCTCATCTCTTAATTTATCTATTTATACCAGCCATCTGATTGGAGCCTGAGATTTTATGAAATAAATTCAAATGTTGGAAATGTGACTTAGACTCCCGACTATATTTCACTCTGTACTCACAAATTACCCAGAGGCCCGATCCCCTTTCGCCTTCCTTCCCCTCCTACTCCCGTAAAAGACGGCAACGCAGCACGGTGTTCATGAGAAGTTACTTACCATCAGATGGCCCACTTGCTCGTTTGCCCTCTAATCCCATAAAAAAAATTAAAAGGTGTCTTCTACAAGCGTTACAAGAACCGCGTACAGGTTACATTATTTTTACACGGTGGTAATGTACGTGGTAGAACACCCCGCTTCTGAATCAAGCGGTCGTGAGTTCGAATACGGTCTCACATTAATAACTTTTCGAAATTCTTTTCAGAATTTAAGTGTGATAAATAATAATATATAATAACTAGCTGACCCGGCGAACTCTGTTTCGCATCAAAAGTAATAACTGCTGCCCCGCTATGTTAATACTGCAATATCTTCGACAAATTTGAAGTCGATAGCAGCTATAGGTTAAAAATGGAAATTTTCCATTGTTAACACCCCCGCAACCCCCCTTGTGGGTGGAATTTCGTAAAATCCGTTCTTAGCTGACCTCTACTCGGCGAAAGGAATAATCCTACGCCTTATGGTTCCAGAGATATCGTGATGAGTCAATATATGTATAGGTGGAAATCTCTTATATATACATATATAGATAGATAAATATATATATAATATATAGTAACTGGCAACTTTGTGCCGGGTATATGGGAGTGGTAGAGGCAAGCAGTTCGCTGCATGAATGGGCCGACTCGACCGGTGGAATACCACCACCTTTCAGAAGATCGATGTAAAGTGGCTCATGCATCATCCCTTCCTATCCCACTCCCTTAAAGGTTGGCAACCCAACTGTAACACAAAACGTATTGCAGAAAAAAATGGGTTCACGTATTCCGTTTTCCGGACGAAAACATGACGAGAGTCGCCACAATTTATATTATGTTAGTAATATGAAATTGTAATTTAATATAATTTAGTCAATTATCAATACGTCATTATGTGTGCTTGTGTAATGTGTAGAACAAAGTACTATTTTTTCCAGTGTTTTTTTCATTTATTTAATTATTATTTTCAACATTACAGGCCTAAAAGAAATAGAAGAATCTACGATCTGTTTTGTAAGAAATTTAAAATATGAAGCGCTGTCATCAAATAAAAAGAAATACTACTTATCAACGGACGGCCAAGACACACATTCCATGACCAAATAGAACGTGTTCTGGAGGAAGGAGGAGGTAGGGGCCTCAAAAACCGACGCGCGTGCATGAAAAGGGTTATGAAAGTCAACGAAGAGAGTGAGGCGTGTAAGAATCGTGCCTTATGGTGCTCTGTTCTCTCTGCCTACCCCGCAAGGGATTTGGCGTGAAGTTATGTATGTATGTACTACTTATCAAATGCAATGCAGTTTGCCCTACCGTATATAAAACAGTTAAAATTCCACCTTTTAGTTCAAATAACACAGCAGAGCAGACGGTGAAGAAACACAAGAAGATGATGTGACCCCCTTATCATCACCAAGTTATACATCACCGCTTCTCAAAATCGAACGTCGCGTCGTTCACCACCGCTATCGGTCTCAACTCGGCGAAGTTGATCTGTTTTTTATAGGAAATCACGGTTATTGTAGTGATTTTCTGTCTTTGTGCTTTATTTGATTATAACCTGTGACGTATACTGATGTAAAAAAAACTCTAGTCGTAAAAACGAACAGTTTAATGCTGTAATATCCGTGATGTGAAATATAATGAAAAAATTACATTTATTGGAAAATGTTGGCTAAATTCGATAAATACGTTCAAAGCTGTTAATGCTTTTATTAATCCATATATTCAACTATTATGGAGATGCTGCACAGTTTACCGTCATGGAGTAGAGACCCCACAATGATAATGACGAAAACTGAAGAAACTTATTCATATACACCGGCTTAATTTTGTTTATCGCCAATTGCACCCCTCATTGAGTAATATCGTATGTTAGAATCACAATGGAGTAATATCGCTAGCAGCAATAGCAGTGCCATTGAAAACGAAATTGTTGAACGACTGCATTGTAGGTTTGTTTTGTTACGACGCTAGTCCAATTAAAACTAATAATGGAATATAATAATCATTTTCATGTAAGGAGAATGCCCTATTCAGAAATGTTTAAAGTATGGATGATGTGAGATTGATTAAACAGATGTAGGTATGTACAATGTGTATGTAAAAAATTAAAAAATTAATGTTGTAATATAAGTAACTTTACATATCTATATCGTTATCAATCAATTAATACAGTATTTATTTAATAATCAACATTGTTCAGATAGTAAAATTATTCTAATAATCAGTAATTCAATTTTATTAACATATCAATATTAACATCAATCTCTTAGTAGGGTAAATAATTTATAATCTACATTAATCTAATAATTAAATAATTCAATAAATACTAATACAATTTTATTAACATTCCAATATTATTACCAATAAAATAATATGGTAAATAATTTGTAATCTATATTGATCTAATAATTCAAATCTAATAATCACTAGTTCAATATTAGTACTAATCAATTAATATAGCAAATAATCATTATTCAACATTGTTCTATCAATTGAATTATTATAATAATCACTGATTCAATTTTATTATGTAATATGTTTTCTGCTGAAATATAAGGCTTTTTTTATTTTTATTTATTTTTTATTTTTTTTATTTTTTATTTTTATTTTATTTATGTACAATGCAAAAGCGAAACGATGTAGGAGTCAAAGACGGCCACGACACCCTTTATTTACGAATCATTGACAAAAGTGAAATCAAGAGCTTTAAAAATCGACAAGCGTGTATAACAAGAAATATGAAAGTCAAAAAAGCGAGTGTGGCGTGTAAGAATTATGCTTTATGGCGCTCTAGACTCTCTGCCTATCCCCAAGGGGCTTTGTGTATGTTAATCTTGTTGTTATCCTAAGCTTGTTGACAATTTATTGACGTAATCGTATTTGGGGGAACTGAATAAGTTGTAGTGACACAAAAGTGATCAATCACTGACTGGCTTAATAATAAAACTTATAAGTACTATACTCGTTCCAACCATTTATTTTACTTTTGACACATGCTTTAGGACGTAACTGTTTCATTTACGCAATTATTAACTTTGAAACGAGTGAACAGAGAAATATATAAACTGCCCAATAATATTTATAAATCTTAATTATTACCCACTAAATACATTAATATGCCGTAAATAGCTCTATTTATAAAATTTATGTGAATATTCATTTCCGTTATAAAAAAAGTTACGTTCTATCGCATCTAGTGACAGGATCAAAAGTATTCGGTGCAAACTAATGAATCGCAAATAATCGATTACACTTATTTGCAGTTAAGTCAGCTGACAACTGAGTTTTGAATTGTTGTAATAGACAACACGTTAAAATTGTATCAGGAAGATATGGAAATCTTCATATCATACCTATAACATGAAATAAAACAACCAAAATAGGTATTTTAATATTATTTTATTATAACGAATCGTCGGATTCTTCATACGAACTCGAATCGTCGCTTGAATCATCTGCAGTGTTTATTATTAACTCTTGTATAGGTATGTTGTCAAATATGTATTTAAGCAAAAACTAAAATATCCGTGTTAAATCGATTAGAAATTCTTCCTGACTAAAATCGATTATTACAAAACATTGTATCCGTAATACATTAGTACAACACTAATTGATCAGAATTCGACCTGTCAAAAGTAAAATAAATGGTTGGAACGAGTATAGTTGACAATCAATATTATTCTGTTAAATGTAAAGAGTTTATTCATGGTCTTCTTCTTCTTTCTTTAAAAATATTTGGTTATCAAGCTTTATGGTCAATAGCCGCAATAGCTATGCTTCTGAAGTCAATGTCAAAGTTGTCATACTTGTCATTGTCACTGTCATTTTCCACAGGAGTAGGCGGTTCGTGTATTGTAAAGTATTGTTTATGCCGCAGTGGTTTTTCTTACTGGAATTTTGTTGATTTGCTTGCCACTTGCTTGAAGTTGCTTGCTTGCTAGGCAAGCTACCCACCTACCGTGTTTTCTGTAGTAATTATTTTATAAGTGTTAATAGTTTAAGAAAACTCAGAGTAGGTGACTGTTGTTTGTTATAATAAACTTACGATAATCTCCATTTGATGTGATGTGATTGTCTAGAAAGTATTTAAAATGTCTACGAGGGACAAATGGGTTCACCGGTTCTCTGTTGATGAAACTGCAAAACATAAAAATGGTTTCACAATTTACAAGATAACTTCAGTTGTAAGTATGGCCTATATATAAAAATTTACCTGTACTGTACCATCTGCTGTTAGTGGTTAATGTATTTTCCTCTTCATTATTATTCCTATTAGAAATTGTTATTACTCATTCGACTTGCAGATTAGATATTTTTCATATACATAGTAGGTAATGGTTAAGGAAATATGTGATTCTTTATAAAAAATCCATAAATGATGTATATATATTGATCAGTTTTTGCCCTTCCTTTATTGAACTCTTTCATATAATTGAAATATTAAATAAAAAATCCAATATAATTTGATCTGTAAATAAAATATGTTATTGTTTAATAGGTAGACAGTTTTTAAATATATTATTTACTTTTAATCTGACTTAAAAACTGTTGGGTCTGGAAATTGCACAACATTTTTCAACAATGTATTGAACTATTTATACTATATATTCAGGTTGAACCTGGTAAAGATTTACATTTATATTAAGGATTAATTTATCTATTAAACTTGACAGAAAAATATGAATGAGCTCGACTCCCTCCCTAACTTGTTAACTCTTTACAATTTTTCCTACAACTGTCAAGATAAGTAAAGGTTTTGTTATATGCAGTCATTAATTATGTAGTTTTTCCTGTAGTATTTAAAAATTTAAAACTCAAGGTCTCTTTTTAATTGTTAAACTTGTATGTCATAACATTGTTCTAGTATGTGTACTAATGTTCAGTCAATTTAATTCACACAATAATGTGAATAAAGGTTTAAAAGATTATATTTATATGGCATATTATTGGCAGTCACTAACTTATCGTAAGCAGACAAATGTATTGTGTGGAAAACATAACACAGACAAACACCATCGCAGACTTTTTTGTAGAACTTTTTAAGGTGTATAATAAAGTTATATCCTCCTCCAAATATCGAAAATTATCACTTTTTCTCTACTATATCATGAATGGATAATATATATATATTAATCAGCCTGTGAGATCCATTAAAAAAATACATGAAAATCATTGCATATTTTCAAAGTTCTAACCATATACCCCTTATATGAGAGAGAGAGAGTGGAAAGAGACTTTGTTTTATGCTAAGTAATGATTTGCATTTGCTGACTTGGCAATAACTATAACCCAAAATTACTATCTATACTAATATTATAATGTGTTAGTTGATTGGTTGAAAGTGCTCATCCCAGGATCTATTGATCAATATTACATATAATTTATCAAGAAAGGATATTAATCTAAACACTAAGACCAATAGGAGCAAAGCATCAATCAAAGTTTCTTTCCTTGCATTGCATCCTTTGTGTAACATAACATAACTTCACTCCTTTTGTTACCCAAAGGTGTAGGCAGCGGCTGTTAAGCCTCGTCTTGCCGTTATGTTTATGTCCCAAATGGAGTAGGTGGCGAACCTACTGCCATAAAGGCACAAAGTTTATCAGTCATCGATATTCATCACCAAAACAATTTTGAAAAGTCATTGGTGTGAGCCAGTGTCTGGAATCGAACCCGGACCTCTAGATCAGAAGCCGTGTGCTCGACCACTGCGCCACCGAGAGTAGAACAACTAACCTTTTTAGTCATAAAAGTGTATATGTATTATTACAGTTATAAAAAGTTTGCTTGTTCAGCTTACTTTTTACTATTGAGGTGTTTTGCTCCAGTTTTGAACATATGCCAAAATTACCATATTTATAAAAACTGTATTTTTTTATTCTATATCTATATCAGCCTTGACCCCCTGTTGAAAACCAGCTCTAGGCCTTAGTTATCATCCCAGACTTCAAACAAGGTTGGCCTTAACAAGAAAGTAGTTTGGGCCTCTGGATACCTCACTTTCCGAATGTAATGAGACATGTACCCATTTATGTTGATATTCTGAGTGGCTGCGGAACTGCATGGCTCTACCACTGCTAAGCAAATTGAATAAATATGTACCATGATATTTATTCATGCTACTCGTTACTTATTATCCTGTTTCTACATTTGGATACTGTAGGAAGTGATTCAAGTGTACTAAAGACTCTTTAGATCAACATCTATCAGACTGACAGTTTGGGTTCCGGCAGGGTGCGTCGCGTGCGGGCCCTGTCGGAGCTGGTCAGATCCGGTGAGCCCCGTTCGTGAGGGGACCGACGGCACGGTTGTCCAGTGGGTCAAAATAGGATAGAATTGCAGACAAGTGCTGTAAAGGAGTCCCACATTACCCCCTCGTGTGCTTAAAGCATTTCTTCGCGTAACAGAAAAGACTACAGATGTAGACCCCATCTGTATCTCTTTGGATAATATTCATCAAAGTTTTTAACGGTATGATAAAATAATATCCAGAATAAATGTTACAAAAGAGAAAGTCTGCATAAAGTTATGAAAGATAATTATATTCGTATATCTTTACTGTTGGCTCACTTAATGGTGAATTATAATTATTTGACTAATTTTATAATGTTGCCTCTATTGTTTTAATTGCTGCTTTATAATGCCGCGTGTGTCGTGCTATAAGTTTGTCGCGAATAAATACATACTTTGCGTTCGTGTACGTTTATATTGATGATAATGAATTTGTGATAAATATAAAATAACTGTGTCTTCAATGTAACATACATTGAAGACACAGTTATTTTATATAAATTAAACTTTTAACAGCGGCAACCCAGCCAAGGCCTATCAATACTCGTAATTTATCTGGTAATTATTATATTTTATAAAAGCCCGTTAATAAGTACTTGCTTTTTTCCGCAGATTTGCAGCGTAAAACGCAAAAGCATTCCCTTATCAATATTTCATTAAAACATCGAGAAATACATATGAATAAATTATTAATTCCTTTGCATTACTTCACGCCCTTTGTTACCCGAAAGTGTAGCCTGCCACTGTTAAACCTCGACTCGACGAATTATTGCGTCCCAAATTGACGGACCCTGTTGCCATAGGTACACCGGACACAATGTTGTCCCGACCTCTTGGCTATATTTGTGTAAAATTGGGCCAAAAATCCATACTTTTAGAGTTTATCCGTAACAAACATGCAGACAAACAGACGAAAATTTAAAAAAAATCTAAAAACAATATTTTTGGGTTCGGTATCGAATGTAGATTATTTATATCCCATTTTTCAAAAAAAGATCACCGCACAGTTTCAATTTTCCTACTATTTTATTGTTTGTATAGATTTATGTAATGTTGAATGTATGTTCCAGCTGTTTCCGATTGATTCACCTGCGGCCTGCACAGCGGTATCGGTGTGGAAGAGATACAGGGATGTTCAGAGTTTGCACAAGAGCATGCGTTCACTGCATGCCGGACTGTACCTGCGAGGCACATTCCCAGCACTACCAAGATATAGCTACTTTAAAAGATTCCAGAAAGAGGTATGTTTTTTTTTATATCGGATAGGAGGCAAACTAGCAAGCGAACAAACAATATGCGATACAGCCACTTATGATGATGGATGGAAAAGCGGGTGGGCCTCCGGATACCTTTCACCAAACGAAACGCGATATGTGCCTCTTTAAGTCGATATTCTGAGAGGCTGTGGTATTTCACTGGTCGAGCCAGCCCATTCATGCAGCGAACTGCGAGGCTCTACCACTGTTGAATTGTTGTCCGATGACTTCGGCTATTAATTAATCTAATATTTATTTATCTCAATCGCACATTTTCTTTCGATATTTTGCAAAAGCTACTGTTATGGTAATAGCTTCTTCCCCATCCATTCAAAGTCAAAGTCAAAATAACTTTATTTTTATAGGTCTTCACAGACACTTAAAAATAGTCAACAAGTAACATTATGATTACAGATAACATTATGATTTAAAATTTAACAAAATAAAAACAAACACGAGCGCTTGTGGAAAGTGCCTCCGTGGAACAAAAAAAAGACACGGACGCAATCGCCACAAGCGGCCCGATTCCGAGTGTAGGGGCTATCATGAGAAGAATCGGGCAAGAAACTCCATGGGATCCTGTAAGAGGAAGAATAGAAGAAAACCCTACCTATAATTTTTCTTAATGTAATATTTATATTTTTTTAACATTTATAAATCTTTTAGGTTATAGGGGAGAGAACTAAAGCGATAAAGACTTTGCTGGAAGCGATAGCTGAACACAGGCTTCTTGTCACCAGTACAGAATTCGTATATTTTTTACAGGTAAAGTTGTTCAACTAACAAAATTTTGTCTACTTTTTTATTTTTATGTTTTATGTATTCCTGAAATTATAGTTCGAAGTTACCCTGGAACACTGATGAACAGAAAATTGTAATTTAATTCGTTTAGTTCCGTGGCTGGTGCTATCATCCATTTATAAATAAACTAAAAATCTGTAAACTACGGACATTTAATTCCAAATTGTTGAAATATAAATGGTATATAAATATAATAATCTGACCTTTTACCGTTGCAATTGTAACTTATATGTTAAGCTAATATCGACCATCCGTACTATGTTGACCGACAGTCTCCCATGCTACCAAAATGAGTTGGCACCACAGAAATAAATCAAGATAGAACGGCGAATAGGCGTGGCAAGCGTGCCAAAACCATGCACTATATTGCATGCTTTTCGAAACTCGCTCTCATTACGCAACGAGCGTTCCTGCCATGCATTCAGGACGTAAAAAAATAGACAAAACGTCACATATATGCCTTATTATGCTGTGACAAATTGTAAAAACAAAAGTAGTGAATCAAATATGAAAAAAGGAAATATTTCGTATGATCAGTAAGTACAGAAAATCAGTAGAAAGTATTTTTTTGAGATTATAAATTATTGTTTTACTTTTACTATGTTCAATAATTACGATCACAAGTTGTAAATTTTTTGTTATGATAAATATCCATTGCTGTCCGCATTCAACGCTCGTATACAAAAACATTGCGCGTATAAATTATACGCGTAATGTACGTCGAATCGAACGAAATACACAATACACCTGCCAGTTGATCGCTGTGTCTGTTAATCGCTGTGATGTGTGAATAATGTTAGAGATGAGCACTCCATGTATCGTTGAGTCTTAGGACTTATCGATAAATTAATTCAATAATAATTTGAGTATCAGCTCATGTCTTGCTTTGTCCCTACTTTATTCTAACACCACAAATTTCAACCAAAGTGCTTCGTAATTACATTGGCAGCAGTTTATTTGACAGTATAAGTTTTCACCAATTTGACCAATCGCCGATGGAAAATCATCTCGTTCTTCTTAAACGGGCAGTAACCGAGGTATATGTAGACGTTCGGCTTCGTTATTTAACCAGGACTGTGAGGCCAACCCTTACAAAAAGGCAAATATTTAATAAATATGTATAGTTTCAAGGACAGTAAAATATGTATAATTAAATTTTATATACTGTTGGAAAAATATGTTTTAGGTTTTAATATGTCGGATTAAAGTATTTAATATATACTTTATATGTAGTATACTTTGTATGTTATATGTAGTATGTAGTAGTGTGTAGTATACTTTCTATGATTATCGTTACACAAAATCAATAAAGTTGGTAAAATATAAAAATAATAAAATTAACACACGTTGCCGATATTAACATCGATAATCTAATGTGTGTGTCTCCTAACTAGTCGCCCCGCTCACAATGAAAATGACGTCACGCTGTGGGCGTGGTTTTCCAAAAAAGTGACACGCTCGAAATGTATGGAAATATGACATCGCGGCCGTTCTATCTTGATCTATTTCTGTGGTTGGCACCATGCCACACCCATCTCATCGACACTAAGCGAGCTTAAAAGTCTTAAAACCCTTCTCACAAAATCACTAGCAACCGAAAAGAAAGATGTTACACATGAAGAATAACAAAATCAAATTTCTTTACAAAGTTGTCGCTGCCATATACCTTAGCGTCGGTATTTAAAAATACACACAGGATGTTTGTCTGTAACTAATATTTATTCTTGACAGAGTGGCTACCCAGAACCGAAGCCTCAATCAGGTGGTTTGATCAACGCAATCAGATCCTCGTTACATTTGCCCATAGAGGAAACACCACCACTGGAGTACCAGACGGACGACGATGATGGCAGCAGTCCTGCGCATATCGGTAACAAAATATTACTGTCTAGTCTATGTTACGAATGATATCCATTCGTAACATAGACGTTTGCATAGATAAATAGGGATAGTTTATACCTAGAACCAATAAGGAAGTACCTACTTTTTAACTTAAGATTTTCTGCTAAAAACAGAAGTCTACCCATGAGCATACAAGCAATACTTTTGCTCTTCCTTTAGGACCACATAATTGGCTCTATTTAATCGGATTTGTACGATATTTTATAAAACTTGTATATTACTACATACTATTTTCTGAACACACAAAGAAAATATGACACTTCCTTCATTTTTGTAATATCATTTCGACCTGTAAATTTTGAGTTATGAAAGTCAACGAAGCGAGTGAGGTATGTAAAAATCGTGCCTTGTGGCGCTCCGTTCTCTGTGCCTACCCCGCAAGGGATTTGGGTATGTAAATTTTCATCACAACACAACTCTGTGATCACCACAATGCACTAGGCGCTTCGCTTTCACTTGCACTAAAAAAGGTCAAAGGTCTATCAAGCTGTGTCCAGCCATGTGGACTGGACCATCCATCATGTGGACTGCACCGGACATCCAAACTCAATTAGAAATACTCGGTGTTGAAATCGGAAGCGTCGTAAATTTTATTGAACTATCATCACTAAACCATAAATAGCGTTACGTGTGTAAACTTAGAACCAGACTTAAAGCCATTATTCACTATCACAATTTTTGGTTTGACTATGAAAATCTACCATAGTATTTTTTTTTCTACTATTTTCAGCGCGAGCTGCTACCGAAACTCCACTTAGCCCGCCAATGTCCCAAGACGAAACCGATTTCATATCACAAATACCTATATACGAGGCTGCTGACGTTGAAATACGACATTCGCCCAAAAAGGTCTCGCTGGCTAGCAGTTTTGAATCGATCAATTCACTAGACAGCATAGACAGCGACATCTATGAGGAACTCAGCAAAGTGACAGTTGATACGAGACCGAGTGTCAAATCAAATGTCAAAACAGTGTTGCCAGACTTGATAAATTTCGATGCGCCATCTACTTCAAAATTTGAAGATTACCACACTATGCGTAATAAAAATAACGAATCTGATACAGTGTCTTTAAATTCCAATGTGTGCTCTACTAGTTCGTGTGACGTTGATTCGAGACAGAGTAGTTCGCGAGTGTCGTTATATAGTAAAAGTGTTTTGTCCCTTTCTAATGCCGAGTGTAAGACTAAGACGGAAGTCAGTTATGTGTTCGAAGCTGGTTACATGTTGAATTTAGCGGCAAGATGCGAGGACATGGAGGATTACCACAGAGCATTCGAGTACTATAAGAGTGGAATTGAAAAGATGTTGATCGGTGTACAAAGTAAGTATTATTTATTGTAGCAAAAAGCTCAAATATTAGATTTTTTACTAAGCATGCTATATTTAATATTTTCTGTCCATGTGTTTTGTAGTTTTGATAAATTCTTATATATATGGTAGGTATATGGTCTCCTTAGAAGGCTAATTTTACTTAATTCTTTTGTGATGGGTGTCTGATTGTTTGTTTTCTAATCACAATGGAGATTTAAAAGATTAAACACTTAAGTTTTTATAAAAAAAACTGACATCAAATTACTATTATTTAAACTATATTTTTTTTATGTTTCTAAACATTGATTTGTTTTTATGACCAACATAATTAATTTATACATTATAAATCTGCCGTGTAGGTTGCTGACTGTAAATATTTTGTTACTTACAGGAAATTGTTTTAAAAGTAGTACCGTTTTTATATAAGAATAATTTTTAATGAGGTATACAATTTTTAATTGTGGCTGTGTTTACAAGTTACATAGCTTGAAGGCGTATTGCGTAATCGTGTTCCCATTATGCTTGACTGTATATAAATTATTTTGCTAAATAAGTGCTATGTTTGTCAAACTGTACATAATTAATTTAATTCCACTTATGCTGCAATTCTTATAAAAATATCATAAAAAGATATTATGTAATAATAATTTAACAAATATATCTTAAAATACTTTTTCAGGCACCATATCAAGGTTTTTTAAAAAAAAATGTTTAATTTTCTTTTTGCTGCTGACTACGTACTACCTACCTAACCTTTATATCTTTTGTAAAAGAAGTTTTACAAAAGATATAAAGGTTCCACTTAAAAAACGTAGTATTCATAAATCACACACAAGTCTTCTTTTTTGTATGCGATAGGAAGGCAAATGCCCAAGTGGGTCACCTGATGATAGGCAACTTCACGCCGATATTCCGAGAGGTCGTGGTATTTCACCGGTCGAGCTGGCCCATTCATGCAGCGAACTTCAAGACTAGCACTGTTCAAGCGTACAATTAATGACTAGGTTCAAGTTGAGGGCAACAGTTGCTTCAATTATTTACATTTATATATAATTAAATATTCGATCTATGCGATGTTCGGAAAGGCCATTAGAAGCATAGCGATAGGTCTAATTAACCAATTACTTAATTGGATTTTAATTGATTTGTACTTTGTACCTTGATTAATTTAACCACAAAATCTAGGTATGTACATATCCGTATCTAATTTAACCTAAACTGAATTAACAATTCTTTAGTTTGTTGTTTTACTAACTAGACTTAGATTTATTTTATTACTAGCTGACCCAGCGAACTTTGTTGTTTCGCATCAAAATTATTTTTTACCATTAAATTATAGATACAAACTACTCCGTTGTCACCCTCTATCTATTAAAAAAAACGCATCAAAATCCGTTACATAGTTTCAAAGATCTAACTAAGCATATAAGGGGACAGACATCGCAGAGCGACTTTATTTTATACTATGTAATGATTTATGAAATTATTATACAATTTTAGAACATCCTTTAATTGTTAAGGTAACACTATTATTGATAAAGCTCGATAAGGAGCAGAATTTGGTGCGTCTTATCGAATACTAGCAGTTAGCGGTCCGGCTCGACGCATTACAGACTTACAAGATATAAAATATGGATTTCTTACACGTGTGTCATTATTTTAGAGAATACGAACGGGAAATTATTGAAAATAGCTCGGAATTAGGTTAGTGGTTTGTGGGTACATGTGAAAAAGCTCTACTAAATTTATCCAGAATAATGTTTTTAATCATAAATGCCATCGAGTATTTTTATTTTCAAGTTGTATGGTTTTTTAGTTAAACAAAATTGAATTAAGAATATTTTGACGTAGTCTGGTGGTAAGTGGCAATCTTCCTTCATTGACTCAATGCAAGATGTGCCTAAGTAATTATGAAACTCCGGTTAAACGAATGTAAATATTTTCTCGTCGGGATGGCTCCGCAAAAAAATAATAAT
This sequence comes from Euproctis similis, assembly GCA_905147225.2. Lineage (NCBI taxonomy): Eukaryota > Metazoa > Arthropoda > Insecta > Lepidoptera > Erebidae > Euproctis > Euproctis similis. The sequence goes on from LR990106.1 coordinate 23,939,518, forward strand.
CTTGAATCAATTACAGCGAAATAAATAGCCAATTTTGTTTAAAGATTTTCAAATAGGTAAAATATTGGGCAATAAAGCAATTGTTTTCGAAATTTTCCTATGTTTTAAGGCGTGACAATTGACTAGTACTGACTGACTCAGTTAATATGACTCAACTGTTAAATCCACTGATACACGCCGCTGATTATATTTATCAAATATATATTTACTTTAAATATAAATTTACTAAGTTGTATCGTAAATCAAATTGGTTCAAAGACTTAAATCTAAATCAAATTAGTTCAATTCAACATTACTTATTTAACTTATTTTAATCTAGCAGTTGATTACAGTTATCTTTCCCTATTTATAGTATTAATGGTATCCGACGTCATAGTTTAACGAACTACAATGATAAAAATACTTTTAACTGTTAAAAACCTACACACAACAGTGGTAGAGCCACGCAGTTCGCTGCATGTATGGGCCGGCTCGACCGGTGAAATATCACGACCTCTTAGAATATCGACGTAAAGTGGCTCATGCCGTGTTTCATTCGGTGAGCGAGGTATCCCATCTCCCTACCCGTTCTCTTCGCATTCCACTCCCTTAAAGGCCAGCAAAGTAATTATAACACTATTTGTGTAATTGTTTAGCAGGTGTTTATGGGTGGGGCTGGTTACTTACCACCAGGTGACCCGATTTGTCGATTCCCCCTCATCCTATAATCATTAGAATGTATTCTATAAATTAGGTAATTGTAGGTACATATTATGTTGTTTTTAGCCGACACAGATCCACAGAGGCGTGCACTAATCAAACAGAAGACCAATAAATACCTCTCGTATGCAGAACAAATATACAAAAATCATTTATGTGACGCCGATCTGAGTGTAAGTGTTGCCAATCAATTATTTAATTATATTATACTAGCAGACCGCGCGAACTTCGTACTACATACTATTGTATGTAACTACCAGCCTCACGGTGTTACTCGCGTACAAACAAAATGTCGATGACGACGATGATTACATATAGGCTATGTTACTCAGTGATAATATAGCTTTCTAAAGAAAAAAGAATTACTAAAATCGGTCCAGTACTTTTTGAGTTTATTCGTTACATACAAAAATCAAAAAATACAAATCTTTCCTCTTAATATTATATATTAGTATAGATTTGTAACTGGGTTAAATTAATTAAGTTCCTGATATATTAAACATTTCTTTTTAATTCGGATGTACGCTTAGTAAGATTATGTGTAGTTATATTATAATTATTAGATATCTTCCCAAAGTTCCCGAGAGTCATTACTTTCTACTGAAAGTAATGGGAGAAGAAGACAGTAAATGTCTTGGATTCCAGCTAGAATTGTTATATTTCATGAATTTAAATAGTAATAAATACGAGTATATTATAAAACTAACCACTTGCTTCTAAGAATTGTGATATATCAAATAAAGATGGTGGAGACAGTTTTTCAGGACGTGATGTTAAATTTTCAGATGTTGCCAGAGCGAGACGACAACATCGGACATGTTCACTGTCCGATCCCCTTGTCGATGTTGAAGCGCCCCTATGAAGAGTTGTCCCTGTACAGGGTACTGGCTATATTGGGCTCCAGCATGATGCTGGTCCACAGAGCTGAACAAACATACTATGCTATGAAGGTATGACGAAAAATACTGACACTTACTGACGAGATGGTCGGTGCGTTATAACTTTTTTTTACATAAATTATCATTTGTTTTGTATGTATCCATCCATTTGGGACATAAACGGTGAGACGAGGCTTAACTGTCGCTGCCTACACCTTCGGGTAGAAAGAAGCGTGAAGTTATGTGACATGTTACTACAGATACAAAGATTCTCAAGACAAAACTTATTACAATTGCTCTATTTTTTGCTAAATTTCAAAAATTAAATTTACTACTTTTTTATTAGCAATTTATGTAAAAACATTTCTTATGAATTACAGGTCATCCAGAAAGTACCGAACAACCTGACAGAATTCGACGAGTATTTCTTGCAGAGGGCCAACGAAACTCGACAACCGATTCTACCAACAGTCATTCCCTACATGGTGCCGCTGCAAGCGTACATAGAGACGAACAATCTGATATTTTTGATATTGTCTTACGCACCGGGGAAGAAATTGATAGATTACATCAAGAACTATAAAATGTCAGTTCCATCGACTCCGGTGAGGGAAGTCAACTTGGAGAATGTGTTCACAGAGCCGAAGAATAAGAATGTTGATACGACTGATAGTACAGTTGTTGTTGTTGATAATAATAATGTAGATGCGAGTGATGTTTCCACCAAACAACTGGTGCTCAACTCGCAGAGACTTTTGTTGAATGTTGACAAAGTGTTGACTGAAGGGATTGTTGATGATGATGTGGATAGGGATACTGTTGATAACGTCGCAGCACCGCCTTCCACTGAGGTTAGTTAGTTTTTTTAGTTAAGTGAGTTTAAGTCTTAAAATGATTTTTTTATACCCACACACTCTGAAGTGAGAGTGAAGGTTAGTTGTAACTGGTATCGGTTATATATAACGCTGAGGACGACAGGTTCGATTGCTAATCTAGAACAAATATTTATGTGATGTACATTGATGCATATACATTGTGATTTGAGAAAAAATAAAATTTAACTGGAGTTTGTTTAATGTTATCAAAACATTTTATTCCATGAATTTGAAAAATAGAGCTAACTGTCGGTTTAAAACTAAGAAAGGGCATGCTCTGGTGGTGCCGACATGTAGAAAGAATGGTTAACGTAAGATCTATTAAGCAAATATACAATGCAAAAGCAGATGGATGTAGCAATGGAGGATGGCCACAACACGCTTTCCATGACCAGAACCAGACCATAGAAGGAATCCCTGAGGAAGGTGATGTCAGGAGCCTTAAAAACCGACGAGCGTGTATCACCAAAGTTGTGAGAGTCAAAGAAGCGAGTGAGGCGTGTAAGAATCGTGTCTTTTGACGCTCTGTTCTCTCTGTCTACCCCACAAGGAACTTGGCGTGAAGTTATGTATGTATGTAATGTAAATTGTTTCCAGGTATCAGTCCGAGGCCGTGAAGTGATCCCCCCATCGGCTGTGTGCAAGTGGGCCGCTGAGATACTGACGGCGCTGGAGAGCTTACACAACTGCGGGGTTGTGTGCAGGTATGTACATTATATCTTTCAAACGGCTGAACCTGTTCTCACGTAACATTCACTAACAGATAGGCGTTGTTATTAAGAGCAGGCTAGGTACATTGCATGATGGATAACATAATAGCATGGCTGTTTGAATGGCGTGTAGGTGTTATTTTATGTATTCATTAGAAGCAGTCAAATTTTTTAACACATATTAGTTGTTACCTGGGAAACTGGATGGCGCTCTGCTGCCTATTGCGGCCAAAAACATATCTAAAAACCTTCCCATTTTCATACTACCTTGTCATCATAATGTTTATATAATAATCTGATTACTTGCAGAGATCTGAATCCAAATAACATTTTGTTGGGCGAGCGTGGGCAGATCATTCTGACGTATTTCATTCACTACGGTGGCGCGGAGATGCGGCGACATAGACTAACTGACAGCTTGTACGTCTCGCCCGAGCTGTACCACGACCTGGTGCCTCCCCACGACCAGCTGTCTCCTGTCTGCGACTTCTGGAGCTTTGGAGCTGTTTTGTACGAGTTAATATGTGGCGAGGTCAGTACCCGTTTGTAAAAAGTTGTTATTTTTAAAGTCTATCAAAATCATTATCACCATAGTAAATGTTACGGCTGTTTTGTTCTTGTATACATACATAATAGATTAAAAGTTAGTTTACCAAAAAAACAACTAGGGCGGTAAATTTTAGGATCGATATCGATATGCTCAGAGTTTAAATCATCAAGAAATTTAACATACAATTGTACGTTTTCAGCCGCTGTCTAATTACCACAGGAGTATATTCACTTCACATACAATACTGCACCTCCCCGATGGGCTCACTATTGAGGAGCAGTCTCTGTTGACGCAGGTAATAATAATATGAGTTATTATTTCTGTAACCACGTTTAAAAATTATATCAATGTTAAATAATTATTTGAATTACTAAACTAAATAAGTTCGGTCACATAGTGGCTCAATTAGAATATTTAATATAGATTTGAATTCCCACATCAATACAAACAGGACGATTTTAAAGTCAAACAAAAATAATAAATATTAATATATTTCTTATCAAATATCTTTAATTGTGCTCTTGCACGATGTAGATTACTATTTCAACAGTCTTCGCAACGGCCCATTAGCTCAGTTGGTTAGAGCGTCGTGCTAATAACGCGAAGGTCGCGGGTTCGATCCCCTCATGGGCCACACTTTTTTTTCTCAAAAAACGATAATATTCTTTATGACTGCTTTACAATTATTGAATATAATTTAAAGAAACGGCAGAGATTTTATTACAATTTTTATAAAATGTTTTTTTGACCTTAACTCAACAATATTTGATTTGGAACAAATACATCAGAAAATATACCGTTGAAATAAAATTAATTCAATTCAATATTTCAGCTGTTAACATACGATCCGTGCGAGCGTCTCGGATCCGGCAAAGATGGCATTGAAGAAATAAAACGACACCCGTACTTCAAACATATCGACTGGCAGTGCATATACGACAGTTGGACCCCACCCGACTGAGCCACTCCCGACAACTGGACGCATGACCTGACAGCAGGCGCTTAAGTAAGAGAAGATGGACTGAATTTATTTATGTATGTATATTGTGTGCAGGGTGAACAACCCAGTTATAGGCACTGACTTGTATTCTAACTTAGCTATTCAAATTTAAGTTATGTAATATTATGTCTAAGAATGATGAATACGAATGTGTGCAATGGTAAAAATTTATGATTAAATAATGAAAATCTATAATACATATTCAATAATCAGTCAATAATATAATTTGAAGAATCAGAATAAAAATAACACATACAGCTAAATGTCAATGCTGGTACTGTAGTTATTACTGGTGTAAAAACAAATTTAAAAAAAATTACAAAAATAAAACTACTACTAATTACTATTAACTAATTTGAGTAGTGATTGATTCATAAGTATTAAAGTAGGACTAATTTTTAAAAACATTGAGGCACTATATTGATGGTATAATAAATTAAATTTTGTGAAAAGGACACTTTCAAGAAGGCTAAAAATAAAAATATGTTTATTTTATTTAAATTGCAATCTAATTTAATATTTTATTAATTAAAAAAAATATCCTATTTTTTTGGCACTCTGTGATGTTCGTTTTAAGCGTTAAGAGATTACTGTGTGAAAGACAAGGAAAAATCAACTTATATTATTTTGACGTGTGTTTCCTTGTCTGATGGACTTTCTCATCAAATTGCAGTATTTCGTTTAAGATTTTGCTTGATCTTTTATTTCTATCCTCTTATTTTTTTTTAATAATACAGTGGACTGCCTGTAATCCGACATACATTCTGCAAGACAGTTGCGTACTATCGAGTGTAATTTCCTGATAGGCGAGTTCCAAATTGCAATAGTAATAGATATGACGGATTATAGGGGTTTATTCACTGTAAAATATATCTATAGTCTCGTGTATATCTAGTCTATAAATACGATAAAGTTATACGGTTTTGTTTGTTTGTATATTATTTAAAATAGTTATTAAATTATTTAAGTACAAAAATACAGTGCAGTTATTATGATTTTTTTACACAGTTGTTAACCTGCCTTACGCTTATGATTAATTATTATCTTATAAATTGTAAGTGTATCATCTTGGTGTAAATTGAATTGAAATTAATTATGCGTGCAGTATACTGTTTTAACTTGTATGAAAAAAATAAATATTATAATTTTTTTTTACTCTCATGTAAGTTTTTATATTGTTACTTAAAAAAATACGAATTTGTTTACCGGATAGGGTGTGCTTATAATATTGGAATATCTTTTAAATTCAACATCTTACCACTCTACACTATATGTACTAACATATCCGTGACATATTCTGTATTATCAATAAAAATCAATATTAACGTTTACACCAACACACATAACTTCACACCAAACTCCTGACCCCTTTAGAGGTAGGCAGAAATGAATATTGAAATTTAAATTCCTAATATTGCGGGCTTCAAATCCTATTTCTCTAATGGCAGTGCTAGTTATGACATGATTCGTATATATTCGTAGAAAATTGTAAAATTGTTTTCAAATCACTTGAATATTTATTTAGCGTCCCACGATGCCGTTCTTAACCCATTTCATTATCCTTACTAGTAAATTATGATCTCGAAATATTTTGTTATAGTTATAGTATTTATAAAGCGTTATTGAATACTTGAAAATTGTGGCTATATGTAACTTAAAATGGATAAATAACAGAGATCTTGCCCTATTAACGGACAGATATATTTTTATTTGCATTTTTTACATATTACATACATACACATACATAACTTCACGCCAAATCCCTTGCGGGGTAGGCAGAGAGAACAGAGCGCCATAGGGCACGATTCTTACACACCTCACTCGCTTCGTTGACTTTCATAACTGTTTTCATGCACGCGCGTCGGTTTTTGAGGCTCTTAACATCACCTTCCTCCAGAACACGTTCTATTTGGTCTTGGAATGTGTGTCTTGGCCGTCCTCGACTCCTACATCCGTCCGCTTTTGCATTGTATATCTGCTTAGTCAGTCTTGCGTCAACCATTCTTTCTACATGTCCGAACCATCGGAGCATGCCCTTTCTTACTTTTACACCGACACTCTCTTTCAAACCAACTTCCTTCCTTACAACCTTGTTTTCTACGCGGTCAGCGAGAGTCACTCCGCAGATTTTGCGTAGAGCCCTCATTTCTACCGCGTTTATTCTACTTTCATGCACACTCTGCCATACATGCCATTTTACATATTAAATGATACTAATATATGTTATGTTTTTAATTATGTAATCACTTGATCCAATTATGTACTGTGTTGTGAACGTATTATTAAAAATTAATTAAATATCATATAGAACTGATGTAGTTTTTGTTTCTAACAGTTATTATTACGACATCTATGGATAATTCGTCGAAAATAATATGAGATCGGCATAGATACTTAGTTCTTCCGCCTCACACTGTGAGGCGTTGCTGTAAATTTATATAAGCGCCTTTTTAAACGCCGCAATAGTTCAGTCCTGTCGTCAGCAGATGGCGCACGTTGCTTTAACTTTCAACAATGCAATTTTCATCACATCGTCTTATATGATCTGCTATCCAAAATTGAGTTACAATATAAAACATATGAAAAAAGAGTAAGGACAACGAGCAGCATCCAATATTAAGCAAGTTTAAAAGGATTTAGCGTGGGCCTTAAACGACTCCTTTTGTTGAGTCCGAGGTTTGTATGCTCTACAAGCCATTGATGACAAAGAAATATAATATCGTGTTACTGACAAGACGAATATCGCTGTGGCGCGTACAATCAAACCGGGGATTACGTCTTATGCTCTGCCCTCTGAACTGATTGACTGATTTTTTATGGTATAGGAGAGCAAACGAGCGGGCGTGTCACCTGATGGTAAGCAACCAACACCGCCCATGGACACGAGCAACACATATAGTGTTACTGTTGCGTTGCCGAGAAAAGGATGGGGCAAGAGGGTAGGCCTCCGGGTACCTCTCTCACCGAGCGAAACGCGGCATGAGCCACTACGTCGATCTGAGAGTTTGTGGTATTTCACTGGTCGAGCCGGCCCATTCATGGAGCGAACTGGTTGGCTGTACACTGTTTAAAAAAAAATTGATTTCGCTAGACTTAATTTCATAACAACAAACATTTGCAATCGTACCTAAAATTGTGAAATGTCAATAAAACATGTCACGTACAAATTGACGGAAGTGCAGAACCAGTGACAGTATAGAAGTAGGTAGTAGTAATCAATACGTGAGTGACAGCTAGTTTCGACCTGTCTGAGACATGTTACGTTTTAATTTCATAAATAGCAAGGCAAATGAGCGTGCGGGTCACCTGATGGAAAATGCCCACAGCTACCCATAAACATACGCAACACTAAGGGCGGGAATATGCTCGTTTCTTGAAGGTATCGGTATCCTAAGTCGTATCGGTCCGGAAATACTTCTGCCGGCAACTGTTTCCATAGATAAGCCGTGCTCAGCAAAAAATATCGGCTGAAGTACACTATTGTGAATCGCCAATAATTCAGTAGTAACGAACAGAATAGTAGGCGATGGTGGTTGGCGCGACGTGCGGTGGCAGAAATCAGCGAGGGGTATTAGTCCGACTAAATCTTGAGAACACTCCCCGTGGTAGACTCGAGGATACTCCCGGTGTTTTTATAGCACTACAAACATACACACATGCTACGATCCTGACACATTTCTTTCGCTTCATCCACAGTCATACATCTCATCATGCATTCACATCAGTTTCGGGTACTACGCTTTTGCCTTTTTGGAAGAGACCATTTTTGGTCATTTTTCCTATTATTAGCTAATACTACTTTCCGTATAGCTTTCGTCTAGGTGCTCCCTGTATTTCCTCGCATTTATGTCGCTGCGGAGAGGTTGCCGACAGCAGGGGGCATTATGACCTCGAGTGCGACAGGAACACCTGCCGCATTTCCCGCCATGCCAATATCAAAGACATTATCCGTCGTGCCGGTGTACCAGCCGTTCTGGAACTGTACGGCTTAATGCGCGGTGATTGCAAGAGACCGGACGGGATGTCTTTGTTCCCTTGGAAGATGGGTAGGCCTATGGTGTGGGACGTTACTTGCGTCGACACACCTTCCAAGCACGTTAGGGGTGGGCTGGTGCTGCTTCTTTTTAATTGTATATATTGTTATAATTTTTTTTAATTGTGTATTGTTGATAATGTAATTTATTTATTTTACTTAGCAAACACATAAAAAACAATTAAATATAATTTATTTTACTATTGGATAATATTAACTTGCTTAATCAATACTTGGAGATATCTAAATAATAATTTATGAAGTCTTTTTGGTCAAAGCTTTTCAAATTAAAATGCTTTTTATTCTTGCTTAATTGCTTACGAAGGAATTTTGCTAATAATTAAATGCAATGCTTATGGCAAAACAATTCGGTATCTTTCACAACAACAAAAGCAAAGACATGAATTGCTAAACAATAGAAAAGATCAACAGGTGTAACGTAATGCACGCACACACTATGAGTATTATAAAATATATCAAGATTCTGCGCGGGAGTTTGAGCCTCTCAATTATGCACCGCGCATACCTCTCGAGGCCACAACATTTCTTCTGAGGTGATCGAGTAAATATGAACATAAACATTGCAATTAAGAAACTAAGCGTAAGGAATAAAGCTCAAAATTATTTGAAACTGATTACTTAATCTATTTCTTTGGTATATAAATATAAATCTTAAAATACAACTGTGTAATTGCAATTTCCTTTAGCAAATTACAGAATAAGCTTAGTAAATTTTAGTGCGTACTAAAAAGCGCTTTATGCTTTACGCAATAAGTTGAATATTAGTCGATAACGTATTTAAGCGTATTGTATTAGCCGGTTCTACAAGAATGTACTATCAACACAGAATATTTACGACAGCTGATGACCATTCAAACTCGTTTGTGTAGTATCTAAGTAGTAACTTAATGAATACAAAAAAAATAATACCAGAATACCAACTACTGTTTTGATTAATTAATTAAAAGTCAATTAGAGACGTTGTAAACATAAATTAAAATTATCGACAAAAACAGCTTCACTCTCTTATGATAAGGTATTTCCTTTCGTAAATCAGTTAAATTATTTATAAATACAACCCCGAATGCTCAAATGTAAGTCTTGAATACTGTAGAAGCCTGCCCAGAAAGACGTTATCACTTTTACTTACTATTCACTTGAAATAGACAACAGCTATCATATAACTGTTCTACGTTGTTGTTTGCAGCAGACCGTGGCGGACATAAAATATATTAACGTAGCATAAGATACATGAAAAGCACCCGCCTGGAGTTATGGACTTGTTTTTGGCTCACACAGTTAACTAACCTTCTGAGTATATTATTTATATTGTAACAGTCACTTAACTCGAACTTCGGAGAATGCAACGCGCTGCGATTGGTTCAAAAATTCAAGAAACAAGACAGTCCCGTGGTGTCGCTGATCGAGGGAATGTATGTTCTGCGCACGCGCGCTCGGTACGAGTGAACGGTTAGAAAAATTAAATAACATTGAAAAACTTGTGAGTGCAATTATATTAATCAACAAAATATCTGAGTGAAATTATATGTTTGATTATGAATAGTGCATTTTAAACAATTTAGCTGACCGTGTAAAGTTGCTTACAGTTGATTTATTAAGCATTTTGCAACTATAAGCGGGTTGTTTACAACAAATAACTGGATGGCTCACTAAATCTTATTTCAATCCAAAAATAAAGGTAAGTCTTATATTAAGTTTTACAAGAAAATGTTCAAGACAGAAACGCCGCCCTGTAAATACTCTTTAAGTTAGAATTTCTAGTAACACAGACCTAGGTATCTTTATTAGAAAGATATTTTGTCGTGTCCCTGGGACTGCAGGAGACAACGTTAGCCATTAACTTTTACTATCAAGGTGGTATACTTGTCACAGATGACGAAAAAATTCTACAAGTTAAATCAAGACATTAAATTGTAAAAGTCACTTTTCAGTAAGTGTTTACATCAAGAGCAAGGAAAATGCAATTGACCGATATAAATGTATGTATACCTAATAGGTACGAGTACATATACTTTATTAATTTACTTGTACTTTTGATAATAAAATCTCTAATGATATTGGAGCATGGATCTATTGTATACAATACACGCAACCACAAGATCTATAGTATAAATAAATAAAATTGAAATGTCTGGACATTGTGTTAGTTTACTTCATAGATAAAGGAATAATATAGTCACCCAAACAACGAGACCAAAAATGGGTTGTTGATGTGTGAGTGACTTATTAATGTGTGCCTAAAAAGCGCCTGAAAGTGTCAACTTTTACATAGTTAATGTACATGTGTTGAAATGTAAATATCCTGAAAATCTAATATACCCGGTTGCGCTGTCAGTGATGAATATTAGTACATTTTTACTGACATGTGCCATCTATTAAAGTCTATGCTAAATCTATTGGTTATATCTATTACAAACAAAATAAAGTATTTTGACGATACGCCTGTCTGACTGTTCTATCGTTTGTGATCTAGTAATCTCAGAAACGGCAGGATTAAATTTAAGGCGCATTTAAATCATAGATTTGTTAGGATAATTAATTTAAGAAGCAAAATGTACAAGTATTTACTACAAACTGTAGTAAATATGTATAAATAAATGTGACATAATAACTTAATTAAGCGCCGAGGGATATCATTTGGAGCTTATCGACGACTACTAGCGACATCTATCAGCTTTATGGCATAAATAGTGTAACAGGCAACAGTTGGTTGTAAATAATGTAGTTTTAAATATCAGGGTGTTATTGTTACGGAAATAAATATTTACATGCAAGCCTAAAAATTTGACACTGGATTATGACGAATGAAATAAATAATACAGGATATGACAAGATGTGTTTTTAAATTAAATTTTGATTGTATATTTGTAAACAGCCTAGACCCACATGAAGGACCGTCTGTCGTTACGAAATCCGCTAATTATTTCTTTTAATGGCTAACAACGCAGGCTCCTACTAGTACCGACTTCAAATGAAAACGTTAATGCAATACCACAAAATTAGTTCAAAAATTTAATTACCTAACATCCATAGAATAGACAACGAAACAAAAAAATAAATAAAATATTTTATTTTTAATTAATAAACCTTCAAATACGACCTATAAGGTATTCATTAAATATTTGAACGGCTTTTTCTATTACAACAAATGTTACGTAAGTAGGACAATTGAGTAGATTACAATCTGACATCATTCATTTATTTACCTTCGTTGTGACCCTTGAGTCAATAATTGTTGATTTTGCGAAGTTTGATTAATTATTATTATGTGATTTTCTTATATATTTCAATTATAAGATTTATAAGGTTGTTGGTGTTACTATTTTTGGGTATTTTAAGATTGTAAACAGAGTAATCTAACACTGATTCGAATAGATATTTTATACGAATTTCACTAACCATAACCAATTGCTATAATTCTGACGCATTTTGTCAGTTGTCGATATTTTTATAAAATAACTTTCGCAAAGAATTGTAATAAGTCTTCAATGTGAGACAAAACTTGAACCCAAGACTTATGATTGCGATGCAGTTTGCTACCAATATCCGGTTGTAATTTTTGTTATTTTTTCAGAATCCAATTGTACTTACTTTATTTTACTTGAAAAACAATATTCAATTTTTTTCTGAATAATGTCTACTGTATATGCGATTAGGGATGAGTAACCTCAGTCGCCTTTATGTATGAACAAAGTGAAGTAGAATTTGCACAAAAAACCTTTTTTTGGATAAACCTCAAACTTCATGGTATTTCTATAGATATTTGTAAATAGTCGCATGTTCACCCCTCATCATCATATCATTGGCAAGATGATTAATAGAATATTTATTGAATTAAAAATATATTTATTTTCGGAGACGCTTCAAATAATGGCGCATTTGTTATGGAACGGAAATCCGTTATGTGAGTAAGGTTCTATGCATACAAAACAATTTGTGTTTTATTTATCTGTTACTACCTGTTACTCGTAACTTCTTTCTTATTATCTTTCGATTGGCTACCTATGTATCAATGCGCAAAAATACTGATATATACTAAACCAATGCTTTGGATATTGCATTTTATTCCCATAGGTATTGTATAGGAAGGAAACTATAGGATTTAATCAGATAATTATCGATTTTAGGTAATGTAAGTGTCCTATGTACAGCAAAGGCCTACATATTTAATTTGTCTTTCCTTCTAGTTATTTCTTAATTGATAATCCAACACTATCTAAAAGCAGTGAAGGTACGAAATATTATGTGAATATTTAGTTATTTGTGTATATAGCAAATAACTTTCGCTCTTCATGCTGATTATTTTGGGTATGCACAAACAGTTATGCCTAAATATTTATGTGTTGTTAAAATATGAATTAATTATTTACGTGTTATAGTTACATAAATAATAAAATATTATTTATGTTTTTTATAAAGGAGCCTTTTCCTTTTTTTTAATTAGGTGTTATAGCTATTATAATTAACTGTGTCGATTGTGTAATTATAAATTTAAAAGCGAATAAAAATTTAAAGAGTTTGCTATTGGTTCTTAAAACACATTCAATAAAACAAATTACCGATCTACGATACTAATCGTTCTAGTAAGCTCTGTCTACACCTTAGATTATTAAAAGTTGTGAAAGTATACAGCCGAGACCATGGGCATTGTGTATTTTTTTTTTAATATGGTAGTTATAAATTTTATTTTAAAATACAAACTTTTCAATGAATGACAGCTAAATCAGCTAATCTTTAAATCGTAACTCAAATAATCGTGTACAAATAAAGAGTTGGGATTTCATAATTTTCGTCACCTCGACTGACTTCACAGAGATTTTTGTTATTCAAACAAACGACATGGGTAAATTTTCATATTCTTATGTTAGCCAACTTTCCCTTGCGTAAGACGTTTCATGTAAATTGGCGCGGTTTTTTTTTCCACCACTCCCCGCGCACTTGACAAGAGTACGCGCCAAACGCACACAGATAATAAATAGGTAAATAATTAGTAAAACAACAATTAATAAAGCCAACCTACAAATAATAATGCTATGCAAATGGTAAATATTCACCTTTACATAATATGTATTAATATTTGTAGGTTAGCATACACTTCCTTTTAGATATGTCAAAAAGAAAACTAATTTGTTTAAAATTTTCTGAAATTTAAAAAATTGTTTTGGTGTAGTTCAAATTTGTAAATAGTTACAGTTGGTGAGATGCGAAGGAATTCTTTGATGCATTTTAATAAATCCACTTTTACGTTATGTTTAGCATGAAATGATACTCGTATACGAATGATAAATGGATAGATAAATAAATTTTTGATTTATGCTTGCACAAGCGTATTCTTTCATTGTGCCATTTATTTTTGATTAAATATATACCTATCGATATTCAAATCAATTGTAATCTCGGTTTTCAATAATATATGCGGTACCACATTATTATGTTGATTTTCCACAATTGAAAGTGTACAATTATGATGTAATTTTTTTACAACGATGTATATTACTGAGCCTAGTAGATAGTGGATACATATTATGATAAATTGTTTATTGTACTCGCTGGGAAAACGCTTGTGAAATTTCATTTGAGACGACAAAATATCACGTAGTTAGTGATTCACTCACATATTAGACAACTTTAGAAATAATCATGTTACTCAGGTATTTTGTAAGGTTTCCATATTAGTATGTTTATTAAATATTTTTTTAAAAGGCAAAAAGGCAGGGTTTTAAAGACACGGACGCAATCGCCACGAGCGGCCCGATTCCGAGTGTAGGGGCTATCATGAGAATAATCGGGCAAGAAACTCATGTGCCAAATACTCTTTTCAAACCATTTGAAATAAATAACAATATTATTATCACTACTGAAAACAAACCAGTAGGTTGGTGAATAAAAGGTGTAGCAAACAGAATACTCGACAATCACAATTAAGATCCAACCAAATTAAAATCAACGTCCTACAAGTTAACTAAGAAATTATATGCGATCACAGTAGTCGAGCACAACTGACGCACCTTTTAATTAGAGTGGTAACGTTGTGCAAAAATTGTGGCAAATAATTTAAAAAAAAAAAATAAGTTACTATTAAATATGTGAACACCATATCAAGGCAAATTTACAATTAAAAAGCTATCAGAAATTATTACAGAATGCCTCCACTCCGAAAAAGTGAACAAATTCCAATACACAAACTACAAAATCCGCGTTGAGCACGCAATTTGACGGTTCCACTCCGACTTGTCAGTCATGAAATCGTTGATGGTGTAGTATGCACCACCAATGAGACGACCCTTCACAGCCCGCCTAAAGCGATCATAAGACAAATCCAGAATATGCGCAGGTATCCTAATAAAAAACTGTACACCCATTCCCAAAAAAGACTTGTGTACCTTGTGCAGGCGATGATACGGTAATTCAAGCTTATGCTTGCCTCTAGTATTAAAATTGTGTACATCGCTTTAAAACTGTATTACATTAAATGTCCCATCGATAGCTTCGAATAAATTTGAATACAAGTTAAATTGCTGACAAAAAATATAAAAAACAAAAGGCCAACGTCACGTGGTATTCCCAGGCGGTCACCCATCCAAGTACTAACCACGCCCGATGTTGCTTAACTTCGGTGATCGGACGAGAACCGGTGTGTTCAACATGGTATGGACGTTGGCGAGAGGCTAGTTAAAATACTGCTTTACAACGAAACTATTGATCAATTGAGATTATTTATAACAAATATTTTTTTGTAGAATCCCCTTAACAAAATAATTTTGTGTAGATTACTACTTCCTTCGCTTCCGGAATCTACTTTTTGTTAATTATTAACTATAATTAACAAAAAGTAGATTATAGTCAAGTTCATTTTAAATAATTTGCATATTACCGGGTGACAATATGTAAAATTTAATTGTGAATAAGCTGACTGTCACAACGCCATCTATCGAGAGATAGATCATGTGTGAACATCTACATACGAACAGACATTTTACGACTATTTTGCTCTCGATGCGCGCTGTTTGCAAAAAAAAAGAATACAAGAAGAATTGAATTACTTCTGATACATAAAAAGCGAAGCATTAATAGTTCCAATAGTTATAATATTTTTGAATAAAACGTATTGCAATAGTTATGAATTATGAAGTCGGCAGACAAGATTTCTTTTTCAATATCCAAGATGCCGTGAAATACCATATAGTGGATCAAGAATGTAGCGTAACGACTTCACTAAAACGTTATAATTGCAATAATTATCATAACATGGAAGATATTTTAAATGGACATTCAAAAATTTCACAATATTTTATTTCCAAAAGTCTACTTAATTGGGTAATATTTTTTTTCCTTTAGCGGGTGATTTCAATATTTTTTTTATGTCAGCAATCATTTTTATACCACGTATTTGAAGAAATTTCAATGGTTATTAGCTGATTACTAATGGCTTTTAGATTTGGCACATAAAGATTAGCACAGGTGTGGTAAAATGTCCCGACATCAAAAATTTGTATTCATGCCCAATATTGTGGCATTTGTGTGTGCCAATTAGGTACCTTTTGTTTATACATACCTCAGTATTTCTGATCCTTGAATATATGTCAGGAAAAATCAAGTAGATAATTAATTCTGATTGAAGTTCTTAACAAGATAGGTTTGTAAATATATTTCAAATATGTTATAAAAAATGCAATAACGTATTACAATGATAGTAGAATGTAAAATATTACTCTATTGAACACAGGTAATAACCATGAAACCACTTTTCGGAAGTATAATACATATAATTGATTTTGAAGTCGGTGCAAAGTTCACATTACCTACTTCTAATTTTTTTTGATTCCAATTATTTATTATTATAAATTTATCATCAATTTGAAAGTGGTAGTCCAGCATTTTAAACATTCAATAAAACGTATACGGATTATTCGATTACATTTCATTTTAAAATAATCGATTGAAAAATATAAAGAATTGATTGATTGAAAATGTGTATTGTATGTATTGTGTCAGATAACAATCTTATTCCCATAACATAGGAAGGTTTTTATTACTTTTTATACATCCTTCAATTGATTGTGTTGTAAAAACATAGTACCTACATAATTGCTTAATCACATTAAATGTCCATTATTGGCTATTAACGTCATATATTATGGCGGAAAATACGTTGTAAGGTATGGCAATCACTTTACGTAATGTTTACGTATAAGACTACTTATGAATTATTAATGATGAGAGAACATCGAGAGATTGTCGATCAATCGATGAATATACCTTCAGATGTTCAATGCTGTCTTGAATATGTTGAATACGAATTATAATATACTATATTATGCCTCTTTGTACCTCCACGCCATCTATATCCGAAGGGCAAGTATTAATACTTGCCTTTCGGATAAATAATAATGGTATAAGTTATTAAGGATGAAACACGTTTCACAAATGTAGGTAAAAGTTGTTTTTGTCAGATTCTGTTGCTTTCGCTGAGTTTGCTGTAGTTGCTGTAGTTTCGAAAAAAAGTTTGTAAAACAAAATTGTTGTACTTTCTTTAAACAATGTAAAAAAGTATTCTATTATTGATACTTCTACAAATTTGATAAAACTTGTGAAGAAGAAGAAAGAGAAAAGCGATCCAATATTCTTCTAAAGACCATATTATTGTTTTAATTCGTCTTTCTTCAGTAATACCCTTAAAGTATTGAGCTCATTATTTTAATATAATTACTAGTATGTTTGTATGAGGAATACAACTCATAAATCGCAAAACCTATTAAAATTTTCTCTAATAAATTAACACTCAATTAATGGTGCACGTATAAAATGAAAAGTTTATCGACGCCATTTTAATTGTAAATCATCGTTACAAGCACGTGTCAATTCGAATCCTGTTCTTTTGTAATGATGGTGTCGCATTGTGAGCTTGTAGCGATTTTAGAAATACAACTTATCCATAGCTTTTTGTTAGTTTCAATTTCCTCCAGAATGTTTAACTTTAAGCTCTTATTTAATCGGTAAAGTTTTGTTGTAAAATATCTATCAGTTAAACCCTGTAGTAATGTTTGTAAAGTTATACGATTCGTGTATATTTCTGGAACTTCCAATTCTATTGTTAGTTTTAAAAAGACGATAAAATGGTATATTTCAAAACAATAAACTATTTATATGATTGAATTACTTACTGTCCTAAAGAATCTCAGTTGACAACGAAATTTTTTCTCGATTTTTGGTCTTATCCAATGATCGATAAATTACGAAACCACTTTATTATTCAAATATTTGTGTTCTGTTGGATGTTGTATTTATCTACTCACATTTATTGTTCTCACATGAATAATTGCGTTCTAATTCGTCGTTCACTGACATGTATTGCTTAGTTCGCAATAATGGAGAACTTTGAAGAATGTGTAGTTCGCAAGAACGCTTGCAGTATCACCCATACCTGCCTCAGCAGTATCCATATCTCAGATCACGTATTAGATAATGTGCCTCAGGGCGTGAGAGAACGCACAATTTCTCATGTCTGGTGTGCCACGTGACCGAAGACAACCGCCATCTTGGATCTGTGGAGAAGCCTAACTATACGCATACTACTCATCAGCCTTTTCTTTATAAATATTCTAAATATTTTTTTAACTTATTAATAAAACTCACTTTCGACGGCGAAATGGGGTTTTATGAAATTTAGAGAGGAGCTTTTTACAGCAGGTAAAGCAACAGGGGAGGTTGTCAACATACTAAAGATTCATGAAACCATAACGCATTATTTGGCTACTATTCTGAAAAACGGATGTATGTATTTGTTAATTATAGAATTTGTTCCTTCTTAGACGATATTAATCTAAATGTATGAAAAAGGGCATGCCCCGACATGTAGAAAGAATAGACGACGCAAAATTGACTAATCAGAGGACGGATGTAGGAGTCGAGGACGGCCAGGAGCCTTAAAAATCGTTGTATGTCTGACAAGAGTTATGTAAGTCAAGAAGCGAGGAAGGCCTGTAAGAATCGTGACTTATGGCGCTCTGTTCTCTCTGCCTGCCTCGCAAGGGACTTGGCGTGAAATTATGTATGTATTTAGATATGTATGAAAAGTAGAAAAGAAAAGTATGACATCATAAAAGAAAATATAAGTAGAAACTAGTCTAGGAAGTCTGTACGTCACGCCAGTCTGATTTTACTTTCCTAAGTTTTAAAAAGTGAACACGGAAAATGCTTTGCATACTAAAATTGCCGCTACACATGGAAGTAATTGCTAAATACTTTTCATTATACAAATACATATATATAATAAATACATATTCCATAAATTTTCACATTAATTATATTTCTAATACTGTTTTGCATTTCACATAGATTTTAAGAAGCTAAATAGCGAAACATTTATGTGTGCCAACCGTAAGATGTTTTTGCATAATCGTTGTAAATCGATAATCGTTTTGGTAATAATGATAATTATCTTCTTCCTCTTTGCACTCGTATTAGCTAATATTTAAAATATCTTAACCGATTGTAAGAGAACTCTCCCCAGTTGAAAATTGATTATATATAGAGAGAGAGAGAGATACTTAGCCTAGATTGGACTTAGCCTCGCCCTTGTCTACCGGATGCTGTACTTTTACGTCCCATATGGAATAGGTGGCGG
Organism: Euproctis similis; assembly: GCA_905147225.2. Taxonomy (NCBI): domain Eukaryota; kingdom Metazoa; phylum Arthropoda; class Insecta; order Lepidoptera; family Erebidae; genus Euproctis; species Euproctis similis. The sequence continues at coordinate 23,958,911 of LR990106.1, forward strand.
CCCCTTTTGCCAAACACCGGACACAATGTCATCGATATTTATCACACATATCTTCCGAAAACCATTCCGTAAAGTCAGTGGTGTCAGCCATTCGATCCCACGACCTATTGATGAACCGATAGGACTCATAAATTAGTTGTATATAAATTGATAAAATCCAAAAGTAGTATTTATCCAACCAACCAGGCAAGACTAGTCCAAGTTATTATTTCATCTGCGTGTTTCTCTTATAAGTAACTGCTACATGGTGCCGGCCATCTTGGATTCTCAATTTTAATAACCATGCATTCTGCGCAAACTGCACATTATTGCAGATAAAAAATAATATCACCTTTCACAAAGTTATGTCATATACAAACCATTATGTGTTATTCTTTGTTATCGCCATAAAATAAAAGTTAAACGCAAGAAAGTTTTCTATTTTACGTGCAGTTCTTAAATTGCAATATTGCTGTATAATATGCAAGATATTCAGGCGTCTTTAGCTGTAATATTTAAGGAATCGTCATAACTGTAGTAAATTGGGTAGCAATAGAATCCTTAAAATTCACGCTTTTGATACAAGAAGGTGTAGGTAATCGTAATTATGCCTGGTTATTGATATTTCGTATCAAAATGATAGAGGAACCTATTATCATACAACAGGTATAATATTTTAAGTCATATATCGTCGTTGTCAATCCAAAACCTGCTATGTGCAAAAAGCATACTTTTGAGATATGACAAGAGGTTTTCCTGAAAAATTTTACATGAGAGTTGATTTTTCAAAGTTATCATTATTGCACTTAATTTGGTTGTTATGATAAACACATAAAACTAGTAATTATTTTTATTTTTTAGGTTAAAGAAAAAAATGCACAGAGCAGATTTAAAGTATATAATAAATATATTATACATATTTATTAAATATTAGTTGACTGTGTTGTTCCGGATCATAATTAATAAATAAGTAAATTTTGGATTTATCACTTTTTCTTTTCTACATCATACATGAATTATGGTTAAAAACCACCCCATTGACACCCTCTGTGCATTAAAAAAACCGCATCAAATTCCGTTGCGTAGTTTGAAAGATCTAACTTTATTCGAGGACAGACAGCGGAAAGTGACTTTATTTTATACTATGTAATGAAATGATAAGTTCCTGAAAGTCATTGGTGTGTGCCAGGACTGGAATCTCTGGAGACCTCTGAACTAGAAGTAGTAGTGCTTTCTCTACAATTAAATTTAACCATCTGGCTATAATTGATACTAGTCTAAAACTGGTTGCTGATTCTAAATAGCTTTTACAGTACCTGACCTTACCTTGGGTAGCTAGACCATGAGAGGAGCTTACCGTATACCATGTGGGCAGCTTATTTGGCAACTAGACTAATAAATATTAAAACTATCGTTAATAACCATTTAAAATTAATTAAGTCAAGCCAGAGTCAAATTTTAACAGCGAAGGTTCCGCATCGAACTCGCTTTCCTGTTTTATAGTCATAATTACTAATTTATAACATTTAATACTTAGGAATTATGTGTAATTTATTTCATATTAGATTTGAACTGGAAACATTTGTTTGATTGTACGTGCTCATTATCTGACTACAAGGAAGTTATGTTTTTATGTTTCATTCTTATATAGTATTTAATACGATTTACTGCCATATAATAATATCTCCTAAAATAAAACACTTCTCAAAGTTTATTCTAAATTCTAATATTTTGTGCGATTGAACGTCTTTTGCTATCGAATTAGTGTTCAGAATAGGGTTCTGCGATCATCTTTTATATGATAAGGTGCCCTAAAAATATATTTTTTAACACTTACTAGACAATAACAAAAACTATGAAACATTAATTAAATATCAACATTTATTGTTTGCAATGTATTGTTTAGTGTCTGAACAAGTTCCCACGGAATATTGTTATATTATATCCAGAGTGGAAATAAGCGAAGTGTAACAATAGACCACTAATAATAATAGTAATAAGACATATGTGTACTTCTAATACCAGCCTTGAATACCAGCATATACAAATCATAACTTCACACCATTTCCTACGCGAAGGTGTAGGCAGCGGTTGTTAAGCCTCGACTCGACGAATCGTAATGTTAAGTCGCAAATGGAATACCTATGTGAGGAAACCTATTGCCGTACACCGGGCACAAAGTTGTCTTCAAAACTTCCAAAAAGAATTTCGAGAAATCGATTCCATGACCGAGGCTGGGACCTCCACCACTGGACCATCGGGACTTAAATATCTTTTATTTACAAATGTTAATATTAGTATTTTTATGATTGCCATAGTCTGTTCTCGATCACGTCAACTTTCACACAAAACTCCGTAAAAATGTGTGCAATCGAGAACATGCTTGTCTCGAATCGCAACTTAGTTTGAGATTTGCCAGTTTCACCATAATGGTATCTGCATGAAGGTTATGAAGACTACCCAATCTTTCGACACACCACAAGAAACTAAATATTACTAACGACCACCACTTTATTTCCATTTATAACGTATATTTTCTATTACAAGTCTAGTATAGCCAACATTAGCCAGTTATCCCATAGCTGACGATATTTCGTAACAACAAGTTAAACACCATTTGTCAAATAGGGCTGCCAGTTGACAGATATTTGATTTATATATAAACAGCGATGTGTAAAAAAAAAACACATGAGTCCGAAGCTTATTAGTTCTCTTTTCTGCCACTGGCTGCGCTAGAATTTGGAACGCACCGATGATTACATACTACGTCGCGCTTACTATTTAAAAGAGCTGTTAATGGCGGCATAACTTCTCGCGTATACATTTGAGCGAGTACTTCTCGAAGGATGGCGCCCTCTACCGGCGATAATTCTTTCCCCTAAATAGAGACAGTTCGTTTAACATTACTTTCGGACTCCGGATATTTCGTGATATAAACGAAAGTGCTATAATTCGGGAGAAAAAGTTCCTAGGTGATTCAATTATTATTATTTATTTATTTTATTGAATTAATTCGACTTGATATTAAAATCAGTATAATATGTTTTGCTTGTAACTGCACGCCCCGTTAGGCCGCGTAGGAAGCGGCAATTATGACACGTTACGCCAGATCAATTTTCTAGTACCATATGTAAAAATATTGTTATACTTCAATCACAATTTTGTTGGTCATCGATATTTAGAGTGGTGTAACTCGTATTAATTGTATTTCGTTATTTCGGCTTATTTTATGTCTCTGTTAGTTACTTAGGACGCCGCGGGGTCTAATTACTTCATATGCTATGTAGATTGAGTGATTAACATCAAAATTACAACAATTTTATTTCCAATCAAACATCAATTTGACAGCCCTATTGAAATCTCTCTCTGTCCGCCATTTTTCTTTGCGGGCGCATGTGGGAGGTGACGCAATCACCTCTGTGGTATGCACGGGCAGCGCGGGTAGCACGGGGCAGCATTGAACAGGTTTGCGAACGACAAACATACCGACGAGACACAACTATTTTATCCGGAATCTCCGTATATAATAATAATACGTTAGTAAATGTTCTGCAGTGTATAATTGTTGTAATAAGCCCCTACTATATTATATACCTACTTAACATACTTTACAAGTGTTTACAAACTAGGCATCACACGCCAAGTAGCCTCATCATAATGTATACTTATTGACAACAACTATTGGTACTACTACTTACTAATTATTTTTTTTAAGAAGATATATTTATTTTACCGTCCTCGACTCCTGCATCCATCCACTTTTGCATTGTATATCATCATCATCATCTGCTTAGTCAATCTTACATCATCCATTTTTTCTAAATTTCCGAACCATCGGAGTATGCCCTTACAAACTTTTCACATAAATATATTTTACCTGGCCTGGGCGAAGAAAGAATTTGTCAGATATTCAAGTTTTTGACTCGAATATCTATGTCCGAATCTACAAGCCCGGACATTTCAGTAGGAAATTTATTATACTCACTGTGTTATAATTTTATAGTCAAATACTAGTTAATGTTGTGTTAATCAAATTACTTGTCGTTCTGACTTTATGTCTGTCTGTATAATATACTTCAGGATTTGAATTGGCACGCTAGGAAGGTGATTCTTCTCACATGCCGAGGCCTCTATAAGCATACGCCATATTGTCAGATTGGCAATCTGCTTATAAAATTGATGAATAGATAATATTTATTATGCTTAATTTCACATTTAATTCACTATACATATAACCGCAAACGTTTCAAATAAATATGAACTACATACCTTGAAAGTGTGATCTTATCGTTTTCATTTCTGATTGTGAAATTTTACTTTAATTAGTGTATGTATAATATTATGGGTTTATGTAGCATAAATAATTTATGAACGAATTTTGTAGAGTGGAAAAACTAGTTCAGGGCGTGATGAACTCGGGACCAAGCAGCGGAAAGTTCTGAAGATGATTGCTCACTTATTAACAACATCTATAATAAAAATACATAAAAGTTTTAATAACCACCAAAAAAACAAAACAATTCATCATATTATCTTTGAAATTATCTTAAAATCTCGAAAGGGAAATCAATATTGGCTATGTGCAATTAAAAACTTATGTAATTCAGCTAATAAATTAAACGATATATCTGTTAGTAATACAAATATTGAGGCAAACAAGGTACCATATTTTTTTTATTTCTATCACGATTTAGTTACGACACATAGAATGTCAACGAATGGCGCATATAGTAAAAAGGAATTGTGTCACCGTTTTAATTACTCGTAGTTTTTTTTGTTCAACAATTGCGCAGACACGACTAAATAAAACAGCTTTTAAGAAAATGTTAGTTTTTATTATGATAGTGATCAGTGTACAACATTGATATTCTAACTAAACGCATTATAGAATTATAGTTTGATGTTATTATCATTCATTATTTTATAATTACTGCCAGTTGATTTTATTACTTGTTTAAAATTAAGTAAGATTCAGATAATGCTTTTAATTTGATAAGAAGATGAAGGCGTTATACAATTATTTTGCTTTAGGCTAACAAATATTTAAAAAAAAGTTGACTTATAACTTAAATCTTTTATGCCAGCTGTAAAAAATGTTCCAAATTCAAAATCAATTGAAATATTTCCGGCCAGTATTCGAGATTTAAAATTTGAAGATACCTACCAATAAGGTTATACGTAACAAAACTTTGACCTGCGTAGTGAGTATGTACATACATATTTTTTTACTTCGCGTATGATCTCATAAGTGGTGAGTCGATCAAGTCAAAAAGTCAATCGTCTTTCAAAGCAATTTTTTACCACAAATAATAATAATAACAACCTCTAGGGTATCATAGCAGAACGTGACTGGTTCACACAAGGTTGTTCACACACAACGGCTGTAACATCAGTGATAATTATTTATCTATGTGTTTTGTAACATCTGCCCTATAAGGCACTCAAATTATAACTATTATTTTATCAAACTCAAGGATCTCTTATTAATCAAGTGGCGTTCAATATGAGGAGAAGTGGCTTCAAAAATATCACGAAATTTTATAATTGAGAAGGGGTGAAGTAAGTGGGTATGTTGTTAGTACTACAGAAAAGTAAAGTAAAATAAAGATGAAGATGGAAAGTATAATATCTACTTGTATATTTCAAATACAAAATGTATTGTGTGACCTTGACTCGGCAACTGATCAGTTCGTGATGCGATTTTGGTATTTATTTATTTCTTATTCAAATAAAGCTCTTGCTTGGTATACATGTGAAAATAAGATATTTTCTATAATTAGACGCATATATGTATATATTGTTTTTACCATTCAAGATACTAGTTTCAAGTCTCAGTAATTAGTAATATAAAATGATCATTAGGTGTCGTGGTGACAATTATTTCATGATAAGTCATTTAATAAGTAATAAAAGTGGTGCCGTGGTCGAGCACACGGCTTCTGATCCAGAGGTACGGGTTCGATTCCAGACACTGGCTCACACCAATGACTTTTCGAAATAGTTTTCGGAAGTTATGCGTGATAAATATCGATGACTGAAAAAACTTTGTGCCCGGTATGGCAATAGGTTCGCCACCTATTCCATTTGGGACGTTAACATAACGGCGAGACGAGGCTTAACAGCCGCTGCCTACACCTTCGGGTAACAAAAGGCGTGAAGTTATATTATGCTGTCATTTAATAACACATATCTGGATGACCGAGCTTTGCTCGGTATTTTCTATAAACTGTAATAAAAGCAAAGCAAACACACATTGACTTCGTGTTAGTTAACAACGCCATCTGCTGGAATAGCTTTAGTGTTGTTGTCGTTAAAGCAAGTTAGTTGCTCACAATTTAAAATAATAGTATTCGCCAATAGATGTCAGGAATTCCAATAAAAAAGTAAGTTGATGTTTAAGTTGATTATCGATAAAACACGATAAAATGAAATTTTCTAAAAATGATTCCTAGCTAGATCGATTTATCGCCCCCGAAACCCCCTATATACTAAATTTCATGAAAATCGTTGGAGCCGATTCCGAGATTCCAATTATATATATATATATACAAGAATTGCTCGTTTAAAGATATAAGATAACATAACGTCACGCCCTTGTCATTTAATAAGTCGTAAAAATTACTTTAAAAATAAAAAAAATAACCGAATTCTAGAAACGTAAACCACACAATCTATAAGTACATATATGAAAACAGTACCTCTATAACTAAAAAGCGATAAATAACCTAACTTATTCATTTGTATATACTCAAAAATAAGTAACATTTGTAATTATTATAATAGTTAAAGATGACTTTATTAAAGTATTACGTTTTGTATATTGTATTAAGTATACAAATGAATAAGTTAGGTTATTTATCGCTTTTTAGTTATAGAGGTACTGTTTTCATATACTTATAGATTGTGTGGTTTACTTTTCTAGGAGTCGGTTTAACTTTTTTTTAAAAGTAATTTTTTTCACGAGTTTTAGTGATATTAATGAGTTGTGAACTTCAATGGAAGTTAGTTCATTTACATGGCTTTCAGTTTATTAAATACTAGCTGACCCGGCGAACTTTGTTCCGCATCAAAAGTAATAAATAGGTAAATTTTGGATATCATGAGGTTCAATTTGTGCTATTTATCGGCTTTAACTGCCGTCCCGCTATGTTAATACTGCAATATCTTCGAAAATATTCGTCTAAATTGCATGCTGTAAAGTGATGATCATCTATATGACATGCACAATCTATTTAAGACACTTAATTGGATGAAAATTAATGCTATAATGTTTAAAATCGCTTCGTAAATAAGACATTATTTCTCGTAAAAAGTAAAAACATAAAAATGGTCATTGTGGGGTTATCCCTAAGAGATAGATATATGCCCTCGCGGACTTTTATGTAGACCTTCTGGAGGTGTTTAATAATGTAGAATGTTGTTTTGATCTATCACTTAGGGTTCAGGCAGCGTTTGCAATTAAAGTGACTTTGTTTTAAACTATGAAATGATATTATCCGTTTGTTAAATGGTTGATGTTTTTAGGGAGCTTTAATTGTCATAAATTGGTACTTAGATAAAAGAGTATGATAATAATTGCTAAGTATTTATATTTTTGTAATTATCATGGGTAGACCCAATAACACTACAGCCCGAATGAAAGCCAATTTTATCCTGAAAACTATTGCAGAAAATAAAACCTAACTTGTCCTTAGTGTGTCCTAACGTCCTAAGTGTCCTAACTCCTAACCGTATAAGGGCTCTGTAGCTTCATCATCAGCACAGCAGTATCAGACGTTGATTCAAGCATACCTCCCAAGCAACACGTTTAAGTCATATATACTTCTAAACAGTTTCCATCGACTAACTGCAGTACTGTCTCCCAACTCGTAACCGTTAAGAAGTTCTGTGGCTTCTTCATCAGCATAGCAGCATTAGGTGTATATTCCAGCATAATTCACAAGGAACACGCAAGCCCTACATAGTGAGAAGTAGTTTCTATCGACCAATTGCAGTGCTGTCTTCAAACACCTAACCGTTGAGGAGTTTTGTGGCTTTTTCATCAGCACAGCAGCATCAAATAATGGCACCATAAAGAATATCCCTAAGACATCACTATTATGTAATAAAAACACCATACTCGCATACAACTTTTTGGTGGATGCCTTCGATTTCTCCTGGTTCCCATCATCAGATCCTGACCTGGTGAAAATGGGACCATCTCGGAGATAAACACTATAAACGAAAAAAAAAAATTTTGAAATTGGTCCATACTTGGCGAAAATATCGGTGAACATACATAAAAAAAAATTATACATACAGAAGAATTGAGAACCTCCTCCTTTTTTCCAAGTCTAACCGACTTGGAAAACTGTGGCTTCTTTCTTGAAAACTTTATTGTCAAATGAATTTATATGGAAGTAACTTACTTATTAATTAACATACATTGGTATCAACTGCTTATTACCTAGATAACTAAAATATTTATACGCCATAAGATAAAGTTTACCAAGTTAAGGAGACTATCGATCGAGCCGATGATATAGTTACATATACCTACATATACTAGAAAGTCATAAGAATAACATTTGCCGCAGTCAAAAACTAGCTATTTTAATATTTACTATTAGTGACTGTTTTATTTTCGCTATAATGATAATCTGTAAATTCCTTAACATGTTATAAATAGATGATAAATTATTATTAGGATTTACATTTATTTATTACACTATCTGAGAAGTATGACAGATCTATAAATTTAATACAGAATAATTAAGAATTAATCGGTGTTGATAAATCTGTCCCGTGGATTAACTTGTCAGTACTTGTCATATACTCATACATCTATGTGTACCACAAAAAATATGTTGACGAGTTTCTGCTTCACGACAAACACTTATTTAGAACTTTGGGGCAGAACCTCATTAAAGTTTAAGGATCGTGACCTTCATGTTCTTTGTACATGGAAGTTGATCATCAGGTTGAAAATTACAGTATAATTTATGGATTCCAATTTTAAAAACAAAACGTATCCGTGTACTAGTTTATAAACCTGATTTTGTTTTGGCAATACAACTTCTAAGCTAACAACAAATAAGCTAAACTCGCGAAAATGGCGAAAAAAAAACTTTTCTTTGTAACTATTTATAGTTCAACGAATACGACACGACAAATAGCTATTTATTTACTTTTATGAAGGAATAATATTTAATATATTTATTCAAAATTCCAAACGTACTAATAATATTATCATTGATTGATATAGGTAATTTGATGATGTTATCCCCGCGATAAATAATATCTCGTAAATAATATCTTTGTGACATCAATTTCAACATTATCTGTCTTAATTAAATACTTAATCCTTTCAGTTCATAATTATACCTCATAATTATATTCAAAAAGACAGGAAGGTCAATTAACCCATCTATTGCCGCTAAACCATAAACCATAGTGTACGGTTGATCTGTTTATTAATATTTCTCTTAGAAATATATATATATATATAGATTATATACTTATATCACGTAAATATTATTCAATCGTAATTAATTGTGTAAAGTCTACCATCAATTTAAAATTTCACTTCTGACCAATTTTTCTAATCTTATCTTATATCTTTAAACGAGCAATTCTTGTATATATATATATATATATAATTGGAATCTCGGAATCGGCTCCAACGATTTTCATAAAATTTAGTATATAGGGGGTTTCGGGGGCGATAAATCGATCTAGCTAGGAATCATTTTTAGAAAATGTCATTTTTATCGATAATCAACAATAAAATAAAATATATATATCTTTTCTGTCAGTACGATCGAAAAATATTATTCCTATTTCATCATTTTATTAGTATGTAATTCATACTTAAATATAATTTCATAAAACACAATTTATAAAAAAAAAACATACCGAGCAAAGCTCGGTCATCCAGGTACTAAGCAATTAATTGTCATAAACGGAAAGCGTGTAAGTACTTGTGAATCACACCTGTGTGAGTGTGTTTATTATAATTTCGATTTTGAATCAACCTCAATAAAATATAAAAGTTTATTCAACAATTTAACGTAACGATACTTAATTATATATTGCGTACAATTTTATAACTAATTTATTTGAAGGTGATATGTTCAGTGTATGGTCAATTGAGAATAATTTACAACTATTAGTATGTATTTAACACACCGCTGCTGTAATAGAGTGACAAAACCCAAATACTCGACCCAGTTACAACACTATAACGCGTATACCATCGACTATCTATGGAACCTTGCGTTGGTACTAGGTACAACACTGCGTATAGCAATAGACAAGAATTCTGCAGCATATACGTTTCATTTTTCGTTAAGAAACTTCTGAAATAACACTGACTGCTAGTACTTAATAATTAATATCTGTCTTGCCTGCTGATTTATATCTAGTTCTCCAGTCGTTGGCTTGTTATTTAGAAGATTTTTTTTTAATTTTATCTATTGGTTTGGTTATTAATTAGTGTCTACAATTTCTCATATTATGTCATCATTATTAAATGACAGCCCACACTAAAATGAAGCGACCTTTATGCGTGGGTGAGTGCATAACATTAATTTTAATTTGTTTTTTATTTTTGTAAATAAAACAAAAGTGAACTCGACCTAGACCTTAATTTTAATATTCAGGTCAATATAACAAAAATATAGTTGTTGTTTAAAACCGTCTTTGTTAAATTCCGAATTTTTAACTAAATGAATATGGACTTTTCATTCATTTCCTAACACAAATTTGAAAAACGTAGTATATGTTCAAAGAGGTAGAGGGCTTATGTCTTATTAATAAACTTCGAAAATTCGCAAACCAACAATAATTATACCTAGATAACAAACATAACATAACTTCACGCCTTTTTGTACCTGAATGTGTATCACCGGCTGTTAAGCTTCGACTCGCTGTTATGTTTACATCCCAAATGGAATAGGTGGCGAACCCTCTGCCGTGCACGGCGCACAAAGTTGTCAGTCATCGATATTTATAACCCAAAACTTCTGAAGAGAATTTCGAAAAGTCATTGGTGTGAGCCCGGGATTCGAACCCACGGCTTCTTGAATTAGAAGCGGAGTGCTCGAGCACTAGACCACCGAGACATAATTATTGGACATAGATATTGGTTAATAAATAAGTATTTACGCTATTTTATATTTATTAAAACTAATTAAAAGTTACGAATTGTCCATGACTATTAGACACAAAATCATTACAGTTAATTGTTTATAATTTAGTGTTATAAAATAATAACATTTTTTAATTACAGAGATACATAATAATTAATGACTTAATAGTATCCAAGGTGATAAATAAATACTGCATATATTATGTAATAAAACAGCTGATATATTTGTATTAACGTTCAGTCGATTATCTTCGTTCAGTACTTTCTAATCGTTCAACGTTGCAGCGACGCTATTACGTATTATAAAACAAAAGCGTTTCTGAACGAAGATGGCCGCACGTCAGCGCGCCAGTGAAAGTGAGCTGTCAAACGACTAATGATAGCAATAGATGCGAATTGATTTATGGATTTTATGGGAATTTCTTTACTATGTAATTTCAGAACAACAGTACTTCTGCCACGAAGTTTTTTTACATTAATAGGCTGGCTGGACCGAAATACTACGACCTCCCAGAAAGTTTACTTCTGTTTAGTGGTTCATGCCGCGTTTCGTTTGGTGAAAAAGATATCCGAATTGTCACTACTTCACGCTCGTTAAGCGATTACTGACGTTAATTAATTAAAAATAAATATCCTTGTATGCGTTTAGGAAGTTGATTAGATCTGATTAGAGTTAGTAATAACACGAGTGAAAAAAAACACTGACAATTAATTCTACATATCCTGTGCAAGTGGTATATTTTGTAGAAAAATTAAATAAAGCCTGTATACACTTTTTATACATATATGTACTTCCTTAAACATCCTATATGTGTAAAAAAATTTATTGAAATCCCTTGCGAAGATTTAGGCATACTTATGGATATACGTACAAAAAAAAATACTTCATTTTACATTATGTACTAGTGATGTTAAAAATGTTGGATTTTGGACATGCGAATACGAATATTTCTTAAAAACATTCGCGAATGCGAATATTTCTTTTAAGCCTTCGCAAACGCATTCGAATGATTCTCAGCCCTAAAATGCACACAAAATTTCATCAAAATCGGTTAAGCCATATTGGCGCAATTATTTAATTATTAATATCACGCGTAGACGAATATTTTGTAAAAGTTCCATACTTAATAAAACGTGTCTTTTCTTGATGTAATGCTCTCGTGTTCAATCTTGCGGTTGGAGTTTGGAGTTTTATAAAAAAAATGAACTGGAACTTTTAAGTTGGATCAAACTGCCATAAAAATAGAACGAGTCCAGAAGGAAGGTGATGTCAGGAGCCTTAAAGGTGACGACCGTGTATGACAAGAATTATGAAACTCAAAGAAACGAGTGAGGCGTGTATGAACCGTCCCTTATGGCGGTCTGTTCTCTCTGCCTATGCCGCAAGGGACTTGACGTGCAGTTATTTATATAACTATTATAACACATAATATAACACCCTAATCTAGGAAGTAAAATATTAAAGAAAATATAAGGCTCATTTTTCGTATCATCTTGCTACATACAATTTCTTAATTTTAGTTATTAAAAACGTTCGCCAAACATTCGCAATATTTCTTGCGAATGCGAATACCCAAAAACATGCGAATATTCGCGAATGCTAATATTCGTTTTATCACTACTATGTATCTAGTATGTCGATAGACAGAAAAAATTGTGATTTAAAAAATAAAAACATTGTACATACTTATACAAACATATTATTAAATTGGGACCTACCATTACCGGCCTCGGTAGCGCAGTAGGCAGCGCGTAAGTCTCATAATCTTAAGGTCGTGAGTTCGATCCTCACCCGGGGCAATACTTTTTTTTATCTTGTTTGTATGGAAAAATTACCTAGACAGTAAGTATCATAACGTTTGATTTTGTTTTTCAGAATATCATCTCATTAATAAGCAGCCAGGCATTCCATTCGTGGCGAAATAAAAACGTGTATGCAAATCTCATCAACTTGAACAATGAAATGTCTTTTACCAGTCGGCCCACGTCTCTATCATGTTATTTGCGATTGTTTACATTCATAAATAGTAATAAGACTGGTAATTAAAGTGCTACCAGATTTCGTAATAGGTATTACATTCCACTACGGCTATAGATATTTCACAAGACAAGTAAAGTATTTGTAACAGTGCCATCTAGTGACTAATAGTATAACAATTAATTATTCCGGAAATATATTTTTGTCATTACGAAGGTCAAGTGATCGGTGTGATAAGCATGTGTTTTGATTTCGAATATTTATATACTACAGTCAGACTACTTTCTGAATTATAATGCGCTTATAAATTTGCGTTATGGAGGTAAGAAAAATCCCAGATCAAAATAATACGAATCATAAAACGAAACCAAACTATAGAAGTAATTATTTAAATGTTTGATAGGTAGGTATTTTTAACAATTTTTTTATTTTGTCAAAATGTCAATTAGCATTTTTATCAGACAGGTAAATGTAACTGCTTTTTACATACATATTCATCAATCGTAATGAATAATAAAAGCATTTTGTATCTATGCACGATTACATACATACATAAGCTCACGCCTGTACCCCATGGGGGTAGGCAGAGACTTTTGCTTTCCACAAGCTGATCCTGACACACATCTTTCGCCTCATCCACAGTCATACATCTCATCATGCATTCGCGTCGGCTCGGGTGCTACGCATTTTACCTTTTTTAAACAGACCATTTATTTGGTCGTGGTAGCTCCGTCTTGGTCTCCCGATCCCGACCCTGCCACTCACATTCGCTTCGTATACTCTTTTAGTCAGTCGGCTTTCTTCCATTCTTGCAACATGACCATAAACCATCTTAACATATTTCTCTCCACTGCAAGAATACATGTACATAATTTAATGTACAAAAAAATCGTTGTACTTGTTATGCCTATTATCAACATTTCACATTCACAACGTAATTCTCATAAGACCTTGAACAATTTAGAGGTCTGTAAAGGTTTTTTTTTGTTATTTTGTTTATTTACTAGAAGAATGCTTCAGATAAATTGCATTAGGATTCTGATTTCGACATAGGTTTAGTTATTTATTGGACTGATTTGGACGGGCCTTTTATTGGCATGTAACTTGTATAATGACTTAAATCAACCATATGAAATAAAAATAGTTAAGCTATCTATAGGAATCATTTAACAATCAAACAATAAATATTTCGTCATTGTTGTGGCTTGGAAAGCTTGGCGTGTGAACTTAGTCTTACTGACCAACCTTTGATAGTGACAAAAATGTTTAGAGACTTAGAGAAGAAAAGTAGAGCTTTTATTAATTTGGTAACTTCGATTTATGTAATAATTGTTTGTTTTTCCATTAGTCAAACTTACAAAAGTCAATTCCACAATAGTTTTCATATTTATTACTTTTAACACTTTGAGTAGAATATTGAATAATTAAATGATTGTTCTTTATGGGCAAGTGGTCAATAAGCAAGAGGGTCACCTGGTGGTAAGTGTTTATCGCCGCCCATGAACATATGCAACACCGAGGGAGTCGAGCTACGTTGCTGGCCTATAAACGTGTGCATACACTTAGTGACAAGTTTGGTAATAGATGCCATGGCCGTTGCTCGACATTGGCATACACGTGACAAAAATATTACATGTAACATGTTTTTTCAGTAATGATCGTGACTTATTGTAATAAAAATAATTTTGTAAAAGATTTGAACATATATTAAATAATCGAAATCGGCATAATAATCGAAAATTTCTTCACAACCGTTTCTTTAAACATTTTTTTTTAAATTGCCATAAATATGTTTTTCGTATTTCTCCAAATAAAATCACAGGGTTCAAAATACCTACATACATAATATGTTAAGTAAGTTGCGTTACTAGTTTTCACCTTTAGGCCTCTTTCATAACATTATGACATGTGTATTTTGACATTTAAAAACCTGTAAACTCTTGAATAAATAACCTGCAGTGTTGACAAATATTTATTGTCCAGTCTGCCAACCGACGATGGTGTTCGGAGAAAACCACCAGTCCACCACGTACACATTTTATCTGATAGTGGCAAAAATTTACACCTGTCTCTTGCACGGTCGGTCATATTTAGATTATTATGAAGATAATGTGCTCAGTAAACCACATAACCGCTTTTTGACGCCGCAACCAGTTCATCATACTTATTAAAAAACATATTTTATTATTGTAAATGTTTGATGCTTTTTCTACGAATACTTCTATACATCACTATTAACATTTAATATCTTAAAATTTGTTACTAAATGGCTGTGTTCCGGACGACTGGACCAAAGCAGTCATTGTGCCCTTGCACAAGGGGAAGGGGTCGCGGCAGGACTGCAAAAACTACCGAGGCATTAGTCTTCTCAGTGTTGTAGGTAAATTGTATGCGAAGATTCTTATTGAAAGAGTGACGAATGTAACAGATGAGAAATTGTGGGATGTACAAGCGGGATTTAGGAGAGGAAGGGGGTGCATCGATCAGATCTTCTCTCTGCGGACCATCTGTGAAAAACATTTAGCCAAGTCCAAAAAAGTATTTTGTGCTTTTGTAGATCTGGAGAAGGCCTATGATCGTGTACCCAGGAATGAATTATGGTCAACGCTGTCGAATACATATGGGGTTGACGAGCGCCTGGTGCGGGCTTTAAATTCTCTATATGAGAATTCTAGAGCCTGCATCAGGGTGAATGGGGCGCACTCAGACTGGTTTAACATCTATAAAGGTGTTCGACAGGGATGTGTTGCGTCACCGTGGCTCTTCAATCTCTATATGGATAGTTGTCTGACAAATCTGAAAGAGACTGAATGTGGTTTAAGCATGGAAGAGGTGCGTGTCAAGTGCCTACTGTACGCCGATGACCAGGTATTACTTGCTTCGTCGGCGTCGGAGTTACAAGACATGCTAATCTTGGTGAATGAAGGGTTTAGAGAAAGAGGTATGAAAATAAATGTAAGCAAGACGAAAGCTATGGTTGTGGAGAGAGAGAAAGAGGTCACACTGTGTGATATTATATTGGATGGCGAGAAATTGGAGCAAGTGAATGAGTTTGTATATTTGGGAAGTATGTTTACAAGAGACGGAAAATGTGAGGAAGATATTGAAAGGAGAGTGACTGCGGGTAACAGAGTTAATGGTGCACTGCATGCCTTGATGCGTAGTCAGGCTGTGTCTGAAAAGGCACGCTTGACGATTCACAATGGTGTGTTGGTACCAACTCTGACGTACGGGAGTGAGTGTTGGGTGTGGCAGACGAAGCATGAAAGTAAGGTGAATGCAGTGGAAATGCGTTCTCTGAGAAGTATGTGTGGAGTCACCATTGCGGATCGAATAAAAAATAGCGTGATAAGGGAGAAATGCAAGTTGAAGGATGATGTGGTGACCAAAGTGGAGAGAAGTATGTTAAGATGGTTTGGTCATATTGCAAGAATGGATGAAAGCCGAATGACTAAAAGAGTATACGAAGCGAATGTGAGTGGCAGGGTCGGGATCGGGAGACCAAGACGGAGCTACCACGACCAAATAAGTGGTCTGTTTAAAAAAGGCAAAATGCGTAGCACCCGAAACCGACGTAAATGCATGACGAGATGTATGACTGTGGATGAGGCGAAAGATGTGTGTCAGGATCGTAGCTTGTGGAAAGCCAAAGTCTCTGCCTACCCCCATGGGATACAGGCGTGAGCTTATGTATGTATGTATGTTGTTACTAAACAAGTCATTGTTACAGTTTTGCCCTAACATAGTATTACTGTATTGATAATAAAAACCGTTACATAAAAACGAAAAATAAACTATAGTCACGGACAAGATTCAGGTCAAACCGTGGTGAAGTTATGGCGCTTTCCATGAGGTATCCAAGGAATTATGAAAGCAATAATTAAACGTTACACTAAAACTGTATTTAAATATGAAATTAATATAAGAATGTAACTTTTTTATTCTTTATTTGAGAGCAGCGTCGGTGAATTCTTTACTCGATAGTAAATCTTTCAATTTTGCTTTTATAATTATTTTTTTTTTATAATTATTACATTTTTGTAATTTCTTGAGAGGATTATGCCACGAAAGCGAAATTATAATTAAGTGTTGTTTCGAACTAGATGGCGCTATTTGCAACTTTTCATACTCAAGGTCAGAAAATTACGACTGCCTACTCTGCTTAAGTGGGTGTTAAGTGTTATTGCAAACAATGCTCATCCCACAATACAGCCTCCTAACAAGGCCAACGTTGCACCTACATAATAGGTACACCAGTAATATAAATAGTACATCGTTTTGACATGACTAATTCGTTTGAATTCCGTATTGGTAGTACGGTACGGTCAATGGTCATACAGCTCTCATTGAGAACATGATATTTTTGAAATATTTAAAATGAATTTGCATAATACATCAATATTTAACTTTTTGTCAAGTTTCTTGCGAAGTTAGCAATTCTTCGGGGTAGCATTCTTACCCATCTCACTCCCTTCTTTGACTTATATAACTCTTGTCATAAACGCTCATCGATTTTAAAGCTCCTGATATCACCTTTCTCAAGGACTCGTTCTATTTGGCCATGGAAAGTGTGACTTGGCGGTCCTCGACTCCTACACTTTTCCGCTTTACACCATGATTCGTTTATTTTGGTTATCTACACTATTTATTATCTCTGTAGTTGCAAATTGTTTAATTGCTTGATCTGAGAGGTCCTGAGTTCGTGCACACCAAAGACTCAAGAAGTCTCAGCATTTATGTGTGATAAATTTTAACGTTAATTACTGGCAAATTGCGATACATAACACTAGGTTCTGCCACCTAGTCGAAGGGACCAAAAATAACCATAGGGTATTGAGGGCATAAAGATATAAACAAAATAAAAACCTCATCGAACTCACTCGTGTGTGACTGTCGTGTCGTGACTTCTGAACGTAAGGGCTCTCTCTATTCTTACTATTCTTGTTACATAAATTGAAATAATCGACCGCTTACATATTTCTGAACGCACTTTGTAGTTTTTTTTTTAATTTCATGGACTGTATCTGACACAAAATTATATAAAACACGCGGAAACTTTGACTAGCACCGTAAGATAATCGTACAAAAAGAATTTTAATTTTTAATCGGCATGTACTAATAAATTGTCTATTAAATATTATATAAATACTTCAGATATTAAGTTAAAGTGAGAGTGTGTATTATTAATAGTAATAACGACCACGACTAATCTTGAATTTTGTTACTATTACAAATGCAATATCAATTTATGCTGTTACATGTACCCTACATTGCAACTTTACTGAATGGCATACACTTCCTGTGACTCAATGAATTTAATCCTGTTTTTTTTTTTTA
The DNA here is from genome assembly GCA_905147225.2 of Euproctis similis. Taxonomy (NCBI): domain Eukaryota; kingdom Metazoa; phylum Arthropoda; class Insecta; order Lepidoptera; family Erebidae; genus Euproctis; species Euproctis similis. The sequence goes on from LR990106.1 coordinate 23,977,333, forward strand.
AAAAAAAAGCATCGCCGCGTCGGTGTTTTTAGCAATTCTTCCACTGCGATTGAAAGTTCTGAAATATCAGTTAAATTCTTGCATTGTGATATGGGACGAATATTTTTGATAGATTATAAGGCGATTTCGCGTGTGTAGCATACAATATTCTGTGTCAGACCTTTCTCTAATACAAAATTTATGTGCTTGCGTGACAGTGGCTCGTAATTTATTAATTCATGATGCAGAAATAAAATTATGAGTCGCCATTTTCTCAGATTCGCACAAACAGTTATAATACCCGAGTGGTCTACGCAATATATCTCATAATCTATATTCTAAATTACTATATAATTAAAGCTAGTTTAATATATGTTCTTTAATAACAGCATTTAAAATGTGCCCCTTTTATACACAAGAGACATAATTACAGAAAATTGTTTCGATAAAATCACACGGCATTGAGTAAAAAATGAAAGTCAGTGAAAACCTGGATGGTTACATATGTACATGTCCGTGAAGGTACAATTCTAGGTTTGTATTTCGGTAACTAAAACACGGGGGTCCGACTCCTAAACCACTAAACTATCGCGGCGACAAAGATTATAATCAGCATACCGGATAATTAACTTTTAATGTAATTCTTTTTGTTGTTGTATACTTTCACAGTATTTAATAAACATATTATGTGAAAATGAAAGTCCGGTGTTTATTATTTATTTATATAGCTACACGAATATAATAATATACATTACTTGCACAGTTGCATTATTTACGACTTGTTAGACATATTGCATCAACAGAATAAAATTTTAAATTGTATAAAATCGATTATAATTACGTAAGTTTTTATGAAGGATTAATAATCTTACACAGAAAAGAAGAGAGAATTTCGGTAGAGAATCGGTGGTAACCTATAATAAGAAGCCGGCCAAGCCAATTTATTCAGATTTATATAAATTTATAAAAAGTAGACCAACTACATTTTTAAGGGGTTTAAACAATTTGGTGTTAAGTAGTTATGATATCATGAAAAGTACCTATCACATATCGTCAAAAAGACCCGTGCCGTTTGAGAGCTATCTTTCCTGCGTTGTCTAAACTCTTGTTGAAGTTTCACTAATATGATGAAACGATGTACTATTCATCATCATCATTAGCCCTGGTCGTAGGCCTTCCCCATTGAACGCCACAACTCACGGTCCTATTCCTTCCGCCTCCAGTGGCTACGGTCTGGTCGTCGGTCCACCTAGTGGAAGGATGGCCTACTCCACATCGTCCAGTACGAGGTCACTATTATGTATTAAACAGTTCTAATTACAGTTACGACAACCACGCAACTGGAGCAGCGGCTTTATTATAATATAAAACAGAATATAAGCTAGACTGCTAGATGACTCCAAAATACTCAAGTGTATAAAATAAATAAACGGGCAGTGATTCGCTATGCGAGCAATACAGTAGCATTAATTTGTTACAATTAAACAATACGACATTAATATTATGCCGCATAATATGTAGGGCAGTATGAATGTATGAATTATTCAATGAAACTGCCACACATGGTCATAATATTGATGTTAACCATGGACTGAACTTACCAGTCCGTCAGCACTTGTTCAGAGAACAGGTTGACTTATAAGATTTTATCAAACCAATGACGAAAGATAGCTAGTATAAGTATTCTTTTAACTATTAGCAGACAGGTAGAGGCACAAAGAGTATAAGATAGCAATAATCTCTTAACAAGCTATTTGTAAATTATACAGCAATAACAATAAGCATTATGCTTATAAACTTATAACAAAATAAAAATTAATAACACAGTTGAATAACATTTAAATAATGAATTTGCATTTGTTAAATTGGTTTGCAACAACTCGCGTACAATAATGCTAATTGACAATAATAATATATTACAAACGTCACTTTCATAGAGATTTCTATTTAAATAAAAACACGCTAACAAAAGTTTTTGCTTTCTTCAGAGGTTTTTGAGCGTTTTTCATACCTAGCGCAATTACGACAACGCTAGCCGTGCTCAGCGTGCGGGTCCGAGCGGCCCACTTTATATCAATGTGACGCTTTCGAATAACGAATAATTTAAAATGTGGAAGACGGAAAATGAATATTAATTTATGCGCCATCTGTTGTCCGGTAGCCCTTAAGGAATTGAATGTTAACGGTCCGGGTTCTCCTTTAGTGCGACTGTAAAACAGTAAGACTTTTTTTATTACTGAATTCAACGCCGGATTAAAAGTTTCCTCTGTGATCAATATAATAATGTCTAGTATCAAATAGCAAAATTTGATGTCATACATAATTTGTACAAGCTTGTCTCTCTTAAATTTATAGAGAGATCTTAAGTCTTTCGGAAGTTCCCAAGTTTTCGGTAATACAACAAACACAAAACTTTTTTTATATGAAAACATAGTATCCACTAAAATTTCATTATTAAACTACATGCAACTTTATGTTTTATTTAAATAATCATTTTAATTTATCTATTTCAGATAATCTTCGAAACAACTGGACTAGTTATCGGAGGACTATCACTGGTAAGTAGCTGTAGCTGAAGTTTACTAACCCTACGATATTAAAACTTGTAACTAAGACATAGGCAGCGGCATGCATCGACACGTCGATTTTTTCGTGACGAGATTTGCCTTTTGAAACTTTAAAGCCGAAAGAAAGTCTTTCTTGAATATTTTCTCAAAATGTATTCATATAAAAGAACATTATATCTATTTAATAACAAATGAAATAGCGGAATATACCTTGCGTACCTATTTGTATGTCTAATATTGTGTATTTGTATTTTTATGAGTCAGTGATCTAAATTAGCACTTATTAGTTCTTTACTGGTAACTTTTACTCTCTATACATTTCCCACTGTAGAAGTCTAATTTATAAGAAGGTACGAACAAGAGAAATTCCATTATACGTAATATAGGTACCTATTTGTGTAATAATGAACAACACAACTGTATACTATGAACAACAGGACAAACAAAACTTTCGCTAGCGTGAAACGAAACGTGTAGTTATGTGAAGTAGTTAATATGAGAAGCGGCAAATATATCGATGTAAGTGACAATGTGTTGGAAGGACCATTTATATTTTGTCCGCAAGAATGGGAAAGCTATATGAAAAACCTCATCGAATTGACCGAAAACAGCAGCCTATGATATACTAAAAAATATTATATATTTATGTTAGTGAAGTTGTAAGACTTTTCTATTAATATCTAAATTTTGAATAATTAATATATTACCTAAATCACCATAGAAAAAACATAACAATATCGATATCTGTTGAAATAGCAACGATTTGTGTTGTTTTTTTTACTAAAATTAATCGTTACTGAAATTATGTCTTTGCAATACTTTTTAATCACGATAAAGTTTACATAATTACCATTGTAACAATAATATAATATTTATAATTATATTTTATTAATATAATTTATATGTTACACAAGAAAACTTAGTATATTTTAAAGATTGGTCCGGTTGCTTATTAATTTTGCAATCTAAAAGTTGACCAATTTTAAAAACTTAAAGACCACCACTTGATTAATATGATGAATTAATGAAATCAATGTTAAATATGTAATAGTGTCTGGCTGACTCACATGGGCTTGGCAAAAATAAATATTTACACCCTTTTGACTAACGCCATCTGCCGGCTTCGAGTTCATTCCAAAAACACAAGATAAAGATATCATTTGATTGATCAAGAATAAACCAATATTGAATTTAAATATAAAAAAAAAAATCTGCACTCACAAGAGCACTGGCCATGTTGTGATCGGAAGATATTTAATTACTTATAAACGAACTTTACAATTTTAATTACTAATGTATCTATTTATGAATTATAGTTTCAATAAATCTAATTACTCACAGTTCAATCGTGGGAATTAGTCCGAGTTCAATTTTAAACCTTAATTACCCTAATTCTATTAACAAAATTTAAATATGGAAGTATTTAAAAATATCAGTCATAGTTGTTAAAGAACAACTAAAATAATGTGAACAAAAATGTCATTGAAATAGTATGTATTTTTAATTCGAGCATTAGCGGTATTGGTATTATATTGTAAGTAATAAATATCATAACATAGATGTGAAAATTGTAATAAATAGTATCTCAGTTGATCAACTGTTACGTCCATGCTAAATCAATAAAAGTTTGCCAATCGATCTGTCAGTTCCAAATTCAAATTTATTGACTATGGCGTCACGGTTATGTTACCTAATATAATCAAATTAGCTTCTTCTAAACTTTTTACCTTTAAATAATTGGTGCAAATAATTTGTTAATTATCTCGTATACTGTTGTGTAATATGAGCTGAAATTAATTACATTTCCTTATTATTTTATTTATTCCAGTAGGATAACAATGTCTAATTACTAATCGCCAATCAGGATCAACATTTTCTAAACAGTTTCAATTTAATTTGATTGATTAAATTGACTTCCGGAAAGATTACCAAAAATCATTGATGTTCGCCAGAATTCTAATTTGAGTCTTTTCGTATGATATTTGTTGATATGGTTACATTTTATGACCATATAGCTATAGTTGTTTTATTGTATCTTCGGATGTCAAGGGAAGGGGCGCTGCTGAAGGTGTTTTAAAAAAATGACACAACTTTGATTACGATTTGTTCGTGGATAAGCGTGTCTTTTGTGAAAACAAATTCGTAAAGGTATATTAGCAGGTTACGTACACTCAGACTGTAAAAAATAAGATATAAAATTTAAGAGACGTATTTCGTTATTGTTGATAGACAGAAAATTACTTGACATGGTTCATCTTCATCATGATGAAATAATGTCAAGTGGAAAATGTTCAATTTTATTTGGTCAGTTCAGACGTTATCTAAACCAACTTTAAATACGGGGCAAAATAGGGGTAAAATAACCGTTCAGCTTTTACCAGGAAGTCTAATATTATATACAGATTTTAAAAGAATCCATTAAGATGTTGTGGATTATGCAGTATAACACTAAAACAACTTTTTAGGATTTTAATAAAAGGGGATTTTAATAATTTTTTTTAAGGATAAAATCCTAAAAAGTTGTTTTAATGTTATGAATGGGATCCGCGAAAATCTGAGATGATTATGCAGTATCAATATTTGGATGCAATAGATAGAATAGCAGGTTTTCTTTACATTATATTCTACATATATTGTATATTAATTATAGGTTTAGATAAACTTATAAATTTTATATATACATACTTCTCATCCGTCAACATATAATAAAGGCGCACACTTGTCAAATAAATCAATATGCAAATGATTTCATGACGGAATTATATATAGTTCCTATATTATTAAATTAACTTTAATTTATTGAATACTTTATGTTTAAGATCATAAGAGGCAAACGGACTGCAAATACTATTTGTCAAAACACAAGAGTAGGTGTGTAATACTGTTTTGCAAAAATAAACCTTACCGTTCTCGTAATAAAATAAAACTTATGTGTAATGTTAATATTGTCTTATAACTTACCATGAAGGCAGCTTTACAAGAAGGTAAATAATTTCGTCATGATCATTTTAAGCATTATATTGCCATTTTTACACGATTATAACCCGTTATGATTACAAAGTATAAAACAAAGTCACTTTCCGCTGTCTGTCCCCTTATATGCGTATATCTTTAAAACTACGCAACATGTTTTGATGCGTTTTTTTTATTAGTTAGAGGGTGTCAACATTTTGGGGTGGTTTTGATCTGTAATTCATGAATGATGTTGTAAAGACAAAATGATAATTTTCGTGATTTAGCCCTTTAATTGCAAACGCTGGCTGAACCCTTAGTGATAGGTCAAAACAATGTTCTACATTATTAAACACCTTCAAAAGGTCTACAAAAAAGTCCGCGAGGGCATATGTCTATATCTTAGGGATAACCCGCACTGACCATTTTTATTATTTTACTTTTTACGAGAAATTGTGGCTTATTTACGAAGCGATTTTAAACATTACAGAATTAATTTTCATCCAATTAAGTGTCTGAAATAGATTGTGCATATAATATAGATGATCCTGGCCCTTTACAGCATGCAATTTAAACGAATATTTTCGAAAATATTGCAGTATTAACATAGCGGGACACCAGTTAAAGCCGATAAATAGCACAAATTGATCCTCATGATATCCAAAATTTACTCATTTATTACTTTTGATGCGGAACAAAGTTCGCCGGGTCAGCTAGTTTATTATAAATATAACTTTAAAAATAAATTTTTAGTAAAAACAATTTAAAATGTGATACTAAATATAGTCTAACTCGTAAAATCTTAACCCTTTGTGGAACTGAAAATTTCTGTACAGAAAATAGTAATTAGTGATTATATTTCAATAAACAAAAGCATTTAAACAGCATAACTCGTAGTAATTTATTTTAATATTTAATAAGAGGCAGCCATCCTTAGGTTTGCCATTACACTTCTGCATGCTATCCCACGTTGAAATTTGTTATGCCACTGGTGTAAATAAAATGGATTGTTTATTTTAATTAAATTTTACATTGTTAATTCTGGGTGTGAATGCCTCGCTTCCACAGTATTTAATTCTCACGATTACACTTCGATAACAACCTTGATGGCACTTTTGATATATGTAGTTACAATTAATCCTATTTGTTAAGAGATGGCGTTGCATAACAATTTGCTTTACACGGTTAAACTCAATAATGTATATTTCCGAGTCCCAACTATTTAAAAGTTATGATAATGGCCAATAAAGTGCAAATATATTAATTAAGAAGATATTTTCGTGGCATACGTTACTATATGAAATGAAATTGAATGAAATGAAATTGAAATTTACTTGGTAACACTACTAGTAAGAACTTAAGAAGTGAGTAGAAATGGAATCTATTATCATCATAATCATTTCTAACACGTTTTCATTAAAAATTTAAAAATGTGCTAGAAAAAAGTACATGTACTGTACATACATACATATTTTTTTAAATGTTTGTGTTACATAAATTTGTATTTGTTTGTAATTATTTTTAGTTCAAATAAGTTGTAAATAACAGTTCTTATATCTTAGGACATTAAATAAAAAACAAAAATTATTCTTCCGATACCGGGAATCGAACCCGAGCCTCCTGGGTGAGAGCCAGGTATCCTAGCCACTAGACCATATCGGATGTTATTTAGATGTTTGAAATTACGAAACACTAAGAATCACGAACAACTGAATAAAAAGCGGCTTTTACGTTTTTTTCTTACCTGCTCGAATGCAATTTGAATGCCATTTTGTTGCTATGGTAGGAGATTCAAGTAGTTTTAATGGCGACACTAAACTTATAAACATACATAGTATGCTATAGCTCCACGCCAAATCCCTTGCGGGAGAGGCAGAACGAACGGAAAGCTTGACAGGATTCTTAGGCATCGCACTCGTTTCTTTGAATCTTCTCATACACGCTCATCAGTTTTAGAGTGTCCTGAGTCCTGACTAATGTCAGGACACGTTCTCCACGTCCATGTCCTCGACTCCTACATTCTTTTACTTCTGCATTTGAATTGGAAAAAATATTGCTAGCAGAATTGTGTCTATTGGTCTGTAAATCTAATAGAAAAATACCGTGCCTAATAGAAAAATAGAAAAATAATAGAAAAGAATAGAAAAATACAGATGAACGGCAAGCGAACTCTCTATAGTTTTATGAACCTATATAATTTATAAGGTCTTCATATGCACAAAATATTCCTATCTCGGATCATGAACAATCACAAACTTATGTTTTGTATTTAAATAAACAGAAACATTAGTAACATTCCGCGTAACAAAAGACAATGCCTCAGTTTTGTCATATTTTATATCTTTGTTATGGCAATAGTACCAGTAACGATGTTTTAATATCATTTAGAAATGTTTGTGGGAATGTTACCGCGAGAAGACGAGAATACATTGCGACTGTGATGTAATTAATTTCAGACCATGAATTAATTAATTAATAATTTCACGACGGCAAAAAAAATCATCAAGTTACATGATACTTAAAATACATAGGAACTACTATGAACTAATGTGAGGATACTACTTTTGATTCAGTGGCCTCGATTATGAACGCACTACCTAGGTATTAGTCCTTCGGCTTAAAGCAAAGGGAACAAAGTACAAACAGCCTTTTCTTATTTACATGTGTAATGACAGTTTGGTAGAGTTAGGGATTTCAAATTAAAATGTGATTATTGAGGATATGTATGTAAGAGTAGGCTTTAGTTTTTCGACTATTGAAAGAATACAGGAGCTAATGACCTTATTTTGACAAGACAGACATTGCGATCAGCTGGTAAATTATTGTTTTTTTTTTCACCTTTCCTACAAAAGATTGTTTATTTGTCGATTACAATAAAATAACTTACCTATCTATTGATCACAAATATAACTAGATTGCCCTCAAGTGAAAGTCCTAACCATTGATTGTAACTCTGACGAGGTACTTGGTGATTGCTCTCCACTTAGGGTTATCAAATCTTGTTTGTGGTAACTGAAATATTCAATTGTCTATGCTTTTGTACCGTTCTTATGTTATATTTAATGATGTATCTCTGGAACTTATTTTGCACAAAGAATCACATACTGCTTTATGTATTTACATACATACATACATAACTTCACGCCAAATCCCTTGCGGGGTAGGCAGAGAGAACAGAGCGCCATAGGGCACGATTCTTACACACCTCACTCGCTTCGTTGACTTTCATAACTCTTTTCATGCACGCGCGTCGGTTTTTGAGGCTCTTAACATCACCTTCCTCCAGAACACGTTCTATTTGGTCTTGGAATGTGTGTCTTGGCCGTCCTCGACTCCTACATCCGTCCGCTTTTGCATTGTATATCTGCTTAGCCAGTCTTGCGTCAACCATTCTTTCTACATGTCCGAACCATCGGAGCATGCCCTTTCTTACTTTTACACCGACACTCTCTTTCAAACCAACTTCCTTCCTTACAACCTTGTTTTCTACGCGGTCAGCGAGAGTCACTCCGCAGATTTTATGTATTTCTTTTTTAATTAAAATATTCGTGGACCGTGCGGACTCGGTACCGCCGTTATATTATGTACTTTATCCCGTCAGTCAGTCAGTGCTTCGCTCCTATAGGTCACTGCGTGATGTTCCATAAGCCTAATGTCTTCTTCCTTAAATGGTCTATCAAAGACAATTTTTGATTAAAACCAGTAGTTGTTCCTGAGATTGGTGCGTTCAAACAAACAAACTCTTCAGCTTTAACATTAGATAATTTTGATTAAAACAGCTTTAATATTAGTATAGATTATATTTAGCGTGTCTGACAACTAGAAATATTGTCCAAAACTAAACCAGCATATATCAAAAGAGTTACAAAAGTCAAAGAAACCAGTGCGGTCTGCAAGAATCGTGTTTTATTTATATGTCGCTTCATTCTCTCTGCCCAACCTGCACAGGGCGTGGCGTGATGTTGCATTGTGTTGAAGAATAATTTATTATTGCTATGAGTTCTTTCGAGACGTATACCAACAGATAAACGGTTAAATTTAATTTAATGTGCATGTCACATAGTTTTGATATCACCTACTTACATAACTTCACCCCAAGTCCCGTGCCGAGTAGCCAGAGATATTTTTAACCTTTTTTATAATCGCAATTCTACTCACACTTGACCGTTTATTATTGCCCGGATGGATATAATTCGGTTATGAATCATTTGTTTCGCTTTCAATCAATCCAACGAGACACAATCACTGTCTATTATTTCCACATCACAACATATCTCCGTCAGAGACAATAGTAAATAATTGAAACTCCATTATGATGGAAAGTGCATACTTTCTTTCTTTTATTGTAACAATACATTAAATTTAATAAGATAAGTATTAGTTACATTTGATCGAATTTTATTATCGGGGTATAAGTGTCTAGTGATCTTAACGAGTTAATGTTAATGTCTGTACAATTTCGCGGTCCAGTAAACGAAATAATAAAAAAAAAATAGAGAATGTTTGTATATTCGTGCTGTGAATATGCGGAGGAATAGGCAGCGGGAAGCATTCGTTGACTGGAAAAGATCAATCAGGCTTATTACACAAAACTTTCGAAAAGTGATTGGTATTCAGAACTCGATCTTGGATCTAGACTTACATTGGTTTCAATAAGTTTTTGAAAGCGAAGTATCCTAATATCGTTGGGGATTGGAAAAGGTATAATTAACACTAAATACCTTGCTATATTAAAGGCGTGAAGCTACAATAGTGATATATTTTACTAGTTTTAACATAGTTATTGTTACATATATTTTTATTTGTTCAGTTTTTTAAAAATATAAACATTAAATAAGTCACGTCTGACAATGACCAATCGCCAGAGGTTGTCAAAGTTTTTCTTTAAATCTCGTTATAGCCACCCAATGTAGCAATTAGATAGCTAATATATGGTATATTAGCTATAAATGACAGACAGCTTGTTCCACTTACACAACACAGCAACGAATACCACTAGAAAATATTATTTAATACATTGATTTGTTATGTAAGTAATTGGTACAGACATAATGACTACATATTTGCAAGGAATACACGTGCAGGAAATATATTACCTTCTGCTTGTATACTTGTTCCAAATATCGTGACATGTTTCGCCAAAATTATTTCCAAAAACGTAATATGTTTTATGTCCAATATTTGTTAAGATTCATAACGAATAATTTTTCTGCTTAAATGTTTTTTTTTTAAGTGAGAATGTGCAATGCGAACATTTGTAAACAAAAATATCTCAGTCCATTTACTGCGAGTTATTGCCTCCATATCTCTGTGTGAGGATAAATTTGAATGAAGGATGAAGACATAAGATCTAGCAGATACGACCTCCGTCGTTCCGGTTGGCCGGTAGAATCTTCCAAACAATGGGACTGTACTTCCAGTTTCCTTGAGCTATCACATGCCAACATCCTTTAGGTATAGGTAATAGGTTTCCATCTTCAGAAAGACACTAGATATATCTAATCGGCTGCCCTGCCTGCGAAAACTTGTTGCCTTAAGCCGTCATTAACAGTTTAACCCTCCCTAAATTACTTAAGTCCCGTTATTTAGTTCATCAAAATATAGTATATATCAAACATAGTTATATCAAAATTTTATAGAAATGGGTTAAGAAATAACGATTCTGTGCATTTGGACACATTTTGATATGATTCTGAATTAATCTGTGTTTTTCTTTTATTTTACAGAAAATATCAAGTCTTCCAATTAAAAGAAGAAAACAAAATGCTGCACTAGAATTTAAAAAAGTGAACAACCATGAGTAGGACGTTTTAAAATCGATTTATTTTCGATGGTGAAGTGGAATTGATTTGGAATTAGAACATGAGAGAAACAAAGATGGCGTCTTTGTTGAGTGTTGTGTGTGGTGTTTGTATATTAAGTTTTGTGTGGTTCGAAGTAAATGGACATGTAGCTTTGACATACCCGCCAGCCAGATGGTTGGACTTGGATTTCCTGGACAATTCGAGGACGAAACCCCCATGTGGAATGCCAAAAGGTAAAAACTAAAATTATTGGAATTATTATGAACCTTAATTTTTTAATTAAATGTTTAATCTTGTCTATTTGAGTCGTAGTGATGCTTGAATTGATGATGAATATTGGAAAATAATATAATAATGGGGAATTTTTGGTAATCTCTCCAGTAGTAGGAATAAAACAAAACCTTCATTGGCGGATGTAGTAAAAAAGAAGACCTGTATTACACTGACCAAATGAATGAAGGATTCCGAAATATTTATGACAATACCTCTGTTATTTGATATACCTACATAAATTAAGTCGTAATCATTACATAGTATAAAACACTAAGTCACTTTCCGCTGTCTGTCCCCTTATATGCTTATATCTTTAAAACTACGCAACGGATTTTGATGCGGTTTTTTTAATAGTTAGAGAGTGTCAACGGGGTGGTTTTGATCTATAATTCATGTATAGTGTAGTAAAAAAGTGATAATTTGCAAGATTTAGAACTTTAATCACAAACGCTGCTTGAACCCTAAGTGATAAATCAAAACAACGTACTACATTATTATACACCTTTAAAAGGTCTACAAAAAAGTCTGCGAGGGCATATGTCTATATCGTAGGGATAACCCACACTGACCATTTTTATTTTTTTACTTTTTACGAGAAATAATGGCCTATTTACGAAGTGATTTTAAACATTACAGTATTAATATTCATCCAATTAAGTGATTCGTCTTAAATAGATTGTGCATGTAATATAGATAATCCTGGCCCTTTACAGCATGCAAATTAAACGAATATTTTCGAAGATATTACAGTATTAACATAGCAGTTGCGTTGCGCGCCAAAACGCGTGCCGATAAATAGCACAAATTGAACTTTTTATAGTCCAAATTTTACTAATTTATTTCTTTTGATGCGGAACAAAGTTCGCCGCGTCAGCTAGTATTTCTATATGAGAAAGTCTTTTATAATTAAAACAATTCACGTACAAAAACTACATTATAAAAAAAATTGCGTGGAGTCCCGCCGCGCTACAGAAGTGGAACTTAGTAACATGTATTCACAATAGCTTTCTTTATTTTTATAGGTCTTCACCGACACTTAAAAATAGTCAATAAATAATTAACAATATAGATTTATAATATACTGCTAATGGTGGTCTGGTGGTGCGTTGGTAAAACTACCGAATGTAGAATCGAGATTGGCGGGTTCGATCCCCACCCAAGTAGAAATATTTATCTGGGTCTAGGTAGAATTTGGCTGGAGGCTGCGCCTCACAAAAGTGAGGCTCTGTGGTTCCACCGCCTCACTCGGCGCTGGGAACCACCAGCCGCGCGGATCCAGGTAGGTGACACGGCTGTCCCGGTGGCGAGGTACTTGAAGTACCTCGGCCTCACCCTGAACAGCCTCTGGAGCTTCGAGGAGTACTTCGTGAGGATGGTCCCCCGAGTAGGACGGGTGGCAGGCGCGTTACACCGCCTCCCCCGAGATTCGCCGCCTCTACGGTGGTGTCGCGCGATCCGTGGCCCGGTACGGGGCTCCCGCAGTGGCTGTTACGCCTCGACTCGCTGTTTTTTTACGTTCCGATTGGAATAGGTGGTGAACCTATTCTCCTACACAGGGTGCAAAGTTTTCAGCCATCGGTATTTATTACACTCAGCTGTCAAACATAATTTCGAAAAGTCATTTGTGTTAGCTAGGATACGAACCCACAACTTTTGATTTAGGAGGGGGGTGCTCGATCACTGGACCGCCGACACTACCGAGATGACTACTATCTACTTCAAAATTGAGTTCTAATATTCACCCGAACTTACATATGTCGGCGCAGGACGCCATCTAGCGGTATATGATGTCAACTATATATAATAACTAGTTGACCCGGCGAACTTCGTTCCGCATTAAAAGAAATAAATTAGTAATATTTGTATCTTAAAAAGTTCAATTTGTGCTATTTATCAGCACGCGTTATGGCGCGCAAACGCAACTGCTATGTACCGCTATGTTAATACTGTAATATCTTCGTAAATATTAGTTTAAATTACATGCTGTAAACGGCTATATTGATCTATATTAAAAGCACAATCTACTTAAGATAGTTAACTGGATAAAAATGAATGCTGTAATGTTTAAAATTGCTTCGTAAATAAGCCACTATTTCTGGTAAAAAATAAAAATGGTCATTGTGGGTTATCCCTAAGAGGTAGATATATGCCCTTGCGGATTTTTTTGTAGACCTTTTAGAGGTGTATAATAATGTAGTACATTGTTTTCATTTATCACTTAGGGTTCAGGCAGCGTTTTCGATTAAAGTTTTAAATCTTGAAAATTATCACTTTTTATTTCTACACTATACATGAATTATAGATCAAAACCACCCCGTTGACACCCTCTAACTATTAAAAAAAATCGCATCAAAATCCGTTGCGTAGTTTTAAACATATGCGCATATAAGGGGAAAGACAGGGGGAAAGAAAGTGACTTTGTTTTATACTATGTAATGATAATTGATAACCCTATAAAACTTTACTAGGTAAACTGATTTAATTATGATTACATGTTATTATTAGTCTCGGTGGCGCAGTGGTCGAGCACACAGCTTCTGATCCAGAGGTCCGGGTTCGATTCCAGACTTTGGCTCACACCAATGACGTTTCGAAATTGTTTTCGGAAGTTATGTGTAATAAATATCGATGACTGAAAAACTTGTGCCCGGTATGGCAATAGGTTCGCCACCTATTCCATTTGGGACGTAAACATAACGGCGAGACGAGACTTAACTGCTGCCTACACCTTCGGGTAACAAAAGGCGTAAAGTTATGTTATATTATTTATGTCTATATATTACTGAAATATATTTATTATTTAGATAAGTAAAATACACGAAATTTATAATTATGTGATTAATTAAGCAATTCATTATATTTAATAACTGTTTTGGTGATATTTCCTTTTATTGTTTAAATGTTTAAATCCATACTTATGCTGCATGAATATTCGTAATATTTATTTACATGATATTATTTTATTTTCATGATATTAATCTAAATATTAGATAGTATCAACTCGTTCTATGTAATATTAGTTATATAAGAGAACTTAATTTTAAAACATCCTAGTAGCGCCATCTGCCGAAAGATAGTGAAGTTATTGATTATTAAAATAATTAATTTATATATTTACAAACTATTTCGTACTTAAACTGGTCAAGATATTACTAAAATCTATTATTTAGTTAAGTAAAATGCGCGAAATTTATAATTATTTAATTTAACAATTCATGATTCGTAACTGTTTTGGTGATATTGCCTTCTATTCTTTAAATCAATACTAATGCTGCATGAATATTCATAATAATTATTTTCATAATTAATATCTTAATACTAGATAGTACCAACTCGTTCTATGTAATAATTAAAACATATGAGAACTAAATTTTAAAACTTCCTAGTAGCCGCCGGAAGATAATGAATTTGGATTGTTAAAAAAAGTAATTTATAGATTTACAAACTATTTCGCACTAAAACTGGTGTCATAATTATCTAAAATTGTTATTTTGAATTTTAATTATCCTATTTTTCAATTATAATTCTGGAGTAGGTTCACTTGTTGTGTAAAAAGATGTTGTTCATCATTATTGTTATATCAATTATGACCAGCTAGTACCACTATGCGCTACTAGATGTCTGTACGGGTAGTTTAAAAAGTCGCTATGTCTTTTCGTCCTTGGTTTATATGGATCTTGGCTTTTTTGTTACTATTATATTATATTAATAGTGGCCGCAAGGGGGCGTTAAAAGCGTTAAATGCTTGCACGAGACATTAGAAGTTCCACTTCAATAAATAAACCTTTCCGTCGGACCGGTTCTGATGATACTTTCACGGTAGCTGACATAACAGCAGGCTCGGTAAAAAATAAACTCATCAACACCATGTAAGCATATAGAAACAAACATGTTCCGCCATGTTGAATTACATGTTATATAATAAATAGAATATATGTAATATATAAAATATGCTGAATATTTTGTTACTTGTATTCAAATATTACCGATTGGTTTTGGTACATTAAGTTCTATCACCAATAGCTGGCACGTACATGTAATAATATGTTTAGTAAGACAGGTCAAAAGTCTAGATTCAACTAACAAGTTCAAGACTTGGCTGTTTGATCTGTGTCGTAGACGTCAATTTGTTGAGGTAGGTTGAGCGAAAGTGAAATTGATTGCAGCGGTCATGTTGTGGTACACGTCATTACGACGAATAATATTAGAAATGAGAATGTTGGTTTGTTTGTTTTTTGTCATTCCTTAACTCAATAATTTACTACATTTTCAAGTCACACAATGACATGAAACATATATCCATCCCACCATTCCTGTCCGTGGTCCGCGCAATTTCAAAACGTTTCTTGTTACTCCAAGTCTGCTGCAGAACTGATTGAGAAACACTGTGGTCTGAGCTCTTAAATTTATTTTTTACACATCTGTTTGAGCGTCAAAATAAAAACACCCTCTTTAACACCACAATTCTTCTTGTATGAAAATTATGATGGTAGAGCCTTGCAGTTGGCTGCATGAATTTGTCGGATCGACTGGAGAAATTCCACAACCTCTCAGAATATCGACACGTATAATCATAGCGCGTTGATACTGGGATTGGAATAGCCGCCGTCTTGGCGGTGATGACGTAGTGAAAGAGTCAGTGTCGGTACCGTTTGCAACGTTTTGAAGCGCATACTATTGAGTTTAAATTGTTATTGTTGAATTTATAACTACTCTCGAGAGCAATGAATCCGGGTCACTTAAAGAATGTTAAAAATCTCGGAAACTAAAAATGATAGGTTAATGCAATAAATTGTATTTAATAGACAATGTAATACTCCTTAAATGAAAGTAAAAAAAATATGAGTCACCATACATTTTATTAACACAAAATTACATAAAGAAAAAATCTGCTGATCTCTCCTTAAAACAAAAATAGGAAACATGAAATTTTTGAACTTTATTACGATTTTCTTGAATTTTAATACTTCGTATTGCCTCCTCGTGCTTCCATTACTGCGTTTACGCGGTTTGGCATGCTGTACACCAAGTTCCTTATACGATTTTGGGGAATATTCTCCCATTCCTCTGTGAGAGCAATTTTGAGCTCACGAAGCGTGATTGGGGGAGGGTTTCGTTGTTTTACGCATCTGCCTAGCTCGTCCCAAGCATGCTCGATCGGGTTGATATCCGGGCTGCGCGCTGGCCACTCCATACGAGTAATGTTCATCTCTTGAAGGTAGTCATTCACAATCCTACCTGTATGAGGTCGGGCATTGTCATGCATAAATATAGCATCCTCACCTAAATTGACCATAAATGGACCAACGTGATCATTGAGGATTTCTTCCACATATCTTACGCTAGTTAAAGAGCCGTTTTCTATGATCACCAGCTCTGTGCGACTTTCAGAAGAAATTCCGGCCCACACAAGTACAGACCCACCACCGTAGGCTACTTTTTCCTCGATGCATGCTTGCTTGAATCTTTCCCCTGGTCTTCGATACACTCTGTGTCTTCCATCGTGCTTGTAGAGCATAAATTTTGATTCGTCGGAGAACATAACTTTTGACCAATCTTCAATACTCCAATTTACGTGGCTCTGGGCATATCTTAGTCTTGAAATACGATGCCCACGCTCCAGTTTAGGGCCGTTTGCAGGTCTAAGGGGTTTTAAGTTAGATTCAGCAAGCCGACGTCTTACTGTCCATGCACTTGGGTTACTTCCTCCGAGGCGTCGAAACTGATTGGTGAGTTCAGTTCCTGTGAAAAAGCGATTTCGAAGCATGGTGTTCACCAAGTATCGGTCTTCTCGTGCTGTGGTATACCTGGTTCTGCCCGTTCCTGGTCTGCGTAGGTTAGAACCAGTTTCTTCGTAACGTCGGAGAACTCTTTGTACTGTTGACAGCGACACACCAACAGTCCTGGCTGTATCGCGCTGACTCCGGCCGGTTTCCAGCATTGTAAGTATTCTGGTGCATTCTTCAGGCGTAAGCGACATAATTTCAGCTTGAATAATGAATATAGAGCACTATCAACATGGTTTATGTACCCACATAAATGACAGATTACAAACAAAAGCAAAACCAAATGCTGTAATTTCGTAGTTCCATCTTCGAAAGTGGCCCTTTTTCAAATTTGATTTTTTTATGATATAACTTTACAATAACTAAGAAGTTTTAATACCTTCATTTAAGGAGTATTACATTGTCTATTAAATACAATTTATTGCATTAACCTAGCATTTTTAGTTTCCGAGATTTTTAGGATTCTTTAAGTGACCCAGATTCATTGCTTTCGAGTGTATATACATATAATAAATATATAACTTTTGTGATTTATTTATTGTTAAACATCATACTTACTCGTTAAAATAAGTAAGAAAGTGATTAAACGTCACGCAGCTATTATTGTGACGAGGTTCCATCACAATATGAACGCGATATAGTAGTAAGTGGCTCAAACCGCGTTTCGTTCGATGAAAAAGGTTCCTCAAGTGCAATCTTTTCTCATCCCTCTCCTTTGAAGGTCGGCAACGCAACTTTAAAACAATCTGTATGGCAAGTATCTGTGGACTGCGCTACTTGCCACCAGATGACCCGCTAGCTTATCTGCCCTGTTTCGCAAAAAATGCTTTTCATATTAAGCACATTTTTAGCTGTGCATTTCAAACTTCTCTGCTCCATTCTAATTCTCAGTACGAAGTTTTGTTTGCATGATACAAAATAATAATAATATAGGTAGATATGTTCGCATTTTGTATAGCCCATTATTAAATCATCTCTATTGACATAACCACAACAATATAACAATCTGTGTAAACAATAGCAAAGCCAGCTGGTGCAAATAATGACTGTCTTGAATTATAGAGTAATGACTCACGAAATAACATACCTGACTCACTATCCACCCACAGAATGTCGCTGCACAATGTTGAACCGACTGACCTTGCTAGGTCCTTTCGAATTATATTTTAGCTGTACAATATTGGCAATTAAAAGACATATTTCGGACATCATTTTTTTTGGTTTCATTTGTTGATATAGCAAAAGGAACAATGGCTTTATTTTAATTAAGTAAAACACTTCAATATAAAAAATAATAATAAACAGGTTGATTTTTGTACGATTTTGTCTGAAAAGATTTTTAAATATAAATTGAAAATAATAGACTGAACAATAAAAGCTCACATTAACTAATTTTGTAAAGAAATTAAATATAAGTTTGCATATGAAAACTATTTTCTAATTTCATCGAAGCCTCCAAGGCAGTCGTGGCCGAGTGGTTAAGGCGTCTGACTCGAAATCAGATTCCCTCTGGGAGCGTAGGTTCGAATCCTACCGGCTGCGGAACTTTTTACAATATTATCCTAGCATTTATTTTATATCCATCCATTTTCATGTCTATTATAAGAGAATAAAAATTGTATTATGAAATATGTATTTAGATATTCTATTAACTATTTCTGTATTTTGGATAAGTTACGTAAAGTTAGGTTTTTCTGTTTGATTTATGGCAGTGAGTTGGCCACTGATTACCAGGGACCTAACATTTAGTGAGACGAAGTAACGGTGCCTACACCATCGGGAATCAAACGCTTGAAGGCACAAAGAAAAATAATTATGTGTTTACTTCTATATGTAGTCCAGTTTTAAGCATACCTGAATTTATATCATACTTGTATTCTTCTATAACCCAAAACTCAACAAAGTTCAAACGATACGAACCCATAATAATATGCTTTTAATAGTCACTTCCAATCAGGTGAGCGGGACACTCGTCTCCCCCTTTGTTCTCATATAAAAACAAAACACCCGTAACTGCATGATCGGTTTTTCACCCAAACTGGCAAATTTTAAAGTCTGACTATCCATCTCCTGGCTCCACCAGCATCTGTTATTGCAATAATTTTGTAGTATATGCAGTTATTGTCATTTTTCGATCTGGACTAATGTTATTAGTCCAGATCGTCCATCACCTAACCTAACCTTTAAAGTAACTCGGAAGCTTTACATCCACACGACTATAAGAAGTAAACTAAGATAACCTAACAGATTTAATTGAATAGTTTTCTTTGAAAACCATCGTATTTGTTGATTATTGTAGTTAGCATTACACGTACCTGCACTATGTGCGCGTTTTTATACGACCGCAAACGAGCAGGCGTGTCACCTGATGGTAAGTGACCAGCGCCGCCCATTGACACCAGCAAAACATATAGTGTAACAATTGCGTTGCCGACTTTTAAGGGAGTAGGATAGGAAAGGATGGGGAAGAGGGGTGGGCCTCCGGGTACCTCTCTCACCGAACGAAACGCGGCATGAGCCACTTCACGTCGATCTTCTGAGAGGTCGTATAGACAGTAGCAAATAATGAGGGTATAGACACACCGAACCAATTCTTTGCTCTCCCGTGCTGGAGACTGTGGAGACCCGTCTCGGAAACATCGGGCATAATCAAATCAATTGTAGATGTTTATCTACACTAATATAATAAAGAGGAAAATATTGTATTTTTGTATGTAACGAATAAACTCAAAAAGTACTAGACCGATTTTAATAATTATTTTTTCTTTAGAAAGCTACGTTATCACTGAGTAACATAGGCTATATGTGATCATCGTGGTCATCGACATTTTGTTTGTACGCGAGTAACACCGTGAGGCGGGAAGCTACATACAATATAGCGGTACGAAGTTCGCGCGATCTGCTAGTCACATATATCTTCCAAAAAGTTATTGCTCCACGATCTCTCAGAATATCTATGTTTTGTTTGGTGGGCCAACCCTTTCCCGACCCCTGTCGCTATCCTTCTTCCAACTCCATCCGTATCCCATATTAAAGATCGAAATAGAACTGGACACTGTCTGTGTTGAAAGTGTCTATGGGCAGCGCTAGCCGCTTACCATCATGTGATTCGCTTGCTCGTTTTCCTTATATACCATAAAAAAGGCTATACTACATATTTCTTATATTTTCCCTTCAAATTTAAGCAAGAAGACAGGTCTCTTTTTGATGCGCGCGCATCTTGGTATAATCAACCCTCGTGTACATCCCTTAGGACCACCAGACCGTGTGGCCTAATGGATAAGGCGTCGGACTTCGGATCCGAAGATTGCAGGTTCGAGTCCTGTCACGGTCGTTATCTCTTTTTGTTGCTTATAGTATTTTTTTGTCCTTATTTATGGAACAAAATTTTACAGTTTATTATAATTTAATACGAACTTGATTTCAGATAGTGTTTCAATTGTAAGTAATGTAATTAATTTATTTTTTCTTATTATTGTAAATAATTAATACGAACTCCAAGAATAGGATTGGAAATTATTTCAAAGCTAAGGTCAATCAATCTCCAAAAGATAAGAAAAATCCCATACAATTTTTTTGCGTCCAGACACAGAATCACAGACAGATTTTTTTAAAGAAATTTCTTTCTTGTTCTTGTTTCCACTACATATTTTTTGATAACTATTTCAAATGTTTTTTTTTTCTAATTTATTTATTATAATAGTATGTAGAGGATAGTAAATATTACACCTTTAAAATTCGTTCCATTGTGTGGGCGGACCGGTTCTTGGTTATTTTATTATTCTCGTAATGATGTGAGACTGTCGAATGCCATATTTATTGGTGCCATTTATGGACCTGTAAAATGTGGATGTGCCGAATATAAATATCAAGACGGAAATGATGGCAGGACAGGTAAGGTTAAAAAAAAATCTTTTTAAAAATCGTCACCTCGTTCCTGTCCTCTTTGAAGTACTCTGATCACAACCTTAATTTTCATGTAACAACATACAAAATTTTGTTTCTGATTTACTGTGACTTTGAGTATGATTTACAACTAAATGGCGTTAGGTTAGTTGCTTTTTGTACATATAAACAATTAGGGACCTCTTTGTTGATGTACTTCGTCTAAATGGCTGGACCTATTTTTATAAACTTCTGTTGATGTATATATGTCTATTTATAATTGTGTATTTACGCAGGACAACGTCTAGAGTCTGGATGGTTGTCTGGTGTGCATTAATAAACCTGATAACTCCTGACAAGACATTATGAGAGTAGAGAATAGCAAAACCAATCCAATTTTGGATTACTACTTGACTTTATTGTGGAAAACTTTCCCCTTATAGCATAATAGGACAAAATAATATTCAATCAACACCAAAAATGAAAACATAGACAACGCCATCTGTTTATGTAAACAGTTCTAGGCCGACTCTGTGAACTTTTAGTTTACTGTTTTGATAATAGATGGCAGTGACATTAACCGTAGTAATATTTATCCTCATTAATTCATTTATTAGTATGCAGGTCGGCCCATAATAACATAATCTTCTATTTGTTACAGGAAAAATAAAAACATCATTTTTAGCTGGTTCAACATTTACTGTTCATTGGCATTTAGCATACGCCCATAGAGTAAGTACACATTAATTTACACAATCGTTTCACAAGCCCGGCTAGCTCAGTCGGTAGAGCATGAGACTCTTAATCTCAGGGTCGTGGGTTCGAGCCCCACGTTGGGCGCAAATTGATTTTTGGTTGATTTTTTGCTTTTTTAACAGGGCGGATTCAGTTTGAGAATTTTGGATGAATTAGAGAGGCCGGTTTTGGATTTAACACCCAGAGCGGGAGGCACCGAATTTGTACGAGATGATGTTACGTAAGTATATTATTATAAATGTCTTTATTTACAATATATACAATTAAAAAACTAACTGAAATCAAATTATAAATTATATTATATTATTGAATTATAAATTGATGAAATATTTTTTTATTTACAACTAGTTGACACGGCGAACGTTGTTCCGCAACAAAAGTAATAAATAAGTAAATTGTGTATTTATCACTTTTTCTTTACCACATCATACATGAATTATAGATAAAAACCAGCCGGTTTATACCCTCTATCTATTAAAAATATCCGCATCAAAATACGTTACGCAGTTTTAAAGATACAAGCATATAAGGGGACAGACAGCAGAAAGCGACTTTGTTTTATACTATGTAATGATGATTAAATCCAGTGCCCAGAAGTATGATGTTCGTTTGCCGGGTGACTTCACCTGTGAGAACTGCACCCTGCAGCTGCAGCGCGAGGCTGGTGAATGGGGTGCTAATTACCGATTCTGGTCTTGTGCTGACATTGATATCTTGCCGCGTAAGTGTTAACTCGACAGACTTTAATCTTTCTGACCATCTTCCTTCACGAAAACAGTATCTTCCATACATCACTGCGCTATCCAGTACTCCAAAAATTGCACAACTTATGGATTTTAATATTTTAGAAACCCTATTTAACATTTTAGGTAGCAAAGCCTTCTTGGCTAGCGGTGTATATTTCAAATTTGTTTATTTAAATAGATTTGTCGCATAATGGTGCGAAATATTTATTTTAATAAAACCAAATTTAATATATTTTAAATAATTAATAATTATTATCTTTACATCTCGTAACCATATACTAAAGTAGTACTTCCTTATTAAATAACGAATTTGAGTCAAGGTGGACTGCCTCATAGGTATACGTATTTATTATATAAATAATTTATAGATTTTGTCATCATTCGTTATAGCAAAGAATGTCATATTAATGTGACAGTTTGTAATTGCCAAATGTAAATCATAATTATTTCGTTACATACTTCCTGTTGCCTAAGGATCTGCTACTAGCTACTACCTTTTACCTGGAATATCTCCTATAAATTATTTCAAAATATATCTCATTCTAGGTAAACAATACCACGAGACGTGTTCAGGTCACGGCTTCTACATCCTCGGCAGGTGTAAGTGTAACAAGATGCACTACGGACCTCGCTGTCAGTTCAGTGATGAATGTTCGGACGACAACGACTGCGGGCTGAGAGGCAAATGTGTTGACATCAATTCTACCGAATCACCCACCAAGATGTGTTACTGCCCGTTCGGTTTCTACGGTAAAGGATGTAACAAGAGTAAGTACCAAATGTTATATATTATGTATTTGCATACAAACAAGATATTTGAAAGATTTAGTTAATAGATATAAAATCGGATTCCATGACCAAATAGAACGTGTTCTGGAGGAAGGTGATGTTAGGAGCCTCAAAAATCGACGCGCGTGCATGAAAAGTGTCATGAAAGTCAACGAAGCGAGTGAGGTGTGTAAGAATCGTGCCTTTTGGCGCTCTGTTCTCTTTGCCTACCTAGGGATTTGGCGTGAAGTTATGTATATGTGTGTGTATACAAACATATATAAAATAGCATAACATTCTCGCCAAGCACAAGACTCGCCGTTATGTTTACGTCCCAAGTGGCGAACCTATTGCCATACCGGGCACAAAGTTTCCTGACATCGATATTTATCACGCATAATTTTTGAAAATAATTTCGAAGGTTTTAGTGTGAGCCAGGTTTTGAACCCGCGATTTTTTGTTTCAATTATTAGTTTTTATAGTTTTTTTTTTCTATTATTATTATTTATATTTATTTCCTCGACCGGTTAAGGCCCTCCGAGACTTTAATAGAAATATATAAAATGAAACGCAGAAAAGATATCTAGCGTCCAATTTTGGTTTAGATTTCTTCGGGTAGTCTGTACGTCTAGCACCCCGCTTTTGGAGCTACAGCTTTGGGTTCAAACCAATTACTGAATTATTTTCGCAAGTTATGACATGATGATACTGACTAAATTATGCCCAATGTAATGCAAAAGATTCCGCCTACTATTCTATTTTGGACGTAACAATTTGGCGAACCAAATGTAGCTGCCGCTGCTACATCTTGTAGAATTAATGAAGTTACAAAAAAATATTTACGATTTTATGTTACAATAAAGTTAAATATATGTTTTTATTTCTTTCGCAGAGTCGCCATGGAAAGATAAAAATATAAATTTAGGTATATACAGCAAGCGTGAGATGTCCAAAGATTTTAAGTTGTATTGGAAAATACTTAAGGATGCCGGTGAAATCGAGATCATTATGATGGTCAACGGCACTACTTATGCAGGTAATTAGTCTTATATAATCAGCTTGTATTGCTCAACAGTGGGTAACTAGCAGTAAATGGAAAAAGTCACATTAACGACCTCGATTTGCGAGAAAGTTCCTCAGATTTATCATGAAAAAAGAAACAATATAGAAATGCAGTCAATTAAATGTGAGATATAAAGTATAGTCATATGATTTTCGATGTCGTCTTTATCCTAGTTTCACGTTATTATTGTATACTATTGTACTATAGATGAGAGACGATATGAGACCATTTTTCTAATCTGTGTATCCTTGCGATGATTGGCAGTTGTGAAATAATTATTTTAAAACTAAATACTTACAGGTGTGGGCTGGAGGCCCAGTAGTATAACCAAACAATGCAAGAATTTTCCTGTATTAGGTCCGCCCATGACTGAGAAACGTGAGTTTAATAATGTTTTAAACATAATAAATACAGCACCATCTAGCTTTCCTACTTAAGTAAGTTTTTTATTATAATTAAATAACGTATATTATTTAATTGATTTTATTACTATAGCACACACACCAAATCCAGAACCTCTACCGGAACCCGAACCCAAAGCGGAACCGGAACCTAGTCCACAACCTGAACCAGAGCCGAGCGCTGAACCAGAACCCACAGCCGAACCAGAACCTCAGTCTATACCCAAAGCAGTTTCAGTACCAAGCAGCGCGGCACCTGACGCAATCTCATCAAGACTAGAAGTGACCACTAGGAAGGCGGAGAATGACAACAGAAACAAGCGAGTTGCGATGCACTCCCTAGATGGATTTGATTTTAAAAATTTAGGCAACGACGTGTCTGTTAAAACTAGCGTTTCGTACAAAGTGTCCAGTTCAAAAGGTTAGTTCAATATTTTGTACAACATTCCAGAACATATTATTCATCACTACTATTTAAATTAATGAATTGAAACAGTTATTTTCTTTAACTTCGATACATTAAAAACTATTCGAAAATCACATTTAGCTATTACTTTCCAAAGACTAACACTATTTGTATTGTGCCCCTGTGTAAGAGACTCCGAATCCACGGTTATAGTATGGTCTGATTTGAATTGCTAGTTAAATAGTATTTAAATTTAATTTATTTTGCAGGTCGTAAGAAGCGAGCTTTAAACGAAACAGGTATGTACGAATGAACACAGTGAACTGAACGAATGAACGAACGAATGTGTAACAAATGCTCTATTATAAAAGCACCAACACACATAACATCATGCTAATACATGGACGCTACATGCCACAGAACTGCACATTATTTTAATTAGCATTCGTATTTACCTTTGACATTTTGCTATTTATTATATCTGCGTTATTATATAGATCGCATTATATTATTTTATAGAATTGGCATACTAACTGCTCATATCAACATTATGTTCTATCACTATTCGGAGGAAATTCAAATTTTTTAAATTAAATTTGGCGCGCGTTTACGAACGTAATCGATCTGTACATATGATCAACATCACATAATATCAATAAAACCTCGTCTTCTATTGTGTACCAGATATGCTTATATCAAAGAGTTATATCATACCTAAAACTTTTGTTGACTAGCAATCTTTGAAACAAGAAAACCTTTGAAAATAGAAAAAACAATAAGTATAAAATCTTTAACTTATTGTTTTTTCTATTTTCAAAGGTTTTGAACTGAAAAATTGAACTCAATTTTTGATCTGTACGTTTAATCTCAGCTACGAGAAAAAAATAATTAATGTAATTCAGAAAATATTTTAAAAGTGTGAAATAATAATAATCCGGTAGTGATAGAACTGAACTGATAAGCTGTAATGTAAAGAAATGCTGCATGATTACATTGTTTTTGCAGATTTGGACACTGCGACTACTATTGTATCCAATAACCACACGATAGTAACCGTACCTTATCATGAGCCCACCACTCTTAGACCAAAGTCCACGACGAAACCAAAATGGAAACCAAAGTATAAACTAATATCTAGAACAACCGTAGCGACTACTCCTATACCTAAAGTAGTGACCACTGTAGAACCCAAGTCGGAACCAGAACTGATTTCAACACCTGAACCGATCCTGCAACCCGAACCCACTCCGGAACCAAAGTCGGAACCTGAACCGACTGTCACATCTGATCCTACTGCAGAGCCTACATCTGAACCGGAACCTAAATCTGAACCAGAACCAACTCCCGAACCTAAGTCTGAACCAGAACCAACTGCAGAACCAAAATCCGAGCCAGAACCAACTCCCGAGCCTAAATCTGAACCAGAACCAACACCCGAACCTAAATCTGAACCAGAACCATCTCCCGAACCTACATCTGAACCAGAACCAACTCCTGAACCTAAATCTGAACCAGAACCAACTCCTGAACCTACATCTAAACCAGAACCAACTCCTGAACACAAATCTGAACCAGAGCCCTCCCCTAAACCTGAACCAAAACGAGAACTAGTACCTAAACCTAAATCTATCGCTCATCTGGACCTTAACTCAAAACCGGAACCAGAACCTAACCCTGAACCGAAATCTGAACCAGAACCCTCCCCGGAACCAAAATCTGAGCCAGAACCCAGTCCAGAACCAAAAGCCGAGCCAGAACCTAGTCCAGAACCAAAAGCTGAGCCTGAACCCAGTCCAGAACCCAAAGCTGAGCCAGAACCCAGTCCAGAACCTAAGCCTGAACCAAAATCCGAACCGGAGCTCTCTCCTGAACCCAAATCAGAACCGGAACCTTCTCCCGAACCGAGGTCAGAGCATGAACCGACTTCGGAGCCCACTCCCGAACCCGAATTGTCCCCTAAATCCAAAGCAGAAATGGAACCCGAGACATTGCTAGTGAAGGGACTTACTGAAGATGCAGGTAACCGCCACAAGCTTTGCACACATTTAACTTACGCATTGGTATCATACGACATCAAGAGAAAATACAAATAAAAATCAAAACTTAAAATTTTAGTAACGTTAGGTTATAAATTGAATAATCCACAGAGAGAAGGCAAGCAGAGAAGGCATACGTTATTAAACCAGGCTCGCAAACCAATCGCTTCGAATATATTTTCTCGACAATTCTGACAAATGGCGTTGACTTATGGCGCTCTGATCTCTCTGCCTATCCCGCAAGGGATTTGGCGTGAAGTTGCGTGTATGTATGTGTTAAATCATTTAGTTTTGCCACAAATTGCACAAGAGGCGAGGCGATGTGAAACAACCTTTATTAAAAGTTATTATGTATATGTCAACTAGATGGCGTTGAAATTAGAACTTCGAATTTCCATATTTGCATTAAAAAAAACTTTTTGGAATATGATACCAATGCGTATGTTTGAATTGAATGAAGTAAATTAGATGTATTTGTATAGCAAATTCGTAGCACATCGTCAATAATGTATGTGTTGTATATCACTAATATATAATAGGTAGATAGATATCGATAAATAGGTATTATTAGTACAATTACGCTTTAACACATCATTCGATTGTGTGAATGAGTGAGTGATTATTTTATTTGCTTAATCAAAGTTAAAGGTCATATCCATATCTGACACAATAGTAATCTGAGAAAAACTATAATTTGTCATAATAAATAATATTTTCACTTTCTTAAATACTTGACAAATATCCAAATATTATATTCTGTATAAAATAATAATAAAAAAAGAAAATGATTATGCATATAAATAATGAATGTCATCTCTTATCTAACACCTTAATATGTTGTCTAACATGCAATCCCTTAAAACTTAAATTCTTTCATATCTCTCTCTCTATCATGTCAATAAAAAAATAATTTAATATTGGAAATGCCTGACCCATAATATTTTTTAGTGCTGTATAAATTTTATTAGAGCAAAATAGAAAAGTTGCGGAACATCATCAGACGGAAAATAATTAATTAGTGACCTTAAATTTTGCAATGAAAATGAAAATGTACGACGTACGATAATTATTATTTGATTTCTCAATCATTATCATTTATTTTCTTCAAACTTGACAAAATAAATAAATTCTATTCAATTAAAATGCATTAGGTGTATAAAAGTATTCAAAGGTTTAATAATTTTCTATACAGTAAATGTAATAATTATCGAATAATTATTTCGTAACTTTTCCGTTGCGCTCGAATAATTGATACAAAACATCGTAGCGTATTTGAATAGTTAATATAAAACCATCATAATATATTTAATAAGATGAATGTATAGTCGTCTTGGCCTGTTATTAAGCTTCCTATTTTCTGCTTTAATATTTTTGTCTTCGCTTAGCTCTTGGCTTTTGGGCTACATCATTCCCCATTTAACTTTAGGTGATCCTTTTACTTAACCTTCCCTTTTCAGAGAAATCCCTCTTCTTTGATAACTTTAATGTGTTTTTTTTAGTTCTAACCGTCTTTGTTTTCGTATCGAGATGAGTGTTAAAGATGTGTTGACAATTTTTATTTAACATTTTACAGGATTATTTAGTATATTCACTAATAAAATATGTTTTCAGTGACGTATGTTTTCGAAAATTCTTTTCACATGATTATTGTTATATAAACATTGGCTTTTGATAGAATTTTGTACATAATACGAATTATGTTTTCATTAATTTTACTAACATTATTTGATCGAGGAATGTTTTTTACATTTTTCTTTGATGTTTGAAAATACTTGAACGTTTGTAACAGATAAAAGCGTAGCGTAGAAACAGGATCGGAGACGTTAAAATTGGTGATAATCTCCGTTCTTTAGTAAGAAATGTAATGATTAAAAATGCAATAACATTAAAAAAAATTTGGTAGGTATATTATTATTTGTTTTCTTAGGTAATGAATGAAATTATAAAAGACTGATGTTGATGACATATAAAACAATGTTATAAATATTTTAGTTGCTTTCCCGGAGCACGAGTATGTGCCCAAATACGACTTCAACGCAATGGACTGCACCGATCTAGTCATAGGCACGGCTAGAGGCAACTATCACAGAGTGCTTGATTATTACACAAGAGACAGGTACGGTTGAATTGTAGAGTATACAGGTTGTTTTATTTTTTCGATTTTTCTTGGAATAATTGTGTTCCGAATTGGAACAGAAAGTGGAGCTATTTAATAGTTTAAATAAAATAAATAAATTTTATTATAATTATTATATTTCTCTTAATTTTCTATAAACGATTGATAGTAAATGGTAAATAAAGATCAATAATTAAGTAAACACAATTTTGGGTTATTCCAACTGGTTCTATAAACAAATCCCCATGGCTGGCGATCCATCCAGGAGTAGGAAGGGACTTGTGTAGTCTCTCAGGATTATGACGTGAATGATTTGATTGGTTGAAGACCAAATTCTTCGACCAGTGCGTCTTACCGGTAATGACCTACAACGGTAGGGCAAGTCCACAAATTTAAAGTCAATGGCAAAATGAAGTGGCAATGGGCTGGTCATATCTGCCGAAGGACCGATGGTAGATGGAGTAAGAAGGTGGAGTGGAGTGGAGACCGCGTCTTGGTAAACGTAGCGTAGGACGCCCACCAGCCAGATGGTCAGACGACCTGAGAAAGGCTGTTGGAAAACACTGGATGCGGAAGCCAGAGAATCGGATGTTGTGGCGCACAGTGGTTGAGGCCTATGTCCAGCAGTGGACTGCAAAATATGTTGATAGTATTTATTACATAATTAATAGTCAAAATAACATTAAGAATCGACGTCGACGATGATAATTGACTTTCGTGATTTATTTTGCATTTTAAAGGTCCACACCTCGCGTGGACTCTGCTTGGGGCGGCCACGATGACATCACAGCTGCCTCAGGATATGAAGAGAATGGTGTAACCACTATCATGTTCAGAAAGAAAATCAAGGTTAGTATCGACCTACATACCAAATGTTGCCTTTGAGTCTTTTCACATATCAGCCAAAACATTTTTATATAATTCACAGTGCCTTCAAATTCTCCTTAATTATTTTCTAATGAATACGTTTATTTTACAAATGATGATATATTTTTAAAAATCTTTATTCTCAAAGGGAACGCAGAATTGTTCAATGGTGAAGGAATTTTTCAATATTTTGCTCATTATCTGAGTTGGTTTTAGTTCCTGTATTAATTCTGTTGTAACTTTTGCACCAGGCCAAAGAACCGACGGATCATTCCATAGTAGATGATCAAATGCACGTAATATGGGCACGCGGACAGGAGTCCGGCAAGTATGTACACTCACCGCCCTCGGGAATCGAACGTGGGAAAGCGAGTGTCGGTGACTTCTATCGACCTGATGAACTTAAGTATCACGGACACGGCGCCCAGAGGGGTGTTGCAAGTATTAATTTCTTCGGTAAGTTGATGATCACATATAATAAATAATAGTTTAAAAAACTAAAAAACACGCTTTTTATAGAAAACCGAACTAAAAAATAGAAAAATAAAAAAAAATATTTTATTTTAAAAAAAGCGTGGGGTGCTTTTTAGATATTAACGAAATGATAATCACTCTACTCATATCTGTCAATAAAATATTTATAACTATTCACACCATGCACCCCACGCTTTTTTTAAAATAAAATATTTTTTTTTATTTTTCTATTTTTTAGTTCGGTTTTCTATAAAAAGCGTGTTTTTTAGTTTTTTAAACTATTATTTATTTTCTATTTTTTAGTTCGGTTTTCTAGTCTAGAACTTTCATAGTTCACAAATCGCACCATCTAGTGGCAATCACCGGAAACTAAAAAAGAAGTCGGTTACAAACAAACATACAAACATACAAACCTACAAACATACAAACCTACAAACATACAAACCTATAAACAAACATACAGGTGAAGCTAATAAAAAGCTAATAAAAATAAGGCTACCCTGTCGTTGACAGGATGTTTGGTTGTTTCTGGGCTCGGATCCTAGTACAACAGATGGTACATTATAAGGTGTTTGAAGTCCACGTACTAATTTAATTTCAGAAGAAAACAAAGTATCGATATCAGGCGGTATCCACCCGCTCGCCGACAAGTGTGGTGCACAGTGGCGGCTGCCATCAGACTGTGACCCGAGTGGTAAGACCAACGTCACCTGTGATTACATCGCCACCTGGGAGTACTTGGGACAGAAGAGAGGAAAGGATTCCGTCCGATTTACTATTACAACTAAACAGAGCAAACACTGGACCGGGATTGGCTTCAGTGATAACAAGAAGATGGTGAGTGATTCGTTATT
Source organism: Euproctis similis (assembly GCA_905147225.2). Classification (NCBI taxonomy): domain Eukaryota; kingdom Metazoa; phylum Arthropoda; class Insecta; order Lepidoptera; family Erebidae; genus Euproctis; species Euproctis similis. Next base: position 24,009,066 of record LR990106.1, read on the forward strand.
TATCAAAGGAATTTCAAATATTTAATTTGTGATTTTCTTTAAATTAGGTTGATACTATTAAAAATATATATCGCCTAGTACTAATAATTGAGGTCTTTTAAAGATTTCGTTAACTCAAGCCTGGAGCTAAATCTATTGTGTAAATAAAAATTTACAATCATCATCAGGCGTGTCATGGACACCTGCAACTGGACACCTGGGATAATCTTGCTGTTGCGTTGCCGGCCTTACAAATGGGGTGGGGATCTAAAGTGGGATGGAATTTTCATTTTCTCATTCTCAGAGGTCACGGTATTTCACCGGTTGAATTGCGAGGCTCCACCGCAGTTGGGAGTGGTGGAGTTACTAGTTAAATTCTAATATTCTTTGTAATATTTCCAGTCTCAATCGGACGCCATTATTGGTTGGATGGACCCGCGGACCAATCGTCCGCTTATAATGGACACATGGGTGTCGGGCTACTCCGCACCACGCACGGACCCCCGACAGGACCTGAGCAAGGAGGGGGGTAGTCTGGTGGACGGTATCACCACACTCACTTTTGTTAGGAAACGCGACACTGGTGATCAAAAGGTGTGTCAAATATAAATCATTAGCAATGACTCCTTATATGACTTTTTTAAAACCGATCTAATTGTTTTTGAAGATTACCTGGAACAAAGAGACAGATAAAAAAGATTAGAATATTTTCTTAAATTTACATTCCAGCTATTAGCATTGTTGTTACAAATTGTATTTATAGTCGTTTGTAATATTTATCGTATGTAACACTCTAACTTCTAAACTGTTAAGTAGCTAAACGATATGTACTCATAGTCACATGACAGCATTTTTTTCATTCGCAGGATCTGGCCTTCACTGACTCCCAATGTCTATACATGATGTTCATAACCCAAGGTGGCAGTTTCGACCCAATGAACAAACGCACAAGCAAGCACATGACCACGCCCATAGTGACTGACGAGAGAGTCTGCATCAGACCATGCGGCCCAGGTATACTCCACACGACTTGCGAATCAATTTAATATCTAAGTTTGTTCTTATGTTTGGCGGCAGTACGCAAATATACTTAAATAATAGTTTTCCCTTTCTAATAATATGATTAACAATAAAAATAATATATTAGACAATATTTATGGTAAAGAGTTGTTGTTGACAGAGCCTCCAGAAGAAGAGTCTACGACAGAGCCTGTGCTTCCTGGCCAGACCTCATACACGATGCTGATCCGCATCACGGGCCTGGCGGACAGCTTCAGGCCGCCGGCGGCCGGCACCAAGGAGTACGAGGAGCTCAGCCAGCAGGTGACCAGCAGCCTGGCCTCGCAGCTGTCCAAGACCAAGGGATACCACGGACTCGTCGTCAACGGGTTCATGCAGTGAGTCAGCACTTAATATCATAAAGCCTATCCTAAATAGTGTCACCCTGGCTAGATAATGTATTTCTATTTTCATCACCAGATTCTGTCTTTGGAGAGAAAAAAAACCTGTAAAAAATCGTAATCAAGTTAACAGGCGAATTAAAAAGATGACAGCAAATTAGACAATACACCATGTATAAAATAAATTCAGCAATTTATTATGTTTTTGATATAAAACTTTAAAAATTAAATGTTCTACAGGAACGAAACTAAAGCTATAATTTGTGAGCTGACTCTCAAGTCGATAGAGTCCAATACGATTCCTGACTCCACGGGACAAGTTTTGGATTCATCGCAAGGCAATTCCACTGAACAAGAGGAGGCCGAGGAGCAGCGATGGAGGAGAGTTGTAAGAGACACCCTGGCTCAGGGCAAGGTCGGGAACCTTATGGTAGACCCCGAGTTTTTGGTGTTAGAACCACAGAAATGTGAGTCTTTTTTTGTATCATCATATATTGCTAGTATCACGGCTGAAATATCTGAACAGTTATAATGTTTAGGTGCAAGTCTAATATGGATTATAGGTGTGGTGACAGTATCAAATAATCTAAGATTTTTGATTGTAAGAGAAAATATGCATAAAAAGATTTAAAATATTAATTTATTTAAATTAAAAAGTTCTGATTAATAAGGTATTCAACAAAATGTAAGGTTTAAATGTAGTAATCCGCCATTTTGGTTAAAATGTCAATCAAATCATGTGACGTCACAATTCTGCGTTTTAATTATAGTACTTTGTTTCTATTTGTATATTTAACTCATATAATTCTTTACAAATGCCGTGACATCAAATCGCGCTTTTAAAAACATAACATAACTTCGCGCCTTTTGTTACCCGAAGGTGTAGGCAGCGGCTGTTAAGCCTCGTCTCGCCGTTATGTTTACGTCCCGAATGAAATAGGTGGCGAACCCATTGCCATGCCGGGCACAAAGTTTTTCAGTCATCGATATTTATCACACATAACTTCCGAAAATAATTTCGAAAAGTCATTGGTGTGAGCCAGTGTCTGGAATCGACCCCGGACCTGGATGAGAAGCCGTGTGCTTGACCACTGCGCCATCGAGACTAATATAAATGTAGATAAATAATGCATTGTTTTTGTGAGAAAATTATTACATTCAGAGTCTATCGATTACATTCAGAGTGTATCGATTACGAACAAACAAACCACAGAAATATATCAAGATAGAACGGTGAATAGGCGTGGCAAGCGTGCCAAAACCATGCACTATATTGCATGCTTTTCGAAACTAGCTCTCATTAGGCAACGAGCGTTCCTGCCATGCGTTCAGGACGTAAAAAAATAGATAAAACGTCACATATATGCCTTATTGTGCTGTGGCAAATTGTAAAAACAAAAGTAGTGAAGCAAATATGAAAAAAGGAAATATTTCGTATGATCAGTAAGTATAGAAAATCAGTAGAAAGTATTTTTTTGACATTATAAATTATTGTTTTACTTTTACTATGTTCAATAATTACGATCACAAGTTGTATGTTTTTTCGTTATGATAAATATCCATTGCTGTCCGCATTCAACGCTCGTATACAAAAACATTGCGCGCATAAATTATACGCGTAATGTACGTCGAATCGAACGAAATACACAATACACCTGCCAGTTGATAGCTGTGTCTGTTAATCGCTGTGATAGGTCTTCGAATGTTAGAGATGGACACTCCATGTATCATTGAGTCTTAGGACTTATCGATAAATTAATTCAATAATAATTCGAGTATCAGCTCATGTCTTGCTTTGTCCCTACTTTATTCTAACACCACAAATTTCAACCAAAGTGCTTCGTAATTACATTGGCAGCAGCTTATTTGACAGTATAAGTTTTCACCAATTTGACCAATCGCCGATAGAAAATCATCTCGTTCTTCTCAAACGGGCAGTAACCGAGGTATATGTCGATGTTCGGCTTCGTTATTTAATCAGGACTGTGAGGCCATCCCTTACAAAAAGGCAAATATTTAATAAATATGTATAGTTTCAAGGACAGTAAAATATTTATAATTAAATTTTATATGCTGTTGGAAAATATGTTTTAGGTATTAATATGCCGGATTAAAGTATTTAACATGTTTTTTCTTTCTATGATTATCGTTACACAAAATCAATAAAGTTGGTACGATATAAAAATAATAAATTTAACACACGTTGCAGATATTAACATCGATAATCTAATGAGTGTGTCTCCTAACTAGTCGCCCCGCTCACAGTGAAAATGACGTCACGCTGTGGGCGGGGTTTTTCAAAAACCACGCTCGAACACACTCGACACGCTCGAAATGTATGGAAATATGACATCGCGGCCGTTCTATCTTGATCTATTTCTGTGAAACAAACCTTAAAATTGTAATTACCAGTACTTATCTACATTTCTAGTAACATATGCAGATTATATATCGGTCGAATCAGAACTATATACCAAGTAATACCTAGTATTAAAGTATATTTTATGTAGTATTTTTTAACACGACGAGAGTGTAAGAAATAGACAGACAGATATATATAGAGTGTTGTTTAATGATCCGTGTGGAGTAACGTGTTGTCGGTCCGTTTTCAGCTGGCAGCTCTGGCGGGGCCGAGTCCGAGGCTGGCGGCGGTAATGCCCGGGCCTTCTTCGGCCTCTCGCTCACCAAGCTGAGCGTGGTGGGCGCGTGCGTGGGCGCGCTGGTGCTGCTGGCGGCGCTGCAGGCCGCGTGCTCGCTGCGCCGCGCCCGGCTCCAGCCCGCGGCTACCAAGGTACTGCTGTACCCGATACTTTCTATATCAGGTACTTTGTACACCCGGTACTCTATATACCCGGTACTCTATATACCCGGTACTTTGTATAACCGGTCCTCTGTATACCAGGTACTTTGTTAAACCGGTACTTTGTGTACCCGGTACTTTCTATACCTGGTACTTCGTGTACCCGGTACTTTGTGTATACGCATTTAAACTATGATTTCATTTTGTCACAATTAAACTATTGTATAAATAATAAATACAACAATAAGTACGAATTATGATACAGGATCAGTTGATACCGAACTCGGCGTGGAAGGATTATTCCGCCTCGAACACCAATTACGGTTTCGAGCCGTTCGAGAACGAGGACAAGTACAACAGCACGGCCAGCACCGCGCCCCTCCGCCACCGCGCCACCCCCCTGCGCCCCACCGACCCGCCCCCGCCGCGCCCCGCCGCCGCCCCCGCGCCCGCCGCCCGCCCCGGCAGCGGGAAAAACACGCCCAAGGTTCAAGTTCATTTCTCATCCTCATTCCCAATCTTGTACAGAGACAAATACACGATACCTGTGACACACTTCTATCAATCATTGATTCTCATTACATAAACTTACATAAAAAAATTTCAGTATGTTAAACCATTATTGGAACTAAAAACTTCTGAACCCCATTTCTGAATTATAAACCGATTGACATTTATTACATTACATTATTTTCATAAATAATTTATTTTCTAGATAAGCGTGTCAAACGGATCACATGAAGGATATGGTGCCCACGGGGCCAACGGCTCCCACGCGAACGGTCGCCTGACTCCCAAGCACCAGAACAACGCGCAGTACTACCGCGACACGAGGTCCCTGCAGAGGCCCAGCCAGGCACACTCGCCGGCGCAGTATGGGTGAGAATCCAATTATTGGAGAGTAATATAACTCGTCAATGGGACAGTTAAACCACCATGGTGTTCACTAGATCCCATGGGGCGACTCATGTAGTTCAAACACATTAGTGTTTACTACATGGGATTGTTGAACATTTTACATGTACTGAGTGTATAAATAATAATTCGTTCTTTTAGAGGCAGATTTGTAAAATGAAAAAAAATATTTTTAAGTTATTTTTTAAAGTTAAAATCAGTTTCCAAAAAACAAATTTCAAAGGGCAAAATAAAGACAACAGCCTGTATTTTAGCAAACCAAACAAGTCATATTTCATTAATTCAAATAGATATTGTATGATAAATTAAACTTTACTTGTATACTTTTTAAGTTTCCTTTTGATTGACTAGCGAATATTTGCTGAGGGTAGCCTTATTAAGGGTAATGTACTGATTTTGTAAATGTTTCCAATTTCGCCCTACTTTGTATGTGACCGTGTGGCCTAATGGATAAGGCGTCGGACTTCGGATCCGAAGATTGCAGGTTCGAGTCCTGTCACGGTCGTTCCTTTTTGACATTTTTAAAATGGATTTTGTCGTTGATAATGTCTGTTTTAAATGGTAACGGTTGCTCGTGTACGTATAGTTATTAATTATCAGGTTATTGATTTTATTTTAATGTAGACATTGCCTTCACGAATAGTTTAATCCAGATACTGACTGACTTTATTTTAAATAATCCGACTGGTAAAGTTGCGGGTTCATGTCCCGTTTCGATATTGTTTAGCTCTATTTTTCACATATTTTTAATTTATTGCAAACATTCCGGTATTTGTTTTGAGTTTTCTGAAATATCTGTCTTTTCAGATTGCCGAGTACTACAGAGAACTTATTGTCCCAATTTAAACCTAACCGGAATTCTAATATGTGTGTTGCAGTTACTCTGGGCGTCCAGAACGGTCTACGTACTCGCTACCCCGCGGCAGTCGACAGGAGTCAGGTCTCTCAGCTCAACCTGACTTCTACTTCATGCCGTCACAGAGGAAATACGAAGGTGAAGTTGTCAGGGTATATGTAAATAATAGAGATAATGAATTGTAGGGAACACACGGGAATAATTAGGACGCACTCGGGAATACGGGTAGGAGGCACTATGAAAGCCATATGCTTTTGTAAATAATAAGGGATACTTGCTGTTGAGTTTATGTACCTTTAGAAAACTACACTGTTATATAAATAAAATATCACAAATACTATCAATAATAATAAGTCAGTTTTATCTGCTTGGAAGTTTTTTGTTAACTATGAAGCTAGCATATTGCATGCTGTTACTGTTAGAAGTTTCACCCGTGTGTAAGTTAAACTTGAGTAGTACAATAAATAAATCACAAATTATTTAATAATTTATGTAACTAGTACACTAACCGCTGTAAAATTAGTGCCAGTATTTAGTTACTAATTATTATTATACAAAGCTTATATAAATATATTACATTTAATAAACAAATTTGGTTTATTATTTCATTGTATATATTTTTATCTGGTGAAGGACCTTTTCACGAATTCATGCTTAAGAATCTATGGAATGTAGATTGCTATAAAAGATAGATTGGATTTACACATTTTGTACATTCTGTATAAGCACACCAGTTAATATGTGAACATACTATTATATTATATGATATTGATGTTTTACAAACCCCTATATTGTTACTGAAACCACTTCTAAAGGGTTTTATTGATTATCTTTTCTTTTATTTACACCAAACCAATATAGAGTCCACTAAACTGAGTTCAGCAATACCGGGATAGCATTTTGTTTTCATAACTGACATTAATTCATAGTTGTTAAGAAAATATCTTGTGAATGAAGATAAATTGATAAAACTTACTTAAAATAAATGGAATGGGTTGGTGACAGAATTAATAATTACCTACAAGTAATGTTTTATAATAATATATTAAATTTAATATAATGTTGCTATTAATGCTTATTTTTACTTACCACTAACGACCTCTAGTGACATTAGATAGACCTGGCGAGCTTTTTGACTTTTATTATCCGAATATTAAAATTATAATATATTTTAGCGTTTATAGAATGTATTGAGATTAATTCATATTAATTCATCATACAAACTTTCGAAGCGTCATTGGTGTGCACACTTGGACTAGAACTCTTGACTTCAGGTTAAGATGTGGGGTGATCCACCTCCAGACCACTCAATCAACCAAGATTTTTTCAATAATAATCTCTCAGTTGGTTTCATTAGATCCGTTTGTTCTTTTACAGATTTCTGATGGAGACCGCAATGAATTCTAATTATTATAGTTACCAATATATCTATTATATATATAAATGCACATATTTATACTATAAGATAATTATAATATATTTATTATATTTTTCCACAGTAAACATTTTTATTTCCAAACCAGATCTAGTCTCATGTCACAGTTTTAAACATATAAGTTATTGTTCAAATATAATAATTATAATATAAATACGTTTTAAAATATCTGCTCAATATTACATATACCTATATAACAAGTAAAGTTCCCTTGCTGAGGTTATATTAAATTGTTTATTTAAAATGATTATTCTACACTAAAAATCTAGACTGCGATCGCCAGACCTACCTCATGTTAATATTTTTCTCTATTTACTTTTCACTATAACAGGTAAGAAGTTTTCGCTATTGTGTACTTTGTGTCGCGGTTGCTTTAACTGGTAACAGGTTTGCTATATAAGTAAATAATTATTAAAAATAGAATTTCTAATATAATATTTGGATGTTTATGGAGGGTTATTATAAGTGAGCCCATTCAATTGTTTGTCTATAGTACTCAACACTAGATGGCGCTGAATTTGATGTGCACGCATTTTGAGCAAATATTTTGAGACTAATTATAAATTATACTCATTTATCTTTTTAACAACAAAAATGTAAATATTATCTATATAAAACAATTCGCTGTAAATTGCACTGTTAGTCTTAGTTAATGTTACAAAATATGTTAGTATAATTATATTTTAGGTTATTGTAACGTTAATATCTTTATAACTAAAGTATGTCCCTACAATAACGTCAATTAGTTGTGTCTATATCTTTTTAATAAAACTTCATAGACATATTTAATTTACATATTATATTTATTTAGGAAAGACAGTGAAAAGTGTTTACTAAATGTATGCGTTAGCTACGAGATAAGTATTTTAATGTTGGACAAACGGCGATGTATTAAATTTGTTAACGTTCTTTAAAGCCAGTACGATTTGTACGATTTGTTACGAATGTGTAACAGCGTCATCTGTATTCTGATGATAGAACCATATAAATTAAATTCAAATGTACCATAGAAAGACATTGGGAAAAAATAATGATTTTCTTTTATATTTGAGTGCTAATTATTTAGTTTTATATTAAATTCTTCACTTGTAAGGTTAGTATTTCAGATATATTTTGTAGGCAATACATAGAGACGATAAGGAGTACCAGCTGTTATAACTTAGTGTTTTGGCGGATGTTAAAACCAGCTCGACATTATACAAGTGTGCAAAATTATATTAAAATCGGTTCACTAGTTGGAGAACAACGTGAGATATTTTTTTATATTTATTAGGATATATTATTTTCTTCTAAAATAAAAAACTAATGGCTTTCTATTGTCTTAGGGTAAAATGCTAGGGAATGTTACTTAGCTCTGCGTACGAATTAGTATTCAATAAAATAACGATATTTGATAGAGTAAACGGCATTTGCAGAAGTAGAAAAAAATATGAGTAATGAGTTCTCTTGTTCAAGTACCTAATGTCATTTTTCTTTCAATTTTAGGTTTATGTAGCATAGATATATTAGCAAAAAATATCGTAAGACAACAAATAACAAATATAAATAAAATAAATTTATATTATAATATATAAATGATCAGTGTATTATAATCGTACCCGTCCGTAGTATTACAATATAGTTTATAAGTATGTGGTACCTAAGATTGTAAATGAATATACAAATATACTATTTTTTAAAAAGTGATTTTTCTTATTGGTATGCCTACATATTCCTCTGGCTTTGCCCTTCTTCCCGGCTATTTTTGTAAATTTATTGTCTCGGTGGTCCAGTGGTCGAGCACACGGCTTCTGATCCAGAGGTCGCGTGTTCGAACCTGACTTTTCGAAATTGTTTTCAGAAGTTATGTGCGATAAATATCGATAACGGAAACTTTGTGCCCGGTATGACAATAGGTAAACATAACGGCGAGACGAGGCTTAGCAGCCGCTGCCTCCACCTTCGGGTAACAAAGGCGTGAAGTTCTCTTTTTATAATGTTACCTGTTTAACAACAGTAAGATTGGTGCTTACCTTAGCAGTTTTTACCCGTGGCTTCGTTCATTAATTGTTATGGATGGGTTATATAATATAATGGGTATAATTATAATTACCCCGTCCTTACCATCCTTTTACCGTGGAAGTAGAACGTGTGCAAGTAGGAAAAAAACGACCTTTTTATTGAGGTATTTATTTTTAATTTTTCAATTAATATTCAAGTTTGTAACCAGAATCATAGGAATTGGTTCTCTATATGGTTCTGCAGTGCATTATCTTCCCTTATCCTTTTCACCACTAAAATAATTACAAATTGGACCTTACTCCTCCCAGAGGTTTCGATTTTATTTTAAGGATTTCCTGAAAACAATAGTGATTGTATATATTTAAAAAATATCGTCCTAAATTTAACCTGACGAGGACATATGCGTCCCTGTATTACTCTATTCTCTTAGAGAAGAATAATAATCACGCATGCTAAAATATTTTTAATTCTATCAATTAATACCATCAAACCTGTTTAAAAAAGGCAAAATGGGTAGCACCCGAAACCGACGTGAATGCATGACGAGATGTATGACTGTGGATGAGGCGAAAGAGGTATTTAAGGATCATAGCTTGTGGAAAGCCAAAGTCTCTGCCTACCCCTATGGGTATTTTTGTATGTATGTATCAATTAATTTGTCGCCCTCGGTGGTCCAGCACCCGCTTCTGAATCATGAGGTCTCGTGTTCAATACTTGGCTTACAGTAATGATTTTTCGGAAGTTAGCAATATATTTCGCTATCTATAAAATTCAGGACTTTAAAATTTGGACGCTTGATGCATAACTGCTGCTGGCTATCAGAAGCGTTTAGAAGCTCAGTTTGAAAAGTACTTAGTCCTGTGCATTTCATGTTTAAAAAAAATATTTTTAAATACAATTTACAATTTGACTGAAAAAAATGATAAGCTAATATAAAGAAAGGATGTAGAAGCCGAGGAGGGACAAAAAACACTTTCCCTAACTAAATTAATCATGTCCTAGCGGAAGATGACGACAAATAAGAAATTGAAGTGTGTAAGATTCGTGTCTTTTGAGACTGTCTCTGTTAACCCACCTCGCCTGGGACATGGCGTGAAGTTAAGTAAGTAATAATAATATTTGTTTTTATTTTACTTACAATATAAGTTAAATTGCCACCTTTCTTGTTAAAACACTTTTCGGTCACTTTCGCTACCGGTTCGTGTTTGGTTCCTCTCAAGTCAATAAACGTACAATTACTGTTCACGTAATGACAGGACAAGCATTTACGATACATCTGAAATTAATCATTATTAAGTGTGTAGTATATAAATCGTAGAGGCATTTCGCTGCATGAATGGGCTGGCTCCTCCGGTGAAATACGAAAAGCAGAATACAAACGTAAAGTAGCTCATGCCGCGTTTCATCCGGTGAGAGATGTATCTAGATGGAGAGAAACCTATCTTCCTACTACCTAAATCCCACTCTCTCAAAGGTCGGCACCGCCACTGTAACACTGTGTTGCAAGTTTCCACGAGTGGCGCTGATCACTTACCATCAGGTGACCTACCTTGCTAGTTTGCCCCTATATCTCACAGTAAAAAGTTGGCTGTTTCTAGTTGTTGGTAACCAATTATTTGATGTAACTACTTTGAAAAATTATTTTTCAATTAGCTAGCAATATTACGTATCTTTATGCAATCAGCGATTATGTATGACCACCCATTCTGACCTTAGTAACATTGGATCTGGATCCATGCACGACCATGGGGCTGAAGAAGACGGTATCACCAGGCTCCATTTCCAAGTGCACCCGCTTTTCTTCAGGAGCTACGGCGTTCTGCTCTGTTATACAGAAAAATATGTTCTCTCCGTCCTGTAATAATACATACCTAATAAAACAAATCCCTTAATCTTGACTTACATACTGTTTGTTAATTTCTTCGTTATTAATACCGATTCACTGAATTAAATTTCAAAGCTGTACTTACGCGTAAGCTGCATGTACTTACTAGTGTATGGTCATACAGTTTTCCCGGTTTGTGAGATCCAGGTACCATGTAAAGGCACCCATTATCTTTGTACACAGGATCTATTGCTGTCCAGGAGGCAACGATCTTGTCTGCAGGACGATGGGGAAAATACAGCATGTCCTGAATCACATAAAATAAATAAAGATGTCGCTATAAATTTGTAGATCTTATAATAAAAATATTATATTATCATAATATTATATGATTGAGTAACTTCTCGACGTGCTCTTCTCAGTCCATGTCTTCTTACAGACTTAGTTACTGACTCTCCCTTTTAACTTCTTCTTTGAGCTTTAAAGACCGACGAGCGTGTGTAGTCGCGTTTTAAAGCCCCACAGGAAAATGTCACATTCCAGCAATACAGGTTTACATAATTATTTCTTAGATTTTCGCGAATCACATTCATAACATTAAAACAACTTTTTATGGTTTCCGACGTTTCGAAAACCTTTTTGTTCATTACTCGTGAAATAGATCTCTGTAAAGAGATCGAAACGTCGGGAAATAAATCGAAAATAAGTTCTAAATAAACGCGAAATAATCCATAAAAAGTTGTTTCAAGTTTAGGGTAAAAGAGGGTAATGGGGGTCACTTAAGCATGAACTCGAATAAAATTTTAATTAAAAAGAAAGTATTTATTGCAACATTCTTTAAATATAAGTTACTTATTGAACTATTATTAGAGATCAATTTCAGTCCCTTTAACAATCAACTTTGGAAATTATAAAAGTTAAAAATAAAACAGATTTGACTCCCATTACACCAACATAGGGGTAATGGTGATCACCGATTGCCCCTAGGCAATCGGAGTCAAATAAAATCTAGCATACATCGCAAACGAAAGCTTCTGCTGATTCCCATCCAGTGCACTCCGCATGAGCCCACAGCCCACACGAGATACACCTGCACCCCATCTCATTGTTTCTTCCAAATTCGTCGCATACTAGGCGTCTGTTTCCAACATCTTCTGCATCATCACTCTCATCGTCCTGGGATACGTCGTCAGTTCGCTAAAACTTGGGGCTTTGCCTTTTCAGGACCCTTCTTCTGTACTTTGGTCTTTCTTCCTTCGCCTGTCTCTTCTTCTTGCCTTTCCATGTTTTCTCTTTTGTTTTACCTCCTTTATTCTTCATTGTAATCACTTGCGGGTAATGGGAGACACCTGACTCTCATTACCCACAACTGCACTAGTGAGCAATAAATAAAAATAAAAAAAAATCTTTGACGCACTGATACAATCTGAACTGCACATCGCGATTTGGAACGTCTAATTCGGTAAGTGTAAATGTTATAATCGTATACTGCAAGATATTTGGCACATATCTTCTAATTTGCATTAACGTAAAATTACATCAATGGAGCACAAAAACAAAACACAGTTGTTTCTCAATGGCGCATGAGTTGACTAGCGCGAGCCCTTCATGGCTGTGGACCTGGAATGGGGTCTGAGGACGCTGTTTACACGTCGGTCTCATGTAGTGTTTCGTGTTTGTGAGGGTGACTCCCATTACCCTACTCTCCCCTACTTAATTGCGGAAAGTATTCTTTTACTTTTTACGGCTTTTTCCTTTCATACTGTATTACTGTACTGTCATCATCATCATCATCAGCCTATTGCAGTCCACTGCTGGACATAGGCCTCTCCCAATGTGCGCCACAACATCCGATTCTCTGCCTTCTGCATCCAGTTTTTTCCAGCAGCTTTTCTGAGGTCGTCTGACCATCGGGCTGGTGGGCGTCCTACGCTACGTTTACCAAGACGCGGTCTCCACTCTATGATCTTCTTACTCCATCTACCGTCGGTCCTTCGGCGGATATGACCAGCCCATTGCCACTTCAGAGAGCTTATTCTACGGGCTATGTCGGTTACTTTAAATTTGTGGACTAGCCCCACCGTGAGTGTCCACGTTTCGGCACCGTAGGTCATCACCGGTAAGACGCACTGGTCAAAGACTTTGGTCTTCAGACATTGCAGTATAGGCGAGCTGAAGACTCGACACAGTTTGCCGAATGCAGCCCAACCCAGCTGAATCCTCTTTTCGGCCTCCTTCTCGAAGTTTCGTCTACCTAACTGGATAGTTTGGCCTAGGTAGACGTATTTGTTTACGACTTCAAGAACTGACCCTTCGACGCTTATCGGTCCGGGCACGACATGTTCATTGAACCTGACCTTGGTCTTGTCCAAGTTCATGCCCAAACCGACACGCCGGGAGGACTCGTCTAGGCTGCGCAGCATTCCGCTTAACTGTACCAGCGACTCTGCCATTACAACGATGTCGTCGACAAACCGAAGATGCGAGATGTACTCACCATTCACGTTGATACCCTGTCCAGTCCAATCCAGTGTCTTGAAAACGTCCTCCAGAGCGTTGGTGAAGAGTTTGTGAGATATAACATCTCGATTCAGCTCGATGGAGTTCGTCACCTGGTCCTGTATCTGGACAGCCATCGTGGCGGTGTCATACAAGCATCTCAGCACCTCGATATAACGCCAGTCAATCCGACATCGCTGCAGTGCATTCAGAACTGCCCAAGTTTCGATGGAGTCGAAGGCTTTTTCGTAGTCCACGAATGCCATACATAGCGGCTGATTGTACTCTTCAGTCTTCTGTACAATCTGCCGAACAGTATGGATGTGATCCACGGTACTAAAGCCTTTTCGAAACCCGGCCTATTCCGGAGGCTAGAATTCGTCGAGTCTTGCAGCGAGACGATTCGTGACGACCCTCGAGAACAACTTGTAGATATGGCTCAGGAGTCCATCTCACTCCTGAGCCATGTCTGTAATTCTTCTGTAAGGTCCTTTTTTGAAGAACAGCACCACCGCACTCCCGCTCCAAACCCGTGGTGTTATACCCTGGTCTATGACGGAAAAAGACCTGCTAATTCTTTTAAGACAGGAGTCCGGCCGGATTTTAGAAGCTCCGTAGTAATTCCGTCATCACCCAGTGCCTTGTTGTTCTGGAGTTGCCCGAGAGCCGCACTAAACTCGCTTTCTGTGACATCGGGAATGTCCTCACTATAGTGACGCGTTAGCAGGGCTCTGTGGTCATCATCACTGTGTCCCGGTGGGTTGGACATCCGTGTGGAATAAAGGAGCCCATAAAAAGATTCCATCTCTGCGAGAATCCTCGGGCTTAGAGGTGATGACACGTCCATCCGCAGTTTTCAGCTTCGTCAGATGGGACCTTCCAAGCTGCTGAGCGAACACTTTCGACCCTTTGTTGCGGTCGATCGCGTTCTCGATTGCTCGAGTATTCGATCGACGAAGGTCGCGTCGCCAGGCCCGGATCTAGGGGGGGGGGCAAGCCGGCAAGCCTATGCCCCGGGCGGCAAGTTCAGGGGGCGGCAAAATCCACATTTTACAGACTCGTAAATTACTTAACTCTGGGCCACCGAGACTAATTCTTAAATTACATAACTTTGACGGAATAAATAACAGTACACGTAAAAAAAATACTGACCAATAACGGTCTTTCTTTAGCAATCAGGTTATTAGCAGTAAATTAATCCGGACACATTGAATTTATATCTATTTAACGCAATGGAAGACATTTATCAGCGTCTAAGTGGCACAGGAGGTGGCCTAATAGCAAAACGGTTATAGGATCTTGGCTTATATTTTCTGAGATCAAAAATGCAATTTTCGTGCGTGCGGCAACGCTAATCCTCTGTGCGAAGAATAGACCAGCCCGCTGGTCGCGAGAGGCATCGATAAGTCTCTTTGCAAGATCTATAAAGAGTGCACGAGCACTCGGACCCCATGTCCCAAGAGTCTCAACCCCAAACGGCTCAAAAACATAATCACTTACAAGCTTTCTACATTTATGCCACCTGAGATTTTCTGCTTACACAGCAGCATCTCCGGCCCACCCCTTGTTTTTCTTCACGCGGGGAAATGCTTTATGCACACCCCGCACCTTGGTACGGCAAGGGATAGTGTGGGTCTCCCAAAGCAGTAAACTGCAATCCGATCCTAGGGCTACCCACCACTTAAACCTCGCGGCGGCCTTCCTCTGGCGTTAGGGTGGTCCAGGACAGTGCTTCAGCCCTCTGGGCCACCCTGCCGTCGCCCCCCTCTAACACCAGGGCGGGGTGGCTCCGACCGCGCGCTGTAAAGAGGTGCGCGGCCGGCGGCGCCCCCGACGAACCTCCCTGGCGGCACCGGGGGTCATCCTTCCCGGGCCGCGACTCGGGCGCACTTGCGGGCTGTGCGCCTTCGTTGCCCGTCGGCGGCTTCGATCACTGAGCTCGCCGCCGTCGCCTTTGAGCGGGATCGGCTCTCTCCCGATCCCGCTCGGCGGCCTCCTTCTGGAGCATCACAGCTTCGCACCACAACCCTCCACTCCTCCTCGCCCGCCATCATTGCCGCGATGGACGCCGGTGTGAACAAGTCTCCCGTTGCCCGATCCCGTTGACCAGGACTCGGCGCTCGGCCGCCCAGGCCGGTCAGACCTCCAGCGTGTGCTGGGCCGAGTCCAGGTCGGATGTGCAATGGTGGCATCTCGCCATCTTTTCTTGTTTTATTCGACTCAGATACACACCGAAGCACGCGTGCCCGGTGAGTATCTGAGTCAACCTGTAGGTGACCGTGCCCCATTTACGGAGCGCCCCGTTTGCGTACAGCCCTGTCGGACCAGCCTACACACTTCGTGTCCCCGCGCGTCCGGGACCCCCCCTCCCCGGCTGAAGATGAAATGAAATGAAATTTATTGGCACTTTACAATTACAATTGTTTCTTAACAATGTCATAATTATTTTTTCCTATAATTATAAACAATTATTTAAATGGAGACTAACTCTCCAAACTAGGCCAAAGGCCTGTATTATGGGAGTCAGCTACTCTTGATAAAACACTTAATAACTTGGTGTGCCGTCACGTACCTATGGGCTTGATTACCCAACATGTGTGTGTGTGTGTGTGTGTGTGTGTGTGTGTGTGTGTGTGTGTGTGTGTGTGTGTGTGTGTGTGTGTGTGTGTGTGTGTGTGTGTGTGTGTGTGTGTGTGTGTGTGTGTGTGTGTGTGTGTGTGTGTGTGTGTGTGTGTGTGTGTGTGTGTGTGTGTGTGTGTGTGTGTGAGTGTGTGTGTGTGTGTGTGAGTGTGTGTGTGTGTGTGTGTGTGTGTGTGTGTGTGTGTGTGTGTGTGTGTGTGTGTGTGTGTGCGTGCGTGCGTGCGTGCGTGCGTGCGTGCGTGCGTGCGTGCGTGCGTGCGTGCGTGCGTGCGTGCGTGCGTGCGTGCGTGCGTGCGTGCGTGCGTGCGTGCGTGCGTGCGTGCGTGCGTGCGTGCGTGCGTGCGTGCGTGCGTGCGTGCGTGCGTGCGTGCGTGCGTGCGTGCGTGCGTGCGTGCGTGCGTGCGTGCGTGCGTGCGTGCGTGCGTGCGTGTGTGTGTGGTGTGTGTCCAGTGCGGTGTTGGTATTTTGTTAATTTTTAGTAGCCACTCTGTGACTGCTTTCTTGAGCTGATATTTATTTGAGATCGTGCGCTGCTGCGTACATCTTGGCCAGTATGATGAAGGGGGGAGGGGGGGAACGCGCAAGGACCGTCGCCTCGTATGAGATGGTACGGTAGCTCCGTACGATCCGGATGGCCATGATCCGCTCCAGGCTCCTCAGCAGAGCCCTACAGCGGGAGGTCCCCGAAAGGTCTCGCGACCAAACGGGGGCCCCGTACAAGGCCACGGACCGCACGACGCCACCGTAGAGGCGGCGAACTCCCCTATCGTGCTTGAAAGGTGTGATAGCGCAAGGCTATCGACGCAAGTAGCGTCCCACACCAAAGGTCTACCCATCTTCCTAGACAAAAGAGACATCCCGTCCGGTCTTTTGACATCATCACGCACAAAACTAGAAGCCATTCTAGAGGCTGGTACACCGGCGGTGACAAAAGCACGACAGATAATGTCTTTGATATTGGCGTGACGGGAAATTCGGAGAAATGCGCATGAGAGGCCTTGATGTCCTTTACTGTCCTGTCCTTTATAACCTCTCCGAAGCAACATAAGTGCGACGAAACACCTAAGGGAGCACCTAAACGAAGGCACGTTGCGATACGGAAAGTCGTATTATCTATTACTGTGCTTAAATTGGGCGATGGCAGTCATCATCATTAGCCTTTTGAGGTCCACTATTGGACGTAGGGATCCCCATAGAGCAAAACAACTGCTGGTCTTGTGCAACATGCATCCATTGGCTTCCCGCGGATTTTACAAGGTCGTCCGTCCACCTAGTGGGGGTCGACCAGTTTGTCGTCGCCACACGAGAACCTTTCTACCCCAGCAGTACTGGGTTCATCGAGTGATGTGGCCTGCCTATCTTCATTTCAGCATGCTAACCTTACGGGGTATGTCGGTCACGGCCAGATTTCGTTCGTATCTGCGTATTGCGGATTTTATCTCTCAGAGAGATTCCTAGCATAGCCCGTCCCATAGCACGCTGAGCAACCTTGAGCATCGTCATGAGGCCAACACTCAGAGATCACATCTTTCGATGGCAGTGCCTTACGCCAAACATGGCACTCCCATTCTTGAAGAATGAATTCATTAAGAAAAGCCCTTCAGACTCCAGGAAGTTCGCCAGCATCTGGCCCCTGTGATTTCGGCACCCCAAGCCATATGAACCGATTTTCGTTTCGCCGCGTTCTTGTACTCCCACTTTGGCATTAAAGTCCCCCATAACAACGTTGTAGTGAGCCTTGGCGGTACCATGTATTGCTTTTGCAATATCCTCGTACACCGCCTCGGCTATCTCGTCAGAGTATGTCGAGGTCGGCGCATATACCTATATTACCTTCAGGGTGTACCTGTTGGTGAGTTCAGTACAAGGTACGCTACCCTGGTCGACACACTACTGATCTCCACAACGCTGCTAACGAAGTCCTTGTGAACGAGGAAACCGACACCCCCCTGGGAGTGCTGGTCACCTTCCCGAAAGTAGAATAAGTTGCCTGACTGTAGGGTTATCGTGTCCTCCCCTCTCGCCGGACTTCAGATAGTCCTAGAATATGCCAGTTCAAGCAACCCAGCTCTACCTCGAGTTCGGTGAGGTGTTGGTCCAGCCGAAGACTGCGTCCATTATAAGTGGCCACGAGTAGTTGTTTTTGGCAGCCTGCCGTAACCCGGAGATTCTTCGCACCCCCTGTCCCACCGTTACCACGATCGCTGCCTTGGCCGAGAATAGCGGGACCACCGGGAACTGGGGGCCGTTGTATTCGTGCTCTTTTTATCGGGAGGTTTATGCCCATAGTCTCCACGCTAGGCAAACGGGTTGGAGACCGCAGGGGTAAACCTCTTGTAGATAGGGACGCTGCTGCCCGCCCCCACCAAGAATATTTAGGTTGACCCATATTTTAGAATGGTTATCCCGCCACTTTTCGGTGTTGTGCTGTGTAAGCTTGTCAGCCATAGGTTTATCTTTCGCTCCCGGCTGACTGAGAGCTACTGTACTGAACTCAATTATTATTTCTGAGTCAATGAAAAAAGCAGAGTGCATGCAACTTATATGCGAATCGCAGGATTGATGTCTGGTGTGACGAAAATGGATAAGGAATGAATAGGTATATAAGAGGAGTGGTCCAGAGGGGTTAACCGTATCTTGGACCACACCAACGCCGGAGGAAGGCCGCCGCGAGGTTTTAGTGGGTAACCCTAGGATCGGATTGCAGTTTATTGTTTAGGGAGTTCCACACTACCCCCCGACGTACCCAGGCGCGGGGTATGCATAAAGCATTTCCTCGCGTTACAAAAAAAAGGCATAAAAGAGGAAGCGTGGAAGTAAGCTATCGCGGATAAAATAGAAGTGGTAGATTAAGCATGGATTAGCATTGTGTTACAACTAGCATAGGATGAGGACAAGAGAATGAATGGGTGATAAAAAAGTAATTAACGACAGGTACCTGGTGAGCCTTATGTTCAGCAGTTCCCGGCGGTTTGTTGATGAGCATACCGTTCATAAGAGTGATGTCTTCACCTATCAGTTGGGACACGATGTGCAGCAGACGAGGATCTTCTGAATATGTACTGAATACATCGTCGTACAGAATCTCTTGTATCTAGAAAAACATTTACTGTTTTATTGTTCGTTCATATTGTTTGGTTTTTTATTCTGTTAGTAAGTAACTCATACGTTCTCAAAAGTAAGTAAATTGATTTTTTACAGGAGTAACTTCAGGTGCTTCGTTTTAAATAGAAAGACAGTAGACAGTTGGACTAAAACAATTCAAGCTATTAAATATTTTTTTAATCAGGGTTATCGTAATAGGTACTAATAGTATATATCCAATATTTTTTTGTAGTAAATTTTATTTACTACAAAAAAATATTGGCTAAAAAATATATGGTGCTCAGTACGTAAGGACTACTGTAAAATTCTGATGAAAATATCAAGTATGCCTACAAGAAAGCACTTACTTAAAACCGATACTTGAAATGCTAAATACATTTAATGACCCTCGAGGCAATGTGTAATAATAAGAAATGGAATTTAATGACTAAAAATCTTTTATGTACCATCGGCACCATGACATTTGGTAATGTATCCAGATTTCGATGGGTTACCGATCAATCTTACCTTATTAATATATTCGACTGGCTTGGCGCCGGGTCTGTACAGGGAGCGATCCTTAGCCACCGAGAATAATTCGCTGTCTATTCGACCATTGCATATATCCTCAAAGCGCTGTCTGAAAATGATTTAAAATACTATGCATCGATGAACAACCCTTGATAATAACTTGGCGCTCCGTTCTTTCTGCCTACCCCGCAAGAAATTTGGCGTGAATGTATGTTTGTATTAATTTATTACAAGATTTCGTATGTATTAATTGATGACTGAATAAATTGACATTGAGCTCTTTACCTTTGTCAATGGACCAGTAAGTCAAGGTAAACCTGCCTACGTATTGTACCTACTTACATCTGGCTTTGCAGTTAATATGAAGAAAGATCTGGATAATTTTAAGAAGGTTGTACTTAAATAACCTTTCACTCACCTGTAAGCATTCAATGCAGGCTCTGGAAACAATTTCCTGATGACCAGATATCCATTGTCCAGGTAGAACTGCTTCCTTTCTACGGACAGCGGGTACTTGTTTGCCGATGAATCAGACACCCTGGATCAAATTTAAAGATGACTGTCACCGTTTAATTAAAGGAATCTTCGTGCATTATCGATGGCAAAGTCTTCATGGATATTCTTTAATTATGTACATAAGTTGTTACAAATTTATGGAAAATCTACAACACAAAAATCAACTAATGAACACATTTTGCGTCCCAAATTTATTTAAAATGTATAGGTGTTTTTACAGTGGTAGAGCCACGCAGTTCACTGTATGAATGGGCCGGCTCGACGGGTGATACTATACCACGACCTCTCAGAATATCGACGTAAAGTGGTGTTTCGCTCCGTGAGAGACAGAGGCCCAACTTCTTTCCTTTCCCATCCCACTTCCGACCCCTTCCATATCCCAATGTGAGGGCTGGCAACGCAGCTGTAATACTATTTGTGTTCAGGTGTGCATGGGCGGCGATTTTTGCTCGCCATCAGATGACATGCCTGTTTGTTTGTCTCCCAATACCATAAAAAACGGTAAAGTCGGTTCTCTTCGAGTTATAGTATTAAGGATGGCACAGGGAAATATTTTAAAAGTACATTTTACAATTTGATAATGAATTTATTGAAACAAAAACTAAACTTACTTTCATAATAGTTGAATGTTAGACGGGCAGGTGCATTCCTAAGGTATTGCAACAAGTTTATAAAAGGACTCAATAACTTAGATGTGATTAAACGAGCTATAAAAGTATTAAACAGAGAACTGAAATGATATTCAGATAGTGCGTTATATGTATTGGTTTGATATTATTAAGCTCGCGCCGTTACTACCCGAAGGTGTGAGCAGCGGCAATAATGCCTACCTACTTCTACTACTACTTCTACACAGAACAAAAGGAAATATGTTGAGTATCTCTATAAATTATTATTATAATTTGATTTAGTGCATAGTACTGATAATAAAGTAAAAAAAAGACTCCCCTGAGTTTCTTGCCAATTCTTCTCAGCGCGTGAGTAATCGAATTGTCTGATTGTAAATATTGTCCTTCATAAGTGTCTTTAATTGACCTAAATTTAATAAATGAGATTTTGATTTTTTGTATATTTCCTTTTTTAAACATAAAACATAAAATAACTTCACATTTTTTTTATATCCGTAGGCGTAAGCAGCGGCTGTTAAGCCTCGACTCGTCGAATCGTTGTGTTAAGTCCCAAATGGACTAGGTAGGTGGCGAACCCACCGGGCACAAAGTTGTTAGTCATTGATAAAACAGAAAGTAATTCGGAGAAAACATTTTTGTGAGCCCGGATTCGATACCACGAGCTGTGAATTAAAAGCGGGAAGCTCTTCCACTGGACCACTGTAACTACTCTTGACCTCTAGAAAAAGGGAAGAGTTATAAATTACAGTTTACAAAATTTCTAATGATCCCCAAATAAGTTCACGGCAACAAAAATAAATTCAATAAATGAAAAAACAAAATTTCATTGGAACAATATAAATTAATGAGTAAGTAACTAATTGTCGTTATTGATTAATATTTGCGTATTTTTTACAAAAATTTCTTGTATTCATTTTGTCAGTGATGCTGTACAGCGAGATAAAGATCAAACGCAAAAATATAATTACCATTTTGGAAGAATATTGCAGCTCCTGTACGCCATTATAGTCACATTTAAAATAGTTATCAGTAATTGTATTTATTGGTCTGATTTTATCTATCTTAGATGCGTGTTGCAAATAATACCGTCGGCTTTGTAAAGCAACTGCAGCGGTCATCAAGACGTCAACACGGCCTCTACACCAAGTTTACCTCAACTATTAAATATTCAGAGAATTCTAGAGAACTGTATAACTAAACAATTCTCGTAGGACCTTTTATCTGTGGCTGATCTGGCTATCTCAGCTGTAATAAATATTTCGTTCAAAATGCACATAGCACTCCAATTCTGCCTACCCCAGCGCAACACAGTGACACCAAACTTTAAGGGGGGATAAATATAGCGCAAAAATCAAAGATGTAGGTAGCAAGGTCGAAAACAGAAATCCACTGGTAGAGTAGAATTACAGTGGTAGAGTCAAGCAGTTTGCTGCATGAATGGATCCAGCTCGACCGGTGAAATACCGGTGAAATGTCTCAGAAGATCGACGTAAAGTGGCTCATGCCGCGTTTCGTTCGGCAAGAGAGCAACCCGGAGGCCCACCTCCTTTCCCCATCCTTTATTATATCCTTAAGGTCGGGAACGCAACTGTAACACTATATGTGTTGTAGGTGTCCATGGGCGCCGCTGGTCACTTACCATCAGGTGACACGCCTGCTCGTTTGGCCTCCTTTCCCCCATCCCATAGAATTGTTTTTTGCTCCCAGGTATTAAATAGGCAGTTTTGATTATAAGGGAAGGGATGGTAAAAATCTTGGTCACCGATTACATTAGGGACGTCAAAGGCAGCTGCCAACACCTTCAGTTATTAAGGGCGTAAAGGTATATCAGATTGGTAAGATTACAAGCTACGGAACCTGCTAATATTCACTAAGAACTGCTCATAACCGGTTTAATAATATTCACTAAGAACTGCTCTTAACCGGTTTAATTTATAAGTAATAATTAAGCAAGTAGGTTTATGTATAAATTTCTCGTTGTAGTCACTTACATAGTTTTTATAAAAAATACGTAAATACGTTTGTTAATGGAAATAATAAATAATTCATTAAATACAATATGTAGATGTTTATTGAAATAACAAGATTTGCAAATAATACTATCTCTCAATGTGGAATTAATTTCCCACACAAATATTTAAAACATTTTTATATTTGTATGAGTGGGAAATTCATGAAACTTAATAACATTTGTTGTTATAATTTCATTTCGTAATAAATTGACACCCCTTATTACCGAAGATACAGGTAGGGAGTCACCTGTTATCCTCGAAAGAAATACCTATTTTAATCTATAAATTGTCATCTATAATTAATAAATTAATAAAAATATTTTAAATAATAATATACGTACTAATACTTACTGCTGGGTAAAGCCCAGCAGTTCGCTGCATGTTTGGGCCGGCTCGACTGGTGAAATACCACGACGTCTCGGAAGATCGAAAGTGGCTCATGTCGCGTTTGGTTCGGTGAGAGAGGTATCCGGAGGCCCAACTCCACCTCCCTTTCCCACCCTACTCCCTTAAAGGTCGGCAACGCAATACTATATGTGTTGCAGGTGTCCATGGTCGGCGCTGGTCACTTACCATCAAGTGACACGCAGGCTTGTTTGCTAGGGTGGAGCGATTATGTATGAAGAAAAAAAAACTTTTTTTTTTGGTAACTGCATAGCGATAAAAAGTTGTCTTTGGGTGAGATAATCAAACATACCAAATCTTGTTAATCTATATCAATGCTTTGAGGTGCCCCAACACAATTGAAAATCGGTAAATATAACTTTTTTTTACATTTCTGTCAAATTGTTCTATGAATGTAATTTTCTGAATTCTAGGGCTATAATTAAATTAATATAATAATAATTACTTGTAAGCACGAAAACTAAAAGACCCGTTACTTATTAAGATAGATTAATTTATTAAATGAAATACAAAAAAAATTAATTTTACTTTTTTTAATTTAATTTTATTAAATTTTTTCTCACGTGACATGCCCTCAGTACTCACTTCCTGGCTCTGATAAAATCACATAATGGTCTTCTGTAACTCTCTTTCTGTAAAATTTACCTTCTAAAAGCTGACCAAAGTTTTGTCCTTTCTACTATCAAAATAAAAAAAAACCACTCATGCTTTTGCATTTTGTAAAGCTGATCTGACTTAAGATCTTTCGCGGCGCAAATTAGATTGATCAATGATACTCCTGCTATCGTTTGTAGAAATGATTCCAACATCTATTAGGACAGAAGAAGCTATAATTGCAGCGGCTCGGTCAGAAACTCCATACGATCGCATGCAAGAGCTAACGATGGCAAACTTAATCTCCTCTTTTTTTTTGCTGGCGCTAATGGTTTTTTTTACTAGACTAAAAGCTTCGCCATTGCTGGAACTAGCACTGGTAGTTTCAATGGCCAACGTCACTGGATAAAAAACGCGAACAACACAGTTTCTCGGGATCTGTTATGTCTCTGTTACGCAAGGAACTCTTTTTTTTCCTATTTTTTCTTACTTTTTATAGTTGCAGCTAGATCTACACCCCCTATTATCATTGTTTTCTTGTTATTTTTTGATCAAGTAGAAAATGTATTTCTTCTTTCGGAACGCGACTGTTATTCGAACAATAACAATTTGACATAAGTTGGCATTTGCATTTGTAAATATCAAACAACCTATGTGACTGAGCTGTAAATGAATTTATTTTCTGTTGATAGTTTAAGGTTTCATTAAACTTCTATATTTGTCGTAGTAGGCGCGAATTAGTTGAAGTCTCTTGCGGCTTACTGTTGGCAGCGAAGCTTTTTGCCAAATATCTAATACGTCTTGAGCCACTATTTTGGATATGTTATGGACCGTTGGCTCTTTTGTTGATGCACTATCTTTAATTCATATTTAATGAATAGATAATGTTTCATCATATCATTATAAGTTGGCAATTGAGATACTGATAACTTCTCTGGCAAACCAAACACAGGACAAGACGTCGTTTGTTGAGTTTTGTCTTGAGACATTTTACTGTAAATAACTAAAAATAATAGGTATAAATTCAATTCTAAACGACTTTATTTAACCTAGATTACCTTAATTGACAATATTCAATTATAAATACTACTTACCAGTAGTATTTCTTGATCTCAGCGTTTAAAACCAGAGCGTCTCACAAATAATGTAATCCTCGCACGTAAAGCGATTGTTTAATAATTGGCGTTCAAGCAACGTTTTGGTGAGGGTAGTCAAATGACCTCCCCCGCGTACCCCGCGTACCTCACATCGACAAACACTAATCACATCTAAGGGTTACACTTTTTAGTCATAAGCAAACAAGGCCACGTTCAGAATATATTTTAGCGGAAATAAAACGAATCTTAATTTTGACCAATTTTCGCGAATTTCTCGTATTTTAATGGGGTTGGGGGCACCTCTAAATATTATTAGTGACAAATAAAACTTTGTGTGTATATTTATGAGTTAGAAAAGCAACTTTTTACATGTATTCCAAAATGATAACGATAAAAAAAATTTTTCGCTCCACCCTATTGTTTGCCCTCCTATCTCATAAAAAAAATCTATGAACACCCGAAAAGTTGTCTTTGTTAATTAGGATGCTAATGGTCCGGGAAGTAGCGTGGCATTTTAGATAGTTATTTTACGCCGATAGAGTATGTATACTGTACCTATAACCCTTTTCAACAAATCTCGGTTGAGTAATCATTAGTGTCCAACGGAAGGTCTATTTTTGGCCGAAGCCGAAGCCGATTAATCGGCAATCTCCACAACCTTCGGCCGAAGCCGAAGGTTTATAAACTATAAGTAATTTAGTAATTTTCTTCAATATTATCCACAGCTAAAGAAGAATATCAGCGTGAAGTGGCTAGTGCCGTTTTTCTCTCGGTGATAGAAGTATCCGCACTAAACTAAGTGCAGTCCGGTCCGTCAGTCACCCACTCTTTCGTAACAATTCGTTTAATCCCGACTGTTCTTGGACCTTCGGCTTCGGCCCAGAATAATATTGCAGGGCTATGCCTAGAAATAATTTCCCCTAATAAATAAGAAATGATGTTGCCTTGAATTTAAATCATAGAGTAAAAAAGACAATTTGTATAGAATTTTTCTCCTTTTACTTATAAAGATTTATTTTATTATTTTTTTGTACAACGCATAGTTTCCGATATATGTATCGCCAATTTCAATCGGTACACTCTTGCTTTTAAAAAGAAATATTTCACAACTTTCTCGACACGTCACAACCATACTTGCTTGTACCTAAGCAGCGGACGAACGAAACAGTTATCAGTAATATAAGATCATCATATCAGCCGGCATATTAGGACCTTTCCATTTGCAACTCTACCGTACCGTTTTGTCATGAAAATGACAGATCCCTAGCAATATCATTACATAGTATAAAACAAAGTCACTTTCTGCTGTCTGTCCCCTTATATGCGTATATCTTTAAAACTACGCAACGGATTTTGATGCGGTTTCTTTTAATAGTTAGAGGGTGTAAACGGGGTGGTTTTGATCTATAATTCATGTATAGTGTAGTATAAAGGTTCGGTTTCGGGTGACTGAAAGAAGACGACTGTGTTACTTGAAGTCTGGTTTATTACTCTCCTTATTACTAATGAATACACAGATTATATAGTCTTATTCTAAACATAACTATATCTACTTTAGTAATACACCACAGTAGAAATAAAAAGTGATAATTTTCAAGATTTAGAACTTTAATCGCAAACGCTACCTGAACCCTAAGTGATAGATTAAAACAATGTTCTGCATTATTAAAGACCTCCAGGTCTACAAAAAAGTCCGCGAGGGCATATGTCTATATCTTAGGGATAAACCACAATGATCATTTTTATTCGCTTACTTTTTACGAGATATAATGGCTTATTTACGAAGCGATTTTAAACATTACAGCATTCATTCTCATCCAATTAAGTGTCTTAAATAGACTGTGTATGTAATATATGTATATGTGATTGTGTATGTATCCTGGCCCTTTACAGCATGTAATTTGAACGTATATTTACGAAGATATTAACATAGCGGGACATAGCAGTTGCGTTCCGCGCCAAAACGCGTGCCGATAAATAGCATTTTGATGCGGAACAAAGTTCGCCGGGTCAGCTAGTATTGAATAAATCCCATTTTAGCGACCTATCTCTGAGAGTCTGGCGTGATCCACGGATGATCTCACATGAAGAGCAATACTGTCCCTTAACACCATTATCCCTTTTTCTCTTCTCTCTGCAGTCCAAAGCTCAAACGGTTTATCTTAATTATTTTGACGCGGTCAGGCATTGAGAAATTGTTAGGTATGTTTATATAATTTAAGAGTAAGCCAAAGGAAAAAAAAACACATTTATTAATATAATCTTTATTTGATAGACATTCAACAAAATATGTACAACAGTAAATAGTATCAGTCCCAAAACCTCATTTATATATAAAAAATTGCAGATTTCGGAGAAACTCTAAAATATAAAATATTTATAACAAATTAATTTCTACCCACGCACAAATTGTATACAAATTTCTTTCTCTTCACCAACAAATACATTTAGTCAAAATAAACAGTCTCTGGATATTTTTGTGTATAATTTCATTACATAATACATAAGTGTTATAATACATACACCGCTTCACGCCAAATCCCTTGTGGGGCAGGCAGAGAGAACAGAGCGTCATAATTTTATATTGAAGTAGCTTTTTAGCCGTGAAATAATGTTTTAAATTGGCTTAATAATATTAGCATGTCATGTATAGAATTTATAAATAAATTGATAATTATAGTAATATATTATATAAATCTCAATTGTATTATTTATATTAATATTAGATTTAAGATTTATCACATTCATCAGGTAATATGGAAAAATTGAAGTCATCTGACTTCAATCATGTTTTATTGCAGTACCCCAATTATAACCTAGACTAAACCTAAGACTATCCCTGTAACATTTTATTACCCATAACTTTAGTTATTCCACTATATATAATATAATGTCATTATTAATAAATACTAACACATTTCTAACACAAATTCATTTGTATCATAAATCATTGCGTTGATTGTGTTAGTTGTGAAATGTCCCATTTACAAATTGGATCGAACTCCTTTCACCTGCTTACTCTTCAATCGCCAAAATTCCTGTAAAACAAATATCACTGTCATATATTTTTTTATGGGATAGGAGGGCAAACGAGCAGGTGTGTCACCTGACGGTAAGCAACCGACGCCGCCCATGGACACTAGCAACACATATAGAGTTACTGTTGCGTTGCCGACCTTTTAGGGATAGGGGATAGGGAACAATGGGGAAGGGGGGTGGGCCTCCGACTACGTCTCTCACCGAACGAAACGGGGCATGAGCCACTTTACGTCGATCTTCTGAGAGGTCGTGGTATTTCACCGGTCGAGCCGGCCCATTAATGCAGCGAGCAGCTTGGCTCTACCACTGTATGAATTTGTATATATCTATATGTATGTATACTATTGATAACATTGTGATTAGTGATTAGGCACAAATATATAGATTGTTACTGTCGTGCAGCGGTCAGGAGTTCGATTACTGCCTTGTACATATTGGTAATCCATATTTACAATGTAATATAAACATAATAAAAATAATATAAAGTAAGTAAGTCTTTTTTCTACCCGGTGTAGACAATTAATCTCGACTCGCCAAATAGTATGTTTACGTCCCAAATGCAATAGGTGGCGAACCTATTGCCATACTTCGGGCACAAAGTTACTAGCTGTCGATATTTATCACACATAACTTCCGAAAAGAATTCTGAATGACCACCAATATTAGAGATTATTGTTTAAATTCTGTTCACCGACACCTTATCCAAACAATGCATGACAAATATGACAATGGCAGGAAATACTACCCTGGTGAATTTGATATAATACTGTAACTGTTGTTACTTCAAAGGGCACATAAACGTGAAAGTAACTTACGTTGAAACTGAGAGGATAGCCCAGATTCTTTGCGCGCTGTTCAACTTGCTCCGCCAACTCTGCCTGTATCGTTTTGGTCACGTCGATGTAGTGGCAGGAGCTGTTCGCGAAGTGGAAGGTTATCGCCTTCCTGTATGTCTGGAACAGATTTACATTTTTGTGGTAAAGCCACGCAGTTCGCTGCATTAATGGGACGGCTCGACCGGTGAAATACCACGGACTCTCAGTATATTGACTTAAAGTGGCTGATGCCGCGTTTCGCTTAATGAGAGAGGTATCCGTATGACCAACTCCCTTCCCATCCCACTGGATTATTCCATTTTCCATTGCAATGGCCGGAAACACAACTGTAACACTGTATGCGTTCAGGTGTCCATGGGCGGCGTCTGTTACTTGCCATCGGGTGACACGCCTGCTCGTTTGCTCCAAATAAAAAAGAAGTAATGATTATTATGGTTAGTTTATACCTTTACAATAATAATTTAAAGACCTTAGCTCAACCAACCTTAGCTCGGTTGGGACCAGAACCGTGTATCAGGTACGGATCCAAGAAAACAGTATCCCCGGGGCTCATATCCAAAAGAACTTGCTTCTTCGGTGGCGCATGCAGATCCTCATCCACTCCATGATAGAATCGCAAAGTGTTCTATAACAAATATTGCGAATATTAGTTCAAGCAACTCCATGTGTATTCATGAGTCTGTAAAAAAAGCTGCAGTAGTTGTGATATTACCTTTCTTCCGCCATGTTCGTACAACTCCTTCGCCTTGTGCGAGCCCGGCACCACGAACAGACAGCCGTTCTCCGTGGTAACTTCGTCCACGGCGGTCCAAGCACCAACTACCTTCTCGGCTGGCCGGAACGGGAAGTAGAACAGGTCCTTAAATGTTCCAAGTTATAATTATTGTGAAACACAAGTGTAAATTTATTGTGCCAATACGCTTATTATTAGAAATCGCAGACCTCTGCCGAGCAACCGGCATTAATCATCACTCCACCATGAGGCTGATTAGATTTTGAAATATACAGATTTAAAGAATTTTTATGGACAAACGAGCGAGCGGGTAACCTGATGGTAAGCAAGTACCGCCGCCCACTGAGAGGTCGTGGTATTTCATCGGTCCAGCCAGCTCATTCATGTAGCAAACTGCGTGATTCTACAACTATTAGATCCCAGTGAACTGTGAACTATGTTAATTTACCTGATGTGGAGGGTGCCTGGAGGCGCCGGGGGGCTTGTTGATGAACATGCTGTGCATGGCGGTGATGTCGTCGCCGATCAGCTGCGTCAGCACCGACAGCATGCGGGGATGTTCTCCGTACGTGATGAATACGTCGTCGTACAATATCTCTTGGAGCTGAAAATATCAATTTCCTCCTTCGCTGAATGTTTTTTTTTTTATAAATATTGGCCTCTAGTAATCCAAAAATGGTAGTAAATCAAACGCTTATTGGATTATTCCGGAAAATTCACGTCATTGTCTAATACACGAAGGCAGCGGCTTATGCTCTGTGGTGAAGCATTATTATTATTTTTTATGGAATAGGAAGGCAAATGAGCAAGCGTGTTACCCGATGGTAAGTGACCAGTGCCGCTCATGGATACCTCCGACACATGAAGTGTTGGAGTTTCGTTGCCGACCTTGGGAGTAGGATAGGAAAGAATTAAGTAGGAGGATAGTCCTCCAAATAACTTTCCCACCGAACAAAACGCGGCATGAGCTACTTTATCACGTCGATATTCTGAAGTTTTCTCTTTAAAATATAAGTATAGACCTTGTTGATGTATTCTTCTGGTTTCGTGTGCTTCTTTGCAAGTTCTGGTTCTTTAATCACGACCATAGCTCCAGCAGGCACAGTGCCTCTACAGATTTGTAGGAAGCGTTGTCTGTCAAACAATTAAAATAAATGTAAATAATTTAACATTTCATAAATATGCCGTTACGATAACCTATTTACTACAGTATCATTAGCTTTTGGTGTCCACTGTTGGACATAGGCGTCCCCCATGGAACCCAACATAATGGTCCTGTGCCTTCCGCATTTGGTGGCTTCCAATGATCTTGACTAGGTCAGGACGTCCTACTCAACATTAAATATAGCACGCGTTATCTATTCAAAAAGCCCAGGATTCATATTCTGGCAATGAATTGTCTTCAGAAGCCAGTTGTGGTAGATAATATCAATCTATTAAGCATTTCATCAACTTTTTTATATGTATGAAATGAAAATAAACTTACTTGTAACTATATAATGAGGCAAAATCAATGAACTGCTTAAGGACCAAGTATCCATTGTCTTTATAAAATTGTAATTGTTCTGGTGATAATGTATAGTTATCCGAAGGGTCCGTGGACACCCTGTAACAATTTTTAAAATATTATTTTTCACAATATTAAGAAATTTGTGAAAACTAGGGATAGGGACTGATAAATAATATATTACATTGGACAAAAAAGTAGGCATATGCTGTGACGCCTTAACTCGAAAATAGGGGACACGTACAAAACAATTTGGAGTCTAGCAGTTCGCCGCATGAATTGGCCGGGTCGACCGGTGAAATACAACGACCACTCGGAATATCGGCGTGAAGTGGCTCGTGCCGCGTTTCTTTCGGTGAGAGAGGTATCCCAAGGCCCGATACCCATTCCTCTCCTACTCTCTTAAAGGACGTTAACACACCACGGTGCTCATGGGCGGTGACAAGTTGCTTAACATCAAATGAGCCACTTGCACGAGTGTGGCGTGAGAAAGGATTCATACCCGAGACCCTAAAAGCACCCTATTTGACCTCCAGACTAGTCCAGACTTACAAGACCATACTCTTATTATTTATCATCATTTTCCTGCCCTTGTCCCACTCTAAGTGGGGTCGGCACAACATGTCATTCTTTTCTATTCTCTTCTGTCGCTCGTCGTATTCACACTTACTCCTTCATATTCATATCAACTTTTACACAGTCCATACATCTCTTTTTCGGCCTTCCTCTACTAATGTGTCCATCCACAGTCATTCTCATCGTTCTCCTTGAGACATGGCTTTCGTCCCTTCTCATAATGTGTCCATACCACGCCAATCTACCACTTCAAATTTTTTCAGTAATTGGTGATACTTTCATGCTTCCTCTTATTCATTTCTTATTCCATCCTTTTTTGTCACACCACACATCCATCTTAACATTTGCATTTCTGTTGTATGTACTCTCCTTTCATTCACTTCTTTTATAGGCCAACATTCAGACCCAAACATTATTCACTATGTCCCACTATGTGACTATTAAGTAAATATTAAAGCTTTAACCCTGGCTCGTACCACTACAGATCACCAAATAATGCAACTCTTTTGTACATTTTGGTATCTTTTTGTAATAAGTGTAAGTAAAGCTTAAAGCTGCATGGGTTTCAACCATAGATATTCGACATCTGCAGTATTAATTATGTTGCCAATGAAGGACTAGGGTCCCAGAGTTTTATGTAATTATTTTTATTTTTAAGCCTACATCCCTTGGAGCTGAATGAAAATGTTTTCAAACGGTCTTCAAATATGCCTCTGGTCTTACATCTACATTACATACCACAGTAACTGATTATTATATAGCAGGATGAAAAATGCTAGTAAGTTAACTTTAACAGTCTCCTATCAATAGTTCAATGAAGAACCTGGGAAGTATAGAGTAGGAATAAACCTGAAAGGAGAGGAAGATTTCACAATAGAATTATAAAGTGCCTTAAAACATACAAGTACTTATCTAATGAAGAAAAGTTATGGGATATTATTGTTGTACATAATTATGATAACATTTATCATACATACATACTTAACAAGTGTTATGATAAAGAATTTTTAGCAGTTTCTGTTGTTTTACATAATATATTTATTTATTTTATAAACAAAGAAAAGATTAGTTTTCTAGGAAGTTATAATTAATATAGTTATGCACTGATTAATTCCAAAATGAAATTTATGTATTGATATTAAAAATTAGCAAGTATTGACCAAGTAATATGACCATGAGAACATAAAGCTGTTTACAGAGTATAGCATTTATACATTTAATTCTTTTAATGATGAGAATATTAATTATAGTATAAAATCTGCTTATAATGTTTTCACTAATTTGCTTTACAATAGCCTGCAAAATAATTTATTTTTTAACATCTATTTCCCACGGAGGAATGACGTCAGGCAGGCGGCTGCTCATAAATCTACAGCCAAATCTTTTAACAGCATGGATAGTTTGAAGGGATGACATGGTGTGCCGACCCGACTTGGAGTGGAATCAAGGCAGGGAAATGATTTATTATTACACATTTAGAATTTCTTTCAAATAACTTAATAAATACAAAATCTCAAATTAAAACCTACACATAATACTAAAACATATGCTTGCTGTGAGTGGCTTCATTGATTTAAAAAAATAAGTTTTGAAATCTTATGCTACTATGAACAGACTGTAAAGTTTATATTTAATTAATTAACTATTTAGAGTGATAATTTATTTATTATTATTTATTTTTATGGGATAGGGAATTAAATAAATAATAATAATATATTAATTATCCTTTTATTATTTTAGTAGTAGCTGTATTCTGAGCTGGTGCTTAGTTAATATATCTGAACTGCGGAAACAAATTATATTTCTGTTTTTTAGGTAATAATGTGAAAAGGCCTCTAAAGAAATCTTTTATTATCTTTATGGTAACTATTGCAAGTTTTGCTTCTTTTTAAGGCGAGACAAAGACAATTCAACACGTTTTAAAGCTTCACGTAAATAAAACAACGGTATAAACACTAAACATTTCTAGCAGGTAGGTTTATTGTTTTTTAATAAAAAAGCGTAAAACATTTAATACGTACAGTTTTGGCAGCACTTTCATCCCAATCAAAGATTTATACGGCAGCATTTTGTTTCTATTGATAGCTTACTTATTTGAGTTCATATATTTATTAAATCCTCAATCTTTTATTTCTTCGTCGTTGTTGTTAAGTAATGTTTCACATCAGTATCAACATGCCAAATAACAAATAACCCTCGCGCGATTGCCATTATTTGCCATAGCATAGACTGTGATGATGACGTAGATAAACGTAAACAGTAAGTAGGTACCGTTCGCAACGTAGATATTATGCTCGTATAATCATAGCGCGTTGATATTGGGATTGAAATGGCGGCTACTACTTCCTGATGATGACGTAGTGAAAGAGTCAGTGTCAGTACCGTTTGCAAAGTTATGAAGCGCATGCTATTGAGTTTAAATTGTTATTGTTGAATTTATAACTATATTGAATAAATATATAACTTTTGTGATTTATTTAGTGTTAAACATCATACTTACTCGTTAAAATAAGTAAGAAAATGATTAAAATCGTGCGTTTTTTGTAGCGAGTGACGTCACGCGGCTGTTATTGTGACAAGGTTCCATCACAATATGAACGCGCTATAGTAGTACCTACGTCTTATTATTCTATTGACTTAAAACTGACTTTTTTATCACATACAGACCAGTGCTTGACAACACTTCACCTGTTGGTAAGTGACAGTGAAATCGTTGGTGGTAAATCGCCCTGGCTTGTTAAGTTCACTCTGCTTTTGAAGAACACCGACGCAGGCAGTTTGTTCCACTCGTTGGCAGTGCGTATAATAAACGAGGATGCAAACCGTTTCGTCCGGACAGGTGGTACGTCCACGACATACGGGTGGGTGCGGTATGTGCGTCGCCTGGTTCGCCTATAAAAAGAGGATGGAGGAATCAGTTTATGCAGTTCCTGTGCATACTCTCCAATGTGTAGCCTGTAGAACACTGAGAGGCTGGCTACCTTCCGCCTATGCTCAAGGCTATCCTGATTAGAGTTAAGTAGCATGGGATCACCAATCAGCCTCATAGCACGCCTCTCCATCGAGTCCAATAATGAAAGGTGACACTTAGCAGCACCCGCCCATATGTGACAGCAGTACTCCACGCATGACCGTACCTGAGCTTTGTACAAGGTAACCAGCTGCGTCAGCGTGAAATACTGCCGCACCTTTGCAAGTATGCCCAGCTTCCTTGCGGCCACCTTTCCCTTAGACTTAATGAACCGCCCAAAGTTAAGGTTATGAGAAAGTTCAATACCCAATAACTGGAGGCGGTCAGAATATTCCAGTGCTACACCCTGGAAAGTAGGAGCCAAGGTGAGGGGGCTCCTTTTGGCAGTGAAGAGACACATCTGGGTTTTAGCAGAGTTGAACCTTACAAGGTTGGCATCGCCCCATTCAGGGACAGCCTTAAGTGTAAGGCTAACCCGCTCAACCATAGCTTCTCTCTCCAACTGTACCCATTCCCTACTGGTTCGAGC
This sequence comes from Euproctis similis, assembly GCA_905147225.2. Classification (NCBI taxonomy): domain Eukaryota; kingdom Metazoa; phylum Arthropoda; class Insecta; order Lepidoptera; family Erebidae; genus Euproctis; species Euproctis similis. Next base: position 24,044,475 of record LR990106.1, read on the forward strand.
ACTGACCCGATACCTTTCAACGAGCGTGCTGTCGTCAGCATAACCGTAGATACCGGTACCAGCAGATCGTTGACATGCAGCAGGAAGAGTGTCGCGGACAGAACTGACCCCCGAGGAACACCCGCATTGGTCAACATAGACTCCGAAGTACAGCCGTCTACAGTGACACGCAGAGATCGTTTCCTCAGGAAGTCCCCTATCCAAGCAGTCAGGGTAGGAGAAATACCGAAAGCTGGAGGCTTGCCAATAAGACTGGCATGCCAAACGCTGTCAATGGCTTTCGAGATATCAAGAGATACCGCAAGTGCCTCACCATTTCCCTGTCATTGTTGAATTGTTTTTAACTTTGCTTTAATAAACTCTTTTATAGTTAAATACAATAGAATCTCATTAATTCGAAACTTCTTCTTCTTAAAATATCACGAACTATCGAGTGTTTGAAATATCAAATTGTACGAAATTAGTCAGAGAAAATGAAAAAACAAACTAAATCCCAAGCGGCACAAATATAGAAACTTTGTAGGTGATCATGTCTTTTGGTGATGAGACATTAGGGGCATGAGGTCCGAGTGCTCGTGCACTTTATAAAGATCTTGCAAAGAGGCTGATCGAAGCCTCCCGCGACCAGAGGGCTGGTCTATTCTTCGCACAGAGGATTAGCATTGCCATTCAGCGTGGCAATGCGGCTAGTCTTCTGGGCACGCTGCCAGTAGACCCAGATGAGGAGAATTTTGATTTCAGATAGGTTTTCAATCGTATATATTGTAATTAATTTATTTCTTCTTATTATTGTAAACTAGCAGACCGCGCGAACTTCGTACCGCCATATTTTATACATTTTCCACTAAAAAGATTATTGCCGCGATCATAATAATACCCCAAAGCGTTCCTCCTCATGAATGGACTATCTAACACTATTTTTGAAGTGGAACTTCTGATGTCTCTTGCAAAAGCGTTTAACGCTTTTAACGACGCCCCCTCGCGGGTATTATAAGTAATATAAAACACTAGAACATAAATCGGCTTATATAAACCAAGGAAGAGAATTTCCATAGCGTGATTAAAAACTGTACATAGACAGCTAGTAGCGGCACTGTTTTTATCGCACCGTGTCTCAAAAGTAGTAACTGCATAAAAAAATATTGTTTTTAATTTTTAAATTTATATGCTACTCAAGGAAAAAACAAACCAAAAAATTCAACTATTACTAGGAATATACAAACAAGGCATTTTTTTGAATGTTATATAATGATAATAATAACAAATAATAATATAATTAGTTTGACGTCGCTATAACTGAAAAGCCAACCTTGGGAACCTCAATAAAAAGTATCCATACAGGCAGTAACTCAACTAATTCAGTATTAGAATTGTAAAACATGTTTAGTAAACATTTAGTAATTAGACAATAATTAATATAGTTAGTAAAATGCAATAGGTAGCAGGTAAAATAATGGCTTTTTTGTTTCTGTATTTATTACTGTATTTAATTTCATTATATTAACTAAATTTTAATTTGTCTTAATTATTTTTACCTTATTGCAACCATTAGTGTTAAATATAAAAGTACAATTAGATTACAAATAAGTTTAAGAAGTATAAAAACAAAATGGGTAAAATAAATAATTTCTTTCTAATGTGTCGCCAAATAATCTATACATGTAATAAAACTGTAGGAAAATTGAAACTATTCATTGAATATTTCTTTGTATAATTCTTGGGACATGATCTACAATCGATACCGAACCCAAAACTATAGTTTTTAGAATTTATGTCTGTTTGTCAGTATGTTTGTTACGGATAAACTGTACTACATTCTTTTACGTCGAATTTTGCTTAAATATAGCCAAGAGGGTCGGGTCAACACATAGGCTAAATATTATCACGCTATCACTAACTGGGGGTAAGCGATGAACCCGTCTAATGGGACAGGCACAGTATTCTTCCTGCTTTTTTGGCGTCCACGCAGATGAAGTAGCGAGCAACAACTAGTATAGTTATTAAAATGCAATATATAGCTGGCAAAATAAGGGCTTTTTAATTTCTTTGTATTTAATTTCATTATATAAGGAAATTTTGATTTGTCATAATTATTTTTACCTTATTGCAATTTCTTTCTAATTAATTATTTTTGTGCTATCTGTACTAGTATTTTTTTTTGTAAATCTCTAAATTTTTTTGTAACACAACAAGTAGTTACAAAGCGACTACCGCATACATATTTATATGCTCTGTGACCGCATATGCCAGACGTATATTTGTTATTATAAAGATAATTAAATCGATATTTGTTATTTTGCAATGTATGTATGTAAGTATCTAAGTATGTATATATTATGTATGTGATTTTTTAATATGTATTGAATCTTAGAACTCAATTTTAAAGTTTTTATACACGCTAAGTTTGGTTAATATTATTAACAGTCGTAGAGCTAAGCAGTCCGCTGCATGAATGGGCCGGCTCGATCGGTGAAACTCCACCGCCTCTCATTCAAATATAGTTTTAATTCTTTTTTACAATATGGGTATCAAATGAAAGGGCTCTTCGATAGTAACTTGAAAATGTGACGTCATTCTAAATCGAATGCTATAAGTATTTTAAAGCATTTTACAATATGGGTATCGAATGGGCTTGAGCTTGGGGGAGTACCTAAATCAAAGAACAATGCGACGTCAAATATGGCAGATCCTCCTAAATAAAGTAGTCACCAAATTCTACCCAGACCTATATTAAGAACTAGCAGACCACGCGAACTTCGTACCGCCATATTTTAGTCATTTTCCACTAAAAAGATTATTGCCGCGATCATATTAATACCTCAAAACTTTCCTCATAAATGGACTATCTAACACAATTTTTTTTTCAATTCAAGTTCCTGATACGTACATACATAACTTCACGCCACTTGCGGGGTAGGTAAAGGGTACAAAGCGTCATAAGGCACGATTATTACACACCTTACTTGCTTAGCTTTTGATATTAGCGACTAACAACCTAGATATGATGAAAATAATGGCAGTTAAAATATTAAGTAGTTGAATGAATGCATGAATGGGCTCAACCGGTGAAATACCACCACCTCGCAGAAGATCGACGTAAAGTGGCTTATGCCGCGTTTCGTTCGGTAAGAGAGGTACCCGGAGGTCCACCTCCCTTCCCCATCCTTCTCCCTCAAAGGTCGGCAGCGCAATGGTAACACTATAAGTGTTGCCGGTGTCCATCGGCGCAGGTTGCTTACCATCAGTTGACACGCTTGCTCCTTTGTCCTCCTATCCCATAAAAAAAAAATTATCAACTTCAATCAATAGCAATACCAGGGACTTTGTCAGAAGTTTTTTGTCAAACTTTAGTTTTTTTTAATACTACTTGAACCTTTTTTTTAATTGGTCATTGTCGTCGATTTAAAAAAAACCTGGTTACCACATGTTCTCACCAGCCCATGACTTTGGTTACTTAGGTATGAAAATATTTTTAAATATTTTAATATTCGCGTTGCATATTACATAAATATAATGAATGGAAAATAACGCGACACATTTAGGTAAACAAATTATCTGTCTGCTTGTAACTACGGCCAGTGCAACCAGGCCGAAACGTCAAGCTATTAATAAAAGTAAGTATTTGTTTACCTACACTTTTCGTGTTATTTCCCGTTTATTATACTCTTAAATAGATCAAATTCTAATCTAATGTGTCTAAATAGACACGGGGTCACAGATGTTACATGTTCACATCACCTATAAATTATTACAAAATAAAAAATATATATACCCCAAAAGCTGTGTGGCGCCGGCTTAGAATACCGCCACCCCATCTCTTCCCGTGGGTGTCGTAAAAGGCGACTAAGGGAAAAGCTAGAAGAATGGGCAGCAGCCAACCCGCCTGCCAAGCGTGACGATTATGGCAAAACCCCCTATGATTGAGCGGACCGGCAGTTGTGGCGCTCTATGGGGGAGGCCTATGTCCAGCAGTGGACCTCAAAAAGGCTGATGATGATGATGATGATGATGATGATACCTCAAAAGACGATTAAATACTACAAACTCATTAGGACAAAAAGAAACAAAAAAAATGTCTAAGAAAATTAAAAAAAAATTACCTGCCAGCTATGAGCGCCGCTCTTGACCGAGTCGGGCGGGACTCCCGATCATATATTATATGTGCGCGGAATATTTGCCTAAGAAACGAATACTTACATTTTGTATTTTGCGATATCTTTTGAATTAAATGTCCGAATTGAATCATTCAAAAAGTTCTAGAAAGGTATTGAATCTAGCTTTATATTGATGTAATTTATTTTGAGGAGAGTTAATACCAAGGTACAAAATAAACAACATTTAAAACGACCTCATTATAATTATTTTTAAAAATTCAAAAAACACTTATTGAGCGATAACTACAATAGTTAGACATAGACGTCGCGGACTTTTTTATCGACAGTTATATGTTCTATGAAAGTGTAGTACATTGTTTTATTCTATAATCAATAGTTTTTGCAGCGTTCGCGATGTAAGAATTTTTTCGGGTATTTTTCTTATACCTTGGGTTACATTATTGGACTTATAGTAAGGATCCCTAATTTATTTGAAAATATAATATAGCCTAAAGCCTTCCTCGATAAATGGACTATACACCAGTGAAAGAATTTTTGAAATCGGAGCGGTGGTTTCTGAGATTAGCGCGTTCAAACAAACAAACAAACTCTTCCGCTTTATAATATAAGTATAGATAAATTAAAGAAAAAAAAAAATAAAGGAAGGAAAAGATAACAAAGTGAATAGACAAGAAATAGCCAGTCTAAGCAAACAAATAAACCTGAGTATAAGAAAAGATCGTAAGACAAGAAGACAAAATACACTACAGAAACATATAGAAAGAACGGGAGGACTAAAGAAAGCTTTCAAAGAATTAGGGGAAAAACGTAGTTGGCTGCCTATCCTTAAGAATAAATACAACGAAAGTACATGTCAGAGACATAAAATACTACAAATTGCTACCGACTACTACAAAGATCTGTATAAAAGCTTAATAGAGAATCAAACTCAAAATAACGTTGAAGTGGACGCTGGGCTCGACAAGGAACTAGTGCCACCCATCTTAAAGGAAGAAATAGTGAAGGCTATAAACTCACAAAAACTAGGCAAAGCTCCAGGATCAGACCAAATGACTAATGAAATTTTGAAAATTACAGCACCAGTGATAGCTCCCGTACTGGAAAACATATTTAATGAAATTCTAGTATCCGGAAATATACCTAAGGATTGGATGAAATCAACCATAATACTGTTACACAAGAAAGGAGATAGAGGTGAAATTAATAAATACAGACCTATAAGCTTGATGTCTAACATCTACAAAGTATTTTCCAAGATAATTCTCTCACGTATTGCAGACACTCTTGATGAAAGCCAACCAAAAGAGCAAGCAGGTTTCCGGAGCAAATTTTCAACAATTGACCACATACATGTTCTTAGACAAGTACTTCAAAAGTACCAGGAATATAACAAAATCTATTACATGGGTTTTGTTGACTTCCAGAAGGCATTTGACACTCTAGAACATAAGTACATATGGGAAGCATTGAGATGCCAAGGCGTTCAAACGACATACATTAAAACCCTTCAAATTATATATACAGGAAGCACAGCCCAAGTGAAATTGGAAACCAGGGGAGAACAGTTTAACGTCCAAAGAGGAGTACGCCAGGGGGATCCTATATCTCCCAAATTATTCTCTGCGGTACTAGAGATGATTGTCAGGAGTCTGGAGTGGGATAATGTAGGTCTAAATATAAATGGCGAAAACCTTAGTCACTTACGTTTTGCCGATGACCTGGTACTCTTTTCAGAGAACCCTTGTAGTTTAGAAAACATGCTGCAGCAATTATCAGACAGAAGTGGAAAAGCTGGACTAAAGATGAATTTAACTAAAACGAAAATAATGAGTAACGCCCAACCGTCAAATTTGAATACTATTAGAGAAAATAAAGTACAGATTGAATATGTAAACGATTATATCTATCTAGGACAGTTGATATCACCTACTAACAATATGTGTAAAGAAATAGACAGAAGAATAAGAAATACGTGGAACAAGTTTTGGAGTCTTAGCGAAATAATGAAAAATAAAGAAATGTCACTAAAAAGTAAAAGAACGGTATACAATATGTGCATACTCCCTTGTTTAACCTACGGATGTCAAACATGGGCACTAACTCACCAATTAGCTAACAAAATAGAAGTCTGTCAGAACAGCATAGAACGTAGTGTAATTGGAGTAAAAATTAAAGATAAGGTTAATTTGGAAAAGATTAGAAATAAAACAAAATTCAAAAATGCACTTAAGGTGTGTAAAACACTAAAGTGGCGCTGGACTGGACATATGTTGCGGGAAACTAAGGAAAAGTGGACCAGAGTAATAACGGAATGGTACCCAAGGGGCAACATAAGAAGTAAAGGGAGACAGCGTAAACGCTGGGAGGATGATATTAAACAAGTCGCTGGGTCAGTATGGACCCGCATAGCTAGAGATCGAGCGTCTTGGAAAACTTTGGAGGAGGCCTATGTCGTAGGACAAGCTGTCACAGAAAACCGAGCCGATTTATAATTAATTTAAGTATAAATAGTTTATATACAACAGAATAGATTAGTGAAACAGCTGTATAGTGAAAAAAAAAGACAGCAATAAAGGCTTATTTTATTTAATTTTATTTTTATTTTATTTTTATAGATAAATTATTATTATTAAGTGTTGATTACTTAATATTTATTTTGACTGCTAATATTCTATAACTCATTGTTATGGAATAGCAATTTTGAGGTGTCGAGGTACATACATAACGTGAATTAGTTTGCTTTAAAAAATTTAAAATAAATTTAAAAATTTAATTTTTTAAAGAGAAAAAGTGCCAAAATGATTTTTAATAACTTTTGTTTTTATACATAAGCTTTGTCTCTGATAAAGGTTCGGATGTTTGTGTTCTGTTTGATTCATTGTGAATTTATATACTTGAAACTCTTTCTTTCCTCTTCTTTCTCTCTGGAACTTTGAATTGTCGAGTGTTGAACGCTGACGAGCTCGAATTAACGCGTCGTTTTGGTATTATATAGCAATGTTTTTCTGTCGAATTACCAAGTGCATAAATATGTATTGATTTGGTTGGAACTAAAAAGAGATTTTGTAAGGAGCCCCTGACAACTTGGAATTCGAATTATCGCAGGTTGGAATTAACGAGAGTCGACTAACTAACTCAAAACAACAACTTATAACTGAAACTAGATCCGATTCAAATGATATTATTATAATGACTAGTGTAGATATGTGTATAATTATATTATTAAAAATAGACTTTTAAAATACTCGCTATTGTTTAAAACAACATGGACTAATTAAGCTAATTAATTAAATGTTTCTACTACCTGTATTTTTTTAGACGAATGAGGTCACGCAGCTGTAATTAAAACAAGGTTCCATCACATTAACAACAATATCTACGCGCGCGATGTTTTTTCATTGTAAACTTTTTTAAAATAAGAAAATAATATTTCCTTAAAAATTGCAAGTATCAACTTAGAGCCTCAGTATGTACAATTTATATAATAATAAAAGCTTGTCACGCGAGTTGTAAATAAACTGTACTAATTTTATAATGTCAAATCAAATCAAAATAGCTTTATTTTCATGGGTCTTCACACACAGTTAAATATAGTCCGTAAATACATTTTATTTAAAGCATAGCATATTAAAACACCAGCGCTTGAGAAAATTGACTCCTTGAATCAAAAACGCGCGGACGATTCTGAGTGTAAAGTTGTCATGAGAAGAAATGGGCAAAACACTCATGTAAATTAATCTACTAACTTTACTATATTATCTATTGCCTACTGATAGGGTGTCAAACCTCGCGACAAGCTTTTATTATTATATAAATTGTACATACTGAGGCTCTAAGTTGATACTTGCAATTTTTAAGGAAATATTATTTTCTTATTTTTAAAGCGCTTAAATAAAAGGTTCTTTAAAAAGGGTTTTTGCTTTTAATTTATTTTTTATTTTTATTTATAGCTGGTTTGGTTAGTGTCATTTTCATTCAACACATTATTATTCCAAGTTAGTTTACCGCTTAATTTCAAACAGTCCAGCTCTTCAATAAGGAGATCATCTAATTCAATTTCAGCTTGGAGCTTTCTTTTCCATTTAATCGCAATGATGATTTTTAATTAATATATTATAGAAATGCATCAAAAATATGTATGCCGTCATCATGGAAGGTCCGCCATATTGGATTTAGAATGACGTCACATTATTTTTTCAGTTACTCTCAATGAGCCCATTTGATACCCATATTGTACAGAAGCTTAAAATGTGTTTTCCTCCATCTTGGATATTCCACCATATTGGATTTAGAATGAAATCATATTTTTTTTTGAGTTACCCTCAAAAAGCCCTTTCATTTGGTACCCATATAGTAGAAATGCTTTCAAAATATCCATTCCTCTATCTTGTGGTTGTCCGCCATATTGGATATAGAATGATGTCACACATCATATCATGCATTGTCATCCAAAGTAAACTTGTATACAAAATTTCAGCTTAATCGGTTGGAGATATCTACTTCAAAATTGATTTGCAAGATTCCACCGAACACACATAGATACATACATACAGTGCAAGTTAAATAAAAGCTTTTAATATACTGAGTTAATGCTTGAAACCGAACGCAACAATTTACGGCCATCCGTGTTTTGGTGCCATGTTTAAACCAATTTAAGACCCACGTATCATCCTAAAATGAATTGGACGCCCTAAAATTATGACCCAAGGACCCGTGAACGCCAGACCTTGGTCATTTTACCAACAAATGTTGTTAAAGAAAATTCCAGTTACTTTCGTCTTATTATAAAGTTCCAGCTTTTAATTTTAATTTCAAAACATTATAATAAACCATAATTTTAAAAGCTATATCTAATAATGAAGCCGTATACTTTGGGGAAAGTAGAATTATCTATAATTTTATCAACATTTAGAGTCTCTGGCAAGGGGTTGCCACGGTGCAACATGCCAAGCAATAGTTATTTTTAGTATTCTTAAGGTAATGGTCAAAAATGGGGCTTTTTACTTAGAGAAAGTAGAATTACCTATAATTTCATGATCATTAAGAATGTCTGGCAAGCGGTTGTACGATGTAAGTGTCGGCAGTGAAAATTATGGTTTATAATAATATTCCAATCAAAAGCACAACCTGTAAAAGTGACAGGAGTAGTTACCGACTTATGGTACTCCGTGCCTGCCAATGCCACTATCATCCAAACTTAATAATTAGCCACTGTTCTTACCTGTGTAGGGATTATAAAATTACAAACTTTCAGGCTTTATAAAACAAAGAATTTCGGGTGTTCACGGGCTGTTACTCTAGTTATACACCCGTAAAAATAACCTAATTGAACATACTTAACTGATTGATTAAATTGACAGTGACACACCTCGGCTTCTCAAAAGAAACTTTCTATCCCATAATAAGGAAACACCAGAAAACATAGATTTTAGTTAGGGTCTGACGGAAGAATAAAAAGGAAGTTCAGTTTCAGTCGTCCTTTCACACATATTTCTAAATCTCTTGCAGATTGCTGAAACCATAATACATCAGGATATAATAATAATAATGACAGTACAAACGATCTTTTAATGTATTCTTATACAAACTCTGTAAAAGAGTGTTTTTGTTGTGTTTTTCATAACGCACTTAAAAGTTGGTAGGTTTAGAATAAGCTCCACTGAATATTGGTATCTGTAGAACTGTGTCAACTATCATGAAGAAGAACGGCTTGTTGGCGACGAATTGATCTGGCATCATTCTGTTCTGAAACATAGCAGCTGTAGCCGCGCTCGCTACAGTCCCGTCTTCGGTTACCTCGATATCAGCTTTTTGAATGAAATTAGACAAATATAACTGATAGTCCGAAATACCAGGGAAGTCAGCGGTCGTAATATCAAACAATGACTGCAATCCCATATCCATGAGTAGCTCTTTCAGGTTATTCAAGTCTGAGGATATCTTAAACCTTGGAATCTGAATGTACACTTCATCAGGTCCGTATTTGTTAAACATGATATATATTGAACTTATGCTTATCTTTTTCAGGTTGTCTATTACTGTAGTAACGGTTACGTTAGGATATGGCAAAAATACCAACATGGAGTATCTACTGTTATCACCGTACGGCAATTCCAGAACATCAGCTTGAATGATGTCCAATGATGCTTTGTTCACCTCTGCACTGACATACATAAGGGAAACATCACCTATTTGTCTCATTTTGCTATCGTAGAACGCACTAATCTCTGTATCTTCGTAAGGGAAGGCCGTTTTCCATGTCCCTTTGAAGTACAATGCGTCTATCATGACCATTAGCTGATCGATCAAGTCACTGGGTGTGACTATTTCTTCTATAGCCTCATTTGTGATATTACTTACGTGTTCGTTAATAATAGATGCAGTAACTACGTTGTCTGCGAATGATACAATCCTGGCATCACAAATGCCAATTTTAGCGACGTCATCGAAGAATTTTCTTTTCACAACAAGAGAGTCGTCGAAGAATATTGTTGAGCTGCGTTCTAGCATACTGGCTGTCGGATTAGCGGGCTTGCTTGTCATCTGCTTCACCATTTCGAAATATAGATTGTTGAAACACATATGCGGATGCAGTTGTAATACTTGTCGTATCTCCGCCAAGGAGCGATCGGCAGCGCCCAGAGATATACCTGATAGAAGAGTCCATGGTGAGAGAGCGGAGGTGACAAAATGACTTTCAGTCTCTTGATTGATCCGTTTCACTAAGTTCAAGGTGAACTCATAGACAGACCGTTTGAAAAATGGTGTTGCTGTTTTGTAGTTACATTGAGCCGTTATTAATGGTGTTACTGATAGAATAAACAGCAAAATTCTTGTGAGTGCCGCCATTTTGCTAGCGTAACAATGAAGCTACTAACATTTTCTGACTAGTGTCTTATTGTTCCTCTAAAAGGGGTCTTATCGAGTGACCTCTGGATAACAAAGGCCGAGGTTGATGTTTGGCATGAATTTCACTGTATAAGTCGAATAATATAATAATGTATTTACATATGTACTTTGGATAAGTTATATATTCATATAAAATAACATAACTTCATGATTTTTTCTAACCGTAGGGGTAGCCAGCGGCTATTAAACCTCGACACGCCGAATCGTTATGTTAGGTGGCGAACCTATTGCTATATACCGGGCACAATGTTGTCAGTCGTCGATATTAATCGCACATATCCTCCGAAATTAATTCTCTCACATAATTTAGTTATAGGAAACTTTTAATTTCTTGACACGCTTTTGGTATTTAAATGTTTAATTAAACGGTATAAGAATATTACATTTTTCTTTGAACATATACCGTGTCCTTAAAGTTTTTATATAATATATAAATTCAAATATCTGCGATAGAACTTGATAGAAGTTGACCTTTTTTAATATAGTATACTAGCTGACCCGGCGAACTCTGTTTCGCATCAAAAGTAATAACTGCTGCCCCGCTATGTTAATACTGCAATATCTTCGACAAATTTGAAGTCGATAGCAGCTATAGGTTAAAAATGGGAATTTTCCATTGTTAACACCCGCAACCCCCCTTGTGGGTGGATTTTCGTAAAATCCGTTCTTAGCTGACCTCTACTCGGCGAAAGGAATAATCCTACCAAATTTCAAGTCGCTACGCCGTATGGTTCCAGAGATATCGTGATGAGTCAATATATAGGTGGATATCTCTTATATATATATAGATAAGACGATCTACTTGTAGCTATCTATTCTATGTACGGTTATTATTAACGCCTAACAAAAAAGTGGTTGCAAGTGGTCAACACTCAAATTGCTAATTTAAATGCTTCAGGAAAAATGTATTTATAATCATTTCATCATCATTTTCCTGCCCTTGTCCCACTCTAAGTGGGGTCGGCACAACATGTCATTCTTTTCCATTCTCTCCTGTCGCTCGTCGTATTCACACTTACTCCCTTCATATTCATATCAACTTTTACACAGTCCATCCATCTCTTTTTCGGCCTTCCTCTACTAATGTGTCCATCCACAGTCATTCTCATCGTTCTCCTTGTGACATGGCTTTCGTCCCTTCTCATAATGTGGCCATACCACGCTAATCTACCAATCTACTAAAAATGTATTTGTTCTGTACAAACAAGTACCTATGTTTTGAGTTTCGCGGTTTATCATTTTATGTAAGTCGAGGGTAGTTTATTTTTATGGCTAGGTAAGTTTTGATCGATTTGAACAGACGTTGTTCGGTCGTTCGTAATTGTAATTGTTAAGAAGAACAGTTTGCTTTTTATTGATTTGCTTTTAATGAAAGTATTGTGTAAATTGGGAAACTATATTTGTGAGTAGTGTCGACTCGAGTTGTGGGGCCCTATTGTGTCGTCAGTCGCTGCTTTTAAGATAAGTCCTAACAGTTTTCTATTTTGATTGGCCAATCCGAGATTAACTGAGTAGGTTTAACAGGTAGCAGACCCTTACTTCGGTAAGTCTATTGCCCTTTTTTTAAGTACATTTAACCACCAATAATATTAGCCTTGCGCAACGCAAGCTTTAGTTCGTGCCCCTTTGCACCCTCACTGCCCTGGTGTATCTTCCACTGCGCACCCTGGGTCAGCGAGGGACGGTACTGAACATAATGTGTGGTAGCAGAGCGTGGTTGGTGTAGTTAGTACTTAGCGAAATAATCGCAGTTATGAATAGTTGTTTTGTTCAGCCCGCGCTGAAAATGTGTAATTAATTTGTTATAATACATCAATGCTTGGGTAATTGTTTGTAGTTTTTTAAATTCAGTCATTTAGTTTACCGTTAGAAGCAAGTTTAATATAAATTGAGTTCACTGCGGCCTACGTAAGTACCTACCATTTTACAAAAAAAAATAATTCTGCTTAATGATTTGTATTTGTTTGACTGTCTGTTAATATTTACTGAACATATTGGGTCATTGCTTAATCTATATTTTCATATATTTGTGCAACCATATTAGGCAATAATTTAACTTTTTTTTTTATATCGTAGGTATTTGCTCAAGTTATAAAATCGTTGGTCACAGAGTAGCATCGATCAATCGAGACAGCATAAGTCCACAGTGTAGTGAAAGAAATTAATTGTTTTGAGTATCGATTATCGTTTCACTTGATTCGATTACAATAATCGATTATATTTTTTTATTTTGGAATTGTTTATTTGTTTTTTTTTTTAATAAAAATGTCTGCCTTTGCTTCCGTTAAGGACTCGGCGGGTAAAATCCGCTCTAAATTGAGATGGTTCTCAACTGCAGCCGCTTTGGTGGACAGGCACGATAGGAACGAGTCATTGCTGGACCGGTACAGCAAATTGGATAAACGTCAAGAGTTTGTGGATGACATGTACCGCAAATTTAATACCTATATACAGGATGTTACCTTTGATGAATACTCGGAATCGCATCGTGAGTTAGTACATGCTGATTATGACCAAATTCTGGAGTGTGTTGATCGAATCTCTCAGCGTGCACGAAATATCTTGGCTTCCAAAAGAAGTGAGCCTCACCTCACCACAGAGGTCAAGTGCTCCTCGATAGGTTTGTTGAGTAAACTCCCTACGTTAGATTTGCCCCGTTTTGACGGGCGTTTGGACCGCTGGCTGGGCTTTATTAACTTGTTTGAAAGCTTAGTCCACGCAAGACCAGATTTAGGTTCAGCACAGAAGTTAGCGTACTTGTTTTCCGTATTGGATGGCGAGGCAAGGGGTCTGGTACAGCATCTAGAAATCAACGATGACAATTACATGGTTGCACGAACGTTATTGTTAAAACGCTACCAAAAATAAGCGCTGTCTGGCAGATACACATATTTGCCAGCTTTTAAATTTGCCATTGGTTTCCAGGGTCTCGACATTGAGGTCCGATTTGTTGAACCCTCTGATGATAGCCATTAACGCACTGGAGAGGTTGGAACTACCAGTTGGCGCTTGGTCATACATGCTCGTTCACATGGTTTTGAAAAAACTGCCTTCTGATCTTAGGGCTCGATTCGAACAGAAATATGGTGGTGACGATGCCACATATCTTCCTTCATTTGAAGAACTGAAAAAGTTTTTAGAGGACGAGTGTCGTATGTGTGACATGACAGTCACTGACAGGCTAGTTAGGCAACAGCTGCCACAGCCGCGTTTACCGAATCGTAACCTCGCCCATGGTGGACCAGAGGGACGCCGGACCCCTCGTTTTGCGGTTACTCATTCTAGGCTGGAGTGTGCCTATTGTAAGGCGTCTGGGCACAAGGTTGCAAATTGTCTGGAGTTTGCTGCGCTGCATGTGGCCTCACGCCGTCGTTTGGCCAAGGCTCGAGGTTGGTGTTTCTCCTGTTTAGGGGATCACTTCCAGCGCTCTTGTGCGGACCCTCGCCCATGTGTTGTTTGTGGAGGGCAGCACCTGAAGCTATTGTGTGCGAATGCGAATAGAATTGAGCATCATCATGACGGCCGGGGATCAGTCACAGGCGGGTATCAGCGGAATCAAAATCGTAGCTTAGAGCCACGTCCATGCTCTCCTCGTATTGTCGACCATGGTATCGTGAGCCATCCACAGACTCGTCACACTCCGTCTCCGACCCGTGACCACCGTCTCCGTCTTGAGTCCAGCTCGCCCAATTACAGGCGGGTAGAACAGGCTTCGTCGTCGCGTGGTGTCACTGATAACCGCTCTCGACGGGTTGTTCGCTCACCTATTCGAGGTGATTGTTTGCTACCTAGGCGTGAATAGGAACCAGGCGTCTGCCCCCGCTATGTACCTCCCCCATTTGAGACCGTACTCCTGCTTACTGCATATGTCAGAGTCTGGGGACGGACGGGTGCCTCTGTTGTGGTTCGGGCAATTCTGGACACAGGCTCTCAGGGGTGCATAGTGTCTTCTTGGTTGGCGGGGCAGATACGCCTACAGGTTCGAAGGTATCCTTTTGTTACAAGAGGAGTCGGGAACGCAGTTGTGGCCAATGTGGGGGGCCAAGCCTTGTTTGCGTTCTCTCCGATTGAGTCATCAGAGCCGTCCATTGGATCGTCGGCTATAGTGATGGACAACATTTTGGGTAACCATCCAGAGCAACAGTTGTCTCCGGCGGTTATCAATTTGGCCTCAAATTTGAACTTAGCAGATCCCAATTTTGGTACACCTGGATCGGTCGACTTGTTGCTTGGCGCCGATGTCTTAGGTAAAATAGTATTAGGCAATATAAGGTTTTTGCAGCCAGGTGGCATGGTGATTGTGCCTACAATATTCGGCAAGGCATTAATGGGGCCTGTACTTACTACAGCCACCCCTCCACTTGAACCAGACACTGTATTGTCTGTTGGCTCTGCTCTTTCTGATGCAGTTCAGAAGTTTTGGGAGACCGAGGAGCCACCACAAGCGTCACGCGTAAACCCGGAACACGAGGAGTGTGAACGGTTCTACAAAAAACACACTAGTCGTCTCCATTCTGGCCGTATTATGACCCGATTGCCGTTTCTTGCTGTACGGCCGCCTCTTGGCATCTCGCGACCTACAGCAGAAAAGCGTTTGTTGGCTATGGAGCGTCGCATGAGCAGGGATCCACTTCTCAAGGAGAAGTATGTCGAATTTATGCGTGAGTATGAAGAATTGGGACACATGTCTGTGTCAAAATTAGATTGGGCTTCAGAGGAGCACTTTTTTCTACCCCATCATGCGGTGATCAAACCATCCAATGGCAAGTTGCGCACTGTGTTTGATGGTTCTGCGCAGACTTCAACGGGTGTTTCTTTGAATCACTGCCTACATGGTGGTCCCAAATTGCTTAAGGATCTATGCGACGTCATCACGCGTTTTAGACGTCACCAGGTCGTTTTTGTTGCTGACATCAAAATGATGTTCAGACAAACGATTATACACCCTGACGACCGACGTTATCAGTTAATATTGTGGCGAGAAAACCCTCACGATCCCATCATTGTTTATGGGCTCAATACGAACACATACGGGCTAAAGTCAAGCCCCTTTTTGGCAATTCGTTCGCTTTGGGAGCTTTCGGATCGGGAGCGGTCTGCCTACCCTCGAGCGTCAGCTATCTTGAAGGAGGATCTGTACGTTGACGACATTTGTACTGGTGCCTCCTCAAATGAGGAGGCTGTCCAGCTGCGGAATGAAATTATCGGTATTTTGGCCTCCGCAGGTTATGAGTTGCGTAAATGGATGTCCAACTCACCTGCTCTTCTAAATGAGCTACCCGACGACCATCAGCAGGACCCATATTTATTTGAAAATGTGGAAAACCCTGCTATGATCACTGTCCTTGGCATTCAATACAAACTAGTCCAAGATATTTTCACATACAACGTTGATTTAGAGATCCCGTACACTTGGTCTAAACGATTGGTGTTGTCCACCGTTGCCAGGACCTTTGACCCTAATGGGTGGGTATGTCCTGTGATATTTTGGGCGAAATGCTTCCTGCAAAGGCTTTGGACTGCAGGACTCACCTGGGACGAGCCTCTTAGAGGAACTTTTGTGGAGGACTGGCTTGAATTCGTGTCTTCTCTTCCTGACATCAACAAAATCTCGCTCCCTCGATGCATACTTCCTTCTGGGAAGTATACAGCAACCCTTCATGGGTTCTCGGATGCCTCTGAACGCGGTTATGCTGCGGTGGTATTCTTGCGTGCTGTTTGTTCGAATGGCGACGTAATGGTTTCGCTGGTCATGGCAAAGAGCAAGGTCGCACCGCTTAGAACCGCGTTGACGATACCAAAATTAGAGTTATCGGGTGCCACTCTTCTTGTTCGACTATTAAACCACGTACATCAATTGTTGTGCCAGACGGTAAATATCAGAGCCACCTATGCCTGGACTGACAGTCAAATTGTTTTATGCTGGTTGAAGGCGTCAGTTCACACTTTGGAAGTTTTTGTGGCCAACCGGGTCTCTCAGATACAAAGTTCTGAGGTGCCGTTGATTTGGAGACACGTACCTGGTGAGATCAATCCAGCTGATTGCGCGTCTCGGGGTTGTATGGCCTCTAGTTTGATTGACCACCCTCTTTGGTGGGGACCAGACTGGTTAAAGTGTCCAGAAGCTGACTGGCCCCAAACGCCCGCCTTGGAGGTTAATTCGTTGCCTGGATTGCGAACCCTTGCCATCGAAAAGAGAGACTGTTTGTTTGATCCTGATTTCTTGCTGAATCGTTACGGCTGTTTAGATAAATTGGTGTGTATCACCGCTTGGATTAGGCGCTTCTATTACAATTGTAGACACCCGAATAGTAGGCACGTAGACCCATTCTTGACACCACAAGAGCGACAGGATGCTCTTTTGTATTGGGTTCGATTACTGCAAGGAGTCCATTTCGAAAATGAAATTGATATTTTAAAATCTGGAAATTCTAAATTGTCTGGCACTATTCGCAAGTTGAGCCCTTTTCTTGACGACTCTGGGATCTTACGTGTTGGAGGACGTTTGAAAAACGCGAACATACCATATGGTGCACGTCATCCCATATTGTTACCCAAAGGGGGGCACTTTGTACAATTGTTGGTGTCTGATCGTCACATTAAAAACTCTCACGCTGGATGCAATGCCCTATTGGCTATATTGCAACGAGAATTTTGGATACTTTCAGCTCGAAGAGTTATACGTAGTGTGGTCTTCCGTTGCATGCCTTGTTATCGGCTTAAAGCCGCTACCATGCACCCTATGATGGGTGACCTCCCCTCAGATCGTGTCACAGAGGCAAGACCATTTGCTGGAGTTGGTACAGACTTCGCTGGCCCCTTTTGTATCAAGACTTCTACTTTACGCAATAGTAAGACGGTCAAGGCTTATTTGTGTGTCTTCGTTTGTTTGTCCACTAAGGCGGTGCATTTAGAGTTAGTCTCATCCCTCTCTACTGAGGCCTTTGTTGCGACACTAGACCGATTTGTTTCAAGAAGGGGACTGCCTACTTTGATTAGATCCGACTGCGGAACAAACTTTAAGGGTACAAATAATTATTTAAAGGATGTACATGAGTTCTTGACAAACAACCAAACAAATATTGGCCACAGATTATCTAGCCGCAGGATAGCTTGGCGTTTCAGTCCGGCAGCCTGCCCACATTGGGGCGGCATTTTTGAAGCCGTAGTTAAAATCACAAAAACACATTTACGACGAGTTATCGGTGACTCAATATTAACATTTGAAGAACTCGCCACTGTCTTTTGTAAAATCGAGGCCGTATTGAACTCACGCCCATTGTGCCCGATCTCTTCAGATCCGAATGATTTGGAGGCCCTTACGCCGGGTCATTTTTTGATAGGACAGCCACTCAACGCCCTGCCGGAATATCCTTTCGACAATGTACAACTTAATCGTCTCTCGCGATTTGAACTAGTGCAACAGCTCACTCAAAGCTTTTGGAAACGTTGGAATTTAGAGTATCTACATATTTTACAACAGCGCGTTAAGTGGACTGACAAAACTGATCCACCTCGGGTTGGTGACCTCGTTTTGGTGAAAGATGTCAACTTGCCGCCATTATCTTGGCGTAGAGGGCGCATCCTTAATTTAGTTTATGGTACCGATGGTGTGCCTCGATTTGCCGAAGTTAAGGTGGACGGTTCGGTACTGAAGAGAGCGGTGGCAACATTATCGCGATTGCCAGTTGAATAACGGCCAGGTTGGCCTGGCCGAGGCGGGTAGATGTTCTGTACAAACAAGTACCTATGTTTTGAGTTTCGCGGTTTATCATTTTATGTAAGTTGAGGGTAGTTTATTTTTATGGCTAGGTAAGTTTTGATCGATTTGAACAGACGTTGTTCGGTCGTTCGTAATTGTAATTGTTAAGAAGAACAGTTTGCTTTTTATTGATTTGCTTTTAATGAAAGTATTGTGTAAATTGGGAAACTATATTTGTGAGTAGTGTCGACTCGAGTTGTGGGGCCCTATTGTGTCGTCGGTCGCTGCTTTTAAGATAAGTCCTAACAGTTTTCTATTATGATTGGCCAATCCGAGATTAACTGAGTAGGTTTAACAGGTAGCAGACCCTTACTTCGGTAAGTCTATTGCCCTTTTTTTAAGTACATTTAACCACCAATAATATTAGCCTTGCGCAACGCAAGCTTTAGTTCGTGCCCCTTTGCACCCTCACTGCCCTGGTGTATCTTCCACTGCGCACCCTGGGTCAGCGAGAGACGGTACTGAACAGTATTTATAATCGTTTTCGATAATACAACATATAATATTATTACTATTTATTTATTATATCGTTATTGTGTGATATTTAATAGGTATTTACTACAGAGTAAAAAATAATTAACTCCGAACATGTTACAGTCTTAAAATTATATATATTTTGAGCTGTTTGAATTTAATTTTATAGTGGCGACTGGATCAGAAGATTATAATTAGTTTCTTTATTGGCCAAGAAGACATAAACTAACAATAAAACACATAACAATTTAATTATCTTAAGTTACGATATTGGTAGAGTGAAAATATAATAAGAGAAATGAGTAAATGAGCGAAAGAGTGTCTGTATAAAAGCTTTGCTACTTTTCCTCATATATTACAGAGATCCCGAGTTCAAATCCGAGCGTATACCATTTATTTTCCGGCAGTCTGATAAATATCGACGAGTAACAAAATTCCACGGTGTCTATAGCAATAGGTTTCTCCTCAAGTAGGACTTGAATATTGAAGGCGTGCTCATATATATTTGTTGCTGCCTATACCTTCGAGTACGAAGTGCTTGAAGTAACAGTTGTAGCTTATATCAGTTTTTGTATGGGATAAGAAGCAAACGAGCAAGCGGGTTAACTGGTGGTAAGCAACTTCCGCCGCCCATGCACATGACAATGTTGTTAGAGTTGCGCTGTCGGCCTTTTAAGGGAATGGGATGGAGGGAAGGGGGAAAAGGGGTGGGCCTCCGGATACCTCTCTGAGCGCGTGAAACGCAACATGTGCTACTTTATATCGATATCCTGAGAGGTCGCGCTATTTCACTGGTCGAGCATGCCCATTCATGCAGCGAACTGCGTGGCGCTACCACTTTGAGATTTACATTGACAACGTCCAGACGATAACGGTAGCTATTTGAGTTTTTTTTAATAGCGTCTATTTGGCCGTGTGCCATTTTTTGTTTATTTGCAAATTTATTTTACGGCGTCGCAAAAAATATATATTTGCATTTCATAAATATTTGACCGTGTATATTTCGGTATCGATGTCCGCTCCGGATGAAGGTAAGCAAATAATATCCAGATGTCGCTGCTGGAACAGTGCCACCCGACATCTGTCTTGGTTAAATTTTAAAGATGTGAATTGTGACTGTGAGGACAACTAATCTGGCATGTCAGGGTATGGTTGCCGTTAGGCTACACCTTGAGGTATCAAGGTATGAACTGAGATTTGAGTGTCTCTTCTCTTTGGGTTGTGTGTGAATTGCTTTTATAAAGAATCGATGATACGCAGAAAATAATACTCAGGGCTACAGGTATCCTTAAGCCACACTTACCATCGTGCTTAAAAATTTAAATACTGTAAGTGAAGCGAGAGAACACGTCTATTAGTTATTTGTGTAGAAAACCGTGTCTGCGTAATGTAAATATTTTTCGTTTGTTGAACTCCGGAGCAATAATTCATGTGTAATTTGCTTAAAAAAAAGTATCTAATTTAGGTTCGATTGATTATTTTGGTTTGTAAAATTTATTTTTAAAGTTGTAACTATTCATAGATAGCTAAGATGTTATTGTATAAAAATAGCGTGCGTATAACAAATAAAAGATTTCTAATGTTAAAAATCGTTCTGATTACACGTTCAATTTAATTTTGCAGTTTATTAAAAAGGTATAGTGGACACGAAGATGAATAAAACGGTTTTATTATTACCTACCCTTCATTGACTGCAACAAAAAGAGGGTTGTGTTATTCAAGTGTACCTATAGGTATAATATGTTGGCATATTTTTCTTTGGCACAATTTTCAGAATTATTAATTGCATTTATTATTGGTTTGACATTCGAGTGATCAAATACTTTATGGCAATACTTATTGGCGAAAGAAACAAACGTAAAATTCACTACACCTTCGGATAAATAATATACTATATTAAAAGCACAGTTGCTACAAATTCCCACGGGCCTTGCGGTGCATAGGTAAAACAACCAACTGCCGAATCGAGGACAGCGGGTTCGTGCCCCACCCGAGGACAAATATTTATGACAAACATTAATGTTTGTATGGCGTCTGGGTGTTTTTCTATTTAGAAAATATTTTTTTTTATGTATTCATCTAGTTTCCATAGGACAAGCATTTAGCTACCTAGCTTGGAACTGGAGAGCACAGTGTGTTTTATGTTCAAGATAATAATATTATAGACATATTATTAAAAATTAAATACCCTTTCAATTGTAGGAAAATTATGACTAATAGTTTAGTTTTGCACATAACACCGGTCATTAATATATAAATACTATAATAGCGCGACTTGAGTCCATAACTTGAATTGGTACATCTAAATTCATTCATGTATTTTGTTGTAAGCTTCTTTGTAAGCCCAGTTCGTGCTAAAATGGAAATAACAAACAATGTTGTTAATGTTTATAAGTATCTATAAATGTTCATTGGAAATTTAGCACAACTTGAAACAGTACTAAGAGTACTAACAGGAAACTCCAATAGAAATAAAACTAAAAACAGATGTAGTTTGCAGGTTAAAATTGTTCCTTTTTGGTGTAAGCAAAAAAAAAGTGGCCATGAACCGAGGCCATTGGCCGCTGCCGATGGACGCGAGGTACGGCTGAAAGATGAAAGCAACAGGATGAAAGGAAATATATTCAAGCAGTGTCTGACCGTTGATTAAAAGCTCGTTAAATTTTAAATCGAAATTTCAATTAGCTTTTGATAACTCTGTTTCATTTAGGAGATGTTTATAGCAATTAAAAAATACAACTTGGAAATACTTTTTACAATCTTTTTTTTTTTTTTGATTTCAGGTAGTTTTTTAATTGTATATATTGTAAATAATGTAATTAATTTATCCCGTAGTGTTTACCGTTTTAAAAGTATTATTTTTTAAAAAATATTTCATAATTAGTTAATATGATATTTCAATATATAAAAAAAAACTTTCCCGTACCGGGAATCGAACCCGAGCCTCCTGGGTGAAAGCCAGGTATCCTAGCCACTAGACCATACGGGATGTGTTGAGAATGTCAAAATTATTGCTTACATTCGCAATAACATGTTAACGTAAATTAAGCTTACTAATATCTCAACGAAACCACGATTGCCACTTGGAATCTTTTTTTTTATGGGATATGAGGGCAAACGAACAGGCGTGTCACCTGATGGTAAGCAACCAACGCCGCTCATGGACACCAGCAACACATATAGCGTTACTGTTGCGTTGCCGACCTTTAAGGGATAGGGGATTGGAAAGGATGGGGAAGGGGGGTGGGCCTCCGGGTACCTCTCTCACCGAGCGAAACGCGGCATGAGCCACTTTACGTCGGTCTTCTGAGAGGTCGTGGTATTTCACCGGTCGAGCCGGCCCATTCATGCAGGAAACTGTTTGGCTCTACCACTGTTAAAGTCTTCTTAGTCTTAAACGATTTAAAGGAAGTCGAGACATATATTGCCTCGAGGTGAATAAAAAAACGGTGTTTCCTTCAAACTCCAGCTGAATGATGACAATATTATTATTTAGATAAAAAATAATAGTTTAAAAAAACTAAAAAACACGCTTTTTATAGAAAACCGAACTAAAAAATAGAAAAATAAAAAAAAATATATTTTATTTTAAAAAAAATAATGGGTGGGGTGCTTTTTAAGATATTATCGAAATGATAATCCACAGAAATAGATCAAGATAGAACGGCCGCGATGTCATATTTCCATACATTTCGAGCGTGTCACTTTTTTGAAAAACCACGCCCACAGCGTGACGTCATTTTCATTGTGAGCGGTGCGACTAGTTAGGAGACACACACATTAGATTATCGATGTTAATATCGGCAACGTGTGTTAATTTTATTATTTTTATATTTTACCAACTTTATTGATTTTGTGTAACGATAATCATAGAAAGTAAAACATGTTAAATACTTTAATCCGACATATTAAAACCTAAAACATATTTTTCCAACAGTATATAAAATTTAGTTATAATTATTATACTGTCCTTGAAACTATACATATTTATTAAATATTTGCCTTTTTGTAAGGGTTGGCCTCACAGTCCTGGTTAAATAACGAAGCCGAACGTCTACATACTGCCCGTTTGAGAAGAACGAAATGATTTTCCATCGGCGATTGGTCACATTGGTGAAAACTTATACTGTCAAATAAACTGCTGCCAATGTAATTACGAAGCACTTTGGTTGAAATTTGTGGTGTTAGAATAAAGTAGGGACAAAGCAAGACATGAGCTGATACTCAAATTATTATTGAATTAATTTATCGATAAGTCCTAAGACTCAACGATACATGGAGTCCCATCTCTAACATTCGAAGGCCAAACACAGCGATTAACAGACACAGCGATCAACTAGCAGGTGTATTGTGTATTTCGTTCGATTCGACGTACATTACGCGTATAATTTATACGCGCAATGTTTTTGTATACGAGCGTTGAATGCGGACAGCAATGGATATTTATCATAACGAAAAAATATACAACTTGTGATCGTAATTATTGAACATAGTAAAAGTAAAACAATAATTTATAATCTCTAAAAAATACTTTCTACTGATTTTCTGTACTTACTGATCATACGAAATATTTCCTTTTTTCATATTTGATTCACTACTTTTGTTTTTAGAATTTGCCACAGCATAATAAGGCATATATGTGACGTTTTATCTATTTTTTTACGTCCTGAACGCGTGGCAGGAACGCTCGTTGCGTAATGAGAGCGAGTTTCAAAAAGCATGCAATATAGTGCATGGTTTTGGCACGCTTGCCACGCCTATTCGCCGTTCTATCTTGATCTATTTCTGTGTGATAATCACTCTACTCATATCTAATAAAATATTTATAACTATTGACACCATGCACCCCACGCTTTTTTTTTTAAATAAAATATATATTTTTTTTATTTTTCTATTTTTTAGTTCGGTTTTCTATAAAAAGCGTGTTTTTTAGTTTTTTTAAACTATTATTTATTTTATATTTTTTAGTTCGGTTTTCTATAACAAGCGCGTTAATAGCGCCATCTGTGACTTATACAAGGAACTCGTTTCAAGTTGATAACGTAGACTTTCCGCTGATTGCCACAGTCTAGATGGTGGTGCGAGAAGTGAACTATGAACACTAAAAATCATATTTTGCAAATTGAAAAATGGAATAATTTTATCAAATTAGTGTATTGTCATCGGTCCTCAATAAATCTACAAAGTTTGAACGAAATCTGGCCGTTTAAAGTGGGTCAAAATCGCGCCCAAAGAGGTCGGTTACAAACAAACATACAAACAAACATACAGGTGAAGCTAATAAAAAGCTAATAAAAATAAACTAGAATTTGTTTATAAATTAATGTCATATATTTTTTTTAATATTACACAAGTGTCAATCGAATAAGTTTTATTTTATTACGATGAACTTTTAATTTAAAATGATAATTAGCCATCATTAGTCGAACCAAGATGCTAATTAATCACCAATTAGTGAAATAAATTAGAAATGATTAAAAATAATTAGAATAAGTTAAAGGTCAAGTTTAAATTATTCTTTTTTTGAAAAATAATTATCAAATATTCTTTGGTCAGATTAAGGTGAATGAATCGATACAGACATGAAAAATTTTAAAAATCTTCTGGGACAATCTCTGTCACATTATTATGATTTCTTTAATTTTCTACGGATTAGGAATGATTAGGTTTTTAATGACCAAAACTGACCACAACTTGGTTATTAATTTATCGTGGTATTTCTTCACAAATAATCGATACATTTTATTCTACATATCGGCTTTTGAATTTTTGTGTTATATCCTTACCGTGTGAAAAAGTTGGTGATTAGACGACGCAACATAATGACGACGTTCAGTTTGTTAAATCAGAAATTATTTGTTACGTTTAGAATTGTTTTTATGTGAAAGCAAATAGTGAAATTTCTTGTATCGGTCATTGCTACAATAAATTGTAATAGTAATTAAAAAAAAAACAAGTAAAGCAAATTGTGCAGTTTTAACAAAACGAAAAAATATATTATTTCATGCCCGCCTTTACAAGTTTACGTTGTTGAATTTTGATGAACTGTCAAATGTTGCTTATTAAATTGACCCGACTATATAAGTAATACTATCTTAATAGATAAGTATTAGGTTATATACGTAGGTATTACAATATAATTGACTTATCTAATTCATATGAATCTCTCTTTTTATGTAAAACCACGAACACAGCTCGTTTGTGTTGGACGTGAAGTGGTATTCTTTTTTGACTGGATATTTCTATGACATGGATATCACGACCATTGCAGTAGATACTCAAAGTTCAAAGACCAAGTATCTATATTATTTTGTCGTACATTGTGACAAACTTATGGCTGTCGTTTAATGTCAGTTGCAAACATTTTTGCGACTTGTGACGCCATCGGTTTTTTTCATAACTAAAGGGTCTAATCTAAATAAAATGTTGTGGATTAATGTAATTACAAACAATATTTTTTACAATTACTTTTTATAAGATAAGATATAAGATTGCAAAATGACAGTCAGTCAAAAAATAAATGATAAAAAATGTGAAACGTTACACTGCGACGCAAGAGGCAGGGGCCGGAGGCTAGGCTGCTATATAAAAACAAACAAAGTTCTATATCAGTGATATTAATTCAATTTACAGATAAAAACATTCGGCAAAAGGGAACTCAACATCGCGAAATTCTGCAAAATATGAACAATAATTGTAGTTCAAGCTCACCGTCTATTTCGCCTTCACCGTTTCAACTTTCAGACGACAAACTTTCTTGCCAAATATTTTTTATCACCCTGAGTATGCGTTCTACAAACGCATTTGAAGGTGGAATCGCAATTATTTTCTTTATTAATAGAAGATTTTACGTAACCTAAACGTAAAACCACGTAAAACGTCCGCGTAATTTATGTCGTATATATTCTCTTGATATGTCTCGATGGTCCTGTGCTCGAGCACCCCGCTTCTAAATCAAGCGGTCGCAGGTTCGAATCCTTGCTCAAACCAATGATTTTTCGAAATAATTTTCGAAAGTTAAGTGTGATAAGTATCGATGACTGAAAACTTTGTGCCCGGTATGGCAATAGGTTCGCCACCTATTCCATTTGGGACGTAAACATAACGGCGAGACGAGGCTTAACAGCCGCTGCCTACACCTTCCAAGTTATGTTTTATGTTCTCATGTAAAAAAAAATGTTTATTCAATTCAATTAACCACGAATTCAATGCCAATATTAAAACAAACTCTAGTGTATGTCTGTGTTCTCGCGATTAAATAATATTTGTGATGACTCATACAAAACACAGTTTGTATGAGCTTATATTCCTCGAAAATTGTGTTATTGGTATAACAATAAAAAAAACTTTCGTCTTCCTATTTATTCCTAGAAGAATCTGAATAGATGAAACATCTCGGTGGTCCAGTGGTCGAGCACACGTCTTCTGAATCTAGAGGTCGCGGGTTCAAATCCTGGCACCACATTTCGAAAGTTATGTGTCATAAATATCGTTGACTAGAAACTTTGTGCCCGGTATGGCAATGGGTTCGCCACGTATTGGGACGCTACTGCCTACACCTTCGGGTAGAAAAAGGCGTGTAGTTATGTTAGATGAAATATCTTCTTCAAGTCTTCTGATATACATATACAATTCTCATGGCACGATGTTTGTTGCCAATCTCCTTTCGTGCATTGGATTAGAGATTTGTAAATCGATAATTCTGATTCGACTTAAAGAAAAAATATGCAAGCTAATCCTTTTTAACCGACAAAAAAGGAGGAGGTTCTCAATTCGTCTGTATGTATAATTTTATTTTTATTTTTTCATGTATGTACACCGTTGTACACCGATATTTTCGTCAATTATGGACGGATACAAATTTTTTTTTTGTATGTGTTTGTATAGTGTTCACCTCCGAGATGGTCCCATTTTCACCAGGTCAGGGTCTGATGATGGGAACCAGCAGAAATCGAAGGCATCCACCAAAAATTGTATGCGAGTATGGTGTTTTTGTTACGTAATAGTGATGGTGGTCCTTTATGGTGCCAACATCTGATGCTGCTGTGCTGATGAAGAATGCCACAAAACTCCTCAACGGTTAGGAGTTTGAAGACAGCACTGCAATTGGTCGATAGAAAGTACTTGGTAGTATGCAGGACTAGCGTGTTGCTTGAATATACACCTGATGCTGCTACGCTGATGAAGAAGCCACAGATCTCTTTGACGGTTAGGAGTTAGGACACAATAGTATCCAGGCTACGATTGGCCTTCATGTGGGTTGCAGTGTTATTGGTTCTACCCATGATAATATAAATACTTAGCAAGTATTATCATACTCTTTTGTCTAAGTACCTTTTTATGACAATTATAACTCCCGAAAAATTTCAACCATTTAACAAACGGACTTGTAATTATTGATAATATATTTAATTAACTGAAAGCCATGTAAATGAACGAACTTCTATTTCAGTTCACAGCTCAGGCAGAATGTTTGCCTGTATAGATCTT
Source organism: Euproctis similis (assembly GCA_905147225.2). Classification (NCBI taxonomy): domain Eukaryota; kingdom Metazoa; phylum Arthropoda; class Insecta; order Lepidoptera; family Erebidae; genus Euproctis; species Euproctis similis. Next base: position 24,072,225 of record LR990106.1, read on the forward strand.
AAAATAGACAGTATTTTACTACTGAAATATACAATATACTGTCATGAGAAAATCGCTATTCACCCCCCATTCCCATCCTACTGGGCTTAATTCCTTAAAGGCTGTCAACGCAACTGTAGCACTGTAGCACTATATGTGTTGCAGGTGTCCTTGGGCGCTGTCAATCACTTATCACTAGGTGACCTGTTTAATCGTTTTCTCTTCTATCTATAAAAATACTATTTCGGTAGTAAACCACCAAGCAGATATATCATGCGGGCACATGCCAGTATATATTCTCTAGAATGATGTTTTTTAATTAATTACAGATGCATTCTCGACGAAGGTCAGACGGAGTTGCAAATTCTTACCCAACAGATGTCCTCGCATACTAAATATGTTGAGTAAACACAAACTTGTGTACAGACACCGGTTAGACATACATAATATCAATATAACATAAATTCACGCCTTTTTCTAAAGGCAGTGGCTATTAAACTTCGACTCGCCGTTTTGTTTACGTCCCAAATGGAACCTATTGCCATACTGCGCACAAAGTTTTCAGCCATCGATATTTATCGCACATAACTTTCGAAAATAATTTCGAGAAGTCATTGGTGTGAGCCAGGATTCGACGCGACTTATAAAGTCGCGCCAATATTCAGACGCGGCGTGCTCGACCATTGGATCCACAGAAATAGATCAAGATAGAACGGCCGCGATGTCATATTTCCATACATTTCGAGCGTGTCACTTTTTTGAAAAACCACGCCCACAGCGTGACGTCATTTTCATTGTGAGCGGGGCGACTAGTTAGGAGACACACACATTAGATTATTGATGTTAATATCGGCAACGTGTGTTAATTTTATTATTTTTATATTTTACCAACTTTATTGATTTTGTGTAACGATAATCATAGAAAGTAAAGCATGTTAAATACTTGAATCCGACATATTAAAACCTAAAACATATTTTTCCAACAATATATAAAATTTAATTATAAATATTTTACTGTCCTTGAAACTATAGATATTTATTAAATATTTGCCTTTTTGTAAGGGTTGGCCTCACAGTCCTGGTTAAATAACGAAGCCGAACGTCTACATATACCTCGGTTACTGCCCGTTTGAGAACAACGAGATGATTTTCCATCGGCGATTGGTCAAATTGGTAAAAACTTATACTGTCAAATAAACTGCTGCCAATGTAATTACGAAACACTTTGGTTGAAATTTGTAGTGTTAGAATAAAGTAGGGACAAAGCAAGACATGAGCTGATACTCAAATTATTATTGAATTAATTTATCGATAAGTCCTAAGACTCAACGATACATGGAGTGCCCATCTCTAACATTCGAATCATAGCGATTAACAGACACAGCGATCAACTGGCAGGTGTATTGTGTATTTCGTTCGATTCGACGTACATTACGCGTATAATTTATACGCGCAATTTTTTTGTATACGAGCGTTGAATGCGGACAGCAATGGATATTTATCATAACGAAAAAATATACAACTTGTGATCGTAATTATTGAACATAGTAAAAGTAAAACAATAATTTATAATCTCAAAAAAATACTTTCTACTGATTTTCTGTACTTACTGATCATACGAAATATTTCCTTTTTTCATATTTGATTCACTACTTTTGTTTTTACAATTTGCCACAGCATAATAAGGCATATATGTGACGTTTTATCTATTTTTTTACGTCCTGAACGCATGGCAAGAACGCTCGTTGCGTAATGAGAGCGAGTTTCGGAAAGCATGCAATATAGTGCATGGCTTTGGCACGCTTGCCACGCCTATTCGCCGTTCTATCTTGATCTATTTCTGTGATTGGATCACTGAGACATATCATTATGACTTATTATTAGACGGGACTTAGATTCTTAAAAGGTGTTAAAGCACTAGCTGAAAATAAAACATCGTAACTAAAGACAAGTTTAGTTATTTCTTTTAGACTATATATGTACTTCTAAAGTATATAACCATAGGAAGTCTGTATTGCTTAGAAATGTTGATTCAGAAACCATATTTTGTTCATTGGGATAGCAATAAATTACACTAGATTAGATGTTAATTAAATTGAATAGGCAAAGTTTCATATTATTATTGTTATCCCAATAGACACTTGGTTTAACAAGAAGGTGCCGGCTTTGAATTCTGGTAAACAGAGATGACTATTTGGAACCATGTACTGTGTCTACAATTATTTTTAAAGGCGTAATTGTTTAGTTGAGTTATTTAATAGAGATATAAACTTATATATTAGTTTTATTGTACGTTACACCGCATCATATAGAGGCATGAATAATTCAACGAATCGCACACACATCAAGTAAACAATGCCGTTGATTGTTTAACAGACATACAGACAGATTAGTTTATTCATTTGGCGACGAAAATATGTATATTTATAGTACATATCGCCAAAATAATTAAACGAGCATTATGGCCATGCAAAGAATTTAAATAGATGCGTAGAGTGAATTATTTATCTGCAAGAATGTGATTTTGCTGACAGTTCAGACCTGCTAGTCATTTTTTCACCATTAATTTCCAGTTAATCTCGTGATTCTTTTTAAAAAACAATCATTCATAATTCCGTCGGTTTTTCACATTTTGTGTACGACTACGCGATCGTGAACAAATAAATAAACTAATAAAATTATCAATTTTCATTGATTGCCGTAAGATTGCAATGGGCGCTGGCGTCGTTACTATAGAGTGACATGTAGACATCGAGCAGTATTTTTGAAGTTACGTAATAGTGACTAGGTTATATGCTGCTTCTCTTGATGCCTGGACGATAGAGCTTCACTTGCAATTTGTTTTTGTAAAATATTAGACAGACGTTGTAGTAGTATTACTGGATGCTTAACACAGAAGGGTCCGGAGTTCGTTCCCTACAAGAGTCCAGACGAACAGGCGTGATGACTTCGAATGTTTTTATGGCGTCTTATAAATACATATTTCCGAGATCAAACTGATCCAATCGAAAACAGTAGTAAAGCAACGTAGTTAGCTGCATGAATGGCCCAGCTTCACCGGTGATATAGCACGCCCTCTCAGAATATCGACGCAAAGTAACTCATGCCACGTTTCGTTCGGTGAGAAAGGTATCCGGAGTCTTAACCTCCTTCCCCCTCATTTCCCTTCGTTCTCCCTCAAAGATAGACTACGTAAGTGTAACCCTATTTAAAGTACAGGTGTCTATGGGCGGCGCTAGTTACTTTCTACCAGGTGTCTCGCTTGTTCGTTTGCTTTCCTATCCCATATATAAATCCAAACTAACAGACCAGGCAGAGAGGTTTAACAGAACATCTATCAAAATGCAAATATTGCAACCTAATCACTTGGATTCATGGTCATGACTAAGAACAAGTAACCGAAGGTAGGGCAGTGTGTGTTGACTGCCGAGTGCCGACCTTCAGTGGCTAATGCAGCGTGGAATGAGATCAGACTGACACCAGAATATTCTGCCCCAGTCTTGTTCATACGATGATTGCTCATTGTGTATTTTAATTGTTTATTATTTGTACCTAATCGTCTAGATTGATCAAGATTGATGATTTGCTAAACAGTCTGTGCTTAGAAGGTCCTTTTTTTACGCGAGGAAATGCTTTATGCACACCCCTGCCTGGGGACGGCAGGAGGTAGTGTGGGACTCCTGGGCGTGGTACTCCTCCAGCGTGTGCTGGGCCAAGTCCAGGTCGGATGCGCAATAGTGGCATCTCGCCGTCTCTTCCCCGTGCACCTACGCCGAAGCACCCGTGCCCGGTGAGTATCTGAGTCAACCTGTAGGTGACAGTGCCCTATTTACGGAGCACCAAGGCCTCGAGGTAGGCCAGGACGGGCCCGACGGCGCGATGACGCGCGCAGCTCTGGAGGACCAGCGCGTCGCGCCAGTCCCCTAGGACCCGCCGGAAGGCCTCCCGCCTCCACACTTCGTGACCCCGCGCGTTCGGGCCCCCACCTCCCCGGCCGAGATCGTACGCAGCTGCGTACATCTGCGATATCAAAAAGATTTCTTAAACGAGCTGAGAAATTTAATGGAAAATCCAGTTTATACATTTATCTTGATTTTTAACCGACTAAATACCTATGTACCTAAACCTTATCATCGTTATCTTACGGAAATTATAATGGGCGTTGTAGGAAATCTTGTCCAAGTACTTTTAAGATAAATATTACGTCCTTGTGTTTCGTAGTTAGATACACACGTGTTGTGTAATATTAATACTTCTAAGTTTAATATTCATAATAAGTAGGCTATACTCTTGTCCTCAGGCGAGGATAATACGTTCACAACAAACTGACGCGAGCGCCGCGACCCCTGTCCTCTTGACCTTGTCAGTGGTAGAGGCACGCAGTTCCTTGCTAGAACGGCCGATGAATACTACATATATTTATAGTGGCTCATGCTTCGTTTCGTTCGGTGAGAGAGGTATCTGGAAGCCCTAACTCTAAAAATAAATATACTTAGAAAAACAGCGTGAATCTGTGTCCCAGGTTCGATAATTTGAATCAGAAATCCTCTGATATAAACAATATATAGATATTTTATTATAGATATATATCGAATAATATAAATATAATCTGATAGTAAATATTGCAAAAATACAATGATTACATAATAAGTAAATACAATTTTGTTTATTAGCGGGAAATGTTAGCCATATCTGATGTCATACATATTAAAAAATAGCAACAGTACAATATTGTGTTCGTTGTGATAGATGATAGGCTTTTTGTGTTGTCACTTTTTAATTTTTTTTTTTTTTTTTTTTTTATGGGATAGGAGGGCAAACGAGCAGGCGTGTCACCTGATGGTAAGCAACTAACGCCGCCCATGGACACCAGCAGCACATATAGTGTTACTGTTGCGTTGCCGACCTTTAAGGGAAGGGGATAGGAAAGGATGGGGAAGGGGGTGGGCCTCCGGGTACCTCTCTCACCGAACGAAACGTGGCATGGGCCACTTTACGTCGGTCTTCTGAGAGGTCGTGGTATTTCACCGGTCGAGCCGGCCCATTTATGCAGTAAACTGCTTGGCGCTACCACTGTTGACTTTTTAATTTTAATTTACTTCTATTATTTAAGTAGTACATTTGTTTTAATCATATAAAACCATGTCTGTCATATAAACATGGGAAACCATGTCTGTCATTTCTAATAAAAATTTATAGCAATTTTTTTCGATAAAAAAAATCAACTTGCAGGCCTATACGCGATCGAATCATATAAATAACTGTACGTAGTACTCTAGCGGCCGCCCCTGACGGTACGCAAGCTCATTCACCAGACGAACGGCGCGCAAGCAAGGCGGCCTGAGCGGCCTGATAACAAGTGAAAATGAAGTCACTAATACTCGCCCTGGCTTTCGTAACACTATCATGTAATGTGTTCGCGAACAGAACTCGAAGTTGTACAAAATTGACTGCACTGACGCAGCACAAACGACCAGCTTATGAATTTTCCGTGAGGCTACTACAGAGAGTCACGGAGGACACCTACTCACACTTCGTCTACGCCCCGTTATCCACCTGGATGCAACTGATCGCGCTGTCTGAAGGAGCCACCGGCACAACCTTCAGAGAAATATGGAACGTCACACAACATCGCAGAAACAGATGTTTCAAGAAGCAACTAGGTGATATCATGCTCAATTTGAACAGGGCCTTACGGAAGGAAAGCAAACTGAAAAGTGTGATAGCAGTCGACCACTTACTAGCCGTGAGGAGATCGTATATAGAAAAAGTGGAGAAGCTGTTCGGAATCAAAGTTTTGTTGTTAAATTTTCATCAACCGAGCAAATCTGCTTTGGAAGTGAATAAGGCGATCGAAGACGGTACCGCCGGTTTGATTGACACAATAGTTGATGACGATGATTTCAAGTCTACAGTGCTTCTGTTAAGTGCTGCCAATTATTTCAAAAGTGAGTGGAGTAGTCCATTCGATAGTGCTTACAATAAAATAGAGCCGTTTTATTCCTCGCAAGGTGTCCAAATCGGTCAAGTGACCATGATGAATCAGAAAGGGTACTTTAATATGTTAGATTTTCCACATATCGGTGCTAAAGTTTTGGAGTTGCCCTTTGTCAAAAAGGGATTGTCAATGCTGATTTTTCTGCCCAGGGACAACACGTGGGTTGGTGAAATTTTTTACGATTTGCAAAATACCAGACTCACTTCTATTTTTAACATGTACAAAACTGAAAAACAGAAATTTGTCGACGTGTCTATACCTAAATTTAAATTGCGCGCCGAGATTGACAATTTACCTGAACTGATTCACGATATGGGTATCAAAAGGATTTTTAATCCGCAGCAAGCCGAGTTTAAGGGTATCAGTAAATACAAGCTGTACGCGTCTCTGATGAAGCAGATTACCGAGATAGAAGTGAATGAAGGTGGTGTGGCGGCCTCTGTCGAGAACTGGGTGAAAAATGACAGTGAATTATTTGTGGCGAACAAACCTTTCGCGTATATGATTGTTGATAGAAGCAGTGAGTTCATATTATACGCGGGCACATATTCCGTTCCTAGTGTGTTTTGAAATATCCAAATAAACTATTGACACGACTTAATTTACTTACTTCAGGGTGAGTAACAACGTCTAATATTGTCATAAGCGAACTATACTGGACAAAACAAAACTTTTTTGATGCCTCATACAGTACTTAGTGATACTAGTCACTAGCTCTACCTTCAACGTCGTGCTGAAAGATGTAAATCTTCCAAGAGTTTATTAGATAAACTTAAGTGTTGTGTTTACAGTCTGAGTATTTCTCTAATAAACAAATAGTATTTATTTTATAAGAAAACATATTATTCTTTGTAAAATAACTATAACAGTATTTTAAGAAAATGTCGCTTCCGTGATTTATCACGTTTTAAGTTCATTGAGAAGAGTGGTAGTGCATGATTTCCATACACATTTATTATTATAGACAGTCCTCGTACTTACGGCATATAAGGCCCTCAAAATACGCGATAACAATCTAAAACGACGTAACGACGTGACATTTCTTCATATGTTTACATGTAGAACGCAATGGTTAGGTTATAAAATTGCTAGTTATTTTTGCTGTTTGCGTGTTATTAATTTTAATAATAATATTAAAACACTGAAACGATGCATAAAATTTTGTTATTAACCTAAAAGTGAATTCTCCTATGCCGGTAATCGAAACGACTAGCGTATGTTTGACGAATGGAAATCGAATCGGTATAAATCGAACCGACGTAAGTCGAGGACTGTCTGTATGTAAATAAATATGTATTTAAGTGCTGATTATAATAGCAAAAAGGAATTATCTTGAGGAGTATTTATTGGACTACAAATGATTTTATATTCCATATAGACATCTTTTTTACTAGCAATAAGTTACTGTATTATCAATTTATGCAAGGTCATTTGTTTCTAAATTTATTCTAAATATATTTATGATAACCCTTGCTTGCTAAACTAATCGTGTGACGTAACAAGTACCTATTCACATTAATAAATTTGGTAACAGATAGTATTATTATTTAAACAAGAAAACATAACATAACACGACTTTTTCTAGGCGAAGGTGTAGGCTGCGGCTGTTAAGCATCGCAACGTTATCATCGTAAACGGTAGGTGGCGAACTTATTGCCATATCGGGCACAAAGTTTTCAGTCATCGATATGCATCATAATCTCCGAAAATAATTTCCAAGCGTCATTGGTGTGTACCAGGATTCGAACCCGCGACTTCTTGATTCAGAAGCGGGGTGCTCGAACCCGAAGTTATAAGTTATACGAAGATTTTATTTCACGGACATAATATTTGATTAATTCACTTCTGAATCTGAAAACAAGACATTTCCGTAGCCGAATGTAAATAACATTCGGCTACGGAAATGTCTTGTTTCATTTGCAAATAAATATATTCATCTAGAAAGGTCACATTTTCGATGTGGAGGCCTCATAGCATATTATTGAAATGACGGAAGTGACGGAACTCGTAAAAGTACATAAGATGTTTTTTTTTCCATTTGTCTATTTCGGACAGGCTGAAGCCTGAAACATAGTTTTATTGTTTTGCAATTTTAAAATCATGACTCGGTACCGATCGATATGCTATCAGTTCCCACGAAATATGGGTGGGTTTTTTAAAACATTTAATGTGTGCTAATTGATAGGCTTATAAATATATTTATAATTCTTATAACCAGTTGTACTATAATAATTGCTATTGGCACTGGTAAATTTAGTAACTCTTTTACAATCCAGCACATGTTTCGGTTGGTTTTTATTTGTATTTGTTTATTTATTAATTCATAATTATATGATTATTCGTCTTAGCTTATAAAATTACACTTGACTAAGGCATCCTTTCTATTATTATAAATAAATGTGAATTATTTGATAGACGCCGAAGGTCTACACCAAAAAACAATGTTTATTTTGGCAAATATGATTAGTTTGTCAAGAAATTCATATTGAATCAATATATTATGTAAGATTAGCTTCAATGTAAACGAAGCCGCGGGTAAATGCTAGTATCTATACAATAATAGTTCAACCAGTATTTAAATATTTTTATTCTGAGCCTAGTTTATGTTAAATTTTGACGTACATTATACATATATCTGAATCGCAAATTGTGTATAATACATAATTCTATGACATACACATTAAGTGATAATTAATAACTTAAGTATTAAGATATTATTAACATAGGGACACAAATATAGTGCTTAAGTTGAAAACATTGGTTTTTTTTTTCACTAATTTGTCGTGAAAATACCAGAAAAGTGTGTGTTTTGGGAAGAATTATAGTAAAAAATCCGGAAAATCTATGGCGCACTAATCCCAAGTGTGTAGTTCCGTTTCGTGCTTGACTGAATTCCTTCAGCATACTATATTATTGTTTAGTAAACAATGAACAAGACAACAGTTGTCCAAATCCAGGTCGTACGTGTTACTTGGGACACATTTAAGTCAAGAAAATATTGGGACAATGTTCGTGAACATTTGTAAATATATCTTCAAACCGCTCAAAAGTGAATTCGGCAGAGATTGAAACTACTTATATAGCTGATGTCACAGATTTGACTCCAATAATGGTGGCAAAAATTATTGCATGGTTGACAAAAATATAAATCCAATAGATGCAGGACAATAGTCCATAAACATGGAAATGTGCGTTGTTATTAATAGCTGTGAAACTATAATAACATAACATAACTTAACATAACTTCACGCCTTTTGTTACCCGAAGGTGTAGGCAGCGGCTGTTAAGCCTCGTCTCGCCGTTATGTTTACGTCCCAAATGGAATAGGTGGCGAACCTATTGCCATACCGGGCACAAAGTTTTTCAGTCATCGATATTTATCACACATAACTTCCGAAAACCATTTCGAAAAGTCATTGGTGTGAGCCAGTGTCTGAAATCGAACCCCGGACCTCTGGATCAGAAGCCGTGTGCTCAACAACTGCGCCACCGAGACTGTGAAACTATAATAAATTTTAATTTTCATGAATAAAATAAAATCATGACATCAAACAAGATGTTATTACACAAATATTTAGATGCGCCATTTATTTGGGTTTTTACGTAACACGCAATAAATTTTGATGTAAGTTGTGACCTATTTTTGATGATATCGCGGTTAAAAATTATTTATCTCAGTTACAACCTTAGTGTTGAGTAATTTGACGTCATTATTAACGAAATAGTCCCCCTTGTCTTAGGTTTTTAATTTTATGGCAAAGAAGACAAGCCAGCTAGTGATTTGCCTGATGGTAAGCGAGCAGCGCCACTCATCGACAATTGAAACATCGAGGGAGTCACAGTTGTGTTGGGTGACCTCTCAGATAGGATAGAGAAGGAGGGGAATAAATATGGAGATGGAGTTTGGGGATGGGATTCTGGATTCGTATCTCACTGAACAAAACGCGGAACAATCCACTTTACCTGGATTAGTTGACCTGATTATTTATTCAAGGTTCTTCCATGACCCTCTAACCTTATATTGAAACAAACTATGTAATTTACCCTGGGCCACGCACCTCATATTTTAAGATTGACAGGACTGTGTAGCAAATTGTTACAATTGTTTTAGTTTAAAAACCAAGCAGTTCGCTGCATGAATCGGCCGGCTCGACCGGTGAAATACCACGACCTCTCAGGAGACCGACGAAAAGTGGCTAATGCCGCGTTTCGTTCGGTGAGAGAGGTACCCGGAGGCCCACTCCCCTTCCCCATCCTTTCCTATTCCCTATCCCTTAAAGGTCGGCAACGCAACAGTAACGCTATATGAGTTGCTGGTGTCCATGGGCGGCGTTGGTTGGTTACCATCAGGTGACACGCCTGCTCGTTTGCTCTCCTATCCCATAAAAAAAAACGAACAATGGTTGGTATTTATTAAAATCATATCCCAAAATAACGTAGACACGTCGGTAATAAACACAATCTCTATACCTACATTAAATCTCTCTGTTGTAAATTATCTATCATGGACCAGCTGTTTCACATATGGATACATAAAAACTGTTACTAGACAGCATCAGTTGATACAATAATTAGGTACTCATCATAAAATTGAAGTCTAAAGTTATTTATAAACAAAATATGAAAAAAAAAAACACATTTCCTGTTTAACCGGAACAAACATTGACCGCGAAAATGATAATGCTTCCGAAACGTGGCGTTTAAAAACAATCAAGTAAAAAATATGCTATTCTTAGAAATTCTGCTTACCCTTTTCATCCATCTTAAATGGAAAAGAAAAAATATAGAAAGGATAAAAAGTGAAGGCTTAGACAGCGGCTTTTAAGCCTTGCCGAATCGTTAAACCCCAAATGGGACAGCTGGCGAACCTATTGCAATACACCGGATACAAAGTTGTCAGTCATCGATATTTATCACCCGGTGTGAGCCCGGAATCGAACTTACTCAATCAGAAGCGGGGAGCTCGACCACTGGACTACTGAGACTTTTAAACTTGTATATTCATTTCATCATTTTCCCGTTTCCTAACCTGCCGGTTAAATCACAGAGTATGCCAAAGCACGCAATACACATACATATACCTACTCGACAAAAAAGTACCTTTCTTCCGGCGCTAATGATTAAAATTATTTGCTTGAGCAAAGTCTATCTTCAGAGAAATTCGCTTGAGATCACTATCAGTAGATCAACGAATGTAACCGGCTTTATATTTTAAAGGCCTTTGGCTATGTACATTATCAGCTGTCTCCGCTATAGCAGCAACGGGTCAGCAGTGAGCAGTGACTTTCACGAAGGAACCCTGGGGTGAAAGTATCTTAGAGCTAGCTGTTTGAATGTAGGTAAAGTTTAAACTTAAGCAGTAGACGTTCACGAAGTCTCATAGATTTCTCTACGCCCCTGATTATGCGCATTTCGATCGCTAATATCAATTTGAATAACACTTTAAGATTAGATCATACGCATTCTTTAAGACTGATATCAGATAGTCTAATTAGATGCCTATGCCTATAATTGCCTTTTCAGTCGTGAATTACGAGAATTGTAATTGCGGTGAGGAATTTCGTAATTCGCAAAATTCAAAAGAGTCATATTTAAGTAACTTCTAAGCATCGAAAAACATGACGATTGTGATCGAGTGTAAACAATACTTTCTAAGTTCTAATTCAATCCGTAATTGAATTTAATTGAAATTCAATTGCATATATGAATTATTTAAAAAGCGATAGTTGAATAATAATAGTAATAAATAATGTTCAAATACTTAACGGAAGGCGGAAAGAAAGAATTACGTAATTGGCACAGCGCCATCTATTATCGCATTCTACATACATTTTGTTACTTTTTTCTTTTTCACGATATAATATACGACATCTTCTGTCAGTGTTATTGCGGAGATCAAGGTCGAGGAGCAGTTATGACCTTGAATAATACCTAGGCGCGGTTGTCATTTTATACCAGAACGAATCCACATAGGCAGTAACTATGTGGAGGCCTTGTTTTCGAAGGTTAATTTACATCATAGAAATATGAAAATTTATGTTAGTTTTATAACACGAATCAGGTTTATTGCCTTTGGTATGTTCAGATGTAATTTTTTATTAAAAATTAGACGGCATCTTTTATTAGTTGTTAGGAAATCTCAGTAAAAAAACCAGTTATTTGCGACCTCTTGTGGTGAATCGTACGGGTACTGTTACTTTTCATGGCGAACATAGCCAGAAGGCAAACAAAATCACCGTAAGTATCCTTTATATCTAGAAATTATTTTTTTACGTTGCTGTGTGTTTGCAGACTTTTAGCCACAGAAAACCGGTTACAGTTACCAATCGTACTCATTACTTTTCTAGCCCCAATATAATGGATCACAATTTTGTTAGACATCAATCTTTATCACACATCATCATCATCATCAGCCTTTTGATGTCCACAGTTCGACGTAGGTCTCCCCCATGGAACGCAAAATAGCTCACGGTCCTGTGCCTCCTGCATCCAGTGGCTCCCAGCAATCTTGACCAGGCCGTTGGCCACACTCCACGTCGACCAATTCGTGGTCGCCTCTCGAGAACCTTTCTTCCAACGGCTATCAGCTCGTCGAGCGATGTGGTCTGCCCATCTCCACATCAGCGTGCTAACTTTTCGGGCTATGTCGGCCACGTCAGATCTCGATATATATTATGTATTTTGTCTCGCATGAGATTCCCAACATAGCCCGCTCCATAGCATGCTGAGCGACTTTGAGTTTCGTAATGAGACCAACATTCAAGGACCACGTCTCAGTTCCGTACGTCATCATTGGTAACACACATCGATCATAGACCTCAATGGTATGAACCAGAGCTCAAACTCGAAGTCGGAGTACTAAACCACTAGGCCATCGAGATTTATGCTACAGACGAGAGATAGTAGTCATCAAGTCAAATAAGTAACGGAGCTTAATGATTAACATTGTTAAAATTGAACACTTGTATTTTTTTTTGCGATTGCGATTAACTGTGCCACAGGTCAGATGCCAGTTTTTGTTGTTGATTAGCGTTTGGCCAATATGTAAATACATCTGATAGTTTTCTATTTTCCACTCGCTACAAGTCCAGTGGACCTTAATAAACGTAAAAATTGATTAAAACAGCTTTTAGGATTTATCGCGTTTATTTATTCCTTATTTATATTTATTTCCCGACGTTTCGAACTGCAAATTTTATCAATATTTATGTTGAAAGCTATGAACTATGTTCATTCGCCTAGATTTTATGTAGCCCCAGTTGTTTAGTACTTAAATATATTTTGAAACGTCCGCTTCGAACTACATACCAACAACTAAAGTTAAAATTAATTGGTGATTGAGCCGCAGTACTTGCGTTTTGGAGAAGTGCCGTGCACTGAACTCGACCGCTGTCCAAGGTTAATTTTGTTGAATTTTGAGAAGTCCCGAGTTCGAATTACCAGAATTATAATTGAGAAAAATATATATGATGTATTTTCCAATATGGCGTGTTAAATAAAAAGATAGAAAAGAAAATGGCAAAGAATGCAGATGTTGGTTTTGATTTACGAGTATTGCTGTTATGAATTTTGTTGAATAGGAATTCAAATTGTCTATATATCAGGAAGAATATTACATGATATGGTTAATTAATTATAGCGGGAATTATTAATTATTTTGTTTTCATTAATATCCATGTTTAAGCATATTTTAAGCGTGTTCTAAAAATATTTATGTTAATCGAATTGCATATTTTTTAGTTAATATTATTATCTATATTTACATTACAATTGTAACCGGGCTCTGACTCTTGACGTTATTGCCGAAAAACTATATAAGGTCTATCTTAAGATTACTATGAGACTGAAGTCAAAACAATATCTCTAATATGTAAAATTCTCGTGTCACAGTTATCGTTCCCATACTCCTCCGAAACGGCTTGACCGATTCTCATGAAATTTTGTGTGCATATCGGGTAAGTCTGAGAATAGGACAACATTTATTTTTAATCCCCCTAAATCACAAGTGACCCTTGTATTTAACCCCCCTTAATATTTTTTTTTAATTTTTCGATATATTTCTGTTTTGTATATTTTTTATATTAACGAGATACAAAAATACATACAACCCTAAATTTTCAACCCCCTACAGTCAATCCCTCTTTTTTTAAATTTATTTTTGGGCTATAAAACGTTTGCCGCTTCAGCTAGTTATTTAGAAATTTTATAAGTCTGATTGCTTCCACATAATAATACATAATGTAAAAACGAGTATACGATCGTCATTTAAATGGCACTAGTTATATATGTAGTGCATGAAAGGTAAGTTAGTTTGTTTGAGGGTCGTATTCTTAGAAATTACTAGTCCGATTTGATCATTAATTAGGAAGCTTGTTTAGAGCCAGTATGTTTTATGTCGTGAGGCACCTACCTAAGACGATCAGTGGTCAATTTAAAATTGTCAGCAAATATTACATCCACTGATTATTAGGAGATATGAAGATCATCGGGTCAATAATAATACTTGTGGACCCTGAGGCAAATTTACTTCCGCGTAAATAATACCGGTATTTAGGCGGTACGTTCTAATGAGTACTAATTTATGCTGGCATAAATACTACTTCATTTAATTTTTTAAGTGTCAAATCGACAAATCATAAATAGTTTTTTTTTTCTATTCCTTAAATAATTGCTAGCCTGGAGGCTGAAGTTTAAGCGAATAAACATGTAAATACATGTACATAGTATAAAATAAAGTCGCTTTCCGCTATCTGTCCATATATGCTTAGATCTTTATAACTACGTAACGGATTTTGATGCGATTTTTTAATAGATAGAGGGTGTTTTTTATGTATAATTCATGAATAATGTAGTAGAGGTTTAGCGCTGCAAAAATACTTTTATGCGGAACCAAGTTCGCCAGTTAAAAAGTTATGAAAGTCAGAGAAGCGTCAGCTGGTTAAGCATATAATTTACGTTATTTGATATCGCCCTAGAACAGGACCGCGAAATAGCGAATTAGAATTTAAGTATGATTTTAAGTTGTAGTACTAATAACCTCTCGGAAGTATAGCGTGATAAACATCGATTATTAACAATGTTTACCGATAGGTTTCGCCATCAATATCATTCGGGAATAAAAAACGCTGACTACATCTATTTGGGTTTTACAGGCGTGACGTTATCGTAAAATATTTATAGTTTCGCTCATCAATATTTTAGTTTACGTAATGACGTTAGTTAAAATTCTTTTATTAAATAGGACATTTAAATTTAAAACGCCTCACAGCCCGTTTCCCTATACAATGGTAACTATTCATGGCTGATTCAATAGGAAATACCGTACACATGTGCTGAGATAACTGTTCAAGTATTCAGCTAAATATATATATATCATGATATAGTCAAGTGTATGTCTATAGCAAATGAACTATTTTCAATGTCAGAAATTACTGATAATATATTTTATTAGTAGGCAGAGTTTGTACAGTTTTATATCTCGAGAACTACAGACATACCATTAGATTTAAAGTATCATTATTCAATTCTGGCTTGTTAAGGAATTAACTTTAGCCTTTTTATACATAGCATAATGATCTGAAATGACAATTTAGTAAGTCTTTTGTCTGTCTATCATTAAGTTTGTATACGTATCACGTAAAAACTAGGTACTGCATACATCATATTTAATAATCTAGATGTTAATAATACTTTTATTATCACATCGGAAGGTAGCACTTCTTGCTTAGCTAAACCTCTTAGCTAGTAATCAACCCTTCGCTAAACAACAATTATAAGTGGATCACTCCACATTTTTTTTGGTCATAAACAAATTCAATATTACTTAAATTATACATATAATTTTACAACAAAAATAGCACTAATCAAGCACTTATAAATCGACGCTCTCCAATACTGATGAACCGATTTTCATATAGTTTATCATTTCGATGAAGCTTTCTTGAATTTGTTTTTTACGGGATAGGAGGGCAGATGCGCAAGCGGGTCATCTTATGGTAAGCATCCTGCACCGCCCATGTACACCAACAACACACATAGCGTTACCGTTGAGTTGCCGACCTTTAAGGGAGTAGGATAAGAAAGGAAGGGGGAAGGGAGGTGGGCCTCCGGGTACCTCTCTCACCGAACGAAACGCAGCATGAGCCAATTTACGTCGATCTTCTGAGAGGTCCTGATATCCCACTGTAAGCTCTACCATCTATAAATATTAGGATAACTTAAATGTTACATTACAATGTAGGCACGATCGTTTTTCAATATCCCTCTGGATGTGTGACAAGAGTTCAGAATGTTTGTCTAAAATATTACCACGCGTCGTAATTAACTGTGAACGAATACTGAGTAAACAACATCGTCGTATTGTCTCACCTCATTGCATAATATTGTGTTTCAACTTCAAGTTATTTCGTTTGAAGGTCTCGTCTCGTGCCTTCACAATTTTTGGTTACGATACAAATACGTGGATAAGTTACACTACAATACTCCATGATAACGTGATACTGGTTTCTCGTGGGGGTTACTGCCAACAAATTGTTTTTAGACAATTTTCTAAGTCACCGTTTAGAACTTGATCGCTCAGTTTTTTATGGGATAGGCGGACAAACGAGCAAGTGGGTCACCTGATGGTAAGTAACTTCTCAGCGTCCATGTGCACATGTGATGCGCTGCCTTCCTTTAAGGGAGTAGGAGGAGAAAGGAGGGGGAAAGGGGGTCGGGTCTCCGGATACCTCTCTCGCTGAACGAAACGCGGCACGAACCACTTCACGCCGATATTTCGTGAGGTCGTGGTATTTCACCAGTCGAACCGACCCATTCATTTGGCGAACAGCAAGACTCTTTCACTGTTAATACTATGGGTACTATTAGGTACTTATAGCCAGTGCTGAGTGAAATATTGCCTATTTATAGGTTTTTTTATGGGATAGGAGGGCAAATGAGCAGGCGTGTCGCCTGATGGTAAGCAACCAACGCCGCGCATGGACACCAGCAACACATTAGTGTTACTGTTGCGTTGCCGACCTTTAAGGGATAGGGGATAGGAAAAGATGGGGAAGGGGGGTGGGCCTCCGGGTACCTATCTCATCGAACGAAACGCGGCATGAGCCACTATACGTCGGTCTTCTGAGAGGTCGTGGTATTTCACCGGTCGAGCCGGAACATTCATGCAGCGAGGTGTTGTCTTAGTTGGTAGACTTGGTAGTAATGTAATCGGAGTTCTCAGGTTCGATACACATAAATACAAACGAATAATATTAATATTCTGGATATAATAATCCCATCACAGACGCTTATTCATATTAGCTTTATGGCATCAACAGACTATTAATTCACCATAACCCAGAGCTTACTTTTAATCTGTATATAACCACGAGCCACGCTCACCAGACACCATTCTATTCCAGTTCACAATAAATACATTATTATCAGTGTCATATAGGGTTGCCACGAAGAAAAAAAAGTTCTTTTTTACGTTTAATCCAGTATTCAAAAATTAGAATTTACTGTCCCAGATTCTTTTAACAATGCGTACGTTGTACTAGCACTGACTGACACGGTCAACGTTAGCGTAATTGAAAAAGGCGGATGGGCAAGGTTTGGGATTGTCTTTCACTTGACTGTCCAGAAATTGTGTTTAAAAGAAATTGTTTGTTTGTTATGACATCAATCACGGTTGATTTGTTCATTCCAATAACGTTACCGTTTTCCGTATTCGTAACTTGTATGAAAATTAAAATTTTCAAAAAATGAATCATGAAATGAATGCAAAATGATCTTGTTTAAACATCAAAGTCAGTTAAAATTTAAACTCATATTATTTAAGGAAATTTCACGAGCAGGTGATGTTAAACGGCAAAATCCAGAAGTTAAAGTCAGATATGTTATGTATATGGTTTAGTGGTCGAGCACACGGTTTCTGAATCCAAAGGTTGTGGTTCGAATCCTGACGTTGGCTCACACCAATGACTTTTCGAAATTATTTTCGGAAAGTTATGTGTGATAAATGCCGATGACTGAAAACTTTTTGCCCGGTATGGCAATAGGTTCGCCACCTATTCCATTTGGGACGTTAACATAACGGCGCGGCGAGACGAGGCTTAACAGCCACTGCCTACACCTTCGGGTGACGATGGCGTGAAGTTATGTTATGTTATGTTATGTTTAAAGTCAGATTTTTTTTTAATGTTTTTTTTTTAACTTATTGTATATATGTATATCCCGTACACGATATTGCAGGTGTCAACCCTAGTTGCACATCCCTATTCGTGTAAAACCAATACAGTATTTCAAGCGTATCGGATGCACTCACAACTCGGTCATCGGCACCAGTTCACTCTATAAATGTATTGTAGTTACTTAGTATAAAAACGTTCACTTGGACAAAATGATGACTAAGTAACAAAAAATAAAAGAATTATACCTAGAACAAAAAATAATACAATTCTTTTTTTATGTACGCAAATATACGCGGCATGAGCCACTTTACGTCGAACGTCTGAGAAGTCGTGGTATTTCACTAGTCGAGTCGGCCCATTCATACAGCAAATTGCTTGTCCCTACCACTATTCGATTAAAATGTTTCCTCTGGAACTAGTTCATAAGGTTTTGTTTTTAGTTCTTGTGTTCTTTGCGTCTATTATATTATTTTATCTTGCAGCTAGATCAAAATACGTCGTTTCGGTGGTGCAGAGGTCGAGCGACCCGCTTTTGAATCCAGAAGTCATAGGATCGATTTCAATTTGACACCGATGACTTCTTGGAAAGTTAGGTATGATTAATATCGATAACTGACAACATTGTGTGTGAACAAAGGTTCCGCCATCTATTCCACTTGGAAAGTAAAAAATCGACGAGTCGAGGGATAATAATCACTGCCTACATCTTCGGATAAAAGGAGCGAAGATGAAGAACAAACTTAGATCAATCTTGTTAATTGTCATTATTTAATTGGATTACCTAAGTTCAAATATTAGCATGGTAATTTTGTTAGTTAGTAACAATAATTGCGTAATTTCCGACAAGAATTCTGAGAAATCAATGGTTCGAGCCAGGATTCGCTCTTCGACTTCTGAATCGGAAGCAGGGAGCTCGACCACTGGATCACCGAGACTATATTATGGCATACATGTGTTATAAATATCCACAAAACATCTGACAAAATTGTGCCCTATATGTGTCAATAGGTTTCGCCACTTAATACAAAATTAATGAAAGGGTGACGATGATTGATTGATGATTGCTGCTGCCTATACTTACGGAGATTAAAGGCGTAAATTACAGCAGAGTCTTATGGCAGTTTACATGTGTGCAGCTACTATTCATTAAATCCAATATTTTTAGGAATTTCTAAACATTTATCAACTTTGCTACAGTTAACTTCGGGTTTTTGTTGGTTTTTTTTTTAAAGTTTCGTGCGCAATTTAATAGACGGATATCGAGGTTATTGTCCGAATATGAACCTGCATTATATTTAAAATAATCTAGGCGTCTGCTGTATATTTAAAATGCATTTAACTTTGATGTTCAGTCAGGGCTATTGAAACAACATTGAAACAACTTTTAATGGATTATATCGCGTTTATTTATTATGTGGTAGAGCCAAGCAGTTCGCTGCATTAATGGGCCGGCTCGACCGGTGAAATACCACGACCTCTCAGAAGACCGACGTAAAGTGGCTCATGCCGCGTTTCGTTCGGTGAGAGAGGTATCCGGAGGCCCACCCCCCTTCCCTATCCCCTATCCCTTAAAGGTTGGCAACGCAACAGTAACACTATGTGTTGCTGGTGTCCATGGGCGACGTTGGTGGCTTACCATCAGGTGACACGCCTGCTCGCTTGCCCTCCTATCCCATAAAAAAAAAACTATTTTTATTTATTTCCAAATTCAAAAATTCTTTATTGTACACCAAAAATATTTAGATTACAAACAAAAACATAGAAATAAATGCACCAACGGCGGTCTTATCGCTATCGGCGATTTCTTCCGGACAACCTATATGGACATAACACATGAAATTAGGGTAGCCTTTGGTGTTAAAAACAGAACAGAAGAAGAGCAGTTTTTTATAAAATTATAAATTTAGTAAAGCTTCATCATCATCATTTCTTAGATTTTCGCGAATCACATTCATAACATTGAACCAACTTTTATGGCTTACATCGCTTTTATTTAGAACTTATTTTCTATTTATTTCCGCGACGTTTCGAACTCTTTAGGATCTCTAAAGAGTTGGAAACGTCGCGGAGTAGAGTTTTCACGAGTAAAATGAACAAAAACACCTTTTTAATTTCAAGGAAATAAAAAGTCTTTATTATTATTTACATTTGCAGCACGTTCCTTAAGAGTCTACTCTTAGTAGACTCCCGTCTTGGTAGAATCCCTAGGCTCTCACACCATTACCCACCACAGAAAAATGGAGTTACTTTTGTGTGATATTGCGTGGCTTTCTAATAGAACGTGGAATTCGGTTCATGGATAACGGGGGTCCTGTGTCTAAAAGGATCTATAGCAATTTGAAGTGGATTATCAGTTTTTTGTGTTTCTATTAAATCTAAATACATACACATATCAAACTTTTTGTCCTTGAATTTAATTCGCGTTAACAAAGCTTTATTACTTACAATGGGATGTATGACATCATAAATTAATATAAAAATTAATTAAACAATTAAAAGTACTTAACACAGAATACCTAGATATTGATCTATTTATAAGTTGGTCGTTCTATGAATTTAAATGCTTTAAGAATGTTGATTACAGAACATTTGATGTTTAGGCAAGATTATTTTTGTAGAGACATTGTCAGGTCTTTATTTTTATGAAAACATATATACAAATATAACAGAACTTCACCTCTTTTTCTACCCTAAGGTGTAGGCAGCAGCTGTTAAGCCTCGACTCGCCGCTGAACCTGTTGTCATAAAACTGGACACAGAGTTTTTAGTTATCTATATTTATTACATAAGTAACTAACTTCCGAAAATAAATTTGTAAAGTCAGTGGTGTGAGCCGGATTCGAACCCACGACTTCTTGACTTAGAAGCGGGGTGATCTAGACCGTCAATACATTAAAAACTTTAAACTTAATGACAATTCTATAGTAACCACCTTCCCGCCAGCAAGGATAGTTATAAGTATGTCGGACGAGTTATTTTTATTCCTATGTAATAGGCATATAGCACAATGTCAGTCAAGTCAGTCAGTCAAACTATGTCAGTCATAGATATTGATCACACGTATATTCCAAATTGTTCTCTGAAACCTGTATGCCATGATCTCAACCTTGCGGGTTAAGGTTGGGATCAATGGTAACAGTAGATCCAGACTCGAGCTTTGGTATTTTTAAAACAAGAAATTTAATAACAATATTTCTTGTTAATATTATTATTACTCACCAGATTTTTATCGATCTACAGTGTAAGCAGTGGCAATTAAGTCTCGACATGTGCATTTATTTGGCACTTGCTGACCCCGCGAACTTTGTTCCGCATCAAAAGTTATAAATGAGTAAATTTTGGATATCAGGTTCGATTTGTGCTATTTATCGGCTTTAAGTGCTGTCCCGCTAATTCTCGAAAATTATCATTTTTTCTTTACAACATCATATATAAATTATAAATCAAAACCACCCCGTTGACACCCTCTGACTATTAAAAAAAACCGCATCATTAGAGTATACCCTGATTCGAACTCGAGACCGTTCAATCAGCAGTCGCAATGTTATGCTAGTCTCGTTCCTTATAATCACAGTCTGCAATATAATTATTATTGGTACGATGATGAAGTGACATCATTGATCACAAGAATCTAGACATCAAAGTGCCAATTATACATATATTTTATTGAACCATAAAACCATTGATGCAATTTGTGCGTGCGTGCTTGATCCAAATAGATTTATGTCTATGGCTGGCACATAATATGGTAAGTGTAAGTTTTATGTTTATTAATAAAGTTAAACTTGACTGCAATCGCACTGTTGGTGATATATAATTAGCAAAAAAGAAATCGATTAATGTTTTTGAAAGCAAATCTTACAGCGCCACCTAGTTTTGTGCGAAGTAATTAAAAGTTTTGTCTTGGATTGTAGGTTATGTTTAACGGGTTTGTGCCCACAGAAATATATCAAGATAGAACGGCGAATAGGCGTGGCAAGCGTGCCAAAACCATGCACTATATTGCATGCTTTTCGAAACTCGCTCTCAGTACGCAACGAGCGTTCCTACCCTGCGTTCAGGACGTAACAAAATACATAAAACTTCACAAATATGCCTTATTGTGCTGTGGCAAATTGTAAAAACAAAAGTAGTGAAGCAAATATGAATAAAGGAAATATTTCATATCATCAGTAAGTATTGAAATTCAGTAGAAAGTATTTTTTTGAGATTCTAAATAATTGTTTTACTTTTACCATGTTAATTAATTACGATAATAAGTTGTATATTTTTTCATTATGATAAATATCCATTGCTGTCCACATTCAACGCTTGTATACAAAAACATTGCGCGCATATATTGTACGCGCAATGTACACAATACACTGCACCAGTAACAACTTAGAGGTCATATGTCATTGAATCGCTGTGATTGGTCTTTGTGCTTGCAACGAGAGATTTAGAGATGCGACGCTCCGTGTATCGTTGAGTCTTGTCGATGAATTAATTCAATATTAATTCGAGTATCAGCTCATGTCTTGATTTGTTCCTACCTTTATTCCAACAACATTAATAAGCGTGTTGCGTAAAGTTTTTAATAAAACAAAAAAAATATTTACATATATATATATATAAGTGAATTGTCAATCAGTCAATTTGTTATTGTACCAAAATTAATTAAGAAAATAAGATAAATAACTAATAATTAACAATAACAACTGTTACCTATTAAATCATACAACAAAGGATCTTTACAAACAAAAATTTTCCTTTAGGAAATATATCTTATAAATAAATATTATTTTTTTTGTTTCATGGTCTTATATGGGTTACCAATAGCAAAAATCATATTGTTAACATCAACTTTTTGATTTTTATTTCCAAAAAGTGGGTACTCTCTGTATCAATGAAAATAGCTTTTGAACGACTACCATCGTTTTGTTCATCACTCGTGAAAATGATCTCCGTAAAGAGTTCGTAACGTCGGGAAATTAATAAAATTGGTAATAAATAAACGCGATAAAATCCTAAAGTTTGTTTTAATGTCATGAACGTGATTCGCGAAAGTCTTAGAGATAAAAATATGTTTTGTTTCAAGGACAATAAAATATTTATTAATAAAGTTTATATACTATTGGGAAAACAGGATACTCAGCTTGAATTTTGAATTGTGAATTACATACTTATGTGATATTAAAGATGTCTGACTAAAGTATTTAACATGTTTTATTTTCTATGATTATCGTTACACAAAATCAATAAAGTTTAACACATGTTTCAGATATCGATATCGATAATCTAATGAGTGTGTCTTCTCACTAGTCGCCACGCTCACAATGAAAATGACGTCACGCTGTGGGCGTGGTTTTTCAAAAAAGTGACACGCTCGAAATGTATGAAAATATGACATCGCGGCCGTTCTATCTTGATCTATTTCTGTGTTTGTGCCTCTGCCATGGACTAAATGTGTGCGTGGAAGCCAGGTATATAGTCAGTTAATTCAGAGCCTTTAGTATACCGCAAAGTGGAATTAATATATCTATCGACGGAGCTTAAATTGCCTCTAAAATTGAATCCAAATCAGGCTAGCAGTTTCAACGGTAACATGTAACAGACAGTATGCAAGGTAGAGGTCTATTCTATTTTCTAGTTACTAGCTCGAGCTGTGTACCATTATTTTATACCAGTGGATATTATGAGCTGTTTTTAGAAGTACCACCAGCTTGAGAGTGCCACACTCCCTGTCCTCCTTGGCACTTAGCCTTCAGCAGGACCGTATACGGACTAGAACCACTGGGGTTTTACTTTTCAGTACATATCACGACTGGTAACACTGTGGTAAGCAACTTTCAACCACCCCTTACTACGAACAAGATATAGGTACTCAGTCGCAAAGAATATTTTAAGTGGTCGGATATATGGAGTCCGCATTTTTATTTGCTCCCATATTTAGTTAGGCTGCAATTAGTTATTACGTGTAGTGATATATCTAGGCAGACAACTGCTCGTTTAGGCAGCCTGGGTGTTCTATGGAATTTATTGGGCTCCAATTAAAGTCTTACGTATTAATCTATATAGGTACCTTGATTTCTCGTAGTGTTGGAGGTGTTATGGCCGAGCACCCCGCTTCTGAATCCAGCGGTCGCGGGTTTGAATTCTGGCTCCTACCAATGACTTTTTGAAATTAATGTCGAAGGTTATGTGTCATAAATATCGATGACTAAAAACTTTGTGCGCGGTATGGCAATAGGTTCGCCACCATTCTATTTGGGAGGTAATAAACATAATGGCGAGTCGAGGTGATGCGATTACACCTTCGGGTAGAAAAAGGCGTGAAGTTATGTTAATTTGATTTCTAGAATTTAATTCACATGAATTCTCATATTTTATCATAGACGTTAGTGAATTTATATAAAAATGAATACAGCGCCATCTATGATAGTCTCTAGTTAAACTGTAAAAACTGTAGTTTATACGACAAATTTGCTCAAGGCTAAAATTAAGTGGAAATTTGACCATATTCGCCAACGGTGGTCATTTTGTAGATGTCACTCTGTGACTACTGTTGTTAACGATAAAGTTTAGAAAAACGAGATGACTATCTTCATAATGTACAGAACTAATTTGGACTTGTTTTTTTACTAAAACATTGTGCGTACTGCTATTTAGATTTATTTTTCCAGATAACGGCTGATAAAGGACTGCAAGCTTGAAAAAAATATAAAGGCAGTACATCTAATGTTGTTTAAGTTTATCGCTACGCGCAATCTCAAAAGCAATAAAGTTGATAATTTTTTTACATGCTTATGCCAAACCAGTTTGCGCAACTATTTGCTGAAATACTACATTCGGTTTATACTCGTAATATAATATTGGTTGTTACAGCGGAAAATAGAAAACATCATCCGTGAAAAACATCTGCGATTATTTTAGTAATTTATCAATAGATGGCGCTAACAATGCCTTAATTATTTAAAATGTGGGATATTTTCAAAAACGTAGTCTCTTGTATCATAATTTGTATATATTATTTTAAGTTGTATATCAAGAAAAGTTTCATAAAGAATCAAATTGGATATAGATCTTATAAAACCGTATCGACCTCTCATAATTATGTCAGGAGCGATCTGTTGTTTTTGTAATTATACATTTAAAGTAATTTGAATGTCATTAAGAAGTCAGTGCATTTTATTTGTGCGTATTACTATTATATATGAATCATATCTAAGATATGTGATATTGTTCACAATACACATTCAATACGTGTATGCTGTTTTTATGTTGTAGTATGTATCAGAATATTTTTAAATACCACATTATGCATCGTCGGCCTATGGCAGCATTTTTTTGTTCATATTAGATACTATATGGGCGCTGTGTGATTTGTGTCCAAGATATTATTATTATTATATTGTCAATTTCCACAGTTGGGACTGTTATTAAAAACTAGTACATCCATAAATCCTTTGCGCCATAAGGCACGATTCTTACACACCTTACTCGATTCGTTGACTATCATAACTCTTTTTATGCACGCGCGTTGATTTTTAAAGCTCCTAACATCTTCTTCCTCCACCTCACATCATTAAATTAAATGGTGACAAAACACTGATGCAGGAAATAAAAATGAAAAGCCTTTTAAATTTTTAATTAATAAAATATAACAACCTTAAACTACCAATAATACATTATATCAGTTTATTTAAATACATTTTATTATATAACAATCAAAGTAACAATATTAAAATATTTTTATTGAATGTTCGAATAATTTCATATTCATTTCAGTAATTCTGTAGTACATTTGATTGATTGCACCTAGATGTCGGTAGCGGTTTAACAAATTACAAGCAGTATCGGTAACTGACGCTAGATGGCACTTACTTTAATACTGAAAATAGACCATTATTTTTGTACACTTTTCTCACTATTTTCCATTAAACATATGATATGTGTGTATTTTATTCCACAATTTACAAATATAATGAAATAACTGGATCAGTTACGATATAAAAATATATTATTACGATGTCTAATATTCGTTATTGTAGACTATTCCTTGTATATATTAAATATCAACTAACATTTTAATATCTAAGAATTTCTATACGAAAATATCACAATCAACCTGTATATTTTGGGTTTTATAATTATATATATTTACATAACAGTAGGTTTTCTCTGAAATGTGACTAATAACTACGATAACTGTATCTACGATACGATAAATTTATTTGAATTGTCGTTTCAAATGAGTTTATATAAAAATTGTTTGCTCACAGATCTGGGGTTCGATTCCAGCTGTGTACAAAATTTTTATGAAAAGTGGTATGATGTTTGTACCATGTATATGTATTATTTCTATAATCCATTTTTTTTTTCAAATAGGTATTTAAGAATCTGAGGCGAGTGAGCCACTAAAACCAACAGACAGATAAGTAAAAAGCATGAGTTGAATTATAACTTCATAAGTAGTGTTTCCTTGTCACAATTTAATTGCGACGTCAACATGAAAATCACTGAAAAGCGAATATAATAATGAGGACGGGCACAGCCACGACACAGAACAGGTATATGGAGGTCCTGGGTTCACATTCCGACATGAACACGAATTGCTCGTTCCATAGGGAGTCGTTGTTCCTTAGTGGTACTTCAAGCACAACCTGCAAATTTTTGTTATTAGGTTTTGTAATGTTCGTCAAATTTAACAATGAAGGCAGCATGGGAGTCAAACAGAGTCATGGGAGAACAAAAGCCTTTTTCGGTTATGGTAGGGTTTACGTCAAATGTGTATTAGCTACTCGTTCCACACGATACAATTCAATTGGTCGATAAAATTAATAGTCATGGCGGATAGTTTATTTCTTATATTATCATTAACTGCTATTCACGCTTTACAATTTAATTGGTAAAGTGAAATTTTAGATTAAAACAACGTTTAGGATTATATCGCGTTTATTTATTACTTATTTATATTTATTACCCGACGTTTCGAACTCTTTACAGAGATCATTTTCACGAGTGATGAACAAAAAGATGGTAGTTGTTCAAAAGCTATTTTCATTGATACAGAGAGCACCCACTTTTTGGAAATAAAAATCAAAAAGTTGATGTTAAAAATATGATTTTTACTATTGGTAACCCACATCGGACCATGAAAACAAAAGTTAAATACTTATTTATAAGATGTATTCACCAGTTGTTATTATTAAGTTATTAGAAAATTATCTTATTTTTCTAAGTTGGTTGAAATCAAAGTATAACAATTATTAAATATTGATTGATTTAAATTTAAAGGTAAAGTATTTGTTAAAAATCTACCACAGGGTCGAAAACGCGAGTCAAAATCCTAAACGTTGTTTTAATCAATGAGTGAGATTCGCGAAAGTCTTAGAAATAAATATGGTATAGTGAAATTTTATCAATTTAATTGTGTTATACGGAACAGGTTTTGGTGGTTGCAGTATTGTACTTGCGATCTAGAAGGGGAGGAAGTTAATAATTTAACTGAAAGAAAGGTATGGAGGAAGATAAGAGAGGGAAAAAAGTACCTAATACAGATTTAATAAGGCAGAAAAAGGTAGAGGAAGCGAGAGAACGAGAAAGAAAAAGGATAAAATAAAAAGAAAGAGATAGAGAGAGAGAGAGAAAGAAAGAAAGAGAAAGAGAAAGAGAAAGAAAAAGAGAAAGAGAAAAGTGACCTTCTGTTGCGTGAAGAAGTCAAGCGGCAGGTCGCAGCGCGCCGTCCTGTTGGTGCAGTCGCGGAGGGCGGTCCGCGCCACGTCGTAGCGCGTCTTCTGCAGCTGGAACTGCGCGCGGATGTAGTTGGTGTTGACCTCGTTCTCGGACGAGAACACGAAGAAGTAATAGCCGTTCGCTGGAACCCTGCACACCACACCACTAATGACTACAAATCAAATCAAAACAGCTTTATTTTCATTGGTTAAAAGTAGTCAACAAATACAGTGACTAAACTTATAACCAAATCCCATATTATCATGAGAAGAACCGAGCAACAATCTCAAATGTGTCTAAAATGTTTAAACATGTATAAAATCTCTGTCTGTCCTGTTAGGTGTAATATTAATATATCTTTTTATTTGTATTTTATTTAGATAATAGTTCTTATAATATTAGTTAAGAAGGCCACTCTATCGCTTTAGGTGTGTCACCTGTAATGATAGTTTAAGGATGTAAAAAAATAAATACTGTTTTCAAGCCATAAATAAAGTTTAACTACAATATGGCTACTGTATAAATAGCGGAAAACTCTTATATAAAAGATCATCAGCCAGAAAACATCTATAACAGACATCAGACATCTTATTACATTACCTGTAAGTGAGTGCGTTCGCTTTAGCGGCAGATGACGAGAGATTCCCGGAGGCGCCCCGCACGCACGAGGAGTGGGGGGTGAGGGGCAGGTTGAGGATCAGCCCCTCGCACTCCAGCAGGGCCTCCTCGCTGCTGGAGAATGAAGACCAGAACTCAGAGTTGCTCATGTCAAAGGCGGTCGTCTCGTTCAGTTGGACGTGGTGTTCCGCGTAGCCGTCCGGCTCCAGACCCTGAATCGAAGCGCTACTAAAATCAGACTGTCGACTGACATCAAAAATACGAAAAACTTTAAGCTTTTGTTTGATACGGTTGAGGGTTTCTAGCATCGCTGAACAAAATATGAGACTATACGATAGCTAACAATAGAAGTGTAGGCCTGTTACGAAACATTAATTGCCACCCCTTGCTTGTGCATCAAAAGAGATGTTAACATTACTTCTAGACCGATAAAATTATACATTTTACCTATTGAATTAATACTTGAGGTTACAATCGAAATGTTTGAGAGAACTTCAAGTATTTACTTACTTGATTTCCTGTCAAAGTGAAAGCATAAGTAACCATAAGAGCAATACTTTGGTTGTATACTGTCTCACCTCTTCTGCGGCGTAGTCTCTGGCCTCATCATCTTCGTTGAAGGTCTTGGTCAGTTCTATCTGTCCCAGCATCGAGTCTCTTTTGGCACGAGCAGCTTCTGCAGCCTCATGCCGTTTCTCTGGAGATGAGATTAAGGCGACGAATTTTAGAATTCTACCTGTAACTATTTCGTTGTCTCTTTTAGTAGTGGTTCAACGCAATCCAGATCAATACTCACTTTGTCTCTGTACCCTTGTCTTCTCCTCGTCAATGGCTTCAATGAGCACATTCCGAAGTCGATCCAGTTCTTCTCCGCTACCAGTCAGCACAGACATGATCTCTCCCTTGTCTGTTGCTGATTTTGTCTAAAATAATAATAACCTTTTAATTTACTTCACCCTAAGTTTAGTCCTCACGAGTAGTAGACAACAAAGAATAGTCACCATCGCTTAAAAAATATGAGAAAATTGTTAGAAGACTAATGATAACTTATGAACTGCAATTTAATCACCTGTTCATGATACTCCACGCCCATGGTCTCGTGAAGTCTGACCAGCACACGTTTTCCTTTGTCGCCTAAAGCTTGTAATCTTTTTAGCACATCTTCAAATACTTCTTTGGAATTGGGTTCGTTCGATTCTTCCGCTGGAATCTGCTTTTTATGAATTTTATTATATTTGGATTAATAAATTGATAAAAGTTTCTCTCTCTCTCTCTCTCTCTCTCTTTCTCTCGCTCTTTATTCGGATTTAATTGGATGCCGTAAGTATTTCTTATATCATATCTTGATTTTGTTCTGAGCGCAAATCTAACTTAAAAATGGTTTCCGAAGGTTATATCTATCGATGTCTATTATATTAAAAAATGGATATTGTTTCCTAATGATGTATTTTATCTATAAAAATCTAGCATCTATACAGACAGTTACGTATAATAGCGTAACACACATTTTGACTCATATTTATGATTGAAGCATTAGTACATATATACATAACTTCACGCCAAATCCCTTGCGGGGTAGGCAGAAAGAACAGAGCGCCATAGGGCACGATTCTTACACGCCTCACTTGCTTCGTTGACTTTCATAACTCTTTTCATGCACGCGCGTCGGTTTTTGAGGCTCTTAACATCACCTTCCTCCAGAACACGTTCTATTTGGTCATGGAATGTGTGTCTTCGCCGTCCTCGGCTCCTACATCCATTGCTTTTGCATTGCATATCTGCTTAGTCAGTCTTGTATCAACCATTCTTTCTACCATCGGAGCATGCCCTTTCTTACTTTTACACCGACACTCTCTTTCAAACCAACTTCCTTCCTTACAACCTTGTTTTCTACGCGGTCAGCGAGAGTCACTCCGCAGATTTTGCGTAGTGCCCTCATTTCTAACGCGTATATTCTACTTTCATGCACACTCTGCCATACCCAGCACTCGCTTCCATAAGTTAGCATTGGGATCAGGACTGCATTGTGGATTGCTAGCTGGGCTTTTCTGCTAATGTTTTTTGCGCCCAGGAATCTACCCAACGCTCCATTTACGCTATTTCCTATCGCCACTCGTCTTTCTACATCCGCGGTGTACCTTCTATCTCTGCTAGCAGAGATGAAGCATTAGTAAATTACAAAAAATATGCTCGACTATAATAACCATCGATGATTTTAGTTCCTATACTTCTTTAGAAAATTCTTGAACGTAGCTTAGTTTACTTAAGATAAATCTAAAGACTAATTGCAAGCTAAAATTCTAACTTGAAACCCTCCCAAAGAAATTGAATAAATAATCATTATATCATTAATCAATCATATTGCTGTAGAGTATATAAAAATTTATGATCGAGACAGAGCTGCAAGTAAATTTATAAAGAACTCTCACATAGATAAAGGAATAAACTCATCACTTCTATCAACAAAGATATTGTATATAAGACAATACACCATTCAAATGATATCGTACAAGTGATAAATGAAATCCTTATAGATGATAACAAACTTTCCATTACAGAATTGAACATTCTAGAAACATTTTTATTATCTAATACCAACAGTGAACTCAATTACTAAAATATATGAACAGCATTCACTATTTACAAAAAAAAATAAGTCATCATTAATTGATTTGAGTAATTTCATCCCAACATCGAAGGAAGTGTATAAAATTTTAGGTAGTTGGACGATGGAAAAAGGAAGATTAGCAAATTAAACTATGTGCTTCATAATAAAATCCTTTACATACTTCTATAAATATCATTAGTATCTCTTTTTGACTTTTGGGATCATCTTTCATATAATGTGAAACAAATAAGGATTATTCTTTTATCTGTGTTTCCGTTGGATTACAATAAGAGTTATTGTGAAGAAGAATGAATGGCACACTTTCATTTTGGTTATAGTTACTTACCTCTGTTGTGTATTTAGTTGAGACTTCTCTCAATTCTACTGTTACTTCTTGTTCCACTGCCGTAGTTATAGTATTTACATCTGTACTCGTGTGGTTTTGAATTTCACGAACATCTACCTCTTCTTGTATTTGTTCATTGGTTTTATTAAATCCTTTCTCATTAGTTGCTGATATCGGTATTTTATTTGGTTTTATTTTAACCGATGCTATAATTTCACTGTAGTTACCATCAAGATCTATAATTAAAAATAGAAAATTAATCAACCTGCAAAATAAAGACATCACAATGCGACTTATGAAATGAAAGAGAAGAAGTAAAGATACATGTATCTTATAGTTACACAATTACAATTATAGATATTGGAATATGAAAAATCTATAAAATTTAAGGCCACTGAACTTAACGATAAGAAAATTCAAGTATATAAATTAGTATTTGACGGCAATGCAGTTAGGTATACTGTAATCTTGTAATCTAACAATAAAATTATGTTCAGATAAATATTTATGACAATAAATATATTGGATGATGTCTTCGAAACTAATATAATAATTTTTTATCAGTTTCAGCAATTGTATTAAGTAATATTGTTTGCGTTTGTACGACTAGAAATAATCGTAGGAGCTTGGATGATATTTGGAAGAAATGCAGCATTTAATATTAATTTCATTATTAACTATACTTTTATTACTTTAAGCAAAGAATGTGTTTATTTTCTAATTTTTGAATCTCTATAAAAATATTATCTTGATTGAGAGAATTATGAAAATGTTATAAGACATACCTTGAAAGGATAGCCATCTTCTTTCTTCTTTATCAACATTGGCATCTCTATGCCTGTGTAGAGCTGGTAAAGACATTATATTCGAAGGTGGATGGTAGTTTTTCGCCTGTTGGATCTTAGCCGCCTCACGTACGGCGTGAAGCCTATCTAGGATCTCACGAAGCTCCTATAGTAGGTAAAAGTTTTATTGGTTTTTGTTTTAGCAATTACCATATTATTGACATATTTTTACTTTAAGTAAGCTAATTGTTTTCTTCTTTCTACACGATTTTTTTAAGTTCAATAAGTTTATGTGCTATATAGTAATAAAAAGTACAAGAACTTGCCTTAGGGTCGTGATCTGGATCAGTATCAGGCACATTTGCAGGACTATCACCGGATGGTGGGGTCTCATTTGCTTTGTTAGGATCATGGAAACTAACCCCTGCTTTTTGCCGTCGCATCGCCCCTGTCAAAGAACTATTCCAATCAAAACATGCCGTATTTTTTGGAAAACATAATTTCGATGTTTCTGTGTTGAACGAATAAAGAATTCATCAAATCATCGAATTAAATAGTTTTTAACTAATGACATTATCTTTACCAGGATCGTTAGCTTTCCCATCGTCTTTGGTCAAGTTTTTTATCTTCTGAAATAGTGTGGTATTGGACATCAAGCCCAGGCTGTAAGCTTCCCAGAGTTCATCCAGTTCCTCTGAAGAGTCATCGCCAATATACGCGCACTCCTGTAGGTGTTTATATCCTTTGATCATAATGAGGGATGCGCCGGGATATCTGTACATAGAGGCTGAACTATAAATGATACTAATTAATCCAGAGATAGTGAAAAGAAAGGAGAGATTATTAGAAGGTAATGAAAGATAATAAATCGTTTAAGTTTAAATTCAAATTTAAAAATGTTTCTGATCAGAGTAAGCTATATAATGTATTTGGTATAGATTTCTTTTTGGGAAATGTTCGTAATCTGCTATTCAATTCAGAATAAGATTTGGTAAATACTGATTACTTACCTAACACAAGTGGAGACAGTGACCGAAGAACCTTTTAGTAGGTAAAAGCCCCAGTACTCCTTCATATCATCCTCCAACTCTAGTTCTCTTGTCATAGACACTGGTACTAAATCTTGAGTCAGTTCTGGCTGACCAGGGACTACGAACGCGTTGAATGTCGCATTCGACCGAACTACTTGTCTCTGTAAAGAATGATTAAATTAAATAGGAATGGTAGTCTTAATTTTATTATTAACTTGAATGCCAGTCTCGGTAGTCCAGTAGTTGAGCTCCCCGATTCTGAAGTCGTGGAACTAATGATTTCTTAGAATGCGTTTGGAAGTTATGTGTGAAAAATATCGATGAGTGACAAGTTGTACCCGATGTATGGCAATAGTTTCCCCACCTATTGCATTTGGGATAAAACGATTCGACGGGTCAAGGCTCAACAGCCGCTGCCCACACCTTCGAGTAGAAAAAGGCTTGGAGTTATGTTATGAATGTATGATATAAAAAAATCTTGTAAGAAATGGCGAAAAGAAGAGTGTTCTCCTAAGTTCTCAAAGAAGAGATAAGGCATGATATCAAACACCTATTGGAGATAAAAGTAGGAAAATATAAAATGTCTTTAATGGAAAAAAGTCAATTCTTACTAACAATGGATACTCATAGCTAAATAGGCTAGATGATAAAGTAGGCTAGCTTGTAAATCGTATTCTGAAGAATATTATGATACATTTTCCATAATAGCAAAACTAATTATCACGATGTTATTTGTACATGAAGTATAGTATAAACATATTAGATAAACTTTATTTATTTATTATATTTGACTTGCAAAATTCTTGTCTGAAGTTTTCGCATTATGACTTTTATTGCTGAGCCGAATGAGATAAAAATATTGCGTTTTATCACGAAACATTTATCTTTATAGAGCTGTTTATTTTTTGACTGAAATTGTATTTATATATTGACCGACTTTAAACAAGAAGAGGTTATCAAGTGCAACCGTATCATTATAATTTCCAATTTTAATCTCAAATCTCAATGTAGCACATAGACGAGATACTTCGTTCTTTTTTATACCAACCTCCTCTTAATAAACATATGATAGAACAGAGGAAATTCAATATCTCGCTTCTGAAACAGTATTTTGTGGTTCGAATCTAGAGTCACATTAATGACTTATTGGATTTTATGAGTAACCATGACAGTCAGTTTGTGGAAACAAATAAATAAATAAAAGGCGAGCGGAGCCATTATTGTCGCTGATCATACCTTCAGGTATTACGTACCTGGCACCAAGTTGTGGATATCTTACTATCTATCAGTCTCATGTCCGTCATGCTCAATGGATACATCTGGCCAGAGAACACGCGGTATCTGGAACAAGACAGGTTTTTATATGTTATACTTTATTAATCGAATCTCGCTGATGATGGAGTACAAAGTGAGTAAAGTTGTGATTTGTCGTCACATTATTCAAGTAAACTGTCAGGTCTATCTAACACAGATAGATATTTATCATAATTAATTTCGATTAGGAAAGTCTCTGATTCAAACGCTGGTATTACTTTTCAAAAATTGTGAGTGGTATATTATCACAATCGAACAAGCTGTGCAAAAGGCTGCCTACATCCAGGAGCATTAATAGCGTGATAAAAGTATCTAATAAATATAGAAGAAATGTTCAGGTGCATAGATGTGGCAATGTAATACCTATAATTAATATTGATGTTCTCTTTAGATAACGGATAAGATTGCTGTTTAAGTCAATAGATTCAATTCACGTGTAAGTCTAGTTAGTCGTAGAAGTCGCGAAGGGTTTGCAGTTCAGCGTTAACGTTTCCAATTAATAGGTCCTAGGAATACGGCTACACAATAATTAATAATAACGGACTTCTTTTTCGAATAGTATTATTCACATTTAATAATTCATTCGTAGTCTTCAGGCATATTGGCCACTTCCTAAACCTCATAAATCATCGATTAGTCATGGACAAAAATGGTCGCGTCATAATATGTCTTAATAATAATAAAGAAAATTGACTAACTATAATATAATAGTATAATAATAATATTATATATAATATTGATTAACTATAATAGTTTTTGTGAAATTTATTTATTGTTAAGTTTATTTTGTGGTCTGTCTGTTCTGTATACTTAACTTAGATATCAATTCACACATTACAACATAATATTGCGCGCAATTTTAAGAGTGTAAACTGTAATTACGTCTTTACTAATTTTTTGATCACGTTCAAAGCTCGAGACTGTAATAATATTTACAAATGTCATTTGATCTCATAAAGGATCGAGATCATACATTTTTTA
Source organism: Euproctis similis (assembly GCA_905147225.2). Lineage (NCBI taxonomy): Eukaryota > Metazoa > Arthropoda > Insecta > Lepidoptera > Erebidae > Euproctis > Euproctis similis. The sequence goes on from LR990106.1 coordinate 24,107,772, forward strand.
TAGCTTCAAGCCTTTAATATCTGCAGTTGTGCGCAGGATTTCCATGTATAAGACACGAAATACTTGGTAGAGTGGTCAATAATTGTGGTTTTTGTCAGGGTAGCAACTTGGGACCCATTCTTTTGCTTTACAATTTATTTAAATATTTATTTATTTATTTATTTATTCCAATAAAAATTACAACTATCCTTACAGGCTAACCCAATACAATAGTGTAACAACTAACTAAATCTAATATTATCATATATATTATAGTACAATAAATTAAAGCGTCCTATATGCGACCTTCGTGAACTCGCTCAGTGAGCATGAGAATAGATCCAAGTTCTCGGAGAGCGCGTTGAGCGCCCGCAGTGCTCGCGTCACAGGCGCCTGCTGCAGCAGGTTGGTGCGCGCTCGCGGCACGGCCAGCAGTGCCGGCCGCCGCCGCCGACCTCTGTACTCGTCCGGTACACATAAACCTAGTATCTCTAATATAGCCGGGTTATGTATCTTCCCGCGCAGGACATGAAATAAATACATTGCTAGGGCAACGTCTCTTCTAATTTCCAGCTTCGTGTAACCTACCATCCCTAACACAAATAGGGTATATAATAGTATATATATATAAAAAATACTACTTCGCATATTAAGTAAAGTATTAGTCAGTACCATGTCTAGCGTCTGACGATGATAAGTAGCACTTAAAATACCCACTATCAGATGTATACTGTAGTTGTTATTCATACTTTTGTAGTACATTATGTCTGTCAGTTTTGAGATACAAAAAGATTAGATCTAAATACCTATACATAATATAATACATGTGCTGCAAGATATAGGTAGTTTTACCACGCAACATTCTTTAACGATGGGCCTCGAAAGGGTAATGATGATGATGATATGTATCCTTATTATAGATATTCTCATCATCTTCGCCTTTCGAGGTCCACTCCTGGACGTAGGTCAAATAACGCCACAACTGACGGACTTGTGCCACTCACATTCATTGGCTTTCTGCCGTTTTTACCCGGTCGTCATTCCAACTTGTTCAAAATTTTTGGGTTATGCCAGTCACGCCAGATCTATTGCGGATTTTGTCTCGCAGAGAGATTCCAAGCATATCCCGCCCCATAGCATGCTGAGCGACTTTGAGCTTCGTAATAAATCCAACATTTGGCATATGGCATTTGACACGACATATTGGTCAAAGCCTTAGACTTAAGGTACTCAGGGATTTTAGATGAGTAGATTTCTCTTAGTATCCTAAACGCTGCCCAACCGAGTTAAGACGTTGGACCTGATGAAATTTTGCGTGTTGAGGCATTATTACTACTGCCCTCACCTCATTTAAAATGATCAGATATACAGTATACTTAGCTTACTTACCTTAAATATAAAGGTATTAATATAAACAAGCTGGGCAGTATTATTAACATGCCCAGTAGGCGGCACAGCCTGAGAGGTACTCTGTAGCAGGAGCGCGGGGCCAGGTAGCAGTTCCTTGGACTTCCGACATGCCGGCGAGGATGTGGAGGTTGGCTGTAGCCGTCTGAGGATAATACACAAATATTAATAGTTATAATTGGAAGAGAACTGTAAATCCGCAATTATGAAGTAGGCAGAAATAGCTGAGTGAGATAGGAGGTGAATAAGTAATTAAGTACACACCCCACTTTCCAGGTGATGGATAAGTACACAACTCACTCACATCTTTGACTTTTAAAAATTTTGACTAGAAGTTGTGTCAGTTTTTAACATCGTAACTCTTCAGATAAAATGATTGAAGTTTTTAATTTATATTTATCGTATTAAAAGAAAAGTATAAGGAAAATTCCTATTTGGGCAGAAAGAAAAAACAAATTTGTGATTTGACTGCATAAATAAATTTTAAGTTATTAATTTTTACCACGCATAACTATGCGTTGACATAAACACAGATTTGATTTCGAGACCTCTGAATCAAAAGCTGAAGGTTGTGCTGAAGCGGAGTGAAGAATGTTAGTCCACCAAGTCCATTTAGTATCTGTTAAGTACTTTCACTACTCACCCTCCAGAGGCACTAGTTCTTGTGGATCCATGCTTGTATCACATCACTCCCTTGGACTACCGCTCTAGGTTCTAAGACTACAACAACAAAACATATTAAATAGGTTAAAGCTCTGTAGTAGCTCTGTAGAATTTGACCCAATTTCAAATAAACCGGAAAAAATAGAGGTGGGATAGTGGGGTGTAAAGGTAGTGTTTACTTTATTGAATGACGAGTAGTTTAGACCTTGGCCTAATATTTTATTTGTTTATCTATCTGGAGATAACTAGTGTTCAGTTGAAATATTATTATGTCCTTTGAAAAGATTATAAATTTGGTCGTAATATTAAAATAACTGTCTATGTTTTCAGACAATATTTATTTGAATTTAACACAACATAACTTCACGCCCTTTTATACCCGAAGGTGTAGGCAGCGGCTGTTAAGCCTCGTCTCGCCGTTATGTTTACGTCCCAAGTGGAATAGGTGGCAAACCTATTGCTATATCGGGCACAAAGTTTTTCAGTCATCGATATTTTACACATATAACTTTCGAAAAGAACTTGGAAAAGTCATTGGTGTGAGCCAGTGTAAGGATTCGAACCCGCTACTTCTAGATTTAGAAGCGGGTGTTCGACCACTGGACCACCGAGACCTCCCAGATTGATAGAGAAAGAAATAATCTTACTAATATTATGAATGGGAAAATTCGAGATGGTATTTGAGGAATGCTGTAGTTGTTAGAGTTTCATAAGGGCGGAGTTGCGGGCAACTGTTAGTATTAATCAAAACATATCTAAGGTAAACCTTGAAATTCCTTCCTGCATTGAAGTGGGTTAAAACTAGTTCCTATATTAATTCTCAATAACTTAACATAACTATATATTATTTATTTTTATCATTTAACTAGTGAACATTTATCTAAGGAAACTCGTGTAAATATTATTCTGTCCGATAACAAAAAATCTTACACAAACTGACAACGTGAGTACTAACTTCCTTTTTACCCGAAAACCGACTATAATTTTTAAACCAGTAAAAATTTTATGGTGTAGTAACTTCACGCCTTTTACAATTCCACCTCTTGTATAGATTAGATATAATATTTATATAATTAAAACCATATTACATATACAACACACTTTTTTTTTTGGACACATAATTATTTTACTTTTCTGTGATAACCTCTTTATAATTTGATAACCCATTATAAGATTCGTAAATTTAATAATGGCTAAAAATATTATCAGGGTAACTATCATTGAATTATAATCCATAAAAAAAATTGCAAAATAAGACAGTAGTTCCCTACCGGCTAAATAGCGATGTCTTTATACAGTCCTGCTGGCGTATTATGAACTCTTAATTCCAGCCAGATTACGCGAATTTGCAAATTCGTATTTTCAACGACTAATTTTAGTTAGTCGGTGACGAGTAGTCACTGTCAAATTCACTCTAAATTAGATTTATCAACGACTAATTCCATTTAGTCAGTCATGGATAATCTAAACAAGCTGAAATTAGTCTGGAATAACTGGAATTAAGAGCTCATAATAGGCCCCCTGGAACCTCACTTAAAAACAACGATATCAGAAAAGCGTTGTTTAAAATCAGTATATCCTACCTCTACTCTTGTTACTATAAGGATATATATAAGTCAACAAACATATAATTCGTTCGCCACATAATATAAATATTGATTAAGGACTGTGTAAATAATAAGTTTGTTATATCTTTAGTGATATTAAATCTAAAGTAGATCGTCTGTCTGACTATTTATTGGTCGTTTACAAATACTCATGGATAATTTTCACTCTCAACTAATTATGTTATAAACTTTAGTACAAGTAAGATAAGTTACAAATTCCTTCGTAATCGCTTAAGTAATTTGCCACTTTTGTAAGCACGCGTAAGTCACTGATAGTGATAGTGGTACTTCGGGGTCAATGTATTAATACGACGCGATCGAATTGAGAGTAAAATAGAAAAAGCGCGTTAGCGCGGTTTTATTTTAAACATTTTTTTCTATTTTATTCTAAATTTTAAAAAAAGAACTTCATGTTAAGAAATATGGTAATATGTTTTAAAATAGGTATTGAATTGATGATTATAATACCTACTTTAGGTAAAGTTTACAAGGGGTTCAAAGTCATCATGATATCAAGTTAATTAAAGCGTAATAAATAATTAAGGGGTCAGGGGCAATTTGTGTTACTCCTGAAGTGATATTTTTCAAAAATATTAACTTAATCACAGTAATAGGAAAAAAGAACATTAGTGTGATTAGAATAGCCTAAATAACATAAATAACCTTGTATTAATATTTTTACTAAAATTAATAGTCATTAAATTGCTTTGTCTTCAACAACAAGGAAACGAAAATATAAATGTGCGCAAATACAATATAAATAAAATCGATTAACTCACCACAATTTTTCGTAAGTACACAAACTACAAATAATAATATTATGTGTAATTTAAACCAAACTTTTTCAATATAATCTATGATCACAATTATTTCAAAATAATATCAGAACAATTCTTAAACAATATTATTAAAAAAAAGCGATCTTATTGTTCACTTTCTGTTTGCGCGGGGTTTTAGAATTCAATATTTTTATCTTTTTTTTTGTAATTCGTTCAGAAATAGAACGAGCACAGATACCGCGGCCGTTCGCTTGAACGATAAAAACAAGACTAAAATAACCAGCTGTCATTATTTGTGATAAGGTGATCGCACTTTGAAATTATCAATGGTTAGTAATTATTTAGCTAACTATGTAAACATGAGGTTCGGTGTTTGTTAACGACGGGAATAAATAAATGGCCCATTTAAAGTACTCATCACTTAGCCAGACAAGCTGATTTATGTAATGCCCTTACCTTCGGGTATAACGTCGGACTTACTAATAAAGATTCAGTAATATTATATTTCTGCATAATCTTAATATATATATTTCTTGTGTGCGTGTGTATGTGACTGAACTCCTCCTAAACGACTGGACCGATTTTGATGAAATTTTTTGTGTGTGTTCGTGGAGATTCGAGAATGGTTTAGATTTACAATTTGGTCTACTGGGGTCTACAAGGGTAGCCCACCCCTCAATTTTTTTTTTAATTTTTCGACATATTTCTGTTTCTTATTTTTTTTATAAAACGGGATACAAAAATACATGCAACCCTAAATTTTCAACCCCCTACGATCAACCCCTATTTTTTAAATTTTATTTTTCGGCAAGACAACGTTTGCTGGGTCAGCTAGTTTACTAATAAATATATGAAAAACTAATTTCATTTCTTTTAGGATTTTAATTAAATTTCAGAAATAAAGCTAATATGAAAATAATAATATAAAAATATGTAGTAATATGAAAATAATTACAGCTGTAAACAGTGCTAACTGGTATTTTTTTTAAACTATTATTGTGATAATTTAGTTTCATAAAATATCCAGGCGACATGTTTTTAAAGGTGCATTTCAATCGTGTATAAAAGTACAAGTAAAAAAATTAAATGAATTATTTTAATAAATATTCTGTTAAGTGGCCTAAATATCAATTTCTAAAAACATTTAAATCTTATTTTTTCTAAATGAGACGAATATGGGACGGCGACGGCGGCCGGACAAGCTTCATTCTGTCAAACTTACTTATTAAAATACTTTAAAAAAAAGTTAAACCGACTTCTAGAAACGTAAGCCACAAAATCTTTAAGTATATGAAAACAGTAGGGGAGGTAGGGGAGGGATGGGCACTTTTTTACTATTTATTGCATAAAAAAATCGATTTTATAGATAATCAACTTTTATTGCCAATTTTTGTTGCATCACATATTTGGCTAGATATAATTGAAGAGCTTTCTCAAAAATTACAATCAGCCTCAACATTATGCGATATTTTATAAAACTAAGTCAAAAGTGCCCAATGCTCCCTATGGGAGGGAGGCTTGGGCATACCCGGTGGGAGGCTTGGGCACGGCCTATAAATCAGTTTATATCCATAATGGAATTCAAAAATTAGTTAACAAATAGACTATTACTAAACTATATCAATAACAGAAAGAAACCAAGGATAAGAGTTAAGAAACAAAAAAAAATATCTTAAACAGTACCTACTGTTCTATATCTTATCATTCGTTCATATCTTAAATTATCGGAGATTGGGTATAACCCTTTAAGGACCAAGTCTCGGTAGCGCAGTGCCGAGCATCCCGCTTGTGATTCAAGAAATAGTGGGTCCAAATCCTGCCTCACACCAATGACTTTTTTTTATGGGATAGGGGGCGTCCATAAATTACGTGAGGTGTTTAAGGGGGGGAGGGGGTCGAGTCAAATCTCATCTATAATCTTACGTTGGAGAGAGGGGGGGTCTCGGCAAATATCACGCAATTTTATTTTCTGATTGAAACAAAAAAAAATTATACTATTTTGGTCTATTTAATCCAGATTGTACATGCTTAAGATTTAATCTTAAGCGTAATCGTAGTACGATTAAGATCATTTACTAATTCGTTCGAAAGAAAATAATTTTATTCATACTTCGACATTATACATTTACTGACTGTCAAACCACCATATTTGTTTTATACCAAATAGCTCAATTTAATCTGAATTGACGGTACAGTGTAGCCCGTCCTTTGTTTTCGCGCCACTGTCAGCCGAACGCGCGACTCGATGAACGAGAGCGTACGACCGTTTTCTGCCACCTCCATACCCTATCACTCAAGTTGATAGACATTTGACAATTCCGGACTTTAAGGAGTATGACGGAAAGTCATTTGCTCCATTTCTAATACGCCACTGCCTACCGATTCAACCGCTGAATGGTTTCATCAGCACGCCTTATGATCTCTATTGCCCAAGTGTACGCGATGATTTAGAGAAAAGATGCTGCAGTACATGCGGTATTTACTTTGCATCTAGCACAAGAGCTGTGCTCTACAGCCGATCAGCCCACATTGCACCAGCTAAGCAAGCGCGTATGTTCCGCAAAGTGCGACCCTCACGGATTGTCACAAGACGAGCTAATGAGTTACTTTGTACAAGTGCCAATGGCTTAGAGTGGCTAGATCAGAACGAAGTTGAAGGAGCAGATGATTTTACTGAAAATCATATGGAAATGTTGGTTCCAATAGTCTCTCTTGAGACCGTGCATGATTCTCCATGGACTGAATTAGAGTAGATATTCTTTTTTTAATTACAGTATTTACGATTTAAGTATTCTATTGTTAAATTTTTATTACATTTTAATTATAATTAAACTCTCAGCAATATTGATTACTAGTCTTAACTAGTCGTAAATAAAAGGACGATGCAAATTTGTTTTTTTCTTTTTACAATAACAATCCAACGCGTTTACGTGAGAAACTCACATTTTGAAAAATCTCACGTGAGATTCCGGGATGGGGGAGGGGGTTGAATAAAATCTCACGACATCTCACCAGGGGGGGAGGGAGGCTCAGATAATTTAAAAAAACACCTCACGTAATTTATGGACGCCCCCAATTAGGAGGGCAAACGAGCAGGCGTGTCACCTGATGGTAAGCAACCAATGCCGCCCATGAACACCAGCAACACATATAGTGTTACTGTTGCGTGGCCAACCTTTGAGGGATAGGGCATAGAAAAGGATGGGGAAGGGGGGTGGGCCTCCGGGTACCTCTCTCACTTAACGAAACGCGGCATGAGCCACTTTACGTCGGTCTTCTGAGAGGTCGTGGTATTTCACCGGTCGAGCCGGCCCATTCATGCAGCGAACTGCTTGGCTCTACCACCTACACATGACGACTTTTCGTAATTTTTGGAAGTTATGTGTGATAAATATCGATGCCTGACAACTTTGTGCCCGGTATGGTAATAGGCTCGCCACCTATTCCATTTGGGACGTGAACATAACGGAGAAACGAGGCTTAACAGCCGCTGCCTACTTCTTCGGGTAAAACTGGCGTGAAGTTATGGCACGTTAATTAAAAATAAACCAATTGTTAACAATTTTCCTATACTGAGCATTGGGCAGGCCCAAACCATCCGAAACCACAACAAAATATTTACTTTTACTAGCCCAAAATCTTTAAACGTGTTTGTCTTTGATAACTTACAGAAATTACCTATACCCTATGAATTAACAGTGTTTCCAGTTGGTAAAGAAAACTAACAAATCAAGAAAGATATAAAATCTATGATCAAATCATAATAAAAGGTCGGCAACGCAACAGTAACACTATATGTGTTGCTGGTGTCCATGGGCGGCGTTGGTTGCTTACCATCAGATGACACGCCTGCTCGTTTGCCCTCCTATCCAATAAAAAAAAGAAAATAAGCTCTAAATAAAAGCGATATAGTCCATAAAAAGTGGTTTTAATGTTACGTTAAAACATTTCCAAGTATTCAACCAGATAGACAGCCAAATAATTTGTAATGTTGTGCTTACTCCGCAAAAAGTTGAAACAAACTCATAAATATCCAGATAAGTAGCAATAAAGTGTCAGAATAATAAACTGCGATGTTTCTTTTTATTATTTTGTGAAATGGATTTCTACCCGCCTTCCTAACACTCTGATTGGTCAATGTTCACCCAATCACATTGCGTTAAACCAACCCCCTTCGAAATTTGAATATCGGTATAGATTTTCTTCAGTCGTATTCCTGATTTCAAACCGTGTACAGTCTGTGTGCTCCTTAAAGTTAGTCAATAAATTAATTGTTGTCATATTGTTATTATTTTTGTTTAGTTCTTAATTGCTTTTTTATGCCAACTGTGACGGATATATCTGATAGGAGCGGTAAGGATTTGATTATTTTATAAAGTAATTTAATTATATTATAATAATTTAACAAATATTTCTAAGCCTGTAAATAAGTATTTAGTGGTCGAGATTAAAAGTACCTCAAATGTATTGCCTATAATGAGAGTTTTTCAATTTGGTAATAGATACCATTATCTGGACTGTAATTAGTTTATTATAGTAATACGTATTTATTCATTATAGATGTAATAAGTCTTAGTAATTATAACTTCATTCCTGAAGGTAAATGTCAAACAAATTTTTCAGATCAATAGAAAAAACGTTTCTAGATTAATATGAAAATTGTATTAGATAACTTAGGCCGAGCTTAAGAACTGCGGACATGTTAGGGAAGGAAGACGATCAGTAAAAATACGTCATTGGACTGCAAACTCTGCACTAAAAGTAGCAGAGATTAACTTCTATGCCTTCAAGACATATATGAATAGAGATAATACTTAGTCCACATCATGGGTCAAATCTCTCAGTCTCCTTTGAAGATCTTCACGGGAAGAGACGGGAAGAGAGAGAGACCCCATGCTTGCCCCCCACAAAACGGCAATTTATTTATATAAATTAGTTAATTTTGAATCATTCTACATCTATATATGTGTATATTAATTTAATTATACCAACTTCCTTTGATAACTGCATCCGCCGATAGCCAACAATAACAGCTCTTTGTTAATGTGTCACTAAAATAATTCCGATGTGTAATATGACTAAACTTCTAATAATAAAATAATAATAATTTAATATCTTGGACACAATATACACAGCGCCCTCTAGTTCCAAGCTAATGAACTAAATGGAATCTAGATAAAGAACCTTACAGCTCCCGAACTCGTTACAAAATTTATTTACTCAACTTAATAAGTCGCTTAAAGCTAAGTAGTTGACACGGAGAACTGTGTTTTGTATAAGAAGCAATAAATGAGTAAATTTGGTCAAATTTGGTGGTTTATTAAGTTTATTTTGCCCTATTTATCGGCACGCGGCACCGCTGTGCGGAACAGCCGCTATGCCCCTGGATTTTTAAATCTGTTATATCTAGGAAAATCTTCATTTAAATTACTAGCTATTCCGTATTAATCTATGTTAAATGCACAATGCGTTTAATAATAATAATATCTTGGACGCAAATCACACAGCGCCCTCCAGTTCCAAACTAAGCAACTAAATGCTTGTGCTATGGATACTAGATAACGGATACTAATACATATATACTTTTCTTTTGTAAATACATACTTATAATACATAGAAAAACACCTAGACGCCGCACAAATATTTGTGCTCGGGTGGGAATCGAACCCCCGACCTCGTTGCTGCAGCCGGTAGTTTTACCAATGCGCCACGAGGCCCGTTATATTTAAGGTAGTTAATTGGATAAAAATAATACAGTAATGTTCAAAATCGCTTCGTAAATAAGCCATTATTTCTCGTAAAGAAAAGAAAAGTAAAGAAATAAAAAATATAAATATAAATAAAAAACACTTTTTGTCTATCTATATACGTCTAAATTATGTGCTTAGTTTCAAAGATCTAAGCCTTTACGGGGACAGACAATGGAAAGTGCCTCTTTTTTAACCGATTTCGAAAAAAGGACGAGGTTCTCAATTCGTCTGTAGGTATATATTTTTTTTTATGTCTGTTCATCGATATTTTCGTCAATTATGGACGGATTTGAAAATTTTGTCTTGATCGGTAGTGTTTACTTTCGAGATGGTCCCATTTTACCAAGTCCGGATATGATGATGGAAACCTGGAGGAATCGAAGGCAACCTTCGAAAATTGTATGCGGGTATAGTGTTTTTGGTACGTAATAGTGATGTCTTATGTATATTCTTTATGGTGTCAAGATCTGATGCTGCTGTGCTGATAAAGAAGCCACCGAACTCCTCAATGGTTAGGGGATTGAAGACAGCACTGTAATTTTTCGAGAGACTAGGAACTACTTCGTAGTATGTAGGGCTAGCGTGTTGCTTGTGAGGTATACTTGAATATACATCTGATGCTGCTGCGCTGAAGAAGAAGCCACAGAACTCCTTAATGGTTAAGAGTTGGGGGGCAGTACCGCAGTTAGTCAATGGAAATGAAATGTTTAGTGGAGTATAGGACTAACGTATTGCTTGGGAGATAAGCTTAAATCCATATCTGATACTGCTGTGCTGATGGTCAAGCTACGGAACTCTTAAACGGTTAGGAGTTAGGACACAATACTATAAAATACTTTAAAGGCTACGATTGGTCTTCATTCGGGCTGCAGTGTTATTGTCTACCCATGATAATAACAAAAACATAAATAATTAACGAGTATTATCAAACTCCTTTAGCTAAGTACTTATTAATTATAATTATAGCTCCCTAAAAATATCAACCATTTAACAAACGGACTTGTAATATGTGATAATATCATTACATAGTATAAAACAAAGTCACTTTCCGCTGTCTGTCACCTTATATGCGTATATCTTTAAAACTACGTAACGGATTTTTATGCGGTTTTTTTAATAGTTAGAGGGTGTCAACGGGGTGGTTTTGATCTATAGTGCATGTATAGAGTAGTAAAAAAAAAGTGATAATTTTCAAGATTTAGAACTTCAATCGCAAACGCTGCTTGAACCCTGAGTGATAAATTAAAACAACGTACTACATTATTATACACCTTTAAAAAGTCTACATAAAAGTCCGCGAGGGCATATGTCTATCTCTTAGCGATAACCCACAATGACCATTTTTTTTTTTACTTTTTCGAGAAATTATGGCTTATTTATGAAACGGTTTTAAACATTACAGTATTAATTTTCCTCCAAAAATGTGTCTTAAATAGATTATGGATGTAATATAGATGATCCTGGCCCTTTACAGCATGCAATTTAAACAAATATTTTCGAAGATATTGCAGTATTAACATAGCGGGACAGCAGTTATTACTTTTGATACGGAAGTTCCGTGAAAGCCATGTAAATGAACTAACTGCTATTGAAGTTCTCAACTCATTAATATCACTAAAACGTGAAAAAAATTACTTTAAAAAGCTTTTTAGTTATGAAGGTACTGTTTTCATTTATAATACTTAAAGATTTTGTGGTTTACGTTTCTAGAAGTGGGTTTAACTTTTTTTTAAAGTAATTTTTTGTACTATGTAAAGTATAAAATGATTTAGTGAACAGATAAGTGTTGTAATTGTTAATTGTTCATTAATTAATAAATATAATGAAATTAAATTAAACACTAAAATGGCTCATTATTAAAGTTTTATATAAAGCAAAATAATTATATGTCTAACTGCGACATATACGGACAAATGATTTATAAATTGTACGCCTGGCAACACAGAGAACTTTATCATGCGTATTGTGTACATATTTATAATTTTAATAATTCCTAGATTCCTTTGCAATTAAGGTCACTTTTGCCACGCTATCCAAGAATGAATCCAAGTTTTATTTAAGTGGATGATAGAAATATCCTTACTTATCCTATCATAAACATAACTTTACGCCTTTTTCCACCCGAAAGTGTAGGCAGTTGCTGTTAAGCCTCGACTCGCCGTTAAGTTTATGTCCCAAATAGATAGGTGGCAAACCTATTGCCATACCGGGCGCAAAATTATTTGTCATCGATATTTATCACACATAATTCTTAAATATCTAACATATTATCCTTACATTTTTTTAAAAAAGGTCATCATATCATGGAACTGTATCACAAAGGAACTTTAATACCTACCCAAGGTGTAAGCAGAGCTAATTATGCTTAGACACGTTGAATTGTTAGACCTTAGCAAAGATTAATGAGCTTATTGCTGGTCGTGGGGCACAATGTTGCCGGTCATCGTTATTTATGACACTTATCTTGAGAAAATGATTTCTAAAAGTCATAGGTACCTATTCCGCACTCAAAAACTCGGGACGATCCAAAATCATAAACAATACTGGACCTCCAGGCCTGGTTCCCAGTTATCATCATAGAGATGAATCTTCGTGGAGTTCTGAACTTATGTGTGTGATTTTAATTTTAAAATAATTTTAATACAAAAAATCGAACGTACCATTAATGTTCTCGGTGGTCCACTGTTTGAGCATACCGCTTCTAAATCTAGAGGTCGTTGGTCCTTTTTTTTATAATAATATCTTGGACACAATACACACAGCGCCCTCTAGTGTAGTGTAGTGTAGTAGCTGTGCAACTAAATGCTTGTGTTTTGGATACTAGATAACGAATATTAATACATATATGTATACTTTTCTTTTGTAAATACATACTTATAATACATAGAAAAACACCCAGACGCCACACAAATGTGCTCGGGTGGGAATCGAACCCCCGACCTTATAGCTGCAGCCGATAATTTTACCAATGCGCCACGAGGCCCAATTCGAATCCTCACACCAATGACTTTTCGAAGTTCTTTTCGGCAGTTATGTGTGGAAAATATCGATGACGTAAACATAATGGCGAGACAAGGCCTAACAGTTTACACGTTGCCGCTGCCTACACCTTCGGGTAACAAAAGGCGCGAAGTTATGTTATGTTTACCTATAATGTATCCAGTAGCAGTAATGGATCAGCATCTTCGCTTTGATTTCTTGATGCGAGAAGATATCCAATTCTTTCTTAATTTCAGAGAAGAAGAAGTCCTTTAAGACTCTTTCTAGATGACAGTCTTTCTAGATGACAGTTGTTTTCTTTGTAAGATAATTTATATTTAGTATTAATTCTCACGGGATAAATTTATATGCAGAGTACCCATCAGCCATGGCGTCAGATCAAGAGTCTTGCACCGATGAAGAACCAGACAGTGAAATGCTGAGCGATGACTTCTGTTTACCAGATAGCGATGATGACAGACAATCTACACGGACCATACAGGTACAGTAATGACTGATGGATTGAGGAGTCTCTGGAGTTCACCTGCTTGCTGATGATTTGTAGCTATTTCTTTTTGATGGGTGTTTGCTGTTGATAATAACGTTTTTTCAACTGATGGTAACATAAATATTTCTATTATATAAATATTTAGTATTATTTTTGGGATAGAGAGCAAACAATCAAGCGTCATCTGGTGGTAAGAAGTCGATATTCTAAGTATTTCACCTGTCGAGCCAGCACATTCTCGCGGCGAACTGTGTGACTCTACCACTGGTAAATCTTTTATTAATTAAGAAGTAAAAAGAAGTTAAAGAAAAAAAGCTAACTTAAGTTTGGTTTTCTTTTGTCCTAGAGTCTTAGCGAAGATCTGCCACCGATCAACTCTTGTCTGATCCGGCCACCTCGGAAACTCTTTGTGAATAATCGTGAGCGTTGGCGGCAACAGAATGTGAGTGGGGCCTTCGCCGAGTTGAGGAGACTGGTACCGACACATCCGCCAGACAAGAAGCTCTCCAAAAATGAAATACTTCGAATGGCAATCAGGTAAAAAAAAAGATAATTCATTATTAATCTACAGAAGTTATGAAGGCTATATATTCCGGCTATATATTTGTATTGTTAGTGCATAGTACTGTTGAGTAAATAATAATAAAAAAAAACCTCCCTGAGTTTCTTGCCAATTCTTCTCAGTGCGAGAGTAATCGAATTGGCGGAAGTAAAAAAGTGACCTTCATAAGTGTCACAAGACCTAAACTGAATAAATGATATTTTTGAATAATGAATAATGATAATTTTTTATCTAAATCAAGTTTGTACGACTTACAACTGGATTTTTCGGGTCTGATATTCATATATTTATATAAAAACCATCCAAACAAGTCCTTAATATAAAAGCAAAAAAAATATTTACAAAACAAGCAACATAATAACAATGTTTTGTCTATTTCACAGGTATATAAGTCTTCTATGCGAAGTACTAGAATGGCAAAAGAACCACGGACTGTCAATGAACAAGGAAAACTCCGCTAGTCTCGCCATAAAGTGTGAATCTCCACTCAGTCCACATTCCAGAAGACTACGTTTGAAACGACCATATCTCAACGACGAGGAATGTCCAAAAGCTAAGATATATTACGAAAGTAACCAGCTGTATTATCAAAGATATGGCAACGAGGAGAATGAAGAAATCAAAAGGATTTGTCAGAGACCTGCCAGTGGGCGGCCGGAATACATGTTCGCCAAAGAGCATTTGAGGGTACTCCGGAATCAATATTATTTCTCGCCAAGATGGCGGCAAAATATTCCGTTCAGAAATATCGCTGACAGAAACGGTAATAATTTATTAATGATAGCACCTGCAAACAATTTAAAAGATGATAGCGATGTTAAAATACAGAACGGAAATTGTAATAAAGATAAACATGACAAAGATGGAAAATGAACGAAATAAAATAGAAGTATTGTTGTTTTATTTGTAAATCGTATACATTTTTTTTTAAGTTAACTGTTCGGAAATGAGGTTTTTGTTACTAAATTGGTTACAATAAAGTAAACAGACAATTAAAAAGATAAGTGGACTATATTTACTTATAATTTTAAAAGATTTTTGATTATTAAAAGACGATGTAATTCTGTTCTGGAATAAAAGAAGAATCAATTATGTTTGTTAGCATTTGTCATGAAATTAAAGATTATGTATTTTACGATTAAAATATAAACACCTACCCTTTTAAGTTTGTTTGTATTATAGTATTAAGTATTATCAATTTTTGCAGCCAAAACTGTGAACATATAATTTTTAAAATAAAAATCTTTAGAACAAGATAAATGTTTTATTATTAAGTCATAAAATTAGAGATGATTGCTGGTCAAGTCATTATTATATGATTACCTACAGCGTCGGTCACAGGCCTTTGTGTGTGTGTTTTTTTAATATTCGTGCGTTTTCTGCCCTTTTCGACTCACAAAATTTTACATCCCAAATGGAATAGCTGACAGAACTTATCACCCTAATTCAGGCACAATATTGGCTATACTTATATATACTCTCGAGAGCAATGAATCCGGGTCACTTAAAGAATGTTAAAAATCTCGGAAACTAAAAATGATAGGTTAATGCAATAAATTGTATTTAATAGACAATGTAATACTCCTTAAATGAAAGTAAAAAAAATATGAGTCACCATACATTTTATTAACACAAAATTACATAAAGAAAAAATCTGCTGATCTCTCCTTAAAACAAAAATAGGAAACATGAAATTTTTGAACTTTATTACGATTTTCTTGAATTTTAATACTTCGTATTGCCTCCTCGTGCTTCCATTACTGCGTTTACGCGGTTTGGCATGCTGTACACCAAGTTCCTTATACGATTTTGGGGAATATTCTCCCATTCCTCTGTGAGAGCAATTTTGAGCTCACGAAGCGTGATTGGGGGAGGGTTTCGTTGTTTTACGCATCTGCCTAGCTCGTCCCAAGCATGCTCGATCGGGTTGATATCCGGGCTGCGCGCTGGCCACTCCATACGAGTAATGTTCATCTCTTGAAGGTAGTCATTCACAATCCTACCTGTATGAGGTCGGGCATTGTCATGCATAAATATAGCATCCTCACCTAAATTGACCATAAATGGACCAACGTGATCATTGAGGATTTCTTCCACATATCTTACGCTAGTTAAAGAGCCGTTTTCTATGATCACCAGCTCTGTGCGACTTTCAGAAGAAATTCCGGCCCACACAAGTACAGACCCACCACCGTAGGCTACTTTTTCCTCGATGCATGCTTGCTTGAATCTTTCCCCTGGTCTTCGATACACTCTGTGTCTTCCATCGTGCTTGTAGAGCATAAATTTTGATTCGTCGGAGAACATAACTTTTGACCAATCTTCAATACTCCAATTTACGTGGCTCTGGGCATATCTTAGTCTTGAAATACGATGCCCACGCTCCAGTTTAGGGCCGTTTGCAGGTCTAAGGGGTTTTAAGTTAGATTCAGCAAGCCGACGTCTTACTGTCCATGCACTTGGGTTACTTCCTCCGAGGCGTCGAAACTGATTGGTGAGTTCAGTTCCTGTGAGAAAGCGATTTCGAAGCATGGTGTTCACCAAGTATCGGTCTTCTCGTGCTGTGGTATACCTGGTTCTGCCCGTTCCTGGTCTGCGTAGGTTAGAACCAGTTTCTTCGTAACGTCGGAGAACTCTTTGTACTGTTGACAGCGACACACCAACAGTCCTGGCTGTATCGCGCTGACTCCGGCCGGTTTCCAGCATTGTAAGTATTCTGGTGCATTCTTCAGGCGTAAGCGACATAATTTCAGCTTGAATAATGAATATAGAGCACTATCAACATGGTTTAAGTACCCACATAAATGACAGATTACAAACAAAAGCAAAACCAAATGCTGTAATTTCGTAGTTCCATCTTCGAAAGTGGCCCTTTTTCAAATTTGATTTTTTTATGATATAACTTTACAGTAACTAAGAAGTTTTAATACCTTCATTTAAGGAGTATTACATTGTCTATCAAATACAATTTATTGCATTAACCTAGCATTTTTAGTTTCCGAGATTTTTAGGATTCTTTAAGTGACCCGGATTCATTGCTCTCGAGTGTAGGTAGTACACATAAAAATTAATTGTCTGTTTGTAATATTAAAACAATCGCTTTCTCCTACATTCATATAAATATACCAAAACAGCATTTGTCTGTCTGTCTGTCTATTTGTTCCGGGTAGTGTCTGAAAAGGCTGGACATATTTCAACGGGTCTTTTATCGACTCTACTTCCAGCCCACCTCCGACTTTCGTAGTAGAAATGAGATAAGATCTTTAATAAATTAAAAGATTCACTCCCTCTAAACTCTTCTAATCTTTTTTACGCCAGTGAATTAAAACCATAATCACCGAGGAGAAAATGACTTTTTTTATGGAGAGAATGAAACTTGGATTAAAATCGCCGTGCGCACTTTTTTAAAATTTCTGAACAAACTTAGTTAGATAATTTCTTTTTCACAGAAGAAAACAAAGATTTTGTTGGTATAGATACACTTTAAGACAGCGAAGATATTACCAATAATGGCACTGAAAAGTAATTTAGGTATTGCTAGATTGAATGAAAACCTAGTAGATTTGTTTTTTTTAAATACACTAAAAACTAAAATAAAACAATCAATTTTAAAACCATTGATCGATTTTAAAACCTATCTTTTCTTTTTTCATTTATGTAGGTATCTACCTAGTTATTTGGAAAAGATTTTTTATTATTCCATTGGAATGTAGTTTTATTCAACTTTTGTTCATAATCAGAAATTTGATGTTTACGTGATACTGGAGTCCAATATACATACATACATAACTTCACGCCAAATCCCTTGCGGAGTAAGCAGAGAGAACGGAGCGCCATAGGGGACGATTCTTACACACCTCATTCGCTTCGTTGCCTTTAATAACTCTTTAAATGCACGTGCGTCAATTTTTGAGGCTCCTAACATCACTTTCCTTCAGAACACGTTATATTTGGTCATGGACTACATCCATCCGATTTTGCCTTGTATATCTGATAAGTTAACCTTACATCGTCCATCCTTTCTACATGTCCGAACCATTGGAGCATGCTCTTTCTTAACACCGACACACTCTTTCAAATCCGACGGAGTCCAATATTATACTGAGAATGTACCTTTACGCCCTTAATGATGGTAGTGCAGCTTAGGTAGGTAGTAAACCCGGTAGGTATGTAGCAAATGTTGTTATGTGATACACGTTTGTAAAAAACTGTCTATTGAAAACAGGGTAGAATTCAACAATTGAATTTTTATATTTTTTAATATAGCGCTGTCTCTTTCCTTCCCCCCTTTCCACGAGGGGCGTGCCGCCACGCCTCCGTCAAAGGGAAAAGGGAATCTCCCCTCGTGTGAAATAACATTTGATGAGTGACTAACTGATGGTATCACGTTAATCCTGCCCATTGAGGAACCATCACATCCGCTACGATTAAACCTTGATCTTCGGATTTATTGAGTTAATTTTTATTTTAATTTAAATATTTTATATAATTTTAACAACGAGGATTGGTTTGTAAAAAATATTGTTTTAAACGGAGTAAATGTCCAAACGGGATTTTAGTATTAATATTAATTATTTTTGTTAATTTGACAATGTCGTTACCTTTATTAATATTGAGTGTGTGTTTCAAAATCAAACTAAAGAATATTTAATATCCTTTAGTTTGATAATTTATTTGAAATATAGCAAAAAAGTATATTTTTTACTAGTTCATGTCTAAGGACATACTTTTTTGTTTACTTTGATCATAAAATTAATAAACATGAGTCTCATAGAAAACAATATCAACACGACCGAACGCCTGCAAGAATAAAGTAGCAAATTATGACAAATAATGAGTACGCGATAAGCCGCATTGCTCATATCACGTGGCAGGCGTTTGCCACGTGACCTGTCGACGTTCACCCCGCAAGTGTTAGGGGAGGTTGCAGATAAGGTGTAATTGATTTTTATTAGCTCAATACGTTTGACTGGTACTATATTAGGGGGTGAGATATGGAGAAGTTGTGTGCTGATGATATTGGTATTAAATGTTGATTTAACAGCACGTCAACTTTATGTGTGTGACCACAGATTTGTACAATCAATAAGTTATAAAATTTGACAGTGCCTGAATTTTATTTCCTCATGGCTCATTATCACCGTTTTTTCTTACCAAGTATCTGAGGTATATATAATAAATGTTAGTAATAATTTTATTGTTATCAGACCCGGATATTGGCAAGCCGGGGGCCCATGACCCGGGCGGCAAAATCCACATTTTACAGACTCCTAAATTACTTAACTTTGATGGAATAAATAACACACGTTAAAAAAAATACTGACCAACAACGGTCTTTCTTTACCAATCAGGCTATATTATTAGCAGTAAATCAATCCGGTAACATTGAATTTAGATCTACATAACGCAATGGAAGATATTTAACAGTGTTTAAGTGGCAATGTGCAATGTGCCGTGCGTGCGGCACGCGTAATCCTCTGTGCGAAGAATAGACCAGCCCTCTGATCGCGAGAGGCCTCGATAAGTCTCTTTGCAAGATCTTTATAGAGTGCAAGAGCACTCGGACTCCATGTCCCAAGAATCTTAACCCCAAACGGCTCAAAAACATAATCACTTACAAGTTTTCTACATTCGTGCCACTTGAGATTTTCTGCTTAAACAGCAGCATCACCGGCCACCCCTTGTTAATATTCACGCGAGGAAATGCTTTACGTACACCTCCCACCTGGGGACGGCAGGGGATAGTGTGGGACTCCCACAGCAGTAAACTGCAATCCGATCTCGGGGAGGCTCGGTGTGAAGCTCCCCAGGGCGAGGCGGCTCCGACCGCGCACTGTAAAGTGGCGCGCAGCCGGTGGCGCCCCCGACGACCCTCCCCGGCTGCACCGGGTCATCCATCCTGACCCGCGACTCGCCCCCGCCCGCCATCATTGCCACGATGAACGCCGGTGGGGACAAGTACGGTAGGCCCGTACGATCCGGATGGACATGATTTGCTCCAGGCTCCTTAGCAGAGCCCTGGAGCGGGAGGTCTCCGAGAGGTCTTGCGACCTAACGGGGGCCCCGTATAAGGCCACGGACCGCACGACGCCACCGTAGAGGCAGCAAACACCCCTATCGAGCTTGAACGGTGTGATAGCGCAAGGCTATCGACGCAAGGAGCGTCCCACACCAAAGGCCTACCCATCTTCCTAGACAAAAGAGACATCCCGTCCGGTCTCTTGCCATCATCACGCACAAAACCGTTCGAACGGTTAATGTCTTTGATATTGGCGTGACGGGAAATGCAGCCGGCGCTCCTGGCGCATGAGAGGTCATGATGTCCTTTACTATCCTGTCCTTTACAACCTCTCCGAAGCAACATAAATGCGACGAAAAACAGGGAGCACCTAAACGAAGGCACGTTGCGATACGGAAAGTCATATTATCTAATAATGTGCTTAAATTGGGCAATGGAAGTCATCATCATTAGCTTTTTGAGGTCCACTGCTGGACGTAGGCCTTCCCCATAAAGCAAAACAACTGCTGGTCCTATGCATCATGCATCCATTGGCCTCCCGCGGCTTTTACAAAGTCGTCCGTCCACCTAGTGGCGGTACGGCATACTACGCGTCGCCCAGTTCATCAGGGTTCATCGAGTGATGTGGCCTGCCCATCTCCAATTTAGCGTGCTAACCTTACGGGGTATATCGGTCACGGCCAGATCTCTTACGTATCTGCGTATTGCGGATTTTTATATCGCAGAGAGATTCCTAGCATAGCCCGTTCCATACCACGCTGAGCAACCTTGAGCTTCGTCATGAGGCCAACATTCAGAGATCACGTCACTCGATGGCAGTGCCTTCAGGCAAACACGGCACTCCCATTCTCCTACAGCAAGCAATCGAGCACGCTACAGAACCACTAATAAGCGATTTTTTAAGATGGCGCAGAGTGTGTCGTCCCATTGTCTCTAGGAAAATGGGTTGGTCAGTAAATTAGAGTTTGGATAGGCCAGTTTCAATTTACTGCGTCGGTCTTGCTTATCACTTCATAATTACTCCGTGTATGGAGCAGATCTGGATCTGGCAAAATACGAGTGAGATTTAAACGCCGCCTTTAAATTTTGCCAGGAGCTTTACGCTTTTAAAAAGTAAGTTTTTGGTGATTTATATCGCTTGCAACAGAGCTATTAGCATGATTTGCAGTATGCTTTTTCCAATATTTGTATTGCCCTGCGAATTTATTATACCCTTGTAGTGGATGCTGAAATCACGGATGATACAGGTAAAAATAAATCTAAGTGGGCAGGGCGGCATTTTACAGATTGTGATTTTTTTAAGAATCTAATTAAAAATTCTGAACTGATGAATGATTGATGATTGATGAATTATGTATTTTCAAATTAGAAAATCAATTAAAGTTTAGTAACAGTGGTAGAGCCAAGCAGTTCGCTGCATGAATGGGCCGGCTCGACCGGTGAAATACCACGACCTCTCAGAAGACCGACTTAAAGTGGTTCATGCCGTATTTCGTTCGGTAAGAGAGGTACCCGAAGGCCCACCCCCTTCCCCACTTCCCCATCCTTTCCTATCCCCTATCCCTTAAAGGTTGGCAACGCAACAGTAACATCATATGTGTTGCTAGTGTCCATGGGCGGCGTTGGTTGCTTACAATCAGGTGACACGCCTGCTCGTTTGCCCTCCTATCCCATAAAAAAAATAGTAAATCGAAGCAAGAGCTTTCAAGCTATTCTGAATATTCTGAATTATATTAAAAATCTATGATAAAGGTCTACTGGCTTCGTCGAGGATTAAACCCCTATTAACATTGGACTAGAGGTTGTCGGCCAAAAAAATGCATAAAATTAATATAACATTAAAAATGTATAACAATATCAAAACTTTATTTTATATTATCTCAATTCTATTCATAACTCATCATAACTCAGTCTTTTTATCTTTCTTCAGCTTTCTGAATTCTCCTATCGCCTTCAACACGTCTTCAGAGAAGATTTTTGGCAACTCGAAAGCCAAGAAATGTCCTCCGTCTTCCAGTACAGTCACATTCACCAGGTTTTGATACTTGAATCTTATGAGGAAAGGGGGCTGGTATGCTAGTTCATACTTAGCTTGCATCACCCATGTGGGCACTGGTGTTGGTATTCTGTAATGCAGTTCATAAAAAAATAGATCATAACAGAATCTAATATCTAAGCTATTACAAAAAAAATACTAATATACCACCAAAAACAACTAAAGTGTATAAGAATATACTCTGTAAGAAAAAAATACTAACTCATCTAATTTTAGACCCATGGTCTTCGCGTTGAAGCTCTCGGCGTACAGCCTCATGGATGTGGTGATGCTATTTGTTGCCCAGTACATCATGAGGTTGTCGAGCAGTTGCTCCTTAGTGAAGCGGAAGTCCAGTCCACCATCAGGTTTACTTCTATGTTCAGGACGGGTCCACGTTGAGAATTTTTCTAGTATATATGCCAAGAGACCAGCCGGAGAGTCGGTCAGAGCCAAACCTGCAAATAATTCAATAAATGTATCTACATTGAGTTCACTCTCTAAGATGAGCTGCTAGGCCTGACTGTGCAGTTATTGGTTATGTTGTCTCTTCGGAATACACAATACTCTGTTCATAATATATATATTGTTTCTTGTATTTTAATTTTACTAAATTTTATTATACTTAGTCTGGCCATAAATACTGTTACAACTAAAAATAAAAAAATATTACATTTGAATTTGGAATCTGTCATTTTTATACGATTGTTCATTGTGTTTTCTCGTTTTGGCGCCAATACATTGTACAATATTTTGCGATATTAAAATGGAGTGGGGTGATAAAGAGAACCGAATCGCTGTAATTGCATTACACAAAGTAGGTATGGAGCTAAGTGCAATTTTTAAAACTCTCCATACACTTGGTATTAGTCAAATGTTTGTGTACCGGGCTATTAATAGGTACAATGAGACCTCCTCTGTTTGTGACAGAAAATGACCTGGCCGTCCACGTAGTGTTCGTACGAAAAAGGTGGTCAAAGTAGTAAGGGAAAGAATTCGAAGAAATCTTGTCCGCAAGCAAAAGATTTTATCTCGGGAGATGGAGATAGCACCTAGAACAATGTTGCGTATTTTAAAAGATGACTTAGGACTTGCAGCCTGTAAGAGGCGCACTGGTCATTTATTAACTGATAATTTAAAAAAGAATAGTGTGTTAAAATCTAAACAACTACTGAAGCGGTACGCAAAGGGAGGTCACAGAAAAATATTGTTTACGGATGAAAAAGTTTTTACGATTGAGCAACATTTTAACAAACAAAATGACCGTATTTATGCTCAAAGCTCTAAGGAAGCTTCCCAATTAGTTGACAGAGAGCAACGTGGGCATTATCCGACTTCAGTGATGGTTTGGTGGGGTGTTAGCTACGAAGGAGTGACTGAGCCATATTTTTGTGAAAAAAGTATAAAAACATCGGCACACGTGTATCAAGATACCATTCTTGAAACGGTAGTCAAGCCCCTTAACAACACCATGTTCAATAACGAAGTATGGTCCTTCCAGCAAGACTCGGCACCGGGTCATAAAGCTCGGTCCACGCAATCTTGGTTGGAAGCGAACGTTTCGGACTTCATTAGAGCTGAAGACTGGCCGTCGTCTAGTCCCGATCTTAATCCACTGGATTATGATTTTGTCGTCAGTTTTAGAGAGTACGGCTTGCTCTAAGCGTCATAATAATTTAGAGTCCCTAAAACAGTCCATAAGATTGGCAGTGAAGAATTTTTCCATGGAAAGAGTGCGTGTTTCTATTGATAACTGGCCTCAACGTTTAAAGGCCTGTATTGCAGCCAATGGAGACCACTTCGAGTAAGCTTTTTATATATTATATCGTTTTATATTTATGTATTAATGTAACACACTGTAAAAGTAATAAATGTTATTTGCAATTAAAACAAAATTTTTTTCTTTGTTACAATATTTATGGCATGACTAAGTATATAACGCCTCTTAACTCAAAGAAGCGCTTCTATTCGCCAACAGGAATATTAGATCTCATGAAATAGAAAATGGTACGATTATTACTAAGTTTACGTCCAGCACAAGCTGTGCAGTGGTGGATAATAATTCGAAAATCTTTTTTCTTTTTTTATGGGAGCAGGGGCAAACGAGCTTGCGGGTCACCTGATGGAAAGCAATCACCGCCGCCCATGGCGTCTGCAATACCAGGGGCATCACATCAGCGTTGCCGGCCTTTCAGATGAGAATAGGCTCGTTTCTTGAAGGTTCCTAGGTCAGGAACAGTGCTTGGCAAGAAGTGTCTGTTGAAACGCACTGTTGTCGATCGCCAACCATTCAGCCAATGGTGGTAGCGTTGGCGCGTAGGGCGGTGGCGGAAATCAGCTTTTTTTTATGGGATAGGAGGGCAAACGAGCAGGCGTGTCACCTGATGGTAAGCAACCAACGCCGCCCATGGACACCAGCAACACATATAGTATTACTGTTGCGTTGCCGACCTTTAAGGGATAGGGAAAGGATGGGGAAAGGGGGGTGGGCCTCCGGGTACCTCTCTTAGCGAGCGAGACGCCGCATGAGCCACTTTACGTCGATCTTCTGAGACGCCCCAAAGGGGCGTCTACAGAAACCACATATCCGTCCGGATGGAAGGTCAGCAGAAGATCCAACAGGGAAGGTATATGATTATCAACATCTGGGATTCGCGTGGGTGCGGTAACCAGTTGTGTTAGATGATATGCTAGAGCAAAGTCATGAACAGATCTACCCGCGTGGTCGGTGGTGCGTGATCCAAGCCAATCGACGTGGTGGGCATTGAAATCGCCGAGGATAACGATTTCCGCGGATGGGACCTGTTGAAGTACGGAATCTGCAGCCGTTTGAACGTGGTCCATGAGTCGGTCTGTTTGGGTATTACCGCTATGGGACCTATAAAGACATGCGTAGATGCGCGGGTGGTCGTCGCTATCAACACGCAGCCAGAGGGTCGATAGGTCCCTTCCTTCAAGACTGCAGAGGCGTCGAGCACAGATATCCTCCCGGACAAACACACAAACTCCGGCCCGCGGTACAAAGGTGTATTCCAGTTTGTATCCGGGGTATAGGAGATATGAGGTGTCTGCCGGAGAAGATATCTGTGTCTCTGTAAGGAATAGCAAAGCAGGCTTTGCCGTTTCCAGGTGGTGGTCAATGGCAAGCAGATTTCAGTGGATGCCCCTGATATTGCAAAAGTCCACGTTTAGTGTGGCAGGGGGAGTCGCGATGCCCTTACGTTTGCCCCGGACAGTTTTTAGTGAGGAGCGAGATTGTGCCCTCCCCAGACTACGAGGGGCAGCTTGAGCGTCCACGCCTTGGTGAATACCAAACCGTGGACGCTCAAAGGGGGATTCTCCAGTGCTGTGGCAGCTGGTACCCCCCCTGAGGTAAATGATCTTTTAATATCGCTGCCATTAAGGGGAGGGTGAAGGGGATGGGCCTCCGGATACCTCTCTCACCGAACGAAACGCGGCATAAGCCACTTCACGTCGAAATTCTGAGAGGCCGTGGTATTTCACCGGTCGAGCCGGCCCATTCATGCAGCGAACTGCTTGGCTCTACCACTGTGGACAATGTAATTATGATCTGATTGATAATCAGCATCAGATCAGATATTTTAGTTGGTTCTTAAAAAGGTGACGTCTTTATTCTAAGCCAGTTATTTTATGGGATTTTATGGGATAGGAGGACACATTTTTTTATGGGATAGGAGGGCAAACGAACAGGCGTGTCACCTGATTGTAAACAACCAACGCGGCCCATGGACACCAGCAACACATATAGTGTTACTGTTGCATTGCCGACCTTTAAGGGATAGGGAATAGGAAAGGGGGGGTGGGCCTCCAGGTACCTCTGTCACCGAACGCAACGCAGCTTGAGCCACTTTACGTCGATCTTCTGAGAGGTCGTGGTATTTCACCGGTCGAGACGGCCCATTCATGCAGCAAACTGCTTGGCTCTACCACTATAAAACCCTGTGTGACCCTTTTAATAATATTATTCTATAAATACACATCGATTCCTAGAGATTTGAAGGTACAAAATCTCTAACTTACCTACTGTATCGGGCTTAGAAGACTGGATATGCATATATCCGGTTTCTTCCAGAAGAAAACTAAATCTTTTCTTCAGCGGGTACATCCTCTCAGCAAGGTGTGCCTCTACCACCAGTGGAGGATATATTGCACCTAAAAGTTCTAGCATAGTGCTAGCTGGGGACATTGTCATGGCCATATTTGTGTGGAAACCTAGAACTTCCTGAAAATGGATTTACAAGGCTATAGAGTCGACTGTCAGTAGCTCCATCAGTACACGAATTAACGACATACTAGTTTTCTTATTGATCCCTGGAAGGGTTCAAAAATAGCAAAAGGGCAGGGTGATGAACAAATTTTTAATTTCTTAAAAACATAACTTCACGCCTATTTCTACCCGAAAGTGTAGGCAGCGGCTGTTCAGCCACGATGGCGATAAGCCTATCACCTATCGCCATAAACTGGACACAAATTTGTCAGTCAACGATATTTATCACAAATAACTTCCGAAAATAATTTCTTAAAGTCAGTATGCGAGCCCACATCTTCTTGATCCAGAAGCAGGGTGTCCGGCCCCTGGACCCCCGGGACTAAATTTTTTTATAAAGGTGACCAATTTGAACACCTAACCTTAACACTGATCTTTATTGATAATATTCAGCCAGTGTAGATTTATAGGGTTTCTGGCTCGTTCTTGTATAATTTGTAGAATATATAAAATAATTACCTTCGGGTATAAAGTTGCAATGTTGCTGCCTATCAAAGCACCCCAGTCGCCACCCTCAACGTAAAACTTCTTGAAGCCCAGTCTGTGCATAAGGTTTCTAAATACGACTGCCACTTGCGGAGCACCTAATCCTGGTCTAACAGCTGCCTAAAAATTCAATTATACGTTTAATTAATATACAAACTCATTTTATTTCATGTACATATCAAGAAGCTATATCTGGTTCGATACTAACATCAGAGAATCCGTATCCAGGTATACTGGGGGCAATTACTTCAATGGCAAAGTTCCTTTCTTTGCTGACAGCAGTAAGTAACGGAATCGCTTCATAGAACTCACGGACAGATCCTGGCCAACCGTGAAGTAAGAGAAGAGGAACTACTTCAACTCCTGCAGGTACCTGTAGTAAGATATATTTATATAATGCCATGAAAACAGCGTTTACCAATAAGGAGCGTACATTAGTCTATCGCAATTAAAAATGTAGCTGTGATTACTCACCTCCGGTGTAACTCTAATAAAATGAATGTCCAGGCCCTGGATATTAGTTTTGAAGTGTGGGAACTGATTGAGGAACTTCTCTCTCTCTTTGAAGTTATACTGCTCGGCCCAGTATTTCAGCCACTTGTCGATATGATGGCTGTTGAATCCATACTCAAAGCCCACACCTTGTAATGGCGGTGAGAGTTGCCGGGTACGCTTGAGACGGTCCTTCAGGTCAGCTACGGTCTGAAATATAATTTATCGATTGGATTCTTCTCCTCAATACTTCATTTTTCAAGTTGGTGTAAAATTCTTTTAAATTATTACAAAATTTGGACCAAAAAATTAACAAACACTTCTCAGCAGATAAGTTCTATCACTTCATAAATTCCACTGGTTATGTAATGATCTAACAGATCCCTGTTGGAGTCATGGATAAAACTACTTACAACATCACCAAAACTAATCTTAAACGGTTTCACGCTGGTGTCTTGCTTGACTTTTTGGCTTGCCGGCCCCCACCACTCGTTCAGATCCATTTCAGGTATTGGCGGCGGTGCCTTCATGAATATGAAATAAATTGGCAACGTCAGCACTGCCAGGATCGGCAAGATGAACAGGACACGAACCATCTGAAACAATATTTTTATTTATAGAAGAATATCAACAAAAAAGTAACAGATTTGACAGTCATAGAGCCGGTAGTTACAGCGACCTCTCAGAATATAATATCTAATATAATATAATATCTTGGACACAATACACACAGCGCCCTCTAGTTCCAAGCTAAGCAACTAAATGCTTGTGTTATGGATACTAGATAACGGATATTAATACATATATACTTTTCTTTTATAAATACATACTTATAATACATAGAAAAACATCCAGACGCCACTCAAATATTCATGTTTGTCACAAATATTTGTGCTCGGGTGGGAATCGAACCCCCAACCTCATTGCTGCAGCCGGCAGTTTAAACAATGCGCCACGAGGCCCGTCTGCCTCGACGCTATCGACGCCCTCCACCCTTCCCTATGCCACTTTCAACCTCTTCCCTATCCTATCTTAAAGGCCGGCAACGCAACTATAATAATGAGTGTGTTGCAGATGTCTAACTGTCTTCCCAAACTGTGTGATAAACATCGATGACTAAAAAATTTTGTTCGTTATCGAAATAAAATATCCCCAAATGTTGCGAAACTTGGTGCTATTTATATAGCACCACGTTTCGCAACATTGGGGCTATCAGAGATTAACCAAAGTATTAATTAATATTATTATTAGAATAACTGAATGAAATGACAGTGTTTCCATATCTAATCTTGTGCGAGGGCGGATTTAAACGCTATGCAACCAAATTATCTTCAGATGTAGGAAAGTACAATAAAATTGTGCTTACACTTTAAAAAAAACGGGCGTGAAAGACTTGACGCAAAGTGAAATAATTGCTGTTACTAATATTATGTAATGTTATTTTTGCTGGATTTTCCCATCTCATCTTTAGTATTATTAAAGCATACATATTTAGAGCTTTAAAAATATTCTAAATTGCAGATGAGAGTTTCATTTTAAATTTCGATATTTTTCAAGCAAAGTTCAGTAAGTGAAAGGTTTACTGTCTTAGCTTGACAATTGATTCAATGTGCGCTCGGTTAATTATTATCTGCTTGTTTTTGCAAATTTGATTATAATTAACCAACCTCTAAAAGTGAACATACCGGTTATTAACTGAAACCGGTTATTATAAAACTAATCTTTTAATCTCTACAAAAATTACTCTTGTTCTTAGAATAACAACGCATTATTATTCTAAGCTACTATTATTCTAAGCGTTATTATTCTAAGCGTTATTATTCTAAGCGTTATTATTCTAAGCTTTTGTTTATTCATGGGATGGACAGTTTTGCAATAATTAATTAGTGAGATCCATCAGATGACACGCTTGCTCGTGTCATCTGACGTTAAAGTAACGTACGTAAGCAACCTGCGCCGCCCATGGACACCACAAAACGTATAGTGTTTCCGTTGCGTTGCCGACCTTTAAGGGAGTAGGATAGGAAAGGCCTCTGGGTACCTCTCTCACCGAACGAAACGCGGCATGAGCCACTTTACGCCGATCTTCTGCGAGGTTGTGGTATTTCACCGGCACATTCATGCAGCGAACTGCTTGGCTCTACCAGAAGAAGCAGGTTTAATTTAGGGTTTTCAAGCAAATATAGGTAAATGTACTTAACTGACATACATATATAAGTAACACCTGCTGTCTGTTGTGATAACGACAGGTCACAACATGTAGATACCTATAAATTAGTCAATACTTTTAATAGTTACTAGTATCACTTCAAGTTCTAGAACATACTCGTAATTTATCCGATAGAACAATTCTCATAATACTTACATTGTTTACAATTACAGCACAGACACCAGTAGATCAGTGATTGTATTACAGAACACAACCTCTGTATGTCACCGGCTGCGACACACTGACTGACTATTCAATGATTCCTAATATTTTTTATCATTCGTATTGCGTAAACAACGGTAATCATTATATCAAGTACCTAGTAACAATGATAAAAAGTTGTTTGTTTTGTTTTTGGAATATTCTATTTGAAAAAAAAACCGTACGTGGAGTCCCTCCGCGCGAAAGAAGTGTAACTTCGTATTGTAAAAAAAAATTGCATTTACTCCTAGGACCTCTTAAACCAGTGGAAGTGCTTGCCTCATCGTCTCGCCCGTAAAAATGTATTTATCTTAATAACTAGCTGATCCTGCGATCTTCGTACCCACTATAAGTATATTCTTTCTTTTTTAATACTTATTCTACAATTCGAGAACTACATATTAGAACAGAAATAACAATCCTACAATAATTTCATTGTTTGACTTAATATTATTATGTCAAACTATAAAAAACACAAATAACATTATATTTTATTCTATTTTGCCATTTTTTTGTTTGAGTAATAATAATAATCATCATCCCTGTTTATGGACCAACCTCGTATTTGAAGAAATATTTAAAAAAAATAGCGAAATCAGCTTTTCTAGAGTTTTGTACTCACAAACACATTCAGTTACTTATTTGCAGAGATGTACAAAATGGATTTAATACAAAATACTTTTCAGATTTACTACTATTTCAAATGCAAAATACTAAATAGTATTTCGTTTTTTTTTATGGGATAGGAGGGCAAACGAGCAGGCGTGTCACCTGATGGTAAGAAACCAACGCCGCCCATGGACACCACCAACACATACAGTGTTACTGTTGCGTTGCCGACCTTAAGGGATAGGGGAAAGGGGGGTGGGCCTCCGGGTACCTCTCTCACCGAACGAAACGCGACATGAGCCACTTTACGTTCGTCTTCTGAGAGGTCGTGGTATTTCACCGGTCGAGCCGGCCCATTCATGCAGAGAACTGCTTGGCTAAAGATTTCGTTTTGTATTTCAAATGCAAAATGCAAAATAGGTATTTTCAAAATACTTTTTGATGAAATCATCAATGAGTCTCAGTCGTCCAGTGGTTGAGCGTTTGGGGTTGAGAATCTAGGAACATGGGGTCCGAGTGCTCGTACACTCTATAAAGATCTTGCAAAGAAACTGATCGAGGGCTTTCTCGACCAGGGGGCTGGTCTATTCTTCGCACAGGGGATTAGCATTGCCATTTGACGTGGCAATGCGGTCGGTCTTCTGGGCACTCTGCCAGTAGATCCAGAAGCGGATTTGAAATAATGCGATTGGATCACCAGTTTTCATGCGGCTCGGCGCATTAAGGTCGTTGTCGACGGGTCATGCTCCGATTTAAAATCCGTGAGTGCTGGAGTCCCCCAGGGCTGTGTGCTATCCCCTACGCTGTTTCTTCTGCATTTCAATGACATGCTGCATTACAGCAATCTTCATTGTTATGCGGATACGGTACGGGGCTATGCGGTACGGCGGATGCCATATATACTGGCCACCTGCGGATTTCTCGGGGAAACGTCGATTCGCACTGGAATAAACTGTGTCTACAATCGAAACTCTGCCTAAGCAGAGGACTACGACGGATTTCGACTTGTCCAGTTTCGCGGTTATTTGGAGGGCAAGGCGAAATTGGCTTAGAAAAAGGACGGTGTTTCACGTCAGGTAATCGCTTGCAGCTATATAAAGCGCATTTCCGACCTCACATATAATACTGTTCTCATCTTTGGGCGGGGTGCCTCTGCTAAAAGATGAGTACCAGCTTACCCCATTTTAATGCATCCAACGACACGCGGTTCGCCGGCAACGGTATTCCCGGACCGCTACGACCTATGCACCTTCAAGAAACGAGCCTATTCCCACCTTAAAGGCCGGCAACGCTGATGTGATAACCCTGGTGTTGCAGTGCAGCAGCAGCGGTGTTGTATGTATAACTTTGACAAATCATTTCGAAAGAAAAGTCATTAGTGTGAGCCAGGATTTGAACCCACAGGGCCACAACAACTTCTTGATTCAAAAGCGGTGTGCTCGACCACTGGACCACCTATTAAATTTTACCTATAAAATTATAATAACCTATAAAAACTTTAAAATTTTAATACATACGATAAATAACAAACTATACTAAAATTGTACTTACAAAAAAAAAATGGCATGAATTTGGCTAAAATTAATCAGAAAGTATTTTGTATTTTGAAATGACTATAAAAATACAAAATACCTCTCGAGAGGTATTTCAAATAAAATAACTTTAACAAAATGCTTTCAACAAAAAGGTATTTAAATACAAAATAGGTATTTTGTATTTGTATTTTAAATAGAAGTATTTTAAATAAGTCACATCTCTGCTTATTTGTACATTGTAGATGTATGTGAATGCGTCAATATATATTTTTAAATTAAAAAACAATCAAATAAATCTTCAAGACACGTACCTTGGCATTGTAACTTTAAATCCGTCGCATCTCTCGGATTGTTATCACTCATTATTTATAAATCTTATCCACTAAATTCGAAAATAAAATCACTCCACTATTAAATTCTAAGTGTTAAATTAAATTTAAAAAAACAATTATGCGATGATATAAATATTATAAACACGTAAACAATCTATTACACACTGCTAACTTCGCTTCGCGAAAAATCACAAAAAACAATATTTTTTGAGTGATATTGACTTGAAAGAGAGAGAAGAGGAAAGAGAGAGAGTGTCTCTCTTTCCTCTTCTCTCTCTTTCCTCTTCTCTCTCTTTCCTCTTCTCTAACCTTTATCATTCTTTCTCTTTTCCTCTCGTTTTGTAATGTTCTGCCGTCAAAAGAAACAACTAACATTTTTTTTGCAAATTGAATTACATATATATTTGGAAACTTAACAAATATTTATGATAATCATTATTGTTTGTGTTTTGGTGTCTAGCTTTTCTATATGTTTTAAGTATATGTTTAGAAAAGAAAATTAGTTAAAAAGTATTTATAGCAAGGACATCTATTGGAAATTGGTGGTACTACAACGAAGCGAGTGAAGTATCAATTATAAAAACCGTGTGCTGTGGAATTATTATCAAAACAGTGACTGAAAATTACTTTAACCTCATAGTTATAAATGTAGTGTATTTCACCGATGTCCATATTAGATTTTAGTAATATATTCACATAAATATCAACATGTAATTATGTATAATAAATCAATTACCTAAAATGATAAACGGCTATAGTTAACTACAGTTGCCACTAGATAGCGCCCTGCGTCAATATTTGAAACTTCATTTCGGTGACTTTGTAATATGATGTATAATGTAATCATATATATTTTCACAATATAATAACTTTTATCATCTTAGTGGTTGGAGCTGAGTCTGTGGCAGCATCTAGCAGCGGATGGTGGTACTATTCTACTAATAATTTATACCTATCAATTATGCGCTAATAGTACCACTATGCGCTACTAGATGTCTATATACTGCGAAGAATCAGGATTAAGCAATTTGCTTCGTGGATTTATATATAGAGCGGTTCAGTTTCGCTTTTCATATAATTATATAATATATTTAGCGGCCGCAAGGGGGCGTTAAAAGCGTTAAATGGTTGCACGAGCCATTAGAAGTTACACTTCAAAAAAAAAATTGTGTGGTTTTATGAAACCACCGTAAAAGTGAAACTTTTAAAATTGAGTCTTGGGAGTTGGGTTATTGATTTTTAAATATACATAAACAAAATATTTTTTCAATAATTATTTTTCAATAATTTAGTTAGTAAGTTTTTTAAATTGATGATTCTGATAAAATGATTAACATTTATATTTTTTTAGAGTGCAACAGTGTAAAACAGTTACTTCACAGCAATTTTTTTAAAAGTTTGCTTTGGCTTCGTTTAACTTTAAGTTAAAGATTTAAATCAATTAATTCGATAATCTCATCATTTTCAAGTTCTTTGGAAGTTAACGACTGAAGATTAAGAATTCCTAGATGGCGCTACTAGGTTGCTACTATTGATGATTCTGCCGTAATATCGTATTATATCGATAGATGTCGCCCGAATCGACAAGTATTCCAGCTTCGGCACTAGGGATAACGCGACACCTATTAAACGTTAACAACATTACAACAAAGGATCTTTACAAAACAAAACGATATTTTTTCCTCCAGTAAATATGATATTTTGATTTATTATGAAAATGTGACAAATACATATATAAAGAGCACTATCTTATCTTATATCTTTAAACGAGCAATTCTTGTATATATATATATATATAAAATTGGAATCTCGGAATCGGCTCCAACGATTTTCATGAAATTTCTATTCCAGCAGATGGCGTTGTTAACTAACACGAAGTCAATGTGTGTTTGCTTTGCTTTTATTACAGTTTATCACTGCAAAAAATTAAGTATATGTTTCTAATATAATATGTTAGTACATAGTATATATTAGTATATATTTATTATTCTGTCGGTAAGATCGAAAAATATTATTGATATTTCATTATTTTATTAGTATGTAATTCGTACTTAAATATAATTTTCAAAAAACACAATTTATAAAAAAAAAGAAATTACCGAGCAAAGCTCGGTCATCCAGATATTCACTACTAAATTGACGAACATAACTGTGTCACATATATGTAGTTCACTTTTTGGAATTGGAAACTTAAAAGCCGCCGCCTACGCCTCCGTCGTTTACAATACATACGAATTTATTATATTCCCTTTTATCGTGTCATTTGTTATATTAATAATATAATTTTTTTTTCTCCGCCTGCAATACGTACGTACGTATATGTATGTATGTAAAAAACAAACAAACAAACAAACCCGATCCTAGAAAATGTGTCGAAATTGGTAAAGAGGACGATTATACATACGGCCCTCGTGGTGCATCGGTAAACCGCACTACCGATAACACAAGGTCGGGGCGGGTTCGATCCCTCGTCTGGGGGTGTTTTTCTACATGTTTTTACGGTATTTATTTACAAAAATAAAGTGTATATTTGGGTAATTAATTAATAATAAATAAACGATAATAGACGTGAAAGGCGCTCTGACGAGCGCCTTTCACTTTATCCCTACTCCGCGGCCGACCGTCACGCGACATGCAACACGCAGACGAAAAAGTTTGAGACGATGTAATAAAAGTTTCACTTTAAAAACTGAACAGACGAACTTTGTTCCGTCATATTAGCTCTTGAGAAAGTATTTGTAATAATTTGACTTTTGTGTTATAATACAAAATACACCGACCATATCCAAACCACCGGACCAAACCCGGACCGCCGTGTGACCGTGTGTGACAAGAGATAAGAAAGTTAAGGAAGCGTATTGAGGTGTGCCTTATGGCGTGCCTATATTCTCTCTGCCTACCTGCAGGTGACTTGGTATGAAGTTACGTATGTATATGTATTTTTGTATCATAAATACAAACCTTCATCTTACATTGTTATTTATTCAAAGCGACATCATTTTATACTATAATAATAATAATAACATAATAACAAAGCTCATTCACTCCATGCAAAACAAAATATCGCAGTAATTAACTAAAATAAATAAATAAATAAAAGCATTCTACATTCAACAATCGAAATAAAGATTTCAGAAATATAAAAATATAAAATTCAATATAAATTCATTATTTTGTACTTATGTTATAAGTTAGTTTTTTTTGTTATATGACTTTGTACATTCTATAACACTTATAAATACTAACATTAGGTATTATACCTGAATAAATATTTTAGGACATTCATTAGTATAAAATCATTGAAAATCAAACAAATCAATAAGATACATTCATTAATTCATAATTCATCAAAAGAGTAAATTAAATATATGTATATATATAAGTATAATTAAATATTATTTAAATTGATGAGTTTTACTATCATTTTAGATATAACTTTATTCACATTGGATTATTTCGATTAACGATAAAGTTGTGTAAGCAGTAGTATGTTAATTCATTATTTTTGCACGGATCCCTTTCGGGTAAGAGCCTCCTCCAAGGCGTTCCACTTGTCTCTATCTTTGGCGGTGTTGATAATGTATTTACGTTTTACGTTGAGAGAACAAATATAGAAGGTATTATTTATTGAAGTGATTTCTCTTGGAGGGTTTTGGTCGACCTCTCCCGCGGTGACCAGCCGTACTGGGAGATGGGGCGAGAGTAGAGGGGGCCGCTCCCGATTGCTATGCAGCGTGATGCTGTAATACGTTTGCTTGTAATTGGGGTATTTCTTTCGGGGTGATTAGTAATTTAGGTTGTTGTATTATATAGTTCTTCATCGTTGCTGTCTTATTTTTCTTTGAAGGTTGTTTGCTAGATCGAGGGGCATCCTGGCCGGTGGTGGGGGTAAGTGTCTCTGGGGATTCAGAAAAGTCTCTCTTGTGGAGGTTACTATGAGGGGATTGTTGTCTACTCAGAACAATAAGTTTATCATATCTTATAATTGCATTATTCCCCGCTTCTTTTTCTTTTTGCAGTTGTGGTTGTAACTCTTTGCGTATTTTTAGAACTTCAGTTGGGTAGTCTTCTTTTATATAGTAAGTAGTATTATTTAATCTAAATTTATTTTTCAGAATTTTTACTTTAAGACCCATTGTATTAAGTGTCACTACCACCGGTCTGGCCCTCTCGCCTTTTTTCCCCAGTCTCCTCGCTGCTTCAATATTATTAAAATTACATTGTACTTCTAAATAGGTGATTATTATTTTGATTATCTTTTCTTCTAGTTCGTGATATGAGTTTTCTTCTTCTTCTAGCCCAAATAGGACTATGTTTCTACGTCTTAATTGTCTTTCTAAGTAGTTCATTCGTGTGTGTTGATCGTCTATTTTCTTCTCTAAAAGTTTGTTTTTTTGTTCAATGTTGTCAAATTTCTCAGTAAGGCTGTTTACTATTGTGTTTTTAATTTCTTCTTTCATCTCTAACATATTCTGGTTTTGTTGTGCTATATCCTGTTGCATTCTTATAAGCATATTTTTTATTTCTTCCATGATCTATATGTTATGGTATGCGTAGCGACCTCTATGGAGAAAGTTAGGTACTTTTGCTTCCAGTAAAACTGGCAATCGACATGCAATCCGTTGATGAATGTGTTTTTGTTGATAGGTTGTAATTTGGGTAGTTATCGATAGATGACGCTGTTATTAGTTTAGTGATAAATGATAAATTGATCAATACGTTGCGGTTTCGAGGTTATAATTTATAATCACTTTTATTTTTCAGCACTTTTATAGCACATTTTCCACCAAATCGTCGCACAAGTATATCAACAGGTTTTATTGTATGTATAATGTCTCGCTTCTCAATATTTCTAGTATTTTAAAAGTTTTTAACGAGAACGTATTTTTAACAACTGCACGGTTTCTCTGGTTGTTCGCTATGTTCTTTATAATTTTCGGGTCGTTTTAAACGTTTATAATGCACTTCTGTATAGTTTATTCACTATTAGTCTCTTCAAATACTTCGAAAACACTTTTTATTAGGAGTACGATGTTGACGATGCTACTGTGGCGCCCCTCTCCTCTTGGAGGGTTTTGGTCGACCTCTCCCGCGGTGACCAGCCATTTTATACTATATCAATACTATAAGACTGCTTGGGTATATGTAGAGTTAGTCGTATTACAGTTAAGCATTGACGTCAAAGATTGGATGTTGCCAATTGAATTCATTTGATAAAAAAAAAAACTTTGTGATCATGGCTATTGACAAAAGGAGAATAAATTAATTTGGGTTTGAGGGAATATTAAAAAAAATAACAAGATATTTCATGTAACTTAGTATATAACTATAACAGTGGTAGAGCCACGCAGTTCGCTGCATGAATGGGCCGGCTAGACCGTTGAAATACCACGACCTCTCGGAATATCAGCGTGAAGTGGCTGATGTCGCGTTTCATTCGGTGGTAGAGGTATCCGGAGGCCAGATCCCCTTTCCCCTTAATTTTTCTTCCTACTCGCAACGCACCACGGTGTTCATGGGCGGTGATAGGTTGCTTAACATCAGGAGATTACAGGAGCAATACCGCGAAGAATACGGAATATCAAAGGAATATCAGATGATTACATTGATAGGACGTGTAATAATACATAGACAATATATAATTGCAAGAAAAAAATAGACCCTCATTATTTAAAATAAGAAAGGTAAAGCGCCTAACAAAGATTAAGAGGGCCAGCTACAATTTCCATTAGACAGTGTCCAAATTCATGACCTGTGCGTATTGTGTTTATAATAAACTTCTTCTTTCTTTAATTATTGTGTTTATAATAAATTTAAAATAAATTTGAAAAAGAACTTTATTTATTCGTTTGTTTATTTTACAACTACAATTCAGTCTTTACATTCTGCTTCAGCTTTCTAAATTCTCTAACAGCTTTCAAAACATCCTCCGAGAATATCTCAGGCAGTTCCAATGCCAAGAAATGTCCTCCATCGTCCAGTACGGTCACATTCACCAGGTTTGGATATTTGAATCTTAAGATGAATGGTGGTTGGTATGTTATTTCGTATTTCGCTTGCATCACCCATGTGGGCACTGGTGTTGGTATTCTGTGATTAAATATTTTAAAAAATGCTCATAAAATTATTTACATGTATACTTAATGGATATTTTGAAATAAAAAAAGATCTGAAGTAATTTACTAGAGTGCCACTAAAACAGTCGAGTTTAACACGCACGTATGTAAAAATTACTAACTCATCTAATTTTAGACCCATGGTCTTTGTGTTGAAGCTCTCGGCGTACAGCCTCATGGATGTGGTGATGCTATTTGTTGCCCAGTACATCATGAGGTTGTCGAGCAGTTGCTCCTTAGTGAAGCGGAAGTCCAGTCCACCATCGGGTTTACTTCTATGTTCAGGACGGGTCCCTGTTGAGAATTTTTCTAGTATATATGCCAAGAGTCCGGCCGGAGAATCACTCAGTGCTACACCTGAAAGTTAGGACGAGCATTTGAAAATAGTTTAGTTCCAGGAAACTATAGGTTTTGTCTAATGATAACTGGAGTGTTCCTTGTGGTGGAGGGGTTAGGATCTCTAGCTAAAGTCCATGCAGAAATATCATCTACGGCACGCGCCAAATGTTCATTACTATAAAAGTATACAGACATTTACCCAATACATACAGAGTTGTATGGATGCTCCCTTAAAGCAGAACTTTACTATTATAAATATTTTTATTGAAATTATTGAGCTTTTAGATAGAATTTCTTTGTTTCTAGTAAACTAGAGACAAACAAGGAATGCTGTTTATGTCTTTTTACCAAATGTGTCAGGCTTAGAAGATTGGAGGTGCAAATATCCAGTTTCTTCCAGGGTGAAACTAAATTTATCCTTCAATGGATACATTCTTTCCGCCAGATGTGTGTCTACTATCAACGGTGGGTAGAATGCACCTAATAATACCGACACGATGCCCATTGTGTTCAGGGAGTGGCCCAAATTTGTATGAAATCCTAATATTTCCTGAAAATTCATTTATTTTTTAATAATATATACTTATTCTTTTTGGACATGCTGTAATTAATTTGATGGAACAGATATATCAACAATGCTT
Organism: Euproctis similis; assembly: GCA_905147225.2. Classification (NCBI taxonomy): domain Eukaryota; kingdom Metazoa; phylum Arthropoda; class Insecta; order Lepidoptera; family Erebidae; genus Euproctis; species Euproctis similis. The sequence continues at coordinate 24,147,308 of LR990106.1, forward strand.
TGCCAAGCATCCCAAATTCCTTGAGTCTAAAGATCTCATCAAATATGGCTTTCTTATATATATGGACTTCAACTCGCTGGTTCTATTCGTTCTATATTACATCTTGAGCGTTTCAATCCATATCCTCTTCTAAAATGCGAGAAAATAAAACCACATGTATTACCTTGGAGAATAAAGTCACCATTCTGCTACCAATTATTGAACCCCAATCGCCACCCTGAAGGTAGAACTGCTTGTAGCCCAGTCTATGCATAAGGTTTCTGAATACTATTGCTATTTGTGGAGCACCTAGCCCTGGTCTAACAGCGGCCTAAGATAAAAAAAAAACAAATATTTACTGACAATATAGAATATACCATAATAAAAAAATCCACAAATGGTAAACGTGGTATTGATACTAACATCAGAGAATCCGTATCCAGGTATACTGGGTGCAATAACTTCAATGGCAAAGTTCCTCTCTTTGCTGACAGCAGTGAGTAACGGAATCGCTTCATAGAACTCACGGACAGATCCTGGCCAACCGTGAAGTAAGAGAAGAGGAACTACTTCAACTCCTGCAGGTACCTGAGGTCAGACAGACTTATTATTTATGACATCAATTTTGCGTAACTATACTTGTTTTATAACAGGCACACAGTAAAAATCCCTTCTTAATAATGTAATCATTACATAGTATAAAATTAAATTCGCTTTCCGCTGTCTGTCCCCTTATATGCTCTTTTTGAGGATTTTGAATCTTTGAAATGAAATCTTCGATTTTGGCTTTAGGATTTTGATACGGCTCTTTTTGATAGATAGAGGGTGTCAAAGGGGTCGTTTGTATCTACAATTCAGGTATGATATACTAAAGAAAAAGTGATAAATCCAAAATTTACTCATTTATTACTTTTGATCCTGAAAAAAGGTCGCTGGGTGAGCTAGTATAATATGAAATTAATTTCACGGTTCATATGATAGATACTCACTTGTGGCGTAACTCTAATAAAATGAATGTCCAGGCCTTGGATATTGGTTATGAATTGTGGGAACTGATTGAGGAACGTCTCTCTTTCTTTGAAATTGTACTGCTCGGCCCAATATTTCAGCCACTTGTCGATATGAAGGCTGTTGAATCCATACTCGAAGCCCACCTCTTCTAATGGCGGCGAGAATTGGCGGGAACGCTTGAGACGGTCCTTCAGGTCAGCTACTGTCTAAAATAATTAGTTAAATTACTACATAGTATAAAATGATGTCGTTTCAAATTAAGTTTGAAAATTGAGTTAAATACAGTAAATATATTGTGCATTTAATATAGACCATTATGGCGTGCCAAGTATGCAATTTAAATGTATATTTTTCAAGATATCACAGATTTAAAATCAAGGGCATAGCGGTTACGCGGCGGTACCGGTCGCCGGCAAATAGCGCCAATTGAACTTAATAACATCTTATATTACCAAATTTATCGCTTATGTGGAGAAAATAAGTTCGCCCGATCAGTTCGTTTACTATAATTATTAATAGGTGTATGGTTTTCCGCCTTATTAATTTGTATATACTAAAATAATATTTGGTGGTATGATTATCTGGAGCGGTCGATGTAAGTTGCAGCCGTTGCAAGTTATCCCAAAACTGTGTTTGATTATATTAAAACACTACAATACTCACAGCTTCACCAAAACTAATCTTGAAGGGTTTCACGCTAGTATCTTGCTTGTTTTTTTGGTTCGTCGGTCCCCACCACTCGTTTAAGTCCAATTCAGGTAACGGAGGCGGTGCCTTCAGGAGTATGAAGTAAATTGGCATTGTTGCCAGGAATGGCAAGATGAACAGTAGACGAGCCATCTAGAGACAAAAATGTTTATTAGTTTTATTTTCAACTGTCGTAAATTGTCCAATCGTGGTTCATGAAATTATCTTATCATGCTTTAAGCAGTTATACGCAGCAACACTCGCGATACTCAGTCATTGTGTATTATGGATCGATTACAAATATAAAACCCAAGTGCTTGATAGTCAAAGACGTATGATATCACAAACTATATTCACTGAAAGGCTTCATGTGCATGGCACAAAAATTTAAAAAAAGAAATAAATACTTACATTGTTTATGACATAGGTTTAAAAATAGAACACTACCACCAAAAGGCCGTTGTACAAAACACTACTGACAGTCCTACACAACTTATGTCTCCGCCCGCGACAATGACAGTCTGCTCTACTGATACACTTATTTCTTTTATCAATTGGACAATTAATAATTGTATGTTGGGTACGAATTGAACGGTATTAACATGTTTATCTAGATAAAGTACCAGATACTATATGTTTTGAACTTTGAACGTTGCAATATTATTATTTCTTCGTGAGGTATTTTAACCAAACAAAATGTATCTAGTACAGGATCGGTGTTCTACCAGAGGTAGAGGTACAAGCTTATGATTCACGAGTCGTGGGCGGTGAAATCGATTTCGGGCTCAACAAATGTTTTTTCGGAAGTTATGTGTGATAAAATTCGATCGATAAGGTATGTTAAATACCGACATACATAATTTTACGCCAAATCCGGAATAGGCAGAGACGACAGAAAAAAGAAAATGAAAGAAAAAGTTAAATTGTGTTATGTTATACTAGCTGCCCCGGCGAACTTTGTTGCTTTTCCTCACTTTTTCTAACTACATTATACATGAATTATATGTAGTTTTGATATCCGTACGTTACATATAACGTTTTAATATACATAAAAACCACCCCGTTGACACCCGCTATCTGTTGAAAAAAAAACACATCAAAGTCCGTTGTATACAGTCAGACAGACAGCAGAAAGAGACTTTGTTTTATACTATTATTGATTGCATGGGTAACGAGTAGAGGTCTACAGATCGTTTTATTTTTATTAGCTTTTTATTAGCTTCACCTGTATGTTTGTATGTAACAGACTTCTTTTTAGTGTTCATAGTTCACTTCTCGCACCATCTAGTGGCAATCAGCGGAAAGGCTACGTTATCAACTTGAAACGAGTTCCTTGTATAAGTCACAGATGGCGCTATTCCTCAAATTCGGTTTTGATATCCGTTGTTAGCACGCTTTAAAATAGTTAAGCAATAGTTTAAAAAACTAAGAAACGCGCTTGTTATATAAAACCGAACTAAAAAATATAAAATAAATAATAGTTTAAAAAACTAAAAAGCACGCTTTTTATAGAAAACCGAACTAAAAAAGAGATTATAAATATTTTATTGACAGATATGACCCCATGCTTTTTTTAAAATAATTTTTTTTGAAGTGGAACTTCTAATGTCTCGTGCAAGAGCATTTAACGCTTTTAACGCCCCCTTGCGGCCACTATTAATATAATATAATAGTAACAAAAAAGCCAAGATCCATATAAACCAAGGACGAAAAGACATAGCGACTTTTTAAACTACCCGTACAGACATCTAGTAGCGGATAGTGGTACTAGCTGGTCATAATTGCTATAACAATAATGATGAACAACATCTTTTTACACAACAAGTGAACCTACTCCAGAATTATAATTGAAAAATAGGATAATTAAAATTCAAAATAACAATTTTAGATAATTATGACACCAGTTTTAGTGCGAAATAGTTTGTAAATCTATAAATTACTTTTTTTAACAATCCAAATTCATTATCTTCCGGCGGCTACTAGGAAGTTTTAAAATTTAGTTCTCATATGTTTTAATTATTACATAGAACGAGTTGGTATCTAGTATTAAGATATTAATTATGAAAATAATTATTATGAATATTCATGCAGCATTAGTATTGATTTAAAGAATAGAAGGCAATATCACCAAAACAGTTACGAATCATGAATTGTTAAATCACATAATTATAAATTTCGCGCATTTTACTTAACTAAATAATAGATTTTAGTAATATCTTGACCAGTTTAAGTACGAAATAGTTTGTAAATATATAAATAAATTATTTTAATAATCAATAACTTCACTATCTTTCGGCAGATGGCGCTACTAGGATGTTTTAAAATTAAGTTCTCTTATATAACTAATATTACATAGAACTAGTTGATACTATCTATTATTAAGATATTAATCATGAAAATAAATATTACGAATATTCATGCAGCATCAGTATGGATTTAAACATTTAAACAATAAAAGGAAATATCACCAAAACAGTTATTAAATATAATGAATTGCTTAATTAATCACATAATTATAAATTTCGTGTATTTTACTTATCTAAATAATAAATATATTTCAGTAATATATAGACATAAATAATATAACATAACTTCACGCCTTTTGTTACCCGAAGGTGTAGGCAGCGGCTGTTAAGCCTCGTCTCGCCGTTATGTTTACGTCCTAAATGGAATAGGTGGCGAACCTATTGCCATACCGGGCACAAGTTTTTCAGTCATCGATATTTATTACACATAACTTCCGAAAACAATTTCGAAACGTCATTGGTGTGAGCCAAAGTCTGGAATCGAACCTGGACCTCTGGATCAGAAGCTGTGTGCTCGACCACTGCGCCACCGAGACTAATAATAACATGTAATCATAATTAAATCAGTTTACCTAGTAAAGTTTTATAGGGTTATCAATTATCATTACATAGTATGAAACAAAGTCACTTTCTGCTGTCTTTCCCCTTATATGCGCATATGTTTAAAACTACGCAACGGATTTTGATGCGATTTTTTTTAATACATAGTTAGAGGGTGTCAACGTGGTGGTTTTGATCTATAATTCATGTATAGTGTAGAAATAAAAAGTGATAATTTTCAAGATTTAAAACTTTAATCGAAAACGCTGCCTGAACCCTAAGTGATAAATGAAAACAATGTACTACATTATTATACACCTCTAAAAGGTCCAAAAAAATCCGCAAGGGCATATGTCTACCTCTTAGAGATAACCCACAGTGACCATTTTTATTTTTTACCAGAAATAGTGGCTTATTTACGAAGCAATTTTAAACATTACAGCATTCATTTTTATCCAGTTAACTATCTTAAGTAGATTGTGCTTTTAATATAGATCAATATAGCCGTTTACAGCATGTAATTTAAACTAATATTTACGAAGATATTATTGAACTTTTTAAGATACAAATATTACTAATTTATTTCTTTTAATGCGGAACGAAGTTCGCCGGGTCAACTAGTTATTATATATAGTTGACAGCATATACCGCTAGATGGCGTCCTGCGCTGACATATGTAAGTTCGGGTGAATATTAGAACTCAATTTTGAAGTAGATAGTAGTCATCTCGGTAGTCTCGGCGGTCCAGTGATCGAGCACCCCCCTCCTAAATCAAAAGTTGTGGGTTCGTATCCTAGCTAACACAAATGACTTTTCGAAATTATGTTTGACAGCTGAGTGTAATAAATACCGATGGCTGAAAACTTTGCACCCTGTGTAGGACAATAGGTTCACCACCTATTCCAATCGGAACGTAAAAAAACAGCGAGTCAAGGCGTAACAGCCACTGCGGGAGCCCCGTACCGGGCCACGGATCGCGCGACACTACCGTAGAGGCGGCGAATCTCGGGGGAGGCGGTGTAACGCGCCTGCCACCCGTCCTACTCGGGGGACCATCCTCTCGAAGCTCCAGAGGCTGTTCAGGGTGAGGCTGAGGTACTTCAAGTACCTCGCCACCGGGACAGCCGTATCACCCACCTGGATCCGCGCGGCTGGTGGTTCCCAGCGCCGAGTGAGGCGGTGGAACCACAGAGCCTCACTTTTGTGAGGCGCAGCCTCCAGCCAAATTCTACCTAGACCCAGATAAATATTTATACTTGGGTGGGGATCGAACCCGCCAATCTCGATTCTACATTCTGTAGTTTTACCAACGCACCACCAGACCACCATTAGCAGTATATTATAAATCTATATTGTTAATTATTTATTGACTATTTTTAAGTGTCGGTGAAAACCTATAAAAATAAAGAAAGCTATTGTGAATACATGTTACTAAGTTCCACTTCTGTAGCGCGGCGGGACTCCACGCAAATTTTTTATTTTTTATTTTTCTATTTTTTAGTTCGGTTTTCTATAAAATGCGTGTTTTTTATTTTTTTTAAACTATTATTTATTATAATTTTGCTCTGCTACCGAGAATAATTTACGGTTTTAATATTTCACTTGTAAACTAATTACTCATTACCTAGCCTAGAATATATTTCCGAAAAGGCATTGTAGTCCGCGTGCATTGGAATTGGGACTATTGGACTGCTTTTAAATAAAAATATAAGTGAGATAATAATATAAATTCATAATATACTGTATAATTTACAAAACTTTAAACAATTTACTAAAGTTCTGGTTTTCTATTATTTTGATTCCATTCTCTGAATGTTTTCACCGCCATGAATACATCTTCAGTAAAGACTTGAGGCAGTTCGAAAGCAAGAAAATGACCACCATCGTCCAAGACAGTGGTGTTTATGAGATTTTTGTATTTCGCCTTTAAAATTATAGGAGGTTGATATATTATTTCGTGTTTAGCTTGAAGTGCCCATGTGGGAACGTTTGTAGGTATTCTGAAATAAAAACAAATATTACTAGCTTGTAATGTTAGTCTGTCAGTAAAAACTGCGTAGCTTTTTCTGTCGTGATAACAGACTATTACACTTAGTTAGTTAAACTGACTATATAGTCAAGGAAAAAACAACTTAAGGATAGCCCTCCAACATAAGCAAGATATAATATACATGCAATAATAATACGAAATATCTGACCAGTGGTAAAACAACGTAATTTTGAACATGGATAAGCCAAATGGTGAAATACCTTTAAAAATCGACGTAAAGTGGCTCACGCCGTGTTTCATTCGGAGAGACGGCGATATCCAAAAGATTTGGTTTCTTGTGTCATTATTTGGTGACTTTACCTGTCTATAACATTCAACCACATATTTCTGTCCAAATTCTCTGCGTACAATCTCATCGAGGTAGTAATCGATTTAGAAGCCCAATACATCATCACGTTGTCAATGATTTGGTCTTTAGAAAACTTCTCACTAAGACCACCGTCTGCTCTGTGTTTGTACTCCTTATTTGTCCATGTAGAAAATTTCTCCAAAATATAAGCCATGAGACCAGTTGGAGAATCTGTTAGAGCAAGACCTAAAAATACATTAAAATAAATTTAGTGCTACTTTTAGTACGAAAAAGAATATAGATGTTAATAATATACAGGTACAATTCATAAAGTTATGAACATCGGTCACCATAAATAACCTCGGAAAAGTAATCCATTTGTGGATTTGAACCCAGGACTTTCGAAAGAACACCACCTAGTAGACTTAACTATTGACATTGTCCACGGTATATAAAGGTTATATTTACCTATAGTATCTGGCTTGGTTGCTTGAATGTGCATATAGCCAAACTCTTCTAATATAAAAGAGACAAATGTGGACAGTGGGTAGATTCTATCAGCTAAATGATGGTCAACTATAAGAGAAGGGATGACTGCACCGATAGCTGTTTTGATCATTGAACCAGGATGCTGTGAAAATTTTCAGGAGTTACAAAATATTTAAAGACCCATAAATATTTAGATCAAAAAATAATTGTAGTCTCTTCTCACCTGTGACATAAGTAAGTTGGAATGATGACCAAGTATATCTTCAGGAAACAGAGTAGACATAGCCGCTGCTATGGCAGCACCGGCATCTCCACCTTGTAAGTAATAGCGCTTGTGGCCCAATCTGTTCATCAAGTTACGGTAGATCACAGATATTTGCAGCACACCAAGACCTGGTCGGACAGCTGGCTGTTTTTTGAAATATTAAGTTATACTGCCAAAAACTACACCTAATAACTAATTTATTAATACAATCCAGATGATGGTAAGTGGTCGCCGTGACCCATGAACTAAATTTGAAAAATGATTGACTAATTTTAAAGGTTGATTCCTTGAAAAGCTATTCACACAATTCATTTAAAAAATAACTATTTTGAAAAGGGTTCGGAGAACATTCAATATGTTGAACCGATTGGGATCTAATTAAGGTTCTTAATTGTCAAAACGTGAACGATGTGGAATCTTTGCACCCAGGATCACAACATAAGACACCCATAATTTTGTGAATGTTTTTTGAATAGCAGTGGTAATTACCCGGCCAGGCTACCCAGTTTGGGCTGGATACATAGTATAATGCCTATATTATCGACATTTAAAATATACTTTTTTACTTACCTCAGAGAAACCATAACCAGGCATACTAGGAGCAATAACTTCAAATACAAAGTTGTATCCTAGAGTTTGCTTTGTAAGCAGGGGTATTGCTTCGTAGAATTCCCGGATGGATCCAGGCCAGCCATGCATTAAAAGCAAAGGCACCACCTCGATGTCTTTGGGTACCTGAAGTATAAAATTGTGTTCACTAAATGTTAAAATCAATCTATTTTAAAGCAAAAATATTGTTTCTAGATTACTCAAGGACTCACATCTTACCTTTGGTTTAACCCTGATGAAGTGTACATCAAGACCTTGGATGTTAGTCTTGTACTGGGGGAACTGGTTCAAAAAGTTCTCTCGTGCAGTGAAATTGTACTTATCAGACCAGTAATTGAGCCAAGGTTCCAACTGAAGCGCGTTGAATCCATACTCGAAACCAACGCCTTCGAGAGGAGGGACAAATGGACGGTGGTTTTTTAGACGATGTTTTAAGTCTTTTATCATCTGAAAAGAACAGATTTATAAATAAGGTTTGATTTTGAATTGTTTTATATATCTTTATATTCCTAAAGAAAGTTATTCGTTTACTAGCTTTCCGCCTCGCAGTGTTACTCGCGTACAAACAAAATGGCGATACCGATGGTGATTGAATATGTTATGCCTATGTTAATCTGGGTGAGTGCAGCTTTCCACTGGTGAAAGAATTTTTGAAATCGGTCAAGTAGTTGTTAAGTTTATTCGTTCTCTTCAAAATAATATTCGTGGGTTAATGACGTAATAACTTACTTTTATCAATTCATATGTAATCTGTAGTACTGCGCTCGAAATCATGTTTATAAGAATGAATGTGCACAGATTTGAGCAATTCGTGATGATGGGGCATATTGCAACATACCTACTATATACCCCAAAAAATATCGAAGGTCAACTGTTATCTTACCAACAGATTTGACCAAAATTGTTTGAGGAAAATTATAATAACAATACACAATAAAAAAGACATATTACATTAGTTACAATACTTATATACAATTATAAGACTAGGTGAAACCAAATTTCTCCGCATCTCGGTCTACTAGCAGCGTGCCCAGAAGACTAACCGCATTGCCACGCTGAATGCCTATGATAATAATCTCTATGTGAAGAATAAAACAGCCCTCTGGTCGCGAGAGGTCTCAATCATAATAGGCACTTTACTTACCTTTTTTAGATAAATTGATCGTCTTATAGCTATTTATTATAAATACTTAGTTAAGTATCTTTACACAAGCTTAACGGAACTTTAAGCAAGCCTCGGCGCGCCCAACAGCATAATAGTACTGTTAAAAATTATACAATGCAACTCAACTGTAATTTACCTAATTACATAAATTGTATTAGACATATAGTAATTATTATGTGTAATTATTACGTGCTACTTACGCTTGCAGGTTTTTATTTTGGCTTTATGTTAAGGTTTACTTACCTTTTCATCAAATTGGACCTTAAACGGTCTGATGCTTATGTCTTGCTTGGAGAGTATGTCTTCGGGCCCCCACCATTCATCATGATCGGAATGTGGTACGGTGTGTTTACAGCAACTCTGCCACCAGGACCATGTGAGCAACGCTACCAAAATCACCACTAGGGATTTTAGTAACATGGCTCTGTATGGAATGGAGAATTTTCAGCTGGTTAGACCTGTATTTCTTAATTTTTAATTCATATGAAAATGTTGATACTAAATTGTACCAATTTAGATGATTTTAATTTGGTATGGAATTCGGTTGAACTATTTGAGTCCTGGAAACAGAAACTAACAAGACAGACTATAGGTCCCGTTAAGATTTTTAAATATGACCATCAACTTACTATTTACTTAGTTTGGTTGTAATCCAGCTGTCCGACGCGACGGTACAGAACTGCCAGCATTAAGAAGTAAACAGAGTTTTCATTAAACTGTTAAAATTATCTTTGTTCTTTATGTTTAGAAAATATAGATTGGCAAGATTACACCACTGTGGTATAAGAGGCATCGCTTTGAATTAAAGGGTATTTGTTAACGGAAAATTATCACATGGATCAGCCATAGCAATGGGGGTGCAGCAAGGCTCTATTTTAGGACCTTTCCTGTTTCTTTTGTACATTAATGATCTACCATGTCTTGTGAAAAATAATCATGAAATAGTTTTGTTTGCAGATGACTCTTCTTTAGTTTTTCAGGTAAATAGACAACAGACAGTAATTGACGATGTAAACAATGCTTTTTCAAAAATACATATAAATCTTAGTAAACATAAATAACGGCATATTACGTTCATAAAACAGGTCGCTAACAATAACAAAAGTTTCCTTCTAATTATTAGGTATACACATAAAACTATAATAATAATAATACCCTAAGCAGACTTACTTATTTTAATTCCACAACAAGCTGTTATAACGTCTATAGCTAAGTTGTACTGACTAACCTAATGCCTCCAACGATAACAACACTTTATCATCGTTAGCAGACATTTTTTCTTAATGAAATATTGCTAACTCATTGTGACGACTGCTATTTTCGTATATAACTATATTAGTAGATAATTAGTTCAGTAATAGCAGCTAGGTGCAGTTTGAAGTTTGCTCTGCTGATAGATAATAAGCATTTTATATAGAGTGTTACTACGCAATAGCTTCCTTACTTCAAATATACTACCTTGTACAGCGCAAGGTATATTTGTATGAAAATGAGTAACAGAGTCTATTGTTATCCCAAGATTATGATCTAGAGATGCTAGAAGTTTATGTTGGCAGAAAATTGCTCTTTTCCCGCTTTATCGAAGTTTATAATGGCTGAAAATTGCTGTTTTCTAACTGTATCGTATCTACACTCGCTACCTAGAGTATATACACTGGTCTCAAGGCATCTCACAACAAGTAACTGCTGTGACAAGATTTTTATTATATTATTTACCTTAAATTATGGCTATTAGGTGCACCAAATGATGTTATTTTTTTTCAAACTTAATACGTATAATAATAATAAGGCTTTATTTATTCTTATACAGCTTTTACAATAATAAATTATAATATTAATATTTATAATAAAAAATATATAAAATATTCCATCACATTGCATTGATAATTATAATATTTCAATTCCATTATATTTTTTTACTAATAATTGTAATTATCCAATAACATTTCGATAATAATAACTACAATAAATTTAGCAACATTCTAATAATTCAATAATATTTCAATAGTGTAATTTTAACAATTCAATAGGTAATAATTAGTTAATTCATTTTTTTTAATTTTTATGGCTTGTAGGATCCCTTTCGGGTAAAAGCCTCCTCCAAGGACTTCCATCTATCTTTGTTTCAAGCCAAAGAATTTATTCTCGCTACCTTTACTAGTTCGTCTGTCCATCTAGCACATGGGTGGCCTCGAGATCTGCGGCCATTTCATCGCCCTGATTCCTTGGAGGGTTTTGGTCATAATCCCCCCGGTCACCAGCCGTGTTGGGAGATTGGAGGTGGGTCCAACTGTGGTGGCTATATCTTGTTGCTGTGCGATTTTTACTTTCGAGTAGTTACTAAGTTTCTTTCTGAGTGACGCCTAGATTTGGTTTCTGTAATAAGTAAACCTTCATGCTAGATACTTTATTCCTCTAGAGTGGTTTCAGTCTAGTGTCACTACTAAAAGTTTGGCTACCGTGGCTTGTTATCTCAGGTGATTCCGAGAAGTTCCTCTTGTTGTTTAATTGTTTGCTTGTAGTATTTTTTTTCCGTACGATAAGTTTGATGAAGTATCGACGTATTTGATGAAGCTTCTTTTTCTTTTATCAGTTGAACTTGTAGTTCTCTACGCTTGTTGAGAACTTCAATGGGGTGGCGTTCACGGTCTTCATTAACATAGTATGGCGTGTTTTGAAGAGATTTTTTTATTTGTTAGAATCTTGATTTTAAAGCCCATAGTTGTAAACGTTATAATGACTGGCCTAGGTTTTTCTCCTTTTTTTCCTAATCTTCTGACAGCTTCAATGTTGTGATTATCGCATGAAGCTTCAAAATATCTATTTAATATTGTTATTGTTTTGTTTTGTAATACTCATAGGACTTTTCATTATCTTCAACTCCGAATAAAACCAAATTCTTGCGTCTAATGCATCGTTCCAGGATATTATTTTGTTTATTTTGTTCTTCTAATTTTGTTTCTAAATATTCATGTTTTAATTCTAGGCTTTTAAATTTTACATTATACAATTGTACATTTATGTTAGTGTGGGGTGAGGGCGCCACTGCCACTGTAAACATCGTAGTCCTACTTATAATCAATTTTTAACACAATTAAGTGCGTAAAATCATTAAAAACAATTACAATAAACAATTAATGGAAAGATGGATGTGTAAAACATCAATAACACTATTTTTAGTGATTGAAACATCTGAAAACTGCAAAAGAATGACTCATGACAAGAACCACTGCAAATTAATTTAAAAGTGAAATTTAAGGAGAACATAAGTGGTGCAGTGGCTAGCACCCCGCTTCTGATTCAAGAAGTAATGGGTTAAAATCCTGGCACACACCAATGACTTTTCGAAATTTTCGGAAGTTACGTGTGATAAATATCGATGATTGACAAACTTTGTGCCCGGTATGGCAATAGGTTCGCCACCTATTCCATTTGGGACGTAAACATAACAGCGAGACGAGGCTTAACAGCCGCTGCCTACACCTTCGGGTAACAATGGCGTGAAGTTATGTTATGTTATGTTATAAGTGCAGGATACGACTGTTGACAACAAAAGTGTACTATTCTTTACAATAAAACAATAAACTTATTCGAGTTATAATATAAAAAGTGCGTCGTGGGTATTCCTAAATTTGCTCCAATTCATAGCTGCGGCAAACTAACGAAATCAATTTATCCGTTGATCAATCACATCGAAGATATAAATTACTTATTCCTGCCATCTAGCGAAAACTGTCGACATTACAGATATCGAAAATTTATACTACCATCTAGTGAAATTACCTGTCACCATATACTACTACTACTTACTACAATTTTGCAAGTTTGATCCATCTAGATAAATTAATTATTACGTAAAAAAATATTACTAAAGGCGATTCACATCGGCGTCAGGATGGAAGAAATCTATACTTCATTACAAAGTATAAAACAAAGTCACTTTCCGCTGTCTGTCCCCTTATATGCGCATATCTTTAAAACTACGCAACGGATTTTGATGCGGTTTCTTTTAATAGTTAGAGGGTGTCAACGGGGTGGTTTTGATTTATAATTCATGTAGAACTTTAATCGCAAACGCTCCCTGAACCCTATGTGATAGATCAAAACAATGTTCTGCATTATTAAAGACCTCCAGAAGGTCTACAAAAAAGTCCGCGAGGGCATATGCCTATCTCTTAGGGATAAACCACAATGATTTATTCCTTTACTTTTTACGAGATATAATAGCTTATTTACGAAGCGATTTTAAACATTACATTCATTTCATCCAATTAAGTGTCTTAAATAGATTGTGTATGTAATATAGATCAACATCATTTTATTTATAAAAAAAAAACACTCACTGTGAGTTGATTGCGATATCCCGAACATGTGTGTCCCGTTTTATTTTCAACCAAATACAAAAAAGGTTACAAAAAATTTTGGACAAAGCCCTGGTATAGCTAGCTATTAGTATGTATTATAAAGCGTTGATTGAAGTTGTAAATATTATCAATATCTTGGTTTTTAGTACCCTCTAATATCAACAGCTAAGCGAGTGTGGCGTGTAATAATCGTGCCTTATGGCACTTTGTTCTCTCTGCCTACCTCTATAGGAGTTAGGCGTGAAGTGATGTATCAGGAACTACTGGTTTGAAATGAAAAAATATTAGTGTTAGATAGTCCATTTATTGAAGAATGCATTAGGTTATTAATATGAGTAGGACCTTAATCTTATTAGTGGAAAACGTATAAAATATGGCGGTAGGAAGTTCGCACGGTCTGCTAGTTAAAGATATTTTGATGAACATGCAACAAGACCTCAAGCAGCAAAAACAGGACATGGCAGATATGAAAGAGCATATAAAAAAAAACACTATTAACAACAACATACGTAAGATAGGTAACATAAAATGTGATCCTAATTTGATTTTGTGAATATCCGTTCGGAAATATATTGTAGTGACTAAGATTTCATCGCAAATGCACAATGTAAGCGACCCAAGGGATAATTAAATGAAAGTAATAAATTAACAATAAAAAAAAGTTTATTTGATAATTAACAATCAAAGTTCAGTCTGTTTATTGTTCTGATGCCACTCTCTAAACGCTTTGACTGCTCTGAACACATCTTCCGTGAATATCTTAGGCAATTCGAAAGCCAAGAAGTGTCCTCCGTCTTCCAAGACCGTGGCGTTTATCAGATTGGGGTACTTGAATTTCAATACGTTTGGTGGTTGGTACATAATCTCGTGCTTCGCCTGGAGTGCCCAGGTGGGAACCGATGTTGGTATTCTGCAAATATAGTATGTAAGATTTAAAGCTGAGTGTTAAATTTTTCTGTAAAGATTTCCTCCAAAAGTGACTTCACGTCTTTTTATACCCGAAGATCGTCTCGTCTCGCCGAATCGTTTCGTTACGTTCAAAATGGGATAGGTGGCGAACCTATTGCCATCACACACAATTTTAGAAAAAAATCCGAAAAGTCGTTGATCGGAAATCCCGGAATCGAAGACTTCGACCACTGAACCACCATCTGTATTTAGTTAGCAGGTGATAAGTTTGAAATCTATAATGTTACTAGCTGCCCGGATGGACCTCAGAATGTCAAAGCTGTTGGATAAAAAGGCGGCGCGCAAGTTTCTTTTTGTTGTCAAGGAGTCCACAGCGGACAAAAAACATGGCATTGAGTTTATGTATATTCGAAGGATAGTGCATTATATCATATCGTTCCACCAGAGTGCTAATTATCAAGTGAAAATACTAAGTTGGGTAGGTTCTGATAAACTTGCCTGCTTAGGCCGTATGCAACCGCTCTCTTATTCAGGTTCTCAGAATAGAACCTCATCGATGTAGTGATTGAATTCGAAGTCCAATACATCATCACATTGTCAAGGAGTTGATCTTTGGAAAACTTCTCGGAAAGACCACCATCAGGTCTATATTTGTATTGCTTATTTGTCCATGTCGCAAATTTCTCCAAAAAGTATGACAAGAGTCCTGCTGGAGAATCCGTTAGAGAGACACCTGGGAATACAAATTACAATATTCTACTTAAAGATGTAGGCAACGGCTGTTAAACCTCGTCTCGCCGTTATGTTTACGTCCCAAATGGAATAGGTAGCGTTCCTATTGCCATGCCGGGCACAAAGTTTTTAATCATCGAAATACAAATTATTGTTCTTATTTATTGCGAAATATTAATAAATACAATGAGAGTAAAACTATCATTGCATCTTTCACATCAACAGACAATCAAAAATGATATTTAATCAAGAATAAGAACATTCTCCACATTCATTGATGGAGACTAATTAAGCTAATTAGCGGAAGTTAAATAATTGAGGAGTGATCGTGAGAATCTGTGAAATACTAGTGCTAAAAAAGTCGTCGAGTAGATAACATTAGAGCCTTCTTTATGTATATTTAAAGCCTTAAATTCTGTGGATCATATACTAACCGATGGTATCAGGCTTAGTGGCCTGGATGTGCATGTAGCCAAATTCTTCCAGTAAGTACGCAAAAAATGTTGACAACGGGTACATTCTGTCAGCCAGGTGGCTCTCCACCACGAGTGAAGGAATAAATGCACCGATGGCAGTTCTAATGAGAGAACAGGTGTGCTGTAGACAAATATATTTATTTTAGGTTATTATAACCCAGCATGCGCCATGACTTGAATTTGCCCAATAGTCATATCAATTAGAAGCCTTACTTCTTTTCTCTTACTCTTACTTAATTTTAGTCTTCGTAAAATGGAAACATACTACATAATGTAAATAATTGTCAATTTCAAATATCTATTGAAAAGATTATGTGTAGGGTTATATGTCAGTAGGAGAACACAGCGTTATTGTTTCTATGTCTTCGCTAATGAGTGAAACTTTTGGACCCTCTTAGACTTTGAATTTGACTTATCGTCAAAGACCATACAGACGGAACTGAAGACATAAATAGGAATCAAATAAATTAGTTATGAAAGCCATCACCTCTGATATTATCATGTTGGAATGATGTCCAAGAATGTCATCAGGAAATAATGTAGACATGGTCGCTGCAATGCCAGCACCCCAGTCGCCACCTTGTACATAATACTTCTTGTGTCCAAGTCTATTCATCAGGTTTCTGAATATAATAGACACCTGGGGTAGACCCAGGCCTGGACGAACAGCTGGCTGCAAGAAGAGTTAATTTTTAGTTTGATTCTAGAATTCGCGATTTAAGGAAAAAGACTTTTGCTTGATGTATGCCACACACTACTCTATGGGATGTAGACAGAAGGCTGGAAGCCTGAGTCCCAATCTTATGCCCGGGGGTATTTTTTATACTAGGAAAGTTATTAGAAATTATCGACGTATGGATTTGTTTTTTAAATAAATAACCCATACAAATAAATGGCTTTGGAGCGAACGAATTAAATTCCCTCACACTATACTCACATCAGAAAATCCATAACCAGGTATACTTGGAACAATGACTTCAAAAACGAAATTGTATCCTTTCGTTTGCTTCGTAAGCAGAGGGATGGCTTCGTAGAACTCGCGGACAGATCCTGGCCAACCGTGCATTAACAGGAGAGGTACCACTTGAACATCTTTGGGAACCTGGAAGTGGATATAAAGATTGTAGAAATCAAGTGGAACAAATAACCATGAATACAGGATCCAAAGTATTTTTTAGATTTTCTACGGTATAAAGTTGCTATAACCGGGCACGCTACGCTTTGGTTCAGTTTATAATAAAACATTAGTAACTATTATTATTTTTCTGTGTTACGTAAATATTCACTTACCTACAGAGTTTTAAGTCGATCGATAAATATCTACCTACATTTCAAATTGTATGTACACAAAGATAACAAATATTACTCGTTCGAACTTGTTGATACGCAAACAGTGTTAAAACTAAATTTTATTTTAGGTATTTGTTTGGCCGTGACCAAATTCACCATGTCTTATCGATGGATGGACATGAGCTTTCGAAGCCAAAAGACTATCAGTCAAATTATTGCGAGATAACTTTAGACACATTCTTACAAGTCGATTTTCTACGATATCCACATTCCTCACCTCTGGTTTTATCCGGATGAAGTGTATATCGAGACCTTGAATATTGGTCTTGAACTGCGGGAACTGGTTCAAGAACTTTTCTCTCTCACTAAAGTTGTACTTATCAGCCCAGTATGTGAGCCAGGGTTCCATTTGTGCTGTATTGAATCCGTACTCGAAGCCAACGCCTTCGAGAGGTGGAACAAATGGACGGTGGTTCTTCAGACGGTATTTAAGGTCTTTTATCATCTGAAAAAGTTACACTTAGGTGATGATTTTGATAATAATATTATATGTACGTGGAAGGATACTATAAATACAGGTAACAATGAGTATCTCCTGAATAGCCTACAGGTTTAACAAAGAGTATTTTCGTATCAGAGACAGCTATGATTTCTTAATTTCTTCTTCTTTCGTTATTGGCGACTATGACCCTGCTAGTCACTTTTGGCCATTCATAAACGGTTAACTTTGCGATACTTTTCAAGAAAGTGTCATGATTCCGAAAGTTTGTAAAGTATGTATAGCCGAAAGTAACATAGCTCGAAATATAAATTATTTAGCCAATGATTTCTTAAAAAACCTTTTTATATCTTCCTTACCTCGGCGTCAAATTTTATTTGAAATGGTCTGATGCTCTTATCTTGCTTAGAGATCAGATCTTTGGGTCCCCACCACTCATCAGCGGCAAATTGTGGTATCGTCGGTGTGCCACAACTTTGACACCACGCGAACCATGCTGCAACACCCACTACAACGACCGCGAGGAACTTCACTAACATCCCCATGACCTGGGAATAAAAGGAGTTTGATTTCAAAACCATTTTTACGAAACTTTTAGAGCTACAATTTCAGTTACAGTAGAAAATGTAATCAAACAGCTCTGATAGTTAAAAGCCATGTTTATGCTAAGATATTTAGGTACCGTATAAATAAAACGGTACCGTATAAGTATCCCGTTATAATGAAAAAGACAATTATATCCTCGTCTTGACATCGTAGTTAACTAGATAGTAATTGTACAGGCGGACTTTTAATTGTAAGTGTCGAGTTCGACACCTGGTAGGTGATAGAAATGACTTATGTATTTTCTTCTTTGCAATCTTGCAATCGCAGTCCAAAGTCCAATGCGGTTGATCTTTGATCTAAGTCTGTCTCCGTGACGATAATTTGTCTACGGCTCTACGCCTATTGCATATTCATGATTTACATTTGTGGTAAGAATGGTAACTACTGTTATATATTTTTAATTTATAAAATAGTGCGATCACTATTCTTTAGAGCAAATAGTAACATTCTAAATTATATTTTGTAAAGTCCAACACTAGAAAAATGGACGCTAATAGTGCTCACATCAACCCTAAGCAATACTATTTATAATAAATAAATAAATAAATAATCTGTAATTGATTAAATATTGCCAGTATATATTGCGACAGTCGGATAAAAACTTTTATTTTAACAGTAATATTATTTAATATTTGTACAGTTATACAGTACTACTACTACTACAAGCATAATTTATCTTTTTGTAGTTAATTACAGAAACCTATTTAAGTAGTTATCTGTTTATTATAACACAACATAAACATAACATAACTTCACGCCTTCACGACCTCTGGATTCAGAAACCGTGAGCTCGACCACTGGATCACCGAAATTGTTATTTTTAAATATTACTTATTCAACTTTATTTAGCTAAATATTGCAAGTTTTTTTTTTACTTTTCCTCACGAGTCGGTAGACAAAATATTAATTTCATTCATCCACTCACATATATCCTACTAGAAGATGAGAATGACATTACACAATAACACGATCATTTTATAACAAGTTGTGAACACCTTGACCGTCCTTGAACGTCGGTCTGTCCGATATGAACACACAATCAACAACTCATTTGATCCGAACATCAAGCGTAATTCTATCTTTATATAACAAATATCTATCATAGGATCATCGTTAGATTATCAGTAGCAGGTACCTATTACAATTAAAAAAAAAAAAAAAAATTAAAACAACACTATTTAAAAATATTTAAAACTCACGCTGACGTGCTGTCCCCGTCAATGCATTCACTTCACTGGGTGAGCTAAGTGAACTTGTCCCGGTGGGTACCGGCAGACAGTTACAGTAGGTACACAAACAAATGATTACGCATGAGCCAAAGCCGGTTGAATGATTATAATCATTGTAGTGAAGCAATTTTCAGGGTTCCGTATCCAAAACCGGACCCTATTACTGAGACTTTGCTGTCCGTGCTTCCGTCTGTTACCTGACTGTATCTCCGGAACGGTAGTTAGACGGTTGAAATTTCCAAATCCTGTGCGGGGTAGGCAGAGAAAACAGAGCCCCATAAGACACGCTCCTTACACGCGTTCTTTGACTTTCATAACGCTTTCATACACACGCGTCGATTTTCAGGGCTTTTAACGTCACCTTCCTCCAGAACTTGTTCTATTTGGTCGTGGCAGATCTTAGCCGTCCGCGACTCCTACATCCATCCGCTTTTGCATTGTATATATGCTTAGTTATTATTGCAACATCCATTCTTTTTACATGTCCGAACCAACGGACGGTCAACTTTCTTACCTTTTTTATAGTACCTTTTCTTAAAAACTCGTAGACATTGTCACGTGAGAATATAATTTTTAACCCCAGGCCTAAAAGATGAATGTAATGTCGTATTTTCTGAGCTAAGCTAAGCTATTTTATGATGATGATTTGGCCCCAGGAAATATATTCTATATCGAATAGTTTTCTAATAAGTATAAATGTGTGAGTAAATTATTTGGGGGCTGGACGTTGGAGTTATAATTACATAAATATGAAGCACGTATACGTGATAGCGATCAAATCAATATATTTATTATATGAATTGTTTATACGGAATCCACCGCTACGGAGTCCAGTTCATGTTTGGATTTTAGATTCATGATAATCATTAATAATAGATAGCGTCAGTTTCGCTTCAATAGTTGCCTGAACAACGGCTCTATTTATTCTGCCCCACAAACGGCCAAGTTTATTTTTAAATTAGATTTTTTTTTTATTCAATTTTTTGTTATACTTATGAATACATGTAAATTGTTTGCTGATTATTTGAAACCTAATAATATTGTGATAGAAGAGAAAACCTCAAAGAACCGGTTTGCAAACTTAGTTTGTTAAAGTTTAAGTCATTGGCGAGGTTTTTACTTTATTTATTTTTTATGGTATTGGGGGGCAAACCAGCAGGCGTGTCACGTTATGGTGAGCAACAAACGCCTGAACACATACAGTGTTACAGTTGCATTGCCGGCTCTTACAATGAGATATGAAAGGCGTCGGAAATTGGATGGGAAACGGAGGGGGAAAGAGTTTGGGCCTGCGGATACCTTTCTCACCGTGAGAAACGCGGCCAGAGCCACTTTACGACGATATTCTGAGAAGTCGTGGTATTTGGCCGGCTCGACTGGTGATCGAGTCGGCCTATTCATGCAGCGAGCTGCGTGGCTCTAACGCGGTTGAAGTACAAGTTAGAAAACAATGAGAGCCGTCACGGGACGCCTGGCAGATTTGAAACATCAAAATTAATAATAAAATACATTATTAATTTTCTCCAGAAAATTATAATATTATATTTTATTTTTCTTTTTGCTTATTTGTTAGCATCTCCCTAATTTCATCTATATATTGGGTTTAATGTAGTCTTTTGTCTCGGTGTTCCAGTGGTCCAGAACATGCAGAAGTCATGGATTGTTTGTTGTTCTAAAACTATCCCAAATCTCTGTAAAATCCGTCGTTAATGCCACAGAAAAAATAATTTATTGTCTCTTGTACAGGACAGTCCAAGGATTAGGAGAAATGCATATCGGAGCATCAAGATACCATAAACGTATTAAAATAAATTTAGGTGGTTTATATGTATAAATAAATTTATGAACGTTTTTTATGCTAAATATTAATCCCTTTTCAATAACCCTCAGCACGCGTCATTTTTGTGAGATATTAGAGCACTTGACATGCAATCCCTTGGGGTGCGCACAATCCCCATGGGAACAAACTTACAGATAAAATAATCCGCATAATATTTGGTGGCGGATTGATTGTAAAAAAATAACTAATTACAGTTTAATTTATTTTATCTCCGCACGGGCTACAGGTTTTTTTTAATTAATAATGAATGAATGAATAGTCACGGTGGCGCAATGGCTAGCACCCCGCTTCTGATTTTAAGAAGTAGTGGGTTCACATCCTGGCACACACTAATGACTTTTCGAAATTTTCGGAAGTTACGTGTGATAAATATCGATGACTGACAACTTTGTGCCCGGTATGGCAATAGGTTCGCCACCTATTCTCGTACAATTTACAAAACGTAATACTTTTAGTAATCTTTAACTGTTACAATATTTACTATTGTCACTCATTAACGAAGTCGGTGCAACACAATAGAGTACGTTACCTGGGCTTGCACCGACTCCAAAAATAAGTGACATTTGTAAATATTATAATAGTTAAATATTACTTTATAAAAGTATTACGTTTTGTATATCGTATTAAGTATACAAATGAGTAAGTTTTGTTATTTATCACTTTTTAGTTAGAAGGTACGTTTCTAGAAGTCGGTTAAACTTTTTTTTTAAAGTAATTTTTTTCAAGAGTTTTAGTGATATTAATGAGTTGTGAACTTCAATAGAAGTGAGTTCATTTACATGGCTTTCAGTTTAGTAAATATATTATCACTTGTTACAAGTCCTTTTGTTAAATGGTTGATATTTTTCCCTAAAAATATCAACAGCTCCCTAGCTATAATTGTTATTAATAAGTACTTCGCTAAAAGAGTTTAATAATACTTGTTAAGTATTTATATTTTTGTTATTATCATGGGTAGACAATTAAACTGCCCGAATGAAGACCAATTGTAGCCTTGAAATTATTGGAGAATTTATTTTTTTACAATATTGTGTCCTAACTCCTAAGCGTTTAAGAGTTCCGTAGCTTCATCATCAGCACAGCAGTATCACATATGGATTTAAGCTTATCTCCCAAGCAACACATTAGACCTGTACGCCACTAAACAGTTTCTATCGACTAACTGCGGTACTGTCTCCCAACTCCTAACCATTAAGGTGTTCTGTGGCTTCTTCATCAGAACAGCAGCATCAGACGTATATTCAAGTACACCTCACAACAACACGTTAGTCTTAAATACTACCAAGCAGTTTCTATCGAAAAATTGCAGCGCTGTCTTCAAACTCCTAACTTAACTTAACTTGAGGAGTTCTGTGGCTTCTTTATCAGCACAATAGCATCACTATTACCTAACGAAAACACCATACTCGCATACAATTTACGGAGGTTGCCTTCGATTTCTCCTGGTTTCCATCATCAGATCCTGACCTGGTGAAAATGGGACCATCTCGAAAGTAAATACTATCGATCAAAAAAAAAAATTGAAATCCGTCCATAATTGATGAAAATATCGGTGAACAGACATAAAAATTTACATAGAGACGAATTGAGAACCTCCTCCTTTTTTCGAAGTCGGTTAAAAATACAACTGTTTATCTATGTATATATAAAAATATCTAGTTACTTATAACTCAGTTTACTTCCACGCCCTTGACACAAAAAGGTGGATTCGGGGATTCGGGGACCACATAAAGTTTGAAATTTAGAGTAACAAAGTTATTCAAAGTTACTTACTACCGAAAAGTGTTTGTAAATTGCTTTTAAAATACATGCACCGGTGACATCTAGTTCTTAAACATCTTGTTCAGTTATTATCTGAAAGCATCAGTGGCGCAGTGTTAGTATTTTTGGTATCTATTACTAAAATGTTTCGTTCATACAGAGACCAAGTAGTGCAACTTATAAATTATAGATGGCACTTTACTACACCATAAGCAATTAGCTCTAACATATTATGTCTGTCTTCTAGGGGGCACCGTAGGCGTTACATGCGACTAAGAATGTTTTTAAAAAATGTCTTAATATCTAACAACCTCCTCCAACAATGACATAAGAAAACTAAATAAAATTATTATTATTTCCTACACTCATGGCCCCAAAATTATTTTTTTTATAGTTACATATTAGCCCTACTTGTTAAGCAAGTACTATCTATGAAAAAGGAAAGTGTTTTTAAATAAAACAAGAATATTATTAAAAATCATTCTATATTTTACTTTATTTAGGCATATTTCCAGCGTTACATAAAACATTCTAGAAGTATAGCTCATAATATATATTCGATTCCACTTAACATACTACAATAGAAGATTTTATTAAATATAACAATAAACAACAACATAATTATAGTCAGTATTTATTGTCAACAATGGCTAGTACAAGTTTATTCCCCCCTTTAGTATATGGGTTTCCAATAACGAAGAGTAGATGGCGCTAAGTGCTTGAAATGTTCGTGTAACTTGATGACAAATATTAAAATTGTAGTTTCGTATTGTTTCCAAATCTAAATAATATATCTGAAATATCTCATATATAGTTAAATACATATGACAGAGGAGTAAGCAAACGATTTCATAATTGTCTAAAAATTTAAACTAACGATTACTCTAGTTTTTGTTACTAGTCAACGTCGAGTATGCAATGAAATGATTTTGACGTGACAACGTCTTAAATTAGGTTGCGGCTGGGAGTCACTTATGAAAAAGTGTAACGCTCGGTAACGTTACGATGAGTCACCGAACGAGAGAGAGGCCCGCCGAATGCCTTGCGTCTCTCTCCCACTCAACTATGATCGGTCTGCCGCGCGCGCAGCACTAGAGAATTAGGCGCATTGAATCGGCGCATGCTTGTGTCTCTGTCTTTGTCTTTCTCGAACGTTCTTGGCGTTGGAAAAACAAGAAAGCGTCATAATACAAGTTCACACGTGTGGTTAAAGTATCGTCAGCTGTGTCTGTAGTGAAAATGTGGAGTGCTTAGATTCGTCATTTACAACAACTACAACAATAAAGGTAAATAATTGTACACTGATATTTCATTATCGTAAACTATGATTGATTGATTAATTGTTAGATTGACACAAAAGTTGAGAAACTGAGTTTATAGGTTATGTCATACTATTGATAAATGTTGATAGTGTTAAGTAAATTATTAGTTTAAAATTAATTAATTAATTAATTATTATTTTACAAATTTTCATTAATTTAAATTTATTTAGCAAAAATTTGAACCTTCGATCTGAATAAATGTTTTGATTTTCGAATTGATTCTTTAAAATTACAAATATTAAGAAAAAGTGGCAGATATAAGAAAACTTGATTTAAACTGTGTTGAGCAAGAATTTTAACATCTAATTTAAGTAAATGTTTTAATTTTCAACTTCATCATTTACAATTACAAATTTTAATTAATTTCAAATTTATTTAGCAAAAATTTGAACCTTCGATCTGAATAAGTGTTTTGATTTTCAAATTGATTCTTTAAAATTAAAAATTCATCCATTCAATTTCAAATGTTCAACAGGAATCACCACCCTCAAAACAATGGAAACGGACGAGCAAATGCCTTCAACTTAATTATATTCATATCAATAAATATTCTACCGAGAAAAAGACGTTGTCACGTAAAATCTTCGCCCGTAAAACCGACTTTACAGGCAACCAGATTTTTTTTGCTAAAATTATTGCAACATAATATAAATACTATCAAAAATTCGGGTACAAACATACTTCGTGAATAACACGATCAAATTAAAGCATTAATTATAATAGCGCCATCTGTTGATAAATTTATTAACTATTATTGTCAATACACTTGAACGAATTTCGTTGCTATTGTAAAGCTGAAATTAATACAGTAAAATTACATTTTTCATTATTGTGGTGTATTTACTTTGTACAATCTAGTCTTTTAAAAAACACTAAGCTAGTTAAAGCCATTCTATCTTAAACTACATAAAAATTGTACAGGCCATTCATAATATTATTTTGAATATAACACCTATTATTTTTTGTGAATTGCGAGAATATATGGTAATCTATAATTTGGACTATTAAACAGATAGTCAAATTGAGAGCTTTTAATATAATTTATAGCGGTTTGGCTCGAACTTGCAAATGTTCAAGAACATACACTCCATTATGTTCAGGAACAAGTAATATCACAACTCTAATAGTTTGTATTATCCTTTAACTCACTTCAACTGTCTATACTTATTCATGCATCGAAATCAATCTATGTGTGTTAATTACGTATAACAAACATACTTAAAAATGTATATTTTAATTTCATATGGAACTTATATTTATGATCTCAAAAGTGACAATTATCTACGAAAACCAAAATGGTCAATGTCTTTCGCTCTATTTTTTCTGTTTAATTTTAAATTTAGAATTCGCATTCAGGCGTGTTGCCATCTATGCACAAACAAAAGAGGCTGTTATTTTATGTATTTTTTTCTATTTAATATATTTTCCGTTGGACATTTTTGCAAGTTATTTTCGAGGACTCAATTACTGTCATCTTTTTTTCAAATATAACTCAACAGGATAAGAACTACAGCAAGAGTTAGTTAGTAAATGTGAGATTTGTAAAGTTTTTATAACTATTACACGATTTAATGATATTTAATTACCTTTTGTAAAATCAATTTAACAAACAAAGCACTTTCAATTACTTTAGATAGTTATTTGTTGAAATAGCTCAATAAATTACAATGAAATCTAAAACCTACTAGATATTGACATGTCTTTAATTGGTTATTAATTTCTAAATCCTAATGCAAGCAAGCAGAATACACTTTTAGAGATTTTTACAAAATATGAAGCGTCTATAATTTTTTATACATTTCATTTAAATATTATAAAAAATCTAGAAAATGTATAAATTTCACAACCTATTTAAATTTGTCTATTAATAATCCGTGTAATTATGATCTTCATTAATTAAGAATATTTATTACACAAATTTCTACTTAAAAGACATATTAGACTAAACTTACTGCACATGCGTATTGTTTGATGCATATACAGACTGTACAAAAAAATACAATAAGTGATTGTTATTGATCAAATGATATTTTTCAACGCTAAACTCGTAACTTTCAAACGATATTCTTCTGAAGTTTTAAGTGTGTTAGTTTAATAATATCATACTACGTGGACCTTTAAAATATCTAATAATTAATATCTTTTTTTTGCACAGCCTGTATAATATACATATACAGTAAAGAATCTGTAGATTTTGGTTGTTTAGCCCTTTTATTGACGAAAGTAATAATGTGTATATCATCACGCTGTAAGCGGCGGAGAGAACAGCACTGCCGGTTTTACTTGTAATGGTTTATTTTAACAATAGTTAGCGCTATCAACCAGTGAATTATATACATACATACATACATACATAACTTCACGCCAAATCCCTTGCGGGGTAGGCAGAGAGAACAGAGCGCCATAGGGCACGATTCTTACACACCTCACTCGCTTCGTTGACTTTCATAACTCTTTTCATGCACGCGCGTCGGTTTTTGAGGCTCTTAACATCACCTTCCTCCAGAACACGTTCTATTTGGTCTTGGAATGTGTGTCTTGGCCGTCCTCGACTCCTACATCCGTCCGCTTTTGCATTGTATATCTGCTTAGTCAGTCTTGCGTCAACCATTCTTTCTACATGTCCGAACCATCGGAGCATGCCCTTTCTTACTTTTACACCGACACTCTCTTTCAAACCAACTTCCTTCCTTACAACCTTGTTTTCTACGCGGTCAGCGAGAGTCACTCCGCAGATTTTGCGTAGAGCCCTCATTTCTACCGCGTTTATTCTACTTTCATGCACACTCTGCCATACCCAGCTCTCGCTACCATAAGTTAGTGTTGGGATCAGGACTGCATTGTGGATTGCTAACTGGGCCTTTCTGCTAATATTTTTTGCGCCCAGGAATCTGTGAATTATATAGATATAATATATTTAAACACCATAAAAAACATCATGTGTAGTAACTTAATCAATACCAATTTTAATTTGTCTACAGGATGTTCTGTAAGCTCTATAATATTTATGATTTAATTCTTCTATTTTTTTCTAACTAAACTATTAGCAATGTTTTAAATATATATTATTCACTCATACTGGAGGATTTTTAGGCCTTATATAATCTATTAGTACATTGACTAATGAGTAATTAATAATAAATTTATTAGCATAGATTTTTATATGTTTTGAAGATATTAAGTATAGAGAAATATATCTGTAAATAATATTTTTTGTTTAATTTTTATATCCGATGAAAAATTATTATATTATTTTGTATGGGAAGCTATGTTTGTGTTCTATTATCTAATATGGCTACGAATATATTTTAACAACATTTACTGCATTTATCTAAGTACTAATAAGTAAATTAGTCTAAGTAAATATGTAATTAAAATTCATCATAAGTAAATTTATGGAAAGTAAGAACACACGATTTTATTACGTATATTTTAAATACTAAAAGCAATATAAAACATCGCGCGCAACGAAAGATAATAATATTACTGAAGAACACGTTATTGAATATGATAGTTGTTCTTATAAATTTTAAATTAACTAAAATATAAAAGAATCTAATTTATTTAGTTTATACAGACATAATTAAAAATTAGAGAAATATATTTTTAGATGTAACCTTAAGGATTTGTATCTATTGCCATAATATAAATTAAAAAAAAAAATAAAACGTTATAACAATTGTGTTTAAATTAAGAATGTTCCAATTTTAAAAGTCAACATGGATCCCACGGTTTTAAACATTAAAATAAGGAAACACTAAAGTCTAAACAAATTATGTATCTCTCAAGTAAATTTATGTCACTATCAAAACTACATTTATTGTCGCGAATTTACAACAAGCTAATAAATAGATCGTAAATAGATTTTAATATTATATTATTTATTGTCTTATTTATTGTCATAGTAAAGATAGGAAAGCTCGACAAATTATTAAGATATTACGTAGTATGATAATATTTTGTTGTGATTATTTTTTTTTAAGATTCATGTTCTTTGGCGCAATGGGAAAACCAACCAGACTGCTTTTTTTCTACAAACTAATATAATTTATGACTGAACTCATTCAGCAGCCAGTTGAAGTTATGTTTTCTCGTCTCGCTCCCGGTAAATTTTCTTCATATAGGAAACTTTTAGGATGCTTAGATATTTAAAAATACA
Organism: Euproctis similis; assembly: GCA_905147225.2. NCBI lineage: Eukaryota > Metazoa > Arthropoda > Insecta > Lepidoptera > Erebidae > Euproctis > Euproctis similis. The sequence continues at coordinate 24,175,885 of LR990106.1, forward strand.
AGAATAAAACTATTTAGAGTTAATATTCTACACACTTTCTTGTAATGGAGCCAAGGTGGTTTTGTGCTTTTGCTTTTTTTTTTGTACAGCTAACTCTGTGTTAGGAGGACCATAAGTGGAAATAAGTAGGTGATAACGTACCAAAACCTGTGTAACTGTGTGAAAAATGTTAAATATACAACATTAATTTATAGCTTACAATGTTGCTGCACTAGCGCCATTGCGAACGGTCGGCGAACTACAGTATCGCGTATCATTGGACAAGTTATTAAATGTTTTTCCTAATATAGAATACCTCTCCTTGTCTCCATTACATAATATAGTTCTTTGTGTGTTTCCACAAAAAAACGAACTGAACTGAAATTGAACTGTAAACTGTCAACAACAAGAGTATCCCTATCTTTTTGCTAGAAGTCTTAACAAATTAGTATTTTTTTTTCTAAGATTTCATAATCATAAGATTGTCCTGCGTATAGTTAGGCATTAAAAAGTTTTTCATACCTCTTATTATTGACGTAATTTAATTTAGGATTTTTAATTATTATCTATATAGACTAATGAGTATACTCTAAAGAAAATAACGGAGGTAATATAACGTGGACCGCTGGGATCTTAACTATATTTAATGAAACTATTTTTTTTATAGAGATATGAGAATATAACGATATGCGAAGATATAATTTTTTGACTATAATTTCTATAAAATTCAAGATCACCTCAAATCGAATGGCGATAAATTTATCGATTTTAATTGTTTTTTTTTTTAAAAAAAGCACAGCCAAAATTTCGCGGTGGATTCGATTAAAATTTTGTTCTTATGTATGTAAGTATAATGTTTGTTTTTTCTTTCGCGTTTACTTAAAAACTCAGCATATATTAAGCCACATCATTACAGGGTCACTACCGTTCCTAGCTTAAATTCTAACTAACTTCTAACAATACATTTCCGAAGGCCATTCAAGTGGTGTTCCATATTCAATGTCTTCCATTAATTAAAGTTTTATCATCTTTTTAACACTCGCAATTTATCTACAATAATTCTCCATAAAATGTTCTAAAACTGTCAGTATGTGTATTGTAGTTTAATTCAACAATTTTATTTATTATGTAAGAATTTATTTTTAAATAATAAGTGAAAATTACACACATACTGAAGTGAAAAAAAAAAACACTTTCGCGCCACTGTTTCCTGATGTAGCAATAAATATTATTTTTCTAAAATCTATCCTTTTGGAACACCGACACCAGCAATTTGATCCAATCCTAGAACGCTAAAGTAAACTTTAATCACAAGATTGAGGATTAATTTGAGGATTGTTTTGAATTGTAATTGATAACATACATAAAATATGTTACTATTTTACTAAGAAACCAACATAAATAATACAATGTGTAGAATCTGTGGCACTATCTAGACATTCAGGATTACTGTAATAATCAACATTATGAAAAGTATTGCATTACATAGTTGCATATATTTGAAATATGATTTATCCAAATGTTACCAGCTCCTTCAACCCTCTTAATTGACATTTGCATTTCTTCGCTCGTGTCCACGTGACACCATCATACCCAACCATTGGCTAATCGCTACCAACATAATATATCTAGAATCCGAAGTTTTCAAGTAAACACGATAACAGGTAAGGTTTTCTTTTACCTTTTAGGCGACAGACTTTGAACGTAATTAGGATCCATCTCATCCAAGTCTTTACCTTTGGTCTCCGGTACACAACACACCACAAAACAGAGACCTCCAACGCTTATAGAAGCGTATAACCAGAATGCACCATGCAGACCTAATGCTTGTTGGAAATCCACAAAGGTCTTAACACCGACGAATGCACAGAGATAGCTAAAAGCAGTAGCCATGGCACTTCCGAATGCTCTATACTCGAGAGGAAACAATTCACCGATTAGAAGCCAAGATATAGGACTCATGCCCAGAGAAAAAGCTATGGTAAATACCAAAACACACAGGAGAGGAATCCAATCGTTCTGACCAACGGTCTGGTGGAACATTACATTTTGAATTCTTTGATTCCTATGGACCTCTTCATAATATGCGTAACTTCCGAATCCAGCTAAAGCCATTGACATCAAGACAGAACTAACTATGAGTAATGGAAGACGGCCCACAGTATCTATTAATAAGCCAGAAAGACAAGAGGCTAGAAGCTGGACGAAAGATACAGCGATTGCTGCTCCATGTGGATTCATACCACCAAACGTCATTCTGAATATTGGTACAGCATAAAATGAGAATGCGTGAGCGCCAGAGAACCTTTGAAACATCATAAGACCGCAGGTGACTAGAATGGGTCCTAATAATCTATTCATAGTTCTTACATCGAGAGAGTTTATAAACTGACTGCCAGACATTTGACTTTGCCGTTGGCTGAAGTTCTTGCTGGCCAGCACATTTGTGCGTATTGTCGCTAACTCTTGGGCTACATCAGAATTGGGACCGCGTAACCATAGCAAACTCTTATAAGCTTCTTCATCTCTTCCTGTCAATACTAAATAACTCGGTGTTTCAGGAATGTATAAAACTGTGCAGAATAGAAGCAAAGGTGCAGCGGATATGCAGAGAGCCAGCTGCTGCCAATCAAGGTACGCTCCGATGGTGAAACTGAACAGGACTCCCAGGTGGCCGACGATCTTCAATACGGCGCTAAGACAGCCGCGGATATCCGGTACTGATATCTCACTTATATACACCTGGAATGATATTAATGCGGAATTAAGGTTTCTATTTATATAAAAACTTATAAATCTTCATTACGCCTTATAACTGAAACCGTGCAAACTGAAATGCATAAAGTCGAAAGCAAAAGATTTGATGAACTAATAATATATTACTACTAAACAGACGGAAGTTTTGCCTTTGAAAGGCATACTGTCTGTTGTAGTATAGCGTAATATTAATAATATAATTACATAAATTTTCACTAATGCTGCCATTTTATAGGAATTGCAAAGTTTAAAGTGCCCCCGCTCCCTTTTTAGTTGCGATCATAATTAATAAATTACATCAAAACAAACGACAAATTAATTAAAATTTTAACCGCTTCCGAAACTAATGAATGAGTAATTCTCTTGTAAAAAGTTTCCCTTTTGAGCGAAATTTTGTGAATTAGCGAGCGCCGGCCAGAGGCAAGAGGCATTCGGGCCGCACATACAACTTCCTGAACTTTTCAGAGTTTGTCAATTATGAGTAGGCCTGCTCGCTTCTCAATATTGGACTTGCTCACTCGAAAACACTGTATGTTTTTGATTGAAAAGAAAAACTTTAGCGTTTCGCTCCAAGTCGTTATGTTAAATTATGAGATCCCTCAAGTTTTATTTTAAAAAGGCTTCCCGACGACACCGCCGGGCAATTTGGCAATTATACTCAGTTACACTAATTGAATTATTCGTTCAATAAATTACCATACTCAAATCTGGCACAATTTTGTGAATTATCAGTATGTAAATATAAAACATAACATAGCTTCACGCTTTTTGTTACCCGAAGGTGTAGGCAGCGGTTGTTAAGCCTCATCTCGCCTTTATGTTTACGTCCCAAATGGAATAGGTGGCGAACCTATTGCTATACCGGGCACAAAGTTTTTATTATCACACATAACTTTCGAAATTAATATCGCGGGTTCGAATCCTGGCACACAGCAATGACTTTTCGATATTAATTTCGAAAGTTATGTGTGCCGTGTGCTCGACTACTGGTCCACCGAGACTATTAAATTAATAATAATACATTAATAATAATTGCTTAAAAATATAATAATACGAAAATCACATTTCACATATATTTAAAGCGTTAAGTACATATTGCGTGGAAAATAGTGTCATAAGAAATAACATTTTGCAAATATTAGAATTTCATGCATGTTTATTCTTCCTGTCTACTCCGCAAAGGGACTTGGCGTGATGTTATATGTATTATATATTTAACCGACTTAATTGCTCTTAGACTCACCTGTGACAGCATAGTAAGTATAGAACAGCAGAATCCTCCTAGAAAAGCTGTGATGCACATCATTCTGACAGAGGTAGCCACAGTAGTCAGAAGCCAGGACAGACTGCACGGTGCAGCCGCTAAGGATAGCACGCGACGTCGTCCGTGACGCATTGCGGCTCCACCTGCCATCCCACCAAATAGTGCTCCTGGAATTTTTAGAGCATAGACGGTCGTGGCTTAAGGTCAATCAATCTCTAAGAGACGGGAAAAACATCGTCCAATAATACTTCCATTATGAATAGTCCAAGAGGGACATATCACAGAACTTTGTGAATTAAAATATAACAATTCTTTACATAACATAACTTTTTCTACCCGAAGGTGTAAACAGCGGCTGTTTAGCCTCGATTCGCCGAATCGAGTTTCGACTCAAATGTGTCGAATCTATGTTGTCAGTCATCGATATTCATAAAACTTCCGAAGAGAATAGTAATCAGTTTAAAAAAATGTTTTTGGTTTTCTACAGCTGTAGTAGTGACCACAAATTAGTTTTTCCCCTAACAACTATAATGTACAGATATGTATTTAAATTGACGAATTGAATATGTATTTAAACGAGCCTTGGCCGAATAAAAGTTGGAAGACTGAGTGACATGGACGTGCAAGTGGAATATTTGAGGGAATTGGTAGAAAGGACAAATCACGTTTGGGATGTCAAAGTCAAAGTCAAAATAAGTTTTATTTTCATAGGTCTTCACAGACACTTAAAAATAGTCAACAAGTACAATTTTACTTTATTATTTTAATTTAACTACTTAACACGAGCGCTTGAGGAAAGTGCGTCCGTGGAACAAGAAAACACGGTCGCAATCGCCACGAGCGGCCCGATTCCGAGTGTAGGGGCTATCATGAGAAGAATCGGGCAAGAAACTCATGTGCCAAATACTCTTTTCAAACTATTAAACATAAATAACAATAATATTAATATCGCTACTGAAAACAATGTGCATAAAAGGTGTAGCAGCCAGAATACTCGACCATCACAGCAAATTAACATCAACGTCCTAAAAAGAACAACTATGCAAATATATTAGTCGAGCGCAACTGACGCGACACCTTTTATTTAGAGTGGTAACGTTGTGCAATAAATGAAACTTATATGTACATATATTATAAACAATATCAAAGCAAATTTTAAATTAAAAAGTGTATATACATAACTATCAGAAATTATTACGGAACGCCTCCACTCCAGAACATGTGAACAAATTTCAACACGCAAACTACAGAATCCGCGTTGAGCAAGCAACTTGACGGTCCCAAGATGACTTGTCCGCCATGAAGTCATTGATGGTGTAATAAGCACCAGCAACGAGACGATCCTTTACCGCCCGACTAAACCGATCGAATGACAGAGCCAGGATATGCGCAGGGACTCTATTATAAAATTGTACACCCATTCCCAGAAAAGACTTATGTACTTTGTGCAGGCGATGACACGGCAACACAAGTTTATGCTTGCCTCTGGTATTAAAATTATGAACATCACTATTTTTAGTATATTTATTCAAGTTTTTCCTAACAAACATTATATTGGCATATATAAATTGTGAAACAACTGTTAATATGCCAATTTCCTTAAAACGTTCTCTTAGAGAGACTTTGGCCCCCAAATTATAAATTGCCCGAATAGCTCGTTTCTGAATAACAAAAATCGACTGAATCTCAGCTGCTCTACCCCATATCAAAATACCATAAGACATAACGCTATGAAAATAACTGAAGTAGACTAATCTGGCGGTTGCAACATCGGAAAGCTGTCGAACTTTTCGAACCGCGTAGGCAGCAGAGCTGAGTTTTCCCACTAAAGATTTTACTTGAGGACCCCACTGGAGCGTATTATCTAGAGTAATACCTAAGAATAAAGTTGACTTCACTGGGTCTAAAATTGTGTTATTCAGAGATATATTTATAGCCGGACCATTAACATTAGGCATAGTAAACTTTATTATTTTAGTTTTATTGGAATTTAGAACTAAATTATTAGCCGTAAACCATTCATGGGCATGTGTAAGGGAGCTATTCACATCATCAAAAATGCTTTTTTTTTTACGGTCTACCTTGAAGAGGAGTGAAGTGTCATCAGCAAATAGTACAATGTTACAAAATTTCTGAACGCAAAAAGGCAAATCATTAATATGTATAATAAACAGCAACGGACCGAGAATGGAACCCTGGGGAACGCCCATAGACACAGATGATCCAGGCGATGTTTGATATGCGGGAGGAATGAATGATATCTGTGAAAAGCAGTATGGTTGGAGCAGCTGCCAAAATATGTGGAGAAGTGAATAGAAAGAAAGGAAGGTCGTTGGATGAATGTTGATGGGATGAAGAAGTTAAGAAAGTAGTGGAGTGTAAGAAAAAGGCGTGGTTGGATGGACTAGCCATCAAAGCGAAAGGTAATGAAAGTTAAACAGAGAACGTATTCCAGGTACAAAATGCAAAAAGTGTGTATGTGGAAGCGAAGAAGATTGTTAGCTTCTTGTTTTTTCATTGTGGTACAGGAAAAGAAGAAGTGTATAAAAGAGAAGTTTGACAGAGAGATGTCTGAGAACTTCAGGGCCAATTTAAAATTGTTCTGGAAGCAGGTTAAATTGGTTCGAGGCGGTTCAAGGTCATCTGAGTTGTACGTTATAAGAGCTAAAGATGGACGATTTTGTATTGAGTATTGAAAGGGATGTTCTGCATCGTTGGAAAAGTTACTTCGAAGAACTTTTCGAATATAGTGAGGGACATCTTCACAATAATGAGCCGGTGAACATTCCAACTCCCACTCACTCACAAAACGATGCAGTTCAGGAAATTACGGAAGATGAAATAGTGAATGCAATTAAAAGTACGAAATTGGGTAAGTCTGCAGGGTAACTACCGAGATGCTGAAAAGCGGCAAGGGGGTTGTTGTAAGACTGTTGCGGCTACTTTTCAATGTGTGTTGGTGCGATGGCTGTGTTCCGGACGACTGGACCAAACCGGCCGCGACCCTTTCTCCTTGTGCAAGGGTACAATGCAGTCATTGTGCCCTTGCACAAGGAGAAGGGGTCGCGGCAGGACTGCAAAAACTACCGAGGCATAAGTCTTCTCAGTGTTGTAGATAAATTGTATGCGAAGATCCTTATTACAAGAGTGACGAATGTAACTGATGAGAAATTGTGGGATGTACAAGCCGGATTTAGGAGAGGAAGGGGGTGCATTGATCAGATCTTCTCTTTGCAGACCATATGTGAGAAACATTTAGCTAAGTCCAAAGAAGTATTTTGTACATTTGTAGATCCGAAGATCGTCTACCCAGAAATGAATTATGGTCAACGCTGTTGAATACATATGGGGTTGACGAGCGCCTAGTACGGGCTTTGAATTCTCTATATGAGAACTCTAGAGCCTGTATTAGGGTGGATGGGGCGCATTCAGACTGGTTTAACATCTATAAAGGTGTTCGACAGGCTGTGTCTGAAAAAGTACGCTTGACAATTCACAATGGTGTGTTAGTACCAACTCTTACATACGGGAGTAAGTTTTGGGTGTGGCTGGCGAAGCATGAAAGTAAGGTAAAGGCAGTGGAAATGCGTTCTCTGAGAAGTATGTGTGGAGTCACCATTGCGGATCGAATGAAAAATAGCTTGATAAGGGAGAAATGCAACTTGTATGATGTGGTGACCAAAGTGGAGAGAAGTATGTTAAGATGGTATGGTCATATTGCAAGAATGGATGAAAGCCGACTGACTAAAAGACTATACGAAGCGAATGTGAGTGGCAGGGTCGGGATTGGGAGACCAAGACGGAGCTACCACGACCAAATAAATGGTCTGTTTAAAAAAGGCAAAATGCGTAGCACCCGAAACCGACGCGAATGCATGAGGAGATGTATGACTGTGGATGAGGCGAAAGATGTGTGTCAGGATCGTAGCTTGCGGAAAGCCAAAGTCTATGCCTACCCCCATGGGATACAGGCGTGAGCTTATGTATGTATTTAAATCTCACATTCTTGTAAAACTAAATGTAATATAATATAAGCAAGTGAGACAATGCGTCTTAATCTTGAATAATTTTAATTAAGTTCAGTCTCAAGGGAGCACTAGATTTATTGACCGACATTTTATGACGTCATTATTTTTTTCCTCTCGTTGTGGTAATTCTCCTGAAATATTAAGTATGAAAGAAATACACATTCTTGTGTCAAATTTTGATACAGATTAATTTATCCTTAAGTTAAATCAGTTAAATCAGTTACTCATAAACATAAAATGAATATCTCGATATAGAAAATATCCCTTAATAATATCATCTATCCCATTAGGCGTGGGTTCCAAAGCAATATTATTCCACATTTTTTAAACTAGAGTTTCGTGTAATCCTGGCGAAGTTATGTAAGTGCTTAAAGCATTTACTTGGTAACCAAGGGTCAACTCACCAAGAAAAGACAGAGATGCAAGCCAAGAAGCCTGTTGATCTGTCAGATGGAAATCTCTTCGCGTGGAATTCGCACCTGGTCCCTGCAGTGAGGCGATCGCTGGTGAACTGTAGCCTTTACCAAGTCCAGCTGAGAATGGAGCTAGAGATACGGCTAGAGCGGCTAAGACCTAGAACAAAAAGTTATTCTTGCATTCCCATTACTTTTTTAACCTGACTGATTTAAAATAGTTCTGTTGTCTTCCTGACATCTATCTTTTATATTTATTTTTTAGATTTTCGAGAATCACATTAATAACATTAAAACAACTTTTTATGGATTATATCGCGTTTATTTAGAACTTATTTTCTATTTATTTCTTATCTTTTTTCTGTATTCTATTCTATTTATCTGTATCAATGAAAATAGCTTCTGAACGACTACCATCTTTTTGTTCATCACTCGTGAAAATGATCTCTGTAAAGAGTTCGAAACGTCGGGAAATAAATAGAAAATAAGTTCTAAATAAACGCGATATAATCCATAAAAAGTTGTCCTAATGTTATCTATCTTTTGCATACAACGTATTTTAAAAATAATTCTGCTAAGATTAGTGAAGAAATATCACAACAAGTCGTAACTTTGCGCCCAGTTTTTTCCATTCACCAGTTTTTGCTATAGGCATAAGTATGTACATAAAATAGCGTGAAGTTTCGTTATCTGACACCTGCGGCAGTAAAGCTTTAATATAGCCAGTTAAAGCGCAGTAAAATAAACAAGATCTATTCCATAACGGCCGTACGTGCCTTTCTTCTGGCAGCGCTAGAAGAGAATCGTAAAATTTTTACCTACACCTATATAGGTAGACATATTTACAATCATGTTCGGCAAACAGAAACTTTTTAAAACGTGACCCGATCGCAGAATTGTGATGTTGTTTGAGAGTTTTTTTTGTGACGACATTACTTTGTAACGAATATTTTATCAGCTATACTGTTTGTACTACAAGAATGCTTGAGCTTTTAAAATAATAGACGGTACGGATAAGTTGAAAACGTAAATAATAATAAAAACAGTTAATATCCTGGGTAACTTCCAGGATATATTATATGGTCATATTTGCCAGTTTCGCTGTTAAAACTATTCTAATTTGTTTAAATGTTAATAATATCTTTGTATACAAAGACAAAAAAAAACCTCTTTATGTAGTTGGTTAGTCTTAACCGATTAGCATTACGTTTCCGAAAAGTATTGCTTAACAACCACACCCGTGTAGTAGTACCGTCACCATTAAAAAGGAAAAACTGCCGAAGATATTTGTTACTTTTTTCAAATAAAGTAGATTTCTTATTATAGACTGATTAGTTTAGTTGAAAAATCCTTTCAATATGTGATACTGTAAAAGCCTGATAAAGGTGTATTGGACTATATTGAATACTAAATAATTATCACCGGTATTTGTAATGTGTGAAAAATTCCAATTAAGCGCCTATTATTACGAAGCGGTTAGTTATTATGTTTACAGATTATATGCATTATCGCTATGATTAGTATTAACGATAGTAATAAACTTCCAAAGAAGATTAAAAACTCGACAAAGAATTTAATATACAGTCGCAGCTTTCCTCTGCATTGCAGTTGGTACCGCCCCTCCAATATATTGCATGACAACATTCTGAAATCCCGCTTTCAAAGGCTTTCAGCTGTATGAAAAAAATGCTAACAAAATGCATATATGTAAAAGCCTAAACTATCGGCGTACATTGAACAAGGTCGGGAGATGAAACTCCACTTGTGATGTCCGAACTCCGACATTTTCAGAGGGAGGGAGAGTGAGGGAGAATTCTCCGCATGACTCCAGATTAATTAGTATGGCTTTAACGATCTCTGTATGTGTATTTTATATAACTGTGACTGTACGCCCTTAATTTCCGGATATGTAGGCAGCGGAAATTATGACTCAACACACCGTATTAATTTCCTAGTCCCAAATGCAATGTCGGTATATTGCTATATTTGCCGCATAATTTTGTTAGTCATTGATATTTATTATAATATCCTAACACTGGTGTATCAGGATTTTAGCTTCTGCATTAGAATACCTTGTCACTGAGATTTGTGACAACAGAGTTGGTTCACATCAGGTCATAGTCAGTAGCCTCTTAAGACTTGTAAGAGAATAGTAGCAGAATAGCGGTAAGACAGAAAAAAAGAGAGATATCGGTCTGATGACAGATTGTGAAGACTTAGGGGTTAATCACCTATAGGAAGCCTGTTTTTACTCTTTGAAGCCGGAAATAGGAAAACTCAACTCTATAAGGAGCTTCAGAAAAAGTGTTCAATTTGTGGTAAAATAAATAATAGTTTAAGTTGAGCCTCTAGCTATATCAGTGTAAACATAAACAACAAGGAAATAGCAGTTTATTGGTGATAAGAGAACAAACATACACACTATTTATCTTAATAGGGTTGCAGTAATCCTAATATAAATGTCAGCAAATGTATAAATATAGTGAAACCCGTTTATTGATCCAGAAGCGATACGAGCTCGGCAGGGTCAACTAGTAGACAAATAAAGTTTGTCCAGAACAATTTGGGGGGATATGGACAATGTATCTGGGTCCGAGTCTCATCGAATCCATCAAATCAAAGCCAAGACTTAACAGGTTTGTTTACGGTCATTGCATTCGTCTAACTGACACACTATTACTGTTACTTGTGACCGAGAATATCCATTTTCTTAAGTCGCCACGGTAAGGCTTCACTTTTGTAAAATACATTTTCTATAATAGTCACCGTGGGTTTATTAATTTCTTTAACGTCTCAACGGTCTATTTGTTACGAGGAGAATTTTACGTTAGGAATCTATAGGTACTATAACTATCACTTAATTCCTTTAATACCCGAAGGTGTAGGCAGCGGTAATTGCGTCTCGACACGTCAAATATTTTTTGTGCCCTTGTAATAAGTTGTGTAATCTATTAACATACATTCGACACAATATTGTTTGTACCATATATGAACAAAATATTACCAACGTCACTTGTGTGGACGAGTATATTAGCAGTTGTATTATTAAGTAAATATAGAACTGAAATCGGTTCGTTAGTTGAGGCTTACCGTGGAGGCTGTACCTACCCACGTATTACATTTAATCCATCTGGAATCGACAGTTCAGTAATTAATTAGGTGCAAGTCGTTTGCCACGATCATTACAAAACAACGAGTTGATTGGTGAGGGGTAGGCAGTTGAAACAAACAACAGAGGTCGACATATACCTAAGTGTTATGATTATATACAGTTTATAATAACTTAATTATAGGGCATGCCCTTTGGAGAATGTAAAGAGAGCCATAAGACAGTAATTAACTTGTCGAAGTAACGTTGCTTACAGTATCTGTTGTCGGGGGTGTAGAGATGAGAAAAAAAAAACAAGTCAAAATTGGTTAATATAAGTGGCGACAGATAAATGTTCCATTTAAATTTTATCACAGCTCGACCGATCAACACTGATTTGTTAGGACTTTTCACACTGCTCTTTTTACCGTTTATTTAACTGACGTGCTTTTATAATGAGTGCAATGACTGTGTAAAATAAAAAATATTATTGACCGCGTTCAATTCAATTCATGCGGAGCCCATTGTGAACCCAGACATCCATAGTTTGACCCACTAGAATAGGAGTGGAAAAAAAGTTGATGATGATGGTCATCATCAACTTATTTTCAGCTTCTCGTCATAGGTCTTCGGGATACCACAAACAACAAACTCACTGCAATTCAGGCAATCTGTGGCCGAGCTGGTGATTCTAACCTTGCGATGAATAAATTTAAGCACATTTTGTAATATTATTACAACTATTCAGACATGTCAGTTGCAAATAATTGGCGGCCATTACAGCAGTCTGTGCTTTTAAATGGGACCTTCGTACGGCTGAATAAATGTCCATCGACCCTAAATAGGGTTGGCGCGCAGCGATACCATCCATAGACGGTAATTGCTCATTAAAATTTTGGCGAATGATTTATTTTACAGATTCCATTGATACTATAAGTGAAACGAGGGAATCTCTCAAGAAAAATCTCGGAGCCGATAAACATTGTTCGGAAAAAAATATAATTCAAATCAATTAAGCCGTGTTCTTTTTTTTTAAGGAATAGGAGGATAAACGAGCAAGTGGTTCGCATGATGGTAAGTAACTTCTCACCGGCCAAGAACACCGTGCTGCGTGGCCGTCTTTTAAAGGAGTAGGAAGGGAAAGGAAGGGGTAAGGGGAATTGGGTCTCCGGATACCGAACGAAACGCAGCACGAGCCTATACCTTCACGGCGATATTCCGAGACGTCGTGGTGCTTCACCGGTCGGGCCCGCCCATTCATGCAGTGAACTGCGTGGCTCTAGCACTGTTCTATGCTATTTTTGTTTGTTTTGTGCAATTGTGAATTCTAAGCTTCAAACATTCAGATATTCAGGGAGAACTCAGTGACATGATTTGTACAAAAGAGTCACATATACAAGAATAAAAAACGCAGAGAGTTAAAGGAGAACGAGATAAATTGATAAAAAAAATATTTCGTGAGGCATTACATCATGACGCAATACTACTTACTACGGGAATATATAAATTGACCTTTACAAAATTTTGTTGACGTTTTATGAATTTACTTGCAAATAAATATGTTACTGTGAAATTCTCAGGATACCTCAGATTATAAAAAAACGTGCCACTAATTAATAATTGTTGACGTTAAATTCCTTATCGATGCATTTAAAATTCTACCAGGGTGACAACCCTAAATGCCATAATGAGTTACGACTAGTTATTTGGTATCTATATGTTCTGTACCTCACACCGAGCACTCATAGATGATGTTAGTTCAACCGTCTAATAAAACAGGGCTGTCTATTTTAAGTGTATCATTAAAGTTGGAATGGAACACTCTCATTCCAAGTCTAATGATACAATTAAGGTACAAACAAGTCAGTTACAACTACTAAATCAGTTATAGGCACCGTTTTCTTTCTAAAAAAGATTTAAAAAAATATCCTTGACTGGGTTTAAATTGGGCTACATTATTTACAGAAACTACTAAATTGTATTTAGATTAAATTAAGAGAATTAGAATTTAGTTAGAATTATATTTTTCAAATAAATTAAGCTACAGTTTTAATTAAAAATAATGTGTTATCACTATAATATTCCACGCAGTCTTCGTTAATAAATATATAATTGTAAATAAAATAGTACTGTTCATTACCTGCGGCAGATGTCTTGTTTTCCTCAGAGGTTGCTTTTCCTTCCCGTTTCCCGATAAGCAATTCCCGTTTGGCACGCCACCGCTCGCTGATATACCTTTTATACCTTTTAAATCTTCTTTGACATCGTTATCTACGCCTACGGGCCTCGATATAGGTATGTTATGTTTTTCGAAATATCCGTTTTGTATCATTTGATCTAAGGACACTTCTAATTCGCGCACAGGAACTACTTTACGTCCGAATATTGGATCGTCGACGACCATTTTACGATTGCATCCGGACACTTCGGAAAATTTAACATTCTTTTTCGGTTCTTCAACTTTCTTGGTTCTTGATCGGATCTTACCGGGCGAGTCATCTGATGTCCAGTAACGAGCGCTCTTGTCCGATATCCGATGAGGTTTGCACACTGCCACGTTCTTCGGTGGAGCATTTGGATCTTTCGATAGATTTAAAGCCCTTTTTGAAGGCGGATTAAACGTATTCGATAGAGGCTTTCTGGAGTTAGATGTATTATGTATATTTGTTGTGGGTTTTACTGTATAATTTGATGATCTTGTATGTATTGGTTCAATATCTCTTTGCCTAATCATTACATGTGTTTTATAAGGTTCATAAGAATCACGCGGTCTTCTCTCATTTTCAATTCGGAAATCATAATAGTCCTTTTTATGTCTGCGACTATTTTTATCACCATAATTGTAATAGTTTCTTGGTAAAGAATTGTATTTGATGTCGTAAGTCGCTGGTAGATTTAGATATTCAGGTCTTATCGGTCTGAAAAGGGATAATCGGCCTTGCGCTTCCTCGTAATCAGAATATATATCTTCATAGACGTATCCATTTTTGCGTCTAGGTCTCTCGTAGATATCGTTTCGTCTATCCTGCCTATATCGATTCAATTCTCTATCGTGAGGTTGATGTCGTCGTTTGAATTCGTTCTCATATTCCCAATCAGGCTTCCTTTCATGGAGCAATCTCTCGCGGGAGCCGGCCATTGTCCTCTTATTAAATTTTTCCCGCCTGAAAGTAAAAGATTTTGTATATTAATGAGAGCTCTGTGTGCCTCGATATCTTTCTAAAATAAATCTACCCATATAAATAAAATTAAAATTATTTATATTTTTTTATATATTATGTTTATTATATATATATATTTTTTATGGAATAGGAGGGCAAACGAGCAGACGTGTCACCTGACGGCAAGCAACCAACGCCGCCCATGGACACCAGCAACACATATAGTGTTACTGTTGCGTTGCCGACCTTCAGGGGATGGGGGATAGGAAAGGATGGAGAAGGGGTGGGCCTCCGGGTACCTCTCTCACCGAACGAAACGCAGCATGCGCCACTTTACGTCGGTCTTCTGAGAGGTCGTGGTATTTCACCGGTCGAGCCGGCCCATTCATGCAGCGAACAGACCAATTTTGACGAGATTATCATTTGCCTATAGCTCATCTGCTTAAATAATGCCAAGAATACTATCACTAAAGTATTTTTATTTTAGAAATGTCATTTATCTCTATTAATTTCCATGCAAACGGCGCGAAATAGCTAGTGCTCAATAAATGTTTCAATCAATAAAAGTTATTTACTCCGATGGGGTTCAAATCAGCTGACCTCTGCTTAGCAGCTAGTACTGTTACTACACAGTACAAACCGGTTGCTATCAGTATAGAAAAACCTAACGTTTCTTGGCATTTTTTCTAATAGGATTTAATGGGAAATAAGTAAGATGTTTAGCATCTGGGTTAATCTTGTTTACTCTCCTTAGCCATACGAAAGTCAAAGAACCAAGCTACGTGTGTGCAAGAACCACCACTCATTTCACTAATTTCTTTCTGCCTACCCCGCAAGGCATATTCTTTTAACATCCTTGAAGGCCTTTAGTCTTCTAAGGTTGATCAATTATGGTTTTTTTCTAAATGAATGGTCTTTGGGAATACTTTTCGAGTATTCGTAATATGAATGAAATCCTAATGTTTGCCAAAAAAGTTATAATCACGACCAAATATTATATTTTTAGTTAGTATTTTTAAATACATTTTGTAAATTAATGTTACGGATACCGTGAACATGGCGCACTAGTGATGTAATTTTATGAACACGTTATAGACACAGTAATATTGAACAAAGGAAGAAATAAAAACATTTAATTACAACATTCAGATTAAAACTTTCTACTTAAAAACAACAAAACTTAGTTACTTTTCGTGTAAAACAACATTTCACTAAAAATCTGAGACCTGCTGAAAATATCTAACGTAAAATTTTTTTTTTCAATCATTATTATGTATTAGTTGACCCAGGGAACTTTTTGTTTCGCCTCAGAAGCAATAAGAAGAAATAAAAATATGTGGGTCATCCCTAAGTGATAGACATACACCATTTTGAAGGTGTATAATAATACTAGCTGACCCGGCGAACTTTGTCCTGCATCAAAAGTAATAAATGAGTAAAATTTGGATCATAAAAAGTTCTATTTGTTCTATTTGTGCTATTTATCGGCACGCGTTTTGGCACGAAACGCAACTGCTATGTCCCGCTCTGTTAATACTGTAGCATCTTCGTGAATATTCGTTTAAATTACATATTGTAAAGGGCGACATTGATCTATATTAAAAGCACAATCTATTTAAGATACTTAACTGGATGAATATAAATGCTGTAATGTTTAAAATTGCTTCGTAAATAAGCCATTATTTCTCGTAAAAAGTAAAAATATAAAAATTGTCATTGTGGGTTATCCCTAAGAGATAGACATATGCCCTCGCGGACTTTTTTGTAGACCTTCTAAAGGTGTTTAATAATGTAGAACATTGTTTTGATCTGTCACTTAGGGTTAAGCCAGCCTTTGCAATTAAAGTGTTAAATCTCGAAAATTATCATTTTTTCTTTAGAACATCATATATGAATTATAGATCAAAACCACCCCGTTGACACCCTCTAACTATTAAAAAAAACGCATAAAAATCCGTTGCGTAGTTTTAAAGATATACGCATATAAGGCGGAAAGTGACTTTGTTTTATACTTTGTAATGATGATAGTAGATTGTTTTGATTTATCAGTTAGGGTTTAGCCAGCATTTTCAAATAAAGTGCTTAATCTCAAAAACTACTACTTTTTACTAAATTAAATTATCTAATAAAAAAAAATATAAAAATCCGTCGTGTAGTTTCAAAGATATAATCATTTATGGGGACAGACAGCGGAGAGCGACTTTGTTTTATACTTATTGAAATGCTGGAGATGCCTTTCTCTTGAGTTTTTTTAATTATATAAATGTCTAAAGTAAATCATAATTCTTCTATAAATATGTACTACAATAATTACAATGCAATGTGCAAGTTTCTTTGCACAACTAGAATACTCCGTTTCGATAAGGACACTGTACGAACTCGTAAGACCAAGTCGATAACAAGTTATAATTACGATAATATCATCCCCCTCACTATCCGTGCTCAGTGCTCCGTGTGACGCAGTGCGGTACAAACTGGTACATCAATAACTCTTTACAAATATATTACTGATACAAACTAACTTATAATATTCTCTATTCGTAGTAACAGTTGTAGAACAGAATCAGAATATCGATGTAGGAGAAGTCGCGTTTCGTTCGGTGAGAGAGGTATCTGGAGGAGTACCCTCCTTCCATTCCCATCCCACTGTAGCACTGTGTTGCAGATGTCCATGCGCTAATTGCTTACCACCAGGCGACCTGTTTGCTCGTTTGCCTTCCTATTCCAAGATAAATAAATGTGATAATTAAATGTTCAGATTACACCCGCTACTAATTTTCAATTTATTACAAAAATATCTGGATGACCGAGCTTTGCTCGGTATTTTCTTTTTTTTATAAATTTCGATCTTACCGACAGAATAATAAATATATACTAATATATACTATGTACTAACATATTATATTAGAAACAAATAGTAATTAGTTAACAACGCCATCTGCTGGAATTAGTTAACAACGCCATCTGCTGGAATAGCTTTAGTGTTGTTGTCGTTAAAGCAAGTTAGTTGCTCACAAATAATAGTATTCGCCAATAGATGTCAGGAATTCCAATAAAAAAGTAAGTTGATGTTTAAGTTGATTATCGATAAAACACGATAAAATGAAATTTTCTAAAAATGATTCCTAGCTAGATCGATTTATCGCCCCCGAAACCCCCTATATACTAAATTTCATGAACATTGTTGGAGCCGATTCCAAGATTCCAATTATATATATATATATATATACAAGAATTGCTCGTTTAAAGATATAAGATAAGCATCAAAGTATAAAAAAAAATATTGATTGATCAAATTTCATGTTTTCGAACAATGGTTGCTGCTTACACCTCAAATTTTAAGGTATTAAACATGCCACGTTACAAAAAGCTATAACTTTTAATTGCAAATTAACATAACATAACTTTACGCCTTTTTCTACTCCCGAAGGTGTAGGCAGCCACTGTTAAGCCTCAACTCGCCGTTATGTTTACGTGCCACATGGAATAAGTGGTGAACCTATTGCCATACCGGGCACAAAGTTTTTAGTCATCGATATTTATCACACATAATTTTTGAAATTGATTTCGGAATGTCATTGGTGTGAGCCGGGATTCGAACCCGCGACATCTGGATTCAGCAGCGGGGTGCTCGACCACTGGACCACCGAGACATAATTGATTAAGGTTGTAATTTAATGAATTAAATTGCAATTTTATTTCAGAATTATTTATTTTGTGATCTAATATAGCTAATATAACCGTACTAAAAAGGTTTCTAGATATCTACTTGATAGGCTGATTCTACTCGTAGAATAAGTAGCGGGCAAAAGTTAGTATACAAGTCATTCTAGTAGTTCAGTTATTCTTAATGCAGCAATTGAATATTTTTTATAGATTTATATATATATATATTTTTTAAATATTTCATTTATTTTAATGATGTTGTAGTTTTATTAAAATTATTAATAAGTTTTTAAGCTTAAACTAGTTATAGCGTAAATCGTAGCTCACGAAACCGACGTGAATGTATGATTGAAGATGAGGCGAAAGAAGTGTGTCAGTATCGTAGCTAATGAAAAACCTTTGTCTATCTATCTGTAATACAGACGTATGTATCTTTTAAAATCCCAAAATGCACCATTTGCAAGCGACGTGCGCTCTTAAACTGTCTTAAAATACCTACATCTAAAACAATAGTTCATAGTGTCAGTGAAAGTGGAGTCCAGCCGTTTCAATTATTATAACAGACAGAGAGACCAGCAAATATGCTTTTTTGATATAGCAAACAGCAACAACAGGCGCCCCAATTTTATTTAAACATTAGCTCGACGATTTTTATTTCGCCGCAAAATCAATAAATGAATAAAAAGATTTTTAATAAAGAAAAAGTAACCTAAGTTATTCGTGTCTACGTTATTTCAATTATTACAAAGTGATACTTTTTGATACTGCTTTTATTTGTTAGTATAGATTTATAGATGTGAGGGAATCTAATACAGAATCCCTTTTAATCCCTACAATGTAATTCGAATACAATAGATGTTTTGAGAAGCGATCCCTTTCTGTAAACTATAACAAACTGTGCGCGATGTTAGAGATCGGATAGAAAAGTTTCAGGACCGGATACAGTATTGTAATAAGTTTCAGTATACACTATCTGCAGTTACATTTACTAACTTTATATAAAACTATTTATCTCTTTTGTTATATCTATTCTCAATGGGTATTTTACATTTGAACTAAAATGTACCTTTAAGCTATCAATATCCTAACGTATAAGCAGTTACATTATGTATTCACAATGCCAATTGATTAATGCCAGTTACCTTTTACTACCCAAAAGGGCCAGTGGCGGCTATTACGCCAGGTGTTGCCGATTCTTAGGTCACAAATGGAACCTATTGCCATTTAACAGGCACAATGTTGTCAGAAATCGATATTCATCACACATTACCTTCGAAAAGAGTTGCACATTGGTGTGAGCCAGGGTTAGATCTTGAGACTTCTTGATTTAGAAACGGTGTGATCTACCTCTGAACCATCGCTACTAAAATGGTTAATTAATCATTAATTAAATTTTAATTCCGAGTGAGGCTTGTAAGAATCGTGCCCTATGGCGCTCTGTTCTCTCTGCCTACCACGCAAGGGATTTGGCGTGAAGTTATGTATGTATGTAATTAAATTTTGATACATAATATTAATTGTTCGTTATATTTTATAGACAAATATTTGGCGCATTGCGGTCGTTGTTTGTTTCGTTGGCAAATTATCAAATTGTTACCGTATGTCTCGTATTGTTAAGTTTACCTTGACATAACCTTGGTACCGACGACATCAGATACTTCATTAATGACGAAGGTAACACTGTTACAGCCTATACGATTTAATTTACAACTGTAGTTAAATAATTTCCCGCCATAACTCTAGAGAATAGCGCGAGCCTATTTCTTACCGAAGGTGTTCCAAGTGAGTTTATACTAACCATCTCTCGTATTCTTAACGGGTTAGTGGTTTAGTATTTTGATTTCCATTTGAGGTCCTGAGTTGGAATATAATAAATAAATATACACACAAATAATTTTGAAGTAAATATTGATACATCGTCTGTTATTTGGAAGTACACTTTATGTAGCCTTATACCCTTATAGTAAATTAATTAGCTTAAATTCTACTTGAATCTTTACATGCCATGCTTGTGTTACTATCAAAAAACTCAATATATTCTTGCTACGTATTCTTCCAATCAATAACCCATCGCGATTCACTGCACTGATACAAATTTATATTCTATCAAAAGTAATACTTCGTATAAATATAAACGAAATAAGGAAAAGAGATAATATGTAAGAACTACACGCTACTGATACTTACGTACCATGAAATAAATATAATAATAATAATATTTTAAAGTGAAACTTTTATTACATCGTCTCAAACTTTTTCGTCTGCGTGTTGCATGTCGCGTGACGGTCGGCCGCGGAGTAGGGATAAAGTGAAAGGCGCTCGTCAGAGCGCCTTTCACGTCTATTATCGTTTATTTATTTATTTATTATTAATTAATTACCCAAATATACACTTTATTTTTGTCAATAAATACCGTAAAAACATGTAGAAAAACACCCCCAGACGAGGGATCGAACCCGCCCCGACCTTGTGTTATCGGTAGTGCGGTTTACCGATGCACCACGAGGGCCGTATGTATAACCGTCTAATTACCGTCCTCTTTACCAATTTCGACACATTTTCTAGGATCGGGTTTGTTTGTTTGTTTGTTTTTTACATAAATACATATACGTACGTACGTATTGCAGGCGGAGAAAAAAAAAAGATTGTGTGGTTTTATGAAACCACCGTAAAAGTGAAACTTTTTTTCACATTATAGACATTTAACTAAAAATAAATGTTAAATAAAATTTAATATATTGAATGGACCGAATATAAATAAAAAGACTTAATTTAATATTCATACAAAATAAGTTAATTAATAAATTCAAGCACTCAAAATTGAAATAAATCCATAAACAACAACATGGCCGCCATATTGGCCTCGGATAAAATGAAAGGCGCTCGTCAGAGCGCCTTTCACTTTATCCCTACTCCGCGGCCGACCGTCACGCGACATGCAACACACAGACGAAAAAGTTTGAGACGATGTAATAAAAGTTTCACTTTAAAAAAATTATATTATTAATATAACAAATGACACGATAAAAGGGAATATAATAAATTCGTATGTATTGTAAACGACGGAGGCGTAGGCGGCGGCTTTTAAGTTTCCAATTCCAAAAAGTGAACTACATATATGTGACACAGTTATGTTCGTCAATTTAGTAGTGAATATCTGGATGACCGAGCTTTGCTCGGTATTTTCTTTTTTTTTATAAATTGTGTTTTTTGAAAATTATATTTAAGTACGAATTACATACTAATAAAATAATGAAATATCAATAATATTTTTCGATCGTACCGACAGAATAATAAATATATACTAATATATACTATGTACTAACATATTATATTAGAAACATATACTTAATTTTTTGCAGTGATAAACTGTAATAAAAGCAAAGCAAACACACATTGACTTCGTGTTCGTTAACAACGCCATCTGCTGGAATAGAAATTTCATGAAAATCGTTGGAGCCGATTCCGAGATTCCAATTTTATATATATATATATATATACAAGAATTGCTCGTTTAAAGATATAAGATAAGATAGTGCTCTTTATATATGTATTTGTCACATTTTCATAATAAATCGAAATATCATATTTACTGGAGGAAAAAATATCGTTTTGTTTTGTAAAGATCCTTTGTTGTAATGTTGTTAACGTTTAATAGGTGTCGCGTTATCCCTAGTGCCGTAGCTGGAATACTTGTCGATTCGGGCGACATCTATCGATATAATACGATATTACGGCAGAATCATCAATAGTAGCAACCTAGTAGCGCCATCTAGGAATTATTGTCGTGACCACGTAAAATAAAAAACATTTATTAAACCCTATTAACAAATACAAGATGGCAAGTAAATTAAAATAGCCCTTATCGCACAATCCCCTGAAAGCCGGTGACGTCCGGTTCGATTTCAAATTAAACTAGTTTTCTCTCTCTTTGCAAAACTGCCACTGACTTGTAACTAACGAATTAGTGGAGGAAGCAGACTGATGCCTTTCTTACTTTACTTAAGTTTCCAATTCCAAAAAGTGTGCCAGGATTCGAACACGCGACCTATGCGATTCGGAAGCCGTGTGCTCGACCACTGGACCACCGGAACTACATATTATATGTGACACAGTTATGTTCGTCAATTTATTAGCGATAAGATAGTGCTCTTTATATATGTATTTGTCACATTTTCATAATAAATCAAAATATCATATTTACTGGAGGAAAAAATATCGTTTTGTTTTGTAAAGATCCTTTGTTGTAATGTTGTTAACGTTTAATAGGTGTCGCGTTATCCCTAGTCCGAAGCTGGAATACTTGTCGATTTGGGCGACATCTATCGATATAATACGATATTACGGCAGAATCATCAATAGTAGCAACCTAGTAGCGCCATCTAGGAATTCTTAATCTTCAGTCGTTAACTTCCAAAGAACTTGAAAATGATGAGATTATCGAATTAATTGATTTAAATCTTTAACTTAAAGTTAAACGAAGCCAAAGCAAACTTTTAAAAAAATTGCTGTGAAGTAACTGTTTTACACTGTTGCACTCTAAAAAAATATTAGGTTGGGGAAAAAGTATTTTCGTATTTTTGTATGAAAAGTCAAGACATTTTTTTCAAAGTTTATTTACATTTATTTACAATATATATGTACCGTTTTGTTGAATAACTTTCTGCCATTTTGTGGGCAGAGACATTATCCCGTTACTGTAGAAACTTTGGGACTTCTGATCAAAAAAAACGGGACAAATAGTTTTGGCAGTCCTCTCTTGAGGTCAACCTTACAGAACCTAAAGAATTCTGAAGAGACCGAAACAGGTGAAAATCTGAAGGCGCAAGGTCAGGGCTATATGGTGGATGCACTAGGACCTCCCAGTCGAACTCTCTTAATTTTTGCTGAGTGGCTAAAGATGTGTGTGGTCTAGCGTTATCGTGATGAAAGACCACACCCTTCCTGTTGATCAATTCCGGCCGTTTTCTCTCGACTGCTTCCTTTAATCTCATCAGTTGCTGGCAGTAAAGATCAGAATCGATGGTTTTGCCGGACGGTAAAAGCTCATAATGAACAATGCCCTTCCAATCCCACCATACACACAGCATCACCTTATTTCGTGTTAGGCCAGGTTTGGCCACAGTCTGTGAAGCCTGGCCAACTTTCGACCACGACCTTTTTCGCACGTTCTTGTCGTACGTGATCCACTTTTCATCGCCAGTTATCAATCTCTTCAAAAACGGCTCGGTTTCATTACGTCTCAATAATGAATTGCAAATGAGTACACGGTTCATTAAGTTTCTTTGAGTGAGCTCGTGTGGCACCCAAATATCGAGCTTTTTTGTATAACCAGCTTTCTTCAAATGGGTCAAAACTGTTTTGTGGTCAATTTCCAGTTCTTCAGCTACATCGTAACTACTAATATGCCGATCTTGCTCCACTCTTTCAAAAATGGCGTCCATTTTATTCGTAACAGGGCGACCAGAGCGAGGTGCATCTTTAACATCAAAATTTCCGGACTGAAAACGTTTGAACCAAATTTGTGCTACTCTTACTGACACTGCATCAGGTCCTTAAACATCACAAATTTTTTTCACTGCTTGAGTTGCATTTTTGCCTTTTTTATAATAAAATTTTAAAATGTATCGAATTTCTTCATTAGATTCACTCATTTTTACGGAGAGAAAAACAAATGAAAAATAGCGGGAAACAACTTTTTTTTATTTTTTTCTTTTCTTTATAATGTAACCTTTTTAATGTTACCAAAACCAGCCAGACACAAATAGTACAGTCAAAGAAATTTTATAATAAGTTTATACCTACGTTATGCGAAAAGACTTTTTCCCCGACCTAATATAAATGTTAATCATTTTATCAGAATCATCAATTTAAAAAACTTACTAACTAAATTATTGAAAAATAATTATTGAAAAAATATTTTGTTTATGTATATTTAAAAAGTAGATTTAAAAATCAATAACCCAAGACTCAATTTTAAAATCACGTATTTTAGTTACCATAAAATATTGGTTACATTTATAAACTGTGAAACTCATGATGAAGATGGAATTGATAATAGAATGATTGAAAATAATTGAAAAACGGATCAAAATGACTCAACGATTATAAAATATTATTTTCAGTGTTTTAATATGTGTATATCATCTAAATAATTGTTAAGTATTATGTATGTCGTACTCTAAGACACAGAGTTCAATAAAAATATTAGTTGGAGACCTAGTCTACTTTTATCATTTCCCATTATCATTCCCATTTTCTAAGTATAAAATTAAGATTGATGAAGCAATTTTTATACCCTTAATGGAATATTATTCCGAAAATTTTTAGTTAAATGTCTATAATGTGAAAAAAAGTTTCACTTTTACGGTGGTTACATAAAACCACACAATTTTTTATTTCATTCCAAAAGTAACAATTTAACAAATAACTCAACAAACAAATAATACAAAATAAATAAATAAATAAATATCTCATGTATGTTTTGGACACAAATCTAACATAGCGATACAAACATCAACATCAAACCGACAAAAATCACATAAGTTGGGATCGAACCTCCAGGCTATTACAGCGACCAGAAGAGTCACTTACAAAGTGAATTTAAAGAAAGAAAAAAAGAAAGAAACGCTAAGATCCTTACCAGTAATAGGTAATTGTAAACACGAACAAACTTGGGATCATTAACTAGTGTTGCATATGTTTATATTAAGGAATGAGTCAACAATGAGTCACCTGGTGGCAAGTGACTATCGCCGCCCATCGACATCTACAACATAATTGCGTTGTCGCAACTTTAGGAAGGTATATGAAATAGACGGATAAAGGGATATGCCTCCTGATACCTCAATCATGAGCATGAGCTATTACGTCGATTTTCGGACAGATCTTGGCATTTTAACGGTCAATCGGGCCCATTCATGCCGCGTTCTAAGAGACTCAACCACTAGTAGTCGACCCGGCGAGTTGAAATATAAGTTGTGAATTATTCACAGAGATCAGCACTACTATTCACGAAATTTTAATTTCGATCTGCATAATTTCATTCGATTCAACTCGTACTCATTCGAGTCTCGTTCTGTTTGATAATGAAAATTGTTGCACATAACTGCAATCAACGTTCGAATCAAAATCAGATATGATCCGATTGTGAACGAACTTCCAGAACGATGTATATAGTATATATATGTATATGTTCCAATTAAAGCCGTGCACGTCACTGGTCGATTCATTATTCGGATTCAACTGGATTTAACTGGATCTCACTCGATTAATCCGGCACGTGTGTTGAATGTTCGTACCGTACCTATCATTTGATACTTCCAGATACTGCAAATTAAAATGAAAATGTCGATGCGTTAACATATTTACATACATACATAACTTCACGCCAAATCCCTTTGCAGGGTAGGCAGAGAGAACGAATCGCCATAAGGCACGATTCTTACACACATTACTCGCTTCGTTGACTTTCATAACTCTTTTCGTGCACGCGTCGATTTTTGAGGCTCCTAACATCACCTTCCACCAGAGCACGTTCTATTTGGTCATGGAATGTGTGTCTTGGCCGTCCGCCACTCCTACATTCATCCGCTTTTTCATTTTATATCTGCTTAGTCAATCTTGCATCATCCATTCTTTCTACATGTCCGAACCATCGGAATTTTCCCTTTCTTAATTATACACTGACACTCCCTTTAAATCCGACTTCCTTCCTTACAACCTTGTTTTCGACGCGGTCAGAGAGGGTCACTCCGCAGATTTTGTGCAGTGCCCTCATTTCATAACATATGAGATAACATATTTGTTCATCAAATGTGACGGACGTTGGTTTTATTAAGTTTTTGTTAGCGATAAAGAAACTTGATACAACTTTGGTAAACAGGTAAGTGTGTGGCAGTTTTCTGAGAAATAGTGCCAACGTATTAGTGGTATAGCCAAGCCGTTCGTAGCATGAATGGGCTGGCTCGACCGGTGAAATAACACGATAAATCAGAAGATCGACGTAAGGTGGTTCGTGCCGCATTTCGTTCGGTGAGAGTACCCGGAGGCCCACCCCCGTTACCTTTTCCTACCTATGCTACTCCATTAAAGCTCGGCAACGCTCTCTATGTGTTACAGGTGTCCATGGGCGGCGCTGGTCACTTAACATCAGATGACGCCTGCTCGTTGGCACTCCTATGCCATAAAAAAATCGTATCTTTTCCCGTGGTCGTCGTAAGAGGCGACTAAATGTCTTCAACTGGTATTGTAATTTTGAAAAAAATTTTGAATCTTTGAAAACAGCAATATACAAATTTGAGACAGCCTGTTGAATACATAATAGCACTGTACATGTAGGGAAAGAATTTAAGATTTTTTTTATATGTTTTATTTGTTTGTAATCTCGGTGGTCCAGTGGTAGAGCACACGGATTCTGATCCACAGGTCCGGGTTCTAATCCTGACACTGGCTCACACCAATGACTTCGAAATTGTTTTCAGAAGTTAGGTGTGATAAATATTGATGACTGAAAACTTTGTGCCTGGTATGGCAATAGGTTCGCCACCTATTCCATTTGAGACGTTAACATAACGGCGAGACGAGGCTTAACAGCCGCTGCCTACACCTTAGGGTAACAAAAGGCGTGAAGTTATGTTATGTGTTATGTTATACAGCATGAAATGCTAAACCCGTTAAAACCAAAAACTAATCAAAAAATTGCCGTAAAGTGAGTAATTATCCAGAGTCAACCCCTCCTCTCCGCATTTATTTTCTAATCCCATTTTAAAGGCCGGCAACCTATTTGTCACCCTCTCGCATTGACCTATATGATATAGACTTGTAGTAACCTTCTCAAAGTGTGACCACTGGCCATAAGCCTACAGGCTTATGCGAAGCTTATGTCAATTCAGTCATCTGTCAGACGCGAACCGAATAACAATAGGTACAAAATGGGTAAATGCGTAGTAAAAGAGTGCGATTCAAGATAGGAAACCCATAATAAATTAACCGGAATTACTTTCCACACGTAAGATTAATGTTTACATTAATATTAAAATACAGTAAAATAGATAAAATGTTGAATTTTCATAATTAGCTTCAGTGATACCACTAAAAACTTAGTTTTAGTTTCCCACATTTGTGGGAGAGTTATTAATTTATGGAAAAGGAGATTTTAAATATCTTTTGTTATAATAATAACGCTGCAGGGTGCCTAAAGATGCAGCACGCCGTGACAAGTGGGTGAAAATTGGCATATACTACGAGTGGTCACCGATGGGAGGGAGGGGTCGAAAAATCTTAAAAAATAGGTCACGTAGTATGGGTATGTTCCCTTATGATCGATCGACCCGTGCGGCTGTTAGGCCCTGTCCACGTTAAATACAATAATTCCCTTTCAATATAATGAATGTAAGTACATTATTTTACTACTCAAGCGTTTTCACTATTTTGTGTATCTGTACCTAATTGTGTACACCTTACCTACAGCGCTTTAAATCGCTGCTCTAAGGCAGGTGTACACAATTAGGTACAGATGAGTGTGATCCAATTTTTTTCGGAACAGTCGATCTAGTACGGAGTACACAGAGATCGTTGATCCATTCATTATTTCAGTTATCTTGTAATACATCTGATAAGAAATTAATAAGTAATAGTAAAATATTGAATTTATATTTATTAAATATTTTTACGAGTACATGGCTTGAAAAAGTTGGGTAAAATTTCGCATGGGCTGGCCACCCCACACCGCCATTGCAAATTTATATTGCCATCTTTGTCTAATCAAAGTGACGGCAATTTATTTGCGATTTGTGTGACTGAGATAGATATATGTTTAATTTTAAATGTCTAGTGGTTTCAAAGCTACGTCATTGCATCTAAAAAGTGGACACACATTTTTTGACGCATTTGTATGAGGTTTGCTCCTCTTGTATATTGAACTCAGTGCCCTCTCGGTGTTGCATATTCGGTGTCTTACTACCAGGTGACCAACATGCTCATTTATTCCACGTTCCCCTTAAAAAATATAGAAACAAATAACGTGACATAAGTTATAAGAATAATAGGTCGGCGAGACCAAAAATGGATTGTTGATGTGTGTGTCAACTTTTACATAGTTAATGTTCATGTGTTGAAATGTAAATATCCAGAAAATCTAATATACGCGGTTGCGCTGTCAGTGATGAATATTAGTACATTTTTCCTGACATGTGTCATCTATTATAGTCTATGCTATCTATATCTATGGTGACGAGACAAGACTTAAAAAAAAAGCAATTTGCGGCAACGGGGCATAAATGTATTGTACAGATAAAATAAATACCAGAGATAACAAACAGTACATTAGAATGCAGTAGATATATAAAACTTCATGAACAACATTCCATTCAATGTACTCCATCGAAGGAAAATATTCCCAAAATAAAATGAAATACATATATATGGAGTGCGCAACGTGCTTCATTCAACAAAAACTCAGCGACAGAACTACGGAAATTAAAAAAAAAAAGATAAAAGTCGGGAACGAAATAGATACAGACGGCACGGTATGTACACGTTTGTTATGGAACGTTGAAGAAGATATAAATAAAATAAAAAAATTAACATTCTGACTTTTTTTCTTTAAATATACAGGAAAATAAATATTATAAATAAACAACGTCCCTCCGGATGTTTAATGTTATATTACAGATATTTTTGACATGAATGGATAGCAGTGGGCAGTTTTCTGGATCTAGGACTCGTGTTTAAAACCTAATGTGAAATTTATAATTTATTTCATGACCACGTATACAGAGCCCTTTAGTAGTTAGATTCAATATACTGGTAAAGTGTTGCTAGCCTAAATTTAAAATCTCACTTATTAATTTTGATATTATACGTCTAGAATTTGTATAAGAATTAGATATTTTGTAATAATCATGCTTTATAATATCGTGAAGATAATTAACTAAATAGAAATATTTACTTAAGACATAACGTAACATAACTACACGCTTTCTTTTCACCCGAAGGTGTACGCAGCGGCTGTTAAGCCTCGACTCGCCCTTATATTTACGTCCCAAAATATGGTGGCGAACCTATTGCCATACACCGGGTACAAAATATGTATATATAATAGATATATATTCAAAAATATATCCATACTAAATGGTTCAATAAAACCTAAGGTCATCAAGAGGAAGTAAAACAGGTTCAATTTAGTATCGTCTCGGCTGATGAGCGCCATCTACATTTATTTCCAGACGGCACACACACAGAGGGAGGAGTATCCACCTGAATTTCATCGGACGATATTTTTTCTGTGACCCAAACACATTTGTCAAATGTCTCGGACACTGAAATGTGGACTTGAATATATGAAATTACCTAACGATAGATATGAGAAGTAGTTTATTATATGTTATTTCACATGATACAAATTATTATTATCCTTATGGCGCTCCTTTCTCTCTGCCTACCGCGCAAGGGATTTGGCGTGAAGTTAATTTACGTTTTTATACATATGTATTATTATGTGTACCTGTTAAAACCAAAAGAAGGCAATATAATATTTTATTTTTCTATCAAATTTGGCCGAATTAAAATCATATAAAACAAAGTCGCTTTCCGCTGTCTGTCCCCTTATATGCTAAGGGCTTTTTGAAATTACGCATTGGATTTTGATACGGGTTCTTTAATAGATAGTGGGTGTCAACGAGGTAGTTAATATTTGTAATTCATGTATAACGTTGTAAAGAAAAAATGATAAATGCAAAATTACTTATTTAGTACTTTTGCAGGTGGTGAAGTTTCGGTGGTCTAGTGTTTTAGCATCGGAATCCAGAGTTCGCGGGTTCGAATCCTGGCTCACACCAATGCCTTTTCGAAATCAATTACGAAAGTTATGTGTGATTAAATATTGATGACCAGAAACTTTGGTCCCGGTATGGCAATAGGTTCGCCATCTATTCCATTTGGGACCTAAACAAAACGGCGAGTCGAGGCTTAACAGCCACTGCCTACACCTTGAGGGAGAGAAAGGCGTGAAGTTATAATATGTTATGTGTTATGTTATGTTACTACTTTTGATTCAGAACAAAGTTCGCCGGATCAACTGGTAATAAATATATGGCAAAAATTCATTCATTTTCATTCGTTTATAGTTAACAGTCTCGGTAGTCCAGTGGTCGATCTCCCCGTTTCGAATTCGCAGAAGTCGTGGGATCCATTCCGGACTCACACCAACGAGCTCCCAGAATTCTTAACCAAGCTATGAGTGAATTACTATCGATGACCTACAACTTTGTGACCGGTGTATGGCAATAGGTTCGCCACTTATTAAAATAACGATTCGGCGAGTCGAGGCTTAGCAGCAGAAAGCAACTTACACTTTTGGGTAGGAAAAGGGGTGAAGTTGTCTTGTATTATATTAAGTATGTACCTAATCATTACATACATCTCGGATAGGCGTTCTATAATAAAGCTTAAGTTGATGCTGCAAGTTATGATCAAGCAACGCTTATGATAATTTCGTAAAGAGAATCCTCAAAACAGACAAAAAAGAGATGATTCGGGAGAAAGAGAACATAAATAGAATTTTAATTTGAAAAGCAGAAAGGGATCTCTTTTTACGATCTATTCTCGCTTCTAATCAAACACATTAAGATACAATTATGATAAATATTTCTACACATATATATATATATATAAGCTCACGCCTGCATTCAATAGGGGTAGGCAGAGACTCCGGCTTTCCACTAGGGGAAACACTTTTTTCACCTCATCCACCATCATGCATTCACGTCAGTTTGCCTTTTTTAAACAGACCATTTATTTGGTCGTTGTAACTCCGCCTTGGTAAATATTTATCTGTTGATTTATTATATGTATATAGCTATCGAAAACAATTATTCAGGTCCAAATATCTTATAATATTGTCTGCCGTCTGAGTGTCACATTCCGATCCGTTTGATGTGAATTCAATTTGCTCAGCTCGCTCATATCAATAATACTGGGAATAAATCTAATGTTACTCAGAAAACGTATATATCTCACATATATCAATAACTAGGTATATATATATATATGTTTGATAATGGCATCTCCTACCTCATATATCGTATTCTCTACGAGGATATTGAATGGTATCAGTTTATGAGGATATACGACTGACTGCTAATGTTTTAGTTTATTCCTAATATAGGTAATATATTACCTAAAACATATGAAAGGGAAGAGATCAGAACAAATACAAGGATAATGGTTGATGACATCGTTGTGAAGCAGGTGGATGAAACTGTATATCTTAGCGTTGGGCAGACAAATGTTACTTGAAGAAAAAGCCCAAATAAGACGTTGATATCAATGCGTTTGATATCAACGCTCAACGGGCGCGACGTCATTTTCCATGATCAAATGGAATTGAAAAAAGATTTGGGTCCTTGTGGAAGGTTAGTGGACAAAAGATATGACAGCCAAAAGTATGGTGAAAGAATTTATGTAGGTTACTAGAGATAGAAAGCATGAGTGCGATATTGAAAGACGAGTTTTGACTGGAAACCAAGTGAAACATTATGAATAGCCAGAAAGTTTCCAATAAGGCACGACTGTCTGAACACAGAGGGGTTTTGGTTCCCACTCTTATGGTAGTGAATGTTGAGTATGGCAGGAGAAGCACAGAAGTAAGACTAATGCTCTAGAAATGAGAAGTCTGAGAAGTATAGCTGGCGTTAACTTGGTGGATAAAATGAGAGATACCGTAATTCCAGAAAGTTGTGGTGTTAAAGAAAATGTAGTGACAAGTATAGAGAAAGGAATGCTTAGATCGTTCGGACATGTAGAATGGATGGACGAAAGAAGACTGACTAAACGAATTTAGACGACAAGTGTGAAGGGCTAACCAGTAAAGGTTTACCAATGCGAACCTAGCATGATCAAATCATGGATGCGTCGGTGAGAGGCCAGGGCAAGAGTGGCCACAACCGACGACGTATGAACGCGATAATGAGAGTAGAAGAAGCAAGAGAAGACTCTCTGCATACCCATGGGAGAAAAGCGTGTTTGTATGTATGTATCAACAATTACATTTGAAATATATCAGATCATCAGAAATTATGACTTTCTGTTTTCTCTGTCTCCTCACGATAGACTTGGTGCGATGTTTAGTAAATAAGTAAAGGCGAAGTTGTTTTATGTTACGGCAAGATATAAAAGCTTTATAGTACATACCTTGCACATCAAGACCATCTAATGTCCTCCTACGACTTCTAACTCAATAGTCCCGAGTTCCAATCCTAGCTCACACCAAAACCCTCCCTCAAGTGGAGTGTGATCGTTTTTTTTTGTTACTAGGCATAGTGGAACTTCTCTCACAAAATGCAAGAGCCTGCGTCATGGTACTTGTGACGTCTCTAGATGGAAGTCTCAATACTAATACACTATCTATGTTATGTTATTTAATAGTCTCGGTGGCGCAGTGGTCGAGTACACGGCTTATGATCCTGAGGTCCAGGTTTGATTCTAGACACTGGCTCACACCAATGACTTTTCGAAATTGTTTTCGGAAGTTATGTGTGATAAATATCGATGACAGAAAACTTTGTGCCCAGTATGGTAATAGGTTCGCCACCTATTCCATTTGGGACGTAAACATAACGGCGAGACGAGGCTTAACAGCCGCTGGCTATACCTTCGGGTAACAAAAGGGGTGAAGTTATGTTATGTTATGTTTATCTATGTTAACACCAGCTACCACAACGCTGTCGAAACGACTTAACTTATATCAATTCAAATAATTAAGTTGAACACAAACACCCTCTAATGAATATTTACTTAGATGTTTAATTACTTGATGTTAGCTATATTGAAAACGCAATCTAACTGTGAGTGAGTAGTTAAATATAGCAAATAAACCGTTGTTGATAAGAATGTTTTATTTCATAAACTTACTATATGCGTTGGTGGTGTAATGGTCAGCATAGTTGCCTTCCAAGCAGTTGATCCGGGTTCGATTCCCGGCCTACGCAGATAATTTTTTTATATTTCCATTTATCTTTTAGATATTGCAAAGATACTGATCGAGGCCTCTCGTAATCAGAGGCCTGGTTTATTTTTCGCAAAGAGGATTAGCATTCCCACGCAGCGTGGCAATGCGGCAGTTTTAACAGTGGTTGAGCCACGCAGTTCGCTGCATCAATGGGTTGGCTTGACCAGTGAAATATCACGGCCTCTCAGAAATCGACGTGAAGTGGAACATGCCGCGTTTCCCTCGGTGAGAGCAGTAGCCGGAGACCCAACGCCTTCCCCTCTCCCCCTCCCTTTTACCGTTCCCCTCTATCCTTTCGCTCTCCCCTTCTCCTCTCAGCTCCCCCTCTGCCCTTCCCATCCCACTTTCAACACCTAACATATCCTATTGTAAGGGACAGGATTATCCTTAACCTGGAGACAACGGCTACACCTCTTTCTCTCAAAATAATGTTTTTTTTCTATGACAATAGGCACCGAACCCATTGCCATGAATCGAACTTTATTTATTTAGTACTCTGTAACTATCCCAGATAGTCAGTGGTGATATTTCAGGAAAGTGAAATGATTGATTTCAAATCTTTAAATTCCTTAAACAGAAGTCACACCGAAGCGCTGACTATTGATTCCATATTACATTCTAACATAAACTTATTACATATTCAAGTTAAAAAAGTCAGTTTAGATATTCAAACTGCTGCTGAGTTACAAGTGTTTGACCCAGTTGGCAAAGAAAATGCTGATAAAGCCTTTAGTATTGAGAGCCTCGTTCTGTGCCTTAATTTAAATCCTCTTTAAAGTTCATGACTGTAACAAGCAGCTGTTATAAGTTGGATAGCATTTGATAATATCACTTGAACAAGAACACACTCTAAGAAAGATTAAATGCTTTTTTATGAATGCTTATATTGTGCCCAATATAGGGAAATATTTCACATATTCAAATACTGCCCTTACGTTTGGGTACTAAACGCGTGAAGGTAGAAAAGATGCATCCGTATTCTTCCTCAATTCTTGTGTGCGGAATATTTTATGTATCTAATAATAGACGCGGTATTAAAAACAAATCTCACAATTAAATTTTATCAAAATCAGTCAAGACAAATCTATAAAAACATGAATAGCCATCGGCAAAACACATATAAACCTCATTTCCCCTTATCAATGTAGATTAAAAAAATGTAACATAACTGTCATTTCACTAGCGGATCGAATAGATTAATATTTCATGGCTACAATTAATTACAAACATCATTCAAACAAACAAACAAACAATCTATTGTATCAGCTCTGACAATCTGGGTGTTACCTATCTATATTGATTGAATGGAAAATTCGTGTCAACTCGTCCATTGTTTGCTGTTTGCTGTATTGTATTTTCGTTGGAAAATGGAAAATGAAGCGGGGAAAAGGGCAACATTATTTCAGGGGTTGATTTTATGCTTACATTTTTTTTATCACCCAAGTGTCATAGGGATTTGTAAGAGTTTTTTTATGGTATTGGGAGGCAAACGAGCAGTCGTGTCACCTGATGTTGAGCAACTAACGCTGCCTATGGACACCTAAACACAAATAGTGTTACAGTTGCGTAGTCGCCCAAAATGGTATATGGAAGGGGTCGGAAGTGGGATGAGAAGGAGATAAGGAAAGGGGTTGAGCCTCCGGATACCTCTCTCACCGAGCGAACCGCGGCTAGAACCACTTTAGGACAATATTCTGAGAGGTCGTGGCATTTCACCGGTCGAGCCGGCCTATGCATGCAGTTTATTATGTATTTCAAAATAAGGCATTGGGGATTCAACTGATATTCGATACATTCAAACATAGTTTCATACACAAGCATCAAATATAGAACCTTATATCATTTTTTTGTCTGTAAATAAGAATAGGAAAAACGTTTTTTTCGGAAAACCACTTCTAAAATATATAAAAAAAACCGATAAAAAATGGGGCACGGTCTTCGCTATTAATTATACTGTTATGGAACCCCATTATCCAGACATCTAATTTAGCCTCGGAAAAAATATTTTTGTGTCGCAGAATTAGAAAAGTGTCTCCGCGTGTGAGTGAAAGCGATAGATCGATAGACACAGAGACAAAAAGAAAGAGAGAAGAGGTCGAGTTGAAAAGTTTCTCATTTAAAAAATATAATTTCACCATAGAAATATGGTTTGGACACCTTTGTTACGCCTATACACTTATACAATCGGTCAGCCATTTCAGAGATTATCCGGAACAATACTGTCTACCCGAAGGTGTAGCAGCGCCATGTTTACGTCCTCACTGGAATAGGTGGCGATTATAAATTTGATTAAAGTGCTGTTCCACATGGACTAGATATAAATTTCAAATATAATGTATCTGTGTACTGTGTTTTTTAGACACAACAACTACACACCTAATTAAACCGACCAAATGCGAGCAGGACTTACGCACCAAGGGTTCAGTACCATTAACTAATTTTGACTTGACTTGACTTTAGGGGCAAGGGGTCCGAATGCTCATGCAAGGCAATCACGGCAAGGCAATCAAGGCCTCTCAAGACCAGACCTCTCGCGACCAGCTATTCTTCGCACAGATGATTAGCATTCTGCGTGGCAACGCGACAAGTCTCCTGGGCACGCTGCTAGTAGACCGAAATGCTATTGAGATGATATTAGGCATTTTATTTCTCCTAGTCTTTTAATTGTATACTTATATATTGTAAATCATGTAATTTGTCAGCTGTGCCAGCTACAGACAACGACTTCCGGCTGTTTTTATTAGGTCGTCTGTCCATCTAGTGCGGGGACGGCCTACGCTACGCTTACCGATCCGTGGTCGCCACTCAAGAACCTTTTTTCTCCAGCGGTCGTCAGTTCTACGAGGGATGTGGCCAGCCCTTTCAGCGTGCTAACTTTACGGGCTATGTCAGTTACTCTCATACGTCTACAGATCTCCGTATTTCGGATCTTATCCCGTAGATATATACAGAGCATAGCCCTCTCCATAGCACGCTGAGTGATTTTGAGCTTCTTAATACGGTTAGCATTTAGAGACCCAGTCTCAGATTCATATGTTATCGCTGGTAACAAACACTGGTCATAGACCTTGGATTTTAGGCACTGAGGAATTTTGGAGTTGGATCTGTCGGTTAATCTCTTTCTCGAAGTTCGCTCTACCTAGTTGAATAGTTTGTCCTAGGTAAACATAGTGATTGACAACTTCGAGGATCGCATCTCCAACAGTTACTGGTACTTGAATAACATGGACATCGGACATGACTTTTGTCTTGTCCATATTCATTCGTAGACCCACTTGTTGGGATAACTTGTTAAGATCCTTGAGCATTGCACCCAGATCCTCCAGCGATTTTGCCAAGACCACGATATTATCGGCAAATCGAAGGTGAGTGATGTATTCGCCGTCGATGTTGATGCCTAGCCTGGTCCAATCTACGAGCTTGAAGACGTCCTCCAATGCAGCGGTGAACAGCTTCGGCTTCAGCTTCAGCTTCAGCAGCTTCAGCTTCGGAGTAAATAAATAATTTAGACATTCGTTAAATTATATCTTGATTTGAGTTTATCATCACGCCTATGATCGGCAGCTCAGTTGGATTTAAACAGATACCGTTTTGAAACATTCCTGTTACACACACACCACACAGCCAGCTCTCTACAGATAAAACCTTTTCAGAGGGACACCGCGTTTGTTTTGTTATCAAACATCTAAATTGGTGACATCTAAACTCCTTTTTCAGATTTAGGGACTGGATTTTTTTAATTAAATATATATTAGGATGGTTATTTTTATCAGACGATTGTTTTTATCGAAGTTATAGAAATTGTGCATAAAATAAGCAAATAATAAGTTGTTAATACTTATTAAGTAATGATAACTTCACGCATATAAATATCCTAATGTGTAGGTAGCGACAAACCTACTTTTACATGACTGTAAATTTAATGCTGCGAAAAACGTAACGTAAGAAACGGCATTTGCCACATTTCGCCGATATTCTAAGAGTGTATATACAGCGGTATATACATAGTGATATATCTCTAGGTATATCTAGTTGTTACTGTTAAAACCATACAGATATAATAATAATAGATCGGCAATAGTCACCCAAACAACGAGACCAAAAATGGGTTGTTGATGTGTGAGTGGCTTATCAATGTGTGCGTAAAAAGCGCTTCCAAGTGTCAACTTTTACATAGTTATTGTGCATGTGTTGAATTATAAACATCCTGAGAATCGCTTACTCGTGGTCGCGCTGTCAGTGATTATTAGTAGTACATTTTTACTTACATGTGTCATCTGCTACAGTCCATGATAAATCTATGGTTAAAACTCTACTCAAGAACTAGTACGTAAACAGTGAATCCTAAAAATGTGTTTCCCATTCCGATGGTAACCTATAAACTACGTAAATATACAGTTAGGTTAAAGTAGGTTTAAGCAAAACATCATACAATTTACGTCGCAGGTCTCAGCTGTTACTGTGCAAACACCTGTGTCTTTGCAAAATTAAATAAGCCTTAATATTAGCCAATGATACAGAAAATATGTTTTTATCTACATGTATACAATTAATAAACATGTAGAAGTTTGCATTTGCAAGTAAATTTTGCATTTATTACTTTTTATAGATTACAGACGGGCCTCGTGGTGGATTGGTAAAAACTAGCAGCTGCAGCAATGAGAGGGTTCGATTCCCACCCGAGCACAAATATTTGTGACAAACATGAATATTTGTGTGGCGTCTGGGTGTTTATTTATGTATTGTATGTATGTATTTACAAAAGAAAAGTATATATGTATTAATATCCGTTATCTAGTATCCATAACACAAGCATTTAGTTGCTTAGCTTGGAACTAGAGGGCCCTGTGTGTATTGTGTCCAAGACATTATTATATTAAAAAAAATTATATAGATACAAACCATCCGTTGACTCCCTCTGTCTATTATAAAAAAAAACCATCAAAACCCGTTACGTAGTTTCAAAGATTTTATCATACATGACAAAGAGCGGAAAGGGACTTTGTTTAAAAAAATGAAAAAATAAAAACATCATAATCAAATTATAAGCTGACACATACGAAGCACGTATACGGCTTTAAAATCTTAAACCTTCGCCGGTATCCAGTGTCCAGGGAGAATGAGGGCATGAGCTCGCAAAATTTGCGGCCACCCTTCAAGGGCTAACCGCAATGTGTAATTATGCTCTAAAGGCTTTTTGCCGTTAAGACCTTCAGCCAAAACATATATAAAATGTACGTAACCGTTTTAATTATTTTTTTGGTTATAAGAAGTATTTAATATAATTTCTTAATTTACATTTACGGCATTAATGATGTTGGTGTAAGTAGTGTCAATCGCACAAATTGTTTAGTTTTCGATAATACAGTGAAACTTGGTTAAGTGGGACCTGGATAAGTAAGAAACCTCCATAACTGGAACTCATGCTGAGGTCCCAACACTTTGGCACTGAATTACCTCTGTTAGTGGGACGAGGTAAACCTCTATATCTGGGATTTGTTCTTTCGATTTATCATCATAGATAACATTGTTTGTTTACTCATTCTTATTCTACCCACAAATTCCACACGTAATTCCAAGTAACGTAAGTCACGTAAGTACAAATTTTGAGCTTCAATTACCTTCAGTTTTAGTTTCGCTTTACTATCATACAGATGTTTATTAGAAAAATGTCAAAACGAAAGCTACAATCGTTATCATTACGTGAAAAACTGAAGTTAATATCCGTTTATGAAAGTGGGAAGACACGCGAAGAAGTTTGTGCCGAATTTAATGTGCCAAAATCTACTCTTTGTAGAATAATTCAGAGTAAACATAAAATTGAATCACAATGTCCTGAAGGACAAGGAAAACTAAAACGTGTACGTTTATCAGAATATCCTGAACTTGAACAGTGTACAAATGAGACCTGATGAACCTGTATAAATGAGACAGATATTTATTTATACCTGTATATCTGAGACACTGGGTAAGTGGAATACCTCTATAAGTGAAACGACATTGCCGGTCCCTTGATGTCTCACTTAACCAGGTTTCACTGTATTTGTAAATATTTCCGGGAAGTCATTGTTGCGAGTCTGGATTTGAGCCTGGGATACCTAGTTGTGCACGTTTTGTGAATACACAGACTGGTTAGATGACTGTTAATTAATTAATATAACAAGTCTATTAGTATTATAGTATTCAATTGCTTTAAAATTAATCATTATGTTATTGCTACGTGACCACGTGATTTCGTAGCAAATTGGCTACGAACAAGTTACAATTAATAGTTATGCGAATATATTGAAAACTGTAGGAAATTATAAGCAAACTAAGTGTAAAAATATATAAAATTATGTACATTTATGAAAATATTGTAAAAAGTAATGCGTTGGCCGGAAATCGAACCCGGATCAACTGCTTGGAAGGCAACTATGCTGACCATTACACCACCAACGCATATACATGGAGAATTTAAAAAATAAACTATTAATTGTCGGTTATATTTTAATTATTTTTTTATCCGACTGGGCAGTTTATGGAGGGTAATGTTTTTCAGAGAGTGTATAATTTCTTTGTATGCCCCTAAACGGTTGTACGGACAGTTGTCGGCCTTATGTAATTAGCTATATTTCAGCCATGGGAAATACATAGGTCATCCATTACCACAGTAAGAAAAAATACGTTTATTTCGCGCATTCAGGTAGTTTATAACTTCTTTCTTGGCTTTCTATAATATCACTAGCCGAGTAAATCAACATTTTAATTCAACATTGTTAGTTAACATATGTTAATTGTATCGTGACCTTTTACTGTTATCGCTCAACTTGTTCTAACGAGTAGATAAATGGTGGTCTCTGGGCATGATTTTGTAATCAACAAAATTATAGCCCAAATGCTTAGCGTGCGTACTTCTGCTTCGAAGGTCTACAGTTGGTATACAAATTAACAGTGATGACTTTTCGTCAGATACTAGTGAAGTATGATAATTATTTTCTGTGCGGAGCTAACCTCCTCTAAAATAGGAGAACAAGGAGTATTTATGACTATTGCACAGATTTTTTAAGGGATAAGTTGTCAAGGAACAAGCGAGTCACCTGGTGGTAAGTGACTAGTGCTACCCATAGATACCTGCAATACAAATTACGTTCCCGGCCTGTGAGGTAAGGAAGAAGAAAAGAAAATAGAAGAAGGATAGGCTTCTCGATATCGGTCTTACTGAAAAAAAAAACGCGTCCACGATCTACTTTTAAATCAATATTCGGGCTCTACCACTGTGTATTTAATAGTATTCATATATGTAGAATTAAAAGTATTGAGGGATTCATCATTACTCTTATGACAGCACAGATCCATAACTATGTATTGTTCAATTATTATAGCATTATAAGCGAGTCTGTAGCGAAGTTGTTGCGATATTAATTAGTCTGCACACTTTGTTATTAATTCCTTTTGTATTCCTATAATTATTACAACAAATGAACAATATTATCATTTTTAGAGTCCGTGAGATTGTTGCATGGAAAGCCGGGAATACTACGAATTTATTAGTAGAATCGACACATATTACGGAACCCCAAAAATACAGCTGATTTTTGTAAATTTTCGTTTCGAGATATTGCAATTTTAATTGTATTACATATTATTTTACACGCGTGCACTAATACTTGGGTAAAATATGGTAACATTTGTATAAGTTAAAATTGAACACCCCTAATAAACTAGGGTGAAAAAAGACTACCGTTTGAATATGTAATATTTGTTCGTGTGCATGAAAACCCTTAAAGTTTGGACTTGCTTGAGGATTACTTATTGTGAGAAAAAGGGTTCCGGCCGTTAATACGATAAATCCTCTGGAAACACAACCCTTTTCAAAAAAAAAGTTAACCAATGGCAACAAGGAATTTCCAACACAAGTAATATGCTTTCCATTGAGGAATGACACTATATTCTTCTTTGTTATGCAAGAATAAGAGACTCTGATAGGTATATTAAGTTATGCAAGAACTGTACCAGATCTTTGGCTGAAGCTTTTATGAAGATCGATCGTTAGAGATGAAA
The DNA here is from genome assembly GCA_905147225.2 of Euproctis similis. NCBI lineage: Eukaryota > Metazoa > Arthropoda > Insecta > Lepidoptera > Erebidae > Euproctis > Euproctis similis. The sequence goes on from LR990106.1 coordinate 24,217,294, forward strand.
CATTAAACTTGAAAATTTCTTGAAAACTTTCAGTAAAGGAAATGTGTCGGTGACATTTTCTTTGGGCCGAATTAGGTCATTTGGCAAAGTACGTTGTGATCAATGTCGGTCATTGTCTGGACGTGGGGGAAGTGAAACCTTCATTAAGTGAAGAATAATTATTACGGTTCTGATACTCTTGCTATAAAATTGACGTACCTCTAAAATGCCCACTTAAGGAAGACTCAAAGTTTACCAACAAATTTTATGTCTTGATTTTTTTATAACGTTTTGGACTTAAATGAGAGAGTGCCATCCAGTTTCAAGGAATGAAGAACTAATCATTTCAGAACAATGCTTGGTCAACTATGTTTCGTGAAAATGTTTTCCTTCCGCATAAATCGCTGAACCTATTTAGATAAAGTTTTGAATATAGATAAAGTTTAAGTTTCGGGACAATATATAGGGAATTCTTCTCCTCAAGGATATAAGGATATGAATTTCGCTTATTAAGCTTTGAAATCATTTCCGCAACTTAACCGAGTAGGTGAATGGTCGAGGAAAGATAAGTCCTAAGCAGCAGCCAGTTTCAGATAAATAAAGGCTTTTGCACATAAATCACATTGCGTAGTTGCCTTTGACATTTTTTGCAGAGAAACTTTTTATAACAGAACCGACCTTTGAATAAATAAGTTTCATTTGATAGGTTTCCAAGCTGATAAGAAAAATAAAAATTGTGAAGGAAACAGCTTCCTTTAGTGGAATGATGTTAACGAAGCGTTTTCTGTGGAACAGCTCTTCAACCAGACATATGAATTATTAGAGCAATAGAAGACTGAACTACATGCTTGTTTTGTGTAAGTTTCACCCATATATTGATAGATAACTTAATACATTGATTCTAGTTTACCACAAAAATATTGTCAATTTTATCGTAAAGGAAATTCACTGTTCTCTAAAAATACCAAACAGTTTCTGGTGCAGTTTTAATTAATTAATTGAGTTTTGCATGTAATTGTAAATATACTTTCGAAATCTGGTGTCAGTAATAAACCAACGATTCCTTGAGAAAGTAGATATCTGGAGACTTAAAGATCGACGTGCGTATGTGACATGAGTTATGAAAGTCAGTCAGTTAGAATCGTGTCTTATGGCGCTCCGTTCTCTCTGTCTACTCCGCAAGAGACTTGGACTAGATTAATTTATGCATGGTATATATGTTATATATTTAAAATCTACGGGTATAAAGTACCAGGCAACTACTAGTTCATAATAAATTTGAAAACTAACTTTGTCAAGTTGTTCACAGTTTACACAGGGGAGCGAAAACCTCATAAGATTGTAATTTTAATTACGTTTGCCGAGAGCGCAGCATCCCAACAAAACTCTATGTAATATTAAGATCGTAAGAAAACTTCCGAATCTCTCCATTTGGGTGAGATAATAAGTTCGTGTATTATATTCGCGTGTGTACTAAGTACTAATTTAAGAGGCTTATCTACCCGTAGAGCCTTCCGAGGACATCCCATATTGGGCAAGAGGCTTTATTCGACTTTAAGTTTTATTTACAGATATTACTAACTCCTTTATATTTATTTATTTTTTATAAGTTACCAAGGTGGTCAAGGCGGCAGCAGTTATACCTTATAATCCAGATTTTTTTGTCTTCATATAGTGTACATAACAGGCTATTTTCAGTCATAATATATTTATCATACATTATCATTACATAGTATAAAACAAAGTCACTTTCCGCTGTCTGTCCCCTTATATCTTTAAAACTACGCAACGGATTTTGATGCGGTTCCTTTAAATAGTTAGACGGTGGTAACGGGGTGGTTTTGATCTATAATTCATATATGATGTTGTAAAGAAAAAATGAAAATTTTCGAGATTTAGTACTTTAATTGCAAACGCTGGCTGAACCCTAAGTGATAGATCAAAACAATGTTCTAGATTATTAAACAATTTCAGAAGCTCTACATAAAAGTCTGCGAGGGCATATGTCTGTCTCAGGGATAACCCACAATGAACATTTTTATTTTTTTACTTTTTACGAGAGACAAAGGCTTATTTACGAAGCGATTTTAAACATTATAGCATTAATTTTCATCCAATTAAGTGTCTTAAATAGATCGTGCATGTAATATAGATGATCCTGGCCCTTTACAGCATGCAATTTAAACGAATATTTTCGAAGATATTGCAATATTAACATAGCGGGACTACAAATAAAGCCGATGAATAGCACAAATTGAACCTCATGACATCCAAAATTTACTCATTTTTACTTTTAATGCGGAACAAAGTTCGCCGGGTCATCTAGTTGTTAATATATCTGAAATGTCCCAGGAGGATTTGAACAAAAGTAAATTCGAATAAAATATAAGTAGAATGATTAAAAGGTAAATCAAAAGAGAAAGTCAAACATTATACCTTTAGTGGTAGAGTAGTACAGTGGTAGAGACAAGCAGTTCGCTGCATGAATGGCCAGCTCGACCGGTACAATATTACGAACTTTCAGAAGATCGACGTAAGGTGGCTCATGCCACGTTTCGTTCGGTGAGAGAGGTACCCGGAGGCCTACCCCCCTTCCCCATCCTTCCCTATCCCCTATCCCTTAAAGGTCGGCAACACAACAGTAACGCTATATGTGTTGCTAGTGTCCATGGGGGCGTTGGTGACTTACCATCAGGTGACACGCCTGCTCGTTTGCCCACCTATCTCATAAAAAAAAATTCTATTCTAATAAATTATATTCTAATAAATAAATTGTATATCTTGGATGCGCTTTTAGCAGAGATGGAAGGTACACCGCGGATGTAGAAAGACGAGTGGCGATAGGAAATAGCGTAAATGGAGCGTTGGGCAGATTCCTGGGCGCAAAAAACATTAGCAGAAAAGTCCAGCTAGCAATCCACAATGCAGTCCTGATCCCAACGCTAACTTATGGAAGCGAGAGCTGGGTATGGCAGAGTGTGCATGAAAGTAGAATAAACGCGGTAGAAATGAGGGCACTACGCAAAATCTGCGGAGTGACTCTCGATGACCGCGTAGAAAACAAGGTTGTAAGGAAGGAAGTTGGTTTGAAAGAGAGTGTCGGTGTAAAAGTAAGAAAGGGCATGCTCCGATGGTTCGGACATGTAGAAAGAATGGTTGGTGCAAGACTGACTAAGCAGATATACAATGCAAAAGCGGATGGATGTTGGAGTCGAGGACGGCCAAGACACACATTCCATGACCAAATAGAACGTGTTCTGGAGGAAGGTGATGTTAAGAACCTCAAAAACCGACGCGCGTGCATGAAAAGAGTTATGAAAGTCAACGAAGCGAGTGAGGCGAGTAAGAATCGTGCCCTATGGCGCTCTGTTCTCTCTGCCTACCCCGCAAGGGATTTGGCGTGAAGTTATGTTTGTATGTATGTATATTCTAATATTCCAAAACTGCAGTTTTTGTGCATGTTTTGATGAACACGCCAATTTCAGAGGCTGCATAAAATATTTTAAAAAATTTTTAGCGTCCATTATGGTTAAGGAACGTAAACAATACGCGACGAAAGAGAGCGATGCATTAATGTTTTCAGTAGGAAAGGTATATAAAGGTTGGCGTGTTCAATAATCATCATTACTTATTTAAAATTGAAGTCGCTGTCTACCGTCTGTCCCCTTTTAAGCTTATGTATTTGAAACTACGCAATGGATTTTGGTGCGGTTTTTTTAATAGATAGATGGTTTCATCTGGTTGGTTTTTATCTAAGATTTATGTACGATGTAATAAAGAAGAAGTAATATAATCAAAGAATTACTTACAGTGATTTATTACTTTTGATGCGCAACAAACTAGTGAAGTATAAGCAAAGAAAATTTAAAGAAGAATCCCTTGCAATCCCTAATCTATATTTTGCTAGAGGACAGAATCATAGATCGTTTCTACATTTGCTCGTAGCAAATTTTGATTTTCATGCGTGCTATATTGTACCAAGCTTTTACTTCTCGTAATATCTATACATTGGCTACATATTACAGAAATTACTAAATATTTAGCAATTACTTCACTACTTTCACAATCAATTGAACTAATTACCAGCTTAAAAATAGATAAGCGCGAGATTCCACTGTAGGCACAATTTAATTGTTAAATGTAACGATTTTTTTAGGCTTCAAAGGCTATTTTCTTCAAAAGCTATTTGTACCAATTTTAAACTAATGTTAGTATATCTACAATCAATATTCTACATTTGGACTCACTTGTTTAATCGGTCATAATCCACGAGGCATCACGAATTGACGACATTACACTCGATATTGAAAATAATAAAATATAAATTATTGAAGCGCAAGAAAAATACATTCAGTGGAAAGCCAAATAACTTAGTCGAATCACCAAAAAAAACCTGTTCAAAACAGTCGGAAATAAAATTGATCTACAAGATCACTGCAATGCGTTTTATATCACACATAATAAAGGAAATAATTATTACTGAAAATTATACAATAATAATAAAAAAGATGAAGGCTTTAAATAAATATATATAAAAGAATAATATGCATGTTGGGTTATGTTTTTTTGCTATAGATTGAATGCAGAACGCGTCTGTCCCGCGGCGTCTGGCCGCCTCAACTGATTGAAGGGTGTGTTCACGGAGGGAGGGAGGACAGAGAGCTACCCCTCTATACTTACGTGTTTACATCTTAAATGGGAAGTGCATAGAGTAGGATTCGATTCAGAGTGTGCATCCAACTGTTCCGCTAAAAATCAACCTACATTTGAACCCATATTCCAGTAAGAATTAGGGTCATGTCAGTCGATGGGTTTATATAAGGCTGCCAAATAACATTCATTCATGACTGTGGCTCAAGCTCATTATTTATTTAAATTGATTGCTACCCATTAAAGGCTCAGGTTTCTGGTCAATTAACTGCTTCCGCTGCTATGAGCTTTTGGAAAGCAATGTTAGCATGACAGAAAATAAGCCTGGGTATGGCAGGCAGCCTGATTTATCACATAATAATATAAAACGCAATATTCCTTAGTTAACTATTTTAAAAATGTCCAAAACCAGATGGGTGTAGGAGTCGAGGCCAGCCATGACGCACGTTTCATGACCAAATTGAACGAGTCCTGGTGGAAGGTACTACCAGGAGCTTTAAAAACTGACGAGCGTGCTTAACAAGGGTTACGGTAGTCGAAGAAGCGAGTGGGCTGTGTAAGAATCGTGCCTTTGGACGCCCTGTTCTCTATACCTTCCCCGCAAGGAACTTGGCGTGAATAATATGCTATATAAGTAATGTTTTATTAGGTTGCAGTGTTCAGTACTTGCTAAACATAGACAAGCCTATTACGAAAAACTCTATGGTAATGAGGATAACAATGACTGTATTTTATAAGCTTTTATTTAACTTGCACTGTATCTAGTCTCGCTGGCGCAGTGGGCGAGCGCACGGCCTCTGATCCAGAGGTCCGGGGTTCGATTTCAGACACTGGCTCACACCAATGACTTTTCGAAATTGTTTTCGAAAGTTATGTGTGATAAATATCGATGACTGACAAACTTTGTGCCCGGTATGGCAATAGGTTCGCCACCAATTCCATTTGGGACGTAAACATAACGGCGAGACGAGGCTTAACAGCCGCTGCCTACACCTTCGGGTAACAAAAGGCGTGAAGTTATGTTATGTTATGTTATATTATGTTACTGTATCTATGTAAGTATGTATGTTCGGTGGAATCTTGTAACTCAATTTTGAAGTAGATATCTTCAACCGATTGAGCTGAAATTTTGTATACACGTTTACTTTGGATGACAATGCATGATATGATATGTAACATCATTCTATATCCAATATGGCGTACGACCCAAGATGGCGGAATGGATATTTTTAATGAAGTTCTGTAATATGGGTATTCTTTTTTTATGTGATAGGAGGGCAAACGAGCAGGCGTGTCACCTGATGGTAAGCAGCCAACGCCGCCCATGGACACCAGCAACACATATAGTGTTACTGTTGCGTTGCCGACCTTTAAGGGATAGGGGATAGGAAAGGATGGGGAAGGGGGGCGGGCCTCCGGATACCTCTCTCACCGAACGAAACGCGGCATGAGCCACTTTACGTCGGTCTTCTGAGAGGTCGTGGTATTTCACCGGTCGAGCCGGCCCATTCATGCAGTGAACTGCTTGGCTCTACCACTGTTAAATGTAAGGGTATCAAATGAAAGGGCTTATTGAGTGTAACTCAAAATATAATATGACGTCATTCTAAATCCAATATGGTGGAATATCCAAGATAAAGGAATATATATTTTAAGCTTTCGTACAATATGGGTATCAAATGAAAGGGCTTGTTAATAGTAGCTCGAAAAATAATGTGACGTCATTCTAAATCCAATATGGCGGAATAAATATTTGCGTTTCTACAATATGGGTATCAAATGGCCCTTTCTTTTGAGAATTATATGAGAACTTCAAAAAAAGCATTTTGTTTCATTATTTCTCGGTGTTGGCGGCTATGTCTCGGTGGTTCAGTAGACGAGCCCCCCCGCTTCTGAATCAGGAAGTCTTGGGTTAAAATTTGGGCTCACACCAAAGTTTTTTCGAAATTCTTCTCGAAAGTCATGTGTGATAAATGTTTTTGACTGACCACTTTGTGCTCGGTGTATGGTAACAGCGCTAGAGCCCAGCAATTCACTGTATGAATGGGCTGGCTCGACCGGTGAAATACCACAACCAGCTCACGCCGCGTTTCTTTCGGTAAGAGAGATACCCGGAGGCCCACTCCCCCCCTTCCCCATCCCTTCCTAGTTCCATATCCTATATCCTACTATATTTACACAGACAGATTCCTTAGGTACACTTCAGTATGTACCGCTTCTGCCCTAAATGTTTTTGGTAGTCCTGCATCAAACAACAAACATTTGCATCAAACAACAGTTTTTTCCACTACAGTACGGTTCATTCTCTCACAACATCCATTTTTCATAGTCCACTATGCCATTATTTACTTAGGCTCGAAACTCTTTGCTGCTTGTCAAGCATACGTGGCCTTAAGTAGGGTAAAGACTTACTTATTATTAGTTCTTATATTTATATGTTATAAACCAAAAAAGTATATTTGGATAATGAGATCCGTCACAGTAATCATTAAATCTAAAAAAATATTTGTAGATGGTTATGGATAGGCACTGATAGGTAATTAAACATAGCGACAAGCTTTTATTATCACATAAATTGTATATAATGAGGTTATAAGTTGATAGTTAAAATGTATAAGGTGAAAATTATTTTATTCTTTTTAGAGCGTTTAAATAAAAGCTTCTTTAAAAAAGTTTTTTTCCTTTAAATTATTTATATTGAACACCGTCTGTGTTTAATTGCTCTGTGGCGTTAGGCCCTAGCACCACTATAAGTATAAAATATAAAGTCCTCCGCGGATGTTATTATTACAGAAGCGATTCATAGCGAGCCGCCCTGATATATATTAACACCGACTGTCTCTGTCATTTTTTCCTCGTTATAAAAATGGACTTAATTTATTTGTACCACGGAGAAAGTAGTACGATTGTAGTATATTGATATTAGTATTATTAATACCTGCTTCTGCCTACAGTTTAACAGCAGTAGAGCCACGCAGATCGATGCATGAATGGGACGACTCGACCGGTGAAATACCTCGACGTCTCTGAATATCGACGTAAAGTGGTTCATGCCGCGTTTCGTTCGGTGAGAGAGGTACCCGGAGGCCCAACCTAAATACTTCCCTTTCCTATCCCACTTCTGACCCCTTCCATATGACATTGTAAGGGCTGGCAACGCAACTGCAACACTATCAGTGTTCAGGTATCCATGGGCGCTGTTTGTTGCTTGTCATAGGGTGACACGCCTGCGCGTTTGCCCAAAATCTTCAGATCGAAAATGAACTTCCAAATTTACTCATCTTCACAAGATCTCTAGATATACAGATAGATTAGATATCTAATAATATTAAAATTTAATTAGGGAGATGTTATATCTCCCAAACTCTTCACCAATGCTCTGGTGGACGTTTTCAAGACACTGGATTGGACTGGACAGGGTATCAACGTGAATGGTGAGTACATCTCGCATCTTCGGTTTGCCGACGACATCGTTGTAATGGCAGAGTCACTGGAACAGTTAAGCGGAATGCTGCGCAGCCAAGACGAGTCCTCCCGGCGTGTCGGTTTGGGCATGAACTTGGACAAGACCAAGGTCATGTTCAATGAACATGTCGTGCCCGGACCGATAAGCGTCGAAGGGTCAGTTCTCGAAGTCGTAAACAAATACGTCTACCTAGGCCAAATCCTCCAGTTAGGTAGGCGAAACTTCGAGAAGGAGGCCGAAAGGAGGATGCAGCTTGGTTGGGCTGCATTCGGCAAACTGCGTCGAGTCTTCAGCTCACCTATACCGGAATGTCTGAAGACCAAAGTCTTTGACCAGTGCGTCTTACCGGTGATGACCTACGGTGCCGAAACGTGGACACTCACGGTGGGGCTAGTCCACAAATTTAAAGTCGCTCAGCGAGCTATGGAGCGGGCTATGCTTGGGGTATCTCTGAAAGATAAACTCAGGAATGAGTATATTCGCCAGGGAACTGGAGTAACCGACATAGCTCGTAGAATAAGCTCGCTGAAGTGGCAATGGGCTGGTCACATCTGCCGAAGGACTGACGGTAGATGGAGTAAGAAGGTCATAGTGTGGAGACCGCGTCTTTGCAAACGTAGCGTAGGACGCCCACCAGCCCGATGTTCAGACGACCTCAGAAAGGCTGCTGGAAAAGGCTGGATGCAGAAGGCAGAGAATCGGATGTTGTGGCGCACATTGGGAGAGGCCTATATCCAGCAGTGGACTGCAATAGGCTGATGATGATGATGATGAGAATTTCTTTAGATTTTTTACAAACCTGTAATACGTAGTAGTTTTATTCGCGTAAAACAATCTGTGGCATTTCAATATATTTTCTGCCTCTCCCCAAACATGTTACTAAAGCTACATTTAACCGATTGCTATTCAATTACGCAGCTAGCGATAAGAATGATTTCCATTGCGTGTTCAAAGTCGATTATGCAACCTGTTCCTCCCCGGGCGCACGGTAATGGATGACTTAACATGTCACTAAGATACTATCAGGCTTTGTCTTCCGTTCGGCGTGTAATGGTGTGTGTTATATCTACAAAAAAGGCTGAACAGACACACAAATTTAACGAGTTTTCAGTTGCTTATGTGAAATGTTATAAGCATGAAAACTAGAATAAATATATACTACTTATAACTTCAGTATCTATTTGTATAACAGTCTCGGTGGTCCAGTGGTCGAGCACACGGCTTCTGATCCAGAGGTCCGGGTTCGAATCCTGACTCTGGCTTAAACCAATTACTTTTCGAACTTGTTTTCGGAAATTAAGTGTAAAAATATCGATGACTGAACAACTTTGTGCCCGGTATAGCAATAGGTTCGCCACCTATTCCATTTGGGACGTAAACATAACGGCGAGACGAGGCTTAACAGCCGCTGCCACACCAACACCTTCGGGTAACAAAAGGCGTGAAGTTATGTTATGTTATTTGCATAGAAATTGTACAGCAATCGATCGAGGTCGTCTCTCACATAACCAGATGGCTGGGAACTGTATCAGATTCGTCTTCACATTGGGGAAACCAAACGCCCAACGCTCCACTTACACTGTTTTCTTGTGCCTCTCTTCTTTCTACATCCACGGTGTAACTTCCATCCCGGCTAAAAGCGCATTCAAGATATGCTCCAGCACTAGCTAATCAATCTTAAACCTTGCAATCATTCTGGTTTCTTCCCTTTCAAACGCTATAACTTTCGTAAATATGTATTTATATTCAAATATGTATACTTTGTTACTTGAAAATAGTGCAGATTTGAAATAATAAAGGCATTCGTTTCTTCCATTTATCCAAAGGAATTCTAAAAATCGATAGCGCCTCAGGAATAAAATAATTTGTGAAGCGTTAGCCACGCAGTTTCTAGTAATCTTTTCACTGCAGGCATACATTAACTACGTAACAATAAAGTGTAATTAAAAAAATTAAGTCATAGGCAGACTTAAACTTCATTCCTCTCGGTCTAACTCTAAACGAGATTTAATTATGAAAGAAAGATTAAAGAATATCCAAAGTTTATCCGCGGGAAATTAATCTATTTGATAATTATAACCATTTCTGGAGTTTGGCTCCGAGAAATGCGATTGATGATAAAATAATTATCATCTTCAATCGCATTCTCTCACAAACCTAAAAATAGAAGTTCATACGTTTCTTAAAGTAACTGGTAACCACATTGGTAGAGCGAAGCAGTTCGCTGCATGAATGGGCAGGTAATACTGGTGAAATTCCACAACCTCTGAGAATATCGATGTAAAAAGTGGCTCATGTCGCGTTTTGCTCGGTGAAAGAATCATCCTCATGCCCAATACTTTCACCTCTGCGCTCCCTATTCCACTTGCAACCCCATTCCTACCCCATTTCAAGGACAGCAACGCAACTGTAACGCTATCTGTATTTCAGGTGGTCGTAGACGGCATTAACACGCTTGCTCGTTTGCCTAAACCATAAAAAATCTTATGCCACTGGTTTAATGACTCAACATTACAAGAAAGGCCTGAAAGTGATTAAAACACAATTTAGATTCTCTTTTATTATTAGAATATTCATTTAGAACTAATCTTTCTTTGAATATCCTAATCATATTCAATTCGTCTTTCTTTATTTTTACTATCTTTAAATAATACTGTTAGTTGATTTAAAGTAATATTTAGCATATACAAAAGAAAAAACTCAAATACTTAAGTTGAACATTCTGTATATAATAATAACTCAAGTGTGTCATATACTGGCCGCCTCAACTCTCTATTTGACTTTTACTGCTCAACTAAATAAGGAATTGACAATTCCAGACTTCTACTAAACCTATCCTACTTTGGTATAAACAAATATATAAGATACGTCAATATTGGCGTCAGACAGGGTTGCGTGCTGTCCGCTCGGCTGTTCATTCTGTACCTGGACAGTTCTCTCCAGAGAGTGAGATCTACGAATGTAGATATGCAAATGGGTGAAATAGTTGTGAGCCGTGCTTTAAGCCAAATCGTCGTCGGACCTCCAAGTACTAGTCACTACTGCGAAAGATGTTTGTTTGGTATAAGGCTTACTTTATTGAATGTGACGAAAACGAAAGTTATGATGTTGTAAGAAAATAATCCAGAACGGATGCAAGGATAATGGTCGATGATGCAGTGCTGGAGCAGGTGAATGAAATTGTATATCTTTGATGTGCTTTTGCGAGATTGACTAAGCAGATATACAAAGATATACAAGAGTCAAGGTACTAAGGTACACCTGCTACGACCAAATAGAACGAGTTTTGGAGGAAGGTGTTGTTAGGAGCCTTAAAAATCTATGCGCGTGCACGAAAAGAGTTATAAAAGTCAAGAGAAGCGAGTGAGGCGTGCCTTATAGTTCTGTGTTCTCTGTGTCTACACTGCAAGGGATTCGGCGTGAAGTTATGTATTTAATTATGTATGTATAACGTATGATAACATACGGAGCTGAGACGTGGTCTCTGAATGTTCGCCTCATGACGAAGCTCAAGGTGGCTCAGCGTGCTATGGAACGGGTTATGCTTGGAATCTCTCTGCGTGATAAAATCCGCAATACGGAGATATGCAAGAGATCTGGCGTGACCGACACCGCCCGGAAGATTAGCACGTTGAAGTGGCGATGGGCTGGCCACATCGCTCGACGAACCGATTACCGCTGGGGTAGAAAGGTGCTCCAGTGGCGACCACGTACTGGTCAACGCGGAGTCGGCCGTTCCCCCACTAAGTGCACCAACGACCTGGTGAAATTCGCGGGAGGTCGATGGATGCAGGTCGCACAGGACCGGCAGTTGTGGCGCTCTATTGGGGGGGAGCTACGTCCAGCAGTGGACCTCGAAGGGCTGATGATGACGATGTATAACTGTAACCTCACTCCTCGAATTCTTAAAGGTGTAGGCAGTGACAACTATGCCTTCTGCTAATACCAAAATATAAAGCTCTCTAACTTGACATTGGAGGGTTGGTAATGATAGAGATTAACAAAAAACATTATGCGTAGGCCGGGAATCGAACCCGGATCAACTGCTTGGAAGGCAACTATGCTGACCATTACACCACCAACGCATGTTACAAAGATTTTAAAATTTCAGTTTAAAAACTTGAGCTTGTTGATAATATTGATTGTTCAGCTATCTAAATATTAATCATAAACTATTGTTATGGCATAAGATCAGTTGAACAACGACCTTCACTGTCATGTTTGTTTGAGGAAACCTATTATTTCCTGTGACATTTTATATGTTAAGAATAATGCACATAGGTTGGCTTAAATGGGCCTCCGGATACCTCTTTCACCAAGCGAACCGCGGCATGAGCCACTTTACCTCGATATTCTGAAAGGTAGTGGTATTTCACCGGTTGAGCCGGCCCATTCATGCAGCGAATTACGTGGCTCTACCAGTGTTGATCGCACAACGTCACCATAAAGGACCCCCTCTCCCGGTCCCCCAAGATTGGGCAGCAGGCGATGTAACGCTCCTGCCACCCCTCGCGCTTGGAGGACCAACTTACGATGTGCTCCTCGTATCTCCAGCGGCTGTCCAGGGTGAGGCCGAGGCATCAGGGCCTACCTGCAGGAAAGATGGGGGGACTATGTCGACCGGAACGGGACGGAGATAAGGAAGGAGGCGGCTTAAAATTCCTTCATTTGTGTGTCTGTTGAGCGGTCCAAGGCACGTCTCAACGCGTAGTTTGCCCAGGCGATCATTGAGCACCCATTTGTCACGCTGTTTTGATTTTGCCAATTTGCCGCAAATGCACCAATATTGTTTTGACACTAACGTCGAAAGCTGCCTGTCCTTCACTTGTCGAGCCGGCCCATTCGTGCAGAAAAATGCGTCAGTAATCATTCCATGTCCATGTCCCAATAGATATACATTGGGGAGTGAAATTACAGTTCAGAAGCCATTTTAATATATCTTAAAATGGCTTCTGAACTGTAATTTCACTCCCCGTGCCTACACGTTGCAGGGATAACTATTCTTTCTGCTAATACCAAAATTTTGATCTCCCTGACTACATACTAAGGGTTGATATAATGATTTAGATATTGCAAAAAAAAAATGCGTAGGCCGGGAATCGAACCCGGATCAACTGCTTGGAAGGCAACTATGCTGACCATTACACCACCAACGCATGTGGTTAGAACTCTTAAATTTCAGCTTAAATACTACATGATGTTTCAGCTATCTAAATATTAATTAAATGCTATTGTTATGAAGGCGGATTCATGTTTACATTTACTTAATTTAATAGAAAATCTTGCAAAGAGACTGATCGAGGCCACTCGAGACCAAATGTCTATTGTTCGCACTAAGGATTAGCATTGCCATTTAGCGTGAAAATACAGAAAGTCTTCTGGGCACGCTCCCAGCACATCGAGATGTCCAGAAATTTGAAATCGGCTAGTCCTTTAATTGTGTAAATTGTATAAATAATGTAATTTGTTTATTTCTTCTAACTATTGTAGAGAAATTGAGAAATGGAAATTTCTGTTAATGTCTTAATGCGGGGAAATTTATAAATAACTATAGATATTACTATAGAGCCACACAGTTGCTTTATAAATGGGCCCGGCCCTCTCAGAAAATCAAAGTAATTTTGTTAAAGTATAATATATAGTAATAGTGTAATATATATATACAACAAAAATCAATAATAATTACAATTAATTACTTCAATTGTACACTCTGCATGATCTAATTACTTATTATTATTTTTTTATGGGACAGGAGGGCAAACGCGCAGGCGTGTCACCTGATTCACAACCAACGCCGCCCATGGACACCAGCAACACATACAGTGATACTGTTGCATTGCCGACCTTTAAGGGATAGGGGATAGGAAAGGATGGGGAAGGGGGGTGGGCCTCCGGATACCTGTCTCACCGAACGAAACTCAGCATGAGCCACTTCACGTCGGTCTTCTGAGAGGTTGTGGTATTTCACCGGTCGAGCCAACCCATTCATGCAGCGAACTGCTTGGCTCTACTACTTTCTTCTTCTGGAACAGTAAAGCAAACGAGTAAGTGGGTTAAATGATGGTGAGCAACTTCTCACCGCTCATGATCACCGTGGTGCGTTGCCGTCCTTTAAGGGCGTAGGAGGGCAACGGAGAAATGAAGAAACTAACTAAAGTTAAATTTAAGTTATAATTAGGTAGGTGAAACATCCGTTGTCCATTTATCGAGGAAGGCTATATTATATTTTCAAATAAATTAGGGAGCCTTACTATAAGTCCAATATTGTAACCTAGAGTGTTAAAAAATCTTACATCGCGAACACTGCAAAAACTATTGAATAGAGAACAAAACAATGTACAACACTTTTACAGAACATATAATTGGCTACATAAAAGGTCTCAGCACCGTATGTCTAACTTTTGTAGTTATTTCACAATAAATGTTTTTTGAAATTTTTAAAATAATGTCGTTTTAAAAAACCTTCAGCTAATACCAAAATATAAAATTCTCTAACTTGACATTAAAATATGTAAAAGAGTGTAAAAAGAATGTGCGTAGGCCGGGAATCGAACCCGGATCAACTGCTTGGAAGGCAACTATGCTGACCATTACACCACCAACGCATGTGTTTAAGGCTTTTAAATTTCAGTTTAATAACTACATGTTATAATTATTCAACTATCTAAATATTAATTAAATACTATTGTTATGAAGTCGGATTCAGTACATATTTATCTATAATAATTAAAGCCCGCTTCTTTGTCCGCGCCGCTTACCTTTATATATAAGAAAAACGAGAGTGGAGTGGAGGGTTGTATGTTTGAGTACGCTACTCTCACAAAAGTCACATCCAAATGACCTCCATCAAAAAGGTTATAGCTCCTTAGAATTAAATGCCATTTCGAGGAATCATTAAAATCGTTTTGGGAAATTTTAACACCGGTACAGCCATGGAGTTCGCTGCATGAATGGGCCGGCTCGACCGGTAACATACCTCTCAAGATATCGACGTGAAATAGCGGATGGCAGGTTTCGTTCGGCGAGAGAGGTATTCGGAGACCCATTCCCGTTGTTCCTCCTTCTTCCTTTACGTACCACTACCTAAAAAGTCAGCTGATCAACTGTAACACCATCTGTGTTGCAGGTACCAGGCGGTACTCACTTACCAGTTACCACCAGGTGACATATTACTCGATTGCCAATTATCTAAAATATAACATAACTTCCTGTATTTTTCTACGCGAAGGTGTAAGGTAGTGGCTGTTAAGCCTCGTCTCGCTGTTATGTTTACGTCCCAAATGGAGTAGGTGGCGAACCTATTGCCATACCGGGCACAAAGTATCTAGCCAACTATCTTCCATAAAAAGTAAATTAATAACTCAGGCTGCAATATTTTTAATTGAACGAACGTGATATATTTAGATCCATAAATTGACTAAATTTACTTAGTGTTATGTACGACGGACCAACAGTTCACATAGGAAGGATCCAGTACAGTATTCGGGAGTGCCATAAAAAAACGTGCGTAGGCCGGGAATCGAACCCGGATCAACTGCTTGGAAGGCAACTATGCTGACCATTACACCACCAACGCATCTGCTAAATACAGTAAAATGTATGTATAAATTTTATAATAATGTAAATATATAGATACCTATAACAATAGAACGTTACTACTCGTAATTTCTCAATTTATCCAACTACTAGCTTTTACCCGCGACTTCGTTCGCATAAGTTTTTTGTTTTCTCCCGGCTGTAAGTCCCCCTGCAACAATGTCCCACTATCGTATGAAAGAGCAAAACTCCCAACAAAAACGACTAAAAATCACTAACTCAATTTAGTTATCTGCCTATTGCCTACCCCCTAAGAACGATGGCGTGATTATTTATAGCCTATGACCATTTCTAGGTAATCATCTATCACCATACCAAATTTCATCAAAATCCGTTCAGCCGTTTAGGCGTGCAAGAGCAACAGACAGACAGACAGACAGAGCTAATTTCGCATTTATAATATTAAGTATGGATGTAAACAAATATTTTCCTATATCTATTTGTTGATAGACCCCTATGTTGATAAGCATTGACAATAGCGTGTGACCCCGCCCTGAGAGGATAGTGTCAGAGCAGATCTGTGCCGACCTGATGCGGACCAGCTCATCGTTTCAATGACATTTCTGGCTTTCTCGCTCAGAGATCTCTGGCTTAAATCTTGGTTCACACCAACTGACTTGAGACTTGAACTTGAAGTTTCGTATGAGATGCCACTGCCTATACCTAAAACTATTATGGGCTTGAAGTTACAAAACAATAAAGCTCCTCACCCGGCAATGGATGGTTCACTTAGATCCAGCCAGTGTGGCTAACTTTTGTTACATATTTTATTAAAACTTTCATTAAAAAAAAGTTGGGACAGTCCCAAGTTATTCTTTTGATAATTTATGTACAAGCTGGGACCCATAACTCACGAGAATCAATTGTGTCACTATTATTTGTGTTTATTTTATATTCACGCCTCTTATACGCGAAGGTGTACGCAGTAGCAATGCTAAATAGCATATGACTTGTTAAATTTAGAAGATACATAATCTATGAAAAGATTAAAGGGCTTATTATTGTATCGCAGACTATATAAACGATAAAAAAGTTTGGAATTGAACTGCTCCTTTTGTGTTGTATTGATTGTACTTATCACTATTTGTTAAACTGGATATTTGAAAAGAGTCGGCCTTGAGTTTCTTGCCAGTTCTTCTCAAGAAGCCTTGACGCCGGAACTGGCACTTAGATTCGCTTTCACATTCAAGACAGTGTGATGAAAGGGAATCTAAGCTCCGTGTTTTTTTTATGTGACGATTCTAAGTACTTTGTAAAGTCTATGGAATAAAGATATTTTGAATTTGAATTTGATTTGCTAAAAGTCATAACTGTGAAGCCAGATTCGAAATAGGGATCTCCTGTTCTTTCGTTTTGTTGAATCACTAGGTCATCCGGACTTTGCTGTTATGGAATCACAGAGAACTTTGTAGTTAAGAATATTAACTGAATATGAATTAAACTCATCCATCATACAGTAGAGTACGAGCTCTCGAGTCCTTGTTATATCTGAAGTGTTTAAATAATGTTCAATTGAGTTTATTTTAGTTACAAGTGGTTACATTATAAGTTATACGATAAATTATAATATTCGAAGATTTATACCAGGCTGTTATATTTTCGTATTAAATTTGTTTCTTTGAAGATAAAACTAAAAATATAGCACTGATTGTGTGGCATGATTGATTGGTGGGTGATTGACATAAAATGTCTAAGCATGTCTACATTATGGACATAGTCTGACAAATTCCAAAGCCTAATAGATTCTCTTCTATCTCTGATCTATTCCTGACATCACGAATAATCTGTTTTTTTTTTAATCTTAAATAAAAATCCATAAATTGTCGACGTCTAAATTGAAGATATTTCTTAAATATAGCTATATAGTGCACTTTTGCTGTTGTTAGGGTGATGCGTAGTAAAAAATAGAGCAACTTTTGTTTGAAATTATTGCTAAGCGTATAATGTCAGGCGTTATTTATTTTCCAAATTCAATTGTTTATTTGTCTGGATGATTTTAATCCAGTGCATGCATAAGAGAGCACCCGCCATCTCATAAGTCTAAAGAAGTATTTTAATTCCGGAATCAGGAAGGCATACATATCGGAGCGTAAACACAGTGGCGCCTAACTAAATTTGGTTTCATCATCACCCTCATCAGCCTAGATCCGTCAACTGCTGAACGTAGGCCTCCCCCTTAGCACGCCATAACTCCCGGTCCTGTGCCGCTACCATCCAACGACTCTCAGCGGTTCTCACTAGGTCGTCGATCCACCTAGTGGGAAGAAGCCCTACGCTGCGCAGTCCAGTCTGTGGTCGCCATTCTCGAACCTTTTTTCCCCATCGTTCATCGGTTCTGCGAGCTATGTAGCCTGCCCACCTCCACTTCAGCGTGCTAACTTTACGGGCTATGTCAGTTACTCCCGTAGGTACGTCTATGGATATCCGTATCTCGTATCTCGTAGCGAGATGCCAAGCATAGCACACCGAGCGACCTTGAGCTTTCTGATGAGGCCAGCATTTACAGACCACGTCTCCGTTCCGTACGTCATCGCTGGCAATACAAACTCGTCTTAGACCTTGGTTTATAGGCACTGATGTATTTTGTACGAGAAGATATCCCTAAGCTTCCCGAACGCTGCCCAGCCGAGTCGGATCCGTCGGTTAACCTCTTTCTCGAAGTTGGCTCTACCTAGTTTGGTTTAGATTCTACTTACATAGTTTGGTTTCATAACTCATTAAAATACGGGTAGTACGTAGTGATTAGTATTCAGACATGTCGATCTCGTAAGCCAAATATTTAGTAGTTAGCCGATGATTATAAGATGGAGGTACGTGCAGTTGTATGGATACGCGCTTCTGGTGACTGGGCGGACAGCCATCCAAGCCGACCGAAATTTCTCTCTTTGGATGTGCACTGGTAGTAGCGTTTTGTTTTTGAGACGCGCCAGTAACTATCGGTATCGTAATAATAATATAATCGTAGTAATAATAATATATAATATAGTAATAAATATGCATACTTCCATAATTTACGAAATTTCTCACACTATTTGAAGGCTAAACTATTCCGAATTCATTCATCGGAATTTATATGTGATTTTTTTGTTTTTATGCGATATGTGGGCAAACTAGCAATCGTGTCACCTGATGGTAAGTGACCAGCGCCGCCTCTGGACACCTGCAACACATTTGCCAAATTTTAATACTGGACGTAATAAATCCAGCCATTCAAAAGATTGTAGTCACCGAACCAGACAGATCAAATGACGACAAGTATCTATTGAAGAAATTCTTCAACTAATATTGGCTATTTATTCAAGGAAGCATAACAGAGAAAAAAAGAAAAATACTGGGTCACAAATATTTTATTGAAACACTTAAATTCGAAACATGTTTTAAGTACAAAAGAAAAAATATATCAAGTAGCTTCTTTTTATGGCAACACCAACACAATACTTCTTAATATATAAATATATCTACTATATAGGTAATATTGGTATATATTTACAAACTTAATAATACTGTTTTATATACATTTAAATATGTAAAAATTTGTAAATTTAAATATTTTTTATTTAAAATGCAAGGCACCACGGTTTTTAGCACCATATAATTTATATTATATATCTTTCATTTATTACAATTTTTATACACCAAAATGGCGATCCTAAAACTTCTGATCTTTTTGTAAATGAAAGATTATTTGATTAAAAATATTTGCCTACAAAATTATTTTTATTATTTTTTTGTCTACGAAAGACTTTTCAGAAAGTGTCTTTGATATAAACTATAAAATGCACTAATCAGAAGATTACTTAAAAGTCTATTATTATATCGAACTTTTAATTACATCAACGACGATAAAACCATTTTGTAAACTATTAAAACTTATTATAAAAGAAATATCATTAATTATATATAAATTTACCTTCAGCGAGCACTTGTGCTCTCGATAGTACATTACCTACCCGTAAATATATCATTATGCATAAGATTTTGATTGATTTCACATACATTCAGAATTTAAAAGAAATTTTATGTAATTAATTTATCGAAAAATTGTCGTTTCCATGAAATGTTATTATTTAAAATTGAAACATGTATCTCTTTTGAATAATATGATATTCTAGTTATTAAATATTGTAGTCTGATCTCGGTGGCGCGGTGGTCGAGCACACGGCTTCTGATCCAGAGGTCCGGGTTCGATTCCAGACACTGGCTCACACCAATGACTTTTCGAAATTATTTTCGGAAGTTATGTGTGATAAATATCGATGACTGAAAAACTTTGTGCCCGGTATGGCAATAGGTTCGCCACCTATTCCATTTTGGGACGTAAACATAACGGCGAGACGAGGCTTAACAGCCGCTGCCTACACCTTCGGGTAACAAAAGGCGTGAAGTTATGTTATGTTATATTGTATTATTTAATGAGGTATCATCTGATGTTGGACAGTTTTAATAAACGCATATGTTATGTATGTATACATATTGACATAGAAAATCAAATACTAATTCAAGCTCCTCCGAATTGTAATGCTATCTTTTATTAAGATCCTATATCCGATTGTGTAGTTAGCACTTAAATATTACAATTATTTACAATAAATATTACTAGTATCGTGAAAAACACTATAGATGCCGCGAACAATCAGATCTCAATAATATAAAATATAATTGGAGTGCTACTAGATACTGCACCTGATATCACGAACCGGTACATGACATAAAATGAATAATCTATTTTATTTATCTTGAAATTAAAATCTAGTAACATTAATATTATTATGATTATATGATGACTTTTAAGTTCAGTACCACAAAAAATATCATCAATGTACATTTATTGATATTAGAAAAGAAGTTTTGAAAATTCTACGTGAATCGTAGTAGTTAATGCTTTAACCGACCGTGTATATTATAGATCGTATTCACAATCAGAACATCAATATGCTAGAAGCAACACACACACTAAAGGACAAACATATTTCAATACATGAATAATATTAGAACTTAGATTTGAGAAGAATACAGGAACTTTAAGATAAAGGCTAAGAGAATACTAACAGTAATACTGGTGGAAGACATCAATACATCTTAAGTGAAAACCAACTGACAGTGGCAGAAGAGCTTCCACATCGACCACGATTCCGCTACACTAGTTCTGACTAGCACAACAGCTATTATGTGTATAACATCAAAATGAATCCAGTCTTCTTTATCATTTGAAAGATACCAAATACAGAAAACCCTTGTCACTATCGGTTAATACACAAAGATTCCACATATTTTGGATCCATCTCATCGATCTCCCTTCCTTTCGTTTCCGGTACAAAGAATACCACAAACAATAGACATAGAACTGATATACCAGCGTATAACCAGAATAGACCGTAAAGACCTATGTGATCTTGGAAATCGGCTGCTGTTTTTACGTTAACGAAACCGCATAGATGACTGAAGCTTGTTGCTAAGGCACTGCCAGTACTTCGGTACTCAAGAGGAAATAATTCTCCTATCAGTAAAGAAGATATAGGACTTATACCTAATGCAAATGCAATTGTAAATGTAAGAACGCAAACCAATGGGATCCAGTCATACGATCCGGGTTCTGCCTGCACTATATCAGTCGAATTTCGGAAAACATCTCCGTAGTAAGCGTATGAGCCGAAACCAGCGAGCGCAATAGACATCATCACTCCACTAATCATGAGCAATGGGAGCCGGCCGACATTATCAATGAGCATTCCTGATAGACACGACGCTAGCAGTTGTGCAACGCTAGTGGCTATGGCTCCACCGTGAGGGTTCATCGTTCTGAAGGTTTTCTTAAATAATTTAACAGCGTAAAAGTTGAATAAGTTAGCTCCAGTAAATCTCTGGAAGAACATCAGCCCACAAGTGATCAAAACAGGTCTGGTCATCCTTTTAGACAGCAGTGCTTTCAATTTGCTGGTATGTCCTCCGTTGCAAAGTTGACTGGCTCGTATGTTCGTTCTAATCGTAACTAGTTCTTGTCGTATATCAGCTGATGGCCCTCTCAACCATTGTAAAGACTCTTCTGCTTCCTGCTCTTTCCCTCTTAACAATAATGAAGAGGGAGTTTCTGGGATAAAGAAGAGAGCGAAGAATAGCAACACCGGTGCAGCGGCTATCAATAAGGCGAGTTGATACCAGTTGAGGTAAGCTCCAATAGCGAAGGATATGAGTATGCCGATTTGGCTCAGAATCTTTAGAACTGAGCTAAGGCATCCTCGGATCTCGGGAACTGCTATTTCTGTGACGTATACCTGTGGACAATAATAAAATCTATATTAATTTACGTTATTTTATATGATTTTATACAACTGCCCAAGAAAAAACTGTAACATAAAAAGCTACGAGTATTTGATTTACAAGGTAAAGTGAAGGCTAAGAGACATTGCATCCCATTTTTAAATGTAATAATCTTTTTGGGATAATCCCGTTATTATATTTCTTATAGCTCAGTTTATTAAAAGTTGTAAATTACAACTTTTACAAAAATTCAAGTAAAAATAACTTTACAGTCATATCCGTTAATTCTATTATTATGTAATCGAATAATGTTTGAAATATTATTGAAAATATCACCTTCTCCACGACTATTAAACATAATAAAATTGAGGAATATCTTTCGTTGTATTTATCGAGAGATGCCAATTGATAAGGTGTTTCTTTGCCAAAAGACTGCTATTTGTAATATACATTTTGTAGATAGATATTTTTCATTTTATTACTAATAAAATAAAATTTACGTGTTCATAAATTACGACACAAACTTGTGATTATCTATTGAAAAATATATAAATTGTCTCGTATACGATATTCTATATAAATGTGAGTAAAAATGGCACATTTCAATGTAAAATCGTATTTTTCAGTGAAGCAAAATGAGGTCAATTATTTTGAAAGGTGCGTAACAATGCGTGTTTGTCGTTAGTTCCGTTCAATGCCCGTCTATATATCAAATTAATTGTCTATGATATATCTTATTGACCTGGATTGAGAGCAATCTTTATAAACGCATCAACATTGCGAAAACATTGTTGTGCGGTACTTAAATTGTCAGTAACTTTTCTCTTTAACTTTTTTGTTTTGTTTCGTATTTGTTACATACATAGGTACTTCATGCCTTTTCCTACCCGAAAGTGCAAGCAGTGTCTACTTAGTCACGACTAGCGGAATTTATGTCCCAAATAGAATAGGTATCGGAACCTATTATCATACACAGGGCACAAAGTTGTCAGACATCGATAATTATCACACATAAGTTTCGAACATAATTTCGAAAAGTCATTAGTGTGAGCACGGATTCGAATCCACGACTTTTTGATTCCGAAGCGGGTTCTCGACTACCGGACCACCGCGACAAGAGATTTATTTATTAATGGTTGATTATTTAAATTTCACTAATCTCATAGTTGGCTTTCTCAAATAAATGACGGTTTCGTATTTCTTGAAACACTTTTTTGGAACCGACTTCTAAACTACGAGTTTAGTTTTTACAAATAAAATAGTATTATAGTCTGCAAGTAAATGTGATGGACTCGCTGGCCAGCCGGTTAAATATTTTTTATGAGAGAAACCTATTTAATATATATTTTATTGCATATTTTCTGTGCTAATATAATAAAGTTTATTTGATTTAACTGATCTAAGGAAATATTGATTAAAATTGAAATATTATTTGCTGTCTGTTTGTTAAGAAAGCTTCCTCGGAGAGTCCAATAATTACATAAATCATCATTAATAGTGCAGTAACTTTCCATAGCAGTAGTTTTCTCGCATTTAATGCTCAAATCTCTGAGCTACAATAATCTAGACATTACATAGATCACATAAGTCTTTTTGTCTCATCTATCTATATATAATATAAGAGATTTCCACCTATATATTGACTCATCACGATATCTCTGGAACCATAAGGCGTAGCGACTTGAAATTTGGTGGGATTATTCCTTTCGCCGAGTAGAGGTCAGCTAAGAACGGATTTTACGAAATTCCACCCACAAGGGGGGTTGCGGGGGTGTTAACAATGGAAAATTTTTAACCTATAGCTGCTATCGACTTCAAATTTGTCGAAGATATTGCAGTATTAACATAGCGGGGCAGCAGTTATTACTTTTGATGCGAAACAGAGTTCGCCGGGTCAGCTATCGACTTCAAATTTGTCGAAGATATTGCAGTATTAACATAGCGGGGCAGCAGTTATTACTTTTGATGCGAAACAGAGTTCGCCGGGTCAGCTAGTTAGATATAAATTAGGGAAGTATTTACAAGTTTTATCGATAATTATTATTGTTAAGTCGTAAGGAAGGAAATATATTACTCACGTTCGTTGAGAACACCTCTCAGTCATGAAGGTTTACAAACAAGGTTTTTATCTTGCGAGTAATGTATTTATTAACTCGTATACGTTCTTTATATATCTTCAAATCTTTTAATATCACAAGATGTTGAATTTCTGGAATTCACTTAAGGAAATTGGTCGTCCCGATAGACAGTGGCTTAGCATAAGGATTTGTGTTAGAAAGGTGCCTGGTTGTAATAGTGTTATAAGATAATTATAAATATCGGTACTTTATGTGTATTATTGTTCACTGAATTTTTGGGACTTGCACCGCCAATGGACAAGTGCAACATCCGAGAGGGTCTGTTACGCTGTTATCATCTATGGAATGGATGAGATAGAGAACAGAGCGAACCTGTCCTAGGTTGGGCCTTCAGATACCACTTTAACCACGACTCTTGAACTTGATACGCGGCATAAGCAAATTTACGTCCTTTTCTGAAAGGGATATATCACCGGTGGGCTCGGACCATTCTTGCATCGAACTGCGTCGCTTTCCTATTTATTCAACCACACTAATTACTAATATTCAATTTTGTAGCACGCTACCTACACCGTTGTATATTAAGGACGTGAAGGTATAGAAAACATTTTCACAATCAAATGTGCCATAATTGTGCAATTTGTGTGACATTAAAGACACGTCTCTAATGAGCATTTAAAATTCCACTCACATTTATATATCTCTATATTCTCTTTACAAATATTCCCACTATATTGATTCTACACTAGCTGTTTCCAGCGACTATGTTTGCATTGTAAATACTTAGTTATTGTATCTGCGCTCCATATGACCCACTTCCTATCATAGAAATCGCCAACCAAAATCTATTTATCTAGAATTTTTTAAAACTCCTAATATATAGAAAAAATACTTTACTTAACATAACATGAGAAAACTTCACACCCTATTATACCCGAAGGTGAAGGCAATGGCTGTTAAACTTCGACTCGTCAAATCGTAAGGACCCAAATGGAATTGGTATATTTGGACCATGAGAAGAGGACAACCAAACCTAAGAAAATACTTTAAATTTTAAACTGTTTTTTATTTATTTCTACAGGTGTAAAAGCCTTATATATTATGAAATATTTAAAAACAGAGTTATGAGAAAATCTAGTCATATTAGTAAAACTTAGTAAAATTTTAAAAATACCCAAATATGTTTAAATTACAAGCAGACACATTTTATTGAACTATCTATATTATTTTTTTATACGTACTTATCGTTTGAAATCGCAATAATCTTTATGTTTTATGTACAAATGCAATCGTAAAAATGCTGACAAAGGATTATTTAATTTAAATAATGCTTTAACAAGTCCATGTTTAAAATTTAAAACAAGGCTTGTTCCCTTTTTATGAGCGCTTTCTGGAAACCAACGACACAGATAATAGAATATTAAAGAAACGTATAGGCAGAAATGTTCAAAGAATTT
Source organism: Euproctis similis (assembly GCA_905147225.2). Lineage (NCBI taxonomy): Eukaryota > Metazoa > Arthropoda > Insecta > Lepidoptera > Erebidae > Euproctis > Euproctis similis. The sequence continues at coordinate 24,242,778 of LR990106.1, forward strand.
TTACGAAGATTTCTTAAAAAGAATTTAAAAAGACAGGCGCGAAGGTTTTATGTTATGAATAAGTGATATAGCCACAAAGTTCGTTGCATGAATGGGCCGGCTTGATCGGTGAAATACCACAATATCTTAGAATATCGACGTAAAGTGCCTCATGCTTGATTTATCTCTATTAGAGAGGTAATGTGGAACGAATGGTCCCTATTTATGGGAAAGATTTTTTGCCAGCTGATGACGCCCTCCTTTGAGAAGACTCTCTGTTAAATACTAAACTTGACGTACGTACATAATTATCAAATTCTGGCGCTACCAGTGGCAGAAAAGAACTAAGACCTCAGTTTATTATTGTGTACTATGGAAAATCCTAGACCGTACGGACTCCCTTTTTAACGCCAGGTTAAGCTTTATGCACACCTGGGGACGGCAGAGGGTAGTGTGGGACTCCTGAAGGAGTAAACTGCAATCCGATCCCAGTGCTGCCCACTGAAACCTCGCGGCGGCCTTCCTCCGGCGTTAGTGTAGTCCAGGACAGTGCTTAAGCGGGACCAGCTCTCTCCCAATCCCGATGGGCGGCCTCCTTCTGAAGCATCACATCTTTGCAGAAGGAGACCACAGCCCTCCACTTCTTCTCGCGAAACTCGCGCACGGACTCCTATGTTTCTAAACTTTGTGATTCAAATGTCTCACATCAAACAATTTTCTAATCTATGTACCCACACTGACGGTCATACATTTGCTAAGTTAGTGGCGTCTGTCAAATTGTGTTTCTCGAAAGCGTCTCATGAATCGCCAACTGTTTGTTTTGTTTTGTAAAACGTCTTTTGTACTTTATATGTGCAACCACAGTGTAGCACACCTGCTCGACTTGCAATAGAGATGTTTATTATTTTTTCTTTTTTTCAAGTGGGTAAGTGGTGCAATGGTTTCTATTTTTATGACTGGCAGGCGCCAGCTCGAATGGTAATAAGAGTATTGTTTTTTAATTGTCGCGCAGTTTCTACCCGTGAAGTTATGAAAAAACAGTGGTAGAGTTTTGCAATTTTGCATGAAAGGATCAGCTCAATCCTGATTTAACATGACCTCTCAGAATATCGACGTAAAGTGACTTGTGCAGCGTCTAGTTCTGTGAGAAAGGTATGAAGGTACCATCAGGTGATCCGCTTGCTCGTGTATATATATTATATACATATATTATATTTCTATCCCATAAAATTCAATCCTATTTGAGTTTGTCCTGATTTACTTATAATTATCGTATTAATTTCAATTCCAACCGGATCTCAAAATCTTCACGAAAGATTGAGCATAGTATATGTGAGCCGAATAAGGCTTCACCGCACAGAAAGCTGCACATTCAATGTTAATGTCCCTGAAAGTACAGTGACGTTATTACCTCCCTGTATGGTCACTAACGTTTTATGTGGAACCTAAATTGGTCACATAAAAGGACATTGAAGGCTTTTACCGGATACACGCGAACCTTAAACGGGAAATTCTTTTGCAATAACCTTTTTGTTATGGTATATGTACATGGATTTAAAAATTATTCAAATATGTTTTAGTAATAAAATAACATAAATTCACGCCATTGTTACTTCAATGTGTAGGCAGCGGCTATTAAGCCTCGTCTCGCCGTTTACGTCTAAAATGGAATAGGTGGCGAACCTATTGCCATACCGGGCACAAAGTTTTCAGTCATCGATATTTATCACACATAACTTTCTGAAAACAATTTCGAATAGTCATTAGTGTGAGCCAGTATCAGGATTCGAACCACGACCTCTGGATTCAGAAACCGTGTGCTCGACCACTAGACCACCGAGACTCAATAATAATATTGTAATAAATTCGCGTAATTATAAAACTGAAATTTAAATAACTTCTCTGCTTCTTTAATTACAAGCGTGATGCTTTAATATGTTCCACAATAAACAGGATTTTAAAAATGAATTTGTGAATTCGGCGTGTGGTGGGTGTTCGGTTTCCAGCCATTAAAGTAATTGTCTGACAAACCAGCTGTTGTTCTTGGCTCAGTTTGCATGGAACTCAGCAACCACCACACAAGACTAATCAAATTTAACAGGTTTGCTGACATTATTACTGCTCAGGTCCCTTCAGCGCAGCGCTTACATAATAGCAGAAACCCTGGAGTAAGCTTTACTCAGCAAACGAGCTATCTGATGCTATTTCTTAATTGAATCAATTAAATTTGCCTGTTTTAAATGTCGGGGCAGACAGTTAAGTTGTTTTTTCACAACCGATTAGTAAATTCAGTCCAATTCACATTTGTATTATTTTTTATAAAATAACAAATTAAATTTCTCTAATATAGTCTCGGTGGTCCAGTGGTCGAGCACACGGCTTCTGAATCCAGAGGTCGCGGGTTCGAATCCTGGCACACACCAATGACTTTTCGAAATTAAATTTAAAATAATAATAATTAGATAATATTAATAATTATAATATTATTAAATTATAAGTAATAATTTAATTGCCAGTGCCTACACCTTCGGGTAGTAAAAGGCGTAAAGTTAAATGTTTATGTAGAGTTAAATTTCTATATAAAAAATATTTCAATGCTATTATTATCATGAGATCAGGTCAGGAAAATCTAGATCCAAGTTAGAATGAATCAAGGAATTTGATTTAATTAGTTAACATTGAGAAGGCTGTAGTGACTTCAACTTACTTGTGTAGTCATATTAATGCAGCATATGAGCATGCCCCCGCAGAACGACGCGGCAGATAGCATGTGGACCCCAGTGGACAGAGCTGTGGCCAACCACGCCAAGGTGTATGGCAGAGCTGTTGCTATCAGCACGTTGCGCCGCCCAAGACGCATCGCAAACCCGCCCAGAATACCGCCAATGAAAGCTCCTATGGACAAAAAGAACACGGTTTAAGTAAAATTTATACCAGAAAAAAACCAAGATATACGTCTTTATAACAGCAAAAGAAGCTAAATAAGCTAAAAAAATTTTAGATTTTTTGCTAGTCTATTTGTTTGTATTTATATATAAAATAATAAATATATAAAACATACTTTGTGTAAAAAATAAATTTGTATTATTTGTAAAAAAATATCATACAAATACAATAAGCTCATACCCGGCACCCGGCACGTATTCTATGTATTCAACGTATCGAATCACATGTATTTACCGATGAATATTACGTTTTGTCAAAGGTCGTATGTGTTTGCCCTTTTTCCCGGAAACAATATATTATATTCGTTTAAAAAAATACCGGAATGTCACATTGCCTCCGATGGTTTCTTCAGAATTCATTGTGTGCGTGTTTATTTTGCTTCAAACAAATCTTTTCATACGGTTCAATAACGATCAGGACTTTCCTTACTTTGTAGACATTACAATATTATATTGTAAGTTTGTAAGGAAGGAAGTTGGATAGAAAGAGAGTGGCGGTGTAAAAGTAAAGAAGTGCTCCGATGGTTCGGACATGTAGGTAGAATGAATGAAGAAGATGATCGACTAAGCAGATGGATATAGGAGTCGAAGCCGGCCACGATTCGCTTTCCACTGTCGAATAGAACGCGTCCATAAAGAAGGTAATATCAGGAGCCCTAAAAATTGACGAGCGTATATGTTAAGAGTCAAGAAAGTAAAAGAAAGAAGGAGCCGTGTATGAATGATGCTTTATGCCTGAACTTGGCTGAACTCGGACTCTGTGTGAAGTGTTGTGCATGTATATATTTCCTCACTATAAAGCCAAACTTCGGGAGAGAATCGGATCACGCAAGGTAAATACAAAGTTTTGTGGAGCCTGTAAAGATTGAGAATCTTTCCAGTATTCCACTAAGTTTTCCATAACTTCAGATACCCAGTTCAGCCTATCGTGTTGTGGAATAAATAAATTACGATAGATATTTACTATGTCAATGTCCATTCTCAAGAATAATTCAGTAGTGATTTTAATCGTTTATTATTAAACTATTTCCCAGAATTTTCCAACGTGCGTAAGTAAATATTATTTCTACCGAAACCAGATCGAGATATGCCAAAAGTTCACGCATTTAGAATCACTACTCAACTACTTGAACGTGCCCTTTCTTCACCTTAGTAAATCCCTTGACTTGCAGATTGATACATATCAATTGCTTTAACCATTTACACTGTAGACATATTGAAGTAAAACTATTAGTTAACGTTTGATTAATTTAAAAATAAATAAATAGAATATTGCAGTTCGGTTTGCATATTCACGCACGTAATATGATAAAGTGGAGGCGGCGAAAATTTTATCTGGACATGCTGAATGACATGATGATTTGAATTAACCATGGATTATTAGATAAAAGGTTTTTCTTACACATATACACAACTTTACGCCAAATAAGCACAGAGAACGGAGCGCCATAAGGCACGATTCTTTCACCCCTCACTAGCTTTTTTGGCTTTCAGAACTCACCTTCATCTAGAACTCGTTCTATTCGGTCATGCAAGGTGTGTCGTGGCCGCCCTTAACTCCCACAATGATTCACTTTTTGTATTATATATCTGCTTAATCAATATTTTCTTAAATTTTAATTAAAAGTTTATTCATCTTCAATCAGTTCAACACTTCCGTTTAACATCACGAAGTCAAGCGATGTCTGCTTTTGTACATTTGTATACAATCCTCGTGTGTATATACATCTTTTTTTTGTTGTACACAGACGTACAGACACTGACGTACCGATTTTATTCTTGTAAATCTTTTAATAAAAACAAACATTCAAATTATCTGTTGTAAACTGTCGGAGTGAAATGAGTTTTAAAATTTGATTCTGAAATTCAGTTTACGATAACAAAAACTTTGGGAGCACCATTGAAGTAGTGGAGAATAGAACCAGTTTCTGAGATGAGGCCGGTGTGTTCTGTAAGTCCTGTTCAAGTACAATAGTTTATGTCATGTTTATTATTCGTTTCATATTTTTAAGTGAAAGAAGTGAGTGCGCTATATTTGAATGTGTACTATTTGTGGCTTATTTTTCTTTCTGCCTACACCCAAAGAGAGTTAAAGTATTATTATGTATTGGAGGTGTCTCCTGGTGTGATTAATGCTAAGAATGGCATACACATTCCTTAAAATAAAATATTGCATTAAAACTTCAGATACTCTAGAAATTGATATATTATCTGTGTGATTTGAAGACGCTTTATAAAAGATGAATTCATCGAAATTGAAGCTAAGATAAACGAAACGTCTTCAAAGAAAATAGTATTTATTTTCATCATCCTTGAGATATTACTGCAAAAATAATGCGACTATAAAATAGTATAAAAAATGGGTCACTGAAAATCGTGACTAGGTTTTTATTGTCCCATTTTTATACTAGTTAATACGATACATGGTTCTTAATAAGATACAACCTTGAGATACTTAAGAAATATGCAGCCATGTTTTACAAATCTTAAAAAAATAAAATTGTACTAATTTAACATACATATTTTCAGGCCCAATTAATTTCTGATAATAATGAAATGTTGTTCAGTGTTTATTAATGTACCTATCAACTATAATAAGCAGTTCCTTCCCTAGATATTATCTATGCAATGCATTCCAGTCATACTAAGAATATATAGCTTTCGTCTGTCTGTTCGTATATAGTTTATTTTTGTCTGCAGATCGCATTGCAGGATTCCTGTCGTGAAGCAGAAAAGCCAGACAGAAATGATGCCAGATAAGAATAAAACAGTATCTGTACCATATTAAAACAAAAGCGATATGTACCGACTAAAATATTAAAAAAGTAATAAGCAATAACTAATTTATGTTTGTTTGATAATTTCGAGTATTAATGTAATTTAAATGTCTTATATTCGATCAAAATTCATCAAGCCGTTTTAAATTCATTCATTCATTAATTTATGGCAGGCGATTAAAAACATGACTATGTATTATTAAATTATTTGAAGCCAAATCTATATCTATAGCTATAAAAAAATTTGAGTGCATGTTTGTAATACTCGTCTTTTACTGCATACATATGAATATAATATGCAGGATACATATACGAAAAGTGTTCCGGCTAATCTTTGAAATGGCTGGACTGATTTTAACCGAACGTTTGTTTGCAGTTAGCTTATGTAATATTCAGTAAGTTAAGGTATAATTTTTAAAAAGCTTATTTAATGCTTTTGAAGCGAAACAAAGTTCGCCGTGTTAACTAATATTGGCTATTAGCTATAAAACAATTGATAGGAATATATCATATAGGTTAAAACAAGTAGGAACATCTGTATTGTGCTGTTCGGCGGTTATTAATGTTGGCACCGTTAATATTTACGTGCTTACATATTGGCGAGACATAAAACACACTGTTTTTGGACTAATTTATCAGTTTCACACCGAAATAATCGCACAATGATATACTGAATTTTATATGATTAATTGCAAAAATAATGACTTCAAATTATTTATTATTTGTTTCATATTTTTAAGTGAAAGAAGTGAGTGCGCTATATTTGAATGTGTACTATTTGTGGCTTATTTTTCTTTTTGCCTACACCGAAAGAGAGTGAAAGTATCTTTATGTGTTGGAGGTGTCTCCAGGTGTGATTAATGCTAAGAATGGCATACACATTCCTTAAAATAAAATATTGCATTAAAACTTCAGATACTCTAGAAATTGATATATTATCTGTGTGATTTGAAGCCGCTTTATAAAAGATGAATTCATTTAAATTGAAGCTAAGATAAACGAAACGTCTTCAAAGAAAATAGTATTTATTTTCATCATCCTTGAGATATTATTGCAAAAATAATGCGCATTTAAAATAGTATAAAAAATGGGTCACTGAAAATCGTGACTAGGTTTTTAATGTCCCATTTTTATACTAGTTAATACGATACATGGTTCTTAATAAGATACAACCTTGAGATACTTAAGAAATATGCAGCCATGTTTTACAAATCTTAAAAAAATAAAATTGTACTAATTTAACATACATATTTTCAGACCCAATTAATTTCTGATAATAATGAAATACACTTTTGTATTTAAAAAAAAATATCTATACTGTTCTTCCAGGGGCTGAGCACCCCGCTTCTGAATCAAGATCTGTCGTGATCGAATCCTAGCTGTACCTATTCCGTTTGAATTGCCTTACAACTTTTGATAGAAAAAGGTATGAAACTAGTATAATCGAATGTTTATAAATTAATAACATAACTTCACACCTTTTGTTACCCGGAGGTGTAGGCAGCGGCTGTTAAGCCTCGTCTCGCCGTTATGTTTACGTCCCAAATGGAAAAGGTGGCGAACCTGTTGCCATACCGGGCACAAAGTTTTTCAGTCATCGATATTAATCACACATAACTTCCGAAAACAATTTCGAAAAGTCATTGGTGTGAGCCAGTGTCAGGATTCGAACCCGGACCTCTGGATCAGAAGCCGTGTGCTCTACCACTGGACCACCGAGACAGACAATATAAATAATAGAAATATTATGAATAAATAATATATAATAGAAATATTAATTTTAAAGTCTGTCTTTTACTGAGCTTCTGAAATAAAATAAATATATTTGATAGTTACAATTTAAATTTGTTATTGAAATTAAACAATAAACCGGTGTACATAAATTGTATGGCGACCACTTTCTATCCCAATGGACACTGGTCTCGAGTCACATTAAAACCGCATTTCTATTGGTTGCTATCCCTGTAGTCGTATTGTATGAGAACTATTGGTCTATAACTTTAACAACTTTATTATATTCGAGATTGACATATTGTTGTTGTTGAATTGAACGTGGGAAAACTTGTAAAAACCTGATTAATATACTTTATATAACAAAATATAGGTACTTTTCTACGAGGACTAAACTTTAATTGTAACTTCACGCCTTTAACAACACGCCTGAAGGTATAGGCAACAGTAATTATGTCATTAAGTATCGGAGTAGTTAAATATGTAGTCCCAAAAACGATCATGAATCGGACAGTAAGCTAATAAAAGTTTAATTGGTCATTGATATTAAGCACAACCTTGTTTTGAATGTTGGTTGAATGGTGGAAAATGTATAATCTCTTAAACTCATTACTAACATTTTTAGTTGATGTTTAATGTAGTTTACAATGTAGCCAAAACAGACTGCTATCGGTTCAGCCGTTTCGAAAGTGAAACAAACCAAGCACTACAAAAATATCGATATCTAATAATATATTTCGATGAATTTATTTGCACCTGATATGATGTAGTGGATGATAGTATTATTTTCCACTGTTGCGACACACACATTAATCCCAGGTCTCTTAAAATGAATGAATTAATATCTATATTCATGTATTGAAAACTTTCAAAAAAGGTTATTTTATTTGTAATTCTTGCTCGGCTGAAATGCCGATGTCATTTGGCGCATATAAATTACGTGTTTATTTTTTCAGTTCTGTCTGTTTTCAGTCTGGTCTCTGCGCACTCCTCTTGTCTCTTTGGATATTTATTGAGATCATGATACATACTCCATTACAGTACGGTTGTCTTATGGTGGTCTTAAGGAAGATTTACAATGTGTAAATGCGTTGAAGTAAATCAATCAACAAATCAGCGACTCCCTAAAAAGTAATGTATTTTTAACTTCATAAGTATTGCTGTATTATTATTCCAGTTACAAACAATCTTAATAGAATTATACATTCTTTGTATGAACTATAGTTTTAACTTCTGGTTAATATTTAACCGATTTTAGCTCTGAAGGAAACTGTTTCCTCGTGACAGATATATTTATAAATTTTACAAAATTTTCCCGGGAACAAGTGTTACACATGATTTTAAGCAGTCGGGTAAATTATACTTTTGAATATTTCAATAATTATTATCTCTTCCTGTATAAATATATATTTATGTAACAATTGTACTGTCATTTTGTTTATTCATATCACCACCACACTTCCGAGTCTATTTGACCAACTTACTATATTCTATACGAGAGTAAATACAATAAAATATATATATTAAAATATTATGAATTAATTATGAATTTATAAAATACATCTTGTATTCCTTTACGATCGTTTTAAGAGCAATTACCGATTTGATGGCTTCATTGATTATACATAAAGACCGGTATGAAAGTGTGCGATCACATTACACTACATTTATATGACGCCGGTCATTTATTATATGTATTTGTAATTAGCATATTTTGATTATGACAAATTGAGACTAGGTTACACTGTTTTTAAACTATTTGTTTTTTACTTAAAAAAATATATCTTTAAAGAGACTTGTGAACATAATTCCCAATTAAAATTCTTAACGTACTTTCAATAAATATTGTGTCAGTTGTCTCGGTCGTCCAGTGGTCGAACGCACCACTTCTGTATCAAGATGTCGTTGTATCAATACCGGGCGAAACACCAATGAGTTATCTTTTTCTTTTCGGAAGAAATGTGAGATAAATATAGATGATTGACAACATTGTGCCCGGTGTACTGCAATAGATTCTGCCATCTATTCTATTTGGGACGTATAAATTCGGAGAGTTGAACCTTACCACTCTTTTTCTACCCGAAGTTTAGAAAGTTATTAAAAAAACTTACCCATTATTTGCTACCTCAACATACATACATAACTTCACGCCAAGTCCCTTGCGGGGTAGGCAGAGAGAACGGAGCGCTATAGGGCACGATTCTTACACATCTCACTCGCTTCGTTGACTTTCATAACTCATTTCATGCACGCGCGTCGATTTTTGAGGCTCCTAACATCACCTTCCTCCAGGACACGTTCTATTTGCTCATGGAATGTGTGTCTAGGCCGTCCTCGACTCCTACATCCATCCGCTTTTGCGTTGTATATCTGCTTAGTCAATCTTGCATCATCCATCCTTTCTACATGTCCGAACCATCGGAGCATGCCCTTTCTTACTATTACTACACCGACACTGTCTTTCAATCCGACTTCCTTCCTTATAACCTTGTTATCCACGCGGTAAGCGAGGGTCACTCTGCAGATTTTGCGCAATGCCCTCATTTCGACAGCGTTTATCCTACTTTCATGCACACTCTGCCATACCCAGCTCTCACTTCCATAAGTTAGCGTTGGGATCAGTATTGCATTGTGAATTGCTAGCTGGGCTTTTCCGCTAATATCTTTTGCGCCCAGGAATCCGCTCAACGCCTCCCTGCTACCTTAAACTTCTATATAACCTTTATTTTCTAGCAAACAGCAGCGAATGTTTATCAAATGGTATCAAACCAAAGCGGTTAAATAAACCACTTCTAGAGACGGTACTGTGGAAAATATATAGTTACAGAATAGTGTACACCCGACCTTACACATCAAACAGCTTCAGGGCGAATAATTTGATTCAATTATGGATAATAAATTACAATTTACCTGTAATTTTTTTATAGTGTTTCAAGATAATCAATGGTAATTTCATTTCGGTCAGTAGTTTTATTTGTCATCTAATTATATAGTAATCAATCACGAAATGAGTTATTATAAATGAATTCTCTCACTTTTGTGTGACTATTTAAGTGGTAAAGTGGTATCTGAATGTCACAAATGACATATAATTGTATATTATAAATCATGCTGCTGACCCCGTTGTGATCCAATTTTAGATGGACTAGAAAAACTCGCAATCGTAAATCAACCTACAAATTCTTCTCAAAAGACTCTCCTTTATTATATTTCAAATAAACTTGCATGAGTTAATTGAATTTTGTATATCTTCATGGATTTTTCTACTCGAAAGAGTAGGTAGTTTAGTAACAGGAATGTCAAGCCTTGAATCGGCGAATTCGAAGTAGACATTAGCGTGAGCCTGGATTATTGATAACTGAGCATATTTTGCCCGAAGTGAAGCCTTAGGGCCGTTCACTTGGGACCAATAACTTTGTACTACGAAACCCCTTCAAGTGACTCTCTTATCATCTTGATGCATAGAAAATTATTGTAATAGCTCTGATTTATAAATTCCACTTACTCTTTTCATTGGTGGAATGCGGTCATTTCCAATTGCATCTCGTTCAGACGTAACAGTAGCCGCAACGGTTTACAAAATATTAAACACAATTTCCAATGTTTACGAAAAGAAAATAATTATTATTTTATTGAGGCAAAGTCTAATACATCTGCAATGTTTCAATTTACATATAATATTATTGTTTTATATAAAACTCAAGGTACGAAGCGAAGCGAATGTTCTGATGTTTTTTTGCCGAGATTGTTGCTGAACTGGTTGCGAGAATTGGTTCATTATTCGGAGTACAGCCGGCACTAATCCTAGGAATGCTTTTGACATAATTGGTTCGTTTGTTACGCTATCACGCCTGAATTGCTATACCGATCATTATATTATACATACATACATACATACATAACTTCACGCCAAATCCCTTGCGGGGTAGGCAGAGAGAACAGAGCGCCATAGGGCACGATTCTTACACGCCTCACTCGCTTCGTTGACTTTCATAACTCTTTTCATGCACGCGCGTCGGTTTTTGAGGCTCTTAACATCACCTTCCTCCAGATCACGTTCTATTTGGTTATATTATTATATTATATTGTATAAAATTTGTGGTATATATTTATTACAGCTTTAAGACCTGGTAGTCTCTAACAGCAACATTTACTGTTGTATTTAAAATATTCCTTAAAAACAAATTAGGTAATTGTACAAGTTCAAAAATGTATTTCTGTATTTTCTTTTGAAAGTTCACCTAATTCAGTGTAAATAACAATGATATTCCTTGATCTATCGATTTTCTGGTTCCGTGTAGTAGCTTCCCAAAATATTTTTGCTGATTGCACCAGAAACAAGGTTTATTTTATTTTATTTAAATTTAAATTTCATATTAAAGTCAACCATTGACAAATCCTTCTTAAAAGCTCATTACTTTATAGATATTTTATAGAGTGAACATATCAAACCAGAAATTTTCAATCAACTAGAAATAAACGTCTAATACCAAAGGCCATTACTTACAATCTGTCCAATACTTGTTCGTAAATCGATAAAATTAACAAACACAGCCACAGGCTTCTACTAAGTAGCTTTTAAGTTTATGTTGTTTTACAAAATATATAATTTTTTATCGTATTTCGTGAGCATAATATGAGATTAAATTGCGGGTTTCTTGCTGTTATTATAGGCACAATTCGTCAGTTATCTTTAATGATCTACACATAACTTCCGAAAAGTCGAAAGCTTCGGATATGAACATAAATTTCGCGCATATTTCAGTATATATTTATAAATAGGTTTGACAGATTAAATCGTCGTAAAAAAGTCCAAATTATCATAATTGTAATTATCTCAACTACTATTTTTTATACAGTGCCATCTAGTTTCAAGATGAGCAACTAAAGCTTATTTGTAGAAACCAAACAACCAACATATGCTTTCGTCAATAATTACTATAAGTATAGAGAAAAATATACACTAAATATTTGTGTTGCAGCATCGGTCCTACCAACCTTTGCCTGTATAGTTGCCACATAGAGAAGAGATTAAGCCCAAAAAGTGTTTTTTATATGAATACTAGCTGACACAACAAACTTTGTCTTACCAATAAAAATAAAGTTTTGAATAAACAAATAAAAATTAAGTTTTGATCGTAGAAATGTGAAAATTTAGGTTTGCATGTCTTTTTATATAGTGTATCATAAATATATACATGTTAAAAATAGGGGTGGACTGCAATTAATATTTAAGGGAATGAAAAATAAATGCCGTCCGATTCTCAGACCTACCCGATATGCCTACAAAATTTCATGAGAATTAGTCAAGTCCTTTCGGGGGAGATGTGATCAATTAAGAATAAAGTCGTTGAGGTTCTCAGGACTGCCAAAAAGAAAACTAGAATACCTTGATCATATTATATGGCGTGGATCGAAATACGATCTATTACAGCTTATTTTCCAATGTAAGATACTAGCTAAAAGAAGTCCTGGAAGAAGACGAACATCATGGCTAAAATATCTACGCCAGTGGTATAATAAAAGTACGCGTTCTCTATTTAGAGTGGCTGGGTCGAAGGTTCAGATCGGAAATATGATTGCCAACCTTCGTTAGAAGATGGCACCCGAAGAAGAAGAATAGAGTACATATGTACTACGAGTACATAAGTACCTATATACAAGTGGACTTGCACGTAATTGGACAGGATGTGCCCGGCCGAACACTAAGATTACACACCATGGAATTAATAATATAATTGATTAGTTTTGCTGATAACCCAATATATTGAACTTATTTGACGATAACAAATTATTATGTTATTTTTAAAGTCATAATATTCACATATAATAAAAGCATGTTTTTTGCCAACATAGTGTAGAACTCCGACTTCGGATTGACAGGTCTCGCGTTAGATTCCTGATAGTTTAATTAATGTGGAATAATGTAACTCATAACGACTTCGAGAATGGAAGGTTCTGCGTTCGAACCGTAACTAGAGTTGCTGGCTTTTGTGATATTCCCAAAATACAAATGGACCAAACCTACAAGTGGATTATTTTTTAATAATTTTTATATACTAATTTTATTGATCCGTTGATTACTGTTACATATTTCTTCCGCGAATGGTGTAATAATACTACGGCTATGTTCAAAATAAAGTGTAAAATTGTTAACATAATAATTTTATATAACTAACGACTTCTAATAAGCAGATAAAACGCAATTCATGTTGACCAGGTGCTTAGTAATTTGTACAAATTGCTCATTATCGATGAAACTGGACTGTAGTAAAATAATTAATACTTATTGACACTCCTTTTATGGTTAAACTAGTTCTTGCACGCAGCTCCACTCGCTCAGCCTTTCTAATCACGATGGCTATTAGCACAGACATCAGATTTAAATGTAACAGAGTATTTTAATCGCATCAAAAAGAGTTTAATTAAAACGACGTTAATCACACGAAAAATAATTTTGATATCTGAAGCCAGAGATTTTTCCGAAAATATGGCTTTAAGTGCCTCTGTTTGGATGAAATTTTGGTATAAGAGATGGTCCCAAAAAAGACTCCAGAATGTATGGAATACGTTTTCAAAATTCCTGATGTAAATCACTAGTAAGCTGCAGGTGATAATAAACACCTAGAAGATTCTCCAGGCCAGGTTCATCACATCTAACGTGTACATCAACAACCTAACGCTACAAAATAACACCGTAGACAAAATCCCAAAAGCCACTAATACAGACTTCGCGCAAATATTATCGTTTCCCATAGATTAAAGCTGAATTGTTTATTTTTTAATTTGCTAACCTGTGCTCGAGGCTTTTGTCTTTTGAAATCGTGTGTACAATGTCAGTATTAAAAGTCAATATCTTGTTAATGCGTCATACCTTTTGTGGAGAAATAGGATTTTAAGTCAAATAGCCTTGGGCCACAAATGTCTCTGATAGCTGTGTAAATGAGTTAGGTCGACATTGTGACATGTACTTAGATTAGCATTTAGAGTTCCTTAGGTCGAAATTGAGACATGAGACCGATACTATCGTTGAAGTTTCTTGGACATATATGGATTTATCACTTTACTAGACTGATTCATCTGTGTGTAGGATGAAGAGAACCTGCTCTGAATGAAAATAGTTGGTTAATTTGAATATTTATTCAGAGATAAAAGGAACAAGAGCAGTTAAATAATATTTATTTCATTCGCTCATTACTTTTCTAATCTCTGATGAAAATGGATGTTTACAGCTCGTCTAGTAGTCATAATACTAAAATATTTTACTCCGCGAATTCAAGAAAACACTACAAACACCTCAAAATGTGTTTTTTTACTTGCTTAGAAGCTAGTGGTTGTACCCTAATTCCCGTCCTCTTACCAGCCTTCATTCAGACGGTATACCGATAGAAACCTCTGGGGTAATCCTGGGCCTTCGGACTACTCTCTAAAACTAACAACATCTAAGGTGTGATTAGAATTTTAACAAAATAAATAACTCACTTCTCAAAAACGTTTATTATTATTATGAAACTTTTTAGAAACCAAAATAGTGTTGTCATTTTAATGCATTTATCGATAATTTTCAAATTGTATCAATAAATGATTTAAGTGTCAGTTCCTGGCACGATAGCAGTACTCACTACTTCATGCTGGACGTGACAAATCGATCAGATCAGAGGCCAACAATTAAGTACTGTAATAATTTTACCGTTAGTTAAGTGGATAAGCTTTGTACGAATTATGGGCGTGTAGGTATATTTTGAATTGATGATGTTGGATAATTTACTTCACTCTATTTCAAAGTCGTACCAAAATCACTTAATTTTCAGTATCTACCAAATATATATTTTAAAAATGTTTAGCTATTTTTTATGATAAATATTATGTAGCTCAGATATTTTTTAATGATAAATACCTATTTTGTTATTTTATTTTAGATGCAATTGATATAAGTACGCATATATGGTATGGTAATATCCCGTGAAATAAATAAGATTATGTGTTTATATAGAATTGTTTACATAGATAAGATTGTTTACTTTACCTGTTGCTGTTTACAAAAATATTTCAGTTTTAACAAATATCTTAATCTATTTATTCATACATTCTACCAATTCCCGTTTTGTGGAACGCCAAAATGTTTTCAGATAACACTAGAAATAACAATAACATAACTTTCCGCCATATCTATTGAGGGGTGGGCAGATAGAGCGGAGTGCCATAAAATACGATGTCCTACACTCCTCCCACACTTTCTTATCATTCATAATTCTTAACGCTCGTCGGTTTTAAAGGCTCCAGACGTCACCTTCTGATAAGGCACGGCTATAAAATTGAAACTGGCAAATTTCAATTTTATACTGGCAAATTGGCGTATTTACTCAATAAAAGAATCACACATTCTTCTATAAAATACTAGCCCAACCAAACAAATGTATTCAACTTTATGTGAATATCTCATATCTCACGAGAAAATTATGAAAGAAAATAATGGAAAAAATATTCTGATTCCCAAGATCTCACATGAACACCTATTATCAACATTCACTGTCTAATAATTATTGACAGTAAATAAAACAATTGTTTCAACATGGCTTAAGGTTTGTATGTATAAATATTATCGAGAAAACCAATAAAAATCCAGACTATCAAAATGTAGTTCAAAATGTGTTCGTAGTTCGTTTAGATTTCAACAAAATCGAGCCATTATCAAAATATACGGTCCAAGTGTAACGTTGAGCGATCGATCGTTACAAACATATAATGTTTTAAAAGTTTGGTAAACTGTGAACTAACTGGCGAAATCTTTAGCTTTTGTTTAGTTTCGGTACTCAATTTATGGATATTTTGTTGGAGAGATTGGGATCGGTAAGATTTAGTGTGTGAGTGGTATGAAATCATCTGTTGGTGTTTTTATTTTTTATTATATTTCCTTAATTCATGTCGCATGCGCATCCGATAGGAGTAATACGCAAGTCATAATCTGAATGTGGAAGGAAAGGAAATGGAAGAAGAGAAGAAGTTTTCAGGAAACATGAATGGATTGTGTAAAAGGCGATTTAATTTGGAAGGATGTTGATAAGGAAGAAGCAATTGATACGGAAGTTTGGAAGAGAAGATAGTCTGTTATACCGATTCTTCTAAATGATGAATAATGCTGATAGCAGAACAGGAAGAGATCTCATGCTTTTCCTATCCTGTATTGGGTTTATGTTAAATTACAACTTTATAATAAGTTTTGATCGATTTTAACGATTATTGGTTTATCGATATTTTTTATATACTATCGATATACAGCCCTACGGTTCGTGTGTTCTGTTAGCAGACTGTACACGGCTGACTTTAAATATTAGCTGCGGACAGCATAATTGTTTGATAAAGTTTGCTGGTTTACTTTGGACATGATTTAATACGCACATTGATTTATGCTTGCAAGTGCAGTGCAGTTGGATATAAGTTACATATGTATTATTACATCAAAGTCTTAGGTACCTTTGAACGTAACATAATTGTCTTATTTTTTATTACGAAATCAATGTTTCCTCGAATGAATTAGTATTTTTTTGTATTATAAAGGTAGCAGGTAGATACCATCAAGCAGACTGTGTATTTGTGTCATTCTAACTTTTGTTTACGTAACGTAACCTCAAGCCATTATCTACCCGAAAATGTAGGCAGCGGCTGTTAAGCCTCGATTGGCCGAATTGTTACGTCTCAAATGCAGATTGCCATATATTGGGCACCAAAGTTGTCAGTCATCGATATTTATTACACATAACTTTCGTAAACAATTCCACGAAATCATTAGTTTGAGCCGGGAATCCATCTCACGACTTCTGGATCAGAAGCGGAAAGCTTGACCACTAGACCACCGAGTGTTATTATTGTGGCTATAAAAGATTTTATTATTTAATGAGCTCTTGACTGTGAAGAAGATCAATCCGGTACTCCGCTCATATCCCCAATATTGCACTCCACTTCGTCACTCCTCGCATAATAAAAAGTGACAAGTGCGTTGCAGTCGTTGACACACTTACTTGACTCAATATGTAATCTGACAGACGGAATTGACAAATATTGAATAATATTACGCCTTCTTTTTTTTCGATGTATTAGTACGATGACATTTTACTTTGAAAATGTTTAAGACGAATGATAAGGCATTAATTTTTAAGCGATCAGAAGGATCACAAGGTAGTATCACAATTGAAAGCTACAAATCTGTCTTTTGGTATATGTGCGGATATAACATTTGAATCAAACTTGATTCACGAAAGAGGTTTGTTCCGTCATATAAAAAAGTGCCGTTTAAAATTTGATGACTGATTTTTTTTCAACTTGTCCAATATTTAGTTACTCTGTCGAATATTCTAGTGTCTGTAAACAATTATCTCTTATGTTTGAGTTTATTATTTCCAGGCGGTATTCATATATAGGTGTTTGTTTGCCAAGTACATTGCCCAAGTAATTGTTTAAGTGGTGTGCTAACAGGGAAACGTGGGATTGCTTAGTTAAAATAACATGGGCATGCAAGTTTTAGCGAATGAGCTTTATTACTGGAATATACTATTTCAATATAGTATTTCGTTGTTAGTTAACTTTTGTAACATATTTATATGTTTTCTAGCATAACGTTCATAACCATTTTTATGATTTTTTTGACATACACATAATTGTTTCCACCTATATTAAATTTCTTTAATTTTACAAAAAGGAGAGATTTTTTTCTAACCGAAAGTGTAAGCAGCAGCTATTTAACTTCGACTTGCTGATTTAATGTTTATGTCCCAATCACGCCTTTGTTACACGAAGGTGTAGGCAGCGGCTGTTAAGCCCCGTCTCGCCGTTATGTCTACGTCCCAAATGGAATACATGGCAAAACCTATTGCCACATCGGGCACAAAATTTTCGGTCTTCGATATCATTCACACATAATTTCCGAAAACTATCTCGAAAAGTCATTGATGTCAGCCAGGATTCGAACCCGCGACTTTTGGATCCAGAAGCGGAGTGCTCGATATCTGAAACCCCGAGACTGTTTCCTCCTTTATGATATATTTTTTAAAACGTAGAGGCTTTTACAACTTCATTTACATAAATAAACTATGTGCACACGTGAAACTATTTAAGAAAAAAAAATCGTTTAGCGAATAGTGTGTACTGGCGTCAAAATTCTTATTTGTTATTTTAGTAAACTATTAATTACTTTAAGCATAATTAGTATTACAATTAGAGGTAACTAAGTGTCTTGAAGCACGTACACATATTATGCATTTAGTGTACGCAATAGGTGCATGCGACTGATAATATTGAGTCCTGTATCTTGACGTCGCCTCATCACAGGCACCACTGAGCGGGACCTTGAGTCGCCCTCTCCTCACGCGACATGCCAATCTCATATCACTCTTATTCGCGACGGCTATTCGATGCAATCATGTATTATGTATTAGTTAATTATGCTATCTGTAACATCACGCCTTTAACATTTGAAGGAAAGCTACTGTTATGCCAAGACATGTCGGAATAATTTTCTAGTCTCCAAATACATGGCGATACCTATTCTACATCGCGCATTGTCACAAGAAGTATTTTTTGTGAGCCAGTGACCATTCGTACAGAAGTTTGCAAGCTAAACCTTTGCACTAGACTTCTTTATATTTGTCATTATGCCTGTTAAGAACAATACTAAATACAACAATAATAAAGAAAATTACTAGTAGAACTATTTAAGGATTTTAAGATTATAAGGTTTTAATTTTATAAGGGTCTAAGAAAAATAAGTAAAGAATATCGCTGACTGACAACTTTTTACCAAGTATGGTAATAAGTACGCCACCTATTCCATTTGGGAAGTAAACATAACGGCAAATCGAGGCTTAACACTGCCTTTGGGTCTACCTTTGGTTATAAGAATAAGTTATATAAGTAACTTCACAATCCATTGTGGGTGAGCAGAACTGAGTCCATAAGACTCTGCAATATGACAGACTATATCAAGACATTCCTGGAAGGTGAGGCACAACCATTTCAAATTTGTGCGCCGCTTTTCATATAACTACAAACTAGGGAGGTATGAGGACAAAAGAGAAAAGAGAGAGTATTAATAATCCATGGAGAGATAAATACGTCAATATATAGGACAAGCTTAAAGTTTCGGTGAAGGCTTGAAATAGACTCATTAAGCCATTATCAGCTCAATTATAGCATAACGTAGGCGACACGGACCCGTCGACGGACTCTGATACATCTCTATTACGTGAATCAGATAAGGTCCTATCCTTTCATTGGAAACCGTTAAGTGCTCTTCTAACTGTGGCAATTTAAAAACACTTACGATAAATATACAGATACCATCCTAATAAATAAATTTGTTTAATCATTAACCATTCTTATAACCATCTCTCTATTTTGTTTATTGTTTATTTATTTTCGATAAATCTGTTGTTTTAGAGCTTTAATATTTGTCACTTATGCTGAGGTCAGCATAAGTGACAAATATCAACGAATATAACATTATTTGCGATGTGATTTGTTTGTTATTCATTTTTAAAAGAACCGTATTTTGTCACATGTTTTTCTGCTTACAACGCAATGTTGGCGTGATTTTATGAACCTAAATTTTGTATAAATCATATAAGATAATGTTTATTTTTTTAATAGGACATTTATTTATGTTTAACATCTTACCTACTTTCCTTATAAAGATATGATATAAAAATACCAAAATAAAATTATAAGTCCATTAGTATGTCATGTCGGGGCATAATCAGGTTCTGTTAATCCGATTATAGAATATTGTTATGGTTAATTTGCTACCCAAGGCAGCCACTGATGAACATCAGAAAATCAACGAAAACTTATTATTTGCAGGTGTTAGTTTAGTGACTTACCTAATAAACTTAAGCTCGCTATCCAGCTGGCCTGCTGATCGCTGACGCTGAAAGCTCCTTCATGCTGTTTGGACTCTTGCATAGAAGCAATCGCTGGGGACATGTAGCCTTTACTCAGACCAGCCGCAAATGGGCCGAGGGAGACCGCTAAAGCTGCCAGGATCTGTGAAGATATTACAATAAATACATTTACTAAAGGCCTCAAAATAAAATATTCTTTTTTCAAAATCACAGTTTTAAGTTTAAAAAAAAAACCCAATTTTTAATTTGAATATTTTAAACACTATTTTCATTATTTTAACTATTTTCAATAGTACCTACGTTAAAACCATTCCAAGGATCGTAATACCTATGTCGTTCTAAGTACAATTTACAAAGACATAGGATACGTAGGCTGTACAGAGAACACGCACGCTGGCATCGATCAATGTTACGAACACCATCTGTAAATGGTTTCTAGTGATGTACCTTAATATACGTTAAATCTATCGACATCGATATATATTTTGACTAGTGTTAAAAATGCTAGACTCTAATAGAGTCTTTTAACTTTAACATTTTTAGAGAGATAGGTAACTCTTTATTTGCACTATAAGTATAAAATTTAAATAAAATATATTAGGTACAGATAAGTCTTAAACCTACAAGTACAAATGGCGGCCTTATCAGTAAAATCAATATCTTCCAGGCAACCTTTGAGAGGACATAAATGCTTGTAAAACGGGTAATGCTAAATATGTTTTGTTAATATGAACAAGATAGCAATAAAATAACAAATATTAAACATACATACATAGCTTCACAAAAAATATTAAACATTTATAAATTTATAGTTAAAATAAATACTTATTTATTTTATACATAAATCACCACCAAATCACATATTTAATTATTTTAAGGTTACCTTAAAATAATTAAATATGTGATTTGGAAGTGGTAATGGACTGGGCTTTAATTAAGCGTGAATAGTATAATCTCGCTTTCAATCTCTATTCTTATTCGATAAATAGTACCACCATATCTTACTATGGGAGTCCCAATAAGACATAGGAGCTTTATCTATTGGTTGTTAATTATAGAAAATTGACTTCAGTGACCGATGTACCTATTAAAATAGGCGAGCCACCAACATTTTTCGTAATTTTAATCTTTAGTAAATGTAATGGCACGATTTATTCCACGATTTTTATTTGTCCTACTTGAACTAGTTCAGTCCAAATGGGAGACTTGTTTTTTAAAAAAATGTAGGTTAAAAATGTATCTTTAGTAGATTTAAAAAAAAAACGTCATTTTTTATTTGTAAATCAGTCTTAGGTTTTGGCAAGAGAACATAGTTTATATATAGTTGTGATGACCTAGCTACGATATAAGTGACATTGTCGATCTTGAATCTTAAACTCCTGCATTTTTTTTTTTGCCAGTTTATTCAGTTATTTAAATATATCCTAAACCTATGTGTGAATTCAAGCAAAAAAAATGACTGCACATGATTATAGAAAGTGATTTCAATAAAAATGAATCACAAAATGTGATTCCCGAGAACGGAAATATCCAAACTTTATATGCATGTTATTTTTGTGTAAACAATCAACTGTCAGTTTGATAGGTTGACCTATCTGTTGACTTCTATAATCATGTGCAGTCATTTTTTTTTGCTTGAATTCACACATAGGTTTAGGATTTAATACTAACAGATTGCGCTAAATGTTATAAAAACGTACATTCTAACTAGGCATTGTTTTAAATAACAGTTTTAAAATTTACTTCAGATTTCAATATCTGTTCGGTTTCATATCTAACTGAGCCAGAGAAAAACATGACATGACTTAGTAAATTAAGAACTCTAATAAATCTACTCTAATAAAACTTACCTTCAGATCTTCTTCCATTAGGCATGAAAAGAACACGAATAAATGTAATAATGATTGAAGTTTATTTAAGCCATAGTATGCGCCAGAATAAATATAAAATATTATTATTAAAAACATCCTAAATGTATGAAAGTTATAAATTATTAAACTGCTATGAGATATTAAGTTACAAAATGACTAGTCATTATTTTAAAGTGAATTAAATTTAAAATCAGAACAAATTGAAACTGACATTTGGAACGAAAAACAATTGGCTCATAATTTTGGGACATTCTATTTTTGAATGATAATCGACCTCGATGCACATCCCGTACAACATACAACCCTATTCTATCTGAAGCGTTTGAACGGGCCAATGACCGACACACTGCCATACATTCTGTCCCTAAATACAAAATAACTTTTTACTGCTCCCTCAAACAAATATCAACCTTATTCTCATTAGCATTAAATTTACTTAAGGGCAGTATAATTTTGTTTTAGACGAAATTCCAATTCCCATTAAGTTCACAGGAAATTAGGCTCTAAAGTTATTAAAATAGATTATTTTATTGTAAAATGTAATTGATGGGCTGCGTGAATGTCACTGAATTTGACGAATTGTGAAACGAACGCATCTAATGATATGTAATTTTAATTTTGGAACTATTACTTTTTATGGTAGAATAATTTAATTCTAAATTCAAAAATATATATTCAGTCATTATGGCTGCCAGTTGGACGTGTCATTTCGCTGTTTACGATTCCTCGTTTAGGGGAGATTGAAATAGAAATAAGATTTATGGCATTTGTTCGGTATTTTTTTAATCATGTTTTATTGGTAGTTTTTCTGATTTAAGACGTTTTCTTAAATCAAATTACTTTCTCTGATTAAGAATAATAACATCTTCAGACGACTATAAGTCAGAGTTTTTATAGGAGTATTTAAAATGAGTGGATCTATTCTCAATTTCCCTAAAACCATAAAATGTATTAGTACTTAAAATTAATAAAGTAGGTATGGAGAGCTGTAATTTTATATCAAGCTAAAATTTCAAGCGGTTATCGCTGCAGAATCTGCCAAAGATATACAAAGCAATACACACCAAAACGCAGAACACTCCTTCAGTTGTAGTCCGGCAATAAAAAGTATAGTAAAGCATCATTTTCTTGCCCACTATCCAACTCTAATTGGAGTCGACACAATATGTCATTCTTTTCCATTCTCTTCTAAAACTCCTCATCTCCGCTCTTATTCCCTTCATACTCATATCAACTTTTACATAGTCCATCCATCTGTATTTCGGCCTTCCTCTACCGACTTTTGAATTCGAGACGTAGTCCGGTAAATATAACAATTAAAAAATAGTTTTTTTTTACATACCTGTCTTCTATAAGTGTTTCTGCCGTCCGTGGACCTCATCATCATAATTCGTGTCTCTGGTGTGATGTTGGTCATTTTCTCATTTGTCTTCTCTCCGTTCTGTTCACAATGTTTCTTTCTCTCGCACATATACACAGCTTAGTAGTCACTCTCTTGCGATAACTCTCTTCTGTAAAGTTATTCCACTACTGATTCATGGTGTATCTGTAACAATAGAAAAATTATATTATATTGAGTTACTTTATACATCTAACATAACATAAAATATCATGGACACAAATCACACAGCGCCCTCTAGTTCCAAGCTAAGCAACAAAATGCTTGTGTTATGGATACTAGATAACGGATATTAATACATATATACTTTTCTTTTGTAAATACATACTTATAATACATAGACAAACTTCACGCCTTTTTCTACCCGAAGGTGTAGACAGTGGCTGTTAAGCCTCGACTAGCCGATAAGTTTACGTCCCAAATGGTATAGGTCAAAATCGGTGACTAAAAAACTGGTATGGCAATAGGTTCGCCACCTATTCCATTTATACATGTAGATATGGGAATTAAGGGATATGGGAACGGGTTGGTTTAAATATATTCGCAAATAAGGGGACAGACAGCGGAGAGTGACTTTGTTTTATACTATGTAATGATCATAAAGTAATAAATAGGAAGGAAAAATTTCAATAAACTATTATGTTATCTTCGATATGTCTATATATAGCTAATATTTAGCCATAAATATAACTTGTTACTCAGCCACCGACTTATACAGAATGTTACGAATAAATTGATTCGCACATAATATTGGAGAGCACTTCCGTAATTCTCTTACAGTCTGCCCCATATATGCAGACATAGATTGATCGTATTTGACGGAGATGCGGACGGACACGAGTGAATGTAGAAATGTTTGTGATGAAGTCACATTGTCGCTCTATTATTCGGAAATATGAAATTGCGCAATTCACGGAACTGAAGAAGATTGCTTCTGTGACAGATTCTTGAAAAGTTGCGCTTCAAAAAATTGCATGTTTGTGGAAATTTCAAAGAATAACACATACATACATACATATATTGCATTTGGGATGGAAATATTATTTTTATGGACGACGTTGTATTCTGGAATGTGTTTGCTGTTTACTTTATAATATTTGGAGTTTTATAATAATAGCAGTCATAACGATAGTAACTTTAAAGTAAGTAGTAAACTAATAGGTGATTGAAATTATAATGCGGTGCTCGAAAAACATTACCTCGTTTGTTTACGTAGTTGGGTAAGAAAGTTTATACTGCATAGTAAAAACAATCCATTGTTCAATTATAATTACAAAAGCTATATTAGTTATTTTTATTTTATATTACAATAAAGTTTTATATTTAATAACTCCCGGTTTTTTATTTTCGTTTTTAATTAGAATGTAATTAGTCACAGATCCTTGGTATACGCAAATGTGTTTATGATGCCTAGTAAACTTTAATATATCTTCAAATTATTCTATGTCAGCTTTTCTGCCCGAAAATATGGGCAGTGGCTATTACGCCTCGAATCACCGAATTTCGCCAAATTGAATTGATAGCAATAAACAGAGCAACTTTGTAAATCACCTATCATATTTATGTATTACATTTAAAATAAAAAGAAAACGCATTAGACAGCATTCGTACCAAACTCCAGACCCCATCAGGTGATTATATCTAACTTAAAATATAGTCTCGGTGGTCCAGTGATCGAGATTCTGAATTAAGAGGTCGTGGGATCGAATCCTGGCTCACACGAATTACTTTTCGAAGTTCTTTTCGGAAGGTATGTGTGATAAATATCGATGACTGAAAACTTTGTATACCTGGTATATGGCAATAGGTTCCTCATAAAGGCACCTTTTCCACTTGGGGCGTTAAAATAACAGCAAGTAGAGGCTTAACAGCCGCTGCACACACCTTTGGGTGGAAAAAGGCGCGAAGTTATGTATATCTAACATATCTAACTATGTATAGAACATATGAGTAGAAAGTTTAATTGAACATTGATGTGTCCAGGAAACGCGTAGAAATAACAAATCCGACAAAGAAAGGGATATCTTAATTATTTGTTCAATGTAACAAAGAGTTATTCCCGTTTGTTCGTAAATAAATAGAAGTCCGGATGAAAAGACAGATCCGGATGTAAACATACAGTTTATATCGCTTTTGACCGTAATTCCGTCGGCTCATAAATGCCGTATAATTCCCATAATTATTTGGACGCTAATCTTTTAATGAATCGTTAAGATTAGATTTTAGAACTAATGGTAGAATATAAAATGTATAATTAGTAGAAAAAAATGTGTCAAATATTTACATAAAGTCAACAAGTATATTTTTGTTGAAAACATTTCAGTAGACCTAAAAAAACAGCAATAAATAATTGCTCGAAAATGAGCGTCACAGAAATTCGCCGTCACTTTTTTAAATGAGGCTAATTTTTTTCGTAAATTAATCAGTTAATTCTCATACACATTTAGCGATAAATGATTACTATAGCAAAACATAAATTCGAAGGTGTAGACAGCGGCTGTTTAGCCTCGACTTGCCGCGGCTTTTTGCTTACGTCCCAAATGGAATAGGTGGCGAACCTATTACTATACCGGACACAAAATTGTTAGTAACTTTCGAAAAGAATGTCTTAAAGTCATTGGTGTGAGCCAGGATTCGAACTCGCTACTTCTTTATTAAAAATTTCGAGTGAGCGCTCGACTACTGAACCACCGAGACAAATGATTAATATATTTCTTCTTATTAACTTTCCCTTTTTTATGGTATAGAAGGGCAAACGAGCAAGTGGTTCACCTGACGGTAAGTAACTTTACACCGCCCATAAACACCGTGGTGCGTTGCCGTCCTTTAAGGGAGTAGGAAGGGGAAAGGAAGGGGATAGGGGATCGAGCCTCCGGATACCTCTCTTACCGAAAGAAAAACGACACAAGCTATTTCACGCATATATTCCAAGAGGTCCCAGTATTTCATCGGTCGAGCCGTCCCATTGATGCAGCGAACTATGTGGCTCTACCACTGTTTAAATTTTCATTTTTTTTATCAGAAAACCACAGTCTAATATTGTAACTTTTAATTTAGATGCAGATTTGAATGATGAGTTTATCCTTTCAAAGTCCCAATTAAAAGGTAACCCCTTTTAATTGGGACTCAAAGTCTTAGAACTTTTCAAAGAGTATCTGTCTATCTATAGTTTTATTATATCTGTATATATAGTTACAGTATTACATCACAAATATTGGTAACAAATATACAAAAACTAAATTTACCGATTTTCAATGGATTATCATTTGTCCGACCTTCCATTAACAATATTTACCTAAATAAACTTGGTTATTTTAACGAAATCTTGTTGAGGGAAGTTCCAATAGTAAACATTTGTAAATCTACGTAAACGTTTGTTATTTTTTGTTGGAAATATATGCATCTCTATCTAGAGATAGATTGACTCGTCAAAACATTGTGTCATCGTCGAAGGTCAAAATACTGAAAAACATTTTACAGGTTATTTCGCTTCTACGCGGAAAATAACCTATAAAAAATATCATAGCATCGATGACTGAGAAGATCGTTCTCGTTGTTCATTCGTTCATTCAGAAAATAATTCATTTAACGGGTCTGAATTAAATGACGCTTTAAAATGTATATAAATATACTATGTTTTTATAAATATAATTATTTTATCTAATATTCTGTGTCAATCATCACGTAAGTTATAAAACACAACTCTTGCTTTTTACGAAGCCGGATAAAATTAAGAATAAGATACTCAATATCTTATCTATCAAGACAGTGGAACTCGGTTTTATGATTGCACAATTCAGTAACATATTATCTCAGAAGCGGCCGTTCTTCGGAAATGATCAAAACTGAATTCCAATATATTTTTTTATGTTTGAAACACCTTGCTCATTTGGCTTACAACTGTTCAGCACATTTTCATTATACACAGTCAATTACCTTAGATGATTAAAAGGAAACCCACGTCAGAATTGACAGAAACCTTTAAAAGAGGATATAAAAAGGTTGTTTGTTATTCGTTGTGTTTTTTTAAGACTGATACTCTTTTCATATTTATATAATTGGTATATATTACAAGCAAATCTTAAAGTAAAGGAGCGAAGCAGTATACTCAAACCAGATTAAACTAATGAATTTTGCCAAAGATACGTAATAGAACGAGGGCTAACTATTTTAAAATATACTCACAATATTTGAATGCTTTAAAAATTCTCGTTTTAAAACCGTAAGACAGTGGCCACGGGCACAGAGTTAGAAGTCCGTATACATATTTAAAATTAATGGAACCGTTTTACTGCGATGTGACCGCGAGTTATGCATCTCGACGCGGAAATGTCTGAATATAATTAACATTCTTGTTACAGACAAACTGGTAACTTTTTTATATATAAAAACTTGCAGTATGCCCGCGACTTCGTTCGGTAGTCGAAGTTAATATATACATACAATAAATATTTGTTTCTTTTTTTATAAATACTTACTTAATACAAGCCATACAAACATTTATGATTATCGTAAATATTTGTATTAGGGTGGGAATCGACCCCGCGGAGTAGTCGATGGTTTTACCAGGCACTTTTTTTAAGAAAAGTGGATAATATATCTCAGCCCGTTAGTGATGATATTACGTCACAAGTTATATTACCATTTACCCGTACTTCAGTAACGTCGATAAATATCTCATAAAATAATCATGCACATGAATCGAACCCACGATCTTAATTAAGTAACTGGTAAGTGTATTTAACACGCAAATAGCTAATAAATTAATATTATCAAATGACACTTGCACAAATGCTAAGTTCAATTATTACGTTACAAAGAAGCTTTAAGAATGACGGGCAGCTGTTCGCAACGTCGGTTTCAACTTTGGAAATCTGAAAAATAAAAACAAATGTCAAAATATCTTTTGAAGATAATACAATTTATTCTTGACTTATAATTACTCATAAAAATAAGAGATAGATTTTTATCATATTCTTGGATGTGATGATGAATACTTTTGAAGTGTGGACAGATTGAATTCAAGGTGACGTCTCAGCATGAAGGGCGGTAACAGAGACAGTTGTTATACTACTGATTTGTTTATCGGATTAGTCCTGAGAATTATTTATAATTATGTTCTTGTAATGAGGAAGGATAATACACATGTTGTGAGAAGAATGATAAACCAGAATGTGGATGGAAATAAAAGAGTTAAAAGACCGCAGAAAATATTGATGGATTGTTTGAAAGTCGACATGATTATGAAAGGTAGTTGTTAGTGTGGAAGATGCGAATGACGAAGCGAAGAATTTCATCAAAATCGGTCGAGCCATTTCAGTCGAGTTTGTTAGTTATTAACGTCATCCCACAGGGAATACTTTGACCTATGGTTTTGGTTTAATACCCATGGAAGTAATATTTGAAAACCCTGTATTTTGTAAAGACGCCTACTAAATTTCAAGTGAATCATTAGGCCTCTTGGTTGCTAAGATTTTGTGCATATGAGAGAGTTCACAAATTGGATATCACCTATTTTATAGGTAGATTTGCTGTTGGCAGATACATAAGTTTAGATATCAAGCAGAAAAGTCTACTGTTGTTTGTCAGTTCTCAAATACTACGAAATTTCTACGAACCTAGCAAATTTAATATTTGTTTGAAAATGTTAATAGCCTTTGTCTGGCTGCTGTCTGTCCGTACGTTTATTTGCTTACGTATCACGTAAAAACTCAAGTCTGCTGAGCTCAGGTTAGTTTCTCATCTGTACAAATAAATAAAATTGAAGTGTCTGTTTATAATGTCCACATAATAATATTTTATTTAACACTTTATTCTGTTGTGCTATTAATATAATATTATTTATTCTTTTCTTTACTGCTTTCATAATAACTTCTTCCAGTTTCAAATTAATAACAATACTTTTTTATAAGTTACAAGCGACCTCTGCTCAGCAACCAGTACTGACAACACATCACAACAATATTTTATCTAAATTTGGATAAAAATTCTCCAGCAACATTAACTTTTATTTGTAAATTAATTATAATATTTCCGTGTGCCAACCGTCATTAATTTAACAAGACTGTTAATATCAAGACGCTCGATCTAAAGCCAGGTGTTTTCTCTTAAATATTGTTGTACAAAAGCGCGACGCTGTAAAACAAAAACACCTAATATTTCGTTTTTCTCTTGAACGTGTTCTGACGAGACTCTGTGGCTGATTACAAAGCGTAATTTAAAATAAATTCTACATAAATTACCAGTCTAGAGGTATCGATAGCTATCATCTTTATATGAGTGTTTTTACATTATGCGAGAGATTTATTTGTAACAATTATTATCTATCAATAAGCTAAACAGGCTCCACTCAAAAAGCGTGGTTAGTAGAAAAGAGTTCGTGTTGTAAGACATGACTCCTAAAACTATCACACGATTCTTTGACTCTTATATGGTTTTAAGAACTCTTGACTCCATCTGCGGATAAGATTTACTCTCTCTGCATAGAGAGAATATTTTTCTATAACTTGCTTGCTTCTATCACTACTAGTTCATTCTATAGTCCTCGCATGTTGTGTATTACATTGTAGATCAAAATATTTGTATGAAACAAGCTTTATTCATCTGTTTCCCATCATGTTCAGTAGAAGCATCTATTAAGATAGTTCTTGTAGGATCGTTTATAAAATATCGTGTCGGTATCGTATCGTCGTCGTGTCGTTCTTATTGAACGCAACTGAACGTGTAATCGGCGTGTCATTACCGCGCCGGCTCACCGTCCCATCATCATTATAAACCGATATATCGATAATATACACGCACGCCGAACACCTCCCTAAACTATTACGCGTGTGTCGTACGAATTTTAATCAAACATAATTACAGTTTATTAAATTTTATATTTTTTCTATAATTTCACGCCGATTTGCATAGCTGAAGGTGTAGGGTAGCAACAATTATGATCTGACTCAGGATTCGTACCTACTGATCACCAGGGCTTCTTATATGACAAATTACTAGTTAAGAGAACAGATATCCTTTTAGAATGACGTCTGAGTGTTCCCGATATACTTATGGCAAAAGACCTGACACCGGAACCAAAAATTTCATTACCTGAATTCAAGCACGCATACTATAGAAAAAAGAGTTTTCGAAAAAAATATATAAATACTGTGAAAGTCTTATTTATATATTTTTTTCGAAAACTCTTAAGACTCGAAGACATATTGGTTGCTAAACAAAAATGCCCATCCATTTACACTGTTAGACTAAATGTCACACCTAAGCAATATTGTCGTAAAACCTACAACGGCACATCTATGTCTACGGTTTTAACAACCAAAACAACATAAATTATGGCGTTTCATCTTACAATTGGCAAGTCGTAAAACCTACACCAAGTTTACAAGTCGTATTTCTCTAGATTATATGATAGGAATCGTGGATAGCAATAGAGTTTAATATATAGTGCCTTGCACATATTGCCATTACTATCCATTTGTGTGTAATAAATGTTTTTATTACAATCACAAATACATGGTTAAGCCGTTTAAAATAATTAAAAGTGTCGTAGCTTCTGTAAAATATGGCCGCTAGAAAACGGAAACATAAAATAAATATGTTGCAGTTTTTATACGATCACTTAAGAAGATTTTCTTTATTAGTATTTAGTTAAATATCTTACATTATATTTTATTAATGGATGTACGAGTCTAATATTCTTGTTTATGAAAATCGACCGCACAAAATGGAAGATTATATTTGATTGTTGTTTCGGATTTAATATTTGTTTTATTATGTATCAAAACAAATCTTTGACTCATAAAAAACTTTGGCTAAAACACACACAACTCAGGACTGAGTTTTCCGGCATACTAGAGGGTCACCTGATGGCAAGCATATGTTGCCACCCATGAAGATTCGCAGTTCCGAGGGTGTCACAGCAATGTTACTGGCTGCCGAATACCTCACTGGTTTTTGTTGATTCACCATATTTTTTTGTGATACATGTTTTAATTGCGAATTTTCTCCATTTTAATGTCCCAGTAGTGTAATAAACTTAAGTTAATAAAAGTAATATTCTAAATATACAAGAACGTTAGTATGATAGGGAGCATAAAACAGACAGGAACATAACGTCTCTATGTTTATGCAAATAGTTTCTATGTTTGTGAGTTTAGTGCCGCGTCTTGTATAGTGCCGCCGAGGGAAAATGAGTCAGGATACCAGATTAAATTAGTTAAACCATAGAATTTCATATAATAATTTTAAACTTTACTTCAAGCACTAGCGATATTTTTAAACTATCAAGATTATTATAACTACAGGATGATTTAAGAGTAAATCTGAAGCGAAGCATCTTCAAGTAAGGCTCTTAAGACGAGAGGGTTATTAATATATTTGATGTTCTTGTAAGATATTTAATAACGTTTGCAATAATAAAAAATAAAAGATATAATGCACTCGTAACACTTGTACTGTTCAATCTATTAAGCCTCGTTCACACTTATCCAATTCACGTTAGGGTCCGACTACACGTGCCCGGTCTGCAGCACGTGTACACAGTTACATGACGTGTCAACCTGTACCATCAAACAGAAGATCAGTTTCGCACACGATATTAAGTCCTACACTTATAGTTTGTGGACGGGAATATCAATGAAGTAATTATAAATGCCAATCAAAGATATTATTTTTAAAATATATTAGTTTTGGTGTTACGTTTGGACATGTATAAACAATGAATAATACAAAATTGATTTAGCAGATATACAGTGCATAAGCGGATGTACTCGTATGTAGGAGTCGAGGGCGGTCACGATACTCTTCTCATGACAAATACAACGAGTCCTGGAGGAAGGCGTGTAAGAATCGTACCTTATGGCAGTTATGGCGCTTTGTTTGATCTGCCTACCCGGCAAGGGACTAGCTGTGAAGTTATGTATGGATATAAAGGTATAGAGGTGTTGTACAGAATTTTAATATAATAATTATACACCTCTGTAATTAACAAAGTTAGAAGTAATAATGGAAAAAAATACTACAATATTTGCTTGGTGTGTTAATATGGGTTTTGTTTTCATATTCATGCGTTCCTTTCCCTATAGTTTTCTCAATATATTTATATAAACTTTGAAGGTTATTTATATGTAAGGACAAATGGTGATTCTGTTATTTTTAGGTATAAATAGGTATACAGTATTGCTGTGTTGGAAATTAAACGGGATATATTTTAAGGGCAAACATACGTACTTGGTTCGTATGACCTTATCTTGAGTTGACCTTCTGTTAGGTAGTAAATATTCTTGTGAGTAGTTAGGTAACCTAGCAATAGATCTAAGTGGGTATGTGTGTGCAATAAAATAAGGGAATGACTCGTTTAATATTATTATATTTTCTTCTCCAAGTAACTCTACTTAAGGAGTAGAGGTGGAGCAAAGATAGAAGATGGAAAGCCTTTATTACAGGAAAAGGGGTAAAAGAACATGTCGGTCACCTGAAATTAAGCGACTACCGCCGCCCATAGACCACGACACAGAGAAAGTGTTACAATTGCTAATAGGCAGTAAATTAGAAGTGGGATACGGAAGGGGACAAGAAGGGGTGAAGCTCTGGATGCCTTACCGAAGTTACCGAACGAATCACTTTATGTCGATATTCTGAGATGTTTCGTGGTATTTCACCGGTCGAGCCGGCCCATTTATGCAGCGAGCGAGTATAGCTAGATGTATGCAAAAAGACGTCATACCACATTAAGAATTTTCATTAGGCTTTGATATTGAAAATGGCAACTCATTACATTAATGGGCAGTAACTATGCGGCAACTGGAAATACTTTCACAGATTTTATGCCTTAAGGGAACCGGGAGCGAGCTTCAAGTATGATTAAGTATATAGGTACATAGTAACGATCTGAGTAACTCAGTGGTATTATAGCGCAGTCCTATATTTAGACGGACTACATGAAACTTTAAAACACACAGTAAAATTGCACAGTATTTGAACCCCTATATATTCTATAGAGACATCTCATAAATCCATTACACAATACCAGGGTATCATGATGAAGAATTAATTCATTATTAATAATAAGATGATATTTTCAGTGTCGGTCAGGAGTCACTCATTGTGGCTTTTTATTACTAAGTGGAAATCCGTAATTGGTACCACCAGCTTGGGAAAGCTGGTAGTCATGCCGCACACCCAATTCCCTGTCAACCTCCTACCACTACTCACCATATACGGCTGGTTCACACACCAATAGGACAGCATTTGTGGCCTAGTGGTTCAGTACCTGCTAGTCTTTTAATCTAAAAAACATCAAGGATTTTTTTTTAAACTCACATCGAACAATAGAATCTCTTTCTTTTTTAAAGACGCTTAGAAATAGGTTACAGTTGTAATAGGTATTACGCTCGTAAACTAACAAACGTATACATTAAGAGAAAGAGACAAGAGAGGAAAAATATAGTCAAAGTCAAAATAGCTTAAATTTTGTAGGTCTTCACAGTCACTTAAAAATAGTCAACAAATACAGGTAACATATTATTTAAAATGAAATACAAACACGAGCGCTTTTGGAGAGTGTTTCGTGTAACAAAAAAAGACACGGACGCATTCGCCACGAGCGGCCTGATCATCATGAGTATCATGAGAAGAATCGGGCAAGAAACTCATGTGCCAAATACTCTTTTCAAACCATTTGAAATAAATAACAATATTAATATAACTACTGAAAACAAATTAGTAGGTTGGTGAATAAAAGGTGTAGCAAACAGAATACTCGACAATCACAAATAAGATCCAACCAAATTAAAATCAACGTCCTACATGTTAACAAGAAATTCTATGCGATCATATCACAGTAGTCGAGCACAACTGATGCGACATCTTTTAATTAGAGTGGTAACGTTGTGCAACAAATGTGGCGAATAATAAAATTTATATGTATCATATATTGAACACAATGTCAAGGCAAATTTAAAATTAAAAAGCTATCAGAAATTATTACAGAACGCATCTATACAGCGAAGAAATCTCTGATCTTCGTGGATTTAATAAATCCACGGCTGTCAGGCCACTGTTTATCATTTCTGAACGATTTAATCATTTAACTGTTTTACAAAGTGAGCAATTTATATTCTGTTTAGTGGAAAGGCATTTCTAATTAAATAGCACTTGCAAAATTATTAATATTATAGCATTACTGATCTTTATCAAAATTAAATATCTTTGATGATTGATATTTCCTTCAGTATAACATACTGTAACTTCACGCTCATTACGTAGATGTAGGCAGTAGCATTTATATCGAGCCGAATAAATTTTCTGGTTAGAAATCTAATATGAGGCGAAACATCACACTTAGGAAAATCTTTAGTGAATATCCGGATTCGAACCTGAAAATGTCTTAACAGAAGTTACTTTTTAAACATGTATACCCATGATAAACATATAAATAATGAATGAAATTTAAAAAAAAATAGAAATTGCGATATGTTCTAATAAAAAGCGTGTAAACCTTTTCCCAAGTGGGATGTTCACCACGAGATATACAGCCTCCAAGTGCATTTATTACACGACTTTTATAATCTCCACAAGGGATATAAACACCACTTTTATCCCCACAAGTGGCAGATACAAGATACCAGTTATTACACGTTGAACAAGTCAAGATAACTATTCCATACAAAGCGGCGATCTTTAAATTGAGATATTATAGCGCGCTTTCTACAAATGACATAGGTAGTCAACTATACTTACTACAACTATTCAAGAATATTCTAGAAAGTTTTCTCTTAGAACTAAGGCGCACTGGATTGTCAGCTGGATCGACACTGGTATGCTGTTTTTTACTAAAAGTATTTTTTTTTTCCATTTTTTTCTTTCAAATTTAATCAAGCAGTTGTGGTAACAACATTTAACCTGCTAGAAATATATGTCTATGTAGGTTTGTTCACACAGTGCCACAACATAAGAGATCAGGAATTCTTCTAGCTGCTATCCTTATCCTCACATGAAAATCTACCGCCTCCGAGGAAAATCACGGTAAAATGAGCCACGTTCTATCAGACAGGAACGTCAGGTTAACAAAGGAGCATGTAAAATGGCAGCATGTAAAATGGCAGCATGTAAAATAGTTATGTAATATGGACTAGGCGCGTTACTTAACGCACTCGTAATAATTGAATAAATAAAAAGAAAATATTAATAGCAAGTTTATTTGCGCAATCGGTCCACGTGTGTTCGTAAATAAGTATTTTATGTGTGATATAATTTTATATTACTAACAATAAATTTCTCAATTGGAAAATAATAATAATGCACGCAAGATATTATTCGATTATTATTTTATAACAGAATTGCAATCACCTGAGACTACTGCGTATATTATCTTTATTCCTATTTAAAAGTAGTTTTATTTATTATAACTTGAAACTTGTTTGTTTCTTAAGAAATTTATACCATTTATTTCAAAGGTCCCACTGTCAAAGTAACTGGGAGCTAGATCAAGATCCACTATGTATCGTCAGATTGCATAAACATCACATAATAATTGGATGATCCCTAACAGAGAATTGAAAGGGGTTATTTTCAATGAGGTTTTATAACGTAGTCAGACAGACGTATAATAATTTCTCTCGTTCTCTATTTTCGACTAGAATTTCCGGAAGTTATGTGTGCTAAACTGATAAACATCAACGACCATCCGTCTGTCTGAATTGGATCCGGCGTTTTGGCATTATGCCCCACTACGACTAAAAGATTCGGCATGTTGAGGCATAATTACCGCTACCTATCCCTTTTTGAATGAAGTTACACTTTTATCATGCCAGTGTGACGTCTAAGATGACTGTACTCTAATCCGGTATAACATACCTACTCATTTCCGCTGCACCACATCTTTCCACATTCCGTACATTTAGATATTTGGCGATTTTTGATGCGTGACGCAGTGACTAATTACCGACTGCTGCACAGAGTTCAACGTTCAATGTCCGCTTCAATACAAATATTTCTGTTATGAACATGGATGTTTGTATTATATCTGATATTTAACAAAAACGGCTGGTATACTTATCAAGTAATTTATTTACTCAGTGTGACCACTATATGGGGTAATGCGTATTGCCAAAAGAAAAAGAAACATTTTATTTCATATTCGCCATTGATAAGAATACGAGACACAAGGCCTGAATTTCTGTTTGTCAATATGTATCCCTGATCCGTTTATCTCCGCTCCTGATATGCTATTTATTAACCTTAATTAAAAACAGGCAGGCGAATGATTTTGCGTATGAAGTTAACAAAAAGGTTTCGCGGAATCAACCTGTATATAAAAAACAGGTACTCTGATGGATTCGACGAATTTGATCTGTCAACGTACAGGATGATGACGAAAATTGACAGAATATAAAGTTTCGTTTTGTATAAGACCTACAACACATTAAGAGCACGTAATATAAATGTTATTTACAATTTCTCAATATTTTTATCGATTATTCAAAGTTTGATATAATTATAACTTTCATTAATGACACATTTTATAATTGGTTAAACATTAACATAGCTTTGTCGTTTTTCTACCCGAAGGTGTAGGCAGCGGCTGTTAAGCTTCGACTCACCGAATCGTTGCTGAAATGAAATAAGGTTAGGGAACCTATTGCCATACACCGGGCACAAACTTGTCAATCATCTATATTTATCACACATAACTTTCAAAAAGAATTCCGAGAAATCATTGGTGTGGGCCCGGAATCGATCGAACGACTTCTGAATTAGAAGCAGAGAGTTAGATTTATTTAATAAATAGTCAAATAAAAAAATACCATTTTTTTTTATTGACTTACTTAATTTAATTTCAACTGTCGGCTATCAACAAGACCTTCAAAAATCTTTTACTTACTAATATTTATAAACCGGATCTATCTATATTAATATAATTTTAATTAGAACAGATGTAGGGGACAAAAGAAGCAGCTTATTAAATTTGAACCTGAGCCAATTTTTTTTCCAATCTTGACAATAGTTTTACTGATTCAAAGAAATGTTTGCGTGTTTATTAATTTAGTCTCATGTTTTTATACATTTAAATATAATAGGTATAACAGATATTAATAAATTGTTACTTTGATGACGAAGAAAATATATATAAAACAGTTTTACAATACAAAAGTGATAGAGGCACGCTGTTCTCCTTATGAAAGGACCTCTCAGAAAATCGACGTAAAGTGGCTCCAGAGAAAAGGTAAGGTAAACCTATTCCGAAATAATAAAGTTGCGGTGTTTGTTTGTAATAAAATAATTAGTTTATTTACTTGTTTTTTTATGGGAGAAGAGGGCAAACGAGCAGGTGTGTCACCTGATGGTAAGCAACCAACGCCGCCCATGAACACTAGCAGCACATTTAGTGTTTCTGTTGCGTTGCCGACCTTTAAGGGATTGGCGAAAGGATGTGGGGAAGGATGGTGGAAGGGGGGGGGGGGGGGGCTCTGGGTGGTACCTCTCTCACCGAGCCGGCCTTTTCATGTATGTATTATAACATAGCCTCACGCCTTTTTCCTTTCCGAAGGTGAAGGCCGTGGTTGTTAAGCCTCGACTCGCCGTTATCATTACGTCCCAAATGAAATAGGTGGCGCACCTATTGCCATACCGGGCACAAAGTTTTTAGCCTAGTTTTCATGTAATCCTTTTATAAAATTAAGGTACCGCAAAATAAAATTATATCGATAACTTAGATTGAGATTTTTCTACAATCAGTATGTCGAAACGTCCGATGGTGTGTCCGTCCAATCTCTTGTATCTCCTTATCATCTAATATTTGTCAAAACTGGACATGTTATCATACTCTAGTTTGATAAAGGGGTGATCAACCTTCGGTACTGTTAGAAATTGTTTATTAGTCACAGTAATCATTCAAATTAAACATACTTTCACGCGTTAAATAACCGGCGACCGATAGGCTGCGTTACCAACTGTCGTCATATGAAATATTCTAATTTATGAATAGGAGTCCATTGTCATACGATATCGGTAATTTTTGTCAGTCATCGATACAACACAACACATAACTTGCGAAAAGTGAGGCTAAACTTGGCACCTATGGATCGAACGATTTCGATTTCAATCGACGAAGAAACATTTATTATTAGTTGAAATTTAGATCATAATCTACGAGATCAATAAATATGACGCCACGAAAAACTATTTTCGGTGCCTACACTTACAAAATATTACAGGCATGAAGATACAAAAAGTGTTTCATGATACGTTTTATTTGTGTGCATGTTTCGAAAACAAAGCCCTCATGCAGAACCAATACTTATATGTACTTTAACAAAGAGAAAAAGCCGCTATTATAATCAATAATATAGTGATTTATTGATATACAACTTTTTCAAAACAAACCTTAAAGAGTCGAATGTATTTAATTTACAAGCGAAGCAATATTAAATATGTTTTTAAATTAAATCTCCAAATAGTACTATATGTGGAGCGTTGTAAGAAACATAACTCTTGGTTTAGCGATCACTCTGCCTCTGCAAGATAGAAGCCACTCCAATGTGGCGTGTGTTCATTGTTAGACGACATTCGAAAAGCTTAGATTTCAATATACCCGATGGCGAAGCTTTCAGAGACTAGAAATTATACTAAATCGATTATGATGGTGTGGCTTATTGAGGTATCATTAATTTACAAAATGCGTTTTGATAAACATGTTGAGGTATTTGTTGTTGATATTGTTTTCCCAAACTTTTGTACAAAATTTTGCAACCAATTATTAATTCATAATTTATTCGAATTCGATAATCCTAATGATGATAAAAACTTAGCCATGTACATAAATAAACTTCCAAATTCTTTGTCCTGAAAATAATTTATCATGCTTTCAACCTGTTTGATAAAAAACTAGTATTTAATAGTTTACTAATTAAATGTAAAAGGAAATATTGATAAGTAATCATAACCTCCACGTTTAAATGAATCGTCACAGATTTTGTTAATACATATTTCAAACCATTTTATTATTTACAGCTTTACGCTAAAATTACCGAAATAAAAGCAACAAGGACTTTTAAAAGGATTCTCATGGTACTAGAAAAACAAACCGTCACTATTCTCACGAACTTTAAAAGCTCTTAATCAAGAAAATCTTAACTTACAACAATGGAAACACACACCGTGTCAAGTGTCAGTAACAAGGCCCGCTTTCTTCCATACAGGCCACATTAAAACATACAGCAAGTAACACATATCAATCAATTTTAAACTTTAATACTGTTGAGTTAGAGTGCATTCTGGTTTCCACGGGATGTTCTATAGACAACTCTGATTTTGAACCTCTTGTAAATACGTTCAACTTTTGTATGATTTAATGATTGTTGTTACGTTATTTTTGTATTTTATGTTACATATATTGATTTATCACACAAAAGTATAATGTCACCACCCCTATTCTTCTACCACTAAAAAGTTACGTAGCCGACAACTAACGTAGCCTGTTTTGCCTTGTCTAAATTGGTGAAAATTCACCAAAATCAATGAGAGGACACAGTGACTAATTTACAATTTAATTTGGGAAAATACCGGGGTATATCCGGGGCTCCCGGTACACACTAATAAGATATTTTTATTAATATGTCCTATAGATGCTAGGAAGTCTGCTCCTATTCCGTGGCACCTAGCATTCCGTTCGACTACAAAAGATCAACATCGTCTTACACTTTCAGATTTAAAGACGTAGAATTACAACTTCAATGTATTTTTTATTTCAACGCACAGCGTCATCTAGTTTTCCGAGCTGAACCACAACGAAATGCTTGTGCTATGGAAACTCTACAATATCGGATACATATTTTTTTTTTGCGCGGCATAAGCCTCTTTACGTCGGTCTTCTGAGAGGTCGTGGTATTTCACCGGTCGAGCCGGCCCATTCATGCAGCGAACTGCTTGGCTCTACCACTGTTGACTGTTGACTGACATAGGGGGCGTCCATAAAATATGTGAGGTGTTTTTTAAATTTCCTGCCCCTCCCTCCCCCGTTGGTGAGATGTCGGGAAATTTGTTCAATCCCCTCCCCCATCCCCAAATCTCACTTGAGATTTTTCAGAATGTGGGTTTCTTACGTAAACGCGTTGGGTTGTTATTGTAGAAAGAAAAAAAAGACAAAATTGAGCTCTTTGGTATAAAATAAATATGGTGGTTTGACATTCAGTAGATGTATAACCTCGTAGTAAGAATGATATTATTTTCTTTCTAATTTAGTGAATAATCTTAATCGTATTATGATGACGCTCAAGATTAAATCTTGAGCACATGCTCAATTTGCTCAACATACAATTTGCATTGAATGGACCAAAATAGTATATATTTTTTTGTTTTAATCAGAAATTACGTGATAATTGTCGAGACCCTCCCTATCCCTAACATAAGATTATATGAGATTTGACTCGACCCCCTCCCCCACTAAATCATCTCACGTAATTTATGGACGCCCCCATATTATATTTTTGTTCTGAACTCAAAGTCAAAAAGTGGAAACCGAACACACCGACCTTCTATTCTGCTGTAAGTTGTTTTACCAAAGTACCATGAGGAGCACCATGTCAAAATATTCAAACCAAAGTCGTGCAACTGATTAAGTAATGAATATATTCTCCTTGTCCACTCGTCCAGATTTCAATTTATTAATATTCCCGGTTGTAATAAATAAATCAGTTCTTCATTATCTACTTCAATATGTATGACAATAATTGTGTTTATACCGTTCTTGTTAATTATTGGTTTATATCATAAAGACAGGGAGCGTAAACCTTTGGCAATTCTTTAATAATAAACTGTACCTATTAACATGTATATTGTTTCAAGTTAATAAGTCCAACTGAAGATATTAATATCTATTTTAATTATATTTTTTACTTGCTATTAATTGTTGCTGCAGCTTCTCATCTTAAGATAAATCTGTCGCAGCACTCTAAAACATATAACAATCAGTGAGCAGATAGATGAGATGTAAAATATATTTTGATTTAATAAAATCAATAAAGTATTGTTTTAGCTAGTAGGTATTGATTTGTTCAAACGAATTATTGGTTTAAAAGAAATTATTTCAGCCCACTGAATTCGAATAGTTGAATACTTTTACAATTTTCGCAATGTTTTATAAGAATTAATTCATATAGCTTGAGCATTTCCAGACTGTAGCTGGAACGGGAACCCTATATAGGGTTCCCGTTCCATATATAAAATCCTTAATATAAAAACTCTACAACATTCCTGGGATTTTGTCAAACAGACGTATTGAATTTAAAATGATTTATTTTCATAAAATTTCTTGATTATTGGAAAAGGTTGGTGATCCCTAATAGAGGGTATGTTAGATTACGAACAAAGCAGTTACGGCAGGTTATGTTGACGCCTACTGACTCAAAAGTAAACCAGTTTCCTTCAAGCTCTTAAATATGATGCCAAGATGGTCATCACACCTCTTCAATATAAAATTAACATTACATGTTCTTCTCGTTTATCAATAGTTAACGGTCATTGCCAGAATAAAATATAGATATAGTTTACATTGAAAGCAGAAACTGTTGAATGACTAGTACGATTTAACAACAATAATGACTACTTACCATGTGCAATGAAAAGGCTTACAGACGGTAGAGAGTCGCATAATCATACTACTATATAAGGGACAAACATTTTCAACATTAGCTTATATCGGTCTTAAATTCAGATTTGCAACATTTTTTTGTCACATATTAGTTAATATAACGCTTTTTAGACGGATACAGCTGGGTTGGGCAGCATTTGGAAAACTTCGTCGAGTCTTTTCGTCGCCTATTCCACAAAGCCTTAAGACTAAGGTCTTCAACGAGTGCGTCCTACCCGTTATGACTTACGGAGCCGAGACGTGGACACTGACGGTGCGTCTGATCCACCAATTCAAAATCGCTCAGCGAGCCATGGAAAGGGCTATGTTAGGAGTTTCTCTGAAGGATAGAAGTAGAAATGAGGACATCCGACAGAGAACCAAAGTCATCGACATAGCCCAAAGAATAAGCAAACTGAAGTGGCAGTGGGCAGGTCACATTTGTCGCACGTCTGATTCCCGATGGGGGAAACGTGTCCTGGAGTGGAGACCGCGTCTCGGCAAACGTAGTGTAGGACGCCCTCAGGCTAGGTGGGGCGACGATATACGCAAAGTGGCTGGCAGTGGTTGGCAACGAATGGCCGAAGATCGAGCTCAGTGGCGTGCCAAAGGAGAGACCTATGTCCAGCAGTGGACGGAGATAAGTTGTTGATGATGATGATGATGATGAACGCTTTTTTCTACCCGAAGGAGTAGGCAGCGGCTGTTAAGCCTCGTCTCGCCGTTAAGTTTACGTTCCAAATGGAATAGGGGGCTAATCTATTACCATACCGGGCACAAAGATTTCATTCATCGATATTTTTCACACATAACTTTCGAAAAGAACTTCGAAAAGTCATTGGTGTGAGCCAGTTTGAGGATTCGAACCCGCGTCCTCTATTTATAAGCGGGGATATAGAAGCGGGTGCTCGACCACTGGACCATCCTGGACGTAATGAAATAAGTAGTTTTCGCATAGCAGCGACATAAACGAACAAATTTATACGGAGATAGGATACGTTTTCAAATAATAACAACAATAAAAACGTTTTATCGCTTTTGTTGAACACCAAGGAAATTGCTTCCAATAAGTATCTTCCGACACAATATTACTAAGCGAAATAGCTGTTTAACGACAGAAAAGTGTTTTACTACTAGAATTAAAGGAAATAAAGTAACTTTTACCTCTCACATTTGAAACTTTGACTCAATAAAATTTAAGACATACAAATTGAACATACCGGGACTGAGTCTCTCCTAATAAAACCATCACATCCCATTCAGTAGACTGACGATCTATTTTTACATAATATATTCTTCAGGCATTCAGATGTTCAGTGATTTATCGCATAATACGGGCCTTGTGATGGTTGTATATTGCCTTGTATTGGTTAAATAACTGACTGCTGAGTACAGGTCGTCGATTCGATTACCACACCAGTACTAATAATATTGTATTTAAGTGGCTTCGTTTCCGCACAAAAGTCAAGTTGTACCGCTTTATGGGGGAGGCCTGTCCAGCAGTGGACCTCAAAAGGCTAATGATGATGTGTACAAAGTATAATGATCATCGTATTTGCGTCAAAAGGTAACAAATAGAGGAACAGACGCATAAA
Organism: Euproctis similis; assembly: GCA_905147225.2. Lineage (NCBI taxonomy): Eukaryota > Metazoa > Arthropoda > Insecta > Lepidoptera > Erebidae > Euproctis > Euproctis similis. The sequence goes on from LR990106.1 coordinate 24,286,599, forward strand.
TAATATTAGTAGGGATATTATGAGCGTGGATGTTTGTATGAAGTCTATGTGTTTATATGATTTAAAAATTCCTTACATTTCTTTTCTCGTATAACAGATAGTAATGCTATTTAAACTGTCTTGAATGTCTTTTACACAAGATACACATAGCTCTGATTAAATTCCAACACAACTGGAGGACACCAGAATACTTGAGGAGTAGAAATCCTTCAAAGGAAGAACTAAACAGTTCCGTGTGACTTGAACATCTGCATTTTGAGAGAACGACATACTACGTGGGTATGTCAATATTAGTTCAGATGTATCAGTGAGTTCACTAACCTTTGATATTATACTAAATATTATAAGTCTTAGAATTTAAAAAACATTTTATATAGTAGGAATGAACTATTTTAAAATTAGTAAAGATCGTTTACAACGAGAATGAATAACCTTCCTATACACAAAGATGTGTAAACAAAACATAATATAATATAATTTCACGCCTTTTTCTACTGGAAAGTATAGCCAGTGGCTGTTAAGCCTCTACTCGCCGTTATGTTTACGTCCGAAATGGAATAGGTGGAGAACCTATTACCATACCGGGCGCAAATTTTTCACAAATAACTTTCGAAAAGTCATTGGTGTGAGCCAGGATTCGAACCCGCGACTTCTTGGTTCAGAAGCGGAGTGATCGACCACTGGACCACCGAGACCACAAGTAAAACATAACCTACCTGAAAGTCTCAATAGCTTAATCACTATAAAATTTACAATGTATTTGAATTATTTATTAACTATTCAATGCGTGTGCCATTAATGTCAAACATAGCAACTGTTATATACAGTTACGCTTTGCTTGGTAATGGTTTCTAATGTCATAATCATCCCTCTGCTCTTATCAACGTTCAGATCTGGGCAGCATACTTTATCCCTTATCTGATCTGTATACTTAATGAAACTTACGCTTGCGCTAAGTACCGAGATATTTTTAAACACATAATGTTCTTTAATTGAACTGATTTTAATAATAGTTTTTTTTAAATGTAATTTCACCCCTTTTTCACCTGAAGGTATAGACATTGGCCATAACCTAAGCCGCATACAGCTTTGGCAGTCATCGATATTGCACTTAACTTCCGAAAAGAATTTTGAAAAGTCATTTGTGTAAGGATTCAATCCCGAGACTTATTGATTAAGAGACGGGTTGCTGGACTTCTACAACTCCGAGACATTTTATCCACCTTATTAATTATAAAATGAGACGTCAATAAAATTGATTCTGTTAATTTTTATCTACTCCGATAATATCATAACAAAATCTAACTAAGTTTAACATATTATTTGAAATTCCAACAATTCACCTGTGATATCGATGCATGATAAAATTGGGATCGATGATACATGACAATAGACCCTGCCACCTAATAGATACATTAATTACCGATACCTATACCCTTGGATATTTGAGTTGAGCGTGATGGTATAAAACAAAGTTATAACTTATAAAAACATTTAAAATACATATTGTCAATAGTAAATAGCATTAATTTCAAAAATACGTTGGTATATAAATAGCAAAAGTTTATCTGCAAGCTATGTAATATCGGAACGGGTCTAGGCAGACCATTGATTGATCTCGTCAATATAATGTACACAATACCGTTAAAATTATAGTTTAACTCAGAATAAATTGGATCTCAACGCGGCAACTAGTGTGTAATTGAAATGAATGAGTGTGATAGTTAGTTACCACACAGCTATATATAATGGATCAAATAGAACATAACTTCACGCCACACCCGTCATGGAGTAGGCAGAAAGAGCATAATGTCACGATTATTACATACATACAACATTGGTAGAGGCCGACTAGACCGGTGAAATACCACGGCCTCTTAGAATATCGGCGTAAAGTGGCTCTTGACGCGGTTCGCTTGGTATAAGACGTATGCGGAGGCCCAACTCCTTTGCCCGTCCCCTTCCTATCCCACTTTTGACACCTTCGATATCCCATTGTGAGGCTGGCAACGTTACTGTAACACTATTTGTGTTCAGATGTCCATGGGCGGCGATTGTTTCTCACCATCAGATGACACGCCTGCTCGTTTGCCTCCCAATACCATAAAAAACTACTTCCTGAAAAATTTCTTTGACTCTGATAACTGGTAATGCATGCTCTAAGTCAATCTATAGTTTCATTTTATACTAAATTCATACTAAAAGCTACAATGGTTTTCTCAAAGTTTTTACACAAAATGTAAGCATTTGCAAGTGGGTTATCCCTAAGAGATAGACATATGCCCTCGCAGACTTTTTTGTAGACCTTTTGAAGGTGTTTAATAATGTAGAACATTGTTTTGATCTATCATTTAGGGTTCAGCCAGCGTTTGCAATTAAAGTGATAAATCTCGAAAATTATTATTTTTTCTTTTCAACATCATATATGAATTATAGATCAAAACCACTCCGTTGACACCCTCTAACTATTAAAAAAAACCGCATCAAACTCCGTTGCGTAGTTTTAAAGATATAAGCATATAAGGGGACAGACAGCGGAAAGTGACTTTGTTTTATACTATGTAATGATGATGATCTCGTTGTCTATTATAGACAGCGATATTATCTTCTATATTAGAGGTTTCCAGTTTTAACCACGTCGACGTACACTTCATTGATCTTTGTATATTTCCAACCTTTTCAATCTGGTAAAATATTCAAGTACAAAACGATGTTCTTTGATAGTGTCGACAGTCAGAAAGGCATTTCTATTTTCTTTGAGAGAATTTTTCCATTTATAAAACTCTAATGAAAGTAAAAGCCATATTGACTTTTAATAGAGTTTCATGGCGTTAAGAGAAGAGAATGACGAATTTCTTCACCGTTGAACACAAACTCTGATTTTACTAAAATTCCTGAGAGCATTATAAAATTCATAAATATTTAGTTTTTGAGTACTTTATTTTTCAGAAAAATATTATATATTGTGAAGTGTATGTATGTGTATTATATATTATAATTAAAATTTTGGAAAAATACGTAAAATTAAATTTTATTTATTAATATTATAACAACGAAAGTTTCTAAACATGTTTTGAACATTAAAAAGTACTAGAAACAAAAAGCTTTGCCTAGCGAGAGATATTTTTGATTGGGTGAAAGCTCAATATGATTTAGTATAATTGGGTATTTGAAAAAAAAATTTTTTTGTGATAAATTGAAAGATTATATATTAGTTTTATAACAAAACATTTTTTTTTTTTTTTTTTTCGCAATAATTCAAAAGTTATTTCAAAATAAAAATAAATTTTTGAATCCAGTACCGAAGACACGCCGACAACTCCCGAACAAACCCGAGCGCGTGTGACGTCTTAATGTTAGTTTTCACTCATTGCAGTTGATAGAAAAATAATAAATACAGTGTTTTGATCTATTTAATTTTGTTGTCATTATTAAATATTTAAATTTATATTAAAAATGTCGAACCTCAAAAGTTATCCTTCTTGTTTTGTACCATTATGTACGAATACTACAAAGGCAACTCCTGATAAAATGTTTTTAAATGTTCCCCAAGATGACAAATGTCGAAATAAATGGTTTCAAGCAGTGCACCGTGATAATCCCCAAACAAAATCGAATTTTTTTTGTTGTGAAGATCATTTCGATGTAAGTATTTCTTAATACCATTTTTATTAATTATTATTTATCTAAGTATACAAATCAAATAATTATTATATATTTAAGGAAAGTTCAGTAAATAAATTTTTTAATGTAAATAGTTTTATTTTCTTCAAAATGTGGATCAGCAACACAAAAGATACTTTATTTTTTACCAGTCAATAACATTTGTAGTTGCATTTGGGCATTACACTTCAAGCTGACTTTACCTTTTGCTAGAAAAATATCCAATGATTTATGACTGGTGGGACATTTTACTTCAACAATGGCATTGCTTGTCATTCCATCAGGAGATGCTGCAAAAATCGGATAACTAGGTACAAGATACATCCCCGGACGCGTTATTTTTACTCTTAATTCTTTCTCAAGAAACGTCGTCGTCGTCGTCGTCGAACGTCATTTCTTAAAAAATCGGTGATCATAAATATATCAACATCAGGAATATTATCAGACTTTGCCTTAATAAATCCTTTATCACACATAACTAATTTAAATCAACTAACAACTCGTATTTTAGCAATAAATTTTCAATATTATTGTCTAGACATGAGTATTAGCCGTAAACGCTGTACTGTTATTAAATAGCTATAACATTATGACGTCACAACTATAGTGACCAATCATGGCGCGTTTATAGTCACGTGATTTTTATTTAAATTTCATCAATTTTTAATTGTTTATAATTAATTGAAAAAATAATTTTTTGAAGTTTTTGCATTAAATATCAATATTATTAATAATAAAGTTTTAAAATACATAAAAAAAAATCAATATTTTTTTTTTTCAAATACCTAATTCACCATGCAAACTAAGACGCGAGCATAAACTAGTGATTAATATACATACAACATACATACATTATATATGTAATGTGTTGTTACGTGACCGAGGTCATTGGACTTATCAGCTGTTATTGTTTTGATATGTTAATGTATAGAAAGTCTTCTGTATCGGTACATCTTGAGATGGGGTATTTATGCTGCCGAGATGAAGCTCGCCTCCTAAAGCCATTTTATCTTATATACCGATAATGTTATCTAATTGAGGGATTTTTCTAAGAAAGATATCCTAAGATAAATTAATTTCCCTTAAATAAAGATTGTGAATAATGAACAATTATTAATGATAGCTGCTTAACTGATTGAGAAAACAAATGTAAATGTTCTTAACTTAATCATGGCTGATACAGTAGGTCAAAATTATCCATAAATTTTTCTTATTAATTTTATAGTTAACATAACATAACTTCACGACTTTTTCTCGCCGCTATGTTCGTTTTATAGTTAATAGTATATTTAATTATTAATGTCTACGTTACATACCTAATAACTACATCTTCAATAAGGAAATATATATATGAAGAACACCATCAGAATCGGCAGACTTACCTGTAACAAAAATTAATATTAAATTCTTACAAACTTATCAGGATAATTAATATTTGCGATAAATGTTTAGTTTCAAAATATTGATAAAACTCGAGATTGTTTTTATTATGGTTTATGAAAAAAATCAACATATTTTAAATAAAGCTAAAATAATTAAAGACAATAGTCTGCTATATTAACTATTGTTCACTAATTATTTCTATTTTTGTTAACAAAGAGGCATGGAATAAAGAACAAATCCATTAAAGTTTTCAATATTGCAACTGACGTAAACCTTTAACAATACACTCGGTCCGAAGTCGTTCCTCTGTGACACTTAAGTATACCTATATTTTGACAGAGAAAAGGTACATACATACATAACTTCACGCCAAATCTCTTGCGGGCTAGGCGAAAGGGCGAGAAAGAGAAAAGATAGTTCATTATTTCGTTTTCTTTCATTCTTTTTCGTAGGCCATATAAAAGCTTAAGAACAATCAGTGTGTTTCAGATATTGTGCGCTATATAACATAACTTCACGCCTTTTTGTACCCAAAGGATCCGCTGATGTGCTTACGTCCCAAATGAAATAGGTGGCGAACATACCGGACACAAAGTTGTCAGTCATCGATATTTATCACACGTAACTTTCGAAAAGAATTCCGATTAATCATTGGTGTGAACCCGGAAACGATACCACGACTACAAAATCAAAAGCGCGGAGTGCAACCATTGGACCACCGAGACTATTAAACGTTTGTAAATAATTGCTTCAAAAATGTCTTAGCCGATGAATTCCTTTTCTATTTAGTAGTTTTTTTTTTTTATCCCGAGTCGATATATTTTTTATTTAATGCAAATATTTGTATGGACGTGTGTAACCCATTCAAGTGGAAAACCTTCAACAAACATCAAACAGAATTAGATGAAAGGAGATTTAAAGGGCGACATGTTCCGCACTAGTAAGAAACGCCTTGCCGATCTTAAAAGAGCCATCATACGAGGAGAGAATAATAATAATAGTTTATTTCACCGTACTAGTAGTTACATTAAGGTCACGGTTATACAAATAAGTAACAAGTTATAGTATAAGCAAAACAAGTCTCCTTAGTAATTAATTAATATTACACAAACTTATTATGGACGCACTCACCTAAACTAGGCCGAGCCTGCATTTTAGGTGATTGTGTCTTCCTGCGCACCGACACATCACAACACAAAAATAATGCGAAGATCTGTTTTGGCACAAACAACACCAATAACTTAATTAAAAAGATATTTCAAATGTTTAGTAAGAATGGCACAATTTATCGTAATTATGGTTCACAGAATGGTTGAAATACCCGAGAATGTAGCAAACATTTTCTATGATTTGGACAGAATTATCGGAATAAACAGAAGAAAGGTGTATATTCTTAAGAAATTCTGTAGAAAGAATGTTCGGACGTATAGAAAGAATGGATGATGCAAGATTGACTAAGGAGATATACAATGCAAAAGTGAGTGGGATGTAGGAGTCGGAGTCGACCAAGACACACATTACATGACCAAATAGAACGTGTTCTGGAGGAAAGTGATGCTAGGAGGACCTCTGACTACCCCGAAAAGGATTTGGCGCGAAGTTATATATGTATGAGACTTTAGAATATAATAAACCTTTACATTACTTTGATGTTAAAAATGATAATTTAAATTCCTCTTACATTCTGCTTTGGGAATTCTATATTATAAATGTGAAGTATTAACTCCTTGTACCAGTATCTAAGTCGTGGGTACGTGTATTATTATAAATAATGACTTGGGAGTCGAACCGGCGACCTCGCGTCGGCATGCAGTCCCATTGTCACCTAATTTATGGCTATTCTGTGTTTACATGCATATATTTTAAATTTAATTTAGACCTAGTTCAGACATCGTGTACATTGCCGAGTAAATAGTTAAAATGTAAATGGTTTTTGTGTCTAGATGGCGCGATTTAAATGATATAAAAGTTACCTCCGATACTCATAAGTAGGTACCATTGAATTAAATTCATAATGTTATAGTGTTTTTATTTTTTCTCTCCATGTACTTCAATAAATATAATAAATGATACATTTATGTCAGTAGAAATCTTACTTAGAAGTTAGTGCTTCATAATCAAAATGCGTTACGACCACGTTGAACGCCTGCTAGCTATCGCTCGGTCAAGGTGACCATCATTCACGCAGATAAGGAATTTCTACCGCCTTTTTATTCTTTCGTTTATCATGACTCTTGTTAAATAGGAGTAAAGGAGTTGACCTTACATAAACCGTCGCTATTATATCTTTAAAACGGAAGGAGAGAAAAATAATTCTGAATTTACAAATCCTGAGAGTCTTGTAATAAAAACTTCACGCCTTTTTCTACCTGAAGGAGTCGGCAGTGGCTGTAGTGGCTGTTAAGCCTCGACTCGCCGTTATGTCATGTCCCAAATAGAATTAATGAACCTGTTGCCAAACCGGGCACAAAGTTTTTAGCCGTCGATATTTAAAACTTCTTCTTCATCGATATTAAAAACTTTTCAAATTAATTAACTTCGAAAAGTCATTGGTGTGTTCCAGGATTCGAACCCGCGATATCTGGATTAAGAAACCGTGGGCTCGACCACTGGACTACTGAGACTATTAATCTTGTAATGAAATTAACCAGAAATGATAAAAAAAATATACATATATACATACAGACGAATTGAGAACCTTCTCCTTTTTTCGAAGTCGGTTAAAAATAATAACCCCATAACTTCCGCGGTTCATAAGTTTCTATTTTTACGGGTGCATGCGCAGCATCCACTCGAAAAAGATAAACTAACAGCTCAAGTGTCGTCATCGAGATATTTGATAGTTTTTTAAATTTGATCGAACAGAAAAATCACCCAAATACAATTTAAAATTTTTTTAGTTCACGTTGTTAATAAACGAAGATATAAACGTTACCTAGTATTGTCTTGAGAAAAACCTTACCGGATAGTTCTCAAAAGGTCTTATTTAGTCATATTTAATACCTTTTATTGTCTAAAACTATTTGATATACGACAGAATTCTTGGTGCATTTTTATGGGAAATGAGAGCAAACGATCAGGCGTGTCACCTGATAGTAAGTGACCAGCGCCGCCAATGGACACCTGCAACACGTGGTACGGGTACGGGAAGTGGGCCTCCAGGTACCTCTCTCACCGAAAGAAACGCGGCATGAGCCACTTTTCGTCGATCTTCCGAGACGTGGTATTTCACCGGTCGAGCCGCCCATTCATGCAGCGGACGGCTTGGCTCTAGCACTTTGGCTAAAAGTACAGGCTGCCAAATAGTGATGGAACAATTGCTCTTTTTTATGACGATGAATCTAATCACAAGGGTATAAGAAGCGTGTTCAGTTATTTTTTTGGATAGGATGACGTTGGGAAGAAGTTACTTGTGAATAGGCAAGTACATATAAAAAGTATTCTAACTTTACGGTACTATTGCAGCTTTTGAGATGAGATGACTGCAAGGATTGTTGCACTTACTGCTGCCGTTTTTAACTCTATTTGCAAGACTAAACACTTTTAAAAGTTTTTCAGATATAGTATTAAAGACAGTATGAGTGTTTGATATTTCTATAGTTATATAAACACTTTCCTTTATATTTTATAGATTTATCCAAAAGTAATCTTAAACCGTGGTTACAGGAGTTTAGTACATTTGTTATTTATGCTGAGGCAGTACTGATACGTGCCCACTGAACCGCCATGTGGTCCAGATAGCTGCCTGGTTCATAACTATGTTGATATATGCCTTCAAGCCCTCAATACCTGAAGGTGTTATATCTTGACACCAAATTTATTGTTTGATCGCATCAGTCCAGATCCCAAGTGATCAATATTAGTGACTAGGAAACCTCTAAATTCCTTAGCCTTTTGCCACGTAATACTGGACCAGAGGGATCTTAAATAACAATTAAAGGAATGAACATATCGATCTATACGAATTATTAAATAAAATAAAGTATTAAAATCCTAGTGGAATGTATCACCGGGATTATGATACGTTTTACACGGACAGTTCAGATTAAAGTTTTATTAAAATGATATTAAAGATAAACTATTATCTCACCGGAACACATTACTAAGATTTATATTAATCCAGGAATCCAGTAATTTTATCTATCTATATGCGAAGTTTCATCCAATTATGTTCAAAGGTGAATGAGTACCTTACGTCCAAATATTATCTTCACAAAATTTCGCATTTAAAATGTTATTAATTACATACATAATATATAATTATGTCTTTAAGTTATAGTACAGTTATTGTGAGCTGTTTAACTCTCAATATTCCAAGGAAATATAATCATATTAATAAACTGTAGTTATAAGGAAAAGATGCAACAATTTCTAGGTAGTGCCAATCTTAAACACCATTCATAAAGTATAGTTTATATTTGTAAAGAATTAATTTACAATGTACATATATACTAAGCCATCTCTTATATACTTATTTTATAGTCCAAGAGCTAGGAACAAAAAAATAAATCTATCCAAATTTTTTTAGCCTAGCTCTCGGACTATAATACTTTTATGGCTCTTTAGCAGACAGTCTTAATAAAAGAATGTGAAGTATATCGTACAGTCATACCTGAGCACGAAAGAAGTTATAAACTGCTCATTGGTACTAAAATAATAATAACTACCTAATACGTAGATGGACATGTGTCAGAAAATAATTCATAAATTAAGGACACACACTCAAAAAGATTATTTATTTCCATTCAAAATTGCAACTAGTCCATAATAACTATATTTTGGTCCTATAGTATTCCTCGAATAAGGTTTTTGAACAAAATATATTCTAATATAAACTATCTAAATCACAGTGGTAGAGCCAAGCAGTTCGCTACATGAATGGGCCGGCTCGACCGGTGAAATACCACAACCTCTCAGAAGACCGACGTAAAGTGGCTCATGCCGCGTTTCGTTCGGTGAGAGAGGTACCCGGAGGCCCACCCCCCTTCCCCATCCTTTCCTATATATATCCCTATCCCTTAAAGGTCGACAACGCAACAGTAACACTATATGTGTTGCTAGTGCCCATGGGTGGCGTTGGTTGCTTGCCATCGGGTGACACGCCTGCTCGTTTGCCCTCCTATCCCATAAAAAAAAATCGTCAGACAGCTCCCTTACTATTTATATGTATGACGACATTCACTTAAATATGTGGATTCCGACGGTTCAACTTCTTGTTGTGACAACACTGCGGTTAACATATTTATACGTAATTTATTAAATACATTATCGGATTATTACAAATATTATAGGTAATTTATAAATCACATTTTATTATAAATAAATAGGACAAGTCCGATTTCGATTCGCGCATTTATAGAATCCATTTACCTTCCGCATTTAATAATTATAATTTATATTTATCCGTCATATATTTTGGGCCGGATTAATTAATTAATATTAATTAATCCATTAATTATATTGATTAATTATACATATTATATTGTTTTGCATATAGCTTCACGCATTTTGCTACCCTAAGGCAGCGGCTAAAGGGACCCGACTTGTACTTGATTTTTTACTTCACAAATGAAATTGGTGACGGAACGGATGACAATTTTATGCCTGGTGTATGGCAATAGTGCCATACACCGGGCATAAAATTGTCATCCAACGATATTAAAGTTATTTGAAATTTTAATAAAATAATATACTGCAGTTCTGAAATTAAAATTTTAAGAATTTGCATAGTTGTAATAATATGTTTATAAATAATAAACTCTTAATATAGGTAAGTAAGCATTAGAGTTACACAATGAACATAAATGTGTACTAAGTGGGTCGGTCGGGTTATTTTAGTTCAACATCAACCCAACTATACTATATGAAGCTTGGCAGATTGATTGGTGAGTCATAAACGCTTGGTTAACCTTTGTTTGACTGATTTTTGTACTCTGAACTTTGGCTTAAGTCTAAGTATTATATGCCTATAGAGTACATATTTAAAACACTAATTTTCTAAGTAGAATACGTTGATCTCTCGCCTCTAGTATTGGGTTTCTATATCTATTATGAACCTCAAAAATTTTAAATAATATTGATTTTAGTCACAGACAAGAACAAGCAGACAAAGCTGTTTGCAATAACTAGGTATAGTGTCGAAATAAAATATGTATGTGAATGATTATAAAATTAACTTTTATTTAGGTTAAAATTGATCGACAAACATTAACGAAAAGATGATTCAATAGATCAATAGATTTATAGACTTGATCAAAAGAGTATTAGCATTGTGTAATGGACTTTTGATCGTAATAAATAACGAATAATGGACGCCTACAAAGTATTGTGTAATAATATTAATTTTCTATTGATAATGTGGTACAAAAATCGTATTAACTACACTATAAAATACATTAAAAGATTTCTTTTTATTGCATATTGAAATGTTTATTTTGATATTTTGTTTGTTCATATGTGTATCTACCTACTATGAAAGATTACACAAACATAAAAGCTTATATTTAAATTGATAAAACTGCTTTTGATTTGTTCAATATATATTTATTTATTAATATATATACATTACACATACATTGATACATTGACACCTGTTTTATCGACTAACCTTTAAAGAATTCATTCAAAATGAAAATGTAGTCAGTATTTAATTGTATAGAATATGTAGCGGGTATATTAAATACATTTGTTGAGTGTAAAAAGTCTCAGTGGTCCAGTGGTCGAGCACTCCCCTTATGAATCCAGCGGGGGTTCGAATCCTTTCTCACACCAATGACTATTCGAAATTCTTTTCGAAAGTTATGCGTGTTAGATATCAATGACTGAAAACTTTGTGCCCGGTATGGCAATAGGTTCGCCACCTATTACATTTGGGACGTAAACATAACGGCGAGTCGAGGCTTAACAGCCACTGCCTAAATCTTCGGGTAGAAAAAGGCGTTTAGTTATGTTATGTTGTTGTGTGCCTTGTCACAAAACCCTGGACTTTTCGGAATTGAAGTCATTTGTAATAGTCTGATCTATTTAGATAAGTTTATTAATTACTTAGAAAAAAGTAGACAGCTGATTATTTGTTTTTATACATAGAAATATACAAATTTCTTGTACACAGTTGGATGTAAGTGTTTCTTAATAAGCCAATTAATACCTCCACAGCCTGTTTAAGGCGAGCGATAATGAACTACTAATAAAAACGTGATTTCAGAGTCTGGGGTTCGAACTCGATAATTGTGACTAATTAGTCCAAGGTCTCTTAAGTTCATTAGTTTTTAATGTGCTTTGTTAAAAAATAAATAAACAGATCGTATACAAACAATCTAAAATTATCTTACAATACGTCATTGGCCATATATTTAGAGAATTATTTTTATAATAGACTGAAATTAGAAGTCTCAGGTTCAATTGCGGAAACTACCTTTTAAATTGTCACATTCCAATGACAGGCAACACTGTGCTTGATATGTGGCAATATGCTCTGTCACCAATACATACCGTTTGGGACGTAAAAATTCGGCGTGTTGAGGCCGTAATCTTTTTATACTTTCACAACTACTAATATAGGTGCATTTTCCTCATTCTGTGGATCTTAATGATAGATATTAATCTGGAATCCGTATTAATTTAATATCAACAATGTTAGGTGTGGAAGCTGCATCAAACTTTAATCATTCAAAAAAACTATTTATAGCCACTGATTATTTAAATATATGCGCACATGAATTTTAACATTTTAATTATGGAAGATATGCCGCAGTAACTGACACTAATGGCGTCTCACTCTGTACAGTTAACAAATAAAAATGTTGATTAGAACAGAACATAAAAAAAATCCATGTTCGAGAGGGATATTGTTCCGAGTACAAACGTGTTAGTAAAATTTTAACAACGCGGTAATTGCGCCATCTAGTATTAAAATAAAAGATTGCTTATTAAACTGGCCGCTGACCGCAACTTCTATTGCGTAATAAAAAATAATTCAATTCACAAATTTAAATTGTTCGGCGAAGACAATATTTGTTGAAAAATATAATATAAATATTTTTTTTTTTTTTTCTTAGAAAAACTGTCATCGAAAAACTCTACAAAGTTTATCTACAAGAAGTTTTTTAGTTATTCGATTCTAAACTTAGAATTTAAAAAAAAAAGACTAGTATAAAAATGTGCCAAAAATATGGAGTTAAAAAGAGATAAATACATGGGCAATTCGATAAAAATAAATAATTCAGAATTAGTCGCTGGTGAAACCGAACTGTCAATTGATCGTTTACGGAACTCCCAACTTATTCTGTATCATTAATCTTAATGCCCAAACAAAACCCTAAAAAAGAGCCTATATACAACATAACTTACGGAAAAGTCATTGACAAATATCTGAAGTCGAACTCGGAATGGTTTATTAAAAGTTGGAAGTATTAAACAGTATTACCGAATCAAGAAACACAGAGATGAATAATTAAAAATATACTAGGCTATTAATATACCGAACTTTCATGCCTCGTTCAATTCGAATTGCCTAACATGCGTGTAGAAGTACATATACTTATAAATAGTGGTTGTCTGTCTGTCGCACGCGTCACGTTACTAACAAAATGTCACGCTTTACGCAACCACAACTCAAATAGAAATGGCCGCCTCGCCGTCTGTCTGCCGAACCTGAATTTAGAATGATTAGTTAGTCGTCACTTGTACAAAAATCACGTTTAAATTTAACATATATATATCCCTTCTGTTTTGTTGTCAATTAATCACGACTTCAAAGAATCAAAAGTCCGTCTACATAATATGTTTTTGGGAGTAGTCTGTTCGTTAAAATTTAATATGTTTCTGAGTAAACTATGACAATTTTATGCAAGTCTGCTATAGACTCTTCAATTCTTGTTTCAATTTTAATAAAATTTTAGTTATGTTACAGAATGTATGCAATTTTATTAAACTTGAGAATAGTTACTATGTGAATGTAACACCTGCATTTTTGGTCCCATATAAAGGACATCTTAAAAATAAATTAATATTTAGTCTTAAAATAATATGTACCTACCCTCATATCACAACAGGGTAATGAACTACCGACATTACATATTATATTATTAATAGATTTATTACTTAATTATTATTTGTAATATTGATAATAAATGCCATCTGTTATCTGACACATAAAGCAATCAAATTGTTGTTAACAATATCATAGTCACAAACAAAGTATAATAATACCTACAATACATTCAAAATTAATTTAGCATAACATTACATAACTTCACGCCTTTTGTTACCCGAAGGTGTAGGCAGCGGCTGCTAAGCCTCGTCCCGCCGTTATGTTTACGTCCCAAATGGAATAGGTGGCGAACCTATTGCCATACCGGTCAAATTAATTTAGATTTAAATATATTAGGTCGGGGAAAAAGTCTTTTCGCATAACGTAGGTATAAACTTATTATAAAATTTCTTTGACTGTACTATTTGTGTCTGGCTGGTTTTGGTAACATTATAAAGGTTACATTATAAAGAAAAGAAAAAAATAAAAAAAAGTTGTTTCCCGCTATTTTTCATTTGTTTTTCTCTCCGTAAAAATGAGTAAATCTAATGAAGAAATTCGATACATTTTAAAATTTTATTATAAAAAAGGCAAAAATGCAACTCAAGCAGTGAAAAAAATTTGTGATGTTTATGGACCTGATGCAGTGTCAGTAAGAGTAGCACAAATTTGGTTCAAACGTTTTCAGTCCGGAAATTTTGATGTTAAAGATGCACCTCGCTCTGGTCGCCCTGTTACGAATAAAATGGACGCCATTTTTGAAAGAGTGGAGCAAGATCGGCATATTAGTAGTTACGATGTAGCTGAAGAACTGGGAATTGACCACAAAACAGTTTTGACCCATTTGAAGAAAGCTGGTTATACAAAAAAGCTCGATATTTGGGTGCCACACGAGCTCACTCAAAGAAACTTAATGAAGCGTGTACTCATTTGCGATTCATTATTGAGACGTAATGAAACCGAGCCGTTTTTGAAGAGATTGATAACTGGCGATGAAAAGTGGATCACGTACGACAAGAACGTGCGAAAAAGGTCGTGGTCGAAAGTTGGCCAGGCTTCACAGACTGTGGCCAAACCTGGCCTAACACGAAATGATGCTGTGTGTATGGTGGGATTGGAAGGGCATTGTTCATTATGAGCTTTTACCGTCCGGCAAAACCATCGATTCTGATCTTTACTGCCAGCAACTGATGAGATTAAAGGAAGCAGTCGAGAGAAAACGGCCGGAATTGATCAACAGGAAGGGTGTGGTCTTTCATCACGATAACGCTAGACCACACACATCTTTGGCCACTCAGCAAAAATTAAGAGAGTTCGACTGGGAGGTCCTAGTGCATCCACCATATAGCCCTGACCTTGCGCCTTCAGATTTTCACCTGTTTCGGTCTCTTCAGAATTCTTTAGGTTCTGTAAGGTTGACCTCAAGAGAGGACTGCCAAAACTATTTGTCCCGTTTTTTTGATCAGAAGTCCCAAAGTTTCTACAGTAACGGGATAATGTCTCTGCCCACAAAATGGCAGAAAGTTATTCAACAAAACGGTACATATATATTGTAAATAAATGTAAATAAACTTTGAAAAAAATGTCTTGACTTTTCATACAAAAATACGAAAATACTTTTCCCCCAACCTATTATATGCATGAAGACCTTGTTTTGGGAAGATCCCGGAATCGACGTTGGAAACGCCAATGACTTTTCTGAAATTTTCTTTTCGGATGTTATGTTTGAGGATTGATTTAAAACTGTACAACTTCTTCTTGATGTATAGCAAACAGAATGCATGGGAACTGTTAATATTCATCTGTAAAGTTAGTATAATAATATATTATAATTTATAAATGATAGTCATTATTTTAATTACAAGTTTCTTAAAAAAAATACAATAAAATTAACCATAACGCACGTTGGTTAGATGTAAAATCTCGAAATAAAGAATGTAACGACTTCAAAAAGAACGAAATAAAGTGTGTAACTTAATTTTTTTTTTGTTTGGCGCACGACGACATTTTATATTTATACATATTGAGGTCTATAAGAAAGTGATTAAAATAAAGTACTCATTATGAATATTAATTAATTCCATATAAAGAATTGTTATGTCGTTTTGTGAATACAATATAAATAAATTATATTGGATATATTTGATTATATAAAAATAACCAAAATTATTTACGCTATTTAACGTCTCGATGGTCCAGTAGTCAAGCACCCCGCTTCTGTCGAAGTCGCGAGTTCGAATCCTAGCTCACACCAATGACTATTCGAAATTATTTTCGGAAGTTATGTGTGATAAATAACGATGACTGAAAACTTTGTGCCCGCGATATGGCAATAAGGTCGCCATCTATTCCATTTGGGACGCAAACATAACGGCGAGATGTGGCCTGCTACCCCGCTGCCTACCCCTTCGGTTATGTTATATCTATTTACTTAATACTTAAGTGTGTATGTTTATTGTTAATTTATAACTAGCTGACCCAGCGAACTTTGTTCCGCATCAAAAGTAATTTTACAGCGTTTACAATTACCTAAAGTGCTCAGTAAAACTTTAATGAAGCCTTTAAAAATGTATTCAATAAACGACAAGCGGACGGAAGGATGGAGAGCCAAAATTTAGTAATAGTGTTTCGTTGATACCTATCTAGTAAGGTACCCTAATAATATTTTAATGTTCCTATTACTATTTTAATGTGACATAGAAATAGAAAAATAAATTTCCGAACAGAATTACAAGATTTCTTTCTAGATTATTTTTTATTTGAAAACATCTCAATTTTAAGGGCAGACCACCAACATAGCGCATGATTTACTATTCCTTCGACCGAGCCATAAAATTAACTGAATTAAACTGTAATCCCTTTACGAGAAAGATCAATGTTTATTGTCTTTTCATTTCGGTATAGGCCATGTTTTAACATATAGCGGCTTTTATAATATAAAGAAATAATGTAGTCACTCCTCTAAATAGTCCCTTAATTTTGACAGACACCATTAAACAACTTTATTATTTACCCTTAGAAATTGGTTGTCACCCAACCCTGATAGTTAAGGTTTAGACTTTAAAGTTGATTTTAGTTCAAATTATGTATATTAGCTGCAAATGTAAATTTGCCTCCGATTGTCTGGATGCTGTGTGGTCCCGTTTTTTGTTTACAATACGGTATTTTGATTGAGTTTTTCTTGTTGGAAACACAATTAAGTTATTTTTTGAGTTATTACTTGTTTTAGTAATAAAGGGCTAGGCTACAGAATTATATTTATATTTTTTTTTAGGGTTACTTTTAGAATTGAACCCTGTTTATTGTTGCGTCTAGCTGCTGGACTTAATTTGAAAACTGTAAAATTGAAAATTTGAACTTGAAAAATATCGTTAAATAGGTATCTACTAACTAATGTAAAATTAAATGTTTATACTGTATTCGTTAAAGAAATAATTTTGAAAACCTAAATAAAATAAATATGTATATCTATAAAAATGTGTCAACTTGTGAATTTAAAATAATAGTATTACAGTAATACTATAAAATATATCCTGACCAAAAAATATAAGGCGTTTGAAACAATCAATAAATCTTTAATACAAAAAGAAACTTGAAAAGTCAATATTTTGTAAATATGAACCTATTTCCTTTATCTTGGATATTTAATAAGGCATTAACAAATGAATTACATAGATCAATAGGCCATATATACTCACCTACACGGAATAAATGTCACCGAAGTTAAAACTACTCTATGCATATTTAAACTTGACTAGTTGTTAGTAATATGGCGTCTGGTGTAAGGTTAGCCGACTGGCTAATTGGCGCGCGTTGGACAAAATAACTTTCCGAATAGATATTTTACGTAAGCCTAGTTGATATTTACTATAATGTCATGGCATTTTACAAATAAATAAATTTGAAGACTTTATTTGGAAACTGTTATTTAGTCAAGTTCTTGAGAGTTCTATAGTTGTTTTTATTTTTTTATTTTTGGTAGGTACTCTTAGTTTGTCTTTTGTTCGCAATTTCACGCCAAATTCTACCTGTGCGTATGTTGACGTCCCAAATGTTAAGGGCGGCTGACCTATTGTCATATTTCGGGCGCAATTAGTCATCAATATTTATCACTTACCGCTTCACGTACAAACCAAATGGCGATGATGCTTAAATATAGCCTATGTTACTCTGGATGAATTCGGGTTTCCAAAAGTGAAAGAAAGTTTTGAAATCGGTCCAGTAGTTTTTGAGTTTATTTGTTACATACAAAAATACCTTTATAATAGTAGTATAGATAATTTCTGAACAGATCACACGTTATATTGTATTGTTGATTTATAAACTGTATACATTAT
Organism: Euproctis similis; assembly: GCA_905147225.2. Classification (NCBI taxonomy): domain Eukaryota; kingdom Metazoa; phylum Arthropoda; class Insecta; order Lepidoptera; family Erebidae; genus Euproctis; species Euproctis similis. The sequence continues at coordinate 24,305,013 of LR990106.1, forward strand.
TACATTTTGAACAAAAAATAGTTTTTTTCTGGTAGAGATATATTTCATTTGGTATATATTTTAGTTTGTGTATCAAAAATTTGGAAATAATGGCATATCATTTGATAAAAGCAAACTGGTAATAAATCGTGAACCACCCATACCGCGTTAAATTTAAAAATGTAAGTGCAAATATCTACAACATCATATTTGATCGACTTTTCGATGAGATGTCACGACATCTAAAAACTTTTCCAATTTGGAAATGATTAAAAATATTATATTTATGTTAATTCTGAACTCAATAACATCTTATTATTTATGATTTATTGACGAATAGTAAGACGAAGTTTCAAATCACAAGGTCACCTTTGAAACCACCAAGTCTTGCTCTCTCTCTTTGGAAAACTAATAATTAAAATCTCATCTCATGCTCCAAGTGAGTAATATCTTCAATGAAGAAGTGGGCATGGCCACGCATATCCATGGAAGTAGATTTATTGCGTAAATACAACGGTTATTTGAACCCGCGACCTGCCACCATTCAAGAGGTTTAACCATTCAGTTATATGTATTATGTCTGTGAAAACTTAATTTTCCTATATGTTGGCATTGTCTATTTCTATTTATAAGCAACAAACGTGGGCCAGGTTTCAAACCTGAGACTTCTTGATTCGGTTCGGTAGCAGGGTGCTCGTTCTTCAGACCACTAATCAATAATAATAGGATATTTATGAGGGTAAATATTATTATATTAATAGCTTGTTTTAAAATAGTTATTAACAAAAACTTAATGTTCGACAATGTGTACCCATTTGGCCATTATTTCATTAAGTAGGTATTGTGTATACTTAAGGTTTAATTTGTTTGTTCAAGTTAATTAAGTTTTAACTTAACACCCGAGGCTCGTGATCACAAATATTTTCGTTTGTTAATTAATTTTAAATGATTATGTGCAAAGTTTGTTAAAATATAAATATATTTATGGTATAGAACGAGTTTCTTGCTAAAGTTTACTCAATAACTACACAACTTGAGGTTTCTTTTAGGTTTTATTATATACAACCTTCAGTTCCAGCCCTCAGATCCGGAATTTGAGCGTGCGTTTTATAAACTTCAATTGGTAAAATTCAAAGAAATAAATACAGTTTACTTTCATGTAGGTACTAATAATTTCTTTAATCAAGTTTTATTAATTGTTTGCTTCGTTCATAAGGTTAATATTATTACTTTCTAGAAAGATTTTTTGACAACCATCGTAATCACTATATAATATATGTAAAAAACAGTGGAATTCTGCCAGAGGATTCACAGGATATCACTTCTAACTTATAAATAATTGATTACAAAAAAACTCTCATTTTCCTCTTAAAAGAAGTTAATAAAAGCTTATAAAAAGAGATAAGAGCCTGGTGAGTAATTTGTCACGGTGTGTCAGCTTCGTGGATGTCCGCAGTCGATGATGGACAGGCACGTTTTTAAGACCAAGATTGAGATGTCACGCTACGTTAGGTTAAATCGAAGATTGGTCACCATGAAGAGTCTGCCAGAGATCCGTATTATTATAATAATAAACGTGTTTCATTAATTATTTACTTCATTAAATGACCCCTGTTTTATGAGGTATAATTTTATGTCTTCGACTTTAATAAATTTAGACATACATACATACATAATTTAATTTATAGACGAACTTGCTCTCTGATTTTTACGCGTCCTTCCACTTCGACACATTCAATTTAGGGATCAATTCCGATGCCTATTGCAATGAACAGAATACATTAAGGCACCTAAAAATAGTCATGATGTTCACAGACTTACCAGGGTTGAATCCATTAATCACTGTGCAGAATGGAGTGCGCTACTGATATTAAAAATTTAAATATTCTTTAATACCTAAAATAACCAAAAACAACATCGCTCAACACGCTATCAACATCTTTGTTTAAAATACCATATTTTCTCAGCGGAACCGTTGCGCTAATCAAAATCTAATTATGTGGAATATTACAAGATTTTTACTTGAAATCATTTCTTGAAGAATAACACATATTATTCTATATATTGCCGACAATTTCCATTTTTTTTTTCATTTTTCTTGGGGACTTTTAATTCCTCTTAAGTATCGGGATGCTTTTCAAAATCAAATTAAATTATGAGATGTAATAATCATTGGAAATACGAAAAAAAACTTAACCTTGATGAAACAGATGTTTACAATATGCGCTGAAATTTGTCAAAATAATATTAGCCTTCAATGTTACGATAAGGATGCTGTGTCACGGTCATCGTTATAAGATCTCTGTAATCTCTGTACATATACGCCGAGAAATGGTTTTCTCATAGAGATAACACTATCGCACAGTCTAATGACACATTGTCTATTGTCTCTGACATTCAACTAACCACGTTTGATGTGTTTTATGTCTGCTAATTCTAAATTTATAAAGCTCTCCGACTAGCAGGAAACTTTTTAATTAAATAATTATTACTTACATAATGTTCTCTTTGGCTCAAACTAGAGTTCAGCAACCTTCAGCGGTTTCCATTTAAATTGTGATTTTATTACTATTAGCAAAAATCAAAAACAAAAGTAAGCAAATAATTCATTAAATTTTGAGAGAAAAGTTATAAAAATCCAAAACCATTTTTTCGATTTTATGTCAAACAAACTATGTATCACAATTGGTCTCTATAATAGCAAAATCAGAACACGTTGACAACAAACTATATATGATTATTAAAACTATTTTTTTAATTATTCCATCCAAATAAGTATATTGAGTTTCTTTCAGAATTCGTGGAATCGATTCCGGGCTTTCACCAATAATTTCTCGGTACTCTTTTGGGAGGTCATGTGTGGTAAATGTCGATGGCTGACATCTTTGGGTCGCTGTCTACAACTTACAATAGAAAAAGGCCTGTAGTTATATTATTTACGTATATTGAGTTACAATGTATATTGCTCAGTTTAATCTCAAAAGACTAGAGCGTTGTATGACGTATTGTGAGATATATAAATGTATAAAACGGTTGGTTACTTAATATTCAAGGAAATATGGTTTTAATTTATTTTTAAAGAGATGACTTTGCATGTTGACTGTTCATTTTACTTATATTGGTTTCAAAACATTTTAATGTTCTGTAGATTCAGCTACTTCTGTTTGTACATCCATATTATGTCCTTATTTTTCCATTATATTTTGTGTCTTTATCCAAATTCTAATCTATATTGTATGTAATTTATTACAGGGATATACCTAACTACCCTAAGGCTCTGGCATCCTGTAAGTTCCTCATGTCTTCCGGATAGTACAACCTGTGTTCGTGATAGTGTCCTTAAGTCAAAGCGAGGTTTAAGATGCCGCTGAAAATTTTGGGATTTAGTCCCTTTTAACGTTGATATAGTAGTATTTCCAAAAACTTAGACTATTTCAGAGAGTATCAATTTTTTGGACAAAAATATTGCTTGTTTTTTCTAATACTGTTCTCTTAGCAACTATAATTGTTGTAAATTGTTTAAAAAACTGTCGCTGTATTCGTTAATTAGACAAGTGCACTCAAATTTGTTAGTTAAGTGTTTGGTTGGTTTCAAAATTGTATACGGAATATGAATTGATGTGGTTGTATAAGTTTTTATGATGCTATATCTGTTTGGTGAACTTAGCTAACCTCTTTGTTTTCTCGTGTTCAATACTACTTTAGTGTTTACTTATTATTGTTAGAAACAATAAAATCTTGCGTAATTTTAAGGTAGAATTGTCACAATTTTTAGTTTTTTTTTTTGCTTAATTTTAGTATTCCTCTGTAGGACGGCGATGTAATATATTCATATAATCCTAAACTATTGCAACATTTGCCAGTTCTTCGGTCAACAGTTACAAAATATCCTATCATAGATGTTCGACCTTTAATCATACAGAACCCATACATCAAATTAAATCTGTCACCACCACTAGTAACCAGTGTGTGTTCCAATTTGATAAAGTCCAATAAATACAAGTGATCACAAAATTGCGATACATACCGGCTCAATTAATTGACTCAATTGTTTAAACACTTTTATTTCAACATAAGTCGTAAAGTGTCAGTTAAAAATTAAAAAATACACGTGTACAAACTATCGGTGTATCTTTTTAACTTCACACCTTTACTGACCCAGCTAGGCAGTGGCGATTTTTTGCAATACGATGGGTAATAAATAGCGGAGCATTTAATAATTTCATATATTGACCCATATTGCACGAAATATCGGCACGTAATCATGATGTCACGAGTTAGTAAATAAATTTAAATCACTTTTGTCATTACAAATAATAAAAAATCAGTTCCGGTTAGCAATAGTGATGTCACCTTTAACCACAAGCCAGTCATCTCACTTATTTTTTTTATATTTAGAATAATTATTACAAGTTTTATATACCTATTGACTGAAGATGTTATAACAACACAACTAATGTTTTGTTAGAAATGTTTCATTTCTAACAAAACCTTCCTTGTAAATATAGTCAACATTCCATTAAAATCATTGTGCATTTGTATTAATATAAATTCTTACTCAACTTGATCAGGACTCCATAATTATCCGACATTTATGCACACTTACTTACTCTGCTGAGAAAATATAAGCAGATATTTTTTTATACGTAAATCATAGAAAACTTTTAAACTTAGGGTTAAAGAAACCTTTTTTGTATTAGCTCAGTGATTATTCTGTTTGAATATTAGTTTATTTATTCAAAATTGACGCGACTATTTGCGCCCACGAAATGTGCAGAACGATATTTTACGGTCGTACCAATATAAAGGCACTAAACTGAGCTGTAACTCTCAAGGCATAACTGTACGTCATATTTGTGTTGAATATATCAATAAAGTACGCGAATATGAAAAGCCTGAATTGATGAACTGTAAATTTTCTTGCGGGAAATCAAGTTTGAGAGAAATATTTACTCTCCACTAGCTTTTGCCCACTGCTTCGTGTTCGTGGACGCCATAAAGCAGCAAAAATACTGTGCCTGTGTCATTTTATGGGTTCATTGCTTTCCCCCTATTAGTGATAGCGTGATAATATTAAACCCTTATGTTGACCCTATCTCTTGGCTATATTTATGCAGAATAGGATTTAAAAGCATGCAGTTCTTTTAGAGTTTATTCGTAATAAACATACACATATTTTTGGGTTTGGTATCGATTGTAGATCATGTCCCGAGTATTCTAAAAAAAATATATTAAATATACAGTTTCAACTTTACTAGAATTTTATTTTATGTATAGTTTAGGAATCAGTATAAAGAATAGCATATATTTATGATTTTTCTTAAGCCTTTAATAATTGTTAAAGATCTCCATCGTATATTTCATGGGCTCAAAACTTCCCTGAGTCGACGCATAGTTACCGCTGATTACACCTTTTTGTATTAAGGCCGTGACATTATAAGAATGAAACACTAATTAGGAATATTGTATTAGATTTTATAGAGTAAATTACCAGTTACATAACTTTAAAGGAACACATAAATATTTTATATTTATGATTATCCGATAAATGATGCGTCCGGCCCAACTAAACGATTCGTTAGTGTTGATAACCCTGGGGCCAGCAATTTGTTGGGGAAGTGAAATATATAAATTTTCGTGTGATAAGGGAAATATACAAAGTTTGTAACGAGTCATATTGACCCAAATTTCATTGAGTATCGGCACACGATATAGTAACTACTGCTGAGATTGAAATGTAAAAGTGAAGTGCAAAAGGACCATTTGCTTTGCTTCTCTTGTCTTTCGAGCTATGGGATGAATTATCCCGTCTTCTATAAATCGATTGATCTTGGTTTGAGCATGAGCTGTATGGCTCTATTACATTGACATCCAACATTTACTACCAAATTGTTGAGGAAGGTGATGTCAGGTGCCCTAAAAACCGACGAGCGGGTGTGACAACAGTTATGAAAGTCAAAGTAGCGAGCGAAGTGTATAAGAATCATGCCTTATGGCGCTTTGTTATCTCTACTTACCCTGCAAAGGACTTGATGTGAAATTATTAATGTATGTATCTATAAAAAAAGTTACCAATTTAAGACAGTCTCGGTGGCGCAGTGGCTAGCGCCCCGCTTCTGATTCAAGAAGTACTGGGTTCAAATCCTGGTACACACCAATGACTTTTCGAAATTTTCAGAAGTTACGTGTGATAAATATTGACTGACAACTTTCTGCCCAGTATGGCAATAGGTTCGCCACCTATTCCATTTGGGACGTAAACATAACGGCGAGACGAGGCTTAACAGCCGCTGCCTACTCCTTCAGGTAAAAAAAGACGTGAAGTTAAGTTAAAGACTTTAAGTTAAATTGTTAAGTCAAAGTCTTTTCGCGTTTGCAGAGCAGCAGAAGTGACCAACGAATATTAAATATTTACAACATCTAGTTTGTGTCCATTTAAAAGGTTCCATCTGGTACTGCTTCACTCTCTAACAGTATCAAGCTTTTTGTTGCTCAACCGCTACACTGTGGGACCTCGCTGTGTTGTTAAACACAAGCTGTCTTCTGTAACACATCTCACTGCATAATAATGTGTTGACCTTACACGTAACATATTATGTTGATTTGGCTAGGCCTTTTGAATGTATTTTTTTTTTACTGAAAGTAAATTTTAGACAAATTATTCTGGGACATTCATAATAACCTCTAAATGATGAAAAAGCATTTATTTAATACTATAGGAAGTTTCCAGAACTTGCATACAGAAATATAAATTTGTGCTAAAAATGTTGTTAATTGAATATAAATATGATTTTATACTCATTTTCCTATTATATATAAATAGAAAGGTGCAATCTTGTAACATAATGTCACTGATGCCCATAAAAATTTTAATACAAAATTGTTGACTAAACGCACGAGTATATTACAATCATTACGTCTTTAGATACTCGGCTAATTCTGTATACCCCGCTTGGGAATTAGCATGCAAATATAAGCCAGCGTTTAATTATAGACTTTAATAAAAGTCATCCTAATCATAACTATAATCGAATTATAATTATGATTAATTAATTAAAAGTCTCGGTGGCGCAATGGTCGAGCACACGGCTTCTGATCCAGAGGTCCGGGTTTGATTCCAGACACTGGCACACCAATGACTTTTCGAAATTGTTTTCGGAAGTTATGTGTGATAAATATCGATGACTAAAAAACTTTGTGCCCGGTATGGCAATAGGTTCGCCACCTATTACATTTGGGGCGTAAACATAACGGCGAGACGAGACTTAACAGCCACTGCCTACACCTTCGGGTAACAAAAGGCGTGAAGTTATGTTATAATTGAATTAATCTACAACTGAATTGTTCTCATGGCGAGTTTCTTAAGATCTATCTTTTGCGTATCGTTGAATCGTGGGATAAACATTCGACAATGTTTTCACGTTCTATCCAATGATATGATTTCTCACAGATATCGCTCGCTCGCTACAAATTTCATAATGTGCGAATTTTCACTGCGTCATAAGATATAATACAACATAGTCGCATACGATGACTTTTGCGTCATATGATCGTCAGATAATTTTATAGATATCGAGAATTTGCTTCTTTTTTTGAAGTCGTAAATATAAGATGTCCGTACGCACTGCCAACGAATGGAAGAAATTACTTGCGTCGATATTCCGGAACAATTCTACTATGAATGTCTTCAAAAACAAAGTGAATAGGTACATAACAGGCCAGTACGCTTTACCACCAATGACGTGAACTGCGTTGAGAGCACATAAGGCACGAGTCTTGCACGCCTCACTCGCTTATTTGATTTTAATAGTTTTTTTTATATGATATAAGGAGGCAAACGAGCTTGCGGGTCACCTGATGGAAAGCGACTACCGCCGCCCATGGACAGCTGCAACACCAGGGGTATCACATCAGCGTTGCCGGCCTTTAAGGTTCCCACCTTTAGGCTCGTTTCTTGAAGGTGCCTAGGTCGTAGCGGTCCGGAAATACCGTTGCCGGCAACTCGTTCCACAACGGAACAGTGCGTGGCAAGAAGTGCCAAGGGGCTAAGCCGATCTGACAGAGCTTGGTTGTCGGCAAGCCGAACCGAAACAGCGGACTCGGAGCGGACTCCAGCACTCACGGATTTTAAGTCGGAGCATGACCCGTCGACAACGACCTTAATGCGCAGAGCCGCGAGAAAACTGGAGACCCAATCGCAAGATTTCAAATCCGCTTCTCGATCTACTAGCAGAGTGCCCAGAAGACCGACCGCATTGTCACGTCAAATGGCAATGCTAATCCCCTGTGCGAAGAATAGACCAGCCCCCTGGTCGAGAGAGCCCTCGATCTGTTTCCTTGCAAGATCTTTATAGAGTGCACGAGCACTCGGACCCCATGTTCCTAGAGTCTCAACCCCAAACGCTCAACCACTGGACCACTGAGACTCATTAAAGATTTCGGCAATTTTCGAAAATACCTATTTTGCATTTTGCATTTGAAATACAAAACGAAAAACTATTTAGTACTAGCTGTGCCCGCGACTTCGTACGCGTGGAATTTGTGATCAGATAGCTATATTTTTACATAGACAGTTGAGAAGTAATTACCTCTAAAATGAAATTGTAACTGGTAGGATAAGTACAGATTGCGGTAGCAATGGTTGTTGCCCGCATTGTTTATTTTCATTTTAACAGGAATTTTTGTAGTATAGCTGTAGCCCGCGACGTCATCTGCCTGAACGCTATACAGCACCAAAAATACCTACGATTATACCTTTTAAAATAACATTTATTTACCCGTTACTTCTTTACATTTCATAAATACAGAAAGTACAGTAACAGAGGGAGACTGTCTTTTGTAAAATTGTTGAACTTCAAAAGTGCTGATTTTCAGTCTGCTTTGAATAAATGACTTTATGGTGATTCTGCTGAATTAAGTAATAAGTTGCGACTGAAGCAAATGTAGAAAATAATGAATAAGAAAATATAAATATAGAAAAGGATAAAAATATATACTTATAAAACTTCTCTATAAACAACATTGCTGGTTTGGCTCTCCGCAGCCAAAATGTAAAGAGAGTCAGGACTGGTGACGCGGGAGCAAGCGACGTACAGCTGCCCGTGTGAGAAGCAGCTCGTCCTGAGGTCGACACCCGCTGCTCTCAGTGTCTGCCCCTGCGACTTATTGATGGTCATCGCGAAGCAAACACTCACGGGGAACTGTACGCGCTTGAACTGGAACGGGAAGTTATGAGGTATGAGGGGAATGCGTGGTACAAATACTGCCTCGCCTACGCCACAACCCGTAAGAATTTCCGCCTCAATGCTGTGTCTGTGGAGCGAGATGACTTTAAGGCGGGTCCCGTTACACAACTTCGGAGGAGATAGGTTCCGAAGAAGCATAATCGGGACACCGACTTTCAGCTTGATAGTATGCGCTGGAAGTCCACTTGCTGACAGAGAGTTCAGAAATTCCACGGGATAATGTGTGGCATCATCTTGCTCGATGACAGTGTTTATAGAGGTGTAAACCACTTCATTCCCCTCAATTTTCGAGAGAATGCATTCGTTGATTGCTTCAGCCTGACCATTTTTGGGCGTCAAAATTGCCCGCTCACATACCCAAGAATTCTGCTGGTGCGGTATATGACTGATGTCCCCGTACACACAGCGAATGAGTTCTTCTAAGCTGGATACGACTCTACCGAGAGACTCTGGAAGCACCACCTGCCCACCTCTCTCCTCTGGTAGAGTGCCTTCGCCAAGACTTAGAAGAACATCGGAGAATTCTTGAGCACGTGCATTGCCGCCGAGCCGAGCTCTCATATTAATGGTCAAGCGCAGCGTACGAACTCGTGACCACAGCGAAGATCGTTTCAACGAAGCATTCACCTCGTCAGCCCTCGATCCCCGCGTCACCACGGGAAGCGTTTGTCGGAAATCGCCACTGAATAGAACTGTGACACCACCCATCAAGTGTTCGTTCCTGCGGATGTCCTGCAGGGTTCTGTCCACGGCCTCAACTGCTTTTCTATTGGCCATCGTACACTCATCCCATACGATCAGAGAGCAATCCTTCAGCACGTGTCCCTTATCACTATTGCGTGACACACCACAAACAGGCGTTTCGGTGCTCTCTAAATCGATGGGAATTTTAAACATGGCATGTGCTGTCTTGCCACCCGGAAGCAGTGTGGCAGCGATTCCCGACGACGCTACAGCAATGGCAATTTTGCCTTGCCTCCTGACCTCTGCAAGTATGCCAGTGGTAACAAATGTTTTTCCTGTTCCACCAGGAGCATCCAAGAAAAACATTTTACCCTGGTTTTGCCCAACGCTTTTAAGAACAGTGTCATAAATTTGTTTTTGCTCTGAAGAGAACAAAGCGACATGGTGATTTCGTATGGTGGTCATTTCGCTCGGATCGTAAATTGTCTCAGCGTTATACTCTCGATTTCCACGGTCTTGATGCGGTGATGATTGGGGAGCTGGTAACCCATATTCGACCAATGGATTGCCGCCGATGGAAATGACCACGTCTTGAAGTGAACTAAGACAGGTGTTCAGCACGCGTTCATCAGTTACTTCGACTTCGTCTCCAGTAGCACGCCTCAAAGCTCGTAGAAAATCTTCAGATAGATGATGTCGATATTTTTCCCACAAAGCTACCGGGTTCGTGACTCCACAAAACACCAAGATGACGGCAAACAGATGACGCATACGGCTGGGGCTGTTACTGACGCTCGCCTCCGCGAGGGTGTCATCCCAGTTTTGGTCACCGTCGAGAAGGTGACGTGCTACACAGGCTGCGCGGTAAGTGGGATACTCCACGCCATCAAATGTTCTCAGAAAGGCAAAAGACGTTGGGCCTCGGATCGTGTGAAGTAATAACCGCAGAAAATAGCATTCGCCATTATTCGGGTGCACGGTATAAACTCTACCCAATACGGTGTCCTTGAAAATTCCCGGAAAACCTTCGACAGCACCTCCTCTTCGACGTCGGTTAAATATTCCCCTTTGCTTGTCGTACGTGTAATATGAAGGCACCTCGTCATACGTAAGGAACCTCGCAAACTGGTCGATTTCGCAGAGCCTGAAAAATGCCAAGAGAGTTGTTTGGCGCGGATTTTCTAAGCGCTCAGCAACGTTGTTGGGATCAAAATATATGCGCTGACCGTTTTCTAGGTGGACGTCTAAATGCATGACGGCAGGATGCCTGTCATGTATAGAGAACGCCAGTATCCGCCAAACTGCTTCAGACGTGCTGATGTAGCGACCGGACTGATACTTGGTCACCTCGTCTCTGTCAGTGTTCTGTAAAGCAAACGTCGCCTGATCGCTACCTTTGTTCACGTATTTGCAGATATATTTGATCGACCCGACGCTGGTGCACGACTCGACGTTGATGTGCGTCTGGAAGGTCCTGGACAGTACTGGTGAGTAAGGAACAATCCATCGGTTATCGACCGGTCGCGCCTGGCCACGCACGCTCAGCTCAGTGGAATGCCCGCCCTCTGCTGGTGATCGGCGCCGGTATGAGGGATATCCATCCTCACCAGTAATGGTTTCGCTGGTAAATTTTTTTGGGAATCTTTTTGTACAACGTCCGTCTTTCATACAAGGGGAACTTGGATTTAACGTGCCACAGGGGCCATGCACCATGTGACTTTTAACAATTTGATGCAGAACAGGATCAACGTCAGGGTCCGGAAGCTCTGCACTTATGACTTGATCAATCTGGATAGGCCTGATCTTTTCTTCCAACCACAAAAGCAGATGCGCGTGTGGCAAGCCGCGTTTTTGCCATTCCACGGAGTACATATGACATCGGACTGTACCAAACACTTTTGCCTTTGTTAGAAGATCCATAAGGCATTTCAACTTCAGGTGGAATACGCGAGAGATCAAGTCGTGCCTGTCGTACGAAACCTGTCCTGCAAGGAGTTGAGCTGTTATGTCAGGCCACTTTGGGTTGGTAGTGATAGTAATAAAGAGGTCCGGGCGACCAAACTTTCGCACATAGCAAAATGCATCTTGGGTCCTCTCGTGCATGTACCGCGGACCTCCTGTGAAGGTGGAGGGGAGAATGACCATCCTTCCTACATCTTGAGCATTGGCATCATTCTGCATGGCATCTCTGAGATGGACGTAGTTCTCAGCTCTCAGCTTTCTTTGATTGGACCTTATAAATACCAAACGCTCTGTCTCAATTTTGGCATACATGTCCACCAGAAACTGACTAAAGAGTGTACGATGATGGTGGAGATAAGAGCCATTGTTCACCCTCAGCTGGATCAAGAAGCTGTAGAACTGCATGGCGGACGTTTTTTTGTTATAATTTGGGGAGCCTGTCTGGGGGTCTACATTATAGTGGGCGAAATGGTAGCCATCCTCTCCGCGACAAAACATGAGCGGATATTGAAGAGAATCGTACGCGCGGTGAGTTTCGCTGATCCTTTGAAGCCGGTCATCGTGCGTGCGTAAGACGATATCTCTTTTATCACACTCCTGATCGACTAAGAGAACGGCGACCTCATTCGTCGTTGGCGCATTATATCGTCCCGGATGGGCTGCAATCGGCTTTCTATCTGCACTGATGACAAACTTAAAGCGGTTGCGCTCGTTCTCAGGCACCGACGCCAGAGCGGCTTTGAAGTTGCCAATGTGCGGATTAACGTTATGCAACATACTTTGCAATCCTCTGACCAGAACAGGGTCCAAATTGGGGATGTGTCTACTTCGTAGGTTTGCTTGTTCTTCAAAATCACTTACAAAATAAATTTGCAAAAATTTTGGAATGTCTGTAGGTAGCAGCGAACCGATTTGATGGTAAACTTGCCCCTGGACCTTGAATGTCGGCATGAAACCTGCTTCAACGATTTGATTTGCACCAAACGAAGTCATCTGGAAGGCGCTGTTATAAGCTCGGATGTTTTTCAAAAAATGGCTGGACTTCGGATGTTCGCCATTTAGTAAGATTCTTAACAGATCTGGTGGGTCTTGCATAGACTCCAAGCGTACCTTACCAGATGCACAACACATCCCATTGGGCTCTCCTTTCCATTTGCGGGCTTGACAGTGGGCACACACTTCTTCTAAGACACCAATATCTCCGTGTGCGGCGTAGTTAATCGCAACATTGTACATAAATCCACTTCCCTCTTTATTTAGCCACGATTGCTCTTCGATATCGTAAACCATGGATTCATCGTCAGATGTTGAAAGTTGATTCATGCTACGCCGCAGACGATCTAGTTCTAGTTGTGCCGCACGCTGTTCACCCGACCAAGATCCTCGAAACTCTTGAATTCTATCCCGTTCTAGCGATAGATGAGCAGACGTATCGCCACACACGTCGTGGTACCGCTGCCGAGCAGCTGCACGACGTTCTTCACGCTGCTCATCGTTCTCTAACGACCGTGAAAGGGCATGCTGAGAACGATCTCTTCTTAACCGGGTCATCCGCTCTTCATGATCTTCGATCGACCGAGAAAGAGAAGTGCGACTCCGCTGCGAATTCAACCTCGTCTCTCGCTGCGTGTATGTCTCTGACGCGCGAGACTCGGCGTGGCGCTCCCGGTCGCTTTCCAGTCGCGCTTCTCGCGCTTCGACACTCTCATAAAATCGAGCGGCATCTGAGCGAGAGCGCTGGGAACTCAACCTCGTCTCTTGCTGCGTGTACGTCTCTGACGCGCGAGACTCAGCGTGGCGCTCCCGGTCGCTTTCCAGTCGAGCTTCTCGCGCTTCGACACTCTCACAAAATCGAGCTGCATCTGTGCGAGAGCGCTGGGAACTCAACCTCGTCTCTTGCTGCGTGTACGTCTCTGACGCGCGAGACTCAGCGTGGCGCTCCCGGTCGCTTTCCAGTCGAGCTTTTCGCGCTTCGACACTCTCACAAAATCGAGCTGCATCTGTGCGAGAGCGCTGGGAACTCAACCTCGTCTCTAGCTGCGTGTACGTCTCTGACGCGCGAGACTCAGCGTGGCGCTCCCGGTCGCTTTCCAGTCGAGCTTCTCGCGCTTCGACACTCTCACAAAATCGAGCTGCATCTGTGCGAGAGCGCTGGGAACTCAACCTCGTCTCTAGCTGCGTGTACGTCTCTGACGCGCGAGACTCAGCGTGACGCTCCCGGTCGCTTTCCAATCGAGCTTCTCGAATTTCAGCACTCTCGCACGATCGAGCGGCATAAGTGCGGCTGCGCTGCAAACTCAGTCTTGTCTCTTGTTGCGTGTATGTCTCTGACGCGCGAGACTCAGCATGGCGCTTCCGATCATTTAATAGCCGCATTTCGTATGCTTCTATACTTTTCAGAGACCGCAACGATGCATTTTGAGTGCGCATAGTATCTAATCGGGACTGGCGCGACGTACTACTTTCTCCATCTCGAATTTCCGCATTGTGTTCTCGAAGAGTAGCTATCCTTGCCTCACGCTCAATGGTGGTTTCAAGAGATCGAGCTAACCTTTTCCTTCGACTATCGTTTGAGGATTGGGATAGATTAGACCGTTTTCTAGGCATTTTGATTATTTTAATTTTGAAAAATAACAGAAAATAATTTACACGCTGAGAATTTACACACAGATAATGATAGCTAAGCAGTAAGAAGCAGTAGTCCGATTCCGAATGAAGTTTATTTAAGTAAATATTTTTTTTTTTAATTATATTTCAGGAAAGTATTTTCAGTTTTCACTTTTCACGTTAAATTCGACTAAGCACACGATAACTTATAGCAACGCAGGTAACCCCAGTTTCTATGAGTTGTCGCGGCGACATCCGTACTCATAACATCACTTTTGGTGAACGAAATTATAGCGCGATCTAATTCGACGCCAACGCCATCTAGTTAGCGAATAGGAAACATTTTTTTTTAATGGTGTAAAATTATAAAATTACGAAGCAATCATTACACCAATAAATACCGAACAAAAATATTAACAGTTTTTAGCATATACAAATACATTTTTTTAATTGTCTTGCTCATCTCTGAAAAGAATTAACGATACAATTTTAAAGAAGAAAATGCACAACTCCATCTATGACTCTTAAAAACATCTATTGACCGCAAGCGCATGATGAAATTTCAATTATTTATATTCAAAAAGTGTTTAAACATGTAATTCGACTTGATGTTTTTAAAATCTCAAAGATTTATTTATATCTAAAACCAAAAAGTGCTTACACGTGTAATTCAACTTAATGTTTTCTGTTTTGTAAATCTCATAGATGGCACTGTTTTAAAATTGTCTGTTATGTTTAACGGCATAAGTTAATTAAAATGTGAAGCTAACTTATATTATATTATTATTATTATTATATGTATAGATTAAAGCATGGTTATTAACATAATAACACCATAACAACATACAAATATGCGTCGTTAGATTACACGTTGCTACAGAATACATTGAAGAAATAAAGGTTCACTGCTCGTTCCTCGTAGGTGATAGCGTGATAATATGTAGCCTATATGTTGACCCGACTTCTTAATAATTTTCGTGCCAAATTTGAAGTAAATCCATGCAGTACTTTTTGAGTTTATCCCGGACATACATACAGACAAACAGACAAACAGACAAACAGACAAACAGACAAACAGACAAAAATTCTAAAAAGTATATTTTTGGCTTCGGTATCGATTGCAGATCACACACCAAGTATTCTTTTTAAAAAATATTCAATGTACAGTTTTGACTTTTCTACAATTTTATTATATGTATAGATTTTGCATTTGAAATAGTAAATCTGAAAAGTATTTTGTATTTAAATGCTTTTTTAAAACCAATTAGTACATCTCTGGATTTTACATATTCCTTCCTCCATTAGAGGCTAATAAATAGAGGACAAATAGCTGGAATCGGAGTTCCCCATCGAACATGATGTCCTTATTATTATTATTACATGGAACATCACGCAGCTGGAACGCAACTGCCTGCCTACATTAAGAAAATTAAAACAAGAATGAAATCCTTGCAGGGTATACAGAAATAAGACTATCATGATTCCTACGTACCCTGCTCACGTATTTGCTTCCATTAACCGCTTATACATTCATCGATACTTTTAAGCACCTGAAGTCCTCTTCCGATAAAAATCAAGATTGTGAAAAGTATGCGTAAACCGATGCTTCCGATTTTGCGCTGTATGTCTGCTTAGTCTGCCTTACTTTTCGGAATGCGGAACTAAGGCCTTCTTTACTTTAACATTATTTTTAATTAATTAACATCCATATAGCTCATTAAAAATATGAAATATTTCTTAATTCCAATTGTTCGATCCCCGTAATTATACACAAATCTACAAAAACCACCTCATGCGTTTTATCATTTTGTTGCTGTAAAAGTAATAGGCATTAGATCCCTTGATTTACGTCTACTTTTGAAGTCGCAACGTGAAAAATCAACATCGTATAAAATACGAAGACCTTGAATGTTGTTGACATTTTTGTCGTCTGCTCGTGGAGCTGGTGGAAATGCTGCGCCAAAGTTTACAAAACATCACAAGTAAGTACCTATGACGTGGGATTTCAACATTTTTTAAGCAAACCTTGTACGAAAACCTTTTAAGAAAAAATATGATTGCGTTTACAATGACAAAATTATGATAATACTAGCTGACCCAACGATCTTTGTGATTTATATTAATAAATTTACTACTAAAACTGTCAATGCTCTACTTTTATAAGTCATACTGTGAAGATATACCTACATAGCCTTTGACAATAAATAAGTTATCTTACTAACTAATAAATCAACTATGTCATTAATGTATGCCAGAGATTGTAGTCGAGACTTTCCACATGCAGGCCAACTGAACAAATCGCTGGGCATGTAGAAATGACATTAAATATAAATAACCCTCCCTTGTAGCAAAAGGAAGGGAAATCGTTAGTTCCTTTCCGGATGTTGTAATTATAATCAGTAATTGTATTGTAAATTAATTATTAATTATGTATACTTCACAAATTAAAAACAACTAATTAAAAATATATATATGGTAAGTAATTACTGTTAAAGCTAGGTACTATAATTGGAAAAAACATAACAGGGCTTAGTTCTCGATACAAATATTTTACTTATATTTTTTTTAAATAAAGGTAAATAAATAACCATATTTAATTGATTCTTTGCGTTTTACTAGTTGTCATATAGTTTAACGCTGCACAACTAAAGTTAGATGCTTAGAAAACAATTGATCCGATTTTTTTATGCATAAATGCAAAGGAACATTCAAAAATCACTTAAACATAACACAAATATTTTTGCTTGATTATTCTATGAAGTTAATACAAGACCTTTAAATCTCCGGTTAGTTACAAATCAAAGCTTAAATTGCACGTTCAGGAATTCCTATGCAAATATTCGTCGCAACAACCTACTGCGAAGGTTTTACTTCCGCGTCTCTGTATCTATTGAAATTAATAGATTCAACAACTGCAATAAATATCTATTATGAAATGAAATTGTAGTATCTGTCTTTTCCGTCGTTTCGATTCGGTAGTGGGTTCGAATCCTACAATGACTATTTTTAGTTATTTCCGGAAGTTAGGCGTGATTAATTTCGATGACCGACGGAATTGCTATGATTGTCACTGGCTATGACTTTAGGTATGAAATCCGTAAATTAAAAATAATCCCTATCTTACCCAGAAATACATAATAATTTCCTTCAAATAATTACAGCACAAACTGCATACTGATTTGCATTCTACATACTGACATGCATATTACTGGCGCTACATTGGACAAACAGCTGGGTCATGTAGTCTGCTGTAGCCACAGACCGTATTATACAGGCCCAATCGTGCATTCAAAATCGTTAATTAAGAATCTTGGGGGTATAGCAGAATGAGAATTATCTGGATAAGAAAATAACTACCGCTGTGAGCATTCCGCTAACCTTACGGAAAACATTAGCAAAATAACATAACTGTTTAGTGGAACATTATACAACTAAAACGACTAAAGTGAGGTATTCGATCCTGATACTTTTGATGAGCGGTCTCGGTGGTCCAGTGGTCAAGCACCCCGCTTCTGAATCCAGAGATCGGATCCTGGCAATCACTTTTCGAAATTACTTTCGGAAGTTATGTGTGATATAATTATATCGTAGACTGAAAATTTTGTGCCCGGTATGTCAATAGGTTCGCCACCTTTTCCATTTAGGACGTAAATATAACGGCAAAACGAGGCTTTACGAGAAGTTATGTTTGTACTTTTTGATTCAGATGCAATATTTTCAATATCTTAACCACCGAGACGTTATTCTCCTGTTCAACAGAAAACATGTAATCACTTTTGCTTCTCACAATAAACTTGTAACATTGATAAGGTTATCATTGTAAACATTGTTATCTATATTGTTATTTATAGGTATTACGTGATTATAACAGCAGCAGTCTCGGTGGCGCAGTGGGCGAGCGCACGGCCTCTGATCCAGAGGTCCGGGGTTCGATTCCAGACACTGGCTCACACCAATGACTTTTCGAAATTGTTTTCGGAAGTTATGTGTGATAAATATCGATGACTGACAAACTTTGTGCCCGGTATGGCAATAGGTTCGCCACCTATTCCATTTGGGACGCAAACATAACGGCGAGACGAGGCTTAACAGCCGCTGCCTACACCTTCGGGTAACAAAAGGCGTGAAGTTATGTTATGTTATGTTATGTTATAACAGCAATGAGAGCCTACATGTTATTGGAAATACTTTACCTTAAGTGTGTCACCTGAGGACCTGGAAGATAGACAATATAACAGCCAGAATGAAACTGAATCCGTCCTCAGGAAAAAAATATTGCCAGTGTACACTGTAGGCACCCTACACACTGGCAATATTTTTTTTCAATTCCGAATAATAAAATCAAATAACTATAAAAATAAACTATATTTGATATACTCGTTAGATGTTTAGTGGTTTAGCATGGGATTTTTGATTATTTAGTGTTGGGTTCGAATCCTTGCAAACACCGGTGATTAAATAGAAATATTGAAGAAACTAATTTTAAACTACATTATTTTCTATAATTTCCACAAGAACATAAATATGCGTAGTTTTGCATTATGCGATATTTTAATTTTGTTGCAGTAATTGCATAGCTGTCCTACCAATACGTAATTAGGAAGCAAGTATAATTATAAAGTATTGTTTACCTGTTTGAGCCACTGTATCACCTGAATAGATTATATCATTTTGTTTAGTTATTTTTTATTTGAGATTGGTTACAGTAAAAGAGGCCCAATCTGATTTTTTCAGGATTCCAGATTAGATTAAATCTAGTTACTATCAAAAAAATTAAGATTATGTCAAATGTATAAAGATATAAAATAACAGATGACAAATAGAAAGTTAGAAAATGCTTAGAATTTAACATAGTATATACATTCACACCAGTTTAAGTCCGGGGCGTCATACGCGTAAAAACTGGACTAGTATGAACTTGACTTCGGATATTTAGGACTAGAAGTAATAGTCAAACAGACGTTGGATTTTTTGTTTCTAATAAATTCAACTAATACAATGATAATAGATAAATAACATGCAGAATATGAGCTCACAGGATGATAGGCAGATGCATTTCTAAACAGTATTCTGTTTAACAATTGTAATGATGTAAGTGCCACTATTGATATGAATCAAACAATAAGTGTGAGAATGCAAACAAAACACATTTAACCCAGTTATCAGAAGCACAAGGACCTATGTACCCATACGCTGTAGTTCTCAATGAGAGATGACAAACGACCGTATTTATTTGTGGAGTTATTAGGTGACCAGGCAAATGTTGTTTTGCAACATATATTATATCTAGGACTTTCTGTTTTTTACAGGATTGCATATGCTATACGATAAAGACTGACCAATTATGACGGGTGAAAATGTAAGCCTTTAAAATGTTTGATACAATGGCGTAAAAAAGTTGCTAAAATATCTCAAAAAAAACTATGCCTTTACACGTAAATGGGAAATAATGAGAAGAAAAGAAAGGGAAGGTTGAAAAAAGAATGCATGCTTCGGAGATGAGAATGTTGAGGTGGATGAGTGGAGTGACGAAAAAGGATAAAATACGGAATGATTATGTAAGAAGAAGCCTGAAAGTTGCGTCTCTAACTGAGAAGATAATAAGATATCGCCTTGCACGGTATGGGCATGTAATGAGGAGCATACCTCCTCACACACATGTCGTGAAAAGAATAATGAACCTGAATGTGGAAGAAAACAAGATAAGAGGGAGACCGGATAAGGCCGGCAACGCTGATGGGACGCCCCTGGTGTTGCAGAGGTCCATGGGCGGCGGTAGTCGTTGCCATCAGGTGACCCGCATCTTTTCCCCTTTTTACCATTATAAAACCAAGGAACACATGGATGAATTGTGTGAAAGATGATATGACTAGGAAGGGTGTTACTGTGGAAGACGCGAATGGTAGGGAAACGTGGAAAATATAAACCTGTTGCGCTGACCCCAAATGATGGGGGAAGGGCAGGAAGATGATGATGCCTTTACAGTTAAAACTTCATTCTTCTTCATGAATTTATCTAACCGAAGGTGTAAGCTGCAGCTGTTAAGCCTCCACTCACCAAATTTTCACGGCGCTAACGGAATAGGTGACGGAACCTATTACCATACACCGGGCACAATGTTTTCAGTCATCGATATAGATTACACCTAACTTCCGAAAAATTTACTTGTTTGAGCTCGGAATCAATCCCACAACTTTATCTTCAGAAGTGATTTACTCAACCTCCAGACCACTGAGATAAACATTACTTCTATTTATAAATTATATTTGTACGGTAATAATTACAAAAGCATTACTGCAGATGTTATTGTTTGTGTCGTTAAGATAAAAAATAAATGGCATTCATCATTGTGAACAAATAAACGATTATTTATAATAATTAATATTATTGTCTAATAACGAGCGGAAGTTGTCATTAAGGAGATTGATTTATAAAAAAACCCCATTATGGGGTGTTAAAGTGATTTTTTTTTAAATTACAATACATAAGGTCAAAATAAATCTGTAATAACTAATTTTCTGGATATCTGGACGTCGAATTCATAGGGATATACTATTAAGAATATATAGCCTGAATTATTTATTTAATTAAGTCTTGATTTTAGGTTTTAGATTAACTTGACTGACTGACTTGATTAAGACTTATTATAATTAATTATGCGTTATGTTTCGGTATAAATGAGGCAACAAATAATGGTGAGTTTGGACCTTAGTCTTTTTCAAGATTGACTGGAGTTCAGTGGTGGAAAAATGGGAACGCTCAGCGTATAAGAGAGTTTTTAATTCGTATTGATTTGTTTTCAATTGCAAATTTTAATAATAGCAAATAAATAAACGTTACATAAGTAAATATTTTTGCCGTCAGTATATCTATTTTTGCCATTCTATTGCCACACAAAATTTAAATATCAGCCAACGTAAAATCTATGTCATTATTTCAATTAACGAGAAATTTAAATTCTATAAACATTTCACAAGGTGGGAAAGTTACTGTCCAATGGCAAGAAGTGAGTATTAGAAAAAATAAACATACCATACAGTCATTAATTTTGACAGTATTCGTATGCTGATTCATCTGCAATCCAATAATTGAAAATACGATTACGAAAAGTAAGAGTTAACGGTAGTAATAACAGGTCGAAAAATATAATTGAGGAATAAAAAATAATGACTTAGAATATCTTTCAATATAAACATACACCAATTACTTCAAATAATGGATAGATGATTTAGCAAACACCTTACAATAATACGATTGAAAAAGACATCATAAGTGATCAAAATGAAGACAGTGATCATACGTATCGGTCAATTAATTTAATGAGGGGAAGAAAAAGAATGAAATGAAGAAAACACCTTAAATTGCACTAAGTAGAGATAATAAAATCTACCTATCTAATGGCATTTTACTTTTTATGAAATCCGAAACACATGTGAGTCATGATGTAAACAAGCTTATCAACAAAGTTTTCTCTATAAAGATTACTATTGCATAAAGTTATTTTAACGTAGAAAACGTTCAACGATAAATTTTACAATTCCAGTTAAATGAAACATAAAAAATACACTTTTATGGCAGAGAGTTTTATCGCCCGTAACATTAATTAAAAGACTAATCTAGTAGAAATGATACTATGTAGATGAAAGTGTTGATACAAATGTGAATAAAAAGACCGTGCCTAAACAATGGGACTCATTGAAACGCATCGTGTGTAAGAATTTCCAAATCAAACTTACCATGCATGTCAGCATCTGTGTGGACCACGTAACACTTGCACTAATAAACACAACTAAAGTACTTAAAAAAATATTCACAATATATTTTTACACAGGACCTAATAGATCTCCTTGAGGAACACTTTTAAATTTAATCGAAATTATCGATTCGTTCGGTTAAAAATACGCGCGGTTGATCAAATTTGTTCTTCACTGTAACTGCCTGCTCTCAACAACGATCAACGAGTGACTGACTTGCGCCGGCGTTCATATTTACTATACTATAACCCCATACCCAAGTTTATCAAACGCATGGGTGCGATCCACGACTATATGAGACAGACATAAAGCACAATTTTCATTATTAGTTTTATTCTTATCTGTGTTAGTAAGTCGGATGAATGTATTTGTCATTTTGTATGAATGAAAAAATAAACTATGCCCATGGACATAGGCTTAGAGCTTTCTGCTGGTGTACGTTTCGTTTATAACCTTAATTAATGTTTTATCGCCAAGTCCTTGGCTCGTTGAGGTCTTATGTGATTCATAAAATATTTTATTAACCTCAGTTATTCCTTTATGTATGAATTTAATAATATTTCTAAGAAATTATGTTTTAGCATTTATTTATATGATTCTAGTTACTATCTGTATGTTTTGTGGCATGTGTCCAAATATAATGAAAGCTATTTTAAAAGTAATGTCTTATTGAAGTTTCCGATACATTATCATTTCTCCAAATAGCCTGTTTTTATTCTAGTATTATACAAAATACATTACACATTAATCTAATTACATCAAAATTTTGGGTTTTTTATTTTAATTGGTATTTCTTATTATTTTTCAAATAGTATGAAAATATTACTAATAATTACGAAAATATTACTTATATTACTAGAAAAATATCATATAATCTTCTTTCTAAACTTGATTTCCTCATTTATTAATACGTATGGCAAATTGCAGAATTATGATAATGCATTTGACGATTTAATTATCAAACAGAATATAAATTTGTGCTTTAAATAAAACTTAGAGAAAAGCATATTATGCAGCGCAGAGTTGCTAGAAACGTGCATAATACGGTTTACTTAAGCTTATTGTCTCGTTACAACCTATGCTTTAACCCGCATTATGACTTTAACCTGTCTGAGTAAAACGGTGATCCCACTCAAGGTCAAATATTTTGCCATCAATACTTTCTGACGAGATCTTTTCTGAACTTAGAGGCTTTCACTTTTACTTAACAAGCTAACTTATTGTTTTCCTTAAATCAACGTGTTTAAATGTTTTCTTCTCTCTTGTCAAAACTCTATTGCTGTCTCGCTCAGTAACATTACTTCTGCTTGTTCTGACATGTTATGACGTCAGTATTCTTTCTTCGCTTTTTCATATTCCAATTTTAGGTTATGAATACAGAGCATGTCGTTACATGATATGGTGTTGAGAAAATAGGTTACATATTAATTTCGTTCATAACATAAAATCTGACATTAGTTATGATTTACGGTTGATCTTCACAGTTATTATATTTAGCTCGAGACCCTGATGAAAACCTTGACTTCCGTCTCGTTCTTAACCTTCGTCTAAATAAAACTGTTTATCTTTACAAAGATTTTGATGTCTTACCTTATCGGTAACTTTAAATATATCTTGATTGACATTAGATTTACTATTGACCCTGACCTGCTATATCATAACTGTTGCTATAAACATCACGTTATTAATGGACGATCCCTTATATGGTTTTAATTATACAAGTACTGTTTGGAGAGTGCTGCTGGTAGCTGCGCATATAGAAAGCACTGCATTTTATTGGCGAAAGGGTGCATCCGTTTCTTTACTTGCAAATAGAAACGTAATTGGAAATAGTGACCTATTTGGTGATGATACATAAATAAGATCTCAGTGGTCCACCGGTTGATTTCCCCCTTCTGAATGATAAATACCGATGACTGACAAAATTGTGCTCGGTGTATGGCGATAGGTTCCGCCACCTATTCCATTTGAGACATGAAAATTCGGCGATTTTCATGTAGCCGCTGCCTACACATTTGGGTATAAAAAGGCGTGAAGTTATAAATTGAAAAGAAAACCTTTGATGTACTGCGCGTTATTGAAAACATTAACAGATATCGATATTCGATTGATATAAATTGCTTATGTTATATCGATGTTAGAAATATTGTGAAATTAAAGACTAGCTAGCCTAGCTAACGTAGTTTAATTAAACAATTATTATCAAAATTGGTCCAGGTGTCTCTTAGATTACTGACAGACGATAACAAAAATTGATAAATAAATGTTATTATTCGTACTTTGGTGCCATGTGTAAGCATATACGTGTACGTGTACGAAAAAAATATTAGGTAATTTAATATTACAAACAGATACTCAAATTTCGTATATTTGTACGCAAGACCTAGTTGGGTACATCCGATGTACAATCCCTCTTCCATGGAGCCTAAAGTTTTTGGTCGAACCAAGGAACCGCTGATAATATTATTACATATTTATTAAATTAAATTATTAATTAAAATTATTATGGTCAGAAACAATTTAGTTTTTTTTCTTACTTCCATAAATTATATAACAAACATAACATAGAAGGTATAGGCAGCGGCTGTTAAGCCTCGTCTCGCCGTAATGTTTACGTTCCAAATGGAATAGGTGGCGCCACATATTACCATAAAACAACATGACATAATAACATACATAAAAATAAACGATAAGGGCTATAAATGAGTGAAAGCTAAAGTCTCTGTCTACCCCACATTTTCACATACGTGAGCATATAGGTGGAGCATCTGGGTAGGCGTTTTAAAGTTTTAGCATTTATATAAAAGACAATTTACTAACATAAAATAAGTTTGCTGCATAAATGGGCCTGCTCGACCGGTAAAATGCCATGATCTCTCAGAATAGTGTCGTAAAGTACGTAAAGCCGCGTTTCGCTAGGTAAGTGAAGAACCTATCCGGAGATAAAACTTCTTCTCTCTCGTTCCCGTAATTCCTCCGAACGCCCCCTAACCCTTTTTAAAGGCCAGCAACGCAACCGTAACACTATATGTCTTGCAGGTGTCCATGGGCGGAGTTAGTTGCCTACCATCACGCCTGCTCGTATGCCTCTGTATTCTGTATGCAATTAAAAACTGGTTTTTATGTCAAATAAGTCAGATACATCAATACAGTACTTATATTGCGTGGTGCGATAATTATTTGGTCATTAGTAATGTACAATATAAATGGTTTCAGAGACTTCACAAGAATTTCACAATATTACTGTATCATTAGTGTCTATATTATCTCAATATCATCATCTTCCTGCCCTGTTGTACTATTATTTGGGGTCGGCATAACAGATTTTTCTTACAATCCATTCACATTTTCTTAGTTCTTCCTCTCCTCTTTTTTTCCTTCGTTTATCGTTCTTCTCCCTCCCCTCCCTCTCAGTTATTGGCGCAACTTTCAAACTTCCTCTCATATATCAGCCAAGATAATATATTCATTTCACATTTCCCTTGTAACAAACCGCTGACTCCTTCAATATTTTCCATAACAATTTGGCTTGTTACAATAACAGGGTACCATTGACACCCTTTGGGGGGACGTCGCCTTTTAAAATGTATACTTTGTTTCTAAGTACCTTTCAAAATAGTGTCAACAATCAATCTTGAGCGAGAGAACACTCCAGTCACTCATCATAATTTCTATTAAACAAACACCGCGAATAGGGCTGTCACCTTGCAAATTGCTTCTAAAAAATGTGCCATCGCGCATCAAACACTTAAAGGTGGAGGTCACGTTGCATAGATTTTGCGAAATGAAGTATAGGGTGCTTTGAGATTTATTTCTATTACTGTGTATCATACACAAATACTTAAATATTCGTGGTCGACTAGAGTTAAGGCGGCCTACGTCTTCGCACCAGCTACGAGAAGAGAAAACTAATTAGAGGTCAACGCGAGCGTCAGTAAATGGATACAAGACAAGACAAATAGACTGTCCATGTGGTGGAGTGGAAATCGCTCGGCAACCCTGGGCCAATGGACGCGTCGTCACAGAACTGCAAAACTCCGCAGTGTGTACGAATATTCGAAATCGACACCCTCAACAACGAAGCCACTGGCAGAGATCGCAACATGCGATAAGACCGCCTACTGTACTGCCTACATTTACTATGTACTATCTACTGTAATTTGTTCTTTATATGGTGTACAATAAAGTATATTCTATTCTATTCTATTCTATTCTAGTTTGTCGAGGCGTAACGAAAATTTCTGGTTGCATAAACAAAATACAATTGATGATATTTTAAAATGTGACAGCCCTAACCGGGAAGAAGTGAGATATAACCGACGTCGCGGGTCAAGTATTGCAATTCTTTCTGACACCACAAATTGGTAATCGTCACTTTGACATGAAATCATTATAAATGAATTACTTTTGGGCACGGAACCGATCATGTTTGTATGTGTGTACGTATATGCGTCATTATCTTGGGAACTGCCCCGCTTCTGAATTAAGGAGTCGTAAGATCGATTCCGGGCTCACACTTATGACTTCACTGAATTCTCTTCGGAATCTATCTGTGATAAATGTCATGTATGATAAAATTGTGCCCGGTAGGTATATGGCAATATGTTCCGCCCCCTTAAACCTGTCCGCCTTAGGTACATAAAAATTCGGAGGGTCAAGGCTTAGCAGCCGCTGCCCTTGGATTAGAAAAGAGTATCTCATTATAAAATTTAATATATCTTTACTAATTTACGATTTAAATACCATCCCTTAACCCGCGGCAAGCCTTACCCGACGTCATAAGCTTTTAATTTTTTAATTACAAATTCAAATAATTAATTATTTATCGGTCATCTCACTATAACGATACCATATCTGCATCAATATTTCTCAAGCCGTTGTGCTATTATTGATAGACACAGGCACTGACTTCAAAAATAAGAAAACTCCAAGTAATTAATTGAAGAACATCTTATGTCGTCATTGTTACTTTATATACTTTTATTTAACTATCTTTCCGCGTCTGTATGCGCGATACTCGTATACAAACAAAATGGCGATGGCGATGGTGATTAAATATAGCCTATGTTACTCTGGATGAATGCAGCTTGCCAATAGTGAAAGAACTTTTGAAATAGGTCCAGCAGTTTTTGAGTTTATTCGTTATATACAAAAATACAAATCTTTCCTCTTTATAATATTATAGTATAGACTAGGATTTCACATCCCAACTATATTTACAAGACATTAAAAAACTGATTTTGCCACCACCTGCCTCTAGCCATTCGCAGTATCGAAAATCACGACCCTCTCACTGCTGCACTTTTCTGCCCCAAATTAATTACGCAATTTCATTACGTAAACAAAAAAATAACCAACGACGCAAAATTTAAATTGATAATTATAATAATTGTTCTATTTAATCAAATTTATACAAATTACGGTTAGTCTTTAAAGTCGAACTATTAAATTTGTCTGTCTGTCCGACGCTTAGAAGATTACATGTTTTTACCTAAATATATATAAAAATAGATATATCTTATCGCTTCACCATATCAACACCATTCAATCAATCATAATGAAAATTGGTTTTTCTTTGAAGAAGAATGTTTTTGCGCCTTCGTAAAATTTCTCAATTTATCACCAGAGGGCGCAGCGACGCCAGTGACGTATCAAGCAGAATTCTCTTCCCGTTTCATGTGATGAGTTGCTGCCATATTCCTAGAGCGTTTTTCTCAATAATCACAAAAAGCGCTAAAATGTGTATATATAAGTAAATAAATAAGAAGTCTCGGTGGCCCAGTGGTCAAGCACACGGCTTCTGATCAAGAGGTCCAGGTTCAATTCCTGACACTGGCTCACACCAGTGACTTTTCGAAATTGTTTTCGGAAGTTATGTGTGATAAATATCGATGACTAAAAACCTTGTGCCCGGTATGGCAATAGGTTCGCCACCTATTCCATTTGGGACGTAAACATAACGGCGAGACGAGGCTTAACAGCCGCTGCCTACACCTTCGGGTAACAAAAGGCGTGAAGTTATGTTTATGTATTTGTTTATGTAAATAAAAAAATAAAGTTTCGAACCCAGGACTTTCCAAACAAAGGTCTGCCGTGCCTAATTAAACAAAACAAACAACATAAATAAATAAACAAACAGACATAACTTCACGCCAAATCGTAGGGAGAGAGAACGGAGCGCCATAAGGCACGATTCTTACATTCTCACTCACTTCTTTGACTTTCATAACTCTTTTCTTGCACGCGCGTCGAATTTCGATGGATGTAGGAGTCGAGGACGGCCAAGACACACATTCCATGACCAAATAAAACGTGTTCTGGAAGAAAGTGATATTAGGAGCATAATTAATTATAGACTATTCAAAATTATTATTTTTTGAACTTGACTTAACCTGTCTTGATGATATCTATACCTTTAAAAGTTCATCTCATGGTTGAAGTCATAATATAGGTTACCGAAATATATACAAGCATTAAATATACATTTTATTATAGAATAAGAAATTAACGTATGTTACTATATCCACGTAAAACCCTTAGTAACACTATCCAGTGGGTGCTTTTAACATTCTCGAGTTATCAGCGCGACCCTTTGATGGTTGACGGGTTGAAGATAAAATTGAGGGGTCATTTGGACCCCGAGATAATGTTATGTTATGCGGGCTTAGAAGCACCTTTTAAAGATATGTGAATAAGAAAATATTTGCTCTCTAATCTTGTTTAACAAGTCTACAAAAATTTTTCGACTGCTAAGTTGTAACTCTTTGCAAATCGTTTCTGGGTAATTTTCAATATTTAGATAAATAAAGCATTTTCTTAGATGGAGAGGCGACTAGAAGTTTGACCTGGACTAAAACATCTATCATATCACTAATCTCGATAACCTACTTATTCAGCGCTATGATTTCTGGTTCAGACGTCCCGAGTTCGAATTCTAGCATGTCTTTCCGGAAGTATGTATGATAAATATACCGGTATAACATATAATGAACATAAGTTTCGAGACGCTGTCGTGAATGAATACGGTGTGTCGAGACATAATAACACCAGCTGTCCACACCTTAGTGTATCAAAGGCGTAAAGTTGCGGTTTTAGTATAATAAAAAAAAACGAAATATAATAAAAAAAAAACAGAAATTCCATATTGATACCAAATGTTGAGACCCGTTGAGCCTTTTCCAACGAGTCTCAACATTTGGTATCAATAAACTCCTCAAAAGTGTATATTTTTTATGACTCCCGAGGTGTCATAGAACAATTACATTTTATGATTCTTATTTTTTTAACTTCACTTCTAATATTTTTTAATGTTTTATCTTTGTAGTAATCAATACTGACGGTGTACGTGCTGACAATAAAAATGTCCATCTGGTGGCCGATTACTGTACGTTACATAACAGCTAATATTAGTTGTAAAGTTTTAGGGTATGTCCCAATGGGACTTTCTCAATTTTTTTTTCCTTTATTCCTTTCTTTATCAACATATTTTACAAAGACGTAAAATATGAAAACTCATTACCGACTCTAAAGGCTACTTTTTACAAATGCATAATATGCTAGGTATCTGAAATTTATTACACTAAACTCAGGTAACTACTGATCAAATCAACAAATAGATTTATCCGACACTAAAATACATACATATATTAAGGAAATTGCAAAGTCTCAATAGTTTTTAACTTGGACTGAAAATTGACTGGACTTTGGAATTTGATTGTCATATTACTTAGTATAATGACCTCAGACGCTGTAAGAATACTAATAGTACTATACATACATAGGGTGGGCAGAGAGAACGGAGCACCATAAGGCACGATTCTTACACACTCGCTTTTTTGGCTTTCATAACTCTTATGTGTCATACACGTTCGTCGTTTTAAGGCTCCTGACATCACCTTCTTAAAGGACTTGTTCAAATAAATAAAAATAATAACTTTAAATGAGGGGTCTAAATGCAAATCCGCCACTATCCACCGTTTGCATTTTTTCAGTAGAGATCAAAAACTTATTTATGACAATCCAACCTATCTGAATAAAATATTTTGTTTCGATTTTATAGCTAATATATGGTTTTCTAACAAATTTTAAAGAATATGCTATTTTAGAAACTAAAAAGGTTAAAAATTATTAATAGAAAAATTGATAGAGGCGCATTTGCACTTTAACTATGGATAGAGGCGTTTATGAATTTTATTGAAGTGGATAGAGGCAGTTTTGCACGTTACTGTCCAGACAGTTGTATGATACGAAACGGAACCAAAAAGAATTTTGGTGAAATCAAGAATTATCGAATGGTTGAAGCAGCAAACCTACGCTTCTACAGAGGCGCTCCCAGTGTTTATTGCATAGTTTAAATATTTACATTCCCATCCCTATAATAATAAATGTAATAATAAATATTCCAGACATCCCTATCCTTCCTGCATTCATATAATTACACATACTCAAACTTTATTTTATTTCTGTACCATATAATTCTGTCTCTTAAGATGCAAGATTTCTTAGTTTAAGAGGCAAGGACTTCTTGCGAAGCTGTGTATACTTTTTGGAAATAAGGATTTTGTTTAATTATTATATTATATGAATAACTTAATCCATGTTAACAACGGGACAGGGATAAACAGATTATTATTTTAGAGGTTTATATCAAATATTAACAGTACGTTTCTAGGACATGTTTTATGTAGGTATAGATTATGGAAAATGATTTTAATAAAAACGAGACATTTAATTTAATCAAAATTCTTTATTACCATAACTAACATAAGAAACGTGACATTAAATTGAAATACCTAATTCTTCTAAATATTCACACGGTTCATCTTCTGGTAATGTATGATTGTCGTAATTTTTTTCTAAAACTTTTTTGTAGTAAGACAGTAAGTCATCGCCATGATCTTTACGCCATTCCACTCCAAAATGCTTGATAAGTAATTTATCAATGTCTATGAGTTTGGGCTTACTAATTTCAACCCAGTTTGGCGGAATATCGTCGACACCAAATTCGTTCATAGAAGTGACACGAGGCTTGATAATACTTTTTGCTACGCCTGTATCAACTCTGTAATTGACTTCACCTCGAATCACAAAGCGCTCAGGCCTATTCTTTACTCTCTTGAGATAATATCTTTTGCAATCGGAAAATTTAAAATGATATTGATTTGGCAACTTCGTAGTGTTTTTAGCGTAAGTTTTCCAGTTTTTAACTGGACAATCGTAACCTAGTCTTATGACTTTTCCATATTCTTTATATATGTCTAAATATTCAGATGGTTGCACTATCACTTCTTTATTCTTAATTACCTTTTCAATGTGCCCAAACACCCTATCAGCGGGCATGAACGAGTGTCCAGGAACTGGAAAAATTAATTCTACTATTTTCACAGTTTGAGGAGCACACATCGTTAGCCAATAGGCACACATCGAAATGAGAATTGAATTTTTATTTTGCGAACCGCAACCATCAGCCATTAATCTAACTTTTTTTATGTTTGTTAAATCCACCTGGGTTGTGAGTTGATAAAAAACTGCTGAAGCTATCTCATTTGCGGATTTGGCATGAGTGTCCTCTGTCCAAGTGTAACAAAAAACATTATCTTTGGAAATATTATTAGTACTAGAGCCAACTACGATTGTGAAATTATACATATATAATTGTCGACTGTAGTAGGCTATCTGATCCGGGACCTTAGGAAGAACTTGATTTTTTTGACAATCAAAAGATAGTGTCAGCATAAATTCTTTTTGTTCTCGTAAATACTCATAAAAACATTTTGATTTTAATTTGTGGATCCTAAGTTCTGTCATGATGCTCACTGTTAAAGCCTGGTCATTTTGTTTTTTTGCCATTTTTATTTTCTCTGTCAATGCCGTACACTTGCTACATACATCGACACGCGGAGTCTTGAAACCAATATTGTAATGTTTGTTAAAGATGTTTCGAAAATAACATTCTTTAACTTTCATTGAAGTATCAATTTGCTCCTGATACATTCGCCACATTTGTTTGATGTTAAGGTCAGATGTCACATATTTCCTTTCAGAGGTAGCGGATCGGCAGTAATGTGACTCAATACATTTAAAACTTTCTATAAACTTCATCACGTTCTGCTTCTTAGCCAAGTTTTTTACCGTCGCTCTATCTCCGCCACGTCCATCTTCTGGTAGCAGTCCAGTGGTTAAAAAAGTTTTTGAAATTCGTCTAAGCCTATGTACGCCGATGTTTAGAATCATCAAAAACATTGCTTGACAAACCCGCAGCAATTTATACGGCTTAGTAAATGTTTTAATGTACATTGCGGTAAAGGTTTCGGATTTCTTTCGCTGTTCAACTTTACGCCTGCGTCGAGCTGGGACTTTAGTTTTTAAATATTTCATAATGAAGTTATCTTGATACTTTTTTTCTTTTTTAGCATAAAAAGCTGAGTGAAATTTTCTGACATCTTGAACGGTTAGCTCATTACATTTTAGGTTTTTCTTATTATGGTTACATTGTCCCAATTTCTTAAGATCTGGCAGTTTTCTAGGTGAATATCTAGAATCAACACATTTGTAAATTAATTTAACTAAATCAATAATTAGACACAATATATAGTGTAAACTCCATATAACGTCCGTCGATTTATCTACAAACTTCCTAAAGGGTCGAAATCAATTGGCTTTCATTGATTTAGCTTGTCTTTCATACACTGATACAGTCTACATTGAATTCTCATCTCAATAACGACAACAATTGAGTAATAAAAAGTACCTTTTAATTTTTCTACCATTCATTATTAAACTAATATTTTTTAAACTCTAGTACCGTAACTTTCAGGATTTCTTTAAAATGGATATGATCTTCATTGGCTTCTTGTTGCATAAACCTTTCACCTAACCAAGCATTAAAGGGTTTGAAAGACTTACCGATTCTCCTTCTGCTTGTTACGTTTCCACTGATTTTCGTTGCGGACTCTCTTCCTAGCTTTATTTCCGGTGACTGGAGTAATATTTGTTTCCATTTTAAAGGGAAATACACTACAAATTTAATTAAAATCGCACACGACTCTCACATTAAAACAAAGCTAGCAGCCATATTGTACACAATGCTGTGATTGGCTGAGACGGTACATTGGCGGTTTTGTACCTCAAGTGATGGATAGTGTAGCTTCTGCACTTTGTTGAAGGTTTGGAACGTGATTTTATATAGGATAGAGGCGGATTTGTTCTAAACCGTTGACATGCAATCATAGATTATGGTAACTGGTGTTGCAAGAACAAAAAATTTTAATATTTATTTTTTGGGATAGTGGCGGATTTGCACCTAGACCCCTCAAATAGTAAATTTACTTACATGTAAATTATCATTAGTTATTATTACTATACATATAAAGAGTATGTATGTCTGTTTGTACAGATGTTTATTGTAAAGTAGATAGGTAGGTATACTGTTTCACCCTATTCCATAGCAGTTCTTAGAAATTGAAAAACTGAAAACTGTTTACAGTGTTAATAGATGTCGCTTTATCGGTTTAAATGACATGTTTCTATATCCCTTGTACCTCGTAGCGTGACGACACACATTCTATTATTTTTAACCGACTAACAAAAATATGAGTTTGTCGATTCGGATGTTTATATTTTTATTTACGTTACTGTTGTGTATTTTTGTATTTTAAAGACATAATAAATTTCCTAGTATTGAAGTAATAGGTACCAAATAACAACTCAACTTTCCTGTGACATGTAATGTATTATGTGACCAAAATATCCCTTCCCACGAAAACACTCTTTAGTTCCGCAAGGAATTCCAAATTCTCACAAGACGCACTCGTACGGAACCACGATTTCTTAAGAAATTATTTCACTTCCCAAATATGGGGGAACATCTCTATACTGCAATAATTTCCTTAATGACATGCATTACGGTTCGGTTTTATTTGAAAAATTTTCAAATTAAGTAATTGTAAATATTTCATTCGATAATATACCCTGTTTGTAGGTAATAGAGCTTCTTTTTGTTTTAGCTCAGGCTATATTATTATTTTTACCTACCCACCTGTCGTGTCAATTTTTGTAAATTATTCACGCATTTAAAGTAATAATGTTTTGTATTTTGTGCACAAAACTTTACTCATTTGTATAAGAATTGAGGAAAGTCGCAACTGTTATACAGATTGATTTATTTCTGTAATATTAAATATAATCGAAAGGAAATATGTATTATCGTAATCATTTTCATTTAAATTCATCAATTACTCGACTGACTCTATGTGTACAATTTCAGTTTAAAATATTTGGATGGAAGTTGGATTTTATGAGGCTAACGAACAAACAAGGCACCTGATGGGTAAATAAAATATACTGGCAATAGACACCTGCATTACACGATGAGTTACAGCTGTATTGCACGCCTTTAACACAGGACTGTTAAATAGGGATCGTGCGTCTAGACTTTTACGCCAACTAGTGGCAAGCATCCGAAACAGTTGGGATCATGTATTCAACGTAAACATATGTGATTAACTTTTAAATAATTATAAATAAAAAATAAAACATTTTTTTAAACAATGCCTGCTTTGAGAAAAATATGTTGTATTCTAGGATGTAATAATACATCACGTCGAGAACGTGGATTTGGTGTGGAAGTGAAATTTTATAAATTTCCAGAGAGCGTGTTAGGAGCCTCATGGAAAATATTAAAACGTAAACAGTGGATAAATGCAGTGAAAAATTACGTGTAAGTACAATATTAATTAAAATTTATAAAATCGAAATGCACCATTCAGTAAAATTATAACATTTAAAATACGACGTATGTAATAATTGATCATTTAATTGATGAAATTTCAAATATATGTGACATTTATTTTATAGTTATGACTTAACCATTTACCTTTCTCATCATTCCGGCCATGTATTATATTATTGACTACAGGTTGAAATCCGTATTTTATGATTTTTTCCATTGTTATAACTTTTTTTAATGTTATTAAATGTTTGTTTTGATCCCACTAAGTTCACGAATAAAACACCAGAGAGCGCTAATTCTGACAGTAGTGCTGCCTCTATGTTTCACGCACGATCCCTATACCTATCCAGATTGGAAGGGAATGGGAAGGGTGGTGGTGCTCCGGATAACTTTCCTACCAAACGAAACGCGGCATGAGCCACTTTAGATCGATTTTCTGAGAGACCGTGGTGTTTTTCTCCCGCTGTTCTATGTATGTACAAAATTCTTAAAATATCTTACTATACTTGTTATTGCTCAGTTGCAGTATCATGATTGCAATTATCACGCTTTACCTATTATAAATTAAATTGGATGAAAATTTAATTAAAACTAACCTAAGTATTGCTAATATAACATTTGTCTACAAAAATATTTAACTTAACAAATATTCTTCAAAGAAAAAGTATCAAAGCGAAACAACCTCTAGATGAAAAGTAAAAGTGTTTACATAGACAGAAAACTAGTTTTTGTATTTGTACAAGATCTCAATAGTAAAAACTATTTATAACTACATCTAGGTGACCTCATTTCCCCAATAGATATTGACAGTCTTTGTGTTTCATACTAAAATAATAAAAGCCAACTTAAATTATAAATAAACTAAAACCACAAGTATAGTTAGCTAGCTGTTGCATACGTCTCTGCTCGGGTTAATTGTCTGTTACAATTTGTAGTTTAAATGTGCATATCTAATGAATTCCATTCATTTTAATCAAAGTGCACTTACAATCTGCAATCAACATTATACTATGGTGAGGCAAAGTTTTATCAAAAAAATAATAAATACAAACAAAGACATGATTTTCCAATTGTTATTTGCTCGCAAACAATAATATCAAGAATTTATTTACGTATATATTTTTAACAAAAAGATACGAATTTAGTAAATTGCGTCACTACCTAATAGCGAGATTACCACATGACATCACTAGGCTAAAAGTAAGTTGTGATGTGTTATAATGTATTTCGACACCTTAACCAAGTGCGTTGGTGGTGTAATGGTCAGCATAGTTGCCTTCCAAGCAGTTGATCCGGGTTCGATTCCCGGCCAACGCACACTTTTTGTATTTTTTAAAATTTAATTGCACTGATTTTTACGCGTTAGTTTTAACGCTGAATATATTACTTGCATACACGCGTTACTTATTTTTTATTAATGCTAGTGTAAAATTTAGTGATGTTACTCATGATTGTCTTTTATGCTAGTAATGAAATTACTGACCTTGAATATTTGTGAATGGCCCTAGAATTTTAACAATCTCTGGATTTAACTCATTTTTATGATCATTTTTAATTTAAACCCTCTAATCATACTTTTAATGATGTCCCCTACCATTTTGACCATCGTCAGTCAATCTCAGTAAAAATTTAACAGCTAATAACAGTCTGGTAAAGTTGCATGGAAACCATTGCCTCATTTGTAGTTCTGAAATCATGGTTATATATTCAGCTGTACATACATATCCTTATAATGATCATTACATAGTATAAAACAAAGTCGCTTTCCGCTGTCTGTCCCCTTACATGCGCATATCTTTAAAACTACGAAACGGATTTTGATGGGTTTTTTTAATAGTTAGAGGGTGTCAACGGGGTGGTTTTGATCTATAATTCATGTATAGTGTAGTAAAAAAGTGATAATTTTCAAGATTTAGCAGTTTAAATGCAAACGTTGCCTGAACCCTAAGTGATAAATAAAAACAACGTACTCCATTAGTATACACCTTTAAAAGTTCTACAAAAAGTCCGCGAGGGCGTGTGTCTATCTCTTAGGGATAACCCACAATGACCATTTTTATTTTTTTACTTTTACGAGAAATAATGGCCTATTTACGAAGCGATTTTAAACATTACAGTGTTAATTTTCATCCAATTAAGTGTCTTAAATAGATTGTGCATGTAATATAGATGATCTTGGCCCTTTACAGCATGCAATTTAAACAAATATTTTCGAAGATATTGCAGTATTAACATAGCGGGACAGCAGCTATTTCTTTTGATGCGGAACTAAGTTCGCCGGGTCAGCTAGTATTTTTATAATGACATTTGTACTTAAAATTTCACAAACATTGGCAATCCCCAATAAGTTTTCCCCCAAAAATTATCACTTTACGTAATAATGACACAAGTATACTTGATTATAGCCAAGCTGGCATCTGTCGTGTTCAATCAATCTAGAATCTGAAATTATTGTATTTAGAGGTAATTATCGCGGAGGCTACAGTTGTAAGGCCACCGTCGTGGGTAGTATCGTTCCGCGTCGTTACTCAATCGACGTTACGCTCGATTGATTTCTTTATTTATCATTTACTAGTTGTTAGTTGGGACATCGTTCGCACGAGCTATCCCACGGGAACTATACATTTTTAGTGTGTAATAGTAATAAGTAGGCTATCTCTGAGCGAAGTTTCACCTAGACCTGTACAGTTATCCTTGAAATTGTCAATTGTATAATCTTTCGCGGTCACTAGACAAAAATGCGATGAATATAGAACTTGAAATTTTTTTTTATTCCACAAGTTTAAAAAAGTATTTTCAAAAGGGTTTTTTTTCAAAAAAAGTATTACAAATTTTGTCACTGGATTTCAAAGGACTGCAGTAACAAAGGTGACGTTTCAAAAATGTCATTGTCTGGCCCTGGATTGCAAGGTATAAATCTTAGGGTGCTCCACTAAGTACTCCACTAGTGTAAACGTTTTTAAAAGCTTTTATTTAGCTTGCACTGAAGCACTGCTTGAAGTAGATATCTTCAACCGATTGAGCTGAAATTTTGTATACACGTTTACTTTGGATGACAATGCATGGTATGATGTGTGACATTATTCTATATCCAATATGGCGGACCACCAAGATGGAGGATTGGATATTTTGAATGCATTTCTGCAATATGGGTATCAAATGAAAGGCCTTATTAAGTGTAACTCAAAAAATAATATAAAGTCATTCTAAATCCAATATGGTGGAATATCCAAGACGGAGAAAAACATAGTTTAAGCTTCTGTACAATATGGATATCAAA
The DNA here is from genome assembly GCA_905147225.2 of Euproctis similis. Taxonomy (NCBI): domain Eukaryota; kingdom Metazoa; phylum Arthropoda; class Insecta; order Lepidoptera; family Erebidae; genus Euproctis; species Euproctis similis. Next base: position 24,343,254 of record LR990106.1, read on the forward strand.
TGAAAGGTCTCATTGAGAGTAACTGAAAAAATAATGTGACGTCATTCTAAATCCAATATGGCGGATCATCCAAGATAGAGGAACTGTTTTTTTTTTAATGCATTTCTACAATATGGGTATCCAATGAAAGGGCTTCTTTATTAAGAAGCCCTTTCATTGGATACCGAAGTTACTATTGTAACTCGAAAAAAATATAACGTCATTCCAAATCCAATATGGCGGGAAAAATAATTGCGTTTCTGCAATATGGGTATCAAATGAAAGGGCTTGTTAATAGTAACTCAAAAAATAATATGACGTCATTATAAATCCAATATGGTGGAATATCCAAGATGGAGGAAAACATATTTTAAGCTTCTGTACAATATGGGTATCAAATGAAAGGGCTCATTGATAGTAACTAAAAAAATAATGTGACGTCATTCTAAATCCAATATAACGGATCATCCAAGATAAAGGAACAGTGTTTTTTAATGTATTTCTAAAATATGGGTATCAAATGAAAGGGCTTGTTGAGAATAACTCGAAAAATAATGTGACGTCATTATAAATACAATACGGTGGACCATCCAAGATGACGGCATACATATTTTTGATACATTTCTACAATATGGCTATGAATTAAAAATCATCATTACGATTAAATGGAAAAGAAAGCTCTAAGCTGAAATTGAATAAGATGATCGCCTTATTGAAGAGCTGGACTGGTTGAAATTAAGCGGTAAACTAACTAGCAATAATGATGCGTTGAATGAAATGACACTAACCTAACCAGCTATAACTAAAAATAAGAAAATAAATTAAAAGCAAAAATCCTTTTTAAAGAAGCTTTTATTTAAGCGCTCTAAAAATAAGAAAATAATATTTCCTTAAAAATTTCAAGTATCAACTTGAGCCTCAGTATGTACAATTTATATAATAATAAAAGCTTGTCGCGAGGTTAGACTCCCTATCAGTAGGTAATTAAATTGCAATAGATAATATAGTAAAGTTAGTAGATTAATTTACATGAGTGTTTTGCCCATTTCTTCTCATGACAACCTTACACTCAGAATCGTCCGTGCGTTTTTGTTCCAATGAGGCAATTTTCTCAAGCGCTCGTGTTTTAATATGTTATGCTTTAAATATAATAATAAGTTAAATATCTGTATTTACGGACTATATTTAACTATGTGTGAAGACCCATGAAAATAAAGCTATTTTGATTTGATTTGATATTATAAAATTAGTACAGTTTATTCACAACTCGCGCGACAAGCTTTTATTATTATATAAATTGTACATACTGAGGCTCAAGTTGATACTTGAAATTTTTAAGAAAATATTATTTTCTTATTTTTAGAGCGCTTAAATAAAAGCTTTTAATTTATTACGATACAGTACGGTATACAGTTCATTGTTAGAGCCACACAATTTGCTTAATGAAAGGACTCGCTCGAACAGTAAAATACCACACCAATCTCACAGAAAATCAACGTCAAGTGGCTCGGCGAGAGCAGTATCCGGAGTCTCATTTTCTTCTGTCTGTCTTCCCATCGCACTCCCTATCATATCTTAAAGGTCAGCAACGGAGCTGTGACACTATCTGTGTTACAAGTGTCTCTGGGAGGCGTTAGTCACCTACCGCCAGATAACCCACTAGCTCGTTTGTCCCTAATCATATACGAAATTGTATGTGGGGATATGATGCATTTTTGAATTTGCAATAAAATGGAAAGTCAGCCAATTGCATGACTCAATGAACTAATTACGCTTCACTAAGGTTTCATGATGATGACGTGTTCGTCACATGAGATTATCATCACAGTTTAACGGTTAATCAGATATTTGTCGTACATTCATAATAAAATACTACTGGGGAAGTACAAGGTTGCAGGCCGTGCTGCCAATATGTACCTACTACTTCTTAAAATTTCTAGTAATAATCAAATAGTCTTAAACGGGATCACGTTGGCACTTCCTATGAAGTTGTTGTAGGAAATATGATTAATAAAGTATATAAGAGACCACTAAGATGTCTGTCTTTATGTAGACTGTCTTTTGTATAGCTTAGTGGTGCTAACCTGGTGAAGAGGTCGCGTATTCGACTCCTTTAACTAACTCACAACAAAGTATTACCTGAGTATATGTATCAAAATTGTAGTTGATAAAGTTATATTTCTCCAGCAGTAACATCTGGGACTAGAAAATTATACTGAGCGTCAAGGTGAAAATGTCACAACCCACATTTTTGGGTATTAAAATTTTATTTCGATTTCTGTATGCTTGTATTCATATTTATAGCCAAGGTCACAGAGACAACTAGTCTATAATAAAAATACAATTCTATTATTCCAAGTGTAACTATGACTGTTGTGTATCGTCTTAGAGTTATTTAACTACGATTGTACTAATTGGTTCAATAGCTGTGAGTTAACGAACCAGCGCGCAGTTATGCAATGATTCACTCACATATGGATTTAAGAAGAATTAGTATCATTTCACGATTGGTGACTAATTAAAGAGTAACCTTAAAAATAAACATAAATACAATAATAAAAATAAACTATTTTCTCATGATTTTTCATGAGAAAATAGTTTATTTTAACTCAACAATTATTATAAAATAAATTTACAATTCATTCACATCTTAATAATTCAACTCATTCATTCATTCTTAATAATTCAACTCCACACATCCACACTTTAACTAACTAAAATTAATCAAAATACACTATTTTAACAGTGGTAGTGCCACGCAGTTCGCTGTACGAATGGCTCGACCGGTTTAAGAAACTCTCAGAATATCGACGAAAAGCGTATCATGCCATCAGAGTTATCAGGAGGATTCCCCTCTAGGAAGGAAAGGGTCGAAACTAGGATGAGGGAGGGCTCATCCTAGTTTCGACTCTTTCCTTAGCCCATTTTAAAGGCCGGCAACGCAAGTGTTACACTATCTTTGGGGCGGGGGAGGCGGGGATTTTCAATGGGAGGCGTTAGTTGCTTACCATCAGGTGACACGCCTGCTCGCTTGCCCTTCTATCCCATATAAATCTGTGTTATTAATTCCGTAGATTCTTGGTTTCTGTGGGAACTAATATTTCTATAGGATAATGGTATTTTAAGCTAAATCTTTAACTAGACAACGGTGAAAATTATATTAAGAATGATATAGTAGTTTTTACGCAATATAATTATACTCTCGAGAGCAATGAATCCGGGTCACTTAAAGAATGTTAAAAATCTCGGAAACTAAAAATGATAGGTTAATGCAATAAATTGTATTTAATAGACAATGTAATACTCCTTAAATGAAAGTAAAAAAAATATGAGTCACCATACATTTTATTAACACAAAATTACATAAAGAAAAAATCTGCTGATCTCTCCTTAAAACAAAAATAGGAAACATGAAATTTTTGAACTTTATTACGATTTTCTTGAATTTTAATACTTCGTATTGCCTCCTCGTGCTTCCATTACTGCGTTTACGCGGTTTGGCATGCTGTACACCAAGTTCCTTATACGATTTTGGGGAATATTCTCCCATTCCTCTGTGAGAGCAATTTCGAGCTCACGAAGCGTGATTGGGGGAGGGTTTCGTTGTTTTACGCATCTGCCTAGCTCGTCCCAAGCATGCTCGATCGGGTTGATATCCGGGCTGCGCGCTGGCCACTCCATACGAGTAATGTTCATCTCTTGAAGGTAGTCATTCACAATCCTACCTGTATGAGGTCGGGCATTGTCATGCATAAATATAGCATCCTCACCTAAATTGACCATAAATGGACCAACGTGATCATTGAGGATTTGTTCCACATATCTTACGCTAGTTAAAGAGCCGTTTTCTATGATCACCAGCTCTGTGCGACTTTCAGAAGAAATTCCGGCCCACACAAGTACAGACCCACCACCGTAGGCTACTTTTTCCTCGATGCATGCTTGCTTGAATCTTTCCCCTGGTCTTCGATACACTCTGTGTCTTCCATCGTGCTTGTAGAGCATAAATTTTGATTCGTCGGAGAACATAACTTTTGACCAATCTTCAATACTCCAATTTACGTGGCTCTGGGCATATCTTAGTCTTGAAATACGATGCCCACGCTCCAGTTTAGGGCCGTTTGCAGGTCTAAGGGGTTTTAAGTTAGATTCAGCAAGCCGACGTCTTACTGTCCATGCACTTGGGTTACTTCCTCCGAGGCGTCGAAACTGATTGGTGAGTTCAGTTCCTGTGAGAAAGCGATTTCGAAGCATGGTGTTCACCAAGTATCGGTCTTCTCGTGCTGTGGTATACCTGGTTCTGCCCGTTCCTGGTCTGCGTAGGTTAGAACCAGTTTCTTCGTAACGTCGGAGAACTCTTTGTACTGTTGACAGCGACACACCAACAGTCCTGGCTGTATCGCGCTGACTCCGGCCGGTTTCCAGCATTGTAAGTATTCTGGTGCATTCTTCAGGCGTAAGCGACATAATTTCAGCTTGAATAATGAATATAGAGCACTATCAACATGGTTTATGTACCCACATAAATGACAGATTACAAACAAAAGCAAAACCAAATGCTGTAATTTCGTAGTTCCATCTTCGAAAGTGGCCCTTTTTCAAATTTGATTTTTTTATGATATAACTTTACAATAACTAAGAAGTTTTAATACCTTCATTTAAGGAGTATTACATTGTCTATTAAATACAATTTATTGCATTAACCTAGCATTTTTAGTTTCCGAGATTTTTAGGATTCTTTAAGTGACCCGGATTCATTGCTCTCGAGTGTAGGTATAGATAAACAGTGCAAGTCTTGTTTTGGCTCTTGCCGTCAAGTGATAAATGTTAAACCTCCTGTTATTTTTCTATTTTTTTAATTACGTAATTTATTTTGTTTGTATGTAGATATTAATATTCTTGAACCATAATATGTTGTACAAATAATATGTACATTATTAATGTATATATTATTTGTACAACACATATTAACACTAGCCCAGTGTTTTAATGGCCTGGATGTATTACGAATTTAAATTAACGGCGACACTTTAAGCCAATAATTTAAATTAACACGGGTTCGAGATTTCGCACGCACCAGTAAAAATAATTGTTCAGAGATATGTGTACTAATACGAATTTAATTACAGATTGCTGGACATACTACGGTTGATATTTAAAAAACATTCGCCTCATTTTACATATGATAAGTCCTATATTCGGGAGCTACACTCCTGTCTACACCTTAACGTAATGAAAGACGAGGAATTATATACAAAACTAGGTGACTCGGTGAACTTTGTTCCGCATCCAAAGTAATTTTTATAGCTTTTACAATTAAAGTGATAAATCAAGTGTAAAAAATTATACGTGAATTATACATACAAACCACCCCGTTGGCACCCTCTATCTATTAAAAAAACCGCATCACCATCCACTGCGTAGTTTCAAAGATCTAAGCATATTGGGTGTTGGAAATACCCCATTACCGACAAATGTTTTGTTACAAATATGTATAACATACTTCACGCCTTTTTCTACCCGAAGGTGTAGGCAGTGGCTGTTAAGCCCCGACACGCCGTTATGTTTACGTCCCAAAAGGAATAGATGGCACTAAGTTGTTAGTCATCGACGTTTATCTCACATAACTTTCGAAATTAATTTCGAAAAGTCATTGGTATGTGCCATTCGAACCCGCGACCTCTGGAATCAGGAGCGGGGTCTTCCACCACAGGAGCACCGAGACTTTGTTTTGCTAAAAATATGCCAAAACGTATTTGTATTACGGCCGGTGTACATAACTCTGTGCTACAAGTATTACCAAAATTGTACCTAAGACCGTGAAATTGGAATTGGCGATGTTCTGCTAGATTTGAATGGTACCAGCTTGTGCTCGTCACTTTATCAGTGTGTATAATGTTTCTATTATCTTCATCAATTAACTCGAAAACATAATTTAAATATTTATATCTTAGATTTTCGCGAATCACATTCCTAACAGTGAAACAACTTTTAATGTATTATATCGCGTTTATTTATAATCTTATTTTCTATTTATTTCCCGACGTTTCGAACTCTTTACAGAGATCATTTTCACCAGAAAAGAACAAAAATAGAAAACAAGTTCTAAATGCGATATAATCCATAATAAATTAAAAGCAAAAACCCTTTTTAAAGAAGCTTTTATTTAAGCGCTCTAAAAATAAGAAAATAATATTTCCTTAAAAATTTTAAGTATCAACTTAGAGCCTCAGTATGTACAATTTATATAATAATAAAAGCTTGTCGCGCGAGTTGTAAATAAACTGTACTAATTTTATAATATTAAATCAAATCAAAATAGCTTTATTTTCATGGGTCTTCACACACAGTTAAATATAGTCCGTAAATACAGATATTTAACTTATTATTATATTTAAAGCATAACATATTAAAACACGAGCGCTTGAGAAAAATGCCTCCTTGGAACAAAAATGCACGGACGATTCTGGGTGTGTAAGGTTGTCATGAGAAGAAATGGGCAAAACACTCATGTAAATTAATCTACTAACTTTACTATATTATCCATTGCAATTTAATTACCTACTGATAGAGTGTCAAACCTCGCAACAAGCTTTTAATATTATATAAATTGTACATACTGAGGCTCTAAGTTGATACTTAAAATTTTTAAGGAAATATTATTTTCTTATTTTTAGAGCGCTTAAATAAAAGCTTCATTAAAAAGGGTTTTTGCTTTTAATTTATTTTTTTATTTTTAGTTATAGCTGGCTAGGTTAGCGTCATTTCATTCAACGCATCATTATTGCAAGTTAGTTTACCACTTAATTTCAAACAGTCCAGCTCTTCAATAAGGAGATCATCTAGTTCAATTTCAGCTTGGAGCTTTCTTTTCCATTTAATCACAATGATGATTTTTAATTCATAGCCATATTGTAGAAATGCATCAAAAATATGTATGCCGTCATCTTGGATGGTCCACCGTATTGTATTTAGAATGACGTCACATTATTTTTCGAGTTATTCTTAACAAGCCCTTTCATTTGATGCCCATATTGTAGAAATGCAAATATGGTGGAATATCCGCCATATTGAATTTAGAATGACGTCATATTTTTTTTAGAGTTACTATTAACAAGTCCTTTCATTTGATACCCATATTGTAGAAATGCATAAAAAAAACTGTTCCTCTATCTTGGATGATCCGCCATGTTGGATTTAGAATGACGTCACATTATTTTTTCAGTTACTCTCAATGAGCCCTTTCATTTGATACCCATATTGTACAGAAGCTTAAAATATGTTTTCCTCCATCTTGGATATTCCACCATATTGGATTTAGAATGACGTCATATTATTTTTTGAGTTACACTCAATAAGCCCTTTCATTCAATACCCATATTGCAGAAATTCATTCCAAATATCCATTCCTCCATCTTGGGTGGTCCGCCATATTGGATATGGAAGGATGTCACACATCATATCATGCATTGTCATCCAAAGTAAACGTGTATACAAAATTTCAGCTCAATCGGTTGAAGATATCTACTTCAAAATTAAGTTGCAAGATTCCACCGAACATACATACTTACATACATACATACATACATATATACAGTGCAAGCTAAATAAAAGCTTTTAAAAAGTTGTTTCAATGTTATCATTTAAATAGTCTTTGTCTTCCTGTCCTAGATGTTGAGTACCCCGCTTCTAATTCAAGATGGCGTAGGATCGAAAACCATTTCATACCAATGACTTTCATGATCTGTAATAAAATATCAAGTCGAGGCGTAAACGCCGCTGCCTACACCTTTCTATTATCCACTTAGATCTTTGCTCTTTAAATGTGTGACAAATAAATAAACACTTTCTTAACACATTATTATTAACTAGGATTCGTTTACTCAAGATCATCTAAGTTTAAATGAATTCTTGTTGACAGTGTGAAGTTTGTATGCTATCACTGTCCCAGTACCACACTGACCTGACGTCTTGTATTACATTCTAGACACGTTATTGTATGTCAATATTCAATTTAGATAATTTACTAAAGACAGAAAAACTTATTTATTTCTAACATTTAGGAACTGGATTTGTCTGTTTGGACGGAATCTTAATAGAGACTAGGTACAGATATGGAAAATATGTTTAATTTAATTAGTCTCTAGTAATAAAGACACGCAGTTCGATACATGAATGGGCCGGCTCGATCGGTAAAATACCACGACCTCTCGGAATATAGATGTCAAAATTAGCTTATGCCGCGATGCAATTTCGTTCGGTGAAACAGTGATTCAGAAGCCCACGCCCATTCCTCATCCACTCTCTTTCCATCCCAGATCCGGCGGCTACGCAACTGTATATGACAACATTGTGCCCAATTTATAGCAATAGATTCCGCCTCCTATTGGGACACAATGTCTCGTCACGGATGTTACACTGTGAAAGTCGAAGCGTAACAGCTTCTACAAACATCTTCGAGAAGAAAAGGAGTGAAGTTAAACATACTTTTCACTCACAACGCTAACTTATTATAGTTCACAAATTTGTTACAACCCTTTCAACGTTTTAAGACAAACAGACAAAGCCGATTGTACATTATGTTAAAAACACTCCAAATACTATAAAATAATGCATACAAACAAAATTTATTGACTACGCATTAGAAATAGCGCTGGTGCACGTGCGGGAACAAAACAGATGGCCTATAGCCGCGCCAAGACTTTCGTCAATATATTTTTATGGAGTTAAGATTTTTTGTTTTTTTGTGAAACAAAATTGTATATTAAAAAAAAACATCTGTTATCATCAACAAAAAAAATATATAAAAATCAAGAACATGTCGGACCATACTCTTCATTATTCATACGATTATTCGACCAGGGTTCCTTGGTCGAAATGAAAAATCGTATTTTTCATATAAGAATTATTATTATATTACATGTATTATAATATTATTTGTAATTATTATACTGATCTTAATATATTTTGGACAAGTTATTGATACGTCTTCAACATCTTTACCTTGCCTCGTTGGCTTAACTTAATTTTCTATTCATATCTAGACTAGATAGAAGTGGACTAGTGGTCGAGCTCACGGTTTCTGAATCCAGAGGTCGTGGTTCGAATCCTAACACAGGCTCACACCAATGACTTTACGAAATTGTTTTCGGAAAGTTATATGTGATAAATATCATACATACATACATAACTTCACGCCAAATCCCTTGCGGAGTAGGCAGAGAGAACAGAGCGCCATAGGGCACGATTCTTACACGCCTCACTCGCTTCGTAGACTTTCATAACTCTTTTCATGCACGCGCGTCGGTTTTTGAGGCTCTTAACATCACCTTCCTCCAGAACACGTTCTATTTGGTCATGGAATGTGTGTCTTGGCCGTCCTCGACTCCTACATCCATCCGCTTTTGCATTGTATATCTGCTTAGTCAGTCTTGCATCAACCATTCTTTCTACATGTCCGAACCATCGGAGCATGCCCTTTCTTACTTTTACACCGACACTCCCTTTCAAACCAACTTCCTTCCTTACAACCTTGTTTTCTACGCGGTCAGCGAGAGTCACTCCGCAGATTTTGCGTAGTGCCCTCATTTCTACCGCGTTTATTCTACTTTCATGTACACTCTGCCATACCCAGATCTCGCTTCCATAAGTTAGCGTTGGGATCAGGACTGCATTGTGGGTTGCTAGCTGGGCTTTTCTGCTAATGCTTTTTGCGCCCAGGAATCTGCCCAACGCTCCATTTACGCTATTTCCTATCGCCACTCGTCTTTCTATATCCGCGGTGTACCTTCTATCTCTGCTAAAAGCGCATCCAAGATATACAATTTCATTCACCTGTTCCAGCACTACATCATCAACCATTATCCTTGCATCTGTTCTGGATTCCTCCCTTTCAAACACCATCATTTTCGTTTTCGTCGCATTCAACTGCAAGCCTTTAATCACGCAATCATCTTTCATAGTAGTGATTAGTGTTTGCAGGTCCGACAGCGATTCGGCTAGAAGCACGACGTCATCTGCGTAAAGCAGACAGCTCACAACTAGGTCACCCATTCGCATCCCTACATCCATCGATCTCACTCTCTGGAGACAACTGTCCAGGTACAGGATGAACAGTCGAGCGGACAGCACGCAACCCTGTCTGACGCCGATATTAACGTCAAACCAGGGGGACAAGCCGCCGTCAAAACGTACACACGCTGTGCAGCCCTCATAAGTGGACTGCACAGCGCGCAGCAGTGCTCCGCTCACTCCGTAGCTCGGGAGTATGCCCCACAGATCCTTTCGTAACACTCTGTCAAACGCTTTTTCCAGATCCACAAAACCGCAGAAAACCTTCCGGTTAACAGCCAGTTATTTCTCCATGATGTTGCGGAGAGAAAAAATCTGATCCATGCACCCTCGTCCGCTTCTAAAACCACCCTGAGCCTCCCACAACACTCCATCAGATATCACCCTCATTCTCCTTTCAATAATTTTCCCATACACTTGTGATAAATATCGATGACTGAAAACTTTGTGCCCGGTATGGCAATAGGTTCGCCACCTATTCCATTTGGGACGTAAACATAACGGCGCGACGAGGCTTAACAGCCGTTGCCTACACCTTCGGGTAACAATGGCGTGAAGAAGTTATTATCTAGACTAGCTGAAGCTATATTTATCTTACAAGACATCCATACTTATAATAGAGAATAAGTTTCGGTACTACTCCGTTCTTTATACCTACCCCACCCACAAGGAACTTAGCGTGAAGATATTACATATGTCTCTATAAATCTTAGTCTTTCCATTCATATTAAATTCATATTCTATATACGTTTGCTATTGTTTATTTTCTTTGTATGCCCAGAACTGATCTAACTTGACAAAAACGCTTCTATGAAATAGTGACTACACATGTATTGTTTAGTTCTTAGTAATATGCTGCGTGATGAATTTTCTTTATAAGCACTAATACCTTTAATACTTATTTATGATTTTTGGGACCCGTGGAATTGGCAGCACGACTGTTACCGTTAGGCAAAACTAACTACCCAGCTAGCTACTAGCCAACTCTCAGGCTAGAAATTCAGCCATTTAGGTTACAGAGTACGCCTATGAAATGCATGCATACATAATAAGTTTAAGTACTATTTTGGAGAAAAACATAAGTGCTCTTTGCAGTCGGACATAAAAGCATAGAGGCAGACTATCTCTTGTTCCCCTGACAACGTTCATCTAAGATATCAGACCTGTGATGATGGATTAAAAAGAGAAATTCTTCTGCGAGTGCATTTTATATTTATAATGAAAGTATTATTTAACCACGAACAATCTGTACATAATTCCGAAGTATGTAAGTAAAGAACATAAATCTGATGGAAACAATTACATTTAACGTACCATAGCTAATATATGTACATATTGTACGTACAAATGTATGTATATGTACAATTATTTAATGTATATTTTGACACGAGAAAGTATATTAAATTTACATAGATCTTAGCACCTAACATTTTAGGGTTCCTTGTCAATCTTAAAATGATATATTTCTCTAGTTCCCAGCCCGTAGTTACGCCTATGTTAAGCCGTTTCCGCCGTTACCCAGATATAGAGTCTATACAACCTCAGCTTGCAAGCTATCATCAAGTGAAAGTATAAAAAGAAAAACAATAATTGAAATGCTATAAATGTAATTAATTAATTAATATAATTAAATGTTTCAGACGTTCCTTATGAAAGATGGCCTATCTAACGCACGCCTCATAAATTATTGGTAATTCTCAGAAATATGACCGGGCTCTTAGTGATCTTTCCAAGAGTAGACATTAACTATTTACATCAAACATTGCGCCCTTGAAAACTTGGTGGGTAAATCCACTGACTATTTTAAACACAACAGATAAAGATACGTTTGTAATATGTACCTATAACTAGTGAAGCCTCCTAAACATATCTCCAGCTTTAGTATAGTAAGCTAATATAAAATAAGCTATTAGCTATAAGCTTATTTAAGTTATTATTATTTGTATTTAAATAGCAGAATAGTTTTCTAATGAAGTGACTTTCCCTGAGCTCAATGTGGAACAATCGAGGCGTGACTACGCATAGTCAGTTGACAATTGCTGGATATCATGTACGATATGTGCTATCGAAAGGCTGCTGGCAAAGACTGGATGCGGAAGGCAGAGAATCGGATGTTGTGGCGCACATTGGGAGAGGCCTATGTCCATCAGTGGACTGCAATAGGCTGACGATGATGATGTGTTATCTTACATGATATCCAGCAATTGACATCACGAATGAAAAACTCCTGGATGAACTCCTCACCCATGCTCTAGAGGCTCTATTCTAGTCAGAATTGACCAGGACTTTGATAATAATGGGAAACTCAAATCATTCATTTTTTAACTACGAATAGTGAAAAAATAATGTTAAAAGTCATATGAAAATTGATCAAGAATAAAAATTAACTAAATAAGTGGAAAATATTAAGTCAAGAGACCAACGTTTGCGTGTTCTTTCTAATTTTAAATACTCCTCAAACTATAGATTTGGTACGTAGTTATTCTGTAAAAATAGTATAGAAAGCTACAGAACCTTCAAATTTAACACCGAAATTTCAAAATGAAGACCACACATTTAGTGTGTAATATCACAAGACAGGCGGGCGTCTCTCTTGACGCCTCACTCGCATATATAATGAAGCTATCATTATTACACGCTGTTTTAAACAACAAATTGACTTTAATTTTATGTTAATCAAGAGATCGAGACCACCTCAGAGGTGTATCGCGATATTCGCGAAACACTTTTAAATTTATACAATTTCACGTTCACAAATGAAAGTTATAAGTTGAGATCTCGCACATTTTTTTGGGTACCGCTCCATTACCGCTCCTTTACCGTAGCGACTGAACCGCCTATTACAGTATGATATTGCAATAAGTGCACTTATAAGGACTAGGATGTCTGAATCTGAAATCGACTATGACTTATCACATGGTAACATCAGAAGCCAAAAAAACCGTCAGTGTGTAAGCTATGGCTAATGAAAATCAAAGTAAGGATAATATCTCATATGACTTAGTTGTTTTAGCCTACTACACAAGGACTTAAAATAAAATTAATTAATTATAATTACGCAAAATGTAAATACAAGAAAAACTATCTATTGCAGCGCTTGGAGGTTTTACAAAACGTATAGATAATCATATTTTTTTAAATTTTTGTATTGTGAAGGCTAAACGCGATACGAGGCTAAAATTTGATGTGATTTCAATCTATAATGACAATAATTGTATAAAATATAACTTCAAAAAAAATAACTGACTGCAAAAGATATCGCGTCAATTGTACTGTATTATTATTGGCATAGATACGAGTATGACATAGAATTTCTCTCGTTAACCTGTAGGACGTTGATTTTAAATTGGTTGGGTCATAACTATGATGGTTCAGTATACTAGCTGCTACACCTTTTATGCACGAGCCTACTGCAATGTTTTCAGTAGTCATATTAATATTATTGGTATTCATTTTAAATTATTTATTTAAAAAGAGTATTTGGCATATGAGTTACATCATTTTTGCCCGATTCTTCTCATGATAGCTCCTACACTCGGAATCGGCCCACCCGTGGCGATTGCGTCCGTGTTTTCTTGTTCCGCGGAGGCACTTTCCTCAAGCGCTGATGTTCAAGTATTTATTTTTTTTAGTCAATAAGTTAAATCTTAATACTTGGTGACTATTTATCAATTCATTTCAATCTCTGAATACCTATGAAAATAAATCTTCTTTAACTTGATTTTTTATAAATATATTTTAATTATGTACGTACGCCCACGTACAAGAAATTAACCAACAAAAACGAATTAAAAAGTAAGGCGGTAGGTGGCAGAACAGAAATCGGTGCCAGCAAAGCTATCGAATATAAAACAACTGCAATACTTAGAAACGAACTAACCTATACAAAATGCAGTTAAACGACATTTAACTAGCAACATTATTTTTAATGTTCTGACACCGACATCAAAAAAAGTAGGCCTTTGATTTGACGTTATATGTGTACGTTCATTTAATTATTTTGCCTTTATTTATTTTACAGCTCACTGGTTTTTTTTTTAAAGTCACTATTATTTTGTGATGTTTTAATTCATTTAATAAATATCTTTAGTTCATAATTAAATGTAAATACTTCATCGTTGATAATTTTATTAAAAAAATATTAACTATAAAACAATGTGACATTCTATATTAATTTATTTTGTTTTGGTCGAGCACACGGTTTCTGAATCCAGAGGACGCGGGTTCGAATCCTGGCACACACCAATGACTTTTCGAAATTAATACATTTCGAAAGTTACGTGTGATAAATGACTAAAAACTTTGTGCCCGGTATGGCAATAGGTTCGCCACCTATTCCATTTGGGACGTAAACATAACGGCGAGTCGTGGCTTAACGGCCACTGCCTACACCTTCGGGTAGAAAAAGGCGTGAAGTTATGTTTGTTTATGTATGTGTTTTTTGTAGAATGGAATTTAGAATATTTGTAATTTAAACTTAAAGCTATTATATATTTCTAAATTTTATGATTAAAGAAATAAATTAGATAATTCAATGTCTTCATCTTCCTGCCCTGTTCTCATCATTTGTGTCATCTTGATAATGCTATCTCTATTTACTATTGCCCACAGCAGACAATTGGTGAAAACCCCATATTGTGCACACATTACAGGCAAAGTAAACAAAGTTTCATATCTTGCCACGCGGAAGTGATTCACTGATAGTCATGCTTTTAAAAACAAAAGCGTAACTTTGGGTATACCCGAGTTCTTAGAAAGGTTTCGACACATGTGCACACCATACATACTCACACATAAACAGCTATATTTATGAGTTCAATACAAAGGAAGCAAGTGACTCGATGAGCCGTGAATAGACAATAGAAATTCCAATTGCCATGAAGTTTACTTTTAATTAATTTCACGTACATTTTATACTTTTATCCTCAAACTAAATACAATTTAAAAACTAGCTGAAATCAAATTGATCCGCATCTCGGTCTACTGGCAGCGTGCCCAGAAAACCGGCCGTATTGCCACGCTGAATGGCAATGATAATCCTCTGTGCCAAGAATAGACCAGCCTTCTGATCGCGAGAGGCTTCCACCAGTTGCATTGGTCCTGTGATATAGCTGGCGCGACATCAGTCACTTTACGTCGATATTCTCAGTGGTCGTGGTAATTCACCAGTCGATCCGGCCCATTCGTGAATATCAAATATAATTTCTCCAGTCTCGAATAAATGTGTACAGGTTGTAAAGCTTCTCAATAGTCATACGTTGTATCGACAAGACACTAAGGACTTCTCTTTCCAGTTTAAATTTAATAAATAAAAAATATGTATATCAAAATTAATTAATTACACATGCTCTGGCAAAATCCAATTTACGTCATCCTTACAATAATGTTGCATTATTATGATTTATTAATATTGTAGTAGCTACAAGTATTGTAAACAAACCATGTAACTACGTCATTAGATGCACAGTTTGTTTTCCTACTACACTGTATGTTCAACTTCAATAAACTACATGTAGTTCCCATGAAGTCCTGAATTCGAATCCTGTCTCACACCAATATCCTTTTGAACCTTATTTGTAGTCAATATTAACCTATTACATATTACATTCATATCTAAGAAATGAATGGTCTCGGTGGTCCAGCGGTCGAGCACACGGCTTCTGATCCAGCGGTCCGGGTTCGAATCCTGACACTGGCTCACACCAATGACTTTTCGAAATTGTTTTCGGAAGTTAAGTGTGACAAATATAGATGACTGAAAACTTTGTGCCCGGTATGGCAATAGGTTCGCCACGTACGTAACGAACGTAAATATAACGGCAAGACGATGCTTAATAGCCGCTGCCTACACCTGCGGGAAACAAAGGCGTGAAGTTATGTTGTTATGTTATCTAGGAAATTAGTATAATATGTACTGCCACATATTTGCCATTGCTTACACCTTCAGGTATTAATTATTTTTCCAGCAATATACATTTTCATAAAAACCGTCGTGAGTATATGACTAGAGTAATTAAAATCAGAGGAACCATGACACGTGTGATAATAGTGTCTTATAGCATTTGTTTCTGCCAACCCCCCAGTGATTTAGCATGATGTTATGTGTGTTGGCATAATCACGGGTAAAGTCCAAATAAGCTGTCATATGGTATCCAAACTGTCCATCACGTCACAGTTGGGATATTTACGACAGCTGTTTTACAAAAACTCCTAAATTATTCCACGCTCTTTTCTTCGTATCTTACAAAAACACGTATCAGACTTCAACGTACCTACATATTTATCGGAGATTATTTCAGAATTTCTCGCCAGTATGGCCTAGTGGTACATTTCTCTGTTTCTGCATCAGCAAAATCTTCGTTTCGAAAACTGTATCTCACGAGGAGATCGAGAAATTCGGAGATCTTTTTGAACATCATTTTCTCATATAAAAAAATCTCGTAATATATCTCCTATTCTCACAGTGTTTGTAGTCTGTTCCTCAAAAACAGCTCGACCAATTCTTATGAAATTTTGTGAGCATATCGGGTAGGTCGTCTGAACTCGTCTGCAATCATTTTTTTTTTGGCAAGACAACGTTTGCGGGTCGCAAGTGTGTGAAGCCGATTAATCGGAAATCTCCACAACCTTCGGCCGAAGCCGAAGTTTATAAACTCTTAGTAATTGAATAATTTTCTTCAATATTATCCACAGTTAAAAAAGAATATCGGCGTAAAGTGGCTCATGCCAATTTCCCCTCGGTTATAGAGGTATCCGCACTGAACTAAGTGCTGTCGGGTCCGTTTAATTTTGATTGTATTGGACCTTTGGCGGGACCTTCGGCTTCGGCCCAGAAAACGGCCGAAGCCGAAGATCTCGCCGAAGATGGATTTTTGGCCGAAGGTGGCCGAAGCCGAAGCTTCGGTCGGACACTACATGACAACATTGTAGGAGTTTTAATAATATGATAGAAGTTTGTCTTTGTCGGTAGTCTAGATTAAAATGTCTCAGGTACGCTGACTAAAACCACTCAACCAACAAATACCTTACTTTAGTAATGTATGATAAACATCGCTGATTTTCACAATTGTGCCCTATCAATATAAATAGCTTCGGTCTTATTTAATTCCATTTGGGACGCAAAAAAAATCATAATGTGGGTTAAAGGGTAATAAAGGGTTAACAGGCGCTGCCTATACTTTCTGGTACAAACAGACTGTAAGCCAATACGACTTCAATTTTTGTAATAATAATCTGTAATCTATATTATGATCAAAACATTCAAAACAGAAGAAAATTTAAGAAATTTTAAAATGATGAAAAAATGACCCTAAGTTTGAGCTTCTATAGAAAAACGGTGCCGTTTCCTTTTTAATAAATAAAAATAATTTATGATAGAATTGTCATTTTAATAGATCTAATAATAATGCAGAAATTAGGTAATTAATTATTATTATAATTAAAAAATATGTATGTTCATAAACATGTGCAGACAAGTGGACGCCGGCGAGTTCACACGGATCATAGACAATATGACGCCATTCTCATGCGACTTTGTAATTCAAGAACATGTCGGACCATAAATTGTAGTGTTCTTTAGTTACTCAATTCATGTATTATATTATATAAAAAAAACTTAGAAATATGAGACGCCAAAGTACTTGCCAGTGAAATTCCTGCGAGCTATGATTCAACCGATGTTTCACCTCGCTTGATTTGCTTAACTCCAGAGACAGTGACTTGCTTCGGTAGAACCACTCAGTTCGCTGAGTCGCATCAATGGGTCGGCTCGACCGATGAAATACCAAGACCTCTCAGCATAACGACGTCAAGTGAGTCATACCATGTTCCGTTCGGTGAGAGAGGTATCTGGAGTCCCAACCCCCTTGCCTCTCTCTTACCATCCTACTCTAACGCATCTGTAATAATAACTGTGTTACAGGTATCTATGGGCGACGCTAGTCACTTACCATCAGCATGCCCCCCATGCCGCCAGGAAAGAACTCTATTAAATCTCTATTTTAGTCTGAAGTTATTGTATCTCCTATGCTAATATCTTCCCTACTTGTACACCCTGAAATTTATTTGCCCTAAATACCAAAAGGCATGGCATGTGCAAATGTACACAGTGGCAATGAATTCCTCATCGTTATCAGAATGGATTATGGAATAGGTGA
Source organism: Euproctis similis (assembly GCA_905147225.2). NCBI lineage: Eukaryota > Metazoa > Arthropoda > Insecta > Lepidoptera > Erebidae > Euproctis > Euproctis similis. Next base: position 24,361,460 of record LR990106.1, read on the forward strand.
TGGTGCATAGATCTGGTATTTTTTTTGTCAGTCCTCGATATTCACAGCACGTAACTTACGAAATTCAAAGTCGGGACCTCACAATAATCAAATAAATAATTGCTAAGCCGTCGTGACGATTGTTGTTTTTACAAAAATGTCTTTCCCCAAATAATACAATAATTCACCTAAATCGGTTCATCCGAATGTGTTTAAATATAGACAGACACCATGTCTTTCTTATTAATAATATAAATTGAAATTTATAGGATTCATACATTAACAATCAAAAGAGTAATTATTGAGATAAATCTATTTAGGATATAACGAAAACGACTGTAACGAGTAAGATAAAATTGACGTTTGTATTGGTTACAGGTCCCAATTCGATTTGAATTGGACATGAAATACTGGGGCCTGTTCACATCCTTTGGAAACCCGGCTTGTCTTACAGAAACCCCTGTTAATATTAAACTAAAACTATTGACGCACTTCCTGATGAAAACAAACCATTTCTGTTGTTAGTGATCCAGGATATGACTGTCTGTTTCCTTAATAAACAAATCTAGACATATGTAAATACTAGTAATGTAAATTCTAATAGCAGTCCGAATAGATTTTGTTCGGTGAAAAGTTATTAGACAAAAATATAATTTTAAGATAAAAGATATCTACTGCAATGCTGGCGGGCGAGGAGGAGTGGAGGGTCGTGGTCTCCTTCTGCGAAGCTGTGATGTTCAGAAGGAGGGCGCCGAGCGGGGTCGGGAGAGAGCCGATCCCGCTCGAAGGCGGCGGCGGCGAGCTCAGTGATCACCGCGGCTGATCGGCCGCTAGGGCGCACACCCTGCGGGTTCGCCCTGGTCGCAGCCCGGGAAGAATGACTCCCCGGTGCGTCCGGGGAGGGTCGTCGGGGGCGCCGCCGGCTGCGCGCCTCTTTATAGCGCGCGGTCGGAGCCGCCCCGCCCAGGGGAGCCTCGCCGTGGCTCCCCGAGGATGAGCACCACCTCGTGACAGAGGAGGGGCGACGGCGGGGTGGACCAGACGGGTTATCCGAATCCTAAACCACGCCAATACCGAAGGAAGGCCGCCGCGAGGTTTTAGTGGGTAGCCCTAGGATCGGATTGCAGTTTACTGTTTTGGAAGTTTCGTATGTGCAGAAAGAATGGACGCAAAAGCGCATAGTTGTTAGTAGTAGACAACACGACATATTTTCAATGATCAAATAAAATGAGTTCTGGAGAAAAGTTATGTCAGGAGCCTTACACATCGACTCGCGTTATGAAAGTCAAAGAAGCGAGTGGCGCAAATCATGCCTCAATGACACTATGTTCTCTCTGCCTACCCTACAAGGAATTTGGCGTGAAGTTATGTATGTATTAAGCCTGTATATGCTTCAGGTTTTTGAAATGACTAGAATGACTTTTTTTTTCCTTTGGATATTTATGACCTAAGCTTATAGCATTTTCTCTAGGCTCTATTTAAGCCAATTGTAATGTCCGTGACAAAAGTTTTCGTAATAAAAAATAACTACACCTACGTTGCCTCAAAATCTTACCAATAACATTTCCCGAGTGAAATAGAAGCGAAACGAAGTACAAGTTATTGTTGGACAAGCATATGTAGGTACATATGCTTGTCCAACAATAACTTGTATCACTTACCAAATTAACACTAGTACCATTTAAGGGACAGCAGCTTGACAAGATGGCACAAACTAAACGACAAACTAACAACAACCTGAAACCATATTTGGATGGTGAAAGCTTTCACAAAACTAAATTAATGTTAATCGTGATATATGTTAAAAGAAACTAGCGGGAACACCAAGTTGTTATTAAGCATATTACTTCAGAAAGAAGAAGGAAAAAAGAAGAGAGAAGAAATAATAAATGATTGATTGGCTGAAAGTTTCATACAAAATGCAAAAGTGCGAGGAAGTCATCATCGTGGAAGTTCTTCAATTATTTGCTATGATCTAATAAGCCACGTCTTATGTTCAAGACATAAATCAAGATCCTGCTCAAGACTGTAACTTCGAATAATTTTATTACATAAGGACCTCAAGTCAAAAAGCCCTTGGCTTATTGACAGTGAATAATTTTTAAAAACTTAAATTTTTATAAAAAAATAAATACTAGTATTAAAAACATCTGAAGTATTCTGATCTTTCCTTCTCATTCGACTGTATTATTGACTTTTTACACATGAGGGCATATACATAAACCAATAAAGTCAAGAAAATCGATATTACATATTTTTACATTATTTTTCTAATTAAATGTATGTTTCTTATCGCCGCAGACCCTTGTATCTTAGTCTATACGCCCTTGGTATGTTTACACAAGACCCTTTGTGTGACAAATAGCTCCCCCGCCGAGTCAACTGACTTTGTTTACATTACAAATATTTTACACCCCGAGTTTGATGAATTTCTAGAAATATCCACATCGGATGAAAACATTGGGTGGGGTCAAATGTTGCCAGATAAGTAGACAGGCAGTAAAGATATTTGACAAACCGATTATAGATAACTAATTAATTCTCTGTAAATATATTTCGTAGAAACCTTCACAACTACTACGCCTATAGTGTAGATGACGTTTCCTTAACCTGAGCACTGTAATTGTACTATTATAATATTATTAATATGATTTCATCATCTTGCCTGTCTTATGTCTTTGTTTAATCATTTGTCAGGAGAAAATCTTAGAGGTTATATTATGTACAAAGGGCGCCGGTTACTACTTACTATCACGAGAGTCACAAACTCTATTCATAGGATCTTTAAAAATGCCCCAGAATTTTAATGGGGATATATCAATATATCTCTACATATAAATAAAATTAAAGCGTCTGTTTGTAATATTAAAATAACTGCTTTCTACTATATTCATATGAATTTATATAGGGTATATAAAGTATATAATACACCGAAATAACATTTTTTACAAATTATGGCTGTTTGTGTCGGCTAATCTCCGAAGTGGTTGGAACGATTTTGACTGGATTGCCACCTGGCCGCCAGGTTCCTAGCTGATTGTCACCAGCACTGCCTATTTGATGTAATAGGGAGTATCTTAGGCTTCCTTTACATTAGAAAAATGAATAAGTCTCATTTATTGCTCTGAGGCAAAACAAAGTTCGTTAGTGTGATACATAAAAGGATGCTATTACTCATTCTAGGACACCTTACAGCAAACGTTATGACACTGTTTCAATCCAGGGCCATAATGTCACAGTTCTTATATAACTAAAACAATTTGGGATTATTCCAGGTTAACATTGCGCATATACTTTGAACAAGCGATAAACGTCCTTATCTATTACAAAATACAGTTCATATTTTGGTGTTTCATCCCACCGGTGGGATTACGAATGGTAACATATTCGCGGCCCACTTTCCCCCACTTCCGTTCGAAATTGGAGCGACAGTTTATATTCGATTAGTGAGATTTTCAGCAATTGAGAGATGGAGGTGCAGCATACACGAGGTCACGTTCTCAAGATAAATTATCTTCAGGTCTCTATGTTCACAGTCGACATTTTTTTTCTATGTAACCGTTCCCCTCGTCCAGATGCTGGGAAGCATTTATTACCAAAAGCAACAACGCTTTAAAAACAAAACTACATTTCTTTATAAAATAAACGTTAATGATATTTGGAGTTGTTTTTTATAAATACGGTCAATAATTTTTAGTAATCCAGTCATAATAGTAAATACGATAATTAATTTTTAAAAAATAAAACTTGGTTTTTGAAATCCAGAACGAATACAAGGATAATGGTTGATAATGTAGTACTGGAACTGTATATCTTGGATGCGCTTTTAGCAGGGATGGAAGGTACAGCGTGGATGTAGAAAGACGAGTGGCGATAGGAAATAGGTAGGAAGGTGATGTTAGGAGCCTCAAAAATCGATGAGCGTGCATGAAAAGAGTTATGAAAGTCCACGAAGCGAGTGAGGTGTATAAGAATCGTGTCTTATGGTGCTCTGTTCTCTCTGCCTACCCCGCATGGGATTTCACGTGAAGTTATGTATGTTTATGTATTATTTACAATAATAAGATGAAATAAATTAATTACATTATTTACAACTAAAAAACTAGCTGATTTCTCCCCATCTCGGTCTACTGGCAGCGTGCCCAGAAGACTGGCCGCATTGCCACGCTGAATGTCAATGTTAATCCTCTGTGCGAAGAATAGACCAGCCCTCTGTATGTATGTAACAAAAAACATAGGACAACTTATACTCACTAATTACTGCACAATCCAACTGAGTTTAGCTCAGTTGGATTGTGCAGTATCTGATTGGTCAATAGGCATACATTAACTAGGAGACCATACGTCTCCACTAGGGTTGGTAAAAACCGTTTTAGTATAATTATTCCTATGGAAATTCCTACGTAAGGTTGTTTTTTCAAATATATCAAATCTTTGACAAACTGCATATTTACTATATTCATAAAAAGTTAAAGCTCATAATAGTGACGCTATGTTTTAAATAATAATACTTAATTACTAGGTACATTTATTTTGTTCCTACAAATATCAAAGAAATCACTTCACTCACTTCTTGCCACGCACTGTTCGTATATGGAGCCAGCTTCCGGCAACGGTATTACCGGACTGCTACGACCTAAGGAACCTTCAAAAAACTAGCGTATTCTTATCTCAAAGGCCGCTGATGTGACCCTAGTGCTGCGGAGGTCCATGAGCAGCGGTGGTCGCTTTCTGTCAGGTGACCCGCACGCACGTTTGCCCTTTTCTATCATTAAAAAAAAATCTATTCACTTTAGATATATTTTTTTAGTACTTTTTGCTATTTCATTGACTTATAGTAAGGATTATTAATCCGTTAAATGTAGTCGCAAAAGTAACATTTAGGTATCATATAAATTTATATACTCAATGTACAATCACGTAAGAAATTCACAATTTTATGTTGATGTCCACAGGTGTCCACGCAGGTTAATAATATATTACGTAGCAACCCTAATCATGACTACCTTCCTATTGTCAGACAGATAAAAGCTTCGGCGCCATAACGAATTACATCGATATTAAGTAAACTATTAGGAGAGACAACACTATTAAAATCAGGTTAAGGATAAAAGGCATGTCCCATATAAATTAGCATCTTCAAGTAGAAAGCTTCTATAGTTATAGTTAAAGTTAATGGGTTAATTATAATGTCTCACTGAGGTTTGCCAGTCACTCAGACCTCCTGAGGTCTAACGAATCCTCTTTGATACGTAAGAACATACACCGATACATAAATAAATATAGTTATGTTAGGTTTAGTTAATCTATTACTCTTTATTTAAATACTACTACTTTATATGTGTTAGGAGGGCAAACGAGCATGTGTCTCACCTAAGGCTAAGCTGATGGACACCCACAATACAGATTGTGTTACAATTCCGTTACCGGCCCTTAAAATAGGATAGTTAAGGCGTTGAAAGTGGAATGGGGAGGGGAAAGGGGAAGTTCATCGAGCGAAACGCAGCATAAGCATTAAGCACTTTACGTCAATATTTTGAGATGTCGTAGTATTTCACTAGTTAAGCTTACCCATACAAGCAGCAAACAGCAAGCAGCTGCTTTACTACTGTTAATTTATCTATATAATTATAATAGTTGTATAATTTCCGTATCGTCGAGATATATCTCGTGAACCATGTCGCGGTGTGTGTTGACATTGTATTTACGTTGGAGGTCGCACTCTATATAGGTCAAGTTACAGTGGAACAGTCAGATGCAATTTATATTAATGTTATATACAAAATATAATATAAAATCGAAACAGTGACACACATTTTAAAAAGTAGTCTCGGTGGCCTAGAAGTATACCAATAACTTTTCCGAAATCTCTTCGATTATTATGTGTGACTAGAGTTCATGAGTTCTCGACCATTTTAATTTCTCGGGTCGCGACAATTCTCGAGGCTGATTTCTCGGGTCTTCTCGGGTTGTCGAGAAATATACATTACATTTACGAACGTTTTCTCATACTATTTGGTTCCATATACCTAAATAAAATTTAATGCACCGTTTGTAATATTGAAATAACTGCTTCCTACTACATTCATGAGAATAATATTTACCATACACCCACCAAATATATTTTTTTGATAAGTTACGTCTGTCTGTCTGTTTGTTCCGGGTAATCTCTTAAAAGGCAAAGCAAGAAGCAGGTGGTGTATTAAGAAATAACTTAATCTAGTTTTTTTTAGAAAAAAATATTTTTTATTTATTTATTGCTTCCGAGGCGAAACAAACTTCGCTGGGTCAGCTAGTATTGAAATAATAAATACTATTCAAACTCATAATTATATGTTGCAAGAATGAACCACGACAAAATAAATGGTCTGTTTCATCATCATCATCAGCCTATTGCAGTCCACTGCTGGACATAGGCCTCTCCCAATTTGCGTCAATGCCCAATGGTCTGTTTAAAAAAGGCAATATGCATAGTACCCGTGAATGCATGTTGAGATGTATGACTGTGGATGAAGCGAAAGAAATGTGCCTCTGCCTATCCCTATGGGATACAGGCGTGAGTTTATGTATGTATGTGATTATTATAATGACGGCACCATTTTTGGCCGGTTATTTGAACTTATAAAGAAAAGCATCTTCTTTTAATCTAAACAAAAAATTTAAAGATTGAAAGCAATCGTCAATGTTTAATTTAATACAATCACAGTTTCAAATTGATTTGTTATGTAGAAAGAAATCAACTTAACACTTCTAAACGAAAATAGCTTCTATTAAACAACAAAAAAATAACGTGAAATAAAACGTTAATATCTCAAATTCAGGTTTTAATTAAAAAATTATAATTTAAAGTAATATCATGATAATTTCTCGAGTTCTCGAGCTTGATTTCCCGGGAACAAAGCCCAACAATTTCCCTATGTGTTACAAATATTAGTGATAGAAAAAAATGTGTTCCATTGTATGGTAATAAACTTAAAAACCACACCACATAGGACCAAAAAAAGCAAACGGATGAAGTAGCTATTTTCAATATCTTTCGCTTTTTATAATAAACTAGTTGACCCGGCGAACTTTGTTACAAAAGTAATAAATAACTAAATTTTGGATTTATCAATTTTTTTAACTACATCATACATGAATTATAGTTAAAAACCACCCCGTTGATACCCTCTAGCTATTAAAAAAACGCATCAAAATCCGTTGCGTAGTTTCAAATATATAAGCATATAAGAGGACAGACAGCGGAAAGCGACTTTATTTTATACTATTTAATGATGAGAAGATCCTTTGACGTAAATATTATAACATGTATATTATTATGTAGACAACATACGACAAAAAACAGAACTTTAAAATAACAAATTTAGTTACACATGAAAAAAAAAACAAACAAAAAACATGCTACTTTAACGAAAATACGATAAATATTGGAAAAAATTATCACAAAACACATTCTCAGATGGCGTATATTAAAATTTAGTTATCGTCAAACCGTAAATTATTGAAACGTGACAGTTAACGCTGTAATGTGAAATGCCTAATGGTTCCGAACCCGAGCCCTCGGGACTAATGAAATGCAGTGAAGACATCGTTTTAAACAAGTACATGAATAATTATGTGTATTTTTATTTTATTTATTACTTTTTTTCATATACTTTGACGACCATAATACGGGAAAATCTAGAAGAGCATTATTAATATTTCGCAAGACACTTAACTCACTGAACCGATTTAGATTAATTACATTTGGCATGAAGATAGTTTCTACTCGAGAGAAGGCTCTATTGTTTTTTTATGGGATAGGTGGGCAAACGAGCAGGCGTGTCACCTGATGGTAAGTAACCAGCGGCGCCCATGGACACCTGCAACACATATAGTGTTACTGTTGCGTTGTCGACCTTTAAGGAATAGGGGATAGGAGAGGATGGGGAAGGGGGGTGGGCCTCCGGTCCTCTCTCACCGAACGAAACGCGGCATGAGCCACTTTACGTCGGTCTTCTGAGAAGTCGTGGTATTTCACCGGTCGAGCCGGCCCATTCATGCAGCGAACTTTCTGAACCACTTTAAAATAAAGCCAAAAATAAATGAATAGTGTTGTTGAGCCGGCACCAAACATCGATCACAATTATATCAACCTAGATACGCCCAGTCGTCTCCTTCCTGCAGGACCACCAGCACTAGCTAGGGGCATATTGGGCACACCTAGTTCCCTATATAGGTAGTAACTATATTACGTATAACATATACAAATAAATAACATTGTTCTGCCTGTTTGTTATCTATATCTGTCTTTTTTTGTAAGAGATTTTAAAAGATGGCGTTCAAAATAATTTCAAATATAATAATAATTTATAACTTCCATAGACACTTAGACTAGACATACATAGGTGTACCGGTATGAAATGAGCGTTTTTTTTATGAAAATAAAATATTAATTTTGATTAGATAAAAATAAATAATAGTTTAAAAAAACTAAAAAAACACGCTTTTTATAGAAAACCGAACTAAAAATAGAAAAAAAAAAAAATTTAAAAAAAAGTGTGGGGTGCATGGTGTCAATTGTTATATTTTATTGACAGATATGAGTAGAGTGATTATCATTTCGATAATATCTTAAAAAGCACCCCACGCTTTTTTTTAAATATTTTTTTTTTGTTTTTTTTCTATTTTTTAGTTCGGTTTTCTATAAAAAGCGTGTTTTTTAGTTTTTTTAAACTATTATTTATTTTATATTTTTTAGTTCGGTTTTCTATAACAAGCGCGTTTCTTAGTTAAAGCGTGCTAACAACGGATATCAAAACCAAATTTGTGGAATAGCGCCATCTGTGACTTATACAAGGAACTCGTTTCAAGTAGATAACGTAGACTTTCCGCTGATTGCCACTAGATGGTGCGAGAAGTGAACTATGAATCATTGTTTATATTTACGTTTCACTAAAAAATTAACAAAATCATACTTTGCAAATTGAAAAATTGAATAATTTTATCAAATTAGTGTATTGTCATCGGTCCTCGATAAATCTACAAAGTTTGGACGAAATCTAGCCGTTCAAAGTGGGTCAACATCGCGCCCAAAGAAGTCGGTTACAAATATACAAACATACAAGTGAAGCTAATAAAAAGCGTGTAAAAATAAATTTATTTAAAATATTGTCCATCACTTTCTACACATTTTGTCCACCTTTTTGGTAATTTGTGGATACCATGCCAATAGAAATGTTCTTCTTTTGAAGCAAACCAATCAGACACCCAATTTTCCACTTCCGCGTAGGAATCGAACCGCTGCTCAGCCAATGCGCGTCCCATCGATGAAAATAAATGGTAATCGGAAGGAGCCAAGTCTGGTGAATACGGCGGGTGGGGTAGCAACTCCCAGCCAAGTACTTTGATTGTATCCTCAACCGATTTTGCTTTGTGTGCAGGTGCATTGTCGTGTAACAAAATTACTTTACCGTGTCTTCTGGCCCATTCTGGTCGTTTTTCGACCAATGCGCTGTTCAAATCGATCATTTGTCGTTTGTAGCGAACTAGTATTAACAGTTTCACCAGGTACAAAGGAATTCATAACAGTACAAAGGAATTCATAATACACCACACCCTTCTGATCCCACCAAACACAGAGCATTGCCTTCTTCCCGAAACGATCTGGTTTTGCAGTCGATGCTGATGGTTGTCCCGGATTAATCCATGATTTTCTCCGTTTAGGATTCTTAAAATAAATCCATTTTTCATCGCCAGTGACAATTCGATGCAAAACTGATTTTCTTTCGTGTCTTTGAAGCAAAATTTCACAAGTGTTTTTCCGGTTTTCCATTTGTCTTTCATTCAATTCATGTGGCACCCATTTTCCACACTTTTGAATTTCCCATAGCTTTCAAACGGTCTGAAATTGTTTGTTGTGCAACATTTAACATAGCTGCCATTTGCTTCTGACTCAAAGTATGATCTTCATCCTATATGGCTTGCAGTTTGGCGTCTTCGAATTTTTTTGGTGGTCTTCCACGTTCTTCATTTCTCACACTGAGTTCAATATACAAGAGAAGCAAACCTCATACAAATGCGTCAAAAAATGTGTGTACTCTTTTAAGATGCAATGACGTAGCTTTGAAACCACTAGACATTTAAAATTAAACATATATCTATCTCAGTCACACAAATCGCAAACACATTGCCGTCATTTTGATTAGACAAAGATGGTAATATAAATTTGCAATGGCGGTGTGGGGTGGCCAGCCCATGCGAAATTTTACCCAACTTTTTCAAGCCATGTACTCGTAAAAATATTTAATAAATATAAATTCAATATTTTACTATTACTTATTAATTTCTTATCAGATGTATTACAAGATAACTGAAATAATGAATGGATCAACGATTTCTGTATACTCCGTACTAGATCGGCTGTTCCGAAAAAAATTGGATCACACTCATCTGTACCTAATTGTGTACACCTGCCTTAGAGCAGCGATTTAAAGCGCTGTAGGTAAGGTGTACACAATTAGGTACAGATACACAAAATAGTGAAAACGCTTGAGTAGTAAAATAATGTACTTACATTCATTATATTGAAAGGGAATTATTGTATTTAACGTGGACAGGGCCTAACAGCCGCACGGGTCGATCGATCATAAGGGAACATACCCAAACTACGTGACCTATTTTTTAAGATTTTTCGACCCCTCCCTGCCATCGGTGACCACTCGTAGTATATGCCAAGACCCCCCCCCCTCCCCCTTTAGTTTTCACGTAGTAATTCATAATTATGATTTTTAATCATTTCACAGGCAAAAATCGAAAAAAAAAATAATTTGGCTCATACTCGTCTTTATTGGATAAGACTGCATGCATACTTAAATTACTAGTGAATTATGTATTATGAAAAAGAACAACTTTAATTGTGAAAACATATTGCTGTACAGTATGTAACTTACAGTAACTTAATTTACGAACACAACAATTATTTTCTGTTTAATCACATTAAGACTCCGCTCCCCCCCCCCCCCTAAACGGGTCACGTAGTATGGGTACGGTCCCTAAAGTTAAGCAACGCTTGGCGCGGTCGGTCCGTGGATGGGTGACCATCTTATCATGACGAGTTCCTCCGTGTTTCGGAAGGCACGTTAAATTGGTGGGTCCCGGCTGTCATTTGAACATCTTTGGTAGTCGTTACGGGTAGTCAGAAGCCAGAAAGTCTAACAACCAGACTTACCAAGGGGGATTGTGTTGCCCACGCAACTGGGTTGTGGAGGTCAGATAGGCAGTCGCTCCATGTAAAACACTAGTACTCGGCTGCACCCGGTTAGACTGGAAGCCGACCCCAACATAATTGGGAAAAAACTAGGCAGATGAATTATTGATCATACACCGCTGTGTAACATAAGTTTTGTATAAAATTGCCTTTTAGTCTCTATTTTATAAGTCTGAGTGAATAATTTGCTTTCGTGATACAATCTTAGTTTTAAGTATTTATTAATTATGGCATTTATTATTAAAAGCGAATGATCAACTTGAATTGACGATAAATGACCTCCCGGGTGCAGGAAGCCAGTCAGTTTCTTTTCTCAGCAATCGGATAATTTTCACCCACTTGTCACGGCGTGCTGCACCTTTAGGCACCCTGCAGCGTTATTATTATAACAAAAAATATTTAAAATCTCCTTTTCCATAAATTAATAACTCTCCCACAAATGTGGGAAACTAAAACTAAGTTTTTAGTGGTATCACTGAAGCTAATTATGAAAATTCAACATTTTATCTATTTTACTGTATTTTAATATTAATGTAAACATTAATCTTACGTGTGGAAAGTAATTCCGGTTAATTTCTTATAGGTTTCCGATCTTGAATCGCACTCTTTTACTACGCATTTACCCATTTTGTACCTATTGTTATTCGGTTCGCGTCTGACAGATGACTGAATTGACATAAGCTTCGCATAAGCCTGTAGGCTTATGGCCAGTGGTCACACTTTGAGAAGGTTACTACAAGTCTATATCATATAGGTCAATGATTTCTCACATCAAAATCATTACATTTGAATCGTTGAAACCATCTCTTGCATGTTGCTTCTGATAGAGCATGATCACCATATACTTCGACAAGCATTCGATGTGATTCTGCAGCATTTTTTTTCAAATGGAAACAAAAAATTAATGCTTTCCGCAAATCATCACTTTCCGGCACAAAATTTGTCATTTTTAACACAATAAAAAATATGATGTTGTTTGTTTACTAACTGTTAGGTTAATTGAATGTTTGACAGTTGTCATGGCAACCAAACAGAAAAAAAATTAAGGCTTATTCACAACAAATAACCCCTACCAACTCATTTGTATCTTAACGCTCATTTCATACCGGTACACCTGGTAGATTAGACTTCTCTTGACAGCTAAGTAGCTAAAGAGTCTCGGTGATCCAGTTGTCAAGGTTCCCGCTTCTGATTCAGAAGTCGTGGAATCGATTCCGGGCTAACAGCAATGATTTCTAGGAATTATTTTTGGGAGTTATGGGTGACAAATATCGATGACTGACAACTTTGTGCCCGGTGAATGGCAAAAGGTTTTCACCTATTCCATTTGGGACGTTTCCCTTAAGAAAACAATATTGTTTTTCGTAGTACTTGTGTTTGAATTTTTATTTCGTTATGCCTTATAAAAATTACCTAATCTAACATATGCAACAATTAGTGGATGCCACCCCTACATGAAGTACCGCAAGGGGTGAGATCATATTCTTTACATAATCTATTGTGTGGAACAACCCTAATGTTTACCCACGGTTACTGGGAGATAGGCAGAGTCATTTTTTGTTGGCTATGGTAATTTTTGTACACGTACATATATAATTCTTACTCAGATATGTTAATTATTAATATTCATGAAGTATTTTCGCTAAAGAATCGAATTCGCTATCTTCGAATTGCAGCTGCTACTGCCTCTGACTTCTTCATAGAATCTAAAGACTTAATAATACTACTAAATAGATATAATCATTTTCCAATAGCTTTTATTTGATCTCACGTCGGCCACAATTTTACAAGTCATAACTTAGTATCACCTGTATTCGAACCCGGGATCCTTCCTCTTATCTATAGAGACGGCAATACTTTAATATTATATAGAGGAACGATGCAGCTTCATTATTTTAAATGGCACCTTTTTTTCCTACTAGCAGGTAGTTAAGTAGTATTACGGAGAACGAAATTCTCCGTAATGGTCGACTTTTTAATGCGCCCATTTATATTTCTGCGATTTAAATAGTTTGTAAATATAAAGATAAAGCTAAATATTTTATTTGTATTCGTTAATCTCAGGTATTACTCATCGAATTGGAAAAAAAATCCTTTATTAGCGCGTCTATCGTATTCAAAGGAAAAAAGACTTATATTAACTCTTCAAAATTGATTGGGAGAGATAGTTATGTAATAAAAGTATTGGAAATTGGTACATATTTTACATATATATCGCAGTTACGAAGCAATATTTAATAATAATAAAAACAACCTGACATTGAAACAAAAGGGAGCGCTGTACAGTGTACGCCCCACAGTATAAGCTCGTGAACGAAAAAAGCATTATCCTCATTTTGTTCGCGCAATCGAGACTAAAATAGCCCTCTCAGTAACTCCATGTACAGAACCCTCGACAATTCCACAATGGCGTCCCTTGCCCTACACCTGGCAGGCGCGTGCCCTTTTATAATCCGACATATATTGAAAACAATTCTAAAAGTATTTATATTTCAATAGTGGATCGCACCCAAATTGATATAATTGTTTGTATTTTTCTCTTAATTCGGAATTAACAAGGATATACAGAATTATTTGTCTATTACTATTAGTATAAATCAGACGCTATGAGTCGCTGTTGAGTATTGTGCGAAAATCTACGAGTTTATAAAATTACAATCATTATACTCGTAAAACGCGTGGGTGTAGGTAGGCAGCGGTAATTAATGTCTAGACATAACACGCCATACATCGAGCACTGTTTTGTCAGTTATTGATATTTAATATTTACCAGAGATATGTTACAGTAAGTCGTTGTAGAAGTAGGAAGGCTGATACGATTAGAGACTTGTGGCATAAGAAAACAAGAATTAGATCAAATCCTCTAGTCTTAAGAGAGTCATAGGAAGAGATGAGGGGATAATATCCTGTAGTTAGAGTATTGCCAAGCTAAAAACAGCAGTCCATTCCAGCGATGCCTGCAATGTTATTTACAAGCGACAGAACTACAACACAGTTGTATAAATATAATTAATTAAGAACAAAAGCCAATTTTAAATCAGTATTGAATATCAAAAGGTATCAGATGCCGTCAGTTTCTGGTACACCAATTACAATGTTTTTCATAAACGATAGGCAAAGCTCCATAGCAAAATGAACGTATATACATAAATAATAATAAGATAATAGTTTTGATTATTTTGTAAATAGCACTTGACCTTACGAACTTTTTATTACGATTGACTTCAGAATGAGCAAGACTAAGCTTATCTTGTTAATATTACTCAATAAATATAATATATAAACTCAATATTCACAGCCTACTTCCAAAACTCATTGCCCAAATAGAAGTTTAGCTAGCCAGTTCTCTCCGCGTCTAATTTGCTTAAGCTCAAAATTGAACTTTTACTAGAGTAAAGAAGTAACAAAAATAACCATGCTCACTGAAATATGCTTCGAAAAAATAAATGTAATCCGAAAACATCCACTCCGCATATTTGAACAAGCGAGAGATGTGTCCGTGAGACCTCGCCCTACGAGAAACGCAATACAATGTTTTTGTTCAGTAAAATTAGCCAGAGCGTGTGTTTTTAGTATGTTATGTTTTAAGAGAAAACACACGGTTTTTGTATAGATTTAATGTTTCTAATACATTATGTAATGTAAGGGGAAATTTGAAAACTCTTCGTACACTACAATGACAGTAGGGGGCACAAACAGGGCATAGTCGTTAATATTTTGGTCTCAAAAAACACAGCGCCATCTCATTCCGAGCTGAACAACTAAATACTTATGTTATGGACACTAGATAACTGATATTTTATATATTTTTCTTCAGTAACTTCACGCCTTTTCAATCCGAAGGTTACGCCGAATCGTTACGATACGTCCCTAATGGAATAGTTGGTGAACATTGCCAATTGCCATTACACTGGACACAAATTTATCAGTCATCGATATTTGTCACACATAACTTCCGACAAGAAATCCGAGAAATTATAGGTGTGAGTCGGGAATCAAACTCACGACTTCTGAATCAGCCGGTAGCTCGACCACTGGACCATGGAGACGTTGCCTACATACATACTACTTACTTATAAAGACTTACTTTTAATTATTTTTTTTATATATAACTATTTATAATCACATCTACAAGTGTCAATCTTCCTTAAAGATCACCAAGACTTGAACTTTAATAAATGAATTATGGATTACATTGCTATAGCATACAGTCATTTACAAAATGATTATAATTAACTATGACTCGGTTTTCGTTCCGGTACTCTGTCCAACTGACACTCTTGGTTTAATACTTAATTATATTATTATGAACGTGCACAGAGTAGTTTCAACGTATATTAATTAGCGCGCAGTCAGGTGGAGCTGCTTCACGGAAAGACAGCCATCATACTTCCCAATCACAAGTATAATCCTCGTATAAATCTTGTATATTAAAAGATGCAACATGATAAAGGCTGAACGGAATATAAAAGGTAGTGCAATCTACACGCCATCTTCGCTCAGCTCACTCGCTCGCACGCTGACGTTGGGTACGGTCAGCAAAATGTCACATCAAGCTTACTAAAAATTAATGTACTATTAAATAATATATTCTCTATCTATTTTATGCGAAAATATACATATTATTATAACATACATGATAAAACTTCACGCCTTTTTCTCCCCGAAGGTTTAGGCAGTGGCTGTTAAGCTCGATTCGCCGCTATGTTAACGTCCCAAATGGAACAGGTGGCGAACCTATTGCCATACACTGTGAACAAAGTTTCCAGCCATCGATATTTAGAGTTTATCAAAAAAAAAACTAATTATATTATTGTGGACTAACTTCTGAAAAGAAAAACAGATAACAACATGAAAAGATTACTTTGTGCCCGGTAACGATTCGGCGAGTTGAGGCTTAACAGCCGCTGCTTATACCTTCGGGTAGAAAAATGCGTTATGTTATTTTAAGTGCTAAATATTGAAGTTGTTGCTAAATTGCAATATTGAAATGAGTTTAAAACAATGACTTTTTTTCTGCTGACAGTACATTACAAACATTTGAAAATTATAAATATCTACGTTTTATATCATTGCATTTCGCAATTGTAACTTAATTATCAAGAGCAGTATAATATACAATCTATTCTATTTATACTAAAATAAGGTTCCTAATCCAATAATAATGACTTGTGTCTATTTGGACATGCAACGATTTACAGTCACGCCTCTCGTTCGAAAGCCTCCTTACCAAAGAAAAATTGTCTTATATCTCATACTCCTTTTTTCTAACCCTGATAAGTCTCAACTAGCTAAATTTATACTAAATAGCTCGCAGAACCTATTACGATACACTGGGCAGACGTTGTCAGTCATCGATTTTTATGACACTCAAGTAAAGCAAACCTAAACTAACTAACAATCCAAGAAGTCATTGTTGTTTTGAAGCCAGAAATCGATATTCAGAATCGAGTTTCTGGTTCAGAGGTGGTGTGCTCGACTTCCAAGCCACATTCATTTATGATATTTTTACATCTGCGCTAGCGCCACTCGGAACCCAGTGGCAATAAATGAAAACTAATAATGAGATTGGCGGTTTAAGCAACAATCTGCTTGCTCATCGCTGTAAAGTCCGTTATAAATTTAAAATATAGTCAATTGTTTATTTTTTAATAGTATTTACCCGCAATTGGCTGCATCTTTGTACTCGAATCGAAATCATTTAGCATATTAAAAAGAATCTTTCCTTTTATAAACGCCATCTAGTGATATATAGCAGAACTAATTAAAGCAGTCAAAATACATAATAATCTGCCCTCTAGTTGTAAATATTTTAATAGTTATAGATAACATAACAGAACTTCACGAAGGTGTCGAAGGCTTAGGCAGCGGCTGTTAAGCCTCGTCTCGCCGTAATGTTTACGTCCCAAATAGAATAGGTGGCGAACCTATTGCTACACCGAGCACAAAGTTTTCATTCACCGATATATATCACCAAAACTTCCGAAAACAGTTTCGAAAAGTCATTGGTGTGAGCCAGCATTACCGTAACTTCTTGATACAAGGGGAGAGCAGGGTGCTCGACCACAGGACCACCGAGATCTAAGTTAAAGATTACTTTATTAAAGTATTACGTTGTGTAATACTTTAATAAAGTGTATTACTTTACATGCAGTACTTTATGGGAAGTCCCTTGCGGGGCAGGCAGAGAGAACAGAGGGACATAAGGTATGATTATAGGAATCGGACACTTCGCTCGCTTCTCTGACTTTTATAACTCTTATCATACACGCTGGTCGATTTTTAAGGCTCCAGGCATCACCTTCCTCAAGGACTCGTTCTAATTTGGTCATAGAAAGTCTGTCGTGGCCGACCTCCTCTCCTACATCCTTCCGCTTTTGCGTTGTATACATCGTTACAAGATATTTATTTATAACATTTCAAACGGATTAAGTCGAACACCATTCCTGCTGATGCCTGAAGATCAGGTTCAAAACGACATTTTTCCATAAAGTTCACATAATAACCTTATAATTTTTATTTATAAAAACACTAAATACTACTTTAGGACGAGGTAGAAACAGAATTTTTTAAGGTATAGGGGACAAACCGGCAAGCAGATTACCTGATGGTAAGTGACTAGTGCCGCCCATGGACACATTTAACACATATTTGCATTGCCGGCCTGAAAGAAAGAATTGGGAGATGAATGTAAAGGTGATGGGGCTCCGGATACCTTTCTTACAAACGAAACGCGGCATAAACATTTTACATCGGTATTTCACCGGTCGAGCCGGCCCATTCAAGCAGTGAAGTGCGTGGCTCTCCCATTGTGACTTTCTTAAATTCTTTTCGTTCTCAGTAGAATCATTCTTCATCGCCATCGTCCAAGGTCATCTTTGGAACTGTGTATCCCCAGGCTTCAATTTGAAACGTGTATTTTTCCGTGATAGATACTAATGGGACAGCTATCTGCAAACAAAATAATAACAAAATCAACCATTAAAAAAATACTATAATTTATTTAGAAATTACCAAAGTTTTATTTATTTTATACCTGTCCCGAATAGGTATTGATATATCCTACTAATATAATAAGTGCGAAATTCCGTTTGTTTGTTACATTTTACACCAAAAAACTACTCATCCGATCATCGTAATTCTTTGTACTATCGGATGTATCAAAAGTAACATAGGATACGTTTAATTTGAATTTTTTAAGCAAAAAAAAAAGATTACTTATAATCACTGTCAAGCAATAGAACAAAATATTCTTTTTATAGAACCGTTTCTTCTGTAATTATATCGGATACTTACGAGGGATGCAATGTGAGCGAAGTCGCGGGTGTCGCTAGTACATACTATATTCGTGCCGTGTGAAAGAGGTATGAGCTATGAATTCATTGTACATTTACGTTTCTCTTTTAATAATAAATAACATTAAAGAGAAATACTGAACCTTGATTCTGTCCGTATACAGATCCCAAACCATGGGATCCGTATATCTGAAGGGCAGGCACACCTTGACACAAGCGATTGACACCGTCGGATGCGCCGTTAACTAAACATTCAAACAATCTGTTAAACAATACATACATACATAACTTCACGCCAAATCCCTTGCAGGGTAGGCAGATAGAACGGATATATGTATATCTGTTTAGTCAATCTTGCATCGTCCATTCTTTCTACATGTTCGAACCATCAGATCATGCCATTTCTTACTTTACACCGACCAGGTTCGAACGAACGTTGTAAGGAAGGAAGTCGGACTGAAAGAAAGTTTTCAGTCCGACTTCCTTCCTTACAACCTTTTCCGAATAAACAATAAACAAAATTTCGTTAAACAATATATTTATAACATTCTCATTAATCCGTTAAACTGTCTCAATAGAAGCGAGAAAACTCTTAAAAACAAAATAGGTACTCTTGAAATATTCGCTTCATTTAAATACGGATTTTTGACGCGTTTTGCTCGATGAGAGAGGCATCCCCTCTCGATCCCACCTCCGACCTTCTCCCTATCCTATTTTAATGATCGGCAACGCAACTATAACACCATCTGTGTTACAGGTGTCCAAGACAGCTTGCTCGTTTGGTTCCCGATCCCATAAAAAAACTAAAATATAAAAATTTCGTTTACTTTCATAAACTGCAAAAGAGATTTTAAAATGCTGTGCATATGTCCTAAGAGAGCAGAGCAGTAATTATAATTGGGGAACGTGTTCATAGTACAGAGATGCTAACGGCGAGACGAGGCTTAACAGTCGCTGCCTACACCTTCGGGTAAAAAAGGGCGTGAAGTTATGTTTATATATTATTGAAATAGCGAAATATGTTCACATATCGTACTTCATACCCACCTCAACATAATAGTTGATAAAAGTTTGCTTCCTCGGCCTCATAGTGAAGGTATCGTGGTAGAACCTGAACAAGTCATACGAAGCTAGACCCCTGTCGTAACACCTCAGACCAGCGACCCACCAGTGACCCACCCACAAAGCGGACCTTCCTTTTGGCTTGAATCGGAGAGCTCTGGTCATCTGGTAACCTGGTGAAAAGAAGACAATAAATTTTAAAAAGGCTGCAGACTCCTGCAGACATACATATAACATACATAACTTCACGTCCCAAATGGAATAAGTGGCGAACTTATTGCCATATCAGGCACAAAGTTTTCAGTCATCGATATTTTTCATATAAAACTTCCAAAAATAATTTCGAAAAGTCATTGGAACCGCGACTTCTTGACTTAGAAGCGGGGTGCTCCACCACTGGACCACCGAGACTATTTACCAACACCTAGGTCATAAATATGAATGGATAGATAGTTAAATTTACCGAAAGGATCGCTTTTGGTGTTCCCATTAGCTCTGACGCCAGTGATGGCCATTGTGATCCAAGGTACGTAAGGATGTATGGTGATATGGTAAGGGAGTGTCGTCTTTGTTTCTGGTCGCAGAGGGTCTGGACAT
Source organism: Euproctis similis (assembly GCA_905147225.2). Taxonomy (NCBI): domain Eukaryota; kingdom Metazoa; phylum Arthropoda; class Insecta; order Lepidoptera; family Erebidae; genus Euproctis; species Euproctis similis. The sequence continues at coordinate 24,381,641 of LR990106.1, forward strand.
GGAGCTCCACCTGGAAGTTATCAGCCTCGCTTATTCTCCATATCAACATTACAGCATGAAGAATTAAAGGCATCTCTGCTCGTTCATAAAAGAAACTTGACGTCATTCTCTGAATGTAACTATGGAAAAGATCCCAAAAAGTCATTGTCGTGTACCCGGATTCGAACTTCTATAATAATATGACCCTCGAAAACATTTCTTCAGCAATAAATCATGAAAGTAAGATTGATTTATCTTCCACCACCAGAAGTCATTTTACATAAATTGATTTACCTGGTCTTTTGGCATTATTTCAGTGGTATGGCCTAATAGTTCGCAGCATGAATGGTCCGGCTCCCTGGTAAAATACCATGATCTCTCAGAAAATCGATCTAAAGTCACTCATGCCGCGTTTCGTTCGGTGGGAGAGGTTTGGAGGAATACTTACTTCCCATCCCCTCTCCTTATCCTACTCTATAGGATAGCAACGCAACTGTGATCCTGTCGGTATTACTGACAACGGTAACACAATTTGGAAGACATACTCCGGATACCACTCTCACCATGGCATGAGCCACATTACGTCAATATTCTGAGAGGTAATGGTATCTCACCGGTCGAGCCGCCCCGATCATGCAGCGCGCTTTTCTTGTTAATTCCACTGATTGTTTTTTTCTAAATAGTGCCAATTATAATATAGGTACGTGCATACCGACTGATATGCTGAGTAAAGACCAGTGTCCTGTTAGTTCGTGCACCACAACCGGAGATCCTGGGTTGTAATCACAGCCCGTGGTGCATGCCATGTTATTGTTAATCCACGTGTCATTCTGATAAAAAAGCATATCATTAATTCAGGAGTCATATTTGATAATAATAATCTTAACATCTTACGAAATTTTGTCTTTGATATTTTTTCGTAATTTAAACAGCGCCATCTAGACCCGAGTCCACTGTTTCGCATTGAAATAGCCACACAGCCAAACGATTTGTTCTAGAGTAGAATATAATTAAGTGATTTCTTACTAGTAGTTCGGTTCTGAATGCGCTTACTAATTATGAAAAGTCAAATTTTATAGAAACTGTATTAAATAATAAAAATAAGTAATAACGGTGCTTACCTGATGAACTAGCTCGTACTTACGACAGACGTCGGCAGGAAATATGAAAACACCTGATACTTCTTTCTCCTCATCAGCAAAGTCTCTTGGTACCGCTAATGACAATAATGATAAACTTTTTTATGGTGACAATTTAATTAAAGCTAAAATATTGTAACTTATCTTAACGTAACTCTATTATATATATATATATATATATATAATACTGCAACGGCAATTAGGCGTTGAAAAACCCGACTATTTTAAAACCGAGTATTCTATTGCAACATCAGAAATCCAGTGGTCAAGCACCCCGTTTCTGAGTCAAGATGTCGTGGGTTCGCATCCTGGCCACACCAATGACTTTTCGTAATTCTTTTCTGAAATTTTGTGTGATAAATATAACTGAAAACTTTGTGCCCGGTATGGCAATTAATAGGTTCGCCACCTATTCCATTTAGGACGTAAACATTACGGCGAGTCGAGGCTTAACAGCCGCTGCCTATATCGTCGAATATAAAAAGGCGTGAATTCATGTTATGTTTCATATATATATATATATGACAAATCACTTCCGGTAATCTAATGAGGATTGGGCCAAATCTCGAATTTGGCTGACCTGGACTAATATCAGAACTCCACAAAGGAAAATTGTTTTATAAAGTGTGAATATATTTACCTGCTATGAAATCCACATGCAGAAATCTCTGAACAATTTGATTACTGTGTTTTTCATCCATGAAGTTCAAGGTTGGTAAGCAGACCGGCAACATGTATACTGAAAATGTCAAGTATCTATAATAAATCCTTCATCAAATATATCAAATCAGATATAACGGACCACAAGTTTACTAAAATAATGTACAAACGAGATTTAATCGGAGTGACCAGCTTGAGTAACGCCAGACTATTCTTGACCCCGAAGTTCTTATACTCAGGGTGTAGCAGCACGTCTGCTATGGGCACCAGTAGTAGTGTGGCGCTGCACCTATATCCTTTGGCAATTATTTCTCTGAGGGTGAAACCACATTCCTGCTCATCACGTTCATAGTCCCCAAATGCAACGTTACCTCTGAAATTACAATATCTGTGTTTATAAGATATCATTATAATAATGACATTTCGGAGTTATTTTCAGAATTTATGTGTGGCAAATATAAATGGCGTATGGTGTATGGCATAGATTCGCCACTGCCGGTCGAAGATTAACAACCGCTGCTTATTCTTTCTGATAGAAAAAGGCGTAAAATTATGTTATGTTTTATATGTTCCTATGTCTATTATTTACGAAAAATAATATATTACTTATTACCCAAAAACTATTGCTTATTACTTACTAATAATAGGCTATGTTATTTGTGGAGTTAAGCGAACTAGACGCGGTCAAACTACGCATTTGTTGGTTTCACGTGTGGACAGTAGATTGAAAACTAGTTCTATTAACAGTCAGATACTTACAACGCATAGCCCTGTGGGATCTCTGCAGCAACAGCAGCGGTGGTGATCACAAACTGTCTGCTGACCAGCACCACCCTCGGCACAGTGAAGTAATGTGGGCGGCCGGTTTTCACTGAAATGATAAATTCCAAAAATACTTGACTAGGTTAATGTAATATAAAGGTTACTTGGCCTTAACATGAATATATTATGTTTTATTTTGATATTTTAATGCTGCCTGAATTTAATCGCCTGATGGTAAGCAAGGAGTGCCGACCATGGACACCTTCAATACAGTTTATGGTATCTTCCAGCCAGTATCGCCGGCCTTTAAGAGAGAGGAATGGGAAGGGAGGAGGGTGATGATCGATCGATGAGAGTGTTGTCCGGAGGCCCAACACCCTTACTCTCATCGAATGAAAGGCGGTTTAAATCACTTTACGTTGATATTCTGAGAGGTCGTGGTATTTCACCGGTCGAGCCGGCCTATTTATGGAGCTAACTGCCTGGCTCTACCACTGGTAAAAATGTAAATATAATATGAACACTCACCGTGTATATACTGCAGAGCTCCTAGGAAACTGAACTTTGTCTGGGTCACTAGTCCCAGGTCAGGTTCGAATAGTATGTCGTCAAAACATTCCATCCACTGGGAATTTATCACCGTACCTGTGAATACCCAATTCAAGAATTCTAAATCACACAGATATAATATTTTTTGAATATTAAACACTTATTAATTGTATATTACAAAAGAAATGGATACCTTTTAGTATTTCCTAATGTTAGAATGTACACGTTTGTTACACGAAAGACAAATCTTTTCTCTTTATAATACTAGTATAGAAGTATAGATTTCCTGCGTCAGTGTTAACCAACAACGAACAATAGTGAAGTGAAAATTAAAGTTTTTAACTATTCATTAAAAAAAACTATTTGTCGTTTAGCTTCAGGTAATAAATATAATAAAGTTTTAAAGGTTTTAGAATATATAATATACTAACACACACGTACATAACGTAACGCCAACTCCCTGTCGGGCTAGGCAGAGAAAACCGAACACCATAAAGCACCGCTACACAACTCACTCGCTTCTTTGACTTCATAACTCTTATCTTACACGCTCATCGTTTTTAAGGCTCCTGACATCAACTTTCCTTCTTCCACTTCAAGGACACGTTCTGTTTGGTGGAAAGTGTGTCGTGGACCTCCTCCACTCGTACATACTTTTGCGCTGTATATATGCTTAGTCAATCTGGTATCATCTACTATGTCTAATATATAAAATTCTCGTGTCACAGTTTTCGTTCCCATACTCCTCCGAAACGGCTTGACCGATTCTCATGAAATTTTGTGTGCATATCGGGTAAGTCTGAGAATAGGACAACATCTATTTTTCATCCCCCTAAATCACAAGGGTAGCCCACCCCTCAATATTTTTTTTTTATTTTTTCCTTATATTTCTGTTTTTTATTTTTTTATAAAACGGGATACCAAAATACATACAACCCTAAATTTTCAACCCCCTACGATCAACCCCTATTTTTTAAATTTTATTTTTCGGCAAGACAACGTTTGCCAGGTCAGCTAGTAATACTTTAAACTACTAAATATACTCACAATAAATAAGCAAAATGATCACATGACAAGTCCACATAGCGATCGTCTACAGCCCAGATACGTTCACTTGTCCGTACAAGTACAGAAAAGCAACAATTTCATAAATAATTTGTATGTTTTTGTTTACTTTACGACAACCAATCCAATTGCTTGATCGAACGGAATGCCTATTGTCTCTGGCATATTTAATTCTAAATATTGTGAATTGAAAAATGTATCTTCGAAAACATCAAAATACTTTAGATGGTTAAGAAGACAGAAGCAGAAGCAGAAGATAATCAGTGCAGTCAATCCTGTTCGAATTATAGCTCAAACTAATGACTTTTAAAAACTATTTCTTTACAGTTCTGTATGAAAGATAAAGTTGACTAAGATAATAGTGGTTGATAAACCTAGAAAATAGGTTTCACCACCAGTTGAAGCTAAAAAAATAAGCGAGCCCATTTATAATTGTCACTGCCTATAAGTACCTTCTAGTCTATATCTTCAAGCGGGTCCCGGGTAGTAAGCGACCGCTCATGGACATCTGCAACACCATTATCGGGCTTTAAGATGATCGAAGGACGACGAGGTGAATAAGGAGGGAAAGGAGAAGGGGGATACCTGTCGATTTAATGAAGGGGTATTTCACCGGTCGAGCAAGCCCGTTCATGCAGCAAAGTACCGCGTGGCTCTACAACTGTATGAATGAATTAATAAAACAATATATATACACAATGATAACATTTCAATTCTTAGTTCGTCGTCGTATGAACAATTTAAGATATATTATGTAGTTACTTAATGAATAATGTATGCATGATTACTCTTTCTCTCCATGTCGGTATGTGGATAATGGTAGAGCATTGATATTCGACAGGAACTACACAATACATGCACCTTACCGACGACGGCGCCATCTGTGAACTATCGCCGAACTTATATTAATCACGGTTTGGAGAAGGCTTCTATGTGCATAGGAATTGTACAATTTTAAATATAATTATAGAATTAATATGGAATGTTTCCTGAGATTTACTGTATAGTTTTTGATGGACTCGTGAAAAAAATCACACACGTAAAAGAACCCTGGTTGAAGCATGATATTGCTTTTTACTACACGTTATTTAAAAATCAATATCAATTGAAGTCGGTTACAAATACAATCCTTACGGACACTGGTAATTCCTTACATAACACTAGACAGCCGAAGATGGTCAGCACAATTCAGAAACTCTTAGCTTATCCAAAATTACATTACAATTACACTACTAAACCACTAGGTCAACCAGCAATCTACGAAATAAAAAACCCTTCGAGAATTTGTTAATATAAAATACTAGCTGACCCGGCGAACTTTGTTCCGCATCAAAAGTATTAAATTAGTAAATCTAGGATATCATGAGGTACAATTTGTCCTATTTATCGGCTTTAACTGCTGTCCGCTATGTTAATACTGCAATATCTTCGAAAATATTCGTTTAAATTGCATGCTGCAAAGGACCAGGATCATCTTTATTACATGCACAATCTATTTAAGGCACTTAATTGGATGAAAATTAATGCTGTAATGTTTAAAATCGCTTCGTAAATAGGCCATTATTTCTCCTAAAAAGTAAAAAAATAAAAATGGTCATTGTGAGTTATCTCTAAGAGATAGACATAGACATCGCGGACTTTTTTGTAGACTTTTTTTGTATGTTTAATAATGTAGGACATTGTCTTGAATTATCACATGAGCTTCAGCCAACGTTTGCAATTAAACTGCTAAATCTCGAAAATTATCATTTTGTTCTTTACAACATCATATTTCAATTATAGATCAAAACCACCCCATTGACACCCTCTAACTATTAAAAAAAACTGCATCAATATCCGTTGCGTAGTGTTAAAAATATAAGCATATAAGAGGACAGACAGCGGAAAGTGACTTTGTTATATACTATGTAATGATGATGTACCTATATTAGTATGTTCGACACACTCTACAATTGTTTTTTTAGAATATTTGTCATTGAGATTGGAATTAGGGAACCGAGAATTTATTTATTTGCTTCATATCATCATCATCTTCCTGAACTTTTCCCATCATTTGGGGTCGGCACAACAGGTTTTTTTTCACGCTTCCCTATTTATTTGCTTCATATGTTTTCGAAAAAAAAAATATTCAAAATTTCAGAGTTCTTCAGTCCAATGCCTTCTCCACGTAAAATCATAAGCAACTCTAGTAATCAGCAAATATATCGCACAGTACATAGTTAGTTGGCATTCAGCTGTAAGTTGTCCGAGTGTCGCAGCACGCGCACCCTATAACATATATTTTCGCGACGACATAAATTACGAGCATCCTGTATATAATGGTGCAACGGGCGAATCTAAATTCATCATTTAACGAAACTGTGTCGAATAATATATTAACTATGACTCGTTTCTGGACTTAATCCTTGTGACAATAAGAAGTAGGCAGAAAATATTATTACCTCACTTCTTTTTCAAAAGAATTAAAAGGTATAATACTATAAAGGTATAATAAAAAGTATAATACTAGCCATAGCTAACCTCAATTTAAATGTTGTTGACGAAAAGAAATGTTTACGACACATGAGATTTGAAGCAAAAAGCTTCAGGTGATCATTTAGAAGTATGATAGGCTACACCTAATATAGACGATTTTTTTCCTGATTCTTGGAAAACGATCTTTCCGAGAACGTGGAAAACGATTCCAGGAAAATGATGTTCCAGATGTCTCAAAGTATTTACAATTCCATATAATATTGTAGTGACCGTTTATAAATATTCGTACTAAATAGATATAAGGAGCAGGCACGATTTTTGAAATACGGATGCAAACGAGCAAGCGTTTCACCTGATGGTAAGCAAATAACGCTTGGAAGTTGGATGGGAAGAGGAGAGCGGTAGTGGTTGAACCTCCATATTCCTCTCTCACAGATCGAAATGCGGCGTAACACACTTTACGTCTATATTCTGAGAGGATGTGGCATTTCAGCAGTCAAGCCGGCCCATTGAGCAGCGAACTGCGTGGCTCTACCACTGTCTACCACTGCACGTCGGGAATAGAGAGCCGTGTGAGTAGGTATGTGTGCTACAACTGGCCCGAGCGATGGTGGATGACCACCATGCACTGGTACTTATGGCTTAACTGACCAAATAATCTGATAAAGAAATCTGAACGTAATGTGGCAATGTGCATTATTACGACATCAGTAGTTACTGACGCGTCTCAACGACAATTCTTTACTACCAATGAACGTCCGATGAGAAGAACTTCGGTCTGCTTGTGTGGTTGTGCGTCCCCATGGACACAGTTCCCAGAAGTGCGTCTCCACACAACTGGGAATCCTATTTTGTTATCGTCGGGTAACCGATTGAAACTCGGAAACGATCGGCTCAAGTGATAGGCACGCTTGTAGGTATAGGTACTGATCACTGTATAGGGTAGTCATTACATAGTATAAAACAAAGTCACTTTCCGCTGTCTGTCCCCTTGTATGCTTATATCTTTGAAACTACGCAACGGATTTTGATGCGGTTTTTTTAATAGTTAGATTGTGTCAACCGGGTGGTTTTGATCTATGATTCATTTATGATGTTGTAAAGAAAAAATTATAATTTTCGAGAATTAGCACTTTAATTGCAAACGCTTGCTGAACCCTAAGTGATAGATCAAAATGTTCTACATTATTAAACCCCTTCAGAAGGTCTATGAAAAAGTCCGCGGGGGCATATGTCTGTCTCTTAGCGATAACCCACAGTGGCCATTTTTATTTCTTTACTTTTTACGAGAAATAATGGCTTATTTACAAAGCGATATTATTCTTTTTTTTTTCATCTAATTAAGTGCCTTATATAGATTGTGCATGTAATATAGATGATCCTGGTCCTTTACAGCATGCAATTTAAACGAATATTTTCGAAGATATTGCAGTATTAACATACCGGGACAGCAGTTAACGCCGATAAATAGCACAAATTGTACCTCATGATATCCAAGAATCCTGGCTCACCAATGAGTTTTCGGAATTGATAAAAATCGATGACTGCCCGAAAACTTTGTGCCCGGTATGGCAATAGATTAGCATCCTATTCCATTTGGGACGTAAACACAACAGCGAGACGAGGCTTAACAGCCGCTGCTTACACCTTCGGGTAAAAAGGTGTGAAGTTATGTTTATATTATGAAACCAAAAGTTACTCACGAATACTCTAAATATACTGGATATGTTTTTAGATGACTGCGCCTAAAAGAGTGTTATGTTTACATTTACTTTTGGAACATTATGTAGTCCAAATTCCCGTGATTGTAACTTGAAAATTAATGGATTTTTTAACTTTCATAATTGTATATTAACAAATACACACCGTATGTGTTAATGTGCGGTAATATCGACAAAGTAAGAGACGTTGCGCGTAACAATTAGTTTCGTTATAAATTAGCCTGTATGTTATTTTAATATGCGCTCATAGTTCATCACGCCAACAGTCATACGGGTATCAACATAAGAATTTAGTACAAAATCTATTACGTCATAGATACATGGAAGCTATGTTATATAAACAAAAAAATTATCTCCACTTGCATTTAGATTGTTTGTGGAAATTCAAAATGGCGGTGTGTCATTTAATATTGATGTTGATAGTAATTGGAGTTTGTCTTCCGTTGATGGGTAAGTGATAGAGACAAAATATTTCTGGAAGATTTATGTTTTATTATAATAGTAGTTTTTTTAAGGTTTAATAATAGATAGGTGCATTTTCATGATCTATTTGGATATAAGTTACTCTGCTCAATAATTATGTTAACGCCGGTATTCTTTTATAAATGGAGGGTATTCATATATTATATCTTTATACTACTTACCAGTACATTGAAATTTTTGGTGAAGAGTCAACATTAGGAAATTAACAGACACATTCAAATAATGAATATTAAGGCAATTAAATACGATAAAAATTAATTATCACTTTATTTAAAATACGATCAATGTAATATGGTATGGTTAGAAATCTTATAAATAACAAAAATAAGTAAAGTTTATCCATTTTAAACATAGTATTTTTTATTTTGATACTAGATACATATTTTAAAATTCAACAATTCTCTACAAGTCAGGATGGCCGAGCGGTCTAAGGCGCTGCGTTCAGGTCGCAGTCCACTTCTGTGGGCGTGGGTTCGAATCCCACTTCTGACAAACTTTTTGCCGATTTAAAAGATTATTACAATTTTAAAAATGTGTTGGTATGTTTATTTTTAATCTTTATTTGGCCCACCGGGACTCCTAATATAGTTTAAATTTATTTTAGACGAAATTCGGATGACTATAATTTATTGGACTAACTAACCATAATATGATTAATATGGTCAAACATAATCTGTTGCTCTAATACACATTTTTTTGTCGGGCGATCTCGAAAGCCGTGGTTGTCCAAAAGAATTTTTTCACCAAACTCATATTTAAAGTTAAGAATATCTAATGTAAGTTTGCCCTTACAAAGTATCCACAGAATTTTACTCGTCATCAAATCCTGAGATCCAAAGGGACTGGGAGCGAATCGTTGGGGGCACGAAGGCAGCCAACGGCACCATTCCTTACCAGGTGTCGCTGAGGATCTACGGCGTATGGCACTTTTGTGGTGCCTCGCTCGTCACACCCAGGGTCATTCTTACTGCTGCACATTGTGTAGAAAGGTAAATAGTCCTCACAAATACCTAACGTGATCATAATTTATCCGGTCTATAATTAAGCTTTTACAAAGGCAGAATTTTGAATAGTTGGGAACGTATGCCTGATAGATGAACAAGGGACTTGTTTTTTGACGAAGTCCTTTAGTGTTTCAAGATTAATTTGACTACAAGCCGATTAAAAAGATGCCTTTCATAACTGTATAAAAAATATGATATTTGCAGAATGAAACCTGAATATTTCCAAGCAGTGGTAGGTACAAATCAATTGAATGCTGGTGGGCGAGCCTACAACATCCGGAAGCTGGTTATTCACGAAGATTACGATAACTACATCATAAAAAATGACATCGCTGTATTGTTCACTGAAGAAGAGATGGATTTCGGATCCAAAGTGGATGCCGTCGAGTTGAATGATGAACCGGTGATGAAGGGAGAGCATTTGACCTTGACAGGTTGGGGAACGACCTCCGTGAGTCAATCATTCATTAACTATTAATAAAATTGTACTTGTAACTGTATAATACATACACTCTTCGGTACAAAATTCGGCTCTCAATTTTGTGCAAAAACAGCCATAAATAGAACCCACGGTATCTAAATTTGACTAATGCTTACTTGATTAACTATTCTAGTATCCCGGTCGTCTTCCTAACGACCTGATGCAGTTAGAACTGAAATCCATCACGTATGAGGAGTGCAAAGAAGCTCACAAAAGTACTAACGCTGTTTTCGAGACACAAATATGCGCGTTGACGAAGACCGGAGAAGGCGCTTGTCACGTAAGAATCTTAAATATGCATTATATAAAATTACTAGCTGAATGACCTGACCCGGCGAACTTTGTTCCGCATCAAAAGTATTATCTGCTGTCCAGCTATGTTAATACTGCAATATCTTCGAAAATATTTGTTTAAATTGCATGCTACAATCTATTTAAGACACTTAATTGGATGAATAATAATAATAATAATACTCTTTATTTGCACACCATAAACATTCGATCTTATATAAAAAAAAACAATATGTACAAAAAAGTCTTATAGCTAGGAGCACAAACGGCGGCCTTATCGCTTACAGCAATCTCTTCCAGGCAACCTTGGAGGAGATATATGCAAGGAAGACGGGTAATGCTTTAAAAATTAAATTATTACGAAATCAATGTATCATAAATCAAAAACATACATATTTGCAATATCAGAATATATACTACATATATACAACAAATATCATATAATCATAATAAATATAACATAAATAAATAAATATATAAATAAAAACAAACATAAATAAACAAATACTAATGATAGACTATTGTAATGTTAAATAATACTGCGTAAGCTGTGACTTAAACGAAGTAACAGTCTGTGCTTTTCTTATATTTTCTGGTAGTGCATTCCACAGCAACACAGCTTGCACGGAAAAAGATAAACCATAAAAATGCGTGGAATGCTTTGGGACAGCCAATCTCAAATTTTCCGATGACCTCAGATATCTCGAATGTGTGTCATATAAGAACTGGAAACGTTCCTTGAGATAACTAGGAGAAGTAGGATTAAATAGAACGTTAAATAACAACGTGAGAACATGAATATTCCGGCGAAAACGAACAGAAAGCCACTTGAGCTTTTTACGAAATTCTGAAACGTGATCATATTTTCGAAGACCAAATATGAATCTTAACAAACATTTTAGAGTCGCTCAAGTTTATCAAGTTGTGCTTCAGTGAGATTCAGATAGCTGACATCGGTATAATCGATGATAGGCAGAAGAAGAGACTGTGCAAGTGCAATTTTAGTGACAGTAGGCAAGAAATTTTGTATTCTGCGCAAGGATGCTGCAGAAGCAAACAGTTTATTAATACAGAATATTAATACGTAATGTTTAAAATCGCTTCGTAAATAGGGCAATAATTAATAGTTATACATAAAAAAACACTGCATGGACACCCTCTATCTATTAAAAAAATACGCATCTAAATCCCTTGTGTAGTTTTCAATATCAAAGCATATAAGGGGACAGACAGAGAAAAGCTAGTTTGTTTTATACTATGTAAAGATTAACAACAAAACAATGCTGTTGCACATAATGAGTTTTATCATAGATATAAGAGCAAGAGTCACATAGAAGTACTTTTTTAAATAGCTACCGAAGTAAATAAAAATAGAACAATAACTCGGCTCCTGATAAATATCGATGAAATTTTATCGATAATAAAACCGACGCGCGTGCATGAAAAGAGTTATGAAAGTCAACGAAGCGAGTGAGGCGTGTAAGAATCGTTACCTATGGCGCTCTGTTCTCTCTGCCTACCCCGCAAGGGATTTGGCGTGAAGTTATGTATGTATAAATATCGATGAATATACCACCACCATAACAATGGCTCTGTTCATAATGTTATAAAAGATATTAATTATTATAATTTTGGTTTTATTTCAGGGTGATTCCGGTGGACCTCTGGTGAGAGAAGGCAGACAGATTGGCATTGTCTCGTGGGGAATTCCGTGCGCCAGAGGAAAACCTGATGTCTATACAAAGGTCTATATTTAACTATAAGACATCTATCTGAATATACTCATTCCTCTTTGATAATTGAATACATATATTAATATCTAATTAATATACCTATGCAGCTGTAACGGCCCAGGAATAATCGATAAGCCATTAGCCCTAGAGTTTATAAAAATGCAAATTCAAAAAATATACATATCTTACAGGTGGAGGCATATATGCGATGGATAGAGAGAACCTTGTACGACGATGATGAAGACCACGTGAGATACATAGAGACACACAAGAAACACAAGCGCGATATAGAAAGAGGCACTAACAGACATTAACCCGCTAAAGACAAATAACTATTAATTATTTGTAACGACAATATAACAATTGTATTTTATATAATAAAAATCATTATTACATAGTATAAAACAAAGTCACTTTCCGCTGTCTGTCCCCTTGTATGCGTATATCTTTAAAACTACACAACGGATTTTGATGTGGTTTTTTTAATAGTTAGAAGGTGTCCACAAGGTGGTTTTGATTCATGTATAGTGTAATAAAAAAAGTGATAAGTTTTCAAGATTTAGATCTATAATCACAAACGCTGCCTGAACCCTTATCGCCCGGACTATATGGGCCATAACGAAATATTGATTTTTAAGAGATATTAAACAGTGGATTAGTGTTTGTATTTAATATTACGATTGAAAATTAACTCATTTTGAAAGTGGTTACCTTAAAATATGTTAAATAAATCGGATTAAGTTTATGTTCGATTGTTTTATTAAATTATTAAACATGTGCAATAAAATGTCAAGTGAATTAGTCCAAATGAAAGGTTTGCCTACCACAACATAGCTTTGAATGGTGCAGTGCTGCCATCTCTCGTAAGTTTTGCTTTTTTTCGACTGTTATTTTACTTTCTTTGTTTTATTTACACTTTATCAACTTGTTTGTCAATGTTCATACATATCTTCGAACCAAATCACTTGCGGGTAGGCACAGAGAACAGAACGCCAGGAGGTACGATTCTTACAAGCCGCACTCGCTTCGTTGACTTTCATAACATTTTTCATGCACGCGCGTAGATTTTTATTGAACTAAAATATCATGAAAGGTATAAATTTGTGCTAAGCCACCGGCATGGAGTGAATAAACAAATGGCCATCACGTGCGAGGGTCTGGTCTTGCGGAATTTTGGATGTAGAGTCGCCAACGTCCATACCATGTTGAACACACCGGTTCTCGTCCGATCACCGAAGTTAAGCAACATCGGGCGTGGTTAGTACTTGGATGGGTGACCGCCTGGGAATACCACGTGACGTTGGCTTTTTGGTGACTTTTACTACGCACCTTCCAGCATGTAGTGCACACACATGCTTTTTTTAGATTTTTTTAAAAGAATTCCCTACATTCGATGCACGGCTGTCGTCCTCTATCTGCCTTCGCCGCACTGCATATAAGATGAAAATCAAATGTATAGTGCCTATCTTCTTATAGATCAGGAAACTTGAGGTCTTCTTTATGTCGGAACCACCGGAGCAAGCCATACGGCGAATGCGGTCCTCACATTTTTCGTTTTAACCTTATTCAGCGCCCGGACTATATGGGCCATAACGAAATATTGATTTTAAAGAGATATTAAACAGTGGATTAGTGTTTGTATTTAATATTACGATTGGAAATTAACTAATTTTGAAAGTGGTTACCTTAAAATATGTTAAATAAATCGGATTAAGTTTATGTTCGATTGTTTTATTAAATTAAACGTGTGCAATAAAATGTCAAGTGAATTAGTGTCACGTTATTTCAGCTTAACGCTTTAAAAAACTGCATCGGAGTGACATCTGTCGAATCAATGGGATATTACGACAGAATTATCAGTAGAAACCATCTAGTGGCGACATCTATTGACATTCTCTGTAACTACGATAAAGCCGTGCGTACGTCCTCGTCAATTAATATTGGTCAAATTAGAACTAATTAAATTCCTTCATTAAATAAAGCATAAATTAAATCTATAAATAATATATAAACTTGTAAATTAGGAATCCCACTATAAGGGATAATTGTAAAAGCTAGTGACTCACTCCCACTCCAGAATCGGAATGACGGAAATGACAGAACAAATCTTTAGATTGAACATATACTATAACTTTCTTTCTCTCTGACGCCGTCGCCTTGCGAACAACACCTTCCAATCACGCTACCGACGGTATAGAAATAGACCAGACAGCCTGATCTCTGACATCAACTGCTACTTCAACCCCTTACGGGTGAGTTGCCCTTGTTAAATTATTGTAGCTAGCTTAGTGTTAAAAAAAAAAGATAGAAGTTGTGACTGTTCTCGGTTCCGAGCGTGCGACAAAGCGTGGGGCCAAAGGTCGCTAACGGATCGAGCGAACAGCATGTAAACCTAGTGCCTTGTGGCATTTCAGATACTGCACAAACAGCGTAACGGTTCACTATGGACACTTTACGGGAATTGCCCCTCAGGACCACCGACGGGGTGAGCGCTCCGACAGACACAACTGCCAGCAGCCTTCTACGCGGGAGGACCATACCGGAGCTGACCGGACTCCAGCGAGCCAACTGCCAGCAGCCTTCTACGCGGGAGGACCATACCGGAGCTGACCGGACTCCAGCGAACTAGGGCAATACGTCCCTGCAGACTACTTCCAGCTTTAAGGCCAGTGACCCTCGCTACTACCGACTTAGTGGGAGGAAGCAGACTGACCCTTTTTTTCACTTACCGACCTACCACCCTGAGACTATCTACTATCTTTCGCCGGCCCTCTACTCTTCCTATATACTTCTTTTCTTATTTAACTATTCGCTGACTTCTTAATATTTTCTTGCTACCTTATACTATTTTTCATCTATGTTATCTTAATACTATTATCTAATATACTATCTGTTATTGAAGGACTAGACTATTATTGCTATCTACCTCTAACGTTACAACACTACAAGCTAAAATCCATCCATATAGTTACAGCAGATCTACGTATCGATTCATAAAGCTATACATAAACGTAACTACCCCTCAACGTAACATTAGTCCAAATGAAAGTTTTGCCTACCACAAAATAGCTTTGAATAGTGCAGTGCTGCCATCCCTCGTAAGTTTTGCTTTTTTCGACTGTTATTTTACTTTCTTTGTTATATTTACACATTATCAACTTGTCTGTCAATGTTCATACATATCTTCGAACCAAATCACTTGCGGGTAGGCACAGAGAACAGAACACGAGGAGGTACGATTCTTACAAGCCGCACTCGCTTCGTTGACTTTCATAACATTTTTCATGCACGCGCGTAGATTTTTATTGAACTAAAATATCATGAAAGGTATAAATTTGTGCTAAGCCACCGGCATGGAGTGAATAAGCAAATGGCCATCACGTGCGAGGGTCTGGTCTTGCGGAATTTTGGATGTAGAGTCGCCAACGTCCATACCATGTTGAACACACCGGTTCTCGTCCGATCACCGAAGTTAAGCAACATCGGGCGTGGTTAGTACTTGGATGGGTGACCGCCTGGGAATACCACGTGACGTTGGCTTTTTGGTGACTTTTACTAAGCACCTTCCAGCATGTAGTGCACACACATGCTTTTTAGCGATTTTTTTAAAAGAATTCCCTGCATTCGATGCACGGCTGTCGTCCTCTATCTGCCTTCGCCGCACTGCATATAAGATGAAAATCAAATGTATAGTGCCTATCTTCTTATAGATCAGGAAACTTGAGGTCTTTCTTTATGTCGGAACCACCGGAGCAAGCCATACGGCGAATGCGGTCCTCACATTTTTCGTTTTAACCTTATTCAGCGCCCGGACTATATGGGCCATAACGAAATATTGATTTTAAAGAGATATTAAACAGTGGATTAGTGTTTGTATTTAATATTACGATTGATAATTAACTCATTTTGGAACTGGTTACCTTAAAATATGTTAAATAAATCGGATTAAGTTTATGTTCGATTGTTTTATTAAATTAAACGTGTGCAATAAAATGTCAAGTGAATTAGTCCAAATGAAAGTTTTGCCTACCACAAAATAGCTTTGAATAGTGCAGTGCTGCCATCCCTCGTAAGTTTTGCTTTTTTCGACTGTTATTTTACTTTCTTTGTTATATTTACACATTATCAACTTGTCTGTCAATGTTCATACATATCTTCGAACCAAATCACTTGCGGGTAGGCACAGAGAACAGAACACGAGGAGGTACGATTCTTACAAGCCGCACTCGCTTCGTTGACTTTCATAACATTTTTCATGCACGCGCGTAGATTTTTATTGAACTAAAATATCATGAAAGGTATAAATTTGTGCTAAGCCACCGGCATGGAGTGAATAAGCAAATGGCCATCACGTGCGAGGGTCTGGTCTTGCGGAATTTTGGATGTAGAGTCGCCAACGTCCATACCATGTTGAACACACCGGTTCTCGTCCGATCACCGAAGTTAAGCAACATCGGGCGTGGTTAGTACTTGGATGGGTGACCGCCTGGGAATACCACGTGACGTTGGCTTTTTGGTGACTTTTACTAAGCACCTTCCAGCATGTAGTGCACACACATGCTTTTTAGCGATTTTTTTAAAAGAATTCCCTGCATTCGATGCACGGCTGTCGTCCTCTATCTGCCTTCGCCGCACTGCATATAAGATGAAAATCAAATGTATAGTGCCTATCTTCTTATAGATCAGGAAACTTGAGGTCTTTCTTTATGTCGGAACCACCGGAGCAAGCCATACGGCGAATGCGGTCCTCACATTTTTCGTTTTAACCTTATTCAGCGCCCGGACTATATGGGCCATAACGAAATATTGATTTTAAAGAGATATTAAACAGTGGATTAGTGTTTGTATTTAATATTACGATTGAAAATTAACTCATTTTGGAACTGGTTACCTTAAAATATGTTAAATAAATCGGATTAAGTTTATGTTCGATTGTTTTATTAAATTAAACGTGTGCAATAAAATGTCAAGTGAATTAGTCCAAATGAAAGTTTTGCCTACCACAAAATAGCTTTGAATAGTGCAGTGCTGCCATCCCTCGTAAGTTTTGCTTTTTTCGACTGTTATTTTACTTTCTTTGTTATATTTACACATTATCAACTTGTCTGTCAATGTTCATACATATCTTCGAACCAAATCACTTGCGGGTAGGCACAGAGAACAGAACACGAGGAGGTACGATTCTTACAAGCCGCACTCGCTTCGTTGACTTTCATAACATTTTTCATGCACGCGCGTAGATTTTTATTGAACTAAAATATCATGAAAGGTATAAATTTGTGCTAAGCCACCGGCATGGAGTGAATAAGCAAATGGCCATCACGTGCGAGGGTCTGGTCTTGCGGAATTTTGGATATAGAGTCGCCAACGTCCATACCATGTTGAACACACCGGTTCTCGTCCGATCACCGAAGTTAAGCAACATCGGGCGTGGTTAGTACTTGGATGGGTGACCGCCTGGGAATACCACGTGACGTTGGCTTTTTGGTGACTTTTACTAAGCACCTTCCAGCATGTAGTGCACACACATGCTTTTTAGCGATTTTTTTAAAAGAATTCCCTGCATTCGATGCACGGCTGTCGTCCTCTATCTGCCTTCGCCGCACTGCATATAAGATGAAAATCAAATGTATAGTGCCTATCTTCTTATAGATCAGGAAACTTGAGGTCTTTCTTTATGTCGGAACCACCGGAGCAAGCCATACGGCGAATGCGGTCCTCACATTTTTCGTTTTAACCTTATTCAGCGCCCGGACTATATGGGCCATAACGAAATATTGATTTTAAAGAGATATTAAACAGTGGATTAGTGTTTGTATTTAATATTACGATTGATAATTAACTCATTTTGGAACTGGTTACCTTAAAATATGTTAAATAAATCGGATTAAGTTTATGTTCGATTGTTTTATTAAATTAAACGTGTGCAATAAAATGTCAAGTGAATTAGTCCAAATGAAAGTTTTGCCTACCACAAAATAGCTTTGAATAGTGCAGTGCTGCCATCCCTCGTAAGTTTTGCTTTTTTCGACTGTTATTTTACTTTCTTTGTTATATTTACACATTATCAACTTGTCTGTCAATGTTCATACATATCTTCGAACCAAATCACTTGCGGGTAGGCACAGAGAACAGAACACGAGGAGGTACGATTCTTACAAGCCGCACTCGCTTCGTTGACTTTCATAACATTTTTCATGCACGCGCGTAGATTTTTATTGAACTAAAATATCATGAAAGGTATAAATTTGTGCTAAGCCACCGGCATGGAGTGAATAAACAAATGGCCATCACGTGCGAGGGTCTGGTCTTGCGGAATTTTGGATGTAGAGTCGCCAACGTCCATACCATGTTGAATACACCGATTCTCGTCCGATCACCGAAGTTAAGCAACATCGGGCGTGGTTAGTACTTGGATGGGTGACCGCCTGGGAATACCACGTGACGTTGGCTTTTTGGTGACTTTTACTACGCACCTTCCAGCATTTAGTGCACACACATGCTTTTTTTCGATTTTTTTAAAGAATTCCCTGCATTCGATGCACGGCTGTCGTGCTCTATCTGGCTTCGCCGCACTGAAAATAAGTATATCAGGTAACTTAAGGTGTGAGGAGAGACTTTTGAACCACACTCGGTTGTTATTGCGCTACTGGGTGGACGACTGTGCTGTCTACGAAGCGACTTCGCAGTAGGAAAACAACGAAAACAGCCCTTTTGATTTTGCCAACATTTCTGGTCAACTAGAATTAGAGGTCGAAGGAAGACATCACGTGCGACGGTCTTGTGTCGCGGAATTTTGGATGTAGAGTCGCCAACGTCCATACACTCCATACCTACTATGTTGAATTCACTTATAATGTTAGAAATCCATTCTATAATTTTTAAGCCTTTGCAAACAATATAGCCTCAAATATTTTTATAAAACTAAATTACAAATATACATTTTATCTTTGTTTTTGTACATCAGCCGATGCTTTGGTCATATTAGTTATTTTTGTTTGATAAGAGTGTTATTTTTAAGATTAGTAGTTCGTGGGGGGCTTATAATATATTATTATTGTGGTGACGCAATCACTATTATCTCGAGCAAATGTTGAGTACTGAGAACAAAGATATTTGTACGAGTAAACTATTAATGAAAGAAATTGAGAAGAAATCTAACGAGAAATGTCTTTTTAAGTGCATTATTTCTAAACTATGGCTATAAAAAATCAATCAAATTACGATACGAGGAGTTGGAATAAAAGGCGATTTAATTTTACTATAAAATTTTATTAAAACTTTTCATGCGTAACACTAATATCACAGTATATAACAAATATAGGACATATTTTATTCACTCTTAGAGCTCTTCACATTCTTTTTAGCTATTATCCAATTAATGCTCCTAACATTATAGGGTCTTTAAATATTATGTGTATTGTCTTTTATGACAACTGTAACACATGAGTCACAGTAACTACTTAAAACTCGTTTGATTGACATGAGCATGAGGATTTAAATCTGGCACGACCAAAGGGGTTATTAAAGATAATTAAGTGCCTAATAATTACTATAATATTAAAGATAATTTAACATTAAATCAAGTAAAACCATGCATTAATCATAATAATATAAATTTCAAACATTGATAAACCGTAATCATGTTTATTATCTTTTATAATATACATATATTAAATTTAGATACTCAAATAAAATGAGTACAAAAAACAGCATTCGCGACATTCAACATCTTCTATGATATTCTATCATATTGTGGTATTTCTCATATAACCAATACAACAATTGCCATTGACTTTGTCAACTAACGAATTACTTCGAAGCACATTATCAGCTTGTTGAGTCCTAGATGTCTCTCGAAATGTCTCTAAAAAAAGTCATCTCTAACTCCCATTGGACCCAATGGGCTACAATAGCCCATCATTATAATGCTTGATTTACAATATTTTTTCCATCTCTGAACATAAAATGAACATTAATATTTCATTTTACAAAATATGACTATTCCGTATCAAATATTGATTCAAATAAAATAAAAAAGAAACTACATCATTTCCAAAACGTAGATAGATACAACAACGAATAATATTCTTAAGCGTATCCACACATAATCGAAGAATTCTTGGACATCCTCGTTGAGAATTAAATCGTAAATGTCATAACTAGATTCAGAATTATTCCTTTCTGACATGAAACTTTCAAAATCTTTTGAATAATCTCGTCCAAGCAGACCGAATTTTGAAATATCCTCGCTATCATTTAATTCCAGTGTCACCTGTGTGGAAATTCCGTGATCCTTGCTGCTGAATTTGAAATTTTCGGTTGGCAACTCTGACCTCGTTTGAATGATTGGATACTGAGTGTTTTGAGTCGTGTAATTGGCACTTAGTGTAATTTTTTCGAACATCACGTTTTCTTTACCATTAGACCTGGGGAAATAAGACTACAGTTAAACAAAAGCTGCTTGAACAATAAAATATTAGATATTTTGTACAATAATATCCGTGCCAAGGCCAAAACATAGGTCTAGAGGAAGGTAGACGAAACTCACTCAATTTCACAGGTTTTCTTATCAGATCCAGCGCAAGCGAACATCATACAATTTTGTAATCCAATATTGTGTTCACTGTTCAATGTCTGCACACCGTCAAATGCTGCCAAAGCATACGACGCCACTGCTTTTTGACCTGTATGAAACAATTAAAATCCAATTAATAGCCTATAAATATTAATTAGTTAAAATATAATTTGCCGGCTAATGCCACATTATTAAAATGAGCTTAACTTTGTTGCATACACGAACTTACGAGAACACTTTTGTATAGGTCCCTGGATTCCAATACAGCATCACCTAATCAAAAGTCAGACTGCTAAACCCCTCGCCAACTGGTGTTTTAATAGAGGCATCCAAAATGGCGACATAAAAATATTACAAAAATATAACAAAAATTAAGTAATAATTACCAGTAGCATGAGCTTTAATGTAGAATTCACAGCAAAATGTATTCTGACAAACGGTCTCCACATAGCCTTCAACACTAGCTTCGAGGTCCACAGATGTGATACTGTATTGGCTAAGATCTTCGTCGTAGATGTCAGCTGAATGGGCAGGTGTTGCGTGCTCTAAAATGTAAATATTTTTTTAAATTTTGAATTGCGAATGTCACTGTCAATGTACACTACTTTTTTTTATAATTCTGTTTATTTAGGAACGTGTATATACAGTGACGTCATCTATTTTTCATCCAAACTTTAATAATAACAAATTAGATACGGCCATTACGTCTTGGATTATGATTCGTATCTATAAAACAAAATATCGTACGATGCTCGCATCACGTTTCCCTCTAATTTATCAACAGATATTACAATAAAAAATAAAAACGGTCAAGAGCATGTCGTACCATATCCACCGTTAATTTTTTTAGATTTTCAAAATAATATAATGTATATCATTTTTCATATTAAGTGTAGCCTATGTTACTTATTGCATCAAATATCTGTCATAATGTCCTTCTCTTACGTCATTTACGAGAAATCAAGAAACATACCTATTTGTCCATTTTTATCAAGATCAGCAATCACCAGTTTTCCTGTAGCAGTCTTCAAGTCACTATTCCCAGCAAATATGGCACGGCTGGTGAGTAAATTGACATTGTTCACATAACTCCAAGCGGAGAAGAATGGACCACCTGAAATATGCACTCAGTTTTAATATATATATTTACAATAAAATATGAACAAAAATCAAAGGACATAACATAACTTTACGCCTTTTTCTACCCGAAGGTGTAGACAATGGCTGTTAAGCCTCGTTGTAATTATTACGTCTCAAATTGAACAGGTGGCGATTGGCGAACCTATTGCCATACCGGGCACAAAGTTTTTCAGTCTTCACATAGCATTTCGAAAAGTCATTGGTGTGAGCTAGGTTCCGAACCCGCGTCTCCTTGATTCAGAAGCGGGTTGCTCGACCACTGGACCACCGATACGTTTTAATGTTTCAAATTATTATTTTTCCATATTAGTTCTCGCAACGAAGGTTTTAACTTCATTTAAAAGATTCTGATAATGAAGACGCCGACTCGAATGTTTTCCCTATTCATGTTCCTCTTCATCGTTCATTACAAAAGATCTGTTCAATATGGCATCCTAAGGTTACTAAGGTCTATATCAAATATTTATCCAAAACAATTAGACTTCGGAGGTTGGATACAAGGAACCCTATGAATTTTGAGATATAAGTATGTAAAACAACGTACCATTTAGTAACTTTCCGTCATCAATTCCAAAGGCGACAAAATTCTTTAATCCCTTCATATATTCTGCACCATGGAGGACAATATCCTCACTCATCAGCGATCCGAAGGTAACTCCGAAGTCTGTTGTAAACGATTCCAGTTCTGAAGGACTTTCTGTGCAGTTGGTAAGACCGGACATGGGTTTTCTGTAACTAGAAAAATAGACAAGAAGATTACTTACCTACTTTGTCTAAGAAATCTAACAATTCTAACCTAGAATTCTAATTCTACGGCTTCGGTAGAGTGAGTGCGAAATATCATTTGATTTTTTTATGGTGAAGGGGGCAAACGAGCTGGCGGTGGTGAGCAATAAACGCCGCCCATGGACACCTGAACACATATAGTGTTACAGTTGCGCTGCCAGCACTTACAATGGGATATGAAGGGGTCGGAAGCGGGATGGTAAGAGGAGAAGGAAAGGAGTTGGGCCTCCGGATACCTCTCTCATCGAGCGAAATGCAGAAAGAGTAACTTTACTTCGAAAATCTGAGAGGTAGGGGTATTTCACCGGTCGATCCGGCTACATAAGATATTTGTATTTGTTCTATTTTATTTGTATTTTTTATTTTGTATTATATTCAAATATTGAAAACCATAAAAACTTGTACACACAAACATATTTTGGAAGATCAACGAAACAGTTTAAAACTTACACAGAAATTACAGCTCCTGTCCTGTCGAAGACAATATTGCTTTTGGTAACCTCGGCATTGTTCTGACAAAGAGATCTTTCATACAAATGTGTTGCAACGTAAGAGTTTGAGTTTATAGCAGCTACTGATAGAGATTTGATCGCCTGTAAAAATAGAGGAAATATTGTGTGGGCTTCCAAAAAAGACGAAAAACTCACTTTTTACCAAATCTAGTTACGAATATTTATAGAATAATTTAACGAGTTTATTAGATGCTACATTAAATATTACTTCTATTGATATAGAGGAATTGATCGAAATTTAAAATTAATTATATCTTGAAATTAAACTTACCTCATCAAAGTTATCGACAGCGCCGTGATATTCCAACAAATTTAATAACAGTATGTCCACGTTCTAAAACAATCGTAATTTGCAATTTAATTATTTATACCACTAACAATAAATACCCACGGGATAGACGACGAATCCAATGCAATACATTGGGACATTATTAATCATAATCACCAGGATTCGAACCCGAAACCCACAACAAGGAATTCCATCTAATAATTTTATATACATTTCTATGTATATAAAATTATTAGATGGAATTCCTTTTAATTTTGCTTCTGCAAAATACATTTTAAATACTGCTTCTAAATAAAACCTATTTATAATACACAATATTTTAAAAAAGAAGATTCAAGGAAATTCAAAAACAGTCTCAGGGGTCCAGAGGTTGCGGGTTCGAATCCTGGCTCACACCATTGACTTTTCGAAATTAATTTATAGAGTTATATGTGATAAATATCGATGACTGAAAACGTTGTCCCCGGTATGACAATAGGTTCGCCACCTATTCCATTTGGGACGTAAACATAACGGCGAGTCGAGGCCTTAACAGCCACTGCCTACCCCTTGGAGTAGAAAAAGGCTTGATTTTATGTTATGTTATACTTAAAACAAAGTTACGAGTAGTTAAGTTTGTGTGAACAGGGAATTACGTACAGCTTTGGATGCCTCATAAGACAAAGATGATAACTCTTCCTCACTTTTAATTTCTTTGTTATAATTCGCTGCCCTGTACATCTGCAACAAGGGAAATTGCGTTGAAAATATTGTATGTGGCTGTTTATTACTGCAGCAGCGTGTTTATTTATGTTTACAAAACATGTTTAATTGTGACGTAAAAGTATTATAAGGCATTTCTTTCTGATAATATTCATTGTAATTTTTCACTTGAAACAGAGTCAGCTAGTGTTTCTTTTTTTTTCTCGTTTTATTTGGCTTAGTGCGTTTGGTATTTAAGACACAATTGACACGACTTTGAAAAAAGAACAGTGTGACAAAAATTCCTCCAATCATGTTTCAATAACAAGAAACTTATAGGTATAAATTTTCTTCAGGATTCTGAAGCTTTTCTGCGACGAATTCAAGTCTGAAATGTTTAACCAATAGGTAAAATTAAAAGTGTATTTTTATATTAAAACAGCAGCAAATTTAAATAAATTTAAATGAGCATATAAAACAAGACTTCCACAAGGGCTAGCCCAAGTTCGGTTTCTTTCTTATGTAGGTAATTTTTAAACTGCGTACCATGAACTATATAGCTTATTAAAAAAATAGGAAAAATGTTGATAAAAATGATGACACTCGTATAAAAACAGCAATTTACTAGTTTTTTCAGAATTAAAAATAAAATAAGGGTTAAAGTGTTTGGTCCATGTGAATAAAATACAAAATAGATCTGATGTTTTGTATTAAGTTCTATTGCCTACGTGACATCTGTCCATGAACTCCTGATTATAAATATTCGGAAGCAGGGAACTATCATTGAAAGCGAAGTGAGACAAAACAACAACAAACAACTTTATCCCACTAGATAGAGAGAGACGGAACGATAACATGCGTTCAGTACGTGATGCGGAAGATTTAAATGCAACTAATATTACATTATTACATGCATTTATGTACGAAAATAAGATCTTTAACATTATAGGTCTTGTATTTAGGTGTTTTATACGACTTTATTTCTGTATTTCCTCTAATTATTTTATATTTATCACGAAAAATTGTTTTTAAGTTGTTTCCTTCAAAATACTAGCTCCAATGCTTATGTACACTTCTCGTCAATGAAAATTAGATCTTTTAAGAATAGAAAAATTAAAAATCTAAATATTATTACTTTATTTAGTTATATTAATTTAAAAATTATTTGAATGTTATATATGAATGAATACATTAAAGTTAATCATTTACAGAGCCCTACCCTCATTGCATTTTTTTCTAAATTATAAGACTACCCCTATAGAATAAAAATACTACATTTCTTTGAGCTTAAATAATGTAAAAGCAGTGTACTAAATATAACTTTATTAATACTAATAAAAATATACATTATTAACTTACTTGGCTAGCCTCCAATGTGCTTAGGCACAAATAATAAATCGTAATAATTCCTAGGACCTTCATAGTTCCAAATTTAAAAATCACTGACACTGTTTTTTTTTGTAAATATTATACTAGTTTTTTTAACCCGCGCACACTAGTACACGACTTCCCTTTCAGGCGACTCGCTCGTATCTGCCAGTCGCAAGTCGTGAATGAAGACTGTTGCTGATCGAAGGGTTGAAATAAAAGTTATATCTGATTGTGGCCTGTACTGCGATATCTATAAAAAAGCGATCGCTTAGTACAGTGGACGCTAGCAATATTTCTTGGTAAACAGTGTTACCACGAGAAAACAAAATCACATCATTATTCTCGATGTCCCAGTGGTTCAGTAATCCGACTTCTGATTCAGAAGTGTGAGTTCGAATCATGGCTCACAGAGATGACAATGACTGTCCGAAAGTTGTGTGATAAAAAAAGAAAGGCTGAAAGTATCTAAAAATAAGAAAGGCTGATGCAAGATTGACTAAGCAGATATACAATGCCAAAGCGAATGCATGACGACACACCTTCCATGACTAATTAGAACTATTTCTGGGGTAAAGTGATGTCAGGAGCCTTAATAATCGACACGTGTGTATGAAAAGAGTTACGAAAGTCAAAGAAGCGAGTGAGGTGTGTAAGAATGGTCCCTTATGGTGCTCTGTTTACTCTGCTTTCCCCGCAAGGGATTTCGCGCGAAGTTATGTATGTGTGATAAATAAATATTGCCAACTGGGATTACACGTTGGCTGCTTATTGTACTTGGGTCTAAAACATTAAACCAGCAATTATCGAAGCATAAATACCGCTGCCTATGCCTTCTGATAGTAAAATGCATGTAATTATGTTACTGTTTAATTCACCACCAGTGATAATATGTACATTGGACGTTGAGTGATCTTTCATAAAGAACTTGTAAATAGCAGATGAAATTTCTTCTAATATTGCTGCATACGTACTGTACCAGATAAAACAGGGTCAAACATACGCTGCAACATGTCTTGTTTTCAGCACAGACGTCGCTGTTATCATTGCTCAAGTAATAATAACATAGTTATTACTGCGTTACTTATTGACATTACATCTTTCGTCACTACACAAGATCTATCTTAGTGAGACACTAAGATGACTGCCCACTCTTTTCATCCGTTTTATTCATTGGCCAGCAAAATATTTAACTCATTTTAAAGGCCGGCTACGCCCTAGTCTTGCGCATGGCTTTTAATGTCAAGATCATTGTTGAATTCGATGTTATTTTTCATAACGCCCTATCTAACCGAAGGTGTAGGCAGCGACTGCTAGACCTCAACTCGCCCAATTGTGACGTCCCAAATGGAAAAGCTGGCGAAACGCCGGGCTCAAAATTATCATTCGTCGATATTTATCATACATAGCTTCTGAAAAAAAAACGGCGAAATCATTGAGAATCGATCCCAATACTTTTGAATCAGAAGCAGTGACTTCGACCACTGAACCATTGCCTTTATTGCCGCGTTATTTTTCATACTTAGTTAAAATATAAAAAAGTGCACCAAAAATGGTGTTATCAAAAGAAAATACGAGAAAGTGCATTATAGACTTATTGATTTACTATCAATCTTGCTATCTCAAAGTATCGGATCAGTATTGATAAGTTACCTTGTGTGTTGGTGTATGTCGTGATGATCACGTGCTCGCCACTGTCACACAAGTGATACGGTCGTGTATCACATCACTCACTGCCGACGACATAATCATATCACTAATTAAATTTATTGATATGAAACAACACGATATCCTGATATCGAATTAATGTAGGTCGGAATCTGTTTGCATTATTTTTGTTTAAAATACATCTCTTGTTCTGAGGTAACGGATTCGAATCCTGGACTCACAAGTCAAAATTTCAACTTTCGAGAAATTATGCATCTATCTGATAAAAATTGATAACATAACTTCACGCCTTTTCCACTCAAAGGTGTAAGCAGTGGCTATTTAGTATTAACTTGCCGAATTTTTTATTTTACATTTTCAAAATGTCATTGCTGTGAGCCCGGATTCTTAACTACGACTTCTTGATTAAGAAAAGGAGTACACTGGACTACCCCGACATATATTAATGACATGATGAATAACAGATACTAATTGAGTATGGATGGTGGCATATACTTAAAATATCCGACGCGACATTGTACATAGGAAAAAAAATAACATCTTTGCAATATGTGTAAGGAAACTTCATTGTTTATTTAATCGACTTATAAAAATCAATTAAAATATACAGAATTCGCTTGATTGGAACAAATAATAATACAAAATGTGTTATAGGAATGGAATTTCCTTATTAAAAACGTTGATAAACAGCGGATCACGAATGAATCACGTATATAATGCATGCTGATATTATGTTAAACGACTTATTCTATATTTAGATATAATGTGTCATAGTAAATAGAAATGGTAGAACATTATAATAACTGTGAAGTTATCTATTATCTATCATAATTAATTGTTCATATCTAATAAATGATAAGCTGTACGTGTTAATCACCAATGGCAACCACCTGTCTTTTGTGGAAATATTACGTCATAATAATTACGTATATCACAAAAAGAAAAGGCGTGACGCAATCTTTAGATGAGCAAAGATTGAAGAAAAACTAATTTAAGGAGGAACCCGACAATAGCTTCAAATATACTCCAAAAAGGTCTAAATGACATATCTCGCTGGCTAAACAGATGGCGAATAAAAGAAAAAGAAACAAAGTTAGTTATTGTAACATTTACTTGAAGAAAAGGATCTTGTCCAGGAGTCACATTAAACAACATCGAAATTCCACATGCAGATCGCGTGAAATATTTTGGATTGCATCTTGACGAAAGCCTTACCTGGCAAAAACATATTTTCACTAGGAGGAAACTACTTGGCATCCTAACACGAAAATTTTACTGGCTCATTGGGCGATAGTTACAACTAGATATCTCTAGAGAATAAAATACTCTTGTACAAGGCAATATTAAAACCTATATGGGATGCAATTATGGGGCAAAGCATCTCACCAAATATATAAGCGCTACTTAAGCGTTTAAGTAGCTGTCACATTAGACAGAATACGTGAAATTTGAGCAGTAAGTAGCACTTTATTGATTGTCAGATTTGAGTGGCGGTTCATTATTCGGGCGTAAGTCTTATAAAGAACGCATCCAACAAGGTCCGAGATTGTAAGCCGGTATGTGTCGCCAACCCTGGGTTGTACTAGCATCAAAACCATAATAAGTGTTTAAAAAAAATCTATATATGAATGGCAATAAGTTCGCCACCTACTCCATTTGGGACGTAAACATAATCGCCAATAAAAAGTAAACTTAGGTATAACAAAATAATTGCTGATAATATTAATATCGTTGAATGAACTCTTTATTTAATTTATTATTGTTCTTCGAATAACATAAATATACCTCATTGTTAATGACTGACTGTTCATTGAGCGTAACTTCACGCCCCTTTTTACCCGAAGGTGTAGGCAGCGGTTATTAAGCCTCGACTCACAGAATGTTTACGTCCAAATGGAATAAGTACCTATTGCAATACACAATCATCGATATTTATCACGCATAATTTCCGGAAAATTATTAGTCTGGGACAGGTTTCCAACATTTGAACTAGAAGTTGTAGCACTGAATCGCTAGGCCATCGAGCCATGTCCACGTTTCGGCACCGTAGGTCATCACCGGTAAGACGCACTGGTCAAAGACTTTGGTCTTCAGACATTGCGTTATAGGCGAGCTGAAGACTCGACGCAGTTTGCCGAATGCAGCCCAACCCAGCTGAATCCTCCTTTCGGTCTCCTTCTCGAAGTTTCGTCTACCTAACTGGATAGTTTGGCCTAGGTAGACGTATTTGTTTACAACTTCGAGAACTGACCCTTCGACGCTTATCGGTCCGGGCACGACATGTTCATTGAACATGACCTTGGTCTTGTCCAAGTTCATGCCCAAACCGACACGCCGGGACGACTCGTCTAGGCTGCGCAGCATTCCGCTTAACTGTTCCAGCGACTCTGCCATTACAACGATGTCGTCGGCAAACCAAAGATGCGAGATGTACTCACCATTCACGTTGATATCCTGTCCAGTCCATTCCAGCTTATATCTTTAAAACTACGCAATTGATTTTGATGCGGTTTTGATGTATAAATAATATATGATGTTGTAAAGAAAAAATGATAATTTTCAAGGTTTAGCACTTTAATTGCAAACGCTGGCTGAACCTTAAGTGATAGATCAAAACAATATTCTACATTATTAAACAACTGCAAAAAGTCTACAAAAAAGTCCACGAGGACATATGTCTATCTCTTAGGAATAACCCACAATAACCATTTTTATTTTGTTACTCTTTACGAGAAATAATGACTTATTTAGAAAGCGATTTTTAACATTACATCATTAACTTTCATCCGATTAAGTGTGTTAAATAGATTGTGCATGTACTATAGATGAACCTGGCCCTTTACAGCATGCAATTTAAACGAATATTTTCGAAATATTGCAGTATTAACATAGCGGGACAGCAGTTAAAGCCGATAAATAGCACAGATCGACCCTCATGATATCCAAAATTTACTCATTTGTTACTTTTGATGCATAACAAAGTTCGCCGGGTCAGTTATTATTAGATATGTTGCTATATTAATATTCAGTTGTTTAATTTTGTTCTACATTTTTACATAACAATCTGGCGATAAGTATGACATTGTAAGGTTATCTCAATATACGCATATTATGACCGCACCACAGAAATAGATCAAGATAGAACGGCGAATAGGCGTGGCAAGCGTGCCAAAACCATGCACTATATTGCATGCTTTTCGAAACTCGCTCTCATTACGCAACGAGCGTTCCTGCCATGCGTTCAGGACGTAAAAAAATAGATAAAACGTCACATATATGCCTTATTATGCTGTGGCAAATTGTAAAAACAAAAGTAGTGAATCAAATATGAAAAAAGGAAATATTTCGTATGATCAGTAAGTACAGAAAATTAGTAGAAAGTATTTTATTGAGATTATAAATTATTGTTTTACTTTTACTATGTTCAATAATTACGATCACAAGTTGTATATTTTTTCGTTATGATAAATATCCATTGCTGTCCGCATTCAACGCTCGTATACAAAAACCATTGCGCGCATTAATTATACGCGTAATGTACGTCGAATCGAACGAAATACACAATACACCTGCCAGTTGATCGCTGCGTCTGTTAATCGCTGTGATTCGAATGTTAGAGATGGGCACTCCATGTATCGTTGAGTCTTAGGACTTATCGATAAATTAATTCAATAATAATTTGAGTATCAGCTCATGTCTTGCTTTATCCCTACTTTATTCTAACACCACAAATTTCAACCAAAGTGATTCGTAATTACATTGGCAGCAGTTTATTTGACAGTATAAGTTTTCACCAATTTGACCAATCGCCGATGGAAAATCATCTCGTTGTTCTCAAACGGGCAGTAACCGAGGTATATGTAGACGTTCGGCTTCGTTATTTAACCAGGACTGTGAGGCCAACCCTTACCAAAAGGCAAATATTTAATAAATATGTATAGTTTCAAGGACAGTAAAATATTTATAATTAAATTTTATATACTGTTGGAAAAATATGTTTTAGGTTTTAATATGTCGGATTAAAGTATTTAACATGTTTTACTTTCTATGATTATCGTTACACAAAATCAATAAAGTTGGTAAAATATAAAAATAATAAAATTAACACACGTTGCCGATATTAACATCGATAATCTAATGTGTGTGTCTCCTAACTAGTCGTCCCGCTCACAATGAAAATGACGTCACGCTGTGGGCGTGGTTTTTCAAATAAGTGACACGCTCGAAATGTATGGAAATATGACATCGCGGCCGTTCTATCTTGATTTATTTCTGTGGACCGCACCTTTCAAGTTGACTAGCTGTTACTTGCCGCTTCAATTTAAGTATTAAGTAAGAATAACCCTATTAATTTAATTTAATCACTCAATCCCGAATTGTATTTTCATATTATTATGTTCCCCACGTGTCAGGTTGACAATAGGTTTTAAGGTATAACCCGCAGTGCCTACTCTTTCGGGTACTAAACAACTGAAGTTACAGTTGAACCTTATTTCTCAATATCGTGGCGCGTTCGATTCCCACCCGAGCACAAATATTCGTGACAAACATGAATATTTGTGCGGCGTCTGGGTGTTTTTCTATGTATTATAAGTATGTATTTACAAAAAGAAAAGTATATATGTATTAGTATCCGTTATCTAGTATCCATAGCACAAGCATTTAGTTGCTTAGTTTGGAACTGGAGGGCGCTATGTGATTTGTGTCCAAGATATTATTATTATAATAAATAAAAATGGCAGATGATTACCATAAAGTTCTAAAGATATGAATGACCTAATATGTTTATACCTACTATTCATTACTTTAAGTCGGATAAACTGCAAACGGTGTACAAAATGTTATTAATATCGTTTCAGTAGAATCCATAGATTATAATAGATAGAATAGAAGAGTCCATGGCGGACAAACGTAATTTATACATTTTGAGATAATATAAAATGCAAAATTTCGTCATTAACTGCAAGTATATTATTGCATAAATAATTGTGATAAGCGATATTACTGCACAAATGCAAGTGATAAACATGTTATCTTTTTAATATTAATCTTCTCTATATGTGTTCTTTAGTGAAGTTGTGTAATAATAAAAATTAAGCAGATTAATTTCTTTATAAATTCATAAATTTTAGTCATCATTACATAATATAAAATAAAGTCGCTTTTCGCTGTCTGTCCCCTTATGTGTTCAGATCTTTGAAACTACGTAAAGGATAAGACTTTTTTAAATAGATAGAGGGTGTCAACGGGGTGGTTTGTATCTATAATTCAGGTATGATGTACTAAAAAAGGTGATTAATCCAAAATTTACTCATTTATTATTTTTGATGCGGGACAAAGCTCGCTTAGGTGAGCATATCCAGCTGTATCATTAATGATTTTAACGATTATAGATACTTACAGCTATGACAAGCTGTAAAATGTTGTTTGCTATAAAATATAACAATTTAAAAATAAAAAGCAAATTTTTTTAAGAAAACAAATCGAATAATACATAACTTCACACCCTTGTGGGGTAGGCAGAGAGAACAAAGCAACATATTACAATAAACAAAACGTAATCCCTACTAATATAATGTGAATGTAAGTTTGTTTGTTACGCTTTCTACGCGATAACTACTCAACCGATCATCATGAAACTTTGTACTCATATTCTTGGAGGTATTAGAAGTAACATAGGGTACTTTTATTCTTTCTTCTTTTTTCTTTAATTTACATATATTTGCACCCGAAGGAAAACTTATAATATAGTCTACAAAAATATCATACATTAATACTCTGCTGCTTTAGTCTCGGTGGTCCGGTGGTTGAGCAAACGGCTTCTGATCCCGAGGCCCGGGTTCGAATCCTGACACTTGCTCACACCAATGACTTTTCGAAATTGTTTTCAGAAGTTAAGTGTGATAAATATTGATGACTGAAAACTTTGTACACGGTATAGCAATAGGTTCGCCACCTATACCATTTGGGACGTAAACATAACAGCGAGACGAGGCTTAATAGCCGCTGCCTATCTAGACCTTCGGGTAACACAGGGCCTAAAGTTATACTACGTTAATACTCTGCATTTATCTATTATATATATATAAGAGATTTCCACCTATATATTGACTCATCACGATATCTCTGGAACCATAAGGCGTAGCGACTTGAAATTTGGTAGGATTATTCCTTTCGCCGAGTAGAGGTCAGCTAAGAACGGATTTTACGAAATTCCACCCACAAGGGGGGTTGCGGGGGTGTTAACAATGGAAAATTCCCATTTTTAACCTATAGCTGCTATCGACTTCAAATTTGTCGAAGATATTGCAGTATTAACATAGCGGGGCAGCAGTTATTACTTTTGATGCGAAACAGAGTTCGCCGGGTCAGCTAGTATCTTATAAAATTGTTAAAGTCCAAAATTGGTATTGGTTTTGCCAACATTTCTGGTCAACTAGAATCAGAGGTCGAAGGAAGACATCACGTGCGACGGTCTTCTGTCGCGAAATTTTTGGTTTAGAATCGCCAACGTCCATACCATGTTGAACACACCGGTTCTCGTCCGATCACCGAAGTAAAGCAACATCGGGCGTGATTAGTACTTGGATGGGTGACCGCCTGGGAATACCACGTGACGTTGGCTTTTTGGTGACTTTTACTACGCACCTTCCAGCATTTAGTGCACACACATGCTTTTTTTCGATTTTCTTAAAAGAATTCCCTGCATTCGATGCACGGCTGTCGTCCTCTATCTGCCTTCGCCGCACTGAATATAAGATGAAAATCAAATGTATAGTGCCTATCTTCTTATAGATCAGGAAACTTGAGGTCTTTCTTAATGTCGAAACCACCGGAGCATGCCATACGCCGAATGCGGTCCTCACATTTTGTTGTTTTAGCCTTATCCAGCGCCCGCACTAAATGGGCCATAAAGAAAAAAATGTTTTTTTATGAGACATTAAACAGTGGATTAGTGTTAATGTTTAATATTACGATCCAAAATTAACAATTTTTTAACCTGGTTACCTTAAAATTAATTGTTAATTAAATAGGATTAAGTTTATGTTCGATCGTTTTATTAAATTAAACGTGTGCAATAAATCTGAAGTGGATTTTTTCATTCAAATGTACTACTCTGTGTAAAAAGTATCGGGGATATGTCATTATAGAGACCCGCGTAAAAGAGGTCGTTCTAATTTTTTTACTGCATGTTGGTAGCACTGTACTGATTTAGCGCGCAAAATTTGAACGGGATCTGTCATTTAATTTGTTTTAAACTAAACTTTTTGTTGGTCATAGTTTTGAGTCCTCGGCGATTTTTACAATGGAAAATATTGTTGAACAAAGAGTGTGCCTTAAATTTTGTGTTTCGAATGATATTTCATGTGGTGAATCACTAAAAATGTTGCGAAATACCTACGGCGAATCATGTATATCGAAAACAAGGGCTTATGAATGGTATAAGGCTTTTAAAGAAGGCCGAGAAGTAGTAGTAGACTTGCCTCGTTCTGGTAGACCTTCAAGCGCTACGACCAAAGAAAACATCGACAGAATCAAGAAGCTAGTGCTCGAAAATCGACGTATGAGTCTGAGAGAGTTGGCTAGTGAGGTGAACATATCTTTTAAGTCCGTCCACAATATTCTCATTGACATTTTAGGCATGAAACGCGTCGCCGCTCGACTAGTTCCAAAAGAGCTCAATTTTGTTCAAAAAGGGCAGCGAAAGCATGTCGCTGAAGACATGGTTTCCCGAGCTTCTACGGATCCGACCTTTATGAAACGTATAATAACTGGCGACGAGACATGGGTTTATGAGTATGACATGCAAACAAGCCAACAGTCTTCAGAATGGCGTCTCGAAAACGAGCCGAAACCCAAAAAACCGCGGCAAAGTCGCACCAAAATCAAGGCGATGCTGACAGTTTTTTTTGACTACCGTGGTGTGGTTCACTCCGAATTCCTTCCAGAGGGAAAAACAGTGAATAAAGAATATTATTTAGGCGTCATGAAGCGTTTGCGTGAGAGTATCCGCCGAAAACGTCCAGATTTGTGGCGACACAACTCATGGATGCTGCACCATGATAATGCACCATCACACACAGCCATTATAGTGAAAGAGTTTTTAGCGAAAAATTCAACAAACGTTCTCGACCAAGCACCCTATTCACCTGATATGGCTCCGTCTGACTTTTTATTATTAGCTTTTTATTAGCTTCACCTGTATGTATGTTTGTATGTTTGTATGTTTGTATATTTGTATGTTTGTAGGTTTGTTTGTAACCGACTTCTTTTTTAGTTTCCGCTGATTGCCACTAGATGGTGCGATTTGTGAACTATGAAAGTTCTAGACTAGAAAACCTAACTAAAAAATAGAAAATAAATTTTAATGAATTTAAATTAAGAAAATAGTGTTAAAAATTTCAATGAATATAAATTAAAAAAAGCGTGGGGTGCTTTTTAAGATATTATCGAAATGATAATCACTACTCATATCTGTCAATAAAATATTTATAACTATTGACACCATGCACCCCACGCTTTTTTGAACGATAGGCAATCAGCGGAAAGTTTACGTTATCAACTTGAAACGAGTTCCTTATGTAAGTCACAGATGGCGCTATTCCTCAAATTCGAAACTAAGAAACGCGCTGTCATACAAAACCGAACTAAAAAATTTTAAATAAATAATAGTTTAAAAAAACTAAAAAACACGCTTTTTATTGAAAACCGAACTAAAAAATAGAAAAATAAAAAAAAAATACTTTATTTTAAAAAAAGCGTGGGGTGCATGGTGTCAATAGTTATAAATATTTTATTGACAGATATGAGTAGAGTAATTATCATTTTGATAATATCTTAAAAAGCACCCCACGCTTTTTTTAAAATAAAGTATTTTTTTTTTATTTTTCTATTTTTTAGTTCGGTTTTCAATAAAAAGCGTGTTTTTT
Organism: Euproctis similis; assembly: GCA_905147225.2. Lineage (NCBI taxonomy): Eukaryota > Metazoa > Arthropoda > Insecta > Lepidoptera > Erebidae > Euproctis > Euproctis similis. Next base: position 24,417,935 of record LR990106.1, read on the forward strand.
AGTTTTTTTAAACTATTATTTATTTTTATTTCCCAAGTTAAAATTACCACTTCGAGGAAAACGTTTTGAGTCAATAGAAGCCATAAAAGAAAATTCGCTGTATGAGCTAAAGGCCATACCGCAAATAGCCTATGAAAAATGTATGGAAGACTGGGTGAAGCGGTGGAGATGTTGTATTGCAAGCGATGGGGCCTACTTTGAAGGCGAAAAAATAAATTTAGATGAATAATTTGTATTTTTTGTTTTATTGACAAATTCCCGATACTTAGTACACAGAAGGTATAATAGTTACATTATAGTTTGTTACATACTACAACATAGCTGTGAATAGTGCCGTGCTGCCATCTCTCGTAACTTTAATGTAACGTTACAAGCAGGTACCACTTGTATTACACTAGATGGCGTTGCTCGTGATACTTTAGTATAGTGTAACTAGTGCGAAAAGTTGTCGATTGCCCACGAGAGCGAAGTCGAGTCATTCACTCGAGTGGGCAATCGACAACTTCGCACTAATTGCACATCATCATCATCAGCCTATTGCAGTCCACTGCTGGACATAGGCCTCTCCCAATGTCCACAACATCCGATTCTCTGCCTTCCGCATCCAGTCTTTTCCAGCAGCCTTTCTGAGTTCGTCTGACCATCGGGCTAGTGGGCGTCCTACGCTACGTTTACCAAGACGCGGTCTCCACTCAATGAGCTTCTTACTCCATCTACCGTCGGTCCTTCGGCAGATATGACCAGTCCATTGCCACTTCAGCGAGCTTATTCTGCGAGCTATGTCGGTTGCCCCAGTTCTCTGGCGGATATACTCATTCCTGAGTTTATCCTTCAGAGATACCCCGAGCATAGCCCGCTCCATAGCTCGAAGAGGGACTTTAAATTTGTGGACTAGCCCCACCGTGAGTGTCCACGTTTCGGCACCGTAGGTCATCACTGGTAGGACGTACTGGTAAAAGACTTGCACATACTATTTTTTATTACGAATGCGGCTGAAAGCACTCCACAAAAAACACTGACAAAGTTAAAATATATTAAGTGAATTTATTTTTACCAATCAAACACAACACATTAATTTAAATCGGGAACGATCAAGTACAAGGTAAATAAAATTATTTAATCCGTTTTACTACTATTTAAATAAACTGTTAACTTTGAACAATTTGTGAAGGTAATATTAAAACTTTTTGAATTTGTGAATGGAACCGTATCTGAAATGTCAAAATGCACATTGTTAATGTTCACTATATTGAAATGTCAACCTCACTTCTTTGATATTGACAATTCGACTGTCTTTTTTCTTGTTATTTTTTGTTAATTTGCGTGCGCCAATGAAAATTAATTTGGGTGCGAGAAGTTTACTTGTCGCACTCAAATCGATATTAAATTTACTCAAAAGTCGTGTGGTAATTGGGAAGTGGGCAATTAGCGTCTTTTCGACCCCAAAAGCAAGCGAAAAGATAGTACTTTCCCCGCATGAATAATAAAAAAATTATTATTCTACATTTACCATGATAATGAAACACTATTTAGAGACAGCATTAAAAAACGGAATTGTACTGACGCCAAATTTTGATTACAATGTTGCCAATGTCCATACCATGTTGAACACATCGGTTCTCGTCCGATCACCATAGGTAAGCAACATCGGGCGTGGTTAGTACTTGGATGGGTGACTGCCTGGGAATACCACGAGACGTTGGCTTTTTGGTGACTTTTACTACGCAACGAGTACACACACTTACTTTTTGGCAATTTTCTTTTAAAGAATTCCCTACATTCGATGCACGGCTGTAGTTGTCGTGATGTTTGCACACTAAATCCAGTATTTAGTGTCAATATAAGTATTTAAATTAATTTCATATAAGTATTTAAAATCCCTAATATTTAAATGCGAAAGTAACTGTCTGTCTGTCTGTTACACTTTCCCGCTTAAAACTCTCAACCGATTTTGATGAAATTTGGCACAGACAATGATTAGACCCTGAGAAAGAACATAGGCTACCTTTTATTGCGAAAAAAAGGCATAAAGAGGTTGAAATAGTGGTTGAAAGTTTGTATGGGATGTTTTAATTTTAAAAGATAAAACCATAAAACTTTATATTTAAGAACTTGATAAGAAATAATTAAACATTAGTTCTAGCGTTTTTGCGATTTCGAGCTGTGAGGAGATGAAATAGAGGTTGAAACTTTGTTATTATTAATTCTAATTGAGGCGAAACGAAGTTCGCTGGGTCATCATCTAGTACTTTGTGAAAATTAAATTTATAGTGCAATAGTTGACCCGGCGAACTTTGTTCCGCAACAAATGACTAGATTTTGGATTTATCACTTTTTATTACTACATCATACTTAAATTATAGTTAAAAACCGTATCAGAAACCTTTGCGTAGTTTTAAAGATATAAGCATATAAGGGGACAGACAGCGGAAAGCAACTTTATACAAGTAAGGATAATACTTCGAGTTCCTATTGCGCTATTGGATCAACACCAAATATCGTCTTTTAATCATATGTCTATGTCTATCTAATCTGTGATATAGTTCAATGTATTCAGCTAATAAATAAGAGATCAGAAGTCTAGTATAGGTTTTTGTATATGATGTTGGTCCCTTACTGAAGGTTGGCAGCTAACTCCTTAAATTTATGCCTGTCCTTAGCTAAAGCCAACAATTGTTCTACGTACTATGCTATATATCGTGTTGTAATAGTTGGCCAAGCAAAGCTCTTTTTTTTTATCTTACATAGACCAATGCTTGTCAACACTTCACCTGATGATAAGGTCGAGATTGTTGGTGGTAAAACGCCTGTTAAATACCTATTCACTCTTTTTATAGTTATCCACATTATTCGGGAACATCGTCGCAGGCAGTTTGTTCAGTCATATATTTGAAGGTATGTCAAGTTTTCAATAATTACACTTTATATTATGACTAGCTGACCCGGCGAACTTTGTTCCGCATCAAAAGTAATGAATTACTAACTTTTGGCATAAATAGCACAAATTGGTAAATTACCAATTTGTGCTATTTATCGGCTTTAACTGCTGTCCCGCTATGTTAATACTGCAATATCTTCGAAAATATTCATTTAAATTGCATGCTGTAAAGGGCCAGGTTCATTTATATTACATGCACAATCTATTTATCACAATCACTTAATTTGATGAAAATAAATGCTGTAATGTTTAAAATCACTTCGTAAATAAGCCATTATTTCTCGTAAAAAGTAAACAAATAAAAATGGTCATTGTGGGTTATCCCTAAGGGATAGACATATGCCCTCGCGGACATTTTTGTAGACCTTCTGAAGGTGTTTAATAATGTAGAACATTGTTTTGATCTATCACTTGGGGTTCAGCCAGCGTTTGCAATTAAAGTGCTAAATCTCAAAAGTTATAATTTTTCCTTACAACATCATATATGAATTATAGATCAAAACCACCCCATTGATACCGTCTAACTATTAAAAAAAACCGCATCAAAATTCGTTGCATAGTTTTAAAGATATACACATATAAGGGGACAGACAGCGGAAAGTGACTTTGTTTTATACTATATAATGATGATTTTGACATTCTCGCTAGTAAGTGATATTATTTAAAAGAAAATCTATAACTGTCATTAAACTATATTATTATTTTACATTATACAACAATATCCTTTAATCAATTTCCTAATACCAATATGATTTGGCGGGAATTCGGTCCTCCTTCATTCCCATCTCTTGCATTATGTCCATTTCGAAAGTTCTTAGTTTTGGAGCAAAAGTGACCTGTCACAAACAAAATAGATGTTTAATCAATAAACAAAAAATACATGAAACGAAAGTGTAGGCAGCGGCTGTTAAGCCTCGTTTCGCCGTTATGTTTACGTCCCAAATGGAATAGATGGCGAACCTATTGCCATACCAGGCACAAAGTCAGTCATCGATATTTATCACACTTAGGTTCCGAAAACAATTTCGAAAAGTCATTGGTGTGAGCCAGTGTCAGGTTTCGAACCCAGACCTCTGGATCAGAAGCCATATGCTCAACTGGACCACCGAGACTACAAAAGCATATAAAATGTATGAAAATTACAGGAGATATGCCAATGGCGGCGTTTTGAGGTTGTGACCAGTGGGCCGTGTGCCCTTAGTGCCAATTGCTTAGTGTAAATTGTGGACATAAATTCTAAATACTGCTACTAACCTGAGTGGCAATATCAGCCTTGGTGTCTTTTTCATCATTCTCGACATACAACTCTTTGGATTTAAAATCATAAGTCTCTGAAGCTGACTTCGGTATTGGTATCAGTCTGCTACTGGATAGCGATACACGGACCTGGAATATTAAATTATAACAAAATTATATATGTACAAATATTATTTGATTTGTAAATAAAATTCTAATATAAAATTTAATTACATAACGTACAACAGAAATTGTAGGTCACTTTTATATTGTATTAGCTGATTTCATTCCACATAACAGTCAATGAATGAGCAGAATGTGTTTTTTCGTATCTTAACTACAATATGGTATAAAAGTAACCAGATTGAGATTGTTTTTAATTTTTTTATATTTCGTAAACATACTTTTTAAATAAAAAGTCTCCTATGTTACTTATCTCCAACAGTATATGTACAAAACTTCACGATGATCGGCTAAGTAGTTTTTGCGCAAAACGGTAACACCCAAACTTACTTTTGCATAATATTACTAGTAGATCTCGCAAACTTCGTACAGCCTTAATATTTTATATTTTTACAACAAAAAAATAATCAGTAGCGGGATAAAGTAAAAAAATTGGTTATTTTTCTTTATAAACTTTACTCCCATTTTTACTTTCTTTGAATGAGTATCTTTGAAAAATCTTCTAAGTTTTGGGTGCCAACAATCCGCTTTAAGCTGTGCATTGATAAGTCAGTGAAATATTCAGAACAAAGCTTTTTATGTAGTTGATAGTTGATTTTTAATATGGTAATATTTTTGGAATGGACAATTTCAATAATTTAAAAAGTTATCATCAGGTATGAAAGGTTAGCATTAAAAGGCTATTAAGGCCTTAAAATTTTTAAATCTATGTCATTGTTGGTAGTTAATAATTTCCCCACCTTATCCCCTTCCTCAGTGAATCTCCACTCAATTTCTGTTGGTTTTAAGGTCTCAGGATCAACAAGTTTAACATCCCCAGTCACCAATAATGGAGCTTCAGATTGAACTGTTATGCCAGGGTAGTTCTTTTTCTTATCCTTGCCAACCTAGAAATATCACAATAATAATTGAATACAAAATATATTCTCTTTATTTTTCATTTTCCACATCAAAAAATTACCATAATATGTTTATATGTTGCTGTTCAACTATGACCATACACATATTTATGTATATAATACATTCTCATATTTGCATCATGCTTGAACAATTGTTTGTCGATCAAAACTAATAGTCTTACATTGATATACTATTAGCAAGTTTCAGTGGTCCAGTGGTTGTGCACCCCACTTCTGAATCAAGAGGTCATCAAGGGTTTGCGTCCTGGCTCACACTAATACTAATGACTTTTCAAAATTACTTACACAATTTATGTGTGATATATATCAATGACTGAAAACTTTGTGCCCCGTATGGCGATAGATTCGCCACCTATTCCATATCGGACATAAACATAACGGCGAGTGGAGGCTTAACAGCCACAGCGTACACCTTTAGTTAGAAAAAGGTGTGAAAACTAGCAAATATAAATACTTACAATTCTAAGGTGGGTATTAAGTCCCTCAACTATAACCCAGTTGCGCTCTTGTATTACTTGAGACACAATGCCTTGTTTGCCTTTGTCTTTGCCCACCATTATCTCCACTCTATCTCCTCTGAAAAGATTGAGAATGACCATAAGTTTAAGAAGCATTTTTCTCAATTCTGCTATGCTAAGGTTAAAACAGGGATGGAAAAAAATTTCAATGAAAAAAAAAGAAAATAAAAAGGTACTATTTTATTCTAATTTTGGGAGAGAAATTGTCTAGCAATTAATCATTAAGAACTACCACCAGCAAAGAGGTAAACAAAAAAAATGTAATTGCGAGGCTGGAAAGTACAAACAGTTTTTTTTAGGAAGATTTAAAACTGATCATTACACGTTAGATTAATTTAAATATCCTGTACAAAAACTCACTTAAAGAAACTCCATTCTCCAACAGGTTCCAGGAAAACTTTCTTCCTGTGATAAGTAGGTTCATTTTGAGTTCGAAACTGAGACGTCCATGGCCTATTTGTAGTAAAGCGATACTTTTTCCTAGCTATTTGAGCTTTGGGATATTGTGGATAGTTTGATGGATTCTTCCAATAAACCTACAAGATAAACGCAAAAATAATAACACATAGGTTATGTTTTCTAGTAATATTTTCCACAGCACCATTTGAAATTACAAACCTGCTCATAACTTCTTTTGATGTAGGATTCTGGAAAATTAGAATATTTAGTAGTCAGATCTCCAACTTTTTTCGCTAAAAATCCGATTAATCGCATCTTTAGTTTATTTTGTCATTTGTCCACAACTTTTTAAATTTGACATCAATTTGACACTTCAACAGTGCATAAGATAAGATCTTTTATTCTTTTGCATAGATCTTTTGGACTTTTGAAACGTATTTACACACGTACAACGTATTTACACTTTTGAAACGTATTTACAAAATATGCGGTATTTGGGTAAAACGTAAATTTCAGCCAAAGATAGAACTTTATTTATATATAAGTTTAAATAGAGAATGTTAAACAGAAAACAGAAGTCAGAAATACTCTACTACTATATCCGCATTGGCTGAATACCGACCGGCAATTCTTGCCACGCACTGTTCCTGTTAGGAATCAGTTGCAAGCTACGATATTTCCGGACCGCTGTGACTTAGGAACCTTCAAGAAACAAGCCTATTCCCATCTCAAAGGCCGGCAACGTAATGCAGATGTCCGTGGGTGGCGGTAGTCGCTTTCCATCAGGTGACTAGAAAACTACGTTGTCCCCTTCTAGCATTAAAAAAGTAATCAAATATTGGTCCCTACGCTGATGTATGTGAATATTTTCTAGGAGAGGCAGGAGAAGCACTTAAATAAAATAAATATTTACCTAGGCTAGTCTTTATTTGATGAGGGTAGGTTTGTCTAGATCCTTTAAAGGCCAGGTTAAAAGGGCGTACGATATTATGGAGGAATTTACATAATTATTATTGTGCACTTTTAAATAAAAATCTGCGAAACACATTCATCTAAGTGTTGAATGTGTTAGGGAATATGGTTAGATTGTATTTAACTTTTGTAAATAATTTATTTAGATTCTTAGAATTCTTAATAAATATTATAGTCTAGTGATTATAGATTTGTCTTTCATTTTTTAAAGACTAATTTCACACTCGGTTTTAGATATATTGTTTTGGGTTCAGCAGCTTGTAGAAAACTAAAGTCTGCTTCTGTGGACCAAGGCTATATATTTAAGAGATATAAATAATATTACTCCAGAATACATAGCCCGGATACAATTTAATTGTGGATTATATTATACATATTCGCAATATAATTATTTTTGAAAACGTACTCTAGTTAGATTATTATTAAAAGTAAATATTGCGTGCAACGAACCATCAAGCACCGCAGGCGCAAATAGACTACAATGTTTTTTTTTTAGAATCCCAGCTATAATACCTGTCAAAATTGATTACACTAGATTGTGACATGCTTCTGTTGTATTTTAAAATATAAATGTAATAATTTGCCACACTTTGGATTACATCCGTAAAATAAATTAAATTTAAACACAAAATCAACACATAATAATGAGATTAAATTTAAAATTTATTTACATAATTGACACTTTAAAAGATAATCATAGACAATTGACGTAAATCAGCTGTCCCATTGAGAAGTTGTAGATGGCAGCACCGCGTCACGTGAATTTTCATGGCGTTGAAGGGTTCGTCCCGAATTGTCTTGTGATTTCACCAAATTATTTGCTGTTTCAAATATTTAATACTAAACAGCATTAATTTATAAATTTCAGGTGAGTGTAGTGTCTTGTTATACTGTGTGATGTGGTGAATGCTGTTGCTAGAAGTTATTTCGCGCGAGTGAAAGATGTCAAAGTTGGTTGTGGTGAAGTGTATAGGGTGGTTTGGGGTGATTCCTTGGGTTGGTTCCTATTCGGCGCCAGGATGTCTGAGCGCCGAACAGGCGCCAATGTGTGTAGCTTATTATTGATTTGGTGCAAGTTTTGTTACGTCGTGTATTCGGGTTCAAACATTATATTTTAAACCGCAGACGCGATTGGAACATCCAATGTTAGCTGCTCTAAATCGATTTTTTTACCAATGATATATTGTTTTTATGTTAAATAAACATGTAACATCTATATTGTACGTTTTTAAGCTTTCACTCTCTCATTAGTTATACATTTAAGGATAATAAAGCTATGGATTGTGTTATTACAGTGGTGAAAATGTCAGAATACTGGGTGATAAGTGCCCCTGGCGACAAGACTTGCCAGCAAACCTGGGATACCCTGAACAATGCCACCAAATCGGGCAACCTCAGCAGCAACTATAAATTTCCAATCCCTGACTTAAAGGTATCAAATAAGATTTTGATTATTGATTCTCACAATAAATTATCAGTTCTATCAATTTTTTTAAAGATATTAAAAAAATAATATACTAAATATAGAGAAAAAAATTGTTAGTTAATAATAAACATAGTATAAAAGTAATTTAGATATTGAAAGCAATAACTGTTATTTATTTTATGCAATTATTTCAATCTGTCTCATGCCTAAAATAGCTGAATTGATTTGATAGGATTGTTGAGTAAACCAAGCATTTGGTGATAGTTATCAGTTTATAATTAGCATTACTTAATATTTTTTACAATCGTAACATTAATTTAAGAAGCTATAAAACAACATAATATTTAGATTTCTGAAATAAAACTTTTAAACTACAAACATTAGCAGATTACATTTTATATATCTGATATTTTCTTTATTATTTATGTAGACAGGTATGTTAAAATGAACACACAATCTATCAAATCTATAAGCTTTAACTTGACTTTAAAATAACTAATATTTTTTTATTTATAGGAAATAAAAGTCTATTAAATACCTAAGATCAGATATAATTTTTAATCAAACAACTTATTTAATCTTCCTTTCAAAACATTTTTATCACACTTTTACAGGTGGGGACTTTGGATCAGTTGGTGGGGCTGTCTGATGACCTTGGTAAGCTTGACACTTTTGTAGAAGGTGTTACAAGAAAAGTAGCTCAGTACCTTGGTGAGGTGAGTTTGTTTTTTTTTATATAAAATTGTGGATACAAAAATCTAATTACATAACAGATATATTAGTACCTATATAAATGAAGATCTACATAGACTTCAATAGCTTGATAATTTTATTAATAAATACCTAGTGCAAACAAAAAACACTTTTATGATGTATGAGAGCTTACAAGATCATAATATCCATGTACATGTATGTGTAGGCTTTTTATGGAGCGAGTTTTAGCTATTTCTAAGAACCTTATCCAGTGCTAGCTATTGTAGTGCTAGCCAGACTTGGCTAGTGCTAATGGGTGATAAATTGAGTCATTTTGAACAAGAGCTTAAGTCCTGATATTAGCTATGAACATTACTCGTCATAATCTGTGCTAATTTAAAGACAAAACTTTTGAACTACTATACTTCATCCAGTTATTATTGTATTTTAGTTATAGCATCATAACATAAAACATTGAACAAAAATTAGGTGCCAATACATCATATTTCATTGATAAGGTCACTGCAATTTTAGGGTTGTAGCTAGTTGTTTGACTGTTATTATCTTATTATCCATTAATTTTAGCATATGTTTATATATATATTTTGTATTCTCTTGAAATCACTATTACCATCTGTCTCAATTGCAATAATATTAATGGACTTAATTTTTTATACCTGTAGTTGGCCAGGTATTTATTACTTATTTTGTGATGTGAATGATGAGATTTCTTTTTGTCATGGTTATTTATTTTAAAGGTACTCGAAGATCAACGTGACAAACTTCATGAGAACCTAATGGCAAACAACAGTAAGTCACTTTTTAATATAAATAATATTAAGCATTACATATCTAAAAATTTATTAACTTACTTTTAAATATAAAAATTTATTCCCTTTTTTACAGTTATTAAAGGTTTTATTACCTATCATAAATTAAATTTAGAAAATATAAAATGACAATACATAATTATATTGCATGAATTAAAATTTATAAATAGAATTATAAAGAAAAGTGTTGGCATGTTTGGGAAATCCTAGATAAAAAAAATGCTGAATTTGGGTCTGATTTTACCAGCATGATAAGACTAATTTTTTAAATTAGTGAAAGAATGAGATGGTGTAGAGAAATAAATATTTTAAAAGCACAGAGTAGTGCGAAAGATTATTAGCATGTCTCGCTGAATTTCTATGTTTGAAATGAACTTTTACTTTTCATTATATATATTATTTATTTATGTTTACCTTTTTTTTATTTTGCATGTTTTTTTTCTGATTGACTGCAGTAATACGGACAATCATTTGATTTATTATTGAATTACATTTTAAATTGTTAATTTGCATTTGTATAGTTGTTGTTTATATTTACAATTTTATTTTCCAACATTCTATCACACATAACACATTTCATTACAGATATAACACACTAAGCACATATAGTTCAGCACAAGTGCATACAAATATGTAAAATAAATATCGACGAATATTGTATATTACTTGGAGTATTAAAAAAAAGTTTTGTATTTTTAAACATTTTATGGGTATAATTTTTTTATGGAGAGAAACAATTTTTGTCGATGGCTATTTTGATTTTTTCTAGACTGAATAGAGAGGTGTCTGTACATATATTTAGTTAAACAGGTTTTTGTACTTATGGCTCATGGCGAACCTCCTTGCACATATTTGTAACATTTATGGAATGTGTAGAAATGCACATCTGTGTTGCATAAATATTTAAATTGGACGGTTTTTTTTTCAAGGCAATTTGATTGCTCATGTTTTTGCTTTATGTCGAAATTATCGGTATAAAATAGGATTTAGAAAACTGAAGATAAGTTTTAAAAGGTAATTTATTTGAAAACACTAATGTTGAAAAATTTGCTTTTGTTTCTGGCCTAGGTTTTTACTATCTCTTTTGAGGATTATTAGTGTGAGATTTTTAAAGAAATCCGTGTTTAATAATATTATTACGCTGAAAAGTCGCTTTTTACAAACTTTTTTTTTTTTAATGAGTTTTGTTTTTGGCATATGTATTTCAATTTTGAATTAATGTTCTTTTGACTGAGAATGTTAGTATATTGGGATTGCATTTCAGTGTCTGAAAAGTGGAAAAAAGTTTGCGGAAGTGAGTAATTTTTCTGTAGCTTTTATGAATGAAGCTTATTGAAGTAAAGTTTTTCATTCTGTACAAAGCAACACTCAATTATTATTATAAATACCTGACCATTCATTAGCACTTCTCGTTTTTCATGACTGAAGGAATTGACAGTCACTCTCTAAATACATAGAGAAACAAATAAGATCATATCAATCAACATCTTCAACAATAATTAAACAACTAAATCATAAAGCTGAGCTTAGAGTATTTTTTGTTCTCGGTACAGAATCAAAAACCAGTGTAGTGAATTGTGCAAGCTTCTTTATAAAGTTGTATACGCTTTAATTATATTATACATCTATAAACTATGTATATTGAATATAAAAAGTTATTTTGTACGTAATTTAAAATAAAATATCTACCTATATAAGTATATATGTGTCAGAGATATACACATATTTCTGATAAAAACTATTATGTATTTGCAATATAAGAAAATTGGTGTTTGATAATATACTGTGTTTTTTAGTAATTTAATAACTAAGTTTTTTCAATATACTTGTTTCGACCAAAAGATAATTCAAAGTATTCGTCTAGTTTCCAATATATTACTTTAGCTATCATTCTATAATATGATTACTATTGATAATTTCACTTGTGTTATTCGTGATCTTCGATATGAAAATAGCCGCCCGGTGATGTAGGAAGCGAAAAGGAGAGGAGAAGCACATCAAAAATATATCACAGTGCCCTTAACACACATTATCAATAACAACTAATATTTAAATGCAAATGTTCTTGGCATTTAAATGTCGTGCCATACAGAGAAAATAGAATAAGTCAAAAACAGTCACAATATAAATTTCAATAGTTAATTTTTTATGTTTATATTGGCCAAAAAATAGTATAATAATATATTAATTAATAATATATTAAATAGTATAATACGCTGGGAATAATTTTGAGATCATTTTTTCTATTTTAATAAACAAATATTAATATATATTTACGCGATAAATCGATTTTAGTAAGCGAAATATATATAAATAAATAGTGTACTTAGATATTTGTTTTATTTCCAATTGGATACATTAATTAGTAAGTTGAAGTACATATTTATATATATATATATATATAAATCTGAACATTGGCGTTAGGTTAGATTTTGGTTTGTGTGTTTTGCTTCGTCAGCCATTTTGATTTCATATCTTTAATATTACGTAATGGATTTATATCGCAAGTTATAGTGTAACGGTTTGTCAAAAGTGTTGAGATAAAGTTATATTATATCTTATTTGTAATAGGAAGTTTGATGCCACCAGTCTGATAAATTAGACGTATTTGTCAAATATGCTATATATATTTATAATATTTGCGAAAGAACGACAAAGTGAGAAGTGTATGTTTCTATTGTGTGTTTTACAGGGGTTTTTGTGTAATTATTACAAATAAGTACGCAATTTTAAACGACAATAAATGTCATCTGATTTTCAAGAAATTTTAAAAGAAAATTCATTGAAACATTCCATAAACAGACTTATTAAATTAACAAATTAATTACAAAATAGTTTATAGTTTACGGACGGACAAAACATAAAAAGACATCTATTTGTTAAAACTATATAAATATGGCTAAATAAGGCATATGTCGTCTTTGTTTGTAAATAGTTACAATTAGGACGGCTTTGGAAATATTTTCTATGAATATAGAGGTTTATATTTGTATTTCAGCCGCGAGTCTCCTAGGTAAATAGTACTAATATGTTGCTACTTGGATCGGGTCCACACCAGTACATACATTTATGTTAAGTATCTATACTAATCTATAGGGTCTGGGTGTGCCACGATATTATATCTTTGATATTATTATACATTTATATATCACATGGAAATGGAGACTGTCAAGGTTTGTGAGCTGAAAACCTAGCCAACAATGTGACAACGATTATAATTGTACATGTTTCTCTTTAATGTAAAGGCACCATGTCATTCTAATCTGCAAATCGCCATTTTGTTTCTATTTCAATTACCTACCAATTAGAATAAATATAAATATCATATCCATTGCATAATTCCATTGGCCTTTCTTATAAAAACAAATCGCATTATGCTTAGTAAAGAAATGTGTTTGATAATGTTGTAATGTGGTTGCACAAGTTTTAATAATGTTTCAAAATTGTACTGTGTAAAAATCTATCTCTATAAAAATCATATAGGTAATATAGCAATCACTGCCTCACAAGACATTCATAGCTTAGCTATATCAAGCTTAAAAAAATTGTCTATGCTTTGCGCTTCTTATTATTATTATATTTAGTTTATTTTTTCTTTTTATTCAAAGTATATTTTTATTTCTTCCCCTTCTCCTGTTATATCCATTGAAATCCTTTTTTTTTTACTTAATTTGATTGAATCAAACAAGGGCGCCGATAACGGAAGTAATTTTACAACCGCCATAAAATCGACGTGCATAAAACAAGAAAAAGTGGCAGCATTTAGTGTCAGTTGGTACATAGGATCTATTTTTGTTAAAGGATAATTTTTAAGTAGATTACAAATAATTGGATAGTTTATTTTATTATAAGTAGAAACATTTGCAGTAAATATAATCAAACTAATCATAAATATTAAAAGTAATTTTTCGGGGTTTGATGTAACCGTTGACAAGACTATGGCGACTCTAGGCATTGAATCATATGCGGACCCTGGTGGGGGCGAGCCGCCTCCTACTCCTACGTCGCCCGTGTGTGACTCGGCCTTCTCTGAGCACCACGGTTGTTGGCCTTGTGAACATCGAGAGCATACAGATTATGAAGCATCACAACCATCTAGTGGACGCAGCTCACCGCGATGGGACGAAGAGGAGGACGAGGAACGCACTCATCACGTTCTCACTCAAGGTTTAGGAGATCTTACCCTTCGCCTCGCCTAACCAGTAACTCCCAATTTTGAATAGAACTTGAGTAGGTATTTTCTTTTTAACGCATAATGTCAAAAGTCAAGTTCTATTCAAATACTTAATACCTGGTAGGGACAATTTTTCATTTTGTAAAGAACTGTTTATGCGTAAAAGCTTTGTTTACGTACAGCGCTAACTGCAATACAATTTAGGTGTGAGGGCAGTGATTGTTATTTTATTTTAATAATATATGCTAATATGTATTTTCTAAATTAAAAACGGCAGATGGCGCTGGCCGTTTATTTAATTTCGCGAGCGCCATCCTGAATTTCTTACTGTACCGCATATGATATGTCATATTATGCATAAAAAACACTTAATTACCTCCTTATAAATCCAATAGGATTTCTTCTCTGTTCTGAAAAGGCCTTTATTTATAATTTAACATGTCCACGGATTTTGATGAGAATGTCGTGGTTCCTTGTGATTTTCTGCTCAGACATTTGTCTAAAACGCTAATACAGCACATCCAAATTGAAAGTTTGGGGTGACGCTACGAATATGTGGTGAGGTATATTTATCACACTATATCCTACGTGAGAACACAACAATATGCGTGTAAACGTCTCTATATTTACGAGTGAATTGTCAAATGTGTAGTTTGTAACTTGTAATTATATATAACAAATGGACATGTTGCGGAAGTACTATTAATTAAAAGTATTTTCGGAAATGTCTTGTAGAAGCTTTGTACACTTTTAAATGGTTTTATTTAAATTTAAAGCTTTTAAGTTATATTTCGTTAGCTTAGATATTTTTAATTTATGTCTGTGTTGTATTATGTATTTATAACAAAAATAATATATGTATGATTGTCTCTCACTTCCTCTCTTGCATTATTATTATGTACAATTAGCTTTTTAATTTTTTAATTCTTACTACAGATTTTCGGTATTCATAACTATAATTATATCATGTAATAAATATGGCGGCTCAAGCAAAAACACGTTATTTAATAAATATTGCAAGGCCAATGAGAATAGAAAAGTGCTCAGAGCAATCAAATATCACAATAACCTAAACAATTCCCGTAAACTTCTGGCTGTATTATTCTATAGCAAGCTATATAAACGCATCATTCATTGCCAGAAGAGCTATAAATAGTCATTTATTTCAAAGTGTGATCATAACCTTGATTGTCGGTGACCGTGGAACGGGAGTCGGCTACAGTTTATATTTATTATTATTATTATATTGAAACTTGAGGTCAAATACTCATTTATTTTCTGGAATATTTTCAACTGCTCATAAACACTTATTTATGCCTAGTATTTATACTTACTTCGCTGGCTCAGCGACCCAAAGTAGACCTTGGCCTCCGCCATTAAAGTTCGCCATTTTTCTCTATTCTGTGCCACATCAGACCAGTTAGATATTTCCAGTTCTTTCAGATCTTTGGCGACTTCGTCCTTCCAGCGATATTTTGGACGCCCCACTGGACGGCGCCCGGAAGGTTGGCCGTGATAGGTTTTTTTTTTGCGGCTCGATCTTCTCCCATCGGGAGGATTTTATCTCTCCTATGTTATTCAGTTCGGACACTAGCTCCTCTATTTCCCGGTTGTATTTCAGCCTCCATGCCCCGTCCTCTCTTCTTGTTGGTCCCAGAATCTTACGTAAAATCTTTTACGCCACTAAGAGTTTCCTCTCCTCCTTCAAAGTTAGCGTCCAAGTTTCGGACCCGTATATTAAAATCGGCCTAATGACTGTCTTAAAGATCCGAATTTTTGTATTTCTGTTTAAGAACTTGGACACCAACACTTTGTGGAGGGCTGCTGTACATCTTAAGGCGTTGGCTATACGGATGTCGATTTCGTCTCCCCCTGATTTGTATCAGTGATTGTACACCCGAGGTATTTGAACCTGTCGACAAACACCCTTGTAGATTATGCTATTCACATGGAGATCTTTTCTTCTCGCTCTGGTGTCTTTGTACCGTTTATGTGAAGATATTCAGTCTTTTCACGGTTGATTTTGAGGCCCACACGCCTTCCCTCCTCCTCCAGTATCTCCGTCATTCTGACTACCTCCTGTTCGCATTGCCCAAGGATTGCAAGGTCATCTGCATATCCTACGATTTTGTGCTTTCCGTTCAACTCCACTCCCCCATCTATCAGTAAAACTTTTCGGATGATGTGTTCGAGAGCCAAGTTGAACAAAATAGGTGAAAGGGCGTCCCCTGGCTTGAGTCCGGTCACCACCTCAAACTCATCCGTTAATTATTTTCCAACTCTAACCTGCATTGTACTAGTTCCCATAGCTATCTTGATCATTCTTACAAGCTTTTCCGGTACTTGGAAAGATGTTATTATCTGGAAGAGTCTCTCTCGGTCAATACTATCGTATGCTTTGGTGAATCCACAAAAACACTTTGGGCATACTCCCACCGTGTTTCCATTATTTGTTTCAAGAGGAATATTTGGTCCACTGTGCTACGGTTTCTGCGAAAGCCACACTGGTAGTCTCCGAGTATTTGCTCTGCATATGGTTCTAAGCGGGCGAGGATAACGTATGACAGTACTTTATATGCCGTAGAAAGCAATGCAATCACTCTGTAGTTTCCGCATTTCTTCCTACATCCCTTCTTATGTATCGGGCAAATAATCCCTACATTCCACTCGACAGGTTGCAGTTCTTCTTGGCAGATTCTACGTACTATTTCATACAGTCGAGATTGCATTGCCTCCCCCACATCTCACCGGCTATGCCATCTATGCCAGGGGCTTTATGATTTTTGAGCCTTTTTATTGCCTTCTTCAAAGTCTGGTGGCTCCTCATGAAGTTCATAATGCTGGTTTGGACAAGCACCCGAGTCTATTCGAATTTGGTCGGTGATCGGTGTTGCATTAAGGAGTTGCTGGAAATACTGGCGCCACATATTCTTTTGGATTTCGGGATCCAAGACAAGGTTGGTATGCCTTTTTAACTGTTCTCACCTCTTGGTAGAACAATTGTGACTCGTTTGATCTTAATATCGTTTCGATATTATTTAATATTCCTGTCAAATGATCTCTCCTTGCTTTTCTCACTAGCCTCCTAAGATCTCTTCTTGCTTCTTGGTATTTTTCACCCCATCTGCTGTCCTGTTCAGCCAGTACCTTGTATTTTCTCTTTTTGTCCATTGCTATTTCGCAATGTTCATTCCACCATTTACTTCGTTTATGTCTCTTCTTCTTGCCAAGTACTTGAATCCCTACGTCTTTGACAATTTGTTTTGTCTGTACCCAGTCCGTGTTTATGTCTACTGTTTGATCTAACTCCGCAAATCGGTTGTTCAGCTCGAGGTTAAATTTGACATATGTTGGTTTATCTTTGAGACCATCAGTATTGATTATTGGTTCTAGAATAGTCGGTTTATCTCTAGTAATTTTGATTTTAGCTTTGACTTTAACACCCACTAAATAATGGTCACTCACAGCCAGCTCCACGATATGACCGTACATCCTGTATCGTGCTTTTATGCTCTCATCTATCAGAACATGATCGATTTGGTTCACTGTTTTGCCGTCACGATATTTCCAAGTTCCTAGATGGATGTCTTTATGCGGTAACATTGTGCTTTTGATGACCATAGATTTC
Source organism: Euproctis similis (assembly GCA_905147225.2). NCBI lineage: Eukaryota > Metazoa > Arthropoda > Insecta > Lepidoptera > Erebidae > Euproctis > Euproctis similis. The sequence continues at coordinate 24,435,852 of LR990106.1, forward strand.
GAGGACGCGAAGGATATAAGTCTCAGGCCGTTATCATTTGATTTTGGGTGTTTACTATAGCTGCCTATTGTGGGGAGAAAAGGCTCTTCTCGGCCGACTTTAGCATTGAAGTCCCCTATCAGTATTTTGCCGTCGAAGTTCCGGATCTGATCGAATGCAGCTTCGAGGTCTTCGTAGAAGCTGTCTTTGTCTTTGTCATCGGCTATTTCTGTCGGAGCGTATGCGTTGAGTATAGATATATTGTTAAATTTACTCTTAATTCTTAGCAGACATATTCTTTCCGATACTGGGATGAATAAAAAAATATTAGCAGAAAGGCCCAGTTAGCAATCCACAATGCAGTCCTGATCCCAACACTAACTTATGGAAGCGAGAGCTGGGTATGGCAGAGTGTGCATGAAAGTAGAATAAACGCGGTAGAAATGAGGGCTCTACGCAAAATCTGCGGAGTGACTCTCGCTGACCGCGTAGAAAACAAGGTTGTAAGGAAGGAAGTTGGTTTGAAAGAGTGTCGGTGTAAAAGTAAGAAAGGGCATGCTCCGATGGTTCGGACATGTAGAAAGAATGGTTGACGCAAGACTGACTAAGCAGATATACAATGCAAAAGCGGACGGATGTAGGAGTCGAGGACGGCCAAGACACACATTCCAAGACCAAATAGAACGTGTTCTGGAGGAAGGTGATGTTAAGAGCCTCAAAAACCGACGCGCGTGCATGAAAAGAGTTATGAAAGTCAACGAAGCGAGTGAGGTGTGTAAGAATCGTGCCCTATGGCGCTCTGTTCTCTCTGCCTACCCCGCAAGGGATTTGGCGTGAAGTTATGTATGTATGTATGTACTGGGATGAATTTGAGAACGCTGCCCGCTGCTTTTCTGCTCACCAGGAACCCAGTACCATATTCGTGCCTTCCATGGTCAGGTCCACTGTACAAAACCCATACCCCCTACATGACCCATTCTTCCTGCCCAGGCCACCTGACTTCCTGTAAAGCTGCGATATGGATATTATATCGCTGCAGTTCCTTATTTGCTTGGTACAGTGCTCCCGGCCTATACAAACTTAACACGTTCCATGTTGCTAATCAGAGGTCCAGGTTTCTATGCCATAAGTCGTCGTTAAGATCGGATCGTTTATTCTTCGTTGTCGGTTTCATAACAAGGTCTTTTTTACGTGGGAGAGCTGTTAACCCGCCGCATAACCCCCAAAATGCTGGAGGGCCACACCCGTCGTTGGTCAGCGAGTCCAAAGAGTATTTATGGACGTGGTAAATTGAACAACAACATTGCTGATTACCTACATGTCTATACTAGTGGATATTACTGTTCAAACACTAAATCATTTGACATGAAAGTGAAACCCACCCATGAAATATATATACACAAAATTTCTCAGGCAGATATGGATTATATATTCATATGCAGGTTAATGAATTCCTTAATTTTATGAACGAATTAATTTAATGTCCTTATTTAAATGACTAATATAAAGTATATACTATACTTGAGATCGTTTATGATATGATTAAAAATCAACGTAATTTTTGGTTAGGAAGATAAAAAAAAAAGTTTTTGAATATATAACATCGTCAAATTCTATATTAAAAGATGTCCATCCGGTAAAGTGGGGAATAATTTATTTATATTGTATCGTTATCAGAATCATTATTTTCTGTTTACTGTTGCTTTGCCAACCAAATAAAATTAATCGTGATGCACACTAAGTAATAGATATTCGAAATTTAAAAATGTTCTGATTTTGCTAGCTAACTTTGATTACCAACCTTATAATATCTGCTTGTATTTTTGTTTTATTCTTTTATCTTTATATTTATAGCAGTAGTGACTACTGCTATTCGGCTTATACGCGTCGCACATAAGTCAAACATAAAAAAAAACTACATAAAATAACTTCATTCATGGGAAAATGAGTAAAATCTTCGGCAACAAGTTCTTAATGTAAGTGCTCAAGATATTTTCAATTTACTCCCATTCTTTCGACGGTACGAGATTGAGGAATATTTTTTTTTTTAGAAAAGACAAAACGCATGCCTAACTTTATTAATAAAGAGGAATATTATATTTTTTTACTTGAGAACATATTTTTTAGTTTATTTTAACGCATGTGATATGTATTTATTTTTTGTGATTATTAGTGTTGTATTAGATCTACATATTTTATATAAAATGGAATTACAAATATGTACTTAATAAAAAAACTACCAAACTTGCTCTTTGGTGCTTTACTTGACATGTCCTATTTAATAAACAAAAAGAGATATTAAATAAAAGAAAACAAAAAAATAATGAAAAGATTGTAATTGTACACTCTAAAAAAAATTTTAAGTTCACATTTTGTTTTCAACTCTTTATTTAATAGTTTTCAAATATTTTTTTTGTTATTAATATACTTTTTTACATTCTGGTGAGTTTCAATTTAATACTCATCTCATTAGTTCACTAAATAGGACAGTTAAAGAGTTTGGTGTAGTTTTGAACGTGTGTTTAAAAATATTTCATTATTATTACAAAAAGTATTTTTAAATACAAGTTGTCCTGATGTTCTTGTGCATGATTTGATTCGCATGTCGTTGTCCCGTTGATCCATGCTATGAATGGTATCTTTAGTGTGTCTGTAAGCACTAGATAGGCTAGATTTTTTTGTATATATAAATCAAGGCTTCTGATTCGTTTGTTTCATTTATTTTTATGTTCTGCACTTTAACATTTTTAGTGTTTTTTTATACATGTTGTATATGACGAGGATGTATGTTTTGTTTTTAACTCCCGATGTGATATCAAAGTGTAAGAAAAAATCTTAACATATAAAAATACTTTTAAAAATCTTAGTATATAAAAATCGGTCGTTTAATTTCTAAAATCAAAATTTATAGCTAGTGTTATTTTGCAGGCGACCTGCCATCTTATCTGACTCGTTTCCAATGGGATATGGCCAAATACCCTATAAAGCAGAGTCTGCGCAACATCGCTGATATTATTAGTAAACAGGTTCGTTTTTTTTATTTTTTTTTACACAAATGTATTTGTTTTTATTTACTGCCCAAAATCAAATTTATTTTGCAACCAATACGGTAATAAAAAAATTGAGCTTAGCAGCGGGCGCTTTCGGCCCTTTTGTAGAAACTGCTCAGATCTCGGCTATGGTTTTTAGCTTACTTAAACATACTTCCAAGAATTAAAGCAGATTTTCTATCGTATTTGTGTTGTCATTCATCAATCACGTAATTTTACAAAAAAAATATCTTCTGTCGACCATTGTATAAAATAAGAAGCAGAATTAATAAATGGACCACTATATTGTACTCGCAAGGCCCATCTCAACCTATCGATTGTTCGAGGTAGCATCGCATAAAAATGCGGAATGATGGTAACAGCGTTATGTATTTTGGAAAATTAGGGAATGACTGAGACGCACTTCTTTTCTAAAGTGTTATGTTGAGAGAAGATCAGGAGCCATAGAAAGTTACGAGCGTGCATGGCGGATGATAAGAAAGCCAAGGAATCCTGTCTTATTTATTTTTGCTCTGTCTGCCCCGCAAAGCACTTGATATAAAGTTTTGTTGTTTTTTTTCGGAGGGCGAACGAGCAGACGTGTCACCTGATGGTAAGCAACCAACACAGCCCATGGACACCAGCAACACTATTGTGTTACTGTTGCGTTGCCGACCTTTAAGGGATAGGGGATAGGGAAGGATGGGGAAGGGGGTGGGCCTCCGGGTACCTCTCTCACCGAACGAAACGCGGCATGAGCCACTTTACGTCGATCTTCTGAGAGGTCGTGGTATTTCACCAGTTGAGCCGGCCCATCCACGCAGCAAACTGCTTGACAGTTTAGCATTTGCCAGTGTCGAGAATTGGCTGATGCAATTTATTTAAGTCGATATGTTTCTGTAGCAAGAAAAATGATAGTTAAATTGTTTGTAATTTGTTAATAGGCCACTGTAGACATGTTTAGGTACATCTTTGTTATATTGTAACTAATTGTGTAAACATGCAGTAGATGCCAGTCAGCACCTGCCCACAGAAAGAAAACCGGCAACGTTCTTCTTTTATTTAATGACTATTTTGTTTTCGAAGTTTAGAATAAAAATATAGTTTGTTTGAATATTTAAATGGGGTACATAACGATTTATTACATTATATATTTTGTTTTTGTATATTTGGAGAGCAATATTTCTGTACAGGTGGGACAGATCGATGCGGATTTAAAAGTGAAATCATCCGCCTACAACGCGCTCAAGGGTAATCTACAAAATTTGGAGAAAAAACAGACGTGAGTTTTTCACAACATATTTTTCATAAAAGATGAGAGAAGACATGTAAAAGTCATCAATTAAAATAACATCAAATAGTATTACGGAACAGCTGGACCACTTAAATGGTTTCACTATGGGAAAGATGCAGTTAGAGCTTATCTTAATCTTGCCAAGCTAATCCTAATACTTAGTTTAGGTTTCTGTAGATTAGTGTTTGGTTCCAACAAGGTGCAGTATCCTTATGGCGAGTACTTGAGTTTTCGCCGACATCTGCTGAGAGTAATTAAATCTATTGTGAATATCATTACATAGTATAAAACACAGTCACTTTCCGCTGTCTGTCCCCTTATATCTTTAAAACTACGCAACGGATTTTGATGCGGTTTTTTAGTAGTTAAGAGGGTGTAAACGGGGTAGTTTTGATCTATAATTCATATATGATGTTGTAAAGAAAAAATGATAATTTTCAAGATTTAGCACTTTAATTGCAAACGCTGGCTGAACCCTAAGTGATAGATCAAAACAATGTACTACATTATTAAACACCTTTAGAAGGTCTACAAAAAAGTCCACGAGGGCATATGTCTATCTCTTAGGGATAACCCACAATGACCATTTTTATTTTTTTACTTTTTACGAGAAATAATGGCTTATTTATGAAGCGATTTTAAACATTACATCATTAATTTTAATCTAATTAAGTGTCTTAAATAAATTGTGTATGTACTATAGATGATCCTGGCCCTTTACAGCATGCAATTTAACCGAATATTTTCGAAGATATTGCAGTGTTAACATAGCAGTAAAAGCCGATAAATAGCACAAATGAAACCTCATGATATCCAAAATTTACTCATTTATTACTTTTGATGCGGAACAAAGTTCGCCGGGTCAGCTAGTAAATAAACTAAAATGGTTTTGCATTGCAGTGGCAGTCTTCTGACCCGTAATTTGGCTGACCTCGTGAAGAAGGAACACTTCATCCTCGACAGCGAATACCTCACAACACTACTTGTCATCGTACCTAAGTAAGTATTATGATTAAATTATATCAATTGGCGGTTCGTATATATGTGTGATAATTATCTAAGTACTGACATATTGCGCCCGATGTATGACCATAGACAAAGCGCATTCGTTACATTTGAGACCAAACAAGATTTGGCGTGTAATAAAAATAAACATAACAATCTTCTCGCCTTTTTTACCTGAAGATAGCCAGTGGCCGTTGAGCCTCGTCTCGTTATACCTATTTGCGTCCTAAATAGAATAGGTGGCAAACCTATAAACATGCCGGGCACAAAGTTTTTCTGTCATCGATATATATCAGAAAATAATTTCAAAAAGTCATTGGTGTGAGCCAGGATTCCAATTCGCGATTTCTTGATTCAGAAGCGGCGTGCTCGACCACCGAGACCTGCAAAATGTACTTTGGGGATTAACTATAAACTTATGATATCTGCATAATATTTACAGATCGATGTTCAACGATTGGAACGCTAATTACGAAAAGATTACTGACATGATAGTGCCCCGCTCCACTCAGCTCATCTACCAGGACAACGACTACGGGCTCTTCACCGTGACGCTCTTCAAGAAGGTCAGTACTTCACGGTCTTATGCCTGTCATTTCCCAATTGGTCACCTTCACCCCGAGCTGAACCTTCGCATGTGTATCTCTCGTGCAGGTTGTGGACGAGTTCAAGCTGCACTCGCGCGAGCGCAAGTTCGTGGTGCGCGAGTTCTCTTACAACGAGGCGGACCTCGCGGCCGGCAAGAACGAGATCACCAAGCTGGTCACCGACAAGAAGAAGCAGTTCGTGAGTACCACGACACGGCCCCGGGACTTGGCTTGCACCACGACCACTCTAACACAGGTCTGTTTCTGTGCAGGGTCCGTTGGTGCGATGGTTGAAAGTGAACTTCTCCGAATGCTTCTGCGCCTGGATCCATGTTAAAGCGCTGCGGGTTTTCGTGGAATCTGTGCTCAGGTAAGTTATAACTTATTATCAGGTTTTTATGGAGGCACACATTTGTAGTGTAGATATACATGAGTACACAACTCATGTATATCTACACTACAAATGTTAGCCTCCATAAAAATACATGATCCAATGGCATCGAAATGCTGCATCAAGTATCCCACTTAAACTACTGCTTCATTCCGCTTGTATCTCTGGCGTGATGAGATTGATGACAGTAGTCGAGCTTGTCCGTGTTCCCAGGTACGGGCTGCCGGTGAACTTCCAGGCGGCCGTCATGGTGCCGGCGCGCAAGGGCTCCAAGCGGCTGCGCGACGTGCTGCAGCAGCTGTACGCCCACCTGGACCACTCGGCGCACCACCACGGCTCCTCGGCGCAGGACAACGCCGAGCTGGCCGGCCTGGGCTTCGGCTCCTCCGAGTACTACCCCTACGTCTTCTACAAGATCAACGTCGACATGATAGAGAAGGCCGCCTAAACCTGACTCTGCAACGTGCACTCCAGTTATTAGGTAACTATGTTGATGTTACTGTGTGTAACCATGAGTCAAAATAATGTAAGTTTTTATAAATCTTTTTCACTCCGTGGTTCAACGCTTTGAGTTCGAAACCGAGGTCTAGTAAACTTTTGTGACTTACTTTTTTATTGGTATTACAAACATGATCGAAATAAAAACTATCCACTCTCAAATTACTGATATGTACTTGAATAACTTTGTTCAATATTCGATACGCGATGGACAGTGGTAGAGCCAAGCAGTTCGCTGCATGAATGGGCTGGCTCGACCGGTGAAATACCACGACCTCTCAGAAGACCGACGTAAAGTGGCTCATGCCGGGTTTCGTTCGGTGAGAGAGGTACCCGGAGGCCCACCCCCCTTCTCCTTTCCTATCCCTTAAAGGTCGGCAGCGCAACAGTAACACTATATGTGTTGCTGGTGTCCATGGGCGGCGTTGGTTGCTTACCATGAGGTGACACGCCTACTCGTTTGCCCTCCTACCCCATAAGAAAAGGCTTTGGAAGTGTTTTATGAGATTATAAATAACCCTTTTGAGTAATTAGTTTGACTAAATAGTCAGTGTCTTGTCAGAAATTTAAAAGCATTTCTTTCTATTTTCAGGTAATATTGCCAGGTTTATTTATCCTGAGGGTTGACCAGAACGTAATTGGTCATCAAAGTTGATCGTACAATTATTTTAATTTATAGACAATAAATATATATATATTCATTTTCAAATATAAAAATCACGCTATTTTTGTGTATATGTACAGATTTTTCCAAACCTTTTTTTTGTTAATTTAGTAATCATTTTTTGAATTAAATACAAAATATAGTTGCATATATATAAATATATCCTGACGTTGTCAGCTATTATCAGCTTTAAAGCATTGTCTGAATGTGCATATTATAATATGACATTCAAAAACAGTGATATTTTGAACATATTAGAATATTCTTGACACAATAAATTATTATTTGTTTCACGCATGTCAACAAATATTTGTGTCATCTGGTAAGCCTAAAACAAGAGTTGATATAATTGTTATTTATATATTATATTATTTATGAGTAATTAAACGCCATTTTGATTTGACGGAAGAAAAATTTTTTTTCAAATGTTGCAATAATTTTAGTATGAAACCTAAAAGCTTTTTGTTTTGTTATAACTTTTAAAAACCAACACTAGTTTCGTTCAGTATTATGTCTCCAATGATATTATATATCAAAGATATTGAATTTGTAGTAATGACATGATCACTTTCATAAACAGGCAGTAAGTGCAATATTTATCCTTGTCCCACTTTGACAGCTTATATTGGCTATGTCATTTGTTTTAAATTACATCCGTAGATACCTAAATAATATGTATAATATTGTTGTATGTTGCATAGATGTTAGTTTTGCTAAAATATTGTATAAATTTAAACGTTTATGACATCACAGCAGAGCTAATTGTAAATAAGAACATTCCTCATACATGTGTGTAGTACATAATAAAATATTATTCGAGTTACTGTTATCCTGGTGTTTTATTTTATAGACCTCTAACTGACCCACCATACATTGTCTTGCTTATTTTATTCGTTTATCAAAATAAAGATTTTTATAAACAAATAAAAAAAGGGCTTAACCATAGAGGGGGTGAGAAATAAGGGTTGTATATAGTTTTGCGTATCCTAAAAAAAATTGGGGCAGACTTCTCTAATTGTACCATAAATTACGTGTTTTTTTTTTTAATTTTCTGTTCCTCCTTGCCCCGTTGATGTGATGTCGTGAGATATTGTTCAACCCCCTCTCCCATCCTCCAATCTAACGTGAGATTTTTCAGATGTGGGTTTCGTAAACGTTCGTAACACGTTAACGGTAGATAGAAAATAAATATGGTGGTTTGACATTCAGTAGATGTATAATGTCGAAGTATGAATGAAAATATTTTCTTTCGAACGAATTAGTGAATATCTTAATCGTATTATGATGACGCTCAAGCTTAAATCTAGAGTATAATTTTGTTTTGGTTCAATCAGAACAAAAATTGCGTGATATTTGTCGCCCCCTAACATTTAGGGGATGAAAAATAGATGCCCTATTCTCATATATGCACTCAAAAGTCAAGCTGTTTTGAGGGATTATGGTAACTGACACAAAAATTTTATATTATCAGATAAAGCTTGATTAGCTGAAGTTTTCACTCTTCTATTCTTTTCCTTTCATCAGTGAAGACAATAACCATAATGTTACTTGTGGCATGAACCAATCTTAATATATGAACACAAAATAGCTCCTATCTATCCTCATAACTATTTTTTGACAGTCTAACTCGGCTAGAGAGATGTCATTTAAAAAGAGATAATGTGAAGACTCACATAAAGAGGTTTCTGTACCTTAAATATCAGCCCTTTTAATAAATACAATTCTTATAACAACAAAACTAACTAATCATAAAATGACCAAATACATACCTACCAACCTACCTACCAAATACATACCTACTCCTAACTATATTTATTCAACAGATACAATATGTAGGGCAGCAAATCTAATTAGTTCTTGTTTTCTTCATACCATGGACTAGTTACAATTAATAAGTAAGGTATGTTTAGATAAGGGTGTGGCTGTTGGGATATATTTTAAAACTTATGGACCATTATGTTCATGACCAAATAAAAGTTCGGCTGACTCTATTCATCCAGTTACTGTATGAATAATTTGTTATTATTTATCCGGATACCGTACGAATAATTTTCTTTTATTTATCCGGCTATGTAAAGCTGCTGTGTTATGTAAAAGCTGTTGGTCTAAAAATACAGTAGGAAATTCTATTTTAATTTTTCTGTAAGTAATGCTCTTACAAATAGAAAAAACAAAAAACAAAACCCTAACTAACCTAAACCTACCTAAAAAAAAGTGTGTGTGTCCGCTCCGACGCACGACTGGAGTTTACTCCTCAAGAACGATTATAAAATAAAATAATAAACATTTACTGTCTACAAATATGAACACATTTCTTCGTAATAGAGAATGGCGTATCGCTTTAGAGAGTGTTTCTATAAAGAGCTCAGGACATTGTATGGAGTGCCGACTCTTATTTATATGCTCTGTGACTATAGCGCATAACGCATTTCGTGTGACATGCTATACTCTCTAGTACGATTTTGGTCCCCATAATTTTCATACCCCGGGCCTATATATGTAAATCGATTCTTAAGGAGTAAACTCCAAAAAAGGATTTGACCGGATGACTAATGACAAATTATTCGTACAGTATCCGGATAAATAATAACAAATTCGTATTCGGACTAAGTCACTTTGTAAAAGTAATATAATTAAATTCTTAGTTTCAAGTTATTTAACTAAGCCGTCGGTAACTAGAAAAGGAAAAAAAAACTAAGTAAATAGAATATGTTAGAAATATCTGTAATAATAACTTAATAATTTTATACAAACTTAAGAAGGGTAGGTTAGTTCTAGTCTTCCCATTCTTGATCAATTGTCGTGTTATCATCATCTTCTAGCATTTTTCTTAGATGTAAGTCACCTCCCTCGTCCAACCTCTTGAATAAAGATGTTAACAATTTCTTATTTATATGATCTGTCTGACTTATTTCTCTTGTCGGTTGTTCCATAATTTGTTCAGGATTTACGTTTACAGGTCTTTCAGGTTCCGGCATTTTGTGGCTAAAAACTGTATAAAATAAGAATGACTCAAATAAACAGTAAAATTATTGTTAAATTACAAATACCAAAGAATAAATGTAAATTGTAAATTATTGTAAATTACAATGACAAATACGATTGATGTCTATTCTCTATTGTTTTGAATTTTAAGGTTTTTTTTTCATTTGCCCATAGATCTTTTTTTTTACATTCATTTATATGGACAGGGAGTTTTGGCGGGACTGTGTAAGAGTCATGTTCGTTTTTGCATTATTTTCTCAGATTTGTGTTTCAATGGATATTATTGGATAAAATTCGTGGCATTTTGTATAATAAGTGTCCGTATATGAGTGCAAATGTGTGGAATGGTGTAAATATCCTGTTTAGTGTGCTTTCCTACAGTGTCGTCAGGACTCCCTCGCAACATCATGCATAAAGTGCCACGACTTTATGTATGATTAGGTTAGGTTATGTCAGTTTAGGTTAGTTTTAAGTTTCATTATCATCTTCATCATCATTACTTCATAGTAACTCCGTGTGACCCTCGCGATGGTGAGGGGCTGGGGAACGACCGGAGATCGCCGGCCTTCGCCGTCCGACGATGGTGTCGGTAAGTGCAATTCGGGTGAAGGCGCCCCCGCGCCAGTCACCCGCCCGACACCGGGAAGGAGTTGTTGTCGGCGGTCGAATTGTCGTCTCCTTCCCCCCCCTTTGCGATCAACTTAAACTAACATAATCTAACTTAACCAAAGTTATGGCACTTTATACATGATGTTCCGTGGGAGTTTTGACGGCAATGTTGAAGAGTACACTACACACGATATTTACACCATTTTCCACGTTCGCACTGTTATAAGAACACTTATTAAATAAAATGCCACGAATTTTATTCAATAATATCTATGTATAATAAGTATGTATGTATTTACAAAAAAGCATATTTGTATGCGTCCGTTAATTAGTATCCATAACACAAGCACTTAGTTGCTTAGCTTGGAACTAGAGGGCTCTGTGTGTATTGTGTCTAAGATATCAATAAATTAAATAAATACAGAGGTAGAGCCAAGCAGTTCGCTGCATGAATGGGCCGGCTCGACCGGTTAAATACCACGACCTCTCAGAAGACCGACGTAAAGTGGCTCATGCCGCATTTCGTTCGGTGAGAGAGGTACCCGGAGGCCTACCCCCTTCCCATCCTTTCCTATCCCCTACCCCTTAAAGGTTGGCGTCCATGGGCGGCGTTGGTTGCTTACCACCAGGTGACCCGCCTGCTCGTTTGCCCTCCTATCCCATAAAAAAAAAGTTAATTAAAAGACTGGTTCTATGAATACTTATCTACTCTATTATTTAAATTGTCTGCAAAGGAATTTTTTTTTTTTTTAATTTAGAAGGCTATTATAAATAATCTTGTTTCGCAATCTGTGTACGTGTAGCGTTGGTCTATAATCTCAGTATCTATATAATCATTAATGTACTCTGTGGTCTCCTAGCAGTGCTGCCAGCCCTATTGTTTTAACAATAGATTTACTGTTTTGACACTTAGTGGCCTGTTTATGTTTTTTGCTGTTTTTTCAATTAGCATTCAGTGCTACCAAAACACTTCTGGAAATGGGATTGAAACTTATATTTTAATGCACGGGGAATAAACAGTCCGTCAGTGATAACTACAGGCTGTAGCCTTACTGTATTACGTATGGTGTAGCAGTTATAAAAACTGTGAAACTTTGATTGGTCCAATATAATACGTTAGGCTGTTTTGACGTGACAACGTCTTATAAATTGGTTTGCCGGGTGACACTTCAAGAAACTGCGTTACGCTCCGCTCACGTTATGCGCTCACAATGAGAGCGAGTGAGAGGCACGCGTCCCTTCCACTCGAGCACAGTTAGCCCGCCTAAGAGCGAGAGAGACAGAGCGACAAGTTATTGTATGTATATTTGTATATAAATACGTATGTATGTGTAAAGGTAAAAATAAAATTTTGTTAATATGAAATTCAGTGCGAGATTCTTTGTATAAATTAATGTTTTAAATATAATTCTTTGTATAAATAAATGTTTTAAATTGTTACTATTATTTCATCCTTCTTCCTACTATACGAATGAATATTCACATTAAAATTATTTTACCACTCAAAGTAGTTGTCACGTAAAACTTTCGCCCGTATACCGACTTTACAGGCAACCATTTAATTTTTTTATATTAAAAAAGACTTCTTTTATCTCTCTCGTTGCTTAGTCTCGAATGTTTTTTTACTACACAACTGTGTTATAACCATGTATATAACCAGTATACAGAAACAAAACATTCAGTATACAGTTTGAAAGAATGACATCTTGTGCTTACCCCACTTAGAATGGGATAAATGATGCCGATGTTGTCGTGCTCATATAAATATAACAATGTAAATAAGTCCTTGTAACGAAAACAATTGGTTATGACATTGGTGAATTGGTGATTGTTTTAATTATTCACATTATTTACAAGGATAGTATGAAATGCCCTTTTAAACCTACCTATTATTTTCTAGTATTTTTTATTATTTTATTTATTACAGTAGGAAAACCAACAGCTACGAATAGTATGAATAACAATGGTATATGAAGCAGTCAGCCAATTACAGGTTTTCACGAATAAAATTTTGAACTAAACAACCCTTAAACCATTTCAAAAGTAACATTATGATTCAAAAATAAAGCAAAATACTGATTATGAATCGAAAAATGAATTGTTTAACTTGCTGCGTACCTCGGAGCATTTCGTGATAAAAGGATCAAATGAAAAAACGTTACAAAGACTATTAAAATCTCGACTCGCTCGCACAATGAAAGAATTTTGCCTATAGTTACTTGACGAGAACGGGACCGATAAGGGCGGATTAAATCTGGTGATTCTATGAGGAACCTTAAAATATATCTTCTGTAACAGATTCGGACAGTCAATTTCATTGGATAAAATTTTCAGCAGGAACGCGCAGTCTGCTAATCGACGACGATGTACAAGAGGTTTAATGTGGAATTTCTTACATAAATTAATATAATTTTCAGAGCTGTAATGAATTTTCAAACGAAAACATAAAAACCTAATGAAACGCCTCTGAATTTTTTCCAAGCGATCTATATATAAGTATATTATAAAGTGGATTCCAAATTTGTGAGGCATATTCCAGGTGACTTCTAACAAGGGAACAATAGAGAATTTTGAACGTTTTAGCTCTCTTAAAGCTTCTCGATATTCTCATTACAAACCCAAGCGCTTTTGAGGCTTTAGCGGCCACCTGTTCGATGTGTTTATCAAATATTAGTTTGGAATCATGGTAAACACCAAGATCTCGAACTCCATCACTTCTTGGTAGCACTTGTCCCTCAATTATGTAAGAACCTAGTAACGGTGATCGCTTTCGAGAAAATGAAACTACTGAGCATTTAACAGGATTGAGCTCCAGCTTATTTCTCATGCAGTAGTCAGCAAGCCGTGAAAGGTCCGATTGGAGATTCCTGGTGTCCTGAATTGATGATATTCTAGAGTAAATTTTCATATCATCAGCGAAACACAAAAGGTTTGAGTTAAGAAAGCATGAGTCGATGTCATTCACATAGATAATAAACAGCAACGGGCCCATTAGGGAACCTTGAGGAACACCACTAGGTATAGAAACCCAGCCAGATATTTAATTATCAACAACTGCTTGGGACCTATTCTCTAATTATGCAGAGAACCATCGAAGTAAGTCACCTTTAATGCCAACATAAGACAACTTATTTTTTAGGATATTATGATCTATTCGGTCAAAAGCCTTACTATAGTCAGTGTAAATAACATCAACCTGCGCCCCCCGGTCCATCTCTTCTGTAATATAGTCGTTCAATAAGATCAGATTTGATGTCGTAGACCGACCCTTCAAAAAACCATGTTGTGCGGTGCTAAAGGAGTTTCTAAGTGTAGCGTAGATTTGATTATAGACTATTCTTTCAAAAACCTTCGCTATAACACATAATTTAGAGATTGGTCTATAGTTAAGTATATCGTTCTAAGAGCCCTTTTTGTGAACAGGAGAAAAGGTGTTTAAATTATTACGGAACTGTTACTTTTTGTTTGGTTGGGGTTGGCAATACTGTCTCCTAGCTTTCAACCAGCCACCCATAGAACGAGCGTCTCCCGACAGTATGAACTTGGCTGTCGAAAGCATGGTGGGGTAAGCGTCAGTTTCGACAGCAATCACAATGACAGATGGCGCGCTAGTCGATTGAGTAAGGTGTAGTAACTAAAGAACTATAACTTTTTATGACTCAACAAACTGTCTTACAATTGTTTACGTTTTTTGTATTGGATTCTTTTAGTTATTTATTTAAAATTTATACATACATTTGTTATATTATTACAATTATAAGTATGACAGATAATTTGAATAAGTGTTCAGTTTGTGGTAATGAATTTACCCAGAGAAAAAATTTGTACGCACATCTGCGGAATAAACATAACATAGAACCGCTTGGTCTAAAATCAACTGAAAATTTTCCTTGCAATGTTTGTGATAAAACTTTCACGTGTCAATCATCACTAACTCGCCATTTGCGTACAATTCATAAACTTGCTTGTGAACACGATTAAGCAAGCGTTGGTGCCACTAGAAAAACGCGATTAATTTGTCCTGAAAAATTTTGTGATGAAGAACTACCCTTCTATGATACTTTACGTCAACATTTGGCAGTACAGCATGGATTTGAAGTTGAATGTGAAAGTTTAACGTTTAATTCAATGGAAGGTATTTCTATTTTCAATAAACTAAATACCCTGTGAAAAGGTCTCATAAATTCTCATAAAAAAATTGGTTATGAGAAAGTGATCTGCATTTGTCCATGAAAAAGCTCGAAAATTCTTATACAATTATTTTTTCTTAGCAATAGAGGGCTTAACAATTTTTTAGGCAAAACTCTGTTAAGTTTAATTAGAATTTATGAGAGTTGAATGATAAAATTGTTTAGCTATGAGTTATAAGTTCGGGAAACTGAATTATTTTAGGAATATAATAATTACGAGAACAAATGAGATTTAAGGAGAACTTTGTCGGAGTGGTGGTGTGAGATTGTATACTGATTTACAACATTCAAGATTAATTAAATGCGAACCTAACCGAACTTTTATAAGATTTAATCAGTAAATTCATGTTATATTTCCATTATTTTAATGAGATTAATGCTTAGAAGTGTTTTTTGAGAAACTTCAGACAACTTGAATGCTATAATGGCAAATAATTTTATAAGATTTTATGATTTCATTCACATAAACATCGGGATCAGTTTTAATAATATTTATTTCTATAAGTAGTTTGGGAGGATTTTCAAAGAAATTGAATGCCTCCATAGTAAATAATTTTATGAGATTTAATCAATTAATCCACATAACGTTTGCATCAGTTTTTAAAAGATTTACATAAATATTCAAAAATTATTCAAATAATCAATGTAAAAGATCCAAGCGATCATATTCAGGTTAATTATATTTATTATGTTTCAATTTTTATGACTCACTTTCGATCATTCCTAAATTATTTGTGCTGAATCTACAGACATTTATCCATAACATAAAGTAAAAGAAAACATTCATTATTTGATCAATGAAGTATATAATCATGATTATTATATTTATTATTTTTTCAATGAAACTTATATCAAATATCAAATTTATACATCTGTAAGCCTTAAAAGTAGAAAAGCGTTTAAAATAGTAGTAAGCCAATAAATTTAATATTAGAAATACAGAAAATATTAGAATAGGTTTATATTTAGTTAATTTAACTTGTAACTATAGTAATGAAAAATCATGTTGGTTTATATATATATATATATATATAAAATCTCATGACTTATTCAGTCTTAATCATTCTTATAAAAAAATAAGCAGTAATTCCTGATACAAAACTGGTCTCAATTTTAACTGATAAATTCTTATAGAAATCTGTATCAGAAAATTTTTTCAATCTTGTAAATATTTTTTTAACTGCTAAATCCTGATACCCAGTTAGCTGTTTTGTATCAGAATTTATAAGACTTTTTCCACAGGGTATTGCACGTGTTGATTTTGCTATTAGGTTTTAATTAATACTGATTACTTTTATTGTTTCCTTCTATAGAATTTAACATTTGGAAAGATAATATTCAGCAGAGGACATTTTCTTTGTACACAAAGGATACGGGCTGCAAATCATTGAAGAGTGGAGTGAATCGTATATTTTTTAACTGCCATCGTTCTTATTGTTATTCTAGTAAAGGTAACAATATTCGAGTTGCGAAATCAATGGGAAGCAACAAAATTGGTAAAGCATGTCCAAGTAGAATTGAACTCACAATAAACGAAAAAACTAACACTCATGAACCAGCAGTATCTGTGAAATATTGGAAATCGCACTGTGGCCACACTCAGGATATTGGTAGAATAACAATTAATAGAGATGTAAGACTAAAAATTGCAGGTATATAATTGGCAAAAAATTTTTTTTTAAAGTATGTTCTTGCTATAAATTTTTAGTTTTTTATTATCTTTTTTAGGAAAACTCAAAGAAGGTGTTACGTTTGAACATGTACTGGACAGTATTCGAGATTCTGGGTTCGACAATGATATGTCTCCAAGGTTACTCCTGCTAGACCGTAAAGATATTCATAATATTGTGCGAGACTTTAATATTCAGTATGCGACAAAATGTCATAGTAATGATGCTGTAAGCGTCAAGTTGTGGATTCAGCAAATGAACAAATTGGGCACAGAATCACCAGTATTATATTATAAAGAACAAAGGGCCCGAAGTGAGGATGGACTTGAAGCTGACGATTTCGTATTAATTTTAATGACCGAGTTTCAAGCACAGCAATTAACTCAGTTTGGTACGAAAAAAAATTGTATTGACGGCACTCACGGCACAAATGGCTACGATTTTCAATTATATACTGTCGTCATTGTGGATGAATTTGGATCGGGTTGCCCAGTAGCTTACTGTTTTTCAAATAGATCTGATGAAATACTTTTTCAATTGTATTTTAACACACTAAAATCGAAAGTTGGAACAATTAATGCTGAAGTATTTATGTCTGATGATGCTCCAGCATTTTACAATGCTTGGGCTCATGTAATGAGTCCAGTTCCTCACAGACTACTGTGCACTTGGCATATTGATAAAAATTGGCGTCAGAATTTAAACAAAATTAGTGGTGGCTCTGAAAAAAAAGCTGTGGTTTATAAAACGCTTAGAGTTTTATTGCAATTAACGAGCGTTGAAGACTTCGAAGTCTACTTGGAACAAGTCGTGAATGATTTGCTAAACGATAATGAAACTAAAGCATTCGGTGATTATTTTAAACGTTTTTATTGTAATCGAGTAAATAGTTGGGCTTACTGTTATCGGCTGGGTCTGGGAATAAATACAAATATGTAGTTAGAATCTCTTCATAAAATATTAAAGTATATTTATCTAGAAGGTAAAAAAATTAAACGCCTAGATAAAAGTATTTGTGCTGTGATGAAATTAGCTCGTGATAGTTATTTTAAGCGTTTAATTAAATTGTCAAAAAATGTTCCTACCGAAAAAATGAGAAAAATCCATCTCAGTCATGTTGCTAGTAATAATATTGAACTTAAAAATATAACAGTAGTGGAAGATGAAAGAGAGTGGATAGTTATGTCCTCATCTAACTCTCAAGAAGAATATCAAATTATTAAAGCCCAAGAGACATGCGATATTTTTTGTTTAATGTGTAAAGATTGCAATATTTGTATCCATACGTATAAATGTTCTTGTGTAGATAACTTGATAAAAATGAACATATGTAAGCATATACATGCAGTAGCTAGAGAATTTTCGATGATACCGGACTTTAAGAGTTGTAACAGTGATAAAGAAAACATCAAGAACAATGAAATAATGAACTTGATGGAAATGAATAGAAGTGTTCGCGACTGTGATATTAATAAAAACCAAAATTTGAGAAATAAGACTGAATTGCTCCTGGGTTTAGTTAATACTGTTAACTTGAGTAATGACAGTTCATTATCAGTAGAAAAGCATCTGGATAGACTAATAGAAATGGTAAATAAACTAAATGTAACAAAAGAAATTAATTTTAATCTTCAGGAAAATATTAATACAAATAAGAAAATTGACAAACAAGTCCGATTGTGCAATAAAGAAAATAAAGGTGATAATAACTCAAATGAAATAGGTAATAATAAGGAATATGAAAAGCAGTTGACATTTTATTCAACCAAGAAAAAAGTAATAAAAAAGGCTAATTTACAGAAGCCTACAATAAATGAAAAAAATGCAATTATTTCAGGCCTTTGTGATTATGATAATGAAGCTGTTAATGTTCATTGTTCGTTTGACCATACATACACGTAGGAATCTATTAGATTAAAAAATTTGATTTGCCAATGACTAAGCTTCTTTGACTTTTACTTTTAAAAGTATAAACTGTGGCTGAAACTCTCTCATACCATGTAAATTTTATAATAAATAAAAATAAATAAACGCGATATAATCCTAAAGCTTGTTTTAATCAATAAGTAAAAATGACATTTTTTCAATGTTACATTTTTCTACTTATAATTATTACATATAGTTACTACACCTACACCTACAACTATAGAACTATTACTTTTTATGACTCAATATAACTGTCTTACAATTGTTTACGTTTTTTGTATTAGATTCTTTTATTTATTTATTTCAAATTTATACATACATTTGTTTTTCAATGAAACTTATATCAAATTTATACATCTGTAAGCCTTAAAAGTAGAAATGCGTTTAAAATAGTAGTAAGCCAATAAATTTAATATTAGAAATACAGAAAATATTAGAATAGGTTTATAATTAGTTAATTTAACTTGTAACTATAGTAATGAAAAATCATGTTGGTTTATATCTTTAAAATTAGCAGATATTTGAGTATAAATGAGTATATCCGTCACTATAAAAATTTTTCAATCTTAATCAGTTACTTTTTCCTCACTATTATTAGGGTTGGAACTATTGTTGGGTTCACTCTCTTCTTTTCTCTCTTCAATCGATTTTTCCTCAATTGTATTTACAATTGCGACTGTAGGCTCAGCTTCATGATCGACATCAGGTTTTTCAACTTCTTCCTTTCTTTCTTGAATCATGGCATTATCGGACACTTCATCGGTAGACTCTTCGCTATCTTCCTCTCCATTTGAGGCTATGGTATCTTCCTCGATGTCTGAAATATCTTCAGTGTCACTGCTTTCCACCGGCTTTACCTAAAAAAAAATGTATACAACACCCATACTATTGTCCTTAAGCTGAAGAATGAACAAATTACGAATTAAAATTTACTTCAAAATAGGTTGCACTTTTTTTGAGTTAAAATATTTATAACATAACATAACTTCACGCACCTTTATTACTCGAAGGTGTAGGCAGCGGCTGTTAAGCCTCGTCTCGCCGTTATGTTTACGTCCTAAATGGAATAGGTGGCGAACTTATTGCCATACCGGGCACAAAGTTTGTCAGTCATCGATATTTATCACACATAACTTCCGAAAACAATTTCGAAAAGTCATTGGTGTGAGCCAGTGTCTGGAATCGAACCCCGGACCTCAGGATCAGAAGCCGTGCGTTCGCCCACTGCGCCACCGAGACTGTTAATTTTTAAATTAATTTATAATTTTTTTATTTTTGATCATGCTTTAAAATTTTAATTACCTTTGGTAGTTTCTTATCGTTTAGACGTTTCTTTTCGGCTCGGGTATCGGTTATTTTACTCGATACATAGTTATAAAACTGTTTCATCTGTGCATCATGTTTATCCTTATCAAACTGGGCTAATTCTTTCAGATAATATGAAAAAATATCTGCAATTGAAATGTTTAAGATAATAAATTCCAATTCGATGAAAAAGTTAAAACAACTTCTGTGAAGAATTCTTAAATATATATGTAAGATCAGGTTTTAGGTATGACCAACCTAAAACAAAGAATCGCCAATTAAATGTTCATGCTCACTTTCTTATTACAGATCGTATTTTCTACAATAAGCCGAAGCAAATAAACAATTACAATTTGAATACAACAAATACAAATATAGATTTAGAGTTAAACCAACACTTTTTTTATAAAAACATTATAAACTATTTAAGCTGTCATGAATGACCGCACAATGACCGTTTGACACCAAAAAGCATATAAATAAGAGACGGCACTCCGTCACAGTCTTAGGTTGAGAGCCCTCAGCGCTCACCAAAAGTCCGCGTAAAATTGTAACAGCCGTAAGGCTAACAATTAGTAGTCATTCAAAAAAAAAAAAAAAAAAAACGTCACAGCCAAGTTCATACTGTCGGGAGACGCTCGTCCCATAGATCCACTGTTGCCAACCCTACTGTTTTTTAATTGATGTCCCTGTTTTTTGTTTTATCCAATAATTTTACTGTTTTTTCAATAAGTGTAGAGAGACACCTGTTACCTCAAGAAAATATTTTACTTTATTATTTCTATGTTATAAAACGTATGTAACTGGACAGTTTAATAGCCCATAGCCCATATGCTAGTGACAACTAGAGTTGAAACTTTAAATTTCTCTAATACGTGTGATACCTGCCTAGCTTTATAATAATAATAAAAAAATACTACATACTCTTGTTTCTCTCATAGTTTATTCTAGAGTAGTTTTTTATTACTTAATATGTTGTGATTATATAAATATAATAATGTGAATGTGTCTTAATAACTGAAATAATTGAGTATTTTTATTGACATTGATTAGTTTTTTTTTATTTGTGGGATAGGAGGGCAAACGAGGAGATGTTTCACCTGAGGGTAAGCAACCAACGCCGCCCATGGACACCAGCAACACATAATAATATAGTGTTACTGTTGCGTTGCCGACCTTTAAGGGATGGCAGATAGGGAAGGTTGGGGAACGGGGGTGGGCCTCCAGTTACCTCTCTCACCGAACGAAACGCGGCATGAGCCACTTTACGTCGGTCTTCTGAGAGGTCGTGGTATTTCACCGGTCGAGCCGGCCCATTCATGCAGCAAACTACTTGGTCTACCACTGTTTAAATTATAATATATGAGAAAATTATGAAACCTGCCTTTTTGAACCCATCTACTGTTTTCTACAGTTTTCTTACGAGAGAACTGTTGTTTTTTGATTTGTTGGGGTTGGCAACACTGCATAGATCATAGCTTCTCCAGCGACATTTTTCCGCTGGTGGTGAATTTTACTTTCGAGACACCCTTAAAAGTTAGTAATAACTATTTCTTATGCATTTTTTCCACCATTTAATACATGTGACCGTGGTGGCAATTATATCGTAACAGTCATTAATAAAAATGTGATACATATCGGGTTATGTCGCTCTTACATAACTGAATGAGATTTGGAGGACATAACCTGCAGTATTATCATCTGATTTTTGTTTTACTTTACAGCCCCAGAAAAATGTTGGGTCGTGTGTCACCGGGTGTATGCACCCAAGTGGTGGCGGTGGTTAACCACCAGCAGAATAGGAACATGGCCACTTTAAAAGCCATTTCCATGCGCCTTAAGTCTGTGAAGAACATTCAAAAGATCACCCAATCTATGAAGATGGTGTCGGCTGCTAAGTAAGTATATTTTTTAGATAATATTAATAATCAATAAAATAGATTAATTACAAAATTAAATTAGCCAAGAGAAAAACGAACTATGCATTGAATTTCATATAGGAAAAAATCTTAAATGAAATTATGAGTAATGAATGTTGGGTGCAGTGGACTATTGGACATTGGCCTCTTACAATTTGAACAACAACATCATACAAATAAAACTGAAGTTTCAGAAACTAAAGCACTAATTTGGGTATTTAATTATGGTTACTTCGGTGTGACCTGGGCTTTAGCATCTGGCTTAATTACATGGTGTGTTATTACAAAACAAAAAAAATATATAGTTCGCAAATTTTGTCAGTTTGAAGATAATATTTATTCAGTATATTCATCAACTTATAAATTTGAAGTTACCTAATTTCCGCTTAATTCCATGTGTAAGATAGATATACGCTTATAAGGAAATCTTTGGTACCTATGTGTTTATTGAGTTTAACCAATATTACAGATATACTCGTGCTGAGCGTGATCTGAAAGCAGCTCGTCCTTATGGTGAAGGTGCAGTTCAGTTCTATGAGAGAGCGGAGGTATGTCCAAATGTTTTAGGACTTGTTCTTTAGTGTTATATTAGCAGAATACTATTCAATGGAATGTAAATGATGAGGTAAAGAGTATACATATAAGATCAATAATTTCACTTTCATTTCCTCACCTGCATATATTTAAAGTAAAACTAGCATAGTTTATTTATCTATTACTGTTATTTATTTAGGAAATAAATGTGTACAACTAAACATTGCTAGGGGTTGTTAGTTCAGTTGCTTTTTTAGTTCTCTGTTTTATTGATTATTGGTGACTTTTTAAATTTAACTTTTTTGAAATTAGCTACATTCTTTTTCTTTTAGGATTTTCTCAAACATTAATTTAATTAATAGATACAGTTAATGCAAAGTAATCTATTTATTATTATCATTCTATGGGATGAGGGGCAAACAAGCACGCAGTTCACCTGATGGTAAGGAACTGGCGTCACCCATGGACATCTGCAACACAGTTAGTGTTACAGTTGCATTGCCAACCTTTAAGGGAGTGAGAGAAACATGGCATGGACCGTTTATGTCAATATTCTGAGACTTTGCAGTATTTACCTGTCCAAGCCGACACATTCATGCATCAGACTGCATAGCTCTACCATTGTTACAAGAATTTGTATGATATTGGTATTCCTTTAAAAGTTAGTTTCAATTAACAGAAACAAAATGATCTTAAAAAAATGTGTGGTTTCTTATATTTTTAGGTTGCCCCCCCGCAAGAGGACCAAAAGGAATTATATATTGCCATGACCTCTGACAGAGGTGAGCATATAATTCTTTACATTTACTTGCTGCCCCGGTGAATTTAGAATCGTACGATATTAGTGAATGAGGATAGAATAATGTAGGATTACGTGATTTTTTGCCAAATTATAAAAAATAATAAATATATAGGTAGGACCGCCCTTGTCACCTATGAGAATAAAAAATAGATAACAATCACTGCTCACACTTGTCAATTATGCATAAAAAAATGTTAAGGATCAGGTAAGTCCTTCCGGAATTTTCTACATCTAATATATGAAATTGTCTTGTTTGTAATTCTACTCCTCCGAAACGGCACGAGTGATTCTCATGAAATTGTATGTGCATGTGGGGTAGGTCTGGTCTGAAAACAATTTTATCTTGATTGTACCAGAGAGGCGATTTTATAGTGTATGAATACTTGTTTCTATGTATGTTTTGACACAACTTCAACCCACACACAACATAAGCTGGATGGATATACTTAATATTTTTCAAAATTGTTTTTTGTTTATGACATTAAACAACTTTTAGGATTTTATCGCGTTTATTTATTACTAATTTTATTTATTTCCCGACGTTTGGAACTCTTTACAGAGATAATTTTCACGAGTGATGAACAAAAAGATGGTATTTGTTCAAAAGCTATTTTCATTGATACAGAGAGCACCCACTTTTTTGTTTGTTCGTGTTCACTTATTTTAATATTATTAATTTTTTGATGATAAAGTATGAATGTATTTTTGCTACAGGTTTGTGTGGTGCAGTCCACACTGGTGTTTCCAAGGTAATCCGTAGTCGTTTGAACGAGCCGGGCGCTGAGAACATCAAGGTCATTTGTGTTGGAGACAAATCACGTGCTATTCTCCAACGTTTGTACAGCAAGCATATTATCAGTGTTTGCAACGAGGTGAGCTACTGGATACAATGGTATTGAAATCAAATCAAATCATTCTTAATATTGAAACGCAACTGGCTAAAGAAAGTCGTATGTAGTTGAAAATAGAATTGTATTCCTTGAAATTTGAAACTAAATAAACTAGCCTGTCATGACTTCATAGGGTTGTAACAACCTCTGCGAGCTAGTTAGAAATTTTGTATGGACCCTTTCATGTCTAATCTGTTCTGTCCTCAAGGAAACTCGCAATTTTTCTATTTGGTATGACTAGAAATATGTCCATATTATGATGGAGAGTCTTTGTCAATATTAAAACATCAGTCCATTTTCGACGTGTTTTTCTTTATTTAATTATTCGTCTATCGTGAATAGATCGGTCGCCTGCCCCCAACTTTCCTGGATGCAGCCAAGATCACGAGCGCTATTCTGGAGTCTGGCTACGAGTTCGGCGCTGGCAAAATTGTGTACAACAAGTTCAAGTCTGTTGTGTCCTACCAACAGTCCAACTTGCCATTGTACAGCCAGAAGGCTGTGGAGGTAAGCATTAGTATAAGTTTTTATTTTAGACTAGTATCACTGTAGGTACAATACAAACTTAGCTAATATTTCTTAAATTTGTAAACTGGGTAATTTTCATTAATACTTCTTTTGAAAACTTTCCTAATAACAACTACTACGAACTACACCCTAAAAATATGCTGCAAAACGCATTGAAAACATTACTTGCAGAAATTAATCAACAAGAATTTGGCAAATAATTAAAAAGATTATTATTGCACTCTGTTTCCTCTACCTACCCCGCAAGGCAGGTAGAGAAAACAGAGTAGTAGGTTTGTGTTATATGTAAATGTGTGTATGTTATTGATAGTTTTTTATGTTGCCTTTAATTTTGTGAGCTGAAAATTGTTTTTTCTTGCAGTCTGCTCCTAAACTCGCGACGTACGATTCTCTCGACGCCGACGTGATCAAGTCTTACATGGAGTTCTCCCTCTGCTCCATGTTGTTCTACGCTCTGAAGGAAGGAGCTTGCTCCGAACAGTCCTCCCGCATGACAGCCATGGACAATGCCTCCAAGAATGCTGGAGAGATGATTGACAAACTCACTCTCACTTTCAACAGGACTCGCCAAGCTGTCATCACCAGGGAGCTTATCGAAATTATTTCTGGTGCTGCCGCTTTGAATTAATAATGTCAGATTAACTCTATTCCAACCATTTATTATTTTATTTATGAAAAGAAATATGTAATCATTAAACAAAACCGGTAGGTAGATGTAACTAATCAGACAATGGCTGGTTCGATATTTCGAATTAGACAACTAGATTTAATTTTGGCGGCATTTTGTAACAGCCATAACATTTATTTCACATCCCTTCAATAGAGTGTATACGTATGTTGCCGACATTCTCGAACAAGGAATCTGTGTTTTGGTGAAAATTCACGCAAATAAATACTTCACTGGCTTCAACACCTTTCACTGTGATACAGAACTCTTTGTTTTTGGTACTAATTATTTTTGCTTTTAATGTATTTAATGGTCCCCTTCGAGATAGCATGAAATATCGTTATGTAAGGATACAGTGGTGGTTATCAATAAAGTTACATGTTTTAGAAATATGTTCGTTTCTATTTTCCCATCAACTTACTTCAAATCTATTGAAGGATTCGGGATATTTTTCGGGATACTTTCAAACTTGAATTTGCAGTAGTAGAGCCATGCAGTTTGCTGCACGAATGCGTCAGGTCGCCCGGTGAAATATCACGACCTACATAATATCAACGTGTGGTGGCTCATGCCGCGTTTCTTTAGCTAAAAGAGGTATCTGGAGGCCTTTATCTATATTGAAGTCCAGTAATGCAAGTGTAACATTGTCAATGGGCGGCGTCAGTTACTTATCATACGGAGACCCGTTAGCTAGTTGGTCCCATAACCAATAAAAAGAATTGATAATTTCGTGTAAAAAAATAAATTCTTGAAACACCGCACAACTCCTGGATGACGATCAGTCAATTCGAGGAAACTGCTTCTTATGATCGATAGGATGTTAGGATGGGTGATGTATAAAAATAATAACGTGACATATCCAACGGAAATTTTTATTTCACATAATCCATAGCAGTCTTATATATAAAAAATATCCTACTCGTCGCAAACATGATCTACAATATGTTTTTTTTTCTCAAACCTTCAACCTTATTTAATAATATGGACAGTCTTCACAAGTCTTCATTTGTATAATACATTGCTGAGACATGCCGAGATTATTTCAATTAAATAATATTACAGTTACATTAACCTACTTATGATATTTTGGTATCAATATGAAGTTATTTACAAAATGAATGAATAATTGTGGTATTCTTTTTTAAATTCCATTTTAAGTGTGTAATTCAGAGTCGAGAAAATTATTAATTATCAATAACGCCTCTCCTGTATTGTATTGTGGTGACTACTTTTCTACAGATACCTTTTTCTCAACAAATCAATAAAAATAAAACCTAAACCCTCATAACCGTAACTGGCAGTCAGGTAGAAACAGTATCCACTCTTCAAGACGGCCTAGATCTAATTAATAACGTTCTGAATATCCCAAGTCGCTAATCGTGATAATTAATTTACATATTAGTATATTCAAAAACACGTGGCCTGTTCACAAAATACCATAACATAGAAAAATGGATAACAATTAAAAAATTTCATATATTATTAACTATTTATATGGTCATTCCAACTAGTAATCGTAATTTATACCCAAGTTAGGGTAAGTATGAGAAGCTGTGTACACACATACGCTGGTATACACTTCACAGTCCGCAACAGAGGAACAGCACGGAACACCTTTAGAAACATCATATTTTGTGTCTAGGTTCTGCAGAGAATGGCGCAGAACCAAACATAAGAAGATTTAGGATTTCCCATCATGTTCATGTAAATACGTACTTGACTACGGTAAATTAATTATTTGGAGCGCCCAGAAATTCTTCCTATTTATAGAGAAAAATATTTTCAAATCCTATTTTACATGTAATATAATAATACTTCCAGAATATTTTGTCTTCTGTCTTTTTATGTTAAACTTAGTTGTTATCTGATAATTTCTTGCTTACTATCTGCTTAGTCAAAATATTAGACGTACGTTATTACATAATATATTACGCTAAAAGTCATTATCATACAAATACGTCTAATATTTGGAAACTGAACATCCAGTTCTTAAAATATAGGTAAATAATGTTGTTTTTGTAAATTAGCATGTATGTAGCATATAGGATATATTATTCTCACGACAAATACAATACGACAATTTGAAAACTATTTTCACTGCGATTTCTATTTTTTCTATGAAAATCATTCTGAATACTAAAATAACTGTTGGAAAGTTAAAGGACGTCCATTCCACCTAAATCATACATATATACTGGTATATTTAACAAAATAATATGTTATTTTTAAATTACAAACAAAGACATCAATTTTAATGATTTTCTTAACAACTTTACAGCAACAACATATCATGTGATTATTGAAGATTTAATAATCATTGCTTTTTAACTTGTCAGACACAGGGTCATCTGGGATACCCTGGCTAGAAATTACAATCTTAATCTGAAATTAGTAGATAAAAATAATTGATAATTTAATCTAGCAATTATACATAAATATTGTATAACATATGTACATACGCCGCCAGCGACATTTCTGCAATTAGCCATTTTACTACCTGAAAACAAAGAATGTAATAAATAAATACTCTCTCTCTCTCTCTCTCTCTCTCTCTCTGTGGGTACTATGGCGGTGTGTGTGGGTACTGTGGCGATGTGTGTGGGTACTGTGGCGGTGTTTGTGGGTACTGTGGCGGTGTGTGTGTGTACTGTGGCGGTGTGTGTGGGTACTGTGGCGGTGTGTGTGGGTACTGTGGCGGTGTGTGTGTGTACTGTGGCGGTGTGTGTGTACTGTGGCGGTGTGTGTGTACTGTGGCGGTGTGTGTGGGTACTGTGGCGGTGTGTGTGGGTACTGTGGCGGTGTGTGTGGGTACTGTGGCGGTGTGTGTGGGTACTGTGGCGGTGTGTGTGGGTACTGTGGCGGTGTGTGTGGGTACTGTGGCGGTGTGTGTGTGTACTGTGGCGGTGTGTGTGGGTACTGTGGCGGTGTGTGTGGGTACTGTGGCGGTGTGTGTGGGTACTGTGGCGGTGTGTGTGTACTGTGGCGGTGTGTGTGGGTACTGTGGCGGTGTGTGTGGGTACTGTGGCGGTGTGTGTGGGTACTGTGGCGGTGTGTGTGGGTACTGTGGCGGTGTGTGTGGGTACTGTGGCGGTGTGTGTGGGTACTGTGGCGGTGTGTGTGGGTACTGTGGCGGTGTGTGTGGGTACTGTGGCGGTGTGTGTGGGTACTGTGGCGGTGTGTGTGGGTACTGTGGCGGTGTGTGTGGGTACTGTGGCGGTGCTCACTCGGGCAGCGCGGGCAGGCGCGCGTGCGGCGGCGTGCGCCACACGGCGGAGGACGTGCGCTTGAGGCGCGCGCGCTCGATGTTGGGGAAGATGTCGCGCAGGTCGGGCGTCATGGAGCGCACGCGGAACAGCTTGTCCACGTGCAGCGCGCCCACCTGCGACTGCACCACCAGCTGCTGCTTGCGGACCTGACACAAACTTACTTTGTAGCCTCACAATCTGGATGGTGCCCCGATCCACTATGAAGTCGTTCACGACCGGTGGTGGCCATTTATAAATGCTAATCTTGCTATATGCAATTCTGAACCAGAAACCCATTGTGCTTCACCATTAAGCAGTAGCAGTAAGTAAGCACATGGGGTATTTTGTGACTTAACTAAAGCTTTTGATTGAGTGCAGCATATCAACTGGTTTCTAACTCAGGTCAGAAAATGGCACCACTATGCCATAAGACGCATAGCTTTGGATCTTCTTACTTCTTATCTCGATGATAGAATCCAGAGTGTAGATGTAAACGGAAAGCAATCACATGGATCATCTGCAGCACTGGGGGTGCCACAAGGCTCTATCTTGGGACCTTTCTGTTTCTTTTGAAATTAATGATCATGAAATAGTTTTAATTGCATACTAGCCGACCGGGCGAACTTTGTTCCGCATCAAAAGTAATAAATAAGAAAAATTTGGATATTAAAAAGTTCAATTTGAGCTATTTATCGGCACGCGTCTGGGTCGGCATTAATACGCGACGCAAGTGTCATCTCCCGCTATGTTAATACTGTAATATCTTCGTAAATATTCGTTTACATTACACGCTGTAAAGAGCCATATTGATCTATATTAAAAGCACAATCTATTTAAGACACTTAACGGGATGAAAATTAATACTGTAATGTTTAAAATCGCTTCGTAAATTATCCATTATTTTACTGAAAAAGCAATCTTTATTCCTTAGACTTTACAAAACACTTAGAATCGTCATACAAAACTACTAGCTAAAATTCGCGGAGCTTAGCTTTCATCACACTGTCTTGAATTTGAAAGCGAATCTAAGTGCCAGTTCCGGCGTCAAGGCTTCTTGAGAAGAACTCGCAAGAAACTTAAGGCCGACTCTTTTTAATTTACAGTTTAACAAATGGTAACAATTACAATCAACACAACAACACAAAAGGAGCAATTCAATTCCAAACTTTTTTATCGTTTATATAATCTGCGAAACAATAGGAAGCCCTTTGATATTATCTGCTTTTAATATAATTCTTAAATTTACCCATGGATAATTCAACCGCGTCGTTTGGAAGTTTATTGTAGAAGTGTATACATTGACCTGGGAACGAGTTAGAGATTTTATAGAGCCTAGTAGTGGGCACAGCGAGTTTGCTTTTATTTCTTAAATTTAATTTATGAATATCACAGTTTTTCTTAAATTTAGTTTTATATTTATAAATATTAATAAGATTTCCATAAATATATTTCGAATAAAATGGCATAACTCTTATCTCTTTAAATTTATTTCTTAGTTTCCCTGGGACTCATCATATAGATAGCACGAACGGCACGTTTCTGGAGCACAAAAACCGAATCTGCATCCGCGGCACTACCCCAAAGCAATAAGCCGGACGACATAATGCTGTGGAAATAGCTAAACTAAACGCGCAGTATCAACATCGGTCAGTTGACGTATTTTCCTTACAGCGTTAGCTGCCGAGGTTAGTCTACCTGACAACGTTTCTCTATATGTGGGCCCCATTCTAATTTCTAGAGTCTAATGTTATACCAAGGAAGACAACCTTATAGACCAATTCCAATCTCTCATTGTCCATCACCACACTGGTTTTTACTTGTTTAACATTTTTAGTAAAAAAATTAACATACTTGGTTTTATTACCATTTAAAAGCAAATTATTAGGACTAAACCAGTTTACTATTTTTGAAAGAGCATTGTTTGCATCGTCAATTACTGTCTGTTGTCTTTTTACCTTAAAAAGAAGGTCTATCTAAAGAACACATCATGCTACACACAATCAAAAGCCTTAGACAAGTCACAAAATATTCCATAGGCATCCCGTGTGGCAACCTAGGCTACAAATATACATTCTAATAATCTTACCCCAGCATCACATGTTGACCGTCCGCGCTTAAAACCGAATTGCTTATTGTGCAGCAGATTATTATCATTAAAGTATTTTAATAGCTGTGCGAGGATTAGCTTTTTATTATTCTCAAGAAGTCCTGTCGCCGGAAATGGCATTTAGATTCGCTTTCAAATTCAATACAGCGCGATGAAAGGGAATCTAAGCTCCGCGAACTTTAGATAGATATATGTAACTACTTTAGTTATATGACGATTATAAGTGCTTCAACAAGTCCAATGACTAAAGATATTTTGGATTTGATATTGTGTTTGTGCAAATGCTAAAAATTTCCTAAACTATATTTACCTTGGATGTACTCCATTCTGGAATAGGCCTTTCTACAGGTTCTTCATCTTCATCACTGTTGAGATATTGGAATCCATCAGCCATATATGTGGGTTCTATCACTGTTCCTTGCCACCCCGCTTTGCCCGGAGTTTTTAATGGTGTGTAACCTACACAATACGTTTTAATATCACAATTTTATATTCTAATTAGACTGAACAATAAACTTTATTAGCACTACCCGTCCGCAGTAAGCTGAGACCGGGGGCGTTGCTGTCACAGATGCATTCTTGTAAAGTGAACTAAAAATATCATAACAAGTTTTCACCAGCAGCTTCGAGTGTGCTATTTGTTTAATATAGGGATTATTGTACTTGGAAAACCACCGAATTATAGTTACAATATAGATTTATTAAGCTATTACGAGCGTGAGCACCGAGTCCTAAATATTTTAAAGCTAAATATTATTATTATTTTTTTCGTACTAAGATGACTCAGCTAAGATGTTAAACAAACGACGCTGCCTACAGTGCAACAGGGGGCTTGAGGGGAATTTACTGGAGTAGTAGGCGGAACTTTGCATTCCAGGCGAGTCTCAATTTATCGCGCGCGAGTAGTAGTACACCTAGATATCTTCATGTTCGGTAGAATTAGTGGACATAAGTTACGATGTAATATCATTTTTAAAAAATGTACCAAGAGACAGGCGAAACTTCTTCTTAAATTATTTCAAGATTAGTTATTGTTTGATGCTTTATGGGTTCAATATAATTTTACGAATTTACTCACTTTTATCTTCCATTCTTTGTTTTTTCTGTTTCTCAATGTACTCCTTTTGTCTTTTCTCTATCTCCTTCTCCATTAGCGCGGCTTCTTTCTTAATACTGTAATAATTGTTTATCACCATTATTAACCTCGCGTTCCTTTCACTCTCATTTAATACGGAACCTGCGTTCTTTACTTACGCGGCGGCTTCTTCTTGTTGTTTTTTTCTGGCTTCATCTGCTTTCTTCTGTTCCTCTGCGAGCCTCTTCTGTCTCGCTTGTTCCTCGGCACGGCGACGTTCCTCCGTCTCGGCCACTTTGCGAGCCAACTCTTGCTTTTTCTGTAAAATATGAACTCAGATTAATATTAGACAATGCTAGTAAATATATAAGCTACAGATGTTTGCTCAGTAACACAGTCTCCCGCTGCCGCTCTATCTTGCCCAGGTCGGCGTGCGCCTGCTTCTCCTCCGCAGCGCCTATAGAGATGGCCCGTGATCAGTACGCACCCTCTCTGCCTCCCGCTGCCGCTCCATCTTGCCCAGGTCGGCGTGCGCCTGCTTCTCCTCCGCAGCGCCTATAGAGATGGCCCGTGATCAGTACGCACCCTCTCTGCCTCCCGCTGCCGCTCCATCTTGCCCAGGTCGGCGTGCGCCTGCTTCTCCTCCGCAGCGCCTATAGATATGGCCCGTAAACAGTACGCACCCTCTCGGCCTCCCGCTGCCGCTCCATCTTGCCCAGGTCGGCGTGCGCCTGCTTCTCCTCCGCAGCGCCTATAGATATGGCCCGTGAACAGTACGCACCCTCTCGGCCTCCCGCTGCCGCTCCATCTTGCCCAGGCCGACGTGCGCCTGCTTCTCCTCCGCAGCGCCTATAGATATGGCCCGTGAACAGTACGCACCCTCTCGGCCTCCCGCTGCCGCTCCATCTTGCCCAAATCGGCGTGCGCCTGCTTCTCCTCCGCAGCGCCTGCTTCTCCTCCGCAGCGCCTATAGATATGGCCCGTGAACAGTACGCACCCTCTCGGCCTCCCGCTGCCGCTCCATCTTGCCCAGGCCGGCGTGCGCCTGCTTCTCCTCCGCAGCGCCTATAGATATGGCCCGTGAACAGTACGCACCCTCTCGGCCTCCCGCTGCCGCTCCATCTTGCCCAGGTCGGCGTGCGCCTGCTTCTCCTCCGCAGCGCCTATAGATATGGCCCGTGAACAGTACGCACCCTCTCGGCCTCCCGCTGCCGCTCCATCTTGCCCAGGTCGGCGTGCGCCTGCTTCTCCTCCGCAGCGCCTATAGATATGGCCCGTGAACAGTACGCACCCTCTCGGCCTCCCGCTGCCGCTCCATCTTGCCCAGGTCGGCGTGCGCCTGCTTCTCCTGCCGCTCCCGCACGGCGGCCTGCAGCGCGGCGCGTCTCTCTCTGTCCGCGGTCTCTCGAGCCGCTGCAGCCGCCGCCATTTTCTCTTCGCGTTTCCTGTCCACGAACACATTCACTTAATATAACAT
Organism: Euproctis similis; assembly: GCA_905147225.2. NCBI lineage: Eukaryota > Metazoa > Arthropoda > Insecta > Lepidoptera > Erebidae > Euproctis > Euproctis similis. The sequence continues at coordinate 24,469,228 of LR990106.1, forward strand.
CGACAATTAATACCGTTATTTAAAAAAGGATGTAAGAATTAGATAATCTTATCCACAAAAAGCATTACGGTTTCACAATAGGTCCTTCCGCAACTGGGACTGCTCTTTATTATAAAAGATACATTTGATGCATGGGAGAACTTGCAGGATGCAATTGGTGTATTTTGTGATTTCTCCAAAGCTTTTTACTGCGTCGAACATAACACATTTTTAAGTAGGGCTAAGTGATTATGGTATTAAGAATGCAGATGAATAGACCTAGACTGGTTAAATCCTCCTAATATAATACGTTACAGTTTGTTGACAGCCTACTTAAAAATTTGTTATGTTCGAGTGAGATCATCTGGATCATCAGTTGGACTAGGGGAGTTTATCAGGGTTTAATTCTCTGCCCCTTATTGTTTATTATTCATATTAATAATTTGCAAAAACGTTTACAAAATTTCTATATATTAAAATATATAGAAATTTTGTAACATTTTACCAAATTTTCTGTGGAACTATTCAGAAGTTGAAGTCGCCAAATTGTATTACTTATTGAAATCTAACAATTAACCCAAACCAAGCTAGACAAATTGGCTGAATGTCTTAAAAAATGTTTGGTATATACCTCTTATGTAGTTCTCTTTTGGCTTCGAGCATGGCCTCCTTCTTTTTTCTAGCGTCCTCTTTCTGCTTTTTAGCTTCAGCCTCCTCGCGCAGCCTATTGATGACGCTCAACTTGGACGCGGACGCAGTCTGTTTCGCGGTCGGTATGTTTGTGTAGGGCTTTGTTGCCGAGCTCGATATCTATAGATGATATAAATTATGTCAATAGGTTTTCAGTTGTTTGGCTCAAATAAAGATTCTTATTTTGAATGGAATAGGGGCCAAATGGGTCCCGTGATTATAAGCATCTAACGCAGCCCATGGACAGCTGCAAAACAGATAATGTTACAGTTGCGTTACCGGTCTTTAAGGGAGTGAAAAAGCGAGGGTGAGGGAAGGGGTGGGCCGCCTGATATCTCTCTCACAGAACGAACTACTTTACGTCAACATGCTAAGAGGTGGTGATAGTTCACCGGCTGCATCAGTTAGTTCTACGTCCTAATATTTAGCAAAAACTACAAAAATATATCACCTGTTTTCCATTGAATATCATGTTGTTCATTTTGTTGAGTGTATCTACAGATAACACATTCTTTACTATCTTGTCCGGTGGTGTCTGTTTGTCTGTGGGATCCTCGTCATTCTGAAATCGACAAGAATCATCATCATTAGTCTCCTGCCCATATCCCGCTCTTAGTGCGGTCAGGACATGTTATAATTTTCCATTCTATTTTGACGTCTCCACTCTTACTCCCTTAATATTCATATCTACTTTTAGACAGTCCATCCATTTATCGGGCTTCCTCTACCGATGTATTTTCATCCATAGTCATTGTCATAATTCTCCTTGTAAAATGACTTTCTTCCCTTCTTATAACGTGTCCATGTCACGCCCATGTATCCCTTTTATTTTTTACCGTAATTAGTGCCACCTTCATGCTTTCTCTTATATATGTTATGGATGCCATGTCAGCCGCTAAGTCTTTCAGCAATCCTTGCCGCCGAGCCGCCACCCCTCTAACCAGCCAACCAACCACCTTATAAAGCCAGCCATATAAAGCCTCCTTGTCATTAGCCAGAGACAAAGAGGGATATCAAAGCCAGTCATAGCCATTCTTTTGTTTTATTAGCAATAAAATAGTAAGTAAAACATTCTGCTGCGTTTTTAATTATTTTAATAATAAATCGTAAATAAATTTTCCAACTGTGAATTTCTGTGAAATCACAAATCCATCTTAATATTGCTATTTCCGTTGCACATATTTTCCTTTTGTACACTTCTTTCATTGCCTAATTTATTTATTTACATCCTTAAACTATCATTACAGGTAACACACCTAAAGCGATAGAGTGGCCTTCTTAACTAATATTATAAGAACTATTCTCAAAGTAAATTACAAATAAAAAGAAATATTAATATTACATCTATAAGAACAGACATACATATATAAATAATACAATTACAATACAACTTAATTTGCTTGTGCCTAGTTATACTTAGGTTGCTATGTGTAATGTAAACTTCGCGCTTCACTAGAGGGATAATGATCCGTCTAGTATGAGTACATCTACTCTTGTGTGTACTTTATTGATTACACGAATAGCACAGGTAAGCAGTGTCTTAGGCTAGTAAGTTGATGCTAGTCGATGGAATTTTTAGTAGTGGTGGGAGCCAATGTTTTCAGGTATACTGGTTCAGCACACAAAGGCTCAAGCCCTATAGTATTCCTGGATTGTGGTGTTCTCTCCTAAGCAAATTTATATAATTATATATAATTTATTTTATTTTATTTTTTATTTTACAAATGCCGCGTACTTTTATTTTGTACTCGCTATTTTATATATGGCAAAAATTTTGGCACAAAGACAAGTGTTCCCAGTTACATTAATATATGAACAAGTCAGATACGTACATACCTTCTTAGCCATAGCTCTTGTTTTCGTCCTTGTCGTTCTGGTGGCCATTTCTTCAAACTGCTGTACTTTCTCCTTAACGGCAGATCTAGAATATTACAAGATTTTTATTATTGATTATTACATTTAATACTCTACTCTAACACCCGACTCAAGACTCTGTGGTTATGGTTTATATCACAAAAGTAAAAGCGGATGGATATAGGAGCCGAGTACGACCACGATACACTTTCCATTTCTAAATATAATAAGTCTTTGAGAGGTTTAAAAATCAATGAACGTGGTTATAACCAGAGATATGAAAATAAAAGAAGCAAGAGAGGCGTGAAAGAATCACGCCTCATGGCGCTCTGTTCTCTCCGCCTATTCCGCAAGAGACTCGGCATGAAGTTATGCATGTTAAGTTCTACTGGAAGCTTTCTGAAATATGCATAAAAAACCTAATGACTAAGATATGGTAACTCGTAATCAGACTTACGTAGGCTGAGGTTTAGGTGGAATTTCTTTAGGTGGTGTAAAAAATTCCGCAGAATCATTATCATCTGTCAGTAAAGAACTGTCCACAATTAAATTATCTTCTTGTTGTGGTTCTGAAATGAGTACAGAATAATTTTATATGCAATTAAGGTTAACCTAAAGTTGATTTGATTATGTTAAAATATTACCTCTATCCAAGACAACAGTTGCATCCATTAATTTGTTGGGTTTGTCCAATACAAATGTCCCTCTTGCATTTGTATCTATTACTATTGTCTCATTTACTTGGTTCTGAAAAATACATGTTCACATATAAATATATAACAATGGTGCGTAACTTTGTAGGAAGAGTGATGGTAATTGGAATTAAAATCAAAAGTAAATTTATGTGCCATTAATGTGCTGAATCTCATTACATGAGTACACTAGTGGCTTCATCATACATAATAGTACACAATTTAATCAGTATGCTACAACAATTACAATACATAATATCATCCATAAATTACAGTGGTGTGGATTTGAACCTTGATCCTCGAAAACAGTGCATGTATAAACTAAACTACTAGCAAATGCGAGAAATTGTTTATATTAAATGAAACTCACAACAGCCTTAGGTGTTTCAGGTTTATGATTGTATACACTATTTGGTACAACAACAGTTTTATCCATACTATTATTTGTATCAATGACCTTAGTTTTATTAACTTCTATAATCTTTGTTTTGTCCATTTCATTAAGTTTGGTATTATCAGTTTCCACAGTTACAGTCTTGTCCATTTCAATAACCCTCGTTTTATCCATTGCACTGGCAATGTCGACACTGGACTCTAGGGTCTTTGATACAATGTCGAGTTTGGATTTATTAGTGCTCTTGGTTTCTTTAGTGCTTTGTAATATCGGTGATGAAATATTATCTGTTTGCGATGATCCTAATTCATTCAGTTTCGGTTCAATTTTATCACTGAAACAAAAGATTTGTATGACTTATAATAAATTATGAAATCTTACTTAGGCTTCATGCAGAGCTCTATTTATATAAACTATATACTAATGGGCATTCCTGTATAAGACATCTGAAATAAATATAATTAATGAACACTTACGCAGCTTTCTGTCCTCTTCTTGTCCTTTTAGGTCTAGGCTTTTCAGATGGTGAGGCTGTGATATAAAATTACAATTAACAAAAGTGATTTGAAATTTGTTTAATTATGGCTTCTAAGTGCATACTACAAAAAAATTAAATTACAAAATATTTTGCTCTTTAATCATCTAAATGTGTTTCATACAATTATTATAACAATGAATGATTTGATTCTCAATTCACTTCATCTCATGTTCATTAACAATTGCCAGTATAGGTTCTGATTTGAATATTATCTAATATTCAAATCAATCTGATAAGGCAGGCTTTGTCTTGCTAACTGCTATTTCAGACTTATCTCTATTGAAGAATTAATTCGTTTTACCTCAATATTATTATTTGTTAGTGTTGAATACTTACCAAAACCATTTTCCATTGGTGTAGATGTGTTTTCTTTATGTGCTTCAGGATTTGTTCCTTCTGATATTTTCTATAAAAAACCAAGTTTGGATGAGTTTAATTAAATTGTTTAAGGCTAAAAAAATAACTCATTTGTTTTAAATGAGCATAGTTAAATTTTCAATAAATACCTTTTTCGCTCTTGTCCTTTTTGGTCTAGTTTCAGGTGGAGGCAATGTGGGTTCTTCACTGTCAGACTGTTTAGTTGTTCGGGCACTGGCACGAGTTGAACGGGCCGAAACTGAGGAGAAAAAAATATTTATGATCAATATTGAAACACACTCTACTCACTTATCCACTATGTGTAGATACAGTAACACAGCATTACCAGGGGCAGGTGCTGTTTCTGTCTGTTTACGTGTTCTGGTAGTCCGTCTCTTGCTAGATGTTTCTTCATTATTGGTAACATCAGCTGATTTCTCTACTGCAAGCTTTGTACGTGGCTCTGAAAAATAAAGTAAATTAATTATTTCATTATTAATTAATTATTTTTTCACCAGTGTGTAACTGGTGACATATATGAATGTGGATTAACTATGTTCCTTTTTTGTCAGAATTTTTTTAGTCCATTTTGATAGTTCTATATTAACTTACTAGGTACAGGAGCTATGGGTGGTGGCATAGCAATATCGTCATTATTAACTTCTTGCTTAATGTTGACTGGCAATGATTCCATTTCCATTAGGTCAGTTTCTGGTGGCATTGATACCTTTTCTTGTTTTACTGTAAAAGTGGTACAAAACAATTTATAATATTATATAGACACTATATTTATAAAAAAATATTTATAAAAAAGCAGTTTTTATAATTTTATTTATTTCCCGACGTTTCGAACTCTTTACAGAGATCATTTTCACGAGTGATGAACAAAAAGATGGTATTTGTTCAAAAGCTATTTTCATTGAACAAATACCATCTTTTTGTTCATCACTTGTGAAAATGATCTCAAAAGCTATTGTCATTGAAACTGTTACTATTGTTGAAAAAAAAAACTAAATATTAAGGTGTGTTATAAATTAGGGGTGGACTACGCTTCACATTTAGGGTGATGTAAAATAAATGCTTGCTGCCCTTACCCGATATGCCTACAAAATTTCATGAAAATTAACCAAGCCATTCTCTCTTTGTTCAATAAACATACTGTGACAGTAGAGTTTTATATATTAGGTTTGGCTACATTCATAATAAAATAGAGACACAACTTACTTTTTATATTAATTAAGGGATCATTTTCTTTATTATCATCCTTATCATGTGATAGGGGCGTCACTACTTTGTCTGAGTCTTCTCTGCGTAATTTTTGTGATAAGTTAACGTTAACCTGTCAAAAAAAATTGTTACCATTTAATTATTTATAATATTTATGTACCAAAAATTGTCTAGTACATTTTCAACTTTTATTTGTACTTTCTAGATCATAAATTATTATTTATGATCTAGAAAGTACAAATAAAAGTTGAAAATATTAATTTATCTTTGTAACAATTACATACAGTGATTTATTAATCACTGTATGTAATTGTTACAAAGATAAATTAATATTTGGTTAACATGGAACACGGTTTTTTAATTTTTTGAAAAGGCATTAATGAATGAGATGATTAAGAATAAAGTAAAAGCGAAACCTGTTTCTTAATAATATCTTGTGCTTTAACTGATGCATTTCGCTTCTGTCTCTTGTCCTGTTCAGGACTGAATATACCGTCCACTTCATTTTTAGTGCGTTTCTTTGATAGCCCTTGTGATTTGTCATTACTACTATCATTGGAACTAATGCTTGTAATATCTCTAGAAGTTTCATTGTTCGTATTCTTATTAACTGGCTCTGTGTTCAATGTTTTCGTTCTTTCATCTAAAAATTACATTAAAAAAAAATTATGACTAGTAGTTAGGTAAATATGAATTGTTACCCTTTTGCAATACAATGTGCTGTTTACAAAAAAGTTATTATAATTAGAAACATGCCACAGGAAGAGCTGTAAACAAAAACTGATATAAAATAATGATAAACCTGTCCACCTGTAGTAAACAAAAGTAAAACAAAATATAACACATAAATTGTATCACATCCACTCAGTTCCTTCTACATGGTATGAGTTTTGGTATAAAGTTATTTCTGTAGTTTTTAATTAATAATTAAACCTCATATAGTAACCAAAATCAACCCACTCACTGGACTTGAGAAACATACATTTATGGAAAAAAAGAAAGCATAGGATGCATTTCTACAAGTGGCTAGATTCAGAATGTCAGGATAATTGAAAAGAACCTGATAGTTTTTAAGCGTTAAGTAATATTACAACATATGACACATACAAAAATGCTTAGACAATAACCAGAAACTACTGAAACATAAGAAATTATGTCATGTTTAGTTGCAAGACTATACGTTTTAACTATGTTAGTATTTAAAATGTTATTGTTGCTTAATTTTAATCAACGAACGCCTCGTTTAAAGAATATATCAAGAACTAAAACCAATGAAATTGAAATCCTATATATGATAAATGTTGTGAAGACGGATGTGATGATAGCATTGAAAAGGCCACCAGAAAATATTATTTAAATTTAGTTGAAGTCTGTGAATTCATAACGAATCTAATAGTCAAACTACAGAAATGAACATGCTCGTTAAGCTCACCTTCGTCTTCATTGATACTTTGAAGGACTGTCATATGATTTTTATTTTTTTGTGCCTTCTCCCGCGCCTTATGATTCTCTTCGAATTTCTCTATACTATCGAATGCGGCCTGTAAATCACAATATATAAAACTTCATAAAACACAAAGAGCACTTCACCGCACTTTCACACAAACTCAGAATATTACACATCGCGGTCACCATGACAAACATTATGTTACCTTGAGCTCATCATTGAAGGTTTTTAAATATGCTTTTGATATTTCACTGGTCTTAGGTATTACTATTTCATTAAAGTATGACATGGTTTCATTAAAAAACAACACTTTTATGAAAGTTTTGTAACTTTGACAAGCGCCATGAAACAAACGATCGAAAGCCGTTTGAAATTAAATAATGGCGGTTGTGCCAACATTCAAATAATGTAAAACAATCATTTGATTGGACATTCTATTTTTTCTTATGTCCGATTTAGACAGGCAAAAGCTTATAAGCCATGGTGTCTTTTTTGATATATTTTATACTTAAAGTTTTAAAAATATTCTATTGATTTTGGCATCAAATCTTTAGTCTTATTCTCAAAATTAGTAGATTAGTAGTCATAGAAGAGTAACTCATCTAGTCTAAAACTAAACAATAATTAGAGCATATCCCTGTATAGACTTGAAATGGGGTAGCAAGGAACGGGCATTGGCATTATAGGGAAAATATCTAGGGCTGGCGCAAATTATTTAGTTCTAATGATGAAATACTTCTCATCATTTTCCTGCCCTTGTCCCACTCTAAGTGGGGTCGGCACAACATGTCATTCTTTTCCATTCTCTCCTGTCACTCGTCGTATTCACACTTACTCCCTTCATATTCATATCAACTTTAACACAGTCCATCCATCTCTTTTTCGGCCTTCCTCTGCTAATGTGTCCATCCACAGTCATTCTCATCGTTCTCCTTGTGACATGGCTTTCGTCCCTTCTCATAATGTGGCCATACCACGCCAATCTACCACTTCTAATTTTTTCCGTTATTGGTGCTACTTTCATGCTTCCTCTTATATACTCATTTCTTATTCTATCCCTTTTTGTCACACCACACATCCATCTTAACATTCGCATTTCTGTTGCATGTACTCTCTTTTCATCCACTTCTTTCAAAGGCCAACATTCAGATCCATACAATACGACAGGCCTGACAATCGATTTGTATATTTTCCCCTTTAATTTAAGGGGCATCCGTGGGTCGCATCCTGTTCCTGAAACCTGTCGCCATTTCATCCATCCCGCATTCATTCTGTTATTCACATCCCGGTCAATATTGCCATCGCATTGAAGAAGCGAACCAAGGTATTTGAAGTTTGACGTAACTTTGAGGCTTTTTCCGTCCAAAGATATTGAGGAAAAGCCAGAGGAGCCACCAAAGTCACAGAAAAGGTGCTCAGTTTTATCGCGGCTGATCTTAAAACCGACTCTCTCTAGCTTATTCTGCCATCTTTTCAGCCTACTTTCTACCTCGGCCGCTTCCTCTCCTACCAGAACAATGTCGTCAGCAAAGAGCATGCACCAGGGTGCGTCCTCCTGAATGTCCGATGTAAGAGCATCGATTATCAGGAGGAACAAATAAGGGCTTAAAGCCGATCCCTGGTGTAAGCCCACATCCACACTGAACTGGTCGGTGACGCCGGCTACGGACCGGACACTAGTATACGCTCCTGCATACATCGCTTGCACCAGCCTAACATACTTGTCGGGCACTCTTTTTTCTTTTAAAGCCCACCACAGAACTTTACGAGGAACTCTGTCATATGCCTTTTCTAGGTCAATAAAAACCATATGCAAGTTCTTGTGTGCATGTCGGTATTTTTCGGACAGTTGCCGAAGAGCGAAAATTGCATCTGTTGTTCCTCGTCCCGGCATAAATCCGAACTGGTTCTGGGTGATCTCACTTTCCTCTCTTATTCTTCTCGCTATCACTTTCTCCCATATCTTCATACTATGTGACATGAGCTTTATTCCTCTATAGTTGTTACATTCTTGGACATCACCCTTGTTTTTATAAATGGGCACCAGCGCACTGTTGCGCCACTCATCTGGGATCGTCTCTTCATGAAACAGCATATTGAAGAACAAAGTCAGCCACTTACATCCATCATCTTCCAAAATCTTCCATGCTTCTGCAGGTATACTGTCTGGTCCAGTTGCTCTATTGCTTTTCATACTTCGTACTGACATTTGCACTTCTTTCACGGTAATTTCATTCACTATATCTACATTTGTATAGTTTTCTTCTAATATACCACTCCAAGCATTCTCTTCATTCATTAACTTACTAAAATATTCTTTCCATCGCTTTTTTATTTCTTCATTATCCATAAGCACTCTTCCATTATCATCTTTTATACATTTTACATGCATAATATCTCTCTCATTCATCTCTCTTTGCTTAGCTAGTCGATATAGATTTTTTTCGCCTTGGGGACTTTCAAGACTTTTATATATCTTATCATGTACTTTGCCCCTTGCCATAGCTACCTTTTTCTTGGCAATTTTCTTAAGCGTACAGTACTGCTTCCTTTTACTCTCTTTCATGATCACCTCATCCTCATTCACACTCTTCCATTCTTTAAAAGCAAACTTTTTATCTTTCAACACCTTTTGTAGTTCTTCGTTCCACCACCAGGTTTCTCTCTTAATTGTTCCTTTCCCTTTAGTCATACCTAAAACATCTTCTGCAATTTTTCTCACTCCTGATGCCACTTCATTCCAACATTCATTCACTTTCATTCCTACCATACGGTCATTCATTTCTAACATTTTATCAACCACTTTTTCTCGAAAACCTTTCGCACAATCTTCTTTTTCTAGCATATCCCACTTAATTTTTGGCGGGGGTTTGGGTTTATTATTGGTTAATTTTATCACTAGTTTCATTTCCATTAGCAGTAACCGGTGTTGTGTTACTACTGCTTCTCCAGGTATCACTTTGCAATTAACGACTGTCTTGATATGGTTTCTTCTTGTTAAAATGTAATCTATTTGTGTATTAAAATTTCTGCTATTGTATGTAATTAGGTGTTGATTCCGTTTTTGAAAAAAAGTGTTTGCGATTGCCAAATCGAAAGCGGAAGCAGTTCGCAATAATGCTTCGCCTTCCCGGTTTCGAGTCCCAAAGCCCCAGCCACCATGTACTCTTTCAAATCCTTCATTCATCCGTCCTACATGCCCATTAAAGTCTCCTCCAATGAGCAACTTCTCATTTTGGGGTATACCCATCACTACATCATCAAATTTTTCCCAGAACTTCTCTTTCATTACCTCGTTGCATCCTATATACTATCCTAATGATGAAATACTTCTATTATAGTAATATTTTTGGAATGGAAAATCCGATTTCAATAATTTTAAAAGAAGCTATCATATATTGAAATAGTTATACAGCGAATTTATTTCTTGAAGTGGAACTTATAAGGCCTCTTGCAAAAGTGATTAACGAGTTTAACTCGCCCTCATGGGTTTGATAGGTAATATATAATACTAGAACATAAACTGGTTTATATAAACCAATGAAGAAAAATAGTTATGCGTGTTTTTTTACCGTAAATTGACATCTAGTAGCGGGTAGTGGTACTTTACTACTCATGATTGATATTACGCAAACGATAAACTTTTATTTTGCAATATATTTACCCGAATATACGTATCTATTTATATACATACAGTATGTAAGTTATGTATGTATGTTCGATTGAAACTCTGAAAACAATTTTGAAGAAGATATCTTTAACCGATTTAGCTGAAATTTTGTATACGCGCTAAGTTTGGATATCGTATGTTATATCACTATAAATTAAATATGACAGATCGTCCAAGATGACGGAGTAGATATTTTAAATGAATCTACAATATGGATATGAAATGAAAAGGCTGATTGAGATTATCTCGAAAAATACTGTCGTATCATTGTAAATCCAATATGGCGGAATAGATATGTTTAATGCATTGATGCGATATGGGTATCAAATAAAAGGGCTTGTTGAAAGTAAATCAAAAAATAATGTGACATATCATTCTAAATCCAATATGGCATGATCATCCAAAAATGTGTTCTAGTTATTCTATCAGATTCTTCCTAGACCCAGAAAAATATTTATCTTACTCATGTGGGGATCGAACCCGCCAATCTCGATCCCATAGTCAGTAGTTTTACCAATGCACCACCACGCCCGTCGTTATGGAAGTAGAGAAGATGTGCTTTTTTATATTTAGTATATTATAAATGTATGTATGTTAAAAAGTTTTACTTCTTTAGCGTACTCCAACCGTTACTCTATTCCAAAATATTTTCATCTAATTTTTAACTTTCTCGATGGCCCAGTGGTCGAGCACACGGCTTCTGATCCAGAAGTCCGGGTTCGATTCCTGACACTGGCTCACACTAATGACATTTCGAAATAGTTTTCGGAAGTTATGTGTGATAAATATCGATGACAGAAAAACTTTATGCCCGGTATGGCAATAGGTTCGCCACCTATTCCATTTGGGACGTAAACATAAAGGCGAGACGAGGCTTAACAGCCGCTGCCTACACCTTCGGGCAACAAGAGGCGTGAAGTTATGTTATGTTATGTTTTTATAAAATTAAAAGTTAACATTTTGACTTACTGCGTGCAGTAAGTTAAAATCAAAAAGAGAAGTTAAAGTAAGAGCATCTAGTAATAAACGGATTAAATGAGAAATCGTTACAGGTTTATGAAAATCTCGACTCAATATTACAAACAGTCACTCTAATTTTATTTATATGTATTAGGGTGCTTTTTTTTTTGGAACTATTTTTTTTTTTTCGGCCCCATAGTGAAATTTTGTTGGAAGTACCATAAAAAAAATTCCCTGAAAGTTTGAGCCCTTAATATTAATATTAAGTACTAGACCAAGGCGTGTAAAGATTTCCCATTTAAAATACACGTAAATCTTGATTTTTTTTCTTTTAAATTTTATAACTCAGAGGCATTTAATGGGATTATCTCGCCCATGAATAGGTCTTTCTCAGAATTGAACGCTCTACAAAAGTCTCCATTACAGTTAAGTCATAACTTTCACCTACGGGGTAGTACGGGCCCCTAAACCTAATTTTTCCATAAAATTTGCGTTTTTTTGGATTTATCTCGTATAAAACACTAGCTACAGAAAAAGTGTAAATGACAAACTTGTAGGAAATTTAATTTCCTACAAAAAAGTCTTTGGCACCAAATCGTGAATATTGATACTTTTTGAGATACAGACATTTTGAGTAGAAGTGGTATAAAATTCTCAAGTTACCACCACATACACATACGTACATACCACTTCTACTCAAAATGTCTGTCTGTCAAAATCTCAAAAAGTATCAATATTCACGATTTGGTGCCAAAGACTTTTTTGTAGGAAATAAAATTTCCTACAAGTTTGTCATTTACACTTTTTCTGTAGCTAGTGTTTTATACGAGATAAATCCAAAAAAACGCAAATTTTATGGAAAAATTAGGTTTAGGGGCCCGTACTACCCCGTAGGTGAAAGTTATGACTTAACTGTAATGGAGACTTTTGTAGAGCGTTCAATTCTGAGAAAGACCTATTCATGGGCGAGATAATCCCATTAAATGCCTCTGAGTTATAAAATTTAAAAGAAAAAAAATCAAGATTTACGTGTATTTTATATGGGAAATCTTTACACGCCTTGGTCTAGTACTTAATATTAATATTAAGGGCTCAAACTTTCAGGGAATTTTTTTTATGGTACTTCCAACAAAATTTCACTATGGGGCCGAAAAAAAAAAAATAGTTCCAAAAAAAAAAGCACCCTAATATGTATAGATAGGAGTTGGACAAGAGTAGAAAGGTTTCATATTCCAATGATGGAAAAGAAAATGAAAGTAACAATGGAAATATTTATTATCTACGAGGTCGTTAGCGAAGTTTATAAACTAGCTTGATAAATAAAACTCAAAATGAAATAAGTAAGCAGGTAGTATAGGTAAGTATTTAAAAACTATTTTATAATTTTATTCTCTGTGGTTTGTAAAATCAGTTGCCAACAAAACAGAAGAATCAGAGAGCGGGATGATTTTACCGATCATTAAAAGTTTTATTTATCAAACAAGTGCCGGGATGGCGTCGCGGTGTCGGTGTCTATCGAACCAACCCCACCCCATCCGAGGAACATCGCCAAACTTATTTGGGGGCACTTATGGATCTAACATTATGGAAGCGACTAAAAAACTTCAATTTTCCTTACAACAAACACTAGAGAAAAACACTAGAGCAACGTTTGATAACCTATTGGGGAGGATGAACTACCTAAATCAGAAGCACTACTCTGTCACTACACTACTACTTCAGCACTATTTAAATCTGCTAATAATATAATTGATTGTGGATCTGTAAGGCTAGGGAATCGATCAAACTAGAAATACTATTGAGTGTAGACAAAGACGAGAAACAGGATTAAGTTATAATATACGTCTCCCGGATTAATATAAAACCGTTGAATGAAGCAATATGCCACATCTAGAAACGCTCTATAATGTTTTCGCGTTGTAAGCAAAAACTGAACGCATACGTTACATTACTTATGGCTCGCACAAAATGCTAAGGCGCTACAGAGTAATGTTATTGGGAAAAAATATGGCGAATACATGTAAGAAAAAAATAAAATGATTTGATTAAATATGGATGTTATAACATAACAACTTCACGCCTTTTTCTACCCGAAGCTGTAGGCAGCGGCTGTTAAGCCTCGTCTTGCCATTATGTTTACCTCCCAAATGGAATAGGTGAACCTATTGCCATACCGGGCAATAAGTTGTCAGTTTTCGATATTTATCACACATAACTTCCGAAAACAATTGCGAAAAGTCATTCGTGTGTGCCAGGATTTGAACCCACTATTCCCTGAATCAGAAGCGGCGTGCTCGCCACCGAGACTGTTGTAAAAGTAAAATAATATATTTATCTATAAGAATGCTTTCCCGTTGCATATTATACAAATATAATGAATGGAAATTAAATCGACACGTTTTTAGCTTTATTTAAGTGCCTTGATTAGCTTAACGTTTCGGCCAGGTAGCACTGGCCGTGGTCACAAGCAACCTGGCTGAAATGTCAAGCTACCTAAGGTAAATAGTGTTTACATATGCGTGTCGCGTTAATTGCCGTTCATTATATTTGAGTTTATAATTATTTATTGCAACTCCACAACTACGCAACTCCTTCTCTTCTACTCTCCCCATCCGAATTCAGACCCCTTTCTTATCCAATTTTTAAAGGCCGGCATCACAACTGTAACAATATCAAGTGTTCACGGGTAGCGTTATTGCTTATCTTCAGGTGACACGCTTGCTCGTTTTCCCGCCTATCCCATAAAAAAATGTTATAAGTCAGAGGCCGGACGTATGTCATGCACTAGCTAGTTAAACATACGACAGTATTGATGTAATTCCTTCAAGCCATCTGATTTTGTTACTGAATGACGCTATTCAGGTTCTTGAAGAGAGACAAACTAATCATATTTTTTGAAAATTCAGTAAATAGTTTCTGAGTTGATTTACTAAATATTACCCGATTGCATTTTTTTTATTCATAAGATCACGAAATTTAAAAATACAAGCGTTAGTGTTTCTAAACTTGGGGCATAAGATAATCAATCTTGTCAAATTAATTGCTTTCAATTGAAAAAAAAAATGGCGGACAAGCCGTTCCAAAGACAAAAGAAACGTAAAGATTGCCATCATTAACAAGAAAAACGTACGACCCGAGGTATTTCGAACGCAAATTAATGCGGACCCCTTTAAGTTGATTTTGGGTTAAAAATGGATGTAGGATATATTTTTTTAAAAAGCTCAACGGCAACGGATACCTGCCGGTGCTAAGTGTGCACCGTATTGTCTTATTGGGTTTACAGATAGGGATGCGAATGCCGATATTTTTGTATCGATGAGTTTAAAGATTTTTTTAAATTTACCATTGACGATTCATTATGATCAAGAATTTCTATTACTTCTATGACATTTACACTTTTTTATCCCGATATTTCGAATGTTTCACAACTACTATGTGATCATTATAGAGTGAGAATACGCATTCAAGTGGCAGCAAAATATTAGGTGTCTGCGTGGCTAACGTATTGCTATAAATTACCACCACCAATCCCAACAATACAAAAAAGGGTAAGTCTCAAAATACACTTACATGTAAAGCAATTATTTATTAAAATTGTATTAAAATAAGGTATATACTATTTTTTTTGGTAATTTTAGTCAAGTTTCACTTTTTGTATTCTAAACTATAAACTGCACTTTACGCATCACAAGTATCCAAGGAAAGCGCTGAATATTAATAAGCGTCGACCAATTTGAAAATGTTTTTTTAATATGCATAACCGTTAATATCTGCCAGTGTAAGAAACCTTTCCTCATTTTCATCGAATAGCATTGGGTCGTTTGCTCAAGTCCTTTTGTTCAGTCAAAATGTATGTTTCGAAAAATTATAGATTTGTGCCCGGATTAACAGTTTAAATCTTCAGCATAATTTAAGGAATAGTCTTCGTCTTAAGCTGTTCAGTTATAGAGACAGTGAATAAATTTAATGGTATATTATATTTAGCAAACGAAGGGCCTATGAAGATTTGACTCGGCAATTGATCCTTAGAGAATATTTCCGAACAGTTTGTAACTTTCATAACTATGGCAGCTTGGGAACGAATATTAATATTCATATAGTTTTCCTTGTGAACTAGTTTAGGGAATATAGTATTAGAACTAATTCAGCTGTAGATCTGTTAAAGTCATAGGATACGTCTTGAAAATATAAAACTGCAAAAGTGGTCATATAATAAAAAAAAAATGCGTTGAGTCCCGCCGCGCGTTGGAAGTGTAATGTTAACTTCGTGTTGTAGAAAGGAAAATAAAAAGAAGGTTAGAAATTGATTCAGAAATAGAGAAAAATAATCATTGCATGAATAGGCCGGCTCGCCAGGTAAAACACCACGACCTCTCAGAAGATCGACGTAAACTGGCTCATGCCGCGTTTCGTTCGGTGAGAGAGGTACCCGGAGGCCCACCCTCCTTCCCCATCCTTTCATATCCTACTCCCTTAGGTTTGCCTTTTATCCCATAAAAAAATACCATAGGGTACCTAAAATTAACTATAGTAAGATACCAAAAAAAACCGAGAAATCATTGATGTGAGCCCGGAATCGATCCCAGGACTCCAGAATCGGAGAGCTCGACTACTTAACTGGACCACCGAGACTAATAATACTTATTACTAATATATTATAGGTACTATTTAAAATGGGACTGATTATAAGAAATGGCAACTAAGTTCCTATCTAATATTTTATTTAAATTTGTGTATAAGAATGCATCATACTGATGAAAATTATTTGAACCGAGGATCATTAACAGATTATTATATAAAAGTTATTTTATAAGGTTACTTAACCATCACTATAAATGTGTATCATGTCTTGATTGAAGTTTATTATATTATAATGTTTTATTCGACTCGGCCATAGAGGTCACTATTCGTCAATTTTAAATCGCGCTATGTTTTCACTCCATGGAGTTTATATAAGTATTTAAGAACATATTTACAAGTTTTGGTAAAATATTAAAAAAACAGTTCTATAACACTTAATTATAAATGTTAGGTATTTATTTCTTTAAAGGCCGCGTTTCAAGTGTCAATTATAGTACCTTCATACATCTAGTGGCGGGTGGAGGGTCCTATGATTGATTTTAAACATCAATTACAGTACCTAAACCTAAACGAGGCCTATGTCCAGCAGTGGACTGCAATAGGCTGATGATGATGATGAAACCTAAACTGATGCCTGTGTAGTAACGAAATTCAAGCTTAACAAATTGAATGGTAGTGGTGGAGCCAAGCAGTTCGCTGCATGAATGCGCCGGCTCTACCGGTGAAATACCACGACTTCTCGAAAGATCGACGTAAAGTGGCTCATGCCGCGTTTCGTTCGGGGAGAGAGGTACCCGGAGGCGCATCCCCCTTTTCCATACTTTCCTATTCCTATTTCCTTAAAAGCCGGCAACGTAACTGTAACACTATATGTGTTGCAGGTGTCCATGGGCGGCGCTGGTCACTTACAGTCAGGTGACGCGCTTGCTCGTTTGCACTCGTTTGCCCGGTATGGCCACCTATTCCATTTGGGACGTAAACATAACGGCGAGTGGAGACTTAAAAGCCACTGCTAACTAACTAACCATCAGCAGACGGGGTTAATCATCGATTTAATAAATTAAATTATATTTTATATCGATATAGTTACACGGTCATGCCTAGCTCGTGCTCCTCATAAATAAAATATAGGTCGTCAGGTGTAGAGTCTCACGTAAGCGAGGCGAGGTCCACTGACGGCCGACGACACCGTTACGATCGATACGAGTACCGATTTTACATTTATATTTTTAGAATGCAGACATGGACCGTATGTATGCGGTGTTGGCATTTTGGGAATGTTCCATGTTTAAATTGGTAGATTTATTTAAAAAAAGAAAACCCGCCAATAAATTTGAAGTAATTTGAGAAATTTAATTGCATCACTTTTCACATTTCACTGTGCCGGGATATTTATGTCGATGTTTCTAATGCCTTACAGCCTATGTTTTATAAAGAATAATCAGGTAAAATATGTTAGGTACTATTTAATTAGTCTATAAGGTTTTCTTTTCTGCGTTCATTATTTAATATTAGGGGCTGTTACACACTTACTTGCCTACACCTTCGGGTAGAAAAAGGCCTGAAGTTATGTTTATTTGTTGTAGCATTTTCTATTAAAATACCTATATTGATTAGTGGAATTAAATTAAATCTGAAGTTACATATGGCGTATTTTTTTAAAACGTTACCATCGTTTTAATTTCAAAATAAAAACGTGGTTAAGCCATTAGTTTTATTCAGGTGGTACGCAATAGTACGTATTCCACTTACAATGGAATAGACAAATCGTTTATGTCGTATAGTTGGTATGTCTGTTATTAGGATATTAGGGGACAAATAATAGTCGTCTATATAACTCGAGATTCTATAAGCCCTTTATAAGAATGGTTATCTAGTGAATAGAATAAGGTAACACCGACAGATGATAGCCACCAACCATCTTGAATAGACTTTGTTATGAAAACCCATCCTTTTCACGGCACACCTCGGGTCCACTTACACATAGTACGTCTTATATACAAGACGATATACGTATAGAATATAGACACTACATCTATAACCAAATTATCGCCGATAATAAAGTTTAATACTGGCTAGACTGCTGTTTAGACAATCCCGGGTTCCAGTCTTACTGTCTCAAAATAGCGTGGTAAATGGACATGAATAACAATAGTGGCTGATGTATGACAATAGATTCAGCAACCTATTTACATGTAGGACTAGAAAATTAATCCGGCGTGTGCCTCGAGCGAGTCATAACAAGGGGCAGCCAGCGTGACATTTTGCACGGACCTAAATAGAATCTCAAAGCCTGCAATGTCTGCATGACTAACTATGTTACCCAATCTAAAACTATCATCATACCTCCTTTGTTTCTGTTTGCGGTCTGGTCTAAAAAAAATCTGTGTTCAGTTTTAGACAATATATACATAACTTCACGCTAAATCCCTTCTGGGGTAGGCAGAGAGAACAGTGCGCCAACAGGCACGATTCTTACACGCCTCACTTGATTCTTCTACTTTCATAACTCTTTTCATACACGCGCGTCGATTTTTAAGGCCCCTAACCTCACCTTCCTCCAGAACTCGTTCTATTTGGTCGTGGAAAGTGTGTCCTGGCCGTGCTCAACTCCAATATCAATCCGCTTTTGCATTGTATATATGCTTAGTCAACCTTGCATCATCCGTTCCTTCCAAATATCCGAATCATCGGAACATGCCCTTTCTTACTTTTAAATCGACACTCTCTTAATCCAACTTCCTTGCTTACAACGCAGTCAGCGAGAGTCACTCCGCCGATTTTGTGCAGTGTCCCCATTTAGACCGCGTTTATCCTACTTTCGTGCACATTCTGCCATACCCTACTCTCGCTTCCACGTTTTATAATACATAAATATAACAAGAACACCAACAAAATGTGTATTATAAGTTTCTTAACTGACGGGGACAACGTGAATACATTTTGAGGCTACGCTCGACAATTTGCATATTAGATTAAATAAATGAATATTTTGTTACAAAACTGTTTTCATAAGCGCTATTTAATATTTATCAATTAATTTAAAAGCAATAAAGTGTTCAAAAAATATATTTATGAATCGTTAAACTCATCTTAGTTTTAATGAGTATCTTTATATATATTTTAGGAGTAGCCGAAAAATGCTGCTGATGCTTTAGAATATTAAGAGTCTGAAGGTACCAAATGTGGGCAGCATATGGCAATAAGGCTATTCTATCTTCGTCGAAGTAATGTAATCTGATAGCTAAGTTTTTAATAATTTCAATGCTTGATTTTTCTTAGAGAGGAATCAATGAATGAACGAATAAAACTCAAATCGATTAATCCCAAACAATCCCATCACTATTTATTTGGGTATATGTTTTCATGTGCAAAAATCTATCGTGAAAGATTGAGTATGTAACTGTAATCCATAATTACTCCAAAATTTCAAATATAATATAATTTCTAGAGAACATTTACAGGATCGCAAGGCTAAGAATGACCTGGGAACTGTTGAATACAAGTGGCCTGAGACTGCCTACAATAGTATTCTTTAAAGAGCTTAACACACACAAAAAAAATTGTGATAAAATAGAATTTATTGTATTAATTAAGTCTCGGTGGTCCAGTGGTTGAGCACACGGCTTGTGATCCAGAGGTCCAGGTTCGAATCCTGACACTGGCTTACACCAATGGCATTTCGAAATTGTTTTCGGAAGTTAAGTGTGATAAATATCGATGACTGAAAACTTTGTGCCCAGTATGGCAATAGGTTCGCCAACTTTTCCATTTGGGACGTATACATAACGGCGAGACGGGGCTTAACAGCCGCTGCCTTCACCTTCGGGTAACAAAGGCGTGAAGTTATGTTATGTTATGTTATGTTATGTTATGTTATGTTAGAATGTATGTAAGTATATAGAAAAACAGATATCTAACTAAATAAATTCTCTTATTTAATTTTTTTTGCAAAAAGACTTGGACTTCGAATATTGCTACTCATATTTTTTATAGAGCTTAGATATTAAACAGTACAGTCTATTACGGCAAATATATTATTAGCCCAAAATTTCCAAATAATATATTAGGTGCTTATACTGTCCATTATCTGATGTTTTATTTGATGTTTGTTTTTATAAATTTACAGTAGGTACGTAATTTTAATTCGTCGCCGTCTGCAATATACATATATCATTTTAACTTTTATTTCTGAACAAAGTGATTCTTAGCTTTTTTGGGCTTTAGAACTTGACTTACCTTCACGCTCTTAAACACGAATTTCAAAGTCACTGGTCAAAGTATTTTTTTGATCATAACTTGGAGTGCAGTGGAATGTTGCAATAAAAAGTTGCAATAATATTTCGAAGTGATAATGTCTTCTTAGACATCGATTAACGCTGGTTGCACTAACTAAAAGGCATGACTCACAGTCACGTTCCGATTGAGCTGAACCTTCGAGCGAAAGCGCGTTGCAAAGCATCCTTTTCTCTTTCTCGACATACATTGATACATACATTTTTGTTATTTTGCAATATATATATAGCGTTATAAGCCGAATACAATAGAGTAATTATAGATTTTATTTTAGGAATAGCCTCACAGCGTAATTTTGTGAGCCCCATCCTGGGCGTTTGTGGGTCAGCAGTTTTCAGACTGACGTATATAAATATACGTAATTTTAAATTCCGACCATTTCTTTATTGACATCCAGAGTGTATGGACAAAGCTTGCGGTTTATAGCAAACATAAATGTATAAAGCCTCCTGCCAAACCATAGAGCTGTCATTGTGACACTTCGATAATCAAGTTTTGACAGTTCTTGTAAATTTTCAATAAGTAGCCCGTATATGACCAGAAGAAATTAAACTTATTGCTGCGGAATAGGCACTTAATCTTTCTGAGACCTGTCTTAGTCCCGCCCACAAAGATCTAAAAATGTCAAACTTCTCCAAAACCTCAGGTCAGGCCACGTGACGCGCCGAACAAATAATTAGGCAGCTCGATCGAAGTATTTTATATATAACACTATAAAATTACTGTCACTGTCGTCAACTTTTTATAATAAGTACTGAAGATCTAATCGTGCGTGGGTGTTTAGAATAAGAATATGATTGAAATGTTATATCTTCAGAAAAAACATCAAGTTATAAATAATGGAAGGAAAGATCGCGGTGTTATTTTGTTATTTTTTTTTCTATTTAATCCGGGGTTGCCTTGTTCCAAACAATTAATGCTCGCCGCTTAAATCCCGGGCAAGTTGATGTACGGTGCGCAGATAAATCTATGATATGACACTGAGTTACAATATGATTCCATTGCTTTTCGCTGAACAAATAAAATGCTATAGAAAGATTTTACTTTGATATTACACAATAAATACTTCTTATCATTAGCGGGTTTTAGTGGCAGTTGCTGCATATTAATAGAAATAGAGTAGAAGCCGCCCTTGATAATCTAAAATAATAGATTTTCGCAGGGGTTTAGAAAATTTTAGCATAAATAGATTAGTCTGCTAGAATAATTAATTATCACTAAATTACAGAATTTAGAGGTAATTAATTCTTGCAGACTATTCTATTTCTGCTAAAATTCTCATAGTCCGTTGTTCTCCTTCATACTCACTATGTTTTGGTATCCACGTTTATGTACCTACTTCTGTATAGCGGTGATATTACCGCTATACAGGAGGTAAATGATATCATTTACCTCCTTATCTTAAGCAGGCTTTAAATAGTCACAGTAGCATTGTCGAGGATTATCTGCCGGCAAAATATTTTAAAACAGAATTGCTACCACTGAATTATTTAAATAATTTGTTTATTGTCAAACACATAAACTCTGTTGGTTTTTGTAAATATATGTACGTTAAATTAAAATATTAGTTACTGTATATAAATAATAGATACAATTTGCTGTCCGTACTTGGTGAAGCTAGAATTAATTTCGTATGTATAAAGCAAAAAAGATACGGGATTAGTGTGTCGTTTTAAGTAGACGTCAAATCTCTTCTTAAATTATAGAGTGGATTTCACTTGGGATGTTTTTGGGAGATTAATTAAAACTATCACTCTGTGGTGATGAGAGAGGCCACGGCGCACCTAACATGACCAAAATTGGTGGTTGGCTTTATCCGAAGGTGTGGTTGGACCATTTGCATTGGAAGATCCAGTACCAATTGCTAGTAAATCATTACATGGTATAAAACAAAGTCGCTTTCCGCGGAGTATCCCTTTATATGCTTAGATCTTTGAAATTCCGAAGCGGATGCTTTGATACAGATTTTTTCAATAGATAGAGGTTGTCAACGGAATTGTTTGTGTGTATAATTCATGTATATTGTAGCAAATAAAGTGATAATCTACGAGATTTACCACTTTAATCCGCGATGGCATATGTCTATCTCTGCGGGATAATCCATAATACCCATTTTTATTTTTTTTCTGACACAAAACAAAGTTCTCTGGGTCAAATAGTAAATCATAAAACTAAATCAAAAATCGATTTATTATTGTATCGCCTAAATTAGTATTGTTATTATTTAATCGACAGCTACTTTAAATAAACCAAACCATTCCAAAAGAATTTTTTAATAGTGATAGAGTTTTGCAGTTCGCTGCATGAATGGGCCGGCTCCACTGCTGAAATACCACAGTCTCACACAAAATGCCCATAATCTGGCTTAATGGCGCGTTTTTTATGGGTACAGGGAGGGGATAGGGAGGGGTAAGCCCCCTTCTTTCTCTTCTCCTGCTTATTGCATATTAAATTAAATCAGTTTTCTAGAGTGGTAGAGCCAAGCAGTTCGCTGCATGATTAGGCCGGCTCGACCGGTGAAATACCACCACCTCTCAGAAGATCGACGTAAAGTGGCTCATGCCGCGTTTCGTTCGGTGAGAGAGGTACCCGGAGGCCCATCCCTCGTTCCCATCCCTTCCTATCCTACTCCTTTAAAGGTTGGCAACGCAACTGTAACACTATATGTGTTTCAGGTGTCCATGGGCGGCGTTGGTCACTTAACATCAGGTGACACGCCCGCTCGTTTGCCCTCCTATCCCATAAAAAAATGCAACTGTGACTCGTCTGGTATTGCAGCTGTACATGCTTGGCGCTAGTAATTTACCATTTATTACATTATTTTCTCATCTCATGTATATTTCAAAAGTAAACATTTATTATAGTTCCTTTTTCTGTGGCCACGTTAAATTGCATTTAAAATAACACAATAGCTTACTTTTTTCAATTCAGTTCAGTTCAGTTTTGTACGTAAAAACAATAATGAACAAATGACAATTACAATCACACCTATTGGCCTTAAGATGATTGTAGCCACAAAATCCAGTCAGATATGACAAGCGTGACAGGTTAACTGTTGTAAACTCAAGTGGAACTTTGTAGAAGGTCTCTGGTTAATTGTACCAAAGTTGATAACTCAAGTTCAAAACGCTCCAGTAGTTTGTATAATTTGACTGTTCACTCGGTACAAACTACACTTTATAATCGCTTGACATTTGAGATGGTGACTTTGTCTAGGTATTGTGCTCGATTCTCCCCATTCTCCCCGGCCCGTTTATTACTTGGAACTAAGTTCTCGTCTTGATGGTGTGATTGTTTAATACTCTCACCTTTTTTTCTTGAATGATTTCATTGAGCGGTCATAAGTTTCAATATATTCGAAGTTAAAACTAACGTGTGATAATAAACTATGACTAGTAAAATTGTGATTGCGATGACGCTATAGAACCAAAAATAATAATTTCTTCGTCGAAATTACTTAATTACGAAACAAAAAAAGTAAAAGTGTGTGTCCGCTCCGACGCACGACTGGAGTTTACTCCTCAAGAACGATTATAAAATAAAATAATAAATATTTACTGTCTACAAATATGAACACATTTCTTCGTAATAGAGAATGGCGTATCGCTATAAAGAGTGTTTCTATAAAGAGCTCAGGACATTGTATGGAGTGCCGACTCTTATTTATATGCTCTGTGACTATAAAGAGCTCAGGACATTGTATGGAGTGCCGACTCTTATTTATATGCTCTGTGACTATAAAGAGCTCAGGACATTGTATGGAGTGCCGACTCTTATTATTATACATTGTAAATCGATTCTTAAGGAGTAAACTCCAATAATAAATATATACTAATATATACTATGTACTAACATATTATATTAGAAACAAATAGTAATTAGTTAACAACGCCATCTGCTGGAATTAGTTAACAACGCCATCTGCTGGAATAGCTTTAGTGTTGTTGTCGTTAAAGCAAGTTAAGTGCTCACAATTTAAAATAATTCACATTCGCCAATAGATGTCAGGAATTCCAATAAAAAAGTAAGTTGATGTTTAAGTTAATTATCGATAAAACACGATAAAATGAAATTTTCTAAAAATGATTCCTAGCTAGATCGATTTATAGCCCCCGAAACCCCCTATATACTAAATTTCATGAAAATCGTTGGAGCCGATTCCGAGATTCACACACTTTTTATTAGGAGTACGATGTTGGCGATGCTACTGTGGCGCCCCTCGTTTCATTACCAAAGATCGAAAAATATTATTGATATTTCATTATTTTATTAGTATGTAATTCGTACTTAAATATAATTTTCAAAAAACACAATTTATAAAAACACAATTTATAAATAATATAATTTTTTTTTTCTCCGCCTGCAATACGTACTTACGTATATGTATGTATGTAAAAAACAAACAAACAAACAAACCCGATCCTAGAAAATGTGTCGAAATTGGTAAAGAGGACGGTAATTAGACGATTATACATACGGCCCTCGTGGTGCATCGGTAAACCGCACTACCGATAACACAAGGTCGGGGCGGGTTCGATCCCTCGTCTGGGGGTGTTTTTTTCTACATGTTTTTACGGTATTTATTTACAAAAATAAATATTTACTGTCTACAAATATGAACACATTTCTTCGTAATAGAGAATGGCGTATCGCTATAAAGAGTGTTTCTATAAAGAGCTCAGGACATTGTATGGAGTGCCGACTCTTATTTATATGCTCTGTGACTATAGCGCATAACGCATTTCGTGTGACACTCACGTGACTAGTACGATTTTGGTCCCCATAATTTTCATACCCCGGGCCTATATATGTAAATCGATTCTTAAGGAGTAAACTCCAATAAACTCCAAAAACAATTACTTATTTAGGCAGCTGAAAATTCGTAGAATTTTCTAATAATATTAGTATATATAATTAAACTTAATTAAAACAAATCCCTTACCGTTGTAAACACAATTATAAGAAAACAATTTGAATATATGTGTTATTTAAATAACTCTATGGCACTTTCTACGTGAGCAGTTCCCGCCACGACAATCTGTTGTCTGTGGTCTCTGGTCACACGTGAATAAAACTGTAAATATTTGAATTTACAATTTTGTTAAAATTTTACTTATACAGTCGGCTTTCTATGTAACTGTAGGATGGCACGATTAACAAGCGATTACGATTTTATTCGGCAGTTTCATTTCGGATTTCAAAGAGTGGTTTAATTTAAAGTACTGTTGTTTAAGTATAATCCGGCAGATACTTTTTTTTAATTTGTGTTATTCGTTAAAAAGTGTTCATCATAGCATATATCTATGGCATTATGTATGTAAGTTATGATATAACATAACATAACTTCACGCCTTTTTCTACCCGAAGGTGTAGGCAGCGGCTGTTAAGCCTTGTCTCGCCTTTATGTTTACGTCCCAAATGGAATAGGTGGCGAACCTATTGCCATACCGGGTACAAAGTTGTCAGTCATCGATATTTATCACACGTAAGTTCCGAAAATTTCATGAAGTCATTGGTGTGTGCCAGGATTTGAACCCACTACTTCTTGAATCAGAAGCAGAGTGGTAGCCACCGCGCCACCGAGACTGTCTGTTATGAGATTGTATTTATTTTATTATATTTTATATTATTTTTGGAAACATCGTTCGCAGTTGGGCAACCGGGTCACCTCATTGTAAGAGACTACCATGGATATTTACAACTCTGAATTTTTCCGGAGTTAAAGGTTTTTTGAGCGGTCGCAGTATTTTTCAGTAAGGTTAATTGGTCCAAGCACGTCAATGATTTAAAAGTAAAAGGTGTAAAAGCGATGAATACGTTATATCCAGTTTTTAATCGCCGTAGCAAGTTAAGTCCATACATTAAATTAAGCATAAATGCGATCCTAACACGACTCTGCCTCACATACGCCGCGCCCGTATGTACTCGTAACTCCAACTATAAAAGTCTGCAGGTCATACAAAACAAAGCCTTAAATATCTCTTTTAACACATCATTTAAAACAAATCTTAAAAAATTACATGCTAAAGTTAATTTTCCCCTGAATATATTTCATTTTAAAACAAACACGTAAATTTTATCTCTTAAAAACACCAAATAATACTAGTTACATTAGTTACATTAGTTAGTAGTAGCTACATTAGTTTCGCCAATAGGTAGAACCCGTCTTAAATACTTGCCATATATCGATAAATATAAGACTTACAGATTGTGTATGAAATGTTTATGTTGATGTGTATGTATTTATTAAAATTATGTATTCGTGAGGTAGGCAGGTACCTCAAACTATTAAATATTTTAAATTGTACTGAGTAACAAATGTAACTACTAACAATAGTGCATAATATGATCCTCGAATTCTGTGTTTTTTCAACTTGAAGGTAATTTAATATCTTCTAATATATAAAATTCTCGAGTCTAGATGTGCGTAATTGAACTCCTCCGAAACGGCTGGACCGATTCTCATGAAATTTTATGTGCGTGTCGGGTAGATCTGAGAATAGGACAATATCTATTTTTCATCCCCCTAAATCACAAGGGTAGCCCACCCCTCAACTTTTTTTTTTAATTTTTCAACAGATTCCTGTTTCTTATTTTTTTTATAAAACGGGATACAAAAATACATGCAACCCTAAATTTTCAACCCCCTACGATCAACCCCTATTTTTTAAATTTTATTTTTCGGCAAGACAACGTTTGCTGGGTCAGCTAGTATTATTATAATTTTAACTCCTGCAGTAAATTATTGAGAGGCGCGTTATTGTTGGTCTGGTAAAAATGTATTAGCTTTTAAGATATAGTTTGAATTAAACTGTGTAACATTTATTGAAAGATTTTTTTTTAAAGTAAAAGTAAGTGTTTCAAGTCAAATTAAAGCAATTTTATTTTCATAGGTCTTAATAAATACTTGAAAATATTCAACAAGTGTGAATATGAAACCTTTTTATTTAAAATGAAATACTTAAACACGAATGCTTGAGGAAAGTGCTTCAGTGAAAAACGCGAATTTTCGCCACGAGCTGCCCGAATCCAAGGCCGAACGAGACAAGAAATACATACGCCAAATACTCTTTTCAAATGTTTTCATGTTTAATATATAATATCGCTACTGAAAACATACCAGTGGGCTCGTGCATTAAAGGTGTAACAGCCAGAATACTCGACCATCACAGTTGAATCCCAACCCAATTAAAATCAACGAACTTCCTACAAGTTAACAGGACAAATTCTACACCAAATATACCATTTTTATAGTCGCGACATCTTTTATTTAGAGTGTAGACGTTGTGCAGCAAATGTAAACAATAATAGAATATAAATGCAGCATAATATATGTTAAAAGAAAACTATATCTAAGCCAATTTAAAATTACAAAATGGGTAAATATTATGAATGATTATTATTGAAAATCTTACGGTAATTATTGAACATTTTCCCGGTTGAACCGCCGCATATTGTGTCGCTACACAACTTTATGTATTTTTGTTGTTTATTTTATTATTAGTATCTTATAAATTGTCATCATAATCTTCCTGCCCTTCTCCCATCATTTGGGGTCAACACAACAGGTTTTTCTTTTCCACGCCTCCCTATCATTCGCTTCTTCTACGGCAACACCCTTCCTAGTCATATGACGAGTGACGAGCGACGATATTGTCTTCATCTATCGTCTATCACAATTCATCCATGTTTTCATATTCATCACGTTTTCTTTTTTTTTTATAAATTGTGTTTTTTTGTAATTATATTTAAGTACTAATTTCATACTAATAAAATGATGAAATACGAATAATATTTTTCGATCTTACCGACAGTATAATAAAAAAGAATAAAAGAAAATGAATTTAAAGAAAAGAAATCACGAGAGTTGATTATCGATAAAACACGATAAGACGACATTTTCTAAAAATAATTCCTAGCTAGATCGATTTATTCGATTCGATTGAAATATCTATTTTCGCCCCGGGGCGAAAATAGATATATACTAAATTTCATATTCCAATTATTTATATATATATATATATCGGAGAGTTTTTTATTGGATTCCTTACTGGAGATATTAGTTGTGGGCAAAACAGGACATAATCCGAGCACAAACACTTGATAACTGTTATCGAACACATTTATTCTTGGTTATACAATATCAAAATCAGTAAACTATTATTTAATGAATAATTTGCATTGAGCACCGAGTTCAAGACTCCAATCTTTAAAATCACTCCCAAACACAACTCCAGGATCCACCTCGATCCGTCTGTGTTTCACAAGACAAGAAGCCTCGTCACAACTGTCGCATTCCTTATAAAAGATGGCGCCTCGACCCCACCCAAGCAAATGCTCTGCTCTGATTGGTTATTACTTAAATTACAATTACAATGTTATCTCGTCTAAAGAAAAACGTAAATAATAAAGTAAAATCAAATTAAAAGTTATTAGAAGCTAGTAGCTTTTACAATTTTAATAAACATTAAATAATGCACACTATGCATTAAACAGTAATTAATTTGACAACCAGTTCAATGGCTTCCTCGGACATATATTATGTTTTATGTATTGCTAGTTTAAAGATTTATGATACTCGTACATTACTATCTTAAACTTATTTTGAGCTTATAACTTAGACCACGCGGTAAATGTTACGTGGACATTGAGATAGAAAAAAATACTGGCGATCCAATTTCATTACTGAACTATGGTAAGGTCCTCATGTCCTGAACATACAGCGTGTTGCATTTGTGATATACAATTTATTATATTCTACATATTAATGCCTTTGAAATTTTCTGATTCGTCAATCGCAGTAAGAATTTATTATTGAATATAGCTTATACCTCCGTATAAGCTATATTGGATATTCAAATTAATATATCAACAGCAGAATTTGTAGTAGGAAGTGTACGATTAAATGGACGTTTGCTGAGACATCTACTACTAACGTTATTATTACTATAAATAGAGACATTTATTTTATTTTCGGATGAAACAAAAAACTTATCTTTTATAATACGAGTCTTGTAACATCCTGTAGATTCAAGGAATATGCCCCGTTGTAAACTTTACTACATCGAAGGCATATTTATACATTTGTTGTGTGACAATAAATACTTGGTAAAGAATATTCCAGGATTTTTAACTAATTTACGTACCTATAACGTTACCTATTTATTTTCTATTTCTATTAATAATTCCTACATATCAACTATTGAGTAAACTGCTTGTTGTCTAGTTAGATAAAATATTTCATACCTCCACGGTAATAAAACTCATTAGTATTTTTTTCTTTTTTTTTAAAATTCCAATGCGATCAATTTAAAAAAAAAAGAACATTAAAATATAAACTACTCTGTAGGTACTCATAATATTTAAGTTATAAGCCATGATCGGTAATAAAACCGATCCCAATTGTCCCGAACAGGATGATCGGGACTTAATGACGTGTCCCGGGCTTAAAAATTGGAGTGACAATCTCCTGTCTCAATTAGAGTACGTGCTAAGAACTTTATTACATTATTTAATGCGCCGTGTTGATAATAGCCGAAGGTTTTTTTTCTACTTTTATATTGTAATAATATCGTTCCGTTTGAGCCAACGGCCCCATCTAATGGTAGGTTATAAACGCCCTTCATAGATTTTCGGCGGGAATACTTGGAAAATCGTGGCGCCGCGCACTAAGATTAAACAGAATAACTGGTACTTGGAAATATTTAGCTAATCTTAGTGAAAACGAAATGTAGAAAATTTCAAAGATTATGTGTTTGTTTGACAGTAAAAATATATATATATATAGCACGTATAAGTTGAAAACTTTCTTACGTTTTCATATGTAGTTTAAAAAAATATATCATTATCACTGTAATTACGTGTTATTGCTATAAATAAGCTATTTAATCACAGTTCTTCGCGGTTACTCACAGCGGACGCGCGTGTCCACTGCGCATAAATAGTTGTCGAGTATATTACGCGTGTAGTGATAAGTTAGTCTACCCACATAATTTAATAACGTAATCAGGGCAATTCCTGGCAACAGGAATCCCTGTGCAAAAATGAATCCAACCTCAGTGTGCAAAAATACCAGTAATATTCAACTACCCACAACCGACCCGTTACCCACAACGATCACAACACAACACAAGAATGCTACAAGTTACGCCAATATCACCTCGTCAACGAGCTTTCCAAAAAAAGAACAAGCCATTATACTGAACTCCATCGACGGCATAACCCTGCGAGAGTATATTATTGCATTGTCAAACATAATTAGTTCCACCTCTATAAGATATATATCCCGTATATCAAATGGACGAATCTGTATATATCTGGACTCCAAAACAACAGCAGATAAACTGATAGATGAAAAACGAACATTGATAATACAAAACAACGTTATAGAAATTAAACCTTTAATTACAAGAAATAAAAGAATTGTTCTTTCAAATGTATGCCCAGTTATACCAAATTACATAATAGAACAAAAATTTCAAGAACTAAAGATTAATATTTTGTCACCCATCACCTGTATGAAGATAGGTATGACTGATAGTGGTTTTTCACATATTCTGAGTTTCAGAAGACAAATGTACATAAGTCCAGACGATGAAAAACGTATCCCTGAATCAATTCAACTTACTTTCGAAGAAACAAATTACTGGATATACATATCAACGGATACTCTGAAGTGTTTTACTTGCAATAATACTGGTCATATAGCAAAAAATTGCTCTCAAAATAAAATTACACCAGAAAATTCTATAAATTTACCTCAACACCCAATACAAATCTCGCAAGAAGTAGAAGCCATGGATTTAATCAATGAAGCCTTTCATAGAAACGATAACTTTATACAAGATCACTCACCCAAACCGACCAAGATACAAGAATTTACAGAACCTTCTCCATTAAATTTGAAAGGATTAAAACGAATGCACTCACCAACTGCAAGCGAATCTTCAAAAATTAATAATAATGAAAAAGCAGAAAACAGGATTATAACAGAAATAGAATCAGATGAAAGTAGCAGCAATTTTTCGACAGAAGATAATGAAAAGAAAACAAAATCTAAGAAAAAATTAAAGAAGATTGATCCGAAGACAGAAGAAGAAGTTTGGAGAGACATTGGAAATATTTTTTCCGAGTTAAATAAGGAAACCCCGTTCCCTATTAGTTTAGATCAATTTATTAGCTTAATAGACAACACACGTGGGAAACAAAACATAACAGATCTAGTACTTTCGTATACAGATAACATAAAAGACCTCATAACAATGTGTAATGAACTCCACTGCAAAATGAACAAAAGTTTAAAAAATAGATGTTCAAGACTATCGAGAAAATTATATGAAATATTAAATGCTTCTTCTGTTACCACTAACACTTAAATATAGTAAATATAAATTTGGTATTATATATTTTTCAATAGATTATATTTTGTATATTATTATATTTGATATAAAACGATATACTCATTTGGGATATAATTAAAATGCACATTTTGCAGTGGAATGTCAATGGTTATTTCAAACGATTAGAAAATATTAAGGTGCTAATGAATCAACTACAGCCAACTTGCATATGTTTACAAGAAACTAACTTCACTTCTGATTATTGTTCGTCTATAAATGGATATGATCACTTCTATAAAAACAGAACGAACGCACAAAGGGCTAGCGGAGGTGTAGTAATATTCGTGAAATCTTACACACTTCCTCAACAAATACACTTAGACACTAATATAGAAGCAGTAGCAATTCGCGCTAAATATCCTATATCTCTCACAATATGTAATATTTACCTCCCTAACAGTAATCCTATTAATATTAACGATTTTGATGACATGGTAAAACAACTTCCAACACCTTGCTTAATTTTAGGAGATTTCAATAGCCACCACTTTTATTGGGGATCTAATAAATGTGACACTAGGGGTAATTTAATAGCTAAATGGTTAGATGAAAATGACAATATATTATTACTGAATAATGGCCAACCTACACATTTTAATACTAACAACGGTCACACTAGCAATATAGATCTCACTTTGGCTTCACAAGATATAATGTCATATTTTGAATGGAATGCCCTTGATGAACTATATGATAGTGATCATTATCCGATTTCAATAACTTCTAACATTTCGTATGATTTATCAAATAATATGATAAGATTACCAAAAAAATGGAAATTCGAAAAAGCTGATTGGGTTTAATTCAAAGAAGAAATTGATCATAATGTGTCTAGCCTAATAGATATCTCAGTAATGGCCAGTAATCAAATTAATATTATAGTTGAGGGTTTCACAAAAATAATTCTTGAAGCGGCCGATAAGTATATACCTAAAACTTCTGGTTTTATAAGAAAAAACAATCTTCCTTGGTGGAATGACGATTGCAAAAATGCAGTTAGAGAGACAAAGAAAGCTCTAAAAAGATTTAAAAAATACGCTAGAAATAATCCTAACTCAAACTACAAAATAGAATACAAGAAAAAAAGAGCATACTGCAGAAGGCTTTTAAAAGAGAGTAGAAAGAATTATTGGCAAAGTTGGGTCTCATCAATTAACTCTAAAACACCTGTAGGAGATATGTGGAAAAAAATCCAGAAACTTAATTACCGTAAAACCCAATTTAACAACATTGTACTCGAAAGACCTGATAAATCATTTACATGTGATCCTCTAGAGACTTCTTCTCTTTTAGCTAAAACTTTTGCAACAAATTCTAGTTCTAGTAATTATGATGACCAATTTATTCCATTTAAAATTAGCCAAGAGAGTAAATCCAACTTTGATACTGTAGATAATTCCAATCCAATCAATAGTGAAATTTATTTACACGAATTGTTATCAGTTTTATCTCAATTAAGTAACTCCAGCCCAGGACCAGACAACCTATCAAATGTCATAATTAAACATTTACCCAATAGCGGCATAAATTACCTACTAAGATTATATAATTATATCTGGAAAACACAAACTTTCCCAGACAGTTGGAAAGAAGCACTAGTAGTACCCATTCTAAAACCAGGAAAAATACCAAGTACGCATACAAGTTACAGGCCAATAGCTCTGACATGTAACCTCTGTAAAATTTTTGAAAAAATTATTAGTAAAAGAATTAGGTGGTATCTTGAACATAACAATCACCTTTCTCCTTTTCAATACGGATTTCGTCAATTTCGTTCGACCAATGATTTCCTAATGAATGTTGAAAATGAAGTACTTGATAATTTTGCTAACGGTTATTATACTGTAATTGTTTCACTGGATATTGAGAAAGCATATGAAATGGTTTGGAAAAATAGAGTTTTAAATTTATTACAAGATTTAGGAATAAAAGGAAATGTTTTGGCATTTGTTATAAACTTTCTGACTAATAGATTTATTAAAGTTAGGGTTAATGACACGGTATCTAATCCTGTTTCTATAGAAAACGGCCTCCCCCAAGGTTCGGTCCTCAGTGTAATACTTTTCTTACTTGCCATTAATGATGTACTAACATGCGCCAAAAACCCAGTTAAAGGTTTCTTATTCGCCGATGATTTAACAATAATCTGTAGTGGTAAAACTATAAAACCTACAATAAAATTGATCCAAAATACTCTGAATAATCTTCAAGATTGGTCATATAAATCTGGTTTTAAATTTTCTAACATTAAATCTGAATTTATCATACTATCCAAAAGGACTAAGAAAGAATTTAAAAATGTTACATTAAAATTAAATAACAATAATATAAAAAATGTAAATACTACAAAAATATTGGGTATGACAATTGATAATAAAATGTCTTGGATTACGCATATAAATAAACTTAAATCAGAATGTTATAAGAGATTAAATATAATTAAAGTTCTATCAGCCACGACGTTTGGATCAGATAGAAAATGCTTAATAAATACTTACCATGCACTAATACAACAAAAAATTGATTATGGTTCTATTATATATGATTCAGCAAAACCAAGAACATTAAGATCTCTAAATAGTATCCAAAATACAGCACTTCGTCTGTGTATCGGTGCATTTAAAACTAGTCCAACTGAAAGCATTTTAGTTGAAGCTGGGGAAATTCCATTAGAAATTAGAAGAAAAGAGTTAGTTATCCGATTTGCTATAAATACATTGTCAAAACCAAGCAATCAAACTTATAAATGTTACACAAAGGTTTCGGCAGTAGATAATGAATATGAGTTCCATACAAACTTGTCCCGTCCTCTTAGAATAAGAGCCGCTAAATATATTAAGGAGTTAAATATAAAAATTCCAATGCCATATCCTAAAAGATTGCTCAGTTGTGGTCCATGGAAACCACTTAAATTCCCCATTAATCTTGAGTTAGCCCAACACGCAAAAGAAAATACACCTAATTATATTTATAAAACATTGTTCCATGAATTAAAGAACCAGTACATACATTCTAAATTTTTTTATACAGATGGATCAGTTACAGATGGAAGATCAGGATGCTCTGTAGTAAATGACAACAATTCATATCGATATAGACTTCCTGACTTTTTCTCAATTTTTAGTTGTGAAGCCTCAGCTATTCTCAAAGCACTAGATATAATTAATGCAGAATCTAATATTCATAAATATATCATATGTACTGATTCCAAATCATGTCTAATGGCGTTACAAAACATAGAAAATATAAATCCTTTAATTACTGAAATTAGACAAAAAATTATAAGCCTTATAAATCAACAATATGATTTTGAAATTACATGGGTTCCTAGCCATCAAGGAATTTCTGGTAATGAAAAAGCAGACAATGAAGCTAAAATTGCTACTGATGCCTGTAATACTATTAATACTACATTTAAGGCAAACCTAGATGACGTTTACAAATTTGTTAAGCGGAAAATAAAATCTTTCTGGGATGAAAATTGGAAATCAAGGAACTCTTCAAAGTTATTTAGTGTCAGAAACTCTATTTTTGTAAAACCTCCAGTATTATTTAAGTGCAGGAGAGATCAAGTAGTTATAACTAGATTACGTATCGGTCACACAAATATGACACATATTCATTTAATAACTAAAGGTGGACAAAACATATGCAAGTGTGGAGCAGTTGTGACGGTTTTACACCTTTTAGTAGAATGTAAGGAATACAGTGTTGAAAAAAGTACATGTAATTTAAAAAATACTTTCAAAGATTGTTTAAGCCACGATGGATATAAAGAAACTCTGGAATACTTAAAAATGATAAATGTCTACAAGCTTATTTAAGTTAATTTAGTTCTTATTGTAGTCGTTAATGACCTTGATGTTAAAAGGCGACTTTAAATAAATAAATTTAAAAAAAAAAAAAAAAAAAAGCTATTTAATATATATGTGACAATATATCAGTACAATATTCAAAACTAAGTAAATAACAACAAGAAAAAAAAATCATCCAATTTAAGGTCTATTTTGAAGGCAACTTTATGTGCGTTTACCCGTTACGTTTTACTGCCCATAGTACCAGTCCTTTAAGTAGAACTCACAAAAAATGGCCGGCGATAAACCAATTACTTCTATTCTATATTAGAAAGAAACGACTTTGCCTCGGTCAAATATTACGTTGTTATTTATTTTTATAAGAGAATGAGGTTCTAGGTTGTATATTGTATCTAGTTTTTTTTCTATTTGTATTTCTCTAAAGAGGTTTGTGTTGTTATATATAAATGTATAACACACATAATAACAATAATATCTAGGAGATGACATTCTGTCCAGACACCTTGTCTATGTAGTAAAAGAGTAAATTTATTTCTATTATTTTCCGAAACTTGGATTCCTAGGGATTTCTTAGTAACTTATAGTCTCGGTAGTCGAACACCCTCTTTCAGAATCCAGAGGACGCGGGTTCGAATCCTGACACTGGCTCACACCAATGACGTTTCAAATTTATTTTCGGAAGTTATGTGTGATAAATATCCATGACAGGAAAACTTTGTGCCCGGTATGGCAATAGGTTCGCCACCTATTCCATTTGGGACGTAAACATAACAGCGAGACGAGGCTTAACAGACGCTTCCTACACCTTCGGGTAACAAAGGCGTGAAGTTATGTTATCTTATTAGGGATATATTAGTAACAGCATTGTAACAGAGATTATGTCTTACATTACACATATTGGAGAAAAAATAAAAACAAGAGAGGTGTTTATTGGAGAAACCAAAGTGAGAACAATTTTCATATGTTTTTGTCGGGTTGCTTGTTTGTGTATTTGCAATGATGTAACGTAAAAAATACTACACCTTTTTTAATATTACTATATTCACGCATGTATCATCATAGATGTAATTTAAAAAAAAATATGGTATGTTAATCTTATTCCCTCCCATGGGGAAATCGGGAATCTCTACGATTTTCATATTTCGATTAAGCTTTTCTTAAAGTAGTATATAATTAATCAAATAAAAAATATGTGATTATGGATAAAATGTTATAGCGTGTGCGTATAAAATAAAATTGTAAAAATAATAAAATGAAAATGTAAATGAAAATGGAAGATTGTTATTGAATAAATTTCGTGGTGATTTGATTTTCGCGTAATGTTTACTATTCTTGATAAATACCTTTGGGACTTTGTGTAAGGTTTCTTTACTGAATTTCGACTGACTATTATATAACTCTATTTTTATAATGTCGTAAAAAGTGGGTACTAAAGATATTTGAATTTCGTATGCTCGATCCATTGTTTCAGTAAAGCTTCTATTGTCCTTATTTAAATCCATGCCGCAAATAAAAACATTTTTCTTTGTCCAAATAAAAATATTAATATAATGTCATCTACGCAAGCCAATTAAATCATATGTCAATTGTAAGACTGAAGAAAAAGCAACGTGGTTAGTGAAATCACACAATGATACACGTAGATTAAATAATCAAATCTACGATGATGGTTGATGTGATGTTTTCATTTGCCAAAAGAATATGTGTAAAAGTAGGCTAAAATTAAAAAAAAAACAAATTTCAATTATTGTAAATCAACAAGGAGTGGGAAAAAGAGAGGGCTGTATTCGATTTTGTGAATATTCTCGTTTGAAGTGTTGACGTCACCGAGGTACCCGCACTCCTCAGGCATAGATTAAAAAAGTTACGAGCCAGTATTCCTCTAATAAATTCGAGTGAGACGTATTGAACAAAAATGAGCAAGTTTGAGGTTTTATCTTTTGACGAAATTGTTTTAATATCACCCGTCTTTCTTGATCGAATATTGGCCATTAAAACCGTGAGTAAAAAATATAAGCAATACCAATATTAGTGAGTATCAAACTTACTAATATTGGTATTTACTATTTTTTTTTTAAATTAGAGTGCCCTGAAAACCAGAAACCAGAAAGTGGTATTTTTCCTTAGTGCAAAATTGCGGCTACAAAAAACACTTTCATCATCTTCCTGCCCTTCTCCCATCATGTGGGGTCGGCACAACAGGTTTTTCTTTTCCATGCTTCCCTATCATTCACTTCTTCCACCACAACACCCTTCCTAATCATATCATCTTTCACAGAATTCATCCATGTTTTCTTCGGTCTCCCTCTTCTCTTGTTTCCTTCCACACTCAGATTCATCATTCTTTTCACGACATGTGCATCATCTCTTGAAAATGAAGTGAAATTAAAAAGGGAAAATAATTAAATAGTAGCGGTTCTACAGAGAGATTGGCGGTTTGATGCACGCTCCAAGATAAATACAAGCATGATGAACAATGAACATTGATGCTGGTATGGCGTGCATTTGTCTGTTTTATTTTTTTAATATTAGTACGTATATCATTTTAGTAACGCTGACATAATTGGTAATTAGTTTTTCTCTCGCTCACTTCATGGCCAGTCCTTTATTATTACAAGAGGGACAAATCAAATTAAATTTCGCGCCCAATTGGAGGGAGCATCCTTAAATTAAACAATGTATTCAATATTGGCGCTGTTATTTACGATGACAACATTTTATTGTTTCCCGCCTAAATTTATTTGAGTTGCGTTCTAAATTCGAAATATATAAATGATTGTCATGCATTTAAGTATAATTGGTTTTAGGTACATGGTATTTCGATTTGACTTCTCTGTCTACGAGTTCTTAGGAAATAAATTTGTTTGGAATCGTTCCAACAACATGATACATATTTGTTATGGAGATGAGATCTTTTTCCAAACCTGTATATCTTTTCTGTATATTTTTCTCGTCCAATCCCATTTTTTTTTTCAGTAAATACAGAAAAAAAAATGGGATTGGACGAGAAAATTTATTAAAGTATATTCACGCCGCTGTTATCCGTAGTTATAGGTAGTGATAATTTAAGCCTAGGCACGTCGAATAAATTATTTGGCCTCACGAAATGCATTAATTTAATTTTATAAAATGTTACTTTTATTTATAAACATGATGTTTACGTCCTACTTTATGTTCTATTGTTCAGTACAAAGTAACATACAGATACTTTGACTGATTTTATTAGGTAACTGGTAGCCATAGGAATGAATGATATTTTACGGTTACTAGGATCGACTGAAGTCATTACTCGTTCGTTCAATCATCACTAACATCTGTTTCACACAATATGTATGTGTGTATATATGGTGTTTCCACTTACCAATACACGTATACAATAACCATATACTATGCTTGACCTATATCTATATAACGTCAGGTTTAGTATCCCACTTTTGAATCAAGAACTTTCCGGTCTGAAACCTGCGGAGAAACATCATTGCCGCTGCCTACTAACTACAAGAAATCCAAGTGATAATTCTACTCTCTACTACTAATTCTATTCCTAGTACTACTTCTTTTCTAAGTGATACTTAAAAACTATATATTAAAAATGATAAAGTCTACCGATGACGTGTTCAGAGGACATTGCTACGCTGAATGACAACGCTGTAGTCATTTTAGCGAAATAATAATCCACCAGGTCATAGGCATCCATCATTGCAGCAATCTTTTTATAAATTTCCACCTGGTTTTCTAAACTTTGGTCTTGAACCATTTAGTATGCTATTAGTTTGTAGGATAAAAGATAATATCTGGATAAATAAGTTAAATAAAAAAGTCTGCAAGTTGTCTTTTAATAATTATGTGTATGTTGCGAAATAATGCAAATTTAACTAATAAACCTCTTTGAATGCTTCACGTGAATCTGTTAATCCAAAAACTTGTAAATATATGAAACAAGAATGAAGAACGATGGCAATGTTCCTGAGAGAAACGATATTTCATCTTTTGTATACTTTTGTGTTTACTCCTTTCAGTGGCCGACACCCTAAGTGGTTATAATTAATTTACTACTCACATACTACCTATTGCATTATGCGATACGATCGTGACACGACTACGACACGCCCTTGACACGATATTGGTAAAAAAATTAGGACAGATAGTGAAAGCTAAGAAGAGTTCGAAAAGATTTCTTAAGACTTACAGGTATTAGTAATTTGCGTCCAGTAGTTTTGTTGGGTATGTTTATTTCACGCCTACTTCAATATATATAAAAAAGAAATCATAGATGGCTCTAATTATACGTCAGTTAAATTTACTGTGGATATCAGATCTCTAGCGATCACAGAAATTGTTTTAAACCTCATATGGTTGTATTCACTGTCGACGATAAATCGTTAGTTATTTAGAGCGCGCTGATAAATGTTCTTTAATCACTTACAAACTCTATCGTTCCATTCACTTGATGTAAGTAGGTATGTACCTAAATGTTCACTCCAGAGTCTAGAGGATGTCCTATACAAGGGACATCTTAAGGTCTATATATATTATACATATAATTTACAAAAATATTGTTTAGACACGTTGTGTTATACGCAATATTTTTAGAAACTATTCGTTCAATTTGTAATACTCGTTGCGTTTTGATGCACTATTTGGTAGGATATTGAGCAAGCCTCGTTCATTCTAAATGAATTCGTAGAAAATGGCACAGTCATCTAGTTCGCAATAAAAATCAATGATTTTGGGCGATTTTGAGAATCGATGATCTCCGAAACTACTCAACAGATTTCGATCTGCTTTTCAGACTAAATACACATATTCTACGAAACTATTTTGCTATTAGAAAGAAACTCATTTAATTTAATAAAACACAAAGTTATTTACAAATTTCACTCCACGCTGAATTTATAATTCACTAGCAAATTTGCGTTTTTGTTTTAGAAATAACTCTTTAGCAACTAAAAGTTTACTTCGAAACTTTATTTATTTGCGAAATTCATCGAGGGTTAAACAGAAGTAAAGTGTGTTCGCCACTCGAGTGACAGCACTTCGTTCATTACTCTAATTGCTTAAATGGATGTGTCATGTGATTTTTCATGTAGGCTAACGCTTGATAAGTGTAATTCTATTAAATCTGTAACTGGATGGTTACACTTGATGTAGTAAGCAACACCAATTATGTCCAAATGAAATATATGAATAAATATATTTATATATAGATACAGAAAACACATTTTCGAATTAGCTGATAGTGAAGTAAATTTTTTACAAGATCTTCTGATCTATGATTAACTTCGAGCTAACTTAAGCCTCGAAGCAATAGGTTTGTTTTAGGACGTAAAACATATCTAAGCGATTAACTCAAGATCATTAAACGAGAGAGGAATAACGATTCTTTTTCAAGATATATCGCTGGAGACTTACAAAGATCTATAAATGAATACAGATAGTGTACATGTGGCATTACTTTATAGAAATAAGATCTGTGGGAATATTTCAGGAATTCTAGATTATTAGTACAACCCAACAATAG
Source organism: Euproctis similis (assembly GCA_905147225.2). Lineage (NCBI taxonomy): Eukaryota > Metazoa > Arthropoda > Insecta > Lepidoptera > Erebidae > Euproctis > Euproctis similis. The sequence continues at coordinate 24,510,648 of LR990106.1, forward strand.
TGTAAGTACCTATGTATTGTATAGAAAATCACAAGCAGAGAAATATTGTTGATCACAATGGGTGGCGGGCCCTGTGAAGTATACCCGGTATTATTGTGGAATACAAATAGTCTAATATATAAGAATTGTGATGATATTGTCCGGACGCACCGCCCCCCGCCCCTCGTCACTCGCCCCTCGCCCCAAGGACGATATTCCCCACCGTATAGGATCCGCTGTAATGTATAATACAGATATACTTAGAGAAGATATTTGCGTGCAAATGTTCAGGAAGAACCAATTCTAAGAACTTGTTCTTGGTAAAATAGTTAGTTTAGTACAATTAATTAAAAGGGCTTCCCAGTGTCGGGGCTGCTGAGTAGAGCTCGTCGTGATAGATGTTCGGAGACAAATATTTGTGTAACGATCGTGCATGTTTGTTTAGCGTCTAAAGCCCCCTCCACACGTCGGAAGATGCATCCGTAGACGGATCACCACAGCCCAACCACACCTCTGTAGATCGATCAGTCAGTATTAGTTCTCGATGACGCAGCACGTCAAATTTGTACCCAAACTGGATATTGACACAGCAGCTGTGCAGCTATTTTTTATAAATAACTAGCAGACCCGGCAAACTTTGTTCCGCCTCAAAAGTAATAAATGAGTAAAATTTAGATCTTAAAAAGTTCAATTTGTGCTATTTAACGACACGCGTTTTGGCGCGCAACGCAACTGCTGTCCCGCTATGTTAATACAGTAATATCTTCGTAAATATTCGTTTAAATAACATGCTGTAAGGGGCCATATTAATCTATATTAAAAACACAATCTATTTAAGTTACTTAACTGGATGAAAAACAATACTATAATGTTTAAAATCGCTTTGTAAATAGGCCATTATTTTTTGTAAAAAGTAAATAAATAAAAATGGTCATTGTGGGTTATACCTAAGAGATAGACATATGCCCTTGCGGACTTTTTTGTAGTCCTTCTGAAGGTGTTTAATAATGTAGAACATTGTTTTGATTTAGCACTTAGGGTTCAGCCAGCGTTTGCAATTAAAGTTCAAAATCTCGAAAATTATCATTTTTTCTTTATAACATCTTAAATGAATTATAGATCAAAACCACCCCGTTGACACCCTCTAACTATTAAAAAAAACCGCATCCAAATCCGTTGCGTAGTTTTAAAGATATGCGCATACAAGGGGACAGACAGCGGAAAGTGACTTTGTTTTATACTATGTAATGATTATTATATATTGTTTGATTGAGCATCTTAAAAATTATTAAAAAAAATAGCATAAAGAAGCTGGGAGACTATATCTATATATTATAAATAATGTAAATTTTATTTATTCACGAAATATGACAATTATTATCATATTTGAACATATCGATATGTATTTAAAATAATATAGGTTATTTGTTTTGGAGATGGCACCTGGAGCACAGATTGTGTTACAGTTGCGTTGGCGTCCTCTAAGAAAGAGAAGGGGAGTAAGCCTTCCGACACCTCTCTCACCAGCCACTTTACGTCGATATTCTTTGATGTCGTGGTATTTCACCTATCAAGCCGGTCCATTCATACAGTTAATTGCGTAGCTCTACCACTGTATAATGATAATTATCTACTGGAGACAGCTATAGAAGCTCGCGTTGCATGATTAAAATTGCAAGCTAGGCCATAGCTATAGTATATATATTTTTTTACAGCACCTGAACTACGAAAAAAAGTATTCCTAAAAATGAACCAGCTAGAAGTAAGTCCACTCTCATTGGCTTCCCGATGAACACTGATGCCTCTCTCTTTGTATAAAGGTATTTTGTAACTGATACATAGGTGGCAGGCGCGGCGACGAATGGTTGATGAAAGCTTTTGATCCGTGTCCTGAAAATCTTCAAAAAATCCATGTGCAGACATTGCCACATCTACCATAGCCATGCTAATCACCCCATCATATAATCATGTGATATCATGATTGTTTCAGTGAGAATAATATGATGTTCTTGTTGTTACTTCGTTAAAATTTTGACATTTTATTAATTAAATTAGTTTTGGTGGTCCACTGGTCGAATAGCTTCTGATTTAGATGTCGTGGGATCATTTTCGTGCTCACACCAATCTCGGAATTCTTGTAGGAAATTATGTGTGATAAATATCTGACTGACAACTTCGTGCCCTGTGTATGGCAATGGGTGGCCACATATTCCATTTGGGACTTAATGATTCGGCAAGTCAAAGCTTAACAACTTCGGGCAGAAAATGGCTTGAAGTAATGTTACGTTTTGTTTTTTTTTAATGTTCATACAATTTCTTTTGCTTACATATCTGTTTCTTGTGACTTCCCTTTAGCCTATCGGTTTGTTGTGACGTCAATAATGTAATGTGTTACAAAACATTTGGCAGGTAATCCATTACAGTGGACGGGTACACGGCGTTTTTCCTCATTTTTCCTTTTTTGCACAAATTTGTTGGAAATGTTGTTTGAACATTATACATCTCAGAGTTTTGTTTCCTAACTTCACGACTCTAATACGCTAGAAGTGTTGGCAGGGTCAATAATTTAAGCAATAAAATATTTTTTTGATCTCATTTTTAAGCTCCCGCACTCTATTCTCATGTTTGGAACACAGCTATGTCAATCATCGATATTTACCTCACATAAGTTTCGAACAGTTATTTACTTCTATAAGAATCGGAAGTGGAGTTTTGATAAATGAGTCATATTATCTAATAGTGGCTTTATTTATGGTTCAGAGTGGTAGAGCCACGCAGTTGGCTGCATGGATCTGCAGAATATCGACGTAAAGGAGCTTATAGCGCGTTTCGTTCGGTGAGAGAGGTGTGCTGAGGCCTGACCCCTGTCACTTTCTTATCCTTCTCACTTGAAGACCGGTAACGCAATTGTAACACAATCTAAGCTGCTAGGTGACCCGCTTACTTGTTTGTCCCCTATTACATAAAACAGATATTTTTGAAGTTTGCTCAGGAATTGCCTTAATAAAATATTCACCACAAAAACTGCTTACATAATAACTAAGTTATAGGCTACAAACATAAAAAAAAATAGAATTAGAGTTTCCCCTAAACTTTTTAATAATCTTCAAGAACGCCGCTAGTATCAGTTATTCTCTAAAGAAATAACTGTTTATTTTTATACGATCTATACTAGCTAAAAACTAAAAACATTTTCTCCCGGCGTCTCTATTTTTATAAGTCGCGAGTAAGATTTAGTCTTCACAATCAATTGACATATGGAGACAGTTCAACCCTTTCACGATAAAATCAAAGATGTATGAATCATGGTGGCTCGATATCATTTTTATGTCAGCAAACAGTATTTTATAGCAAGTGTAACATTTGTGTCATCTATGGATGATGCATAAACAATATCCTCCGATATCCAAGTGCTGTTCTGACGATCGTAAACGACTCTACGCCCACCTGGTGCTGGTAACATTTTACACATTGTAAATATACTGTCCTATAGTTTCTCTTTAAGATATTAGCAAAAAACTCGTTTTTTATAGTCTAATAAGTTCTTTTCACCGTGGTCGAGCAGCCCGCTTCTGAATTAAGAAATTTTGAGTTGAAGTCTCGGCTAAAACCAATGACTTTTCGGGAGTTATGTAATGACTGACATGTGTATCACACATGTCCGTCATTGTAGGCGATGTATGGCAACAGCTTCTGCCACTATTTGGGAAGTGAAAATCGGCTAGTCAAGGCATAGCACTCGCTGTGTAAACCGCTCTCTTTGTAAAGTTCATTTTTACTCTTCGTTGGTAACACTTTTCTATTCACCTTCACGGCTTTAATAACCAAAGAAGTAGGCAGCATTGCCTATTACAGCATTACTAATGGCGCAATGAAATATATCATTATGCCTCACGGAATAGGTGGTAGACCAGTTTCAATAATTATATGAAAGACAACTTCTTAAAGCTCAGTCCTTGGACGTTAAGTTTCAAACCCGGGACATTTTATACCGCGGATCAAGGTTATGTTACTTACTTAAGAAGATGTCAAGCGTTTGTTTATGCCAACATTAATTTATATTTGTATGTAAACTGCAAGAAGGTCGTATCGTACAGACACTCAAAGAAATAAAATACTTACGTTATTATCTTCGCGACTCATTATTTCGGGATAAATAATAGCTTATAAGAATAAAGAATATTCTTTTTTTATGTGAAAAGCAGGTTGTTTGCAGAAAGAAATATTTAGTCCCTTCGTATCGCGGGGAGACGTGGGGCTTATTTCAATGTATGACTGTATATATTATAATGAGAATTGATACAAAGATTTAATTTAATATGGACCATCATTGATCCATATTAAATTGCTCTGTATGTAAAATTTGAAGTAGTTTGTCGTGTTAATAATCCGCTGCTTATATCATCGACTATTCAAAACTGAAGTTAAGAAAAAAATATTACCAAATAGAACGTGTTATGGAGGAAGGTCCTGTTAGGAGCCTCAAAAAAGGAAAGAGTTATGAAAGTTAACGAAGCGAGAGAGGCTTGTAAGAATTGTGCCTTATGGAGCTCAATGCTTTGTGCCTACCCCCAAAGAGACTTGCCGTGTGGTAGGTACATAGTTGGATAAGGATACTTCACAAATGTTTATTTACAATTCACAATGTTTATGCTGAATTGTAACAGAACCCCCTATCTTGGAAATAAGATTTTTCATCCTAAATCACTGCGTCGTTTATCTATATCGACTTATTGTTCGTCTGTCTGTCTAGACGTTTTATTGCATCTTCATCCCGCTCGCGTCGGCATGTCTGGCAGGGAACCAAGCGGTTCTGCTGAAAATCTGTACGTACAGCTAGCAGGCAATTCTTCAATTTGTTAGTATATATAGTATATATAGTCTCATATTTGTTTAGTAAGGACATTCAACTTTTGGCATGTAGCAAATATCGTGATTTAATTTTATAGTACAAGTTACCAACTTCTTCATGAGTTTTACTTAGAAATAAGATTTTATTAATACCATCGAGAAAATCGGTTTTGAAGATACCCCATTATTTATTTAATTTAAATGCAATTTCATTTGTTGGTTTTTAACAAAATGGTTTATATTTCAGTATGCGACTGAGACGACCCGAGTTCGAATCCTGGAACAAAAAAACTTTCGGAAGTTTTGAGTGATAAGTTATGGCAAGAGGCTCTGCCGCCTATGCCGTAGTGCTAGAAAATTCAATTACCCTGTGGAGGCATAGTGCCAACAAATACATCTACGGGTATTATCTTACATATGCTACCTACCCGAAGAAATCCATGAATTAGTTTGTAGGCAATTTCAGGGGATTTTGACGTAGCGGTTAAGACTACTTACCGGCTTATGCCAAGTTTGATTCCCATAAACATAATGACGACAAACATACTAAGGCTTTGATGCAAATTAGAGTCTACTATAACATGTTATATTAATTAATACCACACTCTTTCAGCAATATAAAGAAGTTATTTGATTGATAGTCTAAAAAAACATTTTGTGCATTTTTTCTGTTTGATATTAGCTAACATTTTAAAAAGTTTAAATTCAAATATCATTATCAAATCGCTGATATAAATGCCGCTTAAGTTAAATCCATTGTAAACTCCAATTAAATCATCCATAGATTGATTCAGCAATAAATGTTGAAGCCTGAAGTAAAATGTATGAACTCTTGATCGTATTGAGGACATTGGTGTAAGGGCGCTTTTAAATATAATAACGCAATGCGACGTACGCTGTTTCGTAGTACGATGGTACGCCATGCGCAAAAGGCATTCGGGCCCAGACGGTTGAGGCGAGAGGCTGCGCGTTCCCGCCCTTACACGTCTCCCGAAATTCGAAATTCAAACGCGAGTGTTTGACAGTTCAGTGACAAGTGCCAGTGAGTGATTTTTGCTTCGTAAAAAAGTGAAGTGATTTTTTTTCGAATATTATTGTGCAGTGGTAATCACGATTTTTATCGGATCCGTTATCCCACTGTTAACTTGGTAAGTATATTTCCGTTTAAATCTGTTAAATGTTTAATGTTTTATAATTATTTACTCTTATAATCTAATAAAACCTAACTTTGTTTGTTTTTGATATATTGTTAAACTTTGTAGAATTGAATCGACGAGGGTAAGAAATAAATCTAAGTGGATTTTTAGACGGCATATAAAGCAGTAAGTAATTAATGTCATAAAGAAACGATTAGCGAGATTTTCGTTTAATTAGAATCATGGTATAATTACTTTGATCTGTCACAGAAGTTGATCACTAAGCGGCTGTAATGGAATTAATGAAAAACAAATCATGACCATGTATGATTTTAAAAGGTTTAATTACAGTTTTTTTTTTTAAATTTAGATATGAATGAGAAGTTAATTAAGGCTATTTTCGTTTGTTAACCATGATTTTTAATAAAGGATTAATTACATATTATATAAATTGTGAGAAATTTGAATATATGTATTTACTTAACTAAATATCTAATGCACAAATGTACTTTAAAGCAGAAAAGAAGAAAGCAGTGCCTTTGATATATTTTCATTTTAAAAACTTATCTTTGTAGACATAAGGTCTATAAATATATATATATATATATGTCCAATAAATATTTAACTATATTTGATTGCAGGTTGTGAGGTTTTCTAAGTCACCCATTATTTAATTTGATTACCCTAATGTAATCAATATTTATTTTTATTAATTATTGTTTAGTTTATACACAAAGATTTATTTGCTTGTTTTTTTTTTTAGAAAATATTTATCTATATATAGTATTCGATCATTAATCAATATGATCGAATCAATCGAATCGAATATAATAAAAAAAAACTATTTAAAAATCTTCATGCACTATTTTCAAAGCTCAGTATATTATAAATATGATCTCAGTGCGCATCCAATTTTAAAATCTGTGTTTACTTCAACATAAACATAATTATATACAAAAAAATACAGATATTACAGTCGAACTCGGAACCTATTTAATTATGAAATTTTATTAAATGATCAGTCTAAGCTGGATAATTTGGTTGGTGCAGACGTCGTTCACGAATAGTCGTTATGAAGAATAATTAAGTGTAAAATAGTGTTTGGAGGCATGGAGGCAGCCATTTTCATATTTCACTAATGCTATTTTCATATAAAACGCTAACTTTTGAACACATATAATAAATGAGTTTTCTTGAAAAAGCTATGAATAAGAGAAACTTTTCATAATAATATTCTCTATGAGTATATCAGTTCTGAACTGCTTAACTCTGAAATATCTACTATGTTCACCTCTAAGAATATTAAATCCTATATTTAATCCACGTCTTCGTTCATATCTGATAATATTAACTTTTACATATTTCTACTAAGACTCTGCTTGTACTCGTATGTCGGGCAGTGCACTTAAAAGGCTGTATTATCTGTCTAAACAGACTAAACAGGCTACTTCTTATATACACAAAAAATATAATAATAATAATTAATATAACTAACTTCACGCCTTTTTCTACCCGAAGGTGTAGGCAACGGCTTTTAAGCCTCGTCTCGCCATTATGTTTACGACCCAATTAAAATAGGTGGCGAACGTATTGCCATATCGGGCCCAAAGTTTTTAGTCATCCATATTTATCACACTTACGAAATTAATTTTGAGGATTCGAACCCTCGACCTCTGGACTCAGAAGCGGGGTGCTCCACCACTGGACCACCAAGACTATATGAGTATATGCTGCATAATTAATGTTTACTCAATTAGTGCGTAGTTAATGTCCGCGTGTCTTTAATTGAAGATATTTAGTATATTATACCTTTGAAATACCTTCTATATATGGGTGTTAGAACTGTGATACCGTTAAGTAATTCCTGACTTTGACAGTCAAGCAACTGTAGCTTCTGTAGCTTATACCCAGTGATCTCCTAACGTCTGAACTAATTTTTATCGCCTCTGGTGGCCGAGGTTGGATAAAAAACATCTCCGAAGATTATTACGTGAAAGATAATGTTCTTATTAGTAGTTCTAGAAACAAGTAATTCCTCTTTCCCAAATAATGTTAATTATAATAATTTTATATATTTTTGTTAAATACATTGTTGCATGAATGCTACCCCATTCATGCAACAATGTATTTAACAAAAATATCTCAGAATATCCACGAAAAGTGTCTATGAGGATAACATATACCTTTCTTTTGTAAATACATACTCATAATACATAAAAAACACGCAGACGCCATACAAACTTGTCATAAATATTTGGACTTGAGTGGGGATCGAACCCGCTGACCTAGATTACGTTGGCGGTTGTTTTTCCAATGCACCACTAGACCCGTCAATATTATATACTAAACATAACATAACTTTACGCCTTTTTTCTACCCGAAGGTGTAAGCAGCGGCTGTTAAGCCTCGTCTCGCCGTTATGTTATGTCTCAAATGGAATATTTGGCGAACCTATTGCCATATCGGGCACAGAGTTTTTCAGTCATCGATATTTTTCACACATAACTTCCGAAAAGAACTTCGAAAATTTATTGGGGTGAGAACCAGTGTGAGGATACCAACCCGCCTCTAGATTCAGAAGCGGGTGCTCGACCACTGGACCACCGAGACCTCAAAACGTTTTATATACAAGGTATATCCTTTTATATTTCATTATATTATTTTTTTAGTTTAAATACAAATAATAGAAAAGTTTTAAATTTTTAAATTCGGTTTGAATTCGCTACAGATATGTTTTTGTAGAATACGGTTAAGAAAAAATCATCGCTATATTATAATATAACCTTAAACAATTCGACGCGTGATGTGCGTCTGACATTTCTACCCTCATACGCAACCGACAAACGCCCTCTACATTCAAATAAAACAGATAATAATCAACTGAACAAATGAGTTGGTGAATAACGGCGTGTAAACAACAGTCTGCTCGCATGCCACGGCCCTGTTACTCATGCAAGAACAAAGACTTAATTAACACTTGGATTTGTGAGTTGAATACGTTAAGGGACTGTTATCTTATCTTTACACAAACTGTACATACATATAAACAGTATTACACGAACAGACAGCCACAGCTACGTACATCACGTTTTATGACTGAAAGTTCAGTTTATAGCTACTAAGTCTTAATACCCGAATGCTAGGCCAGGGTTCGGTGATGACGAATTGAGTGTTTCCTCGCCTATAATAGGTTGGTGTGCTTTAGGACTTGAAGTATAGTCTTGAATAGGAATAGTCGGGGTAGTTTGACACACGCATGTTAGCTTTGAAAATCCATATAATATTAATAGGTAATATTGAAAAAAAAACGGTAGAGTCGAAAATAATAAGAATCTTGAAAACTTGGTTGAAACATATGTAAACTGGTTACCTACATTTATTACTAGCAGACGGCATTAACTTCTAACCGCTATATTTTATATAGCCTTCCGCCTCGCGGTGTTATTCGCTTACAAAAAAAATACGATGATTATGATGATTAAATATAGCCTAAGTGACTTCGGGTGAATTCAGTTCTATTTTGAAGTACAGAAACTATATAATAGTGAATCTGTTCGATACTTCTCACGTGAAGGAACAAGGAGGAGAGAGGAAAATTATATCTATATATATAATGATATATGTATGTACCCAGTGAACTGACATATCTCATTAAAACGATGAATAATATATTTTAATTCATTACTGTCGTATTTACTATGGCGCCTCGATTGTGTGAGCAGGGAATAAGCAATTAGATATATACCAATTAACATTACATCTGTGTACCTGATATATCATATTAATGTATTGTCTTACATTAATTACATATATTGTAAATATTTATTTACATTTAAGAGATTTTCTTTAATCAAAGTGGTGGTAATTTTGTTGTTGTTGTTTGCGATACTTGCGTATTGCAGATAAACTTTGGGAAGCACTTTTTTATAATAATAATTGCTTGGACACAATACACACAGCGCCCTCTAGTTCCAAGCTAAGCAACTTAATGCTTGTGTTATGGATACTAGAACGGATATTAATACATATAATTATACTTTTCTTTTGTAAATACATACTTATAATACATAGGAAAACACCCAGACGCCGCACAAATATTCATGTTTGTTACAAATATTTGTTCCCTGGGAGGGAATCGAACCCCCGCCGCAGCCGGTAGTTTTACCAATGCGCCACGATGGATACATTTTTAAGAGGATTCACTATGTTAAACAGTGATATAGCCTCGCAGTTTGCTGCTCAAATACACCGGCTCGACCACGACTTCTCAGAATATCGACGTAAACTGCCTCATGTCACATTTTGTTCGGTGAGTATTCTTTCTTAGTGGCTGGTAATGTACACTATCCGTGTTGCAGCTGTCCATTTGAGCACCAGCAAAAAAAATGTTAGCCAAAGAAAAGGTCCCTGTTATCAATATTTAAGAGATTTTTTGCAAAACCCTAAAACGTTAAGTACGAAGCCAAAGGAACTCAGCACTTACAAATGGAAGAAATATTTGGCTCTGGTTTTTGTGTGAGGCAAGAAGTGTGCCAAGTCGCTCTATTTCAGTTTAAACTAGATTAATCCCTGACCTCTGACCTCTTCAGAATGCCCAATTCTGCCAGAATTCACTAAGTTATGTATGAAAAGAACAGCCGCTGCATAACCATGTTTTCGCAAAATCATCCAGTATTAGAAACTGCCTAGACCGGTATTAAGCAGCTCAGTTATTACCGAATATATCTTCTATCTTCTTTGTCTCTCTTGAGTTTCTTGTCCGTTTCTTCTCATGATTTCATTCATTTTCATGAGTTCTTCTCCTACACATAGAATCTCGCTGCTGGTGATTACATCCGTGTTTTCTTGTTAAGCGGATCTACTTTCCCAAGACGCAAATATTTTTATTTAATTTTATTCATTTATAAATGGATTTAGTTCGCCTTCAGAACCTAAAAATACAACTATTTCGATTTTGTCATTGTGGAGATGATTGTTGAGGTCACCACTTCTGAGCTGTTTCACAATAAGATATTAAATATTTAATTTGCATAAGCCTCTGAAAGAATTCCAAGGGAGAAACGAAATGTATTTTTATGTAAACAGGATGTATTTTTATACCACCCCTACTTTCCCACCCTTCCTGTTTAAGAAAAATAGTTGTATTTGTTCGTGTAATTGCCGCGTAACACGCGAACTTCAGTTCAGCCGCTTTACGCGCGAGCTATAAATTATAATTAGTACGTTTATTGACGAGTTTACGCCAATTTACTAATCAGTGGGACTTGTGTTTCTATAAATATGTTGGCTGGAAATATTTCTAATAATTATTATATTGTTGGAACAGTCGAATTCGTCAAGTAAATCACAATTTTCTTTGTCCGTTACGTTGTCTAAGAAAATCTTATTTTCTTCTTTATTTCAAGAAATTATTAATCTTCTATTAGACGAGCCTCGTGGTGCATTGGTAAAATTACTGACTGCGGTATCGTGGTTGACATGTTCGATCTCCACCCGAGTACTGAGTAATGTTTTAAAAAAATATATAAATGTATTAATATCCGTTATCTCCTTTCATTACTTAGCTAGCTAGCTTAGCTTGGAACTAGAGGGCGCTATGCGTCTTGTGGCGCTGTGTCTATTCCAAGAAGTAATTATTTATTTCTTAGCTAGCTAGCTTAGCTTGGAACTAGAGGGCGCTGTGCGTGTTGTGGCACTGTGTCTATTCCAAGAAGAGTCTATTCCAAAAATCATTTATTAAGGTTTTAATAAGAATTTATAGAAATAATTAATTTCTATAAATTCTTATTAAAACCTTAATAAATGATTTTTGTCTGTTGTTTTAATTTTGTCTGCATATTAACAGAAGTATAAATCTGATTTTGCTCTGGTTTTAACTCTTCTTCACTCATTCCACTTGTTGATTAGTAACAACAACATAACATAACTTCACGACTTTTGTTACCCGAAGGCTACACCTTCGGGTAACAAGAGTCGTGAAGTTAGTCTCCACAGCGGCTGTTAAGCCTCGTCTCGCCGTTATGTTTACGTCCCAAACGGAATAGGTGGCGAACCTATTGCCATACCGGGCACAAAGTTTTTCAGTCATCGATATTTATCACACTTAACTTTCGAAAAGTTATTGGTGTGAGCCAGTGTCAGGATTCGAACCTCGAAATTCGGACCTCTGGATTAGTAAATTTTCTAGAAAGCATAATTCTACATTTCATCATGTGAATTCTGCTACTAGGTCAGAGATAAAGTAATGTTAAATTTACAAATGTCCACGGAAATGTCGGTGTTCGTTTATCATTTGGAAGTAGTGAGATAAAAACACTAAGATCTCATCAGCAGTTTATCAAACCAATAAAAAATATCTCTGTTTGGTTTGAGATAGAATTTAGGCGAGGTCTCACTACGAGCGTGGACCAAATTATAAATTTGAAAACTAATTTACAATTTATTGAGTTGGAAGGGTATGTTTCTCATTACTCATAGTTTACAAACACTTAGTTTATACACACATAACTTCACAACAAATCCCTTGCGGCGTAGGTAGAGAGAACAGAGAGCGATTCTTACACGCCTCACTCGCTGCTTTGATTTTCATAACTCTTTTTTTAAGGTAATATTGTAACGTGAAAAATCATAAATCAAGGTTTATTTACAAAAATAAGAAGAAATAAATTAATTCCATTATTTACAATATATACAATTGAAAAACTATCTGAGATCAAATTTCTCCGCATCACGGTCTACTGGCAGCGTGCCCAGAACACTGGCCGCATTGCCACGCTGAATAGCAATGCTAGTCCTCTGTGCGAAGAATAGATAATAATAATAAACTAGGTTAATATTATTATTATTTTTATGAAAATAATATAAAATATTGAGCACAAAAGCGGGCTTTATTTGATAAATTTTGTTTAAATATCTCTGATTTACTAGGCGAAATTATAATCTAGCTTTTAAAAATCGCATATATAATTAAAAATCGCTGTCCGCCTTCTGTGGTGCTCTATCTTATAAACTTGTTTTAGATTTATAGCTTCAATATAGTTAACTATGAAATCTATTGCACTAAAGTACATATTTTAAATAGTAATTAGCCGCTTTGGTAATTATCATAAAAGCATGTTTTAGAGTACCGCAACATCTAGAGAACGTATGGAACTAATTACTATTAAGAAAGTATGTGACAAAATTGCAACTTTAACAGCTCAGCAATTTCGGGGCACACCTTTGGAATCCTGCTTAACTTTATTCTTTTTCATTTTGAGGTACCTAAACACTGAAAAAACATGCTTAGGTTATTATTTTCGATGAGAGCGTCAGACTCGTACTTAACCAATGGAAAAGTCATTTGTTTGAAATACTGGAAAAATAATAATATATGCCCCGTTTTCCTTTTATACGAGAAACTTATCAAATAGTGATATGTAATGTATTATGAAATTAAAATATGTTATCGTAAGAATTTTTATAGCTGATTATCGATTCAATTATTCGAATTATTCGTTTTAGATTTAATAGACGGAATCGGTTTGAATATAAATATATTGACTGTGTCGACAAAAAAGTTGGTTATTTTTATTGCTTGGAAAGTTTATCGATGAGCCAATAGTCACCAGTGTACCGAGCTATTGTGTAACAGCAATGTGTGTGGGATACAGCGCCATCTAGTCACAATTAAGCTATTTAATATTACCATATAATAGGGAAACCGCAGACAGACTTGAGACACAAAATTCTTTCTTGTGTTCCCGTAGGTTAGAATCAGATTAGTTGTATCTTTGTATCTTTAACCCAATAACCGAATAAGGTGTAGGTAGCGGTGCCTTCAATATGATTATGTGTCATAAGAAATAGGTCAATTTGTTCAACTATCGGCTATCCGTCTGTCCAGTTGAGTTATCCATACTAATTTGGTGACGGAGTTGTGCTACTAGGGATTGTTTATCAGATCATATCTTTAAGTCACCTCCTTCAACACCCTTAGGAGAAAACAGGGTAGCTCTATTTTAAGTCAATTTCACTCAGATTAAAATTATAATAAATTATAATATACATACCTATAATATATACGTAACTTTGTTCTTGTAACAAAACACACAATCTTAAGTTTTAAGCAAGTTGCTAGTTGAGAGAGACCACAAGAAGAACAAACATAACCAAATCAAATTAAACCTTAGCAGTTTGTGTTAAAGTTCCAAGTTAGTTTCAACTTTGAACTTAATAAAATATTCAAGTTTGTGTGACGGAATACACAAAATAATCTTGACACAGCAGGGTCGACCGGGGCAAATGTAAACAGGGGTAATTGGAACCATTTATCTTAATAATATTAGTTTGTAAAAAATATTAACACATGTATTTTTTGGTAGACTATAAATAATTGTACCGTAAAACTCTTAATCAATATATAAAATATCTGTGTCGTGAAAGAGAAGATCAGAATCACAGCTTATTAATCTGTGATTGCTAATGTAACTAGAATCAAGCAACATTATAATTTATGGAGCACTTGCGAGAAAACGCTTTTTATACTCTATCATCTAGAACATAAAACATAACTTCACTTTACTACCCGAAAGTGTAGGCAGCAGCTGTTAAGTCTCGTCTCGCTGTTATTTACGTCCCAAACGGAATAAGTGGTGAACCTATTGCCATACCGGGCTTAGAGTTTTCAGTCATCAATATTAATCACACATAACTTCCGAGAATAATTTAGTAAAGTCATTAGTGTGAGCCAGGATTCGAACCCGCGACTTCTTGATTCCGAAGCCTGCTGGTCGACCACTGGATCACCGAGACCACAATATCATCTAGAAGCATGTATAATAGACTTTTATTAACCAGAAAAAAATCTATTAAATAGGAAATACTTTTCAGCTATTGTTAAATACTTATTTCTTAAAAATTTCTTATAATCACTGCTAGCTCACGTGACATCTTCCCGGAAAAGTAATTTATTGAATTTATGTCAGTTTATGATTATACTAATATTATAAAGAGGAAAGATTTGTATTTTTGTATTTTCGTATGTAACTGTCGACTTTAATAATTCTTTTTTCTTTAGAAAGCTACATTATCAGTGAGTAATATAGAATATGTAATGTGTAATCATCATCGTCATCGTCATTTTGTTTGTACGCGAGTAATACCGTGAGGCGGGAAGCTACATACAATATAGCGGTACGAAGTTCGCGCGGTCTGCTAGTTAGTAATAAGTTAAAAGAGTGTTGTTGTTATATATGAGGTAATTCTTTCCAAAACTTATAACAATAAAATTTCCTGTAAGACAACGTCCACATCCCCAAGAGCTAAGCCTCACTTATTACTACTAAAGTAATATGAAAATTTTCTGAAGAAAAGCCCTTTTGTATGAGCGGAGTTAGAAACTTGCTATTGGATTTGTTGTGGGGTGCTAGTGCAAGCGAGCATTTAGATTATTTGTGAAAGTTTTAACCATATCTGGGTTCCGTAGCCAAAACGTTTTCTATAACTGAGACTTAGCTGTCCGTCCGTCCGTCTGTCATCACCTGTCCAGCTATCACCGATCTTGAATATGGCCTATCTCAAAATCGGGGATAGCTAGACAGTTGTAATTTAACTAATGATGTATTTCTATTGGCGCTATAACAACAAATACAAAAAAAAACCATAAATATTTAAGAGAGGCTTCCCTACAACGAAGTTCATTTCTCACTGTTTTTTGCTCGATAATAATAACGGTGACAAGTAGACGCTTTAACTATTCAATCATATTATTTTAATTAAAACTGATACATAATTAACAGCGTACACACACACTTGGCCGGTAATTTTGGCAGATTTATGTTGCCTGTTAGTGCCCTTATTTTGCGTATTATGAATTGTGAAAAAATTAAACATAACATAACATAACTTCACGCCCCTGTTACCCAAAGGTGTAGGCAGCGGCTGTTAAGCCTCGTCTCGCCGTTATGTTTACGTCCCAAATGGAATAGGTGGCGAACCTATTGCCATACCGGGCACAAAGTTGTCAGATATCGATATTTATCACACATAACTTCCGAAAATTTCGAAAAGTCATTGGTGTGTGCTAAGATTTGAACCCCTACTTCTTGAATCAGAAGCGGGGTGCTGGCCACTGCGCCACTGAGACTTTTATGAAAATTATAAATAAAAAATAAAAAGATGTGGTGTCGTGGGACACCAAGTAGGAACGAAGTTCCTTCAGCTAATGTACAATCGACAAAATTTGCAAAAAAAAACGTGCTTATTTATATGTAGGTTTTCTTGATTTTTCTCTTAAATTTTGCTGATTAGTTTTTATTTAAGTACAAGACTTAGCTTTAGGACTTGACGTTTTAGTTTATAAATACCGGATGATTCTAAGAAACAATAATCACACTTGTACGTACCATTTTCTGGTTCCTTCTGTAAAAAAACATATATAAAATATGAAAACATGGAAAATAAAACTCCGAAAAAGAATTCCGATACCGGGATTCGAACCCGGACCCCCCTGTATGAGAGCAAGGTATCCTAGCCACTAGACCATTCGCGTAGTTATACATTGCTCTAAATAAGCCAATACTTGAAAGTGCCCTAGTTTGAAATGGAAAAAGTGTCGTGACAACTTTTCGTAAGAATTTTTTCCGTCTAGCCCCCTTTCACAATGCGCGATAAAGAACTTCGTTCTAATAATTGGAAATGTAGTTTGTGTAGTACTTGAGAGCTTTAGCCATTAAATACATGCTTTATGCTTTCTTGCAAAAGCTTTTTTTGTAAATACCAGGACTTGCCTATAATGTCACAAGAATATTATCATACAACGCTAACACTGCGACCGAGCCCATCACAAACAAAGTTTTCTCGCGGTATAGTTAAGGAAAGCGGCGTGCATGAGCGCTTTGTGTGACACGCCGCTCACCGCCGCCTCGCCGCCGCCCGGCCGCTACCGCCCGCCCTGCCGTCGCCGCCCGCCCTAGGTTTGCAGGTTTGCCCTAGGCAAAATTGAGACCCGCCAACATTTCTAATTTCACCGGCTTTCATTTTAAAGTGTTGTTCTTGAAGGCCGCTTTGTTTTTGTAACTGGTTTGTTTGCGTGTTTATTGTAATTAAGAAATTTCGAAACACTTTTAAATTTGTTGTTCAAAATTGGAATTAACAGAAGTCGGTTAAGAGTATTCTGTAGCTATATTAGCGATTATACAATTGGACATTATGTTACATAAGAATAGAGTCTTGCAGATTTCATTTGGTTCATTTTAATACATAATTTTCTTGTTTATCTTTTTTGATTGCAAGCCTAGGGATTTAGCTCATGTGATTTTTTTCATAAACAGTTATTTAAAGTCCAATGGGTTCACTAATCAATGGTTGATTATAAAAATGACTGGAAGTAAAGTTTTTGGCGTGCCTATATCAAAATTTCGTTGAAAAATGTTTTGTAAATAGTTGTTTTGTTAGTTTCGATTAATTTTCAGTAACTTTGATCACCTTGGATATGGAAATACCACGGTCTATCAGAATGTCGACGTATAATAAGTAATGCCAAGTTTCGTCCTATGAGAGAGGTATCCGGAGGCTTACCCTCTGCGCCTAACTCTCCCAACTGTAACAATATGTGTGTTGCAGGTGTCGATCGGCGGTGGTAGTAGCTTACCATCAGGTGATTCGCTTGCTCGTTTGCCCTCCTATTCCTTATAAAAAGATACATCGTATTACTATGATATATATATATATATATTATATTGAATGTCTCGGTAGCGTAGTGGTAGTAGCGCACACGACTTCTGATCCAGAGGTCCGGGTTCGATTCCTGACACTGGCTCACACCAATGACTATTAAAAATTGTTTTCGGAGGTTATGTGTGATAAATGTCGATGACCGAAAACTTTGTGCCCGGTATGGCAATAGGTTCGCCACCTATTCCATTTGGGACGTAAACATAACGGCGAGACGAGGCTTAACAGCCGCTGCCTACACCTTCGGGTAACAAAAGGCGTGAAGTTATGTTATGTTATGTATTTATTATTGGCGTCATTGAATGCGCGCTGTGCAGTCCACTTATGAGGGCTGCACAGCGTGTGTGCGTGTTGACGACGGTTTGTCGCTCTGGTTTCATGTCAATATCGGCGTCAGACAGGGTTACGTGCTGTCCACTCGACTATTCATCCTGTACCTGTACAGAGAGTGAGATCGATGGATGTAGGTATGCGAATGGAAGACCTAGTTGTGAGCTGCCTGCTTTACGCAGATGACGCCGTGCTTCTAGCCGAATCGCCGTCGGACCTGCAAACACTAGTCACCACTGCGAAAGATGAGTGCATGTTTAAAGGCTTGCAGTTGAATGCGACGAAAACGAAAGTTATGGTGTTTAAAAGGGAGGAATCCAGAACGGATGCAAGGATAACGGTTGATGATGTAGTGCTGGAACAGGTGAATAAAATTGTATATCTTGGATGCGCTTTTAGCAGGGATGGAAGGTACACCGCGGATGTAGAAAGACGAGTGGCGATAGGAAATAGCGTAAATGGAGCGTTGGGAACATTCCTGGCGCAAAAAACATTAGCAGAAAAGCCCAGCTAGCAATCCACAATGCAGTCCTAATCCCTATGCTAACTTATGGAAGCGAGAGCTGGGTATGGCAGAGTGTGCATGAAAGTAGAATAAACGCGGTAGAAATTAGGGCACTACGCAAAATCTGCGGAGTGACTCTGGCTGACCGCGTAGAAAACAAGGTTGTAAGGAAGGAAGTTGCAAAAGCGGATGGATGTAGGAGTCGAGGACGGCCAAGACACACACTCCATGACTAAATAGAACGTGTTCTGGAGGAAGGTGATGATAGGAGCCTCGTAAACTGACGCGCGTTCATGAAAAGAGTTATGAAAGTCAAGGAAGCGAGTGAGGCATGTAAGAATCGTGCCTTACAGCGCTCTGTTCTCTCTACCTACCTGTTTAACAGTGGTAGAGCCAAGCAGTTCGCTGCTTGAATGGGCCGGCTCGACCGGTGATATACCACGACCTCTCAGAAGATCGACGTTAAGTGGCTCATGCTGCGTTTCGTTCGGCGAGAGAGGTACCCGGAGGCCCACCCCCCTTCCCCATCATTTCCTATTCCCTATCCCTTAAAGGTCGGCAACGCAACAGTAACACTATATGTGTTGCTGGTGTCCATGGGCGACGTTGGTTGCTTACCATCAGGTGACACGCTAGCTCGTTTGCCCTCCTATCCCATTAAAAAAAATGTATGTCATTGAATGTGGTGAAGCCATAAGATTTCTAATTATAATTATTTTGTGTACTCGAGATTTATTATTCAAAATATATCCATATATTAATTAACTAAAAAGGAAAATATAAAAGTTTATAAAATAATAACTGTAAAGTCGTTAAAGAGAATTTCTCATAATATACTGTAATTATATAATATTAAATGTCTCAATAAGCCTTATTGAATGCGAAGTGGAAATTTGAGCCGCATCTATTGAAATTATAATATCGCGCCTTTATATATTAAAAGGTGGGCTAGAGATATATTCACATTTAATTTCATATCCTTCAAGTACTACGCAATCGCACTATTTGAATATATATCCCAAGATCAGTATTCATTAGCATGTTCTAAAGTATTCCTCTCTCAGTCTATGCCGTAAAGAAAAAAAAAAAGATTTATGAATATCCTATAAATCCTATAATATCTCAGTTTTGTACAAGATTGATTCGAACCAAACCGAATAGTCTTTATAATTTGGTTTGCCCATCTATCAAAATTGTATATATAGCAATGTCACCTATTGATATTTAAAACGTAGATACAAATATTTTATCAATCCTACCAAGTCTTGGCAAGCGCTGCCAAGTTTAATATCTCGCATAAAACTTAACAAGGTGAAAAAGATGCGAAATGTAGAAAAATCTTTTCGAATACATATTTTATTTTTAACGCAAGGAAAAGTTTTAAAGTATATAACTGTGGCAAGGTAATACCCATATAGCTGCAAATAATATGCAAAATATTGCATATTATTTGCAAATAATTAGTGTCCGACCGAAGGTTATTTAGGAAGGCTATTTTTGGCCAAAGCCGAAGCCGATTAATTGGCAATCTCCACAACCTTCGGCGGAAGCTAAAGCTAATCCACAGCTAAAGAAGAATATCGGTGTAAAGTGGCTCATTCCGCTTTTCTCTCGGTGATACAGGTATCCGCACTGAACTAAGTGCAGTCCGGTCCGTCAGTCATTCACTCTTTCGTAACAGTTCGTTTAATTCCGACTGTTCTCGGACCTTCGGCGGGACCTTCGGCTTCGGCCCAGAATCAGATCTCGCCGAAGATGGATTTTGGGTAGAAGGCGGCCGAAGCCGAAGCTTCGGTCGGACACTAGCCTATGTATTTACTATGTATTTTTTTATATTAAAAAGCTTAGGTCACAATTTTTTTGTTAAATTAAAATCTTATGCTTATGTAAAAGTTATTGCAAGGCGACACGAACAAAGCTTCGTTTACTAGTTTACGAAAGGAAAAGCTACTTGCTTTTTGCTTGCTGCTGCTGCTGTTTTTACTTGCTGAAACTTTTTGCTATACTCGCATTCGTATACCTATACAGTACAAAATGTGATTGAACTTTGTTAAATAGACATAACATTAATACATACAATTATTTGAGGGTCCAGACAAGAAATAATATAGAAATAGATTATAACACACGCGACCTCTGTCTATACCCTCTTCAATCAACCTGTAGCGTGAAGCAGACAAAATGTAGACGAGGAGAACATGTCATCCCGAATCAACGACATCCAACTTTTAATGGAAATCACGAGTAACATGTGCGCAGGTGTTGCCAGTTTAAATTAAACATGTCCAAATTTAGATTAACGTCGTCTGGATTGTAATTATTTTAATTGTTTGTATTTTTGATTTGTAATATGTATAACAAATTATTAATTATATAACGCACTCAGAATGTCTGATTGATATTTACATAAACATGCAAAACTTCACGCTAAATCCAGTGGCGTAGCTAGGTAACCAAAGGCGCTGGGGCAAATAAAAAATGGGGCCCCACTGCTATGTAAACTGATTAGGTTTATCAAATAAAAATATGAAAATTAGGTACTAATACTTTACAAATTCTAAGCTTTTTGAAAAAAGAGCTTAGAGCTCTTTTTATTTATATAATAATATTATATAATATTATTATATTTTATATAATAATATAATATAATTAAATAGAATCAGCCGTTTTTGCAATACAAGACCAAGCAGTTATGACAAGACAACATCAGCGCGACATCCTAAAGGTACCAGTAGACGGAAAATGTCGTATCTGTCAAATTAAAGACGAAACTGCACAACACATAATTTCTGGGTGCGAAAAGCTGGCGGGCAATTACTACGTCAAGAGACATAATAATCTCGTCCAGTACGTTTACTGGTGCCTTGCAAGAAAACACAACATAGAAGTTTCACCCCTTTGGTGGAAAGAAAATATGATCCAACCTCAAGTTAAAGAAAACGAGTCCGCAAAAATCCTTTGGGAAATGCCCATACAAACAGACATAACAGTTACACACAATAGACCAGATTTAATATACGTAGATAAAGCAAATAACAAAACATTTTTAATAGACATCACAGTACCGTCCGACTACAACATAGGCGCCAAAGAAATTGAAAAACTGAGTAAATACCACCTCCTCAAAACCGAAGTCAGCCGTTTATGGAATACGCAAACTACTATCATACCCATAGTCGTAGGAGCCACAGGTATTGTGGCTAAAAGCTTAACTAGATACATAGAAAAATTAGAAACTCCAATAGATATCAGCATCCTTCAAAAACAAGCAGCCATCCACACAACAACCATACTCAGCAAAGTTTTAGGAGACACCGTTTTTGTCCAGAATACAGATACACTACAACAACACACACCAACAGCGCCATTAATAAATCCACCAACTGATCCACAACAAAATGCAAGCACACAGAGACCACACATCACAACACACACACAAGATTCAATCTCAGACACCATAAATACAACTCAAGAAACAGAAAGAGGCAGGGGAAGAGGCAGGGGAAGAGGCAGGGGAAGAGGCAGAGGAAGAGGCAGAAGAACTCCTTAAAACTATAGACATCTCTTTTCCCGTAGGAAACGGGACGGGGTGTCTATAAAAAACCGACCAAAAGTCGAGAAAAAAAACGTAAATAATATAATATAATTAGGTACTTTAAAAAAACGCTAAACCGACTTCAAGAAGTTCTACTGTTCACCATCCGTCAGATTGACAACACTGCTAACATTTTTTTATGCTAGGAAATGCTTTACGCACACCCCCTGCCTGGGGACGGCAGGAGGTAGTGTAGGGCTTCCTTTAAGTACTTCTCTGCACTCTAATCCTTGGTTAGCCACTAAAAACCTACGGCAGCATTGATTCGGCGTCCGGGTAGTCCAGCAACGTTTCAGCCCACTGGACCACCATGCAAAAGCTGTGCCACCTTGCCGTCGTCCCAGCGAGTCATTCTTCGGGAGCGGGGAACTTTCGGGAGATTCCCCAACGTAGCCCTGGAGGACCAGCGTACATCTCAGCCATAATTTTTGAGGGGAGGGGGGGGGCACCATCGCCACCTCGAACGAGATCGTCTGGTTGCCTCGCCCGACCCTGGGCAGTGGACCCTGATAGCCGATGTCCGCTGCAGCCTCCTCAGCAGTCGTCAGGCCTTCGAGAGGTAGCGAGACCAAATGGGGACCCTACAAAAGGCCACAGATAGCACGTCACCACCGTAGAGGCAGTGAGCTCCCTCTCACAGTCCTTCGTTGGGCAGCAGGCGGTGTAGTGCGCCGGCCACCCGTCATGCTCGGGGGCCAGTCTTTCGAAATGCTAATGGAAGCTCTAGCGGTAGTCCAGGGACGACGCCGACTAGGTCAGTCATGTCACCCACCATGATCCGCGAGGCTGGTGGTTCACGGCCTCGAGGGAGGCGGTGGAACCACAGCGCATCACATTGATGAGGCGCTATCTCCAGACCTACCCCGCGGATCCGCCTAGCGACGATCGCCACCCCCAATTTAGCAAACATGCGTGTACATCGGCGGCGTAGCAGCTGGCACTAAGTGCTGCGGACAAACTGGTGCGGAACAGTCCCTAGAACGGAAATCATCTTATCAAGAGACGCTAGTGACGGCAAGTCCTACACTTTAGTTCCACACTTGACTTCTGTTAGGGTGTGGCCAAAGTGAACGAACTTACAGGTCGGAGGGTCGTTCACTATATAAAAAAAAAAAACAAAAACTCTGTTGTCCCTAGAAAGGACCCCTGCGGAGCCCGCACAAGATTTCTTTCCTTGTGTCCATCCTGTTTCGGTAGACGTAGTCCACCCATTTCTCCTGCAGGTCAGGTTGTAAGCGAAATCTATGAAGCGCTTCTTTTTTCACGAATCTGAATGTTTCAACTTATTAACCGAGTTCGAAAACAGGAGGAAGTCCTCAATTCTTCTGTATGTATATTTTTTTGTGTCTGTTCACCGATATTTTCGTCAATTTGGACAGAGACAGACCCCTGACATAACGCACTACGTCGATGGATAAGTGGGCATTCCCTAGAATTTTCAAATTTCTCTTAACAGAGTTGTCATGATTAAAGTGGGGTTACAACCTGTCTTATTTGTTTTGAAAATGGAGTAATTTCCTAAAGCTCAGTTAGATTGAGATTTCTGGTAAGGATTCGACCGAGGGCCCCCTGAGCTTGAGGGCGCCGGGGCACTGCCCCGCCTAGCCCCTTGGTAGCTACGCCACTGGCTAAATCCCTTGCGGAGTAGGGAGCGAGAACACTTGATAAAAATGAAAAAAAAAAACAAAACATCAATACTTCATTTTTATTATGATAGTCCAGTTACAGCAATACTTCTTGGAGAGATTCTAAAAGTTATTTACATTTATTATACTAAAGTGACAATTAAAGGATCAAGGAGTGCAGACGAGGAGTCTAAACTGGCGCAAATCCAGGTGGTAGTAATTACTTCTCAGAAAAACTCCGGAAAAATAACAAATTCCTTTGAGTTACTAAGGTGCTAGAGATTTACAAGGATTTCCCATATTTATAACCGGAGGTGCCGGTGCTATTAGTATCCATTTAGCTATTGACAAAGTGAAACTTCGAAAAGCTTAATGACCGTATTCAAACATGGGGAGTACCTTTTCAAAGGATCGACAATAAGCATGTGATGATGTATTTATTGGACTTGTCCATAGTTCACGGCAATTGCTCACCATCAGGGTTTGTTTGCCAGAGTTCATATTTTTAAACCAATGGGTAGTTTTTCGCAGGTTTATCAAGACCATTAGCATATCGATGCGTAATTACAGTGGACTACACTTTCGGGTTTTAAAGGCGCTAAATTACATATTATAATTGTTCATATGTCTTAGTGGTCCAGTGGCCGGACACTCCGTTTCTGAATCAAAAGGTCGAGTGTTCAAATTCGGGCTCTCACCGATGAGTTTTGAAAAATTCTTTTCGAGAGGTTATGTGTGATAAATAACGCTGAATTTTGTGCCCTGTGTATGCAATAGGTTCCCCGCCTACTCAATTTGGGACGTTAATATAACAGCGAGTCGAGGCTTAATAGCCGTTGCCTACACCTTCGGGTAGAAAAAGGTGTGAAGTTATGTTATGTTATATTGCTCAAAGAATGTTGAACAAGGCAATATCCCACGTGGCTGGTCTGGATGACAGCCAGATCGATATTTGTCGCACTTTAAAAACGTCTCTACTAATTAGTGAGCGACCAGCTTAAAATAACAAAACTAATTTCTAAGTAAAGATACCATTAACTTTGTCGAACAGATGTCGAGAATGTCTCTTCGCGAATTTCTTGCTGTGTTTATGTTTAAAAATTAACAAGTGCTGTTAACTTGTTCAAGTTTAGTTATATTTTAGAAAGACTGACTTAAAAAACATAGAACTTTAAAAAGAATACAAATGAGTCCAATGACCAAAATGGTCAGATGTGTATTTTTTTCTATTTAGTACGAGTATGTCTTCTGTTTCAACATTGGTTGTAGAATGTGATTCGTGATTATGGTCTTCTTAGGTATCACAATCTCATATTACAATATTTTTTCAGTTACGATTAATTTAGTATAGGTACTGTAAAGATTTGAAAAAAAAATGTAAATAAATTTTGTATGCTACTAGGGATATGCAGTACTCGTAAAGCAGTATCTTTATGATCTCACAGAGTAATAAACACAACAATTTTATTTTTAATACTACCCTGTTATGTATGTTCTAGGTTATTTTTTTTTGGGTTAGACAGAGACTACAAAATTAGATATTTTAATTCTATTCTATTCTATCTATTCTATTAAAATATCTAGTATAATTAAATATTATACTAGATATTTTAGGAATAGTTTTGGCACTATTTTAGTCGACTTTCTTTGCTGTTCAGTTACTACAAATTAGGTAAAAGTACCTGTTAAAGAATTATAACCGTCACAACCTCTGCTCTTCAATTGTGATGTCTCAAACACCTCGTTCATATGAAAAACGCTTATTTCTCGAGACAATTTCCTTCTCACTGTCTTCTAAATTGTGGAAATATCCAACAGTGTCTGTACTAATAAAAAGAAAATGAGCAAGGTTTTTCTCATGTCGAGATTTGTTCAATATAACTAACAGTTATTAGTTTAAAACGACTTTGTTGGTGAAAGTTTAACTTCGCAAAGGGAACGCTGAAAATAATATTAATTTAGAAGTTTTCAGTTGTAGTACTGGTTGAGTGAAAAATGTAAAACAGGAACACTTTGGTAATATCGACACTTGTCACACCAACAGCTAGTATAAATAGTTAAAGTTAGTCATGTTTTATTTTATGTATTTTAACTAGTATTATATAAGGTGAATTCAACGTCATATCTATATAAAGCAGAGGGTACGTCTGTGTAATCCGAAGTTTCTGAAACAAGGATCACAAAATGAACAAACTTTTATGTGAGCGACTTAGAAAGTATTTTGATTAATTTCAATTTTATTTATATTGTTGGTCAGTAAATGATGAAATTTATTAATACAATTGTGTAAAAGCTTTTATCCGAAAACTTTCAGAGTTTCTTTTCCGTTCCTTGAAATTGTAATTGTGAAGAACTTTTTCTGGAATCAGAATTCTTCGGTGATTTCGATTCTGAGTGTTTGCGGCACTGTAGCATGTAAAAGACTGAAGTTTATTGTTATTTAAAAAAAGTAAGGATTGTATAAGATTATTTATTTTAGATTAGAATAATTTTATGTGTGTCATATCATCCTGCCCTTCTCCCATCATTTGGGGTCCGGCACAACAGGTGTTTCTTTTCTACGCTTTACTATCATTCGCTTCTTCCACACACACCAACACCCTTCCTAGTGATGTGAAAGATGATATCATTTTTCACACAATTCATCCATGTTTTCTTCGGCCTCCCGATCATCATTATTTTCACGACATGAGCATCATCCCTCCTCTTTACATGCCCATACCACGCAAGGCGATTTCCTCTTATCTTCTCAGTTATAGGTGCAACTTTCAAGCTTCCTCTTACATAATCATTCCGTATTTTATCCTTTTTCGTCACTCCACACATCCATCTCAACATTCTCATTTCCGTAGCATGCATTATTTTTTCGTCCGTCCCTTTCATGGCTAAACATTCTGATAGATACATGACGACAGGTCTGATAACCGTTTTGTATATTTTGCCTTTTAATTTGAGAGGCATTCGGGGGTCGCAAATTGTTCCCGTTACCTGTCGCCATTTCATCCATCCAACGCTAGTTCGATGTCGTATGTCACGGTCAATTTCGCCATCGCTTTGCACTCTAGATCCCAGGTATTTAAAGTCAGAGCAGACCGGCAGCAGCACGCCGTCCAGCGCTATAGAAACAGAATGGGAAAGACCACCAAAATCACAAAACATATATTCTGTTTTGGATCTGCTGATTCGTAGGCCAAAACTCTCCAGCTTCTGTCTCCACTACTCCAGTCTGCTCTGTACATCCTGTCCATCTTCCCCGATGAGCACGATGTCATCCGCAAAGAGCATGTACCAGGGTGCCTCGTCCTGTAGATTCGGTGTCAAAGCATCCATAACTAGCAGGAAGAGGTAGGGGCTCAAAGCAGACCCTTGGTGCAGACCCACAGCGACACCGAATTCGTCAGTAGTACCCGCGGCCGACCGGACATAGGTACAAGGTGTTTTGTACATTGCACAAACTAGCCTCACATATTTCTCGGGCACAGCTTTCTCCCTTAGGGCCCGCCACAAACACCTTTACACCTTTCAGGGTACGCGATCGAACGCTTTTTAGAGGTCGACGAACACCATGTGCGGGTTCTTATGCACTCGTCTATATTTCTGGCAGAGCTGACGTAATTCGAAAATGGCATCCGTCGTCCCTCGTCCCGGAATGAACCCGAATTGGTTTTGGGATACCTCACTCTCTTCTCACATTCTTCTTTCAAGCACTTTCTCCCATACTTTTAAAGTTTGTGACATGAGCTTTATTCCTCGATAGCTGTTACATTCTTGTGCATCCCCTTTATTTTTATAGATGGGCACTATAAAACTACTGCACCATTCAGTGGGGGTCATCTCCTCATGCAACAACTTATCGAAGAATAAAGTCAGCCACAGACATCTATCTACACCCAATATCTTCCATACTTCTGCAGGTATTCCATCCGGCCCTAACGCTTTTCCATTCTTCATACTATTGACAGCCTTTTGCGCCTCTTGTCTCTAACTATCTCTCTAACTATACTCACATTCTCGGGTGGATTTCCTAACATTCCGTCCCACTTATTCTCAACATTCAACAGATCCTCAAAATATCCCTTCCATCGCCTTTTAAATTCCTCGTAATTAATTAATTTCAATCAGAAATCCATTTTGCAACCAGTGGTTGTTAACCATCGCTAATTGGCTATCAAGAGAAAAAAAATGATAAAAAAGGTAGTACGTAACTTTAATTTCTTAACACTCAATGCATTGGCAGCAGCTATAACGCTTGAACACGCCGAATCAATGTTTTTATCCCAAACGTACTAGGTGTCCTAACAAATCCTTTAGTTAAGTATAAACCAGAAGGTATTATATTACATAGGTATGTTTATTTTAGAAATATCTTAGGAACAGATTCTCGATATTAAATCAAACTCTACTTTAGCAATAAATAACATTTTCAGTAAATTAACTCGTATCTGAAATTGAAATGCGAAATGTGTCAACAGCTAAATTTATTACGCAGTAGAACAACAGTGCAGGCTGTTTTAGTTTACACTATTTGGTGTAACGGAATGAGGGAACATTGAAATTTCAGTTAATTATACAAGAGGGTTCCTGAAGGACAGCCGTGTGAAGAATTAACTCCCTTCTGTTGCTCTCCAAACTGTAGGGAGAGATTGAAATTTTATTGCTCTAAAGGCTGAAAATTAATTAAATAATTTAATGTTACTGAAATATATTGAAAAATGAGACATCATGCAGCAACCTTTATTTTTACCAAAATGGTTGAACCACCGATTTCAATAATTTAATCAAATTTAAATCATTTTTAACGCAAACGCATTGAATAAATAAGATATCACTTTTTTCGTAATTAAATTGAAGCAATTTTAACAGCTAAAAAGTTGTAAGCATTTCATTGAAGAAAAAAAATCTTTGCAAAATTCTAATGAAAATAAAAAAGAATTTTGCAAATCTGCCCACCTAAAAAATGACAAAGCTACAGTAAAAAGTAAATATCTGATTATATAATAACTATCCACTTTTCTGCAGTCGGTTAGAAATATAACTTCGCAGACATTCTCCACGGATTTATTCCCACTATTTTATATATTTCAATTCTGGACACACGCCATTGTGTGGGCGTGTTAAATTGCAATAAATGTTAGCGCTTTTCAATATCAAACTGACTTTTCCTTTTAAATTGTACACAATAACTGTCTACTGAGAAAATTCCCTACGATGCACATAACATAAAATAAAACCACTTTATTTACATCTTTAAAAATATTGACACTATTTTAATGCAGTTTTGAAAAGGCAATAGGTAGAGTGAACCCAAGAAAAGGATTCTATGTATAAAAAAATAATATTACAACATCATATTATTATTATTTTCATCGTTTAGGTCTCGGTAGCCCAGTGGTCGAGCACACGGCTTCTGATCCAGAGGTCCGGGTTCGATTCCTGACACTGGCTCACACCAATGACTTTTCGAAATTGTTTTCGGAACTTATGTGTGATATATATCGATGACTGAAAACTTTGTGCCCGGTATGGCAATAGGTTCGCCACCTATTTCATTTGGGACGTAAACATAACGGCTTAATAGCCGCTGCCTACACCTTCGGGTAACAAAAGGCGTGAAGTTATGTTATTATAACAAAGAAGGTTTTAATAGTCTCGATGGTCTGATTCAGAAGTAGTAGGTTCGATTCACGCCAATGAATTCTTGGAGTTCTTATCGGAAGTTATTTGTGCTAAATATCGATGACAGACTACTTTGTGCACAATATATGGTAATAGGTTCAACTGTACGGTAGCGGTTACGAATACTATCAACCCAAACTAGCTCATTGGTGTCGTAAAAGGGTACTAAGAGCAAATAAAAGGCCTACGCCAGACCTAGGCCAGAAGAAATCAGTGCCAATGGTCAACAACCACATTTCCCAAGGAGGGTAGGAGGAGGAGGGTAGTTCTAAATTGAATATGTAATATATAAAAATATAGCTTTCTGGCGAAGCTAAATAAATAAAATCTGCTTATTTATTTTTAATATTCACAATGTTCAGTTAAAGTTTCGTAAAATAACAAATATCTTCGAGACATCATAGTTATATCAAAGCGAATACCTATCGGGACCATAAAGGGGGACACACATTCCATTCGCATGATGTCTTACATATACAATTTCTTGGTAATTTCTAGTAAATCGAAGGTATATACGTGTGGCCCATCTATTGTTATGGTGTACTATAAAAGTCCCCTATAAAATCACTTGTGTGATTCTGAAGATGAAAGAAAGCAATTTATTTGTACCTAACAAATGGTTTGACAGAAGTACTTGGGCAGAATTTCCTGTGATTAGCTTTTATTTCAATCAATTTGTTATTATTTGATAAGTAAGTTTCTTTATGTAATCATGTATTCTACAAGGAACGAAATAACTATTATATAATGACGACCTGTAATGTCAATGTTTAGTTTTACTTTTTACCAGAATTCCAATGCTATTTTTACGTGTTTCGTATTTACAAAATCACACAGTTGAATTGTTAGAAAAAAGAAAAAGAAAAAAGCATAAACCCAGTAAAAATGATTCGCCAAATTCTCTACCCTTTTACGTTCGGAGGGAAATTTATAAAACAGTTCGTGGTCCTTTGAGCAGGACTCTGGGGGGCGGAGGCGCAATTGTACGCTAATCGCTCGCTTGTTTACTAAAGTGCGTTAGGGGCAAAAACGAAGCGGAGCGTCATTTACCGCGATACTGATCCATTTTAAATTTAACGATTCTGTTGCTATACTTTCATTTTATATCACAATAGCTGACACGCTGAACTTTGTTGCGCATAAAAAGTTATTTTTACAGTGTTTAAAATTTTGGTACCAAATCTCGAAAACTATTGGATTTTCTTTACGACATTTTATTAATTACAATAGTACGTTACATTAATTATACATAAAAACTACCCTGTTGATACTCACTATCTATTTAAAAAACCGCATCAAAATCTGTTGCGTAGTTTCAAAGATTTTAGCATTTATGGTGATAGACAGCGGAAAGCGATTTTGATGTATACTATGCAATGATATTCTTGTTTCTTCTGCAGTATTTTAATTATGTTCTTTCAGGTTCAAGATATTTTTTATTGGCTTTTAATTGATAATCTTTAAAAGAAATGAACTGATTCCAATAATTATTTCATCATTAGAAACTGTTCTTAAAGTTTCCAAAATAAATAAAATAAAAATTTACAATTAATAACTTAGGATTACGTCAATAATATTTCATATCATCATTACATAGTATTTAACAAAGTCACTTTCCGCTGTCTGTCCTCTCATATGCGCATATCTTTAAAATTACGCAACGGATTTTAATGCGGTTTTTTTTAATAGTTAGGAGATGTCAACGGGGTGGTTTTGATCTATAATTCATGTATAAAAAGTGATAATTTTCAAGATTTAGAACTTTAATCGCAACGCTGCCTGAACCGTAGGTGATAAATCAAAACCACGTACTACATTATTATACACCTATAAAAGGTATACAAAAAAGTCTGCGAAGGCATATGTCTATCTTTTAGGGATAATCCACAATGACCATTTTTATTTCTTTACTTTTTACGAGAAATAATGGCATATTTACGAAGCGATTTTAAATATTACAGCATTAATTTTCATCCAATTAAGTGTCTTAAATAGATTGTGTGCATATAATATAGATGATCCTGGCATTTTACAGCATGCAATTTAAACGAATATTTTCGAAGATATTGCCGTATTAACATAGCGGGACAGCAGTTATTACTGTTGATGCGGAACCAAGTTCGCCGGGTCAGCTAGTAAAATATAATATTAATAACTATTAACACAAATATTTTTTGTATCGATAATTTTTCCTGTTAAAATCACTTGAAGTATTCTGTTATGCAACAAAAAAAACACTATCGCTGTTAGTGAGGCCATACGGGAATATGCGCTGACTCACGCACCGCGAAATATACTGTAAAGAGTACAGTCAGCAAATTCAGTTTTTGTATCCCAAATGTACTTTACTTAGCATCACGTGAATGGCCGCCTTTATTTAGAACATATCGAATGTAAAAACATAAGCTGTAAATGTTGATGGGCTGTATATAGGATGTTGTGAATGTTGAAAGGGTGCTTATATAGGTTGTTACAGTTGCGTATTCATCCATTGTACGGTAGTTTAAAATGTTTTATTTTAGCATATGGAAATTGTTACGGACGGTACGGTGTTTTAGTGGACTTTTCCGACTGAAGTATTGTTGAAATTTTGCTACGTGAATTTTGTTTATGTTTTGATATTAGTTTTAGAAAAACTAGGGTATTTATTGATTGAGTTAATAAAATTGGATAATACCTTTTTCATTACTAATTAAATTTGTTGTGTACAAGTTTCATTTTTATGTGTATTAGCTAAATATTTATTATTATGTAAAGTGATTTATTTTTGTTGTGGTTCCGTAGTAAATAATTTAGTACCCGGAATCAGCAATGATTATTGCACAACTCGTGCTTGAGAAGAATCATAACTATAAAGGAATTGAGTGATGAATGTAAACGCTCCGCCTACTCTGCTTACCCCGCATAGAAGTGAAATAGCAAAAAATAAATATACTCCCGAAACTTTCTGAAAATAATTTTACTCATCAAGATTAAGATGAGAAGAAATAAATGTAAGAGCTTCTCCGGAGTGAACTTCAGCTAATACAATTTAGCTGATGACTGCGAGTTTAATTTCAATTTGATCCTTTCAAATTTGATTATTATAGTTATTACTCTGCAGTATAATTTGAACTGCAAACTCATTTATTTTTATATATACTCATTATCTGCTTTTATGTGTATTAGTATAGTACTAGTTTCCGCCCAAAGCTCCGACAGCGTATTCTTTTCTCTGACTGTAATTCTGTAAAAGGTGGTCGAAAATTTACATAATATGTAACTAGCCGCATCAAAACTACTAATTGCCTTACAACCATCGGTTACAACCTTTGTCACTCTTCGTTATTTATCACACTGAACCCCCGTTTTTATTTCGTTTTCGTGGTATGTCACCGGTCCAGCTAGCCCATTCGAGTGGTGAACTTGCGTGATTCTATCACTGTCTACCGTAAACTGTTCCAAAAATTCATTAGTGTGCCATTCGGATGCAGTAGGTGCCAACCTACTGGGTCGTGGAGGTGATACAAATTAGAGCATATAAATTATAAGTTGCCAAGTATATTATCTTTATGTGTATTTCCTATTTTCTCTGAAGTCGGTCAACAAGACTATCATGTATATATATAGCTAGAAGTAATATGTATATATGTAGCTACATGTAGTGGGTGGCAGGTAGATAGGTATATTGTATAATCTTCGATGGACAAAGGACTTTTAGCGAGCTCTCATCATAGATAACGCTAAGATAGTAACAAGTAAGACTTAATCACCTTGAGAATTACCGACAGTGGAATTAAATTGTATTACGGACTGTTAAAATATATAATTGTTAGTGACAGATATAGACAGCTTGTTGGAGTAACAATGACATTTCCGTTTGGAAGGTCCTGGATTAATCAAATTGGTTGCAATCTTAATCAAAGTTAAATTAGAAACAATGCATTTTAAGTAAACACGTCACAAATAAGTTAATTAAAGTAAAGTTATTAAATTAAACGTAACAATGAAAAGTATTTCCACGTGACTAGTAAACGGGGATGTGTTACAACAGTAGATTGATTTTGTCTGTCATGAGAAGCACCGGGCAAATATATTCTCTACGATAAAACTGCAATGCGCACTCTACCTATTTAATACGATGAAAAATATTACATTCATGCCGGGACATGAGGCAACACCGCCTATGCTTTTAGATATTAATGACGTGATAAATATTCTTTACCAGTGTTAATATTCAGCTGTGGTAGAGCGATGTAGTTCATTGTATGAATGTGTGGACCCTACTGGTGACATATCGGGATCTCACAGAATATAAACCTAAAGTGGCACAAGTTATGTTTCGTTCCGTGAGACAGGTATCCCGAGGTCTACCCCCTTCCCTCTCTCGTTCTACCTCAGTCCGTGTGTTGCAAGTGTCCATAGGTGGTGCTGGTTGCTTACCATCAGGTGATTCGCTTGCTCATTTGTACTCTATCCCATAATAAAATTATTAGACGTAAAATGAAAAATATAAACACGGGGCATTATATCCTTTGTAAGTGAGTCTCATTCAATAAGGCAACATATTATTTGAGCACTTTTACGTGTCCCACTCGAAGAATTCCAAACGAGCGATTGTTAGCAGACGTTACAACGAGCCATTGAAAAAAAGGGTAAACAGTACAGAAGAAGAAAAAAAAACGAATCACTATTTTCATCTGAAGCCTCGTTTGCAACCAAATAAGTGAGAAGCGCGCCCTCGACCCGGCGTGTTCTCTTTCAAAACATTCCTCTTTTTTTCTCCTTAAAAACCATGTTTTTCCTTTATATTTGTTCTCGGTGTTTTCGGCTCGTGAATTCTATAATGATTTTTCTAGTGTTTGTTAACAATGAACGTTTCGGATAAAGTATTATGAGAGATTTTGAATGGTTCTGTTGATTTTTAACTCACAAAACGGAGAGTACAGCAACATTGTTGGCTATATTTTGGATTATAATCAGTGAAATCTTTTGGATTTTTTCCAGAGTTGTGTGTTACTGACATTTTTATGAAAGTTAATGATGTTGATGATCTATCAGCTATTAAAATCGACAAAAAACTAGAGTTCTGAGAAATAAATGCCTTTGAGAAATAATAGCGTGGTAAAAAAAGGTAGGTGTTAAATAAAACAAGGTTGAATATGGTAGTAGTCGTTTTTTCAACATTATAAATATGTAAATGTCACTCGAAGTGCGACCTATTAAAATGAAATGAAAAAAGCTATGGTAATTAGGAAGAGCACACAAGTGGAGCTGCGAGTAACAACTATAGCATGACATGTAGCGTGGGAGCGAACAGCCGGTGAAAAATTAATCTTAATTACGAGTATAACGTATTAATTATTACGCGTTATTACATTTTAGTTTATAATTTAATTATATACCTAATTATGTAATTGATTCAGTGATTATACTTTCAAAAAAGAACGTATTTATATATTATTAAATTAAAAATAATTAGAAATTGAAGCTCTGGAAAATAAAAAGTCCTGTTCTTTATAAAAATCTCATGCAGTGAGGTATTATGAACTATGAATGGATGGAGGAATAGATTCCTGTAAAATTGGGGACGCTTTAATAGGTTTTATAATTTTTTTACACGTATATTGTGCCTCATGATTTCTATTCATGTTTCTGAGTAATGATCTTATCAAAAGTTACTCATTATCATTATAATATATGGCGGGTTATACTAATATTATATACTAGCTGACCCGGCGAACTCTGTTTCGCATCAAAAGTAATAACTGCTGCCCCGCTATGTTAATAGTGCAATATCTTCGACAAATTTGAAGTCGATAGCAGCTATAGGTTAAAAATGGGAATTTTCCATTGTTAACACCCCCGCAACCCCCCTTGTGGGTGGAATTTCGTAAAATCCGTTTTTAGCTGACCTCTACTCGGCGAAAGGAATAATCCTACCAAATTTCAAGTCGCTACGCCTTATGGTTCCAGAGATATCGTGATGAGTCAATATATAGGTGGAAATCTCTTATATATATATATATAGATTGAAAGCTAAAAAAACACAGAAATATGATTAAAAGAACTATTAACTATGAAAATGTTTAATATCATTTATTTATTGTGTTTCGAAACATATTTTTATTCTGTTCAATAATCCGCCAGAAGTACTCTCTTACTAAATATTATTTATTCTTGAACACTCGTAGCATCTGTCTACGAAATTCGTAGCTATTTTAAAACTCGTAGACAATGAGGCAGATCGTGAAGTTTGAAGTTTTGTCTATTGTATTTTAAACCTGACTGTTCTTCAGCTAAACTAGGAGCAAATTCAAAAGTTTTATAAACAGGACTTCAATGTCGAACTATAAGCGAAAGGTTGTATTTGAATGTATCACAACTTAAACTTTTTTATATGCGAATATTTTGATTTTTTTATTACACAAATAGTACTACTACCACAGATTATATTTTAAGCTTATTAACATAACATGACAACAACTTCACGCGTTTTGTTACCCGAAGGTGTAAACAGCGGCTGTTAAGCCTCGTCTCGCCGTTATGTTTACGTCCCAAATGGAATAGGTGGCGAACCTATTGCCATACCGGGTAGAAAGTTTTCTGTCATCGATATTTATCACACATAACTTACGAAAACAATTTCGAAAAGTCATTGGTGTGAGCCAGTGTCAGGAATCGAACCTGGACCTTTGAATCAGAAGCCGTGTGCTCGACCACTGGGCCACCGACATTTTATTAAATGCTTAAAAATATGTTTAAGCTGTAAGTTTTAACATTTTAAATTGTATAAAGTGTAATGTTATGATTTTTTTAAAGGCTACAAACTTGTATTGATTGATTGGCCTTTCTGATGCGCGGTCTAGTATATCCGACTTTTCCCTAAACAACAAGGCGATCCTCGAAAATATCTCCCCGGCGAGAGACGTGGCCGAAGAATGTGGGAAAACGCTGCTTGCTATCTAATACTTGAATTATGGAGGCGTTCGTTCTAAAATTACTTCACATCCGTAGTCTACAATATACAAAGCAAAAAAAAAAACAGGATATATGCTCTAGAAATGGAGTGGATATCTGATGGAGTGTTGTGGGAGGCTCAGGGTGGTTTCAGAAGCGGACGAGGGTGCATGGATCAGATTTTTTCTCTCCGCAACATCGTGGAGAAACAACTGGCTGTTAACCGGAAGGTTTTCTGCGGTTTTGTGGATCTGGAAAAAGCGTTTGACAGAGTGTTACGAAAGGATCTGTGGGATATACTCCCGGGCTACGGGGTGAGCGGAACACTGCTGCGCGCTGTGCAGTCCACTTATGAGGGCTGCACAGCGTGTGTGCGTGTTGACGGCGGCTTGTCCCCCTGGTTTGACGTCAATATCGGCGTCAGACAGGGTTGCGTGCTGTCCGCTCGACTGTTCATCCTGTACCTGGACAGTTGTCTCCAGAGAATGAGATCGATGGATGTAGGGATGCGAATGGGTGACCTAGTTGTGAGCTGCCTGCTTTACGCAGATGACGCCGTGCTTCTAGCCGAATCGCCGTCGGACCTGCAAACACTAGTCACTACTATGAAAGATGATTGCATGATTAAAGGCTTGCAGTTGAATGCGACGAAAACGAAAGTAATGGTGTTTGAAAGGGAGGAATCCAGAACAGATGCAAGGATAATGGTTGATGATGTAGTGCTGGAACAGGTGAATGAAATTGTATATCTTGGATGCGCTTTTAGCAGAGATGGAAGGTACACCGCGGATGTAGAAAGACGAGTGGCGATAGGAAATAGCGTAAACGGAGTGTTGGGCAGATTCCTGGGCGCAAAAAATATTAGCAGAAAGGCCCAGTTAGCAATCCACAATGCAGTCCTGATCCCAACACTAACTTATGGAAGCGAGAGCTGGGTATGGCAGAGTGTGCATGAAAGTAGAATAAACGCGGTAGAAATGAGGGCTCTACGCAAAATCTGCGGAGTGACTCTCGCTGACCGCGTAGAAAACAAGGTTGTAAGGAAGGAAGTTGGTTTGAAAGAGAGTGTCGGTGTAAAAGTAAGAAAGGGCATGCTCCGATGGTTCGGACATGTAGAAAGAATGGTTGACGCAAGACTGACTAAACAGATATACAATGCAAAAGCGGACGGATGTAGGAGTCGAGGACGGCCAAGACACACATTCCAAGACCAAATAGAACGTGTTCTGGAGGAAGGTGATGTTAAGAGCCTCAAAAACCGACGCGCGTGCATGAAAAGAGTTATGAAAGTCAACGAAGCGAGTGAGGTGTGTAAGAATCGTGCCCTATGGCGCTCTGTTCTCTCTGCCTACCCCGCAAGGGATTTGGCGTGAAGTTATGTATGTATGTATGTGTATGCTCTAGAAATGTGGTGCTGGAGAAGAATCTCCAGCACCACATTTCTAGAGCATATATCCTGTTTTTTTCACTTCGATAATAATTAAACTGAGCTACCGAGACAAAACAAATTGATTCATTTCACATCGACGAAACTTCGAATAAAAAACTTCTCAATTTCGCTCCTTCAATAAACATTTGTTTATCCAAAAGATATTACTGAAATATAACAAAAGCTGATTTGTCTTGGGAATTTTATTAAAACCCTCCCTGAAACGCACGAGTTTGTGTACACAAGATCCTGATTTATTTCGCGGAAAAATCTTTATCCCTGATGGATTAATGTAGACAAATGTACAAGTTTATTGTTAAATATTATTAGAGCCATCTCAATACAAGAGTGGTATGATATTATAAAATAGAAAAACAACGTTAAAATCTTTCTCACGAATAAATGTGTTGTCAAATTGATTTAGTAGTTTTTAGATTGTCGCGAGCTAATTTATACGCCAACAAAAAATGTATTTCTAAGATTATTTGTAAGCTATAGAAAAAAAAAACGATAATAATGATTGTGGATAGACATAGAGGACGCAGAGGAAGACCGAAAAAAAATAACGGAGTATGAAAGAAGTAGTAGTTAGTGTATGTTCGTGGGAATGTAAATAGTTTATGGACGCTAATTACACAGTGCCATCTAGTTTCAAGCTAAAGCAATTAAAGCTTGTGGAACTGGATACAATACTTATATATTTATATATTTGTTTTGGTTCGAAAATGAATACATATAAACATCACGCATATTCTGGTAGACCGAGAGGACCGAACCCCTGATCTGACTTCTGTCCAGGAGCTGGTAGCACTACTAATGATATCTAATCGATACCCCGTCAATATCCTTACCATCGCCTAAAAAAATGGGCTCAAGATACGTTGTATGTATGTTGATACGTTGTACTGTGCATTTGCTTGCAACACAGATAGTGTTATAACTGCGTTGCCGGCCTTTAAAATGGGATAGGGATGGGTTAGGTAGTGAATAGTGTTTCATCAGTCAAGCCGGCCCGCGAACTGCGTGGCTCTTGCACTGGCATAGTTTTAGTTGTAGCTATAAAGATGTTTAAATCTAAAAATGATATACGACTTGCATATCATTTCAACTATGGCATTGAGAAGCTTCGATCGATTTCGATCCGATATTATTTTTATAAAGATAATAAGATATCAGTTATAATTCTAATTATTTAGAATTAAATAAAAAAACCAAGAGTAAACGTTTGATTCAAACTGTACTGTTTGTAATTGTTGTACAGTCTAATAAGACAATTTTATACATTTGTGATTTTTAAAATGCTAGGTAACGTTATGTTCAAAGTCAAATATAATATTATATAGAAATCTTGCGTAGCCACGGTGTTTAAACTGGGTGTCCCTGGACACAGCTCAAACGATTTTAATGTATACTAAATCAAATTTTCAAATATATATTAATGAGGTTGATTTGATGACAGCAGGTCGCATTTTACCCTTCTAACCTTTTAAATTTTTTTTTAATGTCATATTTTTATCGGTTTGATATAGAATCATGCTTTAGTATAAATTTCCGTCAGTAAATAAATTCACTCTCATTAAAATATCTCCTTAAAAATTTAGCAATAACCATATTCACAAAGCTGTTCTGGCAGTAAAAATTCATTGGCTGTTGGTATTTACATACAAATATGTAGCTTTTGGGTAAATAAATCCTTAAATAAACATTGTCATGTTATATTCGATATATTACCCCATTCACTGGGGGATGAAATATAAATTAGCTCGTATCCATTCGTTTTAATAAAGCTCTGACACAGAGATCATTTGAATTTTAATGTCCTTGTTAACTTATGCAGTGAAATATGCTTATGTAAAAAATATCTAAGAGCTTTTATGCTAGGGCTTTTTTTTACCTTATTGTTTACGTATTGTTTTATGTTTATACGTTATTAATTTAAATAAATATATAAATGTCGACTTGGCTGTATACATATCGCAAAACTTTTCAAAACTTGTGTATATAAACGAGTAAAAAAATTGTCCAGCTTTGCTACCTGTTTTTTTGAGAGCTTTTAATAATATACTTTTAATAGTTGGGTCAACCAACTAATTTTTGGATCTTGTTAAGTTCATTGGCGGCCGGTAACGCCGCGCGACGCAACCGCTATGTCTCTCCATTTTAAATTTTAAATATCTTCGAAAATATTTAATTAAATTACATGCTATCTTGATCTATATTGATCTGTATAAAATACGTAATGAATTGAAGGTCTTTTATTCGGTAAAGATTAATTATTAAGTTCAATATAGCTTTGTAAATCAGCCATTATTTCTCGTAAAATGTAAAGAAATACAAATGTTAATTGTGGGTTATCCCTGGTAAACACAACAATAAGTGTTTACAATATACATTATTAATATGTTCATTGTTTTGTTCTTGTAGGGCTCAGACAGCTGTTCAATTAAAGGTCTAAACCTTGAAAATTAGGACTTATTCTCTACCATATTATAAATGGAATATACATTTAAACCGCCCTGTTGAAACCTTCTATCTATTAGAAAAGAATCATCAAAATCCGTTATGCAGTTTCAAAGATCTAACCATATAACAGGACAGACAGCAAAAAGCGACTTTGTTTTATACAATACAGAGATTCAGTTTACGAATATTGAAGACATAAGAGTATTAACAAAGTACTTATTATTGGCACCACTAAGCTAATTGTTTTTTATGGTGTTAGCCTTGACAAAGGGATATGGAAGGAGTCGGAAGGGGGATGGGAAGGGTACGGGGAAAGAGGTTGGGCTTTACTTCGATATTCTGAGAGGTCGTGGTATTTCACCGGTCGAGCCGGCCCATTCATGCATCGAATTGCGTGGCTCTACCACTTTTAAAAAGGTAGCAGAGTTACGCTATAAAAAGTACCAAATAATAGAGCATTCCCATAGAGACGTTGTCAAATCGGACACCGTTTCTTCTAGGGTTTCAAAGCTACAAATATATTCCATTGAGATTGGTGAAATATAGAGTTAGGCAGGAGCGAATGATAGTTGACACTCTTTAGGGAATGGAAAAAGTATACGACAGCTGTTAGACGTGTGCCGAATGTACAGAAAGGAGGGTATCAAAAGTACTGTTATTTTTACCCGAGTGTGTCAGAGGAAGCGTTATGTTTTTCGAGTGTATGTTTGTATTTAGATCAGAATTATTTCAATCGCAAGAATGACATTGTTTGTTGTGAATTTTACGATTTTTTTGCTTAGTTTTTTTATTGTACCGGAGGGCAAACGAGCAGGCGTGTCACCTGATGGTAGGAGACCAGCGCCGCCCATAGACATATGCAACAAGTTTCAGTTGCGTTGCCGACCTTTAAGGGACTAGGATAGGAAGAGATGGGGAAAGGGGGTGGGCCTCCGGGTACCTCTCTCACCGAACGAAACTCGGCATGAGCCACTTTACGTCGATCTTCTGAGAGATCGTAGTATCTCACCGGTCCAGCCCGCTCATTCAAGCAGCGAACTGCTTGGCTCTACCACTGTTAAAAGTGATTATGTTATTATCGAATGAAATAATTTGTGGATGATCGATTATCGGGTACTTTAATAACGTATTTAATTTAATTACAACAGAAACATTTCTGTTGGTATTGAACGCTCATCTCATCTCTACGTATTATTTACTAGAATAGTAACTTGGCCAGTAACGAAATGTCTGGTTTAATGTAAAACAATAATTATTTTTGACTTCTAATTATAGAAATTAAGACATTATTTTTGTAATTACTGTTTCAGACAAATGTACCGTTTGTATAAGCCGAGGTATTACTGCTTGCTTATAGTTAATGAAGCTGCACTTAATTAGCCTACTTACAATTGCTGA
Source organism: Euproctis similis (assembly GCA_905147225.2). Lineage (NCBI taxonomy): Eukaryota > Metazoa > Arthropoda > Insecta > Lepidoptera > Erebidae > Euproctis > Euproctis similis. The sequence goes on from LR990106.1 coordinate 24,552,289, forward strand.
GAAAATTCCCTTGTTATTCTATCAAGAGGTGGAGCCAGTTAGTGTCGAGTTCAGCGCTTACTGTAAGATATTTTTATTGTTATTTTTATAAATTCACTTCATAGTGTGCAGGCAAACATGGAAACATTCGGTTTTGTTAAAATAATGTGGAGCCTTTGTATACACATAAACATAGCATAACTTCACGTCTTTTTATAGCCAAAGGTGTAGGCAGTGGCTGTTAAGCCTCGACTCGCCGTTATGTGTACATCTTAAATGGAATAGGTGACGAACCTATTGCCATACCGGGCATAAAGTGTTTAGTCATCGATATTTATCACACATAACTTCGAAATTGATTACGAAAACTCGTTAGTGTGTGCCAGGAAACGAACCCGCGACCTCTGGATACATAAACCTTGTGCTCGACCACTGGACCACCGGGACTTTTCCTGTATATCTTGTGCATTTTTTTTTATTTGTCGATAATCACAAACTATTTCCATTTTTTTTACCGGAATTCGAATTTGGTACCTGGGAATAGAAGTTGGAGCACGAAACCATAGAGACATAAAACTTAACTTAAATATCTACGAGAAATTTCAACTTTAATGTAAGATGAACTCGCTTTAATGTTCAACTTGATCCAATTCAAACTGGACAAAGTCGCGGGGCAAGCCAAAGTTTTGTAAAGTTGAAAGTGATTAAAATTAGCGCTGAGTTTATTTAGGACGGTAATAATAACGAATTTATATTAACTTGTTGCAAAATAGCTTTTGAACTCTGCCATGTACTGAGCGGTGTTAAAAGTTTATCGTGTGTTGAAAGTAAATGAAGATTTTTCATACGGTTAATAGCGAAGCGCAATATCACCCTACAATATAACACTGCTTTTCTAAAAATGATTCGAAATATTGACTACTGGCAAAAATACCTAAAAAGTTAAACCAAGTTCAAGACACACAAACGACAAAAACTTTAAGCAGACAAAAACAGTTCTTAGACAACTAAAAAGCGAAAAAACACTTTACTAATTTATCTAACTAATACAAAAAGTAATAATTTAACAAATCGTGTTTAACTATTAAAATATTTATAATTGTCAGTTATTTTAGGAGTCAGTGCCAGCAAAATATCAGTATATCTTTTTATCAGCACCGTAAAGGTACACAAAATAAAAACAAATGAAAAAGCACTTAACACAAATAAATCTTCGATTACAAATTCAATATAGCAGGTATTATATTAGCTTCCATTTTTTAAAATGAAATAGCTATTGTTATCTCCCGTTTTTTTAAATAAACACACACTAAAAATTACTAATATCAAGTGAGTAAAATCGTAAACTATGCGAAGGTCATGGTATTATCATTAGGCTTCGCAAACGCAATTGATCTGTCTAGTTTCATAGTATAGCTGGTTAAACCAATTAATTATCATAAATTCGGCGCCAAAAAGACATTAGTGCGAAGCTGGATTCGCAGTAAGGACCACTCAAAAGTAGAAAACCCCAGTTCCACTGTACCACTGAGACTGTGAATATCAGTAATCGAGTATTTGAAACACAATATACTTTCTGATTGATTCAATTGCAAGTATTTTTCCCTGTACTTTTGTAAAGAGCGGAAGAAAAATTATTTGAAGGAAATTGTATTTTGAAAATTTCTGCGATATTCCCAATAAATTTTTACAAACGAAAATTTCTCTGTCAGTGAACAATGTTCAAGGAGGCTTTTGAGCTATTTTATCGAGAGTCCTCATACCTAATAAAATTGGCAAAGCTTGTGAAAAATCAATGGTTCTTCAGCGAGCTTGTTAAGAGATGCGGATATGACAAGGGATATTTTTATGGTCGGATATTTCTTGGGTAAGGTGTCGGATATCACACTGTCCGGGGTGGTAAGAGGTAAAATCTTATAGTGTCATTTGCAATGATTGCGTTTTTTCCCTTTATATCCGAAAGATGGTCACGTATTATTTCTGCTATTATCGCAAATTAAAATTTCTCTGGACAACTTATAAGGTAGAATTTAATATTTTATTTATATAAATCAAAGTGTAGGTAGTCTTTCACAAATATGCCGAATGTAGTATTTGATTTTACAAAATTTATAATCTGTGTAGGAAGGTATACTCAATACGTGACTATTCTCAAATAATTATAATTTTCATATCTTCAGGAGGCCAATTTGTATGGCTCATCACTACCAATTATTACACTATCATTTGCCATCAATTGAACTGTTGACAAACACTGCTCATTATATAATAAAGAAGAACATATTATTATGTACGTCTAAAGAAACTTTTGAATGGACTGAGGACTGAACTCTGTCTTTTATGAACTATTTGTAAAAACAAGGAGCCACATGCAGTATCGAGTGATAAATAATGCAATAACATAGCATAATATAACTTCGCGCCTTTTTCTACCCGAAGGTGTACGCAGTGGCTGATAAGCGTCAACTCGCCGTTATATATACACTACAAATGGAATAGGTAGTGAACCCATCGCCATACCGGGCACAAAGTTTTTAGTCATCGATATTTATTACACATAACTTTCGAAATTAATTAATTTCGAAAAGTTATTGATGTGTGGCAGGATTCGAACCCAAAACACCTGGATTCTGAAACTGTGTGCTCGACCACCATGCTTTAATGTTTCTAAACTGTGTATTATAAATAAAAAAGCGCACAGAGCAAGTTGGATAATTGGTGGTAACCGAAAACAACATAAAGATTACATTCAAACAAATTTGTTAGGAGAAATTACTCCGAACTGTTTTGATGTTTTCGCAAACGTGCCAGCTGTTATATTTGTAATTTTAATTTATAATTATATTCTGAATGTAATTATAATACGTTACTTCAGATTAATGTATGATCGTTTTGATTTCATTTCATTGAGATTGAGAAGACAGTTAATTACATAATTTCATAACATATTTGTATTTTCAGAGGCAAATGTAACTTGTGTCAAAAGCAAACTTAAAAGATTCTAGATTGGATTATTTACTTACTACCATTCAAATTATGTATATCAAAGTTAAATATGCTTCATTTAGTTATTGCAGTTCCATTTTTTTGAAACTTAACGTTTATAATGCGAAAATATATGTAGCACTCTAAAATTGAAACTGACATTCATTTAATTAGAAAACTATTGAAGTTTGTTAAGTCAGTTTACATTACCTATTAATTATAGAAAAATAAAATAAAATTGGTAAAGCCTAAATTAAGCAAGTGTTCATGCCTCAATACTCGAGGGTGTAGGTAGAGTTAACATCATCTGGTCAATATGATATTTATTTTTATGTAATAACTGGCGAGTGTACAATATTATTCAGCCTTCACATTACAACATACATTTCCAAATGATCTCTGAGAAAATATTTCAGTACCTGAATCATGCCGTATATTTCTTTTCATAGAATAAAATTGGAAACAGAATAGATAGCTCAAAAAATAATAAACCTACAGCTATTTTTTATTTACTTAGAAAACACATAATGGCGTATTTAAAGTATATTTACAAACAAAACACACTCGCGATAATAATATCCTTTGACGATGTGTAAGTGTGTTTTCACAAAAGTGATCAGAATTCCGCTTGCGAGATGGAGACTCTGTATTTGTACCATTTTGTATAAAAAATACGAGCCACATGGGATTGTAGCGTGTTGAATATTGTATTTATGCTGTTTGAGGCTCATGTAGAAGGCTGGCGTGGTTGGTATAGTGAATATTTTGTAAATTTAGAATAGAAAAGATATTATCCTGTCTGAGTTTACACTTACATTTTGCTTCGACTGGAGATCTAAATAGCTGACCTCTGCGCAGCAGTCAGTACTGCTATGTTGGAAGACTCAGGTATACAGAGAATTCATGGCGGCGAATAATCAGGTGGCTTCTCAATGACAGTAGCTTTATCTCAGGTATTCAGATTCTATGGAAATCAAGCTCAAAAGTCACATTCCAAGCTAAAGTCTACGAACTTTATATCTACGAAAGAATGAAATGCACCTATCCATAATAGTTTTAAATTTTTTTGTAAGTGTTAGAGCCAAACAGTTTGCTGCATGAATGGGCCGGTTCAACCGGTGAAATACCACGACCTCTCAGAAGATCGACGTAAAATGGTCCATGCCGCGTTTCGTTCGGTGAGAAAGGCCCCCTTTTTCTCTTCACCATCCATTTCCTATCCTACTTCCTTAAAGGTCGGCAACGCAACTGTAACATTTTATATGTTGTAGGTGTCCGTGGGTGGGGCTGGTCACTTACCATCGGGTGACACGCCTGCTCGTTTGCCCTCCTATCCCATTAAAAAAATAAAACGGGTATTCCATTCCTCTTTTCAAAATGTGTAAATTCTTTTTTTTTTATAAAAATATAAATTTTGTTTTTATTATGAGTATAAGGATTTGAGCGTCTTATAGCTGATATTTCCTAAAGCGGCGACAAATCTATGGCGTTATGTATTCGCGATGATAATGAGAGATAAAGACGGAAATGCGAAGGTCCAGGGTGTGTTTTTTATGTTCTTTACACGTTTAAACACTTTTTTATGTCACAGGGAGAGTTTATTGTCTAAATGCATAGGGTTGCCACATTATATATTTGGCATACATTTCTATTATTATTATGGTAGACAGATATTAACATATAAAGAAATTCATGCAATTTATTTTAAATATTTTGTTTAACTAATCTTTTAGGTAGACTTGTGGGTATTTTTTGGTCAAGTGGGTAATTTGGTGTAGTAGGGTAGCGCCTTGTATTGAACTGAAATGACATGAACTTTTTACTTACCTGCTAACGGACGCAACAGATGTTGGCCGGCATGATGTGCCCAGCGATTGGTATATTACACAAAGTAAGAATTCAAAAAACAAGTAATATAATAAATTGCGGGGCTAAATGAGGGCCTCATTTTTGAATCTATTCTACAATCCACTTGAACACACAAAAAAAAAATCAAATCGGTCAAGCCGTTTAGGAGGAGTTCACTGTCAACGCACGTACATTAAAAATATTTTAATGAAGATTTTTTTGAAGTGTAACTTCTAATGTCTCGTGCAACCGTTTAACGCTTTTAACGCCCCCTTGCGGCCACAAAACATAATATATATTAATAACAAGGGGAATTTGAACCAGTCTATATATAAATCCAGGAAGAGAATTGCTTAAGCGTAATTTTTATCTGTAAATAGACATCTAGTAGCTAGTGGTGGCACTATACCACGCATTTAATACTTATAAAGCATAATAGTTTGTTTCTTTGAACGCGCTAATCTCAGAAACCGCTCTATTTTAAAAATTCTTTCAGCGGTGGATAGTCCATTTATAGAGGAAGGATTTAAGCTATATTATATCTTCTAAACAATTAGGGATCTTTACTAAAAGTCCGATAATGTAACCCAAGGTGTAAAAAAAGGACCTAAAAAAATGATTACATCGCGTACGCTGCAAAAAGTATCGATTGTAGAGCAAAAAAATGTGCTACAACTTTGCAGAATATATAGTTGTCTACACAAATGGTCGCGACACCATGTGTCTAACTATTGTAGTTATCTCACAATTGGTGTTCATTTAATTTATTTAAATAATTTGAATGATGATGTTTTAAAAGCCCTTTATTTTGTACTTTGGTGTAAATTCTGATTAATATAAATTATTTACAATTCAAGATAGATTCAATAGTTTCCTAGAACTTTTTGAATTACTTAATTCGGGACAATTCATTCAAAAGATATCGCAATATACACGATATAACTATTAGATTTTTAGGCAAATATGTATTGCGCGCATATATAGTAACATAACTTCACGCCTTTTCTACTCGAAGGTCTAGGCAGTGGCTTTTAAGTCTCCACTCGACGTTATGTTTACGTCCCAAATGGAATAGGTGGCCATACCGGGCAAACGAGGGCAAACGAGCAAGCGCGTCACCACTGATGGTAAGTGACCAGCGCCACCCATGGACACCGGCAACACATATAGTGTTACAGTTGCGTTGCTGACCTTTAAGGGAGTAGGAAATAGGAATAGGAAAGGATGGGGAAGGAGGGGGGGCCTCCGGGTACCTCTCTCACTGAACGAAACGCGGCATTAGCAACTTAACGTCGATTTTCTGAGAGGTCGTGGTATTTCACCGGTCGAGCCGGCCTATTCATGCAGCGATTATTTTTCTCTATATCTGAATCAATTTCTAACCCTTTTTATTTTATTTTCTACAATATGAAATTACACTTCTAACGCGCGGCGGGACTCCACGCATTTTTGATAGGAGGACAAACGAGCCAGTGGACCTGATGGTAAATAACTTCTCACCGCACATGAACACCGTGGTGCGTTGCCGTCCTTTAAGGGAGTTGGAGGGAAAAGGAAACGGAAAGGCGATTGGACCTACGTATACCTCACCGAACCAAACGGGGCACGAGCCACTTTATCCGGGCCATTCATGCATCGAACTGCAAGACTCTCCCACTGTTATAATATCCATTTTTTTATAGCTTTTTTATTAGTTTACTAATTTCTATTAGTGTTTACATACCTGTGTTCGGTACCTTGTCATTTAGCCTCAATGTCATTTAAATACATTTCCCTTTCTTTATGCGATTTTTTTATTCCTTTATTGCAAATTCTGTTAAATGTTTTCAATCCTTTTACAGATTACAATATATTTCTTTTTAATGTAAAATTCGTCACTAATACCCAAAATATGTTAAACTTAAAAGCTTAAATTTTTTATAGTGGCAACCCTAAATGTCGAGGTTTCATAGGTGGCGATGGCCATTTTGTTTTATTCGTCCCTTTACGAGGACCCTGGACTCTTAACATTCGAAAATCTATAATTTATATCAACGGCATTAACCCATATGTTGCTCGGGTACATTAGATGTTGAAATATAAGGACGATGCGAAAATAAACGTCAGATTACGATTATTTCAACAAAATTGAATTTGGAGAAATAAACTTTATTGTCTAATATTAACATTAAAATATGATAGTTACATTTTAATATCCTTTCTATCGCCTACTGATTTGATATTAGATCTTTGTGTTGCCCTCATTAAAAATTATTGATTACTCTAGAAAAAGTTCAACTTACTCTAGAAAAATACGATGAAAATATGTAGAGTAGTTGCGTAGGTCCCCGATTTTCATGTGCGCTTGAATAGGACTCTTATGGTTTATATTTTTTAAGGTATTGATTTTATCTGAAACGTCCTGAAAAACTGAATAATGAACGTCAAAGAAACGAGCGAGGCGTGTCAGGTCAACGTAGATCGGTCACATTCATTATGCCTACCCCGCAAGAGCTCGGTGTAAAAATATATAATAATAATAATAATATATCATTTAATTTCAGGCAATAATTTCCCATAGATTACAATTTAAATCAGTTTTAAAATTACAATTAATATAATATGATGATATTATATAACAAAATATGTATTATTTTGCATCTCTTTTTAAGTATTATATTATTTGCACAAATTAAAGCTTTGTCAGTAAATTGCTTAATCCCTATACTATTGAACTGATTGCGTATAATTTTACAAACGAAAACTAAATTCTAATACAATTATGTTAAACAAATTATTTTTATCTTTTCGAAATCCCTGAATATTGAGGCACGTCTATCTTAACTTGGGGCTCAATCTCGACTTATTAGCATATGCCCGATAAGTCCGCGCCGGGGTGAATATTTTACATGTAAAAACCTTCTATTTTCACTTCTAATGGGATAAAAGTGGTATTCGTGTTTAACAACATTACAATGATAGGTTTTAGGGTTCCCTAGCGAGATAAGGATGGAAAGAATTTGAATAGAAGCATATTATGTAGAACAGCTTGTAATACTCCATTTTTACATATCTGTATGCCAATGTTTTTTTTTAATACCAAGGACGACGACAGGCTTTGAATGCACAGAGTCATATCATCTTCCTGCCCTTCTCCCATCATTTGGGGTTGGCACAACAGGTTTTTCTATTCAACGCCTCCCTATCATTCGCTTCTTCCACAGCAACACCCTTCCTAGTCATATCATCTTTCTCACAATTCATCCATGTTTTCTTTTGCTAATCGAGTAGTTAGTGGAGTTACTTAAATTTGATATGAAAATATTTAACTGTTTACTGTTATTTATTTGTTAAATTTTTATTTTTCAGGTAAGTGCCGGATTCTGCAAGATTATGTGTCGAGGTAAATAAGAAAAGTCCATCTGTTGAACCGCTAAGCTATAGACACATTTAAGTATGTCTTTTCTAAAGCTAAGTTTGAATTCCATTAAATAATACTATTATCACGCATATTATCCACAACGGGTTATTCAGAGCGCGACAAAAATTTGCTCAAAAAGAATATAACACCTCACATATTTACGGCAAAACATTATCGGTATAACAGTATCAAAATTTTGGCCAACTAAAATGCCATCGGGATAAAACCGAACTGAACCGTCAATATCGTCAGGGGAACAATATTTGTGTTGGCAACACACTCGCACTAGTGTTTCCAATGTTTGTATTACAGTAGGTACACCGTGTACTGGCAAAATTTTAGGGGTAACCGCTCCACGATATAATCTAGCTTGAGGCTGTTTGTAGGCCGTCGAATTTCGATGGAAGGCTAAAGACGGATGCGAAGGGTATAATTTTCTATAATTTTATGAAAATGTATCGAATAAAAGTCTTTATAGTAAATTTTTTGTGTTTTACCCCATAACATCTGGGATTATTAAGTAGTATTAACGAAAAGCGCTTAAAATTTCTTTACATATATATTCTTAAATGAATATAATAGACAACTAGTTCTTAAATGATAGCAGGACATGCATGAAATTATTTAATACAAGAAGAGATTATCCCAGACCCTTTTTAGGGTTCCAATGGTTAAGTACACTGCAAGCTGACAACCCTATATGCAAGACCGCAGCCTTAGTTATACCTATCTTCCGTACAAACAAATTAAATTCAACAAAGACTGAATATAAACTACGTCGACCTTAAAACTATTAAGGGATTTGAATTCTAATTTTCCCTTTCGTTAAATGAACGTGTTAAATGTTATTTCATACCCGTATATGTTATTAATTTCAACGGGAACCTCCCCATGGGAGTGATTACTATATTGGAGGTAATGCTGACCCATATTAGATTCGGTTTTGAATAGATATTTGAATGTTAATGTTTTGTGTTTGGCACAGTTGAAGTAGTCATGATTATTAAAACCGGTATTGATTGTAACGGAGGGATGATTTTAGGGGTTTGTTGATTATATTAATAGAAATGTTCTAAATATTGTCACGACGATTATCATGTCACTTTTGATTGTGACATACATGTAAGCTTAGTGACATTGACAGTACTTGGAGTGCCGTCTCTTATTTATATGCTCTTTGGTGTCAAACGGCATTCATGACAGTTTATATGGTTTTTATAAAGAAAGTGTTTGTTTATCTCTAAATCTATATTTGTATTCGTTGTATTCAAATTGTAATTGTTTATTTGCTTCGGCTTATTGGAGAAAATACGATCAAATACGATCTGAAATAAGAAACTGAGCATGAACATTTAATTGTCGATTCTCTGTTTTAGGTTGGTCATTTGTTTTTCACTCTTGATAAATTGTAATCTTTGATGGAAAACTTATTTGTAGCTAATAAATAATCTCTGTTTTAGATGAATCATATTGTGTTATGCTTTAAAAAAAATAATAGTAAAACCTGATCTTACAAATCGACAATTTACTTAAGTGCCTTTAATAAAAATTTGTCTTACCCTACTTGTAAAAAAAAAAAAAAAAAAAGAAAACCTATACATACGATGGAGAAGTTAAGATTTGAATTTATTGTAAAAGCCAAACCCGATGATAGTAAGACAAATATGTATGCCATAACGTCTATTATGGATAAACAAAACCAAACTTTTGTTATGCCCAAAGAGTATCAACCAGTGCATTTACACAAAGAAATAATGAAGCATGAAATATATGACAAGATAAAAAAATCTCTTCAGAAAAGGCATGATAAGAGACAGGTTTGGATAACATTAACCAAGGAGATGAAATCAACATACTTAGATGATGACAATTTACAATTTGATGGGTATTTACTTGAAAAATTAGAAGAAAGTCAGGAGTCGGAATCAACAGAGCCAACATTGTTAAAAAAAACAGAAAACAAGACTAAACTGGTATCAGAATTTTCATTAGAAAAGTTTTCAAAAAATACAACAAATGTTAATCAATGGTTAAATACTTTTGAGAGTGAATGTGAACGTTTAAAAATAAATACAGACTTAAAAAAAATAGAAATTTTAAGATTGTTATTAGAAGAAAATTATATAGATTGGTACACATCAATGATTATCAAACATACTATAAATTCAGATTGGTCTGTATGGAAGAAAAGTTTAAGTGAAACATTTGCTGATAAAAGTTGGTCGCCAATCAGGTATGCAATAAATTTTAAATATATACAAGGATCAATGTTAGAATATGCTCTAAAAAAAGAGAGATTGCTACTAGAAGTTAACAAATCAATAGATTTACAAACCCTGATTTATTTAATTGCTACTGGTCTACCAAATTTCATAATGGATAGAATAGATAGAGAAAGCCTTAAAGACATAAATGACTTATTTAACTGTATAAGGGGACTAGAAAGTTTAACTAGGAAAAACGACACAAAGAAAACCTTAACCACAGAAAATAAATACTATAAACAAGAAATTAAACGAACTGAAAGAAAGTCATGCAGTCTTTGTGAGAATAAAGGAAAATTTAATAGATTTCATCCGGAGAATATATGCTGGTATAACTATGGAAAAAAGGTATCAGATGACAAATCCCTCAATTCTAATTCAATATTAAAAGTTAAACTGAGTAATGAAGATACAAAAAAACTGAAATTCCCTCCACTAATTGAGATTACTGTAATATTGAATAACATATTAGAAGTCAAGGGGCTGTATGATCCAGGCTCACGAATAACACTAATAAATTCAAAATTAGTTCAAGTGACAGATATGAAGTCAAATTAATAATAATAATAATACCTTTATTTAAAACAAAACAAACACATCAAAGCTTACAAGAATCTCTGCCTCCCAAATTAGGTCGAACCTGTGTCTCAGGAGGCAGTTCCTTCCCATTATACAAGTATCTAGAATCCAGACATTTACAAGCTATTTACAATTAACATAGAGTATATTATTATACATCAATATATGATCTTTAAAAATACCATAAATAACATATTTAATTTTATATACATATTTTAGATTTAATACATATTTTATATATATTAACACTATATATTTAATATAATAAAATTGTAGATTTGAAATATACTTCAATATATAAATAGATACAACCCTAGAAGAGTAGTTACAATATGTAGAAGAATATATTGCTGGTTTGCTGTAAGTATTCAAAGGTGTATTTTTTTTTTTTTTTTTTTTTTTTTTTAAAGGTGTAGTTACAGTTTAATGGCAGACACCAAAGACTCAACAGCATTGTAATCCATGTCAATTAATTGTTCGTGTATAAATTTCTTAAATTTGTAATTACTTAAGTTTTGTAGATTAATCGAATTTATGCTATTATAAATTGCCGGTGCTCTGTATTCAAAGTGGCGCTGCGAAAAACTAGACCTACAGATTGGGACTGGACGTCGGAATCGGCGTCCAGTTTTTGGTAGGGTCGGTACAGTTTCTCTATGATATTTGCGCAGTATTTCATAGATGTACATTTTTCGTATTGTGAGGACGTTAGCACGTTTGTATAGGTCTACTGTGGGGTGTCTATATGGTAGAAACATAAGAACCTTAAGTATGGCTCGTTGGGCACGCTCGAGACCGATCATAGCTGTTTTTGATGCACCGCCCCAGGAAGAAACACAGTAACTGATCACACACTCGCAAAGTGCCTTATATGTTTGTATGACTAATTTGAAGGGTGCAACTGATCGTAATTGTTTGAATACGTAAATCATTTTTCTGAGCCGTTTACTTATAACACTAGTATGCATGTCCCATCGTAAATTGTCATCTACGGTAACACCCAAATATTTTATACTATTAGCTATACGTAAGTTTTCACAGTTGCATAAACTAACGGATTGGTTATTTCTATTACAAGGATATGTGTGTATTTTAATGTTAAAGTTTCTATCGGGACGTGAGATTATAGTCTTAGTAAAACATAAGAAATTAGTTTTGGACGTATTTAGCGTGAGGAGATTATCTTCTAGCCACCTCGTTATACGAGACAGTCCATACTCGGTTGTCTGTCGGACTTTCTCCCATGTGCGTTCGTGGAATAAAACTACAGTGTCATCCGCGAACATTATAATCTCGGCACCGGGTATAACGTGTTCAACAACGTCGTTGATATACGTTAAGAACAGGGTAGGACCGAGGGTACTTCCCTGTGGTATACCATATGAGCACGCAGCTACATCACTCATTTGATTGTTTACTTTTACGCGTTGCTCTCTGCCCATCATATAGCTTCGGAACCATTCAAGAACATGACCTCTCACCCCCAACACCGTTTCCAATTTCGATAATAGTATAGGAATTGACACTGTGTCAAAAGCCTTTTTTAAATCTAGAAAAATACCAATAACCTTTTCTCCACTTTCAACGTGTTTGGTTATACTTGAGACTAACTTCAGAACAGCATCATTAGTGGAACGTCCAGCGCGAAAACCATATTGATGCTCGGTGATTAATCTATTCCTTTCTAAGAAGCTAACAAATCTTACGTTAACAATCTTTTCTAATATCTTAGATAGAGAGGGAAGCAGTGAAATAGGTCTATAATTGGCTACGGAGGTCCTGTCATCTGATTTGTGTATGGGAGAAACTATCGCCGTTTTAAAAATCTTTGGAAATATTCCCTGGCCCAAGCTGAGATTAAAAAGATGTGTCAATGGACCGATAAGTACACTTCGAGCTTTATAAATTAAAGTACTTGATATATTGTCGCATCCGGATGCACAATGTCTTTTCATGGACATTATAATACCTTCAATTTCGCTTGGGTCGGTTGGTGTAAGTGACATAGATGTAGCGGGTGTGTGTGTGTGAGAACTTTGAAAGCTCTGAGCCAGTTGAATTTCCGTTTTATTTAGTTTCTTTAATGTGGCACTTGCCAAGTTGCTCCCAATGGTAGTGAAATACGAATTAACAATATTTAGTGATGCTAGAGGTGTTTCGGATAGTAATAGTAGCTCTTTGGGTACAGCATTTGATTTTGACATGTTACAAATATCTTTTATGATACCCCAAGTCTTTTTAATGTTAGCACTGTTATTTTCTAGTTGTTTTTTATAATAATCTGACTTTAGATACTTAATAATTTTATTACATACATTTTTATAATTGTTATAAGTTATATATACTAATTGATTGTGTGGATGTAATTTAGTTTGTTTATAGAGTTTATCTCTGGTGCGGATAGATCTCACAACACCCTGCGTAATCCAAGCTTTAAGTGGTGCTCTTCGCTTAGATATGTGTTTTACTGACGTACAATGACTTACAATGGTTTGGACTGTATTAATGAGTTCTGTAGATGCTTGGTTTACATCATTAATAGCGTAAAACATTGACCAATCTACGTTTTCAAGTTCTTTGATCACAGAATCATAGTCCAGGTTGGTTCGGATTCGAATAGGATTTATTTTGGGGTTTTCGAGGCTTTGTAGATTTAGAAGAATTGGTTTGTGATCTGTTAGTTCAGGAAATATTAGTGTTTGCCATTTAGCCCGGGTTTTCACCATAAAGTGGTCCAAACAATTAGTTTTCCTAGTTGGAACTGTTACACCGACCTGGAGATCGTGGCTAGCCATCAGACACAGGTAGTCTTCAGTATGCCCGCTAAATCTGTCACTAGCCATTGTGTTAATATTTATGTCACCTGTGAAGATGATATCTTTGTGGCTATACCTGTCCAAAATTATATCCAAAGACTGCAAATACCTGTTGCAAATTATTGTTACAACAAAATAAAAACAATAAGTGGAGGAGGTGAAACTAAAGGTTTAATTACACTGGATGCAGAATTGTTAAATAAGAAGACAAAAATAAATGCATTTATCTTTGAGCATGAAAACTTTGAATATGATCTAATTTTAGGATTAGACTCAATACATAAATTTGGGTTGACTCATGATGAGAATTTAAATATCCAAATACAGAAAAAACACAATTTGAAAACAGATAGGCAAAATGAAGAGATTAAAAATATAGAAAAAAATACAGAAGATAAAAAATATGAAGTTAACTTTAATGAAGGAATAGATACAAACCAATTTAGTATAGATACAGAATACTTAAATATTGATCAAAGAAAACAGATAAACATATTATTAAATAGATACACAGGCATTTTTGCAAAAAATAAATATGACACTGGGAAAGTGAAAAAGTATGAAGCTTGTATAGACTTGCAAGTTGATAAATATTGCTGCAAAAGACCATATAGATGTTCAGTTCAAGACAAGATAGAAATAGAAAATCAAATCTCACAACTTTTGAAACATAACCTTATTGAGGCATCCTACAGTCCTTTTGCAGCACCAGTTACTTTAGCCTTTAAAAGGGATGAAGGAAGAAAAAGCAGACTATGTATAGACTTCAGAGATTTAAATAAGATAATAATACCTCAATCACAACCATTTCCTCTCATAGATGATCTAATAACAAGAACAATAAATTGTAATTATTTTACAACTCTAGATGTTAATTCATCGTTTTGGTCCATCCCATTAAAAATTACAGACCGACATAAAACTGGTTTTGTAACCCAAGAAGGTCACTATCAATGGACTTGTCTACCCTTTGGTCTTAAAACAGCACCAGCCATATTTCAACGGATTTTGGGAAATATTATAAGAAAAAATGGTCTGACAGGATTTGCAGTGAATTTTATAGACGATATTTTGATTTTTTCTAAGACATTTAATGAACATATAATACACTTAAATAAATTACTGGAAGCTATTCAAGAAGAAGGTTTCAGACTAAAATTAACAAAATGTAAGTTTGCATGTGATTCTGTCAAGTACTTAGGTCACATATTAAAAAAGAACACAATTACACCTCTAAAGGACAATTTGAAATCAATAAAAGATTTTCCTGCTCCTCTAAATAGAAAACAAATACGCCAATTTTTAGGGAAAATTAATTTTTATGGAAAATATATTCCTAATGTGTCAATGGTTCTTGATCCTTTACATAAATTGCTCAGAAAGGATCAGAGATTTATTTGGACAAAACAATGTGAGGATGCATTTCAAAAAGTTAAAGATTATTTATGTTCCAAACCAATACTAGCCATTTATGATCCACAAGCACCAATATTAATTTACACTGATGCCAGTGTAGTAGGAATAGGAGCAGTTTTGAAGCAAATTCAGCACAATGGTGAAGAAAAACCAGTGGCATATTTTTCTAAAAAGTTAAATATATCACAAAAAAATAAGAAAGCTATATTTTTGGAATGTTTAGCCATAAAAGAGAGTATTAAATTTTGGCACCATTGGTTAATTGGAAATCATTTCACTGTCTACACAGATCACAAGCCTCTAGAAAAGCTAAACATAAAAAACAGACCCGATGATGAATTGGGTGATATGTCACTTTACCTTTCACAGTATAACTGCGAAATAAAATACTTTCCAGGAAAAAATAATACAGAAGCAGATTGCCTTAGCAGAAACCCAGTAATGGACATTGATGATAACAAAGAAGATAACTTAAAAACTGTAAATATTATTGATATTCATGACATAAAATATGATCAATCAAAAAATTTGCAAATAAAAGAACTTGAAAAAAAACTTATTTTAGAAAATGGAATATACTATAAAAATAGTAGGAATAATAAAAAAAAAATAGTGCTAAGTGAAGATTACAGCAGAAACATTATAAAGAAGGCCCATGAGAAATATTGTCATACTGGAATAAGCGAAATAGGATCTAAAATAAAACCATTTTATACTGCACCAAATCTATCTAAAAATATTGAATATATATGCAAAAACTGCGAAATATGCATAAAAAATAAAACCAGATTAAATAGAAAGTATGGTTTTGTGTCACAATTGGGTCCAGCAACCAAACCCTTTCAAATAATTTCACTGGACACAATAGGAGGATTTGGTGGCCATAGATCTACAAAAAGATATTTACATCTACTAGTAGACCATTTTACGAGGTACGCATATATCCTATGTTCTAAGAATCAACATGCTCGAGACTTTATCAAACTAATAGAAAAAATTCCTCAAGAAGAAACAATAGACATCCTACTCTCTGATCAATATCCAGCTTTTAATTCTACTGAATTTAAGAATTACCTTAAAAACCGGCATATCCAATTAGTACTTACAGCTGTAGATGCACCCTTCTCAAACGGTTTAAATGAAAGGTTAAACCAGACTATGGTGAACAAAATAAGATGCAAAATGAATGAATCAAAGGGAAAAGGAAATTGGTGTAAATTGGCGGAAGAATGTAGAAATAGATACAATGAAACAAACCATTCTGTAACAGGATTCTCTCCTAAATACTTGCTATCTGGTGAGTCCACAGACTTGTTACCAGAGGAATTAAAGGGAAAACAGTTAATAACACAAAATTTGGAAGAAGACAGAAAAATAGCACTCCAAAGATCAATAAAAAATCATGAATATAATAAAAAAATATTTGCCAAGAATAGATTACAACATAACTTTAAAAAAGGAGATGAGGTATATGTTGACTACGGCAACAAATTAAACAAAAACAAGCTGGATGAAATTAGAATTGGTCCCTTTGTAATTGAAGAAAAAATATCAGATTCTGTTTTTAAGATAAATACTGGTCGAGGTTCAAGATCTCTTGGATTATATCATGTCACAAAGCTCATTCCTGCAATTGTTGATTGTTAAATTTTCCAGTCAAATTTTGCTCAACTTTTCAGTTATCAAAAATTTACACTTCGAAGGGGGGTGATGTAAGCTTAGTGACATTGACAGTACTTGGAGTGCCGTCTCTTATTTATATGCTCTTTGGTGTCAAACGGCATTCATGACAGTTTATATGGTTTTTATAAAGAAAGTGTTTGTTTATCTCTAAATCTATATTTGTATTCGTTGTATTCAAATTGTAATTGTTTATTTGCTTCGGCTTATTGGAGAAAATACGATCAAATACGATCTGAAATAAGAAACTGAGCATGAACATTTAATTGTCGATTCTCTGTTTTAGGTTGGTCATTTGTTTTTCACTCTTGATAAATTGTAATCTTTGATGGAAAACTTATTTGTAGCTAATAAATAATCTCTGTTTTAGATGAATCATATTGTGTTATGCTTTAAAAAAAATAATAGTAAAACCTGATCTTACATTACAAATTACATTTCAGAAGTAATGTGTAATAAATTACTAAAAATGTACAGTCAATCTGGGTAACTTTAACCTTCCAATGTAACATTGGCCCACTAAATAACTTTTGATTTCTTTATTTTTTCTATATTATTCATATGAATATAGTACAATTGAATATAGTACTATTGTACTATAATAAATATAGTACTATTGTACTATATTCAATTGTACTATATTCATGTGAGATGCGACACGTTCAGATATTACCAAGTAAATAAATCAAAAATGAGTGAGTGCTCCAGTGTTACATTTGTGCGGTAATAGATTTGGCAACTATTTCCGTCCGAATCTCTATGGCGGGTTGAGGTATGATTATTGCTGCCTACATCTTAGCCTATTAAGGGTGTGACGGCACACAATATACTAACATGTACACGGGTGGGGCCTGATTTCGGCGATTTTTGCCGCAGCTTTACCACCAAGTCATAAAACTAATAAAGCAAGTAAACTGTCTTTTCTTTAAAATATCCTCTTTTGTCTATTTCAACATCACTGGGTAACCAGGAAAACGCTGTTCTATTTTTGTGTAAAACTGCGCAATCCCGAACTAAGCTATGACTATGACACGTGGCGTCGCCTTAAGTTTATAAATTAAGACATTTAATTGAAAACTAATTACACTCTGAACGTTATCTAAATAGGTCTCTTATCAATACCGATCATGTTGAGAAGAGAAACGTATATTACAGTATATTCATCATCATCATCAGCCTTTTTTTTTGAGGTCCACTGCTGGACACAGGCCTCCCCCATAGAGCGCCACAACTCCCGGTCCGCTCAATCATGGGGGGTTTTTGCCATAATCGCCACGCTTGGCAGGCGGGTTGGCGATCGCAGTAGGCTGTATTGTCTTGAAAGAGAATGCTGCTGCCCATTCTTCTAGCTTTTCCCTTAGTCGCCTTTTACGACACCCACGGGAAGAGATGGGATGGCAGTATATTAAATGAAAGTAAGTAATATTTATTTTATGCAATTATACAAAGATAATTGTGGCAATTACATTGAGTTTAGATCGAAGCTGTCTCATTAATTGTATTAACGGCAATGGCGGACACATTTACGAGTCGGTCAACGGCTTCGGAAAGCCATTCCTTGTTGAGTGGTTCAACTAATTTGGGTGCTTTATTGAGAATTTTCTTTACCTAAATTAATTTGTTAGGGTTATTTATCTCAAAGTGATTGTATGGAACAATGCCATAGATACACAATGAAACAATGAAACCTAAAATTTGAAAGAAATTCCGATATCTGATATTTTAGTTTTGTGTTTTTTAATAGAATAGAATAAATATTCAAATAGAAGGTGTGTCCAATCTTTGTTGAGATTATTCGTTATATAAATTCAGTTCTAACTGTATGACACAGATGCAGTGAGAATATTTTCCAGAGCGCACGTCGAATTCTGTGTGTGACTCAATACATTTACAAAACAATTCAGTTTCAGAGCAATATAAATAACGACGATCACTCAAAGTGGTTCTCTTACTAGTACGCTGAATAGGTTGGGCCCTAGTGACAGCGAGTAGCGATTTCGTGAACTTATTCAGCGTATACATTACGCAATTCGTACACCTCCATTTGTTGCAATAAAATAAATTCAACTATTATTGAACTAGCAAGACATGTTGCGAAACACAAATGACTTTATATTTAAATGGACTCTAAAAAAAAGCCTTAGCCACGAAACACATAGCTAATTGTTGGCGCGTGAACTGGCGAGCCATAAAAAGTTAAAGCGTTTACAATTTTCCACCCCAAGAATTACACTCTTGCCAATTGAAAATGTAGTCGGGCCCACATTAAAAATTTGGTGAAGCCAACTTTTTGAAACATAATTAGGAGACGGTCAATTACTCATCTCAATACGCTAGCACTCGGCACCTACCAACGCTTTTATTGCCAAAGTTTGAGCTTCGACTGCCGGAATTCAGGCAGTAAGTGCTAACTTTAGCCGTTTGTACGATACGAATTGTACTGTATGAATTGAAAAAAAACCTTTTCCGAATGATAATTGTATTCTTTTCTCATCGTTTTTTTTCTATAAACCAATTTATGAGAAAACTTTTGATACGAGATTTTTTTTTTACGTAAAAGATTGTTTACTACCATTTCAACATCTGATGTGTGTTATGTATAAATTTATTTCAGGCAATTTAACTATTTTTTTTTGGTAAAATAATTATACCCATTTTTAGAGGCAAAAGATTTTTAAAAAATAGATACGACGATATGAAATTGACATTATAAAACTTATTATTTTATTTAATTTTAAACACACACAAATCACAACATGAAAACGTTCCAAATTTGAACTATAAAAAAATAATATTAAAACTTTTTTTATTCTAAAGTTATTTTTGGCCAGATATAATTTTGATCGATGATGGCTTAAAGTTCAGAAATGGAATTCATAAATATTGCCAGGTTGCAAATGATAATTTCCATTTATTTTTCGTGTGTTTTTTTTAATTATTATACTAATTATGAATATCCATCACAGTTAGTTTTCCATGTTTGTTGGGGTAATTTCTATTTATAGAGCAGACGTTAGTCGATCGATTATGTTATTATACATATATCGAGGTCACATGAAAGTGACTTGTACACTGAAGGCTTCACTATTATACAAGTAATACTGAAGTGTGTTATTAATTGACGTAAACGCTTTAGTTTTTATTGGTATTTGTTCTGTAGTGTTTGGTAATTTTATTATAATTATTCTTCCAATATAGCAATGGTTTTGATATTAGTCCATATATATTTAATCGAATGTTTAGATTGTTCGTGATGAATTTGATAACCAAAAAAACATAGACAAATACTTTAAAATTGTTTAATCTTAGATTTTCTTAATGCATTTTAAAGAATCTTCTAAAGAATAGTTTTACTAATCTTGATGAAAAATTGTCTAAGTATTTTAGAAGGATTAGATACAGCAATATGAGTTCCTTAGAAATAAAAGATCCAGACTTTTTTTAAGGTCTTATATTTAGTCGTTGGTTCTGTGGTCGAGCACACAGATTCTAATCCAGAGGCCCGAGTTCGAATCCTGACACTGGCTCACACCAATGATTTTTCGAAATTGTTTTCGGAACTCAAGTGTGATAAATATCGATGACAGATGTTTAGGTGATAAAACGATATGATAGTTCATGTTTTTAAGGCTTCTCTGATTAGACCCGTTTGATCATAAAACGCTTGTCAAGACGTGTTGATTTCTGTATACTGCCATTATTATGCCGTATATATATTTAGTCGTTATTGTATCGGTGATTTGGCTAAAGCACATATTACAGGTGATTTTTTTAAGCAAATAATACTGTCAGCAGAACACTTCAGGGACATATTTGTATATATTATACAGATAATTAAATAAATATATTCTATACAAATAGTTATTTTATAACAAGCAAGTGTTGCTAAAAGCTCATAAAACAGCGCTCATTAAACTAAATAGACTCCATAATATTTAACGGTTCAAGTATTTAACATTCCACTTGTAAGTTGAAGTACACGAAATGTTTTTGTTACCATTTTCAACTTGTACATGCTTTGAGAGAAATTCAATTGAAAATTCCATTTAACGGAAATATAATTGAAAGCTCTAATACTATTTTACAACTTCACGCCTTTTTCTATACGAAAGTGTAGGCAGCAGCTGTTAATATGATATACATAGTACATATGTAGGTATACACTTACTTATTCGTGTAAGTGATTGGTATCGATTATTACGACATAGATAGCACAGCGTCTAGAGGGCAGCACTTGCAATGCAGCATTTTCACGAGTGATCTCTGTAAAGAGTTCGAAACGTCGGGAAATAAATATAAATAAATAATAAATAAACGCGATATAATCCTAAAAGTTGTTTTAATCAATGAGTGAGATTCGCGAAAGTCTTAGAAATAAATATCATTAATCTATTTCACAAATTATACGTTGATATGCCAGGTACTTCTTTAAACAGTGGTAGCTTCAAGCAGTTGGCTGCATGAATCGAGGGCCGGCTCGACCGGTGAAATACCACGACCTCTCAGAAGACCGACGTAAAGTGGCTCATGCCGCGTTTTTTTCGGTGAGAGAGGTACCCGGAGGCCCACCCCCTTCCCCGTCCTTTCCTATCCCCTAACCCTTAAAGGTTGGCAACGCAACAGTAACACTATATGTGTTGCTGGTGTCCATGGGCGGCGTTGGTTGCTTACCATCAGGTGACACGCCTGCTCGTTTGCCCTCCTATCCCATAAAAAAAAGACTATTTGATATGATGTTAGATTTCAAAATAATAAATCGAACGAATTATTTACTTTTTATTTTCTACACTGTCATATAGTTTAATTGAAAGATATCTCAGGTATAATATCTGAGAATATAAATAAGGCCATCTAGTATAACTAATACAGAAGATGTTCTGTTATTTGCACTTTTGGTATTATATTTGCGCCATAAACTACTTATTTATTTATTTCACTAGAACTCTTCTACTGCACGCTTGGAATTGTAGTCTTCGTAGCGTGCTGACAGATGACGTACAAGCACTTAGATGACGTACCGATCTAATAGCCATTCGCTTTAGCGCATTACTCTATGTTTTTATTCATCACTGATTAGGTAATCTGTTATTAGCTTTTAGCTACGCCGTGAGCGGGTCGGTGTTTTAACTCTAAATTGTATTGCTATTAAGCTTACCTCCTTGCGTTCTGATATTAAACCTCAAGAACAATATCTACTACTAATGTAAACATTTACAAAACAAATATAATTAAAGCAAAACTACGTGTAAACAAATTGTGTGGATGTTTGCTAATTTATCTACAGTCGAGTACGAGTAACCAAATAAGCAGACGGCATTTGTACTGAGCGGTTATGTTCTAGTTAGAGAACTTGGCAATTAAAATGTGATTATACGGGTTCAAAGAATTTCGAGCATGTAAGGAGAACTGTTCGTAACAATCATCTATAGCTTAATGCTCGAAGGTCAACTTTCAGTAGTATAAAACGTCTCGAAACCCATGCGACCTTTTCTATAATCTTTTTGGTAAATCGATCAAATTTATAACTACTGCTGCCTCCACTTTCGGGAAATGAAATCATGCAGTGACAGTTCATTTAGTTTAGAAAATGTATGATACCACAAAAAGTGTTATAATGTAAACCTTACTTTGAGTCTACTACCACAGTTTAATCTAAAAAAATCAATCATTTTTAATTGATCAGTAATAGTCAAAACAAATAGAAAAGTTCTACCTAATAACAGAGATATTTTAACAACTGCACATTTAATAATAATTTTACTACTAGAATTAACTGGGTAGGGTGAGCGTCTAACTTGTTTGTCCAACCTTGGTGACCGTATGTCAGATTTGAAACGTTCCAAAACTTTTTCCATTTCGCCATGTCTGTGTTTCTAACTAAAAACTGTCGTCTGTACCTCTCTGGGGAGATTTAATTTTTATTTTTGCTCACCAACAGTTCTTGGTGTCGTGTTTAAAGATTTTTAAGTATTTTTAATTTGAATCTCACGAGGTATGAAAGTAGTTTCTCAAGTTTAACACTTACAAAGTTTTTACAAGAGTTATGAAAGTTTCCTGGTCTCGTTGAAGAATTTGTTTGAGTTTGTTTTGTTAATACTTGCAAGTTGTGTTGGGTTTTTAAATTTATCTTTCGTTGGATAAATTCAGTTAGGTCATTTTAGTGCCAAAAATGTGTAGTTATGCCGTAGAACGTAAAAAAGAGTAATATATTTTCATACATAACTTTACATCAAATCCAAAGCGAGGTGGGCAAAGAGAACAGAGCGTCATAAAGCACGATTCTTAAACGCCACACTTCTTTGACTTTCTTCTTTAACTTAACTTTTCTCCAGAACTCGTTCTATTTGGTCATGAAGGCTGTATAATGGCAGTCCTTAACTCTTATATCCATCCGCTTTTGGATTGTATATCTGTTCAGTCAATCTTGCATCATCTATTCTTTCTAGATGTCCGAAGGGCTAGCTATTTTATCTTTTATATTTATAACGAACGGTACCATTTATTACATTTAAATTTAGCAGCTCCTTTTAGACGTGAGAAGATGTATTCCACAAATTTGCATCTTTTTATAAAAATGTTATTGATAATTGTTAAATTTCCAAGTCTCGGTGATCTGGAAGCACCCTGTTGCCTGGAAGTAATCATAAATATCGAAGACTGATGAAATCGTGCCGGATCTGTGGCGATTCGCCATGTTTGTCTAATTACTGTTTGGGTATTAAAGCCTTAAAGGGACATTACAAAAAAGTTTCCTTAAATCAATCTTTCTGTTCTTAAGAAAGGAAGTATTAGTAAGTATTGCTGAATAGAAACTTTTCAAAGCGTACTCACTTCCGTTTCTGCACCTTCATAATTAGTAAGGCCTCACGAACACTTTAAACGTCTAATAAAATTAATGAAATAGATTATGTTTGCTGGAGAATTAATTCAAATGATAATTACTTAATTATATCATCAACATTAAAAAAAATGAGATCTTCTCAATAATGATGCGATCATTAGTTTTAAATCGTTATTGCTGCTATATTAACACCTTGCAGCGATATTTAAATAAATAATAGGAAAATTAGTAGAAAAAACAGAATTCAAATTAATATAATTAAAATAACAAAGATCCGATTACGCATAAAAAGTTGACATAAATTTTATGAAATCCATTCGAAATCGACTAAATTAGATTCGATATAAAAACATACATAAATCTTATATTCTTAGTCAATATCTACGAGACGTTGTAAAACATTAGAATTGTTTTAAATTCACATAACACAACAAACCGTCCCTTTATGTTAATCAATTGATTTAAATTCGATTGTAAATCGATACTCTGCGTGATACACTAGTGATGTTACTGTGTTCAGTAATTAAACATATATCTCATTAGAATTCTATTCGCGTGATAAATCGTGTTGTCTTGGGGATCAATTGTCAGATGTGATTATAATAAATATTATGTTGAGTCGATTTTTTCATTTGTTTTAAGGTATAGGCGAATGATTTTGTTATCTCAGTTGTCCTTCCAAAAAAATATTGTTGGTAAGTGAGTGGTGTGCTTATCGATTAAAAATGTAATAAATACTTACTGGATGGATTTGATAAAATTGTGATATTATGAAGTTGAGGGCTATATCTGTTTAGACTGAATATATATGTAGGGATCGAGGCAGTGTTAAAGTGACTTAAGAACACTTTCCTAACAACTTTTATTTAAATAACAGAAAAATGTCTTCCATTTTCATCTACCAATCTTTCGCTAGTACTTCACTCAAATCATTCCATGTTTCAACCGATCACACAGATGACGCCATACATAAAAATTTAAAAAGGTACAAATATAATATATAAAACTACTATTACTACATTGCGTTCGCCATATATATAGTTGTATTGGATAAATTTATCATTGCTAAGTATCTATAACTATATTCCTTTTTTTCTAAATTATCATCTGAAATGTCAAGAACACGGATTCTTAAAAATATTACCATCTTTTATTCAAATATAAATTTACTCTTTGTGATCTTACAAAGCTACCTCTTTGAACACAACTTATTCGTTTTAGGAATCATTACATACAGTGTTGTAATAAAAAATACATTTAAAATGTCGTTTTCGAGCTCCATACAAGATTTTAACGATAACCATCATCGATATTGCCATCAATCGATTAAACAGTGATATTTCTTATTACGGATCTCACATTTCCAACCGAGTAGGATGCCGTAAATATCAATAAACATCACTAAAAACTTACTCGAGAGAATATTATCGATTCTATACCAATGTTAAGGAAACTTTAAAGAAAATATATTTTTTCAAGATAGCAATATTTTGATGTCAAAAAACCATACTTTTTGTATTTAGTTTCGGATTTTAAATACGAATTTAAAAATACAATCAGTTAAATTATATTATTATTAATTATTATACTTTAATATAAATAACAAAGCTCAAAGTCGCTCAGCGTGCTATAGTTATGGCATGGGCTATGTTGGGAATCTCTTTGCGGAATAAAATCCGTAATACGGGTATCCGCAGGAGAACAGGCGTGATCGACATAGCCGAAAAGGTTAGCACGCTGAAGTGGAGATGGGGCGGTCACATCGCTCAACGAGCCGATAACCGTTGGGGGAGAAAGGTTCTCAAGTGACCACAAACTAGTCGAGGTCGAGTAAGACGTCCCCCAATGGACAATATTGCTGGGAGCCACTGGATGCGAAAGGCGCAGGACCGTGAGCGTGACCCACAGTGGACATCAAAATGCTGATGATGAACAATATAAATATATCATTTTGAAATTTCCTTAAGAACTTAATATCTATAAAAAACTGTCTAACATACTTTCATATAATTTTAAAGCTTTACAAATAGAAAATTTGCCTGATTCGTTACTATTCATGATTACTTCGCCGCTCTCTTGCTTGGCAGTATGATTTGGTCTTTCTCCATTTCTCGATATAACTCGTTTAATAAAACATACTTACAAAAAGTAATACTTAAAACCAGAAGTTAAGGTTCCTGAAATTTAAAATTCCTAATAGAACTAGAATTAATATCCTTCTAATCGAATACTTACTAATATTTTTATCTAAACCTACATAGGAGGGTGTCTTTTGTCTGGATCTCGATTATTCCCGGTGGTGTCGGTATGTGTCGGCAGTTATGCCTCGATACGCCAGATTTATTTTCTAGTCCCAAACGTAATAGGAAGCGTAATTTATTGCCATACATCGGGCACAAGTTTGTCAGTTATCGACATTTATCACACGTAAAACATGAGGAAAGTCAGTGATCCAGGATTCAAACTCGGGACCTGTGAACTAGAAGTTCGAGTATAGAATACATAAATACAAGTCTGGTTTTATTATTTTTTAAATTCTTGATCACTCTTATTATTCATTACATAATAAATGTATACTGTAGCAAATAAAAAGTGATAATTTGGAGATTTAGCACTTTAATTCCAAACGCTTGATGAACCCTAAGTGATAGATCAAAACAATGTACACATTTTCAAAAAGTCTACAAAAAAGTTTGTGATGGCAGATGTTTATCTCCTATGGATAACCCACAATGACCATTTTTATTCCTTTACTTCTAGGGTGAAACAAAGTTCGCTGGGTCAACTAGTCTATTATATTTATGTTACTTATTGAAAAATTAAATTTAATTTGTAAAAATTGTACATAGCAGTTCACCGTAATAGTCTATTGGTCTGTCTACTGAAATAGCGATGCTATTTCTTTAAAATCTAATAATAATCTATCTTATCTGATACATAGTAAAATAAAATATATATTTCCACTATAGTGGATTATTCGTCGCAACCTATGCCCTTAATACCATCAATTTATATAACTTTCACGCAGAATCTAATAGATTTAAACCAAGCTCGCATTTTAATATAAACCACAATTTTAACTTGGCCTATTGCACAGTCTTATGGCAAACGTTTTTCAAATCGATCTGTTCGTTATGGGTGTCAAGACGTTTTGGAGTTTCTGCTAAACATCATGTTTGTTTATTATACCGTTATTTTTATATTAAACGTTATGTGATAATTTAAAACATGTTTAGTTTGGGAAAAATTAAAGTTTCGTGTTAGAATTTCTTCTTGTATTTAAAAAAAAACGGCAAATATATTTTACTAGCTTGAAATCTGAGTTACAGGAACATTCAAAGATTACAGAATTATTTGATTAAATTTCTTATGGAACTGGAACTTGTCTATATCTAACTTATTATATAAGGGTAGGAGTGGAACGGCCGAGCAGTTTTTTGTGACGTGTAATATAACAGCGAAACTTAATCCCAGGTATTCAGGCACAAAGCCAAATGAGGTTCTAAATCAACACCTAAAGCTCCAGCGGGACTTCATCAGCAAAAACACCGCTGTAAGGCTAAGTTTAAATAAATATTTATAGACAGAGAAAAACAGCAGAAAATATTTTAAAAGAAAAATGTCAAAACTAATCCAGAGTATTATTCCAGTCATAACACAATTATCAAAGCCTTATAAATAAATTTAGGTTTTTATCTCTTTTATTGCTCTAGCAACCCTCTTTTGGATCAGAAGTGTTAAAGAATCTATATGACATACCAAAGACTTTTCGAAAATGTAACTATATATAAAAAAATGATCCCCATTTTCTTTGGTCATCGAATCACGTGTCACGGATCACTATACTAAACTTTGAATACTAATACCATACTTCGACGTGTAGTTACAAAAAAACTTCTGTAATTATTTAGTTTTTCTTTTTGGTGCACAATAAGAATTAATTTGAAAAATGTTTATCCCATCTGCCGAACGTCCCATGACGAGTACATAGCTACATGTTTTGTAATGTTCAACATTATTTGTCGAGTGAAACATAAAACCCGTCTGAACAGCGCCATCTATGCTAAAAGCGCTTCATTTAACGCGAGCTTTTCCATTAACTTAATTGAGTCTCAGAGAGAGACGAGAACAGAAAAATTCAAGTAACTGGCGTGTCGGCACACACCACAATATTCTTGGTGTACATTTCGGAAGGTTTAACGGTGACCTTCCACTTGAAATGTGATAACGGGAACCTATTACTGAACTAAACATATTCTGTGTAACTGTTAGACCGATATTTATCCGACTTCGACATAAGAAGGAATATAATTTTCTGTGCTGGATGTCCATAAAACAAATAGCACTTTGCTTCTGAATCAGAAGTCTCAGGATCCATCAAATTTTGGTGACTTACTAATGATTTTTAGAATTAATGTGTGATAAATATCGGTAATTGACAATATCTGTATGTAATAAGAAAAAAACGGAAAAAAATGCTGCGGAACCCCAACGAAGCTATACCAACTAATAATATAAACATAATCATTGAACGCTTCTTAATCAAATCTCAGCTGCAACTTTCAAATCGATTAAATTCATCGTAATTTATGGTCACAAATGAAATCAATATGTTAATCGATGTTGATTCGCTGAGTTGGTAATATTTGATTTGTGTTTCAAACATTTAGACATACATTTTATAACCGCCTACCGACCAATCGCCGCGCAGATTAAGCAATTACAAATTGTTTGTGAGTTGAAAACAATAAACTAACAAAGTTTATGGTCTTTTAAATGTAGGTAACTCTTCTCATGATCCCAAACATACTCACAGGGCCTTTTCATATGGTGTAAATTAAATTTACTGCATTTACTTACATCTATTATACAAAATTTTATTAGTTACTCAATTTTGAAGTCGGAGTTAGGTTTAAAACTATTAGGCTAGGCTGGATCAATTTAGGGATTCAACAATGGTAGAGTCATGCATCTCTCTGCATGAATAGGCCGGCGCGACTGGTAAAATTGCAGGATCTTTTGGAATATCTTTAAATACAATCAACATTCATTAATACTTATACTATTATTATTAATACATCAATACTTCATTAAAGGACGGCAATGTCACTCGGTATTCATGGGCGGTGAGTAGCTGCTTACCATCAGGTGACCCACTTGCTCGTTTGCCGTTCTATCTCATAAAGTTTTTGTCACGTTAATCCCTTGCGGGTGGGGAAAAAGGGGTGATATTAGTGTAATATAAAGAACTTACGACAGTAACAAACTTTCGTGTTATTTATGGTATTGAATAGACAAGATAGGAGTGAAGTTAAGCAAGGTTTAACTACCGAAGGTGTATCACGGAAATAGTTAATTGTAAGTACTGCGATCATTTTGATGAAAGACTCTGGGACAGGTCATAAAGTCATGATTTATTAGTGATAAATAAAAAAAGGGTTTTGCACTCCCACCTTTGATTGAGAGGACCTGATTTCGAATACGGATACATGTCATTGACTTTAGATGTTGTGAGTAAATAAAAATGTAAATAAAAAATAAATATATGGTTTAAGAGACTATGCAATGAATCTATGGGATCAAAAAGAATTCACCATGCTTGTCGACGCGTTAATTGACAGTACTTCTCAGGCTGTGCTTAGTGTATATGTCATTAAGTCCGTCACCTATTCCATAGAACCAGATATTTCTTTTGTTGAATACGAACAAATGTTAGAACAAAAGTTGAATTTAATTACACGTCTAGCAGATATATTGTATAGACAGTCTTTACGATACCCGGGGGCAAGATTCCCGCAGTGTTGGATTCATCCGTTACGAAACGGATGTGACGACATCTGGCGGAAATTAAGAGAAACTTTTACATGAATTTAGCTGTGATTGAGATATAAGTGTAGCTTACTGGTTTTGAACTTGGTGTTAGATTTAGAACTATCTATATTTGGTATTATCTGAGCAATTTAAATAATTACAGATATTGTGTAGAGATCAAACAAAATTGTACACTTACTTCACGACAAGTTCTCTGATAGTTAGGGAGAAAGAACACAACAAAATAAGACGGGACTCTGAGACCCCTCCTTTGGTTTTTTGTCTTTCATAACGGAGAATTTTAATGTTAGTATCGTAAGTATTTTATTTACTAGTTGCTTAGTATTATTGTGTAAGTTTATGGAAACAGTGGAAAGATAATATGAGATCATCTTGTAGAGTCAAATGTTAAATTTTGGGAATAAATGAGCTCTTGTAGTCGAGCTTTTGAAGTCTCGGTGGTTCAGTGCTCGAGCACACGGTTTCTGAATCCTGAAGTAGCGGGTTCTAATCCTGGCACACACCAATGACTTTTTGAAATTAATTAATTTCGTAAGTTATGTGTGATAAATATCGTTCGCCACCTATTCCATGTGGGACGTAAACATAACGGCGAGTCGAGGCTTAACAGCCACTGCCTTCACCTTCGGGTAGAGAAAGGCGTAAAGTTATGTTATGCTATAAACTCGTAGCGTTACTTAGTCTCAGTTAAAATCGAACCTACTACACCCCATGTAATAGGTTTCGTTACGACAATTCCAACACCAGCCACTCTCAACAGTTTCGTATCATAAATCGTTATATTAAATACATACATACATAACTTCACGCCAAATCCCTTGCGGGGTAGGCAGAGAGAACAGAGCGCCATAGGGCACGATTCTTACACACCTCACTCGCTTCGTTGACTTTCATAACTCTTTTCATGCACGCGCGTCCGTTTTTGAGGCTCTTAACATCACCTTCCTCCAGAACACGTTCTATTTGGTCTTGGAATGTGTGTCTTGGCCGTCCTCGACTCCTACATCCGTCCGCTTTTGCATTGTATATCTGCTTAGTCAGTCTTGCGTCAACCATTCTTTCTACATGTCCGAACCATCGGAGCATGCCCTTTCTTACTTTTACACCGACACTCTCTTTCAAACCAACTTCCTTCCTTACAACCTTGTTTTCTACGCGGTCAGCGAGAGTCACTCCGCAGATTTTGCGTAGAGCCCTCATTTCTACCGCGTTTATTCTACTTTCATGCACACTCTGCCATACCCAGCTCTCGCTTCCATAAGTTAGTGTTGGGATCAGGACTGCATTGTGGATTGCTAACTGGGCCTTTCTGCTAATATTTTTTGCGCCCAGGAATCTGCCCAACACTCCGTTTACGCTATTTCCTATCGCCACTCGTCTTTCTACATCCGCGGTGTACCTTCCATCTCTGCTAAAAGCGCATCCAAGATATACAATTTCATTCACCTGTTCCAGCACTACATCATATTAAATAAATAATGTATAAAACGATTAATATTTTAATGTAATAATTATAAACTTGTTATAGTGTTGAGTAATATATAATATGTAATTTATTCTGTCGAATGTATAATTATTGTAATATAAGCTGTTAGTCGGTGCTCACTTCGATCGGACTACTGCATTTTTAACACATAATTATAATTCTGGTAACTAAAACACATTCCAAATTATACAGAATGTTGTTTGTTTTTCCAAAAAACACCTTTTATAGTTTTAATAGCAAAATTATTCACGTGTAGTCCCTTGCGCGGTCTTACACACCTCACTTGTTTCTTCATAAAACATTTCGTAACAATTTTTGGGACAACTATCCTGAAGTAATACTTCTAAGTTTTAGATGAATTTAGCAAAACAAATACTTTTTATATTTCAGATGAAATCTAAACCTATGTAACAGGAATATAAAATATTTTTCTGAGAATGATTAAGGTCGAGCCAGCATAAGGAAAATTATTCAACTCAAAAATGTCCATTTACCAAATATTGTATAGTGTGGTCTTCGTTCTTAGTTACTTATCCCCCTAATAGTTAAGCATAAGTTTATTTAGATATATGTGTACTTATTATTAGTTGATATATTTACAAAAACTATCCACCAAGATGACAGTTTGAATCACGCTGTATCTCATCACGGTTACACGAAATTGATTAGTTAACTGTTCAAAGTGTTTATTGAAAAAAAAAATAACGTGTTATAATTGACGGTTTGTGATTTCTTGTGAATATTAAAATGGCCAGATTTAATATCGTTCATATTGAAATATATAGTGGTAAAAATTAATGATGTGTTATTAGAAATCCGCGTAACAGGTGCGTGGAACCTTCTACACGTGTATTCGTCCGTCTATTCTTGCTTTATAGAACCTTTTTAGTAGAACTCTTTTTTCTACCTGAGCAGATAATTAGTGTCATGTAACAAACTCCCATGAATAGCTGTAGTCATCAAACCAAATCCAATAAGGTTCTATAAGGTTCTAAGGTAAATTCAGTTGTCAATTACTTATACGCTCCCTTCGAAATCATCCTGAAAATAGCTTATAAAATATAGCATACCTCAATCGGTAGAATATCTAGGGAAAAACCGATACTACAGCAAATATCATTTACTCCCACGGGTAAATCGCAGGAAACCCTATTAAATATTTTCCGGAAAAACCGAAACCGTTTCACAAATGTTATAGCGTTTATTGAAAATTTCGCTTTAGCTTTGTTCGGAGCAATAATTAAACTTGTTGTCATCACAACTGCATGTTCCTAGGATATGTCATTTCACGGATCCAAATGCCACTACATTACTGGTCCACGGGAATATTCGCTAGTTTGTTAGTAAAATTGTTGTGCTTTGTTAGTCAAAGTCCTGACTAATTTAATTTGTCCACTCGGTTTGCGCTTTGAGTATCAAAGTAAAGTGAAACTGCAAAACCTTTACCTAATATTCGTATGCATTGTGTTGTAGGTTTTAGCAGAGGTTATTATTTTAAGCATGTTCCAATATTTCGAGACAGGCATTTGAAAACAGTGGAAGATGCAAGGATGACTAAGAAGATATGCAGTTATTCTAGTGAACTTCATTGAGTGCCAAAGTGGTAATATCTATTTTAGTCGAGCCACGTCAGCTACGATACATTTTATGATCAAAGGGACAGGGCCCAAGTTGATGTCAGGAGAAGTTATGGAAGTGCTATGAAAGAACCATAAGATCTAGTGGTCTGCTATTCCAGCCTACCGCGCAAAAGAGTTAAATAGGCGTGAATTTGTATCATATGTGGTTGCGATTATAATTGTATAGCGTTAACTCTATTAATCATTGCTACCTGCGACAATAAAACTGTCGGGATTAAATCATAATTATTATATCTATATTATGTCTTGTTCAATAAATATTGACCATATATCAGAATTTAGATGTCTCAATCAACGTTATAAAACAATATTACGGGTCACTCGAGTGTGAGAGAATCGATAACTTTCAAATCGATATGGATTAATATGCCATTTAGTTTGAATGGATCAAATCATAAACTCGGACATGTCACGACTTCCCACAGTTTCTAATCTGATAGTTTCCCCATTCAAAATAAACATAACAAACATATGTTATTACAGATTTATCGAAGTAATCTTAAAAGATGATTCATAAAATGTATTTATGTTACTTGGCCAAGAGAAAATTAAAAATAAAATTAGGTTGAAGCAACTTTTAATATTTTAATCGTTTAATAAATTTATGAATACATAAATAAACCGTTTATTAAAATGAAATCGAAAGGTTCTAGACGGAGAATGATCAAGCGCCGGCCGCGGCATGTACACACGGAGAGAATATAGTTTATATTTGTATGTCTACGCATTTGTTTAAAATCATAAATATTTTTTTACTTTCTTTGATCATCATATAATTTTCGAATCGAGAGATAAATGACGGAGTTCGAAGATCAACACCAAAAAAATGGCGACAACGTCATTTAGAAGTCGGTTTGAAACTTGCATTTCTTCTTGCTTTTCAATATAAACTTATATACACATTGGTAACCACAAAGCTTTTAATGACATTGCTGTTTAACAATGAGGACTTCTGTCATAATTAACGAGTTATGGACTTATTGATGTTGACCGATCCATTGAGTGAATTAGTGCCGCGCGGGTCGTCAACTTACTTCCCTGTTTACACACCAACGGGTAAACGAATGGCACTGAGACCACTCTACTCATGTCCCACGAGCAAGTGGCACTCTCAGTTCGACGAAATAAAGTACCTACACAGTTAAACAGGTGGATAAAATGTTTAGCGAAATAATATTACCGGAATTTCTAAATTGGAACTATAAGATATGAGATTCACTGGGGGAGCGGCACGCAGGTCGCCACATGAATGGGCCGGCTGGATCGGTGAAATACCACGACTTCTTAGAATATCAACGTAAAGAGAGGTATTCGGAGGACTTTACTTTCATAATTTAACGAGTTAGGAAAGTAGTCCACAAGCGAGGGAGGAATGTTAAAAACGCTTCTTATTCCTTTTGCAGAAAGAGTTAAGTATCAACTCTTTCTACCTGAATTACAAGTACTAAACGTATAGTTACAATACACACATACTACACACATACAATAATTATTTTTATTTATAACATTTAAACAACTGGTCATGGATTATGTCGCGTTTATTTAGAACTTATTTTCTATTTAATTCCCGACGTTTTGAACTCTTTACGGAGATCATTTTGACGAGTAATGAACAGCATAATTAATATAAATCAATAAGATTTAAATAATGAAAGTAATTTTTTAACAAATTCTTACCTTTAAATTTAAAATCAATCAATATTTAACAATAGTTATACTCTGATTTCAACTAATTTCGAAAAATAAGTTAATCATTAATTATTTAATAATAAAAAATAACAACTGTAACCTATTAAATCATACAACAAAGGACAAACAAAATTTTTCTTTAGTAAATATATTTTATAAATATTTTGTTTTAATGTTATGGACATGATTCGCGAAAATCTAAGAAATAAATATATATTTATTTATCTTATAAATAGCCACATTCAGACTTTTATATATATTTATTACTCTAATAAGAGCCGTGTATTTAGGTCGCAGGTTTAAAAAGAGCTCTTAACCGTGATCTGGAGAAATCAGAAACGTAATTTATAATAAATAATGTTTACGATATTACATTGAATGTGAAGAGCATCCCCTGTCATGTTGACTTGCTGTTCAACTATGAGCAAGTAAACTCGTTAAATCGCGACGATATCGACAAATTTTTATGATACAGCCTTAGCGGATGACCGGCGAGCCTCCCCGCGGCGCCGCACACAAATTGTACTTTATGCCTCATCTGACAAATTGGCTTTTTTATGATCGCGCGCCCGAACTGCGCTACACCGGCTGACATCTGTCGAGAAGTGTTAATGTTTAGAAAAAGTAAATACACGTGCGGCTGTCTTAAGATAAGTAATGTGATAACTTAAATTTTTAAATTATTAATTGACTTTAAGTTTTATTTACATTTAAATTGACTAAGACGATTAAAAAGCCGCTATCAATTGTTCAACTGTAAGCATGGCGGTATTGTGATAATCCATATTCGGCATTCCGTAGGCATAATTTTCATAACCTGTCAGTCAAAAACAAATGTTTGACCTGATTCTGTCCATCATCATCATCATCACCCTATTGCAGTCCACTGCTGGACATAGGCCTCTCCCATTATGCGCCATAACATCCGATTCTCTACCTTTTGCATCCAGTCTTTTCCAGCAGCCTTTCTGAGGTCGTCTGACCATCGGGCTGGTGGGCGTCCTACACTACGTTTACCAAGACGCGGTCTCCACTCTATGACCTTCTTACTCCATCTACCGTCGGTCCTTCGGTAGATATGACCAGACCATTGCCACTTCAGCGAGCTTATTCTACGAGCTATGTCTATTACCCCAGTTCTCTGGCGGATAAACTCATTCCTGAGTTTATCCTTCGAGAAGGAGGCCGAAAGGAGGATTCAGCTTGGTTGTGCTGTATTCGGCAAACTACGTCGAGTCTTCAGCTCGTCTATACCGCAATGTCTGAAGACCAAAGTCTTTGACCAGTACGTCTTACCGACGATGACCTACGGTGCCGAAACGTGGACCCTCACGGTGGGGATAGTCCACTAATTTAAAGTCGCTCAGCGAGCTATGGAGTGAGCTATGCTCGGGGTATCTCTGATTCTGTTAGTTTAGATAAAATCAATGCTAAAACAATCTCTGGATCACTTACTATTTTATTGTTGACTAAAACAATAATGCCGAAGTTTATAATAATGACAATGTTTATTTGTGTTTCAGATCAATCTTTTTGGCGTTGTGTAAATTGTAAGTTATATATATAACAAATTAGATAATTAAAATAAATTTAGCTATTCATAGTTCTAATATAAGTCTTTTTGTTGATTTTTACTAGTATTAAAAATTTAATTTTGTTGGTGACTTCACCTTCCTTCAAATTTACCTTTCTCTACTTGTAAGAGTATACAGCCGCTATAACAGCGGCTGTATACTCTTACAAGTAGAGAAACAGACTCGACTCGACTAACGTAATAATTAAATGTATAATGTTATCAGTCAGGCATAATTTCCCAAAAGAATTTCGAAAACCTAACATACTTAATTATAGAGAAAAAAAAAAACCGCTGTGCTGCCTCGGCTAAGAATAAGCAGACCCTTGGTTTTATGGATGCCGCAAGAGTCGGCTAGGAAACATGACCGGAAACAGGACCTACCTCATCTACTGCTGCCTTTTCCTCCTGGTGGGGGAAACAATAACATTTCCAGGGAGGGTTGACGTCAGGTAGGCAGCCAATCATAAAACCACAGCAAAATCTTTTGACAACATGGATTGTTAGATAGGAAAGGAAAGGTTTATATGTTATGCCGCCACCACGTAGAGTGGGATAATTATGAATGGAAGGAAAATGATAAATAAAAATGATAAATCCGTTCTGAATTTTGCAACATTAATTTCTACTTAAATCATAATTATAATGAAATTTGTAACTACTATGAAACACTTGCTTTAGTGAGGAATGCGGTGATGATATACTTATACACTTGACAGATTATAAAATTAATAGAACAGACTCAACTACGCCCACTGTTGTATCGGCTGCAGTGAGGCGTTACTTCACGATCTCAGCTTGATTAAAATATCGAATTTCTACACTCGAGTGGGGATTAGTATGCAGTCATTGAATTAACATAGATCTTAAGATACGTCCGAGGATAGTTAATAGTGAGGGGAAAATTTATCGATGTTTAAAATGCGTAGCAAACGTAAAGATAATTATTAAAACTCGCAAATATTGATTTACTGAATGTTAAATTATTCTTCTTAATTAATAAAACATTTAGAATGTATTATTTCGAAATTTGAATTTGTCAATATGACAAAAATAATCTCGAAATATTACATACTTTTTATTACTTCGCATATCACATTGTCTGTACTAGTACTATGAAATTATAATATTTGTATTATATTTTATTACATATAAACAAATACAATTATTATAACAACAAACATACAACTTAAACATATACCATATAAACCAATAAACATATAGTTATTATATAGGTTACAGCAAGTTTATGGAATTTAAGAATCATATCTTTGCAATCAATTTTTACAAAAACTCTTTTTTTTTTTACAAAAAAAAATCTCGTATAAATATTCAATGGTCTTCAAGTTATCTAACTGGAAAATAAAACACAATTTTCTTTATAAAACTGTATATATAGAAATGCATGAAAACTCTTGGTTAAAGAATGAAACTGCTAAACATAACATTTGTATAAATATGCTCATCCCATTTCATAGAAAATGTTATCTTTATTCAGTTTGTTTATAAATAAATAGAAAGAATATTTTTTTAGAGTATACAGTATAAATAAATTATCACTATTCATTCAGAAAATAAATAGGCAATTGCCTCAAGGGTGGATTAATTTTCCGCTTCTACACATCACTGAGTAATGTTTACAATGTAGATGAAACGCCATTTATAATCTAATTTCGTTTAATATTTATAATATATTTTATATGTAAGCTCTGCGAGATATATACGATTTTGATGTTTATAATATTTGGAAATACAAACATATGTTCCTTTATGTCTTATTGTAGGTACTTACTGTTCTTTTGGGATCTGTGAGTTTTAAAAAATCTTTAAGATGCTCTTTATGAATGATAATTGGTGATGACTGGAAAATTATACCATGCAGGTATAATGTATTGATAGGACTAACCATATTTTAACTAAGTAAGACAACGATACTACACTACCTATATTTTCTGTTATAAACAGAGTGAAATTGAAGATATTTCATTTGTTTACGGTTATTTTTTTTATGACAGATCTGGATTTAGATGTTTTACAAGTTTGCAATATTTTTTGGGACATATCTGGATATGAATTACACCAGCATAGGGAAAGGCAGTTAATCAATTATTGAAACACAGAAATAGTTATATCATTAAAACAACTTAAATCTTTGATTAAATTTAAAAATAAAAAATACTATTTATATATTTTGAAAAGAATATTTTTAACGTTCATAAACATTAAATGTTTGTCTTACTATGGGTATTATTACATTACTCATCGTAAGATTCATAATCTTTCAACCATTTTTAAATAATTTGTCGATAAAAATTGCGTGCAGGTCCCAACACTATGTATTTAACTTCACGTCAAAACACACACGCACGTATCTTGATCTACTTAGTAAATAAGAATACTGTCCGAAGCTCGATACTGAACCCTTAATTACACCATAAATATCGATTAGCCGAATGTGTAAGTAATTGAAACGTTACCAACACTAGTTTTTATAGTGAAAGAGTTTGAGAGTTTTTATTAAAATCTAAGAGTATCTTATATAACATAGACGACTTTACTTAACTTCACGCGTTTGTCTACCCGAAGGTGTAAGCAGCGGCTGTTAAGCCTCTTCTCGCCGTTATGTTCACGTCCGAATTGGAATATGTGGCGAACCTATACAATAAAAAGATTTTCATTCATCGATATTTGTCACACATAATTCCGCTGGACCACCACTGTATCTTAGAACATCAATATTTTTTGTCTTTACGAATTATTTATCCTACGCTTATCTCAAATTGCTTTTTCCAGATTCAAGTCATAGTATGTGGTATCCTTTTATTAATAAATATGCCCTATAAAGCGATAACCGTTTTCGTTGGTGCTGGAACTATCAATCAGAAGTAAAAATTCAGAAGAATAATATAATGATTCAAAAATGTTCATTCAATATATCATTTTATTGAAGCGAAAAAAATCTTTTTTAAAGAAGACGCGTTCCTATCCTTCCTGTCACAGGTAATCTATATATTATAAAATTCTAGGAAAGTTGAAACTGTACATTGAATATTTTTTTAGAATCCTTGGGAAACGATCTACAATCGATGCCGAACCCAGAAATATGTTTTTTAGATTTTTGTCCGTTTGTGTGTTCATCCGTTTCTGTATATGTTTGTTAGTACTGCAGGCACATCCAATTTTGCATTAATATAGCCAAGAGGTCGGGTCAACACATAGGCTAAATATTATCACGCTATCACTAATTGGGGATGAGAAATGAACCCTTATAATGGCACAGGCACAGTATTTTTGCTGCTTTATGGAGTCCACGCAGATGAAGTAGCGGGCAACAGCTAGTTGAATATATATATCGAGAAGCTATGACACGGCTATCTGTTATGACGATTATCATAAATTTTCATTTAAAAAACAGAGCTCTCCCGACCTCAATATGTTTGCAGCGTTGGCTAATAATACCTTTTATTAGCCAACTCCGCTATTGTTTAATTATACATTAATAATCCAATTATAAATTAAAATCGCTTATTTCACGGTATCCAAATATTAAACTGATCCAGTTTCAGCGTGAAAGCTTAACCTGAACAATAATGAATAACATAATATCATAACAGTCGCCTAACTAACAATACAAATTCAATTGTAATATTATAATTGGGCGGGTTCAATTCCGTATTATCTCTAAGTCGATTAGAACCTTGGCCTGAACTGTCGTGAGATAACTTTGTCAGGCGTTGTACCCGATTGGATAACAGTAACAATCTTTGAATAAATTTAACTCGGCTCGGGGGTGGGATTTAATTAAATTTCATTATGTATATAAATATGTATTGCGTATATTGTTGATTATATGTATTGTAGTTTAGGATTTAGAAATACTATAAAATAAATTATATACCTAATTTACAATTCTACACTTCTAAATAAGACAAATAAAAAACAGAACAATGAAATCGCTGACAGACAGACTTGAGTAGTTGTTTTTCTGAACTAGTCAGGTAAAAAACTGCACATAATTATATCACCGGACAAAGTCCATATAATTATAATGTTGATCATAATGTTGAGAAAAAAATAACAATATATATAGATAGCATTCAGAAATACAAAGAAAAAGTGAAAATAGCTTGAGGAGAAAAGAGAGGAGAAAAGTAGTAGTGTTTTGTTTTTACTGTAGTTATCCTGTCATAGTATTATTTATAAAAACATATTACGGAGTTTTGGCGGGACTGTGGAGGAGACATGTCCGCTATTTGCATTATTTTCTCAGATTTGTGTTTCAATGGATATTATTGAATAAAATTCGTGGCTTTTTATATAATAAGTGTTCGTATATGAGTGCAAATGTGGGAAATGGTGTAGGTATCGTGTTTAGTGTGTTCTTCTACAGTGTCGTCAGAACTCCCTCCGAGGGAGTACCTCGGAACATCATGCATAAAGTGCCACGACTTTATGGATGATTAGATTAGGTTAGGTTAAGCTTTAGGGTTAGGCTAGGTTAGGTTAAGATTAGTTTAGGTTAAGAATGATGATGTTAATTATAAAATAATAAGACTCGACTTAAAGGTCCTAGCAACCAGGTCGTTAAATTATTTAATAAAAACATATTACATTAAACTAAATATTCACATATATAATATAACTAAAATACTAGATAAAAGTCTGGGTGGTCGAGCGCCATGCTTCTAAATCAAAATATAGTCGGATCGACTCGACTCGACCAATGACTTCTCGGAATTCTTTTTGAAACTTAATCAATTTTGATTATTAATAATATTGTGCCTGGTGTATGGCGATAGGTACCGCCACCTATAACATTTGCTGCCTACCACTTCCGGGTAGAGGAAGGCGTGAAGTACCCCTAAATTTTGAACTACCCCCCAGTAGAAACATATTTTATTCCTGTTGGTCCAAAATTATAGAAAATAATACATCTCAATAACAAAAACTAATGCAAACAGCTATGACGGATACACACATATTCAAGCCAAATTTATAATACCGCTTTTTCGGTTAAAATTTAAAACAAAATGCATCAAAATTATAAAAATTTCATTTCAAAATATGTAGTTATTATGTTATCTATTAGTTTCTGTACCATTTTGTCATTGGTTATCACAAATCAATTCAATAAATTCCCTCTACCCTTACGAGTCCTGTCCTACCGAAGATTATCTCCTAAGAACCACCACGGAAGTGAGATTATATCTTTGGGCTGTGAATGAAAAAGACCCTACACTAAGCTTTGGACAAATCTGAGGGGATTATACTCATATTATACGATTGACTGAGAAGTACCTTGGACAAGCGACGTGGTGCAATGGTAAAAACAACTAACTGCCGAGTAGAGGTCGACAGATTCGATCGCCACTCGGTTACAAATATTTACGATGAGCAATGAGCATGGATATTTGTAAGACGTCTAGGTTTTTTCATTAATTATTAGTATGTGTTTACAAAAAAAGTATTAATTGAAAAGAGTTTGTTGATAATGAGAACGGATAACATAATATAACTTCACGCCTCTTTCTACCTGAAGGTGTAGGCAGTGGCTGTTAAGCCTCTTCTCGCCGTTATGTTTACGTCCCAAATGGAATAATCACTTTCCTTCAGAACGCGATTTATTT
This sequence comes from Euproctis similis, assembly GCA_905147225.2. Taxonomy (NCBI): domain Eukaryota; kingdom Metazoa; phylum Arthropoda; class Insecta; order Lepidoptera; family Erebidae; genus Euproctis; species Euproctis similis. The sequence continues at coordinate 24,593,944 of LR990106.1, forward strand.
GGTCATAGAATATATGTCTTAGCCATCCTCGACTCATCATCTAACCGCTTTTGCATTGTTAATCTGCTTAGTCAATCTTGCATCATCCATTCTTTCTACATGTCCATAACCATCGCAGCATGACTTTTCTTATTTTTACACTGACACTCCTATGCACTTTTCTTACTTTTTAGACATCAATTATGAATTTGATGATTTCATATTTGTTTCTAAGACTTTCTCGAATCTCACTCATTGATTAAAACAACTTTTAGGATTATATCGCGTTTATTTATTATTTATTTATTTCCCGACGTTTCGAACTCTTTACAGAGATCATTTTCACGAGTATGAGTTAAAGTAAGTAAGAGTTAAAGAGTAAGAGTTAAAGAGTTCGAAACGTCGGGAAATAAATAAATAATAAATAAACGCGATATAATCCTAAAAGTTGTTTTAATCATTGATGATTTCATACCAAAAAAAAACCCGTAATTCCACCTTATGAATAAAAATAAATAATGAATCAATCTGTTACAGGACAGCTTACTTACACTTATTAAGAACTAGCTGACCCGGCGAACTCTGTTTCGCATCAAAAGTAATAACTGCTGCCCCGCTATGTTAATACTGCAATATCTTCGACAAATTTGAAGTCGATAGCAGCTATAGGTTAAAAATGGGAATTTTCCATTGTTAACACCCCCGCAACCCCCCTTGTGGGTGGAATTTCGTAAAATCCGTTCTTAGCTGACCTCTACTCGGCGAAAGGAATAATCCTACCAAATTTCAAGTCGCTACGCCTTATGGTTCCAGAGATATCGTGATGAGTCAATATATAGGTGGAAAAAATCTCTTTTATATATATAGATAAGGAGCTGTAAAAGTTTTCTACATAAATTGTAGTGAGTTTTTTGAACTATAGTAGTAATAATTTATAATATTCAATACATACATAATATACATAATTCCTGATTAATGATATAAAATTTTACTACTCACATATTCCTAACCTTCGTTGGCAACAATTTTGATTGATCTTATTATTACATATAAAAATACATTCATCCTTAAATCTGACTCGCTAAGGCCTATAATCTGTTATACGCTTTGACAACACATTACACCGAATTAGAACATATGTAAAAAGTGTAAGTGATGTTTAGTTAACGTTTGCGTATAACGACTCGCTGGTCTCGGGAACGCCCCGAGCAATTTTCGTCGGGATTTTCTCTCGGGTATTTTAACATTTTACGCGGTGTAATTGAGGAACTGTGGCGTAAGCTGAGCGATTTTTAGAGTTATTCAGAGAAGGTATACGAAACTAAACAACGAATCTAATTTATCAAATGTTTTGATTTCTTTACTTGATGTTTATATTAATTAAAATAACATACATATACATAACATAACTTCACGCCTTTTGTTACCCGAAGGTGTAGGCAGCGGCTGTTAAGCCTCGTCTCGCCGTTATGTTTGCGTCCCAAATGGAATAAATAGGTGGCGAACCTATTGCCATAACGGGCACAAAGTTTTTCAGTCATCGATTTTTTATCATGTGTGATAATTAACATAAATGGGTGTACTATTGAAATATTCTATTGAATGTTTTATTATAACAAGTAATTAAAGAAAATAAAAGGTTTGGCTGATAGTGTAAAACTATAAATTTCAATCTTTGTCTAACAAAGACGGAATTGATGTGTTAGCCATTACATACCCTAAAAGGCCTTTGCATATACAATACTAGCTGACCCGGCGAACGTTGTTCCGCGTCAAAAGTTATATCTGCTGTCCCGCTATGTTAATACAGCAATATCTTCGAAAATATTTGTTTAAATTGCATGCTGTAAAGGGCCAGGATCATCTATATTACTTAATTAGATGAAAATTAATACTGTAATTTTTAAAATCACTTCGTAAATAGGCCATTATTTCTCGTAAAAAGTAAAAAAATAAAAATGGTCATTGTGGGTTATCCCTAAGAGATAGACATATACCCTCGCAGACTTTTTTATAGACTTTCTGAAGGTGTATAATAATGTAGTACGTTGTTTTGATTTATCACTTAGGGTTCAGGCAGCGTTTGCAATTAAAGTTCTAAATCTTGAAAATTATCACTTTTTTACTACACTATACATGAATTATAGATCAAAACCACCCCGTTGACACCCTCTAACTATTAAAAAAACCGCATCAAAATCCGTTGCGTAGTTTTAAATATATGCGCATATAAGGGGACAGACAGCGGAAAGTGACTTTGTTTTATACTATGTAATGATATAAAAAATCAATCCTCATGCGGCAATTGAGTAAAAAATTATATTTTAACTAATATAACGGTATGGTACCGTGGCTTTACGAGCACGTTTCGTTCTTGACCAACTTTTTTCGCATATTTTTCTTTGCGATAAAATTGTAACATCAAGGAAATTATGATCACGACTATCAGGGGTAATAAAGGTGGGGAATATAAAGGATACGTAGCTTGGGATAGGGAATGGAGCTGAGCGTGTCACGTGACGTTCGCTTTTATATATAAAGGGATTTTTGCCAAGATATTTTTCATAAGTCCAATTACATTTTCTATTATTTTATGATAAAAATATTTACCCTTTCATTTTTTGCTATTTTTGGGATTATTTCACAGGAATTAAGAAAAGTAAAAGATATCATTACTTAGTGCCGTTACTGAATATTGTAGATAAGTCAGTTGGTTCGCTTTTTTATGATATAGGTGGCAAACGAGCACGCGTCTGAATGGCAAGCAACAAACGCCGCCCATGGGCACCTGACGCTTCCCGTTCAAGAACAGTGATGACGATTCTAATTCATCTGAGAAGTCTAATGAATGAAGATATTTTGAATTTTTTTTATCAAACATTTTGGCAAAAAGTATTTCATTCGGTAAATTCACCAAAATGCTATCCAATTATGAAATTAAAAACATAATTTGATGACCCCAATTTCATATTAACAGATGTATGGTATTATTTGCAATAATCTTGTATGGTCTGATTGAAAGTTATACATAATGTGATATAAAAGCGCAGTAGCGTTTCCCGCTACCTCTTGTGACGTGATCCCATCAAAACTTGAATGAGAGACATCACTCACAACTTTTACGAAATCCCTTATCTGTCAAAATCGGGCGGGTTACGCCAACTGCGGACAGGCCTCATGTGTCCACGCTCGTATAATGTGTCAGGAGATTCCCGTAACGTCACCAGCGCATGTATCAACTTTTATCATGCCTTTTTCAGTAATTTTGAAGTTAATCCTTGTTTGAAATGAATTCTAAAAGGCTAGTGTGAGAATTTTCTGCTTATTTTCATGAGTATATAAACTCTGGTTTGAGTTAACTGACTATTCAACAATGTGATATTTATCGATGATTAAAGAAATTGTGTCACTGAATCGATAAGATCCAATATTCCTCTGTCTATCAGAATCGTGAAGGCGTAAAAAACCCATAGTTTATGTGCTTAATTAACTACTGATTAGTATAAGTACTAATAATATAATATAATTGGAATGTCATTTCCTTATTGAAATATGTAGACACCCTACGTAGGGTAGCACAGCGAATAAAATAAGTAATTTGCATGGCTCAACCTTACAAACATAACTGGAAATAACCGATTAATACCAGAATTTATCAGTTTTTACTAGTAACTAAATCGAAAAGAAATCACTGAAAATATAAATTGCTTATTTTTTGTTTGCCTACACTGGTACAGGTAGGCTGTATTATGTACATTGCAGGCAAATATAAGTATTGGGCGGTACTGGTCTGTTTGGTGTGGTACAATCGAATTTCATATTACATTTGATACTTGTGCATTTGGTGATGCTGACACTATACTAATCAACTCGATCCACCGCAAAAGAATTTTTAGATATGTTAATATAGAAACCACAAAAGTTTTGCTAATCCTGAGTATAGTATTGGATTCTATGAATTTATTGAAGCGGTTTTATTTATTTCTTTATTTTATTTATTTGTATATTTATTACTGAAATAATTATGATGCAGTATAAAAGAGTAAAGCAACCGTGGAGCTGTCTGGCTGGACAACAATGAAATCATGGCACCGTCCTCTCTATTTCAGAGCCAAAAAATATTTTAGAAATAAAGTTGTAAATTCACTGAATGTAGTAACATTTTAAACCGCAAACGACACGAATAAACAAGTAATCTACCTAAAAGCAACATTCTAACATATTGTTTGTATGAACAATGACATTTCTCATACAAATCGCTTTTGTCCAATATAAAAGGACCGCCATTTTGTAAATAGCGAAGGGAGGAATAAAAAATTATCTGTGATTTACGCGTGAATTTGTTTTTTTTGTATATCCATTTTGTTTTTTTTTTGTTGGCATGGTGAAGTCGTCTTTTCTAAAAGTGGAAGTGTCGATTATCTTATGTTTTAAAAATTTATTTTTATCGCGATTGAAATTGGACTGTTTTTGTTATAAATGTATTTTGTTGAACATTGAGTTTTTATTTTATATATATTTTTTAACTAATTATGATTGTAGTCGTCGTAAAGCTACAGCGATAATACAAGAGTGAAGAAGACAATATTCAAACATAAATATATAAAAGTTATTTGCAATACAAATTTGCGTGTATTTACTACGAAATATTCCCAATGTAAAACTGTAAAACAGATTCAGATTTAATTTATTTTATAGTTGGTGCTGAAGTTGGCAGCTATAGCATTTGTAATAAACAGAAATAACTTGCATTGAACTGTGTGTTGGAAGAAAATGGCACATTGTGGTTAAATTTGTGCGGAAAGTTTCATATTACTTGTTTTACGTGAGGTCTGCATTTCATAAGCAACGTATATACCTAACATATTCTATTCTAGAGTTATAAGAGTACATTACGTGCTTTCATTTTGTACCTTCACGCATTTAACACATGGGATAGGCAATGTCTCGTCTCGCCCAATCGAATATTTACTCCCAACAACAGGTGGCTAGTTTATTGTCAGAAATCGCCACAATTTGTCTGTATGTAGTAAGAAGTATTTATCACACATTTTTATAAAAAGATTTCTAAGAAGATATGTTGTTACTATAGTAAACATAATTCGGACTTGATTATATAATTAAGACAAAATATTTATATTTTTTATATTCGGTTCTATTCGTAAATTCTGGTATGTATATTTTTTTTTCAAGCTGGAATAGCATTTTAGAACATAGGTTAGTTAATTTTTATATCTGCAGTCAACTTACTATAACTACAATCTTCATTTTGTATTTACTTTAAAAAAAAGGCGGCAAAAACGAGTGTTAGTTACCAGTCTAACATAACCTCAAAATACACCCCGATCTGATCTGTTCTGATATGTATCACCTAACGCATCTAATGAAGAACAACTTCGATAATATGGACGTAAAACTTACTTCAAAAGAAACCGGACTTATTTATATCTCACACATATTTATTTTCTTAGTGCCATCATTGATCCCGATGTAATTAAATTATCGTTGAAATAAAACTGTTGAACATAAAATGCGTGCCGTAGATACAGATCTTTAGTGGCGTCCGTTTAAAAAACTGTAGCGTGTGTGGGTTGAAGAATCTCGTTGACGTTTTTATTCATTCTTTTTTTTCAAATTCAATTCTAAATTTAAATGAGGTGCAGTAAATTTTATGGCGTGTATTTACTCGCCTTTTCGTTTAATCTAATAAATTGTTTTGAACTTCTATATGTGTTTTGTTCTAGAGTATCTTACCGTTTTAAATGTGCCCGAAACCATTGAATCTGGTTGTCCATTATAAACGTAGTAGTATCTAAATCTTACGCTAAAATAAAAATTATTTTAAAAAAATACAAGTCGAACGATTGTCCTAAGTCCTATTGCATTACTGGGATTATTGTATGTTTTATGGCCAATGCTATTTACTACGAGTAATTAGGTTTAGACAAAAGTTTATTGAAATAACTTTATAAAATATGTTTTCTTTCTTCAACATTAAGGAAACATATTTTTGCAGTCTTAATCGTAATTATCTTCTTCATTTCATTTTAACACTAGTTGACCCAGTAAACTTTAAAAAAATTAACTTAAAAGTAAAAATAGTCATTGTGAAAATAGTTATCCCTAAGAGGTAGACACATTGCCATCGCGGTCTTTTTTGTAGACCTTTTGAAGGTGCTTAGTAATGATGTGCATTGTTTCGATCTATCAATTAAGGTTCAGCCATAGTTGCAATTAAAGTGCTATATCTTTAAAATTATCACATTTATTTGCTTCATTTTCATTTCAGCATTTATTTATATACATCAGTTATAGGTACATACTAGAAAGTATAATATTAGTAAGTTGTTAAATATTTTAACAATATAAATGTACTATATTAAGTGTCTGAATCTATTGTAGTATTAAAATACTTATTATACCTAATAATTACAAGAATGTTTATTACTAAGACTTTCGCGAATCTCACTCATTGATCAAAACAACTTTTTGGATTATATCGCGTTTATTTATTATTTATTTATATTTATTTCCCGACGTTTCGAACTCTTTACAGAGAAACTCGTGAAAATGATCTCTGTAAAGAGTTCGAAACGTTCGAACGTTCGAAATGTTAAGTAATAAAAACTGCCTGAATAGAATACTATAAGTTCTAAATTTCTTAAAAAGAATACCGATAGCTTATAAATAAGTAATGTACGGAACCTTCTCAGTGTGAGCCCGATTCACGTGACACAATTTCTTGTATATTTTTCTATTGTTTTGTAATGTTTTGTATAAAATTGTCTTCTTTTCAAGTATATACTAATTATTTTAAGTTTTAGAGCTGACCAAAATAAACTGGACCGGCTCAATAAACGTAGGAGTATAAACTATGAACTTATTGGATTAAAACCTCTTTAAAAAATAGGGTTGGTTTATGTCGGACATAAAAAAGTATGAGTACTTAGGTACTTTTTTATGACATGTCGTAGTTTTGAGAACACGGGCTGAAGGGTTTTCGTGTAAAAGGGTCAAGTGCGAGACCGAGGTCGGCGACGATGAACAGATGTCGAATTTAAAGATTCTCACAAAATAACTGGCCCATTGACATATTTAGATGTTAAATTTTTAATTGAGTACTTGTAGAATTGGAGCGTGTTAGATATATTTTCAAATTAAGAAACATCAATATTAGGCTAAACAGTATCTAAAACATAACATAACTTCACGCCTTTTGTTACCCGGTGTAGGCAGCGGCTGTTAAGCCTCGTCTCGCCGTTATGTTTACGTCCCAAATGGAACAGGTGGCGAATCTATTGCCATACCGGGCAAAAAGTTTTCAGACATCGATATTTATCACACTTAACGTCCGAAAACAATTTCGAAAAGTCATTGGTGTGAGCCACTGTCAGGATTCAAACCTAGACCTCTGGATCAGAAGCCGTGTGCTCGACCACTAGACCATCTACTATAGGTATTTTCATTCACTCACATGCAGTCAAAAATATTTAGATAATTATTTATCAAAAAATGCGTAATTTTTAACAGACTTCTTAAATTTAATAATTAATTTTAATATGAAACCAGTTTTATATCTATCGATAATAATAGAATGTTTCGTGGGAAACGGTAAGAAGGTACAATAATAAAGGAACAGGTTTGATTTAGTTTAAATATTTGGTGACCACCATCAACAGCGGAACACTAAATCTGGTGGAATGTGCTAACTCATACGTCAGAGCATTACTACTGCGCGTACGGCCATTAAATTTGCAATTATTTTATAAACTGAGCGAGTTTTTGTAATAAAGTCTTAATGATTTACAAAATTTTAATTAATATTCAATCCCAATGTAGACATTCTACACCTAAATATTTTTGGATATTTACCAATATCTATTACGAAATATTCAAGAAGCGACAAAAGTTTACTGTTTTTAAACTAGTGCATTAGAATTATTATCAAAAGAATATTGACTACACAATATATAATTAATCTGATACAATCTTCGATGGATCAGCCGGTAATCCAATAAAATTCTTCATAAAGTTTCATTTTGTATCGTATTTTATCTAATTCAAATTTTTTATCGCCACTAAACAGATAGCGCTAATGATAGAGCATTGCTTGACTTTCTTTACAGTATTAATACTCTTTAAATACAAGACCTTCTATGGCAAGCATAACGGAATGTTCTCTCGGTATTTTTCTTTCAAAGAAACAAAAAAACACATTGAAAGTACACACACAAACTGACAACTATTGGTTGAGAAGGAATTTCGATTGGACCTACCTGTTACGATAGCCTCCTTCATAATAAACATTCCAAAAATAAACAGTTGGAAAATATATGAGCTTCTTACTTTATGGCCTAGTGGTTTAAGACTAATATTACAGAGTTGAAATCCGGGTACACAAGAATAATTTGACGTTTTATTTTTGTAAATCGTATGTGATAAATATGACTGACTTCATTATGATATGACTGATGATTTTTAAAATAAGCACTAATTTTATATAAAATAGCTGACCCGGTAAACTTTGTTCCGCATCAAAAGTAATAAATGAGTAAAATTTGGATGTTAAAAAGTTCAATTTGGCTATTCATCGGCACGCGTTTTGGTGCGCAACTGCTATGTCCCGCTATGTTAATACTGTAATATCTTCGTAAATATTAGTTTAAATTAAATAATGTAAGGGGCCATATTGATCTATAATAAAAGCACAACCTACTTAAGACACTTAACTGGATGAAAATTAATGCTGTAATGTTTAAAAACACCTTCAGAAGGTCTACAAAAAAGTCCGTGAGGGCATATCCTTGCGAACTTTTTTGTAGACCTTCCGAAGGTGTTTTATAATGTAGAACATTGTTTTGATCTATCACTTAGGGTTCAGCGAGCGTTTGCAATTAAACTTCTAAATCTTGAAAATTATCTTTTTTTTACTACTCTATACATAAATTATAAATCAAAACCACCCTGTTGACACCCTCTAACTATTAAAAAACCGCATTAAAATCCGTTGCGTAGTTTTAAAGATATGCGCACATAAATGGACAGACAGCGGAAAGTGACTTTGTTTTATATGTACTATGCAATGATACACAAGGAGCCACTAGCTCAACCGTTTCTTAATCTTTCCGCTCATTTTGTGGCCGCACTGAAAGTGATAATTTTAAAACGTTTCCTTCCTACCACGCCTGTTTGTTTAATACAATGATATTTCAAAAAACAGTGAGATTTCAACGTCGGGTTACATTCATTTAACGATTTGTTTGTTTAATTTATTAGTTTAACATAAAAATGATGTGTCATGATTGTTTAAAATTGGATAAAAAGTGGACTTGGGAACATTATAATCTATTTGCGGAACAGTAGGTTACGCTAATATTTAACTACATTGAAAGCGTATTAGACGTGAAGTGCTTAAAAATGTAGTAAGTGTGTGCGATAATAAAATAGAAACTTCCGCCTAAGTCTTTATTGTTTGTGGTCTGTAGACCACACATGTAACATGTTGGGGAAAAAGTCTGTTCGCATGTAGCATGTTTGAACTTGCAATAAAATATCTTTAGCTATCTATACTATTTGTATCTGGTTGGTTTTCATAAAGTATATCATTAAAAAGTTTTTTTTAATTTTAAAGACGACAATTCCTAATTCAAATTAGGAAAATGTGTGATTTTCATTTGTTTTTCTTATTGTTAAAATGAGTGAATCTGTTAAACTGATATTTACGTTTTTTTCAATCTTACAGAGCAAAGTATTATTTTATAAATAACGACTACAAAACCCATTGGTTTTATTAAATTTCTATTTTCAGAATCCAATTTGTCTCCACTAAATATCATTTAGTGGGAGATTGAAATCTCCAAATTAGTAGTATAAATACACTGATAGAAGCGTGTAACAACTCGTAGCCAGAGCATTTAGAATCAAGCACATTTAAATATTCCCCTCTTTCTCGACCGATAAAAACATAAGTACTACAAACTTTAAATTGTTCCCCTCATTATCGTAACGGAAATCCTTAAAACAAGTTGAAAAGAAATGAGAATTTTTCCCCCTTAGCCAACTTTTACCCACAAATCATTCGTTGATCGAAAGGAAAGTCTTTTCTACTTATTATGTGCTTTGTAAAACATGCTGTTAAAATAGTAGTGTAATGAGTAATATAATACTAGTCTATACTCTAATTTGTGCTGAACACAAGAAAATTTTGTTTGTCTGTTCCTGCTAGTCGCAGGAAATTTAAATTAAACTTTTTGAGATACTGTTCGGAAACATTTAATCGCAATTTGGTGTTACGAAATATCATCAAAGGGGTCTTCAGCCGGAGATTTCTGCATTTCAGGTGCAGTATATTAACCACCAAGCTATCGAGTATCTAAGCTCAACTCTTTTATTTATTTTTACGACTACTTATCTTAATTTAGTTGGAGCTTTATCAAACCTGTACCCCGAGTATCAGAGACTATCGGATTGGACCCACATAAATAACTTAAATTGTAGTAACTTGTGTTCAAACTTGCCAAGTTTTACTTTGCATGTTTGAAATTTTCGGTGAACCGATGAAACTAAGTTTTTTTGCAAAAATTTTTCGTACTCTACTGAGGCGTTCTGTGTTGTCATTCATTTTTAATCATATTTGTATTGATTTTTATTCTGTTTTCCTTATGATTTAATGTCTACCTTATTAAAAAAATTGAAAGAAAATACTGAATATCATTTGTTGATGTTTATCACAAAACGGAACTTTGCTTAATAGAAACTAATTCGCATAGTAATGACTGAGGGTTAAAAATAAATTAACAGAACATAACATCACACCTTTTGTTACCCGAAGGTGTAGGCAGCGGCTGTTAAGCCTCGTCTCGCCATTATGTTTACTTCCCAAATGGAATAGGTGGCGAACCAGAAAGCGAACCATACCGGGCACAAACACATACAGTCATCGATATTTATGAGACATAACTTCCGAAAACAATTTCGAAAAGTCATTGGTGTGAGCCAGTGACAGGAATCGCACCCGGACCTCTGGAACAGAAGCCGTGTGCTCGACCAATAAACCACCGAGACAATATTTCAATGAATTACGGATTATTCGAATAAAGACTATTAAATTAATTCAAATTCGTAGGCTTTTATAAAAGTTAAATATAACGACAGTACTTACCTGGTTAAATATAGGAGATAGACAGAGTGGTAAACAAAATTAGCCCAGGAAAATTCAGAAAATTCTTTTAAATTAACTCTCCATCAATACCAAAATGAAAGCGAGAACAGTATATACAATTGTATTTCTTTTTATGTCAGGATATAATATTTCCTCTTCAAAACAGAAATATTAAGGCAGTTAATAAAAATTTGAAACTCTGTTCAAGTGGAAATGTAATATTTAAGGAGAATAAAATCGCTCGCAGAGACACGATGGGTATGAATTATAAAAACTCATACAGCGGAGAGAGAATGGCGGCTACATTTTAGCCTGGATAAGAAATCCTCTCGGGATGTTCAGGTAAAATATTTCATTGGGAAGTTTTATCGTGTTTCGAAGACGTTTCTGAATAAATTACTTTAGTTTACAGAGAAATATTTTAAAATGCTTAGTACGTTACGCCATTATACTATTTATAGATTGAACTTCTGACAAAGGCAATTAAGGTTAATTCATAGATATAAGAATAATAGATCGGCAATAGTCACCCAAACAACGAGACCATTAATGGGTTGTTGATGTGTGAGTGACTTATCAATGTGGGCGCAAAAAGTGCTTCCAAGTGTCAACTTATATATAATTATTGTTGAGGTCTTGAATTATAAGAAGCATCCTGATTAATAGTACATTTTTACTGATATATGCCATCTATTACAGTCTATGATAAATCTATGGGTTATTTCACACATAACTTCACGCCAAATCCCTTGCGGGGTAGGCAGAGAGAGCAGAGCGCCATAAGGCACGATTCTTACACGCCTCACTCGTTTCGTTGACTTTCATAACTCTTTTCAAGCACGCGCGTCGATTTTTGAGGCTCCACACATTACCGTCATGGAATGTGCTTTTGCATTGTATATCTGCTTAGTCAATCTTACATCATCCATCCTTTCTACATCTTCGATCCATCGGAGCATGCCCTTTCTTATTTTTACACCGACACTCTCTTTCAATCCGATTTCCTTCCTTATAGCCTTGTTTTCGACGCGGTCAGCCAGAGTTACTCCACAGATTTTGCGCAATGTCCTCATTTCGACCTCTTTATCTTACTTTCATGCACACTGTGCCATACCCAGCTCTCGCTTCCATAAGTTCGTTCATTATTTAGTTACTTAATTTTCGTCTCAAACTTTTTCGTCTGCGTGTTGCATGTCGCGTGACGGTCGGCCGCGGAGTAGGGATAAAGTGAAAGGCGCTCGTTTATTTATTTATTTATTATTAATTAATTACCCAAATATACACTTTATTTTTGTAAATAAATACCGTAAAAACATGTAGAAAAACACCCCGAGACGCCGTACAAACAACACAATAAATATATTTGTTTGTTTGCACTCGGGTGGGGATCGAACCCGACCCGACCTCGTGTTATCGGTAGTGCGGTTTACCGATACACCACGAGGCCCGTATGAATGATCATCTAATTACCGTCCTCTTTACCAATTTCGACACATTTTCTAGGATCGGGTTTGTTTGTTTGTTTGTTTGTTTGTTTTTTACATACATACATATACGTACGTACGTATTGCAGGCGGAGAAAAAAAAAATTATATTATTAATATAACAAATGACACGATAAAAGGGAATATAATAAATTCGTATGTATTGTAAACGACGGAGGCGTAGGCGGCGGCTTTTAAGTTTCCAATTCCAAAAAGTGAACTACATATATGTGACACAGTTATGTTCGTCAATTTAGTAGTGAATATCTGGATGACCGAGCTTTGCTCGGTATTTTCTTTTTTTTTATAAATTGTGTTTTTTGAAAATCTTATATCTTTAAACGAGCAATTCTTGTATATATATATGTATATATGTATATGTATATATGTATAATTGGAATCTCGGAATCGGCTCCAACGATTTTCATGAAATTTAGTATATAGGGGGTTTCGGGGGCGATAAATCGATCTAGCTAGGAATCATTTTTAGAAAATTTCATTTTATCGTGTTTTATCGATAATCAACTTAAACATCAACTTACTTTTTGGAATTCCTGACATCTATTGGCGAATGCTATTATTATTTTAAATTGTGAGCAACTAACTTGCTTTAACGACAACAACACTAAAGCTATTCCAGCAGATGGCGTTGTTTATAATAAAAAAGAAAATACCGAGCAAAGCTCGGTCATCCAGATATTTATATTTAAGTACGAATTACATACTAATAAAATAATGAAATATCAATAATATTTTTCGATCTTACCGACAGAATAATAAATATATACTAATATATACTATGTACTAACATATTATATTAGAAACATATACTTAATTTTTTGCAGTGATAAACTGTAATAAAAGCAAAGCAAACACACATTGACTTCGTGTTAGTTAACAACGCCATCTGCTGGAATAGCTTTAGTGTTGTTGTCGTTAAAGCAAGTTAGTTGCTCACAATTTAAAATAATAGTATTCGCCAATAGATGTCAGGAATTCCAATAAAAAAGTAAGTTGATGTTTAAGTTGATTATCGATAAAACACGATAAAATGAAATTTTCTAAAAATGATTCCTAGCTAGATCGATTTATCGCCCCCGAAACCCCCTATATACTAAATTTCATGAAAATCGTTGGAGCCGATTCCGAGATTCCAATTATATATATATATACAAGAATTGCTCGTTTTAAGATATAAGATAAGATAGTGCTCTTTATATATGTATTTGTCACATTTTCATAATAAATCGAAATATCATATTTTCTGGAGGAAAAAATATCGTTTTGTTTTGTAAAGATCCTTTGTTGTAATGTTGTTAACGTTTAATAGGTGTCGCGTTATCCCTAGTGCCGTAGCTGGAATACTTGTCGATTCGGGCGACATCTATCGATATAATACGATATTACGGCAGAATCATCAATAGTAGCAACCTAGTAGCGCCATCTAGGAATTATTGTCGTGACCACGTAAAATAAAAAACATTTATTATACCCTATTAACAAATACAAGATGGCAAGTAAATTAAAATCGCCCTTATCGCACAATCCCCTGAAAGCCGGTGACGTCCGGTTCGATTTCAAATTAAACTAGTTTTCTCTCTCTTTGCAAAACTGCCACTGACTTGTAACTAACGCATTAGTGGAGGAAGCAGACTGACGCCTTTCTTACTTTACTTAAGTTTCCAATTCCAAAAAGTGTGCCAGGATTCGAACACGCGACCTATGCGATTCGGAAGCCGTGTGCTCGACCACTGGACCACCGGAACTACATATATGTGACACAGTTATGTTCGTCAATTTAATAGCGATAAGATAGTGCTCTTTATATATGTATTTGTCACATTTTCATAATAAATCAAAATATCATATTTACTGGAGGAAAAAATATCGTTTTGTTTTGTAAAGATCCTTTGTTGTAATGTTGTTAACGTTTAATAGGTGTCGCGTTATCCCTAGTGCCGTAGCTGGAATACTTGTCGATTCGGGCGACATCTATCGATATAATACGATATTACGGCAGAATCATCAATAGTAGCAACCTAGTAGCGCCATCTAGGAATTATTGTCGTGACCACGTAAAATAAAAAACATTTATTAAACCCTATTAACAAATACAAGATGGCAAGTAAATTAAAATCGCCCTTATCGCATAATCCCCTGAAAGCCGGTGACGTCCGGTTCGATTTCAAATTAAACTAGTTTTCTCTCTCTTTGCAAAACTGCCACTGACTTGTAACTAACGCATTAGTGGAGGAAGCAGACTGACGCCTTTCTTACTTTACTTAAGTTTCCAATTCCAAAAAGTGTGCCAGGATTCGAACACGCGACCTATGCGATTCGGAAGCCGTGTGCTCGACCACTGGACCACCGGAACTACATATATGTGACACAGTTATGTTCGTCAATTTAATAGCGATAAGATAGTGCTCTTTATATATGTATTTGTCACATTTTCATAATAAATCAAAATATCATATTTACTGGAGGAAAAAATATCGTTTTGTTTTGTAAAGATCCTTTGTTGTAATGTTGTTAACGTTTAATAGGTGTCGCGTTATCCCTAGTGCCGTAGCTGGAATACTTGTCGATTCGGGCGACATCTATCGATATAATACGATATTACGGCAGAATCATCAATAGTAGCAACCTAGTAGCGCCATCTAGGAATTATTGTCGTGACCACGTAAAATAAAAAACATTTATTAAACCCTATTAACAAATACAAGATGGCAAGTAAATTAAAATCGCCCTTATCGCACAATCCCCTGAAAGCCGGTGACGTCCGGTTCGATTTCAAATTAAACTAGTTTTCTCTCTCTTTGCAAAACTGCCACTGACTTGTAACTAACGAATTAGTGGAGGAAGCAGACTGACGCCTTTCTTACTTTACTTTATTAAAGTGAAACTTTTATTACATCGTCTCAAACTTTTTCGTCTGCGTGTTGCATGTCGCGTGACGGTCGGCCGCGGAGTAGGGATAAAGTGAAAGGCGCTCGTCAGAGCGCCTTTCACGTCTATTATCGTTTATAAATGTAACCAATATTTTATGGTAACTAAAATACGTGAACAGTGACTTACATTCGATTTTCGAAAAAAATAATATTTCGAAAATTTTTAGTTAAATGTCTATAATGTGAAAAAAAGTTTCACTTTTACGGTGGTTTCATAAAACCACACAATCTTTTTTTTAATTATTAAGATACCTACATTCGTTTTGAATTATTGAATATATTGAATGAAAAAATAACAACTACTTATAATTCTGCTGATGGATCTCATCATGTAAAAGTTGAAAAAAAAACGTTAGAGATAAATATGAATAAAAGTCTTAGAGATAAATATGAAAAAAAAAACCTCTACAGTAATTATGCCTTTGGGCTGTTTGAGATTGAAAATCTAAGAAAATAGAATCTGAGCGCTCGTTTTCTTTATATGAAGAGATTTTATGACAGCTGATCAATAGCTCAGATGAAACTCTAGTGAACAGATCGTTGATTTGTATTTCGTATCGAGGATAACATAACATAACATAACTTCACGCCTTTTGTTACCCGAAGGTGTAGGCAGCGGCTGTTAAGCGTCGTCTCGCCGTTATGTTTACGTCTCAAATGGAATAGGTGGCAAACCTATTGCCATACCGGGCATAAAGTTTTCAGTCACCGATCTTTATCACACATAACTTCCGAAAACAATTTCGAAAAATCATTCGTGTGAGCCAGTGTCGGGAATCGAACCCGGACCTCTGGATCAGAAGCTCGACCACTGGGCTACCGAGACCGAGGATAAGATATGTAATATTCTTAGGTAGTTGAAATAAGTACGAGTTTCTTAAAATTTCAAAAAAGGCAACGTGGCCTTGATGCTGCATAGGCAGCACAGTTCAGCCTGATGGAATAATGAGTTCAAAAAATATAAGAAGGTATAGAAATACAAATTTATATTGTAGAAAACACATAGATATAGAGGTAGACTAAAGTTATGCTACCTATTTGCTGGGATTAAAATAGTAAGGACCTTTAATTGCCAAAATAAAATAATGTTGACATTGAAATCACCTTGCTATTTCTGAGTACCTTCATACTTCGTCGCCATGATCAATTCAGTATCTGTCATCTGCAGTCCCGTGTGGATGTAATTACAAATTTTGTCCCCACCCTCCAGTCGAGGGAACCCACTGCTTCATAATATTGGAAAAATCCACGGACGGAAAATATTTTCTTGTCTTATTGGATCAGAGGTGGGCTTTTCAGCTGTTGATTAGCGAAGAAAATTGGATCTGTGTTGACTAGTTAAGCTTAAGTTAAGTTATATTCCCGTCGACTTCTAGATAAATAAAGGAGGATATAATTACTGCTAGATTACTGGAATTATGTTTGGTTAACATTTGGCTGCTTAACATAACATACGAACATAACTTCACGCCTTTTTTACCCGAAGGTGTAGCGGCTGTTAAGCCTCGTCTCGCCGTTATGTTTACGTCCCACTTGGAATGGTAGCGAACCTATTGCCATACCGGGCACAAAGTTGTCAGTCATCGATATTTATCACACGTAACTGCCGAAAATTTCGAAAAGTCATTGGTGTGTGCCAGGATTTGAACCCACTTCTTCTGGAATCAGTAGCTGGGTGCTAACCACTGCGCCACCGATACTGTTAAACTGTTGGAACACTTGATTCTAATATATTAAGAGCGATCTCTGAGGACTGGTCTTCAAGAATAGTATGTGATAAATTATAATATACGATAGTAAGAGATCATATTATAATATACTCGGCCACTCTTCGTTACACATAATAGATTACTTTTCAGAAAGTAATGTTTTATGGGGGTGGGGGGGGGATCCTCCACAAGTCGAGTTGATACATAGCATAGGAGAAGTTGGCTACATGTGTGAAGTTGGGAAAACATTACTTTTGGTATTTGTAATAACTTATTGTGACAAAGTTTATGAGATACAAATATATACATATAATTTATTTTGAGATCTATTGTAACAAATATTTGTATTATGTAGAATAAAATATTTTAATGTGACGATAACTCCAGTGTCTAACATAATCAAGACGAACATTTACGAATGCCGATATCAAATGTTAATTAGTCGCGAATAAGACTCTGAAAAATTATTGTCGAACTCGAGACTCTTTTAAAAAAAAACGGGATGCTGAACTAAAATATTTATAAGTACAATGTTTGAAATGAAATAATCCACTAAATGATGGACGATAAATTTAAAACTGAAAGTGAGTCAGAACAGTTTAATCAGAGTGAACAATTACAACGACAGGTCTCTCTTTCACACTCTCCCCAACAAGTTCACGGCTCCCCCACTCACCTCTGCAGGCCTTTCACAAATATTGTCATAACTCCAACGGGATTTGTTTAATTTGACACGCTCTACTCTCTATCTCTTTTGAACGTAGATTATTTATTGAACAGATGTGACAATCTCTTTTTTGAGCTCAATGACTCTCTGTACAAATGTTTGCGTCTGATTGAAATATCAAAAGGAGTGATATTTTCAAATGGGTTCAGTTTTCATAAGTAAGTCTACAATCCAAAAAAACAATCACTAATCCTATTGATTATCTGATAATCGATATATTCTTAGTGTCACTCACACAGCTGTTGAGTTAATGAATCATAACACATTTATTATACACATTTTTATTACAATTACATCTATTATCGACATATCAAAGTACCAAAATGAAAGCATAATTAACTTAATAAAGTTTCTTTTGTTTCCGAGCGGTATAAAAGAAATAACTATAGAAATAATTTCACACAGTGACATCCATCTAACAAAATAATACAAAATATAAATACAAAGCCCTTTGTCACAAACGTGATAAACTTAGTCCAATCTATAAACGAAATCTTGGAAAATGTTCAATTTAATATATTTTATTTTAAACAAAAAATACCCGCGCTCTCAGTACCCAAACAAAATAAACTAGTTTTGGAACTCAATCTCGTACATTGTTATCCAAGTTCCCTATCTACTTATCTGTATAATCTTTGGCAGCGCTGCAACTGTAGATAAGCTCGCCAAATAGAGAGGTAATCCCGTGTCTCCGCGTCTCTGTTTATTACTTAGCGGGTAACGACCTATTTTATTTTTCCGTGCTACACCTACTTGCTATTGTTGCGAGTACATTCTGGTAAAGGGAATTGGAATACAATTCTGAAGCATTCGAGAAAAACCTGTCCTAGCCACTCACAGAGTTACTCTGCATGAGATTATAAATACTTACTTATTCCTTATTTCTATGTTACATCTGTACACATTTGTACATCTATTAACTATTTAAAGTTTTTCTTGACATCGATTTCGACTTACACAACATAACTTCACGCCTTTTTCTACCCGGAGGTGTAGGCAGTGGCTGTTAAGCCTATTGCCATAACGGGCACAAAGTTTTGAGTCATCGATATTTGTCACACTTAACTTCCGAAAACAATCTCGAAAAGTCATTGGTGTGTGCCAGTGTCAGGATTCAAACCCGGACCTCTGGATCAGAAGACGTGTGCTCGACCCCTGGACCACCGAGACTGTATTCCTACGTAACATCTGTATATATATCTCAACTATTTGATGTTTTTCTTATCGAATTACAACTTGTTTCAAAATTTTGACAATTAAACTCTTGTCTGGTGAAGAAACTAGAACAACTTTTGTACTGGACTATAATTTATTACGGCATAATTGTAAAACTGAAGATTTAGTAGGAGAAGAACTTACTCAGAGAAAACTATACACGGGGACTGAAGATTTATTTCTCTCATAATGGAGCAGTCCATTGCGGTAGTTAGTTACCTCAGCTTTACAGAAAACCACACATACCACACATACGATATTGCCAGAATGTGGAAAATAAAATTTTTCGCTGCAAATAAATTAAACATTGCCCGCACACTCTTAAGCAGATTAAAAGCTTTTCACAGAAATTGCCGGAACAAATATACATACATATATATATATATATATGATTTCCCTATAATAAGCCTCCTAGCCACTTGTAATTAGCTAAGAAAGTGTGTACAAAAGTACACAAAGAAACACAAATATGTTTGTATATTGTCGCGTGGTGGCTGTGTGTACTGTCAGTGTGTACACACAAGTTTCTTTGTATCGACATCAAATAGTTATCTCGACTTCATTTACTAGTGTTCTGTTAGAAACATACGGGAGTTTAAACATTCACTTCAGTTTGCAGCTTAATGAAAAGATCGTAAATAAAAAAGTCTATAAAATTTTTGTTCGCGAGCCTTGTATATTTTCATTCTCTCAAGAGGACTAAAATAATATCATGAAAATATAAGACAGTAATGTTTCACTTTTTATGGTATCAATTTATTTTTGACTAGCACTTACCTCCAGTTTGACTCGCGTGATTTTCTCAAGACAATAACTTGGTTAGATAAACCGACCCATACAAGGTAAGCAATCCATCCATTCATTTCAGAATAAGCGAGGATAAAGGAACATACAAAAAACATCAAACTTATTTTTTATTTTATTACTTTATTCGAAATGACTTTGTTAATTTTAGTTAAGGCTATAATTTTGATCTGTGTGTGAATCGTAGGTGTGTGAGAGACGGCAGTAATAATCGTTGAGGGTATCCTGTAATAACGCTAAATATATAAGGAAATAAAATTAGTAAGCAGTGTAAAACTTTATCGAATTATAAGCGAATCAAATTACTTTATTTTTGTAAGTATTTACAGACACTTGGCTTCGCTGCATAAATGGGCCGGTTGCTGTTGCTATTGCCCATGGGCGGCGCACGTTGCTTACCATCAGGTGAGGCGCTTGCTTGTTTGCCCTTCTTTCTTTCCTTAAACAAATCGTTAGTAAATACATGGAATTATAAAAAAAAACATAGAATATAACTTGACTTAAATAGAAGTAAGTGAAGCAAACTGTTATAAACGTTATAAAATATATCCCATTTCAAATATTAAAGCCTTAATAAATTAATTTGATGAAAACCGTTTATGTCTTTATTGTTTCTTTTTATTTTAAATTTTATCAAGCAATTTGTATGCGCGACCTTGTTTCCCACAATCACTGACAAATCGGATTAAATAATGAATTAGTTTTGGGTCGTCCCTAATTGAATTCATAAAAAATAGAGCCAAGTTCTGTTTAGTCCTTAATGAATAGTTAATTTTGATTGTGATAATAAAAACATGTGATGTTATTTAATTGATTTCACTTACACCATCCTTAATATTGAATAATACACAATTTACTATTTATTAATAATATAAATACGATATAAAAGTAAGGAATGCTGCGATGCAGCGACTAAGCAGATATACAATACAAAAATGGAAGAATGTGTAAGCGTGTATGACAAGATTTATGAAAGTCATAAAAGCGTGTGAGGTGTGTAAGAATCATTCGTTGTGGAGCTCCGTTCTCTCTGTCTACCCCACGACGGACTTGGCGTAAAGTTATGTGTGTACACATTTTAATCACAAAATATAACTGGAACCCAAGAAGACTTTTACTCCTTTATAAGCCTATTGTTGTATATACTTCTTGGGTTGTCTTTGTTAAAATTTCGTAAATGAGTGTCTATTTTGTTTTTTTAATATGACAGGCCTCGTGGCGCATTGGTAAAACTACCTTCTGCAGCATTGAGGTCGGGGGTTCGATTCCCACCCGAGCACAAATATTTGTGACAAACATGAATATTTGTGTGGCGTCTGGGTGCCTTCCTATGTATTATAAGTATGTATTTACAAAAGAAAAGTATATGTGTATTTATATCCGTTATCTAGTATCCATAACACAAGCATTTAGTTGCTTAGCTTGGAACTAGAGGGCGCTGTGTGTATTGTGTCCAAGATATTATTATTATTATTATTATAATATATAAACTTGCCTCGGTCGTGGACAATGTACTCCATGTTAAAATGTATAATAACAATAATATTAACATATAAAACGACAGTTTCAGAGTGTCTGCTGATATATGGAGGTGGTTATTTGATACTTAATGGCTTCGAGAACACTTGCCTAATGATTTTGATTGAAATTTTTGATAATAATATGTTTAATGACATATTTTATAGTCCATTTAAAGTTTACTAGACTGAGATATAATGTGTAATATCAGTATGGGCTTGGTTTATTAGTTTTTATTTTAATAATTAGCTGGGCGATATGTGATGACCAAATTTTTCTTTTCTTTAAAAGATGGTCTGTTGGCTTAACATCTCGAGTTTTGATTTATGACCTCAGTTCGAATCTTGGTACACATTGGTGACTTTGTGCATTTTTTAGTGAAAGTTGTTTGTGTGCCTCTGCTTAAGCAATCACAAGTTTAATACGCCAAGATACCAATTAATATTTTTACGTGTTTTAATCACTACAATTCACACAAAAAATAACTGCTGGGTTAAGTCGACTCAAAAAAAAAATAGTGCGTTTAGTCCCAATGCGCTTAAAAAGTAAAACTTTGTAACAAATATACATTTATAATATACTAAATGTAAAAGAGCATACTTACATTACTACGGGCGTTGTGGTACATTAATAAAACTACCGACTATTTAATCGAGATTGGAGGTTCGATCCCCACCGAAGTATGAATATTAATCTGGGTCTGGGTAGAATCTGATAGAATAACTATAATATCTCTTTTTTGGATGTGCCAAAAATAATCTAAATCCGTTCTAAATTCAATATGGCAGATGCCAGAAATGGATTAAAAATATATATTCCGCCATATTGGAATAAGAATGACGTCACATTATTTTTAGAGTTACTCTTAACTTGCCCTTCCATTTAAAACTCATATTGTAAAAATGCATCAAGAATATTTATTCCGCCATATTGATTGTATAGAATACATCACATTATTTTTGAGTTACTATTCAAAAGCCTTTTCATTGGATGCCTATATTGTGGAAAATGATTTTAAATATCTCCGAATGAGAAGTCGTGGAATTTCAGTCGAGCCGGCCCATTAATGCATCCAAACTTAGCGTATATATAAAATTTCAGCTCAATGGGTTGAAGATATCTAATTCAAAATTGAGTTGTAAGATACACCCGAACATACAAAAAAATAACTGACTTTATTATCTTTGTAATATTATTAATTATGAGTAGTATAGTACCACCACCACTCGCTACTATAAACAATTTTTAAAAGTCGCTATGAAACAGCTAAGTGGGTTAAAATATTGACGGGTTATCTGACTTTCATATATGACTTTTAATGGCCCCAAGGGGACGTTAAAAGCGTTAAACATCTAAGCAAGATATATTAAAAGTTTCACTTCAAAAAAACTAGTAGCGTTCCAACCGTCCGTATGTATGACCCAAGTTCGTTACCCTAAGAAGTAAACGCAGTGAGTTGATTTTGTCACATAGCTAACAGTAATGACATCTGTGGATACATATCCATGGACACAAGTAGCCAACGGTCGCGTGTCGATACTAACACTATACGACAAATATTAGCCAAACCGATAATATATTCACGCTTGTAGTATCTGAAGGTGTAGGCAACGTTACCAGGTCTCGCCAAATAAAGATAGCAGGCGCTCTGAAATAATTGCGATTGTCATCCGCAGGGTATAATATTGTTAAGTAAAATGATCAAAAGCAACTCTGGTCTGATGGTTATAATAATAATAATAATATCTTGGACACAATACACACAGCGCCCTCTAGCTCCAAGCTAAGCAATTAAATGCTTGTGTTATGGATACTAGATAACGGATATTAATACATATATACTTTTCTTTTGTAAATACATACTTATAATACATAGAAAAACAGCCAGACGCCACACAAATATTCATGTTTGTCACAAATATTTGTGCTCGGGTGGGAATCGAACCCCCGACCTCATTGCTGCAGCCTGTAGTTTTACCAATGCGCCACGAGGTTGAATCCTATGATAGCTATCATAGCCGAGAAGTAGTCAACAGTGGTAGAGTCTTGCAGTTGGCTGCATGGGCCGGCTCGACCGGTGAAATAACACGACTTCTCGGAATATCGGCGTTTTGTATCCAAAGGCCCGATCCCTTTTCCCCTTTCTTTCCCTTAATGGACACTACTACTCCCTTAATGGACAGCAACGCGGGGTGTATTGCCGTCCTGCTGTGCGGTGTTGATGGCCGGTGAGTAGTTGCTTACCATCAGGTGAAAACTGCAATATCTATAAACCTTTTAGCCTGAAGAGCTATTATCCCCGGTACTCAAAGCAGCTGAAGATATCTTTATGTCGAATTTCCAAGTAATCTGTATTACTTCCTGATTAGTTGTATTTCCATCGTCGATATCTGTTTAATATTCGCCAATTACTCGATATATATTAGTGTATATTGGATTCCGATGACGATTTATCGTTGAGATTAATCGAGACGTGAGTAATAAATTATATCTGAGGAGGATTTTAAGTGAGGAAATGTGTTGAGTGAGATTCTGTGGAACATATTCAGTAGTATTTTCGGGTTTCAGCGACGTACACTTATAAAAACACTATTACCTTCTTTATTTCAATTTTGTTTCTGTGGTTGCATATCGTAACGTCACGCCTTTTTCAACGCGAAGTTGTAGACAGCGGCCGTTAAGCCACGTCTCGCTGAATCGTTACGTCCCAAATGGAGTGAGTGTCACATTTATTTACCGGAAAAATTCCGAAAAATCATTGGTGTCAGCCCGAAGTCGATCCCACGATGTCTGAATCAGAAACGGGGAGTTTGTTCACTGAACCACAGAGGCTGTCACTTTAAGAATTTGTGGTACCTATGACTAATTTTTTATATTACTATCTATTCTTATGAACTTCATAGGACACCATGATAGAAGAATAACAATTTCAGGTTATGCCCACCTTATCACCCAGGGAAAAAATAAAAAAGGTAAAAACCCCTTCTCAAACCTACCAAATAAGCACACCAATTTTGATCATAATCGGTCAAGCCATATCAGAGAAGTATAATCATTATCATAAGATTATAATCATCATTATGTCCAGATATCTGTGCTGCCTTTAATCTTTACCGTTACAAATTCAGAATTCAGAATCAGAATCAATAATGAAATTTCGTTGATATGTGATAAATTGTATAACAATACACCACTTAATATTAGGCTAAAATAAAATCGATTTTACATAAAAATTAACTAAATGACTGCGGAAGCTTCCATAAGCGCTGATTAACACGATAAGGTCTAATCAACATCCCAATAACTATTATTAGTGTGTTAATCGATATAATTGGCCGCTACTCGATGTAGGCCGTCGTAATTAACCAAATCGATTCGATGCTAAACTTAATAACTATTCGGAAATCATTTTTTAGTGTACGGACTACGTATAATCGATAAATAAAAGCTGCAGTATTTGAGAATCGATAAAAACTGTTTAGATTTGAATTTAGGATGAATCATTTTCGTGTGAATTTCCTTTGAATGTGAACTTATTTTTTTAATATGACATTTACAAAATGAAATATTCTTCAAATTTATTTTTCATTAAGTCTCGGTAGTCCCACTGGACTCCCCGCGAACCCGCGACCTCTGGATTCAGACCACTGTCTGAATCCAGAGGTCGCGGGTTCGAATCCTCACATTGGCTTACACCAATGACTTTTCGAAATTAATTTCGTAAGTGTGATTAATGTCGATGACCAAAAACTTTGTGCCCGGTATGGCAATAGGTTCGCTACCTATTTCATTTGGGGCGTAAACATCACGGTGTTACAGCCGCTGCCTACACCTTCAGGTAGAAAAAGGCGTGAAGTTATGTATATTATCTTTCATTCATTTGTGTTATCGTTTTTTTTATTTTAAATTACATATTAAAGATCTGAATACTGCATTTACAAAAGATGGGAACCTAATCTTTGTTATACAAAAGTCTCCTAATTGGGACCACAAAAATATTTCAAAGGAGTTTCTTTTATTACATGTTATTTAAAGGCATTCATCGTATGGTAAGGAAAAATAAAAATAAAACAAACAAATATTATCCAAACGGAAAAGAATATTCATAACAGAGGGATTGAATCCCGGCTGTAATAAATGAAAATTGAGCACTTAATGGATGGAAAAATTAGATCAGATTTCATATCTTTCAAAATATTTCAATAAAATACCTAGGAATTTCACTGATCCACGGCATTTTCAGAAAATTAATAAATTCACTAAAATGTTTTATATATGCAGGAAATTTTATTTTCCCATTCTCTCGCTTATTTTTTATTTAATACCGATTCGTCGATACCAATAGTAAAAATCATATTTTTAACATCAACTTTTTGATTTTTATTTGCAAAATTTAGGTTCTCTCTGTATCAATGAAAATAGCTTTTAAAAGACTACCATCTTTTGTTCATCACTCGTGAAAATGATCTCTGTAAAGAGTTCGAAACGTCGGGAAATAAATAAAAA
The DNA here is from genome assembly GCA_905147225.2 of Euproctis similis. Taxonomy (NCBI): domain Eukaryota; kingdom Metazoa; phylum Arthropoda; class Insecta; order Lepidoptera; family Erebidae; genus Euproctis; species Euproctis similis. Next base: position 24,619,998 of record LR990106.1, read on the forward strand.
TAAGTAATAAATAAACGCGATATAATCCTAGAAGTTGTTTTAATGTTAATTCATAAAATCTGTTATGTAATTACTGAGATAAGTTGGTTTAAACAAACGGCTCCTTTTATTTGTTTGTGTATCTAATTTATATCTAAGAAAGTGTCTCTATAATGCCTCTTTGTAAAGGTTTTGGAGATACAAGTTATTTAATTTGTTTCTTAAAAAGTTCACAATATATCATGAACTAAAGTATAGGTAATGTTGATGTACTTATTCTTCACTAGATGTTGCCCGCTACTTCGTCTGCGTGGACGTCATAAAGCAGCAAAAATACTTTGCTTGTGCCATTATAAGGGTTCATTGTTCACCCACAAATAGTGATAGCGTGATAATATTTAGCCTATGTGTTGGCCCGACCTCTTGGCTATATTTATGCGAAATTCGACGTAAAAGCATGTAATACTTTTAGAGTTTATCCGTAACAAATATACAGACAAACAGACAAAAATTCAAAAAACTTTCCTATAATTTTATACATACATAACTTTACGCCAAATCCCTTGCGGGGTAGGCAGAAAGAATGAACAAATTAACAAATTTTATTATATGTATAGATAATATTTGACCATGTCAAATCTATTGGTCATGGATTGGACACATCTAAAACCTTTGAAAAATATAGGAAAGAACGTCCATAGTTTTGCGCTCTTTTTTATGGAATGGGAGGGCAAATTAGCAAGCTGGTCACCTGATGGTAAGCAACGACCGCCGTCCATTGAAACCGCACTTGATGAATAAGAATGATTGTTGAATGAGATGTCCATTTCCAATACGCCATACTCTATGATGTTGTATGTCAATACATTTATTTACACACTTGTACACACATTACGGTAAAACGACATTATTTTATGAAACCACTAAACCAGCGAATGAACTTAGCAGCAGTTAGCGCCATAATAGTATTTAGTATGTATTTTATATGTTTACACAGAAACTGCTTGACCGACCACCTACGCCTACATTTGAGTGCAATAAAAATGATTAGTATTATGAAGTGATTTTGTGTTAGTGATCTTTTTGTTTGGTTTCCGTGACACCGTTTTTATGACATGGGCCTCCATTATGCAATATTTACAGTATATTATCTGTTTACATACATAACTTCACGCCAAATCCCCTGCAGGGTAGGCAGAGAGAACAGATAAATCGTCATAAGGCACGACCCTTACACGCCTCAATCGTTTTGTTGACTTTCATAAGTCTTTTCACGCACGCGCGTCGATTTTTAAAATCACCTTCCTCCAGAACACGTTCTATTTGGTCATGGAATGTGTGTACAGTCCTCGACTCCTACATCTATCCGGTTTTGCATTGTATATCTGCTAAGTCAATCATTATCTGTTTAAATCTTAAATATAACTATAGAATAGATAAAAGTGTTCTTATAATGTACCCAACTATTTCATTCACAATTATTATGGTGTTTTTTTTTTGGCATTGTTTTCTTACATCTTATCAAGCCCATTGGCTCCATTTAGTCAATTCTTCTATAACTGTCACATATATATTGATAGTTAAATTAATTGTTGATCTTTATTTAGACGCAAAATTTGCTACCATTTTGGGAGTGGCGTGCAATAAGTAGATTATTGAGAAAGCTTTTATGGCTGAATAAATTGACGTTCTCTGTCAATAAGACAATCAAACATTCACCCTACTCTATTTCAATCGTAATTTTGATTATAACGTCTATATTTTAAATCGTTTTACCTATCATAAAACCGAACTTTGCGAAATGGAAACTAGTACGCCTCTGTTGAGGAAATTATCTATATATTGTTTTACTTTACAGTTCTTGATGGTGCAGATATGATTTTAGTATTATTATTGACTGAGGGTTAAAAATAAAAAGGACAAGGACATGTGAGTAGAGAAAGAAAGAAGCACTTTTTCCATTTCTGCGTATAATCGGAAAGGGACGTCAGGAGTCATGAAGTGTTTGTCAAGGGTGCTGAACATCAAGTATGTAGGAATCGTTTGTGGCACCCAGTTCTCGGGAGAGGATCTCACGTTAAGTTATAATTTCGTTTTGCTTCTAGTTTCTAATGTTGGTTCCGAAGCAATTATATTCGGCTCCGCAGCTCGTTGAGTTATCATGAAATTTTCGACTTCAAGTAATCGTAAATACTTTTAGGTAATCTTTTCTTTTAATGTAAGATAAATGTATTATATATAATAACTAGCTGACCCGGCGAACTTTGTTCCGCTTCAAAAGTAATAACTGCAGTCCCGCTATGTTAATACTGCAATATGTTCGAAAATATTTGTTAAAATTGCATGCTGTAAGGGGCCAGAATCATCTATATTACATGCACAATCTATTTAAGACACTTAATTAAATAAAAATTAATACTGTGTTGTTTAAAATCGCTTCGTAAATAGGCCATTATTTCTCGTAAAAAGTAAAAAAATAAAAATGGTCATTGTGGGTTATCCCTAAGAGATAGACAAATGCCCTTGCAGACTTTTTTGTAGACCTTTTAAAGGTGTATAATAATGTAGTACATTGTTTTAATTTATCACTTAGGGTTCAGGCAGCGTTTGCGATTAAACTTCTAAATCTTGAAAATTATCTCTTTTTTTTACTACTCTATACGTGAATTATAGATCAAAACCACCTTGTTGACATCTAACTATTAAAAAAAACCGCATCAAAATCCGTTGCGTAGTTTTAAAGATATGCGCACATAAATGGACAGACAGCGGAAAGTGACTTTGTTTTATACTATGTAATGATATGTAAGAATATACAACAACAATATAACGATTTGTCTACACTTATTTGATTACTACTACTACGTACTGTCCGCGGACTCCGTTTCTTATTTATGGGATAGGAGGGTAAACGAGCATGCGTGTCACATGATGATAAGTGACCAGCGCCGCCCAAGGACACCTGCATCACATATAGTGTTACAGTTGCGTTGCCCATCTTTAAGGGAGTAGGATGGGAAAGGATGGGGAAGAGAGGTGAGTCTCCGGGCACCTCTCTCACCGAGCTAAGTGCGGCATGAGCCACTTTACGTAAATCTTCTGAGAGGTCATGGTATTTCACCGGTCGGCCGTTGAGATAGAAGTATTTTACTGCCTATATCGCTACGCAACGGCAAGGGCTATTGGTAATACAACGTGACTGTTGCTGTTATAGTGTTCAGGGCTTGCATTTCATTACTGGATTATTAGAAGGCTCTATTTTGTTATAAAATGTAAAAAAAGTTTTTTTTTAATAACAAGTACCTAGTATAAATTTTCATGAAGAATAAGGGTAATAAACAAACTTACTTTCGCATTTATAATATTTGTATGATCAACTAATTATCATTATAATATATTTCCTTACTACGAGATCAATAATAGATTTTAGAGCAAAAATTTCTCCATTGTGGGTGTCAAAGAGATCTTGTTGAACTATTTACAGATGTACTAGCAACGCCACGTGACGTCGCCCACACGCAATCTGTTTGCTCAACTGTCGTCGAGTCTAACATTTTGATCATGGGAACAATTTAATGAGGTCTATAGTTTTCTATGAATTTATGCAATGCCACCTACCTAAGACACAGGTAGAAAGTATAAGTATTATTATTATTATTACTTTATTGCACACAAAAAGAACAACATTACAGAAATATACAAATATATAATAAATTTATGTACAAAGGCGAGCTTAACTCACTATTGAGTTTTCCACCAGCAAACCCTTTGAGCGAGAGAGGAATATTTGAGTTTGCAGGGTAATAGAACGTGTACAACAAACACAATAAAATAAATGGTTAAATACACACATAATTCGAATATATATATATATATATATATATATATATATATATATATATATATATATATATATATATATATATATATATATATATATATATATAAATACATATATATGCATATATATAAATACATACACCATACTCATACATACATACATACATACATACAATTCGATATATATACGTAGACATATAAATTAATAATTAGTCTTTAGAAAGGAGATATTCCTTTGTTCTCTTTTTAAAAATGTCCAGAGAAGAGGCATCTCTAACGGAGTGAGGCAGAGAATTCCATAAGCGAACTGCGCGAGAAGTGAAGGAAGAATCATAACAGCTGGAGGTGTGAGCAGGTACACGAAGAAGGAGAGAAGATGTAGTGCGACAGGGCTTGTTTCTAGGGACAAGATATTCAAAGCGCTCACGTAGGTAAGAAGGAGAGTTTGGGTTATGAAGGATAGAAAACAGAAGGTTAAGAATATGAGTTTCGCGACGCTGTCGAATAGGTAACCACTTAAGTTGCAAGCGTAGCTCGGAGACATGGTCGTATTTCCGAAGACCAAAGATAAATCGGATACCTAAATTCTGAAGTCGTTCGAGCTTATTTAGATGTTCGTCCTTAGCATCAAGAAATGCGACATCTGCATAGTCTAGGATAGGGAGTAGAAGGGACTGGGCAAGAGTAACTTTAGTCGGAAACGGTAAGAATTTTTGAAGACGTTTGAGAGACTGAAAGGCGCCGAACATCTTCCTGCTTACCTCTGCAATGTGAACATCCCATGAGAGATTACAGTCCATATGAATGCCAAGGTTCTTTGCACTTTTGGATAGAGCAATAGGCACATCGTCGTATAAAATAGGAGGAAGAGAATTGATGTCCAGCCTATCAAGCATGCGTCTTCCGCCGATAATGAGTGCCTGTGACTTGGTTGGGTTAACAAGTAATCCGTAAGATTTGGCCCACCTACTGATGCTGCTGAGATCGTCATTGATGGCATTGACAGCCGGCACGGCATTCTCCACCTTAAAATGACGTTATATCTGCAGGTCGTCGGCATAGAGATGAAAACGGGAATTAATTATCTTCGTGATAGCGTTTATGAAAACGGAGAAGAGAAGCGGAGATAGTACGCCACCCTGGGGTACACCCGCAATCAGATCACACCAATCTGAGGTGGCCTCATCAAGGCGGACCGACTGCGAACGACCCTGAAGATATGACTTGAACCAACTGATGGCAGCAGGAGAGACATTAAGAGAGGACAGAGTGCCTAGCAAGATGTCAAAATCAACTGAATTGAAAGCACTGCTAAAGTCAAGTAATACGAGAACACTCAGTGACCTATTCTCTATGGCCAGTCTCATGTCGTCAGTTATTTTTACAAGGGCAGTTACAGTGCTATGGCCAGAGCGAAAACCGGATTGAAATGGACTTAGCAGGTTATTAGAGGATAGATATTTTGTCAGTTGATTTTGAACACCGCTTTCAAGGACTTTGGATAGGATAGGAAGTATTGAGATAGGACGGAATTGAGAAAACTGGGATGGATTCGGCACTTTAGGTAGGGGTATGACATAGGCTTTCTTCCAAGAGGAGGGAAAGGTGCCAATGTGTAGGGAATAATTTATTATGTGGGTAATGATGGGAACTAGGTGATTTAGGATAGGTAAAATCATTTGAAGGTGAAGGCCGTCCCAGCCTACAGCTTTGGTAGTTATGGAAAGGATAAATTTCTTAATGTCCGCTTCATCAATTGGTTGAAAGGAAAAAGAGGTATTTATAGGCAGTGGAAGAGTAGAGAGATAATCAAGTGTAGAAGATTTTACTGAATGACACAAGGACACTGGAGTATTAGCAAAGTGAGCATTTAGAGCATTTAAATCTAAATTCGTTACATTGGCATCAGTAGACTTGCCAATACCCAGCGACTTAATGAACTGCCATACCTGTGTTTTGTTAGGATTCAGAACGGAAGAGTGTATGTGGCTCCGCTTTGCATCTCTACACATGCGACTGCAGCGATTTCGTAGTTTTTTGTAAAGGCCCCAATTCTCCTCACACGGATTCCGCCTATACCCGCGCTTGGCCTTGTCTCGTTTAACCATTATCTCACTAATTGCGCGAGAAAACCACGGTGCTGGTGGGTCCTTTACTTTTACCCTTCGAACGGGCGCATGAGTATCGTATAGGCCCATGATTATATTATTGAAGGTAGTCACCTTGCCGTCCAAGTCACTACAGTTGTAAACAGGAGACCTGTCGACATCATCCGCGTCATCACACAAGCGCTCCAAATTAATGTTTTTAAAACTGCGAAGGTTAAGAAATATACTCTTGCGTTTTGGAGGACGAACTTTATAGGACAGGTAAATGAGGTCATGATAGGAGAAAGATGCTGATAATTGTCCATGTGTTGCCACTTTATAAGGGTCAGAAACAATAATGAGATCTAACAGAGAAGAGTTACAATGAGGAGCCCTATGTGTAGCATTTAGAGGTAGAATTTCCATATGGACAGAAGAGACAATGGATTTAAGCTTCTGGCTGCGCATGTCATTTTTCAAAAGGCAAGTGTTAAAGTCTCCAAGTATGATAACATGATCGTATATAGAGGAAAAGTTTTCTAGTTTCGCTTCAAATGAATCAAAGTAGTCAATGTGACAAGAAGGGGAATAATAAACGCCCAGCAAGACCTTAGTTTGTTTAAATGTCACTTCAATGAAGAGATGTTCTGCAAATTTGCTATATACACTTGGTGACTGGTCAACTATAACATAGGGTAGATCACCTCTTAAATACATTCCAACACCGCCACACCCCTTGCCAGTCCTGTCATTACGTACAAGCTTAAATCCAGGTAAACAGTATTGGACAGAAGGAAGTGCAGGTTTAAGAAAGGTTTCAGAGACTAGAACAGCATGGACAACCTCAGCATTAAAGGAAGATAAAAGATCAGGGTGGTGAGCTGGTATGCTTTGAGCATTAATGTGTACCGTATTAAAGAAGCTTGGAAAAGGAGAAAAAATAGAAGCAAGTTGGTCGCTCAGGTGAGTGGAATCGTTCGCGCCTATTGCACTAGAGAAACTGTTTTCGGAATCAGAGGAAGAAGAACAAGACTCAAAGTTTTCTAAATCAGACATAATATAAAATATAATAAATAAATAAATAAAATATTAAAGAATAGTATAACGTTAAAAAAAAAAGTCAGATAAAATAGTTTATAATATGAAATAGGTGTTTCAAATAAAATTAACCAAAAATCCTCCTTACACTCATCAGTGGTGTGATGGTTGCACATCGAGATAAAAATAAATGGAAAGAAAAGAGCTAAAAGACTATGTTCGAATTACAAAATAAAAAAAAAATAGCAATAGACAAGTCACTAAGCGGTCAAGTTGTGACAGATGACTGTCACTGGTTGACACTGACATTTTATATCAGACTACATAAAAATAAACACAAAATTTAAAAACAAAATATGAAAGTATGTGGGTAAGTCCGTATTTAAATGTTAAAACTAAATCACCAAATAAGGCGAATTATTTAAATGGCTTACGCGACCTCTTGTCTGTTCCACAGGCTAAAACTGCGTCGGGTGCCACATTGGATGCGCCTTGTGTTAATGCAACTGGGAATTTTGCGATGAGATCACGTAACTCTGCCGCCGTTTCAATCTTCCGACGGGAGTCATTAGCGACTTGGACAACGATCTTACCTTCAGAGGTCCAACAGCGCCTTAATCCATAATATTTACGTGCAGCCAGAAATACGTCATGCCTGGGCTTAGTTAAAAATTCAGACAGTGTTATGCCAGATCCGGTTTCCGTTTTCGGCACTCAAAGTATAAACATCATCGTTCAGTCAGTGCACAACAAATCACATTTTTAAATAATTTTAAGCCTCTACGAGGTAAACAACCTGGTTCGGAACAAGAAGAAAAGTGATAAAAAGTGTTGTGAATAAACATTCTCACAGTTCACAACGGATTAATTAAGATATATCAAGGATTACCGGCGAAAATTAAATTGAGGTTAGAAATTTCTTTGCTCATTTGACAATTGTTATGATTGATTGTCAACGTCAAGTAACAGTCATATAGTTCAACTGTCAATGTCAACAGTGTTGCCAGAGGTTCAGAAAGAAACCCTACCATCAATAATACGTTCCATTCCACGTTAATTAAATCTACAATAAAAATGGACGCACAACTTCAACTTTTATTCGATAAAATGAAACTAGAGATGAAAAACCAAAACGCAGAAGTAACAGAAACGATAACAAACTCAATTTTGAAGAAAATAGATGAGAAGTTAGAACCTTTAATAACAGAAAACAATAATTTGAAATTAAAAGTTAAAAATTTGGAAAACGAAGTGCAATATTTAAAGAGGGAGAGAAAAGAAAACAATATAATAATTTTCGGACTAGAAGAAAGAAATAATACAACTCGAGATTTGCTGCAACAAATAAAAATGAAGTTTCAAGTTGATTGTGATATAATTTTGGAAGACTGTGAAGTAAACAAAATTTTCCGCATTGGCACCAAAAATAGAGAAGGGGACAAACCAAGACCAGTTTTGATCTCTTTAGTGAACAACTGGAAGAAAAATGAAATCCTGAGAAACAAAAAGAAATGTAAGAACTTGTTTATTTCCGAAGACTACTCGAAGGAAGTTTTAGAAAAACGAAAATCCTTACAAACGGCATTACAAGAAGAAAGGAATAAAGGCAAGATCGCATATCTAAAATACGATAAATTAATTGTAAAAGAACAAACTGGAAACATAGAAAAAAGAAAGAGAGATAGGTCAACATCTCCAGCGACAGCCACACCAATGAAACATCAAAATCGGAGGTCCACGATAAACAGGACAAACGTATTCGATATTATGAGGTCGAGATCAAACTCCCTATCAAACATATCAGGAAACAACAAATAGCAATCAAAAGTCGGCAAACGGAAAACACAAACACAACCAAATATAGAACAACGGAAAAATGAATTGAACTACACTCTCCCAAGCCGACTGGTCCTCGTGGGAGAAAACGACCAAGACCCTCTAAAGGTAAAAGGAAATAACAAACATAAAAGCATAAACACCACTGATATCAACATAATCACTTTTAACCCAAGATCATTAAGAACTCCAGAAAAACTTCGAGAACTAGAACTTGCCATCAAAAATATAAAATGGGACATTATGGGAATGTGCGAAGTAAGAAGACTTGGCGAGAGCATAGAAGACTACGGTGACTACATACTGCATTATAAAGGAGAAACACCGGGCTTATATGGAGTTGGATTCCTAGTTAAAAAAACGTTCAGTGATAAAATAGAAGAAATAAAAGGAATTTCAGAAAGAATAGCAGTTCTTAATATAAAACTTCCTCTTAATAAAGAAAAAGACGAACTGTGGACTATTATTCAAGCTTATTCACCAACGGAATCAAATAAAAAAGAAGATATCATCATGATCGAGGACTTCTATAAACAGTTACAAACAACAATAGAAAGCGGATACAAAAATGTTATAGTGATGGGCGACTTTAATGGACAGATAGGAGAAAGGAAAAATGGTGAAGAATTTACAATGGGAAAATACGGTTTTGGGAAAAGAAGTAAAAATGGAGCCAGACTAGTCCACTTCGCACTCGAAAACAAACTGAGTATTTTAAATAGTTTCTATGCCAAAAAACCAAACAAAAAATGGACCTGGAAATCACCCAGTGGAATGATCATGAACGAAATAGACTTTATATTAACTAACAACCGAAGAGTATTCAAAAATATCTCGATCATTTACAACTTAAATTTTAATTCAGATCATAGAATGGTAAGAGCAACAATAGCAGGAACGTCTCCAAAGAAAAATAGAAAATTTCATGACAAACTTTCTCCCATCACATACATTAATAATAGCGATACGCTACTAAACAATCTATCCGAAGCATTAAATAAAGAGGATGGTAATGAATATATGATGACCCTACAAGAAAGATACTTAAATATTATAAAAGCACTGAAAACAGAAACGACAAAAGTAAATAATACCAGTAAAAATGAAATCTCTTCGGAGATAAGACAGTTATTGCAAGAAAGGAAAAAACTCTTAGAAATGAAGAAAAACAAAGACATACGTCAAAAAATAACAGAAATAAGTAAAAAAATTAGCGAACAGCTAAGAAAGATAGGAAACAAAAAAGATTTAAGACACTAGAAAAACATATCAAAAAAACCGGAGGAATAAGAAAAGCGCTTAAAGAGTTAAATGAAAAAACGCTATGGATGCCTAATATAAAAAATAAAGATGGCCTGCGTACCAGCAAAAGGCCAGAAATACTAAAAACCGCTACTGAATACTACAGACACTTGTATAAAAGCCACAGACAAACAGATATTATAAATCAGAGTGTGAAGATAACTAATCCAGAACCAATACCAACAATACTACCAGAAGAAACTATCAGAGCGATTAATACACAGAAAGCGGACAAAGCACCTGGATCGGATCAAATAACAAATGAAATGTTAAAAGCGACGTTACCAGTAATTGCCTCAAAGCTAACAGAAATTTTTAATGAAATAATCTGCACAGAAAACATTCCAACTGATTGGACCAAATCAACAATTATTCTGCTACACAAGAAAGGGGATAAAGGAGATATCGGTAACTACAGACCCATAAGCTTAATGTCTAACATCTATAAAATATTTTCAAAGATCATTTTATTCCGCATTGCCAACACACTTGACGAGAACCAACCAAAAGAACAAGCTGGATTCCGCAGTAATTTCTCGACAATAGACCACATACATGTACTCAGACAAGTTCTACAGAAGTACAATGAATACAAAAAAACATACTTCCTGGCATTTGTCGACTTCAACAAAGCCTTTGATTCTCTAGAGCATCATTATATATGGCAGGCCCTAGAAAGTCAGGGAATTGAAGCGAAATATATAAGGTTGTTGGAAAGCATATACTCGAAAAGCACAGCACAAATCAAACTCGAAGCTACTGGAGAAGAATTTCCTATTGAACGGGGCGTACGCCAAGGGGATCCGATATCACCAAAATTGTTCTCAGCTGTTCTGGAGATGATATTTAGGAACATGGACTGGTCAGAATATGGCCTTAATATAAATGGAGAGAAACTTAGCCACCTGCGATTTGCAGATGACCTGATCATATTCTCGGAATGTCCAAAGACACTACAAAACATGCTCCAACAACTATCAGATGAAAGTGCAAAAGCAGGTCTGTCCATGAACACATCAAAAACCAAAGTCATGTCAAACTCCTCGCAAACAGAAAAAATTAAAATTAACAACGAATTAATAGAAAATGTAAATGAATATATATATTTGGGACAATTAGTATCTACAGAAGATTCAATGGAAAAAGAAATAAATAGAAGAATAAACAATACATGGAAAAGATTTTGGTCTCTTAGTGAAATTATGAAAAATGATGAAATGCCTATCAAGGAAAAAAGGAAAGTCTACAATACATGTATTTTACCCTGCTTAACATATGGATGCCAAACATGGGCACTTACTGAGAAACTCTCTAATAAAATAAACGTCTGTCAAAACAGCATAGAACGAAGCGTGATTGGAGTTAAAAGAAAGGACAAAGTGAGATTGGAAAAAATAAAAGCTAAAGTAAAATTTAAGAATGTCAGTGAAGTTTATAAACGATTAAAATGGAGGTGGACCGGACATATGATAAGAGATGAAAAGGACAAATGGACTAGACGTATAACTGAATGGTACCCCAGAGAAAGCAAAAGACACAGAGGAGGACAAAGAAGGAGATGGGAGGACGATGTGAGGAAAATAGCAGGCCCAACATGGACCCAAGTCGCGAAAGATAGAAAAATGTGGAAAGCCTTAGAGGAGGCCTTTGTCGAAAGACACACTGGATCTATAAACTAAATAATTAAATTATACTATATCAATGAAATTGTAAATAGATCTACAGAAATAAAGGCTTATTTTATTTTATTTTATTTTTTATGCCAGATCCCTTTAACTTCGTCTTATTACTCCAGATAGAATTACGTAATGTACGACTAGAAAATCTTATCAGAATAGGCTGAGGCTTGTTAGTGTTTGTTCCCAAAAAATAGCAAGTGCTTATGTCACTGCTAGAAATAGGTACAGCCAGTCTCTCTGTAAACAACTTCACAATAGAGGGAATCAAGTCAGAACGGCTCTTCTCGGAGAATCCATGCAGCAGAAGAATCTTGAACCGCGTAGCCATCTCATGCCGATCCATACCCAATGCCAACAGATCTAATTGTGACTTGAGTACAGCCAAAGTCTTCCATATGAGTCCCTTGAAATCTATGAAGTCTTTTGAGAGGCTTGCAATGGTTTTATGAGCTGTTGTATCATTGCTAGCCTTTACTAAATCTTCCTCATACTGTGCCATCCTTGCTGTGAAATTTGTGGTTAGATTTTCCATACTCTTGAATAGTTCAGTGTACAACTCCATAATGTGAAAATATTAAGTGCAGATAAGTGACAAATCCAGTGAGAAATGAGGAAAGGTGATTAGGAAACTGAGTGCAATAGAGGTTATTAGAAACTTTCAGACATAAAAGATCAATAAAAAGGTTTTTGCTATATTTAAATTAAATGAAAATACTGGACAGCTGTTTTTACAATGTTACTGTTACCAACTACCCGCGAAAAAAAAAGTAAAATGTATTTAAAGCGTTAAACACGTACGTTTCGAGTAATCAAATCATATGTTGTTATCCCTTATTCACATATTAATAAGTTAATAAAAAGGGCTTGCACTCCTACTTGCATAAAATGCTTTAAATATCTTGATTAACAAAAACGTGCCGTATAACGTTAGTTTTAGGGTAACGTTCACTTTGAACGCGATTTGGTACAACGAGTAGGAATTTGTCTCACCGTGGACGAGAAATTAACTTTTTAGAAGCATTTAATACTTAAAATTTTTCGCTTAAATATTATTGGTTTACGTTAAAGCCGATCAAGATACAACTAAGTAGCTGAATTAATTTTACCAATCATATTAAATTGTGTGAATAACTTATGTGAGTTGGAGTAGATGTCAATTCATTTCTTCCCATATTTGTGTTAAATTCGGATTTAGAATTTTCACCGTCACGCTATCAATGAGACATATACCCTATATTGCTTTTATCAAATATCAGTAACAACTTCAATATCAATTAAACTTTATGTCGAATATGTAAAGTATAAAATTGCGTGTGAAATATTTTTTGCATATTTCATACAGCCTTAGAATTAGTCGAAGCGCGGCGGCCTTTAAGTTTAGCGCATTCAAAGGCTCTAAATGAATGTTTTAATTAAAATGCTGCTTTGTTATATGTATTTTCTCTTTGTTAGTCTGTGTGTAATGGCTTTTAGGTGTAATTTCCATTTTAAGTTAAAATAAACACGTCCTGTTAAAGGTTTAAATTGCGTAAAAGGCTTTTGTACACTGTCTAGTTAGCAGGTAGGCAGTAAAGAATTGGAATTGTATATTGATGTTGTTATCGTGGTGCAATTTTAGGGTTCAATGTCAGTTTTCGGCTGTCATTGTTATTCAACAATTAAGAAACCCAAACAATTTGCACTCAGCAATTTTGTATTTCATTTTAGTTTAAGAGGTGGCGAATTGCCTGAGAAATTTAATTGCTCATAGTTACATGAAGATATTTTTATGTAGATGTACAAACATTATTACATTATAATAAGCATAGCTTGTTATTTCCTGTGTTTATAAATTCACTTAGATATAGCTACAACAAACATTATAATCATTCTAATAACACTTCTAAGACTCGAAGAATTTTTAAATTGTTATTTTTCTATTTACATACTCTACAAAGCCTCAAATAATAATGTTTGTGATGCAGTATTTTTACTTTGAAAATACATTGTGAATAGCCAACAGGCTATTCATATGTGATCGATCAATCGTGAAAAAGCTTTGTTCCAAGTATCAATATTATTTGACACAACACTTCAAAGGAACATACACTTTGTGTACGTGCGCTAAGGTTTATTATAGCATGTCAGTTAAACACATGTGGTGGATACATGCAAAATGTCAACCCCAAAAATATTTATAACTTAGGCTATTTTTTATTGAATAGACGTTCGACAATCTGGCGGTTTAGTGCTCCGACTTCGCAAAGAAGATTCCCGTGGTAGAACGCATACCTATGAATTCTTAGAAGTTGTGTTATAAATATTTATTGAAAATGCGTTTTGTAAAAATCGTAAATTAATACGTCAATTTTTACTTTTTTACTTATCAGTTTGTATGTATTTTTCTTAAACAGTCACTTGCTTAACAATTGCTTCACAAGGAATTAATTACGACAATATTGGAGTGATAATTAGTTCTTTTTATGGGATAGGAAGGCAAACGAGCAAGTGGGTCACCTGATGTTAAGCAACTACTCATCGCTCACGAACACCGTGGTGCATTGCCGTCCTTTAAGGGAGTTGGAGTGGAAAAGAAGGGAATAGGAGATCGGGATACTCCTCTCACCATACGAAACGCGGCACGAACCTCTTCACGCCGATATTTCAAGAGGTCGTAGTATTTCACCAGTCGAGCCAGCCCATTCATGCAGCGAACTACAAGACTCTGCCACTCGTTGTGCAGCAACCTCTTTACTGCCTGCTATTATGGAATCACATAAATCTTAGAGTATTTTTGGATAGGTCTCCAGACGAGGGATAGACAGAGAGAGAGACAGAGAGAGAGAGAGAGAGAGAGAGAGAGAGAGAGAGAGAGAGAGAGAGAGAGAGAGAGAGAGAGTTGCATCACTATCACATATTCGCCATCTGCTTTTTCCGTTAAAAAAAATGAAATTTATTTTCTAATTCACATACATAAGTGCAGCATTATTAGCACATAAGTGTGCTTATAATGCTAAATAAATGTGTTATGTGATTGATATTAGTCAAACACAATCACACAAAGTAACTAAGAGTTACTTTTATGATTCCATCACGGCCGTTATTATTGCAATATTATTTTCTCTTTTACAGTCCAGCATTTCAGGTCAACGTGTATTTCAGTGTTTCGGTTTATGTGTATAGTTTTATAGGCTGTAACTGCGGGTCAGGCTTTATTTCGGTCTGTGTACTGTTTTGTAACCGTAAAACTATTGTTGGATTGTGTATTGGCCGCAAATTGTTTTTATTGCTGTTTTCATGAATATCTTACGAAATTAATCGACTAAGTGCGATTTGAAGGCTGATCTTTATGTCTATCAACTTATTACCAAATCATTACACAGTATAAAGCAATGTCGTTTACCGCTGTCTGTCCCCTTATATGCTTAAATCTTTGAAACTACGTAACGGATTTAGATGCGGTTTTTAATAGTTAGAGGGTTTCGACATGGTGGTTTTTATATATAATTCATGTATAATGTAGTTAAAATTCAAAATATCTTTATTCCTTAGACCTTTACAAAGTGCTTAGAATTGTCATATAAAACTACTAGCTAAAATACGCGGAGCTTAGATTCCCTTTCATCACACTGTCTTGAATGTGAAAGCAAATCTATGCCAGTTCCGGCGTCAAGGCTTCTTGAGAAGAACTGGCAAGAAACTCAAGGCCGACTCTTTTCAATTTCCATTTTAACTAATTATAATAATTACAATCAACACAACACAAAAGGAGCAGTTCAATTCCAAACTTTTTTATCGTTTATATAGTCTGCGACACAATAGCCCTTTATATAAAGCCCTTTGATATAATCTACTTTTAATATAATTCTTAAATTTACCCATGGATAATTCAACCGCGTCGTTTGGAAGTTTATTGTAGAAGCGTATACATTGACCTGGGAACGAGTTAGAGATTTTATGGAGCCTAGTAGTGGGCACAGCGAGTTTGTTTTTATTTCTTAAATTTGGTTCATGAATATCGCAGTGTTTCTTAAATTTAGTTTTATATTTATGAACATAAATAAGATTTTCATATTGCGAATAAAATGTCATAATTCTTATTTCTTTAAATTTATTTCTTAGTGTATCCCTGGGACTCATCATATAGATAGCACGAACGGCTCGTTTCTGGAGCACAAAAAACGAATCTGCATCCGCGGCACTACCCCAAAGCAATAAGCTGTCCGACATAATGCTGTGGAAATAGCTAAAATAAACCAGACGCGCAGTATCAACATCCGTCAGTTGACGTATTTTCCTTACAGCGTAAGCTGCCAAGCATAGTCTACCTGACAACGTTTCTATATGTGGGCCCCATTGTAATTTAGAATCTAATGTTATACGAAGGAAGACAACCTTATTGACCATTTCCAATCCCTCATTGTCCATCACCACACTGGTTTTTACTTGTTTAACATTTTTTTGTAAAAAAATTAACATATTTGGTTTTATTACCATTTAAAAGCAAATTATTAGCACTAAACCAGTTTACTATTTTAGAAAGAGCATTGTTTACATCGTCAATTACTGCCTGTTGTCTATTAACCTTAAAAACTAAAGAAGTGTCATCTGCAAACAAAACTATTTCATGATTATTTTTCACAAGATATGGTAGATCATTAATGTACAAAAGAAACAGGAAAGGTCCCAAAATAGAGCCTTGTGGCACTCCCATTACTACAGCTGATCCATGTGATAGCTTTCCGTTAACATATACTCTTTGAATCCTATCACTCAGATAAGAAATGAGAAGATCCAAAGCGATGCCTCTTATACCGTAGTGGTGTAATTTTCTGACCAGAGTTTCATTCTGCACACAATCAAAAGCCTTAGACAAGTCACAAAATATTCCATAGGCATCCCGTGACTCCTCCCAGGCTTCAAATATACATTCTCATAATCTTACCCCAGCATCACATGTTGACCGCCCGCGCGTAAAACCGAATTGCTTATTGTGCAGCAGATTATTATCATTAAAGTATTTTAATAGCTGTGCGAGCATAAGCTTTTCGAAAATTTTACTTATTGTCGGTAGTACTGATATTGGTCTGAAGTTAGTGGGGTATAATTTACTACCCGATTTATATAATGGAATGATTTTACTTAATTTCATCAAGTCAGGAAACACACCACAGTCAATACATCTATTAAATATCAGAATTAAGGCGGGAACAATAGTGTTAAATAAAGGTTTTATAATATGTACAGAAATGCCCCATAAATCAGCTGTTTTTTTTCATATTAATTGATTTAAACGCGTTATTTAAATCACACCCATTAACATGACGGAAATGAAAATAGTTAAAAAATTCAGGCACGTTATCTTTAAGCAAAGACTCTCCAATGGAAGTGGAAGAGCCTAGAGCACTAGTAAGATTAAAGGGAAAACAGAAAAAAAATCATTAAAGGTATTGGCAACCTCATAATCTGACTTGGTAACTTGACCATTGATATTTAACGTAAATTCTGAGTCCCTGGCTCGACTCTTACCAGTCTGTTCATTGATGACTGTCCAAGTGGCTTGGATCTTATTACTACTATTTTTAATTTTAGATTTAATAAAAATAGATTTCGCGACTTAACAAACGCGTTTGAAAATCCTTGAATATAATTTTACATGATTTCCAAACTGTTCACTGCTATTGAATTCTCTTTCATAACATGTACAAAGTTTGCCTGCTCTTATGAATACCTATGGTAGCCCAGTCCCCAAAGACAGGGTTATTAGTAACGGTCATCTTGGAAGTAAATATTGAGTTAAATTCGCGAAGAAAAGAATTAAAAACTAAACTATACATTAAATTAGGTTCTAAGTCATCATCAAACAACGGTAAGTTATAAGATAAGTTAACTCTCATACGTTCCAAGCAAGTAGCTATTACTGGCACAAAAGTATTTTTTTTTACTTCTTTTTTATTTTTTATTTTATATTTTAATACTAATCATTTGCCCACGATTATCAGAATCTACATACATACATAACTTCACGCCAAATCCCTTGCGGGGTAGGCAGATAGAACAGAGCGCCATAGGGCACGATTCTTACACATCTCACTCGCTTCGTTGACTTTCATAACTCTTTTCATGCACGCGCGTCGGTTTTTGAGGCTCTTAACATCACCTTCCTCCAGAACACGTTCTATTTGGTCTTGGAATGTGTGTCTTGGCCGTCCTCGACTCCTACATCCGTCCGCTTTTGCATTGTATATCTGCTTAGTCAGTCTTGCGTCAACCATTCTTTCTACATGTCCGAACCATCGGAGCATGCCCTTTCTTACTTTTACACCGACACTCTCTTTCAAACCAACTTTCTTCCTTACAACCTTGTTTTCTACGCGGTCAGCGAGAGTCACTCCGCAGATTTTGCGTAGAGCCCTCATTTCTACCGCGTTTATTCTACTTTCATGCACACTCTGCCATACCCAGCTCTCGCTTCCATAAGTTAGTGTTGGGATCAGGACTGCATTGTGGATTGCTAACTGGGCGTTTCTGCTAATATTTTTTGCGCCCAGGAATCTGCCCAACACTCCGTTTACGCTATTTCCTATCGCCACTCGTCTTTCTACATCCGCGGTGTACCTTCCATCTCTGCTAAAAGTGCATCCAAGATATACAATTTCATTCACCTGTTCCAGCACTACATCATCAACCATTATCCTTGCATCTGTTCTGGATTCCTCCCTTTCAAAATCAGAATCTAATTTATTAATAATACTTTTTTGTGTTGGACTAATATTTGTGTACATATTATCTAAGCACGTAGCACTAGTGACGCTTATTCTAGTAGGTTAGGACTTAAAAAGACTTAAAATTTTACAGGATGCAGTTGTATTATCAAGAATATTGACATTGAAATTCCCGCAGACTAAAATAGTTTTATGAGAGTTACTAACTTTGGATAGGACTTCATCCATGATTTCAATAAATAAATTAATATCCGCGGAAGGAGGTTTATATACGCATAAAATAATGAACTGCTCTAATTGTACACAGGATATTTCTATGGAATATTCTACAGAGAGAGACACAATATCTTTCCATTCTTTAAATTTAAGTTTTTATTTAGCAAAATTAGCGACCCCTCATGTATTGTGTTGGTCCTGCAGAATGAACTACCCACCTGGTGGTTGCTGAAATTAAACTTGAGCTGATGCCTCTTTAACCAATGCTCAGTGATACACATAATACAAATATTATCAGAGTTCATGAATAATTCCAGTTCTAGTTGTTTACCCTCAGACATACAATATATATTCTGATGCAGCAGGTTAATATTAACCAGCTGCATCAGATGCATTATTTGTATTATCAGAATTACATTTTTGTGGTCGTCGTGACCTGTTGTAGTTGTTGTTTGACTGTATGGCCAAATTTATTAGCTGGGAATAGAAATAAAAATATGAAATAAGAAAATTTTATAATTTTAGAAATGTAGCACTTTAATTGTAAACGCTGTAAAAATTGGTAAATTGTAATGGAATTTAAGAGGCATCGTATAGCTACAATAGCGCATCGAAAAGGGCGTAAGGGTATGTTAAGTGATAGAAATTATATGTATAAAAAAATCATTTAAAGGCCGCATACGGTTTAAAAGAAAATCTAAATGTTTATCTTAGAGATAAATCTTGAGATAAACATTATACTATCAGCGATAAAAGTGGGGAAGATTAGGGCAGCGATGAACGTAATTTGTATTTCTCGCTCGGACTTCACATAAAATTTCATGGTGAGGAATTGTTGAGGAATTTTCTTGAAAAAAATCGACGCCTTTCTATTACCGGATTTGTTAAGTATTTATGTTATATACAGTCTTATAATCAGGTGTAAAAATACACAGAATTACTTAAATACCCTGCTTTTAATATTTTTGAAATACGTTACATTGATAATTTCAATAAATCTGTTTAGTCGAAACATTATTTCTAAGATAAGTCGACTTAGGAATAGCTAGGTGCCAGATGGCGTTATGTACGATATAAGACCAATAAAATAGAATATAGTTATATTAAGTAGGAATCAAACCGAGATCTGTAAGTCGATTATAGACTATTGATACCATAGATTTAGACTGTAGTAATATTGGACAGATCATGTTCAAAGTTCGGAGATAAGAGAATAATATTATTTAGGTATACGTGCGGTATTCGAGAAAGCGCACATAAAAGTATACATTAAAAAATAAATATGCAATTCTCGCTAGACTCTTGCATTTATATAAGCTCTCGCATTACAGACTCAGTTAGTAGTTACCGCCGGAGGGCGCTCTAAGCGGCCATTATGAGCATTCGTACTGGCGAAAAGGTGCGGTCGAATCACGGTAATAACATTCAATTCGGTAAAAGCTATCAAATTAGAGTGTGGCCCAAGTCATATACGTAAGGTGGAGGACTCCATTTTAAGATATTTTCATCATAAATACATGAGTAATGTAACCCAAGTGAGTCAGAAATAAAGTTATGTTTTTCAGTGTACTTTATACATATTTTTTAGCATATTTGGTGGCCTATTGGATTTTAGAACGGAGGCATAAAGGGAAAAATGAGCACGTGGATCATCTGAAGGAAAGTAACCACGGTCGCCCATCCACATCACCACATTAGCGTTGCCGGCCTTTAATATGGGAATGTTGTTGTTGCCAGACCCATTTTAACTGTGACAACCCTTTGTTTCCATTGCTGTAGGTTACTTTATTTTTATCATTCATAATTTCCGTTAGTTTAGTATTGTCACGTTGAGTGACAATGTCAATTTACATCATAATAAATTTAGGCTTCAAAGACCCGGTTTCCGGGTCATAAATAAAAATACAACTGTAGGTATACACAATTTATTGACACAGATTTAATTAAAGAATTTGATATCCTTAAAAGAATTAAAAAAGAAAAAATTGTGGAAATTACTGTTTACTAACTTAATTTTAGTTATAAGTTTTAGGGTGGTCACATACCATTACAATTAAAGTTAAAAAAAGAATTTAAGTTATTGAAATAAAAAAAAAATTGACGCACCCTCATTCACGCGGTCCCTTTCACTCGCTGGTTATGCAGGGACGGTATATATATATATATAGATATACCATCTAGTTACCCTGCATGCGGTAACATTACCAGTCGGGTCCACTCTCTGTCCTAGGGCAATTATACCCTCCCGCGTGAACTAGGTGAACTAGGAACTAGGAACTTTAACCAATTTAAAAATTGTATAATAAAAAAAAAAAAATGTCTGGTCAGTCTGTCATATCAAATAATTACCTACCTACTTTATAGAATAAGATTTTATTTATTAATTTTCGTATACTACCTACAGTTGTATTTTTATTTATGACCCGGAAACCGTGTCTTTGAAGCCTAAATTTATTATGATGTAAATTGACATTGTCACTCAACGTGACAGTATCCCAGGGCAGAAAAACTGAGCGATTATTGTTACTTTCACCATGCTTTATAGACTCTTCGTATCAGGTGTAGGCAGCGGAAATACCTCTTGACACGCCCAATGAATTTTTAGGTCCCTTATTTATTTACCACACGTAACTTTCGAATTAAAAAGTCTTAATAACTCATCGGTCCAGTTTGACACGGGGACTCTTAATATTATATTTATACATACATAACTTTACGTTAATTCCTTTGCAGTATATGCAGAAACGTGGACACGGTTACGGTTGGGCTAGTCCACAAATTTAAAGTCGCTCAGCGAGCTATAGAGCGAGCTATGCTTGGGGTATCTCTGGAAGATAAACTCAGAAATGAGTGTATCCGACAGAGAACTGGAGTAACCGACACAGCTCGTAAAATAAGCTCGCTGAAGTGGCAATGGGCTGGTCACATCTGCCGAAGAACCGATGGTAGATGGAGCAATAACGTCATTGAGTGGAGACCGTGACTTGGTAAGCGTACTGTAGGACGCCCACCAGCCCGATGGTCAGACGACCTCAGAAAGGCTGCTGGAAAAGACTGGATGCGGAAGGCAGAGAATCGGATGTTGTGGCGCAAATCAAATTGGGAGAGGCCTATGTCCAGCAGTGGACTGCAACAGGTTAATGACGATGCTGATGATGATATGCAGAAAGCACAGAGCGTCATAAGGCAGGATTCCCTCACTTCTCTCTCGCCGTTTCGATTTCCATAACTCTTGTCGTAAATGCTCATTGGTTTTTAATGCTCCCGATATCATATTTCGCTAGGACTCGTTCAATTTGGTCACGAAAATGTCTGTCTTGGTCGTCCTCAATTCTTAAATTCAGCCTTTGCACTCTATCTATATATAATAATAATCGCGTCTTTGTACTTGACAGGTAATTGTACACATTGAATTAGTAAGAATTATACTCATCAAATTCTTGGACTTATTTCCTATGCTGCTACAGCAATATGAAGTAATGAAAAGGCAAACCTTAAAGTAAACTCTCGACTCAAACACATAACAAATCCGAAATACGCTGTCGGCTCATTTGTCGTCAAAGTCGACTCCGAACCAATTACCAGCTTTGACACTGTGTTATGTCAACAAACATTTTGACACTTACACGTTTATTGGAGTGGTCTAATAAAGAGCACAAGTATTTATCAAATATTTTTAACGTTTATTCACGTGGATTTATTGGGGCATATGAGCTTATTCTGTAACGATTATAAATGAACACTGTAATATGATCATCTGTTATAAAGTGAATATTGTTCTCACAAAAGTGAGTCGTGCGTGACTTTTAAGGAGAATAAACCTAATATAATAATTTAATTCCTTAGGGAATCGTTGCCTTTTATCAATCAATCATATCCCTATTGCACAGGCTTACATGTTTATCACACAAACATGTGTACAAGGACAATGATTGGACCTAGAGACTTCTTCGCATCAACGTATATTACAAGCAGCCACTACGCTACTTATCACCATAAATTATCTACTTAGATATTAACCGTTTCACAAGTATTTACACCTTGGACGAATACAACAAGTAAGTAAAAATAACTTCGTGAAAGAAGCCCGTAGAAGGATATAGCTGGGTTGGGCAACATTTGAAAAACTTTGTCGAGTCTTTTCGTCGCCCATTGCGCAAAGCTTTAAGATTAAAGTTTTCAACGAGTGCGTCCTACTCGTTATGAGATACGGAGCAGAGTCGTGGATACAGTACGATTGATCCACTAATTTAAGGTCGCTCATCGATCTATATATAGGGCTATGTAAATGGAGCATGGATGCTAAGCGAATGGAGATAGGTTCTATCAGTAAAAATAATTACAAGAAACCGTAACTTACGTATATAATCTTTACATCAAGGAACCTGAATTAAGATTTCGTCCCAGTAAAATAGAGAACTATTGAACATTGATGATCATAATATAAAGTGTGTACATACATGAATATTATATCCACTAACCTCTGTGAAGTAGCTGTATTTTTTCGAATATCCTTATCCATTCTTCGCTACGATGGCAGGTTGCCCACCGAAATATCATTTTTAATATAGATAAACCTAATTAGATCGAATTTGCAGACGATATAAACATGAAATAATTATTTAAAAAAAAAGTTAAACCGAGTGCAAGAAGATAAACGACAAAAGGTATCTACTTACGTAACTAAAAAGCGATAAATAACCGAACTAATTTACCTACTTAGTACAATATACAAAACATAATACTTTAACAAGGCCATCTTTAATCATAAAAATATTTACAATTGTCAGGTACTATTGTAGTCGGTGCCATCCTTAGTAGCTTATTATGTTGTGTTGTTTGATATGTGCAGTCGTTATAGCTACACGGCAAAATACAATACGGTGTAACTTTTTTCTGGCACAGACTTCAATAGTAACTAACAATAGTAAATATTTTTATAATTAAAGATGACCTTGTTAAAGTGTTATGTTTTGTATATTGTACTAAGTAGGTAAATTAGTTGGGTTATTTATCGCTTTTTAGTTACGTAAGTAGATAGATACCTTTTGTCGTTTATCTTCAAGAAGTCGGTTTAACTTTTTTTAAAAGTAATTTTATTTCTAAATTTTTAGTTGTAGTAATGAGTTATGAACTTAAATAGATGTTAGTTTCAAAATAAAATCGAAGTGAGCTCTGTAGCCTTATCATCAGCACAGTAGCATCAAGTGTTGATGCAAGCATACCTCCCAAGCAACAAGTTAGCCTTACATTCTAGTAAGTAGTTTCTATCGTCCAAAAGCAGTTCTGTCTCCCAACTCCTAACCGTTATGGAGTTATGTAGATACATCATCAGCACAGCAGTATCAGGTGTAGATGCAAGCATACTTCCCAAGCAGCACGTTAGCCTTACATAATACTAAGTGGTTTCTATCTACCAAAAGCAGTCCAGTCTCCCAACACCTAACCGCAAAGGAGTTCTGTGAGCTTCATCATCAGCGCAGCAGCATCATATTTTGACACCGTAAAGCATATCCGTAAGACATCACTATTACTACGTAACAAAAATACCATACTCGCATACAATTTTCGGTGGTTGCCTTCGATTTCTCCTAGTTTCCATCATCAGACCCTGATCTGGTGAAAATGGAACCAAATGGGAAGCACCAGCTTTCAAATAAAAAAAGAATTTTTAAAATCGCTTCGTCCAGTCAAAAGTTATAAGGTAACACACATAAAAAAAATATAATAAACATACAGACGAATTGAGAACCTCCTCCTTTTTTTGGAAGTTGGTTAAAAAAGAGGAATAACCTACAACACTTTGCAAAGAAAAAAAATATCGACAATTTATTCAACAGAAACTTTTTGCCTGTAAACGAGGCGCACAGCAGAAGCCTCGCCACGAATAGACAAATGAATATTATAATTTGATGGTAATATTCAAGTTGGCAAAGAAATTTATGCATCTCTCTTCAGTCAGGCTCCTTCAGTTAATCCGTGAAAAATATATTTACGTTTATTAATACATAGGGTGTACAGGAAAATCTTGCACACCCTTATTACCGTAAAAATATTAATATAATAAATATGTTATCATGAATATTATCATAACACACCTTCAGATGTTATGATGAAAGCCAGTTGCCATTAATATCACGATATTCCGCATACTTATGCGGAATATCGTGAAAAGGCACACGTAACTCCCACAGTAAAAATATGTTTTTGCAATTGTAGGTTAACCAGATCTCAGAGTCTTTTTCCTTAATTGGAGGAACATATTTTTACAATATTGTTATTTTATCTGTCCTGATTCTTAACATCAAGCTTCCCCGACTCCTACGTATTTTCTCCTACACTTGTACATCTGCTTAGTTATATAATAATAATAGTAGCCTTTTATTCCAAATTGATAACATGTGTTAAAATATAAATATGTTTACAGATTTAATTTTCATATTTATTTCTAAGACTTTCGCGAATCTCACCCATTGATCAAAACAACTTTTAGGATTATATCGCGTCTATTTATTATCCATTTATATTTATTTCCCGACGTTTCGAACTCTTTACAGAGATCATTTTCACGAGTGATGAACAAAAAGATGGTAGTTGTTCAAAAGCTATTTTCATTGAATATATAATCCTAAAAGTTGTTTTGATCAGATTTAATTTTGTTATAATATGTCTCTCTGTTCGGTGTATCTTCTGACATAGGCCTCCTCCAACTACTTCCATTGCATCCTATTGGTTGCAACTCTGGTCCAGTAGGGCCCCAAGGCTAGGTGGAAGTCATCTTGTCATCTTCTGGTTGGACGCCCCCGTTTTATGCTTCCATCTCTGGGGTACCACAGTGTGACCTGTTTGCTCCATTTTTTAGTTTCGCATCTTAGCATGTGACCTGTCCATCGCCATTTCAATTGGTCAATTCAGTTAGTATGTCGGCAACTTTGGTTTTTTTCCTTATTTCAGTCGAGGCCATTCTATCCCTAAGTTTAATTGCCAACATACTTCTCTCCATTGCGCGGTGGCACTTGGCTAGTTTTTTTCGGTGGCTTTGGGTAAGAGACCAGGTCATATCTGCTTAGTTACTCATAGGTTATTCACACACAAGAACAAACAACCAACAAATACCGACCGCCAATAACAAATTGCCTAATTTAAACATAAATATTTATTTCCACATATAAATATATCTCAAAATAAGCATGCACTAACAATATCTCTTACAGCTCAGATATAAACTGTTGATTTACAATCAGCGACCCGGGGATGATTAATACTGGCAGTGATTACAGAGAGTCGCTCTCACTACAACATGTAACTTATTGTATAGTTCTGGCTTTTTAATTCTATTCTAAATCGTGTCGTAAATTATCACTTGCTCGTTATAAATAAAAAGCTTACGGCGTTTTTTGAAACTGTGGCAGTAGACGAGCATGCGTCCTGGTCAGCTTTTAATGATACTTGGAGAATGTCAACTTCGGTAACACCTTTATCATATTGTCCTTAGTGTGTTGATTTTTCGATATTTACCTCAATATAGAATGTTGACTTTGTTGCTTTCGTTCCAGGAATTTGGCGTGTTGCTTTATTTTTTATTGAATTTACAATATTTGTATCTATGAATTATATTATATTTCTCAGATTTTCGCAAATCACACAATAACACAATAACACTAAAACAACTCTTCAGGATTACATCGCGTCTATTTGCTACTCATTTTTATTTATTTCCCGACGTCTCGAACTCTTTACAGAGATTAATTTCACGAGTGATGAACAAAAAGATAGATGGTAGTCGTTCAAAAGCTATTTTCATTGATACAGAGAGCACCCACTTTTTGGAAATAAAAATCAAAAAGTTGATGTTAAAAATATGATTTTTATTATTGGTAACCCACATCAGACCATGAAACAAAAAAAAAAAATATTTATTTATATAAGATATATTTACTAAAGAAAAAAAAAATGTTTGTAAAGATCCTTTGTTGTATGATTATTATATTATATATTAATAGGTAACAGTTGTTATTTTTAATTATTAGATAATTATATTATTTTCTTAAGTTAGTTGAAATCAGAGTATAACTATTATTAAATATTGATTGATTTTACGTTACAGACGTCTATGTTCATAACTTAAAATATTTGTTCTCGTATGAAGTTGAATCTGTTAATGTCTGCAAACCAAACAATAAAATTTGCCTCCATACACTTAAATGCTAATATTTAAAAAAAAAACATTTTGTGCGATGATAGTTAATACACAATCAATGATAGTTTTTTAAATTTTATATTAAAAAGAGAGTTGATCTATGCCGCTTCACCTCGTGACTTGTAGCATCCAAAATCCGCTTATAGAAACAGTAAATAAACATTAACATTACAAAATGTGACTTTTGTTACCCTCAAACATACGCGGCAATATTTTATATATAATAGTTGATATAACTACACGTTATACTGATATATAACTTACATTTCCGACTCATAATTATATAATTACTAATGAAACTAATACTTTGGTTTGTAATCAATTTTATAAATGATCTCTCGTTGAAAGGTTATTTTTAACAATAATATCACGGGTATTTTTTTATTTCCGT
Organism: Euproctis similis; assembly: GCA_905147225.2. Classification (NCBI taxonomy): domain Eukaryota; kingdom Metazoa; phylum Arthropoda; class Insecta; order Lepidoptera; family Erebidae; genus Euproctis; species Euproctis similis. The sequence continues at coordinate 24,647,270 of LR990106.1, forward strand.
TCTGTTTAAAATGGTAACATCATATGAGTCGTTGTTGGGTGTTCGTACAGCCAGCCGTGATATTTGTTTCTCTTTAATCAAAAAAGAATAAAATTCCACAGAATAAAGTTGAAATTGGACTTGGTGGGTGAGATTGTGAAAGGAAAAGACATCTAGTGCAAAAATAGTAAAAAATAAAAAATATAGTTAATTTAACGACAATAATTATCAACAAAGTCAAATACATAAACGATTTGACATCACAACACAACGTTATTTAATTTGATACGTCTATCCACAAAGTGAACCTTTGATCTGAAAAAGCGATAGCTGTCATCAACTTCACTCGCGGAATACTGCCGATAGGAAATTGTAATGTTGGTTAAACTGACAAACTAATATTGAAATTGTTATGAAACTGTACAGGAAAAGTTATTGGCGTTATATTATATTAAATCTGTAAAGGCTACAAGTTAATTATATATTATGATAATATATTACTGAAAGAAATATATAAATTGATGGAAGATGAAGTACTGTTAGAAGAAGCTTGCAAGTTGCGCCAATAATCGAGAGGATAAGTGAAAATCACCTTTCAGGATTTGAGCATGTAACGAAGGGATAAATATAGTAAATATGAATTTGGAAAGACATAGGAAAGAAGAGGAAGGCCTAGTAAAACATAGATTGTTTGTGTGAAGGACGACATGATTAAGAAGGTTATTATGTGGAAAAGAAAACCCTTGTTGTGCCAATCCCAAATGATTGGTACAAGGCGCCAAGAACAATATTGCTTAACGAAAGGTATTATAAGAACTTTCAATAAGAAAAATTGCTTTGACTTTAATTTAGCTCAGGTAAATCAGTCTTGAGCAACTGAATACAATAATTACAGATTATAATTTGAAGTTAAAGTATATTGGTTTGAGTGAATATCTGAAAAAAAAACCAGTTCTTTTTTTAGACATCACACGAAATCTATAAGCTGTACATCAGGATTTATGACTAAACGTCTCAAAGCTAAAAAGAAAATATATATATATATATTATACACATTTTACCCGCTAGTAGGTACAAATCCCATACAATCTTACCCAGGACACTTTACGATACCAGCGCTATCCTTTTATATCCGAACCCTGATTGCTTCGCCCTCGGGTACAGCCAGCAAATGAAATGGGCATATAAATTTACGAGTATATATATATTTTTTCAGTGCAACCCAAAGGATTTTCATAAATGCTAACAAATTGGTTTTGTGTAATGTCTCTCTGTTTATGGGCTATTGATCTGACACAGGTCTCATATATTTACCGGTTTTGATTAACAAGTATATTAGATTGTTTATTTATTGGCAATCAGTTTCATGCCAACCAAGTTATTGCCGCAGAGTATTTACTATATGTTTCGTTATATATCAACTGAATCTACGGTTAGCCAAATAAACTCAAAATTAACTCTGAGGCTGCTTCGATAAAATTTAGTACACAAATATAATTCAGTAATAATGTCGTAATGCCAAGCATCACATAGCTATTCACAGAAAGTAGATTTATCTTTTTTAATGTTTTATAAACATTGTTTTGTATACACCAAAAGAAATTCTCAAATCTCTAGGACGACCGACGGGCACCAAGGCCTCACCTCAATATTACTAATAGCCAAACAATGGCCAAGATTTATTGTTTTTTTTTTATTTAATTCATTTTTCAACAGTGGTAGAGCCAATCCGTTCACTGCATTAATGGGTAGGCACGACCGGTGAAATACCACGCGACCTCTCAGAAGATCGACGTAAAGTGGCTGATGCCGCGTTTCGTTCGGTTAGAAGGGTAGCCGGAGGCCCACCCCCTCCCCTGTCCCTTCTTTTCCTACTCCCTTAAAGGTTGGCAACGCAACTGTAACACTATATGTGTTTCAGATGTCCATGGGCGGCGCGGGTCACTTACCATCAGGTGACACACCTGCTAATTACAATCTGTATATTTCAAAAAGATATATGTTGTAGATACTTATTTTCAAACGCAACATTTCCCCGCGTACGGTGAAGGGCGTTAAATTAAACTTTGAAATTGTCTACCCAACCCTCGTGCTAAGTTTGATTCACCCCTAGAGATAGTGTACTTTAGATCTACCTCACATCACGTGTTACATTTACATAATTTTAACTCAATATTTTATCTAGTTACATAACTTAATTTATATATGAATATGTGGCACTTAAATAAAATTTTACATTGGTAAACTTCGCTGCATGAGTGGGCCAGCTCGACCTCTCAGGAAATCTATTAAATTGGCTGATGCCTCGTTTCCGATGCCTCGTTTCTTATTGAAGTTTCACTTGTTTCCCCCTCCTTCCTTTGTTTAGTGTTACAGATATCCGCGGGCGGCGCCAGCCGCTTACCACGAGATGACTCAAGACGAGCTTACGTGAAATCTTATGTGACCTTATATCTTAATTACCATAGCGACATAAGATTTGTGTTGAAAATTCGTTTTAAAATCAAGGTCTCGCTTGCTTTGACACTTAATGGTATTGAAAAAGATAGGAACAACCCGTAAGGTTCTGGAAGATTCCTTCAACATATTATCATACAAATGGGTATGTATTAGGTGTGTTAACTTTTATTACAATTGTTAAGGCCGCTGTAAAATGGGGTGTTTATCGACTAAATTGATGGGGTTGTTGGTACAGAGAAAAATAAAAATATCAGCGTGAACATATATCAGGCTGCTTCTGAATATGTTATGATGCTCCTGCGTGCGTACATCTTCGGGTGTTATGAAGGTGACAGTTCAAGTTTCTATTTGATAACATATAAATAAGCTCGAGTGAATATCGCGTCGTATAATCTGACACAACTCTTCGACTAGATCTCACACCTAGTGTGATTATTGGTAACATAAATCTTATTAAACGACCATCATATGGCATTACACACAAGTCTAGTCTAAGATCCCACTGCTAGATAATCCTTACATATTTTAGATCATATTTGTGAATGGCATTTAAAGCAACATTTAGGTACACTGTAATTATAATATTTTTTTTTTATTCACTCACAAAAATTCTATTATATTTGTAGTAATTAATTAATTATAAATTAGTGTTCCTTGGGCATTGTCATTAATAGACGGTTTTATTTATGATGGAAAGGGGCAGAAAAAGAAGCGTGTGGGTCACATGATGGAAAGCGACCACCGCCGCCTATGGCCCTCCAACATCAGGGGCGTCACATCAGCGTTGTTGGCCTTTAAGATAGGAATAAGCTCGTTTCTTAAAGGTTACTAGGTCGTAGCGGTCCGGGAATACCACAGAAATAGATCAAGATCTATTTCTGTGGGGAATACCGTTGCCGGCAGCTAGTTCCATATAAGATCAGTGCGTGGTCTTGCCACCTGTGTCTTCTTAGTTCAGTCCGAAACCTGAATAAGCAGAGTTTCGAATTCAGACACAGGTTTGTTCCGGTACTCATCAACAGTTGGCCCTAACTTAATATTGCGGATTTAATTTTCCCCATATATTTAAAAATTACTTTGGACATCTGGCCGTAAATAAGAGTTATTTAGCCGACAAAAAGAAAATATAATATAAACCAGATAATAGTCGGTATTGGTCGTGAAAAAACAAAAGTGAAAAGATGTGTTAATTTTATTTTATTCCACAATATTTTGGAAATTATATTACATAAACATAAATTTTTTAGTAAAATAAAAATAAACTTAGTAGTAAATTTGCAGCTAGATCTTGGACTATAAATTTACGTATATCATCAAGTCGTGTTGTACAAAACATTAATAACTGGATATTTTGTATGTTCTAAAGTTTATTTATAATATTTGATGTGTAATAATGTTCAAGTTATTAATTCTTTTTGGTCAGAAAGTAATGTTCATTGAAATTTATTGGTGTAGCTTATATTAAAAATTTAAATATAAGACTGTTTTGGAGTAAATATATTTCTGTTTAACGTAAAAAAATTTAATGCCCAAGGTGGCGGTAAAAGAAGAGAAAATTTTGATACGTTCATCAGAAAATATTTGTCTCAGAATGGGATTTGTTATGCTAAATATGGTTTTAAAATTATGTAGGAAAGGAAAATGACAGAATGCAATTATACCGTGTGTGTTCTGAAGTCAGCGAAGGAAAACAAACAATATAATTTTAAATTATATTTTCCAACGAAAAACTCCCCAAAGATTCTAATTTAATATTAATGCAATGCTTAGTCAACAAAACATGGCTACGTAAGCATTGTCTCACAGATGAACCACTTTCATAAACAATCCACTAAATCATTCTTTTGTGAAAACAGAAAAAAAAGTGAAAAAACATTTGTTTTCAGCAAAACAAAAAAGCTGTTGCGGCGATCATTTTTATAGAACAACATGTTTTTTTCATTCCGAACACAATTAGTGAATGATTGGCGGGTATACGATCACAAAGAACGAACGAGCTGTGTGAATGAACGGAATTAATTCGTCGATGTGGCCGGTGTCGCTGGCATGTTGTTCAATAAGTTATAGAAAAGAGCGATTGGGTATATGTCATAGATTTAAGCGGAAGCGATTATACTAAACGATTTGATCAATTTAATTCTTGTTCTATGTAAATGCATTGTTTTTATTTCATCTCGTATTTGATATTCATTTTAATTTCAGAAATTTTGTATTTTTTTTATTCATTTACTTTCGTATTACGCATTTGTCTCTACAAACTGCATAAATTGTATTCCTTATAACAGTATCAAGGGGGAAATAACTCAAGTTTTGAGAAATTATTTCGAAATATGAAGTAACTTAATAACGTTGAAGGATTGATCTCTTTAAAACCACTTCTCAGGGTTCCGTATATCTTTTGTATGTATATAAATAAAACCACATTGTCCCTCAGTTGACATATTACATTTAAATTCGCCTTATAAAGGGTGGATAGCTCGGCGCGTGTGTAAAAGCCTACCTACCCTCATCCCTGCCTCACATAATTAAATAAAAAGTAACAGGAGAAGATTTATAATCTAATCATAACCGGGGCCGGCGGAATTTTAATTATTCTGTATACTAGCTCGCGCTTACAGACTCGCGCTCGGTTTTGTCTGAATTTTTGATGCAAAAATTTACAATCGAAATATATTGTAAGAGAAATAACGTCTCTAACTGAAAACTGAAAAATATGAAAACTGAAAAATGAGGTCATCGTAACTTTGTTTCAGCGAGGTTAAAAAAAAGTAAAGTTTAAATCCTGGAGAACGCTATAGGTAATATTATTATCGACGACTGAACATACCATGCCTACCTATATGTCATACTATGTGACTTAAGCCCGAATACTGAACCGCCACTCAAATGTATAAGCGCTACTTATGCGTTTAAGTAGCTGTCACATTAGGCAGAATACGTGAAATTTGAGCAGTAAGTAGCACTTTATTGATTGTCAGATTTGAGTGGTGGTTCAGTATTCGGGCGTTAGTCAAGTATTTCATACGGCGAAAATGATGAATCTCTGCCTAAATCATAGCATATAAAAAGGAACAATGTATAGACAGACAGAAATGGTAGAGTATTATAGTTGCAAAGCTTTATAAACATGAGTTTTCAGTGGACGGCGGCATCAGATTTGCGAGATACCCCTCGTCACGGCGACGGCTACACGACTAACTTTGTTACGCAAATATATTTGTATGCCGGTGGGTTCCGCACATCCGCTCTTATTGTACTACAGGTAAATATATTGTTGAGAATTAGATCATTTAGGTGTAACGTTGTTTCAGTGAGGTGACGGCTCTCCGGTTTGAAGGTGAGTGCTTGTTTGTGGTCGTGATGCTGTACCTTTTGGATACATGAGTAAAATTTTATTACAAATTATGTTTATCGAATTATTTGGAGCCCATAAAAAGATTCGATCTCTGCGAGAATCTCAGGCTTAGAGGTGACGACACGTTCATCCGCAGTTTTCGGTTTCGTCAGATGGGGCCTTCCAAGCTGCTGAACAAACACATTCGACCCTTTGTTGCGGTCGATCGCGTCCTCGATTGCTCGGGTATTCGATCGACGAAGGTTGCGCCGCGTCAGCTTCCTAATGCGCTGGTTTAGGCTTTTCCATTCTGACGAAGACAGCTGATTGGATGGATTTGCTCGCCTTTGCCTCATCAGCTCGAGTATCTCGGCAGAGAGTTTGGACTCCTTCTTCTGCGATCTCAGGAACAACCTTTGAGACACTTTCTTCAGCCTGAGATTCTCGCAGAGAAGACATTCCCGATATCGCAGCAAGCGAGATTAGGGCGGCTCTCGGGCAACTCCAGAACAACAAGGTACCCGGTGATGACGGAATTACTACAGAACTCTTAAAATCCGGCGGGACTCCTGTGCTAAAGGAATTAGCAAGTCTTTTTAATTCTGTCATACACCAGGGTATAACACCACAGGTTCGGAGCGGGAGTGCGGTGGTGCTGTTCTTCAAAAAAGGTGATAAGACTTTACTGAAGAATAACAGACCCATCTCACTCCTGAGCCATATCTACAAGTTGTTCTCAAGGGTCGTTACGAATCGTCTCGCTGCAAAAATCGACGAATTTCAGCCTCCAGAGCAGGCCGGCTTTCGAAAAGGCTTTAGTACCGTGGATCACATCCATTCTGTTCGGCAGATTGTACAGAAGACCGAAGAGTACAATCAGCTGCTGTGTATGGCATTCGTGGATTACGAAAAAGCCTTCGACTCCATCGAAACTAAGGCAGTTCTGGATGCATTGCAGCGATGTCGGATCGATTGGCGCTATATCGAGGTGTTGAGATGCTTGTATGACACCCCCACGATGACTGTCCAGATACAAGACCAGGTGACGAACTCCATCGAACTGAATCGAGGTGTAAGACAGGGAGATGTCATATCTCCCAAAATCTTCACTAACGCTCAGAGGACGTCTTTAAGACACTGGATTGGACCGGACAGGGCATCAAGGTGAATGGTGACTACATCTCGCATCTTCGGTTTGCCGACGACATCGTTGTAATAGCAGAGTCGCTGGAACAGTTAAGCGGAATGTTGCGCAGCATAGACCAGTCCCCCCAGCATGTCGATTTGGGCATGAACTTGGACAAAACCAAGGTTATGTTCAATGAACATGTCGTGCCCGGACCGATAAGCGTCGTAGGGTCAGTATTCGAAGTCGTAAACAAATACGTCTACCTGGGCTAAATTATACAGTTAGGTAGACGAAACTTCGAAAAGGAGGCCGACTGGAGGATTCAGCTGGGTTAGGCTGCATTTGGCAAACTGCGTCGAGTCTTCAATGCGTCTTACCGGTAATAACCTACGGTGCCGAAACGTGGACAATCACTCAGTCACGGAGCGAGCTATGCTTGGGGTATCTCTGAAAGATAAACTCAGGAATGAGTATATCCCCCAGAGAACGGGGGTAACCGACATAGCTCGTAGAATAAGCTCGCTGAAGTGGCAATGGGCTGGTCATGTCTGCCGAAGGACCATTGGTAGATGGAGTAAGAAGGTCATAGAGTGGAGACCACGTCTTGGCAAACATAGCGCCCCCCAGCCCGATGGTCAGACGACCTCAGAAAGGCTGCTGGAAAGAAGCTGCTGAGAGAATGGGATGTTGTGGCGCACATTGGGAGATCCTTATGTCCAGCAGTGGACTGCAATAGGCTAATGATGATGATGATGAATTGTTTGAGTAGATTACTCTATAGTCTATACTAACTAGTAATAACTTATAACTCCTCCTCTAAATACCGGAAGCTGTAGGAAGGACATTACGACTCGAGTAGCCGAGTGAATTATGATTCCGTAAAATAATTCAGCATTGGATACAATTTTGTCTGTCATCGATATTTATCAGTATTACAGAAGAATTTACAAAAGTTTTCCGTAAAAATAATAGTACCCATGTATGTACTCGGATTGGAGCTCGAATCCTCACACTCAGAAGGTGGAGTAAATAAATATCCATAGTTATTCATGTATCAACATTAATAACATTATTTAACAATTTTTTAATTACATTATAATTGAACGACAGTCTTAATTTAGTCGAATAATATTTAAGGCGTGCCTCAACAAAACAATTAACCCAATATGCAAATGTTGTTCCCTAGAACAGTCGTTAATCATTTTACATAAAACCTAATAGTCCGAATGAAAATCCTTGTCCGCCAGCGCTCGCCTTTATTTTTTTTTTCATTTTTCCTCTATCCTAATTACAAAAATTAATTCATTTATTCCTTCCGATAATCAGTATTCGACCCCTGTTGCCAGCATCTGGGCCTTTATTAATGTCACAGGATAGGAGCCGGGCATCGGAATAACGTAATTTGTCCGAATACGCCTCGTGTTAATTCTTAATCACGACGGAATAAGGTTTGATGTAGCGTGATAATGTCCTCGTGAAATTGTTGAGTAATTATTTAATTTTCTTGGCGTAGTGTTGTATGTATCATCCTTATCGCACGCACACAAACGTAATGTAGTTAATTGGTTAATATAAAGTGAAAAGATTTTTTGGAATGAATGTATTTATGTTTAATGTGATAATTACACTTAGTTACAACAATTGAACTAATTAATACATACCTACCTATTACCTACATATTAAGTACCAATATTTAATATCCTGTCATCTAATGATATAAAACAAATTATTTTTCGTTTTGCCTTTATTAAACAAATTCCTGCTTAATATAAATCCAATGTAGTGATTTTGACACTTCGCAAAAAGTTCAATTTTGTATATTTTGTTGCAAACCTCTCTAAAAATGTCCAAAGACAAATAACCAAAACTAGCGTGTGCGCCAAAAGGCCCATAATCATGCTGGACACGTACCGTCGCCATTTTGTGTCCGCCATTTTTCTTTTAGGTCGTTTGCTCACCACCTGTCAACTGGCTGACCCTTGCATTTGTCACTCGACTGTTTTCGACTAACACCCGGCATGGTTCGGTTATTTCTCAAAGTTTATTTGCTTTACAGCCGATTTCCATAATGGTAGACCAGTTTGGATGTTGTTTGGGACGGTACTCTGAATGTGAAGTTATTAATTATGTACTTTTTACTCGAGTGCGCCAAAATTGAATGTATGTATTTTTTGCTGAGCTCTGAATCCTATACGGTTTGATGGATATAATGATAGTAAAAAGTTCATTTTTTTTGGAAAAGTGTACAATTATTGTTATGTTTTTTTTTTATTTCAAAGTATTTAACAATATAATTGATTGAGATCCTGTGTAACCTAGCTAGGCTAAGTAACTAGGCTGTGTTTAGGTCACAGTCCCATTCCTTTATGATTGGTAAGAATACTTATATGTATGACTTCATACACAATACAAAATAATTTATATTTGAATTTAAATAAATAATAATTTAAATAAATAATAATAAGAATAAATTAGAAGTTTGTGCTTGTATATTATTATGAATATTTGTTATGCTTTCAGGGTACAGGCTCAACTATTAGACCAGATGCTTTTGTGGAGTAATATCTTTCAGAACATCACGTTGTCTATTTATACGATGGCTTGTCACAATAAATTTTAATTCCTATTTGTATCATCTGAAAATATAATCTAATTAATATGCACTATCTGCTATCGACAAGGGACAGTACCCTGTTTGTCGCTAAAGGGACTAAACTCAACTCGTGTTACGTAACGCCACATGACAGAAATTGGACAGATTTAGGTCTCGTGTATTCTGAAATAGATTATTGGAACGATTTGATTTGAACGGAACAGAAAACCGATTTATAATTATTTAGTTTAACAAGGGAGATAATTAGCGATTGGTAAGTATATACCTCTACATCAACATGTAAACATTTAAGTGTTAAAGTAAGTAGGGGCATTCTCCCCATGGTCCGTATATTAAGAAATAATGATGCAAGATTTCCTCAGTAGATATGCAGTTCCAAAGCGGAAGGATGTAGGAGTCAAAAACGACCACTTCGGTGTCCCTGTGGAAGGTGATATTAAGACCATTAAAACCGATGAGAGTTATGAAAGTCGTAAAAGCGACTGAGGTATCAAAAAACGTGCAGTATGGCGTTCTGTTCTCCCTGCCGACCTCTCAAAGGATTTGACGCGAGTAATGAGTGAGTATGTATCATGTATAAAGGAATTGAATGGAAAGAAAGTCGCGGACAATACAGTGTCTCACAATTTATGGCTTGTATTTAGATACACGTTTAATTTGACAGATCCAGTAAATGCAAGCCATACTATCGGAAAAGCGTATTACGTATGAATCCTTCCGATAATATATTACTAAGGAAACATTCCCACCAGTACACGAGGCCTAATTGTTCCCGAGCTATTGTAAGTGCTGGCATGAATTATGGACCGTTATGGCTGGCTGACCGGTCTCTGCCAATTTCATCGAACCAGGTATTCGCTATGCAGGAACAATAGATGCATGTCCTATATAACTTCAAATATGACAAACCTAATATGAGTTTCAAATTATTAATTTATTATTAGTTTATCACAATACTCCATTCTGTCGATGACCCAATATTCATATTTTGACCTTGCCTTTATTAACATCTAGTCTAAGAACTAAGGAACGTATGATTTCACATAAATCATTGAGCGTCCATTGCGCAAAAAGTAACTAAAATTTTGTTTCCTTGCTCGAGACTCAAGCACTGCTTCAAGTACTCTAGCTGTTTTAGCGTAAAATGGTAGCGGATTAGCTGACATTAATAATATAGGAATCTTCTTTTATGGGTGACCAAGGTATTTGACATGATGCAGGTAATCTCTCTCGTGATGGGTGGTTATTGCTATCGATGACCAAAAGGTTGTGCCCGAGGTATCCGATATTTTGTACATATAATATTCTATCATTAAAGAGAAATTTAATGAAGATTAAGATTAGGCAATGGGAGAGCTACGAACTAGTTCAAAGCGACAAGGCACATCACACCGATAAATGTTATTGTTTTGTGTATGATTATTGCCGATGACTTAAAAAAACACTCTAAGAATGGTAATAGACTCTACGATCTATTTTATTAAAGTTTATAATTTAGTTCCAGCGATGGGCATAATTTCCTCTGCCTATACTATTGGGTGGTTTAATTCTGTCGTGCTCGGGGGCAACGTTCCAGGGGCATGGACCAGGAGCGTGGTGGTGTTGTTTTACAAACCGCTTGAAAAATTATAGACTCATCTCGCTTTTGAGCTATGCCTATAAGCTGTTCTCGACGGTCATTACAAATCGACTCTCGCGCAGACTCGACGACTTCCAGCCTCCCGAAAAAGCCGGTTTCAACACACACTACGCCAAATTATACAAAAGACCGAGGAGTATAATCAGCCTTTGTGCCTAGCGTTTGTGGACAATGAGAAAGCCTTAGATTCCGTCGAAACTTGGGCAGTGCTGCAGTCCCTCCAGAGATGCCAAATTGACTATCGGTATATCGAAATGTTGCAGTGTTTGTATAGAAACGCCACTATGTCAGTCCGGATTGGGATTGGCCATTGCAGAAAGGTCTCAGACAAGGGAATGTAATTTCCCCGAAGCTGTTCACTGGACACTGGTTCACATTGGAGGACGTATTCAAGCTCCTAGATTGGTCTGGACTAGGTATCGACATCAATCGAAAACCTTCGATTTGCCGACAATATCGTGGTCATGGCAGAGTCACTGGAGGACCTTGGTACAATGCTCAAGGATCTCAGCAGATTTTCCCAACAAGTAGGTCTCAGAATGAACATGGACAAAACCAAAGTAATGTTCAATGCCCATGTCATTCAAGCATCGGTTACTGTTGGCGATGCGATCCTCGAAGTTGTGGACCACTATGTTTAGCTAGAACAAACAGTCCAGCTAGGTAGAGCCAACTTCGAGAAAGAGATAAACCGACGGATTCAACTCGGTTGGGCAGCGTTCGGGGCGTTTCAACTAAGGGAAATCTTCTCGTCCAAAATCCAACTCTCTGCGTGATAAAATTCGATATACGGAGATACGCAAGAGATCTGGCGCGATTACCGCTGGGGTAGAATGGTGTTCTGTTCACGTACTGGTCAACGCGGAGTAGGCCGTCTCCCACTAGGTGGACCAACGACCTGGTGAAATCTGCGGGAGGCCGATGGATGCAGGTTGCACAGGACCGGCAGTTGTGGTGCTCTATGGGGGAGGCCTACGTCCAGCAGTGGACCTCAAAAGGCTGATGATGATGATGATGTTACTTTTGAGTATTAAAAGCGTGAACGAGTATAATAAATGTTATTCATATCACATTCAATTAATATTTGTACTTACTACACATTTGAATATTATTCACGTATGTGACTTATTATCGTCGCAAATGAATATAAAATGATACAGAACAATGAGTCCATCTCACACATACAAATATTGTGGGAACGTGGTGTCCACGAAATTCAATTGTCCGCTCCGCACCGCTCTGCTCCGCACCGCACCGTGCCGCTCGGACAATCAAAGGAGTATTACCAATCCGTGTCCGGGACTGATCTCGTTAATTGCTGCCGCTTGGTCACTCTACTGCGAACAATTGTTCCGCCCGGGATACTGATTGATTGAGATGCAGCAGACCGGAATCGATCGTGTTGTTTATGAGATTCATAATTTTGTAATGAAACTTACTGACGGAACTGAGAGAAAGTCTCCGAGCTCTTTTATGCTTTTGTACTATTTATATCTCTGTATGTATCCAATTCTAAGACGATGTTTTTTTCTAACCAAATTCATTGTTTCTAATGAAGATTCAAACCAAAATAGTATTGATAGATAGTTAAAAAAACACATACTTTACGCAAAGACCCTTGCGGGGTAGGTAGAAAAAGAGCGACAAAAGGCACGACTCTTACACACCTCTCTCTCATTTCTTTAACTTTCATACCATTTGTCATACACGCTCCTCGATTTTTAAGGACATTACACATTTTTACATTCCTACAGAATGATTAATGCATGATTGATTAAGCAGACATACATTTAGGTCCCTATTAATAGACAGTGCAAAAGCCAATGGATGAAGGAGTCGAGGACGGCCACGTCACTTTTCATGACCAAATTGAATGAGTATTTGATAACTAAAGTGCCCGTATATATATTTTAATACGTAACAGTTTCTGATAATGACACAAAACACTTGTCAACAAACGACCAATTTCATCTAAATTCAGTGGACACCGAAAATTAGGGTCGCACCAAAATAATAAAACAATCATTTCCATTATGAGCCCATTAAATCACAAAAGAACTTAACGAACTCGCAAAGTGCTAATTAGAGCCTGATGTTTGTCAAATTAAATTAAACATGTAAACTAATCAACTTTCTTGGGTGGGAAAGAAAAAAAAATGGAATGGAATTTCCGCAAAATTAATTTTAATGGCCCCCCAATTAGCGGAGTGGATGTTTTTTCGTGGGTCACTCTCGCTGCGGTGTATTTTGTGGTTGAAACGATTTTCCTCTTAAAAAAGATACTTTGACGAAGTTTACCGTGAAGTGCCGTTTCCTTATGTTGATTAAAATCGTTCTCTGAATTAGTTACGGCACTTTTACTGGATGATGATGTTCAAAAGTGTAACTTGTTTGGTATTTTTTATTTATATAAGGGACAAATTAAGATCTCAAATAGGTAAATGTAATTATAATAATGTTAGAATGGTAGAATGATAAAGGATATTAAAATGGTCACATTATTTTTTTTTGCATCCAAGAAAAAATTTAATCCAAGGAATACATAGTAATTCTTCGAATGAGACACACCTAGATGCAATACAAGCATTATTTTAAACATTCTGCGGCTCTCTGGACAGTATCACCTACATTATGAAGGCTCTCAAGTATTTCGTTATATTTAGGAACAGGTATCCCATAAATAAGTTTTTTCAGCGCCTAATCTATTTGTAGTAGGTAAGAGGCGTTTCGGTTTTATATCCACCAATAGATTATTAGACGGTATCCTAAACTTACGGTTCGGTGTGACAAAGGTCAGTTTAATTTGTAATTCGAACTTCGTTTGTGGTAACAGAGGTCTCTATTCGGTTCGTAGACCGACATTAAGGGTACCATCAAATGCCCTTTTCACGCCAGAACGGTCCGTATTTGTGATGGCAAATAATTAGACCTTGTTTGTGGCCGCCCCCCTTTTCGACGCCAACGTAATGTGGGGATGTAAGGCCGTTTAAATTTTTGATAATCCTCGGCTTGTTTAGAATTTATGTAAATTTACATGAATGTACAAAACAAAATTTAAATAAAATTGAATTTATGTACATACACAGCTTTATGCCGAGTGGCTCGCGGGATAAGTAGAAAGGGCTAAGTTCAATTAATCAAAGTATCTACGCACCTTCCTCGTTTATTTGACTTTCATTGCTATAGTTAGTTAGCGAATCTCCTCTTTCTTCGCTTCTGACTGAGTACTCATGTATTTACACCCTAATCATAAATTAATTCCATCATAAAAATAATATAAAGAGCAACAATAAAACTTCAGTCACAGTCCCAGAAAGAACGAACGATCATACATTTTGAAAGGGGAGTGTGTATTGAAAATTATAAATAGGTGGAAATATCAAAGTTAGTTTGTAAGAGAATCGTGCAAATTAAGATCGGGCTATTAAAACCGTTAAAGTGAAGAGGAGCAAAGATTGTTAGAAAAGTAAAGTAATTAACATTTTATCTTAAAAGTTTTGATTACAGTTTTGGGAAACGTTTGAAGATTCTAAAGTGAGATAGACGGACGGAACGTCTGTTTATATTGCAGAAAGTCCACTTCTCTAACTAAATGAAATGTTTCATATTTTGTATATATGTATTTGGGGCTTACAATATTTTACTCAACTTGCCAAAATATTTTGTGAATAGTTTTTTTTATTACTTACTATTACCTACTTTTATTACTTTTTATTATTCAATCGTGCCTTATGGCGCTCCGTTCTCTTTGCCTACCCCGGAAGGGATTTGGCGTGAAGTTATGTAGGTATTAGCGCCTTTTTAGCTGACATTGAAATATCAAACCATCATAGAGATAGTAAAAGCAAGTATTGTAACATGACAACTTCAAAAAAGATTTTCACTCGGAGTTCATTATTTTAGTTCAGTCAAAAATAAATTTCAAAAGGTAATCTAAAACACACATACATAAACATACAGTCCAGTGTCAATTTAAATAAAAAGTTGGTCCGTCTAATCTATTAATTGATTTAGCATCCGTTTGTTTGACGCACGGATTTAAAGGGTCCCGTTATTTTTTTCCGATATGTACGGACGGCGTCACTGTTCGGAAATGGTCTGCTTTTAACACTTTTTTATAAACCCCTGAAAAATTTATTACGAGGAAATAGAAGGTAATATTATAACTTATCTAACTACATCTTAATAGAGAGTTTAATTAAGAATTACTTTTTCTTTGCAGATCATTGTGGTCCTTCCGAGCCGAATTTAATGTAAGTAACTAAGTTCTAAGTATTGTAATAACGTCTGCAACTTACTTTGTGCTTAGATTCAATGAGGACATTAAGCTATACAGTTTTATTATTTTTAAAGCCTTAATAGGCTTTTGTTTCGCTAAAATATTGCTTTTCTCGTTTTTATCTACATTGGGACGGCTCGTAAATAAGTTTAATTATATTCGGTGTAGCTTAATTTTATTATATACATTGCCTGCCTCTAGAACACGCTTTAATTGTTATTAGATGGGACTGTGTGAAGTATATATAGGTTATATATTTTTATTGTATACAAATGTTTATAGATTCTTGTCAATCGTTATAGTGCCATATGATGTATTATTTCCCAAAATTCATAAGAACAAACAAGTTTTTCTTTAAATTATACCGTAACTAGCTGACGAGTTAATACTGCAATATCTTCGAAAATATTCGTTTAAATTGCATACCGTAAAGGACCAGGATCATATATTACATAGAAAATCTATTCAAGACACTTAATTGGATGACAATCTATGCTGTAATGTTTAAAATCGCTTCGTAAATAAGCTATTATTTATCTTAAAACGTAAAAAAATAAAAATGGTCATTGTGGGTTATTCCTAAGAGATAGACATATGCCCTCGCAACTTTTTTGTAGAACTTTTGAAGTTGTTTAATAATATAGAACATTGTTTTGATTTATCACTTAGGGTTCAGCCAGAGTTTGCAATTAAAGTGCTAAATCTCGAAAATTATATTTTTTTCTTTACAACATCATATATGAATTATAGATCAAAACCACCCCGTTGACACCCTCTAACTATTAAAAAAACCGCATCAAAATCCGTTGCGTAGTTTTAAAGATATAATGATATAAGGGGACAGACAGCGGTTTTAATGTTATGAATGTGATTCGCGAATATCTAAGAAATAAAGCGGAAAGTGACTTTGTTTTATACTATGTTATGATTATATAATTAAACTAGCTGTGCCCGCGACTTCGTACGCGTGGAATTTGTGATCAGATAGCTATATTTTTACATAGACAGTTGAGAAGTAATTACCTCTAAAATGAAATTGTAACTGGTAGGATAAGTACAGATTGCGGTAGCAATGGTTGTTGCCCGCATTGTTTATTTTCATTTTAACAGGAATTTTTGTAGTATAGCTGTAGCCCGCGACGTCATCTGCCTGAACGCTATACAGCACCAAAAATACCTACGATTATACCTTTTAAAATAACATTTATTTACCCGTTACTTCTTTACATTTCATAAATACAGAAAGTACAGTAACAGAGGGAGACTGTCTTTTGTAAAATTGTTGAACTTCAAAAGTGCTGATTTTCAGTCTGCTTTGAATAAATGACTTTATGGTGATTCTGCTGAATTAAGTAATAAGTTGCGACTGAAGCAAATGTAGAAAATAATGAATAAGAAAATATAAATATAGAAAAGGATAAAAATATATACTTATAAAACTTCTCTATAAACAACATTGCTGGTTTGGCTCTCCGCAGCCAAAATGTAAAGAGAGTCAGGACTGGTGACGCGGGAGCAAGCGACGTACAGCTGCCCGTGTGAGAAGCAGCTCGTCCTGAGGTCGACACCCGCTGCTCTCAGTGTCTGCCCCTGCGACTTATTGATGGTCATCGCGAAGCAAACACTCACGGGGAACTGTACGCGCTTGAACTGGAACGGGAAGTTATGAGGTATGAGGGGAATGCGTGGTACAAATACTGCCTCGCCTACGCCACAACCCGTAAGAATTTCCGCCTCAATGCTGTGTCTGTGGAGCGAGATGACTTTAAGGCGGGTCCCGTTACACAACTTCGGAGGAGATAGGTTCCGAAGAAGCATAATCGGGACACCGACTTTCAGCTTGATAGTATGCGCTGGAAGTCCACTTGCTGACAGAGAGTTCAGAAATTCCACGGGATAATGTGTGGCATCATCTTGCTCGATGACAGTGTTTATAGAGGTGTAAACCACTTCATTCCCCTCAATTTTCGAGAGAATGCATTCGTTGATTGCTTCAGCCTGACCATTTTTGGGCGTCAAAATTGCCCGCTCACATACCCAAGAATTCTGCTGGTGCGGTATATGACTGATGTCCCCGTACACACAGCGAATGAGTTCTTCTAAGCTGGATACGACTCTACCGAGAGACTCTGGAAGCACCACCTGCCCACCTCTCTCCTCTGGTAGAGTGCCTTCGCCAAGACTTAGAAGAACATCGGAGAATTCTTGAGCACGTGCATTGCCGCCGAGCCGAGCTCTCATATTAATGGTCAAGCGCAGCGTACGAACTCGTGACCACAGCGAAGATCGTTTCAACGAAGCATTCACCTCGTCAGCCCTCGATCCCCGCGTCACCACGGGAAGCGTTTGTCGGAAATCGCCACTGAATAGAACTGTGACACCACCCATCAAGTGTTCGTTCCTGCGGATGTCCTGCAGGGTTCTGTCCACGGCCTCAACTGCTTTTCTATTGGCCATCGTACACTCATCCCATACGATCAGAGAGCAATCCTTCAGCACGTGTCCCTTATCACTATTGCGTGACACACCACAAACAGGCGTTTCGGTGCTCTCTAAATCGATGGGAATTTTAAACATGGCATGTGCTGTCTTGCCACCCGGAAGCAGTGTGGCAGCGATTCCCGACGACGCTACAGCAATGGCAATTTTGCCTTGCCTCCTGACCTCTGCAAGTATGCCAGTGGTAACAAATGTTTTTCCTGTTCCACCAGGAGCATCCAAGAAAAACATTTTACCCTGGTTTTGCCCAACGCTTTTAAGAACAGTGTCATAAATTTGTTTTTGCTCTGAAGAGAACAAAGCGACATGGTGATTTCGTATGGTGGTCATTTCGCTCGGATCGTAAATTGTCTCAGCGTTATACTCTCGATTTCCACGGTCTTGATGCGGTGATGATTGGGGAGCTGGTAACCCATATTCGACCAATGGATTGCCGCCGATGGAAATGACCACGTCTTGAAGTGAACTAAGACAGGTGTTCAGCACGCGTTCATCAGTTACTTCGACTTCGTCTCCAGTAGCACGCCTCAAAGCTCGTAGAAAATCTTCAGATAGATGATGTCGATATTTTTCCCACAAAGCTACCGGGTTCGTGACTCCACAAAACACCAAGATGACGGCAAACAGATGACGCATACGGCTGGGGCTGTTACTGACGCTCGCCTCCGCGAGGGTGTCATCCCAGTTTTGGTCACCGTCGAGAAGGTGACGTGCTACACAGGCTGCGCGGTAAGTGGGATACTCCACGCCATCAAATGTTCTCAGAAAGGCAAAAGACGTTGGGCCTCGGATCGTGTGAAGTAATAACCGCAGAAAATAGCATTCGCCATTATTCGGGTGCACGGTATAAACTCTACCCAATACGGTGTCCTTGAAAATTCCCGGAAAACCTTCGACAGCACCTCCTCTTCGACGTCGGTTAAATATTCCCCTTTGCTTGTCGTACGTGTAATATGAAGGCACCTCGTCATACGTAAGGAACCTCGCAAACTGGTCGATTTCGCAGAGCCTGAAAAATGCCAAGAGAGTTGTTTGGCGCGGATTTTCTAAGCGCTCAGCAACGTTGTTGGGATCAAAATATATGCGCTGACCGTTTTCTAGGTGGACGTCTAAATGCATGACGGCAGGATGCCTGTCATGTATAGAGAACGCCAGTATCCGCCAAACTGCTTCAGACGTGCTGATGTAGCGACCGGACTGATACTTGGTCACCTCGTCTCTGTCAGTGTTCTGTAAAGCAAACGTCGCCTGATCGCTACCTTTGTTCACGTATTTGCAGATATATTTGATCGACCCGACGCTGGTGCACGACTCGACGTTGATGTGCGTCTGGAAGGTCCTGGACAGTACTGGTGAGTAAGAAACAATCCATCGGTTATCGACCGGTCGCGCCTGGCCACGCACGCTCAGCTCAGTGGAATGCCCGCCCTCTGCTGGTGATCGGCGCCGGTATGAGGGATATCCATCCTCACCAGTAATGGTTTCGTTGGTAAATTTTTTTGGGAATCTTTTTGTACAACGTCCGTCTTTCATACAAGGGGAACTTGGATTTAACGTGCCACAGGGGCCATGCACCATGTGACTTTTAACAATTTGATGCAGAACAGGATCAACGTCAGGGTCCGGAAGCTCTGCACTTATGACTTGATCAATCTGGATAGGCCTGATCTTTTCTTCCAACCACAAAAGCAGATGCGCGTGTGGCAAGCCGCGTTTTTGCCATTCCACGGAGTACATATGACATCGGACTGTACCAAACACTTTTGCCTTTGTTAGAAGATCCATAAGGCATTTCAACTTCAGGTGGAATACGCGAGAGATCAAGTCGTGCCTGTCGTACGAAACCTGTCCTGCAAGGAGTTGAGCTGTTATTTCAGGCCACTTTGGGTTGGTAGTGATAGTAATAAAGAGGTCCGGGCGACCAAACTTTCGCACATAGCAAAATGCATCTTGGGTCCTCTCGTGCATGTACCGCGGACCTCCTGTGAAGGTGGAGGGGAGAATGACCATCCTTCCTACATCTTGAGCATTGGCATCATTCTGCATGGCATCTCTGAGATGGACGTAGTTCTCAGCTCTCAGCTTTCTTTGATTGGACCTTATAAATACCAAACGCTCTGTCTCAATTTTGGCATACATGTCCACCAGAAACTGACTAAAGAGTGTACGATGATGGTGGAGATAAGAGCCATTGTTCACCCTCAGCTGGATCAAGAAGCTGTAGAACTGCATGGCGGACGTTTTTTTGTTATAATTTGGGGAGCCTGTCTGGGGGTCTACATTATAGTGGGCGAAATGGTAGCCATCCTCTCCGCGACAAAACATGAGCGGATATTGAAGAGAATCGTACGCGCGGTGAGTTTCGCTGATCCTTTGAAGCCGGTCATCGTGCGTGCGTAAGACGATATCTCTTTTATCACACTCCTGATCGACTAAGAGAACGGCGACCTCATTCGTCGTTGGCGCATTATATCGTCCCGGATGGGCTGCAATCGGCTTTCTATCTGCACTGATGACAAACTTAAAGCGGTTGCGCTCGTTCTCAGGCACCGACGCCAGAGCGGCTTTGAAGTTGCCAATGTGCGGATTAACGTTATGCAACATACTTTGCAATCCTCTGACCAGAACAGGGTCCAAATTGGGGATGTGTCTACTTCGTAGGTTTGCTTGTTCTTCAAAATCACTTACAAAATAAATTTGCAAAAATTTTGGAATGTCTGTAGGTAGCAGCGAACCGATTTGATGGTAAACTTGCCCCTGGACCTTGAATGTCGGCATGAAACCTGCTTCAACGATTTGATTTGCACCAAACGAAGTCATCTGGAAGGCGCTGTTATAAGCTCGGATGTTTTTCAAAAAATGGCTGGACTTCGGATGTTCGCCATTTAGTAAGATTCTTAACAGATCTGGTGGGTCTTGCATAGACTCCAAGCGTACCTTACCAGATGCACAACACATCCCATTGGGCTCTCCTTTCCATTTGCGGGCTTGACAGTGGGCACACACTTCTTCTAAGACACCAATATCTCCGTGTGCGGCGTAGTTAATCGCAACATTGTACATAAATCCACTTCCCTCTTTATTTAGCCACGATTGCTCTTCGATATCGTAAACCATGGATTCATCGTCAGATGTTGAAAGTTGATTCATGCTACGCCGCAGACGATCTAGTTCTAGTTGTGCCGCACGCTGTTCACCCGACAAAGATCCTCGAAACTCTTGAATTCTATCCCGTTCTAGCGATAGATGAGCAGACGTATCGCCACACACGTCGTGGTACCGCTGCCGAGCAGCTGCACGACGTTCTTCACGCTGCTCATCGTTCTCTAACGACCGTGAAAGGGCATGCTGAGAACGATCTCTTCTTAACCGGGTCATCCGCTCTTCATGATCTTCGATCGACCGAGAAAGAGAAGTGCGACTCCGCTGCGAATTCAACCTCGTCTCTCGCTGCGTGTATGTCTCTGACGCGCGAGACTCGGCGTGGCGCTCCCGGTCGCTTTCCAGTCGCGCTTCTCGCGCTTCGACACTCTCATAAAATCGAGCGGCATCTGAGCGAGAGCGCTGGGAACTCAACCTCGTCTCTTGCTGCGTGTACGTCTCTGACGCGCGAGACTCAGCGTGGCGCTCCCGGTCGCTTTCCAGTCGAGCTTCTCGCGCTTCGACACTCTCACAAAATCGAGCTGCATCTGTGCGAGAGCGCTGGGAACTCAACCTCGTCTCTTGCTGCGTGTACGTCTCTGACGCGCGAGACTCAGCGTGGCGCTCCCGGTCGCTTTCCAGTCGAGCTTTTCGCGCTTCGACACTCTCACAAAATCGAGCTGCATCTGTGCGAGAGCGCTGGGAACTCAACCTCGTCTCTAGCTGCGTGTACGTCTCTGACGCGCGAGACTCAGCGTGGCGCTCCCGGTCGCTTTCCAGTCGAGCTTCTCGCGCTTCGACACTCTCACAAAATCGAGCTGCATCTGTGCGAGAGCGCTGGGAACTCAACCTCGTCTCTAGCTGCGTGTACGTCTCTGACGCGCGAGACTCAGCGTGACGCTCCCGGTCGCTTTCCAATCGAGCTTCTCGAATTTCAGCACTCTCGCACGATCGAGCGGCATAAGTGCGGCTGCGCTGCAAACTCAGTCTTGTCTCTTGTTGCGTGTATGTCTCTGACGCGCGAGACTCAGCATGGCGCTTCCGATCATTTAATAGCCGCATTTCGTATGCTTCTATACTTTCCAGAGACCGCAACGATGCATTTTGAGTGCGCATAGTATCTAATCGGGACTGGCGCGACGTACTACTTTCTCCATCTCGAATTTCCGCATTGTGTTCTCGAAGAGTAGCTATCCTTGCCTCACGCTCAATGGTGGTTTCAAGAGATCGAGCTAACCTTTTCCTTCGACTATCGTTTGAGGATTGGGATAGATTAGACCGTTTTCTAGGCATTTTGATTATTTTAAGTTTGAAAAATAACAGAAAATAATTTACACGCTGAGAATTTACACACAGATAATGATAGCTAAGCAGTAAGCAGTAGTCCGATTCCGAATGAAGTTTATTTAAGTAAATATTTTTTTTTTTAATTATATTTCAGGAAAGTATTTTCAGTTTTCACGTTAAATTCGACTAAGCACACGATAACTTATAGCAACGCAGGTAACCCCAGTTTCTATGAGTTGTCGCGGCGACATCCGTACTCATAACATCACTTTTGGTGAACGAAATTATAGCGCGATCTAATTCGACGCCAACGCCATCTAGTTAGCGAATAGGAAACATTTTTTTTTAATGGTGTAAAATTATAAAATTACGAAGCAATCATTACACCAATAAATACCGAACAAAAATATTAACAGTTTTTAGCATATACAAATACATTTTTTTAATTGTCTTGCTCATCTCTGAAAAGAATTAACGATACAATTTTAAAGAAGAAAATGCACAACTCCATCTATGACTCTTAAAAACATCTATTGACCGCAAGCGCATGATGAAATTTCAATTATTTATATTCAAAAAGTGTTTAAACATGTAATTCGACTTGATGTTTTTAAAATCTCAAAGATTTATTTATATCTAAAACCAAAAAGTGCTTACACGTGTAATTCAACTTAATGTTTTCTGTTTTGTAAATCTCATAGATGGCACTGTTTTAAAATTGTCTGTTATGTTTAACGGCATAAGTTAATTAAAATGTGAAGCTAACTTATATTATATTATTATTATTATTATATGTATAGATTAAAGCATGGTTATTAACATAATAACACCATAACAACATACAAATATGCGTCGTTAGATTACACGTTGCTACAGAATACATTGAAGAAATAAAGGTTCACTGCTCGTTCCTCGTAGGTGATAGCGTGATAATATGTAGCCTATATGTTGACCCGACTTCTTAATAATTTTCGTGCCAAATTTGAAGTAAATCCATGCAGTACTTTTTGAGTTTATCCCGGACATACATACAGACAAACAGACAAACAGACAAACAGACAAACAGACAAAAATTCTAAAAAGTATATTTTTGGCTTCGGTATCGATTGCAGATCACACACCAAGTATTCTTTTTAAAAAATATTCAATGTACAGTTTTGACTTTTCTACAATTTTATTATATGTATAGATATATAATAATAATACTAATTAAATATATACTAAATATACAATAATGTTTTGTAAAGGCTACCAATAGGGAAACTTTCTTTATAATACATATATAAGTGAATCCCAGCACACAAACAGTCTACGGTCAATTCTAACGGAATTATACATTGAAAGGCTCAAACTCTCGTTGTTTTCAATAAGTAAATGTATAAATGACAAGCCGGCGAGTTCTCGCTTAATATTTGATGAGCCAGTCTCAGTTCATTAGCTCTGCAATGAATTTTTGATAAGGATACCATGCATTAGGGAGTAGACCCACTGGCCCTCCGACCCGTCGGCCCGCCGACCCACCAGCCCACCGCGGCGGGCACGTCGATGACTGAATTTAGACCGTGTACCATACGAAACTGTTGTTAGTTATCTGTAACTCCAGTGAATTTGATTTTATTTTTTAAGAGTTGTTTATTTTCCATAAATATAATATTGGAAACAATATGAGAGTATGCTTAACTTGGTATAACGTCAATCTATTAATCCTATTTGAATTTTTGATGGGCAGAGTTACAGGTAGGTTGTAATTAAGGAAGGAAGTAAGGCTGAAAGAAACTATATCAGTGCCAATTTAAGGACGGACATGCTTTCAACATTTGTTAATGTGGAAAGAATTAATCATGAAAGAATCACAGTTATATGCCATGCAAAATTGGAAGGATTCGAGAAAGATCAAGCCGAGTATTGGTCTCGTGATGTTGAGCGCTTTATATCAAAAATGACCTAAGGCTTCGAGAAAACTGTTGAAGGTATATGACAAAAGTTGAAATAACCATGAATCACACAAATAGGTACACATTAGTTCTAAATGCCTATCCAGCAAGCCAAGAGATGATTTATAGATCACAAAATCTATACATACTTTGAAACTTTTCTCATTTTATTCATCATTTTCATTAAGTTTTGCAACCAAAATGCTAAAGGCCAAGCTTAACCCCTTCATAAGATAACTGACTCTCACGCCCAACTTTCTACCTCTACTATTGTGGTGAATAGCTTTACTGTACCACAGAGTGTGAACTAACGCGGTAGTACAACACAATTTATAATCACATGTTCACACAATTTTCACATTTATTGATTATGTATACTATCCGTCATATTTTAGGCCAACTCTAATTTTATTTATTATAGTGTGAGTGTGTGAGTTAAAATGAAGTGTTCTTTTTCTTTTTTAATTAGTACCTAAAGCTGACTACTCCTCCTTAATGTACATGTATGTATCAAATAGAAACTGAATATAGAACTAAAATGAACAGACTCGCTCACACCACTACCAAAATATGACATTCACATCGAATAATGAAAATAATGAAAATAAAATAAAAACATATACAAATAGACACACTTAGCGTCATTATGTTCTTACTATTATTATAAATCGTACACTAATAACTTACTCCTGATAGATTAAAACAACTTTTAGGATTATATCGCGTTTATATATTATTTATTTATATTTATTTCCCGACGTTTCGAACTCTTTACAGAGTTCATTTTCACGAGTGATGAATAAAAAGATGGTAGTTGTTCAAAAGCTATTTTCATTGATACAGAGAGCACCCACTTTTTGAAAATAAAAATCAAAAAGTTGATGTTAAAAATATGATTTTTACTATTGGTAACCCACATCAGACCATGAAAACAAAAGTTAAATACTTATTTATAAGATGTATTCACCAGAGAAAAAAAATTGTTTGTAAAGATCCTTTGTTGTATGATTTAATAGGTAACAGTTGTTATTTTTAATTATTAGAAAATTATCTTATTTTTCTAAGTTGGTTGACATCAAAGTTTAACTATTATTAAACATTGATTGGTTTTAAATTTAAAGGTAAAGTATTTGTTAAAAAATCTACCACTGGGTCAAAATAAATAACTAATAAATAAACGCGATATAATCCTAAAAGTTGTTTTAATCTATGACTGAGATTCGCGAAAGTCTTAGAAATAAACTTACTCCTGTCTCACTATATCAGTTTCAACACTGGGTTATAAGTTATTCTGTGGCAGGTCGTATGTGGGGCGGCTAAGGACAGTTCTGTTCGTACTGCTAGTTGTGTGGAAGTGCACAAAGCAGCCAAGGAGTGAACGAGTTGCGGTCATTAGACCGATATTGTTGGGCCACGAGAACAGAGGAAAAGTCAAGTATTCGATAAATTTTGTGTTAGGTTGGACGGACTACGGAATAAGTAGAAAAAATTAAGTATCAAATTAGATGCCACACCACCATATTACCATCCAAACTACTACCAAATATTTGAAATTAGTTAAATATCGAATATGAATACAATAGATATCATAAATTAGCCTCACTTTTTAATAAAATCGTCTTGACAATAAATCCATTAAAAACCACTAAAATTTGAGTTTAAATTTCATAGTTCTACTGACAATAATTGACCTCAAAGCCGAGCAAAAAATAACAAGATTGACGAAAATAATGTTACTCATATACAAATATCAATAGACATTGATTTGAATAACTATTAAAACTAAAATTAATCTATATGAAATACGATACAATAAAACACACATATATTTAGAAAAACATTTCGTAAATTTATGTAATATAAAACTCTCGACTCGTGGCCACATATTTTATCACCGAAAACCACTCGGCAAGATGGAATCCAAAAGTGTAAAGATTCCATTTTGTATGTCATACAATATTATATGTTATAATAAGTCCGTCGGCGACTTACGGCTCATATTTATTATCTAAAACACACAGACTGTTAAAATATGACATAAAAACTTTCCCCCAATGTCGGTGTTTAATAGATTGTTACGGTCCATAAGTTAATGTGGGTATGAGTTTATGATAAACGTAATGTACATTACGTTACATAATGTGCTGTTAAATTTATGTACCGCACCTGAAAGTGTATTAGAGATTTTTTTGTTTTTAATGTTTATAATAACAATTCACATAACGCCATCTAGTTATGAGTTTAGTAATTAAAGTGTATGTGTAATGCAAAATGTTGTACTCAGGTGAGGAATTAACTGATCGAGTTCTATTCAGCAGCCGATACTTTAATGTATATAGTACAAGACAAAATACTTTCATAAACCATAGTGTAATTTAGAAGTTTTTAGAAGTAGGTTATCTGTGCAATATGTCACAGCGCCATAATTTCTGTCTATGTTTCAATTCAGTTTTTTTTTAATTTCGACCAAGAAATTCTATACCATTCTTTAAAACTTATCAAGTGATACATACATACATAACTTCACGCCAAATCCCTTGCGGGGTAGGCAGAGAACAGATATCAAGTGATAAGCAGCCAATAGTCGCACCATAAGTTTTGCTGCAAATAAATTCAAACTCATTTTTCCCATTATATTTCCATAAAGTGAAGCTTTAGTCACGTTACTTACCCGATGCCACGTATCATTTATTTGTAATTCCAACTCAGTCTCTTCCATTAAAGGTGCCTCTCAATCGAGCTGATAACATATCAACATTTTTGTCGAATGGGATTATTTGGAACATTCCTGACAGCGCACAGAGTAATATAGGCTTCACAGATAGACATTGAGAACAAGAGTGTATTCGTCCTTCTGTATATCGAAGATTGTGTTATAATAGTTTTTCTTTTTATTTATATCTACGGCTGTGGCCTACAGTTTGATATACGATATTGGAAGTTATCTTGAAATAAATAATTTTTGATATTATTGAAAATTATCTCAAAAATCTCAATTATCTCTCTTATCGGTTGGTGACATCGGGAGCCTTAAACACCAACGAGCATGTCAGACAAGAATAATGAAAGCTAACATATAACTTTTTATATCTTTCATAATGTTAAAAATGGCATGTAATCTAGCAAAGAAACTTGGCGTGAAGTTTAGTTGTAATTATTAAGTAATAGATAGTTCTTTAAAAAAAGACAATAGACGCTCAATATTATGACTCGCTGATTAATATATGTAATAAATTACGGCTGATAACTCATTTCCTATCGATTCGAAATGATCACGTGTTGAACACTCACAGTACACCGAGTAACAATTTGTTTAATGATTGATGGTTTGTGATAGTTTGTATCGATTAAGCTCGTGACCAACCTAACTCACTCCCTCACTCACTCACTCAGTGAGCTTATCCTATTACCGTGTCGTGAGGTGTACAGTACACATTCAGATTCAACGCCGCTTCGTTACCGACCGTCGCGCCCTCTGCAAACACTTGTCTCATATATATGTATGTATGTTTGCGTTGCCTGTTTGTATAACGCATTGTCTCCACCTGGTGTCACACGAATTTATGAATATATTCCCTTTCCTTTTTGGAGTTTGGAATGCTTTTAAAAAAAAATACTAACGACAAGATAATTTTTCTTATGTTTTATGATTACTCAGAAGGTTAGTTTACATATTTATAGAGTTAAACTTGTTTAAACTTTAAATGTATTATACTAATTTAAATATATCAATTTCTACTAATTAATCCTAAGGAAATTCAACATTTGAGTATTTCGATGTTCTACGATTATTCTGATGTGAGTGGTAGACTTAATTATATACTTTCAGGGTCCTTAACGATTAAAAATAACTAAATAGAAATGATACTACCGAAAATAATACTCATCGTATATTTTTAGTTATGAATATAAAAGTGAAGTGGACAGACAGGTCCCGACTTGAATTCTTAGAACACTGATTTATCGAAGCATAGTTGCCACTACCTACACCATCGCGTATTATTGGCATGACAGTATATTTCCCTATAAAAACAGCGAATTGTTTTGTAATACACATCGTTAGTCGATTCACTATAATAACTTGCAACTTTTATACGGTCTACCGATCGGTTAGAAATTTCCCATGAGACGGAGTTTCGGAAATCCACACGAGCGTTCAATCTATTACATATAACATTATGTAAAAGATTTTCCAAATGGCTATAAAGAATAATATTTATTTATGGAAGGGTTATAGCAAGTGTTATAATAAATAAGGTTTCGTCGAGATACGATGGTGTTTCCCTAAATTGGATATTTGCTCTGTTACTATTTTTACGCAGCGATACTACCTATTTCATAACGATATGGTTATTTATTTGTTATTTGTATTATAAAGAAATTGATAGAAAAGAAACACATATACTTCTACATATGAACACACTAATATTTGGATTCAAACCCGCCGACATTCACCTCTTAGCAGTTAGGCACTGCTACCCACCGTACCATGAAATCGGTTAAAAATAACCTTTTTCTGGAGCAGTCTGATAACAACTTAAAGTAACCGCCAATGCCCTTCTATTCCCGACTTTCTTTAGAAAATGGGCACGGTCTCCTCACAGAACAAACACAGGAATATTGATATTTGTTCCTTGAAGCAACATGAAGTATTTGTATGCAGTCGTGAAATGCAGCTTGAGTTCGATAACCTGTAAATATAGAGTTTTGTAACATAAAATAACCAAGTACGTAATACTTTACTGCTTACTGCAATTTGGCAGCATGAAGATAATATTAGTCTCGCAAAAAAAGAATTTTGATAGTATAGTGACTCCTTTTGAAGCAGCGAGTTATATTCGAGATGTGATGAATTCGAAGCTGAAAAATATAATAACAAATTATGTCCGATATATATATATCAATATACTCGGTGAATATAGTGGTAGAGCCACTTAGAGAGTTGCATGAATGGGCTGGCTTAACCGGTGAAATACCACAGCTTCTCAAAATATCGACGTTATTGGCTCATGCCGCGTTTTACTTGGCGAGAGAGGTATCTAGAGGCCCAACCCCTTCATCTCTCCACATCCCACCCGACCTCTGCAAGGTCAATGTAACTGTACCGCTATCTGTGTTGCTTACCATCATGTGACACACCTGCTCGTTTGCCTCTCTATCCCATTAAAAATAGTATGACAAAATATTTTCAAACATTTACGTGTATAATAGGGATGAAAAGGAATAATTAAAATGTACAGAATATTTGGTAGTATCGAGTAGAATACCATTTTATACGTTTAGTTAAAAAAAACATTAATAAGAATAGACACTTCACGAAATATGATAAAATAATATATCGTAGTAGCTTGAAACCTTCGCAATTTTACCTGAGACAGATCAATTATGTCCATTGATTGGCTCATATTGTAAAAGGCTTGTAGTGCATTTTTAACTAGAACTATACACAAACTCTTTTAACGGGGACACAATAAAGGGATGCCATAAATTAAAGAACACGCTTTGTTTGTTATCACAATAGGATTTAACTAGATATAATGGCAGCGATTATGGCAAGTCGGAATTTCATTAACGCTGCCGACCCGCCAACCTAGTCAGGGAGCTCGGATTAACTAAATTAAAATATAACATTACATTTTTATATTACCCATTTTAACCGATTTACTTAACCTAATAATGTTCAACATTTATATTTTCAATAAAAATGTTCATCAAATTTTTATATTTTCGCGCTCATTTATAATTCTCAACTGGATTTATAGCGAAAAAATGAAACGAATAAAATATCTAGCAACATGAAATAGACTATTTTATATTGCTATATAATTTTGCATGCGATTTTGGATCCAATTTGCTGACTTTATGACTGCAGACAATATCTTGAACGAATCTCTCCAATCTTTTGAAAATGCTGCTTCCATTAACAAAATAATAACAGTTTAATTACGATTTCAAGTTATTGTACAATATAAAAAATATTTTACAATTTTTAGTTTGGTGAATAGTCAAAGGAATGCAACAAAGTTATTATTATAACTCAATACTCGTACGGGATTTGTCGGTATATCGATGGATGTATGCTGAACAAGAGAATTATTACCATAGGAGTCTTAAAATGTTTTAGTTTCAGTCTTGCAGTTTGCTACATGGATGGGCTGGCTCGACCGGTGAAATACCACGATCTTTCGGAATATCGGCGTGAAGTGGTTACCATCATATGACCCACTTGCTCTTTTGCCGTCCTATCCCAAGAAGTATTATTCTTAGCGCCCGACTAGCTCTATCTATCTCTCTTACTCTCATGCGAATTCTGAAACTTCGCATGAGAGTAAGAGAGATACAGCTAGTCGGAATAGTTGAATCATGGCGAATCCAATAAGAATAATCGGATGACAATGCGCCATCGACATCTGACCGGTTAGCAAAGTTTCAAAAAATCAGATGGTTCAAAGTAGGAGAAAATCCAGCTCATAAAGTTTGATTACATTCACACAGGTGAAGCTAATAAAAGCGTATTTAAAATAGTTTAAGACTTTCGTAAGTCGCGTAATAAAAGCCTCTTGTGCTATGTATCGTGCTTAACATGATTTACACAGTTTGGAAATTGAACCATTGTTGTTGCTGACGGTCCAGTGTATAGAAATTAAATGGCTGAGTTGCAAAATACTTCTGATATACATTAATATACAAATTGCATCGAAGTATTCGATATAGCAAGATAATAAAACCTATTTCTTAGATTTTCGCGTTTCACATCTATAACATTGAAACAACTTTTTATGGATTATATCGCGTTTATTTAGAACTTATTTTCTATTTATTTCCCGACGTTTCGAACTCTTTACAGAGATCATTTTCATTTGTTCTAAATGAACGCGATATAATCCATAAAAAGTTGTTTCAATGTTATGGATAAAAACCCGTAATTTTCTGAGATGTTTAGTATTCCGTATTCTTATTAGCAAAAGATAAATTCCATTCAGTGATATATTTTATTTACATAGTTTACGTAATATTGAGTATTTTTTACTCGTACTCACTGGAATCCAACAGAACTATTCGTTATTTGTTACTATTTTTGGCCTTGGCGTGCTTTTTACGTATCAAAAAGTCAATTTCTTAAAGTGAAAATAAATTCTGATAACCGAGAGATATCGTATCGTTTTCCCAGAAAATTGTCGTAAACGTATTAATTTTATTTAAAACTAGGAATCTCATGGTACTTAGTATTCCGAATTATTTTTTATAACAGCGCACTATTTTCTACCCGAGGGGTAGGTAGCTACATTGACGTCTCAGTCGCCGAAGTTTACGTCCCAAACGGAACTGCGCGGTAGAACATATTGTTACATATATCTTTCGAAAATAATTCCAAAAAACATTAATCGGGGACCGAGTTTGAGCCTACAACTAGATTCAGAAGCGGAGAGTTCAAACTCTAATCCAAGGACACCTTTTTATATTTCATGTTTAATATTGTCTTTTCTGCAGTACGAATTGCAGTGCAGTTGCAGATATCGGCAACTCTGACCTCATTTTATTTTCTCTAGAGACGAGATTGCTAAATAAACATACGACGCGAATAAAATTGTTCCAACAAAATAAAAATAACATGTTTTTATTAAAAAAAGAGAAACGGAGTTAATTAAGTCCATTGCCGCAGTAGGTAACGAGTTACAGAGAATGAATGCATCAGACGTTGCCAACGAGTTTTTGATTACAGATGTTCACTGTAAAAATCATATTTCAGGCTGTATGTTACGTGTTGTCTCTTTATTATTTTAACAAGTTCTAATGAGCCTTGTTTTACTGTATTATTTATTTACAGATTTATATTACAGCAGACTCTAACGTAACTTATACAGAATTTTAATTTTACCCGAGAACAGATATTCATTATAGGCCACGTAGTTTACTGCATGAATGGACCGGCACGAACGGTGGAATCCAGATGTCTACTCCCTTCCCTTTTCCACCATACTCCCTTAAAGGCCGGCGACGCAACTGTAAGTAACACTATGTGTCGCAGATATCCATGGAGGGCGGTAGTTGCTTAATTTTGGGTGACCCGCTTGCTCGTTTGCCCTTATATTCCCAAAAACAAAGACAATTATCAATATTCTTTAACTAGATACTATAACAAGTATTTAGCAACTAAATGTTTGTATTATGGACGCTGATAAGGATAGTATGATGATGGATAAAAAATATTTTTTTGTTACTATACAATAATCTGTAGTAAAATTATTTACTCGTTATGGTTCCAGAATAAAATTTGCGACTATTTAACCCAGTTTTATATAACAGTGTCAGTTGCTGAAGGAAATTATAAAAACTTTGTGAGACATTTTTCTGCTTTTAGTTTTTAGGGTTTGGTCCGGTTCATAATAGTTGTTACCTGTTATAATTGGAACGACGAACTTTGTAATCTCGGTGGTCCGGTGGACGGGTACTGCTTTAGAACCTGGAGGTCTCTCGATGACCCACAATATAATGCTTGATTTATGGCAATTATTTCCGTCATCTTTCGAATAAAAAAAGACTTTACAAAATAAAGTTTATCGTCTGCATTCGAAGTCGGAGTAGAACTCAAGATATCTCTTGTGAGAAATCATAGTATGGAGCAGCTAGACTATCGAAAAGTTCGGATCGTTTTTTAATATTATATACATGTAGGTATACAGAAGGTGACGAGAAGCCTAACAAGTGTGTATCAATATAAACTACTCCGCACTCTTTTAAAATACCTCTGCAACTTATACTTATCATTCGACTTCTAAAACAAAAAAAGCCTTCACAAGCTGTATAATCCGGCAGGTGGAGGCTCTTATCTTATACTTAAACAAATATTCTGTCCTAACCCCATGTTAGGAACGGTTAATCCCGTGACTTTCTTAAAAGGGTCCGAAAGGGATCTCTGTTTTTGTCAAAGATACATTCCTTGAAAAGATTACATTTGTTTTGCGCACAAAAATCGGGAAGAATTAATTATAAGTAAAATTACAAGAGGAATCCAACTTAATAGAAACATCATAAGTCTGAACATGTTTGAATATATACACATACATACATAACTTCACGGCAAATCTCTTGCGGGGTAGGCAGAGAGAATAGGGCGTCATAAGGCACGATTCTTATTTGTTTCACTTTCATTATTCTTTTCATGCACGCGCGTCGATTTTTGAGGCTCCTAACATCATCTTCCTCCATAACACGTTCTATTTGGTCATGAATTTGGCCATCGATTCCGCTTTTGCATTGTAAATTTGCTTAGCCAATCTTGAATCATATATTCTCTCTACATGTTCGAACTATCGGAGCATACCCTTCTTACTTTAACACCGACATTTCAATCCAACTTCCTCCCTTACATTCTTGTTTTCATCGCGGTCATCGGGAGTCACTCCGCAGATTTTGCGCAGTGCCCTTATTTCAACCGCGTTTATCCTACTTTCATGACGATGACTAAACACTTTGTGCCGGCATGGCAATAGGTTCGCTAACCCATTTGGGACGTAAAGATAACGGCGAGTCGATTCTTGACAGCTACTGTCTACATCTTCGGGTAGAATAAGGCGTGAAGTTATGTTATGTTAGACACAATTTATAAAAGAAACAAATAAATACTTTTCCGAACTTTTATTTTTTCTTTAATAAATAAGTAAAGTATTCAAGAAGTTATTGGAGTACCTATAGGTTATACGAATTGGATCCCGGGTCCGTACAGTCAGAAGCCTCCAAAAACACGTAATTATTTTTAAAACTTTTTTATAATGAACCAAGAATGGGTTGATAAATTGTTGGAGAATGATTGTGAGGGAAATGATAAGTATCTTAAGCCCTCAAGGATATTTATTTAACCAAAATTGAAGTATCTTATAATAACTCACTTCCGTAAAGTTCTATTCAATAACAAACTTGATTAAACATTCAAAATTTCCGTTACGCAGTTATGTCAGGAGCTATTTTATCCGCTCGGAGCTCTAATGGATAATGTAAATGTTTACAAATTAATTATTTTTGTATATTTTTATAATTGTATTTCAAATTTTATTTGTTCAGTATATTATGCAATGGTATAGTTCTTCTCAATAATGCCTCGACATGCCTTTATGCTAAACTTAGACTTATTATAGTCTTGGCTTACAAATAAAATGAATATTTGTTTCAATTAATTTAGTGCCTTACTAAACTATAATAGAATTACACACAGAATTACAAACGCATCAGCATATGGAAATAAGATCACGTACGATATTAGTTTGTTGAATCAACAAAACGTGATTATAGCAATGCACACAGCGCTTGAATGAGTTTCAATTGTTACAAACAAACTAATTAATTAATATCTGAGATATAAATTATAATATTTAGATTTATAATTATCAATTCATAGACTTATAAAAATAAAATATTATTTATATATATTATATAAAATATTATATAAAAACGTTGTCCATATCCTCCTTAGAAAAATAATAAGCTCATTACTTTAACGACTAATAGATTTTTTAAAATTTTCTTAGCGATTTTAATACACTAAATTAAATATTTATTTGACCCAGTCTTTTCACGTCAAAACGATTTTTAGCACCGTCCTGACAAAAATACCATAAGACAATAACGACATATACAATAATTCTTACAAGACTCTTATGACAAGTCATCAAAAGATGAAATTGAATTTTTTAAAATTAATGTTCCTCATACAGATTAGTCGAATGATAAACCTTGTTATTCCAATAGAAATGAAATGGGGCATTCTATTTAAGAATGTACAAAAAAAACAAAATCAGATTGTCATCAAGTAAAATGGAGCTTTCAACGTCTTCCCAAATTTCCTCTCGAGGAAAACATTTTCTTAAAAAAAGGGAACGGAATCTAGTCGGCAACATATCTTTATTTGGACATGCCGATAAAAAAATAATGTCCGACATTAAGGGGAGGACTTAATTTAAATATTTCTGACGCATGTTCCCGTCCCGCTCGCACTTATATTAACATTTGTAAGTCGATCTCTTTCTGTCGGGCAGCGATAAGTCACGGAGCTTTTCGGTAAATGCTTTTTTAAGTGAACCCCTACAAAAGTTAAAGAAGAATTTTTGTACTGAAATGTTAGGTTGCGCTATTATAGAATTGGTTCGGTAAGTACAACAATTAATGTTAGCACGGACATAATCTGCTTGGATTTTATTTCTTTTGTTACGATCTGTCCAGTGACAAGTATTTCTTTTCAGTAATCTAAGAGAATGATAAGGATATTTTTGTGGATACTTGGTAACTAGTACATTAAACTTTACTAAACAATTAACTGTTAAGAAAATTTGCTACTTTTTGGCAATCTTCTTGTATTATCATCGATACCAACATACATAATATTTTCAAGACTTATAGTATATTAATATAAAACAAATCATCATCATCCTTTCGATGTCCACTGTTGGACGTAGGCCTCCCCAATAGAACGCCATAGCTCACGATCCTGCGCCTTCTAGTGGGGAGACGCCCTACTCCACGTCGCCCAGTTCGTGGTCGCCACTCGAGAACCTTTTTCCCCCAACGGTTATCGGTTCGTCGAGCGATGTGGCCTGCCCATCTCCACTTCAGCGTGCTAACCTTTCGGGCTATGTCGGTCACGCCTGATCTCCTGCGGATTTCTGTATTACGGATTTTGTATCGCAAAGAGATTCCCAACATAGCCCGCTCCATAGCGACTTTGAGCCTTGTTATGAGGCCAACATTCAAAGACCTCGTCTCAGTTCCGATGGTCATCACTGGTAACACACATTGGTCATAGACCTTGGACTTAAGGCACTTAGGGATATTTGATGAGAAGATTTCCCTTAGTTTCCCGAACGCTGCCCAACCGAGTTGGAGCTCGGTCGGTTTACCTCTTTCTCGAAGTTGGCTCTACCTAGTTGAATAACTTGTCCTAGGTAAATATAGTGATCGACAACTTCGAGGATTGCATCGCCAACAGATACCGGTACTTGAATGACATGGGCAATTTTGGTCTTGTTCATGTTCATTCTGAGACCTACCTGTTGGGAAACTTTGCTGAGGTCCTTGAGCACTGTACCAAGGTCCTCCAGTGACTCTGCCATGACCACAATATCATCAGCATATCGAAGGTGCGTGATGTATTCGCCATTGATATTGATGCCAAGTCCGGACCAGTCTAGGAGCTTGAATATGTCTTCCAATGCAGCGGCGAAGCTGTCTTCGGGGAAATTACGTCCCCTTGTCTGACTCCGCTGACCCAATTTGGACTGACATAGTGGCGTTTCTATACAAACACTGCAACACTTCGATATACCGGTAGTCAATTTGGCATCTCTGGAGGGACTGCAGTACTGCCCAAGTTTCGACGGAATCAAAGGCTTTCTCATAGTCCACAAACGCCAGGCACAGGGGTCGATTATACTCTTCGGTTTTTTGTATAATCTGGCGAAGTGTGTGAATGTGGTCTATGGTACTAAAGCCTTGACGGAAACCGGCTTGTTCGGGAGGCTGGAAGTCGTCAAGCCTGCGCGAGAGACGATTTGTAATGACCCTCGAAAACAGCTTATAGACATGGCTCAGAAGCGAGATGAGTCTATAGTTTTTCAAGCGGGTTTTGTCACCCTTCTTAAAAAACAACACCACCACGCTTCTAGTCCACGCCTCAGGAACGCCGCCCCCGAGTACGACAGAATTAAAATAAAATAAAACAAATACTTAAATCATATAGAAAAACATAATATACACAAATTCTTACCATGTTGTTTTAATGAAAAATACCATAAAAGCTCAACATATTTCTCCACTCCACCCATTGCTCAAATCCAATGAATAAACAGTATAACTCATGCAATAAGTACTTAGACAATTCTGACAAAGAATCAGAAGCGTGTCGTATGATCATTCTGACAACTCGTCAGATTTCCGACAAGACATCAAAACGCGCGCGCGTGGCACCGCGGCGGCCTGTCCCTACGTACGTACGTACGCCAATTTGCAATAACATCTGTTATATAAATTCTTGAGCATTATATCATTCGTTATCCTTTTTGTTTCTTTTTTATATTTGCCGATTTTACATTTACGGCAGTTGCTCCTTTGAAGTTTCATTGGAAAGCAGCTGTTTGTTTCTGAATATATTTATACATTTTTATTTTGCTACAATATATTTTGGGTTTGCCTTTTATGTAATATTGGTTTTATAGCAGATGTGTAATGCTTGTTGGTGAATTGTTTTATTTACGCGTCTGTGTTAGAAAGTGGGTTAAGTTTTTCGAGTAGCCCATGGCAGTAAGAATAATATTCTTATAGCCTTTGGCAGGTCCTCCGAAACACTCATTTATTTACATCTAAATTGTCATCATATGTGTCATGTTAATGTTTTTTTTATATTCAAGTCGATTGAAATTAAGAAAAGAACATACACTTAAAAACAAAACAACACTGTTTTCCTGTAACTTAATCGTCGTCACAATAAAGAAAAAAAGTATAATTTATTTATTCGAAACTACTTACTACTTAACAAAATTTGTGTTAAAAATACATTAGTCAACTCCAATTAGCTCCAAATGTACGATAACCCCTTATTTCGTATTAATAAACAAAAAAACTGGACGTATAAATCAATCCACCCCCACACGTTGTCTATGGTCGATAAAAAACCCTTCAATCCGACATATTGAACGAAAAAGTTTATAATTTTTTGTTTTTTTTTGTTTTTCATCGTACCGTTGTTTCGTGGTTGGTTTAATTTAATGGTGAGATTTAAACAACTACAACTTAGAAATAATTACAATTAAGTGTTATTCTTAGTTTCATTGGAGTCATTTAAACATAACATATCATAACTTCACCTTTTTTCTAACTTTTCTACCTTATGTCTCGACTCGCCGTTATGTTCCGTCCCAGATGGAATAGGTGGCGAACCTATAGCCGTATACCGGGCACAAAGTTGTCAGACATCGATATTTATAACTTCCGAAAATAATTTCATAAAGTTATTGGTGTGAACCAAGATTTGAACCCGCGACTTCTTGAAGCAGAAGCAGGGTGCTCGACTACTGGACCACCGAGACTAATAAATAACATAATGCAGTAACTAAAATATTAATATGTAGTAGACTTAGGGAATATTAAGTATACAAAGATGAATAATTTCTGACCATCATACATAGAATATGTATTGTGGAATGGGTTCTCTGATGGACGAGAGGGTTGGTGGTTGGTTGTACGGCTCATTAAAAATACATTTGTGTTTGACATCTTCAGGACTCAAACTGTATAAGTGGAGCTCATTAGCTGTATCTACTAATGTTGTTCTGGTTTCATTTGCTGATCTATTCAGCTGTGCTTTGCAATTTACCCCTAACAATGTTGTTTTTTTTTTATAAAAGCGCAATAGGAACGTGATGGATTCAGCCAACTGCCATATTACGATAGTCGTCTCTTTACATTGAAGCGTCGGTCAGTGCTAAATAGGAAAAATTCTAAAAAAGAAGACACAGTCTACAAAATAATAAAAATCTTTATCACCTTTTCCGTCATTTTATTACAGTGATATATCTAAAAAAAATAAACAAAAATTTTAATTTTCTTATCATCTTTCATAATATCTGTAACATTTTCAAAAGATATTCAAAAACTATTCATTTTCTGGCTTTAATTTATCCATCATTCAATATTGGTATATCTTTTTACTTTCCAAACTTTTCAATTAAATTAAGTCGTCCTTTTAATTAAGGTGGATTTACAAAAATCTACACTGAATTTAGTTTTTATTTGCTTGAATAACTTCACTTCGAAAATCTCATGCAGTTATTAATTAATATTATTCTTCTTACTTTACAAATGAAAATTAAATACTTGTCTTAATTTAATTAAATTTCATTTAATTGATTAAACGAATTCTTAATTCTTATATTAGTACTTACTTTCTTTCTTACTTACTTTACTTTCTTATATTCTTTCGTAATTGTAGATCTTAAACTTATTTGATAAAAAAATGCTATAAGTTTGCAAAGAAATCTAATTTATTGTTAGAGTGACAGCCACTTTTGACTTTAGAACTTATTTAGAAGGGCGGTGAATTCGGTGAAAATATTGAACCTAGAATTTACAAACTAATTTTATTTTAAAACTAAATCTGACAGCGACATATTGTGTATGGAGTTTAATAAAAACAAATTAAATTTCTTGAATAAAAGTACCTAAGTTAAATAATATATGGAGATTGCACATGAGCTATTTGCTAATTAAAATCGTATCAAAATCAGTCTGTGCCTTGACAGTTCTGTGGTAGGCTGGGAACCGACAGAAAGGTAGACAAAAGTTATAATAAAATATTTTCGTGCATTACAGATGTATTTCTAAGAAACATATATAATTCTATTGTTACATACGTACAGGTATATTTATATATTTGTATATATATAATTTTATTTAAATTAATGTTATTTTACGGCAAATGTTGGGTATCTAAGACATAATCTGGTAATTAAAAATATCCTTACAACAGGCATAGGTATCCCACATAATAAAATGATATGATTTATATTTGTTTTCCATCCCTGTTTAAAAAATTACGATTTCTGCTCGGGACAACATAGCGGGTATGGATTTGACAAGTTCCCGTAAACGAAATATCCAGGCTCGGACGGGTCCGTTTGACATCTGAAATAATATAAATTGTCTTTAAACATTTTGTTTGGGATATGGGGGCAAACGAGCAGGCGTGTCACTTGATGATAAACATCTAAAGCCGCCCATAGACACGTGCAGTAGAGACAGTATTAATGTTGCGTTGTCGGCTTTTAGTTGGGATAGGTAAGGGCTCAGAAGTGGTATGGGCAGGGAAGAGGGGAAGGGATTGAGTCTTCAGATATATTTCTCACCAAACGAAACGCGGCGTGAGCCACTTTACGCCAATATTCTGAAAAGTCGTAGTATTTCACCGGTCGTGCCGGTCCATTCATGCAGCGAGCTGACTGATTGTAAAGGGAATGGAAATATTAAAAATTATTATTTTATTTTGTCGTTGAATTGCAACAGATAGAAAAAATGTGCTTATTTTATTGATAGAGCAGACCTTCATAGTAGCAACCACAACCTAACAGAAGACTTCATTACATCCTACTAATATAATAGATGCGAAAGTTTATGATCAACCACCCGGTTGGACGGATGGATGGACAGATTTCAGTTACTCCTCTAGATAGAAACTACTGCCCAGATTTTTATGAAACCTAACAGTAGGTAGATTTTGGTTATATATCAGAATAACACGGGCGATAAATTATCAAGGGTTTGTGTAATATATACACCCATAACTTCACGCCAAATTCCTTGCGGGGTAGGCAGAGAGAGCGGAGCGCCATAAGGCACGATCCTTACACACCTCACTCGCTTCGTTGACTTTCATAACTCGTTTCAAGCCCGCGCGTCGATTTTTGAGGCACCTAACATCACCTTCCTCCAGAACACGGTTTGTGTAATATTGTCATAATGTAATGATAATAATCAAATAAGTCGAAAAGTACTACACTATACTGTCTAAATTATTGACTTTTTTACGAACATCGTGGGATTGTTTGTGTTACTCAGTAGTAAATGTAAGTGTGCTGATATAAGTACGACTACTTTTTAATAACAAAGTTAACCAAAGGCAAGGCATAAGCTAGTTAAAATACCTAGTGAGCCACTTTACTTTAGGTTAAATTAACCTTGCTTTGCTAAATTCTTAATAGTTATATATTCCCGACTAATATTGCTTTTATGTAAGTATAACAAATAAAACCTCGCAATCGAGACTAAATCGTAGTTGAAAACCAGTCAAATAATATTTTGAAATGTACACAAACGAAACATCGGTTGTTTTATCTCCTATAGGGTAAACGGTCCAGTTGCTGGCACAGTACCAATACTGTAACTGACAATAAAAATTACATTGTTGAAGTGAATCCAATTTATTTTAATGAGTATATTTAATTTAAATACCGCACTCATTGGCATACAGCCAACCATTGTAGATAGTTTTGAGTGTTTTGAATCGGAGTGATGTTTAATTTACAGTATGTGCAAAGGATTATGTGTACTTATGTACCGCCGGCATGAGCTCATTGCAGAATAAACGAAATTAATTCAAATTTATTTTTAATTTGGTAAATATGCAACGTGTTTTTGCAAATTACATAACGAGGTATAATTACAAATGGTATGATAAACTAGGAATAATTAGGGTAATGTTACCCGTATCTGATAATACCGAGATTGCTTAAATAGATAAATTAATTTTAGTGATTACCCATGAATAGATAAATAGACAAAAATAGACAGCTTAAACTACAATATTTATATAAGAAGATACACCGCCTGAATCTGCTAATATAAACATTGTAGTTGATGAGATGCTTGCCATACATCAGTGGCATATTTCTTCAATCATCGATAGCACTTACATCACAATATCTTAAAAAAACTAAAATTACAGACACAAATTTAAATGTAAAATTATATGGTAAAATATTGTGTTCCGACAAACAGCTACTTTACCCTATTGTATAATTGACAAATACTCCCCGAGAAGTATGTAAGAGTTAAGATAAATCTCATCCCTTTTGATAAAACGCGCCACCAACAAAGGGTTGTTCTAACAAGGGACATGGAATTCTCGAGACAAAGTTTTTTTCACTAATTTGTCAAGTTTTTTAGACCAACGTGTTACTTGCGTCCTGTTTGTATAAGAATGTTTCCTTTTTGCTTGATTGCTTTTTTTACTCAAAAAATAAGAAACATTTGTGTGTTCTTGACTGTATATTATATTTATGGTCTAAGTTTTATTCGAGTGATATAAAAGTATTTATTTATTTAATTAATAATGTCAAGTTGAATACTTCTTTATTGAAGATATTTCCATTTCCATACTTGATTTCTAATAAATTTTGTACTGATATTATAAATGCGAAAATATTTTTTTTCGGGAAGATATCACAAGATGTGTGCTACTCAATTACAGATGTCAGATAAAAATTGGCTGAAAAGTTTTATGAATCGGATAAAACTGAATTTTAATTCCAATAATATGTTTCCCCGAATTTATACTTCAACAATGTATTTCAATAAAACTTTTGTCTGAACATTATTAGTAATTGGCCTTAACCGTAAAACGTACGATAACACCGGCGATGCGTTCATTTGAAACAATAGTTCTATTTGTATTGTTTATAAATCATTTTGATTGGAGTATATGAAAATAAAGCGGATAAAAACTATAAATTACTGGCTGACCCGGCAAATGTTGTATTGCCGAAAAATAAAATTTAAAAAATAGGGGTTGATCGTAGGGCGTTGAAAATTTAGGGTTGTATGAATCTTTGTATCCCGTTTTATAAAAAAAAATAAGAAACAGAAATATATCGAAAAATTAAAAAAAAAATTAGGGGTGGACTAATTTTAACGTTAACATTTAGGGGGATGAAAAATAGATGTTGGCCGATTCTCAGACCTACTCAATAATCTCACATGCACATACGGAGGAGTATGGGAACGAAAATTGTGATACGAGAATTTTATATATAAGATATTCAAAGATATAAATGTGTAATATATAACTCATTATATCTATATAGACAAGTAAATAAAAATTGTTAAATTCATTGTGAGAATGGACGGACAGATCTTTGAGTTACAGGCGCAAGATTCCATCAATTAGCTGATTATTTTTTCTTTATAGTTACAAAATTATAGGCACCCGTTCGTCTTGAACCTTGCTGTAACAGTTTTGTAATTTAATATAATGTTTTTAATATACTCGTACCCATGTTATCATAAATTGATCGAAACTTCACCATTAATTTTTATTTTGAGGATTTTTTTTTCTTTGTGCAGTGGTATTTATTGGAGAAACAGGACGGACAGATCTCCGGAGGGATTGAATTTGGAAGGTATTATTACGGTTTGAACTAGTAAATTCTATTTAATAAATTTATCCAATACTATTCAAATTTACAAATTTGTCATAATAAATTGAAAAAAGAAATGTTGTAAGGTTCCAATGATGGCAAATATGCTCTATAGACAACACTAGGGAGATCATTTCCGCAGTATCGACGGCTTAAAAATTATTTTGAGGACATCCATTATCCAACAACTAAATAGTCACAGGGTTCTATACAAAAGATTTTCCTATTCGAATCTGGGACTTATGCGCAGAAAGAAAGCATCACTAAAGTACTACTTGTACCAGTTTTATTTGGCTGTGGTATTTTTGTGGTTTGAGCTAACTACCTGGAATACATCTCTTTGTACTTCATGTAAACTATAAGCAAAAGCTATTATGTATCTACTTTAATTTTGCCTGTAACAAGTAAAGTAAATTATGACTTACATTATTTTATCCAGGTAAGGTTCGAATAATGATATATCTGATTGTAAATTAGATTCTTTTTCTACAGATCTTTTACTTCTATTGGTGATTCCATCAGTCTTTAGCACTTTTCCTACTTTTTCTAGGCTTAACTTTTTTCTCAATGAGAATGGTCTGAGTGGCTTTTTGTCAGCGTTGGCTCTAACTTCACTTAAAATCTGAGCAGATAGTGGATCTGTTTGCCAATCATACTCGTATTTAGTCTTAGGTCTTATTTCTGCAGTATAGAGTTTTTTCGCAGATTCCTTTTTTTTCTCCGATTTCTTAACATTTCTCATATTTGATGTTTGTACTTTTTCTAAAGAGGGGTTTTGTGAGGATATTTTTTCCTTTTTATCGTTTTCGTGTCTATTGTTTATTTTATATTCTAATTTATTAAAATCGGGAGTATTTTGTGGATATGTAACATTATATTGAGGTATATATAAGACAGGATATGGCAAAAAATATGATTGTTGGATATTATTTTTGTGATTGATAGTTTCCTTTTGAGGTTTTTGTGAAGATGATCCTGTATCCGTATAATCATATGTATATTTGCGTGTTCCCGATTGTTGAAAAGAAGAAAATAATGTTTCGAATGCGGATAAAGGATAATGAGGCGGTTTGGTAAAATATTTATTAATTTCTGTTGGGATGTATTTAGAATTAATATTTACTAAAGGTTTAGTGATGGTTATTTTTGGATCTTTTAGAGTAGACACTTCCTTATTAATAGTGTCTAAAGTGTGCATATCAGCCGATGCAACATCATGTATTCTATCACGTGGTGTTTCTGTTACAGAATCATACCAATAAGATATCTTTTTCATTTTATCTATAGTTGGTATACTGTCTTTTAATTTTGAAGAAAAGCTACTTTTTAAATTAATACCGTCATTAGATACTATTTTATTATGACTAGTTGTATCAATTTCTTTATATATCTCTTCAGCTAGATTATACATTTCTACTATGGCATCTAAGTCACTTTTCTTTATGGTGTGGAGTATTGCTACAATACTTTTCACTTCTTTTTCATTTAAATATCTGTCATTATCTTCTTCTCTTATTTCTTTA
Organism: Euproctis similis; assembly: GCA_905147225.2. Taxonomy (NCBI): domain Eukaryota; kingdom Metazoa; phylum Arthropoda; class Insecta; order Lepidoptera; family Erebidae; genus Euproctis; species Euproctis similis. The sequence continues at coordinate 24,692,044 of LR990106.1, forward strand.
AGTATATCTTGAAAACCAAAGTCACCAGAATGAATAGTACTGATATAGTTGCTTCTTTCGATTTTCGGTGCTTCTTTAGCTAAATCTATGTCCTTGTTAATAAAATCTCCTTTAGATTCACGCGTTTGTAGGTCGTTATTTGATATATTAATTTGTCTTAATGGAACATATTCAGTTTCTGTCAGATTCTTTTTTCTAAGTTTACAGTGATAGTTTCCACAGAATGTGCTTGAAGGCCAAGTTGTATTTACTTCGTGAAATTTACCTGTGTCTGGATCTCGACAGAGAAATGCTGAAACAAACAATTAATCAATTTATTTCCGTTACATACATTCTTACGTTCACGTGTTTAATATTTGAGGACCTATATTGCATTATTAGTCGATTGATTCTTTTTTCTTATTTTTTTATGGGATAGGAGGGCAAACGAGCAGGCGTGTCACCTGATGGTAAGCAACCAACGCCACACATGGACACCAGCAACACATATAGTGTTACTGTTGCGTTGCCGACCTTTAAGGGATAGGGGATAGGAAAGGACGGGGAAGGGGGGTGGGCCTCCGGGTACCTCTCTCAACGAACGAAACACGGCATGAGCCACTTTACGTCGGTCTTCTGAGAGGTCGTGGTATTTCACCGGTCGGGCCGGCCCATTCATGCAGCGAGCTGCTTGGCTGTACCACTGTATTGTGTGTGATTGTAAGCTCAAGATTCAATTAAGGTACATAATACATTTACATCATTACCAACCCTCAGCTGATTTACATTTTTAGACGTATATCTATCATATAGTATGCCCCAACTCACGATCCTGATGATGTGATTGTTTTTTGTGTATATAAAACACAAAATCAAAACAATACGAAGTTTATTATTAGTTTTATAACCAAATCATTTCTTAACAAATCATCATTCATTGATGATCTAATTAACGATTTACATTTCAAAACAATGGCAACACAAATGAATTGAACGAACCTTCACAAACTTAGATGTTGTTGATGGCTCTTTTAATATACTAGATAAAAATATTATCTTTGTGGCACAAGTTATGTAATTTGTATATGCCGATCTTTTGTCTGTTGCATACATACATAAGTTCACGCTATGTCATTTGCAGGGTAGGCAGAGGGAGCAAAGTGTCATGAAATAAGACTTTTACACACTTCACTCTCTTACTTCATCCATCATTTGTTGATGTCTGAACTAACCGAACATTTCCTTCCTTTCTTTAATACCTTTACGCGTATTCAATCCAACTTCCTTCCAAATTTGTGCATTGCATAATTGAAAGTCTCACAGTCTATCTAGCGTGTAGACTTCTGTCTTGAAGGTCCCGTATGTAAAATTACAGCTTTTCGGATATTGATAGCTATGCTTAATACTTTTAATCAGGCACACATAACTTCTGGAAATAATCCACTAATTCTAAATGCGTAACCGGGCTCAAACTCGCATCTTTCAATGAGATGCCAGTGTTTTATACTGGTACATCATTGATATGAAAATATTGGAACATGAAAATTTTTTTTAAACAGACCATTTATTTAGTCGTGGTAACTAAGTCATGGTCTCCCGATTCACTTTAGTCTCGTACACTATTTTAGTCAGTAGGCTTTAATTCATTATTCATTATCAACGTGAACAAACCATCTTACCATCATACTTCTCACTACCTTGCTCACCACACCATCCTTTAACTTGTGTTTATTCCTTAACGCGCTATTTTTCATTCGATCCGTATGGGTATGTACTCGTATGTAGTCAACATACTTCTCAGAGAACGCATTTCCACTGCATTCAAGTTACTTTCATGTTTCGCAAATGTCAGCGTTGGTACCAACCCGTTGGTGAATTGTCAAGCGTTGGTCAAATTGTTAAGGTTTCCTGGCAGAAATTGTTTACAGCAATACGGCCGCCCATTATATTATCATAGTTATTAGGTTTTTATTCTATGTATCTATTATTTTTTGTATACAATGATGTATATAAAAATAAAATAAATAAATACACTGCATGCAAAAACTCTATTAGCGGCAGTCACTCTCCTTTGAATGTCTTTCTCACATTTTTTTGTCACTGGTAAAACAACTCTTTCACTACATTAATAATATTTTAGTATAAATTGGTAATAGTAGAAGCCAACTAACGCCAAAAAATATTGTATAGCAACATAACTTAACCCCAAATCCCTACAGGCAAGGTATTTGTATTGTAAATAATATCAGTATACCAATTACTATAAACTAAAAAAATACAGATAAAAATGTTCATCTTATACTAGTATAATTCTCATATCATTCCTCGTATCATTCTTCATTACCTCCCAAAACTAGTTGGTGTTACAGAAATGACAAGAGAAAACATTGTAAGAATGACATGTCTCAGGAAAATCAAAGATTTAGCTGAAATCCGCAACAAATCTAATCAAAGGAAAATAGCGAATGGGTAAATCCTTGCAAAAGATCATTTTGCTTGTCTATTTTAGTTTCATGTGATCAGAAACTTATTATGTGTATGAAACATTTATAGATATTTTTTGCTATAAATACACGGTTCGAAATCTTGGTGGATTTGTACAAGATGATTGGATGAAAGAAATAGAAGAAATAAAATAGTCCTCTTAAAATTAGTTACACAAATGTTCTATACATTATACCGTTTCTAAGATGTTGTTGGCACTTAAAGAAATAACATGAAATATGTACTAGCTTAAATACTTTTTACAAAAATCTTTTGTGAGCGTATAATGGTAGCCATTATAAAATAAATCATTTTAGATAACTAAAAGAGTTAATGATTTAGATGTTGCAAAATTTGTTTTTTTTTTTTTATAATATCTTGGAAACAATACACACAGCGCCCACTAGTTCCAAGCTAAGCAACTAAATGCAAGTTATGGATACTAGATAACGGATATTAATACATATATGCTTTTCTTTTGTAAATATATACTTATAATACATAGAAAAACACCCAGACGCCACACAAATATTCATGTTTGTTACAAATATTTGTGCTCGGGTGGGAATCAAACCCCCTACCTCATTGCTGCAGCCGGTAGTTTTACCAATGCGCCACGAGACCCGCCCATTTTCAATAGAAGTAAGGTACAAAGAAATATTAATTTCTCTCTAATATATTAAGGCATCAGAGGCATCAGCTTGTTAAGCATCGTCGGCAAACTTTATGCAAGGATATTGGTCAAAAGGGTGATGAATGAAACTGATCAGAAAATATGGGATGTGCAAGCAGAATTTAGGAAAGGAAGGGGTTGTATGGATCAAGTTTTCATCATCGTTGATCAAATTTTTGGCTAAAAGCCAAAAGGTTTACTGTGTTTTCGTAGATTTGGACAAGGCTTATGACAGAGTGGTGAGGAATGAATTATGGTTGACACTATCCTTATATGGGGTGAGCAGTGGCTTAATAAGAGCGATGAAATCACTTTACAGCGATTCCAGAGCTTGTGTCAGGATAGGAGGAGCATATACGGACTGGTTTAACATCGAAAAGGGTGTTAGACAGGGATGTGTAGCTTCGCCAGGACTGTTTAACCTATATATTGATAATTGTTTAAAAGATTTGAAAGAGAGTGTGTATGGATTAAAAATGAACGATTTAATCATCAAATGCCTTCTTTACGCTGATGATCAGATCCTCCTGGCGTCATCTGAGGAAGAATTGCAGTTGATGATTAATATATTACATGGGTCTTTGAGAGAGAAAGGAATGAAAGTGAATGTATGTAAGACTAAAGCAATGGTTTTTGAAAGAGATGAAAATATGTCTAAATGCGAGATTGGTTGATTGATGGAGAAAAAGTGGAACAGGTGAAAGAGTTCATGTATTTAGGGACAAAGTTTACGAGAGATGGAAAGTATGAATGCGATATTGAAAGACGGGTTTTGGCTGGAAATCAATCAAGGCCCTTAACAACTTTATGAATAGCCAGAAAGTCTCCAAAAAGGCACGACTGGCTGGTACACAGAGGAGTTTTGGTTCCCATGCTTATGTATGGGAGTGAATGTTGGGTATGGCAGGAGAAGCACAGAAGTAAGATTAATGCTGTAGAAATAAGGAGTCTGAGGAGTATAGCTGGAGTAAACTTGGTGGATAAAATGAGAAATAGTGTAATTCGAGAACGTTGTGGTGTGAAAGAAGATGTAGTGACAAGGATAGAGAAAGGAATGCTTAGAAGGTTCGGACATGTAGAAAGGATGGACGAAAGTAGACTGACTAAACGAATTTATAAGACAAGTGTGAAAGGGCGAACCGGAAAAGGACGACCTAGACGGACCTACCACCAACAAATCCACGATGTGTTGGTGAGAGGCCAGGTCAGGAGTGGCCACAACCGACGAGCATGTATGAACGCATAATGAGAGTGGAGGAAGCAAGAAACGTATGTCAGGATCGTAGCATGTGGAAAGAATTAGTCTCTGCCTACCCCCATGGGAAAAAGGCGTGCTTGTATGTATGTAATATATTAACAGAAAGTTTCACATTAACTAAATTAAACAAAGAGTTTTGATACAGGCAACTCATTCAATTTAGAGTGACCGTACAAATTGGCATATCATACTTCCTTCCCTATTATCATTTTTTCATTTTTTTGAGCTTTATCTAAATATTAAGACCAATAAAATTAATTCATAATACTTATGAAAATAAAGAGATAAAATTATTATATTCTTTTACATTTTATGTAACTTTACGCCTTTTACTTATTGGTTAGCAGTGAAGATAACAAATTTAACATCAGGGTGAACAAAAAATGTCATGCATTGGATATCAATCTCGCATCGCATCCTCGTAAGTCAAAATGTAAAGTAATAAGAACATTATGTAGTTACCTTTTCCAGTGATATTTCCGTTTGTGTAACACATAAATATCATTAATATAGTACACACAACATACATTATGTTTGAACATTCACACATACACTGACACATAGACGGAGGTAGATGGTGGCAGACAGTGGTGGATAGTGGCAGACAGTGGCGGACAGTGACGGTACATGAACAGCGGCCGGACGCGTTATGCGATATGTCACTACCAATCCGCTGTTATGATTTGGAGACGTCCGTCGTGACGAATGGTTCTCAAAGTGGTATATATAGTCTAATTATTAATAATTAATACAATATTTCTTTTGTTAAATGACTCACGAATAATACTCGTGATAATTAAATAACTATTTTAGAGTTTTGAAGTGAAACTTCTTACGGGACTTCAAAGCATTTAACGTTTAACGCTCCTTTGTAGATGCCGTAGTTTAATCTGAATAACTCACGGAATTCCTATTGTTCACTTCTTGCAAGTATGAAACAGTGCTTTGTGATGACATGTGTAGTAATCAAGAGATAAATATTCTTGCTATGCAGCGTCAAAGTGACACATTTAAGGTTACAAAGTTTATTACTACAATTACAATCTTTATGCAAAAATCCTAACAAATATGCCAATAAAGAAATTAAATAAAGATGATAATATCAGACATGGTTTTTCACTGGTTACGAGTAATATTAAAAAGGAAAATAAACACATAGCCCTAAAAAGTATATAAATTACGATGTCTCTATACCAAATTTAATAGATTTAATAGTGCCGATAAAAAATGAATGTGGTTATAAATAACGACGTTAAACTTAATAATATTGTGATAAAAATGTGAGGACGTACATTAAAGCAAACTAAAATGACAGATTATAACGTTTTATCTGTGTGAAAGTTTATACATAATATTTTGCCACAGCCTAAGATCCTGGAACGATTTTAAAGAAGTAATCGCGAGATATTTGTCGTCTTTATTCCTGATAAGCTTCCATTGTTCACGTGGATAGTGGGAAAGTTATTTCTTTTTTCAGATTTTATTTAGTTTTTACTTTAAAGCGGTAACTGTTTATAGATTTTATAGAAAATAATATTAAAAATCCAAGTTTGAGGCACAACAATTTGAATGACAGTCTGGTTGTGAAAGGTGACTGCTGACCTTCTTCAACTCGTGTCTTTTTTTTAGCATCGTATCTTTTTAACTTGCCGTATGTATGTGTGTGGATAAGTTTGGTATCACAGTCAAGGGATTCCTATAGAGACTACAGTCTCAAAGCCGCCATAACAGAGAGGCCTTTATAATGGAGATTGAGTCCTTTATAATGGAGATCGAGTCCAGTTCTTTATTAATTAATAATATGTACAAATAAATAATAAGTTATCTATTTATTTATCTATCAATGCACTGTTTGATTTATAAGTCAGTATTAATTTTTTTAGTCCACAATAGACGATAAAGTTTGAGAAACGCTCCCCTCTATACAATATTTAGCGAACGTGCCACATTAATGTAGTAAGACCTTTATTGTACCTACTTAGCACAATAAGGTAAATGTAACATACAATTGAATTTATTCTATTACGTGATTATATCTAGAGGAGATAACGTGATCACGTATACATTCATACATAAACTCACGCCTGTATCCCATACAGGTAGGCAGAGTTTCTGGCTTTTCACAAGCTAATATCCAGACATACTTCTTTCGTTTCATCTACAATCATATATAATCAACTTTATGAATAGCCCGAAAGTTTCCAAAAAGGCACGACTGGCTGTACATAGAGGGGTTTTGGGTCCCCCGCTTATGTATGGTGGTGAATGTTGGGTATGGCAGGAGAAGCACAGAAGTAAGATTAATGCTGTGGAAATGAGGAGTCTGGGAAGTATAGCTGGAGTAAGTTTGATGGATAAAATTAAGAATATTGCAATTCGAGAATGTTGTGGTGTGAAAGAAGATATAGTGACAAGGATAGAGAAAGGAATTCTTAGATGGTTCGGACATGTAGAAAGAATAGACGAAAGAAGATGACTAAACAAATATAAAAAGGCGAACCGGTAAAGGTCGACCTAGACGGATCTACCACCAATCAATGATCTGTTGGTGAGAGACCAGGTTAAGAATGGCCACAACCGACGGGCATATAATAATATGAAAGCGATAATGACAGTGGAGGAAGCAAGATATATATATCAGGATCGTAGCAAATGGAAAAAAATATGTTTACCGTTATGTTTACATCCTAAATGGAATAGGTGGCGAACCTATTGCCATACTGGGCACAAAGTTTTTTTTTACTATAACATCACCAATAATTCAATATTGTTTTGATATAAATTTTTCGTGCTCCTGGCAACACAGTCCGATAAGATTCTGTCAATTAAAATTGAACAGAAAATGTATTTCGAGACTTTTCTCCAATTTTACGTGACCGTATCGGTCTGCTTTTATCGGCTTTGTATATCTTAGCAACTCTACGCCCGTAAATATTCCTAAATACCTATATAATTTGTCTCATTTTAATTTAAAACAACATATTTTAAATCATGTTTAAAAAATAAAAACAACGGACATAATTCAAAATAACACGGCGCTGAGCATTTAACAATGTTAATTTGGTTCGGGGCTCAATTTATTTTTTACACGCGTTATACACCCCGGCGGGACCTCATGCTGGCACTGGTAAGGACATGAATTAGGGTTCCGTATTTGGAATACATAAATGAACTTTTGACATATATAGAATAAAAAAACAAAGTCATTCGACTATTTTAAAAGTATATTTAAACGTAGAAAAGTGAAATTGTTTCATATTCTTGGTAATTTGTCTAAAATTTATGCACTTACACAAATGTCAAACTAAATAATAAAATTTCAAAAAAATATATAGATAAATAGATTTTTAATTTTATATATTATATAAAATAAAAATGCATTTATCTATTTATTTTTGAAATAACTATATTTTTTAGGTTGCATAGCAGTGAGTATAACTTGTGTTAAGGACAGAAACAAATATAATAAAAAAATAAAATTTTCCTGGTATACGAAATGATCTCAGTGACTTTAATTCAGCAATTGATGCTACTACCAACGTACTGCGTTTTTTTTTAAGATTAATAAACGAACTTACGTACGGAATCCAAAATCCATAGCCGGTTCAGTGATAACCATAATCGAGTTGTTTTGATGTCCCGAGCGGGGATATAATGTTCTTTACACTTAATACGTGTTGAGGGTTCAAACAGGTCACCCTTTTACTAAACTTTATTTGAATATCTACTTTAGTAACTAGAATATAAAGTTGCTTTTAAAAAGATGAAAGTGGTAGTTACGATTTCAATTTTACAATAATTCAAAGAGACTATTGGATGGATCCATTTCGCATAGAACCTTTGAATGGAACCGATACGTTTCAGAATTAAAATTAAAATAAGCTTTTAAATTTTAATGCGCCTTCACGACTTTAAGTCCAAGAAGCGTGACATCAATAGTATTTGAATCAGATGTTAGCGTGCTAAGTCACAAAATGCTTGAGATGAAATATGAGACTCCTTAGTATAGATAGAGGTACAAACAGTATAGTTATATATAGTAACTGTCCCTAAAACATCGAAAACTGCAATTAATAATATTATGTGTATGTGTATATATGAAACCGATAATCGATATTATTATCTAGTGCCACTATCGCAAATCGTGTGACTTGCATAAATAGTTTTTGCTGACCGTGCAAAAGCCTCACGTACAAAATAACTCTAACAATTTATCTATACTTTATAAATATAAGGCTAGCTAAATAACCAGTATTAATATATAATGGTAACTGTAGTCAGAATGTCTCGGTGGCGCAGTGGTCGAGCGTGGCGGAGGTCCAGGTTCGAATCCTGACACTGGGTCACACCAATGACTTTTTGAAATAGTTTTCGGAAGTTATGTGTGATAAATATCGATGACTGAAAAACGTTGTGCCCGGTATGGCAATAGGTTCGCCACCTATTCCATTTGGGACGTAAACATAACGGCGAGACGAGGCATAACAGCCGCTGCCTACACCTTCGGGTAACAAAGGCGTGAAGTTATGTTATATGTTATGTGTGTAGTCAGAATATTGCTGATATATATATACATATAAAGCTAATATTGAACTGTATGTTCTTTTGTGGAATCGTTGGAAGGATGATTTAACATGATATTATTTAGATGTATCGCAGATAGCGCATATGCATTATTACAGAATAATATTTAATTGACGGGGCAGCTGGATACTAATTTGGATATTATTTTTTTTGTATTAATTGCATTACAGATTTTTTATAATTACGTAAATGCATAAACAGTGTAATATAAAACAATCCTAGCGCATTATTTTTTGTCAAGTAGGTATCTGCTTTAATGAGTCCTAAATGGCGCTACCTATATTGATGAACATTATTACTTGTCTATTGTCAAAGGCGATAGAAGACTTTTTTATTTACTAGTCGCAAAACATTTAAACATGTACCAACTTACATATACAAAAATATAATTTCACGCTTATTATATACTAGTTGACCCGGCGAACTTTGTTTCGCAGCAAAAGTAATTAATGTGAATTTTGGATCTATTACTTCACTGCATACATACATGAGTTATAAAAAAAACACCCCGTTGATATCCTCTATCTATTAAAATAATCCGCATCAAAATTCGTTGCTTAGTTTCAAAGATCTAAGCGTATAAGGGGACATACAGCGGAAAGCAACTTTAATTTTATACTATGTAATTAAACTGATCATGATGGTAGAAGGAACTGGGCGTCTTAAGCATAACATAAAATATATGTAACCTTTGACACGCTTAAAAATTTCCCCTCTCAAATATCTCGAAAGAGTGTTATATAAAAGTAAAACCTTAGAAGCCGGAAATTTGAGACTTGGTACATTTCATATTTTGCGTAAGAGGAAGCCGAGCTTCCGGCAGGCGGCGCAGAAAGAGAGAGAGACATATGGATTTATAAAATGAAATAGATTTTCAAAACTTCATATTATATTTTTCAATGAATTATTTTTTTAAAAATATGGGGTAATTCTGGTGAAAGATCAAGCAACGAGAGTTTTCATAAAATTAAAGCACCTGGACCTCGTTAATGCGGTGTAACCATAAATAATATATCACACACAGCTAATTTATCCAGATTTTAACAGAAACTGGTATCTGGAGATATTAAGGAGCTGTTAGGAAAATATATCGTAAAGCAAGACTGGGCTGTGTATCAGTATAATGACACTATAATATAGGTAGATATAGGCAAAATGCTGCCTAGCCCAAAAAGAGCCTAGCGCGAAAATATATTATGTACCCTTACAATGAAACAGTTCGCATTCAAGTTAGCGTGACCTTTCAACACAATAATATCCAAGGAGACGTTTCGGTGGAGCACATTGTCTTTGCAAAATATATATATAAAATATAAATCATTCCAATTTTATCTGTTCGTGACTTTTGTTCCACCGTTTCTTTCCAATATTATGATGTCGATACGATCTTACAATAACTTTTTCGATTTAATATAGAGAAGTTATGCTTCACTTAATGTACTTACACTTTATATATAACGACGTTTTTCGTTTATTTAGTTTATAGGATTTAATCTCATAGTGGATACTCTTTTGTAGAACGACTTGCTAAAATTATTATCAATGCCAATATCGCTTTGTCGTTCGCAGAATGAAATGTTTGATCTCGTCCAATATATTGCGCATTTATTTCAATTTCGTCATCAAAACCATACGATGTACAAATGTCAGTGTTTATGACAAATATTTGTACATAGCCCGAGGTCCAAGTGCTAGTTGTTGTTCAATAATATTGTCCGTATATTTAATATGTAGTTTAAAGTCCGAACACTTTCTTGATTATAAGTTTGGTCGTAAAGTAGCTGCAAATACCACTAGTTTTTGTTAGTCTTCTAGATTGTGAACAAGCTTTCAGGGTTTCATGAGCATTTTTCTATTGTCGAGCATAAAACATAAACTTTTGGCTGTTGATTTTAGGTTTGGTTTGCAATACATGCATAGGGCAATGTAGTATGTAAAAAAATAAAAGTCCTTGACGAAAAGGCACCGTGCTGTGCAGACAGATGTAGTCTATATGAGTATGTATAACTTACATGAGTTTTTTTTGTTATTTTTTCTCTTATAAAATATGAACAAAACTGCTTGATATGGCGCGTGTAAAACACAGTGATTTGAGAAGCACGTCTTGAACGGTTTCGTTCGTGATGTGAAAATCAAATGTTGGCATTACACGCGAACACAACATTTGGATGGTGGCTGGTAGGAGTGAGACGGGCTGTGCTCATGCGTGCCTGTCTGCTCCTTATGTATCAGCTGTTTCACTTTATGTGGCGTGTTATCTTCAATCTGCTCGCGAAATATGTTTTGGTAAACATGTACATCATGCATTGAGGATATTATGACAGCCTTTTTAGAAAAGAACCTTCGTGTACATACACTTATTACATAGCCGTGTGTGAACGCAGTGCTATCTTTTGCTTTTTTATTTTAGAGAAAACGGGAAAACGACCCAGCAGGTTACCCGGTGGTTGCAAGCGACTATTGCCGCCCATGCACATCTCCAACACCGAGAGGATTAGGATCTCCGGATACCTCTCTCGATGAAACACGATATGGCCTAGGTTTTAGTTGATTTTCTGAGAAGTCGAGGTATTCACCAGTGGGACCGGCGCATTCATGTAGTGAACTGCGAATCTGAACCGTTTATTTCATTATTTTCCAAATATATGTGTAATAAATAAATAAATTATGTTACAAAACACACAATTATGATTGAACAGTATGTAAGCACTAAGGCTAATGAGAGCAGTTCTAGTAATATGTAACATAGCTAATTTGTGTCGTGGACTGTGTCGACCTACTAACTAACCCGCCGGTATTATTACTATTGAAATATTCAGCGAGCGCGCTACTCACTACAACGCTGATTTAATATACCTAACATACCACCTACCACCTCGCGCTCACAGTATTTTAGGCTTTCATTTACAGTTAGGATACATTTATTCTAGATGATGGCGCTAGATAATATTTATTAAGTATAGCTACATATAAAATAGCGTAACCGCCGATGTTGTACGCACCTGAAATAAATGCAGCATCATCATGCAAAATCTTCAGAGTGACGCTCATGAATGAAGCTGAATATGAAAGCTGAAAGTTTTACTGGAAGAGAAAGAAGGCTTGAAGTTAAGAAGGGCTTGCTCCGTTAGTCCGCGCAAAATGAAAGAAACCTAACACGATATGTTATGGAAGGAGCTTTTATTCCAATGAAATGTAGGTATAGGTATGTGTTAAAAATTTGTTTCTTTTTTTATGGAAAAAGGGGCAAACGAGCGAGCGGGTCACCTGATAGAAAGCGATCATCGCCGCCCATGGACATCTGCAACACCAGGGGCGTCGCATCAGCGTTGCCGGCCTTTAAGATAGGAATACGCTCGTTTCTTGAAGGTTCCAAGGTCGTAGCGGTCCGGGAATACCGTTGCCGGCAGCTGGTTCCATATAGGAGCAGTGCGTGGCAGGAAGTGACGGCTGAATCGCACTGTCGTAGATCGATAACTATTAAGCCGATATGGATGGAAACACTGGCGAGTCGGGCGATTGCGAAAGTCAGCAGGCGGTATAAGTCCGAACAATTCCTCAGAGCACTCCCCGTGGTATAAGCGGTACATGATGCATAGAGATGCAACATCTCTCCCCAACGCCAACGGATCAAGCCAATCGGAAAGAGCTTGGTTGTCGACAAGCCGAACCGCGCGTCGTTGAATTCGGTCAAATGGAGAAAGCTGGTAGTGGGGTGCCCCCGCCCAAAGATGAGAACAGTATTCCACGTGAGGCCGGACCTGCGCTTTATACAGTTGCAAGCGATGACCTGACGTGAAATACCGTCCCGCTCTATTGAGCACACCAAGCTTTTGGAGGCCAATTTGGCCTTGCCCCCCCTCCAGATGACCGCGAAATTGGACGTCGCTCGACAAGTCGACACCAAGAATTCCGATATTGGCTGAGACGGCTAAGGGAGTGCTCTCAAAGCAGGGAGCTACGACAAATGGTGCCTCGTGGCGCATTGGTAAAACTACCGGCTGAAGCAATGAGGTCGAGGGTTCGATTCCCACCCGAGCACAAATATTTGTGACAAACATGAATATTTGTGTGGTGTCTGGGTGTTTTTCTATATATTATAAGTATGTATTTCCAAAAAAAAAGTATTTATATCCGTTATCTAGTATCCATAACACAAGCATTTAATTACTTAGCTTGGAACTAGAGGGCGCTGTGTATATTGTGTCCAAGATATATTTTTAGCGGTAAACACGCAAACCTGTGTCTTCTTAGGGTTGAATTGGACTAAGTTTAGTCGGCCCCAGTCCGAAACCTGACTAAGCAGAGTTTCGATTTCAGACACAAGTTTGTTCCGGTACTCATCGACGTTTTCCCGAGAAATCCGCGGGTGGCCGGTATATAGGGCATCCCCCGTACTGTCATTCGCATAACAATGAAGACTGCTGTACTGCAGCATGTCATTCACATGCAGAAAAAACAGCGTAGGGGATAGCACTCAGCCTTGGGGGACTCCAGCATTCACAGCTTTTAATCGGAGCATGACCCATCGACAACGACCTTAATGCTCCGATCCATGAGAAAACTGGAGACCTAATCGCATAATTTCTCGGGAAGCCCATAACATGGAAGCTTCGAGAGAAGTGCTTTGTGCCAAACCCGATCGAAGGCCTTCGCCACGTCCAAACTAACGGCCAGCGCCTCTCCTTTACTCTCAACCGCTTCCGCCCACCGATGGGTTAAGTAGGCTAAAAGATCACCAGCTGAGCGACCTTCACGGAATCCGTACTGACGGTCGCTAATCAATTGGTGCTGTTCTAGATAGCTAAAAAGCTGGCGGTTGATCAGTGTTTCCATAGTCTTGGAGAATAGGGAGGTGATGGCGATAGGCCTGTAGTGGGACGGATCTGAGCGATCACCTTTTTTAGGGATCGGGTGGACCATAGCTATCTTTCACGATGTTGGTACAGCGCCGAGAGAGTAGGAGTACCGAAAGAGACGCGTTAGAACGCGTGCCAACTCTGGAGCACACATCTTCAACACGATTGCTGGGATTCCGTCAGGCCCACTCGACTTGTGGACGTCTAGGGAGAAAAGTATGCGCCGTACAGTACTTTGCCGGAAACAGATCTCCGGCATGCCGTGGTCACAACGTGGGATGGTTAGTGGAATTTTCCCCTTATCGTCCAGAGTCGAATTAGCCGCAAAAAGAGTACCAAGAAGGTCGGCTTTTTCTTTAGCGTCGTGGGCCAATGACTGGTCCTCCCTTTGCAGAGGTGAAAGAGATGGCTTGCAGAAATTCCCAAGGACAGCCTTGGCGAGAGACCAGAACGCACGAGTTCCCGAGAGAAGGCGAACTAGTTTCTGGCCAATCCCGCCTATGTACTTAGACTTTGCTACGGCTATAACTCTTTTGAAGGACCTGGAGGCGTGGTTGTACCTCTTCTTAAGATTACCGGTATTTAGATCCCGAGACGACCCTGCTTTTGCCCAGGCCTGATAGCAGTCATGGTTAAGGCGTAATGCCGTTTTGCATGAGCGATCAAACCAGGGCTGGGATCTGCCACCGAACCGCACCGGCGTAAATCCGTTTCATATCTCACGTGTATCTAAAGACTTTTTTGTCTTGGCTTTGAATTGTTCATAAGTTTATTTGTAATCTGGGTGTAATTCTAAAACGAATTTATGAGGTCTTTGTTGAATTTTAAAGAATTTAAAGATGTAAAATCATAAAATTCTTTTCTGTTAATTTTTATTTAACATTTTATTTCAGACACGACACTGATTCCACAGTTTAATAAGCTCGCAATTTCCGCGCCACGAATTTTTAAAGTAACGACTTGTTTGATGTTCCGTGTTCAGTTTTACGCGTGTTAAAAATTAAAGGCACCTCATGACTTATGAACATATTTACGTTACGCCACCTCGTACGTATGAAGTTAGAAATCGTTACAAATCACGACTCCTCGTTGTCATAGTAAATAAGATGTTACGAATTGCTCGGACATGTTCATAATTTCATTATTAACTAGAGGACGGCGTTTAATAATTTAATACATTGTTTTGACTTACGGTTCAGCTAGCATTTGCAATGAAAGTGCAAAATCTCGATAAAGAAACCACTTTTTTTGCTGCAATATATATGAATTATATCCTGTTGACATCATCTATCTATTAAAAAAAAACACTTTGAAATCTTTGACTTAGTTTCATACTTACACAAAACTGCAATTTATTGTTTACAATGTGAATGCTATGGGCAAAAAAGTAGTAAACAAAATAGAAGAAATGTATTATACAATACAAGCGTAGTTTTGAAATAAAATTCCTGTGATAGAATTGGGTTGTATTTTGCCATTTTGGCAACAGAGTGCTTGGCGTGACGTACAAAAATGTCGAAACTTAGCATAACATAACCTCAATATAAGTTTTGTGAAGTATTTTAATCGTTTTCTGGATAACTTATGAAGCTGTCATCAAAGATATGTAGCCGTTTAATTGGGAACTGTAATTGGTCTTCGTGCAACAATACCTCGTAAATATTGCCGAAAAGACTAATAAAAATGTCTGGTAGTCGGCCATATTTTTGAGAAAAAAATTAAATTAATATATTATTGCTATATTCCATTTGGGACGTAAACATAACGGCGAGACGAGGCTTAACAGCCGCTGCCTACACCTTCGGGTAACAAAAGGCGTGAAGTTATGTTATGTTATGTTATTATTGCTATATTATTGCTATAGTAAATTATAATGTGATGTACAGTGCGACTAATGTTTTTTTAATAATATTTATTGTTCTATCCACCGAGGCAGTCGTTAACTTGCTAAAACATCTCGGCAAAATGGCGGTAGGTACCATGAAATTGAACTTTATTCTAAAAGCACAATGCAATGAAATTTTACGAAAGTTTTTTTTTATGGGATAGGAGGGCAAACGAGCAGGCCTGTGTCACCTGATGTTAAGTGACCAACGCCGCCCATGGACATCTGCAACACATATAGTATTATAGTTACGTTGCCAACCTTTAAAGGAGTAGGATAGGAAAGGATGGGGAAGGGGGATGGGCCTCCGGGTACCTCTCTCACCGAACGAAACGCGGCATGAGCCACTTTACGTCGATTTCCGGAGAGTTGGTGGTATTTCACCGGTCGAGCCAGCCCATTCATGCAGCGAACTGCTTGGCTCTACCACTCTCAGAAGTTACATTTAGATTGCATTCTTACTTTTATCGCGTTGTGTTAAGCTTAACACATAACATAACTTCACTCTTCTTTTTTACATGAAAGTGTAGGCAGCGGTAGTTAACCTACTCGCTGTTGTTTACGTCCCAAATCGAAATAGGGAATATGTGGACTTCTTGGTTCAGAAGCGGGGTGCTCGACGCATAAAGAGGTCGCCGGTTCGAGTCCTGGCTCACACCAATGACTTTTCGAAATTAATTTCGAAAGTTATTTATCGATGACTGAAAACTCTGTGCCCGGTATCGCAATATGTTCACCACCTATTCCATTTAGGACGTAAACATAATGGCGTGTCGAGGCTTAACAGCCGCTGCATACACGTTCGGATAGAAAAAGGCGTGAAGTTATGTTATATTAAATACAAACAGCTCATGGTGTAACGTTTTATATCCATCATGTCCTTAATAGATTCCTCTACTCTTAATTCCTATGCCGTAGGTTCACTCCTATCACATTTTGGGGTGAGCAAAAACTGCTGCTTGCATTCGGTGTACGGTTATACACCGAATGCAAGCAGCAGTTATCCGAAAACTATATTTATAGCAACAATTCAAAACGAATTTTAATTATCGAAATCTTACAATATAGGTATCTGATGAATATGTGTGCCTATTTATGAAATACATATAGTAAGTTTTCCACCCACCGTTTTCAATTTCTCTTAACCAACGAATATTTATAACCTAAAGTATATTCACTAAATAAAACCAAATTAATATGATTTTACATACATCTTAACACCAAATTCCTTGCGGGGTAGGCAGAGAGAACAGAGCGCCATAAGCGCCTCACTCACACGTCATAAAATATTTCATATACACGCGTCGATTTTTAAGGCATCACCTTCCTCCAGAACATGTTCTATTTGTAAAATTAAAACAACTTTTTAGGATTATATCGCTTTTATTTATTACTTATTTTTATTGTTGTGGAACTTCTAATGTCTCGTGCAAAAGCGTTTAACGCTTTTAATGCCCCCTCGCGGGTATTATAGGTAATATAAAACACTAAAACATAAATCGGCTTATATAAACCAAGGAAGAGAATTTCCATAGCGTGATTAAAAACTGTACATAGACATCTAGTAGCTAGTAGCGGCACTGTTTTTATCGCACCGTGTCTCACTCACACGTCATAAAATATTTCATATACACGCGTCGATTTTTAAGTCATCACCTTCCTCCAGAACATGTTCTATTTGTAACATTAAAACAACTTTTTAGGATTATATCGCGTTTATTTATTACTTATTTTTATTGTTGTGGAACTTCAAATATCTCGTGCAAAAGTGTTTAACGCTTTTAATGCCCCCTCGCGGGTATTATAGGTAATATAAAACACTAAAACATAAATCGGCTTATATAAACCAAGGAAGAGAATTTCCATAGCGTGATTAAAAACTGTACATAGACATCTAGTAGCTAGTAGCGGCACTGTTTTTATCGCACCGTGTCTCAAAAGTACTAACTGCATAAAAATATTGTTTTTAATTTTTAAATTTATATGCTACTTAAAAAAAGAACAAAACCAAAAATTCAAATTAGTAGGAATATACAAACAAGGCATTTTTTAATGCTATATAATAATAATAAATAATAATTAGTTTGACGTCGCTACAACTGAAAAACAAACCTTGGGAACCTTAATAAAAAGTATCCATACAGACACAGGAGTAACACAATTAATTTTCATCCAATTAAGTGTCTTAAATAGATTGTGCTTTTAATATAGATCAATATAGCCATTTACAGCATGTAATTTAAACTAATATTTACGAAGATATTACAGTATTAACATAGCGGTACATAGCAGTTGCGTTTGCGCGCCAAAATGCGTGCCGATAAATAGCACAAATTGAACTTTTTAAGATCCAAATGTTACTAATTTATTTCTTTTGATGCGGAACGAAGTTCGCCGGGTCAACTAGTATATAATATAAAACAATTTAAAAATATGGTAAAAAGTATACTGATAGAGAAATGTTATGATTGTTTAAATGGTTTTTTTAAAGACAAAAGTTTTTTGTAGTTAAATTAGTGCTTAATATATTGACATTAATATTGCTTAATAGATATCTTTATTCACATACAATTTTCTAGTAACTTTACATTTCTTGACATTATTTCATTATTATTATTATTGACATTTCATGTGTTATCATTTGACTATTAATTGTTATTATAGATAACTGAACCTAAATATTCACACGCCTTACTGGCAAATTTTGGAGATACGTTGTTAGAACATACTGTCACCTTATTGTAAATACCCAGGATTGTGAATAATAAATGATTGATTGATTGGTTTTATTACAACTGCTAAATAACAATTTGTACCAAGTAGTGATGATGTACCGGTACCTCTAACAAGCAATCCTTCACTACAATATCAAACAATTTTATCGTTTCAATAACAAGGATCCAATTATACCAATCACACACCGCGGCTCCGCCCGTATCTTGTGAAGAATGCGCTTAATTTTTATTTAATTAATCACCCGCGTCAGTTTGTCATCAATAATAAGTCAAATGATTTATTATTCGATGGTTTAAGTTGTAAACTTAACTTTATTTATTTTTTCTATAATAATGGTGATATTTAAACAATTTGGATTTGTATTTTACATAAAGCGTCTTAGGTAGTATCAAAGCAAAACAATATCCTGGATAATTTTAGTAGTTTTAAATGATTCTTAGACCAAGATGGTCCACTTCTAAATCTTCAGCTTTCACGAGTAAAAATTGTTCTACGATGATGATGATGTACATGATGATATATAGGTTTCAGCTATTGCGGACTTACTCTGTTGACCACAAGCATTAAGCGACAGAATAATTTATCAAGAATATTGGAACAGAGACAGAGCATTGACAGTGCTATTCCTTCATTTTCCATCTTCATATCGTACTTATCACAATGCACACGTGTGTTAACACGCCTGCTCCTGTAACTTCGAACGCAAAACATTTATTAACTAGTTGTATACCGTGACAACTGATGCAGACGTTGATGGTCGATGTGTTGATGGCTTTATTATAAAACTGTCACCATCCCATTCTTTCTAACGAGTGTTTATTCCACGGGGTATACGTACACACAAACGGACAGTTCCATTAGAACTATGCACTTTGACAGATTATACAGAGTTAATATTTTTTTCTAGCCATATTTTTTGTTTATTCTTATTTTATCTCGATATATGTAAGAGTTCCTCTTACAAGGAAGCGTCCGTGGCAGACCCTGCTCTACCTATTCGTAGCATATATTGGGTAGAATGACGTGGAAGGTATATGCAGGGACGTCGGAACGTGTTTGCATAAAACTCGCTACAGGCGCAGTGGAAATAGGTCACAGACTTCATTAAATAAATAAACTAGAACAAAAATTAATTATAACAGGAGTCGACTGAACACAAACTGGGCCACGTTACTCTTTGACTGTTGAACGTACGGAACCACGCTCACTAAAATATCACAAACATCAAGAACCAACTGAAGTAAAATAAACTTTTCAAGTATAATGCATTCCGATATTATTTATTCTATTACGATTGTTAAGTTTATTGTTAAAAAGTATACATTTAAAAGTATCGATTTACAGAAACTATATTCAATCATATTGATCATAAAAAACTCGCGGTTAACAAACGCCCGATACAAAAATAATAAAAATAAAAATCTAACACCCACATTATAGACAAGTTACATATTTCAATTCTAAAAAAAATGTATATCTCATAGGATTAATTCTGACAGCATACGACAGCGAACAATATATTACGGGTTCGATTCCCGTAATGTTTGGGAGTCACTATACATAGATATATATAAATCGTTCGGTGGTATTACAATGCCACTAAATCTCTGTAAGTATGTAAATGGTTCATCTATTTTAATTAGTAACTTGAATTGTTACTGCGTTTGATAAATGGCGCGCGTAGACTGTGTCATATCTAGAGTCGATAACATAATATTCCTAAGATATTAATAGTTGAAATCATGTCTATCTTTGTATCAGCAGAAGTTCATGTATGTGCAGAAGTTTACTGTCAATACACACATGAACAGAAGAATTATATATTTTTCTGTTCATGTGTGTGCTGATAGTGAACTTCTGCTAAACGGCTGGACCGACTTGAGTCGTTTGAGGCGCTGCAGTTGGTGTTTAGGTTATTTATCTGTAGAAATAAACTGCAAGTAAACTGCCGAGATTATTAAGAATATGTTATTGCAAATAAAGAATTATAATAAATAATATATAATAATATTGCAAATATAGGTTATAATATTATCCGTCTTAAAGTTTTTACTTTTATTAATATCTTAATCGCTTGACGGACTTAACAGGCGTTGTCCTGCATGATATACATGCAAGACAACGTCTGTTAGGTCTGTTAGTAATTCTATATATTTTTAACTAGCACACTTGCATTGCTTCATAGCGTCTTATTATACATATTTAACCTAGTTGTGGCGTGGCCTATTTAAAGACAAGTTTATTCACATATATCAAATTTTACTAAAATACCTATATCAAATCGAATCGAGTTATGAAGGAACGTGATGTTAGGAGCCTTAAAAATCGACACGCGTGCATGAAAAGTGTTATGAAAAACAAAGAAGGGGGTTAGGGGTGTAAAAATTGTGCCTTAAGACGCTCTGTTGTCTCTGCCTATCCCATGCATGGCTAAAGGAAAACCATCCAATTTTTAAAGGTTAAAAACGACTTACACAACTGTAATATTTAGTAACTTTCTTTTTTTAGTAAAATTTTAAAGGTATATTCATATATTGTATAGAAATTAATTATACAGATAGACTAATTTGTAAGACACTGATTAAATGTCCCTACAAATATATTACACAACGGTACATAGACATATAGTTAAAATACAATACAATTATTACTGTCGAAATATATTCTTTTTTCATTCATTTATTTGATCACAGTTCTTATCAAATTAAAAAAAAAACGCCATCTCTATTACGTCGCTAACAAATGTATTCTTTTGTTTTCCCTTTAATATTATCTTTTATTCGGATCGCGTCTGTACGAGTCATCAGTCTACTATAGGCACTGGTGGCGCTCGTTACCCCTCTCCATTTAATTGGTAGATTCTTCGTCAGATATCGATTCACTTACAATTCAACTTGTGCATTTATATAGGTTGATTCAATTTATTATAATATTATTTTTATTCAATTTGATGACCTATATTGTTTGTATGTTTCAACTACAAATAATTGGGATGAATTGCGCTTCAGCCAAGGCTGAAGGCTGAAGCTAAACTGCAAAACCGTCAGTGTTCATCGTGATGAACACTCACGGTTTTGCAGTCTACTTTTTAAAGATTAAAATGTCAGTTACTAAAATAATGATTCAAATAAAAGATTAAAAGTCAAAGGAAGTATCTTTTTTTGTTATTTTAAATATTATCATATTTTTGAGTTGTTGTTCTGAAGTTTCTCACATCCACCCTAATATTTAAAGATTTGTTTTTTGTTTTTGTTATTATAGTGATACAGCAAAAAGGTAAAACAGCCTATGTTTGAAATGAATTTTATTCCAAAACTAAATCATTATAATACGTAAATGAATTTTGTAATTAATTTCTATTGTTTGTTCTAGAAAGTTACATATAGAGAGTGATGATATATTGTAGCAATACAGGATGTTATGAAAATTGGAACAGTTTTACCGTCCACTTTGACGCCAGATAGAAAATTATGTATGTAACATGTAGCTCAAAAATATTGTGAAATACAGTAAGTAAAAATATTCTTTGAGGCACCATCTTGTAAGTACTATACTTATATACTCAGTAACAAGTTCTACACAAGACCCTGGGTACTTCTATAAACCAGTTAAGCCAAAACGGTCTCATCAAAGAACCTCACACAATGCCTGTACAATGACGTCGACAGGAAGCTGCCGTCGCTGCTACTTCCGCTTTCCGGTCCCGGACGTCTCCCAAACAATTAAAGTGCAGAAGTTTAAGTTTGATTCTAGTTTGATAAATTGTTTGTGCCACAGTGGTTTTGCTTATCATGGTCTATTTCTCGGCGCAAAATTACAGTTCAATATAATCCTTACAAACTGTATTTATAACATTCACAGTAATAAACGAGTCGCATAGACAACTTAGTGATTTATGAGTCTATGTGTAAAATACATGAATTTGCAAATATGAAAATTATTTATGGTACGAAAAATTCACAGTTGACACTCATTTTTTTTGGATCAAATATTATTTATTATAAGGAAACGATGCATATACTATCGCATAATATAAGTGCGATGGTGTAAAAAAATTTTTTATAAATTTTAGTAAAATGTTGATCTGCTTCTAGCATAAATCAGAAATATTAGTCTATGATCCAATGATCTTATCTAAAGCTGTCCAAGGTTAAATAAAAAAAATAATAAAAATGAAGAAATATAATTCACAAACATATATTTATATGTTATTTAATATTTATCTCGACGGGTCTCGTGGCGCATTGGTAAAACTACCGGCTGCACCACTGAGGTCGTGGGTTCGATTCCCACCCGAGCACAAATATTTGTGACAAACATGAATATTTGTGCGGCGTCTGGGTGTTTCTCTATGTATTATAAGTATGTATTTACAAAAGAAAAGTATATATGTATTAGTATCCGTTATCTAGTCTCCATAGCACAAGCATTTAGTTGCTTAGTTTAGAACTGGAGGGCGCTGTGTGATTTGTGTCCAAGATATTATTATTATTATCTAGTAATATATAATTGGGAGAGGCCTATGTCCAGCAGTGGACTGCAACAGGCTAATGTTGATGATGATGAATATATAATTTGTTAGAAACGTTGACACGTTCGGTAACCTTATGCCAACGCCGTATAAAAATAGCTGACCTACTGTTTACTGCCTGCTAAATGTGAGTACTACGGATTTCATGTAATACCATGTCGGGATAGGTTCTATGTACCAACAATGTGTTCTCCTTAATACAATCTAAGTTTTTTGCATCAAGGCTATTTGTTCAATACCTTCACGCAAACCTAACTTAGAACATCCGACACAATAGGAGACTGATGAAATATGAAATACCACAACCACTCAGAATATGGACGTAAAGTGACTCAGCTTTCGCTCTGTGTGAGAGATATTCCCCATTCCTCTCCCCATTCCACTTCCGAACCATTCCGTGTACCATTTTAAAGACGGGCTACGTTAGTTGCTTGAAAAATGAAACATCAGGGATTGGACTGATATTATAATCGTGGAACAATTGTTCCAATTGCTTATTATAAGGTGATCCGCTTGCTCGTTTGCCCTCCTATTCCATTAAAAAGGTCTGTTGCGGGGTAGGCAGATAAAACTTTTCAACATATACATATATATCGAAGCTAAAACATCCAATTTGTCCGATTAAGTTGTGAATTTTGTCTAGCTTTAGAGACAATTGGTCGTAAGAGAGGTCAAGTCGTGAAGACCTGGGCGCCTGATAATGCATCGTCAAACTTCTAGCTATTGTCTAAATTATAATGAAGTGATCTATAATAATCTACATTATTAAGTATAATATATAAGCAGGTACAAACAATATCGCAACTGTACGCCTCGAGCGCTACATCTCAAATTAAAGCTTGTATTTCTCTCGTAAAACGACCTTCATACCAATCTGCTCATTCGTTTATATGAAAAAATAAAATAGACATACTTCATTGAATCCAAATATACCTAGAATTTCTAGCCTATTGGTTTTCCAGTTAGACTTCTGTTTGGAAAGCTCCGGATGCGAGCTCTTTTGTAGTTTTACACATACACATTTCCTACAGTTATGTGTATATCATGGAAGCAACTTTGCATTTTGTTCATTGTTAAAATGTGAAGACAGAATTAACTTGAGATGTTCTTAAAGAACCTTTGGGTGTTCAAGTCGACTAAAGTTGAAAATAGCTACACACTAGATGGCGCTTCTTGAATTCCGTCTAATATATTATTGTATTCATTATTTAATAAACAATAAATATTATCCACCTCCATCGTTTACAGGGATGAAGCTAAGGTTAGTTAGGGTTCCAGGGGAGGAACAATACATGACGAAAACCGAAAAGTAAAGGTTTTTATGCCAACCTTATAAAAAGTCCAATAGTTTAGTACATCAAATTAGTGCTAATAGTCTCTGGTATACTTAGTAAGTATTATTAGCCAAATGACGATAAACAATCTCATGGAAGCGGAGTAAGAAAACCGTTTAAAGTAGTCGGGCCTGGCTCACGACGAGTTTCGATAATTGGACTTAATGGACTAGGCATCTTGATGAAACTTGGTGCCTAATATTAGTCGAGGCGCTTGACTTTGATGCAACAAGGAGCCTAGTATCAGTCGAGGCGCTTGATTATAAGTCCATTTATCGAAACTCGTCGTGATCCAGGCCCGAATACTTTAAACGGTTTTCTTATTCCGAAGAGTATACCAGAGACTACACATACATAACTTCACGCCAAATCCCTTGCGGGGTAGGCAGAGAGAACGGAGCGCCATAGGTCACGATTCTTAGACACCTCACTCGCTTCGTTGACTTTCATAACTCTTTTCAAGCACGCGTGTCGATTTTTAAGGCTCCTAACATCACCTTCCTCCAGATCACGATCTATTTGGTCATGGAGTGTATGTCTAGGCCGTCCTCGACTCCTACATCCATCCGCTTTTGCATTGTATATCTGCTTGGTCAAGTCTCTCTGTTTGATAAAAGGCTTACAATTGAATGTGATGAAAACGAAAGTTATGGTGTTTGAAACGGAGGAATCCAGAACAGATGCAAGGATAATGGTTGACGATGTAGTGCTGGAACAGGTGAATGAAATTTTATATATTGGATGCGCTTTTAGCAGGGATGGAAGGTACACCACTGATGTAGAAAGAAGAGTAGCGTTAGGAAATGAAGGGCATGCTCCGTTGGTTCGGACATGTAGAAAGGATGGATACCAGAGACATCATCATCAGCCTTTTTTTTTGAGGTCCACTGCTGGACACAGGCCTCCCCCATAGAGCGCCACAACTACCAGTCCACTCAATCATGGGGGGTTTTATGCCATAATCGCCACGCTTGGCAGGCGGGTTGGCGATCGCAGTAGGGTGTATTCTCTTGAGAGAGAATGCTGCTGCCCCTTCTTCTAGCTTTTCCCTTAGTCGCCTTTTACGACACCCACGGGAAGAGATGGGGTGGCGGTATTCTAAGCCGGCGGCACACAGCGATACCAGAGACTATTTACTAATATTTTTGATTAAATGTACTAAACTATTGGACTTTTTACTAAATTATATCAACATACACGTTGACTTACTTATTGTTTGAACTGAAGGCGTTCAAAGTGATCGTAATGTGTTTATTATAAGCTTCTCGAGTGAATAATAATTGGCCTTAAGATATTGATATGATCTATGAGATGAAATGAGACAGGGAATAATGATCAGTCACGTCAAGATTAATGGCAAATCTGAGGTGAGTTGCTCTTTAGCTTAGTTTGGGAAAAGTTGGAGCTTCGTGACGAGAAAGCAGCGATTACAAGCGTGGCAGCGACTTTATATTGGACTATTGGATGTGATATACTGCACAGTAATAATTATTGTCGAATCACATGTGAGATCTGTCTATATTTGAATTAATTCAGTTTAAAAATGACATATCATTACATAGTATAAAACAAAGTCACTTGCAACACACTCAACGTAGAATTCAATTCATAATCGCTACCGCTTCAGTTCATAAATATAAAATAGGCGTGAACAGCGAGTTACTGAAGGCAAGTCACGCTCACATCATAAAACCTTTGTGCGACCGTGTGAGGGGAGCGCGGGGTGCGCGGGGACATGGCCAATTTTACTTGAGACATTACCACAAGAATAGCTTAGAAATCTAAATTGACTATAACACACCAATACTGATATTTATTTATTACTAATATATATATACTAGGTGACCCAGCGAACTTTGCTTCGCATCAAAAGTAATAAATGAGTAAATTTTGGATATCATGAGAATCAATTTGTGCTATTTATCCGCTTTAACTGCTGACCCGCTATGTTAATACTGCAATATATTCGAAAGTATTCGTTGAAATTGCATGCTGTAAAGGGCAATGATCTTCTTCATTACATGCACAATTTATTTGAGACACTTAATTGGATGAAAATTAATGCTGTAATGTTTAAATTCGCTTCGTAAATAAGCCATTTTTACTCGTTAAAAATAAATAAAAAAATGCTCATTGTGGGTTATCCCGAAGAGGTGAAGGTGTTTAATAATGTAGAACATTGTTTTGATCTATCACTTAGGGTTCAGCCAGCGTTTGCAATTAAAGTGCTAAATCTCGTGCTAGTGCTAAATTATCATTTTTTCTTTATAACATCATAATATGAATTACAGTTCAAAGCCACCACGTTGAAACCCTCTAACTATTAAAAAAAAAACGCATCAAAATCCTTTGCGTGGTTTTAAAGATATACCTACGCATATAAGGAGACAGACAGCGGAAAGTGACTTTGTTTTATACTATGTAATGATACATCAGCGACTAATCCGTTATTGTAACAGCGATTAATAGGTAATCTCAGTAATCTAGAGATTACCGAATGTCAATTGATATTTTCGATGATAGTTTAAGTGAGTGAGTAAGTTCTTCAAAAAAAGTTCCAAACAGACTTACTGTTTATTTTATCTTACTCCGATATAATGATATACAATCGAACTTTTTTGAAGGAAAGGGGGAACAAATGATACTCCATATAACCATCTCACCGTAAACTCAAAATGAGCCAATTTTCGTCGATATTCTGCGACAATTCATTCATGAAATCAACTGCGTAGAGCACTACTGAAAATTTAAAGAGCAATAGATTTAGAATGCGAAGTCCCAAAATCAAATATATGAGCGCACAGTACGCTAGCACGCTTGCGTAGCGATGTCAATCAGACGCGTCGATGACAGCTGCTCAATTGGACAAGAGCCAACTATGCAGTAGGTGGTGGTGCTGGTGAGGCACACACACCGCTTCTACCACCTACTGGATATTGATTTGTTCCCCATTTCGTTGTGTTATGATTTCATCATTTTAATTTTAATTGGCACTATACAGTTTACTTTTGGCATCTTTCATAAACTTTTTTCATTAGTTCGAGTGCCAAATAAAAAAAAATGCGTGGAGTCCCGCCGCGCGTTGGAAGTGTAGCTTTGTGTTGTAGAAAGGAAAATGAAAAGGGTTAGAAATTGAATCAGAAATAGAGAAAAATAATCACTGCATGAATAGGCCGTCTCGACAGGTGAAATACCAGGACCTCGCAGATACCAGATCGACGTAAAGTGGCTCATGCCGCGTTTCGTTCGGTGAGAGAGGCACCCGGAGGCCCACCCTCCTTCCCCATCCTTTCATATCCTACTCCCTTAGGTTTGCCTTTTATCCCATAAAAAAATACCATAGGGTACCTAAAATTAACTATAGTAAGATACCAAAAAAATCCGAGAAATCATTGATGTGAGCCCGGAATCGATCCCAGGACTCCAGAATCGGAGAGCTCGACTACTTAACTGGACCACCGAGACTATTAATACTTCTTACTAATATATTATAGGTACTATTAAAAATGGGACTGATTATGAGAAATGGTAACTAAGTTCCTATCCAATATTTTATTTAAATTTATGTATAAGAATGCAACATACTGATGAAAATTATTTGAACCGAGGATCATAAACAGATTATTATATAATTTTTTTTATAAGGTTACTTAACCATCACTATAAATGTGATCATGTCTTGATTGAAGTTTTAATTATTATATTATAATGTTTTATTCGACTCGGCCATAGAGGTCACTATTCGTCAATTTTAAATCGCGTTATGGTTTTACTCCATGGAGTTTATATAAGTATTTAAGAACATATTAACAGATTTTGGTAAAATATTAAAAAAAACAGTTCTACAACACTTAATTATAAATGTTAGGTATTTATTTGTTCAATGGATTTTAGAAATAAAATAATACATTCAATCAAATACAGTTATAAAGGAATGTAGTTGACACTAAAGGCCGCGTTTCAAGTGTCAATTATAGTTCCTCCATACATCTAGTGGCGGGTGGAGGTACTATGATTGATTTTAAAAATCAATTACAGTACCTAAACCTAAACTGATGTCTGTGTAGTAATGAAATTCAAGCTTAACAAATTGAATGGTAGTGGTGGAGCCAAGCAGTTCGCTGCATGAATGGGCCGGCTCTACCGGTGAAATACAACGACCTCTCGGAAGATCGACGTAAAGTGGCTCATGCCGCGTTTCGTTCGGGGAGAGAGGTACCCGGAGGCGAATCCCCCTTTCCCATACTTTCCTATTCCTATTTCCTTAAAGGCCGGCAACGCAACTGTAACACTATATGTGTTGCAGGTGTTCATGGGCGGCGCTGGTGACTTACCATCAGGTGACGCGCTTGCTCGTTTGC
Organism: Euproctis similis; assembly: GCA_905147225.2. NCBI lineage: Eukaryota > Metazoa > Arthropoda > Insecta > Lepidoptera > Erebidae > Euproctis > Euproctis similis. Next base: position 24,720,728 of record LR990106.1, read on the forward strand.
CCTCGTTTGCCCGGTATGGCCACCTATTCCATTTGGGACGTAAACATAACGGCGAGTGGAGACTTAAAAGCCACTGCCTAGACCTTCGGGTAGAAAAGGCGTGAAGTTATGTTACTACGAGTATATGTGCGCGCAATACATATTTGCCTAAAAATCGAATACTTATATTGTGGATATTGCGATATCTTTTGAATGAAATGTCCGAAAATAATTCAAAAAGTTCCAGGAAGCTATTGAATTTATCTTGAATTGTAAATAATTTATTTTAATCAGAATTAACACCAAAGTACTAAATAAAGGGCTTTCAAAACATCATCATTAAAATTATTTAAAAAAATTAAATAAGTACTTATTGTGAGATAACTGCAATAGTTAGACACATGGTGTCACGACCATTTGTGTAGACAACTATATATTCTGCAAAGTTGTAGTACATTTTTTTGCTCCTCTACAATCAATACTTTTCGCAGCGTACGAAATGTAAACATTTTTTAGGTGATTTTTTTACACCTTGGGTTACATTATCGGACTTTTAGTAAAGATCCCTAATTGTTTAGAAAATATAATATAACCTAAATCCTTCCTCTATAAATGGACTATCCACCACTGAAAGAATATTTAAAATAGAACCAGCGGTTTCGTTCAAAGAAACAAACTATTATGCTTTAAAGTATTAAATGAGTGGCATAGTGCCACCACTAGCTACTAGATGTCTATGTACAGATAAAAATCACGCTTAAGCAATTCTCTTCCTGGATTTATATATAGACTGGATCAAATCCGTCAATTTTATTAATATATATTATGTTTCGTGGCCGCAAGGGGGCGTTAAACGCGTTAAACGGTTGCACGAGACATTAGAAGTTACACTTCAAAAACGTGATTACATTTTCTAACATTTTCTCTCGTCTTACTTTTTTGTTTATTTTTTATGGGATAGGAGGGCAAACGAGCAAGTAGGTCACCTGATGGTAAGCAACTATTTGCCCATGAACACCGTGGTGCGTTGTCGTCATTTAAGGAAGTAGGAGGGAAAAGGTGATGGAGCCTCCTCTTTCATTGAACAAACTGCGGCACGAGCCACTTCACGCCGATCTTCCGAAAGGTCGTGGTATTTCACCGTTTGAGCCGGCCCATTCATGAGCTGCAAAAAAGTATGAAATAAATCCTAATCACGTGATAAAAACAATAATGACGTTAAAGAAAACAGGCTCCGTTTTCAGTAGAAGTTAAATGAATCCTTCGATTTCTTACTGGAACAATAACACGGGCGTCTCCTGTCGCAACAACAATTTCCCAAGACGTGCTTTAATCGGATCCTCGTTAATACACGACCGACGACTTATTATTTTTCTTACTTTTGTTACGTTTCATACTTTTTTAGCGTTCCGTAACAAAAGAGAACTGCGTAATAAATACGAGACTTAATAATCTGTTTAAATCTTATATCGTAAGGCTTATTTGCACGAGTTTAAATATTTATGTTCAGCATGGTTGTTTGTTTTACGATTAGGCGTTTTTGGAACGAAGTTCCTTATCGCGCGTTGTGAAAGGGGGCTAGACGGAAAAAATTGTCACGACACTTTTTCCATGCCAAACTGCACTTTCAAGTATCGGCTTATTTAGAAAAGTGTATAACTACCCAAATGATCTAGTGGCTAGGATACCTTGCTCTCATACAGTGGGGGGGTTGGAGTTCGAATCCCGGTATCGGAACTCTTTTTGAAGTTTTATTTTCCATGTTTTCATGTTTTATATATGTTTTTTTTAGTTCTAAAATTTTATTACAATTCGTTCACTAATTAATCGAATGGAACTTCGTTCCATCTGGGTGTCCCTTGACACGAATATTAAACAAAGTAAGAAATGAAATAATTTTGTTATTCATTATTTCGAAATTAATTATAATAAATAATGTTGGCTTAATTTAATCCTAAGCGGCTGGACCGATTTAAATAATTCAGGCATCACGTTGCAGTCAAAGTCAAAATAACTATATTTTTATAGGTTAGACAGACAGACACTTAAAATAAGTCATCAAGTACAGATATCAGAGATCTGATGATTACAGCATAAATAGCGTACCTAAGTTACGTATGAATGCCTACACGGATTGACACGGTAGTGTACGGATCCGAGTGCTATAGTAGTTACTACTCGCACTTGACTTGTATAGTTCCGTTTTGTTTTACTCATTTTACTTTAACGGAATCGCCTTTTGAACAACTTTTAATTTATTTGCACAAAGATTTTTGCTATTTTGTTTTTTACAAATCTTTGCGAATTCCCTTTGATATTTGTGGACTCATTTGTGTTAACTACTTATTAAATTTAATTTAAAAGTAATTAAATTTGATTCTGTTGCGTTCTCTTACGTAATGACTTGTGGTATTGGCTGCTGCATAAATATTTCTGTGTTAAGTATACGTATGACACAGGAATGTGCAATCGGGCAGTTGACTTGTTTATAGGAGTAATTAGCTACCTTTTAATTTATTAAAATTAGGGAAACGACTGCTTATCCTACAAAAGGGCATCAAATAATGTGTAAAGGTTTGACTTCTAAATGTGAGATCCACAGAACTTTTCGAAAATTAGATATGTCTACTAATCAATATCGATGATCCCATATTTTATATTGGACCATAATTAAAGTAGCCCAAGGTATACAGCAGGTGCTATAGTAAATAACTAATAATATTTTAGACAATACAGACAGCGCCCTCTAGTTCCAAGCTAAGCAACTAAATGCTTGTGTTATGGAAACTAGATAACGGATATCATACATACGAGGGGAGGTCCAAAAGTTCGTGGAATGAAAGGGTTTTAGTAAAAATGAACAGTAAATTTATTTTTCCTTTTCAATATAATCACCCTTAAGCTGAATACATTTATTAGATCTATGAATTAATTTTTCTAAACCATCGTAAAAATCTTTTTTATCTTTTCCCTCAAAATGAGCCAAAATTGCCTCCTTTACCTCATTGTCGTCGGAAAATTTCCTTCCCCTTAAGTCTTTTTTTAAATTGGGGAACAAATAAAAATCACTTGGGGCCAGATCTGGACTATAGGGTGGGTGGACTAGTGATTCGAAGCCATGCGTGTGTAGAGCAGCCATGGCAACTTTGCTCTTGTGAACCGGCGCGTTGTCTTGCAAGAGCAACACGCCCTTGGTCAATTTTCCCCGACGTTTTTCTTTGATGGCATCCTTTAATTTTTCTAGTATTGTTGCGTAGTATTCTCCGGTTATGGTCCTGCCCTTTTCTTTATAATCAATCAGTATTATCCCCTCACAATCCCAAAAAACAGTAGCCATCAACTTTCCAGCCGACTCCGACACTTTGAATTTCTTTGGCGGTGGTGTCCCCTTTTTATGCCATTGCATGGACTCTTGTTTGGACTCAGGCTCAAAATGATGAACCCATGTTTCATCGCCGGTAACAATTCGCTCCAAAATCGGTCCAGGATCGTCGCCACACAACTCCAAAAAATGTTTTGACGCTTCGACGCGCTGCTGTTTTTGAAGCGGCGGGAGCATTCTCGGTACCCATCTTGCACTGACTTTTGTCATACCCAGGTGGTCATGTAGGATTCGCAAAATGGTGGTATCTGATACTCCAACTAATGCAGATAACTGTTTTTTCTTCAAACGGGTGTCCTCCAGTACAATTTTTTCCACTTTTTCGACGATGTCTGATGTGGTGGCCTCAACTGGCCTTCCTGAGCGGGGGTCGTCTTCAATCGACTCCCGACCATGTTTAAAAAGACCATGCCACTTGTAAATCATTGATTTACTAGGGCACTGTTCCCCGTAAACAGTTTCCATTTCATTCAAAATGGTCTGAGCGTTCTTTCCTTGCTTGGTAAGGAATTTAATGACCACACGGTGTTCAATTTTCTCCATAGTTTCAGTTTTCTTCCGGATTGACGTGTTTAGCAGGCGAGTGTTCGTAAACGAATGACGCAATAGGGCTGAAACTCCATTTATATACTAATTATGAGTCCCCAATTAGTATGACACTAAGCGAGCGCCCCTCTCCCCACTCCATCCCCTCCATTCCACGAACTTTTGGACCTCCCCGCGTATATATACTTTTTTTTGTTAATACACACATAAAATACCTAGAAAACCACCCAGACGCCATACAAACATTCATGTTTGTCATAAATATTTGTACTCGAGTGGTGATCGAACTTCGATCGTCAACTTTGATACCGCTGTCGGTAGTTTTATCAATGCACCACGAGGCCCGTCATTTCGTATAGTTAATATTACAGCTGCATATACATTCGTGCATTAAGGTCGTGAAGATATGGTTGTAACAAAACTCTCCTTGTGTCGTATTTTGGTTCTCTATAATGATGGTCGCAGTGAATGTTAACTGATTATATATTAATGCCTGATGGAACTTGGAGCTTTGTCTGCCGCTCCATGTCCAACAAGTTTGTTGACCGCAAAGTGCTCAACGAAATCTGCAAATATTTGAACAGCAAACAATTACTTAAATGATTAACGCTACTACAATATTTATACACAAAACTTTACTCCTGTACAATCCCGCCTTAATATACACTTGAGGAGAAAATTGTACCTTTGTCTGGATATTTTTGTACGCTTCTGTAAAAAGATAGTGTTTTGAGAGCGTGTGGGAGTGTGTTCTATTTTCTCTAATGTTTTTATCGAGAAATATATATCTACATCTACATACACGATACTTCACGCCTTTTTCTATCCAAAGGTGTAGACAGCGATGGGTAAGCCTCGACTAGCTGAATTTTTATGTCTCGAATGGAACAAGTGGGAGAACTTATTGCGATACACCAGACATAATATTGTCACTCGTTGATATTTATCACACATAATTTCCGAAAAGACATACGTGTGAGTGAGCCCGGAATCGATCTCAGGATTACTTGATTCAAAGGCGCGAGATCGACCACCATACCAACAAACACATACTACAAATATTCTGTTTATCGAAATTGCCATTTAATGGTCTCAAATGACAGAGCAGAATTAAATGCAATTGCATTAATCAGGGTGCACTTTAAAAAGATCTTGCAAAGAGGCTGATCGAAGCCTCTCGCGACCAGAGGGTTGGTCTATTCTTCGCACAGAGGATTGGCAATGCGGTCAGTCTTCTGGGTCACTGCCAGTGGACCGAGATGCGGAGAAATTTGATTTCAGATAGTTTTTCAGTTGTATATATTGTAAATAATGTTATTTATTTATTCTTATTATTGCAAAAATAAAGATTTATACCATTGCATTATTTTAAACATAATTTTATTTTAAAAATAAGTTGATAGTAAAATTATTGCGCCCAAACGAATGGTGGCAACAGGGTAGAAAGTGATGATTAAGAAAATGTATGAACGCAAATTACACAGTCGACCAACTAAAGTTTGTGTCATATCCCTAAGGGTGGCAAACGAGCAGGCATATCAGTCGATAGCAACCCCCATTCCTATCCCCTATCCCTTAAATATCGGCAACATAACAGTAACACTATATGTGATGCTGGTATCCATGGGCGGTGCTAGTTGCTTACCATCAGGTGACACGCCTGTTCGTTTGCCCTCCTATCCCATTAAAAAATAGCAAGCAAGAAACGCCGCTCTTGGAAACCTGACCACAGATAGTGTCAACGTTGCGTTGCCGATCCCTTACCGTGGGATATGGAAGGGGCCAGAAGTCCGATGGGATGGGGAGAGCGGAAGAGGTTGGTCCTCTGAATAACTCTCTCACCGAGCGAAACGCGACATGAACTACTTTACGTCGATATTCTGAAAGGTCGTGGTATTTCATCGGTTGAGCTGTCTCATTAATGCAGCCAACTGCGCGGGTCCACCACTATAATAAACGAAAATATGTGTCACACAAATAAGATTGAATATATGTAGATGAATAAATTGATATCGGCTCTGAATCAATAAGTTTTCTTGGATTTTATTGCACTTTTATTACAGCTGCGCTTCACAATTCCAAGCTAATGGACCATCCAATTGAAAAAGACTTTTTCAGAATCTATATACATACATATACTGCAATAGGTCGGACTTAAACAAACAGTTTTAATTGCATTCAGATCTGTAGGACGTAAGATTAAGAAATGTTTGACACGATAACGTAACATACTTTCACGTCTTTTTCTACCCGAAGGTGTAAGCAGCGGCTGATAACCCTCTACTCGCCAAGTCGTAACGTCCCAAATGTGGGCGGGATGAATAGGTGGTAGAATCATAAAGCTTGCTATTGTATGACACGATGTTCCTATTCTTACCTTTAATTCATAAATGAAACGGCAGAGTTTATTCGTATCCGATGGAATGGAATGAAATATCGAATATCAAAGAATAATACTCGTAATTGTACTTTTTCTTGCTACGCATCAAGCACAGCCTCTGCCCTCATAGTAGTTATTCGATTATGATATTAAATTCGATTATTATATCAAATCTGTTAATTGTCTCTTATAATGCCTACGAAATATGAGGTACGCCGTATTCTGTGTAGACATGGATCTTTTTAAACATTTCACTCGAGGAATACTTAATAAATTTTAGCAATTGAAGTAAAACATACCCAGAAAGTTTCATGCTTATACTGCTTGTAGGCCCGAGGTAACAACTTTTTGTGCATTACAAGAAAATAAATAAAGTAGCCGAAAAATTTAAATGAAAAAATCCTACTACGTAACAAAAACATATGTCTATGGCTTGTGTTTTAGAGAAGGTAAAATATTTAGCAACCGATGTTGTAATTAATGAGCAGACAACTACAAGATATTTTATACCTGCGAAGGTATATTTACACCCTCAATACCCGGAGGTATAGTCATAATGAGATAATTAACTAATTATTTGGTCTCATCACACATCGGGTAATTTTGTTTCATAATCCACAATATTGATCTCACAATAACTTCTGCAAAGTTTTACACATAAACTTTAGTGTGTACCCGGATTCGAAACCAGGACCTTTTAAAAAAATAGACTATGTACAATTCGTGTCTTCTATTAAATAATAGGACACGAATTATTTATTTATGTATAATACGATGTTATAAAAGTCAACGAAGCGAGTGAATCGTGCCTTATGGCGCTCTGTTCTCTCTGCCTACTCTGCATGGGATTTGGCGTGAAGTTGTGTATGTTTATATGTATGTATATCAAATAATAATGACGGGCGCAAAAAAAATGTAACGCGGTTGATTAATCAGCACTCAAGCCAAATTTTTACGCGAATCGCGTAATTTTGCTATCAGCACTCAGCTATCAGTAACGTATCATGTATTTGATGGCATGTACATTTACTTTGAATATTAATATTATCATTAAGTAATATTATGGCCAATTTACCCTTGAAATTGCTGTTTCATGTATTTCCCCTGATATTACTTTGTTTAATGATAGACTTATCAATATAAACAAAATGGCGTTCTTATCATATTTGATGGGGGAAAGCATAACGATTACAGTTTATTTAGCTCTTCAATTAATGTGTTATAGATAAAGTGCTGGCAAACAAATAAAGTACCTGCCTGTAAGCTCCCACATCTCCAATATCTGCTTCTGAGGTGTTACAAGAAAAATATTTTCTAGATGATTTATTTATTTATGTGTGACAAATATAGATGAGTGATAACTTTGTGCCCGGTATATGGCAGTAGGTTTACACGGTACATACATCAAAATAACCTTTTACACAGTTTGTGTCTGTCTGTTTCTCTGTTAGTTCGGCTAATCTCTGGTTGGACCGATTTTGACGGGACTTTTATTGGCAGGTAGCTGGTGTAATAAGGAGTAACTTAGGCTACTTTTTTGAAAAATATTTTATTTATTGCTTCCGATGCGATAAAAATTTCACCGGGTCAGCTAGTTGTAGGTGCATATTTGTGGCCATCAAATCGAAGTATTTTATTCGACAGTATAAAAAATATAAAATAAAGAACAATACATTTTAGATAGTACATTAAGTTTAGAAAAATCTTTGTTTCTTTCTTTCTTCCTTTAATTTATGATCTCTCAAGAGAACCATATTAAGAATATAGCGCCTGTCAGAATAATAGTAGCAAAGTTACATAAAGTATATCAACGTTCTTGATTGTTGAATAATGTAGGCGCTTTTTGTCCTTCATCGAATTTAATATCATTATTATTCCAAGGTAACCGTGGATTGGTTTATTTATCTGTAATTATACTCCCACATCATTTATGTTAATAAACTTACAATTTAAATTACATGTTAATGTTTTCGATATGAATGAAAATAGCCAATGTGGAACGTAGTTTATAGGCATACCTATAATTAAGTAGAATTAATGGAACTAGAACTCCACTTGTATTAAAACATAGATACTTAACGTATGTGTGAAAATATATAGATGTTTATTATCATCATCATCATTAGCCTGTTGCAGTCCACTGCTGGACATAGGCCTCTCCCAATGTGCGCCACAACATCCGATTCTCTGCCTTCCGTATCCAGTCTTTTCCAGCAGCCCTTCTGAGGTCGTCTGACCATCGGGCTGGTGGGCGTCCTACACTACGCTTACCAAGTCGCGGTCTCCACTCAATGACCTTCTTGCTCCATCTACCATCGGTCCTTCGACAGATGTGACCAGCCCATTGCCACTTCAGCGAGCTTATTCTACGAGCTATGTCGGTTACTCCGGTTCTCTGTCGGATATACTCATTCCTGAGTCTATCTTTCAGAGATACTCCGAGCATAGCTCGCTCCATAGCTCGCTGAGCGACTTTAAATTTGTGGACTAGCCCACCGTAAGTGTCCACGTTTCGGTGATGTTTATTAAAAATAACATAACTAGACTTCACGCCTTTTTCTACCCGAAGGTGTAGGCAGCCGCTGTTAAATCTCGACCCGCCGTTATGTTTATGTCCCAAATAGAATAGGTGGCGAACCTATTGCCAGGGGCGTAGCTACCGCCGAATCAGCCGTATCAATTACACGGGGCCCCGGGGATCAGGGGCCCTCGACTTGCGTAGGTTGATTTTCTGATCATAGCTTCACACACATAGCTTTCGAAATTAATTTCGAAAAGTCATTGGTGTGAAAAGTCATCAATAATAATCCTTTTCGTTGTAGATACTAGAATGTGAAGTAGGATATAGAAAATAAGTAACGTTAGTTCACAGAGAGGGAGAGAGAAGGCGAGTAAGAGATTTACGAGGATATTATAAAACAGGAAATGAATTTTCATTTAATACATTTTTACGGTTCCTTTGGCGAATGACTAAAAACGAGCTTTGTAATAAAAGTAGCATTAAAATTTTGTTTATTATGAGTTGATATTTTGTTATAAAGCAGGTACATTAATATCATCTATATATTCGCTGAGTTCAAAGAAACTTTATAGAAAGGTAAGATAAGCTTTAATAAGAATATTTTTATAATAAAATAAGTGGTTTGTATTTCAATTACAAAATGATATTTTTACCCGTAACTTTGCTAGCGCATATACGGTTTAGTCTAAAGTTTGATCATGAATAAGAAAATATTCTCGGGATAAAAAGCCCTTGTGTCAATCCTAGAACTTCTATTTGTATGTACCATTTTCTAATAATCCTGTTGAAACAATTTTTTGCGATATTTTTTGCCAACTATCTCCTGTCTGAAACTCATTCAGATTGACATTTCCATTTATATAATATACATAGACATACGGACAGAAATATTTTTTTGGCACATACATAACCCAAGGGTAAAAATAATGGTGGGCCATCAATAAGGTACAGCCGCCGATCGTTACCTACAGTTACCTACCGCCGCGGGTCACGCGACTCAACTTCCATACCATGCAATATGGATACGGCATTATTGACACACACAGCGACACTAGACTACAAGTAGAAACACAATTGCAACTAAAGCCAAAATTTCCAGAAGTCACACAACCGTTCAAGCTCAAAAATTTTGGGTAGGGATTGAAACCAAATACCCTTAACACAAAGAAGTACCGTATTATTTTATAGAGTCAATATTTTAGAATAAATCAAACAAAGATATCAGATAAGGATACTTATACCCACCAATTTGCGGAAGTTATGAATGATATATTCTGTGGAATATGAGAATTGTGCTCGACGTAAACCAATTTCACTCATGTTTGTCGATACAAAACTACGCTGCCTATACATTTGGGAATTGATGTTGTGAAGATACAACAAACATTCATGAAACTATGACCACTTTTTTATACCTTTACAACCTAGAGCCGTAAATTTTATGTCTGTTTGCGAACAAACACTTTTTTTTATTTATCTGTACTGATCACAACTTCAGGACCTCCGAAGATTTATCATCACAATGTAAAGTATTTCAACAATAGTTATTTACGGAGAAACTTGCAAGCGTTCGCAAAAAATACCTTTTGAATATCAGAAGAAAAAGAAGAATGCTTAACAAAATCCTTTTAGTTTCAGAGTGTTTCAGCGCAGCTGAGCCGTATCTCAACTCAAGTCTAGTTTTGTTATCTATATGTGACTGGCGAGATTGTCCAATTCACTAAACTAAAACTACATAAAGAAACTTTTTGGACGCAGTACTCGCAGCGCCAAACTCGCGGATCTTGGCATCTCCGGGGGGGGTAAAGCCCCGTAGGGGGCTCTTATGCTAGAGGTCCCCGGTACCTAATTCAATGCATAATATACATACTAAATTACCATTTTTAGAGATTGAAATACTAAGTTTGTCATATCAAAATTCGCTTCAAATAGAAAACGTATCTCGAATAACAATGGATACATTAGACAAGTTGTCCAGAGGAGAATAAACGTCTTCTCGCTCGACTTGCCCTTTGACTCTCCACCAGTACGGATGGAGCCGAAGCCCGAGACATTTACCGAACTATCGAAAAAACTTTTTATAACTACGGTATAATTTCGGCACGAAACCGCAAATGGTTACGTGACTCAGTGCCGGGGGATTCCCACGTATAGTATCTATAGCTATAAGTCTCCTGCCACTCGCTGATGCTATTCGCAGGTACATGAATAAACAATTGTTTCAATTATTCGACGAGTTTAGTGCAGTAGTGGCTAATAACGTGCTGGTCTTTTGTGGTCTCCTATGTAGATATCTACGAGTTCGATTCCGACTTGATAATAAATATTTCCTGTGACCATATTTGTACGTAATGTAATCAGGCACCGAATATATAATAAATTTAATTAATTTTGTATTGTACGTCACTTTGCCGACTATGTTGCCTAAACTGGCGCCGATTCCAAAAATAAGTAACAATTGTAAATACTTTAATCGTTAAAGATGGCTTTGTTAAAGTATTTCGTTTTGTATATTGTATTATGCAGACGATTTAGTTCCGATATTTATCGTTTTTTTTATGTAGGTTTTTGTTGTGTTTGTTGAAGTCGGTTTATTTTTTTCATTAAATATTGTACTATTCAATACCGAAATTAAATATTAATTGCTAATAATATTGTTTCAGGTACAAATGAGTTGATTCTCATATAATGTCATGTGAAGGGAGCTGGATCACATTTTGAGATCATGATGGTGTGGTGTTTGTTACTTGTGCTGCTCTGTGGGGTAAGTTCCTTTTACTCGTATTTTATCACTGGCTTGGCTATCTTGTACATTTGCCAGTGTTGTATTAATCAAGCTAATTGTGCGCAATCTAATCCCGCTTACACTTTGCTAATACATTCACAAACACACACGTTAATTAATCTGATAAACCAATTACTAAATACAATTCGATTAATTAATTCTGAGCGTGTCACATCACTAGTGCAATACAAATTAGCCTCTCCTCTAGCTAGACTTCATTCAGTCATTCTTGTCTTCAGACTTCCTTTCGTAATGAGACGAGAATTTCTTGAAGATTCTTTTGAACTTTGGAGGCTGCGGTTATGAAAAATCACTTTAGTTAATTAAATAATTCAAGATTAAATTAATGAATAACTACGGCAAATAGTAATTTAATTTAGTAATACATGTTGGAATCTTTTCATATTTATAAAAAACCATAAATATATATTCAAAGTTATCTCAATAAACAGGTTAATTATTTAATAGTTAGCTTGTGCTGTGAAAAAAAATCTTGAAATCAGATTCGTTTTTCGTTAACTTACATTTTTAACCGACTTCGAAAAAAGGAGGAGGTTGTCAATTCGTCTGTATGTATATTTTTTTATGACTCCTGATATTTGCCTCAATTATGGACGGATTTAAAAAAAAATTTTTTTTGATTGATAGTATTTACTTTCGAGATGGTCCCATTTTCACCAGGTCAGGATCTCATGATGGAAACCAGGAGAAATCGAAGGCCACCTCCAAAAATTGTATGCGAGTATGGTGTTTTTGTTACGTAATAGAGATATTCTTTATGGTGTCAACATCTGATGCTGCTGTGCTGATGAAGAAGCCACAGAACTTCTTAATGGTTGGGTGACAGTAGCGCATTTAGTCGATGGAAACTGTTTAGTGGTGTATAGGACTAAGCTGTTGCTTGGGAGATAAGCTTAAATCCATATCTGATACTGCTGTGCTGATGATAAAGCTACGGTACTCTTAAACAGTTAGGAGTTAGGACACAATACTGTAAAATACTTTAAAGGCTACGATTGGTCTTCATTCGGGCTGCAGTGTTATTGTCTACCCATGATAATAACAAAAATATAAATACTTAACAAGTATTATTAAACTCTGTTAGCTAAGTACCTTTTAATAACAATTATAGTTCCCTAAAAATATCAACCATTTAACAAACGGACTTAAAATAAGTGATAATATATTGAATAAACTGTAAGCCATGTAAATGAACTAACTTCTATTGAAGTTCACAACTCATTAATATCACTTAAACTCGTGAAAAAAAATTCTTTAAAAAAAGTTATGCCGACTTCTAAAAACGTAAAACACAAAATCTTAAAGTAAATGAAAACAGTACCTTCATAATTAAAAAACGATACGATAAATAACGAAACTTACTAATTTGTATACTTAATACAATATACAAAACGTAATACTTTTGGAAAGTAATCTTTAACTATTATAATATTTACAAATGTCACTTATTTTTGGAGTCGGTGTAAGCCTAGGTAACGTACTCTATTGTGTTGTACCGGCTTCAATAATGAGTGACAATAGTAAATTTATTTATCGCTTTTTAGTTAAGAAGATACTGTTTTCATTTACTTAAAGATTTTGTGTTTCACGTTTCTAGAAGTCGGTTTAACTTTTTTTTAAAGTAATTTTTTATGGGTTAGATAGGTACTTCTGTTATATCTTTGAAATTAATAAATTATAATTACAATTCCAATAATTAAATAAATAAAAATAGCCTATTTTGTTGTTATGATGGATAAAAAAATAAAATACTTAATTTGGATGACTGGATAATGGCAAATGATGCACATAAAGTATGGCGCCGCTCCGGGGAGGCTTTAATATTTATTATGTGAAAACATCACCATTACTTATATAATTGTCCATTAAATAAAGCCATCAATTTTATAATGTTAGTGTGCTGTATAATATGCCGTTATTAATAATTGCTTTCATAGATGTTGTTGTGACCACTGTAACTTCACGCCATTCGTCCCTGAAAGTTTTTGCAGTGAAAAAAATGCACAATGCTTATTTTTTCCGCACTTGTGGAATACTGCCACACATAGAGCAAATATTTATAACACATTTTTTACACATAACTTTCGAAAAGAACTTTGAAAAGTCATTGGTGTGAACCAGTGTGAGGATTCGAATCCGCGTCCTCTAGATTTAGAAGCAGAATGCTCGACCACTGGACCACCGAGACCTCAAATAGATATAGAAAAAAATAGATATATTTGATGCATAATAATAACTTTAAAAAACTATTGTACAAATTGAGCACTATAACAGGTGTCTGTACCTTGTAATATTAGGTTACGGGTATGGAACCTTTCGTGCGTGAGTCCCACTCGTACTTGGTTGGTTTAATTATTGGCCATTTAATTGATAGAGTAACTAGACGAATAATAAATTCGTTGTAATTATTATTTAAATTTAATTAATCTGTAAGATAGGTCCAATTTAAACCTTTATGATCAGTACTGTAATATAAATGTTTATGTCTTTCTCTCTATCTCTTTATGTTTATGTATATGTCTATTTACATGTTTTTTACGAGAGGAGAGGAGGCGTGTCACCTGATAGTAAGCAACCATCGCCGCCCATGGACCCCAGCAACCCATATAGTGTTACTGTTGCGTTGCCGACCTTTAAGGGATAGGGGATAGGGAAGGATGGGGAAGGGGAGTGGGCCTCCGGGTACCTCTCTCACCGACCGATGAGCCACTGTACGTCGATCTTCTGAGAGGTCGCGGTATTTCACCGGTCGAGCTTGCCCATGCATGCAGCGAACTACTTGGCTCTACCACTGTCTAATGTAGCAGTGCAGTCACATGTAGCATGTACATAGATGAGATATTGAATTGAAAATAAACATTGAATAAATTGTGAATTAATACATTTTCAAATTCTACTAATTCACAATGTCCCTACTTTTTCACATTCCTATTCTATCCCACTATTCTTATGTCAAATTAGTAATGTCAAACAAATTTGAATTTGGAATTCTAAATAAGTAAGCTATCAACCTTTAACAAAGTCGGACGATAGACAAGGATCTAATATACGTCGACGTGTACAAAATTGAGTTGACTCACACTCTGTGCCCCTTTGCCAAATCAATATTACTTCGGGACCTTGGATTTGACAGTTCTCAATTGTTTCCAATCACTGAGAATTTTCTTATAGAAGTGGCATTGTCGTTCCGGATCTGAGTTTTGAGTGATATTCTTGAATCGGCGTAAAAATTGGATCCGTCACTAACTCACGAAATTAATTAAATTTGAAACGTAGGATATTATTAGTCGTCTGTCAAGTAACCTGTCTTAGGCATTTCATGTATGAATTCAAATTCATTTCTATTTGTATAATGTATATAAAAATTGTACGTAGGTAATATAAAAATTGAGTGTGTGGGTGGCGACTTAAAAACTATGGAACTTATGTCTTCCAAATTTTTCCATGATTAGTAACTGATTTAGACATTTTTTTAACCAAACAAATATAGCTATGTTGAATAAAATTACCTTGGAAGAAGTGCAAATGGAATTACGAAGTATGAAAAGTATTAGAGCAACAAGACCAGATAGTATACCTGCAGAAACATGAAAAGTTCTGGAAGCTGATGGATGTAAGTGGCTGACTTTATTCTTTAATAATCTGTTACATAATGAGACGATCCCTGATGAGTGGCACAACAGCTCACTGGTGCCCATTTATAAAAACAAGGGCAAGAATGTAACAGCTATAGAATGATAAAGCTTATGTCACACAGTATGAAATTATGGGAGAAAGTAATAGCGAGAGGAAAGTGAGATCACCCAGAACCAGTTCGTATTTACGCCGGGACGAGGAACAACAGATGCAATTTTCGCTCTCCGTCAAATGTCCGAAAAGTACCGATATGCACATAATAACTTGCACATGGTTTTTATTGACCTAGAAAAGGCATATGACAGAGTTCCTTGCAAAGGTCTGTGGTGGGCTTTAAAAGAAAAAGGAGGGCCTGGGAAGTATGTCAAGCTTATAGATGCGATGTATGCAGGAGCGTATACAAGTGTCCGGTCCGTAGCCGGTGTCACCAACCAGTTCAGTGTGGATGTGGGCTTGCACCAGTGATCGGCTTTAAGCCCTTACTTGTTCGTCCTGATAATAGATGCTTTTACATTCAACATTCAGGAGGATGCACCCTGGTGCATGCTCTTTGCAGACGACATTATCCTGGTGGGAGGGGAAGCGGTCGAAGTAAAAAATAGGCTGAAAAGATGGCAGGAGAAGCTAGAAAGAGTCAGTTTTAAGATCAGTCACGATAAAACCTAGCTTTTCTCAATATTTTTGGACGGGAAAGGCCTCAAAGCTACGTCAAACTTCAAATACCTTGATTCATTTATTTAAAGCGACGGTAATATTAACCGGGATTTGAATAACAGAATGAATGCGGGATGGATGAAATGGAGGCAGGTCTCAGGAACAGGATGCGACCCACGGATGCCACTTAAATTAAAAGAGAAAATACACAAATCCGTTATTAGATCTGTCGTATTATAAGGATCTGTATGTTGGGCAATGAAAGAATTGGACAAAAGGAGGGTACATGCAACAGAAATGGTTATGTTAAGATGGATATGTGGTATGACAAAAATGGATAGAATAAGAAATGAGTATTTAAGAGGAAGCACGAAAGTAGCACCAATTACGGAGAAAAATAGAAGTGGTAGATTGGCGTGGTATGGACACATTATGAGAAGGGGCGAAAGCCATGTCAGAAGGAGAGCCATGAGAATAACTGAGGATGGACACATTGGTAGAGGAAGGCTGAAAAAGAGATGGATGGACTGCGTGAAAGTTGATATGAATATGAAGGGAGTATGTAAGTGTGAACACGACGAGTCATAGAAGAGAATGAAAAAGGATGACATGTTGTGCTGACCCCACTTAGTGTGGGACAAGGGCGGGAAAATGATGATGATGGTCTTGGTGATTCAGTGGTCTACCAGCCCGCTTCTGAATCAAGAAGTCGCAGGTTCAAATAATAGCTCGCACTAATAACTTTCGAAATTTGTTTCCGGAAGTTACGTGTGATAAATGTCGATGAATGAAAACTTTGTTGTGCCCGCTATGGCAATAAATTCGCCACCTATTACATGTGGGACGTAAACAGGCTTAACAGCCGCTGCCTACACATTTGGGTAGAAAAGGCGTGAAGTTATGTTATGTTATTCGGTTTTGTTATAATACTCAATTAATGAATCAAAGTTTAAATTGGGAATAAGTGGATGGTTATAGGTAACTCATCACCCACACGTGTGTCCTCCTATCCCAAAAAAGTCGTATTTTATTTTATTCTGTGCATGTATAAACTAAAGAACTATTCAACCTATTACATGTTATTTTATTAATTTACCGTTAAAAGAATTAGTAGCCCCAGGGCATGACTAGTAAACGATATATCTTCTCGTATTATATTACATAAAAATTCTTTTGCCAACTTCTCGTTATCCAATTTACGTGAAAAACGTAGAAGACGCCATTTGTCAAAGAATATTAACAGTAAGAAGTCTTAAAATGTAGAACTGAAAAGACACAGAAAACATGAAACGGATATTCCAAATTTAAAACTCTTATTTTTGAAATAGGAACATAGAAGTTGAGAATTTTATTTTCTCCAGAATATATGTCAAATTTAAAATAAAACATTTCTCTGAAACCTAATAGTCGTAGATAATTTTTCAATTTAAAAAATCTCATCAGATTCCTCTTATTATGAGTAATATTGCGTGGGGTACTAGGTACAATATATTAACTTACTACACTGTTATATATTTCAATTATTCACTGGGTTAAGTGATTAATTCTGAAAAATGTATTTTAAAATATTAAGCACTTACGGCGAATGAGCTCATTAATTCCATACATGCTGCACGGTTATTATACAAGCTTTCTTGGAAACTTTTTTTGTTTCATGGTCTGATGTGGGTTACCAATAGTAAAAATCATATTTTTAAGTTTTAAATCCCCAAAAAGTGGGTGCTCTCTGATCAATGAAAATATATTTTGAACGACTACCATCTTTTTGTCAACACTCCTGAAAATGTCTATGTAAATAAATAAAAATAAGTAATAAATAAACGCGATATAATCCTAAAAAGTTGTTTTAATGTTGTTCGCAAAAATCTGAGAAATAAATAAAAAAATATTTTCTTTAATAATTACTTGCATACACTGCTGTAGGGTGACACCCATCATACCGCTCTAATCTAATCTAGCTAATCGAAGACAGAACAGATTCTATATAAAATCTCGATGGCCTAGTGGTTGAGAATTCCAACGTCTAGTTCAGATGATCCAACTTCAATTCCTGGCTCATATCTATTATGACTTCCTGGAAGTTCTGGTTAGTAATGATAATTAACGATTAGTAAATTTGAGCCTGAATTTAAATTTAACTCTCATAAAGCTAGTGCAGTTCATTGAGGCAGACGTAACTGCATTTTTTTCGAATTTCGGATGTGAGGCAGTACAGTTAAACACTTTTTCACTAGTTTCACCACAGTTTTCAGTATTCTTTTCAAGAATATTATCTTTATTTTGCATGTGAATTGTACTATAAACTATGTTGAATGACGCTGTTCAAAGCTATTTTGTGTTATTCACCCGGAGCTGCACTGTTCTGGCAGAGTAGTACCTACTAACGCTCGGGAGCAGGGGACGCCATTTTTGTAATACTGCGTATAAACCAACATACTTCTAAGTGTATATAATTTTTTTTATGGGATAGGAGGGCAAACGAGCAAGCGTGTCACGTGATGGTAAGTAACCTGCGCCGCCCATGGACACCAGCAACACATATAGTGTTACCATTGCGTTGCCGACCTTTAAGGGAGTAGGATTGGAAAGGATGGGGAAGGGGGGTGGGCCTCCGGGTACCTTCCTCGCCTAACGATACGCGGCAACGATCGTCACTTCGGCACTTTACATCCATCTTCCGAGAGGTCTTGGTATTTCACCGGTCGACACGGCCCATTCATGCAGCGAACTGCTTGGCTCTACCACTGTACATTACATAAAATAGTATTAATACATTGAAAGCAAAAATCCTTTTTAAAGAAGCTTTTATTCAAGCGCTCTAAATATAAGGAAATAATATTTCCTTAAAAATTTCAAGTATCAACTTAGAGCCTCAGTATGTACAATTTATATAATAATAAAAGCTTGTCGCGCGAGTTCTAAATAAACTGTACTAATTTTATAATGTCAAATCAAATCAAAATAGCTTTATTTTCTTGGGTCTTCACACACAGTTAAATATAGTTCGTAAATACAGATATTTAACTTATTATTATATTTAAAGCATAACATATTAAAACACGAGCGCTTGAGAAAATTGCCTCCTTGGAACAAAAACGCACGGACGATTCTGAGTGTAAGGTTTTCATGAGAAGAAATGGGCAAAACACTCATGTGAATTAATCTACTAACTTTACTATATTATCTATTGCAATTTAATTACCTACTGATAGGGAGTCAAACCTCGCGACAAGCTTTTATTATTATATAAATTGTACATACTGAGGCTGTAAGTGGATACTTGAATTTTTTAAGGAAATATTATTTCCTTATATTTAGAGCGCTTGAATAAAAGCTTCCTTAAAAAGGATTTTTGCTTTCAATTTATTTTTAGTTATAGCTGGCAAGGTTAGTGTCATTTCATTCAACGCATATTTATTGCAAGTTCGTTTACCGCTTAATTTCAAACAGTCCAGCTCTTCAATAAGGAAATCATCTAATTCAATTTCAGCTTAGAGCTTTCTTTTCCATTTAATCGCAATTATGATTATTAATTCGTAGCCATATTGTAGAAATGCATCAAAAATATGTATGCCGTCATCTTGGATGGTCCACCGTATTGTATTTAGAATGACGTCACATTATTTTTCGAGTTATTCTCAACAAGCCCTTTCATTTGATAGCCATATTGTACAGAAGCTTAAAATTTGTTTTCCTCCATCTTGTATATTCCACCATATTGGATTTAGAATGACCTCATATTATTTTTTGAGTTACACTCAATAAGCCCTTTCATTTGATACCCATATTGCAGAAATGCATTCAAAATATTCATTCCTCTATCTTGGGTGGTCCGCCATATTGGATATAGAATAATGTCTCACATCATATCATGCATTGTCATCCAAAGTAAACGTGTATACAAAATTTCAGCTCAATCGGTTGAAGATATCTACTTCAAAATTGAGTTGCAAGATTCCACCGAACATACATACTTATATACATACATACATACATACATACACACAGTGCAAGCTAAATAAAAGCTTTTAAAAAGAGAAATAATACTTATTATGCGAAAGATATAAGAATACTTATTATGGCGGCCACGAACTGGGCGACGTGGAGTGGGGCGTCCTCCTACTAGGTGGACCGATGATCTGGTCGGGATTGCTGGCAGCCACTGGTTGCGAAAGGCACAGGACCGAGAGCTATGGCGTTCTATGGTCCCCCATAGAACGCCATAGCTACGTCCACTTTTGGACGTAGGCCTCCCGGCCTACGTCCAAAAGTGGACATCTAAAGGCTGATGATGATGATGATACTTACGAGCAATGAGTAAAAAACTTTATTATCAAAATTGACATCAATACACAAAGCTCGGTCTAGGTACAAATTACTAGTAGCTTTAGAACTTGTTGAAACCGGAAAAACAAAGTTTTATTCGAAAGCTAACTGGTTTAGCACCCTGCTTCATAATCAAAAGTCTCGGATTCATATCTTAGTGCACACTAATGATTTTTTTCTCTAAGCATTTACAGTAAATATCTCATTCCAAGAGTAACCAATATTTTATCGTCGAAATGAACCTAAATAAAATATATTACTTCAAAATAATCTCATCCATAACCCCTTTATAGCCGCAAGGAATATGACGAGTTTCGCCAAGAGGATTCCCTGGACGCAACAATATCCGTTGCGGCGTAAGTAATGTATCTCACATAAATATTAGATTGACACCGAGCAATCTAAAGTGAACATTACCCTGTGATACGTACGTTTTAAATGTTATTGCGCGAGGGTGGATATTTGGGGCGACATTTTGCGCTACACAATTTTTGATTCCCTCAAATGATAGATGTTTACGACACATCAGGTCACATAACTATGTCAATTGCTTTTTATTATTTTATTTTTGAATACATTCTTGAGGTTATTGTTATTTTATTTTCGCATGTATTTTCTTGTATTTGATATTTAGACAAACAGATAGATATGATTTAGTTAATCTCCGTCTATGCCCTATAAACAAATCATAAACAACTCGATCCCTTTGGGTTGTGTGATTGTTATTGGCCTATTCAATTAGCTTGGGGTTTGCCGATAAATTGGATTAGAACTCAATTAATACAAACCTGAAACCTTGGTTTGATATAGTCATATCAACAAACAAACTGTGCCTATCGATATACCATACGTATTTGATTATTGCGTATTATTTCTTAGTTCTGTTTACATGCTAAGGTGTAGACAGCAATAATCATGCCACAATGCAACAGCTTAATTTACCAGTACCAAATGACTTTACGATTGTAACTTAAAATCTATCATATTAATTAAAATACCATTTGTGTGTCCCAAAAATTTCAGTTATAGTTCTACCGTTAACAAGTAAATCAATAATATAATTAAAGGATTCAATTCGATCTCTTGGTCAAACGAATGACTCCGTTCAAAAATTACCGCACCAAGTTTATTTTACTTTACCGGATCCAGACAGACGTTTGTTACTTCTTTGCAGGGTCTGTAGAAAGTATAGAGCGTCCTAAGGTATGCCTGTGGACACCACCACCAAAGTAATCGGATAACACAATACAAATACTTAATACAGAATGTACATTTTCCATTAATGAAACAAATCCACGTTACTATTTGTTAATAACTCAAGCCCACACAGTGCAGTGCTGTGATTCCTTTTACGATACACGTTTATTGTTCAATTTAATGAAAACTACTTACTGACGCATTACATTTCTATAAAATGATGTATATATAAATACAATTTGTCTAGAACGGATGCAAGGATAGTGGTTGATGATGTTGTGCTGGAACAGGTGAATGAAATTATGTATCTTGAATGCGCTTTTAGCAAGGATGGAAGGTACACCGCGGATGTTGAAAGTTGAGTGGCGATAAAAAATAGGATAAATGGAGCGTTGGGCAGATTTCAAAAGCTTTGCTAGCAATCCACAATACGGTACTGATCTCAAAGCTCTGTTCTTTCTGCTTCCCCGGCAAGGGATTTAGCGTGAAGGTGTGTGTATATACAATTTGGCCAAACGCTATATTCTGCCAATCCCCATTAACTTGGCTTGAAGTTCCGTTCTATTTTGACGCACTTTTCAATATAATATCTGATAAAACACAGGCGATGTTCTGAAACGTTTAAGTAAGTGTAGAGCTGGATGGGGAAAATCAACACTTGTGCCTGAAGTTTACATCAATTTTATTACTCATTTTGATGGGAGTCCAATGTTACTGGCGCCACACATTTTACGATTATTTATATTTATTTTGTTATTGCTTTCCTTTCCTATTTCAGAAAAGTTACTTATAGGGAATTGGACAATATAAGTTTTATATTATTCAACTTATTTTTAGTCTACTTAATGAAAATTATATTATTATATTATATATTATTTCGTTAATGATCGGTGTTACCTATCAAAACATCTCATCAGTTGACAGTCTAATAAACATAAGATCATAAAAATAACTTAAAATTAAAAGTTATCAGAAATATCAGCTGGTGATTTATAGCAGAAAAACGGCGCTTCTCATGATCTATCTAAAAACATAAGTGCCAATAAAGATACGCTCTTTTGTTGCTGTAATTTATGTGCACAATATTTTTTCTACTTTGTCGTTTCGGCGGTGTGGAGATTGAGAGCCCTCGCTTCTGAATTAGAAGTCTCACAATTGAATCAGTAAATTCTTTTTGCAAGCTATGTGTGGTTAATTATTATTATTTGGATGACAGAAAAAGTTCCGCAATTTATTATCACCGCCTACATGATAGGTTTATTCAGTATGAGACACAAATAAAACGCTTACCTGCGTTTTAAATGTATTTGAATGCTTTTCTAATAAAAAAGAAAGCACTATAAGAGATTTTCTTTTTATATTTATAATGGCTACCCAATCCTACACTGGGTATGTTCCGACATACTGTTTATCGGCTTTACTTATTGTTCCCTTTGTTTGTTTAAAAACAAAAAGATTGTAAAAGAAAATCTAATAGATAAGGAGTCAAATAAAACTAAATTGAAGCTCGTGTCGTTCTTGTCCAAACTATATAAGTTTATATAAACCTATATTATATTTATACGTATACGTTGATCCAACGTCGTCTCGTTCAGAATTCAACTGGAAACTTTAGACTGTATACTTCGTGAAAATCAAGCTCGGAAATATATGGACTAGTATTTTTGTTTAGAAATCTCGTTACGTGTCGCGTAAGGAATATGTGAATATAAACTTTGCATAACTGGAGACAAAAGTAAACAAATTTTATATCATACCTACTTCTCTTTATAAAGTTCTGGATCAGTGAGTTTTCAAAAGTTGTTATTGTGCAAATTATAGGGAGATTTATTCCAAACCAAAAATTTTTTTAAAGATGTGTCCGTATTTCCACCCTTTTTCACCACCCCTCCACATACCATTTTGTATTTCATTCAAAAGGACAGCAACGCAACTGTGACCCTCTTAGTGTTATGGAAATATTCATGGACGGCGCTAGCTAGGCTTACCAACAGGTAACCCGGTGCTCGCTGGCTTACCCTTTATCCCACCAAAAAGAGCTGATGATGCCCACAATTTCACACATTTAAAGAGTATAAAGGTATGTATAGTTTTACTTTTTAAAAAGAACTACAAAGATTTTATTATTAAAAATTTCGAATACGGAACAAGTAAATTTTTTTATTTGTTTGTTTCAAAATTATTGTGATTCTAATAATGTGATATTATTATTTGTATGTTGATATATCGCCTGAAGCAATATGGAGATGACAACTTACCTATTTCTTTACAGATGTAAGGAATAAGAAATATATATGTGGTTAGATGAGTATATTATTTGTGTATATAAAAATAAACCATGCATATGTTGGTTGTAATCACCTAAAAATATAATCAATCTTCATAATGCATATATCGAGATAATCTTGTGAGGAAAAACATGAAACACACACCTGTCTTACACGTTAATGATGTGAAGCTAATAAATCTACCGCTGACACCCGATGAATATTGATGAGGAAGGAGCGTCAGCAAATATATTAAAGCTAATAGTATATAGCACACCTGTAACATAGCGGCCCATGGCATTTGGAAATTTGTGCAATGTTATTTGAATGTAGTTTGAAAATAAATTTAAATATTTTTATAACATTAAAACAACTTTTTAGGATTATATCGCGTTTATTTATTACTTATTTTTATTTATTTCCCGACGTTTCAAACTATTTACAGAGATCATTTTCACGAGTGATGAACAAAAAGATGGTAGTCGTTCAAAAGCTATTTTCATTGATACAGAAAGCACCCACTTTTTGGAAATAAAAATCAAAAAGTTGATGTTAAAAATATGATTTTAACTATTGGACAGACCATGACACATCAGACCATGAAAAAAAAAAAAAAAATTATTTATAAGATATATTTACTAAAGAAAATTTTTGTTTGTAAAGATCCTGTGTTGTATGATTTAATAGGTAACAGTTGTTATTTTTAATTATTAGATAATATGTAAGTTATACTCTAATTTCAACTAACTGAAGGAAATAAGATATTTCTTCAGTTAGTTGAAATCAGAGTATAACTATTATTAAATATTGATTGATTTTAAAAATAAGTAATAAATAAACGCGATATAATACTAAAAAGTTGTTTTAATGTTATGAATGTGATTCGCGAAAATCTGAGAAATAAATGTTAAATATTTTTTTCATAAAATATCCAAAACATAACATTCATATCTGTTATATTTTCTCAAAAAAGTACCTACAAATATTGAATGAGTGGCAGATTTTTATGTAAAATTACCAGTTGCAGTGGTCGTTGTTGTTCAATATCTGCTTGTTTAAATGTCAAACAAGCAAATATTGCAAAGAATTTTTAGAAACCTTACGTCAATCTAAAAAATCAATTTTATCAGCACAAACAATACCAGAACGCAACTAAAATAGTGAACTTGAATCGACAAAAAACTAAACACAATCTTGAGATTAACCATTAAACACCTCTCTTGAGGCTGAAACATTTGATATCAAGGAATATATCTTATGAACTCAAATGTGTCACGAGAAATTAAATTATATAATAGATATTAAATTATATTAATTCTTATAACATGTGATTATTTGTATCGCTTTAAATATTTCATGATTTTCTACGTTTCTAAGTATTCATGGTGGATCATTCACTACCCTCCCACGTTTGTAATGGTAACTAATAGTAGGTAGGTATTATAAATATATGTTTGAAAAAGAACGCCGCGGGAAGTTCATTCCATATTTTTTGAACTATGGTATGAGTTTATGTATTGAGCCTTGAATACACCTTCTATAATATGATAACGTGAAGCGAAAACTTTGAACCGCTTTTGTCCCATATGTCATCATATGGGCGGATGGAGGAGTATGAATTTTTTTTATGGCTTAGGATGGCAAACGAGCAAGCTTGTCACCTGATGGTAAGCAACCAACGCCGCCCATGGACACCAGCAACATATATAGTGTTACTGTTGCGTTGCCGACGGGATAGGGAAGGATGGGGAAGGGGGGTGGTCCTCCGAGTACCTCTCTCATCGAACGAAACGTGATATGATCCACTTTACGTCGATCTTCTGAGAGGTTATGGTATTTCACCGGCCGAGCCGGTTTATTCATGCTGCGAAGTGCTTGGCTCTACCACATTTTTAGTTTCTAGTTGTATAGAGAAGAAATTACGATGTTTGTACTCATGTACAAACATCCTAACTTCTTCTCTTCTTTCTAGCTTAAAAAATACATTATTTTTGTGCATAAATAAATAATACCTAGTCTATACCACACACTACATTGAGATTAATTACTACCCCTTTTTTTTTCTTACGCGAGGAAATGCTTTATGCAGACCCCCCGCCTGGGTACGGCGGTAAAGTAAATTTGGGGCATTAAGTTCTCAATTTCATTAGATTTCCATGAAAAAGGTTTCGTCATTAAAAAGTCTCGCATTTGAAGCTTCTGTTAATAGCTCATACTCAAAACATCCAATTTATTGTAAAATTATTTTGTGTTTAAGGAACACATTTGAGTTTCCCTAAATTATGATAAATTTTATATATTATAATTTCCATAAATGTTTTTGTTGACTGTACTGCCCGTATGTAGTGTCACGGCACGGTGCATGCTGCAACTGAAGTAACATGTTCGATACTGAAAGCTCGTGTTTCAGTTGAAATTGTGACTGAAAACTTTTGTTCGTTACATTTAATGATTTATTGTTGTTGCGGTTTCTGTGTTATTTTATAAAGTCGCATGAAATTCAGTTTCCAAGATGCACGATCCATTGTTTAACCTAGCCTAGTTGGCTTAACTGAATTTGCCATTGATATCCAATCCATATTGATACGAAGCTACATTTCAGCATTTTTGAAAGTTATATATAAGTATACACCCTCGAAAACTTTAAACCACTAAATTTTTTACATTAAAAATAACGCTAAAGCAATCCAATCTTCAATTTTAATCAAAATTTATTTATAGTTTCGGAAAATTATTTTATTTTAATCTAACTCTGCATAAATATACCAATCATCTACAACTATTAAAAAAACTTTACCCAAGCATCTTCAAAAATGTTTGATATCCCAATCAGAATTCTGGGGTATCTTCTTAAGAATATTATTTTTTATAAAAATAATATTAGAGGAGCTATACATATTCTTGGCCCGTACAAAGCAAAATATGGTGCAAAAATATATCCAGAATAAATATTTGTTCATAAGTCTATTCAATTACATATATAGGGGCGGTAGGGCTCAATTGTCTGAGGCGGGTCGGAGCGAATTATCAATATCTTAGGATCGGAACGCGAAGGGAAAAATCTGCAGTCAGCAAGTCGCACGTGACGCCAATAACTGAGGCCGTGCTGCCTTTACACTAACAAGGAAAATAGTCGAATTTCTAAAGCACTATCCTGTTCATTTATTTATTAAGTATGGTATTTAATCAATTCAAATTTTAAAAGTATTATTGGATCCTGCATCAAAATGTGTCTTAAATTCTATAGCATTCATGTTGCCAAGACTACAAAATTATGAAATACTATAGATACAATTTTATAAGGTATAGCAATACAAATTAAATATGATAGATCCTATTGATAAAATAATTTTATAGATTTGTGACCTAGATCATTAGTAATTGTAATCATTAGTTTCGGTGATCCAGTGATCGAACACACGGCTTCTGATCTAGAGGTCCGGGTTCGAATCCTGACACTGGCTCACACCAATGACTTAACGAAATTGTTTTCGGAAGCTATGTGTGATAAATATCGCTGACTGAAAACTATCATGTCCGGTATGGCAATAGGTTCGCCACCTATTTGATTTGGGACGTAAATATAACGGCGAGACGAGGCTTTAACAGCCGCAGCCTACACCTTCGGGTAGCAAACGCGTGAAGTTATGTTATGTTATATATGTTGTATTTCTATTTTCTATGAGCATCATATCCAATAATCTGAAGTTTTCTACTTTCGGAGATTCAAGTTGCTCTAATACCTCTAAGCTCTAGTCTTGAAATAAACTCATACTTTAACAAATCGATGATGGATTTTTTTAATGGGATAGGAGGGCAAACGAGCAGGCATATTACCTGATAGTAAGTGACTAGCTCCGCCCATGGACACCTGCAACCCATATAGTGTTACAGTTGCGTTGCCGATCTATAAATAAGTAGGATAGGACAGGATGGGGAAGGGAGGTGGGCTTTCGGTTAATTTGCTCACCGAACGAAACGAGGCATGAGCCACTTTACGTTGATATTTTGAGAGGTAGTGGTGTTTCACCGGCCGAGCCGGCCCATTCATGCAGCGAACAGTTTGGTTATACCACTGTTCCGATGAAAACTTGCCAAATTAATCTAACCATACAAGATTTTCTAAGTTTCCTAGGTTTTTTGCGTTACATTCAGCTGCGAAGTTTAGAAAGATCAATGAGAATTTAAGTATGTATGTATTATTTTGCAACAAGTTATTACAAAGATTATGTTTTTACTCGTGGCCAGTAACTAGCCTGCATAAGCAAGTGACTGTCCAGTTCGAACGCTCCTAGCCAGTTGGGCACGTCTGTGGCGTCACGTAGACGCACTTACCCGAGATATAATTATTCGTTGAACCGAATTTGCGTCCAGCGAGTAAGTATTATATTCAATTTTATAACTGATATAAATTTTACCGTAATTTGTGTTTCCTACAAAATGGTACGTTTCACTAAACTTTGTCATTTCCATATTCAGTTGACAGGCTTAAATACATATGGAATTGTACCTAAAATCTAGAGTTTGATTGATCAAGATTTACTATGTGGATAAACGCAGCGCTATGTAGCCCCAAATCATAAAACCTATGAAGGTTTAGATTATTAGGTTAAAATTGAAATATTAAAAGCAATCAAGCAAAATATCTATTGATGTAGCTATTTATATAAGCCTAGAATGTTCTCACGGAGTTGTTACGGATCCCATGCCAGCCACCAAGCCTTTCGGCAAGCCTTAGCCATAGCCGACATCCCTCTTTAAGCCAGCCGTATAAAGCCTCCTTGCCATTAGCCAAAGACAAAGATGGGATGTCAAAGCCAGCCAAAGCCAGCCATAACCAGCCATAGGCATTATTTTGTGTTATGAGCAATAAAAATGATAAGTAAAATATTCTGCTGCGTACTTTAATTATTCTTATAATAAATCGTAATTAAATTATCCAACCGTATTAGAGTCTAACGATAGATGGCAGGCTAGAATCGTAGAAGTTGACTTGAGTTACAGAAATATGATATACATTTTTAAAACATTTTCACCCTCTTGGCACAATCGATTAAAAAGCATGACACGTTTTGAAGTGTCACTGACATGTTTCAGAGTTTGATCTGAGTTCCTCACACATACCATCCCTCGCGTGTTCCACTTCGCGTCGAACATAAAGAGTATTGTGTATTATCTGTGTTCACAATACATATATTGTGTGGTCTACCGAGGTCGAGATGTGTCTACATTATTGGTATACTCCACTTTTATGGTTCCGTACATATAAAGTTATTTATTGATATTTATTTAAAGCTTCATATCAAAATGAAATTGATACGAGATTAAACTTTTATTTATTTTTAAATGCACAACTATTCTCTGACAGTTAAAAATTAAACTTAAAAAGTCTCGGTGGTCCAGTAGTCGAGCTTCCCGTTTCTGAATCAAGAAGACGCTGGTTCGAATCCAGGCTCACACCAATGACTTTTTAAAATTATTTTCGGAAGTAATATGTGATAAATATCAATGACTGAAAACTTTGTGCCCGGTATGGCAATAGGTTCGCCACCTATTCCATTTGGGACGTAAACATAACGGCGAGACGAGGCTTAACAGCCGCTGTCTACAGCTTCGGGTAGTAAAGTAAAGTTATCCTATGTTAAGAATTGAACTTATTAGTATTGGATAGTAATGAGGATATCCTTTAATACTTCAATTCGAACGAAGCTGCAGGTAAAAACTAATATCTTATACGAAAAAACAAGAAGATCAGCAAGTTTAATAATGATACACAGATGTCTACGTTCAAAGAGGATCGCGTATAAGACACACAAGAAAGAGTACCTATTTAAACAACATAAAAAAGTTTTCTTTATAAAATGATATTATGATATGTTACTTATATTTGCTTCAGGACAGAATAAATTAATTTGTTATTGTAAACGTATCCTCTTTGATGAGTGGTTGCTCAAATTTTATTGAAATACGTTTTTATATTGGTTAGGTTTGTCGTAGAGATATTTAAATATCATTCTTCTACGATTAAATCGTAGCTGTTGCAATTGTCATTACTATAGTCAAATAAAAAAATAACAATAAATAAAATCAAGTCACTCAATAAAAAATGGTGCGTAGAGTCCCCTTTGCACAAAAGAAGTGAAACTGTGAAATTGCACTGACTAATTCGCTGCATAGTAAAAAAATACCACTAATTGAATAATTTTCGGTGCTATAATCTCTCTGCCTACCCCAAATGTGACAGCTAGAGCTACCACTATAAAATACTATTTACTCCCATACTTAACTTCATGACAATTCCATTGTAGGATAGAAAGAACACATCGCCAAAGCAATCACTTCATTTCAAACATATTTTTGTCGTTAAATATATTTTTCCTCTATAACAAATTTTCAACAATTTTTTTTTAACAATTCTTAGTTTTTGGAATAAATAAGACTAATATTGACATATAAATTTCGGTTATTGTTGTTCTGAGTGGCTGGAGTTTGTAACTGGATTACTGCATTCCGATCTAGCGTAAGCCTGTTAGGGGCAATTCGTACCGCTTCTGCCCGGATGTGTGCGGTTGATTCCTTGCTATAACACAATTAAGCGTTAAAACATATTCTATTTAATTAATTTATGGATTTGTAACAAATATTTTACTATTTTTTTTTTCATTCTAATAAATATAATCTAATCGCGCATTCGTTATGTCAGTACCATACGTTTATTCATCCGTATATCGTTAATTTAACAACCGATCGTATCTATATTGCATTGCACAAATGAATACTTTACCTACCAACCATAATTAGTTCAGAATTAGAACGAGATGCGTGAAGATAATTGATCCTCAACGTATACAAGACTGTTACAAAACATCACGCGCCAACGAACTTCAGATACTGTTCCGATATTTACTGTCATCATTTGTGTGGCAACAGAACTGTTTCCGTGGTGTTTTTGATTATCTCCCTCATATTATGTTATACATAATATATACTTAGAAAAGAATATATACTTCAAACTTTCACTTTTGAGTCAAAGGTCTCCGGTTCAAATACATAGGAAAAAGAATTAAGCCTAAACGTAAACACGACACTTGTCAGAATCTTGCTTAACGTTTCATACTTATGTCGACATTCATCTCATGTACATACGCAATCTGTTATTCTTCGCATCCTCAAACAACGTGGGAA
Source organism: Euproctis similis (assembly GCA_905147225.2). Classification (NCBI taxonomy): domain Eukaryota; kingdom Metazoa; phylum Arthropoda; class Insecta; order Lepidoptera; family Erebidae; genus Euproctis; species Euproctis similis. Next base: position 24,751,607 of record LR990106.1, read on the forward strand.
CATATCATAAGCCGATTTGTTCACCAGATTTGTACGGATTACAACATTCTCTCGCTCAAGCATTTCATACCATCTACGTAAACCTAACTATAACAAAATTAAATCAAACAATATTTATATCAAGTTTACATCATAACTTTCCTGGGTCTACCGTGTTTTAACTTCTATTTTTAGGACAAAAGTTTGAATGCTGCCTCACACCAATTACTTTCTGGATGTTACCTAGGTTACGTTTAATACTCACTAAAGATTTCCGAAAAGCTATTGGCGACGCTTTTAGTAAGTAAAAGACAGAAACAAACAAACAAACAGGATATCGAAAATAAAAGAACGTACCGAATCATTAAATCAAATTTACTTCTACATTTAAAATAATTCTAAAATATCAGAATATTGGAACAAGTGAACTGCGTTAAGGCAAAACCATTTTTCTTTCATTTAATCATTCTTCATATTCATGAGAGGCTTCCATGAAATATTATTCAATCCATGGAAATGTCTCTTTAGATTCTGTCCATCCGCCCATTTAGAGTCGAGGTAGTTATCGTCGTCGTCCTGCTCAAGTTTTTTCCATTCCTCCTGCTTCCTGTAAGCGTGGAGCATCAACTGCTTTCTTTCATCTTCAGACATGACAGGCTCGCGACCTGGAGCTCCTTCGGAATTAGAGCACAGTTTTATTGTCACCTTGCTTTTGTTATTTTTACCTGTAAAGTGATAGCTATTTAATTAGATGAAATGAATTCACAAACGTAAGCTAAAAATGGATATATAAAAATCTCGTATTTATATTTATCCATATCACTGTTACCGAAGAAAACATGGATAAATTGTGTGAAACATGATATGATTAGGCAGGGTATGCTATGGTGCTATGGAAGAAGGGAATGATAGGGAAGCGAGGAAAAGAAAAACCTGTTGTGTTGACCCCAAATGATGGGATAAGAGCAGGAAGATGATGATGATGACTCACCCAAATGATTTTTAAGTTTGTTTCCACTGATCAGCTTCTTTCCACATGCCCATAAACATGCTCTATTGGGATCGATGACTTCATTCGCTGCCTGAGTACCGGTCAAATCTTCCACGTTATCCAACTCCATGCGTACTGGATCATGTGGCGGTAGACCTCCAGGAAATACTATTTTTGTAGCTCCCCGAAGTTCATCCAGAGCTCTGGTTACGTCCTTCTGTGTGAGGCATTTGCGGAGGTCGACCTGAAATTTTGTTACTTAAATAAAATGTTTTATTCTTAGGTGAGTTATGTAAGTTGTTTTATTTCCATAAATTAACCATTGGATTGGTCTTAATATAAATATTATCTAAATATATTAATAATAAATATTTTTATGATCCAAAAGTTTTATAGTGAAGGTCCCTTTACTAGAATAAGAGAAATACATACATGCATACATAACTTCACGCCAAATCTTTTGCGGGGCTGGCAGAAAGAACGGAGCGCCATAAGCCACGATTCTTACACTCCTCGCTCGCTTCGTTGACTTTTATAACTCTTTTCATGTCATAACTCTCTTCATGAGCGCGCAAACAAATATAAATAACTAATCATATAAATGTACATACATGTTTCTTACTAATAAACTCCTTGGCATCATCGCTGGCTTTCTTTAAAATATCTTGCATATTAGCTGGCGGTGCAAGACCACAGCGTCTCCCCATATCATCTTTACAGAAAACGTGATTTGGTGGTGCACAGCGTTTGGCCCAAGGATCTTCCAGTTTCAACTCCTGGATCTGTAGTGGAATGATTATTTAGTCAACCGTTTACCGCACGATCATTTTATTTTATGGAAGTGCCTAGTCGTCCGCTAAACGGATGATTAGCATAGAGTTAGTCGTCCGTAAATTTAAAAATAACACGCGTGTACGTCTACTTTTTTGTTAAAAATAATGTATGTAATGTATGTAGGTATTCATAAAAAAAATATCATTAAAAACAACTTTTTAAAAATAACTTAACATAACTTCACGCCTTTGTTACCCAAAGGTGTAGGCAGCAGCTGTTATGCCTCGTCTCGCCGTTATGTTTACGTCCCAAATGAAATAGGTGGCGAACCTATTGCCATACCGGGCAATAGTTTATTAAATTTTTCCAAAAAAAAGTTAGGTTAGTTAGGTTTTTTTTTAATTTTTGACAACATCTCAGCGATAAATAAAAACGATCATACAAAAACTAACAACAGTAACGACTGAAAGTACACCAAGAACGAAAAAATTGAAAATATTGCATTGACTTGTATAGGTTTCTTAATTCATCGAGATATTGTCCAACATTGTCGTTCAACCTGCGATTAAAAGAAAAGGGAGACCTAAAGGTACCAATAACACCAATTTCGGTGTTAGTATCGGTAGGAGAATAAATAATAATAATAATGAAAAAATAGTAATTTGATTTTATGTCAATGAATAAATTTGTCGGACGATTAAATTATTTTATTCATCCGATTATCGGACGACTAGACACTTCGTTTATTCATCCGCTTAGCGGACGACTAGCAACGGCCTTATTTTATTCGTCCGATAATCGTACGAATGATTAATTTTATTCATCCGATTACTGGACGACTAAACACTTTGTTGGTAAATAGTAGACGATAATATAGAACGACTCCAAGATTTTAATCTAAATTGGCCCCTTTCTAAATCAGTTGGATAACATAGATAAAAATCTATTCCCCTTAATTACTAGTGCAAATATGGAAAAAAAGTATGAATATTTTTCCTTTGTCGCTATCTAAGATAAAATAAAGGAGGAGAAGCATAACCTGATCCTCATTTAGTCCTTGCATCTCAGGAGGCCAAAAAGTTCCATGTTTCGAGAGCTCTTCAATCTCGTAGCATATTCTAGTTACTTTGAGTCTACCGTTGAATATCGCTGTTATATCCTTCACAACTTCATCGACATCCTTCTCCACATCGGTCTCGTACAGGAATTGATTTTGATCACCTCGTTTCACCAGAAATACAACCATTTTGTAAAATGTTTGTGCGTTTGAAATATCTGTTCGGAAAATTGACATCGAATGTTCAAATATTGAGCAAACATACGGTTGCTATGTTACTGTTACTTGTACAGATATCGTTGCCATAGTTTTACTAGAAATACGTACCTACATATAAACCATGTTTATCAAGATTTAGCGTAGACTGTAGTAGACGGCACATTTCAATAAATATGTACTACACTAATCATCACCGACAGCGCGACCGCGAGTGATTCTCAGTGTACATATAATTCACACATGAACAATAAATGTATAATTTGACACTTGGATGCAATTTTTACGCACACATTGATGTGTGGGGATCATATCAAGAGCGTGCACGTCGTGATCCCTGCCGTCCCACCGGGACGCAATCTTGACCGAATCGAACACAGCCGCGCTGGCTGCTAGGGCGTGCCCCGACAGCGACGGGCACCGATTAGCCCCCGTCGGTGCGGCTGCACGTGCATGCGCATGCGGCGAAGGGGGCCACCACCCTTCACGCAGCGCCAAACCGGGCGGGACGAGGAGAGGGGAGTGCCGTATAGGAACGTGGAATGTTAGAGGTAGTATGACAAGAAAGATGAATGAGATGATGGATGTAATAAATGAGAGATGCCTGGATGCCTTATGTTTGACGGAGACGAAGCGGAAGGGGAATGAGCCCGAGGAACTCCCAGGTGGCATGGTTGCCCTATGGTCCGGAGTGGACCTGGACGTCCGTGCCAGCGGGGGTGTGGGGGTCGTTCTCTCCTCTCGCTTTGCTTCTGGAGTGAAAGACTATGAGCTGGTAGGCCCAAGACACCTTTGGGTTCGTATAAAACTGGGGATCACGCGGGTCTTCCTGGTAGCAGCTTATGCTCCCGTCAGCTCCGCCGATCCCCATGAACTCGAGGAGTTTTGGGAAACTGTTAGGGATATTCTGGATTTAGTTGAAGGAAATGAAAGGATAATTCTGTGTGGTGATCTTAATGGATGGGTCGGAACCAAGAGAGATGGCCTTGAGGCTGTCCTTGGTCCGAATGGTGACAAAAGAGTGAATGATGCTGGTAAGCCGATCTTGGACGTGTGCTTGGAACGGAACCTCCTTCTAACACATTATTCCGTCATAAAGATATTCACAAGTATACGTGGAGACGGAATGATCAAAAGAGTATGATTGATCTGATTCTGGTAGACAGTCGTCTCCGAAACACTCTAAGGGATGCAAGAGCCTACAGAGGCCCCACTCTACCACTCTCACCACAACCTGGTGGTGAGCCGCTTCGTGGGCCTATTCAAGAAGTGCAGGCACTGGCGAGTGTGCACCCATTTCGGAGAGCTTGAAAGGATAAAGTGTTAGAAATTAGAAGATGAAAGTGTACGGAGTATGTATGTAGACCTAGTCAGCAAATTACAGAGCCATCAGTTTTATCAGCTTAGCAGCGAAAGTGTATGGGAAGATTATTGAAAGAAGAATAAGGGTGATATCTGACGGAGTGTTGTGGGAGGCTCAGGGTGGTTTCAGAAGTGGAAGAGGGTGCATAGATCAGATTTTTTCTCTCCGCAACATCGTGGAGTTTTGTGGATCTGGAAAAAGCGTTTGACAGGGTGTTACGGAAGGATCTGTGGGACATACTCCCGGGCTACGGGGTGAGCGGCACACTGCTGCGCGCTGTGCAGTCCACTTACGAGGGCTGCACAGCGTGTGCAGCCCTCGTGTGTGTTGACCGCGGCTTGTCGCCCTGGTTTGACGTCAATATCGGCGTCAGACAAGGCTGCGTGGTATCCGCTCGGCTGTTCATCCTGTACCTGGACAGTTGTCTCCAGAGAGTGAGATCGACGATGTAGGGATGCGAATGGGTGACCTAGTTGTGAACTGCCTGCTTTACGCAGATGACGCCGTTCTCTTAGCCGAATAGCCGTCTGATCTGCAAACACTAGTCACTATTATGAAAGATGATTGTTTGATGAAAGGCTTGCAATTGAATGTGATGAAAACGAAAGTTATGGTGTTTCAAAGGGAGGAATCCAGAACGGATGCAAGGATAACGTTTGACGATGTAGTGCTGGAACAGGTGAATGAAATTGTATATCTTGGATGCGCTTTTAGCAGGGATGGAAGGTACACCGCTGATGTAGAAAGAAGAGTAGTGTTAGGAAATAAAGTAAATGGGGCGTTGGGCAGATTCCTTGACGCAAAAGATATTAGCAGGAAAGCCCAGCTAGCAATCCACAATGGAATACTGATCCCAACGCTAACTTATGGAAGCGAGAACTGGGTATGGCAGAGCGTGCATGAAAGTAGGATAAACACGGTTGAAATGAGGGCATTGCGCAAAATCTGCGGAGTAACCCTCGCTGCCCGCGTGGAAAACAAGGTTACACGGAAGGAAATCGGATTGAAAGAGAGTGTCGGTGTAAAAGTAAGAAAGGGCATGCTCCGATGGTTTGGACATGTAGAAAGAATGGATGATGCAAGATTGACTAATACAATACAACTATACAATGTAAAAGCGGATGGATGTAGGAGTCGAGGACGGCCTAGACACACATTCCATGACCAAATAGAACGTGTTCTGGAGGAAGGTGATGTTAGGAACCTCAAAAATCGACGCGCGTGCATGAAAAGAGTTATGAAAGTCCACGAAGCGAGTGAGGTGTGCAAGAATCGTGCCTTATGGCGCTCCGTTCTCTCTGCCTACCTCACAAGGGATTTGGCGTGAAGTTATGTACATTGATAAGTCACTCACACATTCATCATCATCTGCCTTTTGATGTCCACTATTGGACGTAGGCCTACCCCATAGCGAGAAGAGACGGCGAGATGCCACCATTGTGCATCCGACCTGGACTCGGCCCAACACACGCTGGAGGTCTGCCTGGCATGGGAGGCCGAGCGTCGAGTCCTGGTCGACGGGATCGGGCAAGAGTTGTCCCCGCCGGCGTTGATCGCGACAATGCTGGCGGGAGAGGAGGAGTCCCACACTACCCCCTGCCGTCTCCAGGCGACGGGATGTGCATAAAGCATTTCCTCGCGTAAAAAAAGGCCTCCCCCATAGAACGCCATAGCTCACGGTCCTGTGCCTTCCGCATCCAGTGACTGCCAGCAATCCTGACCAGATCGTCGGTCCACCTAGTGGGAGGACGCCCTGTTCCACGTCGCCCAGTTCGTGGTCGCCACTCGAGAACCTTTTTCCCCCAACGGTTATCGGTTCCTCGAGCGATGTGGCCTGCCCATCTCCACTTCAGCGTGATGATCTCCTACGGATTTCCGTATTTCAGATTTTGTCCCGCACGCTGAACGACTTTAAGCTTTGTTATGAGGCCAACATTCAAAGACCACGTCTCAGTTCCGTATGTCATCACTGGTGACACACATTCAGTCAATCACATATTAACAACCACTTTTTGGTCTCGTTTTTGGGTAACTATTGCCGAGCTATTATTCTTATATCTAAGATATAAATCTAAGCCATGAAGAAACACAGGAACGTAGTGTTGAACGAATGGTCCCTATTTAGGGGAAAAAAAATCCGCCGGCGCTAACATTCCAGAACCTTCTTCCGCCAACCTCCTATTTAATACTAAATACGACGTGCGTACGTAATCACAGGTGCGTTCCAAATTCTAGCGCAGCCAGTGGCATAAAAGAGAACTAAGAGCTCAGTTTATTATTGTGTACATTAATACTATGGAAAAGCCTAGACCGCTCGAAATCCTATGTTTCTATACTTCGTGATATAAACATAAATTAAGTATATAGATTACTAGCTGACCCGTAGACCCGCACAACAGTCAATGAGGCAGCAGAATGGGTTTTGTTTATACGACTCATAACAAATAATTAGTTTTATATATTATTTTTTTTACTAATATCATAAAATAAAATAATAATATTATAACATTACTTAACATAACATAACTTCACGCCTTTGTTACCCGAAGGTGTAGGCAGTGGCTGTTAAGCCTCGTCTCGCCGTTATATTTTCGTCCCAAATGGAATAGGTGGCGAACCTATTGCCATACCGGGCACAAAGTTTTCAGTCATCGATTTTTATCACACTTAACTTCCGATAACAATTTCGAAAAGTCATTGGTGTGAGCCAGTGTCAGGATTCGAACCCGAACCTCTGGATCAGAAGCCGTGTGCTCGACCACTGGACCACCGAGACATGAGTACGTATGAGTACATAGTACAATTCTCATTGACAGAATATAACCCTAAACTAATACGAGTGGTTTGTAACTTCGCACCTTTTTTACGAGACGGTTTCATCCTTTATTTATATTTTTACGTTAAACAAGTAAATAGTATTTAGTCAAATTCAATGAAAAACATATTTATACGATCCCGTAATAAATTTTATCATTCAACATAAAAGTGCACTGCTTTTAACCGGTACAGGTTCAATTGGATGTGACTGATACAGAGACCTGCTCTCAATACAATAAAACTTCATGCAGGAAGAACACAGTACCGCTTGAACACAACACAATATAGTATAAACTTCTAATAAAAGCAGTTTGTATTTACTATTTATTATAATAACGCGCGCTCAAAATTCATAAATAATTGCTTGCAACCTACTTACGCTTTGCTTCCGAGTATTATCTGTGTCCAGCCATTCAACTATTTATTTGTAGGATTTGTAATGCAATAATATATAGTGTAATCTAATCAAATATATTCTGTAAATGATAAAATATGTTTTCCAAATAACTGCAATATTCCTAAAGATTACTGCTACCAATGTTATGAATAGGGGCTTCATAATATGTTGATGTTTTTTACTTTTATGTCTACTTTAAAAGTTACTTCTGTATGTTTACCACGCTTTTTGTATAATATATAGATTTTGGAAAAGTTTGCTCGTATTTTGATATTACTTCAAATAATTTATTTTTAGTTTTTTTAGCTTTCAATTCAATATATTCAATAGCTTATGATGCAAGAGATTATTTATCAAATTAGTTTTAGACTATACAAAGTGCAGATATGAATAAGAGAAAACAAGAGAGTCGTGAATTACCTATAATCTTTTGAAACTTGTGTGATACAATCAAATCTATAATTGCGTCGTTTCATTTGCTCAAGTTATTGATGTTGATTGACGTCAATGTTGGTTGATTAAATATTTTGTGTTAGTATTGTATATTAATTTGTTCAAGATTTACTTAATAACTTGTTATTAATTAGAATCGAACTCATTCTCTGATAACGTGTAAACTTAAATTACATGACTAATACTTATTGTAAACTTATAGTGTGTAATTGATAGACAATTACTGCCTCATCTGTCCTGATTTTTATTCTTAACGTTTACGAACTCGGGAGTTTTCAACACTTTCGGAGAGCTAAAACACTGGGTCGTTGAAATGACTGAAATGTAATGGTCAAAAAACCTTATCATTTTAAGTGCAATCAGATTGATAACCTAATATACCTTAGAAATATGGTTCAGTGATCTACTTTCGTTAAAATGGTACCCCAAAAAAGGTCCGTATAAATAAACAGAAAGTTCACTGTACATGGGGTCAGTACATTTAATGTACTGGAAAGCGAGTCAGTGAATCGGAAAATTTCGTTGTTTGATAAAATAACAAATTCATAAAATATGGCTACGGATGGAAGTTGAACTCACGATGTTCGGTAAAATGTCTCATAATTACTAACACTTACAAAATAATCGAGTCACTTCTGCTCACTTACAACCCAATATTTATCAACAACTTTAAATGTTTTTATTTTGATCTTTAAGTTAAAAATTACAATTATACATACATATAATACATTATATTACAATCTAAGCAAAAAAATTAATTCTCAATATGCCATTGAGTCATTTCGGAAACGTGATAATTTCTAACACTTTTCTGAAATAAATAAATAAAATAGAGAAAAAAATAAATCGTTTTTCCAATACCGCATATATAAAAAGACAGTAACATAATTACAGAAACTAAAGAACGCTTTATTTTTCCTTGTTGCAGGTAGCACACGTGAATAGCCATAGGCACGGTCATGATCTGTCAACAGAAGACCCAGAGATAATAGGACAGCATCATGACAACGTAACACATCATGGAAAGGTCAGTGGAATGCTATTTGCATTTTGAATAAATGAATTCGTCCAAACGTCCAAAACGTTCAAAAATCATTGGTATGATCAATGACTTTTCAATGTAATTTGGTATGACCAATGATTTTTCAGAAAGACTAAATAATGGATTGGTCTAGAATGGTGTTATAAGTCATAATACCATGTGGTTACGGGTTCAGGTCCCATTTCATATGTATAAGTAATTAATAAGCAAACTATTTTTTTTTATATAATAATTAAAATTTTATAGGTAGCCTGTTACTCTTGCAAGTAAATATAACAAGATCTCACAGCTTTAAATCTGTCAAGCCGTTAAACTGGTTAATATAAACATACAATATATATTAGGGTGTCCCTTATTTTTCGAAGTCTAAATTTTTTAACGCATACGACCTAGTTGTATTCATTTGTACCTAAAACACTAGAAAATCAATTTTTACCTTGTTTGGAGTATGATAACCCGTGCCGACTTGCATCGAAACATGTTCATACAAGTTGCGCGGGAGTAGCGGCGGGCACTCGCGGTATTTAGTCATTTGTTCCCAGGTATTATCATAGCTAACACCTATTGTTTTATCTTACAAGATGGCAGTAAAATTAAGAAGTGATAACAAAAGTATTTTCTTAGTTGGTGATGTAAATTATCAAATAACAGACGCTAAGTTACCATCAAACCGTCAAGTCTCACAGTGCTGTTTTATAATATTTGCGAAGTTAAATTAACTGTTAGTGAAAGCGCAAATCTTGTAATTCGTGAGTGTATTATATTCTGGGAAATGGCTAGAATCCCAACTAGAGCTTTACTTAACTGTGTAAAAAAAATTGTGGAGCTTCACCACACTTGGAGAGAGTTGCAAAAAAATTCGAAAAAGTCGAACGATATTTATAAGCGCCGTGAGGAGGACTTTCAAATCAGTTTAGATAATTTATTTGATATAGCTCACGCTGATGCTTTGCAACTGATGAAGATAGAGGAAGATAAAATATTTTTACAAAACCAAAGAGAACCAGGGCGTCCAGGATGTTTAGCGGGTGTGGATAAAAAGTTGGCTGAAAAAGAAGAAAGGTCAAGACAAAGAAAGTTAAGAGAAGAAAAAAGAAGACAAGAACGAATGCGTTCAGATAGTTTATCAGTATCTGATACTACATAAAGTTCTGTTCAAACTCAAGAGCATTGCTATCAGCCTTCCAGCTCTAATGAAAACCTTGAGGAATCATTGCCTTCAACATCAAATTTAAGCTCTGTAACTACCCAAAAAAGAGGAAGAAAGGACTTTATCACGCCCAAGTTAGTTGCAGCTTTAGACAGATGTCAATTAAGTGTAAGGGATTCTGTTTATGTACTACAGGCTGTGATAAAAGTGCTAGGTTTAAGCTGTGACGATTTTCCTGTAAACAAATTATCTATTCAATGCATTCGCACACAGAGAAAAGATAGAGCGGAAGCTATAAAATATGATTTTCATAATAATATTCCTGAAATGGTGACAGTTCACTGGGATGGAAAACTATTACCTGGGCCAGACGTGAGAAATTCAAAAGAAGAACGAATGCCAATTCTTATTTTATTTGGAGAAAAAGAAGAACTTCTGGCTGTGCCCAAATTGGAGAGCTCTTCCGGTCGAGAGCAAGTTCAAGCAGTGTCAAACGCGCTTTATGACTGGAACCTCGATGACAAAGTTCAAATAATGTGCTATGACACAACTGGTTCTGATACCAGACGACTGAATGGTGCGTGTGTTCTACTGGAACAAAAACTAGACAGAGAATTACTTCTCTTTGCTTGCCGCCATCACGTTTACGAACTGGTTTTGAAATCTGTGCTTGAAACAAAACTCCATCAAGTCACGAGCAGCCCCGAGATCCGGATGGTCAAAATGTTTAGAGACAACTGGAAAAACATTGATCCTTCTGCAATTGAGATTAACACCATCGATCAATAATACAAGAATTATTGTCATTTTATAATCATGAACTACAAAAATCTATAGTGCGTGACGATTATCGGGAGCTGATTGAACTATCTCTTGTCTTTTTAGGAGGAGATAGTGTGAAAAAAAATAAAATCAGACCTCCTGGAGCGGTTCATCAAGCAAGGTTCGGCTAGAGCTATTTATACGCTGAAAATATGCCTATTGCAATCGCAATTAAAATTAAGCGCTAAGGATAAACGAGCACCTCAAGACATTTGTTTATATATTGCCATTTTATACGTAAAATCATGGCTTCAATGTTGTTTGGCAGTGAAGGCGCCAAATCAAAATTTGTGCTTTTTAAATAAGCTTGGTAAATGTGAAACTGTCGACAAATTGATTTTTAAAGCAGCTCTCAGCAAGCTTAGCCAACATCTTTGGTACTTATTGGAAGAAATTGTCATTTTATCACTCTTTGACGATGAAGTTGATGAATGAACCCAGGCAAACATGATAACAAACTTACAAAGAGAAAGTTTGTCTAATTCTGGGAAGAGGTACATTCCTTTAAAAGATGATATGTCTCATCATTTGTATGCTAAGTGAAAATATATACGTAAATAATAATTACATAGATTTATTTAATTTATTTTACTAAAATAATAATTAATTCTGCTTATTTGTTTTTTCAGAAAAACCATTGAGGGATTTTGAATCAATCAAGAGCACTTATTTATTTTCACGATTAAGAATCGATAAGAACATCCTTCAGAAACCAATTTCTACGTGGGAAGAAGATGTTGCCTTTTTAGAGGCCAAAAGAAAAGTTCTAGCTTTGAGAGTAGTTAATGATACAGCTGAAAGAGCCGTAAAATTAATGCAAGATTTTCATGGTTTAGTTACGGCAAACTAAGATCAAAAGCAATATTTGCTATGCTACGTGCAAGAGCACAGAAACTTTTATCCAGATTGTAAAAAAAGAGACCCTCAAGAGAAAATACACGGACTAATTATTTTCAACTTTGTGACCTTATTTTTGTGACTTAAAATAAATAAACGTTTAAAATGACTTCGTTTTTTATTATAAATTTAAAAAATATATATATTTTAATTGATTTAGCTGCATAATACCATACTTACTTAAAAAGTGCAATTTATTAAAACTTTGATACGCTGTCGGCACGGATTAATATTGGCGTAGGAAGATAAAATTTCGTATTTAGATAAGTCTAGGTAGACGAAAAGTAACATTCCGATTTCGGAAAAAAAAAATCCCATATAAGGGACACCCTAATATATATATACAAAATATAATCACCCTTTTGGCGTAGCCGAGTAAACCATACAGTACAATTAATACTCGTGAATAAATTTTAATTAATCACACACACACGTTGAAGGATTTACAATTCAATAAAACGCCATTCGATATTTCTAATAAACAAAATATGGAAATATTCATATCAAAATAAATAATTATTTTTCCGCATTTGCTTAACGTTATATGTAGTATTTACCTTGTTATATGTACGAAATGAAAGAAGGAATTTTAACTAAAAAAATGTAAAGTGTAGATATCTACTATAGGTCGGCTGACAAATTGAAGTTGTACCCCCGAGGATTGAAATTTGCATATGCGACAGTATTGTGCGCGTGCTAAGTTATGAGATGAGCAGGAAATACGAAAAGTACTTTTTTCGTAGTTTATCTGATCGGCTGACGCTTTCAATCTTTAATACTCGAAGATGGCAAACAGTGGCTTTATGCCCCGAGACACCAGTTGTGTTACCTAGTAATATAGATGGTGAAGCCATATATTTTTGACATTATTTGACATTAATTACCACGAGTGGATCCAGTGAACTTTGATTCGCCTCAGAAGCAATAAGAAGAAATTGGGTTATCCCTAAGAGATAAACATGCTCCTTCGCCGACTTTTTATAGACCTTGAGAAAGTGTTTAATAATGAGATTGTTATGTATGACTTAGGCTTCAGCCAGCGTTTGCAATTAAAGTGCTAAATCTGGAAAATTTTCACTTTTTTTACTAAATTATACCTACATGAATTATACGTATGAACCACCAGGTTGACACCCTTTATCTATTAAGAAAACCACATCAAAATCCGTTGCGTAGTTTCAAAGATCTACGCATTTAAGGGGACAAACAGCGGAAAGCGACCTTGTTTTTACTATGTAATGAAATGATGATACCACAAAACTTGCAAAAAGATATCTGAAAATTCTTGGGTTTGTAACTAGATTCAAAATCCAGATCCTCATCAGTTATAAGCAAATAGACTATTTAGAGGTTGGCAGATAATGAAAATATTTCAAGTATCTTTATCGTCTTCTCCATAGCTTAGTTATCCGATAAACTTTTGTTTTCAAAGTCCTGAAGCCGAGTTTTAGCACATCGCATTTACAATATGTACTTTTGAGAGAATTTATGATCTTAATAATTAAAGGGACTCCCCTATTATCTACTAAAGGAATTTCCACGGTACCTTGAAATATTAACGGGAAAATCCTATCAAATTTGTTACTGCCTTGACTGCGGCTTTCTATAAGCTTAACCTGTTAAATTTTTAAGGGAAACAAATTTCGCTGAACCTTACAAATACTAGAAATACATATCTTAACATAACTTCATGCGTTCTTCGACCCGAAGGTATAGGCGGCAGCTGTTAAGCCTCGACTCACGCCATTGTTACCGTCCCTAATAAAATAGGTGGCCATCCATCGGGCACAAAGTTGGCAGTTTTCGATATTTGTCACACATAACTTACGAAAAGATTTGTGAGAACTCGTTGGAATCGATTCCACGACTTTTGAATCAGAATGGAGGAGATCGACCACTGGACCACCGAGACAATACTTAAATATTGTTATATTTAAGTGTATAAAGTGTAACTCGTTCAGTTCATCACTTGCGTCGCACACAAGTCCCTTTGACGTGTTCGTTTCGATTGTAAATTTTAGCGAGCGTTTGTAGTCGTCTTGTGTACTACAATACAAAAATGGAATAAACAACACAAACATACATACATGTATTACTTATATATATATATATATCGTACGATACATTTACTTTCTGTTTGTATTTGAATATCGGATTGATGTTTAATACAAAAATGTCAATAGTGATTTTTGTAGCTATGCAAATTCTTTCTGAGAGAAAGTGCAAGGGATCGTATTGCAATAGAGGAATTGTGCTACAGGTGATAGACTCAGATAAAATCACATAGTAGTCATGTAACAACATAATAAATAACATAACATAACTTCACGCCTTTATTACCCGAAGGTGTAGTAGGCAGCGGCTATAGTCAACGATATCGATCACTGGGACACCGAGACTGTAGTCATGTAAATATATTTAAAATAAGAATCTTATGTTTGAAATAATAACAATTGTAAACAAGGATTATTAAACGACACAAATATTGATAAAACAGCATTCTGACCGATTTTGACTTTTGGATTGAGAAGCGGAAAAGTGTATATGATTATTTATTTCCAAAAACGTGAGTATTACAAAAGAATGCATGAATAAGGCCATTGAAATTATTATATATCTTACCATTGAAATTATTTTTTATTTGCCTTTTGCAATTTTTCGTCGTCATTAAAATATTATTAATTTCTATATGCAGATATAAAATACCAAGACTATTTCTGGTAACTTGTAAAATAGAGAAAACAATAAAGTTTAAGATATGATACTGTGTCATCTTCACGCGTCGACTTAAGTATGATTATTGGCTATTTTTATTATATTTATTAGGGAGAATGTTCCAAAACCTGAGTAATGTTGTGGATTGAATGAACTCAATATATGTTGTCTTAAAACAAAAAGTAAGTCATATTATGCACATTTGTTTGTTATGTTTTTATTTAGCATTTTCATCGAGTTTGACCGAAAGATTACATCACACATGTCATAGAAGATAGAGTTGGTGATAGATGGTTCAGCATCATAGAATCTATGATGCCGAAACTCCATATTCTGAGTCGCAACGTTATTCTCAAATTATAGCACACAATAGAAGTAATGTTCTGAAAAGCTTTCAAATATGATACATACCAACATGATGAATAACAATAATCGTAACGCACTCACAAAAGGATTAAACTTTTATGGTATTCATGTTGCAGACGAGCATCTTTTAGTAGCTGAAAAATCAACTTTATCATTACTGTATTATTGTGTATTATTTTGCTGAGTGAATTGAAAATTGCAATTATAAGTATATAAGAAATATTTTTTATACTGCACAAGCAAAAGTCAAACGTTTGTCCAACTTACAAAACAGTTGTGGTATTTGTGTGATGCATACAAAAGTCTCTTGCAGGGTAGGCAGCGCCATAAGACACGATTCTTTCACACTTCATTCGTTTCTATGGCTTTCATAACTCTTGTCAAACACGCTCGTTGATTTTTAAGGTACGTGTCATTACCTTCCTCAAGGACTCATTCAAATTGGTAAAGTATGATAGATTTAATATCAAATGATTTAATGTCAAATATAAGTATTTGAGCTTGAATTACGCTCACAATCACTTATAAAAACGAATAAGGTAATATTAAAAAATATTTTTTGTAAATAAAGTCATAGAAAAACAACAAACATTTTAAACGAAAAAAAAGGTACCAATTATTGTATAGGTGAATAGGTTTAAAACCTGAGAGCTTTACGCTGATTATACTATATACTATTATATATATATAATGAATAATGTATATAATATATATACTATTAATGATAACGCAACTGTCTGTAGCGACGACATACAACAGAACGTTGTCCGTATGACTTCTCACGTGCGGTGTTTTTACATGAGTGCCTAAGAATTACGGCTTCATTCCGTTTGCACGACGGGATCACAACAAAAGGCACGATCCAAACAAAAAAATGGCTCGTAGCAAATGAGGAGTTATTGTCTTATTGCTCGTTATTTCGAAAATAAAACAGCGTAGCGCTACGAACCGCTATAACTGCTACGAACTGCTACGAGCAATGTAGCACGAATCTATATTTATTATATAGAAATATCGTTTATATGCTTATTGGCGACTGTCTGACAGGGTATTAGTGATCCAATTTTAAGTATTACTTTTGCATTCTATCAAGAGAAGGGCGATATGCTATTTGTCTTGTTTGTCAACTTTGGAAACGGAGCAGTAATTAAATAAATGTCAAGAAATCGAGCATTACACCGTTAATGTCAATCCTTTCATATGTAGGTCGTGGAAGGGGACTTTAAGGCGGACGAAGAAAAAGGGCAATTGATACTATACACATCCGCTCAGTGTGAACCTATATAATTTTTCTTCCAATAAATAAATAGTATATTTAAAAGTCTCGGTTGCGCAGTGGTCGAGCACACGGCTTCTGATCCAGAGGTCCGAGTCCGATTCCAGACACTGGCTCACACCAATGTCTTTTCGAAATTGTTTTCGGAAGCTATGTGTGATAAATATCGATGACTGAAAAACTTTGTGCCCCTATTCCATTTGGGACGTAAACATAACGGCGAGACGAGGCTTAACAGCCGCTGCCTACACTTCCGAGTAACCTCGAATTTTATCCTTACACAATTTATCTTTTCAATTTCTCCGGAACTGGTTATGCATTCGCCAGTACCTTCACTTCCTGACTTGAATATCTTTATAAACAGGTCTATCACTGGATAAAGAAACGGCTTCAAGTTTTATTATTCTTAAATTAAACGGAAAGTTAATCGACCAAAAAAAACAATTATTAAGTCATGTTTGTTAACTTTTTTAAGAGACAATATATTGCTCTGTTTTATTACTCGAGACACGTGTAATGTCGTTTTGTATTTAATATAACCATATAGTCCAGTCATTATAGTAAGTTCACCTCGGAATTTGAGATACCCGGCTGTAACTCTTTAAATACTTATATATTGACACCCTAAAAGTTGTCTCAAAACCTACATATGGTAGGGTGTACGCAACTATTAAATTTTAAGGTCCAAAGTCACGAAAATCGGTATTTTGCGCTTTCTTCGTTAATATTTCAATTCCAATGGGATTTTTGCGATTTGTATTCAGTATCAATATTGTAGATTACTAAATTCTCTACAAATTTTGTATAAAATTATTTTTATATGGTGAACCGTTTTAGAAATAAAAGGCGGAGAGCGCGCGTAATCTGGACCGGTACCTGCGGTTAAAAATGCGCCATTATAGTTGATGAACTGTCAATTTTTACATAACTTCACGCCTTTTTATATCCGAAGGTTTAGGCAGTAGCTGTTAATCCGAAATCTGTGAAAACTACAAAACCTAATAAACCTGGACAGTTTTCAAATATTCCACCAGTATATTATCAGTTCAAACTGTCTAACTTTCTAACCATCGTTTTTTTTTTATGGGATAGGAGGGCAAACGAGCAGGCCTCTTGCGAGCAGGTTGCTTACCACTAGGTGACCCACCTAGTGGTAAGCAACCAACGCCGCCCATGGACACCAGCAACACATATAGTGTTACTGTTGCGTTGCCAACCTTTAAGGGGTAGGGGATAGGAAAGGATGGGGAAGGGGGTGGGCCTCCGGGTACCTCTCTCACCGAACAAATCGCGGCATGAGCCACTTTACGTCGGTCTTCTGAGAGGTCGTGGTATTTCACCGGTCGAGGCGGCCCATTCATGCAGCGAACTGCTTGGCTCTACCACTACCATCGTATTGCCCATTGACAATTTTACCACCTGCTCCAGACGATTTGCTTTATACAATTTTCTGGGATAATTCCACGTTTAGGTATAATTTCAAGTTATGTAAAAATTGACAAATATTTATAGTCATTGATTTATCGATAGTTCAACAACTATAATATATGGCGCGTTTTCGAGCGGAGGCACTGGTTGACCTGAAGTGGTCCTGTGACTGCGCGCTCTCCGCGCAGTCCGCGCTGTATCTCTGAAACGGTTCACCGTAAAAAAAATATTTTTTCATCAAAATTTGTAGAGAATTTAATAATCTACAATATTGATACACAATACATTTAGTAAAAATCTCATTGGAAATGAGATATTTACGAAGAAAGCGCAAAATATCGATTTTTGTGACTTTTGACCTTAAAATTTCATAGTTGCATACACCCTACCATATGTAGGTTTTGAGACAACTTTTAGGGTGTCAATATATAAATATTTACAGAGTTACAGCCGGGTATCTGAAATTCCGAGATTCTTACCTAATTTAACCTTAAATGACTGGACTAATATAAGATATTCAGTAATCTGTTTTTATTTAATTTTTATTTATAGCCGCCTTTTTCTACCCGAAGGTGTAGGCAGCGGCCTCGAATTGCTAAATTTTAACGTCCTAAATGGAATAGGTGGCGAACCTATTGCGATACACCGGGCGCAATGTCGCCGATATTTATTCACACATAACTTCTGAAAAGAATTCCAAGTAATCATTGATGTGAGTCCGGATCGATTCCACGACTTCTGAATCAGAAGTGGGGAGGCTACTAGGCTAAATATAATAGAATGCACTATAAATAAATGTGTTACTAGTGATATATGTAAATAATCCTTCTTTTATATTCTACCTTTTCACCGGAGCTTATAGCGGTCTTTATATTATTTCATTATAAAATTTATTAATTGTAAAATAAATATTATTTTCCGTAAAACCAAACACAACGAAAAATCTCCGACGTAACAATTAAAATAAGCTACTTACGTTCAAAAGCCCTATAATATTTACAAAGTGAAAAAATTAAGCGGGAATTGAATGATTAAAAACGAAAATACCACGTTTCGTATGAAATGAAAATAATAAATGAACACGACAAAGCCACTGTTGTGTGTATTTTTATATTCATATTGACAATCTTGCTTTGTACAAATATATCGTATTTGTTTTGTAATTATTTATACATACTGACCTTTCAATATACAAATGCTGTAATAATATTGTTTTTATGAAAATAATACCATTTCGTTTCCGGAAAATGGGAACATAAAAAATACTATGGTCGTTGTTCAAATGTACGAGTTTATTTTTAATGTTTTATCTAATATTCGAAAACTAATTTTATATATGAACAAACAAAAAAGTTCAACTGGTATTCTTCTCACCAAGTCTCAAAAGAGATAGGCAAAAATAATAGTGCCTGTCTCACTTCACTAGTTTCTTTGATTTTCTATTGATTTATTAGGGTATTTAAAGATTTACTGAATTAACAGTTTGTAATATTTGCTTTCCAGGAGCACGGCGGTTGGTCTCAGTGGAGTGAGTGGTCCTTGTGCTCACGCACTTGTGATGGAGGTGTGTCGAGACAACTCCGCACCTGCTCCTCACCTGCTGGGTGCAGGGGAGAGCCAGTCAGATACAAAATATGTAATATGCAAGTGAGTATATTAATACTTGTATTTCTATCCGTTCTTTCAATTCCTTGTTATTATATAAAGAAAGATGATATTTGTGTATGTAGGTACATACCTACACATCTCCAATAATAAACCTACCTAACTTTAATATCCGAAAACATGGGCAGTGGCAATTATGTCACAGCCGAATTTCTGACGTAAATGAAGAAAAAAAAAATTATTAATAATTAACACACAAAAATAAGAATGAATTTCTGGTTATCATTATTGCCTGATCTTAGGCAATAGGCTCTGGGACATAAAATTTGGCGTAGAATTAATAATCCTTGCAAACAGGAATTTTTTAAAATATTGATACCATGTCAAAAATAATTCTTTATAGTAAGAAACACGTCTTTTTTGTCTGCCTATTCTGTTGTAGTCGCGGCGTTAATTTATGTACATATGTGTCTAATAAAAGTGTCCCCAAATGTGAAATATAACAGCCCAACGGACTGGACAACTCCGTAGTTTATTAAATAAATTTTTACAGTCTCCGCTCTCATAAATTGAGTCGTTATCACTTCGTATAGAGTAAAACATTGCGCTTTCATTACAAGGGTAGGCAGTAAATTATATTTTTTTTTTTTTTTTTTTTTTTATGGAATAGGAGGGCAAACGGGCAGGCGTGTCACCTGATGTTAAGTGACCAACGCCGCCCATGGACACCTGCAACACATACAGTGTTACAGTTGCGTTGCCAACCTTTAAAGGAGTAGGATAGGAAGGGATGGGGAAGGGGGATGGGCCTCCGGATACCTCTCTCACCGAACGAAACGCGGCATGAGCCACTTTACGTCGATTTTGTGAGAGGTGGTGGTATTTCACCGGTCGAGCCGGCCCATTCATGCAGCGAACTGCTTGGCTCTACCACTCTATCCACAATCCTACTATCTGCTACTTAATTTTATTAATACGAATGTGTATGAAGATTTTGGCATGTTTGTTTGTCGTCCACAATTAAACTTTTATACAGTCAGGAACCTTATCTGTTCAAGATCACAACAATTTTCAAAATATACCTACTTACATTATTTAACCCCAAGTCCCTTACTTGGTAGGCAGTGGAAACAGAGCGCCATGAGGCTCAATTCTTTCACAGCTCACTTGCTTCTTTTTCTTTCATAGATTTTGTCATACACGGTCGTCAGTTATTAAGCCTCCTGACATCACCTTCTGCAAGGCAAAGATGAGATGAGTCAGGCTACACGTTATGTGTCAAAAGCGTAATAATATAGGTATTATAACTAAAGTGCAGATACGATGTTGATTTCTTAGACTTTCGCGAATCACATTCATAGCATTAAAACAACTTTTTATGGATTATATCGCGTTAGAACTTATTTTCGCGATATAATCCATAAAAAGTGTTTTAATGTTATACAGATACGATGGTTTACTGTTTGAACTTCGCACTTGTATTTGTTGTATAGTTAATTAAATGTAATTAAATACCTAAATATTGTATAATGGAGGTTCTATTGACGATGAAATTCCGTCTGTGATGTATAACTTAAATAATTTGCGTTGAATCTGAGTTAATATATATGTTATAACAAATTTCAATGTTTCAATTCAAAGAACACAAATGTATTAAATTTTGTGATGTAAAATTATGTATTTCTATTAAATAGTATAATAAAGTCTCGATGGTCTAGTGCTCGAGTACTTCTGATTCAAAAGTCGTGGGTTTGATTCCGGTCTCACACCAATGATTTCTCGGAATTCTTTTACTATTACCACCCTGGTTTTGACCGAAGTTACCTAGAGAAAAATAGAAAACATATAAAAAAGGCGCATAAAACCGAGTAAGTATTAGTTGCTAAGCTAAATCAATCAAAAATAACTTCTTATGGTTAACATACGTGGTGTACGTACATTAACATACGTAATAGTACTAAAAGCTTAACCATAAGAAGTTATTATATTTAAATTCTCCAAAAATATCCATTTTATATGCACAGATTAGAAAACATGTCACTCGTGTTTCCAAAAAGCTTAACCGTTAAACTTGATCCGATACAAAAAAAAAAGTTAACACGAAATGTGAAAAGCAGCCAATCAGATTTAAAAACGTTGGAAGTCAATAAAATGGGGGCGCGCTGTTATTGTCATTCAGCTCGCGGCTCACCACCTCCCCCACTCTTCACCCCTCCCCCCGGGACACTCCTCCTGTACTCAAAAGAGAGCCGATTAACTCGCATAAGTGGTACGGACTACAATATCCTTTTCAGTTGATGCAAATCGTTACCACAAAAAAAAGTAACCAGAATCATCAGTTATTTCATACTTTTTGTGCGCAATTTGCACTTCTCATTACTTCATTTCTTGATGAGGCTGAAAAGTTGAACGAGATCACACAAAGTTCTAAAGTCACCCATTTAAAATTTATTTGTGAAAAATAATGTCCAACAGTTTCCTATACAAATAATGTATAGGAAACAGCGTTGGAGACGGGAGACAGTATAAATGGAGCGTTGGGCAGATTCCTGGGGGCAATCAATATTAACAAAAAAAGCTAACTAGCAATCCACAATGCGGTACTGATCCCTAACACTAGCTAATGGAAGCGAGAGTTGGTTATGTCAGAGTATGAATGAAAGTTGGATAAACGCGGTTGAAATGAGAGTACTACGCTAAATTGGCGGAGTGGTTCTCGCCGACAACGTCGAAAACAAGCTTGTAAGGAAGGAGGTTGGACTGAAAGAGAGTGTCGGTGTAAAAGTAAGAAAGGACATGCTTCGATGTTTTAGACATGTAGAAAGAATGTAGGAGATAAGATTGACTTAGCAGATATATAATGCAAAATTCGGGAGTCGAAAACGGGCACGGCACACCTCATTTTATTGTCCTTATCCAACTCTAAGCGAAGTCGGCGCAACATGTCATCCTTTTGAAATGCTATCAAAAGTTTTGCATGTGATTTTATGACTCTTTCAGCATCCTGTCGATCCTGGTTACCAGATTGCTAGGTTCTCACTAGCACATACGACCTCACATCTTTTTATAAGCAGTAAATTTTCCATGGGACATTTGTTGTGCATCACCACCTTGATTTTTTTCTAAAAGACCTTAAAACCTAACCTTAGAAGTGGTAAGTCATCTAGGCTACAAAAACAACGTTATACAAAGTACTCTGAAATCATTACATTAATCGTAATAATTACTTTTTCATCTACATATGGCCTAAAACCTCACTTTACCACTCATATTTAGATAATGTTATCAAACGATTATAAATGCATTAACCACAGTTTATATCCACAGTAATAGAGTTTGTGTTATATATATATATATATATATATATATAGCTAGAATGTGAATATTTTATATTCTATAACAAATGAAACCGCCGTCAAAATTCACTCACAATGGTTTTTATATGACGTTTTCGTTCGAGTTGACCTTCTGATACATATATATTGTGGGATTGCGGTGTGAGTGGCGGGCCCTTCAAAAGATTTGGGCCTTTTTTACTGCCTGAATATTTTTTATGTCGAGATTGTAGCGTGAGTTTTTATTGAAGTATAAAGTGTTTTAAGATAATAAGGAATATTGTTTTGTACAATGTTTGTATATTTATATTTTCGTGCTTTGTGTGGCTTTTCAGATTCTGAGAAATGATAATGAACCCTTTTTATTTCAGTAGCTTCACATTCAGTTGTAGAGCAATATACGTTAAAATATTACATAAATTTAAAGCACATAACTCTCCTACGCGCTTAAAAGGATAAAAAACGTACATTACAAAATACCTTCACGTCTACTATCACATTCTATTCAGAAATTATAATTGTATGGACTTTTTAACTGATTACGTCAGAAAGTAGAGTAGATTTTTTATGAAACTATCTGGGAATCTGCTGAAAAGTTTTCAAAGTTCATTGAGCAAATATCTCAAACATAAATTTGATTTGAATATGTAGTATAGAAGAGAAAAAATGTAGCTAAAATTGCGGATTCACGAATGGAGAGCTATCAATGTTCCCGCTTGTTATAGTGAAAGGCAAAGCCGAGTCGTTTGTGGAAACTGATTAATCAACCGCATTCAGTTTGATTGGAAGCCAGGTTGAGGGAATTGGACCGGCTGTGGCTGGGTTATTTCGCCTGTGCTGAATTTGTTCCAGACATGCTTCATTTTATATTAAATCTAAGGACACCTGAAGTCTTTAATTTTTGTTTTTTTTTGTGGCCGATAAATATTAATAGGTTTTGATTTCTATTTATACTAAAAAAATCGCGAATCTAGGTGAAATAGCTTGCCTACCTTCGGGCAGGAAAAGGCGATCAGTTACAAAACAATTTCTTGGCCTCGTCGTATTTCTACAGTTCGATCCAATGACATATCCATGGCTGCCAATCCGCTCATGTCCGGAAATAGAGGTCGCTTTGATGTTTCCACCGCTGTGAACCGACCCGTCGTCACGTCGACATAACCGACCGATATTAAATATAGCTAATAGTATGCAATAGAGTGCAATCGGTTGTTTATGGCTCGTGTAGTTTGACTATGATAAATATAATAAATAATATAATTAGAGATTTAATATTCGTCACGTTCAGCGTTATAAAATTTCGACTCGCCGTTGTGTTGACAACCTTATTGTAACTCTTTGATTTTTTTTCAACAGCGACCATAATCTCATTTGTTGAACTAGCTTTTCAAGAAGTCCATAAAAGTAAAACAAAATCTGGTGGAATATAAATACAACATATTTTTTGCAATTGTGTTTTCAAACTCAAAAAAGTAACTAAACTAACCTTTATGAACAAAAATATTTCCGAAAAAATATATTTATATAGAGAATATCTGAAACTTTTCCTCTCATTAATCCGTTTCGTCACTTCCTGTTTGAAACTCTATACCCACGTGTTACAGATTTACTTCGTCGATAACAAACAGAAAGAGACTATTTCTTCCGCTAACATAATTCCAATTTAATGAGTACCTACATAGAGCGTCGCAAGGAAAACTTTAAGGCAAACAATGTTTCCATAAATACTTTGTGATCTTACTCCTTTGGATATTCAAGACAACAAACAAGACGCAAATATATTAAATAAAATGTGATTTTTAAGTGAATAAAGGAATATAATTAATAAGCTTCATAATTGTGCTCTATATCGTTACAAAAACTTTATTTTTCTATATATTCCATTTCAAACTTATAATTAACTTATTGAATACATATAAGTCATTTTAGCTTTGAGACAGATATATGAATATAGCTGTTAGGTACCTATTGTTTCATAAAACGAGATAAATAAGGAATCGTTATTAGTAAGGCTAAGCGAACTGATCTGCAGGCCACAAATAGTTATTAACAACATAACTTCACGCCTTTCCTACTCGAAGAGAGAGAGGTAGCGGCTTTTAAGACCTCGACTCGCCGAATCGTTAGGTTGCGTACCAAATGGTTATTATTTATTACAATTATAGGTAATGTGTAATCAATATATATTAAAACTAAGATCTTTTTCCACAGCCATGTCGGGCAAATGTTTCGTTGCTAGAAGAGGACGTGTGGCGTGAACAGCAGTGCAGTGCACACGACGACACCCCTTATGGAGGAGAGCTATTTCATTGGAGAGCTCATAGGGACGACGCGGAACCTTGTGCTTTAACCTGCAGGGGGACCCCTCAGCATTCTGGACAAAGTCCTGAGCCGGTAAACTATACATATTACATTATATACCACCAATCAACTTTACATGTAATGATTTTGATTTGCTCATTGCTTATTAATGGTTGAAACTTTGAAAGGTTGTTTTTTTACAGACAGTTTCTTTGGATGAAGAGGACCGTGTGGTAGTGGCCGTGCTTGCTGCCAGAGTCTCCGATGGTACCAGATGTAGACCGGGCAGCCTCGACATGTGCATTGATGGACGGTGTCAGGTTAGAAAGTTGTTACATATATATAATCATTTGTAGGTGGACTTCTTTTACACAAAGAGTGTTTTGGTTGAACATTGGTTCACGTTATCACGTCATACTAAGGCCCGTAAGATCAATCACAGTTTAAACTATTTTACCTAGTTTAAACCTTATCTGTCGTTTATTTCGTAAGATCAATGCTAGATAAAACTCCAATAACAGTTTAAACTATAGTTTAGCTTACACCAGGCGATTTTGCCGTTTAAACCGTGGTCTGCCTAGTTTAAAAATGGCGGTCGTTTATCAGCTGACATCTGACACAACGATTGTGGGTTCATACATAGATTTAGCATAGACTACAATAGATGGCACATGTCAGGAAAAATTTACTAATAGCATCGAATCACTGACAGCGCTACCGCGTATATTAGATTTTGGGAACCGCGTATATTTTATTTGCATTTCTACACATGAACATTAACTTTGTAAAAGTTAACGTTTTGAAGCGCTTTTTACGCACACATTGATAACAATATTAATAATATCTTGGACACAAATCACACAGCGCCCTCCAGTTCCAAACTAAGCAACTAAATCATTGTGCTATGGATACTAGATAACGGATACTAATACATATATACTTTTCTTATGTAAATACATACTTATAATACATAGAAAAACACCCAGACTCCGCACAAATATTCATGTTTGTCACAAATATTTGTGCTCGGGTGGGAATCGAACCCCCGACCTCCGTGCTGCAGCCGGTAGTTTTACCAATGTCACTCACACATTAACAATCCATTTTTGGTCACGTTGTTTGGGTGACTATTGCCGATCTATTTTTCTTAAATCTATGGTCACACTATAAAACTTCATAAAAGAAAGAGAAAAAGAGTTTTTTTCACGAAATATGCCACAGACAATGTACAAAAGAGTGAATGATGGGCGAAATATGGTCATTAAATAACCAAATGTTGCCATCTGTCGAAAACTGAACTTAGTTTACGTAATCTATGTCCATTTCGCTGTTGATCTTACGAGGCAGGTTTAAACTCTAGATTAAAATTGACTATAGTTTAGAAAATCGACAGTTTTAACTATGATTGATCTTACGGGCCTAAAAGTAATAATATGATTCAAAAATAAAGCAAAACAACGAATAAAAATTAAAACGCTTACTGCGTAACTCGGAGCATTTAGTAATAAAAGGATCAAATGAATAAACGTTACAAGGACTATTAAAATCTCGACTCGCTCGCACAATGAAAAAAAAATCGTCTATAGTTACTAGACGAGAACGAGACAGATAAGGGCGGATCAAATTTGTTGTGAATCTTATAGTCAAAAATACAAAAAAAATTAAGCTGCACGAAAATTTTCAGTTTTTATCATAAAGACAATTAAAAATAATCCATAAGTTTACGTGACACCATACATTACAATACACCTAATGAAATAAAGCAGAAGTGATGGAAGTTCTCCTGCATCCGATTTTTTTTAACAGCATTATATCTCATCTCACATCTCTGTCACTTGTATCACAAAATGAATAATCAATCGTAAGCTATTTCACAACTAGAAATTTGTTTTATTAAAAGAAAGGTATTTATATTTTTTACCGTTTTTCTCGTAATTTTTCTGTTTTGTCGACGGGTAAATATTTTCAGAACTTTTACATTAAAGCTTCGGTGAGACTAACAAATTGCGAATCCTTTACGGATACATACACAACGTGTCTGTGCGTCAATTGCAGCCACAAATCACAATTATAATAATCATTATTTTAATAGGAATCCACTTCCACATTTCCACAAAACATGACAAAAGTTCTTGTTACGTAATATTAAAAGTGTGGTTTCACTATTTAAATGGAAATCAACAAATCTGAATTGTAAAAACTAGCAATAAAATGTAAAAATTTGAAAATACTCTGTTTGTGATTAGCTTAGTTACGTGATTGACTAAAAAAATACAATATCATCAAACTACAAAATTCCAACTGTACGTCTGGGGAATATGTCTACTATCGTCGCATACGTCTATGTATCTCACTGTAGGATGGTGTGCCATGCTAATTATTATATTCGAATATTTCCATCGTCGATTTGTATAGATAAGACGATGTATATATTCGTAATTTTTTTACATTCGACTACGTAATTATGAGAATGATGTTTTTTCTAATATAAGTATCTATACAATTTTTCTTAAATATATTTTAAATTTATGAGCGACACTTGAAATTACTTATCTGTAACTGGCTCTATTTTGAAATTACATATCTGTATTCAATAGTGCTTAAAACACCGTAGGCACGTAATGCTCTCATAGTGAAACCAACCCTTAACACGTGTTTACCGGCACGCCCCAATAAACATTAAACACGGTTCTTTTAACACGTCGTGTGGAATGAGCGTGAAAACAACATATTTGTCACATCCACCTGTATCTTGCCTGTACCGTGTGTGGCGCCATTACCAGCTTCGTTATAACCTTATTACATTTCCGGTGTGATAATAATATTATCTTTCTTTTTAAATCGACTACCAACGAGTGGGATAAGGGGGGTATATTTTGTGTATAGATATGTCAGTATATTTCTTTTAAATATCTTGATAAAATTACACTTAATTACACTCAAAAATACATTAATGTTACACTCGAAAGTGTTTAGTGTATTTTATTGCCCACTATGGCACATCCAACCTAAGCTTCTCAGTTGGGCCCTATTAATTTAGTTTTCAATGATTTAGGTGCATTTATACAGATAAAATTAATAAAGTAACGATAGCAAATTTAATTTCCAAATATACCCTTACATACTCAACTCACTGAGAACATAGTTTTCGGTACAAAACTTACTTGTTTTCACAGCTCGGTAGGTACGCTTTCTATATTAGGTACATATTATATTAATAAGTATTCAAAACATTGTTTATTGTGAACACTTTGTGAACCATCGTGGTGGCGTTGCCCGAGTTCAGAGTGGTGTCTACTGGTAATTTTATAACTCGATACAAACATTACAACCAATTTCTCTACATCCTATTACCAATTTAGTTGAAAATATAACTCGTTACCACTGTCTGGTGTAGCTTTGAGCTCCCTACATGCATGCCGTGCATATTTAGTAGTTGTCTACTCGTATGGTATAAGGCAGAAGTGATTGTTAACATTAGTCATCCATTCTTTCTGTGATTTTACACTTGTTATACCTGAAGGTATAGACTGCAGCATATATGCCAGCAATTAAGACATGTATCGACGAACTTTGTAGTTTTACTTTGTAGAACTTGTCTCAGTCTCAAGTCTGAATCACAAATATTTAAATAGATAGATAAATATAATATATCTAATACTTTATTTGAACATCCTAAACACAAAATCTAATCTAGAATATTTAATAGGTCTTTTAACTACGAGTACAAATGACAGCCTTATCCTTCAAGAATTTTCTTCCTGTGGCAACCTTTGGAAGGATAGAAATGCTATTCAAACCTGCAAACATATATGTTATTACAATATAATTCAGGTGATGTAGTATATATATATATCACATATTTTAAGAGATGATTTATATCATATATATATATATATATATATATATGAAATAAAATTATAATACATGGCCTCCATTTTCTGTAATGCCATATAATTTATCCAAAGTTAAGCTTTTGATAAGAAATTAATTAATGGATGAATGTAGCCTTTGTTCACTGATCAAATTTAGAAACGTATGATTTTTATTTAAACGCGATATTCAGCAGTGAGTTTGTCAAGTGTTCTAGTGTCTTAGGCCGCCTTTAGGTTTTCCACATGACTCTGGATCTTCCGCTCTGTCTTAATCTTCTCCTCTGCAAAACATCTTCTCAACACTTTGTTTGTCATCTTCATTTCTGAGACAGCATTCTATTAAATTCTTTGTCCATCTTGTTCTATTAGATCTCTTCAAGTCTAACTCCATTTTAAGTTTTTTTATTAACAATATTATATTTCTTATTTTGTTGCTTGAACTCATGGTAAAAAATAAATAAATATCCATTATATGTATTTTGAATAAAAAAAGTGAAAAACTTTGGAATATCATTAAAATACATACGAAATAAATATAAAAATAAGCTATTATTATCTATTTACTATCTACTTACTAAAATAAGCTATTTACTATCAACTTAACTTAGTTATGAAAGTCAACGATGCGACTGAGGTTTGTAAGAATCGTGCCTTATGGCGCTCCGTTCTCTCTGCCTACCCCGCAAGGGATTTGGCGTGAAGTTATGTATGTATGTACTATCAACTTTGCTTTTTTTTTTTTTTTTTTTTTTTATGGGAAAAGGCGGCAAACGAGCGAGCGGGTCACCTGATGGAAAGCAATCACCGCCGCCCATGGACATCCGCAACACCAGGGGCGTCGCATCAGCGTTGCCGGCCTTTAAGAAAGGAATACGCTCGTTTCTTGAAGGTTCCAAGGTCGTAGCGGTCCGGGAATACCGTTGCCGGCAGCTGGTTCCATATAGGAGCAGTGCGTGGCAGGAAGTGACGGCTGAATCGCACTGTCGTAGATCGCCAACTATTAAGCCGATGTGGATGGAAACACTGGCGAGTCGGGCGATTGCGAAAGTCAGCAGGCGGTATAAGTCCGAACAATTCCTCAGAGCACTCTCCGTGGTATAAGCGGTACATGATGCATAGAGATGCAACATCTCTCCGCAACGCCAACGGATCAAGCCGATCGGAAAGAGCTTGGTTATCGACAAGCCGAACCGCGCGTCGTTGAATGCGGTCAAATGGAGAAAGCTGGTAGTGGGGTGCCCCCGCCCAAAGATGAGAACAGTATTCCACGTGAGGCCGGACCTGCGCTTTATACAGTTGCAAGCGATGACCTGACGTGAAATACCGTCCCGCTCTATTGAGCACACCAAGCTTTTTGGAGGCCAATTTGGCCTTGCCCTCCAGATGACCGCGAAATTGGACGTCACTCGACAAGTCGACACCAAGAATTCCGATATTGGCTGAGACGGCTAAGGGAGTGCTCTCAAAGCAGGGAGCTACGACAAATGGTGTCTTTTTAGCGGTAAACGCGCAAACCTGTGTCTTCTTAGGGTTGAATTGGACTAAGTTTAGTCGGCCCCAGTCCGAAACCTGACTAAGCAGAGTTTCGATTTCAGACACAAGTTTGTTCCGGTACTCATCGACGTTTTCCCGAGAAATCCGCGGGTGGCCGGTATATAGGGCATCCCCCGTACTGTCATCCGCATAACAATGAAGACTGCTGTACTGCAGCATGTCATTCACATGCAGAAGAAACAGCGTAGGGGATAGCACACAGCCCTGGGGGACTCCAGCATTCACAGGTTTTAAGTCGGAGCATGACCCGTCGACAACGACCTTAATGCTCCGATCCATGAGAAAACTGGAGACCCAATCGCATAATTTCTCGGGAAGCCCATAACATGGAAGCTTCGAGAGAAGTGCCTTGTGCCAAACCCGATCGAAGGCCTTCGCCACGTCCAAACTAACGGCCAGCGCCTCTCCTTTACTCTCTCTTGCTGTTGAAAGCAAAATATATAAAAATATAATAATTCTATTTCAAATATAATTCAAATCTTCTTGAATAAATTAGATTTACTATTGACAAGGATTCAGATGCTTCATCAAGATATCCAGATTTCAAATTATTTAGTATAACTGAGCAGAAGGGACAAACCTTCATTCTATTGAAAAGATTGAAGTAGAAAGTTCCTAATAATTTATAAGTTTTAAGGCAGGTCCAGTTTACTTTGGTTACTTTGATGGTACCAGGAATAAATAAGCAAATTAGTAGCATAACCTACTGCCATAGAGAATGCATCAGGCACAATCTTATCCGCCATATTTATCACACACAATTTCCGAAATTTCATTGATATGTAACAAGAATAGAACTTAAAACCCTTATAGTAGAACTCGGAGAGCTGAACCACTAGTTTATCTAGACTTATGATATGATATCATAGTCTGAATCAGGTCTAAACCACTAATGACATCCATGAGAAGAGTTACATTTACACTATTTTCCGATACTATACAAATAACATTGTTATCCAACTTTAGTTTAAAGAACTCAATAAAATAAATGCAGCGCAAATGCAAATTTAACAGATTTCAAAATATCTGAAACACGTCCACTAAATATTCCTAGCTCGTAGTGAACAAATGAGGCAAAATGAAAGTTTGTTTGCGAGGGTCCGTAGATCAGATTTGAATATTGAGACGGAAGTGCAAACGTGCCGGTTTGAATATTGACGTAGAAGTCCAACCTGTAGACATCTCTTACACCGAAATGTAACATTCAAATAATATACAGGACAAACTCCTGTATATTATTTTACTTAGCATTTTATTTTAGCTTTTATTAGCTGGGGCTCAACTAGCCCGTGAACTTTGTTTCGCGTAAAAAGTAAAGAAATAAATATAGTCACGGTGCCTTATCCCTAAGAGATAGCCATACACCATTGTTGAGTTTTAATCCTTTTCGGGTGTATAATAATGTACTACATTATTTTGATTGAGCACTTAGGGTTCAGCCAGCGTTTGCAATTAATGTCCTAAATCTCGCAAATTATCGACCGACCGACTTCACCCGACCGGTGTTTTCATTTACTTAAAGATTTTGTGTTTTACGTTTCTAGAAGTCGGTTTAACTTTTTTTTAAAGTAATTTTTTTATACTATGTAATGATGATACGCTATAATCGTATACCTTGTTCGTCACCAAAATTGTAATATTTATCTATATCTCAAATCTGGAGCGTTAGACCAATAACCCGTTTCGAAAAACCTAAAAGCCCTATCTACATTTTGGACAACTATTAACATTGTGAATGTCTAAAAAATTTTATATTTAAATTAAATATGAATAATATCGACTTCCTTAGAACTCATGTTTTACATTATAACGCCATCAAACTATATTTGATTAGAATAATAAGTACAAAATAATCTATTGGCAAGTATAATATACAATTCTAAAACGGATTTTATGAAATCAAAAACAAACTCCAGTTTGAATCTCCAAACAAAATGACGGCAGGTAATAACTCGAGAAGTTTAATTAAATATTACATTTCAATCATCATCATCATCATCATCATTTAAAACAATACGAATTCCTTGAATTTTGTCTGTGAACGTACTCGGAATCTTTTCATTATAACAATTATTATTAATTTTATTGTTTGCATTAAAATAAGTCTAATTCTTTGAGTTATCATTTGACTTGCTAATTAACCAGCTGCATAAATAGATTAATTTCAAAATTATAAATAACCATTTTCATCGTGTATTTTAAGGATTCTTCTTGTTGTTATCAGATACACAATAAAATTCCTGGACACAAATAAAATTCCTTGAAAAGCCCAGCTTTTCTCGGAACATTATTTGTGTATATCCACAATGCGGTATAGATACTAACGCTAACTTATGGAAGTGAGAGTTGAGTTAAGTTGAGTATGGCAGAGTGTGCATGAAAGTAGGGTAAACGCGGTAGTTCAGAAATGAGGGCACTGCGTAAAATCTGCGGAGTGACTCTCGCTGACCGCGTGGAAAACAAGGTTGTAAGGAAGGAAGTTGGATTGAAAGAGAGTGTCGGTGTAAAATTAAGAATGTTGGCCGATAATATTATTATTTTTTGTTTCTTTTCTTTTGATGCAGTAGTCCTTTTATCACTTCTCATTTCATATATTTTAATATATCATTACATGTATTTTTTATATATTATGTTGTAATATGCTTTTAATACTCAACTGCGAGTAACTAGTATTTAAATAACTATCCATATGATACCTGTCGGCACTACAACGAAGACATCCCGGACGTCAGTCTGTACGAGATCAGAATGGCTCTCAAGCAGCTAAAGAACGGAAAGGCACTGGGTGACGATGGAATTACTACCGAACTTCTGAAGGCGGGTGGTACACCGATCCTTAAGGCCCTTCAGAAACTTTTTAATTCTGTCGTGCTCGGGGGCGACGTTCCAGGGGCATGGACCAGGAGCGTGGTGGTGTTATTTTTCAAAAAGGGTGATACAACTCGTTTGAAAAATTATAGACCCATCTCGCTTTTGAGCCATGTCTATAAGCTGTTCTCGAGGGTCATTACAAATCGACTCTCGCGCAGGCTCAACGACTTCCAGCCTCCCGAACAAGCCGGTTTCCGGAAAGGCTATAGTACCATAGACCACATACACACACTACGCCAAATTATACAAAAGACCGAGGAGTATGATCAGCCTTTGTGCCTGGCGTTAGTGGACTATGAGAAAGCCTTTGATTCCGTCGAAACTTGGGCAGTGCTGCAGTCCCTCCAGAGATGCCAAATCGACTAGGCATCAACATCAACGGCGAATACATCACTCACCTTCGATTTGCCGACGATATCGTGGTCATGGCAGAGTCACTGGAGGACCTTGGTACAATGCTCAAGGATCTCAGCAGATTTTCCCAACAAGTAGGTCTCAGAATGGACATGGACAAAACCAAAATAATGTTCAATGCCCATGTCATTCAAGCACCGGTTACTGTTGGCGATGCGATCCTCGAAGTTGTCGACCACTATGTTTACCTAGGACAAACAGTCCAGCTAGGTAGAGCCAACTTCGGGAAGACGACGGAGATAAACCGACGGATTCAACTCGGTTGGGCAGCGTTCGGGAAACTAAGGGAAATCTTCTCGTCTAAAATCCCACAGTGCCTGAAGTCTAAGGTCTATGACCAATGTGTGTTACCAGTGATGACATACGGAGCTGAGACGTGGTCTCTGAATGTTGGCCTCATGACGAAGCTCAAGGTGGCTCAGCGTGCTATGGAACGGGCTATGCTTGGAATCTCTCTGCGCGACAAAATCCGCAATACGGAGATACGCAAGAGATCTGGCGTGACCGACATAGCCCGGAAAGTTAGCACGTTGAAGTGGAGATGGGCTGGCCACATCGCTCGACGAACCGATTACCGCTGGGGTAGAAAGGTGCTCGAGTGGCGACCACGTACCGGTCAACGCGGAGTAGGCCGTCCCCCCACTAGGTGGACCGACGACCTGGTGAAATCCGCGGGAGGCCGATGGATGCAGGTTGCACAGGACCGCCAGTTGTGGTGCTCTATGGGGGAGGCCTACGTCCAGCAGTGGACCTCGAAGGGCTGATGATGATGATACCTGTCACTACACTGCAGCAACTTGGCAGGCTTTTATGGAGCTTAGCAATTTTATAACTCCGACAGTAAAAACCGTAGGTCTTCATCTGTTTAATAAACCGGCAATGCTCTCATATAAATTTCATGAACACTCTGGAAAATATATTTTAGTGTTATTTTTCTGATAGAAATTTTTATATACATAATTTTATTTACCCTTTAAGTTTGTATTTGGTTATGATCATTCGTTTCGCATCTTTTGTTTAAACGACTTCCCACAAACCTGTTATATTCCAAGCACACGTATTTCTCGAATAAAAATCAAGCAACCCTTTCGTGCCGAACCCTACGGTGTGATAAAAGTCTCATCTCATAACAATTTTATTTAACACTCGCCAAACTGAATTTGCCTTCGATTTTTTATCTTATATCAACGGTAGTAAAGGTTTCGAGTCAGCAAATTCAATTCGGTAACACCACCTGTGATCGTTTATATAGTAATGTATTAGTTATTGAGTTTGGCTGACTTTTTCGTTTCGAATATGTCGGCAAATTTTTATACAGCCCTGAAGGACCAGTTTTATTTTATACATATTTACCAATTTTCTTCCTTTTATTATATATTTAAACACATACATAGTTATGAATATTACTTTTGTATATTTTATTACAATTACGATATCTAATATAACCTTTTTAACAGGTACCTATACTTTCTGTTCCGCTAAAATATTTAGCTTTGGTAATAAGCTTATTAATTTCACAACCGATTTAATCATCACATAATGAAAATACATTCCACTGTACATTAATTTTATTCCATTTGGAAACAAATAAATTCGGCAAATCGATACATAATAGCCGCTACACGTTCGTGGATAAAAGGCTTCAAGTATAAAAGGATACGAGAACGTCTGCACGTATAAAAGTTCGTAGAAATATTACCTGTGCAAATGACAGCGAACTTGAACTAAAATAATTAAGCAAGTTACTTAGAAAACAATTTTGATGTCTGGAAAGATTGACTTTTGAATTTCGCTAGCCAATATTTGTACAAAATCTCTGTTAGCTCTTCTATTTGTTTGTTTATTTGAAAGCTTTCACTCTTAGCATTACTTAGATAATAGAGAAATTAAATCTTCAGTTTTCAGTTCATTTAAATAAAGTCAAAGAAGAAACAAATTAATGTGTATATCCAAGCTTCATGCGTATGTTTTATGAGCATACATTGCTGGCTTAGTTGATAGTAAAATAAAATTATAGCACGTCTGTTGAAATACGGTTTCTGCAGTGTTTCTTAAATACTCTAAGCCATGAAGCTGTACAAGGTCTTTAAAGAAATATTTGATACCGTGATATTAATTGCGAGCACATTATCATAGATCAAGCATAGCTTGTCCATCATTTATTATCACTAGATATCGTAGGTTAACCCCAAATAGGTTTCCAAAAAGCGCTAATGGGTAACTAATACGATTTAATCAAAATTCGTAAAGACAAATTACATCTTTAATCGAGGGAAAATCTGAATGTTAGCGTGGTGAAACAGACCATGGCGACTCATCGCCATGCTATCTCTACTTTACGAAGGAATAAATACACTATATGTAGTTTATCGGTAACAGAATGTTACTTGTTTGGTAAGAATATTATTAGGGAAAACTCCATGTGGTGGCGTAACCAAGAACCACGTAAACCAATATTGGATCTATCGATAAAACTTTATTTGAAAGCAAGTAAGGCTCCCGAAGTCCTAGTACTCCATGACACAAACAGAAGATGTTCATCCTAAATAGTTATGGATGAAGGTAAAGCAATTTAAATAAATATGTAAGATGAAAAAAGTGTTAGAGCTAAGCAGTTCGCTGCATGAATGGGCCAGCTGGACTGGTGAAAGACCGCGACCACTCAGAATATCTACGTAAAGTGCCTCACACCGCATTTTGCTTTATGAGAGAGGTATCCGGAAGCACAAATCCATCCCCTCACCCCTTCCTACCCCACTTCTAACAACATCCCTATCCCCGTTTAAACCACCCGTATCACTATTTGTATGGCAGGTGTCCATGGGCGGCGTTGGTTAGTTACAATTAGGTAACATGCCTACTCGTTTGTCCGATAAACAATTATAATCAAAAAAGTATTACCGTACTCATAATTTTCTAGATATATTCGTTAAATGTTACACTTTTTTTTGTTTGTTGATAGCATAGTAATAGTAATTATGGATTTTTTGGGGATTACTCACCCCCAAAAAATCATAATTACTATGTGGCTGTAATTTTAGCCGCGGGCTATGTCTAATCAAACGTATTAATATTTCATAACTTTTTTATACACTTTTAAACTTGTGGACATGTGGTATGTTCAAGATCACCTAAACTTTTTTTTCAGTAAAAGATCCTGATCTTGTCTCCTCCGATCAGTCCGTTTTCCATAATATCCATTTCACGGTCCAAGTCACGAAAGTTACTCTGCAGTGGGTATATCAAATTTCTGAATGGTTAAGCAGTGCTAAAGGTGGATAATCCTTGAACGGGCAACTGATGTCTACTCACGTGTTAACACCCTTGCATGCTTCGGAGAGTAAGTTTATTTTTATCGTATTCAAAAGTCCACCGTGACTTGTAGTCAAGTTTTTTTTATCCAGAAGAGTCACAGTTCCGCTGCTGACGTCGGCACTCGGCTTATTTTTCTTGTCTAACAGAACCACTACTGTTTAAGTTCAGACTGACATCACTATAGAAAATATTTCCAAAAACTAGAGGTAGGTTTTTGCAAAAGTGTAAAATACCAGAAGACTTATCAAACCTTATTGATTCTGATTGAAATGAAGAGAAATTAGTTTTTATGAAAATAGCTGGAACCCACTAGATGACACAACATTTTAGTAGATGCATTAAAAGGAACAGTGTCTATGTCTAGCCTAGCTCTAGCTATGTCTAGCGTAAAGTTGAACAAAAATATATTAAAATCTAACAATAGCTAGCTGAGGATTTATTTATAAAATGTCTTAACTAAATCTGTAAATTGTCTGCGAGCGTAATTTTGATTTTCTGTATTGAAAAGGCATTTCAAGTTGGTGAAGTGCTCTTTTGTTTGTTTCGCAAATGGAAGCACCTAAGGAGTTCTTGCGATAATTAATTATATCGTATTGAATTGTTTGCGATTCTAAATGATCGCTTCTAGAAATGGGCGGCTGTTCTGTGTCTTAAGTGAGAAGATATTTGCCGGCTAAAATTATAATGAAAATATTCTATTCAATATATAAAATAATTAAAGCGGTAGCTAATGCTTCAATGTAGAGCAGAGAGCAATTTATCTCATCTAAAATCAAGTTTCACACCCATGCTTATAAAAAAAACTACTATCTTCAGATAATGTAGTGCACAATTTTATCAATTGTCGATATTTATCAGAAATGACTACGGAAAGTTAGTTGAAAATTAATTAGTCATTAACTAATTTTAGAAACAAATCTTTCAATCGGATAATTCTAGAAAAGTCTACCCACATCTTGGTTATTAAAGGACACGAAAATACTTGAATATAATTATTGGTTTCTTAGCATTCCATCTATTTTAATCAGTTAACAGACCGGATTATTCGTTATTCTCATTATCCATTCGGAGACCTCAAACTCGTTCCGATGTTATGTGAATAACTATAATTGAATTGTGTTGGCGGCGACATGCAAATTCCATTCCACCCTGATTGTAGCTAACTTCATACATATTTTTGTTTAACTGAATCTGTACAGTTACACAGTTTTAATCACCTCTACTGCATTAGTGACAAGTAAATTTCGTGTTTTGTCATATATTAACTAATTACCAGACCCTTTGTGTTATTACATAATATAAAACAAAGTCACTTTTCGTTGTCTCGCTCCTTATATGCGAAGATCTTTGAAACTACGCAACGGATTTTGAAGCGTTTTCTTAATAGATAGAAGGTGTCAACGAGGTGTTTTGTAAATAAAATATTTGTATGCATATAAAGTAATTTTCGAATGAATAAAAAAGATATAGGTAAACGAAATATAGGTATTATTTATCAATATAATTCCGTTGTCACTGATGTTAAGCGAGCTGCTAGAAAGAGCAAATACAGATATAAAAATCGTTTACAATAAATATAACACAAGTATACGACGATTATTGCTCAATAAACAAGAATGTATAAATCCAAGTACGACGCCATTTTTCTCCTTACATTCTAGATTGTTCCACAGCAATAATTTAACAAGCGCTTTCTATTTGAACACAGCTTAAATAATATCTATGAGGTGAACGCTTCTGTTTAACTTTTATTTAGTCCTGGACGTCGAAACACTAACGAACTTGTTCGAAGACATAATTTTTTATTTTTTATTATGTAGATTCACAGACTTGATAATGTTTGTAATGTCTGCAGACATTGAATTGTCTTGCAGAATTAAATATTTCAAAATGGCGCGGGCGGAGTGGTGCTCGTCAATCGATAATATTTATCACACATGACTCGAGAAACCTTTCCGAAGAGTTATTTGTATATATCCAAATTCCGGTTCAGCACTCAGCGATTTATACAACATGTGTTATTGCTTATACTTTAGATTTAGATATATAAACTAGCTGACCCGCCAAACGTTGTCTTGCCGAAAAATTAAATTTAAAAAATAGGGGTTGATCGTAGGGGGTTGAAAATTTAGGGTTGTACGTATTTTTGTATCTCGTTTTATAAAAAAAATAAGAAACAGAAATATGTCGAAAAATTAAAAAAAAATATTGAGTATAAAAAAATAATAACCCTTGTAATTTAGGGAGATGAAAAATAGATGTTGTTTTATTCTCAGACCTACCCGATATGCATACCAAATTTCATAAGAATCGGTCAAGCCGTTTCGGAGGAGTTCAATAACGCACCCCGTGACACAAGAATTTTATATATTAGATGTACGTTATTTACCTATTACCTTGTATACGTTATTCCTAGCATTTTTTTCTAAGTCTATAAATAATCGAACATAGTCTTATTTAATTTATATACATAACTAACATAACATAACTTCACGCATCTTTTTCGTCATCGTCATCACTTCCGAAGGT
The DNA here is from genome assembly GCA_905147225.2 of Euproctis similis. NCBI lineage: Eukaryota > Metazoa > Arthropoda > Insecta > Lepidoptera > Erebidae > Euproctis > Euproctis similis. The sequence continues at coordinate 24,791,149 of LR990106.1, forward strand.
GTTGGCAGTGGCTGTTAAGACTCGACTCGCCGTTATGGTTTACGTACCAAATGGAATAGGTGGCGAAGCTATTGCCATACTGGGCACAAAGTTTTTAATCATTAAAATTTATTACACATAACTTTTGAAATTAATTTCGAAAAGTCATTGGTATATGCCAGGATTCGAACCCGCAACCTCTAGATTCGGATGCCGTGTACTCGACCATTGGACCACCGAGGCTATCTAATTTTGAAGTTTTTAGAATATTGATATACGAATATAGAAATATATTTGTAGAAAATATTTCCAAATAATCCTTTCGTCTCTCACAAATATTAATAAAATTGTTGGACGCTTCTTCTTAAGGTTCAGTCATGACACAAATGTTCTTTAAGAAGAAGATCGGGAAATTGAAAGAGAAAGATAATTTAAAACAAAATGGACGCTGATTGTCTAGAAAAGAAATACATTGGAATCGTTATTCCTCGCCTTTTTTATTAATTTGATAGAGAGCGGAGCTACCGGAGCAGTTATAAAAGAAACCTATTACTGTCTACTTACATCGCCTCTTTGAACCGTCAAACAACTAACTATTTTTAAAATATAATAAAAAACGGATTGAAATTCTCGATAAAGAGGTGATGTATTTTAATATTTCAACATAACATAACTTCACTTTCTCTACCCGAAGGTGTAGGCAGCGGCTGTTAAGCCTCGTCTCGCCCTTATTTTTACGTCTCAAATGAAATGGTGGCGAACCTACCGGGTACAAAGTTTTTAGTCAAAGTTAATATTTTACTTTTTTAAAATAGCTATAAGGAAGCTTAATAGACTACCGTTTTACAGATTTTCAGTTTTAATGTAATTTAATAATATCGGTGGCGCAGTGGCCGAGCACACGGCTTCTGATCCAGAGGTCCGGGTTCGATTCCAGACACTGGCTCACACCAATGACTTTTCGAAATTGTTTTCAGAAGTTATGTGTGATAAATATCGATGACTGAAAAACTTTGTGCCCGGTATGGCAATAGGTTCGCCACCTATTCCATTTGGGATGTAAACATAACGGCTAGACGAGGCTTAACAGCCGCTGCCTACACCTTCGGGTAACAAAAGGCGTGAAGTTATGTTAATAATTATTATTATGCCGGTTAAGTTTATATGACCAGTTGATGCGTTCATTTGAAGTAAACTAAAGCAACTTCCATAATCGCATGGAGTACTGTTGGTTCCCAATCATTAAAAGAAAGAAATTACCTTGTTTACTATAACTTTTAGATGAAAATACCGGCAACATAAAAAATCAGAGTAAGAATAATAAATATTTCGTTTTGTAATGTTCATGGCAATTACCTGAGGAATTATTTGTCATAACACTGTTCATATTTTATCACTGCAAGTCCAACACATAAACGTTAAAATTTAGCTAGTTATAAAGCCACTCAGTCCTGTGCATGACTGGGCCGGCTGAAATACCACGATCTCTTCAAAAATCTCGATGATAGAGGCATCAGGAGGTCAACCCCTTTCCCGAAAGTCCGCTGACACAAATATGACACTCTCGGTGTTATAAATGTCCATTGGCAGTGCTATTCGCTTACCTCCACGAGACCCTCTTGCTCGATTGACCTATATTCCATACAAATAATAGGACTGCAGCTTGCTTTTAAACATCTATCGTGTCGTCCCGTTCACACTGTGCTTTAATATAAAAGATTACTGCACTATTCATCAAAGCTTCCAAAATAAAAAAGCAACGGCATATTTTCACAGGCCACGATTGGTTGCACGAAACATTAGCTGTGAACACAAGCTTAACATTCCGGGCTGCAAAGTTTTAATTTTAAAAACGGGAGCAAACGTCGTGCCTAGGACAAAGGCGTACTGAGGCACCGCGCCATCCCAGACAGCCGGGGTAAGCCATAGACGATGGCGGATTAACGTATTTTAGTATTTGAAAACTTTGAAATATATAATAACTAATTTGTTTAAATTTTTTGCTATACAGTATATATGGTGATTAAAAAGTCTCGGTTGTAAAGTGGTCGAACACCCCTTTACTGAATCAAGAGGTCACAAGTTCGAAACCTGGCTCACACCAATGCCTTTTCGAAATTAGTTTCGAAATTTATGTGTGAAAAATACCGATGACTGAAAACTTTGAGCCCGGTATGACAATAAGTTCTCCGCCTTTTCCATTTGGGACGTTTCCATAACAGCGAGGCGAGGCTTAATAACCACTGCCTACACCTTCGTGTAGAAAGAGGCGTGAAACCATGTTATATTATTAAAAGTATGACAAGAGTTATGAAAAGGTGTAAGAAGCGTGCCTTATGGCGCTCTATTCTCTCTGCCTCTGACTTGGTGTGAAATTATGTATGTATTATATTGATCAGTAGGAAATTCATGAAAAATATTTAACAAATGTTGTGTATGATTCGATTAACAAATAAATAAATATTAAAACATATTTTCAAGGTTATTCTCAGTCTATAATTTTGTATATCTTCTCTGAATAGGACATAACTATTGAAAGGATGTCTTTCCTTCTTAAATGGATCGACTGGCCTTAGTTTTGAACATGACTTGGGCTCTAATTTATTACATATTTTTGATTTAATTATAAAACTAGTTTGTAAGATCCCTAATGAATAAGTTTGGATCCGGGCACCGTTTCGGGAATTTCTTCGGTAGTCATGTCAATATCGAAGACCATCAAATTGGCACCTGGCGTTGAGCAATTGATACTGTCATATACTCCATTGGTCCAGCTAACACCATTCACATGTCGAATCATAATAGTGCCTTGGAGTAATAATAGTGAGTGGGCTCGCTTACTTTTAAATCGCTCTCGTTAACTCCTATAACTTGTGCCTGTTGTAGAGCCTTATTATTTCGCGTCCCCATTCCCTGATGATGTCAGGTCGCATCCGCCATTGTGCCAGAGGTTTCAATACAGTATGCTATTCACTCCTTGTTACACTCTAAAAGGATTTCAGGCTACAAGTATTTGCTCAAAAGTTACTTTTTTTTTACTTTGTTCGTGGTGTATTGCTTAAATTTGAATGATCTTTTCTACATTTTACTAGAATTTGTGTACAAATTGACACTTGCAAAAGTTTAGGCTTCAACATACCTATTATTTAACAATGAAATAAATGTACGTATTAAGGGTATTTTCAATACTTATCTTTTGTGTATAAAAAACATTTTGTTATTATAATCGAGTTGTATTTTTTCTCTTCACTGCACTCTAAAGCTGTCAGATGTATTTCTTTCATTTTCAGATTATTTAAAATCTGATGTCTTTAGCATATTTTATATTATTATCACAACCATACGAGGCAAACTGCGGAGAAAACTAGCGAAATATATCTGAAAAGAGAGTCATTACCGTTACGTGACCGATCGTTTCAACAAAAAAAAGTTAATATATACTTACGAAGTTATAAAAATGATAGTTACCATAATCTCTTACTTGGCGAAGTTACTTCTAAACTCCCCAAGTGGACTTGTGTCTTTTCAGAAGTCATTCAAACTCGTATTCTTTCGATGCCGACGACAAATTACTTTGAAGACAGCACTCAAAAAGAGATACAAGTGCGATTGAACACCCGCCGTTCTGGCGACGTATTTTACATAATTTCATATATTATTTAAGTGGCAACTTCTCGGAGGGTATTTGCATAATCCCTTGCGTAGCTCCGGCTATACTTATTTGGAAACTTTGGCGTCTATTGATTGGTAATATCGGCGTGGTTACATGATGGAACGTGCTTTAAGAACCTTTGGAAAAGTCGCTTAGGATTTTTTTTGTTCCGTAAATTTGAATCTTTATTGTATAGTCGAATTCGCCTTCTTGCATACAATAAACGAATATATTAAAAAAATGTACGCTTTATTTAATAATTTTCTAAAAATGGACATTTTCAGTCTCGATGCATTGAAATGGTCTCAGTAAAGAAAAGCTTCCAAGATAAAATAAATTAAAAGCAAAAACCCTCTTTAAAGAAACTTTTATTTAAGCGCTCAAAAAATAAGAAAATAATATTTCCTTAAAAATTTTAAGTATCAACTTAGAACCTCAGTATGTACAATTTATATAACAATAAAAGCTTGTCGCGCGAGTTGTAAATAAACTGTACTAATTTCATAGTGGCAAATTAAATCAAAATAGCTTTATTTTCATGGGTCTTCACACACAGTTATATATAGTCCGTAAATACAGATATTTAACTTATTATTATATTATAAAGCATAACATATTAAAACACGAGCGCTTGAGAAAATTGCCTCCTTGGAACAAAAACGCACGGATGATTCTGAGTGTAAGGTTGAGAGAAGAAATGGGCAAAACACTCATGTAAATTAATCTACTAACTTTACTATATAATCTAATGCAATTTAATTACCTACTGATAGGGAGTCAAACCTTGCGACAAGCTTTTATTATTATATTAATTATACATACTGAGGCTCTAAGTTGATACTTGACATTTTTAAGGAAATATTATTTTCTTATTTTTTGAGCGCTTAAATAAAAGCTTCTCTAAAAAGGGTTTTTGCTTTTAATTTATTTTGTTATTTTTAGTTATAGCTGGCTAGATTAGTGTCATTTCATTCAACGTATATTTATTGCAAGTTAGTTTACCACTTAATTACAGACAGTCCAGCTCTTCAATAAGGAGATCATCTAATTCAATTTCAGCTCGGAGCTTCCTTTTCCATTTAATCGCAATGATGATTTTTAATTCATAGCTATATTGTAGAAATGCATCAAAAATGTGTATGCCGTCATCTTGGATGGTCCACCGTATTGTATTTAGAATAACGTCACATTATTTTTCGAGTTATTTGATACCCATATTGTAGAAATGCAAATATGGTGGAATATGCGTCATATAGGATTTAAAATGACGTCATATTATTTTTTGAGTTAATTTCAACATGTCCTTTCATTTGATACCCATATTGTTGAAATGCAAATATTTTTCCCGCCATATTGGATTTGGAATGACTTTATTTTTTTCAAGTTACTATTAACAAGCCCTTTCATTCGATACCCATATTGTAGAAATGCATTAAAAAAACTGTTCCTCTATCTTGGATGATCCGCCATATTGGATTTAGAATGACGTCACATTATTTTTTCAGTTTCTCTCAATGAGCCCTTTCATTTGATATCCATATCGTACAGAAGCTTAAAATATGTTTTCCTCTATCTTGGATATTCCACCATATTGGATTTAGAATGACGTCATATTATTTTTTGAGTTACACTTAATAAGCCCTTTGATTTGATACCCATATTGCAGAAATGAATTCAAAATATCCATTCCTCCATCTCGGGTGGTCCGCCATATTGGGTATAGAATAATTTCACACATCATATCATGCATTGTCATCCAAAGTAAACGTGTATACAAAATTTCAGCTCAATCGGTTGAAGATATCTACTTCAAAATTGAGTTGCGAGATTCCACCGAACATACATACTTACATAAATACATACATACATACGTATAGTGCAAGTTAAATAAAACTTTTAATCCTTTTAACTATCGATGTCTTACTATAACTTGGAAGCTTAAAATGAATTAATAACATAACATAACTTCACGCCTTTTGTTACCCGAAGGTGTAGGCAGCGGCTGTTAAGCCTCGTCTCGCCGTTATGTTTACGTCCCAAATGGAATAGGTGGCGAGCCTATTGCCATTCCGGGCACAAAGTTTGTCAGTCATCGATATTTATCACACATAACTTCCGAAAATAATTTCGAAAAGTCATTGGTGTGAGCCAGTGTCTGGAATCGAACCCCGGACCTCTGGATCAGAGGCCGTGCGCTCGCCCACTGCGCCACCGAGACTGTTAAATTAAAATGAATTAATTTTATTAAAATAATTTACAACAATTGATGTATTACTCAATCAACACGGTAAAGCCCGAGGTAAAGAGACAGAAATAAAAAACACAAGTAAAACTAAAAACTGTTTATTTTTTGGAATTTAATAATAACATAGTTTTCTATTCCTGTTACTCCTAAAAACCAGCCTTAAGTTGGAAAGAGAAAAATATACACTACTTTATTATTATAATCGGAAAATTTGGCGAGAGTGTACGAATGCGATCCCCTGAATTCAGGGGCTCTGAATAAGCGATGAGCTACCCAAGAGGTACATATCTCTGTAATTTATGGTCTCAAATGTGGTTGAAACTGATTTTCTGGATTTATGTTACACCTATGGGATTTGTGACGATTTGTACTTGAATTATGAGTGAATTTGTGAGTTTATAGATATTGGTGTATGGTCGTTTCACTAGAGATAACTCGATAATTAATCAATTCATTTTTATGTTCAATATTTTAATATACACAAGCATTTAATAGTTATTTCAAAATATAATATTCGTATTTCAAAATAACTATCATGTTTCAAATTCAAAAAGTCTACCTGGTCCTAAAAAATAGGATGTGAATGGGCAATCCGTAAACTACGGCGCCAAAATAGTTAAATAAAACGATCAACATAAATAAATAATAAATAAATAAAAAGCCTTTTATTTCTTGCAGAGATACAATTAATTTATATACATTTTTATCTTAAACTAGTAATGCTATTTAATATTTAGTTATTTAAAGAAATCTTATTCCCTAGTTTTTAACTTAAGTTACTATTCTTTTTTACAGTTCTTACTCTTATTTCCTTATCTTTATTTACAAGTATTTTATAATTTAATAATTAAGTACTATTTTACTGCTACTCTTTTGCAAGAAACCCAGGTTGGGTGCAGGCCTCCTCCAAAGATGCCCATTTTTCTCTGTCAAGTGCTAATTGACTCCAATTTGGGCCAGCGATTCTTTTTATATCGTCTTCCCACCGTGTATGTGGCCTACCTCTATTTCTGCTGCCTCGCGGGCCTCTCCACTGGGTTAGTTTGATGGTCCACCGCTGATCCGTAAGTCTCGCTATGTGTCCTGCCCATTTCCATTTTAATTTCTGGGCATAGCTCAATGCGTTTGTTGCTTTTGTTTTGGCTCTTATTGTTGTATGTCGTATCTTGTCTTGTCTTTTCAAGTTTAGCATGCTTCGCTCCATTCCCCGTTGGCAGGTGGTGATTTTGTGCTTAGCGTTAGCTGTGAACTTCCAAGTTTGACATCCATATGTCAAACAAGGCAAGAGGCTAGAGTTCATCATCCTGGTTTTTAGATTGATTGGCATGCCGCTCTTAAAGACTTCTTTTAAACTCCAGTATTTATTCCAAGTGTGTTGTACTCTTCTTCCTATTTCTATGTCATTATTTTTTGTGTCAAAACTGATCGTTTTCCCCAAATATATATATTGGTTGACATATTCCAGTGGTTTTTCATTTACTTTTATAGGGTTTCTGTGGCTATTTGTCATAGCTTTTGTTTTGGTGAGATTTATTTCTAGTCCTATTTCCTAAACGATCAACATATCAAAATAATAACATTGCTTTAAAAATCTCGGTAAAAGATTGAAAAATGTTTTATATTAGGTCTGTTTTTTAATATTCTAAATTATGTCTCCATTTATGGTTTGTACTATTATGTTATAGTACTGCTTCTGAATCATGAATATATAAATGAAAGAATACTTACTATATTTGGTGAATGAATCCTTTGAGTAGCACATTAAATATTATTATATTTTCCAATATAAATATCTCTTAAAGTAAAGTGCGCGATCGCGGTGTTTTCTTTATTTGTAAGGAATCCAAGGTTCTCATATCGATCTCTTAATAAAAACACGCAGTTTGTTTTTGTTTCAAAAAGCTTTGCAGAATATAACCCCGCGGGGCTATCTCAAGACAGATTATAAAGTTGCATACCAACATAATATTCTTATTGTTCCTGGTGTCTTTATCGTTTCAAAACTTTCTTGCTCATGGATAATAAAGAAATATGTTAGGTCAAAATAAAAGTAATTGTATTATTAAACATATACCTAAATTTGAGATTTATTTTTATTTGTCTTTAGTCAATAAATAATGCGTAAATACTTTTGTAAACAAACTAAAAGCAAAATGTAAAAACACTTTACGAACTTGTTAGTACCCTTGCGCCCAGGACTAGATATTAAGAAGTTAAACAGAAGCTATCACTTTATAGATATTTAAGCGGTGTTCAAATAAACTGGATCAAACTAGAATAGAGAACAATCGCGTCGCTCCTGGATTTATACATTTTATTTATTGAGTATGATTGTGTTAAATAGGTAAGTGTAATTTTACACGTTTAATTTAATGGTCTCGGTGGTCCAGTGGTCGAGCACCCCGCTTCTGAATCCAGAGGTCGCGGGTTCGACTCCTGGCTCACACCAATAACTTTTCGAAATTATTTTCGAATGTTATGTGTGATATATATCGATGATTGAAAACTTTGTGCCCGGCATGGCAATAGGTACGCCACCTATTCCATTTTGTAAGTAAACATAACGGCGAGACCAGGCATAATTAACAGCCGCTGTAATATTATTTTATGTTATTTAATAACTAAAGACTTCTCTACTCATTATTTTACTAACTAAATACTCTCTCTCTAATCTCTAATCTCTTTTGTTATATTGCGTCGCGTCTAAGATATTGTTAATAAGACAATATATTTAATGTGTTTCTGAATTATAATACGTAAAATTTCTGTGAAATCATTATTACATTGTATAAAATAAAGTCGCTTTCCGCTGTCTGTACCCTCAAATGCTTATGACTGTGAAAGTACGCAACGGATATCGATGCGGTTTTTTTTAATAGATAGCGGGTGTGGATGGGATGCTTTATATCAATAATCAGTATTTTATATATGATATAGTAAAGAAAAAGTAATAAATCTAACATTTACTTATTTATTACATTTGATGCGGAACAAAGTTCACTAGGTCAACTACTTAGTAAAATTATTTTAGAAATGTTCCTACCGGTTTCTACTTATCTACACCAGCACCTCTAGTTTTAATAGAAATAGTTATCTCATAATAAATAACTATTATACTCATAAGGTATTATCATAGAAAATTACAATTCTTTTCCTGAAATAATGCCTAAGTCAATCTCTTAGCCAAGTGCAAACCCTTGAATCTAAACTCTAAATAAAAAAGTAGAAGTTTAGTAAACCTTCATTTACTGCCATAAATTGATCCCGGGCGTAAGTTGAGACGAAATGGCTCAGTATAATTTATTTTTACAATTATTAATTTAACCGAAAACAACGTATAAAGCTCGGAAGCAAAAATTATCCACTTCATTTCGTTATAACCAAACAAGTGACAAATCTGTAATTTTCACAAATACCTAAGCTCTATAAAAATACACTTTATTAGCTAGCACTAAGGTGTACACCGATAGCAGTATAACGCCTAAACAATGTCTAACACACTTGGGAGTGAAAATATATTGTGCTAGTATTGCTATAGGGTAAAATTTTGCATGCAGTTTTCATAAACTAGTGTGAACCGGTTCACGTGTGACAGACCGGTGGGTTCCGTATATCCTTATGAATTATTCACTAGATATTTCCGCGTCTGCACTGTATGCGAATGTATCCCGTTTTACGGCATATTTGGGTACACCATACTTTTATACTTTTTAACAGCAGAAGTAAGCTTAGGGGTGTTATAAGTTTAACGTCTGAATCCGTGTGTTTTATTTTTATAATATTTCCATTTTTAACATAAAACACCTTTTTAACTTCACAACTATAGAGCTTACTATCTCATCCATTTTTTTTCAAAGTCAAAGTAAGCTTTATTTTCATAGGTCTTCACAGACACTTAAAAATAGTCAACAAGTATAATTTACCTTATTATTTCAAATGAACTACTTAACACAAGCGCTTGAGGAAATGCGTCGGTGGAACAAGAAAACACGGACGCAATCGCCACGAGCGGCCCGATTCCGAGTGTAGGGGCTATCATGAGAAGAATCGGGCAAGAAACTCATGTGCCAGATACTCTTTTTAAACTATTAAACATAAATAACAATAATGTTAATATCGCTACTAAAAACAAAGCAGTAGACTCGCGCATAAAAGGTGTAGCAGCCTAATGTCCTAATAAAAAATTCTCTGCAAATATATTAGTCGAGCGCAACGGACGCGACATCTTTTATTTAGAGTGGTAACGTTGTGCAATTAATAAAACTTATATGTACACATATTATAAACAATATCAAGGCAAATTTTAAATTTGAAAAGTGTATATAACTATCACAAATTATTACTGAACGCCTCCACTCCAAAATATGTGAACAAATTCCAACACGCAAACTACACAATCCGCGTTGAGCAAGCAACTTGGTGGTCCCAAGAGGACTTGTCCGTCGTGAAGTCATTGATGGTGTAATAAGCACCAGCAAAGAGACGATCCTTCACCGCCCGACTAAACCGATCGAAAGACAGAGTCAGGATATGCTCACGGACTCTATTATAAAATTGTACACCCATTCCCAGAAAAGACTTATGTACTTTGTGCAGGCGATGACACGGCAACACAAGTTTATGCTTGCCTCTGGTATTGAAATTATGTACATCACTATTTTTAGTATATTTATTGAAGTTTTTCCTAACAAACATTATATTGGCATATATAATTTTAATTTTTATCTTTATAGCTATCCTATGAATACTACATGGCTACATAATACATTGAAATTTGGCGACTATTTACTTATAAACAGAACCGCGAGTAACTGCTTATACATATTACATCTATTAAAAACAAAGAAAACTTTACCAAAATTATTTTTTTCATCCTGATCTTCTTCTTCTTCTTTTCTTCTTGTCAATAAATTCTATATAATCCTTTATTAACTAGAATATACGATCATATAAACACGTAAGTGAGTCAGTGAGTAATGACTAGTATGCGACAAATTTATACAGATCCTTTTTGAGAAAGATCAAAGATTGAGAGGCCGACTTCAAAAGTGTCTCTGTAACTTCCCGGTAACAGCAACGGCAGCTACTTGACCAATCGGCTGGAAAGATACTTGTCACTTGGATATTTCCAATAATCTTTGAACATTAGACAAGTTAAATAGTCCTTCAGTGACGTTATATTGCAAAATATACTATGATGTAGGAATATAAGAAAGGCTCTATACTTATTTAAATACTTGTGAAACTTTATGGATTTAAATTTGAAAAAATAACAGGAGCAATAGTAACCGAAATAACTGTTTTTAGAATTTGTTTCCGTTTGTCTATTTGTACTCAAATTACTTAAAAACTATTACATGATCTTTAACACGATTTTCATAGATATATAACTTCGCGACTTTTTCTACCCGAAGACTGTAAATCCGCGTCTCGCAGTTATGTTTACGTCCCAAATGGAACCTTTTGCCATACCGGGCACAAAGTTTTCAGTCATCGATATTTATCACACATAACTTATGAATTATTACATACATACATACATACATAACTTCACGCCAAATCCCTTGCGGGGTAGGCAGAGAGAACAGAGCGCCATAGGGCACGATTCTTACACACCTCACTCGCTTCGTTGACTTTCATAACTCTTTTCATGCACGCGCGTCGGTTTTTGAGGCTCTTAACATCACCTTCCTCCAGAACACGTTCTATTTGGTCTTGGAATGTGTGTCTTGGCCGTCCTCGACTCCTACATCCGTCCGCTTTTGCATTGTATATCTGCTTAGTCAGTCTTGCGTCAACCATTCTTTCTACATGTCCGAACCATCGGAGCATGCCCTTTCTTACTTTTACACCGACACTCTCTTTCAAACCAACTTCCTTCCTTACAACCTTGTTTTCTACGCGGTCAGCGAGAGTCACTCCGCAGATTTTGCGTAGAGCCCTCATTTCTACCGCGTTTATTCTACTTTCATGCACACTCTGCCATACCCAGCTCTCGCTTCCATAAGTTAGTGTTGGGATCAGGACTGCATTGTGGATTGCTAGCTGGGCCTTTCTGCTAATATTTTTTGCGCCCAGGAATCTGCTCAACACTCCGTTTACGCTATTTCCTATCGCCACTCGTCTTTCTACATCCGCGGTGTACCTTCCATCTCTGCTAAAAGCGCATCCAAGATATACAATTTCATTCACCTGTTCCAGCACTACATCATCAACCATTATCCTTGCATCTGTTCTGGATTCCTCCCTTTCAAACACCATTACTTTCGTTTTCGTCGCATTCAACTGCAAGCCTTTAATCATGCAATCATCTTTCATAGTAGTGACTAGTGTTTGCAGGTCCGACGGCGATTCGGCTAGAAGCACGGCGTCATCTGCGTAAAGCAGGCAGCTCACAACTAGGTCACCCATTCGCATCCCTACATCCATCGATCTCATTCTCTGGAGACAACTGTCCAGGTACAGGATGAACAGTCGAGCGGACAGCACGCAACCCTGTCTGACGCCGATATTGACGTCAAACCAGGGGGACAAGCCGCCGTCAACACGCACACACGCTGTGCAGCCCTCATAAGTGGACTGCACAGCGCGCAGCAGTGCTCCGCTCACCCCGTAGCCCGGGAGTATATCCCACAGATCCTTTCGTAACACTCTGTCAAACGCTTTTTCCAGATCCACAAAACCGCAGAAAACCTTCCGGTTAACAGCCAGTTGTTTCTCCACGATATTGCGGAGAGAAAAAATCTGATCCATGCACCCTCGTCCGCTTCTGAAACCACCCTGAGCCTCCCACAATACTCCATCAGATATCACCCTCATTCTCCTTTCAATAATTTTCCCATACACTTTTGCTGCTAAACTGATCAAACTGATGGCCCTGTAACTGGCGCACTGCATACGTGATCCCTTACCTTTATACAAGGGCACGATGACAGCGCGCCTCCAGTCCATGGGAACCTTACCCGACCTCCAGCATAGATTGCTCAAGGTCAGGAAAGCGTCCCGGACACAGGTTCCACCGTATTTGATCATTTCAGCAGACATCATATCAATTCCAGCTGCCTTACCATTGTTCATACTTCGTATCGACCATTCAATCTCTTCCATAGTAATGTCCTCATCAGATGCTGGCGCAGCGGTGTCAGCCGTAGGCTCACTCGTGGCGCCCACATCCGGAACATACTCGTACATTTCCCCAAAATACTCACTCCACCTGCCCAATACCTCGCTTGGGTTTGCAAGAATGTCACCAAACTTAGACATAATTTTGTCCATTCTGGATGTTGACGAAGAACCCCGAGACTTTCTAACTTCCCTCCAGAAGAGTTTGTTATTCGCCTCGAAGTTCTCCGTCAACCTCACTTCCTCATTCGCAACAAGTCTTTCACGCTTCTCTTTCACTAAGGCTTTGGTAACATTCCTGCAGCGGCGGTAGCTCTCATACTTTTTCTCTGTCATACTATCATTCTGGTTCAAACTTGAGACATAATCCAACCATGCTTTTTTCTTTCTTTCGACGCTGGATTTCACATCCGCGTCCCACCAGGCGTCACCTCTCAGAATCTTATGCCTCTTTGCACTACCACATACTTCTTTTGCACTATTCACTATACTTTCTTTCATTCTTTCCCAGCATTCTTCAACACCTAGGTCAGAAAGACTCGTCTCATTGAGTCTTTTACTGACTAGGCCTACATACATACTCCGTACACTTTCATCTTCTAATTTCTCACATTTTATCCTTTCAAGCTCTCCGAAATGGGTACGCACTCGCCAGTGTCTCCACTTCTTGAAAAGGCCCACGAATCGGCTTACCACCAGGTAGTGGTCCGTATCAAGAGCGGGGCCTCTGTAGGCTCTTGTATCCCTTATAGTATTTCGGAGACGACTATCTATCAAAATCAAATCTATCATACTCTTTTGCTCATTCCGTCTCCACGTATACGTGTGAATATCTTTATGACGGAATAATGTGTTAGACACAAGGAGGTTCCGTTCCAGGCATACGTCCAATATCGGCTTACCAGCATCATTCACTCTCTTGTCACCATTCGGACCAAGGACAGCCTCCAGGCCGTCTCGCTTGGTTCCGACCCACCCATTAAAATCACCACACAGAATTATCCTTTCATTTCCCTCAGCTAGATCCAGAATATCCCTAACAGTTTCCCAAAACTCCTCGAGTTCGCGGGGATCCGCGGAGCTAACGGGAGCATAAGCTGCGACCAGGAAAACTCGCGTGATCCCCAGTTTTATTCGAACCCAAAGATGTCTTGGGCCTACCAACTCATATTCTTTCACTCCGGAAGCAAAGCGGCAGGAGAGAACGACTCCAACACCCCCACTGGCACGGACGTCCGGGTCCACTCCGGACCATAGGGCTACCATGCCACCGGGGAGGTCCTCGGCCTCCCTCCCCCTCCGCTTTGTCTCCGTCAAACATAAGGCATCCAGGCATCTCTCATTTAATACATCCATCATCTCATTCATCTTTCTTGCCATGCTACCTCTAACATTCCACGTGCCTATACGGCACTCCCCTCTCCTCGTCCCGCCAGGATTGGCGCTGCGTGAAGGGTGGCGGCCCCCTTCGCCGCATGCGCATGCAGCCGCACCGACGGGGGCTAATCGGTGCCCGTCGCTTCCGGGGCACGCCCTAGCAGCCCGTCCGGCTGAGTTTGCTTTGGTCAAGATTGCGTCCCACTGGGACGGCAGGGATCGCGACGTGCACGCTCTTGACATGACCCCCGAACGACATGAATTATTAAATAATTCCTAATAATTGGTGTGAGCTAGGATTCTAAGCCGCGACTTCTCGATTCAGAAGCGGAGTGCTCGACCACTAGTTCACCGAGATCTCATCGATATATTTAGCTTAAAATACACCGGTCTAGTTTAAAACGAAAACGAAAACTTTATAGATTTTCACACAGTGCTCACTTTTCGATAGGATTCCTAAGTAATACATACTCGTATGATGTTTCATTAAAAGCTGAGTAAGTTATCCTCGCGCGGAGATCTGCAGGCAACAACTAGTATAATATAATTTACTAGTCTGTTCATCACAGAATCATAATCATTGCTTAGTATAAAATAAAGTCGCTTTCCGCTGTCTGTCCCTTTATATGCCTTTGAAACGGATTTTGATGCAGTTTTTTTAATAGGTAGAGGATAGGGTGGTGGGTGGTTTTTATCTCTAATTCATGTATAATGTAATAAAGAAAATGTGATAAATCCCAAATTTACTTATTTATTACTTATGTTGCGGAACAAAGTTCGCCGGATCATCTAGTACTATATATAGTAAAACGGAGTATATATATTTATAATGTTTTTCAGAAAAGTATTTAAATGGAAATGATGTGAATATAAAAAGATGGAGGAAGAAAACGAAACGGATATTTTTAAAATATTTCTCCGAAAGTGTGGGGGTTTGCATTTTCAGGAATTGATCCCATCTTTCAGGAATTGATTAACTTTATAGAGGATTTTACTTCCCCTAGTATAGATAGATGTACGTGATGGATTTGTCTTAAAATAATAAATAATACGGCTGCATAAAGTTAGCCAACCAGCCAGTCTTTTTTGTTTAGCTAATAGTTTTTCATTAAAAACTTTTAGGCTTTCGCGTTGCATATTACTCAGTGATAATGATGAACGGGAATTAACGCGACACTGTTTTAGGTAAACAAATATTTACCTTGATTAGCTTGACGTTTCGGCCAGGTTGCACTGGCCGTGGTCACAAGCAGACTGAAGTGGCGCCCTCACGACTCCGTAGATGAGGTAGATGTTTGTATATCTACCCTCATCGCTTGGTGCTGTTTTTTCATCGTTTTTATAGATACCGTCACACTACACTTATAACGTCCCTATTCTGTACGCCCTACGACGCGTGTCTATTCTGATAGATTAGCCGACTGTGAACTAACGGTAACTGAGCATATCAGCAAAAATGCATAAAAACCTCACATCGATGTTTCCGTGAGGTAATATTAAATTTTCTCAATTTTCTCGTTTCCCACTTGTATTATATTTCAAAATATTTTTAACTTGACTTTTATTTAATGAATATGTCTACTATTTTTAATAAAAAGAGAAGTTTACTTTGATAAATTAAAGTACTATTATAATTAAACGTAGGTCTTTTCATAAGTAACTGCTAACTGCTAACGTTAACTGCTCTGGTGAACATCGTATTACTCTAATAATTGTTATTACTGAACTTTACGTATACTATTCAAATATAGTTATTTAATTATAATATTGATTTTTGTTAAACAGCGAGTCGGCTGCGACCTTCGTGTAGGCTCCACCCGTCGGGTAGATGAGTGCGGAGTATGCGGTGGTGACGGGTCGTCATGCTCGAGGCCTCGCTACCACTGGTTGGCAACCCCTGGATCTTTGTGTTCGGCTACATGCGGCGGAGGTAAGTTTGCTAATTTAAAAGCCACTTTGTTTGTTTGTTTTCTTCAATTGAGACTGAATTACGAGAGTTCTCAACATTTTTAATATTTTTTACAATTGTTATTTTACTATAACACATTGGTTGAATATCGAGTATACAGTATTCATATATGAAATAATATATGTATGTAAAGTGGTAAAATGTAGCAATACTTTATCAGTACTAATATTTGTTTTGCGGAATAATGTAACCTCCATTTTTTCCGGCTCTTATTCGAACTAATCCCGAGCCGTTGTATCACAATCTCGCAGATACATTAGCGGAACATTGTTAATTGTGGCCGTGTCGGTCTGTGTTGTAATTTATATCTTGATATTCGCCATTAGTCGTAGCTTACAATAAATCAGACAAGATTCCTTTTGTCTCCCGCGAGCAACAGTTCCTTAAGTGGAATGTTGTAGACGGACGACTAGACGACTAGAACACTGTAAAAAAATTGCCATTTGACGCAACTAAATATTATTTGTTCATATATTAATATATCATTAAAACTATAGTAAGTATATCATAAAAAAAATATTGTCTTGTTCTAGGAAACCACGATGAAAGTGAACATACATACATACATAACTTCACGCGAAATCCCTTGCGGGGAAGGCAAAGAGAACGGAGCGCCATAAGGCACGATTCTTACACACTTCACTCGCTTTTTGAGTCAAGTCGTCTTCACGCGCGTCAATTTTTGAGGCTCCTAACATCACCTTCCTCCAGAACACGTTCTATTTAGTCATGGAATGTGTGTCTAGGCCGTCCTCAACTCCTACATTCATCCGCTTTTGCATTGTATATCTGCTTAGTCAATCTTGCATCATCCATCCTTTCTACGTGTCCGAACCATCGCAGCATGCCCTTTCTTACTTTTACACCGACACTCTCTTTCAATCCGACTTCCTTCCTTATAACCTTGTTTTCCACGCGGTCTGCGAGGGTCACTCCGCAGATTTTGCGCAATGCCCTCATTTCGACCACGTTTAGCCGACTTTCATGCACGCTCTGCCATACCCAGCTCTGGCTTCCATAAGTTAGCGTTGGGATCAGTATTGCATTGTGGATTGCTAGCTGGGCTTTTCTGCTAATATCTTTTGCCCAACACCCCATTTATTTCCTAACGCTACTCTTCTTTCTACATCAGCGGTGTACCTTCCATCCCTGCTAAAAGTGCATCCAAGATATACAATTTCATTCACCTGTTCCAGCACTAAATCGTCAACCGTTATGGATTCTTCCCTCTTCTTTCTTTCAAACACCATAACTTCCGTTTTCATCACATTCAATTGCTAGACCTAGCAGCCAGCGCGGCTGTATTCGATTCGGTCAGAATTGCGTCCTTCTGAAGCGGCAGGGATCGCAACGTGCACGCTTTTGACATGATCAAAGTAATGATAATAAAAGTGAAACTTGCCATTTACCAAAAAGGCCAGATCAGAAGGCGTTTGCTCAACCACTGGACCACTGAGACTATGATTTTTAGATATCGGCGAAATATACGAAATCTTTTTTCGTACCGATATCTAAAAATGTAGACTAGATATATATTTTCAGCTTTTAGATAGATTTTCAAAACTAGATATCGGCGATACATCTAGATGTAACCCAGTGAGAGCATTCTGAGAGCTGTCGAGTGTTGGTGTTGTTGACAAACAAATGTAAACCTGTCGTGAATCTCGCCGTAGTATTGACCTCGCCTGCTCTGCTTTGTCGGGTACACATACACTTACCGCGCGACATGCGATAAACGGACGGAAAAATTCGAGACAATGAATTTTAAGTTTCACTTTAATAATATTTTTATTATTCATATCGAAAAATAGATTACGTGTACTAGAATATCATGTATGTAGAACATAAAAAAAAAAAAAAAATTACGCGGATTCCCTACGCGCTACTGAAGTGGAACTTTTTAACAGACGAACATTTATAATACGCTTAATTTATAAAGAGCACAACTTACTTACATTCCACAGTCGGTAGTTTTACCAATACACGGTAAAACTACTGACTGTGGAATGGAGATTGGCGGGTTCGATCCCCACTCGATTATCCCCATCTTAAGATCTGGGTAGAAATTCTACCCAGATCTTAAGATGGGGATAATCGAGTGACTATTTTATTTAGGAGGATGTGCCATATTCGACGTCGCATTGTTCTTTGATTTAGGTACTCCCCCAAGCTTAAGCCCATTCGATATCCATATTGTAAAATGCATTAAAATACTTATAGCATAGGATTTAGAATGACGTCACATTTTCAAGTTACTATCGAAAAGGCCTTTCATTTGATACCCATATTGTAAAAAAGCATTAAAACTATATTTGATTAAGTAGCGGTGGAGTTTCACCGGTCAAGCCAGCCCATTCATGCAGCGAACTGCTTGGCTCTACGACTGTTAATAATATTATCCAAACTTAGCGTGTATAAAAACTTTAAATTGAGTTCTAAGATTCAATACATTATAAATATTTATTACATACTTATTATATACATACTTAGATACTTACATACTTACATTGCAAAATAACAAATATCGATTTAATTATCTTTATAATAACAAATATACGTCTGGCATATTCGGTAGTCGCTTCGTAACTACTTGTTGTCTTACAAAAAAATTTAGAGATTTACAAAAAAAAGTACTAGTACAGGTAGCACAAAAAGAATTAATTAGAAAGAAATTGCAATAAGACAAATCAAAATTTAGTTTATATAATGAAATTAAATACACGAAATAAAAAAGCCCCAGCTACATATTGCATTTTAATAACTATACTAGTTGTTGCTCGCTACTTCATCTGCGTGGACGCCAAAAAAGCAGGAAGAATACTGTGCCTGTGCCATTATGCGGGTTCATCGCTCACCCCCAGTTAGTGATAGCGTGATAATATTTAGCCTATGTGTTGACCCGACCCTCTTGGCTATATTTAAGCAAAATTTGACGTAAAAGCATACAGTACTATTACAGTTTATCCGTAACAAACATACAGACAAACAGACAAAAATTCTAAAAACTATATTTTGGGGTTCGGTATCGATTGTAGATCATGTCCCAAGAATTATACAAATGAAATATTCAATGAAACTCAATGAAATATTCAAATTTCCTACAATTTTATTACATGTATAGATTATTCGGCGGCACATTAGAAAGAAATTATATATTGTACCCATTTTGTTTTTCATACTTCTTAAACATATTTGTAATCTAATTGTACTTTTGTACATTTACACTAATGGTTGCAATAAGGTAAAAATAATTAAGACAAATTAAAATTTAGTTTCTATAATGAAATTAAATACAGTAATAAATATAGAAATAAAAAGCCATTATTTTACCCGCGACCGTAACTATATTATTTATTGACTAATTACTAAATGTTTTACAATTCTAATACTGAACTAGTTGAGTTACTCCTGTGCATGTATGGATACTTTTAGTAAGGTTCCCAAGGTTGGCTTTTCAGTTATAGCGACGTCAAACTAATTATTATTTGTTATTATTATCATTATATAGCATTAAAAAATGCCTTGTTCGTATATTCCTAGTAATATTTGAATTTTTTGTTTTGTTCTTTTTTTAAGTAGCATATAAATTTAAAAATTAAAAACTTTTTATGTATGTATTAAATAGTTTTTATGCAGTTAGTACTTTTGAGACACGGTGCGATAAAAACAGTGCCGCTACTAGCTACTAGATGTCTATGTACACTTTTTAATCACGCCATGGAAATTCTCTTCCTTGGTTTATATAAGCCGATTTATGTTCTAGTGTTTTATATTACCTATAATACCCGCGAGGGCGCTAATGTCTCTTAAAAAAGCGTTAAACGCTTTTGCAAGAGACATTAGAAGTTCCACTTCAATAAATCATTGTTTGAATAAATAATTATTGAATAGAAGGCCGAGCAATTTGGTACTTACTAGAATCATTTTATTTTGATCAAATAATCCATATTACAAAACTAAAAAAAAATCAGTGTATTGGCTTGAATGTTTTATGAAATTACTAGATGCTGCAAAGTTCAAATTTCCCTTCAAAAATATTAATCGAACTGTGAAACATGTGATAATCTGTAGAACCGTTTCCGAGATTTACGATTTTTTCGTGGCAATCGGTGAATGTTAGTAAAAAGAAAAAGCTATATTGGACCCTTTATTATAGATTTTATACTAACATTCAAGTATCTGATTTGTCCGGTGAAATACCGCGACTGCTCAAAGAAATTACAACCAGATTACCTGCTTGCCTGTTTAAAATTTGAATTTTTATACTCATAAATTTCAAATTCCAATAATTTGAAATTTATGAGTATAAAAAATCGCAACACACAGTCGCAAGTGTGCACAGTGCCATTTCTAAAACTCGCAACGGCCGATTCTAATTAAGCACCCTTGAAAGATGAATACCGAGATAAGTACTAGCGCGTTCTGCGTGAGACTCGTTTGTAACGCTGTTGGGTTTTATTGTGCCTATATATCTTATTGCTCGGACTGTTTTCGAGAGGAAAATGGATGGAAAGGTGGTGAGTAAGTACGGTCAGGAATATTTTGTAGCAAATTTTTCTTAATAAAATAGGTAATAACAGGTGCAGTTCATAGAAAGCTGAACTTTGTGGAGTTTTATATTATATGAAATTCAAATGTAACCTTTGAACCCACGGAATAGGTGGCGTTTGAATATATGAAATGATATATATGACACATATTAAAACTTCAGAAAAGTTCCGATCAAGAACTTACGTAATTAGCTCAATCTTTTCTTCGAACGTGTGTAAGGAGGACGGAGGAGCTGTGAGGGAAACATGATAACTTGAGACACGTCAGTAACCGATATCTTTCCTTCTATTACTATAAGAGTTTGATTTATTTATTTTTTTGCACTTTTTTATATAATTTTAACCCTAATAATGTTATATCATAATAATAACTTAGCGCGTTTCCCTACCCGAAAGTGTAGTCAGGGTATATAGCGACAGATCGCCGAATTTTACATCCCAAATAGTGATTGAACCAATACTCTTATGCCTACCGGCCGCAATGATATCAGTTATCTGACAAAACTTCCAAAAAATATTTCGAAAAGTCATTGGTCTAAGCCTGGATTTGAACCCACAACTTCGCGATTTAGACTCTGGGTAGTCGACTACTGAACCAGTGAGACGACTAGTTATTATTTTAAACTATAAAAAATATCAATTAGCCCAGGGGCCACTCGTTGAGAAGTGATCAACATTGCCTACATTTACATTTACTTAAAGTGTATATTAAGTACCTACCAAAATATATCTGTTACTCGAAAAACAACAGGTCATTTATCTACAGTAGTATTGTCCGTACAAGATTATCTCACGCCAACTGACCCGAGTCGGTCTGTTGGACCCTCAGTAGACCTTCAGATGTTTCAATTGTTAATTAGGTGTCAGTGTCGTAATGATTAATGGGCTCTGTCAGACCCCTTTGTCGGTTAAGGGTTGAGATACGACGGTCAAGACTGAATGAATGGTTGTGACTTTTTGGAGAGTTGCGCCAAGTAAATTATGTTTTAGTACACTGTTTTTAGTTTCTATGAAAATTAAAATTTATTAAAATTTTATATGATTGATCTAATTCAGTGTGACAAAGGAAAGTAACTTTAAAGTATTAAAATAAATCAAATACTTATTATTGCATATAAATCCTACTGTACAAAAATATCACGTTCCAAAATTGTTGCCTCAATCTAATAATACCTCTCAGACTAAAATCCATCGAATTATTTTGGCCACCGAGCGAGCCGATGCAATTTACATAGCAGGTATGTATCGAGAAATACAATCGACAAATTTAAAGTGTAATGTATGTGTTCCTGCAGAAGACGAACAAAAATAAACATATTAAGAGACACAATTACCTGGTCCAGGTTGAAAAACAATGTAGAATAAAATGCATGCAATAAGTGTAATAAGCGTAACAGTAGTAGAGCATTCACTTCATGAATGGATTGGCTCGACTTAGTAAGAGAGATATCTGGAGGTCCAACCCCTTTTCCCCATCCTTCCCATTCCTTAAAGACCGGTAGCGCAAATTTAACACTATATATGTTACTAATATCCACGCGGCGCTAGTCCCTCCTTGCTCGATTGTCCCCTTTCGCATAAAATAGTAACAACAAACAACACATCAATAACATGATTTTTTTTTGGAAAATAATGATAAAACTAAAAGACAACCTACATTGTATATTAAAAGGGATGAAGATATATAAACTGGCCCACGTTATACTTATTAAAAGTAACATGACAATGACAATTTATACAAAATAAATTTTCATTGTTACGACCTTTTCAGTGAAAACGCTTTATTTTTATTTTTATTTTTATATCCGCGCTGACCTAGCGATTCACATAAATTGAACAATTGCACGCCAGTGATAATCGATTCCCGAAATAGGGCTCCTTCTGGTGTGACATCGACTGAATTACTTTTTGGAAATCTTTCGAAGCACGCAGGCATAAGTGGTAAGTAAGAGGTGTGATAAATACCAATCTCTGGCAAAATTGAATCTAAAACTTAGTATTGTACCATAATTCAGGGTATCGTGATATAATTGCCACTGACTACTCCTATAGAGGGAATGAAATAATATTATTTATAAGCATTTATTTTTATAACATTACGCCTTTTTCTACCCGAAGATGTAAGCAGCGGCTGATAAGTCCCAACTCAAAACTTGTTATGGCCCAAATGTAATAGACAGCGGAACCTATTGCCATACACAGGACATAATATTGTCATCGATATTTCTCACACATAACTTTTGGCAAGAATTCCAAGAAATCATGAAATCCAGAATCATAAGTGAGGAGCTCGGAGCTCTTTCAGATACATTTCTTTTTATATGACTTCACCTGATAAATATCCCCACTATTGTTAGTTGACTAGTTTTATTTCAGCTATTCTCGAACAATTTAAATTGTTTAAGTCAATGATCATTTAATTACCTTTAAACTGCGGCTTAGCTTTTGTAGTTTTTTTTTGGGGTTCCGCAAAAGAGTCACTTAAAGTTGTATGTTTCATCATTACATAGTATAAAACAAAGTCACTTCCCGCTGTCTGTCCCCTTATATGCTTAGATCTTTGAAACCACGCAACGGATTTTGATGCGGTTTTCTTTAATACATAGAGAGTGTCAACGGGGTGGTTTTGATCTAAAATTTATGTATAGTGTAGTAAAAAAAATTTATAATTTTCAAGATTTAGAACTTTAATCGCTAATGCTGCCTGAAATGTACTAAATTGTTATACACCTTCAAAAGATCTACAAATAACCCACAATGACCATTTTTATTTTTTTACTTTTTTAGAGAAATTATGGCTTATTTACGAAGCGATTTGAAACATTACTGGATTAATTTTCATCCAATAAACTATCTTGAATAAATTGTGCATGTAATATAGATGATCCTGGCCCTTTACAGCATGTAATTTAAATGAATATTTTCGAAGATATTGCAGTATTAACATTAATAGCGGGACAGTATTTAAAGCCGATTAATAGCACAAATTTTACCTCTTGATATCGAAAACTTACTCATTTATTACTTTTTACTTACTACTTATTACTTTTTTTAAAGTCTCGGTGGCGCAGTGGTCTAGCACACGGCTTCTGATCCAGAGGTCCGGGTTCGATTCCAGATCGATTATTTTAAATAATAAATTAAATTATGTACATTGAGTATTTATAAGTGTCTGTGAAGACCTACGAAAATAAAGCTTCTTTGACTTTGACTATATGATTATCGGTTACCTCTCCACATGAACGAGATAATTACAATACATGATAATATATACATCCCTTAAATATATTTGTATTTGTCCGCTATAAATACAA
This sequence comes from Euproctis similis, assembly GCA_905147225.2. Lineage (NCBI taxonomy): Eukaryota > Metazoa > Arthropoda > Insecta > Lepidoptera > Erebidae > Euproctis > Euproctis similis. Next base: position 24,815,357 of record LR990106.1, read on the forward strand.
TTCTACTTCACCTGCCAAATGAACGTTTCATGTTACGTAAATGGGAAAATAGAAGAATCATTCCTAATTCGATTGCTAATGCATTCCCGAAGCACAACTTCAGGCACTACCAAGGTTTACACTTGATATTTTTTATAATTTAACGGTTAATTAAAATAAATTTACAAATGTTTACTTGGAAAAAACGATTGTTTTATATTTACTACTATTTCTACTCGATGGTGTAGACCTCGACTCGCCAAGTTTTACCTCTTGGTGGCGGATCCTATTGGTATGCACCGGGCAAATGGTTTACAGTAATATATATACTTATCACACATAACTTCTTGTCGACAGTTATCTCCAGAGCGTGTGATCGATGAATAAGGGCGGGGAAGGGACGCAACTGTAACACTATATGTGTTGCAGGTGTCCATGGGCGGCGCTGGTCACTTAACATCAGGTGACACGCCTGGTCGTTTGCCCTAATGTCCCATAAAAAAAATCTTCACATTCTTTTGCCCGATATCGTTTTCGTCAATGAAACTAATATAAATGATGAATTTTTATACGAGATGTACATAGAATTTTAATGAAGAATAATGCTTTTTAGAATACATAAAAATATTATTGTGATCATTTAAATAATTTTAAGTAAACACAGTTTCATATAACTTTCTAAAAGGGAAATTACCATAAGTTTGTTCATGTACGCCCTTAATTCCTGGTAATTTTTCCTCTTATTCCATGAATCGGTCCATATCGTAAGGAATTCCCTTGTCCTAGAAAATCGATTAAAATTATTAATGAAATTAAATTTATTATCATAAATGATGACCCAAAAATATCATTTAAATATACAATCAAAATCGAAAGTCTCGTCCTATTTCCAAGTAACTTTAAATTCTGCACACAAAATTTGATCTTACTAATTTATAAACGCCTAAAATATTATAATTTAACAATCTCTACTTCGAATTCAAATCATTTCTCTGATTTTATTACGAGAATCACCTTCGTGTTATTTTGATTGGAGTTCACTCGATTCACTCGATTCAAAACTCGAAACTCGATTTATGAATTGTGAGCAAGAATCGTTCGAGAAGAAAGTTTCCAATTGTTTCAGTATACACTAACATTTCAAGATTTCAGTTTAAATGTAATATTGATGTTGTTCGCGTACATACATTGTAGTGCAATATATTGTTTATTCCTAATGTTTTCTCGAGTTGAAAGGAAGTATTCTCGGTGCTGACTGCGAGTTCGTCTGCATGCACGCCATAAAGCCGCAATAATACTATGCTTGTGACATAATTAGGGTTCATTGCTCTTCCCCAATTAGTGATAGCGTGATAATATTTAGTCAATATGTTGACCCGATCTCTTGATAATATTCATGCAAAATTAGATATAAAACCATTCAGTACATTTAGAGTTTCTCCGTAACAAATACACAGACAAAAATTTTAAAAACCGTATTTTTTGGTTGGTTTATATCGATTGTATATCATATCTGAAGTATTCCAATAAAAATAATATACAATGTACAGTTTTGACTTTCCTACGATTTTATTAAATGTGGGTATAGATAGTACTTGGTGAAACTTTTACTGTATCATTATGTTTTTGTATTAACAAATATGTTAACATTTTATACGAAAATATTATCCTCAAGAAAACTTTTTAGATTTAACTTTTTTCGTGCCTACCCAAAACTACACGATATCGTATTAAGCTAAAATGTAACAAATTTGTCAACATTATTTTATCCTAGCTTCCAGAATTTAGTACTTAAGAAGAAACATTTTAAGTTGGAATTCTATTCAAGGCATAAGCGTTGTCAATCCCCCGTTTAGGAAAATTTAATTTTAAGGGACACTTTTGCCTGACTCCCGAATAAATTTACATCCCCTTGGACAAACATAGCTTTGAACGTTCTAATTTTGTTTAAAGAGGCATATAAAACATCCTTTGAGCAAAATTTTGACACAAAAGTCGTTTAGAGAACCTTTCATAACTAACTAGACAGCACTACGAGACGCCATGTGCTCAACAGTTGACGTGAGCTATAATAAACTCGTCTGATAATAATTTCACCATTATGCTGAAGTAGGTGAAAAGCAGTATTTTAAATAATTTGTTGTTCTCATCTCGGTGGTCTTGTTTACACGACTAACTTTTTCTGGCGCTATCTATGTATATAAAAATGGCTGCCTTAATTTAATCAAATATAATTTTCTCCTGATGAAATCCAAGCCTTTACCAACCTATTTTAAAAATTCTCTCCCAGTCCTGCCTCAGAATATACAGTATCACATTCCCTTGCTTTACTGTTACTTAATAAAGTATTACTGCAAATGCATTGGCATTCTTCCTGATAACAAGCCATGTCCCACAAAGTATTCATATTCATCATGTAAATTTGTCCTTGAGGGACCATCGACTACACCAACCTCTTTTGGCACTCTACATTATGTGACGAAAGTGGGAAACTTTTTAATATTGAGCTTCTGTTTCAGGATATAAAATGTCCTTAGCTGTGTGCCGAGACCGTCTTACTGGATCTGATGCTCCAGAACAATTGTGTGATGCTTCCAGCAAGCCACAATCATCAGTAGTTAGGTGTAACACTCACCCATGCCCCTACAAGTAAGTCGAGGCTATTATTTTATAGTTATCACTTGAATAGGCAATAGTCAGGGAACTTTAGCTAGAATAGCCGAAAATAATATATTTATGTGCCCGTGAAATTAAGGGCTTTGCTGGTTCTGATAAGTTATGAAAGTCATTCGTGGGATGGACAAGGACACAAGGACCGGATGTGCAGTTCAATATTTATATTTTTTTACCAAAAAGAATCTAATAAATAAAGGATTTCAATAGGTACTCAAATCCTTTATTTATTAGATTCTTTTTAAGATTTAAGATTTCAGACTATAGGTATAGTCTGAAATCGTTTCGGATCTTAAAATATAAATGTTATAAGATTTCGTTTTCAGAACTATTCAAGAAAAGAAGCTCTTATATACTTTTCCGAGTCCGACTTATCAATGGAGTTGTTATTTATTATTTAATAATTACGAACGTGTAATTTCACACAGATGGTATGTGGGTGAGTGGTCGTCGTGCAGTGTGACCTGTGGGGGTGGTGCTCGTTCTCGCCGCGTGCTCTGCGCCAGATCTGCTAATGTCACAAAAGCGGATACTTATGAACCTGGTGAGTTCTTATATCTATTTTTGTAAAGCAGTCTTCTATGGTTTATATACATTTTTCTTTCCATTTATCTTTATTCTGCTAGCCAGCGAGAGAGAGAGAGAGACAGAGTTTGAGGCTTCATCTTGAATGGATTTATACGTAATAATACCACGCGAATATTGCTTAAATTACCCATTAGTGAGTTCAAATAACACTTCATCGGTTTATGTGTTATTGACGTCCTAGAAAATGGAACTTTCAAAGAAACTAATAGGTTTTCACTGTAAAGAATAATTTATATCGCAAAAATGACATTTATACTTAGTCCCCATTATTTTTAGAAATATTGGATCCATTTACGTTACAGGCTGAACAGGTTATAATAATATGTACTCCAGGTCTACTAGTTTATTTTTAATTTTCACTAAGGAATCTGGCGGACATGGAAATCTATCCTAGTAAAGTCACATATAATTTTATTTCATTTCGTTCCGTAACAAATACGTATTATACTATATTTTTAATGATATTGTCTTCTTAACCATTCTTTAATTATTCTCAGGTTCGAGTGCAGAGCCCGGTTGTGTATCTCCAGCACCCCGTTCCACTCAAACTTGCAATCAGCATGCATGTCCCATTTGGGTAGCAGGGGCATGGTCTGGGGTAAGTCATTTTGTTTTACATATCGTTGTAATTTACGCTATTTACTAGCTTAGAGTAGAATCGAGCGATAGAAGAACATCCTCGGAAGATTGGTGGCATCATAAACGTGAAATTATCAATTATTAAACGAGTGATTATGAGACAAATTCATTTAAATTTTAAACTTTATACTAGATATAAATATGAACAATACTGAAATACAAACTAATATTCATACTTTGATATACAAGAAAAGTGCATAAAAATCGTATGCAACAATGTAAGGAGCTCACGTCGCTTAAAATATTCTATTCTCAGTATGTTTGCAGCGAGAAACTTTATTGTACTGCTCACCTACTTACCGGAGTGGCGTTATGCAATTTTATGTCGGCGTGCTGCAATAATGTACACAGTTTTATATTGAACACAATATGCTGCATGTTTTAGAAACTTTTGATCTTCTTTATGCAACACATTTTTAAAAGTAAAAATGGCACATTTGCACTTCAAATCTCTCGCTGAAATCATGATTAAAGAATAAAATGAACGAATGGAACAACTACAAATATACTTGCTAATTGTCTCGATGTCGTAGTGAATTATCACTCTGACTCCTGGTTCGGGCATCCCAACAAATGACAAAGAAATGGGCTTAAAACTGTAGTACAGTAGAATCATCTTATTTACAGTCCAAGATCCTCACTCATACACAGTAAGACAGGAATAACTACCAAGAAAGCCAGCTATACTTTTTTAAACTGGATTTCATAAAATTTGTAATTTTCTAAATTGAAGACTTATTAATTTTTGCAGTTCATCCATTGCCCAAAAAATATTGTGAAAATCTGATATTTTCAAAGTCAAAGAAGCTTTATTTTCACAAGCCTTCACAGACTCTTAAATTTGAATTGTGTTGGTGTAGTGACAATATTAGAAACATTTAAATGATAAAAATACGAAACGTAAAAACAACGTTTTCTCGAGTCTCAAAGTCTATTAATATAAATACTTAATTAATTACAAGTGCAGAACCCGCTAAAGCGAAATATCAACAAAACTCACCCAATTAATTAAAGCCTAAACTTTTTTCTCTAATTAAAAGTAAATTAATAGAGACAAAATAAAAAGAATGTCTATATCTTTTTATTTTGTCTCTATTGAAGTATAAAGTTGAGAAGCTCGAGTAGTGTAGAGATTTTTTATCGATAATATTTGTAGCTATATATATAGATATACCTATATAGATATCGATATATTTTATCTTTAGCCATTTATTAACGTATTGTGACCAATGGGCAACGTTAAAATTAATATACGTATTTAATAAAATTAAGTCTTTATAGAAATATAAGACACAACAAGTTTGTTTCATTGATTACATTATTTGTATCCGGAATTTAATGAATTATTATAAGCTTAATTATTATTATAAAGTCTCGGTGGTCCACTGGTTGAGCACACGGCTTCTGATCCAGAGGTCCGGGTTCGAATCCTAAAACTGGCTCACACCAATGATTTTTCGAAATTTGTTTTCGGAAGTTAGGTGTGATAAATATCGATGACTGAAAACTTAGTGCCCGGTATGGCAATAGGTTCGCTATCTATTCCATTTTGGACGTAAACATCGGCGAGACGATGCTTAACAGCCGCTGCCTACACCTTCGGGTAACAAAGGCGTGAAGTTATGTTATGTTATTATAACCCCAAAAATTAATTGTAAGCCTCCATGAAAATCTCGCATCAATGCTTCTTTGAATGGGCATCATTATTTAATATTTTTTGGATTTGTATAAGTAACAATATTAGTTATTAAAATTTGAAAGTCAAAAAATTTTTCTTGAAATACGAGATTTATTGAGATACTTGATAATTATAATAGTAATAAAAAATTACTTCTAATTATTAAGAAACTAATATTTCGGATACAAGCTATCGATAAAACTGAAATTTTCTCCAATCCCTAGTTTAGAGGATCAAACTTGTTAGTCTCTCTACGTGCCGTATTTGCGTTCGTGGTTAGAATCTGGAATTTTATTTGAATCGTTAGTGTCATCAAGGACATTTATTTTTCTTGGCTGGAACTAAAAAAACGTACTTTGTTACCCGAGTAGACCCGAAAGATTGTTATGTTTTGGTAGTCTGTAGGTATATGTGTTGAATTCCTTTAATACCTTCCTTTAATGATTTTAAGACCACTCTAAGTAAAAGATGTTGCGTCAGTTGTGCTCGACTACTATGGTCGCATAGAATTTCTTAGTTAACATGTAGAACGTTGATTTTAATTTGGATGGATCTTATTTGTGACTGTCGAGTATTCTGGCTACTACACCTTTTATTCACTAACCTACTGCTTTGATTTCAGTAATGATAATAATATAGTTGTATTATTTCAAATGGTTTCATAAGAGTATTTGGTACATGAGTTTCTTGCCAGATTCTTCTCATGATAGCCCCTACATTCGGAATCGGGCCGCTCATAGCGATTGCGTCCGTGTTTTTTTTTGTTCCACGGAGGCACTTTCCATATGCGCTCGTGTTTGTATTTCATTTTAAATAATATGTTATCTGTACTTCTTGACTATTTTTAAGTGTCTGTGAAAACCTATAAAAATAAAGCTTTATTAAACATATTGAAAGTCAAAGTGACTTTCAATATGTTTTTTCCAAAATTATAACTTGTTATTTATTATTCTTCCTATAATCAGTCTTGACACATTTTTATTTTTTCTATATGAATTATGATTAAACTCTTTTTTTATTTCAACAGTGTTCAGTTTCGTGTGGGGAAGGTGTTCAAGTGCGTGGGGTGGAGTGTACACCGTCTGGCGGCGGATGTGACCCAGCATCCAGACCAGAGATATCACGACCATGTTCTACCGGCATCAGTTGTCCCGCTTATAGAGAATCTGATGAACCTGAAGTATGATACCTTCAGTAACATTCAGATTAGTTATATGCTTGAGCACAGGTTATAGGCAACGTGTAGGCATATAAGCCACTCATATATAATTTGTTATCCGATATTGATAAAACTTAATATGTATTACATAGCATCAACATTCAATGTCAGTATTTAACTTAAAAATCGTTGGATAAACACAACCAATATTAATAAGTTCAATTATAAATAAAATATGTTATCATCCCAGAAGGTATTGCATGGCTCACTAAATCAATTATGCACACGAAAATCTCAATTACTATTATCCAACAGAAGATTCAGCGAAATTAGAATGTAACTGTAGGAGCATGAGTCCACTTAATAAAAAATGAAGTCCAATAAAGTTATATTCTAGTTAGTGGGTAGGTAGTACTAGCATATGTATAAGCTCAGATAATTTAATTATAATTCTTACCTAGTTAAAAAAATTTAATATCAATTTCATAGGATGAAATAGAAGATTTGCTGCCTGGTGTTGTGTACCACACACAACCGTTGATTCAGCAGTATCCACCACCACAACCGAAGACAGAACGGCTTATTGGTGAGCCTGATGTACCAGTGGAAGCCACGTTAGTATTAATTTATAAGATTTTTTACAGTGTGGAGGCAATTCAATAGTAATTTATGGATCATTCGCCTAGAGTCCGATTTTTTTACTTTGAGAGTCTTAACACCCGAAGGTGTAGGCAGCTAAGCTCCGATATACTAGTTTAATTTTCTGATTCCATTTGTATTAGGTATATAGCGAAACCTATTGCTATATATCGGTGATATTTATCATTACCTTCTGGAAAGTCTTCATATTATGGGCAATTACTTCGCATCTTTGTACACCCAGGAATAGTTTAAAATTTAGTAAAGGATTTTACTCAAAATACTTATAATTCTCCTTTATTTTTTCAAACAAATTCTATAACATTAAAATAACTTTTTATGGATTATATCGCTTTTATTTGGAGCTTATTTTCTATTTATTTCCCGACGTTTCGAACTCTTTACAGAGATCATTTTCACGAGTTATGAACAAAAAGATAGGTAGTCGCTCAGAAGCTATTACAATCAAAATAATTTTATTAACCTGGAAACCAAGTTCTTTTCTCAAAATATAACACATAATAGTAATATCAATAGCCCGTCTAAAATGAAATAATAATCATTTTTGAAGAACAAAGTCTAACTATTATTCCAGCTGAAAATATGCTATAGTTGGTGATTACCGATACTTGGTGATTTTTTTTCCTCTTACAATGAATAAATTTTGTCTGTTTACTATTGGATATTGAAAGACTAAATAATAGTTATCAGTATAATACAGATCAAAATTTCAGCTTCTACCAAAAACTACTTCAACATACGATGTTACTTTATGATAGGATTGTAATGTCAGTGTTTGTGTTCGTTCTTAGACATATTTATTAAAATGTTTAGCACTTGACATATTTCAAATATGGCAACAACCAAACTATTTTTATATATTACTAGCGATCTTTGTTTCACATCAAAAGTATTTTTACTGCGTTTACTGTTACAGTGCCAAATCTCGAAAATTATCACTTTGTCTTTACTACATTAAGAATGAATTATACATACAAACCACCCCGTTGATACTCATTGTCTATTAAAAACCGCTTCAAAATTCGTTGCATAGTTTCAAAGATCTAAGCATATAAGGGGACAGACAGCGGAAAGCGACGTTGTTTTATACTATGTAATTATGATATTTCATTCAAACATTTAGGTAAACTATATCGTGTGCCTCCACACTGGCTTGATCATATTTAGCGGTCTTTAAATATCATATAATAATATCTATATATTTCAAAACGCATGTAATATAATAATATCTATATCTGTGTTATCATTGATAATTTCTATATGAAGATAATTATTCTCTGTTAATGTATCAATATCTAAAGCTCAGAGTATTTTGTTGTTGTCTCTTTCAGCAATTACAAAATATTCTTTGCGTGTGGCTGGTTGTATGTAAGGTATTGTACCTACTGACAAGAATTTCTAATGTTTTGAATCAAAACAATCACACATCTTACAAGGAATGACAGTATCCCCTCCTCCTACAATACTGATATCTCATGCGCGTAGTTACAATGTTGCCTTGAGTGTTACAGAAACGTCTTCAATATTGATAATGTTATTACTCTCTATATTTCTAATTTAAAATTGTGTTTAGTGAAATTTCAACGGTTATAATTACCACCAAAGTGATATTTTAACCCAATATTGACGATTATACGACATTGTAATAAAACATGATAAATTACTTAAAATGATAGGAGTTATTTAAATGAAGGTTTCTGAAATTTTGTAATAAATATTATGTTTTTGTTGAAACACAAAATTAAAGACGTTTGTGGTGTTGTTTTATGTTAGTTTTAGACCCTAAGTTCAGTGTGTCTCCAGACCTGCCCCGTCCGTGCCCCGGATGTATAGAATATAAGTGTAAATAAATATAATATGTTTCGGGATGTTACGGATATTTTAATGTATACTTATATTTATAGTACCTATATAAGTATGTATATATAGCTAAATATATGCACTAAGCAAATAAAGCAATTAATTAAATTTATTTTTAAACTTTGAACTAAACTTTCACGACTATGGTATACAATTCTTTATTCTCAAACTATGTAATTCATGATTGATTTAAAAACATTACATTAGAAGAAATTGAAACGCTTTACTGTAACTTAAACCGAATGTTAATTTGGATGAAAAATTTTCTGGATAATGTTCCTAATAAAATAATATCATGAAACAAGATGCAAGATGAAGATAAAAAGGGAATAAAAAGACAAGGGTATATTTAAGAAAATGACTAAATTTACAAATATCACAATTTGTAATAAATTTCAAAGCATCATTGTAAATTTCATCAAAGAAGCAATAGTAAAATTGAACAAAAATATGCTTACATATTTCACGTTTATACTGCACTGCTTAAAGCACAAAAAACTAAACGCACCCAAACATATAAATATATAAGCTAATGTTAGAAAATTGAATTGTTTTTAATTGATAAAATGTAAATTAATTACGATTTACACGAATCATTATTTGAACTTCGCAATATTTTAATAATTATAGTTCTACACAAATAGTCAAAATTCCTTAAATTATTTGACCATCTAATTACAAGATTATCAATATTATGAAACTTAAAGAATAGTCCAAAATCCGTAACGTCTCTTATGTAAATATTAAGAGTACTACACTACACTCAAGACACCTCTCTAGAGCTATCTTCTCAAGTATTAATGAACTTATTTCAATGCACAATATATTTCAACTCTCACTGACCCCAACCATTCCACAAATCATTTCCACTTTACTACACCACGATTTCTATTTTTCAACTCTATGCACTGCACATAAGATTTATATTATCTAGCACATATTGACACGAACAATTTGTCTTGCTATGTTTCTTTGCTTACACTATTAACAATTGGCACAAACATTTTAACACAAAATTGGTACACACGAGGTTTTTTGTTTCTACGAATATTTAATGTGTTCAAATTTACAGGTATTTGGTGAAATTAATTCACTTAACACCGGTGCATACTTCTACATATACCAGCCCGAAATTATTATATTAGGATATATAGTCGCCCTTAGCACCTAGCATGACGACCCAAACAACCTGTGTGAATCTACAATAGATAGAATAGTTTTATAACGAAACATGGGCAAGTTAGGTTCCAGAATATGTTCTTTACAAAATAGAGTACGTAAAAATTTCATAAATACCACCAACCAGCTAAACACAAAAGCATTTTGAAATAAATTTGTATATAATTATAAAACAGAGATAAGTAATAGCAAGAAAGACCATATTTGTTATTCTATCATATAGTAATTTATAGTACTTTAACTGTTATCAAGGATAATTACATCAACAATGATTTTTATTGAAATTTCTATGCACTCTATTTTATATAGCAACATTAGCTGATATCTTCCATTTTTTTCTTTTCTCTCACACAACTCTTTCTCGTACAGTTACATCAAGGATGATGATTGGGGGCCTTGTAGCGTCTCCTGTGGTGAAGGATGGAGGAAGAAAGAAGTTCATTGCAAAATATTCCTGGAATTTAGCAGAACCATTGCCAAGTTGCCGGATAATAAATGCCTGGGTCCTAAGCCTGCCGAAGAAACTGAACGTTGTGTGATGGAACCCTGTTCAATGGCATATGGCACTTCATTTGGTGATTCTAGTGCACCATCATATGGTGTCGGTGACAGGTAAGCTGTTAACTATATTTTAGCTAATTTATAACTCTCTCTCTCTCTCTTTCTCTGTGTGTGTGTGTCTTTCTCTATATCCAGAAAACCTTATGTCGTCTGTGTCTGTGTTAAACAGCTTTACCTTGTAGGTTTGATATATCTGTTGTCACAATTCTTAGTCCCTTAAAAGTATCAAATAAAATAAAAACTAAACAATCTCCTTCGCCTTTAGCTTTCTTTTTAATTTTTATTATAACTTTTTTTAACAAACCAACATTTTCGTTTGTTATCGATTGAATATTGTGTGCCCAAAAATCTCTCTTTGTAATGAAATATAAACTAACGAGTTTTATTTCGTAACAAAAAAAAAGAAAAATTATATAAAGAAAAACTTAGATATAATTATTTTAAAAATAGTACATGAATGCAAATTTATAAACACCAATGACTTCGAAATTCTTTTCGAAAATTATGTGTAATAAATTTGACTGATATCTTTGTGTCCGGTATGACCATATTATGTTCACCTGGTATAACCAAGGAGTTAAAAACAACAGCGAGTCGTGGCTGTTAGCCACTGCCTACAACTTTGGGGAGAAAAAGCTGTGAAGTTATGTTATGGTATAACATAATATAGCCTCACAGCTTTTTCTCACATATTCATCACACATAATTTTCGAAAAGAATTTTGAAAAGTAATTCGTGTGAGCCAGGATTTAAACCCGCGTATTCTTGATTCAGAACCGGGCGACCACTGCACTACTGATACTTCCATAAATACTTTACAAATCACTATACTCATAATTCATTGATTTTCTCCATAACTCTGTCCAATACTCCATTCCTGACAGATTCTTCTACAACATCGTTAACTCTGTGTCTAAATAAGTCACTTTCACCAGGAACTTGCGTTAAATCCCAGTTTGATGCCAATTTTGATCCTTTCAATATCGCATCTTCTTCGTGCGACATAGTAACTATTCTTAGTTCAATCATTGCTATTAGTAAGCCATAAGGTAAATTATATTCAAAATCTAAATCAAAACGGTCTCTTTTATATAAGGAATTGACATCTATATTGAAATCATTTAAGTATGATTTCAAATTATCATAATACGTATCCTTAAGCGAATTGATGTGTTCAGATCTGAATTTTGAGTCAGTACAGATGTACAAAAAGTACATCAGATCCGTCATTGGATTAGCATAACGCATAGCTTGATAATCGATGAAACAAATTTTTACTCGATTATTTTCCTGTAAATAAAAACAATGGGGTTATGTTTGAGTCCATCAAATTTATAAAAATAATTATGGACGAGGTTCAATTATCTAAAATTTAACAAGAAAATAAGTTCATAACAAAAAATACGTATTACTGTTACGTAATAATATGTAATATATAAATCCAACTTTATTATAATATAGACTACGAGTTACGCGTATACGGTGACTGATTCATATTATCAGACATACATTTGGTAACATTTACTGATCGTTATCGATATGACAGCAAATGGGCGCCGCTAATCTTCAAATAGATAAAAATAATACTAAAATTTAAGCATAACTTGAAGCATAACTTAAACTCTTAAATCTCCATTTAACTGTTTACCGTGTTGAGTATTTATTTGAAAGTAATAATCACCTCATATTTAAACAAAGTATTATTCACCCAGCAGTCTCCATGACATAAAACATTTACATTTCCAGCATTTGTAAACATTTGCAAGAAATCGAGCAACTTTTCTTTTATCTTTTTAAGTTTTTTCTTGGCCTCTTTATCTGAAACTATCATTATAGACATCTCGAAAGATTCAAAGAAATAATTTCTCAATTTACTTTTATTAAGAAAATCATGCTGATATAAAATATCTCTGAACTCGCTCTTCAATTCATTGAAGTACTCAGATTCTTGTTTCTCTAATATAAATGACAGAGCGTGAAATTTTGCCAATTCACTTACTACGGAATTTACTTGTTCCAAACTTAAATATTCAAACTTTTCCAGTTTGTGATCAATCTCAAAGCCTTGACTATTCAAATCATTCAAAATAATTACCTCCTTACTCTTTTCCAAATTCGAATATAAACATTCAGGTAGTGCTAATCTCATTTCTTCTTCTAAAATATTTTGAATGGCTATAAATTTTCTAATAACCTTTTGGTACGCGAGCACTTCCCTTTTATGTAATGAATGGAATAAAACTTGCCTTTCTGTATTCACCAAAGTTTTCACTATAACACTAAAACTATTTTCGTCACTATCAGTTTCTTTGATGACAACACGAAAAACATTTGCAATGAAATTTCCTCCTGTTCCACTTATACAATCCACGTGGTACTCGAAATCTTCATACCCTCTACACTTGGCGACATGTTCTATTGAATTGTGAAGTTCTTGACAGTTAAATTCTTCAGGTTCATCTATGTTGACTTCTAGAGACATGTTTGCATAACTGACTACTTCACTTACTATCGTTGTATGTATTAATCTACAGATAAGCCCTGTATCTACTGATAAAAATATATGTTTATAAATAAATATATTTTATGTAAGAGATAACAAATTTTTATTTGGTTTTATTTTGACACATTCGATACTTTCAAACATAATATGAGTCTTCCTCTTTAATATTTATTAAATGTTTCATGTTTTGCATCAATTTGCGTTTGCATTGAGGTATTGTAAGCTTGTCTAAAAAAAGGTGCACATTTTCTTATATTTTATGCAATTAAAATTAAATTCGATCAAATAATAACAAAATCAATGTATACGAGTATAATAAATATATAAGACAAGATGATTGGACACGAATGACACTAGACGATTCATCCTGACATTCTTTGGAATTACGGAGACCAAAGTTTTCTGTCACAAAATTCGAGGCATATCTCCCCACAAACATTTTATATCTACTAAATGTTTCAATATGTGTGTAAATAAAAGAAAGAAAGGTCACATAATTTGCAGCAATTATTACACTAACTGTATACATAGATACAAAAAATAACAATATTAAAATTATAACGCTGTATTACAATATTAATATATACACACATAACAATATTAATCGACTGTATTTTTAAGGAGTACAAGATACTGATTGTGGTTCTTTCCTTTTGCCTAGACGTTGATCAGAGAAAAATATTAATGTAGTACACCGTACAATATATTTAGAGTTATTTATTAACTCACCAATATTTATTCAACAGCAGACTGTTAACTTTCGGAACATCAAGCAATATCCGAGTGGCACCAGGCTCACCGGGAAAGTCGTACTCTTGGAAAGAAAAAGGTTACACCAGCTGCAGTGCCTCCTGTCTTAGCGGTGTTCAGGTACATACATTCTCTTTCCCCTATGTGGAATGATATATTTGTATGTATCTACTCAATAAGTATCGCAATGAATCCATTTTTTTTATGGAATAGGAGGGCAAACGAGTAGGCGTGTCACCTGATGGTAAGCAACCAACGCCGCCCATGGACACCAGCAACATATACAGTGTTACTGTTGCGTTGCCGACCTTTAAGGGTTAGGGGATAGGAAAGGATGGGGAAAGGGGGTGGGCCTCCGGGTACCTCTGTCACCGAACGAAACGCGGCATAGGCCACTTTACGGCGGTCTTCTGAGAGGCCGTGGTATTTCACCGGTCGAGCCGGCCCATTCATGCAGCGGACCGCTTGGACCACTGTTAAAATCCATAAATAAGGTTAGCGCCTGATGTATTTATTATATAATATTTGTGTAAATACCTACTTTTATATTTTTTACAGGAACTAATAATCCAGTGTGTTAGAGATGAAGATGGAAAAAATGCATCTCCATATATGTGCGATCCCCTCACCAAGCCGGAGAACAGAGTGAGAACCTGCAACGATCACCCCTGTCCGCCAAGGTATTGTAATATTAAACTTCCAACCCATACCTTGCCCTGGCTAAGTTTACTTAACTTGTTACATATCTATTTGTAGGCCTACAATACTGGTATACCAAGTGGCTGTATTCTCTACATTCACTTGACTATTACCTAAATTTTGAAATTATTTTAAAATCTAAATTATTATGTTACTGCTCATTATATCAGCTATCTGTCTAAGTAATGTTCGTTAAGATCACTTGAGCCGTTTAAAAGACTACCCAAAGCGAACTAAACAGGTGAAAAATTGAAATGGTATATAAATTGAAAATAAATATCTAAATGTTTAAGTATATTATGTTCTTGTAAACATGGCGTCTTCTTCTTACATCTTCATACGTAAAGTAAATAAAATTTCTTTTGATATTACTAAAAGCAGCTATAACACAATGAATATCATACTAATATTATAAATGCGATAGTAAGTTTGTTCGTTACCTTTTCAAGTAACAACTACACTGATGATCATCGTGGATATTTGTACACATACTCAGAGGGAGCAGTAGTAACAAAGAATAGAAATATAAAAAAAAAATTGTTTATATTAAACCAGTTGATCCGGCGAAATTTGTTCCGCAACAAAAGTAATAAATAAGTAAATTTTGGATTTATGACTATTTTTTAACAACATCATACAGGAATTGTAGATGAAAACCACGCCGTTGATGATCTCTATCTATTAAAAAAACGCATCCTAATCCGTTGCATAGTTTCTAAGATAAGAGCATATAAGGGAACAGACAACGAAAAGCAACTTTAACAGGATAAAATTCAATGTTAAAAGTTAGTAACTCCTTTAAAATTCTGATGACTTTTCGAAATTTTCGAAAGTTACGTGTGATAAATATCGATGACTGACAATTTTGTGCCCGGCATGGCAATAGGTTCGCCACCTATTCCGTTTAGGACGTAAACATAACGGCGAGACGAGGCTTAACAGCCGCTGCCTACACCTTCGGGTAACAAAAGGCGTGAAGTTATGTTATGTTTGTCTATTTTTTTTAATTACCAATATTCGATATCAAAATTATCATCAAATTTGCCGGAACATGGACATTCCCCCCAAAGTATAGTCATTATTTACACGAAGGTCACAATATAATATTTATATAATATAATAACGAAATATAATAATATTGGTCGATGCATGATCATATATAATTATTACATCATCACTCATCACTAACTTGTTGCAGTCCACTGCTGGACGTAGGCCTCTCCCAACTTATGCCACAACCTCAGATTCTAGCACCCCATGGCCCACCGTTACCACGACTGTTGGCCGGGAATAGTGGGACCACCGGGAACTGGAGGCCGTTGGATTTGCGCTTTTGTCATAGGAGGTTTTTGCCCATAGTCCCCACGCTGGGCAGACGTGTTGGAGACCGCAGGGGTGAACCTTTTAAAGATAGGGACGCTGCTGCCCGCCCCTTCTCAGAACATTTAGGTTGACCATTTATTTTGGAATGGTTATCCCGCCATTCTTCGGTGTTGTGCTGTATTAGCTTGTAATTATATCAAATCATATATGGTTAAACAGAATCATATATAGTCATATCAAATCCTATATGGTTATAGCACAGTGCTATTCGCCCGTAAAATAAGACCCTTAAATCCACGTTACAGTCACGCAGCGTGACTTTAGCGTGGATTTAACACGGATTTAATTCACGGTTTTGTGAATAGCCACTCCTATGGTTATATAAAATCACATCAGGCCAATTTTCTTATATGATCATATGTGGACACTTTCATATACGATCATATATTTTTGTATTATTAGTATTGTATTGTATATATAGTATTGTATGTTTTTTCCCGGTTACTTTTTTCCGGGATTACAATGTATCAGCACACCCTGTTTCCAAAGTGAGTGTTTGCTGATTATTTTTTGAATCGAAACAAACGAATTTTTTTTAATTGAAAAATAAAATTTCAGTAACTCTTTGTATATTTCATCAAAAGCTGATTTCGAATTTAATTGTATAGTTCATGGGTGATCTTGTAGATGGCTCTTTAGTTTCATAAATTGGTTAACTTGTAGTGAACAACTTGACGGGGCATTCAATAAAACAATTCTTCATATAGGGCTACCGATAATTTTTTTATTTCGAATAATTTACCTTATTTTTTGTTCTTTATTTCTTTGTTCTTCAATTAATATTTTAAATTATATACGGTCTTATATACAGACTACAACAGTCTCATAAAACAGGTGCAATAATAATCGTATCAATTAACAGTGGTAGAGCCAAACAGTTCGCTGCATGAATGGGCCGGCTCGACCGGTGACTATACCACGACCTCTCACAAGATCGACGTAAAGTGGCTCATGCCGAGTTTCGTTCGGTGAGAGGGGTACCCGGAGGCCCACCTCCTTCCCCATCCTTCCCTATCCCCTATTCCCTATCCCTTAAAGGTCGGCAACGCAACAGTAACACTATATTATCTGTTGCTGGTGTCCATGGGCGGAGTTGGTTGCTCACCTTCAGGTGACACGCCTGCTCGTATGCCCTCCTATCGTATAAAAAAAAAAAACATTTAGTCAAACATTAAATTATGATTAACTTAAATTTCGTAGTCTTTTATGAAGGTGGAAAATCTACAAAATAATGAACTTATTGAAAATCCTTAGAATAGAAATGATAAAAAACAGCGAAAACTAAATTACATCTTCATCTAATTGGTGGTTTGTTACTGGAAAAAAAAAACCTATTGGAAATTTTTCAACCTTTAGAAAAAAAAAACTATATTATTTAAAAATTTTGAAACTATATTACCAACAATTAGAAATCAAAGTAATTGCGCAGGCGCGCAACGACTGTATTATTAAATCCGTCTGTTAAACTATACTTGAAACGCATTTCTTTAATGTCATGATCTATATACTCGTATTCAAAGATTTTTTTTTCATTAACATTCCAACCACATTTAATTCCGTACTCTATAACATAATTTAGAAGGACCAAAGATCCATGATTATCTAATGGCGGCCTTGCATAAGGACTCTGCTGATAATGAGTCTTTGCCATTTCCCTCATTGATGCACACACACCCAGAGCTTTCTCATTGAAGACTTCATGTAACATTAGTTGTGCTAATGATTCGCACGAAGTTGATCCTTGTTCAAAACGTTCGCGCTTGTTGAACCTGACATAAATTTTGCTATTCGGCATAAGTTCTACGACCCCCGGCATACCCTTTTCATATTTCAGCGTCCATTTTGTACTATTGGGATGGTATTCCGATGGTAGAACAAACCAACGTCTAGAATGGGGATCCTCCCTGGAATTTTTCATATGCGTTTTTTTGGGTGCGTTATTGACGCTATCGTTCTGCTGATTACTGTTGCTAGAATTTCTTTTCTCAGCTGCTAAAATTTGTTTCTCTTCAACAACTGGTGGGGCTTCTTGGATGACATTGCTATAAGAAGGTGCGTTACTTACTGAAATTTTACGGAACGAATCCCGTAAGTTATCGAGCATATTTGCTGCACATGTAAAAGAGGAGTTCAGTGTCATGCAGAGAGTATAAAATCGTTCCATAATTAACTGCTGCGATTCTATTTTCGATGAAGAATTTTGTGATCTATCTACTGGATTATATTCAAATCGTTCAATGTTATTGGCTGCGTAATTTCTATGGACTGGCGGAGTCTCAATCTTTGATGATTGGTAGGATGAACCTATTGACTCAGGACTGCGTGGAGAATGGTTTTGTTGTTCAGTAGTATTTGGAAGGCCATTTATTACGCCTGAAGCAGTCTGTTGCTTCATAATCGCATTAAAAAGCACTTGAAGCTCCTGCTCGTCCATTCGATAGTTTTCAAGAACATTCACGAGTATTTGGGCTACTGACTTTGGAACTTTCGGCAAAGCGGGTGGTGGTGTTGTCTTTTGCACTCCTTGTAGGGTTAGGCTTCGTCTATTGTTTCTTTGTAAAGTAGAAGTGCTTACAGGAAGTTGTTGAGCATCTTGATGAGTAACAACCCTCTGTACTCGAGGTTGGTTGTCCAGAGGTTGATAGAATTGACTTGGTATGTTCGTTGGATCGCTATTGACAGGTGGTCTGATAGGTTGGTGCCGTATAACGTCAGTAGGATGATTCTTTAAACGTCGAGGAGCAAACCTGTGTGCTGTGTGTCTTTGAGCTAAATCTTGTCCTTGCGTTTGTTTGTGTTCTTGTGGATATAGTAAATTTTGCTGTAATATTTGGGGGATAAAGCTGAATTGCTGATGAGTTACAGCATAGTTTTCAGGAGATGTAACACTAGTAATATTTTTTGGAGTAGAAGATGCTGGAATCATTGCTGCTACATGCTGGATATCCTGAGAGCTGAACGCCATGCTTGCAGCCGTACTACTGTTGACGTTATTCGTGATAAGAAGTGATGTTTCTTGACGTGCCTTTTGAATATTTGCTGTTGATGACTTAGTTAAAGGCTGTGGTAATGATTTGGTTGGATCTACTTTAATTAAATCGTTTTGCCATTTACTGGGCATATTTCTTCTACTGTTTAGAGTCTGGTCCGATAATTCATCAGACCTTGTTGATGAGTTCGATAGATCATGAATAGTGAATGACCTCTCATTTGAAACAATAACAACTCGTCCTACATTTTTGGAAGGTGCTGTACGATGCTGAATATTTTTTATTCGCAGTTTTGGGTGATCATGTCGATTTTGCTCGACTGCAGATGGAGACTTTGATACAGCTAGTTGAATTTGATTTCTGGTTTCCCTGTGATGCTCCTGTTGTGATTGATACATCCTCCTGTTAACATTGACTTCAGTATGCGCATCTACATTTATTATTAACTCTTGTTCACTGGGTTTGCTATTGGTTCTGGAATGAGTACTGTCTTCCGTTTTCGGAGCATCGTTAGTAGCAGCATTTTCTATTGGTTGTTTGTCCCCGATAGTAATCGACTGGTCTATTGTTGAAGACACTGGCTCTCTAGTTGTATTCTGAACGGTTGATTTGACTGTAGTTGTATTCTGAACGGTTGATTTGACAGTTTCGGTTCTTTCCAAATTCAATCGTTTCAAATAAAGTTGTTTCTTCTGTTTGGCATTCGGGAATTGCTTCCTAGGAATTTGATACGGTGTTACTGCCTTTTCAGAATTATCTTTATAGACTAACGGATATTTCTGGCCACCACGTCGTAATTCGTGATCCCATGGAAGCATTTTTTTAGCTGAAACGTCTGGGACCGAAGACCTTCGATTGTTTTCATCAGATATCCAACGTTCTGCATCTTTGTAAGTATCTGGAAAAACATAAATTCTTATTAATTTCTGAGCTACTCTAATGAATTAGGAATTGATTACAAGTAATCAGAATATTTACTGTTTATTTCACAAAAAAAATATTTCAAAATATTACGACTTGTTGCTCGTATTATTCAAACATCGTCAGACAATCTTGAAGTGTATAAATAAACAACGTAGCTTCAAATTAACTTATTGCAAATGACGTTATCAGCCAAAACATCAGAGTCCAACTCATTTGAATTGAACATTATTAATAAATAATTTTAATAATCAACAGGAGTTTATTGTAGTTACTCATTGAATTTTACAACATCTCATTAATTAAACCGAAATTACCTGATTGAAATTTCAAATTGGCCGTACAAAACTGCCATCCACTTTCAGTACCCTGGTGTTTCTCTTTTTTCAGAACACGTTCTCTCGTTACGGAGGGATCTTCATTTTTTGGGTATGCAACAACTAGTACATTTTCTTCACGTTTATGCAGTATCACCCAAGTATACGGCACACATACGTAATAATCAATTCTTTTAAACGGTTTTTCTATGAAATGAACCACATAGAATTGACTCACATTATCACTTTTATGTTCCATCTGAAACAAATGAAAAACACTTGTTTAAATATTGACGACATTTTCCTTGTGTAACTCCCAGTGGCCCCAACAAAGACGTTCGGAAATTCATGTCTAAAAATAATTTTCAAAAGCTATAGAAATATCACTTTTTTCCATCCTAAAATTGTCTTTATCACCGTAACACGTTTTAAATTCGAAATAACTTTCACTGAAAAACAATATCTGTGCTCACATTTTGATAAAAGTACTTTTTCTTTGTTACCATGGAAAAATTTCATCACTATACTGCGAACGATGCGAGGCGACGCGTAAGCGGCAAACAATAACTCCGAGTGGCGTCGGACTCCGTCCGAGTATGGGGTCAACAAGATGATCCGTCATTTAGGTTACAGATCGCACGCTATTATTAACATAATCGAAACGCTATCAACAATTATATTTAATTCAAAGCGTAGATAACAAACATACTTTTAAGCAAATTGATATTTATATACGGTAAGAAAATCCTACGATAAAATGCTATGTGAACGTCGTAATCCGGGACTAGACTTTATTAAAGGTAGACTCTGCAAACTGAAACTCGAAAAATTACTGTTTAAATCACAAATTTTGCTATACTTACATAGTAATAATAACCCGCGTTCCGTACAACGAAAACTCTATTAAAAAAATACTTTAAAAAAGTTAAACCGACTTCTAGAAACGTAAACCACAAAATCTTTAAGTAAATGAAAACAGTACCTTCATAACTAAAAAGCGATAAATAATGAAACTTACAAATTTGTATACCTAATACAATATACAAAACGTAATACTTTAATAAAGTAATCTTTAACTGTTATAATATTTACTATTGTCACTCATTATTGAAGTCGGTGCAACACAATCGAGTACGTTACCTGGGCTTGTACAGACTCCAAAAATAAGTGACATTTGTAGTTAAATTATTTTATAGAATTAACGATGTAGCATCGGAGAAATTGTTCTATTTTAGCTCCAGTCCAGCAGTATGATGTTCTTTAGGATAATTTACGATGTTGGTTTAGTAATTTTTCGTACAATTTTCTTTCCGTGAACTTTGTTCTGAAACAGAATACTTACCGACTAAATTTTTACCTGAGTTCTGTTGAAAAGCTTACTAATACGATTTGTATAATTAACTTTATATTGTTTTTTTTTTAATGACAGTGTTATTTACTCAATGAAAATACTGTAGTTCCAATTTTATCATCTGAAAAAATTAACAAAAGGTACTGAAGAAGTTTTAGCTGTGTAACAAGTCTAGAGCTAATTTTTGGTAGATTTTTTTAAGAATTGCGCGCTTCATGAGAGGAGCGTGAGGCTGTGCTCTACTTTCGCCTTACGAAAAACAAGTGATTTTTCGCACTTAAAAAATCTTTTTTTTTTATGTTGCACCTATGTAATAATATTTATACACAAATATTAAGAATAATATAAAATATAACCATTTTTAACACTTGTAATGATTTATACCGATAATTAGTAATTTAAAGTAATAAAAACAGTTTTAAAATTTTTTTTCGTAGATGTCCGTTGGTATGTATGTATGTGTGAATTCTATGTGGTCACGATAACGATTTACAGACGTAACTAATCGAGTTTTGTTTTTTTCGTCCGCCTCAGCATAGTTTTGCGACGAAGCCTATTGAATTTCACCGGTTAAATTCAATGTAGTTTAATAAATAATAAATTAATTAAAGAAATTCATATGAAAAACTTTGTGCCCGGTATGGCAATAGGTTCGCCACCTATTCCAATTCCGACGTAAACATAAAGGCGAGACGAAACTTAACAGCGGCTGCCTAAACCTTCGGGTAACAAAGGCGTGAAGTTATGTTATGTTATGTCATATGGTCTCTTAGTACACAAAGTAACAATATTACTTATAAATTTCACCACATATAGGCGTACAAGTCAACGGTGTAATAATACTTTGCTTTTGAATTACTTCCAGTAGGTGACACTGCATTCAGCGGTGCGAAAATTTGAAACATTAAGTATAAGTGTGAAGTTAACTGAGTATCGAATTATCGCAAAAATATGGTCCCCGATTCCTTATTGGTAAAAAAATTAAGGCGCGATTCACATTCCTAGTACATCTTCCTTTTTGTTTTAGAATTTTCTTTTCTGAATGTAAATGAGGCGCGCACTTTTGGATTTTCCAAACTTTTTAACTATTGCATTACTTATTCCTTATGGTGGAATTTTCACCTTATTTCACTATCATATGTTATAATTAGTCGAGTAAGTTCCAAAAATACCATTGGTTAAAAATATTATATATACATATAATTTGCGACCTTGTCATCAGGATATCTGCAAAAGTTTTCAACCGATCTCGATGAAACACTTATTATTTGGATCATTAGCTTGAATAAGCTTAAACATTTACAAAATCGGTAAATTAGTTTACAAATGGCAACCATTCAAAATTCTCAAAATTGTAGTTTTCGTGACTTTGATACTAAATAACTTTTATCTGATAAGAATAAACTCATTTCTAAAAAAAATAAGTTGAAGCTGATGATGTCAGGCTTAATTTGACCTCTAAAATGTACATGTACATGTACTTTATTATGAATTTTAGTAATTTTATAGGTAATCTTTTAACTAATCCAAAATAAGAAGACTTTTGTAGAACTTTTTATTGTGATTAACTTTTTTTTTAAATTATAATAACGAAAACGCATCAAATATTATATCTAATGAAATGTACATTCCATTTCAGGTTAGGCCGAATGTCATTTTATTACTTACTTACTTACTTTTGGAACTAATTCCTTATATTTTATAACGCAAATTTAATTTTAATTTACTAAAAATTACAATATTCAAATTTTTAAAAATTCCTTGAGTAAATTTTTGGTGTATTACTGTGTTCATATCTGACGTCAACAACTCACTAATTATCACTAACTAGTTACCACTAATTGTTTAAGTTGTTATTCACGTGACCAGGAATAGGCCAAGATTATACCAGCAAAACATATATTTCATCAGGTTTATTTATTGTTTTCGCTGAAGTATCGGACAAACAGCTGAATCGCTGACGTGTCTCTACTGTCCAATGATAATGCAGTATTACACGCCTTGTAACGCGGAGCGCTTGACGATGATGAGTCAAAGCTTGAAAACAACTTTATAAATCGATAACAACCTGTTTCCGCTTGAACAAATTATTCTGATCTATTGCATTAAACAATCAATGATTTGGAGATGATAACACTATCTTTACTCATCAGGTGACATGAATCCATGATGATTCTGTTTTGAATGTCAATAGAATAGTTCAGACGTTGGACCTTCTGACTAACTTCTGTCTATGAGGATAACCTTTCGCCAAAGGTGAATAAAGTCTTTCCGATTTGTGCAAATGTACTTGAGTCCAGATAAACTCTCACGATATATCACCTCAAATAAGACAGGTAGTAGAGCTATTCCAGGTAGAATTGAGGAAAATTCAGATCAAGGGCTGATGAACTCTTCGGAGGGTGGAGGAAATGGTGGAATTTTCCGGAAGTATAAAACCTACCTGAGGATATATGGCTAAGCTTTGATCAGTATTTTTGTTCAGTGTTAAAAAAGCGTAAATATGTTATGATTTATTACAGATTAATATTATTTTAAATTGATTTAAATTCATCATTTACAAAGTATTTAAATTCATCGGTTCATAAGTGCAATGATTTCCTATTTTATTGAAGTTCAAGAAACGAGATTCTCATGTAAGATTGACTTGTTGGTTTTTAGTTGGTGTTTTACCAATTAACGTTAGTTAGTAATTTACCATTTAGTAGTAATTGAATATAGTTTGTATTTTATCACTCTTTAGATCTACTTACGTCCTAATAATTCAATAATTGTATTCTCATTTATAAATTTACAGTTAAAATCACATTTATTGACCCTCCAATTTAACCAAACAAAAGAAATCTTATCTAACGTTGTCGATTATTTTTTATAATTAGTATTTTATCAGTTAGTGGACTTGTTTACCTTCCTTTATTTCTCCGTAGTTCTGAACCTCTAACCCGTACGATAATAAAATGATATCTATTCTATTAAACTATCAACTACGACCATACCATGGCGACTATGACCGTCACTTTTGGCCATCTTACTGCCCTTTTGGCCCTGACACTGATAAGAACTGTCAACTGGTTTTTCCGTCCAATTAAATGGATACTTTGTCATATTTCAAAACTAATCAGGTCAGTAATATTCCCTTGACAAATAATGATAGCCCCAACATATCCTCTTCTGTTATTGATAAGACATCCGAATGTACGCCATTGGAAAAACTAAATTTTTAAATGGTTCCCTCGCAGATTCTGAATCACTGTGAAATTAATTATTCACTGTGATATTATATTATGGTAAAATTATAAGGAAGTTATAATGACAATATCGTGAAATCATGGTGAAACGAACGTAAAATCACTGCAACTTCGTGCCATTTGGTCAGAGTAGTTTCAAGCTCACCTAACAGTGATTTCTTTTTTTTTATGGGATAAGAGGGCAAACGAGCAGGCGTGTCACCTGATGGTAAACAACCAACGCCGCCCATGGACGGCAGCAACACATATAGTGTTCCTGTTGTGTTGCCGACCTTTAAGGGAGAGGGAATAGGGAAGGATGGGGAAGGGGGGTGGGCCTCCGGGCACCTCTCTTAACGAACGAAACGCGGCATGAACCACTTTACGTCGATCTTCTGAGAGGTCGTGGTATTTCACCGGTCGAGCCGGCCCATTCATGCAGCGAACTGCTTGGCTCTACACTACGAACTATTATATTACGAACTATTTTCAATAGTGAACTATCGCATTGCTCGGTGGTAATTTCTTTACAATTACTAATAAATTGACAGAATTGTATATTCAAGAGATTATTTAATTTTTTTTCTAATCTTTCATTAATTTCCGTACTGCGCGACTGAATAACTAGCAATTATGAACTGACTGGGAAAACATCATAAAGCCACAGAGTTAAAACTGCCACATGTTTATAGAGTCACTGTGAATTCACTGTGAAACCATTATCAAGCCTCATGCATCATTGGGAAACTAAAATCTACGGTACCTACATAGTGGGATTATCACAACTCGATAATAAATTGATCGTGTGTTTACGACAAAATCACCAGTAAATCACTATGATTCAACCATCAAATTACTCCAAAACTACTATGAACAGTGGCGAAGTGGCACAAGACGACTGTGAATTAACTATAAAATTACCGTAAGCCCACAGTAAACTAACGCTAAGTGTGATTTCACAGTAAATCAGAATATGCGAGGGTTACAACATTTGACCTTTCTGATACGTTATCAATTCGCGTTTTTTCCAAGAACAACAACATATCTCATAACTGTTCAGAGTCTTCAAAAGTCGCAAAATTTATTTACCCAAACAGTTTTTAAACAGTATGATTCACTAAACCCACAGGAAATTGACAGAGCTTGAAACTGTTATCAATTAATTATGCATGGGTCACGTGTAGCAACAGCTGTTTAACGTATAAATAAAACCAATAAATATTTGACGGCATATTATAACTTCAGTTCTTGATTCAGAACAAGGAAATTAATAATGCCTCGAACATTAGAGTTTGAGGAAATTTCATATTAACAATGTGTAAAATAAATGATACGCATTAAAAAATATTATTGTTATTACATGACGTTTATTATAACTGTATTCTCCATGAGCGCAAAATTGCGAATACTGTCACATTAAAGATTTATAGTGTGTATTTAAAAAACTGACAGAGCCACCAAAAGGAAATATGTATTGATACACTGCCCTTTAATAGATAACGAAGAATTTTATTATTTTTTGGGTTGGAAATTATGCCTGTTTATTTTATATTATGTAATGATTAATCAATAAGTTTTCTCTATAATATATTTATTTCTAAGACTTTCGCGAATCTCACTCATTGATCAAAAACATCTGTCGGATGTGGGTTACCAATAATAAAAATCATATTTTTAACATCAACTTTTTGATTTTTATTTCCAAAAAGTGGGTGCTCTCTGTATCAATGAAAGTAGCTTTTGAACAACTACCATCTTTTTGTTCGTCGCTCGTGAAAATGATCTCTGTAAAGAGTTCGAAACGTCGGGAAATTAATATAAGTGGGTGGTAAATAAACGCGATATAATCCTAAAAGTTGTTTTTTTTCTCTGTAATAGTTATTAATTTTATCATTGTGCTAGATGGAACCACACGGAGTTTTCTCAGTGCACGAAGTCGTGCGGGATCGGTATACAGACTCGAGAGGTCACTTGCATACACGAGGTGAGTAAACTTTGTTAATTAACTGAAAAGCATTCAGTTGCAATCTAAACTATAATATAATTATTTTAGAAGAATGGTTTTATTTTTAAATTGTGGCCGTTGCAAACAGGCATTCACTCCAACTGATGGTAAGAGGTTGTGTCGGCCTCTGGACTGTATTGGTGGGTATCCCAATCGTATAGAATACCGCACTCACATAACTATACTCTTTAGTATAGTTGAGTGAGAGTAAGCTGGCAACCTTTAAAAGCGTTAAATTTGTCGTTTACTGCTAATATAGTGATTGAGAATCTAGATTTTTCATTAATCTCAAATACTGATATTTCCGTCGTAATACATATAGAAAACCACCCAGATGTCATAAAAACTTCATGCTTCTGATAAATATTTCTATAAAAGTGGGGAGCTAATCTGACGACCTCGATTCCACAGCCGATTGTTTTACCAATGCACCACGAGGCCACCAGTTCAAGTTTATAAGTAGATAAATTAAAATCAAATCAAAATTCTTATATATTTATAACATCCAAATGTGTGCGTGTTGTAAACAATTTAAAGTTAATTATGACACATAATTTCCGAAAAAAATGATTTAAGGTCATTAAAATGTACAAAGAGGATTCGAACCCTTTACCAATCGAACACAGTAGTTTTAGACGTATTTATTATTAATTATTTTTGTTTTTTTTTGTGGCCTAGGTAACCCGCGGCGGTACAAACACTGTGGTTGTACCAAACAGTATGTGTCCACAACCACCTCCACCAGACCGTCAGTACTGCAACGTCCTCGACTGTCCTGTTCGATGGCATACTGGTGACTGGTCAAAGTGTTCCAAGACTTGCGGCGGAGGAGTTAAACAAAGAGATGTAAAATATATTTTAAATAATTTCATCATCTATAGCTAAGTATACCAAAAATGAGGAGTATTTGAACGCCATAGTAGTAATCCAAGGCAGGGCTTTTTAAAAGTTGACGATTGACCCCACAATTAGTTGATGAAAATAAAAACTCCTGTTCTTCCTAGACTCCTAACTTATACTCCAACTCCACTAAATACTGGTTTACTCATGATCAGTTGTTGTCGATGTCCTCTCTCCCTCTCTTTACTTATTGTCTATTAATTATATCCTACTAAAATATACAGGTAGAATGTAAGCAGATAATGGCACAATCTCACGTAGTGGAACGTCCAGCTTCTCTCTGCAGCTCCCCACGACCGGCGTCGACCAAATCCTGTAACGCCAGGCCTTGTCTATTAGATACTGCCTCTCCAGAGATATCGCTAGCTAACTCGTCATATATACAACATGATCCCAAGAAAAAGAAGGTAAGAGCCTATAAGTCTTTTATCTGCAACTTGTTAGATGAAATGAAATGGGATTTTATAAAACGATAGCGTTTAAAAATAATAAGGTCTTCAGATATAGCTAGCTAATTTTCTAGCGGCAAACGAGGACAAACGAGCAAGTAGGTCACCTGATGGTAAGCAATTACTCACCGCCCATGTACACCGTGGCGCGTTGCCGTCCTTTAAGGGAGTAGGAGGGGAAGGGAAGGGGAAAGGGGATCGGGCGTCCTTATACCTCTTTCACCAAACGAAACGCGACACAAGCCACTTCACGCCGATATTCCGAGAGGTCACGACCCCTCGGAAATCCCCTCCGGTGAAATACCACGGTATTTCACCGGTTGAGCCGGCCTATTCATCCAGCGAACTGCAAGACTATACCATTGTTAAAATGTTATTTTTCCTTTGATATTTTTCATTTCTGCCCTTAAAATGGTTCTTTTTATAGGTAACAGTAAAAGTCGGAGGTTCTGCAACAATATTCTATGGTACTCAAGTAAAAATCAAATGTCCAGTAAAAGGATACAACAGAACTAAAATACAATGGGCCAAAGATCATCAGATAATCAACAAGTCAAAGAAGTATAAGATTTCTAAGAAGGTAATCTTACTGTACTCACCGGAACTTAAGCAAGTTTCTATCTGTTTGAATGTTTTTTTTGGATACAATTCACGCAGCTTCTTCTAGTTTTTCAAGGAAAGCATCTAAATACTTGTGCTATCAAAACTAGACAAAGGAGATAACAACAACACATGAATACATTTTTGTAAATATACCTATACATACATTACTTCACGCCAAGTCCTTTGAGGGTTAATCAGAGAGAACAGAGCGCCAAACGGCACGATTCTCACACGCTTCATTTTTTAAAGCTGGCGATCTATTCTCTCTGCCTAACCCGGAAGAGACTTGGCGTGATGCTATGTATATATACATACATTATATACATACATATACAGCACCTTGTTTTATTTATTATTTTAGCGGTCGGTATCTACTTCTTCTTTATCTAGACTGTAGATTAATAATGGAAATTCTCTAAAATCCTGTATTTTCAGGGCGTGTAAATAATTCATAGTCTACTGAAAGTTTTCACCTCACTTATTAATATAATTATTATTTGTCCTGCGTTTAAGTATGTGTAATGTGTATACATATTAAGTGGAACTAGAATGAGTTTCCATTGTTATATGTACTACAAATTTACTACGTAAATATTATTATATTTCTCTTATTTCTACTATTTTCTAAATAAAAGTAACTTCACGCTTCTTTCTACCAGAAACACCTCAACAGTCCGAATCGTTACGTTACGAATTGGTGGCGGAACCTATTGCCATATACAGGGCACAAAGTTGTCAGTCATCGATATATATAACCTTAAAATAATCGAGTATCGATGACCTAGATCTGTTAATTTTACTTCGAGTCCCGTAGTATGTGGATGATTTTTTGCTAGAGAGCCGATTTTTAGGTTTCATATCTGCTATGAGTTTCTTAGATTTACTAGAATTCCCAAGAGAACAGTAATTATGCTCAGTCGTGTTCTTTCTTTTAAATGCGTTTACAATAGAAATAATGATATCTTTAGAGAAGAAAGAGTGAAAGAGGAAGAAATTACACGAATTACCATAGACAAAGAATAAATATCTGACTTAGTATAAATAGAATGGGATGTTCTAAAGCAATTTAACTTTCTACCAAATGAAGTGAGCATAATAACTGTGCATGTATAACTAGGAGCTTACACAAGCACTAAATGAACTTGCTAAGAGCTCAGATCTCAGCAAATATTTAATACATAGAGAGCTCGCGTATACCGTGATACCCTGTGGTTTGCATCGGTCTTCATATTTTGTTCTGTATATTTGATATTCCTCTTGTTGAGTGCTCTAACCGTTAAATTATCAGAGATCTTAGTTGTCCTATCTAAATTTTGTATTAAAACTCATAAAAATAATTCAAGTATTGCGATATCTGCAGAAAAGTTATATAAGAATATCAATCAGTCAGCTATCTCGGTGGATGGGAGGTTGAGCAGCCTGTTTCTAAACCAGAAGTCTCGATTTCAAGGTTTGGATCAATATGCTGCGTTTATGCGTGCGAAAGTCATTGGATGAAAATCGAGGACTAGTCTAATCACCCAATTAAGCATGTCATTATGATGTCAGGGCGCGCTGCGCATCACCGGGGTGTCCCTCCGCGACCACGGTGTATACACTTGTGTGGCGGGACGTTCAAGTGCCAACCTCACGTTGCTCGTCAAGCCTAGACCGGGGGAGTTCCCTTCCAGCGAGGAAATCGAGAGACACAAGGCTCTCGACGAACCTTCTTCACCTCTAGCTGATAGGTAAGACTAAAATATTTTGGTGATAATATTACAATCCTTTTTTATCATTACAGTTGGTGTTTATTTTGAATTCCGGGCACTAAACATAGTAACACAATAATGTGATACTTGAGAAATCTAATTGTCAACAGCAGAGCTGATGGCAGGTACAGGGCGATCATTGGAGGCACATCGGACGATCAATCACACGAGCAGCG
Source organism: Euproctis similis (assembly GCA_905147225.2). Classification (NCBI taxonomy): domain Eukaryota; kingdom Metazoa; phylum Arthropoda; class Insecta; order Lepidoptera; family Erebidae; genus Euproctis; species Euproctis similis. Next base: position 24,846,355 of record LR990106.1, read on the forward strand.
TCCGGGGGACTCCAGGAAGAGCTATAAGAATAGACAGAAAGGTAATTTAGTTCCAGGAGTATTTTATTGGAACTTTACGTTCCCTAGGTGCGTATGACTGGTCCGGTTGGTCCGGTGTTTTTTTTATGGGTTAGGAGGGCAAACGAGCAGGCGTGTCACCTGATGGCAAGCAACCAACGCCGCCCATAGACATCAGCAACACAGAGTTACTGTTGCGTTACCGACCATTATGGGATAGGGGATAGAGAAGGGGGTGGGCCTCCGGGTACCTCTCTCACCGAACGAAACGCGGCATGAACCACTTTACATCGATCTTCTGAGTGGTCGTGGTATTTCACCGGTCGAGCCAGCCCATTTATGCAGCGAACTGCTAGTCTCTACCATTGTTGATAAATAAGTAAATAAGTTGCTTTATGTTATATACAAATAAGTCATACAGGCATTGATATTTATTGCATAACTCTTTCTGTCGCAGACATAGCACCAAAAAAATATTCCGTTTGTAAAGTCATGATTTCTGCTGCTATCACGAAAGTAGCCTACGTGCTAAGTTACTAAGCTATCGAAACGATAAGGTCTGATCTAGTGTCTTTCACAGGAAAAATAGATAAAGTCCGTGACGCCCTCTATGGTAACACAGCAACAACAAGCACAAAAGCCTCTCCAAGCTTCAACTCACAAGAACGGGACATTTACGATGAACATGAGGTAATGAAAGTTATGCATTTTTTCTCCTACATAGTAAATGTGTATTGTGGAAAAATCGTCACGTTTTGACCAAACTTTTATTTTGGAGAATGATTCCATCTTCAGAATTCATTGCTGCTATACATTCCTTGAGAAGTAGAAATAAGCTGGTTAACTTGTACAAAGACACTGGTTTCATATTGAATTGATAGTGTCAGCGACATATGTTAATTAAATAGACCGTGTTATAGGCATAATAATAATAAAGAATATATTGGATATTTTAACTGAACATTTAAAATTAAAGTGGAAACTAGAAAACAACCGAACTATGTATATCCAAATATTGTTCCCATTAATCTTAAATTTAACGCCATAATCTTTCCCTAACAGTATTATATCCCAAAATCCAATCATTTTCAATAGTGTGCCGATAATCTACTGCCCGTATCTGCTTGTAATGATAGTAATAAAATTTACAGCCGATTTTACGAGTTTCATAAAGTTGATGTATTTGGATGATGTTATTGTATCAAGACTAACTTATCGTACGCATAAATTCGCTCTAATATTATTTTATGGCCACTGATTTATGTATAAAGCACTTTGTTACCAGCTATAATTGTTCAATTTTAATTCACCGTATCATTTCATAGTGGTGAAGTAATTAAATGTATTATTATTTTAATAGGCATCTAATCGAATCATTAATCAAAGCCACGACAAACAGATAACAAAGGGACTGAACAAACTTGAGAGTCTATGAGTTAATGCCCACTTAGAGCTGCTTTAAAATAAATGTCTCAATTGTTTCGAGACTGTACAAAAAGGGGGTCTCAGTTGTTGAAACAAAATAGCAGTAAATTTAACAACAAAAACTCTATAATTTATATAATCTTAGTACAGAATTGTCAAATAGATTTTGTTTAACGTAGTTAGTAAATATTTATCAAAATATTTGACATTTTTTCAACGTTTTATACGTATTGTGACGATTTTTCCACGTCTCTTTTATATGTGTAAGCTTGATCTAACATCTTTGCACGCTGCTTGGGACAATTCAGAAAAGTGCTGTCTCATCACAGATGCTTCCACCGAAGCGAAGCAGTGCGTCCAGGTTACTGCCTTGTCTGCATTACATTGTGATGCAGCTTCAGGTGAGAAGTTCCCGAAATAGAGGGGTTATGTCTCCCAACGGGAATACGGTTTTGCATGGAGCATGTTTGAAATTATAGTTACTGCTATTAATTTCATTCGATTAGTTGACATTTTTAATGATTGATTGGTTATTATTCATGAACAGCCGAGACTAACAGAAATATTAATAAAACCTTAACAGTGCATTGCCTATTATAGTATACTTAATAACTATTGTTAAATTACTATAAAACATTTCTTTTTCTAAAGAGGAAAATTCATTTTGTTTAGATTTTTAGGGAATTACTTGTTTTCAATCAATAATATGTTGGTGTTGTTTCACTCAGTTATTATGGAATAGCTAAATAACATTCTAAACAAAATTAAATTTGCTTACTGGATATAGCAAAAAGTTCTTCTATCGTTATTACCAATATGTGAATTACTGTCGAAGATATCATTATAAATTAGGCTTACAGAAAATACATATTAACACTGTACCGTGTTTTTAAAATATTCATGCTGTTAAAATTGGGCATAATTATATCGGAGTTGGTAATCAGAACAATAATATTTAAATAGTTCAATTTAGAGCATGTATAATTGATATGTTCAGATGTTTTGGAATTTCCAGGGCATGGGGAACTCGAGGGGTCAGAGAACCGTCGATTCAATAATAATGTACCAGAACTATGGATTACCAACCAAGGCACGTGTTGTAAATATGGAAGACAAACAGATGGTCTTCCCCGAAGATGATGACTCTGATATTATTATTATCAACGATGACTATAATAGAAATAATATGATTGAAGATGGAAGATTAGATAATATGAATCAATTTGATGTCACCACCACTGAAACACGGTAAGAGATTCCAGTAAGAGATAGTATCTGCATGCTTATGAATCTATACTTCTCACCGAGCAAAACGCGGTATGAAACACTTTACGTCGATATTCTGAGGGGTCGTGGTAATTCACCACTTAAACCAATAATAATTACCGTTCATGCAGCAAACTGCGTGACTTTACCACGCTCAGAGAAAAGATTGATAATAATAAACGATAACTTCATTTTACCCATAGCATTTTTTATGGGATATTAGGGCAAACGAGCAGACGTATCACCTGATGTTAAGTGACCAGCGCCGCCCATGGACACCTGCAACACATATAGTGTTACAGTTGCGTTGCCGACTTTTAAGGGAGTAGGATAGGAAGGGATGGGAAAGGGGGGTGGGTATCCGGGTAACTCTCTCACTGAACGAAACGCGGCATGACCCACTTTACGTTGATCTTCTGAGAGGTCGTAATATTTCACCGGTCGAACCGGCCCATTCATGCAGCGAACTGCTTGATTCTACTACTGTTAAAATAATATATGTGCGTGAAATTAAGGTAAATAAAGGCAAGATGATTTAAGTACCATGAGGTAGAAAATTCCTACACACTTTCCTTGCATTTTCGACGCCCATTCATTTCTTTCACGTTTTTTACTAACCAAACCCCGTCACATAGGACTCGATCAATTTGAGTGCATCATAGTATTTTTCAAACCTTCAATCCTTTTGTACCGTACCCCTTGTATACCCTCTGCTGCGTCGTTATTAAAATATTGACTTTATCTTTAATATTTACGTGATTAAGATATGAGTATTTGGACTCCAACGAGTTCTTCTGGCGAACTACAGAGTGGTCGCTTTGCGAAGCGCCTTGTGCCCAAGTGGGTCATCAGATACGCGGTGCCGTCTGTCAGGTATGCAATTTATGTATTTGTTTTTATGTTTACCTTATTTTTCCTTATTTTAGACTCCAGAACTATGATATTTATTTTATTATACCATTAGCGCACAAGAAACAACTCCACTATTATAGCTACGGCTTCGGAGTGTCTCTCCCGCGGGAAGACCGCACCGAGTGAAGTGCAGGAGTGTACCGTGTCTTGTGCCAGATGGAGGACTGGACAATGGTCGCAGCCCAAGTGCACTGCCAGTGGTGCTGGTCAGTATACCTGGTTATTACATATTAATACAAAGATATAATGAAAAGGTATTTTGCATGGTATCCGTGTTTGCCGAGAAAAGGGTCCATCTATACCTACTTACCGCTCGTAATTCTACATAAAATACCCAAATAAAACATACTTGTATATAAGACGTTAAACTCCAATTGAAGAAGTAACAACTTTTAGTTGAGGCCAAGTGTAAGAGTTCAATACACAAACCTGACATTTGAACTTCTTGTTGTCTGTATAATTCAATAGAATTCTGACTTTTATTAAATCCACTTGCCTCCTTATTAGTTATTAAATTTTTTTCAGTAGAAGTCGTAGTTGTTACGCTTTTACTGGTTTGTGAAACTTGAAGTATATGTGATAAAAGATAGTAACATGTAATAGATTTCTTCTACTTGTAATTCTTTGGAGCGAACCCACGCATTACAAAGAAATCTGCTCAATGATCTACATGCAGCCATGTTCGATAGAAAAGTGTTTAATATACTATACTACTTGGTCGTCAACACACCCTGATGATGTTGGCCACAAAACCCGCTTACCATCAGGCACAAAATCGATTGTTTAGCTTCTATGGTTCTTTATATCAAAATTCCTCTCACAGCAATATCTCATCGTCGCGTTGAATGCGTCAGTGACAACGGCACTGCCATAGCAGACTCTGATTGTGGATCAACTATTAAACCTGACAATACAAGAAGAGAGGCTCGACCGTGCCGGGCTGCCTGGGCTGTGGGAGCTTGGAGTAAGGTCAGTGATACCATCGACCCCACCACATAGTCATATTTTAACTTTTATATAAACTTGTACCTGGGCTGCGGTTAACAGCCAGCAACATAAAATACCCTTAAAAAAGGTCGACGTAAAGTGGCTCATACCGCATTTCGTTCGGTGAGAGACTATATGTGCTGCATGTGTCCAAGATCGGCCTTGATTGCTTAGCATCAGGTGACACGCCTGAGCGTTTGCCCTCAGATACCATAAAAATAAATTAAAAAGAGCCTAATTGCACACGTCCTTTCTATAATATCTAATTCGTTCATAAGTCTCGGACACTATTGAAAAACAATCTCAAACACTAACTACCAACTAACACGGCTACGATCTTAGAAGTTAATTTGTTAGTAACAATCAGTAAAATACAGACGCAACTCACTCTGGGTCGTAGTAATTAAAACTATTTTAATAGTCACTCGACATTGCTGCCACAGTTTCTACGAACTTATACATTTTACAAAGCACGTTTCACAGAAATCACAATTTCAACAATTTAATTGCATCTTAAATTATAAGTTAAATGTTTTGTTTTAATTTAAAATTAATTATTATTGTTTATTATTTAGCTTTTTGTACTTATTAAATTTTTTATGTCTTATATCCAATACAAGTTATATAACGAAAATTGATTTTATCTCAGCCTGATTTCAACTCAACATATATAGAAATGTGATTTCAACCGAAATGATTGGTTATGGTTTAGCAAGATGCATTAAAATTTACCAAAATTTTATAAGTTTTCCTGTGCTGCTTTATATCCAACATGGATATAAAGCAACACAGGAAGTAAAGGACTGCTAGGCTAGTTTATTACAACAAAATACGAACAGAAAATCTGATAATTAAGTTGTTATCGGTTACTAGTGCGTGGGTCCCTGTTCTTCTCGTGGTCGTCAACACCGAGCCCTGCATTGTGTGTGGCGCGCTGCGGCCGCGAGAAGACGAGCTCGCGAGCGCAGCGGTGGGGCCGCCTGCGAGGGGTTGCTCCGACCTCCCGTCTCGAGGACCTGTCGTGTACACGCTTGTCTTAATAAAGGTGACTGTTTTATTCTATCCTCATAGCTCTAGGCAAAGTTTCAAGTCAAGAAATTGAATTCAGGTACAATTTGTGTAGTCAATGATCATTGATCACACATAACAATCTTTAAACATTTGGCGAGAATTGCTTGGTCCATAAGAATTTTAACAATAAAAATATGAAAATGTGCTTTGAATATTTATTACCAACAACCATCAGAAACTGATTAGAGAGAGGATACCAAATGTTCACTCTACGCATTAATTAAGGTTTCACGATATCAGTCAAATATAAATTTACAGGCAAGCAAGCAAGCTACGACTTTGATATATATTTTTGTCAACAGATGGCATCTGTCGGGATACATCCAGATTCTGTGAAAATGTTCGAGCAATGAATATGTGCGCTTTGAAACGCTACAAAGAGCAATGTTGTAAGACTTGCTCTGATTGAACAAAGTAAAAATGTATGTGAATATGGCGGATTATGTCGTTAAAACTTTTAATTTGAATGTCGAACACGAATTTTATGTTAAGCGTCGCGTTCTAAATTCAAATGCCTAAAAAATATTGTGTTCTATATATTTTCAAATGTAGATAACGAATATTCTAGGATCACGGTTATACATACCATATTTTTGTTTATAGATCTTGAGAGGCTATTAAACAATAAATATAATGTACAATTGCCGTTTCCAAAAAAACAGTACTGGTATATTATGCACGACTATTAAAAGACGCTTTTGGTAAATAAATATCCTTTTTATTTTCAAAAAGAGTTTAGTTGTGTTTCTTTAAAAATAAATGAAGTGAATTTAAAATTCGAATTGCAATGTACCTATGTGATATTTAGTCGAAAAAGAATTCCAATTTCAAACAACGTTCGACAAAAGTCACGTAGATTAAAAATCGAGTGAATGACTTTCGTCTCCGACATTCAAATTGAATAAACCTATTCTAGTGGAATTCATATGAACTTTGTAGAAGATAAAAGGACTGTTATGAAAGTAAAATACTACAGAAAAATTATATTTATTAATATGTATGAAATGGCAATTAATTTCTATAAGTTATATGGCAAAGTATCTTCGTTTATATAAGTTACCAGAACTATTTTAAAAATCAGATAAGTTTTATTTTTCAATAATCTATTTGCATGTTAAGATTACTTCCTACTAATTTTGTAAACGAAAATACTTATGTAAGTGCGGTAAATTTACGGTATTTATCTATTAGAAAAGATAAGTAGTCGAGTCTCAAGGAAGGACTTATTCATCATGGTATCCATACCAAGAGTATAAAAAGTATGTGGAAGTCTGTACTGGAAAGCTATATTTTAAAAATACTTCTTTTTCACTGATATAATTTTAATAAGCCAACATTAAAAACAACAAGATTATATTTCATTAGTTATTTAATAGAACCTAATTAATGGGTATATCATATTATTGGATACGAAAGAGAACAGATTTTGTTGTTGTTATATGAAAATAATCAACACTTTGGATTCAAAATCATTTTCCTTTCGGATCTAGGTGGAATTTTCCATGTGACTGGAGTGAAAGAGAGTGCAATAAACTAGCATACTTGTTGGCGCTCCACTCAGTTCCTCACATTCTCTCGATTGAATTCCTTCCTACCCTTATTTTATCTATCCGAAGCGACTTTTACTTTTCAGTTAAACATATATCCTACATATCGGAAACAAGTGGAACAGGTTTCCTCATCGGGTGTTTTGATCATACAGAAACATACAATCACTTTATTTAACAAATCCCAAACGAATCACAAAATTTTAAATTAACCTTAGATATTATTTTCCTGTTAATAGAGTTGAAACCCATAGGTATAATAGCTGCTAATGATAATATAGGGTTTGAAGCCTTCTATATTATCATTGTGCTGTCTAGCAAGAGCCCTTCCTGTAATAGGGGATGATGCGTGATATTATTTAACATGTTATAAGCAAAGGATTTTTTTGTAATTTATCCCATTTGGTTATCTTTCGATTGTCGGTCTTCCCCAACTCTTTACTATATAGAACAATAGTGATATGATATCGGCTTAACGTAAATCTGGTTGGCGTTATCTCTCATCCATCTTCGGTCATCGCGCGCTCTTATTGGCGGAATCAAATAGCGCGCGTTTCCCTTATTTCCTTTACACATTTCCGTCCGTTTAAAACAAATTATTACAAATTTTTATTATATCAACAACTGATAAGAAATGACATCAACAATATTTTTTTGGAAGTCTGATGTAACACCACTATACTCGTGTGAAAGGTAAAATGTGTGTGAGGGTTGTTAGAACTATTCTTGTGAAAGTAAGAGAGAACAATATAATGTAGACACGATAGATCTAGTCGTGAAGCACAGCTAATCATACCGCAATGGTCAAAATCGAGTATAAATATATATATTGACAAATATATTGTAATATATTACAAAATTATAGCCCTTGAATTGAATTGTGTAAGTAGACATAAAAATATTTAGTGAAAAGAAAAGTGTTTTGTACTATATATAATATACAGTTAATTATTGTAAATATAATAATTCTAAGATCTGAGCACGTCGCTATGCTTTGCTCCAAATTATATAACGAAGCACAAAATACCTAGCGTAATCTATAAAATTATATTTAAAAAAATATATTAGCATAATTTGCCAAAAGGACTTACTAAAAATTAAAAGTACAGTCGTCAAAAAAATTTAACAATTTAACAACTGTATTAAATTTATTTCTTCACGGCTCCTACATTAAATTCGTTTATATAAAATTCTATGTATATTTGATAACTAATATTGTAGATATAATATTATAGTAAAATATATATATGAAATAAATATATATACATATATATATATAATATAGCAATACAGTTGGCAAATTACATTTTAATGTAAATATTGTGCAGCTGCAAATTGTTAAATAACCCGCTCTTAGAATGGGTTAAGTTGATAATGACAAATCTTGATATTAGTTTAATAAACAAATTGTATGTTAATTTGTAGTACAACTTATCAGAAATTGGTCATTTGTAAATAAATAATAAATAAATAAATTTATGTTACAACTGTGGTAATAGTGGCGCAGACCGTTGGCAATTATTTTGGTCTATGGACTTTTGAATCAGGGTTGTCATGTCCTATCATAAATACTGATTTTTATTATATTTTATTTATATGAAATTAAATTAACCACAAAATATTTCATCGAGTATGTGGCGGGGTGTGACATACCGTAAGTGATTAAAGAAATGAAAATTAAATATAATTTTAGTTTTATTTATTATAAAACAATCTTTTTACTCATATTTAAATGAAACACGAAGTCATATTTAATTATTCTAATTAATATGGTTTTTATTTTAAAAATAAAAGCACTAATTGTTTTTTTTATGGGATAGGAGGGCAAACGAGCAGGCGTGTCACCTGATGGTAAGCAAGCAACGCCGCCCATGGACACCAGCAACACATATAGTGTTACTGTTGCGTTGCCGACCTTTAAGGGATAGGGGATAGGAAAGGATGGGGAAGAGGGGTGGGCCTCCGGGTACCTCTCTCACCGAACGAAACGCGCCATTAGCCACTTTACGTCGATCTTCTGAGAGGTCGTGGTATTTACCTGCTAGGCTCCACCACTGTTAAACTGGCTACAAATCAGAACAGTCTCTCATAAGAAGCTTCACTCTTTTTAACACAACGTCGAAAACGTTAAGTTAAAAAGTTAGAAAAGTTAGGGAACCTATTGCCATACCAGACACAAAGTTTTCAGTCATCGATATTTATCACACATTACTTCCGAAAATAATTTCGAAGAGTCATTGGTGTGAGCCCGGATTCGAACCCGTGACTTTTTGATTCAGAAACGGCGTGCTCGACCACTGCACCACCGAGACCTAAATGTGTGCTGTAATTTTAACTGAAACGAAATTTTCAGGGTTTATTACTCTATTTTTATTTAAAGTCATTCTTTTATTTGTCCAAGTAATAAATAATTATTTATTTATTTTATTCGTATTTATTATTATTATATGTACTCTCTTTTTTTCTGTTTTCTGCTACTCTCTCCTTTTTGCTCTGGATATACATACGTTCCTCGCTTTGGCACAAGTAAGATGACGGTCTGTTTTTTTTTCAATTTATTTATTTGTTTTTTGTAAATGCTAGGAATGATTGGCTATTATTGTTAGTATACATTATTATTCATTTATTTATTATTTATTTATTTATTTATTATTTATTTATTTATTTATTATTTATTTATTTATTTATTATTTATTTATTTATTTCCTGCTATTTCACAGATTTGAAATTATTTTTATGCAGTTGTGATGCATCATCATTTTGTGGCTGGTAAAACAGTTGTAAAATTATGGTCAGTATTAGATATAGACATTATCAGTCTTTTTACTACAGTAAAAGCACTTTTGCTGACAGAAAATGTCTCAGGTTGCTTCCCCACATAAAAACCTGAAAAAGTAAATAAATAAAAAAATGTAAATAAATTCATAATTAAATGAACACGTAAACTATGTGCCGGGGTGTAACTTACCCTACGCAGGTACACTCGCATGTATCTTGAACACTGTCTTCCCAGAATTATCTCTGCTTCAGCTACTCGAAGATACTTCGACGTAACTTACAACATCCCACCACATTCTCGCCATGTTAATATTCTTACGGAATTCTGGAACGTTGCGTAAAAGCAGGTAATACAATTGTATTAGTTGGACCTAATGAGCCACTAATCTGGCGTAATTAACTAAAGGCTCGTGTTGCATGCAGCAACACGAGCATGGTGAGACAGCCCTGCGCCCTTGTACTTGACTGCATAACTTCAATATCATTTGTCATTGCGTTATAAATGATCAAGAAATAATTTGCATACAGTTTATTATTGCAAAGCATTTTGCAAAACATTTCTGATAATTTGTACCATAATTTAAAAGTTTATATTTTATTAGCTAAACACTTTGCAGTATTATTATAAAAAATCATGTTAAGAGTTACTGTCAATTGGTAGGAAAATTACCCAAATTGTATATAGAAAGTAAAATTTATTAAAGTACATCATTAAGCTTTCACAGTAATTAATATGTGATAAGAATAAATTTATATCGCCTGAGTTTTTCCTACACATGATCTTTAAATCTTAAAAATAATTTATAAAGATTTAAATTTTGTAGCTGAAATTGAAAAGCAAAACTATTAAACACAGTTAAGAAAATTGGTTGCCTATGGTTAATAAATATGATAATTTTTAGACATTGTGACTTTTAAAAAGAAAATATAACAAGCTCCCATATTTCTCTCTATAATTTGTCGTCTTTAAAGCTTTCAGTATAAATGTAGCTCCAAGAGGTCTATTGTAACTTGCTACAATTGAATGCTAAAGTATTTCAAATCACAATACTGCCGTTTTAATGAAATATACTTTTGTTACTGACTGTACCTACCTACCTTAATGGCATCAGCTTTTGTTGCTGATCGTACCTGTTTATTGAAAATACTTGAGTACTTTTGTCGGTAAATGTACTTATATAAAATTATTGCTCGGTCTATTTTTCTATTGCTGAGGATATTTAAATCAATATAGTTTAAAAGAAATGACTCATGGGGATGTTATGTTTGTATTATTTTTATATTGACAGTTGTATTAATTTAACTTCATTGATTGCCTTACCGAGTTAACATTAAATTTACGTAAAAGTGTAAGAGATGAAACTTATTAAGAGTTCGTTCACATGTGCCAGTAAATTAGCCAGTCCAGTGAATATGAATCGGCCATAAAGTATAATTAGACGCACTGGTACGTTAAATAAAACAATTTTCTTACAGAAATACATTACTTTTATATCATTATTTTTCGATATTTCAATTAAATAAACTACGTACTAAAGTTAAATATTCACTATATTATATGCTCTGAATTTGAAAATTAAACTTACGCAAAACAGAAACAAGAACAGGAAGCGAGAAATTTGTTCTAGAGAAAGAGTTGCCCTCTGACTATATAAATCGACATTTATATAATTAATATTACATATGGCAACCATATTTTTAAGTCTCAGTGAATAAGTTAAATATGTACATTGTACCAAGAATTTTCGAATAAGAAATATATTATGTGATAAGATACTCAATATTGTCTTTTATTTTCAATTAATATCATAACGATCGCCTGTCTAAGTTAGACACAGATGTAGACGTACTATCCCTACAAGAAAAAATACTTAAAAAAAAGTTAAACCGACTTCTAGAAACGTAAACCACACCATCTATAAGTATATGAAAACAGTACCTCAATAACTAAAAAGCGATAAATAACGTAACTTATACGTATTACTTGTATACTTAATACGATATACAAAACGTAATACTTTAATAAAGTCATCTTTAACTATTATAATATTCACAAATGTTACTTATTATTGAAGTCGGTGCAACACAAGTAATTTTTTTCACGAGTTTTAGTGATATTAGTGAGTTGTGAACTTCAATAGAAGTTAGTTCATTTACATTGTTTTCAGTTTAGTAAATATATTTTCACTAATTACAAGTCCGTTTGTTAAATGGTTGATATTTTAGGGAGCTATAATTATCATAAATAGGTACTTAGATAAAAAGTATGATAATACTTGCTAAGTATTTATATTTTTGTAATTATCTTGGGTAGACCCAATAACACTACAGCCCGAATGAAGGCCAATCGTAGCCTGGAAACTACTGCAGAAAACAAAAAAACATTTTACAGAAAAGTGTCCTAACTCCTAACCGTATAAGAGTTCTGTAGCTTCATCATCAGCACAGCAGTATCAGACGTTGATTCAAGCATACCTCCCAAGCAACACGTTAGTCCTGTATACTACTAAACAGTTTCCATCGACTAACTGCAGTACTGTCTCCCAACTCCTAACCGTTAAGGAGTTCTGTAGCTTCTTCATCAGCATAGCAGCATCAGGTGCATATTCCAGGATATTTCACAAGCAACATGCTAATCCTACATACTACCATGTAGTTTATAACGACCAATTGCAGTTCTGTCTTCAAACTCCTAACGGTTGAGGAGTTTTGTGGCTTCTTCATCAGCACCGCAGTATCAAATGTTGGCACCATAAAGAATATCCTTAAGACATCACTATTACGTAATAAAAACACCATACTCGTATACAAGTTTTGATGGATGCCTTCGATTTCTCCTAGTTCACATCATCAGATCCTGACCTGGCGAAAATGGGACCATCTCGGAAGTAAACAATTCAAAAATTTCTTTCGATTTCAAAAAAATTTTTTTTTCATTGAATATGCAAAGAAAAAAAAAATTTGAAATCGGTCCATAATTGACGAAAATATAGGTGAACACACATAATATATAAAATATATTATACATGCAGACGAATTGAGAACCTCCTCCTTTTTTCGAAGTCGGTTAAAAATAGAGAGAGAAAGAAGGAGGACCTTTAAGTCTTAAACATAACTTCACGCCTGTGTTACCCGAAGGTATAGGTAGTGGCTGTGAAGCCTCGTCTCACCGTTATGTTTACGTCCCAAATGGAATAGGTGGCGAACCTATTGCCATACCGGGCACAAAGGTTTTCAGTCATCGATATTTATCACACTTAACTTCAAAATTCATTGGTGTGAGCTAGTGTCAGGATTCGACCCTGGACCTCTGGATAAGAAGCTCGACCACTGGACCGCAGAAACCTTGAAGCCTTGTTGTTGTAGGGGGCTCAGGGTGGTTTCAGAAGCGGAAGAGGGTGCATGGATCAGATTTTTTCTCTCCGCAACATCGTGGAGAAACAACTGGCTGTTAGCCGGAAGGTTTTCTGCGGTTTTGTGGATCTGGAAAAAGCGTTTGACAGGGTGTTACGAAAGGATCTGTGAGATATACTCCCGGGCTACGGGGTGCGCGGCGCACTGCTGCGCGCTGCGCAGTCCTCATGAGTGTGTACGTGTTGACGGCGACTTGTCCCTCTGGTTTGAAGACAATATCAGCGTCAGGCAGGATTGCGTTCTGTCCGCTCGTCTGTTCATTCTGTTCTTGGACAGTTGTCTCCAGAGATTGAGATCGACGAATGTAGGAATACGAATGGGTGACCAAGTTGTGAGCTGCCTGTTTTACGCAGATGACGCCGTACTATTAGCCGAATCACCGTCTGACCTGCAAAAACTAGTCACTATTATGAAATTGTGTAGTAGTTGTTTGACAAATCTGAAAGAGACTGAGTGTGGTTTAAGCATAGAAGAGTTACGTGTCAAGTGCCTTCTGTACGCCGATGACCAAGTACTACTTGCTTCGTCGGCGTCAGAGTTACAAGTCATGCTAATCTTAGTGAATGCAGGGTTTAGAGAAAAAGGTATGAAAATAAATGTAAGCAAAATGAAAGTTATGGGGTGTGTTTCCTAACTTAATAAAACACAGCAAATTGATACCCTTATTTAAAAATGGATGTAAAAATGATCCAACCAACTTTCGTCCTATTTCAATTCTACCTGCACTTAGCAAAATTTTTGAAAAAATTATTTCGCGACAAATACTAGACCATATCAATTTAAATAATCTTTTCCACAAAGAGGAATACGGTTTCACTAAAGGTCGTTCCACGACTGATGCTGGGGCTGCTCTTATAAAACATATTTTCGATGCTTGAGAGAACTCGCAGGATGCAATTGGCGTATTCTGTGAACTCTCCAAAGCTTTTGATTGCGTGGAGCATAACACACTTTTACGTAAGTTTAGTCATTATGGCATTAATAACGCGGCACTTAGGCTAATTGCATCCTACTTAAGTGACAGGTTGCAGTTTGTTGATATAAGTGGAGTGAGATCATCTGGATCATCGGTGACTATGGGCGTTCCCCAGGGTTCGATACTCGGCCCCTTATTATTTAATATCCATATTAATGACTTGCCCTTTTGCGTACAGAAGCTTGGTAACGTTGTACTATTTGCCGATGACACATCACTTCTCTACAAGGTAGACCGTAAAAAGAGTATATTTGATGATGTGAATCGTTCTCTCACACAAGTTCATGAATGGTTCACGGCTAATAATTTAGTTCTAAATGCGAATAAAACTAAAATAGTAAAGTTCACTATGCCTAGTGTTAAAGGTCCGGATATAAGTATAGCTCTAAATAATAAAATTCTTGACCTAGTGAAGTCTACTGTATTCTTGGGTATTACCTTAGATAATACGCTACAGTGGGGCCCACAAATAAAGTCTTTAGCGGGAAAACTTAGCTCTGCTGCTTACGCGGTTCAAAAAGTTCGACAGCTTACCGATATTGTAACTGCCAGAATAGTTTATTTTAGTTATTTTCATAGCGTTATGTCATATGGTATATTGCTATGGGCCAGAGCAGCTGAGATTCAGTCCATTTTCGTTATTAAGAAACGAGCAATACGGGCAATTTATAATTTGGGTGCTAGGGTCTCCCTCAGAGAACATTTTAAGGAAATTGGCATTTTAACAGTTATCACCCAGTTTATATATGATAACATCATGTTTGTGAGGAGAAACTTAGATAAATATACAAAACATAGCGATGTTCACGATTTTAATACTAGAGGCAAGCATAAGCTTGAATTACAGTATCATCGCCTGCACAAGGTACACAAGTCTTTTTTGGGAAGGGGTGTACAGTTTTATAATAGGATACCTGCGCATATTCTGGATTTGTCTTATGATCGCCATAGGCGGGCTGTGAAGGGTCGTCTCATTGGTGGTGCATACTACACCATCAACGACTTCATGACTGACAAGTCGGAGTGGGACCGTCAAATTGCTTGCTCAACGCGGATTTTGTAGTTTGTGTATTAAATTTTTTTCATTTTTTCGGAGTGGAGGCGTTCTGCAATAATTTCTAATATATTTTAATTGTAAATTTGCCTTGATGTTGTGTTCAATATGTGATACTTAAATTTTATTATTCGCCACAATTTTTGCACAACGTTACCACTCTAATTAAAAAATGTCGCGTCAGTTATGCTCGACTGCTGTGATCGCATAGAATTTCTTTTACCATGTAGGACGTTGATTTTAATTTGGTTGGATCTTATTAGTGACTGTCGAGTATTCTGTTTGCTACACCTTTTATTCACCAACCTACTGATTTGTTTTCAGTAGTTATATTAATATTGTTATTTATTTCAAATGGTTTGAAAAGAGTATTTGGCACATGAGTTTCTTGCCCGATTCATCTCATGATAGCCCCTACACTCCGAATGGGGTCGCTCGTGGCGATTGCGTCTGTGTCTTTTTTTGTTCCACGGAGGCACTTTCCACAAGCGCTCGTGTTTGTATTTAATTTTAAATAATAAGTTATCTGTACTTGTTGACTATTTTTAAGTGTCTGTGAAGACCTATAAAAATAAAGTTATTTTGACTTTGACTTTGACTTTGAATTTCATATAATTTTAAATTAGAATTAGTATCATTAGAATAGGATCATTCATTTCATTAGTTATAGGATTAGCATAGTACTTTGTATGAGATTTAGAATTAGTATTTGATTTAGTAAGACTCTTTGGGTAACCGAGATGTATGTGATTTGGTAAGCGATTTTTTATGACTCAAACTTTTAGGAAATTGAGATGTATAAGATTTAGTTAATGATTTGGTATGAGTCAGTTCCTCTTTGGGCAACCGAGATGTAAAAGATTTAGTAAGACTCTGTTCCTCTTTGGGTAACCCAGATGTATACATACATTTACAATCGTTTACTAAATCACATACGATTTTTCATGACTCAATCGACTTTTAGCAATTGAGATGTATAAGATTTAATAAATGATTTTGTATGACTCAGTTCTACTTTGGGCATCTGAGATGTAAAAGATTTAGTATGACTCAGTTCCTCTTTGGGATGCTGAGATGTATAAGATTTAGTAATCGATTTAGTATGATTCAGGGCATGCTTGTGCGGCTGAGATGAAAAAGATTTAGAATTATTAGTACACGTGCCGTTTTTTGATTTCGGGGATCTCAAATGGCACACTGTCGCGACCCGATTTAGTTGAAATGTGAAGAAGAATTGTTACAGTATTCATTATTTGTATCATTATCATTAGTGTGACATACATTAATATTAGCATTGCCTGTGTACGCTACAATACTCTGTGGCGTAGTATCTTGTTGCGCGTTCCGATGATTATTATAATATTGTCGTTTACGACACTCGCTTATCATATGACCAAGATTCTTGCAATAAGCGCAAATTTTATGTGAGAAATTATTGTTTTGATTTCGCGGAAATTGTGGCTGTATGGGAAAACGATTTGGAAATTTATTAGAATTAGAGAATTCTGTATTAATGTCTTAAGGTTTTTGGTTTTATTCTAAAAACTTTCAGATGATAAATGTCCCTGTTTATTACAAGTAGAACATATTTTTTGTGATTTAAAATTAGATTTAGTAAGATTAAATAATTTTTCTTTTTCAATAGCATGACTGACTGCCTCGTTTAATGTTTTTGGATTACGGCAGCGTACAATATGCGAAAAACTGGGATTTAAGCCCATTAAAAATGTATTAAGTGCCAGGTCCTCGATACCGACTACTCTGCCTACGAGTTCCTCAATTTTATCACATGAAAAATGTCACATAGGTATGGAGAACACGAAGATCAGGTGGAGTACTGGAATCATGATACTATGTTCTGATGTTACCGGTCAGCTGTTGGTGGTTTTCAGTTTTCCTAGTGGAGATGAGTGATGAGATGCGGCGCTGGCTCACGCTGTATAGCGGAGGCTGACAGTCGGCTGCACTCCAGCAGGTGAAAATCAAGGGATGAGATGTGGCGCTGGCTCACGCTACAAAGCAGAGATCTCGGCTGCAGTTTCTTGATGCGGGCTCTCACAAAGGTGGAAGAGACTTATCGTCGATCTTGTTTCGTCGATGCAGTTCGATGAATGCTGGGTATCATAATACGAGTCCAGGAATCCACACAACATCCCACTTCTGACACCTAATTGTTCTGCGCGCATTCGACGAAGTGTTTTAAAAAAAAAAAACTATTTTATTTTCCCTAACGATTTATTTGAATTTCACACACTTAAAATGAGGAAAACCGAAGTTCCGAACGCGATCGGCGGTACGGGGTGAATGTAGTGTATTTCTCTGCGGCTAAATTAGGACTCTCAAATTATTATATAATTATATATTATATAATTGCGAGTTCGCTTATATAGAAATTACTGCTGCTTGCATCAGCAAAATCTAAGGGTTGTTCTCGACCATAACATATCGAGCGTTTAAATGATTTACAATTAAACGATGTGTCATTTGAGTGGTATCATTTTTGTTTACCATTCTGCACCTGAATTGTACGAAGCACTTATAACAAATACCATCCCGCCACATTTCGTTATTTAAGAATAAGCCTAATTTGTGACTTGATACAAATAACCTCTATCTTTCTTCATTTTCATCTTTTCTAGTGTAACTTTGTCATGTCTTTTGTTCCAAATATATTCTATAATATCTTCTTCTTTTGATTCTTTATACAGCTCACTCTCAGTCAGCCGGAAGCGAAAGAAAAGCATATGGCTGACAAGCTTACACAGCACAACACCGAAGAATGGCGGGATAACCATTCAAAAATATGGGTCAACCTAAATGATCTTGGTAGGGGCGGGCAGCACCGTCCTTATCTTCAAAAGGTTCTCCCCCTGCGGTCTCCAACACGTCTGCCCAGCGTGGGGACTTTATGCAAAAACCTCCGATGAGTGTGGCGCACATTGGGAAAGGCTGATGTTGATGATGACGATGATGACACATTCGATATATGTAATGATATTTTTACAATATTTGCAGGTCGGTTAATTTCGAATTCAAATCATTAGTAGCTCTTCCAGTATTGCTAATAAACCTATTTTTATTCTTATACTTTTTGAAATGTACTTTAGTCCATTCGTCCCACTCCCCTACTACATGCGTTCGCGCAAGACTCACTTTTAGAGCGTCTGCCGCAGAAGTATTAACTGTGTTGCGTGAGCGGTCGACAGGGTGCGCGATATTTTTATGAGGTGGAACAGTGATAGGGGACGGCGTATCAGTATTAAGTTGCGCACTTGTAGATAACAATTAAATCTCTTGAATGTGCAGCTACCCGCACTTGCCGGTTATTAGCCTTATCAGTGAGTTCTAGCGGCGCTGCGGTACCGACTTCGGCGTATTGATCACCTGTTAATGTTTTACTCCTGTAGGTAGGTGCTATATTTTTTGTAGACTCCGACAAATCCAGCCATACTCGGGATAATTCATCATTGAATTTAGATTGGTTTTAATCATTTCTTTATTTACATTGCCCACAATCATCGCTATCCAATAACAATACGTTTTGTTTTTGGGATCTTGTTCACCCTGATATCTCATCAACGGCGGATTCACAGTAGATTTTAAATGTGAAAGCTCTGTTTTTGTTACGTTCTCATTTTTATAGACTTTATCTCTTCTTGTAGTAGAAGGATATCTTTCAGTAGTCGTGTTGCGTCGAGGTGATCAAAGGTAATGGGGAGCAAACGATGTAACTCCTTTGCAACAAACCATAGAATAATAACGCATAGAAACCGCGTTCACGCGCAGCAAGTGAGGCAAGTTTTACTAGGCCATAAATGGTAGTACGAATGGTAGTACTAGTAACGAACGACCCGCGGGAACGCTCAAGGTCACTTTGTGGCAATAACTTCTCCCAAATTTTATTTGAAAATGACGGTTTGTGCTATAAAATGGTGTCACAATACAACGGGAAAACTTTAGAATGATTGCAATACAACATTTCATGTGTAAATATAGTGTTTTAACTTGTATTTTGTTCTAAAACTGAAATTGAAAATTATTATTCCATACATTTGAATTCTCTACGAAGTATTGCCAGATATAGAAAATAATTTACCAATGTTTTATTATTAATGTTTTATATATTACTGAAGTTCAAAATACATTCATATTCATTCAAAAATACATTAAATTTAAAATACATTTGAAAAAGTTAGTTTTTGGGGTCACTAAAAATGCATAATGCATTTGACAGTAAAATTTGGTCAATTGATAATGTTATTTTATCGCATTAACATAAGAATATATTACTAATTGATATATCTATTCATCATTCTGTAAGACTATAAACGTAACGTACCCAAAAGGTACGAGGCCGAGGTAGTATGTACCAATTATCCCATTTTTGGGGTAATATGACTTCACAACTAACATTATTTTGACGCATTTGTGTGTGTCGTAGCGTGTAACGACACATAGTTCACGCACACGCCAATTGATTCTGTGCCTCACTTTTGCCGTTTTGTAGGTATGAGACTATCCTTCTATGCGTTATTATTCTAAGCAACAAACGTAGGCAAAAGTTCTGGATCTGCAGCTTCCGTGTGTAGTATAGCTCAATGATATCTTGAAAGTCCCTAATAAACTTCCCTTCCTTTCTTCGTGTCTTCATTTTCTTCGTTGGCACTGCTTCAAATAGCAACTTTTTTGCAGTAAGAACTTCTTCAGCAGAGAATGCCATATCACATATCCTCAATAAGGACATTTCATCCATTACATGAATCTTATTGTGCATTTATGCGAACACTTCATTTATAACTATATTGCACGAATAATATTTTAAGACGGTAGATGTCATCTCAAGTGCAAGCGTTATTGCCAAGATTCAATTCAGTCATTTCAGTCAAACATAATACTTGAACATTGTGCTTTTTACAAAAAAGGTCAAGCTCAAGTTCTTTGCCAGATAAACCTTGCATATTTTGAGCAATGATTTAGGTTTATCCTGCGTCTCTTCTATTAATTTAAAGAAATAGAAGTGTTAGAATACTTACAACTAATTGTTTGAGTTACTTTACTAGTACCCCAGTCACTTTGTATATTAAATGCTAGTAATCTAGCAATTTTTTTCATATCAGTATGTAACAGATACATAGTAAAGATATATATAGTCGTATTTTTAATTAGACAAAGCTAGCTGACAGTAGTTAAGGTCACTTTGTAAAATAATGTTGCCACATTTAAAGTAATAGTTATGCATTCAGTTCTTATTCAATCAGATGAATGAACAATGAGTGAAATAGTTAATCATCTCAAATTATACTAAACACTCTAAAGCCCGAATACTGAACTGCCACTCAAATATATAAGCGCTACCTAAACGTTTAAGTAGCTGTCAAATTAGACAGAATACGTCAAATTTGAGCATCTGATAAATTTAAATGCAACTCAAACTAACTGGCACATAAACACCACTCAGAACAAAATTCGTATACCGAAACGCTACTCAACTTTATTTATCTGTCAAATCATCTGTCAAACCTAAGTGAGCAGAACTTACATTTAAGAGTGGTTGTGCGGTCTCTTAAACTAAGTATACTTTCTTTAAATCGAAGAAAAACTATTAATAATGTCTATGTGGCCATTAGATATCATTAATTTCTGATGGGTAAACAAGTGTGAGGCAGAAAAGCCCAGCTTGCAATCTACAATGCGGTACTGTACTGATCCCAACGCTAGCTTATGGAAGCGAGAGTTGGGTATTGCAGAGTGCGCATGAAAGTAAATATGAGGACACTGCGAAAAATCTGCGGAGTGACTCTCGCTGACCGCGTCGAAAACAAGGTTGTAAGGAAGGTAGTTGGATTGAAAGAGGGAGTCGGTGTAAAAGTAAGAAAAGGTATGCTCCGATGGTTTGGACATGTAGAAAAAGTGGATGATGCATGATTGTGTATGCAAATATACCTACAATGCAAAATCGCATGTAGGGGTCGTGGATGGCCAAGACCAAATAGAACGTGTTCTGGAGGAATGTGATGTTAGAAGCCTTAAAAATCGACGCGCATGGCTGAAAAGAGTTATGAAAGTCAAAGAAGCGAGTGAGGAGTGTAAGAATCGTGTCTTATGGCTCTTTGTTCTCTTTACCTACCCTGCAAGGGAATTAGTACAATGACGAATGACAAAGAGTTTGTCCAGTTGTTGTAGCATGTTCAGTTCTACATATTACTATCCTGGCGCGTTTGGATGAGCTGGTGGAAGAGGATATTTCCTTACCTGAGGTTGAAGTAGAATTGATGATTCAGCAACCATAGGTTTTGATATAAATCAAAACTTTATTATAATGACCTATTTAATTAATACACATTTTTCTAATTATTTATGTTGTTTTATATTAGTATTACAATGAAGTTAGGTTTATGTAATCCTCCTCCATCCTTGCAATGAATTATTCGAAATGCTAATCCTCTTCCCAAAGAATAGACCAGTCCCCTTGGTCGCAAGAGGCCTCGATCAGTCTCTTTGCAAGATCTTTATAGAGTGCACGAGCACTCGGACCACATGATCCTAAAGTCTCAACCCCAAAGGGCTCAAAAACATAATCATCTACAAGGGACTCCCACTCTCCCACAGCCAGCAAATAAGTACACTCAGCATCACCTACAGAACCACTAATAAGATGGCACAAAGCACCCGCTTTGGGCTATCTTCATCACCCACTGTTTATGGGATATTATTATTAATAACTTATTGAATTTAAACCTTATCTTATTCTTTCTTTTTCATATCCCTGGTGATTTCATAATACTGAAGGTATTTAAAAACATTGCATTTATAAAAAAATAAAGAATAAAGTTTAAATTACAATAGAATCAAAGAAATAAAACAAAACTACATTTGCTTTGGCTATGTTTTTATTAGACTTCTGTTTGAGGTTTTCTTAAAAGTTTTTGCAGTCCTGGAGCCGCTCATAGTATCATCATCATCATCTAATCAAAATTTATTGCCTCCCTCTTCTTCAAAATATTACTGCCATTGTTTCTTTATTTTCAATAATAATTTGTTATCTGAAAATAAGAACATAAGTCTTAAAATCAGAGGTCATCTCTCGGTTTTTAATTTAAATAAGCACACGACAAAAATCGGGTTACAAAGTACCTGGTACATGACATTGTTTACTTAAACACTTACTTATTTATGAATTCCAAGAGCATATCTTTTTTACGGTTGTGTTACTGCATCCACATTTATTTGTGTAATAAAAATAAACATTATATTTAAAGTAATTCTTGTAATGAGAATCAAAGATTTTATTTTTAGGCGAAACAAACGTCAACAAAAAGAATATTATCCATTACGATTATACGTCAAGCGTAACGTTCCATTCTATGATAACCTACTAGTATATTTTGAAGTTTTCTTTTCTAATTATTCTGATTTTTAGATAAAAAAACATGGAAATAATTCTTCATTCAATCCTTAATACAACCAAACTCATGTGAGGTCATTATATTTTATTTAAATAATAGGATTTGAACTTATTTACTAAAAAATCTGCGTAAAATGAATTTAAGAGGTACGCTAAATTATTTTGTAACTAAGAACATACCCATCGTATATATTTTGACATTGTGTTGCCAGGATACAAACATTTAATCGGTGCTTACTTGATCATGGTCGAATATAGGTTAAATGACGTTTGTGTATACCACTTAAATGTGAGCGATCTTAAAATTCTAAGTAGGTTTTTATTAATTGTCAGATTTGAGTGGAAGTTCAGTATTCGGGCGTAAAACTTATACTACTGAATTTAATAAATAATTTGACTCACCAACAACATTTTTAAATACTTTTTAACAAAGTTTCTAAAACTTGTAACAAATAATTTTCTTAATCAGAAATTTTAAAAACTGTATAAAAATTTAAGTCTTAAAAATGTCATGATAGTGAAAATTTTTCATCTGAAGATGAATATAACAAAAAATATGTAATGAACGATGTTTTTTTCATTTTTATTACCTACCTATAATAGTTATATTTTATACATCTATAGTTTCAATTACGTGATTTATTGAAAATGGGACAATCTTACAAGTTTCTGAACTATAAGAGTTTTTACATTCATTCACTTTGCTACATCATTCATCATTCATCATTAGCCTATTGTCCACTGCTGAACATAGGCCTCTCCCAATGTGCGCCACAACATCCGATTCTCTGCCTTCCGCATCCAGTCTTTTCCAGCAGCCTTTCTGAGGTCGTCTGACCATCGGGCTGGTGGGCGTCCTACGCTACGTTTACCAAGACGCGGTCTCCACTCAATGACCTTCTTACTCCATCTACCGTCAGTCCTTCGGCAGATATGACCAGCCCATTGCCACTTCAGCGAGCTTATTCTGCGAGCTATGTCGGTTACCCCAGTTCTCTGGCGGATATACTCATTCCTGAGTTTATCCTTCAGAGATACCCCGAGCATAGCCCGCTCTATAGCTCGCTGAGCGACTTTAAATTTGTGGACTAGCCCCACCGTGAGTGTCCACGTTTCGGCACCGTAGGTCATTACCGGTAGGACGCACTGGTCAAAGACTTTGGTCTTCAGACATTGCGGTATAGGCGATCTGAAGACCCGACGCAGTTTGCCAAATGCAGCCCAACCCAGCTGAATCCTCCTTTCGGCCCCCTTCTCGAAGTTTCGTCTACCTAACTGGATAGTTTAGCCTAGGTAGACGTATTTGTTTACGACTTCGAGAACTGACCCTTCGACGCTTATCGGTCCGGGCAGGACATGTTCATTGAACATGACTTTGGTCTTGTCCAAATTCATGCCCAAACCCACACGCCGGGAGGACTCGTCCAGGCTGCGCAGCATTCCGCTTAACTGTTCCAGCGACTCTGCCATTACAACGATGTCGTCGGCAAACCGAAGATGCGAGATGTACTCACCATTCACGTTGATACCCTGTCCAGTCCAATCCAGTGTCTTGAAAACGTCCTCCAGAGCATTGGTGAAAAGTTTGGGAGATATAACATCTCCCTGTCTTACACCTCGATTCAGCTCGATGGAGTTCGTCGCCTGATCCTGTATCTGGACAGCCATCGTGGCGGTGTCATACAAGCATCTCAGCACCTCGATATAACGCCAGTCAATCCGACATCGCTGCAGTGCATCCAGAACTGCCCGAGTTTCGATGGAGTCGAAGGCTTTTTCGTAGTCCACGAATGCCATACACAGCGGCTGATTGTACTCTTCGGTCTTCTGTACAATCTGCCGAACAGTATGGATGTGGTCCACGGTACTAAAGCCTTTTCGAAACCCGGCCTGCTCCGGAGGCTGAAATTCGTCGAGTCTTGCAGCGAGAAGATTCGTGACGACCCTCGAGAACAACTTGTAGATATGGCTTAGGAGTAAGATGGGTCTGTAATTCTTCAGTAAGGTTTTATCACCTTTTTTGGAGAACAGCACCACCGCACTCCTGCCCCAAGCCTGTGGTGTTATGCCCTGGTGTATGACGGAATTAAAAAGACTTGCTAATTCCTTTAGGATAGGAGTCCCGCCGGATTTTAGAAGTTCTGTAGTAATTCCGTCATCACCGGGTGCCTTGTTGTTCTGAAGTTGCCCGAGAGCCGCCCTAATCTCGGTTTCTGAAAAGTCGGGGATGTCCTCACTGTAGTGACGCGCTAGCGGGGCTCTGTGGTCATCATCGCTGTGTCCCGTCGGCTTGGTCATCCGTGTGGAATAAAGGAGCCCATAAAAAGATTCTATCTCTGCGAGAATCTCAGGCTTAGAGGTGACGACACGTCCATCCGCAGTTTTCAACATCGTCAGATGGGGCCTTCCAAGCTGCTGAGCGAACACTTTCGACCCTTTGTTGCGGTCGATCGCGTCCTCGATTGCTCGAGTATTCGATCGACGAAGGTCGCGCCGCATCAGCTTTCTAATACGCTGGTTTAGGCTTTTCCGTTCTGACGAAGACAGCTGATCGGATGGAGTTTCTCGCCTTTGCCTCATCAGCTCGAGTGTCTCAGCAGAGAGCTTGGACTCCTTTTTCTGCGATCTCGGGAACAGCCTTTGAGACACTTTCCTCAGCGTGTTGACCACAGTGTCGACTTTTTCGTCCACGTTGCCTGTGGTTTCCAGCAGATCGAATCGATTTTTAAGTTCCGTTTGGAACTTTTCGGTTTCGGCTATTTGGAGTGGCGTAGGTCGGAGAATAGACCTTATCTTCCGGGTCCTTTCAGCTTTCAAGTTAATATTTAGAGAGCCTCGAAGAAGTCGGTGATCACTTCCAGTATTGAACCTGTTGATTACAGTGACATCTCTAAATATATGCTTACTATCCGTAATGATAAAATCTATCTCGTTCCTTGTCACAGAATTGGGGCTTCGCCAAGTCCACCTCCTGTGGAGACTCTTCTTAAAGAAAGAATTCATCAAGAAAAGCCCTTCAGACACCAGGAAGTTGACCAGCATCTGCTCCCTGTGATTTCGGCACCCCAAGCCATATGGACCGATTTTCGTTTCGCCGCGTTCTTGTACTCCCACTTTGACATTGAAGTCCCCCATAACAACGCTGTAGTGAGCCTTGGCGGTACCATGTGTTGCTTTTGCAATATCTTCGTACATCGCCTCGGCTATCTCGTCACTTTGCTACAACACTTTTTTTTTCATCATAAACTGACAACACCGTAAACGTCAGTGGTTGTTGTTTAATTAAAAATCCGACAATAGATCATACTTTGTCAACCTAAAGCAGGTCTCAAAACTATTAATATCAAATAGTGATATTTTATCTTTCAAAAACAAGCAAGCAACAAACAACCAAGATATTGATAATATTTACAACTTCATTCAACGCTTTATAATATTGATAGCAATGCCAGGGACTTGTCCCAAGTTTTTTGACACACTTTAGCTTTTTTAATAACGACATTTTTCTTTGTTCACTGTTGTCGAATCAGGGTAGCTAATAACAGTGAGTGTTTTTTTTAAGCATAATGTTGTCGATTTTGCGATTAATCTTATGAAATAAATTCATTTTAAAAGATATAGCGATAATAAAAATGTTAAATTTATTATATCTAGATATCACATCAGGCACACCTTGTCAGTGGTAAAGCCACGCAGTTCGCTGCACGAATGGGCCGGCTTGACCGGTGAACACCTCGATTACTCAGAATATGGACCTAAAGTTGCTTTTGCCGTATTTCGGAGAGCGAGAGAGAGAGAGAGGTATCCGTAAGCCCAATCCCTTTCCCCCCTCCCCTTCTATCCCACTCCCGACCCCACCCATATCCTATTGTAAGGGCCGGGAACGCAACTGTAATACCATATGTGTTAAGATGTCCATGAGCGGCATTTTTTGCTCACTATCAGATGATACGCCTGCTCGTTTGTCTCCTATACTACTATGAACAAAAACCTAATAACTATCAAAAAAAAAAAATACCCCAAAAGACGATTAAATACTACAAATTCTAAATTCTAATTTAAGTATTGATCGATATGATGACAAAGATAGAAACAACAACACAACAAAACTTCACGATTTTTCTATCTGAAGGTGTAGGCAGCGACTGTTAAACCTCGTTTCACCGTTACGTTTACGTCCCAAATGGAATAGGTGGCGAACCTCTTGCTATACCGGGCACAAAGTTTTTAGTCATCGATATTTATCACACATAACTTCCGTAAACAATTTCGAAAACAAACATAAAAAATTATCACCTTTTAAGACCGTCCGATAGTCCGATGTGTATTGCGTACTTACTATATATTACTTATACTTACTATAATATACTATATAATATTTGCCTAAGAAACAAATACTTATATTTTGTATTTTGGGATATCTTTTGAATTAAATATCCGAATTGAATCATTCAAAAAGTTCTCAAAAGTTATTGAATCTATCTTTTTATTAAAGTAATTTATTTTGAGGAGAGTTAATACCAAGGTGCGAAATAAAGAATTTCTAAAACGACAACATTATAATTATTTTTAAAAAATCAAAAAGTACTTGTTGTGACATAACTACAATAGTTATACATATGGCGTCGCGACCTTTTTTGTAGACATTTTGTAATAGTGGTTGTAAAAAGGTTTGTAAAAGTGTCGTACATTTTTTTGTTCTAGAATCAATAGTTTCGCAGCGTTCATGGTGTCAGAGTATTTTTAGAGTAATTTTCTTACACCTCGGGTTAAATTATTGTCCTTATAGTAATCCCAAAATAATAAATAATATAGGATCCCTAAATAATTTGAAAATATAATATATACCACTGAAAGAATTTTTGAAAGTGTAGAGGATTTATATAGATTAGGCTGATAAGTATAGTTAGGCTGGGATAACTGCCTCATATATATATATAAGACTCTTATATTTTCAAAGGGTGATAATAAACAAAATCGGTTTCTGGAAACAAGAATTGATTTATTTATTTGTTACACAATGAACAATCACACAAATCAACAGTTAAAAACTATATATATAAACTATATACTATACTAATCTTACCTGGAAACAAGAAACGACAATTAAAGTTTATTATTACACTATTATTAATTCCTTCCACAATCTATTTGAACACTTTTAAATAAATCTTAGTTGATATTTCACATCCACCATTATAATTACCATGTACCCGCCATGTCATCGTTTTGATCACATTTATAGCTCCCTCTGTTGGAAATAAGACTAAAGGTGCGCTGTTGGAAAGCGCGCCAAATTAAAAACAAATGAAAGTATACTTTCATTACATCTCCCCCTCCCCTCCCTTCTGATACTGGAAGTAATTTTGTTACATGAAATAATCCAGTATCGTTTCTTTGTCTTCCTGTTTTTAATTTATATATTGAATCTGATATCTTTTCTATTATTTCGAAAGGTCCACATCTTAATTCGTCTAATTTCTTTCTGTTCAATCTATTGCCATTTTCTACATAGACCAGATTCCCTGTCCTAAACTGATGCTCTTTTCTACTTCTGTTAAATATCTCTTTATTATATTCGTGTGATTTTCTTGTTCTATTTAAAGCTAGTTCTTTATCTTCTATCCAATTTTCTTTATCACTTCTTTTTATTTCTTTAGGGAACATACTTGTATCTGTGCCATGTAGTAAATACTTAGGAGTAAAACCAGTTACTGTATGCTCTGTTTCATTATATCTATCGACACATTCTCTGGCGATTGTTATCCCAGCTCTTTTTTTCTCTTTTTCATTTATCTTACATCTTATCTTGTTAACAAGAGTTTGATTCAATCTCTCATTCAAACCATTGGAGAAGGGCGAATTGACAGCTGTGAAAATTAGTCTCGCATCTTTTTTATTCACATATTCTTTAAATTCTTTTGAGTTCACTCCTGGATATTGATCGGTCAGTATTGTCCCTATTTTTTCAGTATTTAACACTTCATTTACCAATCTGATAAAATCAGATGCATTTTGAGTTTTGGATGTTAAAATAAAGGCATATCTTGTGAAATGATCTACAAGTAGGTGGAGGTATTTTTTTGTTGACCTTTGACCTCCGAAGCCTCCAATTGTGTCTATTGACATAATTTCGAATGGTTTTGTTGCTGGTCCTAGTTGTGACATCAATCCATACTTTATTTGTCCCCTCGATTTGTTTTTAATACAAACCTCACAGTCTTTACATACTTTTTCGATATTATGAACTATATTCTTAGCTGTATAAAAAGGACAAATCCTGTTTATGATTTGTTTAATGCCTATATGACACCATTCAAAGTGTATGTATTTTATTAGTTGTAAACTAAATTTTTCAGATAAAATTATCTTTTCTTTATTTCTAACTTTTTTATAGAACACTCCATCTTTTTCTATTAGCTTTGTATTAGTTTTCTGTAAATTTTTATTTTCTTTTTGATCTATTCTTTATTGTTATTAGGTTAACTATTCTTAAAATTTCTTCTGTATTTTCAAGTGGTTCTAATACCGGATTTCTACTTAAACTATCGGCTTCAGTGTTATCTTTTCCTGGAATATATTTAATTTCAAAATCATATTGTGACAAATAATAGGTCATGTCACCGTTCTTCATCCGTTCTAACTTTTATATTCATATTTTCTAATGGTTTATGATCAGAAAATATTGTGATTTTTTTTCCAATTAGCCAGTGCTGCCAATATTTTACTGCTTCCTTGATGGCAAGACATTCTAAATAAATTGCTTTTTTTCTTTTTTGTGAATCATTTAACTTTTTTGAAAAATATGCTATAGGTTTCTCTTCACCATTACTTTGTGTCTGTTTAAGTATTGCGCCTATACCTTCCAATGATGCATCTGTGTATATTTTTATTGGTAAATTCTCATCGAATATTTCTAACACAGGTTGAGAGCATAGTAATTTTTTAATATCTGTAAAAGATTTTTCGCAATCTTTAGACCATATAAATTTTTCATTTTTTCTTAATAACTTATGCAATGGGATGCAATACCAAAAAGCTCAATACTACTTGTATTGAGCTTTTTGGTATGTATTCATGATAGAAGTTTATTTTCCCAAGAAATTGTCTAATATTCTTCTGTGTTTTCGGTGTGGGAACATTTTGTATCGAGATTAAATTATCTTTAACTGGTCTAACAGTGTTATGCTCTATTATGTGACCAAGGTATTTCACTGATTCTGTTGCAAATGTACATTTACTAAATTTTAATCTGAAGCCTTCATTTACTATTGCTTTTATTACTTTTTCTATATGTTCTATATGTTTATTAAATGATTCTAAAAATATCAAAATATCGTCTATATAATTTTCAGAAAAGTCTTTTAAGTTGTGTTTCCTCAAGATGTTGGACAAGATTCTCTGGAAAATAGCTGGAGCCGTCTTTAATCCGAATGGTAAACATGTCCATTGATAGTGACCTTCTTGTGTAATAAATCCTGTTTTTCGTTTATCATCAATACGTAGAGGAATTGACCAAAACGCAGAATTTATATCTAGCGTGGTGAAGTATTTAGAGTTCCTCGTTTTTATTACTAGGTCATTTATCAATGGGAATGGTTGAGCCTGAGGAGCAATTATTTTGTTTAATTCGCGAAAATCTATACACAGTCTTGATCGTTTGTTCTCTTCTCTTTTAAATGCTAGAGTTACCGGTGCTGCGAATGGGCTGTAAGACTCTTCAATTAATTTATTTTTTAGTAAACTTGCCACTTGCATTTCTATTTCTCTTTTATCTTCTATACTACATCTATATGGCCTCTTGCAACAATATTTATCAACTAGTAAGTCTATTCGGGCTTCAAAGTCTGTGACAGATCCTACATCATATTTATTTTTTGCAAATACATTATTATACTTTTCTACAAGTTTTTCTATCTTGTATTTTTTTATACCAGCTAGGTAAGCTAAATTACTCTTGAACTCGTTTTCATTTACATGTTCATTAAAATTTACTTTAACCTCTTCTATTTCCTCATTCTCATCTAATTTATTATTTTTTTTCTGTATGTGTAGTTCTTGTATTTTTATAAGGTCTCCTTTTGTTTGAGATATTTGTAAATTTTCATCTAGGATTAATCTGAACTGTTTTATTATATCTAAACCAATGAGAAAATCTTCAAAATCATCTCTTTCTACAATGAACACATCAATGTATTCTTCTCTGTCAAAAATTTTTGCTTTAATGGTTACTAAACCTTTTGTTTGTGTCACACCATTGACTGTTTTTAAAAATATTTTATTTACATCTTCTGTTTCTTCTTTTATCTTAACTAATTTAGAGTTTATGAGAGATACTTGGGAACCCGGATCATATGTTCCGTTTACCTCCAACTTTCCTTCTAATAATATTTTAACTTTAATCAAAGGTGTGATTATTCGTTTTTTTTGATCTGTATTCAAATTCACCTCTATAACGGAATTGCTCCCAATTACTCTATCTTCATTTTCATATTTCTTTTTAAACCAGCATGAATTTTAAGGATGATATCTAATACCTTTGTTCAGTTTTTCACAATTCTTACATGGCCTTTTCTCTTCAAATTTTCTCTTAATTTCTTGCCTTTCTCCCTTATTTTTTATAAAACTGTTTTTATTCACTACATTTTCACATTTTCGTATTTCATGAAGTAATTCAGTTGTGTCTGAGCAATTATCTCTATCTATTTTATTTCTAATAAACTCAGGTAGTCCTGCCACTATAAGCATCACTAAAGTCTGTGTACCTATGTCAGGATCCATATCTAGCAATAGTTTTTCTTTTTTCATAGCATATTCCATCAGCGAGCCATCTATATACCTGTAGGATATGGCATACATTCCTGAGCTCCATCCTTTGTCTATAAATGTTTCCAAGAATTTTTTTCACCATTCATACCACCCGGCTTCGCTTGTTAAAGTTGTTAATGTTGCCGAGTGCCAGTCTAAACATGCTTTGTCCAGGAATAATCTTAATACCTCAATTTTGGTGTTATCCTCAGTGATTTCACACCTTATACATTCCTTCTCAAATGTCTCCAACCAATGTTTAGCATTTGAATGTTTACATGCAAATTTTTCAAGCATAAACCTCTCTGCTAAGTGTTTTAAATTTATTTTAGTTGATTCTTTCTGTGTGGATTCCATTATAGGTGAGTCCAGTATTTGTTCCAAATACACATCATTAAATAATACATTACCATCATCATCAAAATAAATTTCCTTCATTGCCTCTGTACATGTAATCCAAATTATCCTTTCTTGACCTCTTTGATTGAATGACTTTTTTATTCTTTTGAAATTATCTGTTTTTATCAATTCTGTATGGTTATTTACATGCTTCAAGTCTTCCGGTAATATATATTTCCCATTATTTTCTGTTGTAATAGAGGTTATGTTAATGACGCTTGACTTTTTATCACTTGATGATGCAACATATTTGAATGCAAATTGTAGTCTTTCTGCCATTTTAAACAAGAATTGTCGTTTTATCAGACTCTTATATTTTCAAAGGGTGATAATAAACAAAATCGGTTTCTGGAAACAAGAATTGATTTATTTATTTGTTACACAATGGACAATCACACAAATCAACAGTTAAAAACTTATCGAAGTGTCTAGTCGTCCGATAATCGGATGATTAGCATACAGTTAGTCGTCCGTAAATTTAAAAATAACACGCGTGTACGTCTACTTTTTTGTTAAAAATAATGTATGTAATGCATGTAGGTATTCATAAAAAAAATATCATTAAAAACAACTTTTTAAAAATAACATAACATAACTTCACGCCTTTGTTACCCGAAGGTGTAGGCAGAAACTACAAACTAAATAAATAAATACTAAACTAACCCGGACCTTCAGTATTAAATTATTCCAAAAAAAAAGTTAGGTTAGTTAGGTTTTTTTTTTTTAATTTTTGACAACATCTCAGCGATAAATAAAAACGATCATACAAAAACTAACAACAGTAACGACTGAAAGTACACCAAGAACGAAAAAATTGAAAATATTGCATTGACTTGTATAGGTTTCTTAATTCATCGAGATATTGTCCAACATTGTCGTTCAACCTGCGATTAAAAGAAAAGGGAGACCTAAAGGTACCAATAACACCGATTTCGGTGTTAGTATCGGTAGGAGAATAAATAATAATAATGAAAAAATAATAATTTGATTTTATGTCAATGAATAAATTTGTCGGACGATTAAATTATTTTATTCATACGATTATCGGACGACTAGACACTTCGTTTATTCATCCGCTTAGCGGACGACTAGCAACGGCCAAAACTTATATACTATACTAATCTTACCTGGAAACAAGAAACGACAATTAAAGTTTATTATTACACTATTATTAATTCCTTCCACAATCTATTTGAACACTTTTAAATAAATCTTAGTTGATATTTCACATCCACCATTATAATTACCATGTACCCGCCATGTCATCGTTTTGATCACATTTATAGCTCCCTCTGTTGGAAATAAGACTAAAGGTGCGCTGTTGGAAAGCGCGCCAAATTAAAAACAAATGAAAGTATACTTTCATTACATATATATATATATATATAATTTTTAAAGGTCATCACTCAACAGAAGAATTTTACTGTAAAGGGTAGGTATATTCGAAATGATGAAAAGCATTTTGTATTTAATATAAGATAAAAATCATAAATGTATTAAGAAAAATATAAATCTGAGAGTATTCACGAAAAAGTGATGATTAAGTATTGTGCCCTTTTTACTGAAATTCCTGTCCTCGAAATTAAGTGTATTAGTTTCTAATAAACGTATTGCTGACACTGCACTTTACAGATATGCAAATAAATCTACAGCATGCAGTTTAGTACTGAATCCCAAACTCAGGCTCACTATGAAACAATCTCATCGCTATTCCCGAATGACAGCACGACCAAAACTCGTTGTGTGCCATTCTGTGCTGCAAACGCTGATTGGTCTAATGAATCCGATCTGGTTCCGTCACAGCGTAGTACAAATTGTGTTTATTACTTAAATTGCCTAAATAAATATAATTTTTCTCAGCAATTTACACCCGACTAAAGTGAAATGAGATTTGTTTTTGTAACTTTAACTCGAAGTGTTAGACGGCGGCAATAATACCAAAAGAGCACAGCACGAGTAAAAATTTCATACCATGGAGTCCATGGAGCACCATGGAGTACCATCAAGACTAGCTAAATTCTGCATTTAGCCAGTCTTCAAAGTGGTAGAGATTCGCAGTTAGCTACATGAATGGGCTGGTTCGAGCGGTGAAATCAGTGACCTCTCGGAATATTAGCGTGAAGTGGCTCATACTGTTTCGTTCGGTGTGAAAGTATCCGAAGGCCCACTCTCTTTCTCCCCTTTCCTATCCTTATCCTTTAATGGCTCGAAATCGAACATACGTAAAAAATTTACGCTAAATCCCTTGAGGGGTAGGCAGATACAACAGAGCGCCATAACTCTTTTCATGCACGTTACTCGTTCTATTTGGTCATGGAAGGTGTGTTGTGGGCGTTCTCGACTTCTGCATCCATCCACTTTTGCATTGTGTATCTGCTTAAACAATCTTGCATCATCCATTTTTTCTACATAACAGTGAATGAATCGCTGCATGAATGGGCCGGGTCGACCGATGAAATACCATAACCTCTCAGAATATCGACGTAAAGTGGCCCATGCCGCGTTTCGTTCGGTGAGAGAGGTACCCGGAGGCCCACCCCCCTTGCCCATCATTTCCTATCCGACTTCCTTAAAGGTCGGAAACGCAACTGTAACACTATATATGTTGCAGATATCCATGGGTGGCGCTGGTTACTTACTTACCGTGACACGTCTTGAAAACATATCCGATCCATCGGAGCATGTCCTTTCTTATTTTACACCGATATTAACCGAGTCTTTTTTTATTACTTGCAGCTGAAAAACCGATCTCGGGGAAATGTTTATTATTATTATTAATACTTTATTGCACACAAAAAGAACAAAATTACAGAAAGTTACAGCTATAATGAAATTATGTACAAAGGCGAGCTTAACTCACTATTGAGTTTTCCACCAGCAAACCCTTTGAGCGATAGAGAAACAATTGAGTTTGCAGGTTAATAACATGTGTACAACAAACACATTAACATTAATAGCTAAATAGATCAACAATATAAATAAATACATACATTCTACACACATAATTCGGATATACATAATATACAAATACACATTAAGCTCATACTTAAATACATACGAACATACACATACATATAATAATGTATATATACATAATATAAATAGACATACATTTACCAATTAGTCTTTATGAAGAAAATATTCCTTTGTTCTCCTTTTAAAAACGTCAAGAGAAGAGGCATCTTTTACGGAGTGTGGTAGAGAGTTCCATAGGCGAACTGCGCGAGAAGTAAAAGAGGAATCATAGCAGCTGGAGGCAGCAGGCGCACGAAGAAGGAGAGAAGATGAAGTTCAACAGAGTTTGTTTCTAGGGATAAGGTATGCAAAACGCTCACGTAGGTAAGAAGGTGAGTTTGGATTGTGAAAGATAGAAAACAGAAGGTTAAGAATATGAGTTTCGCGACGTTGTCGAATTGGTAACCACATAACCAAAGATAAATCGGATACCTAAATTCTGAAGGCGTTCTGCTTATTTAGATTTTCGTCCTTAGCGTCAAGAAATGCGACATCAGCATAGTCTAGGATAGGGAGTAGAAGGGACTGGGCAAGAGTAAGTTTAGTCTGAAACGGTAAGAATTTTTGAAGACGTTTGAGAGACTGACGCCCGAATACTGAACCGCCGCTCAAATCTGACAATCATTAAAGTGCTACTTACGTCTAATGTGACAGCTACTTAAACGCATAAGTAGCGCTTATATATTTGAGTGGCGGTTCAGTATTCGGGCGTGAAAGGCGCCGAACATCCTCCTGCTTACTTCTGCAATGTGAACATCCCAGGATAGATTACAGTCCATATGAATGCCAAGGTTCTTTGCACTTTTGGATAGAGCGATAGGCACATCGACGTACAAAACAGGAGGAAGAGAATTGGTGTCCAATCTATTAAGCATGCGTCTTCCGCCGATAATGAGTTTCTGTGACTTAGTTGGATTAACAAGTAGTCCAAATGATTTTGTCCACCTACTGATGCTGCTGAGATCATCATTGATGGCATTGATACCCCGCACAGCATTTTCCACCTTAAAATGACGGTATAGCTGCAGGTCGTCAGCATAGAGATGAAAACGGGAATTAATTATCTTCGTGATAGCGTTTATGAAAACGGATAAGAGAAGCGGACATAGTACGCCACTTTGGGGTACGCCCGCGATCAGGTCACACCAATCTGAGGTAGCCTCGTCAAGGCGGACGGACTGCGAACGACCCTGAAGATATGATTTAAACCAACTGATGGCGGCAGGAGAGACATTAAGAGAGGACATAGTGCCTAGCAAGTCAAAATCAGCTGAGTTGAAAGCACTGCTAAAGTCAAGTAATACGAGAACAGTCAGTGACTTATTCTCTATAGTCAGTCTCATATCGTCTGTTATTTTTACGAAAGCAGTTACAGTGCTGTGGCCAGAGCGAAAACCGGATTGATACTGACTTAGCAGGCTATTAGAGGATAACTATTTTGTCAGTTGATTTAGAACACCGCTTTCAAGGACTTTGGACAGGATAGGAAGTATTGAAATAGGACGGAATTGAGAAAACTGGGATGGATTCGGCACTTTGGGAAGGGGTAAGACAAATGCTTTCTTCCAAGAAGAGGGAAAGGTGCCAGTGTGCAAGGAGTAATTTACTATATGCGTAATTATGGGAACTAGGTGATTTAGGAGGGGGAAAATCATTTGAAGGTGAATGCCGTCACAGCCTACAGCTTTGGTAGTTATGGAAATGATGGATTTCTTAATGTCAGCTTCATCAATTGGTTGAAAGGAAAAAGAGGTATTTATAGGCTGTGGAAGAGTAGCCACTCGTGTGTCACTCGTCAAATTTTTGACGTTTCGCGTAAACTAGTTAACTGTCACGTCCAAAGTGGACGCCGTGACAGACGGCATCGATTCCAAAAAACGCATATTTTTTTTGCAAAATTTGCATTTTTTACACAATTTTAATTCTATGTGCGAAAAATTTCAGTTAGATTTATGTTAAACACATATTGCCGTACTTATTTATTCAGATTTTTATGATATAAAAATAGTAGTTTAGTAGATAAATGAGAAAATATTACGACTTACCAGATTTCGTACTGCTTCAACTTTAAAATTTTCTTACAAATAAACTACAAAAACTGCTTACTAATGAATTATATTGATTTGTACATGATTATATCTACTTTCTCATAAAAAATAACTATCATATGTTACAATAAACTAGAATACACTGTACTGTTTTGAAATTGACCCCTAAATACGCGCCGAAACGGGCCTCTTTTCAAACGCCGATTACATTTTAATTTGTACCATAAAGTTGTTTATAGTATATGCTGGACGGGAGCTTATTATATTCTTAATCGATGTAACCGAACTCCACCGAACATAAAATCGATAACAACCCGAGCCAAGTGTTTATTTATCTCAAGTGTTTTCAAGTGCTTACGTGTCCATAATGGACATAGGGACATATAAGTACCTACCATGCGTGTGTCCATAATGGACGTGGTGACAGCGGAGGGGGTAGAGAGGTAATCAAGTGTAGAAGATTTTACTGAATCAGTTAAGGACACTGGAGTATTTGCAAAGTGAGCATTTAGACCATTCAAATCCAAATTTGTCAAGTTGACATCAGTAGACTTGCCACTACCCAGCGACTTAATGAACTGCCATACCTGTATTTTGTTAGGATACAGAACGGAAGAGTGAATGTGGCTCCACTTTGCATCTCTACACATGCGACTGCAGCGATTGCGTAGTTTATTGTAAAGTACCCAATTCTCATCACACGGATTTCGCCTATACCCGCGCTTTGCCTTGTCTCGTTTAGCCATCATCTGACTTATGGCACGAGAAAACCACGGTGCTGGTGGGTACTTCACTTTTACCCTCCGAACGGGCGCATGTGTATCGTATAGGTCCATGATTATATTGTTGAAGGTAGTCACCTTGCTGTCCAATTCACTGCAGTTATAAACAGGTCGACACCATCCGCGGACACACAAGCACTCCAAATTAATGTTTTTAAAACTACGAAGATTAATAAATATACTCTTGCGTTTTGGTGGACGAACTTTATAGGACAGGTAAATGAGGTCATGATATGAGAAAGATGCTGATAGTTGTCCATGTGTTGCCACTTTATAAGGGTCAGAGACAATGATGAGATCTAATAGAGAAAAGTTGCAATGAGGAGCCCTATGTGTGGCATCTAGAGGTAGAATTTCCATATGGACGGAAGAGGCAATGGATTTAAGCTTCTGGCTGCGCATGTCATTTTTTAAAAGGCAAGTGTCGAAGTCTCCAAGTATAATAATGTGATTGTATATAGAGGAGAAGTTTTCTAGTTTCGCTTCAAATGAATCAAAGTAGTCGATGTGACAGGAAGGAATAATAAACGCCCAGTAAGACCTTAGTTTGTTTAAATTTTACTTCAATAAAAAGATGTTCTGCAAATTTGCTATATACACTAGGTGACTGATCGACTATAATGTAGGGTAGATCACCTTTTAGATAAACGCCAACACCCCCATACCCCTTGCCAGTCCTGTCATTACGTACAAGCTTAAATCCGGGTAAAGAATATTGGACAAAAGGAAGTGCAAGTTTTAGAAAGGTTTCAGAGACAAGGACAGCATGGACAACATCCGCTTTATAGGAAGATAGAAGATCAGGGTAGTGAGCTGGGATGCTTTGAGCATTAATGTGTACAGTATTAAAGAAGCTTGGAAAAGGAGAAAAAATAGAAGCGAGTTGGTCGCTCAGGTGAGTGGAATCGTTCACGCCTAGTGCACTAGAAAAACTGTTATCAGAATCAAAGGAAGAAGAACAAGATTCAAAGTTATCTAAATCAGACAAGATTTACAATATAAAAGATAAATAAATAAATTATTAATGAATAGATTAACGTAAAAAATAATAAGTAAAATAAAATAATTTATACTAAAAAAAAGTATTTCAAATAAAAAAATACCATTAATCCTCCTTACACTCGTAAGTGGTGTGATGGTTGCACATCAAGATAAAAAAAATAAAAGAGTTAAAAGACTATGTATTAAGGTACAATATATATATATATATATATATCAGCAATAGACATCCCACAAACCGGTCAAATTGTGACATATGACATCAAATGTCTTTGTCAACCAGAATACATATGAATAAACACAAATTTTAAAAATAAATTATGATATTAAGTGGGTAAGTCCGTATTTAAATCTTAAAACTAAATCACCAAAATGAGCGAATTATTTAAATGGCTTACGCGACCTCTTGTCTGGTCTACAAGGTGAAATTGCGTCGGATGCCACCTTGGATGTACCTTCTGTTACTGTAACTGAGAATTTTGTGATGAGATCACGTAACTCTGCTGCAGCTTCAATCTTCCGACGGGAGTCACCAATAACTTGGACAACGATCTTACCTTCAGAAGTCCAACAGCGTCTTAACCCATAATATTTACGTGCCTCCAAAAATACTTCGTGCCAGGGCTTTGTTAAAAATTCTGACAGTGTTATGCCAGATCCCTTTAACTTCGTCTTATTACTCCAGATAGAATTACGTAATGTACGACTTGCAAATCTTATCAGAATAGGCTGTGGCTTGTTAGTGTTTGTTCCCAAAAAATAGCAAGTGCCTATGTCATTACTAGAAATAGGTACATTCATTCTTTCTGAAAACAACTTTACTATAGAGGGAATCAAATTAGAACGGCTCTTCTCGGGGAATCCATGCAGCAAAAGAATCTTGAACCGTGTTGCCATCTCATGCCGATACCCAATGCCAACAGGTCAACTTGAGACTTGAGTAAAGCCAAAGTCTTCCATATGAGTCCTTTGAAATCAGTGAAGTCCTTTGAGAGGCTTGCAATGGTTTTATGAGCTGTTGTATCATTGCTAGCCTTTACCATGTCCTCCTCATACTGTGCCATTCTTGCTGTAAATGTTGTGGTGAGAATGTCCATACTCTTAAATAGCTCTGTGTACAAATCCATACTGTGATTATGTCGAGTGCAGTCAGATGATAAATCCGATGAGAAATGAGGAAAGGTGATTAGGAAACTGAGTGCAATAGAGGTAATTAGAAACTTTCAGACATAAATAATTATTAAAAAGGTTTTTGTAATATTTAAATTAAATAAAAATACAGGACAGCTGTTTTTACAATGTTCCTATTACTAACTACCCGCAGAAACTACTCTATATCAAAGTCAAGCTTTATTTCCATCGGTCTTCACAGACACTTAAAAATTGTCAACTAGTAGATTTAAACTTAATAATTATAGTAAAGAAATATCGATAGTGCTACCGAACCTCAAAGACATCAGTTTATTAATACGTCGGTAGCTGTCAATAAGTTTTTATTTGTAAATTCCTTTAAATATCTTGTTTATTTAGTATAGCCAAGCAGTTCGCTGCATGAATGGGCCGGCTCAACCGGTGAAATACCACGACCTCTCAGAAAATCGGCGTAAAGTGGCTCATACCGCGCTTCGTTCGGTGAGAGAGGTACCCGGAGGCCCACCCCCCTTCCCCATCCTTCCCTATTCCCTATCCCATAAAGGTCGGTAACGCTACAGTAACACTATATGTGTTGTGGGTGTCCATGGACGGCGTTGGTTGCTTACCATCAGGTGACCGGCCTGCCCGTTTGCCCTCCTATCACATAAAAAAATCTATCTTTGTTTTTAATAGATACGAGATAGAGAGATCCCTTTGCCTGCAGAGTTTCTTTTGTTTATAGTAAACGACCCGCCACTCAGTAAGTAGTTTATGGCCGCTCACTACAGTCACGCCCTAACCGAAGTCAGAGTATGGGAGCACCTGCGGTAGGTTCTGTCTGGGTTGCGATTAGTGCATATATCCAGGCCGAGAGATACCGGAGATGTGGTCCCCTTCAGCAAACCAACCCTCGGTTTCCACTTGAGGCGCACTCACTGCACCCGTGACTGGAGACCTCGGGCCCCTGCCCGACCGGTCTCACAGCCTCTTCCTGTGCACAGCCACCGTTTACCGCACTCCCTACAGCTCAACCACAGCAACCACAGCCCCCGCGAGTCCGAACTCGAATGCAGAGACACGGCGAGCGTTAACGCGTGATCGCCAGCACCCGTATTGGGGCTTTTCTCTGCTCCCGCGGTACCCTAATCTGATCCCTTCTGAAACCTCGTATCTGTTTAGATAGAATAGAGATCCCTTTCCTACAGGGTTTGATTTATTTATAGTGGACGACCCACCGACCTGTAAGGTATATGGCCGCTCACTATGGCCAGACCTTAATTGAAATCAGAGTGTGGGACTAAAGTGTGTGGTAGGTCTTGCCGCCACCTGAAGTGTACAGCTTTTGATGGTACTCATATGGAGAGTGAATTCCTACACTCCCCAGTATCGCATTTGGTTCTGTCGCAGTATAACGCTTGCTGACCAGACGCTACGCCCGAGAGCTAGCTGACACTTCAATCCATGCTTGGAACGTCAAAGAAGCCGGCTACCAGTATCCAGTTGGTTCCGGAGCTGTAATGCATGTAGCCACTCATCGGCTGAATCGACTGGCGCAACCACTTGCGAAAGCCGCAATACTTGCTATTCAGGTAAGTCCCGAAGAAGTGATCCCTTTCAGCTTTCAAACCGTCGGTTCCATCTTGAGGAGCGCTCACTGCACCTGCGACTGAAACCCCTACCCAACCGGTCTCACAGCCTCTTCCTTTTTTTTTTGTTTTAATATCTTGGACACAAATCACACAGCGCCCTCCAGTACCAAACTAGCAACTAAATGCTTGTGCTATGGATACTAGATAACGGATACGAATACATATATACTTTTCTTTTTTTGTAAATACATGCTTATAATACATAGAAAAACACCCAGACGCCGCACAAATATTCATGTTTGTCACAAATATTTATGCTCGGGTGGGAATCGAACTCCCGACCTCAGTGCTGTAGCCGGT
Organism: Euproctis similis; assembly: GCA_905147225.2. Classification (NCBI taxonomy): domain Eukaryota; kingdom Metazoa; phylum Arthropoda; class Insecta; order Lepidoptera; family Erebidae; genus Euproctis; species Euproctis similis. The sequence continues at coordinate 24,888,342 of LR990106.1, forward strand.
AGTTTTACCAATGCGCCACGAGGCCTGTCTTGCTGAGAGCAAAATAGGATGCACGGCCACCATTTACCGTGCAGACACACATGTTCAATTCCTACAGTTCTGTAGCTAGAATAGTTGAAATTTGTAAAACATAGCATAACCTCACGCCTTTTTTCCCCGTACTGTGTAAGCAGCGGCTGTTAAGGCTTGACTCGCCGTTATGTCTACGTCCAAAATAGAATAGGTGGCGAACCTATTGTTGTACACCGGGCACAAAGTTGTCAGTCATCGATATTTTCACACATAGTGTGAGCCCAGATTTGAACCCACGATTTCTTGATTCAGAAGCAGGGTTCTTGACCAATGGATCAACCAGACTCTTTTATTATTTATTATTATTAAATCTTAGTTTACACTTGAAACGTCAGTTTTAATACAGGTAATAAGGATAAAATTATTAAATTATTTCAAGTCCTTTTCATTTCATTATTAGTTATCTGCATTCTTTCACATTCGCAAAGTTATTGGGTACTTCGACCCGAGAAGAGAGAACAATGTGGGTCAATCCAATTGTTAACTTTTGAAATGCCTACTTCTAGTTAAAAAGTTTACAGTTGAGCCAACCTCCAGCCTCTTAGGGAAGGTGCAGTCCAACTATTTTATTGGAGTTATCTATCAATTTTATTACATCGGTCTCTATAATAGAAAGAGACGCTGTAATGCTACAGCATATATATCTCTGTCTGGTTTCTAACTAGTGATAGTTTAACTTATGAGCAAAACTTAAATAATTGAAAGTGATTAAGCAGGTTAGGCAACTTAAGCACCTTAATAAGACAATTATTTGGATTTGGATGAATCCAGTGAATTTGCGTAATCAAATGCCTGTCCATATTATAACCAAAAGGACATAGCTACCATCATAAATATTATCATTTAAGTATAGTTGAAATCTGTTAATGTATTTAAATAGTATATGTATATAAATAGTATTATATCGACTTCAAAATGAATTCAAAAACGTTATTGGTAATTTTAAATTCTGCTGGTACTCCTCTAACCTTCTCTCGTCCTACCACCTGTATGCAGATGATTTACAAATTTATTTCCAAGCTCCTCTAGGCCAGCTGTCAGAGGCTATAAACCACGTTAACACTGATTTACATAAAATAGCTGAATGGAGTGCTGATTATGGTCTATCTCTAAATCCCATAAAAACTCAGCTAATCATAATAGGTAGCTCTAATTTTTTTTCCAGAATTGATTGGTCCAATTTGCCACAAATGGTCTTAGATGGTACAACAATACCATATAGCAAAAAAGTTAAAAATCTAGGCATTATTATTGATGAGACACTGTCATGGAATCCTCAGTTACAGGAGGTGAGTAGGAAAATATTTGCATCAATGGGATCCTTGACAAGACTACTAGAAATCTCCTTCCAACTGCTACTAAAATTACGCTTGCTCAATCTCTCCTTCTACCTATACTTGACTACGCTGATGCCAGCTATACAAATCTTACGGAGGACCAACTTAGCAAACTTGAGCGACTTCAGAATTTCTGTATTAGATAAATTTTTGGTATACGCAAATATGATCATGTTTCCATATTTCGAACTAAACTCAAGTGGTTACCTATCCGCTTTCGCCGGAATGCTCACATTCTTTCTCTACTCTACAGTATCCTTTTCAATACCCAAACTCCTTTGTATCTTAAAAAACGCTTCCAATTTTCTGACACGCATTCAGGGTTTTTGAGAACATCCAGGAAGTTACAACTGTAGATGCCTGAACATTCCACGGACTATCTTGGCAGATCATTTACAGTACAAGCAATTCGTCTGTGGAATGCTTTGCCGTTAACTATAAGAAGTGCCAAGTCCTTAGACAAATTTAAGTCTTTGGTGAGGGAGTATTATCTGTCACAGTAATAATAATCACATGTTTATATGGTCTTATTTTATTATTCAAGTAACATCCAGACTTAGCATTTCCTGTATACAGAATCTGTTGTTTCCTCTGTTCTTATATGTTATAGTTTATGTAATCTAAGTATGTATATAATAAGTAAGTATATATTTATTTATCTATTTATGTAGTTTATACTAACCTGGTTGCTATTATGCTATAATTATTAAATTATAGTATGATAATAATTAGGTACATATCATTAGAACTGTATGTGTACACACTACCCCTGATACTATCCCTTTCCAGGTCTCCATTTAGGTTGCCTGGAAGAGATCGCTTGTAGCGATAAGGCCGCCAATTGTACATGTAATCATTTGTGAATAGTATATTGTAATGTTTCATGTGTACAATAAAGCTTATTTGTATTTGTATTGTATTGTATTGTACTGCTCTCCAGTGAAACCAGTTACGCGTTAGGTACATAATATTTTTTTTTAACTTCACGCCAAGCCCCTTTTTTATGGGATGGGAGGGCAAACGAGCAGGCGTGTCACCTGATGGTAAGCAACTAACGCCGCTCATGGACACCAGCAACACATATAGTGTTACTGTTGCGTTGCCAACCTTTAAGGGATAGGGGATAGAAAAGGATGGGGAAGGGGGGGTGGGCCTATGGGTACCTCTCTCACCAAACGAAACGCGGCATGAGTCACTTTACGTCGGTCTTCTGAGAGGTAGTGGTATTTCACCGGTCGATCCGGCCCATTCATGCAGCGAACTGCTCGGCTCTACCACGGATAAATAAAATACCCTGAAGAGGTATGCAGAATTGTTATAAGCAATTGTTTATAATTGCCTTTTTTTGTTACGCGTGGAAATTTTTTATGCACACCGTAGTGGTCCTGTGGGACTCCTTACTGCACTTTTCTGCAATCCTTTCCTAGGGCTACCCAGTAAAACCCAACGGCGGCCTTCCTCCGGCGTGCGGCCCAGGATGCGCGGCTGCCTTTTGGACCACCGTGCCGTCGCCCTCTCTCGGGGGCTCATCCTTGCAGAGCCTCAGAGAGATTGATCATAATTTTCTACCGAATAGGTTTCTCCTCTCATTTAAAAAATCTGGGATCTCTAAAATTAATAACAATATTGTCGAATATAATTTGGTGAACATAATAATTTACAAAAAAAATATAGTTACGTAATAATATCGGGTCTACTTCAAATCGAGAATAATCTAAAAAAATATCTAAAAATATATATCAAATATATTTTTAGATATTTTTAAACCTACCAAAACCTGATACCACAAACAAGCACAAAATAAATGTCACTAGAAGAAAAAGTCTACTTTGTTTTTTTTTCAAGGCCAGTGACTAATAATGCTAATTATGATCGGCGAATTTCCTAATGTATAGTTGTAACAACAAGTTTATTCTATAAATTATGCATAGATTTTTTTATAACATCGCCTGTATTTGGCTGCCTGACTTTGCCTTAACATAAAATAACTTCACGCCTTTTTCTACCAGAAGGTGTAGGCAGCGGCTATTAAGCCTCGTCTCGTCGTTATGTTAACGTCCCAAATGAAATAGGTGGGCAACCTATTGCCATACCGGGCACAGAGTTTTCAGTCATCGATATTTTTCACATATAACTTCCGAAAAGAACTTAGACAAGTCATTGGTGTGAGCCAGTGTGAGGATTCGAACCCGCGACCTATAGATTAAGAAGCGGATGCTCGACCACTGGACCACTGAGACTTGCTTGCTTATATATAGTTGGCACTTTTATTCGGAATTTGAACGAACTAATTCGGCCGAGTACGAATATCTAAAAATCAATCGAGTGCGACGAGTATCAACCGAGTACTAAACCCATCACTAATTATAACGATTGTTTTAATAAGAGTATCTTTAACATAGATTTATCATAGACTGTAGTAGATTGCGCATGTCAGTAAAAATGTACTACAAATCATCACTGACAGCGCATCCCCGAGCAAGCGATTCTTTATTCTTAATTGTACACGAATTAATAAAGCTTGTTACATTTTTTTTCGTACAAAGGCGAGCTTAACCCAAAAATGAGTCATCTACCTCAAACCCCCTAAGTGGCAGAGGAAAAGTAAAACTATTAAAGGAAGAGCCGAAGTGTACATCAAAAAATATATAAACTTATACTACATGTGTAACGCTTATAGTAGTGCTCAAATATACATAAATATAGATTATACATAAACTTATATAAATACATAGAGGTACATAAACATACATAAATACATAGAGATACATACATATATATATATACATATATATACATACATACTTATACTAAGTAAAATAAAGGTAGTGTTCCTTAGCCCTGCTCCTGAAGAGGTCTAGTGAGGAGCTATCCCGGATCGAATGAGGAAGGGAATTCCACAGTCGAGTAGCTCGAACAGTAAAAGACTCGTCATAGCAGCTGGATGTGTGACTTTGAGTACGAAGTAAGAGAGAGCAAGTGAGGCGAGAATGTTTTTCTCTAGGTTTAAGATATTCGAAGCGCTGTTTTAAGTTAGAAGGCGAATTAGGGTTATGAAGTATGGTGTGGAGAAGAGTAAGCACATGAAGATCGCGACGTTGCCTAGTGGGCAAGCACTTCAATTGGGACCGAAATGTTGAAATATGGTCATATTTTCGGAGTCTATAAATAAAACGTCTCCCTAAATTCTGCAAACGCTCTAGTATATTTAACTGTTCCTCCTTCAATTCGAAGCGATTCTCAGCGATTCTCAGTTTATAATTCAACACAATTTCAAAAATTCAATTTCAATTTTTTTTTGTTTGTTTCAATTATGGCTTACAAAAATGAAAAATAATTATGTAAAAGTTGATACTTGGAAGTACTTTTTACGCACATTGCTAAATCCCTCACACGTAAACCTCACACCATTTTAAGTCTCGTTGTGTCACCCAAACAACGAGAGAAAAATGGGTGGTATATGTGTGTGTTATTGCCGATTCTTATATCTATGATCTTTATTCTTTAATAAAAAATATTTATGATTAAAGATACTTAAAGCTATTAAAGTGAAAAACAATAGGAGAGACGCAAACTTAATATACTAAAAATGGAAAAAATATAACTATCAACACCAATGACTTTTCGAAATTGTTTTCGGAAGTTATGTGTGATAAATATCGATCACTGAAAACTTTGTGCCCGGTATGGCAATAGGTTCGCCACCTAATCCATTTGGGACGTAAACATAACGGCGAGACGAGGCTTAACAGCGGCTGCCTACACCTTCGGGTAACAAAAGGCGTGAAGTTATGTTTGTTTATAACGATCAATATTTTTATTGTAAAACGTCATTTATGCATTTGAATAAAAAAATACAATGAATATAGATATATACTTAGTCATGCCATAAATATTGTAACAAAGAAAAACATTTTTTTTAATTGCAAATAACAATTCTTACTTTTACGATATAAAATATAAAAAGCTTATTCGTAGTGGTCTCCATTGGCTGCAATACAGGCCTTTAAACGTTGACGCCAGTTATCAATAGAAACACGCACTCTTTCTATGGGAAAATTCTTCACTGCCAATCGTATGGATTGTTTTAGGGACTCTAAATTATTATGACGTTTAGAGCAAGCCGTACTCTCTAAAACTGACCATAAATCATAATCCAGTGGATTAAGATCGGGACCAGACGACGGCCAGTCTTCAGCTCTAATGAAGTCCGAAACGTTCGCTTCCAACCAAGATTGCGTGGACCGAGCTTTATGACCCGGTGCCGAGTCTTGCTGGAAGGACCATACTTCGTTATTGAACATGGTGTTGTTAAGGGGCTTGACTACCTTTTCAGGAATGGTATCTTGATATACTTGTGCCGATGTTTTGATACCTTTTTCACAAAAATATGGCTCAGTCACTCCTTCGTACCTAACACCCCACCAAACCATCACTGAAGTCGGATAATGCCCACGTTGCACTCTGTCAACTAATTGGGAAGCTTCCTTAAAGCTTTGAGCATAAATACGGTCATTTTGTTTGTTAAAATATTGCTCAATTGTAAAAACTTTTTCATCCGTAAACAATATTTTTCTGTGACCTCCCTTTGCGTACCGCTTCAGTAGTTGTTTAGATTTTAACACCCTATTCTTTTTTAAATTATCAGTTAATAAATGACCAGTGCGCCTCTTATAGGCTGCAAGTCCTAAGTCATCTTTTAAAATACGCGACATTGTTCTCGGTGCTATCTTCATCTCCCGAGATAAAATCTTTTGCTTGCGGACAGGATTTCTTCGAATTCTTTCCCTTACTGCTTTCACCACCTTTTTCGTACGAACACTACGAGGTCTTTTTCTGTCACAAACAGAGGAGGTCTCATTGTACCTATTAATAGCCCGGTACACAAACATTTGACTAATACCAAGTGTATGGAGAGTTTTAAAAATTGCATTTGGCTCCATACCTACTTTGTGTAATGCAATCACAGCGATTCGGTTCTCTTTATCACCCCACTTCATTTAAATATCGCAAAATATTGTACAATGTATTGGCGCCAAAACGAGAAAACACAATGAACAATCGTATAAAAATGACAGATTCCAAATTCAAATGTAATTTTTTTTTATTTTTAGTTGTAACAGTATTTATGGCCAGACTAAATATATATATATATATATATATATCCATTCTATGTAAAGGTTGATCCAGTAAGACGTTAAAAGAAATGTTGATCTATAATAAATGTTATTTGCATTATTTTCATGTTTTTGACATAGAGATATATAACTAAAGTACGATCACCCCGCTTCTGATTCCGGAAGTCGCGGGTTCAATTCCTGACACTGGCTCACACACCAATGACTTTTCGAAATTGTTTTCGGAAGTTATGTGTGATAAATATCGATGACTGACAAACTTTGTGCCCGGTATGGCAATAGGTTCTCCACCTATTCCATTTGGGACGTAAACATAACGACGAGACGAGGCTTAACAGCCACTGCCTACACCTTCGGGTAACAAGAGCTTGAAGTAAAGGAATAAAATTAGTCAAAAAATATTATTGATTTGGAAAAAAGTTCGCCGGGTCAGCTAGTAAATATAACTCTTAAACACTCTTCCGGCGCGGCCCTGCATGGATTTGATTCCGGGCTCACACCAATAATTTTTCGGAATCTTTTCGGAAGTTATGTGTGATAAATATAATTTTAATATATTTATAATAATCTTGTCCGCGGTGTATGGAAATAGGCAACCTATTCCATTTCGGACGTGCAAAGTGATTCTTTGGTCATTAGCCCCGATGATTTTTTTGAAGTAATTATATAATTCTAGTCTTTTTTAACCGACTCCAAAAAAGGAGGAGGTTCTCAATTCGTCGGGATCTTTTTTTATGTATGTTCAGCGATTACTCAAAGACGTCTGGACCGATTTGCAAAATTCTTTTTTTATTCGAAAGGGTATGCTTCCCAGATGGTCCCATTGTCACCAAGTCAATTTCTGATAATGAGATCCAGGAGAAATCGAAGGCGACCACCAAAAAATTTAGACTTGTGTAGTGTGTTTGTTACGTCATGTGTTGGGTATTTACTTTAAGGTATCAAAATCGGATGCTGCTGAGCTGATGATGATGCTCACAGAACTCCTTAACGGCTAGGAGCTTAGAAACAGAATTGCTATTGGTCTATAAAAACTACTTAAGGTATGTAGGGTTAACTTGTTGCTTGGGACGTATGCTTGAATCAACACCTGATGCTGCTGTGCTGATGATAGGAGTATAGGAGGAGATGATAGGTGACGAGTTGGTTACGATTACGAGTTGGGAGACAGTAATACAATTAGTCGATGAAAACTACTTAGCAGTTTAGCAGTAAATAAACACGAACATCTATTTAAGTTCACAACTCATAAACACAACTAATAATTTAGAAATAAAATTACTTAAAAAAAAGTCAAACCGACTTCAAGAACACAAACGACAAAAAGTACCTACTTACGTAACTAAAAAGCGTTAAATAACGCAAATAATTTATCTACTTAATACAATATACAAAACGTAATTAACTAAGTCAACTACTTTAACTGTCTGCCAGCAGTGGTAGAGCCAAGCATGAATGGGTCGGCTCGACCGATGAAATACCATGACCTCTCTAAAGACTAACGTAAAGTGCTCATGCCGCGTTTCGTTCGGTAAGAGAGGTACCCGGAGGCCCACCCCTTCCCCATCTTTTCCTATCCCCTATCCCTTAAAGGTTGGCAACGCAACAGTAATACTATATGTGTGTTGCTGGTGTCCATGGGCGGCGTTGGTTGCTTACCATCAGGTGACACGCCTGCTCGTTTGTCCTCCTATCCCATAAAAAAGTCATCTTTAACTATAAAAATATTTACAATCATCATCTGTTATTATTGAAGTCGGAGTTGGTTAAAAGTTACCCCGTATTCTACTTCGTCGTGTGACTTTGACGGCCGCGCATATCATACAACACAACAGACTACGTTACCTAGGCTGGCACCGACTCCAATAATAACTGACAATTGTAAATATATTTAACAGTCTCGGTGGTCCAGTGGTAGAGCACACGGCTTCTGAGTTCTGATCCAGTCTAAGTCATCTTTAACTATAAATATATTTACATAACAAACATAACATAACTTCACGCCTTTTGTTACCCGAAGGTGTAGGCAGCGGCTGTTAAGCCTCGTCTCGCCGTTATGTTTACCGTCTTACGTCCCAAATGGAATAGGTTGCGAACCTATTGCTATACCGAGCACAAAGTTTTCAGTCATCGATATTTGTCACACTTAACTTCCGAAAATAACTTCGAAAAGTCATTGGTGTGAACCAGTGACAGGATTCGAACCCGGACCTCTGGGTCAGAAGCCGTGAGCTCGACTACTGCGCCACCGAGACTTTAGCATTTATATTTATAACTTCTATAGCCATTCATCAAATTATAGATTTCGTAAATAGAAAATCATGCTGTGTGGCGCCGGCTTAGAATACCGCCACCCCATCTCTTCTCGTGGGTGTCGTAAAAGGCGACAAAGGGAAAAGGCTGGAAGAATGGGCAGCAGCATTCTCTCTCAACAAGGTCGCTTTGCAACATACTTGCCATCAAAATGTACAAAAACAACATTTTTTTCTTGATCCGTAACGGTCGCAAAAATTATACCGACGAGTCAAATGTGCATCCGTTTTATATTCATATTCCTGCCAAATCTTATTAACTCGACGAGCCTCGTGGCGCCTTGGTAAAACTACCGGCTGCAGCTACGAGGTCGGGGGTTCGATTCCCACACGAGCACAAATATTTATGACAAACATGAATATTTGTGTGGCGTCTGGGTGTTTTTCTATGTATTTTAAGTATGTATTTACAAAAGAAAAGTATATATGTATTAATATCCGTTATCTAGTATCCATAACACAAGCATTTAGTTGCTTAGCTTGGAACTAGAGGGCGCTGTGTGATTTATGTCCAAGATATTATTATTATTATTATAACTAACGTTGATCCGAGGCCATTTGACCTTGAACCCATCGAGACGCCCGCGCCGTCGATCCGCTATATTTCTTTATTTAAACGAAATTAGCAGTAGTGTTTATTACAAAATATTACATAAAATTAATTTTCTAGTCAGAAAAGTAGGTGCCTACTTGATCCCTTTTATTATGTACTCTGTTACCACTTACCTACCTATGCCTAGTATGTTAATATAATAAATGTTATTTGCATTATTTTCAAATTTTTGCCATAGAGATATATTACTAAAGTACGAGCACCCCGCTTCTGATTCCGGAAGTCGCGGGTTCGAATCCTGACACTGGCTCACACCAATGACTTTTCGAAATTGTTTTCGGAAGTTATGTGTGATAAATTTCGATGACTGAAAACTTTGTGCCCGGTATGGCAATAGGTTCGCCACCTATTCCATTTGGGACTTAAACATAACGGCGAGACGAGGCTTAACAGCCGCTGCCAACACCTTGGGGTAACAAAAGGCGTGAAGTTATGTTATGTTTGTTATGTATAAAACACATAACATAACACACTCTTTAACTATAAATATATTTATAGTTAAAGATGACTTAGATATAATATTACGTTTTCTATATTGTATTATGTAGATAAATTGTTTGCGTTATTTATCGCTTTTTATTTACGTTAGTAGGTTTTTTTTTGTCGTATGTGTGCTTAAGTTAGCTGACTTTTTTTTATAAGTAAATGTATCTAAATAACGATGCTTTAATTGAACTTGCTTGAATTTATCTAATAAAATAATTAGACAGCTGTACGCATTAACATCACAATAGTATCACGAATTTCGCTAACTGTGCCAGTAGCCGTAGCAAGCGCGGAAAGGTAATTTTCTAAATTAAAATTAATAAAAAATTACTTGCGCTAAACCATGAGCCAGGAATAATAAATAAAAGTGTCAATAATATGCATAGAGCCTCCTCTATAGATAATATTAATAAATTTATATTTAGCATTAAACTTAACTTAATATAACATAACTTCACGCCTTTGTTACCCGAGGGTGTAGGCAGCGGATGTTATCCCTCATCTCACCGTTATGTTTACGTCCCAAATAGAGTAGGTGGCGAATTTATTGCCATACCAGTCATCGATATTTCACTGTCACTAGTTGATAGTAATTTGTCATTTTACGAATAGGTACCTACGTCTATTGTTAACATGAATTAATGTTAACTACACTGAACTAACTAAATTCCGTTAAAGCGGATTATGTAGGCACAAAATTAAATCTTCAAGTTTTCAAAATGTCCATAGCTAGGTCTATAGGATAGCTCCTATAATTGTCTAAGTATTAGTGGGGCATATGCGAGGGTCGCCGTATCTCTCACGATAAGTACGCAGGGTTAACGCAGCATTTTGCCCACACTCACCATACATAAGTACCATGTCCGTATATTCACTAGCGGTATAAAAATGTCGTGGCATTTTATGAAAGTTGCACAAAAGTTTCTTACTATAAATAACACTATAACACACAAAAAACACAAATAACTAAGTGTTAATAAAAAAAAAACAATAAAATAACTTAGACTAATAAATAATACAAATTCGAAAAGAGTAATTTGCAGGCGAATGCAAATTTCAGCGATACGTCACACACAAAGCGGAACAGGCGGTCAACTAAAAGCAAAATTATTGGAAATAAATAATCTGTCGAAAATCATAGGTAGATAGGGTAAACGACCATATTTATGTCAATGAGCTTTAGAAAAATTATAATTACATTAGAATAAGAATATTTGTGTTATTACGTTTTTAAAAGTTGTATCATAAAAGAAATGATAATAAAGGGTTTTTTCACGATTTATCTTATTCTACTATGTAATAAACTAAGGTACCTACCTACTGTCTAATTAGATTTGATTTGTCCAGGGGATATTTCCTTAAATAACATTGTCATAAATACAATTCTTTAAACTGTTCTCCTTTGTTCAGAAATATCATAACAACAAATAAATGTATGCTTTTAAAGTTTTGTACTTTAGTTAGATATTTAGTCAATTCTTTAAAATGATTACAGTTATAATATTTCTGAAAATAAAATGTCGTAACTAAAGCTATAAATTCCATTAATTATAAATTGAATGAAAATCCCAACACATAAAACTACTTCAGTATTTTTTATTAATTTCTAAGGTGAGACGGACGTTAATTGTTTCGTGCCTCTAATTTCAAAACCCGCCCCGTACTTCAAGCGGGGGGGCCACGGACTTCAACCCGCGCCCGCCTTATGCGCACACGTCGGTTTCTTTGTGGCAACGTTTATTTTTCGTTTATGACAAAGTCGAAGCGGCCTTGACAGGACGAACAGCTGAGAAGAGTTTATTCCAGTTCATACATTTATAGGGAGTGTTCAATTACATGAAAATGAAAACTGTCGTTATTGACCTAATTACTGTACCGATCGTCTTAATATTTTGTACAACGTTTACTGAAATTATGATCTACATCTGGTATCAATTACTACATATGACTGGATTCCAGCCTGTATAGGCATCCATCAAATGAAAGATTTCGTACAGAAAATCTAGAATAGTGGAAATAGGTAATATAGTTTAATAAAACTTATTATGAATTTTTATATTTATTATAATCATGAGTAGACCCAATAACACTGCAGCCCGTATGAAGGGCAATCCTAGCCTGGAAAGTATTGCAGATTTTTTTTCAGAATTCATAAGTATGTCTTAACTCCTAACCGTTTAAGAGTTCTGTAGCTTCATCATCAGCACAGTAGTATCAGATGTTGATTCAATCATACCTCCCAAGCAACACATTAGTCCTGTATACTACTAAACAGTTTCCTACAATCGACTGCCGTACTGTCACCCAACTCCTAACCGTTTAGGACTTCTATGGCTTCTTAATCAGCACAGCAGCATCAGCTGTAGATTCTAGCATACCTAATAAGCAGCAAGCTAGCCCTACATAGTATCAAGTAGATAATATTTACCAATTGTAGTACTTTCTTCGAACTCCTTACCATTTAAGAGTTATGTGTCTTCTTCATCAGCACAGCAGAATCAGATGTTGACAGCTTAAAGCATATCCTTAAGACCTATTACGTAACAAAAACACCATACTCGTACACGATTTTCAGTAGTTGCATCGATTTCTCGTGGTTTCCATCATCAGATCCTGACCTGGTGAAAATGGGACCATCTTGGAGGTGAACACTATCCAAAAAAAAAAATAGAAATCTGTTCATAATTGACGAAAATATCGGTGAACAGACATAGAAAAAATACTAAACATAAAGACGGAATGAGAACCTCCTCCTGTTTTCGAAGTCGGTTAATAAGTTAAAACATTAAGATTCGTAAAAAAAATATGCGCTTTATAGATTTCGCACACATGCGCATAGCGCATGTGTGCAAAATCCGTATACATGTCCAGCAGGACAGTAGGAGGACTTGTTGCCTTCTGATTGGCCCATTTGAATCGGATCAACAACTATCGAAGTGGATTCGTATATCGGATCAACATTTCGGTTGGGTTTCCTAAGCTTCAACGGAGTAAATTGTTGATCCGTCCGGAACCACATTTGTATGAAAAATATTATATTGGATCAACAAAAACCATCCGGATCAACATAGGTTTTCGGATCAACAAAGTGCTCGCCATACAGCACGCATGATCAACAAATGACGGATTGAGATAACTATATATATATATATATATATATAAATATCCGTTCTATATATATATGGTATATATTGTCAACAAATTATATTTTTTATTATTTCGGTAATTTCTTTTTACTGATTTTTACATATAATTGATAAGAAAGAGTAAGTTTAACCTTTTTTGGAATATATGAAAAATGTTGTTAATTATTATAAATCAGAACAGATTGAATCCAGAACAGATGCAAGGATAATGGTTGATGATGTAGTGCTGGAACAGGTGAACGAAATTGTATATCTTGGATGCGCTTTTAGCAGAGATGGAAGGTACACCGCGGATGTAGAAAGACGAGTGGCGATAGGAAATAGCGTAAACGGAGTGTTGGGCAGATTCCTGGGCGCAAAAAATATTAGCAGAAAGGCCCAGTTAGCAATCCACAATGCAGTCCTGATCCCAACACTAACTTATGGAAGCGAGAGCTGGGTATGGCAGAGTGTGCATGAAAGTAGAATAAACGCGGTGGAAATGAGGGCTCTACGCAAAATCTGCGGAGTGACTCTCGCTGACCGCGTAGAAAACAAGGTTGTAAGGAAGGAAGTTGGTTTGAAAGAGAGTGTCGGTGTAAAAGTAAGAAAGGGCATGCTCCGATGGTTCGGACATGTAGAAAGAATGGTTGACGCAAGACTGACTAAGCAGATATACAATGCAAAAGCGGACGGATGTAGGAGTCGAGGACGGCCAAGACACACATTCCAAGACCAAATAGAACGTGTTCTGGAGGAAGGTGATGTTAAGAGCCTCAAAAACCGACGCGCGTGCATGAAAAGAGTTATGAAAGTCAACGAAGCGAGTGAGGTGTGTAAGAATCGTGCCCTATGGCGCTCTGTTCTCTCTGCCTACCCCGCAAGGGATTTGGCGTGAAGTTATGTATGTATGTATGTATGTATTATTTATTATTAATTAATTGTTAATGTTGAATCCGGAACCGGTGAAATACTATGACTTCTCAGAACATCGGCTTAAAGTGGCTGGTGAGAGAGGTATCCAGAGGCCCAACTCCATACCCTCTCCCTCGCCATCACACTTCCAACCCAGTATTCATTATTCATTTGTATTGCAGGCGTCAATGTGGGGCGTTAGTCGCTCACGTATTTATAGTACACTCAGTATTGGTTTATTTGTTATAAATAAAGTTTTAGATGATATGGCCTACTCAAATGTTCAAGGTGAACAAGTATTTTAAACATATTATTGTCACGTGGAAACTTAGGATTTGATTTATAATATGACATAATAATAGCTAATATATATATAGCTGATGGTACAAGTTTCTTGAATAAATCACGATAAATAGTTATGATAAACTAGTTGGTTAGCCGCTCCGACCCCCCCAAATTTTTTTTGCCGCAGCCTAAATGTGGACTGACCAGTTCGTTATCCTAACTCAGTTTATTGCATTGATATATACAACCAAATAAATATTATGAATTTGCAGGCTTGTCTGCCATATTTTTTTATATCTATGACAGGAAATGTAAAGTGCTATAGCTGCATGTCATATGTTACGGCAATAGGCTTGTAAGCGCTAAAGTAATCTACATATATTAGGTCGGGGAAAAAGTCTTTTCGCATAACGTAGGTATAAACTTATTATAAAATTTCTTTGACTGTACTATTTGTGTCTGGCTGGTTTTGGTAACATTAAAAAGGTTACATTATAAAGAAAAGAAAAAAATAAAAAAAAGTTGTTTCCCGCTATTTTTCATTTGTTTTTCTCTCCGTAAAAATGAGTGAATCTAATGAAGAAATTCGATACATTTTAAAATTTTATTATAAAAAAGGCAAAAATGCAACTCAAGCAGTGAAAAAAATTTGTGATGTTTATGGACCTGATGCAGTGTCAGTAAGAGTAGCACAAATTTGGTTCAAACGTTTTCAGTCCGGAAATTTTGATGTTAAAGATGCACCTCGCTCTGGTCGCCCTGTTACGAATAAAATGGACGCCATTTTTGAAAGAGTGGAGCAAGATCGGCATATTAGTAGTTACGATGTAGCTGAAGAACTGGGAATTGACCACAAAACAGTTTTGACCCATTTGAAGAAAGCTGGTTATACAAAAAAGCTCGATATTTGGGTGCCACACGAGCTCACTCAAAGAAACTTAATGAACCGTGTACTCATTTGCGATTCATTATTGAGACGTAATGAAACCGAGCCGTTTTTGAAGAGATTGATAACCGGCGATGAAAAGTGGATCACGTACGACAAGAACGTGCGAAAAAGGTCGTGGTCGAAAGTTGGCCAGGCTTCACAGACTGTGGCCAAACCTGGCCTAACACGAAATAAGGTGATGCTGTGTGTATGGTGGGATTGGAAGGGCATTGTTCATTATGAGCTTTTACCGTCCGGCAAAACCATCGATTCTGATCTTTACTGCCAGCAACTGATGAGATTAAAGGAAGCAGTCGAGAGAAAACGGCCGGAATTGATCAACAGGAAGGGTGTGGTCTTTCATCACGATAACGCTAGACCACACACATCTTTAGCCACTCAGCAAAAATTAAGAGAGTCCGACTGGGAGGTCCTAGTGCATCCACCATATAGCCCTGACCTTGCGCCTTCAGATTTTCACCTGTTTCGGTCTCTTCAGAATTCTTTAGGTTCTGTAAGGTTGACCTCAAGAGAGGTCTGCCAAAACTATTTGTCCCGTTTTTTTGATCAGAAGTCCCAAAGTTTCTACAGTAACGGGATAATGTCTCTGCCCACAAAATGGCAGAAAGTTATTCAACAAAACGGTACATATATATTGTAAATAAATGTAAATAAACTTTGAAAAAAATGTCTTGACTTTTCATACAAAAATACGAAAATACTTTTTCCCCAACCTATTATAAAAGAAAGTCGTGTTTGTTACAACACTTATAACTGAAGAACGGCCATGCAGATTTGGATGAAAATTGGTGGAGAGGTAGCTTAGAGCCAGGAATAACACATAGGATAGAGAAAATAAGGATAAGTAGCGAGTAAAATACTAAAAAATACAATTTAATTTTCCCATACAAACGATTCGTTTACACTTTGACACACAAGGCAATTCATTGTTAGTAGAGAAGTCCATCGTTCGTCAGTATCGTATGAATATTGACATTTAAACTTTCAATCAAATGTCAAAATTTGTTGTGTCATGTCACTATAATGTGTTTGAAGTATTGCAATTTATAAATATTAAAAATAAGTAAACATTTGGGTTATTTTTAAACTAAAATCTGTGTTGAAATTTAAGTAATCAAGCATTGGTTTGGAGAAGGCATCACAGAGGCAGTAACAAAAACCAGCAACGGGATGCCATTTTTGTCAAAGATGTTCAAGCTTACCACGAAGAATATGACAATGATTTATCAGTTCATTGCATCTACTATAGATGAAAAAGATGTGGTGAGTCGCCTCTCTGATCAGTCCAACTTCCTCATAGTGAAATTCAAGAATGGATCAATAAATTACGAGCACACATTTCGCACAAATTTATCAATTTGTAACGATACCGTCTCTATTCTTCAATAGAAGGAACGGTTTTGAACCTAACACCCTGTCGACCATGATCGATAAGATACTGGAATAGCACCGCAAATACCACTAATATTAAGACAAATCAAGACAATTAGAAGGAGCCAAAACTTTAGCCAATATTGATTGTTTGGATAGGATGACTGATGATGATAAGGGCAGGAAAATAATGGTGACAGGAACATATAAAGTTATGAATGTTGACATTAGTCAAATAACTACAATTAGGTCTCGGTGATCCAGTTGTCGAGCACCTCGCTTTTGAATCAAGAAGTCACGGGTTCGAACCCATTGGTGTGAGCCACGATTCAAACCCGATTGTGTGATAAATATTGATGACGAGATTTAACAGCCGCTGCCTACACCTTCGGGTACAAAAAGGCGTGAAGTTATGTATGTTAAGTATGTATGTATGTGACTACAATTATAAATTGTAATAATATACATTATGTCATTTATATCTGTTGATCGTTTTTTTTATGGGATAGGAGGGCAAACGAGCAGCCGTGTCACCTGATGGTAAGCAACCAACACCGCCCATGGACACCAACAACACTTATAGTGTTACTGTTGCTTAACCGACCTTTAAGGGATAGGGTATAGGGGATAGGGAAGGATGGGGAAAGGGGGTGGGCCGCCGGGTACCTCTCTCACCGAACGAAACGCGGCATTAACCACTTTACGTTGATCTTTTGAGAGGTCGTGGTTTTTCACCGGTCGAGCCGGTCCATTCATGCAGCGAACTGCTTGATTTTGGGATAGTTTGGCACTGCACTGCTAAGTACGCGAGAACCTTTCTTACTTTAATTAATTAGATATTATGATGCTGAGGAGAAGACGATGGTAGTCGCAGTCTATGTCATGTGCGCAGAGCCATCTCACGTGCTAACTAACACGCGCACTGATGACTAGAGAGAGATTGATCAAGAGAAGAGTCGTATATCAGAATTGTGTTTTTTAATATAATCATGTCGAGCACATCACACACAAAAAAATACTTAAAAACAAGTTAAACCGACTTCTAGAAATGTAAACCACAAAATCTTTAAGTATATGAAAACAGTACTTCTATAACTAAAAAGCGATAAATAACGTAATTTACGAATTTCTTTACTAAGGCCCGTAAGATCAATCACAGTTTAATCTATTTTACCTAGTTTAAACCTCATTTGTCGTTTATTTTGTAAGATCGATGCTAGATAAACCTCCAATAACAGTTTAATCTTTGGTTTAGCTTACACCAGGAGACTTTGGCCCGTAAGATCAATCACAGTTTAATCTATTTTACCTAGTTTAAACCTCATCTGTCGTTTATTTTGTAAGATCAATGCTAGATAAACCTCTATTAACAGTTTAATCTATGGTTTAGCTTACACCAGGAGACTTTGGCCCGTAAGATCAATCACAGTTTAATCTATTTTACCTAGTTTAAACCTCATCTGTCGTTTATTTTGTAAGATCGATGCTAGATAAACCTCCATTAACAGTTTAAATTATAGTTTAGCTTACACCAGGAGACTTTGCCAGTTCAACCGTGGTCCTGCCTAGTTTAAAAATGGCGGTCGTTTATCAGCTGACATCTGACATGACGATTGTGGGTTCATACATAGATTTAGCATAGACTATAATAGATGGCACAGGCAAGGAAAAAATTACTAATCACAAAATTTTCAAGTGGTAGAGCCAAACAGTTCGCTGCATGAATAGGCCGGCTCGACCGGTGAAATACCATGACTTCTCAGAAGATCGACGTAAAGTGACTCATGCCTCGTTTCGTTAGGTGAGAGAGGTACCCGGACGCCCACCCCCCCTTTCCCCATCCTTTCCTTTCCCCTATCCCTTAAAGGTCGGCAACGCAACAGTAACACTATATGCGTTGCTGGTGTCCATGGGCGGCGTTGGTTGCTTACCATCAGGTGACATGCCTGCTCGTTTGACCTACTATCCCATAAAAAAAAATTGCATCGAATCACTGACAGCGCAACCGCGTATATTAGATTTTCAAGATATTATGTCCATTTTGCTATTGATCTTACGGGGCAGGTTTAAACCGTAGATTAAAATTGACAATAGTTTAGAAAATCGACAGTTTTAACTATGATTGATCTTACGGGCCTTAGCCAGTTAAACCATGGTCCTGCCTAGTTTAAAAATGGCGGTCGTTTATCAGCTGACATCTGACACGACGATAGTTGGTTCATACATAGATTTAGCATAGACTATAATAGATGGCAGATATCAGGAAAAATTTACTGCATCGAATCACTGACAGCGCAACCGCGTATATTAGATTTTCGGGATATTTACATTTCAACACATGAACATTAATTAAGTAACAGTTGACGCTTTGAAGCGCTTTTTTAACCAACTTCGAAAAAGGAGGAGGTTCTCAATTCGTCTGTATGTATAATATTTTTTTATGTCCGATATTTTCGTCAATTATGGACGGATTTCCAAATTTTTTTTTTGATCGATAGGGTTTACTTTCGATATGGTCCCATTTTTACCAGGTCAGGATCTAATGATGGAAACCAGGAGAAATCGAAGGCAACCTCCGAAAATTGTATGCGAGTATGGTGTTTTTGTTACGTAATAGTGATGTCTTAAGGATATTCTGTATGGTGCCAACATCTGATGCTGCTGTGCTGATGGAGAAGCCACCTAACTCCTCAACGGTTAGGAGTTTGAAGACAGCACTGCAATTTTTCGATAGAAACTACTTGGTAGTATGTAGGGCTAACGTGTTGCTAGTGAGGTATACTTGAATATACGTGTGATGCTGCTGTGCTGATGAAGAAACCACAGAACTCTTAAATGGTTAGGAGTTGGGAGACAGTACCGCAGTTAGTCGATGGAAACTGTTTAGTAGTGTATAGGTCTAACGTGTTGCTTGGGAGATAAACTTAAATCCATATCTGATACTGCGGTGCTGATGATGAAGCTATGGAACTCTTAAACGGTTAGGAGTTAGGACACAATACTGTAATTTTTTTTTTCTGCAATGCTTTCAAGGCTACGATTGGTCTTCATCCGGGCTGCAATGTTATTGTCTACCAATAACAATAACAAAAATATAAATATTTAACAAGTTTTATCAAACTCTTTAAGCTAAGTTCTTATTAATAACAATTAAAGCTCCCTAAAAATATCAACCATTTAACAAACGGACTTGTAACAAGTGATAGTATATTTAATAAACTGAAAGCTATGTAAATGAACTAACTTCTATTGAAGTTCACAACTCATTAATATCACTAAAACTCGTGAAAAAAATTACTTTGAAAAAAAAAGTTAAACCGACTTCTAGAAACGGTAACCACAAAATCTTCACAACTAAAAAGCGATAAATAACGTAACTTACTAATTTGTATACTTAATACAATATAAAAAACGTAATACTTTTATAAAGTAATCTATAACTATTATAATATTTACTATTGTCCCTCATTATTGATGTCGGTGCAATGTAATAAGTATACAAATTAGTAAGTTTCGTTCTTTATCGCTTTTAAGTTGTGGAGATTTTGTAGTTACCGTTTCTAGAAGTCGGTTTAACTTTTTTTTTAAATCTTTTATTTAACTTGCACTGTATGTATGTATGTATGTATGTATGTAAGTATGTATGTTCGGTGGAATCTTGCAACTCAATTTTGAAGTAGATATATTCAACTGATTGAGCTGAAATTTTGTATACACGTTTACTTTGGATGACAATGCATGAAATGATGTGTGACATCCTTCCATATCCAATATGGCGGACCACCCAAGATGGAGGAATGGATATTTTGAATGAATTTCTGCAATATGGGTATCAAATGAAAGGGCTTATTGAGTGTAATTCAAAAAATAATATGACGTCATTCTAAATCCAATATGGTGAAATATCCAAGATGGAGGAAAACATATTTTAAGCTTCTGTATAATATGAGTATCAAATGAAAAGGCTCATTGAGAGTAACTGAAAAAATAAAGTGACGTCATTCTAAACCCAATATGGCGGATCATCCAAGAAAAAGGAACAGTTTTTTTTTATGCATTTCTACAATATGGGTATCAAATGAAAGGGCTTGTTAAAGGAGTAACGTGTTGCTTGGGAGGTATGCTTGAATCAACTTCTGATACTGCTGATGATGAAGCTACAGAACTCTTAAACGATTAGGAGTTAGGACATAATTGTGTAAAAATGTTCTGTAAAAAAAAATGTTATTATTTTCTGCAATAGTTTTAGGCTACGATTGGCCTTCATTCGGGCTGCAGTGTTATTTCGTCTACCAATGATAATTACAAAAATATAAATACTTAGCAAGTATTATCATACTCCTTTATCTAAGTACCTATTTATGGCAATTATAGCTCCCTAAAAATATTAACCATTTAACAAACGGACTTGTAATTAATGATAATATATTTAATAAACTGAAAGCCATGTACATGAAGTAACTTCTATCGAAGTTCACAACTCATTAATATCACTAATACTCGTGAAAAAACGTTACTTTTAAAAAACAGTTAAACCGACTTCTAGAAACGTAAACCACAAAATCTTTACGTATTTGAAACATTACTTCTATAACTAAAAAGCGATAAATAACGTAATTTCCTCATTTCTATACTTAACACAGTATACAAAACGTAATACTTTAATAAAGTCATCTTTAACTATTATAATATGTACAAATATCACTTATTTTTGGAGTCGGTGTAAGCCTAGGTGCAATACAATAGAGTACTTTATACTCTATTGTATTGCACCGACATCAATAATGAGTGACAATTGTATATATTTTAACAGTTAAAGATGACTTTATTAAAGTATTACGTTTTGTATATTATATAAAGGCCCGTAAGATCAATCATAGTTAAAACTGACGATTTTCTAAACTATAGTCAATTTTAATCTACGGTGTAAACCAGCCCCGTAAGATCAATAGCAAAATGGACATAGATTACGTAAACTAGGTTTAGTTTTCGACAGATGGCAACATTTGGTTATTAATGTCTGTATTTCGCCTATCATTCACTCTTTTGTACATTGTCTGTGGCATATTTCGTGAAAAAAAAACTTCTTTCTACTTTTATAAAGTTTTATGGTGTGACCATAGATATAAGAATAATAGATCGGCAATATTCACCCAAACAACGAGACCAAAAATCGGTTGTTGATGTGTGAGTGACTTATAAATGTGTTCGTAAAAAAATTACTTTAAAATAAATTAAAAGCAAAAACCCTTTTTAAAGAAGCTTTTATTTAAGCGCTCTAAAAATAAGAAAATAATATTTCCTTAAAAATTTCAAGTATCAACTTAGAGCCTCAGTATGTTCAATTTATATATTAATAAAAGCTTGTCGCGCGAGTTGTAAATAAACTGTACAAATTTTATAATGTCAAATCAAATCAGAATAGCTTTATAGAAGTGTAACTTCTAATGTCTCGTGCAACCGTTTAACGCTTTTAACGCCCCCTTGCGGCCACAAAACATAATATATATTAATAAAAAGGACGATTTTGAACCAGTGTATATATTAATCCAGGAAGAGAATTGCTTAAGCGTGATTTTTATCTGTACATAGACATCTAGTTTTTTTTTTTTTTTTTTTGGATAGGAGGGCAAACGAGCAGGCGTGTCACCTGATGGTAAGCAACCAACGCCGCCCATGGACACCAGCAACACATATAGTGGTACTGTTGCGTTGCCGACCTTTAAGGGATAGGGGATAGGAAAGGATGGGGAAGGGGGGTGGGCCTCCGGGTACCTCTCTCACCGAACGAAACGCGGCACGAGCCACTTTACGTCAGTCTTCTGAGAGGTCGTGGTATTTCACCGGCCGAGCCGCCCATTCATGCAGCGAACTGCTTGGCTCTACCACTGTTGGCAATACCGCTCATTTATGACTTATAAAGCATAATAGTTTGTTTCTTTGAACGCGCTAATCTCAGAAACCACTGGTTCTATTTTAAAAATTCTTTCATGGTGGATAGTCCATTTATACAGGAAGGATTTAGGCTATATTATATTTTCTAAACAATTAGGGATCTTTACTAAAAGTCCGATAATGTAACCCAAGGTGTAAAAAAACACCTAAAAAAATGTTTACATTGCGTATGCTGCAAAAAGTATTGATTGTAAAGCAAAAAAATGTACTACAACTTTGCAGAATATATATTTGTCTACACAAATAGTCGCAACACCATGTATCTAACTATTGTAGTTATCTCACAATAAGTGTTTATTTATTTTCCTTAAATAATTTGAATGATGATGTCAAGCCCTTTATTTTGTACTTTGGTATTAATTCTGATTAAAATAAATTATTTACAATTCAAGATAGATTCAATAGCTTCCTAAAAGTTTTTGAATTATTTAATTCGGACATTTCATTAAAAAGATATCGCAATATCCACGATATAAGTATTCGATTTTTAGGCAAATATGTATTGCGCGCACATATAGAAACATAACTTCACGCCTTTTCTACCCGAAGGTCTAGGCAGTGGCTTTTATGTCTCCACTCGCCGTTATGTTTACGTCCCAAATGGAATAGGTGGCCATACCGGGCAAACGAGGGCAAACGAGCAAGCGCGTCACCTGATGGTAAGTGACCAGCGCCGCCCATGGACACCTGCAACACATATAGTGTTACAATTGCGTTGCCGATCTTTAAGGGAATAGGACTAGGAAAATATGGGAAAGGGGGGGGGGACACTAGAAACGGCCTTTAGTGTCAACTACATTCCTTTATAAACTGTATTTGATTGAATTTATTATTTTATTTCTAAAATCTATTAAATAAATAAATACATAACACTTATAAACTTATAATTATGTTTTGTAGAACTGATTTTTTTTTATATTTTATCAAAACCTATTAATATGATCTTAAATACTTATATAAACTCCATGTAGTGAAACCATAGCGCGATTTAATAAATTGACGAATAGTGACCTCTATGGCTGAGACGAATAAAACATTATAATATAATAAACTTCAATCAAGACATGATACACATTTATATTCATGGTTAAGTAACCTTATAAAAATACTTTTATATAATAATCTGTTTGGATCCTCGTTTCGAATAATCTTCATCAATATGTTGCATTCTTATACACAAATTTAAATAAAATATTAGATAGGAACTTAGTTACTATTTCTCATAATCAGTCCCATTTTTAATAGTGCCTATAATATATTAGTAATAAGTATTAATAGTCTCGGTGGTCCAGTTAAGTAGTCAAGCTCTCCGATTCTGGAGTCCTGGGATCGATTCCGGGCTCACACCAATGATTTCTCGGATTTTTTTTGGTATCTTACTACAATTAATTTTAGGTACCCTATGGTATTTTTTTATGGGATAAAAGGCAAACCTAAGGGAGTAGGATATGAAAGGATGGGGAAGGAGGGTGGGCCTCCGGGTACCTCTCTCACCGAACGAAACGCGGCATAAGCCACTTTACGTCGATCTTCTGAGAGGTCGTGGTATTTCACCTGTCGAGCCGGCCTATTCATGCAGTGATTATTTTTCTCTATTTCTGAATCGATTTCTAACCCTTTTTATCTTCTCTCTATAACACAAAGTTACACTTCCAACGCGCGGCGGGACTCCACACATTTTTTTTTTTTTCATGGGTCTTCACACTCAGTTAAATATGTCCGTAAATACAGATGTTTAACTTATTATTATATTTAAAGCATAACATATTAAAACACGAGCGCTTGAGAAAAATGCCTCCTTGGAACAAAAATGCACGGACGATTCTGAGTGTGAGGTTGTCATGAGAAGAAATGGGTAAAACACTCATGTAAATTAATCTACTAACTTTACTATATTATCCATTGCAATTTAATTACCTACTGATAGGGAGTCAAACCTCGCGACAAGCTTTTATTATTATATAAATTGTACATACTGAGGCTCTAAGTTGATACTTGAAATTTTTAAGGAAATATTATTTTTTTATTTTTAGAGCGCTTAAATAAAAGCTTCTTTAAAAAGGGTTTTTGCTTTTAATTTATTTTTCATTTTTTGTTATAACTGGCTAGGTTAGTGTCATTTCATTCAACGCATCATTATTGCAAGTAAGTTTACCGCTTAATTTCAAACAGTCCAGCTCTACAATAAGGAGATCATCTAATTCAATTTCAGCTTGGAGCTTTCTTTTCCATTTAATCGCAATGATGATTATTAATTCATAGCCATATTGTAGAAATGCATCAAAATATGTATGGTCCACCGTATTGTATTTAGAATGACGTCACATTATTTTTCGAGTTATTCTTAACAAGCCCTTTAATTTGATACCCATATTGTAGAAATGCATAAAAAAAAACTGTTCCTTTTTCTTGGATGATCCGCCATATTGGATTTAGAATGACGTCACATTATTTTTTCAGTTACTCTCAATGAGCCCTTTCATTTGATACCCATATTATACAGAAGCTTAAAATATGTTTTCCTCCATCTTGGATATTTCACCATATTGGATTTAGAATGACGTCATATTATTTTTTGAGTTACACTCAATAAGCCCTTTCATTTGATACCCATATTGCAGAAATGCATTCAAAATATCCATTCCTCCATCTTGGGTGGTCCGCCATATTGGATATGGAAGGATGTCACAAATCATTACATGCATTGTCATCCAAAGTAAACGTGTATACAAAATTTCAGCTCAATCAGTTGAATATATCTACTTCAAAATTGAGTTGCAAGATTCCACCGAACATACATACTTACATACATACATACAATACATACATACATACAGTGCAAGTTAAATAAAAGCTTTAAAAAAAAAGTTAAACCGACTTCTAGAAACGGTAACTACAAAATCTCCACAACTAAAAAGCGATAAAGAACGAAACTTACTAATTTGTATACATATTACATTGCACCGACATCAATAATGAGGGACAATAGTAAATATTATAATAGTTATAGATTACTTTATAAAAGTATTACGTTTTTTATATTGTATTAAGTATACAAATTAGTAAGTTTCGTTATTTATCGCTTTTTAGTTGTGAAGATTTTGTGGTTACCGTTTCTAGAAGTCGGTTTAACTTTTTTTTTCAAAGTAATTTTTTTCACGAGTTTTAGTGATATTAATGAGTTGTGAACTTCAATAGAAGTTAGTTCATTTACATGGCTTTCAGTTTATTAAATATACTATCACTTGTTACAAGTCCGTTTGTTAAATGGTTGATATTTTTAGGGAGCTTTAATTGTTATTAATAAGAACTTAGCTTAAAGAGTTTGATAAAACTTGTTAAATATTTATATTTTTGTTTATTTTTTATTATCTACCAATTATTATTATTACTGCGTTCATGTGCATTCATAATGTTCATGTGTTGAAATGTAAATATCCCGAAAATCTAATATATGCGGTTGCGCTGTCAGTGATTCGATGCAGTAAATTTTTCCTGACATCTACCATCTATTATAGTCTATGCTAAATCTATGTATGAACCCACAGTCGTCGTGTCAGATGTCAGCTGATAAACGACCGCCATTTTTAAACTAGGCAGGACCATGGTTTAACTGGCTAAGGCCCGTAAGATCAATCATAGTTAAAAGTGTAGATTTTCTAAACTATTGTCAATTTTAATCTACGGTTTAAACCTGCCCCGTAAGATCAATAGCAAAATGGACATAATATCTTGAAAATCTAATATACGCGGTTGCGCTGTCAGTGATTCGATGCTATTTTTTTTTATGGATAGTAGGGCAAACGAGCAGGCATGTCACCTGATGGTAAGCAACCAACGCCGCCCATGGACACCAGCAACGCATATAGTGTTACTGTTGTGTTGCCGACCTTTTAGGGATAGGGGAAAGGAAAGGATGGGGAAAGGGGGGTGGGCGTCCGGGTACCTCTCTCACCTAACGAAACGAGGCATGAGTCACTTTACGTCGATCTTCTGAGAAGTCATGGTATTTCACCGGTCGAGCCGGCCTATTCATGCAGCGAACTGCTTGGCTCTACCACTTGAAAATTTAGTGATTAGTAATTTTTTCCTGGCCTGTGCCATCTATTATAGTCTATGCTAAATCTATGTATGAACCCACAATCGTCATGTCAGATGTCAGCTGATAAACGACCGCCATTTTTAAACTAGGCAGGACCACGGTTTAACTGGCAAAGTCTCCTGGTGTAAGCTAAACTATAGATTAAACTGTTATTGGAGGTTTATCTAGCATCGATCTATATTGTAGAAATGCAAATATGGTGGAATACCCGCCATATTGGATTTAGAATGACGTCATATTAATTTTTTGAGTTACTATTAACAAGCCCTTTCATTTGATACCCATATTGTAGAAATGCATAAAAAAACTGTTCCTTTTTCTTGGATGATCCGCCATATTGGGTTTAGAATGACGGCACTTTATTTTTTCAGTTACTCTCAATGAGCCTTTTCATTTGATACTCATATTATACAGAAGCTTAAAATATGTTTTCCTCCATCTTGGATATTTCACCATATTGGATTTAGAATGACGTCATATTATTTTTTGAATTACACTCAATAAGCCCTTTCATTTGATACCCATATTGCAGAAATTCATTCAAAATATCCATTCCTCCATCTTGGGTGGTCCGCCATATTGGATATGGAAGGATGTCACACATCATTTCATGCATTGTCATCCAAAGTAAACGTGTATACAAAATTTCAGCTCAATCAGTTGAATATATCTACTTCAAAATTGAGTTGCTAGATTCCACCGAACATACATACTTACATCCATACATACATACATACATACAGTGCAAGTTAAATAAAAGCTTTTAAAAAAAAAGTTAAACCGACTTCTAGAAACGGTAACTACAAAATCTCCACAACTAAAAAGCGATAAAGAACGAAACTTACTAATTTGTATACATATTACATTGCACCGACATCAATAATGAGGGACAATAGTAAATATTATAATAGTTATAGATTACTTTATAAAAGTATTACGTTTTTTATATTGTATTAAGTATACAAATTAGTAAGTTACGTTATTTATCGCTTTTTAGTTGTGAAGATTTTGTGGTTACCGTTTCTAGAAGTCGGTTTAACTTTTTTTTTCAAAGTAATTTTTTTCACGAGTTTTAGTGATATTAATGAGTTGTGAACTTCAATAG
The DNA here is from genome assembly GCA_905147225.2 of Euproctis similis. Classification (NCBI taxonomy): domain Eukaryota; kingdom Metazoa; phylum Arthropoda; class Insecta; order Lepidoptera; family Erebidae; genus Euproctis; species Euproctis similis. Next base: position 24,916,107 of record LR990106.1, read on the forward strand.
AAGTTAGTTCATTTACATGGCTTTCAGTTTATTAAATATACTATCACTTGTTACAAGTCCGTTTGTTAAATGGTTGATATTTTTAGGGAGCTTTAATTGTTATTAATAAGAACTTAGCTTAAAGAGTTTGATAAAACTTGTTAAATATTTATATTTTTGTTTGTACGTAACAAAAACACCATACTCGCATACAATTTTTGGAGGTTGCCTTCGATTTCTCCTGGTTTCCATCATTAGATCCTGACCTGGTAAAAATGGGACCATATCGAAAGTAAACCCTATCGATCAAAAAAAAAATTTGGAAATCCGTCCATAATTGACGAAAATATCGGACATAAAAAAATATTATACATACAGACGAATTGAGAACCTCCTCCTTTTTCGAAGTTGGTTAAAAAAGCGCTTCAAAGCGTCAACTGTTACTTAATTAATGTTCATGTGTTGAAATGTAAATATCCCGAAAATCTAATATACGCGGTTGCGCTGTCAGTGATTCGATGCAGTAAATTTTTCCTGATATCTGCCATCTATTATAGTCTATGCTAAATCTATGTATGAACCCACAATCGTCATGTCAGATGTCAGCTGATAAACGACCGCCATTTTTAAACTAGGCAGGACCACGGTTTAACTGGCAAAGTCTCCTGGTGTAAGCTAAACTATAGATTAAACTATTATTGGAGGTTTATCTAGCATCGATCTATATTGTAGAAATGCAAATATGGTGGAATACCCGCCATATTGGATTTAGAATGACGTCATATTAATTTTTTGAGTTACTATTAAACTACTAAACAGTTTCCATCGACTAACTGCAGTACTGTCACCCAACTCCTAACCGTTAAGGAGTTCTGTAACTTCTTCATCAGCATGTTTGTATATTCATTAATGTATAATAAATAATATATACGGTATTTACACCAAAATAACATTTTTTTTTAATTTTTGCCTATTTGTTTTTTCAGGCTAATCTTTGTAGTGGCTGGACCGATTTTGATGGGACGTTTTTGTAGGTAGCTGATGTAATAAGAACTAACTTAGGCTTCTTTTATTTTAGAAAAAATCTTTTACTCGTATTTCCTCATATAATGCTTTTGAGGCGAAACAAAGTTCGCCGGGTCAGCTAGTACCTTTATAAATAATAAAATAAATAAATAAAAATAAAAAGCCTTTATTGTTGTTCTTAGTTTAAATTACATTTTTTTTTAATATGCTTCACTCATTATATAAATATGTTAAAATATATTTATTTATTTAACAGCCAAACGGAATTTATTCTACAACTTGTTTTCCGACAAAGGCCTCCTCTAAAGATGTCCATTCTGTCCTATTCCTTGCAGTTCGAATCCATGTTGGACCCGCTATCTTCCTGATGTCATACTCCCATCTCTTAGTTTGTCTACCTTTGTTTCTTCTTCCGCCCATTGGATACCACTCTGTTACTAATATTTTTCTTTCTTCTCTCTTACCATATGTCCTGTCCACCTCCACTTTAGTTGTTTATAAGTTGTATATGCATTCTTAAATTTTGTTTTACTTCTATGTCTTTTATTTTCACTCGGTCTTTCCTTTTAATACCTGCTGTGCTTCTTTCTATGCTATTTTGACAGACTTTTATTTTGTTTGCAAGGTGGTCGGTTATTGCCCAGGTTTGACACCCGTATAATAAGCATGGTAGAATACACATATCATATACTTTTCTTTTTTCCTTAATCGACATTTCATTGTTCTTCATTACTTCGCTAAGAGACCAATATTGTTCCTTCTTGATGCAGTCTTCAGGAGATACTAAGTGTCCCAAATATATGTATTCATGAACGCACTCTATTTGCTCATTATTAACGCTTATTGTGTAGGTTTGTGAAGAGTTTGACATAATTTTTATTTTGCTTAGATTCATTGTTAGCCTTGCCTTATCGCATGCATCAGCTAGTTGTTGTAGCATTGTTTTCAGTGTTTTTGGGTCCTTAGAAAAAATATTAAGGTCGTCTGCAAATCGTAGATGGCTCAGGTGTTTTCCAATTAAAATTTAAACCTTTATTTCTCCAATCGAGGTTCCTGAATATCATTTCCAAGACAGCTGAGAATAATTTTGGTGAGATAGGGTCTCCTTGACGTACTCCTCTTTTAATAGGGAATTCTTCACCAAGAGCTTCTAGCTTCACTTGCGCAGTACTCTTAGTATATATATTATGAAGTAAACGAATGTATTTTAGTTGTACCCCTTGTGATTTTAATGCATGCCAGATATAACCATGTTCCAGTGTGTAAAATGCTTTGTTAAAATCAACAAACCCCAGATAGTAGATCTTGTTATATTCTTTATATTTTTGTAATATTTGTCTAAGGGTGTGGATATGGTCTATGGTTGAAAAATTGCGACGAAATCCAGCTTGTTCTTTGGGTTGATTTTCTTCGAGTGTGTTGGTAATTCTTGACAAAATTATTTTAGAAAATATCTTGTAAATATTAGACATGAAGCTAATTGGCCTATAGTTTGCTATGTTTTGTTTGTCACCTTTCTTATGCAATAGTATGATGGTTGATTTAGTCCAATCCTCAGGAATCTTTTCCGTTTTGATAATTTCATTAAATAATTCTGTAAGTTTTGGCGCTATCACTGGTAACGTGGCTTTCAGTAATTCATTTGTAATGAGATGTGATCCGGGAGCTTTATCATTCTTTTGTGTGTTGATTGCTTTAATTGTTTCTTCTTTTAGTATATCAGGTCATAGCATCATAATCGTTTTCAGTTTCTCCTACACTTTGGCTTTGATCCTGTAGAATTCTGTGGAAACTTTTAGTATATCGGGTCTTTTTGCTGTGCTTTTACCGTCTTTATTTTTCATACCAGGTATCCAATTCTTTATGTGATTTAGATCTTTCAGTGCTTTTCTTATACCTCCTGTTCTTGCTATATAATTCTTCATCGTATTAGTCCGTTTAGTTTTTCTTTCTCTACGCAGTTGCTCACTAATCCGTTTGCTTATTTCTGTTATTTGTTTACGATTATCTTGGCTTTTCTTTCCCTGCATTAGTTCTTTACGTTTTTGTAGTAGTTGTTTACTTTTAAGTGAGATTTCGTTCTTACTGTTTTGTTTTGTTTTGTCTAGTTACATTTTTCAGTTGGTTTACAAATTCGTTGTATTTTTCTTGTACCAAAAGACATTCTTTGTTGTTTAGTGACTTTTCAAGATTTTTAAGCCATATTTCTGTATCGCCAATGCTTTTAATGACTGCGTATTTGTTATGAAATCGTCTGATTTTCTTAGGGGCTGTTCCTGAAATTTTTGCCCATACCATTCTATGATCTGTGTTAAAATTTAAATTATGCATTACTAACACATTTTTGAAAACTTTCCTGTTATGGGACATAATAAAATCTATTTCATTCTTGTAAAGTCCGTTAGGTAATTTCCATGTCCATTTATTAGTGACTTTCTTTTTGTAAAAGCTATTCAGAATACATAATCTATTCTTTATTGAAAAATTTACCAGCCTTGAACCATTATTGACTTCTCATACAATTTTCATCTTTGTTGTTTTGTGTTCCGATTTGGCCATTGCAATCTCCCATCACAATAACGTTTTTATGTGCGGTTTCTATAGTGTTTCGTAGGTCTTCATAAAATTTTTCAATTTTTATTATATCTTCCTTTTTGTCTGATTCCGTTGGTGAATATGCCTGGATAATAGACCATTATTCTTCGCCATATAGTTGTATGTTAAGGATTGCAATACGTTCAGAGATTTCTCTTAATTGTTTTATTCTTTTTACAAATGCTTTTCGAACCATGAATCCAACTCCATACATTCCCGGCGTCTCTCCTATATAATGTAGTATATATTTTCCATGATCTTCTATATTTTCTCCATATCTTCTCATTTCGCTGATCCCTATTATGTCCCATTTTATTTTTTCTAATGCTATTTCTAGTTCTTGGAGTTTTTGGGGTGTTCTAAGAGATCTACAGTTAATAGTTGCTATAAATATATCGTTTGTTTTCTTTTTAGTTTGCATCTTGGCGCTGTTTTGAACCTTTAGAGGGTTGTGGTCATTTTCCCCCACGAGGACCAATCGGCTTGGGGGAGTGTTGTGTTGTGTTGTTTCTATGTTATTTTTATTGTATGATTGTTGTGTTTTCCGTTTACCTGTACTTAAATGCTACTGTTTGCTATCTGTAGTAATAGAGGGGAGAGAGTTGCTTTTAATCCTCATTAGATCATAGGCATTTAATCTGCTGCTCTTCGATGGCGTTACGGATTGTTGTTTTCTCGGCTGGGTGTTATTATGAGGAGATGTCGATGTTTCTCTTTTGCGTTTGTCATTTTTGTAATTTTTTTTTCCTTTTACTATTATTTTGTCAAAATTTAAATAGGCTATATTTCCTTTCTTTCTCTCCTCCATCAATTGTGGCTGCAGCATTTTTCTTTTTTCGAGAATCTCCTTAGTGTAATCTTCTGAAATGTATACATCTTTTAGATTTCTCTTCAATTTTATTAATTCATTCTTTTTCGGCACTCACGAAGGTAACCAAAACGGGTCTTGTTTTTCGTCCAATCTCTCCATTATTTTGGTTGTTATAGAAGTTTGTAGTTCTGATGTTTGTTTCTGCATTTCAATTTTCAGTTTCTCGAATAAAAGTTGAAATTGATCATCCATTTGTGTGGTTTAGTTCTGAGTATAACGGAACGTAATTACCAGTGTTGTTTATTTTCTTCGGTTGGCAGCACTAGATATATGTCAAATGTGGGATAACGTCTGTAATCTTTTGACAGAATTTCTAACCTTTATCTAGTAATCTGTTATGTGCCTTGATTCAAAATGCAATCCGATGTCCAAAATTACATGAAATCAGCACTTTCACAATATTCACAGCACTTTAATTACTGCTTCCTGATGTTTTTATATGGATAGGTGAGTAAAAATTATTTTTAAACACTGTATTATCGGGAGCTATACAACTATGATGTTTGCAATCTGACGTCCGGAAACGGAATACCTTTATAAGAATTATTTAGTATTAATTAGGTCATGTGGTTAAAGCTTAAAATATACTGTATTAATAAATAATTAATAATATAATTTTGATTTTATATTTATTCAATAAAATGCGTGCTTTCACTGTATCATAGACATATAAATGGCAAATGGCAAATATGTAAATGGCATATATCAGTAAAAATGTACTACTAATCATCACTGACAGCGCAACCGCGAGCGAGCGATTCTCAGGATCTGACCTTTATTGAACTTTAAATATGATATCTCTGTCTGTGAACTTACCCAAAATATAATTTCTGGTAATGTGTAAAGCCTTCACCACACTAACATTAAATGATCTCGAGTTGTACCTATTACTTGTAAATCAACTAATTTAAATTACAATTTTAATATGTGATTTGCATTGCTGCTATTTTTAGGGTTCTCTAACTACGAATAAATAAATCGGAACCCTTGGAGTTGTCTCGTAGTCAATTGTGATACGATCAATAACTTCAAAATGACTAGTTATTATGATTTGAAATTTGTTTTTTTTTTCGATTTTTTCGGTACGCGCAGATCCTTCGACAGATGTGATACATATATATTGGAATTTCGAAAATATGGGTCGGCTTTAGGGGTAATAATAATGAAAGTTATAAAATGACATGACAATTATTTTTCAAACCATTTAATAACTAAAGGTACGGAACCCTTTAATTCCGTGCTTAATTCAAACGTTTCCGTGTTTATCAAAAAAGCAAGTTTCACAGGTTTCATTCTCAATGTGGTCTCTAATCGGTATATAAGCTACCGAGGAAAATTTTTGAGCACAGTCGCAGCTTCAGTTGCTCCACACACACTCCGAACACAACATGAAGTTGGTGAGTAGTCTAACTTTATCTTTTAGCAGAACTATAAAAGTAAAAATGTTATTTTATTTACACATATGTTTGCTGATCGTTTTTATCTTTATTCTCCTTTATTTGTGATTGAGACGTCTCAGTGGACCAGTGACCAGCACCCCGCTTCTGATTCTTGCGTGGGTGATCGGCTCATACTAATAACTTTTCGATATTTATTTTTTTGCAAGTTTTGTGTAATAAATATCGATTACTGTCAAATTCGTGCCCGGTGTATGGCAACAGGTTCGCCACCTATTCCATTTGGAACGAAACCTAACGGCGAGTCAAGGCTTAACAGCCGGTGCCTACACCCGCGGGTAGAAAAAAGCGCTGTTAGTGTGGCTCTACCACTTTTAATGTCACTTTACCGTTTGACTAACTCTACCACTGTTAGGATGGCTTTGCCAACTTCGACTAACTTTACCACTGTCAGCATAGAGTTACAACGTTTGAGTGACCCCTAACACCGTATAAGTTATTCTACCACTCTTAAAACAACCATCGATTTCCCACAACATTTAGTTATCAATATTCAAAAACGGTTTAATAATTAGGGTGGACGTTTTTTTAATATTTTCATACCACGATAATAATTGTGCCTGGAAATATTGAATCTGCCCGATGTTGTTGACCCAATGTTATAGTCATTATTGATTAAATTAAAGTTAACCTTTTGTTTAGTGTTTTTGTTTAGAGTTGAAAGTGTGTTTTATTTCTGCTAATAAATAATATTTTATAAAATTTAACAACTTAGTTACAATATCTTTTATCATTAGGTGTTTTTATTAACGAACAGATTCCTAAAATCTAATTTGCATGGCATCAAGTTTGTTCATATTTGGTTTAAGTATTATTCAAGAAAACCTATCTAAATATACCAAGAACTTATCTAGCTGAGGTAATATTATACATACCTACATGTTTGGCACAAATGCAATCAGAAAGTTATATCTATAAAATATTTTAAATTTCAATTTTAAACTCACTGATCAGGAAATCTCAAAAACTCTATAGTTCCCGAGATTTTGTGATGATGATTGTCATGATTCGATAAAAAATAATATTATAAATATTTATTTTAGTTAATCCTCTTCGCTTTGGCACTCACGGCCATCTCGTCGTGCACTGCAGCTCCAGCGAAAGGAGATAACACTTTTGACATAAGTAAGTTACATGTTTAAACTATTTATATTCGGACTGTAAAAGGGTTATATGAAGTTGTATATATAATGGCTTAATTACTAACGTATCATTTTTTAGACCCCTCTAATAGCTTCTTTGATCTAGCTCGTAAGTCATTTGCCTAATGTCATATTTCAGTCATTAATGTCTGAATTTTGCTCTTATAAAGTAACTAGCTGACCCGGAGAACTTTGTTTCGCCTCAAAAGCATTATATGACTTAATAAAAGATTTTATCTAAAATAAAAGTAAGTAATAATAGTTACTTCTTATTACATTAGCTACCTACAAAAAGGTCCCGTCAAAATCGTCTAGCCATTACACAGATTAGCCGTAACAAACAGACAGACAAAAATTCAAAAACAATAATTTAATTTCATTAAGTCGTGCGGCTGTTTTTTTGTTTAATGTGCCTGACATGGTTATAATAGGTCGGGGAAAAAGTCTTTTCGCATAACGTAGGTATAAACTTATTATAAAATTTCTTTGACTGTACTATTTGTGTCTGGCTGGTTTTGGTAACATTAAAAAGGTTATTACATTATAAAGAAAAGAAAAAAAAAAAAAAAAGTTGTTTCCCGCTATTTTTCATTTGTTTTTCTCTCCGTAAAAATGAGTGAATCTAATGAAGAAATTCGATACATTTTAAAATTTTATTATAAAAAAGGCAAAAATGCAACTCAAGCAGTGAAAAAAATTTGTGATGTTTATGGACCTGATGCAGTGTCAGTAAGAGTAGCACAAATTTGGTTCAAACGTTTTCAGTCCGGAAATTTTGATGTTAAAGATGCACCTCGCTCTGGTCGCCCTGTTACGAATAAAATGGACGCCATTTTTGAAAGAGTGGAGCAAGGTCGGCATATTAGTAGTTACGATGTAGCTGAAGAACTGGGAATTGACCACAAAACAGTTTTGACCCATTTGAAGAAAGCTGGTTATACAAAAAAGCTCGATATTTGGGTGCCACACGAGCTCACTCAAAGAAACTTAATGAACCGTGTACTCATTTGCGATTCATTATTGAGACGTAATGAAACCGAGCCGTTTTTGAAGAGATTGATAACTGGCGATGAAAAGTGGATCACGTACGACAAGAACGTGCGAAAAAGGTCGTGGTCGAAAGTTGGCCAGGCTTCACAGACTGTGGCCAAACCTGGCCTAACACGAAATAAGGTGATGCTGTGTGTATGGTGGGATTGGAAGGGCATTGTTCATTATGAGCTTTTACCGTCCGGCAAAACCATCGATTCTGATCTTTACTGCCAGCAACTGATGAGATTAAAGGAAGCAGTCGAGAGAAAACGGCCGGAATTGATCAACAGGAAGGGTGTGGTCTTTCATCACGATAACGCTAGACCACACACATCTTTAGCCACTCAGCAAAAATTAAGAGAGTTCGACTGGGAGGTCCTAGTGCATCCACCATATAGCCCTGACCTTGCGCCTTCAGATTTTCACCTGTTTCGGTCTCTTCAGAATTCTTTAGGTTCTGTAAGGTTGACCTCAAGAGAAGACTGCCAAAACTATTTGTCCCGTTTTTTTGATCAGAAGTCCCAAAGTTTCTACAGTAACGGGATAATGTCTCTGCCCACAAAATGGCAGAAAGTTATTCAACAAAACGGTACATATATATTGTAAATAAATGTAAATAAACTTTGAAAAAAATGTCTTGACTTTTCATACAAAAATACGAAAATACTTTTTCCCCAACCTAATATTAAATTAACACAATTCTGACATAGCAATACGACTCTTCTCTTGATCAATCACTCTCTAGTCATCAGTGCGGTTAGCGCGTGAAATAGCTCTACGAACATTACATTGACTGCGACTACCATCGTCTTCTTATTTAAAGTGAGAAAAGTTCCCGCGTACTTAGCAGTAAAGTGCCACACTATCCCAAAATATCAAGAAAAATAAATCACGTACCGTATATTGTTCAATTTGTAATTGTAGTTATTTGACTTATTCATTAGTCAGCATTTTATGGGCTCCTTTTATCTTTTTATGGGCTCCTTTATTCCACACGGATGACCAAGCCGACGGGACACAGCGATGATGACCACAGAGCCCCGCTAACGCGTCACTATAGTGAGGATATTCCCCATGTCACAGAAAGCGAGATTAGTGCGGCTCTCGGGCAACTCCAGAACAACAAGGCACCCGGTGATGACGGAATTACTACGGAGCTTTTAAAATCCCGCGGGACTCCTGTCTTAAAGCAATTAGCAGGTCTTTTTAATTCCGTCATACACCAAGGTATAACACCACAGATTTGGAGCAGGAGTGCGGTGGTTCTGTTCTTCGAAAATGGTGATAAGACCTTACTGAAGAATTACAAACCCATCTCACTCCTGAGCCATATCTACAAGTTGTTCTCGAGGGTCGTCACGAATCGTCTCGCTGCAAGACTCGACGAATTCCAGCCTCCGGAGCAGGCCGGGTTTCGAAAAGGCTTTAGTACCGTGGACCACATCCATACTGTTCGGCAGATTGTACAGAAGACTGAAGAGTACAATCAGCCGCTGTGTATGACATTCGTGGACTACGAAAAAGCCTTCGACTCCATCGAAACTTGGGCAGTTCTGGATGCACTGCAGCGATGTCGGATTGACTGGAATTATATCGAGGTGTTGAGATGCTTGTACGACACCGCCACGATGGCTGTCCAGATACAGGACCAGGCGACGAACTCCATCGAGCTAAATCGAGGTGTAAGACAGGGAGATGTTATATCTCCCAAACTCTTCACCAATGCTCTGTAGGACATTTTCAAGACACTGGATTGGACTGGACAGGGTGTCAACGTGAATGGTGAGTACATCTCGCATCTTCGGTTTGCCGACGACATCGTTGTAATGGCAGAGTCGCTGGAACAGTTAAGCGGAATGCTGCGCAGCCTAGACGAGTCCTCCCGGCGTGTCGGTTTGGGCATGAACTTGGACAAGACCAAGGTCATGTTCAATGAACATGTCGTGCCCGGACCGATAAGCGTCGAAGGGTCAGTTCTCGAAGTTGTAAACAAATACGTCTATCTAGGCCAAACTATCCAGTTAGGTAGGCGAAACTTCGAGAAGGAGGCCGAAAGGAGGATTAAGCTGGGTTGGGCTGCATTCGGCAAACTGCGTCGAGACTTCAGCTCGCCTATACCGCAATGTCTGAAGACTAAAGTCTTTGACCAGTGCGTCTTACCGGTGATGACCTACGGTGCCGAAACGTGGACACTCACGGTGGGGCTAGTCCACAAATTTAAAGTCGCTCAGCGAGCTATGGAGCGGGCTATGCTCGGGGTATCTCTGAAGGATAAACTCAGGAATGAGTATATCCACCAGAGAACTAGGGTATAGGATACTGGAAGAGCACTGCAAAGACCACCAACTATTAGGACAAATTAAGACAATTAGAAGGAGCCAAAACTTTTGACAACATAGATAGTTGGAAAGGTTGACATGTTGTGCTGACCCCACTAAGAGAGGGATAAGAGCAGGAAAATGGTGAATTTGTATGAGAAAATAAAAAAGTTATGAATGTTGACATAAGTCAATAACTACAATTACAAATTGTAAAAATATACGGTATATGATTTATTTTGTTGATCTTTTGGGATAGTGTGGCATTTTACTGCTACGTGAACTTTTTTCACTATAATTAATTCGATATTATGATGCACAGGACAATAAACGTAGACATAACGGCAAGACGAGGCTTGACAGCCACTGCATACACCTTCGGGTAGAAAAGCCGTGAAGTTATGTTATGTATGTTATTGTTAGACGTTGAAATACTTAAATTTCTGGAATTGAAATGATCCTTGAGATAGGAGGGCGATCGAGCAGGCGTGTCACGTGATAGTAAGCAACTAACGCCGCCCATGGACACCAGCAGCACATGTAGTGTTACTGTCGCGATGCCGACCTTTAAGGAAACGTGGATAGGGAAGGATGGGGAAGGGGGGTGGGCCTCCGGGTACCTCTCTCACCGAACGAAACGAGCCACTTTAAGTCGATCTTCCGAGAGGTCGTGGTATTTCACTGATCGAGCCGGCCCATTCATGGAGCGAACTGCTTGACTCTATCATTGTTAAAAGTAAAATATAAAATACTAAGAATTTCTTGGCCAATCAATATCTATATCTATACTAATATATAAAATCGGAGTGTCTGTTTGTCAAATTGAAATAACCGCTTTTTACGAAATGCATATTTATACATCAAAATAACATTTTTTTTAGAATATTTGTCTGTCTGTTTGTTCTGGGTAATGAATGGCTGGCCCGATTTTCACGGGTCTTTTAGAAATAATCCTTTATTTACTCATATAATGCTTTGAGGTGAAACAAAGTTCGCCGGGTCAGCTAGTTAATTATAAACTGCAAACCTTGAAACTTATTACAGTGACATGACACAACAAATTTTTACATTTTTGAATGATTTTTGGTGATTGAAAGTTTAATGTCAATATTCATCCGATACTAACCTGCCTGGAACCTTTCCACTAACAATGAACTTTATGGTATGTTTTTAAAGGTCAAATTGCTTTGTGTGTCAAATGTATGTGTGTGGTTACGAATCGTTTGTATGGGAAAATTTAATTGTCTTTTTTAGCATTTTACTAAATTAAAGAAAGAAAGAAGAAAACAACGTATTCTATGTTACTCCTAATATCTCCAAGAATATGTGTACAAAGTTTCATGATGATCGGTTGAGTAGTTATCGCGTGAAAGCGTAATATATAAACTTACATTCACATTTATATAATAGTGGGGATTACCTAATTATTAACGAACTATTTTATTACATTTTAGTCCCCGCTCAGGCCAGAAAAGCCCGCAGCTCTGGTCCAGAATGGGGAGATAGCGTTTTTGATCTATGTAAGTCTCATACGTAATTTATTCATATTTGGATGTGAGTCTCATGTTTTTTTCTGTCTATATTTCGACTGAATTTTGCTCTTATAAAGTAATTATCTAATTATTAACGAACTATTTTATTACATTTTAGTCCCCGCTCAGGCCAGAAAAGCCCGCAGCTCTGGTCCAGAATGGGGAGATAGCGTTTTTGATCTATGTAAGTCTCATACGTAATTTATTCATATTTGGATGTGAGTCTCATGTTTTTTTCTGTCTATATTTCGACTGAATTTTGCTCTTATAAAGTAATTATCTAATTATTAACGAACTATTTTATTACATTTTAGTCCCCGCTCAGGCCAGAAAAGCCCGCAGCTCTGGTCCAGAATGGGGAGATAGCGTTTTTGATCTATGTAAGTCTCATACGTAATTTATTCATATTTGGATGTGAGTCTCATGTTTTTTTCTGTCTATATTTCGACTGAATTTTGCTCTTATAAAGTAATTATCTAATTATTAACGAACTATTTTATTACATTTTAGTCCCCGCTCAGGCCAGAAAAGCCCGCAGCTCTGGTCCAGAATGGGGAGATAGCGTTTTTGATCTATGTAAGTCTCATACGCAATTTATTCATATTTTGATGTGAGTCTCATGTTTTTTTCTGTCTATATTTCGACTGAATTTTGCTCTTATAAAGTAATTATCTAATTATTAACGAACTATTTTATTACATTTTAGTCCCCGCTCAGGCCAGAAAAGCCCGCAGCTCTGGTCCAGAATGGGGAGATAGCGTTTTTGATCTATGTAAGTCTCATACGTAATTTATTCATATTTGGATGTGAGTCTCATGTTTTTTTCTGTCTATATTTCGACTGAATTTTGCTCTTATAAAGTAATTATCTAATTATTAACGAACTATTTTATTACATTTTAGTCCCCGCTCAGGCCAGAAAAGCCCGCAGCTCTGGTCCAGAATGGGGAGATAGCGTTTTTGATCTATGTAAGTCTCATACGTAATTTATTCATATTTGGATGTGAGTCTCATGTTTTTTTCTGTCTATATTTCGACTGAATTTTGCTCTTATAAAGTAATTATCTAATTATTAACGAACTATTTTATTACATTTTAGTCCCCGCTCAGGCCAGAAAAGCCCGCAGCTCTGGTCCAGAATGGGGAGATAGCGTTTTTGATCTATGTAAGTCTCATACGTAATTTATTCATATTTGGATGTGAGTCTCATGTTTTTTTCTGTCTATATTTCGACTGAATTTTGCTCTTATAAAGTAATTATCTAATTATTAACGAACTATTTTATTACATTTTAGTCCCCGCTCAGGCCAGAAAAGCCCGCAGCTCTGGTCCAGAATGGGGAGATAGCGTTTTTGATCTATGTAAGTCTCATACGTAATTTATTCATATTTGGATGTGAGTCTCATGTTTTTTTCTGTCTATATTTCGACTGAATTTTGCTCTTATAAAGTAATTATCTAATTATTAACGAACTATATTATTACTTTTCTGTCCACCCAGTCTCATATTTTACTATCAATATTTCGACTGTATTTTATTTTTAATGTACTGTATTTTATTCTGTACTGTATTTTATTTTGTATTTAAGCTATTACTCAATTATTAATGTGCCACTTTATCACTTTCCAGTTCCCTCTCAGAAAAGCCAGTGAAGTTGCAACAACGCATAAAGAAAAAATATAGATGTAACTAGCTTTAGAGAAGTAAGAAAAATCTTGCTACCGTTAGTAGACTATAGACAATAATCACCAGAAATATAACCCAAAAATGGATTGCTTTTGCATGAGTGACTTGTTAATGTTTGCCTAGAAAGTGTACCCAACTTGTGTCAAAATCTGATATTAATAAAAAAATGTGATCTTAAATGATCTTCTTAATAAAAGTAGAGCAAATATTAGTTAGTTGATTATGCTACGCATTAACTGTTAAATAAAAGTTATTTTAAAATAAAATAAGGAAAAAAATCCTGTGTTTTATTTTTATTCGATAATGTAGTAAATCCTTTTAAATATTTAGACAGATATACTGGGAGGTATTTCCAACAGTATCCAAATTTTCATTTATAATTACAAATTCAATCAAACCCATCAAATATACGCAGTGACAATAAATTCTGGTATTTAGAAAATTTAATGGTAAAAAGTGCGAGTGTATTAACGTTTTTCGAAATGCAGAAAAAAATTAGACAGTCTTTTCAGACTTAAGTTGGACACCTAGAGTCTCAGCACTCCATTTCTAAAACAGATCTCAAATTCAGTCATAGAGACATCGAAATTCAATAGTGTAAGAAGTTATGCTCAACCACTAGGCAGTCAAAAATTATGAAAGACTAGCAGACCGCACAAGCTATATTTTATACATTTAACATAACGTAAGATTACTTCACGCCTTTTTCTACCCGAAGGTGTAGACAGTGGCTGTTAAGCCTCGACTCGCCTTTAAGTTTACGTCCCAAATGGAATAGGTGGCGAACCTATTGCCATACCGGGCACAAAGTTTTCCATCAACAATATTTCTCACACATAACTTTCGAAAACAAATTCGAAAAGACATTGACGCTGTCGCTGCATGACTCGACGAATTCCAGCCTCCGGAGCTGGCTGGGTTTCGAAAAGGCTTTAGTACCGTGGACCACATCCATGCTGTTCAGCAGATTGTACAGAAGACCGAAGAGTACAATCAGCCGCTGTGTATGGCATTCGTGGATTACAAAAAAGCCTTCGACTCTATCGAAACTGGGACAGTTCTGGATGCATTGCAGCGACATGGGATTGACTGGCGTTATATCGAGGTGTTGAGACGCTTGTATGACACCGCCACGATGGCTGTCCGAATCCAGGACCAAGTGACGAATCCCATCGAGCTGAATCGAGGTGTAAGACAGGAAGATGTCATATCTCCCAAACTCTTCACCAACGCTCTGGAGGTCTTCAAGACTTTGGACTGGACTGACAGACCTATCGCCATCACCTCCCTATTCTCAAAGACAATGGAAACACTGATCAACCGCCAGCTCCTTGGTTATCTAGAAGAGCACCAGTTGATAAGTGACCGTCAGTACGGATTCCGTCAAGGTCGCTCAGCTGGTGATCTTTTAGCCTACTTAACCCATCGATGGGCGGAAGTGGTTGAGAGTAAAGGAGAGGCGCTGGCCGTTAGTTTGGACGTGGCGAAGGCCTTCGATCGGGTTTGGCACAAAGCACTTCTCTCGACGCTTCCATGTTATGGGCTTCCCGAGAAATTATGCGAATGGGTCTCCAGTTTTCTCATGGATCGGAGCATTAAGGTCGTTGTCGATGGGTCATGCTCCGACTTAAAACCTGTGAATGCTGGAGTCCCCCAGGGCTGTGTGGTATCCCATACGCTGTTTCTTCTGCATGTCAATGACATGCTGCAGTACAGCAGTCTTCATTGTTATGCGGATGACAGTACGGGGGATGCCCGATATACCGGCCACCCGCGGATTTCTCGGGAAAACGTCGATGAGTACCGGAACAAACTTGTGTCTGAAATCGAAACTCTGCTTAGTCAGATTTCGGACTGGGGCCGACGAAACTTAGTCCAATTCAACCCTAAGACACAGGTTTGCACGTTTACCGCTAAAAAGACACCATTTGTCGTAGCTCCCTGCTTTGAGAGTACTCCTTTAGCCAATATCGGAATTCTTGGTGTTGACTTGTCGAGTGACGTCCAATTTCACGGTCATCTGGAGGGCAAGGCCAAATTGGCGTCAAAAAAGCTTGGTGTGCTCAATAGAGGGGGACAGTATTTCACGTCAGGTCATCGCTTGCAACTGTATAAAGTGCAAGTCCTCACGTGGAATACTGTTCTCATCTTTGGGCGGGGGCACCCCACTACCAGCTTTCTCCATTTGACGCGCGGTTCGGCTTGTCGACAAACAAGCTCTTTCCGATGGGCTTGATCCTTTGGCGTTGCAGAGAGATGTTGCATCTCTATGCATCATGTACCGCTTATACCACGGGGAGTGCTCTGAGGAATTGTTCGGACTTATACCGCCTGCTGACTTTCGCAATCACCCGACTCACCAGTGTTTTCATCCAGCATCGGCTTAATAGTTGGCGATCAACGACAGTGCGATTCAGCCGTCACTTCTTGCCACGCACTGCTCCTATATGGAACCTGCTGCCGGCAACGGTATTCCCGGATCGCTACGATCTTGGAACCTTCAAGAAACGAGCGTATTCCTATCTTAAAAACCGGCAACGCTGATGCGGATGCCTCTGGTGTTGCGGAGGTGAGTATAGATTTACATCTTTGATTCGCCGACGACATCGTTGTAATGGCAGGGTCGCTGGAACATTTTAGCAGAATGCTGTGCTGTCTAGACGAATCCTCTCGGCGTGTCAGTTTAGGTATGAACTTGGACAAGACCAAGGAAGTCGAGTCTTCAATTTGCCTATACCATTTCGGTATAGGCAAGTTGAAGCCTGAAGACCAAAGTCTTAGACCAGTGCGTCTTACCAGTTATGACCTACGGTGCCGAAACGTGGCCACATACGGTGGGGCTAGTCCACAAATTTAAAGTCAAATAATTAGTCATTAGTCAAATAGTTAGTCAAATTTTAAGTTAAAATAAAATACTAAACACGATCGCTTGAGGAAAGTGCCTCTGATAATCAAAAAAAACACGGACGCAATCGCCACGGGCTCGGCTCGATTCCGAGTGTAGGAGCTATCATGAGAAGAATCAAATAAGAAACTCATGTGTCCTAAATACATACATAACTTCACGCCAAATCAAACTTCAAGCTTTTTGTCAACCTTTAGGTGATTCTGAGTTAAAATAATAGATGCACCGAAAGATATGGATTTAGGTAGTAAATTTAAAACAAAATTTTATAACGCCAAACATTTATATATAAACATAACATAACTTCACGCCTTTGTTATCCGATGGTGTACGCAGCGGCTGTTAAGCCAATTACGTTAGCGGCAGCTGAAGAACTTAAAAAAAAAACAAAATTAAAATAAAACTATTTATTAAAACCTAAATTACAATTTAAGTGATCCTAACTATTTGAAGTATGAATAAAAAATGTTCGTTTAATTACATTAAAACTTAAACAATAAGAATCGGTGACGCGGTGACAACTGCTTCGCCAGCTCTCTGGTTACCGCGACACGGTGGCGCCGATGCATTCTTTGCTGCGTTCGTGGAAAGTAATGAGTACGAATAATAATTATATGCATGCTGAGTCCACGGTCTGCCTGGGATATTAATATATAACGACTCCCCTCGTAGATCTGCGACTATTTTAGAACGCTGAGTGAAAATGTCGCTGGGATGGTATCTGGTGATTCTTGGTCTTTTACTTTTTCTATGTTGGTCATTTCTTCATCTATTTGCTGCGAGGATTCTGCCAGGATACGATGTTTGCTCCAGCAAGTATTACGATAGGCTGATGTGTTAAGTAAGAGTATGATTATGATTTAGAACGGTATAGTCGTATGGTATAGGCAGCTAGTATGCAGACCTCATAGATCTATTGAGTGAAGATTGGCATGCTTTGTACAACTATGTCTCGTATTTCAGAATTATATGGAACGTCGATCAGCTTCAGTGGCTGGCCACGTATCTCATTATTTTCGTTCATGATAGTGAACGCCGTAGTTTTCAGGTAGCAGTTAACCGGGATTGTGGTAAGGCCGTTCAGTGACAAAAAGTCCTCTCTTCCACAGGCTATCAGTACTTTGGTTGGCTGTGGAAATGATAACACATAATTCTGATCATCTAGCTTTTTCATTGCCTCTGTAGATAAAGAAATTGTGGTGAATTGGCAGGAGTCATGTATAACTTGTCTCGTGATGAGCTGTTGAACGAAATTTGGGCTGGCACATAACTGGTGTGAAATTTCTTTGTTGCAGAGATACCAACTCCCAACCTTCGGGCATTCAGCCTCCATGTGCTACCAATGTGCCACGAATGTGCTATAGCTAACCTGAACAGATTAAAATTATGTTTAGAGATTACGGGGAATTTAAATACCATAACTATCGTTTTACCGGAAAAGTAGAAACAGGGTATAATAGCGGCATAATACTGTCTTTATTCTACTCTTAATATCTCATCTTTATTATAAATGAGTTCTAACTTATCTAACATGGACTTTAAAGTATCTATATCTATCATTGAGTGATGCATACTCGATGTGTGCGTAAAAGATAAGGCGTTTTCTATTCTAATTATCTCTAATCTTAAATCTTCTATGTTTTCGCTAAGTATAGTCAGAAGCTGGCTAAACCGAGCATGTTTTATTAAGCTTGCTGATTGGTAGGTATTATCATTAATTATAAATTCTAAAGTTTCATTAATTTTATTCTTATTTTCGACTATTTGATCTAGAACTTAATTGTGTTCGTCCGTCTATTCTTTACTAAGACTTATCTGATTATTATATGCTGTAACTATTTTATTTTGATTAGATTGTAAATTTCTAATGGCTTCATTATATTTTAGAGCGTCAGAATAGTCTAAATTTCCAGTTATACTTTTGATTATGGAGCCTAGGCCATCTACTAAACCTCTCTTAGTACGACTGGGTTCCAGGGATCGCAGTTGCGTTAGTATTTCGTCAATTTTACTAGTGAGATAATTTAATTGAAGTTCATATAGCAAGTAAATATCATTACTAAATCGAGCTTTGTAACTTTGCAATTTACTTTGAACTAGAGTCACTTTATTTTCTAAATTTTCTAAATCTACAAACTGTAAGAAAGTGTACTGGTATTTTATCATTCGGGCGGCTCCAAGCATGTACGGGAAAACTCCTGGTCCTTCCGCTAAGCTCTCAAGTTTTATCTCGAGAGTGGTTGTCTCGTGAAGGATCAGTAATAGTAAAATCCTGTAACAATTTAGGATCTTTATGGCCTCATTTCAGCCTAGACTTGGCTACGGGACCACGTTTTTTAGATGTATAAATATGTATAGGGAGATCCGCTAAGACAGTGTCTTGAGTGAATCTAGGTAATCTGACGACTGGCTGATGAATTTTTAATGAAAATTTGCTGTTGAGGAGTATATTCTATTTCAGGTTCGCGGTTTTTGTTTCTATGTTCTATGAAGGTGGTCCTATTAGTTAAAGATGATTCGTTTATCATTCTATAAACTTCTTTCATCTGAGTCTTATGGTTTTGACTATATTGTTGTAGTAAATGTTGCGTAAAATCTATATCTAACATGTCTCGTGGGTCGAAGTGTCCGTTTAATAGGTCAAACGGCCTACATCTAGTGAAACTGTGAATAGAGCTATTGTAAGCTATTATAGCATAATGTATCAAATTAATTATCGGTTCATCTTTATTTTGCAGCTTTAATATTCTAAGATGTTCGAGGACGGTAGAGTGGAAACGTTCTATATTTCTGTTATCATTAGGAGAATGAGGTAAGACACGATGATGATTTATTTTATGAATTCGAGTAAATTCTAAAAAGAGTTGGTTTGTAAACTCAGTACCGTTATCCGTTATTAAGGTTAATGGTACTCCGTGGTGGGTACAGAATTTTAGAAGAGCCTGTAATATGCTAACAGCTGTGCCATCATTAAGATAGTATGCTTGCCCATATTTTGTGAATACGTCTACAAAAGTTATATATTTCTCGTTATGTACAGTGAATAAATCCATATGAACTATCTCTAGTAGTTTTGTTGCAGGGGGTACGATATTAAATTGAGGTTTGATAGGGTTTCTGTCATACTTAGCTTGTCCACATATTATACATTCGTTGATATATTTAGTAATTTGGTCTTTCATTCTGGGCCAATAGTATCTATGGGATAGAGCTAAATAGCATCCGTTAATTCCACGGTGACTCGTTTTACCATCATGATAATTGCGAATTATTTCTTGCTGACATAGATAATCTCTAACATTTTCGATTTCGCGTTTGGCTAATACGAGGTTTAAAGAAGAACTTTTGAATGTGTCTTGTACAATAGGAATAATTGAGTACATGCTAAGTGGTGGAGTTACTAAAATAGCGATTATGACCTTAGGGCTGACATATTCTTTAACGGCATTAATAACATCCTGTTGTAAGTTTGATTTAGAAATTTGGATAGCTATTCGCGCATGAGTTTCCAGGCGAGGCAAACAAGGTTGTTCAGTGCACGTGCACTCAGTATTAAATAATTCCGCGTGTGCAGGTCGATCAAGAGATAGTATTATATCATTAGAGGTAGAGTTCTCAATTTCTAAAACGCCTCGATTATTTTTTACGTTGGTAATACATTCGTGAATCGTGAAATTACATGGAATTGTAACTAATTTAGTTGAGTTGGCCGGTATTATGTCTTCATATAGATTTACATTACAAGAATTGTACATACAAATTGGGTTTATGAAATTGGGTTATTAACTGTTGATTTTTTAGATCTATCTTAGCCTCCCACTTAGTTAATAAATCTAAACCTATTAATCTATCGAAATAGTTATGAAAGCGGTATACGAATAGTTTAAGAGGATCAGCGTAATTAAATTCTGTAAAACAAGGTAAATTAATAGAATAATCGTTTCTACTAACAGCATGTACGTTTGTAACTTCGAATGGGTCGTAGTTTAATGGGTAATTCGAAAAATATAATTCTACTGCTTCGGGGCTAATAAACAACTGGTTTGCACCCGTGTCGATTAATAATTTTAACGGTGGGTCTGAAATAGAAATATATGGTAACTGTCTTTGTGTTCGAAGGTTTAATTCTATTTTGGCCTTTTTGATATCGATCCTGTTTGAAAATCCTGCTCCGAAGAACTTGTGCTAGGTTGGGGTTCGTAATTTTCAGTGGTCTGCAAGTCTGTAGTGGTATTATCTATGTACTCTAATGCGGTGTATGGATTATATTCACTATAATAATTATTAAAATCATGATCATCTTGTTCGTAATAGTACTCCGCTGGGTAATATGATTCGTCGTATGACGCACACTCGTTTACGTCCATTTCTCGCGGTTTAAATAGGTTAATAATTACCTATTTAAACCGCGGGTGGTGGGTTACCTGACCTGCGCCAATCGTGACCAGATAAAATTGGCTTAGGAGTAAAATTTTGAATGCCGCTCATAGGTTTTGGATCTAGATTTTGTGGTGGAATATTTCTGGGCGGTAATCGGAAAACGTTACTTTGCGGATTGTAGCCTGACGGTTGAGTGCTAAACATTTGCTGCGTACGATTGGGTATACGATGTTGAAAGGGTTGATTTTGAAGAGTATTAAACTTAAATAGTTGCGGAGACGGTTGATGTGTTCTAAGACCTACTGGTGCTGGCCAGTTTGGTGAAGAAGCACCAAGATTTTGTAGACGTGGTTGGTTAAAATATATAGGGGGTGGACCATAATTAAATGCTCTAGGAGTGCTTGACTGTTTCGGAAGATCATTGCGATGCTGCAAATACATCACATTTAACTCCTCCTGAACATATTCTAACGCTTTCTCTATGGTTTCTGGTCGCATGCATCGTATGCGGGACCCTAACGGATCGTTTAAACCTCTGGTGAAAGACTGCATAGCAACTTTCTTATATAATATACGCTTGGCTTCAATTGTGGTACTAATTGGTTCATGCAACGTTACAAAGGTCATTATAGTACTAAATAATGTCTGGCATTGATCATAAAATTCATGTGGCGTCTTGGTACCCTGTCTAGCTAAAGATAGGTCATTATAAAAAACTGTTCTTGTACCTAACCAGCTATCTGGTATGCCGTTGGAATTAATTGTACTAGCGGCAGGACCAGTAATTTTATTTAATATTCCGTTTATTAGACATAGGTTGGATAGTTCGCTTCCTGGTTGATCACATAAATATTGTACAACTATTCTATCACATATATTAATAAATCTTGTTAAAATATTTGGGTTACCATTAAATTCGGGCACTAGGCGAAGTGCCTTAAAAATAGTGTCCGGGACATGGATTGTCATTTCTAAATTACATTGTGCCTGAGCCATATTTTCTGAACTCTGTTCTAAATCTAAATTCCTATTTAAATATATAGTACTATGACGAGCCTGTCGCAATGCAGGTTCCCTGTACCTTGAATTTTTCGGATGAAAAATTTTGGAAATTGGAAAAACAACTTAGGATAAAGGAGCAAGCAATACAAGAACAATTCAAGTGTACTTACATATACCAGGTGTACCGGTATGAAATGAGCGTTAAGATACAAATGTGTTGGTAGGGGTTATTTGTTGTGAATAAGCCTTATTTTTTTTTCTGTTTGGTTGCCATGACAACTGTCAAACATTCAATTAACCTAACAGTTAGTAAACAAACAACATCATATTTTTTTATTGTGTTAAAAATGACAAATTTTGTGCCGGAAAGTGATGATTTGCGGAAAGTATTAATTTTTTGTTTCCATTTGAAAAAAAAATGCTGCAGAATCACATCGAATGCTTGTCGAAGCATATGGTGATCATGCTCTATCAGAAGCAACATGCAAGAGATGGTTTCAACGATTCAAATGTAATGATTTTGATGTGAGAAATGAAGAACGTGGAAGACCACCAAAAAAATTCGAAGACGCCAAACTGCAAGCCATATTGGATAAAGATGATACTTTGAGTCAGAAGCAACTGGCAGCTATGTTAAATATTGCACAACAAACAAAGCTATGGGAAAAATTAAAAAGTGTGGAAAATGGGTGCCACATGAATTGAATGAAAGACAAATGGAAAACCGGAAAAACACTTGTGAAATTTTGCTTCAAAGACACGAAAGAAAATCACTTTTGCATCGAATTATCACTGGCGATGAAAAATGGATTTATTTTAAGAATCCTAAACGGAGAAAATCATGGGTTAATCCGGGACAACCATCAGCATCGACTGCAAAACCAGATCATTTCGGGAAGAAGGAAATGCTCTGTGTTTGGTGGGATCAGAAGGGTGTGGTATATTATGAACTCCTAAAACCTGGTGAAACTGTTAATACTAGTCGCAACAAACAACAAGTGATCGATTTGAACAACGCATTGATCGAAAAACGACCAGAATGGGCCAGAAGACACGGCAAAGTAAGTTTGTTACACGACAATGCACCTGCACACAAAGCAAAATCGGTTGAGGATACAATCAATGTACTTGGCTGGGAGTTGCTACCCCACCCGCTGTATTTACCAGACTTGGCTCCTTCCGATTACCATTTATTTTCATCGATGGGACACGCATTGGCTGAGCAGCGGTTCGATTCCTACGCTCTTCCGCGTAGGAATCGCATAAAGCAAAATCGGTTGAGGATACAATCAAAGTACTTGGCTGGGAGTTGCTACCCCACCCGCTGTATTTACCAGACTTGGCTCTTTCCGATTACCATTTATTTTCATCGATGGGACACGCATTGGCTGAGCAGCGGTTCGATTCCTACGCACTTCCGCGTAGGAATCGCATAAAGCAAAATCGGTTGAGGATACAATCAAAGTACTTGGCTGGGAGTTGCTACCCCACCCGCTGTATTTACCAGACTTGGCTCTTTCCGATTACCATTTATTTTCATCGATGGGACACGCATTGGCTGAGCAGCGGTTCGATTCCTACGCGGAAGTGGAAAATTGGGTGTCTGATTGGTTTGCTTCAAAAGAAGAACATTTCTATTGGCATGGTATCCACAAATTACCAAAAAGGTGGACAAAATGTGTAGAAAGTGATGGACAATATTTTGAATATTTTTTTTTTATCTAATCAAAATTAATATTTTATTTTCACAAAAAAAATGCTCATTTCATACCGGTACACCTATGTATTTCATTTTGGTCTCTCTCGTGAATCGAGGTCTTGACTCTCCTTCAGGAACTGCAACTGGTCCGTAGATTCAGTATCCTCAGAGACAGGGCTAGAAAACCACCCGGGCGGCTTCGCGACGAGAATTTCGATATGAGAAAATACTAATTATCGCAACCGGCCCGCGAGAATCCTACCGACTGCGCCAATTAGGTTAGCGGCAGCTGAAGGACTTAAAAAAAACAAAATTAAAATAAAACTATTTATTAAAACCTAAATTACAATCTAAGTGATCCTAACTATTCGAAGTATGAACATATTTAGAAGTGGTAGAGCCAAGCAGTTCGCTGCATGAATGGGCCGGCTCGACCGGTGAAATACCACCACCTCTCAGAAGATCGACGTAAAGTGGCTCATGCCGTGTTTCGTTCGGTGAGAGAGGTACCCGGAGGCCCATCCCCCTTCCATGGGGAAGGGGGATGGCCCTTCCTATCCTACTCCTTTAAAGGTTGGCAACGCAACTGTAACACTATACGTGTTGCAGGTGTCCATGGGCGGCGTTGGTCACTTAACATCAGGTGACACGCCTGCTCGTTTACCCTCCTATTCCATAAAAAAAAAAGTATGAATAATGAATGTTCATATAATTACATTAAAACTTAAACAATGACGCGGTGACAACTTCTTCGCCAGCTCTCTGGTTACCGCGACACGGCGGCGCCGATGCATTCTTTGCTGCGTTCGTGGAAAGTAATGAGTACGAATAATAATTATATGCATGCTTAGTCCACGGTCTGCCTGGGATATTAATATATAACAAGCCTCGTCTCGCCGTTATGTTTACGTCCCAAATGCAATATAGGTGGCGAACATTATTGTGTGAGCGTCATTGGTGTGAGCCAGTGTCAGGATTCGAACCTGGACCTCTGGACCACTAGACCACCGAGACTTTAAATAATAATATATACATCTGTGTTATTGAACTGGATTCAGCTACGTCACGGTAATATTCTCAAACAATATTGTAACTCGGCTGTGAGTTTGAAACAAATACATCCGGGCGTATACAACGGGCTTATAATACGGCTACATCGGGCATATAAAATAAATTGGTGACCGTAAAATAAATGTACTTGGACTGAGACGTACAAAATGCTAGTCAAAAATCGTTATTAAGTTTTGTAGTATAAAAAACTGTCATTCTAATATTAACTTACTTTGTAAAAAAAACTGAGCGGTTATTATTAGAAAAACAGCTCATCCGCTCGTGGTTTGGGCACAGTCGCAAACGGATGGTGAGCGCAACGTGCTCTCTATATTATTCTATTAATTTTAGTGTCCGACCGAAAGTTCGGTTTCGGTTTCGGCTGAGTTTCGGCCAAAAATCAGGTTTCGGCGGATGTTTCGGTTACGGCCAAATTTGGCCGAAACTTTTGCCGAAACCGAAACTATTGTCGTTCTAATTCTGACTTGTTATTTCTGTTGGTTGGTGTTGGTTATCTTTATTGAGAGTGTAATAGCTTATAATAGTACATATATATCTTTACATCAAATCTCTGGGGTACACAGAGAAAACAGAGTGCCGTAAGGTACGATTCTTACATCCCTCACTTCTTTGACTTTCAATCAAAATTGTTGTCGGTTTTTAAGACTCCTGGCATCACCTGTCTTAAGGACACGTTTAATTTGATCATGGAAAGTATGTGGTCGCCTCCTACACTCCAACATCCTTCCGCTTCTATACTGTACATCTGCTTAGTCAATCCTGCATCAATCATTCTTTCTACGTGTCTAAACTGTCGGGATATGCACTTTCTTAATTTTTACACTGACGCTCTCTTCTAATCCTCTTTATAACCTTCCTTCCTTACAAGCTTTTTTTTCGACGCAAACGGTGAACCTCATACCGCAAATTTTGCGCAGTGACCTCATTGCGACTGCTTATCATTATTTTCATGCACCTTTTTCCATGCCCAACTCTCGCTTTCATAAGTTAGTGTTGGGATCAGTACCGCACTGTGAATAGCGAGCTGGGTTTTCTTGCTCACATTGCTTGCGCTCAGGTATCTGCCCAACGCTCTATTTACACTGTTTTCTAACTTTACTCGAATTCAAATTCACAATATCTTTATTCCTTAGTCTTTAGAAAGTACTTAGAATCGTCATACAAAACTACTAGCTAAAATTCGCGGAGCTTAAATTCCTTTTCATCACACCGTCTTGAATGTGAAAGCGAATCTAAGTGCCAGTTCCGGCGTCAAGGCTTCTTGAGAAGAACTGGCAAGAATGAGCTTCTTCCAGGCCGACTCTTTTCAATTTCCAGTTTAACAAATGGTAATAATTACAATCAACACAAAAGGAGCAGTTGAATTCCAAACTTTTTTATCGTTTATATAATCTGCGATACAATAGATACTTTGATATAATCTACTTTTAATCTAATTCTCAAATTTACCCATAATAATTCAACCTCATCGTTTGGAAGTTTATTGTAGAAGCGTATCCATTGACCCGAGTTAGAGATTTTATAGAGCTTAGTGGGCACAGCGAGTTTGTTTATATTTCTTAAAAAAATTTTATGAATATTAGTTGAGTTTTTCTCAAATTTAGTTTTATATTTATGAACATAAATAAGATTTTCATAAATATATTGCGAATAAAATATTATAATTCTTATAACACACATAACCCTTCTTTCTACATTCTTGGTGTAACAGTAATTCAAGTATTTATTTATTATGAGATGAAATAAGTGGTAAAGCCACGCAGTTTACTGCATGAATGGACCGGCTCAACCGGTTAGATACGATCGCGTTTTGCTCGGTGAGAGAGGTACCTGGAGGCCCAACTCCCCTCTCTCCCCTTCTCATTCCATTTCTACTCCGTTCCTATCCCACTAACGAAAATGTACCCAAAGAAGGAGGGTTGACGTTAGGCGGCCGGTCTTAAAACCGCAGCCAAATCTTTTGGCAACATGGATAGTTCGAATGACATGTTGTGCCGATCCATTTAAAGTGGGAAAATGGCAGGAAAGTGGTGATTATTTTAGTTAAGTGGTACTTTTCAAGAGATTGATGATTCTTCTGAGTACAAATACAAAACAAAGCTTTAAATAGTAATATCTCAAAATACCAATAGGTACTTAGTACTTTACGAAACAAGAACAAATACTGATTTGAATATTGGTTTTTCTCCTATTCCTTTTTTTACCTATTTCTTTTGGGATTTAACGATTCAGCGAGTAGAGGCTTAACAGCCTCTGCCTACACCTTAGCATAGAAAAAGTCGTGAAGTTGGTAGTGCGGAAACAGTGGTAGAGTCACGCAGTTCGCTGCACGAATGGGCTGGTTTGACCGGTGAAATACCACGAGCTCTCAGCATATCGACGTCAAGTGACTGTTGCCGCGTTTTGCTCGGCGAGAGAGGTATCCGGAGGCCTATTCCCTTACCCTTGCCCTTCCCATCCCACTCCCAACCCCGTCCATATCCTATTGTAACCGGCTGGCAACGCAACTGCATGGGCGACGTTTGTTGCTCACCATCAAGTAACACGCCTACTCGTTTGCCCCATATTTTTTTTTATTGGTCCACAAAACTGATTACAATCTGATGATTTTTATATGTATACAATAAATGAGATAAGTGACTAGATTGAATCTACTAGATGGGAACACGGCATGCTTAGTAGTTTAGTTGTGTTAACAATGCATTACATTTAATTAACATAATCAGAGTTAAATAATATTATGAAGTACAAGCATATGATAAGCAATGAAATTTAGCACGACAATACAGAGTTTGAAAGAAGTTTTCGTAATGAGGCAAAAGGCAATAAATCATAACGGATAAACAAATCAATGTCACTTCCAATATTATTTGACAGTGTGGTCATGCGGTAAATTGGTGAATGCTGGCCAAGGTTAACTCTGCATCTTGGGGGTTGAAAAGTTTTACGGTTACATAACTTACTCCCAATACGCGGTACCACCAGAGACAAACGTTGAAGGGTATCTAGGGAATCTATAAAGCCATGAACAAGTTTATATAAAAAGATAATATCGGCGATTTGTCGTCGCTTGTGGGGGGATGCAATTTTATAAAATATGAGGCGTTCCTCGTACGATGTCAACTGTCGACACATATTATTATCATATGTAAGATGATACAAAAAACGTTTTTGGACTCTTTCTATTCTATCTGTATGTACTTGATAGCATGGGCTCCAAATAGTACTACAGTATTCTAATATTCCTCTAACAATGGTGTTATAAATTAGGATAGTGAGACTAGGTTGCTTAAATATTTTCAGTTGCCTATTAATAAAGCGAGAAAAACGAGAAGCCCTATTATTAACACTGTCAATGTGTTCTCTAAAACTCAAAGAACTGTCCAGTATAACACCCAAGTCCCGGATAGTTGTTACCTCATCTAGAGGCGTGTTATTGAAAACCTTTCTTTTTTCTGGTGAATTTGATATGGTAGCAATTTTCCTTATTCAGAACCATATCATTTTGGATACACCACTGATGAAGAGCACTAATATCTGATTGAAGTATCTTTATGTCATCCATGTCGTTTATAAATCTATAAATTTTTAAATCATCGGGATTTAATTTATATTGGGATCTAATGACATGGTTAATGTCATTCACACATATTATAAACAGCAGAGGTCCCAGATGTGAACCCTGAGGCGCTCCCGAGGGAACAGTGCATAATCGTGATTTGAAACCACGAATGTACACTAATTGAGATCTGTTCCGGACATATGACTCACACCATCTGAGCAGAGACCCCTGGATACCTGCATTAGCTAGTTTATTCAAAAGAAAGTCATGGTTAACCAGATCGAATGCCTTCCTAAAGTCAGTGTATATGTACTTCACCACCACGATCAACGGCATTAGTTATGTCTGAAATATACTCGGCCAGATCCGTGCTAGTGGACTTACGAGGTAAAAATCCATGCTGACTGGGGTCAATGGATGAGTGAAAATGAGCCATAAGTTGTTTATTTACTATGGCTTCCATTATTTTTCCGAATCCTGATAAGATTAAAATAGGACGATAATTTGTAATGTCATCCAATTTCCCACTTGTTCCCTTGTTCACTTGTTTCCCACAGTGTTAAATGAGCTAACTTCCACTGTGCTGGAAACATACCAGTATGAAGAGATTTGTTGTAGATTATAGTTAAAGGTAAATATAAATTAACTGCACATTTTTTCAAAAAGATGGGAGGTATCGAGTCGGGACCAGGGTTCGCCGTTGTACTGACGGAATTGTAAATATTTTGAAAATATTTTGAGAATAATTCACACATTTCTTTACCACCTTTGGCAGTTTCAGATTGTAAGATCGACTATTAGTCGATCTATCCTTAAAGGTTTTCCAAAAGTATTTCGGATGTTTTCTAAGGTGTACTACAGCATTTTCTTTAAAATTATTGTAACATTTAAGTATTAATGCATCACAACGATTCCTAGTGGCATCATACTGCAACTTGTCCATTAGGTTGCCGTATTTTTTATATTTAGTATGTAATTTACGTTTGAGTTTAAGTGCTATTAACAAAGGTTGAGTGAACCAAGTTGGGTACTGATCAGTGCGCACACGACGAAGTGGTATGTTGGATAATTATAGGGTTAATGTGTTGTAAAAAACATTTAACATATGATCGACCGTGTACGTGTCTTTCAATACTGAGGACCAATTGATACATTCTAAATCCAGATTAATGGCTTCATAGTTACATTTATAGTAGTTTAAGGTAGGATTAGAGCAAGGTTTCATTAAGTGCTCAAGGTTTTTTTCTATAATTACTGCAAAAGGTGGATGGTGTGAGTCAGGGGAAAGTGTAAAACTTGTAGCAGGGTGATTAGTAGCTCTCACTTGGCTATTACAAAATACCAAATCCAAAATACGGTTATTGATATTATATATGTTATTATATTGGTACAAATCACAGTAAGCGATAGCGTCTAGAAAAGATGCACATAGGTTACCAACTGAAGTTGCTGGTACTAGATGTGTAGGAGCCGTTGCAGCGCATTCAATATCACCCATGTTAAAGTCCCCTACTATTAAAAACACAGTGTCGACAGTGTTATTATTTTTGACGCCATTTGACACTTTAGTAACATTTCTAAAAAACGTATCGATATAGTCTTGATTAACGGGGGGTGGTACGTGCACAGCACAAACATGTATGAGAGTTTTGCCAAGTTCTAAGGAGATCCAAAGATCCTCATACGGTGATTCCCAAGTATATTTACGAACAATAACAAACGACCACCACGAGTTAGCAGTCGATCTATCTCTTCTGTACACATTGTAGCGTCGGTAAACAACTCATAATCAAATACAGTTTCACTTAGCCAGGATTCAGTTATAATGATATCATAATTGTATTCTCCATGAGCGCAAAATTGCGAATACTGTCACATTAAAGATTTATAGTGTGTATTTAAAAAACTGACAGAGCCACCAAAAGGAAATATGTATTGATACACTGCCCTTTAATAGAAAACGAAGAATTTTATTATTTTTTGGGTTGGAAATTATGCCTGTTTATTTTATATTATGTAATGATTAATCAATAAGTTTTCTCTGTAATATATTTATTTCTAAGACTTTCGCGAATCTCACTCATTGATGAAAAACATCTGTCGGATGTGGGTTACCAATAATAGAAATCATATTTTTAACATCAACTTTTTGATTTTTATTTCCAAAAAGTGGGTGCTCTCTGTATCAATGAAAATAGCTTTTGAACAACTACCATCTTTTTGTTCGTCGCTCGTGAAAATGATCTCTGTAAAGAGTTCGAAACGTCGGGAAATAAATATAAGTGGGTGGTAAATAAACGCGATATAATCCTAAAAGTTGTTTTTTTTCTCTGTAATAGTTATTAATTTTATCATTGTGCTAGATGGAACCACACGGAGTTTTCTCAGTGCACGAAGTCGTGCGGGATTGGTATACAGACTCGAGAGGTCACTTGCATACACGAGGTGAGTAAACTTCGTTAATTAACTGAAAAGCATTCAGTTGCAATCTAAACTATAATATAATTATTTTAGAAGATAAGTTTTATTTTTAAATTGTGGCCGTTGCAAACAGGCATTCACTCCAACTGATGGTAAGAGGTTGTGTCGACCTCTGGACTGTATTGGTGGGTATCCCAATCGTATAGAATACCGCACTCACATAACTATACTCTTTAGTATTGTTGAGTGAGAGTAAGCTGGCAACCTTTAAAAGCGTTAAATTTGTCGTTTACTGCTAATATAGTGATTGAGAATCTAGATTTTTCATTAATCTCAAATACTGATATTTCCGTCGTAATACATATAGAAAACCACCCAGATGTCATAAAAACTTCTTGCTTCTGATAAATATTTCTATAAAAGTGGGGAGCTAATCTGACGACCTCGATTCCGCAGCCGATTGTTTTACCAATGCACGACGAGGCCACCAGTTCAAGTTTATAAGTTGATAAATTAAAATCAAATTAAAATTCTTATATATTTATAACATCCAAATGTGTGCGTGTTGTAAACAATTTAAAGTTAATTATGACACATAATTTCCGAAAAAAATGATTTAAGGTAATTAAAATGTACAAAGAGGATTCGAACCCTTTACCAATCGAACACAGTAGTTTTAGACGTATTTATTATTAATTATTTTTGTTTTTTTTTGTGGCCTAGGTAACCCGCGGCGGTACAAACACTGTGGTTGTACCAAACAGTATGTGTCCACAACCACCTCCACCAGACCGTCAGTACTGCAACGTCCTCGACTGTCCTGTTCGATGGCATACTGGTGACTGGTCAAAGTGTTCCAAGACTTGCGGCGGAGGAGTTAAACAAAGAGATGTAAAATATATTTTAAATAATTTCATCATCTATAACTAAGTATACCAAAAATGAGGAGTATTTGAACGCCATAGTAGTAATCCAAGGCAGGGCTTTTTAAAAGTTGACGATTGACCCCACAATTAGTTGATGAAAATAAAAACTCCTGTTCTTCCTAGACTCCTAACTTATACTCCAACTCCACTAAATACTGGTTTACTCATGATCAGTTGTTGTCGATGTCCTCTCTCCCTCTCTTTACTTATTGTCTATTAATTATATCCTACTAAAATATACAGGTAGAATGTAAGCAGATAATGGCACAATCTCACGTAGTGGAACGTCCAGCTTCTCTCTGCAGCTCCCCACGACCGGCGTCGACCAAATCCTGTAACGCCAGGCCTTGTCTATTAGATACTGCCTCTCCAGAGATATCGCTAGCTAACTCGTCATATATACAACATGATCCCAAGAAAAAGAAGGTAAGAGCCTATAAGTCTTTTATCTGCAACTTGTTAGATGAAATGAAATGGGATTTTATAAAACGATAGCGTTTAAAAATAATAAGGTCCTGGTCCTGGAAGCGATTCTCAGCGATTCTCAGTTTATAATTCAACACAATTTCAAAAATTCAATTTCAATTTTTCTTTGTTCGTTTCAATTATGGCTTACAAAAATGAAAAATAATTATGTAAAAGTTGATACTTGGAAGTACTTTTTACGCACATTGCTAAATCCCTCACACGTAAACCTCACACCATTTTAAGTCTCGTTGTGTCACCCAAACAACGAGAGAAAAATGGGTGGTATATGTGTGTGTTATTGCCGATTCTTATATCTATGATCTTTATTCTTTAATAATTTATGATTATATTTATGATTAAAGATACTTAAAGCTATTAAAGTGAAAAACAATAGGAGAGACGCAAACTTAATATACTAAAAATGGAAAAAATATAACTATCAACACCAATGACTTTTCGAAATTGTTTTCGGAAGTTATGTGTGATAAATATCGATCACTGAAAACTTTGTGCCCGGTATGGCAATAGGTTCGCCACCTAATCCATTTGGGACGTAAACATAACGGCGAGACGAGGCTTAACAGCGGCTGCCTACACCTTCGGGTAACAAAAGGCGTGAAGTTATGTTTGTTTATAACGATCAATATTTTTATTGTAAAACGTCATTTATGCATTTGAATAAAAAAATACAATGAATATACATATATACTTAGTCATGCCATAAATATTGTAACAAAGAAAAACATTTTTTTTTAATTGCAAATAACATTTCTTACTTTTACGATATAAAATATAAAAAGCTTATTCGAAGTGGTCTCCATTGGCTGCAATACAGGCCTTTAAACGTTGACGCCAGTTATCAATAGAAACACGCACTCTTTCTATGGGAAAATTCTTCACTGCCAATCGTATGGATTGTTTTAGGGACTCTAAATTATTATGACGTTTAGAGCAAGCCGTACTCTCTAAAACTGACCATAAATCATAATCCAGTGGTTTAAGATCGGGACCAGACGACGGCCAGTCTTCAGCTCTAATGAAGTCCGAAACGTTCGCTTCCAACCAAGATTGCGTGGACCGAGCTTTATGACCCGGTGCCGAGTCTTGCTGGAAGGACCATACTTCGTTATTGAACATGGTGTTGTTATGGGGCTTGACTACCTTTTCAGGAATGGTATCTTGATATACTTGTGCCGATGTTTTGATACCTTTTTCACAAAAATATGGCTCAGTCACTCCTTCGTACCTAACACCCCACCAAACCATCACTGAAGTCGGATAATGCCCACGTTGCACTCTGTCAACTAATTGGGAAGCTTCCTTAAAGCTTTGAGCATAAATACGGTCATTTTGTTTGTTAAAATATTGCTCAATTGTAAAAACTTTTTCATCCGTAAACAATATTTTTCTGTGACCTCCCTTTGCGTACCGCTTCAGTAGTTGTTTAGATTTTAACACCCTATTCTTTTTTAAATTATCAGTTAATAAATGACCAGTGCGCCTCTTATAGGCTGCAAGTCCTAAGTCATCTTTTAAAATACGCGACATTGT
The DNA here is from genome assembly GCA_905147225.2 of Euproctis similis. Classification (NCBI taxonomy): domain Eukaryota; kingdom Metazoa; phylum Arthropoda; class Insecta; order Lepidoptera; family Erebidae; genus Euproctis; species Euproctis similis. The sequence continues at coordinate 24,949,729 of LR990106.1, forward strand.
TCTCGGTGCTATCTTCATCTCCTGAGATAAAATCTTTTGCTTGCGGACAGGATTTCTTCGAATTCTTTCCCTTACTGCTTTCACCACCTTTTTCGTACGAACACTACGAGGTCTTTTTCTGTCACAAACAGAGGAGGTCTCATTGTACCTAGTAATAGCCCGGTACACAAACATTTGACTAATACCAAGTGTATGGAGAGTTTTAAAAATTGCATTTGGCTCCATACCTACTTTGTGTAATGCAATCACAGCGATTCGGTTCTCTTTATCACCCCACTTCATTTAAATATCGCAAAATATTGTACAATGTATTGGCGCCAAAACGAGAAAACACAATGAACAATCATATAAAAATGACAGATTCCAAATTCAAATGTAATATTTTTTTATTTTTAGTTGTAACAGTATTTATGGCCAGACTAAATATATATATATATATATATATTTATATATGGTATATATTGTCAACAAATTATATTTTTTATTATTTCGGTAATTTCTTTTTACTGATTTTTACATATAATTGATAAGAAAGAGTAAGTTTAACCTTTTTTGGAATATATGAAAAATGTTGAATTAATTATTATAAATTATTATTTATTATTAATTAATTGTTAATGTTGAATCCGGAACCGGTGAAATACTATGACTTCTCAGAACATCGGCTTAAAGTGGCTCGTGAGAGAGGTATCCAGAGGCCCAACTCCATACCCTCTCCCTCGCCATCACACTTCCAACCCAGTATTCATTATTCATTTGTATTGCAGGCGTCAATGTGGGGCGTTAGTCGCTCACGTATTTATAGTACACTCAGTATTGGTTTATTTGTTATAAATAAAGTTTTAGATGATATGGCCTACTCAAATGTTCAAGGTGAACAAGTATTTTAAACATATTATTGTCACGTGGAAACTTAGGATTTGATTTATAATATGACATAATAATAGCTAATATATATATAGCTGATGGTACAAGTTTCTTGAATAAATCACGATAAATAGTTATGATAAACTAGTTGGTTAGCCGCTCCGACCCCCCCAAATTTTTTTTGCCGCAGCCTAAATGTGGACTGACCAGTTCGTTATCCTAACTCAGTTTATTGCATTGATATATACAACCAAATAAATATTATGAATTTGCAGGCTTGTCTGCCATATTTTTTTATATCTATGACAGGAAATGTAAAGTGCTATAGCTGCATGTCATATGTTACGGCAATAGGCTTGTAAGCGCTAAAGTAATCTACATATATAAAAGAAAGTCGTGTTTGTTACAACACTTATAACTGAAGAACGGCCATACAGATTTGGATGAAAATTGGTGGAGAGGTAGCTTAGAGCCAGGAATAACACATAGGATAGAGAAAATAAGGATAAGTAGCGAGTAAAATACTAAAAAATACAATTTAATTTTCCCATACAAACGATTCGTTTACACTTTGACACACAAGGCAATTCATTGTTAGTAGAGAAGTCCATCGTTCGTCAGTATCGTATGAATATTGACATTTAAACTCTCAATCAAATGTCAAAATTTGTTGTGTCATGTCACTATAATGTGTTTGAAGTATTGCAATTTATAAATATTAAAAATAAGTAAACATTTGGGTTATTTTTAAACTAAAATCTGTGTTGAAATTTAAGTAATCAAGCATTGGTTTGGAGAAGGCATCACAGAGGCAGTAACAAAAACCAGCAACGGGATGCCATTTTTGTCAAAGATGTTCAAGCTTACCACGAAGAATATGACAATGATTTATCAGTTCATTGCATCTACTATAGATGAAAAAGATGTGGTGAGTCGCCTCTCTGATCAGTCCAACTTCCTCATAGTGAAATTCAAGAATGGATCAATAAATTACGAGCACACATTTCGCACAAATTTATCAATTTGTAACGATACCGTCTCTATTCTTCAATAGAAGGAACGGTTTTGAACCTAACACCCTGTCGACCATGATCGATAAGATACTGGAATAGCACCGCAAATACCACTAATATTAAGACAAATCAAGACAATTAGAAGGAGCCAAAACTTTAGCCAATATTGATTGTTTGGATAGGATGACTGATGATGATAAGGGCAGGAAAATAATGGTGACAGGAACATATAAAGTTATGAATGTTGACATTAGTCAAATAACTACAATTAGGTCTCGGTGATCCAGTTGTCGAGCACCTCGCTTTTGAATCAAGAAGTCACGGGTTCGAACCCATTGGTGTGAGCCACAATTCAAACCCGATTGTGTGATAAATATTGATGACGAGATTTAACAGCCGCTGCCTACACCTTCGGGTACAAAAAGGCGTGAAGTTATGTATGTTAAGTATGTATGTATGTGACTACAATTATAAATTGTAATAATATACATTATGTCATTTATATCTGTTGATCGTTTTTTTTATGGGATAGGAGGGCAAACGAGCAGGCGTGTCACCTGATGGTAAGCAACCAACACCGCCCATGGACACCAACAACACTTATAGTGTTACTGTTGCGTAGCCGACCTTTAAGGGATAGGGTATAGGGGATAGGGAAGGATGGGGAAAGGGGGTGGGCCGCCGGGTACCTCTCTCACCGAACGAAACGCGGCATTAACCACTTTACTTTGATCTTTTGAGAGGTCGTGGTTTTTCACCGGTCGAGCCGGTCCATTCATGCAGCGAACTGCTTGATTTTGGGATAGTTTGGCACTGCACTGCTAAGTACGCGAGAACCTTTCTTACTTTAATTAATTAGATATTATGATGCTGAGGAGAAGACGATGGTAGTCGCAGTCTATGTCATGTGCGCAGAGCCATCTCACGTGCTAACTAACACGCGCACTGATGACTAGAGAGAGATTGATCAAGAGAAGAGTCGTATATCAGAATTGTGTTTTTTAATATAATCATGTCGAGCACATCAAACACAAAAAAATACTTAAAAACAAGTTAAACCGACTTCTAGAAACGTAAACCACAAAATCTTTAAGTATATGAAAACAGTACTTCTATAACTAAAAAGCGATAAATAACGTAATTTACGAATTTCTATACTAAGGCCCGTAAGATCAATCACAGTTTAATCTAGTTTACCTAGTTTAAACCTCATCTGTCGTTTATTTTGTAAGATCGATGCTAGATAAACCTCCATTAACAGTTTAATCTATGGTTTAGCTTACACCAGGAGACTTTGGCCCGTAAGATCAATCACAGTTTAATCTATTTTACCTAGTTTAAACCTCATCTGTCGTTTATTTTGTAAGATCGATGCTAGATAAACCTCCAATAACAGTTTAATCTATAGTTTAGCTTACACCAGGAGACTTTGCCAGTTAAACCGTGGTCCTGCCTAGTTTAAAAATGGCGGTCGTTTATCAGCTGACATCTGACATGACGATTGTGGGTTCATACATAGATTTAGCATAGACTATAATAGATGGCACAGGCCAGGAAAAAATTACTAATCACTAAATTTTCAAGTGGTAGAGCCAAGCAGTTCGCTGCATGAATAGGCCGGCTCGACCGGTGAAATACCATGACTTCTCAGAAGATCGACGTAAAGTGACTCATGCCTCGTTTCGTTAGGTGAGAGAGGTACCCGGACGCCCACCCCCCTTTCCCCATCCTTTCCTTTCCCCTATCCCTAAAAGGTCGGCAACACAACAGTAACACTATATGCGTTGCTGGTGTCCATGGGCGGCGTTGGTTGCTTACCATCAGGTGACATGCCTGCTCGTTTGCCCTACTATCCATAAAAAAAATAGCATCGAATCACTGACAGCGCAACCGCGTATATTAGATTTTCAAGATATTATGTCCATTTTGCTATTGATCTTACGGGGCAGGTTTAAACCGTAGATTAAAATTGACAATAGTTTAGAAAATCTACACTTTTAACTATGATTGATCTTACGGGCCTTAGCCAGTTAAACCATGGTCCTGCCTAGTTTAAAAATGGCGGTCGTTTATCAGCTGACATCTGACACGACGACTGTGGGTTCATACATAGATTTAGCATAGACTATAATAGATGGTAGATGTCAGGAAAAATTTACTGCATCGAATCACTGACAGCGCAACCGCGTATATTAGATTTTCGGGATATTTACATTTCAACACATGAACATTATGAATGCACATGAACGCAGTAATAATAATAATTGGTAGATAATAAAAAATAAACAAAAATATAAATATTTAACAAGTTTTATCAAACTCCTTAAGCTAAGTTCTTATTAATAACTATTAAAGCTCCCTAAAAATATCAACCATTTAACAAACGGACTTGTAACAAGTGATAGTATATTTAATAAACTGAAAGCCATGTAAATGAACTAACTTCTATTGAAGTTCACAACTCATTAATATCACTAAAACTCGTGAAAAAAATTACTTTGAAAAAAAAAGTTAAACCGACTTCTAGAAACGGTTACCACAAAATCTTCACAACTAAAAAGCGATTAATAACGAAACTTACTAATTTGTATACTTAATACAATATAAAAAACGTAATACTTTTATAAAGTAATCTATAACTATTATAATATTTACTATTGTCCCTCATTATTGATGTCGGTGCAATGTAATAAGTATACAAATTAGTAAGTTTCGTTCTTTATCGCTTTTTAGTTGTGGAGATTTTGTAGTTACCGTTCCTAGAAGTCGGTTTAACTTTTTTTATAAAAGCTTTTATTTAACTTGCACTGTATGTATGTATGTATGTATGTATGTATGTAAGTATGTATGTTCGGTGGAATCTTGCAACTCAATTTTGAAGTAGATATATTCAACTGATTGAGCTGAAATTTTGTATACACGTTTACTTTGGATGACAATGCATGAAATGATGTGTGAAATCCTTCCATATCCAATATGGCGGACCACCCAAGATGGAGGAATGGATATTTTGAATGAATTTCTGCAATATGGGTATCAAATGAAAGGGCTTATTGAGTGTAACTCAAAAAATAATATGACGTCATTCTAAATCCAATATGGTGGAATATCCAAGATGGAGGAAAACATATTTTAAGCTTCTGTATAATATGGGTATCAAATGAAAGGGCTCATTGAGAGTAACTGAAAAAATAATGTGACGTCATTCTAAATCCAATATGGTGGATCATCCAAGAAAAAGGAACAGTTTTTTTTAATGCATTTCTACAATATGGGTATCAAATGAAAGGGCTTGTTAATAGTAACTCAAAAAATTAATATGACGTCATTCTAAATCCAATATGGCGGGTATTCCACCATATTTGCATTTCTACAATATGGGTATCAAATTAAAGGGCTTGTTATGAATAACTCGAAAAATAATGTGACGTTATTCTAAATACAATACGGGGACCATACATATTTTTGATGCATTTCTACAATATGGCTATGAATTAAAAATCATCATTGCGATTAAATGGAAAAGAAAGCTCCAAGCTGAAATTGAATTAGATGATCTCCTTATTGTAGAGCTGGACTGTTTGAAATTAAGCGGTAAACTTACTTGCAATAATGATGCGTTGAATGAAATGACACTAACCTAGCCAGTTATAACTAAAAATGAAAAATAAATTAAAAGCAAAAACCCTTTTTAAAGAAGCTTTTATTTAAGCGCTCTAAAAATAAGAAAATAATATTTCCTTAAAAATTTCAAGTATCAACTTAGAGCCTCAGTATGTACAATTTATAATATATAATAATAAAAGCTTGTCGCGAGGTTTGACTCCCTATCAGTAGGTAATTAAATTGCAATGGATAATATAGTAAAGTTAGTAGATTAATTTACATGAGTGTTTTATCCATTTCTTCTCATGACAACCTCACACTCAGAATCGTCCGTGCATTTTTGTTCCAAGGAGGCATTTTTCTCAAGCGCTCGTGTTTTAATATGTTATGCTTTAAATATAATAATAAGTTATACATCTGTATTTACGGACATATTTAACTGTGTGTGAAGACCCATGAAAAAAAAAATAGTGTGTGGAGTCCCGCCGCGCGTTGGAAGTGTAACTTTGTGTTATAGAAGAGAAGATAATAAGGGTTAGAAATCGATTCAGAAATAGAGAAAAATAATCACTGCATGAATAGGCCGGCTCGACAGGTGAAATACCACGACCTCTCAGAAGATCGACGTAAAGTGGCTTATGCCGCGTTTCGTTCGGTGAGAGAGGTACCCGGAGGCCCACCCTCCTTCCCCATCCTTTCATATCCTACTCCCTTAGGTTTGCCTTTTATCCCATAAAAAAATACCATAGGGTACCTAAAATTAATTGTAGTAAGATACCAAAAAAAATCCGAGAAATCATTGGTGTGAGCCCGGAATCGATCCCAGGACTCCAGAATCGGAGAGCTCGACTACTTAACTGGACCACCGAGACTATTAATACTTATTACTAATATATTATAGGCACTATTAAAAATGGGACTGATTATGAGAAATGGTAACTAAGTTCCTATCTAATATTTTATTTAAATTTGTGTATAAGAATGCAACATACTGATGAAGATTATTCGAAACGAGGATCCAAAAAGATTATTATATAAAATTATTTTTATAAGGTTACTTAACCATGAATATAAATGTGTATCATGTCTTGATTGAAGTTTATTATATTATAATGTTTTATTCGTCTCAGCCATAGAGGTCACTATTCGTCAATTTATTAAATCGCGCTATGGTTTCACTACATGGAGTTTATGTAAGTATTTAAGATCATATTAATAGGTTTTGATAAAATATAAAAAAAAACAGTTCTACAAAACATAATTATAAGTTTATAAGTGTTATGTATTTATTTATTTAATAGATTTTAGAAATAAAATAATAAATTCAATCAAATACAGTTATAAAGGAATGTAGTTGACACTAAAGGCCGTTTCTAGTGTCCCCCCCCTTTCCCATATTTTCCTAGTCCTATTCCCTTAAAGATCGGCAACGCAACAGTACCACTATATGTGTTGCTGGTGTCCATGCGACGTTAGTTGCTTACCATCAGGTGACACGCCTGCTAGTTTGCCCTCGTATCCAAAAAAAAAAAAAAAAAACTAGATGTCTATGTTCAGATAAAAATCACGCTTAAGTAACTCTCTTCCTGGATTAATATATACACTGGTTCAAATTCGTCCTTTTTATTATTATATATTATGTTTTGTGGCCGCAAGGGGGCGTTAAAAGCGTTAAACGGTTGCACGAGACATTAGAAGTTACACTTCTATAAAGCTATTTTGATTTGATTTGACATTATAAAATTTGTACAGTTTATTTACAACTCGCGCGACAAGCTTTTATTAATATATAAATTGAACATACTGAGGCTCTAAGTTGATACTTGAAATTTTTAAGGAAATATTATTTTCTTATTTTTAGAGCGCTTAAATAAAAGCTTCTTTAAAAAGGGTTTTTGCTTTTAATTTATTTTAAAGTAATTTTTTTTACGAGCACATTTATAAGTCACTCACACATCAACAACCGATTTTTGGTCTCGTTGTTTGGATGAATATTGCCGATCTATTATTCTTATATCTATGGTCACACCATAAAACTTTATAAAAGTAGAAAGAAGTTTTTTTTTCACGAAATATGCCACAGACAATGTACAAAAGAGTGAATGATAGGCGAAATACAGACATTAATAACCAAATGTTGCCATCTGTCGAAAACTAAACCTAGTTTACGTAATCTATGTCCATTTTGCTATTGATCTTACGGGGCAGGTTTACACCGTAGATTAAAATTGACTATAGTTTAGAAAATCGTCAGTTTTAACTATGATTGATCTTACGGGCCTTTATATAATATACAAAACGTAATACTTTAATAAAGTCATCTTTAACTGTTAAAATATATACAATTGTCACTCATTATTGATGTCGGTGCAATACAATAGAGTATAAAGTACTCTATTGTATTGCACCTAGGCTTACACCGACTCCAAAAATAAGTGATATTTGTACATATTATAATAGTTAAAGATGACTTTATTAAAGTATTACGTTTTGTATACTGTCTTAAGTATAGAAATTAGTAAATTACGTTATTTATCGCTTTTTAGTTATAGAAGTAATGTTTCAAATACGTAAAGATTTTGTGGTTAACGTTTCTAGAAGTCGGTTTAACTGTTTTTTAAAAGTAACGTTTTTTCACGAGTATTAGTGATATTAATGAGTTGTGAACTTCGATAGAAGTTACTTCGTGTACATGGCTTTCAGTTTATTAAATATATTATCAATAATTACAAGTCCGTTTGTTAAATGGTTAATATTTTTAGGGAGCTATAATTGCCATAAATAGGTACTTAGATAAAGGAGTATGATAATACTTGCTAAGTATTTATATTTTTGTAATTATCATTGGTAGACGAAATAACACTGCAGCCCGAATGAAGGCCAATCGTAGCCTGAAAACTATTGCAGAAAATAATAACATTTTTTTTTACAGAACATTTTTACACAATTATGTCCTAACTCCTAATCGTTTAAGAGTTCTGTAGCTTTATCATCAGCAGTATCAGAAGTTGATTCAAGCATACCTCCCAAGCAACACGTTACTCCTATATACTACTAAACAGTTTCCATCGACTAACTGCAGTACTGTCACCCAACTCCTAACCGTTAAGGAGTTCTGTGACTTCTTCATCAGCATGTTTGTATATTCATTAATGTATAATAAATAATATATACGGTATTTACACCAAAATAACATTTTTTTTTAATTTTTGCCTATTTGTTTTTTCAGGCTAATCTTTGTAGTGGCTGGACCGATTTTGATGGGACGTTTTTGTAGGTAGCTGATGTAATAAGAACTAACTTAGGCTTCTTTTATTTTAGAAAAAATCTTTTACTCGTATTTCCTCATCTAATGCTTTTGAGGCGAAACAAAGTTCGCCGGGTCAGCTAGTACCTTTATAAATAATAAAATAAATAAATAAAAATAAAAAGCCTTTATTGTTGTTCTTAGTTTAAATTACATTTTTTTTAAATATGCTTCACTGATTATATAAATATGTTAAAATATATTTATTTATTTAACAGCCAAACGGAATTTATTCTACAACTTGTTTTCCGACAAAGTCCTCCTCTAAAGATGTCCATTCTGTCCTATTCCTTGCAGTTCGAATCCATGTTGGACCCGCTATCTTCCTGATGTCATACTCCCATCTCTTAGTTTGTCTACCTCTGTTTCTTCTTCCACCCATTGGATACCACTCTGTTACTAATATTTTTCTTTCTTCTCTCTTACCATATGTTCTGTCCACCTCCACTTTAGTTGTTTATAAGTTGTATATGCATTCTTAAATTTTGTTTTACTTCTATGTCTTTTATTTTCACTCGGTCTTTCCTTTTAATACCTGCTGTGCTTCTTTCTATGCTATTTTGACAGACTTTTATTTTGTTTGCAAGGTGGTCGGTTATTGCCCAGGTTTGACACCCGTATAATAAGCATGGTAGAATACACATATCATATACTTTTCTTTTTTCCTTAATCGACATTTCATTGTTCTTCATTACTTCGCTAAGAGACCAATATTGTTCCTTCTTGATGCATCAAGAAGGAACAATATTGGTCTCTTAGCGAACTGCAGTCTTCAGGAGATACTAAGTGTCCCAAATATATGTATTCATGAACGCACTCTATTTGCTCATTATTAACGCTTATTGTGTAGGTTTGTGAAGAGTTTGACATAATTTTTATTTTGCTTAGATTCATTGTTAGCCTTGCCTTATCGCATGTATCAGCTAGTTGTTGTAGCATTGTTTTCAGTGTTTTTGGGTCCTTAGAAAAAATAATAAGGTCGTCTGCAAATCGTAGATGGCTCAGGTTTTTCCAATTAAAATTTAAACCTTTATTTCTCCAATCGAGGTCCCTGAATATCATTTCCAAGACAGCTGAGAATAATTTTGGTGAGATAGGGTCTCCTTGACGTACTCCTCTTTTAATAGGGAATTCTTCACCAAGAGCTTCTAGCTTCACTTGCGCAGTACTCTTAGTATATACTCGTATATTATGAAGTAAACGAATGTATTGTAGTTGTACCCCTTGTGATTTTAATGCATGCCAGATATAACCATGTTCCAGTGTGTAAAATGCTTTGTTAAAATCAACAAACCCCAGATAGTAGATCTTGTTATATTCTTTATATTTTTGTAATATTTGTCTAAGGGTGTGGATATGGTCTATGGTTGAAAAATTGCGACGAAATCCAGCTTGTTCTTTGGGTTGATTTTCTTCGAGTGTGTTGGTAATTCTTGACAAAATTATTTTAGAAAATATCTTGTAAATATTAGACATGAAGCTAATTGGCCTATAGTTTGCTATGTTTTGTTTGTCACCTTTCTTATGCAATAGTATGATGGTTGATTTAGTCCAATCCTCAGGAATCTTTTCCGTTTTGATAATTTCATTAAATAATTCTGTAAGTTTTGGCGCTATCACTGGTAACGTGGCTTTCAGCAATTCATTTGTAATGAGATGTGATCCGGGAGCTTTATCATTATTTTGTGTGTTGATTGCTTTAATTGTTTCTTCTTTTAGTATATCAGGTACTTCTACTTCATTGACTGACGCATCATAATCGTTTTCAGTTTCTCCTACACTTTGGCTTTGATATAGCATCCTGTAGAATTCTGTGGAAACTTTTAGTATATCGGGTCTTTTTGCTGTGCTTTTACCGTCTTTATTTTTCATACCAGGTATCCAATTCTTTATGTGATTTAGATCTTTCAGTGCTTTTCTTATACCTCCTGTTCTTGCTATATAATTCTTCATCGTATTAGTCCGTTTAGTTTTTCTTTCTCTACGCAGTTGCTCACTAATCCGTTTGCTTATTTCTGTTATTTGTTTACGATTATCTTGGCTTTTCTTTCCCTGCATTAGTTCTTTACGTTTTTGTAGTAGTTGTTTACTTTTAAGTGAGATTTCGTTCTTACTGTTTTGTGTTGTTTTGTCTAGTTACATTTTTCAGTTGGTTTACAAATTCGTTGTATTTTTCTTGTACCAAAAGACATTCTTTGTTGTTTAGTGACTTTTCAAGATTTTTAAGCCATATTTTTGTATCACCAATGCTTTTAATGACTGCGTATTTGTTATGAAATCGTCTGATTTTCTTAGGGGCTGTTCCTGAAATTTTTGCCCATACCATTCTATGATCTGTGTTAAAATTTAAATTATGCATTACTAATACATTTTTGAAAACTTTCCTGTTATGGGACATAATAAAATCTATTTCATTCTTGTAAAGTCCGTTAGGTAATTTCCATGTCCATTTATTAGTGACTTTCTTTTTGTAAAAGCTATTCAGAATACATAATCTATTTTTAGTGAAAAATTTACCAGCCTTGAACCATTATTGCTTCTAACGCCAAACCCGTGACTTCTCATACAATTTTCATCTTTGTTGTTTTGTGTTCCGATTTGGCCATTGCAATCTCCCATCACAATAACGTTTTTATGTGCGGTTTCTATAGTGTTTCGTAGGTCTTCAAAAAATTTTTCAATTTTTATTATATCTTCCTTTTTGTCTGATTCCGTTGGTGAATATGCCTGGATAATAGACCATTCTTCTTCGCCATATAGTTGTATGTTAAGGATTGCAATACGTTCAGAGATTTCTCTTAATTGTTTTATTCTTTTTACAAATGCTTTTCGAACCATGAATCCAACTCCATACATTCCCGGCGTCTCTCCTATATAATGTAGCATATATTTTCCATGATCTTCTATATTTTCTCCATATCTTCTCATTTCGCTGATCCCTATTATGTCCCATTTTATTTTTTCTAATGCTATTTCTAGTTCTTGGAGTTTTTGGGGTGTTCTAAGAGATCTACAGTTAATAGTTGCTATAAATATATCGTTTGATTTCTTTTTAGTTTGCATCTTGGCGCTGTTTTGAACCTTTAGAGGGTTGTAGTCATTTTCCCCCACGAGGACCAATCGGCTTGGGGGAGTGTTGTGTTGTGTTGTTTCTATGTTCTTTTTATTGTATGATTGTTGTGTTTTCCGTTTACCTGTACTTAAATGCTACTGTTTGCTATCCGTAGTAATAGAGGGGAGAGAGTTGCTTTTAATCCTCATTAGATCATAGGCATTTAATCTGCTGCTCTTCGATGGCGTTACGGATTGTTGTTTTCTCGGCTGGGTGTTATTATGAGGAGATGTCGATGTTTCTCTTTTGCGTTTGTCATTTTTGTAATTTTTTTTTCCTTTTACTATTATTTTGTCAAAATTTAAATAGGCTATATTTCCTTTCTTTCTCTCCTCCATCAATTCTGGCTGCAGCATTTTTCTTTAATCGAGAATCTCCTTAGTGTAATCTTCTGAAATGTATACATCTTTTAGATTTCTCTTCAATTTTATTAATTCATTCTTTTTCGGCACTCACGAAGGTAACCAAAACGGGTCTTGTTTTTCTTCCAATCTCTCCATTATTTTGGTTGTTATAGAAGTTTGTAGTTCTGATGTTTGTTTCTGCATTTCAATTTTCAGTTTCTCGAATAAAAGTTGAAATTGATCATCCATTTGTGTGGTTTAGTTCTGAGTTTAACGGAACGTAATTACCAGTGTTGTTTATTTTCTTCGGTTGGCAGCACTAGATATATGTCAAATGTGGGATAACGTCTGTAATCTTTTGACAGAATTTCTAACCTTTATCTAGTAATCTGTTATGTGCCTTGATTCAAAATGCAATCCGATGTCCAAAATTACATGAAATCAGCACTTTCACAATATTCACAGCACTTTAATTACTGCTTCCTGATGTTTTTATATGGATAGGTGAGTAAAAATGATTTTTAAACACTGTATTATCGGGAGCTATACAACTATGATGTTTGCAATCTGACGTCCGGAAACGGATATACCTTTACTTATACCTTTACTTACTAAATAATTCTTATACCTTTATAAGAATTATTTAGTATTAATAAGGTCATGTGGTTAAAGCTTAAAATATACTGTATTAATTTTGATATATTATTTATTCAATAAAATGCGTGCTTTCACTATATCATAGACATATAAATGGCAAATGGCAAATATGTAAATGGCATATATCAGTAAAAATGTACTACTAATCATCACTGACAGCGCAACCGCGAGCGAGCGATTCTCAGGATCTGACCTTTATTGAACTTTAAATATGATATCTCTGTCTGTGAACTTACCCAAAATATAATTTCTGGTAATGTGTAAAGCCTTCACCACACTAACATTAAATGATCTCGAGTTGTACCTATTACTTGTAAATCAACTAATTTAAATTACAATTTTAATATGTGATTTGCATTGCTGCTATTTTTAGGGTTCTCTAACTACGAATAAATAAATCGGAACCCTTGGAGTTGTCTCGTAGTCAATTGTGATACGATCAATAACTTCAAAATGACTAGTTATTATGATTTGAAATTTGTTTTTTTTTTCGATTTTTTCGGTACGCGCAGATCCTTCGACAGATGTGATACATATATATTGGAATTTCGAAAATATGGGTCGGCTTTAGGGGTAATAATAATGAAAGTTATAAAATGACATGACAATTATTTTTCAAACCATTTAATAACTAAAGGTACGGAACCCTTTAATTCCGTGCTTAATTCAAACGTTTCCGTGTTTATCAAAAAAGCAAGTTTCACAGGTTTCATTCTCAATGTGGTCTCTAATCGGTATATAAGCTACCGAGGAAAATTTTTGAGCACAGTCGCAGCTTCAGTTGCTCCACACACACTCCGAACACAACATGAAGTTGGTGAGTAGTCTAACTTTATCTTTTAGCAGAACTATAAAAGTAAAAATGTTATTTTATTTACACATATGTTTGCTGATCGTTTTTATCTTTATTCTCCTTTATTTGTGATTGAGACGTCTCAGTGGACCAGTGACCAGCACCCCGCTTCTGATTCTTGCGTGGGTGATCGGCTCATACTAATAACTTTTCGATATTTATTTTTTTGCAAGTTTTGTGTAATAAATATCGATTACTGTCAAATTCGTGCCCGGTGTATGGCAACAGGTTCGCCACCTATTCCATTTGGAACGAAACCTAACGGCGAGTCAAGGCTTAACAGCCGGTGCCTACACCCGCGGGTAGAAAAAAGCGCTGTTAGTGTGGCTCTACCACTTTTAATGTCACTTTACCGTTTGACTAACTCTACCACTGTTAGGATGGCTTTGCCAACTTCGACTAACTTTACCACTGTCAGCATAGAGTTACAACGTTTGAGTGACCCCTAACACCGTATAAGTTATTCTACCACTCTTAAAACAACCATCGATTTCCCACAACATTTAGTTATCAATATTCAAAAACGGTTTAATAATTAGGGTGGACGTTTTTTTAATATTTTCATACCACGATAATAATTGTGCCTGGAAATATTGAATCTGCCCGATGTTGTTGACCCAATGTTATAGTCATTATTGATTAAATTAAAGTTAACCTTTTGTTTAGTGTTTTTGTTTAGAGTTGAAAGTGTGTTTTATTTCTGCTAATAAATAATTTTTATAAAATTTAACAACTTAGTTACAATATCTTTTATCATTAGGTGTTTTTATTAACGAACAGATTCCTAAAATCTAATTTGCATGGCATCAAGTTTGTTCATATTTGGTTTAAGTATTATTCAAGAAAACCTATCTAAATATACCAAGAACTTATCTAGCTGAGGTAATATTATACATACCTAAATGTTTGGCACAAATGCAATCAGAAAGTTATATCTATAAAATATTTTAAATTTCAATTTTAAACTCACTGATCAGGAAATCTCAAAAACTCTATAGTTCCCGAGATTTTGTGATGATGATTGTCATGATTCGATAAAAAATAATATTATAAATATTTATTTTAGTTAATCCTCTTCGCTTTGGCACTCACGGCCATCTCGTCGTGCACTGCAGCTCCAGCGAAAGGAGATAACACTTTTGACATAAGTAAGTTACATGTTTAAACTATTTATATTCGGACTGTAAAAGGGTTATATGAAGTTGTATATATAATGGCTTAATTACTAACGTATCATTTTTTAGACCCCTCTAATAGCTTCTTTGATCTAGCTCGTAAGTCATTTGCCTAATGTCATATTTCAGTCATTAATGTCTGAATTTTGCTCTTATAAAGTAACTAGCTGACCCGGAGAACTTTGTTTCGCCTCAAAAGCATTATATGACTTAATAAAAGATTTTATCTAAAATAAAAGTAAGTAATAATAGTTACTTCTTATTACATTAGCTACCTACAAAAAGGTCCCGTCAAAATCGTCTAGCCATTACACAGATTAGCCGTAACAAACAGACAGACAAAAATTCAAAAACAATAATTTAATTTCATTAAGTCGTGCGGCTGTTTTTTTGTTTAATGTGCCTGACATGGTTATAATAGGTCGGGGAAAAAGTCTTTTCGCATAACGTAGGTATAAACTTATTATAAAATTTCTTTGACTGTACTATTTGTGTCTGGCTGGTTTTGGTAACAGTAAAAAGGTTATTACATTATAAAGAAAAGAAAAAAAAAAAAAAAAGTTGTTTCCCGCTATTTTTCATTTGTTTTTCTCTCCGTAAAAATGAGTGAATCTAATGAAGAAATTCGATACATTTTAAAATTTTATTATAAAAAAGGCAAAAATGCAACTCAAGCAGTGAAAAAAATTTGTGATGTTTATGGACCTGATGCAGTGTCAGTAAGAGTAGCACAAATTTGGTTCAAACGTTTTCAGTCCGGAAATTTTGATGTTAAAGATGCACCTCGCTCTGGTCGCCCTGTTACGAATAAAATGGACGCCATTTTTGAAAGAGTGGAGCAAGGTCGGCATATTAGTAGTTACGATGTAGCTGAAGAACTGGGAATTGACCACAAAACAGTTTTGACCCATTTGAAGAAAGCTGGTTATACAAAAAAGCTCGATATTTGGGTGCCACACGAGCTCACTCAAAGAAACTTAATGAACCGTGTACTCATTTGCGATTCATTATTGAGACGTAATGAAACCGAGCCGTTTTTGAAGAGATTGATAACTGGCGATGAAAAGTGGATCACGTACGACAAGAACGTGCGAAAAAGGTCGTGGTCGAAAGTTGGCCAAGCTTCACAGACTGTGGCCAAACCTGGCCTAACACGAAATAAGGTGATGCTGTGTGTATGGTGGGATTGGAAGGGCATTGTTCATTATGAGCTTTTACCGTCCGGCAAAACCATCGATTCTGATCTTTACTGCCAGCAACTGATGAGATTAAAGGAAGCAGTCGATAGAAAACGGCCGGAATTGATCAACAGGAAGGGTGTGGTCTTTCATCACGATAACGCTAGACCACACACATCTTTAGCCACTCAGCAAAAATTAAGAGAGTTCGACTGGGAGGTCCTAGTGCATCCACCATATAGCCCTGACCTTGCGCCTTCAGATTTTCACCTGTTTCGGTCTCTTCAGAATTCTTTAGGTTCTGTAAGGTTGACCTCAAGAGAAGACTGCCAAAACTATTTGTCCCGTTTTTTTGATCAGAAGTCCCAAAGTTTCTACAGTAACGGGATAATGTCTCTGCCCACAAAATGGCAGAAAGTTATTCAACAAAACGGTACATATATATTGTAAATAAATGTAAATAAACTTTGAAAAAAATGTCTTGACTTTTCATACAAAAATACGAAAATACTTTTTCCCCAGCCTAATATTAAATTAACACAATTCTGACATAGCAATACGACTCTTCTCTTGATCAATCACTCTCTAGTCATCAGTGCGGTTAGCGCGTGAAATAGCTCTACGAACATTACATTGACTGCGACTACCATCGTCTTCTTATTTAAAGTGAGAAAAGTTCCCGCGTACTTAGCAGTAAAGTGCCACACTATCCCAAAATATCAAGAAAAATAAATCACGTACCGTATATTGTTCAATTTGTAATTGTAGTTATTTGACTTATTCATTAGTCAGCATTTTATGGGCTCCTTTTATCTTTTTATGGGCTCCTTTATTCCACACGGATGACCAAGCCGACGGGACACAGCGATGATGACCACAGAGCCCCGCTAACGCGTCACTATAGTGAGGATATTCCCCATGTCACAGAAAGCGAGATTAGTGCGGCTCTCGGGCAACTCCAGAACAACAAGGCAAGGTGATGACGGAATTACTACGGAGCTTTTAAAATCCCGCGGGACTCCTGTCTTAAAGCAATTAGCAGGTCTTTTTAATTCCGTCATACACCAAGGTATAACACCACAGATTTGGAGCAGGAGTGCGGTGGTTCTGTTCTTCGAAAATGGTGATAAGACCTTACTGAAGAATTACAAACCCATCTCACTCCTGAGCCATATCTACAAGTTGTTCTCGAGGGTCGTCACGAATCGTCTCGCTGCAAGACTCGACGAATTCCAGCCTCCGGAGCAGGCCGGGTTTCGAAAAGGCTTTAGTACCGTGGACCACATCCATACTGTTCGGCAGATTGTACAGAAGACTGAAGAGTACAATCAGCCGCTGTGTATGACATTCGTGGACTACGAAAAAGCCTTCGACTCCATCGAAACTTGGGCAGTTCTGGATGCACTGCAGCGATGTCGGATTGACTGGAATTATATCGAGGTGTTGAGATGCTTGTACGACACCGCCACGATGGCTGTCCAGATACAGGACCAGGCGACGAACTCCATCGAGCTAAATCGAGGTGTAAGACAGGGAGATGTTATATCTCCCAAACTCTTCACCAATGCTCTGTAGGACATTTTCAAGACACTGGATTGGACTGGACAGGGTGTCAACGTGAATGGTGAGTACATCTCGCATCTTCGGTTTGCCGACGACATCGTTGTAATGGCAGAGTCGCTGGAACAGTTAAGCGGAATGCTGCGCAGCCTAGACGAGTCCTCCCGGCGTGTCGGTTTGGGCATGAACTTGGACAAGACCAAGGTCATGTTCAATGAACATGTCGTGCCCGGACCGATAAGCGTCGAAGGGTCAGTTCTCGAAGTTGTAAACAAATACGTCTATCTAGGCCAAACTATCCAGTTAGGTAGGCGAAACTTCGAGAAGGAGGCCGAAAGGAGGATTAAGCTGGGTTGGGCTGCATTCGGCAAACTGCGTCGAGACTTCAGCTCGCCTATACCGCAATGTCTGAAGACTAAAGTCTTTGACCAGTGCGTCTTACCGGTGATGACCTACGGTGCCGAAACGTGGACACTCACGGTGGGGCTAGTCCACAAATTTAAAGTCGCTCAGCGAGCTATGGAGCGGGCTATGCTCGGGGTATCTCTGAAGGATAAACTCAGGAATAAGTATATCCACCAGAGAACTAGGGTATAGGATACTGGAAGAGCACTGCAAAGACCACCAACTATTAGGACAAATTAAGACAATTAGAAGGAGCCAAAACTTTTGACAACATAGATAGTTGGAAAGGTTGACATGTTGTGCTGACCCCACTAAGAGAGGGATAAGAGCAGGAAAATGGTGAATTTGTATGAGAAAATAAAAAAGTTATGAATGTTGACATAAGTCAATAACTACAATTACAAATTGTAAAAATATACGGTATATGATTTATTTTGTTGATCTTTTGGGATAGTGTGGCATTTTACTGCTACGTGAACTTTTTTCACTATAATTAATTCGATATTATGATGCACAGGACAATAAACGTAGACATAACGGCAAGACGAGGCTTGACAGCCACTGCATACACCTTCGGGTAGAAAAGCCGTGAAGTTATGTTATGTATGTTATTGTTAGACGTTGAAATACTTAAATTTCTGGAATTGAAATGATCCTTGAGATAGGAGGGCGATCGAGCAGGCGTGTCACGTGATAGTAAGCAACTAACGCCGCCCATGGACACCAGCAGCACATGTAGTGTTACTGTCGCGATGCCGACCTTTAAGGAAACGTGGATAGGGAAGGATGGGGAAGGGGGGTGGGCCTCCGGGTACCTCTCTCACCGAACGAAACGAGCCACTTTAAGTCGATCTTCCGAGAGGTCGTGGTATTTCACTGATCGAGCCGGCCCATTCATGGAGCGAACTGCTTGACTCTATCATTGTTAAAAGTAAAATATAAAATACTAAGAATTTCTTGGCCAATCAATATCTATATCTATACTAATATATAAAATCGGAGTGTCTGTTTGTCAAATTGAAATAACCGCTTTTTACGAAATGCATATTTATACATCAAAATAACATTTTTTTTAGAATATTTGTCTGTCTGTTTGTTCTGGGTAATGAATGGCTGGCCCGATTTTCACGGGTCTTTTAGAAATAATCCTTTATTTACTCATATAATGCTTTGAGGTGAAACAAAGTTCGCCGGGTCAGCTAGTTAATTATAAACTGCAAACCTTGAAACTTATTACAGTGACATGACACAACAAATTTTTACATTTTTGAATGATTTTTGGTGATTGAAAGTTTAATGTCAATATTCATCCGATACTAACCTGCCTGGAACCTTTCCACTAACAATGAACTTTATGGTATGTTTTTAAAGGTCAAATTGCTTTGTGTGTCAAATGTATGTGTGTGGTTACGAATCGTTTGTATGGGAAAATTTAATTGTCTTTTTTAGCATTTTACTAAATTAAAGAAAGAAAGAAGAAAACAACGTATTCTATGTTACTCCTAATATCTCCAAGAATATGTGTACAAAGTTTCATGATGATCGGTTGAGTAGTTATCGCGTGAAAGCGTAATATATAAACTTACATTCACATTTATATAATAGTGGGGATTACCTAATTATTAACGAACTATTTTATTACATTTTAGTCCCCGCTCAGGCCAGAAAAGCCCGCAGCTCTGGTCCAGAATGGGGAGATAGCGTTTTTGATCTATGTAAGTCTCATACGTAATTTATTCATATTTGGATGTGAGTCTCATGTTTTTTTCTGTCTATATTTCGACTGAATTTTGCTCTTATAAAGTAATTATCTAATTATTAACGAACTATTTTATTACATTTTAGTCCCCGCTCAGGCCAGAAAAGCCCGCAGCTCTGGTCCAGAATGGGGAGATAGCGTTTTTGATCTATGTAAGTCTCATACGCAATTTATTCATATTTTGATGTGAGTCTCATGTTTTTTTCTGTCTATATTTCGACTGAATTTTGCTCTTATAAAGTAATTATCTAATTATTAACGAACTATTTTATTACATTTTAGTCCCCGCTCAGGCCAGAAAAGCCCGCAGCTCTGGTCCAGAATGGGGAGATAGCGTTTTTGATCTATGTAAGTCTCATACGTAATTTATTCATATTTGGATGTGAGTCTCATGTTTTTTTCTGTCTATATTTCGACTGAATTTTGCTCTTATAAAGTAATTATCTAATTATTAACGAACTATTTTATTACATTTTAGTCCCCGCTCAGGCCAGAAAAGCCCGCAGCTCTGGTCCAGAATGGGGAGATAGCGTTTTTGATCTATGTAAGTCTCATACGTAATTTATTCATATTTGGATGTGAGTCTCATGTTTTTTTCTGTCTATATTTCGACTGAATTTTGCTCTTATAAAGTAATTATCTAATTATTAACGAACTATTTTATTACATTTTAGTCCCCGCTCAGGCCAGAAAAGCCCGCAGCTCTGGTCCAGAATGGGGAGATAGCGTTTTTGATCTATGTAAGTCTCATACGCAATTTATTCATATTTTGATGTGAGTCTCATGTTTTTTTCTGTCTATATTTCGACTGAATTTTGCTCTTATAAAGTAATTATCTAATTATTAACGAACTATTTTATTACATTTTAGTCCCCGCTCAGGCCAGAAAAGCCCGCAGCTCTGGTCCAGAATGGGGAGATAGCGTTTTTGATCTATGTAAGTCTCATACGTAATTTATTCATATTTGGATGTGAGTCTCATGTTTTTTTCTGTCTATATTTCGACTGAATTTTGCTCTTATAAAGTAATTATCTAATTATTAACGAACTATTTTATTACATTTTAGTCCCCGCTCAGGCCAGAAAAGCCCGCAGCTCTGGTCCAGAATGGGGAGATAGCGTTTTTGATCTATGTAAGTCTCATACGTAATTTATTCATATTTGGATGTGAGTCTCATGTTTTTTTCTGTCTATATTTCGACTGAATTTTGCTCTTATAAAGTAATTATCTAATTATTAACGAACTATTTTATTACATTTTAGTCCCCGCTCAGGCCAGAAAAGCCCGCAGCTCTGGTCCAGAATGGGGAGATAGCGTTTTTGATCTATGTAAGTCTCATACGTAATTTATTCATATTTGGATGTGAGTCTCATGTTTTTTTCTGTCTATATTTCGACTGAATTTTGCTCTTATAAAGTAATTATCTAATTATTAACGAACTATTTTATTACATTTTAGTCCCCGCTCAGGCCAGAAAAGCCCGCAGCTCTGGTCCAGAATGGGGAGATAGCGTTTTTGATCTATGTAAGTCTCATACGTAATTTATTCATATTTGGATGTGAGTCTCATGTTTTTTTCTGTCTATATTTCGACTGAATTTTGCTCTTATAAAGTAATTATCTAATTATTAACGAACTATATTATTACTTTTCTGTCCACCCAGTCTCATATTTTACTATCAATATTTCGACTGTATTTTATTTTTAATGTACTGTATTTTATTCTGTACTGTATTTTATTTTGTATTTAAGCTATTACTCAATTATTAATGTGCCACTTTATCACTTTCCAGTTCCCTCTCAGAAAAGCCAGTGAAGTTGCAACAACGCATAAAGAAAAAATATAGATGTAACTAGCTTTAGAGAAGTAAGAAAAATCTTGCTACCGTTAGTAGACTATAGACAATAATCACCAGAAATATAACCCAAAAATGGATTGCTTTTGCATGAGTGACTTGTTAATGTTTGCCTAGAAAGTGTACCCAACTTGTGTCAAAATCTGATATTAATAAAAAAATGTGATCTTAAATGATCTTCTTAATAAAAGTAGAGCAAATATTAGTTAGTTGATTATGCTACGCATTAACTGTTAAATAAAAGTTATTTTAAAATAAAATAAGGAAAAAAATCCTGTGTTTTATTTTTATTCGATAATGTAGTAAATCCTTTTAAATATTTAGACAGATATACTGGGAGGTATTTCCAACAGTATCCAAATTTTCATTTATAATTACAAATTCAATCAAACCCATCAAATATACGCAGTGACAATAAATTCTGGTATTTAGAAAATTTAATGGTAAAAAGTGCGAGTGTATTAACGTTTTTCGAAATGCAGAAAAAAATTAGACAGTCTTTTCAGACTTAAGTTGGACACCTAGAGTCTCAGCACTCCATTTCTAAAACAGATCTCAAATTCAGTCATAGAGACATCGAAATTCAATAGTGTAAGAAGTTATGCTCAACCACTAGGCAGTCAAAAATTATGAAAGACTAGCAGACCGCACAAGCTATATTTTATACATTTAACATAACGTAAGATTACTTCACGCCTTTTTCTACCCGAAGGTGTAGACAGTGGCTGTTAAGCCTCGACTCGCCTTTAAGTTTACGTCCCAAATGGAATAGGTGGCGAACCTATTGCCATACCGGGCACAAAGTTTTCCATCAACAATATTTCTCACACATAACTTTCGAAAACAAATTCGAAAAGACATTGACGCTGTCGCTGCATGACTCGACGAATTCCAGCCTCCGGAGCTGGCTGGGTTTCGAAAAGGCTTTAGTACCGTGGACCACATCCATGCTGTTCAGCAGATTGTACAGAAGACCGAAGAGTACAATCAGCCGCTGTGTATGGCATTCGTGGATTACAAAAAAGCCTTCGACTCTATCGAAACTGGGACAGTTCTGGATGCATTGCAGCGACATGGGATTGACTGGCGTTATATCGAGGTGTTGAGACGCTTGTATGACACCGCCACGATGGCTGTCCGAATCCAGGACCAAGTGACGAATCCCATCGAGCTGAATCGAGGTGTAAGACAGGAAGATGTCATATCTCCCAAACTCTTCACCAACGCTCTGGAGGTCTTCAAGACTTTGGACTGGACTGACAGACCTATCGCCATCACCTCCCTATTCTCAAAGACAATGGAAACACTGATCAACCGCCAGCTCCTTGGTTATCTAGAAGAGCACCAGTTGATAAGTGACCGTCAGTACGGATTCCGTCAAGGTCGCTCAGCTGGTGATCTTTTAGCCTACTTAACCCATCGATGGGCGGAAGTGGTTGAGAGTAAAGGAGAGGCGCTGGCCGTTAGTTTGGACGTGGCGAAGGCCTTCGATCGGGTTTGGCACAAAGCACTTCTCTCGACGCTTCCATGTTATGGGCTTCCCGAGAAATTATGCGAATGGGTCTCCAGTTTTCTCATGGATCGGAGCATTAAGGTCGTTGTCGATGGGTCATGCTCCGACTTAAAACCTGTGAATGCTGGAGTCCCCCAGGGCTGTGTGGTATCCCATACGCTGTTTCTTCTGCATGTCAATGACATGCTGCAGTACAGCAGTCTTCATTGTTATGCGGATGACAGTACGGGGGATGCCCGATATACCGGCCACCCGCGGATTTCTCGGGAAAACGTCGATGAGTACCGGAACAAACTTGTGTCTGAAATCGAAACTCTGCTTAGTCAGATTTCGGACTGGGGCCGACGAAACTTAGTCCAATTCAACCCTAAGACACAGGTTTGCACGTTTACCGCTAAAAAGACACCATTTGTCGTAGCTCCCTGCTTTGAGAGTACTCCTTTAGCCAATATCGGAATTCTTGGTGTTGACTTGTCGAGTGACGTCCAATTTCACGGTCATCTGGAGGGCAAGGCCAAATTGGCGTCAAAAAAGCTTGGTGTGCTCAATAGAGGGGGACAGTATTTCACGTCAGGTCATCGCTTGCAACTGTATAAAGTGCAAGTCCTCACGTGGAATACTGTTCTCATCTTTGGGCGGGGGCACCCCACTACCAGCTTTCTCCATTTGACGCGCGGTTCGGCTTGTCGACAAACAAGCTCTTTCCGATGGGCTTGATCCTTTGGCGTTGCAGAGAGATGTTGCATCTCTATGCATCATGTACCGCTTATACCACGGGGAGTGCTCTGAGGAATTGTTCGGACTTATACCGCCTGCTGACTTTCGCAATCACCCGACTCACCAGTGTTTTCATCCAGCATCGGCTTAATAGTTGGCGATCAACGACAGTGCGATTCAGCCGTCACTTCTTGCCACGCACTGCTCCTATATGGAACCTGCTGCCGGCAACGGTATTCCCGGATCGCTACGATCTTGGAACCTTCAAGAAACGAGCGTATTCCTATCTTAAAAACCGGCAACGCTGATGCGGATGCCTCTGGTGTTGCGGAGGTGAGTATAGATTTACATCTTTGATTCGCCGACGACATCGTTGTAATGGCAGGGTCGCTGGAACATTTTAGCAGAATGCTGTGCTGTCTAGACGAATCCTCTCGGCGTGTCAGTTTAGGTATGAACTTGGACAAGACCAAGGAAGTCGAGTCTTCAATTTGCCTATACCATTTCGGTATAGGCAAGTTGAAGCCTGAAGACCAAAGTCTTAGACCAGTGCGTCTTACCATTTATGACCTACGGTGCCGAAACGTGGCCACATACGGTGGGGCTAGTCCACAAATTTAAAGTCAAATAATTAGTCATTAGTCAAATAGTTAGTCAAATTTTAAGTTAAAATAAAATACTAAACACGATCGCTTGAGGAAAGTGCCTCTGATAATCAAAAAAAACACGGACGCAATCGCCACGGGCTCGGCTCGATTCCGAGTGTAGGAGCTATCATGAGAAGAATCAAATAAGAAACTCATGTGTCCTAAATACATACATAACTTCACGCCAAATCAAACTTCAAGCTTTTTGTCAACCTTTA
The DNA here is from genome assembly GCA_905147225.2 of Euproctis similis. NCBI lineage: Eukaryota > Metazoa > Arthropoda > Insecta > Lepidoptera > Erebidae > Euproctis > Euproctis similis. The sequence continues at coordinate 24,974,515 of LR990106.1, forward strand.
GGTGATTCTGAGTTAAAATAATAGATGCACCGAAAGATATGGATTTAGGTAGTAAATTTAAAACAAAATTTTATAACGCCAAACATTTATATATAAACATAACATAACTTCACGCCTTTGTTATCCGATGGTGTACGCAGCGGCTGTTAAGCCAATTACGTTAGCGGCAGCTGAAGAACTTAAAAAAAAAACAAAATTAAAATAAAACTATTTATTAAAACCTAAATTACAATTTAAGTGATCCTAACTATTTGAAGTATGAATAAAAAATGTTCGTTTAATTACATTAAAACTTAAACAATAAGAATCGGTGACGCGGTGACAACTGCTTCGCCAGCTCTCTGGTTACCGCGACACGGTGGCGCCGATGCATTCTTTGCTGCGTTCGTGGAAAGTAATGAGTACGAATAATAATTATATGCATGCTGAGTCCACGGTCTGCCTGGGATATTAATATATAACGACTCCCCTCGTAGATCTGCGACTATTTTAGAACGCTGAGTGAAAATGTCGCTGGGATGGTATCTGGTGATTCTTGGTCTTTTACTTTTTCTATGTTGGTCATTTCTTCATCTATTTGCTGCGAGGATTCTGCCAGGATACGATGTTTGCTCCAGCAAGTATTACGATAGGCTGATGTGTTAAGTAAGAGTATGATTATGATTTAGAACGGTATAGTCGTATGGTATAGGCAGCTAGTATGCAGACCTCATAGATCTATTGAGTGAAGATTGGCATGCTTTGTACAACTATGTCTCGTATTTCAGAATTATATGGAACGTCGATCAGCTTCAGTGGCTGGCCACGTATCTCATTATTTTCGTTCATGATAGTGAACGCCGTAGTTTTCAGGTAGCAGTTAACCGGGATTGTGGTAAGGCCGTTCAGTGACAAAAAGTCCTCTCTTCCACAGGCTATCAGTACTTTGGTTGGCTGTGGAAATGATAACACATAATTCTGATCATCTAGCTTTTTCATTGCCTCTGTAGATAAAGAAATTGTGGTGAATTGGCAGGAGTCATGTATAACTTGTCTCGTGATGAGCTGTTGAACGAAATTTGGGCTGGCACATAACTGGTGTGAAATTTCTTTGTTGCAGAGATACCAACTCCCAACCTTCGGGCATTCAGCCTCCATGTGCTACCAATGTGCCACGAATGTGCTATAGCTAACCTGAACAGATTAAAATTATGTTTAGAGATTACGGGGAATTTAAATACCATAACTATCGTTTTACCGGAAAAGTAGAAACAGGGTATAATAGCGGCATAATACTGTCTTTATTCTACTCTTAATATCTCATCTTTATTATAAATGAGTTCTAACTTATCTAACATGGACTTTAAAGTATCTATATCTATCATTGAGTGATGCATACTCGATGTGTGCGTAAAAGATAAGGCGTTTTCTATTCTAATTATCTCTAATCTTAAATCTTCTATGTTTTCGCTAAGTATAGTCAGAAGCTGGCTAAACCGAGCATGTTTTATTAAGCTTGCTGATTGGTAGGTATTATCATTAATTATAAATTCTAAAGTTTCATTAATTTTATTCTTATTTTCGACTATTTGATCTAGAACTTAATTGTGTTCGTCCGTCTATTCTTTACTAAGACTTATCTGATTATTATATGCTGTAACTATTTTATTTTGATTAGATTGTAAATTTCTAATGGCTTCATTATATTTTAGAGCGTCAGAATAGTCTAAATTTCCAGTTATACTTTTGATTATGGAGCCTAGGCCATCTACTAAACCTCTCTTAGTACGACTGGGTTCCAGGGATCGCAGTTGCGTTAGTATTTCGTCAATTTTACTAGTGAGATAATTTAATTGAAGTTCATATAGCAAGTAAATATCATTACTAAATCGAGCTTTGTAACTTTGCAATTTACTTTGAACTAGAGTCACTTTATTTTCTAAATTTTCTAAATCTACAAACTGTAAGAAAGTGTACTGGTATTTTATCATTCGGGCGGCTCCAAGCATGTACGGGAAAACTCCTGGTCCTTCCGCTAAGCTCTCAAGTTTTATCTCGAGAGTGGTTGTCTCGTGAAGGATCAGTAATAGTAAAATCCTGTAACAATTTAGGATCTTTATGGCCTCATTTCAGCCTAGACTTGGCTACGGGACCACGTTTTTTAGATGTATAAATATGTATAGGGAGATCCGCTAAGACAGTGTCTTGAGTGAATCTAGGTAATCTGACGACTGGCTGATGAATTTTTAATGAAAATTTGCTGTTGAGGAGTATATTCTATTTCAGGTTCGCGGTTTTTGTTTCTATGTTCTATGAAGGTGGTCCTATTAGTTAAAGATGATTCGTTTATCATTCTATAAACTTCTTTCATCTGAGTCTTATGGTTTTGACTATATTGTTGTAGTAAATGTTGCGTAAAATCTATATCTAACATGTCTCGTGGGTCGAAGTGTCCGTTTAATAGGTCAAACGGCCTACATCTAGTGAAACTGTGAATAGAGCTATTGTAAGCTATTATAGCATAATGTATCAAATTAATTATCGGTTCATCTTTATTTTGCAGCTTTAATATTCTAAGATGTTCGAGGACGGTAGAGTGGAAACGTTCTATATTTCTGTTATCATTAGGAGAATGAGGTAAGACACGATGATGATTTATTTTATGAATTCGAGTAAATTCTAAAAAGAGTTGGTTTGTAAACTCAGTACCGTTATCCGTTATTAAGGTTAATGGTACTCCGTGGTGGGTACAGAATTTTAGAAGAGCCTGTAATATGCTAACAGCTGTGCCATCATTAAGATAGTATGCTTGCCCATATTTTGTGAATACGTCTACAAAAGTTATATATTTCTCGTTATGTACAGTGAATAAATCCATATGAACTATCTCTAGTAGTTTTGTTGCAGGGGGTACGATATTAAATTGAGGTTTGATAGGGTTTCTGTCATACTTAGCTTGTCCACATATTATACATTCGTTGATATATTTAGTAATTTGGTCTTTCATTCTGGGCCAATAGTATCTATGGGATAGAGCTAAATAGCATCCGTTAATTCCACGGTGACTCGTTTTACCATCATGATAATTGCGAATTATTTCTTGCTGACATAGATAATCTCTAACATTTTCGATTTCGCGTTTGGCTAATACGAGGTTTAAAGAAGAACTTTTGAATGTGTCTTGTACAATAGGAATAATTGAGTACATGCTAAGTGGTGGAGTTACTAAAATAGCGATTATGACCTTAGGGCTGACATATTCTTTAACGGCATTAATAACATCCTGTTGTAAGTTTGATTTAGAAATTTGGATAGCTATTCGCGCATGAGTTTCCAGGCGAGGCAAACAAGGTTGTTCAGTGCACGTGCACTCAGTATTAAATAATTCCGCGTGTGCAGGTCGATCAAGAGATAGTATTATATCATTAGAGGTAGAGTTCTCAATTTCTAAAACGCCTCGATTATTTTTTACGTTGGTAATACATTCGTGAATCGTGAAATTACATGGAATTGTAACTAATTTAGTTGAGTTGGCCGGTATTATGTCTTCATATAGATTTACATTACAAGAATTGTACATACAAATTGGGTTTATGAAATTGGGTTATTAACTGTTGATTTTTTAGATCTATCTTAGCCTCCCACTTAGTTAATAAATCTAAACCTATTAATCTATCGAAATAGTTATGAAAGCGGTATACGAATAGTTTAAGAGGATCAGCGTAATTAAATTCTGTAAAACAAGGTAAATTAATAGAATAATCGTTTCTACTAACAGCATGTACGTTTGTAACTTCGAATGGGTCGTAGTTTAATGGGTAATTCGAAAAATATAATTCTACTGCTTCGGGGCTAATAAACAACTGGTTTGCACCCGTGTCGATTAATAATTTTAACGGTGGGTCTGAAATAGAAATATATGGTAACTGTCTTTGTGTTCGAAGGTTTAATTCTATTTTGGCCTTTTTGATATCGATCCTGTTTGAAAATTCTGCTCCGAAGAACTTGTGCTAGGTTGGGGTTCGTAATTTTCAGTAGTCTGCAAGTCTGTAGTGGTATTATCTATGTACTCTAATGCGGTGTATGGATTATATTCACTATAATAATTATTAAAATCATGATCATCTTGTTCGTAATAGTACTCCGCTGGGTAATATGATTCGTCGTATGACGCGCACTCGTTTACGTCCATTTCTCGCGGTTTAAATAGGTTAATAATTACCTATTTAAACCGCGGGTGGTGGGTTACCTGACCTGCGCCAATCGTGACCAGATAAAATTGGCTTAGGAGTAAAATTTTGAATGCCGCTCATAGGTTTTGGATCTAGATTTTGTGGTGGAATATTTCTGGGCGGTAATCGGAAAACGTTACTTTGCGGATTGTAGCCTGACGGTTGAGTGCTAAACATTTGCTGCGTACGATTGGGTATACGATGTTGAAAGGGTTGATTTTGAAGAGTATTAAACTTAAATAGTTGCGGAGACGGTTGATGTGTTCTAAGACCTACTGGTGCTGGCCAGTTTGGTGAAGAAGCACCAAGATTTTGTAGACGTGGTTGGTTAAAATATATAGGGGGTGGACCATAATTAAATGCTCTAGGAGTGCTTGACTGTTTCGGAAGATCATTGCGATGCTGCAAATACATCACATTTAACTCCTCCTGAACATATTCTAACGCTTTCTCTATGGTTTCTGGTCGCATGCATCGTATGCGGGACCCTAACGGATCGTTTAAACCTCTGGTGAAAGACTGCATAGCAACTTTCTTATATAATATACGCTTGGCTTCAATTGTGGTACTAATTGGTTCATGCAACGTTACAAAGGTCATTATAGTACTAAATAATGTCTGGCATTGATCATAAAATTCATGTGGCGTCTTGGTACCCTGTCTAGCTAAAGATAGGTCATTATAAAAAACTGTTCTTGTACCTAACCAGCTATCTGGTATGCCGTTGGAATTAATTGTACTAGCGGCAGGACCAGTAATTTTATTTAATATTCCGTTTATTAGACATAGGTTGGATAGTTCGCTTCCTGGTTGATCACATAAATATTGTACAACTATTCTATCACATATATTAATAAATCTTGTTAAAATATTTGGGTTACCATTAAATTCGGGCACTAGGCGAAGTGCCTTAAAAATAGTGTCCGGGACATGGATTGTCATTTCTAAATTACATTGTGCCTGAGCCATATTTTCTGAACTCTGTTCTAAATCTAAATTCCTATTTAAATATATAGTACTATGACGAGCCTGTCGCAATGCAGGTTCCCTGTACCTTGAATTTTTCGGATGAAAAATTTTGGAAATTGGAAAAACAACTTAGGATAAAGGAGCAAGCAATACAAGAACAATTCAAGTGTACTTACATATACCAGGTGTACCGGTATGAAATGAGCGTTAAGATACAAATGTGTTGGTAGGGGTTATTTGTTGTGAATAAGCCTTATTTTTTTTTCTGTTTGGTTGCCATGACAACTGTCAAACATTCAATTAACCTAACAGTTAGTAAACAAACAACATCATATTTTTTTATTGTGTTAAAAATGACAAATTTTGTGCCGGAAAGTGATGATTTGCGGAAAGTATTAATTTTTTGTTTCCATTTGCAAAAAAAAATCCTGCAGAATCACATCGAATGCTTGTCGAAGCATATGGTGATCATGCTCTATCAGAAGCAACATGCAAGAGATGGTTTCAACGATTCAAATGTAATGATTTTGATGTGAGAAATGAAGAACGTGGAAGACCACCAAAAAAATTCGAAGACGCCAAACTGCAAGCCATATTGGATAAAGATGATACTTTGAGTTAGAAGCAACTGGCAGCTATGTTAAATATTGCACAACAAACAAAGCTATGGGAAAAATTAAAAAGTGTGGAAAATGGGTGCCACATGAATTGAATGAAAGACAAATGGAAAACCGGAAAAACACTTGTGAAATTTTGCTTCAAAGACACGAAAGAAAATCACTTTTGCATCGAATTATCACTGGCGATGAAAAATGGATTTATTTTAAGAATCCTAAACGGAGAAAATCATGGGTTAATCCGGGACAACCATCAGCATCGACTGCAAAACCAGATCATTTCGGGAAGAAGGAAATGCTCTGTGTTTGGTGGGATCAGAAGGGTGTGGTATATTATGAACTCCTAAAACCTGGTGAAACTGTTAATACTAGTCGCAACAAACAACAAGTGATCGATTTGAACAACGCATTGATCGAAAAACGACCAGAATGGGCCAGAAGACACGGCAAAGTAATTTTGTTACACGACAATGCACCTGCACACAAAGCAAAATCGGTTGAGGATACAATCAAAGTACTTGGCTGGGAGTTGCTACCCCACCCGCTGTATTTACCAGACTTGGCTCCTTCCGATTACCATTTATTTTCATCGATGGGACACGCATTGGCTGAGCAGCGGTTCGATTCCTACGCACTTCCGCGTAGGAATCGCATAAAGCAAAATCGGTTGAGGATACAATCAAAGTACTTGGCTGGGAGTTGCTACCCCACCCGCTGTATTTACCAGACTTGGCTCTTTCCGATTACCATTTATTTTCATCGATGGGACACGCATTGGCTGAGCAGCGGTTCGATTCCTACGCGGAAGTGGAAAATTGGGTGTCTGATTGGTTTGCTTCAAAAGAAGAACATTTCTATTGGCATGGTATCCACAAATTACCAAAAAGGTGGACAAAATGTGTAGAAAGTGATGGACAATATTTTGAATATTTTTTTTTTATCTAATCAAAATTAATATTTTATTTTCACAAAAAAAATGCTCATTTCATACCGGTACACCTATGTATTTCATTTTGGTCTCTCTCGTGAATCGAGGTCTTGACTCTCCTTCAGGAACTGCAACTGGTCCGTAGATTCAGTATCCTCAGAGACAGGGCTAGAAAACCACCCGGGCGGCTTCGCGACGAGAATTTCGATATGAGAAAATACTAATTATCGCAACCGGCCCGCGAGAATCCTACCGACTGCGCCAATTAGGTTAGCGGCAGCTGAAGGACTTAAAAAAAACAAAATTAAAATAAAACTATTTATTAAAACCTAAATTACAATCTAAGTGATCCTAACTATTCGAAGTATGAAGATATTTAGAAGTGGTAGAGCCAAGCAGTTCGCTGCATGAATGGGCCGGCTCGACCGGTGAAATACCACCACCTCTCAGAAGATCGACGTAAAGTGGCTCATGCCGTGTTTCGTTCGGTGAGAGAGGTACCCGGAGGCCCATCCCCCTTCCATGGGGAAGAGGGATGGCCCTTCCTATCCTACTCCTTTAAAGGTTGGCAACGCAACTGTAACACTATACGTGTTGCAGGTGTCCATGGGCGGCGTTGGTCACTTAACATCAGGTGACACGCCTGCTCGTTTGCCCTCCTATTCCATAAAAAAAAAGTATGAATAATGAATGTTCATATAATTACATTAAAACTTAAACAATGACGCGGTGACAACTTCTTCGCCAGCTCTCTGGTTACCGCGACACGGCGGCGCCGATGCATTCTTTGCTGCGTTCGTGGAAAGTAATGAGTACGAATAATAATTATATGCATGCTTAGTCCACAGTCTGCCTGGGATATTAATATATAACAAGCCTCGTCTCGCCGTTATGTTTACGTCCCAAATGCAATATAGGTGGCGAACATTATTGTGTGAGCGTCATTGGTGTGAGCCAGTGTCAGGATTCGAACCTGGACCTCTGGACCACTAGACCACCGAGACTTTAAATAATAATATATACATCTGTGTTATTGAACTGGATTCAGCTACGTCACGGTAATATTATCAAACAATATTGTAACTCGGCTGTGAGTTTGAAACAAATACATCCGGGCGTATACAACGGGCTTATAATACGGCTACATCGGGCATATAAAATAAATTGGTGACCGTAAAATAAATGCACTTGGACTGAGACGTACAAAATGCTAGTCAAAAATCGTTATTAAGTTTTGTAGTATAAAAAACTGTCATTCTAATATTAACTTACTTTAAGTAAAAAAAACTGAGCGGTTATTATTAGAAAAACAGCTCATCCGCTCGTGGTTTGGGCACAGTCGCAAACGGATGGTGAGCGCAACGTGCTCTCTATATTATTCTATTAATTTTAGTGTCCGACCGAAAGTTCGGTTTCGGTTTCGGCTGAGTTTCGGCCAAAAATCAGGTTTCGGCGGATGTTTCGGTTACGGCCAAATTTGGCCGAAACCGAAACTATTGTCGTTCTAATTCTGACTTGTTATTTCTGTTGGTTGGTGTTGGTTATCTTTATTGAGAGTGTAATAGCTTATAATAGTACATATATATCTTTACATCAAATCTCTGGGGTACACAGAGAAAACAGAGTGCCGTAAGGTACGATTCTTACATCCCTCACTTCTTTGACTTTCAATCAAAATTGTTGTCGGTTTTTAAGACTCCTGGCATCACCTGTCTTAAGGACACGTTTAATTTGATCATGGAAAGTATGTGGTCGCCTCCTACACTCCAACATCCTTCCGCTTCTATACTGTACATCTGCTTAGTCAATCCTGCATCAATCATTCTTTCTACGTGTCTAAACTGTCGGGATATGCACTTTCTTAATTTTTACACTGACGCTCTCTTCTAATCCTCTTTATAACCTTCCTTCCTTACAAGCTTTTTTTTCGACGCAAACGGTGAACCTCATACCGCAAATTTTGCGCAGTGACCTCATTGCGACTGCTTATCATTATTTTCATGCACCTTTTTCCATGCCCAACTCTCGCTTTCATAAGTTAGTGTTGGGATCAGTACCGCACTGTGAATAGCGAGCTGGGTTTTCTTGCTCACATTGCTTGCGCTCAGGTATCTGCCCAACGCTCTATTTACACTGTTTTCTAACTTTACTCGAATTCAAATTCACAATATCTTTATTCCTTAGTCTTTAGAAAGTACTTAGAATCGTCATACAAAACTACTAGCTAAAATTCGCGGAGCTTAAATTCCTTTTCATCACACCGTCTTGAATGTGAAAGCGAATCTAAGTGCCAGTTCCGGCGTCAAGGCTTCTTGAGAAGAACTGGCAAGAATGAGCTTCTTCCAGGCCGACTCTTTTCAATTTCCAGTTTAACAAATGGTAATAATTACAATCAACACAAAAGGAGCAGTTGAATTCCAAACTTTTTTATCGTTTATATAATCTGCGATACAATAGATACTTTGATATAATCTACTTTTAATCTAATTCTCAAATTTACCCATAATAATTCAACCTCATCGTTTGGAAGTTTATTGTAGAAGCGTATCCATTGACCCGAGTTAGAGATTTTATAGAGCCTAGTGGGCACAGCGAGTTTGTTTATATTTCTTAAAAAAAATTTATGAATATTAGTTGAGTTTTTCTCAAATTTAGTTTTATATTTATGAACATAAATAAGATTTTCATAATAATATTGCGAATAAAATATTATAATTCTTATAACACACATAACCCTTCTTTCTACATTCTTGGTGTAACAGTAATTCAAGTATTTATTTATTATGAGATGAAATAAGTGGTAAAGCCACGCAGTTTACTGCATGAATGGACCGGCTCAACCGGTTAGATACGATCGCGTTTTGCTCGGTGAGAGAGGTACCTGGAGGCCCAACTCCCCTCTCTCCCCTTCTCATTCCATTTCTAACTCCGTTCCTATCCCACTAACGAAAATGTACCCAAAGAAGGAGGGTTGACGTTAGGCGGCCGGTCTTAAAACCGCAGCCAAATCTTTTGGCAACATGGATAGTTCGAATGACATGTTGTGCCGATCCATTTAAAGTGGGAAAATGGCAGGAAAGTGGTGATTATTTTAGTTAAGTGGTACTTTTGAAGAGATTGATGATTCTTCTGAGTACAAATACAAAACAAAGCTTTAAATAGTAATATCTCAAAATACCAATAGGTACTTAGTACTTTACGAAACAAGAACAAATACTGATTTGAATATTGGTTTTTCTCCTATTCCTTTTTTTACCTATTTCTTTTGGGATTTAACGATTCAGCGAGTAGAGGCTTAACAGCTGCTACACCTTAGCATAGAAAAAGTCGTGAAGTTGGTAGTGCGGAAACAGTGGTAGAGTCACGCAGTTCGCTGCACGAATGGGCTGGTTTGACCGGTGAAATACCACGACCTCTCAGCATATCGACGTCAAGTGACTGTTGCCGCGTTTTGCTCGGCGAGAGAGGTATCCGGAGGCCTATTCCCTTACCCTTGCCCTTCCCATCCCACTCCCAACCCCGTCCATATCCTATTGTAACCGGCTGGCAACGCAACTGCATGGGCGACGTTTGTTGCTCACCATCAAGTAACACGCCTACTCGTTTGCCCCATATTTTTTTTTATTGGTCCACAAAACTGATTACAATCTGATGATTTTTATATGTATACAATAAATGAGATAAGTGACTAGATTGAATCTACTAGATGGGAACACGGCATGCTTAGTAGTTTAGTTGTGTTAACAATGCATTACATTTAATTAACATAATCAGAGTTAAATAATATTATGAAGTACAAGCATATGATAAGCAATGAAATTTAGCACGACAATACAGAGTTTGAAAGAAGTTTTCGTAATGAGGCAAAAGGCAATAAATCATAACGGATAAACAAATCAATGTCACTTCCAATATTATTTGACAGTGTGGTCATGCGGTAAATTGGTGAATGCTGGCCAAGGTTAACTCTGCATCTTGGGGGTTGAAAAGTTTTACGGTTACATAACTTACTCCCAATACGCGGTACCACCAGAGACAAACGTTGAAGGGTATCTAGGGAATCTATAAAGCCATGAACAAGTTTATATAAAAAGATAATATCGGCGATTTGTCGTCGCTTGTGGGGGGATGCAATTTTATAAAATATGAGGCGTTCCTCGTACGATGTCAACTGTCGACACATATTATTATCATATGTAAGATGATACAAAAAACGTTTTTGGACTCTTTCTATTCTATCTGTATGTACTTGATAGCATGGGCTCCAAATAGTACTACAGTATTCTAATATTCCTCTAACAATGGTGTTATAAATTAGGATAGTGAGACTAGGTTGCTTAAATATTTTCAGTTGCCTATTAATAAAGCGAGAAAAACGAGAAGCCCTATTATTAACACTGTCAATGTGTTCTCTAAAACTCAAAGAACTGTCCAGTATAACACCCAAGTCCCGGATAGTTGTTACCTCATCTAGAGGCGTGTTATTGAAAACCTTTCTTTTTTCTGGTGAATTTGATATGGTAGCAATTTTCCTTATTCAGAACCATATCATTTTGGATACACCACTGATGAACAGCACTAATATCTGATTGAAGTATCTTTATGTCATCCATGTCGTTTATAGATCTATAAATTTTAAATCATCGGGATTTAATTTATATTGGGATCTAATGACATGGTTAATGTCATTCACACATATTATAAACAGCAGAGGTCCCAGATGTGAACCCTGAGGCGCTCCCGAGGGAACAGTGCATATTCGTGATTTGAAACCACGAATGTACACTAATTGAGATCTGTTCCGGACATATGACTCACACCATCTGAGCAGAGACCCCTGGATACCTGCATTAGCTAGTTTATTAAATAGAAAGTCATGGTTAACCAGATCGAATGCCTTCCTAAAGTCAGTGTATATGTACTTCACCACCACGATCAACGGCATTAGTTATGTCTGAAATATACTCGGCCAGGTCCGTGCTAGTGGACTTACGAGGTAAAAATCCATGCTGACTGGGGTCAATGGATGAGTGAAAATGAGCCATAAGTTGTTTATTTACTATGGCTTCCATTATTTTTCCGAATCCTGATAAGATTAAAATAGGACGATAATTTGTAATGTCATCCAATTTCCCACTTGTTCCCTTGTTCACTTGTTTCCCACAGTGTTAAATGAGCTAACTTCCACTGTGCTGGAAACATACCAGTATGAAGAGATTTGTTGTAGATTATAGTTAAAGGTAAATATAAATTAACTGCACATTTTTTCAAAAAGATGGGAGGTATCGAGTCGGGACCAGGGCCCTTATGATTATCCAAAATCTTCAATTGATTAAAAACATCATTCTCACTGATCGAGCAATCGCTATAAGCAACGCTACTATGTTGTTGGACGTAATTTGGATTCGCCGTTGTACTGACGGAATTGTAAACATTTTGAAAATATTTTGAGAATAATTCACACATTTCTTTACCACCTTTGGCAGTTTCAGATTGTAAGATCGACTATTAGTCGATCTATCCTTAAAGGTTTTCCAAAAGTATTTCGGATGTTTTCTAAGGTGTACTACAGCATTTTCTTTAAAATTATTGTAACATTTAAGTATTAATGCATCACAACGATTCCTAGTGGCATCATACTGCAACTTGTCCATTAGGTTGCCGTATTTTTTATATTTAGTATGTAATTTACGTTTGAGTTTAAGTGCTATTAACAAAGGTTGAGTGAACCAAGTTGGGTACTGATCAGTGCGCACACGACGAAGTGGTATGTTGGATAATTATAGGGTTAATGTGTTGTAAAAAACATTCAACATATGATCGACCGTGTACGTGTCTTTCAATACTGAGGACCAATTGATACATTCTAAATCCAGATTAATGGCTTCATAGTTACATTTATAGTAGTTTAAGGTAGGATTAGAGCAAAGTTTCATTAAGTGCTCAAGGTTTTTTTCTATAATTACTGCAAAAGGTGGATGGTGTGAGTCAGGGGAAAGTGTAAAACTTGTAGCAGGGTGATTAGTAGCTCTCACTTGGCTATTACAAAATACCAAATCCAAAATACGGTTATTGATATTATATATGTTATTATATTGGTACAAATCACAGTAAGCGATAGCGTCTAGAAAAGATGCACATAGGTTACTAACTGAAGTTGCTGGTACTAGATGTGTAGGTGCCGTTGCAGCGCATTCAATATCACCCATGTTAAAGTCCCCTACTATTAAAAACACAGTGTCGACAGTGTTATTGTTTTTGACGCCATTTGACACTTTAGTAACATTTCTAAAAAACGTATCGATATAGTCTTGAATAACGGGGGGTGGTACGTGCACAGCACAAACATGTATGAGAGTTTTGCCAAGTTCTAAGGAGATCCAAAGATCCTCATACGGTGATACCCAAGTATATTTACGAACAATATCAAACGACCACCACGAGCTAGCAGTCGATCTATCTCCTCTGTACACATTGTAGCGTCGGTCAAACAACTCATAATCAAATACAGTTTCACTTAGCCAGGATTCAGTTATAATGATATCATAATTGGTTTTTAATACTTACAAATAAAAATCTGCCGTTTTTGTTCTTAAGCCTCTCACATTTTGATAAAAAAATTTGATGGTGGATTTTGATTAAAAATAATATTTAATATCATGCATTTAGAATTAAAAATAAGTAAAAAAGAAAATAAAGAGTAAAAATTAAATAGAATAATAATAATAAAAAAACAAACATCACAAATTGAGTAATAAGTCAGTATTTAATTTTTGTATAAGACTTGATAATAATGTGATTCGATGCGACATCTTTACAAACAAAAATGCGTCCATTTCTCGTCCATACAAATTTATAACCTTTGTCTCTAGCAGCTATTCTAGTGGCAGCATGAAGTTTTTTATTCTCGGGCGATAAATGCTCTGTAATATAAATTGGATGCTTGGGGTCGGTAAATCCACCGTGAGATGTATTCAATTTATTTTCGTTTCTCTTATTAAAATATTAATTTCCATAATTATGCTCATGATATTTTCGTTCTTACGTTCAGGTACTCCCTGACTCTCAATATTACTGTCCCTAGCATATTGCTTCATCTGCAATTCATCAAGTTTAGATTGTGTACTGCTGGTCTGCTTCACAAGATCTGATACACTGTTATTATGTCTTCAGTCAGCATTTTTTGCTCATCATATGAGGTGGACACAAATTGCATGGATTGAATTACGTCTCGAGGTCAGTACGCATTTGGCAGTATTTAGATCCCAGCTCGCCAATGTCGATTTGCACTTTGGTTAGTATGTCGTTAAAACGATCAAGTGTAAGCTTTTGGCACTCGAATTTATGGCACATTTCTTTCCGTAAGGTACGAATTTCATTTAGAATTAGATTGTCATTAACAGTAGCAGAGGATGTAGGTGGTGATGCACCCTTACGATCACCCTCAGCGCCAGGACGCGCATCCATGCAACTGCCACAAGTCCATTTGGAACGAGGGGTATTAACGTCGTGACTTTTCACACAATCTAAGTGATAATTATGCTGACAGTTTGATCCGGTACATTTTATTCTTTTTTGTGTGACAAGAATTGGCATTTTACATTCAGAGCATTGGACCATTATAAATTGATCAAAATAATTGTAGGTCTCAATTAAATATAAATAATAAAAAATGTGTGATATAAAAATTAATGCAGCGTACAGTAATAAAGAATGCGTAGTAATAAATGCGCATTAAGTAGTGGCGGCAGCACACCAAAAAAGGTCCGCGTAATATGAATTGCGGGTACCTTGATATTACAATTGAAATCATCCATCGTCAACATCCAGAATGGACAAAATTATGTCTAAGACTGGTGACATTCTTGCAAACCCAAGCGATGTATTGGGCAGGTGGAGTGAGTATTTTGGGGAAATGTACGAGGACATTACTATGGAAGAGATTGAATGGTCATACGAAGTATGAAAAATGGTAAGGCAGCTGGAATTGATATGATGTCTGCTGAAATGATCAAATACGGTGGAACCTGTGTCCGGGACGCTTTCCTGACCTTGAGCAATCTGTGCTGGAGGTCAGGTAAGGTTCCCATGGACTGAAGGCGCGCTGTCATTGTGCCCTTGTATAAAGGTAAGGGATCTCGTATGCAGTGTTCCAGTTACAGGGCCATCAGTTTGATCAGTTTAGCAGCAAAAGTGTATGGGAAAATTATTGAAAGGAGAATGAGGGTGATATCTGATGGAGTGTTGTGGGAGGCTCAGGGTGGTTTTAGAAGCGGACGAGGGTGCATGGATCAATTTTTTTCTCTCCGCAACATCGTGGAGAAACAACTGGCTGTTAACCGGAAGGTTTTCTGCGGTTTTGTGGATTTGAAAAAAGCGTTACGAAAGGATCTGTGGGGCATACTCCCGGGCTACGGGGTGAGCGGAGCCCTGCTGCGCGCTGTGAGGTCCACTTATGAGGGCTGCACAGCGTGTGTGCGTGTTGACGGCGGCTTGTCCCCCTGGTTTGACGTCAATATCGGCGTCAGACAGGGTTGCGTGCTGTCCGCTCGACTGTTCATCCTGTACCTGGACAGTTGTCTCCAGAGAGTGAGATCGATGGATGTAGGGATGCGAATGGGTGACCTAGTTGTGAGCTGCCTGCTTTACGCAGATGACGCCGCGCTTCTAGCCGAATCGCCGTCGGACCTGCAAACACTAGTCACTACTATGAAAGATGATTGCATGATTAAAGGCTTGCAGTTGAATGCGACGAAAACAAAAGTTATGGTGTTTGAAAGGGAGGAATCCAGAACTGATGCAAGGATAATGATTGATGATGTAGTGCTGGAACAGGTGAATGAAATTGTATATCTTGGATGCGCTTTTAGCAGAGATGGAAGGTACACCGCGGATGTAGAAAGACGAGTGGCGATAGGAAATAGCGTAAATGGAGCGTTGGGCAGATTCCTGGGCGCGAAAAACATTAGCAGAAAAGCCCAGCTAGCAATCCACAACGCAGTCCTGATCCCAACGCTAACTTATGGAAGCGAGAGCTGGGTATGGCAGAGTGTGCATGAAAGTAGAATAAACGCGGTAGAAATGAGGGCACTACGCAAAATCTGCGGAGTGACTCTCGCTGACCGCGTAGAAAACAAGGTTGTACGGAAGGAAGTTGGTTTGAAAGAGAGTGTCGGTGTAAAAGTAAGAAAGGGCATGCTCCGATGGTTCAGACATGTAGAAAGAATGGTTGATGCAAGACTGACTAAGCAGATATACAATGCAAAAGCGGATGGATGTAGGAGTCGAGGACGGCCAAGACACACATTCCATGACCAAATAGAACGTGTTCTGGAGGAAGGTGATGTTAAGAGCCTCAAAAACCGACGCGCGTGCATGAAAAGAGTTATGAAAGTCAACGAAGCGAGTGAGGCGTGTAAGAATCGTGCCCTATGGCGCTCTGTTCTCTCTGCCTACCCCGCAAGGGATTTGGCGTGAAGTTATGTATGTATGTATGTACAATTGAAACTTTACTCCTAATGTTGATTGATTATTTGTATATTACATCTATTTACACTGTTCCAATGATTAAGTTTAGTAGAAAATTCACTAACTAATTATGCACACCAAATCACGTGACAATCAAAAGGAGATTTTATCCACTTTTAACAATAGTGTAAAAATATTTATACGGAGCTAAGATTAACACAACACACTTGCTTGGTTGACGAAGTAATTAAGTATCATAAAAAAGTTATGTTGTTTATTGGAACAAAATTTATACATGCATATATAGCGGGGGTGTGTGTGTTCGCCGGTTATAGTAGGCAAACGCAGTAAAAGATTGTGAAGTATAAAATAAGTAGACACACTTTGTAGATTAAGGTAGATATATTTTATTAAGCACAAAAGTCTTACACACAGCACTATGAAATATAGTCAAGAGAAATAGAACAGAAGGAGTGAGAAATTAGATTAAGAATAGCGATAGCACATAGAAACAGAGACACACAAGATAGCTGTCCGTGGCGTGATATTTAGTAGGCGTGAGGATAGCGGAACAATACGATGTGATAGTAGCGAGTCGAGCTAGCGAACGAATGTGTTGCGCTCCCGCAAGACGGCGGCCAGCGCTCGTATGTACTTGCGAGAACAATAGGGGCGGACGATCGGCCGGCATCGGTTTCCGTATTTATAAAATCGTCGCCTGTTGTATGTTTGTTTATTGAAATAATTTAATTAAGTTATGAAAAATAATTATATATAAAATTAGATTAGATTAGTTAAGATTGTTGATAGTTGATAGATATTATTTAGATTATGTTATATTCATATAATAAATAAATATTTAATAATAATAAATACTTGGTCTGGCCATAAATACTGTTACAACTAAAAATAAAAAATATTACATTTGAATTTGGAATCTGTCATTTTTATACGATTGTTGATTGAGCCAAATGCAATTTTTAAAACTCTACATACACTTGGTATTAGTCAAATGTTTGTGTACCGGGCTATTAATAGGCACAATGAGACCTCCTCTGTTTATGACAGAAAAAGGCCTGGCCGTCCACGTAGTGTTCGTACGAAAAAGGTGTTCAAAGCAGTAAGGGAAAGAATTCGAAGAAATCCTGTCCGCAAGCAAAAGATTTTATCTCGGGAGATGAAGATAGCACCTAGAACAATGTCGCGTATTTTAAAAGATGACTTAGGACTTGCAGCCTATAAGAGGCGCACTGGTCATTTATTAACTGATAATTTAAAAAAGAATAGGGTGTTAAAATCTAAACAACTACTGAAGCGGTACGCAAAGGGAGGTCACAGAAAAATATTGTTTACGGATGAAAAAGTTTTTACAATTGAGCAACATTTTAACAAACAAAATGACCGTATTTATGCTCAAAGCTCTAAGGAAGCTTCCCAATTAGTTGACAGAGTGCAACGTGGGCATTATCCGACTTCAGTGATGGTTTGGTGGGGTGTTAGGTACGAAGGAGTGACTGAGCCATATTTTTGTGAAAAAGGTATCAAAACATCGGCACAAGTATATCAAGATACCATTCTTGAAAAGGTAGTCAAGCCCCTTAACAACACCATGTTCAATAACGAAGTATGGTCCTTCCAGCAAGACTCGGCACCGGGTCATAAGTCGTCTAGCCCCGATCTTAATCCACTGGATTATGATTTGTGGTCAGTTTTAGAGAGTACGGCTTGCTCTAAACGTCAAAATAATTTAAAGTCCCTAAAACAATCCATACGATTGGCAGTGAAGAATTTTCCCATGGAAAGAGTGCGTGTTTCTATTGATAACTGGCCTCAACGTTTAAAGGCCTATATTGCAGCCAATGGAGACCACTTCGAATAAGCTTTTTATGTTTTATATCGTTTTATATTTATGTATTAAAGTAACACACTGTAAAAGTAATAAATGTTATTTGCAATTAAAAAAATTTTTTTTTCTTTGTTACAATATTTATGGCATGACTAAGTATATATCACCACTACATCAGCCCCCCGGGAGACCGTTACTACGGGCGGTAATAATCAGGGAAACGCACCTTGCGACCTGACTGAGTAGCCATTGAGTTATATTACTAAAGTACTTTACTTTAGTTTAACATTAGGTAAAGCGAATTTTAACACATAAGCGATGATGCGAAGCAACTTATCCCACGAAGAGACTCTTTGTGCTAATGAGCATAATAATGGTAAGTCAGTTGTTGTTACAACAGTCATTACCTTTGCCTTGCGTTCTGGTAAATCATCAGAATGTGCGGGAGAGAATGGATTGATAGGCCACTCCTCAGGAGCGCAGCGTAACCATCTTGGACCGTTCCACCACAGGTCATGAGATATGAGCTGTGACGGGAGCATACCTCGTGAAAGTCCATCACTAGGATTTATTACCCCGGCTATGTGGTAAAAATGTTTAGACGCCAAGTGCTCTTGGCACTGAGCGACACGATTGCTCACGAAAATGGACCAACGGTGCGGTGAAGAGTGAATCCACGAAAGAGCGATAGTGGAGTCAGAAAAAGCGTATATATCAGCGACTTTAATGCGTGCTGCATATGTGTCACTTACAGTTTTAACCAACTTGGCCATAAGCAAAGCAGCACACAATTCTAAGCGAGCGAGCGTAGTAATTTTTGTCGGCGAGACCTTTGATTTAGCACAGAGAAGGCGAGTCTGTATACAATTTTGATTGGTACAATGTGCATAAATGACACAACCATAACCCTGCATACTTGCATCACAAAACGCAACAAGACGCAGTTCACAACCTAATTGAACACCAACATGTCGCGGAATCTGTATTGTGTCAAGAAGATGGAACTCTTGGGTGAGAGCGGTAAATCGAACGCGTATATGCTCAGGAGCCATGTCATCCCAGTCACACTTACACAACCACAATTCTTTGATAAGCAATTTGGCGTAAAGTATTACAGGAGCCACTAGTCCAAGCGCGGCATACAAACGTGCAACCACGGATAAGATGTTTCGTTTTGTGCACCTTTCCGTTATACTGTTAGAAGTGAAAAAAAAAATATCTCCACGCGGTGCCCATGAAAGACCTATGTTTCACCCGTATCAAATTCAAGTGAACGGCAATGTGAATCAGGCAAACTATTGACTAGAGCCGATGAGTTGCTTGACCACTTTATAAGGTCAAAATCACCTGATTTGAACATTTTTATCAAGTTTTGGGCGAGCTGTATTCTGATTTTACTATCTGGAACTGAGTGAACCAGATCATCCATATACATGCGAGTCTCAGCCACATGTGCAGCTTTAGGATAACAAGGCACTGTGCGACAGCTGGCCTTAGACATGAGTATGTCTAAGGCCAGCTGACGCACAGTGCGCATGGCTATATAAGGACTAGACTTATGACCGAATGGTTGTCTATTGAAGACATATGTGCGTACTTGTTCAGATTTGTTAAATCGGAACAAAATGCGTAAATATTTGCGCTGATTGGCAGGCACACCAATACGTAAATAATGTTGTTTTATGTCAGCGTTTATAGCGATAGGAAACAATCGAAAATCTAATAATAATAAAAATATATCCACTTGTAAGTTAGGGCCGACGTGCAAAACGTCGTTGAGCGACAATCCAGTGACAAGACAGTCTTAGCACTCGCATCTAGGACAATAAGTGGCATCGGTTTGTCTTGCCTCACCACAGTAGTATGAGTTATGTAGTAACCTTCGGCAGTGAGTTCCGAGTCGACAACCGGACTGAGATAGCCGTTGTCAATATAATCTTGTATGACTTTATTAAACGAGTTTCGTAAACTCGGCGTAGCGCGAAACTTATGTTCAAGTGTCATAAAGCGGCGATAAGCAGTGCTGTAAGAGCTGCCAATTTCTGAGAGGTCCCTACAGAAGGGCAGCGCTACTGTGTAACGGCCCTGGTCGTCACGTGTCACGGTGGATATAATATATAATTCATCACATTTAAAATCTTGCAAAGCATACCTAAACGACCTTAGGTATTTACAGTTTTCTCTATAGACATACAGGAACTTAATTACATTATTTAATAGGTATGTAATGGAATGTTATATTCCATTCTCACTGAATAATATTTGAATTTGGCACCTTGTTCGCACCATGTTGTAAAGTAGATTTAAGTTGTGGGCTTGTAACCATTAGATGGCGTCCGTGAGCAAGAATGGCGGACGGTCGGTCGGTCGGTAAAACAACACGGACTTGGAAACGTTCGACGAGTTCTCATTTTTATTGTGTACCTAAATGTTGATTATGATTACTAAAGGAATTAGACTGGTTGAAAATTAAACTTTAATAGTCGTTTCTTTGGTTACAGGTGAGGTATAATAATGGTATAAGTTTATAATTTATTTGTTACTCAACTACTTATGTGTGAGGATTAAAATAAACTTCTTTGGTTACAGAGCAACACTATTGTTTAATTATTGATACTTTCCTTAGAAATACAACCTATAGTCTTATAAAACGACTATTCTAGTTATAATATTAAACAATATGGAAAAATTACGCTTCAAATTTGAAGTATTGGCAGCTGCAGATGGGAAATCAAATATAATATGCATACCCTCTATTGAGACTCCAGACGGAAATATATATGCGGTCCCCGATGAATTTAAACCGGTTAGTAAGCATAATGCTATATGGTCTTCTGATATTTATATGAAGATAAAGAATTCTCTTAAAAATAGATATCAAACACGATCCATATGAATCCCTCTGAGTGCGGATTTACGAAAAATATATCTTGATGAAGGTGACAATTTACAACTTGGGGACCAGTATTTAGAAATGATTACCACCGATATGAATCCTATAGTACATAACACAAATAAAAACATACCGGAAAAGAAACAATTAGGAAAAATCGCAGAAAGGTTTTTAATAGAAAAATTTACTATTAAGTATAATTCAGATCAATGGATTAATGGATTTGAGATGGAGTGTGAAAGAAACGAGATTATGCAAGATGAAGAGAAAATTGAAATATTGAAATATCTTCTCGAAAAACAGTGTCTAGATTGGTATAATAGTATGATGATAAAGATGACTATAGATTCCAAATGGGTGGACTGGAAGGCTAATTTCTGTGAAACCTATAGCAACAAAGGATGGTCCCAGGTCAGATATGCTTTTTCATTTAAATATCAAGCAGGATCTCTGCTTGAATATGCTACAAAAAAGGAAAGATTATTACTGGAAATAAATAAAGATATTGATACACAAACTTTAATAACTCTTATAGTAATGGGATTACCAGTATATATAATGGATAAAATTGATAAAGATAGTATTAGAACAACTGCAAGTCTATATAATGATATCGGAAAACATGAATATTTAGCAAATAAAAAGAATTTTAACAAAAACTACAAAAACATCTATGAAAATAAAGAGAAACAAGATAAAGTAAAACCATGTAGAATTTGTGAGAATTCTGATAAAGGAGTTCGTTACCACCCAGAGGAAAAGTGCTGGTTTAAACAGGCACAAAGTTATGGACAAAAAAAATATTATAATAAAAGTATAAATAACTCGGTGATTGATGTTGAACTCAATAGCAGCAACGCAAAAAACGAGTAATAGCACCATTAATTCAAGTCAAACTATTATTAAATAAACAGCTAGAAATATTTGGGATATATGATTCTGGCTCAAATGTATCGGTAATAAATTCCAAATTGATAAGAGTAAAAGGAAAAACGCAGAGTAATACAGAATGTGATAACTTAATCACAATTAATGGTGTTAAGAATACTATCGGTTTGACAACAATAAAAGTTAAAATTTTTGATATAGAAGAAAATGCTGATATATACATTATCGATGGAGAAAATTTCAGATATGATTTTTTAATAGGATTGGATATGATAAAACAATTTAGATTGATACAAGATGAAAATATGAAAATCACACAAATAAATAAGCAACTAAAAGTGGAAGAAGAAAATAAAGATATAAGTAATAATGAAGGCAGGAAAATCAATTCAGGTTTGACAAATTTTAATGAACATAAGAAAACAGACAATTTCAAAATTAGTAGTAAAAACTTGAACACTCAGGAAAAAAAAGAAATAAACGAACTCATAGACACTTATAAGACAATCTTTGCTAAAGACAAATATGATATTGGTACAATTAGACACTATGAAGCACGTATCGACCTACTTGTGGATAAATATTGTTGCAAGAGACCATACAGATGTTCCATAGAAGATAAGAAAGAAATAGAAGATCAAATTTCAATGTTGTTGGACAGAAAACTTATAGAGGTGTCTTATAGTCCATTTGCAGCACCCGTCACGTTGGCTTATAAAAGAGAAGATAGGAAAAAAACAAGACTGTGTATAGATTTCAGAGATTTAAACAAAATAGTTATTCCTCAAGCTCAGCCCTTCCCGCTTATTGAAGATTTAGTGACAAAGACAAGAAACGCAAAATACTTCACTACATTAGATGTCAATTCCGCATTTTGGTCCATACCTCTCCGAATTGAAGATAGAATGAAGACTGCCTTTGTAACTCAAGAAGGGCATTATCAATGGACGTGTTTGCCCTTTGGTTTGAAGACCTCACCAGGTATTTTTCAAAGAATACTAAGTAATATCCTAAGAAAGCATAAGCTCACAGATTTCGCTGTAAATTATATTGATGATATTCTTGTATATTCTGATACTTTTACAAATCACATGAATCATTTAAAACGATTATTAGAATGCATAAAAAGAGAAGGTTTCCGTCTTAAATTCACAAAATGTACATTTGCTTCTGATTCAGTTAAATACTTAGGTCACATTATTCACAACAACACAGTTAGTCCAATCAGGGATAATTTAGTCTCAATTATGAACTTTCCAATACCAAAAAATCAAAAACATGTAAGACAGTTTTTAGGCAAAATAAATTTCTATAATGAATACATACCAGAACGTGCCATTCTATTAGAACCACTTCATGGTCTGCTTAGAAAAAATCAGAATTTTATCTGGACGGAAGGTTGTCAAAAGTCTTTTGAAGATATCAAACAGTTACTATGTTCACAGCCAATATTAGAAATATTTGATCATAATTTGCCAATAAATATTTATACTGATGCATCAATAGAAGGAATTGGAGCAGTGTTAAAGCAGACTCAATCAAACGGTAGGGATAAGCCTGTTGCATATTTCTCTAAAAAGTTGAACCAAATACAAAAAACAAAAAAGGCAATTTACTTAGAATGTTTAGCAATTAAGGAAGCAATAAAGTATTGGCAATATTGGCTCATAGGTAGACCTTTTACCGTAATTTCAGATCATAAACCTTTAGAAAATTTAAATATTAGATCTAGGACTGATGAGGAATTAGGAGATTTAACTTATTATCTATCACAGTATGATTTTAAAATTAAATATGCACCCGGAAAGTACAATATAGAAGCGGATTGCCTGAGTAGAAACCCAGTATTAAATGCAAATGATGATGTAGATGAACAATTAAAATATGTTAATTTGGTGGAATTAAATGATTTAGTAAGGGATCAAGAAAAAAATGAAGAGATTAAAAAAAATAAAAGTAAATTAATAAAAAAAAATTACATTTATTACAAAAAATACATAAAACAAGATAAAATAATACTAACAGAAGAATTTAGTAAAAAACTGATAGAAGATGTTCATAAAAATATGTGTCATTTAGGAGTAAAACAGATGTTATATAAAATTAGTTCAATATATACATCAAAGAATTTAATGAAAAATATTAAAGCATATTGTAGAACTTGTGAGGTATGTTTAAGGAATAAAACTAGAGGACAACACAAATATGGTCTAATGTCATATTTAGGTCCAGCCACAAAACCGTTTGAAATCGTCTCAATAGATACGATTGGAGGTTTTGGAGGCTCACGGTCAGCAAAAAAATATTCGCATTTATTAGTAGATCATTTTACACGTCATGCATATATTGTTAACTCAAAAACACAGAGTGCACATGATTTTATTAAACTAATTAAACTGGTCCCAGTGACTCATACAATAGAAATGATGTTAACTGATCAATATCCGGGAATTAACTCTACACAGTTTAAAACATTTTTAAAAGAGAAGTCTATACAATTGATCTTTACAGCAGTGAATTGTCCATTTTCTAACGGTTTAAATGAAAGGCTGAACCAAACCATTGTAAATAAAATAAGATGCAAAATAAATGAACACCAAAATAATAAGTCATGGGCAACTATTGCTCATGAATGCATTAATAAATATAATGAAACACCACATACAATTACAGGATTTGCACCTAAATACTTATTAAATGGTTCAAATGTATCTTTGTTGCCAAATGAATTAAAAACAAAGGTAACTAAAAAAGAATGGATACATACATATGTATAATAAACAACTATTTGACAAGAATAGGACTCTACATAATTTTGAGATAGGAGATATGGTTTATGTAGAAAATGTAAATAGACTAAACAGAAATAAATTGGATGAACTCAAGATTGGCCCATTTAAAATTATAGGAAAAATATCAAAGTCAATATTTAAAATTAATACAGGTCATAAAAAGATGGAATCAAATTTATTTCATGTAACTAAACTTATACCACTACCTTTATAAAAATAATTTATGTATCTACCATATGGTTCACCTATTTTCTCTGGGGGGGGGAGATGTAATGGAATGTTATATTCCATTCTAACTGAATAATATTAGAATTTGGCACCTTGTTAGCACCATGTTGTAAAGTAGATTTAAGTTGTGGGCTTGTAACCATTAGATGGCGTCCGTGAGCAAGAATGGCGGACGGTCGGTCGGTCGGTAAAACAACACGGACTTGGAAACGTTCGACGAGTTCTCATTTTTATTGTGTACCTAAATGTTGATTAAGATTACTAAAGGAATTAGACTGGTTGAAAATTAAACTTTAATAGTCGTTTCTTTGGTTACAGGTGAGGTATAATAATGGTATAAGTTTATAATTTATTTGTTACTCAACTACTTATGTGTGAGGATTAAAATAAACTTCTTTGGTTACAGAGCAACACTATTGTTTAATTATTGATACTTTCCTTAGAAATACAACCTATAGTCTTATAGGTATATTACATAAAAATATTTATTTATCAAGTAACTTGATGTAGGTATAACTTCACATTTATCATTTTTAAGAGAAATAATTTTCAAGTATAATATATTTCAAGGATAATTTAATGACAAACTGACTTCAATCATGACATGATAAACATTTATACTCATGGTTAATTAATCTTATAAAAAGAAACATTTATAAGTTCAGATTAAGGGTATAAATAATAGTCTGTTTCTGGTCCTCGGTGAATTAATCTCTATATTATGAAACACAAGGATACTGCATCTACCTATTAAATTTTTACTATTGATGAGTCTTGGTTGTTCAAGTCTATAAAATATATGTAGTTAATTCACAATTAGTTTGGCAATTACAAGGTTACAAGATCTTAGAAATGAGCGTTGAACCAGAGATATTTGATATAAAATAAGTTCAGAATAAGGGTATAAATAATAGTCTGTTTCTGGTCGTCATATTATGAAATACAAAGATACTGCATCTACCTATTAAATTTTTCTTAGTCATGAGTTTTGGTTGTTCAAGTCTAATAAATATAATAATTTATGTAGTTAATTCATAATTAGTTTTGTCAATTACAAGTTACAAGATCTTAGAAATGAGTGCTGAACCAGAGATATTTGGAATATACAGACACCATTATGATAATGTTGAGCATTCTATTTTATGTCTGTTAATCACCACCTATTTGAAGTGCCATGCCGTTTATAATTTACATTTCAACACATTATACATTTGCAAAGTTCAAAGTGATTAATAGTTATATTTTTGATGTACTAACAATACCATCAGATTACACCAACTCAAAGTCAAAACTTCAAGTGCCTAAGATCAGTCTGTTGTATTCTTAAACACAAAGTTAAATTAAAATACTAGTTAGGAACTTAGTTATCATTCCCATTTTAAACAGTACCTATAATATATTAATTAATAGTCTCAGTGGTCCAGTAGTTGAGCTCTCCGCTTCTGATTCTGGAGTCGAGGTTGATTCCGAGCCAATGATTTCTCTGAACTAGTTGATATTAGGTAGGTACCCCATGGTAAAAATTAGAGTTTTGGATAATTCTCCAATGGAAAATGATAATAAAAATTCAATTGTTTCTTTTTTATGGGATAGGAGGGCAAATGAGTAAGTGGGTCACCTGATGGTAAGCAACTTGACACCGCCCATGAACACTGTGGTGCGTTGCCGTCCTTTAAGAGAGTAGGAGGGAAAGTGGATCGGGCCTCTGGATACCTCTCTCACCGAACGAAAAGCGGCACGAGCCTCTTTACTATTTATTTTACAGATTTTACAGATATTTTTTTATTTTGCTATGTATTAGTATGTATGTATATATTATGAATGTAATAAATATGTATTACGTAGTTATTGATCTTAGGAGTCAATTTTGAAGTTTTCATACACGCTAAAGATGATATTATTAACAGTCGTGGAGCCAAGCAGTCCGCTGCATGAATGGGCTGGCTCGCCCGGGAAATACCACTATATTCACAGATAGTTTTAATGCTTTTTTGGGTATCAAATAACAGGGCTTTTCAATAGTATCTTGAAAAATGTGACATCATTCTAAATCCAATATTGCGGAATAAGTATTTTAATGCATTAATACAATATAACAATATGGGTATCAAATGGGCTTGAGCTTAGGGGAGTACCTAAATCAAAAAATAAGGCGACGTCGAATATGGTAGATCCTCTTAAATAGAGGAGTAGTTACCAAATTCTACCCAGACCCATAATAAGATTTAGACTCGAGCGGGGATAGAACCCGTCAATCGTCGTTCCACAGTCGGTAGTTTTACCACTGCATCACGAGGCCTGTCGTAATATAAGATAGAAGTAAGATGTGCTCCTTTTAAATTAAGCGTGTTATAAATGTATGTTTGTTACAAAGTTTCACTTCTATGGCGCGGAGAGACCCAACGCTATTTCTTTTTTTATTATTTGTATTTATATTAAAATGCAATAACGTATGATGTTGTTTATTACATAATCTACAAACAGACGACGAGTTACAATTAGACAGGTTGTGCAATACACTCAAACACTGTTTTGATTTTATAAATTGATATCTACTACGTTCGTCAAGCGCTTTAAATTTCTTACAATCATATAAAAGCGTGTGATTTGAACTCTGACAAAAAATGCAATTCCGCGCAGAATGAATCACTGAGCGTTCGGGCAACGACGGTACGTAAGTACTTTGCTTGAAAGAATGTTGTAAAGGTTCGTTCACAATAAACGACTTACAAATATTTTTCTCGCGTGAGTTTAAATTATTTTTATATATATTACTATTCCGTGGATTTGAACGGTCAAGTATTAGCTTCATCTTGAACAAAGGATATCAGCTGTTGCGTGGTAGGAATTTCTAAATTTCTAACTGACAATTCAAATGCTTGAACTGTTTGTGCATCCATCTTTCTAAGTGCACATTGTACAAATACGAAATCAGATAAATCTTCAATTCCAAGCTGTTTGAGAGCAGACATGGAAGCGGAATATTTACTAATGAAAGTATCAAGGCCTTTTCCATTAAGCGAGCAATGTTGCAAATCTAGTATATTATTAAGATAGTATGTGCCTAAAACGCGTTTGTTTTGATATTTTTTAACTAAGCTATCCCATAAAATATGATAAGTTTTACCAGACGGAACGATACCGGCGGTAAATTTAGGTACATCTCCAATTAATTTTGAAACGAGATATTGCACGCGTTGCGAGTCAGACAGCTGTTCATTAGAATGAACATTAGCTTTAAATGATTGATAAAACAAATTCCAATTTTCAGGGCGACCATTGATGGCACGTACATCTACGTGCCATCAATAATATATAACCACTGTACACACAGTATGCTGTAGTGGTCGGTGTGCAGCGACACACAGTTGTCGCTGTCACAAATAAAGATGATGGTGACGCGCGTTAATAGTATATGTATATATTTATTATTTAAATTTAGTAATACCTAATCATTATTTCATTAGTATTATATTTCACTGTTGGTTGATCGTATGTACTTGTGGTGAGATGCGCTATCAAGGTGTTACGCCAAGATCACGCTAGATGGCGTTGATTACGAGATGAACCATTCTCGTTCGTGGAAGTATCGAGAAGACTTGCAGCGCCGCCTCGATTCGACGGAGTCTCATCACTCTCATCACGCACTTCGTCACGCATAATCTTCACGAGAGTAAACCCGCTATCTCTCGTTCGCCCAGAAGATTAATATGATCTTCTGAGAATAATTATCGCCCTCGTGAGTTCTATCTTGTCGAGTGAGATCGCATACGCATAATTTCACAAAATCCTTTATAAACGCTATTTTCCGTCGCCGTGAGTGGTGAACAAACAATAATTACAAATTAAACTCTCAACGCTTAAAAAATATAGTCTTTATATTAAATATATATTAAATTTATATTAAATATAGTTTCTATGTGCAACAATTTAGTGTTTAATAAACGCTATTAAAATCATAGAATTATCAATCGTCAAGTATTGCATGGAGAATGCTGTAGGTTGCCTATTGCTTTCAACATCTTAGTGGTGCCATGAATCTCTGCAGAGGAGACTGCAAGAACTCTTGGTAAGTGCTTACACTTCATTACTTGCGACAATCACAGGATACGTTTCCTAATACTTGGTACCTTCGCAATATCACATCAAATAAGATTGAGCTATTTACACGCTTCAATCAAGCTATGGTGTAGGGAGATTCGCCCCTCCATATTATTGGTCCTTCGAGCCAAGGATAGTCCAGAATTGGCCCAAAATTGATCCCTTCTAGTTAAGGATAGTACTGTAACGAGTCCACCAATGTAACACAATCGTGTATACGGGTGAGTAATATAAAGGGTTCGTTTCTCAGCTTCCCAATTTATATAATATAAGGAACGCCGACTTGAGAACCACCATTTAATACAACATAGTTTAGTTGTTCAGCTATAAGGGTATTTATGAGCTCAGTGCATGTGTGATAAATAATAATGCCAATAGATCATATCATATTATGTATTAAAAGAAAAAGAATACGTGCCGGGTGTAATGCTGGTTTTCTTTACTGCTCTATCCCTGGGCACCTCGTCCAGGTATCTCCAATGTTCTTCTCTTTCTCGGCACCACGACCGGCGGATATTATATTATTTATAACAATTTTTTTTAAATCGAATCAATCTAAGTATCAAATAATACAACTCTGGTATTTTATATGTTGACACGATGAAGTTACATTTATGAATCACTATTTTATTTTATTCACATAAGAATATTTTATTAATCAAAAATGTCTTTTTATAAATTCAAAATGCAAATTTCGAAACACGTAATAAAGAGTTTATATCTAAAAATACCAAAGAGTTTACAGTACCTATTTGGCTATATATATATATATATATATATATATATATATATATATATATATATATATGTGTGTGTGTGTATGTATATTTATATGTATATAGAATTTATTAAAAAATATTTCATATTAGAACGCTTCCCAGATTTATACGTAATTTTGGTAAAAATTTGATCTTCTACGATAATATATACTTGAGATTGACCTACATAATATAATTGGTAGTATTCAATTTTCATAAGTATAGTTATTATCAAAATTCCATTGTTCATTCCACATACTTGCAAAGATATTCATTTCTTATTAGATCTACCTTCAATTTATTTCGCTGCACCACTGTGCTTCGCTTTGTAATTTTATCTCAAATCTTAGTGTGCCCACATTCAATAAATAGCGTAATTTAAATTTAACAAAATGACAGAGAAATCTTCGGAATTATTCCCAGATCTAAAGACAAGGTTAGTTTTAATAACGGGGAATAAAGAACATATATTTCAACGCATAAATTGCTTGTATGATACTTATACAAAAATAAGTACTTTTGGTTCTAGATCGAACGAAGAATTCTTAGCTGATTCGGAGATCATAGATGATTTACACAATAAATTCGAGATTTGTTTAGACGAAATTAATACGATTACACTAACATTAAAACCAAAATCTACGCCTGATTACGCCAGCTTCGATTCTTTTGATGGTTTGTATACTCGTGTTAAGCGAATACGAAGTAAATTAATAAACAATCTTTAGGAGCCTTCACACGGGACAAGTTCTGAACCTGTGGTGAAATTGCAACCTTTATTTCACCACTTGATAGTTTGTATACTCGTGTTAAGCAAATACGAAGTAAATTAATAAACAATCTTTAGAGCCTTCACACGGGACAAGTTCTGAAACTGTGGTGAAATTGCAACCAAAGGTTGCAATTTCACCACAAGATTTGAGATACAATTACAAAGCGAAGCACAGTGGTGCAGCGAAATAAATTGAAGGTAGATCTAATAAGAAATGAATATCTTTGCAAGTATGTGGACTGAACAATGGAATTTTGATAATAACTATACTTATGAAAATTGAATACTACCAATTATATTACGTAGGTCAATCTCAAGTATATATTATCGTAGAAGAATTAATTTTTACCAAAATTACGTATAATTCTGGTAAGCGTTATAAAATGAAATATTTTTCAATAAATTATATATACATATAAATATACATACACACATATATATATAGCCAAATAGGTACTATCCTTAACTAGAAGGGACCAATTTTGGGCCAATTCTGGACTACCCTTGGCTCGAAGGACCAATAATATGGAGGGGCGAATCTCCCTACACCATAGCTTGATTGAAGCGTGTAAATAGCTCAATCTTATTTGATGTGATATTGCGACGGTACCAAGTATTAGGAAACGTATGCTGTGATTGTCGCAAGTAATGAAGTGTAAGCACTTACCAAGAGTTCTTGCAGTCTCCTCTGCAGAGTTTCATGGCACCACTAAGATGTTGATAGCAATAGGCAACCTACAGCATTCTCCATGCAATACTTGACGATTGATAATTCTATGATTTTAATAGCGTTTATTAAACACTAAATTGTTGCACATAGAAACTATATTTAATATAAATTTAATATATATTTAATATAAAGACTATATTTTTTAAGCGTTGAGAGTTTAATTTGTAATTATTGTTTGTTCACCACTCACGGCGACGGAAAATAGCGTTTATAAAGGATTTTGTGAAATTATGCGTATGCGATCTCACTCGACAAGATAGAACTCACGAGGGCGATAATTATTCTCAGAAGATGATATTAATCTTCTGGGCGAACGAGAGATAGCGGGTTTACTCTCGTGAAGATTATGCGTGACGAAGTGCGTGATGAGAGTGATGAGACTCCGTCGAATCGAGGCGGCGCTGCAAGTCTTCTCGATACTTCCACGAACGAGAATGGTTCATCTCGTAATCAACGCTATCTAGCGTGATCTTGGCGTAACACCTTGATAGCGCATCTCACAACAAGTAAATACGATCAACCAACAGTGAAATATAATGCAAATGAAATAATTATTAGGTATTACTAAATTTAAATAATAAATATATACATATACTATTAACGCGCGTCACCATCATCTTTATTTGTGTCAGCGACAACTGTGTCTCGCTGCACACCGACCACTACAGCATACTGTGCGTACAGTGGTTATATACTATTGATGGTACGTAGATGTACGTGCCACGTGGTGTAGTATCCCTTTCACCATTCCTACCTTAGTTGAAAAAAAAATCCTTAAAATTAATCACAAAAGTAAAAAAAAAATCCTATACGAGTAGTTACACTGTAGAGTACAAAATATGTTTACATGTTCATGTTATTTATTAAACAAGAATAATACGATAATATATTGCTTAACTAGTAAAAACGTGATTTTACTATAAATATTTGTCAATATATCGGTAATTAGAAAAACTAGTTCTCAATGTCAATGTTAATATGATGCCTGCCTACATTGCAAAATAGTGACGACGTGATTTTACAACGATTAGTCGTCAATATGCTTTGCGGAAATAGCGTGACATTGTCACAGTCGCTATAACATACACAATATAACATATCTTATGATAACGTGTTTTTAACAATTATACATAAATCCGTATAGTAGCCGCGTTTAATTGTCTATAATCTCTACAATGACGTATTTCCCATTTTTTTAGGTACAACGTGTAGATAATTAGATCATAGACTTCTAGACGGCCTACGTATCCCTAATTCCTGCATAGCAGCGAATTTTGTTTTAACACAAATAAATTCATCGGGCGGTAAACGTCTGGCGCGCGGAGATATCCGCCTCTGCTACATGTATACCGCCACACCTAGTTTTCTTGCTGCCTTCTCCCGGCTCAGGGTGGCACACATCTTTAAGCATGTTGCTTACGTGATACCGACATACCTAATCTTGGCTTTTGGAGTTCTGGAGTGTACGCGTGTGGCTACGAGAGTTGGAACGTGAGCGGCGGTGGCCAAACCTTCTGTTGCGACCGGCCGCGTTGCGCTTGTTCCGTGTCATCGTTACGGGAACTCGGCTTCCTTAATATTTCTTCTGTATTTGGTGAGTACTTTTGACTTCGTCTGACTTCTTCTGCCCTTGTAAACCATACGCGATGCTGGTCCGTCCACAATTCCGGAATTCACGAATCGACGGATATGCAGCTGCGTTATAAGGTGCAGGTTTCGAGTCGATTGACCTCTGCGTGGGCGACGGCATTGTGCTGGAGCATGGAGTTTGTGAATTAATTTTTGACAAAGTGCACAATAGTGCACTCACGATATAAGAATTTCTTGAGAGTCGGGGTTTCTTGAAACGTCGGGATTCACACATCGAGGTTCACACGTCGGGGTTTCTTGAAACGTCGGGGTTCACACGTCGGGGTTTCTTCATTACGTGTTCGTCGGGGTCACCAATGTAACGGTAGCTTGTTACAGGTGACTATTCCAATGGATGATGGTATATAGTGAGTGGTGCTTCTTCCATGATGGTAGTTGAGCGGCCGGTAAATGAAAGACGTAATTACGATCTTGTCATTTATTTGTATCAGCGACAACTGTGTGTCGCTGCACACCGACCACTGCCGCATATAGTGCGTACAGCGGTTAAATACTATTGCATATACGTACATATACGTGCCATGAGGTGTAGTATCCCTTACATCAGCTTATGCGAATAAAATGCTAGAGGTTGCCAAACGCCTTTATTGAGCTGCTGAAGAACTGCACCTGTGGCAAGGTCTGAATCGTCCGTTACAGGGCCAGTTTGGCGCCACAACAGGGTGAGCTAACAACGTGGCTTGGCACAGACCATCCTCACAAGCCTCGAAGGCCTGCAGTGCTTTATCCACTATTTGAACTGGGAGTGAACCTTTAATCGAACCTGTTAACAATGCGTTTAGAGGCGCTTGATGCTGTGCGGCGCCTGGAATAAAACGACGGTAAAAATTTATCATCCCTAGAAATCTGCGAAGTTCTTTCACTGTCCTGGGTATGGGGAATATTTTTATGGCCTCCACTTTCGTTGGCAGAGGAACAGTGCCTTCAGCAGATATACTGTAACCCAAAAATTCAATTTCAGCCATACCGTATTTTTGCAATCTGTCAAACAACTGGTCCATGTGGGTGGCCTGGTCTTTTGAGAAGACCAAATAGTCATAAAGGAAAGCATAGACGAAGTCCAGACCCCTGAGCATCTCATCAACGAAGCGCTGGAAAGTTTGCCCTGCATTACGAAGTCCAAACGTCATGTAAGAGAATTCATAAAGACCAAACGGCGTCGTGATGGCGGTCTTAGCGATATCATCAGGATAGACAGGAATCTGGTTGTAAGCCTTGACCAGGTCAATGGTGGAAAAGACGGTACACCCTGAAAGACTATGTGAAAAATCGTGAATATGCATGATTGGGTATCTGTCGGGAATAGTGCGGGCGTTAAGTGCCCGGTAGTCGCCGCAAGGTCGCCACGTGCCGCTCTTTTTAGGAGCCAGGTGAAGTGGTGAAGACCAGGGTGATTCTTGTTGAAATGGATAACAAAATAATAATTGTATGCTACTAGCGCCACCTAGTATGAACTATTA
This sequence comes from Euproctis similis, assembly GCA_905147225.2. Lineage (NCBI taxonomy): Eukaryota > Metazoa > Arthropoda > Insecta > Lepidoptera > Erebidae > Euproctis > Euproctis similis. Next base: position 25,008,826 of record LR990106.1, read on the forward strand.
ATATTTTTTTTATAAAATCACTCTGCTTCGAACTACAGGTAGTTTTATTAGGTTATGTGCTCCAGCTCTTGTAAATTAATTAGTTTTACGAAGTTTTCGGCAGTTATTTATAGTGCACAGTTATTAAAATGGCAGAAAGTTATGCAGTGAACGTGCCAAAGTTAAAAGGGCGCGATAATTATGACGATTTGGCGTTTGCAGTGGAAAACTTTCTAATCCTCGAAGGCGTCAACTTGTCTAGTAATGAAGTGCTAGAAGCAACAAGTGAAAAGAAAGCCAGAGCGAAGTTGATATTGACCGTCGACCCATCCCTTTATGTCCACATTAAAGGCGAAACGACAGTACGAGCTACATGGAATAAGCTAAAGTCTTTATTCAACGACTCCGGTTTCACACGCAAGATTAGCTTACTACGGAATTTAATTTCTATACGCTTAGAAACAAGTGAATCTATGACAGCGTACGTGACACAGTTAGTGGAAACGGCACAGTAATTAAAAGGCACTGGTTTCGAGATAAATGATGAGTGGATCGGATCTTTACTACTGGCGGGTCTTCCAGAGAAGTTTAGCCCAATGATCATGGCCATTGAGCACTCAGGAATGAGTATACGTGCAGATGCTATAAAAACCAAGTTATTAGATATGAGTTCAAACTTTGATGTCAACAGTGATAATGCATTTTTCGTGAGAAATTCACATAAACGAAATGGAGGTAGTAATAAAACGTTATCTAGAAATTTTAACAGCAGCGCGGGTAACGGAACGCAACTTATGTCAGCTGCCGTTAGTGGAAACATCAAAGCAAAGTTAATTCGCTGCTACAAATGCAAAAAGAGATTCTGCTTTTGGAAGTGTTGACGATCAAACCTGAATTCGCGTGTTAGCTATTTATTTAACGTAAAAGACCTTTTTTTGCTTAGATTTTTATGTCCGATTTGACTATTATAGTGTATTTTTAGTTGTGATAGTATTATTTGTGTATTTTAGCAGCGGTAAGCGGTATATTTTTATTTTCATATTTTGACATTACGTCCATGCGTATTTGAGATTATCCTCAAATATGCAATCTAATATTTGGGATTATGCGCTGTCTCGGCCGCCGCCTCCTGATCCTCCTAATCCTCCTGATCCCACATTGATGGTGATAGGCGCGAGTACATAGTACACGGCTATGAAACGACGACTTGAGCCAAATAACAATAATCCGATTAAAAAACAAATTATATCCCCTGATTCAGCTACCCCTTCGATACAAACTGTTTACTCTGACCCATCCTATACTGTAGGAGCTATCAATAACTATTCTAAATTAGACAAAGGTCCTTATATAGTACATGTGTCTCGTTCATCTCCGGATCCATCAGCTGGCACATCTATCCGTCCAATTAAGTTTGGCCAATTTCTTATCACCCTGTTACGTTGGAGGGTGTAGTTGGGTTTATGTATAGCTTTATGAATCGATGCGTAGAACTGCTGTAACTATATGGATGGATTTTAGCTTGTAGTGTTGTAACGTTAGAGGTAGATAGCAATAATAGTCTAGTCCTTCAATAACAGATAGTATATTAGATAATAGTATCAAGATAACATAGATGAAAAATAGTATAAGGTAGCAAGAAGATATTAAGAAGTCAGAGAATAGTTGTATAAGAAAGAAGTATATAGGAAGAGTAGAGGGCCGGCGAAAGATAGTAGATAGTCTCAGGGTGGTAGGTCGGTAAGTAAAAAAAAGGGGTCAGTCTGCTTCCTCCCACTAAGTCGGTAGTAGCGAGGGTCACTGGCCTTAAAGCTGGAAGTAGTCTTGCAGGGACGTATTGCCCTAGTTCGCTGGAGTCCGGTCACCTCCGGTATGGTCCTCCCGCGTAGAAGGCTGCTGGCAGTTGGTTCGCTGGAGTCCGGTCAGCTCCGGTATGGTCCTCCCGCGTAGAAGGCTGCTGGCAGTTGTATCTGTCGGAGCGCTCACCCCGTCGGTGGTCCTGAGGGGCAATTCCCGTAAAGTGTCCATAGTGAACCGTTACGCTGTTTGTGCAGTATCTGAAATGCCACAAGGCACTAGGTTTACATGCTGTTCGCTCGATCCGTTAGCGACCTTTGATCCCACGCTTTGTCGCACGCTCGGAACCGAGAACAGTCACAACTTCTATCTTTTTTTTTTTAACACTAAGCTAGCTACAATAATTTAACAAGGGCAACTCACCCGTAGGGGGTTGAAGTAGCAGTTGATGTCAGAGATCAGGCTGTCTGGTCTATTTCTATACCGTCGGTAGCGTGATTGGAAGGTGTTGTTCGCAAGGCGACGGCGTCAGAGAGAAGAAAGTTATAGTATATGTTCAATCTAACGATTTGTTCTGTCATTTCCGTCATTCCGATTCTGGAGTGGGAGTGAGTCACTAGCTTTTACAATTATCCCTTATAGTGGGATTCCTAATTTACAAGTTTATATATTATTTATAGATTTAATTTATGCTTTATTTAATGAAGGAATTTAATTAGTTCTAATTTGACTATTATTAATTGACGAGGACGTACGCACGGCTTCATCGTAGTTACAGAGAATGTCAATAGATGTCGCCACTAGATGGCTTCTACTGATAATTCTGTCGTAATATCCCATTGGATCGACAGATGTCACTCCAATGCAGTTTTTTAAAGCGTTAAGCTGAATTAACGTGACAACCCACAAAGTAAAAAATGTTTGTGCAGATGGCATCAAAAGAGTTGGACGAAATAAAATTTCAGTCCAGTTTAAATCTGCTGAAGATGCTAATGATTTTACTACCTCTCCCATATTACAGAGCAAATACATAGCTTCCGTACCTACTTTAAATGTTACCAGGATGGGTTTGGTGAGGCAGGTCCTCACTGATCTTTCCATGGAAGAATTTGCAAAAGATGTCAACCTACCTACTGGCTGTGGCAAAGTTTTAAAAGCGCGTAGATTAAACAGAAAAAAAATAGATGAAGGTTAGGAAGTTACTTGGGTCCCTACTCAGTCAGTGGTGGTCACCTTTCAAGGCCAATCCCTACCGTCTCGGGTTTTTTTTTGTATTATACGTCTCTCCCTGTTGAAATATACATTTATCCAACCATCCAGTGTCATTCTTGCTCCAGATACGGTCACACTAAGGCCCAGTGTAGGTCGAAACCCAGGTGCTTCCGCTGTGTTTCAAGAACATCTTGGGGAAAGCTGTGAAGTCACCGAATCCAAATCCTCTTGCCTTTTTTGTTCTGGTCGGCATTTCGCCACGAGCAATGCCTGTCCAGAGCGTGAAAGACAGAGATCAATAAAACTTGTAATGGTCCAAAACTCAGTTTCATATGAAGAAGCCTCATCACAATTCTCTGCTGTATCTCGCCCTTTTTCCGAGGTAGCTAAAGATTTACCTACATTTCCTTCCCTTTCCAAAGCTCAGCAAATTCCTAGGCCTGTTCATTCAACTCCTCAAAAATCTCGATTACAACTGTCATCATCCGCTTCTACTCACTCTAGAATCCCAATGGGTAAAGCATATGATAGAGTAGCTCATCAGCAAATTACCTCTCATCCTCCATCATCTATGCCAAACGGTTGTGCTTTTAACAACCACCAACTTCTTCCTCAAAGAGAAAATATTTTAGAAACTCTTTTATCTTTATTAATCTATTTTATTTCCTCAAATCCTCAAAACCTACCGTCCCACGTTGCCTCCAAACTTACTTATCTAGTATCCTTAACCTCTCAACATGGATCCAGTGATCCTTCTACAGTGGAACTGTCGGAGCGTGCGAAATAAAAAGCATGAACTGACTCATTTAATCAACATTCTTTCCCCATCGATCATTGCCGTCTCGGAAACATGGTTGAGGCCTGGATCCCGTTTCCGGGTTCCAGGTTTCTCCTGCCTTCGGGATGATAATGTGGATGGCTATGTAGGTAGTGCTTTATTCATAAAACGCTCCCTTCCTTTCAATCAAATATTCCTTCCCTTTCACCCCCCAGGTTTCAACATCGTTGCTGTCAATTCTCTTGGAATATCTTTTGTATCCATCTATATTTCACATCCTAATTCCGCTTTAATCCCTGATCTTCTTCACCTCCTTTCCTGTATTCCCTCCCCTATGGTAGTCATGGGGGATTTCAATGCCCATAATACTATATGGGCTCATAGCCATTCGGATCTCTTTGGCCAATCCATTATGGACGTAATTGACGATTCTCAATTATGCCTCCTCAATGATGGTTCGCCGACCCGCAGGGCTCTCCCCTCTCAAGATCCAAAAAGCGCCGTGGATCTTTCTCTTTGTTCTCCTTCTCTTTTCCTAAATATGACTTGGAAACTTCTTCCCCTTACTTACGGTAGTGATAATTTTTCTATCGTTCTATCCTTATCTTCTCACTATCGTGTATCCCCTCCTACAAATTCATCCCCTCTTCGTAGATATAGGCTCCCTAGTGCTGACTGGGAGTCCTACTCTGCAACCCTTGACAGACAGCAAGATTCACTTCCACGTAATATAAAAGAGTTCCCTTTTACCTGCTACAATGCATATACCGAAAGTATTGTTTTTTCTGCCTCTCTTCATGTCCCTCTTAAGAAGGTTGCAAGAGATTTCAAAGTCTCCCCCCCCGTGGTGGGACTCTGATTGTACTGCGGCTGTAGCGGAGAGAAGGGAGGCAGAGAGAGCTTACAATAGGGCTATGTCTGCAGAAAACTTTCTTAGATACAAACATTCTGCAGCTAAATTCACCAGGCTAGATAAGAAAAAAAAACGCCTCGGTTGGATTAACTTCTGTAGATCTTTATCGCCTACAACCCCTTCTTCACTTATTTGGAATCAAATAAGACGATTTCGAGGTTCCTATAACATCCAAAATATATCATCTAACGATCCTTCATCTTGGATTGAAGCCTTTTTGGATAAAATTGCCCCTCCATCTGCTCCCTCCTTGGCATCATTGCCAAAAGCTCCTATCTTTTTACCCTCTCGAAACGATTTTGATCATCTCTTTTCCTCTAGCGAACTCTCACTCGCGCTTGACGGACTGACAGACACTTCTCCCGGTATAGATAGTATTCCTTACTCCTTCCTAGCAAAGTCGTCCCCTAAATCTAAAGATTTCTTCCTCTACTTAATAAATTCTTTTTTTGATAGTGGTGCTATCCCTAGTCAATGGAAATCTCAAATTATTCTTCCAATTCATAAGCCCGGTAGAGATCCACTCCTAGCAAGTAGCTACAGACCTATAGCTTTGTCTTCTACTTTAGTTAAGACAATGGAGCGGCTCATCAAACATCGCTTAGAATGGCTGATTGAAAGTAGGTGCTTATTAGCTCAATCTCAATTTGGTTTTAGGAAAGGAATGAGTACATTGGATAATCTCAGCCTTCTTACTACTGAAATCCAAATTGCTTTTAAAGAAAATAAATATTTAACGGGGGTTTTTCTAGATCTAACATCAGCATATGATGATGTTCAGCTTCCGGTTCTTAGAAATAAACTTTCTCAGCTCGGAATTCCCGAGAAGTTGTCTAGATTTACCCTTAACTTGTTAGGTGAGAGATCTGTTGTCGTCAAGTCCAATTTTGGCAATCATCCGCGTAGAATCATCTGGAAGGGCTTACCTCAAGGCTCAGTTCTTAGCCCTCTCCTATTTAATCTGTATGTACATGATCTCGAACTGGTTGTAAATTCATTCTGTCACATTCTTCAATACGCGGATGATATTGTTCTTTACATAACGTCCTCTTCTATTGAGGATGCCACCGAACGCTTAAATAGGGCTCTCAGCTACCTGAGTGACTGGTTAGCTAACCATGGCTTATGCCTTTCACCATCGAAAAGCTCAGTTGTAGTTTTCACCAAAAAAAGAATTATTCCCCGTATAACTATTTCAGTTTAGGACGAGATCATTCCACAATCAAATGTCGTTAAATTCCTTGGTATATTATTGGATTCTAGAATGTCTGGTTCCCCTCACTTTTCTTCTTTAGTTCAAAAATGTGAAAAGAGCATAAATATCCTCCGCTGCCTTGTGCCTCAGGTGTTTGGTGGGGATCGCATCCGTACACTCAAAAACTTTTGTACAATGCCATAATACGCAGTCAATTGGACTATGGTTCTTTTCTTCTTAACTTCTGTAATAAAACTAATCTCGTTAATCTTCTTAAACTCCAATCTAAATGTCTACGAATTATCCTGGGAGCAATGAAATCCTCACCCATCAATGCAATGCAGGTTGAATGTGGTGAGCCTCCCCTGGATCTTCGTAGCCAATTTCTCTCTGATCGTTTCCTTTTTAAATTCATTCAGAACAAAAATCACCCCCTTATTCCAATATTATATTATCTATTAGAACTCTTTGGCAATTCTGAAAATAAATTACCTTGCCTTCTCCATAGTCTTAGAACTCTCATTCAACTTCCCAACCCTATAAACCAGTTTTCGATGAATTCAATATATCTTACTCCCTATGACGCGTTAACCCTTAATCCCGACATCATTCTTAATTTTGGAATAGTCAAACATACCCCAGGTGCTCACAGCGCCTTTCATGATAATTTTTACCGTCACTTTAGTGGGTGGCATCAATTTTACACTGATGCCTCAAAATTATCGCCGGATAGTTGTGTTGGTGTATCTGTATGGATACCCTCTTCTAAAATTACTCTTAATTATAAATGTCCCTCTTCTGCTACTGTTTTTACTGGCGAAGCTCTGGCAGTGCTGGAAGCTATTATTTTCATCAAATCGCATAACCTTAATAATTCCATAATATTCTTCGATTCTAAAAGCTGTCTTCAATCTATACTCTCCAATCCTTTCCGTTCGAGATCTCTTTCTCCCTTAATCCTTAAAATCAGACAAAATCTTCTGGAGTGCCATCAACTCAATATAAAAGTTGTACTTGCGTGGATCCCGGGTCACTCCGGAATCCCTGGAAACGTCAATGCAGACTCTTGTGCCAGATTAGCAGTACAGAATGGCACTTTGGAACATTTTCAAACCTATTCCCAGGACCTTTGTCTACTTGCTAAGTCGCTGCAGTATAAATCATGGACTGTTGCCTGGAATACATCAAAATTAATCAAAGGTAATAACGTTTATTAACGTATAGGTATTAACGGTATTAACGTTTTCGTACGAACACTACGTGGACGGCCAGGTCTTTTTCTGTCACAAACAAAGGAGGTCTCATTGTACCTACCTATTAATAGCCCGGAACACAAACATTTGACTAATACCAAGTGTATGGAGAGTTTTAAAAATTGCATTTGGCTCCATACCTACTTTGTGTAATGCAATTATAGCGATGCGGTTCTCTTTATTACCCCACTCCATTTTAATATCGCAAAATATTGTACAATGTATTGGCGCCAAAACGAGAAAAACAACGAACAATCGTATAAAAATGACAGATTCCAAATTCAAATGTAATATTTTTTTATTTTTAGTTGTAACAGTATTTATGGCCAGACTAAGTAGAGCATATGAGAACTGATAAATTTTTGTACTATACATAAATGATCAATTTGGGTCCTCCATGATATGTCACTATCAATATACAGTCCTAAAAATTTTGTTGCATTAGATTGTAATAATGTATCTTCATTATATATTATTTGCAGTTTTGGTTGATTTGAATTACTGAGTTTAAAGTTCATGATACTTGTTTTATTTAAATTAATTTTAAGGTTATTCTTATTTAACCAGCTCATAATGGTACATAAAGATTTCTTTATATCATTCTCAATTTGACTCATGTTGCCTGAGTTAAAAGCAATTGCACTATCATCAGCAAATAAAGACATCTGATGCGAAGATACCATGGGGAGGTCATTAATGTAACAGATAAATAATAGTGGACCCAGAACAGACCCTTGGGGAACACCGTATTTAACTAATCTGCTACGCGATGAGTATATTACCTCTGTCTTGGATTTTATTACGTCTAAAAAATCAAAATCAAAATCAAAATCTCATTTATTCAGTTTAGGTCATTAAAGACACTTATGAACGTCAATAATTTCAATCCGCCAATTCGATTACTCACGTCCTGAGAAGAATTGGCAAGAAACTCAGGGGAGTCTTTTTTTTCTTTTTACTTAATTTTAAGTAAACTAAATTACAAATTATTAGAATAATTTATAGAGCAAGATGAGGTTCCTCACGTAAAACTTAGGACACAGTACGTTAATATTCTTTGGACGCTTGAACAGACCAGTCCCCACAAACAGCACCCGTTCACGAGCATGACCCATATCTCAGCCATCGCCTCCCTCGCCATATTTTAGGGAAGGTGGCGACCCGATCAACGACGCCGCCATAAGCAAGGACCTTTCAGTGAGCATGACTTATTCAAGATCCCAGACAAAAAAAAAAAAAAAACTAGTAAGTTTGCCCGGCGAGAAACGTCATATTGCATACAATCTTACCAATAACAGTAAAGTTTGGTTAGCAGAATAACAATATTTTGCAGCAAATACAAACAATATAACACAAAAGAAGCAATTCAATTCCAAACGGTTTTATCATTGATATAATCTGCGATACAGTAATAAGCTCTTGTATATAGTCTACTTTTAACATATTTCTTAAATTTACCTAACGATAATTCAACCGCGTCGTTTGGAAGTTTATTGTAAAAGCGTATACATTGACCTGGAAACGCGTTAGAAATTTTTTGGAGCCTAGTAGTGGACACAGCAAGTTTGTTTTTATTTCTTAAGTTTAATTGATGGATATCACTGTTTTTCTTAAATTTAGTTATATTTTTATGAACATAGATTAAATTTTCATAAATATATTGTGAATGTAACGTCATTATTCGTATCTCTTTAAATTTACTTCTCAGTGTATCCCTGGGACTCATCATATAGATAGCACGAATAGCTCGTTTCTGGAGCACAAAAATCGAGTCTACATCCGCAGCACTACCCCAAAGTAATAAGCCATATGACATAATGCTGTGAAAATAACTAAAATAAACTAAACGTGCAGTATCAACGTCAGTCAATTGACGTATTTTCTTTACAGCGTAAGCGGCTGAGCTAAGTCTACCAGATAACGTCTCTATATGTGGGCCCCATTGTAGTTTAGAGTCCAATGTTATACCAAGAAAGACAACCTTATTGACCAATTCCAGTCTCCTATTGTCCATCACGACACTGGTTATAACTTGTTTAACATTTTTAGTAAAAAATCTAACATATTTGGTTTTGCTACCATTTAAAAGCAAATTATTAGCACTAAACCAGTTTACTATCTTTGAAAGAGCATTGTTTACATCGTCAATTACTGATTGTTGTCTCTTTACCTTAAAAACTAAAGAAGTATCATCTGCAAACAAGACTATTTCATGACTGTCCTTTACAAGATAGGGTAGATCATTAATGTACAAAAGAAACAGGAAAGGTCCCAAAATAGAGCCCTGCGGCACCCCCATTGCTACAGCTGATCCATGTGATCGCTTTCCGTTAACATCTACTGTTTGGATCCTATCACGTAGGTAAGAAGTAAGAAGATCCAAAGCAATGCCCCTTATGCCATAGTGATGTAATTTTCTGACCAGAGTCTTATGCTGGACACAATCAAAAGCTTTAGATAAGTCACAAAATACCCCATAGGCATCCTGCGACTCCTCCCAAGCCTCAAATATACTTTCGAGTAATTTTACCCCAACTACTTGGCTTATCTGAGTTAATTGGGTTCTATCTGTCAGATATGATTCTATAAGGCTGAGCACATTACCTCTTATGCCATAACTGTATAATTTACCTATTAGAATTTTATGATCCACATGATCAAAAGCCCGGGTCATATCCATATACATTGCTGCTGCTGGTTTCCTATTATCCATATTAAAGTGTACTTTTTCTAGAAAATTATAAATTGCCATACTCTAATAGTCTTATTCTTCCTAAAGCCCATTTGTTCCTTGCAAAAAATATTATTTATTTCAAAATATTGGTTTACTGAATTATATATTATGACTTTTTCAAAGATTTTAGAAAGAACTGGAACCAAAGCTACAGGTCTATAGTTGCACATTTTTGTTTTGTCATCTTTTTTATGCATTGGCTTAATTATTGATGTTTTTAGTTGTTGTAGAAAGGTTCCTCGTTCAATACAACTATTTATAATATCACATAGTATGGGGGCTATAATGAAGTCTACTGCTTTAATAACACTTGTCTGGATGCCGTCTTATCCTGTACTATTTGTATTTCTTAAGGATTTTATTATAGTAACTATGTCTTCTGGTATGATTGGTTTCATAAACATTGATTTATGAGACGCCGGAGTATGTGTTTTAGAGCATTTCTTATTATTTTCTAGATTCGGTTGTACTAGGTCACTATATTGACCTAGTACTATTAAAATGTTGGGCTATAATTTGGGGGTTCGTTATGATTTTGTCATTTACTTTATTTTCATATTTACTAATATTTGGGATATTTGATTTAACTGTGTTTATGACCTTCCACGTAGCTCTGGACTTATTAGCGCTCGTTTCAATGTAATGACTGTTCTGTGCTTTTTGGGTTAATTTAATTACTCGTTTTAGAAAATATTTTAAATGCTAATTTTGTGTCATTAGACGGTGCCATCCTATATTTTCATAATAGCTTTCGTCTATTTTTACTACATGTTCTTATTCCACGGGTTATCCATTTAGGTTTATTGACAGTAGAGACTTTGCACTTTATCATAGGAAAACATAGATCATAGAACAGTTTAAAAAGTTCAAAAAACACAGTATACTTTTCATTAGGATCGTCTTTTTCAAATACTTCAGAGAAACTTAGACTAGCGAGGCACTTATGAAAAAGAGTGGTATTGTCTTTGCTATAGTCCCGTTTTTGGGTGTAATAATATTTTAGAACGCATGTTTGTTTAACAGGGAATCTCGTTAATTGAGCTATGTGATCAGACACGCCCAAATCCAATATTTCGCTTTTACATCCACGAATGTTATGAAAAATATTATCGATACAGGTTCCACTGCTAGGGCGCGTAGGTTGTTTTATTTCTACTCTTAGATTAAATTCATTTAGTATTCGCATGAATGTATTAGCCTGCTTAGATTTTTTAAGCAAATCGATGTTAAAGTCACCGCAGATTATTATTTTATCCTTTTTGTAACAGAATAATTGTAATATATAACTCAACTTACTGAAGAAAATGTCTAGCTTACATTGATCAGGGATTCGATAAATACATATTATTTTAATTTTATGATCTGTTAATTCTATAGCACAGCACTCAAAAACGTTTGGGACGTTTGCAGTTTTTACCTCGTCTATCTCTGAGTATTTTAAGTGGTTATGTACTAGTATGCAAGAGCCACCATTACGATTATTCCTTGTAAATATTGATGCCAAAGTGAAATTTGGTATCCCCAAAATGCCTACGTCACTAAACTTCATATTATGCTCTGTAAAGCACAGGATTTGCACGTGCTTCTCATATTTCGAGGAAGTGTCTAAATATTCCGATATAATATCGCTTTTAGCTAGAAGTCCAATAATATTTTGGTGCAATACAGTAAGGCTCTTATATTGGAAAAAAAATGGCTATGAGTATTCAATTTTGATGGAGAAGATGTTGGTGAGTCAGAATTTACAACATAAGTCATCAACGGATCTTTAGGTACATCAGCAAGGGCTAAGAAATTTTTCGATGTCGTGTCAGAATTAGTGTCAATGAAGTATTTCAAATTTTTGAAGATATTTGTGACACCAACATTATTTATACGACCACTGTGGCTTGTGAACATTGTGTGGTCACTTATTAAGTCCAAATTTGAGTCAAATAAGGTGACATTGTTATTATAATTATACATGTCGTAGTGAAGGAAACTATTAAACATTTCAATTCTAAAATTTTTCGAGGACTGTCGATAGCCTACACTATTTTGAAATTAATCTTGGAATTGGAATCGTCTTCTAAAGTCATTCGGCTACAATGGATCCCATCACATGTAGGTATAGAGGGCAATGAGACAGCGGATTTATTAGCTAAACAAGCATGCAGTGATGGCATAGATTATTTGTTACTACCCCCATATAGTGACTGTTTATATTTAGTTAAAAATAGGTGCCGAGATCTATGGAAAGAGTATTTTGACAAGCGATCTTTAGATAAAGGTATATGGTATAAAACAATACAGTCTCAGCCCTTAACCTATCCCTGGATTGACAATTGTACTCTGGGCAGGCAGGATCTGGTTTTGTTGTTGCGACTGCGTTCCGGACACATACCATTGAATAAGTTCGCACACCTCATGCGCAAAGTAAATTCACCTTTATGTACCGCTTGTAATCGTGTTGAGGATGTGTACCATATATTGATGGAGTGTGTTCGGAATGAGGCCCAAAGACGAACAATATCTAATGATACATCCACTGGACTATGTAATAGCTATTTATCATATCCAATGTCGAGTAATGTGAAAAAAATCTTAGCCTTAGTTAAAGTTGGTCTGAAGAATAGATCTAATTAATTATTCTATTGTATTTTAGTGTACCTAGTTTTAAGTATAAACTGTTTAGTTGTAATATTTTGTAATTCCAAGGGAGCGACATATTCGCTAAGCGAAAAAGCTCCAATGTCGTCATCAATCATATCCAATGTCGAGTAATGTGAAAAAAATCTTAGCCTTAGTTAAAGTTGGTCTGAAGAATAGATCTAATTAATTATTCTATTGTATTTTAGTGTACCTAGTTTTAAGTATAAACTGTTTAGTTGTAATATTTTGTAATTCCAAGGGAGCGACATATTCGCTAAGCGAAAAAGAACCTAAACAAAGAGAAAAAAAAAAAAAATTCTAAAATTAAACATTGTAGCATAGTAACTATATTTATATGTCGGTAGGCATATTATTATATTTGTTTAAGTTATAGTTGATAATGTTTCGCGTAAATGTTGTATCAGTTGAGGGTAGTTATTACTTTGTTTAAAATCTTTCTCGCCTATGAGTAGTATGCAGTAATCTTTCATTGTGTAATTATTCAACTTTGTGTGAATATTATTCAATAACTCCCTTAATCCGCAATGTTGAGAAAGATAATGACATATCTAATAGTTAGGAAATGCATTTTCAGCTATTTGCAATATCTCATTATAATTATTACTACTTAAAATGCACAGATTATTTTTTCTGACTCGAGTCATAATATTTGGTGCCCTATCAATTTGCAGTTTTTCAGACGATCCCTGAGAGTCTGTATGTGTGTCATTTAATATTTTTGAATTTATGGGTGTTAATGTCTGTTCAATGTTTAAATTATCAATCTCTTGATGCGCACTCATCAGTTTAGTTGTTAACATCTTGTTCTGCTCAGTAAGGTCATTTAAAAGGTCGCTATTGTTATGTAAACTGTCAGGAATACTTAACATTGTTGTGTCAAATAAAATGGATCTATCATTGGTCATATTTAACATTGATAAATCAGTAAGGCCCGTAAGATCAATCACAGTTTAAACTATTTTGCCTAGTTTAAACCTCATCTGTCGTTTATTTTGTAAGATCAATGCTAGATAAACCTCCAATAACAGTTTAAACTATAGTTTAGCTTACACCAGGAGATTTTGCCGTTTAAACCATGGTCCTGCCTAGTTTAAAAATGGCGGTCGTTTATCAGCTGACATCTGACACAACGATTGTGGGTTCATACATAGATTTAGCATAGACTACAATAGATGGCACATGTCAGGAAAAATTTACTAATAGCATCGAATCACTGACAGCGCAACCGCTTATATTAGATTTTGGGAACCGCGTATATCTTATTTACATTTCCACACATGAACATTAACTTTGTAAAAGTTAACGTTTTGGAGCGCTTTTTACGAACACATTGATAATAATAATATCTTGGACACAAATCACACAGCGCCCTCTACTTCCAAACTAAGCAACTAAATGGTTGTGCTATGGTTACTAGAGAACGGATACTAATACATATATACTTTTCTTTTGTAAATACATACTTATAATACATAGAAAAACACCCAGACGCCGCACAAATATTAATGTTTGTCATAAATATTTGTACTCGGGCGAAAATCGAACCCCCGACCGCAGCCGGTTGTTTTACCAATGCGCCACGAGCCCCGTAAGTCACTCACACATTAACAACCCATTTTTGGTCACGTTGTTTGGGTGACTATTGCCGATCTATTTTTCTTAAATCTATGGTCACACTATAAAACTTCATAAAAGAAAGAGAAAAAGAGTTTTTTTTCACGCAATATGCCACAGACAATGTACAAAAGAGTGAATGATGAGCGAAATATGGACATTAAATAACCAAATGTTGCCATCTGTCGAAAACTAAACTTAGTTTACGTAATCTATGTCCATTTCGCTGTTGATCTTACGAGGCAGGTTTAAACTCTAGATTAAAATTGACTATAGTTTAGAAAATCGACAGTTTTAACTATGATTGATCTTACGGGCCTAAGTGAACTTGTTTTAAAAGGCTTACGCATAGTCACGTTGCTTGATCTTGATTCCATTTTTCTTCTAATAATATTTAGTTTGGAGATGAATTCGTCAAACACTTTTACTAATTAGCACAATTAACTAACAACAGTTTTTTACCTGAATTACTAAAACTCTTCCTCTACCAAAATTGCTGCAGAATTTTCATGAATATCTTCCATGATTACTACATCTCTGGCAACAAATATTCTGAGAATCTGGATCAAACAAGCGATATCCTTTGGTATATTTTCTGAATAACCAACTAGTAACATTCTGGTAGCCTTTTTGTCCCATTTTCTAAGCTTTTGCTTGGGAACGTGAACCATCACTGGACTGCCAAAGATCCTTAGATGCCCAATGTTTGGCTTTCTGCCCGTCCAGATTTCATAGGGGGTAGTATCTCCACCTAGTCCTGCTGCTGGTGACCTATTTTTCACATAAACTGCAGTATTTACTGCCTCTGCCCAAAATTTTAATTCTAATTTTGTATCGAATAGAAGACACCTTGCTTTCTCTACTATTGATTGATTATATCTCTCGGATAAGCCGTTTTGCCCAGGAGTATATGCTGCAGTTTTCTGGTGCACTATACCACATCGCTTAAGGTATGTTTCCATTTCCAACGGACAGAACTCACCGCCATTATCAGACCGGAATGATTTTATTCTCGTTGACTGCTGGTTCTCTACTAATTTCTGAAACTCCTTAAAATACTGCAATTTTTGGTGTTTAGATTGGAGAAAGTACACAAAACACATCCTGCTATAATTGTCAATAAAGATAAGGAAATATCAAGCATTTCCAAGCGACTTATTTTCCATCGGTCCGCACAGATCTGTGTGAACTAGTTCTAGCACTTCCTGACTTCTGCAAGTACTCAGAGGGAATGGTAAGCTCGTCTGCTTTCCCTCGCAGCACACAGTACAACTGGATTTCTTTATATTGCCGTTATTATCTTGGAATGACACACCCTCAACTACTCCGTTTTTCATTTTAGTCAAGTCATTTGCATTTAGATGCCCTAACCTTCTGTTCCAGGTTAAACTTGACGTAACGGGTGACGCTGCAATCAACTGCGGAAATTTTACAGTATGCAATTTATACACCTCGTTTTCCAACTTCGCTTCACCAATGCAGGTATCATCCGGGTTGTAAATAAAGCATCCTTGTTCATTGAACTCCACTCGGTTTTCGCTTGCGATGATTCTACTCACTGATAATAAGTTTGTGGTGAGGTTGGGTGTCACGTTGAGTGACAATGTCAATTTACATCATAATAAATTTAGGCTCCAAAGACACGGCTTCCGGGTCATAAATAAAAATGCAACAGTAGGTAGTATACGAAAATTAATAAATAAAATCATATTCTATAAAGTAGGTAGGTAATTATTTAATATGACAGACTGACCAGACATTTTAAAATTAGACAGGATATTCGGCCATTTCATTTGAAACTTTCACCGAGTAAGGAGCCTGAATAACCTAAACCTTCAACTAAACTTTTGATTTTATTGATCGGCTGCCATCAACTTCATCTCAACTTCATCTCTACTTTCACCTCTACTTTCATCTCAACCTGCATCTCAACTTCCACATCTACTTTCTTCCACTTTTCCTGTCGACCAACTGACAGGGTGAAGACAGCCTGCCAACATCTGGGAGGAGACTTCGGTGGAGCACCGGGACACCCCTGCAGTGAGCCTTCGCGGGTCACTCGGCATCAGGTCGTACCTGCTCCCCTCTTAAGATTTGGTAGCCACAAATTGAGGAGCAACTCGACGTTAAAATAAATAAAATTTTAATTGTCGCTGTAAGCGATAAGACCAGACCGCCCATTGTAGGTACCTGCCTGTGTATAAATTTTAAGTTCTTATGTATTTTATTTTTGTTTGTGGTGTACAATAAAGTTTATTCTATTCTATTCTATTCTAAATGAGTACTTGCACCGGAATCAATGTAGAAATCGTTCTGACTGAATTCACCAGACAAAAATATTGCACTAAATGCATTAATCTTTGATTTTTTGTCTTCCCGACACTGATTTTTGTAATGCCCATCTTTTTTGCATTTTTTTTTTAATTATCCATTATTGGACAGGCTAAAGCTTTTAAGCCATACTGCCTTGTCTGACGTTATTTTTTATTATGACGTAATGATGATGAAGATGATGATGAAACTAACCTAAACTAACTTAACCTAACCTAATCATACATAAAGTCGTGGCACTTTATGCATGATGTTGCGAGGGAGTCCTGACGACACTGTAGGAGAGCACACTAAACACGATATTTACACCATTCCCCACATTTGCACTCATATACGGACACTTATTAAACAAAATGCCACGAATTTTATCCAATAATATCCATTGAAACACAAATCTGAGAAAATAATGCAAAAACGGACATGACTCTTCCACAGTCCCGCCAAAACTCCTCACTTCACATCACTTCTTATTATTGGCTTCGCATACTAGCTAATGCGACTTAGCCACTCTCTTCATTTTCTACTTTGAACGCTTCAGACACAAGAATTTGCACGGTTAGGAGGAGAATATGGCTAGTTAAGATGACCGCAGGATTTCTTCAACCAGCGTAGTAAATGAAATCAGAGTCCTCCTTTATTGGCGCGTATTTATAATGACTGGTTGTTATTTTTATTCTGCCAGGCTTAGTTGCATTGATGTCATAAACCAGAGGAAACAAATGAAGAAAGGATTTAAATAAACAAAATTTCGATTGAGTATTTTATGACCCATATGATTTAAACATTCAACTACTTTCTACCTACAACAAAAAAGAAACAAACACTATTACTAATTACTACCAGAACACTTATAAAAAACGAAAATATGAATTTTAAACTAGCGATAATAATGTTGTAATTATTTACTGCTACAGTTTACAAGAAAATATATTTTTTTTAACGAATTTACATAAGATGTACCGTACTATAGGTGAAGAAATGAGAGAGAGTAAGCATTTGAGAGATGTAGGACGAGGAATTTCGGAGGGAAGGACATCATAGAGAGATTGTCGCAATCTCGGACATGAGAAAAAAAGGTGATTGACATTTCCTTCATCCAGTCCGCATTCGCAAAGAGATGAATTCCTGATCCTGAGCTTAGCAAGAAATATGACCAAGTCTAAGGCGGCAAATAGTGGAAACTGTACGTTTGTCTGCTTTACATGACCTAAAAAACCATGGAGATGAGGGAATGTCCGATTGGACATCGGCGTAATACTTACCTTTGATTAATTTTGATGTATTCCAGGCAACAGTCCATGATTTATACTGCAGCGACTTAGCAAGTAGACAAAGGTCCTGGGAATAGGTTTGAAAATGTTCCAAAGTGCCATTCTGTACTGCTAATCTGGCACAAGAGTCTGCATTGACGTTTCCAGGGATTCCGGAGTGACCCGGGATCCACGCAAGTACAACTTTTATATTGAGTTGATGGCACTCCAGAAGATTTTGTCTGATTTTAAGGATTAAGGGAGAAAGAGATCTCGAACGGAAAGGATTGGAGAGTATAGATTGAAGACAGCTTTTAGAATCGAAGAATATTATGGAATTATTAAGGTTATGCGATTTGATGAAAATAATAGCTTCCAGCACTGCCAGAGCTTCGCCAGTAAAAACAGTAGCAGAAGAGGGACATTTATAATTAAGAGTAATTTTAGAAGAGGGTATCCATACAGATACACCAACACAACTATCCGGCGATAATTTTGAGGCATCAGTGTAAAATTGATGCCACCCACTAAAGTGACGGTAAAAATTATCATGAAAGGCGCTGTGAGCACCTGGGGTATGTTTGACTATTCCAAAATTAAGAATGATGTCGGGATTAAGGGTTAACGCGTCATAGGGAGTAAGATATATTGAATTCATCGAAAACTGGTTTATAGGGTTGGGAAGTTGAATGAGAGTTCTAAGACTATGGAGAAGGCAAGGTAATTTATTTTCAGAATTGCCAAAGAGTTCTAATAGATAATATAATATTGGAATAAGGGGGTGATTTTTGTTCTGAATGAATTTAAAAAGGAAACGATCAGAGAGAAATTGGCTACGAAGATCCAGGGGAGGCTCACCACATTCAACCTGCATTGCATTGATGGGTGAGGATTTCATTGCTCCCAGGATAATTCGTAGACATTTAGATTGGAGTTTAAGAAGATTAACGAGATTAGTTTTATTACAGAAGTTAAGAAGAAAAGAACCATAGTCCAATTGACTGCGTATTATGGCATTGTACAAAAGTTTTTGAGTGTACGGATGCGATCCCCACCAAACACCTGAGGCACAAGGCAGCGGAGGATATTTATGCTCTTTTCACATTTTTGAACTAAAGAAGAAAAGTGAGGGGAACCAGACATTCTAGAATCCAATAATATACCAAGGAATTTAACGACATTTGATTGTGGAATGATCTCGTCCTAAACTGAAATAGTTATACGGGGAATAATTCTTTTTTTGGTGAAAACTACAACTGAGCTTTTCGATGGTGAAAGGCATAAGCCATGGTTAGCTAACCAGTCACTCAGGTAGCTGAGAGCCCTATTTAAGCGTTCGGTGGCATCCTCAATAGAAGAGGACGTTATGTAAAGAACAATATCATCCGCGTATTGAAGAATGTGACAGAATGAATTTACAACCAGT
Organism: Euproctis similis; assembly: GCA_905147225.2. Lineage (NCBI taxonomy): Eukaryota > Metazoa > Arthropoda > Insecta > Lepidoptera > Erebidae > Euproctis > Euproctis similis. Next base: position 25,027,960 of record LR990106.1, read on the forward strand.
TCGAGATCATGTACATACAGATTAAATAGGAGAGGGCTAAGAACTGAGCCTTGAGGTAAGCCCTTCCAGATGATTCTACGCGGATGATTGCCAAAATTGGACTTGACGACAACAGATCTCTCACCTAACAAGTTAAGGGTAAATCTAGACAACTTCTCGGGAATTCCGAGCTGAGAAAGTTTATTTCTAAGAACCGGAAGCTGAACATCATCATATGCTGATGTTAGATCTAGAAAAACCCCCGTTAAATATTTATTTTCTTTAAAAGCAATTTGGATTTCAGTAGTAAGAAGGCTGAGATTATCCAATGTACTCATTCCTTTCCTAAAACCAAATTGAGATTGAGCTAATAAGCACCTACTTTCAATCAGCCATTCTAAGCGATGTTTGATGAGCCGCTCCATTGTCTTAACTAAAGTAGAAGACAAAGCTATAGGTCTGTAGCTACTTGCTAGGAGTGGATCTCTACCGGGCTTATGAATTGGAAGAATAATTTGAGATTTCCATTGACTAGGGATAGCACCACTATCAAAAAAAGAATTTATTAAGTAGAGGAAGAAATCTTTAGATTTAGGGGACGACTTTGCTAGGAAGGAGTAAGGAATACTATCTATACCGGGAGAAGTGTCTGTCAGTCCGTCAAGCGCGAGTGAGAGTTCGCTAGAGGAAAAGAGATGATCAAAATCGTTTCGAGAGGGTAAAAAGATAGGAGCTTTTGGCAATGATGCCAAGGAGGGAGCAGATGGAGGGGCAATTTTATCCAAAAAGGCTTCAATCCAAGATGAAGGATCGTTAGATGATATATTTTGGATGTTATAGGAACCTCGAAATCGTCTTATTTGATTCCAAATAAGTGAAGAAGGGGTTGTAGGCGATAAAGATCTACAGAAGTTAATCCAACCGAGGCGTTTTTTTTTCTTATCTAGCCTGGTGAATTTAGCTGCAGAATGTTTGTATCTAAGAAAGTTTTCTGCAGACATAGCCCTATTGTAAGCTCTCTCTGCCTCCCTTCTCTCCGCTACAGCCGCAGTACAATCAGAGTCCCACCACGGGGGGGGAGACTTTGAAATCTCTTGCAACCTTCTTAAGAGGGACATGAAGAGAGGCAGAAAAAACAATACTTTCGGTATATGCATTGTAGCAGGTAAAAGGGAACTCTTTTATATTACGTGGAAGTGAATCTTGCTGTCTGTCAAGGGTTGCAGAGTAGGACTCCCAGTCAGCACTAGGGAGCCTATATCTACGAAGAGGGGATGAATTTGTAGGAGGGGATACACGATAGTGAGAAGATAAGGATAGAACGATAGAAAAATTATCACTACCGTAAGTAAGGGGAAGAAGTTTCCAAGTCATATTTAGGAAAAGAGAAGGAGAACAAAGAGAAAGATCCACGGCGCTTTTTGGATCTTGAGAGGGGAGAGCCCTGCGGGTCGGCGAACCATCATTGAGGAGGCATAATTGAGAATCGTCAATTACGTCCATAATGGATTGGCCAAAGAGATCCGAATGGCTATGAGCCCATATAGTATTATGGGCATTGAAATCCCCCATGACTACCATAGGGGAGGGAATACAGGAAAGGAGGTGAAGAAGATCAGGGATTAAAGCGGAATTAGGATGTGAAATATAGATGGATACAAAAGATATTCCAAGAGAATTGACAGCAACGATGTTGAAACCTGGGGGGTGAAAGGGAAGGAATATTTGATTGAAAGGAAGGGAGCGTTTTATGAATAAAGCACTACCTACATAGCCATCCACATTATCATCCCGAAGGCAGGAGAAACCTGGAACCCGGAAACGGGATCCAGGCCTCAACCATGTTTCCGAGACGGCAATGATCGATGGGGAAAGAATGTTGATTAAATGAGTCAGTTCATGCTTTTTATTTCGCACGCTCCGACAGTTCCACTGTAGAAGGATCACTGGATCCATGTTGAGAGGTTAAGGATACTAGATAAGTAAGTTTGGAGGCAACGTGGGACGGTAGGTTTTGAGGATTTGAGGAAATAAAATCGATTAATAAAGATAAAAGAGTTTCTAAAATATTTTCTCTTTAAGGAAGAAGTTGGTGGTTGTTAAAAGCACAACCGTTTGGCATAGATGATGGAGGATGAGAGGTAATTTGCTGATGAGCTACTCTATCATATGCTTTACCCATTGGGATTCTAGAGTGAGTAGAAGCGGATGATGACAGTTGTAATCGAGATTTTTGAGGAGTTGAATGAACAGGCCTAGGAATTTGCTGAGCTTTGGAGAGGGAAGGAAATGTAGGTAAATCTTTAGCTACCTCGGAAAAAGGGCGAGATACAGCAGAGAATTGTGATGAGGCTTCTTCATATGAAACTGAGTTTTGGACCATTACAAGTTTTATTGATCTCTGTCTTTCACGCTCTGGACAGGCATTGCTCGTGGCGAAATGCCGATCAGAACAAAAAAGGCAAGAGGATTTGGATTCGGTGACTTCACAGCTTTCCCCAAGATGTTCTTGAAACACAGCGGAAGCACCTGGGTTTCGACCTACACTGGGCCTTAGTGTGACCGTATCTGGAGCAAGAATGACACTGGATGGTTGGATAAATGTATATTTCAACAGGGAGAGACGTATAATACAAAAAAAAAAACCCGAGACGGTAGGGATTGGCCTTGAAAGGTGACCACCACTGACTGAGTAGGGACCCAAGTAACTTCCTAACCTTCATCTATTTTTTTTCTGTTTAATCTACGCGCTTTTAAAACTTTGCCACAGCCAGTAGGTAGGTTGACATCTTTCGCAAATTCTTCCATGGAAAGATCAGTGGGGACCTGCCTCACCAAACCCATCCTGGTAACATTGAAAGTAGGTACGGAAGCTATGTATTTGCTCTGTAATATGGGAGAGGTAGTAAAATCATTAGCATCTTCAGCAGATTTAAACTGGACTGAAATTTTATTTCGTCCAACTCTTTTGATGCCATCTGCACAAACATTTTTTACTTTGTGGGTGATAAGAAATTGGCCAAACTTAATTGGACGGATAGATGTGCCAGCTGATGGATCCGGAGATGAACGAGACACATGTACTATATAAGGACCTTTGTCTAATTTAGAATAGTTATTGATAGCTCCTACAGTATAGGATGGGTCAGAGTAAACAGTTTGTATCGAAGGGGTAGCTGAATCAGGGGATATAATTTGTTTTTTAATCGGATTATTGTTATTTGGCTCAAGTCGTCGTTTCATAGCCGTGCACGATGTACTCGCGCCTATCACAATCAATGTGGGATCAGGAGGATTAGGAGGATCAGGAGGCGGCGGCCGAGACAGCGCATAATCCCAAATATTAGATTGCATATTTGAGGATAATCTCAAATACGCATGGACGTAATGTCAAAATATGAAAATAAAAATTTACCGCTTACCGCTGCTAAAATACACAAATAATACTATCACAACTAAAAATACACTATAATAGTCAAATCGGACATAAAAATCTAAGCAAAAAAATGTCTTTTACGTTAAATAAATAGCTAACACGCGAATTCAGGTTTGATCGTCAACACTTCCAAAAGCAGAATCTCTTTTTGCATTTGTAGCAGCGAATTAACTTTGCTTTGATGTTTCCACTAACGGCAGCTGACATAAGTTGCGTTCCGTTACCCGCGCTGCTGTTAAAATTTCTAGATAACGTTTTATTACTACCTCCATTTCGTTTATGTGAATTTCTAACGAAAAATGCATTATCACTGTTGACATCAAAATTTGAACTCATATCTAATAACTTGGTTTTTATAGCATCTGCACGTATACTCATTCCTGAGTGCTCAATGGCCATGATCATTGGGCTAAACTTCTCTGGAAGACCCGCCAGTAGTAAAGATCCGATCCACTCATCATTTATCTCGAAACCAGTGCCTTTTAATTACTGTGCCGTTTCCACTAACTGTGTCACGTACGCTGTCATAGATTCACTTGTTTCTAAGCGTATAGAAATTAAATTCCGTAGTAAGCTAATCTTGCGTGTGAAACCGGAGTCGTTGAATAAAGACTTTAGCTTATTCCATGTAGCTCGTACTGTCGTTTCGCCTTTAATGTGGACATAAAGGGATGGGTCGACGGTCAATATCAACTTCGCTCTGGCTTTCTTTTCACTTGTTGCTTCTAGCACTTCATTACTAGACAAGTTGACGCCTTCGAGGATTAGAAAGTTTTCCACTGCAAACGCCCAATCGTCATAATTATCGCGCCCTTTTAACTTTGGCACGTTCACTGCATAACTTTCTGCCATTTTAATAACTGTGCACTATAAATAACTGCCGAAAACTTCGTAAAACTAATTAATTTACAAGAGCTGGAGCACATAACCTAATAAAACTACCTGTAGTTCGAAGCAGAGTGATTTTATAAAAAAAATATTAATAGTTCATACTAGGTGGCGCTAGTAGCATACAATTATTATTTTGTTATCCATTTCAACAAGAATCACCCTGGTCTTCACCACTTCACCTGGCTCCTAAAAAGAGCGGCACGTGGCGACCTTGCGGCGACTACCGGGCACTTAACGCCCGCACTATTCCCGACAGATACCCAATCATGCATATTCACGATTTTTCACATAGTCTTTCAGGGTGTACCGTCTTTTCCACCATTGACCTGGTCAAGGCTTACAACCAGATTCCTGTCTATCCTGATGATATCGCTAAGACCGCCATCACGACGCCGTTTGGTCTTTATGAATTCTCTTACATGACGTTTGGACTTCGTAATGCAGGGCAAACTTTCCAGCGCTTCGTTGATGAGATGCTCAGGGGTCTGGACTTCGTCTATGCTTTCCTTTATGACTATTTGGTCTTCTCAAAAGACCAGGCCACCCACATGGACCAGTTGTTTGACAGATTGCAAAAATACGGTATGGCTGAAATTGAATTTTTGGGTTACAGTATATCTGCTGAAGGCACTGTTCCTCTGCCAACGAAAGTGGAGGCCATAAAAAAATTCCCCATACCCAGGACAGTGAAAGAACTTCGCAGATTTCTAGGGATGATAAATTTTTACCGTCGTTTTATTCCAGGCGCCGCACAGCATCAAGCGCCTCTAAACGCATTGTTAACAGGTTCGATTAAAGGTTCACTCCCAGTTCAAATAGTGGATAAAGCACTGCAGGCCTTCGAGGCTTGTGAGGATGGTCTGTGCCAAGCCACGTTGTTAGCTCACCCTGTTGTGGCGCCAAACTGGCCCTGTAACGGACGATTCAGACCTTGCCATAGGTGCAGTTCTTCAGCAGCTCAATAAAGGCGTTTGGCAACCTCTAGCATTTTATTCGCATAAGCTGATGTAAGGGATACTACACCTCATGGCACGTATATGTACGTATATGCAATAGTATTTAACCGCTGTACGCACTATATGCGGCAGTGGTCGGTGTGCAGCGACACACAGTTGTCGCTGATACAAATAAATGACAAGATCGTAATTACGTCTTTCATTTACCGGCCGCTCAACTACCATCATGGAAGAAGCACCACTCACTATATACCATCATCCATTGGAATAGTCACCTGTAACAAGCTACCGTTACATTGGTGACCCCGACGAACACGTAATGAAGAAACCCCGACGTGTGAACCCCGACGTTTCAAGAAACCCCGACGTGTGAACCTCGATGTGTGAATCCCGACGTTTCAAGAAACCCCGACTCTCAAGAAATTCTTATATCGTGAGTGCACTATTGTGCACTTTGTCAAAAATTAATTCACAAACTCCATGCTCCAGCACAATGCCGTCGCCCACGCAGAGGTCAATCGACTCGAAACCTGCACCTTATAACGCAGCTGCATATCCGTCGATTCGTGAATTCCGGAATTGTGGACGGACCAGCATCGCGTATGGTTTACAAGGGCAGAAGAAGTCAGACGAAGTCAAAAGTACTCACCAAATACAGAAGAAATATTAAGGAAGCCGAGTTCCCGTAACGATGACACGGAACAAGCGCAACGCGGCCGGTCGCAACAGAAGGTTTGGCCACCGCCGCTCACGTTCCAACTCTCGTAGCCACACGCGTACACTCCAGAACTCCAAAAGCCAAGATTAGGTATGTCGGTATCACGTAAGCAACATGCTTAAAGATGTGTGCCACCCTGAGCCGGGAGAAGGCAGCAAGAAAACTAGGTGTGGCGGTATACATGTAGCAGAGGCGGATATCTCCGCGCGCCAGACGTTTACCGCCCGATGAATTTATTTGTGTTAAAACAAAATTCGCTGCTATGCAGGAATTAGGGATACGTAGGCCGTCTAGAAGTCTATGATCTAATTATCTACACGTTGTACCTAAAAAAATGGGAAATACGTCATTGTAGAGATTATAGACAATTAAACGCGGCTACTATACCGGATTTATGTATAATTGTTAAAAACACGTTATCATAAGATATGTTATATTGTGTATGTTATAGCGACTGTGACAATGTCACGCTATTTCCGCAAAGCATATTGACGACTAATCGTTGTAAAATCACGTCGTCACTATTTTGCAATGTAGGCATCATATTAACATTGACATTGAGAACTAGTTTTTCTAATTACCGATATATTGACAAATATTTATAGTAAAATCACGTTTTTACTAGTTAAGCAATATATTATCGTATTATTCTTGTTTAATAAATAACATGAACATGTAAACATATTTTGTACTCTACAGTGTAACTACTCGTATAGGATTTTTTTTTTACTTTTGTGATTAATTTTAAGGATTTTTTTTTCAACTAAGGTAGGAATGGTGAAAGGGATACTACACCACATGGCACGTACATCTACGTACCATCAATAGTATATAACCACTGTACGCACAGTATGCTGTAGTGGTCGGTGTGCAGCGAGACACAGTTGTCGCTGACACAAATAAAGATGATGGTGACGCGCGTTAATAGTATATGTATATATTTATTATTTAAATTTAGTAATACCTAATAATTATTTCATTTGCATTATATTTCACTGTTGGTTGATCGTATTTACTTGTTGTGAGATGCGCTATCAAGGTGTTACGCCAAGATCACGCTAGATAGCGTTGATTACGAGATGAACCATTCTCGTTCGTGGAAGTATCGAGAAGACTTGCAGCGCCGCCTCGATTCGACAGAGTCTCATCACTCTCATCACGCACTTCGTCACGCATAATCTTCACGAGAGTAAACCCGCTATCTCTCGTTCGCCCAGAAGATTAATATCATCTTCTGAGAATAATTATCGCCCTCGTGAGTTCTATCTTGTCGAGTGAGATCGCATACGCATAATTTCACAAAATCCTTTATAAACGCTATTTTCTGTCGCCGTGAGTGGTGAACAAACAATAATTACAAATTAAACTCTCAACGCTTAAAAAATATAGTCTTTATATTAAATATATATTAAATTTATATTAAATATAGTTTCTATGTGCAACAATTTAGTGTTTAATAAACGCTATTAAAATCATAGAATTATCAATCGTCAAGTATTGCATGGAGAATGCTGTAGGTTGCCTATTGCTATCAACATCTTAGTGGTGCCATGAAACTCTGCAGAGGAGACTGCAAGAACTCTTGGTAAGTGCTTACACTTCATTACTTGCGACAATCACAGCATACGTTTCCTAATACTTGGTACCGTCGCAATATCACATCAAATAAGATTGAGCTATTTACACGCTTCAATCAAGCTATGGTGTAGGGAGATTCGCCCCTCCATATTATTGGTCCTTCGAGCCAAGGGTAGTCCAGAATTGGCCCAAAATTGGTCCCTTCTAGTTAAGGATAGTACCTATTTGGCTATATATATATGTGTGTATGTATATTTATATGTATATATAATTTATTAAAAAATATTTCATTTTATAACGCTTACCAGAATTATACGTAATTTTGGTAAAAATTAATTCTTCTACGATAATATATACTTGAGATTGACCTACGTAATATAATTGGTAGTATTCAATTTTCATAAGTATAGTTATTATCAAAATTCCATTGTTCATTCCACATACTTGCAAAGATATTCATTTCTTATTAGATCTACCTTCAATTTATTTCGCTGCACCACTGTGCTTCGCTTTGTAATTTTATCTCAAATCTTGTGGTGAAATTGCAACCTTTGGTTGCAATTTCACCACAGTTTCAGAACTTGTCCCGTGTGAAGGCTCTAAAGATTGTTTATTAATTTACTTCGTATTCGCTTAACACGAGTATACAAACCATCAAGTGGTGAAATAAAGGTTGCAATTTCACCACAGGTTCAGAACTTGTCCCGTGTGAAGGCTCCTAAAGATTGTTTATTAATTTACTTCGTATTCGCTTAACACGAGTATACAAACCATCAAAAGAATCGAAGCTGGCGTAATCAGGCGTAGATTTTGGTTTTAATGTTAGTGTAATCGTATTAATTTCGTCTAAACAAATCTCGAATTTATTGTGTAAATCATCTATGATCTCCGAATCAGCTAAGAATTCTTCGTTCGATCTAGAACCAAAAGTACTTATTTTTGTATAAGTATCATACAAGCAATTTATGCGTTGAAATATATGTTCTTTATTCCCCGTTATTAAAACTAACCTTGTCTTTAGATCTGGGAATAATTCCGAAGATTTCTCTGTCATTTTGTTAAATTTAAATTACGCTATTTATTGAATGTGGGCACACTAAGATTTGAGATAAAATTACAAAGCGAAGCACAGTGGTGCAGCGAAATAAATTGAAGGTAGATCTAATAAGAAATGAATATCTTTGCAAGTATGTGGAATGAACAATGGAATTTTGATAATAACTATACTTATGAAAATTGAATACTACCAATTATATTATGTAGGTCAATCTCAAGTATATATTATCGTAGAAGATCAAATTTTTACCAAAATTACGTATAAATCTGGGAAGCGTTCTAATATGAAATATTTTTTAATAAATTCTATATACATATAAATATACATACACACACACACACATATATATATATATATATATATATATATATATATATATATATATATATATATATATATATATATATATATATATATATATATAGCCAAATAGGTACTGTAAACTCTTTGGTATTTTTAGATATAAACTCTTTATTACGTGTTTCGAAATTTGCATTTTGAATTTATAAAAAGACATTTTTGATTAATAAAATATTCTTATGTGAATAAAATAAAATAGTGATTCATAAATGTAACTTCATCGTGTCAACATATAAAATACCAGAGTTGTATTATTTGATACTTAGATTGATTCGATTTAAAAAAAATTGTTATAAATAATATAATATCCGCCGGTCGTGGTGCCGAGAAAGAGAAGAACATTGGAGATACCTGGACGAGGTGCCCAGGGATAGAGCAGTAAAGAAAACCAGCATTACACCCGGCACGTATTCTTTTTCTTTTAATACATAATATGATATGATCTATTGGCATTATTATTTATCACACATGCACTGAGCTCATAAATACCCTTATAGCTGAACAACTAAACTATGTTGTATTAAATGGTGGTTCTCAAGTCGGCGTTCCTTATATTATATAAATTGGGAAGCTGAGAAACGAACCCTTTATATTACTCACCCGTATACACGATTGTGTTACATTGGTGGACTCGTTACAGTACTATCCTTAACTAGAAGGGATCAATTTTGGGCCAATTCTGGACTATCCTTGGCTCGAAGGACCAATAATATGGAGGGGCGAATCTCCCTACACCATAGCTTGATTGAAGCGTGTAAATAGCTCAATCTTATTTGATGTGATATTGCGAAGGTACCAAGTATTAGGAAACGTATCCTGTGATTGTCGCAAGTAATGAAGTGTAAGCACTTACCAAGAGTTCTTGCAGTCTCCTCTGCAGAGATTCATGGCACCACTAAGATGTTGAAAGCAATAGGCAACCTACAGCATTCTCCATGCAATACTTGACGATTGATAATTCTATGATTTTAATAGCGTTTATTAAACACTAAATTGTTGCACATAGAAACTATATTTAATATAAATTTAATATATATTTAATATAAAGACTATATTTTTTAAGCGTTGAGAGTTTAATTTGTAATTATTGTTTGTTCACCACTCACGGCGACGGAAAATAGCGTTTATAAAGGATTTTGTGAAATTATGCGTATGCGATCTCACTCGACAAGATAGAACTCACGAGGGCGATAATTATTCTCAGAAGATCATATTAATCTTCTGGGCGAACGAGAGATAGCGGGTTTACTCTCGTGAAGATTATGCGTGACGAAGTGCGTGATGAGAGTGATGAGACTCCGTCGAATCGAGGCGGCGCTGCAAGTCTTCTCGATACTTCCACGAACGAGAATGGTTCATCTCGTAATCAACGCCATCTAGCGTGATCTTGGCGTAACACCTTGATAGCGCATCTCACCACAAGTACATACGATCAACCAACAGTGAAATATAATACTAATGAAATAATGATTAGGTATTACTAAATTTAAATAATAAATATATACATATACTATTAACGCGCGTCACCATCATCTTTATTTGTGACAGCGACAACTGTGTGTCGCTGCACACCGACCACTACAGCATACTGTGTGTACAGTGGTTATATATTATTGATGGCACGTAGATGTACGTGCCATCAATGGTCGCCCTGAAAATTGGAATTTGTTTTATCAATCATTTAAAGCTAATGTTCATTCTAATGAACAGCTGTCTGACTCGCAACGCGTGCAATATCTCGTTTCAAAATTAATTGGAGATGTACCTAAATTTACCGCCGGTATCGTTCCGTCTGGTAAAACTTATCATATTTTATGGGATAGCTTAGTTAAAAAATATCAAGACAAACGCGTTTTAGGCACATACTATCTTAATAATATACTAGATTTGCAACATTGCTCGCTTAATGGAAAAGGCCTTGATACTTTCATTAGTAAATATTCCGCTTCCATGTCTGCTCTCAAACAGCTTGGAATTGAAGATTTATCTGATTTCGTATTTGTACAATGTGCACTTAGAAAGATGGATGCACAAACAGTTCAAGCATTTGAATTGTCAGTTAGAAATTTAGAAATTCCTACCACGCAACAGCTGATATCCTTTGTTCAAGATGAAGCTAAAATACTTGACCGTTCAAATCCACGGAATAGTAATATATATAAAAATAATTTAAACTCACGCGAGAAAAATATTTGTAAGTCGTTTATTGTGAACGAACCTTTACAACATTCTTTCAAGCAAAGTACTTACGTACCGTCGTTGCCCGAACGCTCAGTGATTCATTCTGCGCGGAATTGCATTTTTTGTCAGAGTTCAAATCACACGCTTTTATATGATTGTAAGAAATTTAAAGCGCTTGACGAACGTAGTAGATATCAATTTATAAAATCAAAACAGTGTTTGAGTGTATTGCACAACCTGTCTAATTGTAACTCGTCGTCTGTTTGTAGATTATGTAATAAACAACATCATACGTTATTGCATTTTAATATAAATACAAATAATAAAAAAAGAAATCGCGTTGGGTCTCTCCGCGCTATAGAAGTGAAACTTTGTAACAAACATACATTTATAACACGCTTAATTTAAAAGGAGCACATCTTACTTCTATCTTATATTACGACAGGCCTCGTGATGCAGTGGTAAAACTACCGACTGTGGAACGACGATTGACGGGTTCTATCCCCGCTCGAGTCTAAATCTTATTATGGGTCTGGGTAGAATTTGGTAACTACTCCTCTATTTAAGAGGATCTACCATATTCGACGTCGCCTTATTTTTTGATTTAGGTACTCCCCTAAGCTCAAGCCCATTTGATACCCATACTGTTATATTGTATTAATGCATTAAAATACTTATTCCGCAATATTGGATTTAGAATGATGTCACATTTTTCAAGATACTATTGAAAAGCCCTGTTATTTGATACCCAAAAAAGCATTAAAACTATCTGTGAATATAGTGGTATTTCCCGGGCGAGCCAGCCCATTCATGCAGCGGACTGCTTGGCTCCACGACTGTTAATAATATCATCTTTAGCGTGTATGAAAACTTCAAAATTGACTCCTAAGATCAATAACTACGTAATACATATTTATTACATTCATAATATATACATACATACTAATACATAGCAAAATAAAAAAATATCTGTAAAATCTGTAAAATAAATAGTAAAGAGGCTCGTGCCGCTTTTCGTTCGGTGAGAGAGGTATCCAGAGGCCCGATCCACTTTCCCTCCTACTCTCTTAAAGGACGGCAACGCACCACAGTGTTCATGGGCGGTGTCAAGTTGCTTACCATCAGGTGACCCACTTACTCATTTGCCCTCCTATCCCATAAAAAAGAAACAATTGAATTTTTATTATCATTTTCCATTGGAGAATTATCCAAAACTCTAATTTTTACCATGGGGTACCTACCTAATATCAACTAGTTCAGAGAAATCATTGGCTCGGAATCAACCTCGACTCCAGAATCAGAAGCGGAGAGCTCAACTACTGGACCACTGAGACTATTAATTAATATATTATAGGTACTGTTTAAAATGGGAATGATAACTAAGTTCCTAACTAGTATTTTAATTTAACTTTGTGTTTAAGAATACAACAGACTGATCTTAGGCACTTGAAGTTTTGACTTTGAGTTGGTGTAATCTGATGGTATTGTTAGTACATCAAAAATATAACTATTAATCACTTTGAACTTTGCAAATGTATAATGTGTTGAAATGTAAATTATAAACGGCATGGCACTTCAAATAGGTGGTGATTAACAGACATAAAATAGAATGCTCAACATTATCATAATGGTGTCTGTATATTCCAAATATCTCTGGTTCAGCACTCATTTCTAAGATCTTGTAACTTGTAATTGACAAAACTAATTATGAATTAACTACATAAATTATTATATTTATTAGACTTGAACAACCAAAACTCATGACTAAGAAAAATTTAATAGGTAGATGCAGTATCTTTGTATTTCATAATATGACGACCAGAAACAGACTATTATTTATACCCTTATTCTGAACTTATTTTATATCAAATATCTCTGGTTCAACGCTCATTTCTAAGATCTTGTAACCTTGTAATTGCCAAACTAATTGTGAATTAACTACATATATTTTATAGACTTGAACAACCAAGACTCATCAATAGTAAAAATTTAATAGGTAGATGCAGTATCCTTGTGTTTCATAATATAGAGATTAATTCACCGAGGACCAGAAACAGACTATTATTTATACCCTTAATCTGAACTTATAAATGTTTCTTTTTATAAGATTAATTAACCATGAGTATAAATGTTTATCATGTCATGATTGAAGTCAGTTTGTCATTAAATTATCCTTGAAATATATTATACTTGAAAATTATTTCTCTTAAAAATGATAAATGTGAAGTTATACCTACATCAAGTTACTTGATAAATAAATATTTTTATGTAATATACCTATTAAAGAATGTAATTAAGTTCCTGTATGTCTATAGAGAAAACTGTAAATACCTAAGGTCGTTTAGGTATGCTTTGCAAGATTTTAAATGTGATGAATTATATATTATATCCACCGTGACACGTGACGACCAGGGTCGTTACACAGTAGCGCTGCCCTTCTGTAGGGACCTCTCAGAAATTGGCAGCTCTTACAGCACTGCTTATCGCCGCTTTATGACACTTGAACATAAGTTTCGCGCTACGCCGAGTTTACGAAACTCATTTAATAAAGTCATACAAGATTATATTGACAACGGCTATCTCAGTCCGGTTGTCGACTCGGAACTCACTGCCGAAGGTTACTACAGATTTATAATATTCATACCAGTCTAGCATGTTAACATCTGTTAATTTATAATATTCATACCAGTCTAGCATGTTAACATCTGTTAGTTTATAATATTCATACCAGTGTAGCATGCTCATTGCTCAGCGATTCTCTCACTGCATCTACATTTGTGAATTGTTTCTCATAATTCCCTTTCTTTTTTCTAACTTTCGCATCCATTGATAGTAATATAGGGGCGTGATCGGTCAACTCATTGAATACCAATGTTTGCCAATTTTTTTCTTGTTCTAATCATAAAATGATCGATACATGATGAGCCACGCGTTGACAATTTTATGCCCTGCCTAAGACCATGTGATGCCATCATATTTAAATAGTGTACAGCATGTGCTGTTATCTCTGTGTCCGGCATAATATTATTTATATCTCCTGTGAATATTATATCTTTTTTACTTTTGCTCGAGCTCAGTATCCCATCAAGAGACTTGAGATATTCTGATGGGTTTATGAAACATGGTGGACGGTAACTACATATGACCGAGTAACATAACATAACATAACATAACATAACTTCACGCCTTTTGTTACCCGAAGGTGTAGGCAGCGGCTGTTAAGCCTCGTCTCGCCGTTATGTTTACGTCCCAAATGGAATAGGTGGCGAATCTATTGCCATACCGGGCACAAAGTTTTTCAATCATCGATATATGTTATATCATATATGTTGTTTATATCAAGAATAAAACAGTTTCCCTCATTAAAATTTGGTTCGACACAATTGACTGTCAGATTATTCCTGACATAAACAACCACTCCATCATTTTGATTAAAACTTTTTTTAGTAATAAATGTATCGTAATTTCGTATGGGAGGCGGATGCATCTTTTTGGTCCAACATTCACTCAGTACAATCATATCTATTGACATTTCAATATTGCTCAGGAAAACTAGTAACAAATCCATATTTATGGATACTGCGAATATTTACTGACAAGACATTTAACCCTCTACAAGATTTAAGGTTATAGTTAAAAAAAATTTGGCAATTCGATGGATCCTTCACATACCTACACAATATATCGTCCGTGTTTTCTATATCGCGTAGAATTTTTTTATTTATTACACCAAATTATGTATGCGATTGTAAAACTGCACTGAAAGAAATGAGAACACTCTTAATTCAAGTATAGTACTAAGTAGAAAAGCAGTATTTGAACATAATACGAGGATATCTTACTTAACCACTTTCGATGTAAGAGCAGTATAGCAACTACTTTGTACTCTATTTGGTTATGTTCAGTATAGTATATAGCGGTGTGAGGGTGTTGTGAGGTATCATTTGAGTGGTGATTAAATTGTGAGGTGTGTTTGTATTTCATTTTAAATAATATGTTATCTGTACTTGTTGATTATTTTTAAGTGTCTGCGAAGACCTATAAAAAAACCGTACGTGGAGTCCCTCCGCGCGAATGAAGTGTAACTTCATATTATTGTAAAAAAAATTTGCATTTAGTCCTGGGACCTCTTAAACCAGTGGAAGTGCTTGCCTCATCGTCTCGCCCGTAAAAATTTATTTATCTTAATAACTAGCTGACCCTGCGATCTTCGTACCCACTAAAAGTATATTCTTTCTTTTTTAATACTTATTCTACAATTCGAGAACTGCATATTAGAAAAGAAATAACAATCCTACAATAATTTTATTGTTTGACTTAATATTATTATATCAAACTATAAAAAACACACATAACATTATATTTTATTCTATTTTGCCATTTTTTTGTTTGAGTAATAATAATAATAATATTCATCATCCCTGTTTATGGACCAACCTCGTATTTCAAGAAATATTAAAAAAAAATTTGCGAAATCGGTTTAGTTTTTCTCGAGTTTTGTACTTACTAACACATTCAGTTACTTATTTGCAGAGATGTACAAAATGGATTTAAAAAAGCATTTAAATACAAAAACGAAACGCGACATGAGCCACTTTACGTTGGTCTTCTGAGAAGTCGTGGTATTTCACGATACGGTACGGGGCTATGCGGTACGGCGGATGCCATATATACTGGCCACCCGCGGATTTCTCGGGAAAACGTCGATTCGTACCGGAATAAACTGTGTCTACAATCGAAACTCTGCCTAGTCAGATTTCGGACTAAGGCCGACTCAACTTAGCTAATTCCACCCTAAGAAGACACAGGTCTGCGCGTTTCCCGCTGAAAATGCACACTTTGTTGCCTCCCTTTTTTGAGGGCACTCGGTTACCCGCCTTAACCGATATCGGAATTTTTGGGGTCGACTTGTCCAGTTTCGCGGTTATCTGGAGGGCAAAGCGAAATTGGCTTAGAAAAAAGACGGTATTTCACGTCAGGTAATCGCTTGCAGCTATATAAAGCGCATTTCCGACCTCACATGGAATACTGTTCTCATCTTTGGGGGGGGGGGGGGGGTGACTCTGCTAAAAGATGAGTACCAGCTTACCCCATTTTACACACTGTTCCGTTGTGGAACGAGTTGTCGGCAACGGTATTTCCGGACCGCTACGACCTAGGCACCTTCAAGAAACGAGCCTATTCCCACCTTAAAGGCCGGCAACGCTGATGTGATAACCCTGGTGTTGCAGATGTCCATGAGCGTAGTAGTAGTCGCTAGTAGGTAGTCGCTTTCCATAAGGTGACCCGCAAGCTCCTTTGCCTCCTTATATCATTAAAAAAAAACAATTACGATCAAATATGCGAGTGAGGCGTGCTTTATGTGCTCTGTTCTCTCTGCCTACTTCGCAATCGATTTGGCGTGAGGTTATGTATGTATGTATAACTTTCAAAAATCATTTCGAAAAGTCATTAGTGTGAGCCAGGATTTGAACCCACAACAACTTCTTGATTCAAAAGCGGTGTGCTCGACCACTGAACCACCTAGTAAATTTTACCTATAAAATTATAATAACCTATAAAAACTTTAAAATTTTAATACATACGATAAATAACAAACTATACTAAAATTGTACTTACAAAAAGAAATGGCATGAATTTGGCTCAAATTAATCAGAAAGTATTTTGTATTTTGAAATGACTATTCAAAATACCTCTCGAGAGGTATTTCAAATAAAATAACTTTAACAAAATGCTTTCAACAAAAAGGTATTTAAATACAAAATAGGTATTTTGTATTTGTATTTTAAATAAAAGTATTTCAAATAAGTCACATCTCTGCTTATTTGTACATTGTAGATGTATGTGAATGCGTCAATATATATTTTCAAATTAAAAAACAATCAAATAAATCTTCAAGACACGTACCTTGGCATTGTAACTATAAATCCGTCGCATTATCTCTTGGATTGTTATCACTCATTATTTATAAATCTTATCCACTAAATTCTAAAATAAAATCACTCCACTATTAAATTATAAGTATTAAATTAAATTAAAAAAAAAAACAAATAAGCGATGATATAAATATTATAAACACGTAAACAAACTAATTACACACTGCTAACTTCGCTTCGCGAAAAATCACAAAAAACAATATTTTTGAGTGATATTGATTCACTCTATCTCTTTCCTCTTCTCTCTCTTTCCTCTTCTCTCTCTTTCCTCTTCTCTAACCTTTATCATTCTTTCTCTTTTCCTCTCGTTTTGTAATGTTCTGCTGTCAAAAGAAACAACTAACATTTTTTTGCAAATTGAATTACATACTTAGTTGGAAACATCTGACTTAACAAATATTTATGATAATCATGATAATAAATATGATAAACAAACAATAATTTGTTTGTTTGGTGTCTAGGTGCTTTTCTATGTGTTTTAAGTAAATGTTTAGAAAAGAAAATTAGATAAAAAGTATTAATAGCAAGGACATCTATTGGAAACTAGTGGTACTACAACGAAGCGAGTGAAGTATCTATTAAGAATCCGAGTGCTGTGGAATTATCATCAAAACAGTGACTATATAACTTGAAAATTACTTAGGCCTCATAATTATAAATGTAGTGTATTTCACCGATGTCCATATTAGATTTTAGTAATATATTCACATAAATATCAACATGTAATTATGTATAATAAATCAATTACCTAAAATGATAAACGGCTATAGTTAACTACAGTTGCCGCTAGATAGCGCCCTGCGTCAATATTTGAAACTTTATTATTGAACAAAATAATGTTCGTTCTTAATTCGGCGAATATAAATTATTCGCCGGTTTAAAGTCGAAAGGATTTTTTGTTTTTTAATGACTTTAGCTATAATGTAATCATAAATATTTTCACAATATAATAACTTTTATCATCTTAGTGGTTGGAGCTGCGGCTGTGGCCACATCTAGCAGCGGATTGTGGTACTATTCCACTAATAATTTATACCTATCAATTATGCGCTAATAGTACCACTATGCGCTACTAGATGTCTATATACTGCGAATAATCAGGCTTAAGTAATTTGCTTCGTGGATTTATATATAGACCGGTTCAGTTTCGCCTACAGTATAAACATTTAATATATGTAGCGGCCGCAAGGGGGCGTTAAAAGCGTTAAATGGTTGCACGAGCCATTAGAAGTTACACTTCAAAAATAAAGTTATTTTGAATTTGAATTTGAGTTGTGTACAGATTACTACAGATTTGTGTGTGTTGTTGTGTTGTGTTTTATATACGAAACAATATTCATGACAGAAATGTTTATATATTAAACTATTACGTATTAAAATATTTAAACTTTGGTAAAACAAAGTTAACAAATTTAATAATACATAGCAAAAAGTACAAGGAGCATTCGAACAATTAACTATGTAACTAAGATCTAGTATTGGTCACTTGTTTCTCAGATTTTCTATATCATTTTCACTGTTTATTCTAATTGACGGTTTACCCTCTGACTTCTTCACATATACTTTGCGAGATATACGAGACCCAGCAATATGTGTAATTAAAGGCTTTAATTTAAGCATATCCCACAAGTTAGGTGTAACATATATGACATTAACGCTATTATTGCCTTGCCTCTGGAGTCTGTACTAGGTCGAAACCTATCCCACAGAGCTCCAGGCTCCCTCTTCAAATAAATGACAGAACTAATATGTAACAAATTAAGACAGTGATAGAGTCAGCAGTTCGCTGCATTAATGGGCCGGCTGGACCGGTGAAAAACTACGACCTCTCAGAATATCGACGTAAAGTGGCTCATGCCGCGTTTCGTTCGGTGTGAGAGGTACCCGGAGGCCCAACCCCCTCCTCCATCGCATTCTGCCCTACTCCCTTATAGGTCGGCAACGCAACTGTGACACTATTTTTGTTGCTGATTTCCATGGGCGGCGCTGGTCACTTACCACTGACACGCCTGCTCGTTTGCCCACTTATCCCATAAAAATTTTTATGAGTGTATTACATAATATAACATAAGATAACTTTACGCCTTTTTCTACCCGAAAATGTAGGCAGTGGCTGTAAAGCCTCGATTCGCCGTTATGTTTACGTCCCAAATGGAAAAGGCACAAATTTCATTCTTCGATATGTATCACACATAACTTTCGAAATTAATTGCGAAAACTCATTGGTGTGAGCCAGGATTCGAACCCGCGACCTATGGATTCAGAAGCGCGGTGCTCGACCACTGGACCACGGATACATCTGAGTGTATTACAATTATGTGTAACAAACAACAACAAACAGTGTTATATATTGCAAAATTTTATAAGGTTCATCACAATTTCTGGTTTCTGAGGCGAAACAAAGTTCACGGGGCTAACAAGCTATAGTTTATAGGAGCAACTCCTAGTTAGTTCTTTCTACTCCGCAACGGACTCAGTGTGAATTTATCTCATGATATTTCTTCACATTGAGAATTAATTAAGTTTAGTCTCAAAATTAATGAAGCTCTCGTTTTAATAAATCACGAAATTGAGATAATTAATTTATTTTCATATCAACGCTTGTGAAAATTTAATCGACTCTCGGTAATTTAGAAAATTGTTTTATGTTTACTTAGCGTAGTATATGTTATGAGATTTAACTATGTTACTAAAATGGTAGATTTACATTACGGATAATTAATTACGGATAATAATAAATTATAATTTTTTAGCTACTATACTTAGTCTGGCCATAGATACTGTTACAACTAAAAATAAAAAATAACATAACACATAACATAACTTCACGCCTTTTGTTACCCGAAGGTGTAGGCAGCGGCTGTTAAGCCTCGTCTCGCCGTTATGTTTACGCCCCAAATGGAATAGGTGGCGAACCTATTGCCATACCGGGCACAAGTTTTTCAGTCATCGATATTTATCACACATAACTTCCGAAAAGAATTTCGAAAAATCATTGGTGTGAGCCAGTGTCTGGAATCGAACCCGGAACTCTGGATCAGAATCCGTGTGCTCGACCACTGCGCCACCGAGACATTAAAAAAAATATTACATTTGAATTAGGAATCTGACATTTTTATACGATTGTTCATTGTGTTTTCTCGTTTTGGCACAATATTTTGCGATATTAAAATGGAGTGGGGTGATAAAGAGAACCGAATCGCTGTGATTGCATTACACAAAGTAGGTATGGAGCCAAATGCAATTTTTAAAACTCTCCATACACTTGGTATTAGTCAAATGTTTGTGTACCGGGCTATTAATAGGTACAATGAGACCTCCTCTGTTAGTGACAGAAAAAGACCTGGCCGTCCACGTAGTGTTCATACGAAAAAGGTGGTCAAAGCAGTAAGGGAAAGAATTCGAAGAAATCCTGTCCGCAAGCAAAAGATTTTATCTCGGGAGATGAAGATAGCACCTAGAACAATGTCGCGTATTTTAAAAGATGACTTAGGACTTGCAGCCTATAAGAGGCGCACTGGTCATTTATTAACTGATAATTTAAAAAAGAATAGGGTGTTAAAATCTAAACAACTACTGAAGCGTACCGCAAAGGGAGGTCACAGAAAAATATTGTTTACGGATGAAAAAGTTTTTACAATGGAGCAACATTTTAACAAACAAAATGACCGTATTTATGCTCAAAGCTCTAAGGAAGCTTCCCAATTAGTTGACAGAGTGCAACGTAGGCATTATCCGACTTCAGTGATGGTTTGGTGGGGTGTTAGCTACGATGGAGTGACTGAGCCATATTTTTGTGAAAAAGGTATCAAAACATCGGCACAAGTGTATCACGATACCATTCTTGAAAAGGTAGTCAAGCCCCTTAACAACACCATGTTCAATAACGAAGTATGGTCCTTCCAGCAAGACTCGGCACCGGGTCATAAAGCTCGGTCCACGTAATCTTGGTTGGAATGAACGTTTCGGACTTCATTAGAGCTGAAGACTGGCCGTCGTCTAGTCCCGATCATAATCCACTGGATTATGATTTGTGGTCAGTTTTAGAGAGTACGGCTTGCTCTAAACGTCATAATAATTTAGAGTCCCTAAAACAATCCATACGATTGGCAGTGAAGAATTTTCCCATGGAAAGAGTGCGTGTTTCTATTGATAACTGGCCTCAACGTTTAAAGGCCTGTATTGCAGTCAATGGAGACCACTTCGAATAAGCTTTTTATATTTATGTATTAAAGTAACACACTGTAAAAGTAATAAAAGTTATTTGCAATTAAAAAAAAATTTTTTTCTTTGTTACAATGTTTATGGCATGACTAAGTATATTCTAACTTAGATTCTAACTACTTTGTAAAGTCTAAGGAATAAATATATTTTGTATTTATAAATAGAAGTGTCAGTAGTCCAGTGGTCGTGAGTTCAAATCCTGGCTCAAACCAGTGACTTTTCGAAATTATTTTCGGAAGTTATGTGTGATAAATATCGATGACTAAAAACTTTGTGTCAGGTATGGCATTAAATTCAACATTTGGGAAGTAAACATAACGGCGAGACGAGGCTTAATAGGCGCTGCCTACACCTTCGGGTAGAAAAAGGTGTGAAGTCATGCTATATGTATATGAAAAATTTTATAGCATCAGCATCATGCTGGTGATGCCAATAACATTAAATCTACATACATACATAACTTCACGCCAAATCCCTTGCGGGTAGGCAGAGAGAACAGAGCGCCATAAGGCACGATTCTTACACGCCTCACTCGCTTCGTTGACTTTCATAACTCTTTTCATGCACGCGCGTCGGTTTTTGAGGCTCCTAACATCACCTTCCTCCAGAACACGTTCTATTTGGTCATGGAATGTGTGTTTTGGCCGTCCTCGACTCCTACATCCATCCGCTTTTGCATTGTATATCTGCTTAGTCAGTCTTGCATCAACCATTCTTTCTACATGTCCGAACCATCGGAGCATGCCCTTTCTTACTTTTACACCGACACTCTCTTTAAATCCGACTTCCTTCCTTATAACCTTGTTTTCTACGCGGTCAGCGAAAGTCACTCCGCAGATTTTGGGCAGTGCCCTCATTTCTACCGCGTTTATTCTACTTTCATGCACACTCTGCCATACCCAGCTCTCGCTTCCATAAGTTAGCGTTGGGATCAGGACTGCATTGTGGATTGCTAGCTGGGATTTTCTGCTAATATTTTTTGCGCCCAGGAATCTGCCTAACGCTCCGTTTACGCTATTTCCTATCGCCACTCGTCTTTCTACATCCGCGGTGTACCTTCCATCCCTGCTGAAAGCGCATCCAAGATATACAATTTCATTCACCTGTTCCAGCACTACATCATCAACCGTTAACCTTGCTTCCGTTCTGGATTCCTCCCTTTCAAACACCATAACTTTCGTTTTCGTCACATTCAACTGCAAGCCTCTAATCATGCAATCATCTTTCATAGTAGTGACTAGTGTTTGCAGGTCCGACGGCGATTCGGCTAGAAGCACGGCGTCATCTGCGTAAAGCAGGCAGCTCTCAACTAGGTCACCCATTCGCATTCCTACATCCATCGATCTCACTCTCTGGAGACAACTGTCTAGGTACAGGATGAACAGTCGAGCGGACAACACGCAACCCTGTCTGACGCCGATATTGACGTCAAACCAGGGGGACAAGCCGCCGTCAACACGCACACACGCTGTGCAGCCATCTTAAGTGGACTGCACAGCGCGCAGCAGTGCTCCGCTCACCCCGTATCCCGGTAGTATGTCCCACAGATCCTTTCGTAACAAAAACCTTTAAGAAAAACGTTCAAAACTTGATACCCTCAAATTGGTTTGTTAAAATACAATAGATCTGTGATAATCCGACAGAAACTTGTTCAGGATGTAATCCTTTTCGAATTATTTTTTATTATTATGTGTCGGAACATGCCTGCAAACCGACAAATAATCTATGGGCTAGTACCAGAAATAACCTGCTTATTACCAGGCTAGTTAGAACTCGTAATATAATTAGCATGTTGGATTAAATAAGGCGATAATTAGACGATGGCTATATTTTCGACGCCGCGATGGTCCAGTGTAATTCGCTCCAGCTTTAATTGTTTATTCCTATGTGGTAATAACAGCTCTGATGCAAGTTTTGTAGAATATTCCACTTGGCTTGGTGCAGCGGAGAACGTCCAGTTGCTTGGAGCCGTCTCCTCTTTTATATTTATAAGTTATCCTCCAAAAAATTTTTACTTTATTTACAATATTAAGAACAAATAAATTAATTACATTATTTACAATATATACAATTAAAAAACTACCTGAAATCAAATTTCTCCGCATCTCGGTCTACTGGCAGCGTGCCCAGAAGACTGGCCGCATTGCCATGCTGAATGGCAATACTAATCCTCTGTGCGAAGAATAGACCAGCCCTCTGGTCGCGAGAGGCTTCGATCAGCCTCTTTGCAAGATCTTTGTAAAGTGCACGAACACTCGGACCCCATGTCCCCAAAGTCTCGACCCCAAACGGCTCAAATACATAATCACCTACAAGGTTTCTGTATTTGTGCCGCTTGAGATTTTCTGCCGAAGCAGCAGCAGCACCGGCCACCTCTACCGTGCCTGGAAGATGCTATGGCGCAAGGGTGTCGACGCAAGTAGCGTCCCACACCAAAAGCCTACCCATCCTCCAAGGCAAAAGAGACATCCCGTCGGGTCTCTTGCCATCATAGCGCACCAAACCGTTCGGTTCCAGAACGGCTGGTACACCGGCGGTGACAACTGACAAGAGCACGACGGATAATGTTGTTGATGTTGGCGTGACGGGAAATGCGGCCGGCGCTCCTGGCGCATGAGAGGCCATGATGTCCCTTGCTGTCGACAACCTCTCCGCAGCGACATAAATGCGAAGAAACACAGGGAGCACCTAAAGGAAGACAAGTTGCGATACGGAAAGTCGTATTATCTAATAATGTTCCTATATTGGTCGATGGCAGTGCCCTAAGCCAAACACCGGACTCCCACTCTCCCACAGCCCGCAAACGAGCGCGCTCAGCATCTCCTACAGAACCACTAATAAGTGATTATTTTAAGATAGCGCAGAGCGGGTCGTCCCACTGTCTCTGGGAAAATGGGTTGGTCGGTAAATTTGAGTTAGGACAGGCCCGTTTCCAGGCATTTACTGCGTCAGTCTTGCATAACACTTCAGAATTACCCAGTGTATGAGTGAGAATTTTCCTGGTTAATTCTTCTGTGCTATGAACTGAAGACAGAAAAGCCGGTAAACTTACATCAGAAATTTCGTATTTAGAAAAAATTTAGTTATAAGCAATATACAATATTATTGTAAAAATTGGTGCACAGGACAATTTTTCAAAGTTATTATGAAAACATCATTAGTATCATGAATATGAGTTTAATTAAATGATTGAAATTCATGAAACACAATATATTAATAATAAAGTTCGCACTTAGAAAACTGTATTTTCGTAACATTTTCATGTATAAAAGTTTCGCAATAAGTGTAGGTAGATCTTCAAGAGCAACCTCATCTCGCCGAGCTGAACATAGAACATACTCGACTAGTTCACATAATAAATAACAGCCCAGCGGCGGGAGTACATAAATCTCCTGGCCCTGTGACGTCATCGGGCGGAAATCTACAAACAATTACGTCACAGGAGGTATTCGCATCACGTGCGCTGTCACCATGATCGATCATGTAGCGGAGAAGTGTGAGCTGAATGGAGAACAACGCCATTGTTTCCTGAACTTTGGTTCTGTTTGTGACGTAGGTGATAACATCTATTGGTAATGGCAAGTTGAATATTTGGACCCATAGAATAAGTAACTGCCCTAGTAGAGCAACTTCTCACCACCAACTGGCCACACCTTCGTTATTTCATTAAAATATCCTATATTCTCCTTTCATTTCAACAAAGAAATAAGTTAATATCAAAGAAGTATTTATATTCTGCTAATTTATAATAATTTGAATAACGTCGTCGCGTCTTCAAGAAGATCCTTGGCGTGAAAGCAAAACCCGATTTGAGGAAGCCGTCAGCTAACGCGACTCTCGTTCGCATTAATTTGTAACAGAGTAAAGGAACAATTCAGAAACATAATTTTCATAATAAATAGATAAACAATATAATAAATTTAACATATCTTCACGCCAGCTGCCTTACATCAAGAAGATTAAACCGAGCACCATACGACACGATTCTTTCATTTATGTTGTATTTAATTACTGTGGATCTCCTAAATTCAAGGGAAATCAGGTGGTCACTGCTTGTCCACTCGATCATATATCTAATATTTGTTTGAAAAAATTGGTTGCCTGTAAAGTCGTTATAGTGATGATAGTTGAACGTGACAACGTCTTAAGAAAATACTGATGCGATGGTTTCATTTTTCAAAAGAAAATATCAGCCTTTGCATATGTAACAGCGCCAATGATTTTTCGTATGTGCAGCCAGCTCCATCGAATTACGAGACGTTGATTGTCACATGACGATAGGATTTCATATGAACCGGGCCCCGGACAATATATATTTTAATGCTGTTGCTCACTCTGTTTAAATCTACTCTGTAAGCTTTCACATTTTAAAGTGAAAAGGTGGCTTCTTTGTGCAACAAAGCGACGCGCTCTCTATGGAGGCGCTCGATTCGCTAGTTAAGAATTTATTGTATTATAAAATTTAACAACAACTGAGACTAGAGCCACGCATTTCGCTACATGAATGGCCGGGTCGACCAATGAAATACCACGACAGTGGTACTACCCCGGTGGTCTACCCCCTTCTCCCATCCTGTTCTGTCCCACTCCCTTGAACGCCGGCAACGGCGATGACGACGACTTGGACGGCGTTAGTTGCATATCATCGGGCAACTCGCTTGCTTGTTTGCCCCCAATTCCATAAAAAAATCGGTTGCCTTCAAAGTCGGCTTAATGGTAATATTTGAACATGAAAACGTCATAAGAAAACACTTATGGAATAGTTTTATTTTTAAAAGAAAATTTTAATTAAATAAATCATTGGCGTTCCTAGATGGAACGCCTCCGAGCGAGGTAACTCCCCTCTATGTTTCCTTGGCCTCCACTGTCATGTTTTTTCGTCCATGCAGCCGGCTCCATCGAGTTATAAGACGTTATCACGTAAAAATCTTAGTTTTTACATGAGTATGCAGGCACTAGTGAAGTAACGAATGTTAGATTTTTCGCTTTCGCAAATATTCGATTGTTTCTTTTAAATATTCGCGAAAGCAAATGCGAATGTAGAAGTATAAAGAATGTAAAAGATCAAATAATGAGATAAAGAAGTAGTGTGTTTAATTTATTATATACAGAACTAGTTGACCCAGCGAACTTTGTTCCGCCTCAGAAAAGTGAGGTTTGATCATTGTGGGTTATCGCGGACTTTTCGGTAGACCTTTTGAAGGTGTTTAATAATGTAGTACATTGTTTTGATCTATCACTTTGGGTTCAGCCAGCGTTTGCAATTAATGGGTGTAAACACACACTTTACGTCGATATTCTGAGATTTCTTGATATTTTACCCGTCGAGCCAGCCCATTTGTGCAGCGCACTGCATGGCTCTACCGTCGTTTCATTTAAATTATTTCATATAAAATGCGTAACTTCATGTACTTAGCAACAATAACATTCTAGCAGTTAGGTAGTTCTGCCTGTTATCGATATTTATCACACATAACTTTCGAAAAGACATTGGTTCGAGCCAGTGTCTGGATTCGAACCCGGACCTCTGGATCAGAAGCCGTGTGGACCACCGAAACTGTTTATATAATTTTTAAGTATAAATTACCGTACAAGATTTTTATACAATAACACAAATATTATCAGAACCCGCGAAAAAGGCCTCGCGTTGTTTCCTGACGGTCGGGCGCCGCCCCAACGGCGCCATCTCACAAAGATTGGTTGATCTTGAACAGACTTGTTAATACATATATTATAAATATATTTATGCCTAAAATACACTGATTATGAGACATTTTGTTGACACCTGTGGCGAAGTTGTTAGTGTGAATCGCTGCTTCACAGGTTCTTCAATGGATTTGCATCACATCCAAATGATACTTATGTTTTCATTTAATTTGGGATAAAAGTTACTTTATGAGAGTACTACTCTGCTAATTTACTTTTACTTTTTAAGAGAGTGTCGTGTCGAGTGCTCGTTACATAACCTCTTCTAAAAAAATAGAACAAATAGACCAAGTTTTTAATTGCTTGTTTAATCTGTGCTAAGCATTTCAAATGTACACTATATAATACGTTATTTTGTATAATATCGCTCACACATACAGCTATTCGCCGTTCGCGTTCGCGTTGCCGCGATGTTGTCCTCTCTGGCCACACACTGCTCTACTCGCGCGAACAATCGCGACGCTCCGCATTTGGATATTAGGGCTGTTGATATTTTTTTAAATATCGGATATTCGACTTATCGATATTCTTAAATATATCAATTTCGGGCTTTGATATATCGAAAAAATTGAAATATCGCTATATCAATATTTTTGAAGTGGAACTTCATTCGCGACGTGCAATCGTTTAATGCATTCAACACCTCTTCGCGAATGAAATAAGTATTAAATAACAGTAGAATATGAACGGGTGAATATAATGACAAACTAAGAAAATATGTAACGCATGATTTAAAAACTGTGCTCCTAGATTTCTATGTACAGTTCGTACATAGAAATCTAGGAGCAGGTGGTGGTGCTATACTACTCGTAATTGATATTAAAAAGTTAATAAACTCAGTGATTTTATTTTGCATTATATGTATGTGTGTATATTCTGGAATCTTAGAATTTAATTTTGAAGTAGATATCTTCAACTGATTGAGCTGAAATATTGTATACACGCTAAGTTTGGATGATAATATTATCAGTGGTAGAGCCACGCATTTCGATGGATGAATGGGCTGGCTCGACGAGTGAAATACCACTACCTGGAGATATTTTCAATGCACTATGGGTTTGAATGAAAGGGCTTATTGTAACTCGAAAAATAATATGACATCACTTTAAATATAATATGGAGGAACAGATATTTTTAAAGCGTTTCTACAAAATGGGTATCAAATTATAGGGCTTGTTGAGAGTAACTTAAAAAATAATATTACGTCATTATAAACATCCAAAATAGGGTTTTAGTTATTATACCAGATTCTACCCAGACCAGGATAAATATTTATACTCGAGTGGTGATCGAACCCGCCAAACTCGATTTCACAGTTAGTAGTTTTACCAATGCACCACCAGGTACGTCGTAATGTAATTAAGATATTATTTATACATTAAATTTTTATACATTAAATTTATCGATATGTCGAAAATCCGATATTTTAAACAGCCCTAGCCGACTGCGCTGCAATCGCGCATAATGTGGTCAGCCACTCGCGTTCACATTGCCGGAATAATTCGCGGCATGACGAGTAACGTGGCCACACTACGTCCCAGCCGCTTTGACGCGCTATTCGTCGAACTATTCGTCGAGTGTATGGTAGCGGTATAAAATTTATCGACATGTGGAAAGATTACAACCGCGGCATCAAATCTTACTGTAATACTATTCAATTAAGGTACATTTTCGATTGAGGAATACAAAAATTGGTTTTGTATTTGTTGCGCTAAGTTCAGCGTAAACTGTTCACGTTAACATTGATCGACCGGAGAATTACCACGGCCTCTCATAGAGTCGGCCTTTTGTGGCTCATGCCGCATTTTACTTAGTAGGAGTGGTAGCCAGATGACCAACCTCTTCCCCTCTTCCCTGCCTACATAAACCGCAAAAGAAAGAAAAAAGATAAGAAAGGCGGCAAATAAGCAACCGCCTCCCATAGACATCACCATCACAGGGACGGTCGCAGGTGTGTTGTCGCATTTAAAATAAGATACAGGACATGGGTATTCCTCCGGATACTGATTAAAATGCAGCAGGTATGACTTTTTATGACAACATCGATTTTTTGAGAGATAGAAGCCATTGCTATTTTGTTTTTTACTATTATCCTTAGTCATTCTTTTATATTTCTATGACTAAATCTCAACGCTCTACCTCAGATCTTAGCTTATTGGTTTAGCCTAATCCGAAAGGTACCTTCTGTGTACTAAGTATCGGGAATTTGTCAATAAAACAAAAAATACAAATTATTCATCTAAATTTATTTTATCGCCTTCAAAGTAGGCCCCATTGCTTGCAATACAACATCTCCACCGCTTCACCCAGTCTTCCATACATTTTTCATAGGCTATTTGCGGTATGGCCTTTAGCTCATTCAGCGAATTTTCTTTTATGGCTTCTATTGAATCAAAACGTTTTCCTCGAAGTGGTAATTTTAACTTGGGAAATAAAAAAAAGTCAGACGGAGCCATATCAGGTGAATAGGGTGCTTGGTCGAGAACGTTTGTTGAATTTTTCGCTAAAAACTCTTTCACTATAATGGCTGTGTGTGATGGTGCATTATCATGGTACAGCATCCATGAGTTGTGTCGCCACAAATCTGGACGTTTTCGGCGGATACTCTCACGCAAACGCTTCATGACGCCTAAATAATATTCTTTATTCACTGTTTTTCCCTCTGGAAGGAATTCGGAGTGTACCACACCACGGTAGTCAAAAAAAAACTGTCAGCATCACCTTGATTTTGGTGCGACTTTGCCGCGGTTTTTGGGGTTTCCGCTCGTTTTCGAGACGCCATTCTGAAGACTGTTGGCTTGTTTGCATGTCCTACTCATAAACCCATGTCTCGTCGCCAGTTATTATACGTTTCATAAAGGTCGGATCCGTAGAAGCTCGGGAAACCATGTCTTCAGCGACATGCTTTCGCTGCCCTTTTTGAACAAAATTGAGCTCTTTTGGAACTAGTCGAGCGGCGACGCGTTTCATGCCTAAAATGTCAATGAGAATATTGTGGACTCTCTCAGACTCATACGTCGATTTTCGAGCACTAGCTTCTTGATTCTGTCGATGTTTTCTTTGGTCGTAGCGGTTGAAGGTCTACCAGAACGAGGCAAGTCATAAGCACTCATAAGCACAAACCATTCATAAGCCCTTGTTTTCGATATACATGATTCGCCGTAGGTATTTCGCAACATTTTTAGTGATTCACCACATGAAATATCATTCGAAACACAAAATTTAAGACACACTCTTTGTTCAACAATATTTTCCATTGTAAAAATCGCCGAGGACTCAAAACTATGACCAACAAAAAGTTTTGTTTAAAACAAATTAAATGACAGATCCCGTTCAAATTTTGCGCGCTAAATCAGTACAGTGCTACCAACATGCAGTAAAAAAATTAGAACGACCTCTTTTACGCGGGTCTCTTTATTGACATATTCCCGATACTTTTTACACAGAGTAGTATTTCACCGGTCGATCAGTAACTTGTTATACGTATGTATTAGATAACTAATTCCATAACACACGCTGTAATTGTAGACCAGGCTTAATATTTTTTTAAACCCAAAAAAATAGTAGGATTTTTTATTTTTATCTTTTACATAAATTTTTATTCACGGAAATTTTGTGACCTACCTAGTTATCTTTTTATGTCTGAAATACAATGTAATTTATTTGTTTAAAAATATTTATTTTTTCGCCTTATTTTGAATGAATATCGAAAAAGCACCCTAATTTTCAATCGAAAATTCGCCTGTCATAATATCAGCTTTTTTCAAAAAGTTGGTATGTTTTCTGTTCGTTGAAATCTCTACTTTCCGATGATGAAAAAAAAATAACTTTCAAAATTTTGAGAGTTATCTATACATATATTATAAAGCGGAAGAGTTTGTTTGTTTGTTGGAACGCGCTAATCTCAGAAACCAAGGGTCCGATTTCAAAAATTCTTTCAATGGTATATAGTCCATTTATCGAGGAAGGCTTTAGGCTATATTATATTTTCAAACTAATTAGGGATCCTTACTATAAGTCCAATAATGTAACCCATGGTGTAAGAAAATGACTCGAAAATAATTCTTACATCGTGAACGCTGCGAAAACTATTGATTCTAGAACAAAACAATGTACTACACTTTTACGGAACATATATTTGTCTATAAAAAAATTCGCAACGCCATATTTTTTTTTTCTGGGATTTAAGGGCAAACGAGCAGGCGTGTCACCTGATGTTAAGTGACCAACGCTGCCCATGGACACCTGAAACACATATAGTGTTACAGTTGCGTTGCCAACCTTTAAAGGAGTAGGATAGGAAGGGATGGGGAAGGGGGATGGGCCTCCGGGTACCTCTCTCACCGAACGAAACGCGGCATGAGACACTTTACGTCGATCTTCTGAGAGGTGGTGGTATATCACCGGTCGAGCCGGCCCAATCATGCAGCGAACTGCTTGGCTCTACCACTCTAAGATATGTCTAACTATTGTAGTTATCTCACAATAAGTGTTTTTTGATTTTTTTTAAATAATTATAATGATGTCATTTTATAAATTATTTATTTTGCATCTTGGTATTAACTGTCCTGAAAATAAATTACTTCAATAAAAAGATAGATTCAATACCTTTCTAGAACTTTTTGAATGATTCAATTCGGACATTTAATTCAAAAGATATCGCAAAATATTAAAATTTTACCTTCGAATAAAATGTGTATTATGCTTCCAATGACGTCCGAAGTCATTATGAGAGTACGTCACGTCCCTTGCCCGCCATGGCGTTACTTCCGCTATCATATTGCACCATTAGCGCCCCATATCCGGCGCGCCTAGCGCCATCTATCAACTTCGACTGTTACCGATTCTTCTTATGAACACAAGCCGCCATTTTGGTCATTGTTCGGCTCATAATGATATAGCACCAGAAAGACATTACTGGGACTTCGGACGTCATTGGAAGCATAATAGAAATTTTATTCGAAGGTAAAATTTTAATATTATGCGTTTGTTTGACGTCCGAAGTCATTATTTATGAGAGACCTGTTTGTTATCTTCTGGTGGCTTGTAGGTTTAATATCGAATTTTAAACGCAACAATGTGAAGGAGCGTCATATAATGTAAACTTAAAGGCGCGATTAATAAAGTGCCCTGTATAAACAATGTATTATTATTTCATCAAAGTTATAGAAAGTTTTCTCGAATGATCTACAAGTTAAGTTCCTGATTTGTCAAACATAACGAAAAAAATATTTTAAAGGCACCATATTGTCGGTTCGTTTTGGCTTTCATACAATTAATATAGTAATTGTCTGTAGCCAGAAGAAGTGCTATACCACTGATTTAGTAAATCAGTTTTTTTTTTCACCAATCATTGTAACCGTGGCTGAACTTGAAGAGTTTATAATGCTATGAACGAATTTACTATAGTTGCGTGGATCTTCGACGTGTATTTTACCAGAGTTTGTACACTGTAATGTGAAATGACTGCATCAATGTTTTTGGTACACGCAGATAAAAATATACTAATGAATTGAGGAAAATCCGTGTTATCTATAAAATGCAGTCTTAGTAATCTGTCAAAGAGTAGTATCATTTGACACCACGACAGTTTATTATTCTAATCAAAACCTTTGTTAACACTATTATGTTTTTCATCCATTGGCGTTTAAACACGACGAGCCTTGTGGTGCATTGATAAAACAAACCCACTACGGAATTGAGGTTGGCGGGTTGCAACCAGATTCGAGTACAAACAGCTATCATAAGCACAAATGTTTATATCGGCGTTTAGGTAGTTTCTATGCGTATATAATTAATAATGTAATTTTGTTTAATTATTATCATCAGCGTCTAAGTATATCTATGGTCTTCACCGCTTAATAGCCTTCTAAGCTAGTGGTAGTATTGTCGCTATGTTCAACGGTGTGTTCTTTAGTTTGAAATGAACAGACTGTACCAGCTTAAAGCTGCGTTTCGGCGATCACACTGAGTGATGGCTGGCTGGTTATTTCACGACATTTTACTCATCAAAGTAGACATTGAGTCTGACTACCTTATATTGTCATGAGATAGTTAACTGTACTGATTTGACACAAACAAGTTAGGTCTGGTGTGCGTGTCTCTTGTGGTGAAACATTTTTAATGTTACTTAATCCCATGCAACTCGCAGTAGTGCGTTTCGTGACAAATGATCAGCTTCAATATTGAATTAGATCTAGAGTCGACGTGATATGGTCCACTAGTTTCAGACGCGGTCAAGCTGCCGGTTGATGTGATTGTGTTAATCCTCCATTCCTCTTCATTATCCATTTTCTCTCCAATACTCTATTTTTCAATTTCTCTGTTGTAGCTCTGCTGAATCTGTCGAATAACGATGTTCCCTCGCTGTGGCTGATATGCGGATTATAGAATATTATTGCAGATATTTACTTCGTATAGCAATGCGTTTGCGTGGTGTAGCTATGGAAAGCTTTATTATATTGTAATTTCTATAGAATTGACGTGGAATGTCCGACACGTAAGTTGTAGTGTTGCGTGGACATCCTTTTAATGCCAATTACAAAACGCAATCTTCGCGCACGTCCTCTGGATACTAAATCTGCCATCGGAGACACTGCTAATGCTCATAGGAAATGGTAACGCGATCTTCCCCAGCGACCGTAAAACTTTAAGGCCAAAGTGTAGTGCCTGTTTATTCTGGGTTGTAAAATACGGTATCGAACCGAATTTGAAAAATCTGATACGTTTTTTCTATTCTTAGAAATTAAATCTTGTAAATGATGACGTTAAGTTCTGGTGACCTAATAGGTATTGCGCCTATTTTAGGATCAAATGTTCCAGCTCAAGTTGTAGTGATATCAGGTGATGAATTTGTAGTAACTTGGCAATATAACTTTCAAACTGGCGTGTTGCATAGCGTTGTGCTTGTTTTACGATCCCGTTAAGAGTCGTGCTTGGAATAACTGCTTTAGATTCGATTACAGGCCGCAGGCTATTTTCGGAATATGTGACCTATTTATTGTTAGTTGGACTTTTCCAAATTTGGTGGATCCTACTAGGAGCTGTGATTACTTGAGGTTCCAAACTTCAGGCCACGAGTTACACTCGAAAACGTGATGTACGAAATGTACGAAAACGCTTGTAATTTCGCAAAGCAACTTTCTTGTTAAGTACGTAGTGACTGTTGCAAAATTGGAGTGTCCTAATAGGCATTGCACCTGTTATAGGATCCAACTACGGGCTGCGAGTGGCGCTCAAAACATCTGTCGTATTGATCGCAATTTGACAATGCTAACTTCCCGCAGTGTGATGACGGTGGCGAAGTTATTCGAGTCTTACCCATGATGTACGAAATCGCTTGTAATTTCGTAACGCAACTTTCTTGTTAAGTACGTAGTGACTGTTGCAAAATTGGAGTGTCCTAATAGGCATTGCACCTGTTATAGGTTCCAACTACGGGCTGCGAGTGGCGCTCGAAACGTCTGTCGTATTGATCGCAATTTGACAATGCAAACTTCCCGCAGTGTGATGGCGGTGGTGAAGTTATTCGAGTCTTACCCACAAATTTGTTGTACTATGGCAATGTAGCCTTCCCCGGAGGGTGATGAAGGTTACAAAGTTGGTGTCCTAATAGGCGTTGTGCCTGTTTCAGGTACCAACTGCCGACCGAGAGTTGCTCGAAAAATCAATAGACCGTGTAAGTGTCGTTGTCGATTTTTCTGTTACCAACTCAAACCGGTCCTTAGCTGTATGGCGATTTTTGCTTGAACTGTGAACGTGTTTCAATGCTGACGTGTTATTAAATAATTGTTTGTAATTATAGCAGAAACACCCTTCTTGGGATTATTTTTTGCTGGTCAGTTACATACAGCGCGACGAAACTCCTCTGCAGCACTTGTTGGTTGTCGGCTGTAGTATTCAACAATGATATCCGATTTGAAGAAAGACGAGTAAATCCATAACTGGTAGCTCACATTAATGGTCATCCAATTTCCATCCATTTAGGTAATGTGACACTTCGGAATTGGTGACAATTCGGAAAAAATATGCTGTATATCGAGGCATAACTTCCACTGCACACTCTTCTGGACGATTAGCTGTAAAGGTTCTGGCTGCCAGACTTCAC
Organism: Euproctis similis; assembly: GCA_905147225.2. Lineage (NCBI taxonomy): Eukaryota > Metazoa > Arthropoda > Insecta > Lepidoptera > Erebidae > Euproctis > Euproctis similis. The sequence continues at coordinate 25,063,089 of LR990106.1, forward strand.
TTAATTGCTTCATTTAATTGATATTTGCTTGATATGTAATAATGACGTTAAAGCGTGATGCTTTGTTCTAACTTCAAAAATATTAAAAGCCCATGTCGTTGTCTTGTTAAATGGTATTTTAAAACACGTTATTAACATTCGTACAGATGAGGGTAGATTAAAAATCGGCGTTTTATTTTATTTTTTGGTGAATGGAGGGAATGTTCTGTTTTTAAATACATCAATTATGTTGGTTTTGTATGGTTTTGTATTTTCTCTCCCTCCTTTTTTCTGCGACGAATTATTATAATTTGATACTAAAACTCCGTGAAATCTGTTTATGACGTATATGGATTTTATAGTAGGTGTAGGGCCAACTTCAATGCGACTTTGATGAAGTATAAAGTAATTTTTTTGCGGTGCGGGTACAGTCTAAGAATTTTTTCATACACAAATTATGTAACATGTCGTAAGGCAATGTCTATAACTACAATCATTACCAAAGTGGTTTAAAATTTTGTGAATTAAGATCACCATAAACTGAGTCTACAGGGACAGACTCAACACACGACGATATAAAATAGCTTAGTAGAGAAACTATGCAACAGAATCGTTGTATATTAATATATGAGGGTATTTACACAAAGTACAGTGCAACCCTTGCAGAAAAACGCAAACTTTGAAAATAAAACGTTATTCCATTGACTCACCAGGTTGCTGGTATCAAACCTGTATTTTCGATCCCATGAAATGACCATTCGTGGAGATCCATTGTTGGCCTCGATTATTTTAGTGATCCAAAGAAATACTTCAGCTGCTTTTCTTATTAGGTGCGATAACGGTAAACTAAAAAACTAATTTGTTTTAATTAATTTATTTGAAACTCGGGGCAAATAAAATGTTTTTTTTTTTTTTACTCTAATGTTTAAATATTTAGAGTTTTTCGTAACGACCATGCGCTCGGTTCGGAAAACGACGCAACAATGACCAAAATGGCGGCTTGTTTTCATAAGAGGAATCGGTAGCAGTCGAAGTTGATAGATGGCGCTAGGCGCGCCGGATATGGGGCGCTATTGGTGCAATATGATAGCGGAAGTAACGCCATGGCGGGCAAGGGACGTGACGTACTCTCCTAACGACTTCGAACGTCAAACGGAACGCATAATACAAAATGTAAGTATTCGTTTCAGAGGGAAATATTTAGTTACAGTACGGATGATGTATCCAACTCGGACAGCTCGGACCGCGACAGCTAGCAGGTAGATATTTTTACGTTTGTTTCTTGCTAAAAGGTCTCGGTGGTCCAGTTGTCGAGAAGCCCACTTCTGAATCAAGAGGTCGCGGGTTCAAATTCTGGCCCACGCTAATGACTTTTTGAAATTGTTTTCGGAAGTTATGTGTGATAAATATCGATGACTAAAAACTTTGTGCCCGGTATGGCAATAGGTTCGCCACCTATTCCATTTGGGATGTAAACATAGCGGCGAAACGAGGCTTAACAGCCGCTGCCTACACCTTCGAGTAGAAAAGGCTTGAAGTTATGTTGTGTTGTTGTTTCTCTTTTTGTCATCATATCGCTCAATACTTTTATTTAATTAGAATTTGTAGTATTTAATCGTATTTTGGGGTATTTTTATTTTTATTTATAAAAGTTACTAGCTTTTACCCGCGGCTTCGCTCACATTGAAGCCATTAAATACGTATCAAAGATCATTACGATAGGAATGAATCAACATGATCACTCTACTTTATTGCTTAGCTGGAATTATCAATTTTTAATATTACAACATACAATGACGTTTAAAAAACTTACAATATTTTTTTATTTAAATGCAACAACAAACGGTAAAATATATTTCTCTGTAACAAAAATAAATAATTTTGAACTTTTACAATTTTATAAGAGTATTAATGTAGGGTATTTTTGTACACTATATTATAAGTTTTTCCTTCGGGTGCAAATATATGTAAATTAAAGAAAGAAAGAAGAAAAAAGAGTATCCTATGTTACTTCTAATACCTCCAAGAATATGTATACAAAATTTCATGATGATCGGTTGAGTAGTTATCGCGTGAAAGCGTAACAAACAAACTTACATTGGAGGAATTAGGTTACATTTTTATTGTATACTAGCTTTTACCCGTGGCTTCGCTCGCATTGAAGCCAATAAATAAGTATCAAAATCATTACCATAGAATTGAATCAATATAATAACTCTATTTTCTTACTTAGCTGGGATTATCAATTTTCAAAATTACAACATTAGGTATGACGTTTAAAAATCTCACAATATGCTTTATTAAAATGCAACAACAAACGGTAAAATATATTTCTCTGTAACAAAAATAAATAATTTTGGACTTTAACAATTTTATATGATATAAATGCAGAGTATTAATGTAGGATATTTTTGTAGACTATATTATAAGTTTCTCCTTAGGGTGCAAATATATGTTAATTAAAGAGAGAAATAAGAAAAAAGAAAGTATCCTTTAATACTTCTAATACCCCCAAGAATATGTGTACAAAGATTCATGATGATCTGTTGAGTAGTTATCCCGTGAAAGCGTAACAAACAAACTTACATGCACATTTATATATTAGTAGGGTAGGGCCTACCCTACCCTACCCTATCCCTATCCCTACCCTCCCTATCCCTACCCTAGTAGGGATAGGGAGGGTAGGGATAGGGATAGGGATAAGTAAAGTTAAGTATAAATATAAGTATCAACCCTGAATACTGTAATACCGTCCCTCGCGAGGCATAACAGCCGCTGCCTACACCTTCAGATAGAAAAAGGTGTGAAGTTACGTTATGTTATCTAATTTACGAATACTGTAAAACTTCATTACTGAAGTAGCTAAATTTGACGATTTTTTGACAAACAATTGTTTTCTTTCGTAAAAAAAAAATTTTTTTTAATATAAAGTACCCTATGTTACTTCTAATACCTTCAAGAGTATATGTACAAAGTTTCATGATGATCGGTTCAGTAGTTTTTGCGTGAAAGCGTAACAAACAAACTTACATTCGCATTTATAATATTAATATAATATATAAGTAAATAAGTAAGTATAGATATAGATATACTCGTAGAAGGGGCAAACGAGCAGGCGTGTCACCTGATAGTTACAAACGCCGCCCATGGCCACCTGAATACATGTAGTGTTACAGTTGCATTGCCGGCCCTTGCAATGGGATATGGGTGGGGTCGGGAGTGGTTTTAGGAAGGGCAGGGGGAGAGGATTAGGCCTCCGAATACCTCTCTCATCGAGCGAAACGCGGCAAAAGCCACTTTACGACGATATTCTGAGAGGTTTTTTTTATGGGATAGGAGGGCAAACGAGCAAGCGTGTCACCTGATAGTAAGCAACCTGCGCCGCCCATGGCCACCAGCAACACATATAGTGTTACTGTTGCATTGCCGACCTTTAAGGGAGTAGGATAGGAAAGGATAGGGAAGGGAAGTGGGCCTCTGGGTACCTCCCTCACCAAACGAAACGCGGCATGAGCCACTTTACGCCGATCTTCCTAGAGGTCGTGGTATTTCACCGGTCGAGCCAGCCCATTCGTGCAGCGAACTGCGTGACTCTACCACTGACAAGGTGTGACTGATGTGACTGATTTATAATACTTTCTAGATATAATAAACTTTACATTTTTAATATCGTGATATCTTTTAAAATGTAGTGAATTTATTTCGATAAGATTAATCGCAAGACCTACATCATTTTACTTATAAAAAAAAACACTTACTGTGAGCTAGCTACCCCGGTTTGAACATATGGTGTCCCGTTTTTTTCGTTGAAGTCAACAATAGTGACCAAATAAAAAAGTCGTTTAAATAGTATTAAAAAAAACTAAAGGTTGACAAAAAACTTGGGACACGTTCTTGGCATTGCTATTAATTTAAAGCGTTGATTGAAGTTGTAAAATATTATCAATGTCTTGGTTGTCAGGACCCGGCGGGTACTCCCCGCTAATACATACTAGCTAAGCGAGTGAGGCGTGTAATAATCGTGCCTTATGGAACTTCTCTGCCTACCCCGTAAGGAATTTGGCGTGAATTTATGTATACATGTATCAGGAACTACTGGTTTTAATTGAAAAAATATTAGTTTTAGATAGTCCATTTATTGAGGAAAGCTTAAGTTATTAATAAGAGTGGGAATCTTTTTAGTGATAAATGTATATAATATGGCGGTACAAAGTTCGCGCGGTCTGCTAGTGTGTGATAAATTTCGATGACTAAAATACCACGACCTCTCGGAATATCGGCGTGAAGTGGCTCTAGCCGCGTTTCGTTCGGTGAGAGACGTATCCGGAGGCCTGATTCACTTTCCCCTTCCTTTCCCCTTAAAGGACGGCAACGCAACACGCTGTTCATGAGCGGTGAGAGCTTATCATAAGGTGACCCACTTTTTCGATTGTTCTTCTACACCATAAATAAAATTGGTATAATGGTAATTTATTATATATTTTTTACTATATTTATTTTTATCATTTTTTATATTACCGATAACAATACTAATATACTACTCTGTGTAAAAAGTATCGGGAATATGTCAATAAAGAGACCCGCGTAAAAGAGGTCGTTCTAATTTTTTTACTGCATGTTGGTAGCACTGTACTGATTTAGCGCGCAAAATTTAAACAGGATCTGTCATATAATTTGTTTTAAACTAAACTTTTTGTTGGTCATACTTTTGAGTCCTCGGCGATTTTTACAATGGAAAATATTGTTGAACAAAGAGTGTGCCTTAAATTTTGTGTTTCGAATGATATTTCATGTGGTGAATCACCGCCGAAAACGTCCAGATTTGTGGCGACACAACTCATGGATGCTGCACCATGATAATGCACCATCACACACAGCCATTATAGTGAAAGAGTTTTTAGCGAAAAATTCAACAAACGTTCTCGACCAAGCACCCTATTCACCTGATATGGCTCCGTCTGACTTTTTTTTATTTCCCAAGTTAAAATTACCACTTCGAGGAAAACGTTTTGAGTCAATAGAAGCCATAAAAGAAAATTCGCTGAATGAGCTAAAGGCCATACCGCAAATAGCCTATGAAAAATGTATGGAAGACTGGGTGAAGCGGTGGAGATGTTGTATTGCAAGCGATGGGGCCTACTTTGAAGGCGATAAAATAAATTTAGATGAATAATTTGTATTTTTTGTTTTATTGACAAATTCCCGATACTTAGTACACAGAAGGTATACTGTACTAGCCACATATGCCGATATTCTGAGAAATCGTGGTGACTTACAACCAGTTCCAAGGGAGCCGAGATATTGAATCGAGGTGATGCGGCCCACTGTTATGGCTTTTAATGGAGTTAAAATTTTCTTTTTACCCGAAATACATAAAAAGTGCCAAATTAATTTGTTTATTATCGTCGTTTCATTGTTTGTATCGTTTTCATAAATGAGATCGTATTTTTCGGTAATGCTTCTCAGCAATCAGAGGTAAAAACCGATGTTAGTGTTAAACGGTCACTAAAATAATGCTAGGTAGGTACAGTGCAATAGTTCCATTACTAATTAGTAAGACTAATGAAAAACATTTATCTCCTAGTCATCTATCAACTGTGGACTGTTCCATTTTTATACGTTACGGATTCGATACGATATTGAGGATAAAATGATACAGAAAAAAAAAGGTTTTATTTGAGACTAGCTGACCCGGCGAACTCTGTTTCGCATCAAAAGTAATAACTGCTGCCCCGCTATGTTAATACTGCAATATCTTCGACAAATTTGAAGTCGATAGCAGCTATAGGTTAAAAATGGGAATTTTCCATTGTTAACACCCCCGCAACCCCCCTTGAATTTGAAATTTGAAAAAAAAAAAAATTGAATTTCGTAAAATCCGTTCTTAGCTGACCTCTACTCGGCGAAAGGAATAATCCTACCAAATTTCAAGTCGCTACGCCTTATGGTTACGATATATTATTTTCCATTGTTAACACCCCCGCAACCCCCCTTGTGGGTGGAATTTCGTAAAATCCGTTCTTAGCTGACCTCTACTCGGCGAAAGGAATAATCCTACCAAATTTCAAGTCGCTACGCCTTATGGTTCCAGAGATATCGTGATGAGTCAATATATAGGTGGAAATCTCTTATATACCTATATATAGATTATATAAGTAAATACATAAACAGAACATAATTTTACCCCATTTTCTACCCGAAGGTATAGGCAGCGGCTGTGAAGCCCTTCCGAAATCTCCCTCCCTCCCTCCCGGAATATCTCCCCGAATCCTCACGTCCCAAATGGAATAGGTGCCGAAACCCGTTGCAATACACCGGACAGCAATTTGTCAGTAATCGATATTTATCACACATAATTACTGTAAAGAAGAGAAGGGTGTGGGCCTTCGGATACACCTCTCACCAAACGAAACGCGAAATGTGCCACTTTACGCCGATATTCTAAAAGGTCCTGGTATTTCACCGGTCGGGCCAGCCCATTTATGCAGCGAACTGCATTGCTCTACCACTGTTATTTTTAATCCTATATACAGTCGTACTATATAAATAACTTCACTAATCTTTCAAAGATTGCCTATTAGTCGTGGAGTCATTACGCTCCGTCCGAGACACGTGTTATTTCTGCTTAGCTGTCGCTAATCTATCACTAATCAGAGCCGACTCATTACTGACACATACGAAATGAACGGGAAAATACACAAGTAATACCTTCCTTCCACTATTCTCGTCTATTTCTATGTACCTACGTTCAAACATAGCGAAATATCAATTAGTTTTAACACAAGTTAGTACGCAAAACGGGACCTCATTACTGAGGCTTCGCTGCCGTCTGTCACCAAGCTGTATCTCAAGAATGGCGATAACTAGACTGTTGAAATTTCCACAGCTAATCTATTCAATTACCGCTAAAACAACAAATCCCTACTAATATTATAAATGCGAAAGTAACTCTGTCTGTCTGTCTGTCACTATCAAATTCACTCTTAATTCAATTTATCAACGACTAATTCCATTTAGTCAATCATGAGTAATATAGACTAGCTGAAATTAGTCGTTGAAAATACGAATTCACTAGGCAGCGCGTTGGCTGGCTGGAATTAAATGCTCATAATACACTCGAGAGCAATGAATCCGGGTCACTTAAAGAATCCTAAAAATCTCGGAAACTAAAAATGCTAGGTTAATGCAATAAATTGTATTTAATAGACAATGTAATACTCCTTAAATGAAGGTATTAAAACTTCTTAGTTATTGTAAAGTTATATCATAAAAAAATCAAATTTGAAAAAGGGCCACTTTCGAAGATGGAACTACGAAATTACAGCATTTGGTTTTGCTTTTGTTTGTAATCTGTCATTTATGTGGGTACATAAACCATGTTGATAGTGCTCTATATTCATTATTCAAGCTGAAATTATGTCGCTTACGCCTGAAGAATGCACCAGAATACTTACAATGCTGGAAACCGGCCGGAGTCAGCGCGATACAGCCAGGACTGTTGGTGTGTCGCTGTCAACAGTACAAAGAGTTCTCCGACGTTACGAAGAAACTGGTTCTAACCTACGCAGACCAGGAACGGGCAGAACCAGGTATACCACAGCACGAGAAGACCGATACTTGGTGAACACCATGCTTCGAAATCGCTTTCTCACAGGAACTGAACTCACCAATCAGTTTCGACGCCTCGGAGGAAGTAACCCAAGTGCATGGACAGTAAGACGTCGGCTTGCTGAATCTAACTTAAAACCCCTTAGACCTGCAAACGGCCCTAAACTGGAGCGTGGGCATCGTATTTCAAGACTAAGATATGCCCAGAGCCACGTAAATTGGAGTATTGAAGATTGGTCAAAAGTTATGTTCTCCGACGAATCAAAATTTATGCTCTACAAGCACGATGGAAGACACAGAGTGTATCGAAGACCAGGGGAAAGATTCAAGCAAGCATGCATCGAGGAAAAAGTAGCCTACGGTGGTGGGTCTGTACTTGTGTGGGCCGGAATTTCTTCTGAAAGTCGCACAGAGCTGGTGATCATAGAAAACGGCTCTTTAACTAGCGTAAGATATGTGGAAGAAATCCTCAATGATCACGTTGGTCCATTTATGGTCAATTTAGGTGAGGATGCTATATTTATGCATGACAATGCCCGACCTCATACAGGTAGGATTGTGAATGACTACCTTCAAGAGATGAACATTACTCGTATGGAGTGGCCAGCGCGCAGCCCGTATATCAACCCGATCGAGCATGCTTGGGACGAGCTAGGCAGATGCGTAAAACAACGAAACCCTCCCCCAATCACGCTTCGTGAGCTCAAAATTGCTCTCACAGAGGAATGGGAGAATATTCCCCAAAATCGTATAAGGAACTTGGTGTACAGCATGCCAAACCGCATAAACGCAGTAATGGAAGCACGAGGAGGCAATACGAAGTATTAAAATTCAAGAAAATCGTAATAAAGTTCAAAAATTTCATGTTTCCTATTTTTGTTTTAAGGAGAGATCAGCAGATTTTTTCTTTATGTAATTTTGTGTTAATAAAATGTATGGTGACTCATATTTTTTTTACTTTCATTTAAGGAGTATTACATTGTCTATTAAATACAATTTATTGCATTAACCTATCATTTTTAGTTTCCGAGATTTTTAACATTCTTTAAGTGACCCGGATTCATTGCTCTCGAGAGTAGGTCCCCACCTCTGAAAAATATGAATAATTTGTACATGAAATTAAAATGTCGCTAACTTGTTTGATGTTAATTTTCAGATATCGATTTTTTTTGTGGCAACATTGAAGCAAGTACTTGAGGATATTGGTATACAATTTCACTATTCACTACTGTTATATTATATCACTAGTATTCAGTTCCTAATAAAAAGCAAAGTTCTAGAATGTAGTGTTTTTTTTATGGGATATGAGGGCAAACGAGCAAGCGTGTCACCTGATGGTAAGCAACCTGCGCCGCCCATGGACACCAACAACACATATAGTGTTACTGTTGCGTTGCCAACCTTTAAGGGAGTAGGATTGGAAATGAAACGCGGCATGAGCCACTTTATGTCGATCTTCTGAGAGGTCGTGGTATTTCACCGGTCAAGCCGGCCTATTCATGCAGCGAACTGCTTGGCTCTACCACTGTTTGTGCTAGTATTAAATTAAGGAAAAACCCATACACGTCTTTGTATAGGTTACCAAGTAGGTATGCGCATCTTCCTAAACTTCGTATAGGTCATACTTGAGCCAACCGCTCTCAATTAGAAATAAAACCCTACACAATACAATGTTAGAAGCATCACAACTACACAGACGATTATAGACCTGTCTGATTTGCTTAGTCAATAAATAATGGATTGCCAGTTGAAAATTAATATAAAAATTTTAAAAGAATAACATGTTCTTATCGTAAACAAGTTCATTAGTGGTCCATAACATGTTTGGGAGGAATCCAAAATTCATTATTAAAAGTAAATAGTTTGTATTATTGTATATTTGATTCCAGATCATATTGGTTTCTGTATGTGCAATATTCTTTAAAAAGGACGGGTACAAAGTTTTTAATTAATCTGTAATCAAAACCTATCACCGAGTGAACTATGAAAACTGTCAATAACAGGCAACCCGCCCCCCCCCCCCCTATATCTATCAGATGCCACCCCGCGCTATAAACAATACTGATATTTTGTTGATAGAGCCCCCACACCCCCTACAATTTAACATAACATAACTTGACGCCTTTTGTTACTCGAAGGTGTAGGCAGGGGCTGTTAAGCCTCGTCTCTCCGTTATGTTTAGGTCCCAAATGGAATAGGTGGCGAACTTATTGCCATACCGGGCACAAAGTTTTCAGTCATCGATATTTATCACACATAACTTCCGAAAACATTTTCGAAAAGTCATTGGTGTAAGCCAGTGCCTGGACCTCTGGATCAGAAGCCGTGTACTCGACCACTGCGCCACCGATTCCTTTTAAATTATATTATTATTTATTTTATATTATTTCCTACAATTTGCTGGGTATAATGATAAATAGCTTTCTGCTAGACAAGTTATTTAAGTTGATTCGAAGCAAGTCCGGGTGAGGGGTTGTTATAATATTATGGGTGGTGGTTGTTGTTATAATAATATGATGATATTAATGATTATGATATTAATGATTATGAAAGTGGCTCATGACGTCTTTAGCGGTGAGAGAGGTATCCGGTATATTTCTAGCGGCTCGGAGTATTAAAGTCGATGGTCCTACTCCGACTGCATGCAAGCCTGTTTAGTCGCAGAACGCTGTTCCTCCTGTATATCACTCTGATGCTGTAACACAGCGACATGTTAATCTGATGATAGCACAGAAAGAAGACCAAACGACAGTTTTCAGAATTCTTTGGCGTCTGTAAACTTGTAAAGTAGTGTCACGTGAATCGGATTCTCTGTTAAGGTGATTATCACTAATATAAATATCTATCCAAAAATATAGGGATCAACTTAATTTTATTAATTAGGAGAATAGGTACCAGTTGGGATCAAATTTTATGTTATGTTATATAAGAATGAATAAAATATTGTGCGTCTCCGATACTAATCAACAGATTTTCACTTGAGTTTGTCAATTTCAGTAAGCATTTCCTTGATCTGTGTTTTGTTAAAATGTAACACCTGTGAAAGAATTACCATCATTATAAAAAGTCGGGGCGTGTAGACCTGCGGGCTGTAGCTAGTATATAAAATAAATATCTGCCTGAAGTCTGGCTCCATCTGAGCACCGATACAACAGCAGGTATTTTGTGTTCCATGTTGAACAAGTTAGAAATGTGAGGGTAGACAACTGAAATGTGAACTTGGGCAAATTACTATTAACATTATTTTTAAAGATAAATCATTACACAGTATAAAATAAAGTCGCTTTCTGCTGTCTGTCCCTTTATATGCTTATTTATATCTTTGCAACTACGCAACGGATTTTGATGCAGTTTTTTTAATATATAGACGGTATCAACGGGGTTGTTTTTATGTATAATTCATGTATGTCTAAGGGAAAAGCTAGAAGAATGGGCAGCAGCATACTCTCTTAACAAAATACAGTCTACTGCGATCGCCCACCCGCCTGCCAAGCGTGGCAATTATGGCAAAAAACCCCCCATGATTGAAAGGACCAGCAGCTGTGGCACTCTATGGGGGAGGCCTATGTCCAGCAGTGGGCCTTAAAAGGCAAATGATGAATGATGATGTATGATGTAGTAAAGAAAAAGTGAAAATCCAAAATGTACTTATCACCTAGGTCACCTGGTAAACTATAACTCTCAAAAGTCGTCGAAGCAATTCCGGACTCCCTACTAATGATTTTTCGGAATTCTTTTCGGAAGGTATGTTGCTATAGGCTAGTGATCAATATCAATGACCGACCACTGTCATCCACATCCTTTATTTTCTTATTGTCTAGGATAGAAAATAATTGAAATGATTAAAATTCTAATGATATTATAATAATTTTACGAAACGTTAGTAAGTTGAAACTGTCAGTTGGTGTGCGCCTGTCGATACCTGGTGTAAACTTTCGTGAGTGCGCCTAGACGACGCCACCGGCGCCGCTCCTCATTGCTCACCCCGCCGGGTGCTCACGTCTCCAAATCCCTCGCCTACTTAATTTGATATATCCAGCTAAAATATAACAGTCAAACAATGTATTTATTTATAAACAAAGTATTTAACTAATGGCCTATGTACCTATTAAAGGATGAGTTGAAGTTGTAGGTATACCAATGTTAAACCTTTATATAGGAATTTGAGGCCATTTTGTGTTTGGAGCATATCAACACTTCTTGGAAATGTTTCTTTTAAAATGATTAAGGCAAGACCTGTCGCTGCCCAGCATGCTCCTCTCGCGGTGCACTCCGCAGGAGAAGAAGGGAGCAAGTAAGCGACAATTCGATAGCCAACCACAACTCCTTCTCGGTGTCGGGAGGGTGACTGGAGCGGGTGCCCTCTCACCTGCATTGCACTTACCGACATCATCGCTGTAAGGCAATGGCCGGCAATCCCCGGCCGTTACAGTACTCCTGAACACCGCGAGAGGCGCGTGGAGCCTGCCGCAAGGACGGGCAATTCGTAGGGCAAGATATGTTAAAAAAAGATAATAATAAATTATAAAAACGTTTATTTGTTATAGATTAGTATTTTACTAGTTTTTCTTTTAGAAATACATCACATTTCCTAACCAAATTGAAAGGTAAGATGGATATCAAGTGTTTCAATGTTTTTTATTTTATCGCAAATAAAACTAACTACACGTAGCAAATAATATTTGTTTTCATAACCCGTTACCGCAAAGTTCTCAAAGAATTTTAAACGTCGATATAAACATTTTAAAAAAACTCGATACAATACGGAAATTTCTACTAGATTATTCTTACACATAAAATAGATCATGATCATACATAGAATATATTAAATTGTTGTAATTGTTCGAAACTTAAATATATTCGACATATACTACGGTATTATAGCATACGCGAGTCCACAATAAGTTATTACTCGTAGTTCCGCGGCACCACGACACCCACACTCCGCCAGTCCACACAGACTGGCAGTGACGGAGTGTCCAATCAGCGTTAGGTACAAATTGAACTATTAATTCGTTCAAATTGCATTAGCAATTGTAATTGTTGTATCTGGAAGAGCTACAGGAGGTAGCCGGCTAGCGTTTCATAAATAATAGTACCTATTAAGAGCAAAGAGTTTTAAATTATATGATAATAAAAGAAAATAAAAAGTAGGACTCGGTTGTCCAGTGGTCAAGAACCCGCTTCTGATTAAGAAAGTCGTGGGTTCCAATCCGGGCTCACAATGAGTTTTCGAAATTATTTTCGAGAGTTAAGTGTGATAAATATCGACGGCTGACAACTTTGTGCCTGGTGTATGACTATAGGTTCACCCACCTTTCCTTTTGGGACTTACACATAACGACGAGTCGAGGCCGCTACCTACACCTTGGGGTAGAAAAAGGCGTGAAGATGTTGTTAATAAAAGTAAAAAAAAGAAAACAGACTGATAGAATCACCTTTATAACGTACAGACATTGGAATTTTCTTATTCTATCATTGTAACATATTCTTTAAAAAATAACCAAAGTTTTCTTCCATCCCCGAGCTTCTCTTTTATGATCATCATCAAAAACAAAAACAAAATCATATAACTAACGAAGTATATTTAGTTGGAAACATGTAGATATGGATAAATTAATAGCCTCTATAAAACTCTCGAGAAGTCAAGCTCTTTCTTTATAAGAGTTAAAAAATATATGTGTACATACAAAGAGAATAACCTCACGAGTAGAGCACTTCCTTTGCCACAATCAAGCTTTTGTATAAAACTACAAATTTGTATGTGCCGCCTAAATTTGCGAAGAAAACCATATGCTCTATATTTTAAAGTCCAAATTTGTACAAAAGGATATCAACAAGTGAGAATTAATGCTTGCTGACTACCTCCGCGTCATATCGCCCGAAGGCGCGAATCAAGAATTTTGCGCGTCGTTTAGCGTCAAAACAAAAGAACCGCCATCTTGAGTCGTTGGCTAAAAGCAAAGGACGTTTTTTTTAAGATATTAGGTACATAAAAGATTGTACTACGTATCAATTTTCGTGAATCGAATCGTATACCTAAACCTATCACAGACATCTACAGATTTAAAAAAAATTATATAATTATTCCTGTTAAGATAGAAATATTATATTTTTATTAATAACAGGCCTCAGATACTTATTACACAACATTTACGAAAAGATTACGAACCTCGGATTAAACCAATTCTTCCGTTGCGACTGTTAGGATATAGTACATCTGTATATTTACATTTGTAACTCACCCATCACGAAAATATCAGGCTGATAGACTTAAAATATGTTAGAGTATTCCTTACGCGGTAAAGAGGAGATCAGAGCTAAGCAAGGGGAATCGCGGAGACTTAAAATATAAAAAAACACGTCAATCAAGTATTGCTGACATATGTATGAAATGTGATCAAAATATACTTTGTGGCATTATCAGATTATAATAATCACTAACTACCTCTACTAACTCCTCGGATGCGGATCACACCCCTAACGTAAAGGGTGGTTCACTGCTTATTTTTTTTTTTTGCTAAACTTTTTAGTCGGCTAGTTTATCATCGTCATCGGCCCATATCTGTTCACTCCTAAACGTAGGCTTCTCCCTTACCTAGTATGCAATAACTCCCGATCCGCCAAATACCATTTAAAATAACACTGGCGTTTTCCACATATCTTATCATCATGAAGACTTGAAACTTGCTCCCACAGTGACAACTTTATACTAAAATGAACAAAATATAATAAAAAACTATTTTCTTTATCTTTTAGGACAAACTACTTCATTTTCCTTGTTCTGAACGTCTCGACGCCTACACTTGCGCGAATTAAGCCCGTGGAGGTACAGTAATTATCTCTCTATAATAAATCGGATACCTATATCACTTTCCATGGCTAAATTTAACGAGTCCTTGAGGAAGGTGATAGCTATAGACAAAGAAGCGAGCAAAGTGTGTAAAAGGTTTTGCCTAATGGCGCTCTGTTCTCTATGCCTACCTCACAATACAATTGACTTGGTGTGAAGTTATGTATGTACCTTTAAGAAGTGATTGCTCGTACATTACTTTTAGAATATAGTCTTGGTGGTGCAGTGGTAGAGCACCCTGCTTCTGGATCCAAAGGTCGCAGGATCGAATACTCACATTGGCTGACACCAATGACTTTGTTTTGAGTTATGTGTGATAAATATCGATAACTAAAAACTTTGTGCCCAGTATGGCAATAGGTTCGCCACCTATTCCATTTGGGGGGGTAAACATAACGGCGAGACGAGGCTTAACAGCCGCTGCCTACACCTTCGGGTGGAAAAGACGTGAAGTTATGTTATGTTGTTACTTTTCGAAACGATTCATAAACATAATATAAGAAATGTCAGCACGCTTTGTTAGGCGTAATCAGTAATATTACGACATCTTTATTAGACAATATCTTTGAATCTGATAAATTTGCGAGCACTTCCTTCAATCAATGTTGCGTAACTTATACAAACCTTTATATATCCTTACAAACCTTACATTGTAGGGAGGGCTCAAAACACTACATCAGGTTTGACAAACCACAAATCTTCGCCAAAGAACAACATTATCGTCCCAGGATGATACGCGAGGCTTTGAAATCATAAGCATCCAAAAAATTTCAATGCAGAAGATGGCTGGAAACTATCACCTAGCTGGAACCCAGTCATAAGTCTCATCAAACCTAGCCCACAATCAAACAGCTCAAGACAGCGAGATACCATTAGTATAGTTTGCAGGTCAGACCCACATCAGAAACCAAAATAATGTAGAATTTTGAATAGTACAGTATACAATCAAAATAATTTTATTAACCTGGAAACTAAGTTTCTTTTCTCAAAATATCACAAATACTAGTACTATCAATAGCCCGTCCAAAATGAAATAATAATCAGTTTTGAAGAACAGCCGCTGGGTCTCTCAGGTTCTCAGGACTGGCCGCGTTTTGGACCCAGTGGTAGATTTTTAACAAATACTTACCTTTAAATTTAAAATCAATCAATATTTAATAATAGTTAAACTCTGATTTGAACCTAATATCCTTAATCTAATAATTAAAAATAACAACTGTTAGATACCTATTAAATCATACAACAAAGGATCTTTACATAAATATTTATGTACTTATAAATAAATATTTTATTTTTTGTTTCCTGATGTGGGTTACTAATAGTAAAAATCATATTTTTAACATCAATTTTTTGATTTTTATTTCCAAAAAGTGGGTGCTCTCTATATCAATGAAAATAGCTTTTGAACAACTACCATCTTTTTGTTCATCACTCGTGAAAATGATCCCTGTAAAGAGTTCGAAACGTCGGGAAATAAATAAAAATAAGTAATAAATAAACGCGATATAATCCTAAAAGTTGTTTTAATGTTATTTAATGTTATCCTTACGATCTAAATTTGCCTTGTTATTTGTTTCCTGAATGTACTTTTGGGTGTGAAACTGCTCTCTACAGAAAAGTGCCAATACATATATTCCCGGTGTAATAAGTCACTAAAGTATTTGACCTGACCCGGACCATGCCTCATAAGTCTCCATAGCCTAATAGTTCAGCGCTCATACTTCGATTTCAAAGTTTCCAATTCAAATAGGAGCTCACACCAATACAATAGAATTCAAAATTGTTTTGGATTATGTGGAATACTATTAGCGGTAAAGCGACGCAGCTCGCTGCATGAATGGGCTGACTTGACCGGTGAAACACCACGACCTCTCAGAATATCCATGTCAAGTGGGTTACGTCACTTATTGTTTGGTGGAAAAAAAGTATTCGGTGACCTAAACCATATCCCTACCTACTTCCCACTTCCGATTCCTTAACTATTCAATATTAAAGGTTGACACTAGTTGCAGGTGTCCATGCGCAGTGATAGTCGCTTATCATCAGGGGACCTGCTTACTCTGTACCATTACGTGTAGGATAGTGACATAAATTATATGTATTCCTTATAATGGTTAAGTTTATACTTTTACCACTAAAAAGGTGAATTCTCACTCAGTGTTGGTTCAGTGTTGGTAAATACGACCTTTGCTGATAAATGGCTATTTTCTTTTTAAATCGGTTAGAAATCCTTTGGGATTGAATACGCTTCATAATGTTATTTTAGATTTTCCAACGCCCATCAGTCGTTTGATTTAGTAATAACCTAAGCAATGTACAATTTTAAACATGATAGCTCTAATTTTCAGTAAAACTCGTCACAGAACATCATAAAGTAAATATTGTGCAGGTCGGCAGTGAGTGTACATCCACGGCACACATAAAGATCTCATTCGTGATGGCTGCACAAGCACAGCCAAGTATCCGGTACAGGTTGCAAATCAATCAGTTGTTTAATTTACATTTCAATCTTTTACTTTTTTTTATGGGATAGGAGGGCAAACGAGCAGGCGTGTCACCTGATGGTAAGCAACCAACGCCGCCCATAGACACCAGCAACACATATAGTGTGACTGTTGCGTTGCCGACCTTTAAGGGATAGGAGATAGGAAAGGACGGGGAAGGGGGGTGGGCCTCCGGGTACCTCTCTCACCGAACGAAACGCGGCATGAGCCACTTTACGTCGGTCTTCTGAGAGGTCGTGGTATTTCACCGGTCGAGCCGGCCCATTCATGCAGCGAACTGCTTGGCTCTACCACTGTTGAACAAAAAAAACTTGGTTTTACTTTTCTTACTTTTATTAAAGTTAGGTTTTATGGTCAACATGCGTGTCGTTCACTGATGGTAATTGTTGGTGGTTATTATTGCAGTTGCGTTGCCTGTATTTAAGGAAGTGGAATGGTAAAGGAGGAGAAAGAGGTATAGGCCACCAACCTCCCTCACCAAACAGCATAGTACATGATACACTTGCGTCGAAATTCTGAGAGGTCGGCGGATTAATGCAACGAACGAAGCAGAAAACAGTTGGTTAAGGTCTACACGGACTGAGGTTAGCTTTTTTAGTTGTACAGTTGACCTCTTGAGGCTAATTATGTTTTTTGGTCTTCGATAATTTTTACACTTAATTATGTAATTAAGTGTAAAAATTATAGCCAAATGAGTAAGTTAGGTAACTTACTCATTTGGGTAAACCTAACTGCTATCTAACAAATGTTAACACATTATTCTGTACTTATTCTTAACTAAAAATATCGATGCTTTGATCCTGTCGTGACATTTAGAGATTTTTTGTATTAATAATTTGAATACAGTTTTTGTATTTTGTTGTCTGTACCAACCACTGAGTCCGTAGCGTAGAGATAGTGCCCCTCTCAATAAGCGCAGTCGAGTAAAATCATAATACGGGCCAAACGGAGCCAGAGTATGATACAAGTGCTGAGCGATTGCGAATTGATGTCGAATTATTTTTTTAATAAATCTTTCCACCTTCTTGCAAAATATCTTGATGCAAATTCGTGATAAGAGCAGGAATAAATATTGGACTCCACATCTTAATTTCCATACTGCATAGCAATTAATACAGTTTTCACAAACTCAAGCTACAAGCCTAAAATAAAATATGACAGACAACGGTATCGCAGGACTAATGTTTCCTCCCGTATAACATCGGATATCTCTGAAAGTGCTTAAGAGATTTTCATACAGTTTTAGGAGATCTATTGAACTTCTCAAAAATAATAACAATGACCTCATAGAATAGGTCAGACGTAGATACGGACACTAACTAGTAACTTCATAACTTGTCATCCGACTGTTGGATACAAAAAAAACTATAGAAATAAAACGCTTCCGGTTGTGAATTGAGTGATTTCTGGAATATGACCGCTTGGAAAATGGAAGGTTCAATGTACCGGTTGATTTATTTATTCCCTCACATTCGGGCAGTTGTGGAATTGTACATTGAAAAGCAAACATTCATATTTATATGCTTAATTTGGTAAAGGATGGTGTAATATATATGAACTATTTATAGGGTGGGGCAAACTGGAGCACCTGATATGCCTATCAGCTGCTCCACTATGTAATGATGATACACGGAGATATCGGGGACTTCTTCATCATACAATATTCTGTCCTGGAGAGTATCTTAATTTTTTTTCTTGTTTCTAGATAGCCTTAAAAACACCACACTTCACAGGACATCATTTAAACTCACAAGCCTCAGTTGGGAACTTGTGAGCAAAGTACACCACTCACTGACTTACTTCAGATATCTTTTTATGTGACAAAATATGAAAATAAAATTGATGAAGATAACGTTCCCTCGGTAAATTTCCAAACTACCCGAACGTGTAGACAGTGGCTGTTAAGCCTCGACTCGTCGTTATGTTTGCATCCTAAATGAAACAATCCCAAGTGGCAAACTTATTGCCATACACCGGGTACAAAGGTTTCATCGTTATTTATCCACACTTAACTTACGAAAAGAATCTGAACCCGCATCCTCTTGATTCAGAAGCGGGGCGCTCGACCGCTGCACCACCGAGTCCATAAATAGCAAATAAAAGAAATAAAAATAAAATACTTAAATACTGCACTAATCACTAATATATTTTTATTTATTTTTTCCTTTACTGACTTTTCCAGCTCTCTCACTTTTTGCAGGTTTACTTAGCTGTAGCATGAAATACATGTAAAATAATACGCATGAAAGGGGTAGCTCAACTGGTAAAATAAAACGACCTCTGAGAATATCCACGGAGAGCGTCGTATGTAATTAAAATTAATAAAAAGTATGATTCTAGAAGATTTTGTATTAGTTTTTTTTTTCTTATATCATTACCGAAAAATGTAGAAGCCATAGCACATCTAAGATAGTTGGATGTACTCGTAACGCCTGTGTATGTAACGACGTGAACGAACTGAGTTGTTGAAGTGCGCACTTCACTCAACTCCAGTGTGAAGCCCTCGCTTCATCCATCAGATACAAGAACAGTAAATCGGCACGTTCTGATCACAGATAATGGTTCCGCCACCTCGCCCGTGACGCCCGTTACGTGTTTAACACATCGTTTACACATTTTTTTTCATAATTCACGTCGTCGATACCCGAAGTCTATCGCTGTACATCAAGCACAATTTTTCCAGTCATATAGATTTAACACACAAAAATTTACAAAAAAAAATGTTCAATGTTTAATTTGTTATTTTTATTTTAATACATAAAACCTTAATCTACATTAGTCCCACCGAGGAACCAATGAGCATGTATAAAAAGAGCTATGATAATGAGAGTCACCTGTGGGTCCATAAGAACCGTCCCTTATGGTGCTCGGTTGTTTTTGCTTACTCCGTACCAAACTTAGCGTCATGTTCTTTGGTTGTATTTGTAATACATATCTACCAATTTACAATATTAAATGTTGATAAGACGAAGAAAAGTAAAGGGTTGTGGTGACGCAATTTTGTCAAAGTTTTTGTTGCAGCCAGACAAATAAAAAAAAAAAAATGTCCACAAGTAGGATTTCGAGGAACCTCATTTTATAGCTCAAGTCTCGTTACAAAAGTATCATACTATCATCTATCCCGGTTCTATTTTGGTTAAGATCTAATTAACGCGATCTCTGTATAGTCTGTCTGTCGTTGCTGGAAACAAAAGGCAAAAACGCTTTCATCCTGTACTTTTTTATTTGTTTTATTTGCGTATGTTTATGGTTTTCTAGCCACTAAAAAGTTTCCTTCAGTGCGCCTTTTAATGATATAAGTATTGCAGACCACATCTATTTAATAACACACACATAGGAATAAATGTTAAAAAATCTTTAGCCGGCGATTAGCAGTTCATAACCATTTGTAGTTATTAAACTGGCCAAATGCTCTTGCTATATAAATATATATAACGCAGTCAATAGTGGTTCACGCGGTGGACACGCAGTTCGCTGCAGGAATAGGCTGGCTCGACCGGCCACGACCACGACTATCATAATATCAACGTAAAGTGTCACATGGTTTATTTCGATGAGAGCGCATCCGGAGGCCTACACCCCTTTCCCCTTCCTTCCTGTCTCACTCCTTTAAATGCCAATAACGCAACGGTAACACTATCTACGTTGCAGGAGTCCATAGGTGGCGCTAGTTGCTTACCATCAGGAGAGCCGCTTGCTCGTTTGCCTTTTCTTCTAAATGTAATACTAATGTAATCATTGTGAATTTGAGCAGGAATATTCATTGTTCGAAGATGAAGCGGGAAAATTTCCAAATAAAATTCTGTGGAACAATTTAAAAAGACGAGTTAGGAAATCCGTTCTTATTTGTCGGAGTTAAACAAACTACGTGTGGACGTTTGTATAAAGGTCCACACAGAAAATCTCCTTTATTTAAGTCGGTTAAATTCTATGCAGTCAGTAGCTATAAACAATCGGACGGAGGTAAGCAAACACTGGAATTCAAGCAAGCATTGTTTTAATCCAAAAACTGTGGTATGAGGGAAACAATTGGCTACAACGTTTGTTAGTGTTTAGTTTTTTGTTCAATGAAACTAATAAACAAAAATTGGATAATGCAATCAATGATAACAAGAAAACAAAAAACACCGTCATCCGTATCTCTTGTATCAATGACTTTCCTGTGACAAGTAGTAGAACATGCGCTTTTGAAGTCGTTACTTGCGCCTATGATGTTTTAAGCGTACCATATTTAAGTTTTCAATATTAAATGAAAGTCTAAATGAAAAAAGTGTTTCACTTAAACAGTAATATTATTTGTTATTGAAGTTCTTCGTTTTGTAAAGTATTAATTAGAACATTTAGTGTTTACTGATTGCCATACAATAAACTGTAACTGTATTTAGTTAAATGATAAAATATTTTTATCTCATCATATTATAATCAAAAATGAATATAATCATCATATTGATTTTTGTATCGTCATATTATTTAACACAAGGTAATAAAAATATACTTGTACATCCGTCTAAATCTTCATATTTTCTGTCTGCCCGATGTCTATTGGAAAGATTTGGGTGTGCGGCTTGACTTGTAAAATATTTAGATAGATATTTCCTTGGTAAAATTGTACGTCTAGAAAATCTCCCATTCGGGGGAATGAGATATTTTAAAAAAATACATTAAATAATTCCTTTTCAGTATTATGCTCGTCGTCTTGTGGTGTAGACAACTCCAAAACAGAAATAGTATACGAAGGTCGCGCCGCCATTGAGACCTATCCGTGGTTAGGAGTTCTGTTCTATCACTATGGTAAGTAAAGTACCAATATGTAAAGCTGATCGATCCTATATTTTCCTCTATTCTAAAACTAATATTTTAAAAAAGAGCTATTTTTTTTTTTAAATTCTGTGAAAATTGGAACAGAGGTTAATAGCTCCGGCGTGCAGGACAATGATCATAAACCAGCAGCTTGTGGTAGTGTTTGTGTTCCTACGTGTGGGTAAAATTTCAGGGCTCCTCAAGGAAGGGCAGGTTTGCCAACGACTGCCATATCCATCATAGTTTTCCGTAAGACTCAGAAAGTACGACAGACTGTACCATTTTGAGATAAATATTATAAACCAGAAAGTGATGTCAACGATACACCAATCCGATCCACGGTGTGTAAAAATCTTGCCTAATGGCGCTTTGTTTTCTCTGCCTACTCCGCAAAAGCAGAACATAGGCAAGAGGTTGCTATGATGCTAAGTATCTGGCAATATATAACATGTTTTAATAACATTATGAAGGTAATCATCATCACCCATAGAGCGCCACAGCCTCCCCCGGATTTCACAAGGTCGTCGGTCAGCCTGGTGGGGGGACGGCCTACTCGGCGTCGACCTGTTCGTGGTCGCCACTCGAGAACCTTTCTACCCCAGCGGTGATCGATTCGTCGAGCGATGTGGCCCGCCCATCTCCACTTCAACGTGCTAACCTTACGGGCTATGTCGGTCGCGCCAGATCTCTTGCGAATCTCCGTATTGCGGATTTTATCTCGCAGAGAGATTCCGAGCATAGCCTGTTCCATAGCACGCTGAGCCACCATGAGCTTCTTTATGAGGCCAACATTTAGAGACCACGTCTCAGCTCCAGTCGTTACTGGTAACAAACATTGGTCATAGACCTTAGACTTAAGGCACTGTGGGATTTTGGACGAGAAGAGTTCCCTTAGTTTCCCGAACGATGCTCTTTCTAGAAGTTGGCTCTACCTAGCTGGACTGTTTGTCCTAGGTAAACATATTGGTCGACAACTTCGAGGATTGCATCGGCAACAGTAACCGGTACTTGATTGACATGGGCAATGAACATTACTTTGGTTTTGTCCATGTTCATTCTGAGAGCTACTTGTTGGGAAAATCTGCTGAGATCCTTGATTGTACCTTGATCCTTGCATTGTACCAAGGTGCTCCAGTGACTTTGCCATGACCACGATATCGGCAAATCGAAGGTGAGTGATGTATTCGCCATTGATGCTGATGCCTAGTCCAGACCAATCCAAGAGCTTGAATATGTCTTCCAATGCAGCGGTGAACAGCTTTGGGGAAATTACGTCCCCTTGTCTGACGCCTTTCTGCAATGGAATGGGAAAATGGGAAATAGTGGCGTTTCTATACAAATACTGCAGCAGTTCGATATACCGATAGTCAATTTGGCATCTCTGGAGGAACTGCAGCATTGCCCAAGTTTCGCCGGAATCAAAGGCTTTCTCATAGTCCACAAACACCAGGCACAAAGGCTGATTATACTCCTCGGTCTTTTGTATAATTTGGCGTAGTGTGTGTATGTGGTCTATGGTACTAGAGCCTTTCCGGAAACCGGCTTGTTCGGGAGGCTGGAAGTCATCAAGCCTGCGCGAGAGTCGATTTGTAATGACCCTCGAGAATAGCTTTTAGACATGGCTCAGAAGCGAGATGGGTCTATAATTTTTCAAGCGGTTTGCATCACCCTTTTTGAAAAATAACACCACCATGCTCCTGGTCCACGCCTCTGGAACGTCGCCCCCGAGCACGGCAGAATTAAAAAGTTTCTGAAGGGCCTTAAGGATCGGTGTACCACCCGCCTTCAGAAATTCGGTAGCAATTCCATCGTCACCCGGTGCCTTTCCGTTCTTTAGCTACTTGAGAGCCATTCTGATCTCGTACAGACTGACGTCCGGGATGTCTTCGCTGTAGTGCCGAATTACCTTGGATCTGGGATCTCGAGCCAAGCCGACAGCAGGAGATGGAAGGGAGAAGGAGGAGGATGTGAAGACTCATACAACTGTCTATAACACTTCTGAACCTCTCCCAAAATCTCATCTTTCGAAGAAACAACGACGCCGTTAACCTTCTTCAATTTAGTCAAGTGACTCTGCCCATTAGACAGATGTTTTGCGAATACTTTAGAGCCGTGGTTACGCTCTATAGCTTCTTGTATCCGCTGGGTGTTATATTTGCGAATATCGCGTCGCACACTTTTCAAGATCTACCTATTTAGCTGCCTGAGTTTGGACCAATCGACCGAAGACTTTTCGAAAGAAATTTTTCGTCTCTCCTGCATGAGCCTGAGAGTAGGTTCCGACAGTTTCTGAGTTCTGTTTTTACGTCGCTTACTCAAAATTTAGCACCGACGGCATGCACAACTTCCACTATCCTGCTGTTCATATCGTCCACTGTTTCACACTCATCTAGGCATTGGAAGCGATTTTGGAGTTCAAGCTGAAAGTTTTCTTAGTATTGAACAGGTGAATGACGCAAAGTAGACCTCATCCGACGTGCGAGCTCGACTTTGACACAAAGATTCAACAAGCCTCTAACTAGTCTGTGATCGCTCCCAGTTTTCACTCTGTTGATCACTGAAACATCGTTGAATATAATGTCGTTTGTCTGACAAGATGAAATCTATCTCATTCCTTGTTGAACCATCGGGGCTTATCCAGGCCCATTTCCTTTGTGGCTGTTTTCTGAAGAAGAAATTCATCATAAAGAGGCTCTCCCTCTCCAGAAATTCAGCCATTTTCTGACCCCTCTGGTTTCTCTGTCCAACACCGAATTGCCCCACCCTCAGCTCATCTTTCTTCCTCGTGCCTAGTTTTGCGTTGAAATTTCCCATAACCACAGTGAAGTAGGTTTTGGACGAGTGGATGGCTTTCGAGATATCCTCGTATAAGGCCTCCACTTCGTCGTCGGGATGTGTCGAGGTCCGCGCGTAAACCTGTATGACCTTCAGCGAGTATCCCTTAGATATTCTGAGTATAAGATACGCTACCCTTGTCGACACACTCTCGATCCTCTCTACGTTGGCTACCAGAGACAGGTGAACGATAAATCCGACACCACCTTGCGAGATATTATCGCCTTCCCGGTAGAAGAGCAAGTTTCGAGACCGCAGGATTACCGTATCCTCCCTGTGTCTACGGACTTCCGATAATGCCACAATGTCCCATCGAATCTTACTCAGTTCTGCTTCCAGTTCGGTGATCCTCTCGTCAGTCCTAAGCGTGCGTATTTTGTGTGTTACCAGGGCCAAAGTTCGTTTTTTATGGTAGCCGTGTCGCGACCGGTGATTTTTAGCATCCCTTACTCCGCCGCTACCGAGCCCGCTACCGTGAGCTAACGGAATAGCGGAGCCAGCGTGACTGGGGGCCGTAATATTTGTTTGTTCCATCATGGGGGGGTTTTTGCCATAATCGCCACGCTTGGCAGGCGGGTTGGCGATCGCAGTATGCTGTATTTTGTTTAGAGAGAATGCTGCTGCCCATTCTTTCAGCTTTTTCCCTTAGTCGCCTTTTACGACACCCACGGGAGGAGAAGGGGTGGCGGTATTCTAAGCCGGCGCCACACAGCTAATGAAGGTGGGTAATATAAAAAGATTAAGCTTTATAAAATGACGAAAGTAGTTATATTAAGTAAGTTTTTACCTGTGTAGAGACCATGAGTTCACAAACTTGCATTTATAAAATGATAAACTCATAGGTCATAATGTAGTTTAATGTAGTGTAATGTATTTACTTACTGTGTACAGAGAAAAAACGTGTCACAACGGCTGTGGTGCTGGTGACGAGGCAAATAGCTCTAGCAGCTGCTGCAGAGATAGACCACTTGCCTAAATATAATTTCAGGTAATATTCATCACATTCTGGTGTAGACTTTACTTATTAAAATTCGTTTTATTTTTATTTACTTTCGATAGTGTGTCGACTGTTATTTTAAAACAGCTTTCTAAAAAAATTTATGTACTGAGTCATATTATAAACGTATGTATAGTCAACGGTGTATTCCCTAACAAATTAAAAATAACAATTATGAAACCAATGTTCAAGAAAGGTGACCGGCGTTTAATGAACTGTTACCGATCAATTGCTTTAAACCCTACGTTTTAGAAAAGTTATATAAATTTAATACACAACCAATTATATATATATTGTAAAAGAATTATAGATAATATTATAATATCTGCGTGAAAAACTAACTGTAAACTAACTCTAGCTTTGATCCATGACTTTACCTTGACGTTACGTAAGCATGAAAATAATTTTAAATATTTTAATACTGGCGTTGCATATTACATAAATATAATGAACGGAAAATAACGCGACACATTTAGTTCAACAAATTACCTGTCTTCTTGTGACTACCTGCAACCTGCAACTTGTGCAACCTGGCCGAAACGTCAAGCTAATAATAAAAGTAAGTATTTGTTTACCTAAGCGTGTCGCGTTATTTCCCATTCATTATACTCTTAAATAGATAGTCTAAATAGACACGGGGTCACAGATGTTGCATGTTCACATCACCTATTAATTATTACAAAATAAAAATATATAGACCCCAAAAGACGATTAAATACTACAAACTCACTAGGACAAAAAGAAACAAAAAAATGTCTAAGAAAATTCAAAAAAATTACCTGCCAGCTATGAGCGGCGCTCATGACCGAGTCGGGCGGGACTCCCGATCATATACGAGTATATGTGCGCGGAATATTTGCCTAGGTAACGAATACTTACATTTTGTATTTTGCGATATCTTTTGAATTAAATGCCCGAATTGAATCAAACAAAAAGTGCTAGAAAGGTATTGAATCTATCTTTATATTGAAGTAATTTATTTTGAATAAAGGACAAATAAGTAAGGTACTGCAAAACCGATGTTATACCACTACTAAAGCATATTTTTAACGATGTTCTACAGAGTGAAGGCATACCAAGTCAGTGGACTAGCTCGACCATAGTATTATTACACAAGAAGGGCGATAAGCACGACATAAACAATTACAGACCTATCAGCCTAACTTCGAACATCTATAAAGTATTCGCGAAGGTTCTTCTTCGCCGTATAACCAGGACTCTTGACGAAAATCAACCTCGAGAACAAGCCGGATTTCGAGCGGGTTATTCTACTCTGGATCACATACATGTTGTGAGACAAATATTTGAAAAATACAAAGAGTATAACGTGTCATTTTACTGCTGCTTCATTGACTATAATAAGGCATTCGATTCGATTGAACACGAAAGCATATGGCGAAGTCTTAAAAACCAAGGTGTCGAATTAAAATACATTAGAATCTTGAAAAAAATTTACACAAATAGCACAGCTAACATAAAATTAGAAAAGGAAGGTAATGTAATAAAAATAAATAGAGGTGTCCGCCAAGGTGACCCATTATCTCCCAAACAATTTACTGCCGTTTTAGAAGATATTTTTAGAAAATTAAAATGGGATAAATATGGTTTAAACATAAATGGTGAACAATTAACCCATTTACGATTCGCTGATGATATTATATTATTTGCTACAACAGAACATTGCCTCCAACAAATGTTGACAGATTTGGACCGAGAGAGCCGTTTGGTTGGTCTAACGATGAACATTTCCAAAACCAAGGCTATGACAAATGCATCTGAAAACCTTATTGTGCTAAACGATAAGCCCATAGAATATGTAAAAGAGTATACATACTTAGGCCAATTGATCTCAACTTGTGATATAATGTCAAAGGAAGTAGACTCAAGAGTGGGCAACGCTTGGAAAAGCTATTGGAGACTAAAAGAAGTCATGAAAAATATGGAAATTAAGATGTTCATCAAAAAGAAACTGTACAATACATGTATACTACCAGTCCTTAGTTACGGCTGCCAAACTTGGGCGCTCACCAAAGCACAAAACTCGAAATTGAAGACCTGCCAGACAGCGATGGAAAGGAGCATGCTAGGAATCAAAAAGAGTGACAAAATAAAAAACAAGTCAATTAGAAATCGCACCAAAATAGGAGATATAACTTCAAAAATACGTAAATTAAAGTGGAAATGGGCAGGACATATGTTAAGAGGCATAGAGAAATGGAATAAAACTACTATTTTCTGGTACCCGAGAAACGCTAAAAGGAAACCTGGAAGGCCGTTTCGAAGATGGGTGGATGAAATAAAAGCAACTGCGGGAAGTATGTGGACCAGAACGGCTTTAAGTAGGGTAGAATGGAATGGATTGGAGGAGGCCTTTGTCGTTAGACAAACAGATCAAGTTTCCGATGATGTTTATTAACTTTTAGTTTATTTAAGTAAAGTGTATTATACTTGTCTGAATAAAGGCTTATAAATAAATAATAAATAAATAAGTAAGGTACAAATTAAAGAACTTTTAAAACCACTTCATTATAATTATTTTTAAAAAATCGAAAAACACTTATTGTGCGATTACTACAATAGTTAGACATATAGCGTCGCGGACTTTTTTGTCGACAATTATATGTTCTGTGAAAGTGTAGTACATTGTTTTGTTCTATAATCAATAGTTTTCTCAGCGTTCGCGATGTAAGAATTTTTTTCGGGTCTTTTTCTTACACCCTGGGTTACATTATTAGACTTATAGTAAGGATTCCTAATTTATTTGAAAATATAATATAGCCTAAAGCCTTCCTCAATAAATAGATTATACACAAATGAAAGAATTTTTGAAATCGGACCGGTGGTTTCTGAGATGAGCGCGTTCAAACAAACAAACTCTTCCGCTTTATATTAAAAGTATATTTTTAAACCCTATTATGGTAAGGGATTTTTAGAGTAATAGTGGTCATGTATTTAGCTCAAAAAAGATGCATAAGATCAATCTGTAAATTACACCAAACAGATACCTCTAAGCCATTTTTTTAGTTTATGTCGTCTTACAATTCCTTGTCTGTAATACCTATTTGAAGTGTGTATGTTCATACGTAATAATTTAAGTCTCTTTGAAACATACAAAACCAAATGACACTGTCACATAAAAGTGCAGTTTTTAATAAAAATGTATTTCGTATGAGCCCAAAAATATATAACAACCTACCGAGAGACATGTTAGAAGTTGTTGAAGCAAAAAGTTTCAATCATCAGTTAAAAAGCCACCTAATTGCTCGTTAGCAATTAGGTTCTTCGACACTGTAATAAGCGTTCTTATTACAGTGTCGAAGAATATTTGAATGACAAACTATAGTTATTTGTAAATGTTGGACTTACTGTATTGTTGTTTTTTCCTGTGTTTTTTGACCTAAAATCTCTAACTTCTGTAATTAATTGTTGATATGACATTGACATTGTATTTTAGTATTTTATTTGACCATATTTGACATTGTCTTAATTTTTACATGCCTGTTTTAAATTGCATGCTGTGTGGAAGTTAATGGGTATTGTGCGCTTATTATGCATGTTACAGTTGTACCACAGACAGATTTTTCTATTTTGCTGAAAACTACTTGTTTTGATCTCAGCAGATTTAACTTCATTGTTACAGTGTTACCATTTCACAATATTTTTATGAGTGTCCCCATATTTGTATGTGTCGCGTGCTGAAAAGTTGACCATATTGAGCAGAACACATACTGGTTCAGTTTACAATCATAACGAATCCTCATCCTACAACTCCACCAAAAACATAATGCTTGGGACTCCATGGATTATTTTTGTTCCACGCAGATGAAATGAAACTTTATAATTCTTTATATATAATTCTTTATTCATAAAATTTTAAAATAGGACACAGGCCTACCTTATTAAAACAATAGTGTATCAAATCAAATTCTAAAAGCGTAAATAATGTAACGAATAATATAATAATAAAGCCTTTTATTCGGAAAAAAAATACAAGGTTTTACTTCTTCCATAGATTTTGTACAATTAAAAATTAACTAAATCATTTCACGTATCTGATATTTCTCATTTTTTATAAGTCCGTTTGCCAGTTGGCAAAGGCTTCCTCCAACCTGCTCCATTCTAATTCTCTACTCTAGGTCATGCCTGCAACCTGCCTAATGTCGTCGTCCGATGTTTTTTGTTGTCTACCTCTTTTCCTTTTGCCTTCCCTTAGCTATCGTGATTCGTTATTGACGGGTTGCAAAGAAAAACACTTGCAAGACGCATTAGAATCTCCACTTCAAAAAATAGTATAATTCTACTTTCAGCCTCATCCTAGGCAAATATAACCGTGTCCTATCTACTCTATGATTTAAATCTAAGTTATGAATAATATGTATGTTACAGGTTAAATGCTAAGGTTGTTATTGGTGGTAACTGTAGCGGTCCTCACATCGGGGTAAGAGACTACTCTTACCACCCTGATTTTAACAGCTTGACCGACAGCTCACTGGCTATAATACAACTTGAAACGGACTTAATACAATTTGGTGAGTTGAATGTATCATTGACAACAGCACGCAGTTCGCTGCATGAATGGCTGAATCGCTGGAAATACCACGGCCTTTCAGAATGTTAATGTAAAATGGTTCATGCCACGTTTCGTTCAGTAAGAATTCCTCCACCTGTCCCATTCTACTACATTAAAGCCCGGAAACGCAACTCCGTGTTGCAGGTGTCTAGGCGCCGCGCTAGTCACTTACCACCAGGTGACTCGATTTCCTGGTTTGCCCTCATGTGGGATAAAAAAAGATGTAAATCTTGACATGCTAGTAAAATGCTTGTTTATGTTTTGTGCTAACAGAACAATTAAAACCAAAATCTGTATCTCAACAGACTACCTTTTAAAAATAATCTCTTTAAGTATAAATATTCTGATAATGTGTCCGTGCCTTCTATTACTAAACATATTGAATGGGCACAAATATTATTAGTAATGTATATCATTCAACCCTTACTGTTTGCCCCGCAAGGGACTTGACTTGTATATTTCATTATACGAGCGTCAACATTATTTTGTTTTAAAAAGAATTACTTCTAATTCTGTTAATTTTTTAATAAAACGAAACAATGTTTTTCAAAGTGGCAGCCTGTCTGGCGATTATTCGCCTTCTAAAACTCGACTAAACACAAGAAACACAAGTCTACATTATAAAAATGATCTGAGCACTAATTTGGCAGCAATTAGATTCATAACTCATTACCAGCATGTGCGTATCTATTTCAAATAAAAAAATAAAAGGACTTTAATATTTTCAGAATTAAGGCCGATATGTCCGCCACCCATGTATTTTCAAAACCCCAAATTCTACGCAATGGTGTTATCTGACGGTAACGTATTATTATTTAACAAAAATAATATTAAGTAAAAAAATATATTCTTATTTGTACTGGTTTTACTGGCTTTCGTTCGCTCTTTTTATTCATTCTCCGGTTATAGTAGCCTCCGTGCTGAAGAGTAATCTTTGGTTTTTAGTTTTTTAGCGGTTTCTATAGGCTAAAATTAATAACGCTATGTATGTCAGTTTCTTTTTTAAGCTAAATAATACAGGTTTGATAGACATTATCAAACCTACAACTGATACCTACAACCATAGATATAAGAATAATAGATAGGCAATAGTCACCCAAACTACGAGACCAAAAATAGGTTGTTGATGAATGTTGTTGATGAATGTTCATGTGTTGAAATGTAAATATCCTGAAAATCTAAAATACGCGGTTGCGCTGTCAGTGATGAATATTAGTACATTTTTGCTGACATGTACCATTAGTCTATGCTAAATCTACAAGTGACACCGCTGCGTAAACAGCTGTAGAGGGCATTACTGGGGAAGAGATAGAATGGTAGATACGAAGTGTGAAATGATCTGCGGAAATTATCAAACTAGATGGAACCTGTATCCGGGATGCTTTCCTTACCTTAAGCAATTTATGCTGAAGGTATAAAATAACTGTCTCCGTGTGGAAAGGTTCTCTGTGATATAATGTATCTGGAATAAATATTGACAGGATGTTCGGAAATATTTGTGAAGAGTAAAAATTTGCATGAAAGTAGAATAAACGAGATTGAAATGAGGGCACTGGGCAAAATATGTGAAAAGACTCGCCGACCGTCTCCAAAATGATATTGTAAGGAGGGAGATGGTTGAAAGAAAACACTGTTAAAGTAAGAAATCTTCGATATCTTGCTTCGATATGTTCTACATATCGAAGCACGGTACAGATGATGCAAAGTGAAAAAAAGCAAGTACAGTGAATAATCGGAAAATATATGACGTTTGTCCGTTTGGGTGATGTCAGGAGCCTTAAAAACCAACGAGCGTGCATGACAGGAGTTATGAATATGAAAAAGCGAGTCACGTGTGTTAAAATCTTATCTTACAGCACTCTGTTCTCTCCCGCGGATTTGGCGTGATGCTATGTATGAAATAGTTCACTTGACAGCTCCACATTTCATTTCAGATTGCAGTGATTCCAGGATAGGAATACATAAAATGAAATATATTTCTTTGGAAGCCTGCCGAAATTACTACAGAAGAAGTGGAGTAAGTACTTCATAAATAATTCATGATTATGATTTGTTCTGATTTAAGACGATGATTGATTCGCTGATCTAATTCGGTGTGATCAATTATTGCTGCTCCAGAACCTGTTAGTCCTTCGTAGCCTAGATCCTAGCTTGAATACCAATTCCTGGTCCCCTATAGCCTGATCTGCCCAAATTCATTCATCACGCTCACAAACCGCTATAATTCATCATTATTATTTGTAACGGAACGTAATAGACAACTGTCATGTATCAAAGTATGTTACGTCATCCACAATAAAATCACGTTCCCCCTCTTGACCCTAAGACGCCATTGACTCAACATCTAATTCAATTAAGCTGTACTTAATTATTAAATATAATAAGACTAATTAAGACAACTGCCTTTCACTTGAACACCACGACAGCATTACAATCTCTCACTTACTCGTTTTGTTTCTTTATATGCTTTGAAATATCTTTATCTTTGAAACTACACACGAGCTTAGTCCAGCTCTTGAATAACGCAGCCTTCTAATTCTATTTCAGCTTGGAGATCTCTTTGCAAATTACTCACAATGAGCTCTTTTATTTGAAACCCATATTAGATAAGTGCATCATAAATATCTATTCCTTTTTTGGTTGATCCACCAAACTGGATTTAGTGACACGTCACATTATTTTTCGAGTTCTTCTCAACAAGCCCTTTCAATCCATACACATATTGTAGAAATTCACAAAAATATATATTTCGTCATCTTGGGTGGTCCTCCATATTAGATTTAGAATAATGTCACACACCATAACATACATTGTTATTAAAGGTAAACGTGTCTACAAAATTTCAGCTTAATCGGTTGAAGATATCTACTCTAAAAATTGAATTTTAAGATTCCACCCGAACATACAAACTTACATAGTAATACAATGGAAGTTAAATAAAAGCTTTTAATAAATTGAATATTACGCATAATGGCCTCTTGGTGCATTGGAAACACCTCGGACCCGATTCCCAAACGATTAAAAATATTTAGGTACGATAAAATGTTGATACATGAATGTTTGTACGGCGTCTTGGGTGTGTTTTTTGTATTAATAGTATGTATTTAAAAAATAACAATATATATAAATTTGTATTAATATCCATTATCTAGTTTCCATAACACAAGCGGTTGCTTAGCTTGAAACTAGAGAGCGCAGTGTGAGTTGTGTGCGTGATATTATAATATATAATTAAATTTAAAAAATAACTTCTTCTTTGTCTAAACTTTAAGTTTAGATAAGTCGTACTAGATAAGTTATTCACAATAAACTGTTGCCTAGCGCATTGTAAGCTTGAATTCGTATCCGTTTGACACCCCCACTGGCCTGATTCTTTTACTTCCACTGCTCACCATCAGCAATGGACGGTATTTAACAGATTCTCTGAATGAACCTGCTAACTTCTATTCAAAAACCTGTACATTACAGCTGGGTTCAGATACTATGTGGCCATCACACTTGGCATGCGCTCGGAGTGTAACAGGAGGCAGATGTCTTTGGAGAAGTGGCGCCGTACTTACAGTCAAGATTGGAAACCAATGGAGCCTGGTATGTAATATGACATATGGTAATAATAACTTTTGAGTGCTGGTCAGCAGTGATTGAAAATATAAAAATAAAATTGTTGTACGTGCGAATTTGTGCAGTTCTTTTTGGGAAATTGAAGAGGTTTTAGTTGAAGAGGTCCCAGTTTTAGTTTAGTATACTTTTTATATCTTTTGATATAACTTGATTGTTGACATAATAACATTATTAAACTTTTAACAGGATAACTATTTAAAAAAATGTGAAGTTGTGTTTGTTATGATTTATTTATGGACTACTAGCTGACCTGGCGAACTTTGTTCAACATCAAAAGTAGTAACTGCTGTCCCGCTATGTTAATACTGCAATATCTTCGAAAATATTTGTTTAAATTGCATGCTGTAAAGGGCCAGGATTATTTAAATTACATGCACAATCTATTTAGGACACTTAATTGGATGAAAATTAATGCTGTAATGTTTAAAATCGCTTCGTAAATAGGCCATTATTTCTAGTAAAAAGTAAAAAAATAAAAATGGTCATTGTGGGCTATCCCTAAAAGATAGACATATGCCTCGCAGACTTTTTTGTAGACCTTTTAAAGGTATATAATAATGTAGTACGTTGTGTTGATTTATTACTTAGGGTTCAGGCAACCTTTGCGATTAAAGTTCTAAATCTTGAAAATTAACACTTTTTTTTACTACACTATACATGAATTATAGATCAAAACCACTCCGTTAACACCCTCTAACTATTAAAAAAACCGAATCAAAAACCGTTGCATAGTTTTAAAGATATGCTCATATAAGGGGACAGACAGCGGAAATTGACTTTGTTTTATACTATGTAATGATTAGGAGAATATGTTATTGCATTATATAACCGCTGGCTGACTAGTGACCCGGTGTCCTGAATAGCAGAAATAGTACATTGAAATGTTACATGAGCTTTGCATTTCTTAGAGGACGCAATTTTATTTTTGGAACATTTGGGGGCGGTCAATAGGAGCTTAACTCAAAGTTTGTGGGGTTATCATCCGGCCGCCATCTTGAAAAACCGTCTTCTAAGAAATGCAATATTTGGTCCTAAAATTGTAATATTTCAATAAATTAAAAATGTCTTAACAAATAAAGAATCTACGGTTAGTAAAGAACGAATTTCATGAAACATGAAACACCAAATAAAAGAATCAAACAGACGTTAAAAAACACTTTATGCAAGTATTGCTTTCCGTATATAAAACCTGATAAACATGTTTTTTATTTATTTTCCGTATATAAAACCGAAAAAAGGGTTCCGGCTGTCAAAGTGCAAACAACTACTTTTGTAACTAATCGCGCTAAAAATAGTTATAACGATCTTACACTCACGATTACTATACCACAGTTACTTTAGGAAGATTTAAAAGTGTTGGAGATAAGAACAAAAGTGAATCCCGTCTATAGCATATAAAGAAAGAAGAATATATATCAAAACAATTAGAGTTTAGATTAAAAAATATTTCTTAATATTGGCGGCGGCATTACAAGATATAAAAACTTCAGTAAATATTATAATAATCAAAATAAAAGTGTATTCCGCACATAGCTTAACAAGAAAGAGGAAATTATATTATTTTATATATTAATTTATACGACAGGTAAATTTAAAAAAAAATTCATATTGACCAGTAATACAAATCTTTAAGATTTTGACATTTAATAACTACGTCGGTGTTGCAAGTATTAGAAAATATTTTTACCAGTTTCTAATATAAAATACGTCGGTGTGGCAAGTGTTGGAAAATATTTTTACCATTTTCTACTATCACCTGTCGTTCCAAGCAGACTTAACACTATGGATACACAATTTCAATTGTTGTTCGACAAAATTAAAATAGAAATGCAAAACCAGTCATTGGCACTTACAGAATCTATTACAAATAATATAATGTCTAGAATGGAAGAAAAATTAAAACCGATTATTGCAGAAAACAAAAGTTTAAAAATAAAACTAGAAACTGAACAAAAAGAAATAGAACACCTAAAAAGGGAAAAGAGAAATAACAACATAATTATTTTTGGCGTGGAGGAGACAGAAAAATCAACGTTAGAACTAATAAATAATATTAAACAAATTTTTAAAAAGGA
This sequence comes from Euproctis similis, assembly GCA_905147225.2. Taxonomy (NCBI): domain Eukaryota; kingdom Metazoa; phylum Arthropoda; class Insecta; order Lepidoptera; family Erebidae; genus Euproctis; species Euproctis similis. Next base: position 25,098,931 of record LR990106.1, read on the forward strand.
TATAAATATAGACATTGATGGAAATGGAATAAACAACATTTACAGAATTGGATATAGAAACAAGTACGGTAGTAAACCGAGACCAGTTCTCTGCTCATTCGTTAACGGATGGAAAAAGAGTGAGATAATTAGAAATAAGAAAGGTCTGAAAAATATTTACGTTACTGAAGATTATCCAAAAGAAGTACTAGCAAAAAGAAAAGCTTTACAAGGTCAGCTAATGGAAGAAAGGAAAAAAGGTAAAATAGCATTTTTAAAATATGATAAAATAATATTAAAAGAAAACAACCCAAAGAACGATAAACGAAAACGAGAAATTCCTTCACCAGAATCATTAAAAGCTCATCCTAAAAAACAACAAACTACCAAATCCATGACAAACCATAGAATCAGATCAGAAAGAACCAGATCCAACTCTCTAATAAATACCACAACCAATAAACAACAATAACTCTTGGCAACCGGAAAATTAAAATACAACACAGAAACGATTATTACAACAACAAGGAAAACACACGCTCCCCCAAGCCGACTGGTCATCGTGGGGGAAAATGACCAACACCCTCTAAGGATATGATAAGCATGGATAACAAAAAAAGGAATAATTATATTTAAGTAGCACTATCACTTTATAAGAATTTACTGAGAAACTCAGTTACACTTACTTATCAGAAACACAACTATACTTAAAACTAAATGGGATATTGTACAAGGAGACGTAATATAAGAGCATGGTAACTACATATTAGATTACAAAAGAGACACACCAGGACTACATGGAGATGGCTTTTTTATCAGAACGAAGTGAAAAGCCTTAGAGGAGGCCTTTGTCGAAAGACAAGCTGTTATGAGGAGAGACTAACGGAATGCCGAGTTTAAGTTATTTTATCAAAGTTTTCACCTCCATATATTAACAGTAAAATATGATTTAGTATTGTTGAATGAAACCTAACAGCAAATAAAGGCTTATTTATTTATTTATTTTATATAAAACCTAATAAACATGTTATTTTTGACGTGATAAAAATCACTAACAACCATCTCCGAAGTGGCTTGACACATTTTGATGAAATCTTGTGTGCATTTCATAGAGATTCCACGCATAGCCCGTTCCATAGCAAGCTGAGCAACCTTGAGTTTCGTCATGAGGCCAACATTCAAAGACCACGTCTCAGCTCCGTATGTCATCACTGGCAACAGACCATATACCTCAGATCATAGGCAACACAACTTAAAGCTCTGTGGGATTTTGGACGAGAAGAATTCCCTTAGTTTCCTGAACGCTGCCCAACCGAGTTGAATCCGGCGGTTTACTTCTTTCTCGAAGTTGGCTCTACCTAGTTGGACTGTTTGTCCTAGGTAAACATACTGGTCGATAACTTGGAGGATCACATCGCCAACAGTAGGCGGTGCTGGATACATGAGCATTGAACATTACTTTGGTCTTGTCCACGTTCATTCTGAGACCTACTAGTTGGGAAAACTTGCTGAGATACATGAGCATTCTACCCAGGTCCTACAGTGACTCTGGCATGCTATATATTATAATTCGCTATAGTTTTTTATTACTTTATTGATGCCTATGATTTATGCGCTATAGTTTATTGATGCCTAGTCCAGACCAATCCAGGAGCTTGATTATGTCTTCCAATGCAGCTGTGTACAGCTTCGGGGAAAGTACGTCCCCGTAACTGACACTTTTCTGAAATGTCAAAAATCATTGTCAAAGTATTTGAAAATGCTAACAAACAAGTCTTATGATATGTGTTTATGACAGATACCATCATGATTTGATTGATCAATCTGTCGAACGACTGAATGGCAAAAATTATCACAACAATAAGTTTGCAATCTTATTTTAATCAACTTAGAATAAACTAGCTGAGCCGGCGAACTTTGTACCGCATCAAACTAATTAATTTTGGATATGATCATCTAGATTAAATGCACTGCAATGATGATGAAGGTGTTTAATAATGTACAACATTATTTTGATCTATCACTTAGGGATTAGCCAGCGTTTGCAATTAAAGTGATAAATGTCGAAAATTATCACTTTTTTTCTTTAGTAAATTATACTTGAATTATAGATAAAAACCACCCCGTTGAAACCCTCTATCTATGAAAAAACTCGCATCAAAATCCGTTGCGTAGTTTTAAAGATATAGCATATAAGGGGACAGACAGCGAATAACGACTTTATTTTATACTATGTAATAATGATAATAATTTTAAATAATAATAGTAGGAAAATATAACTATTAAAAGAAAATCAATATCGATTTGGAAATTTGATCGTAGCGAGCGACAATGTTTATAGAAATTAACACCAAGTATAATTGTACTACACATGTTTTATACAAATAAATGAATTTGAATTTGAACGCAATCCTCTCAGTCAGCCGGGAGCGAAATAAAAACATATGGCTGACAAGCTTACACAGCACAACACCGAAAAATTGCGGGATAACCATTCCACAATATGGGTCAACCTAATTGTACTTGGTGGGGGCAGGCAGCAGCGTCCCTATGTATAAGAAGTTTACCCCTGTGGTCTCCAACCCAGGTGGTGCGGTTTGCCCAGCGCGGGGAATATGAGCATAAACCTCCCTATGAAAAAAGCACCAATACAACGGCCCCAAGTTCCCGGTAGTCCCGCTATTCCCGGCCAAGGCAGCGGTCGTGGTAACGGTGGAACAGGGGGTGCGAAGAATCTCCGGGTTACGGCAGGCTCTTATAGTGGCCTCTTATAATGGACGCAGTACTTGGCTGGACCAACACCTCACCGAACTCGAGGTAGACCTGGGTAGCTGGAACTGGCATGTTCTAGGGCTATCTGAAGTCCGGCGAGAGCGGGAGGACACGATAACCCTACAGTCAGGCAACTTACTCGACTTTCGGGAAGGTGACCAGCTCTCTCAGGGAGGTGTCGGTTTCCTCGTCCACAAGAACCTCGTTAGCAGCGTTGTGGAGATCAGTAGTGTGTCGACCAGGGTAGCGTACCTTGTACTGAAACTCACCAACAGGTGCACCCTGAAGGTAATACAGGTATATGCGCCGAGATAGCCAAGGCGATGTACGAAGATATTGCAAAAGCAATACATGGTACCGCCAAGGCTTACTACAACGTTAATATGGAGGACTTCAATGCCAAAGTAGGAGTACAAGAACGCGGCGAAACGAAAATCGGCCCATATGGCTTGGGGTGCCGAAATCACAGGGGCTAGATGCTGGTCAACTTCCTGGGAGTCTGAAGGGCTCTTCTTGATAAATTCATTCTTCAAGAAGAGTCTCCACAGAAGGTGGACTTGGCGAAGCCCCAAATCTGTGACAAGGAACGAGATAGATTTTAACATTACGGATAGTCTGCATATATTTAGAGATGTCTCTGTGATCAAGAGGCTCAATACTGGAAGTGATCACCGACTTCTTCGAGACTCTCTAAATATTAACTTGAAAGCTGAAAGGATCCGGATGATGAGGTCTATTATCCGACCTACACCACTCCAAATAGCCGAACCCGAAAGTTCCAAATAGAACTTAAGAATCGATTTGACCTGCTGGAAACCACAGGCAACGTGGGCGAAAAAGCTGACACTGTTGTCCATCCGCTCAGCTGTCTTTGTCAGAATGGAAAAGCCTAAACCGGCGTATTAGAAAGATGATGCGGCGCGACCTCGTCGATTGAATACTCGTGCAATCGAGAACGCATTCGACCGCAACAAAGGGTCAAAAGTGTTCGCTCAGCAGCTTAGAAGGTCCCATCTGATGAGGCTGAAAATTGCGGATGGACGTCTCGCAGAAATAAAATCTTTTTATGGGCTCCTTTATCCCACACGGATGACCAAGCCGAAGGGACACAGCGATGATGACCACGAAGCCCCGCTAATGCGTCACTATAGTGAGGATATTCCCGATATCACAGAAAACGAGATTAGTGCGGCTCTCGAGCAACTCTAGAACAACAAGGTACCCGGTGATGACGGAATTACTGCGGAGATTCTAAGATCCGGCGGGACTCCTATCCTAAAGGAATAGGCAAGTCTTTTTAATTCCGTCATCCACCAAGGTATAAAAGTATAAAACCACAGGTTTTGGAGCAGAAATGCGGTGAAGAACAGCAGTTCTTCAAAAAAAGTGATAAGACCTTACTGAAGATTAACAAACCCATCTCACTCCTGAGCCATATCTACAAGTTGTTCTCGAGGGTCGTCACGAATCGTCTCGCTGCAAGACTCAACGATTTCCAGCCTCCGGAGCAGGCCGGGTTTCGAAAAGGCTTTAGTACCGTAGACCACATCCACACTGTTCGGCAGATTGTACAGAAGACCGAAGAGTACAATCAGCCGCTGTGTATGGCATACGTGGATTACGAAAAAGCCTTCGACTTCATCGAAACTTGGGCAGTTCTGGATGCACTGCAGTGATTTCAGATTGACTGGCGATATATCGAGGTGTTGAGATGCTTGTATGACACCGCCACGATGGCTGTCCAGATACAGGACCAGGTAACGAACTCCATCGAGCTGAATCGAGGTGTAAGACAGGAAAATGTCATATCTCCCAGTCTCTTCACCAATACTCTGGAGGACGTTTTCAAGACACTGGATTGGACTGGACAGGGTATCAACGTGAATGGTAAGTACATCTCGCATCTTCGGTTTGCCGACGAATCCTTGTAATAGCAGAGTCGCTGGAACAGTTAAGCGGAATACTGCGCATCCTAGACGAGTCCTCCCGACGTGTCGGTTTGGCCACGAACTTGGACAGGACCTAGGTCATGTTCAATAAACATGTCGTGCCCGGACCGATAAGCGTCAACGGGTCAGTTCTCGAAGTAGTAAGCAAATACGTCTATCTAGGCCAAATCATCCAGTTAGGTAGACGAAATTTCGAGAAGGAGGCCGAAAGGGGGATTCAGCTTGGTTGGGCTGCATTCGGCAAACTGCGTCGAGTCTTCACCCTTCCTATACCGCAATGTCTGAAGACCAAAGTCTTTGACCAGTGCGTCTTACCGGTGATGACCTACGTTGCCGAAACGTGGACACTCACGGTGGGGCTAGTCCACAAATTTAAAGTCGCTCAGCGAGCTATGGAGCGGGCTATGCTCGAGGTATCTCTGAAAGATAAACTCAGGAATGATTATATCCGCCAGAGAACTGGGGTAACCGACATAGTTCGTAGAATAAGCTCGCTGAAGTGGCAATGGGCTGGTCATATCTGCCGAAGGTCCGACGGTAGATGGAGTAAGAAGGTCATAGAGTGGAGACCGTGTCTTGGTAAACGTAGCGTAGGACGCCCACTAGCCCGATGGTCAGACGACCTCAGAAAGGCTGGTGGAAAAGACTGGATGCGGAAGGCAGAGAATCCCATGTTGTGGCGCACATTGGGAGAGGCCTATGTCCAGCAGTGGACTGCAATAGGCTGATGATGATGAGCGAACGCAACTACATACTAATTCAACAACTATATTATTTTATCACAAAATGCTAGCAACGGATCCGTACTGCGGATTCAGTGCACTGGTCTGGTGAAACAGGTTTCGAACTAGAGACTTTTTCAGTAACTGAAAGTTCTCGGTGATAATAATAATAATATTTCTATAATTAGATATTCCTTTACAGTTAGGTTTCGGTATTTACGGTCCAGGATGTGAAGCACCAGCAAGGTTCCTAGACTACGGCATGTACCACAAGTGGGTTTCTCGCAGTCTCGGCAAGATCGGAAGAGCTGCCATCACTACAGTGGCACAAAACCATATCATAATGAGAAGAAGTAAGAATATTTCACATGATACTTCTACTTAACGTAAAAAAGCGTGTAAATATATAATTCACACCTTTTCTTCATATACGCGTTCGCGTTTTATGTTCTGCCTTCATATGAAGTGGATATGTCTCGGTGGTGCAGTGTCGAGCACCCCGTTTTTGATTCAAGGAATCGTGGGGTCGAATCCTGGCTCATACCAATGACTTTCCGAAACTCTTTTTTTAGAAGTCATGTGTGATAACTATCGTAGACTGACAACTTTGTGCCCAGAGTATGGCAATAGATTCCCCACCTATTCCATTTGGGACGTAAACATAACAGCGAGTCGCCTACACCTTTGGGTAGTAAAAGGCGTGAAGTTGTGTATGTATGTGTTGCTCCGCTATGGACTCCTAAATTATCAGTTCCTGAAAAAATATTTAATTTATACTAAGTTTACTGCATGAATAGGCCGGCTCGACCAGTGAAATACCACAACCTATCAGAAAATCACCTGAAGTGCGGATCCCCTGGCTCCACCCTTTCTCAGAAACCATAACCTCGCCGACATTTTTCTGCAGGCACAGCTATTATAATTTCAAATATATTTTTCAATATTTTTACACTCACTTGCCTGTATTCTATAGTTGGATGTATATTACGTGAAAACTCTACCCGAACACAAACCCGGCAGAACTTGGTCGGGGCAAAAAGTAATAACAAACATATATGTTTGAAAATAAAAGGTAAAATATAGGCACTACACTTCTAATAAAATTACTTTTCAAAATAGTTAAACCGACTCCCAAAAACGTAAACCACAAAATCTTTTAGTAGATGAAAACAGTACCTCCATAGCTAACAAGCGATAAATAACGTAACTAACTAATTTGTATACCTAATACAATATACAAAACGTAATACTTTAATAACATCATAACTATCTCGTCTTTTGCGTCTGAAATTCATGTATTATATCACTACATGGGCATAACTTTCGCTACTTTATTAACTTAAAAATAATATGTATAATATTATTGCACTGATGACAGGACACTTTTGACAGTTACTTGTCACTCCGTGCCACTGACGTTTCACCGGAGTGCGTTTGAAAACCTAAGAATGCCTAATTGTACTCTTGTGCTGTGTATCTTTCCTCTTGTTTTCACGCATGATATAGATTGTATAGTTTGAAATTTGTTTTTCTTCCAGTTTTCTGTAACGATGTTTATTTTTTTTTTCTTTCTTAAATTCTTTTCATTTAACATTCAGCTGGCGGGTGAACATGTCTTTGAAGTGAATCTACTTTGTGTAATGCAATCACAGCGATTCGGTTCTCTTTATCACCCCACTCCATTTTAATATCTCAAAATATTGTACAATGTATTAGCGCCAAAACGAGAAAACGCAATGAACAATCGTATAAAAATGACAGATTCCAAATTCAAATGTAATATTTTTTTATTTTTAGTTGTAACAGTATTTATGGCCAGACTAAGTTTATATATATATATACTTAGTCATGCCATAAATATTGTAACAAAGAAAAAAATTTTTTTTTAATTGCAACTAACCTTTATTACTTTTACAGTGTGTTACTTTAATACATAAATATAAAACGATATAAAATATAAAAAGCTTATTCGAAGTGGTCTCCATTGGCTGCAATACAGGCCTTTAAACGTTGAGGCCAGTTATCAATAGAAACACGCACTCTTTCCATGGGAAAATTCTTCACTGCCAATCGTATGGATTGTTTTAGGGACTCTAAATTATTATGACGTTTAGAGCAAGCCGTACTCTCTAAAACTGACCACAAATCATAATCCAGTGGATTAAGATCGGGACTAGACGACGGCCAGTCTTCAGCTCTAATGAAGTCAGAAACGTTCGCTTCCAACCAAGATTGCGTGGACCGAGCTTTATGACCCGGTGCCGAGTCTTGCTGGAAGAACCATACTTCGTTATTGAACATGGTGTTGTTAAGGGCTTGACTACCTTTTCAAGAATGGTATCTTGATACACTTGTGCCGATGTTTTGATACCTTTTTCACAAAAATATGGCTCAGTCACTCGTTCGTAGCTAACACCCCACCAAACCATCACTGAAGTCGGATAATGCCCACGTTGCAGTCTGTCAACTAATTGGGAAGCTTCCTTAGAGCTTTGAGCATAAATACGAACATTTTGTTTGTTAAAATGTTGCTCAATTGTAAAAACTTTTTCATCCGTAAACAATATTTTTCTGTGACCTCCTTTTGCGTACCGCTTCAGTAGTTGTTTAGATTTTAACACCCTATTATTTTTTAAATTATCAGTTAATAAATGACCAGTGCGCCTCATAGAGGCTGCAAGTCCTAAGTCATCTTTTAAAATACGCGACATTGTTCTAAGTGCTATCTTCATCTCCCGAGATAAAATCTTTTGCTTGCGGACAGGATTTCTTCGAATTCTTGCCCTTACTGCTTTGACCACCTTTTTTCGTACGAACACTACGTGGACGGCCAGGTCTTTTTCTGTCACAAACAGAGGAGGTCTCATTGTACCTATTAATAGCCCGGTACACAAACATTTGACTAATACCAAGTGTATGGAGAGTTTTAAAAATTGCATTTGGCTCCATATCTACTTTGTGTAATGCAATCACAGCGATTCGGTTCTCTTTATCACCCCACTCCATTTTAATATCTCAAAATATTGTACAATGTATTAGCGCCAAAACGAGAAAACGCAATGAACAATCGTATAAAAATGACAGATTCCAAATTCAAATGTAATATTTTTTTATTTTTAGTTGTAACAGTATTTATGGCCAGACTAAGTATATATATATATATATATATATATATATATACTTAGTCATGCCATAAATATTGTAACAAAGAAAAACATTTTTTTTTAATTGCAAATAACATTTATTACTTTTACAGTGTGTTACTTTAATACATAAATATAAAACGATATAAAATATAAAAAACTTATTCGAAGTGGTCTCCATTGGCTGCAATATAGGCATTTAAACGTTGAGGCCAGGGATCAATAGAAACACGCACTCTTTCCATGGGAAAATTCTTCACTGCCAATCATAAGGATTGTTTTAGGGACTCTAAATTATTATGACGTTTAGAGCAAACCGTACTCTTTCAAACTGACCACAAATCATAATCCAGTGGATTAAGATCGGGACTAGACGACAGCCAGTCTTCAGCTCTAATGAAGTCCGAAACGGTCGCTTCCAACCAAGATTGCATGGACCGAGCTTTATGACCCGGTGGCGATTCTTGCTGGAAGGACCATACTTCGTTATTGAACATGGTGTTGTTAAGGAGCTTGACTACCTTTTTAAAAATGGTATCTTGATACACTTGTGCCGATGTTTTGATACCTTTTTCACAAAAATATGGCTCAATCACTCCTTCGTAGCTAACACCCCACCAAACCATGACTGAAGTCGGATAATGCCCACGTTGCACTCTGTCAACTAATTGGGAAGCTTCCTTAGAGCTTTGAGCATAAATACGGTCATTTTGTTTGTTAAAATGTTGCTCAATTGTAAAAACTTTTTCGTCCGTAAACAATATTTTTCTGTGACCTCCCTTTGCGTACCGCTTCAGTAGTTGTTTAGATTTTAACACCCTATTCTTTTTTAAATTGTCATTTTGTAAATTACCAGTGCGCCTCTTATAGGCTGCAAGTCCTAAGCCATCTTAAAAATACGCGACATTGTTCTAGGTGCTATCTTCATCTCCCGAGATAAAATTTTTTGCTTGCGGACAGAATTTCTTCGAATTCTTTCCCTTACTGCTTTGACCCCCTTTTTCGTACGAACAGTACGTGGACGGCCAGGTCTTTTTCTGTCACAAACAGAGGAGGTCTCATTGTACCTATTAATAGCCCGGTACACAAACATTTGACTAATACCAAGTGTATGGAGAGTTTTGAAAATTTCATTTGGCTCCATACCTACTTCGTGTAATGCAATCACAGCGATTCGGTTCTCTTTATCACCCCACTCTATTTTAATATCCCAAAATATTGTACAATGTATTGGCGCCAAAACGAGAAAACACAATGAACAATCGTATAAAAATGACAGATTCGAAATTAAAATGTAATATTTTTTTTATTTTAGTTGTAAAAGTATTTATGGCCAGACTAAGTATTTATATATTTGTTGGGGCCTGGCGCTGTCCCGGAGTGAAGTGTCCCGGCTGGTGTAGGGATCGTTAATTTTGGGTGGAAGTTATTGCGAAAGAATGGAAATAACCTTTACTTGCGTAATTTGGTGTTCGCTTTATTGCAGTTAATGGAAGTGTGTTTACAAAATTCTTGGAAGAGGGGTCGGGAACAATATTTAATGCGTTCCTATTGGGCGACCATAGCGCCATCTAGTATTAGTATTGTTGAGATTCGGTCGCTCTTGATTACGTCGGTCAATCAGTGGGCGAAGCGTGTACATGCCCCCGGCCTTGAAAGAAGTAACTTTCTGTGTTATTAAAATTTCTTCTTTAAAAAATATCTTCGTTGTTGAATAAAGGACAAATCTTCACAAAAGCACGCCTGATTGTTCCTGATGAAGTGTGTATATCGGCCACTCTGGAAATACCATCTGCCACTTCAACGGTGGTAAATTGTCATCTTTGACAACAACAAAAGTGCCTACCTTCAGTTCGTCCTTGTTCTCCCTCCATTTAGACCGTATCTGCATTTCGGATACGTATTCTTTGGCCCAACGGGACCGAAAATGCTGTCGTATCTGCTCCACTCTCTGATAGCGCTGAAGTCGACTGTCAGGAACCTCACGAAGGTCATCACAAGCTGGAGCGGTTAGCGGGCGACCGATCAGGAAGTGAGCTGGCGTGAGAGGAGTGAGGTCCTTAGGATCGGAGGAAAGTGGAGATAGTGGTCGTGAGTTTAGGACTGCCTCTATCTGAATCAAAACCGTATTAAATTCCTCAAAAGTGAGATGCGCGTTTCCTACTACACGGCGGAGATGATATTTGCAAGATTTAATTCCTGACTCCCACAAACCACCAAAATGACTCGCGTAACAAGGAATGAAATTAAATTAAATTTGTTGACTAGTAGCGTATTCTACTATATCTGGACTACATTGAAGTAAAAAATTTGAAAATTCGTTCATTAGGCCGACAAAATTTCGACCATTGTCAGAAAATATTTCTAAAGGTTTCCTGCGGCGGGATATGAACCTTTTTAAACCTAATAAATATGCTTGACTGGAGAGATCAGTGACCAGTTCAAGATGAATGGCGCGTGTAACAAAACAAATAAATAAACAAATATAGCCTTTATCAGTTCTAGTCCCTTTTCCTTTGCGGTTGATGATAAGAACAGGTCCACCATAATCCACTCCACATCGAATGAAGGGGTAACCTGGTGTGACACGTTCCTTAGGAAGATTGCCCATAAGAGGCGTTAACGTTTTGCCTCTTAGACGGGTACATGTAATACATTGATGTACTATTTTTCTACATAAATTTTTACCACCTGTAGGCCACCATGTTTCACGTAAATGACATAATAAGGCCTGTGGCCCGGCGTGAAGAAGTTGCACATGTTCATGTCGAAATAGTAAATATGTGAAATAATGTTTACTAGATAGCAATACGGGATGCCTTTTATTAAAGTCAAATTCTGAATATTCCAAACGGCCACCAACGCGTATAATGTGGTTGTCGTCCATAAATAAACTTAATTTTGATAAATTGTTTTTTCACTTAATACATTTGTTTTTTAATAACTGATTATATTCTACAGGATATGATTCTATTTGAGAAAATTTTACTAATATTATTTGAGCTAGCCTCATTTCATCGTCGCTTAAAGGACCTGTTCGTCTACTTAATTTGAAGCGAATATTATGTATAAATCTTAATGTATATGCCATGGTTCGCTTCATACGATTAAATTGGGAAAATCGAGCGAATGGAAAGAGCGTAACGTCATATGAATTGTGGTTAACTAACATGGATATAACCGATTTGATTTCAGGTAATTGATTTTCTACGGTTTGAAATATATTTGTCTGATCTGAATCATGTACCGAAAAATCTGGGTTTTGCAAAAACTCTGGACCCTGCCACCATAATCTAGAAGAAGAAAGATAATTTAAGTTTACTCCACGTGACGCGAGGTCCGCGGGATTATCTCTACTATTTACATGGTACCATGGCAAATCCTCTGTTAGCTCTCGAATCTCAGCAATTCTATTTTGTACAAACGTTTTTAAACGATTAGGTGACATTTTCAACCATCCTAATACAATAGTTGAATCCGTCCAAAACACAATTCTATCGAAGTTACGTCGCAAAGAAGAATTCACCTTAACATACAGCCTAGCTCCTACCAAGGCACCACATAATTTTAGACGTGGGACACTTAATGGTTTCAAAGGCGCAACCTTTGTTTTTGACATTATTAAGTGTATCGAAATGGTGTGGTCATTATTTATTGTGCGTACATAAACACAGGCGCCGTACGCTGTTTCCGATGCGTCTGAAAAAACGTGAAGTTCCACTAGCTTTGTTTGATTACCTATAACGCGTCGCGGTACTCGAATACTACCGAGGTCCTGCATAGAAACGATAAATTGATGCCACTCTCTCGCGACATTACTTGGCACTAAGTCGTCCCATTCAAGCTTTAGCAGTCACAACTTCTGCAGTAATACCTTCGCCACAATTATGATAGGACTAAGCAATCCCAAGGGATCATAAATATGCGAGGCAATTGATAAAATATTACGTTTAGTGACCGGTTTGTCATCTAACGTACATAGCGTATTAAAATAAATTTCATCCATCACGCTACTCCATCCCATGCCTAATGTCTTCGAACCAAAATTTTCATCAAGGGACAACTCTTTACATTTTTCATGTAATAATATATCCTCGTCACATTTAAAATTATATATCCACTTACGAAGTGGTAAAAAACCGCGTTTTAACGTCCGTTTAATTTCAGTACATAGGTCTAATAATCTATTTTTGTCACCTAAACCTGTTATGAGATCGTCGACAAAAAATCCTCATTAATAACTTTCTTAACTTCAGGATCCGAGGACTCGACAGCTAGTTGTTTTAAGCATCGAATACTAAGAAATGGCGCGGACGCGGTACCATAGGTGACAGTGTTCAGACGATAAATACCTAATGGTTGCGCCGGATCCTCTCGCCACACGATCAGTTGAAGATTACGCTGTGATTCGTCTACTAAGCATTGTCGATACATTTTTTCGATATCGGCGCACACGACGATCTTATGTTGTCGAAATCGAAGAAGAATAGCGAGTAAGTCGCCTTGAATCGGCGGTCCAACTAATTGTAAATCATTGAATGATTTACCTGTGCTGGACGGAGAGCTGGCGTTAAATACAACACGCAACTTTGTTGTCGTGCTGTGTTCGCGAAATACTCCGTGATGAGGCATGAAATAACAGGGATGCGCGTAGATGTCTATTTTAGACATGTGACCCAACTGAATATATTCCCGCATGAAATTAATATATAAAGATTTGTAATCAGGTGAACGATTGAGACGTCGCTCTAATGACAAAAATTGTCGTTCGGCTTGATTATACGAATCTCCTAAAATATCAGGTGACTGATTTAAAGGTATGCGCACACAAAACCTTCCTTCATTATTGCGCGTAGTAGTGCGAACAAAATGATCTTCGCATACACGTTCCTCTTCAGTCTGCGCGTCTCTGACCTGAAGAATCTCCACTATTTCCCAGAATATTTTTAATTGTTTATTTAAAATATCGGAACTGCTAACGTTGCACTGAATATGCTTAGAATTGCATAAATTATTAAATATTGGACCGGAAACAACCCATCCTAACTTGATGTTTTGCAGATAGGGTCCGTTTGGTAGTCTTATTCTACCATCGCATGAAAGGTCCCAGAATCGATCTGCGCCTATTAATATATCTATATTTTTTTAATATAAAAACTCCGGATCCGCTAATTGGATACAGGGTGAAATACGTAGCTCCGTGCCTAACTTGCATACGGTCGGCATGGTAGATGTTATTCCCTTTAGCACAAAACAATTAATTGTCGTTTGAAAGGTTGCATCGACGCAAGATTTAATTTCGATGTTACAAGTTTTTGAACAATGTATTACTGAATCACCTACACCTCTTATTTGATTAGTGGACTGTATTAATGGCGCGTTTAATAATTGGCTTAGCGATTCACTAATAAAACAACGTTGACTGCCACTATCGAGTAATACGCGAACTTTGTGATAGCTGCCGTGTACATCGGATGCATCGACTATAGCTGTAGATAACAAGACGCTTTGTATGTATACCTACAGACATATTACAGCCCTTTTGCATGTGTGCTTTGTTCACTTGAACGGGCAAGATGTCTGCGGGGACTGCGTCGATCGCGGAGGGCGAGGGACCCGATGCGCCTGCGCTCGCTTGCAATAGTTGCAATGTCTCTGTCTGAGGTTTGGCCGGCAGTGGTGAATGAAATGTAACTGTGCTATTGTTATGATTGTGAAGTAATGTATTATGCTTTAGATTACATTTTCTGCACGTCCCGAATTTACAACTATCAACAGTGTGCCCCGAACGTAAACAGTTGACACATAAGTTTCGTTCACGTACAAATTTTAATTTAGAACTTAAATCACTTTCTATAAATTTCGTACAAGAATAAAGTGGATGGTTAGCGTTACATTTTAAACACGATCCTATATAGCGAGGACCGCGCGGCATAACAGTGGAAATATTGCAATAGGAAGTGTTTAATGATTTAGATGTAAATGATTTCTTAATCTCGTTACCTAAATCTTTATTATGTGATAATTGTAAGGATTCTAACATGTCAGCTCTGTTTTTTAAAAATAAAATCATTTCGTCTACTTTAATTGCTCGCGGAGTGGGACCAGTGTTATTGGAAAATAATGTGGACTTATAAGATTCCCATTCGCGCCCCGTTATTTTGTCTAATTTAGATACTATAATATAATTTATTAATGTATCCCAGGAGTCTGTGGGCTCACCAAGGATATTTAAAGCGCGTAATTTTTTTAAAATTGTATCACCCAACTTTCGTAGCAAGTGAGGTGATTCTTTAGTGATAGGAATGATAGTAAATAGTGCCTTTACATGATTTTGAACAAGTAGCTTGCTATTATTGTACCTACTTAGTAATAAATCCCATGCAACTATGTAGTTAGCGGCTGAAAATTCAATTGAATCAATGACTAATTGAACACTACCTTTAAGCGACGAATTCAAATAATGAAATTTCTAAATACCACTTATATCTTTAGAGTTATGAACCAATGATAAGAATGTATCCCTAAATTCGAGCCAATGCTCGTACGCACCGTCAAAGGTGGGCATAGAAATAGTGGGCAATTTCATCATCATCATCATCATCAGCCTATTGCAGTCCACTGCTGGACATAGGGCTCTCCCAATTTGCGCCACAACATCCGATTCTCTGCCTTCCGCGTCCAGTCTTTTCCAGCAGCCTTTCTGAGGTCGTCTGACCATCGGGCTGGTGGGCGTCCTACACTACGTTTACCAAGACGCGGTCTCCACTCTATGACCTTCTTACTCCATCTACCGTCGGTCCTTCGGCAGATGTGACCAGCCCATTGCCACTTCAGCGAGCTTATCCTACGAGCTATGTCGGTTACCCTAGTTCTCTGGCGGATATACTCATTCCTGAGTTTATCCTTCAGAGATACCCCGAGCATAGCCCGCTCCATAGCTCGCTGAGCGACTTTAAATATGTGGACTAGCCCCACCGTGAGTGCCCACGTTTCGGCACCGTAGGTCATCACCGGTAGGACGCACTGGTCAAAGACCTTGGTCTTCAGACATTGCGGTATAGGCGAGCTGAAGACCCGACACAGTTTGCCAAATGCAGCCCAACCCAGCTGAATCCTCCTTTCGGCCTCCTTCTCGAAGTTTCGTCTACCTAACTGGATAGTTTGGCCTAGGTAGACGTATTTGCTTACGACTTCGAGAACTGACCCTTCGACGCTTATCGGTCCGGGCACGACATGTTCATTGAACATGACCTTGGTCTTGTCCAAGTTCATGCCCAAACCGATACGCCGGGAGGCCTCGTCTAGGCTGCGCAGCATTCCGCTTAACTGTTTCAGCGACTCTGCCATCACAACGATGTCGTCGGCAAACCGAAGATGTGAGATGTACTCACCATTCACGTTAATACCCTGTCCAGTCCAATCCAGTGTCTTGAAGACGTCCTCCAGAGCGTTGGTGAAGAGTTTGGGAGATATGACATCTCCCTGTCTTACACCTCGTCAGCTCGATAGAGTTCGTCACCTGGTCCTGTATCTGAACAGTCATCGTGGCGGTGTCATACAAACATCTCAACACCTCTATATAGCGCCAGTCGATCCGACATCGCTGCAGTGCATCCAGAACTGCCCAAGTTTCGATGGAGTCGAAGGCTTTCTCGTAATCCACGAATGCCATACACAGCGGCTGATTGTACTCCTCGGTCTTCTGTACAATCTGCCGAACAGTATGGATGTAGTCCACGGTGCTAAAGCCTTTTCGAAACCCGGCCTGCTCCGGAGGCCGGAACTCGTCGAGTCTTGCAGCGAGACGATTCGTGACGACCCTCGAGAACAACTTGTAGATATGGCTCAGGAGTGAGATGGGTCTGTAGTTCTTCAGTAAGGTCTTATCACCTTTTTTGAAGAACAGCACCACCGCACTCCTGCTCCAAACCTGAGGGGTTATACCTTGGTGTATGACGGAATTAAAAAGACTTGCTAATTCCTTTAGGATAGGAGTCCCGCCGGATTTTAGAAGTTCTGTAGTAATTCCGTCATCACCGGGTGCCTTGTTGTTCTGCAGTTGCCCGAGAGCCGCCCTAATCTCGCTTGCTGTGATATCGGGAATGTCTTCACTATAGTGACGCGTTAACGGGGCTCTGTGGTCATCATCGCTGTGTCCCGTAGGCTTGGTCATCCGTGTTGAATAAAGGAGCCCATAAAAAGATTCGATCTCTGCGAGAATCTCAGGCTTAGAGGTGACGACACGTCCATCCGCAGTTTTCAGCTTCGTCAGATGGGGCCTTCCAAGCTGCTGAGAGAACACTTTCGACCCTTTATTGCGGTCGATCGCGTCCTCGATTGCTCGGGTATTCGATCGACGAAGGTCGCGCCGCATCAGCTTCCTAATACGCTGGTTTAGGCTTCTCCATTCTGACGAAGACAGCTGATCGGATGGAGTTTCTCGTCTTTGCCTCATCAGCTCGAGCGTCTCGGCAGAGAGTTTGGACTCCTTTTTCTGCGATCTCGGGAACAACCTTTGAGACACTTTCCTCAGCGTGTTGACCACAGTGTCGGTCCTTTCGTCCACATCACCGGTGGTTTCCAGCAGGTCGAATCGATTTTTAAGTTCCATTTGGAACGTTTCGGTTTCGGCTATTTGGAGTGGCGTAGGTCGGAGAATAGAACTCATCTTCCGGGTCCTTTCAGCTTTCAAGTTAATATTTAGAGAGCCCCGAAGAAGTCGGTGATCACTTCCAGTATTGAACCTGTTGATCACAGAGACATCTCTAAATATATGCTTACTATCCGTTATGATAAAATCTATCTCGTTCCTTGTCACAAAATCGGGGCTTCGCCAAGTCCACCTCCTGTGGAGACTCTTCTTGAAGAATGAGTTCATCAAGAAGAGCCCTTCAGACTCCAGGAAGTTGACCAGCATCTGGCCCCTGTGATTTCGATACCCCAAGAAATATGGACCGATTTTCGTTTCGCCGCGTTCTTGTACTCCCACTTTGGCATTGAAGTCCCCCATAACAACGTTGCAGTGAGCCTTGGCGGTACAATGTATTGCTTTCGCAATATCCTCGTACATCGCCTCCGCTATCTCGTCAGAGTATGTCGAGGTCGGCGCATATACCTGTATCACCTTCAGGGTGTACCTGTTGGAAAGTTTCAGTACAAGGTACGCTACCCTGGTCGACACACTGCTGACCTCCACAACGCTGCCAACGAGGTCCTTGTGAACCAGGAAACCGACACCCCCCTGGGAGAGCTGGCCACCTTCTCGAAAATAGAGCAAGTTGCCCGACTGTAGGGTTATCGTGTCCTCCCCCTCTCGCCGGACTTCAGATAACCCTAGAATATGCCAGTTTAAGCAACCCAGCTCTACCTCGAGTTCGGTGAGGTGTTGGTCCAGCCGAAGACTGCGTCCGTTGTATGTTGCCACGCGTAGTTGTTTTTGACAGCCTGCCGTAACCCGGAGATTCTTAGCACCCCCTGCCCCACCGTTACCACGACCGCTGCCTTGGCCAGGAATAGTGGGACGACCGGGAACTGGGGGCCGTTGGTTCTGCGCTTTTTTCATTTTGGGAGGTTTTTGCCCATAGTCCCCACGCTGGGCAGACGTGTTGGAGACCGCAGGGGTTCACCTGTTATTGATAGGAACGCTGCTGCCCGTCCCTACCGAGAATTTTTGGGTTAACCGATTTGGGCAATTTAACCGACTGTAATTGAGAGTTATGACATGATTTATGCGAGTTATCAGTGATCTCTTCAGGTTCTAGTATTGATTCAGCGTGAGCCAGTGTGCTATAATATGAGTGTTCGAAACTGTCGCGTTGATCTAATTGATTAGATAAACTATCATCTGAAACACTTTCTCCAATTTTTGTTTGAATATCATTAAACTCAGAGAATAAACTAGCGGCTCCTTGAATTCTTAATTTTAAATCGATATGATTTTTAACATTAAATTTAAAATCAATTTTTTCTAGGGATTGTAGGTAGGAAGAAAATTTAGTTAATCTACTTTTTATAATTCCGCGTTTTCTGATTAAGTTACGAACATTATCACTATCGACATTTAATGAAATTGGAGATTTATCACGAGACATTTGGTGTCTATGAGAATCAGAAATACTCACGATTTGTAGGTGCTGTTACCCGGTACCTTATAGCACTCGTAGAGGGGTGAAAGCTTTCTCGCGTAGTACTTTCACTGAAATCAGTTTAAAACGATTTTTAATAAGAGAACAAGGGAGGTGATAGGAAATATAAAGATGGTCCCACCAGTTATGCGTGATGATGAGATGTAGATCCAACTTTCTATTCCTTGTTAGCGCCTAGCCTCAGTTGTCCCTTTTGAATTAGGTACTTCCGAATTGCGTAGATAACGATCCAGTCTATCTCGAATCCAGCTAGTAGCGCCACTTTCAGTTTCAAACTTGCGTGATGTGGTTTGAAGTCCAAAGTTCGATGCGTCTTGAAATTTCGAATGTTCAATGATGCTTGGAGGTTTAAATATTGCATACGGCTCGAAGGTCCAAATGTTGGGGCCTGGCGCTGCCCCGGAGTGAAATGTCCCGGCTGGTGTAGGGATCGTTGATTTTTGCTCAGTAAATAGTGACACTGACACCTTCGTAAGTATACCTTCACTAAACGAAACACTCGAATCACAATTTGCCGATGTTCCGGGTAACTTTAATGTTGTTCATATAAACGCACAGAGTATTCCTGCCCATTCCACTGATATGCTGGTAAGTTTTGACTGTAAGAATATCCATGCTATCTTGGTTTCAGAGTCATGGCTTAAACCATGTCTACCTTCAGTTTCATATACTTTGCCGGGTTTCGTGCTTCTCAGAAATGATCGTGCTGTGGGTCGGTGGTGGTGGAGTTGCTATATATATTCGCTCGCACATTCCACATAGTATTATTGATGTCTCTCCACAACAACCGCCACCTAACGCCGGCGAGCACCTATTTCTGGAAGTGGAGCTTCGACATAATAAACTTTTGCTCGGTGTCTTCTACTGTCCTTCTCTACACATAAACTTCTTTTCATCCTTCGAACAGCTTCTGCTAAATCTCACACCGTCTTACAAAAAAAGATTCCCGTTCCTCCTCTCTTTTCTCAATCTCTAGCTCAACCAACCTCAACATTCTTCCTCTAAATGCCACACATCATCTTCCTAACCTTACTCCTTCATTACTTGATTTAATTTTTGTGTCTTCTTCCCATCGAGCTGCTCTGCACGGCCAATGTCCAGCAGACAATTTCTCGTCTCATGACCTCATTTTTCTTTCATACAAAATACGTCCACCCAAAGTTAGGTCTAGAGTTCTTGTGCAGCGCAGTTTTGGTGACATGGATCAAGACAGTCTGAAGACTGACGCAAAGGCTTTAGACTGGGGCCATATTTATTGTTCTGAAACTATTGACGAAAAGGTATTGCTTTTTACGGAATCTCTCAACAACTTATTTGATAAACACGCTCCCATAAAAGCAATTAAAGTGCGCCACTTTCCATCTCCTTGGCTCACTGAGGATATAAAAAAACTAATAAGGAAAAAGGCAGCAGCGAAAATAAATTTAAAAATGAAGCCGAATGATGCAAATCGCAACAAATATATCGCAATTCGAAATCACTGTAACAAGGTGTGTAGGAATGCACAACGCCAGCATATTCATAAATCCGTACAGAACGGTGACCCTGCAAAAGTTTGGAAGTTTCTGAAATCTTTAGGGGTTGGTAAACAGCGTCAAACAATAAACTCTTTAGCTTTAGATATTGAAGCTCTTAATACTCATTTTTGTTCATCGTCTAACTTCGATAAGACAACCAAAGCCAATACGTTACAATATCTTTCAACACTACCGACTCCTGATTACCCTCCATTTTTCTTCCGTCAGTTCACTACTAGTGATGTTGAGAAAAGTATCCAGTCTATTGCTTCCAACGCCATTGGGACTGATAACATCAGCCGTAATATGATCCTTCCCATTATTGATGAAGTCCTACCCGTTATATGCCATATCCTTAACCACTCCGTTTCTAGTGGTGTCTTCCCATCAACGTGGAAAGATGCCCTAGTAATACCTCTACCGAAGGTCCTGAAACCTATATCCTTCTCCGAATATCGCCCCATATCCATTCTTCCATTCCTATCGAAAGTGCTCGAACGTCTGGTCCATGACCAATTAAATACATTTCTTAATTCCAATAACTTACTCAACCCACTTCAATCCGGTTTCCATCCTGGTCATAGTACCACAACTACCCTTGTCAATATTAAGGATGATATAAGGTCGGGCATGGAAAACGGAAAGTTAACAGTTCTATGCCTCTTAGATTTCAGCAATGCTTTCAACACTGTTGACTACGATCTGTTGCTTTCCATACTAGGCACCCTCAACATGTCTCCTGGAGTGATTAATCAATCACTGGCTGGAATACCAGCGCACTCCTCAAAGTTTCTTGATAAATCGTTTTCAATCCAGGCAGCGCGCCTGTGGAATCAACTGCCACTGGCTATTCGACGGGCACATTGGGTAGTTTAAAAAATATGTGAAGGAACACTATTTATCACTAGAAATGACTCCGTAGGCGTAATGTTCTATACGTACCTATAGTTATATATCGCCGGTACTCTTAAATTGTTGTGTATTTATGTTTATGTGTATTTATGTTTATGTGTATTTATGTATGTAATGTGTGGATGTATGTATGTATTATGTGTATGTATGTATTTATTTGTATGAAACTTGTCGATATATTTCAAACAAGCAACTTTACACCGCTTTTTTTATAGTGGTAGAGCCAAGCAGTTCGCTGCATGAATGGGCCGGCTCGACCGGTGAAATACCACGGCCTCTCAGAATTTCGACGTGAAGTGGCTTATGCCGCGTTTCGTTCGGTGAGAGAGGTATTCGGAGGCCCATCCCCTTCACCCTCCCCTTAATGGCAGCGATATCAAAAGATCATTTACCCCAGCTGCCACAGCACTGGAGAATCCCCCCTTGAGCGTCCACAGTTTGGTATTCACCAAGGCGTGGATGCTCAAGCTGCCCCTCGTAGTCTGGGGAGGGCACAATCTCGCTCGTCACCAAAAACTGACCGGGGCAAACGTAAGGGCATTGCGACTCCCCCTGCCACGCTAAACGTGGACTTTTGCAATATCAGGGGCATCCACTCAAATCTGCTTGCCATTCACCACCACCTGGAAACGGCAAATGCTATTCCTTACAGAGACACAGATATCTTCTCCGGCAGACACCTCATATCTCCTATACCCCGGATACAAACTGGAATACACCTTTGTACCGCGGGCCGGAGTTTGTGTGTTTGTACGGGAGGATATCTGTGCTCGACGCCTCGGCAACCTTGAAGGAAGGGACCTATCGACCCTCTGGCTGCGTGTTGATAGCGACGACCACCCCCGCATCTACGCATGTCTTTATAGGTCCCATAGCGGTAATACCGAAACAGACCGACTCATGGACCACGTTCAAACGGTTGCAGATTCCGTACTTCAACAGGTCCCATCCGCGGAAATCGTTATCCTCGGCGATTTCAATGCCCACCATGTCGATTGGCTTGGATCTCGCACCACCAATCACGCGGGTAGATCTGTTCATGACTTTGCTCTAGCATATGATCTAACACAACTGGTTACCGCACCCACGCGAATCCCAGATGTTGATAATCATATACCTTCCCTGTTGGATCTTCTGCTGACCTCCCATCCGGACGGATATGTGGTTTCTGTAGACGCCCCTTTGGGTTCTTCGGACCACTGTCTGATAAGGAGTACGGTGCCACTCACGTGCCCACTTCTACCGCACATTGCGAGCCGCCGCCGTGTGTGGCACTATAGGTCAGCGGACTGGGATGGGATGCGAAATTTCTTCGCATCTTACCCATGGAAGCAAGTTTGCTTCTCGCCGGATGATCCTGACGTCGTTGCCGACTCTGTTGCTGACGTGGTGCTGCAGGGAATGGAGCTCTTTGTTCCATCCTCAGTGGTGTTAATCGGCAGCAGATCCCAGCCCTGGTTTGATCGCTCATGCAAAAAAGCATGAGCATAGGCAAAATTGGCGAGAAACTAGTTCGCCTTCCCTCGGGAACCCGTGCATTCTGGTCGCTCGCCAAGGCTGTTCTTGGGAATTTTTGTAAGCCGTCCCTTCCACCGTTGCACCGGGAGGACCAGTCACTAGCCCACGACGCAAAAGAGAAAGCCGACCTTCTTGGCACTCTTTTTGCGTCCAACTCGACTTTGGACGATATGGGTAACATCGCACCGACAATTCCACATTACGGTCACGCCATGCCGGCAAAGTACTGTGCGACGCATACTTTTATCCCTGGATGTCCACAAGTCGAGTGGGCCTGACGGAATCCCAGCAATAGTGCTGAAGACGTGTGCTTCAGAGTTGGCATCGGTTCTAACGCGTCTTTTCCGGTACTTCTACTCTCTCGGCGCTGTGCCAGCATCATGGAAGGTTACTTTAGTCCACCCGATCCCTAAAAAAGGTGACCGCTCAGATCCGTCCAACTACAGACCTATCGGCATCACCTCCCTATTCTCCAAAATAATGGAAACACTCATCAACCGCCAGCTCCTTAAGTAACTAGAAGAGCACCAGTTGATAAGTGACCGTCAGTACGGATTCCGTCAAGGTCGCTCAGCTGGTGATCTTTTAGCGTACTTAACCCATCGGTGGGTGGAAGCGGTTGAGAATAAAAGAAAGGCGCTGGCCGTTAGTTTGGACGTAGCGAAGGCCTTTGATCGGGTTTGGCACAAAGCACTTATTTCGAAGCTTCCATGTTATGGGCTTCCCGACAAATTATGCGATTGGGTTTCCAGCTTTCTCACGGCTCGGAGCATTAAAGTTGTTGTCGACAAGTCATGCTCCGACTTAAAACCTGTGAATGCTGGAGTCCCCCAGGGCTGTGTGCTATCCTCTACGCTGTTTCTTCTGCATATCAATGACATGCTGCTTAGCAGCGATCTTTATTGTTATACAGATGACAGTACCGGGGATGCCTTATATACCGGCCACCCGCGTATTTCTCGGGAAAACGTCGACGAGCACCGGAATAAACTTGTGTCTGAAATCGAAACTCTGCTTAGTCAGGTTTCGGACTGGGGCCGACTAAACTTAGTCCAATTCAACCCTAAGAAGACACAGGTTTGCGCGTTTACCGCTAAAAAGACACCCTTTGTCGTAGCGCCCTGTTTTGAGAGCACTCCCTTACCCGCCTCAGCCGCTATCGGAATTCTTGGTGTCGACTTGTCGAGTGACGTCCAGTTCCGCGGTCATCTGGAGGGCAAGGCCAAATTGGCCTCCAAAAAGCTTGGTGTGCTCAATAGAACGGGACAGTATTTCACGCCAGGTCATCGCCTGCAACTTTACAAGGCGCAGGTCCGTCCTCACGTGGAATACTGTTCACATCTTTGGGCGGGGGCACCCCAGTACCAGCTTACTCCATTTGACCGCATCCAACGACGCGCGGTTCGGCTTGTCGACAACCAAGCTCTTACTGATCGGCTTGATCCTCTGGCGTTGCGAAGAGAGATAGCATCTCTATGCATCCTCTACCGCATATACCACGAGGAGTGCTCTGAGGAATTGTTCGGATTAATACCGCCAGCTGATTTCCGCCACCGTTCGACGCGCCAACGCTACCATCCGCATTGGCTGAATGGTTGGCGATCGACAACAGTGCGTTTCTACAGGCACTTCTTGCCACGCACTGTTCTTTCATGGAACCAGTTGCCGGCGACGGTATTTCCGGACCGCTACGACCTAGAAACCTTCAAGAAACGAGCCTATTCTCATCTGAAAGGCTGGCAACGCTAATGTGATGCCCCTGGCATCGCAGACGCCATGGGCGGCGGTGATTGCTTTTCATCAGCTGACCCGCAAGCTCGTTTGCCCCTTCTCCCATAAAAAAAAACCGCATAATAGTCTCCCTAGCTTGACATGTCCATCTGAAGGTTGTCTGGCAGAGATCGCTATATGCGATAAGACCGCCTGTTGTACTTGTCAAATATTCACCTTGTACTATTCACTATAATGTATTATTTATATCTATACATATAATAAAATTGTAGAAAAGTCAAAACTGTACATTGAATATTTTTTAAAAAGAATACTTGGTGTGTGATCTGCAATCGATACCGAAGCCAAAAATATACTTTTTAGAATTTTTGTCTGTTTGTCTGTTTGTCTGTTTGTCTGTTTGTCTGTTTGTCTGTATGTATGTCCGGGATAAACTCAAAAAGTACTGCATGGATTTACTTCAAATTTGGCACGAAAATTATTAAGAAGTCGGGTCAACATATAGGCTACATATTATCACGCTATCACCTACGAGGAACGAGCAGTGAACCTTTATTTCTTCAATGTATTCTGTAGCAACGTGTAATCTAACGACGCATATTTGTATGTTGTTATGGTGTTATTATGTTAATAACCATGCTTTAATCTATACATATAATAATAATAATAATATAATATAAGTTAGCTTCACATTTTAATTAACTTATGCCGTTAAACATAACAGACAATTTTAAAACAGTGCCATCTATGAGATTTACAAAACAGAAAACATTAAGTTGAATTACACGTGTAAGCACTTTTTGGTTTTAGATATAAATAAATCTTTGAGATTTTAAAAACATCAAGTCGAATTACATGTTTAAACACTTTTTGAATATAAATAATTGAAATTTCATCATGCGCTTGCGGTCAATAGATGTTTTTAAGAGTCATAGATGGAGTTGTGCATTTTCTTCTTTAAAATTGTATCGTTAATTCTTTTCAGAGATGAGCAAGACAATTAAAAAAATGTATTTGTATATGCTAAAAACTGTTAATATTTTTGTTCGGTATTTATTGGTGTAATGATTGCTTCGTAATTTTATAATTTTACACCATTAAAAAAAAATGTTTCCTATTCGCTAACTAGATGGCGTTGGCGTCGAATTAGATCGCGCTATAATTTCGTTCACTAAAAGTGATGTTATGAGTACGGATGTCGCCGCGACAACTCATAGAAACTGGGGTTACCTGCGTTGCTATAAGTTATCGTGTGCTTAGTCGAATTTAACGTGAAAACTGAAAATACTTTCCTGAAATATAATTAAAAAAAAAAATATTTACTTAAATAAACTTCATTCGGAATCGGACTACTGCTTACTGCTTAGCTATCATTATCTGTGTGTAAATTCTCAGCGTGTAAATTATTTTCTGTTATTTTTCAAACTTAAAATAATCAAAATGCCTAGAAAACGGTCTAATCTATCCCAATCCTCAAACGATAGTCGAAGGAAAAGGTTAGCTCGATCTCTTGAAACCACCATTGAGCGTGAGGCAAGGATAGCTACTCTTCGAGAACACAATGCGGAAATTCGAGATGGAGAAAGTAGTACGTCGCGCCAGTCCCGATTAGATACTATGCGCACTCAAAATGCATCGTTGCGGTCTCTGGAAAGTATAGAAGCATACGAAATGCGGCTATTAAATGATCGGAAGCGCCATGCTGAGTCTCGCGCGTCAGAGACATACACGCAACAAGAGACAAGACTGAGTTTGCAGCGCAGCCGCACTTATGCCGCTCGATCGTGCGAGAGTGCTGAAATTCGAGAAGCTCGATTGGAAAGCGACCGGGAGCGTCACGCTGAGTCTCGCGCGTCAGAGACGTACACGCAGCTAGAGACGAGGTTGAGTTCCCAGCGCTCTCGCACAGATGCAGCTCGATTTTGTGAGAGTGTCGAAGCGCGAGAAGCTCGACTGGAAAGCGACCGGGAGCGCCACGCTGAGTCTCGCGCGTCAGAGACGTACACGCAGCTAGAGACGAGGTTGAGTTCCCAGCGCTCTCGCACAGATGCAGCTCGATTTTGTGAGAGTGTCGAAGCGCGAAAAGCTCGACTGGAAAGCGACCGGGAGCGCCACGCTGAGTCTCGCGCGTCAGAGACGTACACGCAGCAAGAGACGAGGTTGAGTTCCCAGCGCTCTCGCACAGATGCAGCTCGATTTTGTGAGAGTGTCGAAGCGCGAGAAGCTCGACTGGAAAGCGACCGGGAGCGCCACGCTGAGTCTCGCGCATCAGAGACGTACACGCAGCAAGAGACGAGGTTGAGTTCCCAGCGCTCTCGCTCAGATGCCGCTCGATTTTATGAGAGTGTCGAAGCGCGAGAAGCGCGACTGGAAAGCGACCGGGAGCGCCACGCCGAGTCTCGCGCGTCAGAGACATACACGCAGCGAGAGACGAGGTTGAATTCGCAGCGGAGTCGCACTTCTCTTTCTCGGTCGATCGAAGATCATGAAGAGCGGATGACCCGGTTAAGAAGAGATCGTTCTCAGCATGCCCTTTCACGGTCGTTAGAGAACGATGAGCAGCGTGAAGAACGTCGTGCAGCTGCTCGGCAGCGGTACCACGACGTGTGTGGCGATACGTCTGCTCATCTATCGCTAGAACGGGATAGAATTCAAGAGTTTCGAGGATCTTGGTCGGGTGAACAGCGTGCGGCACAACTAGAACTAGATCGTCTGCGGCGTAGCATGAATCAACTTTCAACATCTGACGATGAATCCATGGTTTACGATATCGAAGAGCAATCGTGGCTAAATAAAGAGGGAAGTGGATTTATGTACAATGTTGCGATTAACTACGCCGCACACGGAGATATTGGTGTCTTAGAAGAAGTGTGTGCCCACTGTCAAGCCCGCAAATGGAAAGGAGAGCCCAATGGGATGTGTTGTGCATCTGGTAAGGTACGCTTGGAGTCTATGCAAGACCCACCAGATCTGTTAAGAATCTTACTAAATGGCGAACATCCGAAGTCCAGCCATTTTTTGAAAAACATCCGAGCTTATAACAGCGCCTTCCAGATGACTTCGTTTGGTGCAAATCAAATCGTTGAAGCAGGTTTCATGCCGACATTCAAGGTCCAGGGGCAAGTTTACCATCAAATCGGTTCGCTGCTACCTACAGACATTCCAAAATTTTTGCAAATTTATTTTGTAAGTGATTTTGAAGAACAAGCAAACCTACGAAGTAGACACATCCCCAATTTGGACCCTGTTCTGGTCAGAGGATTGCAAAGTATGTTGCATAACGTTAATCCGCACATTGGCAACTTCAAAGCCGCTCTGGCGTCGGTGCCTGAGAACGAGCGCAACCGCTTTAAGTTTGTCATCAGTGCAGATAGAAAGCCGATTGCAGCCCATCCGGGACGATATAATGCGCCAACGACGAATGAGGTCGCCGTTCTCTTAGTCGATCAGGAGTGTGATAAAAGAGATATCGTCTTACGCACGCACGATGACCGGCTTCAAAGGATCAGCGAAACTCACCGCGCGTACGATTCTCTTCAATATCCGCTCATGTTTTGTCGCGGAGAGGATGGCTACCATTTCGCCCACTATAATGTAGACCCCCAGACAGGCTCCCCAAATTATAACAAAAAAACGTCCGCCATGCAGTTCTACAGCTTCTTGATCCAGCTGAGGGTGAACAATGGCTCTTATCTCCACCATCATCGTACACTCTTTAGTCAGTTTCTGGTGGACATGTATGCCAAAATTGAGACAGAGCGTTTGGTATTTATAAGGTCCAATCAAAGAAAGCTGAGAGCTGAGAACTACGTCCATCTCAGAGATGCCATGCAGAATGATGCCAATGCTCAAGATGTAGGAAGGATGGTCATTCTCCCCTCCACCTTCACAGGAGGTCCGCGGTACATGCACGAGAGGACCCAAGATGCATTTTGCTATGTGCGAAAGTTTGGTCGCCCGGACCTCTTTATTACTATCACTACCAACCCAAAGTGGCCTGAAATAACAGCTCAACTCCTTGCAGGACAGGTTTCGTACGACAGGCACGACTTGATCTCTCGCGTATTCCACCTGAAGTTGAAATGCCTTATGGATCTTCTAACAAAGGCAAAAGTGTTTGGTACAGTCCGATGTCATATGTACTCCGTGGAATGGCAAAAACGCGGCTTGCCACACGCGCATCTGCTTTTGTGGTTGGAAGAAAAGATCAGGCCTATCCAGATTGATCAAGTCATAAGTGCAGAGCTTCCGGACCCTGACGTTGATCGTGTTCTGCATCAAATTGTTAAAAGTCACATGGTGCATGGCCCCTGTGGCACGTTAAATCCAAGTTCCCCTTGTATGAAAGACGGACGTTGTACAAAAAGATTCCCAAAAAAATTTACCAACGAAACCATTACTGGTGAGGATGGATATCCCTCATACCGGCGCCGATCACCAGCAGAGGGCGGGCATTCCACTGAGCTGAGCGTGCGTGGCCAGGCGCGACCGGTCGATAACCGATGGATTGTTCCTTACTCACCAGTACTGTCCAGGACCTTCCAGACGCACATCAACGTCGAGTCGTGCACCAGCGTCGGGTCGATCAAATATATCTGCAAATACGTGAACAAAGGTAGCGATCAGGCGACGTTTGCTTTACAGAACACTGACAGAGACGAGGTGACCAAGTATCAGTCCGGTCGCTACATCAGCACGTCTGAAGCAGTTTGGCGGATACTGGCGTTCTCTATACATGACAGGCATCCTGCCGTCATGCATTTAGACGTCCACCTAGAAAACGGTCAGCGCATATATTTTGATCCCAACAACGTTGCTGAGCGCTTAGAAAATCCGCGCCAAACAACTCTCTTGGCATTTTTCAGGCTCTGCGAAATCGACCAGTTTGCGAGGTTCCTTACGTATGACGAGGTGCCTTCATATTACACGTACGACAAGCAAAGGGGAATATTTAACCGACGTCGAAGAGGAGGTGCTGTCGAAGGTTTTCCGGGAATTTTCAAGGACACCGTATTGGGTAGAGTTTATACCGTGCACCCGAATAATGGCGAATGCTATTTTCTGCGGTTATTACTTCACACGATCCGAGGCCCAACGTCTTTTGCCTTTCTGAGAACATTTGATGGCGTGGAGTATCCCACTTACCGCGCAGCCTGTGTAGCACGTCACCTTCTCGACGGTGACCAAAACTGGGATGACACCCTCGCGGAGGCGAGCGTCAGTAACAGCCCCAGCCGTATGCGTCATCTGTTTGCCGTCATCTTGGTGTTTTGTGGAGTCACGAACCCGGTAGCTTTGTGGGAAAAATATCGACATCATCTATCTGAAGATTTTCTACGAGCTTTGAGGCGTGCTACTGGAGACGAAGTCGAAGTAACTGATGAACGCGTGCTGAACACCTGTCTTAGTTCACTTCAAGACGTGGTCATTTCCATCGGCGGCAATCCATTGGTCGAATATGGGTTACCAGCTCCCCAATCATCACCGCATCAAGACCGTGGAAATCGAGAGTATAACGCTGAGACAATTTACGATCCGAGCGAAATGACCACCATACGAAATCACCATGTCGCTTTGTTCTCTTCAGAGCAAAAACAAATTTATGACACTGTTCTTAAAAGCGTTGGGCAAAACCAGGGTAAAATGTTTTTCTTGGATGCTCCTGGTGGAACAGGAAAAACATTTGTTACCACTGGCATACTTGCAGAGGTCAGGAGGCAAGGCAAAATTGCCATTGCTGTAGCGTCGTCGGGAATCGCTGCCACACTGCTTCCGGGTGGCAAGACAGCACATGCCATGTTTAAAATTCCCATCGATTTAGAGAGCACCGAAACGCCTGTTTGTGGTGTGTCACGCAATAGTGATAAGGGACACGTGCTGAAGGATTGCTCTCTGATCGTATGGGATGAGTGTACGATGGCCAATAGAAAAGCAGTTGAGGCCGTGGACAGAACCCTGCAGGACATCCGCAGGAACGAACACTTGATGGGTGGTGTCACAGTTCTATTCAGTGGCGATTTCCGACAAACGCTTCCCGTGGTGACGCGGGGATCGAGGGCTGACGAGGTGAATGCTTCGTTGAAACGATCTTCGCTGTGGTCACGAGTTCGTACGCTGCGCTTGACCATTAATATGAGAGCTCGGCTCGGCGGCAATGCACGTGCTCAAGAATTCTCCGATGTTCTTCTAAGTCTTGGCGAAGGCACTCTACCAGAGGAGAGAGGTGGGCAGGTGGTGCTTCCAGAGTCTCTCGGTAGAGTCGTATCCAGCTTAGAAGAACTCATTCGCTGTGTGTACGGGGACATCAGTCATATACCGCACCAGCAGAATTCTTGGGTATGTGAGCGGGCAATTTTGACGCCCAAAAATGGTCAGGCTGAAGCAATCAACGAATGCATTCTCTCGAAAATTGAGGGGAATGAAGTGGTTTACACCTCTATAAACACTGTCATCGAGCAAGATGATGCCACACATTATCCCGTGGAATTTCTGAACTCTCTGTCAGCAAGTGGACTTCCAGCGCATACTATCAAGCTGAAAGTCGGTGTCCCGATTATGCTTCTTCGGAACCTATCTCCTCCGAAGTTGTGTAACGGGACCCGCCTTAAAGTCATCTCGCTCCACAGACACAGCATTGAGGCGGAAATTCTTACGGGTTGTGGCGTAGGCGAGGCAGTATTTGTACCACGCATTCCCCTCATACCTCATAACTTCCCGTTCCAGTTCAAGCGCGTACAGTTCCCCGTGAGTGTTTGCTTCGCGATGACCATCAATAAGTCGCAGGGGCAGACACTGAGAGCAGCGGGTGTCGACCTCAGGACGAGCTGCTTCTCACACGGGCAGCTGTACGTCGCTTGCTCCCGCGTCACCAGTCCTGACTCTCTTTACATTTTGGCTGCGGAGAGCCAAACCAGCAATGTTGTTTATAGAGAAGTTTTATAAGTATATATTTTTATCCTTTTCTATATTTATATTTTCTTATTCATTATTTTCTACATTTGCTTCAGTCGCAACTTATTACTTAATTCAGCAGAATCACCATAAAGTCATTTATTCAAAGCAGACTGAAAATCAGCACTTTTGAAGTTCAACAATTTTACAAAAGACAGTCTCCCTCTGTTACTGTACTTTCTGTATTTATGAAATGTAAAGAAGTAACGGGTAAATAAATGTTATTTTAAAAGGTATAATCGTAGGTATTTTTGGTGCTGTATAGCGTTCAGGCAGATGACGTCGCGGGCTACAGCTATACTACAAAAATTCCTGTTAAAATGAAAATAAACAATGCGGGCAACAACCATTGCTACCGCAATCTGTACTTATCCTACCAGTTACAATTTCATTTTAGAGGTAATTACTTCTCAACTGTCTATGTAAAAATATAGCTATCTGATCACAAATTCCACGCGTACGAAGTCGCGGGCACAGCTAGTGTACAATAAAGTGTATTCTATTCTATTCTATTATAATATTTACAATTGTCACTCATTATTGAAGTCGGTGCACCACAATAGAGTACGTTACCTAGGCTCGTACTGACCCCAAAAATACGATACAATATGAATATTGTATTAAGTATACAAATTAGTTAGTTACGTAATTTATCGCTTTTTATTAATGGAGGTTCTGTTTCCATCTACTTAAGGATTTTGTGGTTCACGTTTCTAGAAGTCGGTTTATTTTTTTTTAAAGTAATTTTATTTCTCGGTTTTTAGTGAGCATAGTGAATTTTGAACTTCAATAGACGTTAGTTGATTCACAGTTTATTACATAATCAATAATTTTACATAATATTACTTAATATTGCATAATTGTACCTGACTTTTGTATTTAGTGTCTTCTTCGGTACAAAGATTTGGGGAATGTGATCTGGAGGAGAGGCAGGAACTTCTGTACAGCGACTATATTAACATTACATCACCCGCAGGATTTATTACATACAATGTGAGTATCTAAGGTAAGGAATTTGAGAGGTCGTCACCATATATTTTATACGTATCAACCTACCAATTCAATAAGCGCCAGCTTAACTCGTTTTTCTATTACATAGGTAAGGTTACATAGCAATCTAGTTAACGCTATATATATTAAAATAACTTACAGATTTTCATTCAAATAATAAAATTTGTATAGTTTTATTTTTGCTTAATCTTTAGTACATACATAACTTCACGCCTAATCCCTTGCGGGATAGCCAGACAGAACAGAACGCCATAAGGCACAAATCTTACAGGCCTCACTCGCTTCGAGGGCGGAATCCAGAACGGATGCAAGGATAATGGTTGATGATGTAGTGCTGGAACAGGTGAATGAAATTATATATCTTGGATCTTATAGCATGGATGGAAGGTACACCGCGGATGTTGAAAGAAGAGTTGCGTTAGGAAATAGCGTAAGTGGAGAGGTAGGCAGATTCCTGGGCGCAAAAAACATGAGCAGTAAAGCCCAGTTCATCATCATCAGCTAGCAATACATAATGCAATACTGATCTCAACGCTAACTTATGGAAGCGAGAGCTGCGCAAAGTCTACGGAGTGACTCTCGCTGATCGCGTCAAAAATGAGGTTGTAAGAAAGGAAGTTGGACTGAAAGAAAGAATCGGTGTAAAAGTAAGAAAGGACATATTCCGATGATTCGAACCTGTAGATAGAATGGATGACGCAAGACTGACTAAGCATATATACAATGCAAAAGCGGATGGACGTAGGAGTCGAGGACGACCAAGACACACATTCCATGACCAAATAGAACGTGTCCTGGAGAAAGGTGAAATTAGGACCCTCAAAAAGAGTTATGAATGTCAAAGAAGCGTGTGAGGCGTGTAAGAATTGTGCCTGATGGCGCTCTGGTCGCCCTGCCTACCCCACAAGGGATTTGGCGTGAAGTTATGTATGTACTAAAGATTAAGCAAAAATAAAATTATACTATACAATACTACAAATAATGTTAGCAGAAAAGCCCAGCTAGCTATTCACAATCCAGTACTGATCCTAACGCTAACTAATGGAAGCGAGACTTGAGTATGGCAGAGTGTACACGCGAGTAGGATAAACGCGGTCGAAGTGAAATCTGCGGAGCGACCCTAGCTGACTGCGTTGAAATCAAGGTTGTAATGAAGGAAGTCGGATTGAAAGAGATTGTCGGTGTAAAAGTAAGAAAGGTCATGCTCCGATGGTTGAGACATGTAGAAATGATGGACGATGAAAGATTGACTAAGCAGATATATACAATGCAAAAGCGGATGGATGTAGGAGTCAAGGACGGCCAAGACGCACATTCCATGACCAAATAGAACGTGTTCTGGAGGAAAGTGATGTTAGGAGCCTCAAAAGTCGACGCGCGGGCATGGAAATAGCTATGAAAGTCAATGAAGCAGGTAAAGTCTCTAAGAATCCTTATGGCGCTCTGTTATCTTTGCCTACCCCGCAAAGAAATTTGCCAATGTGCTTTTTCTCCTTCTGCCACTCCCGTCTTAGAACTCTTTGTGGCACGTATTCACCATCAGCAACTAGCTCCAGTACTCTTGAGCAAGCCCTCTTTAGAGTGTCTTCAGACCTATGTCCCTACCAGCCTGAATATTTAATGGACTGATCCTTTCCATCATGATCACGGAAAACACTTAATCTGGCTATTCCTGGCCCAACACGTCCTTAATCCCATCGTACTCCTTCCTTCATAATCCTGCCTCAATAAGGTCTATCTTTGTCTTCTTTTTGTGTTACTTTACGTAAAGAAAAATAAACAAATCAAACGCTTTATTTTCATAGGTCTTCACAGACAATCAGAAGTAGTCAGAAAATACAGAGTTTAAATTTATTATAGTAGTTAAATTTCGCTTGAGGAACGTGCCTCCGTGGAATAAGAAAACACGACGCAATCACCGAAGAAAACACAACCCAATTTCGAGTGTAGGGGTATCATGAGACGAACCGGGCAAGAATCTCAAATACTCTTATCAAACCATAAATATGTATGTTTTATTAATATAAAAATGGGAAACTGTGATTTTAGTTTTCGGATTTTTATTGGCTATTTTTAAATTGTTAAATATAATATAACTTACTATTTGCCTCGGTATCCCGGATAGCAGAATAACCATTAAAAAATAATAGTTAAAAAAACTTTTTTAATTTATATTCATTGAAATTTTTAACACTATTTTCTTAATTTAAATTCATTAAAATTTATTTTCTATTTTTTATTTCGGTTTTCTATAAAAAGCGTGTTTTTTTGGTTTTTTTAAACTATTATTTATTTTATATTTTTTAGTTCGGTTTTCTATACAAACGCGTTTCTTAGTTTCGAATTTAAGGAATAGCGCCATCTGTGACTTATACAAGGAACTCGTTTCAAGTTGACAACGTAAACTTTCCGCTGATTGCCACTAGATGGTGCGATTTGTAAACTATGAACACTAAAAAAGAAGTCGGCTACAAACAAACCTACCAACCTACAAACATACCAACATACAGGTGAAGCTAATAAAAAGCTAATAATAATACTAAACAATTAAAGATATTGTAATAAAATGATTCGGCCTCCATGGTCCAGTGGTCGAGCTCCCCGCTTGTGATTCGAATGTCGTAAAATTGATTCCGAATTCACACCAATAATTCCTCGGAATTCTTTCCGGAAGTAATGTTTGATAAATTTAGATGTATGGCAATATTCTCCGCCACCTATTCCATTTGTGACGTAAAAATTGAGTTGAGACTTAACAGCTGCTGTTTACGCGTTTGGTTAAAAAAGGAGTAAAGTTATATAAATATCTAGACATGTAGAAATACTGGATGAAACAAGATAGACTAAGCAGACATACAGTGAAAAAGCGGAAGAGGTAAGAGTCGAGCCACAACACGCTTTAGATGACTAAATAAAACGAGTCCTTGAGGAAGATGTTAGGAGCCTTCAAGACGTTAGAATCGTACCTTATAACGCTCTTGGTAACGGACCTGGTGTAAGGTTACATATGTATATGTGAGGTTTTTAAAAGAGAATGTTGAGTTCAGCGGATTTTTTTATGGGATAAGAGGGCAAACGAGCAGGCGTGTCACCTGATGGTAAGCAACCAACACCGCCCATGGACACCAGCAACACACATAGTGTTACTGTTGCGTTGCCCACCTTTAAGGGATAGGGGATAGGAAAGGATGGGGAAGGGGGGTGGGCCTCCGGATACTTCCCTCACAGAACGAAACGCGACATGAGCCACTTTACGTCGGTCTTCTGAGAGGTCGTGGTTTTTCACCGGTCGAGCCGATATGTAAAACGTTCGTGCTTCTAAGGTTTGTAACGGATATTAACAAAAATCTTCTTAAATCCAGGTATCTCTCTTCTCAAATATGGAATATTCATGCGTCACTTTTATAGCGGA
Organism: Euproctis similis; assembly: GCA_905147225.2. NCBI lineage: Eukaryota > Metazoa > Arthropoda > Insecta > Lepidoptera > Erebidae > Euproctis > Euproctis similis. The sequence continues at coordinate 25,134,696 of LR990106.1, forward strand.
TTACAATGGAGATACATTTGAAAAACGACCCCTACTGAGATTAAGAAGATGGTGTGCGGGATCACTGGGCATATGCTTCGGCTTCGGGTATATATCAATACATTTCTATGTTGAAATAAAATACGAAGAGGCTGTTACTTTTGGAATCGTTGCTTATGGTAAGGTGGCGACCCTGGTGGACCCTTTCAGGGTTATACGATTTATCAACAGGGCTATACCATATCCGGACTATCCCCCGCCTTACGATTTGGTAAACGCCATGATCCAAAAATTTAAATATAGGCATGCTCTGTATAAACCTACTAAGTTCAAGGCATTTGAACCAGAAGAAAAAGAACCCAAATAGACATGTTGTGAAGGTAGCTATATATTTTATTTATTCTTATTTCACAGTTTAAATGATCTGAAAAAAAATTAAAAGTCAACAAAAATAAAAAATCGACCCGTGAGTAAGGCGTGTAAGAATCGTGCCTTATGGCGCTCTGTTCTTTCTGCCTTCCTCGCAAGGGATTTGGTGTGAAGTTAAGTCTGTATGTAAATGTTCTGAACATAACTCAGTTTGTCACACAGCACTGAACAAGGAATATAATAATATGGTCTTTGTATAAGGTATGGATGTTTACATTACGAAATAGCGAGGAATATAATAACACGTAGTAACGTATTAATGAGAGACTCGAACGAATGAATGAGTGAATTGCATCTGCATGATCGTATTCTGCGGTGGTAGTGACTGCATCATGAGGTGAGTCTTGAATCTTAAAGTTAAATAATATAAGAAAATTTTGGTTCAGTTGAACACAAAGTGTTTTTTTTTTTTGTTTAATAATATAATTTTTACATATATTTAGTAAGAAAAAGATGATACGGTAGCACGGTAACGGTTTAGTCCGAAAGCTGATTGCAAATAATGTAATTAATTAATATTGTAATTTGTTTTTAGTAGTAGTAAGTATTTGTTTTTAGTAAGTAATGTAATTAATTTATTTTAGTCCTATTAATTAAAGATGTATTAAACTAGAAAAAGAAAGCTTATCCTTTTTTATAACATATGCAAGGGTGGACATCAAGTGACGTGAAAACTTAATGAAATATTTCCGATTCATTTTAATATTACAGATAAGATTAAACTATAATCTGTGAAAAACATGTTAGCTACATATATAGTATAGTATAATTTAGGTAAAATGTTTGTGAAACGAGATATTGTTTTTAATGGTAATTGTAATAATAATAAATGGATATAATAAATTAATTGTTATTGTATGTTATTAAATTAATTAAATTGGTGTTTGTTATAGTAACTGTGTTATTAGTAATAAACAATATAAAATCATCTATACACTTTGCACTCAAACATAACAAAAAATATTATTTTTATATCACATTTTCGTAAAATTACCATATAATCCGATCACTAATATGACCTAGGAATAAAAATCTAGTGATAGCGCTGTTTTTGCTGGCACAAAATTATAATCAAATTTTAATCAATTATTATTTAATTTACTACTATCATTATATTATAATCAGTATCCTTTTACGACTATTAATATTGATATAGGACGAATATATATGTAAATACTAATTAAACATTTTATCACTATAACTTTATAAAGAAGACTGAGGGATTTATTTTTTTAATTAAAGTAAAGACTTTAATTACAAAAATTAATCCCTCAGTCTTCTTTATAAAGTTAAACATACTATCAAAAATTAATTAATTATACAAAAAATTAATTAAACATGAAACTCACTTTTTGAATTATAATTTCAGGTAAATTACACTTCAAAAAGTGATGATAATCATAACAGCTAAAAATAACATATGAAAGACTAAATCAGCAATTCAATAAAAAAATATTCAAATTCGAAAACGAACATAATTGATAGTCGTAAAATGCTATGATGAAGTGAGTATATGTGATAGTGGCTCGTCTTGTCAGAAAGTGTAATGCTGCGTCCAAATTATAGCGGAGTGTTCGGCGAGGTTCCTCGTGCGACTTCGACAAAGTTCGAAGTGGCTCTCCACATTCTCGTACAACTTCCGAAAGTTCTCAGTCGCTCTACGGTGCCCATCGCTTGCGCACGCATGTAACGTTCCAGTAGCAGCTGCCGTAGCTCGCGTATTTTAATTACGTGAATATATATCACACTAAGATGTGGTTAATTTGATCTTCTAATTAAAAATTTAATAATCACTGATCTCTATTAAATATCTTATGATAAATATCTAAATTATTTGAATAAATATTTGTCCTACAAATTAAATGGTCTGTTCAAAGAGTCCCCTTTTTCCAACATTTATCGAATTAATTTTGCTCTTTTTTTAATTGATTAGTATTTATATAATCTTCTGATACAGAAGCCGTGGGTTCGATTCCAGATCTCTCTCTCATACCAATCATTTTTCGGATTTTTTTCGAAAATTATTAATATTGAGGACTGACAACATTGTGTCCGGCGTGTCGAGGCTTTAACAGCCACTGCCTACACCTTCTGATAGAAAAAGGCATGAAGTTATGTTTTTTAGTATTATTATAAGCTTTTATTTAACTTGCACTGTATGTATGTATGTAAGTATGTATGTTCGGTGGAATCTTGTAACTCAATTTTCAAGTAGATACCTTCAACCGATTGAGCTGAAATTTTGTATACACGTTTACTTTGGATGACAATGCATGATATAATGTATGACATCATTCTATATCCAATGGCGGACGACCCAAGATGGCGGAATGGATATTTTTAATGCATTTCTGCAATATGGGTATCAAATGAAAGGGTTTATTGAGTGTAACTCAAAATATAATATGACGTCATTCTAAATCCATTATGGTGGAATATCCAAGATGAAGGAATATATATTTTAAGCTTTCGTACAATATGGGTATCAAATGAAAGGGCTCATTGGGACCAACTAAAAAATTATGTGACGTCATTCTAAATCCAATATGGCGGATCATCTAAGGTAGAGGAACAGTTTATTTAATGCATTTCTACAATATGGGTATCAAATGAAAGGGCTTGTTAATAGTTGCTCGAAAAATAATGTGACGTCATTCTAAATCCAATATGGTGGAATAAATATTTGTGTTTCTACTATATGGGTATCAAATGGCCCTTTCATTAAAGAGTTATATGAGAATTTCAAAAACTATGTCTCGGTGGTTCAGTAAACTAGCCTGCTTCTGAATCAGGAAGTCTTGGGTGCGAATTTGGCCTCACACCAATGTCTTTCGAAATTCCTCTCGAAAGTCATGTGTGATAAATATTTTTGACTGACCACTTTGTGCTCGCTGTATGGCAACAGTGGTAGAGCCCAGCAATTCACTGTATGAATGGGCTGGCTCGACCGGTGAAATACCACAACCAGCTCACGTCGGGTTTCTTTGGGTGAGAGAGGTACCTGGAGGCCCACTCCCCTTCCCCATCCCTTCCTACTCCCATATCCTACATCCTACTCCCTTAAAGATCGTTGAGACGTAAACATAGTGGCGAGTCGAGGCTTGACAGATGCTGCCTACACCTTCGGGTAGAAAAAAGAGTCGAGCTATGTTATGCTATTAATTAATGTTATAAACAAATTAGAATGTGTATAAATATTATATATATCATAGGGCTTTCAATATGAGCGGCTAGATGTTAGTGGCCTGCTTGTTTGGGCGGTGTCAGTCAATCTGTTGTTTACTATTCAGTCACTGATGCCAAATCACCATGGCAAGATACAGGGTTAAGCGGCTCGTCCAAATTTATAATCAAAATGAGTTAGTGCTATCATTGAGAACCTTACGACCACTTTACGGCTGAGGCGGTAGTTCATCACAGTCGACGGCTTTCCGTTGTCCTTTGTTTTAATAGTTAACAGTGTTTTAATTGTGGTAAGCCACGCAATCTGCTGCATGAATGGGCCGGTTCGACCGGTGCAATGCCATGCCCTTTCAGGATACCGACGTAAATTGGACAGGATTTAATCACTTTAACATGGTTGCTACACTAACGGATTTTAGTGGTGTTATAGGTATTATTAGAATTAAACACAGTGGATGATGGGAACGAACTATAACTTTTATTACAACTCACTCCTATGTTACACTCAGGTCGGCAAGTATAGAGTACTGATTAAAAAAAAACAGATGGCGTTACACATCACACAATTACGCTATAACAAAATTAAGCTGCAAAATCAACAAATAAGTAACAAAAAAAATTGTTTACTTAGGCTTGAAACTCTTTGTTGCTGGTCAAGCATACGTGGCCTTAAGTAGGGAAAAGACTTTAGGAGGTCTCCATTGAAGAGTTGGACTGTTCGAAATTAACTAGCAAACGACCTTGTAACAATGATGCCTTGAATGAGATGAAGAGACTGAGAAACTTACCCATCGATAACTAAAAACTTGAAAATAATTTAAAGAAAAAAACTTTTTTAAAGAAGCTTTTATTTAAACGCTCTAAAAAGAATAAAATAATTTTCACCTTAAACATTTTAACTATCAACTTATAACCTTATTATATACAATTTATGTGATAATAAAAGCTTGTCGCTATGTTTAATTACCTATCAGTGGCTATCCATAACCATCTAGAAATATTTTTTTAGATTTAATGATTACTGTGACGGATCGCATTATCCAAATATATTTTTTTGGTTTATAACATATATATGGACACCCGAACACATATAATGTTACAGTTGCGTTGCCGGCCCTTTCCATGGGAAATGGAAGGGGTCGGAATCGGGATGGGAAGAGGAGGGGGGAAGGGTTGGGTAAAACATAGCGACAAGCTTTTATTATCACATAAATTGTACCCAACCCTTCCCCCCTCCTCTTCCCATCCCGATTCCGACCCCTTCCATTTCCCATGGAAAGGGCCGGCAACGCAACTGTAACATTATATGTGTTCGGGTGTCCATATATATGTTATAAACCAAAACAATATATTTAGATAATGCGATCCGTCACAGTAATCATTAAATCTAAAAAAATATTTCTAGATGGTTATGGATAGCCACTGATAGGTAATTAAACATAGCGACAAGCTTTTATTATCACATAAATTGTATATAATAAGGTTATAAGTTGATAGTTAAAATGTTTAAGGTGAAAATTATTTTATTCTTTTTAGAGCGTTTAAATAAAAGCTTCTTTAAAAAAGTTTTTTTCTTTAAATTATTTCGAGCTACTATTAACAAGCCCTTTCATTTGATATCCATATTGTAGAAATGCATTAAAAAAAACTGTTGCTCTACCTTAGATGATCCGCCATATTGGATTTAGAATGACGTCACATTATTTTTTTAGTTGGTCCCAATGAGCCCTTTCATTTGATACCCATATTGTACGAAAGCTTAAAATATATATTCCTTCATCTTGGATATTCCACCATAATGGATTTAGAATGACGTCATATTATATTTTGAGTTACACTCAATAAACCCTTTCATTTGATACCCATATTGCAGAAATGCATTAAAAATATCCATTCCGCCATCTTGGGTCGTCCGCCATATTGGATATAGAATGATGTCATACATTATATCATGCATTGTCATCCAAAGTAAACGTGTATACAAAATTTCAGCTCAATCGGTTGAAGGTATCTACTTCAAAATTGAGTTACAAGATTCCACCGAACATACATACTTACATACATACATACATACATATAGTGCAAGTTAAATAAAAGCTTATAATAAGCTTGCTACGCCGTTTTTCCGTCTGAAAAAAGTTAATAACTCGTTTATTGTGTACGTTTCTTTAATAAGATTCCTGAAAATGTAATTGAGATGCCGTTTACTAAATTTAAGGCGTATGTTAAAAGATGTCTCATCAGCAAAGCTTACTATAGTATCAAGGATTTTTTGGAGGACGACAAAGTTTTTAAATAAACCGCTCATTACTTCTTACACTTGTAACAATTTGAATTGTTAGTATATAGTACTGTTGTGTAAATGATAGTAATAAAAAAAACAAAAAAAAACACCTCTATGAGTTTTTCAAATGATTTATTCGATTAAAGAAATTTTACAGATCTGCATAACACAACGTGCCCAGACGACGTCTGATTTACTACTGAATTGTAGTCATTCATTTCGTGAACGCACACGTGCAATAACTATGTATAAATATACAAAAAACTATGTAGGTAATAGGTATCTATGCTTGGGCCCTTTGACTCGGGCTAAAAAACCGACAACAAATGGAAGTTGTGCGAGGCGAGGCAAAGTTGGACGAGGTAGGGCGAAGTGCCTTCCCACATACTCGTGTTCGCCCAATTCTGTACAACTTTCCTAGCCGTTTGGAGGGCCGGTAACGGGACGGCGACAAGGAAAGAGTTAGGCGAGGTTCCATAGCACGGACCGCAGCGGAGCCCCGCACACGATCCGGATCACAATCAAACGCAAGCCATTCATCAAAGAATCATCTTTCTTATTAGTGACTAGTGTTTGCAGATCAGTGTGCTTAGTGCGAGTTTACCATAGTTTACGCGTTAACTTCACCATAGCGTCAATCGAGTAAACGTATAACTCGACGTATATGGTTAACACCCGAGTGCGAGTTGATACATTCGTTGACGTATGGCTTCGCGTTTACTCACTCGAATTAGCGTTTATGAAGTGTATCAACTTCAGATTAGTCCATATAATCCCAGAAAATTAAGGTCATTTCTTTACTTTAATATGATTCGTTAGCGAGTAGTCGACCGTTGAAATTGTGCGGGCTATATTATTGTTTTGTAAGTACTTATCAGAAACTTTTTGGTTATAATATGTTAATATGTTTTGTTTTTGCAAGATTTAATTTAAATTAGAAATTTGTAAGCTAATTTAAAAAATGGGAACGAGTGCTTTTCAATTCGCTAGAATAGTGACATTTATGGAAGAGTAAACAGAATATCAATGGCATGTTCTTTGGCAATTCAATGGCTAATACGAAATATGTAAAAAAGACAAGATTGTTTTGTTTTTTCGGCATGGAGAGCTCGGAAAGTTGTCCAGCAATGCTAGAGATAGAATAAAAGGCTTGCAAAAGTGGGAAGTTTGTGAAAATCAACCCAAATATTACATTGTGATGATAGTGGCGAGTCTGGAAGTACTGAGAAATGGGGAAATGTAGCTTTTATGACAAATTAATTGCTTTAGTACATAAATATGTTAAATTATAGTGTAATAGAATTGCCTTTGTTTTCAGAGTAAGTGAGGTACACTTATTGATTTGATATTGACACATTGGAGAAGTTTCAAACAACAACAGCAAGACATTGTCAACATAGTAGAGCAGAACAGAATTAGGGAGACGGAGATGCAGGCTCAAAAAGGCTGGCAGGTGCAGGCACTGGAGTATTGGATAGTATAGTTTAGAAAAATGTAAATAAGTTGGATATGGAATTGTGTTAAATTTAAATATTGATAGTGACATTTAATTAAATATAGAATGGCCTTTGTTCTCAGAGTAGGTGGAGAAATTTCAAACGACAATGGCAGGACTATGTTAACCTAAGCGAGCAGAATAGAATTAGGGAGACAGAGGTGCAGGCTCAAAGTTACTGGCAGGTGCAGGCACTAGAGTATTGGATAGTATATTTTTAAAGAATGTAAATAAGTTTGATATGGAATTGTCTTAAATTTAAATATTGATAGTGACATTTAATTTTATATAGAATTGCCTTTGTTTTCAGAGTAAGTGGAGAAATTTCAAACAACAACAGCTTGATGTCCGAGAGCAGAATAGAATTATGGAAACAGAGGTGCAGGCTCAAAACAGGTGTTAGGCACTAGAGCATTGGATATTTTAGAAAAAATGTAAATAAGTTTATTATAGAATAGTCTTAAGTTTAAAGATTGATAGTGACATTTCATTTAATATAATATAGAATTGTCTTTGTTTTCAGAGTAAGTGGAAAATTTTCAAACAACAACGGCAGGACTATGTCAACCTAAGAGAGTAAGATACTGGAAAGCACTAGAGTATTGAATATTGTAGAAAACTAATGAAAATAAGTTGGATATGGAATAGTCTTAAGTTAAAAGATTATGTAAATTATAAATAAATGTATTCTAAATGTAACATTCTTATTAAACAAGGTAATTGATGTAATTGATTCACTATGAATTCATGTTCCTATTTATTAGTTGTAAATGTAAAATAAAAGTGTCATGTTTAAAATTATTGTATAATTATAGTAACCAACAATAACATGACACTAAATTAAAAATATTAATCTCTCTAGTCTTTTAATTGCTCCTCCAGAATCTCCTCTTATTAATTTAGATGTTACACTTGATGACTCCCCTGTTCAGTAATGGTTGCCTCGGAGTCTTGTTCACATTTCATTCTAACCCTAAAACAATTTTTGTTATCAATATGTATTCTATTAATAGAATATTAAAGAGATAAGCAGAATACCAATTCAAGTAATAATGAGATTTGTTGCCATACCAGTGATAACTTCTTTAATTTGTCACAATCAATGCCAAAGTTATTTATCAAACAGCAAGCTTGTTTAATTTAGGCAGATTTTAACAACTCATTGTTAGAAGTGTGTCTTTGTTTAAGCACAACCATTCTTCAGCCTCCCAAATGTATTCCCAATTACAACTCTGACTGCAACATGCCTGTGATTATATGTAGCTTCTAGTGTGGTACAGCAACCAAAATTGGAGTCATTGGGTCTTGGCAAATAACCAGAGCCTCCTAAAATCATAACCATATTATTATATCAAATAATATTGGCTCGCGCTGGCGGTGTCACTAGACATCGTCAACGCCTTCGAGACCCTCACCTGGCCGGCCATCAGGGAGGCCCTCGGTCCGTGCTCGGGCCCCTGCTGTGGAACCTCGCCTACGACCCGGTCCTCCGCACCAGTCTGCCCCGTGGCGTGAGTGTCGTTTGCTACGCAGACGACACTCTGGTGGTCGCCACGGGGCCCGACTTCGAGCGTACGCTCAGGTTCGCTGAGCTGGGGGTGGCAATCGTCTTCAGACGGATCCGTGGGCTGGGCCTGGAGGTGGCGCCTCACGAGAGTGAGGAGCTGTGGTTCCGGCTCTCTCGGGGCCGGGAACCACCGGCCTCGCGGATCCAGGTGGGTGACACGGCTGTCCCGGTGGGCAGGTACATGAAGTACCTCGGCCTCACCCTGGACAGCCGCTGGAGCTTCGAAGAGCACTTCGTGAGGATGGTCCCCCGAGCGCGACGGGTGGCAGGTGCATTGCACCGCCTGCTGCCCAACCTCGGAGGACCGGGAGAGGGAGTTCGCCGCCTCTACGGTGGCGTCGTGCAATCCGTGGCCCTGTACGGGGCCCCCGTCTGGTCGCGAGACTTGCGGGGGCCTCCCGCTCCAGGGCTGCCTGGAGCGGATCATGACCATACGGATCGTCGGTCCTCGCGCGTTCCCCTCCTTTCATCATCCTGGCCGAGATGTACGCAGCCGCGTACGATCTCAGCCGCGGAGGTGGGGGCCCGGACGCGCGGGGTCACGAGGTGCGGAGGCGGGAGGCCTTCGTCAGGGCCGTCATGCCCCACTTCGAGGCCTGGATGCTCCGTAAATATCCGGCACTGTCACCTACAGGTTGCTCAGATACTCACCGGGCACGGGTGCTTCGGTGAGTATCTGAGTCGAATAAAACGTGAAGAGACGGCGAAATGCCACCATTGCGCATCCGACCTGGACTCGGCCCAGCACACGCTGGAGGTCTGCCCGGCCTGGGCGGCCGAGCGCCGAGTCCTGGTCGACGGGATCGGGCGAGACTTGTCCCCGCCGGCGTTGATGCTGGCGGGAGAGAAGGAGTGGAGGGTCGTGGTCTCCTTCTGCGAAGCAGTGATGCTCCAAAAGGAGGCCGCCGAGCGGGGTCGGGAGAGAGCCGATCCCGCTCGAAGGCGGAAGACGGGCCGCGAGGGCGCACACCCCGCGGGTGCACCCGGGTCGCGGCTTGGGAAGGATGACCCCCCGGTGCGGCCGGGGAGGCTCGTCAGGGGCGCCGCCGGCCGCGCGCCGCTTTAGAGTGCGTGGGCGGAGCCGCCCTGCCCGGGGGAGCCTCGCTAAGGCTCCCTGAGGATGAGCACCCCCTCGTGACAGAGGGGGGCAACGGCGGGGTGGACCAGAGGGCTTATGCACTGTCCTTTTTTTTTTTTTTTTTTAACCCAGTGGAAACCTGTTAAAGGTACCAACAGCGCCGGGGGGTGCCGTTGGTTATGTTGGACTCTCCATCCCTCCTAACCACCACCATCGGGACGGTATACCAACTAAAACCACTGGGGTGTTCCTCCTCACCACATTCGACGGGGTCGCGGGAAACGTGCTAACATACACCTACCGACCCCGTCTGTGGCTACCCACCTCGGGGGGCCTTTCTCGGTCCCCCTTTCATCTCCACGTGAGGCGCTCCGGAACACATGGAGCGCCTTTCGCCTCGGAACCTTGCCTCCTAATCGAGCGGTAAACCCCTCGGTTCACCACTCAGAGGTCCCTTTATGGCGGCAGGCGGTCGGCATAAGCCCGCCTCCTACGGCCCCTTCTTCCACGGCGGATTGAGCCCTTGAGGGCGCAAGAGGGTTACTCTCGCGCGTCCTCTCCGCGAGCTCCTTCTGGGACATAACAGCACCGGCAAAGGCCAGCACCGCCGCCCAAGCCTGCTCACTACCCACCATCGTACGAACGATAGTGGGCAACGAGAGGTCAGCTCCGATGGTCGAGATGAGTGCCGCGCGCTCGCTTGACCATGCGGGGTACACGGCGCGGGTGTGATGCGCCGTGTCTTCGGCGGCGCCACAATGGTGGCACTGCATTGTAGGCTCCCTTCGCGCAACTCGGCACAGGTAACGACCAAAGCAGCCGTGACCCGTGAGGAGCTGCGTCAGATGGTAGGTAAGGGCACCCCGTCTTCTTTCAACCCAGTCTCGGATGAATGGCCGAAAGGCTGCCACCAAATCATGGCTTGCCGACGGAATCTCCAGCCGCTCCTTCCACCTTCGGAAAAGGCGATTGTGGGCCCGCTCCCGCCACCGTCCAATATCCTCCGGAGATGGGAGGTAGCCCCTAGCTCGGGCATCAGCGCACCTACGGTATACTGCCGCTAGCACCCCAGCTTCTAAGTCCCACGGCGGGCTCCCGGACAGAATTGCTGCCGCCTCAAACGACACAGTGCGGTAAGCCCGGGCCGCTCTGCACGCGATGACCCGCTGCGGTCTTCGCAGCTCGGCTCTGTTCGCCGCGTTAAGGTCCTCCGCCCATATTGGCGCACCGTAGAGCGCCATCGAGCGCACCACCCCAATGTAGAGGCGGCGGCAGTTCCCTCCCGGACCTCCAATATTGGGTAGGACTCTTCCGAGTGCCCCGGCGCAAGCCACTAGCCTAGGAGCCAGGCTCCGGAAGTGCGCTGTGAACCTCCAGCGTCCGTCGAGTTCCAGTCCGAGATAGCGCATGGTTGGCCCGACGACAATGGAGGTACCGTCGACGACGATTTCTAAGTCAGGAGGCGGCGCCCTGCGAGGACCGTGGTAAACCATGGCCTCAGTTTTACTGAGCGCCACCTCTAGGCCAAGGGCCCTTATACGCTCGACCACCACAGCGACGCCTGAAGTGGCAAGCAGGGCTGCCTCCTCAACGTTGGCTCCGCGAGCCAGCACGAGGGTGTCGTCCGCATAGCAACACACGTCAACCCCCCGCGGATTGGCACCGTGCAGCACCCAGTCGTCAGAGACTTCTGGCTCCACCCTCTCCTCGGCCTCGCGAGATGTGGGGACCATACTGGGAGGCCTGAAATATCCCCTTTGGCGGAAAAGGGCCGCCACAACCCGAGCCGTAAACTGCGGCTCAAGACTGCAGGTCAGAGGGGGAGCCCATGGGCGAAGCTTTTGCCTCACCGCCTTGTATGGGCGCCCCCATGGATCTCTGTTGAGCGTCTCAAGCCACTGCCCCATAGATTCTTCCTTGGCTCGGGCTATAGCCGTCCTAAATGCTGTGCGAGCGGACCTGTAGGCAGCGTATAGTCCGTCCTCAACAGCCGGGTTTCTGAGGCTTCTCCGACGGTAGTGAGAGCACCGGTGGCGCGCAACAGCACACTCCGTCCGCAGGACCTCGAGCTGAGTGCACCACCAGTGCACTTGACGCCTGGGTGGGACCGGTTTCACCCTAGGCATTGCAGCATCACAAATGCGTGTTAGGGCGTCAGTCAACTGATCAGTTTCGGCGACCAACTCCTCCTGCATCGCTGAGCCAGCCACCCAGGCCTCTACGATGGCGGCCTCCCGAGCCAGCTCACGGTTAAGACGCCTTAGTGCCCAGCGGGGCCCGCCCCCAGCGGCGGGGTGGTCCATCGCTAGCATGACCGGGAGCGCAGAGACGTCGAACCGGATGTATCGGTGATCCGATAGCGACTCCACGTCTGCCCGGACGATCCAACCTGACACACGGTCAGCCAGGGTGGGGGACGCAAAAGTGACGTCTACGATAGAAGACCCATTCCACCGTACACAGGTTTCTACCGACCCTCGATTGAGCAGCACGAGCCCCATGGACACTGCCCAGTCTTCCAACTCTGTTCCCCGTGCATTCGCCTCCGGCGAGCCCCACGCAGGTGATTTAGCGTTAAAGTCGCCGGCAACAAGCACAGGGAGAGGGCGCACCTGTCCGGCGAAAGCCGCAATCTCGATGAGCAGTTGCTCAAAGTCGGCGAGACTCTCGTTCGGCGAGAAATACGCCCCAACCACTGCAACACCGCCCACGACCGTGCGAACGCATCCCGTCCCCCTCGCTACTTTTTCGAGGGGAGGGGAGCCCACGGACGGCTGGGTGATGATGGTTTACTGCTTTGGGAGTCCCACACTACCCCCTGCCGGGTGGGGGGTGTGCATAAAGCATTTTTATAAATTGTCTCCCAACTCCTAACCGTTAAGGAGTTCTGTGGTTTCTTCATCAGTATAGCAGCATCAGGTATATATTCAAGCATACCACACAAGCAAAACGCTAGCCGTATATACTATCAAGTAGATTCTATCGAACAATTTCAGTGCTGTCTTCAAGCTCCTAACCGTTGAGGAGTACTGTGGCCTCTTCATCAGCACAGCAGCATCAGATATAGACACGATAAAGAATATCCCTAAGACATCAATATTACGTAACAAAAACACCATCATCATCATGACCATCATCATCTTCAGCCTATTGCAGTCCACTGCTGGACATAGGCCTCTCCCAATGTGCGCCACAAGATCCGATTCTCTGCCTTCCGCATCCAGTCTTTTCCAGCAGCCTTTCTGAGGTCGTCTGACCATCGGGCTGGTGGGCGTCCTACGCTAGTACCTAGTACCTTCTTACTCCATCTACCGTCGGTCCTTCGGCAGATGTGACCAGCCCATTGCCACTTCAGCGAGCTTATTCTACGAGCTATATCGGTTACTCCAGTTCTCTGGCGGATATTCTCATTCCTGAGTTTATCTTTCAGAGATACCCCGAGCAAAGCCCGCTCCATATCTCGCTGAGCGACTTTAAATTTGTGGACTAGCCCCACTGTGAGTGTCCACGTTTCGGCACCGTAGGTCATCACCGGTAAGACGCACTGGTCAAAGACTTTGGTCTTCAGACATTGCGGTATAGGAGAGCTGAAGACTCGACGCAATTTGCCGAATGCAGCCCAACCAAGCTGAATCCTCCTTTCGGCCTCCTTCTCTCTCCTCCTCTGCTCTCCTCCTACTTGGATATCTCGTGGTATTAAGGTATGCACTAGAAAAAAAAGACAACTCCTATGGGCCTACCGCAATAATCGCACTCAAAGTAATCTCTCTAAGTACAAGACTTATGCAAAGTTACTGAAAAGAATAATAGTTTTGACCAAGCGAGCTCAAAATTCCTATAAAATAAAAACTTCTGAAAATAAAAGTAAAGCTACTTGGCAAATAATTAATTACAAAAAATAAATGGGCTTAAAAATGACGTTCAAAACCTGTGCATTGATGACAAAGTTATATCTGACCCTGTTGATATTGTTAACGCCTTTAATGATTATTTTGTAGATAAAGTTGGAAAAAGTTCAGACTCAATAAATCAAGGTAATACTCGAATAGAATCGAAGCGAGATTCGATGTACATGAATCCATGCCTACCCATTGATATTCTTAATATAATAAAGGGGCTCAAAAATACAAATAGTGTAGGACAAGATGGGGTAGCTACGAAAATTTTAAAATCAATTGCTGTATTGATATGCGATCATCTCAGTTACATTTTGAATATGTGCATTAGTAACGGTATTTATCCACAGGAGTTAAAAATATCTGTAGTTAAGCCAATTTATAAAAAAGAAAATAAAGCACTAGTGCAAAATTACAGGCCTATCGCACTTATATCAGTGTTCTCGAAAGTATTTGAAAAGTATTTATGTGGTCAACTCTACAACTACTTTGAAAATAATAATCTTTTCTGTCGGGAGCAGAAAGGTTTTAGAAAAAACATGACCATCAATATGGCAATATATGATTTTTTACACAATATCATGTTAAATATGGATAAAAATATTCCAGTATGTACCGCTTTTTGTGATATGACTCAAGCCTTTGACTATGTGAACTTTAATATATACTCAAAAGTAAGTTGCAATGCTACGGTATAAGGGGAAGCGTTTCAAAACTATTAATATCCTATCTAACTAATAGAAAACAAGTAACTGTCATATCAATGCTTGACATTAATTGTAATAAAGAGATAACTTACACTTCAAGAGAACGTAGTATATTATGCGGAGTTCCTCAGGGAAGTGTTCTTGGCCCGCTTTTATTTTTAATATACATAAATGACATGCCTAAATCAATATCACAACATATGACTCTTTTTGCTGATGATAGTACAATTACTGTAGCCTGCAATGATTCAAACAACTATGAAAATGACATCAATTACTCACACGTCCGTTTAAAGCGACATGATGTCCCTACACTGATTGCGAGATTTAATTAAAGAATTTACAAGGAATTCTCTGCAGTTCTTTAAGCTATATGACACTAACTAAATAATGAATATCAAAACGATTGGCTTATTGTGTTAACACAGATCGCCAAGTAGCAGACTGAACACGAAAAAAAAAAAAAAATTACTCATTAAATTCTATTATTTCATGGTTAAACAATAATAATTTAAGAATTAATATAAATAAAACCAATTTAATACACTTCAGTCAACGAATAAATAATTTATCTAATATAAAAGTCCACTTTGAAAATCAAACAATACATGAAGTAAATGTAACTAAATATCTGGGGCTGCAGATTGATAAGAAATTAAACTGGAAATTTCATATTGATTATATCAGTAAGAAAATAAGCTCGTCCTCATATGCTCTGAGCAGACTTGCTCGTACAGTCAATATAGAGACGTTACTTATTGCATACCATGGACTGGTGGCATCTGCTCTAAGATACGGAATAATATTCTGGGGCAATTCAACCGATAAAGACATTGTATTTAAAATGCAGAAAAGGTGTATACGTGCGATGTTTAATATAAAGATTCCTGATAGCTGCGTACCATTTTTTAAAAAACATAAAATATTAACCTTGCCATCAATGTATATTTTGGAGGTCTGTGTTTTTGTTAGAATGAATCCCAATTTGTTTCCCCGTCTATCAGATGTTTCTAAGCGCAACAGACGGGACAATTTTAGATTGTGTATGCATAAAAGTAGAACTACTCTGATGGCGAAAAGTGTATTCTGTATGGCACCAATCATTTAAAATAAAATTCCCAATATTTACAAAGAATTAAATACTACATTATTCGTTAAAAAGCTTAGAGAAGTATTAATCCAAAGGGCCTATTATAATATTAATGATTTTTTTTAAAGACATTCAGAAGATTTCCTGACTCTGACGTAATTATGGACTAGAAAAATTCATTCTTCTTGTAACGTATATATTGACTTTATTTTTGACATATTTGTATTTGACATAAGTTAGACATATGCATTTTAATTTACTTTATAATAATATTAATATTTGTACGCCTACTACGGCAAAACATGTTGAAACTCAATGTTTTGTAAAATTTAACACCAAGTCTATTTGTACTACACATGTTTTGAACAAATAAATGAATTTGATTTGATTTGATTTGATTCTCGAAGTTTCGTCTACCTAACTGGATAATTTGGCCTAGGTAGACGTATTTGTTTACGACTTCAAGAACTGACCCTTTGACGCTTATGTTGACATTGAAAACTTAATTGACTCTGCCATTACAACGATGTCGTCAGCAAACCGAACATGCGAGATGTACTCACCATTCACGTTGATACCTGTCCAGTCCAATCCAGTGTCTTGAAAACGTCCTCCAGAGCATCGGTGAAGAGTTTGGGAGATATAACAGCGATTCAGCTCGATGGAGTTTGTCGCCTGGTCCAGTATCTGGACAGCCATCGTGGCGGTGTCATACAAGCATCTCAGCACCTCGATATAACGCCAGTCAATCGACATCGCTGCAGTGCATCCAGAACTGCCCAAGTTTCGATGGAGTCGAAGGCTTTTTCGTAGTCCACGAATGCCATACACAGCAGCTCATTGTACTCTTCGGTCTTCTGTACAATCTGCTGATCAGTATGGATGTGGTCCACGGTACTAAAGCCTTTTTGAAACCCGGCCTGCTCCGGAGGCTGGAATTCATCGAATCTTGCAGCGAGACGATTCGTGACGAATCTCGAGAACAACTTGTAGATATGGCTCAGGAGTGAGATGGGTCTGTAATTCTTCAGTAAGATTTTATCACCTTTTTTGGAGAACAACACCACCGCACTCCTGCTTCAAGCCTGTGGTGTTATGCCCTGGTGTATGACGGAATTAAAAAGGCTTGCTAATTCCTTTAGGATAGGACTCCCGCCGGCTTTTAGAAGCTCTGTAGTAATTCTGTCATCACCGGGTGCCTTGCTGTTCTGGAGTTGCCCGAGAGCCGCAATAATCTCGCTTTCTGTGACGTAAGCAATGTCTTCACTATAGTGACGCGTTAGCGAGGATCTGTGGTCATCATCGCTGTGTCCAGTTGGCTTGGTCATCCGTGTGGAATAAAGGAGCCCTTAAAAAAAATCGATCTCTGCGATAATCTCGGGCTTAGAGGTGACGACAAGTCCATCCGCAGTTTTCAGCTTCGTCAGATGGGACCTTCCAAGCTGCTGAGTGAACACTTTTGACCCTTTGTTGCGGTCGATCGCAATTTCGATTGCTCGAGTATTCGATCGACGAAGGTCGCGCCGCATCAGCTTTCTAATACGCTGGTTTAGGCTTCTCCATTCTGACGAAGACAGCTGATCGGATTGATTTTCTCGCCTTTGCTTCATCAGCTCGAGTGTCTCAGCAGAGAGCTTGGACTCCTTCTTCTGCGATCTCGGGAACAGCCTTTGAGACACTTTCCTCAGCGTGTTGACCACAGTGTCGGCGTTTTCGTCCACGTTGCCTGTGGTTTCCAGCAGGTCGCATCGATTTTTAAGTTCCATTTGGAACTTTTCGGTTTCGGCTATTTGGAGTGGCGTAGGTCGGATAATAGACCTTATCTTCCGGGTCCTTTCAGCTTTGAAGTTAATGTTTAGAGAGCCTCGAAGAAGTCGGTGATCACTTCCAGTATTGAACCTGTTGATCACAGAGACATCTCTAAATATATGCTTACTATCCGTAATGATAAAACCTATCTCGTTGCTTGTCACCGAATCGGGGCTTCGCCAAGTCCACCTCCTGTGACGACTCTTCTTGAAGAATGAATTCATCAAGAAAAGCCTTTCAGACTCCAGTAAGTTGACCAGCATCTGGCCCCTGTGATTCCGGCACCCCAAGCCATATGGACCGATTTTCGTTTCGCCGCGTTCTTGTACTCCCACCTTGGCATTGAAGTCCCCCATAACAACGTTGTAGTGAGCCTTGGCGGTACAATGTATTGCTTTCGCAATATCCTCGTACATCGCCTCGGCTATCTCGTCAGAGTATGTCGAGGTCGGCGCATATACCTGTATTACCTTCAGGGTGTACCTGTTGGTGAGTTTTAGTACAAGGTACGCTACCCTGGTCACTACTGATCTCCACAACGCTGCTAACAAGGTCCTTGTGAACGAGGAAACCGACAGCCCCCTGAGAGAGCTGGCCACCTTCCCGAAAGTAGAGTAAGTCGCCTGACTGTAGGGTTATCGTGTCCTCCCCCTCTCGCCGGACTTCAGATAGCCCTAGAATATGCCAGTTCTAGCAACCCTGCTCTACCTGGAGTTCGGTGAGGTGTTGGTCCAGCCGAAGACTGCGTCCATTATAAGGTTAACACCATACAATGAATTTTGTTTTTTAAATCCGTCCATAATTGACGAAAAAAAATACTATACATACAGACGAATTGAGAACCTTCTCTTTTTTTCGAAGTCGGTTAAAATATGTGAAGGCTAATAATAGGCTTATTAAAACCCTCGCTGCGGAAGCGAAAGATCATAACTTACTTCCAGAGCTGTACAAGGCTCTTCCTGTCTCAAGAATGCCTGCTAAGCGTTACAACGTCTATTTTCCCGCACGTAGTCCTGTCTCAAACCTCCAAAGAAACATGGAAAGACCACAGCTGTTTTTTTAGTTGCACTGATCAATAAGTTGTATCCTTATGTATACACAGCTGAACTCGGACGGGGTTTCATGTTGGAAATCGTTGACTTTACGGAAACAGACTTGTCGTGGTGCACGCAAGGGGAAGGGGTGTGTAATAAGTAAAATATGTTTCTGTTGCAGATTTATTATGTATTGTTTATTTAGGCCGTACACAATCAACGAAAACTACTTATTTAACAAAAGTAGTAACTAATTTTCTGTTTTCCGAGACAGCTCTACAGTTACAAAACATGATGGAGTCTCTCAATAGTGCTAGCAAGGTCATAGGACTAGAAATAAACTTGTCAAAAACCATGTTAAAGACTAATAGTGTTAAACAACCAATATATTATGTGAACATAAAAACAACTATCTAGAAGTAGAGCGTAAGTCATAATTGACATGAAACAAACACTGGAGCCTGAAAGAAATATTTAAAAGTAACATGCCAGTGAACATAAAGACGAAGGTACTAAAATCTTGTTTGTTGCCTTGCTTAAATTATACTTGCCAAACTTGTTAATTTACCAATAAAATAAGAAACAAGATACTTAGCTGTCAGCGAGGAATAGAGCGCAGTATGTTGCACTTGAAAAAATCCAGAAAAACACACAAAAATAAAACAAATGACAAAGCATCTGACGGTCTCAAGCACTAATATGAAAATAGGCTGGACATGTCGCTCGTCTCCACGATAATGGATGGACTAAACGCGTTACTGCCTGAAAAGGTCCACTAGGAAAACGCAAGAAAGGCAGACCTCACACTCGATGGTAAGACGAAGTCTTAAAAGTTACTAGCCACAATTGGATACAGATAGCTCAGTCTAGAGACGACTGGTCAGCTTTGGATGAGGCCTTCACGTGTAGAGAGGTTCATACAGAAGAAAAATGAAAAAACGATTAAAATAATTTGTAATAATTAACACACATATAGTTGTAAATAATTTAACATATCAATATTATTAATCTGCGGATGGACGTATCGTCACATCTAGGCCCGAGATTCTCGCAGAGATCGAATCTTTTTATGGACTTCTTTATTCCACACGGATGACCAAGCTGACTGGACACAGCGATGATGACCACAGAGCCCCGCTAACGCGTCACTATAGTGAGGACATTCCCAATGTCACTGAAAGCGAGATTAGTGCGGCTCTCGGGCAACTCCAGAACAACAAGGCACCCGGTGATAACGGAATTACTACAGAGCTTCTAAAACCCGGCGGGAGTCCTATCCTAAAGGAATTAGCAAGCCTTTTTAATTCCGTCATACACCAGGGCATAACACCACAGGCTTGGAGCAGGGGTGCGGTGGTGTTGTTCTTCAAAAAAGGTGATAAAACCTTACTGAAGAATTACAGACCCATCTCACTCCTGAGCCATATCTACAAGTTGTTCTCGAGGGTCGTCACGAATCGTTTTGCTGCAAGACTCGACGAATTCCAGCCTCCAGAGCAGGCCGGGTTTCGAAAAGGCTTTAGTACCGTGGACCACATCCATACTGTTCGGCAGATTGTACAGAAGACCGAAGAGTACAATCAGCCGCTGTGTATGGCATTCGTGGACTACGAAAAAGCCTTCGACTCCATCGAAACTTGGGCAGTTCTGGATGCACTGCAACGATGTCGGATTGACTGGCGTTATATCGAGGTGCTGAGATGCTTGTATGAAACCGCCACGATGGCTGTCCAGATACAGGACCAGGCGACGAACTCCATCGAGCTGAATCGAGGTGTAAGACAGGGAGATGTTACATCTCCCAAACTTTTCACCAATGCTCTGGAGGACGTTTTCAAGACACTGGATTGGACTGGACAGGGTATCAACGTAAATGGTGAGTACATCTCGCATCTTCGGTTTGCCGACGACATCGTTGTAATGGCAGAGTTGCTGGAACAGTTAAGCGGAATGCTGCGCAGCCTGGACGAGTCCTCCCGGCGTGTCGGTTTGGGCATGAACTTGGACAAGACCAAGGTCATGTTCAATGAACATGTCGTGCCCGGACCGATAAGAGTCGAAGGGTCAGTTCTCGAAGTCGTAAAGAAATACGTCTACCTAGGCCAAATCATCCAGTTAGGTAGACGAAACTTCGAGAAGGAGGCCGAAAGGAGGATTCAGCTTGGTTAGGCTGCATTCAGCAAACTACGTCGAGTCTTCAGCTCGCCTATACCGCAATGTCTGAAGACCAAAGTCTTTGACCAGTGCGTCTTACCGGTGATGACCTACGGTGCTGAAACGTGGACACTCACAGTGGGGCTAGTCCACAAATTTAAAGTCGCTCAGCGAGCTATGGAGCGGGCTATGCTCGGGGTATCTCTGAAAGATAAACTCAGGAATGAGTATATCCGCCAGAGAACTGGAGTAACCGACATAGCTCGTAAAATAAGCTCGCTGAAGTGGCAATGGGCTGGTCACATCTGCCGAAGGACCGACGGTAGATGGAGTAAGAAGGTCATAGAGTGGAGACCGCGTCTTGGCAAACGTAGCGTAGGACGTTCACCAGCCCGATGGTCAGACGACCTCAGAAAGACTGCTGGAAAAGACTGGATGCGGTGTAACGCGGTCGGGGTATATAAATAAAAAAATTCACTCGATGATTAAAATGAAAAGTTTTTATTTTAACAACGAGTTGCTCCTCAATTTGTGGCTACCAAAATTCTTAGAAAGGGAGCAGGTACGACCTGATGCCGAGTGACCCGCAAAGGCTCACTGCAGGGGTGTCCTGGTGCTCCACAGAAGTCTCCTCCCCGATGTTGTTGGGCTGCCTTGCACTGTCAGATGGCCGACAGGAAAAGTTGAGAAGAAGTCGAGATGTGGGTGAAGATTGAGGTGTAGAGTTGAGATGAAGGCGAAGATAGAGGTGTAGAGTTGAGGGCGAAGGTTGAGGGCAGCCAGTCAATAAGATCTAAAGTTTTGTTTAATTAATTTTCTGGCTCCTTTCTTGATAACAGTTTCAAATGAAATGGCCGAATATCCTGTCTAATTCTAAAATGTCTGGCCAGTCTCTCATATTTAATAATTAACTACCGACTTTAAATATATTAATCAAATTATTAACTTTCGTATACTACCTACAGTTGTGTTTTTATTTATGACCTGGAAACCGTGTCTTTTGAAGCCTAAATTTATTATGATAAAAATTTACATTGTCACTCAACGTGACAGTACTCCCCTCCAATGGGAGGATTTTTCCTCCGGAAGGAAGAAAAATCCGGGAAAGAAAAAGAAAAAAAAATAGTAGTAAAATAAGGCCAAATATAGTTTTGTCTAAATTAATAACATGCCCCGGACAATAACTCCATACACTTTCATCCATCATTCTTTCAAAAAACTTACATATACAGATCATATTCAAAATTTACGACTATGACTGATCTTTTACACTATGAGTGTTTCCTTAACTAAGATCAGGAACACTCAAAGGGGAAATTATCCTAAAGCATCCTATACACAAGACACTACATAAAATAGAGAGGTCACAACTAGCTTCGAATCAAAAAACCCTAAAATCCCCTAAGTGATTGCCCAGTATAATCGGGAAACAATTCACTACTAAACTGACTAGCAGTGTACGCCGTACATGCCCGGCGAGGCAAACAAACCCTAAACGGTTGCCCCATAAAATGGAGAATCAACCACTAATTCAAAAACTATGTGCGAGTCCCTACTTTATGCAGTTAAAATTTTGAAAGTTAACAAATGAACAGAATAATTTTCTGTTATGTAAATTAAACAATTAAGCTATTTGTCCAACCTCAATGTGGACAACTGCTTTCTAAGTCCTACTACTGTATCTAATGGTTCTAAACCACGGAGAGCTATCTCATAGGCTAACTCTGCCTTTCTGAGAGCTAAATATTTAATATCCTTATTCATATTGTTGATGAAATCAAATTAAGTTAATATACAAAAGAAAATTAAGTTTTGATTTTAAATTGGGCCAGACTAATTTAAATGAAGTATTATATTTACAAATTATAAAAACTATTATAAGTCAAACTAAAGTAGAAGTATAATTTTGTTATTAGAAAAAATAGAAATTCACTGTTTAATTAGGAGCCAGATAAAATTGCTGCAGTACCACTTACCTGATGCACACTAAAATGATACCTAAGTATCATGAAAAGTTACCAAACAACACTAAGTTACAATTACCTTCAATTTATTTTATTATCTGTAATTCCACATCTACAAAACAAATGTTTTATTATATTTTCTTCAGATATCAATTAATCACTGTGCAATTTATCTAGTACACCCTAATATATTAGGGATTTACAAATTAACATACTCAGTATGAAAAATAAAAACAAGGACAAAGTGTGGTACTCCTAAACACAATAATTACTTTATTTAACTATCAGAGCACATATAGTCTCAGTTAAAGATAAATATAAAAATGGTGAGTAACACACTGCCTCAGTACACAATTTATTGACACAGATTTAAATTAAGAATTTGATATCCTAAAAGAATCAAAAAAAAGAAAAAATTGTGGAAATTACTGTTATACTAGGTTAATTTTAGTTACAAGTTGAAGTTAATAAGTTAGGGTGGTCACATACCATTACTATTTGAATTTAAAAAAGAATTTAAGTTATTTAAATAAACAAATTGACGCACCCTCATTCACGCGGTCCCTTTCACTCGCTGGTTATGCAGGGACGGTATATATAAATATACCTTCTGTTTACCCTGCATGCGGTAACATGAACCAGTCGGGTCAACTCTCTGTCCTAGGGCAATTATACCCTCCCGCGTGATTAAATTGACTAGCCACCCTGAACTTACAATATTAAGTTATAATAATCCTTCACCACTGCCTACTAATAACCACAAATCGAGGAACACTATGCCGGAGAGCCAATGTAACGCGGTCGGGGTATATAAATAAAAAAATTCACTCGATGATTAAAATGAAAAGTTTTTATTTTAACAACGAGTTGCTCCTCAATTTGTGGCTACCAAAATTCTTAGAAAGGGAGCAGGTACGACCTGATGCCGAGTGACCCGCAAAGGCTCACTGCAGGGGTGTCCTGGTGCTCCACAGAAGTCTCCTCCCCGATGTTGTTGGGCTGCCTTGCACTGTCAGATGGCCGACAGGAAAAGTTGAGAAGAAGTCGAGATGTGGGTGAAGATTGAGGTGTAGAGTTGAGATGAAGGCGAAGATAGAGGTGTAGAGTTGAGGGCGAAGGTTGAGGGCAGCCAGTCAATAAGATCTAAAGTTTTGTTTAATTAATTTTCTGGCTCCTTTCTTGATAACAGTTTCAAATGAAATGGCCGAATATCCTGTCTAATTCTAAAATGTCTGGCCAGTCTCTCATATTTAATAATTAACTACCGACTTTAAATATATTAATCAAATTATTAACTTTCGTATACTACCTACAGTTGTGTTTTTATTTATGACCTGGAAACCGTGTCTTTTGAAGCCTAAATTTATTATGATAAAAATTTACATTGTCACTCAACGTGACAGCGGAAGGCAGAGAATCGGATGTTGTGGCGCACATTGGGAGAGGCCTATGTCCAGCAGTGGACTGCAATAGGCTGATGATGATGATGATGATGATGATGATGATGATATTATTAATCAACCAATTAATATAGTAAATAATTAATAATCAACATTGTTCTAACAATTAAATTATTATAATAATCACTGATTCCATTTTATTATGTAATGTGCTCTGCTGAAATATAAGGTATTTTTTAATTTATTTTATTTTTATTATGTAACTAATTATGTTAACAAAAATAGTAACTCCGGATTTCATATTACTATTCATTTTGCAGTGAATTCTTATTTTACCGGCTAGTCTGATCCGGCTGACTTTGTTTCTGCTCTAAGAAGTGTAAAATTAACTATATTTTTATTATTATTATTTTTCTGTCTATGGATTAAAAAAAATAACTAGATTTTTTACTTGATGGTTTTGTATTCCATAAACTGATACCACTATTAACCATAACGTTTTTAGCCTCTTTCTCTTTAATAAGTTTTTTACTCCCGTAAAAACCTTATACCTTACGTTTCATTATTTATGTAGAAAAAATTAAAATAGCTTTATTTTTATTAAGTCTTTACAGACACATAAATAAATAGTCAATAATTACAACTTAAAAATTACAACTTTAAAAATTACTTAAATTACAACCTAATTACGGGTGGCGAATTATTTATCCCGTTAAGTAAAAACGTATTAATTAGGGCTAACTAAAGCTGTTGTTCATGGCCAAATAGTTCCCGTAATGCATTATTCTAGAATAGTTACCTTCGATACAAAAAAAATAATTCCCGTACATTTTTATTCGTAAATTTAGACACCGGCAATATATGTGTCTTATTTTTTCTTATACTCGAAAACATCACCTCTGCAGAGTAAAACAAGAACAAGCCGCACTGAGGAAAAAAAAATAACTTTGATGGTCGGGTATTCTGACTGCTACACCTTTAATGCACGAGCCTACTGCTATGTTTTCAGTAGCGATATTAATATTTTATATTATTTGAAAAGACATGAGTATATTCGGTACATGAGTTTCTTGCCCGTTTCTTCTCATGATAGCGCCTACCTGGAATCGGGCTGTTCGTGGCGATTGCGTCCGTGTTTTCTTGTTCCGCGGAGGCAGTTCCTCAAACGCTCTTGTTTTAATCATTTCATTTTAAAATAATAAGTTTAATTTTGCTTAGTATTTGTTGATTATTTTTAAGTGTCTGTGAAGATCTATGAAAATAAAGCTTCTTGGATTTGCAAGTATTGGTGTGAGTGAAGATTTAGTGACAAGAATATGTTGAATGCTTAGTAGTCCATTGAAATGTTACAATTTTAGGACCGAATATTGCATTTCAAATTCAAAGAGTTGATGGATTTTTATAAACCAATTGCTTTAGTACCAATTTTTAAATTTAAAAAAAAAAATATTTTTGTAATAAATAGAATACTAAGTCTCGAACAAAAATTATTTAGACAGAACAAGAGTATTGATTCGGCAATTACTGATTTCTATAAAACACGGATTACCAATGTAGACTAAAGGACTCCTCCTTGTACTTTTTACTGAGATATGGCCCAAGCGTTTGACTACCTTGATCATAACATATTATTTAGTTTGCTAAATAGTATAGGAGTATTTTACATTTAATTAAATTTTATCTGACAGGTATATCTCGAATTACTAAGATTTGTAGAACGAATATGCGCACTAAAATTGATATATCGTTCCTCTCGCAATTTAGACAAGTCACCTATGGTGTAACACAGGGGAGTGTGTTAGGGCCACTTTTAATTTTAAATTATACTTACTGCTCGTTCAATTCGTAAATCAATCAAGTACTGAAAATTCGTGCGTATAAGTATATGAGTATGTACCGATACGGTAGTTCCATTATTGTATATAGTAACTATTATGGCAATTAACCAATTTAAACCTAAATGTTTTATTGTGGTATTTCTTACTTATATAAAAAAGGGAGTAGTAGTAATAAATAAACGCGATATAATCCTAAAAGTTGTTTTAATGTTATAAAAAGGGAGTAGTTCAGCTAATGCGCTCTATAAAGTATCATTTGTTATGAATACTGATGCTGTTATCACTGCATAGTACCGCCTTACTGCGTTCGTGTTGAGATATGGCATTATTTATTGGGTAATTCTACTAACTGCGTAAGGGTTTTAAAGCTGAAAAACGCTGTATTCGCGCAATGTTTGCCTTGCAGTCGACGGGAAGGTGCTAACTGTATTTCCTCTATGACAAATTAACACTTTCTTCATTATCTATTCTACAAGTAGCATTATTTGTACACAAATATCCTTCCGGAAACCTCTCTCACCAAACGAAACGTGACATGTGCAATACAATAGAGTACGTTACCTGGGCTCGCGTCGACTCCAAAAATAAGTGACATTTGTAAATATTATAATAGTTAAAGATTACTTTCAAAAAGTATTACGTTTTGTATATTGTATTAAGTATACAAATTAGTAAGTTTCGTTATTTATCGCTTTTTAGTTATGCAGATTTTGTGGTTTACCTTTCTAGAAGTCGGTTGAACTTTTTTTTGTAAAGTAATTTTTTGTGAAGTCGGTTCTAAAAATATGCGGTCAGTAACAATAAACAATAGGCCAGAGGGGGACAACGCCAAACAAGCCGGGTTTTAATTCAATAACTATGCTATAAGTAAAACAATATTTTATTTGCATATACTAACAATGTTTGTTATTATTTAGATATTTTCTCTCTTTAACTAATAAACAACACTTGGTTAATACAATCAAATATAAAAAAAAACAAAAACACATATGTGTTATTATAGGCAGCAGAAATACTCTTTCAGTATTTTGTGTCACAACTTGCGACTACCTGACTGTCTCAACCTGCTTTAATAACCTTTAAAGTCTAGTACTAGTCTTTTACTTGGACTATGGCTGATAACTGCGAGTTTTCGCACGTAAATTTTTCATTCAAAATGTGTTTTATTAAACGCTTCGTCTTTGAAAGAGTTTAAAAGTGTATGTATATGTTTTAAAGTGTAATCAAGTTAAAAGAAAAGTGTTTATTAATTACAATAGTAACTGTGCTCATGATAACATATTTTGGAGTGATTATTTAAAATCAAAAATGAATAAAATCAGCCTATTGATTGTGGTATCTTCATATTTGATACAAGGTAAACATATTTTACAGAATATTTTAAAAAAGTTTCGATGGATTTCTCACTGACAGTTACGAAGTTTGAATCCGAGCTTTATTCGGGTCAACTAACTAACTTCGGTTATAGAAGCGTAAAGGTGCAGAAGTTGTAACACGGCACAGGATATCGTTTATAACATAACATTAACATAAGTTCACGCCTTTTTCTACCCAAAGGTGTAGGCAGCGACTGTTAAGCCTCGTCTCGCCGTTATGTGTACGTCCCATATGGAATAGGTGGCGAACCTATTGCCATACCGGGCACAAAGTTGTCAGTCATCAATATTTAGCACACGTAATTTCCGAAAATTTGTTGTGCCAAGATTAGAAGCCACTACTTCTTAAATAAGAAGCGGAGTGCTAGCCACTGCGCCACCGAGACTGTAGCTATATTGTATGTATCGTTTAGTTATTTTATTCTTTATTAGGTACTTTATTACCAGACTTTAAAAAATATGTGTATGTCAATAAAATGTGCTTAAAATTTAATATACACGTCTGTACATTATAGATTACGGAGAGAAACTATTATGCGGGAGTCTATCATAGACCAATGATGGAACACAACACTTCTGTATGTTGGCCTGTTTCATTGTTCGTATATTTGTACTTGAATGTCATTCCTTAAAGACTCTAATGTAATATTCACCGATTCTAAAATCCATCGCTAGACGTGAAACTATTGTTCCGAATATCTATCCCCCCAATGAGAGACTTTCATATGGTTGATGACTCGAAAATATTATAAAATGATGCTTTTTCAGTGTTATGTACGTCCACTTGTGGTGTAGACAACTCCAAAACAGAAATAGTATACGAAGGTCGCGCCACCATTGACACCTATCCGTGGTTGGGAATTCTGATCTATCATTATGGCAAGTACCAATTTTTAAAACTGTTCGAGTATACTTTCCTATTCGTTCAACTGTATTTTAAAAGTAAATAAACTACATTACTTACAATTATAATGCTAGCTGAAATCAAATTTCTCCGCATCTTCGGCTACTGACAGCGTGGCGAGAAGACTGGCCACATTGTCACGTCGAATGGCAAACAATCCTTTGTAGGAAGAATAGAGCAGACCTCTGAAAATATCGACGTCAGACAGGGTAACGTGCTTTCCGCTCATTCCGCTATTCATGTCGTACCAGGACTGTTGTCTCCAGTGTAAAATCGGTGAATGTAAGGATGTGAATGTAAGTCGTTAGCTACGTCGTCAGACGCAGTGATTTTTGCCGAATTGCTGTCGGACCTGCAGTCACCAGTCTTAGTTATGAAAGATGAATGTCTGACGAAAGGCTTATAATTGAATATGATGATATATATTGAATATGATGATGAAAACAAAAGTTAAGAGGTTTGAAAGGGAAGAAACCTAAACGAATGCGAGAATAATGGTTGTAGCTGTTGGATAAAACAATGTATTTTGGATGCGAATTTAGCGGGATTGGAGCTACACCGCGGATTTAGAAAAAATGCCTGAAGCAAATAGAGCGTTGAGCAGATTCCTAGGCGCTAAAAATGTAAGCAAAAAGGCCTTTTCTCTATGCACCATGCGGTACTGATCCCGACGCTAATTTATGGAAGTAAGAGATTCGTGTGATAGAGTATGCTGGAAAATAGGAGGAACACAGTCGAAATGAGAACACTTCATAAAATTTGGGAATGACTCTCACTGACCGCGGAAAGAAGATGGATTGAAAGAGAAAGGCGGTGTAAAAGTAAGTAAGGGCATACTCCGATGGTTCGGACTTCTAAAGATGACGATGCAAGATTGACTAAGCAGATATGCAATGTAAAAGTGGATGGATCTACATCCATGTCGAGTCGAGTACAGCCAAGGCACACATTCCACGACTAAATAGAACGTGTTCTTGAGGAAGGTGACGTAAGGAGCCCTAAAAATCGACGCCCGTGTATGTAAAGAGTTATGAAAGTCAAAGAAAAGAGCGCCAAAGAAACTATACGCTGACAAACTTTCAGCATTCAAAATAATTACAAACTCTTGGGCGATAATGTAGATGATGTGTGTACTTACTGTGTACAGAGAAAAAACGTGTCACAACGGCTGTGGTGCTCGTGACGAGACAAATAGCTCTAGCAGCTGCTGCAGAGATAGACCACTTGCCTAAATATGATTTCAGGTAATATTCATCACATTCTTGTTTAGAGTTCAGATATTGAAATTCGTTTCTTTTTTATTTAGTTTATCTTTTCTATTTGGCATGTCACCAGTCCCCCCAGCCCCTTAACGTTATAGGTTTCATGGAGAAACATTCACTATATCGACAGTTGAACATACACTGGCTGAATTTAGCAGCATAACGAATCTACATGTAATAACACAAAGCTACTGAAAGAGTCATTTTACTATCGGTAACATCGGTATGATTCTCGACAAATATACCAGTGCCAGTCTTAATATAAAACTAAGTTATTTATAATAAGTACGTTACAGGTCAAATACTAAGGTTGTTATTGGAGGTAACTGTAGCGGTCCTCACATCGGGGTAAGAGACTACTCTTACCACCCTGATTATAACCACTTAAGCCACAGCTCTCTGGCGATGATACAACTTGAAACTGATGTAATTGAATTTGGTGAGTTGAATGTAGATATTGTTGAAAATAGGATCTTGATGTCTACAAGGAAATTAAGACGGCTTCGACAAAATTGAGTTGTTGTATGATTTCTGCCAATAGAACGATAAAATACACCATTTGTATCTGAACAGATTACCTGTGAGAATAGGCTTACTAACTGAAAATCAAAATCAAAATTTTGTAAGTACTAAAGAACACATAAAATGGTGAAATAAAATTAAACAAGATTAGTAGAATAGAGTACTAATTTTAACACTGAAGTAACTATTAAAGTAACGACAGCCACATAATAGGATAAAGTGAAATAGGTATACTAACTAGCTTTTAGATTCATTACTCCATTTTCTATGTCTCGGTGGCCCCGTGGTCGAGCCTGACACAGTGGGTTCGATTCCTGACACTGGCTCACACCAATGACTTTTCGAAATTGTTTTCGGAAGTTATGTATGTTAAATATCGATGACTGAAAACTTTCTGCCCGTTATGGCAATAGGTTCGCCATTTGGGACTTAATCAAAACGGCGAGACGAGGCTTAACAGCTGCTGCCTTCACCTTCGGGTAACAAAAGGCGTGAAGTTATGTTATGTTACTCCATTTTCCAGCATGTTTGACGTATGTATCTAAGTAAAATTTAAACATAAAATTACTTTGATATTTTCAGAATTAAGGCCGATATGTCCGCCACCCATGTATTTTAAAAACCCCAAATTCTACGCAATGGTATTATCTGACGGTAACGTATTACTATATAACTAAGATAATTTTATTTGAGAAATTAATACTCATATTTAATGTTCTGATGTGAGTTACCAATGGAAAAATTAATTAATGAATAAATGACAAGTTTAACATGATATATAAACAATGCTCCCTTATATATTAAGTTTTTATATCGTAGATAAATGTACTTATATTGATAACTGGCCTCAACGTTTAAAGGCCTGTATTGCAGACAATGGAGATCACTTCGAATAAGCTTTTTATATTTTATATCGTTTTATATTTATGTATTAAAGTAACACACTGTAAAAGTAATAAATGTTATTTGCAATTAAAAAAAAAAAATTCTTCATTCTTTTTTCATTTATGGCATGACTAAGTATACAAATAAAAGAGTAGGTGAAATCAAATTTCGCCGCATCTCGGTCTACTGACAGCGTACCCAGAAGACCGGCCGTAGTGCCACGCTGAATGATAATGCTAATCCTCTGTACGATGAATAAATCAGCCAGATATTTTTATGTATGGTTACATGGGTGTTTTTCTATGTATTATAAGTATGTATTTACAAAAGAAAAGTATATATGTATTAGTATCCGTTATCTAGTATCCATACCACAAGCATTTAGTTGCTTAGTTTGGAACTGGAGGCTGCTGTGTGATTTGTGTCTAAGATATTATTATACACACAGTATTCATGCTATACTATAGGCTATATGATAGCCCTATGTCATAGGCTTTATAAATATATATTCACTTTAAACTTACTGGCAGACATGAATACTTTTTACTGACTATGCTGGTTGGTTATCTCGTTTTCAATCATTCCCTTTTCTATCTCGAGGTTTCGGATGCCTTACAGCCTCCGTGCTCTAGTGTTATTAGTTTTAGCGTTTTGGACGGGTTCGGAAGCTAGCAATTAATAACGGTATATATGTTCTTTTCTTTTCTAAACTAAATAAAATAGTATAATACAATAAGTAAGAAAGTGATCAAGCTCACTCGACCGCTCCACTATTCACTTTATTTCAGATTGCAGTAATTCCAGAATAGGGATATACAAAATGAAATATGTTTCACTGGAAGCTTGCCGAAATTATTACAGAAGAAGCGGAGTAAGTACTTTATAAATAATTCCTAATTATCTGAGTTCAACCACTTGGTATTGATTCGCTGATGTACTAATTGCTACTCCACTGCCTTAGATAGTAGCGTGGAAGCATGAGTATGACTACTACTTAATACACTTTAAATTCCGACGAGTTTTTTTTTTATAATTCAGGCAGTGCCCAAACTATTCAACTACCGCTTGTATAAGGAACTTGCTAAGGGATATTTGAAAAAGTTTTTTCTGTTATCATTATTATTTGACCTTCATCATTTAAAATAGACATTAGGAACCAGTTATCGGAAAATTACGACCTAGGAACCTTTAAGAAACTAGTATACCTTTATCCTAGAGGCCGGCAACGTGGATGTGACGCCCCTGGTGTTGCGGATGACCATAGGTAGAGGTAGTCGCTTTATATCAGGTGACCCGCATGCTTGATTGCCCCATTTTCTCATAAAATAAATTAACATAACATAACTTAACTTCACGCCTTTGTTACCCGAAGGTGTAGGCAGCGGCCGCCGTTATGTTAACGTCCTAAATGGAATAGGTGGCGAACCTACCGATTGTCATACCGGGCACAAAGTTTTCAGTCATTGATATTTATCACACATAACTTTCGAAAACAATTTCGAAAAGTCATTGGTGAGAGCCAGCGCCAGGATTCAAACCCGCGATTTCCGGATGATTCAGAAGCGGGGTGCACCACTGGACTACCGAGACTATATAAAAAATACTAGAGAAAGACTATAAAATAAATTAATATAAATAATTTCACCTCATTGTTGGCTTGATTGTTGCAGCTAGGCTCGGACGCCATGTGGCCATCACACTTGGCATGCGCTCGGAGTGTAACAGGAGGCAGATGTATTTGGAGAAGTGGGGCCGTACTTACAGTCAAGTTTGGAAATCGATGGAGCCTGGTATGTTATAACTTCATCACCATCATCGCCTTTTGATATCTACTGTTGGACACCCCCTAGAACACGACAACTCGCGGTTCTGTGCCATCCGTATCCAGTGGCTCCCAGCAATCTTGACTAGGTCGTCAGTCTACCTAGTATGGAGATGACCTACTTTACGTCGAACAGTTTTCGGTTACTACTGGAGAAATTTTCTTCCCAAGGCCTCAGATTATCGACTCGTGCAGCAATATGGCCTGGCCATCTCATTTCAGCGTATATTAACCATTTGGAATATGTCGGCATTGTCCTATGTAGATTGGTATTCCTGATTATGCCTCGTAGAAAGATTCCAAGAACAGCCCGCTCCAAAACACGCTGAGCGGTTTTGAGCTTCGTGATAACGCTAACATTTATAGATCATGTTTCAGTTCCGTCATCATCATCGTCGATATCATCATTTTATTCATTCATGTCATAATTGGTAAAGCACATTAACATCATCAAACCTTAGGCTAAGAACACTGAGGGATTTTTCATTGGATCACACTTGACCTCTCTCTTGACGTTGGATCTACCTAGTTGAAGAACTTGGCGTAAACATAGCGAGCGACAACTTCGAAAATCGCATCCCCAATAGTCACCGGTGCTTTAATTACTAGTCTATGTTCATTCATTGCAAGGTTGCAATGAATGAACATGGACTACTCACTTCGATTTGCTGGATACAGGTAGGTACCTGTATCCAGCAAATCGAAGTGAGCGATGTACTCCATTGATGTAAATGCCCAGACCGCACCAGTTCAAGAGCTTGAATAGATAGATAGACAGATAGATAACTCTTTATTTGCACAATTAACAATAAATCAAATTTAAAATACAATATAGATAAGTCTTATAGCTATGTAAGTCTTCTAAAGCAGCAGCAAACAGCTTGGAGAAGATTACCTTCTAGTCTGGCACCTTTCTGTAATGGGATCTGATTCGTTCTTCTAGATCCGATCTGGATTAAGAGAATTCCTGATAAGTTCTATTTGCAAGTTGGTTACTAAAAAAAATATTTTCTACAGCGTGGAGAGTTTGCATTACCGTGTTCATATCGTTTACCATTTTCTACTCATCTGGGCATCCGAAACGATTTGAAGTTCGAGCTGAAAGCTTCCTGGGTATTGATATTGAACAGGTGATGGAACTTGAAAATAGGACATAGGTTATAAGCGATGGACTTTACTCGGATATTCAACGTACATTGGACTAGAGTGTGATCTCGAGGTGTATTTCCAGTTTTAACTCTGTTGATGTCAGCTTTCAGTGACCGAAAGTGTAGGTCCGGATGGACAATAATGGATAAATTTAGAAATAAAAAAAATGAAAAAAAATATAATAGAAGATGCGAGATCTACTTCCATAATTAGATACTCCTTTTCAGTTAGGGTTCGGTATTTACGGTCCGGGATGTGAAGCACCAGCAAGGTTCCTAGACTACGGCATGTACCACAAGTGGGTTTCTCGCAGTCTAGGCAGGATCGGAAGAGCTGCCATCACTACTGTGGCAAAAAATCATATCATAATGAGAAGAAGTAAGAATATTTCACATGATACTACTACTCACATATACTCACAAGTGTTTTTAACTTATACTCTCACATACTACTCAATAATGTCACACTCATTATTTATTTCTCAGATTTTCGCAAATCAAACCCATAAAATTAAAACAACTTTTAGGATTATATCGCGTTTATTCATTACTTATTTTTTTTTTACTTCTCGTCAAAATGATCTCTGTAAAGAGTTCGAAACGTCGGGAAATAAATAAAAATAAGTAATAAATAAACACGATATAATCCTAAAAGTTGTTTTAATGTTACACTTATTGTTACTTGTACTCTGTAGTTTACTATTTATTCCTCTGTAATACTGAACTTGAGAATAAAAGGAAACATATTGGTACTAGACATCTAAAAATACACTAAACATTAAATAGCAATCATACCATCCGCCGACGCCTTATAGCTTAGAACCTGTCTTTTTACTTTAGCGTCTTCTTCGATACAAAGATTTGGGGAATGTGATCTGGAGGAGAAGCAGAAGCATTTGTACAGCGACTATAATAACGTTACAGGATCCACAGGATTTATTTCATACAATGTGAGTATCTAATGTAACAGAATTGAGAAGTCCTCACCATAGAATTTATACGAGTAGACCTATCAATTTAATAAGCTCCAGCTTAGGCACCAAATTTTCGTCTCTGGTTTTTTACAGCACCTTTTTTATTATACAGGTGATAGTAGATAAACTACGTAGTTAACGCATACAATACCAATTAAAATAGTTTCTAGATTTAAATTCATGTATTAGAATTATTATTTGTATTTATCGTGAGCTGTAAGAGGTGACTCAGGGTTCGGACACGATGCAGACCGATCCTCAGACCTAGTTTTTAAGGACCTAATAGTTCCGCAGCTTAGCGTATAAATTAAAGTTATAATTAAAGTTCAGGCATAAAGGTGAATAGCCTGAACACCCTAAGGTACCTCGGGTTTTGAGGGGGGTGAAGGTAAGTTCTACGGGTACTAATGGAAATTATAACTAATAAAAAAATCGTCCATTCAGGTATCTCTTTACGTGAATATGGAATATTCGTGCCTCACTTTCAAAGCAGAATACAACACAAATAAATTAAATAAACCCCAGTTGAGATTAAGAAGATGGTGCGCAGGAGAACTGGGGATGTGCTTTGGCTTCGGTTACTTATCAATACACTTCTATGTTGAAGTAACATTTGAACGGGATGTTAATTTTGGAATAGTTGCTTACGGTAAGATGGCGATCCTAATGGATCCTGCGAGGGCCACACGACATCTCAATAGAAAACTAAGTCTGCCGATACCAAAATACACTCAGGTACAACAATTAATCAAATACAGGCATTATTCAAATGTACTGTTTCAACCTAATTTTGGGTAATCATATCAGTTTAAGAAGTAGCGTTTCATTTATATTCTCAAATTCAATTAACTTTAAAACGATAAAGTGCAGACAGACGTGTAAAGATCAGTGTCTGACACTCATAACTGTAACCGTTGTTTATAATAATAAATACTCTATATTGTACACCGAATCAAATGGTTTATAGATATATAAAAAGATGATTACATTAAATTTGTATAATAGGCGGTCCTATCGCACAAGGCAATTTCTTCCGGACAACCACTGGACGAAAAGAAAGAGAGAATAGAGGTTGTCGGCGGTAA
Source organism: Euproctis similis (assembly GCA_905147225.2). Taxonomy (NCBI): domain Eukaryota; kingdom Metazoa; phylum Arthropoda; class Insecta; order Lepidoptera; family Erebidae; genus Euproctis; species Euproctis similis. Next base: position 25,170,581 of record LR990106.1, read on the forward strand.
ACAAATTATGATCGCTGTTTAATTATTATTAATAAAATATAATACGATATTTAACTGCTGTATAACTTTGTCATTATTTTTGGACGACCTGTTGAAATGGAAACATTACTAGCCGCTTCGAGAAATGTTTAATACGGCTCATTCGACTTGGCCGGCTCTTGAGGAGGTTTTTACTTTTCGAAACTCTTTATTAAGTAACACGGTTAATCCATCCCAAAAAATAATAAATAACATCGTTGTCAATCATAAAATAAAGTGATGATCAAATAACAGCTAGGATAAGTATCCATTAAAATAAGAGTGGTATAGCCGCACAGTTCGTTGCATGAATGGGCCGGCTCAATCGACGAAATACCACGATCTTTTAAAAATATTGGCGTAAAGTGTCTCATGCCGTGTTCGTTCGCTGAGAGTGGTATCCAGAGGCCCACCACATTTCCCTCCTTTCCTACTCCGTTAATGACTGGCAACGCAACTATGGCACTATCTGTTCCCCGGTCGTTCAAAGTCTAAGAAGTTTTATTTTCGTATGTATCCGTAAACCATTCATTAAACTATAGAGAAAGGATATTTTACTGTCCACCTTGAAGAGGAGAGAAGTGTCATCAGCAAACAGTACAATGTTACAAAAATGTATGTACGCAAAAGAGCAAATCATTAATATGGATAATAAAAATAAACTTGAAAAATACCTAAAATGGAACCGGGGGTATACCGCTCCCACACACAGCTATTCGCCGTTCGCGTTCGCGTTGCCGCGATGTTGTCATCTCTGGCCACACACTGCTCTACTCTTGCGCGAATATTCACGCAAATATTCGCGACGCGCCGAACTTGGATATTAGGGCTGTCTATATTTTTAAATATATCAATTTCGGGCTTTGATGTATCTAAAAAAATCATAAAAATCTAGGAACAGGTACTATACTACTCATAATTGATTACAAACTCAGTGATTTTTATTATGCAATGTATGTCCGTAAGTGTCTATGTTCTGGAATCTTAGAACTTAATTTTGAAGTAGATATCTTCAAAAGATTAAGCTGAAATATTGTATACACGCTGAGTTTGGGTGATAATATTATTAGTGGTAGAGCCACGCATTTCGCTAGATGAATGGGCTGGCTCGATCAGTGAAGTACCACTACCTGTCATCCGAAGATATTTCCAATGCAATATTGGTTTAAATGAAAGGCTTATTGTAACTCGAAAAATAATATGGCATCACTTTTTATTTAATATGTCGGAGCAGATATTTTTAAAGCATTTCTACAGTAAGGGTATCAAATTAAAGGGATTGTTGAGAGTAACTTGAAAAATAATATTACGTCATTAGAAATCAAATAGGGTATATCATCTAAAATAGGGTTGTAGTTATTCTACTAGATTCTACCCAGACCAGGATAAATATTTATACTCGAGTGGTGATCGAACCCGCCAATCTCGATTCGACAGTTGGTAGTTTTACCAATGCACCGTCGTAATGTAAGTAAGATAGATATAGATAGATACCTAGAGATATCTATACATTGATATATTTAAAAATATCGATATTTAAAAAATCTGGTATTTTAAACAGTCCTAGACGACTGCGCTGCGATCGCGCGAATGTGGTCAGCCACTCGCGTTCACATTGCCGGAATGATTCGCGGTATGACGAGTAACGTGTCCACACTACGTCCCAGCCTTTTTCCCTCGCTATTCGTCGAACTATTCGTCGATTCCACTCCGTTCACATCAAAAACTGTAGCCTGTTATCTAAGTATGATGCAACCAGCTTAAGTGCAGTGTTCTTCGTACCGTAATGACCAAGCTTACGTAAAAGTGTATTGTGTTCCACGCAATCAGCTTTAGAAAGAATCAGGCATGGAAAATAGGTTTAATAAGAGCAGCCCGAAGATCAGTTGTAGAATGGCCTTTTTTGAAATCGTGCTGCTCTTTATGAAAATGATTATTAAAATTAAAATGGTCTTTTCGTTTTTTTTTAATTTGCTGAGTGTACCTAGTTAAAATGGAAATAGGACGAAAGTTGGTTTTATCATTCTTACTTCCATTTTTAAATAATGGTATCAGTTTCCTGTGTTCCACTATATTAGGAAATACAGGAGTATTAATTAGGTAGCAGGGGTCATCTACACATTTATTAAAAAGCACAGCCAGGCTTGGACCAAGGAGGACAATAATAGCATTTATCAATGTAACGGAAATGCTCCATAAATAGACACTCTCTTTTTCTATCCGACTTCCTTCCTTACAACCTAGTTTTTGACGCGGTCAGCGAGGGTCACTCCGCAGATTTTGCGCAGTGCCCTTGGTTACATATTAGATTTACAAAATTATTGTTTACGTGTTCAAATGTCAACATATTAAGAATCGCTAACTCTTGGTCGCGCTATCAGTGATGACCATTAGCATACTCGTATTTTACTGGCATGTGACATCTACAGTCTATACGTCACGCCCTGAAGCACTGATGGTGTAAACAGAGGCAATTAATCGTCGATGGGCCAATGAAATTTGTTTATTTGGCGGAGCTATTGAAAAGCCATTTAATGTACGATTTAAAAAACAATTTAATATGAAATTCACTAACATGAACTGGATGTAGTTACTAAGGTATTCTTGTCATTAATCGGTCATTAACCGCTGAAATATATGAAACTCCTATTTTTCATTAATGATTGACGATAAAATACGTTACGTATTATTAGTTGGATTCATGCAGAGGTTGCCAATTCAAGTCTCGCTGCTAATTAATATATCTGTCCAAATCCTCTATTGCACTATAATTTCTGATCATAGAACACACAGAACTATTTAGTTTTACTCCGTCAAGAAATAGAGATATTAGATGGAAATGAGTCACCAGAGTGAAGCATGGATGTATATTGATGATATTTGTATGGCGTCTCGGCCACGCGTCATGCAACGTCGTTCCTACTAATATTGTATGTTGTTTATTATGTATTCTTAAGTTCCTGAACACAAGTGTTAAATGGCACTCAGTGTGTTGGCTTAAAACATTATTAATAATGGCTGATAGACAGATGGAGCCGTGTTTGGAGTTCCGCTCCTTTGCTCCAGACGCGTCCAAGGCAATTCTGTTAAAGCGTAATAATATTATTTGACAGAATTGTCTCTTGTTTTGAACTGGAAATTCACAATGTGTAGAGCAATTTAGTGAGAATTGGGAGGAGAACAGCTCTCTCCAGAAATTGTCTGCCCTTAGATAATTGAGTCTTAAGTTGTTCCTAGGTAGATAATAATTGGGTTTACACAGAGGACGGTTCAGTTAGGTTCTCATTGTAAATGCCGTGAAAGAATATATTTCTCCGAAATTATAACTGTATGCAGCATTTTAAAAATACTCAAAGAAATTCAAAGTTACGAATTAGCCCATGTATTTTTGGAACACTCGACTAAGGTGATATTTTTTGGTTACAATGAATATTTTACATATAGGGACGGGTCGGATCTTATGATTATTGATCTTAAGTTCTTGCTATATTAATATACTGGATTAATGGAAACATTTTGTCTGATGTACGTAGGTATGACAATAGGTTTAGTCACGTTACATTAGAGTCTCAAAATCAATTTGGAGGCTCGCAAGCACTCTTGCGATAAAATACATCAAAATAAATAAATATGATGCAAAATTCACACAAATACGATCACTACACTACACTACACTTTATCATTTGCCAGTACTACACTAGGCTCCTTCTCGGAAGCCTGATAGTATGTGAATAGGGTTTATTTAGAGAAGAAATGCACAGAGCTTCTGTAGTAATAGAAAAGGGTGATAATATACATAATATAATAAAACTTTACGATTTTTCTAACCAAAGGTGTAGGCAGCGGTTGTTAAGCATCGACCCGTCGTTATGTTTACGTCCCAAATGGAATAGGTGACTATTGTTATACACCGGGCACAAAATTTCAGTCATCTATTTTTAGCACACATAACTACTGAAATTAATTTAGAAAAGTAATATGTGTGAGGCGGATTGAGATCCACGACGTTTTGATTCAAAAGCGGATTACGCGACCGCTGGACCACTGACACTGAATTTTAACAATTATAGTTAAAAAAGTGATAAATCAAAGAACGGTCCTGTGTAACGTTACTATTTTAGTTTAAAGGCTAGGTGTCGGCGCTGCCACGCACATAAATGATTCATACACACTTATACAAACCGCGTACTTCAACTGTACACCGCCTATTTAAGGTGATTCATTTAAAACAACCGAATTCCGGAATTCACTCAAAGTCGAAACGGTCATTTACAATTTAGTAGCATTATAGACTTGTAACCCAGAGGGGCGTCTGCGTAGAGCAAGTAAAATTACAAGGAAGCAGCCAATCTATAACCCTTTCACAATTAAAGACCGAGCCTCTACTGACGAAGTGCAGCTATCAATTCAAATCAATATGTCACAATATGTCAGGCCTGTCGTATTGTATGGGTCTGAATGTTGGCCTATGTAAGAAGTGGATGAAAGGACAGTACATGCAACAGAAATGCGAACCGATTTTCGTTTCGCCGCGTTCTTGTACTCCCACATTGGCATTGAAGTCCTCCATTACAACGTTGTAGTAAGCCTCGGCGGTACCGTGTATTGCTTTTGCAATATACCTGTATTACCTTCAGGGTGTACATGTTGGTAAGCTTCAGTACAAGGTATGCTACCCTGGTCGACACACTACTGATCTCCACAACGCTGCCAAAGAGGTCCTCGTGAACCAGGAAACCGACACCCCTGGGAGAGCTGGTCACCCTCTCGGAAATAGAGCAAGTTGCCCGACTGTAGGGTGATCGCGTCCTCTGACCCAGCAAGAAAAACTCAGCGGCTCTGTTCTTCAAAACTGATTATTATTTAATTTTAGACGGGCTATTAATAGTACCATTATTTGTAATATTAACGTCAGGAAATAAATGGAAAATAAGTTCTAAATAAACGCGATATAATCCATAAAAAGTTATTGCAATGTTAATAATATTCATAATATAAAGCGCGACGTCACGGTGTTACCTCATTACTCCAAGTCACGCGTACGACTGGGTCAAGAATATCTCAACAACCAGGTCGGTTCTATAAGTTGTCTTGAAATTTGAGTCTGATGTGCGAAGTACCTGTAGTCAGACTTGAAAGAACGCATAGTTATCGAATTAAACGAGAATATTAAAGTTGACTGGAATCATTTGTAATGTTGAAGTTAATTATAATTATTTAAGCACATGATATGTATTGTTTCCATTGAAAATGTTTTTTTCTAAGATTTCTAAACAAATCCTAGAAAATATCTTTATTCTATACATAGGTGTGGGCTGTGCGCAGTGTTTCTTTGAAATGGTTGAGTGTTTTATTTGGTCGCATGGAATTAGATATAGTAGCTGTAATTAAGCTGCGTCCAATAGTCGGTTACAATTCAATCGTCAACACAGATCATGATATATTGTTGGGTAAACTAGAGGCATACGGAATACGTGGGAATATTTTAAATTTAATTAAATCTTATCTGATAGATAGATATTTATCTCTAAATGATCGCTGTAAGGAGTTCGAAACGTCGGGAAATAGATAAAATTAGTAATAAATAAACGCGATATAATCCTAAAAGTTGTTTTAATGTCATGACAGGTAGATTTAAAATTACTAAGATTTGTAGAGTTAATATGTGGACTAAATATAATACATCGTACCTCTCGCGATCTAGACATGTCACTTATGGTGACATTACACTTATGGATACTATTATTTCTAATTTATATAATAAATAAAATAAAAAAGCCTTTTTATTCCATGCAACTTTTAAGTACAATAAATAATATTTAGTGACATTTTGCTTTCCATATTGCTCTTTTAACTGGTTTACTTTACTACCTTTAATCTACAATAATGATACAAAATATCCATTAACATATTAAAAAACTCTGAAAAAATACAATCATTAATCATTTCTTTGAAACATTTATCATTTCATCACTTTTACATCATAATATTTAGCTTTTTTTTTAGTTTTCATACAGTTTCAAGAAATCATATCTTTCTGCAATCAATAATCAAAAAATTAAAATACTATAAAAATAAAAATAAAATAGTCAACATGCAATAAATAACTAATGATTTTAATAATCAATATTCAAAACTTTAAAACAATTTATTAACACAAAAATAATCAATATGCAATAAATAATAACTAATGATTTCATTATCAATAATCAAAAAAATCAAAACAATACAATAATAATCAGTAGGCAATAATAAAATATTTTATTAAGCAATCAATAATCAAAACAGAAATTTAAAAATAATACAATACATCAATAGGCATAACAAAACATTTCATTAAACAATCCATAATCACAAATTAAAATTAAAATAATAATAAAATATAATCAGTAGGCAATACAGGCAGTAAAATAAAAAGTCACAGTTTTTGTTCATAGCATGGACCCCTCTCAGGTAAAGGCCTCCTCGAAGATTTTCCATTTATCTCGGTCTTTTGCTGTTTGGAACCAGTTCTTTCCCGCGACTTTTACTATGTCTTCTTCCCATCTCATGTAGGGTCTCCCTATTCTGCGTTTTCCTGCCGGACCTTTCCAGGAAGTGACTTTTTCAGTCCATCTATTATCTGCACAACGTGCTACATGGCCAGCCCATCTCAGTTTTAGAGTTTGAGCATAGGCCAACGCGTCTTTTGCTTTTGTATGGTTCCTTATTTTTGTGTGCCGTATTTTGTGTATCTTTTTTATGTTGAGCATACTGCGCTCCATACCCTTCTGGCATGAACTAATCTTATTTTTTATCCTTTTTGTAAATTTCCATGTCTGGCAACCATAAGATAGAGAGGGCAGGATACATGAGTTTAAGACCTTCGTTTTTAAATTTATAGGCATGTTGCTTTTGAATACATCTGTTAGGCTCCAGTATTTATTCCAAGCTTTTTTGAGTCTCCGCTCTATCTCGATTTCATTTCTATCGTTTTGGAAGCTTATTTGCTTACCAAGATAGATGTAGTGATCTACATACTCTAGCAACTCGTTATTAATCTTGATATCGTTCTTAATGCAGTTTGTCATCGCCTTCGTCTTAGAAAGATTCATCTCTAAACCCACTAATTTGCTGTTTACATGAAGTGTTTCCAACATATATTGTAGACCCCAGCTAGTTTCTGACAATAATAGTAAATCATCTGCAAATCTTAGGTGACTTAGGTATCTGCCGTTGATGTTTAGGCCACATTTCTTCCAGTCTAATTTGCTTATAATGGTTTCCAGTACAGCTATAAAAATTCTTGGGGAGAGCGGATCGCCCTGCCTTACTCCTCTTTTTATAGGGAAGCTTCGACCAGTTGTTTCTAGCTTGACTCTACTATTGGCGTTAGTATATATGTTCTTTATTACTTGTATATATGTATTTATTGTTTACCTTTTGAGCTATTAAAGTTTCCCAGATACTTTTATGCAGAATCGTATCAAAAGCCTTCTGGTAGTCCACAAAAGCGATGTAGAGCGGCATCTGCTTTTCCTGATATTTTTCTATAACTAATTCCAGGGAATGTATATGATCTATCGTCGAAAAGTTCTTTCTAAAACCAGCTTGTTCCACTGGTTGCCATATGTCTAGTGGTTCACTAATTCTTCTATTGATAATTGATGAAAAAAGTTTATATAGTGTAGGTAAGAGACTAATGGGTCTGTAATTTCCAATGTTATGTGGATCTCCTTTCTTATATAAAAGGATGTTTGAGGTGTGAATACTGGCTTGAGATGGAGAAAAAATTCGGTAGAAATTTTGAATGCGTTTACTTGGCAAAGTACAGTACAGTGGTAAGACATAAAAATATTGTTAGCGAATTGCAGATGCGCGTGTGTTCACATATGTCGATTAATGTTGAATAAAAGTTGCGAGCTGTGGCGCTCGAGTCGCGTACTCCCTTCCAACTTTTTCTGCGTGACTTGTACTATATTTATTAATTTGATGCGCGAACATACTCCCGGCCTTGGAACCATCAGGTTTCAATAGAAAAGTCATCTTCACAACACAGGCTCTGACAGTGGAAGCGGACAGATCTTGGAGAAGGCTCGTTTGATGACAGTGCCATCTGACTTGCGAATATCGGCCACTCTAGATATTCCATCTTTGCCTGGATACGTTTTACAAATTCGTCCTAGGTTCCATTTTAAAGGTGGTAAATTTTCGTCCTTGATGAGAACCAGTGTATCCAACTGTAGGTCACCCTTGTGCGTTTGCCATTTGGTTCTGGTTTGCATCTCCGTCACGTACTCCTTAGACCAACGACGCCAAAAATGCTGCCTTATCTGTTCCACTCTCTGGTATCGTGTAAGTTGGTGAGATGGAGAATCGTGGTAGTCTTCGGAAACTGGTGCAGTCAGCGGACGGCCAATCAAGAAGTGAGCTGGGCTGAGAGGAAGATAATCATGTGGGTCGGTGGACATAGGAGTCAAAGGTCTGGAATTCAAAATGGCTTCAACCTGTATAAGCACCGTACTGAACTCCTCAAATGTTAGGTGCGCGTTACCTATCACACGCCGCAGGTGGTGCTTACAACTTTTAACCCCGGCCTCCCATAAACCCCCAAAGTGACTAGCGTAAGAAGGGATCATTTTAAATGTAATGTTTTGTGAAGTTGCATATTCTTTAATATTATTAGAACAAGAATTTAAAAATTTTCTAAAATCGTTCATTAAACCTATGAAGTTTTTCCCGTTGTCAGAGAGGATTTCAAGCGGTTTACCTCGTCGTGAAATAAAACGGTTTAGTGCCAGAAGATAAGCGCCTGATGAGAGATCCGAAACCAATTCCAAATGCACCGCGCGCGTAACGAGACAAACAAATAAACATATATATGATTTTTGCAACCGTGCCCCTTTACCTTTTCGGTTCAGTATGAACACTGGTCCCGCATAATCTACGCCAGATCGTATAAACGGAAAACCAGGCTCAAGCCTTTCTCTTGGTAAATTACCCATAATAGGACTAACTATCTTTGGATGGCACCTCGCACATTTTATGCAAGTATACACAGTTCTTTTAGCAAGGTTACGCCCGCCAACTGGCCACCATGCTTCTCTCAATGTAAACAAAAGAAGCTGTGGCGCAGCGTGTAATGTTTGTTGATGTACATAAGAAAACAACAAGACCGTAAAATAATGTTTAGCAGATATCAAAATTGGATGTTTCTTATTGAAACTGAATTCAGGACAACTACGTATACGTCCACCAACGCGAATCAATTTATTTTCGTCTATAAATAAATCTAGTTTCAACAAATTAGCATTCTTCTTTGTCATTTTTTTATTACTAACAAGTGAATTGTATACATCGGGAAAAGATTCTATTTGACTCAAACGCGCGAGAGTTAACTCGGCATTGTTAAGTTCATCTACACTTAATAAACCTGTACGTTTATTCGCCTTGTTTCGCGTGTTAAACAAAAACCGAAGGACATAAGCGGCAGCTCGCTTCATCCTAACGTATTGAGAGTATCTAACAAATGGAAACAAACTGTCGTCGGTATTGTGACTACCGATATGACAACAGACACTTGATTTAAGTTCAGGTAAGTCATTTTGTGAAATATATTTATTTTCTAAATTTGGTAATATAAAGTTAGAATCGTGTAAGAACCGCGGTCCCTCCCACCATAATGTGGAGGTAATTAGATCATCTAAATATAGACCACGTGATACGAGATCAGCTGGGTTCTCCTTTCCGAGTACATGCCGCCATGGATGTTGTTCACTCAAATCGTGAATTTCTGCGGTCCTGTTCTGAACGTACGGTTTTAATAAATTTGCCTGCATACTCAACCAACCCAAAACAATTGTAGAATCCGTCCAAAATACTACCCTATGCATTGTCGAACGCAATGATTTTTTTATTTTAGAGTATAATCTCGCGCCTATTACTGCGCCGCACAATTCAAGTCTAGGTATAGTTGTAGGTTTTGTAGGCGCGACTTTACCCTTTGAACATAGTAAGCGAACTGTAATATTTGTATCACCTGATTCATTATAACTTATTGAGCGAACGTAGGCGCAGGCACCGTACGCGGTTTGCGAAGCGTCGGTAAATATATGTAATTCTATGTATGTAGGGTTCACACACACAACAAAACGAGGCAGTCGTAAACTACTTAGTGAGGATAAACAAATTACAAATCGTTCCCATATCTGTGTGACGTCACGAGGAGTCGGTTCATCCCACTCCAATTTCAATAACCAACATTTCTGCAGTAAGGTTTTAGCTATTGTGATCAATGGACTTATTAACCCCAAGGGATCATAAATTTGAGCAGCACATGACAAAATACTGCGTTTGGTAATAATACTCATATCAGTATCAATTTGTGAAAAATAATATAATTCATCCAATCTGTTATTCCATCCGATACCTAACGTTTTATTCAGTATGGTGTCACTTGAACCTAAGTTTAGCGACTTTGTACTGTTGTTGTCGAGATTTGCGTGATCATAATTAAAAACCCATTTACGTAAAGTAAAACATGCGGACTCTAAAACTCGAGACGTACCCTCACATATTTGATTTAATTGTTCAATCGTGCTAGCTGAACAAAGTAAATCATCGACATAAAAATTATTATTAATTGTGTATTTAAGCTCCGAATCTGCGCACTCATAAGCTAATTGTTTCAAACACCTGCAACTTAAAAATGGCGCCGAAGCGGTTCCATATGTGACGGTATTTAATCTATATACTGATAGCTCGTCGGTTGGATTGTCCCGCCATAAAATGAGCTGGAGATCGCGTTGGTTTTCATTAATCAATACTTGACGGTACATTTTTTCAATGTCCGCACACGCCACGTATCTATTTTCGCGAAATCTTAATAAAATTGAAATTAGATCGCCTTGTATGGCTGGGCCAACCATTTGAAGGTCATTCAATGAAAAACCAGAACTAGACGCCATGCCAGCATCAAAAACCACACGTAATTTAGTAGTAGTTGCGTCCTCGCGAAACACTCCGTGGTGTGGTAAAAAATAATGTGTTTTATTGTAAGAATGCACAGGACTCATATGGCCAAGAGAAATGTATTCATGAATAAAGTCACTATACATTCTCTTATAATTAGGGTTACGTAACAATCTTTTTTCCAATGCATAGAAGCGTCGTTCAGCTTGTGAGCGAGTGTCACCTAACTTATCCGGTGTAAACTTAAACGGGAATCGAACGTTGAACCGTCCGTCTGCGTTCCGGGTAGTAGTTTCAATAAAATGTGCCTCGCACGCAAGCTCCTCGCAGCTGCCAATGCTAGCTTTATTTGTAGGTAATTCTTCAATCTCCCAGAATTTGCGTAGTAATTGATCAAGTGAGCATTCATTACTGCCTGTTGATTGCGTAAAATTACAGTTTACAGACTTCACTTGTTTTTGGTTGAAAGACAGAATCGAACCCGACACGATCCAGCCTAGTTGCGTGTTTTGGAGGAATGGACCATTCTTAAGACGTATTTTACCTTCGCAAAGTAAATCCCAAAATAATTCAGCGCCTATCAATATGTCTATCGGCAGACTACTATTGAAATTAGGATCTGCAAGAATAATATTATCGGGAAGACAAAAGTCGTTTACTCGTAATGTTGTCGTTGGCAACTTGGACGTAATTTGAGGCAAAACTAAACATTGTATTTGTGCAGTAAAGCCTCCGTCGCGTGATTTTAACTCAATATCACAAGATTGCGTACTTTGTGTTATTGAATTACCTACACCGTGAATTTTCTGAGTGGACTGTATAATAAGTGCGTTTATTTTTTTGCAAAATGATTGCGTGATAAATGAACGTTCGCTGCCACTGTCAAGTACCACGCGCGCTTCATAGTAAACACCTGACGGGCTTCGAACCTCGACCGTAGCTGTGGACAGTAACACTACTTGCGACGGAACGACATCGCTGTCGCTTATATGAAAGTTGTGTGCCTGGAGTGAATGAGTGTGTGTGTTCGCGTTATCGCTATCTGACCCGGTACCAAGCACGGCTGCCGGCACGCAGTTTGTAGACCTACCCACTACCGCGTTAATTTCGTTACGACTGACTTCATCACAGATCAGAGTATTGTGTTTTTGTTCACATTTCCTACACGGACCAAAAACACAAGTACCTACAGAATGACCGGAACGCAAACAATTTATGCATAATTTCTTATCAATCACAAATTGACGCCTATTTTTTACGTTAAGTTCTAAGAATGTAGGACATGAATATAATTGATGTTGGGCGTTACACATAAAGCATATTTTATTATAACTACGTGCATTTACAGGGTTTTTGTGCGACTTGGTTGTCACTGCATTACAGTGAACGTTAGATGTATGAGAACTAGCCTGTTTTTTATGTTCACTCGCGCTATGAGAGGTACTTATTTTATTATGAGAACGTGTGAGGGTTTCTAATATATCAGCCCTGTTGCGGAGGAAATTCATTAAATCTTCTAATTTGATGACTTTGGTGTGATTATTGTTTTGTAATGAACACCTGTATTGTTCCCATTCTCGTTCTGTCACAGTATCTAATTTAGAAATAATAATGTAAATAATTAGGGTGTCCCAATACTCGGTCGGTTCGCCTAAAAGCTTTAAAGCACGTAAATTTTTCAATATATTATCTATAAGCTTACGTAAATATACTGACGATTCTTTGGACAATGCGGGAAGTGAAAATATGGATTTAATATGATTGTGAACCAATAATTTCGTATTATCAAACCTATTAGTTAATAACTCCCAAGCAACTTCATAATTGTCTGCCGAGAACTCCAACGAATCTATGACAGATTTAGCATTATATTTCAAAGATGATTTTAAATAATGAAATTTTTGTATTTGTGTTATTGTTTTACAGTTATGTACTAGGGATAAAAAGGTGTCGCGAAACTCTAACCAGTGTTCATAAGACCCGTCAAAGCCAGGAATGGATATCGTAGGTAATTTAATGGAATTCGAACTGCTCACTGGCGATTCGGAAAAGCTCGTAGACCTCTCATCAGTGCTCGTCATGCACTCGGCAAGTGCTAGAACAATATAATATTCCCGCTCAAATTCCTCCCGTACTTCGAGTTGTTTTTCGATATCAGACTCGAGCGTTATATCCTCAATTTGGCTTTGAACTTGATTAAAATCATTCACCAAGCTCTGAGATCCCGTCATACGTAATTTTAGTTCTGCTCGTTGATGAACAGATAAATCAATACCTTCAAATGAGCTGACATATTTTTTAAAATTAGTTAACCGACATCTTATCGAACCGCGTTTTTTCTTAAGATCTTTAAACTTTAACTCTAATTTGGAATCTGATGTAGACATTGTGTGAAAATAAAATACTTAAAGAATACTCACAGAGAAGCAATCGTATTTTTGAGCGTAAGTGATTGCACAACTATGCCACGACGCGTAAGTAGGCAAGCGCAACGCAAAAGCACTGAAACTAAGCACAGCACGGTATAAAACAGGTGAAGAAGGAAGAGGCGTAAGAAGGAATTCTAGTTGGCACGTCTCACCAAAGCACTGACATTCCTTTCCGATTGCGATTCTTCTCCAAATTCTCTGGTCCAGTTTGATGGAAATCCGGCTCCGAAGGTCCAAAATGTTTGAGGTGTGAATACTGGCTTGAGATGGAGAAAAAATTCGGTAGAAATTTTGAATGCGTTTACTTGGCAAAGTACAGTACAGTGGTAAGACATAAAAATATTGTTAGCGAATTGCAGATGCGCGTGTGTTCACATATGTCGATTAATGTTGAATAAAAGTTGCGAGCTGTGGCGCTCGAGTCGCGTACTCCCTTCCAACTTTTTCTGCGTGACTTGTACTATATTTATTAATTTGATGCGCGAACAAAGGATTATATGTGATTCAAGCCATTGTGTAGGGTATAATAGCAGTTTTTAGGATAAGGTTAAAAATATGTATTAGTGGCTCAGTGAGTAGAGTTCCTCCGTACTTAATAGCTTCATTAGTGATATTATCTGGACCTGGACTTTTATCCAGTTTGAGTGTTTTGATTGCATTTACAATTTCTAATTCGTCGATTGGTGGAATATTTTCATCATTACAAGATGTTGTTTTCTCATCACTTTGCTGTTTTCCTTCCGTGGAGGTGATCTGTGTGTCTGAGTTATCATTATATAAACATCGGTAGAAGTTTGTCGCAATATTAACAATCTCTTTGCGATTAAAAGATGTTCTACCCTTATCTTTTAAACCTTCTATCCAGGCTTTGTTCGTTTTTAATTGTTTGTTGGCTTTTTTCATGCTGCCTTCTAGTTCCAGGTATTTTTCTATAATATTGGCTCTGTATTTTTTGTAATCTAGCTTTATATATTTGCTCGATAGTTTGTACAAGGCACTGAGTTCGTTTTTTTGGACACGAGATTTATTCTTTGTTTTTTGAAGAAATTGTCTCCGTTTTAAAAGTAATAATGTTCTTTCTGCTAAAACTTTCTGTTTAGTCGAGTAGTGGTTACTTGTGTTTGTGGCTTCCAGACTGTGTTGTATAACTGTTATTAATGAATCATAACATTCTTGTACAGATTCAGTGATTTTCCAATGTAACATCTTATTTTTTAATACATTTTTATATAAATCTATTTCTTTTTTAGTTTTTAGAATATTCTTTTGCTTATTTGTGTATTTTACTCTGCTTTTTTGTATTTTTCTAAGCATTACTGTGCTTCTGACAAGTCTATGGTCCGATGGATAATTTAAGTTCAATGTTTCTATGTTTTGAAATAACTTTGGTTGATTAGTTGTTATAAAGTCTATTTCATTTTTGTGTTTTCCGTTTGGCGAACACCATGTCCATCTATGACGTGGTTTCTTCTTGAAATAAGTATTTATTATAGATAATTTATTTTCCAAAGCAAAATTTATAAGCCTCTGACCTCTTCTATTTCTGTGTCCAAAACCGTGATTTTTTGTAATAAGATATTCGTCCTTTTGGGGTTGGCCAATCTTAGCATTAAAGTCTCCCATTATTATTAGATTTTTGTGAGTATTTTCTATAGCTTTCTCTAGAGTTTTGTAAAAATCGTCTATCTCGTCATCCTCTGCAGCCTCTGTTGGAGCGTATACTTGTATGATGCTCATACTGTTACCATCAATACTAAGATTTAATAATGCTATTCTTTCTGAGACACCGATAAAGCTTTCAATGTTTTGTTTTAGTGAGATGTTTATTAGAAAACCAACGCCATATTTCCCTGGAGTCTCTCCTATGTAACATAAAATAAAGTTTTTATGTTCCTCTATTTTACTTCCAAAGCGCCTCACCTCGGATAGCCCAATAATGTCGTACTTTACTCCATCTAAAGCTTGTTGTAGTTCTATCAGTCGTTGATGTGAAGAGAGCGACCTCACATTGTATGTTGCTATGTACATTTTCTTTCCTGGAATATTGTGTTGTTTTATATTTGTATGTGTGGTTCTTTGAGGGTGGTGGTCATAATCTCCGACGGTGACCAACCGGCTTGGGAGATGTTTTTTGTATTTTGTATTTTTATCTTTACTATTCTTCCTGTTAGAGGGGTATGCTATTTGCTATTCCTTTTTATCATAACTTTGTTTTCTGATCATGTTTCGGTCGTTACTAGTCAAGTATTTAAGCATGCCTGGATCTTTCGTAACTTCTGGAAATACCATACTGGAATGTCTCTTTGCAGGTGGTTGGGTCTTTTTTTTTGTTAGCTTGCGTTTTTTCTTTATCTTGTTTTGAATCAATGCTATCAGGTGACAATGAGAGAATTCGTTTATAACCTATTTTATTTCTATTCACATTTCTATCCAGTGTTATCAGTTTATCATACTTTATGATAACGAAATTCCCCTTTTCTCTCTCTAATTTCGCTTGTTGTTTAAGTTCTTTCCGTTTTTTCAAGATATTTTGTGGGTAATCTTCTTCCATGTAGTATGTGGTATTATTTAATTTTCTTTTTTGTTTTAAAATATCTATTTTCAGACCCAACGAAGCAAAGGTGACAGACAGTGGTCTAGTTCTATCTCCTTTCTTACCAATTCTTCTTGCTTCCTGAATGTCCCTGCGCCCCACTTCCAGAGCTAAGTACCTTTTCAAAAATTCAATGATTTTTTTTTCTAGATTTGAATATGACGTTTCTGTCTCTTCTATTCCGAATATGACAATATTTCTTTGTCTAGCCTGTTTTTCTAAAAAATACAATCTCTTCTCTTGGTTTTGTATCTCTGTTTTTAAACCGTTATATTTCTCTTCCATTATTTGAAACTTTTTCTCCAGTAAACAATTTATGTTTTGTGTAACTTGTTCTGTAACATTTATCCCAGTTTTTAAAATAGCGTTTCGCTGTTCATCCATTTCTTTTTGTATTTTATGCAGAATGATCATTATATCTTCCATTCTACTACGTGTTTGCTCTTTACCTCTGCTTGTTACGCCCTCTTGTGCCTGGTAAATGAATCAGCTGGTAAATTGGGTTTGGTGAGTATTGAGTACCAATCGATTGTAGTATGCGGTACAAATCAGTCAATATAGATGGCGGTAGTAACGCAGGAAAAAAACTTTTAAATATTACACCGTTAGTTTTTAGGTTATTCGTAATTTTAGTTACCAAGTTTAATAACACAATTTATTTCTCTTAGTCCATTTTAATACTTATAACTGGCACTGGCACTTGACTGTTTGATTTTTGATCTTTATTCTATACATAGGTGTGGGCTGTGCGCAGTGTTTCTTTGAAATGGTTGAGTGTTTTATTTGGTCGCATGGAATTAGATATAGTAGCTGTAATTAAGCTGCGTCCAATAGTCGGTTACAATTCAATCGTCAACACAGATCATGATATATTGTTGGGTAAACTAGAGGCATACGGAATACGTGGGAATATTTTAAATTTAATTAAATCTTATCTGATAGATAGATATTTATCTCTAAATGATCGCTGTAAGGAGTTCGAAACGTCGGGAAATAGATAAAATTAGTAATAAATAAACGCGATATAATCCTAAAAGTTGTTTTAATGTCATGACAGGTAGATTTAAAATTACTAAGATTTGTAGAGTTAATATGTGGACTAAATATAATACATCGTACCTCTCGCGATCTAGACATGTCACTAATGGTGACATTACACTTATGGATACTATTATTTTTAATTTATATAAATGTTACTAATTGGCCCAGCGAACTTTATTTCGCCTTAGAAGAAATAAAAATGATCATTGCAGGTTATCTCTAAGAGATTATTGTACATACATTTTTATTATTATTATTATTACACATGACATAAACCGTCGAGGAATTTTTTTTAGATCTTTTGTATGTGTATGTTATAGATTGTTTTGATTTATTACGTAAGGTTCAGCTAGCGTCTGCAATTAAAGTGATTTTTTTTTAATTAATGAATTATACACGAATTATACTTAAAAACTCCCCGTTCACACCTTCTATCTATTAAAAAACGCATTAAAAATAGTATCAAAGAACTAATCTAATATATAAAATTCTCGTGTCACAGTTTTGTTCCCATACTGTTCCGAAACGGCTTGACCGATTCTCATGAAATTTTGTGTGCATATCGGGTAAGTCTGAGATTAGGACAACATCTATTTTTGATCCCCCTAAATCACAATGGTCGCCCACCCCTCAATATTTTTTTTTTAATTTTTCGTTATATTTCTGTTTCTTGTTTTTTTTATAAAACGGGATACAAAAACATATAACCCTAAATTTTCAACACCCGAAATTTTCAACCCCTATTTTTAAATTTTATTTTTCGGCAAGACAACGTTTGCCGGGTCAGCTAGTAATCTATAATCTCCTATAAAGGGACAGCGAAAAGCGACTTTGTTCTATACTATGGAATGTTTTGCCTAAAAATACAATAACCGCTTAGACATTATTTGCAGACGACAGAACTGTTTCCATTGAGTGTAAAATTCAACATATTATAAGGAAAATATTGATAATTGCCTGTCGTCAATTTATTAGTTGGCTAATAACAATTTAAATATCAATTAAACGCAAATCATGAATTTTTGTCCAATACCACAGCCGCTTAGCAGTTGTGCGGACGGAGCGCTATATTTCGGATCCGAGTGACAAAATCACAAATTTAAACACAAAGTGCATCGATGCGTGAAATCGTATAAGTATTGTATTAAATAAAACTCAAATAGAGGAGTTAAAATCTAATAAAAATAGGTAAAAAAACTTTTTAAGTTAAACGGTTATAAGTTAAACATACATTGCAATGTTTAAGATAAATGTACTAAAAACCAAAAAATAATAAAATAGATACAGTCGTGGGAATTATAAACATATGCATAGACTAGACTAAAATAAAACCGTGGGGCACGTCAATTGTCTACAATCGTTGATTAAAATGTTTGTTTTGTAATGTTACACTATAATTAGGCAGTTGTTCAACCGACAACGATGGACGTGTGATAAGTAGGGCTAGAATGTGGAAACAAGCTAGCAAGCTCGAGTTTTAGGGTTTCATAGTGGTGAGCGAGTAGTATTTTTATCATATGTTTTGTCGATTAAAGACAAACTACGAGCAGTGAAACGATTCCTCGCCAGCCAGCAGTGTGAATGTCCAACGATAAACTAGTTGAAACATCTCTTTTATTTACATGAAGTGTATAACTATTGGAATTTCCATGAGCAAGAAAATAGTAAGTAATTTCCTCACCGTCTGCGGGCCAACTGCCTAACGACGAATTAAACGATTCTTCTATCGCACATTAAGTCGATAATTTGTAGACAATTGACGTGCCCCACGGTTTTATTTTAGTCTAGTCTATGCATATGTTTATAATTCCCACGACTGTATCTATTTTATTATTTTTTGGTTTTTAGTACATTTATCTTAAACATTGCAATGTATGTTTAACTTATAACCGTTTAACTTAAAAAGTTTTTTTACCTATTTTTATTTTCTAGTTTTTAGTTTTTATTTCGCATTCTTTACCATTTTGTTCCCACGAGTAATGGACATTTAAACGTTCGACCCCCCCAGAGGTCCAATAAAAGAGCAAGGCTATGTACAACATGATGCGCCTGAGACTTGAGGGGAAAACGCTAAAACTACATATCATTTTTATCCACCCTAATGCCATACAGTTCTCGGCGCGTTTTAACCTTTCACCTTAACTTGAGTGGTGTACCGCTAACGACGTATCATTTTTAGCCACCCTAACGCCACATAGTCCTCAACACGATACAAAATCTTGACTTGGGTGGTGGATTCAGGCTGGATTAATCAGATCCTACCTAAATTACAGATTCAATTTCTAAATTTAAATCTTATTATTATACGCCATTTAGTGGCTGCGCCCATCTTAAATATTGAGGTTGTATAGTGCACTGTATTATTCTTGTCAAGCCCTTTTATTTGATACCCATATTGGTGGGATTGATAAAAAATTGTTATCAGCCATTTGGTAGCGGCGGCCATCTTAGATTTCAATTTTGCATAGTAAATTGTATTCTACTTGTTGAGACCTTTCATTTGATACCCATGTTGATGGAATTGATAAAACCTAAGTTATCCGCCATTTTGTAGAGGCCGCCATCTTGGATTTCAATTTTTTATAGTATATTGTATTCTGCTTGTTGAGCCCTTTCATTTGATACCAATATTGATGGGATTGATAAAACCTACGTTATTCGCCATTTTGTAGCGGCCGCCATCTTGGATTTAATTTTTTTATAGTATATTGTATTTTGCTTGTTGAGCCCTTTCATTTGATACCCATATTGATGGGATTAATAAAACATAAATTATCCGCCATTTTGTAGCGGCGGCCATCTTGAATTTATAAAGATAATGAATAAACATAATTGTATTGTCACCAAAATCCAAAGTGTATACAAAATTTCAGATTAATCGGTTGACAGGAAGAGGGTGAAATTTGAATTACTAAATTTGACCCAAGAATAAAACAAACGGGGTGAGCTAAATAAAACCGTTTAAAAAGAAATCACTACTGGCAACATTGTTTAGTTTAGTTGCCATTATGTGGTTTAAATAGTTTTAAACGAATAAACGATGCGATATTTCCTTTTAAAACATTTCACTGAATCCTAACAACGCTCACTCGCGTCGATGCTGACGCACAAGTATTCTGGGCAATATTTCCGGCAGCGCGAGGAGCAGCGGCAGGGGCTGAGTGTATGAGTAAACCAATGGTTTACACAGCAAAATGAAGTATGACTATCATTAATACATAGCTAGATACACCATCCACCACCATTTTCGGCAACGTGTGTCGAAAATCGTGGTGGATGGTGTATGCCATCTCTTAGGGGTAACCACAATGACCATTTTTATTTCTATACCTTTATGGGAAATAATGGATTATTTACATTTATTCACCTAAGCACCTTAAATGCATAGTGCATTTCATATTGATCAACAATAGCTCTTTACAGCCTTTAATCTAAATGAATATTAAGATAGATAATACAGAATTAAAATAACGTTTGGGTTGCGCTACGGCGCGGCGCTTGAATGGAATTGAACATATTAAAATAAAATCCAAAATTTACTCATTCGTTTCATCTGACACAAAACAAAATTAGCCGGGCCAACTAGTCATGATAAAGTAAAATTACATAATATATCTGACGGAGTGTTGTGGGAGGCTCAGGATGGTTTCAAAAGCGGAAGAGGGTGCATGGATCAGATTTTTTCTCTGCGCAACATGCTAAAAAAACAAGTGGCTGTTAGCCGGAAGGTTTTCTACGGTTTTGTGGATCTGGAAAAAGCGTTTGACAGGGTGTTACGGAAGGATCTGTGGGACCCTGGACCGGGGACCCCGGGCAACGGGGTGAGCGGCGCACTGCTGCGCGCTATGCAGTCCACTTATGAGGGCTGCACGGCGTGTGTGCGTGTTGACGGCGGCTTGTCCCCCTGGTTTGATATCAATATCGGCGTCAGACAGGATTGCGTGCTGTCCGCTCGGCTGTTCATTCTGTACCTGGACAGTTGTCTCCAGAGAGTGAGATCGACGAATGTAGGGATGCGAATGGGTGACCTAGTTGTGAGCTGCCTGCTTTACGCAGATGACGCCGTGCTCTTAGGCGAATCGCCGTCTGATCTGCAAACCTAGTCACTATTATGAAAGATGATTGTTTGATGAAAGGCTTACAATTGAATGTGATGAAAAAGAAAGTTATGGTGTTTGAAGGGGAGGAATCCAGAACGGATGCAAGGATAATGGTTGACTGATCCCAACGTTAACTTATGGAAACGAGAGCTGGGTATGGCAGAGCGTGCATGAAAGTAGGATAAACGCGGTCGAAATGAGGGCATTGCGACTCTGCGAGTGACCCTCGCTGACCGCGTGGAAAACAAGGTTACAAGAAGGAAGTCGGATTGAAAGAGAGTGTCGGTGTAAAAGTAAGTAAGGGCATTCTCCGATGGTTCGGACATGTAAAAAGGATGGATGATGCAAGATTGATTAAGCAGATGTACAATGCAAAAGCGGATGGTTGTAGGAGTCGAGGACGGCCTAGACACACATTCCATGACCAAATAGAACATGTTCTGGAGGAACGTGATGTTAGGACCCTCAAAAATCGACGCGCGTGTATGAAAAGAGTTATGAAAGTCAACGAAGCGAGTGAGGTGTGTAAGAATCGTGCCTTATGGCGCTAGTTTTTGGCGTGAAGTTATGTATGTATGTAATTATGTATGTATGTATGTATATATTGTACATAATCTAGAGTTTATGGAAATTCTTTGTGGGTTCTTATTGCAACAATGCCGAAATCTGTACACACAACGAGTCGTATTCCGTTCACTGGCAACACCACATTACCCAAATAATTGCACTTAAAATTCAATAGCACAGCGAGCTAACTGGTGTCTACTGTAGTTGAACGACAAAAACACGTGTTTTTCCAAAGGTAATTTAATATTGAATCTGCATTTATAGATTTATACAATTACGTTCGTTTCATAAAATATTAAAGTAATATTAACGCCTCGGTGGTGCAGTGGTCGAGTACACGGCTTCTGATCCAGAGGTCCGGGTTCGAATCCTGACACTGGCTCACACCAATGACTTTTCGAAATTGTTTTCGGAAGTTAAGTGTAATAAACATTGATGATTGAAAACTCTGTGCCCGGTACGGCAATAGGTTCGCCACCTATTCCATATGGGAGGTAAACATAACGGCGAGACGAGGCTTAACAGCCGGTGCCTACACCTTGGGGTTCCAAAGGCGTGAAGTTACATTTAGGTGTTAGTAACCTCATCTATCCCCACTAGTGTTTTTTTAATGTCGCTCTGGACCGGCTGGACCGGATAAATCTAAACTGAGAATTCGAATCGAAATAATGTTGCGTATGTCGTTATACCTCGTAACATATTTGATATCGTTTGTATCTGGCGTGCCCACGTACTTCCACCGATATTCCATTCCGTGTTTATGCAAAACATGTTTCAGTGCTCCACGTGACCAATCTGTACTACAATAATATCCGGATAATTGGTGGAAATGGTGAAACAATTTTTTAGCTATTGTTGTACAAAACAAATATGAATACATTTGTTTCTTATTATGAATACATGCTATATTACAATTATGATTAGGAGAATAGCCTAATTAAAGGGTGTCAGTCGATAATTAACTACAAATAATTTTAACTAAATTAATGTTAATTAATTTTACAAAACATTTCTATCACTTGTTTCTTAAATGAAATATCATCCACACCTTGAAATGTAGGCAATGAATTGGAAAACCGATGGGTGGCCGCACACTCGCCCGCAACTACTTCGCAGCCAGGGGTGAACAGGTAGAGAGTTGGATTGAGACGTTCTGTAATCATTTGTGGTACCCTGTTTTTTAATTGGGTTTCTTCTTATTTATATATATAAATAAAATTGAAGCGTCTGTTTGTAATATTGAAATAACCATAGATTTAGCATACACTAAATAGATGGC
Source organism: Euproctis similis (assembly GCA_905147225.2). Classification (NCBI taxonomy): domain Eukaryota; kingdom Metazoa; phylum Arthropoda; class Insecta; order Lepidoptera; family Erebidae; genus Euproctis; species Euproctis similis. The sequence goes on from LR990106.1 coordinate 25,193,558, forward strand.
ACATGTCAGGAAAATGTACTAATATTCATCACTGACAGCGCAACCACGTAGATTTTCAGGATATTTACATTTCAACACATGAACATTAACTATGTAAAAGTTGTCACTTTGAAGCGCTTTTTACGCACACATTGATAAGTCACTCACAGATCATTTTTGGTCTCGTTGTTTGGGTGACTATTGCCGATCTATTATTCCTATATCTATGGAAATAACTGAATATAGTATGTACCGTATAAAATATTCATATGCATGTTGCATATGAATATTATATAAATAAACATAAAGTATAAAATATTCATATGCATGCTGCATATGAATATTTTATTCAGTACATACACCAAAATAACATTTTCTACCATTTTTGCCTGTCCGTCTGCCTGTCTATATGTTTGTTGTTCGGATAATCTCTGAAATAACGGGATCTATTTTGACGGGACATTCATTAGCAGGTAGCTGGTATAATAAGGAGTATCTTCGGCTACGTTTTATAAAAATAAAACATTTATTTTATGCTTCCGAAGCGAAACAAAGTGCGCCGGATCAGCTAGTATATCAATATATGTCAAAGGTAGAGAACGTGTGCGTGTCAGATAGATGACCACTGTGCACTGGTATATGACTTCCAAATAATCTAATAACTACGTTAGCTAAAACTATCAGCAGAACTATTACTGTAAACAATAGTATTTATGGACTATCACGCCTCCGCACCGGTCATGACTAGAAGATGTTATGGATATGATATTTCGGCTCCGGATACGGATATCGGTTAGAATTAAGGTTACGGATATGTAATTGTTTCATTATATCCTTTATCTTCGGATAGTTTCCGTTACGGATATTAGATTTATTTGTTACCAAAAATATAGATGTTTGTATGTCATATATATATGCTTTAGTTTCAAGCTTGACAACGATGTAAACGTGAATGTTATTATAACATCGATCATCCACACTTATAAGATTCACGAGTGGAGTGCGAGTGTGGCGAAACAAAACCTGTTTAAATGTTTAATTTATTCTCCATTCTTATTCGAAATTATTCAATTCTTTTAAATCGATTACGATTAGGAACACCTAGTTTCGGTTACGGAGATCCATAGCATCTTTGGTCACGACAGTCTTCAGACGATCGCCACTGGACAAAGAGAGGAACGTAGGTCCACCTTGCCGCCGACAGTAAAAGTGACACTCGCTCAACACTACTGCGAATCCCCCTTTTACATTCGACGGGCAACCGATACTGGTTTAGAAACGTTCAACTAATGTGATCGGTACGCCTGTACCAATACGGTTTAGGGTAATATAATAGGGAGGCATAAACCAAGGCATAAAACTTCTGACAGTAGCAGAGTGACAACTCTGCTACTGTCAGAAGAAGAAACAACGAGAAAATTAAGAATTTGAGTTAATATGTAGTGCGTCATCATATTATATTAATTTTATTATTGTGCACATTTGGTGCACGACCTATCCTCTCTAAATGAAAGACGTTGAGTCAGCTGTGCTCGACTATTGATTTTAATTTGGTGGAATTTTAACTTTTATGGTCGATTACCCTGGCTGCTACACCTTTTATGCACGAGTCTACTGCTATGTGTGCAATAGCCATACTATTGTTAAATATTATTTATGGCTTAAAAAGAGTATTTGGCACATGAGTTTCTTGCCCGGTTGTTCTCATGATATACTCGGAATTGGGCCGCTCGTGGCGTCGCTTGTGTTGTTAATCACTTCCGTCATAGCATTCACTCAACCAGATACATCGACTGTGTGAATCCGATTTTTTTTTATGGGATGGTAAGCAACCAATGCCGCCCATGGACACCAGCAACACATATAGTGTTACTGTTGCGTTGCCGACCTTTAAGGGATAGGGGATAGGAAAGGATGGGGAAAGGGGGTGGGCCTCAGGGTACCTTTCTCACCGAACGAAACGCGGCATGAGCCACTTTACGTCGGTCTTCTGAGTGGTCGTGGTATCACCGGTGGAGTTTTCCATTCATGCAGCGAACTGCTTGGCTCTACCACTGTTAAACCAATTTATTTCATTTTTAATGAGGAAGATCTTGATCTACGCGAAATTTTAGTGCGGCTTGTATGGAAGTCGATAAAACTTATATTAGCGTACAACAAATGTCCAGCCTTTATTTCAAGTAATGTAATAGAAAGTTCTACATGCAATAATTCTCTACCAATATGGCGCTGAGACTTTAATGATATAAAATATGTAAGAGGCATGAGCTCAATTGCCAAGTTGTTCGACAAAATATATGATTACAGCGCATCAGCATGAAAGTGGCACAAATTTTATCGAATATCGTACAAATTACGTGCTCTGGGATGTTGACTGTGAGAAATATATTCGTTCTGAAATCAAATTGACGTTACGCTTCAAGACGAGACAGAGAGAGAGAGGGTGTAAGGGAGAGAGAGCGCACAGTTGATTTGCCGAGAGTCGAGACATTAAGGATTCGCCTAATTTGACTAGCCCGTCTCCGAAACATTCATGTTTAAACATTTGGATGCGACACAATATATGTTTAAATCTATTTCTCCGTGTTTGCTGTGTACACCAACCAACATCTGTTTTATGGTCCCGTATACCAACAAGGCAAAAACAAACAAGTTACAGTTGCATTGCCTGCCCTTACAATGGAATATGGAAGGGTTCGGAAGTGGTATGGGAAAGGGTTGGGCCTCCGGATACCTCTCTCGCTAACCGAAATACGGCAGGAGTCTCTTTAAGTTGATATTCTGACAGGTCGTGGTATTTCACCGGTCGAACCGGCTCGTTAATGCAGCGAACTGTATTTTTCTACCACTCTTTTAATATGAAATAACTCTGTCTACTTTATACGTATTGAATATAATTTTAAAATATTACACTTAATACACCGCTGATGTAGAAAGAAGAGTAGCGTTAGGAAATAAAGTAAATGGGGCGTTGGGCAGATTCCTGGGCACAAAAGATATTAGCAGAAAAGCCCAGATAGCAATTCATAGTGCAATACTGATCCCAACGCTAACTTATGGAATCAAGAGCTGGGTATGGCAGAGCGTGCATGAAAGTAGGATAAACGCGGTCGAAATGAGGGCATTGCGCAGAATCTGCGGAGTGACCCTCGCTAACCGCGTGGAAAACAAGGTTATAAGGAAGGAAGTCGGATTGAAAGAGAGTGTCGGTGTAAAAGTAAGAAAGGGCATGCTCCGATGGTTCGGATATGTAGAAAAGATGGAATGCAAGATTGACTAAGTAGATATACAATGCAAAAGCGGATGGATGTAGGAGTCGATGACGGCCTAGACACACATTCCATGACCAAATAGAACGTGTCCTGGAGGAAGGTGATGTTAGGAGCCTCAAAAATCGATGCGCGTGCATGAAAAGAGTTATGAAAGTCAACGAAGCGAGTGAGGTGTGTAAGAATCGTGTCTTATGGCGCTCCGTTCTCTCTGCCTACCCAGCAAGGGATTTGGCGTGAAGTTATGTATGTGTACACTTAATACAATAATTTCTACCAATACAACGCTACTATTTTCAAAGTCCCTGACAGCGCAACTAGCTATGGACAGCCAAAACAAAAGGAGAGTTCGCAACTACGAGACAGAACTCACTGACTTCCGGCGCCAGTGCACTACACTTTACTTTAACTTTTCTTTGCTATTTCGTATTTGCCCAATTTTGTAGTGAGCAGTGGGTAAGAAAGAAACAGCCCGATTTAGATTGAGTATATTTTCCTTTCTTTTATTGGTGTCAATAATGATCAATATTGAACATATGGAATTGTTATTACCTGTTCACCCCTGGCTGCGAAGTAGTTGCGGCCGAGTGTGCGGCCACCCATCGGTTTTCCAATTCATTGCCTACATTTAGTTAAAATTATTTGTAGTTAATTATTGCATGACACCCTTTGATTAGTCTATTCTCCTAATCATAATTGTGTAAAAATGTGAGCTTGATGCGTGACACGATAAACGTAGTAATTTTGCAGTGGGATCTTAGACTATTAGCAGTAACAAGTCTATGAAATATTTATAATTTTAGCGACTGCCATGTGGATATGAATATATGTAAATATTAAAAATAATTTATTAATTTCAAATATTCTCTCTATTATTTCTGCACTCAATGTAAATGTCGCCAATAATCTGATTGCCGCCTGCTCGCATATTTATCAAAAAAATATTGAAACGTTTCATTTGTTCAGTTTGTGACAGTCTTCAATTTTTGCAAGCACTTCCATAACTTTACTCAAAATTTTATAATTTTAACAAGCTTTTAATACTGCGAGCTGTGGCTGGCGAGAACTTTGAACATAAGTTTCATCGCCGTCAATATAATGGAAGTTTGTTTGACAAGAACTGATTGATACAGCTATAGGACAGGTTGTACCTCAAATACGTATTTTACATACGTAGCACGTAACTTCACACTATACTCATTTCGGAGAGCTTGAAAGGATAAAGTGTGAGAAATTAGAAGATGAAAGTGTACGGAGTATGTATGTAGACCTAGTCAGTAAAAGACTCAATGACACGAGCCTTCTGACTTAGGTGTTGAAGAATGCTGGGAAAAAATGAAAGAAAGTATAGTGGATAGTGCAAAAGAAGTATGTGGTTGTGCAAAGAGACATAAGATTCTGAGAGGTGATGCCTGGTGGGACGCGGATGCAAAATCCAGCGTCGAAAGAAAGAAAAAAGCATAGTTGGATTATGTCTCAAGTTTGAATCAGAATGATAGTATGACAGAGAAAAAGTATGAGAGCTACCGCCGCTGCAGGAATGTTACCAAAGCCTTAGTGAAAGAGAAGCGTGAAAGATTAGTTGCGAATGAGGAAGTGAGGTTGACGGAGAACTTCGAGGCCAATAGCAAACTCTTTTGGAGGGAAGTTAGGAAGTCTCGGGGTTCTTCGTCAACATCCAGAATGGACAAAATTATGTCTAAGTCTGGTGACATTCTTGCAAACCCAAACGATGTATTGGGTCGGTGGAGTGAATATTTTGGGGAAATGTACGAGTATGTTCCGGACGTGGGCGCCGCGAGTGATTCTACGACTGATGCCGCTGCGCCAACATCTGACGAGGACATTACTATGGAAGAGATTGAATGGTCGATACGAAGTATGAAAAATGGTAAGGCAGCTGCAATTGATATGATAACATAACATAACTTCACGCCTTTGGTTACCCGGCTGTTAAGCCTCGTCTCGCCGTTATGTTTACGACCCAAATGGAATAGGTGGCGAACCTATTGCCATACCGGGCACAAAGATTTTTCAGTCATCGATATTTATCACACATAACTGATTGATATGATGTCTGCTGAAATGATCAAACACGGTGGAACCTGTGTCCGGGATGCTTTCCTGACCTTGAGCAATCTTTACTGGAGGTCGGGTAAGGTTCCCATGGACTGCAGGCGTGCTTTCATCGTGCCCTTGTATAAAGGTAAGGGATCACGTATGCAGTGCGCCAGTTACAGAGTCATCAGTTTGATCAGCTTAGCAGCGAAAGTGTATGGGAAGATTATCAAAAGGAGAATGAGGTTGATATCTGACGGAGTGTTGTGGGAGGCTCAGGGTGGTTTCAGAAGCGGGAGAAGGTGCATGGATCAGATTTTTTCTCTCCGCAACATTGTGGAGAAACAACTGGCTGTTAGCCGGAAGGTTTTCTGCGGTTTTGTGGATCTGGAAAAAGCGTTTGCCAAGGTGTTACGGAAGGCTCTGTGGGACATACTCCCAGACTACGAAGTGAGCGGCGCACTGCTGCGCGCCGTGCAGTTCACTTATGAGGGCGGCACGGCGTGTGTGCGTGTTGACGGCGGCTTGTCGCCCTGGTTCGACGTCAATATCGGCGTCAGACAGGGTTGCGTGCTGTCCACTCAGCTGTTCATCCTGTACCTGGACAGTTGTCTCCAGAGAGTGCGATCGTCGAATGTAGGGATGCGAATAGGTGACCTAATTGTGAGCTGCCTGCTTTACGCGAATGACGCCGTGCTCTAAGCCAAATAGCCTTCTGATCTGCAAACACTAGTCACTATTATGAAAGATGATTGTTTGATGAAAGGCTTAAAATTGAATGATGAAAAAGAAAGTTATGGTGTTTGAAACGGATGCAAGGATAATGGTTGACGATGTAGTGCTGGAACAGGTAAATGAAATTGTATATCTTGGATGCGCTTTTAGCAGGGATGGAAGGTACACCACCGATGTAGAAAGCAGAGTAGCATTAGGAAATAAAGTAAATGGGGCGTTAGGCAGATTCCTGGGTGCAAAAGATATTAGCAGAAAAGGCCAGCTAGCAATTCACAATGCAATACTGATCCCAACGCTAACTTATGGAAGCGAGAGCTGGGTAAGCCAGAGCGTGCATGAAATTAGGATAAACGCGGTCGAAATGAGGGCATTGCGCAGAATTTGCGGAGTGACCCTCGCTGACCGTGTGGAAAACAAGGTTGAAGAAAGGAAGTCGGATTGAAAGAGAGTGTCATGTGTAAAAGTAAGAGAGGGCATGCTCCGATGGTTCGGACATGTAGAAAGGATGGATGATGCAAGAGTGACTAAGCAGATATACTATGCAAAAGCGGATGGATGTAGGAGTCGAGGACGGCCTAGACACACATTCAATGACCAAATAGAACGTGTTCTGGAGGAAGGTGATGTTAGGAGCCGCAAAAATCGACGCGCGTGCATGAAAAGAGTTATAAAAGTCAACGAAGCGAGTGAGGTGTGTAAGAATAGTGCCTTATGGCGCTCCGTTCTCTCTGCCTACCCCGCAAGGGATTTGGCGTGAAGTTATGTTATGTATGTAAAAATATTTCTGTCCCGAATTTCCGCGAGTTGAAGTTCATTTGGGACAGAAATATTCGAAGCAAAAAACTTAACTTCATTCAAACAATGATACTTTTCTCCTGAGAGCTAATAACATATCGAAAAGAGTTTCAACTACATCGGACTGAGAATTGAAATTCAAATATCTATTCCTTTCTCTCTTAGGTTGATTGTATACATCTATCTCCCTCTTTAATTAACCCCCTGTCAGTTTAGATGGCAAGACACTTGACGTTGCCGCCGTGACTCCACCAATTTGACGGTAAACTTGTGAAGAGCTTGGAGGACTAATTACGTAATTTATTTGAAGAGTATCTATTGCAATTAAATATTACGTATACTAAAAAACATTACTTAATGCATAGCAGATATACATTAATTTTTAAATATCATAAATACCTGTACATCTGTTGAAAAACGTCAAATTGATTTCAGGTGACCAAACTAATGGAATTTTCTTTCAATATATATATATTTCTGTTTTGGAGTGTATAACAAAAAACAAGTTATCCTGCATCATAATTTTATAATAATAACTAAACGACGACTTTAAATAAATAATCAGAAGAATCAATAAAACAACTGTTGAAAATATTTTCTTTTTAAATAGCTTAATCCACTGAACTTCCAAAACCAAGCATGGAAGTTGAGTTGAATCTAACCTCCATTGAAAATAGGTAACATTGAATTGTCGTGGATAACGTTTGCAATTTCTTTATAACACGTAATAAGTACCAGGCTTTAGAAGTTAGTTGTGCAGTTTGAAGCTGGTTCTATATAGAACATGTCTAAGGATGGTGAACTTGATCATAATGGTAACTGGAACATAAATTAGGTACTGTTTACCATACGCATAGATTTATCATAGACTGTAGATGGCACATGTAAGTTTTAATGAACAACTAATCATCACTGACAGCGCAACCAAATTATGTCAAAGTTGACACTTGGAAGCATCACAGACTCCTCCAGGGTATACACCCAAACAACGGGGGCGGCGGTAGAGTAAACATAAACAACATAAACCTTCGGCTTCGGCCGAAAATTGACTTTCGGTCGAACACTACATACTTACTACTTACTTATAACTTCACGCCTTTTTCTACTCGAAGGTGTAGGCAGCGGCTGTTAAGCCTCGTCTCGCCGTTATGTTTACGTCCCAAATGGAATAGGTGGCGAACCTATTGCCATACCGGGCACAAATTTGTCAGTCATCGGTATTTATCACACGTAACTTCCGAAAATTGGTGTGTGCCAGGATTTGAACCCACTACTACAATATATTAAAAACAAATATATACTTATTTTTCACGTCCACGTAGGCGTCGTGATAGCTCATATAGGCGTCGGGGCAGCCCTCGCCATGATCCTTTGAGTAAAATACTTGATCGGTTAAATGCTCTGGAAGAACGGCTACCTCCAAGGGCTACTCCTGCCTCTACCCCTTTCCCGTCGCATCCTGGCACTGGAAACCATACGCCAGCATCGGCTTCAGCAATTACCGAAGCACCCGAGGGAACACATGCCATGGATGAAGCTGTGTCTACTGAGGCTTCACGTGAGGCTGATACTGCGAGCAGGATTGTGAGTGCACTTACTTCGCTAATTCAAGTAAGATCTAAACATTACTACATATCTATGTTCAATCCCAGCTTGCACGACTTTGACGTGTGGTGTGCAGAGGTAGATCGGGCGCGCGATCTTAATCATTGGGACGATCAGGAATGCTTGGGGCGCATTGGCGGTTGCTTACGTGGTGATGCTAAGACATGGCTCAACGACTGGGTGTCCAGTGACCGATCATGGACAAGCTTTAAAGCCGAATTTCGGTCATTGTGTCCGCGCGAGGTTGACATGGCTACTGTGTTATATGAGATCATGAACAGTAATTCTAATAAGTTTACCACGTACGCAGAATACGCACGAAGGTCCCTGTTGCGATTGAACATCGTAAGAGGACTTTCAGATGAGTTGAAAACTGCTATAGTAATCCGAGGCATTTCTGATCCTCAAGTCAAAGCCGCAGCTGCTAATGCCAAACTACAGTCAAGGGATCTAGTAGAATTTCTCTCGGTTTATGTTAAGCCAAAGGTTGCACCTGCCGCCACCAACAATCCTGTTCGTACGTCAGACGCAACTAATTCTGACCCACGGAAACGCAAAACTCCTGGGCAGTATGATCGATTGATTTGTTTCATATGCGGTAATTTAGGTCACAAACAGGTTCACTGTCCAAAAAGGTCAAAGAATTCTGAAAATGATTCTGAAAATTTCCAAACGAAAATTGACTCTGCTAATTGTATTCCGCAAGCGTCAAATTCAAATTCTAAGCCTGTGAAAACTTGTACATTCTGTAAAAAGAACGGGCATTCCGTCGATACTTGTTTTCTTAGACAACGCGTAGATTCTAAGATAAATGAAGAAATACCCTCCAGTAATGTAAATTTTTGCTCAGAGTCTCCTCCGGACATAACAATGTGATACCCGCAGTAATTCAAAATGTGCCAGTTGATATTTTAGTTGATTCCGGTTCAGATGTTTCTCTTATATCAGATTCCGTTTTAAAGCACTTTAATTTAAATAAAATTTCTACCTACTGTCGTATGCGAGGTATTGGTAGTCAGGATATAGAGTCCATTTCTTATGTTAGTACTATAATAGAATTTCCTGAGCTATCCTTGGAAGTGGATTTGTATGTTGTTTCCTCAGAGTGTATTCAAGCCCCGATTTTAATAGGCACTGATGTTTTAGACCGTAGTGGGGTTACATATATTCGAACAAATGATTTGCAACGATTAATTAGAATTCCGTATGTCAATAACATTTCGACTTTAGAACCAGCCCTAGTAAAAAGACCTTTGGTTGGTTATGAAAAAGAACATTTAATGGCCCTGCTGAAGGAATTCTCTGATACTTTTACAACGGGAACAGCGATCTCCACGGTTAACACGGGTACTATGGAGATAAGACTTAACAGTGACATCCCAGTAAACTATCGACCCTATAAATTATCCGCAGACGAAAAATGCCGCGTTCGCGAAATAGTTAATGATTTACTTAGTAAAGGTATCATTCGTGAATATCAGTCTGATTACGCAAGTCCTATCATCCTTGTTAAGAAAAAGGATGGGGCTGATAGGATGTGCGTCGATTACCGGGCTCTAAACGCGGTCACTGTTAAGGAACGATTCCCATTACCATTAATAGACGACCACATTGATAAGTTGGGCAGTCTTAAGTATTTTACCAGCCTAGATATGGCAACTGGGTTTCATCAGGTACCCATGAAGTATGATGATTCTATCAGTAAAACAGCGTTTGTAACACCTGAAGGGCATTACGAATATTTAAAGATGCCATATGGGCTTGCGAATGCCCCTATAGTTTATCAACGAATCATCTCCAAAACCCTGAAGTATCTGATGGATGCTGGTAAGGTGCTCATTTATATAGATGATGTGCTGGTGATGTCCAATTCTGTCAGTGAGGGTCTGGAAAGTTTACGTGAAGTTCTAAAGACGTTAGCTGACGCGGGATTTTCAGTAAACCTTAAAAAGTGTACGTTTTTGGATACTGAACTTGAATACCTGGGCAGACTTATTGGTTATGGTCAGGTCAGGCTGAGTCCAAGTAAGACTGATGCATTAATTAAATCTCCAAAACCATCTAATGTAAAAGAGGTTCGTCAATTTCTGGGGTTGGCTGGCTATTTTCGTAGGTACATAGCAGGATATGCCTCTAAAACCGCTTGTATTGCCAAGCTTCTCAGAAAAGGTGAGCCTTTCGTGTGGGGCGTCAAACAGGATGACGCACGAAATTACATTATTAAGAGTCTGACCGAAGAACCTGTTTTAGCAATCTTTGACCCTAGCCTACCCACTGAACTCCATACCGATGCTAGCGCGATCGGTTATGGTGGGATTTTAATGCAGGAACATGAGGGTAAACGGAGGCGAGTTGTCGGCTACTTTAGTAAATCCACACAGGGTACCGAGTCACGTTACCATAGCTATGAACTGGAAACTTTGGCAATTGTTCGCGCGTTACAACATTTTCGACACTACCTGATTGGCATAAAATTCAAAATCGTTACAGACTGCAATTCGTTAAAACTGCCGGAGCGTAAAAGAGATTTGTTGCCGCGTGTGGCACGGTGGTGGATTTATATGCAGGACTTTCAATTCACGCTAGAATATAGAAAAGGTTGCCTTATGCAACATGCAGATTTTCTGAGTCGTCAACCCGCTACTGTTCTTCAAATTCAAAACCCACGAAATTGGGCAAAGATTGCTCAAACAGCTGATTTAGAAACTCAAGGCTTAATGGAAAAGCTGAGAGACGGTCAATTAGATTCCACTCGGTTTTTTATTAAGAATGATTTGTTGTACATAAGTATACACCAACTGGTGAAGAATTTAGTCTTCTTTGTTTTATTCCTAAGGGACATAGACTTAGCTTACTAAGAGTATTCCATGATGATTACGATCATATTTGAATAGAGAAAACAACCGAACTTGTATTGCGTCATTTTTGGTTTCCGGGTTTAAGAGCTTTTATTAAGAAATATGTTGGCCATTGTATTGTATGCTTGTCACATAAGAAAGTACCTCGAGCTCCTAGTCAACCCATGGAGTCTTGGACAAAGCCAGAAATACGAGAAATACTCCTGGCCCCGACATTGTGGCTATCCCATCCCGTGCCCCGACATTGTGGCACTCGTACCCCGACATTGTGGTACTCCTGGCTTCGACAGCGTGGCTATCTTGTGCTCCGACATTGTGGCACTCGTACCCCGACATTGTGGTACTCGCTGCCTCGGCATTACGGCAGACAGCTTTTCACAGATTCGAATTCTTTTTAATCCAAAAGTGTGTTTATTGTTTCAGTAATGGCTGAGACTTAGAACTCTTTCATTGGTGATACAATTAATCTGATCACTTGAGATAAACGCTCGTGATGCTGCTGTAATGGGTAGCTAGCGGACATTTCCTTAAGTTTTGTTCCAGGCGATGATCCAACCGATGAGGACCAGGCGCATGGCAATTCACCTGGGGGAGACCCAGCGAGCGAGGATCCAAATGAGCAGCAAAGTCATCAAGCTGACGAGGACGTTCAGCTGTCAGGAACGGCCGTCTTAGAGGATTTGTTAGCCGAGGGAGTGGGGACATCGTACGATCGCGACGACGCTATGACGTAGCGAGTAGAAGAGGCAACCTGACGTCAGCGGAGCGGCTCACTAGAACGACACATTTCGATTCGGTGCTTAGAGGCGACGGACGTGTCTTAGCAACTTTAACTTTGTTTAGCATATTTATTACTTGATTTAATTAATAATTAAATAGTTGATAGATCTGTTGATATTTTCTTTCTAAAAAATTAAATAAACTTCTGATCCTTAAGAATATATATATACTTAGTCATGCCATAAATATTGTAACAAAGGAAAAAAATTTTTTTAATTGCAAATAACATTTATTCCTTTTACAGTGTGTTACTTTAATACATAAATATAAAACGATATAAAATATAAAAAGCTTATTCGAAGTGGTCTCCATTGGCTGCAATACAGGCCTTTAAACGTTGAGCCCAGTTATCAATAGAAACACGCACTCTTTCCATGGGAATATTCTTCAATGCCAATCGTATGGATTGTTTTAGGGACTCTAAATTATTATGACGTTTAGAGCAAGCCATACTCTCTAAAACTGACCACAAATCATAATCCAGTGGATTAAGATCGGGACTAGACGACGGCCAGTATTCAGCTCTAATGAAGTCCGAAACGTTCGCTTCCAACCAAGATTGCGTGGACCGAGCTTTATGACCCGGTGCCGAGTCTTGCTGGAAGGACCATACTTCGTTATTGAACATGGTGTTGTTTAGGGGCTTGACTACCTTTTCAAGAATGGTATCTTGATATACTTGTGCCGATGTTTTGATACCTTTTTCACAAAAATATGGCTTAGTCACTCCTTCGTAGCTAACACCCCACCAAACCATCACTGAAGTCGGATAATGCCCACGTTGCACTCTGTCAACTAATTGGGAAGCTTCCTTAGAACTTTGAGCATAAATACGGTCATTTTGTTTGTTAAAATGTTGCTCAATTGTAAAAACTTTTTCATCCGTAAACAATATTTTTCTGTGACCTCCCTTTGCGTACCGCTTCAGTAGTTGTTTAGATTTTAACACCATATTCTTTTTTAAATTATCAGTTAATAAATGACCAGTGCGCCTCTTATAGGCTGCAAGTCCTAAGTCATCTTTTAAAATCCGCAACATTGTTCTAGGTGCTATTTTCATCTCCCGAGATAAAATCTTTTGCTTGCGGACAGGATTTCTTCGAATTCTTTCCCTTACTGCTTTGACCACCTTTTTCGTACGAACACTACGTGGACGGCCAGGTCTTTTTCTGTCACAAACAGAGGAGGTCTCATTGTACCTATTAATAGCCCGGTACACTAACATTTGACTAATACCAAGTGTATGGAGAGTTTTAAAAATTGCATTTGGCTCCATACCTACTTTGTGTAATGCAATCACAGCGATTCGGTTCTCTTTATCACCCCACTCCATTTTAATATCGCAAAATATTGTACAATGTATTGGCGCCAAAACGAGATAACACAATGAACAATCGTATAAAAATGACAGATTCCAAATTCAAATGTAATATTTTTTAATTTTTAGTTGTAACAGTTTTTATGGCCAGACTAAGTATATATATATTTAGAACCTAAATACAAAAAACTTTAAAAAAAAATACTAAGATTTTATTCAAAATTTAATAAAACGACAATATAATGACTCTTAATTTATAATGTTAGAAATCAGCTAAATTGTAAAATAATACATAAAGAAAACACCAGTTTACATTAATATTTCACCATAAAGCACAATTTATAACAATTAATATAATTTTGTAAGTACTCACATATAATCAGGAACACAAAACTACAAACACAGAACAGGTCACGTCCTAACCGCTTACCCGACACGATAAAAAGTGCCCAATAAAATGGTGACGCCGCTTTATATAGGGTTGGATTCAAAATGGACGATCAATCCTAACTCGGCCTCTCCTGACGCCGAGACGTCCTCGTCTCATTATGAGGAACCGCACATCACAGTTCGGGCATACTTCGAGTGTCAGAGGAGTCAGCGATGGGCTCCCTCGAGCATGATGGTGCGCTGCGGTCATAGTCACGCTCGTCGCTGTCTAAAAACCATCAAGAATCAGTATATGGCATATAGTGTACCTAAGACGGTTTATACGGATGCAAACAGAAATAATCGCAATAATTTATAAGCAGTGCATATTTGAGAGCTCTCATATCTCCATGATACCAATTATTTCTTTATCCTAATGTTCCTGCGGCGGCACGTAACAGATGCGTGTAGGCAGGCTCGTAAACTCTATCGGGATCTGTGAACAGAACAGTAGACAACGGGCGTCCCCGTCGTCTACGACAACCACAAGTCCTTCACTTGACCAGTGATGATAGTTCGTAGCAATATTTATCATACGTAGCAAAATTCATATTTCGTAGCATACAAGCACTGAGGGCTGAAAGCCCTGGGTTCATCGTCGCACAGTGCATATTATTTTACTCAATTGTCGCACAGGGTACTAAACGCCCTTTAAGACCATAACGTCTTCTGCAAGTATATGGCCTCTGCCGTGATCCGTCACGCACCCATCCAAATAAGGGGAGTACAATCAGTGAGTGTAACGGGGTGATGATAGTTAGATTGTCCCGGCGTCAGTCTTATAGTCATGTTGTGTGTTCGATATTAACTATCAAGTTCATGTGGGTACCTAATAGTAGGTACATGACGGAACAAAGCTTTATTAAGGCCAAATACCAAAATATCACTCACTTTCAAAGAAGTCGGCGCACGACTCAGGACACCACTCCCCTCGCCAAGCGACCATGTACTGTGCAGCAGCTTGCGTAGTTTTGCCATAGGAACATCCCAGCAACCTCAGCCGATAGCGACCACTGGGCAATACTTCAATCACTTGGTATGGTCCCCTCATGCCAGGGTCCAACTTGCCCCTGGACTGGGAGTGTTTGATAACAAAGGCCAGGTCATCGACTTGAAACGTGCGTGGGGGGTGTCGTTGTCGGTTGGTTCGCCTATCTTGGTCAGCTTGATTGCGTGCTAAAAGTTCATTTGCTCTGGACCTGCATAGCTCCCTCCACGTCTCGTAATTTTGGGACATGTCAACAGCTACGTCACGAAGCAATGCCCGCACCACGGGCGTAGTAGCGTCGGTCCCAATAAGCAGTTTTAACGCCGACGCCTGCGTGGTCTTCTGCTTTGTGATGTTAATTACCAATTGAAGTCTCCACAGTTGCTCCGACCAGGCAGCATTTTTGTTGTTCACTTCAACACGGAGCATGTTGAGAACGGTACGAACGTACCTTTCTGCCTGACCGTTGGCGTTGTGCATATCAGGTGTGATGTAGTGGATGTCACACCCGAGGCTCTCCAGTAGGGATCTGAATCCCGTGGAGTCGAACATCCGCCCACGATCGGTCACCAACAATTTAGGAGTGCCAAATAATGAAATTGCATTGGTAAAAGTGCGTTTCAGTTCTGTAACATCCTGACTATAAATAGGGTATAGTAAACAGTATTTTGTAAATGAGTCGACCATTAACATTACGAACTTATAACCATTAGATTCAGGTAATGGGCCTAATACATCTAAATGTAAAGTCTCGAATGGAGCGTTTGATTTTTGCCATGAAACAATAGGTTGGTGTGGTGCTCTAGGGAGACGTTTCATTGAAACACATACGAGGCAATGTTTTATATACTTGGCTACGAATTGACGGAGCCCGGGGAACCAAAAATACTTGAGTATTAAGTCTAAAGTCTTTTCTGTACCTAAATGCTCATGCTCATCGTGAAAAATTCTGAGTAGACTCAGTCGATATCCTTTAGGAATAAAGCACAGAAGCCTGGACTCTTCACCCATAGGGGTGTACCGGTAATAGAGGAGATCATTCTGGTACACATAGCGTTGAGAATCTAACTTGCCTTCTTGTAATTCCCGTAGGAGGACTCTGGTTTCTGTGTCGGCTGACTGAGCTATTTGTGCCCAATTACGGGGTCTAGATATAAGGTGCACATTAGCAGAAACTGGGTTACGACTTAAATAATCTGCATGGGCCATCTGACAACCTTTCCTATACTCAACGGTGAAGTTAAAATCTTGTAAATAGACCCACCAGCGAGCGACGCGTGGAAGTAGGTCTTTTTTCTTTTCTGTAGCTTTGAGGGCATTGCAGTCGCTAACCACTTTAAATTTAATTCCAAGCAAATAATGGCGAAAATGCTGCAAAGCCCTCACTACCGCCAAGGTCTCCAGTTCATAGGAGTGATACCTACTTTCAGCACCTTGCGTGGTTTTACTAAAATATGCCACAACATGCTTGGAACCGGTCGGTTTCATTTGTATTAGTACCGCACCGTAACCTACACTACTAGCATCCGTATGGACCTCCGTATGGAAAGTGGGATCAAATATGGATAAAACCGGAGAATTCGTAAGGATGCTTATTATTTCCTGTCTCACTCTCTCTTGTTCTGGACCCCAGTTAAATACAGCACCTTTCTTGGTCAGGCGAGACATAGAAATTGTCTTAGTAGCATAATTTTGAATATATCTACGAAAGTACCCCGCCAAACCAAGAAGTTGTCGCACTTGTCGGACGTTGCCAGGTGCGGGTGAATTGGCTAAAGCTTCTATTTTATGAGGACTTGGTTTGACCTGCCCTTCGCTTATCACGCGTCCCAAATATTCGACTTCAGAGGCGAGGAATGAGCACTTACGAAGATTTATAGAGAACCCGGCGCTTGTCAAAGTCTTCAAGACCCCGTTAAGAGAAGTTATCCCTTCTTCAATGGTATTACTCATTATCAGGACATCATCGACATAGACTAGAGTGTTACCAGCCTCTATGTGTTCCCTCAAAGTCTCATTGATAATGCGCTGATAAACTACGGGAGAGTTGCAAAGTCCATAAGGCATACGTAAATACTCATACTGCCCTTCTGGAGTGACGAACGCGGTTCTGTGTATTGAATCCTCGTCAATAGGTATCTGGTGGAAGCCAGTAGCCATATCAAGACTAGTAAATAACTTGAAATTTCCTAACCTGTCTATGTGATCCTCGATGAGTGGTAAGGGATACCGTTCTTTTGAAGTAACACGATTTAAGGCGCGGAAATCGACGCACATGCGGTCACTTCCGTCTTTCTTTTTAACGAGGATCACGGGGCTAGCATACTCAGATCTAGAGTCACGTATAATACCCTTTTCTTTAAGGTCAGTTACGATTTCGCGCACTTTAATCTTTTCGGAGTGTGACAATCGGTATGGTCGATATACAACGGGAGTTTCATCGGTAACTTTAATTATCATTTTACCAGTCGTAACTGTGGTTGTCGCAGTACCCGAAATAAAATACTTAGAAAAACGATTAATGACAGTCATCAAAGAATCACGGTGGTGACCCTGAAGGGGTGTATTAATCTGAACCTGGAGTGATACGGTGCAAACAGTCTTAGAGTGGGTTATGTACTGACGGTCTCTAGTCCGTATATAAGTTATCCCGTCACGATTGAGAATGTCAGTGCCTATAACGATAGGAGTGGGCATGTAAGAGCCGGCTACTACTACAAAGTCTGCTTCTATAGAGATCTCGTCTAGTTCTATAGTAAGCGTTACATAGGAATCACATTCTATCGTAGAATCACTAATTCCCTTAATAGAGGCGCGACGTAATTTTCTTTCACATGATAAGTATTTCAAAACATCTGCTGATATGAGGGAAATGTTTAACGCACCACTGTCGATGAGAATATCAACGGGGATCCCTTGAACTACCCCTATGATTAGATCAGAGTTGGAAGAGACTTGATTTGGAGAAGGCTCAACACACAAATTTACGTTTCGGTTATTACGAGAGGTGGACCGATCTTTTGCGAAACACGCTACTTCATTGTGACCTGGTTTTTTACAAAATCCGCATATTGTTTTACTACAACTAGATACAGAGAGTTTTGAGGACTCAGTCGTAGTTTTCTTAGGGCACTGATGAGCTTTATGTCCAATTTGTCCGCAAGCGAAACATTTTGGTTTGGGCTGAACGATTAAGCGTTTTGGCAGTGGATGACGAGTTTCATGATGGGCGCGTGCCGGTTTAGTATAAGTCGATAAAAAAGATACTAAATTGTCACAAGTTAGGCTGGCGTTAGTGGCTGCAGCCCTGACCTGAGGATCGTAAATGCCTCTAATAACAATCAGTACTCTAAGTTCATCACTTAAACCTTTTACGATTTTTAACCGCAACAGAGTCCTACGAGCGTACTCCGCGTATGAAGGAAATCGATTGGAGTTAAGTTGCATTGCCTCATATAAAATATTAGCATAATCAAGTTTTCGCGGACAAAGTGGTTTAAAGTCTCGACAAAAGTTCGACCATGTTCTGTCACACGTTACCCACTCATTAAGCCAGGTGCGTGCGTCACCCTTAAGACAATTTGATACGCGAGAAAGACATTCGGAATCTTGCCAATTGTTAATGACTTTAGCTCTATCGACTTCCTGACACCACGCGTCAATATCATGTACCGTCGGGTCAAAATTTGAAATAAAATAACTGTGGGTAGTTGCCGTACTCATATTTTTTATCGCTTCTATGAAAATACGTCCCGAATCTGTTAATGAAGTGTCGGGTTGTGATTGCACCGAAGCGTCACAAGCTAAAGGGACCTCAGAGGGTATGCTTTCTATATGAGGCTCCCTTATGATAATATTAGAGTCGGATGGGTTGTTAATCTGTATTTGGTTAGTTGCTTCGGTTATGCTTTCTCCCGACGTATTACAATCACGGGAGGTATTTTTGCGACGGTTTTCGAGAGAATCTAGGCGGTTTATTATTACGTCTAACGTTCTTTGTAGAGAATCTTTTTGACTTCGGGAGCGATGAGTCTCAGAAGTGGACCTACTTGGCGATCGCAACCTTAGGCGAGAACGAGATCTCTCACGAGTTTGAGAACGCACCGGTCTATGAGATTGCGAATTCGAGCGACTAGCAACACGGTTCGACAAACGAGAGTCACGCTGACGAGAACTTGTTTTACGTCGTGAGCGTGAATCATTACGGGCCCTAGTGTTGCTTTTATCTCGACGTGACCTGTTCACGCGGTGATTCCGTTCACGTGTCATATCAAAGTTTTATTCGAAAGTAATATAAATTGGTGTTTCTTTCCAAGAGGTTAGATCTACCCTCACGATTAAATGAAAAATAATAACTGTTCAGGCCTGTTAGTGGTGATTTAATAAAAAGAAAGGGCTTATAGGAATGTATCCCACTTCTGAATTTAGAACCTAAATACAAAAAACTTTAAAAAAAAATACTAAGATTTTATTCAAAATTTAATAAAACGACAATATAATGACTCTTAATTTATAATGTTAGAAATCAGCTAAATTGTAAAATAATACATAAAGAAAACACCAGTTTACATTAATATTTCACCATAAAGCACAATTTATAACAATTAATATAATTTTGTAAGTACTCACATATAATCAGGAACACAAAACTACAAACACAGAACAGGTCACGTCCTAACCGCTTACCCGACACGATAAAAAGTGCCCAATAAAATGGTGACGCCGCTTTATATAGGGTTGGATTCAAAATGGACGATCAATCCTAACTATATATATATATTTACATCATACAATCTTTTTGGCGTCATGCACATCGTCCATCATTACGACGTTCTCCACTTCCCATTGCTTTTTTTAACATGTCTTAATGAATATTGCTTAGTTTTTCGATTGCCAGCTCCGTGAGATAGAGTCTGGCCAACGAAAGCTGTCCATGTATTATTTTCAGAAGTTTTGATATGGCAATAATTTAAGACTGTCAAAATTGACACTTTGACGTTTCGTACTTGAGTCATCTTCTGTTTACGTTGGTTTATGTGCATCATATTTTCATTGATTTTGTTTAAAATAATGCCGAGAACAATTAAAAGTTCGACGAGGAAGCTTCTATTTACTATGATTGACAAATATAAAGACATAAAAAGTGATTTAAATCAGAAATCTGCAGAGAAAATACTACGACTGGATTCAATCCTTTCACTTTCAGGTTAGTTTATTGAATTTCTAATGAACCATTTTGATACTTTTAGACTATTTAAGACAAATCGCAATATTTTTCATGGTGTATCTACTTTTCAGGAAGTATTAACAACGAGGAGACAAAACTTAAAATTGTGGAAGCAGTACAGAAATTGAAAACTCTCGAAAAAAACGAAATGGCGACTTCTGAAACACATTATTTAGAAAAGATATCTTCAATGACAGGTATTACTTTAGAAATTATAGATTTTAACAGTTACTTCGAAGAGTTATATAAATTTATGACAATGTATGGATGGCTAAATTAAATAATATAATATTATGGTTTTGTAATAATGTCTTTGTATATTATTATGGTTTTTGACTTTAATGACTAATAATTAATAATATACTGTTACATACATAATTTATTGTATTTGTTATCTTCAGATGTCAGTGTGAAGACTCTAAGAAGAATTAAAATTGAAGGGTCCAAAAATCAAGGACAGTGGAATACTCCGGGGAAAAATCGTCCACATTCAGCAACAGTTTCCAATTTGGATAATTTTGATATTTCAGCTATAAGAAACAAAATAAACGAATTTTATGGAGTTAGAAAACAAGTCCCAACACTGAGAAGCCTGCACAATGAGCTGAAGGAAGCAATTGAATTTAAGGGATGCCGTGAAACCCTTAGAAAAATTTTACACAAGAACGGGTTTGAGTTTCAAAACAATAAAAATGAACGGGCTTTACTTACAGAAAAATATGAAATTGCGGCATGGAGACATAGATTCCTGAGGACAATACATAAAAAGAGGCTAGAAGGTAAACAGATTATTTACCTTGATGAGACATATGTACATCAGAACTATAAAGTTAAAAAATCATGGCAAGGACCTTCAACAAGCGGTGTCACTACTAATATATCATCAGGAAAAAGACATATTATTGTGCATGCCGGATCGGAGGAAGGGTTTGTGCCAGGTGCATTATTGGTATTCAGCACAAAATCCAAATCAGCTGACTACCATGATGATATGAATGCTACCAACTTTATGAAATGGTTTGAGGAAATGTTGATACCTAATCTCACTAAACCTAGTGTAATCGTGATGGACAATGCAAGTTACCATGTGAAACAAGTAAACAAACCCCCTACTATGTCTGATTCTAAAGCTAATCTCCGAATATGGCTTCAAGAAAATAATATTCATTTCGAAGAATATCACACCAAAGCTGAATTAATGTGTTTGGTGAAAGATAATAAACCTGCCGTTGTTTACGAAGCAGAAGTGCTTCTAAAAAAACACAGTCATATCCACAATCACGAAATTTTGTTGTTGCCACCGTATCATTGTGACCTCAATGCTATTGAGCTTGTATGGAGTCAAGCGAAGAGAAAAGTAGCAAGCAAAAATATAGGAATACCAGGGTCTGAAATGCAAAATTTAATAAAAGAATGTTTTCTATCCATAACTGCTGATGACTGGAAGAAGTACACTGATCATGTACTAAATGTGGAAAATCAGTACAAATTAAGGGACCATATTACTGAAAACGAACTTGAACCATTCATAATACATGTTGGGGACAGTAGCAGTAGCAGCGAAGAAAGCAATGAAGCTGATTCAATATCAGGTGTAGAGTTTTTGGAATCCGATTTTAACTATGACTCATAGCTCCTATATTTGTACGGCTCCTCGGGGTCCTCGACTGTACATAAATAATAGATTATTTGAAAATAATAAAAAGACAGAATTAAAAGTTTAAAATCTTTTATTTGATATTCTTCATAATACAATCGAAAATTGCAACAGTTGTTAAATAAACAAAATTTTTTCAACTCGAAAAAAATGTACTTGCTGAAAAATAAATAGTATTAACTCCGTTTATGCAGTGTATAACCAGGGTTAACAGCTCTTGATTTTTTAAAATTCCCGCCTTTTTTCTTGGACAGCTTTCGTTGGCCAGACTCTACGTCAATTTCCGATAATTTTATTTTTTCGATATTCTTCTTGCGTTCGTGCCGCAACATTTTTGAACCCCGAACCATGCTCATGAATTATAGGCGTCCTGGATATATTGATCGTGATTTGCCTATGGCATCGACTATTTAGCGTCCTCATAAGATGAACGACATTTGTGAGTGCGACGTTGCCATATTTATGTTTACTTTTTCTTTAACAATCGCTTGTCTGTGCATTTATACCAATTTCGTCAAATCTATTGATTGACATACACAGGATGCCCGTTATTTTTATATAATCTATATCTATATTATATAATAAAACTAAGTCGATAAAATGTGCGTGCCGATAAAACTTAAAAAGGAGTCCCGACACGATAAAGGGACTTATGTGGTGTGATAGCCCTTTATCCCTCCTCGAACAAGAAAGTTCCCGTTTTAATCTAAAGGGCATGTTTTTAAAGATATAAGGGACTTTCCGACCCTTCAACTTGGAAATTAAGTCCAGTGGCGCCATCTGTTATCGAATATTTGAACTTCGTTCAAGACAACTATGGAGACTATACACTCCAATAGTCATAGTGTATAGTCTCCATAGTTGTGAGCCATTGCAGCATGTGTAGTAGTGGCGCGAAATTTAAAATTCCAATTTCAATAAAATCTTAAATCTCATTGGTTACTATAATAAAGTTGTTAAATTTTGTGTATTTATACGTCATTATTTAACGTATATTTTGGAGTTAAAGCGACATAATTTTGGTTATCCAAATTAGTTCTCAAAATATTTAAAAATTTAGGTTTTTAAATTTCGCGCCTTTACTGCATACGCTACCGCTACAGAAGCTAGAAAGTTCCCGTTTAAATCTAAAGGGCGTGTTTCTAAAGATATAAGGAACTTTCCAACCCTACAACTTGGAAATTAAGTATAGTGGCGCCGTTGGTTATCGAATATTTGAACTTCATTCAGGACAACGATTGTTTGGGTTGCATTTCCAAAAGCGTTGCGAGCAATTGTAGCATGTGTAGTAGTGGCGCGAAATTTAAAATTCCAATTTCAATAAAGTCTTAAATTTAATTTGTTGCTATAATAAAGTTATTAAATTTTGTGTATTTATACGTCATTAGCTAACTTATATTTTGGAGTTAAAGCGACATAATTTTAGTTATCCAAATTAGTTCTCAAAACATTAAAAAATTTAGGTTTTTAAATTTCGCGCTTTTACTACAAATGCTACCGCTATAGAACCTTTTATTATGGCGGACGATAATGAACAGAATACTCTAGAAGGTGTGAGAGAGAAAATATTTTCAAATTTTCTCGAATATTCTAGAGCCTAGCTCTCTGAATATATAAGAGCCCGGTGTCGCTCACCAGAGTTAGTTTAATTTGAACAGCGAAACGAGCGATTTCAAAACGAAAAGAAGAGAAGTTATCTGTGAGCCTTTATTTAGAAGTATCACGTGTGAGTATTTTTAATAGTGTGTTTAATTAACTCTCGATTTTGAAACGAAATAGAAAAAAGTTATTTGTGGGTTTTTATCGTGAAATTTCAAATGTGAGTATTTTTAATAGTGTTTAATTAATTCTAATGGTTTTTTTTCTTTAAATTGTAATTTTCTTAACCTTCAAAAAGTCGCGCGGCGTCGAATTGATGCCTTCTATATACTTTTGGCCGTAAACAAAATATCGCTCGACCGCTTGAAGGTTAAATATATTTTTTTGTCTCAACATACCCCACGTTTCCGTTACAAAATAATTATCTATAAAATGTTTATTTAATTTATATTTTATAGAATACAATGCCCAGACGTAAGAGAGGAGGAGATTTGGCCAGTTCTGCAGCGAAACGGCGGAAACAAAAAGAATCTCGAAGAAATGAAACGGAAGAAGAGCACGAAGCACGTTTACAGAATCAACGGACCAGAATGAGTAACCTGAGAAGCAGAAGAAGCGAAGAAAGAACAGCAAATAAAAGTACTGAAGAGTCGAGAATTTTAAAAGATAATCTAACAAAGGAAGCATTCCACTACGAACCGACGAAAAAATATTACAATCATAAATACGTTGTTATTGGAAAAATGAATAACGTTTGCCAGTTTTGCCACGCAAAAAAATTCAGTAAAGAAACACCAGGTCTCTGTTGCATGAATGGAAAAATTCGATTACCACCAATTGAAGCACCTCCGCAGGAATTTCTGCATTACATGCTCGGGGAAACACTAGAATCAAAACACTTTCTTCAAAATATAAGATCATATAACTCCTGCTTTCAAATGACTTCTTTCGGTGCTACTTCGACTAACATTAATAGAAATGAATTTGAATATGTATTTTCAATTCAAGGGCAAATTTATCACAAAATAGGATCGTTACTGCCAATGCCTAACGAAGACCATAAATTTCTACAAGTATATTTCATCGGAAATGAAGAACAAGAAATTGATCAACGATGCACAAATTTTAATGGACTGAGACGCGAAATAATCCAAGATGTACAGAGGATCTTACACAAGTATAATCAACTGATTTATATATTCAAAACAACATTAGACCGCATAATTTCTGATGACTATAAAATTGTAATTCGAGCCGATAAAAGACCACGTGGAGAACACGAACGCAGATTTAATGCACCTCAGGTAGATGAAGTCGCCATTGTAGTTGTGGATAATGAAAATACAAGCCGTGACATAATTGTACATCGAAGAAGAAAAGGACTACAACGCATTGCAGAGACACACCGTTCATATGATGCTCTTCAATATCCGTTAATATTTCTGCACGGAGAGGACGGATACCATTTCAATATAAAACAAATTCATCCTGAAACAGGCATAGAAACAAACAAAAAAGTCACTTCTAAGGAGTTCTATGCTTACCGCTTAATGATCAGAGACAATGAAACATATAATCACATACTCAACACTCGCCGTTTATTCCAACAATTTCTGGTAGATATGTACGCAAAAATAGAAGCAGAACGGATGCTTTACATAAGATTGAATCAGAAAAAACTACGCACAGAAGAATACATCCACCTTCGAGACGCGATCATGAATGACGGCAATATTGACGATATTGGAACAATGGTAATCTTACCCTCATCATACATAGGAAGTCCAAGACATATGCACCAATATACACAAGATGCCATGACCTACGTAAGAAAATATGGACGACCTGATCTCTTTATAACATTTACATGCAATTCATCATGGCCAGAGATCAAAGAACAACTAAAATACGGACAAACCTCCATAGATCGACACGATATAATAGCCCGAGTTTTTCGACAAAAACAAATACGATTTATTGAAGTCATCACAAAATATCACATCTTTGGAACTGTTATTTCCTGGATGTATACAATTGAGTGGCAAAAACGAGGATTACCTCACTCACACAATCTCATATGGCTACACGATAAAATTTATCCCACGGATATCGACAAAATCATCCGAGCTGAATTTCCTGATCCACAAAAAGATCCGGAGCTTTACAACATAGTAGTGAAAAACATGATTCACGGACCATGTGGATCATTAAATTTCAATGCGCCATGCATGAGTGATGGAAAATGTACGAAAAAATAACCAAAAACGTACTTGGACGATACCAAAACTGAAGATGACGGCTATCCCAAATATAGAAGACGATCACCGAAAAACGGTGGCTTCACAGCAAAAATACGAATACAAGGCAGAGACGAACTGGAAATAGATAATCAATGGGTAGTACCGTATAATCCACTACTTTCCAAAATGTTCCAAGCACATATAAACGTTGAATACTGCAATTCATTAAAATCTATTAAATATATATGTAAGTACGTAAACAAAGGTAGTGATATGGCAGTATTTCAAATAGTCCAAAATAGCGAACAAAATAACAGAAATGATGAGATCCTCATGTACCAAATGGGAAGATACATCAACAGTAACGAAGCAGCGTGGAGGATTTTTAGTTTTCCCATACATGAACGCGAACCAGCTGTGCAACATCTAGCAGTACATTTGGAGAATGGACAGAGAGTTTACTTCACAAAAGACTCGGCTAGAAAAATTGCAAGCGAACCACCTCAGAACACAACATTAACAGCTTTCTTCCAACTGTATCAAACAGATCCATTCGCCAGAAAGTTATTGTATGTCGACCTCTCTATTTATTATACGTGGGACAAAACAAGGAAAATTTTTCAACGTCGGAAACAAGGAATGCCAGAGGAGGGTCATCCAGAAATCATAAAAACTAACGCAATAGGTC
The DNA here is from genome assembly GCA_905147225.2 of Euproctis similis. Lineage (NCBI taxonomy): Eukaryota > Metazoa > Arthropoda > Insecta > Lepidoptera > Erebidae > Euproctis > Euproctis similis. The sequence goes on from LR990106.1 coordinate 25,219,783, forward strand.
GAGTATTCACTGTACATCCAAACAATGCCGAATGTTTTTATCTCCGGATGTTGTTACACGAAATACGGGGACCAACAAGTTTTACAGATCTCAGGACCGTTAATGGCTACCTATGCCAGACTTACAGAGAAGCATGTCAACGCTTAGGATTATTGGAAAACGACAACCACTGGGAATTAACACTACAAGAAGCCACACTCACAGCTTCAGCTGAACAAATTCGAGAGTTATTCGCTATAATATTAACAACATGTAACCCATCAAACCCAAAACAGCTATGGGACTCTTTCAAAAGGAGTATGAGTGATGATATACTGTACCAAGTCCGACAAGCTAATCCTGAACTGACTATAGAATTCAATGACGAGATCTTCAATGAAACACTCATTCGCTTAGAAGATAAATGTTTAGCAATAAATAATCAGGCCTTAGTAGAACTTGGAATGCCAGCACCACAAAGAAATGCTTTTAGTGTGCTAAACTACGAAATTATGAAGGAAAAAAGTTACAACATCAATGAACTACTTGAATACATTGCTCACAACAAACCACTTCTCAATGACAATCAAAAAAAAGTTTACGACGTTATAATGAGCCGGATAAATAACAATATTGGTGGAATTATTTACTTGGACGCACCAGGAGGCACTGGTAAAACGTTTCTCATAAATCTAATACTGGCGGAAATACGTGCTAAAAAACTCATCGCACTGGCACTAGCATCATCTGGCATTGCAGCCACACTTATGGAAGGAGGACGAACTGCCCATTCTGCCTTACAACTACCATTGAATATAGCCGAACAACAATTCCCGGTATGTAAAATTTCAGGAAAATCTGGACGTGGTCAAATTTTAAAACAAGCTAAAATTATCATCTGGGATGAATGCACCATGGCCCATAAAAAATTTATAGAAGCCATGGACAGAACATTACAAGAATTGCGAAAAAACTCTGAAATAATGGGAGGAGCTCTACTCATACTCTCAGGAGATTTTCGACAAACACTTCCAGTTATTCCCAAGTCAACATCAGCAGACGAGATCAATGCATGCTTGAAAAAATCACATCTCTGGCCACAAGTAGAAATACTGCAATTAACAAAAAACATGAGAGTTGAATTATCAAGAGATGAAACAACAGCACAATTTGCTAAAATACTTTTACAAATCGGCGAAGGTACATATCCTACTGACCAAACGACCGGCCTCATTGAACTTAATAGTGATTTCTGTAATATAGCCACTACTGAAGACGAACTAATCGACAAAATTTATCCAAATATTATTCAGAACTATACTAATGCAGAGTGGTTATTTCAAAGAGCAATTTTGGCCACTAAAAATAATATTGTTGACGATATCAATTTTAATATTCTAAAGAAAATACCTGGTGAAGAGAAAATATATAAATCGATCGACACGATGGTATCCATTGAAGAAAGTGTCAACTTCCCCACTGAATTTCTAAACTCTTTACAAGTACCAGGAATGCCATTACACTGCCTTCGTCTGAAAATTGGAACTCCAATCATACTACTCAGAAATCTCAACTCCCCAAAATTATGTAATGGAACTAGAATGATCGTAAAACAGTTATCGAATAATATCATTGAAGCTGAACTTATTTCTGGAAAGACCAAAGGACAGACAGTATTTATACCTAGAATACCTCTGATCTCTTCGGAATTGCCATTTCAATTTAAAAGACTGCAGTTTCCAATAAAATTAGCCTTTAGTTTTACAATTAACAAAGCGCAAGGACAAACTTTAAAATATTGTGGCATTAACCTCAAAGAATCCTGCTTCTCTCACGGTCGGCTATATGTAGCTTGCTCAAGGGTAGGAAATCCAAAAAATTTATTTATATATACTCCGGACAATAAAATGAAAAATGTTGTTTATAAACAAGTATTGTAAATAATGAGAAAAACGTTTTCAATAAACTTTTTTTTTACTTTTTACGTCATAGTTTATTTTTTTATTTCGACTCTACCACGTCATCTCATATCAACTCCCGGGCGAAGCCGGGTTTTTTAGCTAGTTTATTATAAAATTTACTTTCTCACTGTAAAACATTTATAACATTAATCTTAGACTTAAATTTATAATATTTTATTGTTATCATAATTATTTTGCAATAATTTGTTTTTTTATTCGATATGCATTTGCAACTATTATTATTTCCTTTCTTTCTCTAATGTGAAACTGTTATATTTACATAAGATAAGTTTTTCGAGACACCAAGATACAGGCTATGCCTAGTTTGGAACCCATTAATAAACGTACCTACATGAAATTTTGCAAGTTATGTATTTAATCAAGATATATAATGACGTCTTGAATGGAAGACATTTTCTTGCTGTGTAGAAATTTAGTTTAAACATGAATGTATTGAATTCTATGTTTTGAATGTTGCTACTTTAAAAGATTAATGTTTTATATGTACTTGTAAAGAACTATGAATGAAATAAATAATAATTATTAATTAAATTATTATCTATCAAGAACGTGCACGTCACGAATGGTGACAAAAGAGTGAATGATGCTGGTAAGCCGATCTTGGACGTATGCTTGGAACGGAGCCTCCTTGTGTCTAACACATTATTCCGTCATAAAGATATTCACACGTATACGTGGAGACGGAATGAACAAAAGAGTATGATTGATCTGATTCTGGTAGACAGTCGTCTCCGAAACACTCTAAGGGATACAAGAGCCTACAGAGGCCCCACTCTTGATACGGACCACTACCTGGTGGTGAGCTGCTTTGTGGACCTATTTAAGAAGTGGAGGCACTGGCGAGTGCGTACCCATTTCGGAGAGCTTGAAAGGATAAAGTTTGATAAATTAGAAGATGAAAGTGTACGGAGTATGTATGTAAAGGACTCAATGACACGAGTCTTTCTGACTTAGGTGTTAAAGAATGCTGGGAAATATTGAAAGAAAGTATAGTGGATAGTGCAAAAGAAGGTTGTGCAAAGAGGTATAAGATTCTGAGAGGTGATGCCTGGTGGGACGCGGATGTAAAATCCAGCGTCGAAAGATAGAAAAAAGCCTGGTTGGATTATGTCTCAAGTTTAAATCAGAAAAAGTATGAGAGCTACCGCCGCTGCAGGAATGTTACCAAAGCTTTAGTGAAAGAGAAACGTAAAGATTAGTTGTGAATGAGGAAGTGAGGTTGACGGTGAACTTCGAGGCCAATAACAAACTCTTTTGTAGGGAAGTTAGAAAGTCTCGGGGTTCTTCGTCAACATCCAGACTGGACAAGATTATGTCTAAGGCTGGCGACATTCTTGCCAACCCAAACGATATATTGGGTCGGTGGAGTGAGTATGTTCCGGATGTGGGCGCCGCTAATGAGTCTACGACTGACACCGCTGCGCCAACATCTGACGAAGATATTACTTTGGAAGAGATTGAATGGTCGATACGAAGAATGAAAAATGGTAAGGCAGCTGGAATCGATATAATGTCTGCTGAAATGATCAAACACGGTAGAACCTGTGTCCGAGATGCTTATCTGACCTTGAACAATCTATGCTGGAGGTCGGGTAAGGTTCCCATGGACTGGAGGCGTGCTGTCATCGTGCCCTTGTGTAAAGATAAGGGATCACGTATGCAGTGAGAATGAGGGATATCTGACGGAGTGTTGTGGCGGGGTCAGGGTGGTTTCAGAAGCAGAAGAGGGTGCATGGATCAGATTTTTTCTCTCCGCAACATCGTGGAGAAACAACTGGCAGTTGGAAGGTTTTCTGCGGTTTTGTGGATCTGTTAAAAGCGTTTGACAGAGTGTTACGAAAGGATCTGTGGGATATACTCCCGGGCTACGGGGTAAACGGCGCACTGCTGCGAGCTGTGCAGTCCACTTATGAGGGCTGCACAGTGTGTGTGCTTGTTGACGGCGGCTTGTCGATTTCGTTTGACCTTAATATCAGCGTCAGACAGGGTTGCGTGCTGTCCGCTCGGCTGTTCATTCTGAACCTGGACAGTTGTCTCCAGAGAATGAGATCAACGAATGCGAATGGGTGACCAAGTTATGTGCTGCCTGCTTTACTTTGCTCTTAGCCGAATCGCCGTCTGATCTGCAAACACTTATTCACTATTATGAAAGATGATTATTTGATGAAAGGCTTACAATTGAATGTGTTGAAAACCAAAGTTATGGTGTCTGAAAGGGAGGAATCCAGAACGGATGCAAGGATAATGGTAGACGATGTAGTGCTGGAACAGGTGAATGTCATTATATATCTTGGATGCGCTTTTAGCAGGGATGGAAGGTACCCGTACACCGCGGATGTAGAAAGAAGAGTGGCGCTAGGAAATAAAGTAAATGGGGTGTTGGGCAGATTCCTGGACGCAAAAGATATTAGCAGAAAAGCCCAGCTAGCAATTCACAATGCAATACCCCATATGATCCCAACGAAAACTAATGGAAGCGAAAGCTGGGTATGGCAGAGCGTGCATGAAAGTAGGATAAACGCGGTCGAAATGAGGGCATTGCGCAGAATCTGCGGAGTGAGGTTCCACGCGGTCAGCGAGGGCTGACCGCGTGGAAAACCAGGTTAAAAGGAAGGAAGTCGGATTGAAAGAGAGTGTCGGTGTAAAAGTAAGAAAGGGCATGCTCCGATGGTTCGGACATGTAGAAAAGATGGATGATTCAAGATTGACTAAGCAGATATACAATGCAAAAGCGGATGGATGTAGGAGTCGAGGACGGCCTAGACATGCCATGTTCCATGTTCTGGAGGGAGGTGATGTTAGGAGCCTCAAAAATCGACGTGCGTGCATGAAAAGAGTTATGAAAGTCAACGAAGCGAGTGAGGTGTGTAAGAATCGTGCCTAATGGCGCTCCGTTCTCTCTGCCTACTCCGCAAGGGATTTGGCGAGAAGTTATGTATGTGTTTGTATTACCTTTCTACACGTATTAGTAACAATGGATTTTGATAAGCACACAAATAGTTTATAATAAGATAAAGAAAATTAAGTTCCTGTCTCTGAGATTTTTATATGAAAAATCGCATGTAGTAGCTAGAATAACAAGCATAATAATATATGTACACGTTTGTCTAGACTATTTTTTATAAATTTAAGATAAGTAGGTACGTAATAACTTTGTGGGTTTAATTTATAAATGTATTAAAATAAATATAGGTATGATTAAATCGGGATTGTATCCTACCATGGCCTGAACCAATATTATGCATGGACGTCCAATATTACACGCGGACCCTAATATCTATATACGGACGCCTAATAGCTATATACGGACGTCCAATGACCTGGCTACTTTAATTATAAAAATACGGCACTATGTGAGGCAGTACTATTTGGCTACTGTATGGTGAAAATACTGTTGCCAATCATGTTGCACCATACTGGATTATTCATATTAGTCCCCACAGATTTCCCCGAGACGAATGGGAATTATTTACAGTAGGAAGAAATATTTTTAATCGACTTCTCTTGAATCCCACTAGATTTGTATTGGACATCTGTATATAGCAATTGAGCATCCGTATATATAGGCTATTGGTCGTCCGTATAAAGCTCTTTAAGAGCCCTCTGCGCTCACCAGAAGTCCGCGTAAAATTGTAACAGCCGTCAGGCTAACAATTATAAGTCACTCAAAAAAAAACGTATAAAGCTCCTTTATTTAAAGAATTTACTAAACACCTTTAGCAGCTTTATCATCGTGTTTTAATTTACACTCGATAAGCGGGTGCTGAGCCACCTACATGTAGACACGACTCGGTAGGCGAGTCGTGGGTACAAGAACAAATTATTCTAGTACCCGGGAGCCGGTTGGTATTTTTTTCGTAACTTTCACTAACTAACTAAAAGTTTAAATAATCTCGGGCTCCTAATGATACGCAACGGGTACACCACCTACGGCGAGTAGATTGCTTTGATTAAATATCGTGTGATACGGTGATCTATTGTTGCGATCGAGCTGGCAACGTTGCAGTTGTGGACGCCAAATACGCGGGTCCTAAGTCAGGAAATCCTCGAGATATGCGGCTGTCAATATACGTGCGACAGCAGTGCCACACCTGCGCTAAGATTTCGTCGCGAAGTTTTGAATATATAATTGCAACCATTTCAGTGATATTTTGGCTTCTATCGATATTTGTTCTACGGCTAGTCAGGACTAAAGAGACGTAAATGCCACTGGCTATCAAAGTGGCGTCCAGTATGCGGACGACAAAAGCAGGTGGACGCCAGTTTAAATGCATTTTTCTCTTCAGAGGACGTCTAATTGTTTGGGGGATGTAAGTATATGTATATATATATATATATATATACTAGCTGACCCGGCGAACTCTGTTTCGCATCAAAACTAATAACTGCTGCCCCGCTATGTTAATACTGCAATATCTTCGACAAATTTGAAGTCGATAGCAGCTATAGGTTAAAAATGGGAATTTTCCATTGTTAACACCCCCGCAACCCCCCTTGTGGGTGGAATTTCGTAAAATCCGTTCTTAGCTGACCTCTACTCGGCGAAAGGAATAATCCTACTAAATTTCAAGTCGCTACGCGTTATGGTTCCAGAGATATCGTGATGAGTCAATATATAGGTGGAAATCTCTTATATATATATATATATAAGAAATATATATATATCTAAGATCTATTTCATGTGGGACATAAAAAATTCGATGTGTCGAATAGCCGCTGCCTACATCTTCGAGTAGAAAGATTAACTCGCCATGGAAAAGTGAGTTGTTTTAACAGAACATGCTAACTCCTAATTGTGTGCGTCTCTTTAAGTATTGAATATCAAGGTCGTCGTGTGGTGTGGTTGGAAGTGAAAGTGCGAGGAGTGCGAGGCTGTGACCGCACCGCAGTTGGATCTAAATGGCGACTGCTGATGATCGCTCAGCAACTTTTCTTATACATTCATGCGTTATTGTTGCGGCTACACTATTTCATTAAAACCGAGTAGTTAGTGTTTTTTTAATAGGTAAGTTCTCAATCCATGCTATTCCAATTATTATAGAAACAAAATAAGTTTTCTTCCTTGTTTGTGAAATACCCGGAAACGCCCTGAAGTATAACAAAAACCCTTCTGTATCTGGTACACAAAAAATTTCATAGCGTCTTTGCTGCAGTTGGTAGAATATTATGGTGCGGTCATATAATACTAGTTCTAGTATACTTAATACTTTATATAAATAGATACATACCTGGTCCATCACTATTCATTATGAAAATATCGCGCTTCACTTCCAAGATCACTTTAAAAATGTTCATCATCATTTTCATCATTAGCCTATTGCAGTCCACTGCTGGACATAGGCCTCTCCCAATGTGCGCCACAACATCCGATTCTCTGCCTTCCGCATCCAGTCTTTTCCAGCAGCCTTTCTGAGGTCGTCTGACCATCGGGCTGGTGGGCGTCTTACGCTACGTTTACCAAGACGCGGTCTCCACTCAATGACCTTCTTGCTCCATCTACCGTCGGTCCTTCGGCAGATATGACCAGCCCATTGCCACTTCAGCGAGCTTATTCTACGAGCTATGTCGGTTACCCCAGTTCTCTGGCGGATATACTCATTCCTGAGTTTATCCTTCAGAGATACCCCGAGCATAGCCCGCTCCATAGCTCGCTGAGCGACTTTAAATTTGTGGACTAGCCCCACCGTGAGTGTCCACGTTTCGGCACCGTAGGTCATTACCGGTAGGACGCACTGGTCAAAGACTTTGGTCTTCAGACATTGCGGTATAGGCGAGCTGAAGACCCGGCGCAGTTTGCCAAATGCAGCCCAACCCAGCTGAATCCTCCTTTCGGCCTCCTTCTCGAAGTTTCGTCTACCTACCTGGATAGTTTGGCCTAGGTAGACGTATTTGTTTACGACTTCGAGAACTGACCCTTCGACGCTTATCGGTCCGGGCACGACATGTTCATTGAACATGACTTTGGTCTTGTCCAAGTTCATGCCCAAACCGACACGCCGGGAGGACTCGTCCAGGCTGCGCAGCATTCCGCTTAACTGTTCCAGCGACTCTGCCATTACAACGATATCGTCGGCAAACCGTCGATGTGAGATGTACTCACCATTCACGTTGATACCCTGTCCAGTCCAATCCAGGGTCTTGAAGACGTCCTCTAGAGCGTTGGTGAAGAGTTTGGGAGATATGACATCTCCCTGTCTTACACCTCGATTCAGCTCGATAGAGTTCGTCACCTGGTCCTGTATCTGGACAGCCATCGTGGCGGTGTCATACAAGCATCTCAACACCTCGATATAACGCCAGTCAATCCGACATCGCTGCAATGCATCCAGAACTGCCCAAGTTTCGATGGAGTCGAAGGCTTTTTCATAATCCACGAATGCCATACACAGCGGCTGATTGTACTCTTCGGTCTTCTGTACAATCTGCCGAACAGTATGGATGTGGTCCACCGTACTAAAGCCTTTTCGAAACCCGGCCTGCTCCGGAGGCTGGAATTCGTCGAGTTTTACAGCGAGACGATTCGTGACGACCCTCGAGAACAACTTGTAGATATGGCTCAGGAGTGAGATGGGTCTGTAATTCTTCAGTAAGGTTTTATCACCTTTTTTGAAGAACAGCACCACCGCACTCCTGCCCCAAGCCTGTGGTGTTATGCCCTGGTGTATGACGGAATTAAAAAGGCTTGCTAATTCCTTTAGGATAGGAGTCCCGCCGGCTTTTAGAAGCTCTGTAGTAATTCCGTCATCACCGGGTGCCTTGTTGTTCTGGAGTTGCCCGAGAGCCGCACTAATCTCGCTTTCAGTGACATCGGGAATGTCCTCACTATAGTGACGCGTTAACGGGGCTCTGTGGTCATCATCGCTGTGTCTCGTCGGCTTGGTCATCCGTGTGGAATAAAGGAGCCCATAAAAAGATTCTATCTCTGCGAGAATCTCAGGCTTAGAGGTGACGACACGTCCATCCGCAGTTTTCAGCTTCGTCAGATGGGGCCTTCCAAGCTGCTGAGCGAACACTTTCGACCCTTTGTTGCGGTCGATCGCGTCCTCGATTGCTCGAGTATTCGATCGACGAAGGTCGCGCCGCATCAGCTTTCTAATACGCTGGTTTAGGCTTTTCCATTCTGACGAAGACAGCTGATCGGATGGAGTTTCTCGCCTTTGCCTCATCAGCTCGAGTGTCTCAGCAGAGAGTTTGGACTCCTTTTTCTGCGATCTCGGGAACAGCCTTTGAGACACTTTCCTCAGCGTGTTGACCACAGTGTCGACTTTTTCGTCCACATTGCCTGTGGTTTCCAGCAGATCGAATCGATTTTTAAGTTCCGTTTGGAACTTTTCGGTTTCGGCTATTTGGAGTGGCGTAGGTCGGAGAATAGACCTTATCTTCCGGGTCCTTTCAGCTTTGAAGTTAATGTTTAGAGAGCCTCGAAGAAGTCGGTGATCACTTCCAGTATTGAACCTGTTGATCACAGAGACATCTCTAAATATATGCTTACTATCCGTAATGATAAAATCTATCTCGTTCCTTGTCACAGAATCGGGGCTTCGCCAAGTCCACCTCCTGTGGAGACTCTTCTTGAAGAAAGAATTCATCAAGAAAAGCCCTTCAGACTCCAGGAAGTTGACCAGCATCTGCCCCCTGTGATTCCGGCACCCCAAGCCATATGGACCGATTTTCGTTTCGCCGCGTTCTTGTACTCCCACTTTGGCATTGAAGTCCCCCATAACAACGGTGTAGTGAGCCTTGGCGGTACCATGTATTGCTTTTGCAATATCTTCGTACATCGCCTCGGCTATCTCGTCAGAGTATGTCGAGGTCGGCGCATACACCTGTATTACCTTCAGGGTGTACCTGTTGGTAAGTTTCAGTACAAGGTACGCTACCCTGGTCGACACACTACTGATCTCCACAACGCTGCTAACGAGGTCCTTGTGAACGAGGAAACCGACACCCCCCTGGGAGAGCTGGTCACCTTCCCGAAAGTAAAGTAAGTTGCCTGACTGTAGGGTTATCGTGTCCTCCCCCTCTCGCCGGACTTCAGATAGCCCTAGAATATGCCAGTTCAAGCAACCCAGCTCTACCTCGAGTTCGGTGAGGTGTTGGTCCAGCCGAAGACTGCGTCCATTATAAGTGGCCACAAGTAGTTGTTTTTGGCAGCCTGCCGTAACCCGGAGATTCTTAGCACCCCCTGTCCCACCGTTACCACGACCGCTGCCTTGGCCGGGAATAGTGGGACCACCGGGAACTGGGGGCCGTTGCATTGGTGCTATTTTCATTTGGGAGGTTTATGCCCATAGTCCCCACGCTGGGCAAACGGGTTGGAGACCCACAGAACATTTAAAAATGTTAGAAGCACAGAAATAGATCAAGATAGAACGGCGAATAGGCGTGGTAAGCGTGCCAAAACCATGCACTATATTGCATGCTTTTCGAAACTCGCTCTCATTACGCAACGAGCGTTCCTGCCCTGCGTTCAGGACGTAAAAAAATAGATAAAACGTCACATATATGCCTTATTGTGCTGTGGCAAATTGTAAAAACAAAAGTAGTGAAGCAAATATGAAAAAAGCAAATATTTCGTATGATCAGTAAGAATAGAAAATCAGTAGAAAGTATTTTTTTGAGATTATAAATTATTGTTTTACTTTTACTATGTTCAATAATTACGATCACAAGTTGTATATTTTTTCGTTATGATAAATATCCATTGCTGTCCGCATTCAACGCTCGTATACAAAAACATGGCACGCATAAATTATACGCGTAATGTACGTCGAATCGAACGAAATACAGAATACACCTGCCAGTTGATCGCTGTGTCTGTTAATCGCTGTGATTGGTCTTCGAATGTTAGAGATGGGCACTCCATGTATCGTTGAGTCTTAGGACTTATTGATAAATTGATTCAATAATAACTCGAGTATCAGCTCATGTCTTGCTTTGTCCCTACTTTATTCTAACACCACAAATTTCAACCAAAGTGCTTCGTAATTACATTGGCAGCAGTTTATTTGACAGTATAAATTTTCACCAATTTGACCAATCGCCGATGGAAAATCATCTCGTTCTTCTCAAACGGGCAGTAACCGAGGTATATGTCGACGTTCGGCTTCGTTATTTAACCAGGACTGTGAGGCCAACCCTTACAAAACGGCAAATATTTAATAAATATGTATAGTTTTAAGGACAGTAAAATATTTATAATTAAATTGTATATGGTGTTGGAAAAATATGTTTTAGGTATTGATATGTCGGATTAAAGTGTTTAACATGTTTTACTTTCTATGATTATCGTTACACAAAATCAATAAAGTTGGTACAATATCATCATCATTAGCCTGTTGCAGTCCACTGCTGGACATAGGCCTCTCCCAATGTGCGCCACAACATCCGATTCTCTGCCTTCCGCATCCAGTCTTTTCCAGCAGCCCTTCTGAGGTCGTCTGACCATCGGGCTGGTGGGCGTCCAACACTACGCTTACCAAGTCGCGGTCTCCACTCAATGACCTTCTTGCTCCATCTACCATCGGTCCTTCGACAAATGTGACCAGCCCATTGCCACTTCAGCGAGCTTATTCTACGAGCTATGTCGGTTACTCCGGTTCTCTGTCGGATATACTCATTCCTGAGTCTATCTTTCAGAGATACTCCGAGCATAGCTCGCTCCATAGCTCGCTGAGCGACTTTAAATTTGTGGACTAGCCCCACCGTGAGTGTCCACGTTTCGGCACCGTAGGTCATTACTGGTAGGACGCACTGGTCAAAGACTTTGGTCTTCAGGCATTGCGGTATAGGCGAGCCGAAAACTCGACGCAGTTTGCCGAATGCGGCCCAACCCAGCTGAATCCTCCTGTCGGCTTCCTTCTCGAAGTTTCGTCTACCTAACTGGATAGTTTGGCCTAGGTAGACGTATTTGCTTACGACTTCGAGAATTGACCCATCGACATTTATCGAGACCTTGGTCTTGTCCAAGTTCATGCCCAGACCGACACGTCGAGAGGATTCGTCTAGGCTGCGCAGCATTCTGCGTAACTGTTCCAGCGATTCTGCCATTACAACGATGTCGTCGGCGAACCGAAGATGCGAGATGTACTTGTGGAGAACTTCCACCAAAACAATATTTCCATAATTTATATAATTATATTTAAGATCAATAATTCTCATTTACCTCATGATGCAGTAACTACCACGAAATAATACAATTATACAAAACAATGAACTCATTCATCCGATCAAGTCACAAACAGTCGCACACCTACTAGAAGACCGTTCATACGTATTTATAATAAATTTCTCGCCACTCTCAATGTAAACAAAACCATAATACAAAGACTCATTGTAATCGTAGTTCAGTGCAGTGTAAATAATACTCAATATCGTTCAGAACATTAGACTGTTAATACATTATAAACTTAATTTGTGAAATAAGAAATTATGTGTCATTTAATTCTCAACTGATTAACTAAATTATAGGTGATAACCATCCCCTACAAACTGGTGACCCCGTGATAAATACAGTGAAAATAAATTTAATAATGGCACAACATACTCCGGTCCCGTCGCTAAATGTAGCAATGGAAGCCATGGCGAAGCAGATTACAGCGCTAACCAAGCAAGTTGCAGTTCTTAGAGCACACCAATCAGGTCCACAGTGGCGTTACAGAGAACCTTACTGGCAACGATCAAGATCACGATCTCAATCACATAGGAGGAATAACGGTCAGTGCTATTACCACAACAAATTCGGTAGTAAAGCCGTAAAGTGCACGCGACCCTGCAGTTATCAGGGAAATGCCAGCGGCAGTCAGTAGCGGCGGCTAATGACTGCCACGAATGTAACGGCCGCCTCTTTGTCACCGATAAGAAGACTAAGTTAGAGTTCCTCATCGACACAGGCTCTGACTTATGTGTATTCCCTAAAACAGTGACCCGAGGTCACCGTAATAAAACGGAATTTGAACTGTATGCTGCGAACAACACTAAAATTTCAACTTATGGATACATACAACTACACTTAGACTTCGGTTTACGTCGTGATTTCATATGGCGATTTGTTGTAGCTGACGTGAAGAAACCGATAATAGGCGTCGATTTTTTAAGCCATTACAACTTACTAGTCGACTGCCGTCGTCATCGTCTCGTTGATAATTTAACTAGCCTGTCTATAACCGTGCCACATTCTAATACAAAAGCAGATACAATTACCATCAAAGCTGTCACGGGTGACTCAGTATATCACCAACTTCTCAAGAAGTATCCAAGCATCACGAGACCCGCCGGTACACCAGGGGAACCTAAACACAGCACGAAACACCACATAAGGACGACACCTGGACCACCTGTAAACGCACGTCCACGTCGTTTAGCCCCAGACCGCCTGATAATCGCGAAGAAAGAGTTTGAAGAGATGTTACACAACGGAACGGCACGAAGATCCGAAAGCTCATGGTCGTCACCACTACATCTAGCGAAGAAGAAAGACGATGGGTGGAGACCGTGTGGTGATTACCGCGCCTTAAACGCGAGAACCATACCAGATTGTTACCCAATGCGTCACATCAACGATTTTTCTTATGACCTCGCAGGAGCTACCATATTCTCGAAGGTAGATTTAATAAAAGCTTATAACCAGATTCCTGTTTTTGAAGAAGATATACCCAAAACCGCCATAACAACTCCGTTTGGCCTTTACGAATTCACATTCATGACCTTTGGCCTAAGGAACGCAGCGCAAACTTTTCAGCGTTTTATGGATGAAGTGTTGCAAGGAATGAGCAATGTACACAATTATTCTGACGATATTTTAGTCTATTCAAAAACAGAAGCCGAACACCTGGAAAACCTGGAACAACTTTTTCAAAGACTATCAAAATACGGAATATTAATAAATTCTTCCAAATCTATTTTCGGCGTCCCCGAAGTTAGTTTCCTAGGCTACCATATAACAGCAGAAGGCACCAGACCACTGGAAGACAAAATAGAAGTCATACGAAACCTGAAACCGCCAGCAACAGCCAAACAATTAAGAAGATTTTTAGGAATGATAAATTACTATCGAAGATTCATTCCACACGCCGCCAAACTGCAAGCTCCACTGAATGAAGCCCTCACGAACAGCAACAAAGGAGCAGCCCCTGTAAAAATGACAGAAGAAATGCTGAAGGCCTTTGAACTGTGCAAGCAGAGCCTTGCAGAAGCCACGTTACTTGTACATCCAGACATTCAAGCAGAACTAGCCCTTTTTACAGACGCTTCTGACCAATCTATCGGTGCTGTTTTACAACAAAAAGTTTCAGACGTATGGAAGCCCCTAGCATTCTTCTCACGCTAACTCTCACCAAGTCAAATCAAATATAGCCCGTACGACAGAGAGTTACTAGCAATATATGAAGCAATAAAACATTTTAAACACATGTTAGAAGCAAGAAATTTCACAATTTACACCGATCATAAGCCACTTACTTTCGCATTCTCCACGAAACGAGACAAATGCTCACCACGACAATTCCGATATCTCGATCTAATAGCCCAATATACTACAGACGTCAGATACATACAGGGAAGTGACAACGTGGTAGCGGATACACTGTCGAGAATTGACGAAGTCACAGCCATTAACTACGCAGATCTTGCAACAGATCAGGAACAAGATCCTGAATTGCAAGAATTGTTAAAAAAAGAAACAGCACTCACCTTAAGAAAGCATGGCAGAGTCTACTGTGACGTATCGACAAATAGAATTCGTCCATATATTACACCGAAATTCCGTAAACAAATCTTCTCCAAGATGCATGAGTTAAGCCACCCAGGATCGGCAGCAACCGCTAAACTAGTGGCCGAAAGATTTGTTTGGCCCGGAGTTCAAAAAGACTGTAAGAGATGGACAAAAGAATGCACAGATTGCCAAATATCGAAAGTTACCCGCCATATTTATTCTCCTTTATCCACATTCCCTATTCCTTCCCAACGTTTTTCACAAGTCCACATTGACATAATAGGCCCCTTGCCATACTCTAATGGTTACAGATACTGTCTGACTGCAATCGATCGCTTCACACGCTGGCCGGAAGTCTTTCCTATAGCAGACATCACAGCCGAAACCTGCGCACGAGCCTTCGTATCTGGTTGGATATCACGATTTGGATGTCCCGCAACAATCACTACAGGTAGAGGACAACAGTTCCAGTCACAACTATTTAATAGCCTGACATCACTCATCGGTGCTGAACATCGCAAGACCACATCATACCATCCACAATGTAATGGAATGGTGGAGCGACTACATCGGCAACTAAAGGCAGCCATAGTCTGCCACAACTCAAATGAATGGACAGAGACGTTACCCATAGTTTTACTCGGCATACGAGCAGCCTGGAAAGAAGACCTCAAATCATCAGCAGCAGAACTGGTCTACGGTGAACCACTGAGGTTGCCTGGAAAGTTCTTCGCGCCAATATCCACACATACACTCGATCCAGCTAACTTTGTAGAACGTCTTCGAAAACAATTCGCACATTTAACACCAACACCTACAACAAACCACCAGAGCAACAGATATTTCTACATACCTAAAGACTTATGGCAAACCGAATATGTATACCTTCGTCGAGGTCCCGAAAAACGCTCACTTCAATCACCATATACAGGCCCATACAAAGTGTTAGAAAGAAACTCTAAAGTTTTTAAAATAAAAGTGCAAGATAAAGAGGAAACGGTGACCATTGACCGCTTAAAACCAGCCTACAGCGCCTTCGAAGAGAGCACAAATCAGACACCAACCGCTAAACCAACAGAAATACTACCAGAACCACCACCTTCCACAGAAATTGAAAAAAAGACACGAAGTGGTAGAAGAGTAAGATTTCCAGATTACTATCGACCGTGAACCGGTCTCGGCAGGGGAGTGATGTGGAGAACTTCCACCAAAACAATATTTCCATAATTTATATAATTATATTTAAGATCAATAATTCTCATTTACCTCATGATGCAGTAACTACCACGAAATAATACAATTATACAAAACAATGAACTCATTCATCCGATCAAGTCACAAACAGTCGCACACCTACTAGAAGACTGTTCATACGTATTTATAATAAATTTCTCGCCACTCTCAATGTAAACAAAACCATAATACAAAGACTCATTGTAATCGTAGTTCAGTGCAGTGTAAATAATACTCAATATCGTTCAGAACATTAGACTGTTAATACATTATAAACTTAATTTGTGAAATAAGAAATTATGTGTCATTTAATTCTCAACTGATTAACTAAATTATAGGTGATAACCATCCCCTACATACTCACCATTCACGTTGATACCCTGTCCAGTCCAATCCAGTGTCTTGAAGACGTCCTCCAGAGCGTTAGTGAAGAGTTTGGGAGATATGACATCTCCCTGTCTTACACCTCGATTTAGCTCAATGGAGTTCGTCACCTGGTCCTGTATCTGGACAGTCATCGTGGCGGTGTCATACAAGCATCTCAACACCTCGATATAACGCCAGTCAATCCGACATCGCTGCAATGCATCCAGAACTGCCCAAGTTTCGATGGAGTCGAAGGCTTTTTCGTAATCCACGAATGCCATACACAGCGGCTGATTGTACTCTTCGGTCTTCTGTACAATCTGCCGAACAGTATGGATGTGGTCCACGGTACTAAAGCCTTTTCGAAACGCGGCCTGCTCCGGAGGCTGGAATTCGTCGAGTCTTGCAGCGAGACGATTCGTGACGACCCTCGAGAACAATACAATATAAAAATAATAAATTTAACACACGTTGCAGATATTAACATCGATAATCTAATGAGTGTGTCTCTTAACTAGTCACTACTAGCTCACAATGAAAATGACGTCACCCTGTGGGCGTGATTTTTCAAAAAAGTGACACGCTCGAAATGTATGGAAATATGACATCGCAGCCGTTCTATCTTGATCTATTTCTGTGGTTAGAAGTAATTCCAGTATGAATCGCTTGTCGCGTGTTTTGAACGGGTGTCTAGCAAGACGCTTGATGACTAGCTACGACTAACAATGAACGATGAAAAAATAATTGCCGATGCGTCCTCACTCCTTGTATCTTTAGCTATGCTTATGTAGCGACCCTTTCTGGATTAACCTTTTTTGGAGTTATTGACTTTTGACCAGGTTTTTATATTAAATACCCGTATGTGCGACAGGCGAATGATGATTCAATGAGAAAAATATGAAGTACCTATAGTGATCATCAGACCACTGTTGAATTTTATTAGTTAATATCTACTCATATTAATCCTAATATATATTATATACCTAATACCTAATATATATCTCGTATGAGCCCGATTGAAGTTAGAATACCAAATAATACTCAACTTAAATATAGATAGGCCTATCTATGAATATTCCGTAACTCACTATACCTAGCCTTCTTTCTACCATAGAGTTAACACAAAAATTCCACTCCTTTGCTCTTAGTTACCAGGTCATTAAAACCCTTAAAAAAAAAAACCACTCCCCTTTGCCTTATCTGACATACGTCAATTCTTACACGTCAATTCTTACACGTCATAGAAGGAGTAGATATTTGCCTTTTCTCTTTTTTTAGTGGAAGTAGTGGTGTCCATTTTGAAAAAACATCGATGTTTTTATCGAATCGATACATCGTAACTGTACATCGATGTCATTCGATGTATCGGTTAAAAACATCGATGTTTTGTAAACATCGAGTACTTTTTCTAAAAAATATATTATATTGATTAGCCCGCCATCGTATATATGACTTTCCACAGGACACAGATCAGTTAAACTAATTCTACACAATTTCCGTTATTAATTCAAAACAAGATTTTTCTCATACATGGCTTTTATTTTTTTAATAAACATAATAAAATAATAAAAGCCATATATGAGAAAAATCTTTATTATAACTTGTCGATAGTGGCAGATAGTCCAGTCGATTGTAGCAACAAAAATAATTAGGTATAGTCAAACTCAAAATAACTTTATTTTTATAGGTCTTCACAGACACTTAAAAATAGTCAACAAGTACCGTATCATGTTATTTAAAATTAAATACAAACACGAGCGCTTGTGGAAAGTGCCTACGTGGAACAAAAAAGAACACGGACGCAATCGCCACGAGCGGCCCGATTCCGAGTGTGGGGGCTATCATGAGAGTATATTATTATACAATAAATAATATACTCAAGATTCAGCTTCCTCCTCAAGCAAAATCATCAATTATTACGACTACATAATATACATGTATATTATTTTAAAATTTAATTATTGTAAAATAATACACAGGTATATTACGTAGTCGTACTAATTGATGATTTTGATTTTGCTGTTTCATTTGATACTTCAAGAAGTTTCTAGAAGAAGTGATTGATTCGATGTTTTATAAAAAAATATCGATGCATCGAGTATATGACGGCTTTTCAAAACATCGGATGGATTCGATGTATTGCATTGTAAACATCGATGTTTTCGATGCATCGATGTATATCGAATATCCCTAAGTGGAACCAAATAGAAAAACTATTTAATCGTTTCAAATTATATATGAAGTTTATTTGTTCCTTGTACAAGTGTTATTTACTTAATAATTAAACCATAGCAGTACAATATAAACATGGAAATGACTCCAGTGCCAATTGTGATTTGGCAGTGCAATGAACTCATAAATTACTACAACAATTTGTTTACCTACTTCCGATCTACAAATCATAAACTACATAATATGGCGCGTATTTTGTACTGAATATACCTGACCCAAAAGCGTGTTACTAAAATTAAGTTAACAACGTTATCAATTAGATATTCCTCATTTACTGTTAAAACTCCAGGAATACCGAAAAAGATATCCGTAAGTGGATTTACTCTTTGCTCGTAATTAATAAACTGCATTTATGATAATAAATATATAAACTCTTAATCAATCATTTTTTTACAAATAGTACTCAAACTCATCATCATTTAAAAAAAAATATTATTCATAATAAACTTCGGAAATGGAGAAGGTACAAGCAAATGATCCATGTAATTTAATAGAAGCATAATATATTAATGATTTGGTTGTGATCACACAGCCCCATTGAGTTGATAGATAAGCAACTAAATCTTGGTACTTATGAATAAAAGAATCTTTTTCAGTGTATCAAGATGATGTCTGAGGACTTTAAAACCCTTAGTCATGTGTCACCTCTTATGACAAATGAGCATATTAATAAGGCACTAAGCCACTGGTTTACTGAAGAAATCGCCTTCACACATTGGGAGGTAAGGTATCTAATCATATGTATCTCATATCTATATTCTATTCATCTACAATAAAAAGCTTTGTAGTGTTTAATCTGCATGTATTACTAATATAATCATAAATCTTATGGATTCTCAAAGTTAAATGAACAAATTACAGCCATTTAATCCATATTATCTTATTAAAATGTTTGTAATCTTTTAGGATTTATTTATTTTATTTAAACTTAATGCACAATAATTTAGTACTTAGGACTTAATGCCTTGAGGCATTCTCTTACAGTCAACCACGGGAAGTGCAGAAAAATGTGTTGAGTAGGTGCATTAGTTAATTTATATATATATATATATATCTCCTATTAGGGGGTCATGTCAAGAGCGTGCACGTCGCGATCCCTGCCGTCCCAGTGGGACGCAATCTTGACCAAAGCAAACTCAGCCGGACGGGCTGCTAGGGCGTGCCCCGGAAACCGATTAGCCCCCGTTGGTGCGGCTGCATGCGCATGCGGCGAAGGGGTCGCCACCCTTCACGCAGCGCCAAGCCTGGCGGGACGAGGAGAGGGGAGTGCCGTATAGGCACGTGGAATGTTAGAGGTAGCATGACAAGAAAGATGAATGAGATGATGGATGTATTAAATGAGAGATGCCTGGATGCCTTATGTTTGACGGAGACAAAGCGGAGGGGGAGGGAGGCCGAGGACCTCCCCGGTGGCATGGTAGCCCTATGGTCCGGAGTGGACCCGGACGTCCGTGCCAGTGGGGGTGTTGGAGTCGTTCTCTCCTCCCGCTTTGCTTCCGGAGTGAAAGATTATGAGTTGGTAGGGCCAAGACATCTTTGGGTTCGAATAAAACTGGGGATCACGCGAGTTTTCCTGGTCGCCGCTTATGCTCCCGTTAGCTCCGCGGATACCCGCGAACTCGAGGAGTTTTGGGAAACTGTTAGGGATATTCTGGATCTAGTTGAGGGAAATGAAAGGATAATTCTGTGTGGTGATCTTAATGGGTGGGTCGGAACCAAGCGAGACGGCCTGGAGGCTGTCCTTGGTCCGAATGGTGACAAGAGAGTGAATGATGCTGGTAAGCCGATATTGGACGTATGCCTGGAACCTCCTTGTGTCTAACACATTATTCCGTCATAAAGATATTCACACGTATACGTGGAGACGGAATGAGCAAAAGAGTATGATAGATTTGATTTTGATAGATAGTCGTCTCCGAAATACTCTAAGGGATACAAGAGCCTACAGAGGCCCCGCTCTTGATACGGACCACTACCTGGTGGTAAGCCGATTCGTGGGCCTTTTCAAGAAGTGGAGACACTGGCGAGTGCGTACCCATTTCGGAGAGCTTGAAAGGATAAAATGTGAGAAATTAGAAGATGAAAGTGTACGGAGTATGTATGTAGGCCTAGTCAGTAAAAGACTCAATGAGAGGAGCCTTTCTGACCTAGGTGTTGAAGAATGCTGGGAAAGAATGAAAGAAAGTATAGTGAATAGTGCAAAAGAAGTATGTGGTAGTGCAAAGAGGCATAAGATTCTGAGAGGTGACGCCTGGTGGGACGCGGATGTGAAATCCAGCGTCGAAAGAAAGAAAAAAGCATGGTTGGATTATGTCTCAAGTTTGAACAAGAATGATAGTATGACAGAGAAAAATTATGAGAGCTACCGCCGCTGCAGGAATGTTACCAAAGCCTTAGTGAAAGAGAAGCGTGAAAGACTTGTTGCGAATGAGGAAGTGAGGTTGACGGAGAACTTCGAGGCGAATAACAAACTCTTCTGGAGGGAAGTTAGAAAGTCTCGGGGTTCTTCGTCAACATCCAGAATGGACAAAATTATGTCTAAGTTTGGTGACATTCTTGCAAACCCAAGCGATGTATTGGGCAGGTGGAGTGAGTATTTTGGGGAAATGTACGAATATGTTCCGGATGTGGGCGCCGCGAGTGAGCCTACGGCTGACACCGCTGGGCCAACATCTGATGAGGACATTACTATGGAAGAGATTGAATGGTCGATACGAAGTATGAAAAATGGTAGGGCAGCTGGAATTGATATGATGTCTGCTGAAATGATCAAACACGGTGGAACCTGTGTCCGGGACGCTTTCCTGACCTTGAGCAATCTGTGCTGGAGGTCGGGTAAGGTTCCCATGGACTGGAGGCGCGCTGTCATCGTGCCCTTGTATAAAGGTAAGGGATCACGTATGCAGTGCGCTAGTTACAGGGCCATCAGTTTGATCAGTTTAGCAGCAAAAGTGTATGGGAAAATTATTGAAAGGAGAATGAGGGTGATATCTGATGGAGTGTTGTGGGAGGCTCAGGGTGGTTTCAGAAGCGGACGAGGGTGCATGGATCAGATTTTTTCTCTCCGCAACATCGTGGAGAAACAACTGGCTGTTAACCGGAAGGTTTTCTGCGGTTTTGTGGATCTGGAAAAAGCGTTTGACAGAGTGTTACGAAAGGATCTGTGGGATATACTCCCGGGCTACGCGTGAGCGGAGCACTGCTGCGCGCTGTGCAGTCCACTTATGAGGGCTGCACAGCGTGTGTGCGTGTTGACGGCGGCTTGTCCCCCTGGTTTGACGTCAACATCGGCGTCAGACAGGGTTGCGTGCTGTCCGCTCGACTGTTCATCCTGTACCTGGACAGTTGTCTCCAGAGAATGAGATCGATGGATGTAGGGATGCGAATGGGTGACCTAGTTGTGAGCTGCCTGCTTTACGCAGATGACGCCGTGATTCTAGCCGAATCGCCGTCGGACCTGCAAACACTAGTCACTACTATGAAAGATGATTGCATGATTAAAGGCTTGCAGTTGAATGCGACGAAAACGAAAGTCATGGTGTTTGAAAGGGAGGAATCCAGAACAGATGCAAGGATAATGGTTGATGATGTAGTGCTGGAACAGGTGAATGAAATTGTATATCTTGGATGCGCTTTTAGCAGAGATGGAAGGTACACCGCGGATCTAGAAAGACGAGTGGCGATAGGAAATAGCGTAAACGGAGTGTTGGGCAGATTCCTGGGCGCAAAAAATATTAGCAGAAAGGCCCAGTTAGCAATCCACAATGCAGTCCTGATCCCAACACTAACTTATGGAAGCGAGAGCTGGGTATGGCAGAGTGTGCATGAAAGTAGAATAAACGCGGTAGAAATGAGGGCTCTACGCAAAATCTGCGGAGTGACTCTCGCTGACCGCGTAGAAAACAAGGTTGTAAGGAAGGAAGTTGGTTTGAAAGAGTGTCGGTGTAAAAGTAAGAAAGGGCATGCTCCGATGGTTCGGACATGTAGAAAGAATGGTTGACGCAAGACTGACTAAGCAGATATACAATGCAAAAGCGGACGGATGTAGGAGTCGAGGACGGCCAAGACACACATTCCAAGACCAAATAGAACGTGTTCTGGAGGAAGGTGATGTTAAAAGCCTCAAAAACCGACGCGCGTGCATGAAAAGAGTTATGAAAGTCAACGAAGCGAGTGAGGTGTGTAAGAATCGTGCCCTATGGCGCTCTGTTCTCTCTGCCTACCCCGCAAGGGATTTGGCGTGAAGTTATGTATGTATGTATATATATCTCCAAATACAAACATACTTAAATATGCATATTCATACATACATACATATACGAACATCCATATATATTTATATATATACATACATACAAAATACATACACATATCTAAGATTATGTTTGTGACAGGGTAGCCAACTGACTTAGTAACAGCTTACGTACCTTAGCCTTGAAGCTAAGACGGTTGGTGGACATCCTAACCTGAGTGCATTCCAGAGGATTACTGATTGAAAGAAGAGTTTACAAAGTTAGTTGTATGAGAGGGACAGCGCAAAAGACCATACGTGGTGGAGCAAGGTTCATACGAAAAGTGAATAAACCTGATGTGAGAAGCTAGATAAGCGGGTGGATTAGAAGAATGAAGGAACGAAAAGAGGGTTGTAAGAGTATGTAACGTAAGATTTAATTTCTTGTATTAGGTTACTTTGTCCTGTTTATTGTCAGTCATGGATCTTGGATGGAAACTTTTCTATGCATGTTTACTGAATGCTAGTACTACATCTGTATATCATCGTACTATGAACAGTCCTTTGTGGTAGTTAGTCATTATCTTGGTATTATTTATGTTCGTTTCCAAGCTAATCTTGGAGAATTCTAGATCCAGTGATCCCTTTGTTAAAGTAATATATATTGAAAATTACACTGTAGTACTGCATTAATAAATAACTTTGAAGATACGGGATCACATTGTTAGACTCTTCCTATTTTTATTACACAGCCTCTGAGAAGACAGTATATTATATAACATACATAATTTCATGCCAAATCCCTTGTGGTGTAGGCAGAGAGAACGGAGCACCATAAGGCACGATTAGTACATAGTTATAAAAAAAAGTATAGTATAAGTTATAGGTACAAGAAAAACAGTTTGTCAACCATTGATAAATGTCATTCTTAAAACATAGACCTAAAAATAATTTTGAAATTTCGAGTTTAATAATTTCAGCTCTCATTTTTCGTCTTTGTGCTTTCCTTCTAGTATGTCGGCGAAACTGGCAAAGGAGACTCATATCTCAGTGAAGTAATCCGTATAAGGATCTATGGTATAAACCAGAATAGTATTAGCAAACATGTCCAAGTTATACTCAAAAATATACCCAGCAGTGTCTCTAGAAAACTCACCTTTAAGAGTCACGAATTTTTTAAAAACGAAATTAACTTCTATAAGATTGTTCTACCAGGTTTATTAGAGTTTCAAGCTACGAAAAAACTGAAAGAACCTTTTAATAGTAATGCAAAATTGGTATTTGCATTTTCTGATGGATGCAATGACGTTATTTGTCTCGAAGATTTGTCTTTACAGAACTTTGAAGGCGCTGTTCGTCAAGAAGGAATTGATTTAGACCATTGTAAAGTGACCCTTAAAGTATTCGCGCAATTCCACGCGCTATCTTTTGCAATGAAAGACCAGGAGCCGGAAAAGTTTGGGAAGTTAAAGAATTCTATCTTCGAGGTGTACTACGATGACCGCCTCTGGGGCTGGTATATTAAATTTTGGAAGAGAATTTCTGGTATTGCTATAGATGCCGTCGAAAAAGAATATCCAAATTCTGTTTATGCCGATAAAATTAAGCAATTTGCTGTCCCGGAAAGGTATCAGAACATGATAGACGCTGCTACGAAAACTGATGCAACTGGAGTGGTATCACATGGTGACTCTTGGACAAATAATTTTTTATACAAATATGTAAACGGACATCCCATTGACGCAAAAATTATTGACTTCCAACTTACAAGATGTGCTTCTCCTGTCCTAGATTTATCGTTCATGGTGTATGCTTGCACCTCTGAAGATTTAAGAGTGAAACATTATGATGAATTGTTGAAGTTCTATTACAATGTGCTATCTGATCAGATCAGGGCTCTGGGCAGTGATCCATGCAAGGTTTATTCTTGGGATAAGTTTACTGCAGAAGTAAAAAAATATTCTTACTTTGGCCTGGCATTCAGTTTTGAATCTACACCCTTTATCGTGTTAGACCCCGAAGATGCGGTTAATATGGAAATGGAGGTGAGCTTTACAAATTTGATTTTATAACGAATATTTCAACACTTATTGCACCTTATGTATTGCATTTATGATTAATTGTATGCTAACTGGATGGAAGTTTAAAATTTTTAAAATATAAGGGATATTTATTATTCTATAACGCGAAGCTGACAGCAATGGTTTATCATTTTCAGGGAGACGAGGCAATGAACATCGATGACGTGTGGCAAATAAGCAACTTCAAGACCAAGGAGGGGAGACTTCGAGAAGCAAATAATGTCAAACACGCCGTAGATCGAGGTTATATATAAATAATTGATAAAATAACTCCTTTGGCAAATGTTCCAAATCAATTTTGGAATATTTTAAACAAGCAGTACATATCTTTGTTTTGATCTGATAATCTTTATTTACATAAAATAAGCACATATTATTGTATACCTCATCATAATGAATATTCGTTTTATGTTATACTAGCTGACCCGGGGAACTCTGTTTCGCATCAAAAGTAATAACTGCTGCCCCGCTATGTTAATACTACAATATCTTCGACAAATTTGAAGTCGATAGCAGCTATAGGTTAAAAATGGGAATTTTCCATTGTTAACACCCCCGCAACCCCCCTTGTGGATGGAATTTCGTAAAATCCGTTCTTAGCTGACCTCTACTCGGCGAAAGGAATAATCCTACCAAATTTCAAGTCGCTACGCCTTATGGTTCCAGAGATATCGTGATCCATTGTTAACACCCCCGCAACCCCCCTTGTGGGTAGAATTTCGCAAAATCCGTTCTTAGCTGACCTCTACTCGGCGAAAGGAATAATCCTACCAAATTTCAAGTCACTATGCCTTATGGTTCCAGAGATATCGTGATGAGTCAATATATAGGTGGAAATCTCTTATATATATATATATATATAGATGAATAAAGCAGGACTGTAAAGTTTTGAATACAATATGTATATGTAAAATATATTGAGGTTGATTTGTTGAGAAGTATAATTTCAAACAGTATTTTATATTAGGTTTAAGTCAATATATATAGCTTTTAAACGATTAGTGGTATCAGCCAATCATTTATATGATATTTGATCATGACAATTTATATTAAATAAATTTAGGTTGTGTTAAAGTTAAAACTGTGACACCACAGTTACCTACCAAATACGAATTACTGATCCAGTAAATGCATTCGTACAAAAATCCAACATGGCGGTTTCAGATCCTATTATCGCCAAACACGCTGTTAATAGTCTGCGCTTTATTACTATAATAATAAATCTTTATAAAAAGTTTATTTTCATTTAACAAATTTATTCAACCTAGCCAAGCGTTGATTTTTTGGAATGAAATGTGTTATTTGATTTATATATTGTTACCCGTTTATAGGTTTTTGTTAGAATAATTATTAAAAGCAGCCATGCAAGCGATAGTTTTAAGTCAAAATTAAATATAATTTATTTCTAAGACTTTCCCGAATCTCACTCATTGATTAAAACAACTTTTAGGATTATATCGCGTTTATTTACTACTTATTTTATATTTATTTCCCGACGTTTCGAACTCTTTACAGAGATCATTTTCACGAGTGATGAACAAAAAGTTTTGTAAACGCGATATAATCCTAAAAGTTGTTTTAATCAATAAATATAATTTACGAGAGTAGTTTGTTTATACATGCAGTGCAATATGAAAATATACAAGTATTTATGAAGAAGTTTTATTAAATGCGTTCACCCAGCAACTATACTGTCTTTGGGTGGTCTTAAATACAAAAGGAACTTGTATTATAAATTTAAAAAAATAGTTATATCCAATGGCCCTTACAAAACTAAGCAGTTCTCATTACTGTGTTTTTTCTGTGTACACTAAAATGTTCTAAGTATTGATATATTGTGTCAATGGGGCTATATATGTCGTTCATGCGAGTGAGCAGGTGTGGGGGTGGCTGCACTGTCACCCCCGGTCCCACTAGCCCCTGCAAAAACTCCCTCAGAAGGCCCCACACCGCATTTGCCATTACACACGGACGATACTCGACCTGAAATAAGGATACCACCATAAACAATCTTATTGAAATTATAAACGCGAAAGTTTGAGGGTTTGAATGTATATGTGTTTGTTACTTTTTCACGTAAAATCTACTGAATAGATATTGATGAAACTTTACAATCATGTAGCTTAACAGCAGAATTACACATAGATTACAATTTATAAATATATGGTGTGATTGTTCAAAATATGGCGATAAATAAGTGACAAGAAAGTTTACCGTAAAATATATAGACGATAGAAAAAAAATGTTCTGTCATTAAATCTACAAAAAAGATCGTGCGACGAATGTTTAAATATTGTAGTCACGTAAAAGTGCCAATCACAAACTGTTCCTATGTCAATACCTAATGTAATTTTTTTTACAAAGTGACTATTAGTCCGGATACTGTACGAATCATTTGTTATTATACTACGCACGCCGAATGATGATTCCTTTGACAGTTCGTTAGCGCTTAACATTGTACTGACGTCCTGTCACAACAAATCCTTTTAAGGTCCATTAAAAAATCGAAAAAATCATATTTGTGTACATTTGTAAATTATAAAAATGATTAATAAGAAATTATTACGTAATGTTCGGAAATAATGGAAAAAAACTAATGCAAATGTACATGGTACGTGCTGCAAAAGTTACGTCGTCAAGCTGTTATCGACTAAGAGGGACACATCGATAAACAAAATATCGATAATTTGTTGGAAAATTTAACAAATGCTTTGAGTTTGTATTTTATTTAATATCAATCTGAATCTGATACAGGGCCAAGCGGATCTTCAAAATCTGAGTCTGAACTGCTGCAGCTATTCGTGACGTTTATTATTAACGGTTGGTCAATGATATTGCATATATCTATATACAATGTATATATCTATAGCTTCTTCCAATAAAACCATCATTTTATTTGCCGTGAATGGCGGAGTTGTGTTATGCCATAACCTGAAAATATTTGTACATTTAGTAATTATTTTTATAAATATATGCA
Organism: Euproctis similis; assembly: GCA_905147225.2. Taxonomy (NCBI): domain Eukaryota; kingdom Metazoa; phylum Arthropoda; class Insecta; order Lepidoptera; family Erebidae; genus Euproctis; species Euproctis similis. Next base: position 25,247,576 of record LR990106.1, read on the forward strand.
TATACATAATATTATATAAATAAAAAATAGTTTGATGATTTGATCTGCGCCCATTTCAACTCGATTGCATTATATTGGCAGTGATAGCGTAACCGTAACCGAATTACCGTGTGTCCATTTGATTTGGCCAATTCATCCAAAAAATATGATGGGTGCGTCTGTTGTTTGTGTAAGTTCAACAGTCTAACCAACTCTTTTCAACATCTGACTGTCAGCTTCCACACCATTGCGTTGTAACCACGCTATAATTTCAGCTTTTTTGTTAATGCTGCTGGGGGGTTTGTTGATTTGAACTGAGTGATATGAAGCATTGTCCATTAAAATATAGTGAGGCTCATTCAAATTTTCTAATCGTTTTATAAACCATGTCTTAAAGTTTTCGAAATTCATTTCCTCGTGGTACTCCGTCGTTTTCACTGACTTAAAAGCCCGCAGGCAATTCGGCACAAAACCTGTAGCTGTGCCAGCGTGGCAAATGATTAAACGCTGGCCCTTTCCTTCAGGAGTTTTTGCGCTGGAATTGGCTGTGTCATCCGTCCATGCCTTACCTACAGTATGATTGGCGTTCAGCCATGTCTCATCAAGGTATATTACCTTCCCCAGTTATCAATTTGTTTGATTTCGCGAAGAAAATCGCATCGTAGTAAAGCTATGTCAGTACGCTCCATTAATATATTTCTCTTGTCACATTTTTTATAGCGGAATCCACATTTTTTCAAAACAACTCTAAGGGAAGTAGTGCCGCCTTTGAAGAGTTCTGCAGCTTTTAATGAAGATAATAACTTCTGGTAGGTCGGTAGTTCACCTCGTAGGTAGTAACGATAAATATGGTTTCGTATAGCATCTAAATCAAAATCATCAGGTTCTGTTATATGACATAACCTTTTCTTTTTCTTCTTTGGTGTTAATAGTTTATTGTCCTCCATGGACGACTCACCAAATTTTTCCTTTGTTATTCCAGAAACAGTAGCCTTTCCGATTCCTAGAGCATCGGCTACACTATCGCGAACATTGTCAAGTGGTAACAAGGGTCCGCCATTTTGTTGTTCACGAGCAAAATAGTCTCGCAAACGAACTACAAACTCGCGAACTTCACTGTTGAGAACAGTTTTCCGCTGTCTTTTCGGCATTTTGCAAAACCGAAAATGAACAAACAGGTAACAGAAAATCAACAAATAACACAAAATAACAGCGAAAACAGAAACAAAACTCAGCTAACAAAGAAAGACGTGGCGCATACAAGGCGTTAGAGCACTCGTATGACGATGTGATGCGGTGTGACAAGAAGACAAAACAGACTGACAAGACATGACATGACTGAATTAAAAAAATACGGTAGGTCTGTGGCCTCCTTTTAAATATTTTTCCATGAAGCTGGCAATTATGAATTCTTTAAAATTCAATTCAAAAATAATTCTAAACTCTTTAAATTATGCAATTTGAATAAAAAATAAAGTATAGTAAAATCATCATCATCATTCGGCGTGCGAACTATAGCCATAAAATAAAATTATTCGTACGGTATCCGGATAAATAATAACAAATTATTGGTACAGTAACCGGATGAATAGTCAGCCTAAAATAAATTTATTCGTACGGTATCGGGATAAATAATTACAAATTATTCGTACAGTAACCGGATGAATAGAGTCAGCCTTTTTTGTAGATTATTGAAGTCGGACATTCCATTCCAGAAATATTAAAATTTTAAAGACCAACTATGACACACTTCCCATTGCCAAATTGAACATGTATTTGCTGATTTGATTTGCTGGAAGGTGGTGTGATGACAAGACATAAGAGCAAATGGGGTGTTTAAAAATCGTGTTTTATGGCGCTCTGTCTTCTCTGCCTATACCGCAAGGGACTCAGCCTCCTGCTATATCAGCATTTTCCAGTAAGGACTTGGGGCTCCGGATACTCTGTCACCAAGCAAAACACCGCATGAGCCACTTTACGACGATATTTTAAGAGGTTGTTGTATTGCGCCAGTCGTAAGTCGTCATAAGTCGAGCCAGCCAATTCATGCTGCGAACTACGTGGCTCTACCACTAATTGTAGTAGGACATGGTTTTAGTCTCATTTTTAATATTAGGATTGCAGAATTCATAATCAAGTAGGTTGTTCTCTCAACTTAAGTTTAGAAGGTCCGAATTATATGTACTTAGAATTTGATTGTAACAGGACTTCCAAAGGATTAATATTATATAACACATATATTTAGCTGCTATCAGCTATCCAAACATTTTGATTTATGTTATTCCCATGTAAATTCTACAACAATTTTTAAATAAATTGTTTGCCATTTAGATGGTCAATTGGAAGTGAAGAGAGTGACTAATACCAACTAATTGGTGTCTATCTTGCAAAGACTTGTTAACTTGTATATAGATTGATACAGAACTACTAACTTCAATAAGAATTCCTTTGAAATATTGGTTCATGGTAACTGATCCAATTTTTACACAAAAATCACCAAGTTCAAATCTTGGGCCTTTACTTTCAATCTTGGTCTGCTTTTTCGAAGTGTAATGTCTAGCGAGCTTCAACATGAACAAGTCAAATAAACCATCAGCTATAACATGAATGTTTTTTGAACCACTTTCCAAAATACTGAAAACTGAAGCTGGCTGTTCAGAGTTGTGAAGTATGTGAACTGTTTTTGTTGTACCTGTAAGCAAAAAAAAATTACATTACCTTTATAGTATTTGCTAGTTCTTATGTTGTCACAAATAATTTCACATCAATCGTAAATAAGATCATACCTTCACACAATACTCAAGCTGTGAAGCATCTAAAGCTTTGAGAGAATAAAGTTTAACACAGGAAATTAAATCCAACAATCTGCTTTAGTTATGCTCCTTTATATTTTATAAATCATAATAAGCTTGTAACAGCAGTCTATATATATTTCTAGTCCTTAATCATTGTTCATGTGGGTTTTATTATATATCTTTCTGTTTCACTGGTGTTAAAATATTATAGATTGAATTAAATTCTAAAACTCATAAAAGATTATTAGATTGAATTCTCTGAATACACAAAGGGAAAGCCTAAGCTTTGCAAAATAGTAGGTACTAGAGATTTTACAGTTTAAAGGGCTACTATGACAATTCTATTCCTCCAATAGAAATCTTAAATGCCTATCACAGACTAAGAAGAGTTAAGTATTAACAAGAATTTGGCAGACCTCTCATATTTTAAAAATGCCTCCCGATAAAGCAGTACAATTTCTAGCACAAGTTGTAGATGATGTTTTATTAAAGATGCTATCATTCTCACTTACCCATTTGTGGATGAGATAAATAACTTTCACAATCAACTAAAAACTGTCCTTGTTGAGTGGCTCCTAGCGCTAGTATTCGCTTGGTCAACAACTCAACAACATGAGCCCCTGTCTTATTTTCAGGGACTGGATAAGGTTGTAATCTGGAATTTAATAATATTGTTCAATCCCAGGTTTGTCCGACACTACAGTGATCAATAACAAGAAAATAAACTTACACTGTTACACCCATTTTAACAAAAATAAAGCTAAGTTATTACGAAAACCTCGTTTTCGACTCTCTGACTCGAGAGATACATACATACAATGAATTACAATGATACAATCCAATACAATCAGGTTCAAAATTTCAGACAACAGAAAACTCAAAACAGCCAATCAGTGTTGCCAACTCCAACAAATCAAAAAACAACAGTACTCACATTAAAAAACAGTAGATGGGTTCAAAAAGGTGGTTTTCATACTTTTCTCATATACATATTATAATTTAAACAGTGGTAGACCAAGTAGTTCGCTGCATGAATGGGCTGGCTCGACTGGTGAAATACCACGACCTCTCAGAAGATCGACGTAAAGTGGTTCATGCCGCGTTTCGTTCGGTGAGAGCGGAGGCCCGGGGGACTGGAGGCCCACACCCCCATTCCCAACCTTCCCTATCCCTTCAAGGTCATGAACGCTACTGTAGCACTATATGTGTCCATGGGCGGCGTTGGTTGCTTACCCTCAGGTGACACGTCTGCTCGTTTGCCTTCCTATCCCGTAAATAAAAAGAACAATTACAAACAACGTCACGGATAGCTGCAGTTCAGACTCAGATTTTGAAGATCCGCTTGGCCCTGTACCAGATTCAGATTGATATAAATAAAACACAAAGTCAAAGCATTTGTTAAATTTTCCAACAAATTATCGATATTTTGTTTATCGATGTGTCCCTCTTAGTCGATAACAGCTTGACGACGTAACTTTTGCAGCACGTACCATGTACATTTGCATTAGTTTTTTTCCATTATTTCCGAACATTACGTAATAATTTCTTAATAATCATTTTTATAATTTACAAATGTACACAAATATGATTTTTTCGATTTTATAATGGACCTTTAAAGGATTTGTTGTGACAGGACGTCAGTACAATGTTTAGCGCTAACGAACTGTCATAGGAATCATCATTCGGCGTGCGTAGTATAGCGATGGTCAATTAAACTATCCAGTTACATAACGTTTTATAACATAGAAATAATAAAGTAAAATATTTTCTTGAGGTAACAGGTGTCTCTCTACAATAATTGAAAAAACAGTAAAATTTATGGATAAAACAAAAAACAGGGACAATAATTGAAAAACAGTAAATCTACTGTTAAAACAGTAGGGTGTGCAACAGTGCAGCCAATGCAATTTTTTTTTTCGCCTATTTGGGCAGGCTAAAGCATAAGAGCCATACTGCCTTGTCTGTAGTGCATATGTTACGGTAAATCTGATTAATTGAAAAATTATTAATATTTGTACAAAATTATTAATAATAACCACATGTTTTGGTACATGTGAATAAACGATCGAAATTTATTACTTTTAGTAGTAATTATTAATAATTCACGACACATATTGGTAAAAGTTATAAAATAAATAAAAACCCAATGTTTTTTGACCAGCAGGTATTTATTTATAATATTAAACACAGTCTTACAATTATATTAATTAGAGATCACACAAACAAGGTTAAAACTAACCTAACCTAACCACTTATTTCACTTTCTGTGTTTCACTCACCTCATCGTCACATATCCAAACATAAATGCGCGAGTAAATTACTATACTTATTACTTAAACCGAAAACGAATTATTATCACAAACATAAGATAACAGTAAATCAAACTAAAATTTTGCAATAACGAATTAGTTAGAACTGGGGAGCAATTTTTTAAATCACTCAAATTCAAATAATATCAAAATTAATCCAAAAAGGGCATGGACCTTCAGTCTATGGAGAAAACATAGAGGGCAGGAGACAGGTTTAGCCGGTAAGAGTCCGGCACTACCCAAACTACCTCATACGTGACGTAGTTTGGGTGTCCATGAGGATTCCGACTCCTGACTAGAAAAAAAAAACCCAAAACCTAACCTAAACTAAACAACTAACTAACCCTAGTAAGCAACAACAAATAACGTGCACATGCTTTTAAAACAATAACACCGAGCCAACTAAGCCGAGCCACTTATTACATTTATCACCACTAGGGTTAAACTATTAATAATAACCGACAAATGTGATTAATTTATCACTTTAACCTCGACGTTCGGTAATTATTAATAATCTTCAATTATTCACTCTTACCGTGACACATACATACACAACTTCACGCCAAATCCCTTGCGGGGTAGGCAGAGAGAACGGAGCGCCATAAGGCACGACTCTTACACACCTCACTCGCTTCGTTGACCAACTATGATAATTATCTAATAATTAAAACTAATAACTGTTACCTATTAAATCATACAACAAAGGATCTTTACAAACAATATTTTTTTCTTTATTGAGTACATCTTATAAATAAACATTAATTTTTCTGTTTCATGGTCTGATGTGGGTTACCAATAGTAAAAATCATATTTTTAACATCAACTTTTTAATTTTTATTTCCAAAAAGTGGGTGCTCTCTGTATCAATGAAAATAGCTTTTGAACAACTACCATCTTTTTGTTCATCACTCGTGAAAATGATCTCTGTAAAGTGTTCGAAACTTCGGGAAATAAATAGAAATAAGTAATACATAAACGCGATATAATCCTAAAAGTTGTTTTAGTGTTATGGGTGAGATTCGCGAAAGTCTGAGAAATAAATAATGGCTTATTTAGGAAGCGATTTTAAACATAACAGCATTCATTTTCGTCCAGTTAAGTGTCTTAAATAGATTGTGTATGTAATTTAGATGATCCTGGCCCTTTAGAGCGTGTAATTTAAACGTATATTTACGAAGATATTACAGTAATAACATAGCGGGACTTAGCAGTTGCATTCCGCACCAAAACGCGTGCTAATAAATAGCATTTTGATGTGGAACAAAGTTCGCCGGGTCAGCTAGTAGTAAATATGTATAAACGAATATTTATTTTGGTTGTTTACTAATGATAATCACTTGAACTGCGAAAAGTCATTAGTGTGAGCCAGTGTGAGGATTCGAACCCACGACCTCTAGATTCAGAAGCGGGGAGCTCGACCACTGGACCACCGAGACTACAAAATACTTGTAAGCTTACTTGTAAAACGAATATTATTGGGGAATATCTTTGTTTCAGTAGTCAAATCCACGTACTGCACGTCTGTCCGTCGTATCAATGTTCAAGCTTCACTGGTGTAATTTTGTTACTATTTACAAAATTAATGTTTACTAGTTGAAACCTATATTCCATAATTGACGTACAGGTGAATGAAATTGTATATCTTGGATGCGCTTTTAGCAGAGATGGAAGGTACACCGCGGATGTAGAAAGACGAGTGGCGATAGGAAATAGCGTAAACGGAGTGTTGGGCAGATTCCTGGGCGCAAAAAATATTAGCAGAAAGGCCCAGTTAGCAATCCACAATGCAGTCCTGATCCCAACACTAACTTATGGAAGCGAGAGCTGGGTATGGCAGAGTGTGCATGAAAGTAGAATAAACGCGGTAGAAATGAGGGCTCTACGCAAAATCTGCGGAGTGACTCTCGCTGACCGCGTAGAAAACAAGGTTGTAAGGAAGGAAGTTGGTTTGAAAGAGAGTGTCGGTGTAAAAGTAAGAAAGGGCATGCTCCGATGGTTCGGACATGTAGAAAGAATGGTTGACGCAAGACTGACTAAGCAGATATACAATGCAAAAGCGGACGGATGTAGGAGTCGAGGACGGCCAAGACACACATTCCAAGACCAAATAGAACGTGTTCTGGAGGAAGGTGATGTTAAGAGCCTCAAAAACCAACGCGCGTGCATGAAAAGAGTTATGAAAGTCAACGAAGCGAGTGAGGCGTGTAAGAATCGTGCCCTATGGCGCTCTGTTCTCTCTGCCTACCCCGCAAGGGATTTGGCGTGAAGTTATGTGTGTATGTATGTATGTATATTTATGGGTTGGCGGGACTGTAGAAGAGTCATGTCCGTTTTTGCATTATTTTCTCAGATTTGTGTTTCAATGGATATTATTGGATAAAATTCGTGGCATTTTGTTTAATAAGTGTCCGTATATGAGTGCAAATGTGGGGAATGGTGTAAATATCGTGTTTAGTGTGCTCTCCTACAGTATCGTCAGGACTCCCTCGAAACATCTTGCATAAATTGCCAAGACTTTATGTATGATTAGGTTAGATTTAAGTTTCATCATCATCTTCATAATCACAGAAATAGATCAAGATAGAACGGCTGCGATGTCATATTTTCATACATTTCGAGCGTGTCACTTTTATGAAAAACCACGCCCACAGCGTGACGTCATTTTCATTGTGAGCGGGGCGACTAGTGAGGAGACACACTCATTAGATTACGATAGTTATATCTGAAACGTGTGCTAAATTTACTATTTTTATATGATACCAACTTTATTGATTTTGTGTAACGATAATTATAGCAAATAAAACATGTTAAATACTTTGATCAGACATCTTTAATATCACATAAGTAATTCACAATTCAAAATTCAAGCTGAGTATCCTGTTTTCCCAATATTATATAAACTTTATTAATAAATATTTTATTGTCCTTGAAACAATACATATTTATAAAAAAAATCCCCTTTTGTAAGGGTTGGCCTCACAGTCCTGGTTAAATAACGAAGCCGAACGTCGACATATACTTCGGTTACTGCCCGTATGAAAAGGACCAGATGATTTTCGGTCGGCGATTGGTCAAATTGGTGAAAATTTATACTGTCAAATAAACTGCTGCCAATAAAATTACGAAGAACTTGGTTGAAATTTGTGGTGTTATAATAAAGGAAGGGACAAAGCAAGACATGAGCTGATACTCGAATTAATATTGAATTAATTTATCGATAAGTCCTAAGACTCAACTATACATGGAGTGTCCTTGCTCTAACATTCGAAGGCCAATCACAGCGATTAACAGACACAGCGATCGACTACCAGGTGTATTGTGTATTTCGTTCGCTTCGACGTACATTACGCGTTTAATATAACTTTTTGTATAAGTTGTATACGAGCGTTGAATGTGGACAGCAATGGATATTTATCATAACGAAAAAAATACTTATGATCGTAATTATTGAACATGGTAAAAGTAAAACAATTACTTAGAATCTCAAAAAAATACTTTCTACTGAATTTCTATAGTTACTGATGATACGAAATATTTCCTTTCTTCATATTTGCTCCACTACTTTTGTTTTTACAATTTGCCACAGCACAATAAGGCATATAAGTGAAGTTTTATCCAGTTTTTTACGTCCTGAATGCAGGATCGGGACGCTCGTTGCGTAATGAGAGCGATTTTCGAAAAGCATGCAATATAGTGCATGGTTTCGGCACGCTTGCCACGCCTCTTCGCCCTTCTATCTTGATCTATTTTTGTGATCATAATCATCATTACTTCATTAAAAAATTAACGGCAGACAAGACAGTATGGCTTAAAAACTTTCGCCTGTCGAATAATGGACAAATTAAATAAAAAAAATAACTATGGGTTGGATGGTGGCACTGTTGCCAACCCTACTGTTTTAACAGTAGATTTACTATTTTTCAATTGATGTCCCTGTTTTTTGTTTTATCCATGAATTTTACTGTTTTTTCAATTAGTGTAGAGAGACACCTGTTACCTCAAGAAAATATTTTACTTTATTATTTCTATGTTATAAAACGTTATGTAACTATATAGTTTAATAGACCATAGCCCATATGCTAGTGACAGCTACAGTTGAAACTTTAAATTTCTCAACTAAGTAGTAAAAAACTACATACTCTTTTTTCTCTCATAGTTTATTCTAGTGTAGTTTTTTTTATTAAATATGTTGTGATTTTATAAATATAATATTGTGAATGTGTCCTAGTAACTGAAATAATTGAGTATTTTTATTGACATTGGTTATTGTTTTTTATGGGATAGGAGGGCAAACGAGCAGACGTGTCACCTGAGGGTAAGCAACAAACGCCGCCCATTGACACCAGCAACACATATAGTGTTACTGTTGAGATGCAGACCTTTAAGGAATAGGAGATAGGAAAGGATGGGTAAGGGGGGTGGGCCCTTGGTTACCTCTCTCACCGAACGAAACGCGGCATGCGCCACTTTACGTCGATCTTCTGAGATGTCGTAGTATTTCACCGGTCGAGCCGGCCCATTCAAACAGCGAACTGCTTGGTTACCACTGTTTAAATTATAATATATGAGAAAGGTATGAAACCTGCCTTTTTGAACCCATCTACTGTTTTCTACTGTTTTTTAATAAGACAACTGTTGTTTTTTGATTTGATGAGGTTGGCAAAACTGGATGGTGGACCAATAGAACAACGACAGATAATTTCGTGGGCAAATTGACAACTGCCGAACCCCTTGGAGTTGAGTATTTATTTACATGCGATAAATTTGGTCATAGTTCATTATTAATTCGGACGTAGATGCCTATTATTATCACAGTTTATAGAAATATCTCATTCAAATTACGTCATATCAGTGCAAAATTCAAGTAGTGCTAAAAAGTTGGTTTGTCACAAGTTAATTTTAAAAATTACGAGGTGTTATCTAATAATATTGAAGATATTTTAAATATTTAATGTTTGAAGATGATACCAGATAATGTAACCTTAATTGTAAAGGCGCCAAACCAACAAATCGAAGACCAAAACATTGAGTGTCAAACATCATGGACTGTACGGCAACTTAAGGGGCATCTCGCCGAAGTTTATCCTAATAAACCAGTAAGAAGTTATTTTTGCATCCTATAGAAAGTTTCGCCCGCCACATTTTACCACCTCTGTTTACTTATCCATCTGCAAATTCCACAAGACTTGTTTTAACTAATTTGATTATCTGAATCTAGTTATCAAATAAATAGAGGGTCAAGTTATGATGTTATTATAACATAACTTAACGCCTTTTTCTACCCGAAGGTACAGGCAGCGGCTGATAAGCCTCGTCTCGCCGTTATGTTTACGTCCCAAATGGTGGAGCTATTGCTATACCAGGCACAAAGTTTTCAGACATCAATATTTGTCACACATAACTTCCGAAAATAATTATATGTGTGTTATGTAATTCCTGTGAAACTATTGCTGGAGAATTTCCACTACCTCCATGCTCATGTTCAGAAATTCCTGACAGTAGCAAAAAATACTAATACTTGAAAAAACAAACACAACATTAACATCTAGGAAAATTGTATAAACGATAAGCTATATATGAATTAAATAAAAAGTGATATATTCTTAAATTACTTGTACTTGATTCTTTTCTTCTTTAATAACACTTCATTCAGAGTTCCAATGGAGTACACAGACGTAAAAAAACTAAGCACTGTAATGGAGTGTATGCTTCTTCCACATTACAAGGTTATGTGTTCATCTGATTGATGGATTTAAGTGCTAACAGCCAGTTTATATATTTAGATGTAAAATTAGAGGCTAATTACAATTTATCATCATCATTTTGCTTTTGCTGCACTCTAAGTGGGGTCAGCGCCACATGTCTTACTCTCATTCTTTTCTATCACTTGTTGTGTTGACACTTACTCCTTTCATATTCGTATCAACTTTTATACAGTCCATCCATCTTGTTTATGAGTAAGCTAATTACAATTTATCAGATACTAAGTTTATCAGATAAAGATGTAATCTATTCTCAAACATGCATAGTGGATATTGTTTTAGTAAGAAAAACTGATCTTAATAATAATTGAGTATTCAGTATCTAGTGCCTTTTAAGTTTCAATATGAACTGATGAGATTATTATTATGTATGTGACTGTCAGTACCCCATAATATTATACAGTTATATTATCTGCATCATACCTGATTCCACACCACCAATTCATACAGTCATCCAATTTGTAATCATAAATTGCTTTTCAACTTGATACAATTTAATTGACTCATTTTTACATTTGTCAATTATTAATTACTAGCTGACCCGGCGAACTTTGGTACGCATCAAAAGTAATAAATGAGTAAAATTTGGATTTTCAATCTCGCAACTCAACTGCTATGTCCCATATTAATACTGTGATATCTTTGAAATTATTCTTTTAAATTGCATGCTGTAAAGAGCCAGGATCATCTATATTACATGCACAATATATTTATGGCACTTATTTGGGTGAAAATTAATACTGTAATGTTTAAAATCGCTTTGTAAATAAGGTATTATTTCCCGTAAAATGTAAAAAAATAAAAATGGTCATTGTGGGTTATCCCTAAGAGATAGATGTATGCCCTCGCGGACTTTTTTGTAGACCTGAAGTTGTTTAATAATGTAGAAAGTTGTTTTGATCGATCACTTGGGGTTCAGGCAGCGTTTGCAAAAGTTCTAAATCTTAAAAATTATCTGTCTTTTTACTACACTAAACATTCTTTTATTTTTTTATGGGATAGGAGGGCAAACGAGCAGGCGGGTCACCTGGTGGTAAGTAACCAACGCCGCCCATGGACACCAGCAACACATATAGTGTTACTGTTGCGTTGCCAACCTTTAAGGGGTAGGGAATAGGAAAGGATGAGGAAGTGGGTGGGCCTCCGGGTACCTCCCTCACCGAACGAAACGCGGCGCGAGCCACTTTACGTCGGTCTTCTGAGAGGTCGTAGCATTTCACCGGTCGAGCCGGCCCATTCATGCAGCGAACTGCTTGGCTCTACCATAGATCAAAACCACCCTGTTGACACCCTCTATGTATTAAAAAAAACCGCATTAAAATTCGTCCCGTAGTTTCGAAGATCTAAGCATATAAGGGGACGGACAGCAGGAAGTGACTTTATTTTATACTATGTAATGACTAGTTGACTGGTGAACTTTGTTCCACATTAAAATTAATAAATAAGAAAATTTGGGATTTATCACTTTTTCTACATCATACATAAATTATAGATACTTTCTTTCGGGCACACTCTACCATACCCTACTCTCGCATCCATAAGTTAGATCCTTAAAAATCCATAAACCCTGTAACCTTGTACCAGATGAGGTAGATATGTATTTATTTGTCTCCATTGAAATATATCATAATATTAAAATATATCATCACCATCATGATCTTGCCCTGTTCCCATTATTTGTGTAACACCCTTCCGACACATACACTTATCTTTCACACATTCCATCCACCTTTCTAATATCTTATTTCCATCCACTTCAATTTTTATCTTGCTTCTTGCGTAATAAGTATTATTCCTCTTCATTAAAAAAATATCAAAACTATAAAAATGTAAAGCTGTTATATTTAAAAATAATAATTGGATCTTTTTTTTAATGACGTCGAATTCATATTCGACGTTGTATATTGTTATCAATGTAAACCTGTTAACATTTAAGCAATTATAATTGCTGATAAGAATGTCCAATCAAAATAACATGTACCTTGGTACTGGTTGAGGTGGATTAACATTATGTACCACATGTTAATTACAAGCAATTTACCCTAAAAATTGTATGAAATTTTGATTATAATCATACATACTGTGGTCCAGTGGTCGAGCTCCCCGCTTATGATTCAGAAGTTGAATTGATTCTCGACTCACTCACCATTATTTTTATAAGTTTAATTACTAGCTGACCTGGCGAACTTTGTTCCGCACCGAAAGTAATAAATAAGTAAATTTTTGATTTATCACTTTTTCTTTACGACATAAGGACGGGACTAAAATGCATGCATTTTAGCTACAAACCACCCCATTATAGCATATTCAGTATATTGTAGCAAATCAAAAGTAATAATTTACGACATTTAGAACTTTAACTGCAAACGCAAATTTGGTAGTATTCCTTACGCGGTATAGCGGTTAGCTAAGAACAAATTTCATGAAACAGTAACAAAGGTGATCAAAGAAGCGTTAAAAACGCGTTATTCAAGTATTGCTTTCATAGGTATAAAACTTGGTAAACACATTATTTTTGGCGTGATAAAAATCACTAACAAACTCCTCCGAAATGGTTTGACCCAATTTGATGAAATTTTGTGTGCATATTGGGTAGGTCTGAGAATTGGTCAGCATCGACTTTTTTATACTTTTTGATGTTAATATAATATAAAATAATAAGTTTAATGTTTGTATTTATTTACTATGTGAACACTTAAAAAATTTTGATTTGATTTCAAAATCAAAAGTCTAATCTAGTCTATTTCACGACTAATCTATTGTTCTATTAATCACACTTGTCAGATTATTCTCGTATAACATTTCAAGGCTAAACCCTCATTCGCGTGATGTTTTATTGAGACAAATATATACAATATGTATATATTTGTCTCAACAACTAGCTGACCCAGCAAACGTTGTCTTGCCGAAAAATAACATTTAAAAAATAGGGGTTGATCGTAGAGGGTTGAAAATTTAGGGTTGCATGTATATTTGTATCCCGTTTTATAAAAAAAATAAGAAACAGAAATATGTCGAAAATTTAAAAAAAAAATTGAGGGGTGATTTAGGGGGATGAAAAATAGATGTTGTCCTATTCTCAGACCTACCCGACACGCACATAAAATTTCATGAGAATCGGTCAAGCCGTTTCGGAGGAGTTCAATTACGCACATCTAGACTTGAGAATTTTATATATTAGATATACGTGTACTTTGTCCATTAATCATTACATAGTATAAAACAAAATCACTTTCCGCTGTCTGTCCCCTTATATGCTTATATCTTTAAAACTACGCAACGAATTTTGATGCGGTTTTTTAATAGATAGAGGGTGTCAACGGGGTGGTTTTGATCTATAATTCATTTTTATTTTTTTACTTTTTACGAGAAATAATGGCTTATTTACGACGCGATTTTAAACATTACAGCATTAACTTTCATCCAATTAAGTGTCTTAAATAGATTGTGCATGTACTATATCGATGATCCTGGCCCTTTACAGCATACAATTTAAACGAATATTTGCGAATTTGGGACAGCAGTTAAAGTCGATAAATAGCAAACTGAACCTCTGGATATCCAAAATTTACTCATTTATTACTTTTGATGCGGAACAGAGTTCGCCGGGTCAGCTAGTAGTGAATAATATCTTTTTTCTAATTGAAATGTGTGGATATAGTAACGACGAATGCATTTCAGTGAGCTGGCCACTACGATAAATGATCCACTATAAAATATTGTTTAAGAATCAATAAAACGTTAACTTCACGCTAAGTCACTTCATAAAAATAATAATTCATAAAATTATAAATTACTTGCTGACAAGGCGAACTTTGTTCCGCACCAAAAGTAATAGAGTAAAATTTGAATATTAAAAAGTTCAATTTGTGCTATTTGTCGGCACGCGTCTTGGCCGGTACTACTGCGCGACATAACTGCTATGTCCGGCTATGTCAATACTGTTATGTGTTCGTAAATATTCGTTTAAATTACATGCTGTAAAGGGTCATATTGATCTATATTAAAAGCACAATCTATTTAAGACACTTAACTAGATGAATATGAATGCTGTAATGTTTAAAATCTAGTAATGTTTAAATCTATGTAATAATAGTCGTACTAGCTTGTAACTTTTAAGCTGACGACATCGCCACTATCATGGTCTTCCTCGTCGTCGACGATTATGCGCTAATAAACATAACATAACTTCACGCCTTTTTCTACCCGAAGGCGGCATATAACATAGGCAGCGGCTGTTAAGCCTTGCCTGTTTTCGTCCCAAATGGTATAAGTGGCGAACCTATTGCCATACCGGGCACAAAGTTTCCAGTCATCGATATTTATTACACTTAACTTCCGAAAACAATTTCGAAAAGTCATTGGTGTGAGCCAGTGTCAGGATTCGAACCCGGACCTCTGGATCAGAAGCCGTGTGCTTGACCAGTGGACCGCCGAGACTTTATACTAAATTAACCATTCTTTTTACATCCATTCCTTATCTAAGACCTAACATTTACGTAAAAATATTAATCTAAAGAATTGGAATAACTGTTAGTAAGAATAAATAAAAAAAAATTAAAATAAATATTTTGCTACATTTATGTTCGATAACAATTAATACCGAAATTGTATTGTTCTTGGCAATTCTAGAATAAATTTACGTAGTGACGTGTACCTATCAGCAATTACCAACGCGATATTTCGTTTGAGTTTGTTGTAAACACATAGGATTCAGATTTAAAGTTTTTATTTTGACATATGTTTTTGAGGCCACTGTAATCCCTTTAAGTGAAAAGGTAAAGAACCTTGGCCTTATTATTGACCCTGATCTGACTTGGGGTCCGCAGCTACAAGAGGTGAGCCGGAAACTGTTTGCTTCTGGAGGGTCTCTCAGAAGACTTCGAAATTTCTTACCCATAGCCACCAAAATTGCGCTTGCAAATTCTGTTCTTCTGCCCATCCTTGAT
The DNA here is from genome assembly GCA_905147225.2 of Euproctis similis. NCBI lineage: Eukaryota > Metazoa > Arthropoda > Insecta > Lepidoptera > Erebidae > Euproctis > Euproctis similis. The sequence continues at coordinate 25,263,370 of LR990106.1, forward strand.
TATGCAGATGTCAGCTATCCTGATCTCGCCGAATACCAATTAGACAAACTTGAGCGTCTTCAAAATTATTGCATAAGATTTATATTTGGTTTACGCAAATATGATCATGTTTCACAGTTCCGAACACAACTTAAGTGGTTACCAATACGATTTCGCCGGAATGCTCAAATCCTTTCAGTTTTATATAAAATACTGTTCGACCCTTCAACCCCTTCCTATCTCAAAGTACGCTTTCAGTACTTGCATGACACTCATTGCCAGAACTTAAGGTCTTCGCACAATTACAGACTTAAAGTTCCAAAACACTCCACAACTCTGTACGCGAAATCTTTTACCGTTAAAGCAGTAAGCCTGTGGAACGAATTACCGGTGGAAATTCGACGTGCTAAGACCCTTAAGTCGTTCAAGAAAATGGTGAAATAACACTATCTGGAATCATCACAATAAATAAATACTACTACTACATCTATGTCCAGTTATTGCCATTCATATTGTATGGATTTATATATATTTATTTATGTACGTATATGTATGTACGTGTATGTAGGTGTGTGTATGTTGATTTGATGTATGTAAGTCTATGTAGGTGTTTCTATGTATATATATTTGTATATAGTATGTATTATATTTTTAATTATATAAGTACCTCATTAAATTGTACGCAACATTTACTGCCCACTCTAAATTTATGTTTTTCCATCCTAAGATTGCCTGGCAGAAATTGCTTAAAGCAATAAGGCCGCCCATTGTACTATCACAATTATAAGGTTCTACTATGTGTCTACTATCTTGTGTGTACAATAAAGTATATATAAATAAATAATAAATAAATATGTATGGATATCCTATAAATAAGGACAGCTCTTAATCGATGGGTTCTAAGGTTTGTCCAATTATAGCGTGAGACTCTAAAGAGCTGCTACTTCGAGGCCGATTTTAAAATATAAAACATACTTAATATGAGTAACGATAAATAATAAATAGACCTGGATTTTTAACACTATGGTGTATGTTGAGAATATACCCACATAAAAACATTCCTGTGTGAGGACATTTATCAATGAAAATAGGTAATATGAATACGAATATTTATTTTACAGAGTACGGACGAGCAGAAAATAATATACTCTGGTCAACTCCTAGACGACAATATCATATTGAAAGACGTTCTGCGCACTTACGACTGTCAGATCGCTCACACGATGCATTTGGTGTGCACTCCGAGCCGTCGCGTGGAGCCACAGCCAACCCCGTGCAGTGCAGACGGTCTCAGGCGAAGAAACGTCGAGGCCCCGGAGCGGGTAGAAACATCAGCGGAACCTCCAAGACCAGAGACTCGACAGAATGATCAGAATCACAACGTCGAAATGCAGAATTATTTAAGTTCCTTTGTAAACAACTATGGCAGAGTTCCGCCATATCCGAATTATAATCTCGGAGAAGGTTATCTGCCCGTTCCGAATGATCCCGCACAACTGGCCAATCACATGATGATGATGCAGCAGGCCTATTTGCAGTACATGCAGCAGTACGCTAATATGTGAGTATTGTTCACGACCTCAGTCCATGAATCTTTTCTCTATCTGCACAATCACATAGGCGTTTCATGTAAGGTACTTCAGACACATTACATGGCACCAAGGCAAAGGTTTTAGAAACAAATAAATGTTGAGTTTGTAATTGACGTTATCACATAAATTGGTTATAATATCATGACGTCATTTGGCAACTAAAAGTTTCCTCAGGACCTTGAAATAGTATTGTGCCATGTTTTCATAAATAACAACATGGTGTTTCTTTATTTAGATGGCCTGTTTTATTTCTCAACTAAAATCACGATTAATAAATTTTAAAACGATAATTGTATGCTACAACGATATTTAGTAAAATTGAACGCAGAAGGCGTATTAAAATGAATTTCACAGAATATTAACATAATATAAAATTTATAATACCCAATGTTGTGTAGTATTTGCGGACGGTTGAATCGGTTCTCTAATTTTTATGTTATTACCTAGTCTATAAAGTATTTCTTGGGACCCAATAAATTAATCGGGGACCCGAAAAAAACTTAGGCTTTATGGTATAAAAAAAAATGAAAGGAGTAGTAGATCATCTCTTTCTTATCGGTGGCGCAGGTGGCAGGCGGCAGGCGCGGCGCAGGCGGAGCCCCCGGCCGCGGCCCCGGCCCCGGCGGCGCCCCCCGCGGCCCGCGCGGCGCCCCCCGCGGCCCGCGCGGCGCCCGAGGAGCCCGAGGAGGCGGCGCGCGACTGGCTGGACCACCTGTACGCGGCCTCGCGCCTCGCCATCCTGTTCTCGCTCGTGTACCTGTACGGCAGCCCGGCGCGCTTCCTGCTCGTGCTGCTGCTGGCCGCGGCTGCCTATCTGTCAGTTCACTTTCTGCTCTATGTCCCGATACTTGAGCCCTTCAATACATTTGGATACTGCTGCTGCTGTGAATTTTTTAAATTTTCTTTGTCACCCTGAACAATTTTCTTGAATAATTATAACGATTCATAAAATAGTGATCAGGTTCAGACTCCACTCGTGACCACTAAACGATTGAACAGACTTTGATATAAATGACACGTTCTTAATTTCAACCATTTAATATTTCTCAGACATCAAATCGGCTTCTTCCGCGATCTCCACGTCAATCCTCCCGCAATCAACCGTAGAGGGGAGCAACCGCAACCTCAACCGGCAGCCGCCGACGACCATCCGCAACCGGCCGAAAACCGTCAGCAACAACCGGCTGACAACCGTCAGCAACCGGCTGACAACCGCCCGCAACCCACGGACACACAACCCGAGGAGTCCTCGGCGCACACGCCCGCTGCTGACAACCAACAGTCGCTGTTAGCCATTACCTGGATGATATTCACTTCATTCTTCGCGTCACTTATCCCTGACACACATTAAACTAGTATCGCTGTAAAGTTTTATGAATATTACATTTTTCTTATAAAAAAACATGTAATTAAGTAGTAAGTAAGGTCGGCCGAACTTTACGGGGTGTGCTCTAAGAATATTCATGTGACAAAGAAAGTTAAACGGACGATGTTTTTGGTATGAAATCGTTCATTGTATTTGGACACTTGTATTTGTAGCCATTGGATAAGGTTGGACTGTCACTATCGCATAATTCATTCACTGAGCTTGTTAATCTGATATCAACGGTAGTTGATCGTGCTGTATTTTAGTTGAAAGTTTCTGATGAGAACATGGCAATTTCATGAAAGGTATCGCGAAATTAACCAATCATTTCTGGCCAAAAGTGGATTGTAGTAACTGATCTTTTAATTTACAGCAACTTCTTGAACTAGAAGTTATGAAAGTATACATGAAACAGTAACTCTGAGCAGTTATGTTTCCCTACTATGAAATGTATCGTTAATAATTGTTAATAAAAATATTCTTGCACTTGGTAGAGAGAGCCACGCCGTTCGCTTCATGAATGAGCCGGCTCGACCGATGACTTACCACGACTTCTCAGAATATCGACGTAAAGTGGCTCATGCCGCGTTTCGCTCGGTGAAAGAGGTATCCGACTCCTTACTTATCACATTTTAAAGGCCGGCAACGCAACTGTAACACTATATGTGTTGCAGGTGTCCATCAGCGGCATTAGTTGCTTACCATTAGGTAACACATTTGGGCGTTTGCCCCCTATCCCATAAAAATACTTCGAATTACAGGTGTTTGTATGAGCCATATAAAAAAACTATTTGTCAGAACTAGAGTAATTTAGCTGTTTACATAGTGAATCCCCTCAAGTACTTTCATAAAACCTAATTCAACGGAGGGTGTGGGGGACCATAGGATTCTTATTTTATTTTAAATCCAATGAATGTTTCATGTTGTATTTCATAATCTTATCCATCAATGATTAAAAACAATATATATCTACAGTTTTATCTAAAATATTGTGCATATCAGAAAATGTATTCAATGATTTGAATTTATCTTGTTTAACTGACCTAACATGGCACGACTTCACAAAATATTTCTTTTTTATAATAATTTTCTTGGAAATTAAATCAACCAAATCACTTGCCAGTGCAGTAAGTTGTAAGTGTAGAATATAACAGAATAACATCTATTGTATGTTATTTATTAACTTTTCATACTTTGTATTATTAGTTTTATTTATAAAAATGAAATATATATATAATGTGTTTATCGATTGTTTAGCTATTGTTTTTCGATATCTAAAAGTATTGGCATGACCGTGATGAAATATTTGAACAAGAGTTCTGCCAATCTTTCTCAAATTGTTTTAATTTAACCACATTTTCAATGAAAGCATACAAGTTAATTTTGCACCTTACTTTGATTATACCAAACTTCCGCTTAGGTATGAAATAAAATATTAAATACAAATAAATATTAAATATGTTAAGTATGTTTATGAAATAATTGACTACCAAAAATTCTGCGCTGGGAATCAAAGGGAGGTGTTGCTTTACAGTCAGATGTTGTAAGGACATATTAAATTTACAAAACCATTATAAAAACAGTTAGCTTTAAATTATCAATTATTTATTGTTCCAAAGGTTTTTCTCTTAAAAATGAAAATAGTATTTAATTATTCTTAAATTTTAGTGAGATTTGGGACAGTTATATGGGTTATTATAAAGTTGCTGTACACATTACTTATGAAACATATCACTCACAGAAGTGTAAATGTCCTTGTGAGGTCGAAATTTATGTATTCAAATCTGTGCAGTAGTTTTTGTTTGAAAATGTTAGTGATAAATATCTTTAGTTTTAAATTCTCCTGTTTTATAGTGTAGTTACAAGATATATTATTGTCAAAGTCTTATCCTGTATGTCTTAATGACATCAATATTATGATTAACTGGGGTTTCTAGATGTAAATAATGGTGATGAATTTGCACTGGCTGTTTGGTTTTCCAAACAAACCAGCCAGGAATCACCAGGCACACACCACATGAGTATTTAGTTTGTTGTAAAATTCGAGTTAAAATATTTGTTTGTTGTATGTTTTCAAAGTAACTGTTAAGTGAATCAATAGGAAAAAATTACATGGATTGAATATGAGTCGTAAAATTTTTGAAGTTCTCTCTTCAACTGTTCAATCGTGTAATCTCTCTTTGCTGCCTCTCAATGCCACTCATCGTTCTCCTAACTGTACCCCTTCCCTTCTTGACCTTATTTTAGTCTCTTCCACTGAGCGCGTCGCGAAGCATGGTCAATGCTCCGCGGACGCGTTCTCTTATCATGATCTATTATTTCTTTCCTACAAGCTTCGTCCACCTAGGGCACAACGTAAAGTCCTTATGCAACGCAACTTTGGTGGCATGAATATCGAGATTCTGAAAGAAGACGTTAGAGGTATTGACTGGACTAGGTTATTCACTTCTGGGTCGATTGATGAGCAGGTGGAAATTCTTACATCAAATCTCGTAAAGCTGTATGATAAACATGCACCTATCCGAGCTGTCAAAATCAAACATCCTCCTGCTCCATGGTTGACTGATAACATTAAACTCCTCATCACTCAAAAGGCCGCTGCAAAATTTCGTTACAAAATAAAACCTAACGAAACAAACCACAAAAGATACGTAGCCATTAGAAATCACTGCAACAAGGTGTGTAGGGACGCACAACGCCAACATATCCACAAGTCAGTTCAAAACGGAGACTCAGCTAAAGTCTGGAAGTTCCTTAGATCTCTGGGGGTTGGAAGATGTCAACAGGGCATAAATCCCAAAGACATCAACATTGATTTACTAAATCAACATTTCTCGGCCGTGTCCAAATTTGATGGTACACTGAAGGCTCATACACTACAAAATCTTTCATCTCTTCCTACCCCAGATTATGCCCCTTTTCTTTTTAATCTTGTCACTGCTTGTGATGTTAAGAAAAGCATATTGTCGATTACGTCCAACGCAATTGGATGTGACTGTGTCAGCCGTAACATGATCCTACCAATCCTTGATGAGCTTCTTCCTACTATTTGTCATATCCTCAATTATTCCTTGTCCAAAGGTGTCTTTCCCGCGTCGTGGAAAGATGCCCAAATTATTCCTTTACCTAAAAAATGTAAACCTGTATCCTCTTCAGACTATAGACCCATATCCATACTACCATTCCTTTCTAAAGTCCTAGAGCGTCTCGCCCACATCCAAATAAGCACATTCCTTTGCAATAACAATCTCCTAAATCCCCTCCAATCCGGATTCCGCCCTGGCCACAGTACCACTACTGCCCTTCTCAATGTTACGGATGACATCAGGTCTGGGATGGACGTGGGAAAGATCACAGTACTGGCGCTTCTGGATTTCAGTAACGCCTTCAATACTGTTGATTTCGACATCCTTTTAAGCCTCCTTCGCTCTCTTAACATATCTCCAACGGCGATAGATTGGTTTCGTAGTTACTTGTGTGGACGCCGACAGCGTATTAACATTGAAAATATCTGCTCCTCCTGGTGCAGTACCAACGTCGGTGTTCCTCAAGGTGGCGTGCTATCTCCTTTACTCTTCGCAATTTTCATAAATTCCATTTCTAACAACCTTGTTTCTACCTACCACCTCTATGCAGATGATCTTCAAATTTATCTACAGGCTGAACCAGCACAGTTATCTTATACGTTTCATATACTTAATGAGGATTTAGCTCGGATAGGTGCATGGAGTTCATCACATGGATTGATGGTCAACCCATTAAAAACGCAAGTTATCATGGTGGGTAGCAGTCGGCTCACCTCAAAAATTGACAAAGCGCAGTTGCCAAAAATTGTTTTTGGTGACACAGTAATTCCTTTAAGTAATAAAGTGAAGAACCTGGGCCTTATTATTGACCCTGATTTATCTTGGGGTCCGCAGCTACAAGAGGTGAGCCGGAAATTGTTTGCTTCTGGAGGGTCTCTCAGAAGAATTCGGAATTTCCTACCCATAGCCACCAAAGTTGCTCTTGCAAATTCTGTTCTTCTGCCCATCCTTGATTATGCAGATGTCAGCTATCCTGATCTCGCCGAATACCAATTAGATAAACTTGAGCGTCTTCAAAATTTTTGCATAAGATTTATATTTGGTTTACGCAAATATGATCACGTTTCACAGTTCCGTAAACAACTCAAGTGGTTATCCATACGGTTTCGCCGGAATGCTCGTATCCTTTCAGTTTTATATAAAATACTGTTCGACCCTTCAACTCCTTCCTATCTGAAAGTACGTTTTCAGTACTTACATGACACTCATTGCCAGAATTTGAGGTCTTCGCACAATTTCAGACTAAAAGTTCCACAACATTCCACTAATTTTTACGCCAAATCATTTACCGCTAAAGCAGTAGCCTTGTGGAATGAACTACCGGTGGAAATTCGGCGTGCTAAGACCCTGAGAGCATTCAAGAAAATGGTACACGAACACTATCTGGAATCATCACAATAATTAGTCATTCAGTTATTAGTCATTCTTATTATATGTATGTATTTTTATGTACCTATGTATAAGTATGTGTTTAATTTTGTATGTACGTGTATGTAAATGTGTAAATATTAATTTAATCTATGTAAGTTTAAGTAGGTTTTTGTATGTATATATACCTATATATAATCATATATTTTTCTTTTTATTTATAAAATTATATTAAAAAGACTTTTTATAAAATCATTATTTAAATTGTACGCAACATCTACTGCCCACTCTAAATTTATCATGTCCATCCTAAGGTTGCCTGGCAGAAATTGCTTACAGCAATAAGGCCGCCCATTGTGCTATCATAATTATAAGGTTTTTTCTGTATATATATTATCTCTTGTGTACAATAAAGTATATATAAATAAATAAAATAAATAAAGTTATACTTCTTTAGGCGCGTTATGAAAAAATGATGAGAGTGAAATTTTAAGATGCGCGCGCATCTGTGACACAAAATTAACAGTATAATATAATAATAATATTTATCAACATGTTTCTAGTTTATACATTCACAACACGTGTTTTAGTTTCATACAAGTGCGAATTATATATGTGCTAATAAATTATATTCAGTAGTGATTTAAATTGAATATTTTGATTGATATTACTTACTATTTGTGAATATTAGTGAAAACAATTGTGCTTATATACTTTTTCAAGTGCTCCAATATAATTGAGGTTAACTATCCGTATGTATTATTTATTGATATAAATTAAAATACTTTTATTTAATATAATTAACACTAAATATTATTAAATTATTAATGTTAAATACTTATTATTGGTTATTTAAAATTTACAAAATAATGTCTTATATATTTATTATTCTCTAAATTTTGTTTTTAATAATTATATATATATATATATTAATGATGCCAAAGAAGTATAACTTCTGACGCGCGTACATAAGTACACGCATCCATTTTTTTTATGCATACATACATAGTTGGAAGCAATTAAAACCCCCATTACGGGTGTACTGATGTTAAACCAAACCAAATATTTTGATATTTAATCATTACTATCCCTAAAGTGTTGGTACTGCTAATTTAAATATTACTTTGTAAGGTGAATTTGTTTTAATATTATTTTTTTAAAGTGATGACTATTTCATGTACTAATACACTAAGCATGTTGTTATTCCAAGAGCTTCCAATACAGCTAGTAACGTCGACCAAGAACTATTAAGACAACCTCCCAAGATATCTTGGGACGAGGAAAAAAGATTTTATTTATGAAAATAAAAATGGTCCTCTGTTATATAACTAGCTGATAAATAAAGTGAATATAAGAACCGACGCTCAGATTGGATCCACTGTGTATTTCGTCTGTGTACTTTCAAATAATATCTTCGATATGCGAAATAGTGCCATCATATGATACACGAGAAATTATTTACGCCATTTCGCCAAGCATTTTTTTAAAATTAATTTTGTTTCGCATGTATCATTAAAATTCAAAAAAAAAAAAAAGTAGTTAAAGTATAAAGCTTATATCTGTGATTTATCAATAAATAATTCCCCCTAAAATTGTGTTTTAATCTTATTAAGACCAACCGAGGCTTGCTGAATTAATAATTAGAGCCAATTGAAATAAAATAATTAGAGCAAATTAATTAGAGCCTTCAGAAGTCGTGAGATCGATTCTGGGCACACCAATGATTTCTCAGATGTTTTGTGCTAAATATTGTCTGACAACTTTGCGCCCGGTATATGGCAACAGGTTCCGCCACCTATTTCATTTGGGACGTGAAGCTTTCGAGAATCGAGGCTTGACAGGCGCTGCCTAGACCTTCGGGTATAAACAGCCGTGAAGGACTGCATTTTATTTACTACCTACCAACGCTTCCAGTAATAATCTCTTTGATCATTCTTTACCAACTATTCGCAAGGCATTCCAAATTTTGACTAAAATTTTAAATCAGAGGTGTCAGGTATAAAATTTGTGAAGCTATGAACTTCAATTTTATGTGTTTGTACGTCCCTACAAGCAGAATGTACGTACAATTTTTTTGCCATCATGTCAGGGGTAGCACTATAGTAGACAACATTAAAATTAATTGCTTTCCTATAAGTAAATGTTGAGTTGTTTTTATGATTACAAGACCCGTAACGATCGTACGACTACCGATAAAGGCGCCTGAGCATTACCATTAGACAAGAAAACTACAGTTAAAGAGTATATTAGTTATTTATCATGTGTGCTTAATAAATAATAGAGTTATAAAGACAATGATTTTTATTAATTTAAAAATCTTCGCTAAAATCGACATCCATTACATCATCCACATAATTTTCATCAATATCCTTAACAATTGTTGTTTCATTTTGTTCTTTATTACTAACACTACCTAAATTCTTCCCTTCAAGATTTTCATTGTCATTATTTTCATCAAGTATAACCTTATCATGTTGATTAGTTTCTGTACTTATTTTTTTATAATTTTCACTAATTAAATTTTCTTTAAAATGTTCTTGATCACTTCTTATTACATCAATATTATCATTTTGAACTTCATTATTAACTACTGATCCTACACTATCATTTCTAATGTTAGTTTCATCAGAACCAGTTCTGTCTACATCAATTTGAGTATTTTCATATACATCTACCACAATTGATTTCTTCACAGATATTACATTACATTCCTCTTCAGAATCTGAGCTATTCACATTTGTTATGTTTGTTTCTTTATTTGCAATATTTTCCGTCGTGACTTTGGACGTGTTCTCAACTGTTGCAACTGCAGCGTCAGTAATTACTGTGTTATTGCTTGTGGCCTGTTTCAATCTAGCTAAACGTCTTTCTTCTGCTAACTTGCGGTTTCTAAGCATTCTCTCTTTTTGTTCGTCACTTATAGATGGAGATGACGAAGCCTTAGGCATAGTTAAATGTGATCTGTAAGTAATTAATGGATTTATATGCCACCGTGGAACAAAAAAAAACATGGACGCAATCGCCACAAGCGGCCCGGAGGGGCTGCCATGAGAAGAATCGAGCAAAAAAAATCATGTGCTAATACTCTTTTCAAACTATTTGAAATAAAAAACCATATTATTATCTTATATCTTTAAACGACCAATTCTTGTGTATATATATATATATATATACTAGCTGACCCGGCGAACTTTGTTCCGCATCAAAAGTAATAAATGAGTAAAATTTGGATATTAAAAGTTCAATTTGTGCTATTTATCGGCACGCGTTTTGGCGCGCAACGCAACTACTATGTCACGCTATGTTAATACTGTAATATCGTCGTAAATATTCGTTTAAATTACGTACTGTAAAGGGCAATATTGATCTATATTAAATGCACAATCTATTCAATACACTTAACTGAATGAAAATTAATGCTGTAATGTTTCAAATCGCTTCGTAAATAAGCCCTTATTTCACGTAAAAAGTAAAAAAATAAAAATGGTCATTGTGGGTTATCCCTAAGAGATAGACATATGCCCTCGCGGATTTTTTTGTAGATCTTTTGAAGGTGTATAACAATGTAGTACATTATTTTGTTTTATCACTTAGGGTTCAGGCAGCGTTTGCGATTAAAGATCTAAATCTTGAAAATTATCACTTTTTTTTATTACACTATACATGAATTATAGATCAAAACCACCCCATTGACAGCCTCTAACTATTAAAAAAACCGCATCAAAATCCGTTGCGTAGTTTTAATGATATACGCATACAAGGGGAGAGACAGCGGAAAGTGACTTTGTTTTATACTATGTAATGATATATATATACTCTCGAGAGCAATGAATCCGGGTCACTTAAAGAATGTTAAAAATCTCGGAAACTAAAAATGATAGGTTAATGCAATAAATTGTATTTAATAGACAATGTAATACTCCTTAAATGAAAGTAAAAAAAATATGAGTCACCATACATTTTATTAACACAAAATTACATAAAGAAAAAATCTGCTGATCTCTCCTTAAAACAAAAATAGGAAACATGAAATTTTTGAACTTTATTACGATTTTCTTGAATTTTAATACTTCGTATTGCCTCCTCGTGCTTCCATTACTGCGTTTACGCGGTTTGGCATGCTGTACACCAAGTTCCTTATACGATTTTGGGGAATATTCTCCCATTCCTCTGTGAGAGCAATTTTGAGCTCACGAAGCGTGATTGGGGGAGGGTTTCGTTGTTTTACGCATCTGCCTAGCTCGTCCCAAGCATGCTCGATCGGGTTGATATCCGGGCTGCGCGCTGGCCACTCCATACGAGTAATGTTCATCTCTTGAAGGTAGTCATTCACAATCCTACCTGTATGAGGTCGGGCATTGTCATGCATAAATATAGCATCCTCACCTAAATTGACCATAAATGGACCAACGTGATCATTGAGGATTTCTTCCACATATCTTACGCTAGTTAAAGAGCCGTTTTCTATGATCACCAGCTCTGTGCGACTTTCAGAAGAAATTCCGGCCCACACAAGTACAGACCCACCACCGTAGGCTACTTTTTCCTCGATGCATGCTTGCTTGAATCTTTCCCCTGGTCTTCGATACACTCTGTGTCTTCCATCGTGCTTGTAGAGCATAAATTTTGATTCGTCGGAGAACATAACTTTTGACCAATCTTCAATACTCCAATTTACGTGGCTCTGGGCATATCTTAGTCTTGAAATACGATGCCCACGCTCCAGTTTAGGGCCGTTTGCAGGTCTAAGGGGTTTTAAGTTAGATTCAGCAAGCCGACGTCTTACTGTCCATGCACTTGGGTTACTTCCTCCGAGGCGTCGAAACTGATTGGTGAGTTCAGTTCCTGTGAGAAAGCGATTTCGAAGCATGGTGTTCACCAAGTATCGGTCTTCTCGTGCTGTGGTATACCTGGTTCTGCCCGTTCCTGGTCTGCGTAGGTTAGAACCAGTTTCTTCGTAACGTCGGAGAACTCTTTGTACTGTTGACAGCGACACACCAACAGTCCTGGCTGTATCGCGCTGACTCCGGCCGGTTTCCAGCATTGTAAGTATTCTGGTGCATTCTTCAGGCGTAAGCGACATAATTTCAGCTTGAATAATGAATATAGAGCACTATCAACATGGTTTATGTACCCACATAAATGACAGATTACAAACAAAAGCAAAACCAAATGCTGTAATTTCGTAGTTCCATCTTCGAAAGTGGCCCTTTTTCAAATTTGATTTTTTTATGATATAACTTTACAATAACTAAGAAGTTTTAATACCTTCATTTAAGGAGTATTACATTGTCTATTAAATACAATTTATTGCATTAACCTATCATTTTTAGTTTCCGAGATTTTTAACATTCTTTAAGTGACCCGGATTCATTGCTCTCGAGTGTATAATTGGGATCTCGTAATCGGCTCCAACTTTTTCATGAAATTTAGTATACATGTCATTAAATCGTGTTGTATCGTATCGTGTTTTATAGTTCATATTTTTTAATTCACGTATTTTAATAACCATTGGATAATGGTTGACGATGTAGTGCTGGAACAGATGAATGAAATTGTATATCTTGGATGCGCTTTTAGCATGGATGGAAGGTACACCGCGGATGTAGAAAGAAGGGTGGCGTTAAGAAATAGCGTAAATGGAGCGTTGGGCAGATTCCTGGGCGCAAAAAGTATTTGCAGAAAAGCCCAACTAGCAGTTCACAATACAATACTGATCCCAACGCTACATAAGGAAGTGAGAGCTGGGTGTGGCAGAGTAAAATGAGGGCACTGCGAAAAATCTGCGGAGTGATCCTCGCTGACCGCGTCGAAAACAAGGTTGTAAGGAAGGAAGTCGGTTAAAAAGAGAGTGTCGTGCTAAAAGTAAGAAAGGGGATGCTCCGATGGTTCGGACATGTAGAAAGAATGGATGATGCCAGATTGACTAATATAGCAGATGTAAAACGCAAAAGCGGATGGATGTAGGAGTCGAGGACGGCCAAGACACACATTCCATGACCAAATAGAACGTGTTCTGGAGGAAGGTGATGTTAGGAGCCCCAAATCAGACGCGCGTGCATGAAAAAAGTTATGAAAGTCAACGAAGCGAGTGAGGTGTACAAGAATCGTTCCTTATAGCGCTCCGTTCTTTCTGCCTACCCCGCAAGGGATTTGGCGTGAAGTTATGTGTGTTTAATAACCGGAGGTGTAGGCAGTCTATGCGTTGAATCAACGAAATTATAAGTCACAAACGTAATTTTGTCAGTCATCTATCCCCCCTCATAAGTTCCTAAAAGTCATTGGTGTGAGTCAGCATTCGAACTCGACTTGGTGATCCATAAGTAGGGCACTTGACTTGTTATGGTGCTACGTGAACTATCTTTAAACATTCTAACCTGGTACTACACAGTTACCACTTACCATAAATCAAACTGCCAACAAGATACTATTAGTAATCTGACCTGTGATCCAAAGTAGGTGACTGTTTCACATTTAGCAAGTACTCTTGTCTTGTTGGGTTTGTGACAGAACCTGGAGCTGGAGTGGCCCTTGCCAATTCTATTTGCTGCTGCAACAATTTGTCAAATTCATCTTCTTCTTGTGGCTGCTGAGTTTCCTCATCACTTGAATCGTTCTGCACAACTGTTTCTTCTGACAAGAACTGGTCAGTGCGAATTTTATGCAAATGGACCTGTTCAATAAATAACGTTTTTTTTTATCACAATTATAGTAACTAAAAAGTAAACCTTACGTGTATTCGGTAGCAACTGAATAATATATACAGGATGTCACAGGACTCAACCTTTTTTTATGGGATAGGGATAAAAATAAAATACTGTAAATTTAGTTTTAAAAATAGGAAATAGCCAGCTTAAAATGGTTCGTAATACATCTGTAATAGACAATGTGTTAAATATACATGTCAAATATACCATAACAGGTCTTTTCTTGCCGAGTGTCTCAATTTTCTTTAGACAGTCCTGGAATTGAAACTTAGGGTACAGCCTATAAGCCCAATGTTCTAGTTTCTTTAGCAACATATCTAAATCTTCCTTCTCATGATCTTTACCTGCAATTAATTCATCCATTTTGATAAAAAGTTTCAAAAACTTACATACAGGAGGATAAAAACAGGATCTCTGTAGACATAGAACTCTGTTTACTGAGACCTTTAATTCTATTCCCATCAATAGTTTCCACTTTCCTTCTTAATCTGAAAAGTGGAAACTACTGATTATGAACAATTGCATGAAAAGTTAATCCCAGGTATAATCAAATTTTATGACTAGTTTTTGCGCGCGGCTTCGCACGCGTTAAGAAGTATAGTTTTTTTTTCTTTTTTATGGGATAGGAGGGCAAACGAGTAGGCGTGTCACCTGATGGTAAGCAACCAACGCCGCCCATGGACACCAGCAACACATATAGTATTACTGTTGCATTGCCGACCTTCGAGGAATAGAGGATAGGCAAGGATGGGGAAAGGGGGTGGGCCTCGAGGTACCTTTCTTGTTTAAAACAATAATAATAATTAAGGCCTACAAAACTTCTGTGTAAAACTATCGAGCTATTGCAAGGAACCTTCTCGATAGCATGCAACATAAAACTGTCCATGAGTGAAGCAATGTTCTCTCAAGTCAATAATTAATTTATTCATTCTATTAGGTACTGCTAGGTTCAAACTAATACTTACTTCCTCCATCATAACTTATTTTATCCCCTTAGGGGTGGAATTTATCAAAATCCTTTCTTAAGGGATGCCTACGTCATAGTAGCTTTATGCACGCAAAGTCGCAGCCTGATCGGCTTAAAATTGACCAAAGTTTCATACAAACTTTCATCCCCTATTTTATCCCTTCGGGGTAGAATTAATCGAAATCTTTTCTTAGTGGATGCCTAAGTCATAGTTGCTTTATGGACGCAAAGTCGCAGCCCGAGCGGCTTAAAATTGACCAAGTTTCATACAAACATTCATCCCCTATTTTATCCCCCTGGGGGTAGAATTGCCAAAACCTTTTCTTAGCAGATGCCTAAGTCATATTAGCTTTATGCTCGCAAAATCGCAGCCCGGCTTAAAATTGGCAAAGTCTCATACAAACTTACATCCCCTATTTTCCCCTTGAGGGTAAAATTAATTCAAATCCTTTCTTAGCTAGGACGGCTAGGTTATAGTAGCTTTATGCATGCAAAGTCTCAACCAGACCGGTCTGAAATTGACAGAGTTTCATACAAACTTTCATCCCCTATTTTTAAAAAAACCTGTTTATTTACCTTTAAATTTAAAATCTTTAAAATGTTCTGGAATCACTTGTATACCTCTGGGACCAGTCAATCTAGCAGGATTCAATGTGATCCTAGGATTTCTTGTCACTTTCCTTGTTTTGGTTGAGGATGGATCCACTCTTCTTTTGTCTTCCTCTGAAATATGTAGATAGTAATATCATTAATATGCAAATCTCTGCACTTTCTTAGACATTTCTTTACTGATGTAGGATAGGTATGATTATATAAATAAGATCATATAATTATGTAAACTCCAATATGAAATTTAGCAACAAGCAACATAAATCTTAGGCTGACTCTATTCATCCGGTTACTGCACGAATAATTTGCTATTATTTATCCGGTTACTGTACGAATAATTTGTAATTATTTATCCGATACCATATGAATAATTTTATTTTATTAATCCGGCTATTTTGAAATTTTATATGCATGCATAAATAATTTCTTTGATTTTAGCATAAAACCTGTGCTTTTATTATTTTTATACAGTTAAAGCCAAAAATACAGTAGGAAATTTTATTTAAATTTTTCTGTTACTTACAGAAAAATTTACTCTCACAAATAGAAAAAAAAAACCTAAACTAACCTAAACCTACCTAAAAAAAACAAAAAAGAATTTGACCGGATGACTAATAACAAATTATTCGTACAGTATCCAGACTAATTGTCACTGCGTAAATCTTATATCTACTCGTAACATGATTTACCCAATGCAAAGAGTTTAGGCTAAATGATTTGTATACAGTATCCACCTGCTTCTTCTTCACGTTTATCATTATCACTTTCATCTCCTGAAGGTGACGATGACCCCGGTCTTTCTTCATATTGGTCACCTTCAATTATCATTTCCAATTCTCGGGCCTCATTTGCTTCATCTTCAAGGAATACGTCTTCAAGTAAAGACATTATGAATTTGTTGGTAAGTTATCAACCATTAAGCGCAAAGTAACCAGTGAGTTTAAAACAGTTCCACTTTATCTACCTGATACATAATTATATTGGTAAATAAAATAATTTATCCAGTGTAAGTTTGATACATAATCAAACTTACAACCACAAAATATCGCAATACACCCAGTCGGTAGTCGCTCTAGAAGAAAAATAATTTAAGTTTGTTTTATCTGTACGAGGTATTTTTTAACCAATAGAATCGTCGAATTCAAAATCATGGCCGACCATGATTAACCAATAGGATCGTCGATGTCAAAATGAAATATATCTAAAATCATTTATATACTCTTTGTCTAAAACCGCCATTTTCTGTCTTAAGCTTGGCAAAATTTCTTCGCAAATTTTAATCGCAATAAATTACAATAATTTTCTTCCTCATTTATCCAAATTACTCGGAAATTTGCTTGAGTTGAACTCTAGTTCCTCGTTAAATTAATATTTTACATTAGTTTGACGTCGATAGAAGATTTTTCTAATTTCTTCTTTTCAACATGGAGCATTCACGAAATCACAATTACGCATCAAGGATTTATAAAAAATGCATCATTTGCAGTAAAAGGCGTGTCCCTGGCTCTAATGTACATTTGGCTAAATTACCGCTGGACCCTGACAGGTATGAAATTCTTATGGACATCTTATTAATTCTTATCAAGTTACATATCCACATGGTGATCATCAATTTATTTATACTTGTTATTGTATTTGCTTTGAAATATAAACTAAAACTAAAGACTTCAAATTTTATATTTGAAGTCTTTAGTTTTAGTTTAGCTAAATTATTGTAACTATTTCATAGCATATCTATCCACGTAAACAATATTGGCTTAAATAATGTTTTCAAAATATCACTAGTTAAAAACGGTCATCTTGTGTTATTAACCCGATATCTAATCTGT
Source organism: Euproctis similis (assembly GCA_905147225.2). NCBI lineage: Eukaryota > Metazoa > Arthropoda > Insecta > Lepidoptera > Erebidae > Euproctis > Euproctis similis. Next base: position 25,280,873 of record LR990106.1, read on the forward strand.
CGACGTTTTGAAGATTAATGCAAGCACAAAAACACAAACAATCCAGCTTCGTCTTTAAAGTATTTATTATGTAATAATATAATGTGACATTATCAAAGAGTTAGATAAATTATTTGATGTTTGCAATGGCCCATCATCTCCTAAAGATGTGAAAAGGGGTATTAGAGAGAATGTTAGTATTCATTCAAATCATGTCGAGTTGTGGCGATATTTTTTTAACAAAATAGAGAATATAAAGTTTATAAAATCTGATTCTATATTGCAACTTAAGAATGTACGTTGTATAAAAGGGTTTAAAATATCATTAAAGTCACTGTTAGATATTTGGGATATCCAGCAAAGGCATGGGTTCGAATATTTAAATTTGCGCAAGTTAAACCAAGATTTTTTAGAGAATTTATTCGGCTTAATCCGACAACATAGTGTTACCGATAAAAACCCAACCTGTACCCATTTTGTTGCTGCATTAAAAACAGCATTACTGTCAGGATTAACGGCTCCGCATAGCCGAGGTTCAAACTGCGAACCAGATTCTAATTTTTTATTTTTTATTATAGTAGTATTAATTTTAATGAGCAATCACAAACCTCGACTAGTTGTACTAGTACTACTCAATCAATTAAAGCCGATGCTCTGGTGCTGTCATTGTCAATCATTACTTAGATGTGTGAATGAATTAAGCATTATTATTTGTCTATTTACCCTGACTGAATGTAAAATCATTTTATATATTACGAAATATATCAATTACATCAAAATAAAATGTTTTATTTTTTCCTACGACTAATAATATGGATGAGGATTTTTGACAGTGACACTGACATTTGACAGTGACACTGACGTTTGGCAGTGACGGCAACGATGCCAACATTAGGTACAAAGGAAAACGAATGATTATTATGTTGGTGAAAGATGCAGTCTAAATGAGCTCAGGACATTGTATGGAGTGCCGACTCTTATTTATATGCTCTGTGCAATACACCCAACCAAGTGGACGGTGGGTACCATTAAATACTTAATCTGCAATTGCAATTCAATACATTTATTTTCACTTATTAAAATATTTTAAATGAAGATGTTCTTTTTTATATTTATTGACATGTTGACTTCGTCCTCCTAAATAGATAAAAGTAAATAAATTAGATAAAAATACTCGATTCGAAATTGACAGTTGACACTGATAAACAATATAGCGGGAAGCGGGAATAGCATAACAGTATAATTTTTGGAATTATTTAGTAGCTTAGTTAAATACTCTTTGGAATATGACTGTTGATAATAAATCGATTAACGGCCGAAGCCAATTATTAATCCCGATCTGAATTTTGCTATCTAAGATTTATAGGTGGTAGAGCCAAGCAGTGAGCTGCCTAAATGGGCCGGCTCGACCGGTGAAATACCACGACCTCTCAGAAGACCGACGTAAAGTGGCTCATGCCGTGTTTCGTTCGGTGAGAGAGGTACCCGGAGGCCCACCCCCTTCCCCGTCCTTTCCTATCCCCTATCCCTTAAAGGTCGGCAACGCAACAGTAACACTATATGTGTTGCTGGTGTCCATGGGCCGCGTTGGTTGCTTACCATCAGGTGACACGCCTGCTAGTTTGCCCTCCTATCCCATAAAAAAAAAAACAAAAAAAGATCAATATTTCAATCCATTTCTACTAATAAGCGTGCCAATAATCAATATATGGATTGATTTTGTTTGGGGAATCGATCAACACACAACAAATACACAAAAATCATACCGGGCCTCCAAATGGCTAGGAAAGTTGTACGGAGTTGGGCGAACACGAGCATTTGGGAAGGCACCTCGCCCTACCTCGTCCAACTTTGCCTCGCCTCGGACTACTTTCTGAAGTTGATCCGACCGTCCACACGGCTAGGAAAAGTTGTACGGAGTTGAAGTCCTTGTCATGTGGGAACGCACTTCGCCCTACCTCGCCCAACTTTGCCTCGCCTCGCACAACTTCCATTTGTTGTCGGTTTTTTAGCCCGAGTCAAAGGGCCCGAGCATAGATACCTATTACCTACATAGTTTTTTGTATATTTATATATAGTTATTGCACATGTGCGTTCACGAAATGAATGACTACACTTCAGTAGTAAATAAGACGTCGTCTGGGCACGTTGTGCTATGCAGATCTGTAAAATTTCTTTAATCGAATAAATCATTTGAAGAAATTTGACAGATATTTGTATAAGTCGATGTGTGGTATGAATGTATAGTTATTGGCTTCTAATTGTAGGTACTTATTAGTAAGTATAAATTAAAAGGCAATTTTTGTACTTGATTACTATTAAAGTGTGTGTTTGTAATATTGAAATAACTGCATTCTACTACAATCATATGAACATAAATATTATTATTTTTTCAATTTTTACGTATCCGTCTGATTGTTTCAGGTAATATCTGAAATGGCTGGACCTATTTTGACGGAACATTTATTTGCGAGTTATTTTAGAGAAAAAATATTTATATATTGCTTCCGAGGCGAAACAAAGTTCAGCGGGTTCAGCGAGTACCTAATAAAGTTACAGCAATTATTTTTTAAAGAATTATCAAATCAACATATTTTATTCCTGCTACTATATTACCAACCACTAGAGATAGTTTTTGTAAAGGAACTTTTGGTCGTCTCATTCATAATTTACCTACATAGTTTTTTGTATATTTATCTATAGTTATTGCACATAGTGCGTTCACGAACAGAATGACTACACTTCAGTAGTAAATCAGACGTCGTCTGAGCATGTTGTGATGTTGTGTTATGCAGATCTGTAAAATTTCATCAATCGAATAAATCATTCGAAGAAATTTGACAGATATTTGTATAAGTTGACGTGTGGTATGAATGTATAGTTATTGTCTTCTAATTATAGGTATATATAAGGAAATTATTGCACTTGATTACTATCAAGTTATAATCATCACAAATCTAAACATTTATATAAAATTTAAATACATGTTTGTAATATTGAAATTACTGAATTCTACTACATTCATATGTATCATAATATATGTATATATCATATGTTTTCATATGGATTGTCTTTTTCAATTTTGTCCGTCCGCCTGTTTGTTCCGGGTAATCTCTGAAATGGGTGGACCTATCTTGACGAAACTTTTATTTGCTGGTGTAACAACGAGTAACTTAGGCGAATTATTATGATTACTATTTCCCCGGGTCAGCTAGTACCTGGTAAAAATAGTAATGGTTTTTTGAGAATTATCAATTTAATTAATCAATCAATATTTTATTCCGGCTACCCATATTACCTACGACTGTAGAATTGTCTTTTTCAATTTTGTCCGTCCGCCTGTTTGTTCCGGGTAATCTCTGAAATGGGTGGACCTATCTTGACGAAACTTTTATTTGCTGGTGTAACAACGAGTAACTTAGGCGAATTATTATGATTACTATTTCCCCGGGTCAGCTAGTACCTGGTAAAAATAGTAATGGTTTTTTGAGAATTATCAATTTAATTAATCAATCAATATTTTATTCCGGCTACCCATATTACCTACGACTGTAGATAGTTTTCGCAAAGGAAATTTTTGAGCATCTCATAGAAAGAAGCTAATCATGAAAATTCAGCTTATTAATTTTATATCTTTAGGTACTACTTCTGTCGAGTATAATGCACCGCTTGATTTGATAATATGAAAGTTAAGTTATAATGATACTAAAAACATAACTTCACGCTTTTTCTACCAGAAGGTGTAGGCAGTGGCTGTTAAAGCCTCGACTCGCCGGACACAAACTTGTCAGTCCTCGATGTTAATAATTTTCAAAAAAAGTCCGAAAAATGATTGGTATGAGTCTGGAATTGAACCCACGGCTTCTGTATCAGAAGACTATATAAATACTAATCTATTAAAAAAAGAGCAAAATTAATTCGATACATGTTGGAAAAAGGGGACTCTTTGATCAGACCATTTAATTTGTAGGACAAATATTTATTCAAATAATTTAAATATTTATCTTAAGATTACTAAAGAAACCATCAGTTACTATAAAAATTTTAATAAGAAGATTAATATTCACGTAATTAAAATACGCGAACTACGGCAGCTGCTACTTGAGCGTCCATAACATGCGTGCGCAAGCGATGGGCACCGTAGAGCGACTGAGAACTTTCGGAAGTTGTACGAGAATGTGGAGAGCCACTTCGAATTTTCTTGAAGTCGCACGAGGAACTTTTGCCGAGCACTCCGCTATAATTTGGACGCAGCATTAGATTTGCTTCAATCTAGATTGGAGATTGATTATTGGTTTCAGCTGATAAGGAACTGTTAGTTAAGCTAATAAAGAGTATGCTCAATATGAGCATTCTTAGAGCACTGTTACACATGCTCATTATTAGCATGAGAGCATGCTAGTATCAAGTATGCTTTCGATACTAGCATGTGTGTACAGACTTTGAGCATGCTATTTTCGAGCATGCTTGAAAATCAACAGCCATGCTAATATCGACCATAAATATTCAACTGTATGGTTGAAAATATAATGCTCATTACGAGCATGCTTATGTCATTTGCTGTCAATAAGCATTCTATTTTGTGCTCTAATGAGAATGTTAACAGTGCTCTTAGGGTTCAGCCAGCGTTTGCAATTAAAGTGCTAAATCTCGAAAATTATTAATTTGCTTTACAACATCATATATAAATTATAGATCAAAACCACCCCGTTGACACCCTCTCTGAACTATTGAAAAAATCCGCATCAAAATCCGTTGCGTAGTTTTAAAGATATAAGCATTTATGGGGACAAACAGCGGAAAGTGATTTTATTTTATACTATGCAATGATTCATGTATGATGTAGAACAGAAAAAGTGATAAATTCAAAATTTACTTACTTCTTAGGCCAGTTGGTTATATATAAAGATATCTTTTTATTGTATGTTTAACAATAAAACAGTATTTCTTGTGTAACGATTACTATATAACTTATTGACGATACGCTGGTAACTATCGATTAAGTAGAAATGCCACTGGTTCGCAACACTAGGAAGTCACGTGATCAGCTTGCGTTTGAGCGCACTATCAGGTATGGAAATTAGTCAATTTTATTAGAAATTTAGTTTTATTTCAACGGTAATTGTAAAAATAAGGTAAAAAATGAAGTAATTACTGAAATTGTGAATTGATGTGTGTGTAATATAGGTGATACTTTGTGCTTTCGGTGAATATTTGGTCAACAAAGACTGTCATTTTGATACTGAGAAAGGTGCTTCAAGAATGGCGTCCCCCACATGTGCCGCTGGCCTATTGAGTTTCGTTTTGGTGGTGTTTAAATTTGATGACGTGAGCTATAGAAATGGCGTAGAGAAATGTATATATCGGTTTTCGGTCCGAATTCTGTCCAAATTATTTGACAACGCAACGTTCACTTCGTGCCCTTGCACTAGCAAACTCAATGATTCATTGTTCCGATTTTTATTAAAAATTGCATTGAAATGAACTTAAGTGTTTATGTCTGGACGTATCGCTCGTAGAAATTCAAATGCTACTTGACATAATTACTTGTTTTGTCATGAAAACAGTTTTTAGCGGGGGCCGCCCATTTGTTTTGTTTACCTATTTGCCGCTTACCCGTCAGACGCGAACTGTTCATATCTTTATTAATCTGGATTGTAAATGTCTTGAGTTTGCAATTATCTACCGAGTTATAATATCGCGATCAATTAAGTTTTTATTTATTCTCTAGTTAAGGTCATGAAGAAAGTGAATTTTACACTAGAACAATTATAATTCAGTAATGACACTCAATTTGTAATTAAGTAATAACTTTCACTATGTAAACCAATATTACAAAACATGGCATTTTTTCTTGCCAGCGTACTTTCAGTGGTTATATATGTATTATTACATTGCATATAAATTGGTGTAATTGTGTTACAATATGGTCACATAAAATAAGATTATACTAAACTTGTAAACAATTCTTGTTACTATTATTATTGACTAATAATTTATTTTTAATGTAATGTTTAGTTAGTCCCTATTGCTAGTGTTATTTTCATGGTCGGATCTTAGATGTCTAAGTTCTCTACATATCCCTTTTGATTGCCTTTGAGAAACTCTCAACTATGCTCACCACTGACATCTATTAGCTCCCACTTCTGTCTCACTGGTCTCATTCATGTTTCTCCTAGGTTGTTACAAGTGACTTACAGGAACGCCAACATTTTTTTGGGCTATTTAGAATAATCTTAGCCTGCTTTTTTAGTGTTACTAAATTTAGATTTGTTTCCTGTTAAATAACTTGGCATTCTACCCTGTAAATCTTATTGTGCTGAAAAAAAATATTATAAAAGATGTAAACCAAATGTGAAAATATGCCTGGTAGCCTAGCTAAAGAAATGTAAGCAAGATTTGGGCTTGACAAGGCCACCACGAAATTAAATGCTGATTGAATGTGAACACCTTCACGTTAGGAAATTCATTATTTTCACATTTGGAGTACAAAAATCAAGACAATTATTTTTACGTGTAGCCAGCAACTATGTGTCCAAATACCCTTGGATTTTTCCTGTTTTGGTCTCCCATTGACTGCATTACCCTGCAAAGCTTTTACAATTGTTAAACATCATCACATTTTGTACAATTTCATTGGTGTCAGGAGGAACTGCATCATAAGAAATCTATATATTGCTAAACCTCAGCTGGCATTGTTTCAATTCATCTAACACTAATTAATATGAACTAATTTGGCAGCAATCTTATGGCCTTATCATTTACAAACCCCCATGCTATCTTGTGGTTGGCATGCCATATAATATAAATAGCTTGAGATGAATCTAAATGAGCCTTAACACCTAATATTTACTTGAACTGGATTTTATGACTAGTTCTGGCACTGGTAAGAAATTAATTCTTTAAATCCAAGGCCTAAATTTACGTTCTCTCTAGTAAAAAGGTTTATTAAAAAACAATGAAGTTGAATGTGAACCTTTAATACATATTATGAATTTTCATGAAATGATTAACATAGTTATTATCTGTTTCAGCTGCTTGTAAATAAAGGCTGTAAATATAAATATATAGAATAAAGATGAGTTTGGGTGCGCGCGCCACCAAGGGTGGTGCAAAGGGAGGCGCTAAAGATGGCAAGCATGCACAGGATACCAGGAAGACCACAGAAAAGACTCAGACCAAGGAGAAATTCAAACCACAGGTGAGCTACCACATCCATAAATTATTTTGTAATGATTAATTTGAGTACACATCCAACTCAGAATTATCTAGCCTCACATCTTGTGATAGTAGTTTGTAATGACTGTATTTGGCAAGTAAATACAAATTTGACGAGCCTCGTAGCGCATTGGTAAAACTACCGGCTGCAGTAATGAGGTCGGGGGTTCGATTCCCACCCGAGCACAAATATTTGTGACAAACATGAATATTTGTGTGGAGTCTGGGTGTTTTTCTATGTATTATAAGTATGTATTTACAAAAGAAAAGTATATATGTATTAATATCTGTTATCTAGTATCCATAACACAAGCATTTAATTGCTTAGCTTGGAACTAGAGGGTGTTGTGTGTATTGTCCAAGATATTATTATTATTATAATCATAAATAAACTTCTTGCTGGAATTATTTCATCTATACATAGAAAAATTAAAGTGTCTGTTTGTAATAATGAAGTAAAGGCTTTTTATTACATGCATATAAATATATATACTTACTGTACTTACACCAAAATAATATTATTTACAGTGTTTCAGCTTATCTCTGAAATGGCTGGACTGAGTAACTTAGTCGACTTTTATTTTAGAAAAATCATAATTTTATTCATTTATTGCTTTTAAGGCGACATAATTCACTGGGTCAGATAGTTCTACACATGGCTAATAATCATAGCAACCATTGATTCATGCACAAGAGTGAAATAATGATAAGGAATGTATAAGAGTTGATAAATTTCTCTTCTATAAATAACTTTTAGTTGAACAACTGATTTCTGGTAATGCTGATCCAAGTATGTCAAATTATCTTGAATCACTTGCTTATTGTAGTACAAACAAATGTATATCCTGATTGTATTTAGTCATAGATTAATTTAAGAATATTAGATTTTACCCTATGACTGTTAACACTTTGGCAGTCTGAAATGGATACTAATCATGGACAAAAATGTATGGGGTTTAGGTTGAGAGAATTATCCCTACCCCAACTAATATTATATATGTGAAGGTCCGTTTGATTGTTGCCTTTCCACGCAATAACTAATTAACCAATCATCATGAAACTTTATACACAAACTCTCCGAGGTATCAGAAGTAACATAAGATATTTTTTAGAAAAAAAAAAAACAATTTGCTACAAGTGTCATTGACCTCTGTGCTGAGCAAAGTTTGCTGGTTCAGTCTTTTTTTGGGATAGAAGGGCAAGCGAGCAGGCGTGTCACCTGATGGTAAGCAACGAACGCCGTCCATGGACACTAGTAACACATCTTTAAGGGATAGGGAAGGATGGGAAAGGGGGGTGGGCCGCCGGGTACCTCTCTCACCAAACGAAACGCGGCATGAGCCTCTTTACGTCGATCTTCTGAGAGGTCGTGGTATTTCACCGGTCGAGCCGGCCCATGCATGCAGCGAACTGATTGGCTCTACCATTGTAAAACTTATATGATGGTGTGTCATATATGTAACTTCTCTGTTTTGGGCACACTTTATCTGCATAGTCTACAAATAATGTCATAGGTTTCAATATTGATGCTGTTTTGCAGTCACAGTGGCCTTTTAATAGTTTAATACATTCCTTCTGATTTATAGATTTTAGTTAGAATCTAAGCACAACCAATGACTTTGACCTGGCCTATGATAATAGGCACCATCACCTACTCCATATGCCTAATAAACATTCTCCATGTGCATATTTGCTATAAAGAGTGAAAATAAAAATGAATTCTTATAAAAAATACGTTAATCGCGAGTCGTCGAGAATCAAAGAATGTTACAGATAACAATTTCTAAAGAAATGAAAGTCATAATTTTCTTAGTTGTTGCTCGACATTGCTATTAGATGGCGTTAATAATCCCGACTTACTTTAATTAATGATATTTAATATTCATGCATAATAAGCATCTATTTCACTGAAATGATCAGATGTTATGTATGATGACTGGCCGCAGTCATAGCAATGTCGCTCCGATGAGTGAGTACCATCTATATACAAAGTAATAACTTAATTAGATATATAATCTGGAAGCTGGAGCTGCGAGGCACCTTCTACTCTTAGATTGATAAATTCTTTAATTTTTATTATTTTTGTTTCTATTATTACTGTGATAATAATTCTCTTATTACATTTTTGTGATAAGTATTCAAAATGAGCTAATATCAATCATCAACAAATTAAATTGTGGAGGTATTAATAGACGATACCTCAGGTAATCGAACGAGACGCAACCATCAGATAAAGGTGACCAACTGAATATTACTGCGTATAACACACTGAACTTTGGCTGCGGAATTAGGCCATTTTCTTTTTTTGTTTTATTCTTGTGCGTTTATAGAGTCTTCAGTAAATATTACTTACAATATTACTAGAAAATTATATCTTATAACGGAAGTAAATGTATATGCGTTATATTTCAAGCTAGCAATAAATAAAAGGATTAAGTTAAAGTTTAAGTTAATCCTTATAACACCAGCTACCTTCCAATTAAAGTCCTGACAAAATCGGTCCAGCAATTTCGGAGATTACCCGGAACAAACAGACAAACATTGTAAATAACATTATTGTGGTGAATGTACCGTATTCTAAGTAATAAAAAACGGTTATTAAAGACACTTCAATTTTATTAAATATGTAGTAAGTAATAGGTAACGATCTAGCAAGACACAACAGGACCATTTAATTATTTTTTAGTTACAGGAGTTTTAATTTTTTTTAATTCCTATATTGTACTAAGTTTATAATTTGAATGATGAACGGCGCCGCAGCTCGCCGAAGTACCATAAACACTTGCTGACCTTGAACAGAGTCACGGTGTCAATGACTTGTTGATGTGCCCCCAATGTAGCCAATACGAGAGAAAATTATGTTGCTAAAAACGAGTTCTGCGTTTAGATTATGTTTTAACTGCTATAATATTATTGTATGCGGTTTGATTGGCCTAGGACATGTGTTTACATCAATCTTGACGGCAGACACTGCATTTGCACGCGAATGTTTGCGTTGCAATTATATTACAAGGGATTATGACTTTGTCTTGATTTTTCTTCAACTATCTATTTAAACAGCCTTTTGTCAATTCAATATAGACAGACTACTCACTACTATTTTGTTAAACAGCGTTTTTTAATTAAAAATTTTTTTTTTTAATTTTTTGAGTAGTAATTTGATACTTTTTTAATCATATAGGCGCCACGATAGTCTGGTTCAGTACTGTAACTTCTGCTTAGAAAGTCTCCCTTCGGAATGTTAGCATTTCATGAAAGGTACCATTATATGAGGATAGCAATGTCGATATGCAGATAGGTCGTGGTCTATCAACGGTCGAGCCGCTGCATGGTGCCTTACCACTGTTAAACATTATGAATGTCTCGTTTCAATAAATAGTAAACAATATAATGTTGTATTGTTGACAGGCCACAACAGAACAACTCCGCATGGCACACATGATCGATCGTAAAAGCGAAGACGCGTCTGACGTTCGAAGAATGGTAAGTAACTACACTCGAGTACACACACACACACACAATTGTGAACTGCTACTACATCTGCATGGAATTTAACTAAAAAAGCTTAGTCTCGACTCGCTCGACATTACGTCCCAAATGGAATAGGTGGCGTAGCTATTGCGGTACACCGGGCACAAAGTTGCCTGTCATCCTTATTTATCTACACATAACTTCCGGAAAGAATTTCAGGAAATTGATTCGCCTAGTTAGATACTCTATTTTCATTTATTTGTGTAGTTATACAGCTACTTACAGTTGCAATGCCTGTATGAATATCTCAACGCGTAATAGGTACGGTGTACTAAGGCGTGATTGCCTTTAGATGTTTGTATGTCTTTTTTTAAATTAATAGATTGCGACTTGTAGTTAGGCTGTTTGATATCCGTTGACATGATGGGACTGTTTATTTGAGCTTCTGTCAACCGATGATAGCTTGTCCGTCGTGTGTTATAGATTATTATTTATCGTTATGACCTACATTCTCGGTAAATGCTGTTCCTGTATGTAAAATTTATGTTACCAGTTGACCCGGCGAACATTGTTTCGCCTCAAAAGCAATAAATGAGCTTCGGATTTTGGGTTTTATTATGTTCAATTGCAGCTAATTTCTTCGCAAATACTCATTTACATTAAAGGCTGTGCGGGGCCATATTGATCTATATTAAAGGCACAACGCATTTAAGGTACTTAATTGGATAAGAGTTAATGCCGTGATGTTTACAAATAGCTTCGTAAATAAGCTAGCTTTCTTGTAAAAAGTAAACAAATAAAAATAATCATCAAATCTATCCATACACCTTAAGGTGTAAAATAATGCAGTACAATATTTCGATCTATTATAACTTGCGGTTCACTAAGAGTTTGCTATTAAATATTATCACTTTCTCTAATATGTTATGCATGGATTATACAAAACAACCACGTTGAAAGAAACCTAACTATTAAAAAAAGTACATCAAAATACGTTGCGTGAGTTGTTTCAAAGTTCTCATATTAGGACAGGCAGCGGAAAGTGACTTTATTTTATACTATGTAATCATAATTGAACTTAGCAATTGTTCGATGTTGCCGTCGTATGTATATATGTGAGTAAAAACTATTAGATGAGACATTAGAACAGCAGCAGACATTATATTGGGAGCTATATTACCGTGTAATAAGACGTCATTCACCCGGACCGTACTAAAGAAATTTGCGAAATGTAAACTAAACAGTAAAGATATTAGCCGCCGAGACAGTTAGAGGATTTTCATCATACATGCTAATACACAGGAACGAAGACCAACCATAACCACACGACCAACAAAAAGAAGTACGAAATAGATGTTTTTTTGAAAATTGTGGTATACATTTCTAATTTCTTAAAAACATATTTTGAACTATTTACTACGAAATCGTTATTATTATTTTTAAATTAATTATATGCCATTTTGTATCGGTTCATGAAATGTATGTTGGACTACAAAAGGCTGACCTGGGGACATAATTTTACATATTTATAATAAGTACCTGAGACTGGTTTAATGTAACTGTTTGCAGAAAATTTCACACACAATCATTATTATGAATAAGTGTCATTTTTCTTGTCGTGGGAAAAGAAGCGACGGTGTCGATTACGCCGTGCTTATGACGATATTTTTACCGTTAATATTGTTCCAACTACAACAAACAAACAAGGAAACAACGTGTGTCAGATTTGGTTTTACAATTACTGTATCGCACTTGACCAAATTGTATAATCACCTGCTGACTATGAAATTATTTTCAACGAGTGTTACCCGAGCGCTATGATTGTATGACATATTAATATATTCTCTAGTCGTCTTACTGTAATTGAATGTAACGCACTCTCACTTTCAATTGAGCAGCGGTTTCGACGTGATCTTCTTTTTAACTCATCTCAAGTTCAATATTAAGTGATAATACCTTTTATTGTAAGTTAAGAATTTTCTGCTTTAATGAAAAAATGTAAATAATTAATTTTCAAAACATATACTCTAATGTCGTCATTTGCTAGGTGATTAATATTTAATTTTAATTTATCTATCGTACGGATTATTTCGTGTACATGGGCAACCATGTACACGAAATAGTCTGAGCCTTCATTCGCCTTATCCGCATAGTTGTTTTCCAAAACATTGCGTGCTTCGATATCTTTTTACAACCAAGTGTCGGTATGTTCCTTCAAATGGATATAAAATTCTTTTTTTTTGTCCACAACACTTTCCACTCTCGTGGACCCTAAAATGCGAGATGTTTCACTTTGAGCTAATACATCATCATTTTGTTTCGCTTGTTCAGCTTTAACTGATGTATACTTAATGTGCTTCCAGGTGTTGGAGTTAATGGAGATGACATGTCGCACCGAGGAGGAGGTGTGCTCGGCACTACACGACTCCGACAACGACATGGTGGCAGCTTGTAACTTGCTGCTGGAGGAGAGTCAGCGGATACAGGTTTGCAAAATGTGGCGTGATGATGATAAGATATTGTCATTTGACGTGCCTCGTGGTGCATTCGTAAAGCTACCGACTGCAGAATCGAGGTTGGCGGGTTCGATTCCCATCCGACTACAAACATTTGTGACAAGCATGTAATGGCGTCTGGGTGTTTTTCTATGTATTATAAGTATGTATTTACAAAAGAAAAGTATATATTATGTATTATTATCCGTTATTTAGTATCCATAGCACGAACATTTATTTGCCTAATTTGGAACTAGAGGGCAATGTGTGATTTGTGTCCAAGATATTATATAAAAAAATAACGGTTATTATTTACAAACTATATGAAACGAACTAGTAAAAAATTTCAATCTATACTGTTTCAAAATTTTTAAAGAGCTATAACGTTTTCTATATGTCTATATTACTCTCTAAATTATTCATAGAAATCGTTTTCATAATTTTTTGGCAGCAGGTCTGGCGTCTTTTCCATGGAAGAAGAATTTCCCTTCCATCAAAACTGTATTATCTTATAAGCTTCAGTCTAAACTTTAGACTGAAGCTTATAAGATAATACAATGCTTTATAGTAATCAAGTGTCCTAATAATTATAACCTATTTGTGTGGTGACGTGCAGGGCGAGTGGCAGACTAACGAGAAAAAGAAAAAGAAGCCCCCGGCCCCCGCGGCGCCCGGCAACGGGGAGCTGGACCCCGCGCGCGACCCGCGCGACCCCCGCAGCCGCTCCGGCCCGCGCCCCAGTAAGTTCGCCTTCGCTATTATTCACACGAAGCCGATCCATCCGGGCACTAATTTTCCTTTAGCTTTTATAAAATGACGATGTTTCACTGTTTCAAAGTAAACGTCTGCTTTTTTGTGCTTTCTAAAGTAGTGAAATATCTATCGCTAGGTCGCGGTTCTGGAGAACGTGGCGCAGGCGGGCCGGGTGGAGAGCGGAGTGAGAGGGGCGAGCGCGGCGAGGGTGGTTGGCGCGGGCGGGGCGCGGGCCGCGGCGGGAGGGGAGGCGCGCGCGGCGCACGAGGCGGCGCGCGCCGGGCGCGGCCCTCGCACCACGCGCACCACGCACACAACACAGGTGACGCACACCACACAGGTGACGCACACCACACAGGTGACGCACACCACACAGGTGACGCACACCACACAGGTGACGCACCCTGACGCACACAACACATGTGACGTACCTAGGCACACACGCACACCACACAGGTGGCGCACCCAGACACACACGGTTCGTTACTATTATAAATGAGTAAATCTTTCCAACAGGTCTTAACACCGAACCGTTCCCTGCGACAGAAGACTGGGACAACGAGGAGTGGTCTGGCTCTCTATCCGATACAAAGGTAAACCGCATAATTACTCATTATTTCGTATTATTTAAGTACCGAAGTATCATAAATATACATATAAGTTTTTACCCCGAAGTATCATAATGATGGTGTTTTGTTACATTGGTTATTAGCCAGTGAATCGGAAGCGCCGTGAATTTCACTATGACGTGCGCCTTAGTGGAATCATGACCTGTGGTGTTCATTCATCAGATTGCATATTGCTACTGAGCGTTGAAACCGCCACGAAATCGATACGCTTTTGTTGGATCATTATTAAGCCGATCGTATTATACTCGTCTCTCTTTGCGTTTTATATAATTGAATGATGTATTTAAAAGCTGCAACATGATAAAAAAATATAACAAAACTAGCTGACCCGGCGAACTTAGTTCCGCATGAAAAGTAATAAATGAGTAAATTTTGGATATCATGAGGTTCAATTTGTGCTATTTATCGGCCTTAACTGCTGTCCCGCTGTTAATACTGCAATATCTGCGAAAATATTCGTTTAAATGGCATGCTGTAAAGGGCCAGAATCATCTATATTACATGCACAAACTATTTAAGACACTTAATTGGATGAAAATTAATGCTGTAATGTATAAAAACGCTTTGTAAATAAGCCATAGTTTCTCGTAAAAAGTAAAATAATAAAAATGGTAATTGTGGGTTATCCCTAAGAGATAGACATACCTTGCGGACTTTTTTGTAGACCTTCTGAAGGTGTTTAATATTGTGGAACATTGTTTTGATTTATCAATTAGGGTTCAGCCAGCGTTTGCAATTAAAGTTCTCTAAATCTTGAAAATTATCACTTTTTCTTTACAACTTCATATATGAATTATAGATCAAAACCACCCGCTGACACCCTCTAACTATTAAAAAAAACCGCATCAAAATCCGTGGCGTAGTTTTAAAGGTATATGCATATAAGGGGACAAACAGCGGAAAGTGACTTTGTTTTATACTATGTAATGATGTGCACATTGAATCATGTTGGCTTATATTATGTCGTTTGTAGGTGTTCACGCCGAGCGCCGCAGTGCAGAGCGCGCCCGCCGAGCAGGACGCGCCCGCGGCCGCGGTGAGTGCCCCCTGTCCCCCGCCCCCTGTCCCCCGCCCCCCGGGGACGCCCCCCGGGGCCGCCCCCGCCCCCCGGCCTCCCCCACTGACGCGCGTCTGTTGCAGGAGTGGGACAGCCCGGAGGCGAACGGCGCGGCTGAGAGCCACATCCCCACCTACACGTTCCACAACCCCGCGCACGCGCCGCCCGCGCACCCGCTGCCCCCGCTGCCCCCGCACCACCAGAACCTCATCGACGTGAGTCGGCTTTTGATAATGTTTTTTTTTTTTTTATTTTTTTTTTATGTGATGTGGAGGGCAAACGAGCAGGCGTGTCACCTGATGGTAAGCAACCAACGCCGCCCATGGACACCGCATAAAGCACAACACATATAGTGTTACTGTTGCGTTGCCGACCTTTAAGGGATAGGGGATAGGAAAGGATGGGGAAGGGGGGTGGGCCTCCGGGTACCTCTCTCACCGAACGAAACGCGGCATGAGCCACTTTACGTCGGTCTTCTGAGAGGTCGTTGTATTTCACCGGTCGAGCCGGCCCATTCATGCAGCGAACTGCTTGGCTCTACCACTGTTGAGAACAAACTCTCACTATCCTTGTCAGCGAAGATTCGTTATCGGATGTAGAGAGTTCTACAAACTAGTGATGATTAGTGAATAATTATTGTAACAATAAACATTTATATATTTATGTAGTTATAGAATTTTCGACTTTAAAATAATACGCCACAAATTCCACCCCGTCCGTCTTTCTCTCTCTTACATGTTGATCCTAAAAGTATAGCGGGATGAAATATACATCTTTATTCCAAATTTCAGCCAATTCCGTTGTCCAATTTTGTAGAATCACGTGTGAGGTACGCAATCGTTTTATGATACACTAGCTGACTCGGCGAACTTTGTTCCGCATCAAAAGTATTAAATGGGTACATTTTGGATATCATGAGGTTCAATTTGTGCTATTTATCGGCACACGTCTTAGCCGGTATTACTGCGCGACGTAACTGCTGTCCCGCTATGTTAATACTTCAATATCTTCGAAAATATTATTTTAAATTACATGCTGCAAAGGGCCATGATCATCTATATTACATGCACAATCTATTTAAGACACTCCATTCGATGACAATTTATGCTGTAATGTTTAAAATCGTTTCGTAAATAGGCCATTATTTCTCGGAAAAAAGTAAAAAAATAAAAATGGTCATTGTGGGTTATCCCTAAGTCTTTTTTGTAGACCTCTTAAAGGTGTTTAATAATTAGTGTCCGACCGAAGGTCTATTTTTGGCCGAAGCCGAAACTGATTAATCGGCAATCTCCACAACTTTCGGCCGAAGCCGAAGCCGAAGGTTACAAACTATGAGTAATTTAATAATTTTCTTTAATATTATCTACAGCTAAAGTCTGTTTCTCGGTCATAGAGGTATCCGCACTGAAGTAAGTGCAGTCCGGTCCGTCAGTCACTCAAACTTTCGTAACAGTTCGTTTAATTCCGACTGTTTTCGGACCTTCGGCTTCGGCCCAGAATTTGGCCGAAGCCGAAGTTTTCGCCGAAGATGGATTTTTGGCCGAAGGTGGCCGAAGCCGAAGCTTCGGTCGGACACTATAAATTATGTAGAACATTGTTTTCATCTATCACTTAGGGGTCAGCCAGCGTTTGCAGTTAAAGTGCTAAATCTCGAAAATGATAAAGTTTTTGTTTAGTACATTATACATAAATTATTTATTTTTCATCTATACCTACAAATGTATTATCATATATTATTATGTAGTTAGATAATTCGATGTACAATCATGATACCCATATTTTCATTTATAGTCTTATGACTTTTTTAAATCAAGGTTTTTGAAAGTTTTAAATTGATATTTTAAATTCATTTGCAATCACTATTACCATCTGTATCAAATACAATAATATAATCGACGGTGTATAATTGATATTCTGCTGTAAGAACAAATTATAGATGACATAATTGTAAAACTTTATCCAAATTGGTTATTATTAATTTGATTAGACCTCTCTAATAATTTTATTAAATGTATATATTTTTTGAAGGTTCTTTTTTATTTTGTTTTTTTTTTTCTGAGTTGTGATTTAGTTAATACTTTCACTATACTAACAAGATTAGAGATTCTGTAATCTTAGCTAATTTAAGGCTCAATCATAATCAATTTTTTTATTGTTTTCTTCTGCAATCTGTTCTTAAGAACATCCAGCTCATGGTGAGAAATTTGTTTTATTGGCTTGCAGGGCATCGGTCCTGTGACGGGTGCCTTATTATATGATTGGCTATAAGTCTCTAGGGGACTTCCTTTTGAGTCTTTTAAATGTTGCGCTGGTACTCATCAGGTGTGAGGCTAATACATTTGGGTGGATGTTTAGGCTTTTTCTGTATAAACTCATAGAGTACTTGATCTCTTCCTGGAATTTTCTTATTTCCAGATCATGGTGCAGCTGGTTGTTTGTTACGAACCAAGGGGCTTTTGTGATCATTCTCAGAACTTTAAATTGGAATCTCTGGAGGATTTCGAGGTTTGAGTTGGAAGCGGTGCCCCATAGCTGTACTCCATAGTTCCATATTGGTTTCAGGATACATTTGTAAAGGAGTAATTTGTTTTCCAGTGAAAGTTGTGATTTTTTGTAGAGTAGCCAGTACATTTTTCTGAGTTGGATTCCCAATGCTTTTCGTTTAGTTAATATGTGCTTTTTCCATGTAAGTCTGCGATCCAAGTAGAGTCCCAGGTATCTGGCTTCGTTCGCTTGTGGTAATACAATTCCATTGAGTGACACAGGGGGGCAAGTTTCTCGTCGCGTCGTGAACGTCATTTGTACGCGCTTGTCTTCATTAGCTTTTATCCGCCAGCCATTCCGTGATGTTGTCTAGTGAACGTTGAAGCATATTGCTTGCTTGTGCTGGTTGGTCATGGGCAGTTAGAGCTGCTGTATCATCTGCAAACGTGCCAATCACAGCGCCGTCTGTCATTGGAAGATCGGATGTAAAGATCAGGTAGAGGATTGGTCCAAGCATGCTTCCCTGTGGTACCCCTGCATATGCCTTGTGTAGTTTTGTAATGTCATCTCCATGTTTTACGTTAAAAAATCTGTCAGCTAGATAAGCTTTCAAAAAGATGTAGTAATTTATTGGGAGTTGGTTTTTATTTTTGTACAATAAGCCCACATGCCAGACTCGGTCAAACGCTGCACAGCAGTATTTCTTATCTTCGAACGATTTATCTATTTGTTCCACCAATCTATGCACCTGCTCTATTGTTCCATGTTTTTTCCGAAAACTGAATTGGTGGTCCGGTATCACTTTTTTTTCTGGTATGACAGTATCCAGACGGTTTAAAAAGAGAATTTCCATGATCTTTGAAAGAATTAGCAATAGGCTAATTGGTCTATAGGAAGAGACTTCCTCAGGACTTTTCCCAGTTGGGACTTCGCTAGCACTTTTGCAGTAATTAGGTCGTAGCCTGGAGACTTCCCTTGTTTAAGTTTTTTAATTATTTCTGTGACCTCGGCTATCTTGATTCTCTTTATCGGGAGGTCGAGTTGGTAAGGTTCATTTAGCGAGTTAATGAGTTCATCTTCTTTGGTTATAATAGGTTGGGGAAAAAGTATTTTCGTATTTTTGTATGAAAAGTCAAGACATTTTTTTCAAAGTTTATTTACATTTATTTACAATATATATGTACCGTTTTGTTGAATAACTTTCTGCCATTTTGTGGGCAGAGACATTATCCCGTTACTGTAGAAACTTTGGGACTTCTGATCAAAAAAACGGGACAAATAGTTTTGGCAGTCCTCTCTTGAGGTCAACCTTACAGAACCTAAAGAATTCTGAAGAGACCGAAACAGGTGAAAATCTGAAGGCGCAAGGTCAGGGCTATATGGTGGATGCACTAGGACCTCCCAGTCGAACTCTCTTAATTTTTGCTGAGTGGCTAAAGATGTGTGTGGTCTAGCGTTATCGTGATGAAAGACCACACCCTTCCTGTTGATCAATTCCGGCCGTTTTCTCTCGACTGCTTCCTTTAATCTCATCAGTTGCTGGCAGTAAAGATCAGAATCGATGGTTTTGCCGGACGGTAAAAGCTCATAATGAACAATGCCCTTCCAATCCCACCATACACACAGCATCACCTTATTTCGTGTTAGGCCAGGTTTGGCCACAGTCTGTGAAGCCTGGCCAACTTTCGACCACGACCTTTTTCGCACGTTCTTGTCGTACGTGATCCACTTTTCATCGCCAGTTATCAATCTCTTCAAAAACGGCTCGGTTTCATTACGTCTCAATAATGAATCGCAAATGAGTACACGGTTCATAAAGTTTCTTTGAGTGAGCTCGTGTGGCACCCAAATATCGAGCTTTTTTGTATAACCAGCTTTCTTCAAATGGGTCAAAACTGTTTTGTGGTCAATTCCCAGTTCTTCAGCTACATCGTAACTACTAATATGCCGATCTTGCTCCACTCTTTCAAAAATGGCGTCCATTTTATTCGTAACAGGGCGACCAGAGCGAGGTGCATCTTTAACATCAAAATTTCCGGACTGAAAACGTTTGAACCAAATTTGTGCTACTCTTACTGACACTGCATCAGGTCCATAAACATCACAAATTTTTTTCACTGCTTGAGTTGCATTTTTGCCTTTTTTATAATAATATTTTAAAATGTATCGAATTTCTTCATTAGATTCACTCATTTTTACGGAGAGAAAAACAAATGAAAAATAGCGGGAAACAACTTTTTTTTATTTTTTTCTTTTCTTTATAATGTAACCTTTTTAATGTTACCAAAACCAGCCAGACACAAATAGTACAGTCAAAGAAATTTTATAATAAGTTTATACCTACGTTATGCGAAAAGACTTTTTCCCCGACCTAATAGATGGGTCTTGTGCGGTGTTTGGCACGAACACGTCAGCTAAATGAGATGCTAAGGCTTCGCCCTTTTCTAAATCGCTTTTTGCCCAGGTACCATCTTTTCTGCGAATTGGTGGATTGGGGATAGTAGGTCTTTTTAGTTTTTTTTTGGTTGTTTTCCAAAGAGAGTAATTACTAGCAGCTTTAGCATCTAGGTCACGTAGTTGAGACTGTAAACTTTCATTTATTTCAGTTATACTCGTACAAACTGTGTTCCTTGAGTTTAGCAGTTAGGCGATTTAGCCGAGTTTTGTCTCGGGGAAATCTGGTAGTCTGCCACAGCTTACGCGCTTGTCTTTTTTCAGCCACCATTTCACGAGTTTTTGAGCAGAAGGGTGCCTTATACTTTTTGGTTGGAGGAGTGCTATTCCATGCAGCCCTTTGGACACATATGTTGAAGTGTTCCACCGCTGGCATTATGTCTATTTCTGATTTAAGTGGCATACTATTTTCCATTGTGGACTCTACCAAGGAACGGAATAGATCCCAGTCAGTTCTATTATTGTATAGACTTGCACTTGGCTTGACGTTTTTGAGTTTGTGGGAAACTTCCAGCAGGACTACTACACTGTGGTCCGAGGAAAGGTAATGAAGGCAGGAACATTTAAAACAGTTAGTTGGGATTCCTTTTACCACACAAAAATCTACGAGATCTAGGATTTCACCGCCCGACATAGTTTCTAGGTGTAGATCGGCTATAGCTAACTGTAGCTGTCGTCCTTTAGGAGTTGTTAGGCGAGAGCCCCATTGTGTATTTTTGTCGTTATAGTCTCCTCCTGCAATAAACTGTATGCCTTGTGTTTGGAAGAATTTTATATAGTCCTCTGTTTTGATAGCCGGTTTCGGTGGAGAGTATAGAGCACTAACTATCAGATGTCCTCGCCAGTCTTTGACAACTATGCTTGTGGCTTGTATTTCAGATGTTTTGTACGAATTGGTCTCATAATGTTTGATGTCATTCTTGACAAGAATTGCAGATCCTCCATGGGCCTTACCGTCTGGGTGCATCGTGTGGTAAAAATTGTAGTTTTTGATTTCTAGGTGATGTTTAACTGTGAAATCGGTTTCAGATATCAGAAGGATATCAATTTTATTTGTTACTAAAAATATTTCTACTTCTAGGACATGGTGTGACAGGCCATTGGCATTCCAAATGGCTATTTTGAGTTTAAAGAATAGGATAATTTCGTCATGATTTCCATTAACAGGTTTGTCATTGAGCTTAATTGTTGCATTAGTTGTGTCATTGTGTTTAAAATTTCTTCTATGTTGTTGTCTTTTGTTATAGCTTTCGATGTGTCATTGCTTGCAGGTTTGTTGGACGTTAGGGCTTCTTTATATGATCGTTGGTCTTTTTGGCTATTTTTGGGTTGGTATTGGTATGTGCTGGTTTTGTTTGTTGTTGTTGTGTTGTAATAGTTTGTCGTTGCCGTTCTGGTTGAGTTGGGTATTTTATTTTTTGCAGTTCCTTATATATGGAGTAGCCTTTATAGTTTGCGGAATGGTTACCGTCGCAAAGTATACATCTTATAGAGATATATATATCTATCATATTATCTTTCTTTGCGTTCACATAGTGAGGATGCATGGTTTCCAGCACATTTTATGCATTTAGGCTTCCCGAAACAGTATTTTCTTGTATGCCCGTATTGTTGACAGTTGCTGCATTGAGGGATTTCTCGTTTAAGCTTGGGCGGTTCGAAAGAGACTGCAGTGTAGAAGATTTTTGACGTTATATATGAGTTTGTTATTGGTGTTGGGTTCAATATCTATGAAGTATATTGGTAGAGGTTTCTTAGTTGTTCTCTGTTTGACGTTCCAGATATTTGTGACTTTATGGCCTTGTTCATCTAGTTCGGCTTTTATATCTTATATGTCAGTAGAGGGGTGGAGGTTTTTAAGTACTACTCTAAAGCTACGGTCTTTCTTGGGCTTATAGGTGTAGAATTCGGTATTTTAATCTTGCAGATTTTCTACAATTTTAGTATATAGTTCTGTAGATTTGGGTTGAATTCTAACCTGTTCGTTGCGGAGTACTTTCACTTCATAGTTGTCTGCAGCTACCTCATCAAGCATTTTTAAGAGCAGTTGGATATTGCCGACCCTGTCTACATAAAGTGGAGGTGCTTTAAAAGGTTTGTTTTGGCAGATTATTGTCATTATCAAGTTGTGGAAAACGGTTTGACGTTGGTGTAGGCGCAGGTTGACTTAGCCAGTATGTGTCAAGTTTCTTTTGTTTTTGACCTTTATTTGCATCAGGGCTTTCACGTTGTCTTTTCCTGTCCGTAACCCTTGTCCATTCATTGGTTTCAGATGTGGTTGAATCTGTTCTTACTTCAGATGATGTTAGGATGTCGAGGTTGTTTAGAGATTGAGTTCTTGTTGTATTGAACAGTGATTTGTGTAATGTCTGTTGTGTAAGCCTTTTATTTTGATGTTTTTCCAGATGTATTTGAGTATTTATTTCTTTATTTTCCATAGTATTCCCACGAGCAGGGTTGATTAAACAGGTCGCACATGGGGTGACGACCATTCCCACATGAATGCGCAGTACAACAATGTTACCAGGTCCATTGAGGTTGGCGCTAAGGGCTGATATGCCCATCAGTCATACATCCTATCGGCACGTGTCCCACCTTAGGATTTGGGGTAAATTTTTATGGAGGCTTTCTACCTCTTGATCCGGGCGGCTAAGCCAAGACCCCCGAGTTCACTTTTGATGATGAAGGTGAAGTTGCGGATGCAGAGGTCATTTCCTACCACTGCTAAGACGTTCGGGTTAGTTGACCGTAGCCCGAGTCTCGACGTTGACCTTTTACAGTTGGTATGGTCCTTTTGCATACGGGCTTGGGACCGTCATTGGCGAGATAATCAAATAATAATATATTTTTATACATATGTAGGAAAAAGAAATTCAAAATTTATGAACTGTATTATCATTCTATATACAATTTGCTTTTTGTTGTTGTTAATAACATTTGCAATGTTTCGTACAAAAACAAACAAAATCTCGCGTTCAAAAAGAAAACATAATTTCATTTTATCAAGCCATTATTGGTCTCCGTACAGCAAGAAATGACGATTTCACTTTTTTTTTTCTGCTTGTGCTGTGTAGTGCAGCTGTATTTACATAGCACTTATTGTGATTGCAGCAAATGAACCCGGCCAGCCGCCAGTCGCCCGCGCCGGCCGCCTCCCCCGCGCCCCCCGCGCCGCCCGCCGACACCTTCCACCACCACCACCAGGTCGCCTCCACCTCTCCACTGCTATACTGCTGACCTCTATAGCGGGCTGTCCTAACCTTGTGTGTCTGTTCACAGCCGATGGGTATGTCGGGTAGTCTCACCGCGGCGCAGTCTCAGTACTTGTCACAACTGACGCAGCAGTCGCAGCGGCACGACAATAGTAAGTAATCGATTCTCTCTGCTTAAATATCATTGAAATGCATCGCCCGCGCGCGATAGCTGACACACGGCTGGAATGCAACCTTCCGTCCGCTTGCCCTGTCACTTACTCACAAGCTCCCGCATTTTAGGCAACGACATTTTTGTAACATCTTAGTCTCGTACTTGTGTACGAAAAAAATATTTTGATATTCTTGGATTTAAAATATTTATGACTCCGTTCGAACGCTCGTAATAGCTTCATAAATTAGTAGAATACATAATAGGTGGCGTTGTTCCGATTACAAGACCCAGCAAACAGGTCACCTGATAGTACGCAACCAGCGCCTCTCATGGACGTCTGCAACACAGATAGTGTTTCGGTTGCTTTGTTGGTATTTCAGGGAGTAGGATGGGAAAGGAGGATTGAGTGTGGTTCTCCGGATGTCTCTCTCACCGAACAAAACATGCCATGAGCGTCGATATTTGTCGATGAGGTTGTCACCGGTCCAGCCGTCTCATTCATGCAGCGAATAGTGTCTTTGCCTGTGGCTATGTTATTCCGTGACAAATATTTTTTTGCAAAACGGGACCGACATTATAAATCAAAATCTCATTTATTCAATTCAGGTCATTAAAGACACTTATGAAGGTCAATATTTTCAATCCGCCAATTCGATTACTCACGTCCTGAGAAGAATTGGCAAGAAACTCAGGGGAGTCCTTTTTTTTTGTTTTTACTTAATTATAAGTAAACTAAATTACAAATTATTAGAATAATTTATAGAGCAAAATGAGGTTCCTCGCGTCAAACTTAGGACACAGTACGTTAATATTCTTTGGACGCTTGAACAGACCAGTCCCCACAAACAGCACCCGTTCACGAGCATGACCCATATCTCAGCCATCGCCTCCCTCGCCATATTTTAGTGAAGGTGGCGACCCGATCAACGACGCCGCCATAAGCAAGGACCTTTCAGTGAGCATGACTTATTCAAGATCCCAGACAAAAAAAAAAGAAACTAGTAAGCTTGCCCGGTGAGAAACGTCATATTCCACACAATCTTACTAATTAACAGTAATGTTTAGTTAGCAGATTAACAATATTTTGCTACAGCAAATACAAACAATATAACACAAAAGAAGCAATTCAATTCCAAACGGTTTTATCATTGATAGAATCTGCGATACAGTAATAAGCCCTTGTATATAGTCTACTTTTAACATATTTCTTAAATTTACCTAACGGTAATTCAACCGCGTCGTTTGGAAGTTTATTATTAAAGCGTATACGTTGACCTGGAAACGCGTTAGAAATGTTAATGGAGCCTAGTAGTGGACACAGCAAGTTTGTTTATATTTCTTAAGTTTAATTGATGGATATCACTGTTTTTCTTAAATTTAGTTATATTTTTATGAACATAGATTAAATTATCATAAATATATTGTGAATGTAACGTCATTATTCGTATCTCTTTAAATTTACTTCTCAGTGTAGCACGAATAGCTCGTTTCTGGAGCACAAAGATCGAGTCTACATCCGCAGCACTACCCCAAAGCAATAAACCATATGACATAATGCTGTGAAAATAACTAAAATAAACTAAACGTGCAGTATCAGCGTAAGCGGCTGAGCTAAGTCTACCAGATAACGTCTCTATATGTGGGCCCCACTGTAGTTTAGAGTCTAATGTTATACCAAGAAAGACAACCTTTTTGACCAATTCCAGTCTCCTGTTGTCCACGACACTGGTTTTTACTTGTTTAACATTTTTTGTAAAAAATCTAACATATTTGATTTTGCTACCATTTTAAAGCAAATTATTAGCACTAAACCAGTTTACTATCTTTGAAAGAGCATTGTTTACATCGTCAATTACTGATTGTTGTCTTTTTACCTTAAAAACTAATGAAGTATCATCTGCAAACAAAACTATTTCATGATTGTCCTTTACAAGATAAGGTAGATCATTAATGTACAAAAGAAACAGGAAAGGTCCCAAGATAGAGCCCTGCGGCACCCCTATTGCTACAGCTGATCCATGTGATCGCTTTCCGTTAACATCTACTGTTTGGATCCTATCACGTAGGTAAGAAGTAAGAAGATCCAAAGCAATGCCCCTTATGCCATAGTGATGTAATTTTCTGACCAGAGTCTTATGCTGGACACAATCAAAAGCTTTAGATAAGTCACAAAATACCCCATAGGCATCCTGCGACTCCTCCCAAGCCTCAAATATACTTTCGAGTAATTTTACCCCTTTACCCCAGCATCACATGTTGACCGTCCTCGAGTGAAACCGAATTGTTTATTATGCAGCAGACTATTTTCATTAAAGTATTTAAGTAACTGAGCGAGGATTAGTTTTTCGAAAATTTTACTTAATGTAGGTAGTACAGATATTGGTCTAAAGTTAGTGGGATCTAATGTACTACCTGATTTATGCAACGGAATAATCTTGCTTAGTTTCATCAGGTCAGGAAACACACCACAATCAATACATCTATTAAAAATCACAATTAAAGCGGGAGCGATAGTGCTAAATAAAGATTTTATAATATATACAGAAATGCCCCACAAATCAGCCGTCCTCTTAATATTAATTGATTTAAGCGCGACATTTAGATCAAACCTATCGACATGACGAAAATTAAAACCGTTATAAAATTCAGGCACGTTTTCTTTAAGTAACGAGTCTGCAATGGAGGTGGAAGAGCCTAGAGCACTAGTAAGATTGACGGGGAAAACAGAAAAAAAAATTTCAAAGGCATTGGCCACCTCATAATCTGAGTTGGTATCATGGCCATTGACACATAACTTAAATTCTGAATCCCTAGCTGGACTCTTACCAGTCTCTTCACTGATGACTCTCCAAGTGGCTTTGATTGTGTTACTACTATTTCTTATTTTACATTTAATAAAAATATTTCGCCACTTTACAAACGCGTTTGAAAATCTTTGAATATAATGTTACATAATTTCCAAACTCTTCACTGCGGTTGAATTGTCTTTCATAGTACAAATGTACAAAGTTTGCCTACTTTTAGGAATCCCTGTGGTTGCCCAGTCGCCAAAGACTATTAGCAACAGTGATCTCCTTGGGAGTAAATATTTGGTTAAATTCGCGAAGAAAACAATTAAAAAATAAACTATACATTGAATTCGGTTCTAATTCACTATCTAAAAAAGGTAAGTTAATGGCTAAGTTAGCTTTCATACATTCCAAGCGACCAGCTGTTACTGGCACAAAAGTTTTTTTTTTCCCTTCATTTTTATTTTTTAATTTTATTGTAATCATTTGCCCAGAATGATCAGAATCTAATTTATTAAGAATACTTTTTTTGTGTAGGACTAATATCTGTATATATATTATCCAAACAGGTAGCTGTAGTAGCAGTTGTTCTAGTAGGCTCCATAAATAAATTAACCAAATTTTGGCATTTAAAAAGACTTAGAATTTTACAAGTTGCAGTTGTCTTAGCAAGAATATTCACATTAAAATCTCCACATACTAAAATACTTTTATATGAATTACTAACTTTGCATAGGGCTTCATCCATGATTTCTATGAAAGAGTTAAGATCCGCGGCAGGTGGTTTGTATACACATAAAATAATGTACTGCTCCAATTGTACACAGGTCAGTTCTATGGAACATTCTACAGAGAGGGTCACAATATCTTTCCGTTCTTTAAATTTAAGGTTTTTATTGAGCAAGATTAGCGACCCCCCATGTACTGTGTTGACCCTGCAGAATGAACTGCCTACCTGGTGGTTGCTGAAATTAAACATAAGCTGATGCTTCTTCAACCAATGTTCAATGATACACATAATACTAATTTTATCAGCGTTCATGAATAATTCCAGTTCTAGGTGCTTGCCTTCAGTCATACAATATATATTCTGATGCACCAGGTTAATATCATTAACTGTATTATTTTTTTTACATTTATGTGAGCATTGTGACCTGTTATATTTATCATTTGATTGTATTGCTAAATCAATTAATCGAGAATGTAATAAATTAGAGCTAGAGGTGGTTACCTCTGTTGTCTCGTTAACTAATTTAAATGATTTATGAAGGAATGTCAGACATAAGCTCAACAGAAGCTAAATTATAATTAACGTCATTGTTTAATGAACAAGTACTGGAAGATTCTATATCAATAGTCTTCCCAATACAGGTATAATTAGTAGCCATGTTACTACAATATCAAAAAAATAGGATAGCGAAAGTGCTATCTGTCGCTTAAAACTATTAGTGAGGTAATATTTACCTTTTCTACAACATGTTACATCTAATAACTGCTCTGTGCTAATACTAGCATGGGAGCCATCACACACCTTGTGTGATGGCTTCACACAAGGTCTTAGTACTGTCACTGGAAACCATGGGCACACACACAGACTGTGGAGAACCAACATAAGCGCACTTAAATAACTGAATATTAGCAAGTGAATCAAAGTAGTCTACATTAAAATTACTCACTTCTAAAAGATTATCCACAGCCTCCGAGTACCCTTTAATCTCTTTCTCTAACAAATCATATTTATTTTTATTTAAGTTTACGGATTCAGTGAGATAATTTATCTTCAAGTGCAAAGCCTGTGTGTTAGCTTCATACTCAATTCTACTATGTTCTAACTCTAATGTACTCAGTTCCAAATCATCATATAATTGTAGTTTTTCTTTTGTGGATTTGGCACATTTAGATACAAATTTTTGTTTTTTTTAATAACTTTTGTGTTTTTTTAATGATTGTGTTAACTTTTATATATTTTTTAGTTTAACATGCACACTGACTGTTGTTTTTTTA
Organism: Euproctis similis; assembly: GCA_905147225.2. Classification (NCBI taxonomy): domain Eukaryota; kingdom Metazoa; phylum Arthropoda; class Insecta; order Lepidoptera; family Erebidae; genus Euproctis; species Euproctis similis. The sequence continues at coordinate 25,309,572 of LR990106.1, forward strand.
TTATACTATTGTTAGTTTACACTACCCACTGGACATTGGAGAGTGTCAGTATGTTTGCATATTGCAGGAGAAACCAACTGCGGGGCATTCTCTACTAGCTCACTAAACAGACTTATATTCTGCTGCACAGTGATATTGTGTGCATCCTCTTGCAGTTGTGAGATGTATGTGTGTGCCTCTCGAAGCTGCTGTTCCAGTGTGTATATTCTAGAAAGGGCCTGCTCATATTCATCACTGCAGCAATCATACTTATCAACTAGGATTTTGAGAGTGTCCCGCTCCTCAACAATTGAACTAAGTTCCTGTTGCAGGGCAGTCATGTCTCTTTTTAGTTTGGAGTTAGTGTTCAAAATCTTTGTGAATTCTTTATCATTTTCATCTCTTTCAATTTCCAATCGTTTGCACAACTCCTTAGAAATTTTTAATTCTTGTAGTGTCAGTTGGAGTTTAGTGTCCTCCTGACGCGATAATGCTCTACGAGTCATCATATTGTTATAAAGGTTATTATCATAAAGGTAAATATTAATTTAAAAAAAAGGTAAATATTATTATAATAAAGGTTATTAAAAACAGAAGCAGCCAGAAGTTGTTAAGGATACTTGAGATTTTAAATATTATTTATATAAAATAATTATACCCACAATTAAGGTTTTCTTAAAATTTTATGCAATGAAATAAAAAGTTTTTACCTTATGAAAGTAACCTCAGAAATTTCTCTAAAACTAAACAATAGACACTAGATAATTTTAAGTAAAATAATTTAGTTTTTGATGTGACAACAACGGCGACAGTGAAAACAAATATATTTTTCTCTATAAACTACCTACGTTTACGCAGGTCAGTTACACTTAGAACACAAAATACCCAAGTACTAACTTAAATAACTTAATTTCAATATTTGTAATCCTATTATAAGGCAAATAAACTTTGTGCACAGTAATAAATTAATATTTAAATATGAAAATTAAAATTTACTAAGAGAGAAAAATAAAAAGCAGCTGTTCAACTCGGTGTTGCCACACTAATCAAACCCCGTTCACCTTTTCGATATAAATATCGATGACTGAAGACTTTGTGCCGTAAAACATAACGGCGAGACGAGACTTAACAGCCGCTGCCTACACGTTCGGGTAACAATAGGCGTAAAGTTATGTTATGTTATGGGACCGATATTTCTGAGGAGATTCGTAAATAAATGATACTGCTGGCTGTCCAAACTTCAATTATTTTTAGTCGAGATAACGTAATTGATAATCGAAGTCAAAGTCAAAGAAGCTATATTTTCGAAGGACTTCACAGACACTTAGAAATAGTCTATGTTAAAAAATTCAACTTATTATTTAAAATGATATTCTTAAACACGAGCGCTTGAGGAAAATGCCTACGTGGAACAAGAAAACACAGGCGCCCGAGCGGCCCGATTCCGAATGTGCTATAGTGCGAGGAATCGGGCAAGAAACTCATGTGGCTAGTACTCTCTTAGAAACCATTAGTTTCCGACCGAGGCGTCGGCCACCTTCGGCCAAAAATCCATCTTCGGCGAGATCTTCGGCTTCGGCCGGATTCTGGGCCAAAGCCGAAGGTCCCGCCGAAGGTCAGAAAACAGTCGGAATTAAACGAACTGTTTCGAAATAGTGAGTGACTGCACTTAGTTCATTGCGGATACCTCTATCACCGAGAGAAAAGCGACATGAACCACTTTACGCCGATATTCTTCTTTAGGTGTGGATAATATTGAAGAAAATTAATTTCATTAGATACCCTTTTCTACCGTTTATAAATCTTCGGCTTCGGCCGAAGGTTGTGGAGTTTGCCGATTAATCGGCTTCGCCTAAAAATAGACCTTCTTTCGGACATTAACAACCATTTGAAATAATATTAATATCGCAGTAGGCTCTTGCATAAAGGTGTAGCAGCCAGAATACTCGACATCACAATTAAGCCCCTACCAATCAACAAATGATCGTCCTACAGGTTAACGAGAGAAATTTTGTGAACTATATAAGTCGAGCACAATTGATGCGACATCTTTAATTAGATAACGCAACAAATGTAAAGCAACTTCAAGTGCCATTACTTTTGGGGTTTTTTAAGTAGTGGTGTGTGTTGGCAATTAAATATACGCATTCATTATTTCAGGTGTATATTCGTCTAATTATGGAGTGTACGGATCATCAGACATGACGAACCAAAGGAAACCTCAGAGAGCGAGAGTGCCTCCTCCTTCCAAGGTATGAATGGTGTTTCGGTAATACGAAATATTACGTTCTATTAGTCGTGTAATTTAAGATGTATTAAAATTATTTGGAAATACCGTGTGTCAGCTATATTAAGTCTCAATTTTGAGAGCATTTATTAAATTAACGATCGTGGGGTAAATATGTGGTCAATAAGTTTCAAAAAAAATTATTATTATTTCAGTTAGTTCGTTCGTATTAGATATCGGCGGTAGTTATCCTAGTAGTTATATTTCGATATTTAAGGCATCAGGATTTCACAGTAGAGCTCTGATCGCATAGGCAAAAATGGCAGAATGGGATTTTTGAATCGATTTTCGATTCGATTCTGATAATACTGGTGAAATATTAGTAATAAGTATACCTACTACTCGTGCGTAACAAGTTGAGATTTAAGGACTGCGGCGTCATAGACGCGCTGATGTATCGGGCACAAAAAAGTGTCATAAGAAGTTTCTCCGCGGTCTTGTCGCCATTTTTAACCTAGCGATTGTAGTATTTGGAATAATGCCCGTCGCTGTATATAACGCGAATCGAGAACCTCGTCCTTTTCGGAAGTCGGTACCAATATCGTACTGTTCGGTCGTGTGCAGATCCCGTCGTCGGCCGTGGAGATGCCGGGCGGCGCCGAGGGCGGCGGCTTCCTGGACGTGCAGTTCGGCGCGCTCGAGCCCGACGCGCCGCTCGCCCCGCCCCTCGCCCCGCCCCTCGCGCCGCCCCTCGCCGCGCCCCTGGCCCCGCCCCCCGGCGCCCCGCCCCGCGCCGCCTCGCCGCCGCCCGCCTCGCCGCCGGGGGGCGAGGGGGGCGCGGGGGGCGCCTCGCCGGCCTACAGCGCCGCCAGCACCATCCTCAACAACTTGAACGAGTCGCTGTCCGCGGCCGACCCCGCGCCGGCGAGCCAGCCGGCGGCGCCCAGCGAACCTGCCATCGCAAACGCGACATGTAAGTGCTGCACTGGACGCGGCGAGAATAATTAACAAACCCGACAAAACGAAACTTATGCTGAAAACATTACACCTTCTTTTATAACTAGCTGACCCGACGCACTTTATTCCGTATCAAAAAGAGATTTCACGGCGTTTACAATTAAAGCGCCAAGTATCGAAAATTATGACCTTGTCTTCACTACATTATACATGTTTCATACATACAAACCGCGCTATTGACACAAACATACATAACTTCACGCCAAATCCCTTACAAGGTAGGTAAGGAAAACAGAGCACCATAAGGCATGACTCTTACTCACCTCATTCGCTTTGTTAACTTTCATAACTCCTTTCATTTCTTATTTTTACACCGACTTCCTTCCTAACAACCTTATTTTCGACCCGGTTAGCGAGAGTCACTCCGCAGATTTTGCACAATGCCCTCATTTCGACCGTGTTTAGCCTACTGTCATGCATACTACCATAACCAGCTCTCACTTCCATAAGTGTGGATTGCTAGCTGGGCTTTTCTGCTAATATTTTTTGTGCCCAGGAATCTGCCCAATGCTCCATAGACACCCTCTATCCATGCGTATATCCTCTATAATGCGTATTTTCAAAGATTTAAGCACATAAGGGGACAGATGGCGGAAAGCGAGTTCGTTTTATACTATCTAATGATGGTATATTATTTAGCAGTTTATAATAAATAGTTTTTTTGCAATTTGCCTCCAGTACATAACACTATTTGTTTTCGTTAGCGGGGATACTTATTATGAGTAAAAAAAAGTTATACAGAAAATAATATATATAATATACATTATACAGATTAAAGTAATCATTTACAACGCATTGAGCAGTCTTAATTAACAGAAGTTTATCAATATTCTTTATATTTAAGTCCTTTTGAACTGCTCGTTTCGATTTTTAATTTCATCATGATAATCGAAAACTAGATTAATTATATTTTTTTACTATTCAAAAGCTTAAAGATAACGCTTTGAGAAATAATAAGATATGCACTACGCTAGAGCGAGCCGACAAACATGTCGAGTTTGGCGTAAAGTTAGTGCCACATCAAGTGTTGGGCTCTCTGCGATCTCCATCGGCCACATTCACAGCTTTATGGTGCAACGGCGCTGAACTTACAACTTTGCTAAAACTGGCCGTAAAATTTGGATCCTTTTCAGATGATTGATGTGGGATTTTTGTATAAAGTTAAAATCGTTATATGTGTGTGTGTTGGTGCAGCGTCCCTGGAGGCGTCGCTATCGGCCTCCATGAAGCAGCTGGCAGCCAGCGAGCCGCAACACCACCACAGGCCCAAGGTGCGCCCGTGCAGCTTATTACTTAAGGAAATTAATATGTTAATAATGACTAAAGTTCGGAGTAGGTAGAGTGATTTAAGGTCGGTGACGTCAAACGTAAAGGATAATGATGCCTCCAAAATACCGGAACTTCATCTTTGTACCGTAATTTTGAAATTAGCATACATCTGTCTTTAAAAACGTATTAACGTTTTTAACTTTACTACCTATGATTATTTATTTTAATTGTACTAATGTTGACAGTAAAAACATAGAAATGGTATTCAATGAGGATTAAAAATAATCTATTCGTCTTTGTTTCATTAAAAACTGAGGACAAAATTTAATGGCATGTTTATATATAATAATATTTTGATGCGAGTACAATCAGGATATATATTTGCAAAAGTATATTTCACGTTGAGTTTTATAATGTGACATACATTGTAAAACTCATCGTGAAATATACTTAGCTAAGAAATTTTTACATACCATATTTGGTCTTTTCTGCTGTATAATTCAGTTTTTATTCGACGTGCGTAGAACGTGAGCCAGCAGCAGCAGAATGTCTACGCGGCTTACGGCGCGGGGGTGGCGGGGGGCGCGGCGTCGGCGTACGCGGCGGGAGGGGCGGCGGGCGCGGGGGGCTCGTCGCTGGCCGCGCCCTACGCGAGCGGCGTCACGCTGCCGCAGTACCAGGCGCCGGTTAACTCGTATCAGGTACCTTCATCGCCCGTCTTCCGTTCGCTCGCGTCTCGCCCGTCGCACGTTTCGAAATAAACGTAACGTAACGTGAGCGTAATCGACACGCTTCCGTTCCAGCAACAGACGACGGCGGGCGTGACGCCGTACGGCGGCAGCGCGCTGTACGCGGCCTACCAGCCCGCGCCGCCCAAGGGGCCGCCCAAGGACGCGCACCCGCAGTACGACGCGCCGCCCAGCAGCCTGCCCAGCACCACCGCGCCGCCCAGCAGCGCCAAGGCGGCCACCACCACGGCGGCCGGCGCGGGGGCGGGCGCGCCGGGCTACGCGGGCGGCGCGCTGTACGGCGCGGGCGCCACGCCCTACGCGCCCTACGACGACCAGCTGCTGCGCTCCGCGCTGCCGCACCACATGGTACGGCCCGCCCCCACGCCCCCATGCCCCCACCGCCCCCGCGCCCCCACACCCCGCCCCACTGACGCGCGCGTCTGTTCGCAGGGCGGCTACTACGAGGTGGGCTACGGCGGCCGGGAGGGCGCCTTCGGGCTCGGCGCCGGGGAGAGGTTCGGCCGGACGGACGCCGCGTCCCCGCAGCAGGTAGGCGCCGCGCGTGCCACGGACAGTGTGGACGCATACGTTCATCGCGAGTTGTTCTGCACTCATTAACGAATACTTTGACTTTCAATCAACATTGTCACACATGTTCGCCGGTTTTTGAGACTCCCGGCATCACCTTTCATAAAGACACGTTTAATATGATCACAGAAAGTATGTCGAGTCCAACATGACTCGATGAGGGTGACCACATACTTCCCATCCTTTATACTATACATCTGCTTAGTCGATCTTGCATAACCGTCGGAGTAGGCAGTTTCTTAATTCTTACACCGATACTCTCTTCCAATCCTCATTTAAACTTTCCTTCCTTATAACTTTTTTATTCGATACGCAAATTTTACGCAGCATTTCGACTGCTTTATCATTATTTTCATGCACCCTCTGCCATGCCCAACTCCGCTTTCATAATGCAGAGTGTGCACGAAAGTAGGATAAACGCGGCCGAAATGAGACACTGCGCAAAATCAGCTGAGTAACCCTCGCCTACCGCGTCGAATACAAGGTTTTAAGGAAGGAAGTCGGATTGAAAGAGACTGTCGCTGTAAAAGTAAGAAAGGGCATGTTCTGACGGTTCGGACGTGTAGAAAGAATGGATGAAGCAATATTGACTAAGCAGATATACAATACAAAAGCGGATGAATGTAGGAGTCGAAGACGGCCAAGATCCACATTCCATGACCAAATAGAACGTGTTCTGGAGGAAGGTTCAGGATTTATCCTGCGATATTAGGAGCCTCAAAAATCAACGCGCGTGCATTAAAAAAATTATGTAAGTCAACGAAGCGGGTGAGGTGTGTAAGAATCGTGCCTTTTGGCGCTTTGTTCTCTCTGCCTACCCTGCAAGGCATTTGGCGTGAAGTTATGGATGTATGTATGTAGATGAGTAGTAGAGCCACGCAATATGAATAGACCTCGCTTGGCTCGACCGGTCAAATACTACGACCTCTGAGAATATCAGCGTCAAGTGGCTCAGGCCGTGTTTTGCTCGGTGAGGAGGAAAGGATCTCGGGGCCCAAAGTTTAACGCTCTCCCCTCCTCATTCCACTTCCAACTCCTGTACTATCCCACCAACGAAAACATTCCGAAGGAGGATTACGTCAGGCAGGCGGACGGTCATAAAACCGCAGCCAAATCTTTTGACAACATGGATAGTTCTATGAGATGACATACTGTGCCGACCCCACTTAAAGTGGGAAAAGGACAGGATTATTTTTAGATAAGCAGTACCTCAAAAGAGATTGACGATTGTTAAGAGAATAAATACAAAATAATGTTTTAAATAGTAAAATCTCAATTTGAATATTGGATAATAATATGTTTTACTTTCTTATATCTGGTAAACACTTTGCCTAAACCTTCAGGTAGAAAAAGGCGTGAAGTTATATTGTTGATTGCAACAAAATTAATACATATACCCATTGTTTTTCATTTCCTCTTCTAATTGACACAAAATAATGGGAAAAAGCATCAAAATTCAGTATTTTATGGAATTTTATATGCGAACACGTGAGTTTCGGTTTCGGCCGAAACTGAAGTGGCGGCCGAACATTCGGTTTCGGTTTCGGCCGGAAAACCAGTTTCGGTCGGACTCTAAGTATTATCCGTTGATCTAATTTCCATAACACAAGCATTTAGTTCATCATCATCATGATGAACTAAATGCTTAAAACTAAGGGGCGCTGTGTGTGCTGAGTCCAAGATATTATTGTTATCTTCATATTTGTAAACGTAATGTTTTAGTTAGTTGAATTATTATTAATTGTGTATTATGCAGAGATACCTTATTATTATAATTTAGTATTATGATAATAAGTTATCTCTGCATACATAATTCGGATCTCGAAGTCGTAAACAAATACATCCACCTAGGCCAAATTGTCCAGTTAGATAGACGAAACTTCGAGAAGGAAGCTGACAAAAGGATCCAGGTTGGTTGGGCCCCATTCGGCAAACTTGCCTATACTCCGTATATACCTTGCCTATAGAGTGGAGACCGCGACTCGGTAAGCGTAGTGTACGACGCTCACCAGTTCGATGGTCAGACGACCTCAGAAAGGCTGCTGGAAAATAAAGGGTGCGGAAGGCAGAGAATCGGATGTTGTGGCGCAAATTGGGAGAGGCCTATGTCTAGCAGTGGACTGTAACAAAGTATTGTGAGGGTGTGGTATTTCAAAGTGGAGATACTTTTTGTATTGAATGCCCTTGTGACGTTGCAGGTGCCAGCGGCCGCTCTTCCTCCGGGTTACGCGTATTTCGCGTATCAACCTCCCCCCACCACCTACCAGTACGGAGTATACCCAACGGTAATTGTAGATGTTTTATATCAATAGTATATTCTTCGATTGGTTGAGTTCTGATTGGTGATATTGACTTGTAACGTTTGCATTAGTATGGCGGCGGCTCGAACGTCGGCGGTGTGGGGGGCGTCGGCGGGGTGGGGGGCGCCGGCAAGGTGTCCACGTACGCGCAGCAGCAGCAGCCACAGTACGACGCGCAGGACTCCTACAAGACTGGTCAGTTATACTTTAACATTATAATTGTCATCTCTGTTCTCCATGCTGTTAACCAGCCCTATCGTTTAAACGTTCTTTTTCCTGTTTTTTGTTTTGTTCACGATGTTTTCTATTTTTCAATTAGCGTTCAGTGCTGTCGAATACTTTTGAGATTCGAAGTAAACGGGATCGAAAGTAATATTTTAATGTGCAGGGAGATGTCGCCGGTATGTCAATGACAACTACAGGTTGAAACTCTTATCGTATTTCGTATGGTATAGCGGTCACGACAACTTTGAAACTTTGAATCGGTCAAATAGATTATTATATGCCTACCTTCATATTAAAAACAAAACTATACACAACGTCTCTCCCGTTATTTCCTAGACACATTTTTTACTGCATAAAAAAATAAATATAACTCCCTTCCGTGCGCAGGCGGCGGGTACGGCGGCAGCGGGGGCAAGAGCGGGGCGGGGGGCGGCGCCGAGCTGTCCAGCGCGATGTACGCCAAGCCGCACGTCGCGCTCAACAAGGTCAACGTGAGTAGCGCCGGTGTGTGTGCGTGTGTGCGTGCGTGTGTGTGCGTGCGTGCCGGGTGCGGGTACTGTAGCGTGCGTGGTGTTGCAGAGCTACGAGAAGGCGACGTTCCACAGCGGCACGCCGCCGCCCTTCGGCGCCGCGTCGCACCTGTACATCCCGGCGCCGCCGCACCACCACCACCACGCGCCGCAGCAGCACCAGGTACCGCCGCGCCACGCGAATGTTCTTTGCAATTTTATCTTTCTATGCGGTTTAAAAATCGCGCGTCTGACGGAATATTAAATGCAGGGGATATCTTACTACACTCCTCACCACGAGGCGTGTAATATAAATGCGAGAAGAACTAGCGATTCCGAGAGAGGCAGGCCCAAGATGAGTTATATAATAATCTTGACTGCCGTGCGGGGCAAAATCGGTTGTACGAATCGCAACAGCTCGAGAAAGAATGTTAGGGATATTATGCCTGTTAAATGTATTAAAGATAAATAAGAAAGTTTCGACAAATTGCGACAAAACTATAAGCCGATGGAAGAATTAAAGAATCTGTGGATTGTTACAAAATCTATCCGATGTGTCTAAATCAAAGAAGCTTTATTTTCGTAGGTCTTCACTAAAAATAGTCAATGTACAAAGATTTAAAATATTATTTAAAATTAAAATAATTCGAATTTTAATGAATGTGTGTATATTGTTATAGACATTAGTATGCAATGCAGAAGGTACAAAATACTGTCAACAGTATGAAGCATAGAAAAACGTTAGGTCCGAATAAAATACCTGCAGAACTGTGGAAGATATTGAGTGTAAATGGATGTGTGAGTTTCTTCAGTAAGTTGTATGAGGAGATGATCTCCACTGGATAGTGTAGCAGTGATCTGATGCCCACCTTTTAAAACAAGGATGATACATAAGTCTGTCACAATTACCATATGATAGAGCTCATGTCACACACACTTTTAAAAATATGGCAGAAGTTAGAAAGAAGAATGCGAAAGGAGAGTATTAAGGGCCAAAATCAATTCGAATTCAGACGAGGGACGACTGGTGCCAGTTTCACATTACTACACTTATGCGAAAAATAGACAAACGCAGAAAAACCTGCACACGGTGTTCATCGTCGTCGAAAAGGCTTATGATTGCGTGCCTCAAAAGTTTTTGTGGTGGCCCTTAAGCGAGAAAGCTTTGCCCGAGAAATATGTGGTGAGACTAATAAGTCCAATGTACAAAATATCTTGTACCTATGTCCGGTCGGCTGCTAGGACTACTGACGAGTTAGGTGACGCAGTCGGTTTGCTTCAAGGGTCCGCTTTGTGCCCTTACCTCCTCCTGTGAATTATGTATGCTTACGTGACGTCGCGGATATAGAAGAAGAGGCATCCTGGTGCATGCTCTTCGCGGATGACATTGTGTTTGTTGATGAAGATGGAATTAATGTACAGTGCAGACTGGTGAAATGAAAGCAGAGACTGGAGAGTGTTGGCTTATTAATCAGCAGAAACAAATCAGAATACTTGTTTACATATTTATTTCTAAGACTTTCGCGAATCTCACTCATAGATTAAAACAACCTTTAGCGTTTTTTATTACTTATTTATATTTATTTCCCGACGTTTCGAACTCTTTACAGAGATCGAGAGTTCGAAACGTTGGGAAATAAATATAAATAAGTAATAAATAAACGCGATATAATCCTAAAAGTTGTTTTAATCCAGAATACTTGTTCTGCGATTATGTCGGTGTGTCCGGTTCTGGACGTATCACTGGACGGTGTGCTGTTGCCTTTTACTCTGACTTTAAATACCTCTTTTTTATTTTTTTACGCGAGGAAATGCTCCATGCACACAGGCGGGGGCCTGGGAACGGCAGGGGGTAGTGTGGGACTCCCAAAACAGTAAACTGCAATCCGATCCTAGGACTACCCACTAAAAACTCGCGGCGGCCTTCCTCCGGCGTTGGGGTGGTCCAGGATTAGGATAACCCCTCTGGTCCTGTAGAGATGCGAATGTTGAGATGTGTGGAGTAACGAAAATGGTTAAAATACGGATTAAATAGGTATGTAGGAGCAAGCTTGAAAGTTGCGCTAATTACTAAATATGAGGAAATCACCTGGAAATGGTAAACTTAAATGTGGAAGGAAATAAGAGAAGAGGAACACCTAAGAAAATATGGATGGATTGTGTGAAAAATGACATGATTATGAAGAGCGTTAATGTGGAAAGAAAATCCTGTAGTACCTACCGTAAACAGTGGGAACAGGACAGGAATATGATGATGTTACTACACCCCTCCCCTTCTGTGATATTTCGTAATTTTTGTCCAACCCTTCCCTCCCTTTCAAGTCTCACGTCACGTGATTAGTGGTCCGTTACGAATTCGATATACACCTAACATTTTTACACAGATAGCTTTTTACACATTCACCACAATAGACAAATTGATATAGTTTTGACTTGATTTTTTTTTTGTTTCAATAATTAGTGAGATGTTTTGTGCACTATAAGTAAAACAGACTCGAAACAGTTGCCGTGTCGTGTTGTTGAGACGCATGTCTGCAGTATCTTTAGTTTGTTTGTTACTATTATTATACAATTATATATATTAGAATTTATTTTCGTTTGTAGATGGATGTACGGGTGAACAGTAGTCATAATAGGCGGGTAAGTAATATATACTTACGTAATGAATATATGTTTGCACATGTTATATGTATCTATGCTTTTTTGTGTTAACTTTTTGAATGAGTTTTTGTAACCTTGACATCGTCGCCAGACCGTTTACTGTAAACGTTCCTGTTCACACGAATAAGTAGCATTTTTAATCCATCTCAAATTGTTGAAGTTTCATATTATTTTTAATTATTATCACGACTCAGAATATTCAGTCAGAAATCACAATCTGTTTATATTTATTCAAGCAAAATAAATTGTTCATTACGTTCAAAATGTTAACAATAATATAAAATAGTTTATATAATGAGTACCCGCCTTTATATAATATTGCATGTACTGTACATAAATATATTATATTAGAGTTAGCTAATTATACACATTGTTGTGTGATGGCAATGTTTCCTTATGAATTTGTCTCGCTTTGAAATTGACATTTTAATATTGGTTTTATACGCCTCTGCACTTGTGTAGCTTTTATTTTGTCATTTTTGTTTTATTTTTTTTTATCGATTTTGCTCTATTTTTTAGTCTATTTCACCACAAACTATAAATCGTAGAACATATGCATTAAAAATAAGATATTAATAACGATTTTCTTGAATGACAGGGTTGCCACTAACAATTTATTAACGGACTCTAAAAAATTTACACTTAGCAGTCTAAGAAACCACACAAATTTATATGTTTTATGTACTATGAAATTTCGGAAGAAAATTTAACAATTTCGTTTCAATTCAATTTCGTCATGTCATGTTTTTGTAATCGATATATCGATTTTTCTCTCAAGGAAAATATATAAAATAATGTGAGTCTAATATATTTAAATGATGTTAGGATTTATAAATCGTGAGTATAGTTTGCTCATAAGTAAAAAGCCACTGTCAGGTGGACAACCTGTGTGAACTGTAATGTAACTGAACTGTAACAGGAGAGCGGCGCGGGCGGCGGGCGCGCGGCCAGCAGCAAGCCGGCCGCCAGCAAGCCCAACTACTCGCAGTCGTACTGGGCGCCCAACTAACCACCAGGTGAGCTGCAGCACCACGGCCTCTCACGATATCCACGTAAAGTGGCCCTTGCCGCGTTTCACTCGGTGACAGAAGTAACCGCGCCCTCTACTACTATCCCATGTTAATAGCCGGTCGGTGTTGCAAGTATCCAGGGGCGGCTAGTTGCTTACCATCAGATGACCCGCCTGCCCCCTGCCCATCCTAAAGAAGGCCGTCCAGATGACATTTATCTATAGTCGTATTTTTAATTAGACAAAGCTAGCTGACAGTAGTTAATGACAATTTAAAGTAGTAGTGATGCATTCAGTTCTTATTCAATCAGATGAATGAACAGTGAGTGAAATAGTTAATCATTTCAAATTATACTGAACACCCTAAAACTTATATATACTACTCGATTTAATAAATAATTTAACTCGGCAACAATATTTTTGAATACTTTATAACGAAGTTTCTGAAACTTTATTTAATAAAAATTTTCTTCATCAGAATTTTTAAAAACAGTATAAAAATTTAAGTCATAAAAATGTCATAATATTGATAATTTTTCATTTGAAGATGAATATATAAAAAAATATGAAATAAACGATGTTTTGTATTATTTTTATTACCTACTTAAAATTGTTATATTTTATAAATCTATAGTTTCAATTACGTGATATATTGAAAATGGGACAAGTTTCCGAACTACGATAGACTAACTATTCCCAAGTTAAACAATCGTGGCAATTTTATTCATTCAAGAGTTTTTTCATTCATTAGCTTTGCTACAACACTATTTTTTTGTCATCAAAAACTGACAACACCGTAAACGTCAGTGGTTTTTGTTTAATTAAAAATTGGACTATAGTATCGATCAATAATAGAGAACGGTGTTGTTGTTGTTTCAGACAGTCCCTGTGAGTCGTCGGTCGTGTGACACATGTACATAGGCACGGCGCGATCTCCCCGACATACACACGCACGAACAATAATTGCGCCGACATCCCACACAAACAAACAAACAGTATATATAGTGACGTATACATCATGTACGACACTATTGTAATATATTGTATACAACACGTTACACTAGTACTATTTTATTTATAAACTATAGGTTAATTTCGTCTAAAGCTAGTACACCCCAGTATAAAGTTCCCGCCTCGTCATTCATCTATTTATTTGTTGCCCGAACACTTCGTGTAAAATGCAGACAAAACAAATATGTAATATAAATGATTATACCTTTAATTATTTGCATTTGGAATGTTACTCTAAATTTAATTTTGTATTTCGAACATATTTTAAATAACAAGAATGAACTAACACATACTAATAGAGCGCCGCTTTTAAATTATTACATCAAATGTCATGAACTATTTATAACTGTAAAATTCTGAATATAAATGACATCATGATAAAATTTTTCAGCCCACTATTTATATTATTTGGAATGAAGTAGTTATAGTTGGAGCAACAAATATAATATATAATGTGTACAGGATGCGGAGATGTGTATTGGGGTGTGTTCGGAGACACAGTGGCCCATAGGTATTAATAAAGTAGGGAGACTGTGGGGTAATGGCGACGCGCGATTGTACATTAGCTGCTAATATATAATCGAATGAATTGTAAAAACTGCACTCGAGTCACTGGGCTTGTATAAATGTAATCCCAAAAGACAAGCGACAATTATTTGTCTATACCACAAATAGTTGTTAGGACTGTCCACTTTGTTTTGTGTCCATGGACTGTGTTATTGTAACCATTGTTTGTTTTAATATTGTAAATTTAAAAGTCAATTATCTGTCGCGACGGCTAGACCGCGCCATTTTCTCGTTGTAAAAAGTAATGTAGGTAATGTTTCTTCTTTACCGACACCGCGTATATCGAGTCGGGAAGTTATAATCGACGTCTCTGATTAAACGATTCATTCGATTGTGGAGTCCAAGCAATCGCCCGTCTCTGTAATGTTAATAATTATTTTATAAATTGCTAGTGTAAGCGGCGGCCCACGGTCAAATTTATTGTTTTATTTTTTTTCATTATTGTTTATTTTTGTTTCACGAAATCGGAGATTAAGGATGTTAGTTTTAATTATGCAATACAATTAATGTGTCGGTAGAGCGCCGTGGTCCGGTCGCACTCTCATTTCTTTAAGTCCGTTTGTTAAAGATAAAAAAAATTACCTGTAGTTTCTATGTATCTATATAAAATATGTATATGTATGTAAGTGTCCGGTGCGCTGTGCACGCTGGAATTTCTTTTTAATTTAGTTGACGTACTTTTTGTAATTAACACTAATTATTATTATATAAAAATAGTAATGACTAAAGTAAAAGAGACGTCATAGGGAGAATAATCGTTAACGTGAAACGAGTTGAAATAAATAGTTGAGCTCTTTTATATGTGAATGGATGCAGTAATTGTGATCTCGCGGGCATTTTGAAAGTATGAGGGATTACACATATTGGAATTTCTCGCTTTGTTTTATTTGAAGCCACCAACCAAGTTGGCCTGTTTGCCTTGTGTTACCTTTCGGAGGATATTATTAATAACACCAAGTGCGCAAGTTACGTCGATCACTCTCTAAAAGACTGACAAGTATTCATTCATTAGATTCGCGAGTCCATTGAGGAAATAAGAAATATAGTTTGTATTATTATTTATTTGTATCTCTCACATTTTTTATCAATATTTTAAATGCTTAGTAAATATATATTATACAGTCTTTTTAATAGAGTGGTAGACCCACGTAGTTCGCTGCGTGATTGGGCCGGACGACCGGTAAAATACCACGACCACTCAGAATGACGCCGTAAAGAAGCTCCTTCTCTTCTCCACTACCCATCCCACGCCCAACCCTATCTCACAAACAAAAACCCACGCCCAATCCTAAACAAAAACATTCCCAAGTAGGGTTAACGTCAGACAGGCGGCCGGTCGTAAAACCTCAGCCACTTTTGACAACATGGATAGTTCCACAGCATGGCATTCTCAGTTCTTAAAGTGGGATAAGGGCAGGAAAATGATGATAGTCTTTTTATATGGTCTATAAGTTTATACTTTGGGTATCGCGTTTGTATATGAAGATCTGTGTAAAGAGAACGAAACGTCGGGAAATAAATAAAAATAAGTTCTAAATAAACGCGATATAATCCTAAAACGTTGTTTTAATGTTATGAATGTAATTCGCGAAAATCTAAGAAATAAATATATATTCTTTTGTTTTTTAAGGTGTACAAATAAAGCATTATCTGTCTACTTGGTGAAGTTATATCAAATTGGGTACTTGTAAGGGTGTAAATACTTCCAGGTATTAATGTGGGTTATTATTCCAAGGGATTAAAAGAGGTTAATTTTGTTAACTGAACAAATCATATTAGTTTTAGTTTATATATGATAAGAATAAAAGCAAATATGAAATTAATAAACTTTTTTATAATTCAATATAACAGAAAATAGCACATTTAATTATCAGGAACATACCGTCTTTTAACACACTCAATTTAACCCCATTATTATGTTTCAAGTCAAATTCTAACCTAGATCACTTACAGCTTTTCTTTCATTTGAACATTATAAAAACAAATATCACATACAGTATTGACGTAAACTATTCGTAAGACAACACAAAGATGTTATGTTAGCAATATATCCTGTCAAAGGCAGTCACTTATCAACAGAATTATTCCATTAATAAAAATATATCTATTATAAGAAAATTCAACAAACAAAACGTTACATTAATATAAATATATTTAGACATGACAATGATCACAGACTAGAGTGCTTATATACTGTGCTAACCTGTTTCTCCACATTGTAGTAATAAAACATACGCGTATATCGCGAACTCAGTAATCTGAATTATGCTCCAGTTTATTAGTTGTTAGCATAATAGGTATCAATACCTATTGCCATACATCAAGCAGAACTTTGTTAGACATCAAACTTCCTAAAATCTGTCACTCATGTTAATCTAAGTAAATTTGCGTTATATAAATATAATTTGTAATTTCTCTGGAAAAAATACAAAATTACTTTGCACTAAATTATTTATTTTTATAGATTTTTCTCTAGCTTAGAAACGTTTAGTGCAAATTACATATAGCAAACACTGAATATGGTTTTGATCACTTTTATAAGGGTTTTTTTTTAACTGTTAGGGCTTTCTTAAAGTTTATTGGAATGTTAAATGGAAGTAAATATTTGTCTCACAAATGCCTGCTATTGTACGACATAATAAAAATATTTGTATTATTGTCAAAGATACGACGAGGCTCCTTCATCTACAATCCAATACAACGATCCGGTTTTCGGATCCACCCTTGTTGCTGGAAGATCTTCCTTGTCTTTAAGGATGCGCTGAAAATAGAGAATACAGTATTGCATAATTATGTATGTTCTATAAGAATTACACATCAACTGTCCTACCACTATTTAGTTACTACACATGCCACAAATATATACTAAGGCATCTATCTACATGACTCTATTTTTTGTTAAAACATACCTTGACCATATCAGCCTTGGCTGCCCCACTTATAGCAAATATACAATTCCTTGCATTATTTATTGTAGGGTAAGTCAATGTCACCCTTTCAGGGGGAGGTTTCGGTGAGTCCGTAATGGCTGCCACTTTCAGAGTATTCTCTTTCAATAGAGGATGACCAGGGAATAAAGAGCATGTGTGACCATCAGGACCCATGCCAAGAAGCAATAGGTCAAACTTGTAATCTTCACTGCCAAAAGCCTTGGTTAATTTTTCAGTGTAATCCGAAGCAGCTTCCTCTGCTGAAGTATAAAATAGAATAACAAGTGATAATAAATATTTTGCCAGCATTTCATTTCATTGTTTTATATTTTTATAACTTGAAGAATTGTTATATTAAAATCAACTAAAATACGTAAAATAAATAGAATAATTATAAAAGAGAATATATGGAATATATTAAGTACTAGCAGACCGCGCGAACTTCATATAGCTATATTGTGTGTAGCTTCCCGCCTCACGGTGCTACTCGCGTACAAACAAAATGTCGATGATGATGATCATTACATGTAGCCTATGTTACTCAGTGATAATCTAGCTTTCTAAAGAAAAAAGAATTATTAAAATCGGTCCAGTACTTTTTGAGTTTATTCGTTACATACAAAAATACAAATCTTTCCTCTTTATAATATTAGTATAGATAGAGAGATAAATTAATAAAGAGAAAAAATAAACAAAAATGGTGAGTATTGGACCTACATACAGCATTCATTTATGTAAATTAGATTGCAATAATTATGATAGTTATAACACAGTTTATTTATAATATCAGTGGCACAGTGGTCGACACACAGCTTCTGATCCAGAGGTCCGGGTTTGAATACTGGCTCACACCAATGACTTTTCGAAAATTGTTGTCTTTGGAAGTGTGATAAATATTGTTGACTGAAGACTTTGTGCCAGGTATGGCAAAAGGTTCGCTACCTATTCCATTCGGGACGTAAACATAACGACGAGACGAGACTTAACAGCTACTGCCTACACCTTCAGGCAAGAAAGGTGTGAAGTTATGTTGTTATTTAAAACACATTTAGTTCAGTGTTACAAACCTGAAACTCCTTGTTTTATTGTGACAAACTGGTTTACTTCCAAAGGTGTTTTTGGTAGCAATTCCTTTTTATAAACTCCAAAAGTAGAATCAGGACTATCTTCTGGCACAACTCTTTCATCACAAAATGCTAACACCCACTGTGCCCATTCTGTATCTACTCTAGGTAGACTTTCACACAAATATTTGACTACAGATCCACCTGTAATTATAATTAAAATGATATTAAAACTTTTGTTGGGCTCATATACAACCAAAATTATTAGATTAAAAGAAGTAAAAAGATAAGTTTAGAGAATAATCATAACGGGGATGATTTTGTTTTTCTTTACTATTTTAAAGATGTATATTTCATATAGTATTTTTTTGATAAAATGATTTAATGCAAATAGGTACCTATGGCTTAATACGGAGTTGGTAAATTATTTAAATCTTCATCACATTACGTAACTATAGTTTACCGCATAATTTGAGGCAAGTGGTAAACTTGGAATACTTTATTTATTACATCAGTAAGTGACCTTCAAAAACTTACCAGAAAGACCCATATAAAACTTTCCGCGGTTGTAAATTGAATCATTTGATATCTTCTCAATGTAAGAAGCCAATTTGTGAATAAGCTCTTGTTCATTACTTACTTTAATTGTAGTCATTTTGCATGTATTTCTATTTGTCCCTACTTCAATCCAACCAGATTAAAATTCGAT
This sequence comes from Euproctis similis, assembly GCA_905147225.2. NCBI lineage: Eukaryota > Metazoa > Arthropoda > Insecta > Lepidoptera > Erebidae > Euproctis > Euproctis similis. The sequence goes on from LR990106.1 coordinate 25,328,368, forward strand.
TTATTTACAAATCAAATACTCAATACTAGTCAATACTGTCAAATACCTAACACACTGTTGCGACTTGCGACCTGTCATCTGGCGGCGCCACCGAGTCAGTCCGAGTCCGCCACCGAGTCAGTCCGAGTCCACCACCGACCGACATACCGTCCATAGATATTATTTATTAAAATCTAACATAGATGTGCAACTCGAATTTTTTTTTAGGAACATTATACCAAGTTCCCTTATCTCTCGTATAGAGGCGCTGGCAAATTATTATATTAACAGTATTAAAAATACTCAATTATTTCAGTTAATAAGACACATTCACATTATTATATTTATATAATCACAACATATTATGTAATAAAAAACTACTCTAGAATGAACTATGAGAGAAACAAGAGTATGTAGTATTTTTTTATTAATATTAAAAGGACGGCAGGTATCACACGTATTAGAGAAATTTAAAGATTCAACTGTAGTTGTCATTAGCATATGGGCTATGGTCTATTAAACTATCCAGTTACATACGTTTTATAACATAGAAATAATAAAGTAAAATATTTTCTTGAGGTAACAGGTCATGGATAAAACAAAAAACAGGGACATCAATTGAAAAACAGTAGATATACTGTTAAAACAGTGGGGTTCGCAACAGTGTTCAGTGTGTTCACTGCTGTACTCTGTGTACTCAGCCAGTAGGGGGCGTTGTTGACAGCTCTGTATAAATATACATAAACGCGAGCTAATGTAATTTAGAAATGTTACGAAATTTTTGATATTAACTTTTCAACGCGTGTTTTTTTTTATGGGATAGGAGGGCAAACAAGCAGGCGTGTCACCTGATGGTAAGCAACCAACACCGCCCATGGACACCAGCAACACATACAGTGTTACTGTTGCGTTGCCGACCTTTAAGGGATAGGGGATTGGAAAGGATGGGGAAGGGGGTGGGCCTCCGGGTACCTCTCTCACCGAACGAAACGCGACATGAGCCACTTTACGTCGGTCTTCTGAGAGGTCATGGTGTTTCACCGGTCGAGCCGGCCCATTCATGCAGGAAACTGTTTGGCTCTACCACTCTAAGAATACGTGTAATAATAATAATCGTACGTATGTAATCATCGGTACGTCCTAAATCATCATCATCGCATACGCGAATATTCGCATGTTTTTGGATATTCGCATTTGCATTCGCGAATGTTTGGCGAATGTTTTTAATAACAAAAAAGAAATTGTATATTGAATGATAATACGAAAACTAAGATTTATATTTTGTTTAGTAGTTCACCTACCTACATTTGTTCTTTCATACATAAATAACTGCACCTCAAGTCCCTGGCGAGCAAAAAGGACAGAGCGCCATAAGGGACGATTCATACACGCCTCTATCGCTTCATAGACTCTCATAATTCTTGTCATACACGCTCGTCGACTTTTAAGGATCCTGACATCACCTTCCTCCAGTTCTCGTTCTATTTGGTCATGGAAAGTCCTTACCATTCCTGCTAAAAGCGCATCCAAGATATACGATTTCATCTACCTGCTCCAGCACTACATCATCAACCATTATCCTTCCATCCGTCCTGGATTCTTCCCTTTCTAACACCATAACTTCAGTTTTCCGTGTTGGGTGGACTACGTTGACCGGAACGAGTCGGAAACAAGGAAAGAGGTGACCTGCGGGGTTCCGCAGGGGTCTGTGCTACGGACCAGTTGCTTCTCAACGATGTTGCGGAGTGAAAAAATCTGGACCATGATCCCACCCTGAGCCTTCCACAACTCTCCACAACGCTCGTTCTCCTTTCAATAATTTTCCCATACACTTTCGCTGCCAAGCTGATCAAATGCGGCATAAATGATCCCTTACGTTTATAGAAGGACACGAAGATAGCACGCCTCCTGCAAAGATTGCTAAAGGTCAGGAAAGCGTGCCGAATACAGGTTCCATCATGTTTAATCATTTCAGCAGACATCATATAAATTTCTGCTGCCTTACCATTTTTCATACTTCGTATCGAACATTCAATCTCTTCAATAGTAATGTCGTCGTCAGAACATAAAAATTAATACATTTAAAGTACGTATCACGTCGTCTTCCCGCGATGGACTCCCAAATTTCGCAACCGATTTTGCATACTGTATGCGGTTTGATCCAAATTAAAAGATAGGTTATTTCATATTTTTTTATATAACTCCAACTGTAAGATTGAACACGAGAGCGTTACATCAGGAAAAAGACACGTTTTTAAGTATGAAACTTGGTCAAACTATTCTTCTTGGCATCTTATTAATCACTAAAAAGCGGCACCGATTAGCTTGACCGATTTTGATGAAATTTTGTGTACAATGTAGGTCGGAGAATCGTTTGAACGCGTTTGCGAAGGCTTAAAAGAAATATTCGCATTCGCATTCGCGAATGTTTTAAAGAATTATTCGCATTCGCATTCGCATTCGCGAATGTCCAATATCTATCATTCGTATCATCCCTAGTACATTACATGTATTACATAATAATATTATATTAAAATATTGTTAAAATATTATAATAAAATAATGTTAAAAATTCTCTACAATAGTTTTACTTCCAATGACAATTGCTAAATTTCTGGCGCCGTTTCTTATGTAAATTTAAAAGCCCAATACATGATGAATCAAGATAAAAATTATTATTAGAGGAAAATAGAGGAACTAAGATCAAAAATCTGCAGCACCATTTGTAAAGAAATTATGATTGTACATGAGTACAATCATAATTTCTGTAGAAGAAATGTTAGATAGTGTAGATAAAATAATACGTTGAATTTTATTTGTTTACAATAGTAAGAAGTATTGTATTGAATTAATATAGAACGACTAAGGGTTTAAAATTCGTTAAAAAAATAGGATAAAAGAACTTTGTCAGAAGTGGGATTCGAACCCACGCCCACAGAAGTGGACTGCGACCTGAACGCAGCGCCTTAGACCGCTCGGCCATCCTGACATGGAATTACTGGATAAAATAGCTGTATTAATCATGTCTTGTTGGCCCAGTGGGAGAGCACACGACTTCTGATCCAGAGGTCCGGGTTTGAATCCTGACACTGGCTCACACCAATGACTTTTCGAAATTGTTTTCGGAATTTAAGTGTGATAAATATCGATGACTGAAATCTTTGTGCCCGGTATGGCAATAGGTTCGCCACCTATTCCATTTGGGACGTAAACATAACGGCAAGACGAGGCTTAACAGCCGCTGCCTACACCTTCGGGTATCAAAAGGCGTGAAGTTGTGATGATGATGCTATTAATCATTACTTAGTATAAAATAAAGTTGCTTTCCGCTGTCTGTCCCCTTATATGCTTAGATCTTTGAAACTACGCTACGGATTTTGATGCGGTTTTTTTTAATAGATAGAGGTGTCTACAGGCTGGTTTTTAGCTATAATATATATATGTAAAGTTGGACGGGCCAGCTAGTCTGTAATAAAAGTAGGTATGCCGTAAGTATAGGTACCTCGTATGTTTATTTCGTGAGAATAGATTATTGTGCTTATTACGGAAGGAATCTTATATCATCATCGACTTCCTGCCCTGGTCACACTGCTTGGGGTCGGCACATCAGGTTTTCTTTGTTCATACTAACTCTCGTCAATAATTATAATTATGATGTATATAAACTCTAGGAATCAAATCAAAGAAAATATGGAGGGATTGTATGGACGTAATTAAATATCTTAAAATTTAGAGATAATTAATAGCTATGCAGTAAGATATGAAACCAAAATAAATATATTTTTAAACGGTATAATGGGGGCAAGAACTATATAATACTCTTCTGGAAAGTCGAAGAATTATCGAATATGTAAACGCTAGTGGTTTGTCTACTTGTCGACAGATGTCGCTAAGATACGAACAATAAGCATTGCGAAAGTGAAAGTTTGGCCGATAAGCAATAAAAACGGGCGCGGTGACCGCGAGTGTCCGCCACAGGCTGCCACTCGGCACGGTTGTTGACCGTCAAAACAAAGTGTGAGGTAAGTGCGGTAATGTCTGCATGTATCAGAGTATCAGCCATCAGGGCACACACACGTATAGGTATGCTCTAAAATATCGCTACTAATTTTATATTGCTGGCTGGGATGCTGTAACATGAACTGTGAGAAAAATGTATAACATAAAGATTTGTATAACATAAAGGCTTCGTGAATTTAGTCTTGTCGGTGTTCTGGAGGTCGAGCACTCCGTTTCTGTATCGAGTAGTCGTGGGATCGAATCCGTGCTCATGACTTCTCAAAATTCTTTTCGGAAGTTATGTGTGATAAGTTTCGATGAGTGAGAACAGTGTGCCCAGTGCATGGCAATAGGTCCCGATTCAAACTATCTGAAACGATTAGAATTCCTGTTATTTTTATTATAGAAAGTATTCAGCTCCTCGGCAATTATAGGGCTAAGCTATCCAATGTAATACTGTAAATTACGTGTCTGTGGGCACGTGGCTCCGTTAAGTACACGCCTCAACTGAACTATCTAATTATCTTTTTAATTCTTTTTGTACAAAAGGTATGTCATGTAATGTATGTACATGTCATTATTGTAGGTTTTATTTTTATTGGAATTTAAAACGTGTAGGTAAATGAAGATTTATCTATGCATCTTAAAAAAAATAACAGTCACGAACAACAACTTTTTATCAGACGAACATTTATAACACGCTTAATTTATAAAGAGCACAACTTACATTCCACAGTCGGTAGTTTTACCAATACACGGTAAAACTACTGACTGTGGAATGGAGATTGGCGGGTTCGATCCCCACTCGAGTATCCCCATCTTAAGGTCTGGGTAGAATTTGGTGACTATTTTATTTAGGAGGATGTGCCATATTCGACGTCGCATTGTTCTTTGATTTAGGTACTCCGCCAAGCTCAAGCCCATTCGATATATTGTAAAATGCATTAAATTACTTATAGCATTGGATTTAGAATGATATCACATTTTCAAGTTACTATCGAAAAGCCCTTTCATTTGATACCCATATTGTAAAAAAGCATTGAAACTATATTTGAATGAGTGGCGGTGGAGTTTCACCGGTCGAGCCAGCCCATTCATGCAGCGAACTGCTTGGCTCTACGACTGTTAATAATATTATACAAACTTAGCGTGTATAAAAACTTTAAAATTGAGTTCTAAGATTCAATACAATATAAATATTTATTACATACTTATTATATACATACTTAGATACTTACATACATTGCAAAATAACAAATATCGATTTAATTATCCTTATAATAACAAATATACGTCTGGCATGTTCGGTAGCCGCTTCGTACCTACTTGTTGTATTACAAAAAAAATAGAGATTTACAAAAAAAAAATACTAGTACAGATAGCACAAAAAGAATTAATTAGAAAGAAATTGCAAGAAGGTAAAAATAATTAAGACAAATCAAAATTTAGTTTATGTAATGAAATTAAATACAAAGACATTAAAAAGCCCTTATTTTACTAGCTACATATTGCATTTTAATAACTATACTAGTTGTTGCTCGCTACTTCATCTGCGTGGACGCCAGAAAAGCAGGAAGAATACTGTGCCTGTGCCATTATACGGGTTCATCGCTCACCCCCAGTTAGTGATAGCGTGATAATATTTAGCCTGTGTTGACCCGACCCTCTTGGCTATATTTAAGCAAAATTCGACGTAAAAGCATGCAGTACTTTTACAGTTTATCCGTAACAAACATACAGACAAACAGACAAAAATTCTAAAAACTATATATTGAGGTTCAGTATCGATTGTAGATCATATCCCAAGAATTATGCAAATGAAATATTCAATGAAACTCAATGAAATATTCACATATCATATTCACTCTCCTACAATTTTATTACATGTATAGATTATTTGGCGGCACATTAGAAAGAAATTATTTATTTTACCCATTTTGTTTTTCATACTTCTTAAACGTATTTGTAATCTAATTGTACTTTTGTACATGTACACTAAAGGTTGCAATAGCGTCAAAATAATTAAGACAAATTAAAATTTAGTTTATATAATGAAATTAAATACAGTAATAAATACAGAAGTAAAAAAGTCATTATTTTACCTGCGACCTATTGCATTTTAATAACTATATTATTTATTGACTAATTACTAAATGTTTTACAATTCTAATACTGAACTAGTTGTGTTACTCCTGTGTCTGTATGAATACTTTTTATTAAGGTTCCCAAGGTTGGTTTTTCAGTTATACCGACATCAAACTAATTATTATTTGTCATTATTATTATTATATAGCATTAAAAATGCCTTGTTTGTATATTCCTACTAATATTTGATTTTTTGGTTTTGTTCTTTTTTTTTAAGTAGCATATAAATTTAAAAATTAAAAACAATATTTTTTATGCAGTTAGTACTTTTGAGACACGGTGCGATAAAAACAGTGCCGCTACTAGCTACTAGATGTCTATGTACAGTTTTTAATCAGGCTATGGAAATTCTCTTCCTTGGTTTATATAAGCCGATTTATGTTTTAGTATTTTATATTACCTATAATACCCGCGAGGCGGCGTTAAAAGTACTTAAAAGCGTTAAACGCTTTTGCACGAGACATTAGAAGTTCCACTTCAAAAACAAAATATGTAGTTGTGTTTATTGATATGTTAGTAATTTGAAAAGACAACAGTACAATATTGATTATCACTTTAGACAATATTTGTTGTGCTTACAACACTCCAATATTTGTGTGATGAATTTGTTTGTCGTCTGGTCTAGTCTGTTGAGTTTAAAGTATGTTATATGCTCAATGCAATTTAGTTATCACAACATAATTTAACTTCACGCCTTTTTCTACCCAAAGGTGTAGGCAGCAGCTGTTATATCTCGCCGTTATATTTACGTCCCAAATGGAACAGGTGGGGAGGGGAACCTATTGCCATACCGGGCACAAAATTGTCAGTCGCCACCTATTCCATTTTGGGACGTAAACATAACAGCGATACGAGGCTTAGCAGCCGCTGCCTACACCTTCGGGTAACAAAAGGCGTGAAGTTATGTTATGTTATGTTGTGTGTTATGTTAATTAACTTCCGAACATAGTTTCGAAACATCATAGGTGTGAGACAGGATTCGAACCCGCTACTTAAGAAGCGAGAAGCTCGACCACTGGACCACCGAGACTATTGATTAGCACCTAATACAGTTCAGACTTAACTAAATAAATATTGTAAACCTTTATTGATAGTTGCAATATAGAGTTGAAAGAATTAAATAAACTAAATTTGATTACATAATAAATGTCGGCATTCAGTTGGTCTCTTAACAGCTTATGTTTCGACAAAGGCCTTCTGTAAGGCTTTCCACTTCGTTCAGTCGTTTGCTGTACGTGTCAACTCTGGTCGTCTTCCCACCGCTTGCCCTGTCTTCCTCTAGCCTCTCTCGGCTACCATTCTGTGATAATTCTGGTCCACTTTTCTTTCGTATCTCTCATATCTCATCATTTGTCCTGTACAACGGCCATTTTAATCTTATACATATTGATTGTAAACCCGCGCACTTTGACTTTCGTTTTATCTTACCTAAGCGTATGCTGTCTTAATACTAACTTATGGAAAGCGAGAGTTGGGTATGGCAGCGGGTGCACGAAAGTAGTATCAACGCGGTCGAAATCAGGGCACAGCACAAAATTTGCGGAGTGACTCTCGCTGACCGCGTACAAAACAAGGTTGTAAGGAAGGAATTTAGACTGAAAGCGAGTGTCGGTGTAAAAGTAAGAAAGGGCATGTTGCGATGGTTCAGACATGTAGAAAGAATGGTTGATGCAAGATTAACTACGTAGATATACAATGCAAAAGTGGATGGATGTAGGAGTCGAGGATGGCCAAGACACACGTTCTATGATCAAATAGAACGTGTTCTGCAGGAATGTGATGTTAGGAGCCTCAAAAAACAACGCGCGCGCATGAAAAGAGTTATGAAAGCGAACGAAGCGAGAGATGCGTGTAACAATCGTGCCTTATAGCGCTCTGTTCTCTCTGTCTACCCCGTAAGGGATTTGGCTTGAAGTTAGGTATGTATATTAGTAAGATATACAAACAGACAAACAGGTATAACATATAAGGCTTCTACTCACTTTTAGGCAGCAAAGCGGCTATAAATTGAAGTAAATCATTGATCAGCCCAAAGGAGCAAGTACAGGTACTAGTTGTTTATCTATCAGTACAAAAAAGTGTGTAAGGCGCATTTACTTATTTAACTTAAAGGTCAATCTCACGATATATGTGCAGCTTTACTTACAGGTCGCACTTGACATACATATGAGCATACTTTCTGCTATCGACACACAAGCTTGCCCTGCGGGGTTACTCGTCTGGCCTTCGAGACTCACTCACTTATTTATAACAAACAGCTCGATATTAGCAGACCCCCTCATCTCAAGTACATACAGTGGTTGAGGAGTGAGGAGCTGCTTGTGTTTCGGCTCTTGGACCTTCTCGATTTAAGACTAATTAAAACACATGTCATGTGTCGGATAAACATTAGGCATTGTAGTCATTTTAGTTGTAAGTATACTTTTAAGTTTGAAAATTTGCAAGGCTTGATTGAACGTCTGGTCACACGGACGGAGACTCCAGCAACTAGTAGTATGGGAATTCGATAATAATAATTCGGATATTGTAAAATGTTCACCGAGTCAGTTATTAAATTGTGAAGTATACACCATTATAGCATAGCTAGTATAGTCTTATGAATGGCCATATAGGCGGAGTTGTAGGCTACAACTAGTAAATATATAAGCTATTGGAGTTCCATCTACCGAAGGTTTTTCGTGAGTGTGGTCACGACGAGCGCCACATTAGGACAACATTAGGAGGTACACATGTGACCTCCGCGCACTCCGCGGTGAAGAGGCCGCCGCCGCTATATTATAAACAGCATCTGCCATTCATTATTGAAGTGTTGCGAAATACTTTAATGGTTCCCGATTGATCTGTGTATAATATTATTAAACAATTTTGTCGTTTACACGATCTAATCTCAGAATTTAATAAAAGAAAGTCATGTTAAAACAACTTTGTTTTATCCACGAACTAGCTTTAAAAAAAATAGATTACAAAGTGTACTGGTAGAGTACTGTGTACTGTGTGCTGGTACAGTACTGGTACTGGACTGGTAGAGCCACACAGTTCGCTGCTTGAATGTGCCGGTTCAACCGATGAAATACCATGACGTCTCAGAAAATCACATGATATCAGAATGGCACATGTCGCGTTTTATGCGGCGAGAGTGTTACCCGGCGGCCCGCCTCCTTTTCCACCTTACTCCCAACACTATCACTGTAGCTTACCATCAGATGAAACATTTGTTCGTTTACCTCATATCCCATTAAAAAATTGCTGAAGACCATACGAGGCATTTAAATATGGCTTATCCACTTATGGCTGGACAGCGACACGCTGGATTAAATTTGAAGTCCCAATTATAATGGGTAGTGACGTAACCTATTAGCATACAAAGGGCCAGTGGACGATATCAATCGCACATAATCCTGAAAACTCAAAACTGTTGGTACGAGTCAGGATTTAAACTATCTATAACGACTGAGAGTGCTGAACTAAATTTAAGCTAAATACATTCAATCTCACATACTCACAAAAGGCACTATTCTCTAGAGACAAGTGTATCAATTTTTTTTATTTTATTTTTATATCTTACTGGGCAGCGCTTGACCTTGTTTCATCTGATGGTAAGTGACGACGAGGCCGTTGATGGTGAAGCGCACTGTCCAGTTAGTAGCCTATTCACTCTCCTTTTGAAGAGACCTATGTCATAGTTAACGGGGAACACCGAAGCAGGTAGTTTGTTCCATTAGATATGTCTCGCAATAGATTGAAAACTCGAAACAAATTAATACATAGGTGTATGCGACACATTTTCAACGTATTGCGTGGCGTGAGTACCACCAACCACTGTTAAACTTATCGATTTAAAAAAATATTTCCAGTTAGGAAGAAAGAAAAAAATAATTCCAATGTATAACAATAAGTATTTATATTTTAGTTATATATATATCATCTGTAATTCTGTACAAACGATAAATTAAAAATAATCCAAAAATTTTAAGCGGCGTTCTCTCGAGAGTCTTTTTCTTTCACACAAATGACTTTTCCAAAGTAATCGTGGTTAATATACCTCTAACTTGGGCTATAAAGACATGAAGGTATCTAATCCTATAAAGAAATATGTGTCGATGGTATGGGCGCGGTGTTGCGTGTGACATGAGCTCCGGTGCCCACATAGTCACACCCAGTCTAATGGACACGCACCTCCTACGTAACCAAATAGAATAAGTTCAGGTCTTAGCTCTACACCACTGGAGAGGAAATAGATATGAACTTTGTACCCTTATTCCAAGTATAAGTTTACACTTTGTTGAGTCATATGCTCACTTTTTACCAGACTGTCACAATTGTTGCACAATGCTAATGTTTTTATTTGTTTGTTTTCTTTTTGCTTTGAACTGTTGAAAACAATTATTGACGTCTGGAAAGACAGTCGCCTACTATGGCACAAGGCTTCGTCACCTTTCAGAAAGAATCCTTTTTCATGACATAAATGGCACTACCTACAATTTCGAATATTATGCTAGCGATGTTACGGTTACGGCGACACATAATCCAGGCCAAATAATACTGAGCAGTAGTAAGTGGGCCTGTCATAGAGCGTCTTGATTGGAGAATTCTTATATTATACAAGACTTGTAGCTGTACCTACTGTACAAAATGAGTGATAATGTTTATATTAAATATCATAGAATAGTTTTATTTGTTTATACAATTATTGTGCATCACCCTGACACTATTGGCGTGGCGCCATCTCACATTGTTTAACAGAACTAATATTGTTAGTGTGTTGCATTTACAGAAATAGTTCTAAAGGACTCTTTTAAATGAATGATTAAATGATCTTTGTAAAACTATTAAATTAAACAAATCTGTTATAAAATACAATTAAAACTTGTTTTACGGTTAGAAAGCATTTAATCCACCGACGCTTGTAGAGATCGAAAGTATAGTTACCTATTTCATTTGTATGCTTTACAAAGCAATACATACATCATTTTAAGATGGCCGCCAAACGTGACACCAACAACCAACAATTCTTGTTTCAAGGGGAAAATACCTCTGTAAGTGGACAAAGATTAATTAACGTTGTATTCATATTTTCACCTATGTGGAGATTGTCCTTGCATCCTCCACTATAGTACTTGCTTGGCCTTTCGCCAGACTCATTTGGACTAGTAACCATCACCATGGCCTCACTTTGACTATTTTATAACGGATCTGTTTTCCAAATGTTTCAATTTCTTCAAACCATGTTGGTTTGAAGAAATTATTATTTCAATTTCTTCAAACCATGTTGGTTTGAAGAAAACGTGCTATTTATACCTATATTATAACTAGTTGAGCCAACGAACATTGTTAAGGCTCAGAAGAAATAAATAGAAATAATAATTGTCATTATGGGTTATCCTCAGGCGATAGACATAGGTATACCAACCATCGCGGACTTTTTAGTAGATCCTTGCAAGGTTATAATGTAGTACCTATATTGCATTGATCTATCACTTAGGGTTCAGCCAGCGCTAGTAATTAAATTGCGAAATTTTAAATATTATACATACGTCAATTTATGACAAATCCCGTAGGCAGAGAGAACAGAGCGCAATAACGCCTCACTCTCTTCTTTGAATTTTGTAACTTTATTCTCTTTTCTTTTCGAATATTATCACTTTTATTTACTATATTGTACATAAAAACCACACCGTTGAACACTCCATCTACATATTAGAGAAACCACATCAAAATCCGTTGCATAGGGTCCAACTTTTAAGCATATAAGGGACAGACGGGGATTGCGACTTTATTTTATGCTATGTAACGATTTTAATGTAAGATGACGAAGTTAATGTGATAACCTGGTATTGCAAGTGGTCATTGGCCAGGCAATTTACGCATTTAATGGCCAATATTCTTTTTATAAAAATATGCTACTTGGCTCTTTGTTCCTAATGGCGAAGTCACTAGATATAACCCTAAAAATATGTAGATAAAACCCTGGTGTACCATTCATATTGAGGATATAGATATATATTATAAGAGTATTGTGGCCATGCGTGGACTATGAGGTGCATACATAAATATCATCCTTAGACGCGTGAACGGAAACACACGTGAATCCCAAGATGGCAATTCAAAAAGGTCAGGACATGTGTCACTGTTCGCAAGGCTGCTGCAAGAGAGACTGACTGTTCATACAGATACTCGTCACCTTGGTTGTAACGCGTGACCCTCGCCCTCGACTCGAAAGGGATATTATTTTTATATTTAACTAACCTACTGGGTTATTTATGCCGGGCCTCGTGGTACATTAGTAGAGACCGGGGACCAGAGGGCGGCGGGTTGCCCCCGTACTCGAATGCAAGCATTTCTGACGAGAATCGATTGTTGTATGGCGAGGTCTGTACAATAAAAAAGTATATCGATTACTATAAAAATTGCACCCCAAGTTTGATAATAGTTACCTATTCCATGGATATTATTGATTTGGCGTATCGTGTCTTGAAATCTTAATCAAAGGCAGGATCCTAGCGGTATCACAAAAGAGTATCATCTGATATTGGTTAAGTTTAATTTGGTTTAAGGCTGGGTTGAATACACGGACGGACTGCTCCATTTTGAAGGAGATAAATCTCGCTGTGCCCTTGAGAATGATTATTTTGGGTTCGGCTCCTATAAAATGTAAGCCACTCATGGTTAGGTATTTGTATCGACAGTGAGAAGGGGGCGGGGTGGGGGGCGGGGGCGAGACACTCGCAACACTCTCATATATGCGCTTGTGCAATGTCACCCACTGGCGCACTAGTGTCACTCCATATCGATATCGATAGGTTTATATATGAGAGGTACCTTTACAGTTGTTCAATTTGTGAGAACACCATAAGATACATAACTTCTTGAAATTTAGACAGGAACAAAATTTGACAGATTTTCTCAGTAGCTGCTTAGTTTCATTTTTATCAATTCTACGAAAGTAAATAATCTCAATTTAGAAGCATGGAAATCTTCGCAAAAACTATCCGTTGCTTATATTTTATGTCAGATTTAGATCGAGACTATAAATTTAAATTGTTTCAGAGAGTTGATGTCGGATAATGACTGTCATGGCTTATTGCAACTTCATTCTATATGCATACACAAATCACATAAGTGCCTAGAAATTTTGTTAGCCTTCTGTCGATATTGAAAAGTTGTTTGTCTATTATTATTAAAAAGTGTGAGGCGAGGCTTATCTACTGTAGTTAGAAGTGACTTATTCATTTATGTTGCTTAATATGTTGCCTTAGGATATGTGGGACTTGCGTTCTAGTGATGACCCTACGTTAGTATCGATATAAATAATACTGCTATTATTACGAATTTCTGTCACAACTCATAACCTCCAAAACAATCAATGGATGATGTCATCAAAGAGATATTAAATTAAGTTGTATAAAAAAATATAAATTTAAAATTATGGCATTATTTAACATACATACATAGTAGGTATGTATGTTAAATAATGCATATGTATTACATACAATCACGCCTTTTCCCCATGGGGGTAGACAGAGACTAATTCTCTCCATTTGCTACGATTATGACATACATTGCTCATATGCTTATCGGTTGTGGCCACTCTTGACCTGGCCTCTCACATTATTTAACATTATAAATTATATTTGTGCCTGTAAAGTACTGTCAACCTGTTAACACTACATCTATAACCTGTTTGTGGAGTCTTTTTACTTTCGAACTCATACTAATAAAAATAGATTACTCTGTACTAAGCTGACGTTTAATAGTTTTTTGTACAAAAAATAAAGATTGTCCGTCACTTTTATCTGTTATCTATTACATCGTAAAGTTGATATTAAAATGTTATTTATGTTTGTTAGTTTTTAAAAATAAACTGAATCTCATCTAATGAGTACCAAATATGAGAGTGAAAGAAGTAAAGGTTTAACTTCGTGTAAAGCGACTTAAAGTTTAGCGCACTATTATTTGTCTTAATAAAGTATCGTAACAAACTTATATATTTAATTAAATTTACCTTAAAGATGAGTTTTTTTTCTGGTTTTCGATATTATTATTTTCGGTATATTATACCTAGATTTCGTGTAACATCACTATCAACCTGATCGTGTATACTGGGCGCGGTTGTTCGCCTTGTGCACGCGCATATGTGCGATACGTCGAAGTACCGACAGCAAAACAATAATTGTAATTATTACAAGGTAGAAGAAGTAATTAACAAACATATTAATTATATAATTGGATCAACAAATGTAATGTTACGGATAAGGTTCTCGCTTACATAGATAGATGATAATAAATTTGATATGCTGGTTATACACTGGTAGCGTCCACCACGCAATACGCTGCATGAATAGGCCGTCTCGTCCGGTGAAATAGTACGACCTCTTAGAATGTCGACGTAAAGTGGCCCATGGCGCGTTTCTTTCTGTGAACGAGGTATCCGGAGGCCAATACCCCCTTCTTTTTTATGGGATAGGAGGGCAAACGAACAGTCGTATCACCTGATGGTAAGCAACCAACGCCGCCCATGGACACCAGCAACACATATAGTGTTACTGTTGCGTTGCCGACCTTTACCTTTTTTTAGGGATAGGGGAAAAGAAAGGATGGGGAAAGGGGGGTGGGCCGCGAAACGTGACATGTGCCACTTTACGTCGATCTTCTGAGAGGTCGTGGTATTTCACCGGTCGAGCCGGCCCATTCATGCAGCGAACTGCTTGGCTCTACCACTGTTAAAGCGTAAAAGCGCAAAATGCGTAAAAGCGTAAACCCCTTCCCCCTTTTTTCCATCCTCCTCTTTCAAAGGCCTGCAACGTGTCTGAAACCTTATCTGTGTTGCAGATGTCAATGGGTGATGCTAGTTACTTACCACCAGAAAACCCGCTTGCTGATTTGCATAATAAACAATAATAATAACAAATCAAAAAACAAGAAAAAACACAATTTTTTATAAATATTAAATACTCAAAATAAAAATTCTTTTCCCGAAAAGACGTCTTAATTATTCTATTTTTCAATACGTACTACCTACTTATAAACATCAAGATTTTTATTAAAATTGCAGTTATCGTTTTATCTTTATTATTTATGCGCACCGTACCAAACTTTAAACAATAAATATATTTCAAATTTAAGATAATGTCGATCGGCAGCCGATCGCACGCAGCTGTTTTGCCGACAGTACGCATATATTAACCTAATTGACACACACAATTTACATACATATATCTAGAGTATTATTTTTACGATATGTCATAAGATAATTGTATTCGCTTCGTAAAGGGCGTGCATTCATGTAGCTTCACGCCTTTATTACCTAAAGGTGAAGTCAATAATTAGACTCCGGCTAAATAGCGTAGTTCCAAATGATTCCAATTCTCTATCTTTCTAGTGATTGAAATTCATACACATAATTTCTAAAAAGTCTAGGGATGGGCTTGGATGCGACTTCAGAACCACTGAATTTGTTGTTTGAGTCCAGCACTCAAACTTCTCTATTGTACCTATTCACTATTCCCCACTAGGCCACCGCGACTTCGTGAGACAGTCAGTATAATGTCTAATGCATTACGCTCATTTCAGGACACCCACAGGATAGAAATGGGGTAGGATTAAGCTCTACTGCATTACTGCCACATGCCATGATATATATATTATATATAGTACGGGATTGATCCCTAAGAGCCGCAAAACGAAATCATGCCTAATTTTGTTTATATAATGAAATAGCAACTCGAATCTACCATCTAATCAACTTGACAACACACCAGTGTGAAAATGTGCAAGTGGAAAGTAAACCTTGTCACCGGGTGCACGTGCATGGGGCGTGCAGTGTTGAGCTCTATAAGTACAATATCGGCCGCAATGGAGGTCAGTAGGAAGAAGCCATATCCATTTGGATTATATTGTGTTTACTGTGATTGTTACTGCGTATGCAGGTAATAGATACTACTACTGCATTGGTCTGAGTTAGATCACAGTAGGTAGAGACTATGTGGTAGGTATATAGCGGAAATGGGACGGATTTATAAAAGTACGATATTACGTATTATTTTTATCGCTGGACAGTAGCGAAGCGAGTTTCCTTGATATATTTTCGAAAATCAATCAACAAGTCGTGCACACTTCAAGCACTTGTTTTTTTCAGTTACTTATTAGTGTTGCTAAATTCGGAGTAATTTGGACCTGCCATCTCCCAAACAGAACTAAAGCTGTCAGGGTTTTAGCCCTAATTTATCGGTTATCGATATATGTCACGGTGATTATAATTAAATTCTTACGAAATGGCTTAAACATTCCTGTGAAATTTTGAGTGCAATATATATATATATTACTACGTTAAGCGTGATCTCTATTTTTTTAATTTTAAGCGATAAGTTTTAATTTTTATTTTTTTATAATGCAGCAAACAAAAATACATACAACCATCAATTTTCAACCCTCTACAATCAACCCATATATTTAATTTGTTAATTATTAACTCAAAATATTTTGACAAGATTTTTATTATACTTAGTCTGGCCATAAATACTGTTACAACTAAAAATAAAAAAATATTACATTTGAATTGTCATTTTTATACGATTGTTCATTGTGTTTTCTCGTTTTGGCGCCAATACATTGTACAATATTTTGCGATATTAAAATGGAGTGGGGTGATAAAGAGAACCGAATCGCTGTGATTGCATTACACAAAGTAGGTATGGAGCCAAATGCAATTTTTAAAACTCTCCATACACTTGGTATTAGTCAAATGTTTGTGTACCGGGCTATTAATAGGTACAATGAGACCTCCTCTGTTTGTGACAGAAAAAGACCTGGCCGTTCACTGTTCATACGAAAAAGGTGGTCAAAGCAGTAAGGGAAAGAATTCAAAGAAATCCTGTCCGCAAGCAAAAGATTTTATCTCAGGAGATGAAGATAGCACCTAGAACAATGTCGCGTATTTTAAAAGATGACTTAGGACTTGCAGCCTATAAGAGGCGCACTGGTCATTTATTAACTGATAATTTAAAAAAGAATAGGGTGTTAAAATCTAAACAACTACTGAAGCGGTACGCAAAGGGAGGTCACAGAAAAATATTGTTTACCCTATTATAGTCACGCACGATGTATCAATTCAAATGTAAATTTTTATTGCGTCAAGTGATGGCTAGATGGTGAGATGTGGCCACTTGGTCATCTGTGTTGGTGTTTTATTATCTCACAACAACAATCCTTGAAATCATCCTTGATCACTTCATGGAAATAAAAAAATCCATGATTTTGAATTTGTTACATCTGTTTATGCTTCGCGCAAACACGCCTCGAAAAGGCATCAATAAAATTCCCGAAGGTAAGTATAATTCTATTCCAATTCCACTCCCATCAAGGGCAGCAGCGACCATCTAGTGCGTTGCCGACCTTTAAAGGAGTAGAATAGGAAAGGGTGGGGAAGGGTGGTGGGCCTCCGGGTACCTTTCTCACCGAACAAAACACGGCATGAGCCACTTTACGTCTATCTTCTGAGAGTTCACGACCTCTCAGAAGATCGACGTAAAGTCCACCTAGTCCATTTGGGACGTAAACATAACGGCAAGTCAAGGTTGAACAGCCGCTGCTCACATCTTCGGGTAAAAAAGGCGTGAAGTTATGTTATGTATTATATATTATATCACGGACGTGTTGAACTTTGTATATGCAGTACCTAATGTAATATGACGCAATAGTAATTATGTCAGGGGCGGGAACAATCATGATACATATTAATTATTATTATTAATTGTAACAATAAATACACACATGATTGAAGGTTGTGATCGTATCAGCTGACGCCCCATTAGAGCGTTATGTGATTCGTCCATGGACACCATCGTGGACTCTTCCAGTTACCATTACATGATTGCTTTCGTGGAGAACGTACGTGCTAAGTCTTTTGTCATTGGCTACAATGTATTCTGTTCTAATCAAATATTGTTTGAATATGACTTTTGAAAAGACTACTGAAAAGCTACGTTTGCCAAAGGTCAAATGCTGGACCTTCAAAATATTAGTTCGAATGCAGCATACAGGACTTATAAAAAGGTATGCGTGTCTGTATGCTATAGAGTATAGACTAAAAGCAGAGGCTGTCACAGTGCAAACATTCCTACCAACTTGTCAATATTACAAAGTAAACATTACCGACAAAGCTTTTATCCACATACGAGTGTAAGAGTACAGGGTTGTCACACTAGAATTTAATTTCATTAGCATTTCACATCAGTTCTTAGATTCTTGGTTAAAATACAAATATTATAAATAAATTAAATGTATTTCGGCGGATGTGACCTTTGGGTGGTAAATCTTTGTACGATATTTGAGCTATTATAAAATATAACTACTAATATGTAATATGTGTAGTAGATATAATTAAGTAGTACGATTAATCTTACTTTAATTGTACAATTGTAGTTCAATTAAGTAGCTTCAATTCTGACACTCAAAGTTAAATCATTTCTATTGGTCTTCAAAAACAATTAAAAATAATTAATGTACAAAAAAATTAAAAAAATATTACTTCAGAAATGTTTACAGAACGCCTCCAATTACATATCCGATTTGATTTTTTAATCGGTGGGAAATTTTGATCACAAAATCGGTAATTTACGTGAGCGGAGCCACCGGCAATAACCAGTATATTTATATGTTCCTACTTACCTTACGGTAATACCCGTCAATCGTTTATTAATCCCGTTTATTTATTATTAACCATTAATGTTATCAAAATTATAAAATTTTAGCATTTTTCTTGGTGTTGTGAACCCTACCATCACGTGTGGTAGCGACAATGTGCCACATCGAGGTCAAGGTCGTCAACTGATTTTTACACAAGTCTGTCAAGTGTGAGAGGTTTCTTCTCAACGTTACACCGCGCACACTCTAACGCAGTCATGAAAAAAACTCCTGATTTTGTCCTTTTTGATACTTCATTTTTATTTGCCTTTACCTTTTTTGACCTTTTTCGCCAGCTATCCATTACCTTTTTGGGCAACATGTTGATTATGAAAGTTTTTCCGCCAGGATCTAGAATTTTTTAATTACCAGGACTATGAATTATGTATTATAATTTAATTTACATACTTTTGTAAGAAATAGCTTCTACTGAAGCTATTTCTTACAAAAGTTTGATTTCCGAATAGTTGGAAATTTAGAATACTGGCGAATCTAATCAAGATGATCGGATGTTTTGATCAAATTATTGCATTTTCACGGGTCTCTGGCAGGTGTGCAAATAAAATCAGATCCTTCAAAGTAGAAGAAAAGTTTGATTACATACATACTTCGTACATGTATGCAGGTAAAGCTAATAAAAGCGTATTAATAAAATCCCTTCATAAGTATTTTACCAGTATATCGTATTTATAACCTTGTTGAAAGATAATTATCTTACAAAGTACAAGGAAACACGAATATACCTCCAGCACACACTCGGCTGTAAATTATTATGAGACAAATAAATTAATACGAAAATCATTGTTTTGATTTATTATAATTCCTTCAAGGGATTGTTATTGTAGGAAGTCGTTTGTGAATATATTTAGGTTACTTTATGTTGTGGGAAGTAATTAAACAATTCACGTCCTATACGAAGGGAGACCATTTGAATATTTACCTGCGATCATTTGAATATTATGAATATTAGCAAGTTTTTAAACTACTATAGCAGTAGCGACAACTACAGTTCGCTTCGCTTTGGACTAGTCACATCCAGAGAAATATGGACAAAATATTTTGATGTTCATATGTCAATTACTTATTTTGATCAAAAATATGCACTGCACCACCTAACACCTAACGGCAATATTTATGGGAACTAAAAGGGATATGAGTACAAGAAAAACACAGCCACATTTGTGACACAAACGTTTTTATTCATGAGGAGCATCGAACCTGTCTATCTCTAATTAGTAGCAGTAGCAGTAGTATATCACCAACGTTCCGCTACTCACGTCGCATTAAGCTTTATACTTATTATTTACAGAGTATACACCTGTTTAACTTTTTATTACTTACAATCTACTCAACCATGCCACGCTGTTTGTGGAAATCGTAAATTAAATTGGGTTTTATATGAATTTAAATGTTTAAAGCTATATAAAAACATAGTGTAGTATATCGGGCTCTATAGTTATATTTAAGGAACAAGGGGCAAACAAACGAGCACGTGGATCACATAATGGAAAGCGAGTAGCGCCGCCCAAAGAAATCCGTAAATCTGCCTTGCCGGCCTTTAAGGCAGTACTTACTTACTATTTCACTGATTAAAACACTAAAATCTCTGCTTTGGAAAATAAGCTTTTCCAGAGTGCCGAGATTTTTCTGATGCAGTTGGTTAATAAATGTAGTTTTGAAATGAATCTAAATAAAATTTCTTTCCGTATATATTTTACTAGTTCACCTGGCGAACTTTGTTCTTCAACAAAAGTAATAAATAAGTAAATTTTATATTTTTCACTTTTCTTTATAAATGAATATAGATAAAAACCACCTCGTTGACACTCTCCCATCTATTTAAACAAACCGTGTCAAAATTCGTTGCGTAGTTTCAAAGATCTATGCATATAATGGGACAGACAGCGGAAAGCGACTTTATTTTATACTATGTAATGATACTTGCGCCTCATTATCGGAAGGATCGGAAGGTTTTCCTATTTATTCATCAAATATATATAGCACACATATATAACTTCACAGCAAGTCTCTTGCATCGTAGGCAGAGAGAACAGACTGTCACGCCCTATTTTTACACGCCTCACTCGTTTCTCTGATTTTCATACCTCCTCAATTCAACCCTCCTCAAGGACTCGTTCAATTTGGTCATAGAAAGTGTATCGTGGCCATCCTCGACTTTTACATCCATCCATTATTGCATAGTATATCTGCTCTTCTATCTTGCATCATCCATTCTTTCTACTGGTCCGAACCATCGGAGGACGCCCTTTTTTTACTTTTACACCGTCTTACACCGACACTCATTTTCCAACTTGCTTTATTCCAGCATTGTGAGTAGCCAGCTGAGCTAGATAAACAGAACTCCAAAAAAATAAGTCAAATCTCCCTGCACGGGCCACCGGGCCACCGGGCCCTCTACGAATTATAATTTTGTTAAAAAGTTACAATTAATTATTAGGGTTATTAATAGATTCATAAATTATACTATTTCACTAAAGAATCTCCCGTTAGAATAAGTACACTTGTGAATAGATATATTGTAATTGTGTGTTAAAATATACCTTTAATTGAAACAATTATGTGAACGACTGTTGATTCTCATATTTATATATTTTATTGTTTTTCGATGATCATTGAGTTATTTCCGTGTTGATATTTTTAGTTGATACATAATATTTGAATATACAAACATACAGATTTGTGTTTTTACATTATTAATATCTATGTGTAGGAAACACCATGTATATTTAATTAACAATGTAATCCATATTGTTTTTATATGAATTTAATTATTACAATGTTATCATCATTACATAGTATAAAACAAAGTCACTTTCCGCTGTCTGTCCCCTTATATGAGCATATCTTTAAAACTACACAAAGGATTTTGATGCGGTTTTTTTAATAGTTAGAGGGTGTCAACGGTTTTGATCTATAACTCAAGAATAGTGTAGTAAAAAAAGGGATAATTTTCAAAATTAAGAACTTTAATCGCAAACGCTGCCTGAACCCTAAGTGATAAATCATAACAACGTACTACATTATTATACAACTTTAAAAGGTCTACAAATAAGTCCGCGAGGGTATATGTCTATCTCTTAGGGATAACCCACAATGACCATTTTCATTTTTTTACTATTTACGAGAAATAATGGCGTATTTACGAATCGATTTTAAACATTACCGTATCTATTTTCATCCAATTATGTGTCTTAAATAGATTGTACATGTAATATAGATGATCTTGCCCCTTTACAGCATGCAATTTAAACATAAATTTTCGAAGATATTGCAGTATTAACATAACGGGACAGTAGATAATACTTTGATGCAGAACAAAGTTCGCCGGGGCAGCTAGTTTCAATATCTAATACTACTACTCGGCCAAGCGTGTACCGGCCGGTTTTACGTTCATTACTTATTTCACTATACAATTTAGTTAATTATAATTAATATACATATAAATAATGGTTAGCTGATTTCAATCGCGCTTCGCTCTGTCATGAGAACATTAATTAAATCAATGTTTAAAAAAACTCCAATTCCTTATATCATAATTATTAACATTATTATAAGATGTATTATGTGCTGTGTCTCGGTGGTCCAGTGGGCGAACATACCGTTTCTGCATCAAGGAGTCGTGGTTTGGAATCCAGGCTCACCATTAACTTCTAAAAATTATTTTCGATAGTTATGTGTGATAAATATCGATAGATGACAAACTTTGTGCCCGGTGTATGGCACCATTTGGGACGGAACATAATGGCGAGTCGAGGCTTAACAACCGCTGCCTACACCTTCGGGTAGAAAGTAGTTATTTTATGTGATGTGCTTTATAATATTTTTTAAATAGGAATTACAGAGATACTTATATAATTAGATGTTATATAATAATATGTCATACAACACAAACCGTGTATTTATCCAGGTATTAAATTGTTTTTGAATTGAGTTTTAGTTCTCTTGTGAGGGAATCAAATCCCTATAACAGTGCACAAATCTATAAATAATGTATCACATACGTTTTTACACGCTTTTTATTAGCTTCACTTGTATGTTTGTATATTTGTAACCGACTTCTTTGGGCGCGATTTTGACCCACTTTGAACGGCTAGATTTCGTTCAAACTTTGTAGATTTATCGAGGACCGATGACAATACACTAATTTGATAAAATTATTCAATTTTTCAATTTGCAAAATATGATTTTGTTAATTTTTTAGTGAAACGTAAATATAAACAATGATTCATAGTTCACTTCTCGCACCATCTAGTGGCAATCAGCGGAAAGTCTACGTTATCAACTTGAAACGAGTTCCTTGTATAAGTCACAGATGGCGCTATTCCACAAATTTGATTTTGATATCCGTTGTTTAACTAAGAAACGCGCTTGTTATAGAAAACCGAACTAAAAAATATAAAATAAATAATAGTTTAAAAAAACTAAAAAACACGCTTTTTATAGAAAACCGAACTAAAAAATAGAAAAAAAAAAATATTTTATTTAAAAAAAAGCGTGGGGTGCTTTTTAAGATATTATCGAAATGATAATCACTCTACTCATATCTGTCAATAAAATATTTATAACTATTGACACCATGCACCCCACGCTTTTTTAAAAATATTTTTTTTTTATTTTTCTATTTTTTAGTTCGGTTTTCTATAAAAAGCGTGTTTTTTAGTTTTTTAAACTATTATTTATTGTTTCTCTGTATATTCGTGTAACAATAATCAACAGTTGTCCAACACATGTCTAATCTCGATGGACTCGTGACTCAGTCATTCTGTAGACGTGTGGGGCTACCTACATGATGTCTGATCAACTCCACATCCCAGCATCATGATGCTATCAGATGGCCTACTGTAAGTTTTATTTTGAACAGAACGCCGAGCCGACAACGAACTGGGTCAACTGCTACCAACTTTATTTACTTATATGTAATACCTCGATTTTTTTTAGAAAATCGACGTCAACTGGCTCATGCCGAATCTCGGTTGGTAAAATATGTATCCGGAGGTCCATGTTTTTCTCACCTCCACTCCTAATCTTCCTCACTACATCATCTTAAAAGCCGGAAACGCAACTGTGATCCTATGACAGTTGCAGATATCTCGTTTGCCCTCTCCCCTTTAAAAATATCTCTTGACATTTGATGGTGTAACCGTCACCTTCAATTAAATTCACCTCTATTTACTATATATAGGATATATACTTCAAATATCCATTTGACTGGCAAAAATCTTCTTGAAAACAAAATGTAAATTAGTTGTGGAGTATAGCGCCAGAAGAAATTTCGTGAAACGTGTGTTACAGGAAACTGGGAAATATAGGTACTACTTGATTTGACCGATGATGCACGCTATTTGATTCAAAAACGCGCGGTGTTGGAGATAGGTGTGAGGTGGTGATGACTTCTTTTGAGTAAGCTTCGTACCACACTGTACTATTAGCCAATTACAAAAAAGGACTATTGTGTATTTACTACGATAATATGTTAGATGTTACACATAATCTAAGGATGACTCGACATTATATACAAGAAATCTGTATTCTAGGGGCTAGGTATGTAAGCGATTGATTATAATTCAGATTGATGACCCTGTGCAGGCCGAGATCAGGAAGTGTGCCGCCAGTACATACAATAGCCAAGTTGCCCAAGTGTTCGCTCTTGTAGGAAGTCGAGTGCAGACATCCGAGTGATTGCGATAAATGAGCGACAGATAAGGTAAACGGTGTTAACTTGTAAAATGTTATTAAAGCAATCATTTATTTTACATAAGAAGGAAAACCGATCAACGTGCCACAGTGTGAATTTGCATTAGGAATTAATCTATTTTATATATTGAAGTTACATTTGTTATTTTTATTGCGAAGTAGTAGTTGCCCGCAACCCCGCGCGCGTGGCGTTTCTTCCACTGACGATTTTCTTTTTACACAGGCATGAAGTTTTTATGAACTAAAGCGTAATTCGTCTATCAGGAAAAACCTAACAGGATAGCGAAAACTGTATTAATAATTATTTAACGTAACGCAAACAAGCAACTGATGGTAAGCAGCAAGCGTCGCCAATGTATACTTGAAACACAGATAGTGTTACAGTTACGTTGGTGGCCTTTAAGCCCTATGAGAAAGGAAAGGGACGGCAGCTGGTTCTCCGTCGAACTCTACCACGAACCGAAATTACGTTGATATTCCGAGATGTCGTGGTATTTCGCTGGACGCTCCAGCCCATTCATTCATGCAGCGAATTGTGTGGATCTATATGAAAATTGGTGTAGTAGTTTTCGAGATTCCTGATATTTCTGTGTAGGTAATTGATATTTTTGTGCTAAAATTAAGTCTATATTTTGAGTTAGCCTTATTGCGAAGACTACGTTAAAGACAATACGAAAAATATACTTTATTATTTATGGTTTTTAGCACCGCGATCGATCGATGTTATTAAAGTTTATTTTTCCTGAAAGAGGTTTTATCCAAAACTAGCCGGTAAATTATTACCGCCTTTTTATCTTTTAAATGAATCTTTAAATTTCTCGCCTTTAACAAGTCTATAATAATATGCTTTAATTATACATAGTCTTCCGCTTCAATCATACCTGTCTACGACTTAAAATTTCATGTTGGAGGTACCTACACGAATTGTATACCCGAAAGTGTAGGTAACCGCAGGTTTGGGGAGCCTCATGTCGAGGTTCCCCGAGAATGAGCCCCCCCTCGCGACAGGAGGGGCGACGGCGGTGTGGTCCAGAGGGGTTAACGGTATCCTGGACCACCCCAACGCCGAAGGAAGGCCGCCTAGGATCGTAATCGAGCCGTAACCCTAGGATCGAATTGCAGTTTACTGTTTTGGGAGTCCCACACTACCCCCTGTCGTCCCTAGGTAGGGGGGTGTAAATAAAGCATTTCCTCGTGTAAAAACAAGGTAACCGCAGGTATGCCTCAAGTGTTCACGTTGGGTAGTTTAGACAATATAAACGGACAGGCTACAGTGGCGTATTTATATGCTGAGTAATCCTATTTAAATTTTGTGATGTTTGTTTCGTTGAAAATATAGAAATGTTATAAGTTATTACTTGTTAAATATATAGTATGATAATTATAATAGTAATAATAATTATTTTTCCTTTATCTTTCTATTTTTTTGTTATTATTTAAATGAAATCCACGATTATCATAATCATTACATACCTAGTCTAAAACGAAGTCGCTTTCCGCTGTCTATCCCTTTAAATGCTTAGATCTTTGAAACAACGCCACATATTCTGATGGGGGTTTATTTGATAGATAGATGGTTTGAACAAGGTGGTTTGTATATATAATCTGTACATAAAATGGTGCAGGAAAAGTGATAATTTTCGATGTTTGGATCTTTTATTGCAAGCTGCCTAAACCTTAAGAATAATGTACTACATTATTATACACTTTAAGGAGGTCTTCAAATTGTCTGTGATATCTCCTAAGACCACAATGACTGTTTTTATTTCTTTTATTATAAAACCGACTTCGAATAAAAGAGGAGGTTCTCAATTCATCTATATGATGAATAATATTTTTTTACGTAATAATGTCATAATTACGATTTTAAACATGACATCAATAATCGTTATCCAATTAAGTTTTTAAATACTTTAAATTTATTGTGCATTTAACATACATTGTGCATCCATACAGTCTGTAATTTAAATAAACATTTTCGAAGATATTACAGATTTACAATGCTGGGACATAGCGGTTGCGTCGCGCTGCAAATCCGGCCGACGCATGACGATAAATAGCGCCAATTAAACTTAGTAACATGCTATTTTTTTATTTTTGCTTCTGTAGCGAAACAAAGTTCGACGGGTCAACTAGAATTATATTAATGTAATTATATCTACTGCTATTAATGTAATGGCGCCAGTAACAAAGATCTCATTGCCACCGCTATTTACTATAACGAACTTAATGTTTTAATTGCAGTATTATTGATCTAACATCGACAGGACATAATTTGGAAGTTCGATGCGAGACAATGGCTTATCTGTAGCAGATAAACTGTGCCATTGACACACATGCGCGCGCGCACGGAAATACGAGCGGCCGGCGCAGTGAAAGATTAACGGTAATGTCGGAAAAACAACTCTTGCCTTTTAATTTATTTAAAATTTTTAAATTATATTTACTTTATTATATGGTATATGGTCATAATGGACATAATTGTATGGTCAACATATGTGGGAACGTTACCCATTATTTATGTATATTCGAAGGCGTAAATATGTATATCATACAATCTTTAACCAATCGTGGTATTTAGGGATAGGAGGCGCACCTGGTGGTAGATGACTAGCGCCGCCCCTGGACACCTGCAACATAGATAGTATAAGAGTCACGTTGCCTGCCTTTTGGGTGTGCCAAATACTCGAATTTCTTTTTCACCGAACGAGAAGGTCGTGCCATTTCACAAGTCGAGACGGCTCATTCATGCAGTGAACTGCGTGGCTTCAAAACTCTTCTTTAAATTTCATTTTCTAATAACAGATCTCTAATTACAAATCTAACAATAATGGTAAATATTTTAAGTATTAATTTTGCTGACCGTACAGCCTGCATAATGGTGACCTTCCCCAATGTCGCTCTAGTGACAACTGACATTGCACATTTCACAAGTACAAATATATTTGTAGCACACGACGGAAGCTTTATTCCCATTACAATACGTTTTAAATTTCCACATATAAACTGCAAAGGACAAATAAGAACATTTCCTATGATATAACTATTAATTGTGAACTTTATGTTGTTCTAAATACGATCTTAATTTCAGGGATAAACAGTGAATTGTGTTTATAAATTGGTTAAGTAGGATTCATTTAAATTAATATAGAATAAACATTTAAAGTGTTATCTTTTTTTATGGGATAGGGGGGCAAACGAGCAGGCGTGTCACCTGATGGTTAGCAACAAACGCCGCCCAAATTGCGCTGCCATCCTTTAAAATGGGTTAGGGTATGTATGGGAACCGG
The DNA here is from genome assembly GCA_905147225.2 of Euproctis similis. Taxonomy (NCBI): domain Eukaryota; kingdom Metazoa; phylum Arthropoda; class Insecta; order Lepidoptera; family Erebidae; genus Euproctis; species Euproctis similis. Next base: position 25,356,177 of record LR990106.1, read on the forward strand.
GATAGGGAGGAGTGAGCGGAAGGCGTTCGTTCGACTTCGGATATCTCTCACCGAGTAAAACCTGGCATGAGCCACCTTATGTCGATATTATGATTCTGTATTTCACAGGTTGAGCCAGCTTAATCATGAAGCGAAGTGCGTGGCTCTATCAATCTGTAAAAAATATAATAAAATTTAGCTAATAAAAAAAGTTCTCGCACTACGTCTGTCTGTTTATAGTCGTTTAAATTAAGTATACTGAGCTGGCTTTCGTACTTATAGAGTGGAAATACGATGCCAGTCTGTCTAGTCATCACCGGTCGAGCTGTCTGGGAGTTATAATTAACAGCTCTCTATATTTATTAAGTTTGTATTCTTAAACTACGACACTGCACTTGTACGAGGGCCTTTTGATGGTAACGTTAAGCGTGTAGGGTTTGGACTGCATTCTGACAATGACAAAAGCTAATGAGTGACTGACTGGTGGTAGCTAATCTTCACGGAAATTTATTCACTCGCTGCCAAAAGTTTAATTGGTAGAACATTTTACCATGCTTTTATTTAGACTGCTGTGACCCACGTTGAATGGACCGGCTCGACCGCTAAAATACCAGGCTCTCTCAGAATATTGACGTAAGTATTTTATGACGCGTCTCCCATGAGTGCCGTCGAACTCCTTTAAAAGCCGGCAACGCAACTGCAACACAATCTGTGTTACAGGGGTCTATAGGTAGTCTGGTTGGTAACCATCACGAGACCTGTTTGCTAGTTTGCCCCTTCATTACATATTATAAAATAAAGTCCTTTCCGCTGTCTGTCCTCTTATATACTCTAATATACCACCCCGTTGACACCATTTATCTGTTGAGTAGTCAACGGATAAAGGGTGTCAACGGGGTGGTTTCTATCGATAATTCATTTATGATATAAAAAAGAAAAAGTGATAAATCCAAAATTAACTTATTTATTACTTTTGATGCGGATCAAAGTTCGCCGTACATAGTATAAAATAAAGTCGCTTTCGGCTGCCTGTCTCCTTATATGCTATCTTTGAAACTACGCAACGGATTTTGATGCCGTTTTTTTAATAGGTAGAGGGTGCCAACCTGGTGGTTTTTAACTATAATGCATGTATGTTGTAGTAAAGAAAAAGTGATCAATCCAAAATTTACATATTTATTACTTTTGATGCGGAACAAAGTTCGCCGGGTCAACTAGAATCCTATAAAAATGTGTATCTCATGTAACATTAATACAGTGCAAAAGCTATTTCTTTTTTTATGTGTACTCTACGTCGCGTCACCGAATAGTTAAGGAACGTCCTAAAAAAGGTAAGGTGACAAAACTGACTCCGAAAAGAATTCCAAAATGTTATTGTCAGATCTACTACATAAATTTTGACCAAGTCCAAGTTTCTGACTCATCTAAATTACATTTTTCAATTATGCTTAAACCCTTACTAAAGCCTGGCAAAAGCGCAGGCTCGTGAATTTCCTTATTGCATGACAATGAATGTCCAGGTAGCACTCAGTAACCTTAATATCTGATCTAAGATTAACAAATTATGATAATACATAATGTATAACGATTTGTTTTTAACGTTATCTGGCATCTACACCCAGGACATGACTCTCTTACCCCTCACCCCTAACCAATTAAGATGTAGAGATATTTCACCGGACACACAAAACAAACACGACTCTTGTTACATGTATTAATGAAAGGCGATTAGAGTTTTGAAGGAGATATTTTTAATTGGCAAACAATGAATAAAGGTCAGTTGTAAATAAGTACCTACTAATGGCATGTACCTTAAAATGATATCAGACTTTTCTAAAAACTGCGTGGTGGCTTGGTACTTATACCGACTTCTGTTAAAATATCTCAAGTTTGAATCCAAGACCGATGATTTTTCGGAATAAATATCGAAAAAAACAACAATGTGTTTTTTGTAAGACAATCGGTTAAGGCGCCCGTTTAATGGGATCAAAAATAATTATTTACCACTTTTGACACAGCTTTATTGAAAATTAAAAACCACTCTGAAAATAATTATGTAGTAGAAAATATAAGATTCTCGTATCAAAATGTTATCAAATTGGTATCAAATTGTTATGTTATGTTCTGTAATGTTAATACTGTATAAAATATCATCAATGATTGATTTATTGATTGATTTATTTATGCCATTTATTTATTTACTCCCCCGAAATGACTTGACTGTTTCTCGTGAAATTTTGTGTGCATATCGGTAGATCTGAATCTGAATCTGAATAGAACAACATGCCCAACAATTGCATGCCCCTAAATTAGTTTTCTTTTAAAAAAGTTTGTTTTTTAATTAACTTATGAAACAGCATACAGCATGCTGTTTCCCATAATTTTCATCTCTCTACGATCAACTCTTTTTTGATTTGTCGATTAAAAGCTATATTTTTTGGCAAGATTTTTGTAGTAGTAATGTCGCTCACAATTTATGTGTTATAGCCAATTTATGTAGTCAAGCAACTGAAAACTGCAATAAAAACGAAGCAATAGGTCATACATGAGGCTCATACAAAGAATATACTAAAACTTTTTAATTTCAGATTATAAAAACTATCTGATTTGTTCTCTAAATCTTCAATATAAAGACATCACCTAGTCACAAGTTACAACTAACTGTGTGTAGTCTGTGTAGATTATGAATTGTTTCTATGACCTTCAGATCAATATGACAGTATCCACTTATTCCATGTATCTTCTTGTATCCTTCCTATGTGCGTTACTTAATATTCATAGGTCGGCTGCTGTATAAATAACTAACATATGGTAATTGCCCGGCTGGCGTCATGTGCAAGTTGCAGGCGCTTATATCGCGGAGCCTTGTAACTAATGTTGTCTTGTTTCCGTAATGAATTTCCTACATTTGTTGTAATTATATTAACGTAATTGTACGATTAGAAAACAATATATTAAATTAAGGCCTGAGGCTTAATATTAGTTTGACTACCAATGTTCAAAGCAACGGCTTCACGTTTGGTGAAAAACAATGTCCTATGAACTGTAGGGCGGGTTTGTTTGCTACTATTTAACTCGATTTACGACTGATGGCTGCCTATACTTTGGAATACAAACAGCATTGCGTTGTATTCTGAATAACATTTTTGCTGCACATAGACGAGCCTCGTGGCGCATTGGTAAAACTACCGGCTGCAGCAATGAGGTCGGGGGTTCGATTCCCGCCCGAGCACAAACATGAATATTTGTGTGGCGTCTGGGTGTTTTTCTATGTATTATAAGTATGTATTTACAAAAGAAAAGTATATATGTATTAATATCCGTGATCTAGTATCCATAACACAAGCATTTAATTGCTTAGCTTGGAACTAGAGGGCGCTGTGTGTATTGTGTCCAAGAAATTATTATTTTATTATTTATTACATAATAAATAGGTCAGATATGTAATTAGTAGAGTCCGACCGAAACTGATTTTACGGCCGAAACCCAAACCGGAATCGAATGTTCGGCCGCTACTTCAGTTTCAGCCGAAACCGAAACTCCTCGTGAGTTTCGGTTTCGGCTGTTAAAATAATATATAAGTATAATAAGTTTAAAATTCCTCAAAATACTAAAATTTGATGCATTTCTCCCATTATTTTGCATTAACTAGAACATGAAAACAATAGGTATAGGTCTTATTTTTGTTCCAATCAACAACATAAATGGCTAACATAACAACATAACATAACATAAAAAAGGCGTGTTTTTTCTATGTTGAGGTTTAAGCAGAGGCTGTTAAGCCTCTACTCGCCGAATCGAATCGAAAACCAATATTCAAATCGTCGTCGTTGTTTTTGTTTCATGATATACTAAGTATCTATTGGTTAGGGGCCATCAATTAATCACGCGAGGTTAGAAAGGGGTGGGGGGAGGTGTTTAACAAAAATCACGAAATATCACGAGGGGCAGGGGGGGTGTAGTAAGATATCACGTGTATTTATTTTTTCCATCTTATTATTAGAATAAAATAGATTGGTGTGATTTCAGAATCGATCCTACGACTTTCTGATTCAGAAGCAGGCCGCTCGAGTACTCGACCGGCGACCGGTGATGAATTAAAAATAAAAACTTTATGATTCTTTGTATGTACTAAAAATACACGTGATGTTGGATAGGAGGGGGAGGGGGGTTAGTTTTAAATGTCACCACGTATGGGGGAGGGGGGGGGGGTCAAAAAATGATGAAAAAACATCACGTGATTAATGGACGACCCCTTATGCCGCCCGCCCGCCCTAATGTCGCGCCCGTAACATTGCCAAGAGCAAAGTTAATGTTATAATTCATATAACCAAATTGGGTACGGAAATACTTTAAGGTGTCGCCAGGCGTAAATTGCTTACCGCGAGCCCCTGGCACCCCAGCTAAGACGGAGAAGTGCGCCGCAGAGGTTTAGTGGGTATTCCGGCAGCAAGCTACAACGTGCTGGTGAGTCCCACATAACCCCGCCGACGTCGGCCTCGTCGCTGTCAATCCCGTCGACGCCGGCGGAGTATGCGTAAGGGCATTGCTCTGCGTAAAAAGAAAAGTTGCGCGACTTGAAGTCTACTGTCATCTAATATATAAAATTCTCGAGTCTAGATGTGCGTAATTGAACTCCTCCGAAACGGCTTGACCGATTCTCATGAAATTTTATGTGCGTGTCGGGTAGGTCTGAGAATAGGACAACATCTATTTTTCATTCAATTTTTTTTTTAATTTTTCGACATATTTCTGTTTCTTATTTTTTTTATAAAACGGGATACAAAAATACATGCAACCCTAAATTTTCAACCCCCTACGATCAACCCCTATTTTTTAAATTTTATTTTTCGGCAAGACAACGTTTGCTGGGTCAGCTAGTATTATATATTTATCTAAAATATTCTTTGTTCAGATATAAAGTGATGGTAAGTACCATATGCTAAAATGTTTTAAGTATCCTCATGTCTTTTGATAATATTCAATGTAGCCAGTATTTGTACGAATTCGTAAATTAAGAAAGAATTAAATGTATAAACGTCTGACTTTAACAGGTTTTGTATAACAATTATCATTATGGAGGATTGAATTATTCACACTCGTCTGGATGGGCTCACTTTTCCCACACTGGGATACCAATGTCACGGGAACTTTAAGTTCATTACGGTTTTGCAAAACGGTAAAGATAATTGGAACAGAATCCGGCATGTTTTTTATTTTATTTTTTCATGTTGCAATATTATAGTAGTGGAGAGCTAGGTGAAGCATTTACCGAGAAATGTATTATGAAACATGCACACTTGTTGATTTAAGGCGAAGGCTACATGCATGAATATATGTCAAGCGTGTTGTCGTCAGTCTGGTTTTACCCTCGGTGTGTACGATTCATTATTTTAAACCAAATTATAGTAATACTTTATATTTATTTTAGAGGGCATCTACTAGCATGACGAGTTGAACTTGTAACTGCCCTTTGCCTTTTTTAAAATTAAATAGTTGATTTGTAAAAGGAATTGGACTTGGCCTCCTGAAAGGAAGTAGTTTAAATTTTCGTAAGTTTATTGGAGGTAATATTTTAAAATGCTTACCTTATTATTATCTAGTGCATATTTTTAATGCTCTCGCGTCTTTCATGACCCAAGAGGCAGGCAATTTATTGTTTTTCTGTGTCTTCGAGTAAAATAATTGTTCTGTGTTAGGTGGCTGGCTCATAGCCATCGATAAATTATCACTTATTACTTACGAATAGACTTTTTTTCGGATAGAAACGCACAAGTTGATCACCTAATGGTATTGTAACTAAATGGCTTTTCACCGTCCATGTAGGAGGAAAAAGGAAGGGGAAAGGAGATCTGGCCTCCGGATACCTCTCTCATCGCACGAAACGCGGCACAAGCCACTTGACGCCGATATTCCGACAGGTCGTGGTATTCACCGGTAGAGCCGGCCCATTCATGCAGCGAAGTGTAAGACTCTACCACTGTTAAAATATGAATAGACTTCCAAAAATAATTTAGATTCGAATATAAGAATTTGAAAGTGGTAGAGCCAAGCAGTTCGCTGCATGATTGGGCCGGCTCGACCGGTGAAATACCACACCTCTCAGAAGATCGAAGTAAAGTGGCTCATGCCGCGTTTCGTTCGGTGAGAGAGGTACCCGGAGGCCCATCCCCCTTCCTCGTCCCTTCCTATCCTACTCCTTTAAAGGTTAGCAACGCAACTGTAACACTATATGTGTTTCAGGTGTCCATGGGCGGCGTTGGTCACTTAACATCAGGTGACACGCCTGCTCGTTTGCCCTCTTATCCCATAAAAAAAAAATAAAAAATATAAGACCTACCAATCTGAGTTACTCGACTGTTGAGATAACAAATTGTAGAAGTTTATTTAGAAATGAAACAGTGACATTGCACATTCACGGAATGATTTTATAGATCTTTTGAAATAGTAAGTATTGATCGTTTGGAAAACAAACAGCTGTACTGTACTGGTCGTGTACTAGTCCCGTCGCGGACCTTGCTTGACAGATTGATGTTTGTTGATCTGCGAAGCTTGAAGTGGCGCGACTATGAACAACAACATGCATACCTACTGACACTTTCATTATACAGGGAGACAGGGTACGAGAGGAAGCGGATTCATCTCAACATCTTACCTTCAATGGAATGGAGAAGTGTCTGCTAATATCTTCAGTACAAAATAGCTTTCTCTTCATAGGTGTTCACAAACACTTAAAAATAGTCAATAAATACAAAGATTAAACTCATTATTTTAAATTACATATTTAAACACGTACACTCGAGGAACGTACCTCCGTGGAACAAGAGAACACGGACGCAATCATCACCACGAGTAGCCCGATTCAGAGTGTAGAGGCTATCATAGTAAGAATCGGGCAAGAAACTCATTTACCAAAAACTCTTTTCAAACCATGTTTATTATTTAATTATAATATCGCTAAGGTATACCCTTAATACCCAAAGGTATAGGCTTTGTTAATCGATACCTCGACACACCAGATCAATGTTTCAGTCTCAACGGTGGTGAAATCTCTGCCCTAACTTCGAGTACAGCCTCGTCTGTCATCGATACATATTACATAAAACTTCCAGAAATACATTAGTTTGTTCCTGGATTTAAGAACGGAATTGATACAAGAGACGGCCCACATCTGCTCAGTAATAATTTTATAAAAGCTCCCTATTCCCCGCTACGTCTTTTGACCTGGGTCATACCATAGTTCTTAAGTTAAGCTTACAAATGTACTCGACAAGTTCTTGACCCTATTATGTTGCGACATTGAAAGTATTTTGGCTGAGAGTGACACCACAGGTCACCCAGTACCCACCGTATGTACATATAGCTGACACAATGTCAGACAAGCAGATGGTCCAGTTTTTAAACAAAGCTAGAGCTAATAATGAACACTTTAGCGGAGGACTACTAACGAATAAGATACTCTTCGTTAAAGTTGTATATAGATGCGTAAATTATCTATTATGGAGGCATATATCTCGCAAAATTTGTAATACTTGTATATTATTTAAGCGTTGACATAATTTATTAATTTAATAAATGATACAAAGGAAACGACTTCAAAAGTTTTTCACTAAAACATTACAAAATACCTACGTAGCCTCTATATGTATTTCTACTTATAAAATTAGTTTGAAATAAAACTGCCGTGCAAATAATTTTGCCCACTATTATATTAATTTCTTGATTGAATGTGCGAGGACAGTAGGTCAAATAGACGAAAGATAAATTTGCAATATCTACTCGCCTTGTGTCATATTATGTGCATAACCTTCTCCTACTTAAGAGAAAAGTAACTGATAACAGGCTCCTGTGACATTTTTAAAATAATCAAGATATCCTTGACAAGGATTTGGTGATTATAAGAATGTCAAAATTAATTGAAGTTGTCTTGTTTCTGTCTTATTTCTACTAAGTAGGTACATGCTGAGTTGCCAACAGGCCAGTAATTGCTTGTCTTACGTTTACTTTGTCCAGCCCCAACTAGAAAATTAGCCAGGAAAAATTACACGTTACAAAAAGGTAGCGCCAGATATAATTATAGCGACATCTGCAGCTTTTAAATTTAAATTGTAAATGTGGTCACGGGTCACGACCTGTGTAGCTTGTGATTTAAATTAAACATTAAACTCAAGATCTTAAAATTCATCGACGCGCTGGCCATCAAATCTCAATCAATATAAAATAATGTGGGAAACTTCGGAAGCGAAAGATATATTTGCAAATATGTACGTTATTAATTGAGCAAATTAATTTTCAATTAATATCCATACGTTTTATTATACTTGAAGATACTTCATCATCATTGGGCTGGTAATTAGCATAATATAAAAAGCCCGATGAGTAATTAAGAATTACTATGTGAAAAATAAATAACTAAAATTTTAAATCGAGCTCTAAAAATATTTGATTTCAAGTTTGTATCGGTTTAAAGAAACTTTATTCTCATAAGAACATACATTCGTTCACTTATATGAGGGTACGGGTATTGTATAAGTTATTGCTGAGATTTTCGCGAATCACATTCATAACATTAAAACAACTTTTTATTACAAATAATAGTACTATCAATAGCCCGTCCAAAATGAAACAATAATCAGTTTTGAAGCTGCTGAGTTTTCTTGCTGGGTCTTTCTCAGGACTGGCCGCGTTTTGGACCCAGTGGGAGATTTTTAACAAATACTTACCTTTAAATTTAAAATCAATCAATAGTTAATAATAGTTATACATACTCTGATTTCAACTAACTTAAAAAATAAGATAATTATCTAATAATTAAAAATAACAACTGTTACCTATTAAATCATAAAACAAACGATCTTTACCACCAAAAATTTTTCTTTTTTTCTTTAGTAAATATATCTTATAAATAAATATTAAATTTTTTGTTTCATGGTCTGATGTGGGTTACTAATAGTAAAAATCATATTTTTTAAATCAACTTTTTGATTTTTATTTCCAAAAAGTGGGTGCTCTCTGTATCAATGAAAATAGCTTTCGAACGACTACCATCTTTTTGTTCATTACTCGTGAAAATGATCTCGGTAAAGAGTTCGAAACGTCGGGAAATAAATAAAAATAATAATAAATAAACTCGATATAATCCTAAAAAGTTATTTTAATGTTTGTATAAGTTTTCAATTTATATAGGTGTATATAATTTATATAGGTTTATATAGGTGCTTGTATGTCCATACAGTAGCTAGACTGGGTCAACAGTTTCCTCCGTTTATAAGATTTTATCTCTAACGGTACATCCGTTGCGAGTTTCCGACGGAAAAGAACAACTTTTTGGAATGCACGATATCTCTTCCCAATTGGATATACGGAGTTTAGTATAGTTGTAGTATTCTGTACATATAAACAAAATTGAAGTGTTTGTTTGTAATATTGAAATTACTACTTTTTACTACATTCATATGAGTATATTATACACATGCAACAAAATAACACTTTTTAAAATTTTTGTCTGTCTCTCCGTCTGTCTGTATGTTTGTTACGGGTAATCTCTGAAATGGCTGGACCGATTTAGACGGGACTTTTATTGGCAGGTAGTTGGTGTGATAAACAATAACTTCTCTTTCTTCTTAGTATTAAATATAATATAATTGATTTTACAATTCCATCCCGAAACGTTCAATAAACTCTGTTATTGTAATTTCCAAATGATTTCCGATTATAGACGGTAGTTTTAAATTTACATGAGCTTAAATTTTAAATGAGTACGCCCACTAATTTTATAAGTAGTATAATAAGTATACGATGCTCAACTATTATGTAATCTGCATAATAACATCTAGAAAATGCTAGAATAACTAAGCAGATATACAGCGCAAAAACAGATGTAAGAGTTGGTGGTGGCTACGAGTGAACAAATTGAATACGACCTAGGATCATGTTTGAAGCCGCTCTGCACTTTCTCTCTTTTTTATGTGATCGAAGGGCAAGCGAGCAAGTGGGTCACCTGATGGTAAGCAACTTCTCACCGCCCATGAACACCGTGGTCCGTTGCCGACCTTTAAGGATAGGAAAGAATAGGGAAGGGGGTGGGCCTCCGGGTAGCTCTCTCACCGAACGAAACGCCGCATATGCCACTTTACGTCGATCTTTTGAGAGGTCGAGCCTGCCCATTCGTACAGCGAACTGCTTGGTTTTACCACTACCCCTATCTTGCAACTACTCTTGAAAGTGACTTTAGTGTGGATCTGAATTTATTATAAGTTCACCTGATATGTCTCATTTACAAATAAGGGCCGCACCATATATATTAAATTGCCCATAAGTGTTTATTAGCCATCTTAACAATTCAATGTCATCGTGTGACATTGCCCGGACAATCTACGCCATCTACTAAAAAAAACGTGGCGATAGACGACCTTATTTCCTTCCGTTACACTGTGACCATCATAAATGGCAAGGTGCTACAACACCAACTTAACAAGCGCATACAAACACGGAGTTACGTTAATTTAAACTTTATTATCATGCAGTAAGTTCATAATTCTCGATACACTTGTAAATATAAGATTATCGATATATTACTTTAGGTGATCGATATTTATAAATACTTAACATGGTTACGCGAAAGTAAACTTTATTGTATAATAATAAGGTTAATATCAAAGATGTAACTTAAAGTTAGGTGTATATATAATTTTGCCGATATACGATAATAAGTATGTACAGGCTGTTTACAAATTTGAGGCAATTAATTTGGTTATAAAACTTGTTTCCAAGAAAATCATAAAGCAATGAGGAATTATTATACATGTTCTAATATCAGGGTTGACTGTTAAAATCAATGTAATTAAAATTAATTGATGATTTAACAATTTAACTAATTATAATGTAGTTAGTGCATTCACATTAGTATAATGAAAAATATATTAATTAGATAATTTAAATAAATATTAAAATAACTAATTTTCAAAAAATTTAGAACAAGTCGTAAACTGTAATGTGTGATTATACCTACGGCCTTTCATGTTCACCGTTCTTAGTGAACAAGATTTCGTTTGTTTGTTTGTGATCTTAAGTTAATGCATAAAAGAAATGAGTCTTGTAGTTCGCTGCATGAATGGGCTGGCATGACCGGTGAAGTACCAGAACTTTTCGAAATATCGGCTTAAAGTAATTCTTACCGCGTGCGTTCGGTGAGATTGGTTTCCGGAGGCCTAACCCCTTACCCTCTAAAGTCAAAGTCAAAGTGCTTTTATTTTCATAGCTCTTTACAGACACTTAAAAATAGTCAATGTACAAAAATGTTTAAAATTAAAATAATATTTCAAATGCTTAAACACGAGCGCTTCAGGCAAGTGCCTTCGTGGAACAAGAAAACACGGAAGCAATCGCTACGAGTGGCCCGATTCCGAGTGTAGGGGCTTTCATGAGAAGAATCCGGCAAGAAACCCATGTGCCAAAAACTCTTTTAAAAACCATTTATTATCGCTACTGAAAAAATAGTGCATAAAAGGTGTAGCAGCCAGACTACTCGACAATCACAGTTATGATCCAACCAACTTAAAATCATCGTAGTACAAGTAATGAGAGAAATTATATGATATTAGTCTATGATATTAGTCGAGCACAATTGAGGCGACTTCTTCTATTTAGAATGGTAACGTTGTGCAACAAGTAAGTACAATAATAAAACTTATATATAGCATTTATCAAAACAACATCAATGCAAACTCATAATTAGAAATGTTGATTACTATTAGAAATGTTAAATCTCTCCCCTTCCCATACCACTTGTAGCATCCTATTAACTGAGCTAAGGGCCGGCAACGCAACTACAACACTATTTGTGTTCAGGTGTCTATGGGCGGCGTTTGTTGCTCACCATCCAGCGACACGCCTGCTGCTTTGCCTCCCAATACAATAAAAAAAACAATATTAGGACTTCAACAACATTATAGTTTAATAAAAAAATAATTAAAACGAGTCCATGCCAACCCTGTTTAGTATTATTTGACCATAATATTGCCCACAGCTGTAGGTGGCCTTCAGATTTCAGAAACGTCTATCAGTGTACGATATATTGATTTATTATTATTTTGTTTTAATTAAGAGCATTTCTGTCGGTCATGGTCGAATTAAAAAGGAAGATTTCTAAAACTAAAAAATAATAATCATGGCCGTATCCAATTGGAAATTTCTTTTTTTTAAAATTAAATATAATTCGTAATTATCTATTAAAACTAGAAGTTTCTACATTGTTGTATTGTATTTTATAAGATAAATTGTGATAACATGTGAGATGTGCAAGTGCCTTGAATTTGTATTTTAGGCACGCTTACCATAAAAATTCCAGTCATTTCCCCCAACATTACTGATCTAATTAAACCTGTCTGATTATTTTTTATTGTTTTTAAATCAAATTTCTATTTGAACTTCCCACTTTCGTCGTGCACAGTCGACTGTAATATGTAGTCACATTCTGTATATGTCGATAACAATTGTTTCCTATGTGCGTGCGGGTCTAGGTCACCGGCACATATGTATGTGCTCTGTATCGTAATTACCTTACATTACAGTGTTTACGGAAAAAGTCCATTGTAATTGACGTGGAAGAGTTTTGCGAATGTCGGATGTGTGCCAAATACGGCGAGCAATTTACCTGTTCACAACACACATACAGTATTACTCTGTGAACGTGACTAATACTGCTAATACATAAACTACTCCCAAGCTTAAACAGTACTACTGAATATCAATTTTTAAATAAACAAACTAACCCATCAAATGGTTTGCAAATAATAAATAAATAAGCTGTTGACCACTCTTCACATTTAGGGTATGAAAAATAGATGTTAATTGATTCTCAGATCTACCCAACATGCACACAAAATTTTATTAAATCGGTCGAGTCATTTCGTTGGAGTTTTGTTAGTAAATGATATCATCCTAAAAGTAATATTTTGACAAAATTTCATACTTTGAACTAACGGGGTTGAAGTTTTGTAAAATAAAGTTTTTTTAACTATTTTATCTTTTGAATTCGATCAAACAGCATACGGTAGGCAAATTTCATTGAAATAGGTAAGTAATATTTGAGTACATCGCGGACAAACAACGTGACACGTACTTTATATATATTAGATTAATGAACTGAACTGAACACTGGAGGTTTAAAACGTACAAAGTATCTTCTAAAATGTAAAAAGAAGAAGTTTAGAGGTCGGATACCTGTTAGTCTGGGTTATATTTGTAGCTCTGGTTGTTCCGCTGTGTTGTATTATATGTGAGCGCCGCACTTGACTGCACCTGGGTCACGGAGCCGCGGCTCACGAGTTGTATCTTGTATTCTATTGCTAATGTCAAGGGAAAATATACCTATTGGTTCAGTCATAAAAACCACTAAATGTAAGGTTTGTTTCATGGTTGGCGCACGTAAAAAAACAATAGAATTTCTGACAGAAAGTTTAAAGTTACAAATGAACCTCATTGGGTTAACAGGTGAGATTAATAATGATCATAGTGAAGAATGTATATTGTTTTAATTTGACCAAAAGAAGCGCTTTTACTTAATTGCATTAAAATAAGATATAACCTCCAAGCTGCAAACCGATAAAAACCATGCTGCAGACGAAGTTCTAAGTGGCGCAAAGCTATAGTTTGAGCTTTGATTGTTTGGAATTTATCATATTTTTTCCATTATTTTAAATACACAGACAAAGCCTTGTTATGATTTTATTATAAGCATAGTTAATACTGTATTATAAACGTGACAACCCTAGTTTCTGTAGAAATATGATTAATAATAGTATACCGATTTATTAGTAAATGTAATGTTTATTTGATGTAATTATAGCGTGTGTTTAATATAATATTTTAGATGAACTGTTGCAGATTAGATGATGTTGTGTTCATCGTATCGAGTGTCATCACCCCCACTCCCCACTCCCCGCTCCGTGCTGAGGTCACATACCATGGACTCGTACAAAGATGGTTATCAAGACTATATTTTTGAGGTTATAAATATTTACATTTATTATAAAGTTGGACTTTTGACAGGACAGAACTTCAGTCGTCTTTTTCTTCTTTTTTCCTTTTGAGTTTTAAAGTGTGTTCGTGGTGAGAGTTATTTGGAAAAGTTTGATAATAGGAAGATTTAGCGTGAACTACTCAAATACAACATATAATAAATGTCAAAGGCATATATACCTGCTTACTCATAGGTACTCGGTAAAGGAAATCAATATATGTTATCTATTTACTATTTAGAAAAAATATCATATCAGCGTCTCCGCTTTGATTAGATTGTCGAGCAGCCAGCATCTATATTAGATAACTAGCTGCGTAGACTGCGTCTGCGTGTAATTTAATGAAATTAAATGAAAACTCTCAAGTGTATATTATATATTTCGACCTTTATCTGCTGCTAAAAATTCCAGCCGAAATCAAACCAGTCGTTTTAGTATTTCTGAGGTTAAAGAGAGTGAAATTGTAAAAAAAGTAATCATGACAAATGTATTGTGTATATATTATGTATTTAGTAAAATGAGATTAATTTAATATTACTGGCAGACATTCCAATTGTATTTATTTATTTTGAATATCAAATTTACAATTCACAGTCATATGTATTAGTAAAATTGTTTGCCACGTCAACAGCCTCGGTAGCGCAGTAGGCAGCGCGTAAGTCTCATAATCTTAAGGTCGTGAGTTCGATCCTCACCCGGGGCAAATCTTTTTGCATCTCATTTACGCACCAACGTGCAGCTTATTTCAATTTTGTATTCATCGTTATACTCTAATTTATGTACATTAGCTTATCCTGCGAACTTTGTTTCACCTCATAAGCAATAAATGAATAAATAAAAGAAAATTTCTACAAAAATGATAAATATGTTTGATGACTGATAATTTTGTGCCCGGTGTATGGCAATAGGTTCTCAGATATGTCTCTTTTCATGCACGCGTGTTAATTTTTGAGGCTCCTAACATCACCTTCGTCCAGTACACGTTCTATTTGGTCATGGAATGGGTGTCCTGTCTACTCCTACATCTATCAGCTTTTGGATTGTATATCTGCTTAGTCAATCTTGAATTCTTTTTACTTGTCCGTACGTCCGCGTGCCCTCATTTCGACCACGCTTATCCTACTTTCATGCGCACTCTGCCATACCCAACTCTCGCATCCATAAGTTAGCCTTGGGATTGCTAGCTTTTCTGCTAATTTTGTTTTAATTTGTCCTAATAGTTGGTTATCTTTGTCGTGCTCTTTTAAGTATCCTGTCAATCCTGTTTGCCAGGTTGCAAGGTTCAATACCAGTACAAACCACTTCTAGAGGAGCACCGTTCCTACTTCCTACCAATGAAGAATAATGACTGGACCGGTACAAATTCATAAATTTATGCAAAATGTGCGTAGGTACTCGTAATTTATTGATCTGCTTTTTCTGATCTGAATTTAACGATAAGGAATTTGGACTGATATGAGAAAGACGGCTCACCACATCTTTTTCATCTATAGTGTACTCTGATAGATAGTGTATGCCATCTCCACGGATAAATTATTTTCACCATAGATAATACTATTGTCACGTTCAACAACTATGATATTATTGGTATTCTGTTGCTATGTTACCGCTTCTGCCTCCAAGCATGATTATTTAAATTTTATTACAGTTTTTTTGTTTAAAAATAACTTATCCAGGTATTTACCCGAATTATATTATCATGAATTATAATAGTTCAAGAATATTAAAGCAACATGACACAACAAATTTTGACATTAAATTGACGGTTTAATGTCAATATTCATCCGATAGTTTTGTTTATCTGAAACCTCTGCACTAACAATAAGTTTTATGTAAGTATATTATTAAAGTTAAAATTGCTTTTTAAGTTTCTTACGTATCGTGGGTATGGGCTGATTAAATTATCGCCTTTTTTCCCAAATATTCTCACCGTTCAAATCTTCCGTGGACTTACACAAATAATGAAATAATTTTGCCAAATCGGGCTAGCCGTTGTCGATTTTTAGTGTGACTACCACATCACTTTTCATTTTAATATATTATATAGATTTTAATAATTAGTGACTCAGAAACGCTGTCGAACGGCATAAATAGTATCCTATGCCCATCCCCTGGTTCTAAGCTAGCTCCCCACGAATGTCCAGCTAAATCGGTATGGCCGTTCTTGAGTTAAAATTTGTGTAAATAGCACGACTTTATTTTTTTAAGTATATAGACTAGCTGACCTGGCGAACTTTGTTCCGCATCTCATCAAAAGTAATAACTGCTGTCCCGCTATACTATATCACTAGAAAATTATCACTTTTTTTTACTACACTATACATGAATTATAGATCAAAACCACCCGGTTAACACCTTCTAACTATTAAAAAAACTGCATCATAATCCGTTACGTAGTTTTAAAGATATGCGCATATAAGGGGACAGACAGCGGAAAGTGACTTTGTTTTATACTATGTATGTAATGATAACTCGAAAATTATAAGCATGGTATTTACTGTCAGAAATATACGGCCACACTATATAAGTAGTGAGCTCCGTGCTACAATATAATTTATTAGGTATGCCTAATAATGTTAGACATGTTTTTGGTCAGCTATTGATAATTTTATACACAACTCATCACAACTGTTAAAAAGTGCTGAGTCAACAGGATTCGTAACTAAGTCCGCGTGACGTACCTAACTCTCACATTTTGATTATTAAACTTTCCTTTCTTATTATGCTTTCAGATATTAAACAAATGGGAAATGTCGTGCGAGGTCGGTCCTCGGAGTACATAACGTAAAACAGCACGTAACTTGGCGAAGTCGGTGCGGCCAAGATCATGGCACATGACCTCAAAATTGTTGACATTGTGCGTTAACGTCTCGGAATACTAACTCTTGTGGCGGTGGAATTCCGTGTTTGAGCGCCATCTGTTGATTGCGAATAGTAACAGTGTCAGTTAGTTCACAGTGAAAAATTAAATTTGTAACTGGGCACTTGCGATTTCCGCTAGAAATGCCAAATTTAAAAATCTTTTTGGCTATCAATTGTTAATTTTGCAATAGTTAGAAATTAACTATTGCAAAATACAAAAACAAAGGCGAATAGTTTAAGGCTGGTTTTTGTAGTATGGCTGGTTTGCCCTGTTATCAGATAAAAAAAATAGTTTGTAACTAAGATAGGTCTGGCTGATCCAGTGGTCGAGCACCCCGCTTCTGAATCTAGAGGTCCCGGGTTCGAATCCTCACACTGGCTCATACCAATGACTTTTCGAAGTTATTTTCGGAGGTTATGTGTGAAACATATCAATGACTGAAATCTTTTTGCACGTAAACGTAACGGCGAGTTGAGGCTTAACAGCCGCTCCCTTCGGGTAGAAAAAGGCGTGAAGTTATGTTATGATGTTGTAATTAAGATTTATCCCACATTTAATTCAGTTGCTGTTGTTGCAGATATCTATAGCCAACGCTACTCGCTACCCACCAGACTAACTCGCAAACCGCTTGTCCGTAAATTGCCGCCTTTCCTTAAATATATACATACATATTATGCTAAAGTGTGTTAAATAGGATCCTATTAATCCTCACCGATGTCATCGATCAATAAATTAACAGAAGCCGTATTAATAATATGTGAACGTAACTAAAGTACTAATTTCACATGGAAACAGATTATTTGGGTTATGTAAGATAATCCTTACATAACCCAAATAAACTGTTTCCAAGCGCTTGAACCATTTCGCCAATCAACAGTATTCTTAAAGGATTTTATTATCGTGGAACTTGTGAGGCAAAATAAAATAAATTAAAACTCGTTACAATTGCTTGTGTAAATGCCGATAATATTTGCCTATTTGTTCAAAGTTTATAGTAATATTGTATGTTTATATTTCACACTGGGGTGAGAAATATTGTCGTACTGACCAGTAAATACTTCTTTATATAAAGCTCTATGTGGAAAATTTCCTTATATATACATCAAACGTGTAATATTTGTTATGTCTTAAGTTATAACATTACGCACTTCTACTTCTGTGTGAGAGGTTCCGAGTTCAAATTTTTAAGACGCCAATAACTTTCTGGAGATCGTCTGGAATGATTTACCGTTGAATATGCCTGTCCATCCCACGGGATGATTTTTAAAGATCTACTGCAATTTCATCATCAGGTATTATTCTCATCATCACCTTCCTGTCCTCATCCCACTCTAATTGGGGTCAGTACTACATATCATCCTGTCCAGCTGTCCGTGTTGTCAACAGATTTAGCTGTTGTTTCATGACCGCCTGGCTGACGTCAACCCTCCTTGGGAATATTTCAGTTGGTGGTTTGTCCTCCACCGGTAGGAACATGCAGCAATCGATGATGTTAGCCTGTATTTTTTTGAGCTATAGTTGTTTTAATATATATTTTTTAACAAGCATCTACCTGAACTGCGATCGTCGTTGTCAGTAGCATGCAACAAACAAGTAAAATCTTCTATCAATGTCACGAGCCAACCAAAGCTGCTCAAGTAGTCTACAAGGAGTCTTAAAGCTACTTAACTTTGACTATATTGGTTGAATATTTGTCCAACCAGCCAATTTAACGCAAATAAATTGCATATAATACATGCATACAGTGAATTAACACAATACATACATACATAACTTCACGCCTTTTATTACCCGAAGGTGTAGGCAGCGGCTGTTAAGCCTCGTCTCGCCGTTATGTTTACGTCCCAAATGGAATAGGTGGCGAACCTATTGCCATACCGGGCACAAAGTTTGTCAGTCATCGGTATTTATCACACATAACTTCCGAAAACAATTTCGAAAAGTCATTGGTGTGAGCCAGTGTCTGGAATCGAACTCCGGACCTCTGGATCAGAGGCCGTGCGCTCGCCCACTGCACCACCGAGACTTAACACAATATTTATTCAAATAATTAAATATAATAAAGTAGACAAAGTTATGTATATCGAATCCACACAACTGTAAACCTTGTTCACCGCTAAACTGTTACAAACAATTACATAAGGAATACAGTGTGTGGGCAGAAGTAAAACTACTTGTATAATAATCCGTATACCAATCTAATTAGTTACACAATGTGAGGTGACCGGCCCCGCGCATAATCTTGTTATATTGTTCAAAATCTTCGTCAATATTACCACGACACTTCGTACAATGTTCCGGTCATTATACTAACTGAATAAAAACGAAACACAAAGTAAAAATACTCGCACTCAAAGAACCCTATTTAATATCTATTCCGTTTAGGACGTAACAGCGATTTCGCGAGTGGACACTTCACAGCCGCTGCCTACACCTTCACACATTTTGAGTTACCAAAAAAACTTACCTAAATATTTAGTCGAAACGGCATGGGTTCTAAATTACAAGTTGTTGCTGATTCTCGTAAGAAATATTTCGGTGGTCAGTATAGTTAAAATAAAGAATGTGACTTAATTTGAAATGTATCATGCCATACGAATTCTGAGATTTAATTAATCATAAAGTTCATTTATAAATTTAAATTTGCCTTTTATAAATAGTTGTTGAGATATTTCGCAAACGAAACAACTCGTTATAACGAGTGGGAAAATGATCATTATCGCTCCAGTAGTTTTTGAGATCACAGCTTATAAACAAATTAAATAATCATAATCATTTTGTAATCCCGTGTTTTGCGCCAGATCATGTCATTGTTCTAGACTAGTCTAACGGTCAATTTTGTTTTATTTTTTGTGATGATGTAAAGTTAAATAAAGATTCGGTAATAAGATTGTTGTTTTGCTTTCATTGCAAAACTGCAAAGAAAATTAAAAGAAACCTTTTAATGTAACGGAAAAGACATTGTATTATTATATTGAGACATATTTGCTCACTGCATCTATCTCATTTCTTAAACACAAACATAGCGGCACAACGGACGAGAAGGTGTAGGCAGTGTCTGTTAAGCCTCTGCTCGCCGTTATGTTTACGTTCCAAATGGAATAGGTGGTAAATTTATTGCCATAACAGAACATAACTTCACGCCTTTTGTTACCCGAAGGTGTAGGCAGTGGCTGTTAAGCCTCATCTCGCCGTTACGTTTACGTCCCAAATGGAATAGGTGGCGAACCTATTGCCATACCGGTCACAAAGTTTTCAGTCATCGATATTTATCACACTTAACTTCTGAAAACAATTTCGGAAAGTCATTGGTGTGAGCCAGTGTCAGGATTCGAACCCGGACCTCTGGATTAGAAGCCGTGTGCTCTACCACTGGACCACCGAGATTATCATTTCTTAATCTAGATTAACAATTCCAGAATTAGATTGTATCCTCCATCGATTCAAATCGTCAAAATATCAATTGTATATCGAGTTATCTATATCTACTATACTATATCTACATCGATATACTATACTATATCGATGTTCCGTGGAAAATATATTCCTAAAACATTTCTGCATTAAATTAATAGAGTCTTTTTTGGGCTATCTCTTTCTTTCTCTCCGACAAAATTCACCTCGAAATACGCTTGCAAAAAGAGGATAAAAGCCCAATATTCATCACTGACAGATGGTGTAGGTCATGATTTAATACAGTCATATAAGTGCGTAACGATCGTTGGAAATAAAGGGAAGGAAATAACCACATAACTTAACATAGCTTCATGCCTTTTTTACCACATGCTGTAGGCAGCGGCTGTATGTAGAGCTTCGGCCCACCGAATGTTACTTCCCAAATGGAATAGCTAGTGAATCCTATTATATAACCGTCACAAATTATCAGTCATCAATATTTATCACACATCCCAAAATAATTCCTAGAAATCTATGGTGTAAGGACGGAATCGATCCCACGACTGCTGAATCAGAAGTCGTGAACCCGATCACTGGACCACCGACACTTTATAAAGATATTATGATGATGTTTCATAATCACAGACAGTCAGACGACGACATTTATTTATAAACATTCTGTTGTGTAGTAAGTTTTGTATATTTAAGTCCAACTATATAGTTCCATCAGAGTAGAGATCGAATTGTTTTTTGTTTGTCCGAAATATTTCGATAATTACAACTGAATATGTAATAGATAATAATAATTATTAACCAATACCATTGTTATAATAAGTTGGTACTGTAGGTATGTAGCGCTTACAAAAAGTTGAATGCATTATACAATCAGGGTTGTTCGAGTCTGATACTAGCCACTTGATACGTATCTGTAATACTTAATTCTATATTATTAACTTATCGTTTAATTGCTTGTCAAACGATATTAATTCTTTTGTTAATATACTTGTCTCCGTGAATGATCTTGACAGGCCGTTTTAAAAGTAATTAATCGTTAAAAATTTTAATATAAGCATTAACTTACCGACAAGAGTAATGAAAGATATCTTTCAATTTTCAAGACTGCAAAGCTTTTGCCATAAATTATCAGTACCTACATGAGTTGTATGTCGTTTCTATTGTGGCTCATCTCTCTGACTTCTAATTGAGAGTCCTAAGTTCGAAGCCGAATATAGGTGTATGAAATTTCTGGATAAATATGGAGAAATACAACAGTAGTATTGCTACAGACTCGTTTGCTCGTTGTCTACACCATTAGATATTTATGGCGTAAATATATGTGTGTATGTAAATATATATGTGAATGTGTAAAAATAATATAAAATACTGTCAAGTTTTTAACTTAGAGACGACGAGACAAGATGGCGTATTGTGAATTTAATCCACTTATTTTTTTTACATTCCTGCTAAATGTAACTATCTAGTCAGCTCTATATCTTAACTAGTTGACCCAGCGAATTTTATTTCGCCTCGGGAAAAAATAAAAATCGTCATTGTGGGTTATACCTAACAGAAAGACTTATGCCATCGCTGACTTTTTTGTAGACCTTTTTTAGGTGTATAATAATGTAGCACATTATTATGATCCATCACTTAGGGTTCAGCCACGTCGCACCGCTTGAAATTATAGTGCCAAATATCGAAAATTATTACTTTTTCTTTACTACATTAAACATGAATTATAGATAAAAACTAGCCCGTTGACATCCTCTATCTATTAAACAAACCGCATCAAAAACTCGTTGCTTACTTTAAAGATATAAGCATTACATTTATGTGGAAAGCTTTGTTTTTAACCGACTTCGAAAAAGTAGGAGGTTCTCAATTAGTGTGTATGTATATATTTTGTTTTATGTCTGTTCACCGATATTTTCGTCAATGGTTGGTAGTGTTTGCTTTCAAGATGGTCCCATTTTCATCAGGTCAAGATCTGATGATGGAAACCAGGACAAATCGAAGGCAACTTCCGAAAATTGTATGCGAGTATGATGTTTTTGTTACGTAATAGTGATGTCTTAGGGATATTCTTTATGGTGTCAACATCTGATACTGCTGTGCTGATGCAGAAGCCACCAAACTCCTCAACGGTTAGGAGTTTGAAGACAGCACTGCAATTTTTCTATAGAAACTACTTGGTATTATGTAGCGCTAACGTGTTGCTTGTGAGGTATATTGAATGTACGTCTGATGCTGCTGATGAAGAAGCCACAGAACTCCTTAATGGTTAGGAGTTTGGAGACAGTGCCGCATTTAGTCGATGGAAACTGTTTAGTAGTGTATGGGACTAACGTGTTGCTTGGAAAATAAGCTTAAATCCATATCTGATACTGCTGTGCTGATGATGAAGCTACGGAACTCTTAAACGGTTAGGAGTTAGGACACAATACTATAAAATACTTTCAAGGCTACGATTGGTCTTCATTCGGGCTGCAGTATTATTGTCTACCCATGATAATAACAAAAATATAAATACTTAACAAGTATTATCAAACTCTTTTAGCAAAGTACCTTTTAATAACAATTATAGCTTCCTAAAAATATCAACCATTTAACAAACGGACTTATAATAAGTGATAATATAATAATATTTAATAAACTGAAAGCCATGTACATGAACTAACTTCTATTGAAGATCACAACTTATTAATATCACTAAAACCGTAGAACGTAACTTACTCATTCGTATACTTAATAAAATATACAAAACGTAATACTTTAATAAGGTCATCTTTAACTATTATAATATTTACAAATGTTACTTATTTTTGGAGTCGGTGCCAGCCTAGGTAACGTACTCTATTCGGTTGCACCGACTTCAATAATGAGTAACATTTGTAAATATTATAATAATTAAAGATGACTTTATTAAAGTAATCATCATCATCATCAGCCTATTGCAGTCCACTGCTGGACATAGGCCTCCTATTAAAGTATTACGTTTTGTATATTGTATTAAGTATACAAATGAGTAAGTTACGTTATTTATCACTTTTTAGTTATAGAGGTACTGTTTTCATTTACTTAAAGATTTTGTGGTTTACGTTTCTAGAAATCGTTTTAACTTTTTTTTAAAAGTAATTTTTATACTATGTAATGTTAAGAGTAGACACTAAAAATAGTAAACTTAGTAAGCATAAAAGTTAGTAAATGAATATTTATGGTGAAAATGAGCTAATTAAATAATAATGGCTGTGATCTTGTGTGTTATAAATATGATGAGACGAGAGCCCATGAATTATAATGACTAGCGTTAGCTTCTAAGATTGAACTTCAAATGTTAATTTAATATATGTATTTCGTTTAATATTTATTAGATGTTAATTTTTATAAAAATCTATACTAACAATTTAGAAGATTGTGATTTAATCATTGTGGTTAGAAAATTTTTTAGTTGTAGAGGAAAGTTAATATTCTTAATTTAAGCCCATGTCACGGAATTACTACAAAAAAGTAGAGATTTTCCTGCTAAATAGTAATGTCATGGCATTTCTGTGGGATGTGTATGCTTTTGACTTGTCCACTCTGGGAACAGCTAAATTGACCCTGATCCCGTCTCCTTCCTTTTCAAAATATCGGCTTGCAATCTCACTCACAAGTAGCAATAACAATTTTTTGTGTGTTTTACTCATATTTGGACTATATGGATTTAATTTTGAGCACAGTTGTATGTTACTAAGATTAAGACGAAACTATGCATTAAATACGGTTCAGAAATTTGGAATGTATTCGGTGACATATACACGCATTATATGAATGTGTGTGAAGCGGGCTTCGAAGTGAAGACTCGACGTTATCAGTGTAAAGATCATACTGTAAGTTTTTGTCAATAAAATGAATGTTTTATATATGTATTAGTATTGTAATGAAATCGTTTACGTACGTATGAAATAATTTATCTGTCTTATTTTACAAGAACGGATATTGCTGACATAAAACAGTGTGATTGTGCATACTTCAAAATAATAGTTAGATAACACCTAATTGTTGAACGCTCCTCGCTATTACAATAATGTTCACTTTTGGGATTACTACGTTCTATTGATAAACTGATAAGTGTTTTATTTGTTTGTTGGTTGTTGATGTTAACACAAAATGTAGTATCGTCGTAGTACCTGCCGGGCGCGGGCAGTGCGTGTCGTGCGCCGTGCTCATACGCGTAGTTGCGTGCGCGGTGTTGAGGCTCCGCCCGCTCAGAGCGCATCGCGTGCGTTGTTGCCGGTGCTCAATATTAGTAGACAACAATAACCTCTTTCCATACATTATGCGTTATTATCAGAACGCATGCTAATTGTACCGCGCTTGTGCCTGTGCGGGGGTGACGTCACGCGTCAAGCCCGCACCGCCGCAATGTCATCTCGTACCGTTTCCGAATGCCTTCGCCTTTTACTCGCACTGTCTCGCACATCCCCCCGATATTATAAAAGAAGCGTGGACGCGCCGCGCGCCCGCAGTCCGTCCCGCGCTACCGAGCGAGTCGCACGCGTGTTATGCAATAGTTAAGTGTAGCGTATAGCACCATGGAGGGGACCCCTCCCAGCCAGGCCTTGCCCGAGCCCGACGAAGGCATCGCCCCTGACCGCCGCCCTTCCACCGATGACCACGCAGATTTATCCGACACGGCTTCAGAGACCGGATCAGGTGGAGGCAAAGATTCCGGGTGCGAAGTTGCTGCTGAAACCCAGGAACCGCCATACAACCCGCCGGACGAGGAGTTAGCCAGTCGTATCGTGGCACAAGTCGAGTTTTACTTCTCTGACGCTAACATCACGAAAGACGCTTTCCTCCTGAAACATGTGAGGAGGAACAAGGAAGGGTATGTTTCACTGAAACTTATATCCAGTTTCAAGCGTGTCAAACACTTGACTAAGGATTGGAGAGTAGTCGCTGAAGCGCTGAAGCGGTCTACGAAACTGGAGATCAATGATTTGGGAACTAAGTTGCGTAGGATAGATCCGCTCCCGGCGTACGATGAGACTACCCCTTCGAGGACTGTGGTGGCTGTGAAGATGCCTATTGATAAACCTTCAGTGGAAAATGTTTCAAGATTGTTCGCCAGTTGCGGAGAGATCGCTTTAGTAAGGGTGCTACGTCCTGGCAATCCCGTACCAGCTGACGTGCGTCAGTTCCTGAACAAGAATCCCAGTTTGGTTAATTGTGTGTGTGCTTTAGTAGAGTTCACCGAATCTGAATCAGCTAGAGAGGCGCTCCGCCTTCAGAGCTCTGAGGAAGAAGGGATGCGTGTATATGAGTTAAACGGTGTTCCCAAAGAACCCAAGAGGAAAGCTCCGGTGCGCCGAGCGCCTCCGAGGCGTCACGAATGCGAATATTCTTCATGCTGCAGTGGATCTGAGCCTGAGTATGAATATCGATACGGCGCACCGTTCTACAGACGTAGCTCGAGCGGTGTATTCAGCCCGCGAGCGCAGGAGATACAGACTTGGGTGCCGAGGCGCGTGTCTACCTGCAGTCACAGTTCTGATTCGGGCGTGTCTTGGTACTGCGGCTCCAGAAGAACATCAGCGGCGAGTACCGGCAGCGCCGCTAGCGGGGGCAGTGGAGACGGCTGGCTGGCCCGGCGTCTGTCCGGCTGCTCGCTGACAGGCCCCGAGTGTGGCGGAAGGCGGCTCTCGTGTGCGGCTCCCCGGTGGGAGCCACGCGCGCCGCTGGTGCCGGACGGCACCCGAGGGTTCCACGCTGCCGCTCGCCAGCGCCGCATCTCCGACCTGGCGCTGTACTCGCGCTAGAAAGCGGCCGCCAACCGTGACACCTTTCTAATCACGTTGGGTAACCGCCTTTCACGTTCTGCCCGGTGATTTTTTAATCTATTTTGCACGAGGAAGCGGCTCGATTGCGTGTGTTCCGCTACCTGCGGCGACCTTTCCTCGTCACAAACTGAGTTACCTTTTGTTTGATGTAAAATGTGATTATAATAAGCTCACTTAGGATGTAAGTCGCGGACCGCTGTGTTTAGTTTCCTAATCACAATCTAACACGTAGTTTAATTTAATGTAATTTAATGTAATGTAATGTAATTAGTACATTATCTGTATTTATGAATCCGCGTATTTATTGCGTAGAGCGCGCGCGACGCGGACGAGTTTTCATTTCGAG
Organism: Euproctis similis; assembly: GCA_905147225.2. Taxonomy (NCBI): domain Eukaryota; kingdom Metazoa; phylum Arthropoda; class Insecta; order Lepidoptera; family Erebidae; genus Euproctis; species Euproctis similis. Next base: position 25,382,604 of record LR990106.1, read on the forward strand.
TTAACATTATGTCAGAGTTGTGCGCACAAAATGAACACGCAAAGTCGACATTTAATGAGATTGTAGACTCTGTGGGCCCTGCACTAGCACACGAACATACACACAGACAGACCGACGGACAGATGTCTGAGACTGGCGTTACACTGTCATGCTAAACTTAACGTGTATGTACTCTACATGATTTCTTATCAAACCTTACGCATCTCGTCTGTCACGGGGTGAAATATAAAAAATCGCTTTCAATTTATTATGATATAGCATGCGGTAGTGCGCCAGCTCTCAGCCGAGTACCAGAGCGCAAAACAACAGTTGTAGAATGTATTGCGTAAGTAATAGCACACACATAATCTGAAATGTGCGCGCGCGCACGATTTCCTGTAAAAGTGACCGCTCGGCGCTCATACCCGCCCCGCCCTCACCGCGCCCCGCTCTCACCGCGCCCCGCTCACACCGCGCCGCGCTATGGCTAACTTTTGTACGTTTTTTTAATTATTTAAGTCATTTGTTAACTTAAGTCAGTCGCGCCATTCATTTTAACTGTTTTATAAGTTGTATTGTAAGGTCCATGTGATGATAATAATGTATAGATAGAGTACGGATTGCGCAACGCAATCTCTTTTACTTAATTTATTTTGTATTGAACAGAGGAACGTTACGACACTATGCTTGTGACGGCACAATATTTTGCTTTTTTTAATTACTAGTGTTCCGGTCAGCAGAAGAAATTACTTACCGATGTGCTAATTTTTATACAAAATGTATTTAAATCGGTTTGTTATTTCTTCTCGCTGGCCGAACGCCCTCTGTGTATTTTATTTAATGTTGAGATGATTAAATTTTTAAATGTAAATATAAGATTTTTTGAAGAAACTAATTGTTTGATTGACCTTCGAGGTGGAAAGTTGACCGTGTCACCTTGACAGACTGAATCTCACTGTTTGACTGCTTAAATTACCCAACAGGTGGCGCTTGACGATATCAACACGAGACGAATAGTCTGCATTATTGATCGCGTCTAGTTTGAATAAAATCTGTGTAATGTATATGTTTATAATAAATTAAAATGAAATACATTTATTCCGTGATAAAAAGTCAAACTGTCGCGATGGTTCTTTCATGAAAGAAAATTTCACAATTGTCATTTGAATTGAAATCTGTATCAACGATAAAAAATTGGAGATACAACATTATGCTATTAATACTACTATAAAAAAAATACTAAAAGGCCTTGAAGTTATGATTTTGTTTTTATGGGATAGGAAGGCAACCGAGCAAGCGTGTCACCTGATGGTAAGCAACCTGCGCCGCCCGTGGATACCAGCAACACATATAGTGTTACTGTTACGTTGCCGACCATTAAGGGAGTAGGATAGGAAAGGATGGGGAAGGGGTAGTGGGCCTTCGGGTACCTCACTTACCAAACGAAACGCGGCATGAGCCACTTTACGTTGATCTTCTGAGAGGTCGTAGTATTTCATCGGTCGAGCCGGCCCATTTATGCAGCGAACTGCTTGGCTCTACCACTGTTGATATTGCGTTGTAAGTGGTTAGGAGAGTATTTTTCAAACGGAAAATTAGAACGAAGGGTTCTTTTTAACCGGAAGTGCGCCAATTTGTCTTCTTAGGATTGAATTGGACCAAGTTGCTTCATTAAAATAAAACATACCGCCGAGTTTTGATTTCAGACTCAAATGTATTCCGTTATCAAAATGGTTTTATGATTGGAATCTATCTTTATACATGTGGAAAGGGGAGTGGCAGTTATTAGAGGGAAGCATTAGTAAAATATCGAAACCTATCCCGTAATTTATAGACTACATATGAATGGAGTAAAGCGAAATAGACGAGGACAAATTGCAGATAATGGGTCACTGGAAAAGAGTTTCACGCGGGCGGAGTCGCGGGTAATAGTAACTGTATAATTCAGATGAATCAAGCTCAAGTTTTATTTAAAGCTTTATTCACGCGCGTGTTTAAAAATAAAAGCTATATATAAACTCCACTAATATATTGTGATGTTATGTAAATATAATTATATGTTGAATAATATGAATGAACGTTGCAGCCGGACATACATATCGATATTATAAAACAACAGAAACGAGTTATGATTTTATAAATATTTGTATAACTTCCTATTGATTGTTTTATGAATTTTGTTTAATCAGATCGATAATTACCAGCATTTTATACTATTTACAATTTTCCCAAATTGTATGACTGTTTTCTGTCCTCTATAAATTTGATTAAATTACTAGCTGACCCGTCGAAATTTGTTTAGCCCCGGAGGCAATAATTGCAATTAATAAATAATATAAAGGTTTCTTCCTAAAAATTACTCCTTAGTGCATCAGCTACCAGCCATAAAAGTCCCGCCAAAATCGACAGAAAAATTGTAAAAAAAATGTGTTTTTGGTATATGTATGTAACGTCAAATTTATTTATATGTGTAGAATATAGACGTATCTCCATACAAAATTCTATCCAAGCCATTTCAGAGTTAAGTCATGAATGAGCAGCAGACAGAGGAGTCAACGAAGGTCGCGTAAGAATTCACTTTCTATGTTCCAATCGACCGCGTCTTGGTGATAGCTAACGTCAGGAGCCTTAACACCAACGAGCGTTTAAGACAAGAGACAAAAGAGAGGTAGGGAAACTAGAGAGATGTCTTTGTGTTAGGAATGTATAGACGTTTTAAACAAAATGGAAATCTGTTAAGACATTTTGGAGGATAAAGAATAAGAAACAGTAAAAAATAAGATATAATTTCCAAAACTATAAATTTTAAAAATGAAAGTCTTTCAAATCATAAATTAAGATATATTTTTTTAAACGTGTTTAAAGAAGAGTTGCCATTTTAAGTAAATTTAAAAAAAAATTAAATTGTCATGAGAAACTATTGTTATCAATAATTAATTAACAGCGTGTTATAAATTAAACATCATGCTAAACGAAAGTCGAGACAGCGAGGGTTAGTGGACGACTATATGCTGGGCACTACTAGACAGTGCTCATCGAGTACCTACATTACATACAAATATTTGTGTGTATGACACATTAGTTACAAATATTTGTTTTTTCCGTTTAATTAAGCTACTAGCTGACCCGGCGAACTTTGTTCCGCATCAAAAGTAATAAATGAGTAAAATTTGAATCTTATAAAGTTCAATTTGTACTATTTATCTGCACGCGTTTTGGCGCGCAACGCAACTGCTATGTCCCGCCATATTATTACTGTAATATCTTCGTAAATATTCGTTTAAATTACATGCTGCAAAGGGCCATATTGATCTAGGTATATTAAAAGCACAATCTATTTAAGATACATAATTGGATGAAAATTAATGCTGTAATGTTTAAAATCGCTTCATAAATAAGCCATTACTTCACGTAAAAAATAGAAAAATTAAAATGGTCATTGTAGGTTATCCCTAAGAGATAGACATATGCCCCCGCGGACTTTTTTGTAGACTTTTTAAAGGTGTTTAATAATGTAGAACATTGCTTTGTTCTGTTTTTGTTCTTTCTGGAAGAAGGTGATGTTAAGAGCCTCAAAAACCGACGCGCGTGCATGAAAAGAGTTATGAAAGTCAACGAAGCGAGTGAGGTGTGTAAGAATCGTGCCCTATGGCGCTCTGTTCTCTCTGCCTACCCCGCAAGGGATTTGGCGTGAAGTTATGTATGTATGTATGTATGCTTTGTTCTGTCACTTAGGGTTCGGCCAACGTTTGCAATTTAAGTGCTAAATCTCGAAAATTATCATTTTTTCTTTACAACACCATATATGAATTATATATCAAAACTACCCCGTTGACACCCTCTAACTATTAAAAGATAGTTTTAAAGATATAAGCATATAAGAAGACAGACAGTGGAAAGTGACTTTGGTTTATACTATGTAATGTTTATAAATATTGAGTATATAAAAGAGTTTCCATGCATCTATTTATTTTATTCCTCAAACCAGCTTTAATTCCTTAGTTTGAAACAAATTTGGACTTGAATTCTATACTAAAAAGTCTGTGTAAACATGTGTTTCATTTGTGTGCTTGAATGTGTGTGAAATCAAGAAATCATAACATAATGTACATAACTTCAGGCCTTTTTCTATCTGAAGGTGTAGGCAGCGGCTGTTAAGCCTCGTTTCGCCGTTATGTTTACGTCCCAAATGGAATAGGTGGCGAAGCTATTGCCGTAACGGACACAAAGTTTGTTTTATTTGTCACACACAACGCAATGCTTGAAATGAGTGTAATAACCCATTAAAAGGGGTGCAGATATAAAGAAATCACAATAACATCTCCTAAATATATCTCTTAATAATTAGTTCACAACATAAGAGTGGCGTTAATGTCGTGCATGATAATAACACTTACTAGTTAGTATAAATTTAAATACAAAATATGTTAAAGGCAATCATCATCTCTTTTCATCCATTAGATTGACGTCTGCTCAAATTTATATTTGTATATTTTTATGTGAACTTTGACAATTTTAATTGTTTCCTCCTGATTTAAAATTAAATTATGTGCATTGAACAAAATGAACAGCCTTGGTGCATTATTCTTGTCAACAAAATTACTCAGTCGTTTTATTTTTTAATTATGAAGAAGTATCATCCACAAACAACAATTTAATTACCGCCTACATAATAGGATATGTCTATAAAAATATTCTAACGAAAAAATATCTATCTCTTATTTTAAGTTCTAACTATAGATAGATAGATAGATAGATACAATAACATAGATACAATTGTAACTCTTTATTTGTACACCTTATAGAATAGGAAAACAAGAAACATACATAAGACTAAATAAATAAAAGTACAAATGGCGGCCTTATCGCTAAAAGCAATTTCTTACAGGCAACCTTAACCTTAACTATTATATAGTACCCATGTCGTTAATTCCAAGGAATTATATTGTGGTAGAGCCAGGCAGTTCCCTCTATGAAGGAACCGGCACGACCGGTGAAACTTCCGACCTCTTAGAAAATTCACGTAAAGCGACTTATTGGCGTTTCCTTTTTGTGAAAGAGGCTCTCTTTCTCCTCCTCTCCTGTCCCATCCACCAGGCGAGCGGCTCGCTCCCTTGTTCTTAAAAAACTAATTAAGTTAATCGTTAGCTTCTGTATACTAGCGGCATGATATACAATTCTAATTAATTACTAGGCAGACACAACCGTCCACTTCCGCTATGAAGATTCTTTAAATATGCAGGCACATATTTTGATTAGGATTTTTAATTTATGGGACCTTGACAAATAAATACCATATCTGTAAGTTATACGACAACTAAGTTTACATGATTATTAGTTATTATATCTAAATAGTTATCGTAAAGACTGAGGGCCCTAATAATATTGGAAGGAAGAGGTAAGTTTATAATTGAAAGTTATATCGGGAATCTCGGGAACATATCCTCACCTACTTTCCACAGTTTAATTAAGCTTTTCTTGCAGCGATAATGAATTGAAATTTTTTAATGTAATTATCGCTGCAAGAAAAGCTTATAGTTGAAGTGTTGATGCAATTATTTTCTTATAAATTGACACCCGTAACTGAAGTATTAGGCAGCGTCGCTTTGCGTCTCCGGATAAAATGTTTATCCTGATGGTGTTGATTGGTGAGTCTATCTATATATCTATATATCTATAGCACATAATTACCGAAAACTCATTGGCATGAGGAACCACGACCGGCAGGTCAACGAGAGAACAAGTTCACAATGAAAATGTTCATAATAAATAGTAAAGACGCTTCCTCAATTATATATAGATATGTGTGTGTTTGTTATAAACATCGCCATTTTAACGATGTTTACGTTTCCTATTTACAAATGAAGGTTCTTAATCCAGTTTTTTTTGTTAGTGGCAAAACGAATAATGATGATTGATGTTATCTCCATTCTCACGAACTGTGGACAGAAAAATAAAATAAATTTAACAAATCGGTTTCGTGCCTGGGCTGAGTAATTATCGAACCTGCTTTTATGCGCTATCTCATTCAAACCCCATCTAGTTTAAAGTTGAAGAACTAAAGCTTGTGTTACTTGTTACAGGTCATTATGATGCAATAAATTGATCCAACTCTGTCATTAAAGTCAAATAAATGTGGAATAACGGTGGAAGAATTTTACAGACCTGTTCTGTGACAGTTGCCAAGTTCAGTGTTCTCGTGTCATAGAAGAGAGTAGTTTTCTTACAATTAATTAAATAATTCAACAATGTTAGACCAAAAATTCATAATAATCAAATTTTACGCGATCTGTTCTCTCTGCCTACTCCGCAAGGGATTTGGCGTGAAGACATGTATGTATGTTAGGCGATTTAAGTCAGCAAGTGACTTTGACGTTATTCATTTCAAAAGCGCTGGACGCCACGAACAATGACACGCAGATCTCAGAGCAACATCTGCAGCTCGTTATAATGCGAACATAACAGTTACATTAATGCATCGAATTAAATTAACGTAGAAACTAAAAATTCGTGTCGATAATGTTCCACGACACTCGTGGTAGAGCTCTAGTGGTAGCGTGATCAATTATTGTACATTAATACCGCTATTTCATTAATTAACGTTAAAATTGTTTATTTAAAATCTTTTAATATCGACATTATATAATCGCGCACTCGCATACAGTTGGCAATAATTTCGTCTCCATAAGGCCTTTTGTTCTTTATTAGAATTCTACAACTCGACATTCAGCTAATGAGAGAAAAAGTTGGAAGTATATTATGCCGCGGGTTTTAATGTTTTAAAAGCAGCAAGTCTAATACATTACGGATTTACTTTGTTGTGTGCTAATTTAATAGTCGCAGTCACCTATTAATATATCCTTCTTTTGTGTTAGCATCGGGCACACGTCACTTCCGGAAAGAGTTCCTCAAGGGATTTGGCGCGAAGTCTAAACATTTGTTAAGTTGTTTTAATAGAAATATACCACTCGATGACAAGTTACAAAATATTATGAATCATCTAAATTATTTATATATTTTATCCGGAACAAAATAAATTCACGTATAAAAAACTCTACTATACTTAGTATACAGCGTGCTGTTATATTATTACGGTACATAATTACATAAACAAAATAAAAACCTATTGAAGGTTAACAAAATTAACAATTTTTCAAAGGAATTGTATAGAAATAAGGTTGTTTTTTTATTAAATATTTTTACGATTTTAATTTAAATACCAGAACGAACGTGTAGACAAAGTTTCCTTATATCGTCTAAAGAAATATTCTGTTTTAGGGATAACGTTGAAACCCATCAGATGCAATCTATTTGTGGGTATCAGAACTTTTATTTCTGAGGAAGCTGTTATATAAAACATAAGGTATTAAATATGTAGATATCCTTATGGATCATAGATATAGAAATAGACAGAATTAATTCGATTTATTTATTTCATTGCATCGAAATATCAGCACGATACATATTTTTAAATTCGATAAGAAAGTCATAAATTTGAGAGCAACTAATTATAATTGAAGTGGAAAATGGAGGACAATAATAGCAATTTTATTTAGTTTATAGGTTCTATTGTAGAGTTAAGGCTTAAAAGAGTGATGAAAAAAACACTTCCTACTCTTTTCTCATTTTCTTTCCGGGATTTATTTGAGATATTGGGTCATCCCCCACATCCTTGCAGTAATAAAAAGATGAAGATATAAAATGAGTATCTAATCTAACTTTATGATTTTAATAGTGTAAACACATAATATGATGACCACAGAGCCCTGCTAACGCGTCACTATAGTGTTCCATCCATACTGTTCGTCAGATTGTACAGAAGACTGAAGAGTATAATCAGCCGCTGTGTATGGCATTCGTGGACTGCGAAAAAGCCTTCGACTCCATCGAAACTTGGACAGTTCTGGCGTTGACTGGCGTTATATCGAGGTGTTGAGATGCTTGTACGACACCGCCACGATGGCTGTCCAGATACAGGACCAGGTGACGAACTCCATCGAGCTAAATCGAGGTGTAAGACAGAGAGATGTTATGTCTCCCAAAGTCTTCACCAATGCTCTGGAGGACCTTTTCAAGACACTGGATTGGACTGGACAGGGTGTCAACGTGAATGGTGAGTACATCTCGCATCTTCGGTTTGCCGACGACATCGTTGTAACGGCAGAGTCGCTGGAACAGTTAAGCGGAATGCTGCGCAGCCTAGACGAGTCCTCCCGGCGTGTCGGTTTGGGTTTGAACTTGGACAAGACCAAGGTCATGTTCAATGAACATGTCGTGCCCGGACCGATAAGCGTCGAAGGGTCAGTTCTCGAAGTCGTAAACAAATACGTCTACCTAGGCCAAATTATCCAGTTAGGTAGACGAAACTTCGAGAAGGAGGCCGAAAGTAGGATTCAGCTGGGTTGGGCTGCATTTGGCAAACTGCGTCGAGTCTTCAGCTCGCCTATACCGCAATGTCTGAAGACCAAAGTCTTTGACCAGTGCGTCTTACCGGTGATGACCTACGGTGCCGAAACGTGGACACTCACGGTGGGGCTAGTCCATAAATTTAAAGTCGCTCAGCGAGCTATGGAGCGGGCTATGCTCGGGGTATCTCTGAAAGATAAACTCAGGAAGGAGTATATCCGCCAGAGAACTGGAGTAACCGACATAGCTCGTAGAATAAGCTCGCTGAAGTGGCAATGGGCTGGTCATATCTGCCGAAGGACCGACGGTAGATGGAGTAAGAAGGTCATAGAGTGGGGACCGCGTCTCGGTAAACGTAGCGTAGGACGCCCACTAGCCCGCTGGTCAGACGACCTCAGAAAGGCTGCTGGAAAAGACTGGATGCGGAAGGCAGGGAATCGGATATTGTGTTGCACATTGGGAGAGGCCTATGTCCAGCAGTGGACTGCAATAGGCTGATGATGATGATGAAACATATATATTAAGGTACCCAGCGTTAAGTTAAGCGTTAAGTTTCACTGTCAAGTCTCTAATCGAAATAATTCATTTAATTTACAGACAATATTTAAATAAATTTCAAACACTTCCTGTTAATGACAAAATGCTTAATGTGCAACCTCGACTTTTACAAAACATTACAATAAAAATATTTTCGCTTTATAAAATATATGTTGTGTGGTCACTGACGATTCATTAGCTGTTTCGTCTGCAAATAATAGTTAGGTTCACCAAGCAGTTAAATATCACGGGAATTAAATGTCGTTAACATTACAAAAATAAAACATTTAAAAAAGTTAGAACGTGGTTGGTTGAAATCATTAAAAAATTAGAAAATTGTATCAACCGATTTTGCAATGAGAGAGATTATGTTCTGTCCGATATTATATCCTGTCTTTATCTCAGATTTTGATCTTTCCCTCTTACAAATTTTGTTTCAAACAATTCGATTTAAGCGTAAACAAATGGAAAGTAGAATTATATTCTCATTATAATTATTTTATGGGAGTCAAATGAAAAGATGGAAAGAACATAAAAGCATAAATGGGAGGAATATATCTCATTTTCTCTCTGTCTCCAACACACACGAGTAGGAACAAAAAGTAATGGCAGCATCATTCCGCAGTTTGCAAATCGTATGGTCATTCTATTTACATTGATTGTCCACAATAAAAAGCATGAAGGTGTCAAGGCCGTTCAGGTCGGGGCCTGCACAAGGTTTTCACAAATTCATTCCGAAAGGGTTCAATAAATATCTGTTCCGTGGAATTGAAAGAAGTTTCTCAATCTCCTTCTGATGACGCACCATCTCCCTCTTGCGAAAAGAAAACTTGCTTTATTATATCCGAAATAAAACGAAAGCCATTGAGCATTAAAGCATACAAGCCTCGTGGTGCATTGGTAAAACTCGATTGCAGAATCGAGGTTGGCGGGTTCGATCCCCACTCGAATGAAAAGATTTATATCATATCATAGGCAGCGGCTGTTAAGCCTCGTCACGCCGTTATGTTTAGGTCCCAAATGAAATAGGTGGCGAACCTATTGCCATACCGGGCACAAAGTTTTCAGCCGTCAATATGTATCACCTATCAATCTATTCAAAACTGACCACAGCCCTATTCAATGGTTTCAGAAGTAAGGTTTGGCCTAGATGTGTGGTGAACCTCAGTAATCGCTTACCATAGGGTGGGGTAGTTTAAAGAATCAACCCTTGTCGATTTCATAATGGGTTAATCAGTGATATAGAGACATGTTTGTGTTGAAACATAAATATATTTCTATTTCATGCTTAGTCAGTGATTTAAATAGAAAATCATAAATTAGAAACATGTGCGCACCGTGTGTGCCGGTGCCGGTGTGCCGGTGCCGGTGTGCCGGTGCCGGTACCTTCGTTCAGAAGCCTTATATGGCGTTACATGAATGGTTGCAACAACAACGTGTTTCATCGTTTGCAATCACTTATCATTTATCTTTTACTTCGTAGAAAGATACTAATAGATACTCGTATATACATTTTCAGTGTATTAGCGTGTTAATTGAATAATCGATTCGACATGATCGACATGATCGTTGATTTAACAGTGGTAGAGCCAAGCAGCTCGCTGCATGAATGGGCCGGCTCGACCGGTGAAATACCACGACCTCTCAGAAGATCGACGTAAAGTGGCTCATGCCGCATTTCGTTCGGTGAGAGAGGTATCCGGCCACCTCCCTGCCCCATCCTTTCCCATCCCCTATACCTTAAAGGCCGGCAACGCAACAGTAACACTATATGTGTTGCTGGTGTCCAGGGGCAGCGTTGGTTGCTTACTATCAGGTGACACGCCTGCTGGTTTGCCCTACAATCCCATGAAAAATATATAATTGAGTAATAATAGCTGACTTCCCGCCATTTTCTACCTGAAGGTATAGGCAGCGGCTGTTAAACTTCCACTCGCCGACATCATTCCAACAGGACTTCCAAGAAAAAATTGGCGTGAGTCCTGAATCGATCCCAAGACTTCTGAATCAGAACAATCAGTAGTATGCAATACGATTAACTTATAATTCATCAATGAGCGGACACATGCGTGTACAGTTATTTGATACAGTGGTCTGACGGACACGAGAGGTCCGGTGGCGGCGCGCCGGTGCAGCGCTGGTGGAGTGGTGTCTGCCTTACGGGGGTTACGTAATCAACAGGTACTTTCACCGGCCCGATATAAACATCGTACTGATATTATAAATGCGAAAGTAAGTTTGATTGTTACATTTTCACGCAAAAAAAACTCGGCCGATCATCATGAAACTTTGTACACATACTCTTGGAGGTATCTGAAGTAGGTAACAGACGATATTTTTTATGTACAAAAAATACGAAACAAAACAATTAACGCCGTATATATGATGTATATCATTATATAGTATAAACCAAAGTCACTTTCCGCTGTCTGTCCCCTTGTATGCATATATCTTTAAAACTACGCAACGGATTTTGATGCGGTTTTTTTTAATAGTTAGAGGGTGTCAACCGAGTGGTTTTGATCTATAATTCATATATGATGTTATAAAGAAAAAATAATAATTTTCGAGATTTAGCACTTTAATTGCAAACGCTGGCTGAACCCTAGATCATAGATCAAAATAATGCTCTACATTATGAAACACCTTCAGAAAGTCTACAAAAAAGTCCACTAAGGCATATGTCTGTCTCTTAGGGATAACCCACAATGACCATTTATATTTTTTTACTTTTTACGAGAAATAATGGCCTATTTACGAAGCGATTTTAAACATTACATAATTAATTTTCATTTTTTAAATAGATTGTGCATGTAATATAGATGATCCTGGCCCTTTACAGCATGCAATTTAAACGAATATTTTCGATGATATTACAGATGATATTACATAGCGGGACAGCAGTTAAAGCCGATGAATAGCACAAATTGAACCTCATGATATACAAAATTTACTCATTTATTACTTTTGATGCGGAACTAAGTTCGCCGGTCAGCAAAAATATATATCAATAATAACATCATCTATAATTAGTTATCAGTGGTATAACAAAATGCATTCATGCTCGTTCATAGCCTGTTGCGCGGAGTGAAGTTGGTCGGCTCTCAACAAAGTCAGAGTCACAGTCGCTTACCGCTGTCTGTCCCCTTATATGCTTAGATCTTTAAAACTACGCAACGAATTATGATGCAGTTTTTTAATAGATAGAGGGTGTCAACGGAGTGCTTTGTATGTTTAATTCGAATATAAATAAAAAGTGTACATTTTCGAATAAAGCGAGGTTGACGGAGAACTTCGAGGCGAATAACAAACGCTTCTGGAGGGAAGTTAGAAAGTCTCGGGGTTCTTCGTCAACATCCAGAATTGTCCATTCTGGATGTTGACGAAATTGTCGATGTTGTCTAAGGCTGGTGACATTCTTGCATACCCAAATGACATATTGGGTAGGTGGAGTGAGTATTTCGGGGAAATGTACGAGTATGTTCCGGATGTGCGCGCTGCGAGTGAGTCTACGACTGACGCCGCTGTGCCCACATCTGATGAGGACACTATGGTAGAGATTGAATGGTCGATACGAAGTATGAAAAATGGTAAGGCAGCTGGAATTGATATGATGTCTGCTGAAATGATCAAACACGGTGGAACCTGTGTCCGGGACGCTTTCCTGACCTTGAGCAATCTCTGCTGGAGGTCGGGTAAGGTTCTCATGGATTGGACGCGTGCTGTCATCGTGTCAAGGTAAGGGATCACGTATGCAGTGCGCTAGTTACAGGGTCATCAGTTTGATCAGCTTAGCAGCAAAAGTGTATGGGAAAATGATTGAAAGGAGAATGAGGGTGATATCTGATTGAGTGTTGTGGGAGGCTCAGGGTGGTTTTAGAAGCGGACGGGGGTGTATGGACCAGATTTTTTCACTCCGCAACATCGTGGAGAAACAACTGACTGTTAGCCGGCAGGTTTGCTGCGGTTTTGTGGATCTGGAAAAAGCGTTTGACAGGGTGTTACGAAAGGATCTGTGAGACATACTCCTAGGCTACGGGGTGAGCGGCGAACTGCTGCGTGCTGTGCAGTCCACTTATGAGGGCTGCACAGCGTGTGTGCGTGTAGACGGCGGCTTGTCCCCCTGATTTGGCGTCAATATCGGCGTCGGACAGGGTTGCGTGCTGTCCGCTCGCCTGTTCATCCTGTACCTGGACAGTTGTCTCCAGAGAGTGAGATCGATGAATGTAGCGATGCGAATGGGATGGACTTAGTTGTGAGTTGCCTGCTTTACGCAGATGTGGCCATGCTTCTATGTTGACGATGTAATGCTGGAGCAGGTGGATGAAATTGTATGTCTTGGATGCGCAGCAGGGATGGAAGGTACACCGCTGATGTAGAAAGACGAGTGGCGATAGGGAATAGGGTAAATGGAGCGTTGGGCAGATTCCTGGGCGCAAAAAATATTAGCAGAAAAGCCCAGCTAGCTATCCACAATGCAGTCTTGATCCCAACGCTAACTTATGGAAGCGAGAGCTGGGTATGGCAGAGTGTGCATGAAAGTAGGATAAACGCGGTAGAAATTAGGGCGGTAGAAATGTAAGAATCGTTTCTTATTGCGCTCCGTTCTATCTGCCTACCCCGCAAGGGATTTGGCGTGAAGTTATGTATGTATGTATTTGTTCATATTATTTTGAATTAAAATAAAAAACACCATAATTTTCAATCGAAAATTCTTCCCTCAAAAAATCAACTTTTAAATATAATCGGGAAAATGTTGTTTGTTATAATATCTTCTTTCTATATACTTATATATAGATATAGTGTAAATGGTAAATACTAATATTGCATTGCAATGAAGAAATTCGAAGGTGTTTTTTTCAATCAACGTGTACAATTTTGAGCTTTTAGTAAAATGTACACTGTATTTGCTTAAAAATATTAAGATTGCATGTTACATTGATGAACGTCTTGCGTTTAATGTTTTACCCTAGGACTCTTAGTTTTGACGGAAATCGAGATAAACCGTTTTCTACCCTTAAAACCTACCCCTCACCCACTTCCCGACTTCAGATCGCCCGTAATTATTTTTCCTTTAATTTTTATTATATTCTCGTCCTTTTGTAGCGGGTTTCATCCTACTATGTTTTTTATTGGTTTCGAAAATTATCGAGTCTGGTCTAGTAGTCGTCGTTTTTCTTTTTCACTTTTTACCGTTTTCAAAGGCTTCTGCACTGGTCTATACACATAGGGAGGCTTCCTTATGCACGCAGTATTGACGACACTTATTGGAACTGCAATACTGATTGTCTTGAAGGCAAATTCATTTGTAGGTACTTACATAATCGTTAGCAAGATAACTTAGTTTTTATTTAGTTATTTTTTATTCCATTTGGGACGTAAACATAACGGCGCTGACGCAGACGCTGCCTACACCTTCGGGTAGGAAACGCGTGATGTTATGTTACATTTTATTTATTTGCTACGTATTGTAAACTAATTCTAATCGATTTTAAAGCTTTGTATTGAATGAGAAATATAATTTGTTATTCTTCCCGCTTACTAATGAATAAAGCTGTTTTAAACTTTTTTTTCATTATGTACACTGTACTAAAAGTGTCCAATATTGGATACCTCAGTTTAATTGTAATAGGTAATATATTGAGAGTCCTTGTGACGTCAGCATAGTAATTTCCCTCATTATTGCTCTTAGGCATACCGGGCAATTCTACATAAGTAAGTATTATTTATTAATAAGTCCTAAAGTAGGCATGTGCTCCTGTCGCCAATTAGACAGGCCTCTTGGTCCATTGTTGCGTGCTGACACGAGATCCATAACCGCGTTCCAGATATTATCTGTACATTTAGATATATATTTACGACAAAAAGGGATTGGCGGATGATGACTCTCCAGTGGTCTAGAGGACGAGTACTCCGCGTAGGAACCACACTCTCGGGTTTCGTATCCCGGCTCACATCAACGATATATTAGATTTATTTTATTAAATATATGGAGCTGACAGTAAAAACACGCGAGTTGTGGTTTAACTGTGGTTTACTTTTTCTTTTACAGTGACATCTAACGTCTAAAAGCATAACTGATTAGGAAAGGACATCTATCGGCCAATAGTAGTAAAATCATGTAAAGAGATTAAAAAAAAACTATCGTGGTGGAACACAAGAACACTTGTACTATTAAGTTTAATCGAGAACGTATTATCCGTGAGAATATATAGGAATATTAAAAATCAAGTACTCATTTCAGTTAGTAACAAATATGGGTGTAAATGTGTTTGAGCATTTCAAACTCTATGGTACGAAACTGATTTATTTGCTAGGGTAGCACCATACCTGGATTTCTTTAGTTTATGGTGAATCGCTGCCAGTGACAGTTCGAGTGTGAAAACTGAAAAATATGAAGTAAATTATTTTATTTAAAAAAATAATAAGTGTTTAAATGACAGCAGGAAAAGAAACAATGGGGTAAGTCTATTTAGCCTTAAAAAGGTATTATTTCCGCTGCCGTTTATTGTCGATGCACGTGCGAAATTAAGAAAATCAAAATTCACAGATACAATAATCAGGGAGGGGATGCATTTTTGCCAATGCAAAGGGATATTTTAAGCTTTTTAGCATGAATATACTTAATGAAAGGACTTTCTTATTTAAGATATTTTTTGGCGGCAAACTTATAAATTCAAACATCAATATTGATAGACTGGGAAAATTAAATTAGGCCCGCATTAAACTCGATGATACACTCCATTTACGCTTTACGGGCAAATGCACATCGATTGCATACGATAGACTGCGTTTACCTCATCGTTAGGGTCGTGGGCTTACACTTGACTTATTTATATTGCGAACTTAATTCATAGTTTAATGAATTTTGTAGTTTAAAATAATGAATGGGTCCTCCAAACCAAACAATAAAAAATACAAAACCATTTATTAAATACAATTAATAAAGTTATCCAGTTCACAAAGACATACTTTTATAATAATTATTTTCCTTTTGTTCATAAATTATATAGAAACACATTTTGAAACACATATGCATTATTCCAATAAGTTATTAATTATAAATTTCACTCGCTGAACTTATTTTATTTCACAGTCAATAATAATTTAGTCCTATATCTTTTTTTGGCTTTCTTTTAACCTTGAAGACATTAAACTATTAATTTTATGTTGCAATCCATATCAATTGTGTATATTTTAGGTTTTAAAAAATTCCCATACATTGTTGTCACTACACAGTTTATATGGTTAAATCTTGAGCAATTCTCTATCTGGAATTACTAATGCTAGGTAAAATGACATTGTAATAAATTTTGAAGAAGTAATTAATAATTATAATTCAATAAATAAAGTAATTATAATTCCTCCCTTAGATACTTTGTGCCTCAAGCTTTTATACCTGCAGTTGGTGTCAGTAGCACTGGTTTGTACAGCCGCCAATATCACACATGATATCATTATCCTCAGTTTGTTGTCTGGATGTTTCTCCATCAAATACATGACATTCATGTGTCATAGTGTCTGTCACTAGATTCCTATGTAAAAGCTCGACCAATCTTGAATATTGTATTGTTCTTAGATATAGGTCGCCCCCCCTGAAACCTTGTTTTTTTTTTTACAATATGTATTATTTTGGTTCAATTATGATTTGAGATTGAAAAATGAATTTTGTAAATGTAAATTTTCTTACTGCTATCTGATCATCATGTCATGATCAAGTTTCTCAGGTCAACTAGGATGAGTATAGTAACATGATGGGATATATGTCATTTAATATTCTAATTAGGTTATTTCATTTGTTTAGTATAGAATGTCTTATTTATACTATAATTATTTTCACTGTTAAAGTTGTGAATGGCTGTGCTAGAGACGTAGTATTTTATAGGTCACTGGGTGATAAGCTCATGAAGCTAGTAGTGTTATCTCAATTGTGTTTTATCACATCTGTTGTTTGCTGATAAAATCAAATGCTAAAGATTAATGTACTTTTGAATTCATTTCTAATTTTATCCAATAATGATATTGCATTTCACAAATTAATAAGCTATGTTTGTTTTTAGTCAGAGAGCTGTATCGTTTAAGTATATCCACTAGCTGGTGTTTATGAGATACTTGATAACAAAGCTAGACTGGATGCCTAGAATTTATCACATCTCCTAACTACTAATATCCATAAGCGTAGATTATATATGCGGACCATAGAGAGTAATGAAATCTGTGCAATATAAAAAAAAATATCAAGTGTACTTATTGGGTTTATATTTAATTGTGGTTGTGTATATAATATGAGGTTAAAAACTGATTAATTACTTTATTATGGTAATGTATAAATTAAAAAAATATATCTCCACAAGTATCTCTTTTAAAACTGTACTTTACTTTTATTTCAAAATGTTTTCAAATAGTATTTTTTACAACTACAATTAATTATGCATAACTTTATATTTGGGTGGTTTCTGTAAATCTCATTTATATATATTTGTATAGAAATATATAATAATATAATATATTATATCCATATTATGGATACTAGCTGACCCGGCAAACATTGTCTTGCCGAAAAAAAAATTGGGGTTGATCGTAGGGGGTTGAAAATTTTGGGTTGTATGTATTTTTGTATCCCGTGTTATAAAAAAAAATAAGAAACAGAAATATATCGAAAAATTAAAAAAAAAAATTACGGGTAGACTACCCTTAACATTTAGGGGGATGAAAAATAGATGGCCGATTCTTAGACCACAATATGCTCACAAAATTTCATGAGAATCGGTCAAGCCGTTTCGGAGGAGTGTGGGGACGAAAATTGTGACACGAGAATTTAATATACAAGATATTATTATTTCCCACATTGACTTAAAATTTCGAAGGCTAATTATCTAAATTAAATAATTTTCAAGTTTTGGAGTATGGAAAAAGGTTTTAATTGAATGACTAAAAATTTTTGCATAATATCAATATTTTGGAAACATTTGTGTCCGACCGAAGCTTCGGCTTCTGCCACCTTCGGCCAAAAATCCACCTTCGGCGAGATCTTCGGCTTCGGCCAAAAAAAGACTTTTGGTCGGACACTAGAAAAGATAATATATGCTGTTTACTGTGTAGCGAATATGTTCCATATAAATCTATAACAAAAGCGTTCCCACATTACTGCAGCAGGGGCATACCACAACTATATACCTTGTGCTGCTGCCATTAACAATGTAAAGTACAAATTACATAATGACATGTAAACAAACAATGGAAATTGTGATTCTATTGTAATCAAACAAAGTTATCTTTCAGAATGACCTTTTAACCTGTCTATGTTGATTACAACTAGCCAACATGACATGTGTTTTTTATCTTTAATTTATTTAGACCTTGTATATTGGCTACTGCTGTGATTTTTCTATGTTTTTTTGGACATCCGCACACTCTCAAAATATGTATAAGTGGTCATGGTAATTGCTTTCCTAATGATGATTTTAAGGGGCATTACCTTTGTCAACTATAGTTGCTAATGGACCTATTAATGTAATAATACTTATTGTTGGTTACCATTTGTTGGTATGTGGTATCTAAAAATAATACATTTGGAAAAGTTAAGGATTGTTCACAATGTGTCTACTGATCTACAGTCACACGAACATAGAATACTTTGTTATAAAAAAAATCTATCAAACTGACGACACAGGTGACAAACCGGCACAGGCAGATCTGATAAAATATACACGTTTTTTTAATTTTGAATAGAGTTAAGTATAAGTTATAAGGATTCGTCAACTACATGAGTAATTTATTATTTTCTCTTGTCAATAAAACACATTTTCATGAAGCCTGTATAGTCTCGATGGTCCAGTGGTCGAGCAGTCCGTTTCTGAATCAAGAAGTTGTGGAATCGAATCCTGGTTCACAGGAATGACTTTTCGAAACTCTTCGGAAGTTATGTGTCATAAATATCGATGACTGAAAACATTGTGCCCGGTATGGCAACAGATTCGCCACCTAATCCATTTGGAACGTAAAAATAACGGCGAGTCGAGGCTTAACAACCTTTAACTCATTCGTGTAGAAAAAAGCGTGAAGTTATGTTATGTTTTCATGAAGATTCGCTTTCACATTCAAGACAGTGTGATGAAAGGGAATCTAAGCTCCGCGTATTTTAGCTAGTAGTTTTGTATGACGATTCTAAGCACTTTGTAAAGTCTAAGGAATGAAGATATTTTGAATTTAAATTTGAATTTGAAGCCCTAAACTTTGCTCATAGGCAGAAAGAAGTGCATACACAAATTGTGCGTACAATTTTGATAAAGTCAAAGACTAAGATAAAAAATACAGCATCTCCAAGTTCATTGTCACGAAGCTTATATATTGGATCGAATTAGCCTAACTTATTCCTTTTTTTTATTTGTTTTTCATAAATGATTAATCATTAAAAGTGACGAGACAAGAAAATAGAAAATAATTTTCGAATAGAAAATAATAGAATGGCGATAGTATCCATGTTATGTGTATCCCGTATAACTCTTCAGGTACCAAATTCCACTCGGAGTATAAAAACAAACGACCATGTTATTTCATTAATGTTTCAGTAATTAAATCCTTCATCTGTTTTGTAGCTATTCACATTCGTTGTTCAAACGTGCCGCCCCCAGTGTCCCCTCTCTCCCCGCTATTACGCTCGCTACTACCTACTAGTGCTGTAAATAATGTTATGTCTGACTGCTACAATTATTGCTCGAGTCGGGAATTAAATAAATACAGGTATATTTCCTGGATGATATTGAGGAATGTATCACCAATGTTGCACCTAAAGCCATGCCTTCCACTTCAACGTTGGTTCTTCTTTTTGCCCTGTCCTCATCACATGATAAATTACAACACAACTGACGCCTTTTATACCTAAACGTATTTTTATTAGATTTATATTACAAGCACAATATTTAGAATGATTAAAAAATTTAATTATTGTATCCTCGGCTGAAGTTGCGGGCAGAGGTTGGTTTTACATATTATATTGGTGAGGATATTTAGCTATTCCCTGAAGGTTGAACCCAAAAGTCAGTGGAGCACTTGAGTGTATTAATATCATAAGTGTCGCTTCACTAACTAACGTGTCGGCTGTTAGACTCGGTATTGTCCCAAAAATGGAACGACACGAAACAGGGACACGGGTACCCTCACCTGGCAACACTGTGATTTGTGTCGGCTAACAGTTTTGTTGGAAAGTTTTCCCGCTGTTTTCTATAGGTTGTGCGAGGAGTTTCTGATTATCATATAAAACCTCCCCGGCTTTGAGATTTCGTATGAATAAAGTTGTGAGAATTATGTACCCAATACTTAACCGCTCCATAAGGCGGGTTATTTATGATATTTCTTTACGTCTGTACAATAATTGTTGCTTAATAAAATGGTACATAAGGGTCTGAAAGATACAAAATTTTCCTGAATAGTTGATTATTTTGAGTAAGTAACTGCATAAATGATTGGGTGTTTTAGTATGCATACTAGCACTACAAAATCCTGGAGCTAGCTGACTTGTTAATACTAGTTGTATGCTAATAAGTATTTCAGGTTCCAAAATCGCATATCTTAAGAGCTTGCTCACGTGTTTTGCACATATGATACAATAATTCCCTTTTCTTATTACAGAGTTCCTTAAATTAAGTAATTAAACACACACGCCATCAAGTTTAACTGCGGCAATCGTGTATGTGTAGGCACATAATGTTTAAATTAACAAACGCCTGTTATAATACAGATGGCAACATTATGTTCGAGTAATCTGTTATATTGCAACAAGCTATTAGACAGGCTCCTTTAGCCTGACTGCACCTTGTTTTATTTAATTGTTCCAGGCCACTAGTGCTTTGACACGCTTTCTAGTCTAAAGGGCTTCATTAGGGTGTCTCTTGGATTCGTTTTAACTGCGAGACTAACATGACTTAGCCCACGTTTAAATGAAAGAACTCACATTTAAAAACCTATTTATGTGGTAAATCTTCCTTTTGGATGGGTGGCATACTTATTGGACTTTTTGAGCTCCAGTTTAGAATAGATTTTGTTTTTCATTTAATCATTTCCGTCAGGCTAAAGCTTAAAAGTCATGCTGGATTTTTAATAAATTAGCGAACACAAATACCCATAATGATGCCGGTGGTATGTTCATGTTTGTGTAAAGTATATAAAATACACAAATAAATTCATAATATAATCTAGTATTTCGTGGATTATAGTATTCGTATTTAAATGGGAAAACGTATATTGTATAGGTATTACCTGACAATTCCTTCGATTTTATTTGTGACCAATAAATTGTTTACTGTGTTTGTTGTTTTCCGGCGAGTAACGATAACGTATGTCTCCTTGTGTCCACAGATGGCCCAGCCACTATTTATTTTGTCGATGAATTAGATTGGTCTCTCTGTTTGATGTACCCCTGCTATCTATATTAACAATTTTCAAGGATTTGTCTGGTGGTTTTGGTGCTTCCTGTTCCGGAGCTGGTAGAGCCAAGCAGTTCGCTGCATGAATGGGCCGGCTCGACCGGTGAAATACCACGGCCTCTCAGAATCTCGACGTGAAGTCGCTTATGCCGCGTTTCGTTCAGTAAGAGAGGTATCCGGAGGCCCATCCCCTTCACCCTCCCCTTAATCGCAGCGAAAATAGATCATTTACCCCAGGGGGGTACCAGCTGCCACAACACCGGAGAATCTCTCCTTGAGCGTCCACGGTTTGGTATTCACCAAGGCGTGGACGCTCAAGCTGCCCCGCGTAGTCTGGGGAGGGCACATTCCCGCTCCGCATTAAAAACTGTCCGGGGCAAACGTAATAGCACCGCTAATCTCAGAAACCGCTGGTTCTATTTTAAAAATTCTTTCAGTGCCAGTTCCATTTATAGAGGAAGGATTTAGGTTATATTATACTTTCTAAACAATTAGGGATCTTTACTAAAAGTCCGATAATGTAACCCAAGGTGTAAAAAAATCACCTAAAAAAATGTTTACATTGCGTACGCAGCAAAAAGTATTGATTGTAAAGCAAAAAAATTTACTACAACTTTGCAGAATATATAGTTGTCTTCACAAATGGTCGCGAGACCATGTGTCTAACTATTGTAGTTATCTCACAATAAGTGTTAATTTAATTTTTTAAAATAATTTGAATGATGATGTTTTAAAAGCCGTTTATTTTGTACTGTGGTGTTAATTCTGAATAAAATAAATTATTTACAATTCAAGAAAAATTCAATAGCTTCCTGGAACTTTTTGAATTATTTAATTCGGACATTTCATTCAAAAGATATCGCAATATCCACGATATAAGTATTCGATTTTTAGGCAAACATGTATTGCGCGCACATATAGTAACATAACTTCACGCCTTTTCTACCCGAAGGTCTAGGCAGTGGCTTTTAATTCTCCACTCGCCGTTATGTTTACGTCCCAAATGGAATAGGTGGCCATACCGGGCAAACGAGGGCAAACGAACAAGCGCTTCACCTGATGGTAAGTGACCAGCGCCGCCCATGGACACTTGCAACACATATAGTGTTACAGTTGCGTTGCCGGCCTTTAAGGAAATAGGAATAGGAAAGTATGGGAAAGGGGGATGCGCCTCCGAGTATCTCTCTCCCCGAACAAAACGCGGCACGAGCCACTTTACGTTGATCTTCCGAGAGGTCGTGGTATTTCACCGGTAGAGCCGGCCCATTCATGCAGCGAACTGCTTGGCTCCACCACTACCATTCAATTTGTTAAGCTTGAATTTCATTACTACACAGACATCAGTTTAGGTTTAGGTACTGTAATTGATTTTTAAAATCAATCATAGTACCCTCCTCCCGCCACTAGATGTATGGAGATACTATAATTGACACTTGAAACGCGGCCTTTAGTGTCAACTACATTCCTTTAAAACTGTATTTGATTGAATGTATTATTTTATTTCTAAAATCCATTGAAGAAATAAATACCTAACATTTATAATTAAGTGTTGTGGAACTGATTTTTTTAATATTTTACCAAAACTTATAAATATGTTCTTAAATACTTATATGAACTCCATGGAGTGAAACCATAGCGCGATTTAAAATTGACGAATAGTGACCTCTATGGCCGAGTCGAATAAAACATTATAATATAATAAACTTCAATCAAGACATGATACACATTTATAGTGATGGTTAAGTAACCTTATAAAAAATCTTTTATATAATAATCTGTTTATGATCCTCGGTTCAAATAGTTTTCATCAGTATGTTGCATTCTTATACACAAATTTAAACAAAATATTAGATAGGAACTTAGTTACCATTTCTCATAATCAGTCCCATTTTTAATAGTACCTATAATATATTAGTAATAATTATTAATAGTCTCGGTGGTCCAGTTAAGTAGTCGAGCTCTCCGATTCTGGAGTCCTGGGATCGATTCCGGGCTCACATCAATGATTTCTCGGATTTTTTTGGTATCTTACTATAGTTAATTTTAGTAACGAGCTCAAAATATAACGAGTCCGTAATGTAACACAATCGTGTATACGGGTGAGTAATACAAAGGGTTCGTTTCTCAGCTCCTCAATTTATATAATATAAGGAACGCCGACTTGAGAACCACCATTTAATGTAATATAGTCAAATTGTTCTGCTATAAGGGTATTTATGAGCTCAGTGCATGTGTGATAAATAATAATGCCAATAGATCATATCATATTATGTATTAAAATAATAAAAATACGTGCCGGATTTAATGCTGGTTTTCTTTACTGCTCTATCCCTGGGCACCTCGTCCCGGTTCCGGCTCCTCCGAAGTTCTTCTCCTTCTCGGCACCTCGTTCAGTGGTTATAACTTTATTTATAACAACTTTTTTAAATCGAATTAATCCATGTATTTTGATAATACAACTCTGGTTCTTTTTTGATGCTACTCGATGAAAATTCATTTAACAATTAATATTTTATTTTAGTCACATCAGAATATTTTATTAATCAAAAATGTCTTTTTAAAAATTTTAAAATGCAAATTTCGAAACACGTAATAAAGAGTTTATATTTATAAATACCAAAGAGTTTACAGTACCATATGGTATTGTTTATGGGATAAAAGGCAAATCTAAGGGAGTAGGATATGAAAGGATGGGGAAGAAGGGTGGGCCTCCGGGTACCTTTCTCACCGAACGAAACGCGGCATGAGCCAGTTTACGTCGATCTTCTGAGAGGTCGTGGTATTTCACCTGTCGAGCCGGCCTATTCATGCAGTGATTATTTTTCTCTATTTCTGAATCAATTTCCAACCCTGTTTATTTTCCTTTCTACAACACGAAGTTACACTTCCAACGCGTGGCGAGACTCCACGCATATTTTTTTTATTCACCGACCATGCGGGTAGATCTGTTCATGATCTAACACAACTGGTTACCGCACCCACGCGACTCCCAGATGTTGATGATCATATACCTTCCCTGTTGGATCTTCTGCTGACCTCCCATCCGGACGGATATGTGGTTTCTGTTGACGCCCCTTTGGGTTCTTCGGACCACTGTCTGATAAGGAGTACGGTGCCACTCACGTGCCCACTTCGACCGCAAATTGCGAGCCGCCGCCGTGTGTGGCACTATAGTTCACCAGACTGGGATGGGATGCGAAATTTTTTCGCATCCTACCCATGGGGGCAAGTTTGCTTCTCGACGGATGATCCTAACGTCGTTGCCGACTCTGTCGCTGATGTGGTGCTGCAGGGACTGGAGCTCTTCGTTCCATCCTCAGTGGTGCCAATCGGCGGCAGATCCCAGCCCTGGTTTGATCGGTCATGCAAAACGGCATTACGTTTTAAGCATGAGTGCTATCAAGCCTGGGCAAAAGCAGAGGCGTCCCAGGACTCTGACACCGGTTATCTTATAAAGAGGTACAACCTTGCCTCCAGGTCCTTCAAAAGAGTTATAGCCGTAGCAAAGTGTCAGTACATAGGCAAAATTGAAACTAGTTCGCCTTCCCTCGGGAACCCGTGCGTTCTGGTCGCTCACCAAGGCTGTTCTTGGGAATTTCTGTAAGCCGTCTCTTCCACCGTTGCACCGGGGGGACCAGTCACTAGCCCACGACGCAAAAGAGAAAGCCGACCTTCTTGGCACTCTTTTTGCGTCCAACTCGAATTTGGACGATAGGGGTAACATCGCACCGACCATTCCACAATGCGGTCATGCCATGCCGGAGATTCGTTTCCGGCAAAGTAGTGTGCGACGGATACTTTTATCCCTGGATGTCCACAAGTCGAGTGCTGAAGACGTGTGCTCCGGAGTTGGCCCCGGTTCTAACGCGTCTTTTCCGGTACTCCAACTCTCTCGGCGCTGTACCAGCATCATGGAAGGTAGCTTTAGTCCACCCGATCCCTAAAAAAGGTGACCGCTCAGATCCAAGATAATGGAAACACTCATCAACCGCCACCTCCTTAAGTATCTAGAAGAGCACCAGTTGATATGTGACCATCAGTACGGATTCCGTCAAGGTCGCTCAGCTGGTGATCTTTTAGCGTACTTAACCCATCGATAGGTGGAGGCGGATGAGAGTAAAGGAGAGGCGCTGGCCGTTAGTTTGGACGTAGCGAAGGCCTTCGATAGGGTTTGGCACAAAGCACTTCTTTCGAAGCTTCCATGTTATGGACTTCCCAAGAAGTTATGCGATTGGGTTTCCAGCTTTTTCACGGCTCGGAGCATTAAAGTTGTTGTCGACGGGTCATGCTCCGACTTAAAACCTGTGAATGCTGGAGTCCCCCAGGGCTGTGTGCTATCCCCTACGCTGTTTCTTCTGCATATCAATGACTTGCTTCTCAGCAGCAATCTTCATTGTTATGCAGATGACAGTACGGGGGATGCCTGATATACCGGCTACCCGCGATTTTCTCGAGAAAACGTCGACGAGCACCGGAACAAACTTATATCTGAAATCGAAACTTTGCTTAGTCAAGTGTCGGACTGGAGCCGACTAAACTTAGTCCAATTCAACCCTAAAAAGACAGGTCTGCGCTTTTACCGCTAAAAAGACACCCTTTTTCGTAGCTCCCTGTTTTGAGAGCACTCAGCCGCTATCGGAATTCTTGGTGTTGACTTGTCGAGTGACGTCCAGTTCGGCGGTCATGAAGGGCAAGGCCAAATTGGCCTCCAAAAAGGGCGTGCTCAATAGAGCGGAACAGTATTTCACGTCAGGTCATCGCTGGCAACCATACAAGGCGCAGGTTCGTCCTCACGTGGAATACTGTTCACATTTTTGGGCGGGGGCACCCCAGTACCAGCTTACCCCATTTGACCGCATCCAACGACGCGCGGTTCGACTTGTCGACAGCCAAGCTCTTTCCGATTGGCTTGATCCTCTGGCGTTGCGGAGAGAGGTGGCATCTCTATGCATCCTCTACCACATATACCACGGGGAGTGCTCTGAGGAATTGTTCGGATTGATACCGCCAGCTGATCTTCGCCATCGCTCGACGCGCCAACGCTACCAGCCGCATTGGCTGAACGGTTGGCGATCGACAACAGTACGTTTCAGCAGGCACTTCTTGCCACGCACTATTCGTTCATGGAACCAGTTGCCGGCGACGGTATTTCCGGACCGCTACGACCTAGGAACCTTCAAGAAACGAGCTTATTCTCATTTGAAAGGCCGGCAACGCTGATGTGATGCCTCTGGTATTGCAGACGCCATGGGCGGCGGTGATCAGTTTCCATCAGGTGACCCGTAGGCTCGTTTTCCCCCTTCTATCATAAAAAAAATCCTGAAACTTATAGTGGACTACATAATTCGACAGATGATCACTAAAGCACGAATGGGCTCTAACTGCTCCCAATAACAAGTTTTCAATACTGTTTTCAGAAACTTTATCCATATACATGTAACACATAGTGGCCACCTTTACTTCTTCATGGGATTTGTCTCCATGAATAGGAGGCAGCTCTGCCAGGTCAATTAATTCGACAAAACATGAACATATAACATGTGAAGGTAGAAAAAAAACAGTGCTTTGGAAGAATCTCTGAGCCATTGTAATACTAGCTTGTATTCTCAAAGTAAAATCGATTTGTCTAATAGATAGACGAGACAAAGTTATTATTAAAAGGTAAGACGATAAGGTCATGCCTTTAGGCTTGATAGACTTAGTTGAATGTTGTTGTATTCTGAAACTGTGCGATTCTTAAACTAAGTGAAGAAGTAAGAAATGAGAAAATATAGCTGATTTTTACATTTATAATCTCTGCACCACTCTATTGGGTACAGTACTGTAACGTTATAAAGCCTTATTTATGAACGCAAATCCAAGAATTATATATCTTATTATAAATTGGCCTCGTGATGTCCCTTAACTAGTTAAGGAGTTTGTTGAAGTCAACAAACAGTCGTCCCGGGAAGATTGTATCGATTAATTTCGTTCAATTTGCTCATATTTAACTTTAAGTAACACCGTCTTCCTTTGGGGCACCAATCACATTTATGATATCTATAGATAGGTATAGCTTTCCACAAGAAACAGTTTATATTTTTTTAAGCGAGCTTTTCAAAACGGGTAAGCAGTTTCTAAGATTGGCACGCTCATACAACTAAAAGTACTTTTTGGATGCCGAGAAGAATCGTGCCGTCTTTTAACAAACCGATTTGCGCTGCAATTACCACTGAACTAACTGATTTCATCTCTGGGTAAAAGGTTGGTCTAGATCCACCCGATCTATTCCACCCGCCCTGGCTCGTTTGTGATGCCATTTATATGAGCGGCAAACGAGCGGAATTCTTTTAAGTATGTTTTTTCTAATATTGTTAATAGTGTTTTATAGTAGACAACAGTCCAAGTGGAGTGTTTCAGAACACGTCACAACTATGTAAGTTGCTTGTGTTTAGCATAATAATTTCTAACGTAAGATGGAATGAACCATGACTATATCAGAATATAAAATATAACCTCTACGTAAATTTCAAGTTACGTTTAAGAACATCAGAGTTGACTTCCATCAGCTTAAAAGGTTGCTAGCAATGCGAGACTTCTAGGGGGACATCCAATGTTTTTTAAATTGCACGTATTACGCCAAAGAGTTTTCGGAAAACTTGTGAGGTTTATTTGATAATTATTCGCGAGTACGCCCAATCTTTGGTGAGGATTACGCCCTGTATAGACTCGCCAGCAATGCACGGGACTATACTTCACCCATTTGATACCTGAATGTGCAGGCAGGCTAGCTCGTATCGCCCAAGAGGGAAAATAAACGACTGCAAGCAAGAGACCACTCCCACTGGTATCTTATCGTTGGTATTTGTGTCGTATCTAAAGAGATATAGATATAGCGCACGCTCACTTAATTATAAACCTTATCTCTACATTACTTAAGTGCAATTTTTACAAAATTCAATTCTGATAGTTGACAGCAGTGCTGTCAGAAATGTTGGAGTCAGTTCTGTTCGTTATTGGTTACGTGGAGCGTCTTGAGATGTATTCCCTCGATCATGTTATCGAAGCACCCATGTCCTGGACAGATTCCGATGATGATTTTATCTGGGAGACGTGAGTGTATTAGATTGTTATCTGCTTTATTCTCATATGGAGTACGACTAGTATAGATATATACTTGTATATTATTTTTGTCAATACCATATAACTTAATTTGTTATCTGGCCGATTTGGCGTAGGTACCTTTGATATAATCACGTTTATTGCCTGTATAGAGTGTAACTGTTTATATACAAGTTTTGTAAGACAGTTGCATGTATGGTTATTTGATTAATCTGCACTAATGCTTTGAATCATACAACGTAACTTTAATTGTATAATGCAAAAATTTTGCCTGTACCCAAATCCACATACATCCACCCACGCATTGCGTATGCGAAGACATATTTAACCCCCCCGAGGGGGCGGAGGTGGCGGTGGAATCCTTTTGTGGCGCGCGTCATGTCAACAACACGAATAGGCGTGGATCTGTCGATCTGGTAACAATGTAGATACTACTTGGTATGAGTATAACGAACGCCAACTGAATTTAGGGCTCGTATACACGATATTGACATTTGTGTATATGTTACGGTAAATCTGATTAATTGAAAATTATTAATATTTTTACAAAATTATTAATAATAACCACATGTTTTGGTAAATGTGAATAAACGATCGAAATTTATTACTTTTAGTAGTAATTATTAATAATTCACGACACATATTGGTAAAAGTTATAAAATAAATAAAAACCCAATGTTTTTTGACCAGCAGGTATTTATTTATACAGTCTTACAACATAAATGCGCGAGTAAATTACTATACTTATTACTTAAACCGAAAACGAACTATTATCACAAACATAAGATCAGTAAATCAAACTAAAATTTTGCAATACCGAATTAGTTAGAACTGGAGAGCAATTTTTAAAATAACTCAAAATCAAATAATATCAAAATTAATCCAAAAAGGGCATGGACCTTCAGTCTATGGCGAAAGCATAGAGGGCAAGAGACAGGTTTTGCCGGTAAAAGGCCGGCACTTCCCAAACGTAGTTTGGGTGTCCATGAGGATTCCGACTCCTGCCTAGAAACAAAAAAAAAAACCTTAACCTAACCTAAACCTAAACTAAACAACTAAACTAACCCTAGTAAGCATTCAACAACAAATAACGTGCGCGTGCTTTTAAAACAATAACACCGAGCCACTAACGCGTCGCCTACGCGGTTCCCTCGCGTGGTATCCCCCCGCACCTCTCGCACGTTGCACACAACACCCCGCCCCGCAAGCCTTGGCCACTTATTACATTTATCACTCATCATTTTCCTGCCCTTGTCCCACTCTATGTGGGGTCGGCACAACATGTCATTCTTTTCCATTCTCTCCTGTCACTCGTCGTTTTCACACTTACTCCCTTCATATTCATATCAACTTTTACACAGTCCATCCATCTCTTTTTCGGCCTTCCTCTACTAATGTGTCCATCCACAGTCATTCTCATCGTTCTCCTTGTGACATGGCTTTCGTCCCTTCTCATAATGTGGCCATACCACGCCAATCTTTCATTATTACATTCATCTATTACATTTATCACTACTAGGGTTAAATTATTAATAAAACCCGACAAATGTGATTAATTTATCACTTTAACCTCGACTTTCGGTAATTATTAATAACTCGCTGACCCGGCAAACGTTGTCTTGCCAAAAAAATCAAGTTTGAAAATAGGTGTTGATCGTAGGGAGGTGAAAATTTAGGGTTGTATGCATTTTTGTATGTTGTTTCATAAAAAAATTAAAATCCTTAAAATTATGGCAAATTTAAAAATATATATTTAGGAGTGGACTACCCTTGACATTTAGATGATGAAAAATTTTGCACTATTTTCAGAGGACACAAAATTTCAAGAGAAACAGTCTAGCCGTTTCGGAAGAGTATGGTAACAAACACCGTAAAAGAATTTTATCTATTAGATAACAGTCGCCCGCTGCTCCGCCCGCGTGGATATCGGTTACTGCTGCAAGAAATCTACTAGAATCTAGTAGACTTCTTGCAGCAGTAACCGGACAGAAAAAGGATTCCCAGGTCAATTCATAGCCACCGACACTAACATCGACGATGTAGTCGTTATTGGCAGGCTGTATAGATTGTCTTTGTGTGAATGTTAAAGTTGTTAATGATGAAAATATTTAAATGTAATCAATACTAAGTTTTCACTTCTGCCAACAGTCCGGAAGTGCAACCAATTGTTTTAGAATATATAAATAAAGCGATTATTGTAGAGCTTCTCTATAAACAATATTTGACGTTAAATTATTTTCAGGTAACAAAATATAGTGATGGTTGGGAGCCCCGACCCGTGATAGGGCAACGTAAGTTGTCCATGCGTAAAACATTCTTTTCCTAAATCAGTTCCTACTAATTTGAATGTTTGGCCCTGGGATTTGTTTATCGTTAGCGCGAAAGAAATGTTTACTGGAAATTGGAGCCTTTTGAAGGGTATAGGCAAATCAGTAAGGACCATGGGTATTGTTGGTATATATATGAGCTAATTGACCAGCTGCAGGGCCGGTGATAATCTTAGCTACTATTAAATTATCTTTTAGCTCCTTTATAAGAAATCTCGTGCCATTACACATGTACCTTACTCATAGATGTAAACTCCCCTCCCGCACGCGCACCCCCGCCTTTGCAACGGGCCGTGCAGGAGAAATCGTCCATAACTTCAAAACCAACCGAGTCCGATTTTAATCATTGAAAGACCAAATATTATCTACATAAACAGTACTTAGCGATGAAATAATTCATTTTGTTAAGGATTAATAGCATGAGTAAAATAAATGCGTTTAAATGTAATTTAAAAAAAAAAAAGATAAAAAGTGATTTGTTTGATGTTTGTTGTTCCTGACTTGACATGGATAGGTATAGTATGTCGGGGATTTTTTTGTAGATATAAGAGCTACAATTAATTACAACACTATGGTTCCATCTTGTATAGTTTTAAGGGTTAGTTTTTAATTTGGGTTTTTCGGACACAAGGTATAAAAAATCAAGATAAAAAAGGGTTGTTGTGCATCACTTGATCTAGATAGGTATAGTATTTTACGGATTTTTTTGTAGATATTTATAAGATCTACAATTAATTAAAACATTTTATGGTTCTATCTTTTAGGTAGCGTACGCAAAATAAGTAACTTTTCAGGTTGATTTTTTATACCTTGTGTCCGAAAAACCCAAATATCTTACGGAACCCTGTTATTTTTCAAAATAAAGTTTAGCCTATGTTACTCGTGGATAATGAAGCTTTTTAATGTAAAAAAATATTAAAATCGGTCGAGTACTTTTGAGTTTATTCGTTACATACAAAAATACAAATCTTTCCTCTTTATAATATTAGTGTAGATTATCATTTCCCCATTTTTTACTGATAATCATCGGAACAATAATCTATTGCTGGATCATAGTGAAATGCAGCTTGTTCCAAAATCACTGGAGTACTGCGTCTGCGGAATCGCTTAATTTCTTTATGTGGTGCGGCAGTTTTTGTGTTTGAGGTGCTCGATATGGTTAAATTAAAAGAACACAATTCTATATAACGATATTACGACTTTTCTCTTGATTAATCTCTCTCTAGTCATCAGTGCTAAGCACGTGAATTGGCTCGGCGCACATTACATTGACTGCGACTACCATCGTCTTCTCCTCGGTATCATAATATCTAATTAATCATAGTAAGAAAAGTTCAACAAAAATAAATCACGTAACGTATATTGTTACAATTTGTAATTGTAGTTATTTGACTAATGTCAATATGCATAACTTTTTTATTTTCCCATACAAACTCATCATCATTTTCCTGTCCTTTTTTCTTAGTGGGGTCGGCACAACAGTCATTCTTTCCAACTATCCATGTTGTCAAAAGTTTTGGCTCCTTCTAATTGCCCTAATAGTTGGTGGTCTTCCAGTATCCTGACGATCCTAGTAGCCAGGTTGCTATGTTAAAAACAACACTTCTTAGAGAGTACCATTCCGGTATCGGTATTGACGGTATCGGTACAAATTGATAAATTTGTGTGAAATGTGTGTACTCGTAACTTGTTCATCCGTTTTTGAATTTCACGATGAGAAAGTTGGACTGATCAGAGATCAGCTCACCACATCTTTTTCATTTATAGTGGATGCCATCTGAACTGATAAATCGTCGTCACCGTCTTTATGGTAACCTTCAACAACTTGGACAAAAATGGCATTCCGTTGCTTGATAATGTTACCGCCACTGCGATGCTCTCTCGAAACCAATGCATTATTTAAAGTTTATTACAGTTTTATTACTTCAAAAATAACTTTTTCAAATATTTACATGACTATAATAATTAAAAATTGCAAACCTGCAAACATATGAAATGACAACAAATTTTGACATTTGATTAAAAGTGTAATGTCAATATCCATCCCATTGTTTTGCAGTTTCCATAGTTACAGATCGTTTGTATGGGGAAATTAAATTGTAATTTTTAGTATTTTACTCGCAATTTATCCCTATTTACTCTATCCTATGTCCGTCTCCTGGCTCTAAGCTACCTCCCTACCAATTTTCAGCCAAGTCGGTCAAGCCGTTTTCATGTTATGTCGTGACAACGGAAAACGGGTTTCATTTTTATATATATAGATAATAGATAATTATTAATAATCTTCAATTATTCACTATTACCGTGACATACTCGTATATATAATATTGTACTTGTCGTATTTAGTTCAATGATGTAGGGACACTGAACTTCCCAATCTGATTGCACATTACCCGATAATCCCAGAGAAATATACTATCGATCACTGAATCCAAAATTGTGTTTCCATTTTTTTATGGGATAGGAGGGCAAACGAGCATGCGTGTCACCTGATGGTAAGTGACCAACGCCGCCCATGGACACGTGCAACACATATAGTGTTACAGTTGCGTTGCCGACCTTTAAGGGAGTAGGATGGGAAAGGATGGGGAAGGGAGGTGGGCTTCCGGGTACCTCTCTCACCGAACGAAACTTGGCATGAGCCACTTCGATGTTCTGAGAGGTCGTGGTATTTCACCGGTCGAGTCGGCCCATTCATCCAGCGAACTACTCGGCTCTACCACTGTTAAATTAAGTTGTCAGTGTTAAATTTTAACAGCAGCAGGTTCTCAACCTGTGTTATGGGACCTAACATTTCATTCTTTTTTTTTATGGGATAGGAGGGCAAACGAGCAGGCGTGTCACCTGATGGTAAGCAACCAACGCCGCCCATGGACACCAGCAACACATATAGTGTTACTGTTGCGTTGCCGACCTTTAAGGGATAGGGGATAGGAAAGGACGGGGAAGGGGGGTGGGCCTCCGGGTACCTCTCTCACCGAACGAAACGCGGCATGAGCCACTTTACGTCGGTCTTCTGAGAGGTCGTGGTATTTCACCGGTCGAGACGGCCTATTCATGCAGCGAACTGCTTGGCTCTACCACTGTTGTGGTATTCGAAGAATAAGCTGCCTAAATGTTCGGGTGTTAAAGGCGTGAAGCTACAAAAAGTAAATTAGCTTAAGCTGTACATTTTGTTAATGACATAAACAAGTGTAAAGTATTTGAGAAAAAACATTGAAAAAAGTTAGCATTAATAAACCTCAAATGTAGACGTAGTTTTTGCCAATCGCTCCATCGCGCATCCAGCATGATACCACTACAATGCCGTAGAATTATTTACCAAACCAAACCAAGCCATTAGTATGAAGAAAATAAAATCAAATAAATAACAGTGTGATTGTTTGTTGCAGTGAGCAGCCAATATTCACGTGCAAGGCGCACGTGTTCCACATAGACCCGAAGACGAAGCGCTCGTGGATGTCGGCCAGCTCGGCGGCCGTCTCCGTCTCCTTTTTCTACGACTCCTCCAGAAACTTGTATAGGATCATCAGCGTCGAGGGCACCAAGGTACGTGACACATTATTGTTGAACGTTTTATTTTGCGTTACACACACCCATAAAAGTTCCTCAAGAAACCCTCTGAAAACCATATCAAAATTATTATTACTATATTAGGTCCCGTATTTCCCAACAACACTGCTCATCACACGTTATTTACTTACTTCCGCCCCATTTTCACAGCACTGATGGAAAGTTACCGTAATAAAAACCATCACATTGTATTTCGACTTTTCGCGTTTAATTTGTAACATTAGTAATTAGTAGAGGGAAATTTACGTACCGGCGGACCCGACAAACCAATTGATCTCCATATTAAATAGCTCGCTAATTAACGATATATCAATGCGAACTATGCGAAGCCAGTTGGTTGAAATATTAAACGCGGACGGTATTTCTATTTGTTGTGTAGAGCCGCAGCCAACGCCTAGTGAATTACGTAAACGTAGTTCACTAGGCTCATTTCTTATTTCAAAATAATATAGCAACTTTTTAACTAATTTTAACTCATAACCACTCTTCAAAGAATGTCTGTGATCAGTATATCGGCGGCGTTATCGATACTCCATTAAAAATAATACAATCATTAAATTAAGTACAATAGAAGATATCGTCTAACATATTCATTGTGATTGCGATTGAACTTCTTCCTCCACATTCTTACTCTTTTGGGATATCGTTGGTTAGTTACAACAGTGGTAGAGCCAAGCAGTTTGTTGCTTGAATAGGCCGGCTCGACCGGTGAAACACCACGACCTCTCAAAAGATCGACGTAAAGTGGCTCAAAAAAGAGCAATAGATTGTTACACATCTCACTCAGTGCCTTGACTTCGTATGTCCTCGTTGATTTTGGTTCTGACCTCATGCATCATATAGTAGTGGAGTCAGGGGAAGATCGAACGGTTTTTTGATGAAATGAGAAGTGGTGGTTTTGGTGCTGTGTAGAACAGTACGTAGTAACTTAAGCTTATCTATAGTGAATGAAGTAAAGAGACTATTTGAAGGCAATAGCAACATTAATTACAAATGTAACTAAAAAAATCAAGGGGAGATGAAACGGTCGTAGGCTAAGACCGAAGTAGTTTCTTAAATCGTTTATATTAGTGTCAAACAATATTGACGGTCAGGCTACGAGTTTAAATGTCCTGACACTTCCTTTTTGTCTTACTCCGTTTTCCATCTTCCTCGCACTCACTCTAATTAATTACTTACTACTAATTAATTATTGGGGAAAATATGATTAATTGGTAATGGAAAATTTGGACACTGCACAGCGCCTATCTAGTAATCAAATATAATAGGTATTGAGATAGCGTTATGGTAACTAGAAATCAAATATACCTAAGACTAAAAAGTTACTAGAAGTCAAATACACATATATATACATATATAGTTTTTTTTTTTAATAAATATATTACTGTAATACATATATGTAATAACGGCCAGTGTAGCAAATTTATAAATGCCACCCACACACCGTATTATTCTTAGAAAGTAATTCATTACAAAAATAAATCTCTGGTCTATCAACCTTCGATTTGTATCAATCTGTTTGATATTATACAGAAATATAACATGATGCCATTACAATCGAATATTGGGCTGATACACGCGAATCGGTGATCATATTTAGGATTCTCTTCTATATAGGTAACTAGCTGACTCGGCGAACTTTGTTCCGCATCAAAAGTAATAACTGAGAACATTTTGGATATCATGAGGTTTGTGCTCTTTATCGCATTTAAATGCTGTCCCGCTATGTTAATACTGCAATGTCTTCGAAAATATTTGTTTAAATTGCATGCTGTAATGGGCTAGGATCATCTATATTACATGCACAATCTATTTAATTGGATGAAAACTAATGCTGTTTAAAATCGCTTCGTAAGAAGCGATTTTAAACATTAACATTTATAAGCCGTTATTTCTCGTAAGAAATAAAAAAATAAAAATGGTCGTTGTGGGCTATCCCTAAGAGATAGACATTTGCCCTCGCGGACTTTTTTGTAGACATTCTGAAGGTGTTTAATAATGTAGAACATTGTTTTGATCACTTAGGGTTCAGCCAGCGTTTGCAATTAAAGTGCTAAATCTCGAAAATTATCATTTTTTTTTACAACATCATATATGAATTATAGATCAAAACCACCCCGTTGACACCTTCTAACTATGAAAGAAAACCGCATCAAAATCCGTTGCGTAGTTTTAAAGATATAAGCATATAAGGGGACAGACAGCGAAAAGTGACTTTATTTTATACTATGTAATGATACATATTATTACCCATTCGTAATATCTGCTAGTGTAGTGAAAATGTTGTTTGTCGGTATTGTGTATAGAAGCTCTTTGTTTGATAGGTTTCATGGTCTTGCGATTTAGGATTCAGTTTTTCACTCGAAATCCGCCTTGTGCTTATTTGTGCAGACAGCATCGTCGTAGAATTAAAGTTTTGGTCTCACGGAATTGGTCCTCGTTAAATTATTAAGCGAAAAGAGTTTCTGGAGTATGCATGAGTGTGGATTATATTCCGAGGACTTTTAAAATATTTTATATTCACATTTCAAACCTTTACGTCATAGATAGGATTGTGAGAATATATGTCTAATACAAAACTAATAAAAGATCAAAGAAGGCGCGTTCCTCTGACAGTCTGAAACTGGAGTAGTATAGAATCCCGTCAGGTGTCACGTCGAGCCGAGCTGAACGACACGCGCCGACCTCACCCTAGTTCCAAATAATAATACATATCACATTTTATTGAAAAACAAAGTTTTCATCTTCAACCGAAAATGTGTAAAAAAATATTTTCGAACAATTTGAATTTCCAATAGAAGGAGATCCATTTTCGGCTTACAAGAGAGACTAAATCGGTTGCAGAGTTCGGCTCTCAAGTGAAACAATAAAAATACGATGCTTTTTTATATTCAAAGCGTTTTGTGAAGAGTTTTCATCTCTTTAGATTGGTGGGTGGGTGCTCGTAATCTAATGGAATTCAACAAGAGGGTTTATGTAAGATGTATCACAAATTTGTTCGCTAAAAGTTACCACTGACGCTTGAAAATTATGTTTGTTTGTTCCTTTGACAACTGTATTGCGTGCATGCTTAGTTATACGGATATCAGTTTTTTTTTCTTGACTAGCAGAGGCACAACAAGATTAATAACGTTTAGAATAAAACTAGTCCTGATTGTTTGTTAGCCTAGACTAGAAATAAACTCACAATAAATTAACGTTACGTTAGTTTGTGTAGGTAGTTGTGTAAGCACTCATTGCTATTCGGCATTGACAAGCGATGTGTTACTAGTTCACCTTCAAATAGTACAAATTTGTTACAGGCGGTGATAAACAGCACAATCACAGCCAACATGACGTTTACCAAAACGTCGCAGAAGTTTGGTCAGTGGAGTGACGTCAGAGCTAACACAGTGTACGGTCTAGGGTTCGCGTCCGAACAGGAATTGGGCAAGGTAAGTGAAAGTCACCTGCGCCTTACTTGAAATGATACAATCAAAATATACGCATAATTTGTTAACTATTCTTTCTCTTTCCAAAAAACAAACTTATATAAAAACATACGTACACATTTCATGGAAGCTGCACTTGTATCCGGTGTTCTGCGAAACTTTGTTAGTTTTTGTTAGTTGAAAAAAAAAGAAAATCCATACGCCGCTGTTGCAGTGCACATACATTGATATGAAAAATAAATTATTTGAAGTTGAATTTATAAATTATTTTTGAATATATTCTATGTACCTACGCGTACTTTCAACAGTAAGATTATTATTACTATAGAAAAACACTTGGATGCTAAATCGTGCTCGTAATTCACGCTGTTGCTTATTTTATACTGTTTCAATGCCCTTTAGCCGGTAACATATATGACTACTAGTGATAGATTTTATGTTGTTCAATTAACTTATAAATAGTTTCTGCAACTAAAAAAAATAAATACTACTAAGCCCTAATTACACGCCGTGTTCGCCAGAATGAAACTGGCTTCAATTTGTGCAGGCGCTTGACTACTCCGCTTTTGTAGTGTTGCACTTGTTCCAGCTAATCAAAGTCGACCTCATATGTAATACGCACTAGAGATAATGGCTTGAGAACAAAACTAAATATTAATGTACATTAAATTGTACATAATTATTTGATTTTTTAACTTTAATTTAACTTCATTATTCGAC
Organism: Euproctis similis; assembly: GCA_905147225.2. Lineage (NCBI taxonomy): Eukaryota > Metazoa > Arthropoda > Insecta > Lepidoptera > Erebidae > Euproctis > Euproctis similis. The sequence goes on from LR990106.1 coordinate 25,421,103, forward strand.
GTTCCAAATGACTTACAACCTCCCATGGAATGTGCACACGGGTTTACTGGACCGGTACCTATTATTCGCGACTCCTTAAGAGACGAAAGCATGCTTAGGTAACCAATATGAAATCTCTATAAAGTAATATGCCTTCAGGTATGTGACTTGTGGTTATTTGGGACTATAAGTTTTGTTTTGTAGTTCATAGAAAAATTCCAAGAAGTGAAGGAGGCCATACAGACGCAACAGTGTGGCGGGGCTGGTGCCAAGAGTGTGACGAATGGCAACAGTGGAGCCGCCACACCCGTGGCCAGTGCCACCGCCAGCCCCCTGCTGGCGGGGCGCGCCACGGCCGGCGAGGAGCAGCCGCCTGCAATCTCACCAGCACAGGTGGTGAGTTACTATTCAATCGAAGTTTCCCTTACAAGATTTACACGCCGTAAAATATTTTTAGATGGTTTCCACACGTCTGTAGTCTACGACAACTGCTTACATGGGATAGCCTGTGTGCTATTTCATGACTATTTGTAGCAAAAGTGTTTATGGTGGGTATCAAATTCGCTATTGGACATTTCGCTCAGAACGTAAATGTTCCTCAGGTCGTGATTCCCTTTGTATAAAATTATATTACAAATTGCGTAAATAAATTAAACTAATTGGCAACACACAAGCAATTAATTTCTCTTCGCACAAAGAGGATTATCTATACTTACATTAAATGAGTAGGAAACTCATGTCTGCACATCTATATTGTTATAGATAATGTACGCGATTAGAAGACAGTCAACAAATACAAAAAAGGCATTTTTTTTCAATGTGTTGTCAGTCTGTATTTCCTCGCTAAACTCTGCAACTGCTTTATTAATTTCTTATTAGAATGCTGTAGGTTTTCATTGAAATCGGAAGTACGATGCGACTCGAGAAAAGCTGCGGGCAAAAACTAGTTTTATATATAGACCCTAGTTTCTTTATTAGAAACGGCCTCTTGTTAGTAATAGTAGTATATATATAGATTGTATATTATTATACGACATGAGTGGGTACGTATTGTATGTACAAAGACATTTTGTTCCAGCCAAAGCCGGAACCGGAAGAGCTGGCGGTACATCAAAGAGCCCATTCTGTGTCCTCCAGTGTGCAGGTAAAGGTTTGTGTTCAGTTTTTAAAATTATTTGTTATCTTTAAGTAATATATTAGATGTATTAATTATGTGTTTCGTACATCAAAAACTACCTAAAAATATGATTACACCCGGCTAATAGCAAAACGAATCAAGAAGAATTAAATATTTATAGAAATATTTGTATACCTCCGACCACCCGACCACCCCAGCATCTACGCATGTCTTTATAGGTCCCATAGCGGTAATACCGAAACAGACCGACTCATGGACCACGTTCAAACGGCTGCAGATTCCGTACTTCAACAGGTCCCATCCGCGGAAATCGTTATCCTCGGCGATTTCAATGCCCACCACGTCGATTGGCTTGGATCTCGCACCACCGACCACGCGGGTAGATCTGTTCATGACTTTGCTCTAGCATATGATCTAACACAACTGGTTACCGCACCCACGCGAATCCCAGATGTTGATAATCATATACCTTCCCTGTTGGATCTTCTGCTGACCTCCCATCCGGACGGATATGTGGTTTCTGTAGACGCCCCTTTGGGTTCTTCGTACCACTGTCTGATAAGGAGTACGGTGCCACTCACGTGCCCACTTCGACCGCACATTGCGAGTCGCCGCCGTGTGTGGCACTATAGGTCAGCGGACTGGGATGGGATGCGAAATTTCTTCGCATCTTACCCATGGGGGCAAGTTTGCTTCTCGCCGGATGATCCTGACGTTGTTGCCAACTCTGTTGCTGACGTGGTACTGCAGGGAATGGAGCTCTTTGTTCCATCCTCAGTGGTGCCAATCGGCGGCAGATCCCAGCCCTGGTTTGATCGCTCATGCAAAACGGCATTACGTTTTAAGCATGAGTGCTATCAAGCCTGGGCAAAAGCAGTGGCGTCCCAGGACTCTGACACCGGCCCTCTTAAGAAGAGATACAACCTTGCCTCCAGGTCCTTCAAAAGAGTTATAGCCGTAGCAAAGTCTCAGTACATAGGCAAAATTGGCGAGAAACTAGTTCGCCTTCCCTCGGGAACCCGTGCGTTCTGGTCGCTCGCCAAGGCTGTTCTTGGGAATTTTTGTAAGCCGTCTCTTCCACCGTTGCACCGGGAGGACCAGTCACGACCCCACGACGCAAAAGAGATAGCCGACCTTCTTGGCACTCTTTTTGCGTCCAACTCGACTTTGGACGATATGGGTAACATCGCACCGACTATTCCACATTCCGGTCACACCATGCCGGATGTTCGTTTCCGGCAAAGTACTGTGCAACGCATACTTTTATCCCTTAGTCCACAAGTCGAGTGGGCCTGACGGAATCCCAGCAATAGTGCTGAAGACGTGTGCTCCAGAGTTGGCACCGGTTCTAACGCGTCTTTTCGGGTACTCCTACTCTCTCGGCGCTGTGCCAGCATCATAGAAGGTTGCTTTAGTCCACCCGATCCCTAAAAAAGGTGATGGCTCAGATCCGTCCAACTACAGACCTATCGCCAGCCTCATCAACCGCCAGCTCCTTAAGTATCTAGAAGAGCACCAGTTGATAAGTGACCGTCAGTACGGATAATTATGGACATAATTAATATATAATATACATACATACATAACTTCACGCCAAATCCCTTGCGGGGTAAACAGAGAGAACAGAGCGCCATAAGGCACGATTCTTACACGCCTCATTCGCTTCGTTGACTTTCATAACTCTTTTCATGCACGCGCGTCGGTTTTTGAGGCTCCTAACATCACCTTCCTCCAGAACACGTTCTATTTGGTCATGGAATGTGTGTCTTGGCCGTCCTCCTACATCCATCCGCCTTTGGATTATATATCTGCGTAGTCAGTCTTGCATCATCCATTCTTTCTACATGGCCGAACCATCGAAGCATGCCCTTTCTTACTTTTACACCGACACTCTCTTCCACCGCTATTTGACACCACACACTACTTATTTTTCTTATTACAGCATACAAAAATACATATAAGCGTAAATTTTCGCCCTCGTCACGATTAAGCCCACTAAACTACTCACACACTCACACTCATGAACACTTCTCATCGCCCATGAACACCGTGGTGCGTTGCCGTCCTTTAAGGGAGTAGGAGGGGAAAGGAAGTGGAAAGTGGATCGGGCCTTCGGATACATTTCTCACCGAACGAAACGCGGCACGAGCCACTCCGAGATATAATATTAGCGAGAGGTCGTGGTATTTCACCGGTCGAGCCGGCCCATAGGGCTGGAGAACTCGAGTACTTTGCCGAGATTAGTGCTAGAAAGCCTGGTTTTGTTTATGAATACGGCCCACGGCCAATTTATGCAGCGAACTGCATTGTTGTAACATTATTTTTGCGGCAAGACAACGATTGTTGGGTCTTGTAGTGATTACTATAAGCACGTGTACTGGATCAGGGCAGCGGCTACGCGACGGTCGGCCGCTTGCCGCGCGGCTCGGTGGCGGGCGGCGCGCCGGCCGAGCCGCCCGGCCCGCCCGGCCCGCCCGGGCCCGACGGCGAGCAGCAGCTGCGCTACGAGAACGACCGCCTCAAGCTGGCGCTGGCGCAGAGGTGAGGCCTTACCACTCACACTTACCAACCTGTATAGGATGGATGAATAGTTATATGCGTTTCTTATATTTTTTATGTGATAGGTGATATAGGTGATATTTTTATGTTATCTTTTAAGGGAATAGGATTGGAAAGGATGAGGATGAGAGGTGGGCCTCTCTTACCGAACGAAACGCGGCATGAGCCACTTTACGTCGATCTTCTGAGAGGTTGTATGTAGTATTTCACCGGGCGAGCCAGCCCATTCATGAGGCGAATTGCTTGGCTCTACCACTGTTAAACTAAGTATACTTAACTATACTTTTGATATTAGAATAATTGAATAAGTAATACAGTATATAATAATATACCGTGGTGTAGTACTTCGACATTCGGCTGGCATACTGGAAGTATCTGTTCGAATCTTTATTTCCTTTATCACACGGGAAAAAGCATATTAGACTTTCGGAAGATGGTATAAAGGCATGAGTTATGACATTAAAATATACATTGAAACTCGATAACAATAAAAAACTTTATTCAATCGCAAGAGTTTTTGTACAAACACTTAATAACTAATAGCAACATTATATTACATAATATCAGATCTAAACCGATATGAGATACAAAAACATCTCACACGGAGACAATAAATAAATGATTTTGCACAATTATTATCTAACAGATTAATGAAGACGTTTTCATACAGACATTGCCATTCAAATATAATCATTCAGTAAATCGAGTCACTCGTCATATAACGTACTACTGTATGAACGTGTCCCTAAAACGAGAGCAAAACCTTTTTTATCTCAATTTACATAATATTGGTGCGATCATTTTAATTACACCGAATTTGTGTCGAATTTTTTTTATAGAAAATAACAGGAATGTAAAAAATAATTAAAGCTACTGAACCAATTTTTCGTAGAATGAACTAAGATGTCTGGTGTCACGATTATGTTAGTAATGAATGAACGTGAACGAATGAATGAATGAGCTGTTATTTATTGTTTTATACAAGTCTTTTATGGAAGACTCGGAGTAAATAGAATGTCGTATTTGGAATGTTTTTAAGAGATCACGGTGCAATGATGAATTGTGCCGTAAATTGAACTTATAAATACTATTTCTGGAAATAAAATCCTTAATGTTTATATCCGCCGGCGACCGGCACGAATCCATCGTCGTAACCGGCATACTCGTGTTGGTAGTGTTGCTCTTCGTGCACCGGTTTGGCTTCGTATTTCTCATACCTGGGCTCGTACTCCTCGTGTTTGGGTGTTCCGATCCTGTGCACCACGGCATTGAAACCGTTCTTGTCGTCTGCCTCGTATTCCACTACGCGTTTTGTGCCGTCGGTTTCTAACAGCGTGTATGTTCCTGCAGCAATGGATTACAATATAAATTTTCCATCGGCTTTCCGAATCAAATCATCGCTAATGACAGAGTTTTGTATCATATAATAAATATTATCGAGGGTGGGTTATTAAAAAGGGCTCAATTTCAATCTTTCGCCGAACTGAAACAGATTGACTCGTATATAAGTATATGTGTTCATTGAGCCAGATTTTCGAGGGGATGATGACGATATAATCATGTCTCAGCCTAGCGTGCCTTTGTCAGCCATTTCTAGACTTGAATATTGATTATGTAAAAATGACATAATACTTAGATATGATAGCATTTCCTAATACTAGTGTGAAGAAGAAGACGCCCGATGGATAGACCGATTCAAAGATCGAGGAGAATTATTTCTTTGCTCGTTTTTACCGGCGAAGCACGTCTTTGAACGAGCGCTCTACATTTTTTCTTACTTTATTTCGAGCTTTCGAAAATACCTAATAGAGGTGGCCGACCATTTCTATTGGCTTCATTTATTTTCCCCTTATTTATTATTCAAAGGAATTCAATTTATTTAATTCACTTCAGACTAAATATTTACAGTATTTTGGTATTCAAGAAGTGCACGTTACCGACAGTTGTGTGCATACCTAATCATTTTAATTATATAGGAATATGTCGTTTTCAATGATACATAAATACCAGTGAATAGATATTTAATATCAAGCTTAGTCGATTTTGTTTCAAATAAGGTTATTCAACAATATTTTGTGGTAAATCTTGTATTAAACAAAACTGATTCAAATATTGTGTAGAGTTCCCAAATCAGTTTTGCTTTCGCTATTTCTATACTGTTAAATTTAGTCAGCTCTAGAGTGCCACCCGACCTGTCTTAACACCTTCACATATTAAAAGTATGAAGTTACAGTTCATTTTTGCGAATTTATTCTTAAAGTTTTTTCCTACATATAAGTCGCATCGTGGCAATTAAACCTATTTGTAGGATTTAATAGGATGTATGAAATATACGTTTATTGTAATTTCCATTATGTTTGAACTGTCACCCAGTACCACTGTACACCCCAGTGAATGTCATAGTTAGTTTGCGGTGCCTACTGGCTGGCTGGCTCCTGGAGTGGGGCGCAATCGATATGAACACTGTGTCTTCCATATATACCTACTAATACCAAGTTACAAGTTACTATTCACGACAGTTTTGATAAATTAATTCGTTTGAAACTGTGAATCAGTCAGAATGTTACAAGTTCAAAATCTTAATATATTTAAGATAAGTGAACTCGTCGAGGGAGCGGAGGAGTACATCTTCATAAGTTAGGAACTTTTGAAGTGTACCAGTGACGTCGCGCGGCTCAAATCTACTTCAACTAGAATCACGCCACTATTGTAAGCGAGATCACCACGAGATTACTTCCACTAATTACGAAATTACGAATCGTTTTTTTTTTTATATGAACTCGGCGTACTTTGTCTCAAAAGTAGGTAAATAAATAATAAGTGCAAGAAAGATTTCTTCTAAAATAAAAGTAGCCTAAGTTACTCCTTAAGACCCGTCAAAATCGATCCAGACATCTCATCATATATTAGCCGGAACAAAGAATCTACAAAAATGTAATTTTGGTGTAAGTACCTATTTCTATATTATAATCATAATATACATGTAGTAAAAAGCAGTTATTTAAATATCACAAACAGAAACTCGATTTTTAATTATAATCTGGTGTAGATGTAGTCAGAACTCAGAACAATACTTTTGAATGGTGATTGAAGATAATATGTATTTCTTACAGAAGTACTTCTGTAAGCACTTGTTCTACGTTTATAAATTTTAATTTATCGGAATTCCCTGTTATATAAACCCTTAATTTAAACAAACCCACGACAAGTGCTCTTACTTTGTTAGTTAGTGGTTGAAGTTTTCTTGCACAGTAATGAATGTCCGTGCCGCGCTTGACAAAGGTGGCAGGGTGGTGACAAAAGCGTTCTACATGTCTTCGTAGCGTTACTCTCGTAAAAGGTTTTAAGTGCTACGTCACATAAACGTTGTGGATTAGCCGTCTTAAATGAGCATAGTTTCTGAAGACCGGCCACCTGTTTCGGTCCGGTGGCGGTTGCCGATTAAATACTTAATGTCCACCACGAGGTCGGCACTATTGCCCTCGCCGGGTACGAGGAGAACTCACCTTTGACCTTGTCTCCGTCCCGTGTCTCCCAGTGGTCCTTCACGTCACCGGTGTGCGGGTCCTTCACCGAATAGTCGAAGGCGTACTTGGGGTGCGCCTGTAATTAGACAAATTTGTATGTGACTGCTTTTATCATAATGATCGTACAAGTTGGTGTTTGGTTGTTATTAATTAATTGTTTTAAATAAGTAGATACATTTTGCCCGATTTATGATGACGTCACCTGTTTCTGTATCACGACGAGGCTAGGCAAACAAACCAAAGGTTGTTGAACATCAAAATAATATTATACATGTAAATCGTTTATATAGAGCGTGTGTACCGCTTTGAGTATAATAAAGCTTTACCCAAATCCGGATAACACGTAGATGCGAGAGTGAGAGTGGGAGAGAGAGACGGCACATAGGTGGAGCACTATGTTAATATCATAGAGCCCGCATGTAGTTTGAACTTGTTGTTTGTGTGTTCTGTAGCTGAAAGCTTCTTGTTTAATGTTAACATTATAGTTTGGGACTGAAATTCAAAGTGTAGGCGTATATGTGTATAGAGTACCCACTGATTGGAAATCTTACCCCTCAGTCGTGCTTACGAAAGAAAAAACAGAGTCTTGCAGTTTGCTGCCTGAATGCTGACCTCTCGGAATGTCCACGTAATGTGGCTCGTGCCGCGTTTCATTCGGCGAGAGTGGTGCCTGGAGGCCCGACCCCCTTTCCCCTCGTACTCCTCTAAAGTACGGCAACGCCCCACGGTGTTCATGGGTAGTGAGAAGTTGCTTACCATCTGGTAACCTATTTGCTCGTTTGCCCTCCTATCCCACATGCGTCGTAGGTCTAGTGGTTTAACAATCCGACTTCTGATGGAGAGTGGCCAAGGTTTTATTGGTATGTATCTGACTACTCCAGTAATGTTTTGGATTTGAATGTCACAAATATCGACGACAGACAACATAAAACTTAACAATCCAATTTTTATCAAAAAACCTTCGGTCACTTAGGTGCCTTTAACTTAGGGCGTCGCTATTACTTACATGATAATCCAAGTCGTACTCCTCCCCATGGGTCTGGTGTCCGTTGTCAAGGTTCTGGTGGTGATGTAAGTGCACAGGCGCTTTGTATCCTTCATATCCACCGAAGTCGTCAAACTGAGCGGTCGCGTATGCAACCAGTCCAACAAGAGAAATAATCACCTGGAACCAATAGAAGTTCTAGTTTAGAACGGTTCTGATATTTTTTTTATAAATAGTGCTATATAATATCAATGCTCAGAAAATTTAGTAAATTAAAGAAAAATAATATACTCCATTTATATAAATGTAAATATAACAATGTACATATAAATGTACATTGTTATTTTAGTCACTTGATCCTAAATATTGTATAACATAAGCTACTCTATTGTATGTTTTTCTGTGGTATAAATAAATAAATAAAAAAATAACGATTAAATATTTATTGTAAAAAAATACTCAATATTTAATTATTTAGCAGTTTTCTATCCTATAATTAGAGATCTGTTGCTCAAATATCGTGAGAAATATAATAATTACAGTAAGTACGAGGCTCCTTCAGAGCAAAAACAGCGTCAAATGTCTCAGCAATTTCTTTTCAAAGTTGATTTGGAACAGTACTCGCTCTATAGAATAAAATAGAAATAGAATAAAAGTTAGTGATCGATAGACCAAGAGTTTTCAGTATTGGCAAACTCAACTTTGCACATAACTTGCCAAAGTTACTGCGACGTGCTTAGGCCATTAATTAGGGCTCCGTGTGCCGAATGATATCTGCGTTATGAGATGGTTGCTGAATTGTGAGCCTTAATTGTCTTGTCTGTACAAATGGGCATTTGGCGTTAGTAGCCGAGGAGCTAAATCAAAATAATATGATTTTAAATATTTTATTCTGCCATTTTATATAGAATAACCAGATTTGCGCGTGTGTGCGAAATATCTAAGGTTATGCTACTCTCATTTGGTTCAACAGTTTGTTTAAACAAATAGCAGTCTTACAACATCTGCCGTAAGTTATTTACAAATCCTAGCCATATCTCGACCGCCATGTTTAATTGAGACACGGCGAATGATGCCGGACAATGACGGTCCACTGTCCAGTTTTAAACTGTAGTTTTCTGTTGTTTAAACATTTAAATGTTAACTCTTTTTAGTTGATCCTTCTAAATAATTAATAAATCTAAATATGATATGTGCCCAATTCTTTTCGCCACATATTACATTCGGGATGTAAAAATTGAGCGAGTCAAAACTTAACTGCCGCAGCCTACATCTTGGGGTATAAATGTAAACGTTAAATTTTATCATCACACAAACCCGTCGACCTTTTTGAAATAGCTAACGTGGGATAGGTACTCGCTTGGTAGAATATTTAAAAGTTACGAAGTTGGTTTTTTTTTCTGACGAACTTAAAGCTTAATTATTCTACTTTGATATATATTGTGGCGTTGAAGTTAGTATTAAAGGGTATTATTGTAATGGCCGAGAGGTGTGAGAGAGAGAGTGCTTTTAAATTCCACTCGACGTCCACATTTCCAGTGCACCGGCGTTTCTATTTACGTTCTAGACTCGTTTTGGTGTCGAGCGAAGTCTCTCGGCGTCGTCTGATAATCTATTTACAGTTCCCAGCAAATACAATATTGTCTATTCACAAGTCGTCGTTCACAAGGTCCGCGATGATTGACGAGGACAACATTCAGGTCGTCGTTATTTGGTCGAATTATGTTGTATGTTAATATGCCTACGAAACTTTTCAGGATAAGTTAAAACTTGTGATTCGAATATTTAAGCTTGGCAATTTTAAACCTTTATCGGCAATTCTAATCTAAACCCTTAAAATGAGTTTAAAATTGGGTTTGAAATCGAGGGACCAGAGTGCCTTTAACTTTTTTTACATTATTATATTTATTACCATAATCACAGTGAGATCTTCTCTGCCAATAGATTCCTGATCATTAAATTGAAATATATAACAGTGTCAAAAGATGTTTTCTTAAATTGACATGCCATTAAATATTTGTGTTGTTGATGGACTTTCTTACAAATGTATAATAAATTTAAGTCTTGGCAATTTCAATTTCAATCAAGAACTTGATTTGTCTCTTAGCATTTCTATTGTGAAATGTTTGTTATTAAAAAAAGGGAACATATTTTTTACGTACTAATTCTATCCCTATTAAATTCACAAGTTCTAAGCTGAATTTAAGCTGTTAAACTAGCTATAAGAACTTGGGTAGGATAAAGCATTCCGGGTTGTTAAGTGTAAGCCTTGTATGTATCTATTACGATATACTGAAATAACTGGTCACATTCGTGAGACAACATAACATCGCCAATGTTTATCTCGAGCTCGCGACGGTCCCGGCCCTGGGACAAGTTGGTTCGGTGTCGCTACAGTGCCTCTAAATCAATTAGGCCCGGGCCCAGCCTAAAATATAATCCGTGTTCTCCGGCCAGAGACATAAAGTCAATTACTCTGAAATATTTATAGTTACTTTAAATAAGTAATCCAAGGACGAAAGCGCGAAGGGATTACGTACTTTGTTAACGATGTTCGGAGAACGAGACTTGGATACTTTCATTGTGCTGATCTTTTATGTGACAAAAACGAGAATCTTAATTCCTCGGTATTTTAATCACGAAACAGATAACGTGCTCTACTTAAGCACATGAAAAGAAGGAAGCTTTTCCTCTACTTGGGATAAAACCTGTTATCAAGTTATAACATTAGAATAGAACTAAATTTTTTAGATTGTGTGAAGTGAAATTTTAACAGTAACAGTGTTCTTTTGAAACTAATTCGCCGAACTTGTTACATCATGCCGTTACAGAAGGCAGGAATTGCCTCTAATAAAACGATAACTTTTAATGCAGACGTCATCATTCATTTATGTATTCAATCAAATTCGGGACGGGAAAGAAATGCATGCAGTCGGTTCACAAGCTACTTCCTAAAGAAATACGTGCCTGGAAACAGCATACTAATTATAAAGGATACGAATAATAAAATATTAATCGGTCAGCCATCGGGATCAAAGAAGTTTTTTTTATAAATTCAGATAAATATACAGCAGTGAATCTCGACTCTCAAAGAACATCATTATAATTACGACATTGGATCCAAAATTGGGGTAGTTGGATAATATTGTTGAGCTTGTATTGTGCTGATTCATCGACAGTAATCACAGTGTGTTGATGGCTCACATGATCTCGTCTCCTCTGTGTGGGCACTAGTAGTCGATATTGCGATACTTACGTAAGCGCTATTGAAAGTTTTTCGCTAGTATGTTGTTAATATTGCGCTCTTGTGGCGCGTGTCATCCTATGTAATTGTTCATATATGCTCACTGTACACAAAAAAGTCTATGTCCACTTTCGTTTTTACAGCTATATTGCGTGGATTAAGAAGATTATAAATAAAAATAGAAGTTACAGCTTTTTGATTAGTTACCTGATTCATTAAGACATCATGATCACTCAAGTTGCTAAATGATATACAGATAGACAATCAAAGAGACTGAAAGACAAAAATGTTATTTTCATGTATAACATTTTGTATTGCCGGACTTTATCGGCAGATCTCTCTATAGGAGTACAATTTTTTTTGTATGTGGGTATGGCGTTTGGGTGGATTTTCTTAGTGGGTATATATTTATAAATGAAACCTTATGCCGGTCCACTATGTCCGAGTACAACTGTACTGGACATAGTGGACCAGCGAAATCGCTACGTCGAACGACTCGACCTATTATAAGCGAGCAGAACGAGAGCTTCCAAAACTAATCCTTTGGGGCGCGTGTTGAGGCATTCGACGTCGAGGATTAGGTGTTAGTATGGTGGTGGTGTTTGTTAAGGACTTATCAATTTGTCTCCGAAGAGGAATTGTGTTACGTCAAATTAAATGATTATACACAAATGTTATGAAGACGACCGCCTTTGTTTGCCATTTATCTGACCTACCATTCACATTATTTAGCTTTTTCGTACTCTGAACCATTCCACTATATAGAAGCGTTCTACATTTTCAGGTTTTATAAAAAGATGCCTCATTGATTTGCTACATAAAAAGCTACGAAAATTTAATTTTGATTTCAAAGCCCACTTAATAGATGTCTTTGCGTATCATCTATATGCAAGATGTACGTAAATTCTATGTTGGTTATATTTTCCAAATACTAGCACTTGACATACTTAGTGCTCTTCTATTTCTGCATATTTTACGCTTGCTGCAGTGCTTTTCATTCAAAATAAAAAAAATATCAGTTTGAACTTTATAGATATCCAAATCTGCTGGGTTTTATAAATTTTCTCAGTTTAAAAACTTGTATATGCACAGTTAAAACTGTACAGCTGGGGACAGTGATTACGGAACACGTAAGTATTCAGCTCGGCCGGTCACGCCAACCGACGCCACGCACAAGCACGCGATATTTTCACTCGGCCCGATAGTTTTAAATGGTTTTGTACCATGAAGAATCCTTTTACTTTCCTTCCAGATTACTTTTTACATAGCCAATCTATTATATTACGTTGTTAAAGTGCTGTGGCTCTGTGTGAGAGGGGGAGAAAGAGAGAGACAGGGGTTTGGAGGCGACCAACGGAATTAATTTTCGTTTTTTCCTGTTGCCGAAAAACTATGTTTAACGTCGATCGTATATCGGCGCGCGACCGATGTACTTTGTCATGTTTTAATTACATCCCTAGTGGACGACCTAGTTAGTGGTATAGATAGCATTGCGAATTGTGATGGCTAGGTCCTTTGTTCGAATACTGATATACTTCCGGAATTTATATAGCTGATTAACAAAACTTTTACAATATGGCTTGGAATCATTTGCTTCCTCATAATTTCGTCATAATTTGCTTTTTAAAGTACTTCTTGATTTATTGACGCTAAATATTATTCTTGATTTGTTGTCTAGCTGTTTTAAACAGCGGAGCCATATGTATCAAAATAAATGTTTTTTTATACGCGTCTTATTTGGTACCTATCAAGAGACCAGGAAAGGGAAATAAATATATTTGAGTAAGAAATTCGAGAAGATGTTTGAAAAAGCCTGTTCTTTCCAAAAACTTAACTGCTAGCTTAGTTAATTAAAGGGCTTATTTATTTAATAACTGTATTTATTTAATATGTTTTCGCGAGCTGCGTTCACAATATCATTACATAGTATAAAACAAAGTCACTTTCCGCTGTCTGTCCCCTTATATGCGCATATCTTTAAAACTACGCAACGGATTTTGATGCGGTTTTTTTTAATAGTTAGAGGGTGTCAACGGGGTGGTTTTGATCTATATTTCATGTATAGTGTAGTAAAAAAAGTGATAACTTTTAGGGTTTAAAACTTTAATCGCAAACGCTGCCTGAACCCTAAGTGATAACTCAAAACAACGTACTACATTATTATACACCTTTAAAAAGGTCTACAAAAAAGTCTAGGGATAACCCACAATGACCATTTTTATTTTTTTACTTTTTACGAGAAATAATGGCCCATTTACGAAGCGATTTGAAACATTACAGCATTAATTTTCATCCAATTAAGTGTCTTAAATAGATTGTGCATGTAATATACATTATCCTGGCTTCTTACAGCATTCAATTTAAATAAATATTTAGGAAGATATTGCAGTATTAACATATCGGGACAACAGTTATTGCTTTTGATGCGGAACAAAGTTCGCCGGATCAGCTAGTTATAAATAAATAAGAATGTGACTGTCTGACATTTCGCACTTGAATGATCTATTCAAGCGAAAATTTTTGATGGATTTGATCTAGGGAGCTCTTAGTATAAAATAGCAGTGCCAATACACTAGACTGTAAAGTGTAAACTAGTACGTTTTTCTAATATGTCGGAACTACCTATTGGAATCCGACGCAGCGCCACCAGGCACTGCCGTTCGGTGAAATTGTGATTTAATAAGCACAATATGTCTGTTGTTATGTATTTTATAGTGTCAATCGAACTTGTGAGGAAAAATATATAAGTGTAAACATATCAATATCAAGTTGAAAGAGGAGTACGTGCGTAGACGTAATGAAAACGACGACGACGAGAAAAAGGCAATTTAAATAGATGCCGAGTTATTTTGTCTGGACTGACCAACATGTCGCGTAATCAAGTATGTAAATTATTCAAGCGGATTGAGAAGTTCATCTTTATTAGATTGGTTAGGATTAAATAAGTAGAAAGACAAGTAATGCATAAACGTGGTTCACACAGCGACATCTAGCTCCAACCAAGTTTACAAGTTGTGTTAAGGTGGTTAGCCTAAGTAATTTGTCTTTTTTTGTCAATACATACATACATTTCATAGAAAAGGCACTGAGACTCTATCCGACATTTGAATGGAAGCCTCAGCCAAATCTATTATACAAATTAAATCTATTATATAAATTAAATCTATTATATAAATTACTAGCTGACCCGGCGAACTCTGTTTCGCATCAAAAGTAATAACTGCTGCCCCGCTATGTTAATACTGCAATATCTTCGACAAATTTGAAGTCGATAGCAGCTATAGGTTAAAAATGGGAATTTTCCATTGTTAACACCCCCGCAACCCCCCTTGTGGGTGGAATTTCGTAAAATCCGTTCTTAGCTGACCTCTACTCGGCGAAAGGAATAATCCTACCAAATTTCAAGTCGCTACGCCTTATGGTTCCAGAGATATCGTGATGAGTCAATATATAGGTGGAAATCTCTTATATATATATATATATAGATAATAAATGAACACATCATAAATTAAGAATTTTGGATACAAAAATAGACATGAGGATAGCTGATAACACGCTATTAGCGACACCCCGCTGTTTATGAATTAATCATTTGTATGCGTCGTCGTATATTTTTTTTACTAAATGTATTAAAAACAAACGAAGCAAGGAGGAGGACATCGCTCTAGTACAGCTAGCAGAGAGACACAAAGTTTTTCAGGCCGTCTACTTTTGAGTCATTTTAACTATGTAGTCTATATTTGCTGAATATTTTATCTATTTTTATTCACTTATTGTAAGACAGGAGAAAGGCAACGATGCAGTTAGAAATGGGATAGTTAATTTCACACAAACACCTAATTACACATAATATTTCACAATAAATCACTATTATTAGGAAATCCATATTGTTACTCACTATTTTGCCATCCATGTTAAAAAGACTCTCGCGCGTTCAGTTTTTATCACAACAAAATGTATAAAGGAGACGCACAGCACTGTTACTTATAGCCGATGTTACACTTTGTGTCTGTCCCTCCCCCCTACAGCGTGTTAGGGGTGATGGTAACGGCTGATGATTTTGTTGTGACAACCGGTAATGATGACGGATCAATCTCGCGCTCTGATGTATGTGAGTATGCAAAACAATATCCATAATACATTGGTATTTCAAAAGATACTTGACACAGTTCCAACGAGTACTACCATTTGACCATTAAGATAAAGGTGTTATTTTAAAGCTTAGTCATGGGTGTCGTAATTTGGGGATTACAGATTATGATCTGATGCGGATCATCTTTTCTATTAGAGATTACTGAATTATGATCGAAGCTCACGAGTTGTACACGAACTATTTGGTGTAGCCCCCAAGTTTGAATCTTGAGATACACCATTACTTTTTTTGGGTTATGAGTAAGCCAAATACAAGGACACTGATAAATAAGCGCGGAAAATATGCAAAAAATAAAATTACACATATACCTCCGGTTTACAAAAAAAATCTTATTAGACAGTAATTATATTGAATACTAGCTGACCCGGCGAACTTTGTTCCGCATCAAAAGTAATAAATGAGTAAATTTTGAGGGTTCAATGATATAAATTTTGAGTAAATTTTGAGGGTTCAATGAAGTTCAATTTGTACTATTTATCGGCTTTAACTGCTGTCCCGCTATGTTTATACTGCAATATCTTCGAAAATATTCGTTGAAATTGCATGCTGTAAAGGGCCAGAATCATCTATATTACACAATCTATTTAAGACAATTAATTGGAAGAAAATTAGTGCTGTAATGTTCAAAATCGCTTCGTAAATAAGCCATTATTTCTCGTAAAAAATAAAAAAATAAAAATGGTAATTGTGGGTTATCCGTAAGAGATAGACAAATGCCCTCGGGGACTTTTTTGTGGGCCTTCTGAAGGTGTTTAATAATGTAGAACATTGTTTTGATCTATCACTTACGGTTTAGCTAGCGTTTGCAATTAAATGGCTAAATCTTGAAAATTATCATTTTTTCTTTGCAACGTCATATAAAGTCAAAGTCAGAATAACTTTATTTTTATGGGTCTTCACACACACTTAAAAATAGTCAACAAGTACAGTTATCATTTTATTTAAAATTAAATACATTGGAAATACATTGGAAAGGAATTGGCGCTTGTGGAAAGTGCCTACGTGGAACAAAAAAGGACATGGACGCAATCGCCACGAGCGGCCTTATTCAGAGTGTAGGGGCTATCATGAGAAGAATCGGGCAAGAAACTCATGTGCCAAATACGCTTTTTTAACCATTTGAAATAAATAACAATATTATTGTAACTACTGAAAACAAAGCAGTAGGTTAGTGAATAAAAGCTGTAGCAACCAGAATACTCGACAGTCACAATTAAGATCCAACCAAATTAAAATCAACGTACTATATGTTAACTAAGAAATTCTATGCGATCATAGTAATCGAGCACAACTGACGCGACATCTTTTAATTAGAGTGGTAACGTTGTGCAACATTTGTGAGGAATAATAAAATTTAAGTATCACATATCAAAGCAAATTTAAAATTAAAAAATTAAATCAGAAATTATTACAGAACGCCTCCACTCCAAAAAAGTGAACAAATTCCAATATACTAACTACAAAATCCGCGTTGAACAAGCAATTTGACGGTCCCACTCCGACTTGTCAGTCATGAAGGCGTTGATGGTGTAGTTATGCACCACCAATGAGACGACCCTTCACAGCCCGCCTAAAGTGATCATAAGACAAATCCAGAATATGCGCAGGTATCCTATTATAAAACTGTACACCCATTCCCAAAAAAAGACTTGTGTACCTTGTGCAGGCGATGATACGGTAACTCAAGCTTATACTTGCCTCTAGTATTAAAATTGTGTACATCGTTATGTTTTGTATATTTATCTAAGTTTCTCCTCAAAAACATGATGTTATCATAATATATAAACTGGGAGATAACTGTTAAAATGCCAATTTCCTTAAAACGTTCTCTGAGGGAGACCTTAGCACCCAAATTATAAATTGCTCGTATTGCTCGTTTCTGAATAACGAGAATGGACTGAATCTCAGCCACTCTGCCCCACAGCAATATACCATATGACTTAATGCTATGAAAATAACTAAAATAAACTATTCTGGTGGTTACAATATCGGTGAGCTGTCGATCTTTTCGAACCACGTAAGCAGCAGAGCTAAGTTTTCCCGCTAAAGACTTTATTTGTGGCCCCCACTGTAGCGTAACAAAGTAAACTAAGGTAACAAACCCAAGAATACAGTAGACTTCACTGGGTCAAGAATTTTATTATTCAGAGGTATACTTATATCCGGACCTTTAACACTAGGCATAGTAAACTTTATTATATTAGTTTTAGTCGCATTTAGAAATAAATTATTAGCTGTGAACCATTCATGAACTTGTGTGAGAGAACGATTCACATCATCAAATATACTCTTTTTACGGTCTACCTTGAAGAGAAGTGATGTGTCATCAGCAAATAGTACAACATTACAAAACTTCTGTACGCAAAAAGGCAAGTCATTAATATGGATATTAAATAATAAGGGTCCGAGTATCGAACCCTGGGGAACGCCCATAGTCACCGATGATCCAAATGATCTCACTCCACTTATATCAACAAACTGCAACTGTCACTTAAGTAGGATGCAATTAGCCTAAGTGCCGCGTTATTAATGCCATAATGACTAAGCTTACGTAAAAGTGTGTTATGCTCCACGCAATCAAAAGCTTTGGAGAGATCACAGAATACGCCAATTGTATCCTGTGAGTTCTCCCAAGCATCGAAAATATAATAATCGAAAATATATATGAATTATAGATCAAAACAAAAACCGCTTCAAAATCCGTTGCGTAGTTTTAAAGATATACGCTTATAAGGGGACAGACAGCGGAAAGTGACTCTGTTTTATACTATGTAATGATTTTACACATGAAATGTCAATAATAATAATGAAATAACGTCAAGTAATGTAAAGTTACTAGAAAATTGTATGTCAATAAAGATATCTATTAAGCAATATCAAGTCAATATATTAAGTACTAATGAAGTCAATATATTAAGCACTAATTTAACTACAAAAAACATTTGTCATTAAAAAAATCATTTAAACAATAATAACATTCCTCTACCAGTATACTTTTTACCATATTTTAAAATTGTTTTATATTATATGCTTGTATGTCATGCGGTATTTTGTTTTAGATTCTTGGCGCCATACAAAGTATGCTTCTACTCATTATACTTGTTTTAGCGCTGTGCAAACATAGTTTAGTAATATCTGGTCTATTTCTTTTTATCATGAATCTGATATGCGCCGAAATAAAAAAGGATGTTAGTGTACAAAAATGCTACTTCTAGAATATATAGTGACGGAAGTGTTAGTATTTTGTATTCAATGAAATACGGTTTACAACTATCAGTTACTGTAAACCAAACATTGCGCGAATCCGTTGAATTACCCCAAAAAATAATGCCATATCTCAATACACACCCCGGTGCGGCCGGGGAGGGTCGTCGGGGGCGCCGCCGGCCGCGCGCCTCTTTACAGCGCGCGGTCGGAGCCGCCCCGCCCGGGGGAGCTTCACCGAGGCTCCCCGAGGATGACCACCCCCTCGTGACAGAGGGAGGGCGACGGCGGGGTGGACCAGAGGGCTGATGAACTGTCCTGGGCCACCCCAACGCCGGAGGAAGGCCGCCGCGAGGTTTTAGTAGGTAACCCTAGGATCGGATTGCAGTTAACTGTTTTGGGACAGCCACACTACCCCCTGCCGTCCCCAGGCGGGGGGAGTGCATAAAGCATTTCCTCGCGTAAAAAAAAGGCAGAACTACTTACTTTTTTACAATTAATGACGTTATTTTCGTAATTGATATTAAAATTGCTAAGCAGCTGTGGTCTTTGATAAAAATGCATGATAAGCGTTTTATTAAAATTTAAAATAAAAATAAATATTTGTGTAATCTATAGTGGCGAAAGGCTTACAATTGAATATGATGAAAACGAAAGTTATGGTGTTTGAAAGGGAGGAATCCAGAACGGATGTAAGGATAGTGGTTGACGATGTAATGCTGGAACAGGTGAATGAAATTGTATATCTTGGATGCGCTTTTAGCAGGGATGGAAGGTACACCGCGGATGTAGAAAGAAGAGTAGCGTTAGGAAATAAAGTAAATGGGGCGTTGGTCGTAAATTCCTGGGCGGGCAGATTATGGAAGCGAGAGCTGGGTATGGCAGAGCGTGCATGAAAGTAGGATAAACGCGGTCGAAATGAGGGCATTGCGCAAAATCTGCGGGGTGACCCTCGCTAATCGCGTGGAAAACAAGGTTATAAGGAAGGAAGTCGGATTGAAAGAGAGTGTCGGTGTAAAAGTAAGAAAGGGCATGCTCCGATGGTTCCGACATGTAGAAAGGATGGATGGTGCAAGATTGACTAAGCAGATATGCAATGCAAAAGCGGATGTATGTAGGAGTCGAGGACGGCCTAGACACACATTCCATGACCAAATAGAACATGTTCAGGAGGAAGGTGATGTTAGGAGCCTCAAAAATCGACGCGTGTGCATGAAAAGAGTTATGAAAGTCAACGAAGCGAGTGAGGTGTGTAAGAATCGTGCCCTATGGCGCTCCGATCTTTCTGCCTACCCCGCAAGGGATTTGGCGTGAAGCTATGTTTATGTTCTATAGTTGTAATATTGGATGAAACTAATGTGAGGCGGCGCAAGTTGCGCAGCAAGAAGCAAAACAAACATTTTTAGATATTTCGTGTCTGTGTATGTCTGTGCATCACGCAAAAACTACTGCATCGTCTTTAGTGCGGTTTCTACGATTGAATAGCCAGGCGTGTAACTTAAGATATTGACACCATGTTATTTGCTCTCGCGTAAAAATCGAAGAATGTTATTCTCAGAACTAATAAACTGGTAATGTAACTGTAATGTTGAATACTACCTAAAGGTACTATTGTACCTAAAGGTATTATTGTACCTCAGCTTGTTCGCAGAAGCTTCATATTGTTATGTTGATTATTGTAATTGACTTTGGGAAATTAATTCGTGTTAATTATACAAATCAACCAGTGATCGCTGCATGCTGTCTAACTGATTTGATCTCCATGGCAATAGGCACACCTGAAGTTGATTCGTGTTGGTCATGTTCTGTAAAGTTTTAATTTATCTTAAGGCTTTATTTTAAGTTAATAGTGTTTATTTTATAGTATTAACTAACCCATTTAAAGTACACATTATGTAGCCTTTCTACAAATTTGTGAAAAATATTTTTGTAGGACGAAAGCCTAATTAACTAAAAGCAGTAATTTTTAGTGGCGCGTTGTGAATGCTAAATAGCGAGACACAGCGACCTTCGCAGGGACAAGCCTTTGAGGGGAGTGACTGACTCCGAACGTGACGCTCACACGAAACTCGCTCTTGACCCTTGACTTGATTTAATATTTAATTATACTAATTTATGAACTCTTAATATAACATCAGTTGTTGTGTATCAATTAGCAATTATAATTAACTTAAGTACGCCCCGAAACTTTGCAAATAAATCAAGGTACTTAAGTACCTATTCTTTTCGCTAATTTAATGTTTTTTTTTCTTTTCACAAAGTTTGTACGTTGCTAACCTTTGAAATTGGTAGCATTGCGTCAAAAAATAATATTAATATCAGTGATATTTTAGTGTAGTTGTGACATGTCAGTAAAATATTGGGCCGGTGGATGTGACAGTTTTCAATCTACAAAAGGTGTGCGATCGACAGATATCGCGCTTTACTGCTCGATATAGAATGATTGGGTCGCAGGGATCCGATGTTTTTGTTTTCTCAATTTTCGTTCGGTGAGAAAGGTGTCCGGAGGCCCACCCTTTTTTCCACTCCCTTCCCATCTAACTCCCGTAAAGGCGGGCAATTCAACTGTAACACTATCTATAGTGCCGGTGCCTAGGCTGGCGCTAGTTACGTTCCATCAAATGACACGCTTGCTACTTTGACCCCTATCCCATAAAAGAGGCTTTTAGTAGATTTTTTTGTACTAAGCAAAAATGCTTATATGATCGCGAAGGAATCCCAAATTATTTGAGTAGAAATCTGTGCAATGTTTTCCCTTCGCACGTGGTTTTGTGTGTCGCTCGGTCACATCCGTATGTCACTAGCATGGCGAGCGTTCAGATTCTACGCGGTGTGACAAAAGTTACATAACGGTGTGAACCACTGACACACATCCATTATACAAGATTGACAGTGGGTTCATTTAATATAATCGATACTCATTAGAAAATATATCATCATGTTATATTTGTTGCAAAAACTGCTTTCTTTTTTCATGGTTTAAATCATGTCTGAAAATAATGAAATATCGTTTGTCATTCATTATGAATTCTTCAAACTGGGTACAGAAAGATGTCTGTGTTTGTATTGATTTACTATAATTTATACTATCATTTACGTGTCACCTTGTTTGTCCGCTATGGACCGCTCTTGCTAACGAACTAATGAATGGATTCGAATAAAATTTTGGACAATGTGAACGTGAAAGACAGGATAGTTTTCAGGATATTTTGTTTATTATATTTTTACTATTAACATAATATTGTATATAATAGCAGTTAGACCAGTTAGCTACCTTGAGACACGTTTAAGTTGAACGCTGCTGTCATTTAATATTCTGCTCGTGCTATGATTATATCACGACATAAAAGTAACCCTCGGCCTGTAAATAATATTTACCTAAATTTTTCAAGTACGTAGAATATCGTTATCTCCTCCCTCTGTGTGTGTGTGTGTTTGTCGAAGTTCGTCGCTCAAGATATTTATGTGCCTCTATATAGACACGAGTTCCTATCCTAGCCTGTTTAATTTCCGCCCCACAATTGTCAATTTAGCCAATCTGTCGGCCATGCTGCCCGCCATCGAACAAACACTATGCGCAGTTATTTGTGAGGAATAGCACAGAATGAGCTCATATTATTTATAAGTGGCATACTGAACTTGATATTAATTCATAGACATTGAAATTATGTTTAAATATCAAAAATAATAAAATTAATAAGTCTAATATTTATAATAAAACGGTTTTCTCGCGTACGAAGTTACTATAAATATAACTAGCTATATAATTATCATAATTATATCCGCAAATTGGGATATATTTGCATATATCCCAATTGGCGGAGCCCTTGATACCAAACGTAAATTACGTCTGCTTTTTTTGAAAACCAATGTATACCTATTGGTTTTAAAAAGAATTGGTAATATTGTTGAACGGGCAAGTTTTTTGCCAAAAATGCTAAACGATAATACCTACATCATATTGTAATGAAGCGTCATGGAGACGACAGATTGTTGTGGAGCGCGCCCCTTATAAGTGTCGTAAAATGATTGGCGTAGTGCCAACATGCTCCTCATCATCATTTATTACTGGGCCCGCCACCACCACCCAGTGACAATCCGTCTCCGTGGGCTTGCCACATACCAGGGCGGCGCTCAATTCATCAATTAGCAAATAAAGAACGATCTGATGTTTACCACACAGTCGATGTTATACAACGAAAAAGGCGGCTGAACCATCCAAATTGGATAACATGTTAGATAGTCCTTATACACAGCTCAAATATACAGAACATTTTCAAAATATCGTCTGTAAATTATAAACTGTGTCTGCTTTAACCAACGTACCTACGGCTCAAAATATGAAGAAAATACAATCACAAGTGTTACGTTCTTAATGAAGAGTTCCAATCAATCGTCAAGTTGCTGTTAACTGTTAACGCTGTTGCTGTCAACATGAAATGGTTCCAAAGTAACGCACCGCTTTACTTGCTTAGTTTATTTATATTTTGTTTTAGCAGCCAACTACCTACCCACCGAACTCCCGAGTATATGCCGTCATGCTTTGGAACGGTATTTTTTGTGTGCATAAATCAAAATGTTTTACCTCTCTATTAGGTACCATTGGAATTATCCATCTTTCTCCGTCAGCTGATGTCTATCAAAAAGCATTACTTTAGCTTTAAAAAAATGGCGAGCCATTAATGTTGGGCGCCTGTCGGAACAATTTGTTGGTGCTCTTATCAACTTGTTATCGTGAACAACAATGCCGTCTGATCTTGTCGTTTTATCTGTAGAATTGTGGAAGACAAATAGCTTTTTCTTTATACATATTTTTTGGTACCTACCAAAGAATATAAGCAAATCTCTGTGGAAATTGTGTTACATAGAGTCGAGAAATTCAGTGTGTCGCAGCATAGTTATCGTTACCTACACTTGCGGGTGTTAAAAGTGTGATGTTATAAAAAATGTTATCATGGTTCACGAATACTGCCAACCTCATTCCGACAAAAAAAAATATCCGAAAAGCGTGTCCTTATCCGAGTGTACCAGGGTTCGAATCCGTACCATTAAACTGAGGCTTGACTTAAATTCTGTTGTTACTCAAATTGTTACACTCCACGTATCTTGAGACAACATTATATGGAATTTAAAGCCATTACGATCTCATCAAGAAACGGTAAACAATTTCCTTAATTACTTGGTAGGTGTGGATAGTGTACGTACTGAGCCATAAACATACCGTCATCAGCTGGCTCCTCCGGAACTGAAACTACACATATGGCTGCCTGTACGGCAGCGACGGGCATAAGATTGATGATAATAGCTTCATTTTATTAGCATGCCGGAAACTGGGCGAACCACTTTTGCGTAGACGAGTATCGGTTGGAAATACACGGTCGCTGATTAGGAGCGGCCGCGACCCTCACTCTCCAATTTATGTATGCCCAGTGTGAGTACAAAAATGTTTGCTTTGCTATAGTATCAGAGATTCGTGACCAATGTCATGAATCAGTTTTTTAATAATAAAAAGCTGTGTATGAAAAATTAATTATCGCAAATAATTTGGTTTACATCAGTCTAGCTAGACAGTGTTGATGAATCCTCAAGCTGTTTGTATCGCTCGAATATCTTTAAATCGAGGGACACATTACCGCATCAGTTAAGTTAGAGCTTAGCACAATTATAGATAATGGCGTGCACATGCCACCTCGTATGTTTTCACTTCAACAGCCAACTTCCGTCGTTTGTGTATGTACTCGTACATTGCTAAAATTATTACGTGCTATATATACAACAAAGTCGTTTCGAACGGAATAATTTGTATTTTTTACCACTACCTACCTGTTTTTAATCAATTTCCCCGAAGGTAGCGTCGATCATAACATTTGCCACGATTACCATAATACCGTCCGCGGGGGATCGAAGTCGCATGATGCGGTGTCAATGCGTATCCTGACCTACTTTATTGTACTTAAATAATACTAGCTGACACGGCAAACTTCGTCTTGCCAAAAAAATAAAGTTTAAAAAAAAGCGGTTGATCGTAGGGGGTTGAAAATTTAGTGTTGTATGTATTTTTGTATCCCGTTTTATAAAAAAAAATAAAAAAAATATTGCGAGGTGGGCTACCCTTCTGATTTAGAGGGATGAAAAATAGATCTCCGATTCTCAGACCTACCCAATATGCACACAAAATTTTATGAGAATCGGTAAAGCCGTTTCGGAGAAGTTTAACCACAAACACCGCGACACGAAGAAAGAATTTTATATAGTGTAAAACTGATCTGAATCTGAGATTTTAAATGAGGATTTTTTACATTTTCGTTCATCATCCCCATTTTGAGGGATTATCAAGCAGGCTTAGTTCAGCCGCATATGCAGTCAAAAAGATTCGTCAATTTACAGACGTTGAAACGGCCAGGCTTGTTTACTTTAGTTATTTTCATAGTGTTATGTCCTATGGATTATTGCTGTGGGGCAGAGCAGCTGACATACAAACAATTTTTGTCTTACAAAAACGTGCAGTAAGAGCTATCTATCAAATGAAATCTCGCGCATCACTAAGAGAGAAATTCAAAGAAATTAATATTCTCACCGTTGCCTCGCAATACGTATTAGATAATATTCTTCATGTTAAGAAAAACATTCATCTTTTTCCTAAAAATTGTGATATGCACTCATTTAATACAAGAAATAAAAATAAACTTGCTACGCCGTTTTTCCGTCTGAAAAAAGTTAATAACTCGTTTATGGGTAATTGTGTACGTTTCTTTAATAAGATTCCTGAAAATGTAATTGAGATGCCGTTTACTAAATTTAAGGCGTATGTTAAAAGATGTCTCATCAGCAAAGCTTACTATACTATCAACGATTTTTTGGAGGACGACAAAGTTTTTAAATAAACCGCTCATTACTTCTTACACTTGTAACAATTTGAATTGTTAGTGCATAGTACTGTTGTGTAAGAAAAAAAAAACAAAAAAAAACCTCGCTGAGTTTCTTGCCAATTCTTCTCAGTGCGAGAGTAATCGAATTAGCGGAAGTAAAAAAAAAAGTGACCTTCATAAGTGTCTGACAAGACCTAAACTGAATAAATGAGTTTTGATTTTGATTTTGATCATTTGCTCGTTCGCTGGTCCTTTAGAAGAGGCCATATTTAATTTAGTTGGACTTATCAGACTCCAAAATGCTTCATACGTCATCGTAAATACAGAGCATACACTGGCACAAACGTGACGCTCGTTTAAATTCAAGTAATTACCAATGCAAGATTATAAAATAAATTAATCTCAAATGAATTAATTCACTAATTATATCGTATATTAGATATAATATTATGTAAGTTATGTAAACGCCATTATTCCCTTCATAACAGTATCTTTGCTATAAAACATCACCATTTGACGCTGGACCCGATCCAACTTTGTGTAACAAATTATTAATTTAGCTTTCTAAGCTAGCCCCTCGTAATTAATCCCGGGTTGTCCGGATAATGTACGAACGAAATTCCAGAATATACTCCGTTCTTTTTTTCTAATAATTTTGTTTGACATATCTTGTCCATATAGATCCTATTTTTTCTTGTATATTAGTTTATTATTGAATATGACTGTTGATAATCAAGGAAAAAAGTACGCAGTTGATGTTTGCTCAGGAAACTTAAGTGTGTAATTTGACGTATTGCGTAGATGCAAGTTTAGCAAGTTAAACAAACCTATACAATTAATATAAGATCGGTCCTGTTGAAGACGCTATCCTCAGAATCTAACAATCCCTTTAAAAACTTATTAAGTTAAATAGCCCGTTTATTACGCTATAAGAAGTAAACAATCATCCTAGCAAACTCAAGGAAGTGAAACAAACTTTTATAAAATAAGCGGACGGACGCCTGGATTTCCGGGTCAGTGTTGAATATAAAATTAGTTGGGTTATGGATTACTAGCAGATCCCGACCTTTGTTACGCCTTATTTATATAATAATCTTGACAACGAAAAAATTTTTGAGGCTCCTCACGTCACCTTCCTCCAAAACACGTACTATTTGGTCATGGATAGTCTTGGCCGTCCTGGACGCCTACATCCATCCGCTTTTGCATTGTATATCTGCTTAGTCAATCTTGCGTCGTACATTCTTACTACACTTCTGAACGAATGGAACATGCCCTTTTTTACTTTTACACAATCAGATGTTGGGATCAGTACCGCATTGTGGATTGCTAGCTGGGTTTTTCTGCTAATATTCTTTGCGCCCAGAAATCTGGCACTATTTCTCAAGGAAGTGCCTAGTCGTCCGCTAAACGGATGATTAGCATAGAATTAGTCGTCCGTAAATTTAAAAATAACACGCGTGTACGTACGTACGTGTCTACTTTATTGTTAAAAATAATGTATGTAGGTATACATAAAAAAAATATCATTAAAAACAACTTTTTAAAAATAACATAACATAACTTCACGCCTTTGTTACCCGAAGGTGTAGGCAGCCGCTGTTAAGCCTCGTCTCGCCGTTATGTTTACGTCCCAAATGAAATAGGTGGCGAACCTATTGCCATACCGGACACAAAGTATTTCCGTCATCGATATTTATCACACATAACTTCCGAAAGCAATTTCGAAAAGTCATTTGTGTGAGCCAGTGTCAGGATTCGAACCCGGACCTCCGGATCAGAAGCCGTGTGCTCGACCACTGCGCCACCGAGACTGTTTTAAAATTACATTTACAGTATAAAATTTTTCCAAAAAAAAGTTAGGTTAGTTAGGTTTTTTTTTTTTTAATTTTTGACGACACCTCAGCGATAAATAAAAACGATCATACAAAAACTAACAACAGTAACGACTGAAAGTACACCAAGAACGAAAAAATTGAAAATATTGCATTGACTTGTTTAGGTTTCTTAATTCATCGAGATATTGTCCAACATTGTCGTTCAACCTGCGATTAAAAGAAAAGGGAGAGCTAAAGGTACCAATAACACCGATTTCGGTGTTAGTATCGGTAGGAGAATAAATAATAATAATGAAAAAATAATAATTTGATTTTATGTCAATGAATAAATTTGTCGGACGATTAAATTATTTTATTCATCCGATAATCGGACGATTTAGTTATTTTGTTCATCCTATTAGCGGACGACTAGCAACAGCCGTTTCTCAACGCCACGCTTCCTCCTTGCGCGGTTTAAGCTTTGATTTTAAACTTTGCTCAGTCAAATATTCAGAACTAAACATTTGTGTATGTAGTTGAATTTGTATCTATATTAATATTTTTGGACGGATTCACCGATTTTAATAATTTATAAAGTAATCATAATGAATAAAAACATTTATGCTTATAAAGTAATTGATTTTTCCTAAAATCAATACAATCAATCAATGATTTTGTTTGGCACTTTTATTAAATTTTAAGACGTGCAAAAGTACTTATAGTTACGTGACTATGATAGTTGGAGTCTCGCAAACTATTTTGTAGACATTATTAATCTATAGTACTGTAGGTCTATAATATTGTTTATCATTCTTATATTTTATGGCTGATTTTCTTGACATGTAAAGCCATATTTTGAACAATACACATAATATCTTTATAAATTGTAGCCTATGTGTTATTCTGACGTATAAGTTATATTATTGTAAAGTTTTAATAAAATCCATTTAATCGTTCCATTCAGACGTGAAAGAGTAACTAACTTACATTCTCACTCAAAAACGTTCACATTTTTAATAGGATTGCTTGAAACTTCATTACGTGGACCGCAGTTTTCTGTAAATTACTCTTTTAATCCGACAAATTGTACGAAAAAATATAATGCAGCGATGGTGGAAATTGCAATCTGTTCATTGATATGGAAGTCGCCACTTGTAGTAGTGACAGCCAAGTCGGGTCAAGGCTCTAGATCGGGCAGGGGCAGGATTACCGCGGGTCCCCCAAGTCAGCTAGCCAGACTTAATTCTCATTTGACTATAGTTTTTTGGACGAAGCTGATACGGTGTCATCTAGCTTGTTTGTAATTGTCGTGTTTTAAACTGTATGTTATGTTGCCTCACGTCAGCCTAGGTATTTACTTCACGCCTAGGTACCATCTATTGTCTTTATTTTCAAGGCTTAGATAATTTACATTGGAAAATTACAGTCCACGTATTAAGTGAGATAAAAAAGAAACTAATTTCTTTTTTAAAACCCTAGAATATACCAGACCAGTTGGTTTTAAAAAGACGTATTTTAATTTTTAATCAAATCACGTCAATTGTGGCCGAACAACTTCAGCGCGATAAAGTTATTTATTATGCAAACACTCAGACTTTGCTATTAATAATATCAAAACGATTTCGGAAAGATGCTCGAGGGAAGATTATTTCAAAGAAACATCGCGCTACCTTAAGTATTTTTTTTGTAATTGTATTTGTTATTTCACACAAAGCTGTAGGTAGCGACAATGCCTAATGTAGTAACAACTTTTAATGTATTTAACATTTTTCTAAAATCATATTTATATACACCTTCATAATGCCCAAAGCAGCTAAAGGATGTATTGTGATGACAACATTTTACCGTTTTACCGTTTAGTAGTAGAGCCCCACAGTTCGCTGCATTTATTATGTGCCGGCCCGCCCGGTGAAATACGACGTAAAATACTTATTTTCGCTGGGTGAGAGAGGTATCCAGAGGCCCAACCCCTTCCCACTTCCACTTCCGACCTCCTCCAAATCCCATTGTGAAGGCCGGCAAGGCAACTGTACCACTATGTTCAGGTGTCCATGGGCGTTGCTTGTTGTTGTCATCGGGTTACACGCCTGCTCGTTTACACCCATATCCCATAAAAAAATAAACCCAAACCCAACTTCGGCCATAACCATAATCATCGAAAAATAATTCGATGTCGATGTTATAAATAATCAAACCAATTACAGAACCTCCGGCCTCCAACCTGAAGTTGTTCAATAAACTGCATCGCCAATACTAACTATGCGTCACCAGCTATATGCTGTTAGCACTATCTACATCACCATACTCTATACAGGTGGTGTGTTCGCTACAGTTAGCTCTCTCTCTGAGTGAAGTCCAGACCATATCGCATAATATTGATCGCGAATGTTTTTTACATAAGAGCACACGCGATAGAGTGGCGGCGCTCGCGGGAGGGATATCGTCTGATCTTCACGCTTGTTAACTGTGTGGTGTGCAACAGTATAACTGTGTGTGCAACAAGTAACATTCATAAAGCCGGATGGCCTTTTTTAGCCGGTTATTCGTTACTGATCTAATTGTCGCGAATGCAGTTTGGCAAAAAGATTACCCTGAAAGTTCTAAGAAATTAGAAATAGTCTATTTCAATAAGGACATATTTGGTGTAAGAGCGGAAAGAAGACGTAGGAGTACGGAAAGTCTATAAGAAGCTTTCCATGACCAACATGAACGTGTCCTAGCGGAAAGTGAAACGGCCGTATGTAACAAATAGTTATGAAAGTGGTAGGAGCTATATATGAACCGTATCGTACCGCGCAAGCAAAACACATCGAGCACACTTTTTCAAAATATTTCCAAGAATTTTATGGTGTTTATCGGAATTCCAACTCGGAACCTCCCAAAGACTGACTACAAGACCTCTGAGACGATACATAATTCTATTTCAGTATTGATTTGTTTGTGTCTCAGCTCCGAAGGTCCAATATCTAAGCCCATTAGCCGTGATTAAAATAACAAGAAACAACGTTCAGACGAGATAATGTCATTGCAATACATTGGAGAGATATCAAAAAGTAATATACATAATCAATATGGATGTTGAATTCGAATTATCTGATTTTACATGAATATTTAAAACATTATGCGATGTGCAAGAGATAATAAGGACATTAGCACACGCTGATTTATATAAAATTTAAATTATCGCATAATTTCCTCTAAATTATGTCATGACAGCGCGTTAGATAACGATCAACACTTCTTCCAAGTCGATTATTGTCAGACACTCTTTCTTTACCTTTACATTTTTTTTCCCTCATTTTTTTATATGTGGCTTAGTGGTCGAGCACCCAGATCCTCCACTCCTCTCGCTTTCCTCTTATCTTCTCTGTTATTGGCGCAACTTTCAAGCTTCCTCTTATTTCATCCATTCTTTTTTTTTTATTATGGGATAGGAGGACAAACGAGCAGGCATGTCACCCGATGGTAAGCAACCAACGCCGCCTATGGACACCAGCAACACATATAGTGTTACTGTTGCGTTGCCGACCTTTACGGGGTAGGGGATAGGAAAGGATGGGGAAGGGGGGTGGGCCTCCGGGTACCTCTCTCACCGAACGAAACGCGGCATGAGCCACTTTACGTCGGTCTTCTGAGAGGTCGTGGTATTTCACCGGTCGAGCCGGCCCAATTATGCAGCGAACTGCTTGGCTCTACGACTGTTAAATTAATTCCGATAATAATAAATATATTCAGGTACAGACTCACCACTCAGTACATATCGATTAGATATTTGTGATACAAGTTTTTCGGTCATATTTACGTTGGTACATAATCGTAACAATTATCAATACTCGCTCGATGTATAACTGCGTGTATTGTCATTTCGTAAGAGGATAAAAAAAGTTGAATGGACGACAATTGTGTGCTGTATATAATATTACAACAGTTGAATGAACACGAGTATATTGCTTTGAACAAGAAAAAACTTGATAATCGGCGGAATGGGAATTTCCTTTTGCGCATTTGTCGACAAAATTCATGCAAAGATGCCAAGCTGAATTTTGTCGACAAAGTTATTACTTTTTTGTTACGGACGTACGTACGATTTCGTAAGTGCAGTCCAATATGAAGTGTACTTCATATTGGACTGCACTTACGAAATAGTACGTGTTCTTTTAAAAAAAAATACGTATACCGTGATCTTAATAGTGTCTTAATATATCTCTTTGATCGCAGGAAGGAAGGAACTGTTATGTTTTTATAGCGGCCGTGTAGTCCAAACATTGTACAACGTACATTTTATTATTTCTGAGATCAACAACATACATAAACATGCAGAATGCGAGACTAAATTTTAAAGAACACACGAAAAGGAAACGGCTTGCCATTAAATTTGGGTTTCCATGCTTGCAACGACGAACCGATAACCGTTGGGGGAAAAAGGTTCTCGAGTGGCGACTGCGAATTGGGCGCCGTGGAGTAGGGCGTCCCCCCACTAAGTGGACCGACGATCTGGTCAAGATTGCTGGCAGCTACTGGATGCGGAAGACGCAGGCCCGTGAGCTATGGCGTTCTATGGGGGAGGCCTACGTCCAACAGTGGACATCGAAAGGCTTATGATATTAATGATAGATGATGCTTGCAATGACCTGAGGTGTAAAGAGAAAGATAGAGAATATAAAGTGAGATAAAGTGAGGCACAATGACAAGGAAATACTTTATATTAGTGAGTGACATACTGTGTTAACATCATGTTGTAATGTCACACGTAGCTTCAGCAATCTCACACCACTCAATCATAATCCGCTTTGATTGCGCAATAGTGTGGTGACTTGCTCATCGATAAGATTATGAATCGCATGTACGTAACGATTGAGACGATTACATCACTAGGCTTTGTTAGAGAAATATGTTTAATTAAGCGTCTTAAATTCCCTCGCTGACCGCGTCGAAAATAAGGTAGGAAGTCTGACTGATGCTCCAGAAGGAGGCCGCCGAGCGGGTTCGGGCGAGAGCCGATCTCGCTCGAAGGCGGCGGCGGCGAGCTCAGTGATCGCCGCCGCCGACGGGCCGCGAGGGCGCACACCCCGCGGGTGCGCCCGGGTCGCGGCCCGGAAAGGCTGAGCACCCCCTCGTGACAGAGGGGGGGCGACGGCAAGGTGGACCAGAGGGCTGACGCACTGTCCTGGACCACCCTAACGCCGGAGGAGGGCCGCCGAGAGGTTTTAGTTGGTAACCGTAGGATAGCATTGCAGTTTACTATTTTGGGAGTCCCACACTACCCTAGACGGCAGAGGGTAGTGTGTGCATAAAGCATTTCCTCGCGTTAAAAAAAAAGGAAGTCGGACTGAAAGAGAGTGACGGTGTTAAAGTAAGAAAGGGCATGCTCCGATGGTTCGGACATATAGAAAGAATGGATGATGGAAGTTTGACTAAGCAGATATGCTGATGGATGTAAAAGTAGAGGACGGCCAAGACACATATTCCATAACCAAATAGAACTTGTTCTGGAGGAAGGTGATGTTTGGAGCCTCAAAAATCGACGCGCGTGCATGAAGAGAATAATGAAAGTCAACGAAGCGAGTGAGGCCTGTAAGAATCGTGCCTTATGGCGCTCTGTACTCTCTGTCAACTCGACGACTGTCAACTGTCAACTTGTAAACATAGCAAAATTTAGCTCCGTTTTTTGAAATTAAATAAAAATTTAACAAGAGATTGTATAAACTTAAAATCATTATCAAAATAAAAAGTGACTGATAAACTGCAATAATTACTGATTCTAAAAATGGTAATGGTTGTTTAACGTGTCTCTGGAAAATCGTTTATGCGAGTGAATGTGAAGTGAATATAAAAAATTGTTATAAACAGAACTAATACAATATCAAAGACTAGTAAATTTGTAATATCCGAAATCAAATTGAACGTAAATCTGTTTAAAAAGTAATAAATTCAGAATACTTAAACTAAATAAAATCGAAATTAAAAAAAAAAAATTGTGGGTAGAGGTTATCCCAGAATCACTTCATTACAATGGAGAAAAACATAAATAAAGCTTCAAATAACATCACATTTAGAAAATATCAGATTAAGAACAGAAGAAACTCCCTACAAGACTTATCAGATAACTGATCCTTGAATTCTACATTATCTGAAGAAATACTTTCAAAAAGTGTAGATCTCTCATCAGGCCTATTTTCTCACCGGGAGGATGAAATGAAAATTGAAATTGGTACTTTAAAGACTACTCTTGCTAGTACACAAAATGAGTTGGAAAACACTATTCTAGAAAATATAGACTTGAAGAAAAAAATAACAAACTTATGCCAAGAAATAGACATTCTAAAAACTATTTGTAAAAGCCCTTTGAGTCCACATCACCGAAGTAGTAGTACTAGTACAGTTAAACATAGGAATAAGAAAAGTGTAAGACGGCGGCTAACTGAGAGCTTCAGAAACAGTCCCCTCCTGTTGCCTGACTTTTCAGCAGACACCAACAAGGCAAAAGAAAAAGACAGGCAAGAAAGCTTGCTAATAAAGGTAGGACATAAATTAGAACAGTTTTTAAGTGAACCTGAAAACAATATAAATAAAGACATATTACAGTCTATAAATTGTCAAAGTTGCCCAACATCTAAAACTATAAATTCTATAATAAACACCAAACATGAGAAGAAAGCATATATATTTGGAAGTCAACAATGCTCAGGATTAACACAATTACTCATAAAATCTAGATTGAGAAGCTCTTACCATCATTATAATTTTTTATCTCATATCAAGCCTTATGCTTCAACAGAGGAAGTCATGAAGAGTATTAATCTTTATAATATATCTGAGCATGACCGAGTAATACTGCTTGTAGGTGAAAATGATTCCACTCCTTTTCAGATTCAGACAGAACTATGCGCCTTCCTAAAGCATGTAAAGTGCCAAGTTTTGGTGGTAAAAGTTAATTTCAATAAGCATTTGAATGAAATTAAATTAAATAATATGTTGGACCTTATATGTAAGCAATACATTAATTGTACATATGTGGATGTTGACTATAATAGTGCATATAATATAAAGAAAATGATATGTAAAAACATTAATTCTACCCTTGACTATATTGATTATAGAGAAAATTTCATACCACAATCTAACTCCACTGGCTCCGTATACAAAAAAGGGATACCACCACGTAAGCTAAGTTATATAAATATTAAACACGAACAAAACAGTGTCAGATATCCATATTTAAAAGTACATAAAATACATAAATCCACCCAAACTGACCCTATAGAACTAATAAAGATCTCTTCAGAGACACAGCTTTTTCGAGATTAAGGATAATAATGATGATGTAACACTTAGAATAATGCATCAAAACATTGCTGGTCTATTGAGTAAGCGTCGATTGTTAGAAATACATTTGGACGAACTTTCTGGAAAAAACAAAGAGCCTGATTTAATATGTATTTCTGAGACATTTCTGCAGAAGGGTAGTGAACAAATGATTAATGTGAATGGTTATCACCTGGCAACGTCTTATTCAAGACAAGATAAAAAAAAGCGAGGAGGTGTATGCATTTTGATCAGAAAAGGCATGAAATATAAAATTGTGTCTACATATGATAACCTATTTCTCGATAGGCACTTTGAATGTTGTATGATTGACCTCTGTTCCCAAAATATGTACATCATATGTTTATACAGGACACCAGACTCTGATTGCAATTTATTTTTGAAAAAACTACAAAATATATTGTATAAAATTAGTAGAGGGAATCGGAGAATCGTTCTGGCTGGTGATCTTAATATTAATACTTTACAACCTGACAACAAGTATACCAGGTTTTTACTGGACACATTGAAAAATTTCAATTTACAATTACATATAAAAGGTCCTACTCGTTTCAGCTCTTGTATTGACCACATTATAAGCAATATCCCTAATGCCACAGCTGAGTTGCTGCACTTGGATATTTCTGATCACAATACTGCTCAAATTTTAAATGTTCCTGTAAGTAATAAGGAAACACCATGTCCAGGTTATTTTTTTTACAGACGTGACTACAGTGACCACAATTTATGTAAGTTTAATAAGTGTCTATCTAGTCTCTCGTTTAGTGACATGTATAGAGAAGTTAACTTTGGACCTGCATTTGAAATATTTTATGAGACTTTCTGTTTATTTTATCAATTATGTTTCCCTATATTAAGGATTAAGTTATCCAATAAAATGAAAACGCCAAAGTGGCTATCCAAAGGTATAAAGATTAGCTGTAAACAGAAGCGTATGCTCCGTCACAAATGTCATTCACACAAGACAGGCATAAATAAGACTCACTATAAGAGATACTCTAAGCTGCTACGTCGATGTATTGATCAATCAATAAAAAATTATAATCAAAAGTTTCTCATAAACTCAAAAAATATAGGCAAATCATCATGGGACTTAATAAAAGCAGAATCAACAAATATCAGACATTTAGAATTCATAACTAGCATAAATAACAATTACAATTTGACAATAACTGACCCCTATGAAATTGCTGAGATTTTCAATCAATATCTCATTAATTCTACAAATACTAACTTGATCAAGGAAACAAATATGAAAGAAGCAAATATATGTGGAAGCATATTCTTAAGTCCTTATGATTCCAATGACATTCAAAAAATTATATTATCCATGAATAACACAAATGCTGTGGGTTTTGATGATATTGCAACAAAAGTAATTAAATTTTGTTCTAAAGTTATTAGTCCTTTACTAGCCCACTTAATAAATCTATCATTTAAAGATGGTTGCTTTCCTGGCCTTCTCAAGTTTTCACTTATAAAACCAATATATAAAAAAGGAGATAAACAAGATGTAGGAAACTATAGACCCATAACTCTTATCCCAGTCTTTTCGAAAATATTTGAAATTGCTATGCAAAAACGGATGATTGACTTTATTGAAAAAAATCACATTTTAAGGCAAGAACAATATGCTTTTCAGAAGGGTAAGTCCACCACACTGGCATGCTTTGACCTTGTTAAAAACATTATAGAAAGTTTAAATGATAGCAAGCTTGTGACTGTGGTTTTCTTTGATATGACTAAAGCTTTTGATTTTGTTAATCATAAAACTCTCTTATATAAACTAGAGAAATACGGCATCCGTGGTCCCGCATTAAGCTGGATCAAGACATATTTGGAGGACAGAAAACAATTAGTTGAAATCAGCAATATTAATAAGTATGGAGAACTGCAGACATACAGATCAGACTACCTTGTAAATAGAGCTGGTGTTCCCCAGGGTAGTGTATTGGGGCCACTGCTTTTTTTGTTATATATAAATGATCTGCCATGTGTATCATTGTGTCCTTGTATCCTCTTTGCTGACGATATTTCTATTATCATGACATCAGAAAGAAACGCTGACATTAATGAATATTCTACTGACATAAATAATTCCATAGAAGCTATAATCAAATGGTTAAATGAAAACAATTTGAAAGTAAATCTATCAAAAACAAGTTTCATACAATTCTGCACCCATACGAAGTGCAACAAAGATTTAAATATAAAATATGAGGATAAAAAGTTAAATGAAGTAAAGGAAGTGAAATTTTTAGGTTTTATGCTGGATAAATATTTAAACTGGAAAGCCCACATAACTATGGTGTGTAACAAAATAAACAGATTCGTCTACGTGCTCTATAAATTGAGAAACACCTCCACTACAGAAACTGTATTGACTGCATATCATGGGTATGTGTCCTCAGTACTAAACTATGGTCTAATTTTATGGGGAAACTCACCAGACCGACAAAGGGCATTTTTAGCGCAAAAAAAGTGCATAAGAGCCATTGCAGGAATAGCACCATGGGTATCATGTAAGCCCCTTTTCAAAAGTTATAAAATACTGACCTTACCAAGCATGTATGTTCTCGAAGCTGTCAAATTTGTAAAACAGAATCCTAGTATGTTTAAAACAGCAAAGGAAATATACCCAAGAAATACAAGGGATCCTAATAGAATAGTTTTGCATAGAGTGCCGAAATCAACCTTATATCTTAAGAATTGTTATGCTATGTGTGGGCGCATATTTAATAAAATTCCTACAGATATTCGTGGTCTACCATATAAAAAATGTATCAGAGATCTGAAATTATGGCTTCAGGAAAAATGTTTTTATTCATTAGGAGAATTACTTGATTAGACTCCCAAAAGTGGACAACTGGACATGTGACCTAGAAATTGTTTGCATTTTTTTTTTGACATTTAATTTATAATTTGACATCAGATAACAATTTATTAACATTTATTATTATAACGGTATTTATGTTCCTAAATAGGGTGTAAATATTCTTGACTGCTTGAAAAAGTTAATTGTTTTTATATATTAGAATCATTTTAATTTACCTTGTGACATTTCTAAAGTATCTATATTTTATTGAATATGTAATGAAATGTAATTTTTATTGAAATGTAATTTGCATGCCGTTGCACGGTAAAATGTATTTGGGACTTTCTGTAATTGACATAACTACACCTCTGTTACCTACATTTTAAGCAAATAAATATTTGAATTTGAATTTGAATTTGAATTTGAATCTGCCTACCCCGCAAGGGATTTGGCGTGAAGTTGTGTATGTACATATGTGTGTAAAAGTAAGATGTATGACAGCGCTCACATGTCGTTTAGGTTTTCTGATGATGTTTTGTTTAGTGATAGAGTTAAAGCTCGAATTGCCCAAATTAAGTTATAGCTGTGGAACATCTATTCAGCCAGGTAAGAAGGTGAAGCACATTGCCGGCGTTATAGTGTTCTGTGCAGTAATGCCCAAATGCTTCACTTTCTAAACATTCGCATACACAACATTAGCATACTGAAGAAGTGAACTTGATATAAGCGAAAGTTAAAATGGCATTTTAATCAAATAACTAGTAGCTGTTTGTTCACTCCATATAAGGCCAATATAGCGTATATTAATTTTCATTAAATTTGATCAAAATCAAAATAATGTAGAATTTGAGTAGTGCAGTAGACAATCAAAATAATTTTAATTTTTATTAACGTGGAAACCAAGTTCCTTTCTTTTTCTCAAATTTTTTATAAATAATAGCAATATCAATAGCCCATTCAAAATGAAATAATAATCAGTTTTGAAGAACAGCCGCTGAGTTTTCTTGCTGGGTCTTTCTCAGGACTGGCCGCGTTTGTGACCCAGTGGTAGATTTTTAACAAATACTTTACCTTTTAATTTAAAATCAATCAATATTTAATAATAGTTATACTTTGATCTCAACCAACTTAGAAAAATAAGATCATTTTCTAATAACTTAGTAATAACAACTTTTACTTATTAAAATGATTTCCTTTGTTGTATGAACAACAAAGGATCTTTACAAACAAAAAATATGAATACATCTTATAAATAAGTATTTAACTTTTGTATTCATGTTGTGATGTGGGTTACCAATAGTAAAAATCATATTTTTAACATCAACTTTTTGATTTTTATTTCCAAAAAGTGGGTGCTCTCTGTATCAATGAAAAATAGCTTTTGAACAACTACCATCTTTTTGTTCATCACTCGTGAAAATGATCTCTGTAAAGAGTTCGAAACGTCGGGAAGTAAATATAAATAAGTAGTAAATAAACGCGATATAATCCTAAAAGTTGTTTTGATCAATGAGTGAGATTCGCGAAAGTTTTAGAAATAAATTCATTAAATTTGTATATATAATGTATATTGTTATATTAAAATCACTAGTTTGATGTTGTGATCAAAATAAATTATATTATAACCGAAGTCTGGCTTTCATTTATCGTTTTTTTCTTTCACCAGCTCGGCAAACGCCAAAAAGTGGGAGGTTGAGTTGGCGACACTTAAAAGTAACAATCTGCGATTGACCGCCGCCCTGCAGGAGAGCACTGCCAATGTTGATGAGTGGAAACGTCAGCTCCACCAATATCGTGAGGAGGTTGCCAGGGCACGACATTACGCTGGCAAAGGTACAACCAGTATAGCATACTAGAATTGTTCCAATTTTTTCAAACAGCTCCGAGTTTGTGTATCGCCACACTACTCTAAACCTAAACTACACACAATGGTCTCCAGGACTTATGTGTTACAATCGGTTTTATTTAATATGTATATTATTATTTAATCCTCCCAAAGTATGTTTTTAATAAGGAATTTGTTGCTAAAGAGCTAATGTCGTATGATTCATGCAGCGTTTTGTGTTACATTACTGTTTTGTGCTAAGATAATTATTTTACAGAATTGGATCAGGTACAAACTTCATCATAATAACAACATATCGATCTTTTAAATTTTTGTATTTCCATCACTTATGGAATGTGTGCTGCGATTCCGTCTTATCAAAATTTCAAAATACCCTCAGGGAAGTTTGGTTAAATTTTGTATATTATGCACAAAACAATATGTGAACGTGAAGCACGTATAATATTATAATTATTTGTGGTTCCAGGCGCAGAAGCGAACGAGGTGGAGCAATTGAGGCAGCGCGTGGCGCAACTGGAAGCTGAACTAGCGCAGAAAAATGAAGAATTGGCACAAATCATCAAGTCGAAAAAGATAGAACAGGTATTAACTTATATATTCAAGCGCAGTGTTTGAATTACATATTTGCAATGTTTGCAATATTGTAATTAATTGTAAAACTTCTATACTTGCAGGATGCAGAAGCGAAGTTGGCACAAAGTCAGTTGGAGCTGGCGCTGGCGGCGCAGGATGGGCAGCGACAGGTGATACAAGCGCTCAACGACCAGCTGGCGCGGCAGCTCGACGAACTGGTCAGTTGTTTATTTAAAATGTTTTGTACAATGCATGTTTCTGAATGGAAAAATTTTGGGTTACAGTCCTGGTTCACCCAATGAATTTTTGGACTTCTTGGCGAAAGTTGATAGTCGACTGAAAAAATTGTGCGTGATGCTTGGCAGTAGGTTACGCCAATTATTTATTTTGGGATGTAAGAATTCCACTAGTCTAGTTTTACATTCTTAAAGGTAGTAATAGGCGCGAAGCTACTAAAACAATAGCTTTATATTAGCTGTGGTAAAAAAAAGTTATAGATAACAAGATAGCTGAGAGGACCTTACTCACTTGCAATGCTACTCCTACATTAATCAGCTTTTGCATTGTATATCTGCTTAGTCAGTTTTGCATCATTCATTATTTCTACATGTCCGAACCATCGGAGCACACCCTTTCTTACTTTTACACCGACACTCTCTTTCAATCCAACTTCCTTACTTCCTTCCTTACAACCTTGTTTTCGACGCCGTCAGCGAGAGTCACTCCGCAGATTTTGCGCAGCGCCCTCATTTCTACCGCGTTTAGCCTAGTTTCATGCACACTCTGCCATACCCAGCCCTCGCTTCCATAAGTTAGCGTTGGGATCAGGACTGTATTGTGGATTGCTAGCTGGGCTTTTTTTAGGCCCAGGAATCTGCCCAACTCTCCATTTACGCTATTTCCTATCGCCACTCGTCTTTCTATATCCGCGGTGTACCCTCCATCCCTGCTAAAAGCGCATCCAAGATATACAATTTCATTCACCTGTTCCAGCACTACATCATAAACCATTATCCTTGCATCTGTTCTGGATTCCTCCCTTTCAAACACCATGACTTTCGTTTTCGTCGCATTCAACTGCAAGCCTTTAATCATGCAATCATCTTTCATAGTAGTGACTAGTGTTTGCAGGTCCGACGGCGATTCGGCTAGAAGCACGGCGTCATCTGCGTAAAGCAGGCAGCTCACAACTAGGTCACCTATTCGCATCCCTACATTTTCTATATAATCTTATTTTATGATTTAATCTTATTTAACGTTTACATGATGGTAAAAGGATGGTAGACATCAAAATTTTGGTATTAGATGGAGGTTACATTGATGGTACATTTTTAATTTAGTTTTTGTCTAGCACGTCCTGTTTTAAAATTGTATTTCATGTTACAACAAAAATGTAACATGTACCTATGCGTAACATGTTACTTTTATTTTTCTATTGATTTAATGACCAAAATAGTAAAAAACCAAAAGATGTCGGAAATATGGGTGAGACAAAGGTGATCGCTGTCTAAAAACATAACAAAGAACTAAACAAGTAGGTTTAGTAACCTTAGCAGAACGTGAAAGATCTGTAACTATTGGTGTTCACATTGTTCTCAAGGAGGATTATTACCTCGTTTTTTCTTGCTGAAACGATTACAAGACCACTTGATAGGTACTTGAAAGTCCTGAGGATTGTGTAGGAGTTAGCATCCTAGTGATGCTAACTCCTACACCATCCTGGGTGGATGTAAAATGCACAACTTTTCTACAAGCCAACAGTTGATGAAGAATGGTTGTTATTGTTTGATAATCATAATCACATACATTAATTCAAGCTCTAGATTTTTGTATAAAAACAAAAAGTATTGTAGAAACTTTCACCTCATTGCATTCACAAACTGCAGTCTCTGAAGAGAGCTGTGTTTGGGCCATTCAAGAAAATGATAAACGTAGCTACAAACAGCAAAATTATCCTGTAAATTTCCATTAATCAAAGTTTTTGAGTAAGTAATTGTAAATTTTACATATAATAGTGCATCTATTAGCAACCACTGTGTTTTGTTACTTTCGACCTGGTCACTTGTCGAAAATAGCAACGGACATGTTAGAATTAGGTCACGTTCCGATTAAGCTTTAGCATAACTCGGCATCGTGCGCCACTGACTGTCACTGTGCTGCGTAATTGGAAAGCTATCGAAGTTATAATATAATGTTGTGTGGTGGACGAGCAGAGCACGATCCACCGCGAGATCAGCACGGCGCTGCACACATGAGACGTGGCGCCGCCCCCCGCGGGCCCCCCGGCGCCCCCGCCGCCCGCGCCCCTGGCGCCGCCCCCGCCCATCTACGCGGCCGTGCACAAGGCGCCGCGCGCCCCCGCGGCCCCCGCCACCCACGCGCCCCCCGCGCTGCCCCTGCTGCTGCGCGCGCCGCCCGCCGCGGGCCCCGCGCCGCCCGACCGCCCCGCCTACGTCACGCTCAGGGCGAAGAAATGAAGAGTGCTCTCGGTATTTCGCAAGGTGCACGAGTTTTTCTAATTGTTTCATATTTACAGGGTGTGTCGGTTTGTTTCACGATTATCTATAACTTCATCAACATACCTGGTGTGCATTTATTAATCGATCGTTAAGTATATTTACGTTATGTATTGCCAAATATATACAGTCTGGTCGTGTGAACATAACTTGTATATTTAATTTCAATGTTGCTATAGAATTACTTTGTATAACATCTGTTTTGTGTAACATAAATGAATTAACAAATCACGTCTAATCTATTTATTGTGTGACGTAACGAAGTGTTTTTTTTTAATGTCTATGATACTTTAATCTTTGATATTGTAATGTTTCGCGGATTTTGTCAACCGTCGATCGATCATTATCACTTATGACGTCAATATGAAAACAAGCCGACACCCTATCTTAGATATAATATATAATTAAGTTTCAAATTCTGTTTAGGGTACATCACTAATACAAAACATTATTCTTCATCATTTACTTTCAATAATCGGTGTAAGAGTTCAGATATATTTATATCAATCATTACTCGTAGTTGAAGTTCATCAATTTTATGCAATATTTACAGTACTGCTGCCAAATTAGCAAAGCTGTGTTCTGTAAATGGTTGGCGAAGTATATAGACACTAAAATGTCATAAAAATACATATAAACAAAATTGTTAGATTTAAGAGTTAAATCGTTATATACAGGTTGAATCTTCTTAATTAGGTATTACAGTTCAAAGTTAGGACCGTCTGGGACAATTTGATCCCTGTGGTAGATGAAAATAATATTGTTGTTATTTTATTGTGGTCGTATAAAGGTTAGGTGGTGGAGACTCAGACTAACCGTTTTAGTAATTTCTATAATGATCAACAGAACTTCCTATATTAATTATCCATAATAATTGGACCGTGAAAGATTGTGCTGAAATAATTCTTAAAGGTTAAATATTATCTGGTCCCAAAATTTTTCGAATAAGTGTTTTTTTGTTGTTGTTATAATTGTACATAGCC
Source organism: Euproctis similis (assembly GCA_905147225.2). Taxonomy (NCBI): domain Eukaryota; kingdom Metazoa; phylum Arthropoda; class Insecta; order Lepidoptera; family Erebidae; genus Euproctis; species Euproctis similis. The sequence continues at coordinate 25,464,637 of LR990106.1, forward strand.
GAATAAATGGCAACAGTTAAGAATAATATTTCAATATATCCATGACTATTACTGAGGATTTTTAGGATGTATCGTGTTTCCAAATCCCATATTATTATGCTAAATAGTCTTTATGACATAATATTATATCACGTGAGTTGTGAAAATCATATTTATTTAAATTAATAATATTGTCGAAATTCGCTCGTCTCTCACATATAAACTCTGTACTGTAAACAAATGTTGATATTATTTTGAATTCAGTGATGTGAACCCGCCCTTATCTTTCATGTATATACGTTTTCAAATCGTGTCACAACGCGGTTTAATGCCAAAAAATAACTAATTTTATTAAAGTTTAATGTATATTTTAAATAGTAGATTTTTAATATTATAATTATTAAGAAAAATGGCTGCACGGTGGAATACCGAATTAAAATTACTAATATAATAATTATTAGTTATAGGAGGTGTTCTCAAAATGCCTTTTCATATTTTCGAAACATTCAAAACAGTAATCAAGTTTACTTGAAAGATTATTTGGTAAACATTTTCAAAGAAAAGTTTCCGAAATTTTTAAAATGTTGAAGTAATTTATCGAAAATGTGATAAGGTATTTTAAGATCAACTTGAGTATGACTATGAAGTACATGGATGTGTAATTCTCTGTTTCGACATTTGCCCCGTTATAAATTTATAGAGTGCGGGCAGTGCCATTGTCTTATGTATGTGTGTATATTGAAATATTCCCTAATTGATAGCTAACTGATATATATATAAAATTATTATATATAAATAATGGGTAAATTTATTTGTTTGATTTACGCATACGTTGCTTGTTTTGAAAAAAAAACAACATTGAGCTATTTATTTATTATCAGTTGCCCTCATTCATTTGCTGGTTATATTTAATGTTGGATACAAGCTTGTCTTCTTTGTCTAAATGGCAATAAAACAGACCTTGTTTAATTCGTCAAAAATATTTAATTTATATGTAAAATTGTAGTATGTTAACGAATCAGTAAGTTTATATTGTTGTTATTATCGATCGAATTAAAATATCTTACCCAAATATAATCTTAGTAAAAAATGGCTAATTCGACGCCAATAATAAATAGATTTCGCGATCGTGACATGAGGCCAAAAAAAGCGACACGATTCGTAGGATGTTTTAAAACAATGAATGTTAAACTTTCGATTTAAATAAAAAATAAATAAATTTTAATATATTGTCTAGTGTGTAAGTGTAAGTAATATTTGCCGATCAGTAGGGAACTTAATAATTATGTTACGATCGATGTCGTCGGCCATCTTTTCCAATGCTATGCATTTTTTTCTCTCTATCTCGAATACATTCATCATTATCTCCACTATAATAATGTTTAGTATAATATACATATTTAAAACTAAATAAATATGTTCTCTGAAGATCACACGCACTTAATGTACGCAGGTGTGATGTTACTTTGTTGTTAATTTATTGAAACTAAAATGGTAAATTAATAACATCAATATACAAAATTGTGCTTATAAAATGCCAAATACTAAAAAAGTGTGTATCTTTTAGTATATTCATGATTTTTTTTATTATATTTAAGTTTCTACAGCATTACAATTTGCATTTTACGTCTCGGTATTAAAGTGGAATGTGATCTTCAGCTAAAATATATAATATTAAAATTATTCTTAACTTACACAATTAGTGTTGTGTTAAATATATTTCAGTTGTTCTTTCCTACTATGTAGGTATTTTTATTCTATTAAAATAATTAATAGATAAACGTTAAATAATATGAAGGTAAAATTCCAAACACTATGTTTTACAAAACGTATTGTAATTGTTCCCAAATGTATTGCCTTGCAAAATCATTTGTTATTTCAATGCAAAAATGTCTTATTTGGAATACTGTTTGAGAAATTTTGATAGCAGTTTTGTTTTCGCTATATGGCTATATTAGTAGGATTATAGTTCAAAATGTTATCAAAATTACTTCGCGCGTTTATGTTATAAAACATAATTACAAACAACACCCGTACATTTGTCTGCTTCCTGTCTCCATTATGATAAGTTTTAGGTTCCTTTGAAAACCCTGGATTTCATAGAACCCTTAGCGAATTAGTGATTACAATTTTGACAGATAATTATTATCGATTAGTTTACAAAGTACATTTTTTTGTCATTGTTGTATTTTAATCATTATTTTCCAAGCTTTAAACGTAATTGTACGTCGTGTAATGTAGTTGTTATTTTTTTGTTTAATTAATTAATCATAATATATATATTATAATTGTTGTTAGGTTAGTTATTCTTTTTGTTAAATTAGGATAATTATTGTCTGTCAAAATAATAAAAAAAATGATAACAAAGTAATATCATTCAAAAGGCTGAGGATACAATTTTTAAGATATACAATGTCACACAACAGGGTAACTTTGGTTTACTGTTGCGTCAGTTACAAATAGTCAACGTTGTTATTCGATTTTTACTCTTGCCTTCTCGGCTCGACTTGTGCTTGTGTTGCGTCGTAGCCTCAGTAAGCCGTCGATGAAATAATTAAACTCATATATTTCTTTAATATAATATCATGAGAAAGTTTTAAAACAAAATCAATTTTAGAGGAATAAAGTTCACAATTAGTCGAGGAAATTTAGAAATTGAGCCTTGCAAGTTAATTTTCCTGTAAAATATCAAATACCAGATATTTGACAAAGTGTTCCAATGTAATCGTGAGCCGTGTGTTATGTTACTTTTTATATTCCACTGTCTGTAATACGTTAATGTTTAGCAATCAATTCTTAGCCAGCAGATAAATATAAAATATTAGGTGAAATTTCACTGTGTTTAATTATCTAAATTGTTATTTTTTTCAGAGTAAAATGATATTAATTTATTTTTGAATATTTCTTTTTTACACCAAATACGATAATTTTATTCGTTTCAATAAAAATGTTGTTAGTCTCTGAATTGATAGGACTCGACACAGATCCAGAGCTGATCAACAGTTGGTACGTTCGAATATAATCAATTTTATAGAACAATTTATTATTAGTAATAGTTTATATAGAAGCAAATATTTAATTGTAAATGTTTAAAAAATATCTGTAATACTATGTTTATCAACATTGTAACATTTATGAAGTGTAGTAACGGTACGATCTGTTGCATTTTCAAAATTGCATAGTGTTAGAGAGGTGTTCTATATTCATAGATTATCGTTTTGCTGTTGCACACATTCAATGGGAATTTTATATGTTGTATAAGAAGCATTCGCAGTTGATGTATTGTGTATTTGAACAATATGGTCTACCATCATTTGTGGATTGAATTTATTTTGTTCGACGTAATCTGGCCAACGAATATCACTGATACTAGAGACACAAAGTGGACTGAGTGAGGTCATCAATCTTATACCACATAGATAGGTTTTAAAAAAAATATATTGCCAATTTGGTCTAATATTAATAAACCATAAAAATACCTAACAGTTATTAGTGTTACCTGTATAATTATCCAAACCATTGTTGTCTCATTGAAGTAAATGTAGAAACTAGGAGTGGCTTGTGATTGATGACGTCACACATATAAACCGCAACTTTGTTATTGTTAACTTTCATATATTCCTCAAAAATGCTTAATAATATGCAATAAATTTAAATAGTAATATCATGAAATTACTATAAATGTTTATCTTTATTTCATGATATTACATTCTTTGTGATTTATTTCAATAATTTTATAAGCATTATCTGATACCTTTAATTATTGCCATTCTATATTTGTTAGGTTTCAACAGGTTCGTTGGCTGGAGCGTTGGAATGACTTTTGCTGGTGCATCTTTATTGGGCACCCTTCAGATATCTGTCATCTGTCAGTTTTGTTAATTTGTAATTAATTCAATATTGTTTTGTAACAGTCCGCTTTGTATCTGATTCTAATCGATTCACGACCACGTGTTATGTCACCGAAAGTTTATCAACATTTATATTGAAGTAAGAATCGATTGTGTCAGAACAATCGTCACATGCTGGGCAGACTGTTTTGTATTGTGCGCCTCCAACTGACACAGGTATTGTTTTAAATCTGAAACTAGTGTATGTCAAACTAGAGGGCGCTATGTGAGCTGCGTGCACCGTCGTCAGTGGAAGCGTACAGTACGTACTACGTTATATCTTCCATTTGACGCGTAGTCGCTGCAAGCTGAATATTCGTATTTAAACAATAAATAAATACAATATTAATTATATTTGTACCTTGTTTTATTGTTGCGTCTATTTTTAACAAGCACAAGTATTTATATTATCATACGCCGATACCCCTGTGGATGTAGTAAGTGGTGACTGAGTAATCTTGTTCCAAAGGAATTCGCGTGAAATATGTGTGTCATATACTAGTATGTAAATAATATTATATTTTTAACGTTCAATACATATGCGGAACTAAGTAAAAATATAAACAAATTATTAGGATGGACAAAGGGAAAAAAGAGCAGAAACTTTAAAATATCATAATAAGAAAACTAGCGGAGTAAAAAAAGCATTCAATGAGCTAGAAACACAAAAGAGTGGGATGCCAAATGTGAAAGATACATACATACATAAACTCACGCCTGTATCCCATAGGGGTAGGCAGAGACTTTGGCTTTCCACAAGCTACGATCCTGACACACCTCTTTCGCTTCATTCACAGTCATACATCTTATCATGCATTCGCGCCGGTTTCGGGTACTACGCATTTTGCCTTTCTTAAACAGACCATTTATTTGGTCGTAGTAGCTCCGCCTTGGTCTCCCGATCCCGACCCTGCCACTCACATTCGCTTCAAATACTCTTTTAGTCAGTCGGCTTTCATTCATTCTTGCAACATGACCAAACCATCTTAACATACTTCTCTCCACCTTGGTCACCACATCATCCTTCAACTTGCATTTCTCCCTTATCACGCTATTTTTCATTCGATCCGCAAAGGTCCTCCACACATACTTCTTAGGGAACGCATTTCCACTGCATTCACCTTACTTTACTAACAGGGCATTGTATAGAAGCAATCACAGTAACCCCGATAGTAACAATGTATTAGATGACACACAAGATAAAGAACCTATTCCACCTATTCTAAAAGCAGAGACAGAAAGAGCTATTATTACACAGAAATTGGGTGAAGGACCCGGCCCTGAACAAATCACTAACGAACTTCTTAAAATAGCAATGCCTGTGATCGTCCCAGAACTAACAAATATATTCAACGAAATCATAATATCAGAAAATACCCCTGAAGATTGGGCTGAATCAACAATAGTTTTGTTACATAAAAAGGAGGTAAAGGCGATATCAGCAACTATAGGCCGCTAAGCTTGATGTCTAATATATACAAAATCTTTTCAAAAATACTCACGTCTAGACTAACAAATATTCTCGAAAAAAATCAGCCGAAGGAGCAAGCTGGATTTAGAAAGAACTTTTCGACTATTGACCACAAACACGAACTTCGGCAGATACTTCAGAAATTCCGAGAATAAAATAAAATTTACTATTTAGGTTTCGTACAAAAGCTTAGTTGTACGAAGCCTCGTATTTCCCTGGAACACTACTATGTATGGGAATCGTTAAAAGAACAAGGAGTCCATAAAAGTACACACCCATGTTAGAGAACAAATATGACAAAAGTACAGCACAAATAAAATTGGAAAAGATAGATTGGGCGACAAGTTCCCGATTGAAAGAGGCGTCCGTATGGGCGAAAATTATTTTCAGCGGTGTTAAGTAAGGACCTAGTCCCAAAGTGTCTAAGTAAGATAAGACAAAAACAAAGTTTGCAAATGTATAATCAACATGTAGAAAATTAAAATGGCGTTGGACAGGGCTTATGATGAAAGATAAAAAAGTAAACAGAATGTTACCCATGAGAGTGTAAAAGAAATAGACGAAGAAAAGCCAAGAGATGGGAAGACGATTTGAAGAAAATAACTGGTCCAAAGTGGCCACGTTCTACACAGGATAGAACGATGTGGAAAGCCTTAGAGGAGGCCTTTGTCGAAAGACAAGCTGTTAAGAAGAGAGACTAACGGAATGTCGAGATTTAGTTTTGTTGTCAAATTTAGTTTCAGTTTTTCACTGAAACTCAATAATATTACTTTGTATTTTAAAAAGAAACAGCAATAAAGGCTTATTTACCTTGTTTATTTTTACATATGCGTATGTAGAAGTTCTTTTGGGGCCGAAAGACGGAAATTAAAAAAAAAAAATATGCGTGGAAGCCACGCGTTGGAAGTGTAACTTCGTGTTGTAGAAAGGAAAATAAACAGGGTTAGAAATTGATTCAGAAATAGAGAAAAATAATCACTGCATGAATAGGCTGGCTCGACAGGTGAAATACCACGACCTCTCAGAAGATCGACGTAAACTGGCTCATGCCGCGTTTCGTTCGGTGAGAGAGGTACCCGGAGGCCCACCCTCCTTCCCCATCCTTTCATATCCTATTCCCTTAGATTTGCCATAAAAAATACCATAGGGTACCTAAAATTAACTATAGTAAGATACTAAAAAATCCGAGAAATCATTGATGTGAGCCCGGAATCGATCCCAGGACTCCAGAATCGGAGAGCTCGACTACTTAACTGGACCACCGAGACTATTAATAATTATTACTAATATATTATAGGTACTATTAAAAATGGGACTGATTATGAGAAATGGTAACTAAGTTCCTATCTAATATTTTATTTAAATTTGTGTATAAGAATGCAACATACTGATGAAAATTATTTGAACCGAGGATCATAAACAGATTATTATATAAAAGATTTTTTATAAGGTTACTTAACCATCACTATAAATGTGTATCATGTCTTGATTGAAGTTTATTATATTATAATGTTTTATTCGACTCGGCCATAGAGGTCACTATTCGTCAATTTTAAATCGCGCTATGGTTTCACTCCATGGAGTTTATATAAGTATTTAAGAACATATTAACAAATTTTGGTAAAATATAAAAAAAATCAGTTCTACAACACTTAATTATAAATGTTTTATGTTAGGTATTTATTTCTTCAATGGATTTTAGAAATATAATAATACATTCAATCAAATACAGTTTTAAAGGAATGTAGTTGACATTAAAGGCCGCGTTTCAAGTGTCAATTATAGTTCCTCCATACATCTAGTGGCGGGTGGAGGTACTATGATTGATTTTAAAAATCAATTACAGTACCTAAACCTAAACTGATGTCTGTGTAGTAATGAGATTCAAGCTTAACAAATTGAATGGTAGTGGTGGAGCCAAGCAGTTCGCTGCATGAATGGGCCGGCTCTACCGGTGAAATACCACGACCTCTCGGAAGATCAACGTAAAGTGGCTCATGCCGCGTTTCGTTCGGGGAGAGAGGTACTCGGAGGCGCATCCCCCTTTCCCATACTTTCCTATTCCTATTTCCTTAAAGGCCGGCAACGCAACTGTAACACTATATGTATTGCAAGTGTCCATGGGCGGCGCTAGTCACTTACCATCAGGTGACGCGCTTGCTCGTTTGCCCTCGTTTGCCCGGTATGGCCACCTATTCCATTTGGGACGTAAACATAACGGCGAGTGGAGAATTAAAAGCCACTGCCTAGAACTTCGGGTAGAAAAGGCGTGAAGTTATGTTACTATATGTGCGCGCAATACATATTTGCCTAAAAATCGAATACTTATATCGTGTATATTGCGATATCTTTTGAATGAAATGTCCGAATTAAATAATTCAAAAAGTTCCAGGAAGCTATTGAATCTATCTTGAATTGTAAATAATTTATTTTAATCAGAATTAACACCAATGTACAAAATAAAGGGCTTTTAAAACATCATCATTCAAATTATTTAAAAAAATTAAATTAACACTTATTGTGAGATAACTACAATAGTTAGACACATGGTCTCGCGACCATTTGTGTTGACAACTATATATTCTGCAAAGTTGTAGTTCATTTTTTTGCTCTACAATCAATACTTTTTGCCGCGTACGCAATGTAAACATTTTTTTATGTGATTTTTTTACACCTTGGGTTACATTATCGGACTTTTAGTAAAGATCCCTAATTGTTTAGAAAATATAATATAACCTAAATCCTTCCTCTATAAATGGACTATCCACCACTGAAAGAATTTTTAAACTAAAACCAGCGGTTTCTGAGATTAGCGCGTCGAATGAAACAAACTATTATGCTTTATAAGTATTAAATGAGTGGTATAGTGCCACCACTAGCTACTAGATGTCTATGTACAGATAACAAACACGCTTAAGCAATTCTCTTCCTGGATTTATATATAGACTGGTTCAAATTCGTCCTTTTTATTATTATATAATATATAATATGTTTTGTGGCCGCAAGGGGGCGTTAAAAGCGTTAAACGGTTGCACGAGACATTAGAAGTTACACTTCAAAAAACTGGAGCGTAATAGGATTGGTTGTTTATTTTTTTGTAAAGAATCAACACAAGAACTACAGAAACGATTTAATTATCCTTGCAGCGTTATAAAAGCACTGTTAAAAGCTTCTTAGTAGATCTACAAATAACATACATTTGCGTTTAGGCGGCCGGCGTGCTACGGAGAATACTATTTGACAAATTATTAGCTCTAGGGATTTTAGATTCTAGCAAAAGTGCAGTCGGTCAGAATTAGTCAGAATATTTGTTATCTGCATCTGCTAAAAATGTGAATATTTTGAACACCGCGCCATCGCACAGATAGTTTGAATTTTGGATCGATTACTCAAGGCGCATGTCAGAGTTCCCGCCATTTCACCAGTGCCGCGCAACGACTCACACAGAACGGTCGTGGTTTCTTGTAATGCGTTTTGACGAGTAATTAAAATAAATAGATTGCATTATCAAAATATGACAGTAATGGCATTGATTTACCAGTGATATCTTAACATTGTTAGTCTGATACTCGACTGACCAACTCCTACAACAAGGCAACATTGTTTTCGGTAAGATTTTTACATATTAAAGATCGATATATTTGGGAATATAATTGTTCTATATCGCGAAGTAGATATTTATATTATTTTTATGTTGTTATTTCGATTAAAAAAATCGCCACATCAGTAAAATTGGCATCAACTAAGAAACTAAGTTTGTTATTGTTTAATGAAACGCGTGAATTGATCGACCATTTTCTTCTTTAAATATAAATTAACTAACCGCTTAAACCGTTTGAAAATTTCCTTGTATTATACAAGTTTAATTCTATTGTAAGGAGTTATTTTTACTATAGATAAAATATATCATTAATTGGTCGCAACTGTTACTTATTTACCGATCACTTTTGTCTATTTTGTCCGCTGACTCCCTGAATCGGCATATGCAACTTTCTGGTAAATGTTCCATATTGATTTAATCCTTATCAGATCGAAGATAATCTTTTCAAAGTTTTTGTAGACTGGTTTTGGTCGAGTGAAATAGCAGGTCGTCGTGTGTTGTCGTGGATTAGTTATCTTATTTATTCTATTTAGTCAATATATTCATCTATATTATATATTTTCAACAAAGTAACTTGTGTATGCCAGAATTTGAAACTTCAGCCCGTGTTAAACCTCTGGACTATCGAGACTATAAAAAGCACTACTTTTTATAAAAAAAGAGTTATTTACATACATACAAAACTTCACGCCAAATCCCTTGCGGGGTAGAGAGAACGGAGCGCCATAATTCACGATTTTTACACACCTCACTCGCTTCTTTGACTTTCATAACTCTTTTCATGCACGCGCGTCGATTTTTGAGGCTCCTAACATCACCTTCCTCCAGAACACGTTCTATTTGGTCATGGAATGTGTGTCTAGGCCGTTATCGACTCCTACATCCATCCGCTTTTGCATTGCATATCTGCTTAGTCAATCTTGCACCATCCATCCTTTCTAAATGTCCGAACCACCGGAGCATGCCCTTTCTTACTTTTACACCGACACTCTCTTTCAATCCGACTTCCTTCCTTATAACCTTGTTTTCCACAGGGTCAGCGAGGGTCACTCCGCAGATTTTGCACAATACCCTCATTTCGACCGCGTTTATCCTACTTTCATGCACGCTCTGCCATACCCAGCTCTCGCTTCCATAATCTGCCCGCCCAGGAATCTACCCAACGCCCCATTTACTTTATTTCCTAACGCTACTCTTCTTTCTACATCAGCGGTGTACCTTCCATCCCTGCTAAAAGCACATCCAAGATATACAATTTCAGTCACCTATTCCAGCACTACATCGTCAACAATTATCCTTGCATCCGTTCTGGATTCCTCCCTTTCAAACACCATGACTTTCGTTTTCATCACATTCAATTGTAAGCCTTTCATCAAACAATCATCTCTCATAATAGTGACTAGTGTTTGCAGATCAGACGGCGATTCGGCTAAGAGCACGGCGTCATCTGCGTAAAGCAGGCAGCTCGCAACTAGGTCACCCATTCGCATCCCTACATTCGTCGATCCCACTCTCTGGAGACAACTGTCCAGGTACAGGTCCGAACGGACAGCACGCAACCCTGTCTGACGCCGATATTGACGTCAAACCAGGGCGACAAGCCGCCGTCAACACGCACACACGCTGTGCAGCCCTCATAAGTGGACTGCACGGCGCGCAGCAGTGCGCTGCTCACCCCGTAGCCCGGGAGTATGCCCCACAGATCTTTCCGTAACAGCCTGTCAAACGCTTTTTCCAGATCAACAAAACCGCAGAAAATCTGCCGGCTAACAGCCAGTTGTTTTTCCACGATGTTGCGGAGAGAAAAAATCTGATCCATGCACCCTCTTCCGCTTCTGAAACCACCCTGAGCCTCCCACAACACCTCGTCAGATATCACCCTCATTCTCCTTTCAATCTTGCCATACAATTTCGCTGCTAAGCTGATCAAACTGATGACTCTGTAACTGGCGCACTGCATACGTGATCCCTTACCTTTATACAAGGGCATGATGACAGCACGCCTCCAGTCCATTGGAACTGTCCTTACCCGACCTCCAGCATAGATTTCTCATGGTCAGGAAAGCATCCCGAACACAGATTCCACTGTGTTTGATCATTTCAGCAGACATCATATCAATTCCAGCTGCCATTTATATTTAACAGGCATGAATGCTGCGTGGCCCTACCACTGTCAAAAGAAGATTGATGATATTCTTTTCACTAGGAATTTTATTTGTTTTTATTCTGGCGAAGCTACGGGTAGAAGCTATCGAAAGCTATATAGCCGTACTTTTATAGCCGTATAATAAATGATCATCTGTGTGTACACTAATTTGAGCTAGAAAACCCTGGATCAGAAGTAGTGTGACACGAGACTTCAATTTAAATGTTATGTAATTTTCGTAAATATTAGTGTACCTAAATTACGTAGTTGTTCCTGCTGTTTCTGTAATATTGTATTAAGGATCTGTTTTCCTCTACTTGGCTTAAGATCATAATATACTGAGGCAAGTTGTCGCTCGTCTCCGTGTGGTCCTTTTTTAAAATATTGGGTGGGTATTTACATAATTTTCAAGCATGAAGAACATTAATTCACACTGTGTATCCGTCGGTAAGAAGGAGTATTTCGTTTAGGGAATTCTAACTGGATATAATCAGTCAGTCTAATTAAGAAACCAAACCTATTTATCAGTATGTCAGTCAGCTTTTATTGTAATGAAGAATTGTGAAATTACCTCGTAATATAACGAGTAATGAGCGCTGAACACGGTCTTGTTTCATAAGCTGCCGGGAAAAGAAATTGTTGACATTGGATCGTCCCTTCTCTCGGCAATAGGTGGTATTTCACCGCCCATTCATGCTGTGAACTGCAGGACTCTACTACTGTTAACAAAGCCTCTGGCTTTGCTTTTTAATTTATCTATACATGTTACAAGTAAACAATTTGTTTCTCAATACACGCGTATAATGGAAACTGATAATCCAATTCGAAACAACCTTTTTTCATGAGTGCCTCCACTGACATTTTCCAAACTCCAAAAGGTTTTAGAATTCTTTGGTGTATGTAAGAGGTCGGACTCGGCGCCTTGCTCAGTGTGCGCTATCCAGACCAATAGATCGCGTAGCCATAAATATTTAAACGCTCAGACATCAGAACGTTCGATGTAATCTCTTATTCAACGCTCACCGACCCGATGCATTAATAGAAAGCTTTCCAAGGCATTGCACCTATGTCCACATAGGCATATAAGACATTGAATATAATTTAAAAAATGAAACAAGAATGAAATGAAACAATGTAAGAATAAATAACAGAAGATCGTTTTTTGCATTTTTATAATTATTTTTAACCAGGTTTTAGCTGAGGAATTGTTCGGACTTATACCACCAGCTGATTTTCTCAATCGCCCGACTCGCGAGTGTTTCCATCCGCATCGGCTTAATGGTTGGCGATCGACGACAGTGCAATTCAGCCGTCACTCCTTGCCACGCACTGCTCCTATATGGAACCAGCTGCCGGCATTATTCCGGGTATTCCCGGACCGCTACGACCTAGGAACCTTCAAGAAACGAGCGTATTCCTATCTTAAAGGCCGGCAACGCGGATAAGACTCTCCTGGTGTCAATGGGTGTCAAGGTCAATGGGTGGCGGTAATCGCTTTCCATCAGGTGACCCGCACGTTAGTTTGTCCCCTTTTACCAAAAAAAAAGGTCGGAGAAAGATTTTGTTTACGAGCGATAAAATGACAATTTCCCGTACTCGTTTTCAACATCACTTATTAAACGTTAATCATTTTTGGTCAGCGAGATTTCTTCCGCTGCTGTTTCTTTTTTCTTTCATAATAAGATTGTCACATATTTTTTTCAGATATTTTCTGTATTTCGGTCCATATGGCTTGGGGTGCCGGAATCACAGGGGCCAGATGCTGGTCAACTTCCTGGAGTCTGAAGGGCTTTTCTTGATGAATTCATTCTTCAAGAAGAGTCTCCACAGGAGGTGGACTTGGCGAATCCCCGATTCTGTGACAAGGAACGAGATAGATTTTATCATTACGGATAGTAAGCATATATTTAGAGATGTCTCTGTGATCAACAGGTTCAATACTAGAAGTGATCACCGACTTCTTCGAGGCTCTCTAAATATTAACTTGAAAGCTGAAAGGACCCGGAAGATAAGGTCTATTATCCGACCTACGCCACTCCAAATAGCCGAAACCGAAAAGTTCCAAATGGAACTTAAAAATCGATTCAACCTGACATTTCGCTGGAAACCACAGGCAACGTGGACGAAAAAGCCGACACTGTGGTCAACACGCTAAGGAAAGTGTCTCAAAGGTTGTTCCCGAGATCGCAGAAAAAGGAGTCCAAGCTCTCTGCTGAGACACTCGAGCTGATGAGGCAAAGGCGAGAAACTCCATCCGACCAACTGCCTTCGTCAGAATTGAAAAGCCTGAACCAGCGAATTAGAAAGCTGATGCGGCGCGACATTCGTCGATCGAATACTCGAGCAATCGAGGACGCGATCGACCGTAACAAAGGGTCAAAAGTGTTTGCTCAGCAGCTTGGAAGGCCCCATATGAAAACTGCGGATGGACGTGTCGTTACCTCTAAGCCTGAGATTCTCGCAGAGTGAGTTTGCAGAAAGCGAGATTAGTGCAGCTCTCGGGCAACTTCAGAACATGAAGGCGATGGTGATGACGGAATTACTACAGAACTTCTAAAATCCGGCGGGACTCCTATCCTAAAGGAATTAGCAAATCTTTTTAATTCCGTCATACACCAGGGCATAACACCACAGGGTTGGAGCAGGAGTGCGGTGGTGCTGTTCTTCAAAAAAGGTGATGAAACCTTACTGAAGAATTACAGACCCATCTCACTCCTGAGCCATATCTACAAGTTGTTCTCGAGGGTTGTCACGAATCGTCTCGCTGCAAGACTCGACGAATTCCAGCCTCCAGAGCAGGCCGGGTTTTGAAAAGGCTTCAGTACCGTGAACTACATCCATACTGTTCGGCAGATTGTACAGAAGACCGAAGAGTATAATCAGCCGCTGTGTATGGCATTCGTGGATTACGAAAAAGCCTTCGACTCCATCGAAACTTGGGCAGTTCTGGATGCATTGCAGCGATGTCGGATTGACTGGCGTCATATCGAGGTGTTGAGATGCTTGTATGACACCGCCACGATGGCAGTCCAGGTGACGAACTCTATCGAGCTGAATCGAGGTGTAAGACAGGGAGATGTCATATCTCCCAAACTCTTCACCAACGCTCTAGAGGACGTCTTCAAGACCCTGGATTGAACTGGACAGGGTATCAACGTGAATGGTGAGTACATCTCACATCTTCAGTTTGCCGACGACATTGTTGTAATGGCAGAGTCGCTGGAACAGTTAAGCGGAATGCTGCGCAGCCTAGACGAGTCCTTCCGGCGTGTCGGTTTGGGCATGAACTTGGACAAGACCAAGGTCATGTTCAATGAACATGTCGTGCCCGGACCGATAAGCGTCGAAGGGTCAGTTCTCGAAGTCGTAAACAAATACGTCTACCTAGGCCAAACTATCCAGTTAGGTAGACAAAGCTTTGAGAAAGAGGCCGAAAAGAGGATTTAGCTGGGTTGGGCTGCATTCGGCAAACTGCGTCGGGTCTTCAGCTCGCCTATACCGCAATGTCTGAAGACCAAAGTCTGTGACCAGTGCGTCCTACCGGTGATGACCTACGACTTCAGAAAGGCTGCTGGAAAAGACTGGATGCGGAAGGCAGAGAATCGGATGTTGTGGCGCACATTGGGAGAGGCCTATGTCCAGCAGTGGACTGCAATAGGCTGATGATGATGATGTGTGATAAATATCGATGTCTGACAACTTTGTGCCCGGTATGGCATTAGGTTCGCCACCATTTAGGACGTAAATATAACGGCGAGACGAGGCTTAACAGCCGCTGCCTACACTTTCGGGTAGAAAAAGGCGTGAAGTTATGTTATTAATCTAACAGTGTTCCATATTTCTTTTGTAATCGCGTTATAATATTCGGCAGTATTTCTTTTAGATTAAGTAGCTAATATTCATAAATTTAATATTGTATAAGTCTGACAAGACAATAACACAGACGGAATATGTAAATATATTATTGACAACATCTTTATATTGATTGCACAACATTTTTTCATCAATATAAAACATACTTTTCTATTTTGTGAACCATTTTATTACATTTATGCTGAGTGAATGAAATTTAAAATTTAATCGTGCAATAACACAATCTAATTTATATACTTGGAGCGGTTCTACGCCGTAGAGAGCTCCGTCTACGAGATGAGAATTCGTAGCGCTATTTAGTATTATAATTTATAACTAGCAGTCGCTTGCGCCTTGGTCCGTGATATGCGGCTAAACTGCACAGTTTTTTTATGGTTGGAAAGTGGGGGATGAACAGCAACACAATAAATTGATTTAAAAATAAGTTAAAATATGTCTTTCTTAACGAATATTGTGTAATTATTTGTCTTGATGGACTAGTGGTTCAGGACTCTGTATTTTGATGCACCTAGTTACGCATCAAGAAAATTACCAAGTTTAAATCTAGATTAGCATAAATCATCTTTTTTAGAAAGTTGTGTGCCGTTTAAACCGAAGAGACATACAATTGGTTTTGATGAAAGAGATAACTTGTAAAAATAGGCTCAGATTATCGGTACGACCTTTCTTAGCGCTGGCGCGTCGTGTGATGGTAAAAATCAGCAGGCGTTCATAATTCCTCACGTTAGATAGAAGATGCAACAACTCCCCGCAACGCCAAAGGATCAAGCCGATCGGAAAGAGTTTGGTCGTCGACAAGTCGAACCGCCTGCGCGCCCGTCGTTGGATGCGGTCAAATGGAAGAAGCTGGTACTCGGGTGCCCCCGTCTAAAGATAAGAACAGTATGCCAAGTCAGGTTGGACTTGCACTTTAAATAGCAGCAAGCGTGTAGAAGTGCAAGTGCAAGTGAAATACCGTCTCGCTCTATAGAGGATACTAAGATTTCTAGATTCTAATTTGGCATGGCCCTAGAGATGACTACGAAATTGGACGTCACTCGACAAGTCGACTACAAGAATGCCGATATTGGCTGAAGCAGGTAGGGGAGTGCTCTCAAAACAGGGAGCTACGACAAAGGGTGTCTGTTTAGCAGTAAACGCGCAAACCTGTGACTTAATTTGAGCAAACCTGGGTTGAATTTGACTAAGTTTAGTCGGGCCCAGTCCGAAACTTGACTAAGCAGAGCTTCGATTTCGGACTCAAGTTTGTTTAGGCACTCGTCGATGTTTGCCCGAGAAATCGGAAAGCCCCTTACTGTCATCCGCATAGCAATGGAAATTGCTGCTATACAGCATGTGATTAATAGGCATGAGAAACAGTGTAGAGACTTTAATGTTCTGAGCCGTGAGAAAGCTGGAAACCCAATTTAAATTTTATTTTATTTTATCCATCGTTTCGAATGTGCTGGTGTTATCTCGCAGATCACACGTCTGTGCTCCACCACTGCCCGTGCTCATTAGTCAAATTAAACAACGTGCGCTTCCTGTTTCTCTGTCTTTTCAATTCAGTCCTTTTTCAAGATGATTTCTTTCCTAGTAATCGTGAGAAAATGTTACATATAAAAAAATTCCATACTTTTTTGATTTATTTTTGGCTCAAACGAAAGGTCCAAACATAATTTGCAAGTATGTCGATAGCGACATACTTGGGAAATAATAATAATAATATTATTATTTCCCTTTCGAAATCAATCCATCACTCACTATTGTTTGCGATAGTTGTCGCCGCAGTATGACTCGCCGATTACAACTATTGCTTTTATGTCTTCAAGAAATTGTTCTGTCCAAATATTTGTATTATGTATTACTCAATATAAATTTGAGTTGGTGTTATTTCTGATTATCAGATTATATAAAGCTAATAGTTTATAAATTAATATCCATGACTAACAAAACTGTAGTGACAGTTCAAAGTTCAAATTCTGAAAAGCATAATGTTACAGTACAGTAAATTACATCGCTCAGCTGAATTCCCAAAGCAAAGCAAGCAAGCAAAGTAACATACACAACTTCACGCCATTGTTACCCGAAGGTGTAAGCAGCGGCTATTAAGCCTCGTCTCGCCGTTATGTTTACGTCCCAAATGGAATAGGTGGCGAACCAATAGGTGGCAATAGCCATACCGGGCACAAAGTTTTCAGTCATCGATATTTATCACACATAACTTTCCGAAAACAATTTAGAAAAGTCATTGGTGTGAGCCATTGTCAGAATTCGAATCACGACCTCTGGATCTAGAAACCGTGTTCTCGACTACCAGACCACGGAGAGTAACATGATAAAGAAATTGAGTTATTTTACTTGAAGGACCTAATCTCTGAAATTATTGATGCAGGTACTTAAGCATACTTAGAAAAGTGGGGGTTGAATATGGAAATGGCTTCGGTTGTTACCCATATAAAGAAAAATATGCGGTGAATTAGAGAAAACTGTGTCTATAACATTAGAGAAATACAATGTGAAAATTGGAAGAGATATAATGTTCAAAAAATAACAAAGTATATTAAATGATGTAAAAAAATATTATTTTTTTCATTAAGCTCATTTATAATTTTGAGTAATGGTAGTTCGTAAGATCTTAAGAGATTTTCATTAAATATATAGAGATAAACACACTGAAACTGTAAATAAATGCTAGAGACATTTTTCGAAGTCCACTAATCTTCATTAATCCGGGCACGATAGTGGACAGCTGTCCAGACTCACAAGCCACGGATAAGTGAAAGCTAAGTGCTCAAATAAAACGAGAGAATGAGGAACATCAAAACTACATCGTTTTTTCTGACAGACACTTTAAAAGCGAGCGTTATCATAAACAAATATAATACTGTATATTAGTTACTGTATTTGTATATACTGTATATAAGTTTAAGGTAAATTGTTTATATTGTCATCTCTAAAGAGGAAGAAAATCTTAATATGGACGTTTATATTTTAACGTACTTCAAAAAATTATATTTTCTATTCGTATCTTCGTCATCGAGGTATAAGTATAATAATATTTGTTTGTTCTATAGTATACGCATACTGTGCGTACAGTGGTTATATACCATTGCTGGCACGTACAACGCACGTGCCATGACGTGTATTATCCCTTACACTGTTCCCCCCTTAATTCAAAAACAAAAATCCTTAAAATTAATCACAAAACCAAAGAACAAAATGCTATAGTTACACAGTACAGCACTCAATATGTTTACATGTTCATGTTAATAAACCAGAATAATAAGATCATCATCATCATTAGCCTGTTGCAGTCCACTGCTGAACATAGGCCTCTCCCAATGTGCGCCACAACATCCGATTCTCTGCCTTCCGCATCCAGTCTTTTCCAGCAGCCCTTCTGAGGTCGTCTGACCATCGGGCTGGTGGGCGTCCTACACTACGCTTACCAAGTCGCGGTCTCCACTCTATGACGTTCTTGCTTCATCTACCATCGGTCCTTCGACAGATGTGGCCAGCCCATTGCCACTTCAGCGAGCTTATTTATTCTACAAGCTATGTCGGTTACTCCGGTTCTCTGTCGGATATACTCATTCCTGAGTCTATCTTTCAGAGATACTCCGAGCATAGCTCGTTCCATAGCTCGCTGAGCGACTTTAAATTTGTGGACTAGCCCCACCGTAAGTGTCCGTTTCGGCACCGTAGGTACGCACACGTACTGGTAGGACGCACTGGTCAAAGACTTTGGTCTTCAGGCATTGCGGTATAGGTGAGCCGAAAACTCGACCCAGTTTGCCGAATGCGGCCCAACCCAGCTGAATCCTCCTGTCGGCTTCCTTCTCGAAGTTTCGTCTACCTAACTGGTTAGTTTGGCCTAGGTAGACGTATTTGTTTACGACTTCGAGAATTGACCCATCGGCATTTATCGGTCCGGGCACGACATGTTCATTGAACATAACCTTGGTCTTGTCCAAGGTCATGCCCAAACCGACACGTTGAGAGGATTCGTCTAGGCTGCGCAGCATTCCGCTTAACTGTTCCAGCGACTCTGTCATTACAACGATGTTGTCGGCGAACCGAAGATGCGAGATGTACTCACCATTCACGTTGATACCCTGTCCAGTCCAGTCCAAGGTCTTAAGGACGTCCTCCAGAGCATTGGTGAAGAGTTTGGGAGATATGACATCTCCCTGTCTTACACCTCGATTCGGCTCGACGGAGTTCGTCACTTGATCCTGGATCTGGACAGCCATCGTGGCGGTGTCATACAAGCATCTCAACACCTCGATATAACGCCAGTCAATCCGACATCGCTGTAATGCGTCCAGAACAGCCCAAGTTTCGATGGAGTCGAAGGCTAATAAAATATAATGCTTAATTAGCAAAAACGTGATTTTACTATAAATATTTGTCAATATCTCGGTAATGCGGAAAGTAGGTCACAATGTCAATGTTAATATGACATACATTACACTATTCACCTTACGTGTTTTTATTAGCTTTACCTGTATGTTTGTATGTTTGTTTGTAACCGACTTCTTTGGGCGCGATTTTGACCCACTTTAAACGGCCAGATTTCGTTCTAACTTTGTAGATTTATTGAGGACCGATGACAATACACTAATTTGATAAAATTATTCCATTTCTCAATTTGCAAAATATAATTTTTGTTAATTTTTTAGTGTTCATAGTTCACTTCTCGCACCATCTAGTGGCAATCAGCGGAAAGTCTACGTTATCAACTTGAAACGAGTTCCTTGTATAAGTCACAGATGGCGCTATTCCTCAAATTCGGTTTTGATATCCGTTGTTAGCACGCTTTAAAATAGTTAAGCAATAGTTTAAAAAACTAAGAAACGCGCTTGTTATAGAAAATCGAACTAAAAAATATAAAATAAATAATAGTTTAAAAAAACTAAAAAACACGCTTTTTATAGAAAACCGAACTAAAAAATAGAAAATAAATTTTAATGAATTTAAATTAAGAAAATAGTGTTAAAAATTTCAATGAATATAAATTAATAATAGTGTGAATAAAAAAAAAAATATATTTTAAAAAAAGCGTGGGGTGCTTTTTAAGATATTATCGAAATGATAATCACTCTACTCATATCTGTCAATAAAATATTTATAACTATTGACACCATGCACCCCACGCTTTTTTTAAAATAAAATATTTTTTTTTTATTTTTTTAGTTCGGTTTTCTATAAAAAGCGTGTTTTTTAGTTTTTTTAAACTATTATTTATTAACAATTATACATATCCGGTATAGTAGCCGCGTTTAATTGTCTATAATCTCTACAATGACGTATTTCCCAATTTTTAGGTACAACGTGTAGATAACTAGATCATAGACTTCTTGACGGCCTACGTATCCCTAGTTCTTGCATAGCAGCGAATTCTGTTTTAACACAAATAAATTTATCGGGCGGTAAACGTCTGGCGCGCGGAGATATCCGCCTCCGCTACATGTATACCGACACACCTACTTTTCCTGCTGCCTTCTCCCGGCTCAGGGTGGCACACATCTATAAGCATGTTGCTTACTTGATACTGACATACCTAATCTTGGATTTCGGTGTTCAGGAGTGTACGCGAGTGGCTGCGAGAGTTGGAACTTGAGCGGCGGTGGCCAAACCTTCTGTTGCGACCGGCCGCGTTGCGCTCGTTCCGTGTCTTCGTTACGGGAACTCGGCTTCCTTAATATTTCTTCTGTATTTGGCGCCTCTGTGATTCCTCGTCTCGTATTGCATCTTCAACGTTTCTTACACATCATATCGTATCGGTTCTTTTTCTTGGAACTTGGTCTCTCGCTACTGTGCTTTTGTGGAGTGAGTACTTTGACTTCGTCTGACTTCTTCTGCCCTTGTAAACCATACGCGAGGATGCTCCGTCCAAAATTTCGGAATTTGCGAATCGAAGGAAATGCTGTCGCGTTATAGGCTTCAGATTTCGAGTCATTCTTCGATGGACCTTGTGTGGGCGACGGCATTGTGCTGGAGCATGGAGTTTGTGGATTAATTTTGCACAAAAAAATTTTTCACAAACTCACGATGTATTAATTTCTAGAAAGTCGGAGTTTCTTGAAACGTCGGGATTCACACGTCGTGGTTTACTGATTACGTGTTCGTCGGGATTCACACGTCGGGGTTTCTTGTTATCGTGTTGGTCGTCGGGGTCATCAATGTATCGGTTGGTTACAGGTGACTGTGCTGATGGCTGGTGTTATAACGTGAGGTGTTGGTTCTCCAGCGATGGTAAGTGAGTGGTCGAGAAATGAAAGACGCAATTACGATCTTGTCATCTCTATTTGTGTCAGCGACAACTGTCTGTCGCTGCACACAGACCACTGCCGCATACTGTGCGTACAGTGGTTATATACCTTCCCTTACAATTTCAGTTATGCTGTATTGCCTCTTTTTATCCGAGGATATAAATTTCGAGTATAAAATTACATAAAAAGATCAGAATGCTGATCGGTAGCTCTGTTTCATAACTTTAACCTTTCTTGGAACTTTGTTCGCAGTGAGGACTGTACGCCGCGCCGGCGGCCCCTCCGTAATTGAATCCATGTTGTCCATTATACACAAGACTTGAAAATGGCTCTGTGCTTGTGAAATAAGCGTTTATTGTATTTATAATATACATGTATTTTTATGGGTAAGAGGACAAACGAGCAACTGGGTCACCTGATGGTAAGTAACTACTCACCGCCCATGAACACTGAGGTGCATTGCCATCCTTTAAGGGAGTGGGAGGGGAAAGGAAAGGGGATCGGGCCTCCGGATACCTCTCACACCGAATGAAACGCGGCACGAGACAATACACGCCGATATTCGGAAAGGTCGTGTTATTTCATCGGTCGAGCCGGCATTCATGCAGCGAACTGCAAGACTCTACCACTGTTAAATACCACCATACCTACTGGATTTAGAATTTTACAACACAATATATAGAAAAAACAATAAAACAGGAATATTTGACATTTAATATACTCGTAACCATTAAGTAGTTATTTATAATATCAGTACACAACAAACCACAAACAATAAACTTAACTAGCACCGCAAATTTAATTTTAGTAAAAGTAAAAATGTTAGTAAATGCTTTGGCTCTCGACTGTACAGATTTTTTAATTATTACTATCGTACTGATGTAAATGTGAAACTTTATGAAGATATTTGGATGTGTGTTATTTAATCACGGGTTAACTATCAAATAAAATTGGATGGAAATTGGTACCAAGACTTTTTTCTAGATTAATGTTTATGCTATTCTTCATTGCCATAAAACGTACGACAATCTCGGTGATGCACAGTTCTGGAATTAGGTTTCACTTTTCGGTTTTTGAAAAAGTTTTGATTGGAGTATATGTCATGTATAAATGTTTATGTAATGTATATAAATTATATAAACAACTCGTATTGTACAACATAAAACAGTGAAATATGAATTAAATTCTATTTGCGTGGATATTTTCACAAATTACATCTGGGACAGACCACTCAAAGGATAATGTCCCATCCCGGTTCGGGCCACAGTAACATCAAAAAACATTAGGTGGCCCATTACTGATGGGCTGTCGGCTAACAAAGGGATCTGCCGAGAGCCTCATTACGTTACAGACAATTGCTACAATTACGTGTTAATTACGCGTTTGAATACGTATTGTTTGAATAACAAATATTATATTATTTGATGTGAGAAATATGCAGGCAGTCACTGCACCCTGGTGGTTCAGCACTCCGCTCGTTGGAATCAGAAGAATTAAACGGATTAAAAACAGGCGCAATAGCCTCAAACATATATATTACTAGCTGGCCCGGAGAACTTTGTTCCGCATAAAAAGTAATGAGTAAATTTTGGATTCATCACCTTTTCTTTACTACAACAATTATGAATTATAGCTAAAGACCACCCCGTTGACACCCTATACCTATTAAAAAAACCGTATCAAAATCCGTTGCGTAGTTTCAAAGATTTCAGCATATAAGTGGACAGACAGCGGAAAGCGACTTTATTTTATACTATGTAATGATGTAGCTTTAGAAATAACTTTAATTCTCTACCTAAGAATAGAATAAGTAAAATTGTGAGTATGGTGTAAAGCGATAGCACATCTTCACGTCCTAACTGTTAATATTATGTCCTCCCTCTCCTCACACCTTTGCTCTCTGTCTCGGTCGTTCCATACTTACTATTCCTTCTTGCATTTGATCATCTATCAATCGACATTTACAGTCACTTCTAAATATATACATGTCAGGTATCTTTTATGGGTTAGGGGGCAAATGAGTAAGTGGGTAATCCGGTGGTAAACGACCAGCGCTGCCCATGGACACCTGCAACACAAAACTGTTCCAGTTGCTTCGTAGGCCCACAAGGGAGTTAGATGGGGAAGAGGAATGGTCCTCCGGATACCTTTCTCACCTAACAAAACGGGGCGTGAGCCACTATACAGTCGGTGTTCTGGAGATTACTGTATGTATTGTGACACTTTCAGTCATCCATGTTTATATGTACAGATAATTAAGTAGGTAATACAAGACAATAATACTCCACTCTCTTACAGACAGTGTGATATTCAGTATATCGATTTGATCGGCCGTAACTCTCTCATAGTGTCCAATTGGCCATTAGAAGGCTAATGCGATCGTGTGGCTCCGTACTAATAACAAAAAACAATGAACTTTAGTTAATTCCACTCGTTCGGGAGACTAATAAAGTTAAGAGCTGTGAGTGTATTGGCAGGGAGGGCTCACCAGCCTCTAATTGAATCAACTCGCTCAATTGAAATATGTTGTGCGCTGTAGGAACTATATATGGCTACTAATTAATTAAATTAATTTGTAAATATTGACAAATTGTTCAATTAAATGTGTATTCAATTACGACATTGTATTACACTTATATCGTCGTTGAGTCATGAAATACACCCATTTATTCTAAGCTACTTTATTTTCTTGAACTATAGGCAATCATCCAGATTGAACCATGAAATTTTGTGAAATTATTATTCGGTGGATTATTGGTTTCGTAAGCTCACCAACGACGAAAACACTGACTATGATATAGTAACTTATATCTTATACTTATATCTGGCGTCAAAATTGAAAATCTCTCTTAATTTAAGTAGAATCTTATTTTATAGTTTAAATTTCTATAAATATTGCCTTTAATAGATCGCTGTGTACATATTTTGTTTACATTTGATAGAGTCAGTAGTACAAGTGAGTGGGTATATAGGTCAGCGCGATGCCGCCGGCCAGCTTTGGCTTTTAGCTGTGATGCGAGGCCGAGTCACTTGATGTTGAACTGTTTACACTGCACTGGATTACAATATTCATGCACAATTGTGCGCGCCAAATTGGTCTTTACGCTCTTTGTGAGCCTTCGTGACGTCATACGCCAGCCTTAATTTCCATTACTAATTTTTTGTGGAACCAGGATTTAAAAACCATATCGTGTTAACTACTCTGGAAGTGGAACCAGGGATTTCATCACCAGGATTGTCGCATGTTAAATGATCATTGCCATTTACTGTTAAAGATCAGATTAAACATTAACTTGAAAGTATTTTCCCAATACGATTCCTTTTCTCTCTCTCTTTGTAAATTTTTATCAATATCTTCACAAATTTTCGTATTTATAATATTTAATAGTATTTATGATAATAAATGAAAGCCGACTGACTAAAAGAGTATTTGAAGCGAATGTGAGTCGGTGCAGGGTCGGGATCGGGAGACCAAGACGGGGATACCACGACCAAATAAATGGTCTGTTTAAGAAAGGCAAAATGCGTAGTACCCGAAACCGGCGCGAATGCATGATAAGATGTAGGACTGTGGATGAAGCGAAAGAGGTGTGTCAGGATTGTAGCTCGTGGAAAGCCAAAGTCTCTGTCTATGGGATACAGGCGTGAGTTTATGTATGTATGTATGTATAATATCAATAGCAGTACTAACTAAAGGTTGTTATATCAATGAAGTGCAAATTGAAATCAAATATAACAGGTCATAAAATTGGTGCTTGCTAACATCGTGCGATGTTATGTTTGACGGAACCCTGTGACGGATAGATTTGGCCACATTCCAGCGCACTCATAATATCAAACAAACGATTTTGAATGTGTTTACTCTGCTCGGTTGGAATTCGTACTCTCTTATAGGTTCTAAATCAATACGCAAACAACGATTTTACATCGCGATCGATTATTAGTATATCACACCGCGGTCCAACACTGAGTGGATGGTGACAGATGAAATTCGACGCCGCACTACGAGCATTGTCGATGTTGGTCCATCCAGTACTTGTCCTATGACAAATTATCAAATAACTGATACATTCTACTCAGCTGCTTGGCGATTGTTGTAATTATTACGAGTCATCCAGTGAATAGCCATTGAAAATTCATAAAACTGTATTTTCATCACGCTGGTTTGAGCGTTCTCTAGTTCGAACAGGAATAGCGCACTGCTACAAGTACAAGTGTGTTACAAGAGTGCTACAAGTATCACTGACAAATAAAAACATTGCCCGATTATGGCAATAGGCTCCTCCACCCATTTCACGGGACTAGATAATTAAATTGGTGTCCCCATACTTATTTATCGTTGCCAACAAAATCTGGTTCCACAGTATCAAGAAGATTCAACTTAAGGATTGTTACGGATGCCATGCCGGCCACTCAGTCTTTCGGCAAGCTTTGCCGCCACACGGATACCCCTCCTTAAACCAGCCCTATAAAGCCTCTTTTCCATTAGCTAGAGACAAAAAGAGGTGAGGCCAAATTAAGCCAGATATAACAGTCTGTGCCGTCCCAGCAAGGGATATGGCGTGAAGTGATGTATGTATGTACAAGTGTCACGATATGTACCTAATTATTTGGAATATATTGGAATTAACCCCTGGTGGCTATCGGATTGTTTGCAATAGGTACACCTACGTAGTGAGGAGATTCAATCCCGAATGCAATATTGCTTACACTTGGCCAAGTATTTCGGTCACAGTTTACAAAACGACGTTTTGTTTGTGTTCCGGGCAGCTCGGGGCACGTGCCGCGGCCCCATTCCTGATGGCGCCCTCTGTTCATTGTTTATATAAACCATATTGGGTGCTGCATTAGAGAGTTTTGTTTCCAAACTGTTCTCAGTTCATTAAACAACAAACAACACACTGGTCTACGGAAAATTTTGACGGGTTCAAATTTAACTTACAATCATGAAATCGTTTTATATACTTACTTATCGTCGTAACTTAGAATATTTTATTTGCCCTTGATTAACTTTTTATTAATACTTTCATCTGATTCATGAAATGTACTTATTTATTTAATTTCACTAGGCCCATTGCGGGGTAGCAAGTACTAAAAGAAGACAACATTATATACATTTCACTCGCTTCTTTGACTTTTATAACTCTTGGTCAGTCGTCGGTTTTTAAGTCTTCTAATGTAACCTACAGAAGGGTCTTCGGCAGGATACGGTCAATTTGTTCTTTGTAAATTGTACGTATTAATTGAATATAACTTGAAACCTAATCATCAGAACAAAAAAAGCAAAAAATTGTGTTCTGCATTGGTCATATGTATATGGTAATAATATATTATGCTATGTTCTCAAATGGAAAATAGATATTAAAATATAGCTAGTGTTGATTGTTGTTGAAAGAAGATTATTTATTTGTTTTTTTTTTGTTACAGCGTCCAGTCCACAACGAATTAAGAAAGTTCAGAAACGTAGCTCGGGAACAAAAATAATGTGCAATCCGACGGTGCGCTTCTCTGTGCCCGAAAGCACTTCGGAATCGTTCGCCTGTTTCCGTCCCAACTGTCAATGAGATCACAAGATGGCGGAGAAAGTCAGCTGATCAGAAAAACGCCCGCGCCCGCATCGCAGCAAGGGGCGAATTAAACGTATCATGGTGAGTTGAATTCAAATGTTATGCTCGCTCTCGCATTTGACAACATAACAAAATTATAGGGATAATGCAATTGGTCAATTAGCCTTTTTCCTGGGAAGATTATAAAAGATCCACTAGGGGCAGCACCAGTGGTTGTAATATTTGCCCAAATTGTAGTCGGAAAAGTGGAAATGGTACACTTGGTAAGTTTGAGTTTTACGATACTTTTAGAAATAAATAATACTTACTTACTTACTTAGTTAGTACGTAATTCCATGCGAAGTCAAAGAATCTTTATTTTCACAGATACTTAAAAATATTCAACAAGTAATCATTACTATCTTCAATGCATTATTCAATTCTTAAATATACAATACTAGCTGACCCGGCAAACGTTGTCTTGCCAAAAAAATCAAGTTTAAAAATAGGTGTTGATCGTAGGGAGGTGAAAATTTAGGGTTGTATGTATTTTTGTATGTTGTTTCATAAAAAAATTAAAAACAAAAAATTATCGAAAAATTCAAAAAATATATAGGGTATTTAGGAGTGGACCCTTGACATTTAGAGGGATGAAAAATTTTGTCCTATTCTCTGAGCTACCCGATATGCACAAAAAATTTCAAGATAATCAGTCTAGCCGTTTCTAACCGAATTTTATCTATTAGATAGCAGTCGCCCGCTACTCTGCCCACGTGGATAACGGTTACTGCTGCAAAAAGCCTACCCAGGAAAGAAACGGTCAGCAAAATGATTCCCAGGTCAATTCACAGACTCCGTCACTAACATTATTGCCAGGTTGAATGCTTTTGTTATCCGAAGGTGTGGGCAGCGGCTGTAAAGCCTCGTCTCGCCGTTATTTTTACGTCCCAAATGGAATAGGTGGCGAACCTATTGCCATACCGGGCACAAAGTTTTCAGCCATCGATAATTGTCACATTTAACTTCCGAAAACAATTTCGAAAAGTCATTGGTGTGAGCCAGTGTCAGGATAGATTGTCTTCATGTGGATGTCAAAGTTGTTAATGATGATAATATTTAAATGTAATCAATACTAAGTTTTCACTTCTGCCGACAGTCCCAAAGTGCAACCAATTGTTTTAAACAACATTTGACGTTAAATTATTTTCAGGTAACAAAATATAGTGATGGTTGGGAGCCCATGTCCATGCGTAAAAAAATCTTTTCGGTAATCAATTCCTAGATACTAATTTGAATAGTAGTTTGGCCCTGGGATTTGTTTATCGTTAGCGCGAAAGAATTTTTTACTGGAAATTGGAGCCTTTTGAAGGGTATAGGCAAATCAGTAGGGATCATAGTTACTCTTGGTATATGACCTAATTCACCGGTGATAATCGTAGCTACTATTAAATTTATAATTTATTAGAAATCTCGTGCCATTACACATATACTTTACTCATAGATGTAAACTCCCCTCTCGCACGCGCACACCCACCCGACTAACGCCGACTTTACAACGGGCCGTGCAGCAGAAATCGTTCATAACTTCAAAACCAACCGTCCAATTTTAGTCATTTAAAGTCCAAATATTATCTACATAAACAGTACTTAGCGATGAAATATTTCTTTTTGTTAAGGATTAATAGCATGAGTAAAATAAATGCGTTTAAATGTAATAAATAAATAAATAAGATAAAAAATGGCTGAATTGACATATAGGTAGATAGGTATAGTATGTTGCGGACTTTTTTGTAGATATTTATAAGATCTACAATTAATTAAAACATTTTATCTCTTATAGTTTAGGCAACGTACGCAAAATAACTAACTTTTCAAAAAAAATAAGATAAAAAAGGGTTGTTGTGCTTCACTTGACTAGGTATAGTATGTCGCGGACTTGTTTGTACGTATTTATAAGATCTTGTTTATAAGATCTACAATTAATTAGAACATTCCATGGTTCTATCTTTCATAGTTTAGGCAACGTACGCAAAATAAGTAACTTTTCTGGTTGCTTTTCTATACCTTGTGTCCCTAAAACCTAAATATCTTACGGAACCCCATTATTTTTCAAACTAAAATTTAGCCTATCTTACTCGTGGATAATGTAGCTTTCGAATGGTCAAAGAATTTTTGAAATTGGTCCATTAGTTTTTGAGCCTATTCAATTCAAACAAACAAACAAAAAATCAAATCTTTCCTCTTTATCTTCTCTTCTTCGATCTTTTTAAAATCTTCCGAAGAAAAGTTCTAATTATTTAGAACCAATTATAAAGTATAAGGTAAAGATAAGTAAAAGGTTCAGATGAGTCGCTCCAAATGGGGTTTCGGAAACTTACATGGAAGCAGGGAATATGTGATTGCTAATTAATGTTCTTATCTGTCTGTAGCAGGTGTTTGGCGAATGGGCCCAGGTGGAGGTGGTGGAGCTGGTAAACGATGGCTCTGGACTCGCGTTCGGTATCGTCGGCGGTCGATCCTCGGGAGTGGTCGTCAAGAGCGTGCTGCCGGGAGGAGTCGCTGATCGGGTGAGTTTATCCGTTATTGTCTTCTAAATATTAACGAATCTTTGCACACATGATATTGGTTGAAAAGACAAAGATGTACTTATAAAACAGCTCAAAAGCCAAAATCTCGGTTTGAAGATGCTGGTGTTAGTCGTTTAAAATTCACATTGGTTGATTGTCTTTCACATCATCTGCAAGCTTAGGGTAGAAGTGACTTTTGTTACACAACTCTTTCGGAACCTAGCAATTCCTTGTTATGATAGATCCACTCCTGCTTCTGGTATAAATATCAGGTATTTGGGGAGCGTCTAGTCTATTACTCCAGTTTGGACTTGTATAGTGCCTCTCTAATTTTGAAATAGTATGCTTTTTCATGCAAAAGAAGTTCAC
This sequence comes from Euproctis similis, assembly GCA_905147225.2. Lineage (NCBI taxonomy): Eukaryota > Metazoa > Arthropoda > Insecta > Lepidoptera > Erebidae > Euproctis > Euproctis similis. The sequence goes on from LR990106.1 coordinate 25,494,336, forward strand.
GTTATCATTAGCTGGTTCCTGATGTTTGATTTTGTCTAATTCAGACTGCAATTGACAAAGATGTTATGACTTTTTAGTTATTTGGTATGTTTGAAACCGGGATCGTTCAAACTGAAATCTTCTGGTTTAGAAATACGCCAGCTCGCAACCTAAATAGTATTATAGATTAAATTAAAATGTAAAACTTTTTAAAATTTAAAATATGTGCGCACATTTTGTGGCTAACGCCGAGAGCGGCGAGAGCGCCGAGATCGCCGAGAGCGACGTGGCATGTTGTAGATTGGATAAAACATTCCGCTCTGTTTTATTTTCTGATTTATATGTAAATACAGTTTGTGCGCTACTCTCGGCGCTCTTTAGTGTCGCTATTGCGAATATTTTGCATTTATAGAATGTTCAAAGTTAAACATATTTTATTATGTACTTGTGTCTACACACGTACGATACGAGAAGTCCCTTGTGGAGCAGGGGAAATGAAATAAGGATTTTGTGTATTCAAGACTTTCATATCCGAACATGTTTATTTGGTTATTTAGTAACTAATATTTCTTATAAAATAATGCGAATAAGTCACATACAAACTTTAGATATGTAGTCTACTCCGATCCGAGTCTTGCTCTCCAGAAGGTAATATTATTTATTTGTCTACGGGAGCCGGCCGGTGTTTCGCAGTTGTGTTTCATTAAAGTAATAAATGTCACCGTGCCCTTCCCTTTTATATATAATGATATAAAATATTTGGTTGGGTTACCTACAGTACCTATGCAGGCGCAAACAGTGTCACATGTAATCCTACGTTTGCCACCCATTAATTGTCTATCTCAAGACCCTATCCTTTGAGAAATATTGAGGGAGACCGAAAGCCTTGTTTTTATTGCATTTCGTGAACATTTTTATTACATGTCGTTTGGTTCAAGGTAATCAAAGTATTGTTCATAATAACAGATCTGCTTGACATTTTGTGTACAATCTATGGAAGATGTAGGTATATCACTAGATTTTTCTCTTGCTAATTCTTCTTATGCTCTTGCTAAACGATAACATTATCGAGACAATTCTGAAAGTAAGAGAAACAAAATAAAAAGTCCATCCTGAATGAATGCATATAGCGCATCAAAATAAGTGTGCCTGATGCTATAAACACCAACAAATTTCTTCAAAATAACATTCAACAACAACTGACAAAGCAAAATTAATATCGGAACTATGTACAGATACGATATAGGTAGAGTCTTCAATGAAGTTTACTTAGAGATGGATCGGCGATAACAACTTGTACTTTGTAACACGAAGCTTATTTGAATACAACATTACAGATAGAGTTGGGTTGATAGAGGCACACGGGAGGGATAGGAGGCTCGCCAGTGATTGGTTTGATATGTGTGTGTGTTTTGATATGGATGTGTGTTTTAATACTATATAGATGTTGCGCGAAACTTTAATTTATTTATCTATTAGAGACATTGAAATTGTTTACAAATCATTACGATTACACTACGATTATTATAAGTAGCTAATTATGATTGAAACATAAGAACAGACTAACGTCTACATTTTCCTTGTTTTAGTTCATTTCTAGATTATATATTAATATATCTCATAACGTAACATAAGTTCACGCCTTTTGTTACCCGAAGGTGTAGGCAGCGGCTGTTAAGCCTCGTCTCGCCGTTATGTTTACGTCCCAAATGGAATAGGTGGCGAACCTATTGCCATACCGGGCACAAAGTTTTTCAGTCATCGATATTTATCACACATAACTTCTGAAAACAATTTCGAAAAGTCATTGGTGTGAGCCATTGTCAGAATTCGAACCACGACCTCTGGATCTAGAAACCGTGTTCTCGACTACCAGACCACGGAGAGTAACATGATAAAGAAATTCAGTTATTTTACTTGAAGGACCTAATCTCTGAAATTATTGATGCAGGTACCTAAGCATACTTAGAAAAGTGGGGGTTGAATATGGAAATGGCTTCGGTTGTTACCCATATAAAGAAAAATATGCGGTGAATTAGAGAAAACTGTGTCTATAACATTAGAGAAATACAATGTGAAAATTGGAAGAGATATAATGGTCTAGGTCTCGGTGGCGCAGTGGGCGAGCGCACGGCCTCTGATCCAGAGGTCCGGGGTTCGATTCCAGACACTGGCTCACACCAATGACTTTTCGAAATTATTTTCGGAAGTTATGTGTGATAAATATCGATGACTGACAAACTTTGTGCCCGGTATGGCAATAGGTTCGCCACCTATTCCATTTGGGACGTAAACATAACGGCGAGACGAGGCTTAACAGCCGCTGCCTACACCTTCGGGTAATAAAAGGCGTGAAGTTATGTTATGTTATGTTATATGATGTTCAAAAAATAACAAAGTATATTAAATGATGTAAAAAAATATTATTTTTTTCATTAAGCTTATTTATAATTTTGAGTAATGGTAGTTCGTAAGATCTTAAGAGTCACTGTCTTCTTCAATATTCCCAAACCAAATTTTATCCAAATTCTTTTATCGAGATTAAAAAGACAAACATAAATAGTCAGAGATAAGTTTTAGTAGAACTAATAATTATTCGAGAAATAATTGACTTTATTACCCAAAATTTACTTTAAATTAGATAATTAGAATTTAAATATTTCATGAGATTTTTTAACCCGCTCCGTAAAGAATATGGAAGGACGTTGTATATGTGAAACGATATAACCCTGTTCAGAAAACCTCTTGCATTTTTGTTATTTTCTTTATCAAGGAAAAAATGGAGTCGGCATTCATTGTCGAATGGCAGAATTATTTTGTTGTCAAGATAAAATTCTTTCACGAAACTTGGCGGAAATATTTATTATGCGAAGATATTTTTATAAAACAAATCAGTTCCATAAACGTGTCAGGAATCTAGTTATATTAATTTTTACTTTATTAGCGGTAACAAAAACCTCTGATTAGTTCAAGTGGAACTTTCAAAATTAAACAGGCACCATCACCTCAAAATAGACCGGCTAAAGTTTCATAATTTTATTTTTGCCATGTGTAAAAGCTAATACGTTACGAGGACTTGGCAGTATGCTGATGTTCCGTCTGAGTTTATTTAATTCTGTCATTTCTTAAATCCCTTATTAAGTATTACAAAATTGATGTTCCAAGAGATTTAGGCGGCAAACAATTGCTGTTCCATTCCAAAGTATTCCATAGTCTCGAACAGAAAATAGGTCAAATACATAACACGGCTCGACGTGCTATTGCCAACAATTAATATGCGTTAGGAAACATTGTTAGTCAAATGAATCAGATAAGAGAAGTGTTTAACTTTACAAACTGCTACAAAATACGGAAGTTATAAATCGGAAGCTAGTTAATTAGCTAGTTGTATTCATTATTTTAATAGTGATTGCGGCACCTGTTCCGTGCCACCAAATATTTCATTCCACCAGTTCGAGCCAAAGCTGCGTGTGCGTGTGTCAAATTATACAAAGTTTATGATAATTAATATTAAAATGACTTTGATTAAACTTAATCACCACACATTTTATATAAATCAATTTATATATATATATATATATATATCTGACTCTTTTTTATAGTTATTTCTTTCCCTAAGTAATACAATTCAATTTATACAAGTTCACACCCTTATTACTCAAACATGGTAGGCGTCGGTAACTGTAGCTTGATACGAACCAACTTATAGTTTCTTTAAGTCGACGAGTGTTATCGTTCATTTAGTTTCTAAAATGAAATATACATGACATTGACAATGACTAATAATAGTGTGCACCTTTTGCATAAACCCTTTACTTAGATATAGGCTGGGCTATCGAGCCTCCATGTACAAACTTAATATATGTGATAATTTTTACATTTTTTATAAATGCTTTACATAATGTACTCCCGATATAATATATATATATAATATATATATATATATTATATCATGAGACATTTGTTACAAGCACATCAAGTGATGAGGTGGAAATATCATGATAAACAGCATTAGAATGGGACTAGTTTACGATCAGTAATATTGTAATATTAGGGAAAATACTATTCAAATTAGTCACATACTCCACACGCAATTGTGATGGAATTGTTAACATTAGACCGCACTTGTAAGACTCACCCTGCAGATAAATATTGTATATCGACTGAACATGTAATTATAATAAGGGCACGCTGGACAAATAACAGTAATAATATATTTAATAAAAATACATCAATATATAAGTTTTCGTGAGATAAACAAACGAAAAAGACTGAAAAAATAAAACACTATCTTTCTAAATAATAAAAATATAAAAATAAATAAGCGCCTGGCACGTGCCGCGTTTCGTTCGGTGGAGGAGGTATTCAGTGGGGCCAAACCCCTTTCTCCTTCCCTTCGTCTCCTACTTCCTTAAAAGACGGCAATGCACCATGGGCGGTGAACAGTTGCTTACCACTTGCTCGTTTGGCCGCCTATCCCATAAAAAACACCTTTTTATAAGAATGAATATGTTGCGTCGCTTACAAATAGGAAGATGGAAGAACCAATGGAAGATTTAGTTGCTATGAAATCGAGTGTGCCGTCGTCCATTAGTAAAACTCTCTTTATAATTACAAGACATTGTACCAAAATTCAGATTTTATAACCCTGATTCGATCGAATGCTTCTCGCTGTACACAAATACTCGGTGTAATAAGACGAAACTAGAAATGCCATGTGAATACTTACCAAATTAGTATGCCAGGAACGTGCTATAAAAAGTGTAGCTTTAGTGAAATTACCTTGTCTGCCAATTACCCAATAACATGTTGTGTGTGTGTGGTTGTCCCAGGACGGTCGTCTCCGCAGTGGCGACATGCTGCTCCGTATCGGCGCAGTGTCGGTGGTGGGCATGTGCGCGAGACAGGCGGCGGCGGTGCTGAGGCAGTGCGGCGCGTGCGTCAGGCTGCTGGTCGCGAGGCCGGCCTCCAGCGCGCCTGATGCCTCCTTACAGGTAACTTTCTTTTAGACACGGTGTCAAGTTCCTCAAAGACTGATTGATGCTTTTGAGGGTTATACATACACACATACATACATATACATACAACTTCATGCCAAATCCCTTGCGGGGTAGGCAGAGAGAACGGAGCGCCATAAGGCACCTTCCTCCAGAACACGTTGTGAATGTGTGTCCTGGCCAGGACACACATTCCAAGACCAAATAGAACATCCTACATTCATCCGCTTTTGCATTGTATACATAGGTGTACCGGTATGAAATGAGCGTTTTTTTTGTGAAAATAAAATATTAATTATGACTAGATAAAAAAAAAAAATTCAAAATATTGTCAATCACTTTCTACACATTTTGTCCAGCTTTTTGTAATTTGTGGATACCATGCCAATAGAAATGTTCTTCTTTTGAAGCAAACCAATCAGACAACCAATTTTCCACTTCCGCGTAGGAACCACTGAACCACTGCTCAGCCAGTGCGTGTCCCATCGATGAACATAAATGGTAATCGGAAGGAGCCAAGTCTGGTGATTACGGCGGGTGGGGTAGCAACTCCCAGCCAAGTACTTTGATTGTATCCTCAACCGATTTTGCTTTGTGTGCAGGTGCATTGTCATGTAACAAAATTACTTTGCCGTGTCTTCTGGCCCATTCTGGTCGTTTTTCGATCAATACGTTGTTCAAATCGATCATTTGTTGTTTGTAGCGACTAGTATTAACAGTTTCACCAGGTTTTAGGAGTTCATAATACACCACACCCTTCTGATCCCACCAAACACACAGCATTGCCTTCTTCCCGAAACGATCTGGTTTTGCAGTCGATGGTGATGGTTGTCCCGGATTAACCCATCTCCGTTTAGGATTCTTAAAATAAATCCATTTTTCATCGCCAGTGACAATTCGATGCAAAACTGATTTTCTTTCGTGTCTTTGAAGCAAAATTTCACAAGTGTTTTTCCAGTTTTCCATTTGTCTTTCATTCAATTCATGTGGCACCCATTTTCCACACTTTTGAATTTTTCCCATAGCTTTCAAACGGTCTGAAATTGTTTGTTGTGGAACATTTAACATAGCTGCTATTTGCTTCTGACTCAAATTATCATCTTCATCTAATATGGCTTGCAGTTTGGCGTCTTCGAATTTTTTTGGTGGTCTTCTACGTTCTTCATTTCTCACATCAAAATCATTACATTTGAAGCCTTGAAACCATATCTTGCATGTTGCTTCTGATAGAGCATGATCACCATATGCTTCGACAAGCATTCGATGTGATTCAGTAGCATTTTTTTTCAAATGGAAACAAAAGAATAATGCTTTCCGCAAATTATCACTTTCCGGCACAAAATTTGACATTTTTAACACAATAAAAAATATGATGTTGTTTGTTTACTAACTGTTAGGTTAATTGAATGTTTGACAGTTGTCATGGCAACCAAACAGAAAAAAAATTAAGGCTTATTCACAACAAATAACCCCTACCAACACATTTGTATCTTAACGCTCATTTCATACCGGTACACCTGGTATGTGCTTGGTCAGTCTTGCATCATTCATTCTTTCTACATGTCCGAACCATCGGAGCATGCCCTTTCTTACTTTTACACCGACACTCTCTTTCAATCCAACTTCCTTCCTTATAACCTTGTTTTCGAAGCGGTCACCGAGAGTCAGTCCGCAGATTTTGCGCAGTGCCCTCATTTCTACCGCGTTTATCCTACTTTCATGCACACTCTGCCAAACCCAGCTCTCGCATCCATAAGTTAGCGTTGGGATCAGGGCTGCATTGTGGATGGCTAGCTGGGCTTATCTGCTAATGTTTTTTTGCGGCCAGGAATCTGCCCAACGCTCCATTTACGCTGTTTCCTATCGCCACTCGTCTTACTACATCCGCGGTGTACCTTCCATCTCTGCTAAAAGCGCATCCTAGAAATACAATTTTATTCACCTGTTCCAGCACTACATCATCGACCGTTATCCTTCCATTCGTTCTGGATTCCTCCCTTTCAAACACCATAACTTTTGTTTTCGCCGCATTCAACTGCAAGCCTTTAGTCAAGCAATGATCTTTCATAGTAGTGACTAGTGTTTGCAGGTCAGACGGCGATTCGGCTAGAAGCACGCCGTCATCTGCGTAAAGCAGGCAGCTCACAACTAGGTCACCCATTCGCATTCCTACATTCATCGATCTCACTAACTGGGGACAACTGTCCAGGTACAGGTTCAACAGTCGAGCGGACAGCACGCAACCCTGTCTGACGCCGATATTGACGTCAAACCAGGGGGACAAGCCGCCGTCAACATGCACATACGCTGTGCAGCCCTCATAAGTGGACTGAACAGCCCCAGCGGTGCGCCGTTCACCCCGTAGCCCGGGAGTATGTCCCACAGATCCTTTCGTAATACTCTGTCAAACGCTTTTTCCAGATCCACAAAAGCGCAGAAAACCTTTCGGCTAACAGCCAGTTGTTTCTCCACGATGTTGCGGAGTGAAAAAATCTGGTCCATACACCCTCGTCCGAGTCTAAAACCACCCTCAGCTTCCCACAACACTCCATCAGATATCACCCTCATTCGCCTTTCAATAATTTTCCCATACACTTTCGCTGCTAAGCTGATCAAACTGATGGCCCTGTAACTGGCGCACTGCATACGTGATCCGTTACCCTTATACAAGGGTACGATGACAGCACGCCTCCAGTTCATGGGAACCTTACCCGACCTCCAGCATAGATTGCTCAAGGTCAGGAAAGCGTCCCGGACACAGGCTCCACCGTGTTTGATCATTTCAGCAGACATCATATCAGTTCCAGCTGCCTTACCATTTTTCATACTTCGTATCGACCATTGAATCTCTTCCATAGTAATGTCCTCGTCAGATGTTGGCGCAGCGACGTCAGTCGTAGACTCACTCGTGGCGCCCACTTCCGGAACATACTCGTACATTTACGTCGTTTGGGTTTGCAAGAATGTCACTAGCCTAAGACATAATTTTGTCTATTCATGTTGACGAAGAACCCCGAGACTTTATAACTTCCCTCCACAAGAGTTTGTTATTCGCCTCGAAGTTCTCCGTCAACCTCGCTTCCTCAATCACAACTAATCTTTCACGCTTCTCTTTAACTACGGCTTTGGTAACATTCCTGCAGCGGCGGTAGCACTCATACTTTTTCTCTGTCCATGCTTTTTTCTTTCTTTCGACGCTGGATTTTACATCCACGTCCCACCAGGCATCTCCTCTCAGAATCTTATGCCTCTTTGCACAACCACATACTTCTTTTCCACTATACTTTCTTTCATTCTTTCCCAGCATTCTTCAACACCAGTCAGAAAGACTCGTGTAATAAAGTCTTTTACTAACTAGGTCTACATACATACTCCGTACACTTTCATCTTCTAATTTCTTACGCCTTATCCTTTCACGCTCTCCGAAATGGGTACGCACTCGCCAGTGCCTCCACTTCTTGAAAAGGCCCACGAACTGGCTTACCACCAGCTAGTGGTCCATATCAAGAGTCTTTTGTTCCTTCCCCCTCCACGTATACGTGTGAATATTTTTATGACGGAATAATGTGTAAGACACAAGGAGGTTCCGTTCCAGCCATACGTCCAAGATCGGCTTACCAGCATCATTCACTCTCTTGTCACCGTTCGGACCAAGGACAGCCTCTAGGCCATCGCTCTCGGTTCAGACCCATCCATTCAGATCACCACACAGAATTATCTTTTCATTTCCTTCAGCCAGATCCAGAATATCCCTAATAGTTTTCCAAAACTCCTCGAGTTCATGGGGATCAGCGGAGCTGACGGGAGCATAGGCTGCGGCCAGGAAGACTCGTGTGATCCCTCGTGTGATTGAGGGTTATAATTAGCAGAAATAATAATGATTTGTGTGAAAATCCAACCGTTATTTTGAGTTATTCCTCTGTACTCATAAGATCTGTATTTATATGAAAAAATAAGATAAGGTGATGATATGCTCTTTTTGCCACCCGACTGCTTGCTTCATAGCCTACTTTTTTGTAGCCGCTACGAAACCTTATACTAAAAAAAATCAGAGTAACTTTTGTTCCGTCTCTAATTAAACACTTCAATAAATTAAAACTTCGCTAGGCGCCACTACTATTACGCTAAGTTTAGCGTAATATTTGAAAGTTGAGTGTAGCGCTTAGAAGAAGTACGTACTGTCGAGCGACTCTCAACACTGAACTTTTGTAATATATGCAATATACACGCTAGATATCGCCTAACACGGAATAGCTTAGTCTCGGTAGTACATTGGTCAAATTACCCGCTTCTGATTCAGAAGTCGTGGGATCGATTCCCGACTCTTACCAATAATTTCTTGGAATTCTCGACGGATGTTATGTGTGATAAATATCGATGATAGACAACTTTGTACCCAGTGTATGGCAATATGTTATTTCATTCACATATTCCATTTGACATAAAGACATAATGATGGGATGGGAACATAATGATTCAGCGGGTCGCGGCTCAAAGCCGCTGCATACACTTTCGACTAAACTAAAAAAACTGTGAAGTTATGTATGTATTACTATGTATGTACTACATACTATGTATGTACTACATACTATGTATGTACTACATACTATGTGTGTACTACATACTATGTATGTACTACATACTATGTAGGTACTACATACTATGTAGGTACCTAACATAGTAAAGGTGTTTCTATTTTAAACGTCACCTAACACCCGACCTACTTGCCTAATTGGAGCGAGACTTTCTTAGCTTTTGTACATTCCAATTAACTAAGAGTGATTTTGAAGACATTCAGTAAGTTTCATGTCGGACTTCTGCACGTTTATTCATGATGTAAAGTTCACAGTTCCAGTTCACAGTTCCAGGAATAAAACACACACGTAAATATACACTTGTTAAACCTATTCTGTTCCCGAACAATGTGATCGATAAATTGAATAAAGCATGTTTCAACCAATACATTATGTTATACTCCGTATACAACGGAGGAGCTTCCTCGTGTGAGTATCACTGGAGCTTTTTGTTATGGTATCTCACTGTATATTTTCCGAGCGATTCAGCTTCGCTCGATTTAAATTAATAATTTTATGTGTTTTCCAAAAATGTTTTTCAGAATGTACCATACGTAATCTATATACTCTGAGGACTTACGTACAATTTGAAACATATTCGTGGACTGAATGGAGCTTGTGGGCTCAATTTAGATAGTAGACCCAAACTGATCTAGCAGTCAAATTATAGTTGCCAATGAAAATAAATTTACACATTTTAATTGCATTTGAGTTAAAGAAATATTAAGGCGTGTGGAAAAGGTGACTATTAGCCAGTATTAGGTACACCTAGAAGGTATAGGGACTTTTTCCATAGTCGTCAATAATATTAGTACTTAATGCATCACAAGCTCGTCATGAAAACTCGTAGTGAGGCTAATCCACCGGCTGTAACTAGTTCTCCCAATAAAACAAGTCGACTCGGTAGTACGCATTTCATCGCGTCGTAAAACAACACATAAAGTTATGTCAGAACATCTAAATATTGTTTGTTTGAAATATTACATGATATATATCATAATTTTAAACAAGTTTCTCAAGAAATGTCAAACAGTTTATGTGAAACAGGCGTTAATATATGTTCGTTTTAATTAATTGTTCAATAGGGTTGGCATCTCTAACTAGCCACTCACCGTACTGGGGGAAATAATAATACTTGCCACTTTTTTACGTAACTATTCCGTAGTAATGTTAACTACATAATAACTTCACGCCTTTTTCTACCCGAAGCTTTTTCGCAGCGGCTGTTAAGCCTCGACTCGCCGTTAAGTTTACGTCCCAAATGGTAGGTGCTGAATGTATTGCCATACACCGGCTACAGAGGGGTCAGTCAGCGATATACATCACACATAACTTTTGAACAGAATTTCGAAAAGTCATTGGTGTGAGCCAGGATTCGAACCCACTAATTTTGGATTTTCAAGCGGGGTGTTCGACCACTTTGTTAAGTACAGATATGAAAATATTGCTACATGTTTTTCTTTAGCCGCTGAACGAAACCACGAATTTTAGAATAGAGATTGGTTCGAAAGGAAGTTTTATTTGTGTCTTTACACTATTATCACTCGATGGGTCAAGCAGCAGCAGCAGGTATGCCTCCCTGAAGTTTCAGTGGCAAATAGAAATCTATTGCCTTACATAAGAGATTTGCCGCAGAGTTTTGGCGGTTATCAATATTACTATACATAGCTCGACTATGACGATGTGACTCGAACCAACTTTTAGATTCAGAAGCATAAGAAATACAACCCTATAACCCTAAAGTTCTAAACAAAAGTGTCAGCACCTTGACACTTTTGTTTAGAACTTTAGCGTTATAGGGTTGTATTTTTTTTATGGGATAAGAGGGCAAACGAGCAGCCGTGTCACCTGATGGTAAGCAACCAACGCTGCCCATGGACACCAGCAACACATATAGAGTTACTGTTGCGTTGCCGACCTTTAAGGGATGGGAGATAAGGAAGGATGGGGAAGGGGGTGGCCTCCAGGTACCTCTCTCACCGAACGATACGCGACATGAGCCACTTTACGTCGATATTCTGAGAGGTCGTGATATTTCACCGGTCGAGCCGGCCCATTCATGCAGCGAACTGCTTGGCTCTACCACTGTTTAAAAAGTTAAAGTATGAAGTTGTATTTCTTCAAAAATTTGAGCCCTGGATGCCTAAATAAATACATAAGTGTAAAATTATGTGTTATATAAGTGATAATTATCATTCAAATGATGTCTCCCATTTTATATCCGACTGTAGACATCGTTGTCTTCGTTGAGAAAAAATGTTCAGTTCATGGAACAAGTAACATCGGCCATAATCTGCTCAGTCATCGATATTAATTCGATAACCTATGATGTGAGAAACGGTCTACTTCAGATCAAACCCCTCTGTCACCTCTTACGACGCAAACCAAAGAAAGAGAAAAGGAAAGAGCAACAAATAAACAAAAAACAACGACATTCAGATATTACTTAAGATCACTCTGTTAATCAAATGGATTTAACTTTTAAATATAGATAAATATAAAATAATAGATAAGCTTTTGAATACCTCTCTCTCTACGAAAACACTACTAACGAAAACCGACACCTAACGGGCCACTTTACGTTGATATTTGGAAAGTTGGCAGTATTTCACCGGTCGAGCGGACCTATTCATGAAGTCAAATGTATTTGTGTAGTGACATTACAGATACAGCGGATGTAAATATTAATGCAATCGTAAAGTTAATCTGATGTATGTTTTTTATTTAACTATATTATTATAGTCACTGGTATGTCTTAATAAAAACATTGATGAAAAGAAAACTACATTTATTTATCAGTGAAGTATGACGGGCTGCTATTAAAAAGTTTGGCAGTTATTAGTGGCTCCGCCTGCGTTTAATTACATCCCAGTGACCCACATGGTCACGTTCATCCATAATCTGTCGTTAATTGGAAGCTTTGAGGTTTATGATTAGGTACTGGTTAGCACTATTAGATTTGGTAGTAGATTAACAAGAACAAATTTCATTGCTAACACAGGCATCAGTCTTCAAAACTTAGTAGTTCTATTTGAAGACTATCGGTTCTTCCAATACAGATCGGTATAATGCACAGTAGCCATTAACAAAACCTCCGTTGTATCAACCGAGCCCCACCACATCCGTAACACGCCGGATGTTACGTAATTACATCAGTGTGTTCCGGTTGCTTTTCATGAGAGCGTCTGACAAGTTAACCATTGGAAAATGAGAGCCATTATTCTGCTAGTGTTATTGAAATGTTAGTAGTAGTGGTAGTTTTATTGACTATTTTTAAGTGTGTTTTTTTAAGTGTTTTATTCACCAACCTACTGATTTGTTTTCAGTAGTAATAATAATATTGTTATTTCAAATGGTTTGAAAAGAGTATTTGGCACATGAGTTTCTAGCCCGATTCTTCTCATGATAGCCCCTACACTCAGAATCGGGCCACTCGTGGCGATTGCGTCCGTGTCTTTTTTTGTTCCACGGAGGCACTTTCCACAAGCGCTCGTGTTTGTTTTTTTTTTTTTATTAAATTTTAAATCATAATGTTATCTGTACTTGTTGACTATTTTTAAGTGTCTGTGAAGACCTATAAAAATAAAGTCATTTTGACTTTGACTTTAGTGTCTGTGAGACCTACGAAAATAAAGCTACCTTGACGTAGACTTTGAAAACTACGTTTCTTTTTTAATTTTCACACAGATTATTTCATTATCTTTTGAATTTCTTACTGTGGATGTTTTTAAAATCAAATGAGCATTTAAAGATTTTTAAATAAGCATAATTATTAGCTAAATGTTTCCACAGCCTCTTGGTGCATCACCAGCCCCGATCATTCCTTCTCGTCTGTTGGCTGACCCTATAGACCTGGAGCGCCGCCTCTCAGAGGCTGGCCACGATGGGTTCGGGGCGTTATGTGAAGATACCTCTCCGCCATCACCGCCGCCTACCATTATCGAAGAGAGATTGCACCACAGGGTGAGTTGAAATTGTTGCTTATGTAAGGGATAGTACACCTAATGGCACGTACATGGCGTGTAATATCCCTTACACTTAGTAATGTGGATTACCACTATTCACATATATGGATAAAGTGGTATATTTTTACGAACAGTTTTTGTTCGGCCCACAAACTATGCTTTTGTTGAGTCTTGGCGACCATTTTGATTATTTATTGTATGTTATTATTATGTTCATATTGTTATGTATATATATTCTCAAAACCATAGTCTGATATTACTAAAACTGATTTCAAACTGATTGCTGTCCGATGATCATAGGTAATCTTAGAGCGTTTTGCGTGATAAAGTATGTAAGCTTCTCATTTTGGCAACATTTTATATGATTAAGAGAAACAGAGAAAGTCATATCCAGTACACTTGTGCCTGGTGAACAATATAATCAGCAAGTACCCCCGTAGGTTTTTACCTGTGCGTATTTAATTTGTACAGCCGGTGGCGTCCATCGTGGCTGTGGTGCCTCGTGGGGCTCTCGCGCCCTGTCCTCGTCCACCGCCCCTCGTGATACCTAAGCCACAACCACAACCTCAACCTGTTAGGTAATCATGTTCTGTTCAACTCTAGGAATTTTAATCTTCTATATTTGACACTTAAATTATAAACCGTGTAAAAATTGTGTCCGTCCGTAACACAACGAAAGCTCGATCTTGAGCTCCAACTCGATGTTTCCGAGTTTTTGGAAAAAGTTAAAGCTTTTATGTATAGATACCAACTCAAAGTTGCCGTAGCTCGCTTAAAGCGGCTACTACTTTCTTCGTGCATATTTAAGCAACTAGGGCTGTGCCCAGAGACCGGAAATGAAATAAATATGTTATACCTGTTTAGTTCAATTGATTGTTTCTGTCTATCTTGGAAGAGGTTTATCATGAGTTAAGGTATATTTTAGTCAGGTTCAAAGATGGTACAGGTACAGTTATGGTTATATCTGATCCAAGGCTACCACTGGACATGGCTGTGCGTGGCACGGGCGAGCCAGAGACGCTGAGCTACGAAGTCCAGCTAAACAAGGACTCGGCCCTGGGACTGGGCATCACAGTGGCGGGATACGTCTGTGAACAAGGTATGACATACACATCAGCAATAGTAAATATATTTAGTATTTATCTGTTTACTGATTAATTGAGTTACATTTCATACAACTTTTCATAACAGAGATTGTTATTTTTTAATTACTATTTTTTTAAAATTGTTTAATTACATCTTGAAGTGTTTTTTTTTATGGGATAAGGGGGCAAACGAGCGAGCGGGTCACCTGATGGAAAGCAATCACCGCCGCCCATGGACATCCGCAACACCAGGGGCGTCGCATCAGCGTTGCCGGCCTTTAAGATAGGAATACGCTCGTTTCTTGAAGGTTCCAAGGTCGTAGCGGTCCGGGAATACCGTTGCCGGCAGCTGGTTCCATATAGGAGCAGTGCGTGACAGGAAGTGACGGCTGAATCGCACTGTCGTAGATCGCCAACTATTAAGCCGATGTGTATGGAAACACTGGCGAGTCGGGCGATTGCGAGCGGCAGCAGGCGGTATAAGTCCGAACAATTCCTCAGAGCACTCCCCATGGTATAAGCGGTACATGATGCATAGAGATGCAACATCTCTCCGCAACGCCAACGGATCGAGCCGATCGGAAACAGCTTGGTTGTCGACAAGCCGAACCGCGCGTCGTTGAATGCGGTCAAATGGAGAAAGCTGGTAGTGGGGTGCCCCCGCCCAAAGATGAGAACAGTATTCCACGTGAGGCCGGACCTGCGCTTTATACAGTTGCAAGCGATGACCTGACGTGAAATACCGTCCCGCTCTATTGAGCACACCAAGCTTTTTTGAGGCCAATTTGGCCTTGCCCTCCAGATGACCGCGAAATTGGACGTCACTCGACAAGTCGACACCAAGAATTCCGATATTGGCTGAGATGGCTAAGGGAGTGCTCTCAAAGCAGGGAGCTACGACAAATGGTGTCTTTTTAGCGGTAAACGTGCAAACCTGTGTCTTCTTAGGGTTGAATTGGACTAAGTTTAGTCGGCCCCAGTCCGAAACCTGACTAAGCAGAGTTTCGATTTCAGACACAAGTTTGTTGCGGTACTCATCGACGTTTTCCCGAGAAATCCGTGGGTGGCCGGTATATAGGGCATCCCCCGTACTGTCATCCGCATAACAGTGAAGACTGCTGTACTGCAGCATGTCATTCACATGCAGAAGAAACAGCGTAGGGGATAGCACACAGCCCTGGGGGACTCCAGCATTCACAGGTTTTAAGTCGGAGCATGACCCGTCGACAACGACCTTAATGCTCCGATCCATGAGAAAACTGGAGACCCAATCGCATAATTTCTCGGGAAGCCCATAACATGGAAGCTTCGAGAGAAGTGCTTTGTGCCAAACCCAAAGTTGACATAACAAAAAATGCATATTATTTTAATTAGTTTTCTACCTGGAACGACAACTTACAGTGGCTTCCTTCGAAGTTCGCTTGAAGCGATCACTTTGATTAAACCTTAAGAAAGTTAACAAGTCTTGTAAAAAGTTAAATGAAACTTTATTTTATTCGAATTTGTTTTTGTTTCGATTTGTTTTATTTTACTTATTAAACTAGTTGTTGCTTGCGCATTTGTAAATTAAATTCCTTACTCGCGACCCACAGATCAAACAACTAGTCTTATGATATGTAATGCTATGCACTTCCTGCAACTAGTTGGAGATTTTCAATTACTCTTTAAGAAAATTACAAGTAAAAATCTGTCAAGTGAAAGGACGGGTAACAAAAACAGCAGAGGTAGAGCCACGCAGTTCGCTGCATGAATGGGCCGGCTGGACTGGTAAAATACCACTACCTCTCAGAATATAGACGTAAAGTGGCTCTTGCCGCATTTCGCTCGGTGAGAGAGGTATCCGGAGGCCCAATTCCTTTCTCCATCCACTTGCCATCCCACTTCCGACCCCTTCCATATCCCGTTGTGAGGGCCGGTAACGCAACTTCAAGACTATTTGTGTTCAGGTGTACATGGGCGGCGTTTCTTACTCACCATCAGGTGACACGCCTGCTCGTTTGCCTCCCAATACCATAATAATAATAATAATAATTTAAAAGTAACGTTTATCAGCGGTAGAGTCACGCAGTTCGCTGCATGAATGGGCCGGCTCGGCCGGTGAAATACCACGACCTCTCAGAATATCGACATAAAGTGGCTTTTGCCGCGTTTCGCTCGGTGAGAGAGATATCCGGAGGTCTGACCCTTCTCCCCCTCCCCTTCACATCCTACTCCCGACCCGTCTATACCCTACCTATTCTAAGGGCCAGCAATGCAACTGTAGCGCTATATATGTTCAGGTGTCCATGGGCGGCGTTTGTTGCTCTCCATCAGGTGACATGCCTGCTCTTTTGCCCCCATATCTCAAAAATAATAAATTAATTTTTGTATAAATAAAGAAAATACGTTTCTATATAAACTTCTGAAACTGGGATAAACTGAGAGAGGACAAAACTTCGAGCCTATCGATTTCAAATCATCGGATTTATTCTTAAATGAAATGTTCCGTATCTATTGTCCGTTTGTCGGCAACTCAGCGATCCGGAAAACCAATTTCATTTGAATTTCAATCAGCAAATACCCAGCAGTGTTCAGGTGGAGAAGAATATCACGCAGCTCTCTTTCACTATTATAATAACACAAACACAAGAGAGCAATTAAAAGTAATGCTGATAGAGTCGTTTCAGGAGTTTCTCGCTTAACGGTTTTGTACGTTGACGTTGCGGGCGCACTGCGGGCTCCATGACCACAGCCCTTCCCTTCTCTCTGCCTACTCCGCAAGGGATTTGGTGTGAAGTTATGTATGATGTGTAAATAATGATGACCTGATTCGCACACACCCGGATTCGAACCTGACTGATTTTAGCTTCAGTGGCAGGATGCTTAATCACTAGGCAGAACAGACTGATAAATATAAGAAAAGATTGAAATCCTTAAAAAGTGTGTGTTCCAATTCGCCGCTCAGATACAAAAGACCTCGAAGTATCCTTACGTCAATAATAAAGCCTTGATTATGAAAAAACCGTAAACCAGTTACGCTGAGATTGCAAAAGCTTGTGAAGCGCTTTCTAAGCAGCAATAAGTGGCACTTGTATGTCGGCGTGTGCCAAAGTGCCAATAACAAGTGAGTCCGGGGAACACTCAGTACTCCCGGCCATTGTGCCGTACTTAGCCCGGCTCGGTACACAGGCACGTGTTGCAAACTTTTCTAATATCGCTGCCCGCCCCTGGCGGCACGCTGTACGCTCAAATTAAATCCCCTACCATTGGCATGCACTTCAAGTTTCTTTCACGTTTTGGATTCTCCAGAAGTGAAGAAGTGGTAATGTCGAAACAGCTAAACACTACAATAACTTTAATTACTTTATTACCGACTAAATAATGGAACTGTTTTGAATAATATTTTTTTTTGTAAATTAAATAATAATATGATATAACTACATGCACTAAAATTAGTTAACTGCTCATTTTGCTATAATTAACAAAATGCCGAAAAAATTAAATACCGCCCAGACTCGAAATGTCTAAGTCAGAATCAAGAACTTGCTATGAGACTTTCGAGTAGAACATGGATGTGTTTCGATTCTCGTTTCAATAACATAACAATAGTTAAGATTTATTTATTTATGTCATAACAAACTTTTTTATTTTTTTACAAAGATACGCATGACATAGAATCCAATTTGTTAATGATTTGCGTACATCCAAGAGATCGTCCTTAAGTTTCTGCTTAACCAAAGCTGATTATCTGAAAACAGCTAGCTCTATACGCGAGTCGAGCGCTCCCCCACTACACATAATTTAATTTCATAAGGCAATAAACTCACGTCATACTTGTCCTTTTATGTTTTAAATGAATTTAAATTAAGAAAATAGTGTTAAAAATTTCAATGAATATAAATTAATAATAGTGTGAATAAAAAATGTTGTCAATAGTTATAAATATTTTATTGACAGATATGAGTAGAGTGATTATCATTTCGATAATATCTTAAAAAGCACCCCACGCTTTTTTTAAAATAAAATAATTTTTTTTTATTCACACTATTATTAATTTATATTCATTGAAATTTTTAACACTATTTTCTTAATTTAAATTCATTAAAATTTATTTTCTATTTTTTAGTTCGGTTTTCTATAAAAAGCGTGTTTTTTAGTTTTTTTAAACTATTATTTATTTTATATTTTAGTTCGGTTTTCTATAACAAGCGCGTTTCTTAGTTTTTTAAACTATTGCTTAACTATTTTAAAGCGTGGTAACAACGGATATCAAAACCGAATTTGAGGAATAGCGCCATCTGTGACTTATACAAGGAACTCGTTTCAAGTTGATAACGTAGACTTTCCGCTGATTGCCACTAGATGGTGCGAGAAGTGAACTATGAACACTAAAAAATTAACAAAAATCATATTTTGCAAATTGAAAAATGGAATAAGTTTATCAAATTAGTGTATTGTCATCGGTCCTCAATAAATCTACAAAGTTTGAACGAAATCTGGCCGTTTAAAGTGGGTCAAAATCGCGCCCAAAGAAGTCGGTTACAAACAAACATACAAACATACAGGTGAAGCTAATAAAAAGCTAATAAAAATATTACATTTGAATTTGGAATCTGTCATTTTGCTGTAATTGTATTACACAAAGTAGGTATGGAGCCAAATGCAATTTTTAAAACTCTCCATACACTTGGTATTAGTCAAATGTTTGTGTACCGGGCTATTAATAGGTACAATAAGACCTCCTCTGTGTGTGACAGAAAAAGACCTGGCCGTCCACGTAGTGTTCGTACGAAAAAGGTGGTCAAAGCAGTAAGGGAAAGAATTCGAAGAAATCCTGTCCGCAAGCAAAAGATTTTATCTCGGGAGATGAAGATAGCACCTAGAACAATGTCGCGTATTTTAAAAGATGACTTAGGACTTGCAGCCTATAAGAGGCGCACTGGTCATTTATTAACTGCTAATTTAAAAAAGAATAGGGTGTTAAAATCTAAACAACTACTGAAGCGGTACGCAAAGGGAGGTCACAGAAAAATATTGTTTACGGATGAAAAAGTTTTTAGAATTGAGCAATATTTTAACAAACAAAATGACCGTATTTATGCTCAAAGCTCTATGGAAGCTTTCCAATTAGTTGACAGAGTGCAACGTGGGCATTATCCGACTTCAGTGATGGTTTGGTTGTTAGCTACGAAGGAGTGACTGAGCCATATTTTTGTGAAAAAGGTATCAAAACATCGGCACAAGTGTATCAAGATACCATTCTTGAAAAGGTAGTCAAGCCCCTTAACAACACCATGTTCAATAACGAAGTATGGTCCTTCCAGCAAGACTCGGCACCGGGTCATAAAGCTCGGTCCACGCAATCTTGGTTGGAAGCAAACGTTTCGGACTTCATTAGAGCTGAAGACTGGCCGTCGTCTAGTCCCGATCTTAATCCACTGGATTATGATTTGTGGTTAGTTTTAGAGAGTACGTCTTGCTCTAAACGTCATAATAATTTAGAGTCCCTAAAACAATCTATACGATTGGCAGTGAAGAATTTTCCCATGGAAAGAGTGCGTGTTTCTATTGATAACTGGCCTCAACGTTTAAAGGCCTGTATTGCAGCCAATGGAGACCACTTCGAATAAGCTTTTTATATTTTATATCGTTTTATATTTATGTATTAAAGCAACACACTGTAAAAGTAATAAATGTTATTTGCAATTAAAAAAAAATTTTTCTTAGTTACAATATTTATGGCATGACTAAGTAAATAGTGACAATATAAATAATGCACCACATAAATAGTTGTACGGAAACTATTAATCAATTTATAAATAGTGAAAATATTAATTATCTAGCTGTTTCGGCAAATTTGGTGCTATCTGTTGTTTAAGTTTGACTTTATTTTTGTTTACGTCTATGCTCCATTCTCTAGTATAAACTTTACTGGCTGACCCGGCGAACTTAGTTCTGCATCAAAATGCGGCACAAATATCGGCACGCGTTTTGTCGCGGAGCTCAACTGCTATGTCCCGCTATGTTAATACTGTAATATCTTCGTAAATATACATTTAAATTACATGCTGTAAATGGCCAGGATCATCTATATTACATACACAATCTATTTAAGACACTTAATTGGATGTAAATGAATGCTGTAATGTTTAAAATCGCTTCGTAAATAAGCCATTATTTCTCGTAAAAAGTAAAGGAATAAAAATGATCATTGTGGGTTTGGCTGTGTGGCGCCTGCTTAGAATACCGCCACCCCATCTCTTCCCCTGGGTGTCGTAAAAGGCGACTAAGGGAAAGGGTAGAAGAATGGGCAGCAACATTCTCTCTCAAGAAAATACAGCCTACTGCGATCGCCAACCCGCCTGCCAAGCGTGGCGATTATGGCAAAAACCTCCCATGATTGAGTGGACCAACAGTTGTGGCGCTCTATGGGGGAGGCCTATGTCCAGCAGAGGACCTTAAAAAAGGCTAATGATAATGATTGTGGGTTATCCCTAAGAGATAGACATATGCCCTCGCGGACTTTTTTGTAGACCTCCTAGAGGGCTTTAAAAATGCAGAACATTGTTTTGATCTATCACTTAGGGTTCAGGCAGCGTTTGCGATTAAAGTTCTAAATCTTGAAAATTATCACTTTTTATTTCTATACTATACATGAATTATAGATCAAAACCACCCCGTTGAGACCCTCTAACCATTAAAACAAACCGCATCAAAATCCGTTGCGTAGTTTGAAAGATATGCGCATATAAGGGGACAGACAGCGGAAATAGACTTTTTTTTTATACTATATAATGATACTGAGCTACATTATTGTAAAGGTAGGTACCTGATAACTATATGATATAAAAATAGTCGTCAAAGTTACAATGAAAATTCATCCTTAATAAAATTGGTAACGACGAAAAAACACCTTATATATTTTTTAAGTCTGCTTATCAATCAGTTAAATAATTTCACGACATGAACAATATTAATAAAAAATAAAAATTAAAAGAAAAAACCCTTTTTAAAGAAGCTTTTATTTAAGCGCTCTAAAAATAAGAAAATAATATTTCCTTAAAAATTTCAAGTATCAATTTAGAGCCTCAGTATGAACAATTTATATAATAATAAAAGCTTGTCGCGCGAGTTGTAAATAAACTATACTAATTTTATAGTGTCAAATCAAATCAAAATAGCTTTATTTTCATGGGCCTTCACACGCAGTTAAATATAGTCTGTAAATACAGATATTTAACTTATTATTATATTTAAAGCAAAACATATTAAAACACGGGCGCTTGGAACAAAAACGCACGGACGATTCTGAGTGTGACGTTGTCATGAGAAGAAATAGGCAAAACACTCATGTAAATTAATCTACTAACTTTACTATATTATCTATTGCAATTTAATTACCTATTGATAGGGAGCCAAACCTCGCGACAAGCTTTTATTATTATATAAATTGTACATACTGAGGCTCTAAGTTGATACTTGAAATTTTTAAGGAAATATTATTTTCTTATTTTTAGAGCGCTTAAATAAAAGCTTCTTTAAAAAGGGTTTTTTCTTTTAATTTATTTTTTTATTTTCAGTTATAGCTGGCAAGGTTAGTGTCATTTCATTCAACGCATCATTATTGCAAGTTAGTTTACCGCTTAATTTCAAACAGTCCAGTTCTTCAATAAGGAGATCATCTAATTCAATTTCAGCTTGGAGCTTTCTTTTCCATTTAATCGCAATGATGATTTTTAATTCATAGCCATATTGTAGAAATGCATCAAAAATATGTATGCCGTCATCTTGGATGGTCCACCGTATTGTATTTAGAATGACGTCAAATTATTTTTCGAGTTATTCTCAGCAAGCCCTTTCATTTGATACCCATATTGTAGAAATGCAAATATGGTGGAGTATCCGCCATATTGGATTTAGAATGACGCCATAATATTTTTGAGTTAATTTCAACAAGTCCTTTCATTTTATACCCATATTGTTGAAAAGCAAATATTTTTCCCGCTATATTGGATTTGGAATGACGTCATTTTTTTTTTGATTTACTATTAACAAGCTCTTTCATTTGATACCCATATTGTAGAAATGCATTAAAAAAACTGTTTCTCTATCTTGGATGATCCACCATATTGGATTTAGAATGACGTCACATTATTTTTTCAGTTACTCTCAATGAGCCCTTTCATTTGATACCCGTATTGTACAGAAGCTTAAAATATGTTTTCCTCCATCTTGGATATTCCACCATATTGGATTTAGAATGACGTCATATTATTTTTTGAGTTACACTAAATAAGCCCTTTTATTTGATACCCATATTGCAAAAATGCATTCAAAATATCCATTCGTCCATCTTGGGTGGTCCGCCATATTAGATATAGAATAATATGACACATCATATCATCCATTGTCATCCAAAGTAAACGTGTATACAAAATTTCAGCTCAATCGGTTAAAGATATCTACTTCAAAATTGAGTTGCAAGATTCCACCGAACATACATACTTACATACATACATACATACAGTGCAAGTTAAATAAAAGCTTTTAATAATAGAAAATCCTCGCTTAGTAACAAAACAGTTGATATTGGTAGGGCACAAGAATCTCGTTGGCGCAATATGAAGGCTCAGTAAACGTAGTCATTTACTCCGACTCACCAAACTAGGATGTGTTTAGGGAAAACACTAATTTGAACTTTTAGTCCCTCGCCTCGGCGTGGTTCAGTTTAAAACATTTTCGTAAGTAGCTAACTGTAACTAGTGTCAAAAATGTTTACAGCTTTATGAGAGGTTTTATTTTATATAGCAACTCTTTACTTAAAAAGGATAACAAGTGACTTTTATTGAATTATTATACAATCGAGGTATTTAAATTTTAGTCAAACTATGGATAGGTCAATGCAGGGACGTAAATGAATTTCAAGCAGCCAGAAACGAACTAAAAATCTTCTGAATATTAAATATAATTTAAAATTAGTGGCAATACTTAATTATTCACAATAGTCAGAAGAAGTAAATTAATTACATCACTTACAATATGTCCACTGCTAGCGTGGCATAAGACTGGCCGCATTGCCAAGCTGAATGGCAATACTTATCCTCTGTGCGAAGAATAGACCAGCCCTGTGGTCGATCAGTCTCTTTGCATGATCTTTATAGAGTTCACGAGGATTCGGAACCTTGATCCCTGGAATCTCAATCCCAAACGGCTCAAAAACTTAATAAATAAATAAAATAAATAAATAAAATATATACATAATATAATAATGATATATCTAAAAAAGCCTCTATCCGATCAATGGATATATTAACGGATTTTTCAGTGTATGTAAATACGAGGATAAGCCAGACAATTTATATAAATCCTTTCTTTATTTGAGACTTGATCGGTCCGGTCGACCTTTATCTAACAATTGGCAGGGTCGAGCCTAGATAGCGGCCTACTTTATCTCACAGCATATAAATAAATCAGATAACTTGTTTACGAAAGGTTCGGATAAATTAAGATGAACTTTTGTAGGGTTAGTACGTATAGGTGAATATTACCGTCCAATTGGCTATTTTGATGGAAAACTACTGACATATAGTTTTATTAAATCTTTTAAAGTTCTCTCTTCTTCTTCTCTTCTTTAAAATTATGTTATAATATGAGAAAACTTTTGTAAATGTTAATTTCTCGACAAGCCCAAAAGACCCGAGAAATTAGCCTAGAGCATTCTCGAGACCCTAGAAATTGAAAAAGTAGAGAAATAATAAACCTTACTGTGGTTATTATCAAGTGAACTGAATTGTTCCAGTTTATACTTCTTTTGACGAGACGAGGTAGCATTGCGTACACCTTCGGGTATTAAAGGAAGAAAAAAATATCATTTCTCTTTCAGAAATAAATGTAAAAATGGCAAAAGTGTGTAACAAATGAATGTATTTGTTTATAAAGAGACAGGAATGTCTCATTTGGTATATTTATGTAAGTACCGTATTACAATAACGCCCTTCGTTCCCTCAATACGGATAATCATTATCGTGTAAAGATACTTTTATTATTTGCTTTGTGCTTATTTGTATAGAATTCTTTTATTATCTTAGTATCGTTTGAATTTACATCAAGTAATTTTACGTAGCCTAAATATTGGCAGGAATTATTTTACTCTAATTGGAGCTTGTGTTGTTTGTTTGTTGAATAATACAATTTTTCAAAATATATCATCACTGCGTGTAAATAAGTTTTTAGAGCATAATTAGAATTAGCTATGGTGACCAATGTTCTCACAGATAATTATCACTTCAAATAGCCTGTTGAAACTTTTTTAAAGAGTTGGAATCCCGCGTCTGGAGGCCGCTTACCATCAAGCGGTCTGTGATGACGATTAACAGCGTCATCATTTAAAAGATAAGAATGTAGGTGTATTATATTATAATGTTTTGTTTACAGAGGAATTGAGTGGGATTTTCGTGAAGAGTATTAGCGAGGGAAGTTCCGCTGATCTCTGTGGCAAGATACAGGTGAACGACAGAATTGTAGAGGTATGTATATGTAAAAAAGTCTTTTACTACATAATACAAAGACATTCTGGCAAAAAATATTATTATTATTATACACTCCATTATTATCATTTTCTTACCCTTATCCCAATCTTAATGGGGTCGACACAACATGTAATTCCTTCGACTTATCCATGTTGTCAAATGTTTTGGCAATGGTTTTTTGACCGACCGCCTACCTCACATCAACCCTTTTTGGAAATGTTTCCGTTGATGATTTATCCTCCACCTGGAGTAAAGTGCAGCAATAGATGATCTTCGCCTCTAATATTTCTTAGCCTTCTTGTCCTAATAATTGTTTTAATTTATTGTAATAGTTGTCTTTGCAGTGCTCTACCAGCATCCTGCAATAGTTACACATTGTTTTTTAATTTAATCTATAAAATGTATTCAAGTAATCTTGGAAGTGAAAATTAAGTGAATATTTATTTAACAGACGAATACACTTTACCAGCAGCAACCTCACTATCACTTACCATCAGGTGAAGTGATATCAAGCACTGGTCTGTGTAAGAAAAATGTTCTCAATACCTGCCTTCTAATTAGAAAGATTTTAAATAAAACAATTCATACTAGCCTAAAATTTATAAAACAAATAGATATAACAAAACGTAGTTCTCGACGCGCAAGCTTACTTGTTCTTCCTAAAAAAATTAGAACAAATTATGGGAAAAGAAATATTAATTTTGAAGGTGTACAACTTTATAATGCTCTGCCCTCGCACATAAGAAATGCTAGCTCATTTGTCTTATTTCGATCTACCCTCATTCAACATATTTTAGATAAACGTTCACTATTAACCACAAACATAATTCACTTTTTTCCTGACTTAATGGGACAAATGAGCTTAAAGCATTCTTAAAATTGTTGTAACGACCACTGTTATTTAAATTTAAGACAAATATTGTTTTCATATAAGTGACAAATGTAAGTCTTTTTTGAGAATAAAGTCTTTAAACCTAAACCTAAAAAAAAAATATTATTGCAAGTGAGGCGACAAAGTATTGCTAGTCTAATGACGTTTTATTCGATTACCTACAATGTGATCATATTTCTGTATCGATTGTGTGAAGACTATCAACAAATCATGCTACTGCCGCACTCTCCTCAGTACAGGTGACGACAAAAATATTCGTTGAAAAACAAAGGAGGCTGTTTACAGCAAAATTTCATCTGCCTCCATTTTAGGTGTAATACCTGAGTATTAAACCTAAAATTTGAGCAGCTTTAATTATGCCGTGACATGGAGAATGAATTATTTTATCGTATGGAATAATTGGTACAGTATTACCCTCACGATTGCCACAATTATCTTCGATATCTACAATTATAATCTATCTATAGGTAAATTTGCAAAAAGAGTTTCTGAAAGTTATTACTATATACTACAATTCAAGTACGGAATATATCAATCAGAAGACAAAATGTTAAATGTGAGTGAGATGAAATGAGTTCCGAATTTACAAACATGAATGTCAATCATAACTTAAATTACGTAATAATCTTAATTTGCTTGATATGATGAAATATCTTTGAGATATGCGTTAAAATCTAATTTCCCAAGTTAGATTAGTATAAGTTAATAGACGAGGAACACAGCTTCGAGCATAACAAATAATCCAGTTCACAGGCGGAAGTTACTTGATATAATAAGCCTAGCTCAATATACAATTGTAGCGAAAGCTTCACTCAGTTTTCTGGAGGACTGGAAATGTAAAAAGGCTTAATATTTAATGCCTGTCAAGAGCAGACTACTACATCTTTATTATAAATTTGTCTCATTGGCCTAATCACTTATGCATGACAATGGGTTTCATCACATAATATTACATTTGGGAGTAAAAATTTAATTCGGCATGGCATAGTATAACTGCCGGTTCATAAACCTTCAGGTATTAAGAGCTTGATGTTAAGCTTGCGTTTATCTAATGTCGAGAGAGAAGCCATGCTAATAGTTTATTAAAAATCATGTGAGATTCAGAAGTTTGAAACAGTCGAACACATATCTATATTTTTTTTATATTTAGGAAGACATTTTTGTACTTCATTGTACAATTTAATTTCTTTATGGGAACGAATAATAAGGTTTCCTCAATAACGTCTTCCTTTTGTAGTCATAAAAGATAAAAATATATATATATATATATATATTTCTTGATAAACAAATTCAATGCTGTGTGTTCTACATATACCTACTCAACCGACATCTAGGAGAAGGATCCCAGTACGCCTATTGATTTATATGTATTTATATGTACCTATAGAAGATCCCATTTGTGAGCTTACTCATCACAGACTCTCAGGAACTATAATGAGCTAGACATTCCTTGACAGCCCTAGACACTCTGCGCATTCAATAGCTTCGGGATCCTGTTACGCTTACCCCGCTTCTGTAGCGCATCTAACATAGCGCACAGAATCACACAAATGATTTTTAAGCTATTATGAGAAACAGGACCTCTTCACTACTAGAAAGAGCTCTGTACTGCGCTCAAGTAGAATAGTATCTTGAGGACGTTTGCGGATAAATGTGATGACACCGTATTCGCATATTGCACGAGGGTTTTGTGAGACGTCCGTTGGAACCCTCTATCCATTAAAAAACCCGCATCAACATCCGTTGCGTAGTTTCAAGGATATAAGCATATAAAGGAAAGCGTCTTAGTTTTATACTATGTAAAGATTAACTAACATAACATTAGGTCCACCCGGATATAAACCCGCTGCCTGGATCCATTTTTGCAATCTTCCTATAGTTTTGTAACTGCTTTCTAAAAAACTGGATCAGGAATCCTTTTTTTATGTTTTGTCCAAGGTACCTACTCTTTTCCGTTTTACTTAATATTTTAACGATTAAAATGGGAATTTTGCCGGAGAATCACTGACTCGGTGTAATGTTTACTTCCGCATCTCGAACCATAATGACAGATCATACTGACGTATATTATGAGGAGAATAGGAGGTCTATTCTAAATGGTTAAGTGTTGGCGTACCACAATTTCACAAAAAAATATGGTTTTCTTTGAATAAATAAAAAAGTGCCCCTTATTGAGGTCTTGTCCATTACTGGATCCTCTACCTTAGTACTTGTGTATAAGTTTTTTGGGAGCAAAATATTGCAAGAAGTGATATCTAGTCAATAGTTACACTTAATTGAGACACACAGAACAACCAAAGAAATTCAACAATCTTTTAATTATATTATTATAGATCCACGATTTTGAACTTTTCCACAGCTCTTTCTCTCTTTGTTTGCGTATTATCCATAAAAAGGCCCAAAAAGATTTCGTTCCATCTATTACTGATAAAGATTTCGTCTCAACTTCGAAATATGCAAACGAGTCGGCACTTACAAATAAGTCCTCCGCTTTATTACCGTTCAAGAGAATATGCCCTTGGCCCAGTTCCTGAGTCAGTTACCGAGTGATCACGTCCCGAGCACAGCGTGAATATTAATACAGAATTAATGGGGTGTACCCTGAATAGCTGTCTTTTTTCACATCGTCTTCGTCTATGAAACAGTTGATTCCTTCATGTCCATGTTTTATACGATATTAATAATATTATTCGATTCATTAGGTGTCATATTCGCTGTTAGCAGCATTATTACATAGTATAAATAATAGTTGAAAAGAAAAGAGTTATGAAAGTCAACGAAGCGAGTGAGGTGTGTAAGAATCGTGCCCTATGGCGCTCTGTTCTCTCTGCCTACCCCGCAAGGGATTTGGCGTGAAGTTATGTATGTATGTATGTATGTATAAATAATAGTAAAAAAAAACTAAAAAACACGCTTTTTATAGAAAACCGAACTAAAAAATAGAAAATAAATTTTAATGAATTTAAATTAAGAAAATAGTGTTAAAAATTTCAATGAATATAAATTAATAATAGTGTGAATAAAAAAAAAATATTTTATTTTAAAAAAAGCGTGGGGTGCATGGTGTCAATAGTTATAAATATTTTATTGACAGATATGAGTAGAGTGATTATCATTTCGATAATAACTTAAAAATCACCCCACGCTTTTTTTTAAATAAAATATTTTTTTTTTTATTCACACTATTATTAATTTATATTCATTGAAATTTTTAACACTATTTTCTTAATTTAAATTCATTAAAATTTATTTTCTATTTTTTAGTTCGGTTTTTACTACTATTTTAAAGCGTGCTAACAACGGATATCAAAACCGAATTTGAGGAATAGCGCCATCTGTGACTTATACAAGGAACTCGTTTCAAGTTGATAACGTAGACTTTCCGCTGATTGCTACTAGATGGTGCGAGAAGTGAACTATGAACACTAAAAAATTAACAAAAATCATATTTTGCAAATTGAAAAATGGAATAAGTTTATCAAATTAGTGTATTGTCATCGGTCCTCAATAAATCTACAAAGTTTGAACGAAATCCGTTAAAAGCCGAAAGCCGTTTAAAGTGGGTCAAAATCGCGCCCAAAGAAGTCGGTTACAAACAAACATACAAACATACAGGTGAAGCTAATAAAAAGCTAATAATATAAATAATAGTTTAAAAAAACTAAAAAACACGCTTTTTATTGAAAACCGAACTAAAAAATAGAAAAATAAAAAAAAAAAACTTTATTTTAAAAAAAGCGTGGGGTGCTTTTTAAGATATTATCGAAATGATAATTACTCTACTCATATCTGTCAATAAAATATTTATAACTATTGACACCATGCACCCCACGCTTTTTTTAAAATAAAGTATTTTTTTTTTATTTTTCTATTTTTTAGTTCGGTTTTCAATAAAAAGCGTGTTTTTTAGTTTTTTTAAACTATTATTTATTTTAAATTTTTTAGTTCGGTTTTGTATGACAGCGCGTTTCTTAGTTTCGAATTTGAGGAATAGCGCCATCTGTGACTTACATAAGGAACTCGTTTCAAGTTGATAACGTAAACTTTCCGCTGATTGCCTATCGTTCAAAAAAGCGTGGGGTGCATGGTGTCAATAGTTATAAATATTTTATTGACAGATATGAGTAGTGATTATCATTTCGATAATATCTTAAAAAGCACCCCACGCTTTTTTTAATTTATATTCATTGAAATTTTTAACACTATTTTCTTAATTTAAATTCATTAAAATTTATTTTCTATTTTTTAGTTCGGTTTTCTAGTCTAGAACTTTCATAGTTCACAAATCGCACCATCTAGTGGCAATCAGCGGAAACTAAAAAAGAAGTCGGTTACAAACAAACCTACAAACATACAAATATACAAACATACAAACATACAAACATACAAACATACATACAGGTGAAGCTAATAAAAAGCTAATAAAAATAAAATCGCTTTCCGCAGTCTGCTCCCTTATATGCGTATATCTTTGCAACTACGCAACAGATTTGAATACGATTTTTTTAATAGATAGAGGGTGTCAACTGAGTGGTTTGTGGGTAAAATTCATGTATAATGTAGCAAAGAAAAAGTGTGAATTTTGAGATTTAGCACTTCAAGTGCACACGCTGTAAAATTACTTTTGACGCGGAACAAAGTTCGCCGGGTCAACTAGTTATTCTATATCTTGCAATACGTGCGTGCGTATTATGAACTCTTAATTCCAGCCAGCGTACTCGCTGCCTTGCAAATTCGTATTTTCATCGACTAATTTCAGCTAGTCGGTGACGAGTAGTCACTGTCAAATTCACTCTAAATTCTATTTATCAATGACTAATTCCATTTAGTCAGTGATGAGTAGTCTAAACTAGCTGAAATTAGTCGTTAGAAATACGAATATGCTAGGCAACGCGTAAGCCGGCTGGAATTATGAGCTCATAATAGGCCCCCTGATCCGTGAATCCCCCATCTCATTTCTGCAGAACTTACATATATAAATTTATCAAATAAATGGGATGGCTTGATCGGTGTAATATCAAAATATCTAAGAAAATATACATTAAGTAGCTCATGCTCCGGGTTGTTCGGTGAGAGAGGTATCCGGATACCCCATAAAACCATGAGGTAAGCTTACTTATTTGCTTCAGTTAAAAATATAACGTGTTTATTATATATATGCTTATATACTTATATATTGTTATTTCGGAATTTTTCTGTCTGGTAATATACAAAAAAAAATTACGCGGAGTCCCTACGCGCTACTGAAGTGGAACTTTTTAACAGACGAACATTTATAACATGCTTAATTTATAAAAAGCACAACTTATATTCCACAGTCGGTAGTTTTACCAATACACGGTAAAACTACTGACTGTGGAATTAAAAAAAAAAAAAGATTGGCGGGTTCGATCCCCACTCGAGTATCCCCATCTTAAGGTCTGGGTAAAATTTGGTGACTATTTTATTTAGGAGGATGTGCCATATTCGACGTCGCATTGTTCTTTGATTTGAATACTCCCCCAAGCTCAAGCCCATTCGATACTCATATCGTAAAATGCATTAAAATATTTATAGCATTGGATTTAGAATGACGTCACATTTTCAAGTTACTATCGAAAAGCCCTTTCATTTGATACCCATATTGTAAAAAAGCATTAGAACTATATTTTAATGAGTGGCGGTGGAGTTTCACCGGTCGAGCCAGCCCATTCATGCAGCGAACTGCTTGGCTCTACGACTGTTAATAATATTATGCAAACTTAGCGTGTATAAAAACTTTAAAATTGAGTTCTAAGATTCAATACATTATAAATATTTATTACATACTTATTATGTACATACTTAGATACTTACATACATTGCAAAATAACAAATATCGATTTAATTATCCTTATAGTAACAAATATACGTCTGGCATGTTCGGTAGCCGCTTCGTAGTCCGTACCTACTTGTTGTGTTACAAAAAAAAAATAGAGATTTACAAAAAAAATACTAGTACAGATAGCACAAAAAGAATTAATTAGAAAGAAATTGCAATAAGGTAAAAATAATTAAGACAAATCAAAATTTAGTTTATGTAATGAAATTAAATACAAAGAAATTAAAAAGGCCTTATTTTACTAGCTACATATTGCATTTTAATAACTATACTAGTTGTTGCTCGCTACTTCATCTGCGTGGACGCCAAAAAAGCAGGAAGAATACTGTGCCTGTGCCATTATACGGGTTCATCGCTCACCCTCAGTTAGTGATAGCGTGATAATATTTAGCCTGTGTTGACCCGACTCTCTTGGCTATATTTAAGCAAAATTCGACGTAAAAGCATGCAGTACTTTCACAGTTTATCCGTAACAAACATACAGACAAACAGACAAAAATTCTAAAAACTATATTTTGAGGTTCGGTATCGATTGTAGATCATATCCCAAGAATTATGCAAATGAAATATTCAATGAAACTCAATAAAATATTCAACTTTCCTAAAATTTTATTACATATATAGATTATTTGGCGGCACATTAGAAAGAAATTATTTATTTTACCCATTTTGTTTTTCATACTTCTTAAACGTATTTTTAATCTAATTGTACTTTTGTACATGTACACTAATGGTTGCAATAAGGTAAAAATAATTAAGACAAATTAAAATTTAGTTTATATAATGAAATTAAATACAGTAACAAATACAGAAGTAAAAAAGCCATTATTTTACCTGCGACCTATTGCATTTTGATAACTATATTATTTATTGACTAATTACTAAATGTTTTACATTTCTAATACTGAACTAGTTGTGTTACTCCTGTGTCTGTATGGATACTTTTTATTATGGTTCCCAAGGTTGGTTTTTCAGTTATAGCGACGTCAAACTAATTATTATTTGTTATTATTATTATTATATAGCATTAAACAATGCCTTGTTTATATATTCCTACTAATATTTGAATTTTTTGTTTTGTTATTTTTTTAAGTAGCTTATAAATTTAAATATTAAAAACAATATTTTTTATGCAGTTAGTACTTTTGAGACACGGTGCGATAAAAACAGTGCCGCTACTAGCTACTAGATGTCTATGTACAGTTTTTAATCACGCTATGGAAATTCTCTTCCTTGGTTTATATAAGCCGATTAATGTTTTAGTGTTTTATATTACCTATAATACCCGCGAGGGGGCGTTAAAAGCTTTAAACGCTTTTGCACGAGACATTAGAAGTTCCACTTCAATAATATATCATAACTTCACGCCTTTTTCTACCCGAAGGTGGAGGCAGTGGCTGCTAAGACTCGACTCGTCGTTATGCTTACGTCCCAAATGGAATAGGTGGCGAACCTATTACAATACCGGTCACAAATTTTCAGTCATCAATACTTGTCTTATCTTATTATATTATAACTTTCGAAAATAATTTCGAAAGTTATAATATAACCAATATAACACCAATGACTGTTCGAAACTTTCGGAAGTTACGTGTGATAAATATCGATGACTGACAACTTTGTGCCTTCGTCGTAGACAATACATGATATAGTTATAATATCATGTCTGCGACGAGGTAATGGTACTTGTTAGTATCTAACATTCGTACGTACACCAGGAACCTCGCGAATTTAAATAAAGTATTTACTTAACTTGCCTCAAGTCATGCTCGTGTCAGATCTGCGCTGAATTTTAATGGGTATTTGTGCCATGATGCCTTTATCTTACGTACTTCTCTCTCCCTCGTCCGATAACTTGGAAGGGTACCGTTTACCCAAGACCCTTAATAATTTAGAGCCCTATTTACTGCCGTTGTCGATTGCCTATTTATCTGCTTAAACTAACGATCTGAGGCTTTATTTATATTACAATCAGGTTTTATCTCGCTGAAGCAGCCTATCCTGGTAGCAACCTTAAAAGCTTATTGGTAACTCTAGGTTCCTATGTTTCAGTAATATTTCAGGGCTCCACGTTTGATATTCTTATTGATCTTTTTTCTTTGATAATGTTATGGTTGATATTGGTACGACTCGGTGACCCATGCTCTGGCCATGACTGAATTATATTGTGTTCATTAGGCTAATAGTTAATCTAGTAGATCGGTGTTCATATTACACTTTATATACCGCTGGCAATTAGGAAGCGTGGCGTTATCGACCGTGTGTCGTGTTTGTTTACAGACCATTGTCGTATGACATCGAAAATAGGTACATTGTGTAGATTAATCTTGTGTAACAGAAAATAATTAATACTCTTTATTGATAGTCTAACGCACCCAGCGTTACACTGACAATTATCTGTTTCCCCAAAAAACTGCAATCAACGTACCGCAGTTTTTTATTGGGCCAATTATCATGCGCCTAGCGTTGCTCATGGACACTTACAATATTTAGAGGGGTCATAGTTTCTTTGTTTGCTTTTGAGATGGGATAGGGAGTGAAGGGGGAAGGGGTGGGCGTCCGGAGTACTCCTGATACTTCTCTCACCGTACTAAACGCGAGCTTACCTTATGTTGTTTTTTTAACAAGTCATGGTATGTCACTGGTCGCGTAGACCCATTCATGCAGCGCAACGCATGGCGCCAGTAATGTTATAATAATAAATAGATCGGATTGAGATGTTAATGATGTAACTTCATGGATACTAGATGGTGTAGGCAACGACAATTGTTACTCATGTCGTAATAATAATAGTTACTCATAAATTTAGTTTCTGATGTCTTACTACGTCATTTAAAGGTGGATGGTGTATCTCTGCATGGCGTGACCAATCACCGCGCGGTCGCCCTCCTACGAGATGCTAAAGGCCCCGTAGTACGTCTGAAAGCTTTAAGGTAATGGTATACTCCTACTTTGAGAATTTGTACCTAGTAGCAAATTCTTAAAATCAGAACTCCATAGATCACAATTGTTCAATACTATAAATATTTCTTATCTATTAAATCATCATAAAACCTTATGTTATTAATGAGAATTGAGAGGAAAATACTGTAGAAAAAAGAAACAAAATTACATTAACTTAATTTTGTACAGCAGTCTCGGTGGCCCAGTGGTCAAACACCCCCCTCAACTCTTCTGACTCAACAGGTCACGGGTTCAAATCCTGGTTCACACCAAGGACTTTTCGAAATTAATTTCGAAAGTTATGTGTGATAAATATCGATGACTGAAAACTTTGCGTCCGGCATGGCAATAGGTTCGCCACCTATTCTATTTGGGACGTAAACATAACGGCGAGTCGAGGCTTAACAGCTACACCTTCGGATAGAAAAAGGCGTGAAGTTATGTTTATTTTTATATCTTAGTGTTATTTTTAAATGGTAATTAATGGCAGGTATCTTCGTGGTGCGGGGTTTGAGAAGCTCCAAAAAGCTTTAGCGGCTCAAGACGGCAAGAGGTCCCCGGTGGCTCCGCCTAGCCCCTCTGTCACGTCTCTCGCCAAATATAGTTTTAGTGTTGTAAGTTTGTGTTGTCATTGTTACAATTTAGTTTGTGAATATTACCGTTACATTTTTACCTCGGAATCTAGGGCCAGTCAATAATGTTCATACACATTTTTGAAATATGTTTTTAACAGATAATAGAAAAAAATTTTGCCCGATCTCAATTATGAAAAAAAAATCTTTGTTGTCCGCGTTTTATTTTATTTTCATGAGCTAAAAGTTATATTTTGAAAAGGAGAACTATTACAAACTTTTCTTTGGGGATTTAAGGGCCTGCAGGTTTTCTGCGGTTTTGTGGATATAAAACGCGATTACGAAAGGATCTATGGGACATACTCCCAGGCTATGGGGTGAGCGGTGCACTGCTGCGCGCTGTGCAGTCTATTTATGCGGGCTGCACAGCGTGGGTGCGTGTTGACGGCGGTTTGTCGCCCTGGGTTGACGTCAGATAGGGTTGCGTGCTGTCCGCTCGGCTGTTCACCCTATGTCAGTTGTCTCCTGAGAGTGAGATTGACAAGTGTAGGGATGCAAATGGGTGACCTAATTGTGAGGTGCCTTTTTACGCAAGCCGTGCTCTTAGCCGAATCCCCGTCGGACCTGCATGCACTACACGCTATTATGAAAGGTGATTGGTTGATAAAAGGCTTACAATTGAATGTGATGAAAACAACATTTGGATTGAAATAGAGTGTCGGTGTAAAAGTGAGAAAGGGCAAGCTCCGATGGCTCGGACATCTAGAAACAATGGATTGACTAAGCAGATATAACCATGCAAAGGCAGATGGATGTAGAAGTCGAGGACGGCCAAGATACCAAATAGAACGCTTTTTGGAGCAAGGTGATGTAAGGAGCCTCAAAAATCGACGCGCATGCATGAAAAGAGTTACGAAAGTCAACGAAGCCATTGAGGCATGTGTGAATCGTACATTATGGCGCTCTGTTCTCTTTGCCTACCCCGCAAGGGATTTAGCGTGTGTAATTTTCTATTTGCTGATAGAAACACAAGATTCATTGACTTGCCCTCGATTCTTAGATTTTGAAATCTTTACGTCTAACGGCACGCTCTATATGTCTGTTATTGTAGTGTGTACTCGTATTATTTAAACTTAAATTTCTTAGTAAAAAATAAAAATATTTCATTAGTAAGGCAGTTATTTGCTGACATTACCCCGAATATGTTTACTAAAAATTTCAGCATGTAGCTTGGCAATATAAATACAGTTATTTCAAAGACATTAAAAAAAAAAAAAAAACTTAGCCTTACTTTAATAAAATTACTCTTGATCGAGAAAACATACATGTATAATGTATATGTATGTATTTTTTGCCGAAAAAGATTTCGACATTTCATAAGATGCAAGCTTGACCTATTTTTTTTTCTTTATCTATGTTTAGACATGTCATAACTTTTTTATTTAATGTTCACATTAAAGTATATATTATTACACAGTACGATGAATCGACAGTAATAGAAGTGGAACCTGAATCTGAGATTCAACCACATCTACCATCTCCGATGTCTCCATCGGAGGAAGCGGAGATAGTGATTGGGAGAGAAGATGAAGTGGCCGAAAGAGAGGCGCGGAGGATCCAGGATAAGTGGCGGGACATACTGAACGGTGAGCCTGACTGGCCCGGCCACCAATACGAATACGATATTGTGGTTAGTTTATTTCATATTTCTGTACTTTTTTTAACCGACTTCGAAAAAAGGAGGAGGTTCTCAATTCGTTTGTATGTACATTTTTTAATGTTTGATCACCGATCAGACTGATACAGTATACATGCGTAATACTTAAATAAAGTCTTCTCTAACTATTAAAACATTTACAACTAGCTGACCCGGCAAACGTTGTTTGGCCTAAAATAATATTTTGATTCTTCTTAAATTAAGATTACAATTTTACCACGATATTTATTTTGTAAATTTAGTCATTATGACCAGATAATGGATGGTTATCAGTTAAAAGATTTTACTAATTGTGGCGCGTCCTGAAGGTTAGGAAGACAAACTTTACCTGAAGCTCAGCATATACCATTGGCTTTGTTCGCCCCTTTCTTGGCAGAACAGTTAGAGCAGATCTTATTCATGACTCGGCTTAATCAACCCGCGAATCATATCTGAAAGCCAGTCTGTTGCTAAAATTTGATTGCAAACTGTTTGGGGACAACTGGTGTCTCTCTGCCTGACCTCTAAGTCGCTCGACACTGGACTCGTTCATGAATTGATGAATTTTCCTGTATTTTAAAACATATTTTCGAATCTTGGGACAACTCGCAGTATGCAATTGCCGTATTCTGTGACAAAGCTTTTCACTGCGTGGAGCATAACACACTTTTACGTAAGCTTAGTTATTATGGCATTAATAACGCGGCACTTAGGCTAATTACATCCTACTTAAGTGGCAGTTGCAGTTTGTTGATATAAGCGGAGTGAGATCATCTGGATCACCGGTGATTATGGGCGTTGCTTATTATTTAATATCTATATTAATGCCTTGCCTTTTTGCGTACAAAAGTTGTAACGTTGTACTATTAGCTGATGATACTTCACTTCTCTTCAAGGTAGACCGTAAAAAGAGTATAATTGATGATGTGAATCGTGAATCATCTCACACAAGTTCATGAATGGTTCACGGCTAATAATTTAGTTCTAAATGCGAATAAAACTAAAATAATAAAGTTCACTATGACTAGTGTTAAAGATCCGGATGTAACTATATCTCTGAATAATAAAATTCTAGACCCAGTGAAGTCTACTGTATTTTTGGGTATATATCCTTAGACAGTACGCTACAGTGGGGCCCACATGTACTTTAGCGGGAAAACTTAGCTCTGCTTCTTACGTGGTTCGAAAAGTTAGGCAGCTTACCGATATTGCAACCGCCAGATTAGTATAATTTAGGTATTTTCATAGCTTTTTTATATTTATTTCTTAGATTTTCGCGAATCACATCCATAACGTTGAAAAAACTTTTTATGGATTATATCGCGTTTATTTAGAACTTATTTTAGATTTATTTCCCGACGTTTCGAACTCTTTACAGAGATCATTATCACGAGTAATGAAAAAAAATATACAGCGTTACATCATCATTAATCTCAGCTGCTCTACCCCATAGCAATATACCACATTGCTATGGGGTAAAGCAGTTGAGATTCAGACTATATTGGGCTATTCGGGCAATTTATAATTTGGGTGCCAAGGTCCTATCAGAGAACGTCTTAAGGAAACTGTCATAAATATACCAAACATAACGATGAACACAATTTTAATACTAGAGGCAAGCATAAACTTGAGCTACGGGCCGCTTGTGGCAAGTGCGTCCGTGTTATTTTTTGTTTTACGGAGGCACTTTAATGAAGCGCTCGTGTTTAGTATTTCATTTTAAATAATATGTTAAATCTTCACTTATTGACTATTTTTAAATGTCTGTGAAGACCTATGAAAAAAGGTACTTTGACTTTGAATTATCTGTGAATCCTTTTGTGAACTTAGCCTGTACACTATAAATACAATGATTAATCTAACTGTACGTCGTTGTTCAGGTAGGGACGATAGTGAAGGAGAAGGAGAGTGGACTGGGCATCTCCCTGGAGGGCACCGTGCGCGTGGTGGGCGGTCAGGAGGTGCACGCGCGCCACTACATCCGCGCCATCGCGCCGCACGGGCCCGTCGCGCGCCTCGCGCTGCACCGCGTGGGCGACGAGCTGCTCGAGGTGAGTGGCGCGTGGCGCGCTGGGTGATGGTACGCGTGTGGCGTGTGGCGCGCTGGGTGATGGTACGCGTGTGGCGTGTGGCGCGCTGGGTGATGGTACGCGTGTGGCGTGTGGCGCGCTGGGTGATGGTACGCGTGTGGCGTGTGGCGCGCTGGGTGATGGTACGCGTGTGGCGTGTGGCGCGCTGGGTGATGGTACGCGTGTGGCGTGTGGCGCGCTGGGTGATGGTACGCGTGTGGCGTGTGGCGCGCTGGGTCATGTGACGCGTGTGGCGCGCTGGGTGATGGTACGCGTGTGGTGTGTGGCGCGCTGGGTGATGGTACGCGTGTGGCGTGTGGCGCGCTGGGTGATGGTACGCGTGTGGCGTGTAGCGCTGGGTGATGGTACGCGTGTGGCGTGTGGCGCGCTGGGTGATGGTACGCGTGTGGCGTGTGGCGCGCTGGGTGATGGTACGCGTGTGGCGTGTGGCGCGCTGGGTCATGTGACGCGTGTGGCGCGCTGGGTGATGGTACGCGTGTGGCGTGTGGCGCGCTGGGTCATGTGACGCGTGTGGCGCGCTGGGTGATGGTACGCGTGTGGCGTGTGGCGCGCTGGGTGATGGTACGCGTGTGGCGTGTGGCGCGCTGGGTGATGGTACGCGTGTGGCGTGTGGCGCGCTGGGTCATGTGACGCGTGTGGCGCGCTGGGTGATGGTACGCGTGTGGCGTGTGGCGCGCTGGGTGATGGTACGCGTGTGGCGTGTGGCGCGCTGGGTGATGGTACGCGTGTGGCGTGTGGCGCGCTGGGTCATGTGACGCGTGTGGCGCGCTGGGTGATGGTACGCGTGTAGCGTGTGGCGCGCTGGGTCATGTGACGCGTGTGGCGCGCTGGGTGATGGTACGCGTGTGGCGTGTGGCGCGCTGGGTCATGTGACGCGTGTGGCGCGCTGGGTGATGGTACGCGTGTGGCGTGTGGCGCGCTGGGTGATGGTACGCGTGTGGCGTGTGGCGCGCTGGGTCATGTGACGCGTGTGGCGTGTGGCGTGCTGGGTCATGTGACGCGTGTGGCGTGTGGCGCGCTGAGTGATGTGACGCGTGTGGCGTGTGTCGCAGGTGAGCGGCTGGCGCGTGCTGGGCGCGCACCACGTGGCGGTGGTGGCGCGGCTGCGGGCGGCGGGCTCGCCCGTGACGCTGGTGGTGGCGCGGCGCCGCGACAGGGCGGCGCAGGGGGCGAGGGACAAGTTGCATGACGCAGGACTTGCCAAGGTAAAGCTCTCTTCACAAATCTTTAAAAGCAGAAAGCAGAATTTCAGCTTACTCTTTATTATATTCTCCTATATTATTATACCAGCAGCCAGATTAGCTCTGGCACAAAGAGACCTGGAATATATTTTTCCGGTTGTCGTTAATCTGGGTCTGTATAGTTTAAATTATTTTGAGCCTATGGTCGCCTGGATTCCCACGCTGATACAATTCAGTAACTCCACCAACGCTAAATCCCTTATAGGGAAAGTAGGGTGAACTGAATGCTATGACGCTTTCTCAATTACTTGTATATTAACGCTACGTAGAAATACATTCTGTATTTTAGATTGCTGAAGCGTTAGTAATAATAATAATATTTGTTCCCTAACCAATCATCATCATCATCAGCCAATTTCAGTCCACTGCTGGACATAGGCCTCTCCCAATGTGCGCTACAACATCCGATTCTCTGCCTTCTGCAGCCAGTCTTTACCAGCAGCCTTTCTGAGGTCGTCTGACCAACGGGCTGGTGGGCGCCCTACGCTACGTTTACCAAGACGCTGTCTCCACTCTATGACCTTCTTACTCCATCTACCATCGGTCCTTCGGCAGACATGATCAGCCCATTGCCACTTCAGCGAGCTTATTCTGCGAGCTATGTCGGTTACTCCAGTTCTTTGGCGGATATACTCATTCCTGTGTTTATCTATCGCTCCATAGCTCGCTGAGCGACTTTAAATTTGTGGACTAGCCGCACCGTGAGTGTCCACGTTTCGGCACCGTAGGTCATCACCGGTAAGACGCACTGGTCTAAGAATTTGGTCTTTAGACATTGCGGTATAGGCGAGCTGAAGACTCAACGCAGTTTGCCGAATGCAGCCCAACTCAGCTGAATCCTCCTGTCAGCCTCTCCTGTCTTCCTAACTGGATAATTTGGCCTAGGTAGACGTATTTGTTTACGACTTCGAGAACTGACCCTTCGACGCTTATCGGTCCGGGCACGACATGTTCATTGATCATGACCTTTGTCTTGTCCAAGTTCATGCCCAAACCAACACGCCGGGAGGACTCGTCTAGGCTGCGCAGCATTCCGCTTAACTGTTCCAGCGACTCTGCATGACATTACAACGATGTCGTCGGCAAGTACAAATGTACTCACCATTCACTTTGATACCCTGTTCATTCCAATCCAGGGTCTTGAAGACGTCCTCAAGAGCGTTGGTGAAGAGTTTGGGAGATATGACATCTCCCTGTCTTACACCTCGATTCAGCTCGATAGAGTTCGTCACCTGGTCCTGTATCTAAACAACCATCGTGGCGGTGTCATACAAGCATCTCAAACACCTCGATATAACGCCAGTCAATCCGACATCGCTGTAATGCGTTCAGAACTGCCCAAGTTTCGATGGAGTCGAAGGCTTTTTCGTAATCCACGAATGCCATGCACAGCGGCTGATTGTACTCTTCGGTCTTCTGTACAATCTGCCGAACAGTATGGATGTGGTCCACGGTACTAAAGCCTTTTCGAAACCCGGCCTGCTCCGGAGGCTGGAATTCGTCGAATCTTGCAGCGAGACGATTCGTGACGACCCTCGAGAACAACTTGTAGATATGGCTCAGGAGTGAGATGGGTCTGTAATTCTTCACTAAGGTCTCGTCTCGCCTTTTTTGAAGAACAGCACCACCGCACTCCTGATCCAAACCTGTGGTGTTATACCCTGGGTGTATGACGGAATTAAAAAGACCTGCCAATTCCTTTAGGATGGGAGTCCCGCCGGATTTTAGAAGCTCCATTGTAATTCCGTCATCACCGGGTGCCTTGTTGTTCTGGAGTTGCCCGAAAGCCGCCCTTAACAATAACTCTACGTATTTGTCAAATGTAAAAAGCCAATCGTTGTTATTATTTTTCAGAGCAACTTGTTGGGCGGCAGTCTACAAGAATTACTAAGTCCACCTCAACGACTGATCAAGGCCAAGTCTGAGAGTTCAGTAGCTTCTTTGTGCAGCGCCACCACTGTCATGTCCGCCGGACACCATCACGACGGTAAGGCTCCCATGCCACAATTAAGTGCAATGATGAATAATTATGAATTTTCATTTTAAATGTTAAGCGTTAGCGTTAAGTATCCTACCTTAGTGGTACCTTTGCCCTATCTGTGTAAACTATTATTTAAATTTCATCTATTTGCGTTTGTACTCACTATGGAAATATCTATTTATAAATCAAAATCAAAAATCAAAATCTCATTTATTCAATTTAGGTCATTAAAGACACTTATGAAGGTCAATATTTACAATCCGCCAATTCGATTACTAACGCCCTGAGAAGAATTGGCAAGAAACTCAGAGGAATCTTTTTTTTTACTTAATTATCTTTTTTATCATTTATCTTCATTATCATTCGCGATAACAGCTATCACAATCCCAATGGTTGTTAGTGTGTAATTTAGTTCGAGATCAACCTGCACGTTGTTGTGTGTCCATGAACTTTATATTTGTGCAGTGCCACAAAAATGTTAATTTAGTGTCGATATATATTGGCTGTCAGTTTTGAAGTATCTAATCCAAGTAAAAGAATAATAGTATAGTAATTGTTTAATGCGTATTTTATATTTATTATGAAAGCAGTCAATGATAATGTTTTATGAATGCTCTTGTGTCTATATACATAAACTATATACAATAATTCTTAAAGACTGACCCAATTTATATCTTTTTTTCGTGGAGGAAGATTCTATGGGATGCCTTTTTAAACCAGATTAATTCACAGATCTATATTTAGGAAATGAAGCCGACGCTGTAACTTCTGTAACGCTGTTTATTTATTATTTCTATGACTGTTAAAAAAAAGAATAAAAAAAGTAGCTGTATGTATATGATTTTTTTCTTTTATACATACAACATGCATTTTGTTACCAGAATTTTGTACAGAAGATCTAGAACGTGTCAGATCTCGGTCGCTAGAACCTCTGAGTGGACTGGCGATGTGGAGCGATCACGTCGAATATATCCAGCTGCTGAAGGAAGACAGAGGGCTTGGCTTCTCCATACTGGATTATTTGGTAAGTTTTATACTATTAAAATAAAGTAATGTTTATGTCTCGCTTCTGATCACACGGCTTCTGACACTGGGTCACACCAATGACTTTTCGAAATTGTTTTCAGAAGTTAAGTGTGATAAATATCGATGACTGAAAACTCTGGTATGGCAATAGGTTCGCCACCTATTACATTTGGGACGTAAACATAACGGTGAGACGAGGCTTAACAGCCGCTGCCTACACCTTCGGGTAACAAAGGCGTGAAGTTATATTAAATAAAGTAAAGTAAAATATATGTGAAATATATTTATTTATCTAAGGTAAGCTAGCAGATTGAACGCATATAGATATAAAATAAAATATGGAAAAATTACTTAAAAAAAAAAGTTAAACCGACTTCTAGAAACGTAAACCACACAATCTATAAGTATATGAAAACAGTACCTCTATAACTAAAAAGCGATAAATAACGTAACTTACTCATTCGTATACTTAATACATTACATTATTGAAGTCGGTGCAACACAATAGAGTACGTTACCTAGGCTGGCACCGACTCCAAAAATAAGTAACATTTACATGGCTTTCAGTTTAGTAATAATATTTTTACTAATTACTAGTCCGTTTGTTAAATGGTTGATATTTTAGGGAGCTATAATTGTCATAAATGGGTACTTAGATAAAAGAGTATGATAATACTTGCTAAGCATTTATATTTTTGTAATTGTCATGGGTAGACCCAATAACACTACAGCCCGAATGAAGGCCAATCGTAGCCTGGAAACGATTGCAGAAAATAAAAAATACATTTTTACAGAATTGTGTCGTCCTAACCGTATAAGAGTTCTGTAGCTTTATCATCAATACAGCAGTATCAGACGTTGATTTAAGCATACCTCCCAAGCAACACGTTAGTCCTATATACATACTACTAAACAGTTTCCATCGACTAACTGCAGTACTGTCTCCCAACTTCTAACCGTTAAGGAGTTCTGTGGCTTCTTCATCAGCATAGCAGCATCAGGTGTATATTCCAGCATACTTCACCAGCAACACGCTAGCCCTGCATACTACCAAGTAGTTTCTATCGACCAATTGCAGTGCTGTCTTCAAACTCCTAACCGTTGGAGAGTTTTGTGGCTTCTTCATCAACACAGCAGCATCAAATGTTGGCACCATACAGAATATCCCTAAGACATTACTATTTCGTAATAAAAACACCGTACTCGCATACAACTATTGGTGGATGCCTTCGATTTCTCCTGGTTGCCATCATCAGATCCTGACCTGGTGAAAATGGGAC
This sequence comes from Euproctis similis, assembly GCA_905147225.2. Taxonomy (NCBI): domain Eukaryota; kingdom Metazoa; phylum Arthropoda; class Insecta; order Lepidoptera; family Erebidae; genus Euproctis; species Euproctis similis. The sequence goes on from LR990106.1 coordinate 25,539,025, forward strand.
CATCTCGGAAGTAAACAATATACAACGAAAAAAAAATTTTTGAAATCGGTCTATAATTGACGAAAATATCGGTGAACATGCATAAAAAAAAATTATACATACAGACGAATTGAGAACCTCCTCCTTTTTTCGAAGTCGGTTAAAAATGTGAATTTTGACAAGTGTAAAATGCAGTATTAGTATTGTTTTGGGTTCCAACAGACAAATTGTTTATGCAGTTTTATGGGACAATAATAATAAAATCTTGGACATAAGCAACTAAATTTTTACTGCTAGGATACTAGACAACGGATATTAATACATGTATGTATACGTTTTTTTTGTAAATACATACTTAAACATTCATGCTTTTCATAAATATATTTTTACTCGGGTGGAGATCGAACCCGCCAACCTCGATTCTGCGGTTGATAGTTTTACCAATGCACCACGGAGGTCGTCAATGAATATGACATAATGTATACAATGTAACATATATATGTATATAATGTATATATTAAACCAATAAAACAAATGAAAATCATGTTATTTGCTTAGACTATTGAAAGGTCATATATATTTTGGATGGAAATATTTTGTTATTTTATGCAAAACATTAAATGTTAGAGTAAATGCATAATTTCGAAACGTCATTAACAGAAATAGGAAAAAAGAAATGGCCCCAACACTGCACCTTGGGACAAACCACTGGGTATCCACATTCATCTCAATATGTAGTTACTGATGACCACACCTTGTGTCCTGTTATTGATATAAGACGTGGATGTACTTAACAAGTCTCCTCGTAAGCCAATGTTCCCCAATTCAATAATTAGTAATTTATAATTAATACGATCAAATGCCTTATGTGCGTATACCACATCCAGTTGCTTATCGCAATCCATAGCCTCAGATATGAAGCCTTTTACCACGACTATATTTGACAAAGTTGATTTGAGCCTTAAAAGCATGATATGTCGAATGAATAGAGTTATTTACAGCTGCAAGAAGTTGATTGTAAACTATTCATATCGAGGGGTAAATTATGAAAAAAAATCATAAGTCAAAAAATTCTTCAACAATTTCGACGGGATAAATTTTGTTAAAATTCTAATAAAAATATCTAGTTGCTGATACCAATATCAAATAAAACCGACCTTTAATTACGAACATAAATGTTGCTTAATACAAAATGCCCCAGCCCTTTAATATTTTTGAGATTGGAAAAATGATTTAAGTGACATCAAAACTACAATTAACTGCAGCTAATTATCTCAACTACCAATTCAGACTAAAATGAGTAGTAGCAGGCTAATTTACTTAAGTGGCATCATCATCATCATTCATCATTTGCCTTTTGAGTTCCACTGCTGGACAGGCTTCCCCCATAGAGTGCCATAACTGCCGGTCCGTTCACTCATGGCGGGTTGGCGATCGCAGTAGGCTCTATTTTGTTGAGAGAGAATGCTGCTGCCCATTCTTCCAGCCTTTTCCCTTAGTCGCCTTTTACGACACCCACGGGAAGAGATGGGGTGGCGGTATTATAAGCCGACGCCACACAGTTGTGCTGTGTGGCTGTTGTTAGTAACAAAGGTGTGAAGTTATGTTATGCATAACTTCAAAGGTGTGAAGTTATGTTATGCATAACTTCACACCTTTGTTACCCGAAGGTGTAGGCAGCGGCTGTTAAGCTTCGTCTCGCCGTTATGTTTATGTCCCAAATGGAATAGGTGGCGAACCTATTGCCATACCGGGCAGTGTCAGGTACATAACTTCACGCCAAATCCCTTGCGGGGTAGGCAGAGAGAACGGAGCGCCATACGATTCTTACACACCTCCACCGCTTTTGCATTACATATCTGCTTAGCCAATCTTGCATAATTCATCCTTTCTACATGTCCGAATCATCGGAGCATGCCCTTTCGTACTTTTACACCAACATTCTCTTTCAATCCAACTTCCTTCCTTACAACCTTGTTTTTGACGCGGTCAGCGAGGTCACTCCTCAGATTTTTCGCAGTGCCCTCATTTCGACCACGTTTATGCTACTTTCGTACACACTCTGTCATACCCAGCTCTCGCTTCCATAAGTTAGCGTTGGGATCAGTATCGCATTGTGGACTGCTAGATGGACTTTCCTGCTAAATTTTTTTCGCCTAGGAATCTGCTCAACACTCCATTTACGGTATTTCCTAATGCCACTCTCCTTTCTTCATTCTCGGTGTACCTTCCATCCCTGCTTAAAGTGCATCCATGCCATATACAATGGGATTCACCCCTTCCAGCACTACATTGTCAACCATTATCCTTAGATCTGTCTTGGATTTCTCCGTTTAATGTTACATAATTAACGTTTAATGTAATTATGGAACACTAAACTAACGTTTAATGTTACATAATTTACATCTGAGGAAAGTCTAATGGCTGTTAAAACAACCTAGATATATCGCAATTAGTGCTTGTCAGTTGTCACTATCATCATCATTCATTGTTTGAAGGATTGGAAAGAAGATATATATAGGTATGTATTAAGAATGAAAAATTAAATCATGAAATGCTTCCTATTCAAATCAAATCAATTCATTTATATATCAGAAATAGGTATTACAAGTACAATTAAATATATAGTTGGATACATCAACAAAATTATTATTCAAAGGTTTAACATTTAGTAATAGTCAAGTATGAGAAATAAGAATATATCAAATGCAGTAGAAATAATGCAAGTCAAATTTAGGTTTAGTACAAAATGTCAAAGAGTAGTGGTTTACAAATCTAGAGAATAACAAATAATTGCAAAAATGTGTATAATTTGAAGTTCCTCCAATTATTACTGTTGTCTATTTTACTTCGTGTAACATTATTATTTCTGTGGGCCCCAAACTAGGCAGAGCCTGTATCTTGGTGGCCCGTAGTCTAGGCACAAAGTTGTAGTCGTTTTGATTATGTGCACAGCTCACATTGTAGACATATTATTCAGTTGCAATAAAAATATAAAATTACAAAGGAAAGTGAACGATGAACAGATCATCCTAGCAGTATCGCAGGAAGAGAGTATTACACGGGGCCTTGATAGAGTAAGAGATGAGTTCGAATGTAAGCTAGACAAAAACAGTGGTAAAGCAGATGAAAGCTTGACTAAATGTGGCATTGTGATTGATAGACAGAGAGTGGAATAGGTGAAAGAGTTTGTGTATTTGGGCACGAAATTTACTAGTGACGAAAAGTATGAATGTAAAACCGATTTTTTTATGTGATAGGAGGGCATATAAGCAAGCGTGTCACCTGATGGTAAGCAACCTGCGCCGCCCGTGGACACCAGCAACACATATAGTGTTACCGTTGCTGTGCCGACCTTTAAGGGAGTAGGATAGGAAAGGATGGAAAGGAGGGTGGGCCTCCGGGTACCGCTCACACCGAACGAAATGCATGAGCCAGTTTACGTCGATCTTCAGAGAATAAATGGTATTTCACCGGTTGAGGTTGCCCATTCATGCAGCGAACTGCTTGGCTCTACCACTGTTAAATGGTACTGAATTACAAGTTTTATTTGGATATCAAGTAAAATGGGTCCTCTAGAACTTTATTAAAAGTCAGAAACTGACCAAAAACTCGCGGATTGCGCTACACGTACGAGTATTAGTCATGAATGGTAGTGGATGTTGGGTATAGCTACAGAATCAATGATTAATGCTGTGGAGATGAGAAGATTAAGAATTGTTTGATTGTACGAGTAGACTGTGTGCTGTCTACCGTCATTTCTGAGTGATTTGGTGGCTATTTTATGCTTGTTTTGCCCAGGACAAGAATCTGATTATAAGACCAAAGGAATGGTAGGTATCTCGAGGTGCTACATTCTTAGTGTATTTCTGTATAATAGTAGCAATTTAATTTGCATACCTCTTTGCCTCAGTTACCTTCGAAGATGAAACAAAAACCATTCATCGTGATAGTTTCGATCCACGATGCACTTAAGCGCGACATAAACGCCCGCGCGCCGCCGTTCGGTTGATTGATGACGATTTTTAACATCCGCGAGACGAAATAAATATGGTATCATATGACATTAAAGAATTTTATCATATTAAAACTTAATGTTTGAAAAACCAACTCGTATTTTTATTAGCTTTTTATTAGCTTCACGTGGATGTTTGTATGTTTGTATGTTTGTAGGTTTGTAGGTTTGTTTGTAACCGACTTCTTTTTTAGTGTTCATAGTTCACAAATCGCACCATCTAGTGGCAATCAGCGGAAAGTTTACGTTATCAACTTGAAACGAGTTCCTTGTATAAGTCACAGATGGCGCTATTCCTCAAATTCGAAACTAAGAAACGCGCTTGTTATAGAAAACCGAACTAAAAAATATAAAATAAATAATAGTTTAAAAAAACTAAAAAACACGCTTTTTAAAGAAAACCGAACTAAAAAATAGAAAATAAATTTTAATGAATTTAAATTAGGAAAATAGTGTTAAAAATTTCAATGAATATAAATTAAAAAAAGCGAGGGGTGCTTTTTAAGATATTATCGAAATGATAATAACTCTACTCATATCTGTCAATAAAATATTTATAACTATTGACACCATGCACCCCACGCTTTTTTTAATTTATATTCATTGAAATTTTTAACACTATTTTCTTAATTTAAATTCATTAAAATTTATTTTCTATTTTTTAGTTCGGTTTTCTATAAAAAGCGTGTTTTTTAGGTTTTTTAAACTATTATTTATTATTTACTTAGTCATGCCATAAATATTGTAACAAAGAAAACTTTTTTTAAATTGCAAATAATATTTATTACTTTTAGAGTGTATTACTTTAATACATAAATATAAAACGTTATAAAATATAAAAAGCTCATTCGAAGTGGTCTCCATTGGCTGCAATACAGGCCTATAAACGTTGAGGCCAGTTATTAATAGAAACACGCACTCTTTCCATGGGAAAATTCTTCACTGCCAATCGTATGGATTGTTTTAGGGACTCTAAATTATTGTGACATTTAGAGCAAGCCATACTCTCTAACACTGACCACAAATCATAATCCAGTGGATTAACATTAGGACTAGACGACGGCCAGTCTTCAGCTCTAATGAAGTCCGAAACGTTCGCGAAGGACCATACTTCGTTATTGAACATGGTGTTGTTAAGGGGCTTGACTACCTTTTCAAGAATGGTATCTTGATACACTTGTGCCGATGTTTTGATACCTTTTTCACAAAAATATGGCTCAATCACTCCTTCGTAGCTAACACCCCACCAAACCATCACTGAAGTCGGATAATGCCCACGTTGCACTCTGTCAACTAATTGGAAAGCATAAATACGGTCATTTTTTTATGTTAAAATTTTGCTCAATTGTAAAAACTTTTTCATCCGTAAACAATATTTTTCTGTGACCTCCCTTTGCGTACCGCTTCAGTAGTTGTTTAGATTTTAACACCCTATTCTTTTTAAATTATTATCTTATAGGCTGCAAGTCCTAAGTCATCTTTTAAAATACGCGACATTGTTCTAGGTGCTATCTTCATCTCCCGAGATAAAATCTTTTGCTTGCGGACAGGATTTCTTCGAATTCTTTTCCTTACTGCTTTGACCACCTTTTTCGTACGAACACTACGTGGACGGCCAGGTCTTTTTCTGTCACACACAGAGGAGGTCTCATTGTACCTATTAATAGCCCGGTACACAAACATTTGACTAATACCAAGTGTATGGAGAGTTTTAAAAATTGCATTTGGCTCCATACCTACTTTGTGTAATGCAATTACAGCGATTCGGTTCTCTTTATCACCCCACTCCATTTTAATATCGCAAAATATTGTACAATGTATTGGCGCCAGAACGAGAAAACACAATGAACAATCCTATAAAAATGACAGATTCCAAATTTAAATGTAATTTTTTTTTATTTTTAGTTGTAACAGTATTTAGGGCCAGACTAAGTATAATGGCAAAATGTTTCAACGATCGCTTTTAAAAAAATAGTAGGACTAAATGAAATATCTGGAACAAAACGTTTATTATTTTATTTAAATAGCACCCTACGCGGAAAAAAATATGCAGCTGAAAGAAGTTAAGCGACGTTCCATGTCGTATTTGGGTGACGGTTAAATGGTTTAAGCGACATCACACCGTGTAATTGGTGGAAGTGGCCTAGTAAAATTTTTAAACAGGAAAAAGTTGTAAATCTTATTGATTTATTTATCTGAGAAAGGGTAATTGGTTTATGTTTCCCTTTAAACTTTGACTGTATGGTTCAAGTTCATAATTTTAAAAAAATGTAAATTTCATATCGCGTAAAACACTGTAATTATGAAAACTCTAAAAAGCACGGATGTTTCAAGCGCCAAAAAGTGCTCGATTTTAATGAAACCGGTATCAGTCGACGCAGAAAGAATCGCTGATTCCAAATATAAATGTATAACACAATATCACCCAAACTGTCGCTTAAAGCAAACAGACTATCACCACTCGATATATTTGCGAAATTTTAGCAATAATTTATGGTTTACAAATGGGCCTGTAATTGGTGACTTTAATTTTTTCTATTTTTTTGAGATTTTGAGTAATAGAAAAAGATTTCCATATGGTCTTCAAATAGATGACTGTGTTTATTAAAATATCGAACTTAAAAAAATCGGACCAGCTCTTGGCACTATCGATTTTGGTCAAAAGGGTTTCTACTTTTACTGGGCCAATGTCCATATGAATTATATCGGAGAGCTGTTCACAAACGGGTATGTGTAAAGGTATTGATTTATTGACGCAACTCTGTGTAAAGAAATTGGAATGGAAATAGTAAGAAAACCAACCTAAAGACTTAAGATTCCTTTCATTAATATGTTCTATTAAGTTTATGTACAAGTGACGAATGCAATGCGTGCAGGATCCGGGCGAGGCGGGCAGCTCGGTGATCGTGGTGCGCGCCGTGGTGGCGGGCGGCGCGGCGGCGCGGGACGCGCGCCTGGCGCCCGGCGACCGCCTCGTGTCCGTCAACGGGCTGGACGTGGCGCGCGCGCCTCTCGCGCACGCCGTGGCCGCCATCAAGCAGGCGCCCAGAGGTACTCTCACCGTTGTTATCTATACATTGATATACACCACACTACGCTACACCACACTACGCTACACTACACTACGCTACACTACACTACGCTACACGACACTACGCTACACCACACTACACAACACCACACTACGCTACACCACACTTAATACGACCGCCTCGTGTCAGTCAACGGCCGGTACGTGGCGCGCGCGCGCCGCACACCGAGCTACACTCACCGATGTTATCTATATGTTCATATACACTTACTACGACGGTCTCTTCTTATGGAAAGGAGATGACACCTTCTAAGCACGGTAGGAGTGGCCAGGGGGGCACCAACAGACTACCTCCATGTGCGCACGGTTTCTCTTTTCCGGCCGGTGCTTCCTGGGCAGGGCTTGGCGGAGTCAATTCCCTGAGGTCCTGAATAAGAGTCTGACAAACAATAGACAGTTTGTAATCTAGTCCGTGGGGCTGGGACCGTGGCCGCTGCATAAAGCATAACCTCGCATCAGAAAAACAATGAAGTGGCTAGTGTTCCAGCTGACAACTCTCGAGCGGCACAAATTCAGAAATCTTGTAGGTGATTATATTTTTGAGCCGTTTGGGGTTGACAGTCTAGGGAGATAGGATCCGATCCTATAAAGATGAGACCTCTCGCGACCAGAGAGCTGGTCGCACAGAGGCTTAGTAGTGCCGTTCAGCGTGACAATGCGGCCAGTCTTTTGGGCACACTGCCAGCAGTCCGAGATGTGGAGAAATTAGATTTCAGCTGGTTACATAATTGTATATATTTAAAATAATGGAATTTATTTCTTTCTTGTACTATTTGTAAATTATTGTCAATAAATATTTAATAATTTATTATGTTGTTCTAGGAATAGTTACTATTGGTATATCGAAGCCGCTACCTTGCAGTACGGTTGTTGGGGGAGAGAAAGTCAACGGACCTAGCATACAGAGCAGCCAGGTAAATTAGTTTCGTCTCATTCAAATTTACTTTATCAAATATAAAATTTAAATAATAAAAAAAGATAATATAGATAACACAGGATATTAATAAAAAATAATAAGAAACTAGATTATTATTTGTTATTGTACTAAATATTTGTTTTATTTTTATTATATAGAAAAAAAATTCAATAAACAGTTTGGTATCTGTCTCATTTGTGTTAAATTGTTAATAAATAAATATAGTCTAGGATGACGGTATGCATTCTTCATCAGCGCAAAGCTTGAAAATATTAAATCCTTGTAATCAACTTAGAGAATTTTAAAAAATAAATAAAAAAATGAAAATGAGATATAATTGAACTATGAAGAAAAATGTGATATTGTACACTGAGGGGAATTGTACGTAAGTTAAGTTTCTGATACTTAAGCTTGTTATACGCTTAGAGCAGTAATTATATTTAACAATGGCATGCATTTCTAATTGAATTTATTAATACTTGAAATAATTTCTTTGTTAAAGTATTATATTGTACATAAAGGGAATAAAACTACCGCTCTAAGATATTTTTTATAATATTAGGATAAAAAAAATGTTTAAATATCTACTTCCCTTTAGTGTACAATATTACACTGCATGCTTTAACAGACTACTGTATTTGGTATATGTACTCAAACTAAATAATAATGCTTATATAATACTTGCAATATAGCTTAAATAAAAATTTATTATTTGGCATTATAATTCTGCAATTCTGCAGTGCCTATTACTTTTTTATTTTTCCTCAAAACTTACTACAGTTTTATTTAGATCGAGTATATTATATCTAGCTTATAATAGCATATTACAAATAAAAATGTCTATAGTGAATTGATTGCTCAGCTACAATTTAAATATTCATTCCTATCCATTGCAGAGACTGGAGTATTTCACAAAAGTACTGCGTCTAATAATGTCGTTACATAGGGACATAATGGAACTTCAGCTACACTGTACTAACGACGTTATGGACTCTCAAGGACCGTTCAGAGTGGCTCCGAAGATAAATGCAGAAATAACAATGAAATGACATAAAGAGAGAGTGAGGTATACCGTCAGTATGGAAGTACCTGATGATTATGACAAACAAGCGACTCAAGACAGAGAAGAGTTGCATATATAGTGGCTCGGTTCTCAAGCCGTACATTATAGAAGTCCTTTATTATATGCATATCATCACACCAAGTCCATCGTGGTATAGGTAGAAAAATTGATCCTCACCTCACTCGCTTTAAGCTAGAAAATAATAATATCTACTAAATGCAAATATTATTATTTTCTATACTCACGGAATTACCGAAGTATGCAATTATTGACCGATGATTCCTATTTCGTAGACAAGCTTCGCCAAACTTTAATGAGCTAAAAAATTAAACTAATTAGATTGTGTCGATTATAGAATTTATGACATTAAATTGAATACCAAATGACTATTTGATAAATGATCTACTAGAGTAAGAAAGGCAATTAAAATAATAACAAAGGAGAGAAACGTTAATAATATATTAATTTAAATAAGGAACTGAAATTACTTTTACCTTATAACAATATTGATGTGTGTTGTGGCAATATAGTTGTTAAAAATAATTATTGAAATTTATAACGAAATAAAATAATATGCTTTATGAGGGAATACGTCCATTTAGCCAATCAAGGAGCTTATATTTGCTTTTAAAATATAAAATAATAATTGTTTTTATAAATATATATTAAAAACTAATAAAGCGGCTGTTAAACCATTGAAAGATCGACTAACTATTCAAATGAAAAAGGTCAGAAACATGAAAAATGGTTCTCGATGAGATGGATAAAATACTTTATTAACTTTTTATAATTGTTTTTGAAGTGGAACTTCTAATGTCTCGTGAAAGAGTCTCGTGAAACCAACCAAGCGAGACGGCCTGGAGGCTGTCCTTGGTCCGAATGGTGACAAGAGAGTGAATGATGCTGGTAAGCCGATATTGGACGTATGCCTGGAACGGAACCTCCTTGTGTCTAACACATTATTCCGTCATAAAGATATTCACATGTATACGTGGAGACGGAATGAGCAAAAGAGTATGATAGATTTGATTTTGATAGATAGTCGTCTCCGAAATACTCTAAGGGATACAAGAGCCTACAGAGGCCCCACTCTTGATACGGACCACTACCTGGTGGTAAGCCGATTCGTGGGCCTTTTCAAGAAGTGGAGACACTGGCGAGTGCGTACCCATTTCGGAGAGCTTGAAAGGATAAAATGTGAGAAATTAGAAGATGAAAGTGTACGGAGTATGTATGTAGGCCTAGTCAGTAAAGGACTCAATGAGACGAGTCTTTCTGACCTAGGTGTTGAAGAATGCTGGGAAAGAATGAAAGAAAGTATAGTGAATAGTGCAAAAGAAGTATGTGGTAGTGCAAAGAGGCATAAGATTCTGAGAGGTGACGCCTGGTGGGACGCGGATGTGAAATCCAGCGTCGAAAGAAAGAAAAAAGCATGGTTGGATTATGTCTCAAGTTTGAATCAGAATGATAGTATGACAGAGAAAAAGTATGAGAGCTACCGCCGCTGCAGGAATGTTACCAAAGCCTTAGTGAAAGAGAAGCGTGAAAGACTTGTTGCGAATGAGGAAGTGAGGTTGACGGAGAACTTCGAGGCGAATAACAAACTCTTCTGGAGGGAAGTTAGAAAGTCTCGGGGTTCTTCGTCAACATCCAGAATGGACAAAATTATGTCTAAGTTTGGTGACATTCTTGCAAACCCAAGCGATGTATTGGGCAGGTGGAGTGAGTATTTTGGGGAAATGTACGAGTATGTTCCGGATGTGGGCGCCGCGAGTGAGCCTACGGCTGACACCGCTGCGCCAACATCTGATGAGGACATTACTATGGAAGAGATTGAATGGTCGATACGAAGTATGAAAAATGGTAAGGCAGCTGGAATTGATATGATGTCTGCTGAAATGATCAAACACGGTGGAACCTGTGTCCGGGACGCTTTCCTGACCTTGAGCAATCTGTGCTGGAGGTCGGGTAAGGTTCCCATGGACTGGAGGCGCGCTGTCATCGTGCCCTTGTATAAAGGTAAGGGATCACGTATGCAGTGCGCCAGTTACAGGGCCATCAGTTTGATCAGTTTAGCAGCAAAAGTGTATGGGAAAATTATTGAAAGGAGAATGAGGGTGATATCTGATGGAGTGTTGTGGGAGGCTCAGGGTGGTTTCAGAAGCGGACGAGGGTGCATGGATCAGATTTTTTCTCTCCGCAACATCGTGGAGAAACAACTGGCTGTTAACCGGAAGGTTTTCTGCGGTTTTGTGGATCTGGAAAAAGCGTTTGACAGAGTGTTACGAAAGGATCTGTGGGATATACTCCCGGGCTACGGGGTGAGCGGAGCACTGCTGCGCGCTGTGCAGTCCACTTATGAGGGCTGCACAGCGTGTGTGCGTGTTGACGGCGGCTTGTCCCCCTGGTTTGACGTCAATATCGGCGTCAGACAGGGTTGCGTGCTGTCCGCTCGACTGTTCATCCTGTACCTGGACAGTTGTCTCCACAGAATGAGATCGATGGATGTAGGGATGCGAATGGGTGACCTAGTTGTGAGCTGCCTGCTTTACGCAGATGACGCCGTGCTTCTAGCCGAATCGCCGTCGGACCTGCAAACACTAGTCACTACTATGAAAGATGATTGCATGATTAAAGGCTTGCAGTTGAATGCGACGAAAACGAAAGTAATGGTGTTTGAAAGGGAGGAATCCAGAACAGATGCAAGGATAATGGTTGATGATGTAGTGCTGGAAGAGGTGAATGAAATTGTATATCTTGGATGCGCTTTTAGCAGAGATGGAAGGTACACCGCGGATGTAGAAAGACGAGTGGCGATAGGAAATAGCGTAAACGGAGTGTTGGGCAGATTCCTGGGCGCAAAAAATATTAGCAGAAAGGCCCAGTTAGCAATCCACAATGCAGTCCTGATCCCAACACTAACTTATGGAAGCGAGAGCTGGGTATGGCAGAGTGTGCATGAAAGTAGAATAAACGCGGTAGAAATGAGGGCTCTACGCAAAATCTGCGGAGTGACTCTCGCTGACCGCGTAGAAAACAAGGTTGTAAGGAAGGAAGTTGGTTTGAAAGAGAGTGTCGGTGTAAAAGTAAGAAAGGGCATGCTCCGATGGTTCGGACATGTAGAAAGAATGGTTGACGCAAGACTGACTAAGCAGATATACAATGCAAAAGCGGACGGATGTAGGAGTCGAGGACGGCCAAGACACACATTCCAAGACCAAATAGAACGTGTTCTGGAGGAAGGTGATGTTAAGAGCCGCAAAAACCGACGCGCGTGCATGAAAAGAGTTATGAAAGTCAACGAAGCGAGTGAGGTGTGTAAGAATCGTGCCCTATGGCGCTCTGTTCTCTCTGCCTACCCCGCAAGGGATTTGGCGTGAAGTTATGTATGTATGTGTGTATGTAACGCCCCCTTGCGGCCACTATTATTACTGTGTAATGGTAAGATAAAAGCCAAGATCCATATAAACCAAGGACTAAAAGGTATATACCCGTACAGACATCTAGTAGCGGATGGTGGTACTAGCTGGTCATAATTGATAATACAAAAATGATAAACTCAGTTAACAACATCTTTTTACATAACAAATGAATCTACTCGAGAATTATATTTGAAAAACAGGTTAAAATTCAAAATAACAATTTTAGATAATTATAACACCAGTTTTAGTACGAAATACTTTGTAAATGTATATATTACTGATTATAATACGGTTATTATTATTTATAGTTGACATCATATACCGCTAGATTGCGTCCTGCGCCGACATATGTATGTTCGGGTGAATATTAGAACTCAAATTTGAAGTAGATAGTGGTCATCTCGGTAGTCTCGGCGGACTTTTTGATTTAGGAGGGGGGTGCTCGACCACTGGGTCGAGCACCCCCCTCCTAAATCAAAAAGTTGTGGGTTCGTATCCTGGTTAACACAAATGACTTTTCGAAATTATGTTTGAAAGCTGAGTATAATAAATACCGATGGCTGAAAACTTTGCACCCTATGTAGGACAATAGGTTCGAGACCTATTCCAGTCGGGGCGCAAACAAAACAGCGAGTCGAGGCGTAACAGCCACTGCGGGAGCCCCGTACAGGGCCACGGATCGCGCGACACCACCGTAGAGGCGGCAAATCTCGGGGGAGGCGGTGTAGCGCGCCTGCCACCCGTCCCACTCGGGGGACCATCCTCACGAAGTACTCCTCGAAGCTCCAGAGGCTGTTCAGGGTGAGGCCGAGGTACTTCAAGTACCTCACCACCGGGACAGCCGTGTCACCCACCTGAATCCGCGCGGCTGGTGGTTCCTAGCGCCGAGTGAGGCAGTGGAACCACAGAGCCTCACTTTTGTGAGGCGCCACCTCCAGCCAGATTCTACCTAGACCCAGATAAATATTTATACTTGGGTGAGGATCGAACCCGCCAATCTCGATTCCACAGTCGGTAGTTTTACCAACGCACCACCAGACCTTACCCTTACTTACATTAGCAGTATATTGTAAATGTATATTGTTAATTATTTATTGACTATTTTTAAGTGTCTGTGAAGAACTATAAAAATAAAGCTCTTTTGAATACATGTTACACAGTTCCACTTCTATAGCGCAGCGGGACTCCACGCAGTTTTTTTTTATCTTTTGTGATGCTTCTGGCGATTACATTGTTAAGCTCATTCGTGATGGTGGAAAAAAGGTAGAATAAGTTGTAATTAAAATTATCCAAGAGTTTTTGAAGTGAAACTTTTTCTAATGTCTCTTGCAAGAGCGTTTAACGCTTTTAACTCCCCCTTGCGGGCCTCACGGGGCCATATTTATTAATATATAATAGTACTTTAGCATCGAAGTATATATGAAGCTAACTTTTCAATTTGTTAAGCTTGAATATTAATAGTACACAGATATCTAGTGGCAAGTGGAGGTACTATAATTGATTTGGAGTATTAATCATATATAAACCCTACGGTAGTGAAACCATAGCGCGATTTAATAAGTTGGCGTATTGCGACCTCTATGACCGAAAACGTAAAAACATATTATTAGTAAACATTCGTGACAATCGTAACACTGACAGTAGGTATTGAGTAGGTACTCCACTCTATTTGTTTATATGTGCTTTTATTAAAAATGTTCAACATAACATGTTGAATTGTTGGAGTATATTATACTCCAACTGTAAAGTGTAAAACCGATCAACGTAAAAACGACGATAATGTGACGATAAATTAATTTTACTCCCTGAAAGACAACAAAGCTTATGCTTAAACTAGAATTAGTCGGGATTTGAACAAATTTAATACTTGTTACTGGATATACTTACGAATATTTTGGTAATTATAAACTTATAAGTTCTATTTTCTTTTTTAATTCATCACATTTAAAATCTTGCAAAGCATACCTAAACAACTTTAGCTATTTACAGTTTTCTCTATAGACATACAGGAACATAATTACTTTCTTTAGTCGGTATATTACATAAAAATATGCTATTTATCAAGTAACTTGATGTATAATTTTCATTTATCATTTTTAAGAGAAATAATTTTCAAGTATAATATATTTCAAGGATACTTTAATGACAAACTGACTTCAATGATCACATGATAAACATGGTTAACTCATGGTTAACTAATCTTATAAAAATAAACATTTATAAGTTCAGATTATGGGTATAATTAATAGTCTGTTTCTGGTCCTCGGTGAAATAATCTCTATTTTACATATACATGAGTCTTGGTTGTTTAAGTCTAATAAATATATCTAGTTAATTGATAATATAATTACTTTGTCAATTACAAGTTACAAGATCTTAGAAATAAGCGCTGAGCCAGAGATATTTGGAATAAAATAAGTTCAGAATAAGGGTATAAATAATACTCTGTTTATGGTCCTCGGTCAAATTATCTCTATATTATGAAATACAAAAATATCAAATATTTTTATTAAATTATCTTTAATATAATCCCTTTGAACTTGGAAAATGTATAATGTGTTGAAATGTAAATTATAAACGGCATGGAACTTCAAATAGTTGGTGATTAACAGATATAAAATAGAATGGTCAACATTATCATAATGGTATCTGTATAGATATATATTCCAAATATCTCTGGTTAGATTATGATTAATCTACCTTTCAAATTTTTGGATATTATTCATGAGTCGTGGTCGTTCAAGTCTAATAAATATATGTAGTTAATTCATAATAAATTAATTACATTATTTACAATATACAATTAAAAACTAATTAAACTAATTCGTAATTAGTTTTGTCAATTACAAGTTACAAGATCTTAGAAATGATGGCCGAACCAGAGCTATTTGGAATATATATCTCTACAGACACCATTATGATAATGTTGACCGTTCTATTTTATGTCTTTTAATCACAATCTATTTGAAGTGCCATGCCTTTTATAATTTACATTTCAACACATTATACATTTTCAAAGTTCAAAGTGATTATTAGTTTTACTTGTGATGTAACAATACCATCAGGTTACACCAACTCAAAGTCAAAACTTCAAGTGCCTCAGATCAGTCTGTTGTATTCTTAAACACAAAGTTAAATTAAAATACTAGTTAGGAACTTAGTTATCATTTGAACTTAGTTATCATTCCCATTTTTAATAGTACCTATAATATTTTAATATTAATAGTCGCAGTGGTCGTGGGATCGATTCCGAGCCAATGATTTCTCTGAATTACTTGATATTAGGTAGGTTACCCCATGGTAAAAACTTGAGATTTGGATAATTGAAATCTTTAACACTATTTTCTTAATTTAAATTCATTAAAATTTATTTTCTATTTTTAGTTCGGTTTTCTATAAAAAGCGTGTTTTTTAGTTATTTTAAACTATTATTTATTAAATTAAGCGTGTTATAAATGTATGTTTGTTACAAAGTTTCACTTCTATAGTGCGGAGGGACCCACGCGAATTTTTTTTATTATGATTTTTATTGGATTTTTAATTATATATTTAAAATTAATCTATAATAAATTTATTTTAAATAACAAATGTTTATATAGTGGTGTTGTCGTTCTAGAGTATGATTAATTTAAAACATAACAATATAATTATGTTTATGGCAATAGGTTTACTTATTCAATTTGGGACATAAAAATTAGTGAGTCGACGCTTAACAGCCGCTGCCTAATACTTTGGGTAGAAAAAGACGTGATGTTATAAATAAAAAAGTATAATTTTGTCACATCGATAAACTAAATTATGTACTGATGAAATTCACATAACAAGTTATTTGAGATGCGATTGTTAACTAAGACGTGACGATACTCTAAATAGATATAAATGTATAACGCTATATTATTAATTTGTCAATTCTAAAATGTGATAGTGATATGTTTTCTGGTTATAGAGTTATGCATTAAAAAGGTGTATGATTAATTAAATAATTAACATATTTAACGATTTAAATATAAGTGATATACCTATAAAAATAATAATATTAACAAAATTTTATACTAGCAATGTAATGCAAATTTGATATTTATATCTGGGAATCATCATCATCATCATTAGCCTGTTGCAGTCCACTGCTGGATATAGGCCTCTCCCAATGTGCGCCACAACATCCGATTCTCTGCCTTCCGCATCCAGTCTTTTCCAGCAGCCCTTCTGAGGTCGTCTGACCATCGGGCTGGTGGGCGTCCTACACTACGCTTACCAAGTCGCGGCCTCCACTCTATGACCTTCTTGCTCCATCTACCATCGGTCCTTCGACAGATGTGACCAGCCCATTGCCACTTCAGCGAGCTTATTCTACGAGCTATGTCGGTTACTCCGGTTCTCTGTCGGATATACTCATTCCTGAGTCTATCTTTCAGAGATACTCCGAGCATAGCTCGCTCCATAGCTCTGGGAATAATGAACTAAAATTTTAAAATACATTCTATGTGTAAATTTTAAAAGCGCATTAATAAATTAATCTCTAGAATGCAAAATGAAGCCAGTAAACTACAGGTAATTTATTACATATCATAATTCTTAAGCGTTGAGAAATGTATGTGTAGTTATAATATAAGTTTATAAGTATAAGAAAATTGTGTATCTCATTGATTGCTTAACAAATATAAAGGCTGCGAAAAATATGTTTAAGTAGCTCTGGCTATGGCTATATGTCGTTATTTTTGGTGTTTAGTTCTAAATTAGAGACGTCGGGGATTCAACTCTGGATCAGAAGTTTCCTTTTTTACTTATCACTTCATTTATCGGGTAAGTGATAATGTTAGGTAAACTGAATCTGAACTGCTAACTAACTGCTGCTAACATTAAATTCAGACATTTTTATTTATAATAATAATAATAGGTTATTTAAAATTTGGCTGATTATGTAACAGAATATAGATTAAATAATATTAGATTGATAATGTATGTTGGCTTACGTCCGTGTTAAATGTCTACGCTTTGTTGATTGAATATAAAGTATATTAAAGAAGTGCTTTTGTTTCATTTATAATAATAATAATAATTATTATTATTTATTCATATCTCACAAGTTAGGTGTAACATATAAATAAGTAATTAAGATGATGCCTTGCGAGTGTCTGGAGTCTGTAATAGGTTGAAATCTGTCCCACAGAACTCCAGGGTCCCTCTACAAATGAGTGACAGACCTAATATTAAGATTTTAATATGAGTGCGTTCCAATTTTGTGCAGCCAAATGTTCTCTTTTTTATATAAAATTCACTTCATTAAATAACAAGTCCAGAAAAATAAAAAAAGTAAATAAACAATATTAGAAAGTCAATTATATAACGTCAGAATCTCATGCCTAAGGTTCTCGTGTAGTGCATGCTTACTTATATGCTGGTATACTGTACCTATATCATGGTTTTTGGTTCGGTGGTGAGTGGTTTTGGTGTGTAAGCGCACAAGTGGGTGCAAGTGCGCAAATATATTATATCCCCTTAAATTTCTTAGTAGGAATGTTATTTGTAGGTGTACAATTTGTTTTCTAGAGCACTGCGTTATTAATTTCCTTGGATTCATGGATACATGCATCGTGGATTTAACTTGTTTCATTCTCTCAATTGTCATTTTTCACTAATAAATAAATAAAATTATAACACGATCTTTGTTTCACAGGAATGCATAAATTCTCTTGCATCAGATGATCACACTGGCATGGATTCCTTTCACGAATGTCTCCAAGAGTACGGAGAAGGCTTAGAGGTAGTTCAAATATGTCTAGAACCAGAAGAAGTTTCTATAAAAGACGAAGAACTGTCAGCTCTTGGAGATCTCAGCCTCGACGATTATAAGAAGATAAAAAGAGAAATCATAATTGAAGATACTAATGAAATTAAAGTAAACGGTATTAATGAATTAAAATCATCAAAATCAGATGAATCCCTAGATGATCATGATGATGATATGACAATTACGGAAGATGATATTTTAATAGTGCCAAGAGAACTACCTGATATTAGAAGTAAATCTGCCGATCAGAGAGACACTGAAGCGGAAAAGTGTTTGTCAAAACAACAAAGCAAAGAAATTTCAACTTCCGATGAAATGGTTTTTGCAGTTACACCAACGGGACTTGAACGAATAAGTTTCGATAAATACTGGAAAGATAACAACCCAAAATTAGAAAAGAAGTTAGAGAAAGTAAAAAGTACAGAAAGTTGGAAAGATTGTCTCAATTCTCCAAAAGAAGACACAATCAGCTTTAATAACGCTACAGCGAGAATTTCCGTCCAAGAACAAAACAATTCGTTACTGTATATAGACCATGAAATAGACGGTTACGAAACGTGTTTGGATGAAGATTCTTCATCACAAATATCTAATGTAAAAAAAGATCGTAAAATAAACGAAAATAATGAGATCAAAGAGTTAAGTAAACATGAGCAAATAGTTTCTACAAACAAAAACATCGACACAAGTGCCAAAATAGTGAATGCAGAGATTATTGATCCAATAAGTGGGAGCGAGGAGACGTACAGTCATCCCTACGTGCAGGAGCACATCATAAAACAGATGAAGTCATTACGTATAGAACCGTTGAATGTAAATATTTGTACTAAGAAGAAAAAGCGCAGTCCAACAAAACCGTCCAAGCGAGAGAGTGCTAAATTAAAATGTGTCGAATATTATAACGACCAAGCCGAATGCTTAAAAGAAATCCGTCAGAAAAAACTTGAAGAAGAACGAAATAAATATAAAGAAGTACAGAAAAAGACATCACGTAATATTATAACTGGTATGGAAAAGAAAAATAATCGTTTGAAACAGCAAGTTAGTGAAGATTCAACAGACGTAGAAACAAACTATGATCCAACTTGTCACAAGTGTTTTTTGGAGAACTATGCGTATGCTATAACGCAGGCATATATAGCTGAAGCAGAAGCGTGTAAATATTGTGAAGTAATAAGAGAAATGTTAGAGGTGCCAAAAGATGCTAGTAGAAGAGGTTCGGCACCTGCGCTAGTCAATTTAGATAGTGGGTGTTCCGAGTCTGAAGATGAAGATTTGTTAATGGTGCCTGTAGTGAAGGATAGACGGAAATCAGCTGGACCTTTGAAGTTTCCTCTATCTTCGAGAAGACCAAGGTATGTCAATATGTAGCCATTACATAATATAAAATAAAGTCACTTTCCGCTGTTTGTCCCATTATATGTCCCATCATAATCCGTTGCATTCAAAATTAATTCAAATTCAATCAGTATCAGCGATGTGGTTTTTATCTACAATTCATGTATAATGTTGTAAAGAAAAAGTGATACATCCAGAATTTACTTATTTAATACTTTTGTTGCGAAATAAAGTTCGCCGGGTCAACTAGTTTATAATAAATTCAAAGTTCATACGATCAAGATGAATGAAGATGTCTTGTATACGCAAACCGTATTGTGAGCATGAAGTTTGTCATCAGTTCTTTTTTATGTAACGAAACTTTATATACAATTATGTACTCTTATCTTTATATCTTATGGGCAGAAAAGTAGCCGTCGCATTAGTAAAGATTTCCTGGACAACCCATCGATGCTAATGCGATGAAGCCTTACAGCAAGGCCTTATCGTACAGAGCAAGATTTCATGTACTCTGAATTCGTCTATATTGCAACGTAGATAAAACACACTTCCTTTGCGTATGCCACTAGTCTAAACTGTAGTGCAATTTGTTGTGAAAAAATAAAGTTGAGTTTTGTTTGTTGTGCATAAACTGATGACCCTCAACGCATTCCAATTGCCTATAACACTATTAGGTGAAGTTCTCATGATAACAATATCACACTTATGTTTCTCCTGGGGGATAGAAATGTCACAATATGCATGTAATAGCATTACACATTAACGCCTAAATGAAGCGGCCATTCTGACGGCTGATCAGAGACACGCACACTACTTTTGGTTTTATACCGGCACGGTTGTATACACCCGAATTATACTAACTGGTGACGGGTTCTGAAAATGTCCGTCAATTAACTCCTTCCAACTAGTCTCATAAAGAAAGTTCGTCTTACAGACAAAGACTTGAAAACTAACTTAAACTTAACGAGACTTAAACTTAATAAGCAAGAAATGAAAACATTTATCAAAATTATATATTTTTAATGCTCAATGTTTTTCTTCAATTCTACCATTTTTTAACTCATCACACAGAGCGGAGATCAACATTTAATGAACCTCTGTGTAATATTAAATTGCTCGCTTTCCTATTTTGCCTTCAACTACTAATTTATAAGTAAATGTCAGAGGTCAGTAAAAATTTGGACAGTAATGGTATTAGAGGACCATTTAATTTATCCAAGTTGACTTCACCCATGGGACATATCGCTAATGTAATGAACGAACTAGACGAGACTCGTCACGGCCGTAAAACTACTCCTAAATTTATCGTTGCTTAGTAAATAGTAAAGATTTAGGGCATATTGTTAATATTAAGTTCAATAACTTTTAATACAATATAAATACGAGGTTGGATTGCAAATCTGAGTTGTGGAGCAGTGAATTTTGGTGAGAGGATTATACATAACACGGCAATACTGCATTTATATGCGCGATTATACAATTCTGTCTTGCCTAATAAATGTTTGGTCTTTTATTGGTCTAAATTTTTACTGGCCTAACTTATTTATACTTTGTAAAGAATTAATATTTTTGGTTAAATGTCGTATACGTTAGTTGCTTTGATAAGTAATACGAGAGAGAATCTAGGTGCGTACCAGCTTACACGGGATTAACTACACATTTAGTGATGTGATACATTCAGTAATGCCATTATCGATAATGTCAGAGTATTTGATGCTCTATTTGATTTGATAGTCGAGTGGCTTGTCACGAACTATACTAGCTTAGTATTTTTGACCCAGTGGTAGATTTTTAAGAAATACTTTACCTTTTAATTTAACATCAATCAATATTTAATAACAGTTATACTTTGATCTCCACCAACTTAGAAAAATAAGATAATTTTCTAATAATTAAATAATAACAACTTTTACTTATTAAATCACACAACAAAGGATCTTTACAAACAAAAAATATGAATACATCTTATAAATAAGTATTTAACTTTTGTTATGGTCTGATGTGGTTTACCAATAGTAAAAATCATACTTATAACATCAACTTTTTGATTTTTATTTTCAAAAAGTGGGTGCTCTCTGTATCAATAAAAATAGCTTTTGAACAACTACCATCTTTTTGTTCATCACACGTGAAAATGATCTCTGTAAAGAGTTCGAAACGTCGGAAAATAAATATAAATGAGTAATAGATAAACGCTATATAATCCTGAAAGTTGTTTTAATCTATGCGTGAGATTCGCGAAAGTCTTAGAAATAAATATATAAGTATACTAGCTAGCTAGCTAGCTATTGGAGAATAACTTCCAAAGTAAAGTGTGCGTATTAATAGTAATCAATAATAGAATAAATTGAGTCCGCTTTTAAATAACATTTAAAACTCTGTCTGTATCTTAGCAAATTTAAAGCAACAAATACATTAACAGCTACATACTTACATAACTTCACGCCAAATCCTTTGCGGAGTAGGCAGAGAGAAGGAGGAGCGCCATAAGCCACACTTCTAGACACCTCACTCGCTTCGTTGACTTAAAAGCTAATATAAAAATACAGAATTAAAATTTATCCGTCTATACTAAGACAAATAATTTCAGAACTACAGTAAATAATTATGAAGTAACGTTATAAATTCCTGAAAATTATAGTTTTAGATTATTCAATAATATTTAAATAATGAAATAAGTAAAAACTTGGTGTAGGGTTTATAGCATCACATTTTTTTCATTCTTATTCTCGAAATAATTTACGGGTTTTGTTGTATACAATTTTCGCCGCAAATAACGACGCGGACAGTAAGTAATTCTAAAATCAATATAAACTATTTACATATGCATAGGATAGTATTATGACAAGTAAGCACCACATAACAAATTACATAGTAGTAGTAGAAGGTCCGACTCGCAAACTATCTTTACATACAGTCATACAATGGAATTAAGAAATTTGTCTAACACTTAAGGCTGACTCTATTCATCCGGTTACTGTACGAATAATATGTTATTATTTATCCGGTCACTGTATTAATAATTTGTAATTATTGATCCGGATACTGTACGAATAACTTTATTTTATTAATCGGGCTATTTTGAAATTTTATATGTCTGAATAAATAATTTCTTTTATTTTAACATAAAACCTGTGCTTTTATCATTTTTATACAGTAAAAACTGTTGGTCTAAAAATACAGTAGGAAATTCTATTTTAATTTTTCTGTAAGTAATGCTCTTAAAAATAGAAAAAAAAACCTAAACCTAAACAAACCTAAACCTACCTAAAAAAACAAAAAAGAATTTGACCGGATGACTAATGACAAATTATTCGTACAGTATCTGGACTAATAGTGTGGCTGACTCTATTCATCCGGTTACTGTACGAATAATTTGTTATTATTTATACGGTTACTCTACTAATAATTTGTAATTATTTATCCGGATACCGTACGAATAATTTTATTTTAATAATCCGGCTATTTTGAAATTTTATATGTATGCATAAATAATTTCTTCAATTTTTTTTTAATTTATTTTGTTGTAGTTTACATAAAACCTGTGCTTTTATTATTTTTATACAGTAAAAGCTGTTGGTCTAAAAATACAGTAGGAAATTCTATTTTAATTTTTCTGTAAGTAATCTCTTACAAATAGAGAAAAAAAAACCTAAACCTACCAAAAAAAAAAGAATTTGACCGGATGACTAATGACAAATTATTCGCACAGTATCCGGACTAATAGTCACTGCGTTAATTTAAACTTCATTATAATCAGGACTCATTTCGAATGGGAATTCTGCTTAAATATTATCTATCAACGAAATAAACAACGAAATGAATCACACAAATAATAAGCAAGTACATAAATCATTGAAATAGACAAGTACAAATGTAAACTATTTATTAACATAAACATAGCACTCGGTGAACATCAATATGTTGGCACTTCCTACATATACCAGTATGTGGGTATATGAAGTAAAAACATTCTGAGTAATTGATCACAAACGAAAAAATATTTTTTGTTTTGGAACTATTCGCTTCTGTCATTTATTAACCGTTTTTTATTTTATTTTTCCTTACGCATTCTAATGTTTTTGTATCATATTGGGTCTAAAAAACCTTTACTTTATTTTACACAGAGCAGTGTGTAAACATCACTGTACCGGTTAGTAAGAGATAGAGTATGGCACTGGCTTCTGTCTTTTGTTGATTGTAGTTATTTGGTAACAATCACACCAGTAATTTATTAGATACAGTGCGAAGGATGAAGAAAATGTAAATTTGGACAGCTAGTACATTCAGTAACAGGGATTCAAGCGATACGTGCGCGGGTAGTTCGCTAATGAAAAACGTTTGGTACAATACTTTTTTTAACTTTATAAATTACATTCTTAATGGTACATTGTGACGTTTCAATACAATTTTTATACATTGTTAGATATTAGATACATCAAGAAAATTATTATTTAAAGGTCGTTTAGAAATAGTCAAGTATGTGAAATAGGAATTTATCAAATGCAATAGAAATAATTCAAGTCAAATTTAGGTTGAGCACATAATGTAAAAGAGAGGTGGATTACAAAATCAGAGAGAGATTTTAATTAATTATGCAATTTAATTTGAAGTTCACCCATGTTATTAATGTTATATCTGTGTGTCTATTTTACTACACGTAACATTATTGTTGCAGTGGGCCCCCAAATTAGGCAAAGCCTGTCTCTTGGTGGCCCGTAGTCTAGGCACAGAGTAGTTGTAGTTTTGATATGTGCACAGCTCACATTGTACACATATTATTTAGTTGCAGTAGAATATAAAATTACAATAGAAGTTAGAGGGTACATAATGTAAAGTTGTGTCCTGTAAGTGTCTGATTTTAATTGTAATTTCAGGGAATTAGTAGTTAGTTAGGTTGTGTTGCTGCTATGTCAATCTATGTCAAGCTACTAAGTAGGTAATCAGTTTTCTCGTATGTTTTAGTGAGCAGCCATTCTATTAGGATAATTTTGCCATCATTGTATGGTACTTAACTTCAGGTAAGGTTATGGCTTAGCTAATATTATTAAACATCACAATGGGCAGGAATAAGGGCAAGGGGGCAGCAAGGATAGTTCGGACTTTTAGAATTATAATCCTATCGGTTGTATTTCTACCTCTGCTGATGAAGTTCACGCATTTAATGTTGCTTTTAATTAAACCAGTAAAGACTTTTCAGACATAGAGTTGACGTACGTGTAACACCTTCGTCTCCCTGTATGAGCAAAAGCTTTGGCGAGCTCAAGAAATACCCCCACTGAGCGGTAGCCTTTGTCAATGTTTAAACTGCTGTCTATTAAATTGCCTGCGACCATTAAAAGTATAAATAGACGGAAAGACCCTCAAGACTAAAATTATCCCTCTATCTTTACTTTTTCATCTGGAAGAACCTTATTGTTGAAAATATGATTGTATCGATAACTTTGCCTACTGAAGTCGCGTCACTAACAGAAAACTGTTAATACCCATAATTGAGTTAGGTAGTGGGACCTCATTGCTCCATTACGAGCTGTCGGCCGGTCATACGTTAACGTCACGAGCATATTTTATTTAACGTAATAACGACCTTCAGAGGAAAATATTTGTCAAGCGGCAGCGGGAATATCCCGGATATGTAGTGTTGTCCACCAGCCACGGCAGGACTATTAAACATTGGTAAGTTGACAGGAAATACTTAAATTTTTTATACAATATCGTAGTGTGGTAGAGAAAGGACCTCTGTCCATTATTGTAATCCGTTTTGTGTCTATATCATATTTTTTCTCGACTCCGTATAACTCGCTGCACCATTCGTGATATTTTTCTCTAGTAATGTCTCTTGGGGTTAGAATGGTTTGACTATAAAATATATATTAACTTAATTGGTCACTGAGTAGAATGGAAGGTCCTTAGTATCTATGTTTATAAATATTTGTAATCTAGAGTATAAGAGTCGTTAGTTGCATACCCCTAACTCAATTTCGCGCTACACCGAGCGGAAAACTGCTGGCCGCAGTTAATTATGCATCAAAGGGAT
Organism: Euproctis similis; assembly: GCA_905147225.2. Lineage (NCBI taxonomy): Eukaryota > Metazoa > Arthropoda > Insecta > Lepidoptera > Erebidae > Euproctis > Euproctis similis. The sequence goes on from LR990106.1 coordinate 25,564,677, forward strand.
TCTAAATCACATTAGGGAACAACACGGAGCCCACGGAATACAATGACAAGTTCTGTTAAGATGTTAAATTTACTACTGCAAAAATGTTGCTACTTATTTTTTTTAACTGTTGCAGAGTATTGTCTAATTTGTCCAATTAAATTATGAGTGCCATTGATATTTCTATTGAATACTTAAAAGAATATAATATTTCCGTCTGATTCTAGAGTATTCCGTCTCGGTAGTCCAGTGGTCAAGCACCCCGCTTCTGAATCAAAAACACGCGGGTTCGAATCTTGGCTCACACCAATGACTTTTCCAAATTCTTTTCGTAAGTTAAGTGTGATAAATATCGATGAATGAAAACTCTGTGCCCGGTATGGCTATAGGTTCGTGACCTATTCCATTTGGGACGTAAACATGACGGCGAATCGAGGCTTAACAGCCATTGCCTACACCTTCCGGTAGAAAAAGAAGAGAAGTTATGTTATTTTATTTCCCTCTTTTTAAGTAGGTATTGCATACATTACATTTCAATTATCTATGGATAATAGATAATTTGCCGACGATATCGTGGTCATGGCAGAGTCACTGGAGGACCTTGGTACAATTCTCAAGGATCTCAGCAGATTTTCCCAACAAGTAGGTCTCAGAATGAACATGGACAAAACCAAAATAATGTTCAATGCCCATGTCATTCAAGCACCGGTTACTGTTGGCGATGCGATCCTCGAAGTTGTCGACCACTATGTTTACCTAGGACAAACAGTCCAGCTAGGTAGAGCCAACTTCGAGAAAGAGATAAACCGACGGATTCAACTCGGTTGGGCAGCGTTCGGGAAACTAAGGGAAATCTTCTCGTCCAAAATCCCACAGTGCCTGAAGTCTAAGGTCTATGACCAATGTGTGTTACCAGTGATGACATACGGAGCTGAGACGTGGTCTCTGAATGTTGGCCTCATGACGAAGCTCAAGGTGGCTCAGCGTACTATGGAACGCGCTATGCTTGGAATCTCTCTGCGCGACAAAATCCGCAATACGGAGATACGCAAGAGATCTGGCGTGACCGACATAGACCGGAAAGTTAGCACGTTGAAGTGGAGATGGGCTGGCCACATCGCTCGACGAACCGATTACCGCTGGGGTAGAAAGTTGCTCGAGTGGCGAACACGTACCGGTCAACGCGGAGTAGGCCGTCCCCCCACTAGGTGGACCGACGACCTGGTGAAATCCGCGGGAGGCCGATTGATGCAGGTTGCACAGGACCGGCAGTTGTGGCGCTCTATGGGGGAGGCCTACGTCCAGCAGTGGACCTCGAAAGGCTGATGATGATGATGATGAATTGATAATTGAAATGTAATCAAAGAAATACGTTAAAAACCGTCATTTCTACTACTTACTCCGTCATAAAGTCGTCATCTTTGGGCATAAACTCCAAACACAACACTGAGATTACCATACAAACAAGTCTTCAAGATATTAGTAAAGAAAAAATAATTAATTCCACAAGTAGCAAAAGTATTTTCCACAAAAGTTCCAAAGATATGCTGAAAAACAAAAATGGTATGTGTGCGATTCACACATGATGGAAGTGAAACTTCAGTAAATCGATATATATCATTACATAGTATAAAACAAAGTCACTTTCCGCTGTCTGTCCCCTTATATGCGTATATCTTTAAAACTACGCAACGGATTTTGATGCGGTTTTCTTTAATAGGTGTCAACAGGGTGGTTTTGATCTATAATTCATATATGATGTTCTAAAGAAAAAATGATATTTTTTGAGATTTATCACTTTAATTGCAAACGTTGGCTCAACCCTAAGTCTCTCAGAAAGTCTACAAAAAAGTCCACGAGGGAATATATCTATCTCTTAGGGATAACCCACAATGACAATTTTTATTTTTTTACTTTTTACGAGAAATAATGGATAATTTACGAAGCGATTTTAAACATTACAGCATTAATTTTCATCCAATTAAGTGTCTCAAATAGATTGTGCATTTAATATAGATGATCCTGTCCCTTTGTAGCATGCAATTTAAACAAATATTTTGGAAGATATTGCAGTATTAATATATCGGGACATACTCATTTATTACTTTTGATGCGGAACAAAGTTCGCCGAGTCAGTTAATATGTATATATAATATAATCCATGATCAGTATAAAATAAAAATCAAATTTATTGATTGAAAAACATTGAAATATTAGTTTATACTTAAAACAGAATTAAAAAATATTTACACTTACCATTTATTACATCAGTCACATTAACATTTATATTTGAACATCTATTTTGCTTGTTCAATAATTGTTTTTTACGTGCACGAAACTCACGACTACGTTCTGTTGAACTTTTTCCTGGATTTTTTTTCATTTTAATTTTATTTTAATTTTGTGCGTCGATACTGACGACACATTTATTTAATAAATTTGATTATAAAATTTATTATTTAGCACAACAAGATATAAAAGTACTCACAAACACGCAGTTAAATAATAACACACACATACTTAAACATACTCTTTTGATGTGAACTCTAGTTTATTATAATAATGTTTTATAAAGAAAAATATTTTAAATTTGGAATGTCACGTTTCATTTATTTATATTGATGTGTTATTTTTCTCTGTACTCATTGCATATATCTCCAATACAAGCATTTTTTTAATTATTCACCTAAAACGAACTAAAGTAATACTGGCTCATGGCTGACACAAATATTTAAAAACAACTCGTTCAATCGTTATCACTATTGATAATTATTAATTTACTTCATAGATGTCGCTAAACCTTAAATAAAGTTGAGGAAGTCGTTCAAATCTACATCGGTAATCTGTGTAGTAAGTAGTATTACCTGATGGACATAGATGGCAATACAATAAATGAAATTGCATTCCGAAATTTTCGTAGTTAGTTATTATACTTATATATACGGGTAATTGACAGTCAATTCTACTACCATCCTTAGCCTAGTGGATACGCCGCTTCGAACAACCACTAAAGTGCGTGCACACACACCATTTTTTTTTTCATTAGCAATTACATAATGCCAAAATATATTCATCTAATTCTCAATAAATAAATCATAAGATAACATTAAAATAAGTTCTATGGTTATATCGCGTTTATTTAGAGCTTATTTTCTATTTATTTCCCGACGTTTCGAACTCTTTACAGAGATCATTTTCACGAGTAATTAACAAAAAATTGTGTGGTTTTATGAAACCACCGTAAAAGTGAAACTTTTTTAAAACAGTTACTTCACAGCAATTTTTTTAAAAGTTTGCTTTGGCTTCGTTTAACTTTAAGTTAAAGATTTAAATCAATTAATTCGATAATCTCATCATTTTCAAGTTCTTTGGAAGTTAACGACTGAAGATTAAGAATTCCTAGATGGCGCTACTAGGTTTCTACTATTGATGATTCTGCCGTAATATCGTATTATATCGATAGATGTCGCCCGAATCGACAAGTATTCCAGCTTCGGCACTAGGGATAACGCGACACCTATTAATCGTTAACAACATTACAACAAAGGATCTTTACAAAACAAAACGATATTTTTTCCTCCAGTAAATATGATATTTCGATTTATTATGAAAATGTGACAAATACATATATAAAGAGCACTATCTTATCTTATATCTTTAAACGAGCAATTCTTGTATATATATATATATATATATATATATATATATAAAATTGGAATCTCGGAATCGGCTCCAACGATTTTCATGAAATTTCTATTCCAGCAGATGGCGTTGTTAACTAACACGAAGTCAATGTGTGTTTGCTTTGCTTTTATTACAGTTTATCACTGCAAAAAATTAAGTATATGTTTCTAATATAATATGTTAGTACATAGTATATATTAGTATATATTTATTATTCTGTCGGTAAGATCGAAAAATATTATTGATATTTCATTATTTTATTAGTATGTAATTCGTACTTAAATATAATTTTCAAAAAACACAATTTATAAAAAAAAAGAAAATACCGAGCAAAGCTCGGTCATCCAGATATTCACTACTAAATTGACGAACATAACTGTGTCACATATATGTAGTTCACTTTTTGGAATTGGAAACTTAAAAGCCGCCGCCTACGCCTCCGTCGTTTACAATACATACGAATTTATTATATTCCCTTTTATCGTGTCATTTGTTATATTAATAATATATTTTTTTTTTCTCCGCCTGCAATACGTACGTACGTATATGTATGTATGTAAAAAACAAACAAACCCGATCCTAGAAAATGTGTCGAAATTGGTAAAGAGGACGGTAATTAGACGATTATACATACGGCCCTCGTGGTGCATCGGTAAACCGCACTACCGATAACACAAGGTCGGGGCGGGTTCGATCCCTCGTCTGGGGGTGTTTTTCTACATGTTTTTACGGTATTTATTTACAAAAATAAAGTGTATATTTGGGTAATTAATTAATAATAAATAAATAAATAAATAAACGATAATAGACGTGAAAGGTTCACTTTATCCCTACTCCGCGGCCGACCGTCACGCGACATGCAACACGCAGACGAAAAAGTTTGAGACGATGTAATAAAAGTTTCACTTTAATAATAAATAAATTAAATTAAATCGCGACTTTTATAAGATACAATCTATCCTATCTTTTAAGTTAGACCAAACTGCGTACGGTGTGCAAATTTAAATAAAATCGGTTTAAGCGTCCATCGCGGACAAACCACGTAACTTATATATTAGACAACACGTAATTTATATATTAGATTACAAAATTTCCAAGTAATTTTTCAAATTATTTTTTCTTTAACAATAGAGTCAGTATTACTGATGTAATTGTCATTTACAAAATGATTCTGGGGTGATAATAAATTCGTCAAGTCAACTAAATCTTATCTTTATTTCAAAGATTTAAATGCTTGAACACCCCAGATATATACAGACTATATACATTTCACAACCATAGTTTTTTACAACGTAACGGAACGACTAACTTCCTATTTGTTTAATTACTATTGGGGAAAGTTAAGATATTAGGAATTATTTAATATGCACTTGTTAATAAACTCGAATACCTTAATTTCTTATGAGTGATGCGATCGATTAGATACTAGAAGATTTGTCCAGTCAGGTTAATTAGGTAGGTAAGGTAAGGTAAGGTAATTCAACAGACTGGGATTTAGATTTTTTACCCACTTATCAGATGCTATCAGATTGGTTTGAAATAGATCCAAAAGCAATCAAATAATGAACAAATCTCAGCTGTATCGTTACCTACTGCATACAATTTATATGAAAGCTCTTTCATGCATTTGTTATGCGTGTCTTGCACCTATTGTAGATTGGGGCACTATCTGATCGATTGGCTGGTCGTTATGATTGATTCGAATGCATACTATACTGTCGCATATAATACACAACCGCATAGCTGTTATGAGATTAATTTCAATTTACACATAGACCCCTTCCTCACCCCTTGCACACCACACCCAAGGTATTCATTCCTTTAATTAATTCATTGGAAACGAACCCGCACGTTTTAATAACCCGCTCCATTGGACAAATGCTCGTTTCTTTCATATTCCTGTGTGTATATTACAATACAATGCTGGTGGAGGTTTTTACAGGTCACCGAGTCTTTGGGTAAACAAATATAAAACTAGAAATGCGTCCGTACTTCGTTTAGATTCAATATTTATGACCAATTTGCTGATTTTTGTTAATTCTAAACGGCTCTCTGTAGCATACACTGATTATCTTCCTCTTAACGGTCTACTTATTATATAACATTAAAACAACTTTTAGGATTACATCACGTTTATCTATCACTCATTTTTATTTATTTCCCGACGTTTCGAACTCTTTACAGAGATCATTTTACATCTCTTTACAGTGACTCGTTAAAATGATCTCTGTAAAGAGGTGATGGTCTGTAAGATGAAGAAATGAGTGATAGATAAGCGCGATATAATCCTAAAAGTTGTTTTAATGTTATGAAAGTGATTCGCGAAAGTCTGAGAAATAAATACTTAATATATGCAAAACATGAATATGTCCAAGTCCAAAGAATTAAGTGAACCTGTACTATACCAGCAAGTTCTTATTGTTATAATGGCTTCTAGGAATATGTACGTGTTAGATGTGCCTGGTGCCTGGTGGCTTGATCACGGATGTGCATCTCACAGGACATTATCCAATAGGACATATAGGACATTTATCCAATTGGTGCTATTTATCTGGCGATCTGTTCACGCTTCGTGATCACTCCCGATTATAAGATTGACACTCAGAGAGACGTACTTCAATAAGGAATATAATAAAACTGTAATAGTTTTAACACGCATCATTCTGTTAAACAAGTCCCGTCTTCTGGTGCACACACATGACTTATCAGAAAATAATTTTGATAATTATATTTTTAACTAAATTGTGCCCGTGTGTGTGATAAATATCGATGACTGACAAACTTTGTTCCCGGTATGGCAATAGGTTCGCCACCTATTCCATTTGGGACGTAAACATAACGGCGAGACGAGGCTTAACAGCCGCTGCCTACACCTTCGGGTAACAAAAGGCGTGAAGTTATGTTATGTTGTGCCCGACCATAATGAATCGACATCTATTACCAGTCTTTTTAAAACTTTGGATATTAGCAGTAGGTAAAATAATATTTCTGAATAGTATTTTAACATTGTCAATAAAATGTATTTCCAGGATTTTATTGGACAAGCGTGTATAATTAATTGTACACCTAATAGTATGTCACTTTTTGTGATAGTTTCGCGCCACTCTCGAGTATGACTGTGACGGTATCATCAGACCGTCGGTCAGAAACACTAGAGGCACAACGTTGGGGCCCCCCACGACAGGTGACCCTGAAAAGATGTCCAGGTGCACCGCTAGGAGTCAGTATAGTAGGTGGTAAGGTGTGTAATGAAGACTTTGAAATCATCAATTAGTTGTTTTGCAAATATCATTATGTTATTAGAGTGAGATACCTGCGCACTGCCATGCGCACCCTGGCTACAAACTCGGCTAGTTATGGTCATTACGCTCTTTCTACGTCTTCTCTCAAAATTCCCTGGTTGCGTACTATTTTTAATTAATAATATTTTGTTTATTAATACTGGCGTGAAGTTATGTATGTATGTAATACTGGTCTTATACTCATACATTAATATAGTCTATACCTTGAATATATTTGATATTCTTTAACATTATGTATGATAACAGGCGTGTAACGGTTTTGTACAGGTTGATATAATCTCTAGTCACGACGAAGATGGTGAAGAGAAGGCGATATTTGGAATATTCATCAAGAATGTGGTACGCGATAGTCCCGCGGGCAACAGTGGACAGTTACAAGTAAGAAAATACACTATTACTGAAACTTTACATTCTGTAATAAAAGTAGGTTAACTGAAACTTCGCATGACAGAGACACACACACACACACACACACACACACACACAGAAATTGTTGAATCCTACCGAATCTAATAAGGATAATCGGATGTTTTGATCAAATTATTCCATTGTATCGGTCTCCGACTTATGTGCAAAGTTTAAATAAATTTGGATCTTTCTAAGCAGGCGAAAATCGAGCCCAAAGTGTTTGATTACACACTTACTAACATACATACAGGTGAAGCTAATAAGGCGTATTAAAAATTATAAACATAATTTTCGCAGACAGGCGACAGGATTTTGGAAGTGGACGGCACGTGTGTACGGTCTGCGCAACACGAGCGCGCTGTCCAGCTGATCAAGGCTGCAGGAGACACTGTCACTCTCACCATACAGAGTCTACTTGCATGGGTCTGTTAGCTTGTAAATTTAACTGGCTATAAAATATACTCAACTCCCACCGTTGTCACCGCTTGTCTATACCTGTGTAACAATTTAAAATTGACGTTTTCGTTAAACGCACTAATCTCATAAACCTCTGATACAATTTGAAACAAAAAATGATAATTATTTTTTTTTATTCAATATTTACCTAATATTTTTGGCGGACTTTAAATAAACTAAAACATATCATAACTTCACGAGAAATCCTTTGCGGGGTAGCCAGAGAGAACAGACCGCCATAAGACACGATTCTTACACGCCTTATTACGATACGCGTAAACTAAATCACGATTTACGATTTAGAACACAGACTCGTCCGACGTAGAAGCGACGTCCCCACCAACATCACCGACGGCGTCAGTAAAGAAGTCTCCGGCACCACCTGCACCGAAGAAGACTCCACAACACGAGATTAAAGTAATTTTGTGATTTTCATCAACCTGTTTATTTTTAACCGCGAGGTTATAATTTTTACATTTGTATGTTTTGGCACACTTGTCTTTTATCTATTAAAATGCTAAATCTAATTTTTGCCCCATGATAAAAACCATTAGCATGGTAAATTGACCCTAGCCCTGTAACTTAATATATTTAATTTCATTCGAGCGTTACTACTTGAAATTCTGGTTATGTTCAGATAACAGTCACATCTGAAGCAGACGTAGAGAAGGAAGCAGAAAGTGAGAAAGAAAAACAGGATGATGACGGACCTACTTCATCAGCGCCGGCCGTGTGCTCAGATTCCGAAAGTAGTGACGAAGAAGATGAAAGAGAATTACAAGGGAGGACATACTCAGATAAAGGTGTTGAGGTAAGTGATAATATTAGAACCTTATATAAAACTTCATATTTGAGTTTTCTTACGACTATGCGAAATTCATTTTTACTATGATCAGGTACATGAATTGATGTTTTTATAATACACATACTAGTGTAACTTGCTCTTGGTATTTGAGAATGCAGGTTTGGCGGGTTCAAGATTATTACGGCTACGGCTACGCCATTTTCCATGAAATCCGTAACAATAATTTACGCATTTTATTACGTACCTACTAGGCTTTTTTAGACATTTTCCTCATAACGAAAATAAAATAATAAATTAATCATGTTTGTAAGTGACAAAAGATCCATTTTTCTACTCCAAGGGACAAAACATTAGATTCCACGAATTCAAAGAAACGCTGTGAAGGTAAAAGAATAAATTCAGCAAAGCTTCGACTTTTGTATTCAGGAACCAACAAACATTAACAAATAACCTTATCCAAATAACTTCAGCATCCGCGTTTAAACTACATGGTGATTTGGAGCCGATCCAACAAACCGACCATAATTCTCAATAGAAGTTGACAGATCATTCGAGTTCATGCAGACTTTCAGACAGTTTGAGGCTGTATTATTCAGTCTTATTTTCTCATATTTATTTCTTAGATTTTCGCGAATAACACTTATCTTATTTTCTTGCTAGATTATGGAACAATCTTTAGATTTCCCGTTTTCCCATCTTATTTTATTTTTTCTTTACCAAATGAAATATTATATTTGATGTCCTAGATGGTCAACGGCGAGTGTTTTTTTTTTCAATTGTCTATAATAATTCTACTGAAAAGATTTCCAATAAGTTATTGGTAAATTATCAGTATTGAATTTTGGACTCTTTAAGAGAAGTCCACGTATTAAATTACTTGCTCATGGACACTACATCTGCAAATTTGCATAAAATTTAATCATGTGAATTTTTTAGTCAACTAAACTTATGTTTAATCTGCCAAATATAAACGGGTTGAGAAAAATATTTCCCTCCATAGATCGACCGTGCCTCGGCTGGAGCGGTGAAACGCAGCAAAGAAGAGAAAGAGGCAGATCCCGAGGAAGAAGACGACTTCGGCTATACGACAAGTGAGTGGAAAGATACATTATTCACTCTCTTCAACTTCTCTATATATTTAGTTCATGTTTATATATACGCGTGCTTTATACAACACAATCCTTAAACGAGGTTCGACTTCAAAAGGCTTTTTAACAATGATGAAAGTATTGAAGAAATTTTGTACACTATTTTAACTACAAAAAGAATGGTGCTATAATGTAAAAAAGAGACGGATACAATCAGTGCTGTAATAAGAGACCTCTTCGCAGGAGATTTGAAATACAGCTCAAACTCATTCGATATGACGAGATATAATTGCCTCTGACTACGCTTATAGATATTAGAGGCGAATTCTATTAACAACTCATCGAATCATTGCAAAAATTTGATTATTTTAGTTGTTATACCTATTAGTTCAAATGTAAAACTATCCAGATATAGTTTTCTACTTGTTGATGGCAAGATAAGTATTTAGTGAAACTGATATAATGTATGAGATGACACAAGAAGCTGCGAGATGTGCTCATTACGTAACCACAGTTGATCGTTAAATGCACTTATGTAAACAAACAGAGGGTTATTATACAGGTAGGGTTGGCACTCTTCGCTTCTCCGCACTTATTTCTTGGTGATGATTATGATGTAGTTGGAGTGTAAAGGCTGTAAGCACGTTGTTTTTTAATACAATCAATTTCATCTTGCGAAAAAAATTTAAACTTTTCTCTAAGTCGAAAATAAGTTTGAGAGTTGTTAGAGATTTTTTATATGTAATGCGGGGATTTTGATTTTGGAAGTATCATATCGTTATCTCGATTAGTTGCAAAAATATCAAACATATAAGTGATAGGTTGACAAAAAAAATTGAACTGCTTAAAATTGTTTTCATATTTTCTTAGATTGTAACACCACTCTAATGATTTAATTATATTAAAGTTATGTAATATATATTTAAATGACCAAATTACCCTTTTTCATGTTTCTCGTAATCCGCCTCTCTAGACGCAACCCTGAGTATAAATAACGTTTACACTGTGATTATCTTCTTATATGCGTGTAATGCCTCGTGCCCTGCCCCAGCACCGGGGCATCAGCTAGTTCAAGGTTAGATGATTCGTTAAACTAATGATGTGCTACATGATCAGATAAGATTACACGTTCTCCGCGTGAGTTTTTAATAGATTTATAGCAAAGAGCATTCTCTGCTCATAATTGTATATAAAAATATTAAAATAAACAAGACTACTTGCATTCAGAGTCAGTGTGCTATATTTGAACTAGTGTAGTAGTAAAACAAACTTGTACTGCAACATTAATGATCAATCCAGACATGTACCAATGGTGTCGCTAATAAAACTTCTAGATCCAAACAAAACTACGTCAATAAAACTATAAAACTACTATATTGTTCCGAAACAAAACATTCGCGAACGAACTCATAACTATCATCGCACCACCTCGCCGCACATTCATCTTAAATATTCGAACTGACAAAAGCTTTGAGATCTTCAAATATTTCATTTGATGGGAAACGCCATCCAACAAATAAATTATAGATGTAAAAGCACAAAAAAACTCAATTAAAATTAACAATCACATAATAATCTTATTATTTTAACTTTCTCTGATTCCTATTTGACTTGAGGCTTGTGACCTGTAAAAGTGTACCTGAATGACCTGTATCAATGGAATCTATTTTAGGATACAATGCGAACAACAGAAATGTACTCATTAGTAAACGTAGCGAATACAAAATACCGAGAACAATATAGTATCGGCATCGAAGGAAAAGTATTCAATAGTAGGTACCAAATCGCGATACAATTCAGTTCAGCTATTTGAGAGGGTCGTTCGTCCAAACTATCGACTCTGCAGAGTATTGTTACTTGTATATAAGAGGTTTATATAAGAAGTCACTAACCATTGTGAAGGCCAAACATCATGGATGAAAATTTATCCGCATACTATCGGGAAATATTTTATTTTCGATCGCTTCAGAATTTTTCAATATTTGCACAATTCTTGCGCATAACAAGGAAAAAGCAATAAGGTGTGTATGCGTATAAGTCTTGTCTTCAGGCACACATTTATTACTGCCTAAACTACAAGAGACTTCGCATGAACTTTTATATATATTATATGTAGAATTGTAGAACTATAGTCAATTTACCTTTAATTTCATCTCGGGGATTTGAACGCACATGGTGTAATGCAAAAGCTACATGCCACTGCCAGATGAAACAAAAAAATTACCTCAACAATCTTCTGCATTCTGCCTTTAGTTTCCTAAGTATAAGTAATGTATCTTTTCATTTGCCTGTGATTTTTTATAATATCTATTATTTTGTGTTCCAATTATAATTAACAAAGCTCAATATATTCGTTTTTTATTTTGTCTATTTTCATCGTTTTGATGAAAACCTATTGCGACCAAGACCAACAGCCTGCATTACATACTAATAAGTCTTTTAAACTATCGTGGTGGAGAATGTACTCGGTCCATCTAGTAGTAAACGTTTCCCAGGAACTATGGATCCATGCAACCTCAAGGAGCTCTTGCAAACGGTGATCACTTTGAAACAGTGAATCTACTTTTGAATAGGGTTGTGTATAGCTTTTTCAGAGGCTTCGTTATATTTCCCTGTGCCCTGGTTCCCATCACAACACTGGTTACCAGTAAGTAAATAATGTTTACTTAAACGCGTCGCGTTTAATATCAGGTTATATCATTTATTATTTATATTAGGTGAGATGTTCTACAGTAGCAATAAACTAAAATGCTGATTTGGGGACTTGTTACCAATGACTCTTCGAAGTAGACTGTCCACCTATCCTATATTTGACCCGGCCTAAAATTTTAACTCTGCTTACCAAGCCGGCTTAGGCTTAGCTATTAGATGCTGGCGTGAAAGTACAAAACTAAGTGTACTTGTATAAAGATTAAAAAAAAAAAGTGTACTTGTAATTTTATACGATAAGAATTCGTGGAATTTTCTTCTTAAAAGGCTGTGTTCAATGGCACTTCACTCTTACTGCCTACCTCGCAGGGGACTTTGCGTAGATTTTTATATATCCATATGGGTTTTCAATAATAGTAATGGCAAATTCGTGCTCGTTAAGTGGGAAGTTTCCATCACGATAAAGCTTCTTTGATACATTAAGTACTTACGTTGTCAGCCGGTCTTAGCTGGGATTAATGGGGCAGGTAAAAATTGTTTGGTAAATTGATGTTTGCGCAAAGTGGAGGGTTACTTTTATTACTTTTTATTTGTACGTATATTTCTTTATCGCGCTATGTAACTTAAACACCTGGACGGATTCTAGCTTATAAGTTATTGTCAGATTCGTCTTGAGTGTGAGAGTCAGTCAACGGGACTGACTCTTTATAACCTATATCTATATTCATAGCTAGGGTTGACCACCACCAGTGATGACGTCGGTAGTTTTTATACCGGAAATCGTTTTTCTATATGCAACTGAGTCGGCATATTATGATGTTACTAGTCGTATGGAATGGTCATAACTTTGTTTTTATGATAAACATCTTTATATATAAACAGTTGTAAAAACGTCGGTGAATTTTCTCTCTGGTCTGTATTTTACATACTACATATTTATATAGTTCCATGTTCCGTCTCTCTGTCTCTCTTTCTCTCTCTCTCACTCTAGTCGTGTAACATAGTACGTGTTCCACCTGTTCCGTTATTGTTTATTGAAAAAGACCTTGAAGTAGGCGAAAATAGATTTTCACACACACGTCGGCACGTAAACAGTGTTCCGAATGATTCTGATCTCAAATTCTTTAGATCTTAGAGTCAGCTCTAGTTGTAGGATCACGGCGCGATTTATATCGGCAATAGACGAGCAGATCGTAGTCGCCCCGTATGGTACAGTATAGTGAAGCCTATCAAAAACCTACTCATAACCTTTTTCAATCAATGCAGGAAATATAGGAGGTTGGTCATGCGCGTCTGAATGCTCCTAGTTTGCCATGGAATTGTAGGTCTTTACTTTTGAATAATTTGGAAGGCAGATTCCAAAATCAATAGTAACTAAATAAATTTAATAAAACATAAAAGACATATTGTGGGTGACATCCACATTTTTGTAGTCGTTTCAAGATATCACCTGATGCTGGAAACGTATATATCTAGAGTATATTGGTTGGCTGTGCTCCATGCCCTTGTTTGTTTGCGACTTCGCTCACAAGGATTTAGAAACCTTAGAACTTCAGCGTTAACTTGCCAGCGCAGTAACCTAATTATCTTCTTTGTGCGAGTGATAGGTACCTACATAGAGTCACGCGTCTGTTGTCCTCGTAGAATACTGTATTTATTATTGGTCATTCGTAATATTCTTGAATCGGTGGAACAGGTGCTTTTTAATTAATGTTTACGCAATTACAATTTGATTTTCTTTTATCGTTTACAATATCCGAGGGCCATTCAAGTATTACATTAGCGGATCTATTACAATTATTTACCCCCCTTGTTAGCAAAAATAAGCAAAGCTCTTACCCCCTCCCCCCATAATTACGTCAACATTTTTCAACCATTATCCATATTTTTTTCTTTTTTAAACCTTTTTAGTGCCATGTGTGTAAAAGAGTATACCAACCGATGACGTAATAATAAGATAACTCCCCACCCCCACCCCATGCCATCCTAATTAAGCAAAGCATTGTGCACCCTCCTATAGTGCTTACGTAATACTTGAACGAACCCTGATGGTGCAAGTAGCACAGCTACGTATTCGCCGAATTAAATATATTATCATAAGATACAGATCGCGTGATTTATGGATTGCGCTAACTAAGAAAACAGCATTACAGCCTTGACAGCTTTTTATATACCTTAACACTGTTCATTCTCTTCTGGCACCGTAGAATAGGTGGCGAGCTCTGGCATCATGTGTCGGACACAATAGTTTCATTTATCACTAATTATCACAAATAATTTCCGCAATATTTTCGAATCGTTTATCGAACCCGGATCAACTTAAACAAAAGCCCTCGTGCTGGACCACTAGACTGTCAAAACAAGAATATTTGTGAAAACATAACAACTGCTGCCTCGTTCAGTGTATTTTGGAACGGAAAATAAATTCGTACAATACCTACTTGGAATATTATTATGTCTCTTGTGCTGTCTGTGTTTCAATAAAGTTTCATACTACTGTAGATTGTCAAATCTACATGTCAATGTACACAAAGGTATAAGAGGTTTTTACAATACCCGTGTAGGTTTGTGAGTATATTCTTATACCATAACTTTGATACGACTGGACACATTTGGGTGTACCGTTAGGACACTCAGTCATTGTAAGTTTAAGGCACTGGGCGATTAAGTTTTTTCATGATTTAACATAACTTCATGCCTTTGTTACCCGAAGGTGTAGGCAGCGGCTGTTAAGCCTCGTCTTGCCGTTATGTTTACGTCACAAGTGGAATAGGTGGCGAACCTATTGCCATACCGGGCACAAAGTTTTCAGTCATCGATATTTATCACACTTAACTGCCGAAAACAATTTCGAAAAGTCATTGGTGTGAGCCAGTGTCAGGATTCGAACCCGAACCTCTGGATCAGAAGCCGTGTGCTCGATCACTGGACCACCGAGACTATAAAATATTTTTCATGATATAAGTATATATATATTAGTTTTCATGTTATCCTTGACTCATTAGGGATGATTGTTGTTATTTGCCGAACCCATAAAAGGATTGCTATATAGGATTGTTTTCGTCGCTGCCAATGATTATTAGTGTATGCAATTTGCAACTTTCAATGCATAGAGTGATTACTTGAATACATATTATTTGTTAGCAGATATATAGGTAAACTTAATAGCAATAAGTAATTAGATTCTTGTAAATGTTTTGCGAAGTCAGCTATGAATTAGGTGTATTAAAATGCACACAATTCAAAGTAGGTACTGTGAGGATGATGTGAACTCTTTGGTATTTTTAAATATAAACTCTTTTACATGTTTCGAAATTTGCATATTTGAATTTTAAAAAAAGATATTTTTGATTGATAGAATTTTCTGATTAAAAATATAATAAAATAGTAAGGATTAATTGTAAATTAGAATCTCAATAAGAGAACATCATTTTTTTTAAGATACCAAGATTACAGAGTTCATGTTAATATAATAAAAACATAAGTCGAATGATAAAGAAACTATAATATATAAAAATAAAACGACGGAACGAGATATTTGAGAAGGAGAAGAATATAGGAGGAGCTGGGACCTAGACGAGGCGCCCAGGGATAAAGCAGTAAAGAAAACCCATGTTAAATATCTGGCACGTATCTAATTTTATTTTAATACTTTGAATATTATGATATATTGAGATCTTCTGGTGTTACTATTTATCACACATGCACTGAGCTCATAATTACCCTTATAGCAGATTAAATTAATTATATATCTCATTTGATGGAGGTTCTCATGTCGGCATTCCTTGTATTCAATAAATTGAGGAGCTGAGAAACGAACCCTTCATATTACATAACAGACTCGATACGTACGAGCTCGTTACAGTACCTATATTTAAACGGAGCCATTTATATATATATTAAAAAATCATTAGAAAAACAAAGCTGCGTCCTGTATTAACATCAAAGTTACTAATGTATATAAACTTAGGTATATATACCTATAAATACACAGTGGCCGATTGAGATGTACACATCACCATGAACATGTCCGTACATGTTGGACAACATAAAACATATTTTATTACGCCGTAAAAATGTAAAGAGCATGCTCGATGTTTTTCTATTTAAATATTTACGTGATATACGGACTGCTAGTTTGTTTAACTGGAACTTGGAAAGTGGAGAAATCATTTCAAAGCATTTTACAATAT
Organism: Euproctis similis; assembly: GCA_905147225.2. Lineage (NCBI taxonomy): Eukaryota > Metazoa > Arthropoda > Insecta > Lepidoptera > Erebidae > Euproctis > Euproctis similis. The sequence continues at coordinate 25,581,241 of LR990106.1, forward strand.
AGGTATACCTTCTGTGTACTAAGTATCGGGAATTTGTCAATAAAACAAAAAATACAAATTATTCATCTAAATTTATTTTATCGCCTTCAAAGTAGGCCCCATCGCTTGCAATACAACATCTCCACCGCTTCACCCAGTCTTCCATACATTTTTCATAGGCTATTTGCTGTATGGCCTTTAGCTCATTCAGCGAATTTTCTTTTATGGCTTCTATTGACTCAAAACGTTTTCCTCGAAGTGGTAATTTTAACTTGGGAAATAAAAAAAAGTCAGACGGAGCCATATCAGGTGAATAGGGTGCTTGGTCGAGAACGTTTGTTGAATTTTTCGCTAAAAACTCTTTCACTATAATGGCTGTGTGTGATGGTGCATTATCATGGTGCAGCATCCATGAGTTGTGTCGCCACAAATCTGGACGTTTTCGGCGGATACTCTCACGCAAACGCTTCATGACGGCTAAATAATATTCTTTATTCACTGTTTCTCCCTCTGGAAGGAATTCGGAGTGAACCACACCACGGTAGTCAAAAAAAACTGTCAGCATCACCTTGATTTTGGTGCGACTTTGCCGCGGTTTTTTGGGTTTCGGCTCGTTTTTGAGACGCCATTCTGAAGACTGTTGGCTTGTTTGCATGTCATACTCATAAACCCATGTCTCGTCGCCAGTTATTATACGTTTCATAAAGGTCGGATCCGTAGAAGCTCGGGAAACCATGTCTTCAGCTTTCGCTGCCCTTTTTGAACAAAATTGAGCTCTTTTGGAACTAGTCGAGCGGCGACGCGTTTCATGCCTAAAATGTCAATGAGAATATTGTGGACGGACTTAAAAGATATGTTCACCTCACTAGCCAACTCTCTCAGACTCATACGTCGATTTTCGAGCACTAGCTTCTTGATTCTGTCGATGTTTTCTTTGGTCGTAGCGGTTGAAGGTCTACCAGAACGAGGCAAGTCTACTACTACTTTTCGGCCTTCTTTAAAAGCCTTATACCATTCATAAGCCCTTGTTTTCGATATACATGATTCGCCGTAGGTATTTCGCAACATTTTTAGTGATTCACTACATGAAATATCATTCGAAACACAAAATTTAAGGCACACTCTTTGTTCAACAATATTTTCCATTGTAAAAATCGCCGAGGACTCAAAACTATGACCAACAAAAAGTTTATTTGTTTCTAAGATTTTCGCGAATCTCACTCATTGATTAAAACAACTTTTAGGATTGTATCGTGTTTATTTATTATTTATTTATATTTATTTCCCGACGCCTCGAACTCTTTACAGAGATCATTTTCACTCGTGAAAATGATCTCTGTAATCTCTGTAAAGAGTTCGAGGCGTCGGGAAATAAATATAAATAAATAATACTTTTTACACAGAGTAGTACCTATATTATTTTGCCGACGATTCATTCATATTTTAAAGTTAATCTATTTTCTACAATAGTCTTACCATTGTGCTCATTTTTTTAATGTTATTCGTTCTTTTATAGACAAACATGGTTTTTTTTTGCAATTAATTACTGTTCAGGGTGGTAATATGTTTTATATCATTTACTAGGTGACCCCGCGAACTTTGTTTTTTCTTTACTACATGATACATGCATCATAGATAAAAACCACCCCGTCAACACTCTTTATCTATTAAAAAAACCGCATCAAAGTCCGTTGCGTAGTTTCAAAGATCTAAGCATATAAGGGGACAGACAGCAGAAAGCGACTTTATTTTAAACTATGTTAGGGAGGACTATGTTATTATCTGGGCTGTTATGTTATGGAACTCAATAGTCGTAACCGAAACTATCGGAAATCCGCAATAAAAAAAACTATCCGTAATTGCACACTCGTGAAAATGATCTCTGTAAAGAGTTCGAAACGTCGGGAAATGGATAAAAATTAGTAATAAATAAACGCGATATAATCCTAAAAGTTGTTTTAATGTCATGAACGTGATTCGCGAAAATCTGAGAAATAAATATCTATCCGTAATTGTAAACGAACCCGATTTGTATTTAGTTACATTTTTATTTATATTTTTACACATTAAATAAAGCATTCGATAACGTTATAAGCAGTGTATCGCAGACCCGGCTCCCGAGAAAAAGTACTTGATTGTATGCACTCGACTGAGATTTAAACGCTCACAAAAAATTTAATTACCAGTACAAAAAATGAGTAACCAGCCGGTCCGCCTGATTTCATTATGCTAAATCAACCCTGCTCCTCCATTTTTAAATCAGCAATTGCTTATTAAACCATGCAATATTGCTTACTTACTTAACTTCACGCCAGGTATATTGAGTAGGCAGAGAGAATAAAATACACTAAGCCTCTCATTCTTACACACTTCACTCCCTTTTTTGGCTTTTATAACCCTTGTCATTAGTGTCCGACCGAAGGTCTATTTTTGGCCGAAGCCGAAGCCGATTAATCGGCAATCTCCACAACCTTCGTCGAGCCGAAGCCGAAGGTTTATAAGCTCTTAGTAATTTAATAGTTTTCTTCAATATTATCCACAACTAAAGAAAAATATCGGCGTAAAGTGGCTCATGCCACTTTTATCTCGGTGATAGAGGAATCCGCAGGATTTTCGATTATCCGAATGCCTACAAACAACAATTATTCCGATTAATCGAGTTTCTACTGTATTTTGAAAATGTAATACATTAGAACAGGTATTAAGTGTAAAATGAAAACTTGAAGTTTTAATGAGCAATACATAACTTAAAAACTTTTAGGCTTTCGCGTTGCATATTACTCAGTGATACTGATGAACGGGAATTAACGCGACACTTTTTTAGGTAAACAAATATTTACCTTGATTAGCTTGACGTTTCGGCCAGGTTGCACTGGCCGTGGTCACAAGCAGACCACTGACCAGTCTGCTTGTGACCACGGCCAGTGCGCGTACGTAAAAAAGTGTCGCGTTAATTCCCGTTCATCAGTATCACTGAATACATAACTTATCTTAATACATTAATTTACTGAAATATATCATTTATTTCATTTAACTAATAACAACTACCGTAAACAAAGTATTGGTAATTCACTAAAAAAATACTTACGATACTACTGTACGTTACACTAGTTCACGTGTAAATCAATAATACATATCACAATTTAATTGATAAACACAAGATCAAAACAAAACACTGAACTAAGTGCAGTCCGGTCCGACAGCCACTCACTGTTTCGTAACAGTTCGTTTAATTCCGACTGTTCTCGGATCTTCGGCGGGACCTTCGGCCTCGGCCCAGAATCCGGCCGAAGCCGAGGATCTCGCTGAAGATGCATTTTTGGCCAAAAGAGACTGAAGCCGAAGCTTCGGTCGGACACTACTTGTCATACACCTCGTACTTATGCTAGAAAACATTCAAAAGATTGTCGTAGTCGTGGCCCTCCTCGCCTGCTATCAATCTATAGGCATTCATTCTTCATACCTGTCCGAACGACCGGAGTGTGCCCTTTTTCAATTTAACACCTCTTTCAATCAGATTGCCTTCATTACGCTACGATCAACCATCACTCCGTAGATTTTGCGCGGTGCTATCATTTTTTCCTCTACTTATGCTACTTTCATACGCACTCCTCCATGCCCAACTCTCGATTCCATAAGTTTGGGTTGGGACCGATACAACGTTACTCTTTTTTTCATCTGCGGCATAGCCATCATCTGCTATCTGCTAAAGTCAGGAACGAAAACTACCAAAATGTGGCTTTATCTGAATTTGGTTGAGATATATATAATATCATTGATATACTTTTTATATCACACAAATATATAAAAGTGTTACATAATAATATATATAGTAATAGCCGACCCGCGAGCTGTGTCTCGCATCAAAAGTAATAAATGAGTAAAATTTGGATATTAAAAAGTTCAATTTGGGATATTTATCGGCACGCTTCACGACTGCTTTGTCCCGCTATCTTAATACTGTAATATCTTCGTTTAAATTGCATGCTGTAAAGAGCCAGGATCATCTATATTACATGCACAATCTATTTAAGATATTGATATAATTGCATGAAAATTAATGCTGTAATGCTTAAAATCGCTTCGTAAATAAGCCATTATTTATCGTAAAAAGTAAAAAAATAAAACCGGTTATCGTGGGTTATCCCTAAGAGATAGGCATATGCCCTCGCGGACTTTTTTGTAGACCTTCTGAAGGTGTTTAATAATGTAGAGCATTGTTTTGATCTATCACTTACGGTACAGCCAACGTTTGCAATTAAAGTGCTAAATCTCGAAAATTTCATTGTTTTCTTTATTACGTCATATATTAACTATAGATCAAAACCACCCCGTTGACGACCCTCTAACTATTAAAAAAAACCGCATCAAAATCCGTTGCGTAGTTTTAAAGATATAAGCATATAAGGAAACAGACAGCGGAAAGTGACTTTGTTTTATACTATGTAATGATTTATAATAAGTAGTATTGATACTTATTTAATAACTGAAAAAAGCGCAGTGTTGAGACATAGTACAGGTTGCGTACATCTTCAGCTCCTTCAGGACACACACAGTGCGGTAACGTTTGCGCTGTTCACGAATACTTTGTTTCTATTGTTCTGCCTATTTCATACCTCCTCCTCCTCCACACATCGTGCTCCTCATCACTGAGGGTCGTCATTCCCCTGTTGAATAACTCTCTCCCTGAGGATAGTGCGCTACCTGTTGCGGTCTTTTGCGTTGTGGAGAGCATCACGTTATCTGATGTCAAGAGCGGTGCGCACTTGGTCCGACCATCTAATTGGAAAGCCTGCCGTCAATCTTTCCAGTAACCATTACCTAACTGTTCTAGGTTTTTTGTATAGTATAAGAGGGCAAACGACAGGCGTGTCAAATGATGGTAAGTGTCCAGCGCCGACCATGGACACCTGCAACACATATACTGTTACATTTACAGATTTTTTTAAGGAAGTCGAGACGCATGCTAGAAAGCCTGGTTATGTTTACGAATTCTTGTAAAATAGACTTCGTGGTCCAGTGGTCGAGCCCCCCGCTTCTGAATCCGGAAGTCGTGGGTCCTGGCACTGGCTCACACCAGTCTTAAAACTTTGTGCCCGGTATGGCAATAGCTTCGCCACCTATTCCGTTCGGGACGTAAACATAACGGCGAGACGAGGCTTAACAGCTGCTGCCTACACCTTCGGGTAACAAAGGCGTGAAGTTATGTTATGTAAAATAGACACGTACGAAAAGAATTCCAGGAGATCCGCAGCATCCTCCTCCAACGCCACATAACGCGTCGACACTGTTTCAGTCAGCTTTTTTCAAAGTCCCCATTTCGGCCATATTTCATACCTTACCTACCAAAATTATTAACATTCTTATTGATATCCTTAACACCTCGGCAAGATTTCGAGTCTTTATTGGCATTAATAGTTTCTGTGGGTCCCTAATGTTGTTGAAAAATCACCCGAATTGTTTCATATAATATTATATTAGCTATATCTAATCAATTTTATACTTCTACATACATAACAAAACTTCACGCTTTTCTTTTACACTTTTCTACCCAAAGGTGTAAGGCAGTGGCTGTCAAGCCTCGTCTCGCCGTAATTTTTAAGTCTCAAATGGAACAGGTGGCGCACCTATTGCCATACCGGACAGAAAGTTTTCAGTCATCGATATATTTACTCACATAAATTTCGAAAAAAAAATCGATAGGTCATTGGTGCGAGCCAGGATTCGAACCCGTGACTTCTTGAATCAGAAGCGGGGTGCTCGACCACTGGATCACCGAGACTTTTTTATATTTTAAGTCGTCGTAATAGAGTTTATTAATCAAATATTCATCATTGAAAAGCTCGTCATAACAAGAGAAAACTTTGGAATCGTGACGAATTTTCACGAGATGTCAAGTTCATTATTCAAAATTAATTGTAACAAGCCATTATGTGTCTTATTTATTCATGAGAATTAATATCTATTCTAATACAATAGTCAGATTTTTTTTTTAAATTTATGTACTAGTTGCATTGTCAAATTTGAATCTTGTGCTTCGATCGTTTAGAGTTTAATTTCGCCTGTAGTGTTGATAGTAAGCTTCGAACCACGTGTTTGTATTTTCTTCAGTGGCTCGTCACTGACGATCGAGGTCGGACGTCCCTGATGGAGGAGAGGTTCGCGCGCGTTTCCCGCGAGCTCCTTTTGCATTTTCTTTTTACGATAAATTGTGTTACATTTAAAGTGATAAATTAGTGCTCGAGATTAAGTGTTTTTGTTGTAATTAATATACAAAAATACTTTAGGAATTTAGTTGACCAAGTATTTATATATTTTAATATTTGTTTTCCTATTTTAATTATATTTTAATGATTGTTATGAGACTGAATCTTGATAATTACTGCCAGCCACAGGTTAACTTATCAGTAATATGGATCATATTTTTACCTTTTATTTATTCTTACCTCGAACCAAACACAAGAGAGATAACAATAGAGTATTGGAATAACTATTCTGAATCGGAAACATTTAATACACACAACATTAATTTTGAATCAATATTTTATGGTTACTCAAATAACCTATATGTGTATGCACGCACTGCTGAAGCGCCATACAACTATAACACTGCATGCGTTCAGTTTATTCTAAGCTCCAAAATATTCAAATGCGGAATTGGGATTGAAGGATTGGAATTGGGAAAGAATGCGGATTATAATTTTGAGTTAGTATTCAATAGATAGTTGTTGAATACTAATACATCAGCCCGATGGTCAGATGACCTCATAAAGGCTGGCATAGACTGGATGCGGAAGGCAGAGAATCGGATGTTGTGGCGCACATTGGGAGAGGATTGCAACAGGCTGATGATGATGATGATTAAATAGCACTGTTTTACTTGAAAAACAAATTAATCAATTTATATACTCTTGTAAAAAACCAAGAGAAGAAATGACATAACTGTGCAGAAAAATAATAAATTTTCAATCTCTAAAAAGTATACGAATTCATCACAAAACTTTCTCTTGGTTTTTTCATGAAATCTGCACACACAAGTATTGCTCCAGAAATGAGATACTTTTACCAATCGCATCCGGCAAAATTCAGTCGCAGGTGAAATTATCCCAAATGTTCATCCTTAAAATCATTAATGTAGGTAAAATGCAAAATCGAGCTGTGAACATCTGTATTTTAAGTATTAGTCTTTATAATAAAAAATATTTTTACTTCGACATCAAGATCAAAATAAAAATATTTTCTTAAAGGTCGTTTATTTTTATAATTAATTGCTTTAATTAATCGCTTGGAGATATTACAAAAGGTTCCGAATTCTGACATCTGTTCAAGACATCTAAAGATTTTTTAGTAGATATTTTTGTCACTTCTTATTTTTCTAAGCTAATTACTTGCATTGTTTTAATTATAACAGACAAAGTCATGAGATTGTTTTTATTACGTTTGAAAAATACACGAATTATTTCTTCATTCATGTTTACACTTTTTAAAGTAACAATAATGTATGAAAAAAAAAGTGTTTTAAAATTCCTCCCAGCTTATTCTATTGTAAATATATGTTGGTAACACTATCTGGTCACACATATGTTTTGCTGGATGTTTTGTGTAATTTTAAATTAAAATAAACATTTTCGTTGTGCCTGTTGGAAACTGATAGCCGCAAATTTAAATTTTGTGGTGTAACATTTTCAGCAGGCACTCAAAAAAGGCATAGTTATAAGTTATATCAAGTGTTTAAAAATCTGAAAAGAGTAACATCAATTAATCAAATACAATTACATTTGTGATACATTAACACATTAAACTCCTATAATATAAGATGAGGAATACACCCCCAATATAAACAGTTTCAATCTCTTGATAAATAAAATACAACATTGAATATTTTCTCATAAAACTATTAATGTAATGACATAGAAAAATACCGTTCTGGGCAGAGATATATGAAGGAGTACAAGGTACAACTTTAGGACCTTTACTGTTTTTCGGATGGCCAAAATTAGTTTCCTGCATATGTACTCGGGTGATGAATTATTGCAATAATAGTAATTACTAGCTGACTCGGTCAACTTTGTTTCGCCTCTGAAGCAATAAACAAAAAAATCTACAAAAAAGTAGCCTAAATTACTACGTATCAATAAAAGTTTCGTTAAAATCGGTTCATCAATTTCAGTGATTACCCGGAACAAACATACAAACCCACAAAAATTATAAAAAAAATTTTTTTGGTGTATGTACCGTTTATTTATATGCATGTAGTAGAAAGCAGTTACTTAAATATTATAAACAGACACTTCGATTTTATTTATACGTATATTATTACTTGGTTTTCGAGTCTAAGATTCAGACAACTTTCGCTTTCATTTATAATAACATCTTTGTTATATTCCGTCACTTTAGATGCGTCATCTAAAGCATGTCCGTTCTTAAAGCAAAAAAAAAAATAATTTAATGAAGTAATAACGGGTGCACTCTAAAGTAATAAAAAGGCTCCAAACTAACATTACTAAATTTTAACAACTGCAATTAAAAGCGTCAATTTTTAATAGCCGTACTGATACTATTTTTTTGCGGTTTCCTGTTTGCATAGAAAATATCAGAACATCCTGAGTGTATGTCGGTGAAAAAATCTTCAGAAGACGTTAGAAAAAGTATTTCTTAGGAACGATCATAACAGTTAATAGGTTAATTAAAAGAGTAGAAAAAATAACTGATACTAATACACTACACCAAGTTGAATTAGATTCAACGTCTTAATAATAAAATGAACATTGGGATTTTATAACAGTGGTTCAGCCACGCAGCTCGCTGCCTGAATGGGTCGGCTCAACCGGGAAATACCATCAGAATATTGACGTAAAGTGTCAGATATCGCGTTTCAGTGCCTATGGGCGACGGTAGTTGCTTATCATGACTTATCATGACCGACTTGCTCCTTTACCGCTTATCCCAAAAAAAACAAGATACAAATCCTATCAGTTATAGAAAATGACATATAAAACACACGTTCTGTGTAGTTGTAGACCTGTTGTGCGGTAGTGAAGTTCTGTGTGTTGAAGGTTTTGCTATATTGGTACTATCATCCTTTTAGCGGAAAATGAATAGTCTCGGGGGCCTAGTGGTTCCACAGTTCAACACACTGATGACTGCCAAACTACTTTACTAAACAATGCGTGGCTTACCTCACTCTACTGTTAATATACAAGCAATGTAGATACATTTTTATGTAAGGTATTGGCAAATCTGTGTCAGAGTGGCTGTCTACTCTTTGCCCTTTTGCTACTGAGTACTGTATTGGTTATGTATGTAGTAATCATCATTAAAAACAACGTCTCTAATTATTTCTCAAATACAGTTTCATTTAATCAAATCACAAAATCAAAAATCTCCCTCCTTAATTCTGATTCGAGGGAAAAAGAAAGCTGAACTTTTTTGACGGAAAAATATAAACACCTAGGTACTCGCTACTGGTATGTTCTGATATATTCGTGATTGTTCATACCGCGCGAACACCTGAACGCGTGTCACTGAACATAAACAACTAATCGTGTTCAAATTACGACGCGGAAGAGAGAATAGTGGAACATTAATACACGAATCACCAGGGAGTAGTCGCAACTAACAGATTCACTCACTCGTTCAGAAACACTAGCACGAGCATTTCCTAACACAATATATTAACAAATATAATCTTTAGTGAGCTGTTTCTGTTGTAAATCACTCATTCACAATAATATACAGGTAAATAAAACATTAAACACCGTCTGAAATAGAAAAAAATGCATTGGTCTACGTGAAGGAAGTCGCGGGCAATAGGCAGTGATTGAAAATTATTAAATTGCCTGGCAAACTCAGTAAGGCGTGCCACTTGTATGTAATGCATCTTGTAAGAGAGTGCATTACTTACGAGTAGCGTACCGTAATAGAACAGGCCACGGGGTTATTGATCATATTGTACGGATATATTTACGTAGACGGGTACCTCAACGGGTAGACACTGTTATCAGAATGAACATACGGTCCAACAAGAGAGCGAATTCATTCAAACATCTATTTTTGTCACAAATACCACGGTCTAATTTTCCAGGAGGGTACATTCAATTTGGTCATAGAAAGTGTACCGTGGCTGTCCTTGACTACTAAATCCATCCGCTTTTGCACTGTTATCTGCTTAGTCCATCTTGCATCAGCCATTATTTCTACATATCCAAACCATCGGGGCGTGCCCTTCCTTATTTTTACATTGATACTCTCTTCAAATCACACATTTGTGGGATGTCAGCCCTCTCAAACAACAAGATACAATATTTGCCATGGTTAATTATGTATGAAATAGTTTTCTTTATTACCGACTCGAACGAGACAATAATTATTTTATAGAAGCGTGCGTATATAATGGCATGGTCCGGCGTGTGTGGCCGCACTGGCCGCTCCTCGGTCCAGCGCGCAAGACTAACGTCCTTCCGCGATATATCAATTGACCTGAATTTAATTAATTCTGCTAATCGTTTATGATACTCAAACGAATGGACAGACGTGCTGCTTTATGTTTCAAATATTTTGTATGTACACACACAGAGCACACGACGCTTATAACTGAGCCAATATTATATGGATGGACTAATTCTGGTTATAAGATCTATATACTCGCGTCTTTGCCCTATGTGATATATAGTAGGGTATAGTCAATAGGAAATTTTCTCCGTTTTTAGTTGTGATCGACCTGGTAGAAAATTCTAGCCATCGATTATAAAATGTTTCTTTCTCTTGGGTTTCCCCACTAACCACCAACTAACACGAAGGGACAAGTCTTATTCGATCGACACAATATTGAGTTGGTACTCTTTTGACACTTAATTATTTACGAGCGAGCTAACGAAGTTACAAACGGTAGCCGTAAGAATATGAAGTACATTTTACTGTAACAATTTCTATTATGGTTCACCAACTTCTAGAAAGGAGGAGGTTCTCAAATAAATTTTAAATTTACTTTTAAATATGTTCGTTCATATATCTACCGTAGATGGATTTGTAAAATTGTTAGTGCGAAATGTTCTTCTTTCAAAAAGAATGTTAATCATTGATCTATATGAAAATCTGATTGCCACATCAGCTCGAAAGATGGATGCGGAGTAATTGGATAAAAAGGCAGCTTCATGCCTCAAAGAGTTCACGAACGTATCAGGCCGAGAGTGCTCGAGCAATTTTACAATATTACATTTTAAAAGTCTTACGCCAAAACCGATTTTTCTCGTTTCATGAGATTTGCTTTCAAGCTATTTTAACAAATATTTCCTTAACTGGTATATAACCCAGAATTGTTACCGAAGTAGTGGCCTATTATGCGAAGAACAAGACAAATATATATACTGTTTTGTCCATATCGACAATACACCATGCATCATAGTTATAAGTCTCTCGGTGGTCTAGTGGTCGAGCACCCCGCTTCTGAATCAAGGAGTCTTTTCGAAGTTTTTTCGGGTGTTATGTATGATAAATACCGATGACTGAAAAGTCAGTGCCATTTGCGACGTAAACATAAGTTATGTTATTTTATCATAGTTATAATATATGAAATTATACTTTTTTATGCAATAGGAAGGAAACGAGCAAGCGGGTTACTTGGTGCTATAAGCAACTAGCACCACCCATAGACATCTGCAACATTATGTTACAGTTGCGTTGCCGACCTTCAAGAGAGTGGGATGGGAAAGGGCCTCCGGAAACCTCTCTCACTAAACGAAATGCAACATGTCCCACTTTACATCGATATTCTAGAAGGTCGTGGTATTACACCGGTCGGTCCGGCCCATTTATGCTGTGAGCTGCATGGCTCTACCACTGTGAAAAAAGATCGAATCAGAATTTAAGATGTATTCACAACGTCAAAATTACTTCAGACACAGATTCCATCTTTGATATTACAACTTCGAAAATTATTTTTAGTCCTTCGAGCCGATTATTGCAGTCGAGCTCCGAAGTGAGTTGAGTGAGTTCCTAATAATTTGTCTATAAATATATAATGAACGAGTTGGTCAATAGTTCACACAGTTGTAATACGAGTTCTTTGTCTGTCTGTGACATGCTTGTTAATTATATATAGTTCGTCCGTAAATATATAATTAGTTTTACGTATTTCTTTACTAGAGACTGAAACGAAAATTTGTCGAATAGAATATTCGCACTAATTACATTGGTTAATGTATACTAGCTGTTGCCCACGTTCTGCCCGTGGAAAATTCAGTTCTCATCTTTACGAACGAACCGACTCATAAACACAGTCCAATTTTATTTGGTTTGCTTTCCATTCTTGTGTATTATTTTGACATAAGCTATTGATATTTTAATAAAATTACAATACATTTATATGTTTGCTACGTACGTACGGTTGCTACCTTTGCTGCCACTGCAGTTATATTTATAAAATACTTCATATTTCAGGGGTATACTTTAACTTATTTATTTTAAAGAAATATCGTGAGAAAAGGTTTTTAACCTATGTTTACCGATCATTTAGGCCTAACTTCGTGCCTCTAAACTCTCACAACACTGTAATATCTGTGACATGTGAATAATAATAATAATACATCTTTATTCTTCATAATTGTGTATAAATTGTTACATTGATATACTAACCTATGAGCTAGTTTAGAAACTGTGTTACAGCGGCCAGGTGTCTTCCTATGGGATACAATTTGTTCTTTAAATTTACACAGAAGAAATCAATACAGATACTTCAATTTAACATATTATACATACTATCCACATTTAAACTCATTATTCACACTGGATGATAAAATCCCGAGAGTAGGTGAGTACAAGGGATTTTGTGCATGAGTGCGTCTGTGTGTATGTGTGCGTATGGTTGAGTGTATGTGCGTGTGTATGTGTGTGTGTGTGTGTGTGTGTGTGTGTGTGTGTGTGTGTGTGTGTGTGTGTGTGTGTGTGTGTGTGTGTGTGTGTGCGTGTGTGTGTGTGTTTGTGTGTTTGTGTGTGTGTGGTAAAAAACAATCGCCAATTATGCCAGAATTTTGAGCAGATTTTCAATTTCACTATAGGATCTATTTTGGAGCCACTCTTTTAGAACTTTTTTGGTCAAGTGGGTGTTGGTATATTTAAAATTGATCTTATTGTTTATAGTTTTATAAATTTTTGGCGCAAGAAAATCTGTCTTTGCCCATAGACACTCAAAAACCTAGGAATAGGACATCTATCAATTCGCTTTTTAGATATTGGTAATCGACGAATTGTTTTACTGTGATATTTTACAAGGGACTGCTAAATAAATAATTTTCTAATGGACAAAAAACCCTGACACAAATCGTATAGTTCAGTCGTAGGATATCGATAGGGGAGGAATCTCGTTACCTTGAGCAAGGCTCTTTGAGCACGTTCAACTTCAATTAAGTGCGTTTTTGCAGCGCTACCCCATGCACAGATGCAGTAAGTAATAAGACGTTCACAAAGAGATTTATATATTTGTCTAATGAGATTAGCATCTACTGTCGATCGTAAGTTTTTAAAAATCGGTAATATGTTTCGAATACGTGAGGCAATATGATGAACTTGCACGTCCCATTTCATTTTGTCATCCATCAATACGCCTAGATATTTTATGGATGAAGAGCGCGTAAGTGAAGAGCAGTTACACTCGTTCAGACTCTTAGTGGAGCGATTACAGGGGTGCGTATGAGCAGTGATTCCAAATCGGACGAGGTTGCTAAAGTTGGTTTTGCTAAAACATAGATACTTCGTTTTGCTCACATTAATATAAAGTAGACTATCTTCGAGCCATGTCGTTAAAGTTCTAAGGCCAATTTCTGCCTTCTTTTGAAAATTTTGCCAAGAGTTACCAGGAACCAGTACAACCGTGTCGTCTGCGAACATTAGAATATCAGCGTTTTCCATATTCAATTCACTCAGTGGATTAATATACACTGAAAATAAGGTGGGTCCCAGTGTACTGCCCTGTGGAATCCCGTAGGTAAGATTGGCAAATTTACTAGAGTATCCTCCAATTCTGACGCTTTGATTTCTAGCAGTTAAGTAAGATTTAAACCAGTTAAATGAAACTCCTCTTATACCAACATTTTTCAATCGAGATAAAATTATAGGCACAGACACAGTATCGAAGGCTTTTCGAAGATCTAGGAAAACTCCGATACACTTATCACCCCTGTCAACGTAACGATTAATCAGAGATGCCAAACGCAACACAACGTCTTCAGTACTTCTGTGTTTTCTGAACCCATATTGACATTGAGAAAGAAAGTTATTGTTTTCCAAATACAAATATAGACGCTTATTAACTATCTTCTCTATAATTTTGGATATAGTCGGTAGCAAAAATATTGGTCTGTAGTTATTAAGGTTACCTTTCTCGCCTGTCTTAAACACTGGAATCACTATAACTGATTTGAATATGTCCGGAAACACACCAGTTTCAAAACTTAGATTACATAAATGAGCAATAGGCTGAGACAATGTTTCTTTGCAAGACTTGATAAGGAATGATGTTATGTTATCACAACCAGGTACGCTGTTTAGTTTTAAGCCGGATATAATTTCATTCACTTCAATATGATCTGTAAATGGTAGTGAGAAGGAAAAACTAGGGGAAGAATTTAGTGACCTTGACTTTTGAGCAAGTTTAAGTTCTGTTTGATGTGAAATACATAGAATATCGGTAGCTAAATTGTTTCCAACAGTCACGAAATACTCATTGACTTTGTCTAGAGCTTGGGAGGGATTGGAAGCAATGTTAAGTAGCTCCTTGCAGGTAATTTTTTTAGTGTTAATATTACATATTTCTTTAATAACCTTCCATTTACATTACGAGTTATTTTGGTGTTTATTGATTTCTTCTCTATAGTATTCTCTCTTTAAATATTTAATGATCTTATTACATATATTCCTGTATTTTATATATTTTATTTGTATTTCGTATTCAATTCAATCCAATTCAATTCCAAATATCTTTATTCCATAGACTTTACAAAATACTTAGAATCGTCACATAAAACTACTAGCTAAAATTCACGAGCTTAGATTCCCTTTCATCACACTGTCTTGAATGTGAAATCCAAACTAAGTGCCAGTTCCGGCGTCAAGGCTTCTTGAGAAGAACTGGCAAGAAACTCAAGGCCGACTCTTTTCAATTTCCAGTTTAACAAATGGTAATAATTACAATAAATACAACACAAAAAGAGCAGTCCAATTCCAAAATTTTTTATCGTTTATATAACCTGCGATACAATAATAAGCATTTTGATAGAATCTACTTTTAATATAATTCTTAAATTTACCCATGGATAATTCAATCGCGTCGTTTGGAAGTTTATTGTAGAAGCGTATACATTGACCTGGGAACGAGTTAGAGATTTTATGGAGCCTAGTAGTGGGCACAGCGAGTTTGTTTTTATTTCTTAAATTTAGTGTATGAATATCGCAGTTTTTCTTAAATTTAGTTTTATATAGTAGTTATTAGGATCTAAGGTAGATGCTTTATGTAGTTTATTACGTTTTCGTATACATCGAACAACTCCCGTAGTAATCATGGTTTAAGAGGTTCTGTTCTTTTGGATAATTTAACAAGATTAGTATTTTTCAAAACTAAGTTTTGTAATTTGTCTGTTAAAGATTCAGCTGCTCTATTTGTATCATGGATATGATAATAATTGTCCCAATTAAGTTTTGCAATAGATCTCTTTATGGCCTCAATGTTAACAGTCTTTTTGACACTTGTGTTTATATGGGATACATTGGAGGAACAGTTTTGAATGTGGAGTAGAATTGGTGAATGGTCTGTCAAATGCTCGAAAACAATAGTTTGCCATTTGTTACTTAGTCTTACCATAAAGTGGTCTAAGCAAGATTTATTTCTTGTGGGCTTATTAATACCAGAGATTAGGCCATACGAATAAATAAGGTTCCAATATTCATTTACATTTCTGTTATGAAGCGAAAGGGTATCTAAGTATGTCTCCCGTAAAAACAACTTGTTTGCTTTTGATACTTGCGAGTATACTATCAATAGATATTAAGTAATCAGTAGGATTCCTAAAGGCCGGAGATCTGAATGAACAAACCAAAGTTAAATAACGAATAAAGAATAACCGAATAAGTCGCTATTGTCATTTTCCTTTTAGTTGACTCTTAATTGTCTTCGGTATAAGATACGTGGAGTTGTAGTAAAGTATTTAAATACGTAACATAACAATAAGAGGCTTTTTAGAAATATTGAGATTTAATGTATATATACTAACTATATATATTTAATGTATATATACTAACTATATATTTAATGTATATATACTAACTATATATTTAGAATCAATGTTTACTTTACAACATTTCGGCCTTTATTACCATGTAATTTTAATGAATATCATATGAGCCGTGGCGCTCACATGCGACAAGTACCTAATTGCCCACTTTTTATAAACGAAATATTGATATTAATCTATAGTTCTTGAATAGGACGTAAAATATGAAATTTCAACAAAATTACTGGAGTTAAAAAAGATTTAAACCTTAGCGAAGCGAGAATGAATTGTTATTTTATTTTATATTAACAATAAAACAACTTTTTAGGATTATATCGCGTTTATTTATTACTTATTTTTATTTATTTCCCGACGTTAGGCGTTAACGCGATATAATCCTAAAAAGTTGTTTCAATGTTATGAATGTGATTCGCGAAAATCTGAGAAATAAATATTATTTTATATTATTTTTTTGACATTGTTTAAATAGTGCCCAAATTTGAAAAACTTTCTAACGTTTATAAATTTGTCTAGATACATACATAGCTTTGATGTGTATGATTAGTGATGTGTTGGTATGAGCTAGTGTTGTATCAGTGTTGAACTAGTGTTGTGTGTGGTGACGTCATTCCCCCCACCACGTTGGTGCACGCCGCGTGCCTGGAGTGCGCGCGGCGTGCAAGTCGCGCGCACGCCACCCACGAACCATGCGCTGACCGGGTCATGGAGACCATCTCCGAAGACGCTGAAGCTGAATTGGAACTTGGTAACTTTTCAAACCAATAACTATCTATATTTGTTTTAAATAGCTTGAAAAATAATATAGTATAGTATCATTGGTTCAGTCACAAAAGCTTATCATATCAGCAAAGCTTATCATATCAGCACGCAAACTTGTGTTATATGTGTGTCTGAAATAAAAAGTATTTACCCATAAGTATATACATTTTAAATGTAGCTAAAACAAACAGATAAGTTATAGATGAGATTCCGACCCGTCAATGTTCTTTAATTTAACCCACTCTAGTAAGGCGGATATCAACTAGGTACATAGTAATGTACATTAGTACATACACTTCTACACAATACGACTTATTCAAATTCCACGAAGACATTTAACATATATGCTTGATGGTGTGCACGTGTCCTCTCGGCAACCTTTGTGAGAACAAGTAGGATATTCACGTGGTCAGCAGACCTCACGTGGCTGCACAGATAATTTAAAATTATAAATTACTAGCTGACCCGGCGAACTTTGCTCCGCATCAAAAGTAATAAATGAGTAAAATTTGGATTTTAAAAAGTTCAATTTGTGGCGCGCGTTTTGACGCCAAACGCAACTTCTATTATTATATGTCCCGCTATATTAATACTGTAATATCTTCGTAAATATTCGTTTAAATTACATGCTCTAAAGGGCCAGGATCATCTATATTTTATACACAATCTATTTAAGAAACTTAATTGGACGAAAATTAATGCTGTAATGTTTAAAATCGCTTCGTAAATAAACCATTATTTCTCGTAAAAAGTAAAAATACAAAAATGGTCAGTGTGGATTATCCCTAAGAGATAGACATATGCTCTCACGGACTTTTTTGTAGACCTTCTGAAGGTGTTTAATAATTTAGAACATTGTTTTGATCTATAACTTAGGGTTCAGCCAGCAATTAAAGTGCTAAATCTCGAAAATTATCATTTTTTCTTTAGAACATCATATATGAATTATAGATCAAAACCACCCCGTTGATACCCTCTAACTATTAAAAAAACCACATTAACATCCGTTGCGTAATTATAAAGATTTAAGCATATAAGAGGACAGACAGCGGAAAGTGACTTTGTTTTATATTATGTAATGATTAAATAATGTAATGTTACATTAATAATAATTTGTACCAATAATAACACACACAAAAGTACAAATTATGACTGGAGGTGTAACAGCTGTTATTGATTAAAATAAACATAATATTACGAATTTTCTCCAGAAAATAATGACTCTTTAGTCAATTCATCGTGCATCAACTTCGTTTCATTAATTTGCAACAATTTCATCTTATTGTCTTTTGGTGTTGTGGAGTACTAGGGACTTTACTTGGGAGCCTTCCTCGCTTTCAAATTGATTTTTGATTACGTAGATACGTGGTACTTAGTAACGCCGCTAGATGGCGTTTTTCCTGATAATATTCTTACTAAACAACTATTACCTGTAGACTATGTGTAGTATAAATATTGTATCATGTAGTAGGGATAGCGTGGCGATGCGTCGTCACGGCCCGTATCGCCACGCCAATAATCAGGTTTACATTCGCTTAGTACTCGACACTTCGATACTCCGACATCATCATCATTACATAGTATTAAACAAAGACGTTTTCCGCTGTCTGTCTCCTTATATGCTTAGATATTTATACGCAACGGATGTTGAGGTGTTTTTCAATTGATAAAGGGTGTCAACGAGTGGTTTGTATCTATAATTCATGTATAATGTAGTAAAGAAAAAGTGATAATTACTTTAATTACAAACTGGCTGAACCCTAAGTGATAGATCAAAACAATGTACTACATTTTTATACACCTTCAACAGGTCTACAAATAAGTCCGTGATAGCATATGTGATGTCTATCTCTTATGGATAACCCACAATGACCATTTTTATTTCTTTATTTCTGAGGTGAAACAAATTTCACTATGTCAACTAGTTTATTATAATTTGGGTTTTTTTATGCGATAGGAAGGCCAACAGCAAGGCGGGAATAGTTGCTTACAGGTGAGCCATCACCTGATGGTAAGAAACTACTCACCTCCCATGAACACCGTGGTGCATTGCCGTCACAATGACTAGCTGCAAGTCCATCTCTACTCAACCGGCTCTGTTCATAATAATGTTTATCCGTTATATTTGTGATGAGCGGCAGGTGCGCGCTGCTCGCACTATTTATACACTCGTGTTCGCATAGTTCGCGAATTACGACTATTATTTTCTTTACTTTGATGCTTGTTGAGAATTCCATCAGGTTACTCAATCAGATTACTCATTACTGTTTCAAACGTAACTATTACAGGATATCAACCAGTCAATCAAATATTTAATACTTTAGTTTTAAAATTAAAAGCTTAAAGTTATCAGTGTCTTGTGGGTTTCTAGTTCTTCAGTCTTCATAACTCACGGTAGCCCTTTATCAATTACTTGGACGAGCCATTTGTGAATCATCGTTTAAAAGTAAACTCATACTGTTGTTATATTATTGAACTTCCTGGTTTGTTATTTATAAAAAAACACTGTCACCAAACTGGGTTGACCATAATCTCACTAGTGATAAGTAGATAACTGATAAGTGTTAAATAAGATTAGATGTCACGTCAGTTGTGCTCGACTACTGTGATCGCATACAATTTCTTAGTTAACATGTAGGACGTTGATTTTCATTTGGTTGGGTCTTAATTGTGATTGTCGAGTATTCTGGTTGCTACACCTGTTATTTACTAACCTACTGTTTTGTTTTCAGTAGTGATAATAATATTGTTATTTATTTAAAATGGTTTGAAAAGAGTATTTGGCACATGAGTTTTTTTGCCCGATTCTTCTCATGATAGCCCCTACACTCGGAATCGGGCCGGCAACTATTATAATATTTACTATTGTCAGTCATTATTGAAGTCGGTGCAACACAATAGAGTACGTTACCTGGGCTTGCACCGACTCCAAAAATAAGTGACATTTGTAAATATTATAATAGTTAAAGATTACTTTATAAAAGATACTACTGTATATTGTATTAAGTAAGTATACAAATTAGTAAGTTGCGTTATTTATCGCTTTTTAGTTATGAAGGTACTGTTTTCATTTACTTAAAGATTTTTAAAGTAATTTTTTTCACGACTTTTAGTGATACTAATGAGTTGTGAACTTCAATAGAAGTTAGTTCATTTACATGGCTTTCAGTTTATTAAATATATTATCACTTATTACAAGTCCGTTTGTTAAATGGTTGATATTTTTAGGGAGCTATAATTGTCATGAATCTTAGCTAAAAGAGTATGATAACACTTGCTAAGTATTTATGTTTTTGTTATTATCATGGGTAGACAATAACACTGTAGCCCGAATGAAGAGCAATCGTAGCCTTGAAAGTATTGCAGAAAAAAAACATTTTCACAGTATTGTGTCCTAACTCCTAACCGTTTAAGAGTTCCGCAGCTTCATCACCAGCACAGCAGTATCAGATATGGATTTAAGCTTATCTCCCAAGCAAAACGTTAGTCCTATACACCACTAAACAGTTTCCATCGACTAACTGCGGTACTGTCTCCCAATTCCTAACCATTAAGGAGTTCTGTGGCTTCTTCATCAGCACAGCAGCATCAGACGTATATTCAAGTATACCTCACAAGCAACACGTTAGCCCTACATACTACCAAGTAGTTTCTATCGAAAAATTGCGGTGCTGTCTTCAAACTCCTAACCGTTGAGGAGTTCGGTGGCTTCTTCATCAGCACAGCAGCATCAAATGTAGACACCATAAAGAATATCCTTAAGACATCACTATTAAGTAACAAAAACACCATACTCGCATACAATTTTCGGAGGTTGCCTTCGATTTCTCCTGGTTTCCATCATCAGATCCTGACCTGGTGAAAATGGGACCATCTCGAAAGTCAACACTATCGATCAAAAAAAAAAATTTGAAATCCGTCATTAATTGATGAAAATATCGGTGAACAGACATAAGAAAAAAAGAAAAAAAAAATACATACAGACGAATTGAGAACCTCCTCCTTTTTTCGAAGTCGGTTAAAAAGTGGATGCTCTCTTTATCAATGTAAATAGCTTTTGAACAACTACCATCTTTTTGTTCATCACTCGTGAAAATGATCTCTGTAAAGAGTTTGAAACGTCGGGAAATAAATAAAAATAAGTAATAAATAAACGCGATATAATCCTAAAAGTTGTTTTAATGTTATGAGTGTGATTCGTGAAAGTCTTAGAAATAAATATGAATTTAGTACTTACAAACGGTACAAACGGTCGCAAAATAAAACGTAACAAATGAAAATGTGTGTTTAATTAATTCCATTATTTGTGCGAGTTATAATGGATTCGTTGAAAGGCAAAAGCCTCCCAAATATATGTACGTGTTTACGCAACCCTCGCTGTACGTCATTACATTTTTGTTTGTTACACAATTCTCCAATTCTCCGTTCTACCTTGCTCCATACAACGTAAATGTTTCAAACACTGGTCAATTAAGGGTTGGTCTACAAATAATTTATTATACTTATATAATAATACAATTTTGAAAAGTTATGCAGTCTGTATCGCCTTTATCTTTTCACCTTCACATCTGTAACTAAAGGTAGAGCCGCTTCTTGAAACTAAATTAAATATTTGATTCCGTGGCGTGTTGCTTTATATTTTAAGATACTCGTAATGTATCATTACGGCTCCAAAGCAAAATTAAAAATTATTCCACAGAAAGAGATAATTCGGTTAGTGAACTATAGTAAGACAGGCTTATATGAACTGCTTATTTATTATAAAACCGATTTTAAAAAGTGTGTGCTGCACATACAACGAATGATTTTATTTTATTTAAATTATTTTGAAGGTCTCGGTGGTTCAGTGGTCGAGCACACGGGTTCTGAATCTAGAGGTCGCGGGTTTCGTATCCTGGCACACCAATGACTTTTCGAAATTAATTAATTTCAAAAGTTATGTGTGATAAATATCGATGACTAAAAAACTTTGTGCCCGGTGTGGTAATAGGTTCACCACCTATTCCGTTTGGGACGTAAACATATCGGCGAGTCGAGGCTTAACAGCCACTGCCTACACCTTCAGGTTTTTATGTTATTTACGAAGCTAATTCTGAGCTGACAGTCAGAGGGAGTTTTGGGTACGGAACACTAAAACTTATTTAACAATTGCTGGTTTTCAAAATAACATAACCAAGACATTTTTTTATGGCTATGGTTTAGAATCAGACTAATAGCTGTAAATTTAACAAACTATGACATTGTTCTAAAGACAGATTTACGCTAGCTTTGATACATTTTATCTTTGTGAATATTTGTAAAGTTGTCCTTGCCGACGGACTCCAATTTCAAACTTATTGGGTTCAACTTGAAGGCGTTTCCCCTTATTTTATTTTATTTTAAACCATTTACAAGACTTATTAATAACGTTGTAACGGACATATTGGGTGGGTTAAATAAGATATTAGATTGATCAATTTTAATGGAGGATGTTCCATAGATCCGTTGACGGGACCTTTCTGTCGAGTACCTAAACTACAACAGGGTGTAATGTTATACATTAAGAGAGCATTTCAGGCAATGTACACATATTTCTTGGTGATGGGACGATCGATTAAATAGCTAACGACAGGGGAAGTGATTGATTGAGCTTTTGTGTTACTTCAGAGGTTCAGCCATTGTTGACTATGAATGTAGCCGGTAACGGAGACTATAAATAGACTAAATATTATTTGTGTTAGGATCAGTTTTCTCCTATCTATATATTATCTTCATTCTGCGGAGATGTTTCAGTAAAATTTATGTCTAAATTCAGATTATGGCCGAATAGATACACAAGCATAATGACTACTTCTATAAATGGTTATTCTGTTATAATAAAAAGTGTTCTTAATTAAATTAACTATAATTAATAATTTTCAGACAAAATCTGGAGTTAAGCATTAAGACACAAATATGTTGTTGATATCTAGTATACAAACATGTGTATTTGTGTCAGCATTAAAATTTAAATTGATTTTTACATAAGTATTAAGGTAGTCGGCGAACATATAAATTGTTTTGTAAAAGAAAAACACCCAAACAGGAGCTTACAACTTTCCAATCGGGAATAAATCAAGTTAGATTGTTCAATTAAAAAAGGTACGAAATGGATTTGTTTTTCGATTTAACACACAGCGGAACCTTTGACTATGTTTTAACGAAGTATTGTTCTCGATACATTACCTTACCTATACTTGTAATAAATTGATCTAGTCAAATTGTCATCCATTTCATTACATTTGGGAGTAAACATTCCTGCCCGTTTTACCTGTGAATATAAAAGTGCTAAGTTACGAAAAAATAAAAATATATCGGTCATTCAATATCTCATTATAATATTATTATATCAGCAGTTAAGTGAACATCGTGGTTTATAAAAAAAATTGTGTGGTTTTATGAAACCACCGTAAAAGTGAAACTTTTTTTCACATTATAGACATTTAGGTTATTGATTTTTAAATCTACTTTTTAAATATACGTAAACAAAATATTTTTTCAATAATTATTTTTCCATAATTTAGTTAGTAAGTTTTTTAAATTGATGATTCTGATAAAATGATTAACATTTATATTTTTTTAGAGTGCAACAGTGTAAAACAGTTACTTCACAGCAATTTTTTTAAAAGTTTGCTTTGGCTTCGTTTAACTTTAAGTTAAAGATTTAAATCAATTAATTCGATAATCTCATCATTTTCAAGTTCTTTGGAAGTTAACGACTGAAGGTTAAGAATTCCTAGATGGCGCTACTAGGTTGCTACTATTGATGATTCTGCCGTAATATCATATTATATCGATAGATGTCGCCCGAATCGACAAGTATTCCAGCTTCGGCACTAGGGATAACGCGACACCTATTAAACGTTAACAACATTACAACAAAGGATCTTTACAAAACAAAACGATATTTTTTCCTCCAGTAAATATGATATTTTGATTTATTATGAAAATGTGACAAATACATATATAAAGAGCACTATCTTATCGCTAATAAATTGACGAACATAACTGTGTCACATATATGTAGTTCCGGTGGTCCAGTGGTCGAGCACACGGCTTCCGAATCGCATAGGTCGCGTGTTCGAATCCTGGCACACTTTTTGGAATTGGAAACTTAAGTAAAGTAAGAAAGGCAGTCTGCTTCCTCCACTAATTCGTTAGTTACAAGTCAGTGGCAGTTTTGCAAAGAGAGAGAAAACTAGTTTAATTTGAAATCGAACCGGACGTCACCGGCTTTCAGGGGATTGTGCGATAAGGGCTATTTTAATTTACTTGCCATCTTGTATTTGTTAATAGGGTTTAATAAATGTTTTTTATTTTACGTGGTCACGACAATAATTCCTAGATGGCGCTACTAGGTTGCTACTATTGATGATTCTGCCGTAATATCGTATTATATCGATAGATGTCGCCCGAATCGACAAGTATTTCAGCTACGGTACTAGGGATAACGCGACACCTATTAAACGTTAACAACATTACAACAAAGGATCTTTACAAAACAAAACGATATTTTTTCCTCCAGTAAATATGATATTTCGATTTATTATGAAAATGTGACAAATACATATATAAAGAGCACTATCTTATCTTATATCTTTAAACGAGCAATTCTTGTATATATTTATATATATATATAAAATTGGAATCTCGGAATCGGCTCCAACGATTTTCATGAAATTTCTATTCCAGCAGATGGCGTTGTTAACTAACACGAAGTCAATGTGTGTTTGCTTTGCTTTTATTACAGTTTATCACTGCAAAAAATTAAGTATATGTTTCTAATATAATATGTTAGTACAACGTATATATTAGTATATATTTATTATTCTGTCGGTAAGATCGAAAAATATTATTGATATTTCATTATTTTATTAGTATGTAATTCGTACTTAAATATAATTTTCAAAAAACACAATTTATAAAAACACAATTTATAAATAATATATATATTTTTTTTTTCCGCCTGCAATACGTACGTACGTATATGTATGTATGTAAAAAACAAACAAACAAACAAACCCGAGCCTAGAAAATGTGTCGAAATTGGTAAAGAGGACGGTAATTATACGATTATACATACGGCCCTCGTGGTGCATCGGTAAACCGCACTACCGATAACACAAGGTCGGGGCGGGTTCGATCCCTCGTCTGGGGGTGTTTTTCTACATGTTTTTACGGTATTTATTTACAAAAATAAAGTGTATATTTGGGTAATTAATTAGTAATAAATAAATAAATAAACGATAATAGACGTGAAAGGCGCTCTGACGAGCGCCTTTCACTTTATCCCTACTCCGCGGCCGACCGTCACGCGACATGCAACACGCAGACGAAAAAGTTTGAGACGATGTAATAAAAGTTTCACTTTAAAAATAAATTATCTGGACGTTAGTACAGTACTTAATAATTAATTCTTCTTTGAAAGTAAACAAAAGGACAGCTGTTTGATGTTTTAGTACAAAAGTATGTGTTGGTAGGTAGGTGGTCGTCATCAGGAACATCGACCACAGCTTTGCGCTTAATAGCTTCAGCCTATGACGGTCAGTTACTGATACGACAAAAAACACGAAGCAGTGTTAGAAAATTCCTTCATCTGTAAGGACTGGAAACTATCTAAATAAGCTGTACTTTCTAACGAAACAAACTCGACCAGATACGAACTGTTGGTACGCAGACAGTAGCCTGCGGCGAGAGACAAGTGGTAAAAATGTTGGAGTGCTACCATCACTTGGTGGTAGGTCTCGTGAAACCATTAAAACTTTATAATACGTACAAATGTTTCAAATTTAAATAGGGTTGTCACGCTGATAACACACGAGACTGATATATTTGTGGTTGTATTGAATTGATATCGGTTTGTAGACCAGTAAACGTGTTGTATTTTTTGTTCTTAATTTGTATTGTACTTCTTTGTTTTTTTAAAACTGACCTAACTTAGCTAAGCGGCAATTAAGTATTACTCTGATTACTCAAAAATAAGGTGGTCGTAGTAATTTTGTATGAGGTCGGAACCACGTCAAACTATTGATACTGATGATCGATACAACACAACCCTTTTAGTAGTTATTGCATATTTACCTCAATAACAAGTCAAATATTATGCATCACATGCTACTATAGGGCTCGCTCGTGTTTTTGACAACCCTATGATGTAACACAGCTGTCCTCACTACTTCGTGATGTGTTCATTACATGAAACAGGACTAATGTTCCCTGCGGCAACATGAGTATGTACGTCGCATCTCATGGGTAGTGCTAGTGCGCTTTACTTGTGACAGTGCCTGATTTAATTTTCCACATAATAATTAACTAACTTTACATATTCTGTTAAAGTTTTGTCTAGTTAGGTACATGCCGCCGAATTCTGATATGTATTTTACATACTTTACATATAAATTTGAGGAAGGTAATAGTTATTTCTGTTAAATTCGATCTACATATTTTGGTAAATTCTGGTTGTTTTGTTCCCGACGGTGTAAGCAGTAGCTGATTTGACTCCCAATAGATGTCGGAAATTATTACCATACAACGGGCACAATATTGTCAATTATCCATATTTATCACAAATAACTTTTGACTTGGTGTGAGACCGGATTCGAAACAAAGACTTCTTGACCTCCAGACCACCATATGTATAAATCTGGTACTGTAAATTCACTCTTTTTATCTGGGGTTAGATTATAATGTGTATAAAAATGCGTCAATTAGTATTGAAGGGTTCACAGTTACGGTACAGCATCCCAAATCATTTATATAATGTGTTTCGTATCTACTAGTCACTTTCTAGTACTCGATAAGTAAATATTTCAGTATTCCCATCATAAACAACAATAAAATACGTGACTTAACCTCGGGGACATAGTGTAGACGTCGCGCCGCCCTGTCTCAGGCGGTGGGCTGGCGGGCTAGCCGTCCCCGAGGATCTGAGGCTGTGAAGGATCTGACCTGTTCGAACGAATTGACTTCTATTATCGAATTGAGTTACTGAAATAAGACCACTTCATTCCGTACAAATATATTTTTTTAAATTTTATTGCAAAAAACGGACCTGTGTTCAGAGTAAATAATTACTGAATGATCAGAATTATTAAACAAATACATTTTCTCTACAAATCAATTCTTATTCTCTGACACAATAAATATTGTAGCCTGTTCAAAAGATGGTGCTGTTATCCGCTGTAATTGTTTTGATCTTCTTTAACACCTTTACTGCGGCGCCAATTTTCATAGCCTTTCAGCAGGTGCGTATGAGGCGTTTTAGCGGCACAGTTGAACTTTTTTGCAGTGCATATGAGACCACGTCGGCCTCATAAAATATCGTTTCTCTAAAACACTTTCAAATTCCCCAAATGTGACTATAATTGCTTAAAACTTTTACATTATATACATAAATAGATACTAAAATTGAATCCGGCTTTGCCCCCAGTTACGACTTTTGAGTATTGAATAAATAAAACAAATATATATGACATGTGTTCT
The DNA here is from genome assembly GCA_905147225.2 of Euproctis similis. Taxonomy (NCBI): domain Eukaryota; kingdom Metazoa; phylum Arthropoda; class Insecta; order Lepidoptera; family Erebidae; genus Euproctis; species Euproctis similis. The sequence goes on from LR990106.1 coordinate 25,608,762, forward strand.
GCCTCACATCGCACTGAAAGAAAGTATGATTTGTCACTAGGGATGGGAATAAAAGAAAGTTGCAACTAAGATGAAAAATATATTAATATATAAATATACTGTAAACTTTTTTTTTTTCATTAAAACAAGATTTTGCAAGTTTTAATTTTTTTGGATGGATGAGTGTGTTTATGTTAGGGTCAAGATGTGTGTATGTGTATGCATGTGGGGTGGGTGAGTATATGTTTGTGTAAGTGATCAGATTTACTACTTAGGTACGTTGACTTTAATGACTTTAGTGGCTTTAATCATTGTAGAATTCGCCGAAAGAAAAGACAGTCCTCATAGCTGCAGGAATCTGGAATTATAACCGCAAATATCACGTAGTCCAAAAGTTTAAAAAAGATATGAAGTATACCATGTATAAAACCACATCCATGCTTATACAAAATGCGTTTCTAACAAATCGTGCAGAATAAAGAACATTTTGTTGCAGTGAAATATCTAGGTCATGCTCAGTATGTAAACGGCAGCGAATATTTGGCTAGAGGTTATTTGAAAAAATCCCTTTATCGTTCTTTATCGTGACTTGTCCCAACACTAAGCTAAAATGCGCTGCGCCCGCGACGCCTGCACCCCGCTCTGTGCGTCTATGAGGTCTGCCACTTTTGAGGCAGATTAGACCTTCCTTCGCACTAAGCGGTATTTATTTTTATTTAGTACGTTTGGGGCCTATTTAACCTCATATTGTACTAACTACGCTATCAGGCTAAGCTTCGTGAGAGAATCAAATATGTATATTTGTCTCTATTAAACTCGTAGAAATGTTAACGTAGCTGTCTCCCACACAGAGGGAGAGAAAGCGATTTTGTCTGCTGTACCAGCGAGAAGTCACGCAGGTACCAATTCGCCATCATAACGCAGTGAACGTGTTAAATAATTATTATAGTACCATCTATTAACAAATAGCTAAAACAAAACTCGTCCTTAACTAGTGTCTTTAGCATGGCAATAATCCCATATTGAATACGCCCTACGGTATTAAAAAGCGTGGATAATGAAAATAATTTTATTGAATATGAATAAATCTGTTATCTCATGTGTGTTTTAAAAAGGATATCAAATAAAGCAAAGATGTGCCATAATTGGTACGTAATATTGAATTTCAAAGATTCAACTGAAAACTAGACCCATTTAACGAGATGTTAAAAATATACGACAAAGTGCGAGGAGTGTACGATCTTATTTATACAGAAGGAACAGAGAGGAATACGGAACACTGACGGAATTATGCGCAAATTTAATAATAAAAGTTTCCCTCACCATCCGCTACGGAAATATACATTAATGCGATAATGGAAAATATGAGTTTGATAGTCCAGAGGTTTCACATAAGGACTCCAGTTTTGGAAGGTCGCGCTTTCGTGTTGTAAGTTACGTGTGATAATTATAAATGACTGAAGTATTTGTGCCCAATGTTTCATAATTACCTCACTAGATAACATAACTTTACGCCGTTGTTACCCGAAGGTGTAGGCAGCGGCTGTTAAGCCTTGTGTTTTCGTCCCAAATGTAATAGGCGGCGAACCTGTTGCCATACCGGGCACAAAGTTTCCTTCATCGATATTTATCTCAAGTAACTTTCGAAAAGTCATTGGTGTAAGCCAGTGACAGGATTCGAACCTGGATCTCTGGATCAGAAGCCGTGTGTTCGTAGACTATAGTCTGCTATAGTAGTACGTACTAGACTATAGTCACACTGTATCTAGCTCGTAGTGCTCTACATATCATATTGTAAAAAAATAGCTTCCTGCTTTCCTCATAGCTGAAAACAAGTCAAAGAAGCTCTATTTTAGTAGGTCTTCACAGACACTTGAAAATAGTCTATGTACAAAAAATATCTTATTATATTAAATTGCGTTTGAGGAAAATGCCTCCGTGGAACAAGAAAACACCTACGCAATCGCATATCATGAGAAGAATCGGCCAAGAAACTCGTGTGCTAAATACTCTTTTCAAACCATTTAAAATTAATAACAATAATACATCATGGCTACTGAAAACATAGCAGTAGGCTGGTGCATAAAATTTGTAGCAGCCAGAATCTTCGACCATCACAGTCCCAGACCCAAGCAAAATTGAATTCAATCAATCAAATTGTTGAACTATCAGCTATTATATTTCTGCCATAAAGTATTTCGCGTGAACATATGCTGCTCTTGAAAATCTACTTCGTATTTACCAATAGCTTAAATACGTTTATATTAGGGCTACATAACGGCGTTGTGCGTTATACCGCCGTGTTAATATATCTTTCGATTGAATTATATGAACATGTCACTATTTGGGACACAGTTGTCGAGGATCCGGCCAAATACTTAATTAATTTATATTTGTACTTCATGAAGTCGGAGTTCTATAAGCAACTAGCAGACCGCGCGAACTTCGTACCGCCATATTTTATACATTTTCCACTCAAAAGATTATTGCCGCAATCATATTAATACCCCAAAGCTTTCATCATAAATGGACTATCTAACACTAATATTTATTTCAATTCAAGTTCTTGATACATACATACATAACTTCAGGCCAGATCCCTTGCGGGGTAGGCAGAGAGAACAAAGTGCCATAAGGCACGATTATTACACGTGTCACTCGCTTAGCTAGTATGTATTAGCGTACTGACAACCAAGACATTGATATTATTTACAACTTCAAAGAAAGCTTTATTAGCAATGCCACTTATAAACAATGAATATAGCAATGAACTTGTCCCAAGTTTTTGCTCAACCTTTAGTTTTTTTTAATACAACATAAACAACTTTTTTTATATGGTCACTATTGTTGACTTCAACGAAAAAAACGGGCCACCATATGTTCAAACCGGGGTAGCTAACTCACAGTGAGTGTTTTTTTTATAAGTCAAATGATGTCAGTCTAGCGATTACGCTTATCGAAATAAATTTACTACATTTTAAAAGATATCATGATCTTAAAAATGTAAAGTTTATTACATATATTTAGAATGTATTATAAATCAGTCACATCAGTCACACCTTCTCAGTGGTAAAGTCACGCAGTGTTCGCTGCATGAATGGGCCGGCTCGACCCGTGAAATACCACGACCTCTCAGATTATCGCTGAAAAGTGGCCTTAGCCGCGTTTCACTCGCTGAGAGAGGTGTTCGGAGGCCCAATCCCTTTTCCCCTCCCCTACCGAAACCCACTCCCGACCCCACTCATATCCCATTGTAAGCGCCGGCAACGCAACTGTAACACTGCATGTGATGAGGTGGCCATGGGCGGCGTTTGTAACTATCATAAGGCTGCTCGTTTGCCCCTTATACAATAAAAATGTAACCTGATTCCTATCCTATCCTACTTCTAATATATAAAATTCTCGTGTCACAATTTTCCCATACTCCTTCGAAACGGCTTGACCGATTCTCATGAAATTTTGTATGCATATCGGGTAAGTCTGAGAATTTTCAACCCCCTACGATCAACCCCTATTTTTTAAATTTAATTTTTGGTAAGACAACGTTTGCCGGGTCAGCTAGTAAAATATAAATGTGAATGTAAGTTTGTTTGCGTGCTTTCACGCGATAACTACTCAATCGATCACCTTGAAACTTTGTACACATATTCTTTAAAGTAATTTACATATTTTTGAACCCGAAGGAAAAACTTATAAAATAGTCTACAACAATATCCTACATACTCTTATAAAATTGTTACAGTCCAAAATTATTTATTTTTGTATTACCGTGTATTATATATTTTACCTTAAAAAAATGTTGTTAGTTTTTTAAACGTAAGTAGTAATTTTAAAACCTAATGATTCCAGCCAAGCAATAAAACAGAGTTATCATATTGGTTAACTTCTATAGTAATGATCTTTGATATCTATTTAATGGATTTAATGCGAGCGAAGCCGCGGGTAAAAGCTAGTAACTTTTATAAATAAAAATACCACAAAATACGATTAAATACTACAAATTTTAAACTAAACATAACTTCACGCCTTTTGTTACCCGAAGGTGTAGGCAGCGGCTGTTAAGACTCGTCTCGCCATTATGTTTACGTCCCAAATGGAATAGGTGGCGAACCTATTGCCATATCGGGCACAAAGTTTGTCAGTCATCGATATTTATCACACATAACTTCCGAAAACAATTTCGAAAAGTCATTGGTGTGAGCCAGTGTCTGGAATCGAACCCCGGACCTCTGGATCAGAGGCCGTGCGCTCGCCTACTGCGCCACCGAGACTTTTTTAAATTTTAAATTCTGATTAAAGTATTGAGCGATATGATGACAAAGAGAGAAACAACAACAAAACATAACTTCACGCCTTTTCTACTCGAAGGTGTAGGCAGCGGGTGTTAAACCTCGTTTCACCACTATGTTTTCATCCCAAATGGAATAGGTGGCAAACTTACTGCCATACCAGGCACAAAGTTTATAGTCATCGATATCTAAATACACATAACTTAAGAAAACAATTTCAAAAAGTCATTGCTGTGAGCCAGAACTCGAACCCGCGACTACTTTATACAGAAGTGGGGTTCTCGACAACTGGACCACCGGTACCTTTTAGCAAGAAACAAACGTAAAAAAATCTACCTGCTAGCTGTCGCGGTCCGAGCTGTCCGAGTCGGATACATCATCAGTGTAACTAAATATTTCCCTATGAAATGAATACTTACATTTTGTATTTTGCGATATCTTTGGAATTAAATGTCCGAATTGAATTATTCAAACAGTTCTAGAAAGGTATTGAATCTGTCTTTATATTGAAGTAATTTATTTTCAGGAAAGTTAAATTCAAGGTACAAAATAAAACATTTTTATAACGACATCAATTTAATTATTTTAAAAAACTCAAAAAACACTTATTGTGAGATAACTACAATAGTTAGACATATGCCATCGCGGACTTTTTTATAGACAAATTTATGTTCTGTAAAAGTGTAGTACATTGTTTTATTCTAGAATCAATAGTTTTCGCAGCGTTCACGATGTAAGAATTATTTTCGAGTCATTTTCTTACACCTTGGGTTACATTATTGGACTTATAGTAAGGATCCCTAATTAATTTGAAAATATAATATAGCCTAAAGCCTTCCTCGATAAATGGACTATATACCACTGAAAGAATTTTTAAAATCGGACTGGTGGTTTCTGAGATTAGCGCGTTCAAACAAACAAACAAACAAACAAACAAACAAACAAACTCTTCCGCTTTATAATATAAGTATAGATTACTAAATTTTCTCAATAAAAATTTATTTAATCTTAAAATGATTCCAAATGGTCCAGCAACAGTCCGCCAGAGGTCTCCATCAAGCTGCGAGCTGTCTCCTTTTAACTGTCCATTAAACTTATCGCCCTTTCTCCTCGTACGGCTGCTTTATGACTCAATAAAATAGATAAAAATATAAAAGCATGCAGATTCCGTTTTGGGCGAATGTCAGTCATACTTAGTTTTTAAGTATCACATAGATTTCTGTGGTGTTATTACCATGATTTATGGCGTCCGGGAACTATTACGCTTTTTACTGCCGTGGCTCATGTTGTATATGCCTACTAACTTTTCTAATTTTACGCACTCGATAATATTAGAAGGTGTAGGCAGCGTTGTACAGATACAACTGAAATTTTACAATCTGCGAGACAGATCTTGCAGATTGTAAAATTTCAGTTAAGTCGTAATTTATTAAAATTTCTCATTTCCATTGTTGCCTCGGTTGCCTGAAGGTTGAGCACGCCGCCGAAGTGCAAATAACTTAAGCAAAGATTGCAGAAAAGTCATGTGTGTACACCTGCTAGCGTATTATGAACTCTTCATTCCAGCCAGCTTACGTGCTACCTTGCAAATTCGTACTTTCAACGACTAATTTCAGCTAGTCAATGACGAGTAGTCACTGTCAAGTTAATATATAATTAATTAATTTAATTCGATTTATCAACGACTAATTCCAATTAGTCAGTCATGAGTAGCCTAGATTAGCTGAAATTAGTCGTTTGAAAAACGAATTCGCTAGGCAGCGCGTAAGCTGGTTGGAATTAAAAGCACATAATAGGCCCCCTGTACGGTTTCGATCCCGTGAATTCCTGAAAAGGTAGTCACGTCGTGACCCTCCAGCATGACGACCGACATTTAATAACTTACGAGGGAAATAATATCTATTTATTACTAGTAATGTGATTAAACGAACGGCCTCGTGAAGGCTGCAGATGCTCATAAAAGAAAACCTTTAATGTAAGCAGACAGCGCCATCTATTAACATATTTGCAAATCTATTCAATATTTAGTTTCTTCTATTCAACATTTTCTTTTTTTCAACACTCAGTTTGATAGACAGCTTGCTTACAATCAATGTAGCATCGATTAACGTAACAACATCTCAACATCGCTCGGCGACCACAAACAATAACATTTTAATTAAAGTGTTGTGAATCTCTCCTTTGTTATAGGAACGAGTTAATTGCACTTTTATATAGGGACAAAAAACAAATTGATGTACACACAATGAACTATATAAAACGTTTTGATGAACAGTGGAAAATAACAAGCGCTGTTAAATACTCTTTATTTTTGTTCTACAACGTGGGTTGTTTTACGAGTCTATGTGTTTACGTAGGTATGTATATTATTTTGGCACGCTAGTTGGCCTAAACTATATAGCCAAGGACAGTAATATAGCCTTCATTGTTGACATTATTATCCCCAATTCTCGACGGTAAATAACGTAATTTTATTATGCGACTCAAAATAATTTTTATCCTATTTATGCGATAGAAAAGATAATTATCAATCAAAATTTCGCAACACAAATTCGAAAATTATTTGGTGAGATCTCCTGAACAGGGAGTCCCAAAGGTTATATCACGGTCCTATCGCCGGCACTTCTAATCTGAAACGCAGTAAATTCGTTAAGACATTTATTTTCACTTTCGTCCCAAAATCCCAAGCGTTTCCACTTTCTATTGTTCGAGAGCGTCCAAGACAGAATTCTGTCCGTATCTCACATAAATTGAAGTACTCGTCGATAATTAGTAAGTAACATATATTTTTCGCTTTCAATAAAACTCGGCAATATATATCAAAAAAGAAAACTTACAAAATGGCCATGAGTACTTGAGTAGCTACCTATAAGCGAAGCATTGTGAAGCTTCTAGGTCAAGTTTAGCACTCTACGGCTGCACTCAGAACCAAGATTGAGATATAACATGGATGCATTCGTTCACACATCCATACCCAGCCATAACATTCAGTTATAATTAGGAGTGATGCTTCGTGTTTTACATTTTTTAACGTATATTATTATTATCACGCTATACCCGAAGTATTTCATTTGTTCAGTTTCCAAATATCAATTGTCATTGTTGTCAATATGAGTCACACATACATTTCCATAAGAGTTTTGCCACTTGTCTATTAGATGGGTCCAAAAAATAATCGGCGTGTCCCTATATCTGTCCGGTCGAGGTTATTGGGGGAGTCAACTAGTATTCAACCTATTTCTTTTTAGCTATGACGTAAAATGAAAGAAATTTAAAAATATCTGGTAGAAATTAGTGTATATCACTATATAAACATAAACATAACTTCACGCCTTTTTCAACCCGAAGGTGTAAGCAGCGGCTGTTAAGCCTCGTCTCGCCGTTATGTTTACCTATTGCCATATCGGGCACAAAGTTGTCAGTCATCGATATTTATCAGAAAGTCATGGGTGTGTACCAGGAGTTGAACCCACTACTTCTTGAATCAGAAGCGGGGTGCTAGCCACTGCGCCACCGAGACTGTTGATCAACATTTTTTTATATATATTAACAACAACATGCGTGACATGGACACCTGTCCATGGGCGGCGTTTGTTGCTTGTTTCACCTGAAAACAAATAGCGTTACAGTTGAGTTGCCGTCCCTTACAATGGGATCTGGAAGGTGTTGGATCTGGGGTGGGAAGGGGAGAGGGGAAGGAGTTGGGCCTCCTGATACGTCTCTCACCGAGTGAAATGCGGCATGAGCCACTTTACGTCGATATTCTTAGCCATGATATGTCGTCGGTCAAGCCGGCCCATTCCGTAGCGAACTTCGTGGAAACTGCAAAACTGACCGACATTTCTAACTAAACATAAATATTATAATTGCGATATGAAAGTCAAAGCTTGCCTCAATAAACGCGACTAATGAAAACATAAGCTTTTAAAACGGTATTAATATTTCTTAAGATTGGGGCAGATGTATAAATAAACAAACTGTAAAATATGTACAATAAATATTATACATAAGGAACAATAATTAGTCTCAACAGATACAAGAATTCAATACTGTATTGACGCTCCGAGAGATTCCTTCGCGATAATAATGTGGAATATTTGTTAAGTACAGTGAATGCACACTGATGGCGCTTTGTTAGTTGACAATGACCGGGTCAAGTGTGCGACTACCCTCAGGTTACCAACACGCAAACATATCAGAAGTACTAAATATACATAATACTAAGTAAAATAATAGTATTTATAAGAGTTTATACTCCTTGTAGTATGAATCTTTATGATCATCAGCAATGAAAAATATGAAAATACGCTCGAGGAATTATATTTTTTTGGAACGATTATGTTGTGGGTTTCTTCCACCTCTTGAGTATCTGAAGTGATCGAATTTTGAAGATTTAGTCCTTTTCATCTCTATCGACTTCAATTATTGCACTATTACTTACCACCGGCTAAAATGGAGCCTAACTTATGCGTGTATTATTAAAAAAAGAACCATAGAGAAATTGGGTACAAGGAAATGTCGACTATGTACATGAAATAAACAACTATTAAGACTTGTCCTACGGATATTTGTATGTAATGTGTTTGCGGTATGTCCTATATCTGAAGGAGCACCTTTTAATGGCTGACCCTCGCTCGCACTTCGCTTACCTGACAGTTTGGATAATGGTATGTGGTCACATTTAACAAGATGTCACTAACTACTACTAACTTTTATGCCGCTGACTTGGAGTAGAATTTTTACCGAGCTCAAACAAGAGACAAATGTCTCATCGAGTATCTGGACTAATGTGAGGAGGATCAGAATCATTTTTAGGATGGCAAAGTAATTTGATGATATCTATACTCGTTCAGATGTAAATGTTTGTGCAATAAGCTGCGACCAAAACGACAATAACGACAATAAATTCACAGCAGGTCGCTCGCGGAGTAGATAAAATACCTACTCACAATCTGTGGGCTAAAGGTTTATTAATCAGCTGCAGAGGTTGGCGAGTTTGAGTCCCGCCCGGGTACAAATATTTATGACAAGCATGAATGTTTGTATGGCGTCTGAGTGTTTTTATATGTATTATAAGTGTGTATTTACAAAAAAGGTATATATGTATTATTATCCGTTATTTAGTTTCCATTATGTCAGGATGCGAGTATGTATATAAGTATTATGATATTTTAGCAATTATGACTCATTGATATTTATGATACATGGAATTAAAAAAACATCATCTTGAAACCACACCACTTCCTTTTCTGCCGTCGGTAATAATCCAGCTTCAGTTCCGGGACATAATCTCATTGCGGTAATAGTCAGTACGGACCTGGCTCCAGTAATTAGATCATACCGCTGGAGAACTAATCGGTAGCAGAGCTAATTGGTATTTGGCGAGCTCGTGCCAACTTCCATATCGTAATTACTTTTGCTGAATACCACTATCCTGCCCAGCTGTCACTTAATGGCAAGCATAAAAGGGGTGGGATATGAGTTCCAGATAAATATTTGATTTTTTGTGAATAAGATATTAATCCATGCGATTTTTTGTAATTTAAATTAACTTTATGCTTTTCATGCTCGGGCAGCTGCAGTTAATTAATACTCACTTCTCGACTTGCGAAATACGTTTTTAGTCCCACTCAATGTACAGTAAGTATGGTTACAGCTAGGCTCCCTTTGTTTTTGGCGAGTTTATTATAATCTTTCCTTTGTTCTTTTACAACTACTCTAATGATACCAACGATTTTAACACCATTATCCATTTTTAGATAAGCGCGTTAAAACAAACTCTTTATAGTATTTAAGCAACTTATTTGCATTAAATGAAATAATAATTCTTATTTAAGGTTAAGGTTAGTTTACACAGTTACATAATAATGTATATTCTGGCTCTTTACAGACAAAATCCGCAAGAAGTATGCAGGTCTCGGAGACAGCGTCGTCTCGATCCGCCTGGAACGAACACCGCGAGGTGGGCTCGGTCTCAGCCTCGCTGGACACAGGGATCGCAGTAAAATGGCGGTATTCATCTGCGGACTACATCCAGCTGGTGCTGCTGCGAAAGCCAGTCCTCCGGTGAAAGTGGGGGATGAAATCCTTGAGGTAATTAAGAGTAAGCAGACTGTCCACCATCAATTACGGTTACAATTACGCTACACCTCTAAGAGTTAAGAGTCTCACAATTTATAGATAAGGATCTTGGCATACGCCAAGTTCGTTTTATAATGTTGAACGATATTAATGACAAAGCTGCGACCTGTGCAAGTAAGTACTGCCACTCAGGGCAACAACTGCATAAACGAACTAAAACGCAACATAAAAATATAACCATCTCCGATCAGTTTTCAAAACCATGTTGGAGTCGGTTCAAGGCCGTAGTTTCGTAATTACCAAAACATTATTCTTTTTCGACGGTTGAGAGGAACATTATTTGAATTGTAAAAATGAATCAAATGAATATATAAATGTTACATTTGCACCACAAACGCTGAGCTAACAACATTGTATGTATATATATATATATATGAGCGAGACACTCAGTATTCATCTCGTATCGCAACCGAATTTGATCCATAAATTACATTATGAAGGCAGTAACAAGCAGTCTACACAATCTACGTATGATTTCTGAATTTTGAATGTTTTCATGTATCCATACGTTATTTTAATAAGATAAGATACTCGTACCTATAGGCACAGTTTTCAGGCATTTTTGCAACGAAATATGCTCTCGTGGAATATTCAGACGATTTGAATTAAAAATGTCCCTGTTAAGCGCACTACTGTTTCTGGCTACCTCTACTCAGCAGCTAGTCTCATTAGCCACAACAAGCTTCGCATGAAGGTCTATTATGTTAAACACGGTATGAGGTATCCCTCCAAATGTTACATTAAAAACTGAGTATGCCATGATAGAAGATACTAAGATTAGTAATAAATTATTAAGTCTGTCATGAATTTTAATTCTGTGGTCCTATTCCATGTGAAGCTTGGTGTTTCAATAGCAGTGTAAGATTAGTAATTTTATTACAATACGATAGGTTTGTATTATTACAATATTAATAAACAAAAACACAAATTTGGCTAAAATCCAAGTTCCAACTTCAAATGTTAGAATCTGACTGTTGTTACATAGCACAACTATGACGTAGCTATCTCTCACAACGCACTTCTCGCAATGCTGATGCTGGAACGCTCTATCTCTGATCGTTTATACGTACCATGAATCTTTTAAGATCTAAGTGGGTAAGTAGAGTCCCTTGTACTCGTCAAAAGATATATTAGTTTCTTTCTTATATTCATGGTTGGGAGAGATAGTCTGCAACAGATCAGATATGGTGCTACTATTCTTTTTATCTGTAGTATACAATGGTTGCTATAACCTGAATATAAAATCCGTCCAATCATCTGGGCTATAGACCATGCCAAAGTAATATACATACACGCTAAAAGCTTAACCTACCTTCTTGTGCGGGCGAGTAAATGATTATAGTATTGAATCTAGACGTCTGTACAGTAAATTAACTGTCGATCTGTCTGTAGTCAGTAGATAGGCACTGGCTTCTCGCCAATATATATAGATGTGATTTGGTCGAATGAAATATTTTACAAATGATACTCTTTTTTGATGATCAGCGGTTCAACAACCCTGGTAGGATTTATGTTTTTGCTAAGTAAATGGGGAACATGGTGGATATAGTAATAAATACCAATTTATCCATTTGGACTATTGCGCACATTCATAAATAGTTAATAATAATTTTACAAAAAGGAAAAGATTGTCAAATTAAAGAGTAACACTAAATAGTTTCCCCAGACTTTAAAAAACAAATTAATTGTCGTGTCACCAAGTGCCACATTCAATTACAATTAATCAATAATTGTGATTGAATGTGGCACTTGGTGACACGTTCTAGATTAAGAGCTCTCGACTGCAGGTTCTGTAGATCTGATTTTCAGAAGTAAAGGAAAAGTGATGTTTTTGATCTAAATTTAAATTCATGATTTAGGTGACAATGTTATATTGTTGTGAGGCAATCTAGTGATCAGGAGAATTAGTAAACTAGCGCTGCTATTGGAGAAGATGCGATTTGGAGAAGAAGCAAACTGCGATGGAACTGGCGCGGTATTTGTAAACACTGAACAGACATCTAGTAATCTGTGGTTGTCTCAATAAAACATAGTTTAACTGCACAAGTTATGTAGGTTTATTTGCCTTATTGCGGCATTCAAAATTTATATGAACTTCTTAGAATCCAGACGAGAATAGTCAGTCAAATGATGACTTCTTGTTTCGCTACCTTTATATAGTTTATACCCGTAGGTGTAGACAGCGGTATAATGCCTGAAAATAATGATTACTCGTAGTTTCAACCGGACTTGGAATAGAATCGGCCTTATTGGTTTTAGAATGACGTAACATTATTTTTCAAGTTATCCTCAACAAGTCCTTTCATTTGATACTCATATTGTAGAAATGCATTAAAATTATCTATTCCGCCATCTTAGATTTAGAATGGCGTCAATAATTTTTGGAACTACTATCAAAAAGCCCTTTCATTGGATACACATTTTATAGAATAGCATTAAAAATATTTCTGGATGAGAGGTCGTGGTATTTCACCGGTCGAGCCGACCAATTTATGCAGCGAACTGCGTGCCTCTACCTATTAATATTATTATCCAAACTTAGCGTGTATGCAAAATTTCAGCTCAATCGGTTAAAGATATCTACTTCAAAATTGAGTTCTAAGTTTCACCCGAACTTACATACTTTCATTGCAAAATAAAAATAACTGAGTTTAGTAACTTTGTTATATCAATTACTAGTTGACTCAGCAAACATTATTGCCTCAATAAACAAATAAAAATGGTCATTGTGGGATATGATATGCCATCATGTTAAGGCATATGCCATCGCGGATTTTTTTTAGACCTATTACAGGTTTATAATAACTCAGGGTTCAGGCAGCGTCGCAATTAAAATGCTAAATCTCGAAAATTATCACTTTTTATTTGCTACAGTTATACATGAATTATACCTAAAAACCAATTCGTTGATACCTTCTATCCATTAAAAAGACCGCATTAAAATCAGTTGTGTAGTTTCAAAGATCTAAGCATATAAGGGGACATATCGGACAGTCAGTGGAAAGCGACTTTGTTTTTTTACACTATGGAATGATGACGATGAGTAAAATTGTATCATCACCCGCCACTAGATGTCTTAGTCTTAATCAGTTTTTAAAATTTGCTATGAAAATTTTCTAAGAAGTTTATTATATGGACCGGTTTGTCTGACCTTTTTATATTGTTTATTTTAAGGCCGCAAAGAGGCGTCAAAAGCGTTAAACGATTACAAGTGAGAATCTAGCCTATGCTACGTCCTACGATAAATTAAATCTTTAATATAAAATGTATTAACATCATGAGCACTATTTTTATCCATTTCCATGTACGTATAAGTGAGAGATCAGAACCCTGAAGGATACTCCTTGTGCCTCTACAATTGTCAATTACACAGCTCAAGAGAGCGAGACCGGTGTTGTCATCATTTCTTTTCAGCTTTTGTTACTGTATTACATTAGCCCTTTTAATTCTCAAAGGACTAGGCTGAAGATATACGTAAGACGAAAATATCAACCGTTGTGCGTGGCTCGACCGCGTTAACGTAAAAAAGTGCCTCGGCGTTTTACTAATGTACAAAACTTAAAATTACATCAGACTGTATTTTCAAAAAAATAATTCTCAACAATAGGATCTACAACTTATTCTATTTGGCGAGTCTAGGCGCAACGACTGCCGATCAAATACCCAGAACTTACAATATTTGCAAAAATAACTCGCGACGAACAAATAGATACGATTGTTCTATACCGCTGACATTTGTTCATTACATATTTTTTTCAGGTGAACGGCATAGTTCTTCACGGCAGATGTCACCTCAACGCGTCCGCCATCATCAAGGGTCTCGTTGGTCCTGTATTTAAAATCATATTGCTCAGGTACGAACATACTTAGTATTAATCAAGTATAAATATTAGTGTGATTTAAATTATGATGTTTCTTCATTCTCCTTTAAATGTACATTTAATAACTTACCTGCCCACATATCGTAGATCAAACATTAAATAAGTCTTGATTTCTAGTTATAATTACAGTTTCTGCATTCTGGTTTCATTTTTCATAGACCTAACTAAGAGTAGACCTGAAACCGGATGTTGCCATTTAACGACCAATTTGCTGTCACTTGTAACGCTATAAAGCCTGTTATTGTCACATTAAGCGGACAAAGGCTTCTCCCACTCACTATCACATAGATATTGAATAACTAGATATGACCCAAATTACCAACATCCTTTTGTTTACCCAATAAAAAAGATAATCATTTCTGTAAAAAAAGTGGTCACAAAAGTATATTTTTTGTATAATATTTGAAGCTTTTAACAAAACTTTAAAGATTACAGCATTGTTTGCCAGTAATACAATGTTGAGACTACTTTTATAGAATTAAATATTTATATACCTAATTTTTTTGGGAAGTTTTTTTTTTTTTTTATAATATCTTGGACACAAATCACACAGCGCCCTCTAGTTCCAAGCTAAGCAACTAAATGCTTGTGTTATGGATACTAAACAACGGATAATAATACATATATACTTTTTTTTTGTAAATACATACTTATAATACATAGAAAAACACCCAGACGCCACACAAATATTCATGTTTGTCACAAATATTTGTGCTCGGGTGGGAATCGAACCCCCGACCTCGTTGCTGCAGCCGGTAGTTTTTTACCAATGCGCCATGCTAATTTAATGCCTTAATTAATTATTCTTTGTAGCATGCTGATTTTAATCAGTGTAACTGTAAGTTTAATTTTTGATGAATTTTAGATCCATTTGCTTCTGGGATTATTATTTGCATAGAAGTATATTTATATTACTTTATTTACAATAGCAAGAAGAAATAAATAATTATATTATTAACAATATATACAATTAAAAGACAAGCTGAAATCAAATTTCTCCGCATCTAGGTCTACTGGCAGCGTGCCTAGAAGACTGGCCGCATTGCGCTGAATGAATAATGCTAATGCTCTGTGCGAAGATTAAAACAGCACTCTGGTCTCGAGAGGCCTCGTTCAGTCTCTTTGCAAGATCTTTATAGAGCATTTATAGAACAGCAGCCTCTGTTTATAATTAATCAAATATTTTACACTTAACCTCGGTTTCCAACCTTTCCCGGATAGCACAAAAATGCCTAACCGAGTTTCTAGCGAGCCTCATCTAGTGTGAAATATTATTTCTATGTCGGATAGTTTAGTCGGATTTATTGCCGATGGAGCCAGCCCAGCCTCAATGGAGCCTGTTCACAGTCCATAGTACTGGTTTTATATATACTCTTCTATGCTCCATCAATAACATTTACTGAATATAAACGATTTTAGAACGTGTTATGCTGATTTCAAAAAAATGGTAATTAATATCCAATCCAAATATGTAACTATGATATTAATTCTTTGATATCTGTGTCTTGTTGTCAGTGTCAATAGCCTTAAGAGTGTTTTGTCTAGATGGCGTTGTATTCACCTGATATTACACACACATATAGTAATTCACAATATCTCTTATTGTTGTAGGCGAAAAACAGCATTAGAGGATGTTGCTGTGAAGCCGCTCACACCTGCCCAGTTCCCTGTAGCGTTAGAAGAAGAGGTAAGTTAGTTTCAAATGATATTTTTTTTAATAGCGAGAATCACGTTTTCCTATTAGAAAATATGAGCTCAAGAGTTTATCGATGTGGGCTCAGCCGTTTTGAAGAAATTCAGTCAGATACATTACATGGTTATAATTAATGCCAACAAATTACGAGAGGGATGATTAAAATTAAAATGAAGCTCGATCTAAGCGTCATCTAACTCAGGTTCAAATGTGAATATAAAGACTTTCTTTAGGAGCCAGCCAGAACATTCACTCTATATGTATTTTTCGCGGATATTGAGCTGAAATATTAAATAATATAAATTACCAAGGAAGCGTATGACTCGGTGATTTAACAATCTACTTCAGATTTAAGTCCAAAAACAGCAATGGGTGTCCGTTTTTTTTTTGAAGTTATGTATAATGTTATGATTAACATTGACAAATGACAGAATTCAGGTGCATAGTCGCTTTCCGCCGTCTGTCCGTCTGCCCCTATTATGCTTAGATCTTTTATAACAGATAGAGGGTGTCAACGGGGTTGTTTGTATGTATATTTCATGTATAATGTAGTAAAAAAGAGATAATTTTTAAAACCTGGCTGTACCCTAAGTAATAAATCAAAACAATGTACTACATTATTATACAAACATCTACAAAAAAGTCAGTGATTGCGTGTGTCTATGTCTTAAGGTTAACCTACAATGACCTACAATTTTTATTTCATCTTATTGCTTCTGAGGCGAAACAAAGTTCGCTGGGTCAACTAGTCTTGAATATGAAACAGGACTTTATTGATTCTACGAAACTAAATATATAAGTATAATACAGCTACTCTTGGCAATACAGTTTTGCCTATGTGATTTTAATAAAATAATGCAAGTTTGAAACAATCATCAATCAGAAATCAATTCAGATCGATACCAATTTATATTTGAAATAATGATAAGCGCAGGTGAACAGATTTCTATATTATGTTTGTACATAAACTATTTGTATTTTTTAATTTTTTTTATGGGGTAGGAGGGCAAACGAGCAGGCGTGTCACCTGATGGTAAGCAACCAACGCCGCCCATAGACACCAGCAACACATATAGTGTTACTGTTGCGTTAAATCCATCAATCATTTATTTATTCACAAAACTTTGGGTATTTACAATATGCGTTGCCGACCTTTAAGGGATATTCAAATTCAAATTTTCAAATTCAAATATTTATTTGCTTAAAATGTAGGTAACAGCGGTGTAGTTATGTCAATAACAGAAAGACCCAAATACATTTTACCGTGCAACGGCATGCAAATTACGATATCTTCAATAAAATATAGATACATTACAAATGTCATAAACAAGGTAAATTAAAATGATTCTAATAAATAAAAACAATTAACTTTTTCAAGCAGTCAAGAATATTTACACTCTATTTAGGAACTTATATACCGTTATAATAATAAATGTTATTAATTGTTATCTGATGTCAAATTATAAATTAAATGTCAAAAAAAAATGCAAACAATTTCTAGGTCACATGTCCAATTGTCCATTATTAGGCTGTAGTCTAATCAAGTAATTCTGCTAATGAATAAAAACATTTTTCCTGAAGCCATGATTTCAGATCTCTGATACATTTTTTATATGGTAGACCACGAATATCTGTAGGAATTTTATTAAATATGCGCCCACACATAGCATAACAATTCTTAAGATATAAGGTTGATTTCGGCACTCTATGCAAAACTATTCTATTAGGATCCCTTGTATTTCTTGGGTATATTTCCTTTGCTGTTTTAAACATACTAGGATTCTGTTTTACAAATTTGACAGCTTCGAGAACATACATGCTTGGTAAGGTCTGTATTTTATATCTTTTGAAAAGGGGCTTACATGATACCCATGGTGCTATTCCTGCAATGGCTCTTATGCACTTTTTTTGCGCTAAAAATGCTCTTTGTCGGTCTGGTGAGTTTCCCCATAAAATTAGACCATAGTTTAGTACTGAAGACACATACCCATGATATGCAGTCAATACAGTTTCTGTAATGGAGGTGTTTCTCAATTTATAGAGCACGTAGACGAATCTGTTTATTTTGTTACACACCATAGTTATGTGGGCTTTCCAGTTTAAATATTTGTCCAGCATAAAACCTAACAATTTCACTTCCTTTACTTCATTTAACTTTTTATCCTCATATTTTACATTTAAATCTTTGTTGCACTTCGTATGGGTGCAGAATTGTACGAAACTTGTTTTTGATAGATTTACTTTTAGATTGTTTTCATTTAACCATTTGATTATAGCTTCTATGGAGTTATTTATGTCAGTAGAATATTCATTAATGTCATCGTTTCTTTCTAAAGTCATGATAATAGAAATATCGTCAGCAAAGAGGATATAAGGACACAATGATACACATGGCAGATCATTTATATATAACAAAAAAAGCAGTGGCCCCAATATACTACCCTGGGGAACACCAGCTCTATTTACAAGGTAGTCTGATCTGTATGTCTGCAGTTCTCCATACTTATTAATATTGCTGATTTCAACTAATTGTTTTCTGTCCTCCAAATATGTCTTGATCCAGCTTAATGCGGGACCACGGATGCCGTATTTCTCTAGTTTATATAAGAGAGTTTTATGATTAACGAAATCAAAAGCTTTAGTCATATCAAAGAAAACCACAGTCACAAGCTTGCTATCATTTAAACTTTCTATAATGTTTTTAACAAGGTCAAAGCATGCCAGTGTAGTGGACTTACCCTTCTGAAAAGCATATTGTTCTTGCCTTAAAATGTGATTTTTTTCAATAAAGTCAATCATCCGTTTTTGCATAGCAATTTCAAATATTTTCGAAAAGATTGGGATAAGAGTTATGGGTCTGTAGTTTCCTACATCTTGTTTATCTCCTTTTTTGTATATTGGTTTTATAAGTGAAAACTTGAGAAGGCCGGGAAAGCAACCATCTTTAAATGATAGATTTATTAAGTATGCTAGTAAAGGACTAATAACTTTACAACAATATTTAATTACTTTTGTTGCAAATAGATAGATACTGATAGATAGATAGCAGATAGGGGATAGGAAAGGATGGGGAAGGGGGGTGAGCCGCTTTACGTCAGTCTTCTGAGAGGTCGTGGTATTTCACCGGTCGAGCCGACCCATTCATGCAGCGAACTGCTTGGCTCTACCACTGTCAACATTGTATATTGTTATTTTTTAGTATTTCGATAGTTATTGATAAACATTGATGTCTGAGTCTGACATAATTGTGCCCAAAATGATTTGCTACCTATTTATGTTTGGGACTTACAAAAGGAGTCTGGGCATAACAACTAGGTACATACGGTTTACGTTTACAAAATACAAAGTAGTAGTTAATCAGACCTGATGACTTACTAGGAACCTTTGGATCCGATAAGGAAAATCCTTTACTCGCGAGTTTTTGCTTCCATTGAATGGTTTAAACGTAAAAAAAGTAGTAAAGACAGAAAAAGTGCGTTTGTTATTTGTAATATAAGTGAGGATTGCGGTCTAAAATGTTAACTTCACGGTTACTTTGGCGTAAGAAAAAGGATAGGTACTTAAAACCGATTGGCTTCTGCCTGCAGCTTCCACTGCCAAATGAGCCATTGATCTAAAACAAAGAAGGTTTTTGATTGTTTAATTGCTCAACCTTTCCTTTTTTCAACCCTTACTACTAAAAAACAAATATTATGAATGAACTGAATTAGGTAGCTTTCTAATACTAAACGATTAGATTTGGTTCTTTTAGAGTTCATACATTGTAAAAATACTTATTTTTTCCTTTTCATTGATATACAGATTTCTGTTGTTACTTTACGCCTTTTACACCGGAAGGAATAAGCAGTTTATTAGTTATTTAGCAATTATGGCTAGAATCGCGTAATACCTAAGTATACAGAATATATTATAGATAGACAGATAAAGTTAACAGAATATTATAATAACAGTACGTGCGCCATTTTGTAAAATTTAAACCGAACAACTATTAATTAATAGTGTGTGTGTGTGTGATGTCATATATATTAATTTATTAGTTAAGTACGCTAAGTAGGTATCGGGTATGAATTATTATCAACAATTAATTTTAATTGGTCACACGCTCCTAAACGTGTAAATTATACATTTGTGTACAATGAGAAAGATACATTACCGCCATCCTCTATATACATTTACAGATTTCGTTTGAATAAATGATAGGTTTTTAAAATTACCAAATAAACATAGAAGTCTAAATATAGAATCGATTGCTTCACAATTTTTGTAAACAAAGAATTATTATAAAGAAGTACATTTTAGTAGGACTGGGCAGGTATATGACATTATTTAATTAAAATGCGACGTTGGCGCGTTGTTACCAACAGTACAAAGTGAGCGTTACAAACAATTTGCTGTATCTGCAAATAAGGTAAACGCAAAAGGTTGATTTTATTTTATTTAAAATTTTCCAATAATATACCTACTCATTCCATCCGAAACGATTGCAAACTTCGTCCCAACAAATTTATTAACTGGTTATCAAATTCAACATTTGAATAAAGTTTATATACTTAACATAACTTCACGCCTTTTTCTACCCGAAGGCGGCGGCTGTTAAGCCTCGACTCGCCGTTATGTGTACCTCCCAAATGGAATAGGTGGCGAAGCTATTGCCATACCGGGCACGTTGTCAGTCATCGATATTTATCACACATAACTTTTGAAAAGTGATTGGTGTGAGCCCGAATTCAAAATCACGACTTCTTGTTTCAGAAACAGGATGCTTTACCCCTGGACCATCGAGACAATAAACTTATTTAATTCCAAAATTTTACCACCTCAATGCCTTTAATGCGAGAACCTACTATGCCATACACGTGTCCGATTCCTGTGATTTTATTTTATCGATTTTGGAAAGAGTTTTACGATTTCCTATTCAAAATTAATAAAAATTCCTAATAAATGTTGTAATCACAAAAATTAATACTAAATAAAGTAATTATAATAATTGAAAAAAATCATCATTTATAGTTAGCAATCTTTAAAATGTAGATACGTTTCTTTTGATTAATCTTGGAAATACTAAAGGTAATTGCGCTCACAGATTTGCTCACAGATAAATTGTGACACTGAGTCACTGGATTATAGTTTTTGCTTCAAATAACTTATTGATGTATATGTACCGACTTAATGAAGAATTTCACAACACTTCTTAGAGAATACCGAACGTTAGCAACAAATTTATGACTTATATGTTATTTGACGTTTGTTATTCAAACTTTTGATTTTAAGGCCTTTTTGAAATACTTATAATATACTGCCGTGCTGTCTCGGCTAAGATTATGCAGCCCCTTTCGATTTCGTGGTTGCAGTAAAAGTCGGCTAAGAAAGATTAGGGGCCGACATCGTCTATTGCTATCTTTCCCTCCTGGTGGGGTATTAACCAAAACCAAAAAGGAGTGCCTAGGAAGTATTTTATGCTCCTAAAAGCGATGTATGCCGGAGTTCATTCGGAATGTAGGAGTGTGTCCGGTTCGTGGCCGGCGTCACCGACCGGGTCCAGTGTGGATGTAGGTTTGCAACAGGGATCGGCTTAAAGCCCTTACTTGATCCTCCTGGTGATCGATGCTCTTACATCGTGCATTAAGGAGGATGCACTCTGTTGCATTCAGGCAGTTAGATGGCAGAAGACGCTAAAGAGAGTCGGTGTTAAGATCAGGCCTATCAGATTAAGATCAGGACACTATTGTGTGATTTTGGTGGCTCTTCTGTTTTTTCCTCAATATGCCTGGACGGTGAAAGCCTCAAAATCACGACACAATTGAAATACCTTGGTTCGTTTATCCAAAGCTACAGCAATAATGACCAGGAGGTGAACAGAATGAATGAAGGATGGATCAAATAGGGGCAGGCGTCAAGAACAGTATTCTGACCTACGGATGACCCTTACATTATAAGGGAAAAATACAATTCAGTTGTCAGTTCAGACCTGTTCAGACCTGTCATATTGTACGGATCTGAATGTTGGCTAATGAAAGCAGTGGATGAAAGGAGAGTGCAACAGAAATGTAAATGTTAAGATGGATGTGTGGTGAGACATAAATAATAGGTGAGGTATAATGAGGTATAATGAGTAGGTATATAGGCACGGGGAAGAGATGTATGGACTGTAAAAAAGTTGATATGAGTATGATGGGAGTAAATGCGGGGACGACAAACGATAGAAGAGAATGGAAAAGGATGACATACTGAAAAGGATGACGTACCCGAATTTAGACCAAAATATACGGCTTAATTGCCGCTGCCTAGACGTGCGCGCAACAATTTTTAAGAGTTTATTTGTACGTATCTGTGTTAAAAAATAAAGTATTTCTTATTAGGAAAATATGAAAATATCTTATATGTAAAATATATTAGGACGATTGAATGTTTAAATTTAATGTTTCAATTAACCAACCTACGTAACACTCTCCACGCTAGTGTTGCTGTGTAAGTATTTTTAATTTCATGACCTAAAAAGTTATTAATTTCTGCTAAATTTGTACAAATAGCAGGTAGTCGGTATTTCTCGATACTTAAATATAGAAATAATGCAATTCTAAGTTCTCGCCTCAGTTCGAAATTCAGGGTCCAACTTTATAGTTTATAAATTCATAACAAGTAAAGATATTCAGGTCTTTCTTCTGGTTCTCATCTCATCTCTTTCGTTAAATTCAATATTTTGGACAAACGCATGAGATAAAATGACAGATACATAATTACAATTCACATTTGTGACATCTTCCTTTTGTTGAAGTTTTTGTTGAAGGCTGTCCAAACTGTTCAAATATTGTCGTGAGGATGCGATTGAAGTTGTTAAGTAGATATTTAATTATATAATCCTTATCACGATTAGTTGAGAATACATACTTTGAAATGTAAAAGAATTTTAACACCGGTGACTTACTTACTCAGAGTTTATTAGATGAATAATGATTAGCTTACAAAATAATCTTAATCTAAATCAACATAATATAAGACCATAAACTAAATTTATATAGAAATTATTAAAATTTGAATTTCAGAGTAGTTTTAACACAAGTGTTTATAGTAGAAGGTTTTCAAACATTTTCGTGTGTCTTTGTGTACTCTTTGTCAGCTTCAAAACAATTTAACCCGTTGTCCGTCTACAAAAGACATACTCGTACAAACCTCTTAACAATTTTATATTAAATTTTATATGAGGAATAATTCTCCAAGATTATGTTTGTTATTATGCTGACCTTGCGGACCTTTCGTCTCTCTCACACTCACTCATAATACCACCAAGAGATTTTCGAAGTGTTTCCCTGAGTGGCTGTCGATGAAAAAATATAGACTCTAATGTATGAGTAATAAAATGTATTATCGATCACCCGTTACATTTTCCAGTGTTTATCTTTAACACCGGTTTCCGAATGACGTGAGCGTTACTACGATATTTTAGCATTTTGAGTTCTATTCAATCCGAATAAAGTAATAAATTGATAGATTTTTCTCTTCACTTGCCTCTTTTTCATTTATGTGTATACTAAACATATTATCTCGTATTTTAGCAGTGTCATATTGAAAATAGTTTGTTAGTAGTTTCGTAGACGCATTACCGCGTGTCCGGATTCAATTCTTACATAGTTAATAATTACAATTTAAATATTTTTGTGATAATTTTATCGAAATAATATTCAGTGACAACAATATAAATAGTGTGTGTAGTGGTATAAATTATAAGCATATGGATTGTTGAATTAAATATAATAATATCTGAGAAACTAATATTATTGTCGGTTAACAGGTAAAATAATAGTATTCTCGCAGGCAATTTATTCAAAAACAATAAAATTCAATCGCACACATTAGATAGGTAGGTACCTAATATTGAAAGAACTTAACTAATAAAAAAAATTACAGTATGTGAATCGTTTTTCACTATCTTATTTCAAATTGAATTAATGTCAGCCAATAGTTAATTTGAAAGTTAAGTGTTTTTTGTAGGTGAATCATAGACAGACATGTAAAAAAAGCAATTACATTATAACTCGTTTTATTTTGCATAAATTAATTAAATTACATATACTTGTATGTACAGAGCGAGCACACGAATATTTTTTGTGCAATTCAATTGATTCTTGCTAATGTCTACATATCTGTACATAATACTCAAAGTTAGGTACTAACACTTGTGACGGCTATCATTTTACATACACCGGTTAAGTGAATATTATCTCAGGGCTGCCACTAACTGATATAAATAAAATCATTTATTAGGCACAAGTATACACACAAGATTGATAAATTGTAAAAATATTAGCTGTTACCCCACAGCTGAGTCACAAGGCTGAAGTTTTTTATTTATTTTGCAATTATGACACAATGCTGTTTCCAAATAGGGGTTGATATATTTTCACATCATCTGCAACACGGATGTGAAATTCTGGAGTAGGTTAGGTAGTTATTGTATATATATATATACAAAGTCAATGCGACAGGCAAACGCAAAGTAATAAATAATAATTATTTGAAGCGTAATCCCGTATAAAGCACTTATCTAGTCGCGCACTCGAACCGCAAATATGTAGAGCTTGTTGCCAGTCGTCATATGCAACAGACACACTGGGAAACTTATATTTACAAAATTTGTTTTATAAAAAACTATTGAGACACTGAAATATAATAATAAAGTAAATAAAGTTTTAAAAAGAAAAAAATAACTAAAACACCTCAAACATCACCTCAAACATTTATTTTATAGTATAGGGTGCTTGTTTTATGAACTGAAATGATTCAATTTGTATAAATGTAATCTGAACATTGTGAGGGACGAATGCGTCCATGTTTCTCAGTGTGTCCCAAGCTTTTGTCTGCACGTATGTGGTTCTCATGTGGGCACCCACCATGTACCACCTACGCGTATTTGCCGAGTGCGGATCAAGTGCGATAACGTTCGTTGATAGCTAACATACAAACAAACCGACTAAAATATTATAAACATTCTGCAACATCCAAAGGATGATAATATGTAGGTTGTTCATACATATAGTGTACACCGACTCCCCTCACTGTCGCATTTATTCTACCCTTTTGATACGGTTGAAATAAAAAAAATATTGTCATGAGGAATTCTTCAATTAAATTAAAATCGATAAATAAAAAAAGGCTAAAAAAATCGTGCTAAAAGCTAAACACCCTGAAAGTAAACTAAACACATGGAAGAGATAAAATCACTGTTTAAATATTATTACAGTTGAAAAACATCAAAAATGTAAATTAGACTCATAAATAATTCGTAATAAAATCCCGGAGCGAGCAAAATTTAAACGCATTTTTTATAATACATAGTAGCAAATTATTTCTGTATTTTAATACAATTTTAATACAACCTACATTAATATTATAAGTGTTCTTGTGTAATTTGACAACTTCAATTTAAAAAGTCAAGAAGTTTAAAAACAGTACGAATTTACAATAAGTGATTATTTAAAAGTGATGATCAAACGGATGATAAATAGATGATGAGTGTAAAGTGAGTGATGACGCTGATGAGTGAGGTGCGCACCGCGCGCTCCCTGTCCGAGCAGTACTGCAGACCCACCACGTTCATAAGGGCGATATGGCATCGGACATTGTCCTTCAAGAAGAGAAAGGTGAGTTCCATCAGGTCACGTTTCTTCTGCAATTTTGCAACAATAACAAAAAAGTAAGTACAAAAGATGGCTTCATAACTTTTATAGCTCTATCGGAAAAACTATTTAGCTAGAAACTTCCTTCTTTGAGTGATAATAGGACACGCGGGTTTCAAATGTGATCAGTGTTGTACAAAAATAGTTGGTTAACTAAAATATTTCGATTAATTACTTTGGGCAATAGACCAACGGGTCTACTGTTTTTGAAAGCCGCCGGATGCGGGCGCTGGTGTTTTGATAAACTAAATACATATATGTTATATATTTAGTTTATCAAAACACTAAAGGCAAACAGAAGCCTACGGCTCTCATGACAGTCGTGTAATAATCAATTTTATTTTATTTGTCGACCAAAATTCTGAAAACTGTTGATTTGCCTTCCGTTACTCTATTACATATTTCAAATGGATTATAACTGTGCTTCCGCGATACTATTGCTTTATTTATTATGAATATGCAATGATCCTAGAAATTATTATTTCTCTACATATACCTAATTTATACTTATAGAACTGTTACAATTGTATTGTAAAAAGATTTTTTTAAATAATTGGTTTGAATCCCAAAGTCCCAGCTCAACTCACTGGATTTTTACTAAAACGTAATATTAGTTATAATAAAATACTTTTACGACATAGATTAGATGATTAAGTAGTAATGTTTATGCTAAAGATAATATACAGAAGTGTAAAACAGAAGACAGGAGTTTCGGTCAACACTGAACTCTCAAATCAATTGAATTCATAATGGAAGACGCCAATATGTATAATACAATGACCAATGTTTAATTTGGAATTCCCATTGGCACATTCGAGTTTATTACAAGTATTTAATATATAACTATTATTAAATTAATAACTGTTAATAACAAAACAGGCTCTCAGATGATGCAACTAAGAATACATAAAGAAATATATATTTGTCGCTTGACCAGTTTCGAATGTCAAACTATTGCCAATAATTACAATAATAGCCTAGTAATGTGAGTCGAGGCCTCTATCTGGAAGGTCCCTGAATGGAATCCTTGTTGGCTTTTAATTTGTATTTTTGAGAATTATTAAATAATGTGCGGATTATGACGGACTGGTTGTGTTCGATTTATGGAAATCATCTCATAACATATTCTATAGCAACAAACAATTTGTCAATCGCACAAATGCTGCGTATTCTTTTTCGTATTAAAGACGTGTTGAAATAAAATTTAAAAAAAAATCTTATTACAGAAATATCTTAATTAACGCCCCTGGTTTAGGGGCTGTATATTAATAATATAATACTGTACGGCTTATTACAAAAGTAAGTGACTCTTTCTAATGAATACTTTATGTGGGACGTAGCTTCTTTCAGCCTAGCCCTAGGGTAGTAGTAGAGAACTTTATGACACGACTAAATTCAGATGTTTTTAAACATAATTAATATACTAAAACTACGCGAATCAGTTTGAATCTTTACTGTATCATTTGATCGTTGCGAAGGTATATGTCTGTAGTCATTCCCGCACAGTCTTCTCTATTCTCTTATTTCTCCACGATCAGCCGCCCTGGCAGGACAGCGACGTACCGTGTCATATCATATCATGACGTCACATCATAAGTTATCGAAAATCAAATTAGTTTTAAGCGAAATTATTAAAAAATGTACGTTCTTATTTCTGATAAAGAACAAGTACCGATGCCATATGATGTTTATATAATTCTATAAGATAGATGAGTCAGTATTGTGTGGGCTACACCGGCGTGTAGTGTGACCAGTAACTGCACCAGGTCATTCCTTCATCAGCGGACATAAACCCCTAAAACTGGCTCGGCCGGTGAAATACCACGACCTCTCAGAAGATCGACGTAAAGTGGCTCACGCCGCGTTTCATTCGGTGAGAGAGGTATCCGGAGGCCCACCCCCTTCCCCATCCTTTCCTATCCTTCCTACTCCCTTAAAGGTCGGCAACGCAACTGTGACAGCGCACTATATGTGTTGCAGGTATACATGGGCGGCGCTGGTCATTTAACATCAGGCGACACGCCTGCTCGTTTGTCCTCCTATCCCATAAAAAAAATACTGCGATCTCTTCCAGACAACCTTTGAATGATCAGTGGCAATTCATTCCACATTTTTTTTAATTACGTTCAAAGCGCTGACCCGCGTGATGGTTGACGATCACCATAGCGAATGTAAACGTATATAATGCGTGCAGCGTGTACGAGAGACCGACCATTTCAAAATATTTATCACAAACGGAACCTATTTGAAAATTATTTATTTATTACAAACAATGGGTAGAATTTTGAGAATATACCGTTTCATTAATTTTTAAAGGCTTCTTGCGGCACAGGAAAGTATCTCGCGCGCAGAAACATGACATTTCCAAGTAGCAGTAGAACCTGCCACAATGTTCTCAAGTGGATGCAATGTTCAAAAATTAAACAATGACGTAGTTGTTGCAGATCTTAGCGGGTTTAATTTGTGTCCTCCTTCCTACAAGCATCACAGATCAATATTTTATAGCGCTAATTCCACTTGCACCTAGTGGATTAAATGGCTTGATGATAGTAATAATAAACTATAAAATAACAAACTAATAACTATAGTACTGGTCTGGTCATGTTGATATCAAACAAATTGTCATTTTAAGTTTGAGCAATACAAACAGACCGTGGTGTTGGTACAGGTGTTACTATACACCGTGTACTCGGTGTTGCTGTGTACTTCAATAGTTGGGCTAGATAAAGAAGAACAATAATACCAACTAGCTGTTCGTAAAAGTTCTTCAGAAACAAATAGAAAATTACGGGTTGTAGGTATTTTTGTATGCGGATTCGGAAAAAAATAAAACAAAAAATTAACGACAAATTTAAAAAAAAAAAGGGGGATGAAAAATTAAAAAAAAAGTTCGCAAGGCCATATGTCTAACTATTGCAGTTATCTCACAATGTGTTTTTTGAATTTTTTAAAATAATTATAATGATGTCATTTTAAAACTTCTTTATTTCGTACATCGGTACCTATTAGCTCTCTCCAAAATAAATTAATTCATTAAAAGGATAGATCTATTTTTTTATTTATTGTTTGTCGAAATAATATACATTGTTTCTTTTTGATAGTCTTTTTAGATAGTCATCTGAAATTATGACTGATAAATGTTATTATAATTACAGACAAAACCTGAATAAAAAGGTCGCGGCTTCGAATCCTGGCTTTGTCCCCGTTATGGGAATAGGTTCGCCACCTATTCCATTTGTGACGTCAACATAACGGTAAAACGAGGTTTAACAGCCGCTGCCTACACCTTCGGGTAGAAAAGGCGTGAAGTTGTTTTGTTGTTTCTTTCTTTGTCATCATATCGTTCAATACTTTAATTAGAATTTAGAATTTGTAGTATTTAATCGTCTTTTGGGGTAATTTTATTTTATTTTGTAATAGTTACTAGGTTATTTTCATATAGTATAGGGAACAAACAAGCAGGCGTGTCACCTGATCGTGAGGAACAAACACCGCCCATGGACACCTGAACACATATAGTGTTACAGTGGCTTTGC
Source organism: Euproctis similis (assembly GCA_905147225.2). NCBI lineage: Eukaryota > Metazoa > Arthropoda > Insecta > Lepidoptera > Erebidae > Euproctis > Euproctis similis. The sequence goes on from LR990106.1 coordinate 25,637,955, forward strand.
CCGCCCTTGCAATAGTATATGGGTGGGGTCGGGAGTGGGATAGAAAGGGAAGGGGGAAAGGGATTGGGCTTCCAGAATCTTCTCTCACCGAGCGAAACACTGCAAAAGCCACCTTACGTCGACATTCTGAGAGGTCGGGGTATTTCACCGGTCAAGCCGGCCCATTCGTGCAGCGAACTGCGTGACTCTACCACTTACAAGGTGTTACTGATGTGAAGTATATTGATAATACTTTCTAGATATAATAAAATTTACATTTTTTACATATTTTTAATAATTAGTTATATCTTTATAAATGAAGTGAATTTATTTCGATAAGATTAATCGCAAAATCAACATCATTTTACTTAAAAAAAAAACACTCACTGTGAGTTAGCTACCTTGATTTGAACATATGGTGTCCCGTTTTTTTTGTTCAAATCAACAACAGTGAACAAATAAGATAGTCGTCATTAGAAAAACTAAAGGTTGACAAAAAACTTCGGACAAGTCCCTGGCATTGCTATTAATATTATAAATCCTTGATTGAAGTTGTAAATATTATTAATGTCTTGGTTGTTAGTACCCGCTAATATCGACAGCTAAGCGAGTGAGGCGTGTAATACCCGTGCTTTATGGCACTTTGTTCTATCTGCCTACCCCGCAAGAAATTTGGCGTGAAATTATGTATATATGTATCAGGAAAGCTTTAGGTTATAAATATTGATGACTGACAACTTTGTGCCCGGTATGGCAATAGGTTCGCCACCTATTCCATTTGGGACGTAAACATAACGGCGAGACGAGGCTTCACAGCCGCTGCCTACATCTTCGGGTAGAAAAAGGCGTGAAGTTATGTTATAAATATTAGTGGGTTAATAATCTTTTTAGTGAAAAATTTATAAAATATGGCGGTACGAAGTTCGCGCGGTCTGCTAGTTAGATACTAATATCGCCTTCGTTACTTCACAATATAATAATACTAAACAAAATATTCACATTACCTCATAGGCAAATATTCTATTTTAAATCATTCCTTTTACCCGGCTTCTGAATAAAAAAATCGCGTGTTCGAATCCTGGCCTACACCAATGACTTTTCGAAAATTAATTTCGAAAGTTATGTGTGATAAATATCGATGACTGAAAAACTAAAAAAAAACAAAAAAAACCGCTCGCCATATATTCTATTTAAGATGTAAACATTATGGCGAGTCGCGGTTTAACAGCCACTGCCTACACCTTCGTGTAGAAAAAGGCATGAAGTTATGTTATGTGTATGTTCGATATATTATAAACAGAAGTTGCTGACTACTGCTATACATGTATCTACTTAAATTAACACAAAGTTAAACTGGTCTTAAACCATGACTTTCCTACTGGCACAGTCGGGTAATAAATAAATAAATCACGTTCTGACAGCAAAGTGTTTGACACAGGATACTTGTGTCAGTATCATGTTACTGATATCGACTGTATTATCTCATCTTTTCTCATCATTATCTCATCCGCAAGATTCACATTCTAGCAACGCGATATGTACTATACTCTGTCTACATGTTATATTGTTATATATTCACGCCCTCGACATCCGGTTGGTAGGCAGATAATGTTGCTAAAGTCATGTTCTCGTAGGTGGTAAAAGGTAAACATATTTTAGAGTATACTCTAGATGAGAAACATAGAGATATCATAGGGTGACATAGGGATTACCTATTAATATTAATGCATGAGATGTTCGTATTAAGTATGTTTAATGTTTTTCATGAGATATAAGGGCAAACGAGCAAGTGGGTCACCTGATGGTTAGCAACTACTCACCACCCATGAACACCGCGGTGCGTTGCTGTCCTTTAAGGGAGTAGACGTTGAAAGCAAGGGGAGAGGGGATTGGGCCTCCGGATACCTCTCTCACCGAACGAAACGCGGCACGAGCCACTTCACGCTGATATTCCGAGAGGTCGTGGTCTTTCATGCCGGCCCATTCATGCAGCGAACTGCAGGACTCTACCACTGTTAAAATGTTTTTAATCGATATATGAAAATAGTTTTGGCACCAATTTCGCGGGAACAAATATTCCACATTTATCAATGCAATGAAACGCCGCCCACAACTTAAGAGGCGTGTAGATATAATAAAAAAATGCATTACTTTGATATTCTCAATATTTTGTCTTTTACAGCGAAAGCCTCGTGGAACGGTAATATGCCATATACACATTAAGCATGAACATTCCTCTCCTCTAATATCTACTTCTTTCTGTCTTCTAATATGTACTTATAATTACTACTAATCTAGTATCCATAGCACAAGCATTTAGTTGCTTAGTTTGGAACTGGAGGGCGCTGTGTGATTTGTGTCCAAGATATTATTATTATTAATTATTTGTGCGCTTTAGTATTAACACCGATGTCATTAAAACGTGTGACTTCCACGAACCAACAGATAAAAGGTTATGTTTTAATTAAAATATCTTGCTTAGTCATATTATTATTATATATTATGATATGTCTTTGATGTGATGGGTTTTCATTTGACACTTACCTTTAGGAAGGAGTTCCAACAGTCTAATAAGAAAATCTGAAATCAGATGATCTTGTTGATACCTTTTTTTATTCTCTTTGTTGTGTCCGATTTATTTAATAAATATAAATAAAAGTTCTTGATATTACTTATTACGTGCACTACTTATTAGATCAGCCAGCTACCAATGAAAGTGTCGTGAAAATCAATTCAATAGTCACAAAAGTTAGTCGCAACTCGTAACGCACTGACAAAACAAAATAAAAAATCAAATTCCGTGTCACGAACTGAAAAATAAAAATTTTATCTGACCTTATTCACTAACTTCTGGACCTGCCTATCTTCAGAGACTTGAGACTATCAGCACTAAATCCTATTTCACTACTAAACTTTGTAGATGTTTTAAATTAGCTTACTGCTCCACTCCCTTGATAGGCGCATGGCATGGTGATATAATCTTTCACAATAAACACGATATTTAATAATAAACATGAAATTAAAAGGCTAGGAAGTTGGTGAGGAGTGTAAGAATATTGTCTTCTCACGACACTCACTCCTTTCTGCTTATACACAAGGGATCGGAGTGAAGTTATGACATTGTCACTTCGATATTTGCTAGATATTTATAAGCAATTAATATGTTATAATTATTTGTTTCAGTCGTCGGAGGAACGGTTCGCCGGCTACAAAGGCGTAAGAGATATCACCATCAAAAAGGTTTGGGTCATTTATTTCTTTGTTAATATCATAATTCATGTTGTGGTTTTTATATAAATATTATAAAATTAACATTTTAAATTAAATACACGCTTGTAATAATATATTTAGACAGATCGTTTGTCATGATAACTAGTGCATAATGAATGTGTATCTGAGTTATAATATGGCTTAACACATTACAACGCAATGTCTCGTGAGCAATAAATACATCAACTTATATTATATTTTGATATATTTCTTTTAAGTTTTTTGCTGCCAGTTACTTCCGACTTGCAAAACTGTAATTTCTGGGTAGTAATGCGGTTCAGGGTATCTATGGCGAATCTTCATATTGGTAACGAGGAACCAGCAAATCTTTAGTACATAAGTACATAATACATTGCTTCTGATTTGAAGTTTTTAACTTTTAATTCATCTACACACCGTTGATTTTTGGAAGCTCACTAATGACTTTTTGGCAGTCATTGATGTGTTTAGTTACCAATAGATGTTATACTGAATATATGTGATCAAAAAATATTGAGGGAACAAGCCATTAAATTTTTGATTACAAGTGAATACTGGTGTTGTCTGGTTCGATTCCCATTCACATTCCACACACGCACTGGAGTGCAGCCGAAGGCTTTCACAGTTAAGTTGTTTGTAAATAAAATTTCATATTTTTTATTTACTCAGGGTCCATCTGGCCTTGGTATTATGATCATCGAGGGTCGTCACACAGAAGCTGGTCGAGGCATCTTCGTGTCTGATCTTCAGGAAGGTAGCGCTGCTGAGCAGGTACGACTGTCGGTCTTAAAGTAAGGAAGGGTATTCTTCTCAATTTTGAGCCGGTAGATAAAAGTAAAGTATGATTAATTTTATTTAGAAAACAAAAATAAAATACAGACGTGAAAGTTGAGGAAGACCAATAAATTAGGTAGGCCACGTGGATGGTCCACGTAATGGACAAAAATATTACACTATAGGTAGGATCAACATCAATGGCTTTAAATGATCCAATATGTTTATTCCAGGGTGGTCTGCAAATAGGAGATATGCTATTGGCAGTAAACAGGGATTCCTTACTCAACTGCAGCTACGATGCAGTAAGTATATCACTTATCCATTTTGAAATGATTTTTCGAAAACGTGTCACCAATTTATGCCATGACAACCCATGGAAGCATATTTTATTCGGTGAATAAGATTGAATACTGCATAGGACTTCTCGTTTTAAGAGTAAAGATATCATTTCTATAATTTTACTTCTATCATTTATATTCATACTAGCTGACCCGGCGAACGTTGTTCCGCATCAAAAGTATTATCTGCTGTCCCGCTATATTAATACAGGAACATCTTCGAAAATATTTATTCAAATTGCATTTTGTAGACCTTTTAAAGGTGTATAATAATGTAGTACGTTGTTTTGATTTATCACTTAGGGCTCAGGCAGCGTTTGCGATGAAAGTTCTAAATCTTGGAAATTATCACTTTTTTTACTACACAATACATGAATTATAGATCAAAACCACTCCGTTGACACCCTCTAACTATTAAAAAAACCGCATCAAAATCCATTGCGTAGTTTTAAAGCGCGTTTAAAGTGCGTTTATGCGCATATAAGGGGACAGACAGCGGAAAATGACTTTGTTTTGTACTATGTAATGATATATAAAGTTACCATCAACTAAAGAACAACTGTAAATAAAAACTAAACTTTAAAAAAACTAGCAACAACTGTAAATAGCGATCAGGGAGGCCCGCGTTTAGCATTGGGCGAATCTGGGCTGATGATGATGATCTGTAATCTGCAAGATGCATTAAATACTCTAACCATTCCAGGCTGCGGCCAAACTCAAGCAAACCGAGGGTGTTGTTATACTGACAGTGTGCACGCCTAACCTCAAGGATAGTGATAAAGGAGACGAGTCACCAGCTGGATCTACAACGTCGGCCACTCCTGGTAACGGAAATATACGTCAATTGAAACTGCAACTTGTAAACTGTGATTCTGTCAACTGTAGGTTGTAGTTGGTAACAAAATGAATTTCAATTGCGTTCTTGAAATATATGTTAACTTGAAATATGATTGTCATAGACTAGGTATTCACAATGGTTTCGACGTGAAAATAAATCATCTGTGTTTCTAATGCGTGTATTATGTAAATTAAACTATTAATAAAGTAATTAATTTATTCATTACAGGAACTGGTCTAGGGGGTGCGACCTCTCGCCCGGCTAGCAGGAATGCTGATGCAACTCTGGCCAGTCGACCGCAGACACCAAGACCGGTTCCATCTCCTGTTAAAGGTATCTATTGCAAAAAGTGTAGCCGTATTTTTGGGAAACTTTAAAAAGATGTTACAAAAAATGACTATTATCATACTTAAAATAAAAATTAAAGTTAAAATAAAATACATAAAAAATATTACTTTAGATTTTAGTGTTAGAGTTTTTGAAGTGGAACTGGTAATGTCTCTTGCAATTGTGTAACGCTTTTAACGCCCCCATGTGACCATTATAAGAATTATGTAATAGTAAGCTGTAGGATAGAAATCGGTTAATATATAAGCCAAGTAAGAAATTTACATAAGCGTGCGTTTATTCCTTACATAGACATCTAGTACCGAGTGGTGGTACTATACTACTAATCTAACATAACATAACTTCACGCCTTTTGTTACCCGAAGGTGTAGGCAGCGGCTGTTAACCCTCGTCTCGCCGTTATGTTTACGTCCCAAATGGAATAGGTTGGGATCCTATTGCCATACCGGGCACAGAGTTTTCAGTCATCGATATTTATCACACAAAACTTCTTAAAACAATTTTGAAAAGTCATTGGTTTTCGAAATTAAAATTATAATTAAATTATATAGCGTAAGAGTTTGTCTGTATCTTTCTTTGGAGGCGCTAATCTCATAAACTGCTGGTCCGATTTAAAAAGTTTTTCGTTTCAAAACATCTTCGTTGTTAGTTAGACCCCGCTATACATGATATAGTATGTATATCATCTAAATTTAATATGGCGGAATGTATATTTTTAATACATTTCTACAATATGGGTATCAAAGGAAAGGGCATGTTGGGAGTAACTCGAAGAATTATGGACGTCATTCTAAATCTCATTTAGGGGAACGTATATTTTTAATTCATTTTTACAATATGGGTATCAAATTAAATGGCTTTTTGATAGTAACTCAAAAAATAATGTGACGTCATTCAAATTCCAATATGGCTGAATAAATATTTTTAATGCATTTCTGGGTATGAAATGATAGTTCTTGATGGGAGTAACTCAAAAAAATAAAGTAACGAATTTTTAATGCATTTTCACAATATGGATATCAAATGAAAGGGGTTGTTGGGAGTAACCCAAAAATAATGTGACGTCATTCTTAATTCAATATAGCTGAATGTATATTGTTAATGCATATCTTCAATATGGGTATCAAATTATAGGGCTTGTTGGGAGTAACTCGAAGAATAACTCGACGTCATTCAAAATCCAACATGGCGGAATAGATATTTGAATGCATTTCTACAATATGGGTATCAAATTAAAGGACTTGTTGAGAGTAACTTGAAAAATAATGTGACGTCATTCTAAATCCAATATATCAGATCATCTAAAATAGAGGAGTACTTATTGTACCGAATTCTACCCAGACCCAGATAAAGATTTATATTCGATTCCACGGTCGGTAACTAAACCAATGCGACTTTTACATTTAGGCCCGTAAGATCAATCATAGTTAAAACTGTCGATTTTCTAAACTATAGTAAATTTTAATCTAGAGTTTAAACCTGCCTCGTAAGATCAACAGCGAAATGGAGATAGATTACGTAAACTAAGTTTAATTTTCGACAGATGGCAACATTTGGTTATTTATTGTCCATATTTCGCTCATCATTCACTCTTTTGTACATAGTCTGTGGCATATTTCGTGGAAAAAACTCTTTTTCTCTTTCTTTTATGAAGTTTTATAGTGTGACCATAGATTTAAGAAAAATAGATCGGCAATAGTCACCCAAACAACGTGACCAAAAATGGGTTGTTAATGTGTGAGTGACTTACGGGCCTCGTGGCGCATTGGTAAAACTACCGGCTGCAGCACGGAGGTCGGGGGTTCGATTCCCACCCGAGCACAAATATTTGTGACAAAAATGAATATTTGTGCGGCGTCTGGGTGTTTTTCTATGTATTTTAAGTATGTATTTACAAATGAAAAGTATATATGTATTAATATCCGTTATGTAGTATCTATAGCACAAGCATTTAGTTGCTTAGTTTAGAAGTGAAGGGCGCTGTGTGATTTGTGTCCAAGATATTATTAATATTGTTATCAATGTGTGCGTAAAAAGCGCTTCAAAACGTTAACTTTTACAAAGTTAATGTTCATGTGTGGAATTGTAAATAAAATATACGCGGTTCCCAAAATCTAATATACGCGGTAGCGCTGTCAGTGATTCGATGCTATTAGTAAATTTTTCCTGACATGTGCCATCTATTGTAGTCTATGCTAAATCTATGTATGAACCCACAATCGTTGTGTCAGATGTCAGCTGATAAACGACCGCCATTTTTAAACTAGGCGGACCACGGTTTAAACGGCAAAATCACCTGGTGTAAGCTAAACTATAGTTTAAACTGTTATTGGAGTTTTATCTAGCATTGATCTTACGAAATAAACGACAGATGAGGTTTAAACTAGGTAAAATAGTTTAAACTGTGATTGATCTTACGGGCCTTAGGCCCGTAAGATCAATCATAGTTAAAACTGACGATTTTCTAAACTATAGTCAATTTTAATCTAGAGTTTAAACCTGCCTCGTAAGATCAACAGCGAAATGGACATAGATTACGTAAACTAAGTTTAGTTTTCGACAGATGGCAACATTTGGTTATTTAAAGTCCATATTTCGCTCATCATTCACTCTTTTGTACATTGTCTGTGGCATATTTCGTGAAAAAAACTCTTTTTCTCTTTCTTTTATGAAGTTTTATAGTGTGACCATAGATTTAAGAAAAATAGATCGGCAATAGTCACCCAAACAACGTGACCAAAAATGGGTTGTTAATGTGTGAGTGACTTACGGGGCTCGTGGCGCATTGGTAAAACAACCGGCTGCAGCACTGAGGTCGGGGGTTCGATTTTCGCCCGAGTACAAATATTTATGACAAACATTAATATTTGTGCAGCGTCTGGGCGTTTTTCTATGTATTATAAGTATGTATTTACATATTTACAAAAGAAAAGTATATATGTATTAGTATCCGTTCTCTAGTAACTATAGCACAAACATTTAGTTGCTTAGTTTGGAACTGGCGCTGTGTGATTTGTGTCCAAGATATTATTATTATTATCAATGTGTTCTAAGGGAAAATGGAAAAGCTAGAAGAATGGGCAGCAGCATTCTTTCTCAATACACTACAGCCTACTGCGATCGCCAACCCGCCTGCCAAGCGTGGCGATTATGGCAAAAAACCCCCCATGATTGCGCGGACCGGCAGTTGTGGCGCTTTATTAGGGAGGCCTATGTCCAGCAGTGGACGTCAAAAGGGCTTATGATATGATGTGTTCGTAAAAAGCGCTTCAAAGCGTTAACTTTTACATAGTGTTGGGTGTAATGTTAATGGGTGGAAATATAAATATCCCCAAAATCTAATATACGCAGTTACGCTGTCAGTTATTCGATGCTATTAGTAAATTTTTCCTGACATGTGCCATCTATTGTAGTCTATGCTAAATCTATGTATGAACCCACAATCGTTGTGTCAGATGTCAGCTGATAAACGACCGCCATTTTTAAACTAGGCAGGACCACAGTTTAAACGGCAAAATCTTCTGGTATAAGCTAAACTATAGTTTAAACTGTTATTGGAGGTTTATCTAGCATTGATCTTACCAAATAAACGACAGATGAGGTTTAAACTAGATAAAATAGTTTAAACTGTGATTGATCTTACGGGCCTTAGTGTGTTATAAATGTATGTTATTTACAATGTTTCACTTCTTTAGCGCGGATGGACTCCACGCACTATTTTTTTATCAAAACATTTATAGTGGCCCTCAATAGGCGAGCGCATCCGCACTTTACTGAATTATTTTCTGTTCATTCAATTATATCATGATATTGTTGTTTCACTTTGAGGCCTACGTCCAACAGCGGACATCAAAAAGCTTATGATGATGTATAACTTTCAGTGGAGCCCCCGCCAGACCCAGCGACAGCCCCCGTGGAGCCCAACAAAGACGTGGTCATAGAAATAAATAGTGCTAACGAGGCGCTGGGAGTGGAGCTGCTGGGCGGCAGTGACACACGCATCGCGGTTGGTAGAGCCACACATTACTTTTCTTTTTATGCAATTATTGGTATTGAAGTGTAAAAAAAAATGTAATAACAATATTCAAATTGATTTAGATAACAATTGTACACTGATAGTGACAGTTTGTGACAGCTCTCTGACTTATGAATCAGGTCTGGACGCATAAGTCTTCACAGACACTAAAAATAATCCATAAATATAAGAATTCAACTTAACATTACATAACACCAGCGCTTGAGGAAACTGATTCCGTGGAACAAGAAAAAACCGACGCAATCGCTCCATGAGCTGCACGATTTCGAGTATTTCGAGTGTTTATAACGATAAGAATACTCTTTTCAAACCAAAAATATTATTTAACAATAGTATTGCTACTGTAAATATAGCAAACTCGTGCAGAAAAGGTGAAGCAGCCAGACTAGCCGACCATCAAATTTAAGATGCAACCATACTGACTTTAATCTTTACTTCAGATAGACACAATGTTACAGTTTAGTATATATTTTGCTGCAGGGGGCTACAGCAATAATTCTAGACATATACAAAAGCGGCGCTATCGACAAGGACGGTAGACTGCAGGTGGGCGACCAGATCCTGGAGTGTAACGGGGTCGCCATCACCAAGGAGATGGCGTACGAGCGCCGGTGTCTCACCATCAAGCAGAAAGCTGCTAAGGTATGTAGCCGATATTTTTTCTTTTATTATGGCGAACCAAGGACCTGGCAGACATTGTCATTTGTTAGTTTCCGGCCCGAACACGAAATTTATGAATTATTATGAATATATTTATTTTGCACTTTATTTTCATATTACTATAACTCATTAAGGTATTTATTTAAATTGTATTGTGATAAGGGAAATTAACATAGGCTTGAAATGCTTGAGTTACTTAATTAATAAAAATAATTCAGATATTATTCTACCAGGCTGCGCCTCTTGGTTGCTAGACCACGACTTACCTAATGTTTAGGTTCCAAATAAATTGGTGAAGAAACTTATTGTCGTACATCGTGCACAATTGTATCAAAAATTGATAGTGGCGTGACTTGCGTCGAGTCATTAGTGTGAACCAAGATCCCGGACCGTTACTTTCTGAATCATAACTAGAGTGTTGCCCAGACCACCGAGATGACTATGAATTTAATTAAAATGTTTGATTAATATGGTATCCAAAGAAATATAAAAAAAATATTTAAAGCTACCGTATATAATTTTGTTATGGAATCAGGCAATGTTTCCGACGAAAACTCTTTTATTTTTACGTCTGTAATAATTCTAATAATCAACATTATATTTAGAATAAATAAAACAGACCACCACGAAAATCCGTTTTCTCTAAGTTATCAGTCTAATGAGAAATAATTCTCATTCTCTGTGCGATAAAATCTTTCGCTTTGGAGTGATGTGCCTCGTCTGATGCGGTGCTGTTTTACACAGCTGCGGCTGACGGTGCACCGGCCGGAGCCGCTGCCGTTGGAGGAGCTGCGCGTGGAGCTGGCGCGGCGCGGGGGGCGCGCGCTCGGCCTGTCGTGCGCCGCGCCCGCCCGCGCGCCCGCGCCCTACCTGCGGGACCTGGTCAGTCACTGCCACATGTCACACTGCTCACTGCCACATGTCACACTGCTCACTGCCATTACCCCCGCGTGCGTCCTCCCACAGCTGGCGGGGTCGGCGGCGCAGGTGGACGGGCGGCTGCAGCGCGGCGACCTGGTGGCGGCGGTGGACGGGCGCGAGCTGTGGGGCGCCGACGCGCTCGACGTGGCCGGCGCGCTGCGCCTGTGCGGGGCGCGCGCCGCGCTCACCGTGCGCAGGTTCAAGAGCGTCAGGTAAGCCGCTGCACTCCACTATGTAACTTGGACGAGCTGTCACTACCGTGGGAGGGAGGGTATTCAATTGTGGAGGGAGAAAAAATACTTGTTTACTACAGTTTAACTGCAGAGCCGAGAAGAGAAAAAAACAATATTTGACGATTAAGTACTATTTTGTTTTATTTTGCCTGATTATTTTAAACTTACTTGTTTTGAGTCTTAACTCAAAATTAATGTTCATATGATTACATGATTGATCAATCAATACATTTAAAAGAAAAACACTACGAACAAACTTTATATTTAAATTCTCTTAGGCGTGTTTAGTTTAATTAAAATAAACCCAAGCACGTCACATCCTTGGCTTTTCAAATAGAGAAACCCAAAAGTGTGCCCTGAGGTATCACTAAATCAATTAGCTTAACTTTCACTGGAATCACTTTTAGTCATAACAAAGTCCAAGGGCACAGGTGTTGAAAAAGCGTTTTAAAACTGTCAGTCAGAGCGAGTCCCTATGTATTAATAGTGTACATCGAGAGGCCTTGGAATCTTTAGTAAGAGAAACTTTTGGATATCACAGGAATGCCATTGAATATGCGATTAAAAACTTAATAATTGTGACGTTGTGTTGAACACATCAGCGAGGAGTGATTAGACAATAACGTTTTGCCACAGTATCTTAATAAATATTAGTACTGACAGGATCTTGGCAGAGGAAAAACATAATTGTCAAAAGTAATACTTTTTTCAAGAAAAAGACTGCTGTTTGTATAGGTATATTAAATAAGTGACTCGCTATACCTAAAAATAATGTCGTTACAAACTGCAGACTAATGAGAAATTAATAAAAATAAAATATCCTATGTGTTATGGATAGTCACCTATTATAAATACATCCTTGTATATGTATAAATTGAATAATAGTTTAACTCGCGAATCAAATATTTATGTATATTATTAATTTGATTTGCCATTAATATAACAATACAATTACCTATAGTATTAACTTGTAATAATATGTGTAGGTGTTGATATTAAACGGTCACATAATTTAATTTAAATATTAAAATTATAATGCAAATTAAATTTAATAATGCAATGTATTATATCAGACATTGAATGTTTTTTAATTATCTTTAATGTGTTATACAAAATTTTTATGAAGATTGTTAAGTTTCGCTTTTAGTGAAATAAAATTAGTTATGTTGATGAGACATTGTATTATAGATAAATAATTAATATTAATAAATACTGATGATGACTATTTAATTGTAATTTTTATATGAATCTAATATGAGTTATTGACAATTTTGTTTCAATTGTCTCTGACGTCGTATATAAACCTAAAGCTATCTTGATTTCATTATTTTATGGTCAGACAATGTTCAGGCTTATATGAGATTTTGTTTGAATAGTGCCCAGGTGCATATGTACCATTATGAACAAAGTAAGATATAATTCTCATTCAAATCATAATTAACTTGAATTTCTCAACATAGCCAAATTATTTGGGTTGGGTCATTGTTGCTACTACTTCCTTGGTCTAAAATTGTTTTTTTTTTACAAGATTGTATAAGTAGTTTAATATAAAAGTATTTAAGTGTATTGTATAAAAGGTATAGGTTTTAGGTTAAATTTCTTTGTACTGTGTCATCTGTGGAGAAGAAACTGTCAGCTGTAACACAGCCACGGCTAGCTCAGCTGACAGGGGAATCTACCACTTTGTGTCTATTTTTATAAACAACAAAATATTTTCATTTTCATTTAACTGAAAAAATACCGTAGACAATTTCTCCCAGGATTTGAAAATACAAAATGACCTAGATTTTTTGTCAATGATAATATCTATTTACATAATAAAGCAATTAAGTTATTTGCAAATAAATCTGTATTTTGTAAAGAAGAATAAAATATTTTGATATATTTTAATAATAGCGCCTAATTAAAAAAAATATCTTGTAATATCTTTACAATTACTGCGAGTCTCAGTATTTTGTTTGATTAGCTTACGTTTAAAGGCCGATTGAACCCTTGGCTGTAGCTTGAATAGATTCACTATTGCGAACTTGCACTCATATAATGTTCTCAGGAAATTAGATTTTTAATTAATAAGTACATTTTAGAGTGTTTCACAGTAGACGAGAATTAATGGAAGGTTTTCACTTTTCATATATTTATATATTATTGTATGCATTTATTTATTAATTGCTATTACAGAAACTTCGGGTTGAAATGAATATTAAATTTATTTTACAAATTAGATATCGGTAATATATTATAACATCTTTGATACCCTGTGTAAAAAAACATTTGTCCAAATAAAGATTTCACTTAATTTATATATAAAAAAAATAAAACTAATATTTAAATTTAAATTATTGCATTTAAATAATGGATGGATTGCGTAGCATAATTCTAAATCATAGTAAAATGTAAAAAGGCTTTTACCCACAAAATACATATTTAGAAATATACTGTTGGTAATTCTACTTATATACTAAATGAGATTATTCATTAGGATTTTTATAGAGTATTGGTTCGCCTTGATTTCATATTAGCGCCTGTAAAAAATAGTTAGTAAACTTTAGCTTATTGAGAAATATTAAAACGTGCCACTTTTTATCAAAGTATTGTATTTTTTTTTAATAAACCTACTAAATTCAATAATCTAAAATATGTATTTACAAATATCTTGTGTGCTTAAAATTCATGAAAATGCCAGCAACGTTACCTATAGTTATTTAACATACTAATAATAATATACAGAATAATTATTAAAATATTTAGCGCTGTGAACATAATATATTAGAAGAATTATCAAGTCAAATACCTATAATCATAATAATACAAATATCTAGTGACACATGTTATATTCTCCTACTCCTACCATTAGGAATTAATTCCCCTAACAACAGAGATTAGGTTTTTGATTAATTACATAAGCTGTCGTAATATGGTGTGATGTTATTTTAATTTTATTATTGTCTAGTATTATACTAATAGCTGTAAGTACGAATTTGTGATCTTATTAGTATTTAAAACTCTATAATTAATAAATTGTTATTATAACAATTGTGGATGTAGTTTTTTTTTTCATAATTGTGTAGATGTTTTCTAAGATTCGCCTTGTTAAATCAATAAAATATAAATATTTAAAAAATAATATTAAATAATAAATAAATAAATAATATTAAATAAATAAAAAATAAATATATAGACGTACTTTGTAATATGTACCTCCGTAGGTACTTGAAGCGAATCTGTAGTTTACTATTTCTTGTAAAATTTAACCGTTGTTACACAATCTGGTGTATGGAATAAGTCTATCTGTAATAATAAAAAAATTGCGCTTTTTGATATTATTGTGTTTATTATTTATTACATTTTCATGAAAACTGATAATTATTACTTATTTTGATAATAGAAACATAAACATATCTTCACGCCTTTGTTACCCGAAGGGGTAGGCAGCAGCTGTTAAGCCTCATCTCACCGTTATGTTTACGTCCCAAATGGAATAGGTGGCGAACCTATTGCTATCCCGGGCACAAAGTTTTCAGTCATCGATTTATCACACTTAACTTTCAAAAACAATTTCAAAAGTCATTGTGTGAGCCAGGTCAGGGTTCGAACCTGGACCTCTGGATCAGAAACCGTGTGCTTGACGACTGGACCACCGAGACTGTGAGAGTTGATAGTTGAAAAATTAAAATAAATACTAAAAACGACCATACTGGCACGTCACATCACTATACGGTATGCACAAGTGACGTCAGATTTTCCTTCAGAATTTGTGCGGATATTTTGCCGCATCCAGGAGCACTAGATGTTCTTAGTCTAAGAATAATACCTCTCACTTCAAGATGATTCGTAGGCAAGAACAACATGGAATGTAACGGGGATAAACCCATAGACGCAGCATAAGAGAGTTTTTTCTCAGTTTGATTAATTCTGCCTAGTAACTCATTTGCTAGTGATGCTTCGACACTAATAAAATAATTATAAATCTTATTCAGAGACTCTTTAGGAGTAGCGACACTAGTAAGTAAATCAATGTTTGGTTCGTTACTTTTCATTATGTCACAGACTTCTTTTATAATGATCCTCGTTTCCTTAATGTTTCCCTTGCTTTTCTCAATTTTATCTGCATAGTATTTATTATTTAATTGTTTGATAGTAAAATTACACGTATTTCTATATTTAATATACTTATTCTTAACAATCATATTTTCTGGTGACTTAATCATACCTTTATGTAATTTGTCCCTCTTTCTTATACATTTGACTATACCTTTTGTAATCCATGGTTTTAACGGCCTCAGTCTATTAGAGATCTCCACTTTAAAGGTACTTTTAGTGATGATATCAGTTAGTATTGTAGTAATCATTTCTGATACAACATTAGGATCCATAAATTTATAAATATGATTGCATTGTTCATTCTTAATTAAATCACTTTTTTTTTGTAGTCCAATCCATTTCTAGTTTGTACCTTATCCGTCTTTGGGGGTTTTTGTGTAAACACAGTGCAATTGGAGAGTGGTCTGTTATTGGTTGCTCAAATACAATAGTTTTCCAATTATATTGACATTTAACCATGAAATGATCAATACAGGACTTGATTGGCGTAGGTTTGTCTATACCAACCCTTAATCCATGCGCATGGGGAGGTGCCGCAAAGACGCATGTGATCGAGGTTGAGCGTGCACAACGTTTGATACTAAAGGTACTCTTGCGTCTGTCATATCGTTTTTCTACCACCGCCCTATACGATCTTGCTGGTGTACAATCTGTAAGAAAATTGCACATTTACGAAGCGCTTAAAAGATACCACAAAAAAATTGTGCTAAGGCTACCACGGTCACAAAAGCGTGTAGAACGGTGTTCAGTGCCCCGTATTCGGTCGACATTTGCTAGTAGACATTTTGATTTTATGGCTCCGTACATAATAAACAGAATAAAAAGACATTTGATAATAGTAATTACCAGTTTAAAACCAATTTGGCTGATTGGCTTAAGTGCATGAATTACGATGATGTGGAGGCTATGTTACAGTTGCACTAAATATACACAACATGCACAAACATACAGACACAACACTCACACACACGATCGCGCGCGCTCGCACGCAGAAACTCGCACACATACATACACACACACACACACACACACACACACACACACACACACACACACATGCACACGCACTCATGGCACACACACAAACACACACAGACACACAGTGTTATATTTAATGAAAAAGTGTAATCTTAAATGAGGGAAGACACTGACACCCGCAACACAGTTTTCAACTACCGTGGGTGTCAGAGCATCCCATATTGTAATATTACCTTTAATTTATCGGAATAAATATATTATTATTATATAAGTATATATTGTAACGCGGTCGGGGGTTCATAAATAAAAAAATTCGCTCGACAATTAGAATTTAATTTATTTTAACGTCGAGTTGCTCCTCAATTTGTGGCTACCAAATCTTAAGAGGGGAGCAGGTACGACCTGATGCCGAGTGACCCGCGAAGGCTCACTGCAGGGGTGTCCCGGTGCTCCACCGAAGTCTCCTCCCAGATGTTGGCAGGCTGCCTTTGCACTGTCAGTTGGTCGACAGAAAAAGTGGAAGAAAGTAGATGTGAAAGTTGAGGTGAAAGTAGAGATGAAAGTAGAGATGAAGTCGAGGTGAAGTTGAGGTGAAAGTAGAGGGCAGCCGATCTGGAAAACAGCCAGTAACAGCCCCTGAGCATCCCCATTCACTGGCATCGACAATCAGTGCCACCACCGACCCCCATTTCTCAGAATGGGTAGACAGTGGTGTTACATGCCAGCAATTTGGAAAATGCCCAGGGTGGATCAAGCATATAACCCTACAATATATAAATATGAATATAAATTTGGAAAAAAGTTAGATTAACAAACTATTAAGCAACATAATTAATAATGTAGGTAGGTTACCACTACCTACTTGATTTGTAAAATTATCTTAATTGTACAGAATAATTTATATAGGAAATTACTGTAATATATTATATAAAAATAATATGCTGCTATTGGGAGAGTCTGAAATGAATGAAATTATAAACTTTAAGATGAGATATGTGATTATACTCTTTTCCATGATAAAGTAAACTACATGAAATATTTTTAATAAATTAGGCACATCAAGTTCACGGCACTGCAGGCAATAATATCTTAGCTATTAGGGTGAAATAAATTGGTTAAACCACTCACCAATAAAATCAAAAGTTTAGTTGAAGGTTTAGGTTATTCTGGCTCCTTTCTTGGTAATAGTCTCAAATGAAATGGCGGAATATCCTGTCCAATTTCAAAATGTCTGGTCAGTCTGTCATATCAAATAATTACCAACCTACTTTATAGAATATGATTTTATTTATTAATTTTCGTGTACTACCTACACGAAAATTAATAATTTTCGTGTACTACCTACAGTTGTATTTTTATTTATGACCCGGAAACCGTGTCTTTGAAGCCTAAATTTATTATGATGTAAATTGACATTGTCACTCAACGTGACAATATATATATATATATATATATATATACTAGCTTTTACCCGCGGCTTCGGTCGCATTGAAGCCAATAAATAAGTATCAAAATCATTACCATAGAATTGAATCAATATAATAACTCTATTTTCTTACTTAGCTGGGATTATCAATTTTCAAAATTACAACATTAGGTGTGACGTTTAAAAATCTCACAATATGCTTTATTAAAATGCAACAACAAACGGTAAAATATATTTCTCTGTAACAAAAATAAATAATCTTGGACTTTAACAATTTTATATGATATAAATGCAGAGTATTAATGTAGGATATTTTTGTAGACTATATTATAAGTTTCTCCTTAGGGTGCAAATATATGTTAATTAAAGAGAGAAATATGAAAAAAGAAAGTATCCTATATTACTTCTAATACCCCCAAGAATATGTGTACAAAGATTCATGATGATCTGTTGAGTAGTTATCCCGTGAAAGCGTAACTAACAAACTTACATTCAAATTTATATATTAATAAGTAAGTATAAGTATAAGTTAAGTAAAGTTAAGTATAAGTATCAACCCTGAATACTGTAATACCGTCCCTCGCGAGGCATAACAGCCGCTGCCTACACCTTCGGATAGAAAAAGGTGTGAAGTTACGTTATGTTATCTAATTTACGAATACTGTAAAACTTCATTACTGAAGTAGCTAAATTTGACGATTTTTTGACAAACAATTGTTTTATCTTTCGTAAAAAAATTTTTTTTTTTTAATATATAGTACTCTATGTTACTTCTAATACCTTCGAGAGTATATGTACAAAGTTTCATGATGATCGGTTCAGTAGTTTTTGCGTGAAAGCGTAACAAACAAACTTACATTCGCATTTATAATATTATATCATATCGATATTATATCGATGTCTGACCACTTTGTGCATCGTGTACGGCAATAGGTCCATTTGGGACGTAAACATAACAGCGGGTCGAGGCAGCCTACACCTTCGGGCAGAAAAAGGGGGGAAGTTATGTATGTTTATAAAGCGGTAGCAGTATATAACTATGTAGGTATCTACTGTGCGGCGATTTTGAACGCAACCCAATTAGTGCTTAAACACAAACTTTCAAACTGAAATATTGGAAACATCCAAGGTAGGTTAAAATATTAAGTGGAACAAAAAATGCTTAGATGAGAATTTCAAGAATTTGCCAATAGCCGAGTATTCATCTCGGTATTTACACAGTGACTAGATTTGAAATATCCATCTTATGGAGTATACAGATAAAAGTACGATTACAAGTGACCCAGCTCTGCCTAGCCCTAAAACAAGGGGCATCTTATTTTAATTAAAGTTGTACTGCGAGGATTACACTTTATCATAGGTATCGTATTTTATTTTTGCAAAACTACCTAGGGAGGGTTTTTTAATACTTAAATTAAACCTGGTACCGGAGAATGATACCCCGGACAGTACATAAGTAATAGGTAAGTACTGTCAACTAAACTACGCTAAGTTATAAAAGTAGGTGATTAATTATTTAAAAGAAAAATAACTCTTAGATATAAATTAATATAATTATTTCTTGAAGTATTAATTACTACTTATTATCTGCGTCCTATATTAACATCCTTTAAATTATTTCATTAAATTAGTTTTTTTTATTCATGTATGCAATAATATTTTTCATGGTCATGTTTATCGAATAAGTTTTAGTCATTCGAAAATCACAACTCTTAGCTGAGTACCATCTAACTCCGGACACTAAAAGCTTGTAATCATTTCGTTATTGGTCTCAAACACGTTTGACACTATTGGTCAAAATTTGATTCCATATGTAATTCATAAATAGGTCTTGCCAATCATAAAATTTCTCTGTAATATTTTGTTTGTTAAAATTAGAGATTTAAAAGATGTATCGTTGTTATTCGATTTGCTTTAGAATTAAGATTTTAAAGCTTACATAAACAAACATTATCATGGTATTATTTGTTCAAGTATTTTATCTAATTTACTATAATAAAGAGAAATGAAATATTATTTCGCATTAATTCTTAAACAAAGTCTGTTGTAGTTATAAAGGAAAAGTTAAATACATCAAAACTAGTAAATATTAAAAGACACATATCAAGTAATAATTCATTAATTGTAAAGAATTTAAATATGATTTCAGTTAACTAAATAGAACAGCACTGCACTGAACTGCACTGGACTTGAACTAAGACATTTTTTAACCAAACCTTTTCCTTAAATAAATAAAATAGACGTAGTTTACAATAAAAGTATTATAACCTACACAACTAGATATTTAAAATACTGTTTACAAACACTGAACTTACATCTTCTCACTAGAATTCTTTTTTATTACCAATGGTTTTAATCTGCTCCTAAGTTTGACTAATCTCTTACTAACTCTCCCCGAAGACGATGCTGCTGATGAAGGATTTCGTAAATCCGGCATAGATTTGCTTTCATGTACCGGTAAATGTTCTGTTTTGGAAGTAGCTCCATAGTATCTGGGCATACTGTAGTCTTCTTGTAACATTAGAACTGATTTTTGTCTAATACTCTGCAAACTAGTCTCTCCTTTATATTCACCTATTGATGGACATTCGGCAAAAAAGCGAGGTAAATTAGAGCTCTTAATAATAGGAGTGTCTGGCAATTTGCTGAGTTTAAGTTCATCAGTCGCAGACATCACTCCAACCATTGATTTACTCTTAACTAAGGGGGGTTTTTCTGGAGCAAGATGTTCTGGTAGATTTAAGAAAGATGCACTTCTGTGAGGCATTCTTGCTAAAACTTTGTTCAATTTGTTAGGATCTATACTCTTCAAACTGTCTACCCTATTTATTGCAGGTCTAGATAATTTACTAGCGCTGTCAACTCTCTCTAATGTCTTCGCACTATTACTTCTAGGTAAATCTTCTTTTGTTCTCAATATTCCTTTGACGCTGTCCACTCTCGGTAAAGTTAAAGCTGACGATCCAGTAAACACAGTCAACGAAGTTATCGGCTCATATTTGTATATCGGGTGCGGTGTTGTGATCTTAGATTCATCCTTAATAGTAACGGTACTGGGCTTAATAACATCTTGTTTTCTAACAGCAACGTTCATTGTTAAACCTTCTTCAGTGTCAAAACTTCTTCTATCACTCTCTTCTTCCTCATCGATTTTGAACATATCGTGATTAGCCAAGAGTTCATCTTTGAACATTATTTCGAAGTCAGTGACCGGTGAATTGACTTCGTCTTCGAAATATACTTTTGTTCTATTAGGTCTATCGTATAAGTAGTCCGGCTCTGATTTAGTTTCTAGTTCATCCAGTGAGTTTGTTGATTTGGATTTCAATTCGTGATCATCTCTAAAAATCAATGATTTAGAGAATACCTGTAACACAAAAAATATCCATTAAAATCAACTAATAACATATTTATTGAATATTAAAAATTTTGATGATGATAATATTGTTGAATATATTTTTCATCGGAAATCTGGATGTTTAAGTTCTGCAAATTTTTATTAAATGCAATTATTTATGTGCAATAAGTAATAATTTTATGAAAGTTCGTGTTCGCGATGTCATGCTCAGTTATATTAAAGTTCATCGCGGGTTTGAGTCTGGTCTGCGATGATATTGTTTTTGTTAGTAGTTAGATTTTTGCTTTAAATTTGATTAAACCATGAGTTAGTAGAGTAGGTATGAGTTTTGAAATATTACAGCTCTCACAATACTTATTTCTAGAAACTCCTCTGCTTATTCTATATTGAAAAAGTCGCTCAATTCGGCTAGTTTTCGGGTGATAAAATTTGCATCTGTATCGTACTATACTTATGACTAACATTGCAAGCAGGAAAAGTTACTTCATTATTATGGGAGTATTTCCCCTTAATAATATTTTCTGTACATATTGTTGTGATCAGTTTAGTGGGTAACTGGGAACTTTTTAATTGTGTCGCCAGTCACCATTGTGTTGGATCATTTCAATATTTGAGGCTAACGTTGCGGGACTTGGAATAAAAGATTTAGAAATAACGCTTTTAAGTTGGAATGTTTAAGCGGTTATGTTTGTATATAATTGCACACTTAAAACTGTAATAAATATTTTGTTTTGTAGATATGATAGGTTTGTCATTTCTATACGGTGTAAATTGATATTTTGTCCAGTCATATTTATCTGCTTTAGTTATCATAATTGGAACTCTTACCTCATAGAGTTTATCGGCATGTAAGGGCACTTCGTTGATCTCCCTCCCGGTGATGGCACGTGGTGGTAGATGGTTGTTGTTGATGGGTTGTTCAGTGACCACACTCTCCAGACTTGCTCCATTGTTGATGTGCCCGTTTGTGTGAGTTGTATCTTCTTCTAATCTGGAATTATTGGAGTTTACTCCTTAAGAATCGATTTACATATATAGGCCCGGGGTATGAAAATTATGGGGACCAAAATCGTACTAGTCACGTGAGTGTCACACGAAATGCGTTATGCGCTATAGTCACAGAGCATATAAATAAGAGTCGGCACTCCATACAATGTCCTGAGCTCTTTATAGAAACACTCTTTATAGCGATACGCCATTCTCTATTACGAAGAAATGTGTTCATATTTGTAGACAGTAAATATTTATTTTTGTAAATAAATACCGTAAAAACATGTAGAAAAAAACACCCCAGACGAGGGATCGAACCCGCCCCGACCTTGTGTTATCGGTAGTGCGGTTTACCGATGCACCACGAGGGCCGTATGTATAATCGTCTAATTACCGTCCTCTTTACCAATTTCGACACATTTTCTAGGATCGGGTTTGTTTGTTTGTTTGTTTTTTACATACATACATATACGTAAGTACGTATTGCAGGCGGAGAAAAAAAAAAATTATATTATTTATAAATTGTGTTTTTATAAATTGTGTTTTTTGAAAATTATATTTAAGTACGAATTACATACTAATAAAATAATGAAATATCAATAATATTTTTCGATCTTTGGTAATGAAACGAGGGGCGCCACAGTAGCATCGCCAACATCGTACTCCTAATAAAAAGTGTGTGAATCTCGGAATCGGCTCCAACGATTTTCATGAAATTTAGTATATAGGGGGTTTCGGGGGCTATAAATCGATCTAGCTAGGAATCATTTTTAGAAAATTTCATTTTATCGTGTTTTATCGATAATTAACTTAAACATCAACTTACTTTTTTATTGGAATTCCTGACATCTATTGGCGAATGTGAATTATTTTAAATTGTGAGCACTTAACTTGCTTTAACGACAACAACACTAAAGCTATTCCAGCAGATGGCGTTGTTAACTAATTCCAGCAGATGGCGTTGTTAACTAATTACTATTTGTTTCTAATATAATATGTTAGTACATAGTATATATTAGTATATATTTATTATTGGAGTTTACTCCTTAAGAATCGATTTACAATGTATAATAATAAGAGTCGGCACTCCATACAATGTCCTGAGCTCTTTATAGTCACAGAGCATATAAATAAGAGTCGGCACTCCATACAATGTCCTGAGCTCTTTATAGTCACAGAGCATATAAATAAGAGTCGGCACTCCATACAATGTCCTGAGCTCTTTATAGAAACACTCTTTATAGCGATACGCCATTCTCTATTACGAAGAAATGTGTTCATATTTGTAGACAGTAAATATTTATTATTTTATTTTATAATCGTTCTTGAGGAGTAAACTCCAGTCGTGCGTCGGAGCGGACACACACTTTTACTTTTTTATTTTTTATATCTAATCAAATAGCACAAAATACATAGATTAAACTAGATTAGAGTTTAATTATTATCATTTATAAAAACATATTATAGTTTATAAATATTTATTATTGTAATTAAATCTAGAACAGAGGCACGGATAATTGTTGACGATGTAGTGCTGATGCACGAGAATGAAATTGTACATCCTTGATGCTTTTACTATAATACACCGCGGATATCGAAATAAGAGTAGCGTTAATAAACAGTGTAAATGGAGCGTTGGGGAGATTCCAGGGCGCAAAGAATATCACCAGAAAAGCCAGAAATCCACAATGCAGTATACATCCCAAAAATAACTTATGGTAGCGAGAGTCCGGTATGGCAGAGTGTGCACGAAAGTACGATAAACGCGTTCGAAATCAAGGCACTGCGCTAAAGTCTGGGGAGTAAGTGCACCCGCACACGGTCCACCGGCCACAACCACAAACGCCGCCACAAGATGCAAAGAAAGCTACAAATGTAGCTGAAGCGCGCGACAGCCACTAGGGGCCAATTGTCGACACTTACGGGGTCGGTGGCTGCTACTATTTTTAACCCAAGCAAGCAGACGCAGTATCATAATAAACTCGGACGAGAAAGGTTTCATTGTGCTACTTTTTAACCGACTTCGAAAAAAGGAGGAGGTCCTCAATTCGTCTGTATGTAAAATATATATATTTTTTATATTTGTTCACCGATATTTTCGTCAATTATGGACGGATTTCAAAAATTTTTTTCGTTGTATAGTGTTTTACCTCCGAGTTGGTCCCATTTTCACCAGGTCAGGATCTGATGATGGGAACCAGGAGAAATCGAAGGCATCCACCAAGTATGCAAGTATGCAAGTATGGTGTTTTTATTACGTAATAGTGCTGTCTTACGGATATTCTTTATGATGTCAACATCAGAATCTGCTGTGCTGATGAAGAAGCCACAAAACTCCTTGACGGTTAGGAGTTAGGAGACAATTTGTAAAAATGTTTGTTTTTTTATTTTCTGCAATAGTTTCGAGGCTATGATTGGCCTGCATTCGGCCTGCAGTGTTACTGGGTCTACCCATGATAATTAAAAAATATAAATACTTAGCAAGTATTATCATACTCTTTTATCTAAGTACCTATTTTTGACAGTTATAGCTCCTTAAAAATATCAACCATTTAATAAACGGACTTGGAATTATTGATAATATGTTTCATTAACTGAAAGCCCCGTAAATGAACTATTTTTGCTGAAGTTCACAACACATTAATATCACTAAAACTCGTGAAAACAAATTACTTTAAAAAAAAAGGTTAAACCGACTTCTATAAACGTAAACCACAAAATCTTTAAGTAGCCTAGGTAACGTACTCTATTGTGTTGCACCGATTTCAATAATTAGTGACATTTGTAAATATTATAATAGTTAAAGATGTTACGTAAAGTATACAAATGAGTAAATTACGTTATTTATCGCTTTTTAGTTATTGAGATACTGTTTTCATATACTTAAGATTTTGTGGTTTACGTTTATAGAAGTCGGTTTAACTTTTTTTTTTAAGTATTTTTTGTTATAAAGACATCGTCGTATAAGACTAAACCGTAGCTATTGGCTACATCCAAATTTAACGATTGTACACAAATGTAACGAACATTTCGATGATCTTCTAAACCATCCAAAGACGTTGTTCAAACAATTACGGTTAAGTATAGGTACATTTTGGGAAGAACATGCTGTATTATATGCTGGAATAAAGCAGCACAATACCAACATGCGGAGAAGCATCACCCCTACGGAAAGACTAGCAGCTATCTGTTCTATTACTATAACTATCACTTTTTTAAACCCAAATCGCAGGACGAAATTGAATCTCTGAAATAAATAATGCTATATCCATATTTAATTAGCTACTAGTTGACCCGGGGAACTTTGTTCCGCAACAAAAGTAATAGGTAAATGAGTAAATTTTGGAAATCATGAGGTTCAATTTGTGCTATTTATCGGCTTTAACTGCTGTCCCGCTTTTTTTTTATTGAATAGGAGGGTAAACGAGTAGGCGTGTCACCTGATGGTAAGCAACCAACGGCGCCCATGGACACCAGCAACACATATAGTGTTACTGTTGCGTTGCCGACCTTTAAGGGATAGGGGATAGGAAAGGATGGGGAAGAGGGGTGGGCCTCCGGGTACCTCTCTCACCGAACGAAACGCGGCATGAGCTACTTTACGTCGGTCTTCTGAGAGGTCGTGGTATTTCACCGGTCGAGCCGGCCCATTCATGCAGCGCTATGTTAATACTGCAATATCTTCGAAAATATTCGTTTAAATTGCATGCTGTAAAGCGCCAGGATCATCTATACCTATTACATGCACAATCTATGTAAGACACTCAATTGGATATACATATATTAAAATAATGCTGTAATGTTTAAAATCTCTTCGTAAATAAGCTATTGTTTTTCGTAAAAAGTAAAAAGAAAATAATGGTCATTGTGGGTTAACCCTAAGAGATACATATTGCCCTCGCGGACTTTTTTGTAGACCTTATGCAGGTGATTAATAATGTAGATCATTGTTTTGATCTATCACTAAGGGTTCAGCCAGCGTTTACAATCAAAGTGCTAATTTTTTTCTTTACAACACCATATTTGAATTATAGATCAAAACCACCCAATTGACACCCTATAACTATTTAAAAAATCGCATCACAATCCGTTGCGTAGTGTTTAAGATATAAGCATATAAGGGGACAGACAGCGGAAAGTGACTTTGTTTTATACTATGTAATGATATGAACCACAGACTACGTGCCCTTCGACGGGTTTACTGAGGAAAGGGAGAGAGGGCCGCGGAATCGCGCGAGTGGCGTGTGGCGGCAATTTGTGTCGCTGTTTAGTGACCGGTGCGGGCCACAAGAAGCAATCTGTGACGATTTGTAGCGTGTGACTGGCACCGGCGCGAACGGTGTGCGGCGAGTCCATACAAAATGCATGAAAATTACAGGAAATATGCCAGTGGCGGCGTTTTATGGTTGTGGCCAGTGGCCAGTGTGTGCGGGTGCCGCTGACCGCGTCGAAAGCAAGGTCGTACGGAAGGAAGTTGGATTGATGAGAGTCTCGGTGTTAAAATAAGAAAACGCATGTGACGGTGTTTCGGAAATGTAGAAAGAATGATGGAAAAAGGATGATGCACGATTGACTAAGATTGACCGATTTTTTCCGCGATAGGTGAAGAAGTGTGAAGTCAGAATAAAAT
Source organism: Euproctis similis (assembly GCA_905147225.2). Lineage (NCBI taxonomy): Eukaryota > Metazoa > Arthropoda > Insecta > Lepidoptera > Erebidae > Euproctis > Euproctis similis. The sequence continues at coordinate 25,664,817 of LR990106.1, forward strand.
CACCTTATCTCAATAGTATTGAACCATCGCTGAAAATAAGCACATCTCTCGAGTCGTAGTTACTCAAGTAGTAACTCATAAGCACTTACAGTATATTTTTTATTTATAGTTATCCTCTATGTATGTTATTGCTCTAAAACACGTGCACGTCATGAATAGAAGGTAAAACATTGAAATTAGCTCTGATTGTTATTTGAAGGAAAACCGCGAGCAATGCATCAAACATAATGTAGGTACCTATATTGTCCAAACGATCCTATTGTATTAACATAATTTTTTCACTACCTTCACGTCTTTACTACACATGGGTACAGGCAGCGTGCCCCCTTAAAAGTCCCATAACATCTCGTATGTACTAAGAAAAAAGCGACGTAGTACTAAATAATTAGAGCCAAATTTAGTAAGTGTGACGTTCTGATATTCCCTTAAATTTATTTTGTACATTTGCGATCCTAAAGAACCTGTGGTGTAGGCAGATATATTTTGTTCTATAGAGTAAATAGCCGATTCAAGTCAGTCAGCCGTTTATCACACATTACAGCGATTTATTTAGGTATAAAAGATTTCAAAAAATCATCAGTAATTGTGTTTTCGGATTCCAGCTTAGGTACTGAAATCTAAGTGTTAAACCACTAAACAAACAGAGAGGAGTAAATACAATATCTTGTATACTATTTACGATATGTCTTAAATAACCTTAAATGATATATTTGTATTTACTGAAGCGTTACGCCGTAGGAACGTGTACACCAACATGAGTCCATGTTTGATGATGGATTTAAGTAATTAGTTTTCTAAACTAGACGTCAAAACAAAAGAACAAAATATGATTTACAATGTGTGAAAATAATACGAAACCTAGAGAATGTGTGAAACGTATGAATTAAAAAATAAATACTTGTCGGAACATTTCTATAGGCATTATGGAAACGAAATAAGTTAGAGACTCGGACCCAGCGCCTAGCTGGGAGCTGGAGTAGGAAAGAGGGTAGGGAGGTTTTCAAATCGTCGGCGTTGATGATGGTCGGAGATGTGATGCCTCTGCTTCTACACACATCCTGAGCCCACAATTGATAGTAAAGTAAAATGAGCTTCACCTTATAGCATCGTCGTCTGACAGAGGTATGACGTCACAATGTTATCAGTTATCACAATATATCAATAAATAATTATAGTATTATCATTGTCAAGTGTTCGTGATACCGGTGTTTATACATATAATTAAATATATGTATGTACTGACTATAATTACATTTTATATGTTTGTCACGATTATATAGAAATAGATGACAAGTGCGAGATGAACTTCCTACACATTCTCGTAAGCCTGAACAATCTCTTTATAAATATTTGTATTTGAATGCACATGAGCATGGCGGCACTTTGGTATGTATGAAGATTTATGCAGATTTTAGCTTAAGTCTTAAGGCATATAATCTAGCTGTTATTTAAATAGAGGCAGGAGTCGAACCACCTCTAATCAAACAGTTGGATGCTTCGTGTTTAACAATTATCATTTCCTGACTATATAATATATATCATGATACTAACTTGTAAGCGGCTATGTTCTTGTCGAAGCAGAAGCGCTCCTCGCAGCAGTTCCAGTACATCGTCTCCAGGCAACTGAAAAATAAATAAAAAGATAAGCATTACTTGATGCCCGTACTTGATAACATTAGCCCGAAAGTAATATTTGGACCCGATTAAAGGTTTTCACACCTAAACCATTTTATATATCGATATAAAATTTCATACGCACACGAAAACGTAAAACTAACAGGATGCTTGCGCACGCACCCATTATTACATTTTTGTCTGGAGATGCCAGAGATGAGATAATATGATATATTAGACTCGTTTTCCTCTTTTTTGTGCAGTAATATACCCTAAAGATAATATAAATGAATAGCTAAAAAAATCTGGTTGAACACACAGATAAGGTGGTTCAGGAAAACCCCTTTTTTATTTTGTCGATAGTTCTGGAATACGACTCCGCATGAACGAATTCGCGGGCGACGACAATATTTATCATTTGCGATGAATAATCATAAACAAAAAAACTAAAGCTGACCCAGAATGAACGGAAAGTTATTTAATAAGAAATGAGTCAGTTAATGGTGTAAATGTAATCATATTATCTATATTAAATTGTTAAGGTTAAATATTGACATTGGTAAGGTCACAAACAGACCTTCATTTGTTTTTTCATTATATAATAATTTTGTTGTTATGCACTACATACATTACAAGTAGGCTTTAATAAATTTTGACGGAAAAGTAAAAGATTTACGTCCGCATGTTGTATTATTAGCTGCCTACGTCAGAAGGGGGATTATGCCTTGCAGGTAACCACTGTCCGATAACACTTAAATCTGCTTGAATCTATAAGGCTCCATCAGAAATCACTATTTTAAAGTAGTGGGAGTAGTATCCATTTGGCATTTGAAACAAAAGTTCTTCTCGGGATCTCAGATTTTTAAAGAGTCCTTAAAGAGGGTGTGATTCCTCTGATCTGATTTATAAAACTCTCATGAGATCCAAAAATATCTTCAATGCTTAAGTTAGATTTGGTCCGCAGGATCGTAGGAGTTACCTCTACTGACTCCTGACAATACCAATCTCTGATATGAATTCGGAGCATAAGGAAACACATTACCTTAATTATTAAACACTTGACAAATAAATTTAAATGATTTATGAAGTAACTGGTAGCGTTAACAGAAATAGTTTGTCAATACTTCGAAAATTCAAATTAAATAAAGTGTTAATTTACTGTTCACGTAACTTGTGATGTATGTTTCAGCACAAACTCATGTTCAAACTAAATCTCCACAATGTCCATCGTACCTCCCTACCTCCCAACCCAACCTCACCTTCAATACCCACGTCATTTGTAACATATTGAGATGCAAATATCTGCTTGAAGTGTTATCTGCACGCCTTCAGTATTATTTATGATCTAAAGGCTTGAACTAATCACGTCACTTACTAAATGGATCAGACGAGGTTAAAATATACTTTGATTGATGAAGAATTTTCACACAACATACGCAGATACGTGGAAGTTACTCGATAACTCCTTATCCGAAGTAGGTACTTCTCCACCAGTCTGAATCTTAACGGATTACTATTTTAAGGATTTACTATTTATCATTTTGAAATGTTTGAGGAATCAAACATTTCCAAATGATAAATTATTATAAATAAAATTCTGAAAGTTCTATGTTTATGATCCCACAGTATAAATAAGAGAACTTAATTTGGCTACCAATCGATAATTACAATCGCAATAGACCACGAGATTTGGATGCAGATCACGTCCTGAAGCTTGTTTATAATCAAATAATCAATTGCTGCTGTAGTAGGAAATGCTCATGTTTTTGGTAAACTACTCCAACATTATTTTTATCAGTCAAGTACATCGATCCGTCGAATTGAACCAAATTGAAGAGTGTTTTTTACAGTAAATTAAAAAAAAATATTGACCGTGATATTTATATTATTTACTTAACAATCAGAGGTCACAGTCGAGGCGAACGTATCGCCCAACTTGATATCTGTCATTACACGGATTAAATTTGCTTTATTGATAAAAACAATGATAAAATACAGATACAGAACTTCACTAATAAATTACAGGTAATACCTTAAACTTAAAATCTTTGACAATTTTTTAAAAACAATCTACTAATATCAGTACATTTTTTGTATATTATACCCGATTAGTGATTAGATAAATTGACCTCAATCCTTGAAATTCTCTAGATACCTCCTGAAGCGAAAACAAATAAGGTGTGTTCAACTCACCAATTAACTTTTTCAACGAGCAAGTTTTTTGGCCTATGGGAGCGATTCACTATGCTAAAGACCCCTATGGGGTCATATCAAATCCAGACAAATATAGCAAACAAATAATATAGTTTATAATCATTAACAAAAATGAATCCAGTTCTCTCTAGTGCACATCCGCCACATCACATCACTTCAAGCAATTAATCTATCTAATTGTCGATGTTAGTCAGACTTCAGTCACTTTAATAAAACCTATATTTATATTCAATAAAATCAATTTGAAACTTCCACATCATTACTACAACACTGGTCTAATAGTTTTTACAAAAAGTATTCTTTCAAACAAGACGTCCTCCTCACAATATCTCTCATTACTCTTATTTTGGTGTGATGCCTAACATTATCTTGACAATGAGTGACTTTATCTTTTGTGGAAAAAATTTGGTGTTGGTAAGTTTACAGAAAAATTTGAACATTTTTTTTATCAAGTAAATTAACTTTAATATGGCCAAGGTGGAAACTCCACTAGCTATATTTAGATAAATTTGCGAGAAATTATAGCCACCGCCTCTGGATTTCATCAATACTTATAACATTGATATTTACAATAACACCAATAATAATAATGTCATGACGTCTAATGACAAAAATATTTGGGTGAAATTACCAGTTGAACGGTAGTAAAACTTTAACGCTATTCTTAGTTAACAGCTCTTCCATTACAATACAAGTAAACAATTGTGAGATTGCAAAAACTGGGTGAAGTGTCAGGAGTGTCGATTGTATATAACACTTACTACTGGCAAGACTTGCACAGCTTGAGCAGCATGTTGAGGTTCTGACTGAGGACCACATCTGCGATATTCAACTGTCACACTTGCCTCGGGGAGCCTTCAACCTGATCTCCACTCCTGAAACAATAAAATAAAAGATGTATTCATATATGAATTAAATTTAATTCCTACTAGCTGATCCTACTGAACTTTGTTTCGCATCAAAAGTGATTTATACAACGTATACAATTAAAGTGCTAAATCACGAAAATTATCAGTTTTTTAGTACATTATACATAAATTATAAAAAAGCACCATGCTGACACCCTATCTATTAAAAAACTACATCAAAATCCGTCGCGAAGTTTCAAAGATCTAAGAATATAAGGGGGCAGACAGCTGAAAGCGATTTTGTTTTATACTATTATACTATGTTATGATAAACATTCATATAGCATGTTATGTGTAACTGGAAATATAAACCTTAATGCACTATGATTTTGAAAGTTCGACCAAAATATATAATACAATGTATTTCATATCTTCAGAAGTAAAGGGCAAATGAGTAAAAAAAAACCTCTTTTTTCCTTCAATACCTGATGGTGTGAGCATCGCTATCTCGTGTAGTTCTGAATGAAATATATAATCCCAAGCCACAGCGGACTATTCCCTTGTCATGCATCTGACACATACATATTTGGGGAAATTCAATCGTCTATAAAATCATTATTCATTATAACTTCTGCAATGCCATTGGACTTGGCTATGAAGGTTCAGTTATTTCGTAGCAGCTCATCGCCATCTTCTCCGTACTCGAACATTTCTGAGAAAAATAACATGCCGTACCGTGACATGCGTCTTTTATTTTAAGAAGTTCGCCTTTTCAATGGAAGTCCCAAGGCAACTTCACTGAAATATTATTAATATATTGATCATGGTATATCAAGTTATTGTCCCATTGTATGTTAATGCGACCTCTGTGTGACCCACATTGTAACTTAGAGCGAGGATAAAGTATTGTTGGTCTGATTTGATCCACCTCACTCAGCAATGATGCTGAACATGACGAATTTGTCTAATATTACATGTATAATATAAATTCGTCATAAATTTGATAAACAATGTGAATTTATCACGTATAACTTTTAGCGTTGGTCCAAACATGGCCAATGTATAAGAATGGGCATATCACTCATTGGGACTAAATATGTTCAGTTCCAACCAAACAACGCCTGACAACGAGTCCGACTTTAAAGGCAAAAAATGACCGTAACAATTGATAGCATTTTGATGATCGGAGCCTCAAATAGACGGATGAAGACATTGAACGACCTAGAACTTAGTACTCCGTCATGATCCGAGCTGAATACATCATGTATGTATCTTTAAGTTAAAATACGTCATCTGTACTGTATGTGTCTCTGTCCTGGAAAGAATAACAACATAGCACACATAACATAACTTCACGCCTTTGTTACCCGAAGGTGTAGGCAACGGCTGTTAAGCCCCGTCTCGCCGTTATGTTTACGTCGAACGGCGAACCGGGCACAAAGTTTTCAGTCATCGATATTTATCACACATAATTTTCGAAAACAAATTCGAAAAGACATTGGTGTGATCCAGTGTCAGGATTAATATAAATGCTAACGGTAACCCCCACACAGAAAAATGCAACACAACCGCAATCTGGTGTAACCATCGCTGAAGAACAGTTTCTGAATGATTTGACATTTAGCAAACAATAGTAAGTATGTCATCATCGGTATACTCAAAATGTAGTCCGCGTGTCACAATAAGGTGAACTAGATATCATCTATGTACAACTAAATAACGGACCACAAATATGAAAATCTTTTTGACTGACAACCTGAGATTGGCTTACAATTTTGTAATTTAGAAACCCGTAGATTAGGTTTTTTCACCACACTCACGAATATTGTACCCGGAGAATATTGTACCCGGAGAATATTCAAACAATTCAAGTGTTTACTAAAACAACCATATGTGGAAACGTGTTTTGATTGACTTAATGTCAAAAACAAGACATCCGGCTCTCATCGGTTATCTTCGTGTTAAGGTGTCGAGATAAACATTTGTATTGTCATTCGACGACTTTTTCTACCCGAAGGTGTAGGCAGTGGCTGTTAAGCTTCGGCTCGCCGTCATGTTTACTTCCCAAATGGAAGTAGGTGGCGAACTTATTGCCATACCGGGCACAAAGATTTAGTCATCGATATTTATCATACATAACTTTCGAAAAGTCATTGGTGTGTGCCAAGCTTCGAACTCGGGACTTCTGGATTCAGAAGCTGTGTGCTCGACTACTGGCCCACCGAGACTATTTGAATAGCATCACGCTTCTTTCAAAAAGAGCTTATGAGTAGATAAGTCTAAGTGAGTAAAGAATTGTGTACGAAATAAACATATTAAAACGACCAACACTTGTACAATCTACTCATTTTAACTAAAATAATATTACAACGTGTTCATGTAATTTACTCACAAAAACAAAACCCGTATTACTTCACGCGTCTTATAAAAAAGGTTTATTACTTACATAATGAGGCCGACGTTGTTAACTACTTGAACGAAAATCGAAACGATTCTTGGTAAAGATGAATACACGGATAGTATTAAGTTATCACTAATTGTATCCCGCAGATCTTCCCTCGTGTAAGTATAGACACAACCTAGCTACAAATTTCATAATAGTATACTAAGATGTTGATGACATTAGAAGTGTGATGTACACGCGACTCACCGCTGATAGATTGGAGATAAACAATATTGCATAAATATACTAAATATAGATAATCCCTGTCGTCAGCCTCCCGCCTCCTCCATCATACTCTGATGATAATATCACAATAGTGATAGGTTGAATGGATTGTCTGATAAGGATTGATAAGTCGCAGGCTAAATATATCTTACCGATAGATAAGGAACAGTAAGTACGTATTTAGTTTTGTTTTAACGACCCACCGTAAAACACCATGGGCAACACATGCCCTTTCGAATGAGGTATTGTGTGGATATTTGTGCAATGAAATGCATGAACATATGAACAAAGTATTACTAAAAGTTTAGGTTATTCGTCAGTAATTTTTTGGAAGGCTGGTATAACTGTACAACGATGTCTGCGCTGTCATAATGAACTAATTCTCCTTAAATGTTGAACGTAACGCTATTGTTAAATCTCACTCTTGTTTCTACGCTTCCCTTTTTATCTTCCATCCTTGATAAAAGTCCTTGGTTGAAATGCAAGCCTCTAACTTAACAGCCTTCAACGTCTTTCAATCTATATATATTTAAGAGATTTCCACCTATATATTGACTCATCACGATATCTCTGGAACCATAAGGCGTAGCGACTTGAAATTTGGTAGGATTATTCCTTTCGCCGAGTAGAGGTCAGCTAAGAACGGATTTTACGAAATTCCACCCACAAGGGGGGGTCGCGGGGGTGTTAACAATGGAAAATTCCCATTTTTAACCTATAGCTGCTATCGACTTCAAATTTGTCGAAGATATTGCAGTATTAACATAGCGGGGCAGCAGTTATTACTTTTGATGCGAAACAGAGTTCGCCGGGTCAGCTAGTAATATATATAATGCTTCTAAGTGTGATAAGGATTTCGCTACAGCAAGGCAAGTGTGGGTTCGAAGTTCGCCAGTAAGGGACAAATGGCAGAAAACCCACCTTAAAACAAACAGATGGAGTATTTGTATAACTAAAAATATTATTCATGCAATAGAGATGAATATTAACTTCCGTTTCCTTTGTCGTATAACAATGGAATATGAAACAAAAATTATTGTTATTATTATATATACGACCTTGGAGCGCCATCTTGTTCGTCAATATTGCTCCTGACCTCACAACTGAGAGCTATTATCTCATAATATATAGCATTTAGTAATTGACTGGTACCGGAGAGATTCAATAAGGCTCTCATTAGAACACGAACGACAGAAAACTCAGCCTGCGTCACAAGTTATTGGAAATTATTACAATGCATACATACATACATAACTTCACATCTTTTTCTACCAGAACGAAGAATCAGCGGTGTTAAGCCTCGACTCTCTGAATCTTTATGTCTCAAATAGAATTTGTTACGACCTATGTCCTTAAAAGGGGCTTAAACTTGCCAGTCATCGATATTTATTGCACATAACTTACGAAAATAATACCGAGAAACCATTGGTGTGAGCCCGGAATCGATCCCACGACCTCGACCACCGAGACGAAAACACTATAGTTACTGTTATAATATATGGCTTAAATAATCATTATTAAAAGGGTAGGTAATTAATAACTTTGCATTTTGCGTGTAAACAAATTTACTTGGCTCATACAAATATCGCCGACCGACATTGAACCTTTCCACGGGTTGGTTCCGTACATGTTCAACAACCATTTTATATTTATACAAAGTGATATCACATCCTATGAGTAGTCACGAGCCGGATATCCGTCTAAAAGCTATATATCCTATATAACACTAGCTTCACGCCCTTGTATCCGAGGGTGTTGGCTACATGTAGTTATTGCATATTCACATGTGGTGGCAAATAACTACATTTATTTATTTACATACAATATCATGTTTTTATTGTTAACACTGTAATATTGAAAATAGAATAAAAGACTAAAGATTTTAAATTCATACACATTAAGTACCTATCTGATGTATAGATGGCGTTGTATCAGTTTTTAGAATTCTATGGTTTGCTTTTTAGAATTCTCGAGTTTAGTACTTATATGAATCTTGTTTACTAATTAAAATGTATGCGTAATAAGTTGTCAATATGTTTACGATTTGTGCAATATGGGACGATGTCCTTGCGAAGAATTACCGCCAGCTTATCTATAATAAGTGGGGATTGCCCAGCATTTAGTTAGCTTGAATTTAACAAACAGTATCAGGGATTACAGTGATCTGTGGGGGGTAAATCTAATCCTTGATACGTACCAATATTAAATAAAATGGCAACAAAACCTTCAAAATCATAATTTATATTAATCGTGCAGTCATTTAGTTTTGTTTTAGATAGCTCACCCATCTCGCCTATTGTGGGCGGGTACAGATTATTTTAATATTATTTACTTGCTATTTCCTTAAATAATGGATTTTCCTATTTATCTTCAAGTGTAATATGCAATTAGCCAGTATAATATTCTTGTCCGTACAAATAAAATTATAATAAGGAAATAATAATGTGCATGTTTAGAAGAGAGAGAGGAGAGGAAATTCAAAATATTTATTTCAGTTTTTCTGTGTGTGTGTGGACTGGAATACTGTAAATAGATTTCTTCCCAACTTTTGGAGGTTGATTGACCTTAGCCCTTAGCCTAAATTGCCTAAAACATTACCTAAGATTTATTTAATTGTAGTCTCGGTGGTCCAGTAGGTGAGCACACGGCTTCTGATCCAAGGGTCCGGGTTCGAATCCTGACACTGGCTCACACCAACGACTCTACGAAATTGCTTTCGGAAGTTATGTGTGATAAATATCGATGGCTGAAAATTTGGGACGTAAACATAACGGCGAGACCAGGCTTAACAGCCGCTGCCTACACCTTCAGGTAACAAAGGCGTGAAGTTATGTTATATAATTAGAATCTTATTACAAAGTTATTGTCATTTTAAAGACCCCGAGCGGGGCTGCGAGCAACAACAAGTCTAGCTAAACCCAAGGTCTTATAAAATTCACTGGACAATACTAACACGGGCTGAGCTGAGGGCAGCGACCACTTTGTGACAGGGAATGCACATGATGGCTGGCTCTGAGCCAATGATGCACATCAAAATGAAAGAACAAAGCTAATTTATATATTGAAGTACACAAAGAAAACAAACAATAATTAAATATAAATAACATTGTACAAATCTTTGTCCTCTGTGCTGATGTAAATCACTAAATATAGAGAGGAAGACAGAAGTGTGTACAAAGTAATCTATTTGGACGTTATTAAACAAAAAGCCGTCACGAACATTTCGGAACACGCTTCATGTAGGATTCCGTAACTACAAAGTTATGAGAAAAAATGTGATATGAAAAAGTGGGCAATTCAAAGAGTGAACTGGAGCTGTGCTGTTTATAATAAAAAATAATCATCACACAGTTTCTAATTCAGAGGTCTCGAGTTGGATCTCGGGTATCTAATAAATTATCGGAAATCAGACTGACAAAAATATAGTTCCTTTTGTCCCCGGGGAATTAAACGGATTTCGGAGAGGCATCATTACTGGTGTAAAGTTACAAAATAATGCTTATTTTTACGAAAGGTTTTCATACAAACAATTGTCGTTCTCTCTGCCTACCCCGCAAGGCGTGATGTTATGTATGTAGTAGCTGTAATATTTCTGATTTATATTATAAAGATTGCCAGTTAAAATATTGGTACAAATGTACTTTCAAAAACAAGAGGATATTGTTAGATATATAAATCGGTATTGTGGCAGGTGGCAGGACTTTACAATACCGATTTCATCATTCAAAATTTCATCATATTTTAATGAAATTTCATCAAGGTCTCTTTAGCAAGTGATTCCTGGACCTTATTTCCATGTATCCATTTCACTCCGATTCAAATCTAGGACATAAATATAGCTGTCATGGTAAACCACTAAGCTGCGAAACATTATTTTTTAATAAATTGTAGGTAATATTTCGGACTGGTTCAAATAATATTTCCGCTTACAGCAATTATCTTCAACATCGAGTGGTTTTCTAACAGCTTACCAATGTTACGATTAGCTTTAAGTGATCGGATACAAATCGAATCAAAGTAAATAAAACAAACCTTTCTCTATTCAACTTTCTAAATTAAAAAAAAAACAGATTCTATATTCACACTCACAACACTTGATAGTATTTTTTTTTAAATTTACGATAAACTAATGGCACTGGTTTAATAAAAATATAGTGACGGTATTCGAAATTCAAATATTATTGTTTTGTTTTTGGTCGGACGTTTGCGCGGGAAGTGCGGGTAGTGCGGGTACATTGGCCCGGCGCGGTAGTGAAACTAACTAACCGCGTGCGTGAGTATCGAGTACTACCGATGTGATTCATTGACTAGCAGCCGCTGCAGCGGTACCTCACAACACGTAGTACATGCGATAAGCGGTGGCGATTTAGCAATAGTGACTTACTTATTTAAAGGAAAACAACATTTAAATTGTTAACTTTATATTTGTATTTTTTTTTGTTTTTTGGATTCGAGATCTCAAGTCAGTTTGAAATAATTGTTATAGTGATGACTTGCTATTGAGAAAAAATACGAATCCAATTTAATATTTTTAATAGAAGATTCCAGTGAGTAGGTAATCTATCACTATTGAGTATCGAGAACTGGTGACGACTGATGATGAGTTACTCCATGACTCATTTTGATAAATGCGTTTCTACTACTTATTAGATATTATAAGTATGTATTACATATTTGCTATGTAGATTTACATGAATCAGAAGTTAGTGTTTTCATTGCACATTTCATGGTAAGACTAATAATAAGGTAAAAATTTCACATGTTTTATAGTGATAAGTCACACCAGAAATTTATGAATCCAACAAATACAATTTTAATCCTTTGTTTGTTTAAACCTTTATTTGTTTTATCCTCATTTGAAAAAATAAGGATAAAACACCCTTGCAGAGTTCTATTTAGCTGCAATATTCCAAATGAACTGGAAAAGAACAATTATTGAAATTGCTTTCTTTATCCATAATCTTCGAATATGAAAGCTGTAAAGCGCCTAAAAGTAAAAGCTTTTTTAGTTGTCAGAGATTATATTCGTATTATTTCGTACATAACTTCACGCCTTTTCTAACCGAAAGTGTAGGCAGCGGCTGTTAAGCCTCAACTCGCCTTTATGTTTACGTTCCAAATGTAATAGGTGGCGAACCTACACCGGGCACAAAGTTTCCAGTCATCAATATTTGTCACACGTAACTTCCAAAAATAATTTCGTAAAGTCATTGGTGTGAGCCCGAATTCAAACCCGTAGTGGGTTCAAATCCGGGCTCACGCCAATGACTTTTCGAAATTCTTCACACAAATGACTTCTTGATTTAGAACCGGGGTGCTCGACCACTAAAACATCGAGACATCTATTCGCATTATAATTCATAAATCATAACTCATTATGATTATGGGTATCGATAACGAATCAAAACATTAATCAAAATAGTTTTTATCATATATTAGCTCCAGAGAGAGTTATCCTTGACTTTGTTAAATTTCCTCTTGCAAAAGCGCATATCACTGATCCACCTGCCCGCTCTTGCTTGTAACTTGAACATGGGTACTGAAGTAAATAATTTTATAATGACGTAACATTCTTCGAATCGGAGTTTCTAGTGACGCGACTGACGTGTCGACAGACAGGTAGAGACGTTGGTTGAGATACATACAGCCAGGCGCCTTGCCAATCAACTTGTGCTAAATTCAATATTCAATCCCAGATTCACAAATTGTCTTCAAGCTCACATTCAGAAAGATAGGTGGGTATCGTAATAAGGCATTTAACAGGAAAAAGAGCTGATTTTCTTAATAAGTTCACATCGTCCATCATCATAGGCACTGAACATAATCAATTATGATTTTTGATATTTAGAATTAACTTACATAAGTTAGTTCCAAGACAGTCAACTTGTCCGTGGAAATAGAAAGAGACGATAAACTGGTGACGATCATCTCTGTTGTCATGTAATATAGAATCTTGAATGTCTGAATTGATCAATTCTCTTGTAGAAGCATATATATGTATAAGTACATTTAAAAGATATGAGTAGAGTATTATAATGTAGGTTATTTATAAGTTAGTCAGTGACGCTACGCACCTCATTAACAAGGATATCGGTAACGAACTATAATAAAATGAGTTCGTTTAAAAACTATTATATTATTGGGTTTTACACGTCCTTCCACATTGAATCACTTGACATTAGCCTTGTTACGAAGTTTTATTTTAATGTTATCTTCTATTCCGGAATTGGTAAGCAAAGTTGTAAGCTGATTCTTACTTACTCGATATCACATAACTGTGTAGTTTCTGCATTGTCAAAAATCTAACCGTCTCATAAAGATTACTATTATTCTTTAGAATGTATGTATGTTACTGATGCTAACAATACATAAAGCGGTCGTTGTATCGTTTTTACTCAAACGTTCTTTTAAGTATACTTATGAACGCATCTTTAATTATTCCTGAACCGTCTCATTAGTTTTTGATAGTCGCCCATACCATACTGCTGATATTCCAAAATGACGTGTTCACTTTATGATCTTGTGTCGGTTATGTTTTATTTCATCAATATAATTATTGTATTGCAAATAAGTTCCCTCCAGGACATTAAAAAGTATAACCATTTTTTTTCTGGGCACCAATTGATTTACATAACACAACTTTTAAAATTTGTGGTATACTTATACACCCGTATAAGTATATAGTAATTTTTGAAAAAAAAAACAATTTACAGGTTAAGAAGTACCCAACCACAAATTTTAAAAGTTGTGTTATGTAAATCAATTGGTGATGAAATTACTTAACATTGCACATTCACATTGAAAATTGTATGTATACCACTTCAACTGTATTGTATCTGTACTCTATTGACTTCTTTATATTCTAGACTATGGGCGAGTGTACTTCGCGCTCTGAAAATTATTATGTCAATTAATCTCGTCACGCCAACGATATTATTTCGGCCTTGAATATTGCACGCTAAAGATCAATATACAATGTCACTGGTGGACTCAAAAAATGAACAACACGCTAAAATCATAATAAGCTAAGATTTGTTTGTTTGTTTAATAAACCTTATATTTTATGAAGTAACCAATAGTACTAAAATCAAGAGTTTTAAACTAAAATTTGATAAAAATCTACATTCTACCAATTGGATATAGAAAGTGGCGCCCTCTATACATCACCTGCCACTGTGAACGATGCACCACGTGCTCTTAAGGCTGTTATTATCATAACCACTGTGTACTGCATAGTTGCAGTCCACTTGCAGTACAATCAGCCGTCTCTATTTACAGTTCAATAAAGCATTGCGAGACCATTTCGTAAACTTTTGCGTGTACTAACTTACCATCTCATAACATACATAACATAACTTCACGCCTTTTTCTACCGGAAAGTGTAAGCAGCGGCTGTCGAGCCTCGTCTCGCCGTTATGTTTACGTCCCAAATGGATTAATAGGTGGCGAACCTATCGCCATACCGGGCACAAAGTTTTCAGTCATCGATATTTATCACACATAATTTCCGAACCATCTGAACTACCATCCTCCTATTAAAAATAATGATAAAAGGATACTGAACAAACTTTAAAAAGGTTGTTTACTGGCCCCTGATGCTAAAGACTGAACATTATCTAATGGCCCCTTTGAGGCAGATGGTGTACATGTTATCGACATAGCAAACATTAACAGTGGTAGAGCCAAGCAGTTCGTTGCATGAATGGGCCGGCTCGACCGGTGAAATGCCACGACCTCTCAGAAGATCGACGAAAGTGGCTCATGCCGCGTTTCGTTCGGTGAGAGAGGTACCCGGAGGCCCACCCCCTTCCCAGTCCTTTCCTAGCCTACTCCCTCTTAAGGGTTGACAACGCAACGGTAACACTATACGTGTTGCAGGTAGCCATGAGCGGAACAGGTTGCTTGCCATCAGGTGATACGCTTGCTCGTTTGCCCTACTATCCCATAAAAAACATAACATAATTTTACGCCTTTTTCTACCCGAAGGTGTAGGTGTAGGCAGTCGCTGTTAAGCCTCGAATCGCCGTTATTTAAGTTTACGTCCCAAATGGAATACGCGGCGAACCTATTGCCATACCGGGCACAAAGTTTTTAGTCAACGATATGTATCACACATAACTTTTAAAATTAATTTCTAAAGGTCATTGGTGTGAGCCAGGATTCGAACCTGCGACCTCTGGATTCAGAAGAGGGGTGCTCGACCACTGGACCACCGAGACTATAAACATGCTTTCGACAGTTAAAAATAATTAATTGAACTGATATACCATCATATGATGCAGGGTGGGTAAATAGCGAGTTGTATAAACGAATGACGAGACCTAGGACCAGTTTGTATGTGATGTCGGAACTAAGTGCAGACAGATCTAGTACATACATCATAAAGTATTATATACTCACCTACATATAATTATTATAATTCTGTTTTCCGGTCAATTATTAACATTACATATAGGTAGATAATAATGTTCTTATCATATCTGTAACCGTCGTATCAACAGCCCAGTGGAGCAGTAAGCGAGCTATTGTTTGGTAGGTCCGAGGCTCGACCCTGAGGAGGGTACGTCTGAACAGTACATACAAAGTTGAACAAATGATATCATGCATTTCACCTATTCCATACGAGTATTGTTTTGTCATGGTAAAAAATAACTACCTAATAGAAGTTAATATAGTCGTAAAAGTGATGTTTTGTAAGAACTGAGGTCTGTTAAGGGAATTCAGCCTTTTTTCAGCCTACCCCGCCCGCAACTGATTTAGGATGAAGTTAATAAGCTAGAATTCTAGGCCGTGATGATTTCGTAAGACTTGGTTATTAATACATGTAAGTACTGAGGTATTAAATTGCTAATTGCAATTTCAGTTGTGACGTGTCATACAACAATTACTTGATACTGAGGTTCCCAAAGTGGTCAATAGGAAAGAACCTTTAGTCCGAAACCGATATAAAGTTTATGATAAATTTTAATTAATAACCTTATGGTAAACATTTACTTATACTTATAAAGGTACACGGCTTACTTACGTTACACAAAATGTACAATATATGGTTTGTTGTGTATAAAAGTTTGGCAGCCACTGGCCCAGCTATAGGAACAGTAATACAATGCAGGTGCAGTGAAAGTCAAGCTTTGGACTGACAGGTGAGTATCGTGTTCCGCATATTATTGTACAGGAACTATTTATATCTCAGATGTTCGGAATCACATTCATGACATTAAAACAACGTTTTAGGATTATATCGCGTTTATTTATTACTTATTAAATCATACAACAAAGGATCTTTAGAGGCAGGATGTATTAATGCATCTTACAAATAAGTATTTAACTTTTGTTCTCATGGTCTGATGTGGGTTACCAATAGTAAAAATCATATTTTTAACATCAACTTTTTGATTTTTATTTCCAAAAAGTGGGTGCTCTCTGTATCAATGAAGATAGCTTTTGAACAACTACCATCTTTTTGTTCATACTCGTGAAAATGATCTCTGTAAAGAGTTCGAAACGTCGGGAAATAAAAATAAATAATAAATAAACGCGATACAATCCTAAAAGTTGTTTTAATCAATGAATGAGATTCGCGAAAATCTTAGAAACAAATATTATTTATATTTATTTCCCGACGTTTCGAACTCTTTACAGAGATTATTTTCACGAGTCCGACGACGACGACGAGTCTCTAAATAAACGCGATATAATCCTAAAAAGTTGTTTTAATATTATGTACAGGAACTATTTTTTTTTTTCTTTTTTTTATAGGAGAATGGGCACCTGATGGAAATCAATCACCGCCGCCCATGGTGTCTGCAAACCAAGGGCATCACATCAGCGTTGCCGGCCTTTCAGATGAGAATAGGCTCGTTTCTTAATGGTTCCTAGGTCGTAGCGGTCCGGAAATACCGTCGCCGGCAACTGGTTCCATGAAAGAACGGTGCGTGGCAAGAAGTGCCTGCTGAAACGCACTGTTATCGATCGCCAACCATTCAGCCAATGCGGCTGGTAGCGTTGGCGCGTCGAGCGTGGTAGCGTTGGCGGAAATCAGCTGGCGGTATTAATCCGAACAATTCCTCAGAGCACTCCCCGTGGTATATGCGGTAGAGGATGCATAGAGATGCCACCTCTCTCCGCAACGCCAGAGGATCAAGCCGATCGGTAAGAGCTTGGTTGTCGACAAGCCGAACCGCGCGTCGTTGGATGCGGTCAAATGGAGTAAGCTGGTACTGGGGTGCCGCCGCCCAAAAATGTGAACAGTATTCCACGTGAGGACGGACCTGCGCCTTGTAAAGTTGCAGGCGATGACCTGACGTGAAACACTGTCCTGCTCTATTGAGCACACCAAGCTTTTTGGAGGCCAATTTGGCCTTGTCCTCCAGATGATCGTGGAACTGGACGTCACTCGACAAGTCGACACCAAGAATTCCGATAGCGGCTGAGGCGGGTAAGGGAGTGCTCTCAAAACAGACGACTTTTGCCCAGGCTTGGTAGCACTCATGCTTAAAACGCAATGCTGTTTTGCATGAGCGATTAAACCAGGGCTGGGATCTGCCGTCCATTGGGACCACCGAGGATGTAACGAAGAGATCCATTCCCTGCAGCATCACATCAGCAACAGAGTCGGCAACGACGTCAGGATCATCCGGCGAGAAGCAAACTTGCCCCCGTGGGTAGGATGCGAAGAAATTTTGCGTCCCATCCCAGTCTGCTGACCTATAGTGCCACATACGGCGGCGGCTCGAAATATGCGGTCGAAGTGGGCACGTAAGTGGCACCGTACTCCTTATCAGACAGTGGTCCGAAGAACCCAAAGGGGCGTCTACAGAAACCACATATCCGTCCGGATGGGAGGTCAGTAGAAGATCCAACAGGGAAGGTATATGATTATCAACATCTGGGATTCGCGTGGGTACGGTAACCAGTTGTGTTAGATCATATGCTAGAGCAAAGTCATGAACAGATCTACCCGCGTGGTCGGTGGTGCGAGATCCAAGCCAATCGACGTGGTGGGCATTGAAATCGCCGAGGATAACGATTTCCGCGGATGGGACCTGTTGAAGTACGGAATCTGCAGCCGTTTGAACGTGGTCTATGAGTCGGTCTGTTTCGGTATTACCGCTATGGGACTTAGAAAGACATGCGTAGATGCGGGGGTGGTCGTCGCTATCAACACGCAGCCAGAGGGTCGATAGGTCCCTTTGTATCCGGGGTGTAGGAGATATGAGGTGTCTGCCGGAGAAGATATCTGTGTCTCTGTAAGTAATAGCAAAGCAGGCTTTGCCCTTTCCAGGTGGTGGTGAATTGCAAGCAGATTTTAGTGGATGCCCCTGATATTGCAAAATCCACGTTTACCGTGGCAAGGGAAGTCGCGATGCCCTTACGTTTGCCCCGGACAGTTTTTAGTGAGGAGCAAGATTGTTCCCTCTCCAGACTACGAGGGCCAGCTTGAGCGTCCACGACTTTGTGAATACCAAACCGTGGACGCTCAAGGGTGGAGTCTTCAGTGCTGTAACAGCTGGTACCCCCCTGGGGTAAATTATCTTTTAATTTCACTGCCATTAAGGGGAGGGTAAAGGGGATGGGCCTCCGGATACCTCTCACCGAACGAAACACGGCATAAGCCACTTCACGTCGAAATTCTGTCCATATAACTTTAATGTCCATATAACTTTATAAACGTACAAGCATAAAAAGTAGTAAATAATTATGTATTAAAATTTTTACTCAACCTCTAGTTCTTTGCTTTGGAGCTTTTGCTTTTAACAGTGGTAGAGCCAAGCAGTTCGCTGCATGAATGGGCCGGCTCGACCGGTGAAAAACCACGACCTCTCGAAAGATCGACGTAAAGTGGTTCATGCCGCGTTTCGTTCGGTGAGAGAGGTATCCGAAGGCCCACCCCCCTTTCCCATCCTTCCCTATCCCTTATCCCTTAAAGGTCGGCAACGCAACAGTAATACTATATGTGTTTCTGGTGTCCATAGGCGGCGTTGGTTGCTTACCATCAGGTGACACGCCTGCACGTTTGCCCTCCTATGCCTTAAAAAAAAAGCTAGATGGCGTTATATGAACTGCATTCCAAAAATACCAAACAATGGAAGTTGTGAACGAAATGAAATGTTAAAATGATATATTAATTGATATTAATTTCGTAACTAACCTATTTATTAAGTGATACAGAAAAAAAGTTGTTATTTGGCTTTTTATTTCTTAATTATATTATTTATATTTTTAATTACATAAAGGTCTCGGTGGTCTAGTGGCCGAGCATCACGCTTCTGAATCAAGAGGTCGCAGGTTCGAATCCTGGGGCACACCAATGACTTTTCGAAAAATTGTAGGAAGTTAAGTGTGATATATCTCGATGACCGAAAGCTTTGTGCCCAGTATGGCCATAAATTCGCCACCTATTCCAATTGGGACGTAAACATAACGGCGAGACGAGGCTTAACAGTCGCTGCCTACACCTTCGGGTAGAAAAAGGCGTGAAGTTATGTTATATTTAATTATATTTATTGCGATGCCAATGGCTATTATTACTGTAGAATTATCTACCTTATATTGGTTAAATGTTCAGTAACTAAATATAAAATAATACCAGTTTTGTGGCAAGTACCTGTTGTACTTGGGGATACAAAATACGTATTGTGGAGCAATACAACCTCCGCCTCATTGTAATTAAGTAACTAAAATAATTTTAACTACGCATGGATAGAGCCAGTGAATAATTTCCTTGTATTCAATATTAATTTATAAACATAAAGAAATAATATAGGCGCAGTAGTTAATGATACTGTCTGCAGCGTAGAATTCAGCAAGTTCAATACCAAACCGTGTGTATTATGTGCGGTCAACATTTATGTTTATTTATCATCTGCTTGTGCACAGTATATGGAAATAAGTAGGTACTTCGTCCTTTCAAATATTTCATTTGACACTTTTGTAATACTCTGCCTGTACTTTGTGTAATTAACAAGCGTGTTATTAAAATATCGACTTACGAGTAGTTACATGAGATCAAAAACGTATTTTTTATTTACATCATTGCTAAAGTTTACTACTACAAGGATTTAAATTGTAAATTTAAAGTAGATACACTAATAATATAGACTAAGTATTGGATAATAAAACATATAATTAAAAAGAATAATATTAATAACTTTATGAGGTAAAAAAGTTAATTATATTTTGTCTATTGTATACAGATGTAAATGAGTTAATTAATTATCAAAATGTTTGCGACCAAAAATAGTCGCAATTAAATAACTCACGTCAAATACTGCTAATTACTCCTTAACCTCTAACTTGAACCTTGAATCTTGAAAAGGAAAATAATATTGTTAACTTATGATTTCACTTATTAATTATAGCTAGTGGGTGCCCTGTAGAGGACAGCGGGTTACAGCACATATATTATATCTGAGTGACGTGTCACATGATCAACATTACTCTGCCTCTTATTTTGGTCGTTGGGGGTTGAGTTAAGCAAACTAGGCAAGGCCAAACTGCGGATCACGTGAGCGGTATTACATGCGAATATAGCCGCAGGAGACAACTAATTATAATTATTATTGAATTGTTAAGAAACTAAAAGAATGTACTGAACTAATGATTTTGCAAAACATTTGCATCGACATATTGTCTCCGGTCAAAACAATTGATTGAATGTCCTCGGAGGCATTCGTCACAGTTTCTAGAATAAAAAAAAACATTTAATGGGACAAAAGTCGATTAGTAGCGGAATGAAAATCTGATGCTATCAACAGATTTGTAATCATTTCAGTATAAATTAATTTTAGTTTGATTCATCGGTTTTTTGCTTATCACGAGCAAGAAATCGATCAATTGATTAGTTCGAGAGACACCGTGTCACTACTAAAATACATTTTTAACCGACTTTGTACATTGTATTGTATATTGTATTAAGTATACAAATTAGTAAGTTTCGTTATTTATCGCTTTTTAGTTGTGAAGATACTGTTTTCATTTACTTAAAGATTTTGTGTTTTACGTTTCTAGAAGTCGGTTTAACATTTTTTAAAATAACTTTTTGACCAATGTGCATTTTGATTGAGTTGTCAGTTAAAAGAAAATTATAAAACTAAATCCTAAAAACTCTTTCAACTGTATTCGGATTTTTGAATTGTATCGCATCTTTTAAACCGAAGTGTGGAGACAGTGCTTTGGTAAATATCTATGATCTATAATAACATATAATTCCCAAGATGTCATGGGTGATATGATAAGGGTGCCATACAGTATAGGAAATATGCTAAAGTTGCATAATTATGTGTTTAATAACCAATTTGTATACTATGTATAAATACAAATACAGACTCACAAATGATTAGTACACACAGATGTGGTGGAATCGCTAATATCCAAAAAGCGTGAAAGTTATTTACCTTAATTATAAAGTGACGCAAATCCTTGGAACTTATCACACGATAATCGTATTTTTATCATTCTATAACATAACATAACATAACTTCACGCCTTTTTGTTACCCGAAGGTGTAGGCAGCGGCTGTTAAGCCTCGTCTCGCCGTTATGTTTACGTCCCAAATGGAATAGGTGGCGAACCTATTGCCATACCGGGCACAAAGTTTGTCAGTCATCGATATTTATCACACATAACTTCCGAAAACAATTTCGAAAAGTCATTGGTGTGAGCCAGTATCTGGAATCGAACCCCGGACCTCTGGATCAGAGGCCGTGCGCTCGCCCACTGCGCCACCGAGACTGTATCATTCTATATTTTATAAATATATTCACTAATTACCTAAATATACTTATCCCCATCACGTATAAAGTTATAAGAATCGCCTACCGATTCAACTATATAAATTAAAAGTTTATAAAACAAATAAAATAATCGTTAACCATAAATTTGGATTATTAAAAGTTATTTGAAACTTTCAATTTACACGATTTTACCGATTGAGATATTATCTGTCTAAAAGTATGAACTCCATGGTCCATGGGACAACATGGAGTTCATAGTTTTAGACAGTTAAATAATCTAAAATATTTTAATAACAATATTTTGACACTGTTTTCATAAATAACACAGATAACACCGAATTTTAAGGTAATAAATGAATCTGTTACTTAACACTCAGAACACTTCGGTACTTAACCACAGCTTGATGTAAGTTAGAACAGTTCTGTGCGTCCGTCCGTATGACACGCCGCCGTTACCACAACTGAAGTATTTCAGTTACGACGATATAAACAAATAATCAAAAATATATATTAATTAATAAATAAATTATAATTTTGTTTAAAATTTCTTCGCAAAATGCGTTTTTTGTAAATGTGTACACAGAAGACTTCCGAGTGGGATAAACAATAAATATTATTTCTTGAGTATTAGGACCACAGCAAAGCGCAGCCTTTAACTAACTACAGTACCACTGTAGTTAGTTAAAGGTCCTTACGCCCTTAGAGTTCCGGCCACAAGTATGCCTCGTTACGCAAATTAATTCTAGTCCCGATATATATTTCAAACCAAAAAAGAAACCTGTTGCCATACTTCAGACATAGATTTTTCGTTCGTCAATCACGACACATAACTTGTACATGTTGCGTTAGTTATGACTGATTCTAAAGCCTAATAAGTCATCTAAATGGGGATTAAGATATCAATGATTGAACCAATAGTACCCGATATATGAGGGCGAATACTGTATTATGCATTCGGAGAATAGGACAATACTCTGCCTACGCCTTGTCGACATTGCTCGTCGAACAACTTTCTTACTTAATTGATGATTTAACATGTAACGCATAACATGTTAAATCATCAAAAACTTGGTGTATGTACATTTGTAATATCTAGTAACCAAATAAGTTTTCACAGTGGTAGAGCGACGCAGCAGCGAATGGGCGGGTTCACATAACATAACATAACTTCACGCCTTTTGTTACCCGAAGGTGTAGGCAGCGATCTAAGCGTCATCTAACTCAGGTTCAAATGTGAATGTAAAGACTTTCTTTAGGAGCCAGCCAGAACATTCACTCTATATGTATTTTTCGCGGATATTGAGCTGAAATATTAAATAATATAAATTACCAAGGAGGCGTATGACTCGGTGATTTAACACTATCTAACATAACATAACATAACTTCACGCCTTTTGTTACCCGAAGGTGTAGGCAGCGGCTGTTAAGCCTCGTCTCGCCGTTATGTTTACGTCCCAAATGGAATAGGTGGCGAACCTATTGCCATACCGGGCACAAAGTTTTCAGGCATCGATATTTATCACACATAACTTCCGAAAACAATTTCGAAAAGTTATTGGTGTGAGCCAGTATCAGGAATCGAACCCGGACCTCTGGATCAGAAGCCGTGTGCTCGACCGCTGCGCCACCGAGACTCGACCACTGAAATACCACGACCTGTCAGAAAATCGACCTAAAGTTTTTGTTCTGTGAGATAGGTATACGGCTATACGGCCACCCTCCTTTCCCCACCCTTCCCAGGCCAGTACCTTGAAGGCCGGCAATGTAACTATAACACTATATGTGTTGCAGGTGTCAATAGGCGGCGCTAACTGCTTACTTCTGGATACCTGCTTGCCGATTTGCACCCTGGCCAATCAAAAAGCAACTCTTTTAAGTTGTCAGTCTGTCTATATATCCTCGGTAATATCCGAACTTCTTTTGTAGATAAGTAGACCCCAAAATAGAGCATGATCTAAGCTTTGTTTCATTTTAAAATGTCTGTGAAAACAACATCAGAAAGACGCGGAAAAAGGCGTAGAAAATAATTAGTTATCATTACATAGTATAAAACAAAGTCACATTCCCCTGTCTGTCCCCTTATATGCTTATATCTTTAAAACTACGCAACGGATTTTGATGCGGTTTTTTTAATAGTTAGAGGGTGTCAACGGGGTAGTTTTGATCTATAATATAATTCATATATGATGTTGTAAAGAAAAAATGATAATTTTCGAGATTTAGCACTTTAATTGCAAACGCTGGCTGAACCCTAAATGATAGATCAAAACAATGATCTAGATTATTAAACACCTTCAGAAGGTCTACAAAAAGTCCGCGAGGGCATATGTCTATCTCTTAGAGATAACTCACAATGACCATTTTTATTTTTTTACTTTTTACGAGAAATAATGGCTTATTTACGAAGCGATTTTGAGCATTACAGCATTAATTTTCAACCAATAAAGTATTTTAAGTAGATTGTGCATGTAATATAGATGATCTTGGCCCTTTACAGCATGAAGTTTAAACGAATATTTTCGGAGATATTACAGTATTAACATAGCGGGACAGGAGTGAAAGCGAGTGAAAGCGCAAATTCATGATATCCAAAATTTACTCATTTACTACTTTGTTCCGCATCAAAAAAAAAAAAAGTAATCGTGCCCTATGATGCTCTGTTCTCTCTGCCTACCCCGTAAGGGATTTGGCGTGAAGTTATGTATGTATGTAATGATTATATAGTTAATTGTACCTACATAGGTACAACATATTATTATTAGTAGATGGCGCCCAGGTCGCCGGGCGGGGAGGCTCATGGTGAGGCGTGTCGATTGCTTGTCGACGAACGTGTTCACCGGCGCGGCGGCGCGACCTTCACTTCTTGGTCGAGTTACATAACGCCGCGCCGATAGACACTGTAATTGCTCTACATGCCACTGACACAATGTACACTCGTACGTTATGACAAATCACTAAAAACATAAACATAACTTCACGCCTTTTTCTACCAGAAGGTGTAAATAGCGGCTGCTAAGCCTCGTCTCGCCGTTATGTTTACTTCCCAAATGGAATGGTGGCGAACTCATTGCCATATCGGGCATAAAGTCATCGAAATTTATTACACATAACTTCATCGAATGCAAATTCATAATCAAGTAAAAAATGAGTGTACAAGTACAGTGTACAAGTGTACAGTGTAAAATACATTTAACTGGTTTGTAATAAATCCTAAATGTTCTCAGTTTAGCTGCGACATGTAGTGATTATGTGCTAAGCGAAGGTGACAACTGTCAATATAGATTACTGTCCAAGTTACGGAAGGTGTCCGCCATATTGACGACAGGTGTCACGAAGAGATCAGGCACTGTGTGGATGAAAGAAGAAAATAATTTCAGATATTAAGCAGAATAAACAAACGGGCAGACAAAAATGGTTAAAAATGTTATTACGGTATTTATATCAAGTACAATTGCATGATTAAAGGCTTGCAGTTGAATGTGACGAAAATGAAAGTTATGGTGTTTGAAAGGGAGGAATCGAGAACAGATGCAAGGATAATGGTTGATGATGTAGTGCTGGAACAAGTGAATGAAATTGTATATCTTGGATGCGCTTTTAGCAGGGATAGAAGGTAAACCGCGGAGGTAGAAAGACGAGTGGCGATAGGAAATAGTTTAAAAGGAGCATTGGGCAGATTCCTGGGCACAAAAAACATGTATGTATGTATGTGTATATCAAGTAAATATCGATATTACAATACACTTCTCGTGTACGAAAAGCATATTATAAAGTTGTTTGTTGTTATATTGTAACACTCCTGAACTGATAAATTAATTTAAAAACTAACAATTAATAAACAAATAAATATTACTTCATTAATAATTTCATACTATTCACGTTTAAACCTTAACCTTGTTTACATGTATAACTAGAAAATTTTAAGTTTGCTTAAAACCTGATATTTCACTACTGACTGCAACATAAGTACATTCTCACTTTGAATCAGTGCTGCCAACTCTACCAACTTTTCGGTAGATCTACCAACTTTTAGTGTCGTAGTCAAACCTACCACCTTGTACCAAAAATCTACCAACTTTTAAAGTTTTCAAAAATCCCAAATCAAACCTCCATGAAAATAATATTGAAACTATAATTTTTTTTTCATTTTTCGTAATCTTTCTCTTGCTTTTTTACCCTTTGATGGATCCATCGAATTTACTCGAAAATAGAGGGCGTTACAGGTTGATGTACAGGTCATATCATGGCGGCTTAATAAAAAAAAAAAACAAAACAAACATCATGGCGGCGTTAGATGATCTAACGCCGCCATGATGTTTGTTTTGTTATTGAATATTATTATTTAATCATTTCTGTGATCTGAGAAGATCTATTTTCTATTTTGAGATTAATTTTATTGGATGTTGTCAATGTTTAATTAAACCTAGTTTTACAACATTAATATTAGTTACTACTATCTGTAAGTGACTTATAAACTATGCTTTGGTTGAAGTCATAGACTCATAATTATTCGTTTTTCAATTATGACTATTTTCTATTGATATTTTGAATATTAGCGGTCTGTAATTCTGTTTTATCATTAGATTTCTAATAAAAATAGTTCAAATATGTCTCATCCAATCGAAAAGTAAA
Organism: Euproctis similis; assembly: GCA_905147225.2. Taxonomy (NCBI): domain Eukaryota; kingdom Metazoa; phylum Arthropoda; class Insecta; order Lepidoptera; family Erebidae; genus Euproctis; species Euproctis similis. Next base: position 25,691,528 of record LR990106.1, read on the forward strand.
TTAAGGATGCCAGATTCTTATTGGAGGGTCTCTAAAAGACTTGAAAAGTATGGGTGGTAGATCTACCAACTTTTCATAGTAGGGTTTGTTGGAAACTACCAACTTGTAGAACCCTATCTCCCACCTTGACGAATTTCGAGTTGGTAACGCTGCTTTGAATGTAACATAAGCGAGCGTCTTGAGCCGCGCGGCGCGCTCACACATACGCTTGCTACCGCGGTGAACAGTTGTCGCGCTCTCTACCCGCACTGTTTTTTTAAATCAACCCGCTGTTGAAAAAATAATTTTCAATGTAGTTTCAAGATTATAGTATAAATATTTAACTATTTAATTGTGTGTACTAATCCCCGATTATACTGGGTAAGTGTTGTAAGATTGTATTCTATATTTGTAGTTTTATAGCACCTTCGTTATCCACCTTTTTATAACTGCTATGCTGTGTATGAAATTTAGAAAGAAACTCTTAAATATTGTAATCATTATATGTTACTGTGTTTAAATTGCGTATTGCTGTACTATAGGGAGTTTCTTTTGTGTCTTATTAATTTAGAACTTGTATCGCTAGATATACCCACTATTGTTATCAATATATCGTGATAATAGTTATGTACTTGTTTAGTATTGCTATCATTAGCTTTATGTCTATGTACTTGCTTAGCTTGAACTGCTACATCCCGACCACTGCTTACCCGCTACTATACCTGCGCTTAATAGTAATTTTGGTCGGGAGGAATGTTGCAGTCAAGTTTAAGAATTCGGACAATTTGCTAAATGTCTAATTGGCATTTCAGGGTTCTTGTACCACCTTAGTGGCACCAATCTAACGACATCGTGCTACCACTGACTGCTTGATATACTGGATTGGAACTGGACTACTACCGGCCGGCTATTGACCAGGATAGTAGTGTGTGTTCTGTGTGTGGTCTGGGACTACTCAGTGTGCGAACCCACTTTGAACTTAAATTTGTGTCTAGTTTTTTGTTATTACAAGACCTGTAAAACTATGTCTTTTGTTTTTGTGAACTTCCCTAATAGAAAGTGTTACAATATCATAAATTAAAATTACATCTGAAGTTGAATTTATATTCTTCATTATTCTGAAAATCTTCGTGTTCATTATTGATTGAATCTTTTATAGAATGACACTGAGAGCAAACGTAATAACAAATTAATGTTTTTTATTAAATCTGGGTCATACACATACCCATATTAATAGAACCTTCTATCACTTCCTCCGATGTAGGTAATACACACTCCGGCGCTAATCAACTGAGCTTTATAAGGCTAACAAGTCATTACTCTGCGGGGCGCACTTAGAAAATCATTGACACTTTTTGCTATAAAGGTATCTGGATCATGTCTATGTATCTATGTTATTAAAATATTATTATAACATACTCACACATAATACTGCAAATATTTATGTGAATTAACTATAATTTATATACACATAAATCTTTCTCGTAGAGGGCGTAATAAATGTGCGCAAAAACGAACGGACCTAGAAGGTGATGTCAGGAAAATTTAAAATTAGAGAAGTAAGTTATAGAAGTGTTTGGGATGTGATCTTACTATCATTTTCCTGCCATATCCCACTCTAAATGGGGTCGGCAATACACATCATCCTTTCGAACTACACATGCTATCAAAATTTTTTGCTTCTATTTAACAGTGGTAGAGCCAAGCAGTTCGCTGCATAAATGGGCCGGCTCGACCGGTGAAATACTACTACCTCTCAGAAGATCGACGTAAAGTGGCTCATGCCGCGTTTCGTTCGGTGAGAGAGGTATCCGGAGGCCTATCCTCCTTCCCCATCCTTTCCTATACTACTTCCTTAAAGGTCGGCAACGCAACTGTAACACTGCATGTGTTGCAGGTCTCCATGGGCGGCGCTGGTCACTTACCATCAGGTGACACGCCTGCTCGTTTACCCTCCTATCCCATAAAAAAACATGCTACCAAAATTTTTGGCTATGATTTTATGACCTGCCAGACGTCAATCTCCTTAAGGATGTTTTCATTGTTGGTTTATCCCTCACCAGGGAGAAAATGCAGGAATAAATATTGGCGCCTGATTTTTCTTAGCCTCCTTCGCCTAATTCTCTTTAATTGTCCTAATAGCTGGTTGACTTTGCGGTGCTCATCATACTGTCCATCCTGTGCGCCTGGATGTGAACTTATGTTGTACGTATATAACTTCATGACAAATCCCGTGCGGGGTTGGCAGAGAGAACAGAGCGCCATAAGGCACCATTGTTATACGCCTCACTCGCTTCTTTGACTTTCGTAACTCTTTTCATTTCTCCTAACATCTTCCTCCAGAACAAGTTCTATTTGGTCATGAAATGTGTGTATGTACATACATACATACATAACTTCACGCCAAATCCCTTGCGGGGTAGGCAGAGAGAACAGAGCGCCATAGGGCACGATTCTTACACACCTCACTCGCTTCGTTGACTTTCATAACTCTTTTCATGCACGCGCGTCGGTTTTTGAGGCTCTTAACATCACCTTCCTCCAGAACACGTTCTATTTGGTCTTGGAATGTGTGTCTTGGCCGTCCTCGACTCCTACATCCGTCCGCTTTTGCATTGTATATCTGCTTAGTCAGTCTTGCGTCAACCATTCTTTCTACATGTCCGAACCATCGGAGCATGCCCTTTCTCACTTTTACACCGACACTCTCTTTCAAACCAACTTCCTTCCTTACAACCTTGTTTTCTACGCGGTCAGCGAGAGTCACTCCGCAGATTTTGCGTAGAGCCCTCATTTCTACCGCGTTTATTCTACTTTCATGCACACTCTGCCATACCCAGCTCTCGCTTCCATAAGTTAGTGTTGGGATCAGGACTGCATTGTGGATTGCTAACTGGGCCTTTCTGCTAATATTTTTTGCGCCCAGGAATCTGCCCAACACTCCGTTTACGCTATTTCCTATCGCCACTCGTCTTTCTACATCCGCGGTGTACCTTCCATCTCTGCTAAAAGCGCATCCAAGATATACAATTTCATTCACCTGTTCCAGCACTACATCATCAACCATTATCCTTGCATCTGTTCTGGATTCCTCCCTTTCAAACACCATTACTTTCGTTTTCGTCGCATTCAACTGCAAGCCTTTAATCATGCAATCATCTTTCATAGTAGTGACTAGTGTTTGCAGGTCCGACGGCGATTCGGCTAGAAGCACGGCGTCATCTGCGTAAAGCAGGCAGCTCACAACTAGGTCACCCATTCGCATCCCTACATCCATCGATGTGTGTATGTAGTGTTAAATAAAAATAAATTGCTAAATTTATAACCTTAATACGCTGTATTCAAATGTTCAAATTCTTATATTCTATTTCCTAATTTAATTAGTTATTAAGTAATTTATAAGGTACATTTGAGACGAGATTTTCTCTATGAACAGAAATCTCTTAACGCCTATTCATTATATGAGAGGTACAGCTGTAATTACTCTGATTGGCTGGGTACTAAATCAGGCGTTTCTTGATTCATACAACGCCATGAACGCCATCTAGTCAACAAGTGAGCCGCCAACTTTAACTACTTATAATGTCTTGATAGTCAATCTTTGTAAATGTTTTTTATCCAACTGTGTCTAAGGAAAGTTAAAGAGTTTTTCTAGATATACAATCGTATTTAATTCTGAAGCTCGCAGTGTAGCAGGTTTAATAAATTTAGTGTTGTCAGTTAAAAGTAACTGTAAACAGCTTTTATGTAATCTGACTTAAATTTGTTTTATATATTCCAGTAAACTATATCTCTCATAGACGTAATTCTAATTTGTGTGATTACTTGATATGGCACAATGTCAGTATGTTCTTGTCGGTCTATCGTTCATTTTACTCAAGTGCTCCAGAAGGAGTGGTATGTTTTTCAATCATCATCATCATTTGCTTTTTAAGGTCCACAGCTGGACAGGCCTCCACCATAGAGCGCCACAACTGCTGGTCCGTTCACTCATGGGGGGGTTTTTGCCATAATCTCCACGCTTGGCAGGCGGGTTGGCGATCGCAGTAGGCTGTATTTTGTTGAGAGAGAATGCTGCTGCCCATTCTCTCAGGAGATTTCAACAGACGAGACGAGAATTACAAACATAAAAACAATTGGCACATCATTAAATCCGCGTTTTATGTACTAATTACCTTCAGATATTAGTACCCAATGTAGTTAATTCTTTATCTGTCAGCTCATCAAACGTTTAATATAACCGGGTATTCGTGCTAAAGTAGTTTGTAATCACTTTACAAATGAGGGCAACACGTATGTACATGTGATTAATATCAGTCGATACTGATATGTAGCTGTTATATTACTCATATCATATGATTACTTGGTTTAATTAAAAAGTTTATTAGAACAAGTCTAGCAGTTTGCTGCGTGAGTGGGCCGGCTCGACTGGTGAAATACCACGACCTCTTGGAATATCGGGGTGAAGTGGCTCGTTCGGTGAGAAAGGTATCCCCTCTTACTCTCTTATACGACGGCAACGCGCTACGGTATTCATGGGCGGTGTGTTGCTTACCATCAGGTGACCCACTTGCTTGCTTGCCTTGTTCGTTTATAAAAAAAATTGAATGGACATTGAAATGAAATGGACTTTTTCTCTAGCAGCGCTGATTCAGATTATTAAAAATATTTTGAACACAATACATGCAGTACGGATTGGATATAGTTACAAGCTGAGCACCTCAATAAGTTTAGTTTTATAAATACTTGTTAACGAATATTATTACAAATGGTTTTTTTTGTAGATATTTAATATATATTTTTTCTTTGCGGGTAGTTTGACTAATAACATCAAGTTTTTTGCTGCAAGATTTTAAAATTGAATTTAAAATAATTATACCATTAATTTGAATAATTTAATGTTGGAATACTATACATAACAGTGGATACCTGCTGGTTGAGTGTTGTCTCCATACAATAATCACCTTACACAAAGTTATTTAAAATACAAAGATGGAATCTGTAAAGAACACACTAAACTTAACTTTGCTTGACATGCAAACAAATTTTGAGGAACGTATGGCCAGTTTCGAATTAGATCTGCAGAAAAAGTCATCAGGATCAGCTAGTATTACAGGTTTGGCAGAGGAATTTGTGGCATTCAAATCCTTCATCATGCAAAGTTTAAAAAACATTCAAATGCAAGTCTCTGCCCTTACTAGTGAACTGGATAACATGGAGACAAGAAGTCGTCGCAAAATACTTCTTGTGCATGGCATTAAAGAGGCTAAAGATGAGGCTATGGCTGAGGTTGTCACTAATATAGTACAGAATAAGTTGATGATAAACTCCTTCTCTATGCATAATATTATCAGGTGCCATAGAATGGGACGACAGAAACCAGGTGATATTCCCAGGCCCATATTACTTGAGTTTCAAACTGTCACACAGAGGGATAATATCTGGACCTCAAAAACCAAGCTGAAGGGCACGGGAATCACGATCTCTGAATTCTTGACGAAGACTCGACATGCAGCATTTATGGCGGCTCGTGAAAGATTTGGAATCTCTATGTGTTGGACCCGCGAGGGTTCGGTGTTCGTTCTTTGTGCTGATGGTTCACGTCATCGCATCACCTCAATAAATGATTTAAACCGTATTAAGGACGCTGACCGTGAAAAACCAAAGGCTGCGAAGGCCGGGCCTCCTAGGCTTAAAAGGGTCACCTCAAAAAAGTAATCTACTTAATTAATATAAATCTATGTTAATCAGTCTAAGTTCTGTCATTAATATAATTTCTCTTTTAGTTTATGCATAGTACATTCCTAGTAAATATTAAGTGTAATGTTCAGGAGTGTTCACGTAAACTTACCTTTATTTTTTAGTTATTATCAGTGTTAATGATAGTGTAATATGGTTAGTATTGTTATATGTTAAAATTGTTGTTGTTATTACTGATAGGTAGAACTGTTAATTTGTTTGTTTTTGTGACAGTAGTAGACAGAGACAGAGAGTAGGAGTAGAGAGTGAAGCTGTGTCACAGATCAATGTCAACCACAGACTAATTCCGACCATAGATAATACTTTATCGATCACTGACTCTGTCAATAGATCAAAGATCTACCAATGGCACTTTTTGTGACTAATATTGATATTGCATTGTTAATGCACTTTTATGTATCATTTCACCACAAAACATCTTTGTGTCATCTCGTTAATTTGTATTATTTTAATTTAATTAGACTCAATTAACAAGAAACTGGCAGTAGGCCATAGTTATTTGTTTAAGTTGTATTAATTTGTTAGTGTTTTAATTATTGTTTTTGCATATTGTATATATATTATTGTATATTTATTATTTATATATTTTATTACTTGTTTGTCAACATGAACGATTCAAATAGCAGTGATAGTGATAGTTTTTTATCTGCAAACAATAGCAGTGACAGTTATGAGAGTTTACCTACGCTCGATAACTTTCTGCAATCTGAGTTTTCTGATGTTCCAAAGAATTTCAATGTAGTCCATTTTAATGCCCAAAGTATTCCAGCTCATTACCCAGATATGCTGGCTAATTTTAACAGTCCAAATATACACGCCATTCTCATTTCAGAGTCATGGCTAAAACCATGCTTACCTTCTTCCTCCTTCTCTCTTCCTGGGTTCCACTTGATAAGAAATGATCGCACGGGATGTGTTGGCGGTGGTGTTGCCATATATTTGCGCAACTATATTCCTTACTCCATTGTAAGTTTGTCGACTCAGCCGCCGCCGCAGGGCGCGGGCGAGCATCTTTTTTTGAAAGTGGAGCTCCAGTATTCTAAAATTCTTCTTGGCGTGTACTATTCTCCTTCGTCTCGAAATGATTATTTCTCTTCTCTGGATCTACTCATGGAAAATCTGATTCCGTCTTTTAATCATACAGTCATCATGGGTGACTTTAACACATGTCTCTTGAAAACTGATTCTCGTGCCCTCTCTCTCAAGTCTATTGTAGAATCAAATAATCTAACCATCTTACCTCTTCATGCCACTCACCATTTTCCTAACCGTAATCCGTCTCTTCTTGACCTTATATTTGTTTCCTCGGCCGACTATGCTATTAAACATGGTCAACACGCAGCTGATAGTTTCTCTTATCATGATCTGATCTTCCTCTCCTATAAAATCCGTCCACCTAAGGCTAATCGAAAGATTTTGTTGCAACGTAATTTTAGTGACATGGACCATGTTAAGCTTTGTAGGGATGCCGGCAACATTGACTGGACATCTCTATTAGAATCAAATAATACTGATCATAAAGTAACCTTGTTTAACGAATCTCTGATAAAATTGTACGATGTTCATGCACCTGTTCGTTATATAAAAATTAAACACTTACCGGCTCCTTGGCTCACAAATGAAATAAAAGGGATAATGAAACTGAAAACTTCAGCTAAGAATCGTTATAAGTGCCGGCCTACTACCATCAACCAGGAGAAATATGTCGCTGCTAGGAATCACTGCAATAAGATGTGTAGGAACGCACAACGCCAACATATCCACGCCTCCGTCGAAAATGGAGATCCAGCTAAAGTCTGGAAGTTTCTAAAATCTTTAGGTGTTGGAAGGGCACACAATGATGCTGCTCCTATGGATCTTAATATCAATTCTTTAAATCAACACTTCTCTTCTTCGTCCAACTTTGATAGGACCTCAAAATCTAAGACACTTAATTATCTTTCAACACTTCCAACCCCTGATTATTCACAATTTGATTTCACACAATTTGCTGCTTGTGATGTTAAGAAGAGCATACTAGCTATATCATCTAACGCGGTCGGGAACGACTGTGTCAGTCGTAACATGATTACTCCCATCCTTGACCAAGTTTTACCTATCCTCTGTCATATACTCAACTACTCCATCTCCTCCGGTTTCTTTCCAACAATTTGGAAAGAAGCTCAAATTATCCCGCTCCCGAAAAAAAGTCGTCCCTTATCTTTCTCCGACTACCGACCCATTTCCATTCTCCCATTTCTTTCTAAAGTACTGGAACGCCTAGTCCATTCCCAACTTAGTTCTTTCCTAAATCGTAATAATCTCCTAAATCCTTTCCAATCTGGTTTTCGCGCTGGCCACAGTACCGTCTCCGCGTTGGTGAAAATCACCGACGATATTCGCTTGGGCATGGATCATGGAAATCTGACGGTCTTATCCCTACTTGATTTTAGTAATGCTTTTAATACCGTCGATTTTCATATCCTGCTGGGTATACTTCGCTCTCTTAACATATCTCCAACAGCTATTGCATGGTTTCATAGTTACCTGTTTGGACGCCGGCAACGGATCCGTCTCGAAGACAAATACTCCGATTGGAGTAGTACGACTGCCGGTGTACCACAGGGTGGCGTTCTCTCACCACTTCTCTTTTCTATTTTTATAAATTCAATCTCCAAAAATATAACTTCAACCTACCATCTTTATGCTGATGATTTGCAGATTTATACGCAAGCTCCTCCTGACAAAATTTGGCAGGCGTTCAACACTATAAATCAAGATTTGGAGCGAATATGTGAGTGGAGTTTAAATTATGGCCTTAGTGTTAACCCGTCTAAGACTCAGGTAATTGTTGTCGGCAGCTCCAGGATGATAGCTAGGTTAAACTATTCTCTATTGCCACAGGTTTGTTTTAACGGAACAAACCTACCAATAGCCGCTAAAGTGAAAAATTTGGGGGTCTATATTGATAGCACATTATCCTGGGGTCCTCAACTTCAAGATGTAAGCCGCAAACTGTTTGCTTCTATGGGGTCCTTACGAAGGTTACAAAATTTCTTGCCTACTGCCACTAAAATTGCACTCGCACAATCTCTTCTTCTCCCTATCCTCGATTATGCCGATGCCAGCTATCCGAATCTAACTGAAGCACAACTAGACAAACTTGAGCGACTTCAAAATGTCTGTATTAGATTTATATTTGGTCTTCGCAAATATGATCACGTCTCTGAATTTCGAAAAAAGCTCAAGTGGCTTCCTATTCGCCTTCGCCGGAATACTCATATTCTCACGTTATTATATAACGTTTTATTTAATCCTAATTCCCCTAAGTATCTCAAGGAACGTTTCCAGTTCTTACATGACACACATTCGAAATATCTGAGGTCATCTGAAAATTTAAGATTGGCAGTTCCTATGCACTCTACACATTTTTATGGGCAATCTTTTTCCGTCCAGGCAGTTCTGCTGTGGAATGCACTACCCGTGGAAATCAGAACAGCGAAATCCATCACTACTTTTAAAACACTTTTAAAGCACCATTATGACAGAGACTACTCCTAGTCCATTTTTGTTAAGTACATATGTGTATTAGTATTTATGTGTTAGTATTTCTGTATATTTTATTGCACAAGTAATAGCTTGTTGAATTATTATGTAAGATTGTATGTAATATACTATACAATTATTTATTTTATGTATAATATATTTATTTTATTGGTTGTATCTATATGGATATGTATATGTATGTATGTATGTATGTGTGTATATATGTTTTTAATGACACCTAAAATTACCCGTTTCTTCTAGGCACTGTTACATTACCAAAGGTTGCCTGGAAGAAATTGCTGTTAGCGATAAGGCCGCCATTTATACCTTTATGTATCTCTTGTCAATAATGTATGTTTTTTGTTTTGTAATTTATATGGTGTAAATAAAGAATTATCTATCTATCTATATATAAAAAACACCCGGACGTCATACAAACTTATCATAAATATTTATACTCGGGTAGTGATCGTACCCGACGACTTTGATTACGTAGTCGGTGATTTAACCAATGCACCACAAGATCTGTCGTTATTTTACAGATAAATCACAACATGAGACAATAATCCTAACATGTAATGTTAGAGGTACAGTAGAAATAAAATCAATATATTCTTAATCTAAATTAAATTTATTATTTAAAAAGTATAGTTTTAATATTACAGGCACATGAAATATACATAAAATATATATACTTACATAATTTATTTGGCTAAATATTTTATCGAACATTTGCGATTTTAAGACAAATATTGGATTATCAACATTAATCAATAAATTAATACAATTATCATTCCAGTAATTTTTGGTAATTAAAAATTACTGACATCACATAGTGTGTTAGTTTAAATTGATTTGGCTGATGTTTTCTTTTACCAAATGGTCATCAGTCTTACGTCCTCTGTTAAGACAGAATAAAATTTGGTAAAGATATATAAAATATTATTACTTATAATTTGGTCCCGTTTATATTTCTTAAACTAGAAATAAAATTCCAAAATAATTATTATTGCATTTCTAGTCAGAGATCAATCAGTCCGTGCACAACACTAGTTAAATGTTAAATTTAATAACTGTAATTTAAAAATAACTTTCCAAAATTGTTTGTACTACTATTATATAACAGTAACAATACTTGGTACCTACTAATACTAAGTATTTACTTGATATTTGAATAGATCAAATAGGTGAACAGCTTTGAAGGTTTTACACATATTAGCCATTAAAGCTATTTGTGGATCTGTTGAAAATCTAAAATAGTATGGTGTACATTAAATATTATCTCGTTACAAGAATTGAGCGATATATCACAATCACAAATTATAAAACCGGACTAGTTAACAATTAAATGCATAGCCTTATCCCGCCAGCACAGCTGGGGCTCACATCAACAATGACGTTATCTTATACTAGGCAATAGGTGTGCAATCACGAGCTGTTAACAGCTGGTCTCTCGTTTACAGTCACCACGACGGTGGGGGGCGCGCCGCTGGGCCTGGTGTCTGTGCTGCTCGGTCCTGTGTCGTTGGCTAGTGCTGCTGTGCTGGGTTGGGAGGTGTGTGCTGTTGCTAGTGCTGTGGTCAACGGCTGTGTGATCGGCTGGGGTTGATAATTGGGATAGTGGATACCAACTACTTCTTCATAGCTAGGAGGTGCCATACATTCTGCAATTGAACATTATTACATGTTAATATCCAAGTAATCATATCATTACTTAAAATATTATTTGAGAACAGATCAGATATTTGTGTACTGTTGCTTCACCCCTAAAGTGAGTAGCTAGAGACTGGTTAAATTACGATTTTGTTTCGGTGGTTCTTTGTCGTAGTAAAATCTTAGAGAATATTCTAATTGTAAATCTAAGTTTTATCGTACACATCGTTTTATTTCTAATTATATCGAGGCATCTGAAAACTAATTAAATAGCTTTCTTGATCATCGATGTTTTAAATAGCCTTTGGCAAATAAATTTTCAATGATTATCACAACGTTTGATAGATGTAGTCCATTGTAATCTAGACACGCACTAAATGAACTGAATTTACGAGCTATTGAAACGTACTTCATGAGAACAATAATTGTTATCGTGATAATAAGTGTGTTAACTAAAAGATTAAAAAAATAGTCAGGTTCAAAAAATAATAATATATTAAAATCGGAAAATAGTATAGCCTATATCGGCAGCAGGTCTGGAATAAATTAATGACGCCTAAAATCCAGGCAGAGTCGTTTAAGAACATTAGGTAAGTAGTTCGTAAAACGTAGTTACCATATTTTGGTGGGGGCGGCAAGTTGGAAGGGCTGACGTATATGGTAGGCTCGTGAGGGCCCAGAGATGGCCTCGCACGAGACCCCATGTACATCCCCCCGCGTCTCTGCTGCGGACTGCGCGTTTTTTGTCCTGGAACAAACAATTACAACATTTAAAATAAATATATCACTTACTTTGCAAATAATTCTAACTTGTGTTACAAAAGAAAATTAATGTGTAGTGGTTACGCCATGGAATCCCACATTTTCAATTGGGATTCCGTGAAAAACTGGTCGATGAGTCGATGGTACCAGGAGTAATTTCAACTGATATAAATAAATAAAGAAGAATTTTATGTTTTTTTTTAAATATAAAAAAAAATAAAGAAGAATTGTAGATAATTAAATTATTCAATAAAGTGTCCGATAAATTATTGATTACAATTAAATTCCCGTAAAATATTTAGACTTTTTTTCAACTCAAGCTCAACCAGACTGCTTCGTTTGTATTAAAAATATTTAAAAAATCTTTAATATTAGGCCTCGAGAACTTTTACATTCACATACATATATATAACAATTGTTTCAACAACTTCAATTAGAATCAATTGTATTTACTTGATAAATTATTGAGAAATATCGCGGTAGGTAATGGTGAAAATTGACGAAAAATGTTTGGTGAGAACAAGACCGGACCTACCTAATATCAACACTCGTATACACGTCACTAAGAATATTAATATCATGAACATAGCAATGATACTTAGTGATGACCACACAGCGTCCATAAAGGTCATATCGTCAGTCACATCGTCTACTGTGTCATCGGTGAGTTCAGTCGAGTTACGAGATTCCATTGTTTCCAAATATCAATAACGTTACTCAAATAATTTACACATTATAACTGTTACTTTTCACTGTTACCAAATATTTTAGATTGCACTAATCTTTTGTTATTTAATTATTTCAAATATTATAACATGTTCACATCCAAAGATTTGACGAATGAAACTGAAGATATATTGACGTTGAAGGAATCAATATTTATCGAATGTGCACTTAAACTTTATCAATAGGATTAAATCGTAACAATTTTATTACTTTAAATACTCTTTAATATCTGTGATATTTATCGCGGACAAATATTACGTACGGAGCTGTATGGGTGGTATTGTGGTGGCGATATCACTGACCAACTGTTCCTGAGACTCTCTGTTCACATAAGTTTAATTGGTTTATGATTTAAATTTAATCATGTAAATAATAAAACGCCTCACAAAGGCTCTCCTAAGCTCTATCTCAGCTTTATATTGATATACGTTTTATTTAAGTCTCTATGAGGAGGAAAAAAACAGGCTAGTTATTTTTAGCTAAAAAAGAGATACAAGTCTAAATTCGGCGAATTGATATTGTCGGATATTAATTGGTGATCTTGGAGACAATGAATTATTTCCATCACCTCAACAACATTATTTGATATTAAAGTACAATGTTTATCAAGAAAATTCAATTAAATATGACACAAATATTCCGTGGATGTTGCTTTAGTGCATTGATCAAAATTAATCTGTAGGATAAAGATACAAAGTCCATTAATCAAATTATAGATAATTTTATTAAAATAATTAAAAGATGATTACAATCTGGGAATCTAGTGACGTCACCAGCCAAAGCTAATGAACCTATAAATATTATTACGTGATTTATGAGGACATACCTATTACATAAAGAGAATAATAAATTACAATTATTTTGGCTTAAACAAAAAAAGCAGATAAAGGTTTTATAGGAAAACTCGTTCGTGTTGTCCGGAAACAGTGGATGATTAGATACAGTGTATAATTAAGTAATGACAGCAATACGATATAAGAAGTAAGAGGACGGCAACAATTCTCCCGGCGCATGTATTTGGCCGAATTTTACTGAAAGTCGTCAAACAAGAATAACATGAAAAAATATTACGACGTCAAGAAAGCGATTGGGAAGTGGAGAGGACGAATTCGATTAATTTCACTAAAATATATTTTTGTTTCAACTTGTTGCTTTCCGTGAGCAGTTAATCCTAGAGGTAACTGACTATCGTCTTATTTTTATACGCAAGCAAAATAAAATAATTATCCTAAAGAAATACGACAAATGGTAAAACAATAAAACAAGCTAAGTAACCTATTATCGGGTATCGATATTATCTGTAATAAAGATACTATCACAGTGACTAATTGATAACCGACTTGTTATTGTGAAATATCAAATCGATATCATTGTCTTGATGCGTTAAAAAGTACAGATCAATTTAATCTTGTTTTTCAATTTTGTTTGAATAATAATTTTTAAATGGCTTATTATATTTGACCTCTTATCGCCAAAAAGATGGAATTATTCTAGTATTTATACCTGTATTCACAGATCAGTTGTGAAATAGTTTTATCTTTTCATAAATCTGTAACGGAGATAATTTATATTATCTCTTTGTTATATTGATACCCTGGAGAAACCCTGTAAATGTTAAGATTCTTGAAAATATCAAGTATGTAGTTACTTATAACGTAAACCCGCAGAGAGCAGAACATCAAGAGCCACACAAACAGCATCGCGACCAACACGAACATGTACCAGAACGCCATCTGGCTCAAGCTGGCCGCATCGCTCGTCTCTTGGTCCCGGTCGTGATGATCAAAGATCTCCTCAGAATCGTAATCAACGAAGTTCGGAAAATGTGGCGCCATTCTTTATATTTCTTATATAATCAATTGCCAAAAATCTCTATAAAACTTCTCAATTGTTTGCAAGCACAAACGATCAGAGTTATCGATCGACTTCAATCCACTCACAATTAATTTGATTTAACAAATTATTGGAATGTTCTCACAGTATATAACACAATATCACTGATTCACAATAGTATTATTAATATATTGTATATTTAGATTTATTTTTAATTTAAAAGACATTGTGTATTTAGAGCGCAGAACTGTATCGTAATGTGTTAGAGTGCGGAGGATACCAGGTACGTATCAGGCAGGTATCAGTGATATGTCACTCAATATTATCGCCACGATTAAGCAATCCAACTGAACAAAATTGACGAGATGAAATATTTTGTTGTTTTTATCAATTTCATACGATATTAATAGGAATGTAATGTTATTTAATATAAAGCGAAACCACTGTATGTATTCGCATCTCAATGATCAGTGTATATCTATCTGATCTGGGTTATTTTGAGGGTTATCATATTTTAAACTTAGAAAAATAATTGAATCAAATTCTTTGATATTCTATCGCCCGAATACTGAACCGCCACTCAAATCTGGCAATCAATAAAGTGCTACTTACTGCTCAAATTTCACGTATTCTGTCTAATTTGACAGCTACTTAAACGCTCAAGTAGCGCTTATATATTTGAGTGGCGGTTCAGTATTCGGGCATAAGGATATTTTTTGTGTAAGCAATTTGAAAGTATAGTTTTATTTAATAACTTTGTAATTTAATATAAATAAATATTCTTAGTTAGAACTAATTTAAACAAAAAAAACTAAATACAAATCACCCATTGCTTTTACACTCATGATGTCTCGTCAAAAATTAAAAGATTACAATATTAATTAGTGGCCGAGAACCCAACATAACACGAACCATCCAAGCTTTTTCATTAAAGCCATTTTTCACGACGTTTTACTACTGATTTTATTCGATAATATTCCTATAAATCTAAATGTCTCTTTATCGACTCATATATTGGCAAACAAATATTGAAAAATAAATGAAAACATTTACTTAAAAAGGACATCTTCAAGCACATTAATCCAAAGGACATGACCAGTAATGTTAATAACACTGATATGTAGATCACAGCTACAAGGGATATGCGCTCCGCCGGCTCGTGGGGAACATCCTCGGTAAGGTTGTCTTCGTAACCTGGTGCCATATTATTATTTTCTGACAACTTTTTTTGTCAATTTTCACAACTGCCAATACTTTCTTTGGTTTTATCTGCAAGTTGTTCTTAATCAACGCTGAAGTGTGACAAAACAGAGTTAATTATGAACTAATTACAGACCCTTCTTGTAATGACTTATAATATGTCATTAGATTTGTATGATTTTAAATCCTTTAAAATGTTTTTATTTAAAAACACGACAATAGTTTCTTGGTTTGGAAAGTTTTAACTTTGTTTTTTTTTTGTTACTCTTTATTGCTATAATGTTATTTAAAACAACAAGAATTTAATTGTAGCTTATTGTATTGATCACACAATTATATTTATTCCACAAACATATTGGTAATCTGTTTCATTGAGTTCTAAATTGCTTTTTTTTTTCTTTTTAAGTACAATAATACCACTATCACATTTTACTGCTTTGAAACCATATACAATACTGTTGAAGTGCTTATGTTTTTTGTCTAAAACGTCAAATTTAATGACCGATCACTATATCTACATATTTACAATATACTGGAATTTCGAGAGTATTCTTTCAATTTTGATCTCTATAGCAGAGGATACAGAATCGTTGTGTTTTTTCAACAGCTGTATCGCCGAGATAAAGGTAAGAAATTGTCAATTTCAATATAAGTACAGATAAAAGCATTATATGCAGATTGATGATGTTTGATACGTGTATCAAAGTCATTTCTTCTATGTACACTTGTCCTAATTGAAATGTGATTGTATACGCGTCTTTATACCAGAGTGGGAATCGAACCCGGCCACTACGATTAAGCACCCGGAAAATAAATTCTAATACCAAAGTACCACGTGGGCAGACACCACAATTCACTCAACCTTATCTTTAACGATGAAGTTTGAAAAATTGCCGAGTGATAATTTTAAAGAATTATAATTATTGTAGTTCATGATGCTAATGATTTAAATAACTCTGAGGATAGAAAACTCACTCATAATCAGTAACTTGCAGGTCACCAACAACGTCGCGAATAAAAACAGCCACAGAGCCCACAAAAAATACGAATTCACAAATATCATTTTCAAATCAAATATTACTAATAAATATATTAAAATAACACTATCTCTAGACTCACACAATATTCCTATCAAACGGCAAACAGCAAAGTAATTTAGGGATTAAACAAAAGAAAATGGTTTCGATAAATAACCAGCGATATCATGATATTAATCTGTGGTATTTTTTTAAAGAAATAATTATATTTATCGCTACGGCATTAATCTACTAGCGCTGACGAAATGGAATATTTGATACCAACGCCATCTAGTGATGCTAATTGTTAAGTATGGACACGTGATTCTGTGTGGTTAATCTCGGTTTTAAATGTGGTCTTCGCCTATGCATTTTGATAACTCATCATCATTTCATTACATAGTATAAAACAAAGTCACTTTCCGCTGTCTGTCCCCTTATATGTGCATATCTTTAAAACTACGCAACGGATTTTGATGCGGTTTTTTTTTAATAGTTAGCGGGTGTCAACGGGGTGGTTTTGATCTATAATTCATGTATAGTGTAGAAATAAAAAGTGATAATTTTCAAGATTTAAAACTTTAATCATAAACGCTGTCTGAACCCTAAGTGATAAATCAAAACAACGTACTACAACCTTTAAAGGGTCTACAAACTCTCTTAGGGATAACCCACAATGACCATTTTTATTTTTTTTACTTTTTACGAGAAAGAATGGCCTATTTACGAAGCAATTTTAAACATTACAGCATTAATTTTCATCAAATTAAGTGGCATAAATAGATTGTGCATGTAATATAGATGATCCTGTCCCTTTACAGCATGCAATTTAAACAAATATTTTCGAAGATATTGCAGTATTAACATAGCGGGACAGCAGTTATTACTTTTGATGCGGAACAAAGTTCACCGGGTCAGCTAGTATAGTATAAAATTTATAAGTAATTCTCAAGAAAATATGCCCGAGATAACTATCCACGAATTCCACAAGATTCATGGGCGCAAAGAGTTTATTGGACAAATAAGTTGAGTAAGGGCGGAAGATATAAACAATGGTTACTTTAGATGAGAGATGAAACGGATAACCGGTATCCGGCCTATCCGGCGGCCTTAATACTATTCGGCCGGATACCGGATGATTACTATTTGGCCGGATAGGTATCCAGCCGAATTAAAAAAGTCTGGATAAGAAAATATTTTAATGTAATTATTTGCTTTATTTAGTTAGATTTAGTATCACATAAGAAACATAATTAGTTAAAATTTTTAATCACACAATAGCAAAATGAATGTAATAGAAAGAAAATTAATTAATTAGTACTCATACTGCACTAAGGGCACATTATGGTGAATAAATACTAATTTCTCTGCGTTGAGACTTTTTCCGCTTGCTACCGGAAAAAGTTTTTCTCTGTGTGTACAGAGAAAAACTTCTGCAAGGTGGTGAAAGATAGATCTTGGCAAACTTTGTTAAATCTGGCTATTGTTTGCCATTAGCTGCCCACCAAGAATAAGGGTCACGATTGCGATCAATTCGCACTGACTTGATATAAAAATCCAGCTCAAAGGTTATCGCGTTTTTTTCTTCACGAAAAGACATCTTTTTTTTGGGTTAGTAGGGCAAACGAGCAAGCGTTGACACGCTTGCTCGTCCTGCTGGTAAGCAACCTGCGCCGCAAATGGACACCAGCAACACATATAGTGTTACCGTTACGTTGCCGACCTCTAAGGGAGTAGGATAAGAAAGGATTGGTGAGGGGGTTGGGCCTCCGGGTACCTCTCTCACCGAACGAAATGTGACATGAGCCACTTTACGTCGATCTTCTGAGAGGTCGTGGTATTTCACCGGTCGAGCCGGCCCATTAATGCAGCGAACAGCTTGGCTCCACCACGTCTATCTAACCGAGTCCACCCGATCGGTCGCGCGCCGCCTACGCAAATGTACGATGCACCAAACGGCTAAGTTCCGCCGTTTAAATTAGTCTGGCCGGATATCCGGCCATTCGGCCACACGGTTGGCCGAATATCCGGTATCCGGCCAGACTAATATCCGTCACATCTCTACTTTAGATTGTCTATTACTAGACGGAAATTAGAATCGGCGTATTAATAGATCCAAATAAGCACTTACCCATCGTATATACCAACTTGAAAAATGCAATTCCAATAACAACAATAATGATTGTAATTCCCAGCACATACGATAGTAACATATTATTATTTATTCTAATATATCGATATAAAACTGTCACTAGCACTGTTTACAAAACTATGTACAGTATTAAAATAATATATCGATATAAAACTGTCACTAGCACTGTTTACAAAACACTGTACAGTAATAAAATTCATTCAAAAGGTGATTAATATTTATTTATAAAGGTCTGCTCGATAAGTCAGTCATAATCATTTTCTGAACAATCTTATCTTGAATTTTTTTCGTGGATTGTGAAATATAATGATTCACGGTATATATATGTAAGTAGATACTTAGTAAATATTACTTTCTTTAAGAATTTGATGGCCGTGATATGGCTAATATTATTAATACAGTTTCAGTTAGAAATGATTAGTGTAATAATATGAGATAAAATATGGTACAATTATGCGTATAGTATTTTCGTAGCTAATACAGTAGCTAGCTGGTGATAAAATGATAATTTATGTAAAATACCCATTTAAAAAAACAATATTTTATTTAATATTTAGTCAGCTTTAGCTACTATACCGATTATGGACGAGAAAAGAAAATTTCAGGTGGTATTTTTTAATGACCAATCATAAAAAAATAATGAGAATATAGGGTAAATAAAGGTAAGGTGTCGACGATTTTAATAATATCTCAGACCTGTAATGCACAAAAAATGTAAGAATCGGTCAAGACATATTGTATGAGTTTGGCAACGAACACTGGGTATTTTTATATATTTTTTTAACTTACCAAGTTCATAATAACATTTACACCATATCATACCAAACAGCACACATATCAAGACACTCCATCCGAACACTGTCAAAGGGTACATAACTCTACAATTCAAGTAAATATTATGATACCTAACATAAACACCACCGAAAGAAAACTACAAAATTGAAACAATTATTGCAATTAGTTCTATCCGGAAAAGATATCGATAAAATTATCCATTATCATTAATTATTGTGTATCTTATCAGTAGGCACTAGGTACAATCTAGTTTGTTAAAAATATTAAGGTTGCAAATTTTGTTGAAAGAGCGCCATCCATGCTTATTTTATTGCAACATTTTGTCTTAACATTTTTTCTCAAATTAACGCTAAAAAGGCGTTGTTATTTTTTTAGTCTGCTACATAAATATAAAAAAAATATCATTTTATATTAGCAGTACCTACTTATCTATGTGTCCATGGAAATGACAGTTCTTATGTAGATGGCACATAGTTAAATATTAATCTGGTATCCCAATGCTCCCACATATCCCAATTTTAGTATCATTCCTAGTTCATTTCATAAACTTCGTAAAGGTCTATTGATAGTTTACAAGAGAGCTTTTTAAACAAGCGCCTCTAGCGGCTATTTAGATAACTAAAATATTTTTTACATTTATTAAGCTTGATGGTAAGTGACAATGAGGTATTAGTTGACTGTCCGACGTAATCTAAATAAAGTTTTAAATTCCACATAATATAACTATAGCATCGTGTTACCTACTTACACAACTTGAATGAAATATGATACTTATTTATGTTACGTATAGGTACTTGCTCATTGAACCAGTGTACTAATTAATTTATAACAATTGATTACCAATTCATTAAATCAACTTAAAATCAAATATTTAATTCTCTGTGTGTAGGCTATAGCAACTACGACTGTAATCTCAAACAAAATAAATTGGCTTGTATTTGTATTCGAACTCTAAACCTGTGAATAAGTAGCATACTCTATAACAATCATTCTGATTATTTTTTTATTCAATTTAGATATTATAAAGATAATAGCTTCAGATATACGGCGATGCTATCTGGTTAATAGAGAGATAGATAATACTGCCGTTACTTGGTCACAAACACACACACACAGGCAGACACAAACACACACACACACACACACACACGCATTCACAAACACAAACACACACACACACACACAAACACACACACACACACACACACACACACACACACACACACACACACACACACACACACACACACACACACACACACACACACACACACACACACACACACACACACACACGCATTCACAAACACACACACGCATTCACAAACACACACAAACACACGCACACACACACACACACACACACACACACACACACACACACAAACACACACACATGCATTTACTTGACTCTATAAGTGACACTGTTCTAGAGAATAGCGTCACCCCATCTCCTGTAATACTAAGGGTTTTGACCTGATGCCGATCATCTCTCGCATAATTAATTTGGACGGCTTAGTATCACTCTCAGTTCTAGTGCTGAGTTCTCAGTTTGCCTGTCTCGGGGCTACCTACCAGGAAGTGATTAATAAACACTATAATATACCAATTACCGAATTTATATTAGCAAAATAATGCATTTTCTTAAGTTTATTGGATTAATTTCGGTTTCATTATAGAGAATCTTACAGGTACACTTAATTCCGACTCATGCTTGGCCAAATTTTATGTCATTACGTGTCTACAATATATATCGACCATCCATCCGACTATCGTTCACAGATATTTTCAGACCAAATGTCATCATTAAGCAACAATATGAACAACTTACTGCGTAGTTTGGTGTAGGCTGCTATGATCATTAGAATGATCACCAGACTGATCCAGAACGTCAATGAAGGATTTGAAAATAAGTAAAACACCATTATCAACGAGTACAGAGCACCAACTAGCGCGCCAAACTTGACAAGGAATAAATTAATTTATGCGTTAAATTATGACTGATAGCGAAATCTGTAGCTGATAATACGCATTAGCATCTTATCGATATTTTTTTCTGTATTTCTTTATAATTTTTAACCGATTAATTTAATCACAGTGTATTTATCGATAAAATTATTCCGATGGACTTTTATTTATATTTTAACAAAGAAAATTTAATTAATTAAAACAACGTGGAAGCGAACTTCTCTAAAACGAATGTGTTGTTTATTTGTTATTTGTTTATGAGACGAACTTATTTTTATAGACACGACTTACCACAGAGGTGTCTGTGGTGACTCCTTCTAGGGTTTTCCTACACACTTGGATCTGTAGTTCTATATTCTGCTGCTGCAGTCCGTGAGTGAAGTCATTCAATCAAATAGATTCAATTAGTTACGCAACACTCGAACTAAATAAATGTTTTATAATTTTGCAATATTCATAGTAAACGTGTTGTTAACTATTGTTGTTAATTATTGTTGTTACTTTATCATATACTTTATCTACCTATTCAACGTCCTGGGGAAGTAACTCTGGCCTGTGCCGAGGTAGGGGATTCTATTCCAGTCGCAAATTGTATCGGAATGCAAGTAATAATCTACTTTAAGTCCAACAATAGGATCATTTTATGTTTGGATATTTCAATATCTACATATTTCAAGTTTTTATTGTCCAAAAAGTATTTAGTGTATGTATATAAATTAAGCAACAGTTTCAATTTAAAAACTGATGCTCAAGCAAAATATAAGAATATCAATGAAAAAATTGGAACAGCGCCACCTAGTAGGAATCAATCAAAACGATCAATTTTTAAAAGAAATCGTCCTTATGATAACAAAGTAAAAATATACCCTATTTTAAAAACAGTACCGCAAGATACAATTTCAAATGCAATATTTAACAAACATCTTTTGTGAACAACGTTATCCTATATTTATAACAATACAACCTTAGCACGGTATAATTGATATTTACAAAGATAAACCTTTCAATACCTAAAATTTAGTTATGTTTTGTTAATATACCTATACTTTATTGCAGTTGGCACAAGGAAAAACGAATTTAATGAATAAGAAAAACACTTACCGCAACAGAAAAGAAAAAGGGCTTCACAGATTATACAATCTAACATTGTTTTAAAAGTATGAAATTGAAAGCAAGCTATAAAGTAAACGTAAACGTTACCTACAACAAACATCTATAATCTTATCATAATATGTGCCAACCATAGACATGATAAAATTAGTTCCGATGTAAATGTATAGATGGCGTTTTAATAATTTTCGTTTATTTTTTATTTAGCAAGTGGTGCACTGCCATCTAGTATTCATATTAACAAACTACAATCGAAAGCTAATGGACTTACCAAAAATTTTCACTAATATGGCATAAATCATGAAAAATATGACAATATTTATGACCATGAAAATTAAAGCACCAGTGATATCCATTGCCATTTTTATCGTTAATTAACTTAGCCACGAATGTGAAAATGGTGTACACCAAATAACAATGTTTTAACGAATGGCCATCGAAGTGCGCGGTGAGGATACGATTTGTCGATAAAAACCTATATCTGGTGATAAGGTATTAATTGTAGTGACGTCACATAACAACAAACTTATATAAAACATGGCCGTAAATTGGATGGGCGTTGGTGTTAGCACTTCGCCCCGTTTCCTGATATCAGCACAACGACAACTAATACTTGGTGCAAAAACAGTGAAAGTCCCATCAAATTTGGTTCAACCGTCTCAGAGATTAGATTTGATTATATTTATTTATTTAGCTGTATATTATAACACGGTGACATAAATACCGTTTTAAAGTTGCTGAGCGTGCAACTTACCTACACGTCACGTCGGTACGACGTTGCTGATATCTGATTGCACAATTGTGTACAACAATATATAAATTTGGAACGTTCATATAAATTTTAATATTTTTTTTTAATAGAATAACTAAAGTACAAAATGCGGCAATTATTTGCCGCATTTTCTTAGGTATTAGAAAAGGGAGAAAATTGAAGATAATTGAACCTAGCCCAGTCGGAACAAGAAAATGTACTTGATTTTTTATACTTATAAATATATATTATCGGTAACTCCCTAATATTGTTATTATTATTTTTATGGATTGTAGACATTTATTTTCCTTGGTGGTGCATACTGCACCATCAATGACTTCATGAAGGAGAAGTCGTCTTGGGACCAAGTTGGGTCAAGTTGCTTGCTCAACGCGGATTGTGTAGTTTGTGTGTTGGAATTTGTTCACTTATTTTGGAGTGGAGGCATTCTGTAATAATTTCTGGTAGTATGCTAATTTTAAATTTGGCTTGTTCAATATATGATAGGTACATAAAATATAAATGTTATTATTCTCCACACTTGTTGCACAACGTCACCACTCTAATTAAAAGATGTCACGTCAGTTGAGCTCGACTAATATAGCATAGAATTTCTCTCGTTAGCCTGTAGGACGATGATATTAATTTGGGTGGGACTTGAACTGTGATGGTCGAATATTCTGGCTGCTACACATTTTAAACAAAAGCCTACTGTATTGTTTTCAGTAGCGATAATAATATTGTTATTTATTTCAAATGGTTTGAAAAGAGTATTTGGCACATGAGTTTCTTGCCCAATTCTTCTCCCGATAGCCCTTAAACTCGGCATCGGGCGGCTCGAGGCGATTGCGTCCGTGTTTTCTTGTTCCACGGAGACACTTTCCTCAAGCGCTCGTGTTGAGTATTTAATTTTAAATAATATGTTAAAACTGTACTTTTGACTATTTTGAAGCGTCTGTGTAGACATAAAGGTTGTTTGATTTTGACGTGAAGACGCGCCATCTAGTAGCGATATGACGAAGTTCTTAATTTTTCATGTATTTTCCCTTCAAGTTGTGCTGTTTTTAATGCTATGACGTTTATTCACCACATATTATGTACTAATTACTTACACGAATAACTGTGACGTATTATTTTCTATAACAAAAATTCGTCATTAATGTTTGTATTTTCCCAAGTTAATTCATAATAATTCATTATATTAGTTTCCTTTACACAATCTTTGAATAAAAAGTGAATAAGTATCATTTGACATCATTTGACGGGTAATTTACACGAGGAATTTCACACATAGAAAATACTCGTAGATTACGTAGTAAACTTGGGTTTCACCGTTATCTCCATTCTTACCAGGATGGATAAGTGGAGACAGAATCATCTTAAAAAGGGGGAAATGTCAAAGAAAACCATTCAGATAGTCAGTCCATGGCATATGGCTTCACTGGCAGTTTACTGGCAGCCCCACAGAACTAGAACTTATGTTTGGGAGGCTTTGGATTCGAAACTGAATAAATGTCAACTGAGATCTTGACATTTTTATGGTAATTGTTGATGACGGAACAAATTTTACACAAAGTAATAATACCAAGGAACCTCTGAATTTTTCATTAGGCAGAGACAATACAAAGTCTGCACTTGTGAGAATAATGGTGTAAATACATGAAAAGGAACATCGTAGTGATGTAATCTATAATAATTTACTGAAATTTAAATATTCTACTAATCATTACCGATGTGATAACAAAGGAGCTCAGCACATAAATACTTATTTAGATAATATTATAATGATTATTGATAAATTAGCGAAATTTCATATCAACAACATTTGTCATGGAATAATCTTGAAACGATGCAAACAAATAACGAATACTATTTACCACGACATTTTTGTACCAAAATGAAAATCACAATTTCTAGATATTTTTTGCACAAATAAATAAAAAAGTAAACATACCATAAAATACAACAACTATGCCGTAGATTATCCAAAACAGTAACACAGTTACCACCATGAATATTAAAGCGCCACGAATATCTGACGCCATTTTTAAATTTAATTTTACATTTATTATCTAAAGGATGTGATTATTACAAATTTTATACCAAAAAACATTATAGAAAATCTAAAAAAAAATGCACTGTTAGCATTACACTGCAAACCACATAAGTTGTAGATGCTTCAACAATGAATGGGCTTCACAGTATATTTCATTAGACCGATAAACAAACGTTTATCGATATTAGTACTTCATTATTGATATTTTGTACTTAATTCCGTTACAGATAGCATTGTGTTTGTTGTATGTACCGGCACCAGCCCCACTACACATCAAGGAGGGTGGTACTCATGTGGTATTACATATTATATGGTGGTTACTGCTAAGTATCATTAAGAATATTGGGGTAAATTGTCTCTAAAATTTCGAACCTTTGATCTCAGGACTAGAAAAGAATTATAATATTTCATAATACTTTATATTTTCAACCGTTGGTATATAGAAATGGAACAGTCTCGGTGGCGCAGTGGCTATCAACACGCTTCTGATTCAAGAAGTAGTGGGTTCAAATCCTGGCACACACCAATGACTTTTCGAAATTTTCGGAAGTAAGTATTTTTACGTGTGATAAATATCGATGACTGACAACTCTGTACCCGGTATGGCAATAGGTTAGCCACCTATTCCATTTGGGACGTAAACATAACGTCGAGGCGAGGCTTAACAGCCGCTTCCTACACCTTCGTCGTTATTATAGAAAAATCTACATGGAAGATAAGCAAAAAGACGTGCCTTATGGTGCATTAGTAAAAACCAGGTGCTAATTAAAGGTCGGCGGGTTCGATCCCAACCCGAGTATAAATATTTAGGACGCACTTAGTTTTAAATTATGATGATTTGGAATAAAAGTAAATGTAAGTAAATACGTTTGATATTATTATTCGTTGTCTCGTTTTACAACACTAGCATTAGATGCTTAGCGTTGAAACTTGATGGCGCTGTGTGTACTTATTGTATCCAAAATCAAGAATTTATTATTAATTGTATTATGGTAATAAATATGTGTTTTTTTTTATCTTAATTATGTATCGGGGAAAATCCTGGGGTTTTTTTTCCGGTTGCCTCTTTACTTGGGCAACACAAAAAATCTTAAATTTCGAAAATTGCTACTACGAATTTAAAAAAACTAAAAATAAACAAAATGTTAAAATTTAAGTTAGGTTTATCAAATATAAAATAATGAACTTAAATAATTAAACCCCTCTCTTTCCAACCTCTACTTGACTTTGATCAAATCACCCAATTTCGTACTCCACGTGATAAATGCAACAGTCGTAATAATGTAAGAAAGAAAGTAACTTACTCATATGTTCATAAATGGTGATAATCAGAAATAATATTAATACAAGACACCAAATTATCGTGGCGATATAATTCATGATTACAACAGAAGATTAATTATACGATAAAAATAATTAATTAAATAAATATATTAATCGTAAACCACGCGGTGTACAACACTAGCCGAAATACTGGGCCGAATTAATGTTGTTTGTCAGGTGTGCACCACACTCCGCAGATAATAAGGGAGATAATTATTTAGTTCCTATCTTTCTAATCGTTTTGCTGCCTGTTCAATTTATTTTATTACAATTATAAATTAATGTCATCACTCCATTCCCCGTATCTCAATATATTAACTGTCTGCTAGAGAATGACAGTTTGATGTTTTTAGTGAATATATGATATAACTGCATATCCGTGACACTTATAGTTTAGCGATTCGCTGCATTTTAGACAGAAACTAAACAAATCTTAAGAACAATGTGATAAGTCGGCGACATCCGGATTATCATTAGACAAAGTTTAACGCTTTACGATAGAGCTATATTATTATTTTTTGTTATGAACTATAGTGAATTAGACCTTAACGAAATGTTCAGCACTCGGATTGTTTCTGACAAATGTGTCTATAAACCAATAACGGAAAAACATATAAAATTCAATTAGGAAACTTACTTCTTTTCATGAAATTCCCGAAACAGAACCATAACCAAAACAAAAACACACACGCGAATAGCAGGAAACCGACCATCAAAGTATGTATGAGCTCCGTCATCTTGCTCCACCAGCGGCACAACACTTACTGCCTAGTGCCTATAAACGTGTGACATATCTTATCGTAAGATAAAAAGAAAATAAAAATATATATATATCGATAATATTTGAAGACGACTACATTTTTTGAGTCCCGCTCTCACTAGACGCCAGACGGCCGGTCGTCAGCACAACACTGCTCGGACTGTGACACCGCATAGTGCACGCGTATTTTCCAATGCTCCCCGGTAATCCGACACACAAGGAATTCGCTCAAGTCATCACTAATATTATATTATTATAATAAAATCAATCGCGTGTCCTATCTATCTGTTTTATTCCATAACCGTAGGTCACCAAGGATAGTAATCTAATCCTAATGGCACATAACAATGTTACTGTTATATTGGAAATTTTTATGACATCGTCTTATTCACTTTGCTTTAGATTTATTCTCTATCTCATTTATTAGTAACAAGTGGAGTAAAAAGAGGACCCTAGACAAGTGGCCTGTCCTGGTCCTGTTTTCACCCCAGTTTGTGAATGCTGCTAATCTGGGTCAAGTATCAAAAGCATTCAATAAAACCTATATTAATATGTCTTTTCACTAACATTATTATATATTTGAATTAGTTAATTCCTCAAATGGGACAGGTAAAACTGAGGGTATTCTAACTTCACACCTGTGTCATTGTAATTATTTGAAGTTAAAATAAATGTAATCACATGATCGACAAATTGGTGATAACAAATTACGAGAGATGGCGCAAAAACTAAATAAATCAACAAAAACAATTGAAGGCGAATATGAATATTTTGGTCTATGACTGCGGTAAGCGCAACTAGGTAGTTACCTAGTTGCGCCGACTAAGTTAGTAACTAGGTTTGGTTGTTTGTCGTGGGCTAAAATGATAGGTTCACTAAAATGATCTCATCAAGGAGGAATAGTAACAAATACAACCTTAGAACAAATTTAATTAATGATTTAATTCAATTGATGTTATGATAATTCTCTTTTTTTATTGTGTTTCAATATAAAACAATAACCTTATATTTACATACAAACTTAATATCATTTAAAAAAACACAAATCATATACCACAATAATCCAAACTTACTTATCCATATGACCAGCGAGCACACAGCTGTTATTAATAATAATATGACAAACATGATGATGGCGGGCACGGTGAACACTATTATTAACAGGAGTATATCTCCCATATTATTCGAGCAAATTTTTCACTATGCTTTATTTTATAATTTTGGTGTATTATCTTTCAGCGAACAAGTATTTCACACAACAACTAATTTGCAAATGATATGATGTAGTTTGTTTATCGTGAATGATTATAATTATCAAGAATCAATGCCTAGATTATGTTATTCAGGCTTTTCATACATTAGCAAAAGCGACTTAAAATCTGTCCCATTAGGACGAAGTAATTTGACATATTAATGTTATATAGTTTTGAAAACTGGATTTGTAAACTTTTCTGCATTTATACTCTGTTGACGGTAAATGCAATTTACATAAGTAACTCATCTGTTTTCTAGAGAATTCCGTATTTTTAATAAATTTATTTTAATAATATCTGTGTCAACACGGCGCTGCCACACATCGACACAAACATCTCATGTGGAGAACAACAGATCCAGTCAGGTGCGATAATCCTAGATTGGATGTATTACAGTTTATAACACGCTGTATATTATTATATCATATCGCTAAAGAGATATTAGGGTTATCAGTGACTCACAACTATAATACCTTTATATATAATTCTAACAGTGAAGTGCTCTCAAGCGGATGAGCCGATTTTAATGTTTTTTTTCTGTGTGCGCACGTGCTTTCAAAGATGGTTTAGATTCACAAATAATCCCGGCATGGCAACTTGGTATATCATGTAGGAAAACGTCTGTTAGGTCCGCTAGTAGAATAAAAAACGAAGTCACTTCCACTGTCTGTCCTGTCGTATGCTTATATCTTTGAAACTACGCACGGATTTTGATGTGTTTTTTATCAGATAGAAGGTTTTAACAAGCTGCATACAATCCTCCAATTTTATTTTGCATATTTATTGCTTGCGAGGCGAAACAGAGTTCGCCGGCTCAACTAGTATAGCAGGTATTTAATGTACCTATCTGTAACAAGTAGTTAGTGCTCAGTTCCAACTTGTGGACAGTGAGTTATATTAACGAGTTTATAATGGGTTTGTTTTTCGTATCTTATCTCCTTAAATAATGAACCATAAAGGAGCAAATTGAGGCGACAATAATAATTATACTTAATTTTAATTTAATAACGGCAGTGTGCAACATCACATTAAAGCAAATAGTTTTTTTTTATGGGATAGGACGGCAAACGAGCAGGCGTGTCACCTGATGGTAAGCAACCAACGCCGCCCATGGACACCAGCAACACATACAGTGTTACTGTTGCGTTGCCGACCTTAAGGGATAGGGGAAAGGAAAGGATTGGGAAAGGGAGGTGGGCCTCCGGGTACCTCTCTCACCGAACGAAATGCGGCATGAGTCACTTTACGTCGGTCTTCTGAGAGGTCGTGGTATTTCACCGGTCGAGCCGGCCCATTCATGCAGAGAACTGCTTGGCTCTACCAGTGTACACATACATTTTGACGTACTTATTTAAATTATTTTAATACTAATTCTAAGGCATATCTAATTATATAGTCTCGGTGATCCAGTGGTCAAGCACACTGTTTCTGAATCCAGTGGTCGCGGGTTTGAATCCTGGCACACACCTGACCTAAACATAACGGCGAGTCGTAGCTTAACAGCCACTGCCTACGCCACAGAGCCTACTCTAGGGCTTTTTTTAAGCCTTGACTCGCCGAATCATTAAGTCTCAAATGAAATAGGTGGCGGAACCTATTTCCATACACCGGGCACAATGTTGTGCTATTATAAAGGTTCGGTTTCGGTTTCTGAAAGAAGACGACTGTGTTACTGGAAGTCTGTTTTATTACTCCCCTTATTACTAATGAATACACAGATTATATAGCCTTACCCTAACATGACTATATCTACTATAGTAATACACCACACTATCGATATTTATCAGCACATAGCTTCTGAAAAAGTTCTGACAAAACATTGGTGTGAATCCGGAATCGATCTCACGACTTGTGAATCAGACCACAGAACTCAACCACTGGATCACGGAGATTACTCTTATGCAATTTTCAGAAAGCTAGTTAGCTAACCTATATTATATTCCATCTCTATCTGTCGTAGTATTTTGAATAGAGATAGAAATATAATACCGACATCGAATTACATCCAGTCCATAGGGTCAATTGGATAATTGTTTTCCTACTTGACTTCTGGTCTTTGTATTCACTGAGGACTGCTGTGGATCGTCATCATCGTGGCCTCGTGGCGCATTGGTAATAATACCGGTTGCAGCAATGAGGTCGGGGGTTCGATTCCCACCCGAGCACAAATATTTGTGACAAACATGAATATTTGTGTGGTGTCTGGGTGTTTTTCTATGTATTTTAAGTATATATTTACAAAAGAAAAGTATATATGTATTAATATCCGTTATCTAGTATCCATAACACAAGCATTTAGTTGCTTAGCTTGGAACTAGAGGGCGCTGTGTGTATTGTGTCCAAGATATTATTATATATTATAAAGTGACTATATATAGTCTAATTCAGAACTAACTTAACCATGTAAATCTATTATCAGTACATGATATAAAACAATGCAATGATTTTGATGGCGTTTTTAATAGATAGAGGATGTCTTCAGGGATGTTTGTACGTATAATTCACTTACAATTGTATAATGTAGGAAAAAGGTGATAATTTTCGAAATTAAGCACTTTAATTGTAAACTCTGTAAAAAATACTTATGGTAGTAAATTTAACAAAGTTAACAAAATTCGCCTGGTCAGGTAAATAAGATACTCTATTATAAATTGTAAGGTAACACCGCGTCATTAATTTCGGTGTTGATAATTAAGTTTCTGAAAGCAGAAATGTAAAAAAAAATTAGAGCAAAATGTTTTGCAAAATAAATTTTTAAATAATCTTTAAGTGTGATCATCACAGACATGTTCGTGACTGAAGGTACGTTAGACTTGACTGTGCCCGATGTCTGGCAATGGTTTCACCAACAATGGTGGTCAAACGTGGTAGAGCCACGCAGTTCGACGCTTAACTGCCGCTGCCTACGCTATTTATTTATTTAGTACAACTTACAAAACATACATTACAAAGTATTTTGTGCTTTTGTAGATCTGGAGAAGGCCTATGATCGTGTACCCAGGAATGAATTATGGTCAACGCTGTCGAATACATATGGGGTTGACGAGCGCCTGGTGCGGGCTTTAAATTCTCTATATGAGAATTCTAGAGCCTGCATCAGGGTGAATGGGGCGCACTCAGACTGGTTTAACATCTATAAAGGTGTTCGACAGGGATGTGTTGCGTCACCATGGCTCTTCAATATGCTCTTCTTCTATATGGATAGTTGTCTGACAAATCTGAAAGAGACTGAATGTGGTTTAAGCATGGAAGAGGTGCGTGTCAAGTGCCTACTGTACGCCGATGACCAGGTATTACTTGCTTCGTCGGCGTCGGAGTTACAAGACATGCTAATCTTGGTGAATGAAGGGTTTAGAGAAAGAGGTATGAAAATAAATGTAAGCAAGACGAAAGCTATGGTTGTGGAGAGAGAGAAAGAGGTCACACTGTGTGATATGATATTGGATGGCGAGAAATTGGAGCAAGTGAATGAGTTTGTATATTTGGGAAGTATGTTTACAAGAGACGGAAAATGTGAGGAAGATATTGAAAGGAGAGTGACTGCGGGTAACAGAGTTAATGGTGCACTGCATGCCTTGATGCGTAGTCAGGCTGTGTCTGAAAAGGCACGCTTGACGATTCACAATGGTGTGTTGGTACCAACTCTGACATACGGGAGTGAGTGTTGGGTGTGGCAGACGAAGCATGAAAGTAAGGTGAATGCAGTGGAAATGCGTTCTCTGAGAAGTATGTGTGGAGTCACCATTGCGGATCGAATAAAAAATAGCGTGATAAGGGAGAAATGCAAGTTGAAGGATGATGTGGTGACCAAAGTGGAGAGAAGTATGTTAAGATGGTTTGGTCATATTGCAAGAATGGATGAAAGCCGAATGACTAAAAGAGTATACGAAGCGAATGTCAGTGGCAGGGTCGGGATCGGGAGACCAAGACGGAGCTACCACGACCAAATAAGTGGTCTGTTTAAAAAAGGCAAAATGCGTAGCACCCGAAACCGACGTAAATGCATGACGAGATGTATGACTGTGGATGAGGCGAAAGATGTGTGTCAGGATCGTAGCTTGTGGAAAGCCAAAGTCTCTGCCTACCCCCATGGGATACAGGCGTGAGCTTATGTATGTATGTATGTATGTACAAAACATACCCCAATACAATGATTATATACATGATAAACAGATACATGCTAAATGTTGCCATACTTACAAGTCGCCACGGGATGGTAGAGGACAGTTATTTTTTAATTTACTTACTAAACTTAAGGTTACAAAATGTGACAAATTTTATAATTAAAAATCAAGGGATATTCGACCCAGCTAACTCGACTCGTAGCAACAATCCATACAACACACAAACGCCATGATCGAGACCACTATACCATATTGACAAATACATTAGGAAACATTGAAAGATGCCATTACGTTGCTTTTAAATTTTGGAAGGCTGTTCGAGAAAATGTCCAAATCGATTACACGAATTTTCGTTAGTTTATTGTATTGACTTAAAAGTCTATTCATAGTCGAATTTTGACCCAAGTTAGTTTTTGATGCATTGATCGAAAAAAGAGCGTATTTACTTGCACGGGGTAACTTCAATGACGCATTTATATTGATGTTTTCTAAAGGAACCGAACCGTCTAAGTCACCATTAACTAATTTGTATAGGAAAAATTTGGTCCAATAATTTTCTCCGATCGGATAAACTAAGGATTTTACAATGTTTTAGGCGACTTACATATGTCAGCAACACTTTTGCTTTGTGACACTGATACGAAAGGTGCCAGAGAAAACGTTTTTGCACTCTTTCAAGGCCCTCAATATGTATATCATAGTGTGGTGACCAGACCTGTGCACAGTATTCTAGACTAAGGCCGACAAAAATACAATTTTAGTCTGTGGTTTTTTGAAGTCTTTCGAATTTCTCATTATAAACCCAAGCATTTGAAACGCTTTGCTTGCTATGTTATCTATATGAGAGTGTACCCTGTAAGTCCTGTAAGTCTGATTGCATAAATAAGAGGAAACCCATTTCAGCAAGTTACCGGCTATACCAAAATGGAAAGTTTACTTATGAAGATATTGTGGTCAACGGTATCGAACGCTTTGCTTATATCAGTGTACATTGTATCAACTGGGATGTTGGAATCAACTGAATCGGTCAAAAAGGTCACAAATGAAACAAGGTTGGTTGTTGTAGATCGGGAACTGTGGAAACCAAACTGCTGTGGTGATATTCGACGCTTTATATGCCAGTTAATAGTAGGTCTTGTTACTGTTTCGAACAATTTACCGAAAACGGGTAATATAGAGATTGGCCTATAATTTTTTATATCTGCAATATCCTCTGGCTTAGATATGGACACAACCTTCGAATCCTTCCATGCGGTAGGAAATCATCCGAATTCTATTGACCTATTGTTGACCTGTTGTTGTTATATACATATTATCGAAATCGGTAAGGAGAGCGCTTCGCGACATTCTACAGCAAAAAGACTTGGTATGCCATCAGACCCGGCTCCTTTATTTCGATCCAAACGCTTAAGGCCCGTTAGCACCTCATTCTGAGAAAATGACATCCCCGCCAAGCACTCTGTATTTGAAGGGTACGATAATGTAGGGTATTGATAATGTGTGGAACTGGAAGAGTATTCTGTATAATTATTATAAACGGACGCAAAAAGATTACAAATATCAGATCCATTAGAAACTTGCCTGTTATCTAAATACATTGATGATGGATAACTTAACATAACTAACTTCACGCCTTTGTTACCCGATGATGGATAAGTACTTCTATTTTGGCGTTTATTTTTTAAGTGAGTCCAAAATAATTATGTATTCTTTGACAAGGAGCTCTCCGAGTTAACAATATAGTTCATGTAACACGATTCTCTTAATGATAAACAACGTTTTTTCAGTGACAATAAAGACAACTCACCCAGAGGATTCCCGTACTTATAGTATCTTGTACGTGTTCTATATTTCTCTTTTAACAACTTTATGAGTTCCCTAGTGTACCAACAGGGATACTTTTGATACGTAATCTTACTTAAAGGTACATGTTTCGCAATTGTTTTTTCTGATTGTCCTATACAATACATCCACCATATCATCCACGCTCGTCAAAATCAAGAACTCCTCAACCCAAGGAATAGACTTCAGTTCACATATAACTTTATTAAAATCTTCTTTGTAAAAATTATACTTGTCACTGGCAATTCTGTATGGGTCAATATTGCTGAGAACATATTTGCTTTCTTGCATTTAATCAATTGTTTCAGTCGAGAGTATAAGGTCTAATTTTTTTTTTGGCTGTTTAGTATTGTGTTTTGTTGACTTAAGTAAATGAGAGCTATAAAATCAAGTAATTTGTTCCCGAGTGGGCCAGGAAAAGATGTCGGTGAGGATGTAGTGTTCCCATAACTGGGCCACGTTACTGAACTTAGATTGAAATCCCCTAATATTAATGTATTAAAATGTGATTATAAAATACAATTACTGTTGTCTATAAAATGTTGAAAAATATGTTTTTGAACCGGGGGAGGTAAATAAACGGCACATTTGTACAATTTATCCGGAGAGTTCCGTGATTTACTCATATTTAGTTCCACCCAAAGGTCTTCACAGCCACTCTCGATCTCGGTTAGCCTGCGTCAGCCAAAGCGCCTCGAAACAGCGATCAAAACACCACCACCTGATTTATTTTTGAGAAATTCACTGGTCTCTCGATCACGTCCATACACAGTGTAACGATCATCAAACATTTCTGAGTCAAATATGCATGGTTTAACCTTTTATTCTGTAAGAACCTTTCTATATAAATCTAATCGTCTTAGTGCGTAAACCTCTTACGTTTTGAAAATATAAACTTATGGAAGTGAATTGTAAATGTGTAACAAGTATCAACTAATGATTACCCTTACTGACTGCAAAAGTATGCGAGCAATACAATAATTACTGATTTGACATTTTATCTAAAGTCACTTCATTGCGCACATAGATGTATTCCGATGTATTCGTTTTACGCTTATAGATACGACCGCTTCGCACCCATACGTGCTTGTAGTTAAGTTCCTTGACTTTGAATCGCGCTGCGGCGTGAAGTGACTTGTTCTCGGGCGATAAATATTCAGACACATAGATAGACTTCTTACTTCCTGCAATACTCAAATGATTCGAGTTCAGCTTATCATCAGGGTGCAGCTTGTTGTACCTTATAGTAGCCGCTAAAAGCGTATCGCGTAAACGGGGACTGCCAAGTCTTACCAATATTGCACGGGGGCGTGGAAATGAAGTGATTAAAAATATTTCTCATGGGTGAAATGAGTCATCCAAAAGTATTTACGTGATGTCATGTCATGTTCGTCATGACCATGACAGCTTTGACATGATATAACAGCTATGATATCTCTGGTAGCACACGGCCGGTGTAGATTAGCAAGTCACCGGATGGAATCGCAAGTTACTTTGCTCTCTGTACGCCCACTTAAGATAGGTATAGCCTTGTTTGTCCGACTGCTACAGAAGATTACCTAGTAATATAATTAGACCTGTGCTGTTAAATTATATTTAGCTCTCTTTGTGACGTACCTAGTACGAAGTACAAGTACCGCTCGATAAGATTTAGTTTGTAAGGTGACTTTAGATTTATTAATTTTGTGACCGATTACGTTACCTTCGAATCCTCACGGGGACAAGATTTTACAGGATTGCTTTGATTATTATTGTTTTTGTTGAGATATATTATCTTATATTAGTTAGCTAATAGATACAAAGGAAATCTAAACATCTGAACAATAAAAACTTTTAGGCTTTCGCGTTGCATATTACTCAGTGATAATGATGAACGGGAATTAACGCGACACTTTTTTAGGTAAACAAATATTTAACTTGATTAGCTTGACGTTTCGGCCAGGTTGCACTGGCCGTGGTCACAAGCAGTCTGAACAATAATACAGATGAGATATGTTGTAATATTCATACATTAAGTCCATAAAAATACAACATCCCGTCATAACATAACACACGAGTTTAATAACATGCTATAAAAATAGAAAAATAAAAAAGATATAAAAAAAATATAAAAATAGAAAACAAATTTTATGTAGAATAGAATAAATTTAGTCTTTTTTTTTATATTTTCGAATTACGTGTCAATTTTGTGAAGCAAAAACCTATTTATATAATGACGAACGAAGAACGAACGAACGAAGAATGAGAACGAAGATTTCGAGAGTGGTTCATATATAAAAACTTGAAGCACGAATACAAGATACTGGGGCTGACGATAGATGAAGGATAGAATAGAGTGTGGTGAGAGTACGCAAACTTCGGCGATGACGAATAGGGAACCATTTGAGTTGGGAACGATAAGCAGAGACGTGATCATACTTTCGAAGATTAAATATGAACCGAATGCCGTTATTTAGATGTCGGCCGTATTTATCAACGAGATCTGCATTCAGGTCCAAACAACACACATCACCATAGTCTGCTATAGGAAAAACCAAAGTCTGCACAAGCATCTTCTTCGTTTTGGTTGGCAAGAATTTTCTGAGACGGTAAAGTGTCCGCAGTGATCGCGTTATTCGGTTACTTAACCCCTTCACTTGAACATGCCAGTCTAGATTATTGTCTAGATAGATACCGAGGTTTTTTACTGTATCGCTGTATTACGTTACCGTTATAAATGAGCGAAGCGAGAATGTTGCAATCAATTTTAGCTATGTTGTGGTGGCTACCAATGATAATAGCCTGACACATAAGAGGGTTCACCTGTAAACCGAATTTGTGTGACCAAAGTTTGATGGCCTCTAGGTCCTTATTGATGTAATCTACTGCAGTGCACAGGTCATCTACCCTAGCTTGGGCGTGTAGCTGCAGGTCATCTGCGTAGAGATGATACGAACACTGAAGTTGTGAGGTTAGGAAGTTGATAAAAATTGAGAACAATAAAGGAGAGATAATGCCGCCTTGTGACACACCAGAGACGACAGAACATCAATTCGATGTATTTTCATTGATTGAAACTGACTGCTGGCGTCCACGAAGATAAGAAAAGAACCATTCCTGTGCTTCCGAGGAGATCTTGATATGGGAGAGGATAGCTAATAGGATTTCGTGACTGACGGTATTAAAGGCGTTGGAAAAGTCAACCAAGACTTTAGATACCGTAACTTTAGATACTTCAAATCCAGCCCTAATATCGCCAGTCACTTTAAGGAGAGCGGTGGTAGTGCTATGTCCAGGTCTAAATCCGGATTAATATGTGCTTAGTATATTATTCTTGTCAGTGAACGCGGATAGTTGATTAAAGACACAGGATTCGAGCACTTTGGAGAGAAAGGGAAGTACGGAAATTGGGCGATAGTGACACGAAAGAGTTGGGTTAGGGGTTTTATTAGGGGGACGCACGTAAGCTCTGGACCATTCCTTCGGAAAACTTGCCATAGTAAGTGAAAAATTGATGATATGGCTTATTACAGGCAGAATGTGGTCCAGGACAGCTATGATCATCCGACGGCTGATACTATCGTTGGATTTGATGGAAAAGATTATTTTTTTGAATTCATCCAAAGCAACAGGAGAAAATTTGAAAGGAGTTATATCAGAGGTCGGCAAACTGTTGACGTAATCACCGTCTGCCGCCAGGTTGACGGGTCCATGATTATAGTAGATACGAAATGTTTATTGACCTCGTCAAGGCCAACCGTCACCCGCTGACCCACATCATGATGTTTACCTACCCCCAAGGTTCCTAAGAACCGCCAAGTTTCCGAAGAAGAGTTAGAAAAAGATATGTTATTGAGAATGTGGCGGCCTTTCGCATTTCGTATCACCTGATTACACCGATTTCTTGCAGCCTTGTAAAGCGACCAGTTTTTTCGGAACGATTCCTTTTGTGTTTCAGAAATACCCGGTCTCTTCTTCTCATTGCCAATTTAATGTCATTAGACATCCACGGAGCTGGAGGACGTTTAAATTTTATAGGTCTAACTGGAGCGCGGGTGTCATACAGATTAGTAATAGTGGCATTGAAAACAGAAACTATCTCGTCTATAGTTGTGGCGACTTTGACAGGGTTCCAATCCAGCGCAGAAGCGTCCGCTTGCAGGTTTTAGGGACTTTATTTGTCCAAAACAACGCCTGCGCAGAACTATTGGTTTAGGTTTAGGTGGTTTAAGGTTATAGGAGATAAAGATGAGACCGTGATGGAAGAAACCCGGCGCAGGACATTGACCGTGCGACTGGACTAAGGAAGGGTTAGAGATGAGCATTAAGTCCAACCAGGAATCATCGCCTCAGGGTTGTAATTAATTGTGTAAATTGTCTTCAATAGACTGTGCGTGTAATATGGATGATCCTGGCCCTTTACATCATGCATTTAAATCGAATATTTTCGAAGATATTGCAGTATTAACATAGTGGGACAGCTGTTGAAGCCGATAGTACAAATTTTGGATATAATTTGGATTTATATTATTATACATTATTCATTTATTTTCAGATAACTATAGATCCATATTTTTATTAGTACTACATTTGAACTTATAACTATGTTAGAAATTATTACATTAAATTTTTACATTATCAAGTCACATAATATTATTATTATTTTTTTTATATCATGAATGTCAGATTTATTTAACAACTCTAATACCTTCTCTTCGGCGTCGGGGCGACAATATGTTTTTCGCAACAATACCGAAGGAAGGGGGAATCCAACCGGTCTGCCACCATTACCAGAATTTTGTTAGAGCTGCCTCGCACCCTGCCGACCGATTTGGATATCCAAAATTTACTCATTTATTACTTTTGATACGAAACAAAGTTCGCCGGGTCAGCTAGTCAAATGTAAAGATCAAATATAAGTTTAATATAATCTGTTTTTTTTTTGTTAATTTAACAAGCTTATTTCATTAATTATAATTATTATCTTTGTTCATTTCAATATTTTAAAAACTAAATAAAATGGGGACGATGTATTTTTAAATTTTATAGTTAAAAGTTTTATAGTTAAATATATTTATATTATTTACAAGTTTAAATACTGTAGCGTTTTTTTAATTTAAAATATTTATGTACTCACTGAGAATTTTCATCTGCCAATATCTTTTAACCACAAATCCGAAAACTATACAAATAATAAAACTGGGCACCGTAACGAAGATGGTATTAGAGATTGCCATAACTCTATTAAATTATTGTTTTACAACTCATAAAGTAACCGTCTGAGACAACGGATGCAACAATTAAGTACTCACTACTGACTGAACATGTGTGAGAGCAAATATTAATACGTTAGATAATACTCGTAATAATCTTATCTTAGTTACACTATCGGGATGTACAGTGATATTGCACTTTATATTATCTGTTCTAATAATAATATGAGGAGACAACTTGTCTATTGATCATTCCAAACTAAATTTAAAAAAAGAAAATGTATTCACCAAAAGATGACTCTTATAACAATCACTGTCAAATATGTTTTATTGGGCTAAAAAGCAAATAACATAACATAACTTCACGCCTTTTGTTACTCGAAGGTGTAGGCAGGGGCTGTTAAACCTCGTCTCGCCGTTATGTTTACGTCCCAAATGGAAATGCCATACCGGGCACAAAAAAGCAAATATATGTTTTTTTTTATTTACTGATTGTTTTATTTTTGAAATGGGATTTCTTTCGATTATTTTAAACTTAAATTTCTTAAAGAATTGTATTAATCTTAATTTTGGTATTAGATCCAAATGAAGTCGACCACGATTATTAGGAACATAGGATTCCATAGAAAACACATGGATATTATTATACCTTCACGCATCTAAACTTGACGGTGTAGGCAGCGTCTAACCAAGTTCGTTAAAAAAACAATTAGTCCCATGAGATAAACTGGTAGAAGACCTGCGCGATAATAATTAAAAAAAAACTATAACTTGCGAATTTTTCTTTACATATCACTTAGTCGCTGGTTACAATAAAGAATAGGAGAAAACATAGATAAGAAAATAATAAACACAAAAATTCTGAAAATAATTGATATTTATCTACAGATAAACACGGAACATGAAATTCAATTAATTGTCTTTTTAATTAGTATGCATTTGTTTGATTTCACCGATATTTATTTATTCTATCAATAAGACAATAAGTCTTAAAAAGGATATTGGTGTTAATAAAAAATATCAGATATTAATCTGTTGCTATTGTAGATATTAGAATTATTGTCACATATCTGTAATGATCAATTCGGTCGAATCAAATACAATATAATATTTGGCAGATGTTATTGGCTGACTATATCGCTCCGGAACGAATATCGTTTGGCTAATTTACTACGCAATGGAACTGCCATTAAAGCAAATTCAAATAATTTATTTGAATAGAATAGGTTACAAAATAGGTCTTATCAAAATAAGTCGGTATAATATTCTTAATATAATTATTTATAAATACAATGTTTTGTGTACCTTATCCCACCACCGCCAATAATAATAATAATAAATAAATACAGACGGAATGTCAGATATATTATTGTAGAATCAAATAATAATATCAATTTGTGGTATACACACATCAATCAGTAAGTACCTAACAACATTTAACAATTGCATTCAATTCTTAGTTACAAGCAAATTAATCAATAGCTCCCAACTCAATTGCGAAACAGATAGAGATTTTTTTCCCTAATAAATTAAAAGTCAAAAGAAAAGAAAACAAGAATTAATTGTCACAAAATAAAATAACAGAATTTATTTAGCTACACAGATATAACCACACTTAATGAGTATAGATTCAAGCAGCACTATTTGATGCTATGGAGGCAGTAAAGTAAAGCTGCCTAAACGTAGGACGTAGGTAGCTGTCTAACAGTGGTAGAGCCAAGCAGTTCGCTGCAAGAATGGGCCGGCTAGACCGGTGAAATACCACGACCTCTCAGAAGATCGACGTAAAGTGGCTAATGCCGCGTTTCGTTCGGTGAGGGAGGTACCCGGAGGCCCACCCCCCTTCCCCATCCTTTCCTATCCCCTATCCCTTAAAGGCCGGCAACGCAACAGTAACACTATATGTGTTGCTGGTGTCCATGGGCGGCGTTGGTTGTTTACCATCAGGTGACACGCCTGCTCGCTTGCCCTCCTATCCCATAAAAAGAAATAAAAATAATAATAAATAATTTGAATTAACAAATCGAATATCTACTTAGTCGTAGGTTCGAGCTGACACACACATTCACGCACGTGCACTTAAACTACCTGCTACCCTTTAACACCC
Source organism: Euproctis similis (assembly GCA_905147225.2). NCBI lineage: Eukaryota > Metazoa > Arthropoda > Insecta > Lepidoptera > Erebidae > Euproctis > Euproctis similis. The sequence continues at coordinate 25,733,415 of LR990106.1, forward strand.
GAAGGTGTAGGGCAGCGGTTCTTTGTACTACCTGAATATCTATACTTATATTATAAAGCGGAAGAGTTTGTTTGTTTGTTTGTTTGTTTGTTTGTTTGTTTGAACGCGCTAATCTCAGAAACCACCGGTCCGATTTTAAAAATTCTTTCAGTGGTATATAGTCCATTTATCGAGGAAGGCTTTAGGCTATATTATATTTTCAAAATAATTAGGGATCCTTACTATAAGTCCAGTAATGTAACCCAAGGTGTAAGAAAATGACTCGAAAATAATTCTTACATCGTGAACGCTGCGAAAACTATAGATTCTAGAACAAATAAATGTACTACACTTTTATAGAACATAAATTTGTCTATTAAAAAGTCCGCGATGCCATATGTCTAACTATTGTAGTTAACTCACAATAAGTGTTTTTTGAATATTTTAAAATAATTAAATTGATGTCGTTATAAAAATGGTTTATTTTGTACCTTGGTATTAATTCTCCTTAAAATAAATTACTTCAATAAAAAGATAGTTTCAATACCTTTCTAGAACTTTTTGAATAATTCAATTCGGACATTTAATTCAAAAGATATCGTAAAATACAAAATGTAAGTATTCATTTCATAGGGAAATATTTAGTTACACTACGGAAGATGTATCCGACTCGGACAGCTCGGACCGCGACAGCTATCAGGTAGATTTTTTTACATTCGTTTCTTGCTAAAAGGTATCGGTGGTCCAATTGTCGAGAACCCCATTTCTGAATAAAGTAGTCGCGGCTTCGAATTCTGGCTCACACCAATGACTTTTTGAAATTGTTTTCGGAAGTTATATGTATTTAGATATCGATGACTATAAACTTTGTGAATGGTATGGCAATAAGTTCGCCACCTATTCCATTTGGGATGAAAACATAGTGGCGAAACGAGGTTTAACAGCCGCTGCCTACATCTTCGAGTAGAAAAGGCGTTAAGTTATGTTGTGTTGTTGTTTCTCTCTTTGTCATCATATCGCTCAATACTTTAATTAGAATTTATAATTTGTAGTATTTAATCCTATTTTGTAGTATTTTTATTTATAAAAGTTACTAGCTTTTACCCGCGGCTTCGCTCGCATTAAATCCATTAAATAGGTATCAAAGATCATTACTATAGAAGTTAATTAATATGACAACTCTGTTTTATTGCTTAGGTGGAATTATTAATTTTTAAAATTATTATCTACATACAATGACGTTTAAAAAACTAACAACATTTTGACTGATTTATAATGCATTCTAGATATATGTAATAAACTTTACATTTTTAAGATCGTGATATCTTTTAAAATATAGTAAATTTATTTCGATAAGCTTAATCGCAAAACAGACATCATTTGACTTATAAAAAAAAAACATTTACTGTGAGTTAGCTACCACGGTTTGAACATATGGTGTCCCGTTTTTTTTCATTGAAGTCAACAATAGTGATCAAATAAAAAGAGTTTTTTTTATGTAGTATTAAAAAGAACTAAAGGTTGAAAAAAAACTTGGGACAAGTTCATTGCTATATTCATTGTTCATAAGTGGCATTGCTAATAAAGCTTTCTTTGAAGTTGTAAATATTATCAATGTCTTGATTGTCAGTACGCTAATAGATACTAGCTAAGCAAGTGAGGCCGTATGGCCGAATCGTGCCTTATGGCACTTTGTTCTCTCTGCCTAACCCGTAAGGAATTTGGCGAGAATTTATGTATGTATGTATCAGGAAAATAATTAGGAATATTAGTTTTAGAGAGCCCATTTATTGAGAAAAGTTTAAGTTATTAATAAGAGTGGGACAATAAATTTTAGTTATAAATGTATATAATACGGCGGTGCATAGTTCGCGCGGTCTGCTAAATGATGATGATTTCCGACTCTAATAAGACACGTAAATTAGATTTTTATATATTTTTGGATTATTTGTTTACCTAAACGTGTGGCGTTATTTCCCGTTCATTATATTTATGTAATATGCATACGCGATAGCCTAAAAGTTGCATTTTTTATGAGATAGAAGGGCAAACGAGCAGCCATGTCACCTGGTGGTAAGCAATCAACGCCGCCCATGTACACCAGCAACACATATAATGTTACTGTTGCGTTGCCGACGTTTAAGGGATAGGGGAAAGGAAAGGATGGGGAAAGGGGGGTGGGCCTCCGGGTACCTGTCTCACCGAACGAAACGCGGCATGAGCCACTTTACGTCGATATTTGGAGAGGTCGTGGTATTTCACCGGTCGAGCCGGCCCATATATGCAGCGAACTGCTTGGTTCTGCCACTGTCTATTTAAGAGTACCTAATTCCTTTAATGTGATCTAAATATCTAAAACGAACGTACTATTTAAAAATATTTTATCTATGTATCCAAAGTCCTGGGTCAAAGTTAGCGTTAGTTCACAGTTACTTCTCTAAGCAGATATGATAATATGTATTATTTTTAATTCTTTACAATATTGCAACTTCATATAAATGGACGAAGCGCAAGATATACCCACACACCTCGACTTGGCGTATTTTGCTAAAATATAAAGACTATACGGTCTTCATCATACCACATAGAGTTGCCCATCTATTAGTATTTTTAATATCGTGATCTCTTTTAAAATGTAGTGAATTTATTTTGATAAGAGTAATACCAAGGTGCCAAATCGACACCATTTAAATTATAAAAAACACATGCTGGTTAAAACATGTGGTGACCCGGTCTTTGTTTTGTAGAAAGACAATGACCAAAGAAAAAAAAAAGGTTGTTCAAGTAGTATTAAAAAAAAACTAAAAGTTGACAAAAAGCTTCGGACTACTACTACTATTACTTATAGTGTTGATCGAAATTGATAATATTATCACCATAATATATCTTGGTTGTTAGTCGCTAATATCAACAGCTAAGCAAGTGAGGTGTGTAATAATCGTACCTTATGGCCTTTTGTTCTCTCTACCTACCCCGCAAGGGATCTGGCCTGAAGTTATGTATGTATGTATCAAGAACTTGAATTGAAATAAATATTAGTGTTAGATAGTATCTTCACCATTTATGATGAAAGCTTTGGGGTATTAATATGATTGCGGCAATAATTTTTTTAGTGGAAAATGTATAAAATATGGCGGTACGAAGTTCGCGCGGTCTGCTAGTTTCTTATACAATTAGCCTTTTATTAAAAAACGATTGTGAATTCTTTGAATGACTATCCCTTATCTCTTTACGTTCTCTTTACATACGACTGAATGGAGTTCAATAGAGCCTTACGCTATTACATGTCTTATGTTGTTGTATATATCACAATAATACAGGCAATTTATAAAGGTTTTGTATGGGAATGTCAGCATAACAATCACTGCTTACACCCATCGTGAGGGTCTCGTCAGGAACATTTATTTACAATAATATACCTAACCACGTTAATTTTAAAGTATTTATTGCGCGAAATATATGTCAGAATATCTGCATTATAATAAATAGTAGCATCAAGGAATCAGCTCGCTTCGTACTTACACTTGAAAAATGGCGAAATAAGTGTGATACATATTACCTATTGACTAAGCAGATACATCGATAAATCAAAAGGAAGTAAGAACTAGGAACAGCAATTAGTGACTTGCACTCGCTTAATTTCCTGCGTAATTAGATGCGTTTTATTCAGTTAATTTGTAACTTAATAACTGACGACCAAGCATTTTAACAATCTGGAACATTGACAATCCAAAATTGAAGCATTTAAGGATTTACAAAATTTAAATCGAGTAAAACATTCAAGTAGGCGAAAGGGATTAGTCGAAAATTTTAAGCTCAAATATTACATACATAGCAGATCCCGCGAACTTCGTACCGCCTTATTATGTATCTTGACAACGAAAAAATGTTAATGTTTTACTCGTATTTATAGAAGCGTGATGATATATAAAATAGCTCAATGCCAAACTACACAAAGTGTTAAAATAATTCAGGAAGATTGCGCCAAGCAATGATTTCTTCTCATATAACTTTGCCCACATTTTCCCTTTCTTACATACATACATAACTTCACTCTAAATCTTCTTTTTTACTTTTACCTCATTCACTTCCTTGACTTTCATAACTCTTTTCAACGCGACAATTTTTAAGGCTAATACCACCTTTAGAACACGATCTGTTAGGTCAACGAAGGTGTGTCGTGGCCGTCCTCGACTCCGATATCCATTGGCTTTGCATTGCATAGTCAACTATGCATCATTCATTATTTCCACATGTCCGAACCATCGGAGCATCCTGTTTCTTACTCTTACAACGACACTCTCTTTCAATCCAACTTCCTTCCTTAAAACTTTGATTTCGACGTGGTCAGCGAGACTCACTCCGAAAATTTTGCACAGTGCTCTCATTTCGACCGCGTTTATTTTTCTTTCATGTCACTCTGCCGTACCCAACTCTCTTTAGCGTTGGGATCAGTACCGCATCGTGGATTTATTCTTGGGCTTTTCTGCTAACATTCTTTGCATCCAGGAATCTGCCCAACGCTCCATTTACGCCACTCTTCTTTATGTTACTTTCTTTTGGATTTTGTAAATCCTTTGCTATTGAATTTCTGTATAATAATATTACAAATTATACATATTTCGAGGTTCGGGTGTCAACGATTAACTTTATAATTTATGGCCTATGTATCATTCTGATGTATAAGATATATGTATTATTGTAAAGTTTCAATAAAATCCTTTCTCTAGTTTTTACGTCAACGAGTAATAAACATACATTTCCACACAGTCACAAACAATCGTATTTATAATATTAATTATAGAATTTGGTATTTAAAACACTAGTCCCACTGCGAAAATGTACAAAAAATGTTACTCACTGAGAATATTCATCTGCCAATATCTTCTCACCACAAATACTAACATTATACAAATAAAAAAACCAGGCACAGTTATAAAAAAAATATTAGAGATTTCCATTATTTTAATACTAACTAATTATATTATTAATACTGGTGGTTGTCTTACAACTATTGACACCGACTAAGACATCGATTGTGAACTAAATATATCCGAGTGCATATATTATTAACGTTAGATAATGTGGCAGCTCGTCGTAATCTTATCGTATTTAATTTCTCATATATTGTATAATATATTTTATTAGTTGCTACACGCACATTCACGACACAGCTGGACATGGCGGCGCCGGCTGAATATCACCATCTTTGAGCTTGTCTACAAATTACACTTTAAAAATCTATAAGGCCTTAAAAATAATAACCTAATGAAAAACAATTGGCAAAAAATTAATGTAGATCCGGATTGACTTAGACCGGCTTCCTCGGTGTCGGTTAAAAATTAGCACATTATTGCAAATTTTAAACATCATATTTAAGATTTTTTTCTGGCTATTTAAAATATTTGGTTCAGTGCAAGCGGTATTCACGCTGGGTTATTTTAGAAGTCGAATAAAATTGGGTGTCAAAAAAATCAGAAAACTCTTTAGAAGAAATACGACATTTAGAATTATGGAATAAGAAATCACATATATATTCCACAAGATGCTCAAATGTCTAGCTTGCCATGCCATGTTACCTACACCCGAGCCACAAAAAAAAATTTATCTCGAACAGCTGCATCTGGACACCCTCAATGTAGCCCCGGCGTGAGACTGGTTTTAACAAAAACGTAATGGGAGCGAGCGAGATAACTAAAACCACCCCATACAGCAAAAAAGAAGTAAAATTGCGCCCGCGCAGTCTTCCTATCCTGTCGTCATCAATTTCAAATTTTAAAATTTAACCATGTAATGTTCTTCTGATATGGGGCTGCTACTAGCTGTCGTATGTCTTCTCCGACACGTTCCAAATTTAAAATTCAAAAGTACTTCTGGTGAACTCGTGAAAAACCTAGGGCTTAATTCAGTTACTAACACAAATTTAAAAATTGCCGAGTAGGAGTAGAAAAAAAACGCGAGTGTGGTGAAGTAATCAAAGAGAGACATGAAATACGAAGGTATTATGTACTTGAAGTACATAAAACATTAAACAAAGAACTAGTTATCAAATAATCTCTCTTCAGAAACATAATATTCAATCAATTATTGTCCCAGACGTGACGTCACCGATATGTAGTCATTTGAATGTCGTTAAGTCGTTCAATCTTTAAGTCCTGTTGATATGTACCTTATGATACGTTAGCTTCAAATAAAAAAAAATCTGGTTGCCTGTAAAGTCGGTTTTACGGGCGAAGATTTTACGTGACAACGTCTTTTTCTCGGTAGAATATTTATTGATATGAATATAATTAAGTTGAAGGCATTTGCTCGTCCGTTTCCATTGTTTTGAGAGTGGTGATTCCTGTTGAACATTTGAAATTGAATGGATGAATTTTTAATTTTAAAGAATCAATTTGAAAATCAAAACACTTATTCAGATCGAAGGTTCAAATTTTTGCTAAATAAATTTGAAATTAATTAAAATTTGTAATTGTAAATGATGAAGTTGAAAATTAAAACATTTACTTAAATTAGATGTTAAAATTCTTGCTCAACACAGTTTAAATCAAGTTTTCTTATATCTGCCACTTTTTCTTAATATTTGTAATTTTAAAGAATCAATTCGAAAATCAAAACATTTATTCAGATCGAAGGTTCAAATTTTTGCTAAATAAATTTGAAATTAATGAAAATTTGTAAAATAATAATTAATTAATTAATTAATTTTAAACTAATAATTTACTTAACACTATCAACATTTATCAATAGTATGACATAACCTATAAACTCAGTTTCTCAACTTTTGTGTCAATCTAACAATTAATCAATCAATCATAGTTTACGATAATGAAATATCAGTGTACAATTATTTACCTTTATTGTTGTAGTTGTTGTAAATGACGAATCTAAGCACTCCACATTTTCACTACAGACACAGCTGACGATACTTTAACCACACGTGTGAACTTGTATTATGACGCTTTCTTGTTTTTCCAACGCCAAGAACGTTCGAGAAAGACAAAGACAGAGACACAAGCATGCGCCGATTCAATGCGCCTAATTCTCTAGTGCTGCGCGCGCGGCAGACCGATCATAGTTGAGTGGGAGAGAGACGCAAGGCATTCGGCGGGCCTCTCTCTCGTTCGGTGACTCATCGTAACGTTACCGAGCGTTACACTTTTTCATAAGTGACTCCCAGCCGCAACCTAATTTAAGACGTTGTCACGTCAAAAATCTATCAAATATATAGCACGTAGGTATCTAAAACAAAATAGTTATACATAATATAAATGTGAAATAACGCAGAATCGGACAAATCCTTTTATTAATTATTATAAAATTTAAAATCGTTTTAAGTCTGGAGAAGAATTAATAGGTAATTATAATTAACGGTGACGTAGAAACAGCTGTCTGTATCCTCGCGGACCTCGTGAACGTAAATTGCAGTGAATGTTGAAATTAATTGAAAAGGACTCATTTTTGTTTATTTTTTTATATTTTTATTTCTTAGATTTTCGCGAATCACACTCACAACATTAGAACAACTTTTTATGGATTATATCGTGTTTAATTAAAACTTATTTTCTATTTATTTCCCAACAAAAGATGGTAATTTTATGATGAAGGTAGGTCTACCATCTTTTTGTTTTATCACTCGTGAAAATGATCTCTGTAAAGAGTTCGAAACGTCAAAATGAAAATAGATAAATCTAGTCAATTTGAATATTCCAAATATTCCAATAAAGTCGGATCGAAATAAAGTTTCATGTTTCGTCTTTTGGGGACTCAAAAATCGGAATATATGATTCAGGAACTAACTATTCAGGAAGGGAATGCGGTTTGGTTTATCTACTCCTAGAATAAAATGGTCTAGGAGTAAACGAAAAAGAATTCTATGTGTTCTATATAGGTAATAATTTCAATTTTGTAGACACTGAGCGATTAACTTTGAAAAACAAACCTAATATAAATTTTTTAATGAAAGATTAAGTAATGAATAGATAGTATTAGAGCCAAGCAGTTCGCTGCATGAATGGGCCGGCTCGACCGGTGAAATACCACGACCTCTCAGAAGACCGACGTAAAGTGGCTCATGCCGCGTTTATTTCTGTGAGAGAGGTACCCGGAGGCCCACCCCCCTTTCCCATCCTTTCCTCTCCCCTATCCCTTAAAGGTCGGCAACGCAACAGGAACACTATATGTTTTTAACACTTTTTTAACACTGGTGTTATGCGTGTTATGTGTGTTGCTGGTGTCCATGGGCGGCGTTGGTTGCTTACCATCAGGTGACACGCCTGCTCGTTTGTACTCCTATCCCATAAAAAAAAATAACGATTGCTATTGCAACTCTTGAAGCACTCGTACGTAGTTAGCTCGTTTCGTTAACTCCGAGATTTACTTGATAACGGTTTATTTTTATCACAGTCGTTATCACAAGTTCATTGTTAGAGATAAAGGCTTTATATACAAGTAGCTACGAGCTACTTATCTTCTATACGAGGTTGAAGGCTCTGGCGGACGGATGGACGACTACTGCACTATTGAGTGATATTATCGCTTTAACAATTTTAGGATATAAATTATAATACAGGCAAGTAAACCTAACAGTGATCAAAGAAAAGTCAGTCAGTATGTTCAGTAAACTCTGGGCACTTTACAATGAAGTTCCAAGGAATTTACACTACATAAGATAGATATAGAGATACAAATTCAATGATATCAATTGAATACAACAGTACTTTGCAATATAAAAGACATTCGCTAAGTTTAAGGCATTCGCTATTTTTAGCTTTTTATTAGCTTCACCTGTATGTATGTTTGTATGTTTGTATATTTGTATGTTTGTAGGTTTGTTTGTAACCGACTTCTTTTTTAGTTTCCGCTGATTGCCACTAGATGGTGCGATTTGTGAACTATGAAAGTTCTAGACTAGAAAACCGAACTAAAAAATAGAAAATAAATTTTAATGAATTTAAATTAAGAAAATAGTGTTAAAAATTTCAATGAATATAAATTAAAAAAAGCGTGGGGTGCTTTTTAAGATACGAAATGATAATCACTACTCATATCTGTCAATAAAATATTTATAACTATTGACACCATGCACCCCACGCTTTTTTGAACGATAGGCAATCAGCGGAAAGTTTACGTTATCAACTTGAAACGAGTTCCTTATGTAAGTCACAGATGGCGCTATTCCTCAAATTCGAAACTAAGAAACGCGCTGTCATACAAAACCGAACTAAAAAATTTAAAATAAATAATAGTTTAAAAAAACTAAAAAACACGCTTTTTATTGAAAACCGAACTAAAAAATAGAAAAATAAAAAAAAAATACTTTATTTTAAAAAAAGCGTGGGGTGCATGGTGTCAATAGTTATAAATATTTTATTGACAGATATGAGTAGAGTAATTATCATTTCGATAATATCTTAAAAAGCACCCCACGCTTTTTTTAAAATAAAGTATTTTTTTTTTATTTTTCTATTTTTTAGTTCGGTTTTCAATAAAAAGCGTGTTTTTTAGTTTTTTTAAACTATTATTATTTAATATAGCGCCATCTATTGTATAATGCATGAATCACATAACTTCCTATTCAACTGATAAATATCGAATTGCGATACTAGGTGTCACTAAATTAACTTTTGCTCGGTTTAATAGTAATGTACCTAACTTGATTTGACTATGAAAAAAATAGGTTTGACCTATGAATTATTACACAATCATTTTTAAATTGTTATTTATGATTTATTTATATTTATGCCTAGGTATTTGTAATATGTTAATGAAACAGACTGCCAATGTCACGTTATGAAAGGGCATGCTCCGCTGATGTACAATATGTGAAAAGATCATTGTACCTATATAAAAATATATTGGCAGATTCCTGGGCGCAAAAAACATTAGCAGAAAAGCCCAGCTAGCAATCCACATTGCAATTCTGATCCCAACGCTAACTTACGGAAGTGAGAGCTGGGTGTGGCAGAGTGTGCATGAAAGTAGGATAAACGCGGTCGAAATTAGGGCATTGCTCAAAATCTGCGGAGTGACCGTGAGGGAAGGAAGTCGGATTGAAAGTGAGTGTGAGTGTAAAAGTAAGAAAGGGCATGCCCCGATGGTTTGGACCTGTAGAAATGGATGATTCAAGATTGACTAAGCAGGTATGTAATGCAAAAGCGGATGGATGTTGGAGTCGAGGACAGCCAAAACACACACTCCATGACCAAATAGAACGTGTCCTGGAGGTAGGTGATGTTAGGAGCCTCAAAAATCGACGCGCGTGCATGAAAAGCGTTATGAAAGTCAACGAAGCGAGTGAGGTGTGTAAGAATCGTTTTTTATGGCTCTCCGTTCTCTCTGCCTACACCGCAAAGGATTTGGCGTGAATTTATGTATGTGTATGTACCACATAGGAATACAGTTGTTTTCCACTGTCTGTCCGCTTATATGATTCTGTTGCGGTTTTTTTAATGACATAACTTTTATTGCTTTTGTTTCGAAACAAAGTTCACCGGGTTACGGGTCACGCTAGTTACATAATATACATATAACAAAGTCTTTTTCCGCTTCGTTCTCTGATCTTAGATCGTTGAAATCACGCAACGGATTTTGATGTGGATTTTTTTTAGTAGATAGAGGGTGTCAACGGGGTGGTTGTATGTATAATGTAGTAAAGAAAAAGTGATAATTTTAACACTTTAATTAAAATTTATTTTTGATGCGGAGCAAAGTTAACCGGGTCAGCTTATCATAAATAAAAAGCTGAGATATTTTCCACTTGTAGGATCGTCGTGAGTGTTTGTAGATATAGTGGGCGGGATACACGATTAATCACCGAGGGATCATAGCTTGGAGCGTTTATCGAATAAATGGGAGCTGTAAGGATTATGAGTATTGTTATTTTGATTTTCAATGATTTAATTTCTGTTTAAATGATGCAAACCACTGGTCAATGTGTCAGTCTAGGACTAACATGATACAAGCGATGTCATATAAGCAATGTCATACTGCGCAATGAATCATAGATTATATTTTATCGAAGGATATAAATATCGAGATAATGCTGCAGCTGACACACATCGATATTAAATCTTATATCTTTAAACGAGCAATTCTTGTATATATATATATATGTATATATATATGTATATTAATTGGAACTCGGAATCGGCTCCAACGATTTTCATGAAATTTAGTATATAGGGGGTTTCGGGGGCGATAAATCGATCTAGCTAGGAATCATTTTTAGAAAATTTCATTTTATCGTGTTTTATCGATAATCAACTTAAACATCAACTTACTTTTTGGAATTCCTGACATCTATTGGCGAATGCTATAATTATTTTAAATTGTGAGCAACTAACTTGCTTTAACGACAACAACACTAAAGCTATTCCAGCAGATGGCGTTGTTAACTAATTCCAGCAGATGGCGTTGTTAACTAATTACTCTTTGTTTCTAATATAATATGTTAGTACATAGTATATATTAGTATATATTTATTATTCTGTCGGTAAGATCGAAATTTATAAAAAAAAAAGAAAATACCGAGCAAAGCTCGGTCATCCAGATATTGTCAATAAATCTACATTATTAACAACACTAGTTAATTAGTATCTGTAGTCAGTCTTTATGTTGAGAGAGATCAAGAACAGGAGACCAAGTTTCTTCTCAATGACGTAAGAATAGTGTAGTGGGTAGGTACATTATTTCACCCTTATCACAGAAACCCTACATACTTGCTACGGTAAATAATTACAAGCGAAAGCAATTGGCAATAATTATTAACTAGTAATGTCACGTAAATTTGTTACTTACGTTTTATGCAAACGTACGCTTTTTATTATTATTTATCAAAATTTGTATTAATAGTCGGTTTTTGTGTCCAATATCAACAATTAGGTACATGTTACTATGGATTAGATTGGGGATATTTATAATAGGTAGTAGATACTTAGCACACACAATAATATCATGTTCTTACAATTGGAAACTCGTAGATTTCATTTGTTTGTATGTTTATTTGTTATGATATGAATCCACTAATTTTGGGAGAGCAACTGAAATGATTGGAAAAATTCTTTAACGGCCGAAATTAATAATCAATCTCCAATCTAAGATTGAAGCCAATCTAAGATCATTGTGTATCTGTCGATCGATTCCCCAAACAAAATCAATCCATAGATTGATTGTTGGCGCGCTTATTAGTATAAATGGATTGAAATATTGATCTTAGATAGCAAAATTTGGATTGGGATTGATTATTGGTTTCGGCCGTTAATGTTTAAAGACGACCTATTAATAGAACTATACCTATAAAATGGTGGTACAAAGTTCGCAGAGCGCTAATTATGTAAAATTTTATTAAAAAGTAACTATGTATGTACTTTAGTTAATATTTAGTAGAATTCTGTTAAGTTACTTACTCATATAGAGACAACGAACTAAGAACACAACAGTCGCGAAGGATACGACAGCCGCGCTCACCAGTATACCGACGTTTCTTATGTCCTCCATATTGCTTAGCAATAAATATGAACAATAAATACTGGCGTCTGTACGAACACAACACAACACAACACAATATTAGCAATATAATGTGAATATAAAACCATGAGACAATTATCACGACGCTCGTCGATTAGATTAGGTATAAGTTATTATTTTTACATTATCATGTTTAATTTTCATTTTCAGGTTTTGTCTAAATAATAAAAGCTACATAATAAAAAACGCATTGCTTTGAAATTCACTACAAAATATATTAATACCTAATATTAATGTTAAAAATAAATACCTACAATTTACAATTTACCCATAATATTAATGTAAAAAGAAAGTATTTGAATTTATTATGGTGGCCCTTTTAATGATTATGCATTTAACTTAAGAAGAATTACATTTTCATACTAAACTCAAAAAGCCTTTAAAATAATGATTTGTGAAGTGGGTGTCTCAGACAATAGATGGCGCCCCTAGCGCACACCACTTTGAATACAATCATAAAAAAACAGATTAGTATTGATTATTAAAACAGATTATATCGATATTAAGATATGTGCGGCGGTCCACATCCGATCAAATCCCGCAGCCACCACTTATACATCTACAGGGATCTACAAAACTAAGGGGACCCAATTTCCGGAGTATATATAAAAACACTTACTTCTACAGTTCAGGCATTCCGCTACGAACAAAAAAGCGCCGCTCACAAATATACTAACAGCTACTAAACTAGCATAAATCATTATTCTTTTCCTCTATTTATGCAAAAACAGAATTGTAAGTAAATTGCGAGTGTAACATGTAACGTAACAACGACACTTAATGCATTACTTTGTAGGGAAAATTAATTTATACTCACAGTGATAAGTCATCATGATAAGATAAATAGTAATTTTAGGTTTTTTAATACCGTTGGACACATAAAACATTAAAAATAAATCTTACAAAAATGAAGTTACAATTCAATGAATGAATTCAAATGAATAAAATAAAATAATACAATATGGTATTATTTTCTTTGTGATAAATATTCATTTGAATTTCTAACTTACCTTACCGACGTTTAGAAAACATTGGTAAAGATTTGCCTTTACTGTGATTTGTTGCAATAAGTATTTCATTATATTGCGCTTAAAAAAAGTGAAAGAGGCAGTTATTATCGGGTACATCAGACATTGCTGACAATAAAATATTAAAGTTTCAATGACATATACCTAGTAGTATAAAAAGTATGTGGCAAATTTATTGTCAGAAAATGGCACGTGACTTGTTCAGTCACGGCTCATAAATTTGTTAACGGACAATTTAAGAGTAGCCCTACATAAATACATAAGATAAAATCACTTTGTCGTCTGTTACCTCATGCACATGGATAACTACGGCGAGGGTATTTACTGATTAATAGGAAAATACTCACTTCTAAAATAAATATATTCCATAAGCACGAAAATTACACCGAGAGTAAACACGCTTATTATTAGTAAAAATGCATAAATCATTGTTTTTTTTACACGAGAAACAAAAACAATTTAAAAAAGTTTCTGATTAAAAACTAAACAGTGCAAGTATCGTCCAACTGTTACCGCGACAGTTAATGTACGAGAAAAAATGTTCTATGGACATAATGAAAGTGTCCGATAAGATAAATAGTAATTGAAGTTAGGACCCAGTTTTTCATTTATCTTATAATTAAGGAATATTGGGTTTAGTTTGTTTGTTTACTTTTTTATCAGCTCTCAAAAATATAGAGCAGACTGGCATTAGTGGATAAAATAATTATGGCCGACAATAAATGATTATCTATAAATTAAATGTTATAGGTAATTTGTGTTAGAGTTCAATAAGCTACGAATACGTCACGACAATGTTTTTCAGGATAACTGTAAGGATGTCACAATCAGAATTAATAAAGTTTTCTTTTGATAAATTTACTGAAACTCTTTCACAAATATCTCGCAGCTGCACTGGTTTTTTTTAACCTTGAGGATTGTAAGTGAAATGACATGAAATATTTCATGAATATTTCGTTTAATATTAAATTATGTTGATTTTTTTGTCTTAACGGTTTAGATACTCTATCAATATTATTGTAAATATATTTTGGTGAATATTGAATAACTTACTCACTTGCTTGCAATGTTAATCGGACTAAAAAACAAATCACTCCGAACAAAATGACTGCTGTCACCACTAACAAAACAATATCTTGATCACTCATTTTATTTTTACGAGATGTCTGATGGAGAATCACGTAGGCACTGGACAGTGTGTACACAGACGACTGTCTAAACTTAATGTAATAATAAATAGTAAATATACAGTTGTAATAACTGTCAGTGGATAGCAGCTAGATTGAGTCGATTAGATTAATACCTAAGTTGTGTACGATACGTTAAACTGGTCACCTATATATATTATATATTATTATTACAAGTACGTTATTTATTTCTAATATTTGGCAGTTATTATCATTAGATCTTTTATTTAAAAGCCTTTATAAAGTACACATAACGAATTAAAACATTATTTATACGTTGTAAATTAGATAGAAGACACTATTTAAATGGTATTTAAGCATTGAATTGATTGGCAAATGTAGAGCGCGTTGTGAATTGGCGAGAGGTATTTAAACCCGGAACCCTGCGAACGGAGTCGCGATACACCATAGCAATTGCTATTTCGCTATGACCCTCCCAAACAAACAAGCAATTATGACTCAGTTAAACCAAGTATACATTGATAGTATGATATTCTCAAATGACGCTAAACACATAATGCGGATATCTTTATATAAATAAATGTTGAAATAGCACTGGGACTTCCCATAATCACAAACAATATAATCTTATACTACTATTGTTTTGGATTAAATCTCTAAATAACCTCACGCCCACAATTTTTAAAGGCTTTACCTTTAAAATTGTTAAATGATGTCGCACGATGAAAATTAAGTCCATGGTATGTCGCACTTTACAAACTGAGTGGATATTTTTTTCAGTTATCAATAAATTGTTCTGTTTGCCAGGAGCAAATTCAAAAAACGATTGCTGAATCCATTGTTTAAATACCTACAAAACTATCAAATATACATAACTTCACGCCAAATCCCTTTCGGGGTAGGCAGAGGAAACAGAGCGCCATAATGAACGATTCTTACACCCCGCACTCGCTTCGTTGAATTTCATAACTCTTTTCATGCACGCGCGTCAAGTTTTGAGGCTCCTAACATCACCTTCCTCAAGAACACGTTCTATTTGGCCATGGAATGTGTGTCTTGGCCATCCTGGACCCCTACATCCATCAGCTTTTGCGTTGAATACTTGCTGAGTGAATCTTGCATCATCCATTCTTTTTACATATCCTAACCATCGGAGCATGCCCTTTTTTACTTTTGCATCAACACTCTCTCTCTTCTCTTCCTTCTTTACAACCTTGTTTTCGACGCAGTCAGCGTCGGTTAGGTCACTCCGCAGATTTTGCGTAGTGCCCTCATTTCGACCGCGTTTTTCCTACTTTCATGCACACTCTACCAAACCCAGCTCTCGCTTCCATATGTAAAATAAACTAACATAAGTAAACTAACTGCTAAACTAACATTTTCGTTTTTTATTATTTATCTGATTTATGTGTTTTATTTTTTGGCAATATGCTAATAAAAGTAAATTATTTTTGCACAAATGTGACAATTGTTTACTAACAGCATGTTTGATATGAGTTATCAGTTTAAATGGAAATCTGTAAATATTTGATAAGAACAACTTTTCATGTGTATGATGATTTCAAAAATCGATATTGTTTTAACAGTACCTAGCTGATGCGGAGCTCGCCTACTGTACTTAACATCGCTAGTTAGCAATAGACGTGTGGACAAATTACACTGATTATAGCTCTTATTATCTTATATATATATATATATTATAGCTCTTAATAAATATAATTTCACACAATCTTTTAGTAGTTCTAAAAGTAATCTACTTACGTTTATAACGATATCTCGACACCTTGAAGATGACCATCAATATCAAAAGATATATTCCGTAACAGAACAAAGGAGAGAATATGACACACACTAAGCCTATCACTTGCTTTGACATTTTATAAAAAGATACTAAATTACTTAAGAGGTTCTACAATCTTAGAAATAAATGAAATACTAACCGGAAACAAAGGTTACAAAACCATATAATTGTATTGAAAACAAAATTTAAAAAGGTTTCTATTTTAAATATCGAATACCTTAATTGTCTTGATAAACGCACAATAGGTTATTCTTAAATTCGAATATACATTGGTAAAATACAAAATAATTGTTATATTTTGTTAATTGTGATATATAAGTAATTTGTGCACAGTGATAGGTTGAGCACAGAACGCTTCGGGATGTTACATCACTCACGTTTCCCAAACAACTGCGTTATCTCCGACAAGATTTTGGCGAAGTAGCTATCAAAAAATATTATGTAAATCTGTAGGTTTTAATCTGTTCATACATTATTTGCTAAGCTTATTTGTGAACAAATAAGTTTTATCCAAAAGATATATTTTAAACATTAAACATGTTTCTTTGCAGTACTCATTTTAAATTTGCGCTGAAAAGTATATTTTTTCCCAATTTTAATGAGACTAGGCAAGTTTGTGACACATCGGTCGACGGAAGCTTGTTACAGCGCCATCTATTGAACAGTAGACTACATTTACTGATCCCAGCGCTAACTTATGAAAGCGAGAGTTGGGTATGGCAGGGTGTGCAGAGTTATTTATTACTTACTTGTGTGTTAAAACATACCCATCACCTTCACAAGCAAGGAAATAATGCATTTAGTTAGTTGTATATTTGTAATTTCGTATGTGTCGTACATAATACATTAGCAAATTTTCTGTTTTAACATCTTCTAATAATAAGGAGACGTAAATTCGAGTGACACGACCGGTTACGTACTAGACTATAGGTATTTACTTATCGCATTTTTAGTACACTATTCTAAGACACTTCACAGACTTAATTGAAACTGCGACAAATAAGACAAGTTATAATATTAATTTTTTGATTTTTATCGCTACTATTTTAAAGTGGCAATTATGCTTCCGAGTCATCAATTTAAAACTGCAGTTTTGACGAAGTCACAATTTAATAACTTGAATCTAAAATAAGGGTCAGAAAGGCCCTTGCGGTCGGTGCTGCAAACTTAAATAGTCTCAGACATTCCTGTATTTGTGTGCAATTAATATTGTATGTAAAACTACAAAAAGAAAGTTTATTTACATGTCTTCGTTATCTCTGTAACAGTTATACATTAAACAGAGGAATATTAAGAGAGATAGTGTGAGAGGCATCACCAGTACCATTTTAATTTTAAACTGTTTATTGTTTTTATTTCTGGTAAACACTTTTACCGAAAACAAAATTGAAGGCCGATGTAATATTTGATATTTATACCAGCTGACCCGGCGAACTTTGTTTCGCCTCAAAAGCATTATATAAGGAAATAAAAGATTTTTTCGGAAATAAAACAAGCTTAAGTTAGTTCTTATTACATCAGCTAACTACAAAAAAGTCCCATCAAAATCGGTCCAGCCACTAAAAATGTTATTTTGGTGTAAATACCGTATATGTATATGTATAATAGATGAATATACAAATATGCATTTCGTAAAAAGCTTAAAGAGATTTGATTGGCCAAGAAATATTTAGAATAATTTCTAATCCCAGAAACAAAAGAACTTAAAGGATCTGCTGGTGGCTCCAATTGTGATAATTTTACTTTGCCTCCGGTACAACATATAACAGTACATAGATCAACAGTGGAGTGGATTCAACAGTGGTAGAGCCAAGCAGTTCGCTGCATGAATGGGCTGGCTCGACCGGTGAAATACCACGGCCTCTCAGAATTTCGACGTGAAGTGGCTTATGCCGCGTTTCGTTCGGTAAAAGAGGTATCCGGAGGCCCATCCCCTTCACCCTCCCCTTAATGGCAGCGAAATTAAAAGATCATTTACCCCAGGCGGGTACCAGCTGCCACAGCACTGGAGAATCCCCCCTTGAGCGTCCACGGTTTGGTTTTTTTTTATGGGATAGGAGGGCAAACGAGCATGCGTGTCAACTGATGGTAAGCAACCAACGCCGCCCATGGACACCAGCAACACATAAAGTGTTACCGTTGCGTTGCCGACCTTTAAGGGATAGGGGATAGGAAAGGATGGGGAAGGGGAGTGGGCCTCCGGGTACCTCTCTCACCGAACGAAACGTGGCATGAGCCACTTTACGTCGGTCTTCTGAGAGGTCGTGGTATTTCACCGGTCGAGCCGGCCCATTCGTGCAGCGAACTGCTTGGCTCTATTCACCAAGGCGTGGACACTAAAGCTGCCCCTCGTAGTCTGGGGAGGACACAATCTCGCTCCTCACTAAAAACTGTCCGGGGCAAACGTAAGGGCATCGCGACTCCCCCTGCCACGCTAAACGTGGACTTTTGCAATAGCAGGGGCATCCACCTAAATCTGCTTGCCATTCACCACCACCTGGAAACGGCAAAGCCTGCTTTGCTATTCCTTACAGAGACACAGATATCTTCTCCGGCAGACACCTCATATCTCCTATACCTCGGATACAAACTGGAATACACCTTTGTACCGCGGGCCAGAGTTTGTGTGTTTGTCCGGGAGGATATCTGTGCTCGACGCCTCGGCAGTCTTGAAGGAAGGGACCTATCGACCCTCTGGCTGCGTAGTTGATAGCGACAACCGCCCCTGCATCTACGCATGTCTATATAGGTCCCATAGCGGTAATACCGAAACAGACCGACTCATGGACGACGTTCAAGCGGCTGCAGATTCCGTACTTCAACAGGTCCCATCCGCGGAAATCGTTATCCTCGGCGATTTCAATGCCCACCACGTCGATTGGCTTGTATCTCTCACCACCGACCACATCTGTTCATGACTTTGCTCTAGCATATGATCTAACACAATTGGTTACCGCACCCACGCGAATCCCAGCTGTTGAAAATCATATACCTTCCCTGTTGGATTTTCTGCTGACCTCCCATCCGGACGGATATGTGGTCTCTGTAGACGCCCCTTTCCGTTCTTCTGTCTGATAAGGAGTACGGTGCCACTCACGTGCCCACTTCGACCGCATATTGCGAGCCGCCGCCGTGTGTGGGACTATGGGGCAGCAGACTGGGATGTGTTGCGAAATTTCTTCGCATCCTACCCATGGGGCAAGTTTGCTTCTCGCCGGATGATCCGGACGTCGTTGCCTACTCTGTTGCTGATATGGTGCTGCAGGGAATGGAGCTCTTCGTTCCATCCTCAGTGGTGCCAATTGGCGGCAGATCCCAGCCCTGGTTTGATCGCTTATGCAAAACGGCATTACGTTTTAAGCATGAGTGCTATCAAGCCTGGGCAAAAGCAGTGGCGTCCCAGGACTCTGACACCGGCTCTCTTAAGAAGAGGTACAACCTTGCCTCCAGGTCCTTCAAAAGAGTTATAGCCGTAGCAAAGTCTCAGTACATAGGCAAAATAACTAGTTCGCTTTCCCTCGAGAACCCGTGCGCAAACATAAGTAAAACCAAATTTATGCAATTTTCAAACTATAAGACAGTACACGAAACAGTTAGCATAATGTACCATGACCAATTCATAAATAAAGTTACAAGTACAAAATTTTTAGGTGTATATGTAGACCAATTTTGTAACTGGAAGGTACATGTAAAAAATGTAGTTGCTAAGTTAAATAAATTTGTATACACTCTTCGTAAATTGCAGCGTGTGGCAGGTAAATCAGCCGCGCTCATTGCATACTATGGGTACGTAGAATCCACATTAAGATATGGATTATTACTTTGGGGTAATTCAACAGATATCAGTAAAGCATTCGTAGCACAAAAAAAATGTATTCGTGCTTTATGTGATGTAGGACCGCTTGAATCATGTAGGCCGCTTTTCAGAACTAATGGGATATTGACATTAGCAGGAATTTACATTTTTGAAATCTGTGTTCACGTCAAACGGTTTCCAGACGAATTTACCTGTGCTCGCGATAATTCAAGTTTAGGCAAAAGAGATCCTACGAAATTACTGACAATCACTAACTGCAAGTCATCATTGTTCTTAAATAATTGCTACATGATGTGCATAAAAGTGTTCAATAAAGTACCTAAACCAATACGTGAACTGCCACTAGCAAAAATGAAAAAGCCTTTGAAATCTTGGCTAGTGGCAAACACTTACTATTCGGTTAAAGAATTTTTCGACAAATAGTTTTTTTTTACTTTATTCACTATTATTAAATTTTTGACAAATCTAATGTTGACATCTTATTATATTATTTCTTTTTTTAACCAAATGACATGAAAAATGATTAATTAATATTTGATTATATTGAATGTGTGACATGGTTTTTATTTTTTTATGTTTATTTTTGTTTGGAAATTTTCTGTAAATATTTGCATGCCAAATGGTGATGTGTGTTGGAATCATACAATTGTAACAGCTTGAAGTGTACCACATATCTCGCAAATAAAAAATTCTTTCTTTCTTTCTTTCTTTCTGCGTTCTGGTCGCTCGCCAAGGCTGTTCTTGGGAATTTTTGTAAGCCATCTCATCCACCGTTGCACCGGGAGGACCAGTCACTAGCCCACGACGCAAAAGAGAAAGCCGACCTTCTTGGCACTCTTTTTGCGTCCAACTCGACTTTGGACGATAGGGGCAACATCGCACCGACCATTCCACAATGCGGTCACGCCATGCCGGAGATTCGTTTCCGGCAAAGTACTGTGCGACGCATACTGTTATCCCTGGATGTCCACAAGTCGAGTGGGCCTGACGGAATCCCAGCAATAGTGCTGAAAACGTGTGCTCCAGAGTTGGCACCGGTTCTAACGCGTCTTTTCCGGTACTCCTACTCTGTCGGCGCTGTACCAGCATCACGGAAGGTTGCTTTAGTCCCTAAAAAAGGTGATGGCTCAGATCCGTCCAACTACAGACGTATCGCCATCACCTCCCTATTCTCCAAAATAATGGAAACACTCATCAACCGCCAGCTCCTTAAGTATCTAGAAGAGCACCAGTTGATAAGTGACCGTCAGTACGGATTCAGTCAAGGTCGCTCAGCTGGTGATTTTTTAGCGTACTTAACCCATCGGTGGGCGAAGGCGGTTGAGAGTAAAGGAGAGGCGCTGGCCGTTAGTTTTGACGTAGCGAAAGCCTTTGATCGGGTTTGGCACAAAGCACTTCTTTCGAAGCTTCCATGTTATGGGCTTCCCGAGAAATTATGCGATTGGGTTTCCAGCTTTCTCATGGCTCGGAGCATTAAAGTTGTTGTCGACGGGACATGCTCCGACTTAAAACCTGTGAATGCTGGAGTCCCCAGGGCTGTGTGCTATCCCCTACGCTGTTTCTTCTGCATATCAATGACATGCTGCTTAGCAGCAATCTTCATTGTTATGCAGATGACAGTACCGGGGATGCCTTATATACCGGCCACCCGCGTATTTCTCTGGAAAACGTCGACGAGCACCGGAACAAACTTGTGTCTGAAATCGAAACTTTGCTTAGTCAGGTTTCGGACTGGGGCCGACTAAACTTGGTTCAATTCAACCCTAAGAAGACACAGGTTTCCGCGTTTACCGCTAAAAAGACACCCTTTGTCGCAGCTCTCTGTTTTGGAAGCACTCCCTTACCCGCCTCTGCCGCTATCGGAATTCTTGGTGTCGACTTGTCGAGTGACGTCCAGTTCCGCGGTCAACTGGAGGGCAAGGCCAAATTGGCCTCCAAAAAGCTTGGTGTGCTCAATAGAGCGGGACTGTATTTCACTTCAAGTCATCGCTTGCAACTTACAAGGCGCAGGTCCAGCCTCACGTGGAATACTGTTCACCTCTTTGGGCGGGGGCACCCCAGTACCAGCTTACTCCATTTGACCGCATCCAACGACGCGCGGTTCGGCTTGTCGACAACCAAGCTCTTACCGATCGGCTTGATCCTCTGGCATTGCGAAGAAAGGTGGCATCTCTATGCATCCTCTACCGCATATACCACGCGGAGTGCTCTGAGGAATTGTTCGTATTAATACCGCCAGCTGATTTCCGCCACCGCTCGACGCGCCAACGCTACCACCCGCATTGGCTGAATGGTTGGCGTTCGACAACAGTGCGTTTCAACAGGCACTTCTTCCACGCACTGTTCCTTCATGGAACCAGTTGCCGGCGACGGTATTTCCGGACCGCTACGACCTAGGAACCTTCAAGAAACGAGCCTATTCTCATCTGAAAGGCCGGCAACGCTGATGTGATGCCCCTGGTATTGGAGACGCCATAGGCGGCAGTGATTGCTTTCCATCAGGTGACCCGCAAGCTCGTTTGCCCCTTCTCTCATAAAAAAAAGATCATTGTATTTCAACGCCAAACAATATTTAAAAACTATTATCATTATCTCCAATTTTCACCGAGCTGTCGGCACAATTATCGATTCATAGTGAAATAACGCTCGTTCCAAAATCACAGGAGCACTGCGTCTGCGTAATTGCTTATATTTTATTATGTCGTGAGGCTGTTTTTAACCGACTTCGAAAAAAGCAGGACGTTCTCAATTCGTCTGCATGTGTAATTTTTTTTTTAGGCATGTTATTTAGCAGTGAAGTGCCAAACTATCCCAAAATTAATAACAGTGGTAGAGCCAAGCAGTTCGCTGCATGAATGGACCGGCTCGACCGTGAAAAACCACGACCTCTAGAAAGATCGACGTAAAGTGGTTCATGCCGCGTTTCGTTCGGTGAGAGAGGTACCTGGAGGCCCACCCCTTTCCCCATCCTTCCCTATCCCCTATCCCTTAAAGGTCGGCAACGCAACAGTAACACTATTTGTGTTGTTGGTGTCCATGGGCGGCGTGGGTTGCTAACTATCAGGTGACACGCCTGCTCGTTTGCCCTCCTATCCCATAAAAAACAATCAACAGATATAAATCACACAATGTATATTATTACAATTTATAATTGTAGTCACATACATACATACTTAACATACATAACTTCACGCCTTTTTATACCCGAGGGTGTAGGCAGCGGCTGTTAAGCCTCGTCATCAATATTTATCACACAATCGGGTCTGAATCATGGCTCACACCAATGGGTTCGAACCCGTGACTTCTTGATTCAAAAGAGAGGTGCTCGACAACTTGATCACCGAGACCCAATTGTAGTTATTTGACTAATATCAACATTCATAACTATTTATGTTCCTTTCACCATTATTTTCTTGGCCCATATTGGCTAAAGTTTTGGTTCCTTCTAATTGTCCTGATTTGTCCTAATACTAGTGGTCTTTACGGTTCAAAACCCTTCCTTCTATTGAAAAATAGAGACGGTATCGTTACAAATTGATAAATTTGTGCAAATCGTAATTTATTGATTCGTTCTTGAATTTCACTATGAGGGAGTTGGACTGATCAGAGAAACGACTCACCACATCTTTTCATCTATAGCAGATGCAATCTGAACTGATAAATCATTGTCATGTTCTTCGTGGTAAGCTTGAACAACTTTGACAAAAATAGCATCCCGTTGCTGGTTAATGTTACCGCCTCTGTGATGACTTCTCCAAAGCATTGCTTGATTATTTAAATTTCAACACAGGTGTTAGCTTAAAAATAACTTATCCAAATATTTACTTATTTTTAATATTTTTAAATTGCAATACTTCTTCTTCTTTCGTTATTGGCGACTATGACTCTACTAGTCACTTTTGGCCATTAATAAACGGTTAACTTCGCGATACTTTTCAAGAAAGTGTCATGATTCCGAAAGTTTGTAAAGTATGTATAGCCGAAAGTTTAACATAGCTCGAAATATAAATTATATTGCAATACTTCAAACATACTCGTATTACAGTGACATGACAAAACAAATTTTGACATTTGATTGAAACTTTAATGATTGATACTGACGAACGATGGACTTTTCTAATAACAATGAACTTTATGGTATGTTTTTAAAGGTCAAATTGCCTTGTGTGTCAAAGTGTAAACGAATCGTTTGTATGGGAAAATTAAATTATATTTTTTAGTATTTTACTTGCAATTTATCCCTATTTTCTATATCCTATGTGTGATTCCTGGCTCATGGAAATTCATTTAAAGATTGAGTGTAGGCAAATAAAATACAATTTAGGGCAGTGTAACTTATATATACTTAGTCTGGCCATAAATACTGTTACAACTAAAACTAAAAAAATATTACATTTGAATTTGGAATCTGTCATTTTTATACGATTGTTCATTGTGTTTTCTCGTTTTGGCGCCAATACATTGTACAATATTTTGCGATATTAAAATGGAGTGGGGTGATAAAGAGAACCGAATCGCTGTGATTGCATTACAGAAAGTAGGTATGGAGCCAAATGAAATTTTTAAAACTCTCCATACACTTGGTATTAGTCAAATGTTTGTGTACCGGGCTATTAATAGGTACAATGAGACCTCCTCTGTTTGTGACAGAAAAAGACCTGGCCGTCCACGTAGTGTTCGTACGAAAAAGGTGGTCAAAGCAGTAAGGGAAAGAATTCGAAGAAATCCTGTCCGCAAGCAAAAGATTTTATCTCGGGAGATGAAGATAGCACCTAGAACAATGTCGCGTATTTTAAAAGATGACTTAGGACTTTCAGCCTATAAGAGGCGCACTGGTCATTTATTAACTGATAATTTAAAAAGGATAGGGTGTTAAAATCTAAACAACTACTGAAGCGGTACGCAAAGGGAGGTCACAGAAAAATATTGTTTACGGATGAAAAAGTTTTTACAATTGAGCAACATTTTAACAAACAAAATGACCGTATTTATGCTCAAAGCTCTAAGGAAGCTTCCCAATTAGTTGAAAGAGTGCAACGTGGGCATTATCCGACTTCAGTGATGATTTGGTGGGGTGTTAGCTACGAAGGAGTGACTGAGCCATATTTTTGTGAAAAAGGTATCAAAATATCTTCACAAGTGTATCAAGATACCATTCTTGAAAAGGTAGTCAAGCCCCTTAACAACACCATGTTCAATAACGAAGTATGGTCCTTCCAGCAAGAGTCGGCACCGGGTCATAAAGCTCGGTCCACGCAATCTTGGTTGGAAGCGAACGTTTCGGACTTCATTAGAGCTGAAGACTGGCCGTCGTCTAATCCCGATCTTAATCCACTGGATTATGATTTGTGGTCAGTTTTAGAGAGTACGGCTTGCTCTAAACGTCATAATAATTTAGAGTCCCTAAAACAATCCATACGATTGGCAGTGAAGAATTTTCCCATGGAAAGAGTGCGTTTTTCTTTTGATAACTGGCTTCAACGTTTAAAGGCCTGTATTGCACAGCCAATGGAGATCACTTCAAATAAGCTTTTATATTTTATATCGTTTTATATTTATGTATTAAAGTAACACACTGTAAAGGTAATAACTGTTTTTTGCAATAAAAAAAAAATTTTTTTTCTTTGTTACAATATTTATGGCATGACTTAGTATATATTATTTGTATTACAGGCTGTTGTATTATTTTTGTCTTGGTATTTGAATGAACGAATGAAATGATTATAACACTGAATATCGGCACAGTAATTTAATTTCTATTACCGCTACCATACACTCGACGAATAGGTCGACGAATAGCGACGGAAAGAGGAAGGGACGTAGTGTGGACACGATATTCGTCATGCCGCGAATCATTCCGGCAATGTGAACGCGAGTGGCTTACCACATTATTCGCGCCATGGCAGCGCAGTCAGCTAGGGCTGTTTAAAATATCGAATTTTTGACATATCGATATTTTTAAATATATCAATCTATAAATAATATCTTACTTACATTACGACGGTGCATTGGTAAAACTACCAACTGTGGAATCGAGATTGGCGGGTTCGATCACCACTCGAGTATAAATATTTATCCTGGTCTGGGTAGAATCTAGTAGAATAACTACAACCCTATTTTGGATCATCCAAAATAGGGTTGTAGTTATTCTACTAGATTCTATACCCTATTTGATTTCTAATGACGTAATATTATTTTTCAAGTTACTCTCAACAAGCCTTTTAATTTGATACCTATACTGTAGCAATGCTATAAAAATATCTTCTCCGACATATTAAATAAAAAGTGATGTCATATTATTTTTCGAGTTACAATAAGCCTTTCATTTAAACCCATATTGCATTGGAAATATCTCCGGATGACAGGTAGTGGTACTTCACTGGTCGAGCCAGCCCAGTCACCCAGCGAAATACGTGGCTCTACCACTAATAATATTATCACCCAAACTCAGCATGTATACAATATTTCAGCTTAACCTTTTGAAGATATCTACTTCAAAATTAAGTTCTAAGATTCCAGAACATACACACTTAAGGACATACAGTGGAAAATAAAAATCACTGAGTTTATTAACTTTGTAATCACATGATCAACCTGTTCCTAGATTTTTAGGAATTTTTGATAAATTTAAAAATATCGATATGTCAACTAACTGATATTTTGAAAAATATCGATATGTCAACTAACTGATATTTTGAAAAATATCGACAGCCCTAAAATCCAAGTTCGGCGCGTCGCGAATATATGCGCGAATATTCGCGCAAGAGTAGAGCGTAGAGCAGTGTGTGGCCAGAGAGGACAACATCGCGGCAACGCGTACGCGACGGCGAATAGCTGTGTGTGGTAGCGGTATAAGACTTTCGCGAATCTCACTCATAGATTAAAACAACTGTTAGGATTATATCGCGTTTATTTATTACTTATTTGTATTTATTTCCCGACGTTTCGAACTCTTTACAGAGATCATTTTCACGAGTGATGAACAAAAAGATGGTAGCTATTCAAAAGCTATTTTCATTGATACAGAGAGCACCCACTTTTTGGAAATAAAAATCAAAAAGTTGGTGTTAAAAATATGATTTTTACTATTGGTAACCCACATCAGACCATGAAAACAAAAGTTAAATACTTATTTATAAGATGTATTCACCAGATGTATTCTATTTGTGCTATTTATCGGCTTTAACTGCTGTCCCGCTATGTTAATACTGCAATATCTTCGAAAATATTCGTTTAAATTGCATGCTGTAAAGAGCCAGGATCATCTATATTACATGCACAATCTATTTAAGACATTTAATTGAATAAAAATTAATAATAATTTAATTAATCAATTAAATGTTTAAAATCGCTACGTAAATAAGCCATTATTTCTTGTAAAAAGTGAATGAAAAAAATTTTTTCACTTTTTACAAGAAATAATGGCTATTAAATGGTAAAAATGGCCATTGCGGGCTATCCCTAAGAGATAGATATATGCTCACGCGGACTTTTTTGTAGACCTTCGAAAGGTGTTTAATAATGTAGAACATTATTTTGATCTAACACTTAAGGCTCAGCCAGCGTTTGCAATTAAAAAGCTAAATCTCGAAAATTATCATTTTTTCTTTACAACATCAGATATGAATTATAGATCAAAACCACCCCGTTGACACCATCTAACTACCGCATCAAAATCCGTTGCGTAGTTTTAAAGACATATAAGGGGACAGACAGCGGAAAGTGACTTTATTTTATACTATGTTATGACTTCACGCCAAATCCCATGCGGGGTAGGCAGAGAGAATAGAGCGCCGTAAGGCATGATTCCTACACACCTCTCTTGCTTCGTTGACTTTCATAACTCTTTTCATGCACGCGCGTCGATTTTTGAGCCTCCTAATATCTCCATCCTCCAGACCATGTTCTTGTACATGTGCTTAGTCAATCTTGTATCATCCATTCTTTCTTCATTACTTTTAATTTTTGGTTTTTATCTAGTTTTGTCTTAAATTTTATGTCTCTTTCAAGGAATAAGGGGAAAACTAAGTACCTACATTTTAGGGTGATAGAAGGGGTGATGATATAATAAATTCTAATTGTACATGAGTCAATTTAGATTAGCGTAAGTGCTCTATTTAGTTCAGGCAGATAGGACTCAATCGATACAGCTGTTGGTATCTTGTGCAAATATTATGGAAATGTCATTCTAATCATTATATTGAGAATCTATGAATGAACTAGCATTAGACCACGACACCGTCTCCGAGATAAAAATAACCAACATTTAGCTCTAACTTTGCTGTAACGGCAATTACTTGCTTGTTACGGGTAACTTTATTTGTTGAAATATTTGTTAATGTTTATGTTAGAATATTACTACAATTAAATCTTACAAAACCATGTCAATGAAAAATTCTCTAGCCCTTCATAAGTTGTTCTCATTAAAGTCAAAAGAAAAATAAGTACATCTATGATTTAAAAATACAAATGCTATACTTGTAATAATGTCGGTCTGGATTTCAGGGTGAATGGCAAAATTTTGACCAGAATTGTGTTGCTCTGCAAAGTTACACAATCAAGTTATTACTCAAAAAGAGTCATAACATTAATTAATTAATCACAAATCCAACTTCGAAGAGAGTCAATATTTGAAACTATCGCTAAAGGTACCAGTTCTAAATTACGATAAAATGAATGTTTATGTAGTGCCATTCAGTCAGTCACGATAGAGACAAAAAAGCCACCAAGTGCTCAACTAATTTATTTTTATAGCCTCTAGACGCTAAATTTTTATGTTCCAAATGGAATAGGTGATGAACCTATTGCCGTACCGGGCACAAGTTCAGTCATCGATATTTATCACATATAACTTCCGAAAAGAATTTCTGATAAGCCCAATGGCTTATCAGAAAAAACTCACCAATGTGAGTACGAAATCGATCCCAAAACATCTTAATACAGAAGCGGGGAGCTCGACCACTGGTCAGAGTACCATAGCTACATTTTACATTTTATAATTATTTCGCGGCCAATGACAACTCTTTTAAAACATAATGGTACATTTCCTAAAAGGTAAAAACAGTGCTATTTTATTTTAGTTCTGTAATATTTTCTAACTTAAACTTAATGAACGAAAAATATCACTTGATTATCAAGTGATATTTTTCGTTCTTATTATTTGTCTCATGTACAAAACTATTTGTAATTCAGCTATTTACTATTAGTCTACGCCGGCGTCACGCGGTAATTGCTACCTACACTTTCGCGTATTAGAGTTGAGATAATAACAAAATAGTTACTTACATTTCAGAGTTTTTCTTGTAACAGTCATACACTATACAGAATAATATAAAGAAAGCTGCGATCAGAGGGATCACCAGTGTAGGGAGCCTGATCTGTAGACCCGATTCATCTTCAGCTCCGTGCCGCGGAGAAGGCAAATACATTATCTTTGCTTGCACAATAAATACGACTGTTGAGTTAAATTTGTTCCGATTATTAACAAATTTAGTTATTTTTTATGATTAAATGTTCTTTTTTATCAAATATTAATAGTGAACAATAATATTTATGTTATTACAGTAAGTTGAATGCAGTGCTCTCGTAAATGAGTGGAGCGGTTAAGTGTTGTGGTGTCACTTCATTTGTATAACTAATCAGTGTAGGTACCCGTGCCTAGGTACTATGTATGATATGAGTCAACTAATCGACGGTAATCACCAAACTATTTAGTAGGGGAGCCCAAGCGGGGATTTCGGGATTTACTAAAGCGCGGCAGATTAATATACAGGGGGATACCTTGTACCCGGTTAAGTACCTCCACAAAACAGGAAGCCCATATATAATGCCGCCCGTGAAGGATACAGGATAAGATTAGTAAAAAAAATTGACCATTAGAAATTCTCGAGCGCGTCAGATTAAGGTAGGGTGAGTTAATTACATCCTAAAAAGTGTAGATTCCATTAATCTGACAATTTGAGAGTGACGTAAAAAAAGGGGAGGGCAACAAAGTTGTAAAAAAAAAGCGTCATCTCGACATTCTCGAGCGTAGCTAAATTTTTTTTTATTTTGAAGGAAATAATTCAAGAATAATGAAAAATATATAATCTGACGATTACCGCAAGCCGAAGTTATTGGTTGTGTGTGTGTGTGTGTGTGTGTGTGTGTGTGGGTGTGTGTGTGTGTGTGTGTGTGTGTGTGTGTGTGTGTGTGTGTGTGTGTGTGTGTGTGTGTGTGTGTGTGTGTGTGTGTGTGTGTGTGTGTGTGTGTGTGTGTGTGTGTGTGTGTGTGTGTCTGTGTGTGTGTGTCTGTGTGTGTGTGTGTGTGTGTGTGTGTGTGTGTGTGTGTGTGTGTGTGTGTGTGTGTGTGTGTGTGTGTGTGTGTGTGTGTGTGTGTGTGTGTGTGTGTGTGTGTGTGTGTGTGTGTGTGATTTTGACCAAGCTGGTCAAAATCGGTTGATTCGTTCGAGAGATATTGTGAACGAAAGAAACCCAAAATAGTGTTTTTTCGGGATTACTCCGAAATTTGTGGTCCGATCAATTAAAATTGCAAAATTACTTATGCGGATGATAAAACTGCGTCGAATGCCACCAACCGCGTAAAAATTGCTTCATCCATTTAAAAATTATTGCGGTTTGAAAATTCCAAAAATAGTGTTGTATGAAACTTCTATCAGACTTTCGAGCTGGGAGAGCTCAAATGCATAGAAATATTATTTCTTTGAACTCAAAAAATGTCATAATAAGTACAATTTTAAGCGTCCAGAAATCGAATTAGCGGGAAGTAGCAGGGATGGCCTTTAAGGTGAATCGCTTTTCTAATTTTTTTTTGTCAGATCAGGCGTATCCCTCTAGATAATCGTCAGATTATGAGACAGTACGTTTAGAACATAAAGATGAACCATATATATCTTAATCTGACGCGCTTGAGTATTTCAAAATAGCGAATTTTTTTCGCACATTATGAAAATGGCCGCGAGTTTGCGTCCCATCGAAATATCAGATTAGTGAATGAGAGCTTTTTTTTGGTGCACTTAACACTCCCTTAGAAAAAGTGACGCGCTCGATATTTTTTTTTTTTCATTTTCAACCCTTACATACAACCCGCATTATGCAAACGATCAGATTAACATACGTACATTATTAAAAATACGTAAGGCATTGATGCTATCAATATCTGACGCGCTCGAGGATGTCCAAGGAACAGTTTTTTTACATATTTAAAAATCTACAGCCGCTTCCCCCACCGATGTAAAGGTATATGTCATATAACATTTTTTGGAGTTTACTCCTTAAGAATCGATTTACATATATAGGCCCGGGGTATGAAAATTATGGGGACCAAAATCGTACTAGCATGTCACACGAAATGCGTTATGCGCTATAGTCACAGAGCATATAAATAAGAGTCGGCACTCCATACAATGTCCTGAGCTCTTTATAGCGATACGCCATTCTCTATTACGAAGAAATGTGTTCATATTTGTAGACAGTAAATATTTATTATTTTATTTTATAATCGTTCTTGAGGAGTAAACTCCAGTCGTGCGTCGGAGCGGACACACACACTTTTTTTTTTCTTGTTATCATCTAAGCTTTGCAACCCAATAGGTCGCTACGGCGCTCGAGTAAATCCCCATTTAGCATCGTGGGCTCCCCTACTAATTGTTTTGTATCTGGCTACAAGCAAACTTTACTTATTTCACTTTAAATAATAGTAAATATAGGAAGAATTTTAGAAGGAGTTTAAGCACTCGGACTTCTGATGACTTAGAAGTATCGAATTCATATCCCATTTCATAATGACTACCAAGATGTGCGTATCAAGAGATATGTGCGTTATATATCTATCATTTGGTACGACACATTAAAAATTAAAATATTTTTTAGACTTAATAATATAGATTGTTTTTGGAGTTTACTCCTTAAGAATCGATTTACATATATAGGCCCGGGGTATGAAAATTATGGGGACCAAAATCGTACTAGCATGTCACACGAAATGCGTTATGCGCTATAGTCACAGAGCATATAAATAAGAGTCGGCACTCCATACAATGTCCTGAGCTCTTTATAGAAACACTCTTTATAGCGATACGCCATTCTCTATTACGAAGAAATGTGTTCATATTTGTAGACAGTAAATATTTATTATTTTATTTTATATACGTTCTTGAGGAGTAAACTCCAGTCGTGCGTCGGAGCGGACACACACACTTTTTGGAGTTTACTCCTTAAGAATCGATTTACATATATAGGCCCGGGGTATGAAAATTATGGGGACCAAAATCGTACTAGAGAGTATAGCATGTCACACGAAATGCGTTATGCGCTATAGTCACAGAGCATATAAATAAGAGTCGGCACTCCATACAATGTCCTGAGACAGTAAATATTTATTTTTTTTTAATTTCTTTTCATCCTTAGTACTGTCCGTGCACTATCTTCAAGCAATTAGTGCTGTTAATACAAAGCACACTCCTGAAGCAATTGTGATTAACTAAATAATTACATACTGTGCGATTAAATAATACTTTTAATATTAATTTGTTGCCCTTTATGTGCATTTTTTGACGTTTTTAAGAGCCAGTAAAGGTCAGAGACAAATAACTAATTATTACTTAATATTAAAAAAAATCTTTATCATATTAGGCCATATTACGATTGCGCATTTGGTAAAAATAATTAAAATTAAAACGTACTCACATTTCCAAGTTCTCCATGTAACAGCTATAAATGAAACATATAATTAAAAGTAGTGATATAGTTAGTGGCGGCAAAACTAACTTCACCCACACGCCTCGAACCACTTCCTCTTCTTCGTGTGAGTCCATTGTAATTTTTTATCTTTAGAGACACCAAGCAAAGGGAACGATCACTGTTATTCCTATTCTAGATTCGTTTTAGTACTGAAGTTAACCGGGTTAATATTTCGGATATTATTTTTTCGGATATATAAAGTTCCTATAATATTATGTGCAGTTTGAAGTTATTCGTTATTATATGTCGCGTTTGCAAACTATCCAAGGATAGTGCTTTCATGGAGAGGCCGGTTAAGATAGTCACATTTGGTTAATTCGTACAAATCACTACTATCATATCAGTTCATTATCGCTTTTAATCAGACAATATTGCACGCCTCTAGCGATGCGTTCCGGTAGCGTAAGTTGTACATCTCTCGCTTCTCTAACTGGGTGGTGTATCTCACTGGTGGTACATTATAAATTAAATAGCATATCGAGACGTCTTTTATAAAGATGTAGGCAGCGACAATACCTCATAGAAATAAATTTACTATAAGAGGTGGTGGGGGATATAATATTTTACATAGGCCACAATTTTGCCCAGTCATTGATATTTTTCACACATAAATTACGAAAAGATTTTCAAAAGAATGGTGAACTTGAATACGTGTAGAACATATACAAACATATTTCTATGACGGTGGGTTGTATTCTATACAATGACAGGGCAACAAGACTACTACTATATAAAAAGGTCTTAGCCCGCTTATACGCCATAAATACCGGGAACAATTGTGTGTTCGATTACTTTAAAGCGTGTGAATAATTATTTTGGCGGTAATGTGTTTGTTTGTCTTATTACACAGTCACCGGAAATTATAAATCGCATAATAGTTATAACTGAACTGGGATCAAACGATTTCGAAAGCCAGATTTTCCGTTCGTCCGTGACAGATGATAAGTCTATTTGGAGAGATCACGCAAAATAGCTGTTTGTAGTTTATCTATTACATATTATATAACCATATTTCTATTAATTGCATAAGGTTTTTATCTAATCCTAGGTGGGGCAGAGGGCGTCCACAGTACGTCGCCTTCCCGAACGGTCTTGAGCTTCGCGTTTTATTTCGCTCCAAGTCATCCCCACCGCCTTCACTTCTGCAGTGATAGTCAGTCGCCAAGTCTGCTTAGGGCGGCCGCGTTTCCGTTTTCCTTGGGGATTCCATTCCAGGGCTTGCCTCGGTATGGTATCTGGATCCCTTCGGAGCGTGTGGCCGATCCATTGCCACTTGCGAATTTTAATTTGCTGGTCGATCGGAGTCTCACCGCAGCGTTCCCAGAGGTCCAAATTGGTGATTTTCTCGGGCCAGTAGACTTCGAGAATTCGGCGAAGGCAGCGGTTTATAAGCCTACACGAGATATCCTTAGTGACCTTCCACGTTTCACATCCGTACAGCAACACGGTTTTTACATTGGACCGGAATATCTTCAGTTTAACTCCCCGAGTCAGTTTCCGCGATTGCCATACAGGACGAAACTGCGCGAAGGTTGCTCTTCCCTTGGCGATCCTTGAAGTGATGTCCTCTTCGGTCCCTCCAGCTTCCGACACTACACTTCCGAGGTATCTAAAATTGTGGACTCTCTCCACCTCCTCTGTGCCGATGAGCAACGGCAAAGAGCTTGTTGCTCCGCACCTCATTTCCTAAGTCTTCCGGGTGTTGATTCTAAGCTCCACCTCCAAAGCCTCCCGTCGAAGATCTTCTAGTTTGGATTGCATGTCAGTGCGTGTATGGCTCAGTAGGCTTAGGTCATCGGCGTAGTCCAAATCTTCCAAAACGTTGGACAATCCCCACTCTGATTTTAAGGCGTAGGTGGAGAGTATTGCTTCGTCCTAGTCATGAAATGTTTGTTCCGACTGTGAGGTGACTATTGCCGTAAATGGCTGACAGCATTTTTTATTCATCGATTAATTTTATCAAAGCAC
Organism: Euproctis similis; assembly: GCA_905147225.2. NCBI lineage: Eukaryota > Metazoa > Arthropoda > Insecta > Lepidoptera > Erebidae > Euproctis > Euproctis similis. The sequence continues at coordinate 25,768,424 of LR990106.1, forward strand.
ATAAAATAACGATTAACAAAATGTTATAGTTTGTAAAAAACTCACAATTTTAAGATATAATAATACAACAGATGACGTCGGTGACTATTAGGAAGAACCCCAAGTAAATGATAATCAAACATACAGTACAAATAGTACGTTTTTATATTAGTTTGTTCCTACTACACTCACTAATATGAAAATCGTGCTTAATTACCTAATCTGTGTACGATAAGGACGGTGATGAACAAACATACATTGTCATCACATCTCGCATATTGTTATGCTCCAAACAAACATTGATTTTACAGCTATGAGTTATTTTTGTTAGTTACAATATGTTTCTATATACCCATGCCATTTATGTAACTCGCCAGAATAAAAATTATTTAATTTTAAGGTTTTATTTTACAATTTTACAAATTAATCAAATGATAAGAATTATTGCTTCAGCACTAATTTGCCTGTCATCATCATCATCATCATCATCAGCCCCTCGAGGTTCACTGCTGGACGTAGGCCTCCCCCATAGAGCGCCACAACTGCTGGTCCTGTGCAACCTGCATCCGATGGATGGCGTAGGCCAGTACGTGGTCGCCACTCGAGCACCTTTCTACCCCAGCGGTAATCGGTTCGTCGAGCGATGTGGCCAGCCCATCTCCACTTCCACGTGCTAACCTTTCGGGCTATGTCGGTCACGCCAGATCTCTTGCGTATCTCCGTATTGCGGATTTTATCGCGCAGAGAGATTCCAAGCATAGTCCGTTCCATAGCACGCTGAGCCACCTTGAGCTTCGTCATGTGGCCAACATTCAGAGACCACGTCTCAGCTCCGTATGTCATCACTGGTAACAAACATTGGTCATAGACCTTAGACTTCAGGCACTGTGGGATTTTGGAAGAGAAGATTTCCCTTAGTTTCCCGAACTCTGCCCAACCGAGTTGAATCCGTCGGTTTATCTCTTTCTCGAAGTTGGCTCTACCTAGCTAGACTGTTTGTCCTAGGTAAACATAGTAGTCGACAACTTCGAGGATCGCATCGCCAACAGTAACCGGTGCTTGAATGACATGGGCATTGGACATTATTTTGGGTTTGCCCATGTTCATTCTAAGACCTACTTGTTGGGAAAATTTGCCTGTAGGTAGTTATTAAAAAAAACCTTTCTATGTCTTTACATCGCAGATATTGGAGAAAAACTGATGTGAGGAGTATGGGGGGTAGGGGAGGGATGGGCAGTTGGGAGACACGGGCACCGGTAACCTTTATCAAAAATGTATACAGAAGGAGCAATGGGCATTTGGGTGATGGGGTGGTCCTAATGCTCCCTCTTACTATGCTCTGCATAGGAAGATTTTTAACTATTGGTTTAATTACAGAAAAACGGCGTTTAAATCCAAAAATACAAATTTGCGACGGGAAATTCCTAAAGATTTAATATTACGAGCCATAGAAGAGGTATCAAAAAGGTCAAAAATAAAAACAACCGCTCATAAATATGAAATCAGATAATTTAAGATACTGTCGATGTTTTTTAATTGTTAACTTGGATTTTTGGTTTTTTATATTTTTATAATTTAATAATAGTTTACTTGATAACTAATTTTTGAATTCCATTAAGGATATAAACTGATTTATAGGCCGTGCCCAAGCTTCCCACAGGGTATGCCCAAGCCTCCCTACCGTAGGGAGCATTGGGCACATTTGAATTAGCTTATAAAATATCTCGTAGTGTTGAGACTGATTGTAATTTTTAAGAAAGCTTTTTAAGTATATCTAGCCAAATATGTGGTGCAATAAAAATTGTCAATAAAAGATGATTATCTATAAAATCTGTTTTTTTGGAGTTTACTCCTTAAGAATCGATTTACATATATAGGCCCGGGGTATGAAAATTATGGGGACCAAAATCGTACTAGCATGTCACACGAAATGCGTTATGCGCTATAGTCACAGAGCATATAAATAAGAGTCGGCACTCCATACAATGTCCTGAGCTCTTTATAGAAACACTCTTTATAGCGATACGCCATTCTCTATTACGAAGAAATGTGTTCATATTTGTAGACAGTAAATATTTATTATTTTATAATCGTTCTTGAGGAGTAAACTCCAGTCGTGCGTCGGAGCGGACACACACACTTTTTATGCAATAAATACTGAAAAAGTGCCCGTCCCTCCCCTACCTCCTCTCACAGCGACCAACACAACAGTTTATAGATTATCTATCAGTCTGTCTCGCTGTGTGTCTTACCTAAATCGCTTACGGCTGAAACCAATAATCAATCTCCAATCCAAGATTGAAGCCAATCTAAGATTATTGTGTACCTGTCGATGGATTCCCCAAACAAAATCAATGCATGGGTTGATTATTGGCACGCTTATTAGTAGAAATGGATTGAAATATTGATCTTAGATAGCAAAATTCGGATTGGGATTGAATATTGGTTTCGGCCATTAACAATCCTGGGCCATCTATACATGTTCATGAAATTGAAATGTCTGTTTCTTATATTGAAATAACTGCTTTCTAATGCATTCATAATGGCTGGTCCGATTTTGATGGGATTTATTGGTTGCTGGTGTAATAAGGAGTAGTAACTTAGACTACTTTTTTCTTTTTTATTGCTTCCGAGACCTTAAGTTTAAGACCTCCGAGTCTTTAATAAAATTAAATCTTACACAGCTACAGGTGAAACTTGAAAAAATTAGAACAGGGATGTCATTTAATCAAATAGAAAAATCATCGAGCATGGAAACTGCACAGCAGATTCACGTTCACAATCACAATTACAAAAAAATCTGATGTACAATAAATATGTATTGAGTAAGTGTTATTAAAAATAAAACACAACAACAAGTTAATTTTAGCCGGTGATAATGAGCGGCGGGCTCATCACAAAGCGCCTCTACCGTTTGATGATCCCCGCCGCGGCCGGCCTCTTGACAACCTGGAGTGCATTCATGTGATAGAGTCTCTCACATGATTACACTTCACTTATATCTGGCACAGATAAATGGCATATTTTCTTAGATAACATTTATTTTCAGCGAAAGCGGAACTTGCTATTAAGTTACAAACAATCCTTAAGTAATGTGAATAGTTTGGATCTCATTTTAGCTGTCGTGATAGAGATTTATTTTTGAGGCTGTAAATAAGTTTTGACTTAAAAAAGTCATCTTATTGGTCTTGAGGTCGAACACACAACGACTGAATCAACAAGTTAGGGTTAGAATCCTGATTCATACTAATGACTTTTTGTGATTCGTTTAAATTTGTTCCCGGCGTATGGCATTGGACTCCGCCTCTTGGCATCTATTGGGACTTATTTTCTGTAAACCTATCTCGAGTAGATATGAGTGATAAGCATATATCTAACAGTGGTAGAGCCAAGCAGTTCGCTGCATGAATGGGCCGGCTCGACCGGTGAAATACCACGATCTCTCCGAATCTCGACGTAAAGTGGCTCATGCCGCGTTTCGTTCGGTGAGAGAGGTACCTGGAGGCCCATCCCATTCCCCATCCTTTCCTATCCCCAATCCCTCAAAGGTTGGCAACGCAACAGTAACACTATATGTGTTGCTGATGTCCATGGGCAGCGTTGATTGCTGAGGTGACACGCCTGCTCGTTTGCCCTCCTATCCCATAAAAAAAATGGTTTCTGCCGCGTTTCACTCGATAAGAGAGGTATTCGGAGGCCCAACTGCTTTCCCTCTCCCCTTCCCATCCCACTCCCTCCCTCTTCCATATCCTATTGTAAAGGTCGGCAACTACACTGGAACACTATATGTGTTCAGGTGTAACTGGGCGGTGTTTGTTGCTCAACATCAGGTGACACGTCTGCTCGTTTGTCCCTATACCATAAAAAAACAAGATTTTTCTTAATTAAAAACATTCGTAGGTACATAATATATCGACGCAGTCGACTAAAAATACTTAGTTAATTGTTATGATCGCAATAAAAACATGTTTATCCTGATTTTAATTGGCAACATTCGCTTTATTTACACTCCACGAGCAAATCTCTCTGTTTTCTTATGGTACTGTATTAATACATTTTTATTATTTAAAACATCCTTGCGTCAGAGTTAAAATAATATGTTAATTATGTAATTACCTGTTCATGATGCGGATGCACTCTGTGGCCAAATATTTTACAACGGAATTGTTTATCACTTTATTTTACTTTCAAATTGTAAGACTGACGCCCTGTTTATATTTAGTTTGAAATTCTAGTAAACAGTGTCTGTCTCGTTGGAATAACGTGGACCTTCGTCGACTATGGTAGAAATTGGCGCGATCTATCCTTCCTTTTATAATTGTTGACAAGGAAGTGGTTTTACTCTCTCTGGTAAGGGGTTTTGAGCATAAAGCGTGACTAAAATAGTCCGACATATTGAGGTACGTTTGCAACTGTCTAAAAGGCATTATAATATCTTATTAAACACGGGATTCCCATTTAAATAATTTATATTATTATTTGTGAATATCTCTTATGAAGATGCGGTAGCTGCTTAACATTAAAAATTTGAGATTTTTTATCTTTTATGAAGGTCACATTCCTGTCTGATGTCGAATATTATTTAAAAATCTCTTGTTTTCGGTTTAACTACTTAGGTTACGAAACCTTAAAGTTATGAGTGTTTGTAGATGATTGATATTCCTATTGCGAGGTCAAGGCCATTAAAGCTTATTACGCTATTTATTTGATTGCAAAACACGACTTAGAGAATATACATGATTTGAGAATATAAAGAATTAAAAATAATAATTAACTTTTTTATTTAGGAACCCTTACAATAATAATAATGCTAATTTAAACACAATTTTAATTATTTAAATCGTGGGTATATAAACAGAAAATTGACGGCCGCCCCCACAGAAATAGATCTAGATAGAACGGCGAATAGGCGTGGCAAGCGTGCCAAAACCATGCACTATATTGCATGCTTTTCGAAACTCGCTCTCATTACGCAACGAGCGTTCCTGCCATGCGTTCAGGACGTAAAAAAATAGATAAAACGTCACATATATGCCTTATTATGCTATGGCAAATTGTAAAAACAAAAGTAGTGAATCAAATATGAAAAAAGGAAATATTTCGTATGATCAGTAAGTACAGAAAATCAGTAGAAAGTATTTTTTTGAGATTATAAATTATTGTTTTACTTTTACTATGTTCAATAATTACGATCACAAGTTGTATATTTTTTCGTTATGATAAATATCCATTGTTGTCCGCATTCAACGCTCGTATACAAAAACATTGCGCGTATAAATTATACGCGTAATGTACGTCGAATCGAACGAAATACACAATACACCTGCCAGTTGATCGCTGTGTCTGTTAATCGCTGTGATTGGTCTTCGAATGTTAGAGATGGGCACTCCATGTATCGTTGAGTCTTAGGACTTATCGATAATTTAATTCGAGTATCAGATCATGTCTTGCTTTGTCCCTACTTTATTCTAACACCACAAATTTCAACCAAAGTGTTTCGTAATTACATTGGCAGTAGTTTATTTGACAGTATAAGTTTTCACCAATTTGACCAATCGCCGATGGAAAATCATCTCGATCTTCTCAAACGGGCAGTAACCGAGGTATATGTAGACGTTCGGCTTCGTTATTTAACCAGGACTGTGAGGCCAACCCTTGCAAAAAGGCAAATATTTAATAAATATGTATAGTTTCAAGGACAGTAAAATATTTATAATTAAATTTTATATACTGTTGGAAATATATGTTTTAGGTTTTAATATGTCGGATTAAAGTATTTAACATGTTTTACTTTCTATGATTATCGTTACACAAAATCAATAAAGTTGGTAAAATATAAAAATAATAAAATTAACACACGTTGCCGATATTAACATCGATAATCTAATGTGTGTGTCTCCTAACTAGTCGCCCCGCTCACAATGAAAATGACGTCACGCTGTGGGCGTGGTTTTTCAAAAAAGTGACACGCTCGAAATGTATGGAAATATGACATCGCGGCCGTTCTATCTTGATCTATTTCTGTGGCCGCCCCTCCGATAGTTGAGTGATTGGTTATAGAGGTGGTAGAGATAGATAGATTTAGAAGTAAAAAAAATTAAAAATAAAAATCTTTATTGAGACCAGACAAAAAGAATACACTTTTGATAATATCTAAAAACATTAAAATAAGTATACAGGTCGAAATGAATTCTAACGTCTAAACTAGGCCGAGCCTGTATCTTAGACGTTAGTTTGTTCCCATGATAATAACTACAAATACAATGAGAAATGTGCACTAGTGGAAAATAAACATGATTTGGTCAATTACAATAAAAAAAGTAAAAGTTTCGATTACAATGCGGGTATCTTTAAAATTAGATTTTCTGAAGTACCGCACACACAAATTGAAACCACAAAGAGTGTGAACTTGGGCAATTTTTAATTATAAGCTGCAGATTATATTTTGTTTGGTATTTCTATTAATTTTTTTTTTTTTTAATTTGTTCAATTATAGAAAGCTATTAAAATATACATTGATTTATATTAATAGGATACAATAAATAAGAAGCATTATTTTACATTAAAAAATATTTTTTCTATGTCATCGTAATTTTGCGTTTTTAGCCAAGATATTAGGACCTTCTTACATAAGCGTATATTTAATGGGTAAAACTTAATAATTTTATTTAATTTATTGTAAAGCATTGGGCCGAGATAACATTGAAATTTATCAATAAACGCTGTTTTATAAGCAACCGTAGGGCAAACCCTATCCCTACGTCTCAAGGTCTTTGTATTTTCATATTTGAGTTTTTTATGTTGGGCTATAACAGTTTCTTTAATGAATAACTGTCTAACAGTTAAAACATCACATTCGGAATACAGGTCGACTGTAGGATACCTAAAAGGTTTGAAGTTCATGACCTTAAGTAGGGCTCGTTGTGCACGTTCTAGCTTAATGAGGTGAGTTTTACGTGCTCCGCCCCATGAGGTGATGCAGTATGATAAGATAGATTCAGCTAGAGCGAAATAAACAGTTTTTAGTACGTTAGGATCAGCCACGTGCCTAAGGCTCTTGAAGACATATATCAACTTTCTTATTCTCCCTGTTAATACATCTATATATGGACACCACGTCAATTTGTAATCAAGGAGAATGCCAAGATACTTAACCGTTTCAACCCCTTCCAGATAACCGCAATCGCATGTGTAGTGGTGGTTCGTGTTTTGACAAGAATGGATCTGTATTTTAATGTTTTGTGCCATTTTTAGTGATTGTTCAGTATTAACAAAAGTGATAAATTTAGATTTAGAAACATTAAGTGTAAGTAAATTTTGACTAAGCCAATTTGCTGTCCTTTGGAGACCTATTTCAGTATAATACCTTATCTCATCCCATGTGTTGCCGTGGAAGATTAGTGCCGTATCATCAGCGAATGTGAAAATTTTACAATTTTGTATCTTTAGATTACATAAACTATTAATATAAATAAGAAATAAAGTGGGACCTAGCACGCTACCTTGAGGAACACCAAATGTTACATGTACATCAGTACTAAATAAACCATCTATTGTAACCCGCTGAGTTCTATTTTTTAAATAATCACTGAACAAATCTAGTGCGTTACCCCTAATACCGATCCTTTCCAATTTTTTAATTAGGATAGGAACGGAGACTGTGTCAAAAGCCTTGGCCAGGTCCAAAAATACACCAATACATTTTCTTTTGCTATCAATATGAGTAGCTACAAAGTTAGTAAGTTCAGTGACTGCTTGTGCTGTCGATCTGCCCAATCTGAATCCGAATTGATTATGACATAAAATTTGTAGTTTTTCTAAATATGCCAATAATCTCTTAATATGTAATCTCTTGTTAATAATTTTCTCTAATATCTTGGACAACACGGGCAGCACTGAGATAGGTCGGTAGTTGCTAGCACAGGCTCTGCTCCCTGTCTTAAAGATAGGATGAACGACAGACACTTTAAACACGTTTGGAAAAACACCAGTTTGTATGGAAAGGTTGGCAATACGAGTTATTAGTGGAACAATAATATTTTTTGCCATTTTTATTAGTTTAGCAGAAATTCCGTCCCAACCCACTGCGCTATCAGTTTTTAGGTCAGTTTTTATCGACTCAACCTCATGTTCAGTTGTTTCTAACATGACCATAGAATTAAGTGGTGAAATAAAAGATTCTTCAATTTGGCTATTACATGGAGTTATCTTAATCGCCAATTCCTTTGCTATGCTAGTAAAATAAAGATTTATTTCTTCTAGAGCCAATTCTGGGGTATTATTAATTTTAAGAAGATCTGTAGAAGGTGTTTTTTTAGAATCCCTGTTAGTGATATTATTAATTATTTTCCATTTAGCTTTTGGGTTTTTAGCGTTTTTATTTAGCTCATTTTTGAGAAAATTGCGTTTTAGACGTTTTAGTAAGTCATTGCAGTAGTTTTTGTATCTACTGTACGTTAAAGCTAGTATTAAATTGCTGGGATCAGTTTTAGATCTTAGGTGCATACGATCACGATTTCTAATGCATCGAACTAGGCCTGGCGTGATCCACGGCTTAATGCAACGTAGCCCTCTAGGTGTCAGTAGTTTGAGGGTGTTATTCATAATTGATGTATTGAGGATGTTACTCAACTGCTCAGCAGATCAGTGAGCACATTGTGATTCCATAATATCATTAAAATCTATCAAATCAAAGAAGTCATGTGAAAGATATCGGAGTCACACCGGATGAGAAATACTGACAGATATCTTTGTGCACGTTGTATGGCAATAGGTTCCGCCACCATTCATCGGTCCATACGCAACAATACAGCGTGTCCAGGTTTTAACAGCCGTTGTCTACACCTTCGGGTAGAAAGAGGTAGACACAGCACTAAGATCGAGTAAGTGTTGTACTGATTCTTGATAATGATCTACAGTCAGTCAATAACACTCAAGATCGTGATGTGCAACTCACAGTTAGCTATTTCATTATAAGAGCCGAGTTTATGTCTGCTCTCCAATTTAAGTAATTGTAGGTACAAGTTAAGTTGAAAATCTGCATTTAAATTAATGTAATTGTATCCAACCAGAAAATAGATGTTCTGGCAAAATTTAAATACTTGATAATTTGATTATTACTTTAATAATAATGTGAACTAAAAGGGGTTGAAAATAAATAAAACGAACTATAGATACAAAGAGTCCGTACGTATTCGTGTCAATTTTTACGCGGGAAGTGTTATTGTAGTTGACTTTTGACATGTTTCTTACTTTAGCCAGGGGCAGAAGAGAGAACTACGATCTGGGTTTATTATTGTATACCTTAATACTATGGAAAAGACTACACCGTTCAGACTCGTTCTATATACTTCGTTATAAATACAAAAAAAAAATTCAGTTCTGAATTAAAAAATATATATCCCATTTGTGATCCCACTCGTCACAAAATCTCAGGAACTATTAGGCTGACAGACATGAAATTTGGTAGGAGTATACCTTAGGTAAGAGACTACCTGAGAACAAATAAAAAAAAACACGTTTTTCAAGTATTTCTGCGATAAGCATGAAACTTGTTCAAAGTATTCTTTTTGGCACGATACCTGTATGATTTTGGCTAGGTATATCACTGAGGATATAGGTATATTTCGCCGAATTGGCGCGACCGATTTGATGACATTTTTGTTTCAACATCTATTTTTCATAACCCCCCAAATGGTGGGTGGTTGTCAGCATTTGCCGTATCAGCTGGTGTATGGGTGTGTGTAAGAAACTAATAAATAACACAGCTTTGTGTTCAGTGACTTCAGAACTACGTGGGTATTATAAAATAGTATCAGTATTTACTTAAATATCATCACTAAACGTCATTTATAAAGACATAGTTAGATATTAGTTCAATCAGTGAATCAAACACACGCCTCTGAAGTGCCTTTGAAACGTAGCTGATAACAAACAAGAAGGAAATACTTGCACTTGATAAAAAGATTTGAGAGATTCTTAGATTTATTTATTTTTAATTCGTGAAGACGTTTCGTTTATCTTTATTTAAAATATCGTGTTTAATTAAATGACACAGAATTAAAGTTTTTTTATGACTTCTCTGTCCGGGTAGGGCAGTCTACATCTTCGCGTAGAAAAGGCGTGAAGCTATGTATGTATGGCAATTTTCACTATTCCAAAGCTGTTTGCGCGCCAGACGAAATCTTCTGCGATTGCTAATTGTAACGACTTATTGGCTTATCGAAACATGGCCTTACATTGTAATGTTGCAATCAATATTTAAAACACCGCTGCAGTTATCTTGCCTCTTAATTTTGTTTATTGTTGAGGCTATACGATTGTAACTATTAACTACGGTTCATGGACTCTACAATATTCGACGCAGGCCAAACTATTTAATTTATAACATTTTTTTAATTTCATTCGGAGTATACTAGAATATTGTAGTGTAGTTTGGCGGCCTCACTATGCAACACACACGCTGCGTCTTGAACGGATACAAAAACGGTTTCTTTGGCACTTAGCATTCTCCGATGGGATTACCAAGACAATACTTTCTTATAATCGTAGGCTAAAATACTATAAGATGAATACATTATCCGGCCGCAGAAGTATAAATGATGTCGTGTTTGCATACAAAATCCTGAATAATAATATTGACTGTGCTGGACTGCTATCGCTGTTTAGACTTCGTGTTCCAACCAGGATGCCACGTACCTCCATCACACCACTATGTCCACCTCTTAGAAGGACAGTTCTGGGCTCTAATTCTCCATTAGCTAGAATGTGTAGAACTGTCAACAGCTGCAGCGATAGATTGGACCTACATTTTGACTCTCTCAGTAAAATCAAATTAATTCTTAGCCAAATAGACAACTTGCCGTAGTTATAATAGCACCACTTACTTCTATCTGTTAGAATGTTTTATTATGTCTGTATTGCGACTTTTTGCTCAATTCCTTTTTCTAGGTTGAGTTTACTATTTTGTCAAAAGCCATTGTATTGAGTCTTAAACTACCATTCTATATGTTTTAATGTAAGCACTTTTGCATGTGGTGTTTACCTATAAGTGATTTCTACATTGTTTTATTTTATAATTATATGTGTTTTGTAAAGATCTAATGTAAGAAATTGTTGGTAAACCTTATAATAAATAAAAAAATAAAAAATAAAAAAATAACCTTGTGTTGTTGCCCCTTGTGAGAATGTTCCACATTCTAGCTTAACAAAGCTAAGTAACTTTAACAACTTTATGCGGATCGTAGAAACATTTGTTGTGATAATGTAAAATAATGGGAGCTTTTACGCTACTGTAAACATAATTAATTTTTGCAATTAAGTATTTATGGGTAAGCGATCCCTAAATATCTTTGAATAGAGTCACTGTCCCTCTTATCGTGGGTGTCGTATAGGACGGACTATTGAAATCAAACATTTACACTGCACACTTGTGCAGAAATAATATAATATCAAAGGTTCTTGGATGATATTATTGATGATGTACTGGCGTGATGCCAACCGAGTGTACCGGAAACCAGGAGCTGAAATTTAGACGTGATATTTGTGGATTTAACTGAACAGGTACATACTTCACACACGTAGCAAGTTTCATCCTAAACCTTCACAGGACATCTTTGTACTGACTTTAATTAAATCACTATTGTGTCCCGGAAGTATATATACTATATAGAAACCCTATAAGGTTGTTGTAAATATATGGAGAAAAATCTGTTAATGTTTACTGGTGAAATAAGGATAGTAAATCTATAGTTAAATAGTAAATTACACTGCATTTTTATAGCTTCAAATTCGTCATATTTGAAGGCACTGAACGCATTCAAAGCGGCAATAGTAGTTAAGTTCATTTGCAAAAGACATGAAGGTACTTTTGATTTTGACACGGTTAATGTTGTGTACTCATATTCGTATTTTGTATGTTTGTTTGTAGGAACAATACTGTAATATATATGTCACTTTTAATGATAATGACATAACGAGGGCCGGTGTATTGTTAGCGATATAATAATACACACACATATATAATGAGTACAGACAACACAACACACGTACGGGGATTACATTAGTGTTAGTGTGTCGAGGTCACTCTTCACTAAAACCTAACAATGAAGACCCTTCAATAAAAGAAACTCATAACATTAAAACAACTTTTTAGGATTGAAAAAAGTTGTTTTAATGTTATGAATGTGATCCGCGAAAATCTAAGAAATAAATACTTATATAAAAGGAACTCAAAAAAAGGATAAAGAAATGTCATATTCACCACAATATGTTAGATCAATATAATAAAATAAAATAATTAAAATGCCTTTATTGTTGTTAGATCAATAAGTAATTGTAAATCACAAAACGCCATTCATTACTAAACTCTGTTTAAAACACAAGATTGTTAAATTTGTCAATAGTAGATTGCACATCGATGTTGTAATGTCATGGACGCCTAATAATTTCATGTTTTTGTTATGAAACATACGAAGATACATTATACTACATAACATAACATAACTTCACGCCTTTTTCTACCGGAAGGTGCAGGCAGTGGCTGTTAAGCCTCGTCACGCCGTTATGTTTACGTCCCACATGGAATAGGTGGCGAACCTATTGCCATACCGGGCACAAAGTTTTCAGACATCAATATTTATCACATATAACTTTCAAAAACAATTTCGTAAACTTTTAATGTAAAAATAATTAAAAAAAAAAATTATGGCTATTTAAATTCATTAAAAACCTGTTACGTAAAAATATGGAGTCGTGAAAAATTATGATAATAAAAATACAACAATTTATAGATACATTAATAAGAACAAATAAATTAATTACATTATTTACAATATACATATATAACATATAATATAAAAAATAGTTTCCAACGACGGATGGGAGCCATTATTTTATTATTATTAGAATGTTAGTTTTTATTTGTTCGTTAATTAATTTAACCGCGATAATTGAATATATTTATAACGTTACGTGACAGACAGACATGTTAATCCAGTTTGTGAGAGTATTTTATATTAATAAAAACAGTGACAAAGTGCGAGTGGGACTTGCGTACGTAGGGTTCATCTTTTATTGTACGCCCCTGTAATCAGTTATTTTATTTCAATTTATTTTTAGTATTTGTTGCTATAGTGCCCCCATCACCAGTGATATTTTCAACTCAGGTTTTACTTGTGTAAGCCTACATACTCGTAGCTTATTAGCATCAAATAGGCAATAGTTAATAATAGTAGGTGTCTTCAGAATATGTTGTGAGATAAATATCTCAAAACAAAGTTCATATTTAATTTCTCTGTCATTCGTAATGCAAACTAGTTTTAGTCCACAGTTTCGACCGGATAAATACTTAACACACATCTCAAGCGATGAACTGAGGTCAACCATTCAAAATCTAGACAGACAGTCGGAGTTAACATATAGATAGAGTCATGTCAAGGACTGCAAACAGTGTGACCTAGTGTTGTATGTCTGCCTGTGTGTTGTGTACAATAGAGAAGGCGACAAATATCGCAATAACTATTATTTATTAAATATACGCTACAACATATATAGTGACGGGACTCGTGGTGCATTGGTACTGTCTCATGTATTGTTTGACCGAAACAAACCTTAGACAAAAAATATGACTAAAAAATTTTAAGCTTTCGTAATGTGTTTGACTCCAAAAGAGTAACGAGACGCATTAACAGACACAAATGTATGTTTAGCGAGAAAAATCAACTAATTAAATATATTGTGTGTTATCAGAAGATAGAGAAGAAATGTTGAATGACCATTCTGTAAGTTCTGGATGTAAAAGTCTCTTAAGCGTTATAAAGACTAATACTACCCTACTAGGTACTAGACGCTACCCTTGGATAGCACTCGATTTTCTCTGCCCACTCTTGACTTAGAGTTGGTATGAATGTTTTTGAACCTTTCGGTATAAAAATTACGATGACGAAATAATAATCATAAAATATTTATTATTAATTAAAGTTTGTATCAATTCACAATGATGGGTGTTTGGCCTTAAGGTCGGTCGGGTTAATGTTTTTAAAGGGTAAACACAAACACATAAATATTTATATATATATAACTTCACGCCAAATCCCTTGCGGGGTAAGCAGAGAGAACGGAGCGCCATAGGGCACGATTCTTACACACCTCACTCGCTTCGTTGACTTTCATAACTCTTTTCATGCACGCGCGTCGATTTTTGAGGCTCCTAACATAACCTTCCTCCAGAACACGTTCTATTTGGTCATGGAATGTGTGTCTAGGCCGTCCTCGACTCCTACATCCATCCGCTTTCGCATTGTATATCTGCTTAGTCAATCTCGCATCATCTTACTTGCCCTTTCTTACTTTTACACCGACACTTACAAATATTAATAAGAAATATAATAACATTGAGATGCATGTTACATAATAATTTATAATAATGTAAGTATTGCAAATAAATAACATAACGTATAAACACTTCACAGAGGTTATCTGTACACAGTATCTCTATGTTTACTTAACTTATATTTGGAACACTACAGTTTTCTAAAAAGTCAATTTTTCTAAATACAGTGTTAATATATCTTCACTCTATGGTATAGTGGAAGCAATACACAGACACGCTAATACAGTGATCGAGGTTCATTCGCTGTCAAGCTTTTATTTTTCGATCATGGCGCAAAAATATGTAGTCCAAAATTGACCATCCCGCATATGATACAAGAAGTCGCGGGTTCAAATTCTGGCTAACCTGAATTCTTTTCGGAATTCATGTGTATTAATTAACAATGACAGAAAAACTTTGTGCCCGGTATGGCAATAGGTTCGCCATTTATTCCACTCGGGACCAAACGTAACGGCGAATCGAGGCTTAATAGCCGCTGCCTACACTTTCATGTAGAAAACGGTGTGAAGTTATGAGCTTAAACTTTACGCTTAAACCAATAGTCATGTGTTAACACTATCCAAAACAATATTATATACCTAGTAGCAATTATATAGCATACATATTGTACGTGTTAGTGTCATATAAAAGAAAAATGCTTTTGCTTATATGAAGAAACTTCTTCTATCTCTTACGATGATATAATTGTAGTGTTTAATAACTCACCAAAACTTTTATATAAAGTCCAGGAAATCCTCAAAACAACGATAAGCACTAAAATAAACATGGGCAGTAGACCGATCAGTCTTCTGTCAGACGCGTTAGACACGTACTCATCCTTGTTCTCAGCTGAACTGTCACCTTCCATTGTCAGAAATCGAACTCACTGAGCACTCACAGAATAAAAAATATATAGAATTGTTCTAGTTTTAAGTGTTATTTATAAATAGAATAGATCAAATTTTCGACCATTTCATTTTTTTAATTTAAAAAAAGAACATTTTAATTTTCGAATATTGTTGGAAATTTGTTCTTGAAAATAAATTTGTTACTTATTTTATTATTTATTTTTTATTTTGTTCTACATTTATATAGTGTAGCGTAGCGCTCGGTGCGCTCTGAGCTGTGACACTGGCGGCGGCGGTGGCGCGTGTGGACGTGTAGAGAATTGTGTTGTTTACAACAATACACATTAGTATCAGAATTCATTAATACAGCAATATAACTTATGGGATACAACGAAAACACGAGTGTTACACAATTTATTTATAATTATTTGCAAATGTTAACATAAATTATTACCTGCAGTGTTAATGAATTTATTTAAAACTGGTTGTTATCCGCTATTACGTCCGCGTACAATTTCGTTCCGGTGATTCGCATCAAATAGTTACCAATATCAAAAGATACTCAATGTTAAACTATCATAAATGAAACATTACTATTTTATTGGTTCATGAAATAAAGAGTAATGGAAGCGAGTGAGTTGTGCGAGGTGTGTATCGTGCCTTATGGCGCTGTGTTTTCTCTGTCTACCCCACAACCCACAAGGGATTGGTCGTGATTTTGTATGTATGTATTGACTCATTTTTCAAAAACGTCGGATATCTATCTACTTATATTATAAAAGCGCAAAAGCGTAATTTAAACTCCTCATTACAGACACAAATCTAACTCTACATGTAAGGAGTTTTGTCCTGAACAAAATTACAAACATACCTTTAAATATATATTTGTGTTGATTTCTTTTGTTCAATCTGTTGATAATATCTAACTTATTATCTAAATGATTGTTTCTCTCCGGTCAAACGTTGACCGCGTAGCTGTTATCACTCGCCTGTCTGGTTTAGAAAAACAAATATTGTCGCGATAAGGTGATACACTTCGTACCAAATAAACTATACTACGGCTATTTGGTACTATAGGTGTTTATACGACACTAAAACTCTAAAAGTGGTTCTGACATGTAAAAGGAATGGATAATGCAAGATTGACTAAGCAGATATACAATGCAAAAGCGGATGGATGTATGAATCGAGGACGGCCATGACACTGTTTGTTTGACGAAATTGAACCAGTTTTTCAAGCAGGTAATGTCAGGAGCTCTTAATTTGTGAAGTCATTGTCACGTCGTCTGAAGTCATGATGAGGGAGCATCAGGGAAAATGCAAATTTCAATTGTACATGTTTATTTCTATTTCTTTCGCAGTGGTAGAGCCACACAGTTCGCTATATGAATGGGCCGGCTCGACAGCTCAAATAACGGCGTCTCAGAATATCGACGTAAAGTCGCTCATGCAGCAAGAGTAAATAGAGAGATACCCGTCTATAGGGTATCTCTTTGGGCGGTGTCGGGTTTTCGCGTCGAAGAGCGAAATACTTAAATACTTAATTGTACGGCAATCTGCACCTACCATATGTTTGCTATGAACCGGAATATCACAGGATCGTAACGATTGCCTGCGCATTTGCTAACGTCGTGAAGATATAAAAACGGTAGAACACAAATTATGGAATTTCATTTAGATTCTTATCAATCGAATTCAGCTGAAGTTTTTTGGTGGGCCTGAAAGACTGTGAATTAAATATGACTCATATTAATTTACCTCGTCAGCGAGTTGGCATAAAGATATCATACAAATAGGTACATTTTTATGGTATAGGGGGCAAAAGTGTCACCTGATGGTAAACATAAAAACCCCGCCCATGGACACATGAACACATATAATGTTACAGTTGCGCTACCGGTCCTTACAATAGGATATGGACGGGAACGGGAGTGGGATGGGAAGCGAATGGGAAAGGTTTGGGCTTCCGGATACTTCTCTCACCGAGTAAAACGCGGCAAAAGCCACTTCACGTCGATATTTTGGGAGGTCCTGGTATTTCACCGGTCAAGCCGACCCATTCGTGCAGCGAACTGCGTGACTCCACCACTGGCGCGTATTATTGTTATCAACGTGTTTGTTTGTTACACACATAACTATATCTTCCGCATCAAGTAACTGCTGGTTAGGACAAGATATTTATCTCTAAGACTTTCGCGAATCACGTTCATGACATTAAAACAACTTTTAGGATTATATCGCGTTTGTTTATTACTTATTTATATTTATTTCCTCTTTACAGAGATCACTTTCACGAGTGATGAAAATTATATTAAATGATATGAAATGGTATTTGTTGGAATAAATATCAAAAAGATGGTATTTGTTGGAGCAAATACCATCTTTTTGTTCATCACTCGTGAAAATGATCTCTGTAGAGAGTTCGAAACGTCAGGAAATAAATAAAATTAGTGTAACGGATGACGTTACTGGTGACTATTCCACTGGATGATGGTAAATAGTGAGTGGTGCTTCTTCCATGATGGTACGGGAGTGGTCGTTAATGAAAGACGTAATTAAGATCTTGTCATCTTTATTTGTGTCAGCGACAACTGTGTGTCGCTGCACACCGACCACTACAGCATACTGTGCGTACCGTGGTTATATACTATTGATGGCATCCCTTACATTAGTAATAAATTAACGCGATATAATCCTAAAAGTTGTTTTAAGGTCATAGGACAAGATAACTACTTTTTTATAAACTTTAACAATTCATTTTCTTCCTTTCTATGGCATAATTGATACATCCGGTCATTACACTATCACCAACTGTGAATTCATAGTCTCACATACTACAAAACGAAGTCTCGTTTCGCTGTCTGTCTCCTTATATGCTTAGATCATTAAAACTACGCAACGGATTTTGATGTGTTGTTTCAATAGATAGAAGTTTTCAACGGTGTGGTATGTATGTATAAGCCAAGCATAATGTAGTAAAGAAAAAATAATAGTTTAAAAAAACTAAAAAACACGCTTTTTATAGAAAACCGAACTAAAAAATAGAAAATTAATTTTAATGAATTTAAATTAAGAAAATAGTGTTAATAATTTCAATGAAATAAATTAATAATAGTGTAAATAAAAAAAATATTATTTTATTTTAAAAAAAGCGTTGAAACGAGTTCCTTGTATAAACAAGGAACTCGTTTCAAGTTGATAACGTAGACTTTCCGCTGATTGCCACTAGATGGTGCGAGGAGTGCACTATGAACACTAAAAAATTAACAAAAATCATATTTTGAAAATTGAAAAATGGAATAATTTTATCAAATTAGTGTATTGTCATCGGTCCTCAATAAATGTACAAAGTTTGAACGAAATCTGGCCGTTTAAAGTGGGTCAAAATCGCGCCCAAAGAAGTCGGTTACAAACATACAGGTGAAGCTAATAAAAACCTAATAAAAAAGACAATTTTACAATCCAGAAGCTTTAATCGCAATCGCGGGCTGAACACGGATGATAGATCAAAATCATGTACTACTATGTATAGTATTTCACATTAAGAAGTAAAGTCCGCAATTGTGCAGATCTTAGGGACACAATTACCATTTTTAATTTCTTATTTTTTACGAAAAATTACAGGTTATTTACGAAATGATTTTAAACATTGCAGCATTAATCCGTGTTTATGTAAGTCCTATCCTTAAATTCAACGTGTATTCAATATAAATGAATATTTACGTTTACAGCATGTAATTTAATTGAATATTTTAACGCGTAAGTTTGCGTAAATCTTATATTTAGGTATAGTTTTAAAGATGATAAAATTCTAAGAAACTTAGTCCCAGACACCTTTGAGATCAGGCTAAATGACAAAAAGTTACACACGCTATAGTAAAAAAAAAATATTTTTTTCTTCTGTAAAGTCATGTTTTGTCCCTTACGTTATTAATATAACTTAATATACCGGTATATTAACACGAGAAGTATCAAATTTTGATACTTCTGGTGTTAATATAGTGGTATATTAAGTAATTATGCTAAGTTTAAATTATTAATAATTATTAAGTTTCTAACAGTGGTAGAGTCAAGCAATTCGCTGCATGAATGGGCCGGCTTGATCAGTGAAATACTACGACCTCTCAGAAGACCGTCGTAAAGTGGCTCATGCCGTGTTTCGTTCGGTGAGAAAGGTACCCGGAGGCCCACCCCTATTCCCCATCCTTTCCTATCCCCCATCCCTTAAAGGACGGCAACGCAACAGTAACACTATATGTGTTGCTGGTGTCCATAGGCGGCGTCGGTTGCTTACCATCAGGTGACACGCCTGCTCGTTTGACCTCCTATCCCATAAAAAAAAGGTTTAACAAAATGTCGGGACCTCAGGAGGATAATATCCCAGTCGCTTGGTGTATCATGCAGAACAACGTCCGCTAGTATTTAATATATATTTTATCACAAGTTCTCCCTCTCTCTCTATCTTGTTTGTTTTTCAACGGTTTTTCTTTCCTGTCGCTATATGTGTATTGTATGATTATAATTGTAATATTCGCCCGTTGAGTTGACATACATCGAACACACTTTGCTCAGCCTTCGGTTAAATCGATAAGCTATCTAACAAACCCACTGCTAGCGCCACCTAGTGTAACACTGCAAGACTTGTCTCACACCTGAGATACTAGGTTCTTCAAGCTGCTGTTGCAAGATGTCGTAACTGACTATTTTTTTTATTTTAGATTAAAATTATATGAAAGAATACAACCATTATTACACAAAAGAAAACTCTGAGAAATATATTTCTGAGTAACAGAATTCTAGACCCAGTGAAGTCAACTGTTTTTGAGATAATACTCTAGATAATACGGTACTATCTAGGATACTTCTTACATATAAATTTTATTATTGGTCCATATTTGTTGCACACCTTTACCACTCTACAATAAAGGATGTCGAGTCAGTTGTGCTCAACTAACATAGTTAGAATTTCTCTCGTTAACTTGTAGGAGGTTGATTTTACTTTGTTTGGGTCATAGCTGTGATGGTCGAGTATACCTACAGACATATACACACGCACACATATACACCTTTTATGCACGAGCCTACTGCTAGGGTTTCAGTAACGAGATTACTTAATATTAATATTACTTTATTATTTTTATTTACTTTGATTGATTGATAAACGGCTTGCAATTATATGTGATAAAAACGAAAGTTATTATAGTTACGCTTGAAAGGGAGGAATCGAGAACGGATGCAAGGATAATGGTTGACGATGTAGTGCTGGAACAGGTGAAATGAAATTGTATATCTTGGATGCAGGGATGGAAGGTACACCGCGGGTGTAGAAAGACGAGTGGCGATAGCAAATAGCGTAAATGAAACGTTGGGCAGATTCCTGGGCGCAAAAAGCATTTGCAGAATACCCCAGCTAGCAACCCACGATGCAATACTGATCCCAATGCTAACTTATGGAATCGAGAGCTTGGTATGGCAGAGTGTGCATGAAAGTAGGATAAACGCGGTCGAATGGCGGATAATCTGCGGAGTGACCCTTGCTGACCGCGTCGAAAACAAGGTTATAAAAGAGAACGTCGGTGTAAAAGTAAGAAAGGGCATGCTCCGATGGTTCGTACATGTAGAAAGGATGGATGATGCAAGATTGACTAAGCAGATATACAATGCAAAAGCTGATGGATGTAGGAGTCGAGGACGGCCACGACACACATTCCATGATCAAATAGAACGTGTTCTGGAAGAAGGTGATGTCGGGAGCCACTAAAAACGATGCGCGTGCATGAAAAGATTTATGATAGTCAACGAAGCAAGTGAGGTGTCTCACTCGCTTCGTTGACTTTCATAAGAATCGTGGCTTATGACGCAACATTCTCTGTGCCTACCCCGCAAGGGAGTTGGCATGAAAGTTATGTATGGTATATGGTCATCTGGAGGGCAAGGCCAAACTGGCCTCCAAAAAGCTTGGTGTACTCAATAGAGCGGGACGGTATTTCACGTCAGGTCATCGCTTGCAACTGTATAAAGCGCAGGTCCGGCCTCACGTGGAATACTGTTCTCATCTTTGGGCGGGGGCACCCGACTACCAGCTTTCTCCATTTGACCGCATTCAACGACGCGCGGTTCGGCTTGTCGACAAACAAGCTCTTTCCGATCGACTTGATCCGTTGGCATTGCGGAGAGATGTTGCATCTCTATGCATCATGTACCGCTTATACCACGGGGAGTGCTCTGAGGAATTGTTCGGACTTATACCGCCTGCTGATTTTCGCAATCGCCCGACTCGCCAGTGTCTCCATCCACATCGGCTGAATAGTTGGCGATCTACGACAGTGCGATTCAGCCGTCACTTCCTGCCACGCACTGCTCCTATATGGAACCAGCTGCCGGCAACGGTATTCCCGGACCGCTACGACCTTGGTACCTTCAAGAAACGAGCTTTCTATCTTAAAGGCCGGCAACGCTGATGCGACGCCCCTGGTGTTGCGGATGTCCATGGGCGGCGGTGATCGGTTTCCACCAGGTGACCCGCTCGCTCGTTTGCCCCTTTTTTCCATAAAAAAAAATGTATGTAATATTACTTTACTTTATTTTACAAGGTTTGAAGATATCATTTCGCACATTAGTTTCTTGCCCGATTCTTCTCATGATAGCCCCTAGACTGGGAATCAGGCCGCCTGTGGCGATTGCGTTTATGTTTTCTTGTTATAAGGCACTTGCCTCAAGCGTTCGTGTTTAGTATTTCATTTTAATTATTAAGTTAAGTCTCTGCATTTGTTCAATATTTTTAAGTGTCTGTAGAAAACTACAAAAATAAAGCTTCTTTGACTTCGACTTTGATATCTTTAGTAGAGTATATTTAACATTGGACATACATGCAATTTTTTCTGTTATTAAGATAATTAAGTGTGCTTGCATACTATATTGTAAGGATTGCAGTTTGCTTTCTATTCTACATAAATAAATATAAACTAGGTAAATAAAACGACACGTCGTCGAACCACGCATCACGAAGCAGCAAGTAATGATTAGATACGAGCGGTGAGCAAACATTACCGTCTAAGATTATCTTACATAGATAAGATTATTATTTATTAGTGATTTGCACAAAGCAAGTTTTAGATATTTTCTGTACATGTTTAGCATAAGGAACTACAATTATATTGGATCAAGTGCTATTAATGTCGGAATAGCACAAATTTAAGTTTAGTCTCGGTGGTCCAGCGGTCGAGAATTTTTTTTTCTGAATCCGGAGGTCGCGGGTTCGAATCCTCACATTGACTTTTAGGGGTTAATTTCGTAAGTTATGTGATAAATATCTATGACTAAAAAACTTTGTGCCCGATATGGTAATAGGTTCACCGCCTATTCCATTTGAGACGTAAACATAACGGCGAGATAAGGCTTAAGAGCCGCTGCCTACACCTTCGTGTAGAAAAGTCGTGAAGTTATGTTAACTTTACTTAAAAGGGAATGAACTAGTAACAGGAAATAAAAAACGGAAGAAAACTTAACGATGAAATAGTATGGAAAAACTATTAATTACATTTCCAGAGAGTCCTCTGGTGTTAACGATTTTGGAAACGATCTCCAGACACTCTAATATAAGTCAATATGGTGATTGTAAATTTCTTAGGTGCTAGCAACGTCCAGGCAAGGCAACTGTGTAATGTTTTCATGGAAGTACTCCAATATTAATATAAATATTATCCCTCTAACATTAAAGAAACTGTAAATACATTCGACATCGTCCTCGCGTCTGGCCGTTATGTTTGCTTCGTGCTGGTGTTACTGGAACTATCAGATAACACGGAACAATTGTTTTCATAATATGAAATAGAACATGTGAGCCTCACAGACGACATCTGTCATATTATTGTATCAAATACTATTGTTATTATTTCAGTATTTATCGAACATCGATATTTTCGTTTTTCTTTTATCGACTATCACTGCCGGGTAGGTCAACCAGTTGACAAGACACAAGTCTCTACCACCACGAGCTCTCATCGGTTAAATCAAATACAGCGCGCTTTCCTAGTGCATCTTTTTTTTTCCACTTGCTGTTGGGGAATTTATGGAGGATAGCTCTATTAGCCACTAGAGAGGACACAAGAAGAACAAATGGAGGACTCACCAAATAGCCTGAAGCAGTGCATGCAGATACACGTGACTGCATATATCGCAATCAACACAAAGAACGGCATGAACATAACAGTGTAATCCATGGCGCCGTGCTGTACCAGCCAGTAGAAGGGATCAACTGGTTACCGCCATTACGTATGACATTTATCGAGTTGGCGATGTAATCAGATAGTCAAATTGATAATAACTAATTAGTCGATAAAGGTTTTTCTGTAAAAGGTTTCGCTAGTAAGTGTCAAGGTGTTCTCCGAATAGACGTAAGTTCCGCTAGTTTGCCCGCTAAGGCAGCCGAGGTGACTTTCTCCTCGGTCTCTTTTCTCCGACGGTCCTCCGCACCAGTCGGCCAGTTGGCGTTAGTGTCATGTGTTATGCTGGCACTCTGGTGGTCGACACGGAGTCCGACTTCGAGCTTATACTCAGGTTCGCTGACGATTGCGCCACCCTGAGGGGTGGCAATCCCCAGGGGTGGCAATCGTCATCCGACACACATGAGAGGCACTGCGGTTCCACCGCCTCACTCGAGGCCGGGATCCAGCCGCGCGGATACAGGTGGGTGACACGGCTGAGCCAGTGACGACGTACTTAAAGTTACTCGGCCTCACCCTGGACAGCCGCTGGAGCTTCGAGGAGCACCTTGTGAGGATGTGACCACAAAGCGCGAAGTGTGGCAGTTGGTTTACATCGTCTGCTGCCCAATCTAGGGGTACTGGCAAACGGTATGTTAGGACCTTTGGTTACCTCGAAACGCGACTTTACGTGGATATTCTGAGAGGTCGTGGTATTTCCCCGGTCGAGCCGGCCTATACATGGGGCGAACTGTGTGGCTCTACCACTGCGTGGCAGATGTACAAGTAGGTGATGTGCCGGGAAGGCTAGACTTAACTCATCTCCTACAAATAGAGCCGAATGTCAAGGGCCAAGAGCAAAGTGGCCAAGGTCAAAGGGCCAAGTGCCGAGTGCCAAGTGACGTGAACATTGTCCAGGTGACGTGAAATAGGACTTTCCATAATAAGTCTCTATATTAACAGACTATAAAAGGACCTTGTGGTTACGAATACTCTGTTCCACCACAAGGATATCCATAAGTATACATGGGAGAGGAATGAAAGTAGGAGTATGATCGATTTTGTGATTGTAGACCATAGGCTCAAAAGTAAAGTCGTAGATACCAGGAGCTATCGTGGCGTCAGTGTGGGAACAGATCACTATTTGGTGGTAAGTCGAATTAGGTAACAAAAAGCCGATAGCGACTCTTGGCCGAATAAAAAGTTGAAAGACTGAGTGACATAGACGTGCAAGCGGAATATTTGAGGGAAATGGTAGAAAGGACAAAGCACGTATGAGATGTGTCATATACGGGAGGAATGAATGATATGTGGGAGGTTGTAAAAAGTAGTATGGTTGGAGCAGCTGCCAAAGTATGTGGAGAGGCGAAAAGAAAGAAAGGAAGGTCGTTGGATGAATGTTAGTGGGATGCGGAAGTTAAGAAAGTAGTGGAATGTAAGAAAAAGGCGTAGTTAGATGGACTAGCCACCAAAGCCATTACCTTTCTAATGAAAGTCATACAGAGAACGTATTCTAGGTAATAAATGCAAATCGTGTGTATGTGGAAGCAAAGAAGAAAGTTAAAATTGTGGTACAGGAAAAGAAGAAGTGTATGAAAGAGAAGTTTGACAGAAAGATGTCTGAGAACTTCAGGGCCAATTTAAAACTGTTTTGGAAGCAGGTTAAATTGGTTCGCGGCGGTTCAAGGTCATCTGAGTGGGATGTTATAAGAGCGAAAGATGGACGATTGTTGAGTATTGAAAGGGATGTTCTGCATCGTTGGAAAAGTTACTTCGAAGAACTTTTTGAGTAAAGTGAGGGACATCTTCATAATAATGAGCCGGTGAACATTCCAACTCCCACTCACTCAAAAAACGATGCCGTTCAGGAGATTACGGAAGATGAAGTAGTGAATGCAATCAAAGGTACGAAATTGGGTAAGTCTGCCGGGTATGACAGGGTAACTACCGAGATGCTGAAAAGTGGCAAAGGGGTTGTTGTAAAATTGTTGCGACTACTTTTCAATGTGTGTTGGCGTCATGGCTGTGTTCTGGACGACTGGACCAAAGCAATCATTGTGCCCTTGCACAAGGGGAAGGGGTCGCGGCAGGACTGCAAAAACTACCGAGGTCTTCTCAGTGTTGTAGGTAAATTGTATGCGAAGATTCTTATTGAAAGAGTGACGAATGTATCTAATGACAAGGATGTGTTGCGTAACCATGAATCTTCAATCTCTATATGGATAGTTGTCGGACAAACCTGAAAGAGACTGAATGTGGTTTAAGCATGGAAGAGGTGCGTGTCAAGTGCCTACTGTACGCCGATGAACAGGTATTACTTGCTCCGTCGGCGTCGGAGTTACAAGACATGCTAATCTTGGTGAATGAAGGATTTAGGGAAAGAGGTATGAAAATTAATGTAAGCAAGACGAAAGTTATGGTTGAAGAGAGAGTGAAAGAGGTCACAGTGTGTGATATGATATTGGATGGCGAGAAATTGAAGCAAGTGAATGAGTTTCTATATTTGGGAAGTATGTTTACAAAAGATGGAAAATGTGAGGAAAATATTGAAAGGAGAGTGACTTCGGGTATCAGAGTTAATGGTGCATTGCATGCCTTGATACGTAGTCAGGCTATGTCTGAAAAGGCACGCTTGACAATTCACAATGGTGTGTTAGTATCAACTCTCACATGCGGGAGTGAGTGTTGGGTGTGGCAGGCGAAGCATGAAAGTAACGTGAATGCAGTGGAAATGCGTTCTCTGAGAAGTACAGAGAAGTACCGGTATGAAATGAGCGTTTTTCTGTGAAAATAAAATACTATTTTGATGATTATTTTGATTGATCTGATTCTGGTAGACAGTCGTCTCCGAAACACTCTAAGGGATACAAGAGCCTACAGAGGCCCCACTCTTGATACGGACCACTACCTGGTGGTGAGCCGATTCGTGGGCCTATTCGAGAAGTGGAGGCACTGGCGAGTGCGTACCCATTTCGGAGAGCTTGAAACGATAAAGTATGAGAAATTAGAAGATGTAAGTGTACTGAGTATGTATATAGACCTAGTCAGCAAAAGACTTATAGACACAAGTCTTTCTGACTTAGGTGTTGAAGAATGTTGGAAAAGAATGAAAGAAAGTATAGTGGATAGTGCAATAGAAGTATGTGGTTGTGCAAAGAGACATAAGATTCTGAGAGGTGATGCCTGATGGGACGCGGATGTCAAATCCAGCGTCGAAAGAAAGAAAAAAGCATGATTGGATTATGTCTCAAGTTTGAATCAGAATGATAATATGACAGAGAACAAGTATGAGAGCTACCGCCGCTGCAAGAATGTTACCAAAGCCTTAGTGAAAGAGAAGCGTGAAAGATTAGTTGCGAATGAAGTGAGGTTGACGGATATCTTCAAGGCCAATAGCAAACTCTTTTGAAGGAAAGTTAGAAAGTCTCGAGGTTCTTCGTCAACATCCAGAATGGACAAAATTTTGTCTAAGGCTGGTGACATTCTTGCAAACCCAAACGATGTATTGGGTCGGTGGAGTGACTATTTTGGGGAAATGTACGAGTAAGTACCGGACGTGGGCGCCGCGAGTG
This sequence comes from Euproctis similis, assembly GCA_905147225.2. Lineage (NCBI taxonomy): Eukaryota > Metazoa > Arthropoda > Insecta > Lepidoptera > Erebidae > Euproctis > Euproctis similis. The sequence continues at coordinate 25,795,398 of LR990106.1, forward strand.
AGTCTACGACTGACACCGCTGCGCCAACATCTGACGAGGACATTACTATGGAAGAGCTAGAATTGATATGATGTCTGCTGAAATGATCAAACACGGTGGAACCTGTGTCCGGGATGCTTTCCTAACCTTGAGCAATCTTTGCAGGAGGTCGGGTAAGGTTCCCATGGACTGGAGGCGTGCTGTCATCGTGCCCTTGTATAAAGGTAAGGGATCTCTCATGGAATTTACTCTAATTAAAAGATGTCGCGTCAGTTGTGCTCGTCTATTGTGATCGCATAAAATTTTGGTGTGGAAAACAAGGTTATAAGGAAGGAAGTCGGATCGTAAGAGAGTGTCGGTGTAAAAGTAAGAAAGGGCATGCTCCTATAGGGGATTAGTTATCTCCTATAATTTATGTTTATTAATCGAGATTTAAATTACACAACTATGTACGTTATATAGATAGTCATATAATTTCTTATTTTACAGTTTAAGTTTATAATGTATTAACAGTCTAATGTTCTGAACGATATTTAATATTATTTACACTGCACTGAACTACGATTACAATGAGTCTTTGTATATGGTTTTGTTTACATTGAGAGTGGCGAGAAATTTATTATAAATACGTATGAACGGTCTTCTAGTAGGTGTGCGACTGTTTGTGACTTGATCGGATGAATGAGTTCATTGTTTTGTATGATTGTATTATTTGGTGGTAGTTACTGCATCATGAGGTAAATGAGAAATATTGATCTTAAATATAATTATATAAAGAAAATTTGTTTTGGTGAAAGTTCTCCACATCACTCCCCTGCCGAGACCGGTTCACGGTCGATAGTAGTCTGGAAACCTTACTTCCTTAACCTTACTCTGGAAAGTTTTTCTCCGTTTAGGATTCTTAAAATAAATCCATTTTTCATCGCCAGTGACAATTCGATGCAAAACTGATTTTCTTTCGTGTCTTTGAAGCAAAATTTCACAAGTGCTTTTCCGGTTTTCCATTTGTCTTTCATTCAATTCAGGTGGCACCCATTTTCCACACTTTTGAATTTTTCCCATAGTTTTCAAACGGTCTGAAATTGTTTGTTGTGCAATATTTAACATAGCTGCCATTTGCTTCTGACTCAAAGCAAATCATCACTATCCGGCACAAAATTTGTCATTTTTAACACAATAAAAAATATGATGTTGTTTGTTGACTAATTGTTAGGTTAATTGAATGTTTGACAGTTGTCATGGCAACCAAACAGAAAAAAAATTAAGGCTTATTCACAACAAATAACCCCTACCAACACATTTGCATCTTAACGCTCATTTCATACCGGTACACCGTATATGTGTGGGACTCCACACATATACGGTGTGGAGTACCCTTGCGGATCGAATGAAAAATAGCGTGATAAGGGGTCATCCATAAAGTACGTCACACGTAAATGGGGGGGAGGGGGTCGATGAAGTGTGACATAGTGTGACAAGGGGTGGGCGGGGTCCTAAGTTTTGTGACATCACATTTCAAAATAAATTGAATCAAGAAATTTCAAATATTAATTAAGACTAAAAATAATTTCTACTCTATCTATATGAACATACGGTTTGAAATGTTTTGTTTGTTGTTGACGACTTCATACCCGCTCTAGTGACACGCCGCACACGCCGACTATGAGCCCAAGCCAATAACCAACACAATCAACTACATAAGAAGCAGCAAATTTTACCTATTTTTTTTATGGGATAGGAGGGCAAACGAGCAGGCGTGTCACCTGATGGTAACCAACCAACGCCGCTCATGGACACCAGCAACACATATAGTGTTACTGTTGCGTTGCCGACCTTTAGGGGTATGGGATAGGAGAGGATGGGAAAGGGGGGTGGGCCCCCGGGTACCTCTATCACCGAACGAGACGCGGCATGAGCCTTTACGTATTTCTCCGGTCGAGCCGGCCCATTCATGCAGCGAACTGCTTGGCTCTACCACTGTTGACCTATTATAAAGATTAGTCCTCAAAGAACAGCAGCTAGACGTGCCAGAGAAATTCTTTGTTTGAATGATATAAATGATGCCATATGGTTAGATGAAAAATTTAATATCACCAGAAATATTCCTCACGTTAACACCCCAATGAGAACGAACTGATCTATACGAATTATAAATAATTTAAAGGAATGGATTCAAAGTCCATGGACTGAAGACGACTAAGTTCCTTTCTCTTTCTTTAATTAATAGTTTTTGGATTAGTTATTTTTAACAGTCTCGGTGGCGCAGTGGTCGAGCACACGAGCACACGGCTTCTGATCCAGAGGTCCCGGGTTCGATTCCAGACACTGGCTCACACCAATGACTTTTCGAAATTGTTTTCGGAAGTTATGTGTGATAAATATCGATGACTGATAAAAACTTTGTGCCCGGTATGGCAATAGGTTCGCCACCTATTCCATTTGGGACGTAAACGTAACGGCGAGACGAGGCTTAACAGCCGCTGCCTACACCTTCGGGTAACAAAAGGCGTGAAGTTATGTTATGATTTTTTTTCAAATATTTGATGTTGATTTCATAAATAAATAATAGTTTAAAAAAACTAAAAAACACGCTTTTTATAGAAAACCGAACTAAAAAATAGAAAATAAATTTTAATGAATTTAAATTAAGAAAATAGTGTTGAAAATTTCAATGAATATAAATTAATAATAGTGTGAATAAAAAAATATATTTTATTTTAAAAAAAGCGTGGGGTGCATGGTGTCAACAGTTATAAATATTTTATTGACAGATATGAGTAGAGTGATTATCATTTCAATAATATCTCAAAAAGCACCCCACGCTTTTTAAAATTTTTTTATTTTTTTATTCACACTGTTATTAATTTATATTCATTGAAATTTTTAACACTATTTTCTTAATTTAAATTCATTAAAATTTATTTTCTATTTTTTAGTTCGGTTTTCTATAAAAAGCGTGTTTTTTAGTTTTTTTTAAAATAGTCTCGGTGGCGCAGTGGTCGAGCACACGGCTTCTGATCCAGAGGTCCGGGTTCGATTCCAGACACTGGCTCACACCAATGACTTTTCGAAATTGTTTTCGGAAGTTATGTGTGATAAATATCGATGACTGAAAAACTTTGTGCCCGGTATGGCAATAGGTTCGCCACCTATTCCATTTGGGACGTCAACATAACGGCGAGACGATGCTTAACAGCCGCTGCCTACACCTTCGGGTAACAAAAGGCGTGAAGTTATGTTATGTTATGTTTTAGTTTTTTTAAACTATTATTTATTTTATATTTTTTAGTTCCGTTTTCTATAACAAGCGCATTTCTTAGTTTTTTTAACTATTGCTTAACTATTTTAAAGCGTGCTAACAACGGATATCAAAACCGAATTTGAGGAATAGCGCCATCTGTGACTTATACAAGGAACTCGTTTCAAGTTGATAACGTAGACTTTCCGCTGATTGCCACTAGATGGTACGAGAAGTGAACTATGAACACTAAAAAATTAACAAAAATCATATTTTGCAAATCGAAAAATGGAATAATTTTATCAAATTAGTGTATTGTCATCGGTCCTCAATAAATCTACAAAGTTTGAACGAAATCTGGCCGTTTAAAGTGGGTCAAAATCGCGCCCAAAGAAGTCGGTTACAAACAAACATACAGGTGAAGCTAATAAAAAGTAATTTAAATGGAAAACTAATTAAGGGACTGCTGTTTTAATTTAAAAATTTTAGATGTAAATTTGCAAATTTGTGACGTCACACTAGGGAGGGGGGGGTCTCACAAATGTGACCACCTGTGACAAGGAGGGGGTGGGGGTCTAAAAATCATGAAATTCGTGTGACGTACTTTATGGATGGCCCCTAAGGGAGAAATGCAAGTTGAAAGATAATGTGGTGACCAAAGTGGAGAGAAGTATGTTAAGATGGTTTGGTCATATTGCAAGATTGGATGAAAGCCGACTGACTAAAAGAGTATAGGAAGCGAATGTGAGTAGCAGGGTAGGGATCGGGAGACCAAGACGGAGCTACCATGACCAAATAAATGGTCTGTTTAAAAAAGGAAAAATGCGTAGCACCCGAAACCGACGTAAATGCATGACGAGATGAATGACTGTGGATGACGCGAAAGATGTGTATCAGGACCGTAACTTGTGGAAAGCCAAAGTCTCTGCCTACCCCCATGGGATACAGGCGTGAGCTTACGTATGTATGTATAAAATGCCGTGTAAAGTACATGCTATTTCATAATCTATTTTTATTTATCAGTGACAATGGCAACAGTATTAGTAATATATTAATAGAAGAGTATGTAACGTATGACGTTACTAGTGATTGCCGCAATGGATGATGGTATATAGTGAGTGGTGCTTCTTCCATGATGGTCGTTGAGCGGCCGGTAAATGAAAGACGTAATTAAGATCTTGACATGTTTATTCGTGTCAGCGACAACTGCCTGTCGCTGCACATCGACCACTACAGCATACTGTGCGTACCGTTGTTATATACTATTGATGGCACGTACATGTACGTGCCATGAGGTGTAGTATCCCTTACACCATTCCCCCCTTAGTTGAAAAAAAAATCCTTAAAATTAATCACAAAAGTAAAAAAAATCCTATAGTTACACAGTACAGTACATAATATCTTTACATGTTCATGTTAATAAACAAGATTAATACAATAATAACATATAATGCTTAATTGGCAAAAACGTGATTTTACAATAAATATTTGTCAATATATCGGTAATTAGAAAAACTAGTTCTCAATGTCAATGTTAATATGATGCCTACATTGCAAAATAGTGACGACGTGATTTAACAACGATTAGTCGTCAACATGCTTTGCGGAAATTGCGTGACATTGTCACAGTCACTATAACATACACAATATCTTATGATTACGTGTTTTTAACAATTATACAATCCGGTATAGTAGCCGCGTTTTATTGTCTAAACTCTCTACAATGACGTATTTCCCAATTTTTAGGTACAACGTGTAGATCTATCTATCATAGACTTCTTGACGGCCTACGTACCTATCCCTAATTCCTGGATAGCGGCGGATTTTGTTTAAACACAAATAAATTGATCGGGCGGTAAACGTTTGGCGCGCGGAGACATCCGCTTCTGCTACATGTATACCGCCACACCTAGTTTTCCTGCAGCCTTCTTCCGGCTCAGGGTGGCACACATCTTTAAGCATGTTTCTTACGTGACACTGACATACCTAATCTTGGCTTTTGGAGTTCTGGAGTGTACGCGTGTGGCTGCGAGAGTTGGAACGTGAGCGGCGGTGGCTAAACCTTCTGTTGCGACCGGCCGCGTTGCGCTCGTTCCGTGTTTTCGTTACGGGAACTCGGCTACCTTATTATTCCTTCTGTATTTGGCGCCTCTGTGATTCCTCGTCTCGTCTCGCATCTTCAACGTTTCTTACACATCATATCGTATCGGTTCTTTGCCTTGGAATTTGGTCTCTCGTTGCTGTGCTTTTGTGGAGTGCGTACTTTTGACTTCGTCTTACTTCTTCTGCCCTTGTAAACCATACGCGAGGCTGGTCCGTCCAAAAGTTTCGGAAATTTCGTTCGAAGGAAATGCTGTCGCGTTATAGGCTTCAGATTTCGAGTCATTCTTCGATGGACCTTGCGTAGGCGACGGCATTGCGCTGGAGCATGGAGTTTGTGAATTAATTTTTGTGTAACAATTTCTTGGAAGTTGGATTTCCTTGAAGCGTCGGGGTTCACACGTCGGGGTTTCTTCAATGCGTGTTCGTCGGGGTCACCAATGTAACGGTTTGTTGTTACTGATGACTGTTCTTATGGTTGATGTCATCGTGAGACGGATGTTCTTCGGTGATGGTGTTCGTCATCAGAAGGTTGCGTGTTCAGATCACGTCGGGGGTCACCAGTGTAACGTATGACGTTACTAGTGATTGCCGCAATGGATGATGGTATATAGTGAGTGGTGCTTCTTCCATGATGGTCGTTGAGCGGCCGGTAAATGAAAGACGTAATTAAGATCTTGACATGTTTATTCGTGTCAGCGACAACTGCCTGTCGCTGCACATCGACCACTACAGCATACTGTGCGTACCGTTGTTATATACTATTGATGGCACGTACATGTACGTGCCATGAGGTGTAGTATCCCTTACAAGTATATATACATATATAATACATTATTTAAATAATTTCAAAAAGTCATTGCCTCGAGCCAGGATTCAAACCCGCGACTTCTCGATTCAGAAGCGGGGTGATTGACCACTGGACCACCGAGATATTAAATTTGCATACACCTACGGTACACCAAATTTTCTATCTGTTTATTCTGGGTAATCTCTGAAATATCTGGACCGCTTTTCACAGGACTTTTTTGAAGGTAAGATATTAAGGTAATAATTATTAAGATTTAGGTTTTTCCAACAGGGACTTGACAACCTCGAATTCAAATTGTAAACGCACCCTGTCACTTAACATCAAACTGATACCGTCAATTTATTTAGTAAAGTTGACATTTGCCATAAAACTTGACATAAAGTACACGAACGTACAATGTCACCAAATTATAAAACAACTAGCTGACCCGGCGAACTTTGTTCCGTAACAAAAGTAATAACTGCTGTCCCGCTATGTTAGTACTGCAATATCTTCGAAAATATTCGTTTAAATTGCATGCTGTAGAGGGTCAGGGTCATCTATATTAAAAGTATAATCTATTTAAGTCACACGCATTACAACATTAATTATCATCCAGTTAGGATGATAATTAATGTTGTAATGCTCAAAATTGCTTCGTAAATAAGCCATTATTTCTCCTAAGAAGTAAATAAATAATAAATAATAGTTTAAAAAACTAAAAAACACGCTTTTTATAGAAAACCGAACTAAAAAATAGAAAAAAAATAATTATTTTAAAAAAAGCGTGGGGTGCTTTTTAAGATATTATCGAAATGATAATCACTCTACTCATATCTGTCAATAAAATATTTATAACTATTGACACCATGCACCCCACGCTTTTTTTAAAATAATTTTTTTTTTCTATTTTTTAGTTCGGTTTTCTATAAAAAGCGTGTTTTTTAGTTTTTTTAAACTATTATTTATTTTATATTTTTTAGTTCGGTTTTGTATAACAAGCGCGTTAATAGCGCCATCTGTGACTTATACAAGGAACTCGTTTCAAGTTGATAACGTAGACTTTCCGCCGATTGCCACTAGATGGTGGTGCGAAAAGTGAACTATGAACACTAAAAAGAAGTCAGTTACAAACAAACATACAAATATACAGGTGAAGCTAATAAAAAGCTAATAAAAATGGTCATTGTGGGTTCTCCTTAAGAGATAGACCTATACCCTCGCAGACTTTTTTGTAGACCTTCTAAAGGTGTTTAATAATGTACAACATTGTTTTGACTTTCAGCCAGCGTTTGCCGTTAAAGTGTTAAATCTCGAAAATTATCATTTTTTCTTTAGAACATCATATATGAATTATAGATCAAAACTTTGACACCCACTAACTATAAAAAAAAACAATCAAAATCATCGCATATAAGGGGACACACAGCGGAAAGTGACTTTGTTTTATACTATGTAATGATTATGGAATTGGATAACGTGTGGTTGCGCTACAGCGCGGTGCCACCAGCTACTGCACACGTCTTAATCGATTTACTAAAGAATAAGTTTGATGAGCGTGTTGTCTTAAGATATGGACCATTCGATTGGCCTCTACACTTTTTTCTATGCTACGTCAAGTCGTTAGTCTAAGCCAACAAGCCGACGACTTTCAAAGAGCTCATAGCCAACATTGAACGCGAAATAGAAGCATTTTAGCCGAAATGTTTTGTTTGTGGCAGGGTCACCGAAAATTGGGTCCAACGAATCGACCGCTGTAACACGTCCGCGACTACCACATGAACGAAGTCGAGTACCATAAAATGTTTTGATTATATTTCAACTGGTTTGCATTTTATTTTGAAAAAAAAATTACAAATCCTTATTGGAAAACCCTATTTAAAAAATCTTTTTTGCACATTCATTGCTGCTGAGACAAAACAAAGTTCGTTGGGTCCGCTAGTTTCATATATATATATATATATATATATATATATATACACACACACACACAACTCTATCTATGTTAGAATATATAACGTTGATAGAAGTAGTAACTTACCGAAAACCCTGAACACGTATCTCCTGATTATAATATCACAAATGGTCAAATACACAAACACCACAAATATAATAGCTATAAAGAACAACAAAAATATTATCTGCTTTTCGTTCAAAAACATTTTGTATCGCTCAACTCAGTTGAGATGTCAGATCACCTCTGAGAGGGCCGACTCACTCGAACTGCTGATAAACACGACACAACGTCTCTGTGCAGTGCACTCAACACTCAGCTGTATGTTTTCGTTGGATACCACGGAAGGGTAAGAGGGGGAGAAAAAGTAGAGGAGAGTGTTTCAGGAGTCTAGGAGGATTTACCCCGAAGGCGTCTAGTACAACGAAATTGTATTCAAATACTTAAATCTACGATTACTCAAATCTAAAATGACAAAATTACACAAAATAGACTCCGGCGGATATTTCACGAGATCATATTATTTTAATAATTCTATGCCTATGCCTTCGGGTATTGAGCGTGAAGGTAGGCCACTATAATGTTTTAAAATTGATAAAGATATTTTACTATATGTCTGAATTATGGTTAAAAATATGACATACGAACTTTGTATCTGTAATCTTTATAAATGAACCTTCACATGGATAGAAGAATGTTGATTTTCCCGCACTCACACTACATTGTACTGATAAGATTATCTTGTTTGGCAAACATCGACTACAAAAGTAACAAAAACCATCGCAGTATCACACGTATTGTACATACTAACTTGTACCTGCATAGCACCTGGCCTAACCTGGGGACCAACCAAGTGTGTTACAGAGGTCAATCTTATAAAGAGATTAAGTTTCTCTCTCTCCGTGATTTTATCAAAGTCCACTGATCCTATTGCAATGAAACTTCTAAGAAAATTTTATTTTATCTATATGTCTACAAATTTTTATGAGAATCGGTCAAGCCCTTTTGGAGGAGTTTATTAACGCACTCCGTGACATAAAATTTTTATATATTATATGTATATACAGTAAGGAATACCCTACTAAAAAGGTATAAAACCGACGCGCAGCTCCGGCGCGAGGTCTCATGGTAGGCCGCGGTTTCGTCCTCGCCGCCGAGGGCGCAAACTCGCTCGCGTAACAGTCAGAAACGTGGTACAAACCACATTGCCAACAACCGTCCAAGCCGAGGTTCGTACCCCACAGGGGGTGCCCTTGGAACAGGTTGTTTAATCACTAGGTTGAGAGCCCTCTGCGCTCACCAAAAGTCCGCGTAAAATTGTAACAGCCGTAAGGCTAACAATTAGTAGTCATTCATAAAAAGGTAAAAAGCGGCGCGAGGTCATTCTTCGGTTGTCATTCGTCGTGGTAACATTGTTCAAGGACCCTAAGTGTTAGTGTTTAAGTGGGTAGATTCGAGACAATTGTGCGGTACTGTAAGTAGTTAATTTTATCCGATTAATTTGTATCTAGGTGACTGTCTTGTTCCTAAGTGATTTCTATGTTTGATTGTAATAAAAACTGATTGTTATTTAGTCTAATTTCCTTATTGTTTTTTTTTTATTGATCTCTATCCGAATTCTTAAATATACATACATAATTTCATGCCAAATCCCTTTCGGGGTAGGCCCTCTGCCTACCTAACAGAGCGCCATAAGGCACGATTCTTACACGCCTCACTCGCTTCGTTGACTTTCATAACTCTTTTCATGCACGCGCGTCGGTTTTTGAGGCTCCATCACCTTCCTCCAGAACACGTTCTATTTCATTGATTTCAATATACAAGAGGAGCAAACCTCATTCAAATGCGTCAAAAAATGTGTGTCCACTTTTTAGATGCAATGACGTATCTTTGAAACCACTAGACATTTAAAATGAAACATATATCTATCTCACACAAATCGCAAATACATTGCCGTCACTTTGATTAGACAAAGATGGCAATATAAATTTGCAATGGCGGTGTGGGGTGGCCTCATCATGAGCCCAGATTAGTCCACTTCTGAACCTAGGCCTCCCCCTTAGCGCGCCATAACTCCCTATCCTGTGCCAGCTGCATCCAGCGACTCCCGGCTGTTTTTATGAGGTCGTCTGTCCATCTAGTGGGGGGACGGCCTACGCTACGCATACCAATCCGTGGTCGCCACTAAAGAACTTTTTTTCCCCAGCGGTCGTCAGTTCTTCGAGTGATGTGGCCTGCCCACCTCCACTTCAGCGTGCTAACTTTATGGGCTATGTCAGTTATTCTCGTACGTCTACGGATCTCCGTATTTCAGATCTTATCCCGTAGAGATATACCGAGCATAGCCCTCTCCATAGCACGCTGGGCGACTTTGAGCTTCTTAGTACGGCCAGCATTAAGAGACCATGTCTCAGAACCATATGTCATCGCTGGTAACACACACTGGTCATAGACCTTGGATTTAAGGCACTGAGGAATTTTGGACGAGAAGATATGCCTAAGCTTCCCGAACGCTGCCCAGCTGAGTTGGATCCGTCGGTTAATCTCATTCTCGAAGTTCGCTCTACCTAGTTGAATAGTTTGTCCTAGGCAAACATAGTGATCGACAACTTCGAGGATCGCATCTCCAACAGTTACCGGTACTTGAATGACATAGACATTGGACATGACTTTTGTCTTGTCCATATTCATTCGTAGACCCACTTGTTGGGATAAGTTGTTAAGATCCTTGAGCATTGCACCCAGATCCTCCAGCGACTCTGCCAAGACCATGATATCATCGGCAAATCGAAGGTGCGTGATGTATTCGCCGTTGATGTTGATGCCTAGCCCGGTCCAATCTAGGAGCTTGAAGACGTTCTCCAATGCAGCGGTGAACAGCTTCGGAGATATAACGTCTCCTTGTCTGACACCTTTCTGCAGTGGAATAGGCTCTGTACTCCCATCTTGGATTCGAACTGACATATTAGCGTTTCTATACAAACACTTCAGCACTTTGATGTATCGATAGTCAACCTGGCACCGCTGAAGAGACTGCAGCACCGCCCAAGTCTCGACGGAATCGAAGGCTTTCTCATAGTCCACAAACGCCAAGCATAGAGGTCGATTATATTCCTCGGTCTTCTCTATGATCTGGCGTAGAGTGTGGATGTGGTCTATGGTACTAAAGCCTCTTCGGAAACCGGCTTGTTCGGGAGGCTGAAAGTCGTCGAGTTTGCGCGAGAGTCGATTGGTAATGACTCTGGAGAACAGTTTGTAGACATGGCTCAGGAGCGAGATTGGCCTATAGTTTTTCAAGCGGGTCCTGTCACCCTTCTTAAAAAACAGCACCACCATACTCCTGGTCCATGCCTCTGGAACGTCGCCCCCGAGCACGACAGAATTGAAAAGCCTCTGAAGGGCTCTTAGAACCGGCTTGCCGCCTACCTTCAGTAGCTCGGAAGTAATTCCATCGTCACCCGGTGCTTTCCCGTTCTTTAACTGTCTAAGAGCCATTTGGATCTCGTCCAGACTGGCGTCCGGGATATCTTCAGTAAAGTGTCGAGTTAGCTTGGATCTGGGATCTGGAGCCAAGCCAACAACAGGAATCTGTGAAGATTGGTATAGCTGTCCATAGAACCTTTGAACCTCTCTCAGGATCTCATCTTTAGAAGAAATGACGATGCCGTTGTCTGCCTTCAGCTTGGTCAATTGACTCTGCCCAATAGACAGATGTCTTGCGAATACTTTGGTGCCTTGATTACGCTCAATGGTCTCTTTGATGCGTACTGCATTGTACTGGCGAGTATCGCGTCGAATACTCTTGGAGATCTGCCTATTCAGTAGCCTGAGGTCGGATCAATCAGCTGAGGACTGCACCGACAACTTCTGTCTTTTCTCCATGAGCCCCAGAGTGTGTTCAGAAAGTTTTTTGGTTCTATGAGCACGTTGGTTCTTTTTTCGGCTGGCAACACTCTGCCAGTATAGTAGTGAAATTGTGTTCTCTACTTAAATTTTGTTTTTTTAAAGTGAAACTTTTATTAGATCGTCTCAAACTTTTTCGTCTGCGTGTTGCATGTCGCGTGACGGTCGGCCGCGGAGTAGGGATAAAGTGAAAGGCGCTCGTCAGAGCGCCTTTCACGTCTATTATCGTTTATTTATTATTAATTAATTACCCAAATATACACTTTATTTTTGTAAATAAATACCGTAAAAACATGTAGAAAAACACCCCCAGACGCCGTACAAACAACACAATAAATATATTTGTTTGTTTGCACTCGGGTGGGATCGAACCCGCCCCGACCTCGTGTTATCGGTAGTGCGGTTTTCCGATGCACCACGAGGCCCGTATGAATGATTGTCTAATTACCGTCCTCTTTACCAATTTCGACACATTTTCTAGGATCGGGTTTGTTTGTTTGTTTGTTTTTTACATACATACATATACGTACGTACGTATTGCAGGCGGAGAAAAAAAAAATTATATTATTAATATAACAAATGACACGATAAAAGGGAATATAATAAATTCGCTTTTAGCAGAGATGGAAGGTACACCGCTGATGTAGAAAGACGAGTGGCGATAGGAAATAGCGTAAACGGAGTGTTGGGCAGATTCCTGGGCGCAAAAAATATCAGCAGAAAGGCCCAGTTAGCAATCCACAATGCAGTCCTGATCCCAACACTAACCTATGGAAGCGAGAGCTGGGTATGGCAGAGTGTGCATGAAAGTAGAATAAACGCGGTAGAAATGAGGGCTCTACGCAAAATCTGCGGAGTGACTCTCGCTGACCGCGTAGAAAACAAGGTTGTAAGGAAGGAAGTTGGTTTGAAAGAGAGTGTCGGTGTAAAAGTAAGAAAGGGCATGCTCCGATGGTTCGGACATGTAGAAAGAATGGTTGACGCAAGACTGACTAAGCAGATATACAATGCAAAAGCGGACGGATGTAGGAGTCGAGGACGGCCAAGACACACATTCCAAGACCAAATAGAACGTGTTCTGGAGGAAGGTGATGTTAAGAGCCTCAAAAACCGACGCGCGTGCATGAAAAGAGTTATGAAAGTCAACGAAGCGAGTGAGGTGTGTAAGAATCGTGCCCTATGGCGCTCTGTTCTCTCTGCCTACCCCGCAAGGGATTTGGCGTGAAGTTATGTATGTGTGTATGTATGTATGTATAATAAATTCGTATGTATTGTAAACGACGGAGGCTTTTAAGTTTCCAATTCCAAAAAGTGAACTACATATATGTGACACAGTTATGTTCGTCAATTTATTAGCGATAAGATAGTGCTCTTTATATATGTATTTGTCACATTTTCATAATAAATCAAAATATCACATTTACTGGAGGAAAAAATATCGTTTTGTTTTGTAAAGATCCTTTGTTGTAATGTTGTTAACGTTTAATAGGTGTCGCGTTAACCCTAGTGCCGTAGCTGGAATACTTGTCGATTCGGGCGACATCTATCGATATAATACGATATTACGGCAGAATCATCAATAGTAGCAACCTAGTAGCGCCATCTAGGAATTATTGTCGTGACCACGTAAAATAAAAAACATTTATTAAACCCTATTAACAGATACAAGATGGCAAGTAAATTAAAATCGCCCTTATCGCACAATCCCCTGAAAGCCGGTGACGTCCGGTTCGATTTCAAATTAAACTAGTTTTCTCTCTCTTTGCAAAACTGCCACTGACTTGTAACTAACGAATTAGTGGAGGAAGCAGACTGACGCCTTTCTTACTTTACTTTATTAAAGTGAAACTTTTATTACATCGTCTCAAACTTTTTCGTCTGCGTGTTGCATGTCGCGTGACGGTCGGCCGCGGAGTAGGTATAAAGTGAAAGGCGCTCGTCAGAGCGCCTTTCACGTCTATTATCGTTTATAAATGTAACCAATATTTTATGGTAACTAAAATACGTGAACAGTGACTTACATTCGATTTTCGAAAAAAATAATATTTCGAAAATTTTTAGTTAAATGTCTATAATGTGAAAAAAAGTTTCACTTTTACGGTGGTTTCATAAAACCACACAATCTTTTTTTTAACATTTATCATGTTTAAAACATTATTTTAATTGTGTATAGTTAGTTTATCTAGTTTTTAGTCGCCTTATACATATATTTAATATATAATAATAAATTTTTAACAAACTGTGCTAGTATCGGTGTTATTTTTTGTCGTTGTTGAAGTGGCCGTTTACAGTAAACCAGATTTTAAAAATTCAAATTTTAGAATCTGTTTTTGGTTTTTTTTTAGACCATCTGGACTTCTTCTTCTTACCATTCAGTCCCGGGGAGTATCTAAACATTTGTTATTACTAGATAGCCTTACAAACATCACACTCCACAGGTTAGATTAAATTTGTAGCTCTGATTAAAGTTTAGCTGACAGATCCATGATCTGTTCTTTTGTGTCTATTCATAGCTTAATATTACATAATTAACATAGTATCATTCAGCTATAAAGTATACTGAATTTATGTAACAATATTAATTAATAACTTAAAGGTCTTTCTTTATCTTATTACTGTGATTTCTGAATTATCTTTTGCTTTTATTTGAACAACTTTCCATTCTGTTTTCCAGTAAATTAATAACTACCTCCATTTTTTTTTCTCCCTCTGTTTTTCCCAACTAACTCACTCACTATTTCTTTTTCCAGGCCTTATATATACATATATAATTACTAGAAATTCTATGTCCTAAAAATGGCATCATACCCAATCACACGCAGGGCAGCTGTAAAGGAGATGGAATCCCAGCTGAAGTTGGCTTTGTTAGAAGTGAAAAAATATAAGGATGACAATTCCCAGTTGCTAATTGCGCAGTGAATGTGAAGGTGAAATTACTGTTTTAAATAATAAAATTGCAGAGCTTAAAAACCAATTAGTGGAGTTAGACATTCAACACACGGACACACTGGACCAATTAACAAAACTACACTCTGATTTGAAGTCATCCAATGATTGTGATAAAATATATGTTAGGACTCTGAGTCATAATGCTAAATTGAAACAAAACCTCAATATTGCTTATTCCAAAATTGAAGAATTAGAAAGATTTATTGAGGTGTCCAACAGCATTGAGATTCAGAACCAGTTCTCACGGTTGCTGGCTGACAAAACTCCAAATGTTTTAAATAAGAGGTCAATCAGAAAATTAAAGTCAAAATACAGAATTAGTCTGAAAAAGACTAAAAGATACACTAAAATTAAGAAAATAGTTAGGAAACTTCAGATGACTATTAAAAGGTCATTCAAAACAAAGAAATTGTCCCTTTTAAATTGTGAGTTACAATCCGAGTTGCTCATAGCTCAAGAGGAGCTGGTATCATGTAGGGTTCAGTATGACCAGCATAGTAATGAATTAAAAAGACAAATTGTTAATTTAGAAACATCTTTGTTTAGCATAAGCCAGAAATTGGAGCTAGAGACTTCAGAATATATTAAAAAATATGAAGACATTGCTAGGATAGGTAATGAGCAGTGTAATGTAATGTGTAATGAAAATGATAACACTAACTGCCCTAATAAGACATTGACATGGTCTGAGACAAATAATTCACTAAGTTCTAACCAGTCTCTCTACACTGCCGGCCTTACCGGCTCTAGCTCAACAGTAAATCCACAAATGTTTGCCAATTTAGACAAGTCTTCAGAGGTATTGATGTTCTCTGATCTGATGGGAAAAGGCTTTAGTGAATTAATTAGCCATAATATGAAACAGCCTATTCTCAATTATTGTTCGCCTGGTATCAAGTTAGATAGAATTATACATAAGCTGAAATCCACAAAGTTAACTGCTCAATCAACTGTGCTCGTGTTTTATGGCAATAGTACTTCAGTCACAAAAAAGGATATAACTAATTTGATAGAAGCTCTGGAAGTCCTTCACAGTAACATTAGCTGTAGGTTCATTGTCTCTGCATTACCTTATTCATGTGCTCTTACTGCAAGACAGAATAGACACATATATAACTTAAACCTATTATTGTATAATAGTACATATTATTTGAAAACAAAATATCACTTTTTGATATTAATAGTTTTGAGACCTGCTTTAGGTTGACAAAAGATACTATGTATCTGTCACATACTGACAAGAAAAAAATTGCTAGATTACTAGCATTTAATATACAAAGTGACTGGGGTACTAGTGAAGTAACTCAAACAATTAGTTGTAAGGATTATGACGCTTCTATTTCTTTAAATTAATAGAAGAGACAAAGGATAAACCTAAATCATTGCTCACAATTGTACGTCAAAATATGCAAGGTTTATCTGGCAAAGAACTTGAGCTTGACCTTTTTTGTAAAAGCACAATGTTCATGTATTATGTTGGACTGAACATTGGCTTAAAACTTGTGAACTGGCTTCCAATAATGCTTGCTACTCTGTTGGCAGTGTTTTCTGTAGAAAAAAAGCCAATCATGGTGGTGCCATGATCTTTGTGTCAAATAATATTAAATTTTAAAATAGGAGAGACATTACAAATCACGCACTGTTGAACTGTCCTGCGTTGAGCTTGAGCAATTTATTGTGTTATGTGTTTATAGGCCGCCATCGGGTGATTTTAATATATTTGAATCCACCATGGATGATGTTTTGCAAAAACTTATTGGAAGTGGTAGGAATGTAATTGTATGTGGTGATTTTAATATTAATCTGTTACAAGATTCAAGTAACAATACTAGGCTTGTTAGTTTATTTACCTCATTTGGACTACATTACCTGTTCTCAGAACCCACAAGAATTACATCTCACTCTGCTACCTGCTTGGACAATATTTTTTGTAATTGTAATTTTGTCCATAAAGAAATCATAAGCCACTTGCCATCGGACCATTGCGGTCAGAAGGCAGTTTTTATGATGCACAGGCCTAAATTAGTTAGTAAAGTTACATGTAGACCTATAACCCAGAAAGGTATCAAACAATTTCGTAATGCTATAGCGGCTAGGGTTACTGCGCCGGACATGTCGAGTGACCCAGATGAACTTTATTACTCACTCTTATAAACCATAGACTCACAACATAAAACTATTTTTAAAGTTAAATCTTTCAGAAAAAATATAAATTTAACGTTTTGCGATTGGGCTACCAACGGCATTTATATAAGTAGACGTAAATTGTACGATTTGTATAGTTTAAGGAAATGGAATTTTGATCCTGATTTTTTAATATATGAAAACTATTCTAAAATATTTAAGAAGGTTTGCTCTGCTGCTAAATCAAATTATTTAAGTAGGGAGATCCAACAATCAAAATGGATGTAAAAATGATCCAACCATCTTTCGTCCTATTTCAATTCTACCTGCACTTAGCAAAATTTTTGAGAAAATAATTTCGCGACAGTTACTAGACCATTTCAATTTAAATAATCTTTTCCACAAAGAGCAATATGGTATCACTAAAGGTCGTTCCACGACTGATGCTGGGGCTGCTCTTATAAAACATATTTTCGATGCTTGGGACAACTCGCAGGATGCAATTGGTGTATTCTGTGACCTCTGCAAAGCTTTTGATTGCGTGGAGCATAGCACACTTTTACGTAAGCTTAGTCATTATGGCATTAATAACGCGTCACTTAGGCTAATTGCATCCTACTTAAGTGACAGGTTACAGTTTGTTGATATAAGTGGAGTGAGATCATCTGGATCATCGGTGACTATGGGCGTTCCCCAGGGTTCAATACTTGGCCCCTTATTATTTAATATCCATATTAACGACTTGCCCTTTTGCGTACAGAAGTTTTGTAACGTTGTACTATTTGCCGATGACACATCACTTCTCTTCAAGGTAGACCGTAAAAAGAGTATATTTGATGATGTAAATTGTTCTTTCACACAAGTTCATGAATGGTTCACGGCTAATAATTTAGTTCTAAATGCGAATAAAACTAAAATAATAAAGTTCACTATGCCTAGTGTTAAAGGTCCGGATATAAGTATAGCTCTAAATAATAAAATTCTTGACCCACTGAAGTCTACTGTATTCTTGGGTATTATACTATACTATATCTACTGTATTACCTTAGATAATACGCTACAGTGGGGTCCACAAATAAAGTCTTTAGTGGGAAAACTTAGCTCTGCTGCTTAGGCGGTTCGAAAAGTTCGACAGCTTACAGATATTCTAACCGCCAGAATAGTTTATTTTAGTTATTTTCATAGCGTTATGTCATATGGTATATTGCTATGGGGCAGAGCAGCTGAGATTCAGTCCATTTTCGTTATACAGAAACGAGCAATACGGGCAATTTATAATTTGGGTGCTAGGGTCTCCCTCAGAGAACGTTTTAAGGAAATTGGCATTTTAACGGTTGTCTCCCAGTTTATATATGATAGCATCATGTTTGTGAGGAGAAACTTAGACAAATATACAAAACATAGCGATGTACACAATTTTAATACTAGAGGCAAGCATAAGCCTGAATTACCGTATCATCGCCTGCACAAGGTACACAAGTCTTTTTTGGGAATGGGTGTACAGTTTTATAATGGGATACCTGCGCATATTCTGGATTTGTCTTATGATCGCTTTAGGCGGGCTGTGAAGGGTCGTCTCAGTGGTGGTGCATACTACACCATCAACGACTTCATGACTGACAAGTCGGAGTGGGACCGTCAAATTGCTTGGTCAACGCGGATTTTGTAGTTTTGTGTATTGGAATTTGTTCACTTTTTCGGAGTGGAGGCGTTCTGTAATAATTTCTGATAGCTTTTTAATTGTAAATTTGCCTTGATATGGTGTTCACATTTATAATAGAAACTTATTTTTTTTTTTATTATTCGCCACAATTTTTGCACAACGTTACCACTCTAATTAAAAGGTGTCGCGTTAGTTGTGCTCGACTACGGTGATCGCATAGAATTTCTTAGTTAACTTGTAGAACGTTGATTTTAATTTGGTTGGATCTTAATTGTGATTGTCGAGTATTCTGTTGGCTACACCTTTTATTCACCAACCTACTGATTTGTTTTCAGTAGTAATAATAATATTGTTATTTATTTCAAATGGTTTGAAAAGAGTATTTGGCACATGAGTTTCTTGCCCATTCTTCTCATGATAGCCCCTACACTCGGAATCGGGCCGCTCGTGGCGACTGCGTCCGTGTCTTTTTTTGTTCCACGGAGGCACTTTCCACAAGCGCTCGTGTTTGTTTTTTTATTTTAAATGATAATGTTAACTGTACTTGTTGACTATTTTTAAGTGTCTGTGAAGACCTATAAAAATTAAGTTATTTTGACTTTGACTTTGAAATATTTGGTACCAACTGTGTGGACTGCTTCCACGAACCTGTTGTTCATATCGTTCACTGTTTTGCATTGGTCCAGGCATTCGAAGCGATTATGAAGTTCAAGCTGAAAGTTTTCCGGGTTCTGGTACTGGACAGGTGTAGGTCGGAGGTATAGATCTCATCCGTCGCGAACGTTCTGCCTTAATACAAATATTCAGCATGCCACGGACGAGTCGGTGATCGCTCCCAGTTTTAACTCTGTTGATCACTGTGACATCACTAAATATATGTCGTTTGTTCGTTAAGATGAAATCTATTTCGTTCCTTGTAGAACCATCGGGGCTTATCCAGGTCCATTTCCTTTGAGGCGGTTTCCTGAACAACGAATTCATCATGTAGAGGTCTTCCCTCTCCAGGAAATCAGCCAATTTCTGCCCTCTTTGGTTTCTCTGTCCAATTCCATATTGCCCTACCCTCAGCTCATCGTCTTTTCGTCTGCCTAGCTTTGCATTAAAATCTCCCATAACCACCGTGAAGTCAGTTTTGAAGGAGTGGATGGCCTTTGAGATATCCTCGTATAAAACCTCCACCTCTTCGTCTGGGTGTGTCGAGGTCAGTGCGTAAACCTGTATGACCTTCAACGAATATCGCTCGCACTCGTAACCCTGTCCACGTTAGCTACAAGAGATTTGTGAACGATAAACCCGACACCACCCTGAGAGGTTTTGTCGCCTTCCCGGTAGTATAGCAGATTTCCAGACCGTAGGATTATAGTGTCCTCCCCCTGTCTTCGGACTTCTGATAATCCCACGATGTCCCATCGCATCTTGCTCAATTCTTCTTCCAGCTCGGCAATCTTGTCGTCGGTCCTAAGTGTGCGGATGTTGTGTGTTACCAGGGCCAAGGGTCGTTTTTTGTGGTAGCCGTATCGCGACCGGGGATTCTTAGCACCCCTCACTCCGCCGTTACCAGACCCGCCACCATAGGTCAATGGAATAGCGGAGTCGCCGTGACTAGGGGCCGTCCATGTTACGTCGTTCATTTGGGGGGTATTTGCCGTAATCGCCACGCTTGGCAGGCGGGTTGGCGATCGCAGTATGCTTGTTTGCTATGTTATGAGAAGAAAAACGCTGCTGCCCATTTTTCTTGCTTTTCTCTTAGTCGCCTTTTACGACACCCACGAGAAGAAATGGGGTGGCGGTATTCTTCCCGCACGCCACACGGCCTGCCCATGCAAAATTTTACCCAACTTTTTCAAGCCATGTACTCGTAAAAATATTTAATAAATATAAATTCAATATTTTACTATTAGTTATTAATTTCTTATCAGATGTATTAGAAAATAACTGAAATAATGAATGGATCAACGATCTCTGTGTACTCCGTTATAGATCGGCTGTCCCGAAAAAAATTGGATCACACTCATCTATACCTAATTGTATACACCTGCCTTAGAGCAGCGATTTAAAGCGCTGTAGGTAAGGTGTACACAATTAGGTACAGATACACAAAATAGTGAAAACGCTTGAGTAGTAAAATATTGTACTTACATTCATTTTATTGAAAGGGAATTATTTTATTTAACGTGGACGGGCCTAACAGCCGCACGGGTCGATCGATCTTAAGGGAACATACCCATACTACGTGACTTATTTTTTAAGATTTTTCGACCCCTCCCTCCCATCGGTGACCACTCGTAGTATATGCCAAGACCCCCCCCCCCTCTCCCTTTAGTTTTCACGTAGTAATTCATAATTATGATTTTCAATCATTTCATAGGCAAAAATCGAAAAAAAAAATTTTGCTCATACTCGTCTTGGATAAGACTGCATGCATACTTAAATTACTAGTGAATTATGTATTATGAATAAATAATGGCAGTTGTCATTATTTAAATAGTTCCAATAGTCCGAACCATCGGAGCATGCCCCTTCTTACTTTTACACCAACACAGTATACGATTTGATCAATCAAGGTGGACAAAAATAGAAAATGCAAATCGTTGAAATTGTACATTTGTTCCCTTGTATCCTGATGTCGAATAACTCTAGTAACTCATAACATAAAGTAAAAATCTGTGGGCACCGCGACCTTTTCAATAATAAAAGGCTAAGATACCGTTTCAATAGCATCTAGTCGAACACAAGTATAGTGCAAGTGCTATCGTTAACGTGTTTGCATGTCTTATAGTGTTTTTTATGATACCAAGTGGTTTTTAGCGATGGAATCTTGAACTAGAGGTAATTATGCTTCTACTTAGTTGAAATTTGACGCTTAGTACCTTTTTGAAAGTGATAAATTATGCCCTTAAATATAACCTTTTCTTTTGCGTTTTTAACGAATAAATCAAAATGTAATTGTATATACTTAAAGTATAGAGCAATATAATAGGAATATTTTTAAATGATCTCTTATTTATCCTATTTATCGGAACAACTTCTTTATTTCTAAGACTTTCGCGAATCTCACGCATAGATTAAAACAACTTTTAGGATTATATCGCGTTTATTTATTACTTATTTATATTTATTTCCCGACGTTTCGAACTCTTTACAGAGATCAATTTCACGAGTCATGAACAAAAAGATGGTAGTTGTTCAAAAGCTATTTTCATTGACACAGAGAGCACCCACTTTTTGGAAATAAAAATCAAAAAGTTGGTGTTAAAAATATGATTTTTACTATTGGTAACCCACATCAGACCATGAAAACAAAAGTTAAATACTTATTTATAAGATGTATTCACCAGATGTATTCTATTTGTGCTAATTTTGAACGGGCTATTGATATTGCTATTATTTGTAATATTTTTTTTTATGGGATAGGAGGGAAAACGGGTAGGCGTGTCACCTGATGGTAAGCAACCAACGCCGCCCATGGACACCAGGAACACATATAGTGCTACATTTGCGTTGCCGACCTTTAAGAGATAGGGGATAGGAAAGGATGGGGAAGGGGGGTGGGCCTCCGGGTACCTTTCTCACCGAACGAAACGCGGCCACTTTACGTCGGTCTTCTGAGAGGTCGTGATATTTCACCGGTCGAGCCGGCCCATTCATGCCGCGAACTGCTTGGCTCTACCACTTGAAAGACTGTGATGAAACTGTCCGAATGTCTTTCAATTTTCACGCAAAGCGTAGGACATATCTAGTTTAAATTTAGAGCTTTTTCTAAGCTTAAGTTAGATATGACCTGTGCCTATAAATATAGACAGATATTTTTTAAACAAGTTACATAGACTAACTAGATTCAAGAGTGACATGTATATTTCCTAAATAGGTTATATTCGTTCGCGTAATGACTTCAATGGAAGTGCGAATATTTACAATGGACAACACAGAGTTCATCAAGAATTCATAAAATACACGTACACCACAATGGTTTCTGCAATTTATATAATTTGCGTCATCTAACCTTAAAACTAATATCGCCAACAGATAGCATTATTTCCATATTAGTCTAAGCGAATGCGTTTTTTAACTCCTCGGGTAATTTATCAACAAACCCGAACTCCATGTAGTTTGGATAAAAACGTCTACCATACCAGGTCTTATCGACTTTCGTTTTATTTTGTTTCATTTTCCTCATATTAAAACGTCTCATAAACCTTTTCTCTTGGGACGTCAATGCGCGACGTGGGCGAGGGCCTTCTCGCGAGTGGTCCAGCGTTTCTGCTGAAGCAAAAAACTCAGCAGTTAATTTTCCCGTCATGGCGAATTTAAAATGTACATACATATCATAAATGCTGCCTCTGTAAGTCTTTGCCTCTTGTGTGATGAATTTTGGTCTATAATATTTTTTATATTTATATGCGGCATCAGTAGGCAACACGTCGGGCAATAGTATATCCTTGAGAAGATGATCTGGTGTGTTGTGTGGTCTGGTCATGTCTTCATCACCGAGTCTAACCACTTCCTTTAAAGAGAGCTTGGCAAGGCTGCGCCAGATCCCATTGATCTGTAACCAATTCAATCTCACATGTGATTGAGAGTACCTACTAGTAGCCGCGACAGCCAAAACCAAATTTCATCTGTATACGAGTATGCTTCCACTCCTAATTAGGATGTACATGATCACTACTCTGACTAATCTATATCACAAGCTAGTACCTACTTACAGATAAACGGATACAGCCGCATGTATTTTCAGTAGCATCGTAGAAAGATACCTGAAATTAATATTCAAAAATTTACACACAATTATAATAAGGCAGAGTGGTGCAAACAGTGGTAGAGCCAAGCAGTGAAAATGATCCGACCGGTGAAATACCACGATCTCTCAGAAGATCGACGTACCCGGAGGTCCATCTACCCCATCCTTTCCCATCCTACTCCCTTAAAGGTCGGCAACACAACTATAACACTATATGTGTTGCAAGCGTCCATGGGCGGCGCTGGTCACTTAGCATCAGGTGACACGCATGTTCGTTTGCCCTCCTATCCTATAAAAGAGGCAATGCACTGGTAAAGATTATTTAATATGATATTAGAAACGTAGCACAGTGAATGAGAGTCTCTATGAGCTGTGGTCACCATCACGGTCGCAGATTCGTATCTAGTTCAATCTCTCCATAGAGACAGCTGTTATGTTAATACTAAAGCAAGCAAGAACGTAACGTATTAAAAAAAAATTTTTAATTTATTAATTGACAAGTAAATTACCGTATAAATGATTACTTCGAGGACCAATTTTAATGACAAGTGAAAATGAAGGACTTTGACAGTATTATATTGCAATTTTTGGTATATGTATTATTAATTAATTTGACTTTGCTGTATTATCGCTCTTGTACAGATTTATATATTTTGCATGCCAGATGGCGGAATATGATTAAGATCATGATACCTGTTTGTATATTCGCAAAATAAATGATTTGATTGATTGATTGATAATAAAGATGTACGTGCCTATGCCTACCTACACAAGAAATTAAGGAATCTGCTACTTCACTTTTGAATAAAAATCGGAATCGAATAAAAAGCGGATCTCTGACCACTAGTCACTAGATCCGCTAAACAACATTCACCATCTTGTTCTTTTGGTGAAAACTATATAATATGGCTTTATATACATTCCAGTTCAGTCCAGGCATATCCTGGACAGATTTTTTTAAATAACTTTTCATTAACATAAAAGGGATTTCGTGAGGTCGCGTTTTTTTCACCAATTGTGTACTTAAGGAAAGTAAAAGCCCATAGAATATTGAGATGATGGGTTGCCTATTGTTTTCCAGTCCAACCGGAAGGGTTGCCAGGTTTAAAGATGTGCGAATTATGTCCATTTTGTAACAATCCGTTTATTGAATCAAAGTTAGATGAAATTATAGATATTTTATAACCGGGTTGCCTGCAAAAAATCATCCCGGTTGCGGGGCTGAAAAGTGCTAATTGTTAATAGAAGTGTTACAATTTTTTTACAAAGACGAGGCTTAACAGCCGCTGCCTACACCTTCGGGTAACAAAGGCGTGAAGTTTTTGAAGTAAAACTTCTAATGTCTCGTGCAAGAGCGTTTAACGCTTTTAACGCCCCCTTGCGGCCCTCGCGGGGCAATATATATTAATATTAAGTATTATTTTAAAACATCGAAGTATATATGAAGCTAACTTTTCAATTTGTTAAGCTTGAATTATAATAGTACACAGACATCTAGTGGCAAGTGGAGGTACTAATTGATTTGGAATGTCAATCATATATAAACCCTACGGTAGTGAAACCATAGCGCGATTTAATAAGTTGACGTATGCGAAGCGCGACCTCTATGACCGAAAATGTAAAAACATATTATTAGTAAATAATCGTGACAGTTCGGTACTCTGCTCTATTTGTCTGTTTTTATTATATATTCAACTATATACTCCAACTGTAAAGTGTAAATTGGTTTAGGAGTACTTTGTTCTGTAGTAAAGCTTATGAACGTAAAAAATAGTGCATAACGAGTGACGATGAACTAATTTTACTCCGTGAAAGACAATACGACAAAGAGCTTTTGCATAAACCAAAATTAGTCGTGATTTGAACAAATATATTACTTGTTACTGGATGTACTTACGAATATTTTGGTAATTATAAACTTATAAATTGTATTTTCTTTTTTTAATTCATCACATTTAAAATATTGCAAAGCATACCTAAACAACATTAGCTATTTACAGTTTTCTTTATATATTACATAAAACTATGTTATTTATCAAGTAACTTGATGTATAACTTTCATTTATAATTTTTAAGAGAATTAATTTTCAAGTATAATATATTTCAAGGATAATTTAATGACAAACTGACTTCAATCATCACTCATACTTTATACTCATGGTTAACTAATCTTATAAAAAGAAACATTTATAAGTTCAGATTATGGGTTTAATTAATAGTCTGTTTCTGGTCCTCGGTAAAATAATTTCTATATTATGAAATACAAAGATACTGCTATCTACCCATCCAATTTTTACATATCCATGAGCCTTGGTTGTTCAAGTCTAATAAATATATATAGTTAATTCATAATTAGTTTGGCAATTACAAGTTACAAGATCTTAGAAATAAGCGCTGAACCAGAGTTATTTGGAATAAAATAAGTTCAGAATAAGGGTATCAATAATAGTCTGTTTATGGTCCTCGGTCAAATAATCTTTATATTATGAAATAAAAAAATATCAAATATTTTTATATTTGATTTGAAGTGCCATGCCTTTTATAATTTACATTTCAACACATTATACATTTTCAAAGTTCAAAGTGATTATTAGTTTTACTAGTGATGTAATAATACCATTAGGTTACACCAAATCAACGTTAAATTAAAATACTAGTTAGGAACTTAGTTATCATTTGAACTTAGTTATCATGCCAATTTTTAATAGTACCTATAATATTTTAATATTAATAGTCTCGGTAGTCGTGGGATCGATTCCGAGCCAATGATTTCTCTGAATTACTTGATATTAGGTAGGTAACCCATGGTAAAAATTTGAGATTTGGATAATTCTCCACGCGAAAATGATAATAACAATTCAATTCTTAGTTTTTTATGGGATAGGAGGGCAAACGAGTAAGTGGGTCACCTGATGGTAAGCAATTTGACACCGCCCATGAACACTGTGGTGCGTTGCCTTCCTTTAAGAGAGTAAGGGGGAAAGGGGCTCGGACCTTTGGATACCTCCCTCACCGAACGAAAAGCGGCACGGGCAACTTTACGTCAATATTCTTATTCGAACTGCATGGATCGAATTTTTAATTTTGCAATGTAGTATGTAGGTATATATTATGAATGTAATAAATATGTATTACGTAGTTCTTGATCTTACAACTCATTTTTGAAGTTTTCAAACACGAGGAGCCAAGCAGTCCGCTGCATGAATGGGCTGGCTCGCCCGGGAAATACCAATAGCTCTCATTCGCAGATAGTTTTAATGCTTTTTTGTGTATCAAATAAAAGGGCTTTTCGATAGTATGTTGAAAAATGTGACGTCATCCTAAATCCAATATTGCGGAATAAGTATTTTAATGCATTTTTACAATATGGGTTGAATGGGCTTGAGCTTGGGGGAGTACCTAAATCAAAGAACAATACGACGTTGAATATTAAATAGAGGAGTAATTACCAAATTCTACTCAGACCCATATTAAGATTTATACTCAAGTGGGGATTGAATCCGCCAACCTCCGTTCTACATTCGATTTTACCAATGCACCACGAGGCCCGTCGTAATGTAAGTAAGATGTGCTCTTTTTAAATTAAGCGTGTTATAAATGTATGTTTGATACAAAGTTTTACTTCCATAGCGCGGAGAGACTCCACGCGAATTTTTTTTTTTAAAAAGTCCACCTCAAACCCTACCGGACCGCGGAAACTACGTCAGTATTCATCCGCGGCCAGGCCAGGGGGGGGGGCCCTTTTCCTCGGGACCCGACGTGGCACGCCCCACTCCCAGGACTGGGGAGGGGTCGTCCGCCATTTTCCAGGGCGCGGCGCGCCCTCCGACGCGCCGCGGGTGGAGTTGTATCCCGGCCAGATTCGACGGCGGCCCCGGGCCGGGGCCCGGCGGGGTGGAAGCGTGCCGCTGGCACGCTCGCGCTCCCGCAGGGCTTCTCTTTTGGCCGCCATCACCTCGCCAGCGTACGAGGTGACGGCGGCCCAACACTGGTCGCTGCCGGCCATGGCCGCGACGACGGCCGGCAGCGACAGGTCTCCCCCGATCGCGCCAACGAGTTCGGCGCGTTGGGCGTCCCAGCCCGTGCACACGGCCAAGGTGTGTTCGGCCGTGTCCACGGCGCCGGACGCTCAGTGGTGGCACACGCGCTCCGAGAGGACCCCCACAAGCTCCCACAGGTACTTGCCGAAACAGCCGTGACCCGTGAGGAGCTGGGTGAGCCAGTATGTGGGAGCCCGGTGCCTCGCCTCGACCCATTGGCGCAACACGGGCCGGACCGCCTCGGCGAGCCGTCTGCTCGCCGAAGGGTCCTCCAACCTTTCTACCCATCGCTGGAAGAGATCGTCGCAACATTCGCTCCTCCAGCGAACGATCTCTTCCTCGAGGGGCTCCGACGATGTCTGCCGCATCAGGGCCCTCCATCGGTAAACCTCCGCCAGGGCCCCGGCCTCGAGGTTCCAGGGGAGGTTCCCGGCAATAAGGCACGCCGCCTCGTAGGAGACGGTGTGGTACGCCCTGGAGGCCCTCTGCGCCATGACCCGCTGCGAGCGTCGCAGCAGGGCCACGTCCTCGGCATTGAGGGCCCCCGCCGCCCATATGGGCGCCCCGTAGAGCGCCATGGAGCGAACCTCACCGTCGTATAGGCGGCGGCCGACACACCCCACCCCCCCACAGTTGGGGAGCAGGCGTGCGAGCATCCCCGCGCACGACATCAGTTTGGGCGCCAGCGTGCGGATACGCCCGCCGAGATCGATGGACGTAGGGATGCAAATGGGTGACCTAGTTGTGAGCTGCCTGCTTTACGTAGATGACGCCGTGCTTCTAGCCGAATCGCCGTCGGACCTGCAAACACTAGTCACTACTATGAAAGATGATTGCATGATTAAAGGCTTGTAGTTGAATGCGACGAAAACGAAAGTTATGGTGTTTGAAAGGGAGGAATCGAGAACAGATGCAAGGATAATGGTTGATGATGTAGTGCTGGAACAGTTGAATGAAATTGTATATCTTGGATGCGCTTTTAGCAGAGATAAAAGGTACACCGTGGATGTAGAAAGACGATTGGCGATAGGAAATAGCGTAAATGGAGCGTTGGGCTGATTCCTGGGCGCAAAAAAGCCCAGCTAGCAATCCACAATGCAGTCCTGATCCCAACGCTAACTTATGGAAGCGAGAGCTGGGTATGGCAGCGTGTGCATGAAAGTAGAATAAACGCGGTAGAAATGAGGGCACTACGCAAAATCTGCGGAGTGACTCTCGCTGACCGCGTAGAAAACAAGGTTGTAAGGAAAGAAGTTGGTTTGAAATAGAGTGTCGGTGTAAAAGTAAGAAAGGGCATGCTCCGATGGTTCGGACATGTAGAAAGAATGGTTGATGCAAGACTGACTAAGCAGATTAATCGGCGGGAAATCAACGCTGGACGCCGTTTCTCGGCTGCGGGACAGCATCGAAAACGCTGTCTCCCGGGGGGAGGTGTTGTTGGCGGCGTCGCTCGACATCGCTAACGCCTTCAACACCATCCCCTGGGCGACAATCGCGGAGGCCCTGAGGTACCACAACGTCCCGTGGTACCTCAGACGCGTCCTTGCGGACTACTTCACCGGCCGGGCTATCACGTACCCGGTCCCGGGGCGATTGGTCGGCAGGGCGATTGGGCGATGGGGTGTGGTGTTCCACAGGGGTCAGTTCTAGGCCCCCTCCTGTGGAACATTGGATTCGACTGGGCCCTGCGCGGCGCCAATCTTCGGGGGGTCGGCGTAATTTGCTACGCCGACGATACCCTGGTGACCGCGCGGGGCAAATCCTTTAGGGACGCGGGCGTGCTCGCCACTGCTGGCACGGCCCATGTCGTCGGCCGCATAAGGGGCCTCGGGCTGCAGGTGGCCCTGGAGAAGTCCGAGGCCCTCTTCTTCCATGGGCCTCGGAAGAAGCCCCCCCGGGGTATTCGATAACAAAATCAAAATCAAAATCAAAACTCGTTTATTCAGTTTAGGTCTTGTCAGACACTTATGAAGGTCACTTTTTTTTCTTTTTTTTTTTACTTCCGCCAATTCGATTACTCTCGCACTGAGAAGAATTGGCAAGAAACTCAGGGAGGTTTTTTTTTTTTTTTTGTTTTTTTTTTTTATTACAATCATTTACACAACAAAATGCACTAACAATTCAAATTGTTACAAGTGTAAGAAGTAATGAGCGGTTTATTTAAAAACTTTGTCGTCCTCCAAAAAATCGTTGATACTATAATATGCTTTACTGATGAGACATCTTTTAACATACTCCTTAAATTTAGTAAACGGCATCTCAATTACATTTTCAGGAATCTTATTAAAGAAACGTACACAATTACCCATAAACGAGTTATTAACTTTTTTCAGACGGAAAAACGGCGTAGCAAGTTTATTCTTATTTCTTGTATTAAATGAGTGCATATCACAATTTTTAGGAAAAAGATGAATGTTTTTCTTAACATGAAGAATATTATCTAATACGTATTGCGAGGCAACGGTGAGAATATTAATTTCTTTGAATTTCTCTCTTAGTGATGCGCGAGATTTCATTTGATAGATAGCTCTTACTGCGCGTTTTTGTAAGACAAAAATTGTTTGTATGTTAGCTGCTCTGCCCCACAGCAATAATCCATAGGACATAACACTATGAAAATAACTAAAGTAAACAAGCCTGGCCGTTTCAACGTCTGTAAATTGACGAATCTTTTTGACTGCATATGCGGCTGAACTAAGCCTGCTTGATAATCCCTCAATATGGGGTCCCCATTGTAGCTTACTATCTAATGTGATACCCAGGAAGGTTGTACTATCGTCAAAAAATAAGTTTTCATCCTGGATTTTAACAAAAGCATTATTAGTTTGCTTTACATTTGGTAACATAAATTTAATGCATTTCGTTTTCTTGGCATTCAGCAATAGATTATTAACATTAAACCAGTCTACAATAGTTGCCAACGCGGCATTTACTTTGTCATAATTATCTTCTTTCTTTTTAAAAAATCAAAATCTCATTTATTCAGTTTAGGTCATTAAAGACACTTATGAACGTCAATAATTTCAATCCGCCAATTCGATTACTCACGTCCTGAGAAGAATTGGCAAGAAACTCAGGGGAGTCTTTTTTTTTTTTTCTTTTTACTTAATTTTAAGTAAACTAAATTACAAATTATTAGAATAATTTATAGAGCAAGATGAGGTTCCTCACGTAAAACTTGGGACACAGTACGTTAATATTCTTTGGACGCTTGAACAGACCAGTCCCCACAAACAGCACCCGTTCACGAGCATGACCCATATCTCAGCCATCGCCTCCCTCGCCATATTTTAGGGAAGGTGGCGACCCGATCAACGACGCCGCTATAAGCAAGGACTTTTCAGTGAGCATGACTTATTCAAGATCCCAGACAAAACAAAAAAAGAAATTAGTAAGCTTGCCGGTGAGAAACGTCATATTGCACACAATCCTACTAATTAACAGTAATGTTTAGTTAGCAGATTAACAATATTTTGCTACAGCAAATACAAACAATATAACACAAGAGAAGCAATTCAATTCCAAACGGTTTTATCATTGATATAATCTGCGATACAGTAATAAGCCCTTGAATATAGTCTACTTTTAACATATTTCTTAAATTTACATAACGATAATTCAACCGCGTCGTTTGGAAGCTTATTATAAAAGCGTATACATTGACCTGGAAACGCGTTAGAAATTTTATGGAGCCTAGTAGTGGACACAGCAAGTTTGTTTTTATTTCTTAAGTTTAATTGATGAATATCACTGTTTTTCTTAAATTTAGTTATATTTTTATGAACATAGATTAAATTATCATAAATATATTGTGAATGTAACGTCATTATTCGTATCTCTTTAAATTTACTTCTCAGTGTATCCCTGGGACTCATCATATAGATAGCACGAATAGCTCGTTTCTGGAGCACAAAGACCGAGTCTACATCCGCAGCACTACCCCAAAGCAATAGACCATATGACATAATGCTGTGAAAATAACTAAAATATACTAAACGTGCAGTATCAACGTCGGTCAGTTGACGTATTTTCTTTACAGCGTAAGCGGCTGAGCTAAGTCTACCAGATAACGTCTCTATATGTGGGCCCCACTGTAGTTTAGAGTCTAATGTTATCCCAAGAAAGACAACCTTATTGACCAATTCCAGTCTCCTGTTGTCCATCACGACACTGGTTTTTACTTGTTTAACATTTTTTGTGAAAAATCTAACATATTTGGTTTTGCTACCATTTAAAAGCAAATTAATAGCACTAAACCAGTTTACTATCTTTGAAAGAGCATTGTTTACATCGTCAATTAATGATAGTTGTCTCTTTACCTTAAAAACTAAAGAAGTATCATCTGCAAACAAAACTATTTCATGATTGTCCTTTACAAGATAAGGTAGATCATTAATGTACAAAAGAAACAGGAAAGGTCCCAAGATAGAGCCCTGCGGCACCCCCATTGCTACGGCTGATCCATGTGATCTCTTTCCGTTAACATCTACTGTTTGGATCCTATTACGTAGGTAAGAAGTAAGAAGATCCAAAGCAATGCCCCTTATGCCATAGTGATGTAGTTTTCTGACCAGAGTCTTATGCTGGACACAATCAAAAGCTTTAGATAGGTCACAAAATACCCCATAGGCATCCTGCGACTCCTCCCAAGCCTCAAATATACTTTCGAGTAATTTTACCCCAGCATCACATGTTGACCGTCCTCGAGTGAAACCGAATTGTTTATTATGCAGCAGACTATTTTCATTAAAGTATTTAAGTAACTGAGCGAGGATTAGTTTTTCGAAAATTTTACTTAATGTAGGTAGTACAGATATTGGTCTAAAGTTAGTGGGTTCTAATGTACTACCTGATTTATGCAACGGAATAATCTTGCTTAGTTTCATCAGGTCAGGAAACACACCACAATCAATACATTTATTAAAAATCACAATTAAAGCGGGAGCGATAGTGCTAAATAAAGATTTTATAATATATACAGAAATGCCCCACAAATCAGCCGTCCTCTTAATATTAATTGATTTAAGCGCGACATTTAGATCAAACCTATCGACATGACGAAACTTAAAACCGTTAAAAAATTCAGGCACGTTTTCTTTAAGTAACGAGTCTGCAAGGGAGGTGGAAGAGCCTAGAGCACTAGTAAGATTGACGGGGAAAACAGAAAAAAAATTTTCAAAGGCATTGGCCACCTCATAATCTGAGCTGGTCTCATGGCCATCGACACATAGCTTAAATTCTGAATCCCTAGCCAGACTCTTACCAGTCTCTTCACTGATGACTCTCCAAGTGGCTTTGATTGTGTTACTACTATTTCTTATTTTACATTTAATGAAAATAGATTTCGCTACTTTACAAACACGTTTGAAAATCTTTGAATATAATTTTACATAATTGCCAAACTCTTCACTGCGGTTGAATTGTCTTTCATAGTACAACATGTACAAAGTTTGCCTACTTTTATGAATCCCTGTGGTTGCCCAGTCGCCAAAGACGGGGCTATTAGCAACAGTGATCTCCCTGGGAGTAAATATTTGGTTAAATTCGCGAAGAAAACAATTAAAAAATAAACTATACATTGAATTCGGTTCTAATTCATTATCTAAAAAAGGTAAGTTATTGGCTAAGTTAGCTTTCATACATTTCAAGCGACCAGCTGTTACTGGCACAAAAGTAATTTTTTTCTTCGCTTCATTTTTATTTTTTAATTTTATTGTAATCATTTGCCCAGAATGATCAGAATCTAATTTATTAATAATACTTTTTTGTGTAGGATTAATATCTGTATATATATTATCCAAACAGGTAGCTGTAGTAGCAGTTGTTCTAGTAGGCTCCATAAATAAATTAACCAAATTATGGGATTTAAAAAGACTTAGAATTTTACAAGTTGCAGTTGTATTAGCAAGAATATTCACATTAAAATCTCCACATACTAAAATACTTTTATCTGAATTACCAACTTTGCATAGGGCTTCATCCATGATTTCTATGAAAGAGTTAAGGTCCGCAGCAGGTGGTTTGTATACACATAAAACAATGAACTGCTCCAATTGTACACAGGACAGTTCTATGGAACATTCTACAGAGAGGGACACAATATCTTTCCGTTCTTTAAATTTAAGGTTTTTATTAAGCAAGATAAGCGACCCCCCATGTACTGTGTTGACCCTGCAGAATGAACTGCCTACCTGGTGGTTGCTGAAATTAAACATAAGCTGATGCTTCTTCAACCAATGTTCAGTGATACACATAATACTAATGTTATCAGCGTTCATGAATAATTCCAGTTCTAGTTGCTTGCCTTCAGTCATACAATATATATTCTGATGCACCAGGTTAATATCATTAACTGTATTATTTTTTTTACATTTATGTGGGCAGTGTGACCTGTTATATTTATCATTTGATTGTATTGCTAAATCAATTAATTGAGAATGTAATGAATTAGAGCTAGAGGTGGTTACCTCTGTTGTCTCATTGACTAATTTAAATGATTTATAATAGGAATGTCAGACATAAGCTTAATAGAAGCTAAATTATAATTAATGTCATTGTTTAATGAACAGGTACTGGAAGATTCTATACCAATAGTCTTCCCAATACAGGTATAATTAGTAGCCAGGTTATTGGCTACAATATCAAAAAAATAGGATAGCGAAAGTGCTATCTGTCGCTTAAAACTATTATTGAGGTAATATCTACCTTTTGTCAGATTGTAAAATTTTGTGCTAACAAAACTGTTAGTATCAATCAAATGAAGTTTATCATTATATGTACTTATTGTATGAAGCACATTATTCAACTTATACCTAAGATTATTTTCTGCTTCTGACAGCTTCTTACAGTAGGGGAATGTGAACAAAATTATACTATTTAAGTTAAGGGACAACAAATAGTCACAATAATTAACAATATCTTGTTTGTTCACATTTCCTGTATTTTCTACTAGAATAATGAGATTATTATGTTTGTTTAATTTTAAATTTGTAATTTTTTTCATAATTATCTCAAAAGATGCTGATGGAAAACAATGGTTCACAACTGACTGTCCTCCTAAAAGTGAATTTAACTGAGGGCCCATATTCTTTCCAATACTATCACTAAACATAATAGTACTTTCCACATCACTTGGTATACAACATGTTACATCTAATGACTGGTCTGTGGTAATACTAGCATGGGAGCCATCACACAAGGTCTTAGTACTGTCACTGGAAACCATGGGCACACACACAGACTGTGGAGAACTAACATAAGCACACTTAAATGACTGAGTATTAGAAAGTGAATCAAAGTAGTCTACATTTAAATTACTCACTTCTAAAAGATTATCCACAGCCTCCGAGTACCCTTTAATCTCTTTCTCTAACAAATCATATTTATTTTTATTTAAGTTTAAGGATTCAGTGAGATAATTAATCTTCAAGTGCAAAGCCTGTGTGTTAGCTTCATACTCAATTCTACTATGTTCTAACTCTAATGTACTCAGTTCCAAATCATCATATAATTGTAGTTTTTCTTTTGTGGATTTGGCACATTTAGATATAAATTTTTGTTTTTTTAATAACTTTTGCGTTTTTTTAATGATTCTGTTAACTTTTATATATTTTTTTAGTTTATTCCTACCACAATTTAACATACACACTGACTGTTGTTTCTTTATTATACTATTGTTTGTTACACTACCCACTGGACATTGAAGAGTGTCAGTATGTTTGCATATTGCAGGAGAAACCAACTGCGGGGCACTCTCTACTAGCTCACTAAACAGACTTATATTCTGCTGCACAGTGATGTTGTGTGCATCCTCTTGCAGTTGTGAGATGTATGTGTGTGCCTCTCGAAGCTCCTGTTCCAGTGTGTATATTCTAGTAAGGGCCTGCTCATATTCATCACTGCAGCAATCATACTTATCAACTAGGATTTTGAGAGTGTCCCGCTCCTCAACAATTGAACTAAGTTCCTGTTGCAGGGCAGTCATGTCTCTTTTTAGTTTGGAGTTAGTGTTCAAAATATTTGTGAATTCTTTATCATTGTCGTCTCTTTCAATTTCCAATTGTTTGCACAACTCCTTAGAAATTTTTAATTCTTGTAGTGTCAGTTGGAGTTTGGTGTCCTCCTGACGCGATAATGCTCTACGAGTCATCATATTGTTAAAAAGGTTATTAAAAACAGAAGCAGTCAGAAGTTATTAAGGATACTTGAGATTTTAAATATTATTTATATAAAATAATTATACCCACAATTAAGGTTTTCTTAAAATTTTATGCAATGAAATAAAAAGTTTTTACCTTATGAAAGTAACCTCAGGAATTTCTCTAAAACTAAACAATAGACACTAGTTAATTTTTTAAAATAATTTAGTTTTGTTTTTGATGTGACAACAACGGCGACAGTGAAAACAAATTTATTTTTCTCTTTATACTATCTACGTTTACGCAGGTCAGTTACACTTAGAACACAAAATACGCAAGTACTAACCTTATTAACTTTATTTCAATATTTGTAATCCTAATAAATGGCAAATAAACTTTGTGCACAGCAATAAATTAATAATTAAATAAGAAAATTAAAATTTACTAAGAGAGAAAAATAAAAAGCAGCTGTTCAACTCAGTGTTGCCACACCAATCCCCAAGTCCTACCTATATTAAATATGAGTGATGTATCATCCGCAAATAACACAAAATCATGTTTCTCCTTCACAAGATGAGGCAGATCGTTAATGTAGACTAGAAACAGGAAAGGACCTAATATAGAACCCTGGGGAACACCCATAGCAACAGGAGATCCGGATGATTGTACTCTGTTTATTTCTACTCGCTGAGTTCTGTTAACGGCGGGCGGAGCCCGCATCGCCGTCGGCGGGACCATGAAATACCTTGGTCTCGTCCTCGACGGTCGGTGGGGGTTCGGCGGGCATATCGGCGCGCTGGCGCCCAAACTGATGTCGTGCGCGGGGATGCGGGGAGGCCCTGAGGTGCCGGACCCTCCTCCGGCAGGGGACGGTCCACACCGCCCGCTCCGACGTCCGGAGGGGATAAGACTAGGTCGAACCTACCTACCGTACCTATGGTCCGACAGCGTCAAACTATCGCAACAGCAATCCAGGCAGATCAAACAATCTCGGAATATCATTAACAATGAGACAGGTCGTACAAAGAGACGTGACGATAATATTCAACTTATTATTAATAATAAAATTATTAAAGAGAAATGTGCCGTTGCCGATGCATTTAGTGAATTTGCGGCCTCGGTAGTTCTTGCATTCTAGTTGCGACCCTTTACGCTTGTACAGCGGCACAATTACAGCGATGCACCAGTCTGTAAGCACAATGCCACTCTCCAAACACAGGCTATTAATTCGGTGCAGTTGTTTGGTTACCAGGCCCTGTCCAGCTTTGAGCATGTCGGCTGCTATTCTATCATATCCCGCAGTCTTATCTAATTTTAAACTATTTAATGCGTCCATGCGTCTATTAAAATCTCTTTCGGGCTGATATACCTGTCAACACTACTATCACTAAAAACTTCATTCTGCACACTACTGTATACCTTCTCTAACAGACTCTCAAAATATTCTCTCCTTATTCAGAATATACTTCTTACGACGTAAAGTGGCTCATGTCGCGTTTCGTTCGGTGAGAGAGTTTTCCGAAGGCCCATCCTCCTTGCCCTCCCTTCCCATCCTACCCCCTTGAAGGCTGGCAATGCAACGGTAGCACTATTGCTAGTGCTGCTAGTGGCCATAGATGAAGGTATTTTTCTAACATCGGGTCTTTATTTTGCTCGGTTTGCTCTCCTATTCCATAAAAATATAAGTGGAAGGGCCCAATCGGTAAAAGGCAGAGCAAAAAAGATGGGCTGACAACTTAACCGCTATTTCTGGCAATTGGTTAACAACTGGAAAAGACAGACACAAGTGGAAATCAGTGCAGGAGACCTTCACCCAAAGTGGGGTTAGGAAATAAAGGCTTTTATATATTTATATTTTTTAAACAAGCGAGTATAAAAACAAAGATATCGGCTCGCAGCATATAATGGTGAGCACGGTGGTTGCAAAAACTATGAACCAAACTCTGATATACAGATATTAAGAAAACAATTCAACCACGAGCTTCCCACAGGAAAGCTTAAAGCTGAAGGTTAAAGCTGAATGAAGCAGTGAAACGTATATGTGGAGAAATAGCTTCTTGCATTATAATAATAATAAAGTAATAGGTATTGGCAAGTATGTATATATTATAAATATGAAATACTCACTCTGTAAAACACGCTACCAGGGAAATCTTCACTCGAAGTCACATTCAATTCTTCCTTGTACAATAATGTTAAGGGTCCTGTGCAAGCTTTTTCATACCGCTCGGCTTTATTCGTGACTACAAATATGCAATTATAGATATTATCAACTTGCAATTCTGAGCTGGTGGATGTGTATAGCTACTGCGCTCATGGATCACCGCACGCACACACACACACACACACTCACGAACGCGCACGTTCCCACACGCGCACACATGCGCGCAATATGGAATAGGTACATATTTATTTCGGAAGCTCAACAACTACGAACATCTTTTCTATATATTGTATAAGATAGCCCATTCTAGATCCTCACATTTAGTAACTGAATAGGTAACTCACTCCGTCCAGTCCGCGACGCTGGCGGCGGCCACGACCATGTCTCGGTCGAGCCGCTTGAGAGACCAGTGTCGCGGAGGGCCGCTAGTCTGGCGCGGGCGGCTGGGGCCGCGGAGTGACACATCTAAAAAGATGTGTCGGTGGTCAGAGAGGTTGACCACCTCCTCCGCCACCCGCCATCCCGTCACTGCGGCGGGCGCAGAGGGAGTCGCCCACGATAGGTCGACTATTGACTCCCACTGCCACCGCACACAGGTACTGATCGACCCCCGTTTGAGCAGCCGGAGGTCAAGCCCTGCCGCCTACTCCAGAAGCGTCTCCCCCCTGACGTCGTCCCGGGTGTCCCCCCACTCCCTTGAGTGAGCGTTAAAGTCACCCAGGACGAATACCGGGCGGCCAGCCCGCCCAGGTATGCCTCAAAAACATTGAGGCCGCAGTTGGGGGAGATGTTGCAACCCACTACGACCGTGGATCCTAGCCTGGACCTTTCCATAGGAGAGAGCAGTAACTCCCTTCCGCCCAGTATATCACGACCAAGGCCGTCGCGTCCCCGAACCATCGCGGGTGGACGGGGACGCGGTAGGGCTCGGCGACCACCGCCAGGGCCACCGACCACTCTACCAGCGTCTGCGCAAGCAGGTCTTGCACAGCGCGGCAGTGGTTTAGGAAGCGGGCGCGGAGGTCCGTGCTTATTGGACCTTCATCGCGCCCGTCGCCTTCCTTTTCGGAGGGGAGCACTTCTTGCCGCCTATTAATACATCCTATCCTATTAATGTTGTAAATTTGAAAGTTTGTGAGTGAGAATGTATGTTTGTTACTCTTTCAGGTAAAAACTACTGAATGATTTTGATTTTGTTGAATCTTTAAAATATTTTAGCTTATTCATCAGATTATCACATAGGCTAAATTTTATAAAGATGTTATGTGTATTGTTAAAAAAATGGCGATAAATGTCAAATAACTTGGCCATAAAATGTCTTCCATCCCGGACGATGCGAATATTATGAAAGATGAAAGAAAAAATGTTCTACAATTTTATGGACTTTAATAATTTCTACAAAAAATCCATCACGAGACCATATCTCCAACTGTTGTATGTATGTACAATAAGTACTTTTTTACATTTAAAAATTTAGTAAAAGTTCCAAGCAAAATCAGACCACTATATCAATATCTCTGAACTGATGTTTAGAAAAATAAATTGATTACTAAGTAAGTAAGTATTTTAATACCTGATGGTTACTTTTTTAAGTATTGAAATCCAACATTCGAATCCTAAAATATTACGATATCAAAAATAAACAATGTAGTCGTAAAATTCTTTGTTCTGTATATTTCACTGACTAATCAAAGCACAAGTTAAACCGGGAGTCGTTAACAATCGAACATTAGAATGTGTGTAATTTGTATAATGTGAAAACAACAAAGGATTTTCCGAAATTTTAGAATAATTTATTGAAAGGCATTGACATGACTCTTAAGAGTGGTATTGCCACGCAGTTCG
This sequence comes from Euproctis similis, assembly GCA_905147225.2. Taxonomy (NCBI): domain Eukaryota; kingdom Metazoa; phylum Arthropoda; class Insecta; order Lepidoptera; family Erebidae; genus Euproctis; species Euproctis similis. Next base: position 25,835,026 of record LR990106.1, read on the forward strand.
CGGCATGAATGGGCCGGCTGGGCCGGTAAATTACCGCTCTCTTACTGTAAAAAAGGTGAAACCCCAAAAGCTGCCATGAATGGGACAATAACATACAGTTGTGTGACTTCATGTGAATACTTACAGGGAACGATCATAATAGCATCTTCGTCGTCGTTTAGTATGACACTGAAGTGTTTCAGCTGCTCTTGCAAGTGAACACTGAATCTACCTTCACCCTCCTCCACCTCCTGTGATCCTACCTGTCGTCTATGGGAGCTATTGGCACTACAATTTAAAGATTATTATGTAAGATTATCATCGTACAAATATGTTATCCCTATGTTAAGTAGTAGGTAGGTTTAGTATACTGTTTTTGAACTGATAAAATCCCGACTTGAGACAATTAACAAAGTGAGGTGCCGGCATCACAATTGTCAAGAACTACCTGATCGTGTCGTGTACTGGAAGGTTCTCTCGCCTGTCCTTGATTCTCAATAAGCGATCGTACGTAACACTTTTGTCAGCGATGGTTTCTTCTATCCACTTGTAATACTGATGTAAATCTATAAACCGCGCCGGTGCTGCACAACCAGGGCCGCGAATACTGAACCCTGCCTGTAAAGTATTTTCATTATTACCTTGAGTGTATTACTGTTCCTTGCTGCCATTAATGCGCCAATTCCATATTTGGAATACCAGAAATCTGTTTTAGTGAGCGCAGGAGCACATTTTAATGGGGAGCGCCGTCAGACCACCTCCACGCGTGCCCGGACGCTCCTTCCGGGACGGTGCTACCTTGGGCAGGGCCAGGCTGAGTAAATTCCGTCAGTCCCTGGCTGAGAGTCTGACAAATAGACGTCAAATCGTAATCCAGTCCGTGGGGCTGGGACGATGGCCGCCGCAAGGGGGCCGCGAGGAAGAAAGCCTCTATAAAAAAAAATTGCGTGGAGTCCCTCCGCGCTATGGAAGTGAAACTTTGAGCACATCTTACTTACATTACGGTGCATTGGTGGTGCATTGGTAAAATCGAATGTAGAACGGAGATTGGATTCAATCCCCAATCGAGTATAAATCTTAATATGGGTCTTAGTAGAAACCACGCACTCTTCCCTAGGGTCCAGGACGTTCCTTCGGATCCTCCGTCTCAGTTGGACCACACTCCGTGGTCCGACGAGCTGGAGGTGACGGAGGATGAGTTGGCTCCCGGCCCGGACGGCGTTTCGGGCCGGGTCCTGGCGCTCGCTCTGGGAGTCCTAGGGAACAAGGCGAGGCAGCTGTTCACCAGCTGCCTCCGCCGCGGGGTGTTCCCCCTCGACTGGAAGTCAGCTAGACTGGTGCTCATCAGGAAGCAAGGGAGGACCGGAGACGCTCCGTCGTCGTTCCGGCCGATATGCCTGCTGAACGAGGCGGGGAAGCTCTTTGAAAAGGTTATCTCCGCCCGTATCAGCAGCCACCTGTCGCAGGTGGGCCCGGACATATCGGACTGCCAGTTTGGGTTCCGGCAGGGGCGCTCGAACATCGACGCGGTGCGTCGGGTGCATTCCGACCAGGGGGGGTCACGCTGGCGGTGTCACTGGACATCGTCAACGCCTTCGGGACATTCCCCTGGCTGGTCATCAGGGAGGCCCTCGTATACCACGAGGTGCCTCCCTACCTAAGGTCAGTCATCAGGACCAACCTGCAAGAGAGACGGGTGGACTATGTCGATCGGAACGGGAAGGGGCAGAGGAAGGAGGTGACGTGCGGGATTCCGCACCCGGTAGGGACATACATGAAGTACCTCGGCCTCACCCTGGACAGCCACTGGTGCTTCGAGGAGCACTTCGTGAGGTTGGTCCCCCGAGCGCGACGGATAGCGGGCGCGCTTCATCCCTGCTGCCCAGCCTCGGGGGACCGGGTGAGGGAGTTTGCCGCCTCTACGGTGGCGTCGTGCGGTCAGTGGCCCTATACGGGGCCTCTGTTTGGTCGCAAGACCTCGTGGGGGCCTCCCGCTCCAGGGCTCTGCTGAGGAGCCTGGAGCGGATCATGGCCATACGGATCGTACGGGGCTACCGTACCATCTCCTACGAGGCAGCGACGGTCCTCGCACGTTCTCCCCCTTCATCATCCTGGCCGAGATGTACGCAGCCGCGTACGATTTCGGCCGGGGAGGTGGGGGCCCGGACGCGCGGGGTCACGAATTGCGGTGGCGGGAGGCCTTCCGGCGGGTCCTGGGGGACTGGCGCGACGCGCTAGTTCTCCAAGGCTCGCTGTCGGGGCCGTCCTGCTCCACCTCGAGGCCTGGGTGCTCCGTAAATGGGGCACTGTCACCTACAGGTTGACTCAGATACTCACCGGGCACTGGCGCCGGCCGCGCGCCTCGTTACAGCGCGCGGTCGGAGTCGCCCAGCCCGGGGGAGCTTCACCGAGGCTCCCCGAGGATGAGCACCCCCTCGTGAGAGAGGGGAGGCGACGGCGGGGTGGACCAGAGGGCCGATGCACTGTCCTGTGGGTAACCCTAGGATTGAATTGTTTACTGTTTTGGGAGTCCCACACTGCCCCCTGCCGTTCCCGGGCGGCGGGTATGCAAAAAGCATTTCCTCGCGTAAAAAAAAGGAGCACATTTTAATATGAATCGCTCGCTCAGGATTTATCACTCCGACGCAACACCCGTAACGCTTGTAGATTCGTCAACGCTGTTTATCGCAACATTGTCATTTATTATCCTTCATTTATTTCCATAATGGCTAACTTTCATACTTCTAACTTACTCCTCTATCTTCTACTACCGCTATAAACTTAATCTATACCTGTGCAACCTTTCTTCTTGTTGTATGGACGACAGGTGCGCAATATAACATGAGAATATCTCAAACGGACATTTGTTTTATTTACATGTAATCGCACACACTACACTACAGATCTATTTTGTTACTTCGATTGCTAATGTGCAATGTTTCAATTTGTCGATTAAACGAACCTTGTCGAAGCAGTTGAGATAGTGGGGACCACCTTGCACCCCCCACCTCGTAGAGACTTGAGACAATCACAACTCTACGACCGCCAGGACTGTGGTACTTACCAGTGTGAAAAACTTGGTGATATTGGTGACAAACACCATGCCATTTTCCCACACGCAATGATCACTGCTATTAATACTGGTGACACAAGTATAGAAAGTTGAGACTCGTTGTGGGTCACCCAGCTATAAACAAACTTATTATATTCAAATATTATAATATTTGGTCAATTAATTACGCACTACGCAACAATTATTGTCATCCAAATTTGTATTCAAACAATACTCTTCCTCCCCCACTAGAAGATGGGCGTGTGGTTCGATTTCCTGCCTAGATGACTTCTTAGAATTTAAAAAAAAATAATTTTCTTATTTTCTCTTCAGAGCTATCATGTTCTTTTTTCAATCTTCTAACATCGGAATAATTTCCGGAAATTTATGAGATGTGGGTATGCTAGAATTTCGGATGCACCGATGACTACGTACTTACGTAACGTACACGTAAACACGCGTTGAAAAGTTGAAAAACAGCATGCTTCTCGAAGGATAGCGGCCTCTAACGGCAATGGTTCTTTCCCCAGAATGAAGAAAATTCGTTCAACATTACGTTCAGACTCCTGTGTTGGGGAGTTTTTTATGGGATAGAAGGGCAAACGAGCAGGCGCGTCACCTAATGTTAAGTGATCAGCGCTGCCCATGGAAACCTGCAACACATATAGTGTTACAGTTGCGTTGCCGACCTTGAAGGTAGTAGGATAGGAAGGGATGGGGAAGGGGGGTGAGCCTCTAGATACCTCTCTCATCGAACGAAACGCGGCATGAGCCACTTTACGTCGGTGTTCTAAACATTAAGATTTCTTATTAATACATACATACATACATACAATCACGCCTTTTTTCCATGGGGGTAGGCAGAGACTAATTCTTTCCACTTGCTACGATCCTGACATACGTTTCTTGCTTCTTCCACTCTCATTATCGCGTTCATACATGCTCGTCGGTTGTGGCCACTCCTGACCTGGCCCCTCACAAACATCGTAGATTTGTTGGTGGTAGGTCCGCCTAGGTCGCCTAGGTCGCCTAGGTCGGTTCGCCCTTTCACACTTGTCTTATAAATTCGTTTAGTCAGTCTACTTTCGTCCATCCTTTCTACATGTCCGAACCATCTAAGCATTCCTTTCTCTATCCTTGTCACTATATCTTCTTTCACACCACAGCGTTCTCGAATTACACTGTTTCTCATTTTATCCACCAAGCTTACTCCAGCTATACTCCTCAGACTCCTCATTTCTACAGCATTAATCTTACTTCTGTGCTTCTCCTGCCATACCCAACATTCACTCCCATACATAAGCGTGGGAATCAAAACCCCTCTTGTGTACAGCCAGTCGTGCCTTTTTGGAGACTTTCCGGCTATTCATAAAGTTGTTCAGGGCCCCATTCACATGATTTCCAGCCAAAACCCGTCGTTCAATATCGCATTCATACTTTCCATCTCTTATTAATAGTCATTAAAAAGTAATAATTTACGCAGAAAAAAGTACGCAACTTACTCCTGCCTTCATATAAAATTCTTCACAGACCTTCTTTTCAATATTTTTCACTTTATATATGGCCTTTTCCAGGAACTGGTGTTCTAAAATAAATGAAATAAAACATGATCCGCTGGTAGTAGTCATCAGGTTGGTATTCTAATCCTTATTATACAATCACTAGTTGACACTCTCAACTCTTCCTAACGAATGACTATACAAATTTTTTTTGCACACGCATGTTAATAAAACAGAATTAAAGCTATATAAACATCTATTTATAAGTTCGTAGCTCATCTCAGGGAACCTCGGCCCCTTTGAGGCCCCCCAGGTCGAGACGGCTCCGACCGCGGGCTGTAAAGAGGCACGCAACCGGCGGCGCCCCTGACGACCATCTCCGGGCGCACCGGGGGCCATCCTTCATCGTTCGTCGCCGGTACTAAAGAGCGCGCAAAAGAAGACGAACCACGGTTGAGAATGCTCTCAGAGTCATATAGGAATACGGGACTGCCGCACGCCGTATGCATAGTCATCGCTGAGGCTCACAAGCGGTCCTGGAACGAGCTCGTCGAAAGACTGGACAGGGACCTATGGAGTCGCCCATACAGAATCGTCTTAGGTAAGTTGACTCCGAGGGTCCTTCGGATCCTCCGTCACAGTCGAACCGCACACCGTGGTCCGACAATCAGTGACGGAGGACAAGCTCGGGCGAGTCGTAACTCAAGTAATCGGACTAAGTATTAAAGCAATCGGACTTCCAATTGTTTCCAGGGACAATCAGGCTTGCCCCAAGTATTGATTCTTGGCTCGATTCTTTATAATATATTTATAAGGGATATTGTACTATTCAAACGAATCATTTAATATGAACATCTTGTAATGTTTCATAATGTAATACCGATATATTTATGGGTCGTTGTATCATTACTAGCCTTTATCAGATCCTCTTCATATTATGCCATCCTTGCATTGAATGTTGCAGTTAGATTGTCCATGCTCTTAAAATAGAGTATTCCGTACCGTGATGATGTTAGTGCAATTGAGTGATAAATCAGATGAGAAGTAGTGAAATATGATAAGGAAACTAATTGAAATATAGATAATCAGAAACTTTCAGACGTAACTGTCATAAAGCTTTAGTTTTATTTAAATTAATTTAACTCGGACAATTTTTTTATCAGTGGCAGAGCCAAGCAGTTCGCTGCATGAGTGGGCCGGCGCGACGGGTGAAATACCACGACCTCTCAGAAGATCGACGTAAAGTGGCTCATGCCGCGTTTCGTTCGGTGAGATACGTACCCAGAGGCCCACCCCCCTTTCCCCATCCTTTCCTTTCCCCATCCTTTCCTTCCCCCTATCCCTTAAAGGTCCGCAACGCAACAGTAACACTATCTGTGTTGCTGGTGTCTATGGGCGGCATTGGTTGGACACGCCTGCTCGTTTGCCCTCCTATCACATATAAAAAAATATCTTTTCGTGTTTCTTTTTCGTTTAACTACCCGGATAAAAAAACATAATCGGAGGACCTCATTTAGGTTTACGAAAAATAGATGTTGGCCGATTGTCACTGCAACCTGATATTCATTTAGGATTTCGTCTAAACCGGTCTAGCCATTTTCTATATCATGCCAAAAATATTTTATACCTAGAATAGATAAATTTTATGCCTATGGAAGCAATACTTGAATATCGTTGTTTTTTATTTTAACTGTAATAAAAAGAAGATGCTATTATTCTGATTGTATATTTACCGTCGACATATCCAGCGACATATAAGTCTGAGTTTGAAGGGCTGATCACACGATTCCAACATATTGGCCGAATAGGAACTGGAATAATAATAACATTTTAAAACATGTGACACTATTTTCAATCCTCTTTGCTTTCTTTATAGATTTAAATAATATAATTTATTTAGTATTTATGTGATATGTGTATAATTACGAAATATTTTTAACTTACAGTATCCAACAACTGTTAGATCCAATTCTAAAATGGCTATGGTGCTATGGGTAATAAGTTCGTACTCCGGATGAGTGATGTAGGACTTGACCCCGCAGAACCAAGGGTGGTCGGTGGATCCGATGAACATCACAGTAGTGTACTCGCTATAATAGAATTGTAGCAAACGGTTAGCCGGTAGTTCTTCAGAGACAAAATTTTGGATTTCAATGGGTTTATTTCTGAAACTAAATAGCACGAAAGCGTGTAACTTTTTTATAGATTTAGCTTTAACTCTAACTGGGACAAGTAATATTTTTTAAATAATAGTTGTCTAAGTATAAATTATAAATATTTGAAGTTTGTTCTTTTGATTCATATGACGCGTCCAGATGCTATTTTTCGGAAGAAAGTAGTCGAGTCAAGGATGAATTGCCATTAGAAGAGATTGAATGTTCAAAACGAAGTAGAAAAAAAAGGGCAAGGCAGCTGGAACTGAAATAATGTCTGCTGAAATGATCAAACACGGTGGAACCTGTAACCGGGATGCTATCCTGGCCTCGAACAATCTATGCTGGACATGGACAGCAGGCGTCCTAACATCGTGCCCTTGTGAAAGTTAAGGGATCACGTATGCAGTGCGCCACGATTGGGATAATTCCCGAAGGGCCAATCCCTTGACGCCGTGGAGAGACTGGCTGCAAGGCTCCGCACCGTACTAGATTGGGTTGCCGAGGTCGTCGTGCCTGAAAACATTGCAGATCTACGGGTATCAGTGACGCTGTCGGATCACAGGTACATCCGTTTCAGTGTCTCTCCCGTCCTCCCAGGACCGCCGCAGATTCCTCGTGGCTGCAGTCGCCTCCGCCGATGGGCCCTCAGTCAACTCGACCGAGAAATAGCCCTAGAGGCGGCCACAGTCCAGCGGTGGTTAGCCACCGGGCGGGATCGCGCCGGACAAGATGCAGATGCACTCGCGGGCTGAATGCAGAACGCTTTTACTGCAGTATGCGATGCGGCGAGAACCCGGCAGAGGCCGCCCCGCTGCCAGGTCTACTGGTGGTCGCCCGCAATCAATGGCCTTCGTGTGGCCTGCTTTAGGGTGCAGCGCGCCCACAAACGTCATCGTAGGCACCGGGGCAGGGGAGCTACGGAGGAGGTACAGCTGTGGGAAGAGTATAAGCGGAAGAAAAAAGACCTACAGCTGGCCATCCGCCGGGCCTAATCAGAGGCCCGCAAGGAGCTGTTGCAGAGCCTCGACGGGGACCCGTGGAGGCGCCCCTAAATTTTGGCGTGAAATAAACTTAGCGCCTGTGGTGCCCTATTACGACGATCGTATCGGTGGTTGTTCTGTCTAGGCTGGTGGGGGGTCTTTTTCCGCAGTCTGCGTGTCACATTCCACCGCAATGGCTCCCCCCTCGATCGCCCGGGAAGAGGACTCTATACTTCCTCCTCTAGTCGCGGAAGAGGAGTTAGACCGGGCTCTCGCCCGGCTTCAAACAAGGAAGAAGGCTCCCGGCCCGGACGGAATTCCTGGCCGGGCTCTCGGCATCGCGATGAGGGTGCTCAAGGAGGAATTTCGGGAGCTGCTCGATACCTGCATAAGGACCGGGCAGTTTCCACAGGAGTGGAAAACTGGACGGTTGTACGTCAGGAGGGGCGCCCAATTGGCTCCCATTCCGCGTACCGCCCGCTAGTCCTCCTGAACGAGAAGGCGAAGTTGCTCGAGAAGATCTTGGCGGACCGTCTCGTTCAGCACCTCGAGGTCGATGGCCCCGGGCTGTCAGACCTGCAGTTCGGCTTTAGGGCGGGGCGGTCGACCATCGACGCTTTGTCCGCCTTGAAGTCACTGTCCACAGAGGCGGTGGACAGGGGACAAGTTGTTCTGGCAGTCTTGTTGGACATCGATAACGCCATCAACAGCCTCCCTACCTTCGGAGGCTGTTGCGGGCGTACCTCGAGGAGAGGTACATCGTCTGGGAGTGCATGATACGTAGCGATTTGCTAAGCTGACGACACCCTCGTTACGGCGAGGGGAGACAATTTCGCCGCGGTGGCCCGTCTCGCTGAAGTAGCAATGTTGCTCGTCGTGGGCCGGACTGGTATGCTGGGCCTGAGGGTCTCCGTGAGTAAGACGGAGGCCTTCCTCTTTCACGGTCCATAGGAGGACCAGGGTCGCCTTATAGACGGCTATACAGTGGTATGATTCGCTCCATGGCACTGTATGGAGCCCCTATCTGGGCGGACAGCCTCGTCATTCGCAAGAACGTGGCCCTCTTACGAAGACCTCAGAGGGTCATAGCGACGAGGCTACCGTACTGTGTAATAGACGGCGGCCACGATCCACCCTGGGAGCTGGAGGCGAGGGTCTTGGCGGCGGTCTATGAGCATTGCGCGGAGGCGCTTGCTCGGGGTGGGCTGGCTAACGTGGCGAGTGTGCGGACTGCTGCACGCACGACTATCGACGATCTCGACAGTCCGGCTGCCGGAGCCGACGTCGCCGCGGCGGTTCGATCAGTCCTGGAGGGATGGGTTGACTTCCGCCCTAGTCTGATGACCTTTAGACAGGCACAGATGCTTATCGGGCACGGCTGCTTCGGTAAGTATCTGTGTCAAATAGCCCGGAGGTAAAGGTTTTACGGGCTGTGTCGAGCGGAAGACACGGCGTGCCACACCCTCCAGGCGTGCTCCGCCTGGCAGGAGTACCGGGACGACCTGGTGGCTGTAATCGGCGGGGACCTGTCCCTGCCAGCAGTGATCAGTGCTATGGTCAGGAGCGACAGGTGCTGGCAAGCAGTGGCCAACTTCAGTGAGGCTGTTATCTTGCTGAAGGAGGCCGCGTTGCGGCGTCGTGAATACGCTGCCGATGCGGTCCCGCTTCGTCGAGCGAGGCCAGGGAGGGGGCGACGAGAATATCTTCGTCGCCTCCTCGCCCCACCACCGAGTCCTCCTTGACGATGTTGGGGTATGCGCAAATGCATTCCACTGCGAGAAAAAAAATAGGTAAAAGACATTGTATATCTTGGATGCGCTTTTAGCAGGGATGAAGGTACACTGCAGATGTAAAAAGAAGTTAGGGAATAGCGTAAATGGAACTGGGCGTAAAGAATGTTAACCGAAAAGCCCAGCTAGCTATGCACAATGTGTTAGTGATCCCAACGCTAACTTATGGAAGCGAGAGTTGGGTATAGCAGACTGTGCAGGAAAATAGAATAAACGCGGTCGAAGTGAGGGCACTGCGCAAAATCTGCAGAATGATGCTCGCTGACTGCATCGAAAATAAGGTGGTTAGAAAGGTAGTTGGATTGAAAGTGAGTGTCGTTGTAAGAATAACAAAGGACATGCTCCGATGATTCAGATATGTAGATAGAATAGGTGAAAGATTGATCACCCAGATATATTATGCAAAAGCGGATGGATGTAGGAGTCGTGGATGGTCACACACGTGCCAAGATACACAACGTATTCTGGAAGAAGGTGATGTTAGGAACCTCTAAGCGCGTGCATGAAAAGAGTTATGAAAGTCAACGAAGCCACTGAGGCGTGTGTGAATCGCGCCTTATGGCGCTTTGTTCTCTCTACCTACCCCGGAACGGATTCGACGTGAAGTTATGCAAGTATGCATTTATGAATGTTTATTATGGATAAACTCCAAAAATACTGAATGCTTTTATGTCCAGTTTTGTATAAATATGGCAAAGATATCGGGTCAACACTTATGCAAAATATTATCACGCTGTAGCGTAATTTTAAAAATATAGGGGAACTGGCAGCGGAAAGCGACTTTATTCTGAACTATACATATATAGTACGGAAGAGGGTGCATGGATCAGATTTTTTCTCTCCGCAACCTCGTGGAGAAACAACTGGCTGTTAGCCGGAAGGTTTTTGTGAAGCCGGAAGTTGTGAGCTGCCTGCTTTACGCAGATGACGAAGTGCTCTTAGCCGAATCGCCATCTGATCTGCAAACACTAGTCACTATTATGAAAGATGATTGTTTGATGAAAGGCTTACAATTGAATGTGATGAAAACGAAAGTTCCGGTGTTTGAAAAGAAGGAATCCAAAACGGATGCAAGGATAGTGGTTGACGATGTAGTGCTGGAACAGGTGAATGAAATTGTATATCTTGGATGCGCTTTTAGCAGGGATGGAAGGTACACCGCTGGTGTAAAAGAAGAGTAGCGTTAGGAAATAAAGTAAAGTGTGGCGTTGGGCAGATTCCTGGGCGCAAAAGATACTAGCAGAAAAGCCCAGTTAGCAGTCCACATTGCAATACTGATCCCAACGCTAACTCATGGAAGCGAGAGCTGGCTATGGCAGAGCGTGCATGAAAGTAGAGTAATCGGGGTCGAAATGAGGGCATTGCGCAAAATCCGCGGAGTGACACTCGCTGACCGGGTGGAAAACAAAGGTGTCGGTGAAAAAGTAAGAACGGGCATGCTCCGATGGTTCGGACATCTAGAAAGGATGGATCATGCAAGATTGATTAAGCCGATATACAATGGAAAAGCGGATGGATGTAGGAGTCGAGGACGGCCTAGACGCACATTCCATGACCAAATTCTGGTTCTGGAGGAAGGTGATGTTAGGAGCCTCAGAATTGAACAATTCATATGAATTATAATAATAATAATATAATAATATCTTGGACACAATACACACAGCCCCCTCTAGTTCCAAGCTAAGCAACTAAATGCTTGTGTTATGGATACTAGATAACGGATATTAATACATATATACTTTTCTTTTGTAAATACATACTTTTAATACATAGAAAAACACCCAGACGCCACACAAATATTCATGTTTGTCACAAATATTTGTGCTCGGGTGTGAATCGAACTCCCGACCTCATTGCTGCAAGTGGTAGTTTTACCAATGTGCCACGAGGCCCTAATTGCTCAGTAATATACATAATTTCACAATAATTGCTCAATGATGATGATGATTATTGAGCAATTCATACGATAGCACTTAATTGCTGGAGATATTTTTTCGGTTGTTTTATTAGACAACGTACTACAACTGGGACTACTATTGAACTCACCTGAGCATATTCTGTGGTATCTTGGCTACGTCATCAGCATTGACGAGCGCGTGCTTCGGCTTGATGAGCACGACACCTGTCAGCGCCACGCCGCTGTTCTCATCGCCTTCTGCCAAATAGAGAACTGAGAACATATACTATTACTGCTTCGTTATTGGTACAGACTGCTGCAGCAACACATAGCTCAGCAGGTCAGCAGCTAGGTGAAATAAAATGCACAACATTGAAACCAGTGCACGGAGTTCCAACAACCATCATGAGTTACTGAAAGATCTATAAACCTACAATATATAAAAAAACTTAGTCTCGGTGGTCCGGTGGTTGAGCACACCGCTTCTGATCCAGAGGTCGAGGGTTCGAATCCTGACACTGGCTCACACCAATGGCTTTTCGAAATTATTTTCAGAAGTTATGTGTGATAAATATCTGTTAAATAGATTCGCCACCTTCATCATATACATAACAGCGTGACGAGGCTTAACAGCCGCTGCCTGCAACTTCGTGTAACAAAGGCGTGAAGTTATGTTATGTTATGCACTACAAAATGACGAAAGTAGTTTTTTTATCCAGTTTCATACTTTGTCCCTGCCAAGACCACGATAAACCAACATTTATAATGATCCATTGTTTACTTGCACTGGGAACATAAACTGACCAACTTTCAATTATAAGATATTAATATTTATATAATTTATTTATAACAGCAAACTGCCTGCGTTGGTATTCCCGAATAACTATCATGCGACGTCTTCAAAAATAGGGTGACTGTTCACTTTATTTTTGAAGACGTCCGCATTATAGTTACAAGATCATATTGTACTTAACAGGTCACGGGGCTTTACCGGCTTTACCACTAATAACTTCATAGTGAAGTCGTTACCTTACCTTACTTACCAACAGATGAAGTGTTGACGAGCACTGGCCTGTGTAAAATAGAAAAAAATCATGATGCTCTGGGGTTTATGGGCACGTTGGGTATAATATTTTTCACTGCATATTATGCTGCCGAGCTAATAATATAGCTATAATTTTTCGATATTGATACTACCCCTAAATGGGGTTGTTCTCTGTAGTGATGTTCTACACCATTTATTTGCTCATTTACCTGCTCCACCTTAGGTGTTTTTTGGAGTTTACTCCTTAAGAATCGATTTACATATATAGGCCCGGGGTATGAAAATTATGGGGACCAAAATCGTACTAGTCACGTGAGTGTCACACGAAATGCGTTATGCGCTATAGTCACAGAGCATATAAATAAGAGTCGGCACTCCATACAATGTCCTGAGCTCTTTATAGAAACACTCTTTATAGCGATACGCCATTCTCTATTACGAAGAAATGTGTTCATATTTGTAGACAGTAAATATTTATTTTTGTAAATAAATACCGTAAAAACATGTAGAAAAAAACACCCCCAGACGAGGGATCGAACCCGCCCCGACCTTGTGTTATCGGTAGTGCGGTTTACCGATGCACCACGAGGGCCGTATGTATAATCGTCTAATTACCGTCCTCTTTACCAATTTCGACACATTTTCTAGGATCGGGTTTGTTTGTTTGTTTGTTTTTTACATACATACATATACGTAAGTACGTATTGCAGGCGGAGAAAAAAAAAATTATATTATTTATAAATTGTGTTTTTATAAATTGTGTTTTTTGAAAATTATATTTAAGTACGAATTACATACTAATAAAATAATGAAATATCAATAATATTTTTCGATCTTTGGTAATGAAACGAGGGGCGCCACAGTAGCATCGCCAACATCGTACTCCTAATAAAAAGTGTGTGAATCTCGGAATCGGCTCCAACGATTTTCATGAAATTTAGTATATAGGGGGTTTCGGGGGCTATAAATCGATCTAGCTAGGAATCATTTTTAGAAAATTTCATTTTATCGTGTTTTATCGATAATTAACTTAAACATCAACTTACTTTTTTATTGGAATTCCTGACATCTATTGGCGAATGTGAATTATTTTAAATTGTGAGCACTTAACTTGCTTTAACGACAACAACACTAAAGCTATTCCAGCAGATGGCGTTGTTAACTAATTACTATTTGTTTCTAATATAATATGTTAGTACATAGTATATATTAGTATATATTTATTATTGGAGTTTACTCCTTAAGAATCGATTTACAATATATAATAATAAGAGTCGGCACTCCATACAATGTCCTGAGCTCTTTATAGTCACAGAGCATATAAATAAGAGTCGGCACTCCATACAATGTCCTGAGCTCTTTATAGTCACAGAGCATATAAATAAGAGTCGGCACTCCATACAATGTCCTGAGCTCTTTATAGAAACACTCTTTATAGCGATACGCTATTCTCTATTACGAATAAATGTGTTCATATTTGTAGACAGTAAATATTTATTATTTTATTTTATAATCGTTCTTGAGGAGTAAACTCCAGTCGTGCGTCGGAGCGGACACACACTTTTACTTTTTTTTTTCCGGTTCCGGTCGTTGAAGGGTCAACATCAGTGTCTGTATTGTACTTGTGAAGAAATAATAACAACCATCGAATTGAGCTAAAATCAGTGTAACAACAACAAAAATTAGTTCTTAGCACGGAGGAGCTGATAAAGAACTAAAAATTTTTGCAATTAACCACGGGATTTAAGAAATAACAGTAACAAAGATTTGAGGTTAGTCAATGAATCATATGTAATGATTAATGAATCATATGACATAAGTATTCGATTGTGACATTTGGCTGACAGACACTGACAGCGCCAAACAAAGATTCCAGTGTTGCTAGCTCTAAAAAATACTTTTTCTACCATATTCTACCATTACGTTCCATTGTACGCATAACTATACTACTGGAAAAAATTAAGGGATCAAAAAAAAATTCCACATTTTTCGGTAGTTTTCAACAGGCCGTAACTTTGAGAGAAATGGTCGTACAGGAAATAAAAAAAAAGGAAATTGTAGCTCCAAGTGTCTAGTTTTTGGATTAGAACTTCAAAATTTTATAGCCTCCGCGGTTTCTGAGTAATCATAGAAAAACCAGCAGCAAAAAAAAGCTCAAATTTTTTTTAGTTTTTTTTTTGGTCTACGGGCGTGGAAAAAATTTTTTTAGCTTAACCACCATAAAGATCGGATACTTTGTTCAGTTAGCTTTAATTTCTTTTTTTAAACACCCTGATACGTCCACTCCTCACTGAGATATCGGTCTTCAAATGGAAAAGGATCTTTTTGTCTTTGATTATCGATATCTCAGCAACCAATGATCGCACAGAAAGTTAGAGGTGGGTTTCAAGAACTTAAATGAATTTTCCTTAACAGCTGTCCATTGTTTTTTCGAAAAAAAAAATTTTTCGTTCTGTCACATGAATTTGAAAATGCAACAAAAAAAGGGCTTTTGGTGGTTTTTTGGAAAATCAAGCGCTGGATCGAAAATATTGAGGAAACCGCTAATGTTAAGTGTGCCTTTTATAGTTCAATATGTCCACAAAAACCCTACAAAGAATCAAATTAATCCAGCCAGCCGTTTTTTTGTTTCACTTGATCGAATTTTTGAAAAAATTAAAGGATCACGTTTTTTGCTCTGAAAAGCTCATAATTTTTAAAAATGAGAAAAAACAATTGTTTTTTTCGAGCTTTTTCCACATTATCGTTTCAGATGGTGCTTTTTCGAAAAAACAATGGACAGCTGTTAAGGGAAATTCATTTAAGTTCTTGAAACCCACCTCTAACTTTCTGTGCGATCATTGGTTGCTGAGATATCGATAATCAAAGACAAAAAGATCCTTTTCCATTTGAAGACCGATATCTCAGCGAGGAGTGGACGTATCAGGGTGTTTAAAAAAAGAAATTAAAGCTAACTGAACAAAGTATCCGATCCTTATGGTGGTTAAGCTAAAAAAAATTTTTCCACGCCCGTAGACCAAAAAAAAAACTAAAAAAAATTTGAGAATTTTTATGCTGCTGGTTTTTCTACGATTACTCAGAAACCGCGGAGGCTACAAAATTTTGAAGTTCTAATCCAAAAACTAGACACTTGGAGCTACAATTTCCTTTTTTTTTATTTCCTGTACGACCATTTCTCTCAAAGTTACGGCCTGTTGAAAACTACCGAAAAATTTGGAATTTTTTTTGATCCCTTAATTTTTTCCAGTAGTGTAATATAATGGACACTCAATTCCAACTCCTGTATGAAAATATGAAATCAGAAATGCAAAACCAATCCAGGGAACTTTCTGAGTTTATTACTAACAATATAATGTCTAGAAAAACAAGTCAAAAAACTAATCCCGATAATGAAGGAAAACAAAAGCTTAAAATTAAAACTAGAGGCTCAACTGAAAGAGATAGATTATTTAAAACGAGAAAAAAGAAACAACAACATAATTATATTTGGCATGGACGAAATGGAAAAGTCAACTCTGGACTTAATAAATAACGTAAAGCAAACATTTGGAAAGGATTTAAATATTAATATCGATGAAAATGGGATAAACAACTGAATTGGGAATAGAAATAGAAAAGGTAAGAAACCGAGGCCAATCCTTGTTTCCTTCGTAAACGGATGGAAAAAAAAAGAGAAATAATGATGAAAAGGAAGGAACTCGTGAAGGTCTATGTCACCGAAGATAATCCCAAGGAGGTTTTGGCTAAAAGAAAAACTTTACAAGCTGAATTAATTGAAGAAAGAAAGAAAGGGAAAATAGCATTTTTGAAATACGACAAGATTGTAATAAAGGGGAGTGAATCAGTAAATGAAAAAAGAAAACGGGTCATATCGCCGTCACCACAGTCTCCTGCTGAATCTCAACCTAAAAAACAGCAAACCAACACATTTTATAAGACTCATAAAACTAACGCATTTGATGTCATAAGAAATAGATCTAATTCACGCACTAACATCTCTACAAACAAACAACAATAGCAACTAAATCTCGGAAACCGGAAAACACAACAATATAAAACAACACAACCAAACACAACAACAAAAACTCATCCTCCCCCAAGCCGACTGGTCATCGTGGGGAAAACGACCAACACCCTCTAAGGATAGAAAAGAGTAAAAAAAGCGCAACATATATAACAATAGTAACATACACATTGCATCACTCACACAAAATGACTAAGAACCCCTGAGAAACTTATTGAATTAGAAACCGCGATCAAAGAAATTAAATGGGACATACCATAAAATGATTTGCGCTACGCTACGAGGAATACATAAAAAGAAAAGCCGACGTCTCCAAATGGAATCAGTGCAATATTGGAATATTAGAAATGAGAAGGAATTAAGGTACAACCTAAAAGGAAAACTAGATAAATTAGAAACAAAATAATTTAATAAATCAATTCAAGAGACATATAATGAATTCGTTAATTTGCTAAAAACTGAAGTTCAGAGGTCATATACAAGCAAAAAAATTACACTATCTACTGAAACAACTAAACTAATTAAGGAAAGAAAAAATCTTTTACAAAGTTTTTTTTTTTACAGGATAGGAGGGCAAACGAGCAGGCGTCTCACCTGATGGTAAGCAACTAACGCCGCCCATGGACACCAGCAGCACATATAGTGTTACTGTTACGTTGCCGACCTTTAAGGGAAGGGGATAGGAAAGGATGGGGAAGGGGGTGGGCCACTGGGTACCTTTCTCACCGAACGAAACGCGGCATGAGCCACTTTACGTCGGTCTTCTGAGAGGTCGTAGTATTTCACCGGTCGAGCCGGCCCACATTATAAAGACAGGCGGAGTAAAGAAAGCGTTCAAAGAATTAGAAGCGAAGAAGAACAGGATGCCTAACATAAAGGATGAACAAGGAAAATACACTAGCAGAAAAACTGAAATTTTAAATATTGCTACGAAATACTATAAGATAATCAGTCTCGGTGGCGCAGTGGGCGACCGCACGGCTTCTGATCCAGAGGTACGGGGTTCGATTCCAGATACTGGCTCACACCAATGACTTTTCGAAATTGTTTTCGGAAGTTATGTGTGATAAATACCGATGATTAACAAACTTTGTGCCCGGTATGGCAATAGGTCCGCCACGTACTCCATTTGGGAAGTAAACATAACGGCGAGACAAGGCTTAACAGCCGCTGCCTACACCTTCGGATAACAAAAGGCGTGAAGTTATGTTATGTTAAATAATTTAAGGAACTGTACAAATCCAACAATAATAAACTGAACATGAATACGAAGATCCACGATACAGAAGATAATGAACCTATACCACCCAAAATTAAGGAAGAAACAGAAAAAGCTATCACTTCACAGAAGTAAGGTAAAGCACCTAGACCCGACCTTATCACCAATGAAATCCTTAAAATATCCATGCAAGAGATCGTCTTGAAACTAACTAATTTATTCAACGATATAATGAAAACCGAAATTATACCAGAAGACTGGACAAAATCAATAATAGTTTTACTGCACAAAAAAGGAGACAGAGGAGATATAAGTAACTATAGACTGATAAGCTTAATGTATAATATATACAAAATATTTTCAAAAATGCTCTGTAGAATCTCTGTAGACTTACCATTACCCTCGATGATAACCAACCAAAAGCGCAAGCAGGATTTAGGAGCAGCTTCTCAACCGTCGATCATATTCACGTGCTGCGACAAATACTCCAGAAATACGCAGAATATAACAAATTGTACTGGTGGTTGACTTTGATTCTTTGGAACATCACAATATTTGGGAATCGTTAGAACAACAAGGAGTCCAAAGAAAGTACATACGTATTCTAAAATCTATCTATGAAAAAAGTACGGCCCAAATAAAACTAGAGAGGTCAGGAGAAGAATTCCCAATCGAAAAAGGCGATCGACAAGGTGACCCAATTTCTCCGAAACTCTTCTCAGCGGTACTGGAGATGATCTTTAGGAGACTGGATTGGGATAATTTTGGACTTAATGTTAATGGAGAGAAATTGACTCACTTGAGATTTACAGATGACCTCATCCTTTTCTCTGAATGCCCTAAGACGCTGAATGTAATGATACAGCAACTAGCAGAAGAAAGTGAAAACGCTTGCCTCACGATGAACATAAATAAAACAAAGATAATGAGTAATTCTTCCCAAAAAGACGTTATCAAAATAAACAACCAGCCACTAGAGTACGTGTCAGAGTATGTCTATTTAGGGCAACTTGTATCACCATCAGAAGGAATGCAGAGAGGAAGATAGCAAAAAATTGGAAGAGGTTCTGGTCGTTGAGCGAAATAATGAAAAACAAAGAAATAACAATGTTAGAAAAACGAAAGGTCTACAACATTTGTATTTTGCCATGTCTGACGTATGGATGTCAAACTTGGGCCCTAACAGAGCTACAAAAAAACAAAATAAATACATGCCAAAACGGGACAGAAAGAAGCGTACTTGGAGTTAGAAGAAGAGATAGAATACGACTTAAAATAATACAAGAAAAGACTAAATTCGAAAGAGGACAAAAAGTATGCAGAAAAATGAAATGGGGTTGGACAAGGCATATGCTGAGAGAAAAGAAGGAGAAATGTACTAAAATTATCACCGAATGGTACCCAAGGGGCAGACAAGAAGCAGAGGAAGACAGAGTAAGCGATGGGAAGATGATCTGAAAGAAGTAGCAGGACCAGAATGGTTACGCATTACAAAGTGTAGAGACAAGTGGAAAGCCTTAGAAGAGCCATGGTCGGAAGACAAGCTGGAAAGAAGATGAAAAACCGAGTGTCGACTGAATAAAAATTAGTACCTATGTAGTTTAAGTTTTTAAGTATGTTTCAAAATATTTTAAACTCTGTTTACCAGCAATAAAGGCTTATTTTATTTTATTTACTTATTTTTTTATGGGATAGCAGGGCAAACGTGCAAGTGGGTCACCTGATAGTAAGCAATATCTCACCACCCATGGACACCGTGGTGCATTGCCGTTCTTTAAGGGAGTAGCTGGGAAAAGAGGATCGGGCCCCGAATACCTCTCCTACCGAACGAAATGCGGTACGAGCCACTTTACGTCTATATTCTGGGAGGTCGTCGTAATTCACTGGTCGAGCCGGTGCACTAATGCAGAATAGATTAGAATTATTATTGATGATAGATGATGTTAGATTTAGATTCGATTTTGTTTATCTTTTGTTATAAAACTAAATTACTAATGTGGAGCTAATGAACAACGTAAGGAAAAGCATTGTTCCGTGGGCATTATTTTTAAAGTCAAAAATATGATATAAAAAAGTTACGTTTCTACTCTTGAGTTACTCAATCGATCATCATAGAACTTAAATTGCAAGTTTACTTCTTAGATAACCATAGCTTTGCATACTTACGCAAACTCACTCTCAGTACTCCAAGCCAAGAGAACAAAGCGCTTTGTCCAAAATTACCCTCGTCAACTATTCCCGTAGTGGAAGTGTCGCAAGACGAACTCACACCACCTGCTGGTGGAACTCATGTCAACTGAATGCCTCATACATTTAATGGTCAAATTAGAATAAAATATCAGTGAACTATGAATGGCTAATGTCATTATATTATCAGATCGAAGGTATTAAAATGTGAACCGTTTATTCAGTTTTATTACATAATTCCCAAATAGTCCGTAATCACTTTTCACTTGATTTATGCAATTCCTGCCCATCACATCTACATAACACTGTGAGTGCGGTCAGCACAACATGTCATCCTTTTTCATCCCCCTGTGAAGGCTCTGTTATTTCACAGTGACACAATAGCCACTCAAATTATCATGTAGGCATAATTGCATATAATGACTCAACACAATATTCACTTAACATAATATAACTTCACGCTTTTTTCTACCCGAAGGTGTAGGCAGGGGTTATGATTATTACTTTTCACTTAACACCCGTGATATCTTCTCTATTACTATATATTATATACTCGTTACTCTATAAACCAGTACTTTCTTCATGATCTTCATTTAAAGCACCAAAAACACTAATTGGATACGTTTCAAGCTTCAGTACTTTAGATAATCTTTAATTTACGTGCCTAACTCTACGCCTTTTTCTACCCATAGGTGTAGGCAGCGGCTGTTAAAGCCTCGACTCGCTGAATAGTTACGTTATGTCCTAAATGGAATAACCTAACCTATTGTCATACATCGCGCTCAAAGTTGTCAGTCATCGATAATTATACATACATACATAACTTCACGCCAAATCTCTTGCGGGGTAGGCAGGGAGAACAGAGCACCATAAGACACGATTCTTACACGCCTCACTCGCTTTTTTGACTTTCATAACTCTTTTCACGCACGCGTGTCGTATTTTAAGCCTCCTAACATCACCTTCCTCCAGAACATACATAAATTTTGACAAGAAATGTAAGAAGTCATTGGTAGGAGGCTGGAAACGAACCTACGCTATCTGAATCCGAAGCGGTGAGCTCGACCACTGGGAGACCGAGACTATTTTTTATTTAAGCTTTTTGAACTTTTAACGGTTAACAATTCACAAACATTAAGTTTCGTTTTGTATTACATCGACAAAAATTAGACACACTTCAACTAGCAAAATGATATTAAAATTGGGTTATGTAGGTATCGTTTTAATTTAAATAGTCTCGGTGGCGCAGTGGCCGAGCACACGGCTTCTGATTCAGAGGTCAGGGTTCGATTCCCGACACCCGAAATTATTTTCGGAAGTTATGTAAGATAAATATCGATTACTGAAAACTTTATGCCCGGTATGGCAATACGTTCGCCACCTATTCCATTTGGGACGTAAACATAACGGCGAGACGAGGCTTAACAGCCGCTGCCTACACCTTCGGGTAACAAAAGGCGTGAAATTATGTTATGTTTTAATTTGCGTACTACCAATACTAACCGTATTATAATGAGTTATGAAACCAAAAGTAGTTCACTAAAACTAGTTCTCTAGAGATGGCGCCACTGTTTTCACGCTCCGATATTTTTATAACTTATGATTAGAAATTTTAGAATAACGTAACGATAATATCGGAGGTTGAAATTTCAATAATTCTGATCAAAAGTACTCACAAAATGTAAAAATTAATAAGTAAAGTACCGTATACTTGGACATGTCTAACTGGATACAAACACAACGAGCACGGACGCACAGTTCATATGACGCAACATTACTTGCGTATTGAGCGTGTAAATGTGTGATGCCGATCATATACCGAGTATGCAAAAGGAAATGATTATTTTCAAACACTGATGTGTTCCAGCGTTACTTGCACGATAGACAAACAGCAAACAAACAAACAAATACAATTATATCGACCAAATATTGACATTGTTACAAAATATCTTTATCTCTTCATACATACATACATACATAAGCTCACGCCTGTATCCCATGGGGATAGGCAGAGACTTTGGCTTTCCACAAGCTACGATCCTGACACACATCTTTCGCCTCATCCAAAGTCATTCATCTCGTCATGCATTTACGTCGGTTTCGGGTGCTACGCATTTTGCCTTTTTTAAAAACGACCATTTATTTGGTCGTGCTAGCTCCGTCTTGGTCTCCCGATCCCGACCCTGCCACTCACATTCGCTTCGTAAACTCTTTTAGTCAGTCGGCTTTCATCCATTCTTGCAACATGACCAAAACATCTTATCATAATTTTCTCTACTTTGGTTATCCCTTCGACTTCACAAAATATTTTAAATCGTCATACAAAATACTATAAACAAGTATATGATTTACTTATACACACCATAAGTAAATATCTATCTACTAACGAAACACTGAAATGATAGACTTCCCTATTAGCAAGAATTCAATCTCGGATTACCGTTTATGACACGAACATCAAAACGAACGTAAATTCGCTGCAAATCCGTAACTTTATACAAAAAACCCAAGATTATGAATATAAAAAGTGATGGAGTCCCTCCGCTCTAAAGAAGTGAAACTTTGTAACATACATTTATAAAATACTAAATGTAAAAAAATGCATCTTACTTATATTACAACGGGCCTCGTAGTGTTAAAATTGCAATTATTACAATTTAAATGATAGGATTACAGTCTAATTTATGTATCTATTCAGTTACTGTTTTTAACAAATGAAACCAAAACAAAAATTATGATATACTTGCTATATGTCGAATAATGGAAAACCTACAAAAAAAAATTGCCCTAAAGATAATTACACTATACTCTGTCCAGGATAAGTATGGTTTTTTGACAGGTCGCCAACTGACAAGATTGGTAATATCCGAAAGTATGATCGTTCGTGCTATTTAATCGATTTATTAAATCTTGTTTACCGATCGTTCGACCGAATCGTTTAGCGATTACGCATTTTTTGCATTGTTCATCAATGAGTACTTTGTTGCACGGATAATTCTCAACGAACCGTTTGAATTTAGAATATGAACAGCAGAAAAAAAAATAAAGTGTTAATTAAAGTAAGTAAAATTATATTTATCTCTAAGAATTTCGCGAATCACGTTCATGACATTAAAACAACTTTTAGGATTATATCGCGTTTATTTACTACAAATTTTATTTATTTCCCGACGTTTCGAACTCTTTACAGAGATCATTTTCAAGAGTGATGAACAAAAAGATGGTATCTGTTCAAAAGCTATTTTCATTGATACAGAGAGCACCCACTTTTTGGAAATAAAAATCAAAAAGTTGAAGTTAAAAATTTGATTTTTACTATTGGTAACCCACATCAGACCATGAAACAAAAATTAAATAATTAACAAGATGTATTTACTAAAGAAAAAGTTTGGTTTGTACAGATCCTTTGTTGTATGATTTAATAGGTAACAGTTGTTATTTTTAATAATTAGCTAATTATCTTATTTCTTTTAAGTTCGATGAGTTAAGAGTATAACTATTATTATGTATTTAGTGATTTTAAATTTAAAGGTAAGTATTTGTAAAAAAATCTACTACTGGGTCTCTACTGGGTCACAAACGCGGCCAGTCCTGAGAAAAACCTAGCAAGAAAACTCAGCGGCTGTTCTTCAAAACTGATTATTATTTTGGACGGGCTATTGATAGTACTATTATTTATGAAATTGAGAAAAGAAACTTGGTTACCAAGTTAGTAAAAAAAAGCGTGGGGTGCTTTTTATGATATTATCGAAATGATAATCACTCTACTCATATATGTCAATAAAATATTTATAACTATTGACACCATGCACCCCACGCTTTTTTTTAAATAAAATATATATTTTTTTTCTTTCTATTTTTATAGTTCGGTTTTCTATAAAAAGCGTGTTTTTAGTTTTTTAAACTATTATTTATTTTATATTTTTTAGTTCGGTTTTCTATAACAAGCGCGTTAATAGCGCCATCTGTGACTCATACAAGGAACTCGTTTCAAGTTGATAACGTAGACTTACCGCTAATTGCCACTAGATGGTGGTGCGAGAAGTGAACTATGAACACTAAAAAGAAGTCGGTTACACACAAACATACAAACATACAGGCGAAGCTAATAAAAATGTTGATATTGAGGGTTAATGTGCGTAGTGTTAATTTTTTCTGGAGGTTATCTATTTTTGTTGAAATTTTTTACGCTCCTGATAATTCTTTCCTTATTTAAAACTGAATCAAGATCAACTATAACTCGGTCAGACCTGTCCTTTGAGTGAATATACTCGTATATATAAGTAAATAGAAATAGAAAATGTATCTCTAATAGTCGACTTCTCGATGGGGTTCCCTAATGTTTGCCCCAAATTCACAGCCATATCGCATAGATCCTCTTTTGTTTCGCCACTTAATTTTGGAATATTTCGAATTTCAATACTCGATAACCGTAATTTACGCTCCACCGTTTCTAGTTTTTCCTGTAAATTGGTTATAATTGTTTTGTCCTGTGATGACAGATGGAACGTAACCATCTCCATAGTTGATATCCGCTGCAAGAACTCGTCGTATTTCGCCGACATCATTATTACACTATTTTTTAATTCACTATTTTGATCTGATAGCTTGGCAATAGGAGTGTGCAGCTGCTCAAATCTGTGGTCACATTTCTTTTAATAGAAATATGAGAATAAATATGTTTCTTTTATTAGAAGAAATGTCAGTCTCTTCCTCATTAAATTTTCTTTTTTTACGTTCCGTTATAGAAGAAGAGAGACCGGGTGCTGATTCACAGTGGTGCATTGATGAAGCTAACGACGCCGGAGCACGAACATGAATATCATCATGCACATGATCGAGGGGTGCCGGTAAAACTGTAGGAGATTTGAGTGGGGATAGTACTAGAGGTGGAGTTCTCATAGTCGACATTATCGTATGGTTTTAAACTAATAACTTTTGAAGTTATATTTTTTGAGATCGGTAGTATCGTAAGTGAGGAAACGATTTGCAGTTCAAGATATCCTGGCTCTGTGGTAGATCCGGTGCAAGGTCATCGCGTGACCAGTTACCGTTGACACACCAATAAGCAGCGGTAGTTGCAGACTTGTAATGTTTTTTTTTTTTTTTTTTTTTTTATGGGATAGGAGGGCAAACGAGCAGGCGTGTCACCTGATGGTAAGCAACCAACGCCGCCCATGGACACCAGCAACACATATAGTGTTACTGTTGCGTTGCCGACCTTTAAAGGGATAGGGGGATAGGAAAGGATGGGGAAGGGGGGTGGGCCTCCGGGTACCTCTCTCACCGAACGAAACGCGGCATGAGCCACTTTACGTCGGTCTTCTGAGAGGTCGTGGTATTTCACCGATCGAGCCGGCCCATTCATGCAGTGAACTGCTTGGAAATATATTTGTCTTTGTCTGTCCAATGCAAATGATAGTCTTGTAGATATTTTATCTAGCTATCTAGCTCGAGTTTTCATTAATATTATGAGGGTAGCCGAAAACTACGTCCGCGACCAACGCAACACCAAACGGCAACTTGCGAAATACAATTTTTAGCACTTTAATTTATAACACTTTCCAAGTTTATTATATATTTTACTTTCCACTTTATACAATGAGAGTATTTATTCTGTACATTTATGATCATACGTAGCGCACTACTTATAGGTTTGAATTTGTGATTTATTTAAGAGAATTAAATTTATTTATGTAACGACTCTGAAAACACGTCCACTCGCATTCGAGATCCGAGGGGAAGGGGAACCTTTGACTTTGACTTTGAGGAATTTGAATATTGTGCATATTTAAATTCCTCAAAGTCAAAGTAAGCTTTATTTTCATAGGTGACTTACAAGTCACTCACAGTCACATAAAAGTACAATTTAA
Organism: Euproctis similis; assembly: GCA_905147225.2. NCBI lineage: Eukaryota > Metazoa > Arthropoda > Insecta > Lepidoptera > Erebidae > Euproctis > Euproctis similis. The sequence goes on from LR990106.1 coordinate 25,860,727, forward strand.
CTTATTGTTTATTTAATTTTTTTAATCTCTATTATTATAAAGGGATTTTGTCACTTAGTGACTATGTCACCCCCGTAAGTATAAAACAAAGGAATTCACAAAATGCTTTGGTACAGCCTCGCAAGGACATTACTTTTTTCAGAGAGTGGGTATGACAAAATACTATTACATGTACCCACATTTTGATTACACTCAAAAACAGATGTATCTTGTCGTAGAACCTCGTTACGGCTACATTCCATCAACACATGATACACATCATCTATCATATTGTAATCTGGACAATTGGGTGAATCAGATATTCCCATTAAATATTGAAATTTGCGTGATGGAATGTGTCCAGAACGTAACCTTGTCAATGTCACTACCGTCCTTCCTCTCAAATTTTCGTCTTGGAACCATGGGTGATGAGGAGGCTCACATTGTATAGTGCGGTACCATATTCCTTTTGTCAGCGAGCACTCATCAAAATATTCGCGCCATCCTTGTCTACATTTTTCTCTGACCAGGTTTAATATCTCACTGTAAGGTGGAATATAATTGTAATCGATGCCATCAATGATAGCTAATCTAGCTGCTTGATCAGCCTCCTCATTACCCGTGATACCGACGTGAGAGGGTATCCATTGGATAATAACCTCTTTATTCATTGCACTTACAGATGGATTCCAAAATGTTATAGGCTATCGGGTATCCTCGAACATTCGAGGTTAGCCGAGCCAAGTGTAAAAGGTGCAAGGGCACTTGTAGAGTCTGAGAAAATGACATATTTACTGAAATTTAAAGATACTACATATGATAGGGCTTCTGATATTGCGATGTGTTCACAGTGCATTATAGAAACATTAGCTTGAATTTTAAACTTCACGCTTGTGCTTGATTGAGGATCATAGAACGCAGCCCCACACCCATATACATCTTTAGATCCATCCGTATAAAGTGTGCAATATCTATGAATTATATCTGCTACAAATAAATTTTGAACATGCATATCTTAGATCTCTAATTATGAAATGGCGTTTCGCAGATTCCACACCTTCAATATTAATTTCTATATTCTTAGTTACATCATAGTTACTAAGCCACGTGTCAAAAGAAAAAAATGGAAGAATTGTGTCTGAGTAAACAGGTATATCACAGAATTTCCTATAAGTTTCTATAAGCAACGGCAACTTCTTTCGTCTCCAGTATTCTTTATAACATAATTGATGTAATTTTTCTAATGTACTTATTGTACCATTATTACGAGCAGCCCTAGATTTTAAATAAAATTTACCAGCAAGATATTTTCTACGTATGGATAGAGGCTGCAGACACAATTCGCTTTCTATAACATGAATTGGGCAAGACTTTATAAATCCACCTATCAATCTCATATAAATGTTGTCCCCGGGTGTTGCACGATGTGTGATATAGATGAGTGCGAGAACTCGATTTATACAGTTAAATTTTCTAGTTAAATTAAGTATAAAACGCAACATTGATAGTTTTCACACTGCCTTCAGTCAAGCCGCAGTCGATTGGGACTTATTCATATTTACTGAGTGGCTAGCACTGGTACACATATCTAGTAACTATTTCATGCCTACCATTGAAAACCAAACAACTTCTTAAAAGCATTGTAGCTGCTACCACTGTTACTGATCACTACACTGTAATTATACGTCTTAAAATACCTAGTTCCAACTGTCAGGCATTAAGAAATCTTAATGATATAGACTTTAATCTTTTTTGCTAAAACACTAAATGATGTGGACCTAAAGGTCTTAACTATGCGGGATGTCAATATAGCTACACATTTTCTAATATTAAATCAATGCTTAACAAATAAAAAATTTCCAAGGCGTCGGAAGATTATTAAAATAAAGAACAGAAATAAACTCCAGTCCAAGTTTAGAATATATTCAGAAAATGATACTGTTATAATTGTATTTGTTAGATATCGTACTTGTACAAACTTGCTTAAAAAAATGCAAAGCGTAACTATGAGAGGGCAGCTATTTTCAAATTACAAAATAACAACAACAAAATGTAGGATGTGACTAAAACCACTATCAAATTGAAACAGTCTGCTTCGCTTCTTATACGTAATAATGATAAATTACAATCCCTAAATGTCATTTATAAGTTTTTGCCTATGTAGGCAGAAATATACCTAATTTGATTCCTATTACGAGTATTGCATATTTCTCAATAAGTCAAACGTCCAATCTCAACTCCTTTGTATCATTCCCTACTGTAAATAGAAATAAAAAATATAATCACAAACCTAAAGAACAGCTCCTCAAAAGGGCGTGACGAACTCTTTGCGGGATTGATAAAGAGATTTGTTAATCTTCTTGCCGCCCCGTTGGCTCATATATGTAACATATGTAACTTGTCTCTTAGCTTGGGAATATTTCCCTTCGCATTCAAGAGATCACTAATACACTCAATACACAAAACATAACATAACATGACTTCATGCCTTTGTTACCCGAAGATGTTGGCAGTGGCTGTTAAGCCTCGTCTCGCCGTTATGTTTATGTCTCAAATGGAACAGGTGGCGAACCTATTGCCACACTGAGCACAACATTTTCAGTCGTCGATATTTATCACACATAACTTCCGCAAACAATTTCGAAAAGTCATTGGTGTGAGTCAGTGTCAGGAATCGAACCCGGACCTCTGGATCAGAAGCCCTGTACTCGACCATTGGTCCACCGAGACTATTTTTTTGATATAATCTTCATTAACATAATTATTTTGTGCATACACAACATTGCATACATAACTTCACATCACATTCAAATTGCCTTGCGGGGTAAGCAGATAGAGCAGAGCGCATACGACACGATTATTACACGCCTTACTCGTTTCTTTAACTTTCATTACTCTTATCATAAATTTTTCGCGTAAATTTTTGAGGCTCCTAACGTCACCTTCCTCAGAACTCGTTCTATTTGGTCGTGGAAGGTGTGTCGTGGCCGTCCTCGACATCAAATAACATGAAAGCTTAGTGAAATATTATTTGAGGTTGAATTGCTGGGAGTCCAGTAAAATTATTATTTTTCACTGAAATTAAATTGAATTTTGATTTCAGTGACCAAATTTTAATTTAGAAAAAAAATAGAACGAACACTGCTTCAATAAAGAAATTTTGGCGAATTCAAAATACCATTCTGAAATAAATAAAATGAATTTCTGTGGCCGTTATATTAAGTATCAGGACTTAATATAACAGCCACAGAAATGACTACTATTTTTGAAAGGCCGTGTGCTCGCCCCCTGGACCACTGCGTTTATATATACATGGCAAAAAATTGTCAAGTACAAGTACGTAACGAAATCGTTACTTATGTGCTGAAGAGCAGATTTTTAAGATTCATATGGTGTTTTGACCATATGAATCAGGCACATCAGGAATCCCGATTTTGCCTTCATATATACATAACTCATCATGCATACTGACTTCAGTAATATTATTTTTATACTTGAATATTTAACCCAAAAGCATTACATCATCATCATCAGCCTCTTTGAGGTCCACTGCTGGACATAGGCCTCCCCATAGAGCGCCACACCTACCGGTCCGCTCAATCATGGGGGGTTTTTTCCATAATCGCCACGCTTGGCAGGCGGGTTGGCGATCGCAGTAGGCTGTATTTTCTTCAGAGAGAATGCTGCTGCCCATTTTTCTAGATTTTCCCTTAGTCGCCTTTTACGACACCTACGGGAAGAGATAGGGTGGCGGTATTCTAAGCCGGCGCCACACAGCCTAAAAAGCATTACACGAGGTAAAACTTGAAGTTGTGAAACTATAAATTAAATTTTATAAAGTAAGCATTGTTATCAAAATGCCACCTAAATTTAGACACAGATGACTCAGATATTTACCTTTGTAACTGCAGAATCCAAGCAGAACAGTGGTAGAGCCACCTCGATTCGCTGCATGAATGAGCCGGCTCGATCGGTAAAATACCACGACCTCTCAGATGATCGATGTAAAGCGGCTCATGCCGCGTTTCATTCCGCGAATGAGGTACCCGGAGGCCCACCCCCCTTCTCCATCCTTCCCTATATCCTATCCCTTAAAGGTCGGCAACGCAACAGTAACACTATGTGTTACTGGCGCCCATGAGCGGCGTTGGTTGCTTATCATCTGCTCGTTTGTCATCCTATCCCATAAAAAAAATATGGTGCCATATGGCAGATACTACATGGCTATTTATGAACTTACTAAGACAGAATTATAACTAGCACATATTTTTTTAGAAAAGGGCAATTTATCCTCTATTGATATTATTATGATTTATAATGGTTTAACAAAGGGGAAATGCGATATCGACTAGTTTCTTCCGGAAAATAGTATGTGGACGCGTCACATGAATCAGAAGAACATACTTTAAATATTTTAATTTATACTTAGACAACAATTATTTAAAAGTATTACTTGTCCCAGTTAGAGTTAATGCTAAAGTGTATAAAAAGTTACACGATTTTGTACTATTTCGTTTCAGAAATAAATCCGTGGAACTCCAAAATGTTGTCTCTGAAGAAGTACCCAAATGTGGTCAATAGTACTAAATTTGCTGTGTGAAAATTGAGTTCCCAAACAGTCCAGACACGACTCTGTGATTACAGAGTTAGTTAAAATTCTGTCAGTGGTAGAGCCAAGCAGTTCGCTGCATGAATGGGTCGGCTCGACCGGTGAAATACCACGACCTCCATCGATCCACGTTAAGTGGCTCATGCTGCGTTTCGTTCGGTGAGAGAGGTCCCCTTTCCCCTATCCCTCAAAGGTCGGCAACGCAACACTAACACTATATGTGTTGCCGGTGTCCATGGGCGGCGTTGGTTGCTTACCATCAGGTGACACGCCTGCTCGTTTGCCCTCCTATCCCATAAAAAAAAATAACAATTAACTACAGACAACTCATGTTCATCAAAATTCATAAAAAAAACAACAATGGTTTCTGCGGTTTATATAATTTGTGTCATCTAACTTTAATATCGTCAATTGATGGTATCACTTCAATATTAGTTTAAGCGAATGCACTTTTCACTTCATCAGGTAATTTATCAACAAACCCGAATTCCATGTTGTTGCGAAAAAAACGTCTATCATACCAGGTCTTATCGACGTTCGTTTTATTTTCTTTCATTTTCCTCATATTAAAACGTCTCATGAACCTTTTCTCTTGGGATGTCAACACTTGATGTGAGCGACGTTCTCCCTTGAACTCTGCTATTACCCTGTCCTGGGATTTTGTTGAAGAAAAAAACTCAGCAACCAATTTTCCCGACGTGGAAAAGACAAATTGTACATACATATCATAAATGTTGCCCTTCTGTTTCCTTTGCCTTTGTTTGATGAATTGTGGTGTCATAAATTTATCACGTTTCTGTGTGGCATCAGTAGGAAACGCGTCGTGCATCAGGACATGCTTCAGAAGATGATCTGGTGTGTTGTGTGGTTTGGTTATATCTTCGTCACCAAGTCGAGCCACTTCTTTTAAAGCGAACTTGGACACGTCGCGCCAGAGGCTGTCGATCTGTAACAAATTCAATCTTACAGTGATTGAAAATACTTACTAGTAGCCGTGACAGCCGGTAGGCGTTACCAGCTTCCCATGTGAGGACAACATTTGTGTTCCGTCGCGTCTATTGCAGCATGTAAGTAGTATGTACATCACCAGCTATTCAATATTACAAAACAAATTTACGAAACCAAATTTCATCTGCATACGAGTATGCTTCCACTCCAGGTTGGGATGTACTTGATACACCACTGTGACTACTCTCTAAAACAAGCAAATACTTACAGACAAACGGATACACCCGCATTTATCTTGATTAAGATCGTAGAAAGATACCTGAAATTAATATTAAACCATTTACGTAATTATAACAACACAATACAGTGGTAAAGATTATTTGATATGAAACTAGAAACGTGCTACAGCGAATGAGAGTCTCTATGAGCTGTGGTCACCATCACGGTCGCAGATACGTATGTAGTTCAATCTCTCCATAGAGACAGCGTTATGTTAATAAAATTTAGATACTCTAACATAACATAACATAACTTCACGCCTTTTGTTACCCGAAGGTGTAGGCAGCGACTGTTAAGCCTCGTCTCGCCGTTATGTTTACCTCCCAAATGGAATAGGTGGCGAACCTATTGCCATACCGGGCACAAAGTTTTTCAGTCATCGATATTTATCACACATAACTTCCGAAAACAATTTCGAGAAGTCATTGGTGTGAGCCAGTGTCTGGAATCGAACCCGGACCTCTGGATCAGAAGCCGTGTGTTCGACCACTGCGCCACCGAGACTACTTAGATACTCTATTTTAGTTAAATTTAAAGAACATGACATAAAATATCGCCTTTTGCTCTCCCTGTGTAGTCAACTCTGTGATATCTGTATCACAGATCTAATAATAGTTATTGCCTTATCGGACAATGAAGCAAATTTTAGCGATTAAACAAATAAACTAGTAATTTTCATAGTGACTTTTAAAGATTGTCCATACATAGACATCTAGTGCGGGTGATGTGGGTGATGGAAATATACTACTCATAATTGATATTTAAAATATAATAAACTCAGTTATATTTGAATGATTATATATTACATACATACGCCTCTTTACGCCTTTTTCTAATCGAAGAAGTAGGCAGTGGCTGTAAGCCTCGACTCGCCGTTATGATACGTCCCATATGGAATAGGTGGCGAAACTATTGCCATACTGGGCACAATGTTTTTAGTCATTGATATTTTATACATCAACGCGGAGTAGGCCGTCCCCCACTAGGTGGACCGACGACCTGGTAAAATCCGCGGGAGGCCGATGGATGCAGGTTGCACACCGGCAGTTGTGGCGCTCTATGGGGGAGGCCTACGTCCAGCAGTGGACCTCGAAGGGCTGATGATGATGATTTATCATACATCATTTTCAAAATTAATTTCGAAGTCATAAGTGCCAGGATTCGAACCCGCGACCTCTGGATTAAGAAGCCGTGTGCTCGGCCATTAGACCACCACAGACCATTAGATATTGTATAAGTAGGCAATTTATATACGTAGGTATGTGTGTTCTGGTGATTCTTAGGACTCAATTTTGAAGTATATATCTTTGACTGGTTGAGCTGAAATTTAGTATAGGGACACGCTAAGTTTGGATGATAATATTACTAGTGGTAGGACCACGCAGTTCCCTGCATAAATGCCCCGGTTCGACCGGTGAAATACCAACACCTCTCATCTGGAGATATTTTAAATGCTTTTCTGAACTTAGGAATATCCTATTTTCCAGTAATCTCTCTTATTTAATGTGTTATGTTATTCTTAAATCCCTATATCTTAAATTAAAATTATTTTGGTCATAGTTCTTCTTTTACATAGGTATTTGAAATTCATATCTCTGGAATGGTATAGTGATTGGACACCGTCCAATAAGTTTGTTTTTAATTGTGGCATACAACAATCGAACAGATTAAAAGAGCCTCAAAATATAACATTTGGATTTAAAACATTTAAAAATTAAACTCGTTTCATATGCAAATTGTATAACAAGTAACCGTTTCCTAAACAGTCAAAACAATAACATACACCATTCTGCCAATATCGCTACAAAAAACTGCATCATATATCAAAAAGAGGAGGGTACGTGATAAATAAATTGTCAACGGGTCAACCTAAGGTTGGCTTACTACCCACTTTGGACGACTGCCTAAGCGAGACAACAAAAGAACGTCAGTGATAGTGCGAATGAACCGTGATACAGAGTCCGCTCACTCTTCAATTTCAATGCGCACCCGGGCGAGCGTTTCAGTACGGAGTCATTAACGGTATGTGCAGAGCAGTCCTGGCTGTGTGTTGATATTTTAACCTAATCGTTCATAGATGCAATAGACTTTGTAGGGTTTATTTGAGGAGTCTCCGCCGTGTTGGCCTCACCTGCCTTTCTCTGTCGAGGAGAGAAGTAAATATTTGAACGATGTAAATAAAGTTTCACTTTAATAAAATACAGTCCAGTAAGACATTATTATACGCAGACGAGGGCGCTGGCACAGTTTGTAAATAATAATATTGTTTATTGAATTTTCAACAGTTATTACCATCGGTCCAAATGAATAAATGGCTGGCGCAGCGAAATATAATATATCGAACATTTTCATGTACATAGGTGTACCGGTATGAAATCAGCGTTTTTTTAGTGAAAATAAAATATTAATTTTGATTAGATGAAAAAAAGAAATTTATTCAAAATATTGTCCATCACTTTCTACACATTTTGACCACCTTTTTGGTAATTTGTGCCAATAGAAATGTTTTTCTTTTAAAGCAAACCAATCAGACACCCAATTTTCCACTCCATCGATGAAAATTAATGGTAATCGGAAGGAGCCAAGTCTGGTGAATACGGCGGGTGGGGTAGCAACTCCCAGCCAAGTACTTTGATTGTATTCTTAACTGTGTGTTCTTAACTTTCTTGTGTGCAGGTGCACTGTCGTGCACCTGCACAAAACTTTTGGAGAAATTGGCAAACTTGGGAATCACTGGAAATGCTTATTCTTTGCTTGAATCTTATTTGTCAAATAGGAAACAGATAGTTAAAATGGGTGACTACGAAAGAAAACCGCAGATAATTACATATGGAGTGCCACAGCGCTCGATTATAAGTCCACAGCAATTTCTTATCTATATCAATAATATAAATAAGATAGGTTTAAAAGGCAGTTTGAATCTTTATGAAGATGATACAAGCCTGTTTTATTTCGGTAAGACAGTTAATGAAGTTATTGCGGAGGCTCAGAGTGACCTAAACGTTGAAGTGAAAGGTTACTATACTATTTACTTACAATTAATATATCCAAAACATCATATATGCTTTTCACTGCTAAAAATAAAAAAAATACCTCCATACATAACTCTTATAGTAAATAATTGTGCCATTATGAAGTCCAATAAAGAAAAGTACCTCGGGCTAATCTTGGATGACAAACTAATTTGGAAGCCGCATATAGAATATGTGAGAAATAAATTAACTTCTTTTGCTGGTGCCATTAGCAAAGTCGCTAACTGTTTACCAAAGAAAATGAAGTATGTTGTTTATAACTCAATAGTAAAACCACATTTGGAATACTTAATAGAAGTTTGGGGATCAGCCGCCAGTACTAATATTTCTGACCTACAAATAACACAGAATAAAATAATTAAACGTTTGTTTAACTATAATTTTCGAACACCTACAAAAGATGTATACTCAAAAACAAAGCTATTTGATTTATCGCAGATATATTTTTACAACACTTGTTTACTAATTAAAAATATACTTAAAAAATATATACAAACAAATGTTAATTTTAAGAAAAAAATATATACATATAATTTAAGATGTAAAAATAAGCTCTGTACGCGTCCTCCTAGGACTACCAACTACGGAATAAGAAATATTTTGTTTGAAGGGGCAAACTTTTACAACAAATTACCAAATGAAATAAGGCAGTCTAGTAGTTTTGGTATCTATAAGAAAAGACTAAAGGAGTACGTCTTGCAAATTCAAAATTGAAAACAACTGACCGAAGTAAAAATCTGGCTCCTAGTCTATCTATTATTGTATCCATTATTCAATTACATGTTTTTTTTTCCATATACCTGCATTTATACACTTAATTTTAATTATTGTCAGCGAATGCATGCTCGCCTCAATAACATAATTTATATTTTTGAAATAACAATGTACCCTCATATAAGTGAACTAATGTATGTTCTTATGAGAATAAAGTTTCTTTAAACCGAAATCGATCATTTGTTGCTTGTAGCGACTAGTATTAACAGTTTCACCAGGTTTTAGGAGGTCATTCCACACCCTTTCTGAACACAGAGCATTGCCTTCTTCCCGAAACGATCTGGTTTTGCAGTCGATGCTGATGGTTGTCCCGGATTAACCCATGCTTTTCTCCATTTAGGATTCTTAAAATAAATCCATTTTTCATCGCCAGTGACAATTCGATGCAAAACTGATTTTCTTTCGTGTCTTTGAAGCAAAATTTCACAAGTGTTTTTCCGGTTTTCCATTTGTCTTTCATTCGATTTTTACCCATTTTCCACACTTTTGAATTTTTCCCATAGCTTTCAAACGGTCTGAAATTGTTTGATTGTCCAACATTTAACATAGCTGCCATTTGCTTCTGACTCAAAGTATCATCTTCATCCAATATGGCTTGCAGTCTGGCGTCTTCGAATTTTTTGGTGGTCTTCCACGTTTTTCATTTCTCACATCAAAATCATTACATTTGAATCGTTGAAACCATCTCTTGCATGTTGCTTCTGATAGAGCATGATCACCATATGCTTCGACGAGCATTCGATGTGATTCTGCAGCATTTTTTTTCAAATGGAAACAAAAAATAATGATTTCTGCAAATCATCACTTTCCGGCACAAAATTTGGCATTTTTAACACAATAAAAATATATGATGTGGTTTGTTTACTAAATGTTAGTTAATTGAATGTTTGACAGTTGTCATGGGAACCAAACAGAAAAAAATAAAGGCTTATTCACAACGGCCGCGTTCCACTTAAAGCCCACAACGACCGCAACGCCCATAGTAGCGCTCCACATAAAGCCCGTGGTCGTTGCGAGCGGTCGCTCGACGTCATAGATGACGTCACTGCTCGTGACCGCATCGCGCCCACTTCGCCCGCTAAATATTGGTAGGTCTTGGTGGGCTTTCAATAAAAATGACATATGTCATCAGAACTTGCTGTATTTCCGAGCCGCCATATTGCTAGCACACACCGCTCAAGTTTTGCATTCCACTTATAACATTCGCCCACAACGCCCGCGGCGTTTTTACGTTGGTGGCACGGCAATTTCCGCGGTCGCGGTCGCGGTCTTTGTGGGCTATAAGTGGAACGCACTCAAAAAAATAACCCCTACCAATACATTTGTATCTTAACGCTCATTTCATACCGGTCCTCCTGGTAAGTCATCGGTGTGGGGATTCAAAGAAGTTGGAGTAATAAACTAGTAGAATATCGGGGCTAACTAATTAAAATAAAGTAATGGGTATTTATATGTATATATTTGTAATACTCACTCTGTAAAATACGCTACCCGGGAGACCGGCACTTGAAGTCACATTCATTTCCTCCTTGTACATCAGTTTCAAGACACCTGAGCAACCATATGCATACCACTCGGCTTTATCCTTAACTAAAAATATTCAGTGAGTGGAATTATTAAGGTGCAATTTACCACCACGCTACATACACAAAAACGCGCGCGCGATATCGATTAGCGGCCGAAACCAATAATCAATCCCAATCCAAATTTTGCTATCTTAGATCAGTATTTAAATCCATTTCTACCAATAAGTGTGCCAATAATCAATCCATCTTTGATTGATTGATTTTTTTGGGGAATCGATCGACAGATACGCAATGATCTTATATTGGCTTCAATCTTAGATTGGAGATTGATTATTAATTTCGGCCGTAGGACATATCCGAAAGAGTATGAGGTGTGCGCGCGTTACTTAGAAACTTCTGATTGCGAGGCGCGGTGTTGAAACACTACGCCAGCAGACAATCGACAAGGTAATAAAAATGCGCCGTAAAATAAGTTATTGAAAGCCGACGGAATTTCTAAGGATTTCTAATTGTAGGAACCTGGTTCCTGACAATTTTAATCTAACAGTAATATACAGTTGTGTCATGTCATTTTTTAATGAGGTAGGACGGCAAACGAGCATGCGTGAAACCTGATATTAATGACCAGCACCGCCCATGGACACCTGCAACACATACAGTTGCGTTGCCGACCTTTAAGGGTGTAGGATGGCAAAGGATGGGGAAGGGAGGTGGGCCTCCGGATACCTCTCTCACCGAACGTAACACGGCATGAGCCACTTTACGACGATCTTCTGAGAGGTCGTGGTATTTCACCGGCTGAGCCGGCCCATTCGTGCAGCGAACTGCTTGGCTCTACCACTGTAAAAATATGAATCCTACGAAAACTTACACATCTTACAATATATAACTTTAATAACTTACAAGGAACTACCATAATTGCATCTTTGTCGTCGTCCAATATGACACTGAAGTGTTTCAGCTGGTCTTGCACGTTAAGACCCATCCACTTGCTATCGCCCTGCTCCTCCTCCTTTGATCCTCCTCCTTGTCGTCTATAGGAGCTATAGTCACGGCAATTTAATGATCATTATGTAAGATTGTCGGTAAAATCGCTTCATGCAAATATTTTTCTCATGGGAAGCTGTAGTAGTATCAAACTGTCCAGTTAGGATTCCGACAGGGGCATTTGACCGTCGACGCGGTGTGACGCGTGCGAGCCCTGTTGGAACCCGCAGCGCGCTGGCGGTATCTCTCGACTTCGTCAACGCCTTTCGGACCCTCCCCTAGCCGTCCTCTAGAGACGCCCTCGTACACTACGAGCTGCCTCCCTACCTAAGGTCTAACATAGGGGCCACCTGCAGGACGGGTGGGTGGATTATGTCGACGGAAACGCGGGGACACGAGGTGCGGAGGCGAGAGGCATTCTAGCGGGACCTGTGGTACTGGCGCGACATGTTGATTCTTCAGGGCTGCGCTCGTCAGCGCGACATCGGAGTCGTTCTGCTACCTTGAGCTTATACTATATCACCTACAGCTGACACAGATACACACCCGGCACAGGTGTTTCGGTGAATATCTGAATCAAATGTGTCGTGAAAAGAAGTCGAGATGCCACCATTGGCCTACCGGCCGAGCGTCAAGTCTAATCGGTTATTGAACTGATGACAGTTGAGACAAGTAACAATGTGTGACCAGTTATACGTCAGGACTAACCAGCGTGCCCGGCATTCAAATCTCACCTCAACAGTTCGTGTATTGGAATGTTCTCCCGCTTGTCGTTTCTTCGTAATAAGCGATCGTACATAGCACTTTTATCAGCAGTGGTGTCTTCTATCCATTTGTAATAATGATGTAAATCTATGAAACGCGCCGGTGCTGCACAACCAGGGCCACGAATACTAAACCCTGCCTGTAAAGAATTACCTTGAGTATATGATTGTACCATAATAATATAACTTCACGCCTTTTGTTACCCGAAAGTGTAGGCAGCGGCTGTTAAGCCTCGTGTCGCTGTTATGTTTATGTCCCAAATAGAATAGGTGGCGAACCTATTGCCATACCGGGCACAAAGTTTTCAGTCATCGATATTTATCACACATAACTTCCGAAAAACAATTTCAAAAAGTCATTGGTGTGAGTCAGTGTCAGGAATGAAACCCGGACCTCTGGATTAGAAGCCGCTCGACCACTGGGCCACCGAGACTTTTTTATGATTGTACCCTCATTGCATCAATTCTCATATTTGGAATACTACAAGTAATCAGTTCTAGTTGGGATCTATTCTGGTATTTGGGATAATAATGTGTATAAATGTCAATTTCTCAATTGAACCAACTCTATAGAGGGTGTTAATATATTGGGTAACACCTCGCACCTCCCACCTAGTACAGAGTTGCGACCATCACAATAGTAATGAATCTAGCTAGTAGTTATCCTATCGATTTTAGACTGAGGTACTTTATAATTTTTTAAGATGTACTGGCGAGTTATGGCTCCTGGGCTAGGGAACAAACGAACAATCCTGGTCACCTAGTGGTTAATACTTAGACACCAGCAACACAGATAGTGTTTCACTCGTATGGTGAAAATGTACTACATGTGCAATGTGTGTAAAAGTAGTACAAAACGTACATACTCGTTTCTCGAATGATGGGAAAGAATGAGGAAGCGAAGGGGCCTTCGTATACGTTTCTTACCGAATGAAATGCAGATTGATTCACTGTATACATTCTTGACTATGTTCTAGACTGTGGTACTTACCAGTGAGAAAAACTTGGTGATGTTGGTAACAAGTACCATGCCATTTTCCCAGACGCAATGATCGCTGCTACTAATACTGGTGACACAAGTATAGAAATTTGGCACTCGTTGTGGGTCACCCAGCTACCACGAAACATATTAGGTTAGTTATAACATTCAAATACGACGAGTATAATAGTTAGTAGTTAATAGACGACTTTCGAAGATTCTAACACCTTTCTCGCTACGAAATATAAAATTCAAAATATCTTTATTCCTTAGACTTTACAAAGTGCTTAGAATCGTCATAATATAGTCACCGAAATATTGTCCCTTTGCTTGAATTCTTAACACGGACGGGCTTGCCGTCGCAGTGACTGCACATTATGGAGATAATTGAAAAAAAAAATAGATTTCTAAGTATTACTTGTAAGTAAATAATAAGATGTGCAGAAAAATGTACGCAACTTACTCCTGCCTTCATATAAAATTCTTCACAGACGTCCTTTTCAGTATTTTCCACTTTATATATGGCCTTTTCCAGGAACTGGTGTTCTGAAAGAAAAGATAAATGAAATATGATTAGCAGGTAGTAGTCACCAGGTTTGTAATCTATGGGCCCGGATGTATCGGACTGTCCGGCAGGGGCGTTCGACTATGAGAGGGTGACGTCAGAACACCTAATCGTGCGCCCGGGTGCTGTGGTTCCTCTCGGATGCTTGCATCAGAGGGAAGAGCAGACTTTCCGGGACGGTGCACCCTGGGGTGGTGTAACAGACCTCTTTCCTTACAAGAGGGGGATATGTTGTGCCTTAGCAAAGATTCTGACCAATTCGTAATCCAATCCGTAGGGCTGGGGCAAGGGTCGTCGCAAGAAGGCCACAAGGAAAAAAAACCTATGTAAAAAATTACCGGGAGTGGGCCCGGTGGTGGGCTAACTCCGGATCGTTCAGGGGCGAGTGGACGCGTCTGGTTCAAATCACCGCCCGGCCTAACACGTAACGCGTGGGTTTTGGACTAGGGCCACCTCCTGGTGGAGGCAGAGAGGCAGAAAACCTCCTTAAAAAATACCAAAACCGAAACGAAATTGAAAATGGCAAACGTCAAAAATCCAACAATCCGCGAAAGGGTCCTCGCTTGGCGGAGGAATCTCATGGAAGGCAGTGATGGCGACGAGTCTTTGTGCACTGCATTCCGTCTATCCCATGTATGCGAAGGGGGTAACTGATGTCTTATCGGTGGCTGCGCTCGCAGCTACCGCATGAGGACCCATTCTTGCTTACCAGACCTCTGATACTTCCGTTAGTTTCCTTAGTATAGTCGTACATGCTGGTACCACGAGTCCTGTAAACTACCGGACGTGAGAGGAAAAAGGAAGAGCCTCTAGCAGGGACGCTAGCGCCTCGACGGCGATCTTCCCCGTTGCTGATACGTCCGCCATCTTAAAGATACGTATGTAAAAAAACTGAAACAAGAATCCAGCATATTTCAAGACGTGATAGCAGAGCTGGCAACCCGTCAAGAAAGCGTCTGCGGATGCGATTGGCCCGCCAACAGCGACACATATCCACGTTGAAGGCGGAACTGGGCGCAAGTTCGCCGAAATGAGGACCACCACTAAAGCCAGCTCAAAGATAAGCGCCACAACCTCTGCCCCGGACTCCGTCGTGCAGGAGCTGCAGACGTCGCTAACTCACTGACGCTCAGCGCGCTGTTGCCACTCCTACATCTACTAAGAAACAGCCGTCTGCTTAGCAGCAGCCTTCCGCTGCTCCTCCAAGCCTGAAGGTGGCATACAAAACTAGTCCATTTAATGTCACTGTAGTGCCCGCTTAGGGCCGATTGCTCCTGCGGCCCCCGGTGAGGAACACAAAAAAGAAGAAATTCGGTACTGTACGTCCTCCGGTCCTGGTCCTAAGGATCCCGCCGGAGGTAGAAAAGAAGGGTATGACCTACGCTAAAGCCCTGGACTACGTCAGCGAGGAGGTGGACCTGTTATTAACCTATAACCTATTAACCTAAATAGTGAATTTATTCCTATGGTGTTTTCTGCCATTCAATAATTTGACAGGTTAGACACCAGCCCAGGGACACCAGCAACACATATTATGTTACTGTTGCGTTGCCGACCTTTAAGGGATAGGGGATAGGGAAGGATGGAGAAGGGGGGTGGGCCTCCAGGTACCTCTCTCACCGAACAAAACGCGGCATGAGCCACTTTACGTCGATCTTCTGACAGGTCGTGGTAGTTTACCGGTAAAGCCGGCCCATTCACGCAGCGAAATGCTTGGTTCTAACAATTAAATCATATCATTAAATCACAATGATATCTGTCATAAATACCTATACATGACTAACGAAATGAAATAGTGTATATTTATTATAAATGAGATTTAGTGATTAGCGAGTTCACAAATGAGATCTCTTCGACAAGTAAACTTGGTACGATAATATAATTAAAAGAATATTACGTTATTATTCTGATTGTATAGTTACCGTCGATATATCCAGCGACATATAAGTCTGAGTTTGAAGGGCTGATCACACGATTCCAACATATTGGCCGAATAGGAACTGTAATAATAATAACAACATTTTATTCGTTTGGACTTCTTCTCAGTTCAGATGTACAATAAAGTCTTCTTAGTTTTCTTTAAATATTTAATATAATAGTGATATAATATTTAATATAATTTATCAGTATATGTATGTATATGTACGTCATACAAAAACGTATACAATGAAAATAGCTCTATGAATCAGCTTACAGTCTTCAATATCTGTTAGATCCAATTCTAAAACGGCTATGGTGCTCTGGGTAATAAGTTCGTACTCCGGATGAGCGACGTAAGACTTAACCCCGCAGAACCAAGGTTGGTCTGTAGATCCAATGAACATCACAGTAGTGTGCACACTATAATAGAATGGTAGCAAAAAGTTAGCTCACTGCACACAGGGACCTTACACAAAACTCTCCATTTATTCTGTTTCTAATAACAAAGAGACAACATATCATATGAGGTTAATGTCATAATTCTTATTAATTTAAAGAGACAAGAATTATGACATTTTATTCGCAATATATTTATGAAAATGTTATTTATGTTCATAAATATAAAACTAAATTTAAGAAAAACTGCGATATTCATAAACTAAATTAAAGAAATAAAAACAAACTCGCTGTGCCCGCTACTAGGCTCCATAAAATCTCTAACTCGTTCTCAGGTCAATGTATACGCTTCTACAATAAACTTCCAAACGACGCGGTTAAATTATCCAAGGGTAAATTTAAGAATTATATTAAAAGTAGATTATATCAAAGGGCTTACTATTGTATCGCAGATTATATAAACGATAAAAAAGTTTGGAATGGATCTGCTCCTTTTGTGTTGTGTTGATTGTAATTTAAAATTGTAGGAGGGCAAACGAGCAGGCGTGTCACCTGATAGTAAGCAACCAACGCCGCCCATAGACACCAGCAACACATATACTGTTACTGTTGCGTTGCCAACCTTAAAGGGATAGGGGATAGGAAAGAATGGGGAAGGGGGTGGGCCTCCGGGTACCTCTCTCACCGAAAGGTCGAACCTTACGTCGGTCTTCTGAGAGGTCGTGGTATTTCACCGGTAGAGCAGGCCCATTCTTGCAGCCAAGTGCTTGGTTCTATTACTGTCAAGACAGTGTGATGAAAGGGAATCTAAGCTCCGCGAATTTTACCTAGTAGTTTTATGTGACGATTCTAAGTACTTTGTAAAGTCTAAGGAATAAAGATATTTTGAATTTGAATTTAAAGATTTAATTCTGCCACGTAAGTGGCAATACGAGATATTTTTTTAAAAAGTTCACCTGCCATTACTTAACCAACGCAAGCTAGAACCTAGTTCTGTTTCCTGTTGAACTATGACTCTAAAATGGGGAGTTGCTTGTGCTTGTGTGAATTTATTGAATTTAAACAAGTATTATAAATCTCATTTCGCTAAATTTCACAGCCCGTATGGAATAGGTGGCGGCTATTGCCATACTCCGAGCACAAAAATGTCACTCATCGATATTTATCGTACGTAGCTTTTAAAAAGAATTTTGAAAAGTCATTCGTGTAAGCACAGATTGTATGCCTAGACTTTTTGATTAAGAAGCAGAGTGGTCGACCACTGGACCACTGAGACATCAAAATTTGATTCATTATTTTATTTATGACATTTTTATTGACACGCATAATGTAATAGCGCCTTTTAGTAGATATAGTACTAAAAGAGACGCCATTGACAACCACATAGAGACTATTTTGTAACAGAGTAGATAACTCACTGGAGCATACTCTGTGGTATCTTGGCTACGTCATCAGCATTGACGAGCGCGTGCTTCGGCTTGATGAGCACGACACCTGTCAGCGCCACGCCGCTGTTCTCATCGCCTTCTGCCAAATTGAGAACATATATTATTACTGATTCGTTATCGGTACAGACTGCTGCAGCAACACACAGTTCAGAAGGTCAACGGCTAGGTGAACTAGAATGTTCAACACTGAAGCCAGTGCATAGGGCTCCAACAACCATCACGAGTTACTGAAAAATCTAGTCTTGGAAAGTAAATTCAGAGATCTTGAGTGGTGGTATCTAAATATCAAGTTGACGAGTGGAGCAGCTTGGTCTATAAAAGCTACCAATAAAAAAGGATGGAAGCAGCTGCAATAGTCACTGTACACGCTGGCCACTAAGCAATCCGATGTAGGTTTTAGATTTAAGTAAAACAATATTTTACGTTCTTTTAAATAATTTTTCAGCATCAGCAATAATAATAATACATCACCCTCTACTTCAGTTTATGCAACTAAAATAATATATTATGAATACTAAATAACGGGTATTAACAAATATATACTTCGTTTTGTAAATACGTACTTAATTGCTGTTAGTCGCTGCGAAAGGAAACACGGGTGTACCAAGCTAACGTATAATATCGACTGACGTTGCCGGGTCCGGCGCAGCGTACCCACCTATATACTAACATCCCTCCACCCTTAGCCTAACACATACAGTTATTAAAATACAGTGGTATACAGTTATATTAAGGTTCGTAAATAATGACATTGCGCTTTGGTTTCCGTGGCCGCACTACTTGAGTAGGTGTACCGAACGCCTCGTCAGCATCATCTTGCAAGAGGCAGGAGTTGCCTCTCCGTTTGCACCATTATCTTCTGCCACATCCGATGATTCCATATTCTCAGCCAAGACATCAGCGACCTCTGGTATTGGGCGCAAAACATCTGTTTGAACGCCGCGTGGCGGCGAAGATATTATGACGGGCGGAAGCTCCGTAGGTAGATCGTCGTATGAATTGAAGACGTCGCTAACGTGTGAATCACATTCGGCCTGTGTGCACACATCCTCCCCCTTATATTTTAAGAGTTGATTCACATGTCTCTTAAAAACGGAATCGTCGCTGTGACCGAGTAATTTCACGTAATATAACGAGTTTCCTAATGCGTCCACAATAATTATTTTAGACCAGTACGTTTTTTGTTGTTTGTACATTTTAACTAGCACTATTTCATTTTTGTCAAACTTCACTTTCCGTGTACCAGTGTAAAGTTTACTCTGCAAGCACTGATTACTATCTTTCACAACGTTTTCGAGGTCGATATTGGCTGATATCGGTTTACGTATGTCTAATAAATCTAATCTACTTCTTAATTTGCGACCGAACAAAATTTCAGCGGGTGATCTGCCTGTTGTGCTATGTTCAGAGTTTCTATAATTAAATAAGAATTCACTTAATTTAATGTTAAAATCTCTTAAGCTTACTTTTGATACAATAAAGGATTTTAAAGCTTTTTTTATTATTTTTACACTACAAACAGTCTCGGTGGCGCAGTGGGCGAGCGCACGGCCTCTGATCCAGAGGTCCGGGGTTCGATTCCAGGCACTGGCTCACACCAATGACTTCTCGAAATTGTTTTCGGAAGTTATGTGTGATAAATACCGATGACTGACAAACTTTGTGCCCGGTATGGCAATAGGTTCGCCACCTATTCCATTTGGGACGTAAACATAACGGCGAGACGAGGCTTAACAGCCGCTGCCTACACCTTCGGGTAACAAAAGGCGTGAAGTTATGTTATGTTATGTTATGTTTTACACTACTCTCCGCTTGCCCGTTGCTACTTGGGTTGTATGTAGGAGTAGTTATAAATATACTCGTATATACTAACAATTGCTCAGAAAAATACACAGATCCAGATAAATATCGTTGCTCGGTTAGGGATCAAACCTAGTAGTTTTACCAATATACCACGAGATTGCCAATACACCATCATTACATAGTATAAAGCAAAGTGACTTACCGCTGTCTGTCCCCTTATATGCGCATATCTTTAAAACTACACAACGGATTTGATGCAGTTTTTTTAATAGTTAGCGGGCGTCAAAAGGGTGGTGGTAGGTAAAAAAAGTGATAATTTTTAAGATTTAGAACTTTAATCGCAAACGCTGCCTGAACCCTAAGTGATAAATCAAAACAACGTACTACATTATTATACACCTTTAAAAGGTCTACAAAAAAATCCGCGAGAGCATATGTCTATTTCTTAGGGATAACCCACAATGACCATTTTTATTTCTTACCTTTTTAAGTAAAAAATGGCTTTTTTAGGAAGAGATTTTAAACATAACAACATTAATTTTCGTCCAGTTAAGTGTCTTAAATAGATTGTGCATGCAATATAGATGATCCTGGCCCTTTACAGCATGCAATTTGAACAAATATTTTGGAAGGTATTGCAGTATTATCATAGCGGGATAGCAGTTATTACTTTTGACGCGGAACAAAGTTCGCCGGGTCAACTAGTTACATGGTATAAAACAAAGTCACTTTCTGCTGTCTGTCCCCTTATATGCGCATATCTTAAAAAAATACGCAACGGACTTTGATGCGTTTTTTTTTAATACTTAGAGGGTGTCAACGGGGTAATTTGATCTATAATTCATGTATAGTGTAGTAAAAAAACTTATAATTTTCAAGATTTACAACTTTAAACGCAAACGCTGCTTGAACTCTACATGAATAAAAACAATATACTACATTGTTATACACTTTCAAAAGATCTACAAAAAAGTCCGCGATGGCATATGTCTATCTCTTAGGGATAAACTACAATGACCATTTTTATTTCTTACCTTTTTACGTAAAATAATGGCTTATTTACGAAGCGATTTTAAGCATAAGGTGATTAATTTTTGTCCAGTTAGGTGTCATATATAAATTGTGCATTTATTATAGATCAATATGGCCCTGTACAGCATGTAATTTAAACGAATATTTACGAAATAGTATTAATATAGCGAAACATAGTAGTTGTGACGCGTGCCGATAAAGAGCACAAATTGAAATTTATAATATCCAAATTTTACCCATTTATTTCTTTTGATGTGGACCAAAGTTCGCCGAGTCAGCTAGTTAAAAATAATTAGATATTTATAGAACAGGGACCCTTGAACATTTTTTCAAGCTGAATCTTCGTGAATAGCTTCGTTTTGATGCGCCGCCCAACAATGTCTTTCTAAAATGTTGTGGTAAAGTTACAAACAGAGATAGCCGTGACAATGAATGTTTATTGATTCTCAAAAACTCATTACTAACCGAGGGTCCCTTTTGAAATTTTCAAGATAATGATCAAAATTATTTTATATATTATAATTTAACTGTCTCATTGTCCTACAAAAAAAATGTTTTCGGTCCTATAACATTAAATGTTTACTTAATTTTAATTGCAAGTTTATTTCTTAGATAACCATAGCTTTGCATACTTACGCAAACTCACTCTCAGTACTCCAAGCCAAGAGAACAAAGCGCTTTGTCCAAAATTACCCTCATCAACTATTCCCGTAGTGGAAGTGTCGCAAGATGAACTCACACCACCTGCTGGTGGAACTCATGTCAACTGAATGCCTCTTACATTTAGTGGTAAAATGAGAATAAAATATCAATCAACTATGAATTACTAATGTCATAATTATATTGGAATTAAATATATAATTATATTGGAATTAAATATGTGAACTGTTCATTCAGTTTCGATCAATAATTCCCAAAGGTGCTGATATCGGTACCTTGTGCTTGAATTATTCATCATTGTCATCGGTATAAATTACAAAAAAATTGAGGACAGCGTATTCACTTATTGACATATATTTAAAAATCGTAAATTGAATGAAATTACGGAAATTAAAACGAATCAAATTACAGTGAAAGAAGTGCAAGCGGCAGTACGAAGTAATAGAAAAGCAATAGAGCAACTGAACCAGATAGTATACCTGCAGAAGCGTGGAAGATTTTGGAAGATGATGGATGTAAGTGGCTGGCTTTATCTTCCATAAGCTGTTACGTGTAGAGACGATACCAGATCAGTGGCGCAACAGTTCGCTGGTGCTCATTTTTAAAAACAAGGGTGATGCGCAAGAATGTAACAACTATAGAGGAATAAAGCTCATGTCACATAGTATGAAGATATGGGAGAAAGTGATAGTGAGAAGAATGAGAGAGGAAAGTGAGATCACCGAGAACCAGTTCGGATTTATGCCGGCACGAGGAACAAAAGATGCGATTTTCACTCTTAGGCAACTATCCGAAAAATACCGACATGCACACAAGAACTTGCATATGATTTTTATTGACCTAGAAAAGGCATATGGCCGAGTTCCTCGTAAAGTTCTGTGGTGGGCTTTAAAAGAAAAAAGAGTGCCTTGGAAGTATCTTAGGCTGGTGCAGGCGATGTATGCAGGTGTGTATACTAGTGTCCGGTCCGTAGCCGGTGTCATCGACCAGTTCAGTGTGGATGTGGGCTTACACCAGGGATCGGATTTAAGCCCTTATTTATTCCTCCTGATAATGCTCTTACATCGGGTATTCGGACGCGCTCTGGTGCATGCTCTTTGCTGACTACATTGTTCTGCTAGGAGAGGAAGCGAGGTAGAAATTAGGCTGAAAATATGGCAGAATAACCTAGATAGAGTCGGTTTTAAGATCAGCCGCGATAAAACTGAGCAACTTTTTTGTGACTTTGGTGCTTGCACTGGTCAATATCTTTGGACGGAAAAAGCCTCAAAGTTACGTCAAACTTCAAATACGACGGTTCGCTTATTCAATGCGACGGCAATATTGACCGGGATGTGAATAACAGAATGAATGCGGGATGGATGAAATGGCGACAGGTCTCAGGAACAGAATGCAACCCACGGATGCCCCTTAAATTAAAGGGGAAAATATAGAAATCGGTTATCAGGCCTGTTGTATTATCTGGGTCTGTTGCATGTACTCTCCTTTCATCCACTACTTTCATAGTAGTGGATGAAAGGAGAGTACATGCAACATAAATGCGAATGTTAAGATGAATGTTTGGTGTGACAAAAAGGGATAAAATAAGAAATGAGTATATAAGGTAATAAGCAAATAAAAAAAATTGCACCAATTACGGAAAAAAATAGAAGTGGTAGATTGGCGTGGTATGGCCAAATTATGAGAAGGAACGAAAGCCATGTCACAAGGAGAACGATGAGAATGACTGTGGATGGACACGTTAGTACAGGAGGGCCGAAAAAGAGACGGATGGACTGTGTAAAATTTGATATGAATATGAAGGGAGTAAGTGTGAATATGACGAGCGACAGAAAAGAATGGAAAAGAATGACATGTTATGCCGACCCCACTTAGAGTGGGACAAGGGCAGGAAAATTATGTTAAGATGTGGTGATATGATGTGAAGGAAAATGATGAAATCGTGCGTAAATATTTTGAATCTATAAGAATATAGTTGTAGATAGAACAATAATATCCGAAGTTGGCAATTGTATTAAATCGAAGTACTTACAGAATGTAAAAAATAATAAGTAAAGTATCGAATATTTGTCCATGTTTAACTGGATACAGGCACAGACACAGGCGCAGGCGCACTGTACATAGCACGCGGGCAGGTGCTAGTCTTTTGAGCGTTCAAATGTGTAATGACCTATATGGAGAGTATGCAAAGGAAATGATTATTTTCAAACACTGATGAGTTGCAGCGTGACTTGCATCATAGACAAACAGCAAACAAACAAACACTGTTATATCAACCAAATATTGCCATTGTTTGCATTGTTAACACCAGTCAACACTGTTTTTGCCACACGAACTTTGTTATAATTTTTGTTTAAGTTAGTGTATCAATAAAAATCCATGGCAGTTTCGTTTCAGTCATGTCCAGTTTTCCTGTATCAGTTCGATCTTAATTGCTAACATCATCTTATTTAAATAACAGCATTTAGTTGACTGTATACCCATTGTGCTTGGTAAATTGAATTTTATTTACGTTAAAAATAAATTAGCCTTTATGTGTGTAAAACACATTTTTACGTTCGTTTTCTACAGGGTTGCCATAACTTTAACCTAATTAAATTAATTTTCATCCCTTTGAATTATTGGCAACGGGGTGTATATGTAAAACAGCTTGTCAGTCGACAAAGACCTCCTCTCTTCCTTCTTCTCTGTCCCTTGCTAAGCGGGGCCATACTGGACCAGCTATTTGCTATTTTGACGGGCCTCGTGGCGTATTGGTAAAACTACCGACTGCAGCCATGAGGTCGGGGGTTCGATTCCCACCCGAGCACAAATATTTGTGACAAACATGAATGTTTGTGTGGCGTTTGGGTGTTTATTATGTATTATAAGTATGTATTTACAAAAGAAAAGTATATATGTATTAATATCCGTTATCTAGTATCCATTACACAAGCATTGAGTTGCTTAGCTTGGAACTAGAGAGCGCTGTGTGTATTGTGTCCAAGTTATTATTATTATTATTATTTCCGAAATGTCATCTTCCCACCCTTTCGTCTATTTACGTTAGTTAGATAGTAAATATGACATGAAAATATTAAAATAACTCGGTCCGTTTCTGTTATGTCTGTTATTTTTAGTTGGACTACACAGAGGGATAGCTATAACTCTTTTAACGGGCCTGGAGGCATAGTTAAGATAAAAAAAGTGCGTGGAGTACTGTCGCGCAGAAAAAGTGAAAATTCGTAATGTGAGAATGTAAATAGAAAGGAAATAACATTGTTTTCGTAATATTTATTAAGAATTTTAACTATCATTTTCGAGTGGAAAAATATCAAATCTATTATATTAACAATGGGATACCTAATAAAAACTTGTGTGGTTTTATGAAACCACCGTAAAAGTGAAACTTTTTTTCACATTATAGACATTTAACTAAAAATTTGTTCACGTATTTTAGTTACCATAAAATATTTCCTCCAGTAAATATGATATTTTGATTTATTATGAAAATGTGACAAATACATATATAAAGAGCACTATCTTATCGCTAATAAATTGACGAACATAACTGTGTCACATATATGTAGTTCCGGTGGTCCAGTGGTCGAGAACACGGCTTCCGAATCGCATAGGTCGCGTGTTCGAATCCTGGCACACTTTTTGGAATTGGAAACTTAAGTAAAGTAAGAAAGGCGTCAGTCTGCTTCCTCCACTAATTCGTTAGTTACAAGTCAGTGGCAGTTTTGCAAAGAGAGAGAAAACTATACTACTGGAAAAAATTAAGGGATCAAAAAAAAATTCCATATTTTTCGGTAGTTTTCAACAGGCCGTAACTTTGAGAGAAATGGTCGTACAGAAAATAAAAAAAAGGAAATTGTAGCTCCAAGTGTCTAGTTTTTGGATTAAAACTTCAAAATTTTGTAGCCTCCGCGGTTTCTGAGTAATCGTAGAAAAACCAGCAGCAAAAAAATTCTCAAAATTTATTTAGTTTTTTTTTTGGTCTACGGGCGTGGAAAAAAATTTTTTTAGCTTAACCACCATAAGGATCGGATACTTTGTTCAGTTAGCTTTAATTTCTTTTTTTAAACACCCTGATACGTCCACTCCTCGCTGAGATATCGGTCTTCAAATGGAAAAGGATCTTTTTGTCTTTGATTATCGATATCTCAGCAACCAATGATCGCACAGAAAGTTAGAGGTGGGTTTCAAGAATTTAAATGAATTTCCCTTAACAGCTGTCCATTGTTTTTTCGAAAAAAAAATTTTTTCGTGCTGTTACATGAATTTGAAAATGCAACAAAAAAAGGGCTTTTGGTGGTTTTTTGGAAAATCAAGCGCTGGATCGAAAATATTGAGGAAACCGCTAATGTTAAGTGTGCCTTTTACAGTTCAATATGTCCACAAAAACCCTACAAAGAATCAAATTAATCCAGCCAGCCGTTTTTTTGTTTCACTTGATCGAATTTTTGAAAAAAATTAAAGGATCACGTTTTTTGCTCTGAAAAGCTCATAATTTTTAAAAATGAGAAAAAACAATTGTTTTTTTCGAGCTTTTTCCACTTTATCGTTTCAGATGGTGCTTTTTCGAAAAAACAATGGACAGCTGTTAAGGGAAATTCATTTAAGTTCTTGAAACCCACCTCTAACTTTCTGTGCGATCATTGGTTGCTGAGATATCGATAATCAAAGACAAAAAGATCCTTTTCCATTTGAAGACCGATATCTCAGCGAGGAGTGGACGTATCAGGGTGTTTAAAAAAAGAAATTAAAGCTAACTGAACAAAGTATCCGATCCTTATGGTTAAGCTAAAAAAATTTTTTCCACGCCCGTAGACCAAAAAAAAACTAAAAAAATTTTGAGAATTTTTATGCTGCTGGTTTTTCTACGATTACTCAGAAACCGCGGAGGCTACAAAATTTTGAAGTTCTAATCCAAAAACTAGACACTTGGAGCTACAATTTCCTTTTTTTTTATTTCCTGTACGACCATTTCTCTCAAAGTTACGGCCTGTTGAAAACTACCGAAAAATTTGGAATTTTTTTTGATCCCTTAATTTTTTCCAGTAGTGTAGTTTAATTTGAAATCGAACCGGACGTCACCGGCTTTCAGGGGATTGTGCGATAAGGGCGATTTTAATTTACTTGCCATCTTGTATTTGTTAATAGGGTTTAATAAATGTTTTTTATTTTACGTGGTCACGACAATAATTCCTAGATGGCGCTACTAGGTTGCTACTATTGATGATTCTGCCGTAATATCGTATTATATCGATAGATGTCGCCCGAATCGACAAGTATTCCAGCTACGGCACTAGGGATAACGCGACACCTATTAAACGTTAACAACATTACAACAAAGGATCTTTACAAAACAAAACGATATTTTTTCCTCCAGTAAATATGATATTTTGATTTATTATGAAAATGTGACAAATACATATATAAAGAGCACTATCTTATCGCTAATAAATTGACGAACATAACTGTGTCACATATATGTAGTTCCGGTGGTCCAGTGGTCGAGCACACGGCTTCCGAATCGCATAGGTCGCGTGTTCGAATCCTGGCACACTTTTTGGAATTGGAAACTTAAGTAAAGTAAGAAAGGCATCAGTCTGCTTCCTCCACTAATTCGTTAGTTACAAGCCAGTGGCAGTTTTGCAAAGAGAGAGAAAACTAGTTTAATTTGAAATCGAACCGGACGTCACCGGCTTTCAGGGGATTGTGCGATAAGGGCGATTTTAATTTAGTTGCCATCTTGTATTTGTTAATAGGGTTTAATAAATGTTTTTTATTTTACGTGGTCACGACAATAATTCCTAGATGGCGCTACTAGGTTGCTACTATTGATGATTCTGCCGTAATATCGTATTATATCGATAGATGTCGCCCGAATCGACAAGTATTCCAGCTACGGCACTAGGGTTAACGCGACACCTATTAAACGTTAACAACATTACAACAAAGGATCTTTACAAAACAAAACGATATTTTTTCCTCCAGTAAATATGATATTTTGATTTATTATGAAAATGTGACAAATACATATATAAAGAGCACTATCTTATCGCTAATAAATTGATGAACATAACTGTGTCACATATATGTAGTTCACTTTTTTTGAATTGGAAACTTAAAAGCCTCCGTCGTTTACAATACATACGAATTTATTATATTCCCTTTTATCGTGTCATTTGTTATATTAATAATATAATTTTTGTTTTCTCCGCCTGCAATACGTACGTACGTATATGTATGTATGTAAAAAACAAACAAACAAACAAACCCGATCCTAGAAAATGTGTCGAAATTGGTAAAGAGGACGGTAATTAGACAATCATTCATACGGGCCTCGTGGTGCATCGGTAAACCGCACTACCGATAACACGAGGTCGGGGCGGGTTCGATCCCACCCGAGTGCAAACAAACAAATATATTTATTGTGTTGTTTGTACGTGTAAATAAACGATAATAGACGTGAAAGGCGCTCTGACGAGCGCCTTTCACTTTATCCCTACTCCGCGGCCGACCGTCACGCGACATGCAACACGCAGACGAAAAAGTTTGAGACGATGTAATAAAAGTTTCACTTTAATAACTAAACTAGGAAAGTAAGATACAATTGAATTGACAGTGGTAGCGCCAAGCAGTTCGCTGTTGATTGGGCCGGCTCGACCGGTGAAATACCACGACCTCTCAGAAGATCGACGTAAACTGGCTCATGCCGCGTTTCGTTCGGTGAGAGAGGTACCCGGAGGCCCACCCCCTTTCCCCATCCTTTCCTATCCCCTATCCCTTAAAGGTCGGCAACGTAACAGCAATTCTATATGTGTTACTGGTGTCCATGGGCGGCGTTGGTTGCTTACCATCAGGTGACACGCCTGCTCATTTGCCCTCCTATACCATAAAAAAATGAAAATTGATTTGTGAATCAAAAAATTCTGGATCAGACGCGAAGAGCTAGACTAGAGTGCAGGACTAACCGACACTATTATTACTTAATACATTATAGTAAACATTAAGTATTGTACTAGTTTCTTTCTTTCTTCATAGTTAACGGAGTTGTCATAGCGCTATGTAGATAGACAACTACAACATAACATCACGCCTTTTTCTATCCAAAGGTGTATTCAGTGGCTGTTAGGCCTCGACTCGCCGTTATATTTACGTCCCAAATCGAATATAAGTGGCGAACCTATTGCCATGCTGGGCACAAAGTTTTTAGTCATCGATATTTATCACACGTAACTTACGAAATGAAGTTCGAAAAGTCATTGGGGTGTGCCCGGATTCCAACTCACGACCTCTGGGTTCAGAATCCGTGTGCTCGACCACAGGACCACCGTGACGATTTCTACTACTACAGAGATTATTACAACTACAATATTGCGTAAATTAAACATAATTAAAATAAATAAAATTATGGATTATATCCACCATATATGGTACCATATATAATAATAATAATAATAATTTATTTATTCATAAAAACAAAGTTTAACATAATTCCGGTTGGGGCTACCTTTTAGGTATTAAATACCTGTGCCAAGTAGACCCCGCTCTTCCTTAGCATATGAATACATAAGTACAATAAAAACATTTTCGTAACAATATTAAATAAATAAATCCATAATGTAATTAATTAATTATTAAACCTCTCATTTTCAAAAATGAAGATTGAGGGTACAACCAAAAACATAAATAGTAGGTAGACAATAAATTTATACCAGGTAGCAAATACTACAAAACAATATGCCTACTAGTTAATTCCTTAGATTGTTGTATGGTCCAAGTTAACATTTATTTATTTATAGAACATTCTTTTTTTTTTATTAATATATATATATTATTATATATTTTCTATAATTTAATATAATGAACTTACTATTACTATATTCACTATTGTTAATATTTATCATATATATGACTATTCACGTGGACCAAGGATGTGTATTTGTGTGTATATTGTTTATGTATGTGTGTGTGTGTGTGTGTGTGTGTGTGTGTGTGTGTGTGTGTGTGTGTGTGTGTGTGTGTGTGTGTGTGTGTGTGTGTGTGTGTGTGTGTGTGTGTGTGTGTGTGTGTGTGTGTGCGCGTGTGCGTGTGTGTGCGTGTGTGTGTGCGTGTGCGTGTGTGTGTGTGTGTGTGCGCGCTCGTTTGTGCTTGCATGAACATATTCGCGTGTTTATATGTTAGTATAGTATCAGTCAATGAAATTCAATATCGCTTCAACTTCCTCGTACCGCAATGCCATTAGCCAAGTTTGTACTATTTTTTTGCATTCGTAGAGAGACTTTGGGAATATATTTAAAATTTTGTTGACTTGGTTGTAGATATAACTGCTCAGTTTAAAATATTGATGCCTGGCAAAGGTAGTTCTAATTGCAACAGATTTAGCAACTTTATGTTTTAATCTTTTCCTAGTTAATTTACTATCATATGGATACGATTTTTGCATTTTTAAAACAACTTGCAGTACGTACAACTTCCTAACACTAAGAATCCTAGAAATGTGGTAAAGTTGAGTAGTGCTAAATCTATAATGTTTAAAATTCATAACTTTTAAGAGGGATCTTTGAGCTCTTTCAACCACTAGAAACTCGGTCTTTGCCGCCCCACCCCATACTGTGATACAGTAACCGATTACCGATTGAACCAAAGCTCTATAAATGTTCTGTAATAGTTTACTATAAGCTATATTCCTTAATACTTTGAAAACCCAAATTAGTTTTCGAATTCTATTAGAAACTAGCATTATTTGGCTATGCCAGCATAAGCGTTGATCCAGCATTACACCCAAGTATTTAACGGTTGCTACTTTCTCAATAGTCGGACAGATACATGGTGGATTAAACTAGCTGACACGGCGAAGTTTGTTCCGCATCAAAAGTAATAACTCCTGTCCCGCTATGTTAATACTGCAATATCTTCGAAAATATTTGTTTAAATTGCATGCTGTAAAGGGCCAGGATATTACAAGCACAATCTATTTAAGACACTTAATTTGATGAAAATTATTGCTGTAATGTTTAAAATCGCTTCGTAAATAGGCCATTAATTCTCGTAAAAAGTAAAAAAATAAAAATGGTCATTGTGGGTGTTATCCCTAAGATATAGACATATGCTCTCGCGAACTTTGATGTAGACCTTTTAAAGGTGTATAATAATGTGGTCCGTTGTTTTGATTTATCACTTAGGGTTCAGGCGGCGTTTGCGATTAAATTTCTAAATCTTGAAAATTATCACTTTTTTTTACTACACTATATTATATTATAGATAAAAACCACCCTGTTAACACCCTCTAACTATTAAAAAAACCGCATCAAAATCCGTTACGTAGTTTTAAAGATATACGCATATAAGGGGACAGACAGCGGAAAGTGACTTTGTTATACACTATGTAATGATGATAATGAAAAATTCAATAAATTTAGTATAAAATTGAATAAATGCGAGCCTTTTTTTCCTTTTATGCGGTCTCTTGAAAAGTAGCTGTATTGTAGATGACTCTTTTTACTTTGCACCTGTCGACATAAAAGCGGTCCTTTATAATCCTTCACATGGATAGCTACATGTGAATTAAATTGAGAAAATTAGACCAAGTTGAATGATTGCTGGTATCGCTGTTTGTAGCTATGTTTGTCTTTTTTATGGAAAATCCTGATGGAAACTGACCACCGTCGACCAATGGACATCCGCAACACCAGGAGCGTCGCATCAGCGTTGCAGGTTTTAGGTGGAACTGTGCTCGTTTCATGAAGGTCCCTAACTCGTATAGGTCTGGAAATACCTCTGCCGGCAACTGGTTACATAGAGGAGTGTGCGTAAAAAAAGTCGGCTGAAGCGCACTGTCGTAGATCGCCAACCAGTCAATTTGTGAGCGTACCTGTGTGTCGTTGTGGTGTTGTCAGTGAACAGGGAGTGCTCAGCCAACAACTTCGAGACGCTAACTAGTGCAGCATGAATGTGTACCCAGCTGCTGTGGGTTTGAGACGGCTTTACTATAAGCAAGGCACTCAGATTGTTAGCGCATAGTGCTTCAAATAAGATCAGGGAGATACTTCCCCTTTAATGCCCGCTGCTGCACGGTGTGGGCTCTCCGAATGACATACTAGATCCCATGTAAGCGGCTCCTCCTATACTCCTTCCCATCCTTCCTCCATCTATTTTTATAACACATAGCGTGATCTTTTAATCAGAAAAGCCATCATTTTAATATGTAAAATTAATTTATTTTTTGTAATTCTACAATTTGCTATGATATTTATTGCAGGCGAGTTAGACGATCTTCACAAATACGAAGATAGCCTAACTCAAGCATTCAGTCGATATAACTAGCTTAGAAGATGACTTCATACAAATTCCTGGAAAAGGATTTAAGCTTTGCTTTTGTAATAGAAGTAGAGCTCGCTCATACCTTAGAATTAAAATGAACCTCTTTAGTGAAATGCAGGCGCAGTAGAGACGAGACACCAGCGACCACTT
Source organism: Euproctis similis (assembly GCA_905147225.2). Classification (NCBI taxonomy): domain Eukaryota; kingdom Metazoa; phylum Arthropoda; class Insecta; order Lepidoptera; family Erebidae; genus Euproctis; species Euproctis similis. The sequence goes on from LR990106.1 coordinate 25,892,895, forward strand.
TGCTTCTACATATATGTCACTAAAGTATTTATATATCAAAATATTTATTAACAAAAACAGTTTTGCGGTAAGATAATTATCTCAGGTCCATATTAGGGCGCGAACTAATTAAGACGCACCTAAAGAACCAAGTGCGCAGTACAACACAATTGGCAGTAAATCAACCAGCTGCATTTGCATCGACGTTGTCAGCTCTTTTACTCTAGCTACACTGTTACAGTGGCAGTAGAGCTACTTGTATGTCTGGACACGTACAGGTTTGTGACAAAAACATATTAAGTTTTTTTGGTGAGACACGCTCATATTCATGAACTTCACGTCACTGTCGAGATATAGCGATACAAATTATAGCTATACGAAATATATTCAATACGCACTGCTGCTGTATTTAGACTTACATATCATAAAATGTATTTACACATAACCTGTGTGTCGTTTAGACTTACATATCATACAATGTATTTACACATAACCTGTGTGTCGTTGAGACTTACATATCATACAATGTATTTACACATAACCTGTGTGTCGTTTAGACTTACATATCATACAATGTATTTACACATAACCTGTGTGTCGTTTAGACTTACATATCATACAATGTATTTACACATAACTTGTGTGTCGTTTAGACTTACATATCATACAATGTATTTACACATAACCTGTGTGTCGTTTAGACTTACATATCATAAAATGTATTTACACATAACCTGTGTGTCGTTGAGACTTACATATCATACAATGTATTTACACATAACCTGTGTGTCGTTTAGACTTACATATCATACAATGTATTTACACATAACCTGTGTGTCGTTTAGACTTACATATCATACAATGTATTTACACATAACCTGTGTGTCGTTTAGACTTACATATCATAAAATGTATTTACACATAACTTGTGTGTCGTTTAGACTTACATATCATACAATATATTTACACATAACCTGTGTGTCGTTGAGACTTACATATCATAAAATGTATTTACACATAACCTGTGTGTCGTTGAGACTTACATATCATACAATGTATTTACACATAACCTGTGTGTCGTTTAGACTTACATATCATACAATGTATTTACACATAACCTGTGTGTCTCTACCTATCCTAAAATAATTCGGCTCATAGAAATGTATATTACATTATAGAACTACATATACACGAAAATTGTATCGTTATCCGCTGGGTCTTAAGCACAATCGCCATCAGAGAAATTGGTAAATAACTTATAGTTACTCCTAAACTACATAAATATTGTTACGAGAATTTCATTAGTAGATTAATTATGATGTGCTTATGACATCAACATGACAGTAAAATTTTTTTTAGTTTTAAGTTAACCCGACTTGAAACATAGTTTAAAGAGTTTGATAATACTTATCATGTATTGTATATATTATTATGTATTAGATACTTATATTTTTAATATCGTAGGTAGACCCACTGCAGCCCGAACAAAGGCTTATCGTAGCCTGGAAAGGTTTGCAAAATTAAAAAAACATTTTTTCAGAATTGTGTCTAGTAAATCTCGGTAGTAGTAGTCGAACACCCTGTTTCTGAATCAAGGAGTTGCGGGTTCAAATTCTAGCTCACACTAATGATTTTTCGAAAATTATGTGTAATAAATATCAATGACCGAAAACTTTGTGCCCGGTATGACAATAGTTTCGCCACCTATTTCATTTGGGACGTAAACATCGCGGCGAGTCGAGGCTACTGCCTACACCTTCGTATAGCAAGGCATGTTATGTGTCCTAACTCCTAACCGTTTAAAAGTTATGTACCTTAATCATCAGTACAGCAGTATCAGACGTTGATTCAAGCATACCTCCCAAGCAACACGTTAGTCCTACTACTACTACTACTGTATACTAATAAACATCGATCAACAGTACTGTCTTACAACTCCTAACCGGTAAGGGGTTCTGTGGTTTCTTCATCAGCACAGCAGCATCAGATCAAAATTCAAGCATACCTCATAAGCATCACGCTAGCCCTACACACTATCAAGTAGTTCCTATCGACCAAGCGCAGTGTTGTCTTCCAACTCCTAACATTTAAGGAGTTCTAGGGCTTCTATATCAGCACAACAGCATTAGATACTGACACCTTAAAGCATATTTATAAGACATCACATCATATTAGCACGCAGTGCTAGAGTCTTGCAGTTCGCTGCATGAATGGGCCGGTTCAACCGCAGAAATACCACGACCTTTTGGAATATCGAATATAAATTATAGAAAAAGGAATATAAATTATACATACAGACGGATTAAGAACCTCCTCCTTTTTTCGAAGTCGGTTAAAAAGATTGCACTAACTCATAATCTAAATTGAACGCCACATATTACTCCCACAAATAACGAACCTCTCGGTGTGTGTGTGGGTGAGTTTCACACATAAATATGCCTGCCACATTGACAGCCTAATACGCCATAATACTGGATAGTACCGTAATCGAAGATAGCTGTGGGAACATTATCACCACCCGAGGACACGCACCAGCCTGACAATATAGCGGTATAATGATAGAATTAAATAACTCACATTTTGACCAAATGGACCCCAAAAATGTGCCCCATATTTTGGTCTCAGAAGCATCCTCATATCTTAACCCAATCCAAAAATAAAGCCTTTTTGTAGAAATATACATAAACATAAAAAAATCAATTAAAGGAACAACTGTGACATTTAATCACTTTTAGAGTACAAATTGAATTAGCTAAATTGAGTTTCTTCAACTATCGAAAATATTGTAATTAAACCAGTTAAATTAGATTCCAAACTCAACATGTGTACTTAGTTAATAAAAATTCGTGTATTCACCTTCATCTAAGTGTGAGAGACGAATGGAGAAACTCAAAAACTACCATGAAGAACTATTTAATTCCAGTGTGTTTGCAATATCTTGCTGTGACAGAATTATCCAATTCTGTAACAACGTGATTTTTATATTTTTTTAGTATCGACAGCAAATTATATATACAACAAGCGAAAGTATATATAACAATGACCTCCAGCTTATCCAACTATCAAAATTTGGTTTTAAAATATTACTGGCCGTCGGGAAACATTTTACAACCTAGATTTTGTGAATCTAGACTATGGTTATATGTATATATATATAAAAGTTGTAAGGAAGGAAGTCGTATCGAAAGAAAGCAGATGGGTGTAGGGCTGGAACACCACTAACGACACATTTTCTATGACCAAATTTATCGAGTCCTCGAGGAAAGTGATTTCGAAATATGTATGGTTAAATATGTGTCTGTCTTCTGTCTTCTTTATAAATGTCTACTTACACAACTAAGAAAGATTTTGGAAGGTATAGGTGACATTTTGTGACTTTTTTTATGTTATAGGAGGGCAAACGAGCAGGCGTGTCACCTGATGGTAAGCAACCAACGCCGCCTATGGACACCAGCAACACATATAGTGTTACAGTTACGTTGCTGATCTTTAAGGGATAGGGGATAGGGATGGATGGCAAAAGGGAAGTTGATCATTTCAGTGGTATGGCGACCAAAATAATCAAAAATTATAGTCATTTCGGTGGCCGTTATATTTAGTATTAGATTCTTTTTTGAAAATAGTGTTTTGCATTCGCCTTATTAATTTGTTTTATTCTAGCACTGTTGACATTCTAATATTGAGTCTAAAATAAGAGTTCACTTCACAGGCAACTGATTTTTAGGTTCGATTCGATTGTTCGGATTAATAATTAAGGTTACAAAATTTCTTGCCTACTGCCACTAAAATTGCACTTGCACAATCTCTTCTTCTCCCTATCCTCGATTATGCCGATGCCAGCTATCCGAATCTAACTGAAGCACAACTAGACAAACTTGAACGACTTCAAAATGTCTGTATTAGATTTATATTTGGTCTTAGCAAATATGATCACGTCTCTGAATTTCGAAAAAAGCTCAAGTGGCTTCCTATTCGCCTTCGCCGGAATACTCACATTCTCACGTTATTATTTAACGTTTTATTAAATCCTAATTCCCCTAAGTATCTCAAGGGACGTTTCCAGTTCTTACATGACACGCATTTGAAATATCTGAGGTCATCGGAAAATTTAAGATTGGCAGTTCCTATGCACTCTACACATTTTTATGGGCAATCTTTTTCCGTCCAGACAGTTCTGCTGTGGAATGCACTACCCGTGGAAATCAGAACAGCGAAATCCATCACTACTTTTAAAACACTTCTAAAGCACCATTATGACAGGGACTACTCCTAGTCCATTTTTGTTAAGTACATATGTGTATTAGTATTTATGTGTTAGTATTTCTGTATATTTTATTGCACAAGTAATAGCTTGTTGAATTATTATGTAAGATTGTATTTTATTGGTTTTATCTATATGGATATATATATATATATATATATATATATATATATATATATATATATATATATATATATATATATATATATATATATATGTTCTGTACAAACAAGTACCTATGTTTTGAGTTTCGCGGTTTATCATTTTATGTAAGTTGAGGGTAGTTTTTTTTATGGCTAGGTAAGATTTGATCGATTTGAACAGACGTTGTTGGGTCGTTCGTAATTGTAATTGTTAAGAAGAACAGTTTGCTTTTTATTGATTTGCTTTTAATGAAAGTATTGTGTAAATTGGGAAACTATATTTGTGAGTAGTGGCGACTCGAGTTGTGGGGCCCTATTGTGTCATCGGTCGCTGCTTTTAAGATAAGTCCTAACAGTTTTCTATTTTGATTGGCCAATCCGAGATTAACTGAGTAGGTTTAACAGGTAGCAGACCCTTACTTCGGTAAGTCTATTGCCCTTTTTTTAAGTACATTTAACCACCAATAATATTAGCCTTGCGCAACGCAAGCTTTAGTTCGTGCCCCTTTGCACCTTCACTGCCCTGGTGTATCTTCCACTGCGCACCCTGGGTCAGCGAGGGACGGTACTGAACATAATGTGTGGTAGCAGAGCGTGGTTGGTGTAGTTAGTACTTAGCGAAATAATCGCAGTTATGAATAGTTGTTTTGTTCAGCCCGCGCTGAAAATGTGTAATTAATAGTTTATAATACATTAATGCTTGGGTAATTGTTTGTAGTTTTTTAAATTCAGTCATTTAGTTTACCGTTAGAAGCAAGTTTAATATAAATTGAGTTCACTGCGGCCTACGTAAGTACCTACCATATTACAAAAAAAATAATTCTGCATAATGATTTGTATTTGTTTGACTGTCTGTTAATATTTACTGAACATATGTCATTGCTTATTCTATATTTTCATATACTTGTGCAACCATATTAGGCAATAATTTAACTTTTTTTTATATCGTAGGTATTTGCTCAAGTTATAAAATCGTTGGTCACAGAGTAGCATCGATCAATCGAGACAGCATAACTCCACAGTGTAGTGAAAGAAATTAATTGTTTTGAGTATCGATTATCGTTTCACTTGATTCGATTACAATAATCGATTATATTTCTTATTTTTTTTTTTTATATTTTGGAATTGTTTATTTGTTTTTTCTTTTTAATAAAAATGTCTGCCTTTGCTTCCGTTAAGGACTCGGCGGGTAAAATCCGCTCAGAATTGAGATGGTTCTCAACTGCAGCTGCTTTGGTGGACAGGCACGATAGGAACGAGTCATTGCTGGACCGGTACAGCAAATTGGATAAACGTCAAGAGTTTGTGGATGACATGTACCGCAAATTTAATACCTATATACAGGATGTTACCTTTGATGAATACTCGGAATCGCATCGTGAGTTAGTACATGCTGATTATGACCAAATTCTGGAGTGTGTTGATCGAATCTCTCAGCGTGCACGAAATATCTTGGCTTCCAAAGGAGGTGAGCCTCACCTCACCACAGAGGTCAAGTGCTCCTCGATAGGTTTGTTGAGTAAACTCCCTACGTTAGATTTGCCGCGTTTTGACGGGCGTTTGGACCGCTGGCTGGGCTTTATTAACTTGTTTGAAAGCTTAGTCCACGCAAGACCAGATTTAGGTTCTGCACAGAAGCTAGCGTACTTGTTTTCCGTATTGGATGGCGAGGCAAGGGGTCTGGTACAGCATCTAGAAATCAACGATGACAATTACATGGTTGCACGAACGTTATTGTTAAAACGCTACCAAAATAAGCGCTGTCTGGCAGATACACATATTTGCCAGCTTTTAAATTTGCCATTGGTTTCCAGGGTCTCGACATTAAGGTCCGATTTGTTGAACCCTCTGATGATAGCCATTAACGCACTGGAGAGGTTGGAACTACCAGTTGGCGCTTGGTCATACATGCTCGTTCACATGGTTTTAAAAAAACTGCCTTCTGATCTTAGGGCTCGATTCGAACAGAAATATGGTGGTGACGATGCCACATATCTTCCTTCATTTGAAGAACTGAAAAAGTTTTTAGAGGACGAGTGTCGTATGTGTGACATGACAGTCACTGACAGGCTAGTTAGGCAACAGCTGCCACAGCCGCGTTTACCGAATCGTAACCTCGCCCATGGTGGACCAGAGGGACGCCGGCCCCCTCGTTTTGCGGTTGCTCATTCTAGGCTGGAGTGTGCCTATTGTAAGGCGTCTGGGCACAAGGTTGCAAATTGTCTGGAGTTTGCTGCGCTGCATGTGGCCTCACGCCGTCGTTTGGCCAAGGCTCGAGGTTGGTGTTTCTCCTGTTTAGGGGATCACTTCCAGCGCTCTTGTGCGGACCCTCGCCCATGTGTTGTTTGTGGAGGGCAGCATCTGAAGCTATTGTGTGCGAATGCGAATAGAATTGAGCATCATCATGACGGCCGGGGATCAGTCACAGGCGGGTATCAGCGGAATCAAAATCGTAGTTTAGAGCCACGCCCATGCTCTCCTCGCATTGTCGACCATGGTATCGTGAGCCATCCACAGACTCGTCACACTCCGTCTCCACCCCGTGACCACCGTCTCCGTCTTGAGTCCAGCTCGCCCAATTACAGGCGGGTAGAACAGGCTTCGTCGTCGCGTGGTGTCACTGATAACCGCTCTCGACGGGTTGTTCACTCACCCATTCGAGTTGATTGTTTGCTACCTAGGCGTGAATAGGAACCAGGCGTCTGCCCCCGCTATGTACCTCCCCCATTCGAGACCGTACTCCTGCCTACTGCATATGTCAGAGTCTGGGGACGGACGGGTGCCTCTGTTGTGGTTCGGGCAATTCTGGACACAGGCTCTCAGGGGTGCATAGTGTCTTCTTGGTTGGCGGGGCAGATACGCCTACAGGTTCGAAGGTATCCTTTTGTTACAAGAGGAGTCGGGAACGCAGTTGTGGCCAATGTGGGGGGCCAAGCCTTGTTTGCGTTCTCTCCGATTGAGTCATCAGAGCCGTCCATTGGATCGTCGGCTATAGTAATGGACAACATTTTGGGTAACCATCCAGAGAAACAGTTGTCTCCGGCGGTTATCAATTTGGCCTCAAATTTGAACTTGGCAGATCCCAATTTTGGTACACCTGGATCGGTCGACTTGTTGCTTGGCGCCGATGTCTTAGGTAAAATAGTATTAGGCAATATAAGGTTTTTGCAGCCAGGTGGCATGGTGATTGTGCCTACAATATTCGGCAAGGCATTAATGGGGCCTGTACTTACTACAGCCACCCCTCCACTTGAACCAAACACTGTATTGTCTGTTGGCTCTGCTCTTTCTGATGCAGTTCAGAAGTTTTGGGAGACCGAGGAGCCACCACAAGCGTCACGCGTAAACCCGGAACACGAGGAGTGTGAACGGTTCTACAAAAAACACACTAGTCGTCTCCATTCTGGCCGTATTATGACCCGATTGCCGTTTCTTGCTGTACGGCCGCCTCTTGGCATCTCGCGACCTACAGCAGAAAAGCGTTTGTTGGCTATGGAGCGTCGCATGAGCAGGGATCCACTTCTCAAGGAGAAGTATGTCGAATTTATGCGTGAGTATGAAGAATTGGGACACATGTCTGTGTCAAAATTAGATTGGGCTTCAGAGGAGCACTTTTTTCTACCCCATCATGCGGTGATCAAACCATCCAATGGCAAGTTGCGCACTGTGTTTGATGGTTCTGCGCAGACTTCAACGGGTGTTTCTTTGAATCACTGCCTACATGGTGGTCCCAAATTGCTTAAGGATCTATGCGACGTCATCACGCGTTTTAGACGTCACCAGGTCGTTACGATTCGTCGGTCGTTACGGTCGTACGATTATACACCCTGACGACCGACGTTATCAGTTAATATTGTGGCGAGAAAACCCTCACGATCCCATCATTGTTTATGAGCTCAATACGAACACATACGGGCTAAAGTCAAGCCCCTTTTTGGCAATTCGTTCGCTTTGGGAGCTTTCAGATCGGGAGCGGTCTGCCTACCCTCGAGCGTCAGCTATCTTGAAGGAGGATCTGTACGTTGACGACATTTGTACTGGTGCCTCCTCAAATGAGGAGGCTGTCCAGCTACGGAATGAAATTATCGATATTTTGGCCTCCGCAGGTTATGAGTTGCGTAAATGGATGTCCAACTCACCTGATCTTCTAAATGATCTACCCGACGACCATCAGCAGGACCCATATTTATTTGAAAATGTGGAAAACCTAGCTATGATCACTGTCCTTGGCATTCAATACAAACCAGTCCAAGATATTTTCACATACAACGTTGATTTAGAGATCCCGTACACTTGGTCTAAACGATTGGTGTTGTCCACCGTTGCCAGGACCTTTGACCCTAATGGGTGGGTATGTCCTGTGATATTTTGGGCGAAATGCTTCCTGCAAAGGCTTTGGACTGCAGGACTCAACTGGGACGAGCCTCTTAGAGGAACTTTTGTGGAGGACTGGCTTGAATTCGTGTCTTCTCTTCCTGACATCAACAAAATATCGCTCCCTCGATGCATACTTCCTTCTGGTAAGTATACAGCAACCCTTCATGGGTTCTCGGATGCCTCTGAACGCGGTTATGCTGCGGTGGTATTCTTGCGTGCTGTTTGTTCGAAAGGCGACGTAATGGTTTCGCTGGTCATGGCAAAGAGCAAGGTCGCACCGCTTAGAACCGCGTTGACGATACCAAAATTAGAGTTATCGGGTGCCACTCTTCTTGTTCGACTATTAAACCACGTACATCAATTGTTGTGCCAGACGGTAAATATCAGAGCCACCTATGCCTGGACTGACAGTCAAATTGTTTTATGCTGGTTGAAGGCGTCAGTTCACACTTTGGAAGTTTTTGTGGCCAACCGGGTCTCTCAGATACAAAGTTCTGAGGTGCCGTTGATTTGGAGACACGTACCTGGTGAGATCAATCCAGCTGATTGCGCGTCTCGGGGTTGTATGGCCTCTAGTTTGATTGACCACCCTCTTTGGTGGGGACCAGACTGGTTAAAGTGTCCAGAAGCTGACTGGCCCCAAACGCCCGCCTTGGAGGTTAATTCGTTGCCTGGATTGCGAACCCTTGCCATCGAAAAGAGAGACTGTTTGTTTGATCCTGATTTCTTGCTGAATCGTTACGGCTGTTTAGATAAATTGGTGTGTGTCACCGCTTGGATTAGGCGCTTCTATTACAATTGTAGACACCCGAATAGTAGGCACGTAGACCAATTCTTGACACCACAAGAGCGACAGGATGCTCTTTTGTATTGGGTTCGATTACTGCAAGGAGTTCATTTCGAAAATGAAATTGATATTTTAATATCTGGAAATTCTAAATTGTCTGGCACTATTCGCAAGTTGAGCCCTTTTCTTGACGACTCTGGTATCTTACGTGTTGGAGGACGTTTGAAAAACGCGAACATACCATATGGTGCACGTCATCCCATATTGTTACCCAAAGGGGGGCACTTTGTACAATTGTTGGTGTCTGATCGTCACATTAAAAACTCTCACGCTGGATGCAATGCCCTATTGGCTATATTGCAACGAGAATTTTGGATACTTTCAGCTCGAAGAGTTATACGTAGTGTGGTCTTCCGTTGCATGCCTTGTTATCGGCTTAAAGCCGCTACCATGCAACCTATGATGGGTGACCTCCCCTCAGATCGTGTCACAGAGGCAAGACCATTTGCTGGAGTTGGTACAGACTTCGCTGGCCCCTTTTGTATCAAGACTTCTACTTTACGCAATAGTAAGACGGTCAAGGCTTATTTGTGTGTCTTCGTTTGTTTGTCCACTAAGGCGGTGCATTTAGAGTTAGTCTCATCCCTCTCTACTGAGGCCTTTGTTGCGACACTAGACCGTTTTGTTTCAAGAAGGGGACTGCCTACTTTGATTAGATCCGACTGCGGAACAAACTTTAAGGGTACAAATAATTATTTAAAGGATGTACATGAGTTCTTGACAAACAACCAAACAAATATTGGCCACAGATTATCTAGCCGCAGGATAGCTTGGCGTTTCAGTCCGGCAGCCTGCCCACATTGGGGCGGCATTTTTGAAGCCGTAGTTAAAATCACAAAAACACACTTATGACGAGTTATCGGTGACTCAATATTAACATTTGAAGAACTCGCCACTGTCTTTTGTAAAATCGAGGCCGTATTGAACTCACGCCCATTGTGCCCGATCTATTCAGATCCGAATGATTTGGAGGCCCTTACGCCGGGTCATTTTTTGATAGGACAGCCACTCAACGCCCTGCCGGAATATCCTTTTCACAATGTACAACCTAATCGTCTCTCGCGATTTGAACTAGTGCAACAGCTCACTCAAAGCTTTTGGAAACGTTGGAGTTTAGAGTATCTACATATTTTACAACAGCGCGTTAAGTGGACTGACAAAACTGATCCACCTCGGGTTGGTGACCTCGTTTTGGTGAAAGATGTCAACTTGCCGCCATTATCTTGGCGCAGAGGGCGCATCCTTAATTTAGTTTATGGCACCGATGGTGTGCCTCGATTTGCCGAAGTTAAGGTGGACGGTTCGGTACTGAAGAGAGCGGTGGCAACATTATCGCGATTGCCAGTTGAATAACGACCAGGTTGACCTGGCCAAGGCGGGTAGATGTTCTGTACAAACAAGTACCTATGTTTTGAGTTTCGCGGTTTATCATTATAAGTAAGTTGAGGGTAGTTTTTTTTTATGGCTAGGTAAGATTTGATCGATTTGAACAGACTTTGTTGGGTCGTTCGTAATTGTAATTGTTAAGAAGAACAGTTTGCTTTTTATTGATTTGCTTTTAATGAAAGTATTGTGTAAATTGGGAAACTATATTTGTGAGTAGTGGCGACTCGAGTTGTGGGGCCCTATTGTGTCATCGGTCGCTGCTTTTAAGATAAGTCCTAACAGTTTTCTATTTTGATTGGCCAATCCGAGATTAACTGAGTAGGTTTAACAGGTAGCAGACCCTTACTTCGGTAAGTCTATTGCCCTTTTTTTAACCACCAATAATATTAGCCTTGCGCAACGCAAGCTTTAGTTCGTGCCCCTTTGCACCTTCACTGCCCTGGTGTATCTTCCACTGCGCACCCTGGGTCAGCGAGGGACGGTACTGAACAATATATATATATATATATATATATATATATATATATATATGTAGTAAGGAATACCCTACTAAAAAGGTATAAAACCGACGCGCAGCTCCGGCGCGAGGTTATTCTTCGGTTGTCATTCGTCGTGGTAACATTGTTCAAGGACTCTTAAGTGTTAGTGTTTAAGTGGGTAGATTCGAAACAATTGTGCGGTACTGTAAGTAGTTAATTTTATCCGATTAATTTGTATCTAGGTGACTGTTTTGTTCCTAAGTGATTTCTATGTTTGATTGTAATAAAAACTGATTGTTATTTAGTCTAATTTCCTTATTGTTTTTTTATTGATCTCTATCCGAATTCCTAAATTCAGAAATGGGATAAAGATCTCATTTAATTCAGTCATCGGGGAACAAGATGGGTGATTATCTTGTTCCCCTTCTGTTTACGATAATTGAAATATAGGTCATTTTATTGCTGCTAACAATCATGCCTAAAGAAAGGAATCGTAGTCGATCTAGGATTAGAAATAGGTCACGCCATACTAGACGTGAATCGTCTTGTAGGGACCGTACCGAATCGCGCGATTCATACAACAATGCACACAGGCGTAACTACCCTCATACTCGAAGATCAAGACACAATTCGAGGAGTACATGTAGAACGCCTCCTCGACGATCGCCTGTATAGCGTTCGGTTGGTAGCGACTCGTTGAAGGATACTTTGGATAATATTTTAGTAAGACTAAACGCAATTGAACAGTCTAGCAATAGCTGTATAACACCGATTCCAAATAGTAGTGCGGGTTGTAGCTTAGCAAAAAGTGTACCTACAGTTAATTATAACAGTAACGCTGCATTGTCTTCGAATAGGTTTGTTAACTTGAACAATGTTCCTAAGGCGTGCGTGGGCAATTCTGAGACGTTCACTCGTGATAACCCCGCATTTTACAGTTCCGATAACGTGTCCGTTTCTTCTATTACCGTTTTGGCGGAAGCTATTAAGTCTCTAAAATCTAATAATTCTCGCGATTATTACGTGTCCAACTTTGATCCGTCCATACATGACATTGACTTGTGGTGTTCAGAGATAGACCGTGCTATGGCTGCGAACGGCTGGGGGGATCGGGAGTGTCTATCGCGTGTAGCATCGTATCTAAAAGGTGATGCCAAAGTATGGTTAAATGAATGGGTCACAACCGATCGTACGTGGTCGAATTTCAAAGTCGAATTTAAACCTCTCTGCCCTCGGAAGTTGGACTATGTTAACATTTTGTTTGAATGCATGAACACGACATCCGACAAATACGTGACATACGCTGAGTACGCGAGACGTACATTATTACGTTTACGCGTAGTTAAGGGTTTATCTGAAGAGCTTAGGACTCTTATAGTCATACGAGGTATTGATAACCCTCGAATTAGAGCCGCAACGGCAAACGCGAACTTGGCGTCCGGAGACTTAGTCTCGTTTCTATCGATTTACGCTAAACCGAGTCGTTTTAAAACTAACAGCACTCATGTTAATTCTCAAACAGCTTCACGACCGGGAATTAAATGCTATAATTGTGGTCAACGCGGTCATTTAGGACGTCACTGTAATAGGAACAAACGGACTAACAACAATAATACCTCGAACACGAGTACTGCTCCCAATGCCAAGTCCGCGGTGACATGCACTTTTTGCAAAAAGACGGGTCACACGGAGGACAAGTGTTTTGTAAAGAACAAGTCGGAACCGAGAAACCAGCGAAATGTTAACTTGTGCAAACCCGAAAGTTCCACAAATATCGATATAGTTCCTGCAGTTGTCCAAGGCGTACTGATGGACGTGCTTATTGATAGTGGTGCCCATAACATATCGCTGATTTCTTCTGACGTTCTTAAGTTCCTTTCATGTCAACCTAAATATACAAGATGTACGATAAAAGGCATTAGTGAACACGAAATTGTTGCTACTTCATATGTCACTGTCACTATTGAGTTAAATGATATCTCGTTAGAAGCTGACTTAGTCGTAGTGCCATCAACCTGTATGAACACCTCAATCGTGATAGGGACAGATGTCCTTAATCGTGATGGAGTTATGTATGTACGCACGAAAGACCGACAGTACATCACCCATGCAATAGGTGCCACTAAGCAGATTAATCATGCGCAGCCTATTGAAAGCTCTCTAGTAAGGTCTCCTTTGAAAGGTGATGATTTAGAATCACTAATGCTTGTGTTGACGCCTTTCTCGAATTTCTTAGTCTCAGGTACCGCAACCACTACGGTCACCACCGGGGATATGGAAATAAAACTCACCAGTTCTATTCCTGTATCTTACCGTCCATATAAGCTGTCCTATGGAGAGAAACTGAAAGTCCGCGAAATAATAAGGGACCTTTTAGGTAAGGGTATCATTAGGGAATCTCGATCCCAATACGCCAGCCCCATAATACTGGTGAAGAAAAAAGATGGTACTGACCGTATGTGCGTTGACTTTCGAGCACTTAATCGCATCACGGAGAAGGAGAGGTATCCGCTCCCGCTCATTGACGATCAAATCGATCGCCTTGGACGGTACACCTTCTTCACCTGCCTAGATATGGCCACCGGCTTCCATCAAGTGAGGATCAGGGACGATTGTATACACTACACAGGGTTCGTCACGCCCGAAGTCCACTATGAATATTTGAAGATGCCATATGGATTGACGAACTCTCCAATTGTTTACCAACGTATTATCAACGATACTTTGCGTGACTTCATTGATGCGGGTAACGTACTGGTCTATATCGATGATGTGCTCCTCCTGAGCAACACAGTGAAGGATGGCCTTGAACTCCTCAAAAAAGTACTTCAAAAATTGACGGAATCTGGTTTTTCAGTTAATATAAAGAAATGCTCCTTTCTAAACACTGAAGTTGAATACTTAGGTAGATTGGTAAGCGGGGGTCAGGTAAGACCGAGCACTACTCGTAAAAGGGTTGAGGCATTGAAAAACTTGCCAGCTCCGAAAAACGTGAAACAAGTCCGTCAATTCCTTGGGCTTGCAGGCTATTTCCGCAGGTACATATCTGGGCACGCTACTAAGACAGCATGTATTGCCCTGCTGACTAGAAAAGGAGTTCAGTTTAACTGGGGCTCTGAGCAAGAACAGGTTCGTCAAGACTTAATAACGTATTTGACAAATGAACCAATTCTTTCTATCTTTAAACATGAACTTCCCACTGAAGTCCATAACGACGCTAGCAGTGCAGGCTATGGAGCTATACTAATGCAGACTCATCTTGATGGCAGCAGACACGTGGTAGCGTATTTTAGCAAGGTTACACAGGGAGCTGAGCGTAAATACAATAGCTACGAGCTGGAAACATTATCAGTGGTCAGAGCCCTGCAGCACTTCCGTCACTACTTGGTAGGTATCCAGTTCAAGGTCATCACGGATTGCAAAGCCCTGAAATTAACTCAAGGTAAGACGGACCTTCTACCTCGCGTAGCCCGTTGGTGGATATACCTCCAAGATTTCCACTTGACCATGGAGTACAGAAAAGGTGTTATGCTGCAGCATGCCGACTACCTTAGCCGGAACCCAGTAGCCGCAATTCACCAAGTATCCAACCCACGTAATTGGGCATAGATTGCGCAGGCGGCCGACAGTGAAACTAAAGATTTGATGCAAAAACTATCGGAAGGTCAGTTAGATTCAGATCGTTATGTGATACGAAATGAATTACTGTACTACAAATATTCACCTGTAGACGAAGAACCGCGCCTCTTATGCTACATCCCTAAGGGTCATCGCCTTAGCCTACTACGCATCTTTCATGATGAACACCAACATATTAGTTACGATAAAACTTTGCATCTTATTCTCAAACACTTTTGGTTCCCAAGCCTCCGACAATTTGTTAGGAAATATGTTTCACATTGCTTGGTATGTATATCGAAAAAGCGGGTACCAAGGGCCCCGCTCCAAAACATATCGTCCTGGCCGAAGCCTAACACTCCATTTGACACTGTACATGTGGACGCACTTGGACCTTTACCAATGTCCGAGGGCTATAAATTCGTACTAATACTTGTAGACTCCTTTACAAAATTTTGTTTATTATATCCGATGTATCATCAAGATGCCAACGAGCTTCGAAAGGCAATCACACAGGCTATCTCACTGTTTGGCGTCCCGAAGCTGCTAGTTACCGATCGAGGCCGGATGTTCGAAGCCAGAAGTTTTGTTCAATGGGTGTCAGAACTGGGGGCAGATTTGCATTACATTAGCCCAGAAATGCATAACTCAAATGGGCAAGTGGAAAGGTACTTACGGTTACGGTTCTTAACATCTTACGTGTCGAGGTGGGCCATTTAAATGCTTCCTGGTCTGAAACTCTGTGGAAGCTCCTCCTGGTCCTCAATATTACCAAACATAAGACTACCCAAGCTTCCCCAATCAGTCTGATGATAGGTACCGAAGCCACAACCCCAGTACTACACTCTTTGGTGCGAGATGTTGCAGTGAGTAGTCCTGTGAACAATCGAGATGCCTGAGGGAAGCCAATAAGAACCGTGCCGCTGAACATCTTCGAAAGAATCAGGAAAATCAAGATGCTTCAGTAAACCAGTCTAGACACCAACCACGGACATATGCTGTTAGTGATCTAGTCTTTGTCATCAAATATTCACAATCGACAGGCAAGCTAGACCCTGGGATGCGGGGGCCGTATCGAGTCACTAAAGTTCTACCGAACGGTCGCTATGAACTAAAATTACTCAGTGGTAGTAAAAGAAAGTCGACTCAAGCGGCTGCCCAATATATGGTACCATGGAAAGGTGAATGGTGCCCTGAGACTTGTGCCACATTTTTGGATGGTAAGATTCTCGATTTATACAATTGCTTTGCATTGTTGTTGTGTTGGTGACTGTTTCCAGAAGCAGTAGAGACATGTGGCGGCCGAGACGCTCTCTGGCATCTCGCTGATCCGCTGCTTGGTGGGTGTGCCTACTGGTGGCGCCCCTGTTGATCACCACTGGCGTTAGTCGTCAGTTGCGTTAGTCGCACATGGCGTTAGTCGCCTCTGACGTCAGTCGTCATTTGCGTTAGTCGCACACGGCGTTAGTCGCCTCTGACGTTAGTCGTCATTTGCGTTAGTCGCACACGGCGTTAGTCGCCTCTGACGTTAGTCCTCATTTGCGTTAGTCGCACCCGGCGTTAGTCGCCTCTGACGTTAATCGTCATTTGCGTCAATCGCATACGGCGTGAATCGCCCAACAATGGTAATGTACAGCGAGGATGTATAATGGTCGGGACGCCGACTATTTTACATATTTACTTTTGTTTGTTTATGTTTATTGTCGTGGTGTGTGTATTTGCTTACATTGCTTTATTACTGTACCTGTTGGGAAATGCAATTTAGACTCACAACTAACTATACTTTCCAGATAGCGATAATGACGATGTTATCCCAGAGAATCAGCAAGGCAATGATATGAGCGCAGTCGCCGGACCATCGATGCCATTACTTGGAGACGAAGGTCAGGAAAGGGACCGATCAACTGAAACCTCAACAGAAGAGCCCAGAAGCTATATTTTGGTCGAAGTCGAACCACAGTCAGGAGAGGCCGAGTAAGGAATACCCTACTAAAAAGGTATAAAACCGACGCGCAGCTCCGGCGCGAGGTCACTCTTCGGCTGTCATTCGTCGTGGTAACATTGTTCAAGGACTCTAAGTGTTAGTGTTTAAGTGGGTAGATTCGAGACAATTGTGCGGTACTGTAAGTAGTTAATTTTATCCGATTAATTTGTATCTAGGTGACTGTTTTGTTCCTAAGTGATTTCTATGTTTGATTGTAATAAAAACTGATTGTTATTTAGTCTAACTTCCTTATTGTTTTTTTTATTGATCTCTATCTGAATTCCTAAATATATATATAATAATATGTATGTGTATATATGTGTGTATATATGTTTTTAATGACACCTAAAATTACTCGTTTCTTCTAGGCACTGTTACATTACCAAAGGTTGCCTGGAAGAAATTGCTGTTAGCGGTATAAATGGCGGTCTTATACCGCCATTTATACCTTTAAGTACATAATCTTGTCAATAATGTATGTTTTTTTTTTTGTAATTTATATGGTGTAAATAAAGAATTATCTATCAATCTATCTAATACCCCCAGCTGATATTTGCTATCGCTGGACGCGCCAATGCTACCACCCGCATTGGCTGAATGGTTGGCGATCGACAACAGTTTCAACAGGCACTTCTTGCCACTCACTATAACTTTATGAAACCAATTTTCAGCGACGGTGTTTCGGAACCGCTATGACCTAGGAACCTTCAAAAAACGAGCCTATTCCAATTTGCTGATTTGATGCCCCTGGCATTGCAGATGCCATGTGCGGGGGTGATCGCTTCCCATCAGGTGACCCGCAATCTCGTTTGCCCGCTTCTATCAGGAAAAAAGGATGCCCGCCGCACACGTGATTCTACAAAATTGGACAACTGCCAGTTCTCCCTGCCTTTCTTATTAGTTCCAGCCTTGCCGACTGCCTGTCCAGGGGGAACAGTCCGTGATGGAGGCAGTTGGTGAACAACAACCTTACCTTGCTCCCAAAAACAATTTGTACCAAGAGGTACAAATTGTTTATAAGAATAATGAAAGAAAAATGAAAGAAAAATATAAGAAAAATGAAATTCCTTTCATTATTCTTTCTTAATGCTTAAATTTAAGGAATTTAAAAATTTAATTTATATCATGTACCCTAGGGTCAACCCTTTCAAATCAAATAACTTGAATAACCCAATATCGTTATTGTAAAACGCCCAATAACAAAAACTATCCCTATTTCAAATAATATATTACGGTGAAATAACGTTTTAGGGTTAATTATGACGTCATACATCAACCCCTGCCCTATTACAAGATCGTTAAAACACAATTGGTGAAACTATGGCACCCCACAGTGCACGGTTTCTCAAACTTTTAAAAACTACTTTAAAAGATGCCTTTGTACGAATAATTAATAATAAGATATTATATTATATCATTATAATTATAAGAATCATATATATGACAAATAATATAATAATAATAATTTTTATCGTAAAAATAAACAAGTCATATCTTCTTCTGACACCCACGGTAGTAAAAACTGTGTTGCAGGTGTCAGTGTCTTCCCTCATAATTGAGGTCACTTATTACAAAATTAAAAGAAAACAAAAACACTGTATGGCATGTGTGTGTGTGTGTGTGTGTGTGCGCGCGCGTGCGTGTGTGCGCGCGCGTGTGCGTGTGCGTCAGTGTGTGTTCGTGTGTGTGTGTATGTGTGTGTGTGTGTGTATGTGTGTGTGTGTGTGTGTGTGTGTGTGTGTGTGTGTGAGAGTGTATGAGGAGTGTGTGTGCGCGCGCGCGTGTGCGCATGTGTGTGTGTATGTGTGTGTGAGAGAGTGTATGAGGAGTGTGTGTGCGCGCGCGCGTGTGCGCATGTGTGTGTGTATGTGTGTGTGTGTGTGTGTGTAGGGGGGGGGTTTGCACCGTATTTGAGCCACATATTTAATATACTATAAATTAGTTCGATTGTAGGATTGCCTCCACATCATCATAGTCCATAAGCTTGAGCCAATCAGCCAAGATAAGTTTAAATTGGTGATTACTAATTTTGAACATTTTTTTATTTTTATTCATTTTATTATAAATGTACGGAGCCATATAATCAAAGTGTCTTTGTGCAAATGTTGACCGAGGTTGAAATATATTTAATATTACTAATTACCAATGTTTTGACGACTGTAAACAAAAACTATATGCCATAGACCTACTTTATTATGTTATTGTTTGTAGGTGCTGCTCAGTGGGTTACTTCCTTTCGTAATGGGTTTGTAAGGGTGCTCTTCAATGATTATTTGTATTAAAATGTGAAAATATGCGTATATTGAAATAAATAAATTACAGAGGTTTACAGTGTGTTATCTTAGACAGAGGTTGTCGTCGAATGATGAACGAGTATAATGAGTGTATATATGACCCCCTCTCTCCACCGACTCTTGACACAGCGCACTCTGACGTCATTTCTTCACGTTCGTGAACAGTTGTTTACATTCGTATACAAATAATATGGGAATCATTACAGCTTTCAATTAAAATAGTATTTGAAATCGTTATTTATTAGACTATGGTTAAACATTTTTATTTATTAAAGTTCAAATATAAACTCTATTTACACATTTACACTCCAAGTAAAGATATATCTTTACTTGGAGTGTAAATGTGTAAAAAGTTATAACTTTAAGAACCTCTGTCTTCAGCCAAGATAAATAAAGAAAACTCATAACTCATAGCCGGGCATCGGGGGGGCGTAAGGATTTTAAGGCATTACTCAAAGCCTCAGAGCAGAGGCAGTTTTAGTTGTCACACTTAATAGTTACGATGGCAAGAAAATAACTGCGCACAGTTTTATTCTCCGACGCGATTGATTTTTTTAACTTTAAGATTTTTCTGTCTGTAATCAGCTGCTGTTAAGCCTCGACTTGCTAAATTTTTATGTCCCAAATAGGAATAGGTGGCAGAACCTACCTACCTACACCTTCGGGTTGAAAAAGACGCGAAGTTATGTTATATTAAGTTATATATTTATATAGTGTACTTGAAAAAATATTTTCTTCTTCTTAGAGCGTTTAAATAAAAGCTTTGTTACTTTAAATTTCTTTATAAATATGTCGGGAATAAAGAGCGCGTGAGAGATATGTGAGTGTTACAACTAGCCCGAGCGGTGGTGGATGACCACATTGACCACTGTGCACTAGTATAGCAAATCTGATCAAGAAATCTGTAAAAAATGAGCAGAATTATTATTGTAAAATATGGCAGTGAGCATTATTACGACACCGGCAGTTACTGTCGCGTCTCAACGACAATACTTTACTACCAATGCACGTCCAATGATGTGAGGAACTTGGGTCTGCTTCGATGGCTGTGTACCTTGCTGCAGTTTCCAGAAGTGCGAATCTACACAACTGGGAATCCTATTTTGCTATTGTTGGTTAACCAATTAATACTAGTTGGGAAACATCATCAGCAATGGATCAGCACGCCTGTATACTAATCACTGTGTATGGAGTATTATAATCTATACTTATATTATAAAGCGGAAGAGTTTGTTTGTTTATTTGTTTGTTTGAACGCGCTAATCTCAAAAACCACCGGTCCGATTTCAAAAAATTTGTCATTGGCATATAGTCCATTTGTCAAGAAAGGCCTATAGCCTAAAGCTATATTATATTTTTAATTTATTATTTATTATTATTATTTATTTATTATTATTTTTAATACATACTACTATCATTACAGGAACTAATACCTAATGCAATAGCGTATGCCAATATTACAGAATAAAATTACTAATTAATAATATTATAGAACAAGATTACAAATTAGGTATCCAAATTACAATTACTTTACCACTTTTATTAATTAGGGATCCTTACTATAAGTCCAATAATGTAACCCAAGGTGTAAGAAACTGACTCGAAAATAATTCTTACATCGTGAACGCTGCGAAAACTATTGAATTTAAACAGAACATATATTTTTCTGTAAAAGAGTTCCCGACGCCATATGTCTAACTATTGCAGTTATCTCACAATAAGTGTTTTTTTTTATCATTTAAGAAATTCTTTATTTTGTATCTTGGTATTAACTCTCCTGAAAATAAATTACTTCAATAAAAAGATAGATTCAATACCTTTCTAGAACTTTTTGAATGATTCAATTCGGGCATTTAATGCAAAAGATATCGCAAAATACAAAATGTAAGGATTCCTTTCAGAGGGAAATATTTAGTTACAGTACGGATGATGTATCCGACTCGGAAAGCTCGGACCGCGACAGCTAGTAGGTAGATATTTTTACGTTTGTTTCTTGCTAAAAGGTCGCGGTGGTCCAGTTGTCGAGAAACCCACTTCTGAATCAAGAGGTCGCTGGTTCGAATTCTGGCTCACACTAATGACTTTTTGAAATTGTTTTCGGAAGTTATGTGTGATAAATATCGATGACTAAAAACTTTGTGCCCGGTATGGCAATAGGTTCGTCACCTATTCCTTTTGGGACGTAAATATAACGGTGAAACGAGGCTTAACAGCCGCTGCCTACACCTTCAAGTAGAAAAGGCGTGGAGTTATGTTGTGTTGTTGTTTCTCTCTTTGTCATCATATAGCTCAATACTTTAATTAGAAAAAAGAAGTTGTAGTATTTAATCGTATTTTGGGGTAGTTTTATTTTAATTTATAATAGTTACTAGCTTTTACCCGCCGCTTCGCTCGCATTGAAGCCATTAAATAAGTATCAAAGATCATTACTATAGAAATGAATCAATATGTTAACTCTATTTTATTGCTTGCTAGGATTATAAATTTTTAAAATTGCAACATATAAAGACGTTTAAAAAAAATACAATACACTTTATTAAAATGCAATAACAAAAAGTAAAATATATTTCCCTGTAACATAAATAAATAATTTTGGACGTTAACAATTTTATAACAGTATTCATGTAAGATATTTTTGTTGATTATAAGTTTTTCCTTCGGGTGCAAATATATGTAAATTAAAGAAAGAAAGAAGTATAAAAAAAACCTATGTTACTTCTAATACCTCCAAAAATATCTGTACAAAGTTTAATGATGATCGGTTGAGTAGTTATCGCGTGAAAGAGTAACAAACAAACTTACAATCACATTTATATATTAAGTAGGAAGTAGGAAGTAGGATAGGATAGGAATTAGGTTACATTTTTATTGTTTATGGGGTAAACGTGCAGGCGTGTCACAAGTTGCGTTGCCGGCCCTTATAATGGATATGGGTGGGGTCGGGAGTGGGCTTAAGAAGGGGAGGGGCAAAGGGATTGGGCCTTCGAATACCTCTCTCATCGAGCGAAACGTGGCAAAAGCCACTTTACGACGATAATCTAAGAGGTCGTGGTAGTTCACCAGTCGAGCCGTCCCATTTGTGTAGCGAATTGCGTGACTCTACCACTGACAAGGCGTGACTGATGTGACTGATTTATAATACTTTACATTTTTAATATCGTGATATCCGATATATGGAAGTTCCTAAAAACACTTGGC
Organism: Euproctis similis; assembly: GCA_905147225.2. NCBI lineage: Eukaryota > Metazoa > Arthropoda > Insecta > Lepidoptera > Erebidae > Euproctis > Euproctis similis. Next base: position 25,915,461 of record LR990106.1, read on the forward strand.
GTTACTGAGCCCGCATCCAATAGTCTTCCTTCAAATCTATCATTATTTGACCTCAACCAACATTTATCTAAAACCACCTCTTTACCCGATTCGGTAAAAAGTAAAACTATCTCTGACATATCTTCCAGGCCTTCTTCTTCTTCAGAAACATTTAGTTTTTCTCCCGTGACTGATGACGAGGTCAATAAAACTATGATAGCCATTAAATCAAAGGCCATCGGTTGTGACTGTATTGGCCGAGTGATGCTGTTTTCCCTGTTATCTTCTGTCCTCCCTGTTCTCACCCACATTATGAATGCTTCTCTTCTGAGTGGTGTGTTTCCTAATGTCTGGCGCAAACCATCCCCCGCCGCTTCCCAAAGTTCCTAACCCCTGCTGGTTTACATATACAGCAGAAAATTGCTATCGCCATACCAGTCAGGGTTCAGACAAGGCCATAGCACATCAACGGCTCTGTTAAAAGTTACTGAAGATATAATAGCAGGCATGGAGGGTTCGAGGCTAACAGTGTTAGTCTTAATCGATTTCTCCAACGCCTTCAACACTGTTGACCACGATATCCTACTTGCCATACTATCACAAATTGGACTGACATCGTCAGCACGGGATTGGTTCTCATCATATCTTCGTGGAGGCCAACAAGCTGTACATGTTACACAAGAGTCTTCGGACTGGTGTACCCTGGCTACTGGGGTTCCACGAGGCGGTATTATTTCACCATTATTATTTTCATTATTTATTAATTCAATCACGAAAATTCTTCATTGCTCTTACCATTTATGCGCTGACGACCTGCAAATATATGCTCAAGGGGACATAGAGAACTTAGATGATTGTATTACTTGTATTAACGCTGACCTGGCAGCAGTCGCGGACTGGTCACGCAAATTTGGGGTAGAAGTCAATGTAAGTAAATGTCAAGCTATACTGGTAGGTAGCCCGTATTACATAAAAACGATTTCATCTGATCGCCTTAAACCCTTATTGTACGACACTACGGCTATACTGTTATCTCCCCATGTGAAAGACTTGGGGTTATACATTGATGACACACATAGATGGAACAAACAAATTAGTCAGAGTGTTACACATCATCATCATTAGTAGTTACACATCAGTCAGAGTGTCACGTCCACACTGCGAGCCCTCTACAGATTCAAACACTTGCTTCCATCATCAACTAAAACCCTACTTGTCCAGTCCCTTGTGCTCCCCATTATTGATTATGCAGATGTTTGTAGTCCGGATTTATCTCAGGAATCTCTAAACAAATTGGATCGACTTCTCAACAACACTATCCGCTTCATTTTTGGTTTGCGCAAATACGACCAAATTTCCTTTTTCCGTTCCAAGCTTAATTGGCTTCCTATACGCCAGAGAAGATCTCTGAGATCACTTTGCCTTCTATTTTCAATTCTTAATGATCCACATTCTCCTGAATACTTAAAATCTTATTTTCGCATCCTAGGCAACTCCCACAGTCTCAATCTTCGCTCTTCTGCAAATCTACTTCTTGAATGTCCTTTACATCACTCTGGCTTCTTCTCTCTCTCTCTCATTCTTTCGTCGTATCAACTGTTAAACTCTGGAACGCGCTTCCCCTTAACATCAAAAAGTCGCCTAGCAAGTTCTCGTTTAAACGCAGTGTCAAAAAATTTTATCTGGCATCTCCCCCCGAGTAACGTCTATTTTTGCGTATTTATGTATGGGTGTGTATGATTATGTATTTATATATGTATTAGCATGTAATTATTATGTAAGTCTTGTACTAGTACCTATATTTATTGCGTGTAATGTATGTATATTAGTGATTGGCTATGCAGTATATTGATATATTTCCTGTATATGTATAGTACATATGTATTTATTCATTATAGTTATATTTTATTTATTTATCTCTAGTTTTATCTATCTACCGAAAATGTATTTTGTTTGTTTTTTTTTGTGTACCTAGTAAGGATCTATCCCATTAACCCTAAGGTCAACTGGCAGAAAAGTTCGCCTTATGTACTGCTTTTATGTACATGAAGAATAAATAAAATAAAAAATTAAAATATCTTTTAAAATATATTAAATTTATTTCGATAAGATTAATCGCAAAACCGACATCATTTTACTTATAAAAAAACACTCACTGTGAGTTAGCTACCCCGGTTTGAACATATGGTGTCCCGTTTTTTTCGTTGAAGTCAACAATAGTGACCAAATAAAAAAAATCGCGTGGAGTCCCTCCGCACTATAGAAGTGAAACTTTGTAACAAACATACATATATAACACGCTTCATTTAAAAAAAGTACATCATACGTACATTACGAAGGGCCACGTGGTGCATTGGTAAAACTACCGACTGTGGAAAGGAGATTGGCGGGTTCGATTCCCACTCGCGTATAAATCTTAATACCCATATTAAGATAGAATAGAATGGGTAGAATAGAATAGGGTAGAATTTAGTAATTACTCCTCTATTTAAGAGGATCCGCCATATTCAACGTCGCATTATTCTTTGATTTAGGTACTCCCCCAAGTTCAAGCCTATTTGATACCCATATTGTAAAAATGCATTAAAATACTTATTCCGCAATATGGGATTTTAGAGTGACGTCACATTTTTCAAGATACTATCGAAAAGCCCTTTTATTTGATACCCAAAAAGCATTAAAACTGTCTGTGAGTGAGAGCTAGTGGTATTTCCCGGGCGAGCCAGCTCATTCATGTAGTGGACTGCTTGGCTCCTCGACTGTTAATAATATCATCCTGAGCGTGTTTAAAAACTTCAAAATTGAGTCCTAAGATCAAGAACTACGTAATACATATTTATTACATTCATAATAGGTATATACGTAGGTATATACCTATTATAAATGTATTATGTATTTGCAATGTAGTATGTAGATACTACATTGCAAAATAAAAAAATATCGATCCATGCGGTTCGCTGCATGAATGGACCGGCTCGACCTGTGAACTTTATTTATTTAATACCACGATTCAATACACACCAATGAAATACCACGACCTCAGAATATCAACGCAAAGTTGCTCGTGCCGCTTTTCGTTCGGTGAGAGAGGTATCCAGAAGCCCCAGCCCCTTTCCCTCCTACTCTCTTAAAGGACGACACTGCACCACGGTGTTCATGGGCGGTGTCAAGTTGCTTACCATCAGGTGACCCACTTACTCGTTTGCCCTCCTTTCCCATAAAAAAGAAACAATTGAATTGTTATTATCATTTTCGAGTGGAGAATTATCCAAATCTCAATTTTTACCATGGGGTAACCTACCTAATATCAAGTAATTCAGAGAAATCATTGGCTCGGAATCGATCCCACGACCACCGAGATTATTAATATTACAATATCATAGGTACTATTAAAAATGGGAATGATAACTAAGTTCAAAAGATAACTAAGTTCGTAACTAGTATTTTAATTTAACTTTGTGTTTAAGAATACAACAGACTGATCTGAGGCATTTGAAGTTTTGACTTTGAGTTGGTGTAACCTGATGGTATTATTACATCACAAGTAAAACTTATAATCACTTTGAACTTTGAAAATGTATAATGTGTTGAAATGTAAATTAGAAAAGGCATGGCACTTCAAATAGATTGTGATTAACAGACATAAAATAGAATGGTCAACATTATCATAATGGTGTCTGTAGATATATATATGCCAAATAGTTCTGGTTCTGGTAATACCAAGGTGCAAAATCGACATCATTTAAATTATAAAAAAACGCTCACTTTGAGTTAGCCATACTGGTTAAAACATGTGGTGACCCGGTTTTTTTTGTAGAAAGACATAGCATTAAAAAAACTAAAAGGTACAAAAAACTTCGGACAAAATCCCTGGCATTGCTATTAATATTGTTTATGAAGCGTTGATTGAAGGTGATAATATTTTCATCATAATATCTTTGGTTGTTAGTCGGTAATATCAACAGCTAAGCAAGAGGCAAGCATAAACTTGTGTTGCCGTGTCATCGCCTGCACAAAGTACATAAGTCTTTTCTGGGAATGGGTGTACAATTTTATAATAGAGTCCCTGCGCATATCCTGGCTCTGTCATTCGATCGGTTTAGTCGGGCGGTGAAGGATCGTCTCGTTGCTGGTGCTTATTACACCATCAATGACTTCATGACGGACAAGTCATCTTGGGACCGTCAAGTTGCTTGCTCAACGGGGATTCTGTAGTTTGCGTGTTGAAATTGTTCACATTTTCTGGAGTGGAGGCGTTCCGTAATAATTTCTGATAGTTATGTATATAAACTTTCTAATTTAAAATTTGCTTTGATATTGTTTATAATATATGTACATATAAGTTTTTTTATTGCACAACGTTACCACTCTAAATAAAAGATGTCGCGTCAGTTGCGCTCGACTAATATATTTGCATAGTTTTTTTTTTTAGGACGTTGATGTTAATTTGCTGTGATGGTCGAGTATTCTGGCTGCTACACCTTTTATGCACGAGTCTACTGCTTTGTTTTCAGTAGCGATATTAATATTATTGTTATTTATGTTTAATAGTTTGAAAAGAGTATTTGGCACATGAGTTTCTTGCCCGATTCTTCTCATGATAGCCCCTACACTCGGAATCGGGCCGCTCGTGGCGATTGCGTCCGTGTTTTCTAGTTCCACGGACGCACTTTCCTCAAGCGCTCGTGTTAAGTAGTTAATTTAAAATAATAAAGTAAAATTGTACTTGTTGACTATTTTTAAGTGTCTGTGAAGACCTATGAAAATTAAACTTATTTTGACTTTGACTTTGAAAAAGTGAGTGTAAGTGTGCAAGTAATAATCGTAATATTCAGTAAGTAATAATCGTGCCGTATGGCGCTTTGTTCTCTCTACCTACCCGGCAAGGGATCTGGCGTGAAGTTATGTATGTATCAAGAACTTCAATTGAAAAAAAAATAGTATTAGATAGTCCATTTATGAAGTCAAAGTCAAAGTCAAAGTCAAAATAACTTTATTTTTATAGGTCTTCACAGACACTTAAAAATAGTCAACAAGTACAGATAACATTATGATTTAAAATTTAATAAAAAAAAAACAAACACGAGCGCTTGTGGAAAGTGCCTCCGTGGAACAAAAAAAGACACGGACACAATCGCCACGAGCGGCCCGATTCCGAGTGTAGGGGCTATCATGAGAAGAATCGGGCAAGAAACTCATGTGCCAAATACTCTTTTCAAACCATTTGCAATAAATAACAATATTATTATTACTACTGAAAACAAATCAGTAGGTTGGTGAATAAAAGGTGTAGCAAACAGAATACTCGACAATCACAATTAAGATCCAACCAAATTAAAATCAACGTTCTACAAGTTAACTAAGAAATTCTATGCGATCACAGTAGTCGAGCACAACTGACGCGACACCTTTTAATTAGAGTGGTAACGTTGTGCAAAAATTGCGGCGAAAAATAAAAAAAAAAAAATTACATTTCTATTATATATGTGAACACCATATCAAGGCAAATTTACAATTAAAAAGCTATCAGAAATTATTACAGAACGCCTCCACTCCGATAAGTGAACAAATTCCAACACACAAACTACAAAAACCGCGTTGAGCAAGCAATTTGACGGTCCCACGAGGACGAGGTCCATGAGGAAAGCTTTAGGGCATTAATATAATTGCGGCAATAATCTTTTTAATGGAAAATGTATAAAATATGGCGGTACGAAGTTCGCGCCATTTGCTAGTAATTTATGAAACCAAAAGTGGTCCGTAGATACTGCAAACCGGCGCCACTTGTAGATCACGCACCGAAAATATATAGGTATATAGAAGATAACATTAAGAGTTTACTCTACTACACTTTTTATGGGATAGGATGGCAAAACAGCAGGCATGTCACCTAAGTGACCAGTGCCAGTCATGGACACCTGCAATACATATAGTGTTACAGTTACGATGCCGATCTTTAACGGATAGGAAAGAAAAGGGGGTGGGCCTCCAGGTACCTCTCTCACCAAACGAAACGCGGCATGAGCCAATTTACGTTGATCTTTTGAGAGATTGTGGTATTTTACCGGTCGAGCCGGCCCATTCATGCAGCGAACTGCTTGGCTCTACCACTACTTTACAAAATTGTTTTATTCAAATGCACATATGCACACTTCTCTTAATGTGAAGAACTTATTTAAATCCTTGAATGTTGATAACATCATTACCAACACAAAAGATCTCATTTCCCCGCGAGTGCTCGGGTGAGCTGTCTCTGAGTTGAACTCATACATACAAACATACAATTTGAGGATCATATATTTTAAGGATCATGAGCTAATAGTGTTCTCATCCTTACACATACCAATATTGTCACCTGAACATGGACGAAGGATTAGACAGGGCTGGCCCAAATTCCATGATATATTTATATACAATATTACCAAGCTGACCCGGCAACACTTGTTCCTCACAATAGTCAATAAATAAATAAATGTTTTGTTATACAATTGATAACAAATTAAGGGCCAGACGATGCTAATATTTTTTAATTATATTCATATCATATCATAATTTTATAATAATATCTAATGTCATTAAAATAGGCAAATATGTGAGATGTTGCTATAGATATTTTTTTCCTTGTTTTATCATTACATAGTATAAAACAAAGTAACTTTCCGCTCTCTGTCCCCTTATATGAGCATATCTTTAAAACTACGCAACGTATTTTGATGCGGTTTTTTTAATTAGTTAGAGGGTGTTAACGGGGTGGTTTTATTCTATAATTTATGTATAGTGTATTAAAAAAAATGATAATTTTAAAGATTTAGAACTTTAATCGCAAACGCTGCCTGAACCCTAAGTGATAAATCAAAATAATGTATTACATTAGTATACACCTTTAAAAGGTCTACAAAAAAGTCCGCGAGTGGCATATGTCTATCTCTTAGGGATAACCCACAATTACCATTTTTATTTCTTACCCTTTTAAGTAAAAAATGGCTTTTTTACGATGCGATTTTAAATATAACAGCATTAATTTTAGTCCAGTTAAGTGACTTAAATAAATTGTGCATTTAATTTAGATGATCCTGGCCCTCTACTGCATGCAATTTAAACAAAATATTTTCGAAGATATTGCAGTATTAACATAGCGGGACAGCAGTTTTTGATGCGGAACAAAGTTCGCCGGGTCAGCTAGTTTATAAATAAAAAATATCCTATGGTGCTTCTGATACCTTCAAGAGCATGTGTACAATGTTTCATGATGATCAGCTAAGTAATTTTTACCAAAAAGGTAAGAAACAAACTTACTTTTGTATTCATAATATTATTATGATTTTGTCAACTCTTGATTTTTTTGATATTACTTGTATGGCTACCGCTAATTAACCTGCTCGTATTTAGAAATTGTCGAGACATCTAATTTCTTAAAATCAATTTACTTCATATTATCACAACACAGTTAAACGCAAAACTTTTCATAGCAATGCAGGTGGGCAAAATAAAACTAGCATCATATGGACGCTCTGCGCAAGGTGCATTACACCCCAACTCTGTGGATTGTGATGTTTGATTAATAATAATCTTGAAGTGTGTCAACCCTGAGTTGAATAACGCCTCTCTCTATCTATTATACTTCGAGTTTTTTTTTCTATGATTCAGGCCGTGTAAGTTATGTATGAGACAGTTGTCTACCTCATAAACATGTCATCGACGGGATCCTTTGTGAGCGGGACACGGGCCCAGAGCTGCCTCCACCCTTTTATTATGATTTACGATCCAACACTTAAATGTGACTTCGTAGCATTTGTTCTATAAATATTTCATTGTCGATGTGCTTGACCTGAGGCTTTATTTGTTTTTAAAAATACATCGAGACGATATCAATTTAGTTAAAATGAATTAATGTGACCGTTTTTTGCTTTTTGTGCGTCTGTTCCCTAGGCCGAAGCTGGTTATTAATATATAATAAAGGAAACATATAATCAACCTAAATCACATCTAAATTTAGGTTAGAATCTTAGGGTTTGTTGAATTTAATTGATTTCTGTGAAATAGTTATAGTTATTAGAAAATCCAGGTGGACTTACACTGATAAAAAAACCTTTTATGGTGGATTAAGTAGCCCTAAAATTTTAAACTAAAGTTTCGATGTAGGTATATTAGTAATCATTAAAATCAGGATTCTTGATTACATTACTGCATCTTTTTAAATAATAAAAATATCCAAGCTACTAAACTAAGCTGATTGCATGTTAGCTGTTCTAACATGCAATTTGTGAATGCTTTAGAATATTTAAAAATCAAATATTTTAAGAGTCATTTAGTATAATGTCAGTTGTAGGTACTACATACAGACAAAACACATTTCCAGGTGCAATTGTATAAAGCTAAAAGACATTCACCAATCGTTACAGAAATGGCGAACATATTTCAATTACTTGGTTGCATTCAACAACTACCTACCTATTATTTTACATTGGCACCTGCTAACCTCCTAACCTAGAGCGAACAAGTGACGCCATAAGTTATATTAATATATGACTGATTTTGCAAACAAACTATAAATCAATATGAAGTGCTACAAAGTTTCAATGGATACGTATTTCAATAGTGAGAGCAACAGGCGCGAGTGTTGTGACTAGCTCACTACTAGTAGCACTATAGTAGCTGCTCCCGATATTATTACTGTTACAGCTATAGTAGTAAGAGCAGCGTTCGGTTTCAACGTCCAGCTTTATCGATAAAGCTACATATTAAAATATATTTTAATAAAATAGATTACTTCAATACTAGTCTCAACTCTCTCGCCTCAGAGAAAAAAAATAGCTGTAATTTTTGGCGATACGTTATAGCGACATAATCTTCAGACAAAGTGTGTGGGAAGAAATGTTGAACTTGAGTTATCCTTATATAAATACATTTATCGTTACTAATTTAACTTCAAAGTTCACAAAGAATGTTGTGAGTCTTCGATACAATCAATTGTTTGGGACTTTCACAGTGAAGAGCTTAACTTTAATAAACACCATTACGTCTAAAGTATGCATACTTAGACTTATTATTACGTGCGCCTATCCTGTCAGAGACTCGGTATTGGAGTTATATTTGTGAAGCTTTTCTGAATTTTGTGGAAGTTTATTGTTACTCTGAATCCAGTATAATATCTAAAATTATTATATAAATTAAAAACGAACTATTGCCATTAAGCATATGAACACTATATAGTCATTACATTCAGCGTGGTCGGGTAAACAGCCACCGTACATAGACACAGTGTTTTTCAGTGTATATAGAGAACAAACTGCATAATACGGTATGTACCTACAATAATATGTAAACAATTAAATTATCAGTTTGATCAGCTTAGCAGCGAAAGTGTATGGGAAGATTATTGAAAGGAGAATGAGGGTGATATCTGACGGAGTGTTGTGGGAGGCTCAGGGTGGTTTCAGAAGCGGAAGAGGGTGCATCGATCAGATTTTTTCTCTCCGCAACATCGTGGAGAAACAACTGGCTGTTAGCCAAAAGGTTTTCTGTGGTTTTGTGGATAAAGCGTTTGACAGGGTATTACGGGAAGGATCTGTGGGACATACTCCCGGGCTACGGGGTGGGCGGCGCACTGCTGCGCCCCGTGCAGTCCACTTATGAGGGCTGCACGGCGTGTGTGCGTGTTGACGGCGGCTTGTCGCCCTGGTTTGACGTCAATATCGGCGTCAGACAGGGTTGCGTGCTGTCCGCTCGGCTGTTCATCCTGTACCTGGACAGTTGTCTCCAGAGAGTGAGATCGACGAATGTAGGGATGCGAATGGGTGACCTAGTTGTGAGCTGCCTGCTTTACGCAGATGACGCCGTGCTCTTAGCGGAATCGCCATCAGACCTGCAAACACTAGTCACTATTATGAAAGATGATTGTTTCATGAAAGGCTTACAATTGAATGTGACGAAAACGAAAATTATGGTTATGGAAAGATAATGGTTGACCATGTAGTACTGGAACAGGTAAATGAAAATTTTATATCTTGGATGCTTGGATGCTTTTAGCAGAGATGGAAGGTACACCGCTGATGTAGAAAGAAGAGTAGCGTTAGGAAATAAAGTAAATGGGGCGTTGCCGCGTTGGGCAGATTCCTGGGCGCAAAAGATATTAGCAGAAAAGCCCAGCTAGCAATTCACAATGCAATACTGATCCCAGCGCTAACTTATGGAAGCAAGAGCTGGGTATGGCAGAGCGTGCATGAAAGTAGGATAAACGCGGTCGAAATGAGGGCATTGTGAAAAATTCGTGGAGTGACCCTCGCTGACCGGGTGGAAAACAAGGTTATAAGGAAGGACGTCGGATTGAAAGAGAGTGTCGGTGTAAAAGTAAGAAAGTGCATGCTGTCACGCGGTCGTGGGTATATAAAATAAAAAATTCGCTCGACAATTAAAAAAAAGTTTTATTTTATTTAAATGTCGAGTAGCTCCTCAATTTGCGGCTATTTAATCCTAAGAAGGGAGCAGGTACGACCTGATGCCGAGTGACCCACGAAGGCTCACTGCAGGGGTGTCCCGGTGCTCCACCGAAGTCTCCTCCCGGATGTTGACAGGCTGCCTTTACACTGTCAGTTGGTCGACAGGAAAAGTGAAAGAAAGCGCAGCCCAGTGAAGATGGAGGTGCAGAGTAGAAGTGAAAATAAGGATGAAAGTAGAGGTGAAAGTTGAGATGAAGGTTGAGGGCAGCCGATCTGGAAAACAGCCAGTAACAGCCCCTGAGCATCCCCATTCACTGGCATCGACCATCAGTGCCACCACCGACCCCCATTTCTCAGAATGGGTAGACAGTGGTGTTACATGCCAGTAATTTGGAAAATGCCCAGGGTGGATCAAGCATATAACCCTACAATATATAAACATGAATATAAATTTGGAAAAGAGTTAGATTAACTAACTACACTCGAGAGCAATGAATCCGGGTCACTTAAAGAATCCTAAAAATCTCGGAAACTAAAAATGCTAGGTTAATGCAATAAATTGTATTTAATAGACAATGTAATACTCCTTAAATGAAGGTATTAAAACTTCTTAGTTATTGTAAAGTTATATCATAAAAAAATCAAATTTGAAAAAGGGCCACTTTCGAAGATGGAACTACGAAATTACAGCATTTGGTTTTGCTTTTGTTTGTAATCTGTCATTTATGTGGGTACATAAACCATGTTGATAGTGCTCTATATTCATTATTCAAGCTGAAATTATGTCGCTTACGCCTGAAGAATGCACCAGAATACTTACAATGCTGGAAACCGGCCGGAGTCAGCGCGATACAGCCAGGACTGTTGGTGTGTCGCTGTCAACAGTACAAAGAGTTCTCCGACGTTACGAAGAAACTGGTTCTAACCTACGCAGACCAGGAACGGGCAGAACCAGGTATACCACAGCACGAGAAGACCGATACTTGGTGAACACCATGCTTCGAAATCGCTTTCTCACAGGAACTGAACTCACCAATCAGTTTCGACGCCTCGGAGGAAGTAACCCAAGTGCATGGACAGTAAGACGTCGGCTTGCTGAATCTAACTTAAAACCCCTTAGACCTGCAAACGGCCCTAAACTGGAGCGTGGGCATCGTATTTCAAGACTAAGATATGCCCAGAGCCACGTAAATTGGAGTATTGAAGATTGGTCAAAAGTTATGTTCTCCGACGAATCAAAATTTATGCTCTACAAGCACGATGGAAGACACAGAGTGTATCGAAGACCAGGGGAAAGATTCAAGCAAGCATGCATCGAGGAAAAAGTAGCCTACGGTGGTGGGTCTGTACTTGTGTGGGCCGGAATTTCTTCTGAAAGTCGCACAGAGCTGGTGATCATAGAAAACGGCTCTTTAACTAGCGTAAGATATGTGGAAGAAATCCTCAATGATCACGTTGGTCCATTTATGGTCAATTTAGGTGAGGATGCTATATTTATGCATGACAATGCCCGACCTCATACAGGTAGGATTGTGAATGACTACCTTCAAGAGATGAACATTACTCGTATGGAGTGGCCAGCGCGCAGCCCGGATATCAACCCGATCGAGCATGCTTGGGACGAGGTAGGCAGATGCGTAAAACAACGAAACCCTCCCCCAATCACGCTTCGTGAGCTCAAAATTGCTCTCACAGAGGAATGGGAGAATATTCCCCAAAATCGTATAAGGAACTTGGTGTACAGCATGCCAAACCGCGTAAACGCAGTAATGGAAGCACGAGGAGGCAATACGAAGTATTAAAATTCAAGAAAATCGTAATAAAGTTCAAAAATTTCATGTTTCCTATTTTTGTTGTTTTAAGGAGAGATCAGCAGATTTTTTCTTTATGTAATTTTGTGTTAATAAAATGTATGGTGACTCATATTTTTTTTACTTTCATTTAAGGAGTATTACATTGTCTATTAAATACAATTTATTGCATTAACCTATCATTTTTAGTTTCCGAGATTTTTAACATTCTTTAGGTGACCCGGATTCATTGCTCTCGAGAGTATTAAGCAACATAATTAATAATGTAGGTAGGTTACCACTACCTACTTGATTTGTAAAATTATCTTAATTGTACAGAATAATTTAAATAGGAAATTACTGTAATATATTATATAAAAATAATATGCTGCTATTGGGAGAGTCTGAAATGAATGAAATTATAAACTTTAAGATGAGATATGTGATTATACTCTTTTCCATGATAAAGTAAACTACATGAAATATTTTTAATAAATTAGGCACATCAAGTTCACGGCACTGCAGGCAATAATATCTTAGCTATTAGGGTGAAATAAATTGGTTAAACTACTCACGAATAAAATCAAAAGTTTAGTTGAAGGTTTAGGTTGTTCTGGCTCCTTACTCGGTAATCGTTTCAAATGAAAATGGCCGAATATCCTGTCTAATTTTAAAATGTCTGGTCAGTCTGTCATATTAGATAATTACCTACCTACTTTATAGAATATGATTTTATTTATTAATTTTCGTATACTACCTACTGTTGTATTTTTATTTATGACCCGGAAGCCGTGTCTTTGAAGCCTAAATTTATTATGATGAAAATTGACAATGCTCCGATGGTTCGGACATGTAGAAGGGATGGATGATGCAAGATCGATTAAGCAGATATACAATGCAAAAGCGGATGGATGTAGGAGTCGAGGACGGCCTAGACACACATTTCATGACCAAATAGAACGTGTTCTGGAGCAAGGTGATGTTAGGAGCCTCAAAAATCAACGCGTGTGCATGAAAAGAGTTATGAAAGTCAACGAAGCGAGTGAGGTGTGTAAGAATCGTGCCTTATGGCGCTCCGTTCTCTCTGCCTACCCCGCAAGGGATTTGGCGTGAAGTTATGTATGTATGTGTGTATTAAATTATCATCAGGACGGTAATAGTGTTAGAATTAGCATATTTAATGAAATGAGTCGCTATCATGAAAGATAATAACTAATAACGGTCGCAACACATCGAGCACACCGATCATTCCCATGCCTACGAGCGATACTTGCCAATAGTAATACAGTCGGTCGGTAGATGGTATTCAGTTTGAGACTCGCTCTCATTATTCGCGCTAAGAGTCGTCATTTATCACGAGTTATCGCCGATTATTTGAATAATATAATAACCGGTGAGTGAGTGCAATCAATTACGTGTGGGCGGCGGAGTAGCGGGGGTGGCGGAGTAACGGGGTTGCGGGACAATGTGCGTGTAGTACGCCGCGGTACACAATCCCCTAGATTAGTAAAGGCTTATTTATAGTAATCATTGTAGTATTAGTTATGTCAAGAGACACTATCTCGATGTAGGTATTGTTGCACCGACGCAATATTCCACAAATATTTTAATCGATTCTCGTCAATTTATCCATTTGTATTGTCGTTAAGTCTCTGAAATATGACAATCAATTTATATTTGTATTTGCTATTTTGTTTAGGAGGTAATGTTGCAATACAACACTAAACGTTTTAGAAACCTCATCAACTAATCATTTCCATTAACAAAGTGCCTGGAAATTGATGAACACAAAATGTGTACACATTACGGGAACTTCTTACCGCGGCTTTGCACACATTAACGCTGGTTTATTATTAAAGGCTGCATAATAATTGTTGTAATCTATCGCGGTTTATCTTAAACTTACAAGCTGGAGAGATCCGATCTGGTCAGAGATCGAGTCAGATTAATATTTTTGGTCTTGTTCTATATAATATAAGTAAACAAGTACTATACTAATTGGGTGTCAAACCAAGCGGCCAGATATTAAACGATTTTCAAGCGAAATTTTAAGCGGGAATTTCTACGTGTCAAAAAAATCTCACTCTCAACGAGATGATGGCGTTAAGGTAGCCTTAAAGCCATCATCTCGATATTTAGTTATCAGTGGTATAACAAAACGCATTCATTGATTTTTGTGCGTAACGAAGTTTGCCGGCTCACCTAGTACAGATATACAGACATGCATAACTTCACGCCTTTTGTTACCCGAAGGTGTAGGCAGCAGCTCGCCGTTATGTTTACGTCCCAAATGGAATAGGTGGCGAACCTATCGCCATACCGGGCACAAAGTTTTCAGTCATCGATATTTATCACACATAACTAAATATCACATAAAAAATATAAGTCGATAAAACACTCTGACTATACAGTAGTGCTCACCACACAGAGCGCTACGCAGATAAATCAGTCCGTCAGCCCCATGCTCACAATATACGCAGACATGCTTGTCGCACCACAACAAGCACCTGTCTGTAATAAAAACGACACAGTCTAGTAAAAATATTCGCGCTCCAACATTTTATAACCACAATAAAATATAAATACTTGTATTATTATAATTGTATTAAACAACTAATAAAAATTAATTATTTCTATTTTATTGCCGTCATAAAGTGTAAGAGGAAAACAAACAACCTTATGTATAGCCTGTTAATTTAAAGTACGATGGTGTGAAGCAAGCCCACCGGCACGGCGACACTGAACTGATGGCAAGCGAACACCGTGACCTGTATGTGTACAGTGTCCGCGCGGGTGACTCTCTATCATCACGAACACGTTGCCAAGCAGACTACTTTTCAACATCGTAGTTTATACATTTCTCGTGGGAAATCTAAATACTATATTTGATATTTTTGCATTAAAATGTGTCTATGACAAAATATGAAGTGATTAGGTATATAGTCAAACAATTACTTCGCTAAAAATTTGGAATTGGTTCTATATGGTTTAATTGTAGAAACATAACAAGATTTATTTGGGGGTCATGTCAAGAGCGTGCGCGTCGCGATCCCTGCCGTCCCAGTGGGACGCAATCTTGACCAAAGCAAACTCAGCCGGACGGGCTGCTAGGGCGTGCCCCGCAAGCGACGGGCACCGATTAGCCCCCGTCGGTGCGGCTGCATGCGCATGCGGCGAAGGGGGCCGCCACCCTTCACGCAGCGCCAATCCTGGCGGGACGAGGAGAGGGGAGTGCCGTATAGGCACGTGGAATGTTAGAGGTAGCATGGCAAGAAAGATGAATGAGATGATGGATGTATTAAATGAGAGATGCCTGGATGCCTTATGTTTGACGGAGACAAAGTGGAGGGGGAGGGAGACCGAGGACCTCCCCGGTGGCATGGTAGCCCTTTGGTCCGGAGTGGACCCGGACGTCCGTGCCAGTGGGGGTGTTGGAGTCGTTCTCTCCTCCCGCTTTGCTTCCGGAGTGAAAGATTATGAGTTGGTAGGCCCAAGACATCTTTGGGTTCGAATAAAACTGGGGATCACGCGAGTTTTCCTGGTCGCAGCTTATACTCCCCTTAGCTCCGCGGATCCCCGCGAACTCGAGGAGTTTTGGGAAACTGTTAGGGATATTCTGGATCTAGCTGAGGAAAATGAAAGGATAATTCTGTGTGGTGATCTTAATGGGTGGGTCGGAACCAAGCGAGACGGCCTGGAGGCCGTCCTTGGTCCGAATGGTGACAAGAGAGTGAATGATGCTGGTAAGCCGATATTGGACGTATGCCTGGAACGGAACCTCCTTGTGTCTAACACATTATTCCGTCATAAAGATATTCACACGTATACGTGGAGACGGAATGAGCAAAAGAGTATGATAGATTTGATTTTGATAGATAGTCGTCTCCGAAATACTCTAAGGGATACAAGAGCCTACAGAGGCCCCACTCTTGATACGGACCACTACCTGGTGGTAAGCCGATTCGTGGGCCTTTTCAAGAAGTGGAGACACTGGCGAGTGCGTACTGTTAGGATGGCACTCCGTGAGATCTTTTTAAAAAAAACACAAAATTACTGCTAGAATAAAAGTTAATTTATTTCACCACTTGTTACACAAATAACATACAATTAAAATGCGACACGGCTAACTGAAAGAACTGTACTAAAGAACTGTGTCGAGAGAACTGAGAACTTGAGAACTGAGTTAAGAACTTGTTGAGAACTGATTGTGAACTAACTGTATCGAATACAATATTGCCCTTTTATAATATGGCATTAACAAACAAAGGAGATGGGGGTTTTAGCTGACGTAGTTATTATCTTTAATATAATTTGTTTATAACATCTCCCCCTTTTAGATTGAGCTTTATTTTATATAATTAATAAAGCGAAAGAATTAATAAAAATACAATATATAGTAAAACAAATTAAACATTAAAACATTTTACAAATAAATGCATAAACAAAAGTAAGAAATTATTAATAAAATTAAATTATTAATCTATAACTAGCAAAGTTATATTTAGAAAAATTAGAAATTACTGAGATTTCTGGTTGAATCATATGATCGTCTGAGATTGATGTTATTCTTAATACCGTCCATATTTGGTAGGCTTTTAATTGATTTTCTTTCATCTTCTAAATCATCTGAAATTTCAGTAAGTTCAATTGAAGTTTTAACATTGTTTTCTCTTAAATGTCTCTTGGTATTGTAACATTGGTTATAAATTTGAATACAGCATGTTGAACTATTATTACAAAAACATTTTTTATAAATTTTGTATCCTATATAAATAAAAATTAATGATATTATAACATAAGTAATTCCTGAATAGTAATGACCATATTTCAGGATATGAGGTTGATTTTGGCTAGTATGAATTTCATTTTCTAAATGATCTAATTTATGTGACGCTAATTTTAATGATTCTAAGTCAATGTGAGAAAGAGGTTGTGTGAGAGGGGCGCCACAGTAGCATCGTCAACATCGTACTACTAATAAAAAGTGTTTTCGAAGTATTTGAAGAGACTAATAGTGAATAAACTATACAGAAGTGCATTATAAACGTTTAAAACGACCCGAAAATTATAAAGAACATAGCGAACAACCAGAGAAACCGTGCAGTTGTTAAAAATACGTTCTCGTTAAAAACTTTCAAAATACTAGAAATATTGAGAAGCGAGACATTATACATTCAATAAAACCTGTTGATATACTTGTGCGACGATTTGGTGGAAAATGTGCTATAAAAGTGCTGAAAAATAAAAGTGATTATAAATTATAACCTCGAAACCGCAACGTATTGTTCAATTTATCATTTATCACTAAACTAATAACAGCGTCATCTATCGATAACTACCCAAATTACAACCTATCAACAAAAACACATTCATCAACGGATTGCATGTCGATTGCCAGTTTTACTGGAAGTAAAAGTACCTAACTTTCTCCATAGAGGTCGCTACGCATACCATAACAAATAGATCATGGAAGAAATAAAAAATATGCTTATAAGAATGCAACAGGATATAGCACAACAAAACCAGAATATGTTAGAGATGAAAGAAGAAATTAAAAACACAATAGTAAACAGCCTTACTGAGAAATTTGACAACATTGAACAAAAAAACAAACTTTTAGAGAAGAAAATAGACGATCAACACACACGAATGAACTACTTAGAAAGACAATTAAGACGTAGAAACATAGTCCTATTTGGGCTAGAAGAAGAAGAAAACTCATATCACGAACTAGAAGAAAAGATAATCAAAATAATAATCACCTATTTAGAAGTACCATGTAATTTTAATAATATTGAAGCAGCGAGGAGACTGGGGAAAAAAGGCGAGAGGGCCAGACCGGTGGTAGTGACACTTAATACAATGGGTCTTAAAGTAAAAATTCTGAAAAATAAATTTAGATTAAATAATACTACTTACTATATAAAAGAAGACTACCCAACTGAAGTTCTAAAAATACGCAAAGAGTTACAACCACAACTGCAAAAAGAAAAAGAAGCGGGGAATAATGCAATTATAAGATATGATAAACTTATTGTTCTGAGTAGACAACAATCCCCTCATAGTAACCTCCACAAAAGAGACTTTTCTGAATCCCCAGAGACACTTACCCCCACCACCGGCCAGGATGCCCCTCGATCTAGCAAACAACCTTCAAAGAAAAATAAGACAGCAACGATGAAGAACTATATAATACAACAACCTAAATTACTAATCACCCCGAAAGAAATACCCCAATTACAAGCAAACGTATTACAGCATCACGCAGCATAGCAATCGGGAGCGGCCCCCTCTACTCTCGCCCCATCTCCCAGTACGGCTGGTCACCGCGGGAGAGGTCGACCAAAACCCTCCAAGAGAAATCACTTCAATAAATAATACCTTCTATATTGGTTCTCTCAACGTAAAACGTAAATACATTATCAACACCGCCAAAGATAGAGACAAGTGGAACGCCTTGGAGGAGGCTCTTACCCGAAAGGGGTCCGTGCAAAAATAATGAATTAACATACTACTGCTTGCACAACTTTATGGTTAATCGAAATAATCCAATGTGAATAAAGTTATATCTAAAATGATAGTAAAACTCATCAATTTAAATAATATTTAATTATACTTATATATATATTTAATTTACTCTTTTGATGAATTATGAATTAATGAATGTATCTTATTGATTTGTTTGATTTTCAATGATTTTATACTAATGAATGTCCTAAAATATTTATTCAGGTATAATACCTAATGTTAGTATTTATAAGTGTTATAGAATGTACAAAGTCATATATAACAAAAAAACTAACTTATAACATAAGTACAAAATAATGAATTTATATTGAATTTTATATTTTTATATTTCTGAAATCTTTATTTCGATTGTTGAATGTAGAATGCTTTTATTTATTTATTTATTTTAGTTAACTACTGCGATATTTTGTTTTGCATGGAATAAATGAGCTTTATTATTATTATTATTATTAAGTCAATGTGAGAAAGACTTATTGGATTAAGAGAATGAGAACTTATATTAGTTACATCATATTTGCAACAATCGTCTAAAGTTAAGTCAAAGTTTAAATTAATTTGGTTTGGTATATTTGATCTATATTTTAAAGAAGGATAAAATTGCAATGTTTCAAAATAAGCTACACAATTATTTTCTACAGATAATATACCTGTTCCTTGTAAAACATAGTCTGTTATATTATTTTTACACTTTAAGGTTAATCTATTGGCTTTAGTCTGTACATAAATATATTTGTCATTGTTTAACTTTTGCCAAATATTTATATTTCCGTAAATAATCTTAGATTCACAAATTTCAGGAAGCGACAAGGTAGCTTCTGTTATTAGCTTAGATTCACAGGTAGGATTACTAATAGTAGATAGAATGGAACTTGTTGGACATATAATATAGTCTTTGTTAACTGATTTACAATCACTAATGCTATCTAATAAAGTATAAGTCAATCTGTCATCCGTTATTGCTAAATAAGACTTTGAAGGATGTATTAACACATAATAATTTAAGTGATCGCGCGGGGTTGGTAAAGGTAAGCTTTTATACAGGTTGAATTTAATAGATTTTATTAAAGGTATTTGAATTATGAACATTAATTTATTATTATAATAATAAACGGTCAGCGTCGATAGATCTATAATCGTGTGTATATTTTGTAAAGATAAAGGTATTGGAAATTCGGAAGTTTTCATTTGGTGGCTATTCTTTGATAGCTCATTATAAATTTTCGTAGGGGTTATAACGTAGGGATGAAGAATATTTGCCTTGGCGAACAAAATGGAGTTTAAAGTTGTATCTAAGATATTAGAAATTGACAGTAGTGATCCTTCTATGATATTAAACATCGAGTTAAATCTTTCTAAGTTGATCATATTATTATGAGCTTTAATATTTGTAGTAAGCATGTAATTGAGTTTTTCAATTTGGATATTAAGTTTGTTTTCATTTTCATTTAATTTTTGAATAGATAAATTAAAATTGTTTATAGTAGAGCGAACTACGTGAATATTATCTTGCATTAAAGTGTATATGTGTTGTTCGTTTTGTTCACATATGCCAATGGCTTCATCATATTTTCTCGCGTCGTCGGCATCTAAAGTACCAAAGAAAAATTTGAGTATTTCACCTCCAAATTCAAGAGCGCGCTTTTGGCGGCTGTCATCAGAAACTAAATGCGATAAGGATTCTATTTTAAGATAATTAGCATGAATAAGTATTTCTAAGGGGTTAATAGTATCTCTACAGTCTAACTTAAAATCACTAACTAAATTACGGGCCTTTTCACAAAAATCAGAAATATTTTTAATTGCTTTTTCTATCTTATTTATATAAGGTTTAATAGGCACGATTTCAACTGAAGTAATAACATTCCAATAGTCATTTTGGAAATAAACTATAGATGTAGGATCAAAATATATTCCTGGACTGTGGAGAATCGGTTCTATTGGTTCTGATATGCTTGAGCTCACGAGCCATCTGAAATAAACAAAGTTCACGCTGGTTTTACTTCATTAACGTGATACTTTATGTATTTTCTGTTAACACAGATAGTAACATTATTTTTTCCGTGAGTTTTCATTATTTTATATGGTCCCTTCCATACGGGAGATAATGCTTTACGAGACCTATGATGATGTTTTAAATATACTAAGTCGCCAGTTTTGTATGTTATATCTTTTGACGATGAATCATAATATTTTTTTGAACTCTCTTTACTTTTATTTATATACTCAATAGCTTTTTCTCGAGAATATCTCATTCGATATTGAAGTGCTCGAATGTATTCTTGATAAGTGGTATCATTATTTGATTCATAAACGCTACTAGGAATTGATGGTTTAAACCCATATAAAAGTTCAAATGGGGTATAATTTGTAGTACAATGAGGGGTGGTATTATATGACAGAATTGCTGTTGCAATATAACAGTGCCAATCATCTTGGTTTTCATTTACAAATGACCTCAAGTATTCCTTGAGGGTGGCATGGCTACGTTCTAACGCGCCGTTAGTTTGAGGATGGTAAGGAGTAGAAAATAGATTTTTGATTTTGAGTATTTGTGTTAGTTGTTTAAACAATTCCGACGTGAATGTAGTGCCTTGATCGGTTAGTATATACTTAGGAAATCCGAATAACGAGAAAAAGTGAATAAGGCTACGTGCGACTTCGTCGGTGGTACACGTGATCATAGGGTAAGCACATGAAAATTTTGTTAAGTCATCTTGTAACGTTAAAATATACCTGAATTTTTGAAAACCGGCTTCAGGTAAAGTTCCAACTATATCTAGAGCTAATCTTTCGAATGGTTTAGTACTTGTTGATGTTATTATCATAGGTGCCTTGTTACATGTGCGTAAAGGTTTATTAATTTGACACATTCTACAATCTTTCACAAAACGTTCAACGTCTGAACGCATAGTTTTCCAATAATACGAAGCTTTTAATCTACTTAGCATGCGTTTAATGCCTGGGTGACCAGCTACTGTAGTCCCATGATTTTCTTTAAGGATATTGGGAATTTCAGCTGGAGTAGGATATAATATTTGGTTCTTATACATATGTATTTCAATATCTGTGCTATGAAAAATATACGCTATCATATTATAAATCTTAATGTAAATTAACTTAGTAAATGGCTCAGAAAAATCTGGTAAAGCTAATTCCTTAATATAGTCCTCTTGGGATATTATATCATCTCTTAATTTAATTAGTAGATTATAAATTATCTTATAACTTGACTCATCAAAATGATGGACTTTGGTAAATAGAAAATAAATTATTTTATTATTCTTAAAACTACGCTTCTGTATACTATCTGGTTCGCGTTCACATTCACGAAACTCTTTGGAGTCGTCTAACATGTCCAGTAATTGTTCACAATGAGGCATAGCAGGATCTAAATCTAAAGAAACTGGACAAGCGATAACTTTCTCTTTTGAAGTATGTAAACTTTGATTGTGTTCGATAATTTTTGTATCATAATTAAGATTTGATTTTGTAAACTGTATTTTAAAATATTGTTCATAAGTTCCTGAATTTAATTTACAACTACGTGTGGTTACAGCATTAACTGGGTAGCGAGATAATGCATCTGCATTACTATTTACTCTACCAGGTTTGTATTCAATTTCATAGTCGTACTCTTCGAGTTTTAAGCGCCATCTTAAGAGGCGTCCACCCGGATCTTTGGCATTGAATAGCCAAGTCAGAGGTCTATGATCTGTGACGATCTTGAATTTGTAACCGTAAAGATAGGGCCTGAATGTATTAACACCAAAAATTATAGCGAGGAGTTCCTTTTCGGTTGTCGAATAGTTCCCTTCGTGTTTATTTAAGGTACGTGAGGCGTAGGCGATAGGTTTATCTTTTCCTATATCGCCTTGGGACAGTATCGCGCCTACAGCATAATTAGAAGAATCTGTAGTTACGATAAAAGGTTTTGAGAAGTCTGGGTATTGCAATAAGGGAGCTGAAATAAGCTTTTCTTTAAGGGTATTGAAAGCATGCTCTTGTTCAGCGAGCCAATGAAATTCAACGTCCTTTTTAAGAAGTGACGTGAGAGGTTTAGTTAAATGAGATAAGTTTTGTATAAAACGACGATAATAACCTGTCAATCCCAGAAAAGACTTAACGTCTTTAGAGTTTTTTGGTGTTGGGAATTGGGAAATGGCTTTAACCTTGTCTGGATTAGGTGATACACCGTTGTCTGTGATAATATGCCCTAAATAGGCAACCTCTTTGCGTAAAAACTCGCATTTATCAGGCTGCAATTTTAAATTAGCCTCTCTGAGTCTTGAAAACACTGTTTCAAGTTTTTGGAGATGGGATTCTAAGTCATGAGAATAGATAATGCAGTCATCTAAGTAAATATAGCAATGGAGTCCCTGCAAGCCCGAAAGAACTAAATTCATCATTCTTTGAAATGTTGCTGGAGCATTCTTCAATCCGAAAGGCATACGTGTAAATTCGAACTGCCCTGAGATGCTATTTGTCGTAACACTGAATGCCGTCTTTTCAGCGTCCTTGGGATCCAAAACTAGCTGATGAAAGCCAGATGCCAGGTCTAGGGTGCTGAAGTATTTAGAATGACCTAACTGGTCTAAAATATCCGTAATGAGAGGGAGAGGGTAAATTTCTGAAACGGTGACATCGTTCAACCGCCTATAATCTATAACGATGCGCCATTTAGGCTTGCCTGATGCGTCTAGTTTTTTAGGAACCACCCATACAGGTGCATTCCATGGAGAAGTAGAAGGGCGGATAATGTTTTGTTCCAACATTTTATTAATTTGTTTTTCCACTTCGGGTTTATGGACCTCGGGGAAACGATATGATTTAACGTGAATAGGGGCAGCATTACCAGTATTAATAGAGTGTTTCAGAACACTTGTGTGAGTTAAATTCTCACCATCAAGGTGGAATATGTCTGTATATTTAGAAATGCAGTCCATTAATAACTTTTTTTCTTGGGAGTTTAAATGAGAGTACCTTATTTGGTCAAGAACCGTCTGAGAACGGTTTTTAAAAGGAGAGCTTAAATTATGAACTTGTTCCGTTTGCTCAGTGACTGATTTAGAGAGATGAGGGTCAAATGGAGTTAAATAAACTTTAAAATTACCGACACTTACTTCTGATTCGGTAGTGTTAATGACTGACACATTTATTCGATTATTTGTTTTTAATTGGACTATGCAATTAGCTAAGTGTACACCGTCACATATTTTGTGGTCTAACAATAGAGCTTCTTTTGCATCTGCGAGCTCAGATAAGTTAGCGACTGAACATTCGATCACTGTTTCCGAACGTGGAGGTATAATGTATGACGGTTTACTAAAGCAAAACGGTATTTTATAGTCTTCTAAGTTGAGAGTATTACTAGAATAGTGAATGTTTATTTTAAAGTGTTGTATAAAATCACTGCCTATAATTCCATCATAATTTAAATGAATCGTGTCATTAATTGCGTGAAATTTGTAATTAAATGTTATAATACTTTTGGGTGAGACACGGTACTCGAAATTAATATTGATTGACCCGAGGGTCTCGTAATATGTATCACTATCACTCAACCCTTTAAGTTTTATTATTTCGGAGCTAAGAGTTGGTTGATTTATTAAACTGGAATATTTGATAATTGAAATTGTAGATCCAGTGTCTATCAAAAAGCACAATGGCTGTGGACTTAAATTAGTTTTGAAATAAATATGAGGTAAAGAAATCTTATTATTAATAAAGTTTACAGTAAACGCATTCTGACTTGAACAATTCCTAGAAAAAGAACTCGACTTATTGCGAGGAGAGGAATTGGTTTTGATGTCTGAATTAATATTTTTGTCAAAAGATTTATTAGCGCGAACCTGTGTTGAGTAAAATTTAGGAACACAGGGAGAAAAACTTATAGAATTATTCGTGTCATTCAAAATAATATTGCGTGGTTTCGACAGACACGGAATCGAAACCTTATTTAGTTTAAAACATCATCTGTACAAGGTGTGTCAATAACGTGCATATTTGAGTCATTATAAGTCGAACTTGCATTGTTAGGTGCCGATGCACCTGGTAATGCAGGGTTACGAGGCGCGTTCTGCGAATTAAAATTATTTTTCGCTTTAAGTTTGCGACACTCGTTTATTAAATGACCGCGATACTTACAGTATGCACAGGTTTTGTTTGAACTAAAATTTGATTTATTATAAGTTTGATTATTAGATTGATTTTTTTCGTTATTTATTGAGTTGACGTGCTGAAAATTACGAGACGAGTGTGTATTTTTATTTTTATAACACTCTGAAGCGTTGTGACCGGTTTTATTACAAATGGTGCAATGCTTATCAGATTTCAAAGACAATCTTGTAAGGTTAAACAATTTTTCTTCTTCTACTGCCTGTGTGATTGCCTCTGATAGGTTTTGAGGATTCCTACAACGCACTATATGTGAAAATTTAGTATTCAACCCTAATAAAAACGTATTGAGGGCTAGATCCTCCATAGCGGCTATCCGGCCTAGAAGTTCCTTGTCATTATTGCAGCTATAGTGGATGTCAGATTGTAATCTAGTTAAACATGATTCAATACGTAACGAAAATTGCATCACGTCTTCAGAAGGCAATTGTTTACAATTCTGTAAGTCTACTAATAAATGTGTGGAGTGTTTTTTCTCTCCAAAAGTTTTTTTCAAAAATTGTTTGATATCTAACCAGTTATTAAATTTTTTTAAACAACAAGCTAATTGGGCTTTTCCTTCCAATTGTGAAATCACATATTTACACAAAACGTTCTGTTGTTCTGTAGTAGCGAGGGACATAGCATTTTCGCAATTAGTTAAGAAAGCGGGTAACATTTCCCGGGACCCATCGAAGGGTTTAATGAATTTAGTAAGAACAGAAAGAGTGATTTTGTCAGACATTTTTGTAGCTATTTTTTTAGGCAATTGACTATCCTCGGAAGAACTAGAGGTAGATTGGGAAGACGCGATTTCTTCAGATTTTTCTTGTTTTAAAGGCATTAAATTAATTTGAACTACAGAACATCAGAAAATAAAAACAAACAAACAAATTCACAAAAATGTTGTAAATCAAAACATATAAATGTAAAAAAAAGATGTAAGAGTAAAAATGTAATAAAGTTCAGCTAATTGTAAAGTTAAATATAGTAAACGCTGATCAAGAACACTGAATCTATATTTTATCAATTAAACACATTCACTGAATATTATGATAATATTACTCACAGAAACAGCGGCACGGCTACGGTACTCGTTGTCATTCTTGGAAGAATGTGCGGTGTCTTGCGAAACGGCGAGCACCTGGCGACTCAGGGAGTCGTATAGCAGGCACTGATGTCGTCGAATCGAAGTTTTGTTCTTGACCGCGGAGTTCTCTGATGATGAAATTTATGTAGAGTGATGATGGGGTGATGCGGGCTCACGCTTACCAGCGGAGGCTTACCGTCGACCACAGGGTAGCAGTTGGTGCTAGGGGTGATGCGGGCTCTCGCTTACCAGCGGAGGCTTATCGTCGACCACAGGGTAGCAGTTGGTGCTTGGAGGTGATGCGGGCTTGGACGAGCAGGGGGCCCAAGACTTATAGGCGATCACGCGTGAGGTTGTATCGGAGCTTGAACGAGCAGGGGGCCCAAGGCTTACCGGCGATTAACACTCACGATAGATCTTTTATACACGGAGCCAAACATATAAGATGGTGCAGACGAGTGGAAAATATTTCGCGACGCCTACACCTAAAGATTCCCAGTACTATACGAGTTTTCCCAGGAATCCCACTTCTGACACCAATTTGTTAGGATGGCACTCCGTGAGATCTTTTTAAAAAAAACACAAAATTACTGCTAGAATAAAAGTTAATTTATTTCACCACTTGTTACACAAATAACATACAATTAAAATGCGACACGGCTAACTGAAAGAACTGTACTAAAGAACTGTGTCGAGAGAACTGAGAACTTGAGAACTGAGTTAAGAACTTGTTGAGAACTGATTGTGAACTAACTGTATCGAATACAATATTGCCCTTTTATAATATGGCATTAACAAACAAAGGAGATGGGGGTTTTAGCTGACGTAGTTATTATCTTTAATATAATTTGTTTATAACAGTACCCATTTCGGAGAGCTTGAAAGGATAAAATGTGAGAAATTAGAAGATGAAAGTGTACGGAGTATGTATGTAGGCCTAGTCAGTAAAGGACTCAATGAGACGAGTCTTTCTGACCTAGGTGTTGAAGAATGCTGGGAAAGAATGAAAGAAAGTATAGTGAATAGTGCAAAAGAAGTATGTGGTAGTGCAAAGAGGCATAAGATTCTGAGAGGTGACGCCTGGTGGGACGCGGATGTGAAATCCAGCGTCGAAGGAAAGAAAAAAGCATGGTTGGATTATGTCTCAAGTTTGAATCAGAATGATAGTATGACAGAGAAAAAGTATGAGAGCTACCGCCGCTGCAGGAATGTTACCAAAGCCTTAGTGAAAGAGAAGCGTGAAAGACTTGTTGCGAATGAGGAAGTGAGGTTGACGGAGAACTTCGAGGCGAATAACAAACTCTTCTGGAGGGAAGTTAGAAAGTCTCGGGGTTCTTCGTCAACATCCAGAATGGACAAAATTATGTCTAAGTTTGGTGACATTCTTGCAAACCCAAGCGATGTATTGGGCAGGTGGAGTGAGTATTTTGGGGAAATGTACGAGTATGTTCCGGATGTGGGCGCCGCGAGTGAGCCTACGGCTGACACCGCTGCGCCAACATCTGATGAGGACATTACTATGGAAGAGATTGAATGGTCGATACGAAGTATGAAAAATGGTAAGGCAGCTGGAATTGATATGATGTCTGCTGAAATGATCAAACACGGTGGATCCTGTGTCCGGGACGCTTTCCTGACCTTGAGCAATCTGTGCTGGAGGTCGGGTAAGGTTCCCATGGACTGGAGGCGCGCTGTCATCGTGCCCTTGTATAAAGGTAAGGGATCACGTATGCAGTGCGCCAGTTACAGGGCCATCAGTTTGATCAGTTTAGCAGCAAAAGTGTATGGGAAAATTATTGAAAGGAGAATGAGGGTGATATCTGATGGAGTGTTGTGGGAGGCTCAGGGTGGTTTCAGAAGCGGACGAGGGTGCATGGATCAGATTTTTTCTCTCCGCAACATCGTGGAGAAACAACTGGCTGTTAACCGGAAGGTTTTCTGCGGTTTTGTGGATCTGGAAAAAGCGTTTGACAGAGTGTTACGAAAGGATCTGTGGGATATACTCCCGGGCTACGGGGTGAGCGGAACACTGCTGCGCGCTGTGCAGTCCACTTATGAGGGCTGCACAGCGTGTGTGCGTGTTGACGGCGGCTTGTCCCCCTGGTTTGACGTCAATATCGGCGTCAGACAGGGTTGCGTGCTGTCCGCTCGACTGTTCATACTGTACCTGGACAGTTGTCTCCAGAGAATGAGATCGATGGATGTAGGGATGCGAATGGGTGACCTAGTTGTGAGCTGCCTGCTTTACGCAGATGACGCCGTGCTTCTAGCCGAATCGCCGTCGGACCTGCAAACACTAGTCACTACTATGAAAGATGATTGCATGATTAAAGGCTTGCAGTTGAATGCGACGAAAACGAAAGTAATGGTGTTTGAAAGGGAGGAATCCAGAACAGATGCAAGGATAATGGTTGATGATGTAGTGCTGGAACAGGTGAATGAAATTGTATATCTTGGATGCGCTTTTAGCAGAGATGGAAGGTACACCGCGGATGTAGAAAGACGAGTGGCGATAGGAAATAGCGTAAACGGAGTGTTGGGCCGATTCCTGAGCGCAAAAAATATTAGCAGAAAGGCCCAGTTAGCAATCCACAATGCAGTCCTGATCCCAACACTAACTTATGGAAGCGAGAGCTGGGTATGGCAGAGTGTGCATGAAAGTAGAATAAACGCGGTAGAAATGAGGGCTCTACGCAAAATCTGCGGAGTGACTCTCGCTGACCGCGTAGAAAACAAGGTTGTAAGGAAGGAAGTTGGTTTGAAAGAGAGTGTCGGTGTAAAAGTAAGAAAGGGCATGCTCCGATGGTTCGGACATGTAGAAAGAATGGTTGACGCAAGACTGACTAAACAGATATACAATGCAAAAGCGGACGGATGTAGGAGTCGAGGACGGCCAAGACACACATTCCAAGACCAAATAGAACGTGTTCTGGAGGAAGGTGATGTTAAGAGCCTCAAAAACCGACGCGCGTGCATGAAAAGAGTTATGAAAGTCAACGAAGCGAGTGAGGTGTGTAAGAATCGTGCCCTATGGCGCTCTGTTCTCTCTGCCTACCCCGCAAGGGATTTGGCGTGAAGTTATGTATGTATGTATGTATGTATGTAACAAGATTTATTCTAGTGATATAGCTATAAATGTGTTAAATAGTGGCTATAAAATCGTTAAAGTAGTTTAAAATCCTTTTTAATTTGAATAATAAATTATTTTTTTCCATGTTTGAAACCTTTTCCGTTATGCCTATAGAACAACAGGAGATAAAAAAAAATACGTGGACACCCTCCGCGCTACAGAAGTGGAACTTTGTAACAGACGTACATTTATTACACGCTTAATTTATAAAGAGCACATCTTACTTACCTTCCACAGTCGGTAGTTTTACCAATACACGGTAAAACTACTGACTGTGGAATGGAAATTGGCGGGTTTGATCGCCAGTCGAGTATAATTCTTAATATGGGTCTGGGTAAAATTTGGTAACTGCTTTATTTAGGATGATCTGCCATATTCGACGTCGCAATGTTCTTTGATTTAGGTACTCCCCAAGCTCAAGCCCATTTGATACCCATATTGTAAAATGCATTAAAAATACTTATTCCGCAATATTGGATTTAGAATGACGTCACATTTCAAGTTACTATCGAAAAGCCCTTTCATTTGATACCCTTATTGTTAAAAAGCATTAAAACTATATCTGAATGAGAGGCAGTGGAGTTTCACCGGTCGCGCCGGCCCATTCATGCAGCGGACTGCTTGGCTCTACGACTGTTAATAATACTATCCAAATTTAACGTGTATAAAATTGAGTTCTAAGATTCAAGAACTACATTATAAATATTTATTACATACAAAATAAATACATACTTACATACATACATTGCAAAATAAAAAAATATAGATTTAATTATCTTTATAATATCAAATATACGTCTGGCATGATCGGCAGATTTGACGGGCCTCATGGCGCATTGGTATAACTACCGGCTGCAGCAATAAGGTCGGGGGTTCGATTCCCACCCAAGCACAAATATTTGTGACAAATATGAATATTTGTGTGGTGTCTGGATGTTTTTCCATGTATTATCAGTATGTATTTACAAAAGAAAAGTATATATGTTATCTAGTTTCCATAACACAAGCATTTAGTTGCTTAGCTTGGAACTAGAGGGCGCTGTGTGTATTGTGTCCAAGATATTATATTTAACTGTGTTTGAACGGGAGGAATCCAGAACAGATGCAAGGATAATGGTTGATGATGTACTGCTGGAACAGGTGAATGAAATTGTATATCTTGGATGCGCTTTTAGCAGAGATGGAAGGTACACCGCGGATGTAGAAAGACGAGTGGCGATAGGAAATAGCGTAAATGGATGGTAAATGGAGCGTTGGGCAGATTCCTGGGCGCAAAAAACATTAGCAGAAAAGCCCAGCTAGCAATCCACAATGCAGTCCTGATCCCAACGTTAACTTATGAAAGCGAGAGCTGGGTATGGCAGAGTGTGCATGAAAATAGAATAAACGCGGTGGAAATGAGGGCACTACGCAAAATCTGCGGAGTGACTCTCGCTGACCGCGTAGAAAACAAGGTTGTACGGAAGGAAGTTGGTTTGAAAGAGAGTGTCGGTGTAAAAGTAAAAAAGGGCATGCTCTGATGGTTCGGACATGTAGAAAGAATGGTTGATGCAAGACTGACTAAGCAGATATACAATGCAAAAATGGATGGATGTAGGAGTCGAGGACGGCCAAGACACACATTCCATGACCAAATAGAACGTGTTCTGGAGGAAGGTGATGTTAAGAGCCTCAAAAACCGACGCGCGTGCATGAAAAGAGTCATGAATGTCAACGAAGCGAGGGAGGCGTGTAAGAATCGTGCCCTATGGCGCTCTGTTCTCTCTGCCTACCCTGCAAGGGATTTGGCGTGAAGTTGTGTATGTATGTATGTATGTATATTATATTTAATTATTATTTGTTATTATTATTAAACAACATTCAAAAAAATGCCTTGTTTGTTTATACAAATTCAAATATTACTGGGAATATTCCTAGTAATATTTGAATTTTTTGGTTTGTTTTTTTTTTAATATATAAATATAAAAATTAAAAACAATATTTTTTATGCAGTTAGTACTTTTGAGACACGATGCGATAAAAAACAGTGCCGCTACTAGCTACTAGATGTCTTTATACAGTTTTTAATCACGCTACGGAAATTCTCTTCCTTGGTTTATATAAGACGATGTATGTTCTAGTGTTTTATATTACCTATAATACCCGCGAGGGGGTGTTAAAAGCGTTAAACGCTTTTGCAAGAGACATAAGAAATTCCACTTCAAAAAAAAACCTTTTATAACATATTATTGAGTATTAGCATATTATATTAAAAATAAAACAATAAAATTAAGATTTCATATTTAATAAACACACTAAACTTACTCATCACAAACTTAAGTTACCTCATTTATTCTACTGCATAAAAAGCGA
Source organism: Euproctis similis (assembly GCA_905147225.2). NCBI lineage: Eukaryota > Metazoa > Arthropoda > Insecta > Lepidoptera > Erebidae > Euproctis > Euproctis similis. The sequence continues at coordinate 25,946,922 of LR990106.1, forward strand.
GTCCAAACTGTATAGCCCTCTCGCTCTGCCACTACCTTTTTTTCAAAAGTATGTTAAGTTAAAAAGTACGAATTAGTCGAGTTGTCTCGTCTGTATCTGTAAATATGTCACAATGGATATCTTTCACAATAAACCGTGTGACGTATAACTACTGTCGGCGGTGCGTCCGGTTTGACACCTCGCGGCGACAATGGGAACAAATCATTGTTAGGGCTGTGCAACATATTCATACAACACTTGACAACATTATTATTTATTATTGTTATTGTCATCCTGAATTTTAAAATCTATACAGACAAATAAATGTAATAGTATTTTTCAAATTATTGTATTCGATATAAAACACAGGGCCGACCACCATATGACCATATTTCGGAACAATTAAATATAAAAGTATTGTATAATGTATAATAATAATCATAAAAGTTCTAAAATAAATTATACAAAATATGTGTGATTTGAGCCCGAACATGTGCTATGTTAAAGTCAAAGACCTCTTTGTTTAAGTATCAATAAGCCAATAGCGTTTAACAAGAAAAACCCGGCTAATAAATTCACTTTGGTAATATTATCCAAACGAATCTAGTTATCTAATAAATGGTTACTGAGATAGCACTAAATCATGTCTATATTATTAATTATTATAACTTATAGTTCTAGTAATTAACACTATGCAAATGATTTAGATTTCATTTTTTTTTTATGGAACAGGAGGGCAAACGAGCTGGCGTGTCACCTGATGGTAAGCAACCAACGCCGCCCATGGACACCAGCAACACATTTAGTGTTACTGTTGCGTTGCCGACCTTTAAGGGATAGAGGATAGGAAAGCATGGGGAAGGGGGGTAGGCCTCCGGATACCTCTTTCACCGAACGAAACGCGGTATGAGCCACTTTACGTCGGTCTTCTGAGAGGTCGTGGTATTTCACCGGTCGAGCCATGCATGCAGCGAACTGCTTGTCTCTACCACTGATATATAATTATTTGTTAATTCAAATTAATAAATTTGTGTGTTAATTAAAGTGAATAAGTATATGAAGACTAAAACAAGCGAATAAAAATAAATTAAATTTTCTGATCGTGTATGAAATTTATGATTTATAATTGTTTGCTTGGCTGTTAACTAAAATCTTCAAATATACTAGATCAATCCGAGTGTCCGTATTTATAATTTCCATTTATAAATAATCTTAATATGATTATATTTGAGCTTACTAGAGCCGTATATGTTTATTGTTGTGCCTATGATTTTTTCGAGTGATTGGTATGAATGTATGGCTATAATTTCACCTGATAACGCCATTAGAATAGAAGGACGACACGAGTACAGTCCAAACTCTTAGCCCAATCGTACATGTTTACCATTTGACTAGTGTTCTTGTTTGCATGCTCAACGCGGGTAGAAACCGACAATTAGGTAATCCGATTTCCTCGTGTTTGTCAAATAAGAAATATAAATATATAATAAATTTACAGTAGCAGCGTAAAATTGAAAAAGATACGAAGTTATTTTTGCCACCTAGTTACAAAATAAGTGTGTAGAAAATAATAGAGTCTAGGATATTATTTACTTAATATATTATATTAAACTGTTAGTGTCTGATTCAGTAGTGAGATTAGAAATCAAATCTTAAGCCAACCCGACACAACACTATACCTGGAAGAAGTAAATATCTTTTAAGTATAGCATTACTGCAATAATATAAACAGAATTGTATTGGCTATTATCATGATTTAAGGTTGTCGTTTCGACATTACAAAATGTAAATACTTTATATTGTGAAAGTGCGAGTTTAATCCGGTACAATTTACCAATAATAAGGCTTGTAATATTTATTTGTCAATCTTAATGAAAATTCCTAATGACGTGGTGGATATTCTAATTGTTTTTATGTCTTCACCGAATGATACCTATGAGGTAAATTATAGCACATGTTCAAATTTGTGAAACGAAACATATGTTACTCTTAGGTGTAAACTTGGCAAGACCCTCGCTATGGTCTTGGTTATGGTTCTTAAATAAATATTTAAACCATTCAAAAATTATTTGTTTAATAGTGCCACTATATATGTATATAATTAAAAGGTAATTTCTACAAATGGAATTATAGGCTGTCAAGTAGTACTTAATAGTGAAATTATTTTGATTTTACTTGAGGACCTCAGTTATCACATTCGCTTCAATAAATATCTTTTATTTAATCCCATCGGATACATAATAAATATTTCTAAAAACCCTCTAATTATTACGTAAATCTATTTAAGTTAATTTTAAAATTACGTTACGGACAGCCCTGTGAGTGTTGGTGACGTCATAAAGGATCATAGATATTTGTCTATTGTCACTTTTTCGTTGAACCCATTATTTTGTCACTTAACTATCTATTAACGATTTAATTGGGGCTCAGTTTTAGCAGATCAATAGTAATGATAGTGTTCAGTATTTACCTTCTGTCGATTTATTTTTTATTTAATAAGGGTTTCACAACAGATTTTTATTTGCTTTTTTAGTATAATATGAACTTCATTCTTCAGTTGGTATTTAAAAGCCAATAATATGGGTGCAGCTGTGTTGATTCACTATCTTTATTGAACTATTTTAAACACATTTTTGTATCTCCGTGGCTGCGCTAAGTGCTGGTTGCATCTGTCTTTCTGTGAGTTTAAATACATAAATTAGCCCTGAGAAACATTTAATTAATCTAAGACACTAACAACCTAAAAGAAAATCTATGAAGTATATATAAACAGAGAATTTATCAGAACTTGTCTTTTTTTAAATATTAGCGTTAAAACAGGATATTTATTAGTATTTTAATAGTATTTGTATTAATCATGCTTAACTTCAGAAAAGGCATTGGATTAAACTATAAAACAGAACACGTCCTCATGGTCCTCCTTTGTTCTCATGGTCTGATGTGGGTTACCAATAGTAAAAATCATATTTTTAACATCAACTTTTTGATTTTTATTTCCAAAAAGTGGGTGCTCTCTGTATCAATGAAGATAGCTTTTGAACAACTACCATCTTTTTGTTCATACTCGTGAAAATGATCTCTGTAAAGAGTTCGAAACGTCGGGAAATAAATATAAATAAATAATAAATAAACGCGATACAATCCTAAAAGTTGTTTTAATCAATGAGTGAGATTCGCGAAAATCTTAGAAACAAATACGTCCTATTATTTATCAAAATTTAAAAAAAATGTATCTTATGTTTAAGTAAAAAATAATCTCTATCAATAGACATTAGTGAATGAATAACTTAGCGATAATTCTGTAACCTACTATAAATAGTGTTGAGATCATAAATTATCCACAAGTTTTATTTTACTTACATAAATGAGACAACACATCATTTGAACGATTTCCGTCCGGGACTTTAGTACAGTTGCAAACCCACCGTATCATTTTGTTTTCTATTTTCGAAGTGATACCAATAGTAATATATAACAAATAGAATTAGGTATGGTATTGAAAATAAATAAATAAATAACAGATAGATAACACATCTGAAATAGAAATTAATCCACTAGGGTTCCTCGCCTAGCGAACTGGACCCTGCATTCAACGCATAATGCTATTTGGTGGTGTGATTGTATTTATGTTATTTTTTAAATATAGTAAATTTGCGATTGATTATTTGCTGACATAGTTATTTTTTCTAATTTTTAATTGAAAATAAGTACATAAAATATTTAATTGACAAATCCATTTTATTTAAGGAAGCTATCGTTCATAAATCAAGCCGTTGGCAATTTTGTTTAAATCTTTGTTTTTCATAACTAAAAACAGATTTCGATACGGAGAGTTTCTTACTTACTCAAGGCCCCAGATATATTTTATGTTAGTTATATCTACTAATTATTTCTCAATTTATAATCTTAAATAAACTAAGACCCACGCGCTCATACATCTTGAAACAACTTTTAAAATAATCAGCCATAATTGACATCGGCTCATAAAGAAAATGGCGCCTATACTAGTATGCCCCGCAGGGTCCACCGTGCCTCATTACCGGACCATTATCGTGTCATTGTGTCTGTTTGTCTGTCTACAAAAACTCGGAATTATTGTATCATAAATAACCGTTAGTTGTGATTATCATAGATTTGTTATAAGTGGATATGGTATGGGGATGTTCATCAACATGAAATCGATTATTTTGCCCTCGGCATGGGTACATCTTGCTTAGAGTGCACAGTTTGATCTCTTTGTGAGCTTTCTAACAATATCTTTATTATATATTTTAGTGGTCGTCTGATGGTATATCAGCTTAGTACTCCGACTTCTGATTTGTTTTTCTCGAGTTTAAAATCGGGTTCGCACTTAAGGATTTATGGAACGCTGTCTGCATCATAGTGTTTTAAAGGGTGCGAAGATAGAATACAAATTAGCAATTCAATGGTCTCCTATCAAAAACAGTGGGTGGTCGTAATCAAAGGGCTATTAAATTAATTTAATCATCAGTTAGCATGCGAAGGTAGAAGGTAGGTAGTTACTTAAGTCCAGCTCGCTTGCCTCTATTACATTACGTACTGCACTGTAGGTACCGTTGATCTGGTTCTGAGCTCCTATCCGCTCGCTATCTTATATCTACATCTAAAATATAAGAGTGGTAATGTGTTGTATTGGATTACTGTTTACTGTGCCCTGTTCACTGCCACTACTGGCTATGTTGTAGCCATTTGAGTCATATAGCCCACTCGTTAGGCATCTAACCCGGATAACTTAGTGTCCCTTCAGAATTAATATATTTCGCACCTTTTATGGACGTCTGTACGTATCTTTTATTTAACAATTTCCAACTTCTTGTTCTCTGAAGAAACTGGATGGTTACTGTTTAAAAATGATTTCAAAGAAATAAATGTGATGCCCATACACATCTTTCATGTCTCGAAGAGCATTTTAAATAATATTTTCCACAACTGTGAGTGAACTTGACATTTGAGTTGATTTATTTTGTGGGTTCCATGGGTCAGTTCAATGTGACGTGGTCAGGTGGTCAGGTGGCGAGGTGACAATTGATAAAGTGTATCACTTGTAACTGCGCGATGTATGGAATTTGGTAATGAGCCTCGCCTTTTACAATTTTGTTGAGGTCAACTTTCTACCGGCTTGAAGCGATTTTTTTTTCAAGCTCGTTACTTGTGATAGCAGATGGTCGTGTGGAGAGCTCTTCCTGTACCTATAACTTAAAGTTTACATATAAAAAGGGCTTTCTATTAATTACATAACAATATACCTTATGTGTAGAGCTAATATAAATATGCCAATAAATGTTGATTAAAATATAATATACAATAAAGACTAAAACTAAATGTCACTGTTAAGCCTCAACTTGCCGAATCGTTAGTTCCCAAACAATTATAGAGCCTATTGCCATACACCGCGCACAATGTTGTCAATCATTTGTTTTTATCAAACATAACTTCCGAATGAAATTGATCCTTAGATTTCAGATTCAAATGCGGCGAGCTCGATCATTGAACGGATACCATTAATCTCTAAATGTCAGGCAACTCAAAAATGTCAAACTTTGGATGAAATAATAATATTTAATATGAATAAATTATGCCGTATCACGAATGACTCCTCGGGAAAAAGCTAGTGTCTAATTTCTATGCTTTGTTTCAACTTGATTGTAAGTAGAGCATCTATAAAAATGCTTTGTCTCTTAAATAAGTAATTTATGTAATTATTACAATCTGAGGCAGAGAGTCGATACTGAAATATGTTAGATTGTAATTATCTTGCGAACAATGAAACTAAATACGTAGAGAACTCTCAGAGAGATTATAGATAGATATATAGTGGCATAATAATATGTCAAACAGTAGTTCTTAATATGTCAATATTTATACCACAGACAAACACAGCAGCTATTGACAAGTACCACATATGTTAGGGTTGTCACTCTTCATTCATTATGTTAATAACTCTTTCGCAATCCATAAAATTTTTTTTACCATCGCTTACTGACGAATTGTTATTAAATATATTTTTTCACTTTATTGTTTCACTAATAGAAAGCTCAATTATTCAGATGTAACTAAGGATATAGTACTGGTAATAAAAATTCAAGGTCCAAAGCTTATCTGTTGCGCGAGCAAAGATGTTGGCGGAAACTAGTCTCTCAGAAAAATATTCCAAACAGAAAAAAATATTACGATAATATCAATTTGGTGATGTACAACCTTGACTATTAAAATTGTAACAAAGCGAGGTAGGGTCAGCGCGGAAGTCGCGGCGTTTCAACTTACAGCCTGTATATTGTTACACGTGTTTTGATATTGTGTACCGTCAGCATCACAATCAGGTAATAAATAATTGTTACTTTGAAGTTCAACAGTTCAGTACACAAATATTAATACTTTAATTCCATAAGCAGTAAAAAATACTTTTGGTGCAAAAAATAGCAATGTATTAACACAGGCATGGGATTTCTTCTTTTAATTTATTCTGAAGTTTAAAAGTATGTGTGTTACTGAAACGTTTTTGTTCTTGTACAGACTTTGAGCCACATGAACTTTATACTTAAGCGCTTCTAGCATAGTGCCCATGATAGTTTTTGTAGAATTATGAGTAAATAGAGTTCAATTTAAAAAGTGATATTGAAACCTGAATTAGGTTGTATTTAAAAGGATCAATTACTGCAATTATAAAATTACAGAGCGATATTGATCGTCATCATTTTTCATTTATCACTAATAAATATTTTGTTGCAAACTGTACTCATTTATTGTAGAGATCTGTGGTCTGCGGCTCTAGTAATAGATCCTTACATATAACGGTACAGAAGTTGGGGCCTCTCCAGGAGAACAACCAAAATGAATAAAGTATTTAACATTTCCATAATTTGTTTCCAAAACCATTCATTGTTGTTTTTTTTCTATTGGATGCAAAATTTTAATCCTTACAACGTTGTTTTATCTATTACTATTGAAGTGGAAATCAATTAAATAATTCAGTGATTAGAAAATTTGCTTTACCTTTGACTTCGTTAGTGGGAGTAATGCCTTAACGAAACCGCTACCGTTATTGTGCTGTTCACTTATTGAAGGCTTCGATAACGAGGATTGTTTAATGGTGCAATGTGTATTGTATGCGAATTAACCTTTACTGGCCGCCACAAACTAAATTATCCCACCTCTCTGCTTGTGAACTTACGATCGAGACTTTTAAACATTCTGTGATATCTTTTCGAATATGTATATACAAATTTTGTTCATCATTTTCACGAGTAATGAACGAATTTTGTTCATTACTCGTGAAAATGATCTCTCTAAAAGTGTTCGAAACGTTTGGAAATAAATAGAAAATAAGTTATAAATAAAACGCTAATATACTTAGTCTGGCCATAAATACTGTTACAACTAAAGATAAAAAAATATTACATTTGAATTTGGAATCTGTCATTTTTATACGATTGTTTATTGTGTTTTCTCGTTTTGGCGCCAATACATTCTACAATATTTTGCGATATTAAAATGGAGTGGGGTGATAAAGAGAACCGAATCGCTGTGATTGCATTACACAAAGTAGGTATGGAGCCAAATGCAATTTTCAAAACTCTCCATACACTTGGTATTAGTCAAATGTTTGTGTACCGGGCTATTGATAGGTACAATGAGACCTCCTCTGTCTGTGACCGAAAAAGACCTAGCCGTCCACGTAGTGTTCGTACGAAAGGGTGGTCAAAGCAGTAAGGGAAAGAATTCGAAGAAATCCTGTCCGCAAGCAAAAGATTTTATTTCGGGAGATGAAGATAGCACCTAGAACAATGTCGCGTATTTTAAAAGATGACTTAGGACTTCAGCCTTTAAACGTTGAGGCCAGTTATCAATAGAAACACGCACTCTTTCCATGGGAAAATTCTGCACTGCTAATCGTATGGATTGTTTTAGGGACTCTAAATTATTATGACGTTTAGAGCAAGCCGTACTCTCTAAAACTGACCACAAATCATAATCCAGTGGATTAAGATCGGGACTAGACGACGGCCAGTCTTCAGCTCTAATGAAGTTTGAAACGTTCGCTTCAAACCAAGATTGCGTAGACCGAGCTTTATGACCCGGTGCCGAGTCTTGCTGGAAGGACCATACTTCGTTATTGAACATGGTGTTATTAAGGGGCTTGACTACCTTTTCAAGAATGGTATCTTGATACACTTGTGCCGATGTTTTGATACCTTTTTCACAAAAATATGGCTCAGTCACTCCTTCGTAGCTAACACCCCACCAAACCATCACTGAAGTCGGATAATGCCCACGTTGCACTCTGTCAACTAATTGGGAAGCTCCCTTAGAGCTTTGAGCATACATACGGTCATTTTGTTTGTTAAAATGTTGCTCAATTGTAAACTCTTTTTCATCCGTAAACAATATTTTTCTGTGACCTCCTTTTGCGTACCGCTTCAGTAGTTGTTTAGATTTTAACACGCTATTCTTTTATAATTATCACTTAAGAAATGACCAGTGTGCCTCTTATAGGCTGCAAGTCCTAAGTCATCTTTTAAAATACGCGACATTGTTCTAGGTCCTACCTTCATCTCTCGAGATAAAATCTTTTGCTTGCGGACAGGATTTCTTCGAATTCTTTCCCTTACTGCTTTGACCACCTTTTTCGTACGAACACTACGTAGACGGCCAGGTCTTTTTCTGTCACAAACAGAGGCGGTCTCATTGTACCTATTAATAGCGCGGTACACAAACATTTGACTGATACCAAGTGTATGGAGAGTTTTAAAAATTGCATTTGGCTCCATACCTACTTTGTGTAATGCAATCACAGCGATTCGGTTCTCTTTATCACCCCACTCCATTTTAATATCGCAAAATATTGTACAATGTATTGGCGCCAAAACGAGAAAACACAATAAACAATCGTATAAAAATGACAGATTCCAAATTCAAATGTAATATATTTTTATTTTTAGTTGTAACAGTATTTATGGCCAGACTATACGCGATATAATCCATTAAAAGTTGTTTCAATGTTGAATGTGATTCGAGAAAATGTAAAAAATAAATATGTATATACCCCCTTAGAATACCAAGATGTGATAATGGTATATATTACCTAATATGCGGGTTCGTTTTTTTTTGACCCCATGCAATTGATGAAGGAGCCTAAAACCATACATCAGTCATACATATCTCTCGAAAATCTGAAAAATTATTCCTGAGTACTGTTTTAAATGACACGGAGTCTCAGGCTCGAAAGAAGAAATAAATCTCAAGTTATGAAAGAAATGAATATTTTAACTAAAACATGCATAAAAAATGCAGCGAGCATGAATGGGCCGGTTCGACCGGTGAAATACCGCGACCTCTCAGAAGATCGACGTAAAGTGGCTCATGCCGCCTTTTGTTCAGTGAGAGATGTACCCGGAGCCCCATCCCCTGAAGGACGATAACGTAACTGTATATCCTTGGAGTCACATGAGTCATGAGTGTCCATGGCGCTAATAGCTTACACCGGCTACCCCGTCACCCATTTCCCGTCTTCCTGTAAAAATAAAATCTCAGTACAAAAGACATCAACGCGCTTATGCATTGTGAGAATTATTATATTTTTATGGGGTAGTAGTTAGAACTAGCCGGTCATCTGATTGTAAGTTACTAATGCTGATTGCGTTGAGATCTTTAAAGAAAATGGCATGGGAACAGAAGAGGAAGGGCGGAGGGGTCGGACCTCCGTATACCTTTCACAAAGAACGGAACAATTATTACATTCATGAAGCAAACTGCGTGGCTCTACCACTATTTACTTTGTAGCTGGAAGTACCTTTGCATATATTAAAAACCTTATAAATTTGAAATATTATTTTGATTGATTTAATAGGATAGGAGTGCAAACAAGCAAGTGAGTCACCTGATGGTAAGCAACTGCGCACTGCCCATGAATACCATGGTGCGGTGCCGTCATTTATGGGAGTAGTAGAAGAAAGTATGGGGAAAGGGGATCGGACCTCCGGATACCTCCCTCACCGGTACGAGCCACTTCACGCCGATATTTCGAGAGGTCGTGGTATTTCACCGGTCGAGCCGGCCTATTCATGCAACAAACTACACTGTTTAAAACCACATTTACCATTTTCAGACACATCTTGGAGGAGCCAATCCCTTATTCACAATACGCCCGTAAAATTAAAAAATATTAATATATTTATTTAAATACATAAAAATATGCATCATTAATGTTCTTGTGGGAGTTTTAGTTAAATATAATAGCGTGCGTCTCCTTTACGATTGCTTGACAACAATAAAAAATGATAGATACTTGTGACAAAAGAAGTCAGGCAGCTAATATTACGCAAACAAATGCTCTAATTATGCGGAACTTCCAAAAATGAGGGCGAGTTCTGGGAAGTCACATCTCGTGCAGTTCATTAGGAGTTATGTGATATCGCTAGCTATCTTCGCTGCCTAGAGCAGACGAACAAATAAACGAACACCACCACCCAACGGACCTACCACACCAGCGAACTTGCTGCGGCATGGCGCATATAACTTTTTAATGAGACAGGGGGCAAATGTGCAAGCGATGATAAGCAACCAGCGCTTCCCATTGACACCTGCAACACAGATAGTATTATAGTCGCGGTACACCCTTGCAAAAGTGGGATGGGAACAGAGGGAGTGGGCCTCCGGGTACCTCGGTGAAGGAGAGGAACTTGGCATGACCAACTTTGTTTGTCGAAATTTTCACCGGTGGAACCGGCACATTTATGCAGAAAACTGCGTGGCTGTAGTACTAAAAAATAAATATGCAGGTAATTATGGATCCCCAGACTAGTAGAAATCTTTAAAAAATACGTCACCAAAATCGACGGCGTGTGAATGTCACCAGACCGCACACAATGTCGCGGCGCTGAACAGACGCACAAATAAATAACACCAAGAATAAACACTAAGCGAAGCGCCCCGACTTCGTCATCTATGGAAATGACAGTAGGTACAATCACATGAATATTTATACATAAATATTGATAGAGCTAGAGACATATACGAATACTATATATTGTTAAGAGAAAATATATAATCAATTAAAAATACAAATTATTTGTTATGAAGATGAGATGTGAAGACATATGACGTTCGCTTGACATAGTGACCACTGGTGGGCCACCTGAGGCGGGCACGAGCTGTTATGTTCGTTTCGGAGCGTATATTTTTTTCAAACACGATATTCTCAGACTTTGGCGAATCTCACTCATAGATTAAAACAACAATAACAACTGTTATCTATTAAGTCATACAACAAAGGATCTTTACAAACATTTTTTTTTCTTTAGTGATTACATCTTATAAATGAATATTTATTTTTTTGTTTCATGGTCTGATGTGGGTTACCAATAGTAAAAATCATATTTTTAACATCAACTTTTTGATTTTTATTTCCAAAAAGTTGGTGCTCTCTGTATCAATGAAAAATAGCTTTTGAACAACTACCATCTTTTTGTTCATCACCCGTGAAAATTATCTCTGTAAAGAGTTCGAAACGTCGAGAAATAAATAAAATAAGTAATAAATAAACGCGATATAATCCTAAAAGTTGTTTTAATCTAAGATAATAGTACATAAAAGCTAACAAATAATTTGGTAGTAAACTTATTTATCAGTCAGCATAATTCGACACCGCGTCTAGAACATTTTACAAATCGTGGTTTAAACTTTTTTTACAATAAAACTATTCAATTTTATTTCTAGGCTTTTTAGTTTATTTACGTATTTACGTAAAATTCTGTTATTATATTCTTCAATATTTGATTTCTTTCGTATGAATGAATGTAAGTCAACACAAGCAAAACGTTTCTCTGGGTTTTATTGAGTGTGTTAAGCTTATTTATTTTAGCGTTGTAGATACGTTACAATCTCTATATTCACAGGTAATGGGGTGAGCTTGTAGTTCTCCAAAAAATTGTTACAGGAGTGCCCGATTTATGAAATAAAATGAATCACAAAAAGTAGCCTTTCTTTTATATTTCTTACCACCGAGAGAATCAATACACACACACAGAGAGAGAGAGAGAGAGAAACTGAAAATAGATTATAATTGTTTTAAGAATAATATCATGTTTTAAGAAAAGACATTCAATATTGAAGTATTTATATGCAAGTTGACATTAATATTGATGGTTATATCCTGTAAGAGCGAATCAATCACTCCACTCCACACCATCCAGTTACTCATCTATAATTACCAACTATTTATAAACAGAGCCTTCACACAGCCTTCCTTAAAATATTTCACATTCAACAGCCTGTATTGCGAAAAAACTATAAATTATAGTGACGCAATTATAGTACGTTATCAAGAGCTAAGGTTTAGAGAGTGTATCAATGTTTGTGATTCTTTCAAGCAAAACTTACAAAACAGGTCCAAGAGAAATTATATGGATAACATATAGCCTATCTAATATGTTTTTATTCTATTTGATATAATTAAAGATATAGTTGCAAAATGTGCCAACTCAGAATCAGATATTTAGTGGCATAGAATAGGGAGCACCTATTACCGTACACATTGATATTTGTCACAAATAACAAAAACATTTCGACCGATCGTATATTAACAAATTTGGGAGCTATCTATTAAAAGGCAAATACTGTTGCAAAGTTGGATGTTAATTATTATATCACGGAGACTCTATCTTGCAGATTTATTTTTGGGATTTTATTTTGCACTTTTTAAATTATTTCATTCAACAAATTCTACCCGATGATTTACAATAGAAGATGCTCTACATAATGCTTGCCAATTCAATATTTTAATCTTAAGGATTTATACGAATCTGGAGACATGATTTTGACGTCGAGAGGCGGTTGTGAGCATATCCAGTACTCGGAGACCAAGTGGCGGTCCATCAGATCACTGTTCACCCAGTAGATGCTGCGACTCGGTGGAGAGCGGTAGTGCGGGCGGCGCGCGCGAAGTGACCAACGTGACGTCGTGTATCGCGAACTAACAAATATATTGAACACTTTGAGCTTTTATAAAAACTATTTTGTGAACATAGTGTGATAGATATTAGGTTCAAGTTGTGATAATTGATCATGTAAGTCACTTCATATTTTTATTCTCGTTGATTTAATCAATATTTTCTTATAACTAATTTTTCGCCAAATTTAGTATAGTATATTTAGTATATAGGTTAAAAAAATTATAAATATATTGTTGATTATTCCTTTTATTTTTATTTTATCCAATGTATAACTAATTCCTTTTTTTTAAATTCACTATATTTATTATAGTAATTTATCTGGAGCAGACAAAAACACAAAATTGATTTAAAATGGAAATGTTTAGGTTTAATTTATTAAATACGTACAGCACAACTAGATCAGACACGCTGCAGTAATATATACAGTACTATATAAACAGTTATAAACTTATAAATATTAAGTAACTTGTAATTAAAAAACTGTTGTTTGTTCTTTTAGAAATTCTCAAAAAAGATTATGCAACTACTGTTAGGCAGTAAATCTCTGTTAGTCTTTTCACTCTTAAACCACTGAAACAATTTGAATAAAACTTGTTTTGGGGATAGTTGGATTACCGAGGAATATTGTAAGATACTTTAAACTATGTACCTTCCTATATAAATACTATTAAAACAATCCTTAGTTATAAAATAATTCGAAGGAAGGCCGAAATATTTCACACAATTTTACAAATTAGGAAAAAAAATATTTTTAGAACTACTGAAAGACATTTTAGAAGAATCCGTTGAATACAAACACCTTCCTTTATTGTAATGTTATGTAATTCTAAATAACTTAGCTAGTATAAATCTGAATTAAACACGTCCAGGGGGCCTATTATGAACTCTTAATTCCAGCCAGCTTACACGCTGTCTATCAAATTCGTACTTTCAACTACTAATATCAGCTAATCTAGACTACTTATGACTGACTGAATGGAATTAGTCGTTAATAAATTGAATTTACAGTGAATTTGACAGTGACTACTCGTCACCGGCTAGCTGAAATTGGTCGCTGAAAATACGAATTTGCAAGGCAGCGCGTACGCTGGCTGGAATAAAGCCGCCGGTAGTTCACAATACGCCAGCAGCTGCTGAAAGAACCTGGCAGATGAATAGAAACTTAATAACTCCCACCTCACTCTAATCGCATTCTTTATCTGTCAAGCTGATTACTAATATCTAATTACTGATCAACTATTAATTAATTAAAGCCATGCTGATAAACATCTACTGAATTAATATAATTTATTTCATTATGTGTGTCTCAAAATACACGATACTGATATTATATTTGATTAACAAAACTAATTAATATTCATTTGTTTAATTTAGGTATTCAATGACTAATACCGTACAAATACATTTTTATAATTTTATGAGTAATTTTTGCTACTGCTTTAATTTTTTATTTTACATACACAAAATTTCATCAAAATTAGACCGGTCGTTTTTTATCAGCTTACTGACTTTATTATGGGGATAGGAGGCGAAACGATCATGCGTGTCACCTGATAGTGAGTGTTTAGCGCCACCCATAGACACCTGCAACACATATATTGTTACAGTTGCGTGGCCGACCTTAAAGGGAGTAAGATGGGAAAGGATGAGGGAAGGGAGGTGGGCCTCCGGGTGCCTCTCTCGCCGAACGAAACGCGGCATGAACCACTTTACGTCGATCTTCTGAGAGTTCGCGGTATTTCACCGGGCGAGCGTATTCACGCAGCGAACTGGTTGACTCTACCTGTCTGGTTATGACTTACAAAGAGAAGAATAGAATAGAATAGAATAGAATACGCTTTATTGTACGCCATTTAAGTAATTAATACATAGTAAAAGTTTACATACATCAAGTACAAAAGGCGGTCTTATCGCATTTTGCGATCTCTTCCAGACAACCTTTGGATGGACATGTTGAACTAGAAAGAGTAATACGCGGTGTACAGCTTGTTTGAAATCTATATCATCGATGCACATCTAGATAAATACATAAATATCTACATAAATACATACATATATACATATACATACATACTAATACACATACAAAAATACATATATATACACATAAACACATACACATATCTATATAAATACAACAGGATATATATAACTAAGCAGTAATAGTGTCATTTACAGTGACAAGTAATATTCAATCAAATGTTTTTTAAACGTCGCCAGTGTCTGTGCGAGTCGAATGGTTACTGGCAGTTCATTCCACAAT
This sequence comes from Euproctis similis, assembly GCA_905147225.2. NCBI lineage: Eukaryota > Metazoa > Arthropoda > Insecta > Lepidoptera > Erebidae > Euproctis > Euproctis similis. The sequence goes on from LR990106.1 coordinate 25,962,135, forward strand.
CGTGATGCCTGAACTGAGAAAGATTTATCAAGGAAATTTGTGGAATGCACTGGTATACTCAGAGTCAAGCTTACTGATGATCTCAAATATCTCGCATGTGTGTCATGGAGAAACGTAAAACGTTTTTTAAGATAGTGAGGAGCAGCAGGATTAAAAAGAGTATTGTACAGAAGACAGAGAATGTGAGTATTCCTTCGAAGGCGAATGGGCAACCACTTGAGCTTATTACGAAATTCAGTGATGTGGTCATATTTGCGTAAACTAAATATAAACCTAATACAAAGATTCTGAAGACGCTCAAGTTTATCAAGTTGGTTTTCATTAAGATCAAGATAGCTGGTATCGGCATAGTCAAGAATAGGAAGGAGAAGAGATTGTGCAAGCGCAGTCTTCGTGGTAACAGGTAGAAGGTTGCGGAGTCTTCTCAAGGATCCTGCAGAGCCGAATACCTTGCGACTGACATTCTCAACTTGTGCCGACCATGAAAGAGTACTGTCTAAATATATTCCAAGGTTTTTAACCTTTTCCCTGTAAGGGACAGTCGTGCCGTTGAATGTCACGTTCGGTAATGTTTTCAGGTCAAGCTTGGCTAGTTGTCGAGAGCCTCCGATCAAAATAGCTTGAGTCTTGCTCGGATTTACCAAGATTCCATATCTTTGGGCCCATTTCTCTATCTTCAATAGGTCTTCATTAATTACAAATATGGCCCTGGATATATCAACTAGTGTGTCTTGCGAATATATTTGCAAATCATCTGCATAAAGGTGGTAGGAAGAAACTAGATTATTTGAGATAGAATTTATAAATAAGGAAAACAGCAAAGGGGATAAAACGCCACCCTGTGGTACACCGACAGTGATGTTGGACCAAGGAGAATACGTGTCATCCAATCGGATACGCTGTCGGCGACCGAACAGGTAACTACGAAACCAGTCAATCACTCCAGGAGATATGTTAAGAGAACCCAATATAGAAAGTAACACATCGAAATCAACAGTGTTGAACGCATTGCTGAAATCTAAGAGACAGAGCACTGTTAGCTTTCCATTTTCCATGCCTGACCTTATATCATCCGTAATATTGACAAGGGTGGTGGTGGTACTATGACCGGGACGGAAACCAGATTGAAGTGGATTATGTAGGTTATTGGAGTTAAGGAATGTATTTAGTTGGTCATGGATAAGTCGTTCAAGCACTTTGGATAAGAATGGAAGAATGGATATGGGGCGATATTCGGAATAGGATGTAGGTTTCAGGACCTTAGGTAATGGTATTACATGAGCATCTTTCCACGTTGATGGGAAGGTACCGCTGGATATGGAATAATTGAGGATATGACAGATAACAGGAAGGATTTCATCAATTATAGGAAGGACCATATTACGGCTAATATTATCAGTCCCAATGGCGTTGGAAGTAATAGAAAGGATACTATTCTTAACATCAGTGGTAGTGAATTGACGGAAGAAAAATGGAGGGTGATCAGGAGTTGGTAATGTTGAAAGATATCGTAAAGTATTGGCTTTAGTTGTCGTATCGAAATTAGACGAAGAGCAGAAATGAATATTGAGAGCTTTAATGTCTAGAACAGAAGGATTTGTTATTTGACGCTGTTTACCGACTCCTAAAGATCTAAGAAATTTCCAAACCTTTGCAGGGTCACCGTTTTGTACGGATTTATGAATATGTTGGCGTTGTGCATTCCTACACACCTTGTTGCAGTGATTTCGAATTTCCACATATTTGTTTCTATTTGCGTCGTTTGGCTTTATTTTCAGTTTTGTTTTAGCTGCTGCCTTTCTCTTTATTAGGTTTTTTATTTCCTCAGTGAGCCACGGAGATGGAAAGTGACGAAGCTTCACCTCTTTTAAAGGAGCATGTTTGTCGTATAGGTTATTGATAGATTCCATAAAAAGCTTTACCTTTTCGTCAATTGTATGTGAGGAATAAATGCGGCCCCAGTCTAAGGATTTTGCGTCCATCCGCAGACTGTCGTGATCCATATTGCCAAAACTGCGCTGCACAAGAACTCTTGACTTTGCCTTGGGTGGACGAACTTTGTAAGAAAGAAAAATGAGATCATGTGCTGAAAAGTTGTCTGCAGGACATTGGCCATGCAGAACAGCTCGTTCTGAAGAAGAAACAAAAATTAGATCTAGTAGTGAAGGAGTAAGGTTGGGAAGATGATGTGTGGCATTTAGTGGAAGAATTTTGAGGTTGGTTGAATTGGAGATAGAGAGAAGAGAGGAAGAACGGGAATCTTTTTTTAAGAGGCAGGTGTTGAAGTCACCCATAATAATAGTTTGACTGTAAGAGGGAGTAAGTGTTTGTAGAAGATGTTCAAATGATGAAAAGAAGTTTATATGAAGAGAAGGACAATAATAGACACCAAGCAGGATTTTGTTATGGTGAAGCTCTACTTGCAGAAACAGGTGTTCGCCGGCATTAGGGGGTGGGGGTTGCGGGGAGACATCAATAATAGTGTAAGGAATATAAGAACGTATATATATTGCAACGCCACCACCCCGAGCCACAGCACGGTCATTTCTCACAAGTACAAAGCCGGGCAGGTTATAAGAAGTAGAAGGTAGACACGGTTTCAGCCATGACTCCGAAACCAGGATAGCATGGATGTTCTTACAGTCAAAACTAACCAGCATATCTGTGAAATGGGCAGGAATACTCTGTGCATTTATATGAACAACATTAAAGTTATTCGGAACACCAGCAAACTGTGACTCAAGTGTATCGTTTAGAGACGGGATACTGACAAAGCTATCATCGGAACTATCTGGAGAACAATAATCAACATCACTGTCGTTGGCACTATTCAGCGAACAAAAATCATCATCACTGTCGTATGCCATAAATATTAGATAGGTATGAGCGATATATAAATACTACTTTATAAATTTAAATAAAATATATAAATAGATGCGTCTATACTATTGTGGTTTATCTAACTTAAAAACTGAATGTCCACCCGCCAGTTGAATGTACAAACAACAAGAAAGAAATAAAAATTTGCAAAATGTTTGTTCTGAAATACAGAAGTTAATCAAATGGTTTTAGGAGTAATTTATAAACTATTACAATATTCAAATCAAAATACAAAAGTGAGCAAAATTAAAATACACAATTAAAAAAAACAGAAAAAAAAAAAAAAAGCAACAAACAGTGTTTTTGAACGTACCTTGTTGAGCTAAACTAATAGTAAGTAGTATGTATATGAAAATGAAACACACAAAAGGTAAATCAATGAGAATATGAGTCTCTAAAAGTTAGGTATTACTAGTAAGTATACTGAAACCACTTTATTTCTTTTGGGTTGCGTTTCTCTTGGGTTTTGCTGAACGAATTTGATCCCTAGCACGCTGTTTGAGGTTTTTATTTTGGTCAGCGTTTTGTAAAAGCAACTTTTCCAATATATCGAGAGAGTCCACTCGTTGACGGTTACCATCAGTGCTTAATACATAAACATGACCACCTCTGGTCCAGCATCTATTTACTCCCAGTTTTTCCCGTACAGTCATAAACATGGTGTGACGGGGTTTAGTTAAAAATTCACTAGCTGTGACCCCTGAACCCTTCAGTTTAGTTTTTGCAAACCAGATCTTATCTCTGACTGATAAATGCTGTAATTTGAGCAGGATAGGACGATGTTTGTTAGGTGCTAGAGGTCTACCCATGCGGTGACAGCGCTTGATATCGTGGGCTGCAAATCCATCAATTTTCATTTTATTTTTAACAATATCAGCCACCACATGTGCCAGTTCTTCATTTTTATTTTCAGGAACACCATGTAATAATATTATTTTGCGTCTGTTTTGCATTTCAAGCTGGTCCACACTTTGTGCCAAGAGCTCAACTTGTTTCTGCAGACACTCCATGGCTTCTTTCACAAAGCCACGAAACACACTAAATTCAGCAGACAGACTGGCAATATTGGATGGCACACTTTGTTGTAGTTCAGCTTCAAATTTCACCATCCTGTCGTTAAAAATCTTGCCCAAATTGTCGATTGAACACTGTAGTTGCGAATCCATTGTGTAATTATTATTAAAAGTACAAAGAGTGAAGTAAGTTACACTTGCTAGTGATATAAAGTTGGAGATAACATTCACTGGCAGGCAGTTCACTTAAAAGAGTTTATTTACAACATTCAAAATATTAATAAATGAGTAAATATAATTATTTAATAATTTTAAAATTAAGAGCACAATTTTATTTGCACACTCACAACTACCCGCAAATATTTTTTTTTTTTTTTTTTTTTTTTTTTAAGATTCATATTATTTTATCTAAAGATTTATGATTGTGATGATAGTAGTACATTAGCTGTCTATACAATGATTTAGTGGTTCTGATTTATGTACAATGCGCTAAATATTGATTGGCTGAACTAGGCCACTATGGATGGAGATATTTGGTAAGAGAATTTGATGTGGACGGAGCTGACGGCCACAACTAGTTTCAAATGAAATTATTTAGCTAATTAGAGCAATTCTCATTGCTGCAGATAATTGCAACGAGCGGTTGGTACCATCCGCACCACCAATAAGGAGATAACCAAATGACATTTAATTTAAATGCAAACATTTTATGTATTTAAATTGTAAATTCAGTGCGACCGATAAATATGTGTTCTTTATAGGGATTGCAAGTTCCCTCTCGAACGTACGTCTTCGATGGAGAAATGCGTAAAAATTGCCAATTGCAATAATATAATTGGAACACAATGTTCTTGAGGAATTTTATTACTTCGTAGCGGTAATTTAATGATGCTTCGGAGAAGTATAAATTTCGTCTTCTCGTTATTTTTTAGTATTTGGTTTAAAACACCGCAATCATCCAATGTAGGAACTATATTAGATAATACGACTTTCCGTACCACGACTTGCCTTCGGGAGCACCTAAACTCCCTGTGTTTCCTCTCATCTATGTGTCTGCGGAGAGGTTGTCGACAGCAAGGGACATCATGGTCTCTCATGAGTCAGGAGCGCCGGCCGCATTTCCCGTAACACCAATATCAACGACAAGAACCGTCGTGCTTTTGTCACCGCCGGTGTATCATCCGTGCTAGAACCTAATGCTGTGGTGCGCGACCGTACGGTATATATCTTTTGCCTAGAAAGCAGGTAGGCCTTTGGTGTGGAGCGCTAGTTGGGCCATTACACCTTAGTAGGCGTGTCCGACGTTGCTGCTGCTTCAGCGGAAAACTTTAAGCGGCACGAATAAAGAAACCATGATTATGTTTTCGAACCGTTTCAGGTTGAGACTCAATGGACAATGGCAATTTATAAAGATATTGCAAAGAGACTGATGCAGACCTCTCGCGACCAGACGGCTTGTTTACTCTTCGCACAGAGCATTGATATTCAGCGTGGCAATTTTTATTGAAAATTAATTTACTTTTTCCACTTCCGTTCCACACTTTGAACACACAAATATCGTCACCGGTAGAACAGCTCAGGCCCAGAAATTACTGTTAATAAGTTCGCTATTTGTGCCCTTGGGTCCAATTCATTTGGGGAATACGAATCGATAATACCTATTTCTTGTACAAAGGGCGTCAAGTAATAAGTGAGCAAATAATAAATAAATTAGAGTGAGGAAAAATACGTTTAAAATTGTGTTCTACGATTGTATAAACATAATCGTGTTTAAGAATTTCTTAATACGTTTCTGCTCCAAGTTGTGAGTTCTGAGAACACATCGCGTCGATTGAACACGAATAGATATACTGAACGATCAATCAAACGGAATGACGAAATAGCTTAATTAATATAAAAGCCCGACGCGAAGTTGAACCTCGTTTTAAAGAATTTAACAAAATTAAAAAGTTTATTAGCGAAGTTGAGAATGTTGTTCGCTGTCGGGAGCCGCTCGGACCGGACACACACACACACACTTGCGTAGAAGATAGTAGATATTTTTATATATTCACGCCTCTTAAATAACCTACTATGTACTACTGCTAGTAACTTGCGAAGTGATACAACCGAATCAACCGATGAATGCATACGCGTGAACGCGTCTGGATGATTTTCTTATAAATTGCTATATATATATAGCGAATTTATCAATTTAAATTGGATGGAAACATCCGTGTTCAGGGTACAAATGGTTTTTTAGATGGGTTGTAGTAGAAGTCGCCTGCAAACGAACATAATACATATCTCAGCAACGTCTCTAATGACTTGGAATGTCGAAACCTAAAAGCTATCTCACGTTTTTGCTTCTTTAATTTTCTTATAGGTACTTGCATATAGATTTCAATCTTCTACGGAAATAAATTCTCGCATAAAATGATTTTTTACAAGTATCATTTATCAGCTCTGATAATTCCTTGCAGCGATGGCGCTGCAAGGAATTATCAGAGCTGATCGTGAGTCGTAAAAATTTGTTGTCGATGGATTATAATGTAATGTTAGATAGATTTATATTTCATGATGTTCATAAATGGCATTATACATTGTATGAATGATTTGTTTATAGTTTATATGTCTATACCCAAGGTTGTAAGGAAGGGAGTTGAATTGATAGAAAGCGTCGGTGTAAAAGTAAGAAAAAGCACGCTCCAATCGTTCGGGCAATGGGATGATGCAAAAAGGATATGCAGGTATACAATACAAAAGTGCATGGAGGTAGCAGTCGAGGACAGCCACAATATACTTTCCATGACCAAATGGTGTTAGTCCTTGGGTAAGGTGATGAAACCTTAAAAACTGACTGACTGAGGCGTGTAAGAATCATGCCTTATGGCGCTCTGTTATCTCTGCCCACTTGTTGTGAACTTATGTAATGTTAATATATCTTTTTATATGTATTTTATTTAGATAATAGTTATTATAACATTAGTTACGAAGGCCACTCTATCGCTTTAGGTGTGTCACCTGTAATGATAGTTTAAGGATGTAAATAAATAAATATAATATGTGTATGCTGCTGTTATTACTGCTGTACTGTTATTACTGGGACTATAAGCTGTGTAAGCGATAATGATATTCTAAACGATCTAATTGAACCTTCAAATAACACAAGCACGGCCTGATGATAGGTTCTGTCAAAAACGTAACGAGCTGAGATATGAAGATGGCGACCCGCGACACTCATCTGTCGAGGAACACTTTCACTCGTAATTTAGATAAACGTTGGACGTTTGATGAAACACTTCACAGATCATTATATTTTAAGGCGATGATCGTGTTTTGCATATATACATAATATATATATATATATATATATATATACATCCTACAATCTTTTTGGCGTCATGCACGTCGTGCATCATTACGGCGTCCTCCAGATTCCATCGCTTTTTTTAACATGTCTTAATGAATATTGCTTAGTTTTTCGATTGCCAGCTCCGTGAGATACGTCATTTTCCGATAATTTTATTTTTCGCGATATTCTTCTTGCGTTCGTGCCGCTACACTTTTGAACCCCGAACCATGGTCATAAATTATTGGCGTCCTGGATATATTGATCGTGATTTACCTATGGCATCGACTATTAAGCGTCCTCATAGGATGAACGACATTTGTCAGTGCGACGTTGCCAGCTTTATGTTTACTTTCTCTTTCTTTGACAATCGCGTGTCTGTACATTTATACCAATTTCGTCTAATCCTAAATTTATACATATACGGATGCCCGATATTTTTATATAATTTATTATTATCTATCTACTACTACAGTATTAGTAATAATGCATTTTGATAAAGTTAAGTACACAAATAGTTTATAATAAGATAAAGAAAATTAAGCTCTGTCTGAGATTTTGCATGTAGCAGCTAGAATGACAAGCATATAGTATGTACATGTTTTGTCTAGTCATTTTTTTAAAATATAAGACAAGTAGGTACGTGATGACTTCATTTGTGGGTTACATATAAATATAGGTATGATAAAATCGAGATTGTTTCTTACCATGGCCTGAAGCAATATTATATATGAACGTCTAATATTATACACGGACCCCAATATCTATATACGGACGTCTAATAGTTATATACGGACGTCTAATAGCTCTATACGGACGTCTAATAGCTATATACGGACGTCTAATAGATATACACGGACCCCAATATCTATATACGGACGTCTAATAGTTATATACGGACGTCTAATAGCTCTATACGGACGTCTAATAGCTATATACGGACGTCTAATAGCTATATACGGATGCCCAATAGCTATATACGGACGTCCAATAGCTATATACGGACGTCCAATAGCTATATACGGACGTCTAATAACCTAGCTAGTTTAATTATAAAAATACGGCATTATCTAAAGCAGTACTGTTTTGCTACAACAAGCTACTGTATGGTGGAAATACTGTTCCCAATCATGTTGCACCGTATTGGATTATTTCCATTTGTCCCCACAGATTTTCCCGGGATAAATGGAAATTATTGGCAGTAGGAATATTTTTAATCAACTTCTCTTGACTATCTAACTAGATTTGAATTGGACATCCGTATATAGCAATTGAGCGTCCGTATATAGAATGAAAGAAAGAAAAATATTTATTTTAACATAAACAACTCACAAACATCTTCAATAAAAAAAACAAAAATAATAAGTTAACTAACCTAGCTGTTTATGAAAAAAATGGACCCTGTCTCAGCACATGCCACAATAAAGTAATATTATTGCGGCGCTGGTTTTCAGACAGGACCAGTGTGCAATATAGCTATTAGTCGTCCTTATAAAGCTATTGGGTGTCCGATTTCTCCATTATTCAAAGAATTTACTAAACATACGAGTATTTAGCAGCTTTATCATCGTATTTTAATTTACACTCGGCAAGATGGAGTGACGATATTCGCAAGCAGGCCGATGTGGGCTGGATGAGAGTAGCCGAAGATCGGAAGCGGTGGCGTGCACTAGGAGAGGCCTATGTCCAGCAGTGGACTGATGCGGGCTGATGATGATGATGATGATGATGATGAAGCGGGTGTTGAGCTAGCTAGATATAGGCACGACTCGGGCGAGTTGTGGGTTCACGAACAAATTATTCTTGTACTCGGGAGCCGGGTGGCGGGCTCTAAGAATGTTAGAACGTATGTATTTAATCTACAGTTTATTTATACGGGGTAGCCCGGTATTAGGTAAATAAATAAAAACAAAGAACATGTAGATGTATCACTTTTATTCAGTGTCTTAGAGAGAGAGAGTAGACTTATAATACGCAAGAGCTAGAAATAAGAAAGACAAGCGTTGATTAATTTAGTCAACAACACAACGTTTATTATATACGTACAACTTTGGCATTTCGTGCTAGACACACAACTAAGGTAAGTACTTAGATACTGTACAACAATTCAGTCTTTAGTTGCTATAATTAACACCACAACAATTACAATAGGTAATAAAAAAACTTTAAATAAGTATTTGACACCTACTCAGTCGGTACATAAAATAATAATCCTACTAATATTATAAAGTCGAAAGTTTGTGAGGATGGATGGATGTATGGATGGATGTTTCTTACTCTTCAATGCTGAAACTGCTAATGGGATTTAAGTTAAATTTGGCATGGAGATAGGTGACATCCTGGAATAGGACATAGACGGGAATTTTCTACTGATTAATAAAATTATTGCTTACTACAGGATTCCTGTGGTTTCACTCGCATACTTCCCGATCCCATCGGAGTTTCGGGATAAATAGTTAGTAAGCTTATGTCCTATTCCAGGATGTCACCTGTCTCCATGCCAAATTTCACTTAAATCCCTTCAGTAGTTTTAGCGTTACGAGTAACAAACATCTATCCATCCATCCATCCTCACAAACTTTCGCCTTTATAATATTAGTAGGATGGCACAAATCTTGCACTTTTTATACGAGTACTAACTACGAGTAACTAGGGTTATGTCATTTTTATCAATTTATCGTTTTGAATAAATATTTTGTATAAAAACTTTAATTTTAAGCCAGTCCTTATTATGAAGAAGTGTAGGATGTTCATTTTTTAATTGGTCGCATTCAGCTCGTTTTGGAGGTTTTTTACACTTAATGTGGTCTTTAAAATATTTGGTTACAACGTTTTTTTGTTCATTTGTCCAAGGAACAAGTGTCCTCTTCTTTTTTGCAGATGTGTTGTAAGTAAGTACTTGGGAAGTTGAAGCAACTTGCTCGTCTCTATTCAGGTTAATATCTTGCGATGGATCTGCTTCTTCTAATTCCATATCAACAACTTCCTGATTTTCGATCTCATCTCCTATCATTTCTTCGTCCATGTTCAATTCTATCTCATCTAAAGTTTTTCCTTGATATTCATCCGCTTTTCCATCTTCCATCAATAGTAAAAGTTTTGAAATTTTTGCAGTTTGATAAACGTCGCTGGGTAACCTGTAATTATTTTTGTGTACACTCAGGGTGTGACCCATAAAAGTAGCTAGTTGTTCGAGCTCTAATTCAGTCATTGTAAAAAGCTGGGTCATCGTTGCTAGATGTTTTCGCAAGCGTGTTGATGTAAGAGCTTTATAGTTTTTGGCACCACTTGCTTTTGCATATTTCTCTAAAATTTTGTAGCCACAAACAGTTGTTCCACCTGCTTTTACAAATAGCAAATTATTGTCGTCTTTAACATACATGTGTCTCACTGATAACATTTTTTTAATATCACCTTGCACTTCAATACTAAACAGTACTGGCACCCCTCTCCCTCTTTTACCACGGATCACTATTCTTTTTAATTTATCTACTAATATTTTTTCAGTGGATGTGAGAATTTTGTCAAATTCTTCATATTTATTGTTGTCGTTGCCATGATCATTGTAATCATTCAATTTCAATCTTTGTAATTCACCAGGCCGACGTCTATTCAGAAGGAGAACGCGACAATATATAGATTCCACCAAGTTATTAAAAGCTTCAACGTTCGCTTTTCCTTCAGATTGAGTTAAATTTTCAGACGACTGTTTTGACATGCCACGAAGATAATCTTTGAATAGTTTTAAGTCAGCAGCAAGTGGCCTACGGCGAATATATTGTTTTGATTAAATATCGTGTGATAAGTGATAATTGTGATCTATTGTTGCAAACGAACTGGCAACGTCGCAGTTGTGGACGCCAAATACGCGGGTCCATAGTCGGGAACTCCCTGAGATATGCGGCTGTCAGTATACGCGCGACAGCAGCGCCACACCTGCACTAAGATTTTGTCGCGAACTTTTTGATATATTTTTGCAGCCGTTTAAGCGATATTTTGACTTCTATCGATATTTATCCTACGACTAGTCAGGATCAATAGGACATAAATGCCACTGGCTATCAAAGTGGCGTCCAGTATGCGGACGCCAAAAGCAGGTGGACGCCAGTTTAAATGCATTTTTCTCTTCAGAGGACGTCTTATTGTTTGGGGGATAAATATATATATATATATATATATATATATGTAATTTAAGTGCGAGATACAAAATAACGAGCAGACACTTTAATTTGTTTTATAATTTGCCGTTTCTGAATCCACATTCGCACACGTATTGAGAAGCTTCCTAAACAGTATAGGCGGTCCTATAATTCACCCATTAAAACACTGAGAGCAAACAGAATAAGTGAAGGAGAGTAAGCAAGGAGCCTGGAACACATAACTACGCAATGTAAAACGAAATTAAGATAAGTACGCAAAAAAATGCTTCTGTTTGCTCTAAAAAAGCCTTTTTTCCTAAGCTTAGCCAAAGGTTAGTATAAGCAAGTGATAATCTATTCCAAGTAGGCAAAGATTTGAAATTTACTTTTAATCGCAAGGAAAATGTAGTGATGTCATTGTATACAATACATGTAATGCAAAACAAAAGTTATAATAGGTTCTTGGAAAATAAGGATAAAAAGCCTTTGTATATTGTTAAACCATGATCGTATCTTAAGTCGTGACTGAACAAATATCGTAACAACATCTCCTTGGAACGACTTCGAACCTGAGACATCGCGTTGTCCTGAGTAAAACGTTATAATTCACAATCAACTAGCTTTAACTAGCGCACTGGTTTAGCGTGGTTTCACTTGTATTTTATTTTACTTCGTGTTTGAACATCACCGCGTCGTCTTTAATATTTTCTGATGATGAAGAATTGGTTTTATGTGTCGTAGGTTCGACGTCTGCTGTCAAATGATTGAGGTTTATCAAAAATTATAACGTTAATTGCATTGCTCAAAAGCAAAGTGAGAGAAAATACAAAAGAAAATGGCGCAGACTATCCTTAATTTGTTAAAATCAGAAATACATAAATAAATATATAAATAAATAAATACCGAATTATGAGGCTCTATGGAAAGGAACCCTACAACCATTATACCCCAAGACTGGGTGCATCAGATATACCGACATTACGAACATTTTCTCTTTGTCGGTGATCTATAATATGAATATAATTTATAAATGTCGAACATTCATATTGACAGTGAGTCTACATTCGAGTGTGACTAATTAGATCGTTTACTTGCAAATTATGCGACAAATGTAATGGCTCACATTCAATTAATTTTAAAACAAACTTGTTAATGATTACAAGTTACCAAATGTAGTGAGACTACTTTATATTTTATGCCTTCTGTGCGACATATATTATGCATGTCATTATGTTAAGTGCACGGAAGTGTCGTTCATATAAATAGTTCAACACGTCAATATCGTGGGTTCGTACTCTGCGTGTGACAAAATTTTATTATGCAATTTTATGAACATATCATTATTACATAAGAACTTGACACTGTTCTAACATTATTTTTAGAACTTTGAGCGAATATAGCTAAATAGCGAAAGTCTAAGGTTTATCACTCATTAGTCAGCAAATCATATCTATATAATACAAGCTTATTTATTTAGCCATTTCAGTAGGAAAACCAACAGCTATAAATAGTAAGAATAACAATGGTAAATGAAGCAGTCAGCCAATTACAGGTTTTCACGAATAAAATTTTTATCTAAACAACCCTTACCATTTCAAAAGTCACAATTTGATTAAAAAATAAAGTAAAATACGGTTTATGAATTATAAATGAACTGCTGAACATACTGTGTATTTCGGAGCATTTAGTAATAAGAGAATCAAATGAATAAACGTTACGAAGACTATTAAAATCTATATAATTATAGATACTAGTTTAGGGTATAGATTTTTATTATTTTTAAAAATTCTGATTAATTTAAATAATATCTTGGACACAATATACACAGCGCCCTCTAGGTCCAAGCTAAGCAATTAAATGCTTGTGTTATGAATATTAGATAACGGATATAAATACATATATACTTTTTTTTTGTAAATACATACTTATAATACATAGAAAAACACCCAGAAACCACACAAATATTCATGTCTGTCACAAATATTTGTGCTCGGGTGGGAATCGAACCCCCGACCTTATTGCTTCAGCCGGTAGTTTTACCAATGCGCCACGAGGCCCGTCAATTCTGATTAATTAAAGTTATTATCTGTACGGAATCATAGAAACATTATTATGACCGTTAAGTGTTAAATGATCTCGCTCTGACATACATTTTCAAACATTTAATAACTCATTGATAAAATTTAATTGATATGTTAATGTCGTCCGGTGTGAAGTCCGGCGCTGTCCGGCCGGTCCGCTCCGGTGGTGGCGCTCGCCGTCGACAAGTCACCGATTAATGTGACGTGTGACATGTCCACAAGCCTTCACTAGCAGCCTTAGATAAGTAGCCGCAGTAATTAGACAAGTATCACATAGATATTAACCGAACACTAACTTGCCATACTACTTACAAGTTAAAGGCGAGCTTGAAACTACAACGTTTACAATGTTTGGCACCATTCGTGTATTTGTAACATTAAAATTGGTTCGGTAGGCACCTATATTTTAATCAGTAATATTTTTTCTTCTCCTAATTGGCCCATTTTCTCCTTCAAGTAACATTATTCTTTTCACCCTTTATTATAATAAAAAAAACTCAACACTTCAAGTTTTGGTCTTGTTTCAAAAATGGGGAGATGAGTTTCCATCGAATAGTTTCGCTCAACGTTTTTGTGTGCGTATTTCTAGTTAATTTAAATAAAAAAATAAATAAATAGAGAGAATAACAGAAGGAGGTTTATGTTTTTGTTTCCACAGATACTAAAAAGCATATATTTACAAATAATGGCTGCTGTAATCCTTTTGTTTATAATTATTTATGAGTAAATTAAAACAACGTTTATTGTTTTATTTGCGACGCTCAGAGCGCTCGCGGTGATAAATCACGTTGAATGTGTCCGCTCATATTTTCAAAGTGGGTAAGGTAATTTTTAATTGTGCTTTTTGAAGTCGGTACAAAATTGTTTTCAAGCGGTTTCAAAAGAGAAACGGCTTTACAATTCGGATGTTTCTTTATTTTATACAAATTAATGTTATAAGAGCCATTCTTAAAACGCCATCTAGTTACGTGATGGCTAACTAAAAGAGGTAAAAATACCTAAATGCTAGAATATATACACAGTTATTAGTCCCTGATGGCAATCGAACCTTCCTTTTGATTACTGGCACCGGGATATTTTTGTCGCTTATCAATTCAATATTCAATGGAATAGACTCCATTCCATTTCCAACTTTCCTAAGCATAAGAAAATAGTTCAGATCACGTCTGCTTTATTATAGCAACATGTCCAGTTGTATTCAATAGTGGTGGTAAGTCTCAACTTGTTATATTGTAGGAGATATACAAATGGCCGTGTACACATTATCTGACACATAAACTTGTACAATGCTAATCTCGACTGATTGTGACGACCAATTTGTTAGAGCCTCTCTCTCTCTCTCTCCCTACAGCTCTACGTCTGTGCAGCACCTACACCTACAGCTCGAACTGCAGCTAACACGACTTGGACAAACATAATTATGGTGTTGTGTCTGAACCTGAATGAGTTTTATCAAACATTTTATCATTCTATAGTGATCTGTCACTATTTAAATATTTGTTAACGAATTTGTATATATTTGTAAATTGGCCGAGCAGTAAACGGTGATCGTCAACTGTCTGATTACAACTTTAAACGCGGCGTGAGCTATTTTACTTCGATATACTGAGGGATGGTGGTATGTCACCGGTGGAGTCAGACAAACAAACAGCGAACTGCGTCACTTTACCGCTGCCTTATTTTCGCCTGTTATAGGCGTCATGGTACAAATGTCTTTTTATAAGTAATGTATATAATATAAAAAAAACGATCTCCGTGAATTGAGAACCATCACTTTCATTAAGCGATCTATAATTTTAATCAGACGGTTGACGATCACCGTTACCGCTTCCGATACTGCTATTAAAATGCAGTAGGAGGAAATTTGATGTCTCCATTTGGAGATGTTAAGGTAAGATTTATAGTAATGATAATTGAATTATAATTAATTATAATTAATAATGTTAGAGGTCAGGTGTGGCGCATGTGTGCTTGTCGTTCACTGGCAGTATGTGACATTAGTGCGGACCCCCCGCGGCCGGCGCGCTCGTGGGCGAACATATTATGTCCATTTTGACACACATATTATATATTAATTATATTTCTATTAATTAATGGCCAGCCCATATTGATGGTTTAAGAACTCTTCTTGGCCAACTTCCAAAAGCAGGAGGTTCATAATTATTAAGTTCAAGTTATTAAGCAGGAGGTTCTTAAATTGTTGTCGGTATGCATTCGGATAATCTAAAATCCGGATAATCGAATGTATGTAGAATAATGTTAAGTGCTTATTAAATATTTTTACTTATTTGTTATATGTAGATATCAACGAACATCAATGTTTTTAAAGAAATTAACCATTATTTCTGTATGTACTTATTTATTTTATTAGATTACATACATACCTAATATGTACTAAACTACATACTGGCGCATTTATCATGAAATAAAATATTATCGTACGTATTTACGAATAATTTGTTTACAATTTTGAATTTGGTAATCATGAAATACATACAGTGCGTAATAAGTTTAAAATATTTTATTAAAATATTTCATTGGACTTAGCCATGTATTCTCTTCATTGCTGCGAATTTTTTACAGGTGTAGTAAACTCACACTTTCACTGAGCCATGTATTCTCTTCATTGCTGCGAATTTTTTACAGGTGTAGTAAACTCACACTTTCACTGTCTGTTTGTTTTTAAACCCATCAGAGAGCAACAGCAGGAAACATCCAGGGCTTGATATGCTACATCTTGAGATCCTCTTGTATCAGTTTCCACATCAATATGCACGTTTATCCTGGCATAAATTCGACTTGTAAGTACATAGACATATAAATCGGTCGCAGTTGGTAGTCCGAATAATCGCGAATCCGTATAGCTGAGGGCCGGATAAAAGGTTTCGGTTTCTACTGTAGTATTATATTTGCTTGAAAATAGTTTAATTTAATTTTGTAAAGACATAGTGGAGATATTCAGACCATTCCATAGCGAGAGAAATTAGGTTTCAGTGGGACTTATAGCATAAACTTTAATAATATCATAATAGCACTGTACATACTTTGAAACTAGCTCTGAAAACATTACACCTCGTCTGGCGGGTCGGTAACCACCTCAACCTCCACTGTCAACAATACTACTACAAACTACAGCTGTAATAGTACTTACAGGGTGTACTAAAAATACAGTAGCTACTTGGCGTAATTAGCTGAATAGGAAGATCAATTTAAACCGGAATACTTCTGGGGTCCTTCTTAAATAGTCCATGTGACTCTACCTCCCATCTTTGCCTCAAATTTCAATATATTTCACGTAGATATATAATGATGTCTTTAAATTCACTAAATATTGTTAACAACCGCCAAGATAATTCTATCATCACCCAAATTATAGGTGGCTGTGGAGCGAACTGAATATTTATAAGTTCCAATAACTACTAATTGCAAGGCGTTGTTGAAGCCTCCGTCTCCGTCTATCTGTTAGTTCGTAATCGTTACAAATTATACAGATATAATATAATAATGCCTTTAATGTAACAAAAGAAGAACTGAGCCGTGCCATTAGTTCAGTAGCTGGAGGCGACGTGGGCACTCGTACAGTCTACTTAGGATCTACACGACTCACACTACTATTTAACATAACATAACATAACTTCACGCCTTTTGTTACCCGAAGGTGTAGGCAGCGGCTGTTAAGCCTCGTCTCGCCGTTATGTTTACGTCCCAAATGGAATAGGTGGCGAACCTATTGCCATACCGGGCACCAAGTTTGTCAATCATCGGTATTTATCACACATAACTTCCGAAAACAATTTCGAAAAGTCATTGGTGTGAGCCAGTATCTGGAATCGAACCCCGGACCTCTGGATCAGAAGCCGTGCGCTCGCCCACTGCGCCACCATATTTAATTATTTATAAAGAATCAAAAAGTATTGAATAGGCTTTAGGCTAAAACCTTTAATTAGATTAATTAAGTTCTATACCCTGGATACACTTGATACAGTCCGTAATTTTATTTGTGATGGTCTTTGTCGGCTGTTCGTTTTTTCTTTTTGTTCGGGATAAGAGGGCAAACGAACAAACAAATCTCCTGATGGTAAGTGACTAGCATCGCGCATCGCACATGGACACCTTTTTTTACGCGAAGAAACGCTTTATGCACACTCCCGCCTGGCGACGGCAGGGGGTAGTGTGGGACTCCTAAAACAGTAAACTGCAATCCGATGATCCTTGGGTTACCCACTAAAACCTCGCAGCGGCCTTCCTCCGGCGTTGGGGTGGCCCAGAACAGTGCATCCATCCAGTCCACCCCGCCGTCGCCGTCGCCGATGAGCACCACGAGGGGGTGCTCATCCTCGAGGAGCCTCGGTGAAGCTCCGAGGTGGGCGCCTTCGTGGCCCGTCGGGCCTTCTAGTGGGATCGGCTCTCTCCCGACCCCGCTCGGCGGTCTCCTTCTGAAGCATCATAGCTTCGCAGAAGGAGACCACAGCCCTCCACATCTCCTCGCCCGCCAGCATTGCCGCGACCATCGCCGGCGGGGACAAGTCTCGCCCGATCCCGTCGACCAGGACTCGGCGCTCGGCCGCCCAGGCCGGGCAGACCTCCAGCATGTGCTGGGCCGAGTCCAGGTCGGATGCGCAATAGTGGCATCTCGTCGTCACTTCACGTTTTATTCGACTCAGATACTCACCGAAGCACCTGTGAGTATCTGAGTCAATCTGTAGGTGATAGTGCCGCATTTACGGAGCACCCAGGCCTCGAGGTGGGGCAGGACGGCCCCGAGGGCGCGCTGACGTGCGCAGCCCTGGAGGACCAGCGCGTCGCGCCAGTCTCGCCAGTCGCACATGGACACCTGCGACACAAATAATGTTATAATTGTGCAGCATGAGCCACTATACATGGATATTCTGACAGGTCGTGGTCTTTCACCGGTGAAACCGGCTCATTCATGCATTGGCTCTATCATTGTTAAAATTAAATTTAATATTGATAAGAGAGACGTATCGTTTATTTATGTTAATTGTCATGTCTGTATGTGTTTGTGTCTGTGTGTATGTCATACAGTATCCAATAAAATGTGTTCAAATATCGCGTAGGCCTTAGCCGCGCCCTCCATTCCGTGTCAATTCCTAAAACGTCCAATGATTTATATATATATTTATATATATGTAATTCTCATTCGGTCCGTCTGTTCGTCGCCCACTGGTGTTTCACTAACGTAGAGATGACGACACGCCGGAACATTTACTATTTTGTTTTTCATAATTAATATTAAATTTACGACATAATGACCTTGTTTCGTAATATTTCTTTAATATTAATATCGACCCGGAGTTTGGTAATTTGTGATTGAAGTACGCAGGCGTTACTTCAACTAACATTAGTTACATTAATATCGTACCTTACAGGGACTGTACATTATTTTGTGAGAAAAACCTATTGGACTAAGAGCCAGTGAACGGATACCTGTATGTATTTGACCAGACCTGGGTGTTTGTACATTGAGGCCCCTATACCTACCGTACATGAGATGGGGACTCACTAAGCCCAAAGTGGTGGACGCGGCGAGTGCGCAGGTAAGACAGGTATCGATTTTTGGCTATTTATAAATGCATTTGACCACGTCTGCCATTTTGATATTTGAAAATATATTATTATTATTAATGGAAAATAACAATGGCAGACCATTATCACGCGTTTAACATTGTCGCAGACAATTTTGAAAATGTTAAAATAAATATTTTTTTGAAATTAATTGACCAGATCTGCCATTAATATATTTTATTTATTATAGTCTTAAAAACTTATATTGATAACGGCAGACGTATTTATTGCGTATAATCATCAGCAGATAAAAAAATCTGATATACAACCCGGTCAGATGTATGGATGTAGCTATCTTTCTTCTTTCTCCAATGTATTACTATTGTACTCATTCTAGCCTATGGGTGAATATACCCTATTTGGATTTCCACGGTCTTTAGAAAAAAAATATGTTTAACTTATTATATTAGTGTTTCTCTATGCTTAGACAATAAAGAATATGTCCTTTTATCTGGGCCACACAAGACCTATTTAATGTTATTCAACTTTTTGTTTGCCAACTCTACAATGCCAAAAAATCGCAGAACGTCGATGACGGAAGATTCCAACTATTTGTCCGCAATTACAAAGCTTCAGACATCAATGAAAATTTCAGCAAAAAAGTGCAAAATTTTGACGCAACCTCAATTCCACCGTGTAAGAGTGAACTTTACCAACAATTTATGAGAGCTCATTATATTTCTATGATTTGGAAAAATGCTTACAAAAAGCAACCTACTGCTTTAAACCCATTGGATTATGGTTGGATTGAGCAGGACAACAAATTAGTCTTCAAATGGTTCGAAGGAGATCAACTTCCATTTTTTGTGAGTGACTTAATCACCGATGTTCCTGGTAAGTTGATAAAAATCAATTCTTCATCAAATATGTTCGAATCAATTTACAAATTATTTATATTTTAAAATTTACGTTTAATTTTGCAGAATCCGATTCAATGGATGATGAAGACGAGTTCAATGATAATAACCAAGGCTCGGATGATGATGATGATGAATGAAGATCAAAATCGATAAATATAAATATATATTGATTTAGTAATGTATGCATGAGTGTTTTTTATTTATCTAACTTTTAAATTTTGTATTCAATAAATAAATGTAAAACATAAAATACAAATTGAAATTATTTTTTTTTCTTAGCAGTATACTATAATATCTAAGATTTTTTTGTAATGTATCTCCTTCTTTATCGTTTAACTTATAAATTTTAGTATATAGACTACATATAAAATATTAATTTCATTAAATACAGTGATAAAATAAACTATATTAATGTAAAACTGCTATCGTAATATATAAACATCTGACCGGGTTGTATCTCAGATTTTTTTTATCTGCTGATGTTTATACGCAATAAATACGTCTGCCGTTATCAATATAAGTTTTTAAGACTATAATAAATAAAATATATTAATGGCAGATCTGGTCAATTAATTTAAAAAAAAAAATTTTTTTAACATTTTCTAAATTGTCTGCCACAATGTTAAACGCGTGATAATGGTCTGCCATTGTTATTTTCCATTAATAATAATAATATATTTTCAAATATCAAAATGGCAGACGTGGTCAAATGCATTTATAAATAGCCAAAAATCGATACCTGTCTTACCTGCGCACTCGCCGCGTCCACCACTTTGGGCTTAGTGAGTCCCCATCTCATGTACGGTAGGTATAGGGGCCTCAATGTACAAACACCCAGGTCTGGTCAAATACATACAGGTATCCGTTCACTGGCTCTTAGTCCATATGTTATTATGTCTGCATGACTATACAATTGCTCTGTGGCAAGTTTCAAACAGATTATTAGTATATTGACAATATTGACATAGTGAATCCCCGCAAAGACTTTTAGGCAACACTGTTTAAAAAAGCGGTAAATAAGTGTTTGTATGGGACAGGGGCGAATGAACTGGCGTGGCGCCTGATGGTAAGCTAACGCAGCCCGTAGAGACCTGAAACACAATGTTATAGTTGCGTTATCGGCCTTTAACAGGAAAAGGGACTATTCTGAGAAGTCGTGGTATTTGACCGCTCGAGCCGACCCATTTATGCAGCGAACTCTACCACTGTTATTACACACAGTGACCCCTTATCTTCACGCCTCTTATAGGACATTCGGTGACATGTCATATGTTGTAAGTTAATTGTCGTACATGGGGCAGAATTAGTTCCGTCGTCAGTCGGAGGTAATTATTACTTTCTAAACAATTTCCGAAAAGTGGTCGGTGTTATGTTGTGTTATGTTGTGTTGTGGTGACGCTTTCGTTCATTCCTTCCTACTATCTGATGATGACATTAACATTAAAATATTTTGTCATGTGTTAAACCATCAAATAGATGATAAGTAGCGCAGCTTTAACTATTATTTGCAGTTTTTTAAGGAAAACTTCTTCAGTAAATTATCCGCATAAATTCTGAACAAATAAAAATCATATTTGAGCTATTTGATGTGAATTGGAAAAACAGATAGGGCGTATTTATTTATTTGTGCGCAAACAGTTGTGGCAACGTTCACAAATTGTCCAATTCATGGTACATATAATCATCTCTCTATGTATATATATCTGTGTGTATAATAATATATAATCTAAATCTTAATGGTCCATCTCCGTCATCTCGTTAGTAGCACAAACCCACGAGCGAATAATGCCGTTGTTATTCTGTAAACGAGATGAATTGAGACATCAACATATCAAAACATGTCCGTCCGTCCAATTTGTTCAGATATGATGGGTAATTGGTCTTAGTAGTCCAGCGGTCGAGTTCGCGCATCTGAATCAACAAGTCGTAGAATCAATTCCGGGCATACAATGATTTCTTTTCGGAATTTATTTACAGAAGTTATGTGTGATAAATATCGATGACTTTCAAAATTGTGCCCGGTGTATGGCAATAGGTTCTGCCACCTTATTCCTAATTGGACATAAATAAATAAATAAAAACTGATGGCTACCCGGTACCCGATACCTGGTGCTATAAATCATTAGCTATATGTGACGTGATTATACACTGACGTTAATAAATATTGTTGTGTGGACACTTTAATACCACACAGGCTCAAGTCATCACTACGTCGCTAAAATATTAAACAATAAAACTAGCAGATTCAAGTTTAGTTCCCACAGGAATATCGGGATAATTATTCGACTCTCAAAGTTGTGACGAAACTCACCAGCTCCGAAACAAACATCAGAATTATTTAACAATATAAAATCTTGATGCAACATAGACAGCGCCCTTTAGTTCCAAGTTAAGCAACTGAATACTTATTTCATGTGAACTAGAAAACGAAATATATTTATTTACTTTTCTTTTGTAAATATATAGATAAAACACAACAACTCATGTTTTTTATAAATGTCAACGGTGGTAGAGCCAAGCAGTTCGCTGCATGAATGGGCCGGCTCGACCAGTAAAATACCACGTCCTCTCAGAAGATCGACGTAAAGTGGTCCATGCGGCGTTTTGTGCGGTGTGAGAGGTACCCGGAGGCCCACCCCCCTTCCCCATCCTTCCCTATCCTCTATTCCTTATCCCTTAAAGGTCGCCAATGTAACAGTAACACTAAGTATGTGTTGCTTGTGTCCATGGGCGGCGTTGGTTGCTTACCATCGGGTGACACACCTGCTCATTTGCTTTACTATCCTATAAAAAAGACAAAAGTTTACTTTTCTAGACCTTCATTTGTATAAATCAGTTAAAAAGAAAATCCTGAAGTGGAGCTGAACACTGACATTCTTGAATCTGATAGATATGCATAAGTACGTGTCTCAAAACAAGCAGTTCCTCGTTGTTGAGTTAGTTATTGCTAATGAAAAGGTGCTCGAGTAACGGTGCTCCACTCAGATAAGTGAGGCACTCAGGGGCACAACGTGCTCGTACATTGTGTCCGCTCCGGTGAGACTGTCCCACTGTCCCGCTCACAACTCATTGATACTGATTCAATATTAGGTACACCTTTCTCTATATCAGTGGTGGTGGTTCCCACACAGCGTGGATTGTCGGTGGGGTTCCATTTTAGTGCGCGTCAACAGTGATGGTGGACGAGGTCCATGGTAATTAAAAGATGCAGAACCATTGCCAGATTGTACCTTTTCTGTTCACATCTATAGTTTAAATGCATTACATCTAATTTTTAGCCAGGCTTCAGGTAGAATCTCTTGGTGGACAGAATTTCACGAAAACTGTTGATCCATTCTTGCAGCGTAATTGTGATTATACAAGTCATCTGTAGTCATACATAACGATTTTTGTGAAGTCCTTAGCTTATAGGTATATACCAGTATCCGTACCCGGTATCTTAAATACATAAATAGTTCCTCAGAGTTAATCGCCGATGAAATCTATTTGATAATATTGAACACGAAGTGATAATTTATATTTACGCGAATGTGTGCAAAAGCCATTTAACTCGAATGGTAATCGATTATGCGAAAATAGAGGTTTATCGAAAAACCATCAAGCGAGCGATAAATTAATGGTAATATGGAACGAAACTGGTATTGCCTATAAATAACTGGACAACAGCATCATTTACGATTCAACAGTAATCGATTCGAGACAAGCGATGACACAAATAGTCGAATAACTCCGAGCCCACGACCGGTAGTGATGAGGGCGACTCCACACTGCGCACTAGTAGCTCACACGCCGCAACCAATCTGACATGTGTCTGTACGCTCATTGTGGAACAATCAATAATACATCGTCTTTACTATGATTCCTACAGGTATGTCCAGTTACATACCTGTAGTAATCATAGTATAGACGATGGTTTTCATAAAAATGTAGACATCATTTTGCCGCAAAACTATTATTTACCTATTTATATATAATAATTAATAATACTTCTGAATTATAAAATCTTTGAAACAAATAGCTAAGGAAATATACATCAACAAGTTATAGCAGAGTCCAGCGTAAACATTTGGTTCGCGATCAATCAAAGATATACGAATGAAAATGACAAGTATGCGTAAGTGCGAGTGCGGCGGTAGTGTGGAGTCGTCTTAACAGTGAAGTATCTCACTCAACAAAGAGGCGTAACTTACAACATTTATATTTGATACGCGCCGTGGTGGTGTTGTTTGCGCCACCACTATATCTCTCTTACATTACTCGAAAATGGGATTTCAGGCATTAAATACATGTCGTTTAAATAATAACCATTTTATAGTATTTGTAACAGTACTATGTAGTACTGACGAGACGAGACGAGGCTATCAGTACCGTAGTATCAGTACCAGTAGTATAAAATAGGATATAAATAGGATGACACAGAAAATTAAAATTGGATTTGAACATTTAATGTTAAGTGATGACTCAATGATACAACTTATTTTAATACTGAAGCATCAAGTAATAAACGGCACTCCGCCGTGCGCTTCTGTCTGTGCCTCCTACAGGCACTGGAGGAATCTAATGGACAGTTCGTTGAATGCTAAGTTTGACGAGCGTTCAACAATGACCTTGTGTAACGGTTTAACACATATGTATTGAAATGTAAACTTGTAATAACTTGTTTTGATAGTTCTTTATTCGATCGCTTAACATAATCGTAATGAATATTTGCACTAAAAATTACAAAATTAACAACTTTTCTCTTCTTCATCATCATGTTAGCAGCAATATTCGCTAACATTGTGCAAGTAAGTGCATCACTTAATAACAAGTTACTTTAGTACTGTTAACTGCCACTGCTCTAATTGACAACTAAACTGTTTGGGACTGAACTACAGACCTACTGCCGTTAGCACGCTGATGTTGTTATCATTTTATTACTCTACAGATAATTTGCTTGTGCTAAGTTCGATTTAACGATAATTTCAAACAGCAATATCCCAGAGCTGTTACTAATAACACTTTGTAGGACTGGCTGGGCTTTATGAGTCCTACATTTCAGTTGTAGGGAACGAGAGACGAACAGAGACGCTGCATCAGTTACGTTTGTAAAACAATTAGTATCTCTGGTTCGCCACTTATTTCCTCAGACCATCACTCAGTGAGACTATACTTTACAGTGTGGTATAAAAAGTCATGAGAATTTAAAACAACAAAACAGAATTTTAGTGAAATATGTAAATATAATGTAATAAAATGTTAAGTATTTGATAATGAGCAGAAGCACAAAGCGCATAGTGTTATTGTAGAGAAACACGTGGCTCCAGTCTCACCGGCCGCAGTCAATAGGTACTGGTACCGGTACAGGCAGGCCGGTACCTACCGGTGAGTTCGCTCATAAATTATAAACAATCGGTTATTACGACGGCTCGTTAGTGAGCAGGGCTCCCACTAATTATCATCAGCGATAGAGTACACGTAACATTTTGTTTATAATCAGTATTTAATTATAATATATCATCTTTTGAACTTCATTATACATTCTAGTCGAAGCACTTCGGGATTCAACGTCAATATGACGAAGAAAGCTTCCTCATCAATTGCCAATTTTAGTTCTCGCTGATAGAAATATAGTGGTTGATCAATTCTAAATTCAAATGCTCATCACGTCAAAAATGCTACTTTACCAATATATGAATACAAATTTAAAGTAAAAAAAAAATTCTGCATAAGTTTTCAAGGATGCAAGGATAACGGTCGACGATGTTGTGCTGGAACACGTGAATAAAATTGTATATCTTGCATGCGCTTTTAGCAGAGATGGAAGGTACACCGCGGATGTAGAAAGACGAGTGGCGATAGGAAATACCGTAAATGGAGCGTTGGGCAGATTCCTGGGCGCAAAAAACATTAGCAGAAAAGCCCAGCTAGCAATCCACAATGCAGTACTGATCCCAACACTAACTTATGGAAGCGAGAGCTGGGTATGGCAGAGTGTGCATGAAAGTAGGATAAACGCGGTAGAAATGAGGGCGCTGCGCAAAATCTGACTCGTGACTCTCGCTGACCGCGTAGAAAACAAGGTTGTAATGAAG
This sequence comes from Euproctis similis, assembly GCA_905147225.2. Taxonomy (NCBI): domain Eukaryota; kingdom Metazoa; phylum Arthropoda; class Insecta; order Lepidoptera; family Erebidae; genus Euproctis; species Euproctis similis. Next base: position 25,988,099 of record LR990106.1, read on the forward strand.
GAAGTTGGTTTGAAAGAGAGTGTCGGTGTAAAAGTAAAAAAGGGCATGCTGCGATGGTTCGGACGTGTAGAAAGAACGGATGATGCAAGACTGACTAAGCAGATATCCAATGCAAAAGCGGATGGATGTAGGAGTCGAGGACGGTCAAAACACACATTCCATAACCAAGTAGAACGAGTTCTGGAGGAAGGTGATGTTCGGAGCCTCAAAAACTGACGCGCGTGCATGAAACGAGTTATGAAAGTCAACGAAGCGAGTGACGCGTGTAAGAATCGTAGCTTATGGCGCTCTGTTCTCTCTGCATACCCCGCAAGGGATTTGGCGTGAATTTATGTATGTATGTAAGTTTTCAAATGAGCTACTACACTACACCACGTTCTTCAAATACAATTCTATAACGGCAAAGTATTAAAACATGTTATGGCAGTAGGTACATAGATACACACATAACAGAATTTTGCCTAAAGTCCTAATATACATCCTACAGATCAAGAACAATGTTACCTCCACACAGTATTAGATTGTTAGTTTTGCGTAAAAATTGTGTTTGTATTTCATAACAAATCAAATTATTATCATTAATCTTGTCCGTTGTTCCGTCAGTCTGTTGGAACTATGTAATTATTGCTTTTTTGTTATAAACAGACCGCGGCCATAATTGTTGCTATTAGATTATTTGATTCGATCGCGATTCATCGTCTGACAATATCATTACTAGTTGCGGTCTAAAGTTATTCTTGATGTATATTTTTGCACGAAAATTTATGAGTTTCACGTGCGATATTTATTGTGTTTATTTTAATAAAATTCAAATTCAAAATATCTTTATTCCTTAGACTTTACAAAGTGCTTAGAATCGTCATACAAAACTACTAGCTAAAATACGCGGAGCTTAGATTCCCTTTTATCACACTATCTTGAATGTGAAAGCGAATCTAAGTGCCAGTTCCGGCGTCAAGGCTTCTTGAGAAGAACTGGCAAGAAACTCAAGGCCGACTCTTTTCAATTTCCAGTTTAACAAATTATAATAATTACAATCAACACAACACAAAAGGAGCAGTTCAATTCCAAACTTTTTTACCGTTTATATAATCTGCGATACAATAGTAAGCCCTTTGATATAATCTACTTTTAATATAACTCTTAAATTTACCCATGGATAATTCAACCGCGTCGTTTGGAAGTTTATTGTAGAAGCGTATACATTGACCTGGGAACGAGTTAGAGATTTTATGGAGCCTAGTAGTGGGCACAGCGAGTTTGTTTTTATTTCTTAATATGTATTTTATACTTGGTAATAACTAATGTAGATGATGGCAGAGTTTTCTGACTATTGGGAGACTTGTCTCAAGCCACCAAGAATTGATATATATTATGATTAAGAAAATTTACAAAGCTATAACACATGTCCACCTGATAGTGCAATCGCTGGTATCAAGTATGGTTATGGACGCAGTGCTTCCATCCAATCCATTCACATCGCTTAAAGTTATTTTCAAACTAATAAAAGGACTATGTAATGTGTAACCTTACAAGTCTCTATATGGACATTCAATAATCAATAAGTGGTGTTGGCGATTACAATCACCGGTAGATGAGATGAGAAGGTCAGCTGGTGGCACGCGAGGACCCTGCATCATCAATTATGTTTTGTGTTCGTCCATGGAGCCGTCACTCGTGTACGCACTTGGCAATTATTTGGTAACACTGATGTCTATATATACTAACACTAGCACTTTGTTCCGCACAACAGTCAATGCATGAGCATAATGCGTTTTGTTAAAGGTACTCCTGACAACATATTAACGGCTAGATGATGTTTATAATGCTTTGAAATTATATCGTATATTAAAATATGGCTTTAAAGTACGTAAGTACGTAAGATTGTACATTTTTTTGGAATTTTTTTTCGTACTAGATATCATTATTTATAAAAAATAACCTATGTTACTTCTAAATTCATAGACCTCCTAGAGTATGTGTTTAAAGTTTCATGATAATCGGTCGAGTAGTTTGTGTGATAATAAACTTTTGCATTTATAATACTAGTATGATATTTTAATAACCGAACAGTTACCTACGTAGTATGAGCAAACAGATTACATTCTATACCAGGACGGTGGTGACCCTGATGGTAAGCACTTATCGAGGCGGCCACGGTGCTGGTCACATAATTAGGACGTAGAAGGAAGCTCAGTCATTGAATTTCGAGATGCATTTCATCGAGAAATTACTCACAGTGGAAGAGATCGAAGAACATGTAACGAAGTCGCGGAGAACTGTTAGTTTAAAGTGTAATATATACCAGGCGGCGCCGCGACAGAACGGTGAACATGTTTTTTCTGAGGAGTATAAAATAAACATCCATTAGGCACATAAAAAGTGTTATAAAGTTCAGACCGAACTACAAAACGCTCACAAAAACTAGATAAACTAGTTCCAAATCGACTGGATAAGTCTCGAGGAACATGCACTTAGATACATGTGCCCGCCGATATATTACTTATATATGTGTTTACGTCTTTCATATATTCGCACAATATTCTTCCTCAATGCATTAAACGATATTTATAAAAAAAGACCATCAACTGTGCGCGCCTGAGTGCTGAGATCTTTCCTTATTCACATAAATACATATCGCAATACTAATAGTGGTATAAAATAAAGATAAAGTAAACGTGTGTTGTGCACCAACCTCCGGAATAGCTGTTACATTCCACTGTCATATAAATGTCGTTGTAAATGTTCCCTGTTCACACATTAACACCACATTACCAGAATCTATATGATATTATAATATTGTTCATCTGTATGTATGTAGTTAGTGAGCTCGCGCTAACAGCGCTCGAAGTTTTCTTATTTGTAATAAAACTGTATTTTAATTGAACCAAGTATTTTACTGAGAAATGAAAAAAGTACAATTATGATATTGCATCATCGTATTTGCAAGTTGATTTATTTTGTTCACTAAGAGAGCAGCGAGCGGCGAGCAGCGAGCGGCGAGCGGCGTCTGTCCTCTGATGAGCACGTCACTTCTGAAACATATCGATCAAGTAAATAACAATTAATACACCCGCCTGGTGACACATCGCTTTTTTTATTAAATTATGAACTCCAAATTACATCCCCCATTTTAAATTCCAAGTAGTAATTGAAGATATAGTACTAGCTGACCGGCGAACTTTGTTCCGCATCGAAAGTAATTAATAAGTAAATTTTGTATATCATGAGGTTCAATTTGTATTATTTATCGGCTTTAACTGCTGTCCCGTAATATCTTCGAACTATTAAAAAAACCGCATCAAAATCCGTTGCGTAGTGTTTAAGATATAAGCATAAAAGGGGACAGACAGCGAAAAGTAACTTTGTTTCATACTATGTAATGATAAAACACGCATCATTTCAAAAAGGAGTGAAACAAAAAATCGGGTCACTTGATGTTAAGCAACTACCGCTGCCCATGGATACCTGTAACATAAATTGTGTTGCCGGCCTTTAAAGGGGAGGATTTGGGGAGGGAAGGTAAAGAGCCTCGGAACACCTAACTCAGCGAGCGAAACTGCGTGGCCAACAGTGGTCGTGGTGTCTACCAACAGTGGTAGAGCCACGCAGTGTCGTTCGCTACATACACAGTATCATTTTGTTTAGGTGGACTTTCTTTGAGTTAGTTAGTTTAACTCATTTGCATTTGATGGTAATCATTTGTTGTACCTTCACGCTCTTAATACCCGAAGTTCCAGCTAGCGGAATTGACACCTAAATACATGAATTCATTCAATTCATTCAATTTTGTGTAGTCAGCCACTCTGTACCGTGTCCATTAATTCCTACTATTATATAATACTATTGCTTACTTGGTTAGTTTCGTCATGACATGACGAAACATGACTGAGCCCTTTTCCCCTTGTCGTGCGTGGATCAGAACACGGTCCCAGTGATGGCTTCATACCAATTACTACAAAAAAATGTAAATCAATCAGCAAACGTCATTACTGTAATAACTTACACTAAATAAAGTAATCGTATGTATATTATTACTATACCTATGTATGCCTCAGGTCTTGCCTCTTAGCCAACGTGGTCGAAATGAGAGCACTGCGCAAAATCTGTGGGTGACTCTCGCTAATCGCGTCGAAAATAGGTTGTGAGGATGGAAATTGGATAAAAAGAGATTCTCGCCGTAAAAGTAAGGAAGAGAATACTCCTATGGTTCGGGGACAAGTAGGCGTGTTAGAATCGTACCTCATGGCGCTCAGTTCCCTCTGCCTACCCCGCAAGCGATTTGGCGTGAAATTATATATGTCTGTTTTAACCGTAATACACAAAGCGCCATCTATTTTTCCAAGCTAAATAACGAATTTCTTATATTACGGAAACTAGAAAACGCATATCCGACACAGATAATCTATAGAGGCTCGTCCAATATAGTTTATTAAATATAAAGTTTATATAATAGAGCCATATTTATAGAAAAAAAACAAAGAATATATTGAGACTTGAAACGACGGAAAGAAAAATAGTATAAAATTGCTGTAGTAGAACGATCTCCGTAATAGATTCATTAAAATCAGTTCAGTAGTTTAAGCATGAAAAAGTAACAAATAGATAAATAAAAATTATTATTATATCAAAATGCAAGAAAAACTAGCAGGAAACTAGGCATTACAGTAGATAGGTGTAGGTTGAAACATTATATATACCACATATTTCTTTAAGCAGTTCTTCATTTTTGCACCGTACTCCTTGTAACAGATGGGGAAGCAGGTGAGCAACGCCACTGACGTCAGAAACGCATAGCACGACAAACAGATCATTTTGTAAGAGTCTCTGATGACCAGCTCCTTATCAATTATTACAGTCGCAGATACAAAGAATATTACCAATTTCTGAAACACGAAAGCGCGATCTCTAGCAATAGACGAAGTAATCCATGGAAGTGGAAAAGTGCTTCCACCTTATCGTAGGCTGGTGACAAACATGCTCCATGCACACCGCTTGACTGGTAGTAAGTGGTTACCATTGATAAGCTTGCTCCTTGTCCCGCAAATACCATTAAACAACTTTGTATTACAGCAAAGTTTGTGCCCGGTATGGCAATAGGTTCGCCACCTATTCCATTTGGGAGGTAAACATAACGGCGAGACGAGGCTTAACAGCCGCTGCCTACACCTTCGGGTAACAAAAGGCGTGAAGTTATGTTATGTTATGTTATGTTATGTTATGTTATGTATTACAGCATGTCAAAAACTTTTATTTGTGTATACTTGCGATAGTTTAAACTAGATGTCACTCTTTAAAATTTACCGTTATTGCACATATCTTCAAGATTTTAATTAAGATAATCATCATCATATCTAAGTACAAAATATTTGAACATGTACCTCGAAACTGTGGCTGGAAGCGCTCCAGCACGAGAACAGTTACAGGACGTGCCTGTAAGATGAAACCTGTGCGGCAGGCAGTGTGCTAGTGAACTACATACACACATAATTTCCCTCAGCTCTGATGATTCGTCGACACATTATTACTCCATAATTTTGTTCAGTTCCACACTCCCGATCATCTGACAGAAGAGAGACTTTGTGACAGATGTCATCGACAAAATATAAAAACTATTTCATTTACCAAAAAGGTTTTAACGTTTTGTAATTAGATTTCATACCTTGACTATTTATGCACTATATATGGTACCTATATTTCGAAATATGAACCAATTAAAATGTTGAAGCGTCACATGGGAATCGAAGTCGACAGAAGACAACTGCCCATTCCGACGCTTAACTTGTAATTTTCAGTAAGGTTCGGTTGTGGTGGAGATGAAGGAGGGCTAATTGTGTGTTTGTATGGGAACAAGCTTGTAAATGATTATACGTGTAATATGTTAGCCATGTTTTTTATTATTTACGAATTTAGTATTAAAGTTCTAATAAAATATTTTTTTAGGACATGCCTAAAAGTAAATGGGTAGGTGACACTTTGTTCTAAGTGATATTAGTGCTTGTTGTATTTCTATATTATTTATTTTATATATAGGGGTACAATATCGCTCATATTATTAAAATGTCTACTATCACAGCATCCAATGATCAGTCTGTCTGTCCGTTTGTAACCTTCGCCCTTGACATTTATAGCACGACTCGCGGGAGCACAATATATAGCGCGGGTAGTGTAGGTAGGTATTTATATCAGCGTTTCTGAAACAACTGATAACATAGTGGCGAAATATAATATTTAAATATTTCTGGACCGCTAAGTATTATGAGTGACGAAATTAAATTAAATCATTACAAACACAATACATATTTTATCTGTCTGTTTGTTTGCGGTAGTTTCTGCAATAGCGTGCAAAAAAACCGTGACTTTCACTGACTGGTAGCCGATATTATAGTGAATAATACTGCGTGATATTTCTTCTTATTTAATAGTAATAATTAAAATTACAACTTCGAAATTGTTTTCGGATGTTATGTGTGATACATAACTGAAAACTTTGTGCCCGGTATGGCGATAGGTGCGCCACCTATTCCATTTGGGACGTAAATATAACGGCGAAATGAGGCCTAACAGCCGATGCCTACACATTCGGGTAGAAAAAGGCGTGAAGTGATGAATTTAATTTGTACTCCGCCATTTGTACTCCTAGATATAAGACCTATGTTCATAATTATAATATACAATCTATAAAGGTACAAATAAAGTGATATTATTTTATTATTATTATTAATAATAATTAAAAGTAAACTATAAAGAATATAGAATCAATTTGTGAACGCTTTGTAAGGCTCTATAGTGCACTCCCGGTACAGAGTTCGGGAGCAGAGGAATGAACACTTCGGACAGACAGACAGAAGTTCCATAAAGGTGAGTACACAAATTATCGTGTTGAGGAGCACCTTGGGAGCCAGTGGGTCACTGTGTGTGTGTGGGCATACTGGGCGCTGCAGTGGACCGAGATACAAGAACCAAAGTACAATTAGCGCGGTGGATCCAACACCACTTGATATAATTGAGCACGCCAGTTCCGCGAGTGACCCACACCCACCGTACCTACAGTAATTACTTACATTTGAACAGCAGAGCGCGTGGCGCTGTGGCGCTGTGTGACGGACCATGTTACGAGCGCGCGTATGAAACTGACATTTACATATTTTTATTACTTTGTGCCCAGATTAGTTCGCCACGGAAAAATGAAACGGAACTATGTAGTATCAGTAAGATGACACAAGTGGAGAACAAAAATGAAGCGAGATGAAATATGGAGCGAGCGCACATAAGTACAGTGAAAAAGCGACGATTTAGGCCTTGAAGCCTCCCGCGACACACATATTAATAAGATGTATGATCAAGTAGACCGCACTATTGGAAGATTACGTCAGAAGTTACAAAACCTAGGAGCATGAATAAACAATACTGAAAACTGCACTGTACTGTGCTGTTACCAACTATTAGAACAACAAAAGCATTTTACCAAACTTTTGTAAAGTAAGGAAGCTAGGATAAATATTGACGACGTCTGAAGGGACTATATCCGATATAAGACAACGAGATCGCGACTTGTTCTTCGTCACAAATCTTTTAATAACGATTTTAATACACAACAATATAATAGTGCAAAAACTCAATACATCGGATATTAAACTGTGCTATTAACGGGACAGTGGTTACGTCACTGTCCATGAATCATTCGCTGCACTATACATTGACAACAAACTTGTTAATTTTTCACACACAACTTACTCACAGACAGACAGTATACATATATTTGTGAGCTAGGTATGAAGCTAAAATACTGGGAAGTGTGTTTATTGAGGAAGCGATACTAAAATTAGATCGACGTTTGACTTTAGCTGAACTAAGGCTGTGAATACAGTGGGCGGGTCAATTGTATTTATATCTAACATAAGGAAATAATGAATAAACAAAACACAAGATCAACTTACAAACTATCTTTTATCAATTACAATCGAATCCATAAATTGGCAATAAAGTTATAAAATCGTCCTTTGTTAACGACTAAACTGTGATTTAAGTGATACACATACATACGATCTTTGTTATGAGTGGTGTTTGTGCGCTACTTAGTTTGAGTTACATATACATTTATCAGATGCTCAAATTGGAAGTATTCTGTCTCATGTGTCAGCTACTTAAACGTATAAGTTTAGTAGCGCTTATATATTTGAGTGACAGTTCAGTATTCAGGCTACAGTCTAATAACAATATTTTGTTTATTGCTCTAGTTCTTTGCACATTCATGCGCCATCTGAATTGTTGAAATGCGTTCAGTTGCTAACAGGTCGCGTATTGTTAGCGTTTGCTAAATTTATACGCGAATCGTTAGCTGAATACGATTAATTCCTAAGGCCGTTCTAAATACTTGGGTGATACAACTGAAAACTGGTGGATCAACTAATTCTCCTTGTTTGCAGTGCGTGGTCCTCGCGATGGTGTGGTGATGTCGGAACGGTAATTGTTTAATTGATTACCGCTGATAAGTTTATTGGTGATGTATTTCGCCTGATCTAAATTATCCACGTGTTAGAACACACCAACTTGTTGCTGCTAACGACGAATATAGTTTTTAGTTTACATTTGCGAGAGATTGTCTCATTATCATTTTAATTTCAGGCTTTAAGTATAAATTAAGTACATTTATACTTGTAACCTGAAATTAAAACTGACTGCGTTTTCGTCTAATTCAGTAGATATCCTGTTGCTATGGTTATAATATTATTATTATACAATCTTGTTCCATTTGAGTCCTCTCGTCTTTGAATTTCAAGCTATTCACTAGCAGGTAATTAATATAACTTTTTATGGTATAGGAGGGCAAACGAGCAGGCGTGTCATCTGATGGTAAGCAACCAACGGCGCCCATGGACACCAGCAACACATATATTGTTACTGTTGCGTTGCCGACCTTTAAGGGATAGGGGATAGGAAAGGATGGGGAAGGGGAGTGGGCCTCCGGGTACCTCTCTGACCAAACGAAACGTAGCATGAGCCACTTTACGTCGGTCTTCTGAGAGGTCGTAGTATTTCACCGGCGAGCCGGCCAATTCATGCAGTGAACTGCTTGGCTCTATCACTAGTAAGGAAATAATATAACTGAGGAATCTCTTCAGTAATAATTAAAGTTCCAGTTCTGCATAATTATCTGGGGAAATTCGCGTATGTCTACAAACATAACTTTATTTCTTTTTCTACCCGAAGATATAGGCAGCGGCTGTTAATCCTCGATTTGCCGTTATGTTAAGGTCCGTGATGGAATAAGTGGCAAGTATATTGCCATACACGGACCACAAAGTTGTCAGTCATCGATATTTATCACACGTACCTTCCGAAAAGAATTTCGGTAAGTCAGTCGTGTGTGAACTCGAACCCACAATTTCTTGTTACAGAAGGGGGTTGCTCAACCAGTGGACCACCAAGATATAAATCGTTTGTCTAAGATAGTAACATTGGTAAAAACTGACGAAGTTTCGAGGGAGGTATTTGTCTAAACAATATTAAACAACTCGCGGGTAATGGCTACCACGCTATATGCATAATAATATAAATTATGTTATAATATGTTGAGATCCGGGGAACACTCACTAACTAACAGCAATTGTATGTCACCAGAGCGTGACATTGACAATCAAGTCGCTTCATTGTCAATGTCAGCTGAGCGTGTCCAGGAGCCAGCCACGTTATAACATACAACAGTGGTTGGTTGGTACAATGGACAGGTTTGATTCCCAGACTAGACAAATCTATGCTTGTATACCACACACCAATAGTTCGTATAAAAGATACGCAGCAACTCTTACTGAAATGTAAAATTATTACTAAATAATTTTTCATTTATCAATATTCAATAGCTGCGCACACAGCGGCGCAGTTAATAAAGCTCTAGTACATTTCACTATCGACGTGAATTTTTGACTTACTTTTTCTGTTTCTAAAACATAACTTCACGCATTTTTCGACGCGAAGGTGTAGTCAGAAGCTGTTAAAGCCTCGACTCGCCAAATCGTTACGTTACGTCCCGAATCGCATAAGTGGCGACCCTATCACCCCACACCAAGCACAAAGATCAGTCCTCAATTCCGCAAATTCCGAGAAATGGTGTGAGCCCGGAATAGAACCCACGACTTCAAACGCAGAAGCGGATAGCTCGACTACTGGACAACCGAGAAGAGTTTATGTTTCTAATCTATACTTATATTATAAAGCGGAAGAGTTTGTTTGTTTGTTTGTTTGAACGCGCTAATCTCAGAAACCACCGGTCCGATTTCAAAAATTCTTTCACTGGTGTATAGTCCATTTATCGAGGAAGGCTTTAGGCTATATTATATTTTCAAATAAATTAGGGATCCTTACTATAAGTCCAATAATGTAACCCAAGGTGTAAGAAAAAGACCCAAAAAAAATCTTTCATCGCGAACGCTGCAAAAACTATTGATTATAAAACAAAACAATGTACTGCACTTTCACAGAACATATAATTACCGACTAAAAAGTCCGCGACGCTATATGTCTAACTATTGTAGTTAACGAACAATAAGTGTTTTTTTAATTTTTTAAAATAATTATCATGAGGTCGTTTTAAAAGTTCTTTATTTTGTACCTTGGTATTAACTCTCCTTAAAATAAATTACTTCAATATAAAGATAGATTCAATACCTTTCTAGAACTTTTTGAATGATTCAATTCGGACATTTAATTCAAAAGATATCGCAAAATACAAAATGTAAGTATTTGTTTCTTAGGCAAATATTCCGCGCACATATATCGGGAGTCCCGCGGCCCGCCCGACTCGGTCATGAGCGCCGCTCATAGCTGGCAGGTAAATTTTTTTTTAACTTTCTTAGCCATTTTTTTCTTTCTTTTTGTCCTAATGAGTTTGTAGTATTTAATCGTCTTTTGGGGTATATTTATTGTTATTTTGTAATAATTAATAGGTGATGTGAATATGTAACATCTGTGACCCCGTGTCTATTTAGACACATACTCGTATTTTAGAATTTGATCTATTTAAGAGTATAATAAACGGGAAATAACGCAACACGTTTAGGTAAACAAATAATTACTTTTATTATTAGCTTGACGTTTCGTCCTGGTTGCACTGGCCGTAGTCACAAGCAGACAGATAATTTGTTTACCTGAATGTTTCGCGTTATTTTCCGTTCATTATATTTATGTAATATGCAACGCGAATATTAAAATAAAAAAATATTTTCACACTTAAGTAACCAAAGTCATGGGTCAAAGCTAGAGTTAGTTTACAGTTAGTTCTTCACGCAGATATTAGAATATTATCTATAATTCTTTACCACATAGAGTTGGCCATCTATGTTTACCTTTTTAATATCGTGATCTCTTTTAAAATGTTGTGAATTTATTTTGATAAGAGTAATACTAAGGTGCCAAATCGACATCATTTAAATTATAAAAAAAAAACACTCCCTGTGAGTAAGACATACTGGTAAGAATATGTGGTGACCAGATTTTTTTTTTAAAATCGACGACAATGACCAATTAAAAAAAAAGTTTCAAGGAGTAGATACTAAAAAAAAACTAAAGATTGACAAAAAACTTCTGACAAAGTCCCTGGTATTGCTATTGATTGAAATTGATAATATTTTTTTTATGGGATAGGAGGGTAAAGCGTGTCACCTGATGGTAAGCAACTTGCGCCGCCCATGGACACCGGGAACCTCTCTCACCGAACGAAACGCAGCATGAGCCACTTTACGTCGATCTTCTGAGAGATTGTGGTATTTCACCGGTTGAGCCGGCACATTCATGTAGCTAACTGCTTATTATTTTCCTCATATCTAGGTTGTTAGTCGCTAATATCAACAGCTAAGCAAGTAAGGTGTGTAATAATCGTGCCTTATGGCGCTTTGTACTCTTTACCTACCCCGCAAGGGATCTGGTGTGAAGTTATGTATGTATCAGGAACTTGAATTGAAAAAAAAAAAATAGTGTTAGTTCATTTATGAGGAAAGATTTGGGGTATCAATATGATCGCGGCAATAATCTTTTTAGTGAAAAATGTATAAAATATGGCGGTACGAAGTTCGCGCGGTCTGCTAGTTCAATATATTTTTTAATTTGTTGAAAGTTAAAATTTTGTGTACATAAAACCTATGCATATGTTATATTATATCTGTTATATTGATAACTATTCTTTCGCTCCAGTTATATTGTGCGATCTCGTTACACAGATCGTTATGTGGAGCTCACAGCATCGCAAATCAATCTGGACCAGGGAACATCTCACACTTGATTTACTGCACCTATACATACTGTGTGTGTTGCTATTGATTTACTGCGTAACTTTATACTGTGGCGTTATTAATCTATAGGGCTGTACCTTTTGATATATTTATGATACATATTCCCTCTAGGTATTTATTGATCTCGTTTTATATGAGCTGGAAGCTAACAAGTTATGATAGTAATACAGCGATACCTGAAAAACACTAGGTTCAGTAATTACTACGAGAGTTGGAAGCCTGTAATGAGCTTTAGGATATCCAGACTAAAATTAGTCAATATTACGATATGATATGGCTTATGTGTATAGACTCTAATATTAAAATTGATACATATATATGTATATACAATCATCCAGAGTCTAGACCAAACACAAACATAGTCGCCACCAACAAGCCACTACGCCTCGAGGCTTCCCAAACAAGCCATGCTAAAATGTTTTGTTGGACAGATCAATATTGTCCCGTTCGTTGTTCAATCAAACAACAATAATATTGTGAGGTTACCATTTATTTTGAGTTCCGACAATGTGAGCCACTTATAATGTTTAACCGAGCGACATAAAGATAGGGTTGTCGAGGGAATATATAAATATTTGTTAAAAATTTACTTGACTGATGCATTCTCATTTATTTTTTTGGAAATTACTGATAATAATAATGGGAGTATCGTCATAGAACGGGTAATTTTTTCAAGCCTGTGTTTGATTTCTCTATTTTTATTTTTAAGAGTTTTACAAAATTATATACTTAAAGAGTTAATGTAGTAAGTCTGTAAAAAATATCGCAAATTTCCTCGGCCTACTAACATGAATTTGAATTTTTAGCGATATGTTAAAATTCGTGATACTTTTTGATCAGACTGCGCATATGTATGTGACGTATTAGACTATTTAGCAATTTTATCACAAATTTTAGGTTAAAAATGTACTTTTCAATTATTTAAATTATCATATCTTGATATGATAGCTTCTTGAATTTATGTATAAGTTATCAATTAATGACTAACATTCCTCAGCGCTCGCAGCCCTGGTGTCACGTACCGGTAAGTTCATCAAATATTGTCATATAGTGGGCACGCTGGGCACACTGGGCCCATCTCTTCCACAGAGACAAACTCAGTAAGCGTATAATGTGTGCCTATAGGTATATCTGTGCTGTCTGAAGATCTTGAACTAATATTAGTCTCCTCTAGAGTCTATTTAATCTAATTTAACTATATGTAATCCCTCGTAATCCAATTTCAAATGTTTCCTTTGTAGTATATCAACGACTTAGATTATGACTTATTACTAGAATTACACGTATCGCTAAGTCAAGGCATCCAGGTGAGCGGTACTAGCTTTAATTATGAGGGATATGCTCCACTCACTGCACAGTAAGTAGGGAGCTACCTCCCGTAAACTGAGCTGAGCCGATCACATAAATAATATGATCATCACTTGTGTCAGATATTACCTAGTTGGCAAACACAGCTCATATTTCATTTATCAGTACCTACTCGAAACTAAATGGTTAATTATTGCAAGGTTCAGCAATAACTTTTCGATAATAATCATAATTTCCTAGCCGTTATCCCACTCTAAGTGGAGTCGGATCCACATGTCATCCTTTCGAACAATCCATGATGTCAAAAGATTTGTCAATAGTTTTATGACCGGGCCGGGGACCGCCCATCGTGGTAACCATGAACGAATGTTTTCGTTAATGGTTCACCAGGAGGAAAAGAATATTTTTAGCCAGCTTTACCAGGCTGTATTTGTTTTAGTCTCAGCAACGCTTCATTCTTCAACTCTGCAACATTTTTACTTTGGAATGACGCTCGACCTCCTTGTGTTTGTCTCCTTTTTTTGGAACTAATGTGAGATCATTATCGACGAACAACAAAAATGCGTGACAAATAAGCCCCGCTGCCTACCATGTAATACCCTACATGGGAACAAATAATTAACAAGAGGAATCTAATCTTGTAGCGCAGTCGGACAAGTACGTAAGGGCATGGTGTCTCAATAGTAACGGGTGATGGCGCGTACGTTAATGACCAGATATCGTATCGATACAACGAGATATTAATCGATTAGAAAGTTACGATCACTATCATCAAACCAATCAGTAGTTACGTTAATGTTTCCCAAATGAGTATTATCTACGTGACGGTTGTGACTGGGCCACGTGTTGTCGTATTACTTTGTAATTTTTTAAATATTAAAGAAATCTAGGTATTCCCTAGGTGATGTGTAGATGTTTAGGATAGAGCAGCTGAGTTGAACAGAGGGCACTGTCGACAATATTATTTAAAAAACTAAGTAGTAGTAGTAGTAGTTTGACAGCCGATTGCTTCCTAATAATTACACTGTGTACTAATGGCCTAACAGAAGTAAAAATAAACACTTCAATTTAATAATATATTAAGGTAATGTATATTATTTATTTCTTAGATGCCATGATATTATTATCGATACTAACAATAATCTCGCTCAAACCATATACAACACAGATACATTCTGTTCAGTCTCGTCGGTATATTTACGGACATCACCAAGCGGGACTATTACAGGAGCCATACACAGGACATAGCCAGGTCACACTCGGATGGTCTGCCACTTGGAAACTGTGATTATCACCCTACAAATGTCTATTATCTATATTCTGTTATCAAGCGGAGTATAGCAATATTAGATTGAGATACTGGGCTACTGACAGTTGATATTTTGATCACAAAACTTTTCATATTGCTTTTCAAACCCAGGAACAGGTACACAACAATAGTCTAAATAAGACTACAGTACCAGGAGTCCACATGAGTGTAACACTGCCTACAGTTTCAGTTATTAAAAGTGTGGGGAGTTGCAATAATATTTAAGACTGTCTCACGTAAACTTAAGATATCATTACATCTTAGATCCACTAAACTCTCGTGTTTGTCCGACAAAAAGCATTACCGCCGACATTTCGCCTGGTGGTAAAATAAATACTACAGTTTATAGATTTCAAGTTAATTTGTCTCATATTCACACATTAGCGCCATAATTGAGTTTAAAATAAACTTAGTTTCTTATTTTCTATGTTGTGCAACTGAATACAACTCCATGGAGTAACTACCACTTAAAGAAAAAAAATTAAAGAAAACAAACTTAACTTACGTACTACCTTCACGCTTTCCATATCTGAAGGTGTAAGCATTGAAATTGTGTAGCATATTGCTGAATTATAAAACCATTATTTTTTTTACTACATACTCTGTTGTCACAGATAGACGATATTAAAAACTGCAGATCGCCAAATGACTTGTTCAAATCTTTTTCTCTGACGAGCAATTCAACATAGATCCCCTGACTACTACACAAGTAATGCTATTGAAAGCAGTCCTCAGACGTCGTTATCCTTGCACATAAAAGGTCTGCGGGAGCACACTTCTGCCGCCATGAGGCAATAACGCCATATTACCACGCAAGCCGGTGAACTACTGTAATGGCGGGCCTGATTATTTCATATGACAGATATTCGATGTTGGACACCTGGAGCTGAGGGACTAAGTGCTGTTTCCCAGTAGTAGTCTCACAACCAGAACTTCACTACCGCCTCTGACTGACACTACACTGCTTATATTAATATGTCGTGTTGGATTGTTTTGCTGAACTTGTTTGACTATCAAAACTCATGGTTATAGCTGCTTAGTAGAATAACATATAAGTTTTATGTTTCATTGTATGTAATTTGTTATATGTAATGTTAGTACTTTATTTAGTAAATAACTAATGTGCTGTTCGTGTGTAATTACAATTAAATTATTAACTATTTGTATTATTTATATTAAATACATCATTTTTTGTTGACAGATCGACAGCAGAGCGCAGTTCGGCGAGCGAGCGCGTCACATCAGATTGCTATATCATCACAACAATAACTAAACCGTGTCAACTCGACATTTGAACTGAATCTGCAAAATTATATATAACTAAAGTGTATCTGTAGTTGAAATAAGACTTAAGAAGTGATTTTATAATAGTGACAACATACAGCGATGAACAATGTGCGAGCTGGACTTCCTCGCTAGCTGCTGATGCAAACAGTTCTCCTACTGTAATCCTACAAACAAATATATCAATTGATCACAAACTAAACGAAATAGTGTTTATATCTTATTTAAAGACTATTTTTTTTAATAATGTGCTCAATAATGTCACCTTCCCCCAACATCAAGTGTTAGTGTATGTAGTGCTCGAGCCTCATGTGTCCGTACAGTGCGCGGTGTACTCTGGCGGAGTGTCTGCGTCGCGCAGGTTGTACGATGTGAACCATGTGGGGATGTCCGCCAGAGGGCGCGCCCGGCGACCACACCACACTCCCGCGCGCACCCACTACACCCCCGCGCGCCACGCTGCTCCTCGCCCTCTGCTGTCTGCTCTGTGCCAGGTGAGACCCACAGCTCCACTACATCATCAGAGCAATAGACGATACACAAACTTGTCTTGCTTCAACGATCGTTATTATCTACTTGTAGCTGGTGCCACTGTGGTAGAGCCACAGTATTAATGGGCTGGCTCGGCCGGAGAAATATTATGAGAATTGTATCGTGAACCTCATAACAAGATACAGCTTAATAAGTCCGCCTTTATGAGATGGCTAAGATATAAAACAATATATATATTATTATATTCGCCACCGGTAAATGAACATTTAAGTTTTTAATTGACTCTCTGTACAGTTTAAGAAACGTAAAATTTATTCTGTGAGTTTGTCCTGGAATAATTGATAAGCTGTAAACGGCACTCATCACTTCTAGAGGCTATAAAAAATACCACTAAAAACTGTATTCATAAAAATTCAAGGAGAAACCTCATGTGATTAGGAACCGCGTTCAAACGGGTCCTATAAAAAGGGGCGCACCTACACCACTTCACCACAGGTACACACAATACATAATACATGTGTACCCTGTAATTACCCACAATAAACTCGCCAAATGAGAGCCAATTTTTGATCAGAACTCATAAAAAAATTGATAGAGTTCGAGTGAGTTCACATGAAAAGGGTTCCGTATCAATTATAACTGTGACTAGTCCCTACATAATTGGTAGTTAATTTAGATTTTATTATAGTAATAACGAAGAAAAAAAGTAAAATGCGAATGATTTATCAACATAAATCATAAATTTCATTCAGTTATCAATGTTAGTATTCAATTAATGTTTTCGCATTATTATTTAATTTCATACATGTAACGAGTTACAACATTGGTAGGGGGAGCCCTAATTCCGTTGCCCCTACTATACGCACGTGTGGTAAGTGGTCACCTGTCGAGTGAGCACCACTCGCGACAGGACTACTCTATCCAAATGTCACTAGACGACTACGCCCGAATACTGAACTTCCACTCAAATCTGACAATTAATAAAAAGCTACTTAGAATTTTAAGATCGCTCACATTTAAGTGGTATACACAAACGTCATTTAACCTATATTCGACCATGATCAAGTAAGCACCGATTAAATGTTTGTATCCTGGCAACACAATGTCAAATTATATACGATGGGTATGTTCTTAGTTACAAAATAATTTAGCGTACCTCATAAATTCATTTTACGCAGATTTTTTAGTAAATAAGTTCCAATCCTATTATTTAAATAAAATATAATGACCTCACATGAGTTTGGTTGTATTAAGGATTGAATGAAGAATTATTTCCATGTTTTTTTATCTAAAAATCAGAATAATTAGAAAAGAAAACTTCAAAATATACTAGTAGGTTATCATAGAATGGAACGTTACGCTTGACGTATAATCGTAATGGATATTATTCTTTTTGTTGACGTTTGTTTCGCCTAAAAATAAAATCTTTGATTCTCATTACAAGAATTACTTTAAATATAATGTTTATTTTTATTACACAAATAAATGTGGATGCAGTAACACAACCGTAAAAAAGATATGCTCTTGGAATTCATAAATAAGTAAGTGTTTATGTAAACAATGTCATGTACCAGGTACTTTGTAACCCGATTTTTGTCGTGTGCTTATTTAAATTAAAAACCGAGAGATGACCTCTGATTTTAAGACTTATGTTCTTATTTTCAGATAACAAATTATTATTGAAAATAAAGAAACAATGGCAGTAATATTTTGAAGAAGAGGGAGGCAATAAATTTTGATTAGATGAAGATGATGATACTATGAGCGGCTCCAGGACTGCAAAAACTTTTAAGAAAACCTCAAACAGAAGTCTAATAAAAACATAGCCAAAGCAAATGTAGTTTTGTTTTATTTCTTTGATTCTATTGTAATTTAAACTTTATTCTTTATTTTTTTATAAATGCAATGTTTATAAATACCTTCAGTATTATGAAATCACCAGGGATATGAAAAAGAAAGAATAAGATAAGGTTTAAATTCAATAAGTTATTAATAATAATATCCCATAAACAGTGGGTGATGAAGATAGCTCAAAGTGGGTGCTTTGTGCCATCTTATTAGTGGTTCTGTAGGTGATGCTGAGTGTACTTATTTGCTGGCTGTGGGAGAGTGGGCGTCCCTTGTAGATGATTATGTTTTTGAGCCCTTTGGGGTTGAGACTTTAGGATCATGTGGTCCGAGTGCTCGTGCACTCTATAAAGATCTTGCAAAGAGACTGATCGAGGCCTCTTGCGACCAAGGGGACTGGTCTATTCTTTTATAGTAGTAGACTTTTCTATTATAGTAGTAGTATAATTGTTGTATTTTGTTGATTGTAAAATAATTAGGCTACCTTTGTTCGGAACTCGCTCACAGTGAGACCATCCCCTTAAGAATGTACATCAATTTTTTATAATTTAAAGTAACAGGCATGTTCGTGTATATTTATGTTATCTTGAAAACATTGTCTGTGTGGAAAAATGCAGTAGAACCAGTCGCCTGCGTGAGGTGCGTACAATTTGGCAAGCCTCTGTATCATTATCAATAATAATTATTTGTTATACAAGAGTGCAAAGTTGCTTTTAACCGCGTGCTCAATTTTGATAACCGAGTAAGCGAAGGACTTTAAAAATTAGAATCCTGAACGTTAGCGAGGGAATCAAAAGAGCACAAGGTGACAAATCTTTGCACTCGAGTGCAACACGTAACTTTTCATCCCCCCTCAGCGAGGAAATGACTAAATGCAAAATAAAATATTTACAATCACACGATACTTTTATTTCAGTGTAGGTGCATATTTACAACAACATTATGATATGTAAATATTACAGAATAAACTTCTTCATCGCTGGTATCACTCATTTTCGTTTATTTTTACTTGTTTTCAAGTTTCTTATTGATAACAATACGATATCAAAACAAAATGGCGCTCGTAATGAAAATTAAAAAAAAATACACCAAGGAGGTTCAAAGTCTTGAGTTTTTAACAAATTTTAAAAAAAAGTTGTACGATAAAAACGGTACCATGGAGATGGAAGTAAATAGGTTTAATGATGTTTTGAAATCACATACCGTGCATGCGATGTTCTAAATTCAAATTTACTTTAACCTCAAGCGGGTAAAAACGGCTTTTGCGCTCAGATATCGAATAGCAAAAATACCATTTCCGAGGGGGGGGGGATGAAAATTATATTTACAAACTCACTTGCAAACATAACAAAATAATTCTGAAGAAAAACAGACGCTCATGTTAAAATGTATTACTACTAATCGACGAAAAACTTAATTTTTGTTGCATAGTCAAAAAACGTAACATTCCTAAGCCTCAACCCTATGGCAAACTCGCGTGGTCAGACTAGTATAGCATAATTCAGTACACAACTTACACTTTATGAGTTATTAAGAGATTCCCATCTACAAGGCACATTTACAATAAGATCATTCAAGAGATGTAACCTGACACACGCACCAAACCTATCATTACTCACAATAGAGGAGCGGGCTCACAGTGCTATCACCTTTATTTCGTCTGCACATTACAAAATGAACCTTATGCTAATTGGTTACAGTTTCAAATTAATCTTACCGTACTACCCAGATGTGATGAGAGACAATCGTTTCCGATTTAGTATTAAGAGCCACGCCTCCTCGCCCACCAGTGCCCACTACTCTGAGGACCCATATAACCCAGTACATGTACATATATAAATAACTTCACTCCTTTTTTCTACCCGAAGGTGTAGGCAGTGGTTGTTAAGCCTCGACTCGCCGAATCATTATTTTACATCCGCAATGGAATAGGTGGCGAACCTGTTACCATACACCGGGCACAAAGTTTCTGTCATCGATATATGTCATGCATAACTTCCAAAACTAATTTAGAAAAATCATTGATGTCAGAATCCATCCCACATCCCCTGAATCAGAAGCAGTTGGCACGACCACTGACCACCGAGACTCTAGTGGGCGCCTAATGCCTGCACCAATTAGTTAGCGTTTACATTCCCGTTACGGTTAACGTACAAGTGATCACTGTTTTACCACGACAATGGCTCATGTATTTGATAATAAAGTGTATCTACAAGTATCAATAAGTATCTATAAGAAATAGACATATGATATTGCTAACATTTTTACAGTATGTATGTTTTAGTGTATTGTTTTGTTTTATCCTCACACCAAGTCCCTCGCGGGGTAGGCAGAGAGAACATAGCGGCATCGGGCATTATGTAACCATTGTAAATGTTTGGTATCGTAAATATCTTTCTTTTTAATTGGATAGTTTATGCAAATGTGATAATAAAATATTAATCTGCCTATTTTATGCAAAATACTTTATAACTAAAAGTGAGAACATTGGGCAGAATGTTATGAAACCGCTTCTTGACAGTTATTGTATTTTATGACTAGTTTTAATGAGGTAGGATTACTTGCGAATTCCGACAACACACGCGTGCATCACACACATACCAAATAACAATTTACAGTCAAATCAAAAACCTTTTGAAGTCAGATAGATGTAAAAGGAAGCTTGGTAGTTGGTAGTTGCGACAGTAACATGTGATGAGGAGGTAAGATAGGACTATCACTTATGTGATAAAAGAGAACTGAACACTGCCAGAAGACGATGACAGGTCAATCCATTAATAATATAATACATCCTTCCTACTATTAGTAATTCTAAGGATAAACGATAATATGGAAGGTTTAGTAGAAATATAGTATTTGTACATACTGCAATGGTTCGGACATGTAGAAAGGATGGATGATGCAAAATTGACTAAGCAGATATACAGTGCAAAAGCTGATGGATGTTGGAGTCGAGGACGGCCTAGACACACATTCCATGACCAAAAAGAACGTGTTTCGGAGGAAGGTGAAGTTAGGAGCCTCTAAAATCTACGCGCGTGCTTGATAAGAGTTATGAAAGTCAACAAAGCGAGTGAGGTGTGTAAGAATCTTGCCTAATGGCGCTCCGTTCTCTCTGCCTACTCCGCAAGGGATTTGGCGTGAAGTCATGTGTGTTTGTAGTAGAAATGAGTGGAGTGGCAATTAGCTGGTCACGCGCGCCTCGCTGTGCTGAGAGAGAGCTAGTTATAGAGCTAGATGTTTTATGTTCGCACTAAAATCTATTTCTAGTTTATGTCCGACTTCGAACCAGTGACCAACAGAACTGAGCGCTACTTATACATATACACATGTACCTATGTACCCCGCGCGCGCCTGATATATTGCCACTATTGAACTATTGACAATATTCTAAATAATAATTCGAATAAATAGAAATTCGAATTCAATATTCTAAATAGTAAAGAATTAAATAAATAAATTGAATTGCATTTGGTGTCAGAAGCAGAGAGTACGCCCTGCGTGGGCGGGCACTTATAAATTATTTATTGAACGGCAGTCTTTAGTTATACAGGAACTGAATTTTATTTGTTAATAATATTACAATAAGCCGCTGAGAACCGCTGGGAGTCATTGGATGATAGCGGCACAGGACCGGGAGTTATGGCGTGCTAAGGGGGAGGCCTACGCTCAGCAGTGAACAGATCTGGGCTGATGATAATGATGATAATAATAAGCATTAACTGACTAGTAATGTAAGTAAACCCGATATTTCGCAATGGTGTCGCTACTAGTTCCAGGGCAACAAATATTTCAATCGATGAGACAAAGCTTCGTCCTCGCGTACTTCCTACCCCTATTAGTTACCGGTAATAAAGTTAGGAAAGTATAACCTTTATATGTATTGTCAGCGTCGTATATTTAGTATGCAGTACTCATGGAGAATACCATTACCGCCAAAGAGTTTACAGAAACTGAATACTATTAATACCATTCGTTTTATTTCTGACATTAAGTCAATGGATTTAACAAACGTTTATTTGAATCTTTTATATCATACAACGAAATATCAAAATTAAATATTGAAATAAATTTAAATAAGGATAGCTCTACATTGTACGCTCTATGAGTACTGTGACACACATATAAAACTTATCGGTGACCTGATGTCGGTTCGTGTTTTAATGTTGTGTTTTATATTTAACATTATATGTATTTATACATATTAAATATATTTATACATATAATGCAAGTGCCGCTGACATTTTACGACATATTAAGGGCATTATAGTGAAGTTTTAAATGTATGGCGCGGCCTTTATGTGAGTGTCTACCACTGTCAGATATAATATCACTAACGTTTTATATTGTTGTACTGCACTGTACAAACATTTACCGTTTGAATATAGCACCAACGTTTCACTGATCTTCAACATGTTTTAAAACCTGCCATTAATGCAGTCATACACAAAATATTTAAGTAAAACTTAAACTTAACTTTTTATTGGATTAGAAGGCAAACGAGCAAGTGACTCACCTGATGGTGAGCAACTACTCACCGCCCATGAACACCGTGGTACGTTGCCGTCCTATACGGGAGTAGGAGAGGAAAAGAAAGAGAAAGAAAATCGTCCCCGGATAACTCTCTCACCTAACAAAACGCGACACAAGCCAGTTCACACCGATATTCAGAGAGGTCGTAGTATTTCAGCGGGCCCATTCGTGCAGCAAACTGCAAGACTCTACCATGATTAACTGCTAATAAGAATACATTTTATTTGGATTTTCACGACCTCGATACACAAAAATGCAGCAGTTACTAGCTTTTGTTGACGTATAAAATTCTTAAAAATTACCATGGCAAAATATTACTTCCTACCGAAATACTTTTGTACTTTTATTATTTTTTACAATAATCTACAAAAGCTACTACTGTTTACTGCAAAAGTATAGAGATTTGAAATAAATATTTAAACATCCTTTAAGTTTTGCCACTATTTGATGTCTTATTTAGTTTCAATATAAAATCAAGACTTACATAATACATACTGGAAAACTCAAATAATATAATTTTAGCCTGTGATAGAACCAAGCAGTTCGCTGCATAAATGAGCCGGTGAAATACCACGACCTCTCAGAAGATCGACGTAAATGTTATTATTCACAAGTTAAATGAAATTTATGGCGGATTTTAAAACGTCGGTAAACGTCGCTGATTACAAACGTATAGCATAGCCAGTAGTGTAGATTAGTCTTTACATTAACTGTCGTTAATGTGAGGTAAATGCAATCGTAACCTAACAGTTCTGGTCGATATCAAACAAATGGACTTTTCTGTTTCGTTTTGATAACTGCACTCCTTTAACTCCTAATATTATTAAATCTATTTTCTGGAACACATCACATTTGATCCATGAAAATATTTGACGGTGCTGTAAGTCTTTATAATTGAAGACTAATGCGTTACTGCGTTTGATGATTGTTGTAAAGCCTTCTTTATTTCAATAATAGATAATATTAGGGTGATATTGACACATCCGTTACAAACCTGAGATTGATATATTGTGAGATCAAATATTCCGTTCGTCGAATACGCAAACCGCTGCCTCCACGTTCGTCACACCACGTGATACACATATATATTATAATACAATACAATACAATATACTTTATTGCACACAAAAACAAAAGGAATACATTTACACAACAGATTAGACAGTAAAAAAATGCACAAACGGCGGTCTTATCGTGCAGACAACCTTTATGGACATAACAAGTGAAAAAAGGGTAGTCACTGGTGTTTAAACTAGAATCATGATAGAAAAAATAAACATTATATATGAGTTTAACAATAACTAAATATGGGATAAATACATATAATACAAATGAATATACATACATAAACATACTTCCATACCTACATAAATATACAATTTACACATACATACATATATAGATACATATTAATAACTTACGGAATACGTATATCAGGCTGAGCTAATGTAACCTAACTCGTCGTGATAATGGTCACTAAGGCGATTTTTGAAAGTACTAAGGGATTTGGCAGCTCTTATCGACAAAGGTAGCCCGTTCCATAAGTGTGCTGCTTGTATGGCGAACGATTTATCCAGAAAAGTTTTAGTATGAGTTGGTATTGCTAACTGCAGGTTTTCAGATGATCTCAGAGACCTCGCATGTGTGTCACTTAAGAACATAAAACGTTCTTTGAGATAGAAGGGGGTGCTGTGATGGAACAGAATATTGTAAAGAAGGGAAAGAATATGAGAATTCCGGTGAAGGCGTATAGGAAGCCATTTGAGCTTAGTACGAAATTCGGATACGTGGTCATATTAGGTCGGGGAAAAAGTCTTTTCGCATAACGTAGGTATAAACTTATTATAAAATTTCTTTGACTGTACTATTTGTGTCTGGCTGGTTTTGGTAACATTAAAAAGGTTACATTATAAAGAAAAGAAAGAAATAAAAAAAAGTAGTTTCCCGCTATTTTTCATTTGTTTTTCTCTCCGTAAAAATGAGTGAATCTAATGAAGAAATTCGATACATTTTAAAATTTTATTATAAAAAAGGCAAAAATGCAACTCAAGCAGTGAAAAAAATTTGTGATGTTTATGGACCTGATGCAGTGTCAGTAAGAGTAGCACAAATTTGGTTCAAACGTTTTCAGTCCGGAAATTTTGATGTTAAAGATGCACCTCGCTCTGGTCGCCCTGTTACGAATAAAATGGACGCCATTTTTGAAAGAGTGGAGCAAGATAGGCATATTAGTAGTTACGATGTAGCTGAAGAACTGGGAATTGACCACAAAACAGTTTTGACCCATTTGAAGAAAGCTGGTTATACAAAAAAGCTCGATATTTGGGTGCCACACGAGCTCACTCAAAGAAACTTAATGAACCGTGTACTCATTTGCGATTCATTATTGAGACGTAATGAAACCGAGCCGTTTTTGAAGAGATTGATAACTGGCGATGAAAAGTGGATCACGTACGACAAGAACGTGCGAAAAAGGTCGTGGTCGAAAGTTGGCCAGGCTTCACAGACTGTGGCCAAACCTGGCCTAACACGAAATAAGGTGATGCTGTGTGTATGGTGGGATTGGAAGGGCATTGTTCATTATGAGCTTTTACCGTCCGGCAAAACCATCGATTCTGATCTTTACTGCCAGCAACTGATGAGATTAAAGGAAGCAGTCGAGAGAAAACGGCCGGAATTGATCAACAGGAAGGGTGTGATCTTTCATCACGATAACGCTAGACCACACACATCTTTAGCCACTCAGCAAAAATTAAGAGAGTTCGACTGGGAGGTCCTAGTGCATCCACCATATAGCCCTGACCTTGCGCCTTCAGATTTTCACCTGTTTCGGTCTCTTCAGAATTCTTTAGGTTCTGTAAGGTTGACCTCAAGAGAGGACTGCCAAAACTATTTGTCCCGTTTTTTTGATCAGAAGTCCCAAAGTTTCTACAGTAACGGGATAATGTCTCTGCCCACAAAATGGCAGAAAGTTATTCAACAAAACGGTACATATATATTGTAAATAAATGTAAATAAACTTTGAAAAAAATGTCTTGACTTTTCATACAAAAATACGAAAATACTTTTTCCCCAACCTATTATTTGCGCAAGCCAAATATGAACCGGATACAGACATTTTGGAGTCGCTCAATTTTATTTAGTTGGTCCTCGGTGATATCAAGATAGCTAGCATCAGCGTAGTCGAGGATTGGTAAAAGTAGAGATTGGGCAAGCGTAGTTTTTGTAGCTAAAGGCAGAAAATTACGTAGCCTCCTTAAAGTCCCAGCAGATGCAAATATCTTCCGGCTAATGTTGCGGAGCTGAGGCTCCCAAGATAGTGTCCTATCAATTATAATTCCTAGGTTTTTGACATGGTTACTGATCGGTATAACGGATCCGCCAAGATATATCGATGGAATTTGATCCCAAGCTACTTTACGAATCAATTTGGAACTGCCGGCTACTAGTGCTTGAGTTTTTGAGGCATTTAAGGACAGGCCATGAGCTACACTCCATTCCAAGATGTGTCGTAGATCCTGGTTAATTCTATCAATAGCTTCAGGTAAAAGCTGCAGTGGAGCGTGAGTATAGACTTACAGATCATCGGCATAAAGGTGGTAGGACGAGAGAAGTTTAGATGAAATAGGATTTATAAAAATCGTGAAAAGTAAGGGAGATAAAACGCCACCCTGCGGTACACCAGCCGTGATATCATTCCAAGACGAGCAGGCGTCCTGGACACGAACACGTTGTCGGCGACCAGACAGGTAATTATTGAACCAATCAATCACCGTTGGAGATATGTTAAGAAGCCTGAGCATAGCTATCAATACGTTAAAATCGACAGTGTTGAAGGCGTTGCTAAAGTCCAACAAGCAAGCCACAGTAAGTTTGCTGTTTTCCATACCCGCTCTGATGTCCTCCGTAATATTGATCAGGGCAGTGGAGGTACTATGACCAGGACGGAAACCGGATTGGTAAGGGTTAAGAAGGTTATTTTTATCAAGGAATTTACTAATTTGCTCATGGACAAGGCGTTCAAGTACTTTTGATAGGAATGGTAGTATTATTGATATTGGACGGTATTCGGAAAAGGATGATGGATTTACTTTTTTAGGCAGTGGTATAACTTGAGCATTTTTCCACATTGAAGGGAAGATGCCACTGGACATGGAAGAATTAAAAATGTGACAGAGAATAGGAAGAATGATATCAAGGATAGGAATGATCATATTACGGCTGACATAGTCTGTCCCAACTGCATTAGAAGTTATTGATAGTACTTGCTTCCTAACATCACAATCAGCGACTGGATTAAAAACAAAAGGATCGTAATCTGGAGTTGGAATAGTGGAAAGATTTTCTAAAGTCGAGACTTTAGTTGTCCTATTAAAATTAGACGAAGACGTGAAGTGTTGATTGAGCAACTCGATATTGACATCTTTAGGAATTTCATCATTTGACTTTTTACCAACTCCTAGCGATTTGAGAAATTTCCAAGTTTTCGCTTGGTTCATGTTTTCAACAGATTTATGGATGTACTGGCGTTGGGCCATTATAATGTATGTTCGTAGTGTATAATATCTATTATCGCTATACTTTAATAACTCAAGTGCTGCCCCGTGCCTCGTGCCTCCTGCTCGCTGCTATCAATCATCAGAGCCGGTGCACTTAATGGATAGTATGGCGATTACTCGCGCCAATATTACATAGGTACTTATTAACTAATAACTGTAAGGCTGTGTATGCATTGCGATCACTGTTTGTAGCTGACTGTATGCTCACATCTGTGTCTGTCGCCGCTGGGGATTGATATTCATGAAAGTATATAAAAGTGAGTGTCAAAGATATATTATATTTTTTTATATACATATTATTTTTCTATTATATTTTATACCCAAAAACAATGAGAAAGTAAGAAAAGAAAAGTAATGTTCGAAAATTGAAGTGTTTAAAATATGACATCATCATCATCATTAGCCTTTCAAGGTCTACTGCTGGAGGTAGGCCTCCCCCATGGAACGTCACAGCTGACGGTCCTATGCCACTCGCATCCATTGACTTCCTGCAATATTCACCAGTTGGTCGGCCAACTTAGTGTAAGGGAGTGCTCACTCCGCGTCGACCAGTAAAAATACAACATGTGTTTAATTTGACAACTATGATCCATACTTTTTATTATACATAACACAAAGTGAAAATATCACAGTACGTAACAATACTGGACTGCAACAAAATACATATCATAATTGTGCTTCTGGTGTTCACTATTCCACAATTAGTCTATTATTTATTAATATTTATTAATGTTTAAGAGTTTTCTAAACGGAAATTATTTGCAAATTCTGTTTTGATCGCCGTAAAAATAATCATACCCATCATTGACAATACAGCTCTGAATAAGCAACAAACAGGTCGCTTGATGTGACTACATATAGCAGTGTAAAAAGCACTTAAATAATAATATCAACGCAGTGCTCGTGTTGACACTTAGCGCGAGGAGGGAGGGGCGGGGGGCGCTACGTGCTGATGTCACGCCTTCGTAGCATTTGTCTACGAACCGAAAAGAGTGCGACCACGAGCCTCAAATTTACATATAGCGACATCTAGTGTGTGAAGTTAGATAATAATAGCATTATTGGACTAAAGTTATTAATATTGTTCAGCAACAAGGATGGACGCGTTATTACATAAATAATTAGTGACATTACGATCGTTATTTCATGTTGAAGGAGACATAAATATCCCGAGCGCGGGACATTACTCACAGTGTTATTGTTAAATACATTCGTACATGTTAGAACAAGAGTCCGCGGACGATATAGCTCACTTACTTGCTGGTGGATACAATTAGTATAATATTGTAGTGTTCGCGTGTACAATGATCATATACATAGGTAGCAAGCTAATAATAATTTTGATATATAAATGAGGTGCTGTCAATTTTTTTTTCACATATTAAAAAGAAACAGAATATTGCGAATTTTATAAGGGTCAAATGAGTTTGCAGGTCTTCTGATGGAAACTAACTACCGCCGCCCATTGACATCTGCTACTAAAGAGCCATTACATCAGTATTGCCGGCCATTAAGATAGATTGACTTGAATGCTCGGTTCTTGAAGGTTCTATGTCACAGTAGAACGCAAATACCGTAACCGGCAACTAGTTTTACAAAGGAGCATTGCGTGGCAAGAAGTACCGAGTGAATCGCATAGTTGTTGGTTGCCAACCATTAAGCTGATGCGGATGGTAGCATTGGCGCGTCGAGCAATGACGAAAATCAGCAGGCATTAATAAACTTTATAAGCTTCCAGTCTATTTATAGGCCAATCATCTATTTCATCATCATCATCAGCCAATTGCAGTCCACTGCTGGACATAGGCCTCTCCCAATTTGCGCCACAACATCCGATTCTCTGCCTTCCGCATCCAGTCTCTACCAGCAGCCTTTTTGAGGTCGTCTGACCATCGGGCTGGTGGGCGTCCTACGCTACGTTTACCAAGACGCGTTCTCCACTGCATGACCTTCTTACTCCATCTACCATCGGTCCTTCGGCAGACATGACCAGCCCATTGCCACTTCAGCGAGCTTATTCTGCGAGCTGTGCCGGTTACTCTCGTTCGAATATGCCATTTCAAGTAACTCAAATCTACCTCGAGTTCGGTGAGATGTTGGTCCAGCCGAAAACTGCGTTCGTTATAAGTAGCCACGCGTAGTTGACGTTGACAGCCTGCCGTAACCCGGAGATTCTTTGCACTTCCTTTCCCACCGTTACCACGACCGCTGCCTTGGCCGGGAATGGCGAGACCACCGGGAACTGGGGGCCGTTGGTTCTGCGCTCTTATTATTTTGGGAGGTTTTTGCCCATAGTACCCACGCTGAGCAAACGGGATGGAGACCGCAGGGGTATACCTTTTTAGATAGGGACGCTGCTGCCCGCCCCTACCATGAACATTTAGGTCCACCCATATTTAGGAATGGTTATCCCGCCATTCCTCAGTGTTGTGCTGTGTAGG
The DNA here is from genome assembly GCA_905147225.2 of Euproctis similis. NCBI lineage: Eukaryota > Metazoa > Arthropoda > Insecta > Lepidoptera > Erebidae > Euproctis > Euproctis similis. The sequence continues at coordinate 26,018,160 of LR990106.1, forward strand.
CTTGTCAGCAATATGTTTTTCTTTCTCTCCTGACTGACTGAGAGCAGACAAACGACATCTACAAATTATTCCAAGTTCAACTAATTATTCACACTAGTACTGGCCAGTTGTACATATTTAATTTTTGATATAGTACTTAGCTCGAGCGGCCATGGGATCTCTGACTATATTATTAACTATGTTTGTTCACAAATGACAGACTCGTGCACAGACACCTGTTCAGTTCTGTTCTCATAATAGTTCCGACATCCTGAGATTATTCGTGCACAATTCTCGGAATGTGATCGCACCAGTACTTGATGGACATCCTTCGAAACCTCGAATGACAGTACTATGTCACTATAATCTATATTATATTATAAAGCGGAAGACTTTGTTTGTTTGTTTGAACGCGCTAATCTCAGAAACCACCGGTCCGATTTCAAAAATTCTTTCACTGGTGTATAGTCCATTTATCGAGGAAGGCTTTAGGCTATATTATATTTTCAAATAAAGGGATTCTTACTATAAGTCCAATAATGTAACCCAAGGTATCAAAAAAAGACCCGAAAAAAAATCTTACATCGCGAACGCTGCAAAAACTATTGATTATAGAACAAAACAATGTAGTACACTTTCACAGAACATATAATTGTCGACAAAAAAGTCCGCGACGCCATATGTCTAACTATTGTAGTTATCTCACAATAAGTGTTTTTTTAATTTTTTAAAATAATTATAATGAGGTCGTTTTAAAAGTTCTTTATTTTGTACCTTGGTATTAACTCTACTCAAAATGAATTACTTTAATATAAAGATAGATTTAATACCTTTCTAGAACTTTTTGAATGATTTAATTCGGACATTTAATTCAAAAGATATCGCAAAATACAAAATGTAAGTATTCGTTTCTTAAGCAAATATTCCGCGCACATACGAGTATATACTTATATGATCGGGAGTCCCGCCGGACTCGGTCATGAGCGCCGCTCTTAGCTGGCAGGTATTTTTTTTTTAATTTTCTTAGACATTTTTTGGTTTCTTTTTGTCCTAATGAGTTTGTAGTATTTAATCGTCTTTTGGGGTATATATATATTTATTTTATAATATTTAATAGGTGATATGAACATGTAATATCTGAGACCCCGTGTTTATTTAGACACATAGATCTGTAGAATTTGATCTATTTAAGAGTATAATAAACGGGAAATGACGCGACACGTATAGGTAAACAAATACTTACTTTTATTATTAGCTTGACGTTTCGGCCTGGTTGCACTGGCCGTAGTCACAAGCAGACAGATAATTTGTTTACCTAAATGTGTCGCGTTATTTTTTATAATATGCAACGCGAATATTAAAATATTTTCATACCTAAGTAACCAAAGTCATGGGTCAAAGCTAGAGTTAGTTTACAGTTAGTTCTTCACGCAGATATTATAATAATCTAATATATAAAATTCTCGAGTCTAGATGTGCGTAATTGAACTCCTCCGAAACGGCTTGACCGATTCTCATGAAATGTTATGTGCGTGTCGGGTAGGTCTGAGAATAGGATAACAGCTATTTTTCATCCCCCTAAATCACAAGGGTAGCCCACCCCTCAAATTTTTTTTTTAATTTTTCGACATATTTCTGTTTCTTATTTTTTTTATAAAACGGGATACAAAAATACATGCAACCCTAAATTTTCAACCCCCTACGATCAACCCCTATTTTTTAAATTTTATTTTTCGGCAAGACAACGTTTGCTGGGTCAGCTATAATTCTTTACAATATTGCAACTTCATATAAATGGACGAAGCGCAAGATATGCCTACGCACCTCGATCTTTGGCGTCTTTTGCTAAAATATAAAGACTTTGCGGGTTTGTTAAAAAAAATGTGTTACATAGTCCATTTATGAGGAAAGCTTTGGGATATTAATATGATCGGTGCTGTAATGTTTTTAGTGGAAAATGTATAAAATAAGGCGGTACGAAGTTCACGCGGTCTGCTAGTATAAAATAAAGTAAGCATTTACCTCGCTGAGCTGTCACTAACCGTGAATATTAAACCACTACGACAATATTCTCAGAGGTCGTGAAATTTCACCGGTCGAGCTGTCTCATTTTTGTATCGAACTGCGTGGTTAAATATAAAACAATATAAAATTGTTGTTATTTACAACGGCAGGTCATCCGTGACCTTCACTGTCCGCACACCACCCGTACCTACATCATCTATCACGACAACAGGTCACTAAGGACGTTATTTATTGACTAGATGTTAACAACTTTATTACTCGATCACTTCACGCTGTCATTGTGATTCATTGGTGTAGACAGCGGCACACTCGTCTAACTTTTTGGTCCTACATATGTAGTGGACAACTTGACCTTCGATATGTATCACACTTAACTACCTAAAATAGTTCCGATTTCAGACTTGAGATTTCTAGAAGTACAGTGCTGAAAAATTAAGACTGTGTTTGATTGATGAATGATAAGTAGCCTGCAGTGTAAAACCAATATTGGAATAGTCGGGTCTACTTGTATAGCTGCTGTGTTAAGTTAAAAATTAATATCTAAATAAGAAACATAACTTACAAATACATACATAACTTCACGCCAAATACCTTGCGGGATAGGCAGAGAGAACAGAGCGCCATTAGGCTTCTTTCTTACACGCCTCACTCGCTTCGTTGACTTTCATAACTCTTTTCAGGCGTGCGTCGATTTTTAAGGCTCCTAACATCTCTTTCCTCCAGAACACGTTCTATTTGGTCATGAAATGTGTTTCTTAACAGTCCTCGACTCTTACATCTATCTGCTTTTGCATTGTATATCCGCTTAGTCAGTCCAACTTCTTTCCTTACATCCTTGTTCGCGGTCAGCGAGGGTCACTTCGCAGATTCTGCGCAGTGCTCTCATTTCTACCGCGTTTACCCTACTTTCATGCACACTCTGCCATACCCAGTTCTCGCTTCCATAAGTTAGCGTTGGGATCAAGACTGCATTGTGAATTACTAATTTTCCGCCTTTTTTCAACCCGAATGTGTGGGCAAGGGCTATTAAGCCTGGAGTCGTCGAATTTAACGTCCCAAATGGAATACGTGGTGGTACCTACTGTCATACGTCGAGACCAATTTTGTCAGTCATTGATATTTATCACACATGACCTCCGAGAAAAAATTCAGTAAGTCATTGATTTGATGGAAGAGAATTGAAAAAGATGTTCTGCCGACCCCACTTATAACTGCCGGAAAATGATGATTGGTGTGGTCCGGGCTGGATTTAAAATCACGACTTCTTGATTCAGAAGCGGGGTGTTCGGCCACTGGACCATGGAGACGATTATTAGTCTTACTAATATTTATTATCCGACCGAAAGTTTGGTTTCGGTTGTCTTCCTTGGTATAACATTAGATTCTAAATTACAATAGGGCCCACATATAGAAACGTTATGAGGTAGACTAAGCTCGGCAGCTTACGCTGTAAGGAAAATACGTCAACTGACGTATGTTGTTACTGCGCGTTTAGTTTATTTTAGCTATTTCCACAGCATTATGTCGTACGGCTTATTGCTTTGGGGTAGTGCCGCGGATGCAGATTCGATTTTTTGGCTCCAGAAGCGAGCAGTTCGTGCTATCAATATGATGAGATTCACTAAGAAATAAATTTAAAGAGATACGTATACATTATATTCGCAATATATTTAGAAAAAACTACATTTAGAAAAAAAATGTGATAGCCATCAATTAATTATAAGAAATAAAAACAAACTCGCTGTGCTAGTTTAGTCTTCTCCATTCTGACGAACAGCTGGAGCGAGAACAACATCGAATGGAGTTTCTCGCCTTTGTCTCATCAGCTCAATCGTCTCCTTTTTTGCGACTTCGGGAACAACCTTTGAGACACTTTCTTCAGCATGTTGACCACAGTGTCGGCTTTTTCGTCCACAGCGCCTGTGGTTTCTCTTAAGTCGAATTGTTTAATAAGTTCAGTTTGGAACTTTTCGGTTTCGGCTATTTGCAGTGGCGTAGGTCGGAGAAGAGACCTTATCTTCCGGTATCTTTTAAGTTAATATTTAGAGAACCTCGAAGAAGTCGATGATCACATCCAGTATGATCTTGTTGATCACAGAGACTTCTCTAAATATATGCTTACCATCCGCAATGATAACATCTATGTTGTCTCTTGTCGCAGAATCGGGGCTACGCCAGGTTCACCTAATGTGATGAAATAATGAGTTTTTCCTAAAAAACTCTTCAGACTACAAGAAGTTGACCAGCATCTGGCTCCTGTTACTGCGGCACCCCAAGCTGATTTTCGTTTCGCTGCGTTGTTGTACTCCCACTTTGGCATTAAAGTCCCCCATAAGAACGTCGTAGTGAACCCTTTATACATATAATAAAACCTACAATAGATATAAATCGAAAACATTACTATAATGACATGGAGCCCCGTGCCAGTAGCAGTGACAGACAGATACCTGGAGGAGCGACACGCTCCCAGCACAGAGCCCCATAACAATGTTGTTTGTGGCGTGGGTTCGATTCCTCACACTGGCTCACACCAATGACTCTTCGAAGTTCTTTTCGGAAGATATGTGTAAAAAAAATCGATGACTGAAATCTTTATGCCCGGTATGGCAATAAGTTCGCCACCTATTCGATTCCATTTTTTCGTAAACATAACGGCAAGACGAGGCTTAACAGCCGCTGCCTACACCTTCGGGAAGAAGAAGGCGTGAAGTTATGTTATGTTATTTACAGACCGCGGAGCTTTAATTTTAATATAAATATACGTACACTTAAAACACATTACTGTCCCTCTGGAGCAATCAGGTAACCAGCGAATAAAAGTAAAAGTAAACAAAAATATTTTACATTTACTTAGTTACTGTTCTCTTTTACTTTGACATGCGATACGTGAACACGTATATCACATATCAAAAAACTACATTTTACTTGCAATTCAAATTATGATTTGACGATAATCTTCAGGAAGCGGATTAGGCGATCCTACCAGAGCGCAACAAGACAGCTCTCAACCATCAATAAGTATTATTAAATCCCCATCAGTCGTTCAATTTCCATTTAGATTTCACACTAGTTATTTTATGACAGAAACAGGCGATATGGCCTTTTTCAATCCTCCCTCCAAGGCCACCCCTGGGATGTAAAGGAGGTATGTAGGTATATAGCTAAATAAAAATGGTCCTCAGTTAAACATACGAGTCGGAAAATGAAAGTTTAATGACGTATTTTAAATGTTCTGAATGAATGAGTCAATTGAATAGAGCCATTATGAGTTATTAATGGGATTGCGTGCACGCCTCAACAATCATTCATTGTGTATTCAGCTTCTAATCCGGAACTTTTGAAATAGAAATACGCAAATGGAATTTATTTTATTTTGGTGCATATCTGAATGACACATCTAATTAGAATAACGAAAACGAATACAATAACGCATGAAATAAAATACCTAATGTGGTTATAATGTTACATATGCGGACAATAGTTACAGCGAACTAAACAAACTAACAAAAAGTTTTGTCTTCTATTACAATAAACAAACGTGAGCCAGTTGTAACGGCACATAACTCCGTCATCCTCCACGGCATAGTAGTTTGGTAGTACGATATCTGGATCAGATATTTAAAGCTCAAATCCTGGTTCACGCCAATGACTTTCATAATCTATGTTCGTTTTTATTATATTTTTATTATAATAATAATTGGATATGGAAAATCATTGCTCCGTATTTGTTTAAAACTAATCCAAGTACGTAATAATAATTGTCGACAGTACGTAATAATTAATTATCGACAGTAGCAATGGCAATAGGTTCGCCGCCTATTCCGTTTGGGACGTAAACATAACGGCGAGACGAGGCGTGAAGTTATGTTATGTTATGTTTATCGACAGTAATTACTATTAACTACCCCACAGACGGTCGATATCATATAACTATGCTTTGGAACTTACAATTGAACTAATATATGATATATGCCACCAATAACATTTAACAGATCAGACATCAATATATTTATTAGCTGTTAATAATATTAGTATGATAATGTTATTCTAAGATGATGAAGTTGTTAGTCGCCACTTGGACAGCAGTGAGTGCCGTGACCGCTGTATTGTATGTAGTTTGTATTACACACAGAGACGACCTGTACCACTTAATAATACATACATACTAACCCACCTGGAGGCTCATCAAACTTATGACACTGTACATTTATTAAATGAAGTTATTCGGTTATAAATTATTACTACATTTGAATAATTTGAATTTTGTTTAAATATAAATATAGCACTCCATCAACCGCGACCATAATAATATCATGATGATATTCATTACTAATAACATATTATATCAGGTTTTTATCTATGAAATGGCCCTTTTGTCTGAAACTGCCAACGCAGTGCCTGTTTATTGGTGCCCTTCTTATAGAAATCAACTGGACAGGAAGGAACATTTTTTTCAAAGACATTTTGTACTGCCTCTCAGGTATTGATTTTTTTTCCGCCAAGAAGTTATCCTAATCCCAAAAAAAAAAAAGTAGTATGTAGGCATAAGGTCTAGTGAGTAGGTCGGATGAAAGAGAGCTTGCAACCCCAGTTCTTGCCACTTTAAGACCGTCTGCTGTGCAGTAGGGGGACGCGCGTTGTCGTGCAGGAGCAGCGAAGAAGAGCGATTGACCAATGCTGGTTGGAGATGTGCCAGCTTTTCCATCATTGTGTTCAGTTTGTCAGAATAAACATCTGCAATAATGCTCATCATGTTTGGTAAGAAGCTGTGAAGTAGGATAGGAGATGAAACGGAAGTGGGATGGGCCTCAGGATACCTCTCTCACTGTTCGAATCGCGGGATCAGCCACTTTACGTAGATATTCTGAGATATATAATTATCAATTTATCCAAAAATTATAAAACGGTCCATTATATTGCTCTTGAGAGCTAAAAAAGGTTTGTTTGGTTTTTTCCTACATTCAAGCAGTATTTTCAAACATTTCATACATTCAAGCAGTAAATGATAGTATGATGTAGCCGGGCATTGGCACTTGCCTCGAGGAGGGTCGCGGTCCACTCTGTTCACTAATATGGAACGCACCTCGCTAACTTCCACTGTGGGTAAATCATTAATTCCCATCTGATGTAATACATTCTAAATGTGAGCGGTATGTGGCCGGCGGACGGCGGCGGACTACACACGCATGCCGATAGATTAATTTGTTAGTTATGTCCACTATCTACTCAGCCATAAATCCTTAAGGGATAGCTATAGATAATTGTATGTATGTTTGTGGCCCGAACTAGTAGATATGTCATGAGACAAGTTGACCGGAGCGGAGGATTATAAAACTGTTGACTTTTATTTGAAATGCTAAAGTAAACCAAAATAATGTAACGTTAACTAACGACACTTGTAGATACATACTAGTACACAAGAGAGAGTTCTTGAAATATGATTGATCCACTCATTATTAATATGATTTCACCACCTATTTAGAACTGTACTGCTCGTCCTGGTGCTGATCACTTTACTGTACTACTACTTGTGGGGGTCCATACCTATGACTTTCTATAAACTACGACGGTGACCTGCAAGTGCAGAGCGAGCTTACACTAAATCTTACTACTACTAGTACAATTGAGGCATTAGCTCGCTAAATAATCATACATACATATTGTTAGATGACTTGTCTACATGGACATATCTGTCGGTACAGAGTCATGGCACCCACACAGGTGGCACCCGTGACACCCATCCACCCACTGCGTGTCGCGACACTGATAACTGTTATCTTTGCACTTTGTAATTATAACAAGCGTACCTACACGCTGCTGCAGACAGACAGACAGACAGACAAAAGTCGTGTATGTGAAGCGTGCTACTGACGAGTTAATATTTGTTTAGTTTGTGTCGTAATGTGATAAAACTTGAGAATGACTAGTGTCAGCTGACAATCGACACTACCTCACTCCCTCACACTCTCTCTCTCTCTCTCTCTGTCAATCATTCCATAAACTAATATTATCCAGCTTTATACAGCTATTAGACAATTCCCGCTCGAACATTTACAACGAGTACGTTCATATTTAATTAAACAAATATAATAAATCTCAATCTCACCGGGAGCGGAGCGAGGCAGAGCGGGGCGGAGCGGAACGAAGTGAGTTCAATAAAACGTACCGTAACACCGGCTCCCAACTACACTAGCTCATCCAGCAAACGTTGTTTTACAAACACGAATAAATAAACCCTAAATGTTAAGGGACCACCCATAAGATACCCGAAGGCAGTGCCACGCGCCATTCTGCCTCACCACGCCGGCTGAACTATCTCTCGACATAAAGTAGCTCCTACCGCGTTTTTCTCGGTGAGAGAGGTATCCGGAGGCCCAACCCCGACCCCTTCCCCTTCCCTTCCTATTCCACTGTAAGGGCCGGAAACGCTACTATATGTGTTCGGGTTTCAATGGGTGGCGTCTGTTGCTCACCATCAGGTGACACGCCTGCTCGCTTTAGCATAAAAAAACACAAAAATTATTAATATTTAAAAAGTAGGGCAGCGGTTATGTAATGTATTGAATATTTATTTGGTTATGTTTTTAATATTGGTGAGTCTATTAGCTGTAGATAAATCGGCATGACGAAGACGGCCGTTGATGATGTATTTTAGTGACGTAGTCACTTTAGTGATAATATCCAAATATGATTAAGTTATGTTATACAATACATTTAAATATTAAAAACGTAATTGTTGAGTGTCGTAATTGTCGTAATTGTCGTAATCGGAGCTCTATCGTGAGTTAACTTTAAGCTGATTTAAATAGTTAAGTGCACTACGGGTGAAGTAATCAGTGAGCACTCGAAAGCTTTACCAATATGTTATAACAAATTATAATCAACTAACAGTCTCGGTGGTCCAGTGGTCGAGCTCACGGCTTCTGATCCAGAGGTTCGGGTTCGAATCCTGACACTGGCTCACAGCAATTCGAATTTGTTTTCGGAAGTGTAATAACTATCGATGACTGAAAACTTTGTGCCCGGTATGGCAATAGGTTCGCCACCTATTCCATTTGGGACGTAAGCATAACGGTGAGACGAGGCTTAACAGCCGCTGCCTACACCTTCGGGTAACAAAAAACGTGAAGTTATGTTATAATCAACTATAAATTTTTTTGTGAGGAGAAGCTATTGTATTAAAAAAGTAGTATTGATAATAAAGTTTAAGTGAGCGAGTATACAATTCACAACGCAAGTTGTGCGCGCGATGGAAAGCGGTTTGAAACTACCCACTACCCAGTAGCTAGTGTGGTAGGAAGTGAAGTGATTTGACAAGGGACAGCAAAAAAATAGCATTATATTGATATGCGTGTTGAGGGAAACCCAGAGATACTAACATTAATACACTTTACAGCTATGTCTTGTTAGCGAGCTGTCGACGTCCTCATACCTATAGAGTAGTGTGTCTGCACATTAAAGAGTGCCACTATCTGCTGACACTCACTATTGTGTGACTGTCTGGTTGACAGTTGTCCATGAGAAAAGCAATTCAAATCTAAATCTAAACCACACATTTCTAAAAATTAACTTTGATTTTTATTGATAGTGACTGCGAACGCTGATCTAATGGGAAATTGCAATATTTTAAATTTAAATAGTGTACCGGTTAGAGTCATGAGAATTTGAGCAATGACATCTTCTCTTCACCCTTAAAAGGCCCCGTTAATTGGTTTACATATTTATTTCTCAGACTTTCGCGAATCTCACTCATAGATTTAAACAACTTTTCGGATTATATCGCGTTTATTTATTACTAATTTTTATTTATTTTCCGACGTTTCGAACTCTTTACAGAGATCATTTTCACGAGTGATGAACAAAAAGATGGAAGTTGTTCAAAAGCTATTTTCATTGATACAGAGAGCACCCACTTTTTGAAAATAAAATCAAAAAGTTGATGCTAAAAATATGATTTTTACTATTGGTAACCCACATCAGACCATGAAACAAAAAATTAAATATTTATTTATAAGATATATTTACTAAAGAAAAAAATTTGTTTGTAAAGATCCTGTGTTGTATGATTTAATAGGTAACAGTTGTTATTTTTAATTATTAGATAATTATCTTATTTTTCTAAGTAACTTGAAATCAAAGTCTAACTATTATTGATATATATTGACTATATATTGATAAAATTTTAAATTTAAAGGTATTAGGTATATTTGTTCAAAAATCTACCACTGGGTCAGAAACGCGGCCAGTCCTGAGAAAGACCCAACAAGAAAACTCAGCAGCTGTTCTTCAAAACTGATTATTGTTTCATTTTGGACGGGCTATTGATAGTACTATTATTTGTGATATTTTGTGAACTTAGTTTCCAGGTTAATAATTAATAATAATTATTTTGATTGTATACTGCACTATTCAAAATTCTATATTATTTTGGTTTCTGATGTGGGCCTGACCTGCAAACTATATTAATAGTATCCCGCTGTCTTGAGCTGTTTGATTGTGGGCTAGGTTTGATGAGACTTATGACTGGGTTCCAGCTAAGTGATAGTTTCCAGCCATCTTCTCTATTAAAATATTTTGGAGTTTTTTTGATTTCAATAGCCTTGCGTATCATCCTGGGACGATAATGTTGTTCTTTGGCGAGGATTTGTGGTTTGTCAAACCTGATGTAATGTTTTGGGCTCTCCTTACAGTGTTCACAAACAGCAAATTTATTACAGCGGTTGTGTTTCACACCAGCTATGTTTTCTTTGATCCTGGTTTTACTGGACCTCTTTGTTTGTCCGATATAAGAGAATGCACAGTCACAGTCCAGCTTATATACTCCTGGGTCTTGCAAGGGGATGTGGCACTCACTTGACAGAAGGTAGAAAATTTCTTGGGTGGCTTACAGTATGTTTTAATCGAAGCACGTTTTAAAATATAGCCAATTTTGTCAGTGATTGGCATGTAAGACTTTTTTGAGTTTTAAAGTTCCCAGAAATCATCACAAAAACCGAGTGAAGCGAGCCACAGTTGAGCGCCAACCTGCCATCTTGTCGTACATAAAGGCAATCGCTGAATTTTTTTCTTTAGTAAATATATCTTATAAATAAATATTTAATTTTTTGTTTCACGGTCTGATGTGGGTTACCAATAGTAAAAATCATATTTTCAAATTGTTGAATTTTTGAATTCGAACTCTTTACAGAGAAAACGATCGCTGTAAAGAGTTCGAAACGTCGGGAAATCGAACTCTTTACAGAAAAAAATTTCTTTTTAAAGAGTTCGAAACGTCGGGAAATAAATAAAATTAGTAATAAATAAACGCGATAAAATCCTAAAAGTTGTTTTAATGTCATGAACGTGATTCGCGATAATCTTAGAGATAAATATGTAAAACTCTGATTTTATTTATAAATACTTAGAATTATTTCCAATAACAGAAAAAAGAGCACTTAAAGGATCTGCTGGTGGCTCCAATTGTGGTAATTTTATTTTGCCCCCGGCACAACATAAAACAGTGCATAGATCATTGTATTTCAGCGCCTAACAATATTTATAAATTATTATCATTTCTCCTATTTTCACCGTTCTGTCGGCACTATAATATATTGCTGGATGATAGTGAAACGCTCATTCCAAAATCACAGGAGCACTGCGTCTGCGGAATCGCTTCATTTTTTATTATGTTGTGCGCCTGTTTTTGTGTTTGATGTGCCCGACATGGTTATATTACACTCAATTCTGACATAGCCTCTTCTCTTGATCAATCTCTCTCTAGTCATCAGTGCTGTTAGCACATGAGATGGCTCTCGCATGGCATATTAAATTGATTGCGACTACCTCATCATCTCCTCGGCATCAAAATATCTAGATAATTAATGACAGCGATGATCCAGATGATCTTACTCTGTTTACGTCAACAAACAGTAACCTGTTATTTAAGTATGATGCAACAAGCCTAAGTGCAGCGTTCTTAATATCGTAGTAAGTAAGCTTACGTAAAAGTGTGTTGTGTTCCACGCATTCAAAAGCTTTAGGGAGCTCGTATATGCCAATTGCATCTTGCCAGTTCTTCCAAGCATCGAAAATATGTTTAATAAGAGCAGCGCCAGCAGCAGTTGTAGAACGACCACCAACCGCAGCCGTTGGTGTCGACATAGATCGGGACATGACTACCTGTACACGACGCCCTGCACGATGCACACGACGATGTTGATAGCGACAATTATGCTTCGCCACGCACAAGTATTGATCCCATATAATAGCGGTGGAATCTATTTCCATTTGGTGAATTATTCCGATATAGTCGATGTACACAATACTATTGACCGCACACTGTCGTGATTGTCATTATAATATAGTAACAGGCACTAACAGCTTGTATGCAGAACATTGAACATTCGGCCATTATTAATTGTTGTTAATGAGAAACTATAATAATTAATGTCATACATATCAATATCACATCATTTAACAGTGGTAGAGCTAAGCAGTTCGCTGCATGACTGGGCCGGCTCGACCGGTAAAATACCACGACCTCTCAGAAGATCGACCTAAAGTGGCTCATGCCGCGTTTCGTTCGGTGAGAGAGGTACCCGGAGGCCTACCCCCCTTTCCCCATCCTTTCCTTTCCCCTATCCCTCAAAGGTCGGCAACGCAACAGTAACACTATCTGTGCTGCTGGTCTCCATGGGCGGCGTTGGTTGCTTACCATCAGGTAGCTCGTATGCCCTCCTATCCCATAAAAAAAATCAACTAAAGCTTAATCACCTGTTAAATTATTGTTTCTAGGGCAAGCAAGAATTGTTAAGTATAAGACGTATATTGTTAGCAGCAAGATAGAGAGAGCTGAACATTAATTCGAGTGTATAAAAACTAAACTGTGTAAAAACTACCTTTTTGTGGGCTAATTGTTGGAACGATTTCAGTTTCCTCGTCACATAACTCGCAATTAAACTCACCACTCCAATTTGACGACTTGTCGAAGCAATTATCTGCGACTTGTCGCGCGTCAGCCGCACGTCCCCCGCATGAGACTTAACTGATTAACTAACATTTATTTATTTACTAGTTTATACAATTTCTCTGTGCAGTGCAGTGCAGTGGGTAAACCACGACGGATCAACAAGCACGCCCATCAAATATCATGTCTACTTTACGAAATACAAAATTTTCTTTTGTGTAATATACATATTGGTTTGTTTGTTATGGTGTATGTTTCATTAATACAGTGTCGGTAATATGTCGCGCCAATTATCGTGAGGGCGCGAGTTGTGTCGCGCCCACACGCGCCGACAGATCACAGCATCAGTGTGGACAATGCCTTATAAATAACTCGTACAATTAACGTACACCCAATTAATAACGACCCAATCAATATATTTGTATCATTATAGTTTATAGCTTCACACCCCTGATAGGTTCTGTCCCAGGGGCTGTGGGAAGCGACGCCTCGTATATTTTTATTTTCTCTTATAGAACATTTTGTAAAATATCCAACTATAATTGAATATTTTAGTGTTGTAATTAACACAATTATCAACTTTATGTAGTCAGCCATCCTCTTCGTTATAACGTTTAACACGAGTGTGCGAAGTCAGGTGCAACAAGCTAGAGAACCGCTCAGGCAGGAAGACAGGACTAGAAATGGTGTCGTATAAATATAATTTAATATATTTCTATGTATTGTCAGAAATTTTATTTAAACTAAATGATAGGGTAAAAGTCTGTAACTGAATCTAACTGAACATTACAATTACAGAAGAGACAAGCTATAAATTCACACTAAATGTAGCACTCTGCATACATCTCGCAAAGAATAAAAATCATCAATAAAAAACACATATTTTTAAACATCTACAACAAAATATTAGGTAAACCTGATAGGTTTAAAGACACACAATTTAAAGCACATTTTCAAAGTGAAATTAAAGGCTGCAGGCTGCTGTAGATTAAATTTATTATTATTATAATTATGTCAACTTAAGTCAACATATTCATACGGCATCATTATGAAATTTTCGCACGAAGTAATAAAGGTCAACATGTTTGTAACATTTTTCACCAAATTAGCCCTTAGCGTTCACATTTAGTTCATAACAAATTGCAAGTCGCTCACAATATGGCGCACACGGCTGGCCTCATATCGACATTCAAATTACTGTCATTCTCATTTGACAGGAAACAAATATAATATACATACAAACTACCTACATACATACAGTTTGTACATTCTGTGAATAATTGCAATATCCTCGACATTTTGTTTGCTCCTCAGCGGATCTACGGTGCGGTGGCTCCGGGCTTGCGTACCCTCTTTATTGTTGGCATGGACAATACAACAGAACATACATATGTTTTAGTAATTATATATAGGTTCTGTTGTATCTGCGACTAAATAAACACATATTACAACTTAAAATTTCTATAGACTTTGTATACCTTATACATAACCTAATAATAAGGAAGAGACCAATCATTGTTCCCTGAGAGATGCATAATAAGATACCTATAAAAACAATTAGTGATATACTCATTAAAAAAGTGGCTCATGCCGCGTTTCGTTCCGTGAGAGAGGTACCCGGAGGCCCACCTCCCTACCCCATCCTTTTCGATCGTACTCCCTCAAAGGTTGGCAACGCAACTGTATCACTATGTGTTGCAGGTGTCCATGGGCGGCGCTGGTCACTTACCATCAGGTGACACGCATGCTCGTTTGCCCTCCTATCCCATAAAAAAACTGATCAAGGTGAGTAAAATTTAAATATAACACAAAAAAGGTTAATAACTATTTTAAATTGTGATAAATCTCAGAACATGATGAACTATATAAAAATATTGTGTGGAGTCCCTCCGCGCTAAACAAGTGAAACTTTGTAATAAACATACATTTATAATCTATCCTTTCCATAAATTCCTCGACAGTAGGGTGCGATTACATATGTCAGATACAGTCGTCGTATGATCGTCTCTGCCTTCGACGAGCTTCTGTCACCTATTGCCCACATCATTAACTTTTCTTTATCCTCCGGCCAATTTCCTTCATTATGGCGTAAAGCTTTAGTTCGGCCATTACCTAAAATTCCCAATCCCTCTCTTCCAAAACATTATAGACCTATAACCATCCTTACTTTTCTTTCAAAAGTCTTAGAGAAATGTGCCCACATTCAGCTGTCCAGATTTGTACATGATAATAAAATTCTCTGTCCTCTACAATCAGGGTTTCGGCCAGGGCATAGCACGGTCTCTGCCCTTTTGAGGGTAACTGCTGATGTCCGAAAGAGTATGGAAAATACCATGGCAACTCTGCTTGTACTAGTTGACTTCTCTAATGCTTTTAATGACGTCAATCATGATATCCTTCTCTCTATACTTTCTTCTCTTTCCATCTCAAACGAGGCAAAAGGATGGTTCTCCTCTTAACTTCGGGGCCGCCAGCAGTCAGTATATAACGAAAGCTCTTCATCAGATTAGTGTGTTCTTACTCTGGCGTTCCTCAAGGTGGCATACTTTCTCCTCTTCTGTTCTTTTTATTTATTAATATAATCACCCATAACCTTCTGTGTTCGTATCATCTTTACGCCGATGATCTGCAGCTCTACGCACATGCTGGTGTAGACAATCTCTCCACTGCAGTCGATGCTATCAACCATGACCTAGTGACTCTCAAACAATGGTCCGAACAGTTCAGACTATCAGTCAATCCTGAGAAATGTCAGACCATCCTCATTGGTAGTCCGCGCTTGATGGGCAGGGTTGACAAATCCACAATTCCTCCAGTGACTTCTGATAACCGAATCCTACAGTTAGTCTCGACTGTGAAAGACCTTGGCCTTCACATTGACAGCGATTTAGATTGGCGTAGCCAAGTAACGCATGTTAGCAAAAAGGTTACTGGTACCCTCCGTTCTCTTTATCGTCTGAAGAAATTCTTGCCACCTAAAACAAAGGTTATGCTCATTCGAACATTAGTTTTCCCTATCATTGACTATGGTGATGTGTGCTATCTCGACCTGAATGCAGATCTACTTAACAAACTTGACCGTCTTCTCAATAATTGCATTCGATTCGTTTTTAATCTCCACAAATATGACCATGTCTCTTCATTTCGGCGAGAACTGAACTGGCTTCCCATCCGTCAGCGTCGGAGCCTACACGCACTATCGTTACTGTACTCACTCCTTAACTCTAATAATACCCCTAGCTATTTATCTTCTGACTTTAGATATCTTTGCTCTACCCACAATTCTAATCTTCATTCTTCAAATAATCTTCTGTTAAATTGTCCACGTCACTCTTCTAGCCTTGTTCACTCTTCATTCCATATTCAAACTATTCTCCTTTGAAATGCCCTCCCTCTCGGAATCAGGAGGTCTAAAAGTCCTAAAAAATTTAAGCTTAGAGTTCACAAATTATACTTTGATCTAGTTGTAGTTAATAATACTTAATAAAGTCATCCTTGCGTTATCCTATCTATAAGTATATGCATTTATTTATATGTAGTGTCTAAGTATTTATGTATTTCATTACTATGTATTTGTTAGTTTATTTCAGTAAATTAGTTTGTATGCTTCCTATAGATATACATATATTTAGTTATTTATCTATGTATGTATGTAAATTCATTTATATATTTTTTTTTTTTTCTTCTTTTTTCTTTCTTCTTTTTTACCTTGCTCTCTTACTTATATGCGCACCTACAATTCTCCGTCTCCTACACCACCCTAAGGTTGACCGGTAGAAAATGCCATAAGGCATTAAGTCCGCCGTTGTACATTTAGTGCATTAAGCTTATAAATAAATAAATATAACACACTAAGTGTAAAAAGAGCACATCTCACTTACATTACGACGAGTTTCGTGGTGCATTGATACAAGTACCGACTCTGGAATCGAAATCGGTGGGTCTCGAGTATAAATTTCAATCTGGGTCTGGGTAGAATCTCGTAAAATAACTACACCTCTATTTTGGAGGCGATCATGGGCGACCATATTAGACGTTGCATTATTCTTCGATTTACTCCCAACAAGCCCTTTCTTTTGATACCCATATTGTAAAAATGCATTAAGAATACTTACTCCGCAATATTGGATTTAGAGTGACGTCACATTATTTTTAAAGTTACTATCAAAAAGCCCTTTGATGTGATAACCATATTATAAGAGAGCACTAAAACTATCTTTGTATGAGAGCTCGTAGTATTTCACCGGCCGAGCCGGCCCATTCAGTCAGCGAACTGAGTGGCTCTACCACTTTAAAATTATCATCCAAACTTGAAATAAAAAACCTTAGCTAATAAAAAAGCTTATTCGGTTGAAGTTATCTACTTCAAACTTGAGTTCTAAGATTCAAAAACTACTTGAAATATTTTCTTATTCAAAATCAAAATCAAAATCAAAACTCATTTATTCAGTTTAGGTCTTGTCAGACACTTATGAAGGTCACTTTTTTTTTTTTTTTTACTTCCGCCAATTCGATTACTCTCGCACTGAGAAGAATTGGCAAGAAACTCAGGGAGGTTTTTTTTTTTGTTTTTTTTTTATTACTATCATTTACACAACAAAATGCACTAACAATTCAAATTGTTACAAGTGTAAGAAGTAATGAGCGGTTTATTTAAAAACTTTGTCGTCCTCCAAAAAATCGTTGATACTATAATAAGCTTTGCTGATGAGACATCTTTTAACATACGCCTTAAATTTAGTAAACGGCATCTCAATTACATTTTCAGGAATCTTATTAAAGAAACGTACACAATTACCCATAAACGAGTTATTAACTTTTTTCAGACGGAAAAACGGCGTAGCAAGTTTATTTTTATTTCTTGTATTAAATGAGTGCATATCACAATTTTTAGGAAAAAGATGAATGTTTTTCTTAACATGAAGAATATTATCTAATACGTATTGCGAGGCAACGGTGAGAATATTAATTTCTTTGAATTTCTCTCTTAGTGATGCGCGAGATTTCATTTGATAGATAGCTCTTACTGCGCGTTTTTGTAAGACAAAAATTGTTTGTATGTCAGCTGCTCTGCCCCACAGCAATAATCCATAGGACATAACACTATGAAAATAACTAAAGTAAACAAGCCTGGCCGTTTCAACGTCTGTAAATTGACGAAT
Organism: Euproctis similis; assembly: GCA_905147225.2. Lineage (NCBI taxonomy): Eukaryota > Metazoa > Arthropoda > Insecta > Lepidoptera > Erebidae > Euproctis > Euproctis similis. The sequence continues at coordinate 26,036,271 of LR990106.1, forward strand.
CTTTTTGACTGCATATGCGGCTGAACTAAGCCTGCTTGATAATCCCTCAATATGGGGTCCCCATTGTAGCTTACTATCTAGTGTGATACCCAGGAAGGTTGTACTATCGTCAAAAAATAAGTTTTCATCCTGGATTTTAACATAAGCATTATTAGTTTGCTTTACATTTGGTAACATAAATTTAATGCATTTCGTTTTCTTAGCATTCAGCAATAGATTATTAACATTAAACCAGTCTACAATAGTTGCCAACGCGGCATTTACTTTGTCATAATTATCTTCTTTCCTACCTATATTAAATATGAGTGATGTATCATCCGCAAATAACACAATATCATGTTTCTCCTTCACAAGATGAGGCAGATCGTTAATGTAGACTAGAAACAGGAAAGGACCTAATATAGAACCCTGGGGAACACCCATAGCAACAGGAGATCCGGATGATTGTACTCTGTTTATTTCTACTCGCTGAGTTCTGTTTGATAAGTACGATACGACTAGATTTAAGGCGCAGTTTCTTATTCCATAGTGGCTTAATTTACGAGCTAAAGTTACATGATCGACACAGTCAAACGCTTTAGATAAATCGCAAAAGACCCCTACTGCGTCCATAGACCTCTCCCATGCGTTAAATATATTTTGTAACAATTTGATACCAGCGTCAGTTGTGGATCGGCCTTTAGTGAATCCAAACTGATTATTATGTAAGAGTTTATTGATACTAAAGTGAGTTAAGAGCTGGTTCAACATTATCTTCTCGAAGATTTTACTCAGGGTAGGAAGAATAGAAATAGGCCTGAAGTTTGTGGGGTCTGTTTTTACACCTGATTTGAAGAGTGGAATTATTTTACTACATTTCATCAAATGTGGAAACACTCCAGCGTCAATACAACAATTAAATATGTTAGCTAAGTAGGGTGCGATTGAAACAATGATCGCGCTAATAACTTTAGTAGACACACCCCATAAATCTTCTGTCTTTTTGATGTTAAGCATCTTAAAAGTTTTGATTATAGTTGTGGGACATACATAGGAGAACTGAAAGCATATGTCACAAGCATCTACATTATTCCTTAAGTGTGATACAGCATCGTCAGGAGAAGATCGTATGGACCGAGTAGTTTCTAGAGGAATATTTGTAAAGAATTTTTCAAAGGTACTTGCAACTTCTAGTTCATTCGAGACTAGTTTATCATTAATCAATATGTTAAGTTTCGGGTCTCGCTTCTTGGATTTACCCGTCTCACCGTTAATTATTTTCCAGACTGTTTTGATTTTATCTCGCGATTTCTTAATTTTATTAGAAATAAATGCGGCCTTGGCGGCAATACAAACTTTTTTGAACACCTTTGAATAATTCCTTACACATTCCAAAAACGCAGTGTCGCGGGTACTAGTCCTTTTCTCATACAAATCATACAGACGATTTCTGCTTCTGTATATACCACGCGTAGCCCAGTCGCTAAATACTGAATTACTCTTTTGTTTTATATTTTTTAACAAGAAACATTTAGAGAATTCTTCTTCTATGCATACAAACAATGCTGAATACATTATGTCCGGGTCCTGTTGCGGTAAAGTGAATAAATTTAGGCGATCCAATAGACGTTTACTGAACTTTTCTAAGCGGAAATCTGTAATAGGCCGGTATACTATATCAACTGGCAAGTCACTGGAGTCATTAGGAAACGACGCCAGTTGCCCACAGTGATCCGAGCTTAATTTATTCAAGATACTTTTATGAATAGGATTTAAGTCACAGAAGATGTTATCGATGCAGGTAGCACTAGTATCCGTTATTCTAGTTGGTTCCAAGAATAGATTTACTAGGTTATACGATTTAAATAAGCTCTTGATCCTTAATACATTAGGTAATTTCTCCAGAATATTTACATTAAAGTCACCACATACTACTATCGATTTAGAACTATTTGACACTTTGCTGAGAACATCTTCCATGACTGCTTCAAACAGGCTGTAGTCTGAAGAAGGAGGTCGGTAAACACATATAAAAATAAACCGCTCGAGCTCAACACATGATATCTCAATTGTACGTTCGACGGACATACAAGCAATGTCCTTACGCTCTTTACTTTTATGACAGTTCTTAACCATAATCAATGACCCACCACGGGTACTCGTCGCTCGTACAAACGAACTTATCACGCTATGATTACTAAAATTAAATAACATTTCACTGTCCTTGAGCCAATGCTCAGTGATACAAAAAACATCTATATCAGAACAATCCACAAATAAAGCAATTTCTAACTCTTTAGCAGCAAAACCTTGAATGTTCTGATGCGCAACATTAATATGATGATTAATATGACTAGATTTTATCACAGATAAGTTTGAGCCGCCGCCCCTGCAGCCGGAAGCGGCCGCAGACTCGGCCGTTGTCGAGACAGTCAGTTTAAAGAAACTAACTGTGTGCCAATAGGGGCTAAGTCACTGGTTATGGTATCCATAACAGGGTCTACAATATTAAATGCTAGTAATTTAGCATACTCAAATTTTAACTTCTTCCGTAAATAAACGGAGTCATCTCTTAGTCTTAAGCTATTTACAATATAATTTATATCCATATATTGGATATCGTTGTATACACTAATTCTATGCAAAAATGAATTTATATAAAATATGTCATTGGTCTTTTTTTGTGACAGATTCTCTATGTATGTATTATAAACATACACGTACATACATTGCAAAATAAAAATAACATTTATTACCTATCTTTGTAATATCAATTATGAGTATAGATCGTCTATGATGACAATGCACGTCTCTCCACAATAAAACAAAATTTGTTTCTAAGATTTTCGCGAATCTCATTCATTGATTAAAACAACTTTTAGGATTGTATCGCGTTTATTTATTATTTATTTATATTTATTTCCCGACGTTTCGAACTCTTTACAGAGATCATTTTCACGAGTATGAACAAAAAGATGGTAGTTATAGCTTTAGCTTTTGAACAACTACCATCTTTTTGTTCATACTCTGAAAACTGAAAATGATCTGTAAAGAGTTCGAAACGTCGGGAAATAAATATAAATAAATAATAAATAAACGCGATACAATCCTAAAAGTTGTTTTAATCAATAAAACAAAATGTTAATGTGAGGGTAAGAATATTTACAAGATGTTATTTTTTACGCATGTGTTTGCATACTTCAATCCATCTCAAACTTAATCAAAATAACGATTTGTTATTTGACAAATTGAGTCAGTTATTGACAGTTTTCTATAAACGGTACACGTCCGGCTTGTGGAGCAGTCTTTTTGTAATGACTAGTTGGCCAACAGATTTACAGAAACATAAGATTTTACTCGTACAGATAGCACAAAAAGTAACTAGTAAGAAATTATTTATTTAAACCATTTTGGTTTTTGTACCATTTACATATTTGCAACATATTTGTACTTTTGTACAAGTACAAGTACACTAATCATTGCAATAAGGTAAAAATAATTAAGACAAATCAAAATTTAGTTTAATAATATTACTTTAAAAAAAAATTTAATCGACTTCTAGAAACGTAAACCACAAAATCTTTAAGTATATGAAAACAGCACCTACCTATAACTAAAAAGCGATAAATAACGTAATTTACTGATTTGTATACTTAATACAATATACAAAACGTAATAATTTAGTAAAGTCATTTTTAACTGTCAAAGTATAGAAGAAAAGAAGAAGAAGTTAGTTTATTTACATGGCTTTCAGTTTATTAAATATATTAACAGTATTTGCAAGTCCGTTTGTTAAATGGTTGATATTTTAAGGGAGCTATAATTATCATGACTTTTTTATTATAGAAGGGGGCAAGCGATCTTGCGGGTCACGTGATGGAAAGCAATCACCGCCGCCCATGGCGTCTCCAATACCAGGGGCATCACATCAGCGTTGCCGGCCTTTCAGATGAGAATAGGCTCGTTTCGCAATGGTTCCGTAAAGGAATAGTGCGTGGCAAGAAGTGCCTGTTGAAACGCACTGTTGTCGATCGCCAACTATTCAGCCAATGCGGGTGGTAGCGTTGGCGCGTTGAGAGATGGCGAAAATCAGCTGGCGGTATTAATCCGAACAATTCCTTAGAGCACTCTCTGTGGTATTTGCGGTAGATGATGCATAGCGGTGCCACCTCTCTCCGCAACGCCAGAGGATCAAGCCGATCGGTAAGAGCTTGGTTGTCCACAAGCCGAACCGCGCGTCGTTGGATGCAGTCAAATGGTACTGGGGTGCCCCCGCCTAAAGATGTGAACAATACTCCACGCGAGGACGGACCTACGCCTTGTAAAGTTGCAGGCGATGACCTATCATGAAATACTGTCCCGCTCTATTGAGCACACCAAGCTTTTTGGAGGCCAGTTTGACCTTGACCTCCAGATGACCGCGGAACTGGACGTCACTCGACCACGTTCCCTGTCCTAACAGTGATTTATTTATAGTGAGCGACCCACCGAGCTGAAAAGGTATATTATCACTCACTATGGCCGCACTCCAACCGAAGCTAAAGTGCGGGACCAAAGACAGTAGGTCTTGCCGCCACCTCAAGTGTATAGCTCTTGGTGGTACTCATAAGGAGATTCGCCCCGATTTGTCCGGTTGGGTTCCGTAGCAACGTCTGCTGACCGCGCGCTACGCCCGAGAGCTAGCTGACATTTTGATCCATGCTTGGGACGCCAGATAAGCCGGCTACCAGCATCCAGCTGGTTCCGGAGCTGTACATCTCAAGTTGCACATCCATGCAGCTGCTCATCTGGCGCATGCCACTAGTGAAAGCCGCGCTACTTGCTGTCCAGGCAAGTACAGGAGATGTGGTCCCCTTCAGCAAACTAATCGTTGGTTCACACTTGAGGCGCACTCACTGCACGCGCGACTGGAGACCACGGAGCCCCTGTCCGACCGGTCTCACAGCATTTTGCTGCGTGCGGGATCAGACGTACAGCCACCAATCACCGTACAGACGAACACTGTCCAATCCCTACAGCTCAACCACAACACCCGCGAGTCCAACCTCAGAGGCAGAGACACCGCGAACGCCAGCGCCAGCGAACGCCAGCGCCCGCAGTGGGGCTTTTCTCTGCTCCCGCGGTACCCTGATCTTACAGACGGACCCGTAGTTCCATCTGAAACCTATCTACTTCGGGTCCTAGTAGATAGTAACTAACGTCACTCGATCAGTCGACACCAAGAATCCCGTTAAGAGAAGAGTGCTCTCAAAACAGGGAGCTACGACAAAGGGTGTCTTTTTAGCGGTAAACAATTCAACCCTAAGAAGACACGGTCTGCGCCGTGTCTTCTTAGGGTTGAATTGTACCAAGTTTAGTCGGCCCCAGTCCGAAGCTTGACTGAGCAAAGTTTCGAATTTAGACACAAGTATGTTCCGGTGCTCGTCGACGTTTTACCGAGAAATTCGCGGGTAGCCGGTATATAAGGCATCTCCGGTACTGTCATCTGCATAACAATGAAGTTTGCTGCTTAGCAGCATGTCATTGATATGCAGAAGAAACAGCGTAGGGGATAGCACACAGCGCTGGGGTACTCCCGCATTCACAGGTTAGTTTAAAGAGTATGATAACACTTGCTACTTTTTGTTATGATCATGGGTAGACCTAATAAAATTGCAGCCCGAATGAAGGCCAATCGTAGCCTGGAAACTATTGCAGAAAATAAAAAAGCATTGTTACAGAAATGTGTCCTAACTTCTAACCGTTTAAGAGTTCTGTAGATTCATCATCAGCAGTATCAGATGTTGATTCAAGCATACCAGTAACACGTTAGTCCTATATACTACTAAACAGTTTTAATCGACTAACTGCAGTACTGTCTCCCAACTCTTAACCGTTAAGGAGTTCTGTGGCTTCTTCATCAGCATAGCAGCATCAAGTGTATATTCAAGCAAAATTCACAAGCAAAAAGGCTAGCCCTACATACTACCAAGTAGTATCTATCGACGATTTGCTGTGCTATCTTCAAACTACTAACCGTTGAGAAGTTCTGTGGCTTCTTCATCAGCACACCAGCATTAGATGTTGACACCATACAGAATATTCCTAAGACATCACTATTACGTAACAAAAACATACTCGCATACAATTTTCGGTGGATGCCTTCGATTTCTCCAGGTTTTCATGATCGGATCCTGAATTGGTGAAAATGGGACCATCTCGAAAGTTAATACAACGAAAAACATAATTTTGAAATCCGTCCATAATTGACGAAAATATCGGTGAACAGACATAAAAAAATATACATACAGACGAATTCAGAACATACTCCTTTTTTCGAAGTCGGCCAAAAATGAAATACAGTTATAAAAATAGAATTTAAAAACCATTTTTTGACCTGCTATATATTGCATTTTAATAACTGTATTATTTATTTGCTAATTACTAAATGTGTTTTACTAACCAAATTTAGAATATTAATACGGTATTCTGTTAAGTTAAGTTAAGTTGTGTAAAATTAAAATTGAAATTAAATTATAATATTACACATACATACACACATACATAACTTCACGCCAAATCCCTTGCGGGGTAGGCAGAGAGAACAGAGCGCCATAGGGCACGATTCTTACACACCTCACTCGCTTCGTTGACTTTCATAACTCTTTACATGCACGCGCGTCGGTTTTTGAGGCTCTTAACATCACCTTCCTCCAGAACACGTTCTATTTGGTCTTGGAATGTGTGTCTTGGCCGTCCTCGACTCCTACATCCGTCCGCTTTTGCATTGTATATCTGCTTAGTCAGTCTTGCGTCAACCATTCTTTCTACATGTCCGAACCATCGGAGCATGCCCTTTCTTACTTTTACACCGACACTCTCTTTCAAACCAACTTCCTTCCTTACAACCTTGTTTTCTACGCGGTCAGCGAGAGTCACTCCGCAGATTTTGCGTAGAGCCCTCATTTCTACCGCGTTTATTCTACTTTCATGCACACTCTGCCATACCCAGCTCTCGCTTCCATAAATTAGCGTTGGGATCAGGACTGCATTGTGGATTGCTAACTGGGCTGTTCTGCTAATATTTTTTTCGCCCAGGAATCTGCCCAACGCTCCGTTTACGCTATTTCCTATCGCCACTCGTCTTTCTACATCCGCGGTGTACCTTCCATCTCTGCTAAAATCTAAAATCCAAGATATACAATTTCATTCACCTGTTCCAGCACTACATCATCAACCATTATCCTTGCATCTGTTCTGGATAAATTATAATATTAATTTTTAATATTTGCTATTAAATTGAATAATTAATAAATATCTATAAAAATAACTAAATAAATTTAATGAAAATTTTTTGATAGAAATGAAAAGTTAATATTAAATTAAGAAATCAATAAAAATATATAAAAAATGACCAACCTTAAATTCAATTTTTGAATTTATTATTATATTTATTTTTAAAATATTAAATAATCAATAATAAACATTTAAAATTAAGAATCTTATAATATATAGTACAAATTATGTCTTATATATTTATTATTCTCTAAATTTTGTTTTTAATAATTATATATACGAGTATATTAATGATACCAAAGAAGTATAACTTCTCACGCGCGTACATAAGTACACGCACGCATTTTTTTTTTAGATAGAAGGTGTCAACAGGCTGGTTTTTATCTAATTTATGTATGATCTTCTGTAATACACAAGATGAGGAAAAAAATCGCAGGGTCAATTAGTTATTTATAAAACTAGCTGACACCAGTCATCATCATCATCATCAGCCTTTAGAAGTCCACTGCTGGACGTAGGCCTCCCCCATAGAGCGCCACAACTGCCGGTCCTGTGCAACCTGCATCCATCGGCCTCCCGCGGATTTCACAAGGTCGTCTGTCCACCTGGTGGGGGGACGGCCTACTCCGCGTCGATCAGTTCGTGGTCGCCACTCGAGAACCTTTCTACCCCAGCGGTGATCCGTTCGTCGAGCGATGTGGCCAGCCCATCTCCACTTCAGCGTGCTAACCTTACGGGCTATGTCGGTCACGCCAGATCTCTTGCGAATCTCCGTATTGCGGATCTTATCTCGCAGAGAGATTCCGAGCATAGCCCGTTCCATAGCACGCTGAGCCACCTTGAGCTTCGTTATGAGGCCAACATTTAGAGACCACGTCTCAGCTCCATATGTCATCACTGGTAACACACATTGGTCATAGACCTTAGACTTCAGGCACTGTGGGATTTTGGACGAGAAGATTTCCCTTAGTTTCCCGAACGCTGCCCAACCGAGTTGAATCCGTCGGTTTATCTCTTTCTCGAAGTTGGCTCTACCTAGCTGGACTGTTTGTCCTAGGTAAACATAGTGGTCGACAACTTCAAAGATCGCATCGCCAACAGTAACCTGTACTTGAATGACATGGGCATTGAACATTACTTTGGTTTTGTCCATGTTCATTCTGAGACCGACTTGTTGGGAAAATCTGCTAAGATCCTTGAGCATTGTACCAAGGTCCTCCAGTGACTCCGCCATGACAACGATATCGTCGGCAAATCGAAGGTGAGTGATGTATTCGCCATTGATGTTGATGCCTAGTCCAGACCAATCCAAGAGCTTGAATATGTCCTCCAATGCAGCGGTGAACAGATTTGGGGAATTACGTCCCCTTGTCTGACACCTTTCTGCAATGGAATGGGAGTCGTACTCCCAGACCCAATCCGGACTGACATAGTGGCGTTTCTATACAAACACTGCAGCACTTCGATATACCGATAGTCAATTTGGCATCTCTGGAGGGACTGCAGCACTGCCCAAGTTTCGACGGAATCAAAGGCTTTCTCATAGTCCACAAACGCCAGGCACAAAGGCTGATTAAACTCCTCGGTCTTTTGTATAATTTGGCGTAGTGTGTGTATGTGGTCTATGGTACTATAGTCTTTCCGGAAACCGGCTTGTTCGGGAGGCTGGAAGTCGTCAAGCCTGCGCGAGAGTCGATTTGTAATGACCCTCGAGAACAGCTTATAGACATGGCTCAGAAGCGAGATGGGTCTATAATTTTTCAAGCGGGTTGTATCACCCTTTTTGAAAAATAACACCACCACGCTCCTAGTCCACGCCTCTGGAACGTCGCCCCCGAGCACGACAGAATTAAAAAAAATCTAAAGGGCCTTAAGGATCGGTGTACCACCCGCCTTCAGAAGTTCGGTAGTAATTCCATCGTCACCCGGTGCCTTTCCGTTCTTTAGCTGCTTGAGAGCCATTCTGATCTCGTACAGACTGACGTCCGGGATGTCTTCGCTGTAGTGCCGAATTAGCTTGGATCTGGGATCTCGAGCCAAGCCGACAGCAGGAGTTTGTGAAGACTCATACAATTGTCTATAAAACTTCTGAACCTCTCCCAGAATCTCATCTTTGGAAGAAACAACGACGCCGTTATCCTTCTTCAATTTAGTCAATTGACTCTGCCCATTAGACAGATCTTTTGCGAATACTTTAGAGCCTTGGTTACGCTCTATAGCTTCTTGTATCCGCTGGGTGTTATATTTGCGAATATCGCGCCGTACACTTTTCGAGATCTGCCTATTTAGCTGCATGAGTTTGGACCAATCGGCCGAAGACTGCGTCGAAATTTTTTGTCTCTCCTGCATGAGCCTGAGAGTAGGTTCCGACAGTTTCTGAGTTCGCCGGCGACGGCATGCGCAACTTCCACTATCCTGCTGTTCATATCGTCCACTGTTTCACATTCATCTAGGCATTGGCCTCGATTTTGGAGTTTGAGCTGAAAGTTTTCGGGGTTTTGGTATTGAACAGATGAAGGACACCAGTAAACTGTGTAAAATATGTTTAGTAAAACATTTAGTAATTAGTAAATAAATAATACAGTTATTGAAATGCAATATATGCAGGCCAAATAATGGCTTTTTAAATTCTATTTTTATAACCGTATTTCATTTTATTATAAAAACTAAATTATGATTTGTCAAGTATATAAGTTTTGAGTCAAAAGCAATAAGTAGAAATAAAAATGATCATTGTGGGTTATCCCTAAGAGATGGACATACGCTATCTCGGATTTTTTTGTAGACCTTTTAAAGGTGTATAATAATGTAACACATTCTTTTGATTTATAACTTAGATTTCAGCCAGCGTTTCAACTAAAGTGCAAAATCTTGAAAATTATAAATTTTCCTACTACATACATTATACATTTAATATATATACAAACGGTTGAAACCCTCTAACTATTAAAAATACCACATCAAAATCCGTGCGTAATTTCAAAGATAAACACTAAACACATAAGGGAACAGCCAGCAGAAAGCGTCTATGTTTAATACTATTTGTGAAAGGATGATAAAACATATTTAAAAAGAATATTTGCGACTTCATGTCGCAAATACTGTTTTCAAATGTATGTATTTTCTTGCCCGGTTCTTCTAGTCTGGCCGCTCATGGCAATTGCCGCCGTGTTTTCTTGTTCCACGAAGGCTGTTTCATCAAGTGCTCGTAATAATAAGGTTATTTTTTTTATATAAGTTGACTATTTTTAAGTGAAGACCGCCTGTGAAGCCTCTTTGACTTTGACAGTTTTTTATCAGGCCATGTGCATTTGAATCCTCAAGTTACCGTTAACATATGGGACATATTCAGTTACAGTATTTATTTAAATGACACACGTGTGTACATTTCAGCGCGCCAGTGGCAGAGGGCGGCGGCGGTCAGTCTCTGGGCGCAGCGCTAGTGTGCTCGCGAGCGGCGGGACTCACGGAGCGGCAGCGCGCCATCTGTCGAGCCTCGCCTGCTGCGGTGGCTGCCATCGGCGACGGACTCAGGTAGGAGGGACCTAGTAACTTTTTCAACCAACTAGCACCAAGATGCACCCGACGGCCGTTAGGATATCTACTTATATACTCACTCTCACACTACATAACGTCACGCCTTTTTCTACCAGAAGCTTTAGACAGCCGCTGCTAAGCCTCGATTCTCTGTATCGTTATTTTACGTCCCAAATGGAATAGGTGGCGAACCTATTACCGTATACCGGGTACAAAGTTGCCAGTCATCGATTTTTATCACAAATAACTTCCGAAAAGAATTCCGAGGATACATTGATTGATCGATTATTCGATATAATCGATCGGAGCCACAACTTCTGAATCAGATGACGTCAATATTCTGAAAAGGTCGAGGTATTTCACCTGTCGAGTCAGCCCGGCACGACTCCACCAGTCATATTAATATGAATCAATAGGTAGTAATATATAGCACTGTACATAAGTTGTGTTGTAGAATGGCGTACGCGGAGTGTCGCTGGCAACTCTCAGGGAGAAGGTGGAACTGTTCAGGAGTCGGAGACTCGCGTCACTTCGGACACGTAATGCCTCTAGGTATGTCTCCCATGATGGGATGTTAAGATAATTAGCACACAATAATTATAATTATTTCAATGATTTATAGGTCATAAGCTAATACAAACAACACAGTATGGACCAAGTATAGAACATTAATGTATAGCTAACGATAATACATACGTAATTAGTAAGTTACGAGAATATTTAACGAGCTGTTGATTAATAGCATTCTGTGGTACGATAACAATGAATTGAGAACATCACGACACACCACTACCCCACCACCTGTGCAATGCACCTACTTCAATAAATAAACATTAACTTGTAATTAGCGAGAACATACTTAGAATATCACATGACATGTAACAAATCAATTGCGTGTTCATATTTATCTACGACTCAATTATAGTTTGTATATGAATCCTCCTCACGTCGTTTGTCCTCATGCTGAGGTGTAACGTGGTCGGGGGTTCCAAAATAAAAAATTCACTCGGTTATTAAAATTATTAACTTTATTTTAACGACGAGTTGCTCCTCAATTTGTGGTTACCAAAATTCTTAGAAAGGGAGCAGGTACAACCTGATGCCGAGTGACCCGCGAAGGCTCACTGCAGGGGTGTCCTGGTGCTCCACAGAAGTCTCCTCCCCGATGTTGTTGGGCTGCCTTGCACTGTCAGATGGCCGACAGGAAAAGTTGAGAAGAAATCGAGATGTGAAAGTAGAGTTGAGAAGGTTGTGTTGAGGGTGAAGATTGAGGGCAGCCAGTCTGGAAGACAACCAGTAACAGCCCCTGAGCATCCCCATTCACTGGCATCGACAATCAGTGCCACCACTGACCCCCATTTCTCAGAATGGGTAGACAGTGGTGTCACATGCCAGTAATTTGGAAAATGCCCAGGGTGGATCAAGCATATAACCCTACCTTAAAAACAATAATATTAATTTGGAAAAGAGTTGTAGCAATCTATTATGCAACATAATTAATAGTGTAGGTAGGTTACTACTACCTACTTGATTTGTAAAATCGTGGCCTTCTTGTTGATTTTTGTCATGGACTAGATTTCGCCAGCTCTCCGTATCTTCGGCAGCGTGGCATCACCATTCTCTCGTTACCTCTCTTTCTTGCAATGTGGAAAAAATCTCGAAGCTTCTCTGCAGGCATGTGGTGCTGAGCCTTGCTGGTATATTGAGCTCGGTCTGAATGGATTCATTGGTGAGTTGTTCGGTCCAATGAATTCTGAGCATCTTCCTCCTGCACCACATTTTGCACGCATCAATGCGTTGGCGATTCGCTTTTTAACCGACTTCGATAAAAGGAGGAGGTTCTCAATTCAAGTTTTTTTTTGTTTTATGTCTGTTCACCGATATTTTCGTCAATTATGGACGGATTTCAAATTTTTTTTTTGCTCGATCGTGTTCACTTTTGGAGATGGTCCCATTTTCACCAGGCCAGCATCTGGTGATGGAAACCAGGAGAAATCGAAGGCAACCTCCGAAAATTGTACGCGAGTATGGTGTTCTTGTTACGTAATAGTGATGTCTTAGGGATATGCTTTATGGTGTCAACATCTGATGCTGCTGTGCTGATGAAGAAGCCACAAATTTCCTCAAAAGTTAGGAGTTTCAAGACAGCACTGCAATCGGTCGATAGATACTACTTGGTAGTATGTATGGCTAGCGCGCTGCTTGTGAGGTATACTTGAATATACATCTGATCCTGCTGTGATAATCAGGAAGCCACAGAACTCCATATCGGTTACGAGTTGGGAGATAGTACTGAAGTTAGTCGATGGAAACTGTTTAGTAGTATATATATTTTTTTTTAATGGGATAGGAGGGCAAACGAGCAGGCGTGTCACCTGATGGTAAGCAACTAACGCCACCCATGGACACCAGCAGCACACATAGTGTTACTGTTGCGTTGCCGACCTTTAAGGAAAGGGGATAGGAAAGGATGGGGAAGGGGGTGGGCCTCCGGGTTCCTCTCTCACCCAACGAAACGTGGCATGGGCCACTTTACGTCGGTCTTCTGAAAGGTCGTGGTATTTCACCGGTCGAGCCGGCCCATTTATGCAGTAAACTGCTTGGCTCTACCACTGTTAGATATAGGAATATCGTGCTGCTTGGGAGGTATGCTTGAATCAACATCTGATACTGCTGTGGTGATGATGAAGCTACGGAACTCTTAAACGGTTAGGAATTAGGACACAATACTGGATCCAGAGGTACAAGTTAGAATACTGACACTGGCTCATACCAATGACTTTTCGAAATTGTTTTCGGAAGTTAAGTGTGATAAATATCGATGACTGAAAACTTTGTGCCCGGCATGGCAATAAGTTCGCCACCTATTCCATTTGGGCCGTAAACATAACGGCGAGACGAGGCTAAACAGCCGCTACCTACACCTTCACGTAACAAAAGGCGTGAAGTTATGTTACTTAGCAAGTATTATCATACTCTCTTATCTATGTAGCTATATAAGACAATTATGGCTTCCTAAAAACATCAATCATTTAACAGACGTGTATTAAGTGATAATATATTTAATAAACTGAAAGCCATATGAAATAACTTCTATTGAAGTTCACAACACATAATATCGCTAAAACTCGTGAAAATCGTTTCTAGAAGTCGGTTTAAAAAAGTTAAACCGACTTCTAGAAACGTACACCACAAAATCTTTATGTAAATGAAACAGTACCTCCATAACTAAAAAGCGATAAATAACGAAACTTACTCATTTGTATACTTGATACAATAAACAAAACGTAATACTTTTATAAAGTCATCCTTAAATATTTACAATTGTCACTTGTTTTTCGGAGTCGGTGCCAGCCTTGGTAAAATACCCTATAGTATTGCATCGACTTCAATAATGAGATCACTATAAAAATATTTACAATTGTCATCTATTATTGAAGTAGGTGCTGGTTAAAAGTCACCCCGTATTCTATTTTGCCGTGTGACATAGACGGCCGCGCATATCATACAACACAATAGACTACGTTACTGAGTCTGGCACCGACTCCAATAACAAGTGACAATTGTATTGGTATGGCGTGGAGTATGAGGTCCTTCTCACACGGCCGATAATGGAGCCTAGATATGTAAAATCCTCCACGACTTCAAGGCTTAGGTTAGCCATCTGAGTGAGAGACCCGCTGCGGTCGACTACCATGACCTTTGTTTACGCCCTATTTATCTCGGCATTGATAGTTTTACGGTGGAAGAGTCGAAGTCCAGCACTACCCTCCTCTTTTCGCATCCGTGCTTGGGCCCGGCAAAGGCAGAGTTACACCTACGGGTAAAAAAGGCGTAAAGTTATGTTATATATTCATGGGTATTATATTATAATAGAGCATAACATAGACATTAATCAGGGATAGTATTAAAATTAACATAAAACCCAAAGTCGAATTTAGTAACAACTCTGTGACGCTAATAATTATAGCGCTAGGTCAAAAGGAAAACCGTTTTACTTCTAAGGCAGTTTCTTCGCATTTTATATTTTTTTATGGGATAGGAGGGCAAACGAGCAGGCGTGTCAACTGATGGTAAGCAACCAACGCCGCCTATGGAGACCAGCAACACATATAGTGTTATTGTTGCGTTGCCGACCTTGAAGGGATAGGGGCAAGGATGGGGAGTGGGCCTCCGGGTACCTCTCTCAGCGAACGAAACGCGGCATGAGCCACTTTACGTCGATCTTCTGAGAGGTCGTGGTATTTCACCGGTCGAGCCGGCCCATTCATGCAGCGAACTGCTTGGCTCTACCACTGTTAAAAATTGAAAAAGGTTTTTTATAAAGTTAGAACATTTGACTCAAGTATGCAGGTGCCATTTTGTGGGATAGCTTACTATAAAGTTTTGAGAAATGATAATCACTCTACTCATATCTGTCAATAAAATATTTATAACTATTGACACCATGCACCCCACGCTGGAAATCCAGCTGTGAAGAACAAATCACGTGGTCACCAATTTTCAACTCAAGAAAAAATGCTTGGAAAACGGGTTTCACTGATTACGCATTAATCATCATGGCGAATATTTTGAAAAGCAATAAAAAAATATTTAATAGTCAGTGATAGTTATTTTATTTAATTCCGGACGCAGCAGCGCTTGTATTGCTGTGAGTCATCGTGACAGCTACATGCCCATGTTGGCAGCCGGCTTTTTTTGAAGTTTTTTCTGCCATAGATAGTCATTAGGCGAGGATGTTTTGTACCTAAGTGCACGTGTGTCTGTCTGTCTGTCCAGGGACGCGCGAGGCGGCCTTCACGTACGCGATCACGTCGGCGGGGGTGACGCACGCGCTGAGCACCGCGTGCGCGCGGGGGGACCTGCCCGCCTGCCAGTGCACTGCCAACAGGTAACCGCCGCAACATACGACCTGTCTCTGCAAAGTTTATTAGTTTTACTTTTGAGTTTTCTAACTGCTTAAATATTCTTTACCTATGAAGTTGCCGTTTTGTATGAAAGAAAAACGTTTTTTTAACAAGTATTTTTCATTTCTATTGATCAAAGTGCTATCAATGCATCTTTGCCAACGCAGTTGCAGTTTATTGATGCTCTTCTTATAAAAATCAGCTGGACGGGAGGTAACAAATTCTACAAAGACATTTTGCACTCCCTCTCGGAAATATTTCTTTTTCCGCGAAGAAGCTATCCAAATTATGGAAAAAGTAGTAGTCTGTAGGTGCAAGGTCTAGTGAGTAGGGCTGATAACAGAGAACTTCCAACCCCGGATCTTACAACTCGGAACCGTGTGCTGTGCAGTATGAGGTCACGCGTTGTCGTTCAGGAGCAGCGGAGAGGAGCTATTGACTGAAAAAATTGTGGCCAGTATGGCAATCGGTTCGCTAGTTGGCCGTAAACATACCGGAGAGTCGAGGCTTAACAGCCACTCCACTTCAGGTAGAAAAAGGCGTGAAGTTTTGTTATGTTATGTTAAAAAGTGTTCTAGTCATTTTAACATTGCCTCGATCTCTACATTTTTTTGGGGGCTCGCCCGGGATCGAACGAAGTTAACAGAAAAGAGGAATATAAAACCTAGCAAGTCTGATTTCGCAAGTCCTTGAGGGTCCTAGAGGTCCAGGCTAACCAGAAAAGTGGATAGCATCGATTGGGCAGATTATAGAAGATTGAACACGAAGGTGATAAAAGAATAATTTTCACTTCCAATAATAGAAGATCAGATCAGATAAATTAAAAGAAGCAAACATATTTACATCACCAGATCTAAAAAATAGTTTTCTTCACATGAATATACATAAAGGTAGTATGAATTTAGAAAAATGACGATCAAGATATCTTCTATGTTTAATAAACAATGGAACTAGTTTATTTAGATGAAATTATTTTACCAACTAAAATAGAAAAAAAAGGGTTAGAAAAGCTATAGAAAGTATTAAAAAGAAGTCAAGAATATCGTTTAGAATTGAATTGGATGAAATGCCATTTTATGAAGAGACAGATTCAACATATTAGTTATATTATTCATGACAACGAAATTCGACTACCTAAAGATAAAACTATCGCTGTGTCTAAGTTTAAAAGCGTAACAATGTGAAATCTGCTCAGTCTTTTCTAGGACTGACAGGATATTTCAGGAAGTTTATTAAAAAATATGCTTAGATTGCTAAACCGATGACTGATTTATTGAAGAAAGATGCTCTATTTAATTTTGATACAAACTGTGAAATAGCTTTTATGGTTAGGTTGGGTTATTGTTATACCGGGCACAAAGTTTTTAGTCATCGATATTAATAACACATAACTTTTGATGTGTCTTTTGTGTTGTTTTGTGTGTGACACAAGTCATTGATGTGTGCCAGGATTCGAACCCGCGACCTCTGGATTGAGAAGCCACAGAACCGTGTGCTCGACCACTAGACCACCGATAAATACAGTTCGAGTGTGGGCAAAAGTGACATGAGAAAAAGTGATTACTTGGCCCAATCATCTTCAATTTTTTTAACACTTAGCGTTGTTTGGAATTGAGCTATTTTAAAAGCTTTTATTTAACTTGGACTGTATGTATGTATGTATGTATGTATGTTTGGTAGAATCTTGCAACTCAATTTTGAAGTAGATATCTTCAACTGATTGAGCTGAAATTTTGTATACACGTTTACTTTGGATGACAATGCATGATATGATGTGTGACATTATTCTATATCCAATATGGCGGACCACCCAAGATGAAGGAATTGATATTTTGAATGCATTTCTGCAATATGGGTATCAAATGAAAGGGCTTATTGAGTGTAACTCAAAAAATAATACGACGTCATTCTAAATCCAATATGGAGGAAAACATATTTCCTCTTCCTCCATCTTTCCTCTCTTCCTACCCCGGAGTATTCCTCATTTATTTTTAATCTCGTCACTGCCTGTGATGTTAAGAAAAGCATTTTGTCGATTACGTCTAATACAATTGGATGTGACCGCGTCAGTCGTAACATGATCTTTGTTTCGTTTCTTATCTCTCTTTTTATATTCAAAATGCTTTAAATGCTTTCCTTACAAATTTCAAGTATCCACTTAGAGCCTCAGTATGTACAATTTATATAATAATAAAAGCTTGTCGCAAGGTTTAACTCCTTATCAGTAGGTAATTAAATTGCAATAGATAATATAGTAAAGTTAGTAGATTTATTTAAATAAGTGTTTTGCCCATTTCTTCTCATGACAACCTTACACTCAGAATCGTCCGTGCGTTTTTTTTCCAAGGAGGCAATTTTCTCAAGCGCTCGTGTTTTAATATGTGATGCTTACAACATAATAATAAGTTAAATATCTGTATTTAAGGATTATATTTAACTGTGTGTGAAGACCCAAGAAAATAAAGCTATTTTGATTTGATTTGACATTATAAAATTAGTACAGTTTATTTACAACTCGCGCGACAAGCTTTTATTATTATATAAATTGTACATACTGAGGCTCTAAGTTGATACTTGAAATTTTTAAGGAAAGCTTTTATTTAAGCGCTCTAAAAATAAGAAAATTATTTTCTTATTTTTAGAGCGCTTAAATAAAAGCTTCTTTAAAAAGGGTTTTTGCTTTTAATTTATTATGTATTATCAGGCTATGAGTATAACATTATTATTTGTTTGTTGTCCAGATATATAATAAGTCGGTACGAAGTTTCTTCTAGTTGGGCTTGTATGATTCCAGACGTCGAGGTCGCGGCACGTCCACCTCGGAACAGTTCGAGTGGGGCGGCTGCGGGGACGCCGCATATGGCGCCAGGTTCGCGCGCCGGTTCCTCGACGCCCGCGAGCTGGAGAGGGACGCGCGCGCCCTCATGAACCTGCACAACAACCGGGTCGGAAGGAAGGTGAGCGAGGTACTTACCTCACTGTCAAATAACCACCATCAATTGCTCACAGGCGCTGAGTCCGATTTCTCTCCACGGTGTGTCGCCATTCTATATTGTATAGTTTAAAACAGCTATTTATATATAATATTTTTTCTAGTATGTATGATTCTGCGGCTATTATCTACTATCTTTAGTAGTTTTAAGGGTTGTGCTACGCCCTTTGTGTATCATTACGGAAACTGCAACTAGCACGTTTGTGTCACGTGACCTGCAACCACAACTTTTCTCCAACAAGCTTCAATTTAAGCGCTTTTGCTAACATTGCTGTATTTTTTGTACAATATTATTATATCTCGGGCACAATACACACAGCGCCTTCTATTTCCAAGCTAAGCAACTAAGTGCTTTTGTTATGGAAACTAGTAACGGATATTGATACATATATACTTTTATTTTATAGATACATACTTATAATCCCTATATATATAAACTCCCAGACGCCATAAAAACATTCATGTTTGACAGAAGTTTGACAAAGTTTGCCGGGTCAACTAGTATAATAATAATATCTTAGCTAAGCCACCAAATGCTTATGTTATGGCAACTAGATACCCAACGGTTATTAATCCATATATACCTGTCTTTTGTAAAAATATACTTATAATACATTATAAATACGTACTTAAATCATTTTTTGTAATGATACTTTAATTACGTCACACGTCGTCTCAAATGTGAGGACTCAAACGGACGAAATCAAATGGTTTGTCCTCAATACCGACACACGACTACGCAAAAAGTGCGACGAATTAATTTTTAAAAAAAACGCGATTTAATTTAACGTGGTGCTACACCTATGGACGATGAGACTAAACCTACCGGTAATAAATAGTGATTTGTTATACAAGAGTGCAAAGTTGCTTTTTAACCACGTGCTCAATTTTGATAACCGAGCAAGCGAAGGACTCTAAAATAGAATCTTGAGCGTTAGCGAGGGAATCAAAAGAGCACAAGGTGAAAAATCTTTGCACTCGAGTGCAACACGTAGCTTTTCATCCCCCTCAGCGAGGAAATGACTAAATGCAAAATAAAATATTTACAATCACACGATACTTTTATTTCAGTGTAGGTGCATATTTACAACAACATTATGATATGTAAATATTACAGAAATGAACTTCTTCGTCGCTGGAATCACTCATTTTAGTTTTTTTTTACTTATTTTCAAGTTTCTTATTGATAACAATACAATATCAAAACAAAATAGCGCGCGTAAAGAAAATTAAAAACAAAGGTACCCCAAGGAGGTTCAGAATCTTGAGTTTCTAAGAAATTTAAAAAAAAGTTGTACGATAAAAACGGTACCATGGAGATGGAAGTAAATAGGTTTGATGATGTTTTGAAATCACATACCGTGCATGCGATGTTCTAAATTCAAATTTACTTTAACCTCAAGCGGGTAAAAACGGCTTTTGCGCTCAGATATCGAATAGCAAAAATACCATTTCCGAGGTGGGGGGATGAAAAAAATATGTATGATATATGTGTTCAAAATATGGCTATAAGTATGAAGAACATTGGCCATAAAATGTCTTTCATCGCTGACGATGCAAAAAATATCAGGTATTAATAGAAAAAAATGTCCTAGAATATTAGAGTAATAAATCCAAAAAAGTTCGGAGAACATATGTCCACACCTGTTTATATATCTGATGAATACTGTTTCATCATCATCCTCATCAGCCTTTTGATGTCCACTTTTGAAAGTAGGCCTCCGCCATGGAACGCCATAGCTCACGGTCAATTCATTCCAAAAATATAACGAATGTGTATAATATAAATTTATAATCAACTAGCTGACCCGGCAAACTTTGTACCGCATCGAAAGTATTAAATGAGTAAAATTTGGATATTAAAAAGTTCAGTTTGTGCTCTTTATCGGCACGCGTCTTGGACCGGTACTACTGCGCGACGCAAATGCTCTATCACGCTATGATAATACTGCAATATCTTCGAAAATATTCGTTTAAATTACATGCACAATCTATATAATACAGTTAATTGGGTGAAAATTTAGATTCCCTTTCATCTTACTATCTTAAATGTGAAAGCGAATCTAAGTGCTAGTTCCGGCGTCAAGGCTTCTTGAGAAGAACTGGCAAGAAACTCAAGGCCGAGTCGGCCTTGAGTTTCTTGCCAGTTCAGTTTTTCAATTTCCAGTTTAACAAATTATAATAATTACAATCAACACAACACAAAAAGAGCAGTTCAATTCCAAACTTTTTTACCGTTTATATAATCTGCGATACAATAGTAAGCCCTTTGATATAATCTACATTTAATATAACTCTTAAATTTACCCATGGATAATTCAACCGCGTCGTTTGGAAGTTTATTGTAGAAGCGTATACCTGGGAACGAGTTAGAGATTTTATGGAGCCTAGTAGTGGGCACAGCAAGTTTGTTTTTATTTCTTAAATTTAGTTTATGAATATCGCAGTTTTTCTTAAATTTAGTTTTATATTTATGAACATAAATAGGATTTTCGTAAATATATTGCGAATAAAATGTCATAATTCTTATCTCTTTAACCCTAGAAGCCTAATCTATTTTGGACGTACACAAAGCCTAAATATACGTCTCAGAGGCGTACATAATATAAATTACAATTTGTATGCAAAATGGCCCTATTTTAGAAATATTATTTAGCGAAATAATTAATTTGGGATATATACATACATACATAACTTCACACCAAATCCCTTGCGGGGTAGGCAGAGAGAACAGAGCGCCATAGGGCACGATTCTTACACACCTCACTCGCTTCGTTGACTTTCATAACTCTTTTCATGCACGCGCGTCGGTTTTTTAGGCTCTTAACATCACCTTCCTCCAGAACACGTTCAATTTGGTCTTGGAATGTGTGTCTTGGCCGTCCTCGACTCCTACATCCGTCCGCTTTTGCATTGTATATCTGCTTAGTCAGTCTTGCGTCAACCATTCTTTCTACATGTCCGAACCATCGGAGCACGCCCTTTCTTACTTTTACACCGACACTAAATATATACTAAAAATAAAACTACACAGTTATGAATTATAACTATAATCACAGTTATTTATGACAACGAGAAAACAATATGCATAAATTTAAGAAAAAAAAATTAACTTCTTTCAAAATCAACTAAAACATAATATTTTTTTATCAAATATCTCTTTTTTTTTACGCTAATTATTTATTCTTAGAGCAAACATTAAAATTAATCAGACTTCAAAAGACTAGCTAAACTTAAGAGCAGTCTACACAAATATCAACCATGTGCTCGCCACACACAGATTTTTTACATTTATAACACACTAATCTTGACATTCTTCTTTTTTTATAGGAACAAAAGGCGCAGTATTTACGTTTTTTGGCTCTGGTTCTTCTTCTGGATTTATATTATTTGAATCAGTAGGTTTAACGAGAATTTGGCTTATATTATCTCGTAAAGATCTTTTCAGTGTAGGAGCTTCAAGTCTTTTCTCCATCCAAGGCGTGACCAAATCTGTGCTAAGTTGCTTCATGAAATTTCTTCTGTTCAATGGCTTTTTATTAGTCTTTATCATGTTGTGGCCATATATTATTGCAGAATTAACAAAAGCCATGTTAAGGATGCCATAAAATACTGCCATCGGCCATCTATTAGTCTTGCGGCTGCATGACATTGAGGAGCACATTTGATCAAATGAGTCTTCTGTCTTTTGAGACAATCAAACGAAAGGCACTCCGCCTTTCGTTTGTAAAAAAGAATCATGTCGGGTTTACCACTTGAATCATTTATTACTGCATTTTCATTGCAAGACGATAATAGATATACCATCTTAGCAGGTTTTGGCTTATACGATACAAGTGTCAGTGGGCCATCAAAACAAAACATAGAGCTGCCAACGGGACGCGACCTCGAGTTCTTCAATTGTTCAGGGATCTCCCGTTTGTTTGATCGTATAGTATCTACTAGAGTCAAATTATAAGGCTGTTGAAGTAAATTTTTGGCTAACGGTATGGAGGTAAACCAATTGTCACAGGTTATGTTTTTGTTCGATCCATGAATAGTCTGTAACAATTTCTTTATATAAAATTCACCAAGTGGTACCCCGCCAGTATTTGTACTCCTGCCTACATATGGATCAGCGTCGACCATGTATTTGGAAGTTGCATCACACATCATGGGAAACTTGATGCCGTATTTATCCGGCTTGTTCGGTATGTAAATCCGAAATGGACATCTTCCTCTAAAACCGAGCAACTGTTCATCAATTATCACCTCAGATCCAGGAATATAATTGATTTGACATTGCTTTATGAACAGTTCCCAAACATTTCTAGCTGGTACAAAGACATCATTTGGTCGAACCACAGAAATAGATCAAGATAGAACGGCCGCGATGTCATATTTTCATACATTTCGAGCGTGTCACTTTTTTGAAAAACCACGCCCACAGCGTGACGTCATTTTCATTGTGAGCGTGGCGACTAGTGAGTAGACACACTCATTAGATTATCGATATCGATATCGATATCTGAAACGTGTTAAACTTTATTGATTTTGTGTAACGATAATCATAGAAAATAAAACATGTTAAATACTTTAGTCAGACATCTTTAATATCACATAAGTATGTAATTCACAATTCAAAATTCAAGCTGAGTATCCTGTTTTCCCAATAGTATATAAACTTTATTAATAAATATTTTATTGTCCTTGAAACAATACATATTTTTATCTCTAAGAC
This sequence comes from Euproctis similis, assembly GCA_905147225.2. Lineage (NCBI taxonomy): Eukaryota > Metazoa > Arthropoda > Insecta > Lepidoptera > Erebidae > Euproctis > Euproctis similis. Next base: position 26,059,681 of record LR990106.1, read on the forward strand.
TTTCGCGAATCACGTTCATGACATTAAAACAAACTTTAGGATTTTATCGCGTTTATTTATTACCAATTTTATTAATTTCCCGACGTTACGAACTCTTTCCGGAGATCATTTTCACAAGTGATGAACAAAACGATGGTAGTCGTTCAAAAGCTATTTTCATTGATACAGAGAGTACCCACTTTTTGGAAATAAAAATCAAAAAGTTGATGTTAACAATATGATTTTTGCTATTGGTAACCCATATAAGACCATGAAACAAAAAAAATAATATTTATTTATAAGATATATTTCCTAAAGGAAAATTTTTGTTTGTAAAGATCCTTTGTTGTATGATTTAATAGGTAACAGTTGTTATTGTTAATTATTAGTTATTTATCTTATTTTCTTAATTAATTTTGGTACAATAACAAATTGACTGATTGACAATTCACTTATATATATATGTAAATATTTTTTTAGTTTTATTAAAAACTTTACGCAACACGCTTATTAATGTTGTTGGAATAAAGGTAGGAACAAATCAAGACATGAGCTGATACTGGAATTAATATTGAATTAATTCATCGACAAGACTCAACGATACACGGAGCGTCGTTGCAAGCACAAAGACCAATCACAGCGATTCAATGACATATGACCTCTAAGTTGTTACTGGTGCAGTGTATTTTGTACATTGCGCGTACAATATATGCGCGCAATGTTTTTGTATACAAGCGTTGAATGTGGACAGCAATGGATATTTATCTTAATAAAAAAATATACAACTTATTATCGTAATTAATTAACATGGTAAAAGTAAAACAATTATTTAGAATCTCAAAAAAATACTTTCTACTGAATTTCAATACTTACTGATGATATGAAATATTTCCTTTATTCATATTTGCTTCACTACTTTTGTTTTTACAATTTGCCACAGCACAATAAGGCATATTTGTGAAGTTTTATGTATTTTGTTACGTCCTGAACGCAGGGTAGGAACGCTCGTTGCGTAATGAGAGCGAGTTTCGAAAAGCATGCAATATAGTGCATGGTTCTGGCACGCTTGCCACGCCTATTCGCCGTTCTATCTTGATATATTTCTGTGGGTCGAACTGTTGATCTCAAAGTCTTGTCATCCATCCTTAGGCATCTGACTATGAACTCAAATCTTTCTTTGCTCATGACTGATACATATCGTGTACCAGAAAAAGTAGGATCAAAAAGTTCATCTGTTGAAAGATGGTTATCCTTCATGACTGCAGTCAAAGTCAATAATCCAATAAATGCAGGAATTTCTAAATCAGTGACATCTCTATGAGTCGCTGTAACTTTTCCTATCTTTTGGCGTTTAGAGATCATTTCTACATTAGTCCATTTCACAATTTCCGATAAAATTTCATCAGTTATGAATAAATTAAAAATTTGCACAGGATCGAAAACATTTTTGCACATGCGAGCTGGACCTCGAGAGGTGCGGACTATGTTCATAGCTGGAGTTCTGTGAGATGTTTGAGCTTTAACAGTTGACCAAATGTGTACATTCTTACCTCGAAGAGTATTACCACGAACATGATAAATTCGCCCCGAGTTGGAAGGTGGTGAAAGACAGTCAGCGTTAGATGATGGATCAGCTTCTGCATCAAGGGCTGGGTTGGTCTCTTCAGAGAGACCAGATTCTTGTAGTTCAGTCACATAATTATTTTCATCTTAGCTTTTAATGTCTTCGATAATCTGGCCATCCTCAATTTCGGAATCTGAATCTTCCAAAGAAGGATTATCTTCCTCGTTTAAAATAGCTAAAATATCGTCTTCGTCTAATCTTTTAGACCGTGACATATTTATAGCTGAAACAACACCGAAAATGAACATGAAATATATAAAAACAAACAAAAGCAAAATCACACAAACTAAGTTAAAAGTTACACAAAGCCTAAACATACGTCGCGCAGGCGTGCTATACTTCAATAAATCAAAAATGGCGGGACTTACCTTAACGACACGAGCACCGTCCGCTAGCTCCCGTCGGGCACTGAGTTGGCGAAAGAGCACGACACGCTAGCGGCTAGCTTCAACCGTTAGAAAGAGACAAACGATATTCGGTTGCGTGTACTCCTCTGAGACGTAGATTAGGCTTCTAGGGTTAAATTTATTTCTTAGTGTATCCCTGGGACTCATCATATAGATAGCACGAACGGCTCGTTTCTGGAGCACAAAAACCGAATCTGCATCCGCGGCACTACCCCAAAGCAATAATCCGTACGACATAATGCTGTGGAAATAGCTAAAATAAACTAAACGCGCAGTATCAACATCGGTCAGTTGACGTATTTTCCTTACAGCGTAAGCTGCCGAGCTTAGTCTACCTCATAACGTTTCTATATGTGGGCCCCATTGTAATTTAGAATCTAATGTTTCAAGGAAGATAACCTTATTGACCGATTCCAACCAATTCAAATTGTCCATGACCACACTGGTTTTTACTTGTTTAACATATTTTGTAAAAAATTTAACATATTTAGTTTATTACCATTTAAAAGCAAATTATTAGCACTAAACCAGTTTACTATTTTAAGAGATTGACATACGAGTATAGCATCGCGGATTTTTTTGTAGACTTTTTGAAGGTCCCTTTCAAGAGACCTTTTCAATGAAGTTTACTTATTAATATTTATAATGAAATTATTTTGGCTAAACCTCAAAATAATTCGGAAGACTAGACTGGCTCACGTAACAAATGACGAACTAACATATTATACGTAATAAGGTATTACTGCACCATATAATTTAGTCGTATAATATAATACATATATAGTGTATACAAGTAGTAAGTAGTGGGTGGTAATCTTAATTCCCACAAAGAAAACAAAGAGCAAATGATGTGGTGCATCATCATATCATTATGTTAATGCATTTCGCTGATTGCTCCCACATCGCTCCGGGGCGCGGGGATACGCTGCGTTAATGTTCCCACGAACATATCATTTGGAGTGCAGCACTTGTAATTCCCCGGTTATAGTGTGCTTACTGCCTACTGCCGACAGTTCTCACAGCCAACTTTTCACGAGCCTGTCATTAGTATCACATTACTGAGCAACGTTCATGCTAACGATTCATGGAGGACACGGACACCCTGCGGCTTCACCACCCACCTAACTGCTGGATACTACTATATGGTCCCAGAAACGTTGCTCATGTAACGAACATCCATTCCTGGGATAATTTATTCCTGAATTCAGGAAGGCGACAAGCAATGCGTTACGCCTTTCGCGGTTTCATCTATGTCCAGTCCAGTCGTGATTTATATTAACGGCTCTGTATGTTAAGAGTCACTCCAACCTTATGTAATGTCGTGAACCTTATCAAGGTCTTCGTAGAATGTGTCAATATCTTCCTGCGATGAGCCTTTAGTGGACGCGTATGCGTGACTGATAGTAAGCGACACATTTTCCAAAACAATTTTTAAAATACATACTCTTTCTGATATACCGATGAAGATGTTTGTTTTGTATTTTTTCTTAACCAGAAAGCCCACACCTAATTGGCCTCTGGTTTTGCCAAGATAGTACATAACATAGACATCGTCTTCGATAATATACTCTCCCAGTCGACGGACCTCGCACAGAACCACTATGTCATGGTAAATATTTTTTAAAGCTGCTTTTAACTCTAACATTTTCGTTGCAGACGAGAGCGATCAAACATTGTAGGTGCAAATGTTGTGTTTGTTTATAGTTCGTATTTTCCTTGGTGAATTGATAATATTTTCTCCCGGTGACCAGCCGTGTTGGGAGATTGGAGGTGGAAGGAGGGTGTGTTACAACGTATTACTGTGGTTGCTATACGTTGTTGCTATGCTATTTTATTTTCGAGTAGTTATCACTTGTGTCTTTCTGAGTGGGGCCTAGATTTGGTTTCTGTATTATGTAACCTTTTATGGTAGATACTTTATTTCTCTTCAGTGGTTGTTGTCTAGTGTCGGTACTAAACGCTTGGCTACAGTGGCTTGTTATCTCTGGTGATTCCGATAACTTTCTCTTGTTGTTTAGTTGGCTGCTCATAGAATACTTATTATTTTACAGTACGATAATATATTATACGATATATTTTGTCTCGGTGGTCCAGTGGTCGAGCACCCCGCTTCTGAATCCACAGGTCGCGGGTTCGATTCCTCACATTGGCTCACATCAATGACTTTTCGAAATTAATTTTGAAAGTTATGTGTTATAAATATCGATGACAAAAACTTTGTGCCCGGTATGGCTACCGGGTTTACCACCTACTCCATTTGGGACATAAACATAACGGCGAGACGAGGCTTACCAGCCGCTGCCTACACCTCTGGATAGAAAAAGGCGTGAAGTTATTTTATATTACAGTACAATAAGTTCTTCGTATCTGACCATCGTAGCTTCTTTTTCTTTCTGGAATTGAACTTGAACTTGCAGTTCCCTTCGCTTGTTGAAAACTTCAATGGGGTAGTCTTCTTTAATTCTTCAACGTTTACTTCAATGCTCAAATTGGAAAGCAGAAATAACATGAATACACAGTGTTTGGACAATTCGGATACGAAACCCGAAGTAGACGTGCAGCATTAGCTTCCGATTTTAGAGTAACATTATTTAAAAAGAAAAAGAGATTAGGCGACTTAACATGGTAATGACGATCAGTTAGTTTGTTAAATCACAAACTTTTTGTTAAGTTTAGAATGATTTCTAGGTGAAAGCAAATAGCGGAATTTCATGAAACTAAAAATTACTTTGTTCGTCTTATTTTGCACGCAAAGTCGCAGCCCGAACTGTTTAAAATTGATAAAATTTCATACCAAATTTCATCCCGTATTTTATCTCCTTAAGGGTGGAATTTATTAAAATCCTTTCTTAGTAGATGACTACGTCATAATAGCTTTATACATGCAAAGTGTCAGCCCGATCGGCTTAAAATTGACAAAGTTTCATAAAAACTTTCTTCCCTATTTTATACTCTTGGAGGTAGAATTTATCAAAATCCATGGTTAGCGTTTACCTACGTCATAAACATCTACCTGCGTGGTTTAGGTTGTGCTTTGATATGTCTCTATGTCAGTCAGTCACCTTTGAGCTTTATATAGATGTAATAGTCATAAAGCCAGCAAATGCTGCCGGAAGATCGAACACTATAAAACAGTATCAAAAATATGAAAACCAACGAAAAGTATAAAATTTTATCAGATAATAAAATAAATAAAAATAAAAAAGCCTTTTTATTTCTTGTAAGAATACAAAGTGTTAGAAAGCATAGGTTACATTTAAAGTATTAAATAAAATAAAGAAATAAATATTAACATTATTCCTAATCCTTATAACATTAAATATCTAGCCTAAAATAAATCTAAGTGAATGTACATAGTTGTATATATATTATATATATATTAGTAATAAATGTTAGTATAATATAGCCTAAGTTTAATCAAATGTATCTATTTATGTTTGTACAAGAACCCCTATGCAGGTGAAGGCCTACTCCAAGGAGGCCGGCCGTCTTAATTATTTCATCCGCCCATCTCATAAGCGGTCTTCCTCCTTCCACCATTCCATCGTGTTACCCTTATGGTCCAGCGCTCATCTGAAAGTCTTGCTACATGTCCCGCCTATTTCCATTTTAGTCTTTTAGCATATGTCAAAGTCAAAGTAAAAATAACTTTATTTTTATAGGTCTTCACAGATACTTAAAAATAGTCAACAAGTACAGATAACATATTATTTAAAAGAAAAGAAGAGAAAAGTTAAGTTTAAGTTTAAGAAAATTATAAAACTCACGCAACGTGCACAAAATAATTATAAAATTAATAATTCTACAAATAAGTCAAAAACAACATGGAATATAATAAATAATTTAAGATTAAACATTCCCCGTGATAATATTTCTAGTATAAAATTAAAGGATAACATAATTTTTGAGCCCAGTAAAATAGCTAATGCATTTAATAATCACTTTGTTGATAAAATATGCCCCCTTATCTATAGGTGGCAATAATGTAACATCCAAAATTAAGCATATTAGGAATTCGATATTTATGACTGCAAGCATACCAAACGACGTGGAAAAATTAATAAGCGGACTAAAAACTACCAATAGTGTAGGAATTGATAATATCAACATATCAACTAAAATCAGTAAACTCATATATTTGTGGACACCTTTAGTTACATATTAAATTTATGCATTAGTTTTGGAGTATTTCCAGATAAATTGCAAACAACAGTCATTAGACCACTATTTAAAAAGGAAGATAAAGAATTAATGGATTTTTATAGACCAATTGCTCTGGTACCAATAATGTCAAAAATTTTTGAAAAATATATCTATAATAAACTATATAATTACTTAAATTAATAGAATACCATGTCCCGAACAAAATGGATTTAGACAGAACAAAAGTATTGATCTGGCAATCTTTGATTCTTATAGAACAGTAATAACTAATGTGGACTCGAGGACCCCTACTTGTGCTTTGTTCTGTGATATGACCCAAGCGTTTGACTATGTTGATCATAATATATTTTAAATTTGATTAAATCTTATTTGACAGGTAGATCTCTAATTACTAAGATTCGTAGAGTTAATATGCGCACAAAATTTCATATATCGTACGTCTCACGATCTAGACAAGTCACATACCATTACTAATTTATATCAATGATTTACCTAAGAGTACAACAAACTCTATGACACTATTTGCAGATGATAGTACTGTTTCCATCGAGTGTAAAAATATAACACACTTTATGGAAGATATAAATAATTGCCTGTCGTCAATTATTATTATTTATTATTGTTATTGAAATGTTATGTGTAATAATTTTATTATTTATTGTATATTGACACCTTTTTTTTTTTTTTTTATTTTTTTATTTTACGCGAGGAAATGCTTTATGCACACCCCCCGCCTGGGGACGGCAGGGGGTAGTGTGGGACTCCCAAAACAGTGAACTGAAATCCGATCCTAGGGTTACCCACTAAAACCTCGCGGCGGCCTTCCTCCGGCGTTGGGGTGGTCCAGGATTCGGTTAAACCCCTCTGGTCCACCCCGCCGTCGCCCCCCCTCTGCCAGGAGGGGGTGCTCATCCTCGGGGAGCCTCGGCGAGGCTCCCCCGGGCGGGGCGGCTCCGACCGCGCGCTGTAAAGAGGCGCGCGGTCGGCGGCGCCCCCGACGACCCTCCCCGGCCGCACCGGGGGGTCATCCTTCCCGGGCCGCGACCCGGGCGCACCCGCGGGGTGTGCGCCCTCGCGGCCCGTCGGCGGCGGCGATCACTGAGCTCGCCGCCGCCGCCTTCGAGCGGGATCGGCTCTCTCCCGACCCCGCTCGGCGGCCTCCTTCTGGAGCATGACTGCTTCGCAGAAGGAGACCACAGCCCTCCACTCCTCCTCGCCCGCCAGCATTGCCGCGACCAACGCCGGCGGGGACAAGTCTCGCCCGATCTCGTCGACCAGGACTCGGCGTTCGGCCGCCCAGGCCGGGCAGACCTCCAGCGTGTGCTGGGCCGAGTCCAGGTCGGATGCGCAATGGTGGCATCTCGCCGTCTCTTCACGTTTTATTCGACTCAGATACTCACCGAAGCACCCGTGCCCGGTGAGTATCTGAGTCAACCTGTAGGTGACAGTGCCCCATTTACGGAGCACCCAGGCCTCGAGGTGGGGCAGGACGGCCCCGACGGCGCGCGAACGCGTACCACCCTGGAGGACCAGCGCGTCGCGCCAGTCCCCCAGGACCCGCCGGAAGGCCTCCCGCCTCCGCACTTCGCGTCCCCGCGCGTCCGGGTCCCCCCCTCCCCGGCCGAGATCGTACGCGGCTGCGTATATCTCGGCCAGGATGATGAAGGGGGGGGAACGCGCGAGGACCGTCGCCGCCTCGTATGAGATTGTACGGTAGCCTCGTACGATCCGTATGGCCATGATCCGCTCCAGGCTCCTCAGCAGAGCCCTGGAGCGGGAGGCCCCCGCGAGGTCTCGCGACCAAACGGGGGCCCCGTACAGGGCCACGGACCGCACGACGCCACCGTAGAGGCGGCGAACTCCCTCCCCCGGTCCCCCGAGGTTGGGCAGCAGGCGGTGTAGAGCGCCCGCCACCCGTCGCGCTCGGGGGAAGTATATTGACACCTGCATGTACATTTCACACGCCTTACTAGGCAAATTTTGGAGATCCATACATAAAACATACTGTCACCATACTGTAAATACCCAGAATTATGTGAATAAATGATTGATTGATTAAAATTAAATACAAACACGAGCGCTTGTAGAAAGTGCCAACGTGGAACAAAAAAAGACACGGACGCGATCGCCACGAGCGGCCCTGTGTCTGTGTTTGTATTTTTGATGTGTTTGTGTTTGTTGATTGGTCTTAGGTCATGCTTCTTATCTTGGTATGTTTTATCATCTTTATTTTCTTAATATTGAGCATGCTGCGCTCTAGGCCTAGTTGAATAGGCGTCGTTAAATAAATAAATAAATAATATTTTAGACACAATACACAAAGCGTCCTCTAGTTCCAAGCTAAGCAACTAAATGCTTGTGTTATGGATACTAGTTAATGGATATTAATACATACATATATACTTTTCTTTTGTAAATGCATACTTATAATATTTAGAAAAACACCCAGACACCACACAAATATTCGTGTTTGTCACAATTTTTTGTGCTCGGGTGGGCATCGATCCCCCGACCTCATTGCTGCAGCCGGTAGTTTTACCAATGCGCCACGAGGCCCGTCGTTATCTTGTCTGTTGTTATCTTGTTTTTGACTTTGTTCGTGTATTTCCAGGTCTGGCAGGTGTATGTTAAGCATGATAGAAGGCAGCTCGACATAGCTTTTGTTTTGGGGTTTACTGGCAGATTGTTTTTAAAGATTTCCTTCACTCCAGTATTTATTCCAAGTTTGTTGGATGCTCCTCTCAACTTTTAGATAATTACTGTCTTTGTCAACGCTTATTTGTTTCTCTAGGTATATATATTGGTTAGTGTATTTAAAAGTTTCGTTGTTAACCGTTATTGTCTTCTCTATGGTGTTTGTCATTAACATAGTTTTCGCTAGGTTCATCTCCAGTCCAGTGGTTTTGTACTAGCCTGGTTTAATGAGTGAATCATGCTTAGTAGCTGCAGGCTTGATTCTGACAGTAGTACTAAATCGTCGGCAAATCGTAGGTGGCAGAGGTAGTTGCCATCAATATTTAAACCGCTCATTCCCTAATCCAGCTTTCTGATTATAGACTCCAATATTGCTCTACTCTTTGTTCTTGTAGCGCAGTCCAGATGCTTGAGTAGGAGACGGTGTCGAAGGCTTTTTTGGAGTCTATATAAGCTATACATAGAGCTCTTTGCTATTCGTAGTATCTATTAATTATTAATTCTAGAGTATAGATTTGGTCTATCGTCGAGAAATTCTTTCTAAATCCCGCTTTTTCTACAGGTTGCATAGCTTCTATTGTAGTATTCTTTTGTTTCTGAGTGAGGAAAATAGCATAGTAGTATTAGTATTGGCCTTTAATTTGCGACGTCGTTGGGGTTTCCTTTTTTATATAAAGTATGATGTCTGACTCTGACCATTGTAACAGTGTCTTCGGTTCTTTCAGGATGTGGTTATATAATTGAGTTAGTGGTAGAGCCAGCAAGGACTGAGCCACCTTTATACACTCGTTTGTGATGTTGTCTGCACCGGGGCTCTTATATGTTCTTAAATTATTTTTTGATAGTTCATCTGCCCGGTGGTCATTGTTGTCACTGGTAGCGTGGTCGTGAGTGCTATAGAGGTTTTTGTAGAACATAGTTGCGATCTCTAGAATATCCTTGTGATTGTTTAGAGATTTCCCTTTGTTGTCTAATCCATCTATCCGTGTTTTGTTTGTCCTCAACTCTTAATAAGCCTTTTTTGAGCCTCCTGACTGTTTTAGATGTTTTTCTAGAGTATCTGATCTGTATTTGGTATAGTCGTGTTTCATACTTTTGTTTATTAATTAATATAATGCCGAAAGTTCGTTTTTATAGACCGCGTTTTATTCTTTTGAAGATTTTGTCTCCTCTTTAGGAGAGCTAGAGTATGGTCTGTCACGATTTTTTGGCCTGAACTTTATTAGATATTCGAGGTTTTTGTAGGCTCTCTGTGATGGCTCTTAGTATTTCATCGTAGTGCGCTTGGTATATTTTCTTTTAGTTCTAGTAAGTTTGGCATATGAGTTGAGAGGTTGCTGTCGCGTATAGGTTGCTTTTGTATGCGGACCGATTCCCTTTTCCTCTTGTAAGGGAGATTATTGCTCTAACAGGGCGGTGGTCTGAGGAAAAGTTGATATTTAGAACATCGATGTTTTGAACCACACTAGGCTTATTTTATAAAATATAGTCGATTTCGTTCTAGTACTCTCCGTTTGGTGAACGCCATGTCCATCTACGGTTTAGTTTTGAAGTGTAATTTCTAATGTCTCGTGCAACCGTTTAACGCTTTTAACGCCCCCTTGCGGCCACAAAACATATTATATAATAATGAAAATGGCGAATTTGAACCAGTCTATATATAAATCCAGGAAGAGAATTGCCTAAGCGTGATTATATCTAGCAGCTGGTGGTGGCACTATACCACTCATTTAATACTTATAAAGCATAATAGTTTGTTTTTTTGAACGCGCTAATCTAGGAAACCACTGGTTCTATTTGAAAAATTCTTTCAGTGGTGGATAGTCCATTTATAGAGGAAGGATTGAGGTTATATTATATTTTTAAATAATTAGGGATCTTTACTAAAAGTCCGATAATGTAGACCGAGGTGTAAAAAAATTACTTAAAAAAAAAGTTAAACCGACTTCTAGAAACGTAAACCACACAATATATATCAAAACAGTACCTCTATAACTAAAAAGCGATAAATAACGTAATTTACTCATTTATATACTTGATACAATACTAACTAATAACTGTATTAAAGTATTACGATTTAGTGATATTAATGAGTTGTGAACTTCAATAGAAGTTAGATTATTTACATGGCTTTCAGTTTAGTAAATAATAGTAAATACTATATATAAGTATATTTTCATATTACTATATATAAGTAAATACTATACATAAGTATAATTGTCATAAATAGGTACTTAGATAAAAGAGTATGATAATATTTGCTGAGTATTTATATTTTTGTAATTATCATGGGTAGACCCAATAACACAACAGCCCGAATGAAGGCCAATCGTAGCCTGGAAACAATTGAAGAATATATAAAAAATCATTTTTACATAATTGTGTCCTAACTCCTAACCGTATAAGAGTTCTGTAGCTTCATCACCAGCACAGTAGTATTATACGTTGATTCAAGCATACCTCCCAAGCAACACGTTATTCCTATATACTACTAAACAGTTTCCATCGACTAATTGCAGTACTGTCTCCCAACTCCTAACCGTTAAGAAGTGCTGTGGCTTTTTCATCTAGCAGCATCAGGTGTATATTCAACCATACTTTACAAGCAATACGCTAGTCCTGCATACTACCAAGTAGTTTCTATCGACCAAATGCAGTGCTGTCTTCAAACTCCTAACTGTTGAGGAGTTTTCGTGGCTTCTTCATCAGCACAGCAGCATCAAATGTTGGCACCATAAAGAATATCCCTAAGACATCACTATTACGTTACAAAAACACCATACCCGCATACAACTTTTGGTGGATGCCTTCGATTTCTCCTAGTTCCCATCATCAGATCCTGACCTGGTGAAAATGAGACCATCTCGAAAGTAAACACTATACATCGAAAAAAAAAAATTTTAGTCGGTCCATAATTGACGAAAATATCGGTGAACATACATAAAAAAAAATATTATACATACAGACGAATTGAGAACCTCCTCCTTTTATCGAAGTCGGTTAAAAAGGAACTAAAAAAATGGGTGGAGTCCCTCCGCGCGTAAGTGTAACTTGTAGAAAAGACAATAAAAAGGGTTAGAAATTAATTCATAAATAGAGAAAAATAATCAATAATACAATTTATATAAAAGTGAAAGCTTGTCCACGCGAAAAGTTGTAAATAACCTGTAGTAATTTTATGTCAAATCAAATCAAAATAGCTTTATTTTCATGGGTCTTCACACACAGTTAAATATAGTCCGTAAATATAGATATTTAACTTATTATTATATTTAAAGCATAACATACACGAGCGCTTGAGAAAATTGCCTCCTTGGAACAAGAACGCACGGACGATTCTGAGTGTAAGGTTGCTAATCTACAACTTTACTATATTATCTATTGCAATTTAATTACCTACTGATAGGGAGAAAAACCTCGCGACAAGATTTATTATTATATAAATTGTACATATTGAGGCTCTAAGTTAATACTTGAATTTTTTAAGGAAATATTATTTTCTTATTTTTAGAGCGCTTAAATAAAAGCTTCTTTAAAAAGGGTTTTTGCTTTTAATTTATTTTTTTATTTTTAGGTATAGCTGGCTAGGTTAGTGTCATTTCATTCAACGCATCATTATCGCTTAATTTCAAATAGTCCAGCTCTTCAATAAGGAGATCATCTAATTTAATTTCAGCTTGGAGCTTTCTTTTCTATTTAATCGCAATGATGATTTTTAATTGATAGCCATATTGTAGAAATGCATCAAAAATATGTATGCCGTCAACTTGGATTGTATTTAGACCGTATTGTGTTTAGAATAACGTCACATTATTTTTCGAGTTATTCTCAATAAGCCCTTTCATTTGATACTCATATTGTAGAAATGCAAATAAGGTGGAATATCCGCCATATTGGATTTAGAATGACGTCATATTATTTTTTGAGTTAATTTCAACAAGTCCTTTCATTTGATACCCATATTGTAGAAATGCATTAAAAAAAATGGCTGCGTGTACTTATGTACGCGCGTGAGAAGTTATACTTCGTTGGCATCATTAAAATATATATATATATATATAATTATTAAAAACAATATATATTACCCGAAGATCTAGGCAGTGGCTTTTAAGTCTCTAGTCGCCGTTATGTTTATGTCCCAAATGTGGTGGCCATACCGGGCAAACAAGGGCAAACGAGCAAGCGCGTCACCTGAAGGTGAGTAACCAGCGCCTTATAAAAACGTTTATATAATAATCTGTTTATGATCCTCGGCTCAAATAATCTTCATCAGTATGTTGCGTTCTTATACACAAATTGCAATAAAATATTAGATGGGAAATTAGTTACTATTTCTCATAATTAGTCCTGTTTTAATAGTACCTATAATATATTAGTAATAAGTATTAATAGTCTCGGTGGTCCAGTTAAGTAGTCGAGCTCTCCGATTCTGGAGTCCTGGGACCAATGATTTTTCGGATTTTTTTGGTATCTAACTATAGTTAATATTATATGGTATTTTTTTATGGGATAGGCAGGCAAACCTAAGGGAGTGGGATAGGAAAGTATGGGAAAGGAGGGTGGTCCTCTGGGTACCTCTCTCACCGAATGAAACGCGGCATGAGCCACTTTACGTCGATCTTCTGAGAGGTCGTGTTATTTTACCGGTCGAGCCGGCCCATTCATGCAGCGATCATTTTTCTCTATTTCTGAATCAATTTCTAACCCTTTTTTATTTTATTTTCTACATAACGAAGTTACACTTCTAACGCGCGGAGGGACTCTACGTATTTCTTTTCTTGAAGTATGTGTTTAAAATTGCTATTTTGTTTTCGAGTGCAAAGTCGATGAGCCGTAGTCCTCTCTGATTCGATATGTCATATCCGTTAGCTTTAATTATTAAATATTCGTCTGTTTCAGGTTGACCTATTTTTGCGTTTAGATCTCCCATGATTATATATGTGTTATGTGCGAGATCCATGACTTTATGTAAGTTTTCGTAAAATGTTTCAATTTCATCATCTTTGGCCGCTTATTTAGACGCATTAACTTGTATAAGCGAGATTTTATGTATGTTAAAGTTAAGTAGGATGACTCTATCTGAGATCCCAATGAAGCTTTCGATATTTGTCTTATGTTTCAGATTTATTGAAAATCCGACTCCATATTGTCGCTGTGAAAGTCCCGAATGGCAGAGTATATAAGTTCATATTGTTCTATTTTTGTACCTTTTTTTACGCGAGGAAATGCTTTATGCACACCCCCCGCCTGGGGACGGCAGGGGGTAGTGTGGGACTCCCAAAACAGTGAACTGCAATCCGATCCTAGGGTTACCCACGAAAACATCGCGGCGGCCTTCCTCCGGCGTTGGGGTGGTCCAAGACAGTGCATCGGCCCTCTGGTCCACCCAGCTCTCGCTTCCATAAGTTAGCGTTGGGATCAGTATTGCATTGTGAATTGCTAGCTGGGCTTTTCTGCTGATCAACTTCTTGGAGTATGAAGAGCTTGTCTTGATGAATTCATTCTTTTAGAAGAGTCTCCACAGGAGGTGGACTTGACGAAGCCCCGATTCTGTGACAAGGAACGAGATAAATTTTATCATTACGCATAGTAAACATATATTTAGAAATGTCTCTGTGATCAACAGGTTCAAAACTGGAAGTGATCACTGACTTCTTCGAGGCTCTCTAAATATTAACTTGAAAGCTAAAAGGGCCCGGAAGATAAGGTCTATTATCCAACCTACGCCACTCCAAATAACCGAAAACGAAAAGTTCCAAATGGAACTTATAAATCGATTCGACCTGCTGGAAACCACAGGCAACGTGGATGAAAAAGCTGACACTGACAACACGCTGACAACACGCTGAGGAAAGTGTCTCAAAGGTTGTTCTCGAGATCGCGGAATAGGAGTCCAAGCTCTCTGCTGACACTCGAGCTGATGAGGCAAAGGCGAGAAACTCCATCCGACCAGCTGTCTTCGTTAGAATGGAAAAGCCTAAACCAGCGTATAAGAAAGTTGATGCGGCGCGACCTGTGTCGATCAAATACTCGAAGCAATCGAGAACGCGATCGACCGCAACAAAGGGTCGAAAGTGTTCGCTCAGTAGCTTGGAAGGTCCCATCTGACGAAGCTGAAAACTGTGAATGGACGTGTCGTCACCTCTAAGCCCGAGATTCTCGCAGAGATCGAATCTTTTTATGGGCTCCTTTATTCCACACTGATGACCAAGCCGACGGAACACAGCGATGATGACTACAGAGCCCCCCTAACGCGTCACTATAGTGAGGACATTCTCGATATCACAGGAAGCGAGATTAGTGCAGCTCTCGGGCAACACGAGAACAACAAGGCACCCGGTGATGATGGAATTACTACGGAGCTTCTAAAATCCGGCAGGACTCCTATCCTAAAGGAATTGGCAGGTCTTTTTAATTCCGTCATACACCAGGGTAAAACATCACAGGTTTAGAGCAGAAGTGCGATGGTGCTGTTCAAAAAAGGTGATAAGACCTTTATTACGCGAGGAAATGCTTTATGCACACCCCCCGCCTGGGGACGACAGGGGGTAGTGTGGGACTCTCAAAACAGTAAACTGCAATCCGATCCTAGAGGTACCCACTAAAACCTCGCGGCCGCCTTCCTCCGGCGTTGGGGTCAACCTGTAGGGCAGGACGGCCGCGACGTGATAAGACCCAGAATTACAGACCCATCTCACTCCTGAGCCATATCTGTTCTTGAGGAAAATCTTATTTATGTTCATAAATATAAAACTAAATTTAAGAAAAACTGTGATGTTCATAAACTAAATTTAAGAAATAAAAACAAACTCGCTGTGCCCACTACTAGGCTCCATAAAATCTCTAACTCGTTCCCAGGTCAATGTATACGCTTTTACAATAACTTATTTATACTTCCAAACGACGCGATTGAATTATCCATGGGGAAATTTAAAAATTATATTAAAAGTAGATTATATCAAAGGGCTTATTATTGTATCGCAGACTATATAAACGATAAAAAAGTTTGGAATTGAACTGCTCCTTTTGTGTTGTATTGATTGTACTTATCACTATTTGTTAAACTGGATATTTGAAAAGAGTCGGCCTTGAGTTTCTTGCCAGTTCTTCTCAAGAAGCCTTGACGCCGGAACTGGCACTTAGATTCGCTTTCACATTCAAGACAGTGTAATGAAAGGGAATCTAAGCTCCGTGAATGTTTTTTATGTGACGATTCTAAGTACTTTGTAAAGTCTATGGAATAAAGATATTTTGAATTTGAATTTGAGGGTCGTCACGAATCGTCTCGCTGCAAGACTCGGTGATTTCCAGCCTCCGGAGCAGGCCCGGTTTCGAAAAGGCTTTAGTACCGTGGACCACATCCATACTGTTCGGCAGATTGTACAGAAGTCCGAAGAGTACAATCAACCGCTGTGTATCGCATTCGTGGATTACGAAAAAGCCTTCGACTCTATCGAAACTTGGGCAGTTCTGGATGCACTGCAGCGATGACGGATTGACTGGTGTTATATCGAGGTGTTGAGATGCTTGTATGACACCGCCACGATGGCTGTCCAGATACAGGACCAGGTGACGAACTTCATCGAGCTGAATCGAGGTGTAAGACAGGGAGATCTTATATCTCCCACACTCTTCACCAACGCTCTGGAGGACGTTTTCAAGACACTGGATTGGACTGGACAGGGTTTGCCGACGACATCGTCGTAATGGCAGAGTCGCTGAAACAGTTAAGCTGACTGCTGCGCAGCCTAGACGAGTCTTTCCGGCGTGTTCAATGAACATGTCGGATGCCGGACCGATAAGCGTCGAAGGGTCAATTCTCGAAGTTTACGACTTCGAGAATTGACCCTTCGACGCTTATAATACAAATACGACATATACGTCTACCGTCTGGCCAAATCATCCAGTTAGGTAGACGAGAAGGAGGCCGAAAGGAGGATTCAACTTGGTTCGGCTGCATTCGGCAAACTGCGTCGAGTCTTCAGCTTGCCTATACCGCAATGTCTGAAGACAAAAGTCTTTGGCCAGTGCGTCTTACCGGTGACGACCTACGGTGCCGAAACGAGGACACTCACGGTGGGGCTAGTCCACAAATTTAAAGTCGCTCAGCGAGCTATGGAGCGGGCTATGCTCGGGGTATCTCTGAAGGATAAACTCAGAAATGAGTTTATACGATAACTGGGGTAACCGACATAGCTCGTAGAATAAGCTCGCTGAAGTGGCAATAGGCTGGTCACATCTGCCGAAGAACCGACGGTAGATGGAGTAAGAAGGTCATAGAGTAGAGACCGCGCCTTGGTAAACGTAGCGTAGGACGCCCACCAGTCCGATGGTCAGACGACCTCAGAAAGGCTGTTGGAAAAGACTGGATGCGGAAGGCAGAGAAGCGGATGTTGTGGCCCACATTGGGAGAGGCCTATGTCCACCAGTGGACTGCAATAGGCTGATGATGATGACAAAATACAGTGCTATAATTTATGGGTGATGTGCAGGTGGTGAAGGAGTTGGTTCGACGCGAGTGCAAGTGCCACGGCGTGTCGGGCTCGTGTTCCGTGCGCACCTGCTGGCGCGCGCTGCCCGCCTTCCGTGCCACCGCCGCCGCCCTGCGCGAGCAGTATGCGCGCGCCAGACACGTGCAGCTGCGCCACAAACACCTCACGGTACTCACACACTCCACTCACTCCTCCGCGCCGCCGCCGCTCTGCGCGAGCAGTACGCGCGCGCCAGATACGTGCAGCTGCGCCACATACCTCACGGTACTCATACACTCCACTACACTCCACTCACTCCTCTGCGCCGCCGCCGCCCTGCGCGAGCAGTACACGCGCGCCAGCTGCGCCACAAACACCTCACGGTACTCCACTTCATTCCACTCCAGGGTGGCTGTTAACGCGATGTTTTCATGCAGGTGATCCGAAGACATAACAAGCACTCCACGGTTACGGGGAGGCCCGCGAGGAAGGCGGACCTGGTCTACCTGGACCCGTCGCCCTCTTACTGCGAGCTGGACCCCACTACAGGCTCCCTCGGCACGCATCACAGACAATGCAACAGAACCTCCAGAGGTCAGTTGTGTCAGTATTTGGGTGCGAATATGTTAGACAATAGGAATAGAGCCTTTTATAACATACTTGACAAATGACTTTTATTATCTTTATAAAACCACAACAATGGCAATGTCCTGCCCTTACGAAACCTCTGAATAATGTGAAACTAAGTTTGAATAAGAACTACTAAAAATTGTAGCTCCTCTCTTGTGATGAATACTTAAAATAAATTTATTTAAACAAGTTTTTCAAATGTATTTATAACAAAACCATAGCGTGATTTAGGAACAGTAAAATTCGCCATCTATTTCTTGACAAACCAAACAGCAGTGTCAAGGGTAAGAATACCGTTCAGACTAACTTTATGAAGTCTGTAAAAAACACAAGCTGTGTTCAGCTACAATGTTCCCACTTCTTAAAATAAAATTAGTGATATAGTAGATGTATGGTACAGGTGAGGACGGGTGCGAGTCGCTGTGCTGCGGCCGCGGGTACGGCACGGTACGGCGCACCACCAGCACCAAGTGTCGGTGCCGCTTCCACTGGTGCTGCCGCGTCACGTGCGACACGTGCCTGGAGCGCACAGAGACACACATCTGCAACTGACCTTCACATCCACCGCCCCTCAGCCCCCAGACCCCGGCCGCCAGCTACGAGCCCCGAGGCGCGCTGCCAGTATTTCGCATGAATTCTCATATATGCATAGAACTGTAGGTACCGACAGTGACAGTTCGTAGTGTAGACTTAAGTATGTCACTGATCCGGTCGAGATAAATGTGAAACGATGGGATCTCGTAATTTGTGTAAGTTTGTTGATGAGGTGCTTGAATTGGACCACTAGATAAATCAGAACATACTGAGTTGCTTCTGTAAATTGTAATACGTTTTTCATATAATAGAGTGCTATATATAGGCGCCACAAACTGTCCGTACGATTGTTATTATGTACATAATTATAGATACTAGCTACTTACATAGTTATTCCTTAAGTTTAATGTTGACAGCTTTAATAAGTATTTGTATTAATTTATACACCACAAGAAATAACCACTCAAATTATAAATATGATTACTTCAAAGTCTTTACCACCTCCTGTCTGGCATCAGACACTTTAAGTACAGTACATGCACCAGCTTTATTATTGAATTCACTTCCATAAAACTTTTAAACTTAATTTTTATTTAAAAAGAATGGAAACTTAGGTAATAAGCTAAGCGAAGCTGTTTCTTATGGTTGTAAAGCTATGTATACGATTGTACCTAATTTGCAGTGGCGTAACAGTAGGGTGGCAGGGCTGGCAGAATGCCACGGGCCCCCTCTCAAGTGGGCCCCGGCCCAGGAGGCCACGAGCTTAAATTTTTTTACATTATACCTGAACATTTTATTTTATGTGAGAAGTATATTTTTACAAGATTCGCTTAAAATGCAAAGTGAGACATAATACAATTTCAAGCTAATTGCTAAGTATTTCAACCAACCTAATAAACGTCACAAAATTGATTTGTGGCGCTCATTAGGTGTGGTTGCACGCAGTTGTTGGAAACAAGTGGCACAGGACAGAGAGTTGAGGCGTGCTAAGCATGAGCATCAGCCTGCATCCGTCCACTATTGGACGTAGACCCCTGCTAATATGCGCCATTGACTCCGATCTTTCTCCACCTCCACCACGTTACAAGGCGCCCCACACTGCGTTTTCCGATCTGTGGGCTCCACTCCAAGACCAGTTTATTCCAACGCTTATCGGTCGCCCGACATATATGACCAGCCCACTGCCACTTCAGCTTGTTAATTCGTCGAGCAATCACTTAAGATCTCTAGCGAATTACTTCCTTCCGGATTTGGTTCCGTCTTTACGTTAGTGGACTAGTAGTGTCGTTAGTGGACTTGTCTCGGTTCCGCATGTCAAAGCTCTAGTCTAGATGTAACTATGTTCCGCGATGATGTTGTTAGCTTTGTGGCTTCCACCAAGTTTCAACGATTATTTTTAAAACTAAATAACTTTTTTTTATGGGTTAGGAGAGCAAACGAGCAGGCGTGTCACCTGATGGTAAGCAACCAACAACGCCCATGGACACCAGCAACACATATAGTGTTACTGTTGCGTTGCCGATCTTTAAGGGATAGCGGATAGGAAAGGATGGGGAACGGGGGTGGGCCTCCGGGTACCTCTCTCACCGAACGAAACGCGGCATGAGCCACTTTACGTCGGTCTTCTGAGAGGTCGTGGTATTTCACCGGTCGCGCCGGCCCATTCATGCAGCGAACTGCTTGGCTCGACCACTGTTAGACTCTATAATTGTCTCGGAGTTCCAGTGGTCGAGCACCCTACTTCTGAAACAAGAAGTCAAATCTAGGCACCAATGACTTTTCGAAATAATTTGCGGTAGTTATGTGTGATAAATATCGATGACTGAAAACTTTGTGCACGGTATGGA
Source organism: Euproctis similis (assembly GCA_905147225.2). Taxonomy (NCBI): domain Eukaryota; kingdom Metazoa; phylum Arthropoda; class Insecta; order Lepidoptera; family Erebidae; genus Euproctis; species Euproctis similis. Next base: position 26,080,031 of record LR990106.1, read on the forward strand.
AATAGGTTCGCCATTGATATCGGCGAGACGTTGCTAAACAGCCACTGCCTACACCTTCGGGTAGAAAAAGGCGTGAATTTATGCCATTTTATGTAAGATTGATTAAAACCTATTTAAAAAACTCTGAGAGAAGATCGGAATCTAGTTGTAAGACAGGGAGATGTTATATCTCCCAAACTCTTCACCAATGCTCTGGAGGACGTTTTCAAGACACTGGATTGAACTGGACAGGGTATCAACGTGAATGGTGAGTACATCTCGCATCTTCGGTTTGCCGACGACATCGTTGTAATGGCAGAGTCACTGAAACAGTTAAGCGGAATGCTGCACAGCCTAGACGAGTCCTCCCAGCGTGTCAGTTTGGGCATGAGCTTGGACAAGACCAAGGTCATGTTTAATGAACATATCGTGCCCGGACCGATAAGCGTCGAAGGGTCAGTTCTCGAAGTCGTAAACAAATACGTCTACCTAGGCTAAATCATCTAGTTAGGTAGACAAAACTTCGAGAAGGAGGCTGAAAGGAGGATTCAGCTTGGTTGGGCTGCATTCGGAAAACTGCGTCGAGTCTTCAGCTCGCCTATACCGCAATGTCTGAAGACCAAAGTCTTTAACCAGTGCGTCTTACCGGTGATGACCTACGGTGCCGAAACGTGGACACTCACGGTGGGGCTAGTCTACAAATTTAAAGCCGCTCAGCGAGCTATGGAGCGGGCTATGCTCGGGGTATCTCTGAAAGATAAACTCAGGAATGAGTATTTCTGCCAGAGAACTGGAGTAACCGACATAGCTCGTAGAATAAGCTCGCTGGAAGGACCGACGGTAGATGGAGTAAGAAGGTCATAGAGTGGAGACCGCGTCTTGGTAAATGTAGTGTAGGACGCCCACCAGCCCGATGGTCAGACGACCTCAGAAAGGCTGCTGGAAAAGACTGGATGCGGAAGGCAGAGAATCGGATGTTGTGGCGCACATTGGGAGAGGTCTATGTCCAGCAATGGACTGCAATAGGCTGATGATGATGAGGAAAGATAGGCTAAGTAACTTGGCTATTATGTCCATTGACAATTCTATGGCCCGATCTTTGAACCTGAAAAAAGATTTTTCTTATTAAATGTCTTTTGAAATTAAATTGATTTTTTTATTTAATTGTAAATTTTCCTCGCGATGTTGTTCCTCCACTGAAAAGTTAGCGAATCCATGATGAATGTATTAAAATATTACGTTCTTTAATGAATGTGAAGTCTCCAATACGCAATGGGCTAGAGTGGGGACACAGACAATCCCCCAATATAATTAAACTAAGTACAACGTGACGATTTTCACTGATGAGACCCCAACAAAACAATTTCTCCTGTTCCCCAGGTGGCATAGTTACGCCACTGCTAATTTGGTACAATCGTAGTGAACAAATTGTGCCTATTTATTAATTTATAACTCACATTCCGTTTAGTTAAGTTTTATATAACTCGACCATTATGTTATAACGTTGTGTTTTTTAACTTATTCACTCGACGCTAAGAAACTACAATAAACAATTTGACATAAATTTGTCTTTTATTTTGGATCCTATCAATTCAAAATACGTACTAAGGGTGTAAGGGAGGGCCGACGGGTCAGTAACTACTAAGCTCTTAAAAACTTTAGTTTCCGAACAAAATTCCAAAAAGAACTAGTTAATAATATCGACGTAAAAGTGGCATAAAGACCCCAGCAACTTTGTGACCAAAGACTTGTGACTGTATAGGTATATTTGTTAGCTAATTAAAATATTGTATAAGAACAACTTTTCCCGAACAAAAACGGTCACCCATCCAAGTGCTTAACCATGCCGACGCTGCTTGTATCCTTGTTATCGGTAAGACCGGCGAGTACACTACGTCGGTTTCAAAGTAAAGAGAGTAATAAATTAGCAAGTCAATATAGTCAACAAATCAACTAATTTAACGTATTGCCATCTATGTCCAATATGTTTCCTATCTACTAATCCTACTCTCTTATATGTCGGCAACGCAACAGTAACACTATATGTGTTGCTGGTGTCCATGGGCTACTGTCAGGTGACACGCTTCCTTTTTTGCGCTCTGCAATCCCTTAAAAAAGAAAAAACTAAACCTACTATAAATTAAGATTATCAATAATGATCGAACGGCGTATTATACATGTGTGCCAGCCAGTCTTTGTATGAGTTATGTTATTGTGTTTGTTTTTATGTGATTACTAGATAACCCGGCGAACTTTGTTCCGCATCAAAAGTAATAAATGAGTTAAATTTGGACATTAAAAAATTCAATTTGTGCTATTTATCGGCACGCGTCTTGGCCGGTACTACTGCGCGACGCAACTGCTATGTCCCGCTATGTTAATACTGCAATATCATCGTAAATATTCGTTTAAATTCCAGTTCGTTTCCCCAAGACCATGTTCTATGGTGATACGGCCGCCAGTACCGGTGAGGACATTAGTAACTTGTTTGTCAGTTATTTTCATTCCACTTTTCAGAAATCCAACCGGGTGTCAGATGTTCCACGCACTGATGGTATCACTAGTGACAGTTCAGTCCATATCAGCTCAGTGCAGATAAATCAGTTTCATGTCCTGACCCTCTTGAGAACCCTTGATATACATCAAAATCAATAAAATTACCAATTTGCAAAACTCCCGGAAAACTTTCCAAGTAAAACTACCAAATGACTGTATTATAAGGTGTAGGTACCCATGTTTTGTTACAAAGATAACAGCCACGCTAAGGTCTCTACTATTTTACAATTTGGTTTACTTTCAGGGCCCGTGGCGTGATGCCAATGAGAGAGCGGTTATTGAAACGTGTATGAGTAGAGAGAGGAGCCAAGTTACTGATACGAGCAGGTAGATCTAGAAGATACTTACAGTGGTGTTGCCGAATATTTGCTATCCCGTTCTTTCTTTCTTTTAGCGAGCAGGAAGCCGAGTCGGTCCATTTTGTCCTGCCACAACTCAGTAGCGCCCTCCTGTGCCTGACACACTAACTTGCGTATGTTTGACTCCTCTTCGTCAGAGAACAGTTGCGCCAGTCTGCAAACGTAGATACATACCGGCAGTCGTTACTTAACATAATATAACATAACGTTACTCCACGTCTTTTTCTACCCAAAGGTGTAGAGAGCGGCTGTTAAGCCATGATTCGCCGTCATGTTTACGTCCTAGCCTAGGTTAGGCAAGTAAAAACATTCAGAAAAAATATAAATTTAACGTTTTGCGATTGGGCTACTAACGGCATCTGCAAAAGTAGAAATAATTTTTTCGATTTGTATAGTTTAAAGAAATAGAATTTTAATCCTGATATTTCAATATTTGTTTATTCTAATTTTTTAAGAAGGTTTGTTTGCTTTGCTGCTAAACCAAATTGTATAAGTATGCAAGGTTCCACCATCTCGCAACAATTTTTTTTTTTTTTTTATGTGAGAAGGGGCAAACGAGCTTGCGGGTCACCTGATGGAAAGCAATCACCGCCGCCCATGGCGTCTGCAATACCAGGGGCATCACATCAGCGTTGCCGGCCTTTCAGATAAGAATAGGCTCGTTTCTTGAAGGTTCCTAGGTCGTAGCGGTCCGGAAATACCGTCGCCGGTAACTGGTTCCATGAAAGAACAGTGCGTGGCAAGAAGTGCCTGTCAAAACGCACTGTTGTCGATCGCCAGCCATTCAGCCAATGCGGGTGGTAGCGTTGGCGCGTCGAACGGTGGCGGAAGTCAGCTGGCGGTATTAATCCGAACAATTCCTCAGAGCACTCCCCGTGGTATATGCGGTAGAGGATGCATAGAGATGCCACCTCTCTCCGCAACGCCAGAGGATCAAGCCGATCAGTAAGAGCTTGGTTGTCGACAAGCCGAACCGCGCGTCGTTGGATGCGGTCAAATGGAGTAAGCTGGTACGCGGTGCCCCCGCCCAAAGATGTGAACAGTATTCCACGTGAGGACGGACCTGCGCCTTGTAAAGTTGCAGGCGATGACCTGACGTGAAATACTGTCCCGCTCTATTGAGCACACCAAGCTTTTTGGAGGCCAATTTGGCCTTGCCCTCCAGATGACCGCGAAACTGGACGTCACTCGACAAGTCGACACCAAGAATTCCGATAGCGGCTGAGGCGGGTAAGGGAGTGCTCTCAAAACAGGGAGCTACGACTAAGGGTGTCTTTTTAGCGGTAAACGCGCAAACCTGTGTCTTCTTAGGGTTGAATTGGACTAAGTTTAGTCGGCCCCAGTCCGAAACCTGACTAAGCAGAGTTTCGATTTCAGACACAAGTTTGTTCCGGTGCTCGTCGACGTTTTCCCGAGAAATACGCGGGTGGCCGGTATATAAGGCATCCCCGGTACTGTCATCCGCATAACAATGAAGATTGCTGCTAAGCAGCATGTCATTGATATGCAGAAGAAACAGCGTAGGGGATAGCACACAGCCCTGGGGGACTCCAACATTCACAGGCTTTAAGTCGGAGCATGACCCGTCGACAACAACTTTAATGCTCCGAGCCGTGAGAAAGCTGGAAACCCAATCGCATAATTTCTCGGGAAGCCCATAGCATGGAAGCTTCGAAAGAAGTGCTTTGTGCCAAACCCGATCAAAGGCCTTCGCTACGTCCAAACTAACGGCCAGCGCCTCTCCTTTACTCTCAACCGCTTCCGCCCACCGATGGGTTAAGTACGCTAAAAGATCACCAGCTGAGCGACCTTGACGGAATCCGTACTGACGGTCACTTATCAACTGGTGCTCTTCTAGATACTTAAGGAGCTGGCGGTTGATGAGTGTTTCCATTATTTTGGAGAATAGGGAGGTGATGGCGATAGGTCTGTAGTTGGACGGATCTGAGCGGTCACCTTTTTTAGGGATCGGGTGGACTAAAGCAACCTTCCATGATGCTGGTACAGCGCCGAGAGAGTAGGAGTACCGGAAAAGACGCGTTAAAACCGGTGCCAACTCTGGAGCACACATCTTCAACACGGTTGCTGGGATTCCGTCAGGCCCACTCGACTTGTGGACATCCAGGGATAAAAGTATGCGTCGCACAGTACTGTGCCGGAAACGAACCTCCGGCATGGCGTGACCGCAATGTGGAATTGTCGGTGCGATGTTACCCATATCGTCCAAAGTCGAGTTGGACGCAAGAAGAGTGCCAAGAAGGTCGGCTTTCTCTTTTGCGTCGTGGGCTAGTGACTGGTCCTCCCGGTGCAACGGTGGAAGAGACGGCTTACAAAAATTCCCAAGAACAGCCTTGGCGAGCGACCAGAACGCACGGGTTCCCGAGGGGAGGCGAACTAGTTTCTCGCCAATTTTGCCTATGTACTGAGACTTTGCTACGGCTATAACTCTTTTGAAGGACCTGGAGGCAAGGTTGTACCTCTTCTTAAGAGAGCCGGTGTCAGAGTCCTGGGACGCCACTGCTTTTGCCCAGGCTTGATAGCACTCATGCTTAAAACGTAATGCCGTTTTGCATGAGCGATCAAACCAGGGCTGGGATCTGCCGCCGATTGGCACCACTGAGGATGGTACAAAGAGCTCCATTCCCTGCAGCACCACATCAGCAACAGAGTCGGCAACGACGTCAGGATCATCCGGCGAGAAGCAAACTTGCCCCCATGGGTAAGATGCGAAGAAATTTCGCATCCCATCCCAGTCTGCTGACCTATAGTGCCACACACGGCGGCGGCTCGCAATGTGCGGTCGAAGTGGGCGCGTGAGTGGCACTGTACTCCTTATCAGACAGTGGTCCGAAGAACCCAAAGGGGCGTCTACAGAAACCACATATCCGTCCGGATGGGAGGTCAGCAGAAGATCCAACAGGGAAGGTATATGATTATCAACATCTGGGATTCGCGTGGGTGCGGTAACCAGTTGTGTTAGATCATATGCTAGAGCAAAGTCATGAACAGATCTACCCGCGTGGTCGGTGGTACGAGATCCAAGCCAATCGACGTGGTGGGCATTGAAATCGCCGAGGATAACTATTTCCGCGGATGGGACCTGTTGAAGTACGGAATCTGCAGCCGTTTGAATGTGGTCCATGAGTCGGTCAGTTTCGGTATTACCGCTATGGGACCTATAAAGACATGCGTAGATGCGGGGGTGGTCGTCGCTATCAACACGCAGCCAGAGGGTCGATAGGTCCCTTCCTTCAAGGCTGCCGAGGCGTCGAGCACAGATATCCTCCCGGACAAACACACAAACTCCGGCCCGCGGTACAAAGTTATATTCCAGTTTGTATCCGGGGTATAGGAGATATGACGTGTCTGCCGGAGAAGATATCTGTGTCTCTGTAAGGAATAGCAAAGCAGGCTTTGCCGTTTCCAGGTGGTGGTGAATGGCAAGCAGATTTGAGTGGATGCCCCTGATATTGCAAAAGTCCACGTTTAGCGTGGCAGGGGGAGTCGCAATGCCCTTACGTTTGCCCCGGACAGTTTTTAGTGACGAGCGAGATTGCGCCCTCCCCAGACTACGAGGGGCAGCTTGAGTGTCCACGCCTTGGTGAATACCAAACCGTGGACGCTCAAGGGGGGATTCTCCAGTGCTGTGGCAGCTGGTACCCCCCTGGGGTAAATGATCTTTGAATATCGCTGCCATTAAGGGGAGGGTGAAGGGGATGGGCCTCCGGATACCTCTCTCACCGAACGAAACGCGGCATAAGCCACTTCACGTCGAAATTCTGAGAGGCCGTGGTATTTCACCGGTCGAGCCGGCCCATTCATGCAGCGAACTGCTTGGCTCTACCACTCTACGGCTGTACCACAATAAATACAATTAACAATGAAACAGGTTGTAGTAAGAGCCGTGACGATAATATTCAGTTTATTATTAATAGTAAAATTATCGAAGAGAAATGTGCTGATGCCGGTACATTTAATGACTTTTTTGCCAAAATTCCGAGTAGTAAAACTTCTGCGTGAAATTCGTGTCTTCTTCAGGCAAAAACTCTACTTACAGATAGTGCAACATTTCTTTTAAATTTAATCATGTCGACTCTTACGAAATTATGACAATGTTCAAACTATTAAATTCTAAATAAACTTCTGATCTATGGGGCATTTCCATTAAATTGATAGATTCTGTTATTGCCCAAATAGGTCCAAGACTGGCTGTGCTTTTTGATAAATGTGTAGATGCTGGTGTGTTTCCCAAGTTAATGAAACACAGCAAATTGATACCCTTATTTTAAAATGAATGTAAGAATGATCTAACTAATTTTCGTCCAATTCAAATCTACCTGCACTTAATAATAATAATATATTAAAAAAATATTTTGCAACCATTACTAGGCCATTTTAATTTAAATAATCTTTTTCACAAAGAGCAATACGGTTTCACTAAAGGTCGTTCTACGATTGATGCTCTTATGAAATATATTTTCGATGCTTGAGAGAACTCGCAGGATGCAATTAGCGTATACTGTGATTTCTTCAAAGCTTTTGATTGCGTAGAGTATATCACACTTATACGTAGTCATTATTGGCATTATTAACGCGGCATTAGACCAATTGCATCCTACTTAAGTGACAGGTTGCAGTTTGTTAATATAAGTGGAATAAGATCATCAATCAGCATCGGTCACTAAGGGCGTTCCCTGGGGTTCCATACTCGGCCCCTTATTATTTAATATCCATACTAATGACTTGTACAACAAGTATTGTATTGTTGCATTTATACAACAGTCTCGGTGGCGCAGTGGCTAGCACCCCGCTTCTGATTCAAGAAGTAGTGGGTTCAAATCCTGGCACACACCACTGACTTTTCGAAATTTTCGGAAGTTATGTGTGATAAATATCGATGACTGACAACTTTGTGCCCGGTATGGCAATAGGTTCGCCACCTATTCCATTTGGGACGTAAACATAACAGCGAGACGAGGCTTAACAGCCGCTGCCTACACCTTCGGGTAGAAAAAGGCGTGAAGTTATGTTATTAATGACTTGCCCTTTTGCGGACAAAATTTTTGTAACGTTGTACTATTTGCTGATGACACTGCACTTCTCTTCAAGATAGACCGTAAAAAGAGTATATTTGATGGTGTGAATCGTTCTCTCACACAAGTTCATGAATAGTTCACGGTTAATAATTTAGTTCTAAATGCGAATAAAACTAAATTAATAAAGTTCACTATGCCTTGTGCTAAAGGTTCGGAATAAGTATAGCTCTAAATAATAACATTCTTAACATAGACATTACATCGAATACGTAAGAAGACTCGGGAGAAAAGGAAATAAAGTCAGACTTATTGTAATAACCCTGCTTATGATGGGGATGAAAATAGAAATATTAAAAACAAAAAACAGCTTGAAACCACGTCCTATTATATGAAAGAAGACTATACCCAAGAAGTCCTCCAAAAACGTAAAGAACTGCAATTTGAAGTAGAAAAGGCAAGAGAAGAAGGCATAAAAGTGATAATTATGATAAACTACTAAATACATATGATAAACTGGTAATACTCAATAATAAAACCAGAGAAATAAAGCATACTAAGATACATAATAAAAAGAGAAATTTATCCGAATCCCCCGAGCAAACAGCCAATCTTAGCAGCGCTGAAAATCCGACAAGAAAACAACCCACAAAGATAAATAAAACGAACAATGTGAATATAGACTATTCAGCCAGGCGATCAGCAAGGTTAATAGTGTGAGTAGTTTATTTCTCTGAAATCTATAAAAGTTTAATATTGTTCATTCGTACATAGCCACCTAGAGTGCGCATCACAGGTTTGGAATCCTCAATATGAGATCTACCGGTCTCGTATTGAGAGCGACAGCGTTCAGTAGATTATAGCCATCGTCGTAAGAGGTATCACTTTTTGCCACTGCACTGTAGACGGCTGATAAATGATGTATATTATTTAATGAAAATTGCAAATAGTTCAGTGGACAGCCCTGAGTTGTTGGCGAAAATAAACCTAAGCACCAGCAACCCCGCGTATCACCCGCGTCCACTTTTGCACATACCTCTTGCAACAACAAACTATAGATGTAATTCATTTATGTTTAGAAGTTCACCTGTTTTTAATGAAATGTCTCGTGAAGTAGATATTGACCTTTTTCGTACAATGGTATGCACAGTCAGAAATCGGCATAATACGCCGCAGAACGCCGGTGAGCATCTTTTCTTGGAAGTGGAACTCCAGCATACAAAAGTTCTTCTTGGCGTGTTCTATTCTCCTTCTCCTCGAACTGATTTCTTCTTCTCTCTTGAACTTCTCTTAGAAAACCTGATTCCATCTTATAACCACACAGTCATCATGGGTGATTTTAATACATGTCTGTTAAAAACCGATTCCCGTGCCCTTTCCCTAAAGTCTATTGTAGAATCTAATAATTTAACTCTCCTACCTCTTCATGCTACTCACCATTTCCCTAACTGTATTCCGTCTCTTCTTGACCTAATCTTTGTTTCATCGGCTGAGTTTGGTGTTAAACATGGACAGTACCCAGCTGACAGTTTCTCTTACCATGACTTGATCTTTCTTTCGTATAAAATCCGACCTCCTAAGGCAAATCTTAAGATTTTGCTGCAACGAAATTTTAATGGCATGGACCGCGATAAGCTTTGCATGGATGCCGACAACATTAACTGGGTACCGTTATTAGAGTCGAATAACACAGATTATAAGGTCAACTATTTCAACGAATCCTTAATTAAACTATACGATGTCCATGCGCCTATTCGCTCCATAAAAATAAAACATCTACCATCTCCTTGGCTGACAAATGAAATAAAAGACTTAATGAAACTTAAAGCCGCAGCTAAGTGCCGATATAGATGTCGTCCTACAACTACCAACTTGGAGAAATACGTCGCTGCAAGAAATCGCTGCAATAAGATGTGTAGGAAAGCACAACGCCAACCTATCCACGCTTCTGTTGAAAATGGTGATCCAGCAAAAGTCTGGAAATTTCTAAAATCTTTAGGTGTTGGAAGGGCACAAAGTAATGCTACGCCTATAAATATTAACATTAATTCTTTAAATCAACACTTCTCTTCTTCGTCCAACTTTGACAGGACCACAGAAAGTAATACACTTAAATATCTTTCATCACTTCCAACACCTGATTATACACAATTTGAATTCTCACAATTTGCCGCTTGTGATGTTAAGAAGAACTTGTTCTCGATATCATCAAATGCGATCGGTAACGACTGTGTCAGCCGAAACATGATTATTCCCATTCTTGACCAAGTTTTACCTATTATTACTCATATACTTAACTTCTCTATATCCTCCAGCTTCTTTCCAACAACATGGAAAGAAGCTCAAATTATCCCTCTCCCGAAAAAACCTCGACCTCTGTCTTTTACCGACTACCGTCCCATTTCCATTCTCCCATTTCTATCTAAGGTCTTAGAACGCCTAGTCCACTCACAACTTAGTTCTTTCCTTAATCAAAATAATCTCCTAAATCCCTTCCAATCCGGTTTTCGTGCTGGCCACAGTACTGTTTCCGCGCTGGTGAATATCACCGATGATATTCGCCTTGGCATGGACCACGGGAATCTTACGGTCTTGTCCCTCCTTGATTTCAGTAATGCCTTTAATACCGTAGATTTCCGTGTTCTGCTGGGTATACTTCGTTCTCTTAACATATCTCCAACGGCAGTTGATTGGTTTCAAAGTTACCTGTTGTGGTAGTAAATCCCATGAAAATTTAGAAATCAGTTTCCATGCTGTACCTAAACCTGCTAGTAGTTTTGTTTATGTTGAGAATTATTTTGGAGTAAAAGAAAAAATTGATAGGTTTAAAGCCTCGCAACGTGCTTTAAAATTAAAAGATACAAATCCCCATAAGAGAGTGTGCTCGTTACATTTTAAGAGAAGTGATTTTATTTTACCAGGTAAGTTGACAATGCTTAAACTTATACATGCTAAGGAATTTAAATTTATAAATTAAAATAAATGTTAATTTCTTTTTCTCATTATTTTTCTAGAAATTAATTATTTTTCTCATTAAATAATTAATTTCTTTTTCTCAGTGAAAATTGAGGTTAGAAAATTACTTGCCGGTAACAATATAATAAAGCAGCTATTACATGTTTACATTGTGTTCCTTTGCCAGGCTTGCATGAGCATTTTAGTCTTAAAATGTTTCCAGATTTTGAAACTGATCCCTCAATTTCGTGAGGTTTTTCTTTCAGATGATCTCATCTGAAAGAAAAACCTCGGCATTTTCTTTCATTTTCTTCAACTTTTTCGGCATTGTGTTTACAAACATCTGTTTGTAAACACAATGCCGAAAAAGTCACAACATCACTGTTTATACTTTCAATATTTTTTACCACATTTTAGTAAATGATCCGCTGCTATTATTCTCTCGGCATCTTTAATATTCTTCTGAGCTGGATTTGATCCGACCCAGTTAAATATTTCCTCGATAGTAAACATAAATAAATAAAATTCACAACACTAATCTAATGTAAACATATCATAACTCTTTACTTGCACACAATACGTAGCCATATTTTTTAAGCAACGCCCACTGATCAGTTCCCAATAGTTTGCGTGTTGGATTTTGTTCACTTATTTTGGAGTGGAGGCGTTCTGCCTAGTACTTAATAGTAAACTAAATTTGTAATTTTGAGTTTGCCTTGATATTGATTTTGATATATCATTACATAGTATAAAACAAAGTCACTTTCCGCTGTCTGTCCCCATATATGCGCATATCTTTAAAACTACGCAACGGATTTTATTGCGTTTTTTTTAATAGTTAGAGGGTGTCAACGGGGTGGTTTTGATCTATAAATCATGTATAGTAAAAAAAAAGTGATAATTTTCAAGATTTAGAAATTTAATCGCAAACGCTGTTTGAACCATATGCGATAAATCAAAACAATATACTACATTATTAAACACCTTTAAAAGGTCTACAAAAAAGTCAGCGAGGGCATTTGTCTATCTCTTAGGGATAAATTTTTACTTTTTACAAGAAATAATGGCCTATTTACGAAGCGATTTTAAACATTACAGTATTAATTTTCATTTAATTAAGTGTCATAAATAGATTGTGCATGTAATAAAGATGATCCTGGCCCTTTACAGCATGCAATTTAAACAAATATTTTCGAAGATATTGCAATATTAACATAGCGGGATAGCAGTTATTACTTTTGATGCGGAACAAAGTTCGCCGGGTCGACTAGTGCTACATATAAATATGTTTGAATTGAAAAAATATTAGTTAGTCCATTTATTTAGGAAAGCTTTGGGTTATTACTATGAGCGGAGTAATAATCATTTCAGTGGTAAATGTAAAAAATAAACATGTGACTTTCGCTGACCGCATCGAATACATAAGGTTGTAAGGAAGGAAGTTGGATTGAAAGAGAGTGTCGGTGTAAAAGTAAGAACAGCAACAAGAATTTTGTCGGTAAAATTTTTCCCAGCACTTTTTTACTGGCTGAACTGATAAAAAATCCGCCATACTTTGCGAGATTTATGGCATCAGTAGGTATTATCGTTAAATCTAATTTCCGTATTCATTCACTTTATGTACGCACTGAAATACAGTTATACTGTTTTCATGCGAGTGACAGTGCTGAGTAAGAACGAGACAGATATATTTTATGTGTGCACCGTCGAAATCGCTAATATTTGTGCTAGCAATTGTACGTATAGAACAATATGTCTCGTCCATTTATACAAGTCAATGCTGCAAACAAATTAACACGTCAACGTCAGACTAGGGTCACGGTATCTTCCTCATAAAAGAATCGATACCTTAAAGAATTGAGTATTTTTTGAGTTTTCCTCAAGCAGCGGCGTAGGCCCTTTTTATCGATACTACTCATGAGTTAGTGACTTAGTTTGTCAATGTTAGCGACATCACTCAGACCTAGGGACGCAATATGGTATCGAAAGAATCGATACGGTACACATGAGCAGCATCAAAAAAGAACTATCGATAATTCAAAGTATCAAATACTTTTCTTAAAGTCTAATGTCCATACATCACGACCTCAATATCAGTCAGCTTAGAGCAAACATAATTATGTATTAATATATCATTATACATATAAAAAATTTGAAATAATCAATACTTAATTTCACTTAGGAAAAACCTTCTTTATACTTTTCTTTTTGGGGGTCATATCAAGAGCGTGCACGTCGCGACCCCTGCCGTCCTAGTGGGACGCAATCTTGACCTAAACAAACTAAGCCGGACAGGCTGCTAGGGCGTGCCCCGGAAGCGACGGGCACCCATTAGCCTCCGTCGCTGCGGCTGCATGCGCATGCGGCGAAGGGGGCCACCACCCTTCACGCAGCGCGAATCCTGGCGGGACGAGGAGAGGGGAGTGCCGTATAGGCATGTGGAATGTTAGAGGTAGTATGACAAGAAAGGTGAATGAGATGATGGATGTAATAAATGAGAGATGCCTGGATGCCTTATGTTTGACGAAGACAAAGCGGAAGGTGAGTGTGACCGAGGACCTCCCCGGTGGCATGGTAGTCCTATGGTCCGGAGTGGACTCGGACGTCCGTGCCAGTGGGGGTGTTCGAGTCGTTCTCTCCTCCCGCTTTGCTTCCGGTGTGAAAGATTATGAGTCGGTAGGCCCGAGACATCTTTGGGTTCGAATAAAACTCGGGATCACGCGAGTTTTCCTGGTCGCAGCTTATGCTCCCGTCAACTCCGCGGATCCCCGCGAACTCGAGGAGTTTCGGGAAACTGTTAGGGATATTCTGGATCAGGTTGAGGGAAATGAAAGGATAATTCTGTGTGATCTTAATGGATGGGTCGCAACCAAGAGAGATGGCCTGTCCTTGGTCCGAATGGTTACAAGAGAGTGAATGATGCTGATAAGCCGATATTGGACGTATGCCTGGAATGGAACCTCCTTGTGACACATTATTGTAACACATTATTCCGTCATAAAGATATTCACACGTATACGTGGAGACGGAATGAACAAAAGAGTATGATTGATTTGATTTTGGTAGATAGTCGTCTCCGAAATACTCTAAGGGATACAAGAGCCTACAGAGGCCCCACTTCTGTGTGATCTTAATGGATGGGTCGGAACCAAGAGAGATGGCCTGGAGGCTGTCCTTGGTCCGAATGGTTACAAGAGAGTGAATGATGCTGGTAAGCCGATATTGGACGTATGCCTGGAACGGAACCTCCTTGTGTCTAACACATTATTCCGTCATAAAGATATTCACACGTATACGTGGAGACGGAATGAACAAAAGAGTATGATTGATTTGATTTTGGTAGATAGTCGTCTCCGAAATACTCTAAGGGATACAAGAGCCTACAGAGGCCCCACTCTTGATACGGACTACTACCTGGTGGTAAGCCGTTTCGTGGGCCTTTTCAAGAAGTGGGGACACTGGCGAGTGCGTACCCATTTCGGAGAGCTTGAAAGGATAAAATACGAGAAAAAAGAAGATGGAAGTGTACGGAGTATATATGTAGACCTAGTCAGTAAAAGACTCAGTGAGACGAGTCTTTCTGGCCTAGGTGTTGAAGAATGCTGGGAAAGAATGCAAGATAGTTTAATGGCTAGTGCAAAAGAAGTATGTGGTAGTGCAAAGAGGCATAAGATTCTGAGAGGTGATGCCTGGTGGGACGCGGATGTGGAATCTAGCGTCGAAAGAAAGAAAAAAGCATCGTTGGATTATGTCTCAAGTTTGAATCAGAACGATAGTATGACAGAGAAAAAGTATGAGAGCTACCGCCACTGCAGGAATGTTACCAAAGCCTTAGTGAAAGAGAAGCGTGAAAGACTAGTTGTGAATGAGGAAATGAGGTTGACGGAGAACTTCGAGGCGAATAACAAACTCTTCTCGAGGGAAGTTAGAAAGTCTCGGGGTTCTTCGTCAACATCCAGAATGGACAAAATTATGTCTAAGACTGGTGACATTCTTGCAAACCCAAGCGATGTATTGGGCAGGTGGAGTGAGTATTTTGGGGAAATGTACGAGTATGTTCCGGATGTGGGCCCGCGAGTGAGCCTACGACTGACACCGCTGCGCCAACATCTGACGAGGACATTACTATGGAAGAGATTGAATGGTCGATACGAAGTATGAAAAATGGTAAGGCAGCTGGAATTGATATGATGTCTGCTGAAATGATCAAACACGGTGGAACCTGTGTCCGGGACGCTTTCCTGACCTTGAGCAATCTGTGCTGGAGGTCGGTAAGGTTCCCATGGACTGGAGGCGCGCTGTCATTGTGCCCTTGTATAAAGGTAAGGGATCACGTATGCAGTGTTCCAGTTACAGGGCCATCAGTTTGATCAGTTTAGCAGCAAAATATGGGAAAATTATTGAAAGGAGAATGAGGGTGATATCTGATGGAGTGTTGTGGGAGGCTCAGGGTGGTTTTAGAAGCGGACGAGGGTGCATGGACCAGATTTTTTCTCTCCGCAACATCGTGGAGAAACAACTGGCTGTTAACCGGAAGGTTTTCTGCGGTTTTGTGGATAACAGAGTGTTACGAAAGGATCTGTGGAGCATACTACCGGGCTACGGGGTGAGCGGCGCACTACTGCGCGCCGTGCAATCCACTTATGAGGGCTGCACAGCGTTTGTGCGTGTTGACGGCGGCTTGTCCCCCTGGTTTGACGTCAATATCGGCGTCAGACAGGGTTGCGTGCTGTCCGCTCGACTGTTCATCCTGTACCTGGACAGTTGTCTCCAGAGAGTGAGATCGATGGATGTAGGGATGCGAATGGGTGACCTAGTTGTGAGCTGTCTGCTTTACGCAGATGACGCCGTGCTTCCAGCCGAATCGCCGTCGGACGTGCAAACACTAGTCAGAACTAGATGGCAACCGCAAATTCTAAAATCTAAATGGATAATTTCGGAGCTTTATGCGATACGATACCTATTTTAAAAAATACTCATTGAATAAAAGTATCGAGTTCAAAAGTATAGCTATCAGAAGGTAATTTACTCGACACCACAAAGTATCAATAGTTTTTTCGTGTCCCTACGTCAGACAAGACACTTCAAGGCAGTATAGCTTCAATGATTTAGCCTGTTTAAACTGGACTACTACTCACTAGCAAAAAAAGTGTCGACTTGTGGCTAATACGCAATCCGCGTCTGCCATAATTAAAAAAAAAACTAAAAAAGCATTTGTTTTGTTACGAAATGTTTTGAATAAAAAAAAATTATTTTTACTAAGATTTTACAGCACAATGCCAAAGCCAACATGCATTCAGTGTGGCGGCGATGACACTCTATTGTGGCGTAACTCAGAAAATGGACAAATGTGTAACGAATGTCACCTTGCAAACACAAGCAGTAAAGAAGCTAATGTTGAAGATATGCTGAAGACCGAACCTGAAGATAGAAAAGACGAAGAGGATAGTAAAAATGGCAAAAGTGAGGGGGAGTCCACACCTGCTAGAGCTACAGGCAGAGGTACCAGGAAAAGTACGAGGTCAACTCGATACAAAACCAAAACTCCTGCTCCAACAGCTGCAAAGCCTCCTGCGCCTCGCGGTCGCGGTCGCCGCAGCATATTTAAGCGTCAACCTCTACGAGCTCCTACTGCTACAGCAACGGTTGTCACAAGTGATAGCATCTTTTATAAAGGAAATTATATGCAGGTATGTTAAAGGACCTATATAATGAATAGGGATGTATAGTGCTTATGTATAAAGTAAGAAAAACATTCCAAATTCAAACTAATTTATTTGATTGTTAAGTTCATCAGATAAAACAGTAATACTAAATGATGTAAATTTTTTAAAAAGCTTGAGTTTCAATATGCTTTGCCAACCATAATTTTCTTCGTACACCTATCCATATTTATAAATAAATTTACCCCAGACCCTTGTAAATATTTTGATATATGAGATATACATATCATTTTATATCTCACTAGGAAATTATGACAAAATTTGTTTATATGTACCTTTAGGTTGGCGATATAGTGTCAATGATTGACTTAGATGGAGGCACATATTATGCACAGATTCGTGGATTCTTAACAGACCAGTATTGTGAGAAGAGTGCTGTTGTCACATGGCTTCTTCCGACTAAAGCCAGTCCACCACCTGAGAAAGGATTTGATCCAGCCACTTATATCATAGGTAATCATATATAATGTAGTTAAACAAAGAATATACTTTGAAGTAATCTTATTAATGAATCTACATATGCTGTGTATGCCACACTGATGTATAGCATCCTACAAAAGTTATTTTGTCAGAGCCAAAACCCTGTACTCATCATCCTTCACTTTATAAAACTCTTTGTAACATTCAATACTTGTAAATGATGGTCACTAATAATTTTAAAACATTCCATAGCCATTGTGACTGTTACAGTAAAATAACAAATTTTTGACTAGAACTGTGGTGTGTTGGTTGTGAAATATGTCAGTTGTGGTGTATAATCTCCAAATTAAAAATAATTGTGGACAACAAGCTTCGTGGTGCTTTGGTGAAGCTACTGACCGCAGAATCAAGGTTGCGGGTTTGATTCCCAACCGAGTACAAATATTTGTGACAAGCATGAATGTATGTACTCTGTCTGGTTGTTTTTCTGTGTATTATAAGTATGTATTTACGAAAGAAACATCATATATGTATTAATATCCATTATCTAGTATCCATATGTAAGAATCGTGCCTTATGGTGGTCCATTCTCTCTGCAAACCCCACAAGGTCAATTAAGACTGGAAGGACATATAAATAAAAATTGTACTTGCAGGACCTGAAGAGGATCTCCCACGTAAGCTAGATGTAATGGAGTTTGTAATGCACGCACCGTCTGACTACTATAAAGCCAGCAACAGTCCATATCCACTCACAGACCATGAACTGAACAACTACACAGGATACATATGGACCTCCCTTGACCCCAAAGAGAAAACATAATGTCTAGTAATAATATAGTTTTTAATTATCAAAACCTGTTTTCTTTGTGAGTTTTAGAGTGTGCCTTAATTTATAGTGAATATCAGGTTTTTTGCTTAAATTTAATTAAATTGTGTCCTAATGGACATATTTATGGTTATATTGTAGTGAACACAGAGTGTGCTATTTTTATTAATACCACAATAAGATTAGTTAGTTAGGTATGTTAGATGAAATAGGTAGGTAGGTATATAAAATGAATGAAAAGAGTGCAGAACCAACGGCCCCCAGTTCCCGGTGGTCTCGCTATTCCCGGCCAAGGCAGCGGTCGTGGTAAAAGTGGGACAGGGGGTGGGAAGAATCTCCAGGTTATGGCAGGCTGCCAAAAACAATTATTCGTGGCCACTTATAACGGACGCAATCTTCGGCTGAACCAACACCTCACCGAACTATGGGTAGAGCTGAGTTAATTGAACTGGCATATTCTAGGGCTATCTGAAGTACGGTGAGAGGGGGAGGACACGATAACCCTACAGTCTGGTAACTTTATTTACTTTCGAGAAGGTGACCAGCTCTCCCAGGGGGATGTTGGTTTCCTCGTTCACAAGGACCTCATTAGCAGCATTATGGAGATCAGTAGTGTGTCGACCAGGGTAGCGTACCTTGTATTGAAGCTTACCAACAGGTACACCCTGAAGGTAATACAGGTACATGCGCCGACCTCGACTTACTCTGACGAGATAGCCGAGGCGATGTACGAGGATATTGCAAAAGCAATTCATAGTACCGCCAAGGCTCACTACAACGCTGTTATGGGGGACTTCAATGCCACAGTGGGAGTACAAGAACGCGGCGAAACGAAAATCGGTCCGTATGGCTTGGGGTGCCGAAATCACAGAGGCCAGATGCTGGCCAACTTCCTGGAGTCTGAAGGGCTCTTCTTGATGAACCCATTCTTCAAGAAGGGTCTCCATGCGGTGGACCTGACGAAGTCCCGATTCTGTGACAAGGAACGAGATAGATTTTATCATTACGGATAGTAAGCATTTATTTAGAGATGTCTCTGTGATCAACAGGTTCAATACTGGAAGCGATCACCGACTTCTTCGGGGCTCTCTAAACATCAGTTGTCAGTTGAATCTTGGCAATAACGCACGTGCGCGCGCTTGCGCTTTTAGTGAAATGACATCTACCGTCTTAAAATGTTCATCGTGCAATATAGTTATAAATGAAGTGCTCGCATTTATGCACAATAAGATTAATGTAATGGATGAAATATCTTTATTGAGGATATGTGATACGGCATTCTCTGCTGAAGAAGTTCTAAATGCTAAAAAGTTGTTATTTGAAGCAGTACCAACGAAGAAAATGAAAACACGAAGAAAGGAAGGAAAGTCTAATAGGGACTTACAAGATATCATTGAGCTATTGAAACACACGGAAGCTGGTGATCCAGAACGTTTGCCTACGTTTGTTGCAAAGGAGTTACATCGTTTGCCCCCCGTCACCTTTGATCACCTCACTCGCAACACGCCTACTGAAAGATATCCTTCTACTACAAGAAGAGATAAAGAATATAAAAAATGAGTACGTAACAAAAACAGAGCTTACACATTTTAAATCTACTGTGATTCCGCCGTCGATGGGATATCAGGGTGAACAAGATGCCCAAATCAAAACGTATTGTTATTGGATAGCGGTGATTGTGGGCAATGTAAATCAAAAAGTGATTTAAATAAATCTAAATTAAATGATGAATTATCCCAAGTATCGTTGGATTTGTCGGAGTCTACAAAAAATTTAGCATCTACCTACACGAGTAAAACATTAACAGGTAATCAATATGCTGATATCGGTACCGCAACGCCTCTAGAACTTACTGATAAGGCGAATAACCGGCAAGCGCGGGTAGCTGCACATTCAAGCGATAAATTGTTATCTACAAGCGCGCAACTTAGTACTGATACGCCGTCCCCTATCACTGTTGCATCTCATAAAAATATCGCGCACCCTGTCGACCGCTCACGCAACACAGTGAATATTTCTGCGGCTGACGTTCTCAAAGCGAGTATTGCGCGAGCGCATGTAGTAGGGGAGTCGGACGAATGGACTAAAGTACATTACAAAAAGTATAAGAATAATAAATAATAGTTTAAAAAACTAAAAAACACGCTTTTTATTGAAAACCGAACTAAAAAATAGAAAAATAAAAAAAAAATATTTTATTTTAAAAAAAGCGTGGGGTGCTTTTTAAGATATTATCGAAATGATAATCACTCTACTCATATCTGTCAATAAAATATTTATAACTATTGACACCATGCACCCCACGCTTTTTTTAAAATAAAATATTTTTTTTTTATTTTTCTATTTTTTAGTTCGGTTTTCAATAAAAAGCGTGTTTTTTAGTTTTTTAAACTATTATTTATTTTAAATTTTTTAGTTCGGTTTCTATAACAGCGCGTTTCTTAGTTTCGAATTTGAGGAATAGCGCCATCTGTGACTTATATAAGGAACTCGTTTCAAGTTGATAGCGTAAACTTTCCGCTGATTGCCACTAGATGGTGCGATTTGTGAACTTTCATAGTTCACAAATCGCACCATCTATCGTTCAAAAACGTTTTTAACACTATTTTCTTAATTTAAATTCATTAAAATTTATTTTCTATTTTTTAGTTCGGTTTTCTAGTCTAGAACTTTCATAGTTCACAAATCGCACCATCTAGTGGCAATCAGCGGAAACTAAAAAAGAAGTCGGTTACAAACAAACCTACAAACATACATACAGGTGTGTTGAGTAAAATGAAACGTTGCAATGTAATAGATGAGACAAATTGTATCTTTCTCTCTCTCTTGGATGTGTAATGGCGGAATAGCAAGTGTAATGTGTGTGTCTCTGAAAATAAAACTAACAAATATTGCGTATTGCTTTTAATTCAAACGTTTTCTGGTTATGGGCCCAGGCATATATTAGATTATATAAAAGTATACGCAAGAAGTAATTACTGGCAAAAGAACATCAACGTGAAAAAGCAAGTCACGCCGCACGCCGCGTGCTTGGAGGTTAAAATTTTGCCGGGTAAGATATTACTTGTTTTCTGGTTGATACAAGGCAAGAAGTATAATCATAAATAATAGTTTAAAAAAACTAAAAAACACGCTTTTTATTGAAAACCGAACTAAAAAATAGAAAAATAAAAAAAAAATACTTTATTTTAAAAAAAGCGTGGGGTGCTTTTTAAGATATTATCGAAATGATAATCACTCTACTCATATCTGTCAATAAAATATTTATAACTATTGACACCATGCACCCCACGCTTTTTTTAAAATAAAGTATTTTTTTTTTATTTTTCTATTTTTTAGTTCGGTTTTCAATAAAAAGCGTGTTTTTTAGTTTTTTTAAACTATTATTTATTTTAAATTTTTTAGTTCGGTTTTGTATGACAGCGCGTTTCTTAGTTTCGAATTTGAGGAATAGCGCCATCTGTGACTTATATAAGGAACTCGTTTCAAGTTGATAGCGTAAACTTTCCGCTGATTGCCACTAGATGGTGCGATTTGTGAACTTTCATAGTTCACAAATCGCACCATCTATCGTTCAAAAAAGCGTGGGGTGCATGGTGTCAATAGTTATAAATATTTTATTGACAGATATGAGTAGAGTGATTATCATTTCGATAATATCTTAAAAAGCACCCCACGCTTTTTTAATTTATATTCATTGAAATTTTTAACACTATTTTCTTAATTTAAATTCATTAAAATTTATTTTCTATTTTTTAGTTCGGTTTTCTAGTCTAGAACTTTCATAGTTCACAAATCGCACCATCTAGTGGCAATCAGCGGAAACTAAAAAAGAAGTCGGTTACAAACAAACCTACAAACATACATACAGGTGAAGCTAATAAAAAGCTAATAAAAATGGATTCTTTATTACACGGACAGGGAGCAATAAAATTGGAAGGTTCCAAGAATTGGAATATATGGCAATTCCAGACTAAGGTTTTGCTGCGAGGTCAGGGCTTGTATGAGATAGTAATAGGACTGTTGATAAAATATCGATATATCGAAATATCGATATTTTTCCTTAAAAATATCGATATTTTTAGCCAATATTTTTTTTCACGATATATCGATAGTTCGATATTGAAATGTACATATCGACTTTCGATATTTTTATGAAAATATTTTTTTTTGGACACAATAACTTAAATTATATCGTCATCGCAAACTTAAGGTTGTCTGGAAGAGATCGCAACATGTGATAAGACCGCCTTTTGTACTTGATCGACATTTACAATGTACTAATTACTTCAATGTAATGTATAAAAATTGCGTACAATAAAGCGTATTCTAGTCTAATCTTAATATACAGTATTTAAAAACTAATAAACAATCGTCAAGTCATCCCATAAGCAATGACAAACAGCTCCCCTTTACGAGTTCAAGCTAATTCTTGGCAATGAAAAAATTTTGCATCAAATTATAACTGATTAGTGTATATAGGTATCGCGTATTTTTTTTTTGCTTAAAGACACATTCACTGGGGCCCGCAGGGCTTATGGAAAACTCTTTGAACAACACCCTCTTTCTATTAATAGACGTAACATATGAATTTTCTGTACATGCATTTTTAGGAGTATCTTTTTTTATATGTACCTACATAATTGATTAGTATCTATAATTTTAATTTCCCTAAATTATCTTATCTCATGTCATAAATACATAGTGAAACAATTGTCCATGAATGTGATATGCCACTGTTAACTATCACAACGATATAATTTACGTTAATATTTACGTTTATATGTTCGCTGGACGCAGCTGCGGTAAAAAAAAACTATTATATGCATGTATTTTAAGAAATTATATTCAAGTAGTGTTTTTTGCACTTTGTCGTGAAAAGTTATCAAAGATGTGGAAATGCAACAAATTTAGCAACCCGTTTGAAAAGGAAATCCATCATGCATTTGCAAAACTATCCATCAGAGTAAGTATAAATACTAAGAAAATAATCACGAAAAATGCAGAAGGAAACTATCATAATGAGTCAGTCGTATAGTTACTACCACCAAAATCAAATATTGACCTTACTGACAACGATACCGAAAACTAAATACATGGTATATGAAAGAGAAGTTAACTTAATAAATAGTTTTTTACGATCTTAATTTACTACCTTTCGTCCATAGATGTGACTACATCTGAAATGAAATCAATTCTACATCGGTAATCTTTAGAGTAGTTTTAGCTTATGGACATAGATGGCGATACGTTAAAATAAATGGTTAATATATTGACTGGTTAATTTACTGCCTCTATAACCAACGCCCATAGTATATTGGACTCGCTGGTCTTCACTGACCACAAAGTTAAACTACGTTGGGCGTGGTAAACACTTAGATGAGTAACCGTTTTTATTTGGGTAAAATTGTTCACAAACGATATTTTAAAGCATTGTAGTAAATACGATTAATTTAAAACGGCAGCAAACGGGGCGTTTAACGTTTGCATGTCGTTTAAGAAGTTTCACTTCAAAATATCGAAATATCGATATTTTTTTTCGATATATCATACCCCGATATTGATATTTTTAAAAATATCGATTTATCGAAAATCCGATATTTTTAAAAATATCAACAGTCCTAGATAGTAAGCGGCACTAAGATAAAACCTGATAATGATGCCGACCGTACGCGTTGGGAAACTAGTGATGCAAAAGCTCAGACTTTACTTGTTACAAGAATGTCTGAAGATGTCATGGTACATATTTTAACATGTGAGACGTCAGCCGAGATGTGGCGAAAATTACTTAGTGTGTATGAACAAAAATCGGAGACGAGCATTCATATCGTTCAGCAAAGATTCTTTAAATTTAAATATGAAGAAGGTGTAGAGATGTCTACGTTTTTATCGAAGATACAGGAAATGCAGAATCAGTTAAAACTGCTTGGTGAAAATATATCGGATAAGCTCGTAATAACGAAAGTTTTGATGTCGTTACCAGATCAATACAAACACTTTGTATCTGCTTGGGAATCAGCGCCTGATGACAAACAGACATACGACAATTTAATAGCCAGGTTGCTAATAGAAGAGGAAAGAATAAAGGAGAAAAGAGGCGGTGAAAGTGAGCAATCATCCTCTACTGCATTTGTTGCTAAGAAAAACTTTAATAAAAAATTGGTGAAGTGCTATAAATGTAATAAACTAGGACATTTTCAAAGTGAATGTAGGAATAATCAAAGTGCAAGTTCTAACAATTATCATAAAAACAATAGGGACAGTCAATTTGAGAGGAAATGTTATTATTGCAATAAAGTTGGACATGTTAAGAGTCAGTGTTATTTTAAGAAACAAAAAGAAAACAATGCATTTGTTGTAGGAAATGCAAGACAAAGTGATAATTTTCATAAAACCCAGTGGCTCATAGACTCCGGTGCCAGTGAACATATGTGCTGTAATAAACAACTTTTTTCATCATATTCAAGTGTGACAAACAAGTTAGTGACTGTAGGTAATGGAACTCAGATCAGTGTCGAAGGATGCGGACAGGTGGTGCGTGAGGTTTGGAATGGGAACAAATGGATTCACACAACCATAGATAATGTACTCTATGTTCCTGAACTGAAAATGAACCTCTTATCAGTTAATTGTGTCACAAGAAGAGGTTATGTTTTGACAACAAACTGGAATAGTTGCAAATTTTATAAAGGCAAGCAAATTGTTGCAGTTGCACAACGAATCGGCAATATGTATGTGTTGGATTGTCGGTTTTATACGGATTGCTTAGTCAATACTGCTAAAGTTAATAATGGAGACTTGCATATATGGCATGATAGGTTAGCCCATCAAAACATGCAATATGTAAAGGATATACTGAAGAAAAGCAATGTCAGTTTTCATGAACTCAATTCGAAAAAATGTGAGAGTTGCTTGAAGGGTAAGATTCACCGTTTGCCATACCCTGCAAGTGAAAATGTTAGTAAGAGAACCTGTGAAATAATTCATGCTGATACCTGTGGACCGATGGAGGTGATGTCAGTCGGAGGTTCCAAGTATTTTGTTGTATTTAAAGATGACTACTCAAAGTACAGGATGGTTTACTTTGTGAAAAATAAGGATGAAATTAAAGGTTGCATAAGGAACTTTATTGCCCGAGTAGAAAATGAAACCGGAAACACAATTAAAATATTCAGGAGTGATAATGGAACAGAATTCATAAACAAAGAGGTCCAGGAAATATTCCAAATAAAGGGTATTATTCATCAAACATCTGTTCCCTACACACCAGAGCAGAATGGCAATGCAGAAAGGGAAAATAGAACACTAGTTGAGGCTGCTCGAACAATGCTGTGTGCTAAGAATTTACCTAAGAAATTATGGGCAGAAGCCATAAATACTGCAGCTTAAGTAATAAATAGATCAGGTAAAAGCAGTGTTCCTACAAAAACTCCCTATGAATTGTGGTTTAACAGAACATACAATATAAATAACTTAAAAATATTTGGTACTCCAGTATTTGTCCATATACCAAAAGTACAAAGAAAGAAGTGGGACCCAAAAGGGGAAAAAGGTTTCCTAGTGGGATATGGAGAAACTACAAAGGGATATAGAGTTTACTTCCCTCACAAAGATAGTGTGGAAATTAACAGAGATATTGTTTTCCTGGAAAATAATCAGAGTGATTTAAATAATCTGAATGTATATGATTTACCTGTGTCAGCTGGTGAAACAAGTGAAGAACCAAGTGAAGAATTATGTTTAAACTCTCCAGAGGACAGTTATCAAGAAATTAGTAGTGGTGCAGAAAGTGAAGGCAGTTTATATGAACCAAGTGAGAGTGGAGACTCTAGTGGACAAAGTGGTGATAATATAACCACCAGACGACAAAATACTCGTGTGAGGAAGCAGACTTCATTTTATCAATGTCACAATGTTTTAGTGTCTGACAGTGAGCCTAAGACATTTGAAGAAGCCATGAGTGGCCTGGATTCTTGTAAGTGGCAAGAAGCTATTCAAAAGGAACTACAAACACTTAAAGACAATAACACATGGAATGTATGTAAGTTACCTCATAATACTAAGGCTATTAATAGTAAGTGGGTATTTAAGATTAAAACTAACAATAATAATTTACAATATAAAGCAAGGTTAGTGGCTCGGGGATTTGAGCAAAATGATTTAATGGATTTAAATGATATTTATGCACCTGTAGCAAAATTAACAACATTTAGATTATTTTTAGCAGTAGCAACAAAACTTAACTTACCAGTATATCAAATGGATGTAACAGGGGCATTTTTATATAGTGATATCAAGGAAGATGTGTATTTAAAATTACCTGAAGGGGCATATAATAATGGGGAAAGTATTGTTAAGTTAAATAAGTCTCTGTATGGTCTTAAGAAATCCCCAAAATACTGGAATGTAAAGTTCAACTCGGTTATGATTAGAGAAGGCTTTAAAAGATCTCTGTGTGATTCTTGTCTTTACTCTAAATGTGTTAATAAACAACAAATGTATGTACTAATTTATGTTGACGATGTACTTGTTTTTGGAACTAATGAAAGTCAAATAAGTGAATTTAAATTAATGCTAAGTAGGAAATTTAAGATGAAAAATATGGGATTGATTTCAGAGTTTCTGGGAATAAATGTTAAACAGAATTTAGATAATGGGGTGACAGAATTTTGTCAAAAAGCCTACCTAGAAAATGTTTTAAAGAAATTTAATATGTATGATTGCAAACCTATAAGTACACCTATGGATCAAAACTTTAATACTAAAATATTGGAAGGTGAATGTAAAACAGATAAAAACATAGAAAATTTGTGCAGACAGATGATAGGATGTTTAATGTATGCAGTATCAGGAACTCGACCTGATCTATCTGTGGCAGTATCAATATTGAGTAGATTCCAAGATCGTGCTAATGAAACTTTATTAGTAGCTTTAAAAAGGGTTTTGCGATACATTAAACATACAATAAATTATAAGCTTGTGTATAAATGTAATGATGACAAGATATTGGGTTATTGTGATGCTGATTGGGGTGGAGATCTTAGAGATAGGAAGTCTACGACAGGTTATTGTTTTCTTTTCTCTAATTGCCTCATATCTTGGTGCTCTAAAAAGCAAAATACTGTAAGCATCTCATCTACTGAGGCAGAATATGTTGCAATGAGTATGGCAGCTAGTGAAGCTAGTTGGTTAATTAATATATTTAATGATTTTAATATTTCTAATGTATCTCCTGTTCAAATGTTATGTGATAATCAGTCGGCCATTATGGTAGCAAATACCAATACTGTAAAAAGACTTAAACATATAGATATTAAATATCATTATATAAGAGAATTAATATTGGTTGGAAAAATAAATGTAAAATATGTATCCACCACTGAACAAGTGGCAGACATGTACACAAAGCCATTAAAAAAGGAGTTGTTGTTAAAATTTTGTGAGAAGTGTGGTATTATATAATAGTGAAATATATCTTACCTGTATTATTAAAGATACCAATAGTGTTAATATTAAGGATAAATGTGTTAAAGTTATGTAAATGTGTTACTTGTATTACTAAAGATGTTGATGTTGT
Organism: Euproctis similis; assembly: GCA_905147225.2. Lineage (NCBI taxonomy): Eukaryota > Metazoa > Arthropoda > Insecta > Lepidoptera > Erebidae > Euproctis > Euproctis similis. The sequence goes on from LR990106.1 coordinate 26,107,461, forward strand.
TTGATATGTTGTTTGATGTGATAGAGGTATAATAATCTGAAAGCTGTAATAGGTTTATGTACATATGTATGTTATATATATGCTATATGTATGTGTAGTGTTGTCTTACTTATTACATTGAGGTAGGGTGTTGAGTAAAATGAAACGTTGCAATGTAATAGATGAGACAAATTGTATCTTTCTCTCTCTCTTGGATGTGTAATGGCGGAATAGCAAGTGTAATGTGTGTGTCTCTGAAAATAAAACTAATTATCAAATATTGCGTATTGCTTTTAATTCAAACGTTTTCTAGGTGAAGCTAATAAAAAGCTAATAAAAAAAGATTTATTAGCAATACTGGAAGAGCTACTAACGATTTGAATTCGAAGTTTAGAGCTGCAAATATTGTAAAAATACCATTATACATATCGAATGTGTGTAAAGAATCAAAAGAAGAAGATATTATAGAATATATTTGGAACAAAACTCATGACAAAGTTACACTAGAAAAGATGGAAATGAAGAAAGATAGAGGCTACAACTCTTATAAATGCTTTGTATCAAGTCACAAATTGGGCTTATTCTTAAATAACGAAATGTGGCCGGATGGTATTTGTTTTAGGCGCTTCGTACAATTCAGGAGCAGAATGGTAAATAAAAATGATACCACTCAAATCACACAATAATGGAGGTAAGATCCCAGACAGGTAATAACACTAAGTTTGTATCGTTTAATTGTAAATCACTTAAACGCTCGATAGAAGACGTGAGACTGCTATGTATGACGGCCGATGTGATAGCCTTACAGGAGACGTGGCTCTTGCCGCATGACTTGTCACTGTTAGGAACGATACATGATGACTTCGAGTACACGGGAAAATCAGCCGTGGACACTTCGGCTGGGCTTCTTCAAGGTAGGCCTTATGGAGGTGTGGCAGTATTGTGGCGTAAGTGTTTATTCGATTCGATTTCTATAGTTGAGTGTAATAGTGTGCGGATGGCAGCAATAAAAGCTTGTTTTGGAGACCGAGAGGTATTAATATTTAGTTTATACATGCCAACAGATAAAAGTGACAATTTCGTAGAATTTACCGAATGTTTAAGTGAATTAAGTGCTATTATTGAAACATGTAATGTAGAATCAGTCTTTATCATGGGGGATTTTAACTCGCATCCTTATCAACCATTCTGGTATGAATTGTCAAATCATAGTGTGGAACAAGGCTGGATATGTGCTGATGTTACTAAGCTCGGCATAAGATCAGACAGTCACACGTATGTGAGCGATATGAATGATAGTAGACGATGGCTGGATCATTGTTTTGTGACTCAGGCTGGATGGCAGAGTGTTGTAGATATATACATAGACTATGGTGTGAATTGGTCAGATCATCTTCCGCTAGTTATAACATGTAACTTAAACATTGTCACACAAAAAAGTTTCGTAAAAGGAAAAAGGCAGCAGAACAAAGTTATTTGGATGAACCGTGGGGTTGAGCAGATAAAAAATTACCAACACATATGTAATGATGTTTTCAGAGTTATGCTTTTACCGGAACTGTTCAGAGCTTGTGCTGACAAAGGGTGTACCAGTATTGAACATAGACATGGCCTCGAAAATATGTATCGAGAAATTGTAGGAACCTTGTCCAGAGCTGCGGTGACAAGCCACGAGGGTCCTCGAGCACGGGACAACAGCCGCATAGCAGGTTGGAACAAACACGTCCGCGAGGCGCATGTAAAGGCAAGGCTTAAATATCAGGTATGGTTATTACATAATAAACCTAGTTCTGGCAGAGTCTGGAATGATATGCGAGAAACTCAAAAGATCTTTAAGAGCAGGCTTAAGTGGTGTCAAAACCACCAAGATCAAATTAAGATGGATATGATTGCATATCATAGAACATCCAAAAATTTCGGTAAATTTTGGAAAGCTACCAACGCACTAGATGCCAAGCCGAGTATGCCTTTGTCAGTGGAGGGCTGCAGTTCACCTAAAGATATTGCAAATTCTTTTAAAAATCATTTTCACGTGTCATCGCCTCTAGGTGTTTCGGAACGAGCCAGCTCCATAAGAGATCTATTAAAAGAATGTGAAAATTATGCCTCTGACCATGGACTTTTATACAACTGTAACAAAAGTGTATGCATGATCTTTAGGGTTCCCGGCAAAAATATACCCGTTAATTTTAAAATAGAATTAAATGGTCGTCCACTACAAAAGGTGAACAAATTCAAATACCTGGGTCACTATTTAACCGAGGACCTTAAGGATCACGTCGATATTGAACGTGAACGTAGGGCTCTGGCTGTTAGGAGTAATATGTTAGTACACAGGTTTGCTCGCTGCAGTAGGGACGTGAAGATAACGTTATTTAAAGCCTATTGCCAAACACTTTATACGAGTAGCCTGTGGGCTGGATGTTCCCTGAAGGCTCTAGACACTTTGCGCGTTCAATACAACAATAGTTTCAGGATGCTGTTGGGCTTGCCACGCTTCTGTAGTGCATCTAACATGTTTGCACAGAATTTCACAAATGCCTTTTATGGTATTATTAGGAACAGGACCGCGTCACTGCTAGAAAGATTGCGCTCAAGTACCAATAGCATCCTGAAGACGTTTGTGGAGAGATATGACTCACCAATGTTTGCACATTTTATGAAAGTTTTAGTAAGATCGTAGCCATGTAATTACGAGTTGTGTTATTTTGAGTTTTTACATGTTATTTACTAACATAGTTTATAAGCAATTGTATACTAACAAGTGGACCTTATTGTAGTCTGAAAATAAACGTTTATTATTATTATATTATATTAACTTGAAAGCTGAAAGGACCCGGAAGATAAGGTCTATTCTCCAACCTACGGCGCTCTAAATAGCCGAAACCGAAAGTTCCAAATAGAACTTAAAAATCGATTTGACCTGCTGGAAACCACAGGCGATGTGGACGAAAAGACCAGCACTGTGGTCAACACGCTTAGGAAAGTGTCTCAAAGTTTGTTCCCAATATCGCAGAAAAAGGAGTCCAAACTCTCTGCCGAGACGCTCGAGCTGATGAGGCAAAGGCGAGAAACTCCATCCGATCAGCTGTCTTCGTCAGAATGGAGAAGCCTAAACCAGCATAATAGAAAGCTGATGCGGCGGGACCTTCGTCGATCGAATATTCGAGCAATCGAGGACGCGATCGACCGCAACAAAGAGTCGAAAGTGTTTGCTCAGCAGCTTGGAAGGCCCTGACGAAGCTGAAGACTGCGTATGGACGTGTCGTCACCTCTAAGCCTGAGATTTTCGCAGAGATCGAATCTTTTTATGGGCTCCTTTATTCTAAACGGATGACCAAGCCGACGGGACACAGCGATGATGACCATAGAGCCCCGCTAACGCGTCACTATAGTGAGGACATCCCCAAAATTGCAGAAAGCGAGATTAGGGCGGCTCTCTGGCAACTTCAGAACAACAAGGCACCCGGTGATGACAGAATTACAACAGAACTTTTAAAATCGGCGGTACTCCGGTACTAAAGGAAATAGCTAGTCTTTTTAATTCCATCATAGCTCGTAGAATAAGCTTGCTGAAGTGGCAATGGGCTGGTCACATCTGCTGAAGGACCGATGGTAGATGGAGCAAGAAGGTCATTGAGTGAAGACCACGACTTAATAAGCGTAGTGTAGGACGCCCACCAGCCCGATGGTCAGACGACCACAGAAAGGCTGCTGGAAAAGACTGGATGCGGAAGGCAGAGAATCGGATGTTGTGGCGCAAATTGGGATAGGCCTATGTCCAGCAGTGGACTGCAATAGGCTAATGATGATGATGATGAATGATAGGTAGGTATGTTAGACTAGCAATATTCATCTCATCACAAAACATTCGTATTACATACCCAAATTTCTAAAATTTCTCTTGAATGTTAGTTAAGTAATAGATACTAAAATAATGATGAAATATTAAAGGGCAATTAAGCAACAACTAAAAAAAAACTAGTCATGCTATCACTGCTACTGTACTCAACCTTATTTGTATATAGGCTACAGAGATGTTTTAGTCAGATTTCACTGGCCGCAAGCATGTATAATTTAGGGGTTACAAAAATAACGCCATTTCAAATTAACGATACATATGTACAATACATTTAATAGAAAAATGATACATAACTTCACGCCAAATCCCTTGCGGGGTAGGCAGAGAGAACGGAGCGCCATAGGGCACAATTCTTATACACCTCACTCGCTTCGTTGACTTTCATAACTCTTTTCATGCACGCGCGTCGATTTTTGAGGCTCCTAACTTCACCTTCCTCCAGAGCCCGTTCTATTTGGTCATGGAATGTGTGTCTAGGCCGTCCTCGACTCCTATATCCATCCGCTTTTGCATTGTATATCTGCTTAGTCAATCATGCATTCCAATGCAGTTCCAGCACTACATCGTCAACCATTATCTCTGCATCCGTTCTGGATTCCTCAATCCTCCCTTTCAAACTCCATCAGTCCAGGTACAGAATGAACAGCCGAGCGGACAGCACGCAACCCTGTCTGACGCCGATATTGATGTCAAACCAGGGCAACAAGCCGCCGTCAACACGCACACACGCCGTGCAGTAGTAGTAGTAGTAGTGCGTAGCCCGGGAGTATGTCCCTCAGATCCTTCCCTGTCAAACGCTTTTCCAGGTCCACAAAACCGCAGAAAACCTTCCAGCCAGTTGTTTCCCCACGATGTTGTGGAGAGAAAAAATCTGATCCATGCACCCTCTTCCGCTTTTGAAGCCACCTCCCACAACACTCCGTCAGATATCACCCTCATTCTCCTGTCAATAATCTTTCCATACACTTTCGCTGCTAAGCTGATCAAACTGATGGCCCTGTAACTGGCGCACTGCATACGTAATCCCTTACCTTTATACAAGGGCACGATGACAGTACGCCTCCAGTCCATGGGAACCTTACCCGACCTCCAGCACAGATTGCTCAAGGTCAGGAAAGCATCCCGGACACAGTTTCCACCGTGTTTGATCATTTCAGCACACATCATATCTGATAAGAAATATTATATTCTTTTAATATTTCTTCCACTACTTATAAAACAAGTGGCTGCACTGTTTTTGTCAGGCGCAGCAAAATATTCACCTTGAAACTATCTATGTTCATCCGATATCTTTCGTTTATACCTAGAAGATACTCCTGACATTTTAATAAATAACTAGCTAACCCGGCGAACTTTGTTCCGCATCAAAAATAATAAATGAGTAAATTTTGGATATCGTGAGGTTTATCGGCTTTAACTGCTGTCCCGCTATGTTAATATTGCAATATCTTCGAAAATATACTTTTAAATTGCATGCTGTAAAGGATCAAGATCATCTATATTATATGCACAATATATTTAAGACACATAAATTGGATGAAAATTAATGCTAAGTTGTAAGTGTAATGTTTAAAATCGCTTCGTAAATAAGCCTTTATTTCTGTAAAAATATAAAAATGGTCATTGTGGGTTATACCTAAGAGATAGACATATGCCCATATTCTGAAGGTGTTTAGTAATTTAGAACATTGTTTTGACCTGTCACTTAGGGTTCAGCCAGCGTTTGCAATTAAAATGCTAAAGCTCGAAAATTATCAATTTTTCTTATCAACATCCTAAATGATTTATAGATCAAAACCACCCCGTTGACATCCTCTAACTATTAAAAAAAAACTGCATCAAAATCCGTTACGTAGTTTTAAGATATAAGCATATAAGGGGACAGACAGCGGAAAGCGAATTTTTTGTACTATGTAATGATAAATAACTACAAACCAATAATAATAATTCCAAAATTCCTCAGTGCCTAAAATCCAGGGTCTATGACCAGTGTGTGTTACCAGCGATGACATATGGATCTGAGACATGGTCTCTAAATGCTGGCCGTATTAAGAAGCTTCAAGTCGCTCAGCGTGCTATGGAGAGGGCTATGCTCGGTATATCTCTGCGGGATAAGATCCCTAATACGGAGATCCGTAGACGTACGAGAATAACTGACATAGCCCGTAAAATTAGCACGCTGAAGTGGAAGTGGGCAGGCCACATCACTCGTAGAACTGACGACCGCTGGGGAAAAAAGTTCTTGAGTGGCGACCACGGATTGGTATGCGTAGCGTAGGCCGTCCCCCCACTAGATGGACAGACGACCTTACAAAATCAGCTTGAAGTCGCTGGATGCAGCTGGCACAGGATCGGGAGTTATGGCGTGCTAAGGGGGAGGCCTACGTTCAGCAGTGGACTAATCTGGGCTCATGATGATGATGATGAATAATAATAAGATATTATAATTTCAATATATTTTTATGGGCTCCTTTATTCTACACGGATGACCAAGCCGACGGGACACCGCGATGATGACCACAGAGACCCGCTAACGCATCAATATAGTGAGAACATTACCGATGTCACAGAAAGCGAGATTAGGGCGTCTCTCGGGCAACTCCAGAACAACAAGGCACCCGGTGATGACGGAATTACAACGGAGCTTCTAAAATCCGGCGGGACTCGCATCCTAAAGGAATTGGCAGGTCTTTTTAACTCCGTCATACACCAGGATAAAACACCACAAGTTTGGAGCGGAAGAGCGGTGGTTCTGTTCTTCAAAAAAGGTGATAAGACCTTACTGAAGAATTACAGACCCATCTCACTCCTGAGCCATATCTAAAAAATGTTCTCGAGGGTCGTCACAAATCGTCTCGCTGCCAAAGTCGACGAATTCCAGCCTCTGGAGCAGGCCATACTGTTCGGCAGATTATACAGAAGACTAAAGAGCACAATCAGCCGCTGAGTACGGCATTCGTGGATTACGAAAAAGCCTTCGACTCCATCGAAACTTGGGCAGTTCTGGATGCATTTTAGCGATGTCGGATTGACTGGCGTTACATCGAGGTGCTGAGGTACTTGTATGACACCGCCAGGATGGCTGTTCAGATACCGGACCAGGTGACGAACTCCATCTAGGTGTAAGACAGGGACAGGGACAGACAGGGAGATGTCATATCTCCCAAACTCGTTACCAACGCTCTGGAGGACGTTTTCAAGACACAGAATTGGACTGGACAAGGTATCAACGTGAATGGTGTGTACATCTCACATCTTCGATTTACCGACGACATCGTAATAGCAGAGTTGCTGGAACAGTTAAGCGGGATGCTGCGCAGCCTAGACGAGTCCTTCCGGTGTGTCGATTTAGGCATGAACTTGGACAAAACCAAGGTCATGTTTAATGAACATGTTGTGCCCGGACCGATAAACGTCGAAGGGTCAGTTCTCGAAGCCGTAATCAAATACGTCTAACTAGGCCAAATTATCCAGTTAGGTAGATGTAACTTCGAGAAGGAGGCCGACAAGATTCAGCTGGGTTGGTCCGCATTCGGCAAACTGCGTTGAGTTTTCGACTCGCCTATACCGCAATGCCTGAAGACCAAAGTCTTTGACCAGTGCGTCTTGCCGGTAATAACCTATGGTGCCGAAACGTGGACACTCACGGATCACAAATTTAAAGTCGCTCAGCGAGCTATGCTCAGAGTATCTCTGAAAGATAAACTCAGGAATGAGTATATCCGCCATAGAACTGGGGTAACCGACATAGCTCGTTGAATTGGCATTGGGCTGGTCATATCTACCGAAGGACCGATGGGGGATGGACTAACAAGGTCATAGAGTGGACCTCGCGTCTTGGTAAACGTAGCGTAGGACGCCCACCAGCCTGATGGCCGTGGTACGATCTCAGAAAGGCTGCTGGAAAAGACTGGGTGCGGAAGGCAGAGAATCGGATGTTGTGGCGCACATTGGGAGAGGCTTATGTCCAGCAGTGGACTGCAAAAGGCTGATGATGATCAAATACAAGATAATTAACAATCACATGCGTCCAGTGGGTTGCAGGTTGAGTATAGCTGGCCTATAGGAAAGGATAATACCCAGAGGTTGTGTTCTTCTGATCTATAGATAGTTCAGTCCTTTCCTCAGGCCTCCGGGAATAACTTTCATCACCCATATCTATAATGCTATCAGTACACTAAAACCCAGTAGAAGGTTGCCCAGATCTTAATGATCCCTAAACCAAACAAGAAGCCCGAAGAGTCTTATAGAGTCTATATGATCCAGGGTCTCTGGTAGGCTGGTAGGTCTCTAATATAGCCGTTACAGCCTTCTCCCCGTGCCATCAAAAATCTACGAATCTCTACTCCCGAGTAGGATAATGCCTGCTATCACTGAAAAAAAAAAAATTCCAAAGATTCCATTCCAAACATTCAACCATAGAGCAAATCCACCGGCTATATTTGAAAATACACGAGTCTTTAGAAGCCAAACAGTAGTGCAATACGGAATTTTTGTCATTTCTCAAGCCTTTGATACAGTATTAGGTGCAGGAATCCCGAAAGTTAGTGTCCTGGAACCAATTTTGTACTTGCTATACACAGCAGATATTCCAACGCGTCCTTCTATTACCACGGGTACTTTTACTGGTGATACGGTCATCCGGTCGTGCCCGGACCAATAAGCGTCGAAGGGTCAGTTCTCGAAATAGTAAATAAATACGTCTACCTAGGCCAAATTATCCAGTTAGGTAGACGAAACTTCGAAAAGAGGCCGACAGGAGGATTCAGCTGGGTTGGGTTGCATTCGGCAAACTGCGTCGAGTCTTCAGCTCGCCTATACCGCAATGTCTGAAGACCAAAGTCTTTGAACAGTGCGTCTTGCCGGTGATGACCTACGGTGCCGAAACGTGGACACTCACGGTGGGGCTAGTCCACAAATTTAAAGTCGCTCAGCGAGCTATGCTCGGGGTATCACTAAAAGATAAACTCAAGAATGAGTATCCAGTAGCCAGAGAACAAGAGTAACCGACATAGCTCGCAGAAGTGGCAATGGGCTGGTCATGTCTGCCGAAGGACCGATGGTAGATGGAATAAGGTCATGGAGTGGAGACCGCGTCTTGGTAAACGTAGCCACCAGCCCGTTGGTTAGACGACCTATAAAAGCAAGTAGCATGTTGCCTTGATAAGATCTCTACAAATGGCTGAATAAATAGAGAATTGTGCCAAACGAAACTAAATCGGTCATTCTCACGGTTACATTGCGAAGGGAGAGTAGCTCTCCCGTCACCTTAAATGGCAAAGTAATACCTTAGGAGAATCATGTGAGATATCTTGGTATTTACCTCGACAAGCGCATGACGTGGCCCCACCATATCTTTACCAAAAGAAAACAACTTAGAATGTAATTGTTTAAAATGTACTGGCTCGTTGGTCGCCATTCGCAGCTCTGTCATTCTATAACAAACTTCTGATATATAAAGCCATGATTATACCAGTATTAGCATGGCATCAGCCCCGGATCTTCATTTTTTTAGGCGAGGCAAAAACTGAAAAGACGCCCCCGCCCACTCACATTTATTTTTACCTGCATCATCCATGATTTCAGCTTGAGATATCCACTACAAGGGTAGAATAATTTCGCAGGGCAATACAAAGATCGGGAATATCGTGTGAATAGTTCTGTTGCAATAGAAAGAAATCACCAAATAAAAGCGGAACTTGCTTTTTGAAAACGTAAACCTCCTGGCAAAGTTTAACGGCGGCGCCTAAATCTCGCTCGTATTTTCGAGCCAGATCTGTTCCATACACTGAGTAATTCTGAAGTGATAAGCAAGACTGACGCTATAAATGCCTGGAAACTGCCTGTCCACACTCTAAATCACCGACCAACCCATTTACCCAATGACAGTGTGACAACCCGCTCTGCACCATCTTAAAATAGTTTGGCTTAAGGCACTGCCATCGCCCAATAAAGTAACATTATTAGGTAATACGACTTTCCGTATCGCAACGTGCCTTCGATTTGGTACTTCCCGTGTTTCCTCGCATTTATGCCGCTGCGGAGAGGTTGACGACAGCAAAGGATATCATGGCCTCAAATGTGCCAGGAGCGCCGGCCGCATTTCCCGTCCCGCCCATATCAAAGGCATTATCTGTCGTGCTCTTGTCACCGCCGGTGTACCAGCCGAACGGTTTTGTGCGCGATGATGACAAGAGACCGGACGGGACGTCTCTTTTGCCTTGGCAGATGGGTAGGTCTTTGGTGTGGGACGCTACTTGCGTTAATACCCTTGCGGCATCACACCTTTCAAGCACGGTAGGGGTGGCCGGTGCTGCTGCTGCTAGTGCAGTAAATCACAAGTAACACAAATATAGAAACCTTCTCGGTGATTGTGTTTTTGAGCTATTTGGGGTTGAGACTCTTAGGACATGTGGTCCGAGTGCTCGTGCACTCTCTATAGATCTTGCAATCGAGGCCTCTCGCGATCGGAGGGCTGGTCTATTCTTCGCACAGAGGATTAGCATTGCCATTTAGCGTGGCAAATCTTCAGGGCACGCTACCAGAAGACCGAGAAACGGAAAAATTTGTTTTCAGCTGGTTTTTTATTTTTTCGTAATTTTGCAGTTTTTCAAATAGCATTTTCAAAATATTGGTTCCATTAAGAAAAGCAAAATTCAAATTTAGTTTAGTAGTACAATAAAACCGCTTTTTAATTTCTGACTTGACTCTATTGAATACTATCATTATTTTTTTAGAAAATTCTTGTACAAGTTGGAGTATTTGTGATTTGTCTTCACACATATTGTTATAATGACGGACAAGTCGTCTTGGGACCGTCAATTTGCTTGCTCAACGCGGATTGTGTAGTTTACGTTTTGGAATTTGTTCACTTATTTTGGAGTGGAGACGTGCTGCAAATATTTCTATTTCTAATACTAATCAACATTTCTTATTATGAGTTTGCATTGATGTTGTTTTGATAAAAGCTTTATATATAAATTTTATTATTGTACTTACTTGTTGCACAACGTTACCATTCTAAATAGAAGATGTCGCGTCAATTGTGCTCGACTAATATCATATAATTTCTCTCATTACTTGTACTACGATGATTTTAAGTTGGTTGGATCATAACTGTGATTGTCGAGTAGTCTGGCTGCTACACCTTTTCTGCGATATTTTTTCAGTAGCGTTGATAATACTATTGTGTAAATTTTCAATGGTTTTGAAAAGAGTATTGGCACATGAGTTTCTTGCCCGATTCTTCTCATGAAAGCCCCTACACTCGGAATCGGGCCGCTCGTGGCGATTGCTTTCGTGTTTTTTTTTTGTTCCACGGAGGCACTTGCTTCAAGCGCTCGTGTCTTAGCTTTTTAAATATTATTTTAATTTTAAACATTTTTGTACATTGACTATTTTTAAGTGTCTGTGAGGACCTATGAAAATAAAACCACTTTGACTTTGACTTGACTTTGACTTCAAAATTTCGCAATTTAATTACTAGCGCTGGCTGAACCCTAAGTGATAGATCAATGCAATATAGGTACTACATTATAACCTTGCAAGGGTCTACTAAAAAGTCCGCGATGGTTGGTATACCTATGTCTATCGCCTGAGGATAACCCATAATGACAATTATTATTTCTATTTATTTCTTCTGAGCCTTAACAATGTTCGTTGACTCAACTAGTTATAATATAGGTATAAATAGCACGTTTTAATTTCTTCAAACCAACATGGTTTGAAGAAATTGAAACATTTGCAAAACATATCCGTTATAAAATAGTCAAAGTGAGGCCATGGTGATGGTTACTAGTCCAAATGAGTCTGGCGAAAGGCCAAGCAAGTACTATAGTGGAGGATGCAAGGACAATCTCCACATAGGTGAAAATATTAATACAACATTAATTAATCTTTGTCCACTTACAGAGGTATTTTCCCCTTGAAACAAGAATTGTTGGTTGTTGGTGTCACGTTTGGCGGCCATCTTAAAATGATGTATGTATTGCTTTGTAAAGCATACAAATGAAATAGGTAACTATACTTTCGATCTCTACAAGCGTCGGTGGATTAAATGCTTTCATGTGCCAATACTCTTTTCAAAACCACTTTGGTTTTGAAAAGAGTATTGGCACATGAGTTTCTTGCCCGATTCTTCTCATGAAAGCCCCTACACTCGGAATCGGGCCGCTCGTGGCGATTGCATCCGTGTTTTTTTTTGTTCCACGGAGGCACTTGCTTCAAGCGCTCGTGTCTAAGCTTTTTAAATATTATTTTAATATTAAACATTTTTGTACATTGACTATTTTTAAGTGTCTGTGAAGACCTATGAAAATAAAACCACTTTGACTTTGAATATTTTTTTGAGTTTCGGAATCCGTTTGTTTAGCAAAATAAGATCTACAGCAATTTTTCAGCAACTTCTCCAGTTTATTTTATCTAATATTATCATACCGCGCGAACTTCGTACCGCTATATTGTATGTAGCTTCCCGCCTCACGGAGTCACGGTGTTACTCGCGTACAAACAAAATGTCGATGACGATGATTACATACAGAAAGAAAATGTTTCTAAACAAAAAAGAATTATAAAAATCGGTCCAGTACTTTTTGAGTTTATTCGTTACATACAAAAATACAAATCTTTCCTCTTTATAATATTAGTATAGATTCCGTTGGATTCTGTCCCACTTTTTGTAAAACTCTGCGCCGATCATCCATTAGTGTGACCGAATGGGGCGGGACAGTAGTTAATGTTAAACACTCTAAAACTTATACTACTAAATTTAATAAACAATTTGACTCAGCAACAATATTTCTAAATACTTTACAACAAAGTTTCTAAAACTATAGAACAAATTATTTATCTTTAATTATTATCTTTATCGGAATCTTTAAAAACTGTATAAAAATTTAAGTCATAAAAATGTTATGACAGTGTTAATTTTTCATCTGAAGATGAAAAAAATGTACTAAACGATGTTTTTTTTTTATTACCTACCTATAATTGTTATATTTTATACATCTATAGTTTCAATTACGTGATGTATTGAAAATGTAACAATCAAGTTTTCGAACGTACACTAACTATTCCCAAGCTAAACAATCGTGGCAATTTTATTCATTCAAGAGTTTTTTCATTAATTTACTTTGCTACAACACTATTTGTTTTTCATTAAAAACTGACAACACCGTAAACGTCACTGCCTGTTGTTTAAATAAAAATCCGACTATAGATTATCCAAGTTTTCCAAATAAAGCAATAATTATGCGGCATAATGCTTATCGTTGCTGTTCCAACTACAGCATCGGTAGATCGCTACGCATAATCGGGCACTCGTAAAAGCAGTGCTTTCGCATGATTCGTGCCTTGGACACCAATATTACCAACTCATTGACAGAAAATTATTAGGTGTTTTTTCTTTATGTTGGCATTGATCACAATATTTTAAATAAATTTTCTTTATTAATAATAATATTTGTTAAAAAATTATAGCTTTTGTTTTTTGTAGTTTTTTGGAAATATTCAAGGTTAATTCAACCTGTTTTAAAAAAAAGTAATATAAATATGGATGAAGATACAAGTATTGCCTTTTTTCACATTTATTATGAACAATGAACTTAGCGCACTCTGCTGGCGCATTTTAACACCAATTCGCGTTCCAATTAGGCTTCAGCATAATTCGGCATTGTGCGCCACTGAGTCGCATAATGGTCTGTAATTGGAAAAAAAGACAATAGATAGAAGTTAGCTTAGGTTTGTTACTTCTTAAAAATTTACACGTGAGACAAGGCAGTATGGCTTAAAAGCTTTATGCTGACCAAACTTGACAAATAAAAGGTTTTGGCGGGAATATAAAAGAGTCACGTCCGCTTTTAATATTATTATTTTCTAAAAATTGAGTTTACAATTTTTAATAGATATTATTAAATACAATTCTTGGCGTTTTATTTAATTTGTATGTGTTCGTATATTATGTGTGCAAATGTGGAAAGTGGTGTAAATGTCGTGTGTAGTGTGCTCTTCTACATTGTCGGCAAAACTCTCTCGGAACATCATGCTGTGTCACGACTTTGTGCGTGATTAGGTTAGCTTAGATTATGTTAGTTTAATTATAATTTTAAGATAAGATAAGCTTAGGTTAGTCATAAGTTTGTCACTTCTTAAAAATTTACACGTCAGACAAGGTTGAATGGCTTAAAATCTTTAGCCTGTCCTGTCTTTAGCAGTGAGCACACTCTTCAATTTACATACTCTTTGAGGACACTGAGCACTGAGTAGGGATGTGACATATAACATAAAAAATCGATTTTAGTTAATCGATTAATGTGTTACTATGAAAAAATCGATTAATTAATAATCGATTTTATATAAGAAAATAATCGATTTATTTAAAATACCCGATTTTTAAATTTTTGGGCAATATGTACAATTGGCATTGCCAGATTTACTGTCAACATGGAAACATTGACGCCATCTACTTGTCATCCTTTTAGTCGTAGACATTGTTCAAAAACAAAACCAACTTTTATCAACTTTAACAAAACTTTTAGTCACGAAAAACTTCGTTTCAAAAATGAAGTTTTACTAACGAATAATTAATGACATATATAATAATGTCATTAATTATTCGTTAATTGATGATCGTTAATTTCAGCAGGCAGATATAATTAATGTCTGCCTGCCGAAATTAACGAAATTCGTGACACACTAACTAAGAAAAATTGTAAAATAGTCTTAAGGAACTTATCTCTGCAACCGACCTAGTCATCACATAATTGTTGTTGGCTTTTGGTGGGATGGATGATATACCACTGATAAACCCCAGATGGTTTTTGTGGTATGTGACTAGAAAAGTCTCCATGTAATATTTAATAATTTGGAAATAAACAATAAAATAAAACATATCAACCAAATGTCAGCTAATAAAATTATTGTATTAATCATTGACTCCATCTAGTGAATATTTGATTAAATAATGAATGACACATGATTAAATAAATTTGAATTAATATCGCTTCTAATTTTCTTCCAATACTTAGATGTGTGAATTAAATATGCATTATTATTTGTTTAATTACTTTATTACGAAATATATCAATTACATCAAATTAAAATGTTTTATTTTTTTGACATATCGATATCGCTCGATCGATTATATCGATTTCGTCCTGCACTAGTATTTATCGTATCCAAATTTCGATACAGTATATCACTATGCAGGGACGACAGTGACACTGACATTTGACAGTGACAGTGACACTGACATTTGGCAGTGACAAAGAATGGTTGGCAACCATTCGTTCATGTCGGCAAGGATGCCAACATTACAGAGGAAGAACGAATTATTAGTTTGTATATTTTTATGTTGGTGAAAGATGCGGTGTGAGTGAGCTCAGGAAACTACTTGGTAGGGATGTGACATTCAACATAAAAAATCGATTTTTAATTAATCGATTAATTTATTACTATGAAAAAATCGATTAATTAATAATCGATTTTATTTAAAAAAAATAATCGATTTATTTAAATTAATCGATTTTAAAATTTTTGGGTAATATGTATATATGTACAAATTGTACAATTAGCATTGCCAGATTTATTGTCAACATGGAAATATTGACGCCATCTACTTGTCGTCCTTTTAGTCGTAGACATACGTACACAACGAATAATTAATGACATTATTATATTATAATAATGTCATTAATTATTCGTTAATTGATAATCGTTAATTTCAGCAGGCAGACATAATTAATGCCGAAATTAACGAAATTCGTGACACACAGAGCCAAGCAGCTTACTGCATAAATGGGCCGGCTCGACCGGTGAAATACCACGACCTCTCAGAAGACCGACGTAAAGTGGCTCATGCCGCGTTTCGTTCGGTGAGAGAGGTACCCGGAGGCCCACCCCCTTCCCCATCCTTTCCTATCCCCTTGCCTTAAAGGTCGGCAACGCAACAGTAACACTATATGTGCTGCTGGTGTCCATGGGCGGCGTTAGTTGCTTACCATCAGGTGACACGCCTGCTCGTTTGCCCTCCTATCCCGTAAAAAAAAAAACTAACTAAGAAAAATTTTAAAATAGTCTTAAGGAACTTATGTCTGTAATCGACCTAGTCATCACATAATTGTTGTTGGCTTTTGTGGAATGGATGATATACCACTGATAAACCCCAGATGGTTTTTGTGGTATGTGACTAGAAAAGTCTCCATGTAATCTTTAGTAATTTGGAAATAAACAATAAAAGAAAACATATCAACCAAATGTCGGCTAATAAAATAGTATTATTCATTGACTCCATCTAGTGAATATTTGATTAAACGAATAACTAAACTGTTTCAAAGGTATAAAAGGAATGCGGTCATAGATGGCGTTAAAAATAACATTTTGGAGAAAGTATTCTTTAGTAGTTTTCGTTCCGGGCCAGAAGACCAAACTTAATATCGGGGCGTTGCAGATGAAAAAAATCGGTAATATGTAATTGAATGATTAGTAAAATAATCGAATATTAATCGATTAGTGATATAAAAATAATCGCTAATTAAAATCGATTTTTTTACTTTTATTAATCGATTATTTCAATAATTGATTATTTTTTCACATCCCTACTACTTGGGAGTGCCGTCTCTAATTTACGTACTCTCTGCTCACTGGTAGCACTGGGAACCAAAGCCGGGAACAAAATAAACAGCAAGATTTACAGACAATACTTTAATAAAAACAACATACATTAACAATGAGTCGTAAAGAAGCTTTATCATCTTTTATTCAACAGATTCATGGACGACCTGTTGTCGTAAAATTAAACAGCGGCGTTGACTATAGAGGTTAGCCCTCGTCACAAATTTATATTTCCAATTAAAATTATAAACTAAATACAATAACTCAAGCATTTATCGACTTATTGTTCGAAAATAGTACAATGGTTTTTGCACTTGGTATTTTACGGGTTTATTGCATTTACTTTTTGATACACAGCTTGTAATAATGTACACTATTGGTGTGCTAGGCGATTTAGTATTATTTTAAGATAGTATTACATTTGAATCTTATCACACTTAATTATGAACTTGACTAAAGAGATAAAAGCATTACTGTATTTGGTTGCTTGTCAGTCAAATTGTTTGTTTCTTCTTTTTCAGTGTATCACTGTATGTCCTCAAGTTATAACATAATTATAATAGCATCAATACCAAAAAGCTAAATTGTTGTAGCATTGTCTATTTATTCTTTAAGTATTATGTTTACTTCAATTCAAGGACACATACCCCTGTATGTTTCAGGAGTACTGGCATGCCTAGATGGATACATGAATATAGCATTAGAACAAACTGAAGAGTATGTGAATGGTCAGCTCAAGAACAAATATGGTGATGCATTCATACGTGGCAATAATGTTCTATACATAAGTACTCAGAAAAGAAGAATATAACAAACACTCCTTTACTGTGACTATGAAAAATGTTTTATTGTAAGTATCACATCAATTATCAGAGTTTCTGAAATTGTGTTAAATTTACCATTTAACAAATAGTAAATAATTTTAACTCTCTTTTAACGTTAACAAGTTAGATTAATAAACAGTTATATTTTTTATTTTTCTTGTTTTATTTCTGGTTTCGTTAGAAGAGATTGTATCATCTTGCATTCATGTGTACAAAACCTTTAAATCTTGAGTAACCTGTAGATATAAAGATTGATTTAGTAAAATGTCATTTTATCTTAATAAAATTATTATTCTTTAGTATTTGTAATGTTTTAAAATTAATTTTCAAGTATATATATAGTGTAAATATATATTATTAATAAAGTTTCATTATCAGAAAGAACATAGAGTATGATACTATGTAGTATTTTGTGAGTTATACATTTAATGACGGGCCTCGTGGCGCATTGGTAATACTACCGGTTGCAGCAATGAGGTCGTGGGTTTGATTCCCACCCGAGCACAAATATTTGTGACAAACATGAATATTTGTGTGGTGTCTGGGTGTTTTTCTATGTATTATAAGTATATATTTACAAAAGATAAGTATATATGTATTAATATCCGTTATCTAGTATCCATAACACAAGCATTTAGTTGCTTAGCTTGGAACTAGAGGGTGCTGTGTGTATTGTGTCCAAGATATTATTATTAATAACTAATTGTTAATTCCTGTATGTAATATGGTTGAGAAATAAGCTGTGACTTTATTTTCATATTTCTAAAGGTCATAAAATATTAATAGAGTAACAATGTATAATGTAAAGGATAATTATTATATGCATCAAATATTTTAGGTAAGTTATGAATGTTACATTTAAACTGGTATCTGTTTAAATGGTGTGTATTGTATCCATTTTTTTTAATTAACCATCTCTTTTTGTGGTTATAATATAGTTACCTTGTCATTGTTTGAGTACATGGCAGGTGCACGTCCAGTACCCAAATCTTTGATCAGTTTCTCTCCCTTATAGCCATATCTGTTTGTGTATTGGTCTCGAGCGGTAAGGCTTGCACTAGGAGCAAACGGTACATCCACATGATAGTTTAGTATTGTTCTGTTAAACAATGGAGCCCAAAAACTTGACTGTGTATACACACATACTGTGCACAATGCACACAGAAAAGTAACTATTGATAATTTTGAGCACATTCTATTTATGAGTCTACTGTAACATAATTAGCTGCTTTAAATGGTGATTCTCTTTACAAAGAGAACCACCATTTAATGCAGCTATATAAAGTTTTGAAATACAACTAGAACATTGTAATTATGAACCTGCATTTGATAAATATATTGGAAGTTACTCTAACATCTCACGGCTCGTTTTAAATATATTGGATAGAGTTTTATGATTTAAAATCATCATGTATTGATTTTCAATATTTACTATTTCTCATTTGTGTTCCAAGACAGAAAAAACACTATTTCACCTTGGCATGGAGATATTGTCCAAATTTTATAAATTAATTTAAGACACTTTACATTAAATGTGATATAGACAGCTCTATTAACACAGGACCTGCTCACTGAAGTTAAGGTCACATAATAAATTTACTTGCTCAGCAGCAGTGTTTCTGTCTTTATAAGTATTAGTACAAATAACATTACAATGCTAAAAATTGTATGTCAAGTTGTAAACAACTTTATTTGAACTAAAACTCATACAATAAAGTAGTATCAAAATGTTTGTTTGTTGTTCTAGCCAAACATTAAAATGATACATTTTATTATATGATAGTAATTTACTTTTTTTTATGGGTTAGGAGGGCAAACGAGCAGGCGTGTCACCTGATGGTAAGCAACCAACGCCGCCCATGGACGCCAGCAACACATATAGTGTTACTGTTATGTTGCCGACCTTTAAGGGGATAAGAAAGGATGGGAAAAAGGGGGTGGGCCTCCGGGTACCTCTCTCACCGAACGAAACGCGGCATGAGCCACTTTACGTCGGTTTTCTGAGAGGTCGTGGTATTTCACCGGTCGAGCCGGCCCATTCATACAGCGAACTGCTTGGCTCTACCACTGTTACTTACTTAACTTATTTGTATGACAATATTTGTGTCATCTCAGTGGTCTAGTGTTTAAACATTTATTTACCAAGTAGTGCTAGTACTAGTTAGTTGGCATGGGAATAGATTCTGTTGTGAAAATTATGATCAATGAAATTTTTTATTGAGACATTATCTTATTGTTTTAATTACATTAACATTCAAATAAACATAAAACCAGTGGGCAAAGTTGTTATAATATTTATTTTACTGGTAAAATAGAAGAACATTTAATTTTACAGATTTGATGTACTTCACTCAAGGATTTTGTACATACAATGATATGTAATTATAATTACTTATACATACATGTAACATAACATAACTTCACGCATTTGTTACCCAAAGGTGTAGGCAGCGGCTGTTAAGCCTCGTCTCGCCGTTATGTTTACGACCCAAATGGAATAGATGGCGAACCTATTGCCATACCGGGCACAAAGTTTGACAGTCATCGATATTTATCACACTAAATTGATTAAAACAACTTTTAGGATTGTATCGCGTTTATTTATTATTTATTTATATTTATTTCCCGACGTTTCGAACTCTTTACAGAGATCATTATCACACTAAAGTTACAAAAACAATTTCGAAAGTCATTGGTGTGAGCCAGTGTCAGGATTCGAAGGACCAGGACCTCTGGATCAGGATCAGACCACCGGGACATATATTATTAATAATTTCGAAAAGTCATCGGTGTGAGCTAGGATTCAAACGCGCGGCTTCTTGATTCAGAAGCGGGGGTGCTCGACCACTGGGCAACCGAGACTTTGTAATGTAAAATTAAAATATATTATTAACTTATGGGGTCATGTCAAGAGCGTGCACGTCGCGACCCCTGCCGTCCCAGTGGGACGCAATCTTGACCGAAACAAACTCAGCCGGACGGGCTGCTAGGGCGTGCCCCGGAAGCGACGGGCACCGCTTAGCCTCCGTCGGTGTGGCTGCATGCGCATGCGGCGAAGGGGGCCGCCACCCTTCACGCAGCGCCAAACCTGGCGGGACGAGGAGAGGGGAGTGCCGTATAGGCACGTGGAATGTTAGAGGTAGTATGACAAGAAAGATGAATGAGATGATGGATGTAATAAATGAGAGATGCCTGGATGCCTTATGTTTGACGGAGACAAAGCGGAAGGGGAGTGAGACTGAGGACCTCCCCGGTGGCATGGTAGCCCATGGTACTCCGGACGGAGTGGACCCGGACGTCCGTGCCAGTGGTGGTGTTGGAGTCGTTCTCTCCTCCCGCTTTGCTTCCGGAGTGAAAGATTATGAGTTGGTAGGCCCGAGACATCTTTCATCATTAGCCTATTGCAGTCCACTGCTGGACATAGGCCTCTCCCAAATTGCGCCACAACATCCGATTCTCTGCCTTCCGCATCCAGTCTTTTCCAGCAGCCTTTCTGAGGTCGTCTGACCATCGGGCTGGTGGGCGTCCTACACTACGCTTACTAAGTCGTGGTCTCCACTCAATGACCTTCTTGCTCCATCTACCATCGGTCCTTCGGCAGATATGACCAGCCCATTGCCACTTCAGCGAGCTTATTCTACGAGCTATGTCGGTTACTCCGGTTCTCTGTCGGATATACTCATTTCTGAGTTTATCTTTCAGAGATACTCCGAGCATAGCTCGCTCCATAGCTCGCTGAGCGACTTTAAATTTGTGGACTAGCCCCACCGTGAGTGTCCACGTTTCGGCACCGTAGGTCATCACCGGTAAGACGCACTGGTCAAAGACTTTGGTCTTCAGACATTGCGGTATAGGCGAGCTGAAAACTCGACGCAGTTTGCCGAATGCAGCCCAACCCAGCTGAATCCTCCTTTCGGCCTCCTTCTCGAAGTTTCGTCTACCCAACTGGATAATTTGGCCTAGGTAGACGTATTTGTTTACGACTTCGAGAACTGACCCTTCGACGCTTATCGGTCCGGGCACGACATGTTCATTGAACATGACCTTGGTCTTGTCCAAATTCATGCCCAAACCGACACGCCGGGAGGACTCGTCTAGGCTGCGCAGCATTCCACTTAACTGTTCCAGCGACTCTGCTATTACAACGATATCGTCGGCAAACCAAAGATGCGAGATGTACTCACCATTCACGTTGATACCTTGTCCAGTCCAATCCAGGGTCTTGAAGACGTCCTCCAGAGCGTTGGTGAAGAGCTTAGGAGATATGACATCTCCCTGTCTTACACCTCGATTTAGCTCGATAGAGTTCGTCACCTGGTCCTGTATCTGGACAACCATCGTGGCGGTGTCATACAAGCATCTCAACACCTCGATATAACGCCAGTCAATCCGACATCGTAATGCATCCAGAACTGCCGAAGTTTCGATGGAGTCGAAGGCTTTTTCGTAATCCACGAATGCCATACACAGCGGCTGATTGTACTCTTCGGTCTTCTGTACAATCTGCCGCACAGTATGGATGTGGTCCACGGTACTAAAGCCTTTTCGAAACCCGGCCTGCTCCGGAGGCTGGAATTCGTCGAGCCTTGCAGCGAGACGATTTGTGACGACCCTCGAGAACAACTTGTAGATATGGCTCAGGAGTGAGATGGGTCTGTAATTCTTCAGTAAGGTCTTATCGCCTTTTTTGAAGAACAGCACCACCGCACTCCCGCTCCAAGCCTGTGGTGTTATACCCTGGTGTATGACGGAATTAAAAAGACTTGCTAATTCCTTTAGGATAGGAGTCCCGCCGGATTTTAGAAGTTCTGTAGTAATTCCGTCATCACCGGGTGCCTTGTTGTTCTGGAGTTGCCCGAGAGCCGCACTAATCTTTCTTTCTGTGACATCGGGGATGTCCTCACTGTAGTGACGTTAGCGGGGCTCTGTGGTCATCATCGCTGTGTCCCGTCGGCTTGGTCATCCGTGTGGAATAAAGGAGCCCATAAAAAGATTCGATCTCTGCGAGAATCTCAGGCTTAGAGGTGACGACACGTCCATCCGAAGTTTTCAGCTTCGTCAGATGGTGCCTTCCAAGCTGCTGAGCGAACACTTTCGACCCTTTGTTGCGGTCGATCGCGTCCTCGATTGCTCGAGTACACGATCGACGAAGGTCGCGCCGCATCAGTTTTCTAATGCGCTGGTTTAAGCTTTTCCATTCTGACGAAGACAGCTGATCGGATGGAGTTTCTCGCCTTTGGCTCAGCTCGAGTGGCTCAGCAGAGAGCTTGGACTCCTTTTTCTGCGATCTCGGGAACAACCTTTGAGACACTTTCCTCAGCGTGTTGACCACAGTGTCGGTCCTTTCGTCCACGTTGCCTGTGGTTTCTAGCAGGTTGAATCGATTTTTAAGTTCGATTTGGAACTTTTCGGTTTCGGCTATTTGGAGTGGCGTAGGTCGGAGAATAGACCTCATCTTCCGGGTCCTTTCAGCTTTCAGGTTAATATTAAGAGAGCCTCGAAGAAGTCGGTGATCGCTTCCAGTATTGAACCTGTTGATCACAGAGACATCTCTAAATATTTCATTCTCTTAAAATTACTATCCGTAATGATAAAATCTATCTCGTTCCTTGTCACAGAATCGGGACTTCGCCAGGTCCACCTCCTGTGGAGACCCTTCTTGAAGAATGAGTTCATCAAGAAGAGCCCTTCAGACTCCAGGAAGTTGACCAGCATCTGGCCCCCGATGCTGGTCAACTTCCGCTTCCGCTGGACATCTTTGGGTTCGAATAAAACTGGGGATCACGCGAGTTTTCCTGGTCGCAGCTTATGCTCCCGTCAGCTTCGCGGATCCCCGCGAACTCGAGGAGTTTTGGGAAACTGTTAGGGATATTCTGGATCTGGTTGAGGGAAATGAAAGGATAATTCTGTGTGGTGATCTTAATGGATGGGTCGGAACCAAGTAGATGGCCTGGAGGCTGTCCTTGGTCCGAATGGTGACAAGAGAGTGAATGATGCTGATAAGCCGATATTGGACGTATGCCTGGAACGGAACCTCCTTTTGTCTAACACATTATTCCGTCATAAAGATATTCACACGTATACGTGGAGACGGAATGAACAAAAGAGTATGATTGATTTGATTTTGGTCGATAGTCGTCTCCGAAATACTCTAAGGGATACAAGAGCCTATAGAGGCCCCACTCTTGATACGGACCACTACCTGGTGGTAAGCCGTTTCGTGGGTCTTTTCAAGAAGTTTTCAAGAGCTTGAAAGGATAAAATGCGAGAAATTAGAAGATGGAAGTGTACGGAGTATGTATGTAGACCTAGTCAGTAAAAGACTCAGTGAGACGAGTCTTTCTGACCTAGGTGTTGAAGAATGCTGGGAAAGAATGAAAGATAGTATAGTGGATAGTGCAAAAGAAGTATGTGGTAGTGCAAAGAGGCATAAGATTCTGAGAGGTGATGCCTGGTGGGACGCGGATGTGGAATCCAGCGTCGAAAGAAAGAAAAAAGCACGGTTGGATTATGTCTCAAGTTTGAATCAGAATGATAGTATGACAGAGAAAAAATATGAGAGCTACCGCCGCTGCAGGAATGTTACCAAAGCCTTAGTGAAAGAGAAGGGTGAAAGACTAGTTGCGAATGAGGAAGTGAGGTTGACGGAGAACTTCGAGGCAAATAACAAACTCTTCTGGAGGGAAGGGTTAGAAAGTCTCGGGGTTCTTCGTCAACATCCAGAATGGACAAAATTATGTCTAAGACTGGTGACATTCTTGCAAACCCAAGCCATGTATTGGGCAGGTGGAGTGAGTATTTTGGGGAAATGTACGAGTATGTTCCGGATGTGGGCGCTGCGAGTGAGCCTACGGCTGACACCGCTGCGCCAACATCTGACGAGGACATTACTATGGAAGAGATTGAATGGTCGATACGAAGTATGAAAAATGGTAAGGCAACGGGAATTGATATGATGTCTGCTGAAATGATCAAACACGGTGGAACCTGTATCCGGGACGTTTTCCTGACCTCGAGCAATCTGTGCTGGAGGTCGGGTAAGGTTGCCATGGAGTGGAGGCGCGCTGTCATTGTACCCTTGTATAAAGGTAAGATCACGTATGCAGTGTTCCAGTTACAGGGCCATCAGTTTGATCAGTTCAGTTTAGAATGCAAAAGTGTATGGGAAAATTATTAAAAAGAGAATGAGGGTGATATCTGATGGAGTGTTGTGGGAGGCTCAGGGTGGTTTTCGAGAGAGTGGTTTTAGTCTCCGCAACATCGTGGAGAAACAACTAGACCAGGGTAGATGCCTTCAAAAATAATAAAAAGTGAAAAAAAATAATAGTAGGACGAAACCCATTAGAAAAGGAGGAGAATATTACAAAAATGAAAGGAAAAATAATTTACGGGCGATCTGAGGTCGGGAAAGGGGTGGGGGTGAGTTTTTAAGGGTAAAAAACGGTTTTTCTCGATTTCCGGCAAAACTAAAAGTCCTATGGAAAAAAGTTTAATGGCAAAGTTGTAGGTAATAAAAAGATCTAAAACTTTTGTATTTACACTTTTTTCACATAACCTCAAAATTTAGATGAAAAATTCAAAAAAACAAGTTTTTAGATTTTTATTTTTATCTTTTACAAAAATTTTTTTTTCCCCACGATATTTTGTGAAAAGTCGCCTTTTTATGTCCCAAATACGCTGTAATTTATTTGTTTAAAAATATTTTTTTTTTGCCTTATATTGAATTAATATCGAAAAAGCACCCTAATTTTCAATCGAAAATTCACCCGTCAAAATATCAGCTTTTTTCAAAAAGTTGGTATGTTTTCTGTTTGCTGAGATGTCTACTTTCCGATGGTGCAAAAAAAATTGTGCTATTGTAGTAAATTTTCTCAGGTCTACAAATGTAACGCGATAACCCACTAGGACTAACCGACAATTTAAATATGTACAGTGTGAATTTAATATAGATCAGAATGTCATTTACAGCATTTAATTTAAATGAATCGCAGGCGTCGCGCTGTTGCACCGGTGGACGCTTTCCTATAGATAGCGCCAATTAAACTTACCTAATAACATCCAAAATTTACTTATTTCTTGCTTCTGAGGTGAAACAAAGTTTACTGGATTAACTAGTATTAAATAGTACGACTATACCATAGGTATATAAAAATAAGTGCGCCTCATTTACCTACCTATGGATTTCAAAAAATATGCCTGAAAACATAAAGACATCACATAGGCATTTGCCACATCATTACTTTTGTAAAGAAAGCTATTAATTAATCAAAGTGGCTTTATTTTCGTAGGTCTTAAGATACTTAAAAAATTCCATAAGAACAAAGATTAAAGTTATTATTCCAAATAACATATTTTAAGACGAGCTCTAGAAGAAATTGCCTCCGTGGTACAAGAAAATACCGTCCGTATTTTCTCCTTTCTATCATTATTATTTGTTATAAATATTTGTTAAGTGTGCTAATATCGATGACTGAAATACTTTGTGCCTGATATAGCTATAAGGTTCGCCACCTATTCCATTTGGGACGTAAACAACGGCGAGACGAGGCTTAGCAGCAGCTGCCTACACCTTCGGGTAACAAAAGGCGTGAAGTTATGTTTTGTATATATAACTCATCTGTATTTTAAAATCACATCTCTGTTTCATTGGCATTTAGATACCTATGATTACTTACTATACCTATGAGAATTAAAAAAAAGTTTAGGTGGCAAATAAGTAAATACACACAATACAATACACACATATATGTCAAATGTTAAAAGTGCAACATTGGACACATTAGTGGTTCACTCGATTTACTTATTTTCCACTTATACTTCTACTTTATTTTAATTAGCATAATTAAATTGTAAAATAAATTGTATGTCAGTTTGTTAACTATAAGGAAAATAATAATTAATTAGACTTGAAGCGATTTTGATGTCTTAAATAATTATTGTTTTTATCTTAACTTGTCACGCATAATATATGGCGGATGAATGATACATGGAAAATGAACTGGATTGCGTTTGGAAACTAAAGAATACATTATTGTTTCCCTAGTTCATGTAGATTTTGTTACTATCTATCTTCAGACTTCAAATATCTTTGCTCTATTTCTAATCCTTGTTCGTCTTTCGGTGGTCGACATTGGACCATAATTAATTTAAGTTTGAACATTATTAACTTTATATTGTCAATGATATACATGATTACAGACTTAGTACCAAAAGTAATATTATTTTGCCTATCATTCAAACAAAATATTTCATAATACATAGTTAAAAGAATAAGTCTATGATTAATCCCAATGTCTCTCTCTCTCTCTTAATGTCATCTACATGTCACGGAACTGAAACGTAATCATACTAAAAGTATGTAATTTACATTGTTGTGATGTGAAACTATATATGGTCAGAGGTAGCGGGATATTTTAGGGAGTGATAAACTGCTGACCGAGGACAATCTTTTTTCAATAGATCTTTTGGATGACTAATAATCAAGGGTCATCTGGCGTACCATTACTTTAATCACGCGTATTACTCCCTCCATCACGGAGCTGACATTTAATTTTTCAACATTCATTACTTATTATGTCAACGACTTTTTTATTTATTTTTATTTTATAGTGCCACCACTAGCTACTAGATGTCTATGTACAGATAAAAATCACGCTTAAGCAATTCTCTTCCTAGATTTATATATAGACTGGTTCAAATTCGTACTTTCTTATATGTTTTGTGGCCGCAAGGGGGCGTTAAAAGCGTTAAACGGTTGCACGAGACATTAGAAGTTACACTTCAAAAAATTGGGTCGAAATAGAATTGCTGTTCAGTTTAGAGGCCCAGAAGATGCTAATATCTTCTTAGGAAACACTGAGTTGTGCAAGAATGGTTACTCTGCAGATATTCCCACATTCAACATCACTAGGATGGGTATAGTCAGGGGTGTCCCAGTTGAGTGGACAGATGTAGAGATTATGAATAACATAAAAACTCCCACAGGTTGTGGAGAAATTTTAAAAATTCGTAGAATCAACCGCAGACTTATAAATGATGGAATTACAGAATGGACACCAACTTCTTCTGTAGTTCTAACTTTTGATGGCCAAACACTTCCCAAACGTATATTCTGTTGTTATAATTCTTTACCTGTTGATCTCTATTACTTTCTCACAATCCAGTGTTTTGCCTGCTCCAAATATGGCCATACAAAATCACAGTACCGCTCTAAACCCCGCTGTTATAACTGTGGAGGTGAACATTTAGGAAACAGCTGTACTATTGAGGAACCAAACTGCTTTTATTGTTTGGGTGCTCACTGTTCGACCAGTAAACAATGCCCTGAGTTCATGAGACAAAAAAACCTTAAAGTACTTATGGCAGAGAAGTCTCTAAATCGTATGCAGATGTATCAGCGTCTACCCCTACCCTGCCTCAATCCCATTCATCTACATCAACTCCCTACAGTTCTCAACGTGCCTCTGCACCCGCTTCCTACAGGAAATCAATAATTAATAAACCTAAATCTCATACTCCCCTCCCTGGAGGTTATGATAAAAGGGCTCACAATGAAATAATTAACAACTACTCTTTCTCTCCAACCTCTAATCGATGTGCATTAAACCCTTCTTCTTCTCATCCTGTTGATCCTCCTTCAGACCCCCAAACTCTGATTACTGTCGTAAAAAATCTTCTAACCAAAATTAATATCCCAGACAACGTTGCCAGTAGCATAGTTCAGTTAATTTTAACACACTATAATGGCCATCAAAATTCTACAATGGAATGCCAGGAGTGTTCTTCCCAAAAAGCATGAGGTTATACACCTCATTAATTCTATTAACCCGGCAATATTTGCCATTTATGAGATATGGCTTAGACCTCACAGCCGGTTTAACATCTCCAGATACAGCTCATACCAGAATAACCGTCATGACGGCTATGGTGGCGCTGTAATCCTGGTGAATAACGTCTTTCCTTCTTCTCTTTGTTTACCCCCTCACGGTGATGAAATTAATGTTGTAGGAGTTAAAATCCTGGGCACTAATTTCATTTCCCTTTACATTCCTTTTCCTGATCATGTGATAGGTGGGGTTCTGAACTAGCTGATCTGATAGATGAGGAGTCACTGTGTGTCTTAAACGATGGATCCCCTACTAGACTTGCTAGGCTCGGTCAAAATAAGAGCTGTGTTGATTTAACTTTATGTTCCTCTTCTCTCATTTCTTCTCTGGACTGGAAATGTCTTGAATCAACCCATGGTAGTGACTATTTCCCTATCTGCTCCACATTAATCAATAAGTCACTTCCCAACCATAATCAAAGCCCTCTCTTAAAATACCGCACATCAAGTGCCAAGTGGAACACTTATCAAGAGGAACTAGAAACTAAAGTCCTTTTCCTGCCCCTAGTATCCCCTGACAATATTGACACATGCCTATCTCAATTTTCTGAGGCTATATCTAATGCTGCTGACAAGAGCATACCCATACTCTGCGTCGGGAAAGATATCCTCTCCTCCCTGGTGGGACAGGGAATGTACAGATGCAATTCAGCCACGAAAGAGAGCTGAGAGGATATACATCTCTGACATGTCTCTCAGCAACCTTCTTAACTATAGGCGAATTGTAGCCCAATCCAGACATCTTTTTAAGAAAAAAAAGATTGCAGCCTAGAAAAAATTTTGTGCTTCCCTCTGCCCTTCCACCTCATCCTCTATAGTATGGCAAAATATAAAAAGATTTAGACGAGGATGCTCCCCTCAAAATTCTCCTAATATCTCACGACAATGTGCTCTCCAATTCTTGAATAAGTTGGCCCCTCCTTTTGTACCTTTACTAGTTGAGTGTACCTCCCCTCCTAATAACAGTAGTTGCTCTGATCATCCTTTAGATATCCCTTTCTCAATTTCTGAATTAAATGCAGTCCTCAGCCATGTCCGAGACTCAGCTCCTGGCTTAGATGGCTTATTCCTTTTACAAAAAGTTAGGCTCACTCAGCTGTCAATACCTTTTGGACATAATGAATATGTGCTTTAACCTATCATACATCCCTGATCACTGGAAGTCCCAAATAAGTATTCCTTTACTAAAACCTGGTAAATCCTCAGACCTTCCAGATCACTACCGTCCCATTGCCCTCTCCCCAGTAATTTGCAAAATCCTAGAACACCTCATTAAAAACAGATTAGAATGGTATCTTGAAAACAATGATATTTTAGTTAAGTCTCAGTTTGGGTTCCGTAAAGGACTTGGTACGGTTGACGCTTTGAGTGTATTTTTAACTGATGCAAGAATCGCTTTTAGCCAAGAACAGTGCATTTTGGCTTGCTTCCTGGACATATCAGCGGCATATGATAGTGTACTTCTTACAGCACTCAAAAGTAAGCTATGTCAGTTGAATGTACCTGCCAAGATGATGCGCTGTATTTGCAACCTTCTAACTAATCGCATTATTCATTTACGCCTACCTGGGGATGATCTAAGTACTTCCAGCAAGGTTTGGAGAGGACTCCCTCAGGGATCTGTACTAAGCCCTCTGCTTTACAACATTTACACATCCGACCTACAGAGATCCCTTAATACAAACTGTAAAATTCTTCAGTTTGCTGATGATGTATGTTTATATATAGGCCATGTTTGTGCTGTAGTGGCCAGTGAATCTATGCAAATATCCCTTAAGTCCTTGCACAATTGGCTTACCTCCCGAGGTCTTCATTTATCTGCCTCTAAAAGTGCTGCTGTAGTCTTCTCACGTAAAAGAAATATTCCCAACCTCAACCTGGAAATTGATGGATCCCCAGTTGAAATGAAAGAAAGTATAAAATTCCTTGCCATCCATTTAGACTCCAAACTTTCTGGTGTCCCTCATATTGATTCTATCACTAGTAAATGTGAGAAGAACCTCAACATACTGCAGGCTCTTGCGGGTGTTTGGTGGGGTGCTCATTCATTTATACTAAAAATAGTATACAATGCTATTATAAGGAGTGTTCTAGATTATGGGTCGTTTTTACTGGAACCATGCAACAAAACAGCAATGGCTAGGCTAGATATAATCCAAGCTAAATCTCTCCGCTGGATATTGCTCTGCAGGTTGAGAGTGCTGATCCTCCTCTTGCCCTCCATAGACAGTATCTGGCGGATAGGTTTATATACAAAACATATTTCCTCAAAAACCGTCTATTACTGTCAAAACTCCACCAACTCAATCAACTCTGCAGACCTATCGATTACTGGAAACACAAGAACCCCCCTTTGATATTAAATTCTTTCAGGAAAATACAAGTGGTCGAACAAAATTCCCCTATCCCTCATTGTAATAAATTACCAATGTATAACCTACCATATGAAGTTTTAACTTTCCGTCCCAATTTCATCTCTCACATTGGCATAAATAAAGATACTTTCCATGCCAATGCCCAATTCTTGCATCGCTATTTTAGAAGCCCTTTTATTTATTATATCTCATGCTAATATTAGACAGGCTATTATTTTCTCAGATTCCAAAAGTGCCTTGGAGGCTATTGTAAAAAATCCTTTCAGTGACAATCTTCGTAGCTTGATTATATCTGAAATTTGAAAGTGTTTACATTATTGCTCTCAAAATCATATAGAAGTGGTGTTGGTATGGATTCCGGGCCACGCCGGTATAGTTGGGAATTAATGTGCTGACTCATTGGCCAAAGATGCTTCTTCAAGTAGTTTTGCTGACCGTAAGCACTATGCAGTTCAAACCCAGAATCTTCTGCATAATGCAAAATCTGACCTGAACAGAACTTGGCAGTCTACTTGGTCAAAGTCCAGTAAGATCAAGGGTAGATTGTATGCATCCATCCAACAGAATATCCCACCCAAACCATGGTTTTACAAATTCAAGAAAGTACCTAAAGAGGTAATAAGTACTCTCTGCAGGATTCGAATTGGTCATTGCTGCTCACCTGTATTCCTCCATAAGATCAGGATTCGGGACAGCTCACTTTGTGAGTGTGGACTTGATGATGGGTCTTTAGACCATATATTCCTAAATTGTCAACTAAATAGCTCATTTTCCCTTAACTATACTATTGATAAACTAAATATTCCTAGGCCAGTCAATGTCCGATACCTCCTTTCCCTGTTCTCAAATCATGAAATTATAACCGCTTTTATAAAATTTATCTATTCTAACAAGTTAAAATTATAATCTATACATTATTGAATAACTATATATATAAATATGTAGTATATCCAATAACAATCATATTTTTTGTTACAAGCTTATCAAGGTTACCACAACCTAAATCTAAATTAATAAAATAAGCTTTATAAGTATAGGCATATTAATGCACCCCATGAGTAGCCATTACACGACACTGGCAGTAATTGCTGTAAAATATCAGCAGATTGCCATAACCAAAGAAATAATAATAATAATTATGTCAACAACCTGTGGAAAATGTTTTGGTCGGCGTAATATTACTTAACAGTACGTGCGTACTCACAGTACGTACAAAACTTTCCCTTAAAATAAATTATAACCGACACTAATTCTAATTTTATTTATTTTTTATGAATTTCGTGACCTCCACACCCGCCACTATCTGAGCAACTGATGGTCAAATCTCTCATCCGTAGGTAATATAATATCAACTACTGGTGTCAATATCAACTGACAAACTATCACTTCCCCATTTGTAAAGCTACCTCCCGGCCTAAGATTAAAGATCCTTCTAAGTCATCTGGAAGTAGGTTAGGTTTAGCTACTATATATATGTCAGTCAGTATAAATTTTTGCGACTTTTGGACCTTCATATCTTTCTACCCCTAAGAGCTAGCTTCATGAAATTTGGGCTTCTAAGTGTCCTTATGGATATAATGATATACACGTAGTTTCATTTTATTGCGTTCAAGGGGTCAAGAGCTATAGAGGGGTCAAAAGTAGCATCAAGTGACTCGTGTAATGTTACATTTGCGCGCTGTCGAGCAAGTTATTCTGTTGGATATAAGTTGTAACATACAGGAATAAAAAAATCGTTGAGTAGTTCTTGTGTTTATTGAACCACAACAAATAAATCTCATATTGTGTAATTTAACTTACATACCCTAGTCCCTTTATCGTTTCGTATTTACAATGTGTAGACACAACCTCTATGATAGTATCGACAGCAGAGCTTTGTCTAGATCATGTATATAATATTATATAATCGCGTGCAACGTATCAGTAGATGCCCTCCAGCGGCGAGTAGCTCTTGTACTGGTACAGCTCCGGCCCTCCGTACCCGTACAGCAGCTTGCCTTTACCGTTCTCGTCGTAGTACGGGTACCGGTAGTTTGGCCTGCAACCAAAACATACAATATACACACACATACGATACGCCCTGTTCTTCCTAACGACACTTAATGTCTTGTATACTTAGCTATGTAGGTATGTAATGTATTTTTATCTCAGTTTTTGTCTTTTTTGTTTGTGCAAAAACAAAATGCATAATGGTCGGCTGTGATAGGTCTCATAGGTTGCCTACGGAGTTGACCGAACGCATTTAGACAGGTGCTCAAACATGTGATTTTGCCTTGCATAGATTATCATTATATTATTTTAAATTCAAGCTTTTATGATCCCGACAAATACATAGTAAAAGTCGATCATAAATTTATAAATGTATTTTCATACCTCTCAAAGTATTGGAAGTTGGGTGCCCTGGGCTGCGGGATCGTTGACTCAGCTGAGCTCATCATGCAGACCATCAGCACCAGCTGCAACACAACACGATACGTCCAGTCAGAGCTGACTGTATGCGGCCATCTGTGGCGCTGCATGGTTGATGGTGCAGCAGTGCATTAGACATATACATACACAGAACCACAGAAATAGATCAAGATAGAACGGCGAATAGGCGTGGCAAGCGTGCCAAAACCCTGCACTATATTGCATGCTTTTCGAAACTCGCTCTCATTACGCAACGAGCGTTCCTGCCATGCGTTCAGGACGTAAAAAAATAGATAAAACGTCACATATATGCCTTATTATGCTGTGAAAAATTGTAAAAACAAAAGTAGTGAATCAAATATGAAAAAAGGAAATATTTCGTATGATCAGTAAGTACAGAAAATCAGTAGAAAGTATTTTTTTGAGGTTATAAATTATTGTTTTACTTTTACTATGTTCAATAATTACGATCACAAGTTGTATATTTTTTCGTTATGATAAATATCCATTGCTGTCCGCATTCAACGCTCGTATACAAAAACATTGCGCGTATAAATTATACGCGTAATGTACGTCGAATCGAACGAAATACACAATACACCTGCCAGTTGATCGCTGTGTCTGTTAATCGCTGTGATTCGAATGTTAGAGATGGGCACTCCATGTATCGTTGAGTCTTAGGACTTATCGATAAATTAATTCAATAATAATTTGAGTATCAGCTCATATCTTGCTTTGTCCCTACTTTATTCTAACACCACAAATTTCAACCAAAGTGTTTCGTAATTACATTGGCAGCAGTTTATTTGACAGTATAAGTTTTCACCAATTTGACCAATCGCCGATGGAAAATCATCTCGTTCTTCTCAAATGGGCAGTAACCGAGGTATATGTAGACGTTCGGCTTCGTTATTTAACCAGGACTGTGAGGCCAACCCTTACAAAAAGGCAAATATTTAATAAATATGTATAGTTTCAAGGACAGTAAAATATTTATAATTAAATTTTATATACTGTTGGAAAAATATGTTTTAGGTTTTAATATGTCGGATTGAAGTATTTAACATGTTTTACTTTCTATGATTATCGTTACAGAAAATCAATAAAGTTAGTAAAATATAAAAATAATAAAATTATCACACGTTGCCGATATTAACATCGATAATCTAATGTGAGTGTCTCCTAACTAGTCGCCGCGCTCACAATGAAAATAACGTCACGCTGAGGGCGTGGTTTTTCAAAAAAGTGACACGCTCGAAATGTATGGAAATATGCCATCGCGGCCGTTCTATCTTGATTTATTTCTGTGCACAGAACACACAACCAGCAGCACCTCACAATGTATGATAATTGGAGAAGCCACACACTGTAGGCCGCATTGGAACCGCAGTCACTAGACTCTAAAAGTGGTCGAAAGACCACACCTAAACTAGACATAAGATCTAAGTTCTGTCAAATTAAACTTTTTTCCCAGCAGTCCTGTGTCTAAAATCCTTAACAATACTCGATCATCGGCAACTGGAGAAACAAATAGATAAGACTAAATTAAAACAGCTCTTGAAAACACATTACAAATCCATGGGCCGCGGTCGCTTCATGAGATGAATACTATAGAATTAGAGTGACTTATTCTAAGTTTATGATGTAAACGGATGACTGCCGTGGTGATAATGAGCAACTCAGAGCCGTCATGTCCCACAACGGCTATAAAAGGATGAAGCGATCATTTCTATAATGTAACGGCACGAATTGACACACTTGTACTTACGCAATATCGTCAGTGATTGTGCAAATCCGCGGAACTATTAGTAATGTAGCCAATTAAAGATTTCGCGGGCAAATCCCTCAAAATCCTGATAGGCTGCCGCCGCCTTGACATGAGTTCATTTCGACCAATAGATTTTAAGGAATCCCCCAGTAACGACACTGCGTATCTTTTGCGAGCAAGTGTCAACACCGCGTAAGTGATTTGGTGACACTGGCAACTAGTATGTGGTTTATTTTTGCAATAAAACTGTGCATTTACTTAAAAATTATCAGTGCCAACATTAAGTAAGTATAAATGTAATGTTCGTTTCGTATACTTTAATTTAAATTTGGTATTTTAGACAAGTTTAGTTCTTTTTACCATTCTGACCTCTTAATATCTATTTTATTTTTCAAATTTTATTTGTTTCATTATAGGTAGAAAAAAAACAGACTAACAGAAAAAAAAAAGATTGTGTGGTTTTATGAAACCACCGTAAAAGTGAAACTTTTTTTCACATTATAGACATTTAACTAAAAATAAATGTTAAATAAAATTAATTATATTGAATGGACCGAATATAAATAAAAAGACTTAATTTAATATTCATACAAAATAAGTTAATTAATAAATTCAAGCACTCAAAATTGAAATAAATCCATAAACAACAACATGGCCGCCATATTGGCCTCGGATAAAGTGAAAGGCGCTCTGACGAGCGCCTTTCACTTTATCCCTACTCCGCGGCCGACCGTCACGCGACATGCAACACACAGACGAAAAAGTTTGAGACGATGTAATAAAAGTTTCACTTTAAAATTACGCGGAGTCACTACGCGCTACTGAAGCGGAACTTTTTAACAGACGAACATTTATAACACGCTTAATTTATAAAGAGCACAACTTACATTCCACAGTCGGTAGTTTTACTAATACACGGTAAAACTACTGACTGTGGAATGGAGATTGGCGGGTTCGATCCCCACTCGAGTATCCCTATCTTAAGGTCTGGGTAGAATTTGGTGACTATTTTATTTAGGAGGATGTGCCATATTCGACGTCGCATTGTTCTTTGATTTAGGTACTCCCTCAAGCTCAAGCCCATTCGATAAGAACGACTTAGCACTAACGATTAAGTTATTCTTTAATAAAAGAAAGTAAAATGCATTAAAATACTTATAGCATTGGATTTAGAATGACGTCACATTTTCAAGTTACTATCGAAAAGCCCTTTCATTTGATACCCATATTGTAAAAAAGCATTAAAACTATATT
Source organism: Euproctis similis (assembly GCA_905147225.2). NCBI lineage: Eukaryota > Metazoa > Arthropoda > Insecta > Lepidoptera > Erebidae > Euproctis > Euproctis similis. Next base: position 26,143,426 of record LR990106.1, read on the forward strand.
TGAATGAGTGGCGGTGGAGTTTCACCGGTCGAGCCAGCCCATTCATGCAGAGAACTGCTTGGCTCTACAACTGTTAATAATATTATCCAAACTTAGCGTGTATAAAAACTTTAAAATTGAGTTCTAAGATTCAATACAATATAAATATTTATTACATACTTATTATATACTTATTATATACATACTTAGATACTTACATACATTGCAAAATAACAAATATCGATTTAATTATCCTTATAATAACAAATATACGTCTAGCATGTTCGGTAGCCGCTTCGTACCTACTTGTTAAAAAAATATACTAGTACAGATAGCACAAAAAGAATTAATTAGAAAGAAATTGCAATAAGACATTTTTTAATGCTATATTAAAAAATGCCTTGTTTGTATATTCCTACTAATATTTGAATTTTTTGTTTTGTTCTTTTTTTTAAGTAGCATATAAATTTAAAAATTAAAAACAATATTTTTTATGCAGTTAGTACTTTTGAGACACGGTGCGATAAAAACAGTGCCGCTACTAGCTACTAGATGTCTATGTACAGTTTTTAATCACGCCATGGAAATTCTCTTCCTTGGTTTATATAAGCCGATTTATGTTTTAGTGTTTTATAATACTTATAATACCCGCGAGGGGGCGTTAAAAGCGTTAAACGCTTTTGCACGAGACATAGAAGTTCCACTTCAAAAACCACTGGAAGCGCTGATTCAAGACGAAGTAGTACAAAGGTGTATTTGAAATTAAATGATCAAAAATATAGAGTATATTTGAAAACATTCTTTGGGGCTTATGGAATGGACTGTAAGGTACTAGTTAGGAGAAACAGCGAGTAACGAAACAACAATGAATAGAAGGAAAGATGTATTGCCTACGAGTACTTTAAAAGAATTTGTTCGAGTATTTTTAAGGGATTGCCCAAAATGCCTTCTCACTACTGCCGAAAAGAAAGTACGAAATCATAGGTAGAGCCAATAATACAGTGAAAACGTGAACTATATCGTATCTATGCTGAAGAGGCAACAAAATAGGCACAGAGAGTGGATGCACAGAGATGCTCTGAAAGACAGCACAAGATGTTCTGAAAGACGCAAACATAGCATTGTTTCGGCCAAAAAAGATGAATGTGATCTATGTTTTTCGTTTAGAGTAGGTAATATTAGTGAAGAAGAATATCAACATCACTGTCACGAAAAGATTTAGCTAGACAAAAGAAAGAGCGAAAAATGGAACAATTCATGTTATCACTGCTGATTTACAAGCTGTGAAATTGTGTCCATTTTTTAAAACAAAGCTTGTGGTTCATAATTTCACATTTTATAATCTGGGCACTAATAATGAAAAGTGTTATTGGTTTGATAAGACCACTACTGATTTAAAAACATCAACTTACGCTTCTTTTTATATTGATTAATTAAAGAAAACTATAGAAGACTGCCCAAAAGATGTCGTTATTTTTAGTGATGGATGCACTGTAAAACAGAATCTCTTGCAGATACGCAAACTTTACGTATGGTAGATTCGCGGATTTACACTATCCCCGACGATATGTAAGTACGTGTTGAATCACTTACAAGCTACACACAGTAGGAGGTGTTATGTCGAGGTGTGCGGCTGAACAGCAACGTAAACAAATGGGTTGCTGCAGTTCGTATACAAAGAGGCTAACTTTATAACCCTCCATGGATATAACATTAAAAGTTACCACCTGCCAAGCCTACTGCGTTATGAGCTGATTTCGTTTCTAGTTAACAAAATAACATCATCAACTGTTTGATACACGTAATCAGTACTTAGATATACATACTGTGACGACACACATAGGCATGTTTAAGTTACGACACCACCCACGCAGGTCACATATTAGCCGCACAAATCGTTTGAGTGTTTGGGACCGCGATTGTAAAGAAGTAAGAGCCATCTTGTTAATTTGATATATTCACACACACACACATAATTAGGTATTTAGTCTATCTAAGTAGTATTATAATGTGCTACAACTAACCGTCGCCAACATGTATTTGGTGCACTCCATGTTGTTAAATTCAATTTCAAAGACACACGCGGAGCACCTCTACTGTTGCCTACAACAGTACAGACGAGTGTCGCTGGTGACTGGCGGTGGCGAGACTGGCCGGTACTTGCCGTCACTTGCGTACAACTCGATGGAACGAAGGGAAAGTATTTCTTGTTGAAATATGTGGTCTCATTATGAGTTACTCAAATGATGAATGCGGGGACGGTGGCGGGGACCGGGGGCACGGGCCGTGTCCGTTAGTTATTCGTGTCGCTCACCTGTCTGCGCTCCACGTTAAGTGGGCGAAGGACGTAGACTAACATAACATAACCGTCATCGCACCATAAGATTAGAATGATAGGTGTTCTTGTTTTAGTCCCTCACATGAGTAGGGCATCTACATTGTATAATTTGGTGTGTAGTCAAAATACTATAAGTTGCGTCAGTTAGCGAGGCACTCGATGACAGCGGTGAGCGGTACTGCACTACACATAGCGGTGTCCGCACTGTCCGCTCGCTCGCGCTCAGCTCCGCTCGACTCCAGTAAAGTGAAAGTTCGGGTGCGTCACGTGACACGGCCCGCTACCACGTAACACAACTGACATCACGGCTTATTCATTACTTATGTATGCTTGTCGTTATTCGCATTCGTAAGAAACGTTCGTTCGTCACAAAGAATGTTTTTAACAAAAAATTAAGAGAAATTGTATGTATATATGTTACGGTAAATCTGATTAATTGAAAATTATTAATATTTTTACAAAATTATTAATAATAACCACATGTTTTGGTAAATGTGAATAAACGATAGAAATTTATTACTTTTAGTAGTAATTATTAATAATTCACGACACATATTGGTAAAAGTTATAATAGTCTATGGAGTCTCAGTCTATGGAGAAAGCATAGAGGGCAGGAGACAGGTGACAGGCCGGTAAGAGTCCGGCACTGCCCAAACTACCTCATACGTGACGTAGTTTGGGTGTCCACGAGGATTCCGACTCCTGCCTAGAAAAAAAAAACCTAACCTAAACCTAAACTAAACAACTAACTAACCCCAGTAAGCAACAACAAATAACATGCACGTGCTTTTAAAACAATAACACCGAGCCAACTAAGCCGAGCCACTTATTACATTTATCACTACTAGGGTTAAATTATTAATGATAACCGACAAATGTGATTAATTTATCACTTTAACCTCGACCTTCGGTAATTATTAATAATAATAGATAATTATTAATAATCTTCAATTATTCACTCTTACCGTGACATATTATTATACTATACTGAAAATACGATGAATAGTTCATAATTTTTGAAGTGGAACTTCTAATCTAATACCACGACCCGATAGGAGGACAAACGAGCAAGCGTGTCACCTAATGGTAAGCAACCTGCGCCTCCCATGGACATCAGCAACACATATAGTGTTACCGTTGCGTTGCCGACCTTTAAGGGAGTAGTATAGGAAAGGATGGGTAAGGGGGATGAGCCTACGGGTATCTCTCTTACCGAATGAAACGCGGCATGGACCACTTTACGTCGATCTCCTGAGATGTCGTGGTATTTCACCGGTCGAGCCGGCCCATTCATGCAGCTTTCGGCTTGCCTCTGCCATTGTTGAAGTAAGTACTATTAGTACTACTACTGCAGTAGTAGTACTTAATAAGTATATCACTCAGTACTAAAGTACACATATAGTACTCTCTAACAGGTATTTTAAATGGGTACCAATTATTACTTATGAGTACCTACAGACACCACTGGTTCGATGTGATGACGGGTGGCATACCTGCAGCTTAATGGCGATCAAATTATAATTTAAATATTCTTGGAAAGCATATCGAAACGCATGTTGTCAGTGTCATCTAGTAAATCTCCTTTGGAATGCAGAACCTATTAGTTTGATGTTGGTGAATTGTTGGTTGTGACGCGACAGTGTGTGGGGAATGTGGGGATATAAGTATGACAGCTCCTTCCGATATGAAGTAGTTCGTCTTCTTTCCACGAGACGCTAGATATGAAACCAGACGTCATCGACCAGATGCATGTAAATGAAACACGTAGGTATAGAATTAATAATTATATATATTTGGTTACAATCTATACATTATATATACAAAGGTACAAAGGTATCACACTTCCTGAGTGCTCCTGGCGCTGGTGGCGCCGCCCACTTTCGCCAGACGATTGTGTTGTTGCCCTCATATTATAATATGATATTCGATTATTAGACTAGAATAAATTATTGGAGAGAGAAAACTAAAGATATTGTAACAAATTGTTTTACACGGAACGAAACTAAGTTTCAAAGATTATCACACAACTACAATTAAATCTACTACTCGTGCGCGATAAGTTGAGACTCGCTTGTGTGCTGCCGTTTTGTTGGCAACGCCATTTTTTTTTAATCTTAAGTCTCTACTGGCTCACGATAAAAATATTTTAATATCAATATAGTTAATAAGGCGGCGTTGTTCAGAGTACAAAAATTCTATACATGAATCCATAGGTGGAACCTTAAGGTGTCTCCAAGGTAAGGTCTGTCTCCTTATATGCGCATATCTATATGATCTATAATTCATGTATAGTATAGTAAAAAAAAGTGATAATTTTTAAGATTTAGAACTTTAATCGCAAACGCTGCTTGAACTTTAAGTGATAAATCAAAACAACGTACTACATTATTAAACATCTTTCAAAAGTCTACAAAAAAGTCCGCGAGGCCATATGTCTTTCTCTTAAGGATAGTCTGTTTATGAAGCGATTTGAAACATTACAGTATTAATTTTCATCCAATTCAGTGTCTTAAATAGATTGTGCATGTAATATAGATGATCCTGGGCCTTAACAGAATGCAATTTGAACAAAAATTTTTGAAGATATTGCAGCATTAACACAGCGGTACAGCAGCTATCATTTTTGATGCGGAGGAAAGTTCGCCGGGTCAGCTAGTAAAATATATGTCATATACAACGTTCATACAAGTATATGCGATCAGCCGATTTATGTCTAATTTAATAAAACAACTAGTGACTAGAGCTACACAAGTGTATCGTCTTCTGCCACGTTCTAAGTACTCGGGAGGTGCCGAACGGTGCGGTCATATTAATTACACCTAATAATATCATCGAAGCGCCCTGTCAACGCTCACGATACATCCGAATTACGATAATACGATAAAAGTATCCACAGGTTCTGGATATAGAATATTATGAGCGAGTCACTTTCGAGCGATCTTAAAACGAGTCTAAATTATTATCAAAATTACCACTACAATTACGATGTCGTATTATGTGACGTCCGACGTCGAAAACGTTCACAAAGTTTGAGCGCCGGATACGACAGTCGAATCAAAACGGTATCTACTCGGGGTGTAGGCGTACCTATCACTCGTACCTAACAGGTAAGGTGATGTCAGACATAGAACTTGGAGGATCCTCGTCCGTGTGGCGCGGGGCGGGGCGGGGCGGGGGGCGCGGGGCGGGGCGGCTCAGCGCGGCGCCAGGCCGGCCCGCGCGGCGCGGCGCTGCAGCCCGTCGCGCGCGCGCTGCGCCAGCGAGCGCGGCCGCGTGAGGCGCGCCGCCGCCTGCGCGAACTTGTGCTCGTTGCGCCTGCACACACACACACATACATACACACGCACGCGTTACTAGCGTCGCCCGCGCCCCGCGCCCCCCGCCCCCCGCCCCGCTCGGCCCCACTCACCTGATGTAGGCCGCCGTGTCCTCCAGCACGGCGTCCAGCTTGCGCTGGTCGATCTCGTCCATGGCGCACTCCTGGGTGAGCGGCGGGTTGAACCGGAAGTACGAGCCGGCCGGCAGCAGGTCGCCGAGCGCCAGGTGCACGGCCTCGGTGTCGGTGGCCGAGTCCAGGATCTTGTTGAACTTGTCGCGCCAGCTGGTGCCGGCGGGCGGCGCGGCGGGGAGGCCGGGCGGGGCGGGGCGCGGCGCGGGCGCGCGGCCGGTGCCCAGCGACAGCACGCAGCCCGCGCGCAGCGCCCGCTCGCCGAACAGCAGGCGCGCCTCGTGCAGCCCCAGCGCGGCCGGGTTGTTGGCCAGGATGCCGCCGTCCTGGTGCACGAGCCCGGCCAGCCGGAACTCCTCGAAGTACGTGGGCGCGGCGGCGCTGGCGCGCACCGCCTGCCACGTGAGCGCGCCGCTGGTGCCGGGGTAGGCCGAGCGCGTGCGGAACCCGACCTCGTACGAGCGGAACAGGAACGGCGACAGCCGCGCCCCGGCGTTCGCCACGCACGACACGATCGCCAGCTGCGGCGTGACGGTGCGATTTAGCGCTCTAGCGCTCCGGAGGAGGGGGGCGGGGGCGCGCGACTCACCTTGGGCATGTGGCGGCGGTTGCAGGAGGCGAGCGTGTCCTCGCGCAGGTGGTCGCGCAGCACCTTCTCCCAGAGCGCGGTGTCGTAGTAGGAGTGCGTCCAGACGAGCCGCGAGGCGCCGCCCAGCCGCGTCGTGCCGCCGAACGTGTCGCGCGCCAGCGTCACGTACAGGCGCCGCGCCTCGGCCAGCGAGCAGCGCGGCCCGCTCACGGCGGCGGCGATGATGGCGCCCGTGCTGACGCCGATGATGTAGTCGAACAGCTCGTGCAGCTTGCGGCCCGTGCGCCGCTCCAGGTGGCTCAGCACCTCGAGCGCGACGATGCCGCGGATGCCGCCCCCGTCCAGCGCCAGCACGTTGGCGCCGGCCCAGCGCGGGGGACCCGTGTACCCGACCAGCGCCAGCGCCTGAGCGACGACGGATCATACGATTATATGATGGGGACGGTTAAATACGATCCCCGCATCTGACCTGTGCGACGGCTAATATTTAAAGGGAACGGAGATGTCATGTATTACGACCGGCTGCTGTTTCGAGGCATGGGTACCTTTTAAAGTTCGTCGTTTGAAAAAAAACACACGAGTTGATGAAACCTTACAGATTAATTTATTATTTTTCAAATTATTGACCACTTATCCATTCGCTCGAACCGGTTATTAAATAATAACTTTAGAATGGAATAAATTGTAACATCTATTCCACTCTTAGGATGACGGGTGTTCAAAATGGCTAACTTGAAAGCGGCAACTCTTTCTTGACCGCACAGAAACTTCGACCACGCAGAATTTTCAAAATTTAGAAAATCTAGGCTGATGGAAAAATTCTCAGCCTAACCAATAAAATATTGATGTTTTGGATAGATGTTTATATTATTTTAAACTCGATCGCCTCTCAACTCAATATAATTACTCCATCTATATTCCATCGCTTCTATATCTTTTTATGAGCAAATTTCTCCAACTCCTAGATAAACTAATCCCTTTCTGGCCAAATGTTTTTTATCGTAACTTCACGCCTTTTTCTACGCGAAGGTGTAGTAGCAGCGGCTGTTAAGGTGGCGAACCTATTGTTAAACACCGGGCAGAGTTGTCAGTAATGGATTTATCACACATAACATCCGAAAAGAATTCAGAGAAATCATTGGTGAGCCCGGAATTACAGTGGTAGAGCCAAGCAATTCGCTGCATGAATGGGCCGGCTCGACCGGTGAAATACCACGACCTCTCAAAATATCGACGTTTCGTACGGTGAGAGAGCTACCCGGAGGCCCACCCCCCCTTCCCCATCCTTTCCTTTCCCCTATCCCTTAAAAGTCGGCAACGCAACAGTAACACTATAAGTGTTTGCCCTCCTATCACATAAAAAAAACGATCCCACGACTTCTGAATCAAAAGCCCTAGATCACCGAGACATGTGTTTATTAGGGAAAACCACATCAGATCAATGCATGGTTCAGTACTTTAAATAGAAGTTCATATAACTTAGCTATGGCGACAACCAATTTATGCGGCGGTGTATTATCGTGGTGGAAAACGATCTTGTTTTTGGTTGATTCTGTCCGTTTATCTTGAACATTATCTACTAATTTATCGAATAAATTAGCATAGTAGGGTCCTATAATAGTTTGTCCTTAGTTGAGGTAATTAATAAAAATAATTCCCTTGTAATCACAGGACATTGACGCCGTCGCTTTTTCGACCGACGTACGCGAGTTGGCTTTTTTTAGTGACGGGGAATATGTTCCCACTACATTGATTGTTTCATTGAATATTTACAATAGTGAACACAAGTCTCGTCGGTAGTTACAAATCTCCGTAAAAAATAGATACTATTTGATCTAAACACCGCTAGATTCGGCACCTATATTGCTGAAATCAACCAGCCCTCGTAATACCTTCGACTCATTAGAGATTAAAAATTTTAACACATTTGGAAGAAGAACAGTTCTAAATTCACAATTGCCGGGAAATATGGAAACGACGGAACTTAAAAGGCCTGAAGTAGTGGTAGTACCAATATACAATTATCAATTACTAAATTATCCTGCGTATCGAGTCCATATTTTGAAACATCGTACAATCGAGAGCAAGGATCAAAAGGACGGCTGACCTCATTCGCCGCTCCTCTGATGTCGTCCGCGAGAGGTTCGGCCGCAGACACCGCGTCCTGAACGCGCAGCAAGGCGCGCACGGCGCCCTCCTGCACCGAGCCAAACAACAAATAAACATAATTAGTACAGCCGCCCCTGTAGTTGTCGACACGCGCCCGGCTCCAGTGCAGGTGCACGCACCTTGATGGCGTAGTCCCTCGCCTCGGGGTACTGGTGCAGGTGCTCGACCAGCTTGTCGGTGCGCCGCAGCACGCTCTCGGCCGAGTCGGCGGACAAGATGGCGCTCACCACGTACGCGGTGCGGCAGTGGATCGACGTCTGCACACACGAAACATTTGTTTATTAGATAAATAAAGTAAGTTTGTTTGCATTGATCAAACTCAATAACTAGGACTGATTTAAAAATATAAATATATATAAAATATAAATGTATTAGAAAGGTAGATAACCAGGAGTCACTTCCTAGTAGTGTCCGCCAGAAGGTCTATTTTTGGCCGAAGCCGAAGCTTCGGTCGGACACCACTTCCTAGCCTAATAATTAAGAGGCTACTCCCAATAAATAGGCTATATTAAACACTATCCGTGTATTATTTGTATCTGATAAGAAGGAATTATCCGAAAATATATGTGAGGTGTGTCTGTCGTCTTCAAATTTTGTTTCTTTAACAGAATTAATGGAACAGTATGTTTTATATTCTATTGAAATTCTTCCGCTAAACGCGGCATGAGCCACTTTACGTCGGTCTTCTGAGAGGTCGTGGTATTTCACCGGTCGAGCCGGCCCATTCATGCAGCGAACTGCATGGCTCTACCACTGTTAAATTACATTTTAGCTTAACACATGTTTGAATTTCATCAGTAATCAAAAACTGGAAGTTAATAATGTATATGTAGGTATAGCTAGCAAAATTAATAACATAAAACACCAGTTATAAATACTATTTTAACTATTTATATGTGGCTGCTGGTAAAAGCTGTCAATTTAGATTGTTTATTTTGTGAACGCGTAATCTCAGCCAGCACTGATTCGATTTGAAAAATTCCTTCTGTTAGATAGCATAGATTTGATATACTTATCGACAAAGTCTATAAAGTACAGGTATATGATCACGCTACGACTGACTTGCTATATGTAGGTACAATAAGTCGTTACGAGATCAGCTAGCTGTGGTCTACATAGTCCTATCTCTATTTCGCAGCAGTACCTATATATAACAAGAAATGCGCACAAAAAATGTGTTTACATAACGAAAATTCGCAATACGGATGCTATCCACAAGGTCTTCCATCAAGTGCGTAGTTAGTACTCGCAGTAGTCGCAGTCGCACACCTACGATTACGATGTTTACTGACTTATCTTAGAGTAGTAGACGCGGGACGCGGGACGCGGGACGCGGGACGCGGGACGCGGGTTTCGTCTCAAAATCAATAAAAGAGTAAATTTTGTATTTATTTCTTAGATTTTCGCGAATCACATTCATAACATTACAACAACTTTTTATGGATTATATCGCGTTTATTTAGAACTTATTATTATATATTTAAGAACTCTCTGTTCGAACTCTTTACAGAAATCATCTTCACGAGTGAAAAAGAGTTCGAAAGTTTATTTTGGCGCTATTTAAAGTTAATAGGCACGCCTCGGCCGGTACCGCTGCCTGGCGCCATCTTACATTACATTAACATTTTAAAAATGTTATAAAATTACCAAGGATTAACATTTTTTTATGGGATAGGAGGGCAAACGAGCAGGCGTGTCACCTGATGGTAAGCAACCAACGCCGCCCATGGACACCAGCAACACAAAGTCAAAGTCAAAATAACTTTATAGGTCTTCACAGACACTTAGAAATAGGTCAACAAGTACAGATAACATATGATTTAAAATTAAATAAAAAAAACAAACACGAGCGCTTGTGGAAAGAGCCTCCGTGAAACAAAAAAAAGACACGGACGCAATCGCCACGAGCGGCCCGATTCCGAGTGTAGGGGCTATCATGAGAAGAATCGGGCAAAAAAACTCATGTGCCAAATACTCTTTTCAAATCATTTGAAATAAATAACAATATTATTATCACTACTGAAAACAAATCAGTAGGTTGGTGAATAAAAGGTGTAGCAAACAGAATACTCGACAGTCACAATTAAGATCCAACCAAATTAAAATCAACGTCCTACATGTTTACTAAGAAATTCTATGCGATCACAGTAGTCGAGCACAACTGACGCGACATCTTTTAATTAGAGTGGTAACGTTGTGCAAAAATTGTGGGGAATAATAAAAAAAAAAAAGTTTCTATTATACATGTGAACACAATATCAAGGCAAATTTAGACAATATCAAGGCAATTTATTAAAAATATTACTTCGAAAATATTTATTTAAATTACGCGCTGTTAATGAACACGTGAGGTCCTTATGGATTAATCTTGAATGCACAATACAATTAAGATGTTAAATTAATAAGGATATATGCTGTATGTTTAAATTAATAAGGATATATGCTGTATGTTTAAATTAATAAGGATATATGCTGTATGTTTAATAAGGATATATGCTGTATGTTTAAATTAATAAGGATATATGCTGTATGTTTAAATTAATAAGGATATATGCTGTATGTTTAAATTAATAAGGATATATGCTGTATGTTTAAATTAATAAGGATATATGCTGTATGTTTAAATTAATAAGGATATATGCTGTATGTTTAAATTAATAAGGATATATGCTGTATGTTTAAATTAATAAGGATATATGCTGTATGTTTAAATTAATAAGGATATATGCTGTATGTTTAAATTAATAAGGATATATGCTGTATGTTTAAATTAATAAGGATATATGCTGTATGTTTAAAATCATTTCGAAAATAATCCATGATTCCTTGTAAAAAGTAAAGAAATAAAAATGGTGATTGGGGGCTATCCTTGAGAGATAGACTTCATTGTAGACCTTCTTAGGGTGTATATTATTTAGATCTATCACGTAGGGTTCATCCAGCGTTTGCAATTAAAGCTGTAAACCTAGAAATTATCATTTTTTCTCTACTATGTTATACATGGATTATACATACAAACCACCCTGCCTATCTATTGAAAAACAAACACCGAAATTCGTTGCGCGGTTTCAAATATTTCTCTAAGCAGATAAGGGTACAGACAGCGAAAACGGCTTCGTTTTATACTATCTAATATGACGACACGAAACAGGTGCCCAGCCTGCTGGCGTTGACATTTTCAGGCATCATAGGAACATTAGATCCCGCCGTTAAACGAATTGGAATAATAGTCAATACGGGGGCTACTACTACCACTCGGTAGGTACTCACTGTCCTGACGGGGACAACACTAAGGAGGGGTCATCATTTCGTCATTAGGTCGTCCACGACGTGGTAAATATTCACCCGGTACGTTTATATATTATACGTACGTTTATATTTACCAAACTGATTTCACTAGAATCTGCTTACATTTTAGGGGTTTAAATAGAGCAAGAGTCCAACCCGGGCCCTAACTCGTTTATCGGTATTTTCGCCCATCAACTACATAACATTATTGGATAGTGCCAGGTAGATGCGTAATTTGATTAATCTAATCTTTCAGGTGATTTGTAGAATAAAAAAAAACGTAACTCACTAAAAAATAAATTGTTATTGAAAATGTATGACACACACACACAAAGTGCGGCGATGTATTGCGGACTTCACAGTTTTACGTAGTAGTAGGTAATAGCTAGCAGTAGGAACACTAGGCACATGCCTCGGAAGTGCACGACACCCGCATCCAATACACGGGGTGGTCCAATACCACGCATGCGGCGGTATTCTATGAGGTTATAGTATTTAGAAGCGATTCCGGAATTCATCAAATAAAGCACGTTCACGATATTATTTTTTAAAGATATGGTTCAAAGTATAATATAGATGTGTGGAGTCACCCTTGCGGATCGAATGAAAAATAGCGTGATAAGGGAGAAATGCAAGTTGAAGGATGATGTGGTGACCAAGGTGGAGACAAGTATGTTAAGATGGTTTGGTCATGTTGCAAGAATGAATGAAAGCCGACTGACTAAAAGAGTATTTGAATCGAATGTGAGTGGCAGGATCGGGATCTGGAGACCAAGACGGGGCTACCACGACCAAATAAATGGTCTGTTTAAGAAAGGCGAAATGCGTAGTACCTGAAAGCGGTGCGAATGCATGATAAGATGTATGACTGTGGATGAAGCGAAAGAGGTGTGCCAGGATCGTAACTTGCTGCCTACCCCTATGGGATACAGGCGTGAGTTTATGTATGTATGTATAATATAGATATGCCATTATGAGAATGTAGTATTATTAGAGTACAATGTTAGAGTATTTTGAAGTCGCGGGTGCGAATGCTGGCTGACACCAATGACTTATCAAAAATATTTTCGGAAGTTATGTGTGATAAATATTATGTATGGCAATAGGTACGCCACCAGTACCATTTGGGACGTAAACATAACGGCGAGACGAGGCTTAACAGCCGTTGCCTACATCTTCAGGTAGAAAAAGTATGTTACAATGTTATCAGTTTTAAATATTTAGGACAAATAACTTAAGAAAAGTCTGAAGTCCCTGGACTTACTGATGTAAGGATGTGTTATAACATGTAATGTATAATAGGATTCTTCTCTTTACTTAGGTCTAGAAAGAATCACTCATATCCATGACTACATGTTTTATCTACATGAATATTATAAAGAGAAAAGATTTGATTGTATTTTTGCATTGAATACAAAAATTGTCTCACCACTGTGAAGCTACACTAACTCTGGTGAACATAAGTTTCCTTACTGCAACACCATAATCACAACACAAGGTAGAAAACCATAAAACGTCACAAATGAATACTGTTGTTTAAAGAACATACATAATACAACTTTCCAGAACTTATTACATGATATTATTATCTACAATTTTTTCTAAATGTTATAGTTGCTGTAATTTTTCCACAATAACTAAAACGTTGTCGCTATCATTCTTTATTTTACAACTTGGTAATAATCTCTATCACAAATAATCAGTTTTTCCAAATATTACATTCAGAAATTTCATTTAAAAGATATCACAATATTAAAAATGTAATCAGTGCTATAGCCCAGTTGGTTCCCTGTGGAACAGTTGTGCTTAGCAAACTATTCGTGAACCTTCATCACAAAGTCTCAGGAACTATTTGTAATATTTGTATCCCTTATGCAGTGTAGAGGTAAGCTGAGAACAGATTTTATAAAACTCCAACCAGAATGGGGAACGGGGTTGGTTGCATTAAGAAAAGGACATGTTTTTGACACATGAAACTTGGTTATATCATTGCATGTTGGATAGGTCTGAGAAAGGGTCAACATTTAATATTCATACTATTAATGTTAACCACTCTATTAACTGAGGCAGCTAGATATATTACAATTACATAGCGATCTTGGTTACACAATGCTTCAACACTCTGCTTCTAAATCAGAACTCAGCATAAACTTAATATTTATATATATATATATATATATATTTGTTATCAGTTACCTATTAAGAAGCAAATAGTAAATATTCTAACTAAATACTATCCCCAGCCAAATGGTATGAGTTCCCTACTAGGCAAAATACCAAGCAAAATAGCAGTAGACCCTACTGCTATTTTGCTTGGTATTTATTTTTATTTATTTCACTTTGTGCTTAAAATGTAATAACTGTTTTGCATGAATTGATGCTACTTTGTGTGTAAACTATGCACAATTTTAATATATTCTGTAATCCAACAAACCTTGGACAATGCATTCTTATTGGGCTTCCAAAGAGGTTCAGATATCTTGCCTAGGTGGATGTCCTTCTTCAGTTTAAGTCCCTGCCAGAGACTTTCAACAGATAGCTCCTTGACTTCAGTCACTACACCATGGGTGGAGTCCTGTTTCACATCCTTACCTTGCTCGATTGGTTTTGTTACTATATTTGTTTCATCAACTGCAGAAGTCTTCACAATATCAACATTGTGTAGTTTTTCCACATTTAAATCTTTGGTTCCAGTAATTCTTAAAGAAATTGCTTTCTCAATTTTCCTTATTAGATCTATAACAATAAACACATAAGTTAAATCATAAAAAACTTTTGCTTGCAACAGTGATAACATGTTTTTTTTTACTAAATAGTTTTTTTACTAAATAGGCACTTAACATTGTGATCTTTTATTTCTATATTGTCTGCTAAAAACTCCTATAGTTAAAATGCATAATTAATATTATTGCTTATTAAACATAGCATTTCATAAACAACAAATATTTCATATCACAAATAAATTACTAGAATCAGATCTATTTCTATTTCAGATTATTTTCCACTGTTTTATTTCCCCAGTCAAAATCTATTCTCAGATATCTAAGTACTTAGTGTACTTACTATCCCATTGTTCAGGGGAGGCAGGCTTGACCTTTTGCACCAGTTTTTCCACTTCAGCGTGAATGTTGTTCACAGATAAATAATGTCGAATAATACGCCACTGATTACCCAACGATGACATTCTTATTGGAGCTAAACTCACAAATATATGACCTCACAAAACACAATACTTTTCTCGATTTTTTTAACATTCACCACTAATTTTTGTTAAAAAAGGTTCCTCAATATTTGGACCGATAAATATCTGCCACTGTTTTATATACTATGGTCGGAATCTTTCTCCCGTGTTGAACCACATTATAATTAAGGAAGTCTTCACAAAACCTTGGAGTTTGTGATATATTTCTGCAAAACAAAAATAGTCAATGACAATTAAGCAGCATGACGTAAAATCTGCCGATTTCTGTCAAACTCAAAAGCCAGAATACCAACGTAAGAAAATCAAAACAAACTATTTCGGCCCAATAAACATAGAAAAACCTGTGAGAAAAACATAGAAAATAGGTTTATGTATTTAGTTATAGTTATAAGAATATGCCCAAATCATGTACCTATTAATTAATTATAATATAAGTTAATTGTAAAAAAATCGATATTAAATTTAATTAAAAAAAATCGTTTTGAAATTATTTTACATAATTAAAAAAATACTCACCTAATAGGTACAAATTAATAAAATCACATAAAAAGAAATGAAACGGGGTTAAGCGGCACGTTGCGTTGCGTAACTTTGGTACTGCGTGTGTACTGTCACGTCTGTCACTCACTGTCCCATAGGTACTGTTTGAATCTGGGTGGTGCGAACTGTGTTTATAGTTGCACACTGGTATCGTTTTGACTGAATGTTTATATTTTTTATAATTCGTTTCAAGGTCTCCTGGTCTCAAACAAACAAGCGTCATTGTGTTTATGAGGTGTTTGCCACACCTCCACAGACGACCATTCTCCCAACAGAGTGGATTGTAGCTTGTAAACAAATGTCGTACGATCAGAGTTTGCGATTGTGCCAACGAACTATTTAGAGTATTTAATAGTATTTATCCAATTCCGCAGCAAAAAAATAATTGCCATCACACTCCATTTATTTATATGATTTATAAAAAAACATAACTTAACTTCACGCCTTTTTCTACTCGAAGGTGTAGGCAGTGGCTTGTTACGCGCCGAAACAATAAGTATATCGCTGACGCTGCATTGACACCAATACGTCGTGGACCATCCTTAATTGCGCAAGATTGGTATCGAATGTATTAATTTATAAGTAAATATATTATGTAGAGCATTATTGTGACAGTCTTCGTCCAATTATCACCTAGTTTTAGAATATTGTAATTTTTTACTTTTATTAAATTAAGTGCAAATCAACTTGGTTTTTTTGCACTCCTCGGCTGAGAGTGCGTAATTGGCCGATAAGCTTCGACTCGTCGTTACGTTCACGCCCCAAATGGAATAGGTGGCGAACTTATTGCCATACCGGGCACAAAATTTTTAGTCATCGATATTATTATTTTAATCCCCAACTAAAAAGATAGGCGACCTACTTGTCTGTGTGGAAATGGACCTACCAACTGATTTTGATGGTTTCTGTTTCTGCAGAGGCTTGACAATTTTATTTGAAAATTCATCAGGTTTGGGTTCATTCCAGAAAAAAATTAGACATAATTCTAATTAACAATATAATTAATTAAAAATCGATATAAGCGATATAGGTATTATGAATTGTATAATTGATACATATATGGCTGGCTGGTTACTTCAATAATAAATTAATAAAAGTAAAATCATCCCTTTAATTTATGATAACCTATGATCCTATCAACTAATACTAAGAAACAACCATAGTTACTACATACAAACGTGGTTATAAAAATGTATTAAATAAGAATAATGTTCTATTGTGTTTTGTGAACGTAAATGAGTTTTAGAATGTTCTATGCTTATAACTGCATGTAGGTACTAGTACTTGGTTGCAATGGATCCTAACTGTCCGACAAGCCCTGCTCCCGTTGCGCGGCAGAAGGTCCCTAAGGACGGGCCGGGTCCTCGCGGTGCGCCGGACTGCTATTACGTGAGTAGCTAGAGCGAGCTAAAGTAGATTTTTGTTTAGCCAAGTTATAGATTTTGCAAGCCCAGTATCCGCTTTAAAACTTCTAACCTCCTGTGTCTTTTTCACGTTTTACTTGCTGGCTTCATCCCGTCAGGTAGTCGGTGAACCCATTGTGGATAACACCCGGCGCACCAATGCCATGCAGACGAGCTAACAGGATCGGGATCAAAATGGTATCAAATGCTTAAGACTTTAAATTACATTTTTGCGAACTCCGTTGCGTCAGTGAAAAGAAATTATACAGAGTTTTGTGGCGATGTCTTTGTGTCATCTCGAAAAACTTCATAATAGTTCAGCATCAGCTTCCCGAGCCTAATGGAAGTTTTATCTGCTAGATTTTGTTCAATAGAAGAAAAACGCGTTTACTTCATTGAATCCATTCGTTGTGTGTATTTTTTCGGTTAAATAATGGTGCAGAGGATATTTTGTCCGAGCTCTTTTATTATTTCCTATCTTAATGTTACCTTGACATGATTGTAATTCATTTCTTTAGTAATTTATTTTTTTGGGTTTTGATTATATGGTTGCACATATTTAAGTAAAGCAGATAATTTTTAAATTTTGTTCTAAGCCCCGTGTTCACCAAGATATGATTAAATCTTGTTCAGGCGATTACGCCGTAAACGGGTCTTTAACAATATTTTACTGTTCACCAAGCACTTAGGTAACATTGATCAAGTGCTGTAATCGACCGATTATCTTAATATACCTCAAAGACCTCGTTTAAACCGCGGTTATTGTAAACAAATGTGACATTTCATAAATAAAGTAAGGTGAAGGATCTAATAATGGACACTTATACTACAGTGTTCATCATAAAAGCAATACAAGCAATTAGTACAAAACACAGACCAAGAGTCATTAGTAAAATATCATATCAATATTCTAGAGAATGCCTAGTAGAAGTATCTGTAATAAATTCTTAGAAATTTGAGAAGGTATAGGAAAATCTAAAATCACCATTGAAAAACAAGGTTATAGGGAAGGAAGTCGGATTGAAAGAGAGTGTCGGTGTAAAAATAAGAAGGGGCATGCTCCGATGGTTCGGACATGTGGAAAGGATGAATGAAGCAAGATTGACTAAGCAGATATACAATGCAAAAGCGGATGGATGTAGGAGTCAAGGACGGCCTAGACACACATTCTATGACCAAATAGAACGTGTTCTGGAGGAAGGTGATGTTAGGAGCCTCAAAAATCGACGCGCGTGCATGAAAGGAGTTATGAAAGTCAACGAAGCGAGTGAGGTGTGTAAGAATCGTGCCTTATGGCGCTCCATTCTCTTTGCTTACCCCGCAAGGGATTTGGCGTGAAGTTATGTTATGTTAAAACTTAACTAGTTTAACAATATAATAACCATTCCTTATTCAGTTTATAACTTTAAAACCATCGAAAAACTATGTTTTCTTTGAATAAATAAAAAAATATCCATCGCTGGTTTATAGTCCATTATTGGAACCTCTACCCTAAACAAAATATAATGGAAGTCGCTATAAATTACATTTTAGATGAAAATAATGTTTTAGACTTTTATACTCGTAAGCGAATTATACGGGCACCCCATTTATTCCAAATATGACGAAATTATTTTGAAAATATGACGAAAAAGCAAAATAATAAAAAGTATTCAACATGTTGTCATGGCAACGTCTGAGTTGCCATGACAACAGGGTTCAACAGAATAAAACATAATGCCAATAAATAACAAAGACATTTATGGTAACTGATCAAATTGCCATAACACGGTTCACATTTTGCAGTATATATTATTATCCTAACATTTTTGAATGTCGCTCGGATGTAAGTAAATGTATACAGTTTGCACACATTTTACTTTATTTTAATAAGTAGCATTATACTACTCATTCTTTTACTATTCATTCGTTCTAATTACAACTCATTACGTAGCAGTCCCCATTTTATTTTTGGTGAACACCGTTAACTTTAAAGGTCCGATTATATTTAGAGCTCTATTTAGCTAACAAATCGTTAAGTCATAATTCATAAACTCCAACCTAAGTATATAATCGTTAGGAGCCAGTTTACTTTGCCGCTGCAGTGTATTTCTTTTCTTGATACTTTCTTAGGCCCGTAAGATCAATCACAGTTTAAACTATTTTGCCTAGTTTAAACCTCATCTGTCGTTTATTTTGTAAGATCAATCCTAGATAAACCTCCAATAACAGTTTAAACTATAGTTTAGCTTACACCAGGAGATTTTGCCGTTTAAACCATGGTCCTGCCTAGTTTAAAAATGGCGGTCGTTTATCAGCTGACATCTGACACAACGATTGTGGGTTCATACATAGATTTAGCATAGACTACAATAGATGGCACATGTCAGGAAAAATTTACTAATAGCATCGAATCACTGACAGCGCAACCGCTTATATTAGATTTTGGGAACCGCGTATATTTTATTTACATTTCCACACATGAACATTAACTTTGTAAAAGTTAACGTTTTGAAGCGCTTTTTACGAACACATTGATAATAATAATAATATCTTGGACACAAATCACACAGCGCCCTCCACTTCCAAACTAAGCAACTAAATGCTTGTGCTATGGTTACTAGAGAACGGATACTAATACATATATACTTTTCTTTTGTAAATACATACTTATAATACATAGAAAAACACCCAGACGCCGCACAAATATTAATGTTTGGCATAAATATTTGTACTCGGGCGAAAATCGAACCCCCGACCTCAGCCGGTTGTTTTACCAATGCGCCACGAGCCCCGTAAGTCACTCACACATTAACAACCCATTTTTGGTCACGTTGTTTGGGTGACTATTGCCGATCTATTTTTCTTAAATCTATGGTCACACTATAAAACTTAATAAAAGAAAGAGAAATAGAGTTTTTTTTCACGCAATATGCCACAGACAATGTACAAAAGAGTGAATGATGAGCGAAATATGGACATTAAATAACCAAATGTTGCCATCTGTCGAAAACTAAACTTAGTTTACGTAATCTATGTCCATTTCGCTGTTGATCTTACGAGGCAGATTTAAACTCTAGATTAAAATTGACTATAGTTTAGAAAATCGACAGTTTTAACTATGATTGATCTTACGGGCCTTAGTCTTTCTCGTTAGTCTCGGTGGCGCAGTGGGCGAGCGCACGGCCTCTGATCCAGAGGTCCGGGGTTCAATTCCAGACACTGGCTCACACCAATGACTTTTCGAAATTGTTTTCGGAAGTTATGTGTGATAAATACCGATGACTGACAAACTTTGTGCCCGGTATGGCAATAGGCTCGCCACCTATTCCATTTGGGACGTAAACATAACGGCGAGACGAGGCTTAACAGCCGCTGCCTACACCTTCGGGTAACAAAAGGCGTGAAGTTATGTTATGTTATGTTATACTTCTCACGAGAGGGGTCGTAATCCAGGGCTTAATGGGTTTCAATTTACATGGTAGCTTTCTTGTCGTCGTGTTATTTTTTATGGTCAGTTGTACGAGTATAGTCTTCACTAGTCATGTCGAAGAAGCGTTAACATCTGCTAGTTTACAATATTCATACCAGTCCAACATTTCTCTTACTGCATTTACACATGTGAATTGTTTCTTACAATTTCCTTTTTTTTTTACTAGCTGACCAGTGCCCACTTCGTTGGGCATAATGTTAATAATCCTTTTTAACCGGACCTTTTTGACTTGACTTTTACTTTGAATTAAGGACGGATTTCAATTTTTTTTGTTCGATAGTGTTTACTTTCGAGATGGTTCTATTTTCACCAGGTCAGGGTCTGATGGTGGAAACCAGGAGAAATCGAAGGCAACTTGCGAAATTGGTATGCGAGTATGGTGTTTTTGTTACGTAATAGTGATGTCTTAGGAATATGCTTTATGGTGTCAACGTTTGATGCTGCTGTGCTGATGAAGAAGCCACAGAACTGCAAAACCACTTGGTAGTATGTAGGGCTAACGTGTTGCTTGTGAAGTATGCTTGAATATACGTCTGATGCTGCTGTGCTGATTAAGAAGCCACAGAACTCCTTAATGATTATTAGTTGGGACGGAGTACTGCAGTTAGTTAGTCGATAGAAACTGTTTAGTAGTACATAGGATTAACGTGTTGCTTGGAAGGTGTACTTGAATCAACGTCTGATACTGCTGTGCTGATGATGAAGCTGAACTCTTATACGGTTCGGAGTTAGAACACAATACTTTCAAAATGTTTTTTTTCTGCAATACTTTCAAGGCTACGATTGGTCTTCATTCGGGCTGCAGTGTTATTGTCTACCTATGATAATAACAAAAAATATTAATACTTAACAAGTATTTTCAAACTCTTTTAACTAAGTACTTATTAATAACAATAATAGCTTCCTAAAAATATCACAGTGGTAGAGCCAAGCAGTTTACTGCACAAATGGGCCGGCTCGACCGGTGAAATACCACGACCTCTCAGAAGACCGACGTAAAGTGGCCCATGCCACGTTTCGTTCTGTTATGAGCCTCTAGGAAAATGGTTTTTTAAAAAAGAAATTATAAGACTTGATTATTAATTAGGACAGCCGTCGTATTAGGAAGTTGGAATGAGACTGATGTGTGGATGGACGGTCTGTGCGGACATAGCGGCAAAATGCTGATGTAGCATAGTGGAGTGCAGGGATGGCCAAAAGGGGTACATTGTATGTCTATAACACCTCCCGGGTAAGACTAAACATCGGGATTGTTCATCGATGTTTAGGAAAACTTCTACGGAAGCTTACACATTTCTCCTGATGCTGGGAGATGATATATTTTCCATTTCTATGGGGTGTTTGTTTATTTTGACAGGGATTACAGGTTCAGGATCTGGAGTATGTTATGTAACAATGTCCGTGTGCGACATCTGTCTCCATTGTCCCTGCTACATCGTCCCTCGTAATATTAAATGCAATAGATGAAACAACGAAACATGAAACTAAATTAGGATGTAATAAAATAAGCAAGTAATAAGACCTTATTGTCCCTCGCAAAGGCAATACCAGTGCAATGCGAAACATTAGGCCATTGTCCTTTTACTGCAGTTTTAGAGAACCCGAAGACCGTAATAAATCAGTGAACATCCCAAGGAACGAGAAAGCGTGGGAAAGCCATCACTCGGAACACACCGGACGGGACCCCATTGTTTCCTGGATGCGAAGAGCTGGGCATTTGACATTCCATATCTAGCATCGATCAGGATCACACCTTAGTTTAGTTAGCCTGTAGTTTTATTTTTAATTAAAAGACTCTATATCTAATATCGATTAGAGTCGAAATCTTAAAAGTTAGAATTGTAATTAGATTTTAAAATAAAGTTAAATATTTGAATTTTGGTTTTTCTTGGGACCTCCGGCTTGAACCAAAAACTTAAGTGGCGCAGTCGGTATGATATTCGAGGCAAACCGAGTTAGCTAATTAGGGTACTTTCTAACATCGAAATCGTCCTAACGTCGTGCTAACTCGACGCGCCGCTGCGATCGACCGTGTTCGCCGAATATCCAGATCAAGAACCTGAGTTCCTGCCGAGAGGTGAAATCCAGACATCGATCCCGAAGATACCAAGATCCAGTTAATGTGAGTACACCTTAAATCGATTCTGTGTGTTGCTCTCAAAACTGTCCTTATTCCTTTAAGTCATTTACAGTATTTTTTTTTTCGATAATTATTAGTGATTATTTAATTCATAAAAATTTCTTATAGTAAGGAAATTGTGTCTAAAGTACTATCACGCTCTAGACAACCCCGTACATTACAAATAGATTTATATAGAGATCTTAATTTAGAATTAGAATATATTACTGATAGTTTAGATAACTCTCAGCACTTGTCTTCTATCTTCAAAAAATACGAAATATCGTTTAATATGGCTGATGCTGATTTAATTTTTAAAACTCTCCGTTTTGTACCGGACTTTGATGGCAATCCACATGTGTTGCCTAGATTTATACAATTATGTGATCATATAGTAGGCGAATATATTGAATCCAACCCTAACAATAGTTTGGCAAGATTATATTATCTTAACGACATCTTAAACAAAATTACTGGCCAAGCAGCACGAATAATTAATGCCAACGGTATACCTGAAGATTGGGCTAGCATTAAAAGAGCATTAATTAATAATTTTTCTGATCAAAGAGATGAGACCACACTATATAATGAGCTCATGTTAGCTTCACAGGGCAGGGCAGTAGCTCACCACAAGAGTTTTATGATCACTGTGTTAGTTTATTTTGTACAATAATGACATATGTAACTTTACATGAATCGATCAATACCACTATTGAGGTAAAGCGTATCTTATATAAAAAATTAACTATGCAGGCATTTGTACGAGGATTAAAGGAACCTTTAGGGTCCCGTATCAGATGTATGCGTCCTGACACCATAGAAAAAGCTTTAGAATTTGTACAAGAGGAACTAAATGTTTTATACTTACAAAATCGTACCGAATGTAATATAGATAGAAAATCACATAATAATTTAATAAGCCATTTTACTCATACGAACAATTTTACACCGCCGATGCCTACACCGTCTAACTACTCGCGATCACTTCAATCCCCGTGGCAACCGAATAATTTGTTTAATAACCATATGAACTTCTATAGAGATAATTCAGAAATTCCGACGCGTACTCAACAGATGTTCCGCGCACCGTCTTCAACAGATGTTCCGCGCACCGTCTTCTAATTATAATCAATATAATAATCATTTCCAAATACTACCAAGACCTTCGACACAATTCAACACAGGTCTTAAACCAATGAGTGGAATCAGTAATTTTACTACTAGAGATAGAACTCCAAATGTACAACTAACTGGGCATGATTGGCGTAGGAGCGGTAATCCACCCCCTTACAATTATTTTAAAACCCGTGAAATTAATATTAACGAATTTACAGAGTTTGAAAAATCCTATGATAATTCTTATTTGAATAATGCAGAGCATCATGATGTTGAACCGATATGTCATACAAACGAAAATGCAAACTTTGATAATTATTCTGACGGTCAGACTTATTATTCCAATAAACAACAAGAATCTCCCTCGATTAATGAAAAGGATTTGAATAATGCAGAGTATCATGATGTTGAACCGATACGTCATACAAACGAAAACGAAAACTTTGATAATTATTCTGACGGCCAGACTTATCATTCCAATAACCAAAAAGAATCTGCCTCGATTACTGTAAAGAATTTTCAGAATAGCCAGATTAGACAAGAAAAAACAGAGAGTAAAAATAAAATTGAGTTAAACCTGCAATCCCCGAAACAACTGCCATACATTCAAATCACAGAACCTCCTCTGAAATTTCTAATTGACACCGGAGCTAATCAATCTTTCATTACCCCTGAAGCTGTAGATACATTTTTTGCCCATTTGCCTTTAAATCTTGATCCATTTGAAGTATCTAATGTCCACGGTACTTCTAGCAATGACTATTCAATTACTATTCCGAGTTTCCGAGAGTTAAAAGAGCCCTATTGTCTAAAATTGTTAATATATAAGTTCCATGACTATTTTGATGGACTTATAGGTTTTGATTTACTGAAAAAATGGGAGTCTAAAATTGACTTCAACGAAAAATTATTAGTAACACGTAATTCCAGTAACTATATTAATATGTACAATCCTAAAAAATTAAAAATTAACAAAGACTCTTTACCACATAAATTAGTTATAGTACCAATTGTTGAAGTAGTACGTTGTGCAACCTATTTGTATACTGTATTTATTTTTCTAATAGTAGACTTTGTGGTTGCTAGGTTACTGTTGTTAATTCTTTTATTTGTCAAGTATGTAAAAGTTTTAGTTTAAGATGTTCTCGTCGAAATATATAGTACAGATATACAATTTCTCCATTGTAGTTTCATTAAATTAAATACTACAACAGGTTATGGGCCCAGATAACGCCAGTAATTAAAATGGAACTAAATAGAATTTGTATTCCGAAATTTGATGGTACAAATTGGGTGCCATGGAGGTACCGTATGACTGCATTATTGCAGGGCATGGACGGTCTCATGGATATTGTGACAGGGAAGCTATGTAAGCCTATGAAGCCTGCAGCTGCCAGTGGGAGTACTGTTGCAGCGGAAGCAGCTTTGGCTAACTTTAACAGGGAGGTGAGTGAGTATTTGAGAAAGGAAAGTACTGCACTGCTTCTAATAACCACAAACATTTCGGACGAGACATTAGATAAAGTATTGCGATTCTCAAAACCTAAAGAGGTATGGGAAGAGCTGCACAGGCTTTATGATGGTGCAAATGAGAACCAGATCTATAGCATTTGTATGGAGTTCTTTAGATATAAAAAAGATGACACTGATAACATTGCAACACATGTATCGAAACTGAAAAATTTATGGCATAAACTGAATATTGAGATATTAAAAGAAAATGGTAAAGAGGAATTACCTGAAGTTCTTTTATTATGCAAGATATTGGATACTTTGCCAGAAGTTTATTTTTCATTCAAGTCGAGTTGGATGTTAGTGGCTAAAGAATTGCGCAATATTGAGAACTTGACAAGTCAACTGTGTGCTCATGAGAGAGCGCTAATTAGTGCTAATGAAGCAACAGAAAATACCAACGGAGAAACCTTGGCGGCAGTATCCAAATTTCAGAAGAAGAAAAAGGAAATAAAGAACATGTCAAGTGGGTCAAAAAAAATTACAACTAAGAGTTACAAATGTTATTTATGTAATGAAGTTGGTCATTTTAAGAGAGATTGTCCAAAAGTAGAGAAGGAAAATGATAAAGGTTTTTGTAGTAGTATTACGCTGCATGAAATAAATAAAATTGAAGATAATATGCCTGATAGTGAACACTGGTATGTGGATAATGGAGCCACTCATCATGTTACTATGCGGGATGATATTTTTGAAGATTTTACTCATTTTTCTATACCTCATACAGTGACTACGGCTGATGGTAAGAAGTTAAATGCCTTAGGAAAAGGATCGATACGCTTCAGTGCCGATACCAGAGGACAATTCTTTTTGCGAGAAGTCTGGTTAGTTCCGAATATTACAAAGAATTTATTTTCGATTCTTGCTATACAGGATAAAAATCCGAAGAGCGTTTTCAAGTCACGCGTAACTTCGTGCATAATAGTGGTTGATGGTAAGGTTATGGTTACTGGAAAAAGAGAACGCTATGGTGGGCTATACAAACTGGAGTGCAGTGCAGTGCTACCTTGTGGTGGAACTGTGAATGTGCTGGATACACTGCAGCTCTATCATGAGAGGTTTGGCCATCAAGACAAAAGGCATGTGAAGAATATCATTGAGAAGGAGTTGAATTTGAAGACGAAACTTACAGGTGAACTTTGTGAAGGCTGTATATTCGCAAAGGCTCACAGACGTAAATTCGGAGCAAGAGAAAAAGCAACATCACCTGGTGAACGAATTCATTCGGATGTTTGCGGCCCTTTCCCGTCTTCATGTTCCAATAATAGATATTTTGTTCTTTTTAAAGATGAATTTACACGTTTTCGCTATGTATATTTTATGAAAGAAAAGTCGGAAGTACATAAGAAGCTACAACAAATGTTAGCTGAAGCAAAAACAGTGGGACATACGGTTAAGGAGTTTCTGAGCGATAACGGTGGAGAGTTTGACAATGAAAAAGTGAGGAATGAGTTGATTAAGCATGGTATTCATCACCGGTTTACTATGCCTTACACGCCAGAACAAAATGGTTGTAGTGAAAGAGACAATCGAACGATTGTTGAGTCAGCTCGTGCAATGATGCATGCTCACGAAGAATTGCCCGAAAAATTATGGGCTGAGTTGATAAAGACAGCTGTTTATATTTTAAATAGAACTGGTCCAACTCTCGTGGAAGATAAGAGTCCCTTTGAATTGTGGTTTAAAAAAAGCCCTCAAATTAAACATCTGAGAATCATAGGTTCAACCTGTTACGCGCATGTGCCTAAACCGAAAAGAAAAAAATTGGACAAGAAGGCAAAGAAGTGTTTGCTAATTGGTTATGATGATGATGATGGTTATAGGCTTTGGGATAGAGTTTCAGGCGCTCTTATTCGATCAAGAGATGTCTCTTTTGATGAAAGACCCATTAAGTCCACAATTGAAGGTGCTGAAAATATCAACAGTAATAAAGTTGATTAATTAGAGATTTCTGTTCGGCAAGAGGATATCTCTAATGCTAAAGAAACTGATAAAGTTTCAGGTGAGAATGAGTTTGAAGAGGCTGAGTCGATTGATGAAGAATTGATTGAATCTGGGGGGAATGATAGCGATAACATAGAAGATCTCGCAAATGAAAGAGTATTGCGAGACAGGTCATTATTAAGACGTCCTGAGCGATTCAATAATTTCATAATGACAACAGCTGGCAGATCTATTCACAAAGGCACTACCCAGACCAAGACTCCAAAGTTTAATAATTGATATAGGTTTACAACGAGAGAAGGTGTTGAAGTAGTACGTTGTGCAACCTATTTGTATACTGTATTTATTTTTCTAATAGTAGACTTTGTGGTTGCTAGGTTACTGTTGTTAATTCTTTTATTTGTCAAGTATGTAAAAGTTTTAGTTTAAGATGTTCTCGTCGAAATATATAGTACAGATATACAATTTCTCCATTGTAGTTTCATTAAATTAAATACTACAACACCAATAAATCAAAAGTTGCCTCAACGAGGAGAATCGTCTCACTTAGAACTCAGCTATATGATAGAAAATTGTAATAATAACCGCGAGCCCAAAGTAGACTACCAGTCTCAGAAACGTATTTTTATTAATATCCCCATAGCAACCCCACAGAAACCAGCCGCGAATTGCACACATAACACTGTTTTAGCTGAATTGCCTATCCACATTTATAAATCTAGAAAGCGAGTTCCTTTCGCTAAAAATCGATTCAACAGAGTTCCTAAACGTGCCCAATTATTACGTAAGAAACATTTAAACCGTGCAAAGTGAGGTCTCATTGATTTTTATTCGATCGTTAAACGAATTAAAAGTAACATAGAACATACACATGGTAACAATTATAATGCTATCAAAATCTTACAGAATGATAGTTATGTACTTGAATGAGTTAAGATAGTTATTGTTTTTGGAACATTTATGTACTAGAGTTAATTCTAAGTTAAGCCTTGAGCGTATTCATTTAGTATTAAAAATAAGTTAGCATTTAAATATACTAGCATAGGATATTAAATTAGATTTAAGGCAATAAATGCCACTATACTATTATTAAGCTAATAATTTCTTTAAAAAAAAACCTAGGTGTTAGTATTCTGAAATGTCAATAGTTTTTAATAAATATAGGCAGGCTCTTGTCCTCCCTTATCCTTCCTTATCCTTTGATTGCAACAAACAGGAAAGGTTAAGTGTACATAGAGGCAGAATGCCCGAAGTCGATCTTTGAATGAACATTTAACATCATTTATATACCATACTATTGGACTGAAATTGCAACTTATAGAAGTGAGGACTAAATTCATACAGAAACGGGAAAGCCTGAAAAGGTGAAGATACAACCAGCAATATTTCCTCAACTGAAACCTCGAAAATAATTGCTGATCTGGCGGTGGAGGTGTTATGTAACAATGTCCGTGTGCGACATCTGTCTCCATTGTCCCTGCTACATCGTCCCTCGTAATATTAAATGCAATAGATGAAACAACGAAACATGAAACTAAATTAGGATGTAATAAAATAAGCAAGTAATAAGACCTTATTGTCCCTCGCAAAGGCAATACCAGTGCAATGCGAAACATTAGGCCATTGTCCTTTTACTGCAGTTTTAGAGAACCCGAAGACCGTAATAAATCAGTGAACATCCCAAGGAACGAGAAAGCGTGGGAAAGCCATCACTCGGAACACACCGGACGGGACCCCATTGTTTCCTGGATGCGAAGAGCTGGGCATTTGACATTCCATATCTAGCATCGATCAGGATCACACCTTAGTTTAGTTAGCCTGTAGTTTTATTTTTAATTAAAAGACTCTATATCTAATATCGATTAGAGTCGAAATCTTAAAAGTTAGAATTGTAATTAGATTTTAAAATAAAGTTAAATATTTGAATTTTGGTTTTTCTTGGGACCTCCGGCTTGAACCAAAAACTTAAGTAGTATGTTCAGATGGTGAATCTATTGAAACTGAGCGGGAGAGTTTGGGAAACAGATGGGAGAGACGGCTGTTTGATTTAATACATAAAAATATTTTATACATACAAAATAGAACAATCAAAATTATTATTATTAATGTTACGATGGAGTAATGAGTCTCATATTTAATTAGAGTGTGCTCATTTAAAATTTTGTTTGTGTCGTCAGACAAGGATTTTAATTTAGAATTATCTTGTGTAAAAATATCTAGATCGATATTTTGTAACTTCAAATGGGGCTCATTACTCGTTAACTTATTGCTAAACTTACTTAACGTACAACATGAATCGTTTATTAAATTAAAGTCAGAATGGACAACAGTTATGTCCCATTTTATACTATTAAATTTAGGTATCAATTTTGTGTTCTTACAATACGCGATACAATTATTCGGAATACTTAGAATTCCTGTGCCAATGATGTTCAAATCATTTATCTTTTTATCACGACATTCAATATGTAATTTACTTTTTTGCGATTGTATATATATCCAACTATTGTTATGGAGTGGTTTCCACAAGTTTATGTATCCATGAATAAAATCGGTTTTGCACTGCACTGGTAAAACACTTATCACTTTTGATATTAATTCACTTTCACAGCTCGGGTTTGCACTCGTAGGGAACACCGACGGGACGTCGCAGACATACTTGTATCGGCTTATCGTTATGCATTCCATATGTGAGTCAAGGTTGTAGTATTCTGTTTTGTCTTTGGTCATTGCAATTTAACTATTACTTGGTATTACAAAGCTGAAGGAAGATGGAATTACAATGTCATGTGGAATGGGTAACGCTAAGTTATGAAATAAATTGTATTCCTTATGGGACACTAAAGGTATCTTCAAAATAAAAACGATCTTATTGTATACACTATAACATACTAATCTAGAAATATTCATAAGTATATGAATATTATTTAATGCTAGACTTACAGGTAACTTAACATCTACAGGCAAGTATCTATAGTTATCGACAATTTCTTGGTACAAATATGTGGCTGATAACATGCTCGGATGCAGGATGTTTTGACTGCACATTGTGATAGCATTCGTTATATCTTGTAATTGAAATGAGAGTGTGACTATGGAGGCTTCTAAACTGTTTAAAATGGAATTCATATTTGTTCTAATAATTAATACTGAGTTGATATTTTGTATATGGTGTTCGATATGTGATATATCGAATGATGTAAATTTCGAGCGCCCCTGTGCCAGTATGCTGCAAGTAAAGGAGATGTATGCCTATATAATATTTGCCTCTACACTACTTATACTAATACGAAGTGTATAATTATATTAATAAGTTTAAATGTATATACTTTAAAATAAAATAATGTAAAATAAATTTGTTTCGTTAAACTAATCATTTGTAAATATATGTATATATGGGTATATAAACTGATAACTCAGTTTGCGATTTGTCCAGGCTTTACTGTGTTTCCACATGCTTCACTTCGTCGAAGTGATGTCTTACGTGTCTTCTATTAATGAGTAGTGATAACGTATTGTTGCCATGTATTTTAACGATCTTATACGGGCCTTTGTGATAAGGCTTTGCGGAGCCTAAGATGATTTTTTAACATGACGTACTCGCCTACTTTGTACACAATTTGGCGAGTGTTGGTATCATAGTAATTTTTTGAGTATGTTTTCGATTTTTGAATAAATTCCACAGCTCTATCCCGGGTATGTTTCAGACGGTGTTTTAACATTTTTACGTATTCCGGATATGTGGTTTCCGAACAATCATTATAAAT
The DNA here is from genome assembly GCA_905147225.2 of Euproctis similis. NCBI lineage: Eukaryota > Metazoa > Arthropoda > Insecta > Lepidoptera > Erebidae > Euproctis > Euproctis similis. The sequence goes on from LR990106.1 coordinate 26,174,312, forward strand.
GGAGTCCGGTATTCGTGGCTTGTGTCCGAACAATAACTCGAAAGGTGAATAATGTGTAGTAGAATGTACCGCGGTGTTATACGCCAACATGGCAGTATACACGTATCTCGGCCAGTTATCTTGATTTTCATTGACATAGGATTTTAGGTATTCTTTAAGAGTAGAATGCGATCTTTCGAGAGCGCCCTGCGTCTGTGGGTGATAGGGAGTCGACCAGAGTTGCTTGATTTTTAGAAAGTCGCATGTCCTTTTAAAAAGTTCGGCTGTGAAATTTGTACCTTGATCGGTGAGAATTTGTTTGGGTATTCCAAATACGGTTATAAAATGTAAGAGGCTTTCGGCTGATTCTTCGGCAGTGGTGCTTCGAAGAGGGTAGGCTACAGAATACTTCGTGAGATCGTCTTGCATGGTTAGAATGAATTTGAGCTTTGCAGTGCCGGATTCAGGTAATGGCCCTACAATGTCGATAGATACTCTCTCGAACGGGGAAGTTGAAGTGGACGTTATTGTCATTGGGGCTCTGTTAATTTGCGTAGAGCTTTGTTAGTTTGGCAGGAAGAACATTTTTTTATATAATTTTCGATATCGCTACGCATATTCTTCCAGTAGAATTTGGCTTTGATGCGGATTAGCATTCTTATTGCTCCTAAATGTCCTGCTATTGGAATATCATGATTTTCTTTGAGAATCTTTGGTATTTCATTTAGAGCGGGGTATATAATTTTGTTATGATAAATATGGATATTTATATTCGTTCTGTCGAATAAATAGCTGAACATATTATATATTTTAGTGAAGGAGTGTTTATCAAAAGGGTTTCTAAAATCAGAGGTACTGATCTCATGAATCGTAGGATAGGACATAATAATTTCGTCACGAGCGCATTTCAGTGATTTAAATATATCAGGGTAAGAATGGTCATCAAAATGGTGCACCTTAGTAAAAAGGAAAAGAAAAGTTTTATTTTCGATATTAAGTGGTAAAAAAGAGTGAAGAGATCTTTCTTGTTTCAGGAATTCCTCACGTTTACTGATTGGACAGTTATCGAGGATTTCTTGTACATAGGGCATGGACTCGTCCATGTCTATTGACGTAGGTATAATTACTAATTTTTGCGCCCCTTTGAGTAAATGCTCATTGTGTTCTGTGATAAAAGTGTTTCGTGATGTTTCAGGTGACTTTAAGAATTTACTATATGTGTCATCGTGTGAAGGTGTGATTTCTGTGATTGAAAGGTTTTCTATATTTGGTAGTGAAGGGACTGGTGAGGTTGTTTGATGCTGTTCAGTTTCAGTTTGCGTTTCTATTGATGTCGAAGGAATGTCAACAGGTCGTACAGGTTCTATAGGAGTTGAGTCGTCTAGTAGGTTGAGATCGATATTCAGGTCATCAGTTGGGCTACAGGCAGTACCTAAAATTTCTTCAAGGCTCTCCTGTGAAAATTCTGGCAGAGGAGATTCTGTAGAGGTTGGTTGAGCGTCATCGATAATATTAGGATTCAGGTCATTTTTATTTTCAGGAAGGATAGGGTTTACGGGGTATCTAGAGAGTGCGTCAGCAGCGGAATTTAGTTTGCCTTTACGGTAGACTATTTCGTAATCATATTCTTCTAGTTTTAACCGCCAGCGTTGGAGTTTGCTGCTGGGGTCTTTATGGTTAAAGAGCCACCTTAGTGGTCGGTGATCAGTGACGATTTGGAATTTGTTTCCATAGAGATAAGGACGAAACGTTTTACAGCCGTAAAGTATAGCTAACAGTTCTTTTTCTGTCGTACTATAATTGCACTCACTTTTGTTAAGAGTTCGTGACGCATATGCTACAGGTTGATCAAAGAAGACAATTCAATAGCAGTGAACAGTTTGGAAATCATGTAAAATTATATTCAAGGATTTTCAAACGCGTTTGTCAAGTCGCGAAATCTAATTTTATTAAATCTAAAATTAAAAATAGCAGTAATAAGATCCAAGCCACTTGGACAGTCATCAATGAAGAGACTGGTAGGAGTCGAATCAGGGACTCAGAATTTACGTTAAAAATTAATGGACATGTTACCAAGTCAGATTGTGAGGTGGCCAATGCCTTTGATGATTTTTTTTCTGTTTTCCCTGTCAATCTTACTAGTGCTCTAGGCTCTTCCACTTCCATTGCAGAGTCTTTGCTTAAAGATAACGTGCCTGAATTCTTTAACGATTTTCACTTCCGTCATGTTAATGGGTGTGATTTAAGTAACGCGTTTAAATCAATTAATATGAAAAAGACAGCTGATTTATGGGGCATCTCTGTGCATATTATAAAATCTTTATTTGACACTATTGTTCCCGCCTTAATTCTGATATTTAATAGATGTATTGACTGTGGTGTGTTTCCTGACTTGATGAAATTAAGTAAAATCATTCCATTGTATAAATTGGGTAGTACATTAGACCCCACTAACTTCAGACCAATATCAGTACTACCGACAATAAGTAAAATTTTCGAAAAGCTTATCCTCGCACAGCTACTAAAATACTTTAATGATAATAATCTGCTGCACAATAAGCAATTTGGTTTTACGCGCGGACGGTCAACATGTGATGCGGGGATTAGATTATTAGAATGTATATTTGAAGCCTGGGAGGAGTCACGGGATGCCTATGGAATATTTTGTGACTTGTCTAAGGCTTTTGATTGTGTGCAGCATGAAACTCTGGTCAGAAAATTACACCACTACGGTATAAGAGGCATCGCTTTGGATCTTCTCATTTCTTATCTGAGTGATAGGATTCAAAGAGTATATGTTAACGGGAAGCTATCACATGGATCAGCTGTAGCAATGGGAGTGCCACAAGGCTCTATTTTGGGACCTTTCCTGTTTCTTTTGTACATTAATGATCTGCCATATCTTGTGAAAAATAATCATGAAATAGTTTTGTTTGCAGATGACACTTCTTTAGTTTTTAAGGTAAATAGACAACAGACAGTAATTGACGATGTAAACAATGCTCTTTCAAAAATTGTAAACTGGTTTAGTGCTAATAATTTGCTTTTAAATAGTAATAAAACCAAATATGTTAAATTTTTTACAAAAAATGCTAAACAAGTAAAAACCAGTGTAGTGATGGACAATGAGAGATTGGAATTGGTCAATAAGGTTGTCTTCCTTGGTATAACATTAGATTCTAAATTACAATGGGGCCCACATATAGAAACGTTGTCAGGCAGACTAAGCTCAGCAGCTTACGCTGTAAGGAAAATACGTCAGCTAACCGATGTTGATACTGCGCGTTTAGTTTATTTTAGCTATTTCCACAGCATTATGTCGTACGGCTTATTGCTTTGGGGTAGTGCCGCGGATGCAGATTCAGTTTTTGTGCTCCAGAAACGAGCCGTTCGTGCTATCTATATGATGAGTCCCAGGGATACACTAAGAAATAAATTCAAAGAAATAAGAATTATGACATTTTATTCACAATATATTTATGAAAATCTTATTTATGTTCATAAATATAAAACTAAATTTAAGAAAAACTGTGATGTTCATAAACTAAATTTAAGAAATAAAAACAAACTCGCTGTCCCCACTACTAGGCTCCATAAAATCTCTAACTCGTTCCCAGGTCAATGTATACGCTTTTACAATAAACTCCCACACGACGCGATTGAATTATCCATGGGAAAATTTAAAAATTATATTAAAAGTAGATTATATCAAAGGGCTTATTATTGTATCGCAGACTATATAAACGATAAAAAAGTTTGGAATTGAACTGCTCCTTTTGTGTTGTATTGATTGTACTTATCACTATTTGTTAAACTGGATATTTGAAAAGAGTCGGCCTTGAGTTTCTTGCCAGTTCTTCTCAAGAAGCCTTGACGCCGGAACTGGCACTTAGATTCGCTTTCACATTCAAGACAGTGTGATGAAAGGGAATCTAAGCTCCGTGTTTTTTTTATGTGACGATTCTAAGTACTTTGTAAAGTCTATGGAATAAAGATATTTTGAATTTGAATTTGAATTTGAATTTGATCTTTTGCGATTTGTCCCTGTGAGAGGATGGCTCCCACAGCATGGTTTGAAGAATCACAAGTGAGAATGAAGGGTTTAGTAAAGTCAGGATATATTAATAAGGGTGCAGTTGTCAGTTTTCGTTTCAAAGTGTCAAAGGCGAGTTGTTCCTGGTTTTCCCATTTAAAGGCTACATCTTTCTTTAAGAGACTAGTAAGGGCTTTAGCTGTTTTAGAAAAATCAGGTATGAAACGACGATAATAGGAAACCAGTCCAAGGAAGGATTTTATATCTTTGGGTGATTTTGGTACGGGGAATCTAGTAACTGCGTGGATTTTGTCAGGATTAGGTTTTACGCCTTGTTCTGTTATGACATGGCCTAGGTAACATACTTCATGACGGAGAAACTCACATTTGTCGGGTTGTAGTTTCAGATTGTGGTTTCTTATTCTTTGAAAAATAGATTTAAGGTTTGAAATATGGGAACGCAAGTCAAAACCATGGCATACGATGTCATCCAAGTAGACGAAGCATCTGGTACCTTGCAGTCCCGACAGAGCTGAGTTCATTAGTCTTTGAAACGTTGAAGGAGCGTTTTTGAGACCGAATGGCATTCTAGTAAATTGAAAATGTCCTTCTGGGACAGTAAAAGCAGTTTTAGATTTGTCGGCCTCATTTAATAAAATTTGATGAAATCCGGATGCGAGAATTAGGGTGGAGAAGTATTTGCTGTTACCTAGTTGGTCTAGGATTTCTGTGATCGGAGGTATAGGATAAGTGTCACCAATGGTAATGTCGTTTAGTTTTCGATAGTCGATCACAACACGCCATTTCTGCGTGTTTGATGCGTCAAGTTTCTTTGGCACGACCCATATAGGGGACGACCATGGAGAGTCTGATGGTTCAATAATATTTTGTTGAAGCATCTTGTCTATTTGGTTTCGCACTTCGGTTTTGTGGACTTCAGGGAATCGGTAAGTTTTAGTGTGGATAGGTATGTCGGTTGTAGTTTTAATATCATGCCTGAGCGCATTCGTGAAGGTGAGTTTTTCGTCAGGTAGGTGGAAGATATCAGAAAATTCAGAACATAGTTGGAAAAGGGCGTCTTTCTCTTCGCTATTCAGGTGACTAACACGCAATTGTTTTAGTACTTCGTCGGTTCTAGTAGCGCAGTTAGATGTGATATGGTTCAAGGAACTAGTGTTAGGAAGGTGTTCTGGGAATTGTTGCAAGGTAATAGGAATAAGTTCCAAGTTTAGGTTTGAATTTAGTGTGAAAGGTTTTTCTGAAGTATTTACAACCGATATGTTTATCCTGTTGTTTTTTTTTACTTGAACAATGCTATTAGCGATTAAGAGGGTTTTGGAGAGTTTCTGATCAAGAACTAGTCCTGTTTTTAGCTCGGGATTACGGACAGAACATTCAATAATGGTTTCAGTTCTTGGAGGAATTAAATATGCAGGATCATGGAAATATAATTGAAGGGATGATTTACCGAGATGAAGTAGGTCATGGGTGTAGTCGATGTTACAGTTAAATGCGTTGAGCATATCGGAGCCTATTATTCCGTCGTAAGGTAGATATATCTTATCAGTTACATGAAATTTATGTGCTATGTTGGATTTTGGTATGTGCAATTTTAATTGAAAGTGACCTCTGGTATCTATAGCTTCTTCAGAGGAGTCTATACCTTTCAATTGGATTTTGTTATTAACTAGCTTTGGATATTTCTGCAAGGAAGAGTGTTTTATTAAGCTTACTGATGAACCTGAATCTACCAGTAACGTTAAGGGAATATCTGATACAGACGAATCAACGAGCACATGAGGCAGTAACATCGTTGCAGGATTATTCGTTATTTCGAATACATTGGATTCAGTGATTTTTTGCAGTTCAGATTTCTGCTTGGATACAGTGGATATTGGCAAACTAGTATTTTGCCTGGATTCAGTGAGTTTTGGCAGTTTAGTATTCTGCTTGGATACAGTGGATATTGGCGAACTAGTACTTTGCCTGGATGCAGTGAGTTTTGGCAGTTTAATATTCTGCTTGGATACAGTGGATATTGGCGAACTAGTACTTTGCCTGGATTCAGTGAGTTTTGGCAGCTCATCATGTACCGATGGCTGCACTGGATTTGAGAGAGTCGTATGTTGACGCCCATGTAGCGGGGTCAGCTTGGGTTTAGCGATAAGATTTGGGGTGTCTTAGTTTGTAAGGTCCCGTCCGACACCTAGGCGAGACGGTTACTCGTTTTTTGTTACAGAGTCGACGGTGTCGTAGCCGTCAGTTATTTCTACATAATGCTGGTCATCAGGGGTATCGTGGATAACATGGATTCGTTGAGGTGTCTTTGAAGGACCTTGTTCGATTCTGAACCGTTCATTGTTGTATTGACGTTTGCGACATTGTTCTAAGGTATGGCCGGGGGCCTTGCAATATCTACAAAATAGGTTCGAGGAGTTATTGTTATATGAACGGTTTGAATTTATGCTGGAGTTAGCTTGGTTAGTGTACGCGGAGGGTGACTGATTTTGGATTCGGCGTGTAAATGAGTTGTTATTTGATTTAGGAAAAGCTGTCCTTTGTTGAGGTATAGATGGGCCTGACCGTTGCCTAGCTAGAGATTGCTGGATCTTTTCTTCGCAAATTGCTATGTTAATAGCTTCGTTTAGCGTTTTATTCGGCTTACATCTAACTATATCGGAAATGCGGGGTATTAGCCCCATTTGGAAATGATGGAGGGCTAGTTCCTCCATGGCTGCGGTTCTTCCTACCATTTCTCTACTTTTATTACCGTGTGTTAAGGATATTTCTGTTATTAATTGTGATAGGCATGTCTCGATTCTAAGAGCATAATGACTTACGGGTTCGTTAATTTGTTGCTTACACTCTTGTAAGTCTGTGAGAAGATGTGCGTAGTGTTTTCTTTCGCTGAATTGCATTTTTAAGAAGTCTTTTAACTGTTGCCAGTTACTAAATTCTTTAATAGAGCAGGCAGTTTCTGCCTTGCCCTCTAATTGGCACAATATATATTTAAACAAAATGTCCTTTTGAGACTCGGAAGCTAACTCGTAAGCATTGTTGCAATTTACTAAAAATGAATTGAGTTTTTCTCTACACCCGTCGAAAGGTTTTATGAACTTTAATAGGGTAGACAAATCGACTTCTAATTTGGATACAATAATTTTTTTTCTAGATCTAGTGCCTGGTCCCTGTGGTGGAGGACAGTGAGTTTGGTCCTCCTCCTCAGTGTCTGCCGTAATTATAAATTCGGGCTTTTCGAATTTAGGACTCTGTGATCTCTCAGCCATTTTGAATATTTATAGTAGAATATTAATAATAGATTAAATGATAAATAAATTTGAATTTAAACACGACAATTGAAACAGAGTACACAAAAGAAAATAAAAATACAAAGCAAAAATACAAAGTAAAAGTACAAAGTAAAATTACAAAGTAGAAGTACAAAGTATGTAAGTAAAATGATTGCAATGACCAAGTATGAATAAAGAATAACTCACAGGAATGATAGCGCGATAACAGTCTTCATCCTGTCTCGGAGATTTCGTAGAATTTTGCAGTTGTATCTGCGTAGGTGTCGTATCGCCGTATCGTGTCACAGTATCGGCAATTACGCGACAGTAGGATAATATTACTGGAACTAGTTGAGAGCTGGCTTTAGCACGGTTTATGCCCAGCAATGGGCCTTCCACAATAATCTTCTCGAATATGACCACACAATGTTTTAGATTGTTTGGAAAAGTAACACACACTCGCGTCGTTCTATTTAAAATTATGAAGTTTTATGTATTTTGAGAAACTTTGAGACACTGTTACACACACGCGTCGATTTCAATTGAGACGTTCCGGGGATTATTTTTCAATCCCTTTACGCTGCCACCAAATGTTATGAGCCTCTAGGAAAATGGTTTTTTAAAAAAGAAATTATAAGACTTGATTATTAATTAGGACAGCCGTCGTATTAGGAAGTTGGAATGAGACTGATGTGTGGATGGACGGTCTGTGCGGACATAGCGGCAAAATGCTGATGTAGCATAGTGGAGTGCAGGGATGGCCAAAAGGGGTACATTGTATGTCTATAACAGTTCGGTGAGAGAGGTACCCGGAGGCCCACCCCGTTCCCCATCCTTTCCTATCCCCTTCCCTTAAAGGTCGGCAACGCAACAGTAACACTATATGTGCTGCTGGTGTCCATGGGCGGCGTTAGTTGCTTACCATTAGGTGACACGCCTGCTCGTTTGCTATCCTATCCCATAAAAAAAAACAAATCAACCATTTAACAAACGGAGTTGTAATAAGTGATAATAATATATATAATAAACTGAAAGCCATGTAAATGAACTAACTATTGACGTTTACAACTCATTAATATTACTAAAACTCGTGAAAAAAATTATTTTAAAAACGTTAAACCGACTTCTAGAAACGTAAACCACAAAAATTTTTAGTAAATAAAAACGGTACCTTCATAACTAAAAAGCGATAAATTGTCACTTATCGTTTTGGAGTCGGTGCCAGCTTTGTTAAAATACCCTATTGTATTGCACCGACTTCAATAATGAGATCATTATAAAAATATTTACAATTGTCATATATTATTGAAGTAGGTGCTGGTTAATAGTTCATCATTTAGCCTATTGCAGTCCACTGCTGGACATAGGCCTCTCGAATTAGACCCGAAGCCATCGCGCGCGGTCCGCTGCTTTACACTTAAGACGGTGAGTTAGCTTATTTCCTTAAAGATTCATAATTTTTGATAATATGACTGATAACCTAACGATTTAAATTATTTATATTAATAATTTCATCATTTATACTAATATTAAAAAAACGACTTTTCAAACTTAAATATAAAATAGATTAAAACAACTTTTAGGATTATATCGCGTTTATTTATTACTTATTTATATTTATTTCCCGACGTTTCGAACTCTTTACAGAGATCATTTTCACGAGTGATGAACAATAAGATGGTAGTTGTTCAAAAGCTATTTTCATTGATACAGAGAGCACCCACTTTTTGGAAATAAAAATCAAAAAGTTGATGTTAAAAATATGATTTTTACTATTGGTAACCCACATCAGACCATGAAAATAAAAGTTAAATACTTATTTATAAGATGTATTCACCAGAAAAAAAAATGTTTGTAAAGATCCTTTGTTGTATGATTTAATAAGTAAAAGTTGTTATTATTTAATTATTAGAATTAGAATAGAAGCTTACAATACCGCCACCCCATCTCTTCCCGTGGGTGTCGTAAAAGGCGACTAATGGGAAAAGCTAGAAGAATGGGCAGCAGCATTCTCTCCCAAGACAATACAGCCTACTGCGATCGCCAACCCGCCTGCCAAGCGTGGCGATTATGGCAAAAACCCCCCATGATTGAGCGGACCGGCAGTTGTAGCGGCCTATGGGGGAGGCCTATGTCCAGCGGCTAATGATGATGATGAATTATTAGAAAATTATCTTATTTTTCTAAGTTGGTTGAAATCAAAGTGTAACTATTATTAAATAATGAATGATTTAAAATTTAAAGGTAATGTATTTGTTAAAAAATCTACCACACATAACATAACATAACTTCACGCCTTTTGTTACCCGAAGGTGTAGGCAGCGGCTGTTAAGCCTCGTCTCGCCGTTATGTTTACGTCCCAAATGAAATAGGTGGCGAACCTATTGCCATACCGGGCACAAAGTTTTCAGTCATCGATATTTATCACACTTAACTTCCGAAAACAATTTCGAAAAGTCATTGGTGTGAGCCAGTGTCAGGATTCGAACCCGGACCTCTGGATCAGAAGCCGTGTGCTCTTCCCACTGGACCACCGAGACTAGAAAAATCTACCACTGGGTCAAAAACGCGGCCAGTCCTGAGAAATACCCAGCAAGAAAACTCAGCGGCTGTTCTTTAAAACTGATTATTATTTCATTTTGAACGGGCTATTGATAGTGCTATTATTTGTAATATTTTTTTTTTAATTTTTTTTAATTTGCGTTTTTGACCCAGTGGTAGATTTTTTATTATATGTATCTAAACAGTGTCGGAGGAAGCCATTGAACTAGTGGCTTGTTAATTGTTCTTTTTGTACAGAACTCTTTTGTATTATTTGTGTAATGGCAATGTATTGTAAGTAATAAGATTGTGACAACGTTTTAACCAATCAGAGAGTAGAACACTTACGTGTAGAGCGAGGTCTTGGAGCCATCTTTTTATAAGGAGTTTTGACAGTTTGGCTCTCTTCTTGTCATTGACTTGTTTATATGGACGAGACATATTCTTCTATACGTACAATTGCTATAAATATTAGGCATTTCGACGGCGCACACATAAACATATATCTGTCTCGTTCTTACTCAGCGCTGTCACTCGTATGAAAACAGTATAATAATATTTCAGTGCGTACATAAAGTGAATGAATACGGAAATAGGATAACCCGATAATGCCGACTGACGCCAAATTTCTCGCAAAGTATGGCGGATTTTTTGTCAGTTCAGCAAGTAAAAAAGTGTTGGAAAAATTTTACCGACGAAATTTCTTTGCGGAATTTTCTAAATAAATTAGTTTTATTTCATAACGAGTAAAAACTTAATATAAATTCACCAAATATGTAATAATTAACTGATCTTAGACTGTAAGTCATAAGAGATGCATTGTAACTAAAAATATGTTCTGAAGACGTTTCGTTTTGTATATCACGCGGTCCCTTAATAAGTGTAAAATTTGAATTATTCTTATTTACTGTGGGGCGCACCTATCTAGAGGTATGTTCCAGTAGTGATTTACTTACTTTAGAGTCAGCAACTTAATTTAAATAGTTTGTAATAGAGTTAAGTAGTCTAAGAAAAACAGGTACTCTTATTTTGACATTCAAAGCAGAATATTTAGCATAAAAATATACTTACTTCTTATTTTAAGTATTAATTCTACAAATAATAAATATTCAATTATATTTAAAATAAAATTATGAAAGTAAGTAGTTTAAGAAAACATGTACTATTATTTTGATATCCAAAACCACATATTTAATTTAATTCTAAAAATAATTAATACTCAATAACGTTTTTAATAACATTGGCCAAGAACGTTTATCAATAAATAGAATCGATAAAAAAAATAGTAACCCCCATTTTATGCCGCCAAATGACGTCACACCCTGCTTCAATTTTGCGTCCACATGCCACTTCCATAGGTTTCCTACTTCATTGCTTCTTGTGTAATAAATACAGACGGATCGAGTTGGATCCTTGAGTTTTATTTGCGAGTGGTGTCAAAGATTGGAGCCTTGGACTCGCTGCTCAATCCAAATTATTCATTAAATAATTGTTTACTGATTTTGATATTGTTTAACCAAGAATTTGTGCTCGGATTATATCCTGATTATATACTGACAAGTAATTCAGTAAGGAATCGAATAAAATACTCTACGAATATATATAGGGATAGTACAGTAGTATATGTATATAAATAGGGTCGTGATCGGTCAACTCATCGAATACCATTGCTTGTCATTTTTTTAACTTTATCATAAAATGATTAGTTTTATGCTATGCCAAAACCATGTTCATCATCATTAGCCTAGATCTGTCCACTGTTGAACATAGGCCTCCCCCTTAGCACGCCATAACTCCCGGTCCTGTGCTGCTAGCACCCAACGACTCCCAGCGGTTCTCACTAGGTCGTCGGTGTTAAGCCATGTTATGCCCTCTTATTTAAATAGTGTACAGCATGTGCTGTTAACTCTGTGTCCGGAATGAAACATGGTGGAGGGTAACTACTAACTACATATGGACGAGTCACGAGTATACTTATACTATTGTTTATATCGAGAATAAAATTTGGTTTGACACAATTGACTGTCAGATTATTCCTGACGGTCACATAAACAACTACTCCATCATTTCGATTTAAACTTTTTATAGTAGAAAAATAGATCGTAATTTTGTATGAGATCTTTAGTAGTAGTAGTATTACTTCATGGACATAGATAGCAATAGGATAAATTCAATCGCGTTTCGAAATGTTCGTGGTTGGTTAGTTTATACAAATACACGGGTTAATTTACAATCATCTAACAGTGGTAGAACCAAGCTATCAGTGATAGAGCCAAGCAGTTCGCTACATGAATCATCAAAAGATTGACGTAAAGTAGCTCATGCCGCGTTTCGTTAGGTGAGAGAGGTACCTGGAGGCCCACCTCCCTTCCTCATCCCTTCCTATACTACTCCCTCAAAGGTCGACAACGCAACTATAACACTATGTGTTGCAGGTGTCCATGGGCGGCGCTGATCACTTAACATCAGGTGACACGCTGGCTCGTTTGTCCTCCTATCCCATAAAAAAAATCATCACAATTACCATCCGTAGATTAGTGGACACGCCGGCTTCGATCGATTACTAAGTAAAGCGTCATTGGGCGGGGTTAGCCCGTGGATGGGTTACCGTTTTTATATTCTTCTTAAAAAATTTTTCTATACAAAATTTCAATAAACATCAATGTAAAAACTGCAATTCCAAAAAAAACACAACATACACTTTACTTTAAGAGACCCAACAATACGTGTAATTGAAGGCCCTAGTGAATTCAAGAATTAGGTGAAAGAGTTTTCTGTCTTTCTGTGATCAATTTCCCGACATGCTTCACGATATTGACGGGCCTCGTGGCGCATTGGTAAAACTACCGACTGCAGCAATGAGGTCGGGGGTTCGATTCCTACCCGAGCACAAATATTTGTGACAAACATGAATGTTTGTGTGGCGTCTGGGTGTTTATTGTATATTATAAGTATGTATTTACAAAAGAAAAGTATATATGTATTAATATCCGTTATCTAGTATCCATAACACAAGCATTTAGTTGCTTAGTTTGGAACTAGACGATGCTGTGTGTATTGTGTCCAAGATATTATTATTATTAGTGCCTGAAAGTTTTAAAGTGGCAGTCCCCAGCTTTTCGGAATTATTTTCCTTGTTATATTTCTTATAGGCGCTTAAAAAATATCTCTATAGTTAGCACGCCGAATGATGATCATTATGACGTTTCAACTGACTGACTGACTGTCTGTATTAGTGATGCGAAACTATTTCATTTTACTATACTTTAATTTTTATTCAAATTGCATAATTTAAAAGTTTAGCATTCTTTTTGAATTGAATTTTAAAGAATTCATAATTGCCACCTTCATGGAAAAATATTTAAAAGGAGGCCACAGACCTACCGTATTTTTTTAATTCAGTCATGTCATGTCTTGTCAGTCTGTTTTGTCTTCTTGTCACATCGCATCACATGGTCATACGAGTGCTCTAACGCCTTGTACGCGCCACGTCTTTCTTTGTTAGCTGAGTTTTGTTTCTGTTTTCGCTGTTATTTTGTGTTATTTGTTGATTTTGTTGATTTTCGGTTTTGCGAAATGCCGAAAAGACAGCGGAAAACTGTTCTCAACAGTGAAGTTAGCGAGTTTGTAGTTCGTTTGCCAGACTATTTTGCTCGTGAACAAAAAAATAGCGGACCCTTATTACCGCTTGACAATGTTCGCGATCGTGTAGCCGATGCTCTAGGAATCGGAAAGGCTACTGTTTCTCGAATAACAAAGGAAAAAATTGGGGAGTCGTCCATGGAGGACAATAAACTATTAACACCAAAGAAGAAAAAGAACAGGTTATGTCATTTAACAGAACCTGATGATGACAGAACCTATCGTTACTACCTACGAGGTGAACTACCGACCTGCCAGAAGTTATTATCTTCATTAAAAGCTGCAGAACTCTTCAAAGGCGGCGCTACTTCCCTTAGAATTGTTTTGAAAATATGTGGATTCCGCTATTAAAAATATGACAAGAGAAAAATATTAATGGAGCGTACTGACATAGCTTTACTACGATGCGATTTTCTTCGAAAAAACAAACAAATTGATAACTGGGAGAAGAGAGAGATGGCTGAACGCCAATCATACTGTAGGTAAGGCATGGACGGATGACACAGCTAAATCCAGCGCAAAAACTCCTGAAGGAAAGGGCCAGCGCTTAATCATTTGCCACGCTGGCACAGCTAAAAGTTTTGTGCCGAATTGCCTGTGGGATTTTAAGTCAATGAAAACAACGGAGTACCACGAGGAAATGAATTTCGAAAACTTTAAGACATGGTTTATAAAACTATTAGAAAATTTGAATGAGCCTCACTATATTTTAATGGATAATGCTTCATATCACTCAGTTCAAATTAACAAACCCCCCAGTAGCAATAACAAAAAAGCTGAAATTATAAAGTGGTTACAACGCAATGGTGTGGAATGAAATGAAACCGTCAGATGTTAAAAAAAGAGTTGGTTAGACTGTTGAACTTACACAAACAACAGACGCACCCATCATATTTTTTGCATGAATTGGCCAAATCAAATGGACACTCGGTAATTCGGTTACCGCCCTATCACTGCCAATATAATGCAATCGAGTTGATATGGACGCAGATCAAAGGTATCTATATTTTTTATTTATAGTATAATATTATGTATTTCTAAAAATAATTACTAAATGTACAAAAATTTTCAGGTTATGCAACTAGGCATTACACAACTCCGCCATTCACGGCAAATAAAATGATGGTTTTATTGGAAGAAGCTTGCGCTCACGTGACAGCTGACGATTGGCGAAAAATGGTCGTAAGAACGAAGAAAATTTGCTTACATGACTGGGATCGAGATGTACAATACGACAATATCATTGACCAACCGTTAATAATAAACGTCACGGATAGCTGCAGTTCAGACTCAGATTTTGAAGATCCGCTTGACCCTGTATCAGATTCAGATTGATATAAATAAAATACAAACTCAAAGCATTTGTTAAATTTTTCCAACAAATTATCGATATTTTGTTTATCGATGTGTCCCTTCTTAGTCAATAACAGTGACGTAACTTTTGCAGCATGTACCATGTACATTTGCATTGAGTTTTTTTCCATTATTTCCGAACATTACGTAATAATTTCTTAATAATAATTTTTATAATTTACAAATGATTTTTTCGATTTTTTTAATGGACCTCTAAAGGATTTGTTGAGACAGGACGTCAGTACAATGTTAAGCGCTAACGAACTCATAGGAATCATCATTCGGCGTGCGTAGTATAGTTCTCACAGAGACAAAATATTGTAGTACGGGAGCCCACGATGCTAAATGGGGATTTACTCGAGCGCCGTAGCGACCTATTGGGTTGCAAAGCTTAGATGATAAGAAGAAAAAAATATTACATGATATACCTTTACATCGGTGGGGGAAGCGTCTGTAGATTTTTAAATATGTAAAAAAACTGTTGCATGGACATCATCGGGCGCGTCAGATATTGATAGCATCAATGCCCTACGTATTTTTAATAATGTACGTATGTTAATCTGATCGTTTGCATGATGCGGGTGGTAAGGGCTGAAAATGAAAAAAAAAATTAATCGAGCGCGTCAGATTTTCTAAGGGAGTGTTAAGTGCACCAAAAAAAAGCTCTCATTCACTAATCTGACGATTTCGATGGGATGCAAACTCGCGGCTATTTTCATAATGTGCAAAAAAATTCGCCATTTTGAAATACTCAAGCGCGTCAGATTAAGATATATATGGTTCATCTTTATGTTCTAAACGTACTGTCTCATAATCTGACGATTATCTAGAGGGATTCGCCTGATCTGACAAAAAAATAATTGAAAAACGGTTCACCTTAAAGGCCATCCCTGCAACTTCCCGCTAATTCCATTTCTGGATGCTTAAAATTGTACTTATGACATTTTCTGAGTTCAAAGAAATAATACTTCTATGCATTTGAGCTCTCCCAGCTCGAAAGTCTGATAGAAGTTTCATAGAACACTATTTTTGGAATTTTCAAACCGCAATAACTTTTGAATGGATGAAGCAATTTTCACGCGGTTGGCGGCATTCGACGCAATTTTATCATCCTCATAAGTAATTTTGCAATTTTAATTGATCAAACCACAAATTTCGGAGAAATCCCGAAAAAAAACTTTTTCGGGTTTCTTTCGTTCACGATATCTCTCGAACGACTCAACCGATTTTGACCAGCTTGGTGGCGATCGACGTGATTTTTTAAGCTCAAAGGCGAAATAGTTTTTGAAGTTAATCGATAAGGCCGGTGAGAAGTTATTCCAAAAAAAAATTTTTCTTATTTTTTTGTGATTTTTCAACATTTCTCAAAATCTATCGGTCCGAAACGGTTCAAGTTCACAGGAAATCTAATTTTAAGGGAAATCTTTAGAACGCCGTTTAGTAGATTCCGATCGGTTTATTCGTTCAAAAGTTATAAGCGAGTCACACACACACACACACACACACATACATACAAACATAGTGACAACTTCACGGGGGTAGTCAGGGAAGCTTCCTATGACTTTAAAAGGTCAAGATCTGATGAAAACTTGATTTTCGCAAAACGGGGTACAACCAATAACCTCCCGAATTGTTTAAAATTTTTAATTTTTATTAGCGGGAAGTCAATAAAAAATTTTTTATTCATTGAACTTAATTAATTGAAAAGCTCAGGAAAGGAATAGAAACGCGGAGAAGGAAACGTAGGCATCACGCAGCTGCACGCATTTAACTTTATCGACAAATTTGTGTTATTTCGTCTTGCGGAAATCGTCAGATTTTATTATATTTTTCTTTATTCTTGAATTATTTCAAATAAAAAAAAAATTTGCTACGCTCGAGAATGTCAAATGGTTTTTTTTATAACTTTGTTGCCCTCCCCTTTTTTTACGTCTCTCCCAAATTGTCAGATTAGTGGAATATACACTTTTTAGGATGTAATTAACTCACCCTACCTTAATCTGACGCGCTCGAGAATTTCTGATGGTCAATTTTTTTTTATTAATCTGATCCTGTATCCTTCACGGGCGGCCTTATATATCCTCATGTTTTGTGGAGGTACTTAACCAGGTACAAGGTATCCCCCTGTATATTTATCTGCCGCGCTTTAGTAAATCCCGAAATCTCCGCTTGGGCTCCCCTACTAGTGGGAATGTTTGGTGAACAACAAAAAAAAGAAATATTACTTAGAATGATAAAATGACAAATAGGATTTATATCTTGTTTAACATTTTTATTTGTATAAAAAGATATTATATTATGAATCAGCCTTAAATTGGGTACCTAAGTAAATTAGAAACATACATTACATAACTGCAAGCCAAGTCCCTTGCGCGGTAGTCAAAGAGGACGATTTATACACGCCTCACTCGCTTCTTTGATATTCATAATTCTTGTCATGCACGGTCGTTAATTTTTAAGGCTCTTGACAACACCTTCCTCCAGGACTCGTCCTATTTGGTCATAAAGTAGTTGTACTGTCCCTTAAATCTTGTCAGTCTTATGAAAGTATTAGCGAAATCACAAATGAACTGAATAAATAAATATGGACTTTCACAAATGTATGTAATAATAATTATTAATCTAATTAAATTAATAAATATACAATTCGGATAACTTTTGAAAATTAAATCGTAACCTCACTCCTTTTTCTACCCGAAGGTGTAGGCAGCGGCTGTTAAAGCCTCGACTCGCCGAATCGAATACGCAATCTATATATGTTGCAGTTCTCTCAATGTATACGAAAAAAATGGGTCTGACAACTTAATTGGAGATTTAATATTGCCACACGCGTGCAAAAATATTTTCCAACAAATCATAAAAATGTATTTGAGGCATCTTGAAATTTTAATGGAGAGTTATTTCTAACTCAAAAACAAGATTCCCAAAAAACAAATCATTTCGTTGGGACCTTCTACCTGCCAGGCGATCAAACTAGTAATGTACGGGTACGGGCCTGTACATCGGAAACTTTATTTTTTTGGCAAGACGTTTGCTGGCTCGGCTAGTCGTGTTATTTCGTTTGTCTGCGATGGACTACCAATCTACTTAACCAATTTTTATCAACTTAACAAATTTGCACACGGTATGCGATTTAATCCAAATTAGAACATAGGAAAGTTCTTATTTATTTTATAAAACTCCGAACGCAAGATTGTTGCCGAGAACGTTACATCTAGAAAAAGACACGTTTTTCAGGTATGGATCTTAGTCAAAACATTCTTTTTACATAACATAAACATACATAACTTCACGCCTTTTGTTACCCGAAGGTGTAGGCAGCGGCTGTTAAGCCTCGTCTCGCCGTTATGTTTACGTCCCAAATGGAATAGGTGGCGAACCTATTGCCATACCGGGCACAAAGTTTGTCAGTCATCGGTATTTATCACACATAACTTCCGAAAACAATTTCGAAAAGTCATTGGTGTGAGCCAGTGTCTGGAATCGAACTTCGGACCTCTGGATCAGAGGCCGTGCGCTCGCCCACTGCGCCACCGAGACTATAGACATTCTATAGTCTCGACTAGAGACATTCTTTTTAGCATGATATTAATCGCTAACAAACTCCACCGAAATGGTTCAACCGATTTTGATGAAATTTTGTGTGCATTTTAGGTCTGAGAATCGTTCGAATACGTTTGCGTAGGCTTAAAAGAAATTTTGGCATTCGCGTTCCATCACTAGTACCTACTAATAACTAGTTTGAACAGGTTTCAATTCCTTGTTGTGTTGTTGACTTTTGCGGTAAAATATTTAAAATTATAATTTTAAACAATTACACGACTCTACAAAAAAATTTTCGTTCTTTGTCCTAAAGTTTATACTATTATTTTCCAGTTAGTTATGCACAAAAACGACAAGAAAATACCTTTTTTCGGTATAAAGTTTGCTTTTGTGATAGTTATAATAATAATACTCATTTTACAATTTTTTCATAAATTTTAATTGATTTTAATATTTTTAAAAAGACCGCGCGGTGAGAGTGGGGTATTAACGTTTACACTGTGCCGCTAGATGGCACCCGAGTGATAAACAACCATCAGGTGTTATTTACAAGCCCAGAATAACTTAAAATGTCGTCACGAAAGTGCAAATACGATGCTGATGCATTTTGTTTTATATGTGGTCAATTTATTAAAGTTCGAGACGTGAAATATGAACTAAAGACATCTCACGTTCTCTGTGAAGCCTATGAAGCATATTTTGACTGTCCTGTACGGAATCAAGATAAGCCATGGGCTCCACATGTTGCTTGTAGTTATTGTAAAAGGTGTTTGGAAGGTAAGCAATTTTTATTTAATTAAGCTGGCCATGGGCTGCAGGATGTCATTAAAAGTACATATGCTGCATGCTCATTTGGATAAATTTAAAAACAATATGGGAGCCTATTCCGAAGAGCAAGGAGAACGTTTCCATCAGGACATCATGAATTTTGAACAACGCTATCAAGGCCAATACAATGAAAACATGATGGGCGACTATATTTGGGGTTTATTGAGAGAAAGTAGCTATGAACATAAAAGAAAAAGTAAAAGTGTGCACTTTTAAGTTATTTTCCACTTTTCTGTAAGCTAATTTGATAGTAAAACTTAATAAAAATAATAAACATTTTTATTTCAATAGTTTTATTTTCAATCAAAAATTAAAATCCGAGATTTTTAAAAATTTCGTTCAATCAGTCTTCTAAGCACAAAAGCAAAGTTTTTCATGCCATATATTTTTTTCCGTCTAATTACGACCTAAACTACCGAAATTTAATGCTTTGCAATCAAAGTCAAATTTCATGTTGACCCGTGTTATCACATCAATATTATATTCAATAAATTATATTATAACTGTTGCCCGCTACTTCGTCTGAGTTCGTCTGCGTGGACGCCATTAAGCAACAAAAATACTGAGCTTGTGTCATTATATGGGTTCATTGCTCACCCCCAATTAGTGATAGCGCTATATTTATGCAAAATTGGACGTAAAAGCATCTTGTATTTTTAGAGTTTATTCGTAACAAACAAGCAGATATACAGACAAACAGACAAAAAATCTAAAAACCATATTTTAGGGTGCTGTATCGATGTTAGATCTTGTCCCAAGTATTCTAAAAAAATATTCAATGTACAGTTTCAACTTTCTTACAATTTTATTATATGTATAGATATTTAATATTACCCGATCACGTTTATAATAGATTTAGATAATAGATTAGATCTTTTATAGACGTCTCGCGTTCTCAACTCCACGGCGCGTTATGTGCGCTTCGTGAAAAAGCTCCGCGCGCTAGAGGAGGACCAGCGGATATCAAGAGAGAAGTCCCTCAGGGACAGCAGAGACAAGCAGTTCAACGATTTCTTCTTACGATGCGATCATACGTCAGTATTTACCTACACATATATGTACTAATAGCTACTGTTTTTATAACACCAAATGCAACTTACCATGATTAGATGCTTCACTGAATATTAACAACAATAATGCCGCTTATCATCTTTAACTGGCCCTAATATGAACTCTGAACCTATTAAATGAGAACATATTGTGTGTCAGGTCTTGCGTGAAAGACGTGGCGCATCGTGTCGATATCTGCATGCAGGCCTACGAACGAGACGTCACCGACAGGAGGGCGAGGTGCTTACTGCATGTTCCACTAACGTAATTGTATCTCTCACTTTGTTGGTGTTACCAAACTGAATAACGCCAGAGCTGGGGGCTTATTATGAGGTCTTAATTCCAGCCAGCTTGTTCGCTGCCTAGCGAATTCGTATTTTCAACGACTAATTTTAGCCAGTCAGTGACGAGTAGTCACTGTCAAATTCACTCTAAATTCGATTTCTCAACAACTCACCAATAAATTATATAAATTGTACTCTTTTCCACCAAAACATAGCCGGAATCACTACATAGTATAAAACAAAGTCGCTTTCTCTTTCCCTATGTCCCTTTGTATGCTTAAATCTTTGAAACTACGCAACGGATTTTGATGCGATTTTTTTTAATAGTTAGAGGGTGTCAACGGGGTGGTTTTCACTACATAGTATAAAACAAAGTCGCTTTCTCTTTCCCTATGTCCCTTTGTATGCTTAAATCTTTGAAACTACGCAACGGATTTTGATGCGGTTTTTTTTAATAGTTAGAGGGTGTCAACGGGGTGGTTTTAATCTATAATTCATGAATAAAGTGAAGTGAAAAAAAATGATAATTTTCAAGATTTAAAACTTTAATCGAAAACGCTGCCTGAACCCTAAGTGATAAATCAAAACAATGGAGTACATTATTATACACCTTTAAAAGGTCTATAAAAAGTCCGCGAGGGCATATGTCTATGTCTTAGGGATAACCCACAATGACCATTATTATTTTTTAACTTTTTACGAGAAATAATGGCTTATTTACGAAGCAATTTTAAACATTACAGCATTAATTTTCATCCAATTAAGTGTCTTAAGATTGTGCTTTTAATATAGATTAATATAGCCATTTACAGTATGTAATTTAAACTAATATTTACGAAGATATTACAGTATTAACATAGCGGTACATAGCAGTTGCGTTTGCGCGCCAAAACGCGTGCCCATAAATAGCACATATTGAACTTTTTAAGATCCAAATATTACTAATTTATTTCTTTTGATGCGGAACGAAGTTCGCCGGTTTAACTAGTATTAAATAAAAAAGACTTATTCGAAATTAACTTACTTGACCTCGAAAATAAACATGGTGCAATTGATATTATATGTCTCACTGAAACTTTCATTAAAAGAGGAGCAGAAGCAAATTTAAATATATATATGTAATTATAAACCTGCGGCATCTTTTTCCAGACCAACTCAACGTAGGGATGGTACTTGTATTTTGGTGCGTAATAACTTAGAATATAAGCAATTGAATGAGCCAATAAAATCAGAAGCGTTTGAATTTTAATATTGCTGCGTAGAAATAGTCAGTTTGGATGTTTATGTTATATGTATTTATAGAATACCTAACTCTAATATCACATTTTTTTAAGAAAACTAGACATGCTACTTTACAATTTAAACAAAAAGAATCATAGACTCATATTATGTGGAGACTGGAACATTGATATAATGAAGTACAGTAATAGCCTCTAAAAATAAGAAAATAATATTTCCTTAAATATTTCTTTAAAAGCTTCTTTAAAAAGGGTTTTTCTTTTAATTTATTTTTTTATTTTTAGTCAGAGCTGGTTAGGTTAGTGTCATTTCATTTAACGCATCATTATTGCAAGTTAGTTTATCGCTTAATTTCAAACAGTCCAGCTCTTCAATAAGGAGATCACCTAATTCAATTTCAGCTTGAAGCTTTCTTTTCCATTTAATCGCAATGATGATTTTTAATTCATATATTGTAGAAATGCATCAAAAATATGTATGCCGTCATCTTGGATGGTCCACCGTATTGTATTTAGAATGACGTCACATTATTTTTCGAGTTATCCTCAACAAGCTCTTTCATTTGATACCCATATTGTAGAAATGCAAATATGGTGGAATATCCGCCATATTGAATTTAAAATGACGTCATATTATTTTTTTACTTAATTTCAACAAGTCCTTTCATTTGATACCCATATTGTTAAAATGCAAATATATTTCCCGCCATATTAGATTTGAAAGGACGTCATATTTTTTTCGAGTTACTATTCTCAAAACCCTTTCATTTGATATCCATATTGTAGAAATGTATTAAAAAAAACTGTTCCTCTATCTTGGATGATCCGCCATATTGGATTTAGAATGACGTCAAATTATTTTTTCAGTTACTCTCAATGAGCCCTTTCATTTGATACCCATATTGTACAGAAGCTTAAAATATGTTTTCCTCCATCTTGGATATTCTACCATATTGGATTTAGAATGACGTCATATTATTTTTTGAGTTATTCTCAATAAGCCCTTTCATTTGATACCCATATTGCAGACATGCATTCAAAATATCCATTCCTCCATCTTGGGTTGTCCGCTATATTGGATATAGAATAATGTCACACATCATATCATGCATTGTCATCCAAAGTAAACGTGTATACAAAATTTCAGCTCAATCGGTTGAAGATATCTACTTCAAAATTGAGTTACAAGATACCACCGAACATACATACTTACATACATACATACATACATACAGTGCAAGTTAAATAAAAGCTTTTAATAACAGTTACAGTATGCTGATGTAAATGGAGTAAGATCATCTGGATCATCGGTGTCTATGGGTGTTTCCCAGGGTTCATTTTCGGTCCATTACTATTTACTATCCACATTAATGATTTGTCGTTTTTCGTACAAAAATTTTGTAACATTGTACTATTTGTTGATGACACTTCACTCTTCTTCAAGGTACACCGTAAAAAGCAGTTTTGATGTTGTAAATGGCTCCCTTATGCAGGTCCAGTTATGAATACAATGAGATAAGTTACATATTTTCAGGCTAAAAGAACTCCTGCATGAAGAAGAAGTATTCAATACACATAAGTTTGTCAAAGAGGTTCAAGCTGGTGACGCCATCTTGTGGCAACAGAAGAAAGAGCGTCTCGCTTATCTCCTTGACAAGAGGAAGGAGGAAAAACTCGCCAAAACAACACTAACGCCACTGTTAGTCGACAAGGCTCTCTAGTTATTTTATTTTCGAGCAAATTACAACTTTACCTATTAAGTAGGTATTTCGGCAGTTAATATCTGCTTAAATTTGTACAGACACCGACATAAAGTCAATGGTAGGTGAATCAAACAAGCGTGTCATATATCACCTGATGGCACAGTGTAGCGTCACCCGTGGATATCTGCAATACTGAAAGAGTCACAGTTGCCTTGTAATCCTTGGAAAGGAGTGGGACTCTAGATACCATTCGAATTGCTGCGATAAGCCACTTTACATCGATGTCCTCATTCTAAGCCTGACTTCGATTTTCGATAGGTAGGTCTTATTTATTCACTTTTAGGGTAGGGTTCAATGCGTTTTGTATGGGAGGAATAACAATATTCCCGTACGAAACGTACATATAACATAATAATATGTTATTTTTTAAATTCCTCCCGTACAAAACGCCAATTTTATATGTAAGGACCGAATGCATTGAACCCTGGATTTATTGGTAATACCAGTCACATCCTAAAAGTGAATAAAATAAATAACATCCAACGACTCCCTGTTGTTGTCAGTTGGTCGTCGGTCGATCTAATGGGGGGACGGCCTACCGGAACCTTTATTCCCCATCGTTCATCAGTTCTTAGAGCGGTTTGGCCTGCCCACCTCCACTTAT
Source organism: Euproctis similis (assembly GCA_905147225.2). Taxonomy (NCBI): domain Eukaryota; kingdom Metazoa; phylum Arthropoda; class Insecta; order Lepidoptera; family Erebidae; genus Euproctis; species Euproctis similis. Next base: position 26,198,460 of record LR990106.1, read on the forward strand.
GCGTGTTAACTTTTTGGGCTATGTCACTCATTCCCGCACGTTTACAGATCTCCGTAATTCGGTTACTCCATATACTCCATAGCACGCTGATCGACCTTGACCTTCCTGATGAGGCCAACATTTAAAGACCACGTCTCTGTTCCGTAAGTCATCGCTGGCAACACACAGTGGTCATAGACCTAGGTTTTTAGGCGCTGAGAAATTCCAAATATATTGGACGAGAAGATATACCTGAGCTTCACAAACGCTGCCCAGCCATACGTCGGTTAACCTCTTTCTCAAAATTGGTTACTTAGTTGGATAGTTTGGCTTACGTTAACATAGTGATTAAAAACTTCGATGGTATCGCCAACAGTTACCGGTGCTTGACATGACATGGACATTGAACATGACTTTGGTCTAGTCCATGTTCATTCGTAGACCTACTTATTGGGTATCTTGTTGAGGACCTCAAGCATTGCACTAAAGATCTCTTGCGATTCTGCCATATTCACGATTTGATCTATTTTACTAGTTACATGATTTTACCAATTTCAATTTAGAATTCGTTACCGTTAGGAGTAATTTCTGATTAAAATACTAATTTGTAAGCTGTTGTAATGTTGTATGTAAGCCTAACCTAATACAATAATTTTTATTTACAAATATTTATATCGAAGTAAGAATAACCTTTGATTAGATGTTTCACAATGAGTCTGCTTGTCAGATCGAAATGTGCGCACGTACATCCATGTCTGGTAAAGCTGCGAGCTAAAGAGGATCAGGAGGTGCAGCTGTACCAGATGCGAGAGAAGGAGCTACGCAAAGCGGCCGAGCTGGAGATGGACAACATGTGGTACGAGCTCGCCATGAAGGAGTCTGACGCTCTGGTGAGAGGAACTCGTTACTTTTAACAGTAGTAGTGCCAGGCAGATTGCTGCATGAGTGGGCCGGCTCGACCGATGAAATACCACGACCTCTCAGAAGATCGACGTAAAGATCGACGTACACGGAGGTACATCCTTTCCTATAATACTCCCTCAAAGGTCAGCAACGCAACTCTTACACTATTTGCGTTGCAGGTGCCCATGGGCGGCCTATACCACCAGCTCGTTTACCTCCTATACTTATAATAATAATACTATTTATTATTCAACATACTTATTACATTTCATCACCATTAAATATACCATATAAATTCCGATCTGGAGATAGAAGTCAATTTAATCACGACTTTTAAATACATTAGTCTTATAAAAAATGTTAGGATTTGATATAGAAGTGGATAGTACCAATTCTCTGTTGAAGTTATCTTCTGTTTACATTTGGGTGGTGGACGCATTGACCAGGCGGCACGTATTGAGCACGACACCATGGAGCTCGCGCGTCGAGACCGCGAGTGGCGCCGCTGCGCCGTGCGCCAGCTGGAGCAGCGCCGGGACCAGCTGGAGCGCGCCCGCGACGACCTACGCCGGGAGACGCTGCACTTCCGCGCGCAGCTGGACGCCGCCGACAGGAAAGAGGCTCAAGGTAACACTCGTTTTCATACAGATCAAATCAGCGCATTACGTTAACTTACAGTGGGAACAAGCAAGTATGGTAGCCAGAAAGTACAAGTTTAATCCTGGAAACTAGTTTATAGTGGATTTCTTTAAAGTACTAACTAACAGCGGCAAATGAAAGAGAAGCGGCGGTACGCGAGATGGCTGTGGCGCGAGCTCAGTCGATGAGGGAACGCCAGGAGGCGGTCGCCGCACAGCATGCCCAGGCTGGGCTCGTCACCCAGGCGTGGGACTCGCTCACGGGACAGGCCAACAACGAGGAGCAGATAAAAGCCGAGACTCGCAAAAGAGTACAGGTAACTAATAAGCTACAGCGAACAGCATGATACAAATGATCCAGTAGGTAATTATCAGGAATCACTACAAAATGGACGGTTACGGCAAAGAACAACAATATTATTGATACGTGGTTCGAACACATATTTAGAGGTATCAGTCGTATTGTAGTTCTCTAAATTTATGCAACTGGTGGTAATTGCACTTCTATGGACGATGGAGCATCCCAATTAAATTGTTTGTTTCGGGTTGTAGTCTAATTTCTCACTTTATATTTGATCCACTTGTCGGTTACCGATGCATGGCTGTCCGCAGCGTGAGCTGGACGCGTGCAACAGACACATGAGTGCGCTGCGGCGCGGCGTGGAGAGCGCCTGGCGCGCGAGCGAGGAGCCCGTGGCGCGCGAGGGCCGGCGCCGCCAGGACGCGCTCTGCGCCGCTCACCTGCGCCGCCGCGAGCGTTCGCGGCAACTTGACGCGGTAACCTCACGCTCACTACCGGCTCACCACACGCTCACCACCCGCTCACCACCCGCTCACCACCCGCTCACCACCCGCTCACCACCCGCTCACTACCCGCTCACCACCCGCTCACTACCCACTCACTACCCGCTCACTACCCGCTCACTACCCGCTCACTACCCGCTCACTACTGTGCCTTAGTGATGTAACGAATATATATGAAAATATTCTCCTGATTATTTTTGGAACGAAGTTCCTTATCGCGCGTTGTGAAAGGAGACTAGAGGGGTGAAAGGGGGAAAAAATTGTCACGACATTTTTTCCATGCCAAACTAGGGCACTTTCAAGTATCGGCTTATTTAAAAACATGTATAACTACCCAAATGGTGTGGTGGCTGGGATACCTTGCTCTGGGGGGGGGGTCGGGTTCGAATCCCGGTAGCGGAACTCTTTTTGAAGTTTTATTTTCCATGTTTTCATATTTTATATATGTTTTTTTAGCCCTCTCTCTCTCAAAGCAAGCCAGATATTTTCATTTCTTTACGAAAATTGAGCCTACTGATTAAGTTTATATTACATTATATTTGTTAATAATAAAAAAAATATTATTATACATACATACATACATACATAACTTCACGCCAAATCCCTTGCGGGGTAGGCAGAGAGAACAGAGCGCCATAGGGCACGATTCTTACACGCCTCACTCGCTTCGTAGACTTTCATAACTCTTTTCATGCACGCGCGTCGGTTTTTGAGGCTCTTAACATCACCTTCCTCCAGAACACGTTCTACTTGGTCATGGAATGTGTGTCTTGGCCGTCCTCGACTCCTACATCCATCCGCTTTTGCATTGTATTTCTGCTTAGTCAGTCTTGCATCAATCATTCTTTCTTCAACACCGACACTCTCTTTCAAACCAACTTCGTTCCTTACAACCTTGTTTTCTACGCGGTCAGCGAGAGTCACTCCGCAGATTTTGTGTAGTGCCCTCATTTCTACCGCGTTTATTCTACTTTCATGCACACTCTGCCATACCCAGCTCTCGCTTCCATAACTTAGCGTTGGGATCAGGACTGCATTGTGGATTGGTAGCTGGGCTTTTCTGCTAATGTTTTTTGCGCCCAGGAATCTGCCCAACGCTCCATTCACGCTATTTCCTATCGCCACTCGTCTTTCTACATCCGCGGTGTACCTTCCATCTCTGCTAGCTGCGCATCCAAGATATACAATTTCATTCACCTGTTCCAGCACTACATCATCAACCATTATCCTTGCATCTGTTCTGGATTCCTCCCTTTCAAACACCATAACTTTCGTTTTCGTCTTATTCAACTGCAAGCCTTTAATCATGCAATCATCTTTCATAGTAGTGACTAGTGTTTGCAGGTCCGACGGCGATTCGGCTAGAAGCACGGCGTCATCTGCGTAAAGCAGACAGCTCACAACTAGGTCACCCATTCGCATCCCTACATCCATCGATCTCACTCTCTGGAGACAACTGTCCAGGTACAGGATGAACAGTCGAGCGGACAGCACGCAACCCTGTCTGACGCCGATATTGACGTCAAACCAGGGGGACAAGCCGCCGTCAACACGCACACACGCTGTGCAGCCCTCATAAGTGGACCTCACAGCGCGCAGCAGTGCCCCGCTCACCCCGTAGCCCGGGAGTATGCCCCACAGATCCTTTCGTAACACTCTGTCAAACGCTTTATACCATCATATATACCATCATATAACTTCATTCCATCCGGGTGTCCCTTGACACCTCTCAAGTTTTTTTATTCGCATTCGTATTCGCAAAAATCATTTAAATTTTTTTTATAGAATGTGCACGTACAGGTTTGCATTAAATTTATTCTTTTTATATTGATATTTGCGTTATCTTAATAAAAAAGAAAAAAAGAAAGAGTCCTTAGCCAAGACCTATAACTAGATCTAGCACCCAAAGCAACAACGACCCGTGAATCCTGGAAAGTTATTACGTCACCGAAAGATAATAAAGCCCCAGGATTTGATCTAATAACAAAAGAAATCCTTGGAGAGCTACCAGAAGGGCAATCACCTTCTTGACTATGCTTTTTAACGGTATCCTTCGCGTGCAACACTACCCAGATGTGGAAAATATCCCAAATAATTATATTATGATCCATAAACTGGGAAAACCCACGCATGAAGCTGCTTCGTATAGAGCCATCAGCTTGCTGCCGATACTTTCAAAATTGTTTGAAAAAATTCTACTACAACGAATTGTGCCACAATTAGCAGAAAAAAAACAATCCCAGATCATCAATTTGGATTCCGGCAGCAGCGTGGTACTGTTGACCAAGTGCATAGAGTCTGCCACGAAATAAAATGTACACTAGAACTGAAAGAGTATTGCTCATCGGCATTTCTGGACATCCAACAAGCATTTGATAAGGTCTGGCATGACGGACTGCTATGCAAAATTAAGTTAAACATATCGCGTCGTGGTATTCCACGGAATACCACGACCTCTCAGATTATCGTCGAAAAGTGGCCTTAGCCGCGTTTCGCTCGCTGAGAGAGGTATTCGAAGGCCCAATCCCTTTCCCCCTCCCCTTCCGAAACCCACTCCTGACCCCACCCATATCCCAATTTTATTTTTTGGCAAGACAACGTTTACCGGATCAGCTAGTAATATATAAATGTGAATGTAAGTTTGTTAGTGTGTTATGCTTTCACGCGATAACTACTCAATCGATCATCATGAAACTTTGTACACATATTCTTTGAGGTAATTTACATATATTTGAACCCGAAGGAAAAACCTTTAAAATAGTCTACAACGATATCCTACATTAATACTCTTATAAAATTGTTACAGTCCAAAATTATTTATTTTTGTTACAGAGAAATGTATTTTATTTTATTTACCTTAAAAAACTAACAATATTTTTTTATTGAAATGCATCATATTTCAGTAAAAATTGATAATTCCAGCTAAGCAATAAAATAGAGTTATCATATTGGTTAACTTCTATAGTAATGATCTTTGATACCTATTTAATGGATTTAATGCGAGCGAAGCCGCGGGTAAAAGCTAGTAACTTTTATAAATAAAAATACACCAAAATACGATTAAATACTAAAAATTTTAAATTCTAATTAAAGTATTGAGCGACATGATGACAAAGAGAGAAACAACAACACAACATAACTTCACGCCTTTTCTACTTGCGGTGTAGGCAGCGGCTGTTAAACCTCGGTTCGCCACTATGATTCCATCCCAAATGGAACAGAGATCATTTTCACTCGTGAAAATGTTAAATAAAGATAGGTACTACTCTGTGTAAAAAGTATCGGGGATATGTCAATAAAGAGACCCGCGTAAAAGAGGTCGTTCTAATTTTTTTACTGCATGTTGGTAGCACTGTACTGATTTAGCGCCCAAAATTTGAATGGGATCTGTCATTTAATTTGTTTTAAACTAAACTTTTTGTTGGTCATAGTTTTGAGTCCTCGGCGATTTTTACAATGGAAAATATTGTTGAACAAAGAGTGTGCCTTAAATTTTGTGTTTCGAACAGTGAATATAGAATATTATTTAGGCGTCAAGAAGCGTTTGCGTGAGAGTATCCGCCGAAAACGTCCAGATTTGTGGCGACACAACTCATGGGTGCTGCACCATGATAATGCACCATCACACACAGCCATTATAGTGAAAGAGTTTTTAGCGAAAAATTCAACAAACGTTCTCGACCAAGCACCCTATTCACCTGATATGGCGCCGTCTGACTTTTTTTATTTCCCAAGTTAAAATTACCACTTCGAGGAAAACGTTTTGAGTCAATAGAAGCCATAAAAGAAAATTCGCTGAATGAGCTAAAGGCCATACCGCAAATAGCCTATGAAAAATGTATGGAAGACTGGGTGAAGCGGTGGAGATGTTGTATTGCAAGGGATGGGGCCTACTTTGAAGGCGATAAAATAAATTTAGATGAATAATTTGTATTTTTTGTTTTATTGACAAATTCCCGATACTTAGTACACAGAAGGTATAATATGTCACGGACTTTTTTATATGATTTAATTTTCTTAAATGGGATAGGAGGGCAAACGAGCAGGCGTGTAATCTGATGGTAAGCAACCAACGCCGCCCATGGACAGTAGCAACACATATAGTGTTACTGTTACTTTGCCGAACTTTAAGGGATAGGGGAAGGTGAGTGGGCCTCCGGGTACCTCTCTCACCGAACGAAACGCGGCATGAACCACTTTACGTCGATCTTCTGAGAGGTCGTGGTAGACCATTTTATGGTTCTATCTTTTAAAGTTTAGGCAGCGTACGCAAAATAAGTAACTTTTCTGGTTGATTTTCTATACCTTGTGTCCGGAAAACCCAAATATCTTATGGAATCCTACTTTTTTCCAAAATATAACTTGGCCTTTGTTACTCGTGGATAATGTAGCTTTCGAATGTTTGCGGCAAGGGGGGGCACAAGTCCGCCGCCTGCCAGGCTGCCACGCCGCACTGCTCGGTGTGCGCTGCTAGTGGCCGCCCCGCGGGACATGTCATGAAAGGGAGAAATTGTCGTCCTCTCCCCAAGAAGGGCGAAGTGCAGGCTTCGATCCAGCCTATCGCAACCACTGCCGACGTCCCTAGGACCACGGCCTCAGCGGGTGTGGAGGAGGGTGCTATGACCATAGATGGATAGGTCCCGCCATCGCATCCTCCAAGCAAACATCAACCACTGCCGTGATGCCCAGACCCTGCTTATGCAGGTGCTGGCTGAGTGGTCAGTGGATGTGGCGGTGGTTGCCGAGCCCTATTCCGTCCCTGGTCACTGGCTAGGTTCCCCGGATGGCACGGTGGCTTTACTGGCGCGGCATCCCTCTCAATCCCCTTCCCTCTCGCTGCTAGAGAGGGGACCGGGATTCGTAGCCGCCGCATGGGGAGAGATCGCCTTTGTCGGAGTCTATTTCTCGCCGAACCGCGCTCTTCGGGACTTCGAGAGCTTTCTTGAGATCTTGACCGCGGTCGTCGGCAGGATGTCGCCGCGGCAAGTCCTCATATTGGGTGATTTAAACGCTAAATCAGCGGCTTGGGGCAACCCGGCCGCCTCCTGTAATGTCCACGGCCACGCCGTCGAACTGTGGGCGGCGGCGACCGGAGTATCCCTCCTTAACCAGGGAACAGTCCAGACATGCGTGCGGCCACAGGGAGGATCAGTGGTGGACATTACGTTCGCTACCCCTGTGCTGGCTGCTCGCGTCGTGGACTGGCGGGTGGAGACGATGGAGAACATATCGGACCACCGCTACATACGGTTTGACATCTCCACCGAAAGCGCTCGGCGAATGGTCCCCTCGGGCCGTTCCTCTTTCCCTCGTTGGGCGCTCACCCGTCTGGACAGGGAGGCAGCGAGGGAAGCAGCGTTCCTACAGGACTGGTTCGCGCCCCGTGCGGGGACGGACGTGGACACTGCGGCTCTCCAGCTCAGGCAGTCGATGACCGAGGTGTGTAACTCCAGCATGCCTCGGTCCCGTCGCCCCGCTCCCCGACGCGCTGTTTACTGGTGGTCGGACGAGCTGGCAGAGCTGCGTGCCGCGTGCCGCGTGCGTCGTGGCTAGGAGAGCCTACGAGCGGAGCCGGAGGCGAGTGCTGCGCGATGTGGCTGGGGAAAGTCTCCTCTACACTGCGTACGGAGAAGCGAAGTGGGCCTTCAGGACGGCGATGCGAGCCGCCGAGGATTCTGCAAGGGCGGAAATGCTGGAGGGTCTCGACAGGGATCCATACGGAAGACCCTATAAAGCGGCGCGGGACAAACTGCAATCCTTTGGTCCCCCGCTGACTGAGTCCCTTGAGCCGGCGACTCTGGATGGGGTGGTTCGGTCCCTGTTTCCAAGCAAGGCCAACTTCACCCCGCCAGCTATGAACCCCCCACCTTCGGCGTCTCCACCGATGGAAGGAGTCCCCTTGGTCACTGAGGAGGAGTTTGACGGGGCGGCTCGCCGTCTTCACGCTAAGGGTACTGCTCCTGGCCCTGACGGCGTCCCTGCGCGCGTGGTAGCTCTCGCCACCACTGAGATGGGGGAAAGGTTTCGGGACCTCTTCAGTCTGTGCCTTGAGACTGGGAGGTTCCCGAAACCCTGGAAAGAGGGGCGGTTGTGCCTCCTTCCCAAGTGCAAGCAGCCGACGGGTACCGTCCCCGCGTGCCGACCCATCGTCCTTCTGGATGAGGTCGGCAAATTGTTCGAGAGCATCGTCGCTTCCCGTATAAGCGATCACCTTTGCCAAGTGGGGCCAAATCTGTCGGACGCCCAATTCGGATTCCGGAAAGGGCGTTCGACTATCGACGCGCTGGCCCGTCTGAAGGATCAGGCGCTTGAAGCTAAGGCCGCGGGGGACGGAGTGCTGACGGTGTCGTTCGATATCGCCAACGCCCTCAACTCCGTCCCCCATTCGACGATCATAGAGGCGCTCCGCTATCACGGGGTGCCTCCCTACCTGCGGCGGCTTTTGGCCGATTTCCTGGAGGACCATTTCATCCTCCTGGTGGATAAGACGGGCCGACTACGGCGATATAGCGCGGAGTCCGGTGTTCCGCAGGGGTCTGTCTTGGGACCCCTCCTGTGGAATATCGGCTTCGATTGGCTTCTGCGAGGCGCTCTCCTCCGTGGCACGAGTGTCCTTTGTTATGCTGACGACACGCTTCTCATCGCCCGGGGGAGGGACTACAGGGAGGCGGCGAGCCTCGCTTCAGCGGGCGGAACACTTGTGGCGGGGCGAATCCGCCGTCTGGGTCTTCGGGTGGAACTGCACAAGACCGAGGCCGTCTTTTTCCCTGGTCCTCGACAGCGCCGCCCCGCTGACAACCATATCGTGATGGAGGGAGTCAGAATAGCTGTGAAGACCCAGATGAAGTATCTGGGCCTTGTTATAGACAGCAGGTGGTGCTTCGGCCCACACTTCAACGGGCTCTCAGCGCGTCTGCTAAAGACGGCGGGTTCCCTTTCGTGGCTCTTGCCTAATCTAGGAGGCCCGAAGACGCGGTGCCGACAGCTCTATGCCGGCATCCTTAAGAGCATGGCCCTATACGGGGCTCCCATATGGGCGGACTCCCTCAAAAGAAGGGAGAACGCCACCGCCTTGCGGAGGCCACAAAGGGCCATCGCCCAACGGGTGGCGAGAACCTACCGCTCGGTAAGTTTTTCGGCGGCGTGTGCCCTGGCCGGTACTCCCCCTTGGGAGCTCGAGGCGTGGGTGCTGGCCAGGGTATACGAGTGGACGGCGGGGCGAAAGGCACATGGAGAGCTCCCCTCTCCTGCGGAAAAAGAGGCCGTCCGGTGCGAGGCACGGACCGCCATAATCCACCATTGGGCGGAGGATCTCGCTACCGCCACCTTCGGCCGCCGTACGCTTGATGCGGTTGGGCCAGTCTTGCGGGAGTGGCTAGAAAGGTCGCACGGTTTCCTCTCCTTCCGAATGGCGCAGGTGCTGTCCGGACACGGATGCTTCGGATCGTACCTGTACCGGATCGGCAGAGAGGAGACGCCGTTGTGCCCACACTGTGGTGCGGCGGAAGATACGCCCGAGCACACCCTCCAGGTGTGCTCGTCGTATCCCCCCTTCATCATCCTGGCCGAGATGTACGCAGCTGCGTACGATCTCGGCCGGGGAGGGGGGGACGCGCGGGGACACGAAGTGCGGAGGCGGGAGGCCTTCCGGCGGGTCCTGGGGGACTGGCGCGACGCGCTGGTCCTCCAGGGCGGTACGCGTTCACGCGCCGTCGGGGCCGTCCTGCCCCACCTCGAGGCCTGAGTGCTCCGTAAATGGGGCACTGTCACCTACAGGTTGACTCAGATACTCACCGGGAACGGGTGCTTCGGTGTGTATCTAAGTTGAATAAAACGTGAAGAGACGGCGAGATGCCACCATTGCGCATCCGACCTGGACTTGGCCCAGCACACGCTGGAGGTCTGCCCGGCCTGGGCGGCCGAGCGCCGAGTCCTGGTCAACGGGATCGGGCGAGACTTGTCCCCGCCGGCGTTGGTCGCGGCAATGCTGGCGGGCGAGGAGGAGTGGAGGGCTGTGGTCTCTTTCTGCGAAGCTGTCATGCTCCAGAAGGAGGTCGCCGAGCGGGGTCGGGAGAGAGCCGATCCCGCTCGAAGGCGGCGGCGGCGAGCTCAGTGATTGCGCGAGGGCGCACACCCCGCGGGTGCGCCCGGGTCGCGGCCCGGGAAGGATGACCCCCCGGTGCGGCCGGGGAGGGTCGTCGGGGGCGCCGCCGGCCGCGCGCCTCTTTACAGCGCGCGGTCGGAGCCGCCCCGCCCGGGGGAGCCTCGCCGAGGCTCCCCGAGGATGAGCACCCCCTCGTGACGGAGGGGGGGCGACGGCGGGGTGGACCAGAGGGGTTTATCCGAATCCTGGACCACCCCAACGCCGGAGGAAGGCCGCCGCGAGGTTTTAGTGGGTAACCCTAGGATCGGATTTCAGTTTACTGTTTTGGGAGTCCACACTACCCCCGGCCGTCCCCAGGCGGGGGGTTTGCATAAAGCATTACCTCGCGAAAAAAAAAAAAAAAAAAAGGTGTGCTCGTCGTGGGATGGGCCGCGCCGCAATCTAATCGCGGTGGTCGGGCTGGACCTGTCACTCCCCAGCGTGGTGGCTGCCATGGTGGCCGAAGGTGAGACATGGTTGCAGTTTGCCTCCTTCTGCGAGGAGGTGATCGCAGAGAAGGAGGCGGCGGAGCGAGCGCGGGAGAACGATCCTCTCGTGTCACCGCTCCGCAGGAGAAGAAGGGCGACAATTTGATCGCCGACAACAACTCCTTCCCGGTGTAGGGCGGGTGACTGGCGCGGGGGCGCCCTCACCCGCATTGCACTTAACTACACCGTCGTCGGAAGGCGATGGCCGGCGATCTCCGGCTGTTTCCGAGCCCCTCACCAGCGCCAGGGGCGCGCGGAGCCTGCCATAAGGGCGGGCAAATCGTCGGGGGGGACTGGCTGAAAGGCTCGGCCGTGTCCCAGTTTCCCCTAAAGTGACGAAGCGGGAAAGGTGCTGGGTTGTTTTAGTGGGTATCCGAACTACCATCTCCCGGGAGCCCCACATAACCCTCTCACCCCCCGGTGGGAGGCGTATCCAAAATGCATTTTTTCCCAGCGACAAAAAAAAAAGCTTTCGAATGTTGAAAGATTTTTTAAAATTGGTCCAGTAGTTTTTGAGTTTATTCATTACAAACAAGCAAACAAACAAAGTTTTAGTGTACTAATATTAAAAAGAGGAAAACTTTGTTTGTTTGATAATTTCTTTGATAATTTGTTGCCTTAAGTCTATATAGGTCAACAAATTACATTTTTTTTTATTTTTATTAATTTTAGGGATTTTTGTACACAAAGTGACGATGACAATCCCATCGTACTTCTTGCAATTTTAATACATTTAGATTTAATACTAACTTAATATTAATTAACTAAGAATGTATATAGTATTCTTGCCGCACTTGGTAGGGTTGGCTAAGATACAATTAAATATACCGATGTTCATCGCATTCAAACCTTCAGCAGCCATTAAATCCTTTCTCTTATCGCTGTGTCGAACACACTCCACTAGCACATGTTGTGCATCCTCCACTATTCCACACACATCACAATTTGGGGTGGTTGATTTTTTCATAAGGTATATTTTTTATTTGTAGTAATTTTTACGCAGTTTTAACATTATTTATTTAATAGTAGGTCATCATCATCATCATCAGCCTATTGCAGGCCACTGCTGGACATAGGCCTCTCCCAATGTGCGCCACAACATCCGATTCTCTGCCTTCCGCATCCAGTCTTTTCCAGCAGCCTTTCTGAGGTCGTCTGACCATCGGGCTGGTGGGCGTCCTACGCTACGTATGCCAAGACGCGGTCTCCACTCTATGACCTTCTTACTCCATCTACCATCGGTCCTTCGGCAGATGTGACCAGCCCATTGCCACTTCAGCGAGCTTATTCTACGAGCTATGTCGGTTACTCCAGTTCTCTGGCGGATATACTCATTCCTGAGTTTATCTTTCAGAGATACCCCGAGCATAGCCCGCTCCATAGCTCGCTGAGCGACTTTAAATTTGTGGACTAGCCCCACCGTGAGTGTCCACGTTTCGGCACCGTAGGTCATCACCGGTAAGACGCACAGTCAAAGACTTTGGTCTTCAGACTTTGCGGTATAAGCGAGCTGAAGACTCGACGCAGTTTGCCGAATGCAGCCCAACCAAGCTGAATCCTCCTTTCGGCCTCCTTCTCGAAGTTTCGTCTACACTACTAAACAGTGGTAGAGCCAAGCAGTTCGCTGCATGAAAGGGCTGGCTCGACCGGTGAAATACCACGACCTCTCAGAAGACCGTCGTAAAGTGGCTCATGCCGCGTTTTGTTCGGTGAGAGAGGTACCCGGAGGCCCATTCCGCCCTTCCCTATCCTTTCCTCTCCCCTATTCCTTAAAGGTCGGCAACGCAACAGTAACACTATATGTGTTGCTGGTGTCCATGGGTGGCGTTGGTTGCTTACCATCAGGTGACACGCCTGCTCGTCGGCCCTCCTATCCCATAAAAAAAAAACCTAACTGCATGATTTGGCCTAGGTAGACGTATTTGTTTACGACTTCGAGAACTGACCCTTCGACGCTTATCGGTCTGGGCACAACATGTTCATTGATCATGACCTTGGTCTTGTCCAAGTTCATGCCCAAACCGACACGCCGGGAGGACTCGTCTAGGCTGCGCAGCATTCCGCTTAACTGTTCCAGCGACTCTGCCATTACAACGATGTCGTCGGCAAACCGAAGATGCGAGATGTGTGTGAATCCAGTGTCTTGAAAACGTCCTCCAGAGCATTGGTGAAGAGTTTGGGAGATATAACATCTCCCTGTCTTACACCTCGATTCAGCTCGATGGAGTTCGTCGCCTGGTCCTGTATCTGGACAGCCATCGTGGCGGTGTCATACAAGCATCTCAGCACCTCGATATAACGCCAGTCAATCCGACATCGCTGCAGTGCATCCAGAACTGCCCAAGTTTCGATGGAGTCGAAAGCTTTTTCGTAGTCCACGAATGCCATACACAGCGGCTGATTGTACTCTTCGGTATTCTGTACTGCCGAACAGTATGGATGTGGTCCACGGTACTCCGGAGGCTGGAATTCGTCGAGTCTTGCAGCGAGACGATTCGTGACGACCCTCGAGAACAACTTGTAGATATGGCTCAGGAGTGAGATGGGTCTGTAATTCTTCAGTAAGGTTTTATCACCTTTTTTGAAGAACAGCACCACCGCAATGCTGCTCCAAACCTGTGGTGTTATGCCCTGGTGTATGATGGAATTAAAAAGGCTTGCTAATTCCTTTAGGATAGGACTCCCGCCGGCTTTTAGAAGCTCTGTAGTAATTCCGTCATCACCGGGTGTCTTGTTGTTCTGGAGTTGCCCGAGAGCCGCACTAATCTCGCTTTCTGTGACATCGGGAATGTCCTCACTATAGTGACGCGTTAGCGGGGCTCTGTGGTCATCATCGCTGTGTCCAGTTGGCTTGGTCATCCGTGTGGAATAAAGCAGCCCATAAAAAGATTCGATCTCTGCGAGAATCTCGGGCCTAGAGGTGACGACACGTCCATCCGCAGTTTTCAGCTTCGTCAGATGGGACCTTCCAAGCTGCTGAGCGAACACTTTCGACCCTTTGTTGCGGTCGATCGCGTTCTCGATTGCTCGAGTATTGGATCGACGAAGGTCGCGCCGCATCAGCTTTCTAATATGCTGGTTTAGGCTTTTCCATTCTGACGAAGACAGCTGATCGGATGGAGTTTCTCGCCTTTGCCTCATCAGCTCGAGTGTCTCAGCAGAGAGCTTGGACTCCTTTTTCTGCGATCTCGGGAACAGCCTTTGAGACACTTTCCTCAGCGTGTTGACCACAGTGTCGGCTTTCTCGTCCACGTTGCCTGTGGTTTCCAGCAGGTCGAATCGATTTTTGAGTTTCATTTGGGACTTTTCGGTTTCGGCTATTTGGAGTGGCGTAGGTCGGATAATAGACCTTATCTTCCGGGTCAGAAGTCGGTGATCACTTCCTCCAGTATTGAACCTGTTGATCACAGAGACATCTCTAAATATATGCTTACTATCCGTAATGATAAAATCTATCTCGTTCCTTGTCACCGAATCGGGGCTTCGCCAAGTCCACCTCCTGTGGAGACTCTTCTTGAAGAATGAATTCATCAAGAAAAGCCTTTCGGACTCCAGGAAGTTGACCAGCATCTGGCCCCTGTGAGTCCGGCACCCCAAGCCATATGGACCGATTTTCGTTTCGCCGCGTTCTTGTACTCCCACTTTGGCATTGAAGTCCCCCATAACAACGTTGTAGTGAGCCTTGGCGGTACAATGTATTGCTTTCGCAATATCCTCGTACATCGCCTCCGCTATCTCGTCAGAGTATGTCGAGGTCGGCGCATAAACCTGTATTACCTTCAGGGTGTACCTGTTGGTGAGTTTCAGTACAAGGTACGCTACTCTGGTCGACACACTACTGATCTGACGTTACTGACGTTTCAAATAAGTAATAAATAAACGCGATATAATCCTAAAAGTTGTTTTAATCTATAATATTGTAAATGCCCAAAATTGTGTGCATAAATTAATGATTGATTGATTTTTAAATTGATTCTTTATTTGAACATCTCTATTTGCATTCGTATAAGCGATTGAGAACATTTGAACATTCGTTATATCAGTACTGTGTTTTATTGGATTTTCACTTAAATTGCAGATGAACACGATGTATCTTCAGAAGCAAATCGATGAAAAGCGTGAATTTATTCGCGGCCGGTTCGATCTGCAACTCGAGTACGAGCGACAAGGGCGCGACCAAGTGGAGCAGCTCGAGCGGCTCCGGCGGCAGGCAGAGGCCGGCGCTCGCAGCTTGCACGGGGCCGACCTGCGCGCGCAAGTCGCCTACAACGACCTGCTCAAGGTAACAGAGGCACTGGTCACTAGAGCCTAGAGGACTGCATGCCAAGCGCAAGATAATTGATCATTGGTTTCAGAATCGAGCGATGCGAGAGGCGCAGGCCGAGCAAGAGAAATGTGAGTTGGCTGCAGCAGAATATCAAGACGAGATAGCGAGGATGCTGTGCAGGTTAGTCGTTTACCGGCAGTTAATAATATGATTCTTGTACCTCGAGACTCCAACAGCACCAGCACTGGTCTGCATTTAACCGATCACTGGTTTTGATTTTCGTTTTTATTCATTTTATCTATTTTTTGGTGATCCAGTGGTCGAGCATACGGCTTCTGATCCAGACGTCGCGGGTTCGAATCCTGACACTGGCTCTCACCAATGGCTTTTTGAAATTGTTTTTGGAACTTATGTTGTGATAAATATCGATGACTGAAAACTTTATGCTCGGTATGGCAATAGATTCGCCACCTATTCCATTTGGGACGCAAGCATAACGGTGAAACGAGGCTTAACAGCCGCTGCCTACACCTTCGGGTAACAAAGTTATGTAATGTTATCTATTTCTCGCTGAACTGTTTTAAGCAAACTTAGCACATTGGAACTCGCTGAATTTTTAGTACAACCTTAAGCTACGCCGCTCGAGTACTGATGACCTGGGTCTGGACTGTGTGCGTGTGTGTATGTGCGTGTACTTACTGATCGCGAACCGCCTCACACAGGCCGGCGTCCCGCAGCGACATGCACCCGTTCATGAGACAGGTGACCTCAGCCCAGACCTCAGCCACTGCTCCCACTGTACTCGGCGCGCGCTCGCCGGGCGCTCGGCCCCGGGCACCCGCAGACAACTAACTAATACCTTAATGTTTACATCAATGTTACATTACTAGAGTAAGACAAGAGACGAAAAGGGGTTATTGTTACTTTAATAACACGACAATAATTTCAAGTATATTAGGGGCTATACAGTCTCAGTGGCCCAGTGGTCGAGCACACGGAAAGTTATGTGTGATAAATATCGATGACTGAAAAACTTTGTACCCGGTATGGCAATAGGTTCGCCACCTATTCCATTTGGGACGTAAAACATAACGGCGAGACGAGGCTTACCAGCCGCTGCCTACACCTTCGGGTAATAAAATGCGTGATGTTATGTATATTAGGGGTACTGAATCACTGGGCCTGGTGACCTACCTAAGTTACTCGTTTACTGGACACGGCTACCAAGTACTGGGTACATACTTATTTCTTACATTCTAAGTAGGTACTTGTTTATTGAGCCGATTCTCACTCGATACGTACAAGAGAATAATAGCGCATATGTAAATATATTTGTAACTTTGTATTATTCGTTTTGAATGTTTTTCCTGTTCGGACACTCGACTCTTAACCAGCCTTTATCGTAGTGCGCACAAGTACACTTTGCACTTAAAAGCTGCTATCAACTTGCAAGTAGAGCGCAGTAGCTGCTAGGAAGGACTGGCAACATGCAGCCGTCGAGCTGGTTACGTCACCTTGTTATAACGTAGTTTGATATTTTAATTTATAGTGTTTGGGGAACTGGTTAATTTTTTAAGAGTAGTTTAGTTTTGGTTATGTTATGTTATATTATTTGGTTATATGTTATTTTATGTCAATAATAAATATTACATTTGATAATACTAAGAAAAACATTGTACCTTTTACTTTTAAGTTTAATCAAATAAATGAACTCGCCATTTACAAACAGACAATGATACTCGGAGCAGTCTTAGGCAACGGAATTATTCGTGTCCTAGGTAGGTCTCATTCACTAGGTATGGACAGGTATCTCTTATCTCTTATTATATAACGTCTATGTTTCATATATGTCACTTTGTAGCAGTGAATCAGGAAATCTTTGAAAATAACATGTCAACATAAAATTGAAGTCACTGTGACTTTTTTGAAGTGGAACTTCCTATGTCTCTTGCAAAAGCGTTTAACACCCCCTCGCGGGTAGGTATAATAAGTATTAAATTACAATCAATCAATCATTTATTTATTCATAAAAATTTGGGTATTTACATACACAGACGGTGAAAATTAACTCTAAAATACATCAAATTACATGCATAACTTGACGCCAAATCCCTTGCGGGGTAGGCAGAAAGAACAGAGCGACATATTGCACGATTCTTTCGCGCTAAATTCTAATTTATGTATTTAAAGACACAGTGTTTCAAAAATATAACCAGAGCAAAACTCATGATATGATAACAAAATAAAATTGGCCTAAATATAATTAAATTATCAAATAATTAACTACAATTTCTAATTATAGTATTACTAGCTGACCCGGCGAACTCTGTTTCGCATCAAAAGTAATAACTGCTGCCCCGCTATGTTAATACTGCAATATCTTCGACAAATTTGAAGTCGATAGCAGCTATAGGTTAAAAATGGGAATTTTCCATTGTTAACACCCCCGCAACCCCCTTTGTGGGTGGAATTTCGTAAAATCCGTTCTTAGCTGACCTCTACTCGGCGAAAGGAATAATCCTACCAAATTTCAAGTCGCTACGCCTTATGGTTCCAGAGATATCGTGATGAGTCAATATATAGGTGGAAATCTCTTATATATATATATATAGATAGATACCATGTTGACAAAGGTAACAAAACAAAAACAAAACTATTAAAAAAATCGACCCCTGAGCATAACTGTTCCTCAAGCGACCTTAGCAGGTGTACCTGTCATGACCGCTACATCATATTATTTATACTAGCTGACCCGGCGAACTTTGTTTCGCATCATAAGTAATTTTTACAGCGTTTACAATTAATCGAATACAGCCGCCCTGGCTGCTAGGGCGTGCCCCGACAGCCATGGGCACCGATTAGCCCCCGTCGGTGCGGCTGCACGTGCATGCGCATGCGGCGAAGGGGGCCGCCACCCTTTACGCAGCGTCAAACCGGGCGGGACGAGGAGAGGGGAGTGCCGTATAGGCACGTGGAATGTTAGAGGTACTATGACAAGAAAGATGAATGAGATGATGGATGTAATAAATGATAGATGCCTGGATGCCTTATGTTTGACGGAAACAAAGCGAAAGGGGAATGAGGCCGAGGACCTCCCAGGTGGCATGATTGCCCTATGGTCCGGAGTGGACCTGGACGTGCGTGCTAGTGGGGGTGTGAGGTCGTTCTCTCCTGCCGCTTTGCTTCTGGAGTGAAAGACTGAGTTGGTAGGCCCAAGACACCTTTGGGTTCGTATAAAACTGGGCATCACGCGGGTTTTCCTGGCAGCAGCCTATGCTCCCGTCAGCTCCGCCGATCCCCATGAACTCGAGGAGTTTTGGGAAACTGTTAGGGATATTCTGGATTTGGTTGAAGGGAATGAAAGGATAATTCTGTGTGGTGATCTTAACGGATGGGTCGGAACCAACTTTGCATAGACTGCTTCTTGAATAGTATTATTGTTGTAGCTGATATTGAGGCTGTTAACTGGCTATGGTCTTTGACAAGCATGCATTATTTGAGTTTTATAGAAATTTATTTTTAAGTTGTTGCTGTCTAACCAGCTTATAATTGAAGACATGACATTGAATGATTTATTTCCTTCTGATAATGTATGGTGTCTTTAAACTGAATATATACAGCACTGTCATCTGCAAATAAAGTCATTAGGTGTTTTGTGCTATTAGGCGACATCATAAATATCAATAAGCGGCGGTAGACAAAAAATATCGAAAATTACAAGTACAGCTCGACCAACTTATCTGTGAACTGAGTGGCGGCGACACCGTCGACATAGTGTTGCAAGTTATTATAGATTTCCCAGAATTTGGCATGTTTGCCTAGTACATAGCGTAGTAATAAATTAGATACGTTATTAAGGTAATCTATATAATTAGCACTTATTATATTATTTATGTCTATACATTAATTCATTCATTAAGTGTGTAAAAAATATTCGAAAACCCTTGGCAAAGATGAATTGATTAGGGGTAGATAACCTGTAACTGTAACCTAAAATTCATGTTAGCTGCTGTTGGACAGTCCCTTTTTAGAGTAAGGTTTTAGGCTATATAACATCACGCTGCGACCAATAAGAGCGACGGGACAGGGCAGAGTTGTCAGTAGACTAGGTCACTGGCGGTCGGCTAGTTTCATATCTACAGGATAGATACAAGAGCTGACCTAGCAATTGGATATAATAAAACATGAGTTTTAGAATAATTCATTTATTGAAACCAGGTTTACAATAATTATGGTCTTTGGAACAACCTGCACGCCCAACTTCAGTCAGGCTGTGAGGAAATATACCTCCTATTTCCATGCAACCATCATCATCATCACTATCACTTTCTGTTTCTGTGTCACTTCTTACTTCTATTATAAAAGGCTTATCCAAATACGAATCTTGTTTCAAATATTCTTCTTCTAACTTGTGAACATGTTTGCAATGCTGTGCCCACTCATTAACCGTAATGGTTTCAAAGGCTTCTTGAACCAGGCGGGGAATCTCAGCATTTTTATGGTCAATATTTACTTCAGCTACTTTTCTTTTCATTGTGCTCCAAATGAATTCAATGGGGTTAAGATCACAGTGATAGGGAGGTAAGTACAAGCATTTGTGCCCATTTTGTTCTAATATTTTATCAATTTCATATTCAGGTTCAGGCTTGTTTCTTTTTATTAGTTCTAACAGCTGAGGTTTTGTGAACTCTTCTCCAAAGTCAACATTATTTTGTGTCAACCATAGTTGCATATCTCTTTTTAAAGAATTCGTATTTGGAACCTTATTTATGCAAACACGGTGATAGGGAGCATTGTCCATTACAATTATTGATGGCTGCTGTAAGTTAGGCACCAGTTTTTCAATAACCCACTTTTTAAAGTTAGTACTGTTCATATCATCATGATAATCACCACTTTTAGTATTAGACTTGAAAACGAGAAGTGCATTATTAACAAATCCAGTGTCCCCTCCTGCGTGTATAATAATATACCTTTGTCCTTTTGATACAGGCTCTAATACTCCGTCTACACCCTCGCCTTGCCAACATTTACCTGATGTATGCGATGAGTGAATATATGTCTCGTCTAAATAAATTAGCGGCTGAGGTTGTGGACTTATTTTATTTTTTTCTACTGCAGGCAAGTACTTTGCTCTCCAAGCTGATACTTCATTACGCTCCATTAGTACCTTACGGTTACTCTGAGTCTTTTTAAAACGAAAACCCATCTTGTGAAGCAGTTTTCGAAGACTTTCTCGTTGTCCTGTGTAATTAATTTCTGTCTTTAAGACCTCTAGTAGCTTCTTGATAGTTGGTAGCTCCTTTTTAATGGAATAAAACTCATGTACTTTTCTTCGAATAACTCCCATGTCAAAATCATCAACATGTATAAATCCCGTTTTACGCTGCCTCTCCTTGCCTGGGGTCTGAATTTTTGTACCAGTCTCTTCTGCCACATGCCCTTCTTTTACTATTTTAGATATGAGTCCTTGACTCACACCTGAAATAAATAACACATTATCATCATCAACCCCTTAACGTCACACACACAATGTTTGCTATATGTAAGTACGAATGAATAGTGGCAATATCAAAAGTAAATATCAGTAGATATGTACCTATTTCTTGTTGCGGGTTAGTTGACTCTTACATCCAACAAATTCATAAATATTGGGAAATTTACAAAAAGAAAGTGGGAACACTAACCTGTAGCTGCCGAAATTCGTTTGTATATTTGATTAAATGGTATAATCGGAGCCTCCGCCCGAGCTTCTTCTTCAAAAAAGGATTTAACCTTTAGAATAATGCTTCGAGCATCACTTTTAATCGCTTTCGGCATAATTAACGTTGTAAATATAGCAATTTAGCAACAGAAATAACAGAGTACCCGAATGTAGTAGATACTGACAATCGAATGACATTTCAACATGGCGGCCGTAGTTCCTATTTTTTCCATTTCACAGATAAGTTGGTGGGACTGTAACATATCGTTTCATCACTGGCGTACACTACTTAATGACGTTGCAATGATATTTATCGATATATGGCAAGTATTTAAGACGTGTTCTACCTATTGACGAAACTAATGTGTTAGTATTATTTGGTGTTTTTAAGAGATAAAATTTACGTGTATATTTTAAAATGAAATTCTTAATCAGGGGAAACTTAACTTTATCATGTAATTTTTTACGATTTGTTTTAAATGATGTATTATAAGAGATTTTTACGGCTTTGTTTTGTATGACCTGCAGACTTTTATAGTTGGAGTTACATATGCTGCTCCATACAGGGTCGTATTAGGATCGCATATATGCTTAATTTAATGTATGGACTTAACTTGCTGTGGCGATTAAAAACTGGATATAACGCATTCATCGCTTTTACACCTCTTACAAGCCAAACACCGAGGTACTTTACATTTATGGACCAAGGGATGCGGTGATCATTGATGATTAGGCACCCCTTTGGCAGCCACAATTATGGCTTCAGTTTTGCCCTCATTCAGCTTGAGTTTCCATTTAGTAAAATATGTCAGTAATATATCTAAATAAATCTGGAGTCTATTAAGATGTTGAAATCGTCATCAGAAGTGAAAGATGCTGTATCATCAGCAAAACAAGAGTTCGTGTTTGAATAGGTATATTATTGAGATATAACAAAAAGAAATATGGTCGCAGCAGAGAACCTCGAGGTCCACCTGCGCATATACAGCGGGATGAAAGAAGTATTTTCGCTGATATGTACAGCAAAACTACGGTTAGAAAGATATGACCATATTAGTCTAATTAAGGATCGAGGTATTATGTAATTTTGTAATAGTTTGTGTATAAGGCCCTTATGCCAAACAGTGTCAAAAGCCTTCTCACAATATCAAGGAGAAACATGCCAGTAGAGCGGTAGAGATTTAAGTTGTGAGCAACATGTTCTGTCACTCTTCCAAGCTCCTGCGTAGTCGAAAGTGAGGGCTGAAAACCAAATTGCTCCTGCTTGAGGCATTCTCTGGTATAGGACGCTAATCAAGAATATAATAAAGCCTCAAATAACTTGCCCAAGGCCGGCAAAAGACTTAGAGGTCTATAGCTTGTAGCCAGGTTCTTGTTTTTACCTGGCTTATCGAGTGCAATCACTTTGGCTATTGTCCAAATTTTAGGAAAATGTGATAAATGTAAGCAAGCATTTTATATTTTTGTTAGCAGAACCAAACATTTGTGAGGCAAATTCTTCAAGAGCCAGTTGTGCACACCGTCACACCGCCTTTTGCGTACTTTTAACGTACGTAAATGCTTACGAATTTCTTTCAACTTCAACGGTGGGACAAGAGGGTAATTCCAAAGACGATTCGACTTCCCTTTCGCCTTCATCATGTGACCAATCAATACTAAGGTACATATTGCTGGCAAAAGTATCAGCTAATACTTCGCATTGCTCATATATATTTAAGGTGATTGAGTTGTCTGATTTTAGGAGTGGTGGGATCGACAGAGATTTATTTTTTAACTGCTTAGTAATACGCCATAAGTCTGGACCGGGATTATGAATTTTAGATAATTTGGCTTGCCACACAGAATCGTTATATTTTTATTAAAACAAAACTAACCTGCGTTTGCAATTTATTTATTTCAGTTTCTTGCTGGGTTACATTATTGCCACAGCCAGGTATGGTGCATATTTTATCTACATTTAACAGTGGTAGAGCCAAGCAGTTCGCTGCATGAATGGGCCGGCTCGACAGGTAAAATACCACGACCTCTCAGAAGACCGACGTAAAGTGGCTCATGCCGTGTTTCGTTCGGTGAGAGAGGTACCCGGAGGCCCACCCCCCTTCCCCATCCTTTCCTATCCCCTGTCCCTTAAAGGTCGGCAACGCAACAGTGTATCCCTTTAAGAGTATTTCGGAGACGACTATCTACCAAAATCAAATCAATCATACTCTTTTGTTCATTCCGTCTCCACGTATACGTGTGAATATCTTTATGACGGAATAATGTGTTAGACACATCGAGGTTCCGTTCCAGGCATACGTCCAAGATGGGCTTACCAGCATCATCGACTCTCTTGTCACCATTCGGACCAAGGACAGCCTCCAGGCCATCTCTCTTGGTTCCGACCCACCCATTAAGATCACCACACAGAATTATCCTTTCATGTCCCTCAGCCAGATTCAGAATATCCCCAACAGATTCCCAAAACTCCTCGAGTTCGCGGGGATCCGCGGAGCTTACGGGAGCATAAGCTGCGACCAGGAAAACTCGCGTGATCCCCAGTTTTATTCGAACCCAAAGATGTCTTGGGCCTACCAACTCATAATCTTTCACTCCGGAAGCAAAGTGGGAGGAGAGAACGACGCCAACACCCCCACTAGCACGGACGTCCTGGTCCACTCCGGACCATAGGGCTACATTTAGGGGATAAAAATTTAAAAATCCATTAATTTAAATAAATCGATTATTTTCATAAATAAATACGATTATTAATTAATCGATTTTTTCATTGTAATAAATTAATCGTTTTATCAAAAATCGTTTTTTTATGTTTAATGTCACATTCCTAAATACTAGTGTCTCTGCCATTTTTAATTTCTTAGGGTACCGTTATACCAAAATACGGAACCTTTATACGATAACTTATTTTTTTATAATAACTTTAAAAATACTAGTCTCTGTACTACAGAGTCTACTAGATATTTTAATTTCACTCAAATCTCATCCAAAGCAAATTGGAATAGTATTTTAGAAAATCTCTAAATTTTAAGTAATAATACGCACAATACCGAATACCGGATTTAACATAACATAACTTCACGCCTTACCCGAAGGTGTAGGCAGCGGCCGTTAAGCCCCGTCTCGCCCTTATGTTTACGTCCCAAATGGAATAGGTGGCGAACCTATTGCCATACCGGGCACAAAGTTTTCAGACATCGATATTTATCACACTTAACTTCCGCAAACGATTTCGAAAAGTCATTGGTGTGAGCCAGTGTCAGGATTCGAACCCGGACCTCTGGATCAGAAGCCTTGTGCTCTCCCATTGGACCACCGAGACTCCTAGGATTTACCTACGTAATACTTTTTAAGCTTTCACGTGTTATGCAACATAATGATAATAATAATATACTTTATTAATTTGCGTTGGTACATTAAAATTATACGGACCCATAATAAATAATATTAATATTTCAAAATATTTCACTGTAAATTTAGAAATGCCGACAAATTCTTTTTATAAATGCCGCCTGATGAGTTCAAGGTTATCTTGTGCGAGCCGAAAGGCAATCGGCAATTTTCAAAGGAAGTTTCGGGCGCGTGTAACAGGTCACAGCACGTGTAAGAGGTGCACACATATACACAGCACATATACACATGACCTACAAATGAATCAATAAGTAGGGTTCACAGTTTTTGATTTGCTGTAAGTTATTTATTTATTTCTTCACACCCTTACTCAAATGGGAGTGGAAGTATTGAATACAGATAACTTATTTTTTAATGTAACTTCACGCCCCAAATACATAAGGGCGTAGGCAGCGAAAACTATTTACTGATTATGTTTCATGGTAATTCCATGTGGTTTCTTAAACAGGTCAGAATGTAGTCACCTTACATTTTTTTCTTAACTTGACGCCCCAAATACATCCGGGTGTAGGCAGCGGAAACTACTTATTGATCATGTTTCATGGTAATTTTTTTTTATGGGATAGAAAGGCAAACGAGCAGGCGTGTCACCTGATGGTAAGCAACCAACGCCGCCCATGGACACCAGCAACACATATAGTGTTACTGTTGCGTTGCCGACCTTTAAGGGATAGGGGATAGGAAAGGGTGGGGAAGGGGAGTGGGCCTCCGGGCACCTCTCTCACTGAACGAAACGCGGTATGAGCCACTTTACGTCGGTCTTCTGAGAGGTCGTGGTATTTCACCGGTCGAGCCGGCCCATTCATGCAGCGAACTGCTTGGCTCTACCACTGTACAAAAAAATATGATTTCTTATTGCGAACCGAATACAGATAGCTTTTTTTTGTAACTTCACGCCTCAAATACATGAGAGTGTAGGCAGCGAAAACTATTTACTGATTATGTTTCATGATAATTCCATGTGGTTTCTTAAACAGATCAGAATTAAGTCAGCTTACATTTTTTGGTAACTTCATTTAATTATTAAAAATTAGAGATGACAACCTTATTGATGATCGAAATGGCAAAATGAATGAAATAGTTTAGGCGAGAAGTCACGATGAACTCAGTTGTCGTAGGTCATAAGTAAGGTGACCACGGTTCATGTTTCTGAGGGATAATTTATGTAAAAAAAAGTAAAAAAAAATGTGTTTCCCTTTTTTTATTTTCTATGGGATATCTTTATTTCAAAACGTGTCTAGATTTTATATATAGGTGGTTAGAATAGGGTCTACGAAACACCCTGTATACACACACACATACATACACACAGTGACAGCTTTCGGAATAGATGCATTCATTCTTTGATAATGTAACCTAATTCATTGTGGTAATGATTAGTAAGGCGCCTTTTAAATGTACATAACGACTCGGCAGATCTTATGCTCAGTGGTAACCCGTTCCACAAGCGTACAGCTTGTACGGCGAACGATTTATCCAAACATTTTTTGGTATGTGATGGCATTGCTAGTTGCAAGTTTCCCGATGATCTTAGAGACCTCAAATGTGTGTCACATAAGAACTTAAAGCGTTCTTTGAGATAGATGGGGGCGCGAGGATGAAACAAAATATTGTAAAGAAGAGAAAGAATATGAGAATTCCGGCGAAGACGTATAGGAAGCCATTTGAGCTTAGTACGAAATTCGGATACGTGGTCATATTTGCGCAAGCCAAATATGAACCTTATACAGACATTTTGGAGTCGCTCAAGTTTGTTTAGTTGTTCCTCGGTGACATCCGGATAGCTAGCATCAGCGTAGTCGAGGATTGGCAATAGGAGAGATTGGGCAAGTGCAGTTTTGGTAGTAATCGGCAGAAAATTCCGTAGCCTTCTTAAAGACCCAACGGATGCAAAGATCTTACGACTTATATTCTGTAGCTGTGGACCCCAAGATAGTGTCTTATCAATAAGTATTCCTAAGTTTTTTACATTGTTACTGATAGGGATAACTGAACCGCCGAGGCATATTGCTGGTATTTGATCCCAAATCACTTTGAACATTACTTTAGAACTGCCCACTACAATTGCCTGACTTTTTGACGGATTTAAGGATAGACCATGAGCAACACTCCATTCCAAAATGCGACTTAGATCTTGGTTAATATTATCGATGGCCTCGGGTAACACCTGGAGTGGAGTATGAGTATAAACTTGCAAGTCATCAGCATAAAGGTGGTAGGAAGAAAGAAGTTGAGATGAAATAGGATTTATAAAAATCGCGAAAAGTAGGCGAGATAAAACGCCACCCTGCGGTACACCAGCCATGATATTGCTCCAAGACGAGTAAGCGTCGTTGAAGCGAACACGTTGCCGGCGACCAGACAGGTAATTACAGAACCAATCAATCACCGTTGGAGATATGTTAAGAAGCCTGAGCATAGCTAGCAACACCTTAAAATCGACAGTGTTAAAGGCGTTGCTGAAGTCCAGCAGGCAAGCCACAGTAAGTTTATTACTTTCCATAGCCGCTCTGATGTCCTCCGTAATATTAATAAGGGCGGTAGATGTGCTATGACCTGGACGGAAACCGGATTGGTAAGGGTTGAGAAGATTGTTTGTAGTTAGGAATTGACTAATCTGCTCGTGGACAAGGCGCTCAAGGACTTTGGATAGGAACGGAAGAATTGATATTGGACGGTATTCGGAAAAGGATGAAGGATTAGCTTTTTTAGGTAATGGTATAATTTGTGCATCTTTCCACATTGAAGGAAAGACGCCACTGGACATGGAGGAGTTAAAAATATGAGAAAAAACAGGAAGGATGATATCGAGGATAGGAAGGATCATATTACAGCTGACACAGTCTGTGCCAACTGCATTTGAAGTTATTGACAGCACGTGCCTCTTAACATCACAATCGGCCACTTGATTAAAATTGAAAGGATCAAAATCAGGAGTTGGAATAGAAGAAAGATTTTCTAAAGTCGCGACTATAGTTGTCCTATCAAAATTAGACGAAGACGTGAAATGTCGATTGAGCAACTCGATGTTTAGATCTTTAGGGATTTGTTCATTACACTTTTTACCAACTCCTAGCGATTTGAAAAATTTCCATATTTTCGCTTGGTCCAAGTTTTCTACGGATTTATGAATATATTAGCGTTGAGCGTTCCTACACACCTTACTGCAGTGGTTACGTGCAATGATATATTTCTCTAGGTTTTCCAACGTAGGACGGCGCTTGTATCTAGACCTCGCAGCTGCTTTCTTTCCAATAATTGATTTTATATGAGGAGTTAGCCATGGTGATGGAAGATTTTTCAATTTTATTAAACGTTCCGGAGCATGTACGTCGTAAAGCTTGGTCAAATTGAATGTGAATAATCGGACTTTTTCATTCACCTCCATGGCATTTAACAACTCTGTCCAATCGATATTCCTACAGTCCTCAAGGAGTTTATCATGATTCATGCTACCGAAACTACGCTGCCGAAGAGTTTTAGACTTTTGCTTAGGGATATGGGATTTGTAAGATAGGTAAATAAGATCATGATAGGAAAAGGAATCAGCTGAGCACTGACCATGTTTAGCGACGTGAGAAGTAGAGGAAACAATTATAAGATCGAGGAGAGAAGGAGTGCAATTTGGAAAATGGTGAGTGGCAGATGATGGTAGAAGGGAGAGGTTGCAAGAGTCAATAACATTTGAAAGAGATGTTGACCGATGGTCCATTCTGAGAAGATAAGTATTAAAGTCGCCCATGATAATAATGTGTCTGTAAGAACATACAAGGCTCTCAAGAAGAATTCAAGTGAAGGAAAGTAATTGATGTGAAGGGAAGGACAGTAATAGACACCCACTAAGATACGAGTGTTACAAAGTTCTACTTCAATAAAGAGATGTTCACCAGCAGCTTGTGGGGGTGGTTGTGGAAATATGCTGACAATGGTGTAACTTAAGTGTTGGTGGAGATAGATGGCAACACCACCACCGCCCCCACACGAGAGGTCATTTCGTATGAGTTGATACCCGGGCAACTTGTAGGAATTTGAAGGAAGACAAGGTTTTAGCCAAGATTCGGAGATGAGAATGGCTTGGATATTCTTACAGTCAAATTCAGCTAGCATATCAGGGAAATGGGCCGGAATACTCTGAGCATTGATATGAACCACATTGAAATTCCCCGCAACATCAGAAAACTGCAACTCTAGAGTCTCAGAAAGTGACGGTATACTAATGAATCAAATCAAATCAAATCAAATCAAAATCTCATTTATTCAATTCAGGTCATTAAAGACACTTATGAAGGTCAATATTTTCAATCCGCCAATTCGATTACTCACGTCCTGAGAAGGATTGGCAAGAAACTCAGGGGAGTCCTTTTTTTTGTTTTTACTTAATTATAAGTAAACTAAAATACAAATTATTAGAATAATTTATAGAGCAGAATGAGGTTCTTCGCGTCAAACTTAGGACACAGTACGTTAATATTCTTTGGACGCTTCGTTCACGAGCATAACCCATATCTCAGCCATCGCCTCCCTCGCCATATTTTAGGGAAGGTGGCGACCCGATCAACGACGCCGCCATAAGCAAGGACTTTTCAGTGAGCATGACTTATTCAAGATCCCAGACAAAACAAAAAAAGAAATTAGTAAGCTTGCCGGTGAGAAACGTCATATTGCACACAATCTTACTAATTAACAGTAATGTTTAGTTAGCAGATTAACAATATTTTGCTACAGCAAATACAAACAATATAACACAAAAGAAGCAATTCAATTCCAAACGGTTTTATCATTGATATAATCTGCGATACAGTAATAAGCCCTTGAATATAGTCTTCTTTTAACATATTTCTTAAATTTACCTAACGATAATTCAACCGCGTCGTTTGGAAGCTTATTATAAAAGCGTATACATTGACCTGGAAACGCGTTAGAAATTTTATGAAGCCTAGTAGTGGACACAGCAAGTTTGTTTTTATTTCTTAAGTTTAATTGATGAATATCACTGTTTTTCTTAAATTTAGTTATATTTTTATGAACATAGATTAAATTATCATAAATATATTGTGAATGTAACGTCATTATTCGTATCTCTTTAAATTTACTTCTCAGTGTATCCCTGGGACTCATCATATAGATAGCACGAATAGCTCGTTTCTGGAGCACAAAGACCGAGTCTACATCCGCAGCACTACCCCAAAGCAATAGACCATATGACATAATGCTGTGAAAATAACTAAAATAAACTAAACGTGCAGTATCAACGTCGGTCAGTTGACGTATTTTCTTTACAGCGTAAGCGGCTGAGCTAAGTCTACCAGATAACGTCTCTATATGTGGGCCCCACTGTAGTTTAGAGTCTAATGTTATACAAAGAAATACAACCTTATTGACCAATTCCAGTCTCCTGTTGTCCATCACGACACTGATTTTTACTTGTTTAACATTTTTTGTAAAAAATCTAACATATTTGGTTTTGCTACCATTTAAAAGCAAATTATTAGCACTAAACCAGTTTACTATCTTTGAAAGAGCAGAAAGAAAGACCTTAAAAACTAAAGAAGTATCATCTGCAAACAAAATTATTTCATGATTGTCCTTTACAAGATAAGGTAGATCATTAATGTACAAAAGAAACAGGAAAGGTCCCAAGATAGAGCCCTGCGGCACCCCCATTGCTACAGCTGATCCATGTGATCTCTTTCCGTTAACATCTACTGTTTGGATCCTATCACGTAGGTAAGAAGTAAGAAGATCCAAAGTAATGCCCCTTATGCCATAGTGATGTAGTTTTCTGACCAGAGTCAGAAGCACAATCGCTGTCAGCTGACTGAAAAGAATCAGAACTATTACTATTATCATCATCACACATTAATAATATATTATAAAATATTTAAACGTACCAATTATTATATTAAACTTTGATAAATAAATAAATTTTAAAGTTACAAAATATATATCCTAAATTTATATACTGGTATAATATTCACGCTTAACTTAAGTTTTCTCCTAAGACTACCTACCAGTTCAGTGTTTTGACTATATAAACTAGTCAAATTAAATAACAAAAAAAAAATCAAAAAAAAAAAATCAATATATCTATAAATTGAATGGTAATTAAATAACCTCTTACTTTACATTGAGTAATTACTGGGTAATAACAAAGAAATAATTTCAAATAACTGACTTCAACGAAACGGTGAAACGGTTTCAGTACGCAACCAACACTTTAACCTAAAAGTTCCGAATACATAGTTATAGAAAAAAAATACTAAAAAGAAAAGTAGATGTTTTATAAAAAAAAAAGTACATGACAGTTGAGAACAAAATTAACCCAGGAATGCCCGAATTATTTTTTTCTTGTTTTTCTCTAGTTTGGACTCGGAATATTGTTCAATTAAGGGTTCTTAATGACATGGGTTAGTCATATTTTTTTTTAATAAATGGGAAGTTAGAAAAAAAACATGTGTCCAAATGGACATACTAAGCGTTGACAGTAGCTAAAAAGTTGATATAATTTATCTTGTAGGAGTTATTAGATAAAAAAAACACGATTTATACATTGAAAAAATTTCTTATGATAGTCAGCAAAGCATGGTACGCAAAGGCCGACGTCACACTTTATGCATTCAGTTCGAACTGACGAACTTTTCGACTTACAATATGGACCGACACATCGCCTCTTTTTTATAATTTTTTTTATATAATGGTTTAAACCATCGAATCGCCCAGTATCTGCTAACTTAGAGGTGGATGGTCTTCCTCCGCCTTTAGCTGTTATTCCATAGCATTTAAGATAAGTTAGCACGATTTCCCTTCGGAACTCCAGCTGTGGGATTTTATCATTTTTCCTATGTATCTGCCAAGCATTGTGTACACACGTATCTAGCATCCAAGTAATAAGGGACCAATACCATTTTTTTTCCTCTAACGTGTATTCTGTACATATTTACATTTTCGTCCATCCTGTCAACACCACCCATATATTTATTGTACTCACCCGAAAGAAACGGTCGTGGCACTTGAGTAGTAGCTTTATCTTTTTGGGAGTAACGTTTCACCATAGATAATGGTTGCACGCCCAAATTATTTGATGCAATAGACACTATAGAGTTATCCATCCATTTAGCCACGATCACTCCATCTTCCTTGCTAATTGCGGATTCATGGTAACCCCTCTGTTTCTTTTTCATAATTTTGTTAGATGTCAGCTTCTTACATTTCTGCAAGCGGTTTTCTCGTACGGTTCCTGTAGCACCGTATCCCTGTTGTCTGAAGTAGTTTAGGGGGTTCAAGCTAGTAAAAAGATTGTCAAAGAAGAAATGGTAAGGCATTCGCTTTTTTTCATTGGGAAATTCATCGATAAGAGTAATAAGAGGAGCAGCACATTTTCCAAAATGTTGTTCATAAGTTGAATTAGCATTTGGAGATTTACCTTGATATACGTCAAAATTGATTAGGTATCCATCCGGAGTATATAAGCTCCATACCTTGTAGCCAAAACGGATGGGTTTCCCTCTGATAAATTGTTTACAGGAATGCTGGCCATAATACTTCACCATAGTTTCATCAAATGATAAATTTTGTTCAGGCACAAAATATTTCATGAAATTCTCTTTTATTCTATTCATAAATGGACGCAACTTCCACATCTTGTCATTTACATCTATTTCATTATTATCGACACAATGCAGATAACGCAGTATTTCCTCGAACCTATTTCGGCGCATTGAATCACAAATAAGTTCATTACGGGTATCTATCTCGGTGCTCCAATAAAGACGTCTGTTTGCGTTAGGCGAATACCCACTCAAAATAAGAATAGCAAAAAAGCATCTCATTTCAGCAGCAGTGATTTTAGGATCAGGACAGTTTTTCCATAAAGCATAGCGATTTGATTGTACAACAAACATGTCAATAATACCGTCATCTATAAAAAGCTCAAATAAATCAACAGCAGATTTTCCACTATTAGTAGAAGCAACCTCAGGAAACGGCCCCAAGAAAGGTTCTAAATCTCCATCAATCCATGTCCTAGGTTTTTTACCGCAAAAATCGTCAAAGCGAGGGGCGTTTCTATTAGAAGCTTGGTATGACTGGCTAAACGTTACCTCAGCCTGAGCTGTCAACTGACGAGCATTCAAATTTTCTGTTCTTCCACCACTGTCTTCGTCACCTGAATCTTCGTCTGTCAAAACAGCGGCCTCAGGAGGGGCGACGTAAATTGACTCTAGTATCGGTAGGTCTCCAGCTTCTTCCTCATCCTCAAATAAAATGTCCAAGAGTTCATTTAGGGTCCCAGTTCCCCGGTACTGGTCTAAATCGAAGAATCTAAAAACAAACACAATTTTATATAAAGACATGCCAAGTGCTTAGCGTGTCTATATGGACACCGAAACTTTAGGCGTATAAATATAGTGCTAAAATAAAAGTAAACTATCGTTGACCTATTTCAACATATAAATACACTATTTTAGAATAATATTACACGTTGATAACATGAATATATAAAATAATTTAAAAATTATGTTAGTTACTCTCGTCTCGGGTCCATTTTTTCCGCCGTTTATGACTATGGTAAGAATTGAATGAATCTACCCGCGAATTTAGATTTTTAAATGACATATCAATGACATGTAAAAAAACTTTGACATTTGATATCACAGAATGACCTGTTAAATATTTCTAAACTAATAATGGTTTGCCACAAAAAAAAATCTTGCAGACCCATATTTTTGTGTCCACATGGTCACGCTAGGCATTACTGGGTATCAACTGTCAAGCTGTCAACTATAATAATATAATTTTAGTCGCAAGTGTTACGTACCTTGTTCCAGGAGAAATAAATAAGGGTAAATAAAATATAATTGTGATAATTTGAAATCTGATTAAAGCATGAACACTTAAAACCTATGCAACACACGTATTGTCAGTATGAGGCCTATACAACAAAAGTTACTACCCAGATTTTCAAAACAAACAGTCGTATTGTTGTTAAAGTGTGACTAAGAAGGAACATTTGTCTATTTACTTCCTTGCAGCGGCTGCTCGCCTTGTTTTGGAAATCTTGTCACTGGGTGCTGCCGCCTTGGATATGTCAATATCCTCAAGGCGGTTTAAATCGTCGAGCGAAGCAACCCGGTGTCGAGAATTGTTCCCCATGTCGACATACACGCAACCTTCCCTTGTCCAACACTTGGTTACACCAAACTTTGCCCGGGCCGCCATGAAGAGGTCATGTCTAGATTTCGTCAGGAATTCTGATATGGTGATTCCGCTGCCTTTCAGCTTTGTTTTCGCGAACCAAACTTTGTCACGCACCACAGCATCCACGAATTTAACTAAGATGGGACGAGGGCTGCCAGTTGGTCTTGGCCCCCCCATTCGGTGACAACGTTTGATGCTGTTTATAGCAATATTATCCAGCTTAAGTTTGGTGCTGACAATATTTGTGATGTCCCTGACAGTATCCTCATTCCTGCCCTCACTCACACCATATAGCATCAGCATTTTGCGACGGCTCCTCATTTCTAGATTGTCCATGTTTGACGCTAGGACAGAGACTTGCTTTTGCAGCATGCTGAAGGACTGCAGAACAAATTTTTTGAAAGCAGCAACATCTGACACCATAGTGGTGATAGATGGGGTCACAGCAGGCTTCTTCAACTCCTCCACCTGTGTCTCAAATTCTGCCATTCTTTTAAGGAATGCCTCCATTAGGGAATTGATTGTGCTTTCAACAGACTCCATTTTGTTTTGATTGTGCACAGTTTTAAAACTTGTTATATAGTGAAAAAAAGATGTGGCTTAAACTAGGAAATAACACTTGACTGGCATGTAGGTACACTAAGGCCCGTAAGATCAATCATAGTTAAAACTGTCGATTTTCTAAACTATAGTAAATTTTAATCTAGAGTTTAAACCTGCCTCGTAAGATCAACACCGAAATGGACATAGATTACGTAAACTAAGTTTAGTTTTCGACAGATGGCAACATTTGGTTATTTAATCACCATATTTCGCTCATCATTCACTCTTTTGTACATTGTCTGTGGCATATTTCGTGAAAAAACTCTTTTTCTCTTTCTTTTATGAAGTTTTATAGTGTGACCATAGATTTAAGAAAAATAGATCGGCAATAGTCACCCAAACAACGTGACCAAAAATGGGTTGTTAATGTGTGAGTGACTTACGGGGCTCGTGGCGCATTGGTAAAACAACCGGCTGCAGCACTGAGGTCGGGGGTTCGATTTTCACCCGAGCACAAATAATTATGACAAACATTAATATTTGTGCAGCGTCTGGGTGTTTTTCTGTGTATTATAAGTATGTATTTACAAAAGAAAAGTATATATATATATATATATATATATATATATATAGATATACATATAAGTATATATATATATGTATTAGTATCCGTTATCTAGTATCCATAGCACAAGCATTTAGTTGCTTAGTTTGGAACTGGAGGGCCCTGTGTGATTTGTGTCCAAGATATTATTATTATTATTATTATCAATGTGTTCGTAAAAAGCGCTTCAAAACGTTAACTTTTACAAAGTTAATGTTCATGTGTGGAAATGTAAATAAAATATACGCGGTTCCCAAAATCTAATTTAAGCGGTTGCGCTGTCAGTGATTCGATGCTATTAGTAAATTTTTCCTGACATGTGCCATCTATTGTAGTCTATGCTAAATCTATGTATGAACCCACAATCGTTGTGTCAGATGTCAGCTGATAAACGACCGCCATTTTTAAACTAGGCAGGACCACTTTTTAAACGGCAAAATCTCCTGGTGTAAGCTAAACTATAGTTTAAACTGTTATTGGAGGTTTATCTAGCATTGATCTTACAAAATAAACGACAGATGAGGTTTAAACTAGATAAAATAGTTTAAACTGTGATTGATCTTACGGGCCTTAGGCCCGTAAGATCAATCATAGTTAAAACTGTCGATTTTCTAAACTATAGTCAATTTTAATCTAGAGTTTAAACCTGCCTCGTAAGATCAACAGCGAAATGGACATAGATTACGTAAACTAAGTTTAGTTTTCGACAGATGGCAACATTTGGTTATTTAATGTCCATATTTCGCTCATCATTCACTCTTTTGTACATTGTCTGTGGCATATTTCGTGAAAAAAACTCTTTTTCTCTTTCTTTTATGAAGTTTTATAGTGTGACCATAGATTTAAGAAAAATAGATCGGCAATAGTCACCCAAACAACGTGACCAAAAATGGGTTGTTAATGTGTGAGTGACTTACGGGGCTCGTGGCGCATTGGTAAAACAACCGGCTGCAGCACTGAGGTAGGGGGTTCGATTTTCGCCAGAGTACAAATATTTATGGCAAACATTAATATTTGTGCGGCGTCTGGGTGTTTTTCTATGTATTATAAGTATGTATTTACAAAAGAAAAGTATATATGTATTAGTATCCGTTCTCTAGTAACCATAGCACAAGCATTTAGTTGCTTAGTTTGGAACTGGCCCTGTGTGATTTGTGTCCAAGATATTATTATTATTATCAATGTGTTCGTAAAAAGCGCTTTAAAACGTTAACTTTTACAAAGTTAATGTTCATGTGTGGAAATGTAAATAAAATATACGCGGTTCCCAAAATCTAATATAAGCGGTTGCGCTGTCAGTGATTCGATGCTATTAGTAAATTTTTCCTGACATGTGCCATCTATTGTAGTCTATGCTAAATCTATGTATGAACCCACAATCGTTGTGTCAGATGTCAGCTGATAAACGACCGCCATTTTTAAACTAGGCAGGACCACGGTTTAAACGGCAAAATCTCCTGGTGTAAGCTAAACTATAGTTTAAACTGTTATTGGAGGTTTATCTAGCATTGATCTTACAAAATAAACGACAGATGAGGTTTAAACTAGGCAAAATAGTTTAAACTGTGATTGATCTTACGGGCCTTAGGCCCGTAAGATCAATCATAGTTAAAACTGTCGATTTTCTAAACTATAGTCAATTTTAATCTAGAGTTTAAACCTGCCTCGTAAGATCAACAGCGAAATGGACATAGATTACGTAAACTAAGTTTAGTTTTCGACAGATGGCAACATTTGGTTATTTAAAGTCCATATTTCGCTCATCATTCACTCTTTTGTACATTGTCTGTGGCATATTTCGTGAAAAAAACTCTTTTTCTCTTTCTTTTATGAAGTTTTATAGTGTGACCATAGATTTAAGAAAAATAGATCGGCAATAGTCACCCAAACAACGTGACCAAAAATGGGTTGTTAATGTGTGAGTGACTTACGGGGCTCGTGGCGCATTGGTAAAACAACCGGCTGCAGCACTGAGGTCGGGGGTTCGATTTTCGCCCGAGTACAAATATTTATGACAAACATTAATATTTGTGCGGCGTCTGGGCGTTTTTCTATGTATTATAAGTATGTATTTACATATTTACAAAAGAAAAGTATTTATGTATTAGTATCCGTTCTCTAGTAACTATAGCACAAACATTTAGTTGCTTAGTTTGGAACTGGCGCTGTGTGATTTGTGTCCAAGATATTATTATTATTATCAATGTGTTCTAAGGGAAAATGGAAAAGCTAGAAGAATGGGCAGCAGCATTCTTTCTCAAGACACTACAGCCTACTGCGATCGCCAACCCGCCTGCCAAGCGTGGCGATTATGGCAAAAACCCCCCATGATTGCGCGGACCGGCAGTTGTGGCGCTTTATGAGGGAGGCCTATGTCCAGCAGTGGACGTCAAAAGGGCTTATGATATGATGTGTTCGTAAAAAGCGCTTCAAAGCGTTAACTTTTACATAGTGTTGGGTGTAATGTTAATGGGTGGAAATATAAATATCCCCAAAATCTAATATACGCAGTTACACTGTCAGTTATTCGATGCTATTAGTAAATTTTTCCTGACATGTGCCATCTATTGTAGTCTATGCTAAATCTATGTATGAACCCACAATCGTTGTGTCAGATGTCAGCTGATAAACGACCGCCATTTTTAAACTAGGCAGGACCACAGTTTAAACGGCAAAATCTTCTGGTATAAGCTAAACTATAGTTTAAACTGTTATTGGAGGTTTATCTAGCATTGATCTTATCAAATAAACGACAGATGAGGTTTAAACTAGATAAAATAGTTTAAACTGTGATTGATCTTACGGGCCTTAGTGTGAGTTTTTTATCATCACAGTAGGAATATATACAGGGTGCTTCACAGACCCTATTCTAACCACTTATATCTAGAATCTAGACATGCTTTGAAATCTAGATATCCTATAGAAAGTAAAAAAAGGCAAAAAAAATTTTTTTTTACTTTTTTTACAAAAATTATCCCGCAGAAATATGAACCATGATCACCCTACTTATGACCTACGACAACTGAGTTCATTGTGACTACTCGCCTAAAGTATTTCATTCATTTTTCCATTTCGATCATCAATAGGGTTGTCATCTCTAATTTTTAATAATTATGTGAAGTTACAAAAAAAATTTAAGCTGACTACATTCTGATCTTCTTTCTAATCATTCTTTAAGAAACCACATGGAATTACCATGAAACATAATCAGTAAATAGTTTTCCCTGTCTACACTCTCATGTATTTGAGGCGTGAAGTTACACAAAAAAAGCTATCTGTATTCGGTTCGCATTAAGAAATCTTATAAAATTACTATGAAACATAATCAATAAGTAATTTTCGCTGCCTACACCCGCATGTATTTGGGGCGTGAAGTTACAAAAAAATTTAAGCTGACTACATTCTGATCTGTTTAAGAAATCATATGGAATTACCATGAAACATAATCAGTAAATAGTTTTCCCTGCCTACACTCTCATGTATTTGAGGCGTGAAGTTACACAAAAAAAGGCTATCTGTATTCGGTTCGCAATAAGAAATCATATAAAATTACCATGAAACATAATCAATAAGTAATTTTCGCTGCCTACACCCGCATGTATTTGGGGCGTGAAGTTACAAAAAAATATTAAGCTGACTACATTCTGATCTGTTTAAGAAACCACATGGAATTACCATGAAACATAATCAGTAAATAGTTTTCACTGCTTACACTCTCATGTATTTGAGGCTTGAAGTTACACAAAAAAGCTATCTGTATTCGGTTCGCAATAAGAAATCATATAAAATTACCATGAAACATAATCAATAAGTAATTTTCGCTGCCTACACCCGCATGTATTTGGGGCGTGAAGTTACAAAAAAATATTAAGCTGACTACATTCTGATCTGTTTAAGAAACCACATGGAATTACCATGAAACATAATCAGTAAATAGTTTTCACTGCTTACACTCTCATGTATTTGAGGCGTGAAGTTACACAACAAAAGCTATCTGTATTCGGTTCGCAATAAGAAATCATATAAAATTACCATGAAACATAATCAATAAGTAATTTTCGCTGCCTACACCCGCATGTATTTGGGGCGTGAAGTTACAAAAAAATATTAAGCTGACTACATTCTGATCTGTTTAAGAAACCACATGGAATTACCATGAAACATAATCAGTAAATAGTTTTCACTGCTTACACTCTCATGTATTTGAGGCGTGAAGTTACACAAAAAAAGCTATCTGTATTCGGTTCGCAATAAGAAATCATATAAAATTATCATGAAACATAATCAGTAAATAGTATTCGCTGCCTACACTCTCATGTATTTGAGGCGTGAAGTTACACAAAAAACTGTGAACCCTACTTAATGATTCATTTGTAGGTCATGTGTATATGTGCTGTGTATATGTGTGCACCTTTTACACGTGCTGTGACCAACAGGTCACAGCACGTGTAAGAGGTGCAACAACACGCAAGAGGTGTAACAACACGTGTAAGAGGTGTAACAACACGCGCCCGAAACTTCCTTTGAGAATTGCCGCCTGCCTTTCGGCTCGCACAAGGTAACCTTGAACTCATCAGGCGGCATTTATAAAAAGAATTTGTCGGCATTTCTAAATTTACAGTGAAATATTTTGAAATATTAATATTATTTATTATGGGTCCGTATAATTTTAATGTACCAACGCAAATTAATAAAGTATATTATTATTATCATTATGTTGCATAACACGTGAAAGCTTAAAAAGTATTACGTAGGTAAATCCTAGGAGTCTCGGTGGTCCAATAGGAGAGCACAAGGCTTCTGATCCAGAGGTCCGGGTTCGAATCCTGACACTGGCTCACCCCAATGACTTTTCAAAATCGTTTGCGGAAGTTAAGTGTGATAAATATCGATGTCTGAAAACTTTGTGCCCGGTATGGCAATAGGTTCGCCACCTATTCCATTTGGGACGTAAACATAAGGGCGAGACAGGGCTTAACGGCCGCTGCCTACACCTTCGGGTAAGGCGTGAAGTTATGTTATGTTAAATCCGGTATTCGGTATTGTGCGTATTATTACTTAAAATTTAGAGATTTTCTAAAATACTATT
The DNA here is from genome assembly GCA_905147225.2 of Euproctis similis. Classification (NCBI taxonomy): domain Eukaryota; kingdom Metazoa; phylum Arthropoda; class Insecta; order Lepidoptera; family Erebidae; genus Euproctis; species Euproctis similis. Next base: position 26,238,225 of record LR990106.1, read on the forward strand.
CCAATTTGCTTTGGATGAGATTTGAATGAAATTAAAATATCTAGTAGACTCTGTAGTACAGCGACTAGTATTTTTAAAGTTATTATAAAAAAATAAGTTATCGTATAAAGGTTCCGTATTTTGGTATAACGGTACCCTAAGAAATTAAAAATGGCAGAGACACTAGTATTTAGGAATGTGACATTAAACATAAGAAAACGATTTTTGATTAAACGATTAATTTATTACAATGAAAAAATCGATAATTAATAATCGTATTTATTTAAGAAAATAATCGATTTATTTAAATTAATGGATTTTTAAATTTTTGGGCAATATGTACAATTAGTTTTAGGGGGTCATGTCAAGAGCGTGCACGTCGCGACCCCTGCCGTCCCAGTGGGACGCAATCTTGACCGAAGCAAACTGAGCCGGACGGGCTGCTCCGGCGTGCCCCGGAAGCGACGGGCACCGATTAGCCCCCGTCGGTGCGGCTGCATGCGCATGCGGCGAAGGGGGACGCCACCCTTCACGCAGCGCCAATCCTGGTGGGACGAGGAGAGGGGAGTGCCGTATAGGCACGTGGAATGTTAGAGGTAGTATGATCAGAAAGATGAATGAGATGATGAATGTAATAAATGAGAGATGCCTGGATGCCTTATGTTTGACGGAGACAAAGCGGAGGGGGAGTGAGACCGAGGACCTCCCCGGTGGCATGGTAGCCCTATGGTCCGGAGTGGACCAGGACGTCCGTCCTAGTGGGGGTGTTGGAGTCGTTCTCTCCTCCCACTTTGCTTCCGGAGTGAAAGATTATGAGTTGGTAGGCCCAAGACATCTTTGGGGTCGAATAAAACTGGGGATCACGCGAGTTTTCCTGGTCGCAGCTTATGCTCCCGTAAGCTCCGCGGATCCCCGCGAACTCGAGGAGTCTTGGGAATCTGTTAGGGATATTCTGAATCTGGCTGAGGGACATGAAAGGATAATTCTGTGTGGTGATCTTAATGGATGGGTCGGAACCAAGAGAGATGGCCTGGAGGCTGTACTTGGTCCGAATGGTGACAAGAGAGTCAATGATGCTGGTAAGCCCATCTTGGACGTATGCCTGGAACGGAACCTCGATGTGTCTAACACATTATTCCGTCATAAAGATATTCACACGTATACGTGGAGTCGGAATGAACAAAAGAGTATGATTGATTTGATTTTGGTAGATAGTCGTCTCCGAAATACTCTAAAGGGATACACGAGCCTACAGAGGCCCCACTCTTGATACGGACCACTACCTGGTAGTAAGCCGTTTCGTGGGCCTTTCAAGAAGTGGAGACACTGGCGAGGCACCCATTTCGGAGAGCTTGAAAAGATAAAATGTGAGAAATTAGAAGGTGAAAGTGTACGGAGTATGTATGTAGACCTAGTCAGTAAAAGACTCAATGAGACGAGTCTTTCTGACTTAGGTGTTGAAGAATGCTGAGAAAGAATGAAAGAAAGTATATTGGATATTGCAAAAGAAGTATGTGGTAGTGCAAAGAGGCATAGGCATAGGCATAGGATTCTGAGAGGTGATGCCTGGTGGGACGAGGATGTGAAATCCAGCGTCGAAAGAAAGAAAAAAACATGGTTGGATTATGTCTCAAGTTTGAATCAGAATGTTAGTATGACAGAGAAAAAGTATGAGAGCTACCGCCGCTGCAGGAATGTTACCAAAGCCTTAGTGAAAGCGAAGCGTGAAAGACTAGTTGCGAATGAGGAAGTGAGGTTGACGGAGAACTTCGAGGCGAATAACAAACTCTTCTGGAGGGAAGTTAAAAAGTCTCGGGGTTCTTCGTCAACATCCAGAATGGACAAAATTATGTCTAAGGCTGGTGACATTCTTGCAAACCCAAGCGATGTATTGGGCAGGTGGAGTGAGTATTTTGGGGAAATGTACGAGTATGTTCCTGGTATGTTTCTATGTTTCTGGCAAGGCAGCTGGAATTGATATGATGTCTGCTTAATGATCAAATACGGTGGAACCTGTGCCCGGGACTCTTTCCTGACCTTGAGCAATCTGTGCTGGAGGTCAGGTAAGGTTCCCACGGACTGGAGGCGCACTGCATACGTGCCGGGATCACGTATGCAGTGCGCCAGTTACAAGGCCATCAGTTTGATCAGTTTAGCAGCAAAAGTGTATGGGAAAATTATTGAAAGGAGAATGAGGGTGATATCTGATGGAGTGTTGTGGGAGGCTCAGGGTGGTTTTAGAAGCGGACGAGGGTGCATGGATCAGATTTTTTCTCTCCGCGACATCGTGGAGAAACAACTGGCTGTTAACCGGAAGGTTTTCTGCGGTTTTGTGTATCTGGAAAAAGCGTTTGACAGAGTGTTACGAAAGGATCTGTGGGATATACTCCCGGGCTACGGGGTGAGCGGAGCACTGCTGCGCGCTGTGCAGTCCACTTACGAGGACTGCAAAGCGTGTGTGCGTGTTGACGGCGGCTTGTCCCCCTGGTTTGACGTCAATATCGGCGTCAAACAGGGTTGCGTGCTGTCCGCTCGACTGTTCATCCTATACCTGGACAGTTGTCTCCAGAGAGTGAGATCGATGGATGTAGTGATGCAAATGGGTGACCTAATTGTGAGCTGCCTGCTTTACGCAGATGACGCCGTGCTTCTGGCCGAATTGCCTTCGGACCTGCAAATACTAGTCACTACTATGAAAGATGATTGCATGATTAAAGGCTTGCAGTTGAATGCGACGAAAACGAAAGTTATGGTGTTTGAAAGGGAGGAATCCAGAACAGATGCAAGGATAATGGTTGATGATGTAGTGCTGGAACAGGTGAATGAAATAGTATATCTTGGATGCGCTTTTAGCAGGGATGGAAGGTACACCACGGATGTAGAAAGACGAGTGGCGATAGGAAATAGCGTAAATGGAGCGTTGGCCAGATTCCTGGGCGCAAAAAACGTCAGCAGAAAGCCCAGCTAGCAATCCACAATGCAGTCCTGATCCCAACGCTAACTTATGGAAACGAGAGCTGGGTATGGTAGAGTGTGCATGAAAGTAGAATAAACGCGGTAGAAATGAGGTCACTGCGCAAAATCTGCGGAGTGACTCTCGCTGACCGCGTAGGAAACAAGGTTGTAAGGAAGGAAGTTGGTTTGAAAGAGAGTGTCGGTGTAAAAGTAAGAAAGGGCATGGTTGGTTCGATGGTTCGGACATGTAGAAAGGATGGATGATGCAAGACTGACCGAGCATTTGACACGATTGACCAGATATACAATGCAAAAGCGGATGGATGTAGGAGTCGAGGACGGCCAAGACACACATTACATGACCAAATAGAACGTGTTATGGAGGAAGGTGATGTTAGGAGCCTCAAAAACCGACGCGCGTGCATAAAAAGAGTTATGAAAGTCAACGAAGCGAGTGAGTATCCATGTAACATAACATAACATAACTTCACGCCTTTTGTACCCGAAGGTGTAAGCAGCGGCTGTTAAGCCTCGTCTCGCCGTTATGTTTACGTCCCAAATGGAATAGGTGGCGAACCTATTGCCATACCGGGCACAAAGTTTGTCAGTCATCGGTATTTATCACACATAACTTCCGAAAACAATTTCGAAAAGTCATTGGTGTGAGCCAGTGTCTGGAATCGAACCCCGGACCTCTGGATCAGAGGCCGTGCGCTCGCCCACTGCGCCACCGAGACTTTTAAAAAGTATCCATGTAATATTTAGTAATTTGGAAATATACAATAAAAGAGAACATATCAACCAAATGTCGGCTGATAAAATTGTATTATTCATCGACTCCATCTAGTGAATATTGGAATAAATAAATAACTAAACTGTTTCAAAGGTATAGAAGGAATGCGGTCATTGATGGCGTTAAAAATAACATTATGGAAAAAGTATTCTTTAGTAGTTTTCGTTCCGGGCCAAACTTAATATCGGGGCGTTGCAGATGAAATAAAGTCGGTAATATGTAATTGAATGATTAATAAAATAATCGGTTATTAATCGATTAGTCATATAAAAATAATTACTAAATTTAATAGATTTTTTTACTTTTAGATGTTGATTTTTAATCGATTATTTCAATAATCAATTATTTTTTCACATCCTTACTAATGTTCGTTAGTGATTATTTTTTTAGACGCTCTTCATTATTGTTCGCTTGTTCTATCGGTCAGTATCATATATCGGTGTCAAGTTAGTGAAAGTGCTTTCGTTATTTCGTAATTTTATAATGGCGGAGTATTCAAATGCAGAGTACTATGATATGATTATGTGTGTGGGTGCATCGGAGGGAATCCTTACTGCAGCGCGCGAACTTTATCGACAACGTCACATTGATGGAAGAGAGCTGGAGAATCAGCGAAGACTTCCTTCTTATGCATGCTTCAGGAGGCTGGTCAACCGTTTGCACTCAAACGGTTCTTTCCACAGTCCAAACTCTGAAGGACGATCGAGTGACCGTGCGGATGCTCGTGTGGAACAGAATATTTTGGATCACTTTGCTGAAGATCCAACTAGAAGTACTAGAAAAGCCTCTGTCGTATTAGGTGTGTCTAGAATGAAAGTATGGAGAACTTTAAAAAAAGATAATCAGCATGCTTACCATTACCAGCGCACACAACAGCTGACACAAGCAGATTTTTTATTGAGACTGCGATTCTGTGAGTGGTATCGTAGTCAGGTTACTGCTGACCCTATGTTTTCGTCTCGGGTTCTATGGTCTGATGAGGCTACCTTTACTCGTTTTGGACTATCCAATAGCCACAACGAGCACTACTGGTCCCATGAAAATCCACATGCTTTTCGTCAAAGCCATTTTCAGCACAGGTGGAAAATTAATGTGTGGGCCGGTATCATCGGTGACAAATTGATAGGCCCTGTATTTTTGCCGGACCGGTTGAACGGTGAAATCTACTTGGAAATGTTGAGGACCACCTTGGAGGAAGAACTTGAAGGCCTTCCTTTGTTAGTTTACCGCGACATGATTTTCCAGCAAGACGGCGCGCCAGCGCATTACACTCGTTCTGTACGCGAATATCTGGACGATCGCTTTCATGCGTGGATTGGACGTTCTGGAACTGTTCCATGGCCACCACGGTCGCCCGATTTAACGCCAATGGACTTTTTTTTGTGGGGATATTTGAAAAGTGTGGTGTATGCTACGCAGTGTGAAACTGTGAATGATATGCGTCAAAAAATTGTGGAAGCTTGTGGTACTCTAACACCGGAGTATCTGAGCCGCGCCACACAATCTGTATCGCGGCGTGTAAACCTATGTGTTACGAGAGGAGGACAGCACATTGAACCTTTTTTGTAGTCACACTGAGAAATGGTAAGTGTTCACCATAAATCTTAAACGAAAAATCTGGTTAGATATGTATTAAACTATGAATGAATTTTATTTAATCAGAATGAAATACAAAATTTTTATTTTATATCTCACCATAACTTAGCAATATCGGCTCTACTACTACAGAATAAGGTCTAAATTTTTATATCCGTGTTGTAGGTACACAAGAAATTGTACCATATGTTACGATTTCTTGTGTATGTGTGTATGTGATATCAATGAAAGTCTTTATAGTAGGGTGACCATGTCAAATATTATTATTTGCGGACTCAGTAGGAATTTTTTTTTTTTTTCAGATCTAAAATTTCGACTTATCACATTTTAAATATAGCCATCCGATAGGCAATTCCATCCTGTATCCACCCATCGCGGCTTGATATACCCAATGTGGGACACGCTGTATATATTAAATACTATAATTTATAGTTTTACGATGAGCTCTTTTAAATTATATAAATATTTATTCCATAAAATGTATTTGAGGCAATACGCAATTTATATATGTTGTAGCTTAATACTTTTACTTTTAGGTCGGAGGGGCGCCACAGTAGCATCGTCAACATCGTACTCCTAATAAAAATTGTTTTCGAAGTATTTGAAGAGACTAATAGTGAATAAACTATACAGAAGTGCATTATAAACGTTTAAAACGACCCGAAAAATATAAATAACATAGCGAATAACCAGAGAAACCGTGCAGTTGTTAAAAATACGTTCTCGTTATAAACTTTCAAAATACTAGAAATATTGAGAAGCGAGACATTATACATACAATAAAACCTGTTATTATACTTGTGCGACGATTTGGTGCAAAATGTGCTATAAAAGTGCTGAAAAATAAAAATGATTATAAATTATAACCTCGAAACCGCAACGTATTGATCAATTTATCATTTATCACTAAACTTATAACAGCGTCATCTATTGATAACTACCCAAACTACAACCTATCAACAAAAACACATTCATCAAGGGATTGCATGTCAATTGCCAGTTTTACTGGAAGTAAAAGTACCTAACTTTCTCCATAGAGGTCGCTACGCATACCATAACAAATAAATATGGAAGAAATAAAAAATATGCTTTTAAGAATGCAACAGGATATGGCACAACAAAACCAGAATATGTTAGAGATGAAAGAAGAAATTAAAAACACAATAGTAAACAGCCTTACTGAGAGATTCGACAACATTGAACAAAAAAATAAACTTTTAGAGAAGAAAATAGACGATCAACACACATGAATAAACTACTTGGAAAGACAATTAAGACGTAGAAACATAGTCCTATTTGGGCTAGAAGAAGAAGAAAACTCATATCACGAACTAGAAGAAAAGATAATCAAAATAATAATCACCTATTTAGAAGTACAATGTAATTTTAATAATATTGAAGCGGCGAGGAGACTGGTGAAAAAAGGCGAGAGGGCCAGACCGGTGGTAGTGACACTTAATACAATGGGTCTTAAAGTAAAAATTCTGAAAAATAAATTTAGATTAAACAATACTACTTACTATATAAAAGAAGACTACCCAACTGAAGTTCCAAAAATACGCAAAGAGTTACAACCACAACTGCAAAAAAAAGAAGCGGGGAATAATGCAATTATAAGATATGATAAACTTATTGTTCTGAGTAGACAACAATCCCCTCATAGTAACCATCACAAAAGAAACTTTTCTGAATCCCCAGAGACACTTACCCCCACCACCGGCCAGGATGCCCCTCGGTCTAGCAAACAACCTTCGAAGAGAAATAAGACAGCAACGATGAAGAACTATATAATACAACAACCTAAACTACTAATCACCCCGAAAGAAATACCCCAATTACAAGCAAACGTATTACAGCATCACACAGCATAGCAATTGGGAGCGGCCCCTCTACTCTCTCCCCATCTCCCAGTACGGCTGGTCACCGCGGGACAGGTCGACCAAAACCCTCCAAGAGAAATCACTTCAATAAATAATACCTTCTATAATTGTTCTCTCAATGTAAATACATTATCAACACCGCCAAAGATAGAGACAAGTGGAACGCCTTGGAGGAGGCTCTTACCCGAGAGGGGTCCGTGCAAAAATAATGAATTAACATACTACTGCTTACACAACTTTATCGTTAATCGAAATAATGCAATGTTCGAGGAATAAAGTTATATCTAAAATGATAGTAAAACTCATTAATTTAAATAATATTTAATTACTCTTTTGATGAATTAATGAATGTATCGTATTGATTTGTTTGATTTTCAATGATTTTATATTAAGGAATTTCCTAAAATATTTATTCAGGTATAATACCTAATGTTAGTATTTATAAGTGTTATAGAATGTACAAAATTAACAAATCAATATAACAAAAAACTAACTTATAACATAAGTACAAAATAATGAATTATATTGTATTGCTGAAATCTTTATTTCGATTGTTGAATGTACAATGCTTTTATTTATTTATTTATTTTAGTTAACTACTGTGATGTTTTGTTTTGCATAGAATAAATGAGCTTTATTATTATTAGTTTAATACTAAATGTATACGGAAACAAATAAGCCAGACAATGTAATCGGCGCTTTAACACTGCCAGACGCGTGCAAAATGTTTTACAAAAAAATATAAAAAATGTATTTGAGGCAGCTTTAACAGTGTTAGAGCCAAGCCGGCCTCTCAGAATTTCGACGTGATGTGGCTTATGCCGCGTTTCGTTCGGTAAGAGAGGTATCCGGAGGCCCATGCCCTTCACCCTCCCCTTAATGGCAGCGAAATTAAAAGATCATTTACCCCAGGGGGGTACCAGCTACCACAGCACTGGAGAATTCCCCCTTGATCGTCCACGGGTTGGTATTCACCAAGGCTTGGACGCTCAAGCTGCCCCTCGTAGTCTGGGGAGGGCAGAATCTCGCTCCTCACTAAAAACTGTCCGGGGCAAACTTAAGGGCATCGCGATTCCCCCTGCCACGCTAAACGTGGACTTCAGTAATATCAGGGGCATCCACTCAAATCTGCTTGCCATTCACCACCACCTGGAAGCCTGCTTTGCTATTCCTTACAGAGACACAGATATCTTCTCCGGCAGACACCTCATATCTCCTATACCCCGGATACAAACTGGAATACACCTTTGTACCGCAGGCCGGAGTTTGTGTGTTTGTCCGGGAGGATATCTGTGCTCGACGCCTCGGTAGTCTTGAAAGAAGGGACCTATCGACCCTCTGGCTGCGTGTTGATAGCGACGACCACCCCCGCATCTACGCATGTCTTTATAGGTCCCATAGCGGTAATACCGAAACAGACCGACTCATGGACCACGTTCAAACGGCTGCAGATTCCGTACTTCAACAGGTCCCATCCGCGGAAATAGTTATCCTCGGCGATTTCAATGCCCACCACGTCGATTTCAATGCCCACCACGTCGATTGGCTTGTATCTCGCACCACCGCCGACGCGGGTAGATCTGTTCATGACTTTGCTCTAGCATATGATCTAACACAACTGGTTACTGCACCCACGCGAATCCCAGATGTTGCAAATCATATACATTCCATGTTGGATGTTCTGCTAACCTCCCATCCGGACGGATATGTGGTCTCTGTAGACGCCCCTTTCTGTTCTTCTGTCTGATAAGGAGTACGGTGCCACTCACGTGCCCACTTCGTCCGCATATTGCGAGGCGCCACCGTGTGTGGCACTATAGGTCAGCAGACTGGGATGGGATGCGAAATTACTTTGCATCCTACCTATGGGGGCAAGTTTGCTTCTCGCCAGATGATCCTGACGTCGTTGTCGACTCTGTTGCTGATGTGGTGCTGCAGGAAATAGAGCTCTTCGTTCCATCCTCAGTGGTGCCAATTGGCGGCTGATCCCAGCCCTGGTTTGATCGCTCATGCAAAACGGTATTACGTTTTAAGCATGAGTTCTATCAAGCCTGGGCAAAAGCAGTGGCGTCCCAGAACTTTGACACCGGCTCTCTTAAGAAGAGGTACAACCTTGCCTCCAGGTCCTTCAAAAGAGTTATAGCCGTAGCAAAGTCTCAGTACATTTGCAAAATTGGCGAGAAACTAGTTCACCTTCCCTCGGGAATCCGTGCGTTCTGGTCACTCGCCAAGGCTGTTCTTGGAAATTTTTGTAAGCCGTCTCTTCCACCGTTGCACCGGGAGGACCAGTCACTAGCCCACGACGCAAAAGAGAAATCCGACCTTCTTGGCACTCTTTTTGCGTCCAACTCGACTTTGGACGATAGGGGTAACACCGCACCGACCATTCCACAATGCGGTCACGCCATGCCGGACATTCGTTTCCGGCAAAGTACTGTGCGACGCATACTTTAATCCCTGGATGTTCACAAGTCGAGTGGGCTGACGGAATCCCAGCAATAGTACTAAAGACGAGTGCTCCAGAGTTGGCACCGGTTCTAACGCGTCTTTTCCGGTACTCCTACTCTCTCCTATCATGGAAGGTTGCTTTAGTCCACCCGTTCCCTGAAAAGGTGACCGCTCAGATCCATCCAACTAAAGACCTATCGCCATCACCTCCCTATTCTCCAAAATAATGGAAACACTCATCAACCGCCAGCTCCTTAAGTATCTAGAAGAGCACCAGTTGATAAGTGACCGTCAGTACGGATTCCGTCAACGTCGCTCAGCTGGTGATCTTTTAGCGTACTTAGCCCATCGATGCCCAGCCGTTAGTTTGGACGTAGCGAAGGCCTTTGATCGGGTTTGGCACAAAGCACTTCTTTCGAAGCTTCCATGTTATGGGCTTCCCGAGAAATTATGCGAATGGGTTTCCAGCTTTCTCACGGCTCGGTGCATTAAAGTTGTTGTCGACGGGTCATGCTCCGACTTAAAACCTGTGAATGCTGGAGTCCCCCAGGGCTGTGTGCTACCCCCTATGCTGTTTCTTCTGCATATCAATGACCTGCTACTTAGCAGTAATTGTTATGCAGATTACAGTACCGGGGATGGCTTATATACCAGCCACCCGCGAATTTCTCGGGAAAACGTCGACGAGCACCGGAACAAACTTGTGTCTGAAATTGAAACTTTGCTTAGTCAAGTTTCGGACTGGGGCCGACTAAACTTGGTCCAATTCAACCCTAAGAAGACACAGGTCTGCGCGTTTACCTCTAAAAACACACCCTTTGTCGTAGCTCCCTGTTTTGAGAGCACTCCCTTACCCGCCTCAGCCGCTATCGGAATTCTTGGTGTCGACCTGTCGAGTGACGTCCAGTTCTGCGGTCATCTGGAGGGCAAGGCCAAATTGGCCTCCAAAAAGCTTAGTGTGCTCAATAGAGCGGGACAGTATTTCACGTCAGGTCATCGCCTGCAACTTTACAAGGCGCAGGTCCCCACGTGGAATACTGTTCATATCTTTGGGCGGGGGCACCCCAGTACCAGCTTACTCCATTTGACCGCATCCAACGACGCGCGGTTCGGCTTGTCGACAACCAAGCTCTTACCGATCGGCTTGATCCTCTGGCGTTGCGGAGAGAGGGGCATCTCTATGCATCCTCTACCGCATATACCACGGGGAGTGCTCTGAGGAATTGTTTGGATTAATACCGCCAGGTGATTTTCGCCACCGCTCGTTGCGCCAACGCTACCACCCGCATTGGCTGCATGGTTAGCGATCGACAACAGTGCGTTTCAACGTGCGTAGTGTGAGAGAGAGCTGTCTTTGTTCTTGCTAGCCGCGTTATTATTGGTTCTGGCGAGGCCACGTGACTTACAATAGACATGAGTTTTCATAACAGAATTTCTTAGGCCCGTAAGATCAATCATAGTTAAAACTGTCGATTTTCCAAACTATAGTCAATTTTAATCTACAGTTTAAACCTGCCCCGTAAGATCAACAGCGAAATGGACATAGATTACGTAACCTGGGTTTAGTTTTCGACAGATGGCAACATTTGGTTATTCAATGTCTATATTTCGCTCAGCATTCACTCTTTTTAGAAAAAGTTTTTTTTCATGAAATATGCCACAGACAATGTACAAAACATTGTCTGTGGCATATTTCATGAAAAAAAAACTTTTTCTTTCTACTTTTATGAAGTTTTATAGTGTGACCATAGATATAAGAATAATAGATCGGCAATAGTCACCCAAACAACGTGACCAAAAATGGGTTGTTAATGTGTGAGTGACTTACGGGCCTCGTGGCGCATTGGTAAAACTACCGGCTGCAGCACTGAGGTCGGGGGTTCGATTCTCACCCGAGCACAAATATTTATGACAAACATTAATATTTATGCGGCGTCTAGGTGTTTTTCTATGTATTTACAAAAGAAAAGTATATAGGTATTAGTATCCGTTATCTAGTATCCATAGCACAAGCATTTAGTTGCTTAGTTTGGAACTAGCGCTGTGTGATTTGTGTCCAAGATATTATTATTATCAATGTATTCGTAAAAAGCGCTTCAAAGCGTTAACTTTTACATAGTTAATGTTCATGTGTGGAAATGTAAATATCCCCAAAATCTAATATACGCGGTTGCGCTGTCAGTGATTCCGGTGATCTTACCGGCTTTTCTCCAAATACTTGTTATGTATTGCGTTTTTAACAGATGTTGTTGAATTTCAGCTTTGCATGGGGTAAAGTAGAGGGATCACAATTTTTTTTAAACTGTTCATCTTCAGTGTCGGCTTTATAAGTACCACAAAATTTAAGGAATTGTGTTCCATTTATATTTGATATATTTTTACATCCATAAATCTCTGAAATGTATTCTTCTAAAACCGCTTAAATTAGAATTCCCAGTACAACTTCCTTATAAATATTGAGATCATCGCGTTGGAGATGATCCATTTTTCCAAGCATGATTATTAACACATCTGTGTCTGAAGTTTTAGGTAGTACGTTTGTCTTCGCACTTGTATCGAACTTACACACGTGGTGGACAATCTTCGTATCGGCTTCTTCGCGATTATTACATATCAGACTCTCATCAACAGTCATTTCAATGGTATTCATTTTTACAATATATGTATAACATTTTTTTTTATGGGATAGGAGGGCAAACGAGCAGGCGTGTCACCCGATGGTAAGCAACCAACGCCGCCCATGGACAACAGCAACACATATAGTGTTACTGTTGCGTTGCCGACCTTTAAGGGATAGGGGAAAGGCAAGGATGGGGAAAGGCGGGTGGACACCGGGTAACTCTCTCACCGAACGAAACGCGGCATGAGCCACTTTACGTCGATCTTCTGAGAGGTCGTGGTATTTCACCGGTAGAGCCGGCCCGTTCATGCAGCGAACTGCTTGGCTCTACCACTGCAATAACCAAAAAAATAAAATTTCAAGCTGCCTCAAAATCACATCTTTTATAATTTTTTGTAAAAATTTTTTACACGCGGCCGTGTTAAAGCCCCGATTAAATTGTCTGGCTTATTTGTTTCCGAATACATTAAGTATTAAACTACAACATATATAAATTGCGTATTGCCTCAAATACTTCGGAATAAAAAAAATAAATAAAAATGATGTGGTGTCGTGGGACACCAGGTAGGAACGAAGTTCCTTCGGCTAATGTAGAATCGACACAAATTGCAAAAAAAATCGTGCTCAATTTTAAGTAGGTTTTCTTGATTTTTGTCTTAAATTTTGCTAATTAGTTTTTATTTAAGTACAAGAAAGTATTTAGGAAATTCAATATTTTAGGAAATAATAAATTACTTAAAATAAAAAACATCGTAATTCAAACTATCAACTAAAATAACAAAATATGTATCTTTATTTTAAATACGTAAAACGTTTAAATACGTACTCGCTTGTGTATGCGACTGTCGCGCCTGCGCACGTCTCATTTAACGGTTTTATTCCACGCACTTTTTTCCACGGATTTTTTCTTACGGTTTTACTATCACATTTTTTTCAGTTCGGTCGCGCAGCAAAATCCCTATCCCCTCCAAGCCTGCCGTAAGGAATTTCGTTCCATTTATAGGTTATATGTTATAGTTTTATTTCACTCTTAGTGAGTTATAAAAGAGTAAGATAAGTCACAAGATGGGTTATCGTCGTTTATGTGTTACAGTTTCCTATTTCAGGTCATCAGCAACGAAGTTGAAACACACAAAAATTTATGACTAGTGAAAACTTCTTTAACAAAACAGTGATTGATCACCTTTGTATTTTGCTTATAATAATTATAACCTATGTCAAGGCCTATAGCTATTATTTAGCTATAACTTATTGCGCCCAGGTCATTTGTATATCTATGTCAACAGCGACAAAAGTTGTGTTGACCGTTTAAATCCTACTATACCCCTAAAGGGGTTGTTAAATATATAATTGTTGTGGTTAATTATGTTCTACTCTTTCACAATAGTGTTAAGAGAGTCTGTGTAAATTGCTGCTATTATTTCTACAGGTGCAACGATATTAGGTAAAAGTATGAAGGCTTGGAGCAGCTTTATAAAAGAAATATATGATGGGAATGTGTTCTGTACTGCCAAAATACACTATGAGTTTGTTGAAACTTAAGTCTCACCTGGAAGGCGTACCGGTGAACATAAAATTTACTGATCTGTTAGTCAGTATCAATGTCAGTATCAAGGCGCAGAGATGTAAGTTGCTCTTGTGATTACTGCAGGAGTTGCTATTATGGACAAATGTATGGGAATTTGGAAGAGCTATTATTTTGGTAACGGGTGTTTATAGGAAAAGGAAATAACAAAAGAGGATGTGGTTTGGGATGAAGAAACTATTTTATTACAGGTTTTGTAGTTATGAACGTTCTAACACGGTGTATCGGCAAACACAGATCATTAATAAAATAAATAAAGAAAGAAGTGAAATTTTGAATTTTCTCCCGGGTTTTCCAAATATTTTGCCAAATTTTCTTGCCAAATATCTACAATTAACATAAAAAGAATATTAAATAATTAAAAAGAGAATAAATTAAAAAAAAAATTAAAAACGTCTGCTGCTGGAATCGATCCTCGGTCATCCGAGGACACGCCCATTTCGTTACACTCACGCCTAGGCCCTGATGAGGCAGGCAGAGTGCAAGAATTGCGATTAGTATTTTTGTGATTGCACCTTCACTCCGGTTCTCCAAAAGGGAGCGGACAGCAAAAACACAAACCTTAACCTATTTTTGCAAAATAAATATTAGGTCACAGACCCAACACCTCAGTAATACTAACTTTAGTCTAATCTAATCTATTGCCCAGTATTTTGCGGGTTTATTTTGCAGTTCCTATTTATAGAAATTTTTTGTCTAATTAAAATCATAATCCTTAATACTAAGTCACTCCTTATCGTTCACCCTTTCTAAAATATATATAGTTTATAGTGTCTCATCTGCCTACCTCCCTTGATTTAACAGGCGAAATTTTACGTTTTAAAACTTTTGTCTAATAACGTGCATTGGAATGCGGTGACCCCGTCGCTCGCTCGATCGCTCGAGCGACAAGTTTGCGCGCCTGCGCACGTCTCATTTAACGGTTTTATTCCACGCACTTTTTTCCACGGATTTTTTCTTACGGTTTTACTATCACATTTTTTTCAGTTCGGTCGCGCAGCAAAATCCCTATCCCCTCCAAGCCTGCCGTAAGGAACTTCGTTCCAAAAATAAAGGTTGATTTAGCCCAAGTACTCAGCAGCCAGGTCTGCAATTCAGTGTTTGGATATAACAGGAGAGCTGTGTTGTCACACAGCTCTCCTGTTATATCCAAACACAGCTTTCAGCCTGCCTCAAGCACCTACTCAAAAATTGGTGCCAGCTCTCCTACTATAATTTTAACACTTCAGTTGTCTTGCATGGTTTTGAAAAATTATGAGCAAAATTAGCAATACAGGCTTTACTAGATAATCTAGTACCTAGGTTCTTTCAGGGCTATGGTCATATTGTAATTTAATAGTACGTTGACAAAGTCCGAAGTTACATTATTTTGTTTTAATAAGTCAATGTTTAAATCACCCGCAATGACAAAATGTCTATACGATTTTTTATTCAATAATTTTAATATGGTTTTTAGAATCGCAAAAACAGTATTCAAGTTTTCAGATTCTCTATGTATTATAAGTATGTATTTACAAAAAAAAAGTATATATGTATTAATATCCGTTATCTAGTATCCATAGCACAAGCATTGCTTAGCTTGGAACTAGAGGGCGCTGTGTGTATTGTGTCAAAGATATTATTATTATATACAGACAATCGCAATGTTACAAGCCATAAGTTCTATTGCGCAGCATTCAAAAACACCAAAAAAAGTTACTTT
This sequence comes from Euproctis similis, assembly GCA_905147225.2. NCBI lineage: Eukaryota > Metazoa > Arthropoda > Insecta > Lepidoptera > Erebidae > Euproctis > Euproctis similis. The sequence continues at coordinate 26,253,783 of LR990106.1, forward strand.
TCTTATTTAGAGCAGTTTCTGTACTGAATACTTGTTTTGATTAAATTACATACTCGTCTCTCGTCTCGGCATAACTAGATTATATTCATTGCCGGCTAAGATGAAGTGCTCTGTTATACAAATTACGTCAACATTAATTTTTCTGTCTTTGACTTCTTCCACACAGTCAGAGTCAGATTTATTTATATTTTATAAACCAACAATGTGTTGATTTAAAGTAGAAGTGCTATTGTGAACGCAAAAAATCCGATGATTTTGTATGATTAATAGTGTCCGACCGAAGGTCTATTTTTGGCCGAAGCCGAAGCCGATTAATCGGCAATCTCCACAACCTACGGCCGAAGCCAAAGTCGAAGCCGAAGGTTTATAAAATATTAGTAATTTAATAATTTTCTTCGATATTATCCACAGCTAAAGAAGAATATGGTGTAAAGTGGCTAGAGGTATCCGGACTGAACTAAGTGCAGTCCGGTCCGTCAGTCACTCACTCTTTCGTAACAGACGAACTGTTACGAAAACTGTTGTTCGTCGGAAACGCAACAGTAACACTAACTGTGTTGCTGGTGTCCATGGGCGGCGTTGGTTGCTTACCATCAGGTGACACGCGTGCTCGTTTGCCCTCCTATCCCATAAAAAAAAACATACACTTATATTTATTAACCACCAAGACTACCATCCCCCATGGCCAGAATCTCGTGAAAGCCGGCACCGGCACCTCGAGAGAGTTATGCGTTAGTTCGTCTGTTGGGCGACTGGCTCAAGAGGTTATACAGAAGGCGATGATCAGTAGAAAGTATTTTTTGAGATTATAAATTATTGTTTTACTTTTACTATGTTCAATAATTACGATCACAAGTTGTATATTTTTTCGTTATGATAAATATCCATTGCTGTCCGCATTCAACGCTCGTATACAAAAACATTGCGCGTATAAATTATACGCTTAATGTACGTCGAATCGAACGAAATACACAATACACCTGCCAGTTGATCGCTGTGTCTGTTAATCGCTTTGATTGGTCTTCGAATGTTAGAGATGGGCACTCCATGTATCGTTGAGTCTTAGGACTTATCGATAAATTAATTCAATAATAATTCGAGTATCAGCTCATGTCTTGCTTTGTCCCTACTTTATTCTAACACCACAAATTTCAACAAAAGTGCTTCGTAATTACATTGGCAGCAGTTTATTTGACAGTATAAGTTTTCATCAATTTGACCAATCGCGGATGGAAAATCATCTCGTTCTTCTCAAACGGGCAGTAACCGAGGTATATGTCGACGTTCGGCTTCGTTATTTAACCAGGACTGTGAGGCCAACCCTTACAAAAAGGCAAATATTTAATAAATATGAGTTTCAAGGACAGTAAAATATTTATAATTAAATTTTATAAACTGTTGCAAAAATATGTTTTAGGTATTAATATGTCGGATTAAAGTATTTAACATGTTTTACTTTCTATGATTATCGTTACACAAAATCAATAAAGTTGGTACAATATAAAAATAATAAAATTAACACACGTTGCCGATATTAACATCGAAAATCTAATGAGTGTGTCTCCTAACTAGTCGCCCCGCTCACAATGAAAATGACGTCACGCTGTGGGCGTGGTTTTTCAAAAAAGTGACACGCTCGAAATGTATGGAAATATGACATCGCAGCCGTCTCTATCTTGATCTATTTCTGTGTTCCAGCCTCACGTTGTTACTCGCATACAAACAAAATGTCGGTGACAACGATGACTACATATAGCCTATGTCAATCAGTGATAATTAATCAGTGATAATTAATCAGTGATAAGCTTTCTAAAGAAAAAATATTAAAATCGGTCCAGTACTTTTTGAGTTTATTCGTTACATACAAAAATACAAATCTTATCTCTTAGTATAGATTAGGTTAGGTTAGTTTAAGTTTAATACTTCTTGCGACCGCCACCATCGGCCGCCGTACGCTTGATGCGGTTGGGCCGGTCCTGCGGGAGTGGCTAGAAAGGTCGCACGGTTTCCTGTCCTTCCGAATGGCGCAGGTGCTGTCCGGACACGGGTACTTCGGATCGTACCTGTACCGGATCGGCAGAGAGGAGACGCCGTCGTGCCCACACTGTGGTGCGGCGGAAGATACGCTCCGCAGTTTAATCGCGGTGGTCGGGCCGGACCTGTCACTCCCCGGCGTGGTGGTTGCCATGCTGGCCGAAGGTGAGGCATGGTCGGTGTTTGCCTCCTTCTGCGAGGAGGTGATCGCAGAGAAGGAGGCGGCAGAGCGGGCGCGGGAGATGGGGGGGAAGGAGGCGACAATTCGATCGCCGACAACAACTCCTTCCCGGTGTAGCGCCCTCACCCGCATTGCACTTAACTACACCGTCGTCGGAAGGCGATGGCCGGTGATCTCCGGCTGTTCCCGAGCCCCTCACCATCGCGAGGGGTGCGCGGAGCCTGCCGTAAGGGCGGGCAAATCGTCGGGGGGGACTGGCTGAAAGGCTCGGCCCTGTCCCAGTTTCCCCTAACATGACGAAGCGGGAACGGCGCTGGGTTGTTTTAGTGGGTATCCGAGCTACCATCTCCCAGGAGCCCCACATAACCCTCTCACCCCCCGGTGGGAGGCGTATGCACAACGCATTTTTTTCCAAACGAAAAAAAAAAGTTTAATACTTCTTATGAATGTATACTACAGACAAGGCAGTATGGCTTCTAAGCCTTAGCCTGTCCAAACTAGACGAATGAAAAAAAAAGAATCTTCAAAGATTCTTTTTTTTTCATTGACACATCAATGTGTCAATTGAATGAAATGGCCACGACTTGGCACATTTTAATTATTCGTTTTATTAGTTTCCTATACTACGTTTTTTTCATATAAATCTATTTTGGAATATTTGTATGTAGTATGGCGAGTAGAGGCGAGTTGGTGTGGCGCGAAAAGGTACCCAAGGACGGCGTGGGGCCTCGGGGGGTTCCCGAATGTTACTACGTAAGTCGCTTCACTTCACTATGTTTGTACGGTATAGTTTAATATATCTCTGTAGGTGATGATACATATGTCCCGGTTTTCTCTCTTGTGTACTATGTTCTGTAAAATACCACGACCTCTCAGAAGATCGACGTAAAGTAGCTCATGCCGCGTTTCGTTCGGTAAGAGAGGTACCTGGAGGCCCACCATCTTCCCCATCCTTTACTATCCTATTCTACTCCCTTAAAGAGAGTCGGCAACGTAACTGTAACATTATACTATGTGTTGCAGGTGTCCATGAGCGGCGTTGGTTACTTAACATCAGGTGACACGCCTGCTCGTTTGCCCTTCTATGCAAAAAAAAATGATTTATTGAATATCAATGTACTAATTTGTATTGCTCGGTTGGGGGCAGACGTCCCGCGTGCTTACATCCACGGCGCGCTACGTACGCTTCGTGAACAAGTTGCGGGCGCTCGAGGACGAACAAAGAAAAGGAACAGAGAATAGAGCCAAGGACGACAAAGACAACCAGTGGAGTGAATTCTTCTCGAGGTGCAACCGAAGGTGTGTGTGCCGCTCTCTCTCTCAGTGTCTCCCGGTGTAAACCTCGCCGCAGCGGAGCATCTAGTTGCGAGATCTGCGTGTATTGTTACTGCTAAACTATGGCCAAGTTTAATCTCATTGCAGGTCTCTGATCAACACTGTGGCCAGACGTGTCGACCTCTGTTTAGCTTCATATGAAAGGGATCTCAATGACAAAAGGAGGCAGTAAGTCCTACAAGTGACATGCTTTGATTAGGTTACTCTAAACTACGAGACTCGGGATTACTACCATCAACATGATAGGTACTTGTAATTCATCGCGGTTGATGTTTTCTACTTCATTGCTCACAGCAGTAACGCCAGTTACCGATTTAGTTTAGTTACCATAAGCACCATTTTGAATGTACTAAAAACAAACATTTAGAATAACTACGTTTTTAAGCTGGTGTTCTAAGACATCTAAATATAAGGATAATAGACTTGTTTCCACTAAAAATCAATTGGATGTATTACAGTTTCTAACTATTGATTAAGACAATAATATACACAAAAAATAAATCATGTTGAAAAATAAATCATAATAACAAAATAAACAAGGATTATTAATATTTTTTAAGAAAAGAAAATCTTAATAACAAGCATTGTGGGACGTGACAGCGAACAGCAATCAAAAATGTCGTCTTGAATGACGTCACGCCGTGCCCTAACGTCATAAACCATTGACAACGTTCTTACACGTTTGCCACAATAAGACATCAATCAATACGCCATAACAGTTACAGCGATTTTGTACAGCAATTTATTGGATTTTTAAAGTATGTACGATATGCACAGTGGTAAGCTAAGCGGACTGTATTTTAATGTGAGGAGATAATTCCAAAAGACTGTCTGCTTGACTGCGTGGCAAACGTTGCCTGTGACTACTCTCAGATATTTCCAGGCACCAGCATCCATCGGAAAAGTGAATACATAATCGTGTGTGACGGCACACACGATTGTGTATACCGGCTCTTTAGACGTAACTGAAGATATGCACATATCTCTTCCAAGGTGGTAGTTTATACATATACCAACAATTTCAACTAGTGACTTATACTTTCTGGCATAAAGACCGAACAAAATTTACAATATTTTAAATAATTTAAAATACTCATTTCAAACCATTTGAAATAAATAACAATATTATTATCACTACTGAAAACAAAGCAGTAAGTTAGTGAATAAAAGGTGTAGCAGCCAGAATACTCGACAGTCACAATTAAGACCCAACCAAATTGAAATCAACGTCCTACATGTTAACTAAGAAATTCTATGCGATCATAGTAGTCGAGCACAACTGACGCGAAATCTTTTAATTATAGTGGTAACGTTGTGGCAAAAAATATGGCGAATAATAAAATATATAATAATATGTATCATATATTGAACACATCATCAAGGCAAATTTAAAATTAAAAAGCTATCGGAAACTGTTACAGAATGCCTCCACTCCAAAATAAGTGAACAAATTCCTTCACACAAACTACAAAATCCGCGTTGAGCAAGCAAGTAAGTCATAAAGTCGTTGACGGTGTAGTATCAATGAGACGATCCTACACAACCCGCCTAAAGCGACCATAAGACAAATCCAAAATATATTATAAAACTGCACACCCATTCCCAAAAAAGAATTGTGTATCTTGTGCAGGCGATGATACAGGAACTCAAGTTTATGCTTGCCTCTAGTATTAAAATTGAGTACATCGCTATGTTTTGTATATTTATCTAAGTTTCTCCTCACAACATGATGTTATTACACATAAACTGGGAGATACCTGTTAAAATGCCAATTTCCTGAGAACGTTCTCCGAGGGAGACCTTAGTATCCCAGTTATAAATTGCCCGTATAGCTCGTTTCTGAAAAACATCTGCTCTGCCCCATAGTAATATGCCATATGGTATATCGCTATGAAAATAACTAAAATCAACTATTCTGACGGTTGCAATATTGGTGAGCTGTCGAACTTTTCGAACCGCGTAAGCAACAGACCTAAGTTTTCCCGCTAAAGACTTAACTTGTGGCCCCCACTGTAGCGTATTATCTAAGGTAATACCCAAGAATACAGTAGACTTCACTGGGTCAAGAATGTTATTATTTAGAGCTATACTTATTCCGAACCTTTAACACAAGGCATAGTGAACTTTATTAATTTAGTTTTATTCGCATTTAGAACTAAATTATTAGCCGTGAACCATTCATGAACTTGTGTGAGAGAACGATTCACACCATCAAATATACTCTTTTTACGGTCTATCTTGAAGAGAAGTGCAGTGTCATCAGCAAATAGTACAACGTTACAAAAATTCTGTCCGCAAAAGGGCAAGTCATTAATATGGATATTAAATATTATGGGGCCGAGTATGGAACCCTAGGGAACGCCCTTAGTGACCGATGATGATTGATGATCTTATTCCACTTATCTTAACAAACTGCAACCTGTCACTTAAGTAGGATGCAATTAGTCTAAGTGCCGCATTAATAATGCCAATAATGACTACGTAAGTGTGATATGCTCTACGCAATCAAAAGCTTTGGAGAAATCACAGTATACGCCAATTGCATCCTGCGAGTTCTCTCAAGCATCGAAAATATATTTTATAAGAGCATCAATCGTAGAACGACCTTTAGTGAAACCGTATTGCTCTTTGTGGAAAAGATTATTTAAATTAAAATGGCCTAGTAATGGTCGCGAAATATTTTTTTAATATATTATTATTATTAAGTGCAGGTAGATTTGAATTGGACGAAAATTAGTTAGGTCATTCTTACATTCATTTTAAAATAAGGGTATCAATTTGCTGTGTTTCATTAACTTTGGAAACACACCCGCATCTACACATTTATCAAAAAGCACAGCCAGTCTTGGACCTATGAGGGCAATAACAGAATCTATCAATTTAACGGAAATGCCCCATAGATCAGAAGTTTATTTAGAATTTAATAGTTTGAACACTGTCATAATTTCGTAAGAGTCGACATGATTAAATTTAAAAGAAACGTTGCACTATCTGTAAGCATAGTTTTTGCCTGAAGAAGACACGAATTTCACGCAGAAGTTTTAGTACTCGGAATTTTGGCAAACATACATACATAACTTCACGCCAAATCCCTTGCGGGGTAGGCAGAGAGAACAGAGCGCCATAGGGCACGATTCTTACACACCTCACTCGCTTCGTTGACATTCATGACTCTTTTCATGCACGCGCGTCGGTTTTTGAGGCTCTTAACATCACCTTCCTCCAGAACACGTTCTATTTGGTCATGGAATGTGTGTCTAGGCCGTCCTCGACTCCTACATCCATCCGCTTTTGCATTGTATATCTGCTTAGTCAGTCTTGCATCAACCATTCTTTCTACATGTCCGAACCATCGGAGCATGCCCTTTCTTACTTTTACACCGACACTCTCTTTCAAACCAACTTCCTTCCGTACAACCTTGTTTTCTACGCGGTCAGCGAGAGTCACTCCGCAGATTTTGCGTAGTGCCCTCATTTCCACCGCGTTTATTCTACTTTCATGCACACTCTGCCATACCCAGCTCTCACTTCCATAAGTTAGCGTTGGGATCAGGACTGCATTGTGGATTGCTAGCTGGGCTTTTCTGCTAATGTTTTTTGCGCCCAGGAATCTGCCCAACGCTCCATTTACGCTATTTCCTATCGCCACTCGTCTTTCTACATCCGCGGTGTACCTTCCATCTCTGCTAAAAGCGCATCCAAGATATACAATTTCATTCACCTGTCCAGCACTACATCATCAACCATTATCCTTGCATCAGTTCTGGATTCCTCCGTTTCAAACACCATAACTTTCGTTTTCTTTGCATTCAACTGCAAGCCTTTAATCATGCAATCATCTTTCATAATAGTGACTAGAGTTTGCAGGTCCGACGGCGATTCGGCTAGAAGCATGGCGTCATCTGCGTAAAGCAGGCAGCTCACAACTAGGTCACCCATTCGCATCCCTACATCCATCGATCTCACTCTCTGGAGACAACTGTCCAGGTACAGGATGAACAGTCGAGCGGACAGCACGCAACCCTATCTGACGCCGATATTGACGTCAAACCAGGGGGACAAGCCGCCGTCAACACGCACACACGCTGTGCAGCCCTCAAAAGTGGACTGCACAGCGCGCAGCAGTGCCCCGCTCACCCCGTAGCCCGGGAGTATGCCCCACAGATCCTTTCGTAACACTCTGTCAAACGCTTTTTCCAGATCCACAAAACCGCAGAAAACCTTCCGGTTAACAGCCAGTTGTTTCTCCACGATGTTGCGGAGAGAAAAAATCTGATCCATGCACCCTCGTCCGCTTCTAAAACCACCCTGAGCCTCCCACAACACTCCATCAGATATCACCCTCATTCTCCTTTCAATAATTTTCCCATACACTTTTGCTGCTAAACTGATCAAACTGATGGCCCTGTAACTGGCGCACTGCATACGTGATCCCTTACCTTTATACAAGGGCACTATGACAGCGCGCCTCCAGTCCATGGGAACCCTACCCGACCTCCAGCACAGATTGCTCAAGGTCAGGAAAGCGTCCCGGACACAAGTTCCACCGTGTTTGATCATTTCAGCAGACATCATATCAATTCCAGCTGCCTTACCATTTTTCATACTTCGTATCGACTATTCAATCTCTTCCATAGTAATGACTCATCAGATGTTGGCGCAGCGGTGTCAGCCGTAGGCTCACTCGCGGCGCCCACATCCGGAACATACTTGTACATTTCCCCAAAATACTCACTCCACCTGCTCAATACATCGCTTGGGTTTGCAAGAATGTCACCAGTCTTAGAAATAATTTTGTCCATTCCAGATGTTGACGAAGAACCCCGAGACTTTCTAACTTCCCTCCAGAAGAGTTTGTTATTCGCCTCGAAGTTCTCCGTCAACCTCACTTCCTCATTCGCAACTAGTCTTTCACGCTTCTCTTTCACTACGGCTTTGGTAACATTCCTGCAGCGGCGGTAGCTCTCATACTTTTTCTCTGTCATACTATCATTCTGATTCAAACTTGAGACATAATCCAACCATGCTTTTTTCTTTCTTTCGACGCTGGATTTCACATCCGCGTCCCACCAGGCATCACCTCTCAGAATCTTATGCCTCTTTGCACTACCACATACTTCTTTTGCAATATCCACTATACTATCATTCATTCTTTCCCAGCATTCTTAAACACCTAGGTCAGAAAGACCTTCCATCTTCTAGTTTCTCGCATTTTATCCTTTCAAGCTCTCCGAAATGGGTACGCACTCGCCAGTGTCTCCACTTCTTGAAAAGGCCCACGAAACGGCTTACCACCAGGAAGTGGTCCGTATCAAGAGTGGGGCCTCTGTAGGCTCTTGTATACCTTAGAGTCTTAGAGTATTTCGGAGACGACTATCTATCAAAATCAAATCTATCATACTCTTTTGCTCATTCCGTCTCCACGTATACGTGTGAATATCTTTATGACGGAATAATGTGTTAGACACAAGGAGGTTCCGTTCCAGGCATACATCCAATATCGGCTTACCAGCATCATTCACTCTCTGTCACCATTCAGACCAAGGACAGCCTCCAGGCCATCTCTCTTGGTTCCGACCCATCCATTAAGATCACCACACATAATTATCCTTTCATTTCCCTCAACCAGATCCAGAATATCCCTAACAGTTTTCCAAAACTCCTCGAGTTCGCGGGGATCTGCGGAGCTGACCGGAGCATAAGCTGCGACCAAGAAAACTCGCGTGATCCCCAGTTTTATACGAACCCAAAGATGTTTCGGGCCTACCAAGTCATAATCTTTCACTCCGGAAGCAAATTGGGAGGAGAGAATGACTCCAACACCCCCACTGGCACGGACGTCCGGGTCCACTCCGGACCATAAGGCTACCATGCCACCAGGGAGGTCCTCGGTCTCACTCCCCTTCCGCTTTGTCTCCGTCAAACATAAGGCATCCAGGCATCTCTCATTTAATACATCCATCATCTCATTCATCTTTCTTGTCATACTACCTCTGACATTCCACGTGCCTATACGGCACTCCCCTCTCCTCATCCCGCCAGGATTGGCGCTGCGTGAAGGGTGGCGGCCCCCTTCGCCGCATGCGCATGCAGCCGCACCGACGGAGGCTAATCGGTGCCCGTCGCTTACGGGGCACGCCCTAGCAGCCCGTCCGGCTGAGTTTGCTTCGGTCAAGATTGCGTTCCACTGGGACGGCAGCGGTCGCGACGTGCACGCTCTTGACAAGACTTGGCAAAAAAGTCATTAAATGTACCGGCATCAGCACATTTCTCTTCGATAATTTTACTATTAATAATAAACTGAATATTATTGTCACGGCTCTTTCTACAACCTGTTTCATTGTTAATTGTATTTATTGTTGCGAGATGGTGGGACCTTGCATACTTATACAATTTGATTTAGCAGCAAAGCAAACAAACCTTCTTAAAAAATTTAGAATAAACAAATATTAAAATATCAGGATTAAAATTCCATTTCTTTAAACTATACAAATCGAAAAAACTATTTCTACTTTTGTAGATGCCGTTAGTAGCCCAATCGCAAAACGTTAAATTTATATTTTTTCTGAATGTTTTAACTTACCTAACCTAGGCTAGGACGTAAACATGACGGCGAATCATGGCTTAACAGCCGCTGTCTACACCTTTGGGTAGAAAAAGACGTGGAGTAACGTTATGTTATATTATGTTAAGTAACGACTGCCGGTATGTATCTACGTTTGCAGACTGGCGCAACTGTTCTCTGACGAAGAGGAGTCAAACATACGCAAGTTAGTGTGTCAGGCACAGGAGGGCGCTACTGAGTTGTGGCAGGACAAAATGGACCGACTCGGCTTCCTGCTCGCTAAAAGAAAGAAAGAACGGGATAGCAAATATTCGGCAACACCACTGTAAGTATCTTCTAGATCTACCTGCTCGTATCAGTAACTTGGCTCCTCTCTCTACTCATACACGTTTCAATAACCGCTCTCTCATTGGCATCACGCCACGGGCCCTGAAAGTAAACCAAATTGTAAAATAGTAGAGACCTTAGCGTGGCTGTTATCTTTGTAACAAAACATGGGTACCTACACCTTATAATACAGTCATTTGGTAGTTTTACTTGGAAAGTTTTCCGGGAGTTTTGCAAATTGGTAATTTTATTGATTTTGATGTGTTCTTTTCGAATTTCAACTCGTATTTTTGCCTAAAAATGGCGCCTAAAAGCAGTTTTTTGGCAATATCATAAAATTAAAATAGAGACAATTACTTACAGTTTACGTATCAACCCTTTTCCATTAAGTCGATAGTTTTAGCGCCGCAAAGTTTACGCCATTACGCGTTTTGGTCATTAGTTCATTACTCATACATACATACACTCATCAGTTTCTCTCTTCGTTATGACAAGCCTTATTTGATCATACTCTGTATGGCGTAGCCTTCCTCGACACCTAAATCTTTCTGCTTTTCTGCTATATCTAAATATTTCCCTATAATATTTACTAAATATTTCCCATTGCCATTTGGAATTAAGAGGTTGAAGGTACAAAGCAAAATACGACTTTATTTTATTTTTTATTTGTTTATTGGGTATATTTTTTATCGGGTCATATCAAGAGCGTACACGTCACGAACCCTGCTGTCCCTGTGGCACGCAATCTTAACCGAAACAAATTCAACCGCGTGGGGTGCTAGTGCGTGCCCCACAATATAATATGTAATGTATAACACTAGAACATAAACCGGTCTACATAAACCAACTAATAAAATTTATGATTTGCGAGAGGGCCGCCACCCTTCACGCAGCGCCAAGTCTGGCGGGACGAGGAGAGTGCCGTATAGTCACGTAGGATGTAAGAGGTTGTATGACAAGAAAGAATAATGAGATGATGGATGTAATACATAATGTGACAAAACGGAAGGGGAGTGAGACCGAGGACCTCTCCGGTAGCATGGTAGCCCTATGGTCCGGTGTGGACCTGGTGTGAATCCTTCTATCCGCCCGCTTTGCCCTTGAGTGATCTGGAATCCAGGGTTTTAACGCTGGAGAAAGTTCAAGACAAGTTTGTTACAATGCAAGCTACCCTCGAGGATATCCAAAGTGTTTGTTCTATATACATACATTGTTACATACTATATACATTGTTTTGTTCTATAATCAATAGTTTGGGCTGCGTTCGCGATGTAAGAATTTTTTCGGGTCTTTTTCTTACACCTTGGGTTACATTATTGGACTTATAGTAAGGATCCCTAATTTATTTGAAAATATAATTTAGCCTTAAGCCTTCCTCGATAAATGGACTATACACCAGTGAAAGAATTTTTGAAATCGGACCGGTGGTTTCTGAGATTAGCGCGTTCAAACAAACAAACAAACAAACTCTTCCGCTTTATAATATAAGTATAGATAAATGTTTATTAATATTACCTATTTTTAAAGAGAACTTTTACACTTACGATTTTGTGAACTTTGTTGTTATAACTTACTTTGTTAATAGTGGTTAACAATAATATTAAGAACCTTAATATATACTACACTATCATCATCATCATCATCAACCTATCTCCGTCCACTGCTGGACATAGGTCTCTCCTTTGGCACGCCACTGAGCTCGATCTTCGGCCATTCGTTGCCAACCACTGCCAGCCACTTTGCGTATATCGTCGCCCCACCTAGCCTGAGGGCGTCCTACACTACGTTTGCCGAGACGCGGTCTCCACTCCAGGACACGTTTCCCCCATCGGGGATCAGACGTGCGACAAATGTGACCTGCCCACTGCCACTTCAGTTTGCTTATTCTTTGGGCTATGTCGATGACTTTGGTTCTCTGTCGGATGTCCTCATTTCTAATTCTATCCTTTAGAGAAACTCCTAACATAGCCCTTTCCATGGCTCGCTGAGCGATTTTGAATTGGTGGATCAGTCGCACCGTCAGTGTCCACGTCTCGGCTCCGTAAGTCATAACGGGTAGGACGCACTCGTTGAAGACCTTAGTCTTAAGGCTTTGTGGAATAGGCGACGAAAAGACTCGACGAAGTTTTCCAAATGCTGCCCAACCCAGTTGTATCCGTCTTCGGGCTTCCTTCTCGAAATTGTTCTTTCCGACTTGTACTATTTGGCCGAGGTATATATATTCATGAACAACTTCGAGATGCACCCCATCTAACATAATTGGCTCCGGGATGATATGTTGATTGAACATAACCTTAGTTTTGTCTAAATTCACCCGAAGACCAATGCGTGCTGAACAATCAGCTAGGTCGAGCAACATGTGTTGTAGATCCTGAGCAGTTTCAGCCATGATGACGATGTCGTCCGCAAATCTAAGGTGTGAAATGTACTCGCCGTTTATATTTAGGCCACGTCCTTTCCAGTCTAAAGTTCTGAACATGTCTTCCAATACATTTGTAAATAGTTTGGGGGAAATAACGTCCCCTTGCCTCACTCCCCTATGCATTGGAATTGGTTCAGACTGCTGGTTCTCTGTGTGGACTGACATTGTCGCAGCGTCATAAAGACTTTTCAGCACCTGGATGTATCGCCAATCGACTTGGCATCTCTGCAAGGACTCCAGAACAGACCTGATTTCGATAGAGTCAAATGCTTTCTCGTAGTCCACAAATACAAGACACAGCGGCTGGTTGTATTCTTCTGTTTTTTTGAATAATCTGCCGTACAGTGTGGATATGGTCTACGGTGCTATATCCCTTTCGAAACCCGGCCTGTTCAGGGGGTTGAAATTCGTCGATTCTACGCACTAGACGGTTCGTGATCACTCTTGAAAACAGCTTATATATATGGCTTAACAAAGAAACGGGTCGATAGTTCTTCAACAAGGTTTTATCACCTTTCTTAAAGAACAATTTGACCACACTCCTGCTCCACGCCTTAGGAGTTCTCCCCGAAAAGAGGACGGAATCAAATATGCGCTGGAGTTCTCTTAGCGCAGGAGTCCCTCCAGCTTTTAAGAGCTCAGTTGTAATTCCATCCTCCCCGGGGGCTTTTCCATTCTTAAGCTGCTTCAGAGCGATCTCGATCTCATCGAAGCTTATATGTGGCAGTTCTTCACTGTAGTGGCGGGTTAGGGTAGCTCTCGGGTCTTTGTTGTCCGGTTCAGGGCGAGACGCATGTGAGGTGTATAATTGACCATAGAAGTCCTGGATCTCTGCAAGAATCTCCGGCCCAGACGTGACGGTTTCTCCAGTGCATTTGGTCAGCTTTGTGAGATGGGCCCGGCCAATATACTACACTACTGCTACAAAAACCGATACCTTTTATCGTCAACTTTGTTTCTGTTGCATACGGGACTAGTGAAACTACTGACTGCTGTTAGCACACTGCGTTTATTCAATAAGCGGTAGTCGCAGCCACCGATACCTACATATATAATATACATATATATAACACTCCCCCCCTATATTTAACATTATGATTCTGCTATAAAAACGGTTTGTAATTAACCCTCGGAATGTTTCGCAGTAGTCTCGTAGGGCATCTAGACTGGGGTGTTACCACTGGGGTTGATGGCCCAGGAGAGCACTGCACATCATCCTCGTTGTGTACACTCCTCTCCCCGTTATCAGGGTACCTAGCAGATGACGCCATTGGCAAATCATCGTACACGTCCCAGTGTCGTGTATTTTCATTGGTTTCTCCCTTAAATGGAACAATTTGATTCTTATGTTTTTTTACATAAGCATGACATAAACAATCTTTAATAAGGTATACGACAGCACCGATCTTTTTGACAACAATACCTCGACACCAGTTAAATTTTACATTATTTATATGTTTCTTATACATGACATGATCTCCAATTTTAAAAACTTTTTTATTGTGTCCTCCATACGTTTCACTCTGCAAACACTGTTTACGCTTAACATTATCAACAAGTAACGTGCATGAGGGTGACGGTGATTTGGGATTAAGTAAATCTAATCGAGATCTTAGCTTTCGCCCGTAAACCAGTTCGGCCGGCGAGAACCCCGTGACAGAATGAACAGAATTTCTGTAGTCAAATAAGTATTTCAACAATTTTAATTTGTAGTAGTAGGTATATATGTAGGTATCGGTGGCTGCGACTACCGCTTATTGAATAAACGCAGTGTGCTAACAGCAGTCAGTAGTTTCACTAGTCCCGTATGCAACAGTGGCGACGAGGATGGGATAATGATCGACAACTAGCTGTTTGTTTATGCTGACTGAGTAATCTGCGCATATTCTGACGGATCCATTTCTTTTAAGCACCGGTACGATAGGAGATGCATAGTCAGAATGTTAAACCGGCACCAATACCCCTAATTTAACTAAACGATCTAACTCACCATCTACTTTGTCACGCAACGCAAATGCAATTGGGCGTGCTTTTAAAAATACGGGCTTTGAGTCATCTTTCAGTTTCAGTTTGACTTGATATCCGTTAAATTTGCCAAGTCTATCTGAGAATACCTCCGGGAACCTTAACTGTAACTGGTTACTTATGTTTTCATGGTGATTGATACGACTATCGGAAATGAGACGTCATTGAAATTTTGAAATAAAGTCTCTGCCCAGTAACGGGGGCCCACCGTCGTGTATTACGTATACATCTAACATTTTGGTATATTGCTTGTATGTGACTGGTAGCTGTATGTACCCTAAGCACTGCATGAGAATACCAGTATAACTAAAAAACCGTTGAGAACATTTTTTCAAAGTTAAACCGTTAAATTCATTTTTGAAGGTATTTTCAGAAATTACGGTAACCGGCGACCCACTATCTATTTGAAATTGCAACGATTTTCCGTTGATAATTACGTTTTCTGTCATAGGTTCTCCCCGAACGGTTCCAATATTAAATAAAGACTTACCATCATCACCCTCACTAACGTCACCTGCAATCACGTAATTAGTTTGCTTACACATTTTACGCAAATGACCTTTCTTATTACATTTTTTGCAGACATACTTCGCAAACCGACATTGTTCCGATTTATGGTTCTTTCGACCGCACACTGAACACTTTTCTTTTTCACCATTAGACGCTGTTTCACTGAATTGCCCGCGCACTATTTTAAACACTGATGTTTCAGTACTTGAAAACGATGTCGCAGCTGTGCGTGCACACTGTACGCTCTCTGCGATCTCCACCGCCCTCGCGAACGTTAGTGAATCTACGAGTATGTCCTGCGTAAAAAGCTTCTCGCGCTCAGGCCCGACCGACATGCCCATTATAAATCGGTCCCGTAGGGTTTCTTCCACGTTACTGAACTCGCAATGGGCTGTTAGACCTCTTAACCTTGCCGCCCATTGTGCATACGACTCGCTCGGCTGTTGCACAGCTACATAGAAATTGTGTCGTTCACCGAAACAAGTTTCGGCGTAAAATGATGGTCCAGCAACTATAAAATTTCATCGTATGCCACTTTCTGTAGATCCTTTGGCAAAGCGAGATCGGTTGCAAGTTTGTACGATCCATCGGTGAGTGCGCTTAGTAGAATCGCCCGCCTTTTGATCCCGTCTGGATCGCTTTTCACTCCAATGTCGTTCGCTATGAACCATTGAGCTATTCGACCCTTATACGTTTTCCAGTCCTGCACATTGTGATCAAAGCAAGATAACACGCCGAAACTGGACATATTCACGTAGAAAGAACAAAAAAAAATAATTAAATATTTATAACTTTTACGTGAGGGTATTTAAATATCCTCGTCGCCACTGTTGCATACGGGACTAGTGAAACTACTGACTGCTGTTAGCACACTGCGTTTATTCATTAAGCGGTAGTCGCAGCCACCGATACCTACATATATAATATACATATATATAACAGTTTCAATATGTATGATGTTGCCGTTTTGACTGAAACTTGGCTTGTAGATAGTATACCTGACTCTGAGTTCTTTGGGGACGAATACATTGTATTAATATATAAATATATTGTGAGTATTGTGACTACCAGGCTGGTAAAGCTTAGAACATTTTGGCAGAGCGTACTGACGACTAAGTTGAGATGATAATATTTTCAATGAAACTTCATAGTACTAAACTAATATTTAATTTTGTCGTATAATAATGATATATTAAAAGTTTCCATAACTTATTGATAGGATGGCGCTATTCTCAAGTTGCTAGGCGTTTATTTCAGTTTGATATTCCATTACACGCGTTATCATTGTTTTAATGTAAAAGAACATGATGAATGATTTATCATCTTTATTAATTAATTTAATAATCAATTAGTAATAAAATAGATCTTTGTTTATTGTTCTGATATATCACGAAATGAATTAAATTAACCGAATCGAAAAACTTCTTCAAGTATGTAATGTCTAAGACACTAAGTTCAATATACAAGAGGAGCAAACCTCATACAAATGCGTCAAAAAATGTGTGTCCACTTTTTAGATGCAATGACGTAGCTTTGAAACCACTAGACATTTAAAATTAAACATATATCTATCTCAGTCACACAAATCGCAAATACATTGCCGTCACTTTGATTAGACAAAGATGGCAATATAAATTTGCAATGGCGGTGTGGGGTGGCCAGCCCATGCGAAATTTTACCCAACTTTTTCAAGCCATGTACTCGTAAAAATATTTAATAAATATAAATTCAATACTTTACTATTACTTATTAATTTCTTATCAGATGTATTACAAGATAACTGAAATAATGAATGGATCAACGATCTCTGTGTACTCCGTACTAGATCTGCTGTTCCGAAAAAAATTGGATCACACTCATCTGTACCTAATTGTGTACACCTGCCTTAGAGCAGCGATTTAAATCGCCGTAGGTAAGGTGTACACAATTAGGTACAGATACACCAAATAGTGAAAACGCTTGAGTAGTAAAATAATGTACTTACATTCATTATATTGAAAGGGAATTATTGTATTTAACGTGGACAGGGCCTAACAGCCGCACGGGTCGATCGATCATAAGGGAACATACCCATACTACGTGACCCGTTTATGGGGGGGGGGGGGGGGGGGGAGTCTTTAAAATACTACGGTTAGTCACAGGAGTTAGTCAGAAGCCAGAAAGTCTAACAACCAGACTTACGAAGGGGGATTGTGTTGCCCACGCAACTGGGTTGTGGAGGTCAGATAGGCAGTCGCTAAATGTAAAACACTAGTACTCGGCTGCATCCGGTTAGACTGGAAGCCGAGCCCAACATAATTGGGAAAAAGCTAGGCAGATGAATTATTGATCATACACCGCTGTGTAACATAAGTTTTGTATAAAATTGACTTTTAGTCTCTTTTTTATAAGTCTGAGTGAATAATTTGCTTCCGTGATACAATCTTATTTTAAGTATTTATTAATTATGGCATTTATTAATAAAAGCGAATGATCAACTTGAATTGACGATAAATGATCTCCCGGGTGCAGGTAGCCAGTCAGTTTCTTTTCTCAGCAATCGGATAATTTTCACCCACTTGTCACGGCGTGCTGCATCTTTAGGCACCCTGCAGCGTTATTATTATAACAAAAAATATTTAAAATCTCCTTTTCCATAAATTAATAACTCTCCCACAAATGTGGGAAACTAAAACTAAGTTTTTAGTGGTATCACTGAAGCTAATTATGAAAATTCAACATTTTATCTATTTTACTGTATTTTAATATTAATGTAAACATTAATCTTACGTGTGGAAAGTAATTCCGGTTAATTTCTTATGGGTTTCCGATCTTGAATCGCACTCTTTAATGCGTAGGCATTTACCCATTTTGTACCTATTGTTATTCGGTTCGCGTCTAACAGATGACTGAATTGACATAAGCTTTGCATAAGCTTGTAGGCTTAAGGCCAGTGGTCAAACTTTGAGAAGGTTACTACAAGTCATATATATCATATAGGTCAATGGTCTAAGATATATTTTATTTTATCTATCTACGGTACATAAAATGAAACGTCTTATGTTCGTATTTGACTTTTGACTCCTTGACAGTTATGACATTTTTGTTAATTTGCGAAGTTTATTTTATATTTCAAAGAGTTTTTAAGTAATACTCGATTTTTAAAATAAATCTCTTGACCTGGAAAGTTATTGTATACGATTTTCTGTTCATTTGAATTATGACGAATACGCGAATATTTGGTGAAAACATGATTAAGTGTTGTGTACCTATCTGTGAAAATAAAATGTTTTCAAAATTACAATATGTACCTACTGTACCTGGTCAATACAAAAGAACAACAATAGCATGAATTTTTTACAATTGGGGCAAGGATAAGGTAAATAGATACAGTCTTACAGTGTGTTGAGTGGCCGGAGAATTGATTTTAATATTGTTAATAATAAACAACAATTAACATTTGAATATTGTAAAACTGACGTAAATAAATATTTTTTACATATATTTTTCGTTTTATTATAGTCATATTTGTATATTCGAATACGTATATTCAAGTATATATGTGTGTGTGTGTGTGTGTATGTATCGTGGAGAGTTGTCTTAGCTTATCGTCTGGGGGCGCCTTGCAGTAGGGGAGCTATCACTCTATCTCAGTATATACAAATGTACTCTGTGGTGACTACCATCTTACCAGCCAGACCCGAGGTGGTGGCGTGTTGATAGCTATTCGGAAGCATATCTCAGCTAATCCGCAGCCGTCTTTTCACTCCTCGGCTGAGGACTTATGGGTAACAGTCGGTCTGCGTTATCCAGGAACCAGAAAATGCTTTCAATTTCACATAGGAGTTGTTTATTTATGCAGAGAAAATCTTGGTAATTCGTTCTCAAACCAGTTATTAAACTTCATACAACAGTTAAGTATAACAATGTTGAATAACTCGCTTGACAAATTTATGATTGTCGGTGATTTTAATTTAAGTGGTATTACATGGCGACTGGTGGGTAACTCGTTAATGCCGAGTAATGTGAGTAGTAGTGGTGAGATCTTGCTTATTGCTGAACTGTATTCACTTGGTCTCAGCTAATTCAGTGGAATACGAAATTATAATAACGGAACTTTAGATCTGGTGTTGTGTAATGACTCAATAACTGTAAATGAGCGTAAGGTACCCATAGTGCCTATTGACAAACCCGCGCTTCTAATAGATGTTAATTTTGCTGAATATACTCATATAATACCCGCACCACACGTTCGTTATAACTATGATAAGGGTGACTTCATTCGTATTAATAACGAAATTTCAGCTATCGACTGGAATAATTTGTTTTTGAATTTATCACTGGAGGAAAGTGTTCGGTATTTTTATGACACTGTAACTAATTTGGGTAACAAACATATTCCTTATAAAAATAATAATTCAAGTTCTTATCCGGTGTGGTGCTCCGCGGCACTTAAACGGTTGATACAAGAGAAATCAAAGTATTTACGCAAATTTAAAGTTTATGGTAGATTCTCTGATCGGAGCACGTTCAAATTGCTACGTGACAGAGTTAAAAGAGTTGAAGCGGATTGGTATGCTAACTATCTGGAATCCACTGAGACATCTATTGCAAGGAATCCGAAGTGTTTTTGGAGCTTTGTAAAACACCGCTACAACTCGATGCCTAATTATTTTAAATATGAAGATGTGACGCTTTGCTCGGCCCATGAAATGTGTGATGCATTTTTATCACACTTTCACACACGATCACACACGAGCAAGTAGCTGCTAATGCCTCAAAAGCGCTTGGGTTTGTAATGAGAATATCGAGAAGCTTTAAGGGAGCTAAAACGTTCAAAATTCTCTATTGTTCCCTTGTTAGAAGTCACCTGGAATATGCCTCACAAATCTGGAATCCACATTATAATATATTTAGAAAGAAGAAAGAAAGAAATCGCCTGGAAAAAATTCAGAGGCGTTTCATTAAGTTTTTATGTTTTCGTTTGAAAATTCATTACAGCTCTGAAAATTATATTAATTTATGTAAGAAATTCCACATTCAACCTCTTGGACATCGTCGTCGGTAAGCAGACTGCGCGTTCCTGCTAAAAATTTTATCCAATGAAATCGAGTGTCCGAATCTGTTCCAGAAAATATATTTTAAGGTTCCACATAGAATCACCAGATTTAATCCGCCCTTATCGGTCCCGTTCTCGTCAAGTAACTATAGGCAAAATTCTTTCTTTGTGCGAGCGAGTCGAGGTTTTAATAGTCTTTGTAACGTTTATTCATTTGATCCTTTTATTACAAAATGCTCCGAGGTATGCAGCAAGTTAAACAATTCATTTTTCAATTCATAATCAGTATTTTGCTTTACTTTTGAATCATATTGTGAATTTTGAAATGGTTTATGGGTTGTTTAGTTCAAAATTTTATTCGTGAAAACATGTAATTGGCTAACTGCTTGATATACCATTGTTATTCTTACTATTCGTAGCTGTTGGTTTTCCTACTGTATTAAATAAATAAAATATAAAACTCTCGTGTCACGGTGCGCGTTATTAAAATCCTCCAAAACGGTTTGACGGATTATCGTGAAATTTTGTAGGCATATCAGGTAAGTCTGAAAATCGGATATCTATTTATGGGAACAATTTATCTATCGGATTTATTATTCATCTTTCTAAAAGTTAAGTAGTATGATTTTTTTAATTATGAGGTTATTTTTATGAAACTTACTAATTAACCTGGGCCTGATAGGCCCTACTCTTGATACGGACCATTAATTAGTGTTCCGTATAAAGCGTGGGGCCCTTGTATCCATTAGAGGCATTAAAATTAGGAGATTGGTACGTAGAAGTCATTATATATTGGTGGGCAGATATAATCATCCGCACACAACTTCCCATGTGCTTAGTATTAGGTTGTGACACCTACCTTCTTTTCAAATAAAAAATAAAAAAAGACGGTGTTACTTATCAAAAAGGATTATATTTTGTCACACAAATTTAAAAGGGGTCGTGGTCACGAGCCTATCCAACATTGTCACTCTATTCCCGGTACTGTCCTGTTAATGCGCAGCGATAGCGGGTGTTCCAGTGCCAACGCTGCTACGCCTGAATGGGCCAGTGCGGGCACCACGATAAGTGGTAGATAATGAGGCGGCAACGCCTGGATAGATACCCCACGGCGGATAGAGAACCCTGGAAGTGGCTCACTATTAAAATTATTCCACTAGGCCGGTCTACTCACGACATTCCCAGAAAAGTACCTTATGGGGTAGCGAGATTGTCGTGGTGCACGACGGTCTTACATTAACTAAAAACAACTAACTAACAACTTACTAAGGGACAAGGCGATATAAAGTAAAATTAGTGTGCCATTATAAAACTTACACTAACACGGGGCTTTAGCCCTTCCTTAATTACTTACGAGCGTGCTTGATAAATTTATATCTCCCAACTGAACGTGGGCACAAGGTCTTCGTACTAAGCGTCGCACGAAATCCATTAGGTATAATGATTGTAAGGGATACAAATGATTGCGTGAATGAAGCGCGTGAGCGGCGACAACAGGCGGCACAGCCGCCGGCTATTGTTCCCGAAATTCCAAGTAATTGAAGTACGGTTAGCTTGATTAAATAGGTATTTATTAAAAAAAAGATCATTCACAGGTCTTGTTTTGTATTAACATTACACG
This sequence comes from Euproctis similis, assembly GCA_905147225.2. Lineage (NCBI taxonomy): Eukaryota > Metazoa > Arthropoda > Insecta > Lepidoptera > Erebidae > Euproctis > Euproctis similis. Next base: position 26,275,841 of record LR990106.1, read on the forward strand.
ATAGAAGCTCATAAGCGCGACTGTAGAAGTAGATTTCTTTTTTAAATTAGTGGGTGCTGCATTAGAATTAGACTTGAGTAATTGCCTCTCTCTTTTTATTTTTATATTCTCTAATTATTTTAGCCTCACAGGACACTTGCTATACCTAGCCTATTGCTGTTACAGCAGGTTGCAGGTTCCGTGGCATCTTTTTTGAGACATTCGGATGTAGAGTGTGCTTCAGTGCATTTGACGCAACGAGGAGGCATGTTACAATTTTGCGAAGAATGACCAAAATTATCGGTGGTCCAGCGGTCGAGCTTAAGTGTGATAAATATTGATGACTGAAAACTTTGTGCCGGTATGGCAATAGGTTCGCCACCTATTCCATTTGGGACGTAAACATAACGGCGAGACGAGGCTTAACAGCCGCTGCCTACACGTTCAGGTAACAAAAGGCGTGAAGTTAAGTTATGTTATTATGTATATTAATACCTGGCTGTCTGCGCCGGGCAATTTGCTTTAGTTGGCCACTCATCAGAGTGGCGCCCATCAAAGCGACCAAGCTGATGCTTGTACGTTAGCAGGTTGCTTAGTACTGAGAGATAGTCAGATGAAGCTCGTGGAACTTGACGATTGTTTGCTGGAAGGCTATTATATCGATAGTTGTCGACACTGAAGCCCCCCTACCTAGTTTGCACGTGTGATAGGTATCGGATAAGAAGAGTACGCATCTGGCCACTAAGAGACTACAAGTGTGAATCAAATTCGTATTGAAGTTGGTGTAACTTACAAGTTATAAAGAAATTTCAAGGATGTTTCGTCAGGAGAAAAAAGGAGGGGGAGATAATACAAAACAGAGGATATTTCTACACTCCTTTAAAAAAATACATCATTGTTTTTTAATCTACCCTTATCTACATGAATATTAATAAGGTATTTTGAAATACTATTTATCAAGACACCAACATGGGCTCGTCGTTAGATAAAGACAGCACGCTTTAACGTCATTATTTCATCATCATCATGAACCCAGATTAGTCCACTGCTGAACGTAGGCCTCCCCCTTAGCGCGCCATAACTCCCGATCCTGTGCCAGCTGCATCCAGCGACTTCCGGCTGTTTTTATGAGGTCGTCTGTCCATCTAGTGGAGGGACAGCCTACGCTACGCATACCAACCCGTGGTCGCAACTCAAGAACTTTTTTTCCCCAGAGGTCGTCAGTTCTTCGAGTGATGTGGCCTGCCCACCTCCACTTCAGCGTGCTAACTTTACGGGCTATGTCAGTTATTCTCGTACGTCTACGGATCTCCGTATTTCGGATCTTATCCCGTAGAGATATACCGAGCATAGCCCTCTCCATAGCATGCTGAGCGACTTTGAGCTTCTTAATACGGCCAGCATTAAGAGACCATGTCTCAGAACCATATGTCATCGCTGGTAACACACACTGGTCATAGACCATGGATTTAAGGCACTGAGGAATTTTGGACGAGAAGATATGTCTAAGCTTCCCGAACGCGGCCCAGCCAATTTGGATCCGTCGGTTAATCTCTTTCTCGAAGTTCGCTCTATCTAGTTGAATAGTTTGTCCTAGGTAAACATAGTGATCGACAACTTCGAGGATCGCATCTCCAACAGTTACCGGTACTTGAATGACATGGACATTGGACATGACTTTTGTCTTGTCCATATTCATTCGTAGACCCACTTGTTGGGATAACTTGTTAAGATCCTTGAGCATTGCACCCAGATCCTCCAGCGACTCTGCCAAGACCACGATATCATCGACAAATCGAAGGTGAGTGATGTATTCGCCGTTGATGGTGATGCCTAGCCCGGTCCAATCTAGGAGCTTGAAGACGTCCTCCAATGCAACGTCATTATTTATTATCAAGCAATTATCAAATCCTAATGAAGCGAAATCTCCGAAGTGTCGCGTTACCAAAATGGATGGATGGCCATTAATATGACCTGCCGGTTAAGGATCTACTCTTCTCTCTTGAAATTGGATGTGATTGTTGAATACTACAGCCGACAACCAACAACTAACTGAACAGCAGAAACTAATCCCAAAAAAGGGTATTACTGCTATAATCCCAGATAATTATTTAATAGCACATCAGCACTGAAAGGCACACGGCAAAGGCAACTACACTTACAAGGTCTTTTTTTGTATGGGATAGGATTGCAAACGAGCAGGCGTGTCACCTGATGGTAAGCAACCAACGCCGCCCATGGACAACAGCAACACATATAGCGCAGGATAGGAAATGATGGGGAAGGGGGTGGGCCTCCGGGTACCTCTCTCACGGAACGAAACACGGCATGAGCCACTTCAAGTCGATCTTCAGAGAGGTCGTGTTATTTTACCGGTTGAGCTGGCCCATTTATGCAGCTTGGCTCTACCACTGTATAGATGACTATTAAATGTTTCGATCCAGATCGAAGTGCGCTCACATGCAGCCTTGCCTGGTTAAGTTGCGGGCTCAGGAGGCTCAGGAGGTGCAGCTGCACCAGATGCGAGAGAAGAAGCTACGCAAAGCGGCTGAGCTAGAGATGGAAAACATGTGGCACGAGCTCGCCATGAAGGAGTCTGACGCTTTGGTGAGCGCTTATTTGTGGCGGTTCAGAAATATATATGCGATAGGCGTTATTTGTGTGTAAGCGTGTTGCAGACTGCGCGGCTGGAGCTGGACGCGATCGCCCGGCGGCGGCGCGACGCCGAGTGCGCGCAGGTCAGGGCGGGGCAGGCGGCGTGGAGGAGCGGCGAGCGCGCGGCGGCCCGCGAGCGGCTGCGGCGCGAGGCAACCGCGCTGCGGGACCACGTGGCCGCCTGGCGCCGACAGCAAGACACCGGTGCGTATACACGACGCGACCATTTGCACTGCACGAGACCACGCGACGCCACTCACTGATATACATACGGTTTTTTCTATACAGAGAAACGTGAAAATGAAGAATCGCTTCTTCGATTAGCTGAACAGAGAAAAACAGAACTGAAGGAGCGTCGACAGACGATTGAGCGACAACAGCAGGAAGAAAACGTCTTACAAGACACGTGGGACTCGCTCAGGGGACAGAGTATACCTCTCGACAGAGCCCGGGAGGAGCGCAGGACCCAGAGAGAGGTGACATACTGTATATATTATGAGATAAAAATAGTTTTATCGACACTTGTCTTTCTCTTTGAGCCTAAATTATTTCTTGTCCGTAGGCATATTTGATCGTTTTCGCATTTTTTCCAACATACCATCAATTCTATAACCAGTGGACAACGGAGGATGCGAAAAAATTCTAAGTCGAAGTCAAAGAAACAAACAGGGATACTAAAAAAACACCTTATACAGATCTTCTAAAAATATATAATACCCCAGAATTGGTCCTGGAAGAAATAAATCTTTATTTTACTGGCATAGCAAAGGCATTAGCGAGTAAGATAATTCTATGTGAATAGCCAAATTGAAGAATCTTTCATTTCACCACTTAATTCTATGGTCATGTTAGAACCAACTGAACAAGAGTCAATAATTATGCAATTAAAAATTGATAGCGCAGTGGGTTGGGATGGAATTTCTACAAAACTAATAAACATGACAAAAAAAAATATTGTTCCACTAATAGCTCGTATCGCCAACCTTTCCATACAAACTGGGGTTTTCCCAAACGTGTTTAAAGTGTCTGACGTTCATCCTATCTTTGAGACAGGGATCATGGATTGTGTTAGCAACTACCGACCTATATCAGTGCTGCCCGTGTTGTCCAAGATATTGGAAAAAAATATTAACAAGAGATAACTGTATTATTTAGAAAAACTACAAATTTTAAGCCCATAGTCAATTCGGGCTCAGAGTGGGCAGATCGACAGCACAAACAGTCACTGAACTGACTGCCTTTCTTAAGAAGATTTATGCTTGTTACATTATGTTTATTGAAGTTTTTCCAACATATATTTTTTTGTCAGGCCGTTCTGAGTCATATATGCGTTACCGGATTTTAATGTGGGCTAAGGGAAGGGGGTAGTCTTCAGATAGTAGAAATCTCTCTTTGAACGGAAAGTGACATGAGCCGTTTTATGTCTATTTTCTGCGCGGTCGTCACATCGCTGGAGAATCCCCCTCTCGAGTGTCTAAGATTTGGTATTCAACAATTCGTGAACTAAGAGGGGCACTTATTTGATTTACGTCAGGTTCGAACCCGCACGCTTGTTTGCCCGTTTTTACCATAAACAAAAGTCGAGCATGCTGCATTCAATTCTGATACACATATACTTAACTTCACGCCAAGACAGAGAGAAGAAGCAACGAGACGATCCTTCACATAATATATTTATTTTTAATTCTTCATATTATTAAACATATATTTATGGTGTTTGAAAGGGAGAAATCCAGAACGGATGCAAGGATAATGTTTGCAGATGTAGTGCTGGAATAGGTGAATGAAATTGTAAATATTGGATGCGCTTTTATCAGCGATGGAAGGTACACCGCGGATGTAGAAAGAAAAGTGGTGTTAGTATATTAGCATAAAAGCCTAGCTAGCAATCCACAATGCTGACTGATCCCAACGCTAAGTTATGGAAGGGAGAGAAGAATATTTAGAAAGAATGGATGATGCAAGATCGACTAAGCAGATGGATGTAGGTGTCGAGGACAGCCAAAACGCACATTCCAGACCAAATATAACGAGTTATGGAGGAAGGTGATGGCGCTCTGTTCTCCCTGCCTACCCCGCAAGGGATTTCGTGTGAAGTTATTTATGTATGTATGTATGTGTGATTCTTTTAAGCTCTCCGAAATGGGTACGCACTTGCCAGTGCCTCCACTTCTTCAAATTGCCCAACGAACCGGCTTACCACCAGGTAGTGGTCCGTATCAAGAGTGTGGCCTCTATAAGCTCTTGCATCCCTTAGAGTATTTCGGACACGACTATCTACGAAATCAGATCAATCATACTCTTTTCTCACTCTCAGTCAGCCGGGAGCGAAAGAACAACATATGGCTGACATGCTCACATAGCACCACACCGAAGAATAGCGGGATAACCATTCCAAAATATGGGTCAACTTATATGTTCTGGTAGGGGCGGTAGGCAACGTCCCTATATTTAAAAGGTTCACCCCTGCGGTCTCCAACACGTTTGCCCAGCGTGGGGACTGTGGGCAAAAACCTCTCATAGAAAAAGCGCAAATGGAACGGCCCCCAGTTCTCGGTGGTCCCACTATTCCCGGCCAAGGCAGCCGTCGTGGTAACGGTGGGACAGGGGGTGCTAAGAATCTCCGGGTTACAGCAGGCTGTCAAAAGCAACTACGCGTACCCACGTATAACGGACGCAGTCTTCGGCTGGACCAACACCACACCGAACTCGAAGTAAAGCTGGGTTGCTTGAACTGGCATATTCTAGGGCTATCTGAAGTCCGGCGAGACACGATAACCATTCAGTCGGGCAACTCACTCTAGTTTCGGGAAGGTGACCAGCTCTCCCGGGGGTGTCGGTTTCCTCGTTCACAAGGACCTCGAATGCAGCGTTGTGGAGATCAGTAGTGTGTCGATCAGGGTAGCGTACCTTGTACTGAAACTCACCAACAGGTACACCCTGAAGGTAATACATATGCGCCGACCTCGACATACTCTGACGAGATAGCCGAGGCAATGTACGAAGATATTGCAAAAGCAATACATGGTACCGCCAAGGCTCACTACAACGTTGATATGGGGGACTTCAATGCCAAAGTGGGAGTACAAGAACGCAGCGAAACGAAACGCAACGGTCGGCAACGCAATTGTAACACTATATGTGTTGCAGGTGTCCATGGGCTGCGTTGGTCACTTACCATCAGGTGACATGGATGCTCGTTTGCCCTCCTATCGCATAAAAAAGCTAGCAGATCCCGCGATTCTTCGTCGCGCCTTCTTATATACCTTTACAACGAAAAAATACTAACGCTTTACTCATACTAATAGTAGTGTAATGATATAAAATATATCGGGATATAGTGTACAAAATGATATAAGGATTAGATGTAGAATTGTGGAAAATCCTGTCTTATTGGATTTTAGCATCATACAAATAACACATCTTCCAAGGTTCGGGTGTCACCGATTCGTGGTTTAAGCTGAGCGTTGATGAGTCATCTCTTCCCGTGGGTGTCGTAAAAGGCGACTAAGGGAAAAGCTAGAAGAATGGGCAGCAGCATTCTCTCTTAAGACAATACAGCCTACTGCGATCGCCAACCCGCCTGCCAAGCGTGGCGATTATTATTATTATTCATTTATTTTCAGACAACTATAGATCCATATTTTTGTTAGTATTACAACTTATAACTATATTAGAAAATTATTACATTATTATTATTATTTTTTTTTTTTTTTATATCATGAATGTCAAATTTATTTAATTAATAACTCTAATACCTTCTCTTCGGCATCGGGGCGACAATATGTTTTTCGCAACAATGCCGAAGGAAGGGGGAATCCAACCGGTCTGCCACCATTACCAGAATTTTGTTAGAGCTGCCTCGCACCCTGCCAACCAGAGACGAGCACCTTTTGCGCATGGTAGCATTAAAGCAGTCCACAGCAGCGTCAGCAAACATGCCGGAGGCGCTGCAGAATCGAGGCAGCCCCATCAACATTCTAAAGGCATTATTATACAGGACCCAGAGGGCGCCGTAGCTCTTTTTTGTATAGTTAGCCCACAGACAGGATGAATAGAGAGACGTACAATACGCTCTGAACAGCGTGATCTTCACTTCGACCGAGCAACGTGCAAACCTGCGGGCGATCATGTTCGCTCGTATTGATAGTGCCCTTCGCTCACGCTCAATGTCGGCATCATCCCTAAGATCGGCAGTGACGACATGTCCCAAGTACTTAAAGTGCTTAACTGTATCCAAAGCCTGACCATAGAGCCGAACCGGTGGTACATTTTGTGGGCATTTGGTGCCGGCATTAAACACCATACAGTGGCTCTTCTCAACGTTGTATTTTAACCCGAGATCACAAGCGTATTCCTCACAGGTTTTCATGAGTTTTCTCAATCCGCAAATTGACGCACTCAGCAACACCATGTCGTCCGCGTAACTGAGATTATTGACGCAGACTCCGTCAACATAACAGCCTACATGCTGATTGCTGAGCGCGACTATCAGCTCATTCACATATAAGTTAAAGAGGGTTGGGGACGTCACTCCTCCCTGTCTAACTCCACACTCCAGCCTATACGTATCAGACGTTGCTCCAGCCCATCTTACATTGTTACTCTGATTTGTATACCAGTATTTAAATATATGTATCATTTCACTTGGTAGTTGTATGTCCCCTAGTTTACGCCATAGCACATCATACGAAACCAGGTCAAATGCCTTCGATAGGTCGAGGAAGCAAGCATATACAGGCAAAGCATATTATGGCAAAACCCCCCCATGATTGAGCGGACCGGCAGTTGTGGCGGTCTATGGGGGAGGCCTATGTCCAGCAGTGGACCTCAAAAGGGCTAATGATGATGATGATGTTGATGAGTCAGTCAAGTAATATTCACAACAAAGCATCTTATGTCCCAACTTTATTACCCATCTGACCGCCGCTGCAGTGGCGCCTCGGACGAGTGATACAAGCTTTCACTAGCAGAGATGGCATTACACAACATGTTTTGCCATGATAGGCGTACAAATATTAACATTAGTAAAAAGTAAATTAAAGTGCTAATGTCTCAATTATGTCAATTACGACTATACTTAGTCATGCCATAAATATTGTAACAAAGAAAAAAAATTTTTTTAATTGCAAATAACATTTATTACTTTTACAGTGTGTTACTTTAATACATAAATATAAAACGTTATAAAATATAAAAAGCTTATTCTTCGAAGTGGTCTCCATTGGCTGCAATACAGGCCTTTAAACGTTGAGGCCAGTTATCAATAGAAACACGCACTCTTTCCATGGGAAAATTCTTCACTGCCAATCGTATGGATTGTTTTAGGGACTCTAAATTAATATGACGTTTAGAGCAAGCCGTACTCTCTAAAACTGACCACAAATCATAACATAACATAACATATCATAACTTCACGCCTTTTGTTACCCGAAGGTGTAGGCAGCGGCTGTTAAGCCTCGTCTCGCCGTTATGTTTACGTCCCAAATGGAATAGGTGGCGCACCTATTGCCATACCGGGCACAAAGTTTGTCAGTCATCGGTATTTATCACACATAACTTCCGAAAACAATTTCGACAAGTCATTGGTGTGAGCCAGTGTCTGGAATCGAACTCCGGACCTCTGGATCAGAGGCCGTGCGCTCGCCCACTGCGCCACCGAGACTGAGACCGAGACCACAAATCATAATCCAGTGGATTAAGATCGGGACTAGACGACGGCCAGTCTTCAGCTCTAATGAAGTCCGAAACGTTCGCTTCCAACCAAGATTGCGTGGACCGAGCTTTATGACCCGTTCCCGAGTCTTGCTGGAAGGACCATACTTCGTTATTGAACATGTTGTTGTTAAGGGGCTTGACTACCTTTTCAAGAATGGTATCTTGATACACTTGTGCCGATGTTTTGATATCTTTTTCACAAAAATATGGCTCAGTCCACAGAAATAGATCAAGATAGAACGGCGAATAGGCGTGGCAAGCGTGCCAAAACCATGCACTATATTGCATGCTTTTCGAAACTCGCTCTCATTACGCAACGAGCGTTCCTGCCATGCGTTCAGGACGTAAAAAAATAGATAAAACGTCACATATATGCCTTATTATGCTGTGGCAAATTGTAAAAACAAAAGTAGTGAATCAAATATGAAAAAAGGAAATATTTCGTATGATCAGTAAGTACAGAAAATCAGTAGAAAGTATTTTTTTGAGATTATAAATTATTGTGTTACTTTTACTATGTTCAATAATTACGATCACAAGTTGTATATTTTTTCGTTATGATAAATATCCATTGCTGTCCGCATTCAACGCTCGTATACAAAAACCATTGCGCGCATTAATTATACGCGTAATGTACGTCGAATCGAACGAAATACACAATACACCTGCCAGTTGATCGCTGCGTCTGTTAATCGCTGTGATTCGAATGTTAGAGATGGGCACTCCATGTATCGTTGAGTCTTAGGACTTATCGATAAATTAATTCAATAATAATTTGAGTATCAGCTCATGTCTTGCTTTGTCCCTACTTTATTCTAACACCACAAATTTCAAGCAAAGTGATTCGTAATTACATTGGCAGCAGTTTATTTGACAGTATAAGTTTTCACCAATTTGACCAATCGCCGATGGAAAATCATCTCGTTGTTCTCAAACGGGCAGTAACCGAGGTACATGTAGACGTTCGGCTTCGTTATTTAACCAGGACTGTGAGGCCAACCCTTACCAAAAGGCAAATATTTAATAAATATGTATAGTTTCAAGGACAGTAAAATATTTATAATTAAATTTTATATAATGTTGGAAAAATATGTTTTAGGTTTTAATATGTCGGATTAAAGTATTTAACATGTTTTACTTTCTATGATTATCGTTACACAAAATCAATAAAGTTCGTAAAATATAAAAATAATAAAATTAACACACGTTGCCGATATTAACATCGATAATCTAATGTGTGTGTCTCCTAACTAGTCGCCCCGCTCACAATGAAAATGACGTCACGCTGTGGGCGTGGTTTTTCAAAAAAGTGACACGCTCGAAATGTATGGAAATATGACATCGCGGCCGTTCCATCTTGATCTATTTCTGTGGCTCAGTCACTCCTTCGTAGCTAACACCCCACCAAACCATCACTGAAGTCGGATAATGGCCACGTTGCACTCTGTGAACTAATTGGGAAGTTTCCTTAGAGCTTTGAGCATAAATACAGTCATTTTGTTTGTTAAAATGTTGCTCAATTGTAAAAACTTTTTCATCCGTAAACAATATTTTTCTGTGACCTTCCTTTGCGTACCGCTTCAGTAGTTGTTTAGATTTTCGGTTTAAAGAAACTTTATTCTCATAAGAACATACATTAGTTCACTTATATGAGGGTACATTGTTATTTCAAAAATATAAAATATGTTATTCAGGCGAGCATGCATTCGCTGACAATAATTAAAATTAAGTGTATAAATGCAGGTATATGGAAAAAAAAAAAACATGTAATTGAATCATGGATACAATAATAGATAGACTAGGAGCCAGATTTTTACTTCGGTCAGTTGTTTTTTAATTTTCAATTTGCAAGACGTACTCCTTTAGTCTTTTCTTATAGATACCAAAACTACTAGACTGCCTTATTTCATTTGGTAATTTGTTGTAAAAGTTTGCCCCTTCAAACAAAATATTTTTTATTCCGTAATTGGTAGTCCTAGGAGGACGCGTACAGAGCTTATTTTTACATCTTAAATTGTATGTAAATATTTTTTTCTTAAAATTAACATTTGTTTGTATATTTTTTTCAAGTATATTTTTAATTAGTAAACAAGTGTTGTAAAAATATATATATATATATATAAATCAAATAGCTTTGTTTTTGAGTATATATCTTTTGTAGGTGTTCGAAAATTATAGTTAAATAAACGTTTAATTATTTTATTCTGTGTTATTTGTAGGTCAGAAATATTAGTACTGGCGGCTGATCCCCAAACTTCTATTAAGTATTCCAAATGTGGTTTTACTAGTGAGTTATAAACAACATACTTTATTTTCTTTGGTATACAGTTAGCGACTTTGCTAATGGCACCAGCAAAAGAAGTTAATTTATTTCTCACATATTCTATATGCGGCTTCCAAATTAGTTTGTCATCCAAGATTAGCCCGAGGTACTTTTCTTTATTGGACTGCTTAATGGCACAATTATTTACTGTAAGAGTTAAGTATGGAGGTATTTTTTTATTTTTAGCAGTGAAAAGCATATATGATGTTTTGGATATATTAATTGTAAGTAAATTGTATAGTAACCATTCACTTAAAATGTTTAGGTCACTCTGAGCCTCCGCAATAACTTCATTAACTGTCTTACCGAAATAAAACAGGCTTGTATCATCTGCATAAAGATTCAAACTGCCTTTTAAACCTATCTTATTTATATTATTGATATAGATAAGAAATAGCTGTGGACCTATAATCGAGCCCTGTGGCACTCCATATGTAATTATCTGCGGTTTGCTTTCGTAGTCACCCATTTTAACTATCTGTTTCCTATTTGACAAATAAGATTCAAGCAAAGAATAAGCATTTCCAGTGATTCCCAAGTTTGCCAATTTCTCCAAAAGTTTTGAATGTGAAACCGTGTCAAAAGCTTTTTTTAAATCAACAAAGACACCCAGACAAATATTATTTTCATCAATATTTGTTTTTATTTTCGTCGTAATATCAATAGTAGCAGATAAAGTACTTGATTTTGGTCGAAACCCATATTGCTCATCTATTATAAACTCTTTTCTAGTTAAATATTGGTTAATGCGATTGTAAATTAATTTTTCAAATATTTTGGAAATCACTGGAAGTACCGAAATTGGTCTGTAATTATTTGGGTCAGTTTTTACTCCACCCTTATAAATTGGTGCTACTTTTGCAATTTTAAGACTATCTGGAAACAAACCCGCATCGAAACATGAGTTTATACAGTTTGTAAGAGATGTAATTATAAGATTTTTAATGCATTTAATTGATTTTGTGTTAATACCATCTATGCCAGTACTAGTATTACTGTCTAAATTATCTATAATTTCAGATATTTCTTTATCTGTGCATGGATCAAAGTCAGAAAGTGTTAAATCGTGAATATAGCCACACTCATACATAAGTGTATTACCCACGCTCTGGTGATATTTTTGGGGTATCTTGTTAGCTAAAACTGAACCAATAGTTGAGAAAAACACATTAAACATATCACATATATTCGTTGCATTTGTTACCTCTTTCGTGTCCGTGATCAGCTTCGGAACTACACTGCTACCTTTTATCTTTGTTAATGCTAACGAGTTTATGATTTTCCACATTTTCTTTGGGTTTTTGCTACTTTTTTGAAACAAATTGTAATAATATGTCCTTTTCGCACTCTTGATTTTTTACGAACTATTTTTCTCTGCGTCTGGAATTTTTTATTCAGGTCTTCGTCATCTTTGTTGGTTCTAAGTTTTTTCCACAATATATTCCTATAATTGATCATGTTTATAATTTCTTTGTTAATCCAGTCGTCTTTTGGTAGATTTAAAATTTTGGTTTTTGGTTTTTTATTTCTTCCTATATGTAATTTTATAAAATCTTCGAGATGTTCAAAGATATTTCTCTTATTTATGTATGTACTCTGATCAACACTTTTGTATAAACCACCATAGTCAATTGCCTCGTATTTTATCTTTTGTTTAGTCCTAACTTTGTATTTATTTATCTCCAGATATACATGCTTATGATCACTCATTGCAGATTCTACAATAGTGAAATAGAACGCGATATCAGTTAAATTTGTTGATATATGGTCTAAAATCGTATTGGTTGTATTTGTTTGTCTTGTTGAGTATTTCTTATTAAATTTGTTGAGGATTTCGTGACCATTTTCTTCTAAAGTTGATAGATATTGTGATAAATAAGTGCTTGTAGTAAGTAAGTCCAAATTGAAATCTCCAAAGACTATAGATCTCTTTCTTTGTTCTAGTTGCGTACCGTATATCTCAAGAAATTGCTTAACATTGCTACTACCTGGTTTATAAATGCCTCCTACGTGTAAAGCATATTCTTTGAGATAAACCCATAGATAATGGTTGCCATTTTTGTAAATATCATCAGTTATCTCGTAGTTAATATTATTTTGTATATAGATTGACACACCTCCACCTCTGCCATCATTTCTGTAATTATAAATATGTGTATAGTTTGGAAGGTTGTATCGTTTAGCATCGTGTTCTGATATAATCCAAGTTTCCGTTAATATTATAATATGTACTTTTGTTTTAATAGCTTTCACGATAGATTGAAGCTCTTCGATCTTTCCGGGTGTTCGTATACTTCTAACGTTTGCATAGTAGAATTTAAGGAACGATGAATGTGCGTTTATGTCTTCATATTTGGTTATAATTTTATATACACTATCCTCGCTAGTATGCAACTTGAGATGATTTGAATTTAGTTTTTTGCTAGAGCATCTGTTTCAGTAAGTGATTGAGACCGGGATCGCATATATGCGAAGGCGTCGATTTTATTTAACTTTGCTGGAGCTAACATAGTTTTTCCTCCACTTTGCTGTGAGAGTGATTGGGGTGATGTTGAGCTGTCTCTTTTTCTATTCTGTGATTTTTTGGTTTGTATGATGACTTTGTTATTTCTAATAAATGCTATATTGCCTTTGTCTCTTTCTTGTTGGAGTTCTTTTTGAAGTTCTTTTCTTTTTCTCCAGGTTTCTTTAGAAAAATCTTCAGAGATGTATGTATTTTCAGGCATTTGTTTCTTATTTCTAAGTATTTCTAATTTTTTCCCGAAGGTGGTAAGAGAAACTAGTATTGGTCTTATTTTTCCAGAAGTAGATGGTCCAATTCTTTGTAATTTATCAATTTCGAAATCTTCGATGTTCACATTTAGTTCTCTAATTAATTTTGTTATTGTTTTACGTAGCTCAGTCGAGATTCTTTCCTTTTCTTCAAGCCCATGTATTATAATATTATTTTTCCTTTTAGCGTTTTCTAGCATTATTATTTTCTTATTTAAAATTTCAATTTCTAATTTTAGATTTTTAGTTTCTTCTATAATTGGTTTGATTTTTACATCAATTTTTTCCATAAATTTCTCTGTTAAGGTTTCCGTTATTTTAGCTGTTTGAATTTCCATTAGATTTTTCATTTCTTGTCTCATCATATTAAATAATGTCATCATTTCCTCAGACATTTTAAAGGCCATTTTTTCCAAGCAGTAACAAAAACGTACTTATCGCTCCTAGACTATACGTAGCTCAGGAAAGTACCTATTTGTGGTTCTTGTTACGATTTATTTTATTATATTGGCGGCACTGCCACGACTCACGAGTGAATAGTAATTAGCCTATGTAGGTATTTTTAAATAACTTCCAATTTAATTTAGATCTTACTTAAAACAGTTTCCTTGGTGTTTTATGGCGCAAAATCTTGTTGTGGTGTTTATAATCTTCAATCCGACTTGGTTGTGATCTCACAAGGACGATTCTTCAGTTTTACTATTTATTTGTAGCAAAAACTCAGGAGCACATTGACTATATGTGTTAGCGATTAGCACGCCCCTCCGAAATCTATATTTATATATTTTAACACCCTATTCTTTTTTAAATTATCAGTTAATAAATGACCAGTGCGCCTATTATAGGCTGCAAGTCCTAAGTCATCTTTTAAAATACGCGACATTGTTCTAGGCGACATCTTCATCTCCCGAGATAAAATCCCAAGATAAAATCTTTAGCTTGCGGACAGGATTTCTTCGAATTCTTTCCCTTACTGCTTTGACCACCTTTTTCGTACGAACAGTGGTAGAGCCAAGCAGTTCGCAGCAATGGGCCGGCTCGACCGGTGAAATACCACGTCCTCTCAGAAGACCGACGTAAAGTGGCTCATGCCGCGTTTCGTTCGGTGAGAGAGTTACCCGGAGGCCCACCTCCTTCCTCATCCTTTCCTATTCCCTACCCCTTAAAGGTTGGCAACGCAACAGTAACACTATATGTGTTGCTGGTGTCCATGGGCGGCGTTGGTTGCTTACCACCAGGTGACCCACCTGCTCGTTTGCCCTCCTATCCCATATAAAAAAAATATAAAAAGAGCACTACGTGGACGGCCAGGTCTTTTTCTGTCACAAACAGAGGAGTCTCATTGTACCTATTAATAGCCCGGTACACAAACATTTGACTAATACAAAGTGTATGGAGAGTTTTAAAAACTGCATTTGGCTCCATACCTACTTTGTGTAACGCAATCACAGCGATTCGGTTCTCTTTATCACCCCACTCCATTTTAATATCGCAAAATATTGTACAATGTATTGGCGCCAAAACGAGAAAACACAATGAACAATCGTATAAAAATGACAGATTCCAAATTCAAATGTAATATTTTTTTATTTTTAGTTGTAACAGTATTTATGGCCAGACTAAATATATGTCAAAAATAAAGTTTTAAACAGTCATTACATATTATCATTAAAAGAAGAATCCGTTTGTCTAGTCATATATTTCTATATAGGATAATTTTCCACTTAATAATATATAATCATTTATTGACGAGCATCCTTATTATGAACCCAAACCACCACGTAGAGGAAGTAAAACCTTTGAGCCGCACCGACAATAGCTACTGATTAGAAACTTTTAATGGCGAATGAATTATATTTCTTGGTAAATTTTTCTACTTAACAGAGAGATCTTGACGAGTGCAACCGAGAGCTGGTGGAACTGAAGTATGGCATGGCTCGGTACAGGGACAACAACGAGGGGCTGATACTGAGTGAGGGGCAACGACTGCGAGACGCGCGTGACCTGGAGCGCTGCCTGAGCGCCAAGCTGAAACAGAGAAGAACCAACGTGATATGTTTTTAATATCATTTATTAGCTTACAGTATTAAAAATGCGTGGCGCCGGCTTAGAATACCGCCACCCCATCTCTTCCCGTGGGTGTCGTAAAAGGCGACTAAGGGAAAAGGCTGGAAGAATGGGCAGCAGCATTCTCTCTCAACAAAATACAGCTTACTGCGATCGCCAACCCGCCTGCCAAGCGTGGCGATTATGGCGAAAACCCCCCATGAGTGAACGGACCGGCAGTTGTGGCGCTCTATGGGGGAAGCCTGTCCAGCAGTGGACCTCAAAAGGCAAATGATGATGAATATTAAAAATGTTACAACTGTGCACGCGGTGCCTATCGCGCGCAATAAAGTTAAACCGGTATAAGCGCGACCCACCTGATGGTATGCAGGACGCGGGGCGGGTGACGTTCACGGCTATACACGGTACGATGCGAGGATTCAATATGATGAGATCGTGTGGCCTTAAGATAAATTTATTATTTAAATGTACACAATGAAATTTTTAATACAATCTGTTTATTCTTGTTTCATTAATTTGAGATTATTTTATAGGTATTAAACAACCAAACGAATTATTCAGTATAGTATTAAAAAAGAACTAAACGTATTTATTAACATTAATGTGAACTTTCGTCATCGCTCGAAAATTCTTCATTTGAAGATTCCAATGCCGAACTTGTCTATTAGATTGTATTTTTCTATATAATCGCCTTCTATTTTACCGCGCTGCCACACAATGCCGCTCGCGCTGCCGCGATGTTTCCGTCTCTGGCCACACACCGCTCTACTCGCGCAAATATTCGCGCGTTGATCGCGAATCTCCGCACTTAGATATTAGGGCTGTTGATATTATTTAAAATATCGGATATTCGACATATCGATGTTTTTAAGTGTATCGATTTCGGGCTTTAATATATCGAAAAAATATCAATAAATCGATATTTTTGATATGGAACTTCATACGCGACGTACAATCGTTTAACGCATTCAACACCTCTTCGCGGATGAAATAAGTATTATTTCACAGTAGAATATAAGCCGGTGAATATAACGACCAACTAAGAAAATATGTAAAGCATGATTTAAAAACTGTTTAGAACTGTACATGTCATAGAAATCGAGGAGCAGGTTGGTGGTACTGTGTACTGATATTACAAAGTTAATAAACTCAGTGATTTTTATTTTGCATTGTATGTACGTAAGTGTGTATATTCTGGAATCTTAGAACTAAATTTTGAAGTAGATATTTACAACCGATTGAGCTGAAATATTGTATACACCCTAAGTTTAGATGACAATATTATCAGTGCCACGTATTTCGGTCGATGAATATGCTGGCTCGACCAGTGAAGTACCACTACCTGTCATCCATATATGGGTTTAAATGAAAGGGCTTATTGTAACTCGAAAAATAATATGACATCACTTTAAATATAATATGGTGGAACAGATATTTTTGAAGCATTTCTACAATATGGGTATCAAATTATAGGGCTTGTTGAGAGTAACGTAAAGTAAGTAAGTCATTAGAAATCAAATCAATCAAAAATCAATGTTCTACATTATTAAACACCTTCAGAAGATCTACAAAAAAGTCCGCGAGGGCATATGTCTGTCTCTTACGGATAGCCCACAATAACCGTTTTTAGTTTTTGACTTTTTACGAGATGGCATATTTACGATGCAATTTTAAACATTACATCATCAATTTTCATCCATTTAATTAAATATCCCATAAAAAATACCATATTAACTATAGTAAGGTACCAAAAAGAATCCGAGAAATCATTGATGTGAGCCCTGAATCGATCCCAGGACTCCAGAATCGGAGAGCTACTTAACTGGACCACCGAGACTATTAATACTTATTACTAATATATTAAAGGTACTATTAAAAATGGGACGGATTATGAAAAATGGTAACTAAGTTCCTATCTAATATTTTATTTAAATTTGTGTATAAGAATGCAATATACTGAGGTAGATTATTTGAACCGAGGATCATAAACAGATTATTTTATAAATGTTTTCATAAGGTTACTTAACCATGAGTATAAATGTGTATCATGTCATGATTTAAGCTTATTATATTATAATGTTTTATTCGTCTCGGCCATAGTGGTCACTATTCGTCAATTTATTAAATCGTGCTATGGTTTCACTCCATGGAGTTTATATAAGTATTTAAGAATATATTAATATATTTCCTTAAAATATTAAAAAAATCAGTACTATAACGCATAATTATAAATTTTAGGTATTTATTTCTTTAAAAGATTTTAGAAATAAAAAAATTTGCGTGGAGTCCCTCCGCACTAAGGAAGTGGAACTTGTTACTCTCTCACCGAACGAACGGCGTGAGCCACTTTACGTCGATCTTCTGAGAGGTCGTGGTATTTCACCGGTCGAGTCGGCCCATTCATGCAGCGAACTGCTTGGCTTTACCACTGTTGAAGACTTTTTACATACTGCTAATGTAAGTAAGATGTTTTCGACGGGTCTGGTGGTGCGTTGGTAAAACTACCGACTGTGGAATCGAGATTGGCGGGTTCGATCCCCACCCAAGTATAAATATTTATCTGGGTCTAGGTAGAATCTGGCTGGAGGTGGCTCCTCACAAAAGTGAGGCGCTGTGGTTCCACCGCCTCACTCCGCGCCAGGAACCACAAGCCGCCGGATTCAGGTGGGTGATACGGCTGTCCCGGTAGGTATTTGAAGTACCTCGGCCTCGCTCTGGACAGCCGCTGGAGCTTCGAGAACTACGTCGTTAGGATGGTCCCCCGAGTGCGACGGGTGGCAGGCGTGCTATATCGCCTGCTGCCCAATCGCCGCCGCCTGGACGATGTTGTCGCGCGATCCGTGGCTCCCACAGTGGCTGTTACGCCTCGACTCGCGGTTTTGTTAACGTCCCGAATGGAATAGATTCGCCACGAATATATTGCCCTACATAGGGTACAAAGTTTTCAGCCATCGGTATTTATTACACTTAGCTTTCAAAAATAATTTCGAAATGTCATTTTGTGTTAGCCAAGATACGAATCCACAGCTTCTTGATTTAGGAGGGGTATGCTCGTTCACTGGACAGTGGACCACCGAGACTACCGAGATGACTACTATCTACTTCAAAATTGAGTTCTATTATTCACCCGAACATACATATTTTGCCGCAGGACGCCATCTAGCGGTATTTGATGTCAAGTAATATATAATGATAACCCTATAAAACTTCATTAAGTAAACTGATTTATTATGATTACATGTTAATACATATTTATGTCAATATATTTCATATATTATTTATATATTTCATATATATTTAATATATTATTTAGTCTAGTAAAATGCGCGAATTTATAATTGAGTGACTAAACAAACTGTTTTGGTGATATTTCCTTTTATTGTTTAAATGTTTAAATCAATACTGACTCTGCATGAATATTCATAATAATTATTTCCATAATTAATATCTTAATTCTAGATAATCGACTCGTTCAATGTAATATTTGCAAAATAAGGGAACTTAATTTTAAAACCTCCTAGTAGCGCCATCCGCCGAAAGATAGTGAAATTATTGATAATTAAAATAATTAATTTATATATTTACAAACTATTTCGCACTAAAACTGGTCAACATATTACTAAAATCTATTATTTAGTTAGTAAAAATGCTCGAAATTTATAATTATGTGATTAAACAATTCATTATGTTTCGTAACTGTTTTGGTGATATTTCCTTTTCTTGTTTAAATGTTTAAATCAATACTGATTCCGCATGAATATTCATAATAATTATTTCCATGATTAATATCTTAATAATAGATAATATCGACTCATGTAATATTTGCAAAATAAGAGAACTTAATTTTAAAACCTCCTAGTAGCGCCATCCGCCGAAAGATAGTAAAATTTTTGATAATTAAAATAATTAATTTATATATTTACAAACTATTTCGGACTAAAATTATAAACTCGGACTAAAACTGGTCAATATATTACTGAAATATTGTACAGGTACCAACCCTGATTAAGGGATTATATCAGTCAAAATAAAACACCGTCTTGATAGAAGCAAGCTTATTATATTATCGAATCAAACTGACTTACACTTACAATCTGATCGCTTTGTTATCGCGATCTAATTAGTGGTCACTTTTAACTAGCGACATCTAGTTATAATTTACATAACTAAAATAACCATACAGACTTTTATACTAACCTAACTTGTATCTTAACTTACATTAAACATGCCACCCGCCAAGAACGACATTGATCGTTCTTCATAAAACCACCCGCCATGAGGCTTAGTGGCAATTACAAATGAACCTTTCAGAGAACTGATATAGGAAAAAACATACATATAAACACAAACTTAAACATTCTAACTTACTAATCAGTCACAGGTAGTATACACAATTTAGAGAGTGGTCTCTTAACCTGAGATTGACCACACTTCAGTGAAACAACGCGTGTAATATCGTCCAATCCGGGATGGGTAGCCACCACTCTATTTAAAATCCATCAAGCTGATGGCAAATTATCCTTACTAACGAGTACTACGTAACGAATTTCGGCATACATACCCTTGAAAGCGGGATTATGAGCTGATTGGACACGACACCACCGTGAGTTTTCCAACTTGCACAAGATATCGGACATCCTGTTGCCTATAAATGTGGAGCAGCGACTAGGATAACGCAGGCACGCAGGCACACCAGTGGAATCTGTCCAACCTAGTGAATTACCGATTCTTGTGATTATTTTTGCACACAGGACAGCTATCTTTAATTTTAAACGTGGAATTGATATTTGTATTGTTCGAGCTACCTTTGTTTTAGCCGCTACAAGGTTTACAAGATTAACAACAATATCAATAGTTATGTAAACTTCTGTAAGTAGGCGGAAGTAGGCGGTGTTAGATGAATCGCAGAATCCTTGCAGCTTCTTCAATGTATAATTGGCTCTCCCTTCTGTCTGTCTGATACTGTCGGCAAGATCATATTTGTAACTTAGCCATTCTTTAAGTAGTGCGTCTGGTAGTAGTTCTTTGTCCCAGTCTATTCCTGCTAACCACAACTTCTGGATCATCACCTTGGTAACGACCACACAAGGTGCAACCCATCCTAGTGGATCGAATAGAAGTGCAATACTCGAAATTACCTTACGCTTGTTGATTGGACCTTGCAATACAGGAAGTTGTACAGAGTATTGGAAAGCATCGGTTCCCTTGTCCCAAGAAAGTCCAAGTACCTTCACCAGTTCGTCCATCTTTATATCTACTTTCCCTTCTTGAGATTTCTACCCATTATTACTCCCGCTAATTCCTTATTATTTGTTACCCACTTCTGTAGTTCAAATCCTCCTTTAAAAACTAACCCTTTCATTTCTTCGTAGATGCATTTTCCTTCTTCAACTGTCTGACATCCTGTCAGAAGATCATCAACATAATAATCATTAATTACCTTTTCAGCGGTTTCGGGGCATTCTTTACCTTCATCCCTTGCAACTTGCTGAAGGCTCTTGATTGCCAAATACGGAACCGGTGCTGTACCAAAAGTTACTCTTACTAGCCTGTACTCCTCTATTTCCGCTTCCGGTCTGTTTCGCCATAACACTCTCTGAAAATCTGCATCTTCATCAGCAACTACCACTTGACGATACATTTTCACTATATCTGCACTGAGGCAGATTGGATGCATGCGCCACCGGATAATAATGTGGCGTAAACCTTGCTGCAGTGTGGGTCCAATCATCAAGGTGTCGTTGAGAGAAACCCCGTTTGTACCCTTGCAAGTGTTCGATGCATCATCGAACACTACTCTAACCTTGGATGTGGATTTATCCTCGCGTATCACGGCATGACGCGGCAGGTATACCGCATCTGATTTCTTAACATCCTCGCCACTAATACGTTCCATATGTCCAAGGTCCAAGTATTCTTGCATCACATCAGAATATCTCTGTCCCATTTCAGGGTTCTTCTTGAAACGGTTTTCAAGAAGACGAAATCTTTTGAGGGCAATTTCTCTTGAGTTGCCGTACTTACACTGCGGATTAATTTCGCGAAACAGCAATCGTACAACATACCTTCCGGTAGAGTCTCGGAGCGTAGATTGGTTGTAAAATTCTTCGCATCTTTGTTCTTCTTGTGTGAGAATTTTACTACCAATAGTGCCAGACTCCAGTACCCAGAACTTCTTGAGCAATTCATCCGTGTATAACTGCTCCTCAACCAGATTGTGAAAGCAATGTTGATCACCATCAGTAATAACATCCTGATGTGCTGTTGGACCTGATAAGATCCATCCCAACGCCGTGCACTGCGCTATCGGCGTGCCGTTGGGTCCCTTGATCAACCCCTCTCGTATAATCTGACTGTACACATCAGCACCGAGCAGAATATCAATTCTATTCGGTGTATTGTAATCTGGATCAGCAAGAGTTAGGGTTGCTAACTCTGGCCAATCCGCATACTCGATCTTCTCTGAGGGAAGAAGACCTGTAATTGCACCTAAAACATGTGCACGTACGTACTGCACGAGTCGAAACTTCGGATCTAGGCGCGATTGTATGTCGATCACGACTACATACTTTGAAGCCAAGCTTCCAACTTTGTCGCCGCCTAATCCTGAGATGCTATTCCTACTGGGCTCCTTACGGAGTCCTAGCATTTGTACTGCTGATTCTGTTATAAACGACGCTTGAGAGCCCTGATCCACAAGTGCTCTGAGCAGACTCACGCGTCCGTATTCTGCCTGAGCTCTCACTAATGCTGTTGCTAACAGAACCTGAATTTTTGTTTCACCATTTTTAGATAGGTGAACCCTAACATTTGCATCGTCATATGACGGCCTTACATTTGAGACTGCTTCTACAGACTTGACTTCGACCCCTACAGCTTCAGGTTTGGCAGCTAGAGTTAGTTTACAGTTAGTTCTTCACGCAGATATTATAATATTATCTATAATTTTTTACAATATTAAAACTTCATATAAATGGACGACGGCGCAACATATGCCTACGCACCTCGATCTTGGCGTCTTTTGCTAAAATATAAAGACTGCGGGTTTGTTATACGTCTACATACCACATAGAGTTGCCCATCTATATTTACGAGTACATTTTTAATATCGTGATCTCTTTTAAAATTTTGTGAATTTATTTTGATAAGAGTAATACCAAGGTGCCAAATCGACATCATTTACATTATAAAAAAAACACTCACTGTGAGTTAGCCATACTGGTAAGAACATGTGGTGACCAGGTTTTTTTTTAAATCGACGACAATGACCAATTAAAAAAAAGGTTCAAGTGGTATTGAAAAAAACTAAAGATTGTCAAAAAACTTCTGACAAAGTCCCTGGTATTGCTATTGATTGAAGTTGATAATATATTTTTTTGGGATAGGAGGGCAAAGGAGCAAGCGTGTCACGTGATGGTAAGCAATCGGCGCAGCCCATGGAAACCGGCAACACGTACAGTGTTACCTTTGCGTTGCCGACCTTTAAGGGAGAAGGATGGGGAAGGGAGGTGGACCTCCGGGTACCTCTCTCACCGAACGAAACGCGGCATGAGCCACTTTACGTCGATCTTCTGAGAGGTGGTGGTATTTCACCGATTGAGCTAACTGCTTATTATTTTAACTGCTATTATTTTATCTAGGTTTTTAGTAGCTAATATCAACAGCTAAGCAAGGAAGGTGTATAATAATCGTGCCTTATGGCGCTTTGTACTCTCTACCTACCCCGCAAGGGATCTTGCGTGAAGTTATGTATGTATGTATCAAAAACTTGAATTGAAAAAAAAAAGTGTTAGATAGTCCATTTATAAGGAAAGCTTTGGGGTATTAATATGATCGCGGCAATAATCTTTTTAGTGGAAAATGTATAAAATATGGCGGTACGAAGTTCGCGCGGTCTGCTAGTATATCATAAAGCGGAAGAGTTTGTTTGTTTGTTTGAACGCGCTAATCTCAGAAACCACCGGTCCGATTTCAAAAAGTTCAACAGTTTCAACTGTTTTGGATTCATTCCCGTTGAATGCTCATTGCATTACATTATATATATTTTGGTAACACCCCTTACAATTGTCCAGTTTCAATATTAAAGTCCCCACCTCGTCGCCACTGTAGTATTTCAGCGTTAGGAGTTAGATATAGGGAGTAAAACTCTGAGGCAGCCGTTATCCAGTTCGGTATTCGTTTTTCAACTTTTTTTTTATATTTTACTGGCCAGCGCTGGATTTCGTTTCACCTGATGGTAAGTGACGACGAGGCCGTTGATGGTGAAGCGCACTGTCCAGTTAGTAGCTTATTCACTCTCCTTTTGAAGAGACCTAAGTTATAGCTAACGTTCGAAGCAGGTAGTTTGTTCCATTCATCAGCCGTGCGGATGATGAAGGAAGATTCAAAGCGCTTACTGGACTGCATCGAGATTTGAGTGCAGATCTCTGATGTGAATGTGTGATGTGATGTGTGCAAGGTGCACTTTAAATGAGAGGGAGTGCTGCCGCTAACCTAACCTAACCTAACGTTCTCTTCTTATTTTTCTTCATATTATGTTGTTTAGGGGTGAATAGGAAGGAAAATGGCAGTTAATAGCAACGCTGCACTACTAACCCAACAGCGTGAACAGATAAACAGTATCTTTGGGATCTAGCATGGCAACGCCCGAGCCCCCTGAAAATTGCCACCTGACCGTCTCTTCCGATCGCCAACTGGCATGGTGGGGCCATTCCAGGATTTTTCGCAAGATGGTGGGGCAGCCGTTCGTGCGTGGCTTTCACACTACTTGGGGCTCCTGCGGTCGGCCAGCAGCAAACCGTGCCTCGGATCCCGCTAGTATCCAATACTAGAAACCAGATACGTTAGGACTGTTACGGTCCGATCAGTATCCGAGTACAGCGTCACGACTAGACCCATCCTCCATGTGACTGGGCTTCACCTAGCATCATACCGGAACACGGCGTAGGTCGCTTGGCGGTTTGGCCCGCGGCCTTAGCCTACCACCAGATGCAATAGGTAACAAACCCTTAGTCGCCTTTTACACGGGCGAGATGGAGTGGCAGTATTCTATTCTAATGTAACCTTTTATGTAATGTAACAGGGGGTAGTGTGGGACTCCCAAAACAGTAAACTGCAATCCAATCCTAGGGTTACCCACTAAAACCTCGCGGCGGCCTTCCTCCGGCGTTGGGGTGGCCCAGGACAGTGCATCGGCCCTATGGTCCACCCCGCCGTCGCCCCCCCTCGGTTACGAGGGGGTGCTCGTCCTCGGGGAGCTTCGGGAAGCTCCCCCGGGCTGGGCGGCCGCGACCGCGCGCTGTAAAGAGGCGCGCGGCCGGCGGCGCCCCCGACGACCCTCCCCGGCCGCATCGGGGGGTCATCCTTCCCGAACCGCGACCCGGGCGCACCCGCGGGGTGTGCGCCCTCGCGGCCCGTCGGCGGCAGCGATCACTGAGCTCGCCGCCGCCGCCTTCGAGCGGGATCGGCTCTCTCCCGACCCCGCTCGGCGGCCTCCTTCTGGAGCATCACAGCTTCGCAGAAGGAGACCACAGCCCTCCACTCCTCCTCGCCCGCCAACATTGCCGCGACCAACGCCGGCGGGGACAAGTCTCGCCCGATCCCGTCGACCAGGACTCGGCGCTCAGCCGCCCACGCCGGGCAGACCTCCAGCGTGTGCTGGGTCGAGTCCAGGCCGGATGCGCAATGTTGGCATCTCGCCGTCTCTTCAGGTTTTATTCGATTCAGATACTCATCGATTCTAATGTAACCTAACAACAAGTTAGGTTAAATCAGAATAGAATACTATAAAATATATCTACCTACACTACACTCAGTAGGGAAATCAACAAGTGATTTGACATTTGGATTTTGAGTAATTTTAATAATAAATAAATATATATAAAACTGCTGCCTGTCTATTTGATTTTTCCATACGCAGGCTAGGCAGATTATCCATTTCGCTAGATATGTAATAACGTGTGTAGCAGTCGTTTGAAAAATAACACATGTGCTCACGCCGAGCGTCAGTCACTGCCGATTGATAGTGACAAACAAATATAATAATATAAAACCAAGCTAATTGGTTACACGCGCTCCCGCCCCGCTTATGAAGATTTACCTATAACTTTGCGCCGCGATAAGCACCGCGTGGTGGTGGTGATGTGATCCCACCCAGCACCGTGTAGTCACGCCTAATTAGTCTGGTAACGAATAACAGGAAACCAGAGAAGCAAACCAACAAGCTCACAATAAAAATCAATCTAAGTTGAGAGAGGAGCACAAGCGGGCGACGGAAATAGACGAGTACCAGCGGCAAGTGAACGACCAACTGGGGCGCCTCGTGCTCCACAAGGAGCTGACAGAAGCACAGGCGAGGAAACTGCATCAAACCGACCTGACGGACCAATGCCATTACAATAGGCAATTGCAGGTATCTACATATCTTATAAGTTTCTCATAATAATTATTAACAAAAGTTCAGATGCCACATTCGGCAGGGTAGGTAGCAGAAAAAATACTTGGCTTTTAAAAAAAAAATGTCTATTTTTCTGCTTAGGAGCGAGCAAAACAGGAAGAATTGGAGCAAAGACAAAAGTGTAAGATGGCCAAGCTGCAGTACCAACACGAGATCCAGGAGATACTCGCTAGGTTAGTAGTTAGCTATACTACAAGTCTAACTTAAATATATTATTTTAATGCATCGTTTTTATGATCTGGATCTGGTCTAGCACTCCACTTCTGAATGAGGGTTTTCGGTGGCGGACTCACTCTTTCCGAAAGTTATGTGGTATAAATGATGACTCAAAAAATATGCGCCATACGCACACATTTGGAACTAAAAAATGTTACATGAGCATTTGTTGAAGAACACAATTTTAATTTTGGAACATGTAGGAGCGGTCAATGGAAGCTTAACTTGAAGTTTGTGGGGTCGCCATCTTGGGGCTTTGGGTTTGGGAGGGGTTAAAAAAAACACCCTTTTCGCGATATCTCGAAAACTACGCGTCTTATGAAAAAAATTAGAGACATAATTTGTTGCAAATTATCTTGCCTACAAATTCGTTTATATAACTTTTGCCCTTAATTGAAAATAAAAGCGAAAAGTGAGTTAATTTTGCTTCTATGTGGATTTGTCAATGGTTATGAGGATCCGATCAAAACAAAATTCTTAACTTATTTTTTATTTTATTTTTATTGTAAATATATCCATAAAAAGTTTTTGTAATTGTTTTTTTATGGGATAGAAGGCCAAACGAGCAAACGTGTCACCAGATGGTACGTGACCAGCGCCGCCAATTGACACCTACAACACATATAGTGTTACAGTTGCGTTGCCTTTAAGGCCTTTACACCTTTAAAGGGAACTCCTTGAGTAGAATAGGAAAGGATGGAGGATGGGCCTCCGGGTACCACCCTCACCGAACGCAACGCGGACACTTTACACCGATCTTCTGAGAGGTCGTGGCATTTCACCCGTCGAGCCAGCCCATTCATGCAGCGAACTGCTTGGCTCCACCACTGTTTAAATTCGTATAACTTTACTAACTTAAAAAAACTCCACAAACTAGTTAAGCTTCTATTTACTCCTACACCCTCCCGAAAATGTCCCAAAAATAAAATTGCCCAAACATACTTACATAACTTTACGCCAAATCCCTTGCGGGGTAGGCAGAGAGAACCATAAGGCATGATTCGATTTTTGAGGCTCCTAACATCACCTTCCTCGAGAACACGTTCTATTTGGTCATGGAATGTGTTCCTTGGCCGTCATCAACTTCTACATCCATCCGCTTTTGCATTGTATATCTGCTTAGTCAATCTTGGTTTATCCATCTTTTCTACATGTCCGAACCATCGTAGCATGCCCTTCCTCACTTTTTCACCGACACTCTCTTTCAATCCGACTTCCTTCCTTATAACCTTGTTTCCGACGCGGTCAGCGAGGGTCACTCCGCAGATTTTGCGTAATGCCCTCATTTTGACCGCGTTTATCCTACTTTCATGCACACTCCGCCATACCCAGCTCTCACTTCCATAAGTTAGCGTTGGGATAAGTATTGCATTGTGGATTGCTTGCTGGGCTTTTCTACTAATATTTTTTGCGCCCAGGAATCTGCCCAACGCTCCATTTACGCTATTCCCTATAAACACTCGTCTTTCTACATCCGCAGTGTACCTGCCATCCCTGCTAAAAGCGCATTTAAGATATACGATTTCATTCACCTGTTCCAGCACTAAATCGTCAAGCATTATCCTTGCATCCGTTCTGGATTCCTCCTTTTCAAACACCATAACTTTCGTTTTCATCACATTTAATTAAGTAAGACTTTCATCAAACAATCACCTTTCATTATAGTTACGGCGATTTGGTTAAGACGCGGCGTCATCTGCGTAAAGCAGGCAGCTCACAACTAGGTCACCCATTCGTATCCCTATATTCGGCAATCGAACTCTCTGGAGACAACTGTCCAGGTACAGAATGAACAGCCATGAGCGGACAGCACGTAACCCTGTCTTAGAGTGATTCGGAGACGACTTTTACCAGAACCAGATCAATCTTACTCTTTTGTTCTTATTGTTCACTCCATATATGTGTGTGAATATCTTTATGACGGAATAATGTGTTATACACAAGGAGGTTCCGTTCCAAACATACGTAAAATTCGGCTAACCAGCATCATTAACTCTCTTGTCACCATTCGAACCAAGGACAGCCTCTAGGCCATCTCTCTTGGTTCCAACCCACCCATTAAGATCACCACACAGAATTATCGTTTCATTTCCTTCAACTAAATCCAGAATACCTCTAACAGTTTCTCAAAACTCCTCGAGTTCATGGGGATCAGCGGAGCTGATTTCACAGTGGTAGAGCCAAACAGTTCGCTGCATTAATGGGCCGGCTCGACCGGTGAAATACCACGACCTCTCAGAAGACCGACGTAAAGTGGCTCATGCCGCGATTCGTTCGGTGAGATAGGTACTCGGAGGCCCACCCCCCTTTCCCATCCTTTCCTATCCTTTATCTTTTAAAGGTCGGCATCGCAACAGTAACACGCCCTCCTATCCAATAAAAAAGCTAAAATTGTATCCTCTCAATAAATGCAATATACCCAATATTGTAACATTTCAATGGACTACTTCGAGTGTAATGTTATGTTTTAGTAATTTAACGGAAGGCGGAAATGTAGTGTAAATATATTTTGTGTAATTGTTTATAACGTAGGCCACACTTCAGCGACATGATACACCCTTTCACAAAGAGAATGGTGGCTGGCGTGCACATGGAGTCGGAGAAATCATGCCCGTGCGTGCCGGAGGAGCGGCAAAACGAGACTGCACCGCCATAAACATTTACAAGTTTACCAATTTGATAAAGTTATTTTAATATTTTTTAAATTGTTATTTCTTTAGATTCTTATTACATTTGTTGATAAAAAAAGAAGTCAGATTGTTTCATTAAAAGATGAATAGTACACAGTGTTTAATAGGTATTCTCCTATAAAATTGCTGCTCTGCAGGCAATAGTTATAATATAAATTATTTTTATTTTAAAACATAGAACTCTTTTTCAAAAAGTAGCCATTTATATTGATTAATGTTACATTTTCATCGCATTTTAATCTTTTTCGTCATCATGGATTCGTTAAAAAGTAATAATTACAGAATGTGAGTACCATCGTGGCAACAATGCGACACAAGCGGCTCGCAACATCAACGACGTTTACGGACATAACACTACATACCAACGCACTACCTTTTTTTAAATTCTTTATTATTTAACTGTGTGGCGCCGGCTTAGAATACCGCCTCCCCATCACTTCCCGTGGGTGTCGTAAAAGGCGACTAAGAGAAAGCCGGAAGAATGGGCAGCAGTATTCATCATTCTTTTCGGATTTATTGTTCAAAGTCAAAGTCAAAATAAGCTTTATTTTCATAGGTCTTCACAGACCCTTAAAAATAGTCAACAAGTACAGTTTAACTTATTATATCAAATGAACTACTTAACACGAGCGCTTGAGGAAAGTGCGACCGTGGAACAAGAAAACACGTACGCAATCGCCACGAGCGGCCCGATTCCGAGTGTAGGTATTATGTAGGTAGTATCATGAGAAGAATCGGGCAAGAAACTCATGTGCCAGATGTAACGGAACGTAATAGACAATTGTCATGTGTCAAAGTATGCTAAGTCATCCACAATAAAAATCACGTTCCCTCTCTTAACCCTAAGACGCCATTGACTCAACATCTAATTCAATTAAGCTATATGTAATTATTCAATATAATAATTAAAACTGCCTTTTTTATGGGATAGGAGGGCAAACGAGCAGGCGTGTCACCTGATGGTAAGCAACCAACGCCGCCCATGGACACCAGCAACACATATAGTGTTACTGTTGCGTTGCTGACCTTTAAGGGATAGGGGATAGGAAGGGATGGGGAAGGGGGGTGGGCCTCCGGGTACCTCTCTCACCGAACGAAACGCGGCATGAGCCACTTTACGTCGGTCTTCTGAGAGGTCGTGGTATTTCACCGGTCGAGCCGGCCCATCCATGCAGCGAACTGCTTGGCTTTCACTATACATTTGAAATATTTCAGATGAGAAAGAAATACCAAATGGTAATCTTAGAAACTTATAACAACCGAACGGTGTATTAAAAGTACAAAGGTCAATTGACTCTTCGCTTAATTTTATATTATTAAATCTATGGTAAGGTGGTGAATGTGTGGGTAGGTAAATAACACTCACGGTTTCTTGGTGGCGTATAATTCGTCCTTACACTAAAAATCCTTACACAAAATTAGAGGGCACAAAGGTATAAGCACAAACACTAGCAATATGCACAGAGTACAGTTTACAGAGTTAATAGCACATAGTTAAGAGTACGAAGTTAATAGATGGAAATGAAGTTAGATTGAACATATAACATAAAAGAAGCATCGAATTATGGACAATAGCAATATATGGCGAGAGCAAATATAAGCGAATGAGAAGCATGCGCTCCGCATAGTAGTTGTGTCTCGACTGGTTTCATCTTCACAATGCGCTCGCGCCGGTCTTCTATGTCTATAGCTATGGTGTAAGAACATTAGTCGTTAGGGATGCGGGTCGAGTCGATAAATTAGTAAATATCGACTATCGAGTATCGACAAGGTTAGGTTAGGTTAGGTTTCTTTTTTTTTTTTTTTTTTTTTTCGGGCGCTGTGGCCCGGCCCGCGAATCACTCCTAACATAATTAGGACCTTTATTTAGTTTCTTTACAGTTTGGTATAAGGGAATAAGTTTTTCAATAGGGTCTTCGCCCTTGTCGAGTTTATTTTAATCTTCGTTACATTTATATTATTACACTATAATTATATCTCCATACATTTTATATTTCGTCTTATTTATTGTGAGTTACTATTATTATTTCTTATTCTATAAGTAGGGACTTATTTACATTCCTTTATACATCTCCTTATCACAATACATTCTTATCGTTATTTATTACAATTATTTTTATCATTATTTATTACAATTACTTTTTATCATTAATTATTACAATTATTTATATCATTTTTATCATTAATTATTACAATTATTTATATCATTTTCCATTTATTATTACAATTACTTATTAATTAACATTTAGCAACATCTATCAAGATTATCTTAATCTTATATATTATAATTATATCCTATATAAACGCCACATACACACATTATCAGTTCCACCTTTTAGTACATGCATTGTGTCTTAATGCTACTTATTTTTGTTTATTATAACCTGCGCTACATGTCTGCAGTATTTGAGGAAATCGTTATTAATATCTTTGTTTTTTATTATTTTATTTAAATTTTCTAGCTTTATTTCTATATTTATTTTGCTTTCCGTTTTGAATTTTTCTTTTGCGAAAATTGGGCAATGCAGTAATAGGTGCATGATTGACTCGCTGCTGACCGAGTCGCAGGCGCACGACGGGTCCTCTTTGCACTTAAACCTAGTCAAGTACTCGGAGAACCCGCCATGCCCGGTAAGCACCTGGGTCAGCACCGAGTCAATCCGCAAATTCTTGACGATTTTAAAAGCCGATATGGCATCCGGGAAAAAGGCTCTGGTGACACTCGCAGTCAAGCCCCCCTGATATCTCCGGTTCCATTCGCCAAGCGTTTGCTGACGGATGAGTCGCTTGACGAAGGAAACCGGAAACTTGTCGTAGACTGGTTTGGTCTTGACCGCAAGTGCCGCCGCCTTTGCCAGCTCGTCCGCTCTTTCATTCCCCGGAATTCCTACGTGGGCCTTGACCCAATATAGTTTTATTTTGCCCGGTTTTCTGTTTAGATGCCACCTAGCCCTGGCTGCCAGTGGATGGGGGGCGTCGTCGTTTATTTATTTATTTATTTGTATTTGGGACGCCAGTAAATGATGCACATATAATACATTGAGTTACTTAAGTATTTAGTTTCATGACCGGTGCTCATTTTTTTAAGGCACCCACAACTATCAATTAACAACATCCACTATCATATGTTTATGTAGTTACAGAACCCACACTAATACAATACACCAATATCGTTAACGACAGTCTCGAGCGCGGAGCGACTGTCGCTGATGATCGCGTATCCCTCGCCCGCACCCCCAGCCACCATCTCCGCCGCCTTGCATATGGCCAGCAGTTCGGCCTGGTAGACAGTGCAGTAATCCGACAGCTTTAGCTTGAGGGACTTCGTCTCGGCCCCGTTTATCCATACAGATAGCGAGGCTCCGATCTTGCCCTCAAGCTTGCTGCCGTCTGTGTAGATGTGTACTGCACTATCCACCATGTCGGCCACTTGGTCCTCAGACTCAAGCCTCAGGAACTGCCGACCGATATGCGCGGCAGGATGAGGCTTTTCGGCGAACCGACACGGTCTCTCTATTTCCCTGTCTGCCAGCTCCGGCCGCGGCACCCCCCTCTTCGCCAGATAGAGGGAAGCATTTTCCCTTATGCTTGCGTCGAGGGGTAGTACCCCGGCCAGAACCAGCGCAGCGTTTAGAGACACCGTGCGATACGCCTTGCAGAGCTTTTGGGCGAAGGACCGCTGAACAGCGTCCAGCCGTCTCCTCACCCCGAGTTTGCTGGTGGCAGGGGCCCATGCGCCGGCCGCGTAGCAGACTATGGGCTCCACAGTGGCCACATAAATGGTCCGGATGATCTCCGGATGGAGGCCCCAGCTGACTCTGGCGGCTTTGGACAGCTGCTTATAGACGCCCAATGCCTTCTCGCACACATGTGCGGTGTGGGCACTGAACGTCAGCTTGCTGTCAATAACAAGCCCCAAGAGTTTAATCTCCTTAGCCGCTGCAATGTCGACCCCGCCCATGCTGAGATGTGGGACGTCGTACTTGAGCTTATTGGTAAGCACCATCAAGTTGGTTTTATGTGGTGCAAACCTCAGCTTGTTTCGGACGCCCCAATCCCGAACATATTCGAGGGCGGCATTGCCGCGGCTCTGGATCTCCGCCGCTGTGTCCCCGGAGAAGACGAGCACCACATCATCGGCGAAAGCCTGGCAGTACTCGCCCATCTCCGTGAGACCTTTCAGCAGCGGGTCCAGTAGGAGATTCCAAAGAATGGGACCCCCAATGGAACCTTGTATGCAGCCCCTGCTTGTGCCCTTCGTGTGCTCACAGCTGGCGTACAGAACCCTAACCGTTCGATGGCGGAGGTAGTCGGCCAACAGACCACCCAGCCTTCCCGGACCATGTTCCTCCGCCAGCCTAAGCTTTATTGCAGGCCACCAAGCGCTATCGAAGGCGCCCTCTATGTCCAGGGACACCATGGCGATTAGCCTCCTCTTCACGAGGAGACCTCTCACATGGGCCAATAGGTCACAGAGGGCGTCCTCCGTACCGCGCTGGGGCATAAAGCCGTACTGGCGGGGGCTCAGACGGGGCACCAGGTGGTGCATCAGCCTCCTGACCACCATCTTTTCCAGTATTTTCCCCATCACTGGCAGCAGACCTATGGGTCTGTAGGATTTTGCACCTGAATAGTCGGCCTTGCCGGGCTTTCGCAGTACAACCACGGTTGCCTTTTTCCACGCGCGTGGGAAGTGGCCCAACTCGAGACATCGGTTGTACACCCGGAGGTAGAGATCTGGGTCCTCCCCGATCACACGGGCGCAGATGTCTGCCGTGAAGCCATCGGCTCCAGGGGCTTTTTTAGGATTGAAGCCCACCATCGCCGACTTTAGCTCCACGGACGTGAACTCCGGTTCAGGGTTTCCAACCGGGTACCTCACATTGTCCGCGAGAATCCGCAGCCGTCGATGGTGGTCCTCATCATCCTCCCCCGTGTCATCCGGGAAGAAGACCTCCGCCAGGTGGGCAACTGAGGCCTCGGGGTCCAGTTCCACACCGTTCTTGCTAAGAGGCGGGTCCTCCTCTCTCTTTCTGGTTTTGCGTATGACCCTGTAGATTCCTTCCCACATTCCTTCTTTGTTTTGTTTTTGGCAAAAATCCTTCCAGCTCTTGATTTGAGCCTGTTTTGCATGAACTTCATACTCTTGTTTTGCCTCCAGGTACTCAGCAACGACAGCAGGTCTCCGACTAGGACGTGCGCAGCGGATCCTGTTCTTCCTGGTGACGGCTCTCTTCCTCAACACCTCTAGCTCACCCGACCACCACGGAATAGAGAGTTTTTGAAATGGTTTCAATTTGGGAATACTATTGTCGCATGCGGAGGTAACTATTGAATCTACTTTACTAATAATTTGGTCAAGGTCATGTCTGTTGGTTATACTGTTAATTTTTGCAATGTTAAGGTTGTTTTCTATTTTTAATTGGGTCAATTTTTCATTAAAATTGTCCCAATTAGCTTTTTTAGTGTTATATTTGCGTGTCGTCCTAGTGACGATCACGCTATTGGCTCTACCGGTTTTGATTTCGAAAAGAATTCCGTTGTGGTCGGAGCTGGTCAGCCCGGTGTCTACCCTCCAGCCGTCAACCAGGCCGAACAGGTCCTCACCACACGCTGTAATGTCCACGAAGCTGGTAAGGTGGCGTTCTCCCCTAATAGTGTCGAAGGTGGGAGTGCTGCCGCTGTTGAGCACCTGAAGGTTTAGTTCGTCGAGCATACCCATCACTACTTCTCTCCTCTCGTCAAGGGCGCTACCACCCCACCACGGGTTTTTCGCATTAGCGTCGCCTCCAACAACCATGTAGCCCGCACCGAAATGTCTGGCGACTCTAGAAACATGCCGGGTGTATGGCGCGATTGGCTGGTCAGGTTCGAAGTAACACGACACGGCGATGATATTCCGGACGCCAATCTGCAATTTCACCACAACAATGTTGTTTGTGGTGAGATGTGCGCACTGTGTGGCGACGATATCGGGGTCGTACACCGCTATCGCCGCCTTCACTGTACCCCCATCGCAGCGAGCGTTCTGGAATATCCTCGCCGGGCCGTATGCCTTCATCACCTTTATGGCGCCTACATATGGCTCCTGAAGCAAGGCAAATGCTGCCTTGCGCTTGCCAGCTTCCATCATTATTTCTAGAGTCGCCAGTTCCTTGCGCTGGAGGTTAGCTTGTAGGACGAGGTACTTCTTCGTGCACGGCCCTTGTGATCCATCCGGGGCGCCCTTAGCAATACGCTGTCGTGGCCCTCGCTAAGGCGTCCCATTTGCGTCGGACTGGGCTGCTACCGCTGTACACTGTGTGGTTGGTCTCGGTATATTTTAGCTTGCTGCAGTTTCTGCAACAGGGCGGTTTGCTTGCCGCTATCTCACCACATTCTGACCTTTTGTGTTTGCCTCCACAGTAGTTACAGAGGTCCTCAGTCTCCGTGCAAGTCCTCCGTCCATGCCCAAAAGATAGGCACTTTGTGCACTGGACTAGCGGGCTCCAATCTTCAGCTCTTACCTGCTGGATGTCTATGTAGAGCCTGCCGGCCGAGGTGAGCCTCTGCCAAAGTTTCGGTGCAGTACGGAGGACCACGTGGCACTCCAGGGAGTTTCGCGCTCTCCTCCTGTATCTCACCTCGGCAGTGGCCTCCTCGGCCGTCAGACCCTCCAAGAGATGTTTATTCTGACGCTTCAGGGCAATCAGAATATCTTCGTCCCTGTTGTAGGCCAGCACGTTACGTAGGATCACAAGTGGATCCCTGTTCCGCGCCGGCTCCACTCTAAGACCCGAAGCTGCCCCGATTCGGTCGGTCGCCTTTTTCAGCTCATGCTGGGATGGGCAACTAACGACCACCTTTGCGTCCCGAGCTTTCCGCACTCTCTTGATTTGGAGCCCGCCATCCCTTGCGTTCAGAGGTTCCCTGATCCTTTCCACTACTTTATCACCGGTTTCGGTTTCGGTTACTGACGTCACGATGACGGAGCAATTGGGGCTTTGGTCCATTCGGGTCCAGGGTCTTGACAAGGCCTCCGCATATGTGGTGGTACCTTTATTTAAATCGGAGAGCTGACCCCTGAGTTCCGTGGCCACCTCTTTAAATTCTCTAAGTTCAGTGACCCCAACCCCGCCACCGTGACGCCCATCACCGTCCGACCCGACAGGCGCGCTCTCCACAGCTTTCTCTACGGTTTTCATGATGACCGTTTGCTCCTTTATATCTTTCCTTAAGCTCTCAGTCATCTCGTACACCTTCTGCATCATCTCCAATAACCCATCTGTTTTGCTATCTGACTTTTTCTTCTCGTTCACGTCTCTTTCTGTCACTCCTGATGTTCTGACTGCACTGTTATTTCTCCTCTCTTGCTCCCTCTCCCTCTCAGACTCCCTCACCAGGCCCACAAACCGTTCCATAGCAGAAACTATGCATTTTTTAACGTCGACGCGCAAGTTTCTGTTGGAGGCCATTGTCGCGTTCACTAGCTGACGCAGGGCAGCAGCCTCTGCATTTCTGTCGCTGAACGGGCCACCAGCCCCCACCAGCGGCTCAGTCGGCGGGTCCAATACTGAGGTCTTCTCGGTCTCTCCCCTTCTCCCCTTTTTATCTCCGGCTACCTTGGGCACAGAGGACCGCGACGTGGTGTTTGTTGCCGCAGGCGGAGTCGCTGCTGCTCTCGGGTCCAGCGCCGCCACCCTCTCACCCACACTTACTCTTCCGTCCCCACTTTCACGCTTTGGTATGTCTGGGCTGTTTGCGTGGGGTGCACCTATGTCGACCGTTTGGTTTAGGTTTATTTTAGGAGGTGTTCTTTTCATTTTTGATGGAGGTGGGGTCCTTCGTGGGATCATTGTCCCGGGTGTATGCAGCCCTCGTCGGGCAAACAATACCTACTAGTCGGTTTAACGGAAGGAGATACTCAACAATAGAGGCAAGTATGTCAATTTGGAGAAATTCTTATGATTAAAAGATGGAGAGATCAACTATTCTAAATTCTGGGGTGTAAAGCCCACAGATGTCAATTTAAAATTATATAGACTGCGGGTGTATACGGCCCGACAGTTGTCAAATATACAAAGTTAAAATAAAATTAATAGAAATATAGTCAAACTTAGTCAATAATTGCACTGTGGGTGTAAAAGGCCCAAACAGTAGTCAATAAAAATAATAAATACATAACATAACATAACATAACTTCACGCCTTTTGTTACCCGAAGGTGTAGGCAGCGGCTGTTAAGCCTCGTCTCGCCGTTATTTTTACGTCCCAAATGGAATAGGTGGCGAACCTATTGCCATACCGGGCACAAAGTTTGTCAGTCATCGATATTTATCACACATAACTTCCGAAAACAATTTCGAAAAGTCATTGGTGTGAGCCAGTGTCTGGAATCGAACCCCGGACCTCTGGATCAGAGGCCGTGCGCTCGCCCTCTGCGCCACCGAGACTGTTAAATAATAAATACAATATTAAAAATAAAATTGCAATTCAAATTAGGACAGCACAAAGACATATAATATTAGGTCAATAATTTTTATTTTACAGGGAGGCAGACCCCGGGCCACTGTAATAGGCGACCGGACTCAGTGCGAGCGGAAAAGGTAAGGGAATTTGGATTTATAAATTTAATATTTAATTTTGTATGCTGGTCTGAGGTGGCACAAGATGGTCAATTGTCAGGACAATTACCAATTGTTACCTATCAACCAGCAAAATTTCCGAAAAAATAAATAAAATAGAAAAATTTTGGGGAGGGGGAGTGGGGGGATAGGGTCCAAAATGTTTGAAATTTTCCAAGATGGCCGCCCCTTTTCAATAACCCTTGGGTTACTCGAGATCTATAAGTCGCAGAGTAGTCGTGTTTGGACTCCCCTGGTTCGGAATTGAGTGCTTTACACAAATCTATAGGAAACTTGAGTCCAAAAATTTTTATCCCCAAACGAGAAAAAACTAGGCGCACTCGATTCCGAAGGCCCCCACCTGTTTACCAGTGGAAACCACACAGCTCTACGACGTATATCTCCAGAGATCTGACCCCTTAAAAATTTTCAAGATGGCCGCCACTCCAACTTTAACCTAAAATATCTCAGGCCCCAGTGGTCGCAGACTGGTCGTGTTTGGTCTCTCCTAGAAGTGCTCGGTCTTGTCTGTCTATCTGTGTCAAAATTTAGGCCGAAAATGTTGTCAGCCCCAATTTGGAAAAAACCCCTGGGATAAGGTAGAATTGTATCCCCTATTATCCCCAGAGAAAACCGCAATGCCCTACGACCAATAACACCGGAAATATTCACTGCCAAAAATTTAGGTAAAAATACCAAGATGGCCGCCGGTCGCGTGAATTACGCCTATCTCAGCCGCCACTGGTGCTAGAATACCCAAGTTTGGGTTCTATAGAAAGGTCTAGATGTATACAATAATATTATAACATAACATAACATAACTTCACGCCTTTTGTTACCCGAAGGTGTAGGCAGCGGCTGTTAAGCCTCGTCTCGCCATTATGTTTACGTCCCAAATGGAATAGGTGGCGAACCTATTGCCATACCGGGCACAAAGTTTGTCAGTCACCGATATTTATCACACATAACTTCCGAAAACAATTTCGAAAAGTCATTGGTGTGAGCTAGTGTCTGGAATCGAACCCCGGACCTCTGGATCAGAGGCCGTGCGCTCGCCCACTGCGCCACCGAGACTGTCTAATAATATTATAAAAACAGAATTAGAGATTAATTTATAAAAAATGAATAAATCGAAAAAATTTAATAAATAAAAAAGTATAAGTGCTAAAAATAAAGTAGACCTCTCTAAAATTGTGTTAAATCTTACTCTAACTACTGAATCTAATATCACACAACAAAATGTTTAAATCTGAAAAGTTATTTATAAATTAAATTTTTGGCAGTTTTTCCTTAGTATCTAAAAAAGTATTA
Source organism: Euproctis similis (assembly GCA_905147225.2). Lineage (NCBI taxonomy): Eukaryota > Metazoa > Arthropoda > Insecta > Lepidoptera > Erebidae > Euproctis > Euproctis similis. Next base: position 26,314,630 of record LR990106.1, read on the forward strand.
GCCTTAAAATTATTGTGTTCAGTTATCCAGCTTCGCCTCGTTAGCGCGCACCAGGAACAGTAGAAAAAAGCATATGTCGTTGATCGTTTTGAGGAGATATTTCGTGTCAAAATTTCGGCACTTTTTAATTTTTATCTCCTCAACTATAGTTGCAAAAAATATTTTCAAAGCAGAAAATACATGTACTCACTGAGCACTGTAAGCAGTATTTTTTTTTTTTTTTTTTTTTTTTCCAGCTTCCAGGTCCAGCTCCTTCACCGACCTCGTGGTTTTGCCGAAATGATGCTATCGGCTCCTCTACTTCGGGCTGTTGTGTCACGAAGATGTCCGATAAGTCAAACGGTGGGGGGAAATGGGCCCCACCTGTTGGTGATTTTTTCTTCTCGGAATCTCGACACCACGAGAAGATATAGCCGAAAAACTGAATTTAATTTCGAAAAACAACCTCAAAAATCGAGGTTTTTCGCTTATTGTACTTCGGCTATAACACTTTGGGAAACACTGATGTTAACACTTTGTGCGCCGAGGTAATGCGCAACTTTTAACGTATTGCACTTGTTTGTAGCACTCGTATTTCCGCACTTATTGATTTTTGAATGACGGAGCGACGTGGAAACGTGGTGTTTCGGGTGGCTGTCGGGCCAATACTGGGTTAGGTTTTTTTTTTTTTTTTTTTTTTTTTAAATTCCCTCTTCACCCCTACCGGGCCGCGGGAACTACGTTAGTATACGTCCGCGGCCCGGCAAGGGGGGGCCCCTTTTTATTTTTCGGGGCCCGACTTGGTACGACCCACTCCCAGGATTGGGGAGGGGTCGCCCGCCATTTTCCAGTTATGTGGAGTTATGTCCCGGCCAGAGCCGCCATCAGGTTCGACGGCGGCCCCGGGCCGGCGCCCGGCGGGGCGGGAGCGTGCCGCCGGCACGCTCGCGCTCCCGCAGGGCTTCTCTTTTGGCCGCCATCACCTCGCTAGCGAACGAGGCGACGGCGGCCCAACACTGGTCGCTGCCGGCCATGGCAGCGACGACAGCCGGCAGCGACAAGTCCGTCCGGATTGCGCCAATGAGCTCGGCACGTTGGGCGCCCCAGCCCGTGCACACGGCCAGGGTGTGTTCGGCCGTGTCCACGGCACCGGACGCGCAGTGGTGGCACACGGGCTCCGCGAGGATGCCCACCAGTTCCCACAGGTACTTGCTGAAACAGCCGTGACCTGTGAGAAGCTGGGTGAGCCAATAAGTGGGAGCCCGGTGCCTCGCCTCGACCCATTGGCGCAATACGGGTCGGACAGCCTCGGCGAGCCGTCTGCTCGCCGAGGGGTCCTCCAGCCTTTGAGCCCATCGCTGGAAGAGATCGTCGCGACATTCGCTCCTCCAGCGAACGATCTCATACTCGAGGGGCTCCGACGATGTCTGCCGCATCAGGGCCCTCCTTCGGTAAACCTCCGCCAGGACCCCGGCTTCGAGGTCCCAGGGGAGGCTCCCGGCAATAAGGCACGCCGCCTCGTAGGAGACGGTGTGGTACGCCCTGGAGGCCCTCTGTGCCATGACCCGCTGCGGACGTCGCAGCAGGGCCACGTTCTCGGCACTGAGGGCCCCCGCCGCCCATATTAGCGCCCCGTATCGCGTACCCGTATCGCGATGTCGAGCGACACCGCCAACAACACCTCCCCCCGGGAGACAGCGCTCTCGACGCTGTCCCGCAGCCGAGAGATGGCGTCCAGCGTGGACCTCCCGCGGCGAAAGCCGAATTGCCCGTCGCTTAGGTTTGGGCCCACCGCCTCCAGGTGCTCGACGAGGCGCGCAGCGAGCACACGCTCGAAGAGCTTGCACGCCTCATCGAGCAGAACGATGGGGCGGTAGGCCGACGGCGAGTCGGGGGGTCGCCCGCGCTTCGGGATAAGCACGAGCTTCCCCGACTTCCACCGCCGCGGGATCGTGCCGGACGCCACTATCTCCGACATGAGGGACAGCGTCTCCTCCCCGAGGACCGGCATCACGCGGACGAGGATCCGCCCGGGCACACCGTTCGGACCCGGGGCGCGGTTCTTCAGCTTGAGCGTCTGAACCGCAGCCCCCAGCTCGTCCTCGGACACGGGCGGAACGACCTCGCCCGCGGCCGGCCCTCCCTCGGGAGTTGGTGCCGCCATTCTGGGCGGCACCCATTCTTCTCTGGGGCTCGGGAATAGGGAGCTGACCACGCGCTCCAGCAGGGGGGGGTCAAGAGTCATCGTCAGCGGGGGCGCCGCGGGTCGGAGCTTCTGTGTCACGACCTTGTAGGGGCGCCCCCACGGATCCCCGTCGACGCTGTCGACCCACTCCTGCCAGGCCTCTGCTTTGGCGGCCCTTATGGCGGAGGTCAGGGCCGCGCGAGCGGCCCGGTACGCGGCGAGCAACGCCTCGCGTGCCGGGTCCCTGGCGCTTCTTCTTCGACTTCTGGTGCACTGGCGGCGGGCCGAGACACACTCGGCCTGCAGCCCCGTGAGGTGGGGCCGCCACCAGTACACCTGCCTGCGCTGTTGTGAGGGACCCGCCCGTCGCATCGCCGCGTTGCAGACGCGAGACAGTGCTCCAGCGAGCCTTTCACATCTCGCGTCCGCGTCCAGGCCGCTATCGGCGTTAGCGGCGGCCCATCGCTCCACGATGGCCGCCTCCGTGGCCAGCTCCGGGTCCAGGGTGGACAACCGCCACCGCGGACCCTCCTCCGACCGGGGTCGGTCCACACCGCCCGCTCCGGCGTCCGGAGGGGATGGGACTAGGTCGAACCTTATGTATAAGTGGTCCGACAGCGTCTCCACCCCCTCCTCAACCCGCCACCCGATTGCGCGGCGGGCCAGGGCGGGACTCGCGAACGAGATGTCGACGATCGACCCGCCCTGTTGACGCACGCACGTGTGGACCGCCCCCCGGTTCAGGAGGACCATTCCCGTGGACACCGCCCACTCTTCCAGGGTCTCGCCCCTGGCGCTGGTCGCCGGAGATCCCCACGAACGGGATTTGGCGTTGAAGTCTCCGGCGATCACCACAGGGGTGGGGTGCACTTCTTGGACCAGGTCGCCGACCTCGACCAGCAGACGCTCGAAGTCGGCGAGGGTCCTGTTCGGGGAGAAGTACACCCCGATCACTGCAACGTCGCCCAGCAGCACGAGGACGCATCCGCGCCCCCTCCGCACCCTGCGGAAGGGGAGGCACAGCGAAGCGCCGCGCTGCCAGGCGACAGTCGTCGCGGGCTTGGACGCGGTACGGCTTGGCGACTATGGTGACGTCGATTTGCCACTGCGCAGCCGTCTGGAGAAGCAGATCCTGTGCGGCCGCGCAGTGGTTCACGTTCGCCTGCAGGATGGAGACCCTGTGAGCCATTTAATTGGTGGCGGTGTCCATCGCCTCCTCTGCAGCTCTTGGAGCCGCGGACGCGGCGGGGGTGTCGCGATTACCCCCGCCCGTCCTCTTCTTCTTGTTGTTGGCTATCGCCGGGCACTTTTTGTGCCCGAGGAGATGGCCGGCGTCGCCGCCCTCTGTCGCGCAGATTGCGCATTTGGGGTCGGCGACGCAGGTGGCCGCCTTGTGGCCCGGCTGGCCGCACCTGAAGCACAGTGCGCTGCGGTCCGTCTCGCAGCTGCACTGCACTCCCAGGTGCCCCGGCACCAGGCAGCGGTAACATCGCTGCGGCCGCGCGTCGAGCAGCGCGGGCCTGGCCATCGACCAGCCGATGGTGAGGTGGCCGTCCCCTGTGATCTTCTTGGCCGCCAGGACCGGGCATTTGACCCAAACGGTCCCCGGGCGGCCAGGTGGGCGATTGATTGTGCCCACCTTTATCAATTCGGGGCGGCATCCCCCCACCTCAGCCACTCGCGCGGCCACCATTTCACTGGTGACCGCGTCGCTCAGGCCGGAAATGCGCATCTCAGCGCACCGCTCCGGCCTGGAGACGCGGGCCACCTCGCCGACGACCTCGCGCAGTTTAGACGCGAGTTCGTCGGCCTTCCTCGCTCTGTCGGCGCCGGTCACTTCAAGCAGCCGGCCCCCAGTGCGGGCCGTGCGGAAGCGCAGCCCGCTGATTTCCAGGGCCGCGAGGTTTATACCCCTCTCGGCCCTGGACAACACGTCCGCGTAGCTCGACGTCGAGCCCTGCGGCAGCGTGATCGCTACCGCCGCTGACGCCGGAACCCGCAGACGACGGCTGCGCTTCTTTTTCCGCTTGGGCTGCTGGGACGCTGGAGCAGCCGGCGCCCGGGGCGCCGGAGCAGCTGGCCTCGGCGCCCGAGATACCGGAGAAGCCGGTCTCGGCGCCCGGCCCCCCCGCGCCACCACGTTCCACGCCTCTTTCAGAGGCGGCGGTGGTGGAGCAGGACGGGTGGCGGGACGAGTCGGGGCCGGAGGAGCGGCTCCGCGGGCCGCCTCGGCCTCGCGGGTCGCCAGGCTCCTCCTGCCGCCTCTCTTTTGACCCTTCGCCCCCGCGTTGGAAGTTGCGGCGGGGGCGGACGAGGTCGCAGGGCCACCGCGCGTCGGGGAGACCACCGCCGGCGGGGCGGCAGAAGCCTCGACCACCGGAGCCGGGGCACTGCGCTCCGGCGTCTTACGCGCGAACGCCGTTATCGGGGGCCCCAGCCGCTTCTCCGGCAGGAGCCGGTCCTGGATCCCCGACATCCTGGCGTCGACCAGGAGGAAGATTTCCTCCCTGGTCATCGTCGCCGCGGGTGCCGGGGCAGGGGCGGAGGTCGCCACTCGCCTCTGGGCCTCGACTTCGGCCCTGAGCGCGAGGATCTCGGCCCGAAGTTGGGCGACCTCCTCCGTCTCCTTTCTGGCGGCGAGCCTGCGGACGGCCTCAGCCACCGTCGCCACCGCCTTTCTTATGTCGGCCACGTGCTGACACTTCATCCGGGTTTGCTTGCGGGCAAGCGAGCCGATCAGCTCTAAGGCTGAGTCGGCCACCCCCACAAGCTCCTCCGTGCCGCACGTGGCCGCCGCCTCCCCTTCCTGGGCAGGGTCCGCCGGCGACACCGCCCGGGACCGGTCCCGTAACGCCGCCTTCTTCGCGGCGACCTCGGCCGCCAGCTCCTCCTCGGCGCGCAGCTCGAGCTCGCGCTGGCGCTGAGCGCACAGCTCGAGCTCGCGCTGGCGCTGAGCGCACAGCTCGGCTTTCGCCTTCGCGAGGCCGACGTACTCGCCCGTTGTAGGCGGGCGTCCTCGACCTCGCTTGGGCCGCGCACCGGTTCTGGCCGAAGCCGCCTCCTCGCCCTCAAGCGGCCGTTTTCGCCACAGGCGACCCATCGGGGAGGGGGACCTCGATCTCGAGCGCCCCCCCACCGACATGCTGCTGTCCGAAGATTCGGACAGCCGCAGCTCCTGCGGCTCCCGAAGGTCGCAGCGCGCGAGTACCACACGCGGCACCTTCTCCTGTTCCACAAGGGCCGAGGCCCTTGTCCTAGAGGACACCCTGTCCTCCCCCACCCCCTCCGAGGAATCGCTCCTCCTCTCTTCTTTTATTTGTTTTGTTGTGTGTTTTAATGAGTTATCCATAGTAAGTCCCACGAGTATGGGGGAAAGGATTACCAAGACTAGCAGAGCCCCCTGTACTAGCTTGGGCGTACATACACACGGAGGTCCGCCAGTTTCCGCGGGTTTTTACGACTTCGCTGTCGGGTGTTATTGACTTTTCCTTGTCTCGGGCCGGCCAATTAAGGCAAGCCCCCTGTCCCGGCGCCACGCCGCTAGACATGACAACGACACGCGACGCCGAAACAGGTTGCTCGACGTTGTCCCCAGGAAGGGGACATCCCCCTGGACACGAGTTAACGCATCCAGAAGGACCGCCGAGCCGCGGGGTACTCCCGCCCATAACCACGTCCATAAGGACCGCTGTCCAAGAAGGACCCTCGTAGAGAGCATACACTCTCGCGCCAGAGCGGCGCCCGATGTCGGGAGTGACCGCCCCGCATCGCCAGTCAGCTCTGATGAGCAGAGTAGTACCGGGAGCGGGGCAGTCGCCGACACTCGCGGTGGCGAAGCACCGCCGCGGACCTTGCAGGTCCGCCATACCACGACCCCTCCATGGGTCAACCGGTGGGATATCAGTCAACGGCCAGAAACCCTCCTCCCGTATAAATACGGGTCGGAACGAATCTGAGCGCTGTCCAGGGAGCACCAGAACACCGCTTCCCTTACCCGGAGATCGCGAGATTTCCAGGGCAAGAGAAACGATGCACCATCGTGGAGGTTTCCCACCCAGCCCCCCAATACTGGGTTAGGTTAGGTTTTTTTTTTTTTGTCCGGGCGCTATGGCCCGGCTCGCGAAGGCACTCCTAACATGATTAGGAACTTTGGATGGGTTTCTATACTTTCTACAGGGTTGGATTTTTATTTAGTTAGGGTCTGTGCCCTGGACGGTTCGTTATTTATTTATTTCCTTACAAATTTATACACTCGAGAGCAATGAATCCGGGTCACTTAAAGAATCCTAAAAATGTCGGAAACTAAAAATGCTAGGTTAATGCAATAAATTGTATTTAATAGACAATGTAATACTCCTTAAATGAAGGTATTAAAACTTCTTAGTTATTGTAAAGTTATATCATAAAAAAATCAAATTTGAAAAAGGGCCACTTTCGAAGATGGAACTACGAAATTACAGCATTTGGTTTTGCTTTTGTTTGTAATCTGTCATTTATGTGGGTACATAAACCATGTTGATAGTGCTCTATATTCATTATTCAAGCTGAAATGATGTCGCTTACGCCTGAAGAATGCACCAGAATACTTACAATGCTGGAAACCGGCCGGAGTCAGCGCGATACAGCCAGGACTGTTGGTGTGTCGCTGTCAACAGTACAAAGAGTTCTCCGACGTTACGAAGAAACTGGTTCTAACCTACGCAGACCAGGAACGGGCAGAACCAGGTATACCACAGCACGAGAAGACCGATACTTGGTGAACACCATGCTTCGAAATTGCTTTCTCACAGGAACTGAACTCACCAATCAGTTTCGACGCCTCGGAGGAAGTAACCCAAGTGCATGGACAGTAAGACGTCGGCTTGCTGAATCTAACTTAAAACCCCTTAGACCTGCAAACGGCCCTAAACTGGAGCGTGGGCATCGTATTTCAAGACTAAGATATGCCCAGAGCCACGTAAATTGGAGTATTGAAGATTGGTCAAAAGTTATGTTCTCCGACGAATCAAAATTTATGCTCTACAAGCACGATGGAAGACACAGAGTGTATCGAAGACCAGGGGAAAGATTCAAGCAAGCATGCATCGAGGAAAAAGTAGCCTACGGTGGTGGGTCTGTACTTGTGTGGGCCGGAATTTCTTCTGAAAGTCGCACAGAGCTGGTGATCATAGAAAACGGCTCTTTAACTAGCGTAAGATATGTGGAAGAAATCCTCAATGATCACGTTGGTCCATTTATGGTCAATTTAGGTGAGGATGCTATATTTATGCATGACAATGCCCGACCTCATACAGGTAGGATTGTGAATGACTACCTTCAAGAGATGAACATTACTCGTATGGAGTGGCCAGCGCGCAGCCCGGATATCAACCCGATCGAGCATGCTTGGGACGAGCTAGGCAGATGCGTAAAACAACGAAACCCTCCCCCAATCACGCTTCGTGAGCTCAAAATTGCTCTCACAGAGGAATGGGAGAATATTCCCCAAAATCGTATAAGGAACTTGGTGTACAGCATGCCAAACCGCGTAAACGCAGTAATGGAAGCACGAGGAGGCAATACGAAGTATTAAAATTCAAGAAAATCGTAATAAAGTTCAAAAATTTCATGTTTCCTATTTTTGTTTTAAGGAGAGATCAGCAGATTTTTTCTTTACGTAATTTTGTGTTAATAAAATGTATGGTGACTCATATTTTTTTTACTTTCATTTAAGGAGTATTACATTGTCTATTAAATACAATTTATTGCATTAACCTATCATTTTTAGTTTCCGAGATTTTAACATTCTTTAAGTGACCCGGATTCATTGCTCTCGAGAGTACATAGACTTATTAATATTTTCATACATTTGTACAATGTCTTCTTTAGTACTTATTTACATTTCTTATTAAATCGTCTTATTACTATATTATATTGCTATACATTTGATGCACAGACTTTGTCATTATTTTATATTATTAATTATTTATAGTTACATATGTTAATCTAAATAGTCATTCTAATCATTTATTATTCCACATTCTTTATCCGCTTTACATTTAAGTTGTGTTGCTATTGCCTACTACAAATTACATTACATTATTATTATACCATATAATTGTATACATTACATTAAATTATTCTTACATTACATTTAGTCATTTTACTTATTCCTATTTATTGCCGTCTGTGCTATGTTCTTACAATATTCAATAAATTCTGCATTAATATTTTTGTTTTTTATTATTTTATTTAAGTTCTCCAGCTTTATTTCAGTGTCTATGCTTATTTCTGTATCAAACCGCTTCCTATTAAACATAGGGCAATCTAGTAGTAAGTGCATGATTGACTCGCTACTGACCGAGTCGCAGGTGCACGACGGGTCCTCCTTGCACTTAAACCTAGTTTAATACTCGGAGAACCCGCCGTGCCCGGTAAGCACCTGGGTCAGCACCGAGTCAATCTGCAGCGTTTTTACCGTTTTGTATGCTAGGATGGCATCCGGGAAGAAGGTCTTTGTGACACTTGCGGTAAGACCTTCCCGGTATCTCCCGTTCCACACGCCAAGCCCATCCTGACGGATCCCTCGCTCTCCTCCGGTACCGGACCTCGGCTTTGGCCTCACTTTCCGAGAGACCCTCCAGCAGGTGGCTATTCTGACGGGTGATTGCTTGTAGAATGTCATCGTATGTGTTATGCGCCTGTAGGTGTTTGAGTACGACCAGGGGGTTTTTGTTCGTGGCCCCCACCACTTGCAGGTGTTTGCTGGTCTTTAGCTGCGACTCTGCTCTATCGAGCTCCGCTTTGGTGGCACAGCTAAGGACGACTCTCCCGTCCTTTATCTTGCGGACTCTCTCGATCTTAAGGCCGTTGGATTTGGCATCGAGAACTCCCTTCACTCGGATTTTTTTTTTTTTTTTTTTTTTTTTAAATTGCCTCTTCACCCCTACCGGACCACGGGAACTACTTTAGTATACGTCCACGGCCCGGCAAGGGGGGGGACCTTTTACTTTCGGGGCCCACCTTGGTACGACCCACTCCCAAGACTGGGGAGGGGTCGTCCACCGTTTCCCACGCCGCGCGTGGGATTATGTCCCGGCCAGGGCCGCCATCAGACTCGACGGCGGCCCCGGGCCGGGGCCCGGCGGGGCGGGAGCGTACCACCGGCACGCTCGCGCTCCCGCAGGGCTTCTCTTTTGGCCGCCATCACCTCGCTAGCGAACGAGGCGACGGCGGCCCAACACTGGTCGCTGCCGGCCATGGCAGCGACAAATCCGTCCCGATTTCGCCAACGAGCCTGGCGCGTTGGGCGCCCCAGCCCGTGCACACGGCCAGAGTGTGTTCGGCCGTGTCCACGGCGCCGGACGCGCAGTGGTGGCACACGGGCTCCGCCAGGATCCCCACCAGCTCCCACAGGTACAACATAGGGCAATCTAGTAGTAAGTGCATGATTGACTCGCTACTGACCGAGTCGCAGGTGCACGACGGGTCCTCCTTGCACTTAAACCTAGTTTAATACTCGGAGAACCCGCCGTGCCCGGTAAGCACCTGGGTCAGCACCGAGTCAATCTGCAGCGTTTTTACCGTTTTGTATGCTAGGATGGCATCCGGGAAGAAGGTCTTTGTGACACTTGCGGTAAGACCTTCCCGGTATCTCCCGTTCCACACGCCAAGCGCATCCTGACGGATCCCTCGCTCTCCTCCGGTACCGGACCTCGGCTTTGGCCTCACTTTCCGAGAGACCCTCCAGCAGGTGGCTATTCTGACGGGTGATTGCTTGTAGAATGTCATCGTATGTGTTATGCGCCTGTAGGTGTTTGAGTACGACCAGGGGGTTTTTGTTCGTGGCCCCCACCACTTGCAGGTGTTTGCTGGTCTTTAGCTGCGACTCTGCTCTATCAAGCTCCGCTTTGGTGGCACAGCTAAGGACGACTCTCCCGTCCTTTATCTTGCGGACTCTCTCGATCTTAAGGCCGTTGTTTTTGGCATCGAGAACTCCTTTCACTCGGTCGATGACTTGCTGGCTTGTCTCAATCGGGTCAGTAGCTGTTATAATTACTGAGTGAAAGGACTGGAATTCAGGGGCAGGGGGACGAGTTTCCAGGGGACGCGCAGCGATCTCGGCGTAAGAGGGGGGGGACATTGGTAAAAGTTTCGGTGATGGCCAGCTCCACAGCCTTCACGGTCTCTTTAGCTATCTGCTTATGGGTGTCTGTCTGCTCAGCAGACAGACGCTCCCATAGCTGCTGTGTGGAGTTCACCGACTCTACTCCCTCCCTGAGCTGTTTAGAGATCGTGTTTATAAGCTCCTCCTGAGCGTTAATCTCTCCCGCGATCTGTCGCACTCTCTCAGTTTGGTCCTCTAGTGATCTGTTTAGTCTGTCCGTCTGTTCAAGTCTCTGATATACTGCGTCCACCAGGGACTGCATGGTCCGCGTGGAGTCTTCCTCCCTGCTGACCTGGTGCTCCTGCAAACTGGAAATGGCCTTTTTGACCACTCCCAGTTCTTGGAGACACTCCATGAAGAGGGCCCGAGAAGCCCCTTTTTCATTCTTATGGAGCTTGTCGGAGTCCTTGACAAGTGCCACCATCTTGTCAATAATAGCAAAAGTAGCTGTCTTTATCTCAGTCTTTATATTTCGACCCTCGTTGAGCGTGGCCTTTGCTTTCTGGGCGAGGGCGATCATTTTGTCTGACAGCATTTCGGAGTCCCCGGTGGATCTGCGTTTTGATGGGAAATTGGGGCTAGCCATATTTCCGGACTGTCAAGTCTGTCTGTACTCGAAAAAGGGTTTGTTAAGTGAATATTGTGTAGTGTATACTGTAAGTTAGAGGTTGAGTGTATACACTAGTACAGACGTTTAAAACAAAATTAATCAGAATAGAGTCAAAGTAAAACGATTATTAAAAATATGGTCAATTTAAAATTTTACTGTGGGTGTAAAAGGCCCGAACAGTAAAAAATAATAAATACAATATTCAAAATAAAATTGAATTCAAATTGGGACAGCACAAAACATATAAAAATGCGTCAATAATTAGTATTTTACAGGGAGGCGGCCCCTAGACCACTGTAATAGGCTACCGGACTCAATGCGAGCAGGATAGGTGAGGAAATATGGTTTTGTAAATTTAATATTTAATTTTGTATGCCGGTCTGAGGTGGCACAAGATGGTGAATTGTAAGGACAATTACCAATTGTTGCCCCCTATCAACCGACAAAAATCCGGAAAAATAAATTAAATAATAAAAATTTTGGGAGGGGGAAGGTGGGGGGAGAGGGTCCAAAAGGATCCCGAAGGATGCTCTGGAGCGTGCCAAGTACCCCAGAGAAAACCGCGTCCCTGTAGGCTTAATACTAAGGGAGCTATGGCCGTTTGAAATTTTCCAAGATGGCCGCCGCTTTTCATTAACCCTCGGATATCTCAGGATCTAAAAGTCATAGAGTAGTCGAGTTTGGACTCCCCTGGTTCGGAATCGTGTGCTTTATACAAATCTGGTGGAAACTAAGGTCCAAAAATTTTTACCCCCAAACTTGAAAAAGTTAGACGCACTCGATTCCGAAGGGCCCACCCTGCTTACCAGTGGAAACCGCACCGCCCTACGACGAATATCTCCAGAGATACGACCCCTTGAAAATTTTCAAGATGGCCGCCACTCCAACTTTAACCTAAGATATCTCAGGCCCCAGTGGTCGCAGACTGGTCGTGTTTGGTCTCTCCTCAATGTGCTCGGTCTTGTCAGTCTGTCTCCGTCAAAATTTAGGCCAAAAAAGTTGACTACCCCAATTTCGGAAAAACCCCCGGGATGAGGTAGAATAGTATCCCCTATTATCCCCAGAGAAAACCGCAACGCCCTACGACCAATAACACCGGAGATATTCACCGCTAAAAATTTAGACGAAAACACCAAGATGGCCGCCGGTCGCGTGAAAACCGACTATCTCAGCCCCTCTTAGTGCTAGGATACCCGAGTTTGGTATCCAGGAATAGGTCTAGAGGTGTAGAATAAGAATATTTAAATAGAATTAAAATTAATTAGATAAAAAATGAGTAAAAAAAAAAAATTAATAATTAAAAAAAGTATAAGTGGTAAAAATATGGTTGACGCCTCTAAAAATGTGAAAAATCTGTCTCTAAAGATTAAAAATAAAATAACAAAATAAAATAAAAATTTCAATGAGTGATTCGAAAAATAAACTTTTAGCGGTTTTTTCTAAAAATATTAAAAAGTATTAGCCTTAAAAATAAAATAAAACTACAGTCAGCTTGAGCTCGTTAGCGCGCAGCAGGATCCGCGAAGAAAAACATAGGTCGTCGATCTTATTTTCAAGATATTAAGTGTCAAAGTTTTGAAACTTTATAATTTTTATCTTCTTAGGTATGACACATAAAAATCTTTTCTAAGTGGAAATTGAGTCTACTCACTTAGCTCTATCTTCAGTATTTTTTCTGGCTTCCGTACGTACTTCCTTCGCTGACCTCGTGGTTTTAGCAAAATGATGCTATGTGTTCTTCTACTTCAGGGTCTTGACGGGACCTGGCGGAGTTAATTCCGTCGGGTCCCGGCTGAGAGTCTGACACTTGTGGTCAAATCGTAATCCAGTCCGTGGGGCTGGGACGATGGCCGCCGCAAGGGGGCCGCGAGGAAGAAAACCTCCGCCTACCCTCTGCGTATCAGAGGGTAGAGTGCGACGCTACTGTGCAGGGTGGCAGTTTGCCACGGCTCAGGGCGACGGACCAGGGGTCGTGGACCTCCCCGTTCGGCCTGCAGCGTGTTTCGGGGTGGGGGCGACGGACCAGGGATTGTGAATCCCCCCGTTCGGCCCTACCGAAACGAAGGAGCACGGGACAGGGCGTCGGTCAGGGGTTGTGAACCCCCCCGCTCGGCCTGTCCCGGTATTCGAGGAGGGAAGGGGCGACGGACCAGGGGTTGTGAACCCCCCCGCTCGGCCCTACCCGGGACGGTCTTCTGGAGAGGGGCGGTGGACCAGGGGTTGCTAACCCCCCCACTCGGTCCTCTCCGAGGAAGGCGCTCCGGGGCGACGGACCGTGGGTCATAGACCCCGCCGCTCGGCCCGGCCCGCAACCCTCATTGAGAGGCGCGGGGGTCGTCGGACCGCGTGGAGTAAACCACTATAAAAAATCCGTGAATCCCAAGTTCTGATGCCCGGCGAGGGGATGCATGTTCGACGCGGAGGTCGGACCCGAGGGCATCACTTTAGGGGAGCTCACCCCTGGGCAGGAGGGAAAAAAGCCGAGGGAACTCCCCCTCGTTAATCAAAGTACTACAATCATGGCAACTAGAAAAAACACAATTCCTCAGGTGGGTACCGGCGTAGCCGGAGAATCCCACCCTGGCGGACTTCCGCCAGGCAGCCCCTCCGTATCTGAGGGGGGCACCTACTGCCATGCTGTCCTCACGGACAGCACTGCTGTTACGGCCGACGCGACAAGCGTCACCACGCAAGGCCGTTTTTGGAAGGGTGGAGAGTCGGAGGGGGGAGAGCCCAGTTCGGGCAATTCCCGCTCCTCCTCTAAAGACCGGAGGGAAGAGGGTGAACAAGGTCTCGTCTTGAAATTCAAGCGGCCGGACTCACCTCGACCCAAGCAGAAGGTCTCGACGGCGGACGGCGGCGGCGATAGCGACAGCGCTATGTCCGCCGTCTCCGCCGCCTCAGAGGCCTCTACGAGCAGGGGGGTGCGACCTCGAAAGAGGAAGCCCAAGAGCCCCGTGGACACACGGGGTGCTAAGAAGCGGCCTCCAGGTGCTGCAAACCTCGACGACGAGGCGGGAGGGCCAAGCTCAGCAGAGCTTGGCGCTGAGATATTCGAGGTGCTGGCGAATATGGAGCGCTCCGCCGAAAGAGCAAAAAGCTCAAAGGCGGACGTTGCCAGGGCGGTACGTACCGGGATCGAAAGACTCCGGGACAATATAACGGAGATCTGCGCAAGGGCCGACACCCAAGACCGGGAAAACGAAAGTTTCCGGTCTCAAATGTCGGGGTTGTCGGCCCGCATGATAGAGTTGGCCCAGGAGAATGCGGAGCTCCGGTCCAAGATGGCGGAAATGTCGGCAAGGTTGGAGGCGCCTAAATCGCAGGCGGCGGGGACATCCCGGGGGGACTCTGTTCCTCCGGTGGCGCCGCCGCCTGCAAAAAAGAAGAAGGCTGGGGCAGAAAGGGCTGCTTTGGGCCCCGCGAAACCCGCGGACGCCCCGCCGCAGGCCTCCGCTGTCTCCAACGGAACCCGGGAAATGGCCCTTATGGCCAGAGAATTCGCCCGGTTCCAGTCGGAGATGGCGGCAAAGTACTTCCCCGACGCGGGGAAGAAGCCTCCCCTGAGGCACAAGCGGCCCGCCGCGGCAAATCCGCCGCCGCCGGGGCCGCAAGTGCCCCGGAGGGGAAAAAAGAAAAGCAAAAGGGAGAGGAAGGCGGCTGCCGCGGAGCGCTTGCGGGTGCAAGAGCCTCCGCCTCCGTCTGCTCCTGCAGCTGGAGCTGCGCCGGGTGCGGGAACTGGTGGCGAGACCTGGGCGACGGTGGTGGGCCGCAAGGCCGCTGCCGCCGCCAGGAAGGCTCGCGCCGCCGCTGCCGCTCCTGCACCGGCGCAGGGGAAGGCCAAGGCGAAGGCCAAACCTGCGGGGCTGCCGAAGCCCCCCAATACCGCCGCTGTGGTGGTGACGGTGCCTCCGGGCGTCGACACCACGCTCGCGGCGGTGATGGAGGTTGCCAAGAGCCGCATCAAACTTGCGGATCTTGGCATCTCGGGGGGGCTTAAGGTCCGAAGGGCGATGACCGGGGCTCTCATGCTCGAGATCCCCGGTCCGGACAGCTCCGCCAAGGCCGACGCCTTGGCCGACAAAATGAGGGTGGCCGTCGCCGACACGGGCGCGATTATCTCGCGCCCGTGTAAAATGGGCGACTTGAGGGTGATGGACTTGGACGAGTCCATCACCCCCGCGACCGTCGCCGCTGTGATCGCCGAGGCGGGCGGATGCGCCCCGACCGACGTAAAGGTCGGGGAGATCCGCTCCAGCCCGTCTCGGCTGGGCTCGGCCTGGGTCAGGTGCCCGCTCGGAGTCGCCAGGAAACTGGCGGCTCAGCGGCGGGTCCTGATCGGGTGGACCGCGGCGCGCGTCGAGGCGCTGGCAGCACGGCCTTTGCAGTGCTTCCGGTGCCTCGAAAAGGGGCACGTCCGCGCGAGGTGCCCCTGCGCCGTGGACAGGAGCGGGCGGTGCTACCGATGTGGCGTGGCAGGCCACATCGCGAGCGCCTGCACCGCGCCCGCTCCGCGCTGCCCGGTCTGCTCTGACCTGGGCTGCCGAGCGGATCACAGAATGGGGGGGAAGAAGTGTTCCCCCCCCAAGAGAAAGGCGGCGGCCGCGAGGCCACCCTCCCCTGTTAGGGGACAGGCGGGCGGGACTATGGAGGTCCAATAACGGACCTCCACGCCCGCTTCCTCCAGGGCAACCTGAACAACCGCCGCGCTGCGCAAGACCTGCTTGCGCAGACGGTGGTTGAACATTCGGTTGCCCTGGCGGTGGTCGCCGAGCCCCATCACGTCCCCGTCCACCCGCGATGGTTCGGGGACGACGCGGGCTCGGTGGCCGTTTACTGGGCTGAGGGGAGCTACTGCTCCCTCCTGTGGAAAGGTCCAGGCTACGTCGCCGTGGAGTGGGGATCCATGGTCGTAGTGGGCTGCTACGTCTCTCCGAACAGCGGCCTCGCCACGTACGAGGCATACCTGGACGGGCTGGCGAACCGCCTTCGCGGTTGCGCCCTCCGTCCGGTATTCGTCCTGGGCTACTTCAACGCTCACTCGAGTGAGTGGGGCGACGCCCGGGACGACGTCAGAGGGGAGACGCTTCTGGAGTGGGCGGCAGGACTCGACCTCCGGTTGCTCAACCGGGGGTCGGTCAGCACCTTTGTGCGGTGGCAGGGGGAGTCGATCATCGATCTATCGTGGGCGACTCCCTCGGCCGCCGCCATGGTGACCGGATGGCGGGTGGCGGAGGAGGTGGTCAACCTGTCTGACCACCGACACATCCTTTTGGATGTGTCGCTCCGCCGCCCAAGCCGCCCGCGCCAGACTAGCGGCCCTCCGCGGCGCTGGTCTCTCAAGCGGCTCGACCGAGACATGGTCGTGGCCGCCGCCAGCGTCGCGGACTGGACGGAGGGAGCGGGATCGCCCGATCCCGAGGCGCAAGCGGCCTGGCTGCGCGACACGATGACGTCGATCTGCGACGCGTCGATGCCGCGAGTCGGGCCGCCCCGGCGGGGCTCCGTGTACTGGTGGAGCGAGGAGATCGAGCGGCTGCAGAAGGCCGCCTTCGTCGCTCGCCGCCGGTACCTGAGAGCCCGGAAGAGAAGGCGAACCACGGTCGAGGAGGCTCTCAGAGCCAGACGGGAATACGGGGCCGCCGCGCACGCCGTATGCGTAGCCATCGCTGCGGCTCGCGAGCGGTCCTGGAACGAGCTCGTCGAGGGACTGGACAGGGACCCATGGGGACGCCCGTACAGAATGGTGCTGGGCAAGCTGACCCCGTGGGTCCCTCCGTTGACGGAATCCTTGGACCCGGAAGTCGTGGGAAGAGTCGTAGACGCACTCTTCCCTAGGGTCCAGGGCGGTCCCTCGGTTCCTCCGTCACAGTCGGACCACACTCCGTGGTCCGACGAGCTGGAGGTGACGGAGGACGAGCTCGGGTGGGCCGTCGCACGGCTCGCCTCCCGCAGCGCCGCTCCCGGCCCGGACGGAGTTCCGGGTCGGGTCCTGGCGCTCGCTCTGGGAGTGTTAGGGAACAAGGCGAGGCGGCTGTTCACCAGCTGCCTCCGCCGCGGGGTGTTCCCCCTCGACTGGAAGTCGGCAAGGCTGGTGCTAATCAGGAAGGAAGGGAGGACCGGAGACGCTCCGTCGTCGTTCCGGCCGATATGCCTGCTGAACGAGGCGGGGAAACTCTTCGAAAGAGTTATCTCCGCCCGTATCAGCAGCCACCTGTCGCTGGTGGGCCCGGACATATCGGACTGCCAGTTCGGGTTCCGGCAGGGGCGCTCGACCATCGACGCGGTGCGTCGGGTGCGAGCCCTGTCGGAACCGGCAGTCCGATCGGGGGGGGTCGCGCTGGCGGTGTCGCTAGACATCGTCAACGCCTTCGGGACCCTCCCCTGGCCGGCCATCAGGGAGGCCCTCGTATACCACGAGGTGCCTCCCTACCTAAGGTCGGTCATCGGGGCCTACCTGCAGGAGAGACGGGTGGACTATGTCGACCGGAACGGGACGGAGCAGAGGAAGGAAGTAACGTGCGGGGTTCCGCAGGGGTCTGTGCTCGGGCCCCTGCTGTGGAACCTCGCCTATGATCCGGTCCTCCGCACCAGTCTGCCCCGTGGCGTGAGTGTCGTGTGCTACGCAGACGACACTCTGGTGGTCGCCACGGGGCCCGACTTCGAGCGTACGCTCAGGTTCGCCGAGCTGGGGGTGGCAATCGTCGTCAGACGGATCCGCGGGCTGGGCCTGGAGGTGGCGCCTCACAAAAGTGAGGCGCTATGGTTCCATCGCCTCACCAGAGGCAGGGAACCCCCGGCCTCGCGGATCCAGGTGGGTGACACGGCTGTCCCGGTGGGGCGGTACATGAAGTACCTCGGCCTCACCCTGGACAGCCGCTGGAGCTTCGAGGAGCACTTCGTACGGATGGTCCCCCGAGCGCGACGGGTGGCGGGCGCTTTACACCGCCTGCTGCCCAACCTCGGGGGACCGGGGGAGGGAGTTCGCCGCCTCTACGGTGGCGTCGTGCGGTCCGTGGCCCTGTACGGGGCCCCCGTTTGGTCGCGAGACCTCGCGGGGGCCTCCCGCTCCAGGGCTCTGCTGAGGAGCCTGGAGCGGATCATGGCCATACGGATCGTGCGGGGCTACCGTACAATCTCATACGAGGCGGCGACGGTCCTCGCGAGTTATCCCCCCTTCATCATCCTGGCCGAGATGTACGCAGCCGCGTACGATCTCGGCCGGGGAGGGGGGGACGCGCGGGGACACGAAGTGCGGAGGCGGGAAGCCTTCCGGCGGGTCCTGGGGGACTGGCGCGACGCGCTGGTCCTCCAGGGCGGTACGCGTTCGCGCGCCGTCGGGGCCGTCCTGCCCCACCTCGAGGCCTGACAGGAGGAAGACAACCTCCATAAAAAATCACTAGCAGTTAGGGGCGGGCGGATGCGTCTGGTACAGGCCGTCGCCCGGCCCGACTCGTAACCCGACCCGTGGGGTCGGCACGAGGGCCGCCACCTCCCAGTGGGGGCCGCGAGGAAGAAAACCTCTTTAAAAAATTACTAGAATTCGAAAAAATCCGACAACATGGCAGAACCGAAAAATACTAGGATTCCTCGGGAGGGTCCCCGCTCTGCGGGGGAATCCCTCACGGAGGGCAGTGCTGGCGATACGTCGTCGTCACTGCCCCCCGTCTGCCCCATGTATGCGAGGGGGGCAACTTCTGCCAAAACAGTAGCTGCGGCCGCAACTACTGCCCGACGACCACTGCATCCACCACGGACTACCGATCCCATTATTGATTTGGATTCGACGCACAGGAAATCACAAAACTCGACGCCAGCGCGACTACCTCCACGCGACTCAGCTGGGCGGTTCGTCTCAAGACCGTCCAGCTCGACGAAAAAGTATAACGACTCGGAGGATTACTCCTCCGAGGATGATATCAGAATCCCGTCGGGTATTAAAAGATCACGGAGTCTGAGGGTCAGCGACCTACTGAGCCCTGAGCTCGATGGCGAGCCTCTCCGGAAGGAGAAGCCATCGGCCAGAGGCAAAAACAAAAAGACGGGCTTAACCAGAGCCCCGTCTAAATCTGGACGGACAGGAACAGAAGAGGAAGAGGAGGCCTTAACAAGGGAGCTTCTACACATGGAGTCTGGCAAAAATGCTCCAATGTCCGCCACTGAAGCCGAAGACGAAGATTATGTAACCGCCAACTTCGTCATTCCGGACCTGCGATCTTTGGGTCCGGAGCAGCTGCGAGCCCTCGGAGGAAAGGCCTCGGCGGCGATCCTGTCGGTTGCCGCAAAGTCCGGACACCTAAAAGGCACCTTCGTGAAACGACTTAAGAGCAGCGCAAATTTATACACCTGCGTGGTCGCGGAGCTCACAGCCCGCCAAGAGGACGAGGAGAACCAGCGCCTGAGGGGACAGCTGGCTCAACAACAGCGACGCATAGTGGCGTTGGAGGCGGAACTAAAGGCCCACAGGCAGGAGTTTGCCAGGTTTAGAGCTGGGACCTCAAAATTGGGTAGCATTGCAGTCCCATCAAACCTGGACAAGGACATGACGATACAGGAGCTACAGACCTCCCTGACGCGCACGCTGGGGGAGATAATAGACGCACGCCTAGCGAGCATTGAGAACAGACTGCTTCCACAGCCGCCATCAACATTTAGCAGGAGTAAGGAGACGTCCAGCGCTTCCACCCAGAAAAAGAGTAAGCAGACCAACGTTAGTACCGCCCAAGCAGGGCCGTCGACAGCCACAGCTTCCCCGGTACCGGTCCCTAGTGGGACCCCCGGAGAGGAATCGTGGGCCACGGTAGCTAAAAAGAAGAAAAAGCCGCCGAAGGGGTCTGCACAGACGGCGGCGCCGCCTGCTCCCGCTGTTGCTTCTCAGATCCAGCAAGGTGCCAAGAGTAAAAAGAAGCGGAAGCCGCGAAAGCGGAGATTAGCTGAGCGCCCTCCAGCGCTAATCTTGAAGCTTGACCCCGAAGCTGCAAAGAAGGGAGTCACCTACGCAAAGGTGCTCACCGCTGCGCAAAGACACATAGATCTGCAATCGCTGGGTATCGGCGCAGGCATGCGCATTCGTCGCAGTGCCACAGGTGCACGGGTCTTGGCATTCCCCAAGTCCCAGTGCCCCGTGGCAGTGAGGAAACTCGGAGAAAAGATTGATGAAGCCGTCGGCGATCGGGTCATCGTCGAATTCCCGCAGAATTTCGTGACACTAAGACTCACAGGTCTCGCAGAGACTGTGAAAAACGGCACAGAAGTTGCTGAAGCCATCGTCAAAGCGACAGGCTCCTGCACTATTGATGAAGTAGAAGTGGGCGAACTCTGGGGGGGCCGCTCGGGTATGGCTGCCGCACATGTGCGGTGTTCGATCCCAGTCGCGAAGTAGCTTGCTGAGTTGGGGAGACTCCAGATCGGCTGGTGTTCAGCCCGGGTTCATCTCCTGGAGCGGCGACCTATGCGTTGCTTCAGGTGCATGTCCCTGGGCCACACGGGAGCAGTCTGCCCGACCGGCATCGACCGGTCGAGGCTGTGCTTCCGCTGCGGGAAGACGGGCCACCAGGCGATGGAGTGCCGCGCAACTCTGCACTGCGCAGTGTGCTCCGCCGCCAACAGGCCCTCTGCACACTATATGGGAGGACGCAATTGCGTCCCTCCCAAAGTGAAGAAGAAACCGGCTGCAGTGTTAGAGAAGACCGCGCCCTCAGAACCGGCACCTAGGGCCGAAAATGTAGAAGACGAGGCCGCGATGTCGTCTTAAGACATTGCGGCGAACGTCCCCGCCAGGTGCGCGCAACCTGCGTGTGGGACGAGGTCCGGGCCTCGGCTCGTCGCCTTCTGCGCGGCGAACTGGGTCCCAATAGAAGAAGATTCCAAGTCGCGGCCTTGTCCGTCAGCTCTGCGCTCCGCGTTGGGTGGCGGGCGATGCCCAGGTCTTCGCCTGATTGGTCCCCCCCTGCGCTCGCGCGCTGCGGGGCCGGTCTGGCTGCCGTCGGGGCGTGACAGGGTAGAATGCTCACCGCGACCCCCTGGCGCCCCATCAAGACGGAGAAGTGCGCCGCAGTGGTTTAGTGGGTATTCCGGCTTCCACGCCGCGTGAGCCCCACATCCCCTCGTCGGTGGTCCGGTGTAGGCCGGCGCCGGCGGGGCAATGCGTAAACCCCTGGCATTACACTGCGTGAACAAAAAAAAAAAAAAAAAAAAAAAAAAAGGTTTTTTTTTTTTTTTTTCAATTTCCGCCTTATACCCTACCGGGCCGCGGGAACTACGTGAGTATGACCTCCGCGGCCCGGCGAGGGGGGGCCCCTTTGCGTCGGGGCCCGACGTGGAACGACCCACTCCCGGGATTGGGGAGGGGTCGTCCGCCGTTTCCACGGCGCGACGCGTCCTACAACGCGCCGCGCGTGGGGTTATGTCCCGGCCAGGGCCGCCATCACACTCGACGGCGGCCCCGGGCCGGGGCCCGGCGGGGCGGGAGCGTGCCGCCGGCACGCTCACGCTCCCGCAGGGCTTCTCGTTTGGCCGCCATCACCTCGCTAGCGAACGAGGCGACGGCGGCCCAACACTGGTCGCTGCTGGCCATGGCAGCGACGACAGCCGGCAGCGACAAATCCGTCCCGATTGCGCCAATGAGCTCGGCGCCCCAGCCCGTGCACACGGCCAGGGTGTGTTCGGCCGTGTCCACGGCACCGGACGCGCAGTGGTGGCACACGGGCTCCCCGAGGATGCCCACCAGTTCCCACAGGTACTTGCTGAAACAGCCGTGACCTGTGAGAAGCTGGGTGAGCCAATAAGTGGGAGCCCGGTGCCTCGCCTCGACCCATTGGCGCAATACGGGTCGGACAGCCTCGGCGAGCCGTCTGCTCGCCGAGGGGTCGTCCAACCTTAGAGCCCATCGCTGGAAGAGATCCTCGCGACATTCGCTCCTCCAGCGAATGATCTCCTCTGCGAGGGGCTCCGACGATGTCTGCCGCATCAAGGCCCTCCTTCGGTACACCTCCGCCAGGACCCCGGCCTCGAGGTCCCAGGGGAGGCTCCCGGCAATTAGGCACGCCGCCTCGTAGGAGACGGTGTGGTACGCCCTGGAGGCCCTCTGTGCCATGACCCGCTGCGGACGCCGCAGCAGGGCCACGTTCTCGGCACTGAGGGCCCCCGCCGCCCATATTGGCGCCCCGTAGAGCGCCATGGAGCGAACCACACCGTCGTAAAGGCGGCGGCCGACACACCCCGCCCCCCCACAGTTGGGGAGCAGGCGTGCGAGCATTCCCGCGCACGACACCAGTTTGGGCGCCAGCGCGCGGAAATGCCCGCTGAACCCCCACCGACCGTCGAGGACGAGACCGAGATACTTCATGGTCTCCCCGACGGCGATGCGGGCTCCGCCCACCGTGATCGAATACCCCGGGGGGGGCTTCTCAAGGGCCACCCGCAGCCCGAGGGCCCTGATGCGGCCGACGACATGGGCCGTGCCCGCCGTGGCGAGCACGCCCGCGTCCCTGAACGATTGGCCCCGCGCGGTCACCAGGGTATCGTCGGCGTAGCAAATTACGCCGACTCCCCGAAGATTGGCGCCGCGCAGGGCCCAGTCAAATCCGATGTTCCACAGGAGTGGGCCGAGAACCGACCCCTGTGGAACACCGCACCCCATCGCCCTGCGGACCACTCGCCCCGGGACCGGGTACGTGATGGCCCGGTCGGCGAAGTAGTCCGCAAGGACGCGCCTGAGGTACCACGGGACGTTGTGGTACCTCAGGGCCTCCGCGATTGTCTCCCAGGGGATGGTGTTGAAGGCGTTGGCGATGTCGAGCGACACCGCCAACAACACCTCCCCCCGGGAGACAGCGCTCTCGACGCTGTCCCGCAGCCGAGAGATGGCGTCCAGCGTGGACCTCCCGCGGCGAAAGCCGTACTGTCCGTCACTGAGATTGGGGCCCACCGCCTCCAGGTGCTCGACGAGGCGCGCAGCGAGCACGCGCTCGAAGAGCTTGCACGCCTCGTCGAGCAGGACGATGGGGCGGTAGGCCGACGGCGAGTCGGGGGGTCGCCCGCGCTTCGGGATGAGCACGAGCTTCCCCGACTTCCACCGCCGCGGGATCGTGCCGGACGCCATAATCCCCGACATGAGGGACAGCGTCTCCTCCCCGAGGACCGGCATCACGCGGACGAGGATCCGCCCGGGGACACCGTCCGGACCTGGGGCGCGGTTCTTCAGCTTGAGCGTCTGAACCGCAGCCCCCAGCTCGTCCTCGGACACGGGCGGAACGACCTCGCCCGCGACCGGTCCTCCACAGGGGTGGGGTGCACTTCTTGGACCAGGTCGCCGACCTCGACCAGCAGGCGCTCGAAGTCGGCGAGGGTCCTGTTCGGAGAGAAGTACACCCCGATCACTGCAACGTCGCCCAGCAGCACGAGGACGCATCCGCGCCCCCTCCGCACCCTGCGGAAGGGGAGGCACGAAGAGGCCCCGCGCTGCCAGGCGACGATAGCCACCGAACCGTCGTTGGCGCCCGCCCAGTCGTCACGGGCTTGGACGCGGTACGGCTCGGCGACTATGGCGACGTCAATTTGCCACTGCGCAGCCGTCTGGAGGAGCAGGTCCTGTGCGGCCGCGCAGTGGTTGACGTTCGCCTGCAGGATGGAGACCCTGGGGGGCGCCGTCAGACCACCTCCTCGTGTGCCCGGACGCTCCTTTCCGGGCCGGTGCCCCCTGGGCAGGACCTGGCGGAGTAAATCCCGCCGGGTCCTGGCTGAGAGTCTGACACCAGTAGCTAAATCGTAATCCAGTCCGTGGGGCTGGGACGATGGCCGCCGCAAGGGGGCCGCGAGGAAGAAAACCTCTATAAAAAATCACCTTGTGGAGCTCCGCCTACCCTCTGCGTATCAGAGGGTAGAGTGCGACGCTACCGTGCAGGGTGGCAGTTTGCCACGGCTCAGGGCGACGGACCAGGGGTCGTGGACCTCCCCGTTCGGCCTGCAGCGTGTTTCGGGGTGGGGGCGACGGACTAGGGATTGTGAATCCCCCCGTTCGGCCCTACCGAAACGAAGGAGCGCGGGACAGGGCGTCGGTCAGGGGTTGTGAACCCCCCCGCTCGGCCTGTCCCGGTATTCGAGGAGGGAAGGGGCGACGGACCAGGGGTTGTAAACCCCCCCGCTCGGCCCTACCCGGGACGGTCTTCTGGAGAGGGGCAGTGGACCAGGGGTTGCTAACCCCCCCACTCGGTCCTCTCCGAGGAAGGCGCTCCGGGGCGACGGACCGTGGGTCGTAGACCCCGCCGCTCGGCCCGGCCCGCAACCCTCATTGAGAGGCGCGGGGGTCGTCGGACCGCGTGGAGTAAACCACTATAAAAAATCCGTGAATCCCAAGTTCTGATGCCCGGCGAGGGGATGCATGTTCGACGCGGAGGTCGGACCCGAGGGCATCACTTTAGGGGAGCTCACCCCTGGGCAGGAGGGAAAAAAGCCGAGGGAACTCCCCCTCGTTAATCAAAGTAATAACAACATGGCAAATAGCAAAGACACAATTCCTCAGGTGGGTACCGGCGAAGCCGGAGAATCCCACCCTGGCGGACTCCCGCCAGGCAGCCCCTCCGTATCTGAGGGGGGCACTAAATGCCATGCTGTCTTCACAGACAGCACTGCTGATACGGCCGACGCGACAAGCGTCACCACGCAAGGCCGTTTTTGGAAGGGTGAAGAGTCGGAGGGGGGAGAGCCCAGTTCGGGCAATTCCCGCTCCTCCTCTAAAGACCGGAGGGAAGAGGGTGAGAAAGGTGTCGTCTTGAAATTCAAGCGGCCGGACTCACCTCGACCCAAGCAGAAGGTCTCGACGGCGGACGGCGGCGGCGATAGCGACAGCGCTATGTCCGCCGTCTCCGCCGCCTCAGAGGCCTCTACGAGCAAGGGGGTGCGACCTCGAAAGAGGAAGCCGAAGAGCCCTGTGGACTCGCGAAGCGCTAAGAAGAGGCCTACTGGCACTGCGAAACTCGCTGACGAGGTGGAAGCGCCGAGTTCGGCGGAACTCGGTGCTGAAATCTACGAGGTTTTAGCAACCATGGAGCGTACTGCCGAAAGGGCCAAGAGCTCCAAAGCGGACGTTGCCAAAGCGGTGCGCACGGGCATCGAGAGGCTCCGCGAGAACGTTGCGGAAATCTGCGCAAGGGCCGACACCCAGGACCGGGAGAATCTAAACTTCCGGACCCAAATGTCGGAGTTGTCGGCCCGAGTAATAGAGGTGGCCAAGATGGCGGAAATGTCGGCCAGGTTGGAGGCGCCTCAATCGCGGGCGGCGGGGACATCCCGGGGGGACTCTGTTCCCCCGGTGGCGCCGCCGCCTGCGAAAAAGGGGAAGGCTGGCGCAGACAGGGCTGCCCCGGGCACCGCGAAACCCGCGGACGCCCCGCCGCAGGACTCCGCCGTCTCCGATGGAACCCGGGAAATGGCCCTTATGGCCAGAGAATTCGCCCGGTTCCAGTCGGAGATGGCGGCAAAGTACTTCCCCGACGCGGGGAAGAAGCCTCCTCTGAGGCACGAGCGGCCCGCCGCGGTTAATCCGCCGCCGCCGGGGCCGCAAGTGCCCCAGAGTGGAAAAACTAAGAAAAAGAGGAACAGGAAGGCGGCTGCCGCAGAGCGCGCGCGGGTGCAGCCTCCTCCACCTGTGCCTGCGCCTGCAACCGCGCCTGCGACGGGTGTGGGGGCTAGCGGCGAGACCTGGGCGACGGTGGTGGGCCGCAAGGCCGCTGCCGCTGCCAGGAAGGCTCGCGCCGCCGCCGCCGCTCCTGCACCGGCGCAGGGGAAGGCCAAGGCGAAGGCCAAACCTGCGGGGCTGCCGAAGCCCCCCAATACCGCCGCTGTGGTGGTGACGCTGCCTCCGGGCGTCGACGCCACGCTCGCGGCGGTGATGGAGGTTGCCAAGAGCCGCATTAAACTTGCGGATCTTGGCATCTCGGGGGGGCTGAAGGTCCGGAGGGCAATGACCGGGGCTCTCATGCTCGAGATCCCCGGTCCGGACAGCTCCGCCAAGGCCGACGCCTTGGCCGACAAAATGAGGGTGGCCGACGCCGACACGGGCGCGATTATCTCGCGCCCGTGTAAAATGGGCGACTTGAGGGTGATGGACTTGGACGAGTCCATCACCCCCGCGACCGTCGCCGCTGTGATCGCCGAGGCGGGCGGATGCGCCCCGACCGACGTAAAGGTCGGGGAGATCCGCTCCAGCCCGTCTCGGCTGGGCTCGGCCTGGGTCAGGTGCCCGCTCGGAGTCGCCAGGAAACTGGCGGCTCAGCGGCGGGTCCTGATCGGGTGGACCAGCCGAGGTTTTTCGGTAATTGTACTTCAGGGATAACACTTTTTGAAGCACTGAAGTTAACACTATATGCGCCTCGGTTAGGTTAGGTTAGGTTAGGTTAGGTTAGGTTAGGTTAGGTTGGGGAGCGCCGTCAGACCACCTCCACGAGCGCCCGGACGCTCCTTCCGGGCCGGTGCTCCCTGGGCAGGACCTGGCGGAGTAAATTCCGTCGGGTCCTGGCTGAGAGTCTGACAACAGTGGTGTAATCGTAATCCAGTCCGTGGGGCTGGGACGATGGCCGCCGCAAGGGGGCCGCGAGGAAGAAAACCTCTATAAAAAATCACCTTGTGGAGCTCCGCTTACCCTCTGCGTATCAGAGGGTAGAGTGTGACGCTACCGCGTAGGGTGGCAGTTTGCCACGGCTCAGGGCGACGGACCAGGGGTCGTGGACCCCCCCGTTCGGCCTGCAGCGTGTTTCGGGGTGGGGGCGACGGACCAGGGATTGTGAATCCCCCCGTTCGGCCCTACCGAAACGAAGGAGCGCGGGACAGGGCGTCGGTCAGGGGTTGTGAACCTCCCCGCTCGGCCTGTCCCGGTATTCGAGGAGGGAAGGGGCGACGGACCAGGGGTTGTGAACCCCCCCGCTCGGCCCTACCCGGGACGGTCTTCTGGAGAGGGGCGGTGGACCAGGGGTTGCTAACCCCCCCACTCGGTCCTCTCCGAGGAAGGCGCTCCGGGGCGACGGACCGTGGGTCGTAGACCCCGCCGCTCGGCCCGGCCCGCAACCCTCATTGAGAGGCGCGGGGGTCGTCGGACCGCGTGGAGTAAACCACTATAAAAAATCCGTGAATCCCAAGTTCTGATGCCCGGCGAGGGGATGCATGTTCGACGCGGAGGTCGGACCCGAGGGCATCACTTTAGGGGAGCTCACCCCTGGGCAGGAGGGAAAAAAGCCGAGGGAACTCCCCCTCGTTAATAAAAGTACTATATCAATGGCAAGTAGAAAAAACATAAGTCCTCACGTGGGTCCCAGCTGCGACGCGGCTGGGGAATCCCACCCTGGCGGAGTCCCGCCAGGCAGCCCCACCGTATGTGAGGGGGGCACTAACTGCCACGTTGTCGTCAGGGGCAACACAAATGAGGAAGGCGAGACGGGTGTCACGGCTGCAGCCGGCAACCCAACTAAGACAGGATCGGACAATCCTCCCACCTCCGGACGTTTTTGGAGGGGTGAAGGAGGAGACGACGGGGAGCCCAGTTCTGGGCGATCCCGTTCGTCTTCGTTAAACACGGACATGACGAAGGAGAGCGGCTTGGTCCTCTCATTTAAGAGGCCCAAGTCTCCTCTGACAATTGGGACGATAGTGAGGGCGGACGGCGGCGGGGATAGCGATAGCGCTATGTCCGCCGTCTCCGTCTTCTCTACGCGCTCTGTGGCCTCCGAGGGACCCGGGACGCAGCGGCCGCGAAAGCGGAAACCGCGCAGTCCCGTGGACCTGGGAGGCCATAAGAAGCGGGCAGCTGAGGCCGCGAAACACACGGACGAAACTGAAGCGCCGAGCTCGACTGAGCTAGGCGCAGAAATTTACGAAATTTTTGAGAGGATGGAGCGCACCGCCGAGCGAGCAAAGAGCTCGAAGGCAGACATTGCCAGAGCGGTGCGCTCGGGAATGGACAGAGCGAGGGAGCACATCGCGAATTTGTGTGCCAGGGCCGACACCCAAGACCGGGAGAACGAAAGCTTCCGGTCCCAAATGTCGGGGTTGTCGGCCCGTATGATCCAACTCGCGAACGAAAATGCGGAGCTTCGGGCCAAGATTGCCCTTATGGCAGAAAAACTAGAAGCTCCGCAATCGCAGGACACGCAGGCGGCGGGGACATCCCGGGGGGACTCTGTTCCCCCGGTGGCGCCGCCGCCTGCGAAAAAGGGAAAGGCTGGCGCAAACAGGGCAGCCCCTGGCACCGCGAAACCCGCGGACGCCCCGCCGCAGGACTCCGCCGTCTCCGATGGAACCCGGGAAATGGCCCTTATGGCCAGAGAATTCGCCCGGTTCCAGTCGGAGATGGCGGCCAAATACTACCCCAGGATGGGGAAGATGCCTCCCCTGAGGCACGAGCGGCCCGTCGCGGCGAATCAGTCGCCGCCGGGGCCGCAGATGCCCCAGGGGAACAAGAAGAAAAAAAAGAAAAAGAAGAAGAACGCGCAGGAGAAGCAGGCGGCCGCCGCGGAACGCTCGCGGGCGCCGCCGCCTCCGCCTGCGCCTGCAGATGGGCCTGCGCCGGGAGCGGGATCTGGTGGCGAGACCTGGGCGACGGTGGTGGGCCGCAAGGCCGCTGCCGCCGCCAGGAAGGCACGCGCCGCCGCCGCCGCTCCTGCACCGGCGCAGGCAAGGGCTAAGGCGAAGGCCAAACCGGCGGGGCTGCCGAAGCCCCCCAATACCGCCGCTGTGGTGGTGACGGTGCCTCCGGGCGTCGACACCACGCTCGCGGCGGTGATGGAGGTTGCCAAGAGCCGCATCAAACTTGCGGATCTTGGCATCTCGGGGGGGCTGAAGGTCCGGAGGGCAATGACCGGGGCCCTCATGCTCGAGATCCCCGGTCCGGACAGCTCCGCCAAGGCCGACGCCTTGGCCGACAAAATGAGGGTGGCCGTCGCCGACACGGGCGCGATTATCTCGCGCCCGTGTAAAATGGGCGACTTGAGGGTGATGGACTTGGACGAGTCCATCACCCCCGCGACCGTCGCCGCTGTGATCGCCGAGGCGGGCGGATGCGCCCCGACCGACGTAAAGGTCGGGGAGATCCGCTCCAGCCCGTCTCGGCTGGGCTCGGCCTGGGTCAGGTGCCCGCTCGGAGTCGCCAGGAAACTGGCGGCTCAGCGGCGGGTCCTGATCGGGTGGACCGCGGCGCGCGTCGAGGCGCTGGCAGCACGGCCTTTGCAGTGCTTCCGGTGCCTCGAAAAGGGGCACGTCCGCGCGAGGTGCCCCTGCGCCGTGGACCGGAGCGGGCGGTGCTATCGATGTGGCGTGGCAGGCCACATCGCGAGCGCCTGCACCGCGCCCGCTCCGCGCTGCCCGGTCTGCTCTGACCTGGGCTGCCGAGCGGATCACAGAATGGGGGGGAAGAAGTGTTCCCCCCCCAAGAGGAAGGCGGCGGCCGCGAGGCCACCCTCCCCTGTTAGGGGACAGGCGGGCGGGACTATGGAGGTCCAATAACGGACCTCCACGCCCGCTTCCTCCAGGGCAACCTGAACAACCGCCGCGCTGCGCAAGACCTCCTTGCGCAGACGGTGGTTGAACATTCGGTTGCCCTGGCGGTGGTCGCCGAGCCCCATCACGTCCCCGTCCACCCGCGATGGTTCGGGGACGACGCGGGCTCGGTGGCCGTTTACTGGGCTGAGGGGAGCTACTGCTCCCTCCTGTGGAAAGGTCCAGGCTACGTCGCCGTGGAGTGGGGATCCATGGTCGTAGTGGGCTGCTACGTCTCTCCGAACAGCGGCCTCGCCGCGTACGAGGCATACCTGGACGGGCTGGCGAACCGCCTTCGCGGTTGCGCCCCCCGTCCGGTATTCGTCCTGG
This sequence comes from Euproctis similis, assembly GCA_905147225.2. Lineage (NCBI taxonomy): Eukaryota > Metazoa > Arthropoda > Insecta > Lepidoptera > Erebidae > Euproctis > Euproctis similis. The sequence continues at coordinate 26,344,405 of LR990106.1, forward strand.
GCGACTTCAACGCTCACTCGAGCGAGTGGGGCGACGCCCGGGACGACGTCAGAGGGGAGACGCTTCTGGAGTGGGCGGCAGGACTCGACCTCCGGTTGCTCAACCGGGGGTCGGTCAGCACCTTTGTGCGGTGGCAGGGGGAGTCGATCATCGATCTATCGTGGGCGACTCCCTCGGCCGCCGCCACGGTGACCGGATGGCGGGTGGCGGAGGAGGTGGTCAATTTATCCGACCACCGACACATCTTTTTGGATGTGTCGCTCCGCCGCCCCAGCCGCCCGCGCCAGACTAGCGGCCCTCCGCGGCGCTGGTCTCTCAAGCGGCTCGACCGAGACATGGTCGTGGCCGCCGCCAGCGTCGCGGACTGGACGGAGGGAGCGGTATCGCCCGATCCCGAGGCGCAAGCGGCCTGGCTGCGCGGCACGATGACGTCGATCTGCGACGCGTCGATGCCGCGAGTCGGGCCGCCCCGGCGGGGCTCCGTGTACTGGTGGAGCGAGGAGATCGAACGGCTGCAGAAGGCCGCCTTCGTCGCTCGCCGCCGGTACCTGAGAGCCCGGAAGAGAAGGCGAACCACGGTCGAGGAGGCTCTCAGAGTCAGACGGGAATACGGGGCCGCCGCGCACGCCGTATGCGTCGCCATCGCTGCGGCTCGCGAGCGGTCCTGGAACGAGCTCGTCGAGGGACTGAACAGGGACCCATGGGGACGCCCGTACAGGATGGTACTGGGCAAGCTGACCCCGTGGGTCCCTCCGTTGACGGAATCCCTGGACCCGAAAGTCGTGGGAAGAGTCGTTGATGCACTCTTCCCTAGGGTCCAGGGTGGTCCCTCGGTTCCTCCGTCACAGTCGGACCACACTCCGTGGTCCGACGAGCTGGAGGTGACGGAGGACGAGCTCGGGCGGGCCGTCGCACGGCTCGCCTCCCGCAGCGCCGCTCCCGGCCCGGACGGAGTTCCGGGCCGGGTCCTGGCGCTCGCTCTGGGAGTCTTAGGGAACAAGGCGAGGCAGCTGTTCACCAGCTGCCTCCGCCGCGGGGTGTTCCCCCTCGACTGGAAGTCGGCGAGACTGGTGCTCATCAGGAAGGAAGGGAGGACCGGAGACGCTCCGTCGTCGTTCCGGCCGATATGCCTGCTGAACGAGGCGGGGAAACTCTTCGAAAGGGTTATCTCCGCCCGTATCAGCAGCCACCTGTCGCAGGTGGGCCCGGACATATCGGACTGTCAGTTCGGGTTCCGGCAGGGGCGCTCGACCATCGACGCGGTGCGTCGGGTGCGGGCCCTGTCGGAACCGGCAGTCCGATCGGGGGGGGTCGCGCTGGCGGTGTCGCTAGACATCGTCAACGCCTTCGGGACCCTCCCCTGGCCGGCCATCAGGGAGGCCCTCGAATACCACGAGGTGCCTCCCTACCTAAGGTCGGTCATCGGGGCCTACCTGCAGGAGAGACGGGTGGACTATGTCGACCGGAACGGGACGGAGCAGAGGAAGGCGGTGACGTGCGGGGTTCCGCAGGGGTCCGTGCTCGGGCCCCTGCTGTGGAACCTCGCCTACGATCCGGTCCTCCGCACCAGTCTGCCCCGTGGCGTGAGTGTCGTTTGCTACGCAGACGACACTCTGGTGGTCGCCACGGGGCCCGACTTCGAGCGTACGCTCAGGTTCGCCGAGCTGGGGGTGGCAATCGTCGTCAGACGGATCCGCGGGCTGGGCCTGGAGGTGGCGCCTCACAAAAGTGAGGCGCTATGGTTCCACCGCCTCACCAGAGGCAGGGAACCCCCGGCCTCGCGGATCCAGGTGGGTGACACGGCTGTCCCGGTGGGGCGGTACATGAAGTACCTCGGCCTCACCCTGGACAGCCGCTGGAGCTTCGAGGAGCACTTCGTACGGATGGTCCCCCGAGCGCGACGGGTGGCAGGCGCCTTACACCGCCTGCTGCCCAACCTCGGGGGACCGGGGGAGGGAGTTCGCCGCCTCTACGGTGGCGTCGTGCGGTCCGTGGCCCTGTACGGGGCCCCCGTCTGGTCGCGAGACCTTGCGGGGGCCTCCCGCTCCAGGGCTCTGCTGAGGAGCCTGGAGCGGATCATGGCCATACGGATCGTACGGGGCTACCGTACAATCTCATACGAGGCGGCGACGGTCCTCGCGAGTTATCCCCCCTTCATCATCCTGGCCGAGATGTACGCAGCCGCGTACGATCTCGGCCGGGGAGGGGGGGACGCGCGGGGACACGAAGTGCGGAGGCGGGAGGCCTTCCGGCGGGTCCTGGGGGACTGGCGCGACGCGCTGGTCCTCCAGGGCGGCACGCGTTCGCGCGCCGTCGGGGCCGTCCTGCCCCACCTCGAGGCCTGGGTGCTCCGTAAATGGGGCACTGTCACCTACAGGTTGACTCAGATACTCACCGGGCACGGGTGCTTCGGTGAGTATCTGAGTCGAATAAAGCGTGAAGAGACGGCGAGATGCCACCATTGCGCATCCGACCTGGACTCGGCCCAGCACACGCTGGAGGTCTGCCCGGCCTGGGCGGCCGAGCGCCGAGTCCTGGTCGACGGGATCGGGCGAGACTTGTCCCCGCCGGCGTTGGTCGCGGCAATGCTGGCGGGCGAGGAGGAGTGGAGGGCTGTGGTCTCCTTCTGCGAAGCAGTCATGCTCCAGAAGGAGGCCGCCGAGCGGGGTCGGGAGAGAGCCGACCCCGCTCGAAGGCGGCGGCGGCGAGCTCAGTGATCGCCGCCGCCGACGGGCCGCGAGGGCGCACACCCCGCGGGTGCGCCCGGGTCGCGGCCCGGGAAGCATGACCCCCCGATGCGGCCGGGGAGGGTCGTCCGGGGCGCCGCCGGCCGCGCGCCTCTTTACAGCGCGCGGTCGGAGCCGCCCCGCCCGGGGGAGCCTCGCCAGGCTCCCCGAGGATGAGCACCCCCTCGTGACAGAGGGGGGGCGACGGCGGGGTGGACCAGAGGGGTTTAACCGAATCCTGGACCACCCCAACGCCGGAGGAAGGCCGCCGCGAGGTTTTAGTGGGTAACCCTAGGATCGGATTTCAGTTTACTGTTTTGGGAGTCCCACACTACCCCCTGCCGTCCCCAGGCGGGGGGTGTGCATAAAGCATTTCCTCGCGTAAAAAAAAAAAAAAAAAAAAAAAAAAAAAAAAAAAAAAAAGGTTAGGTTAGGTTAGGTTAGGTTGGGGAGCGCCGTCAGACCACCTCCACGAGCGCCCGGACGCTCCTTCCGGGCCGGTGCTCCCTGGGCAGGACCTGGCGGAGTAAATTCCGTCGGGTCCTGGCTGAGAGTCTGACAACAGTGGTGTAATCGTAATCCAGTCCGTGGGGCTGGGACGATGGCCGCCGCAAGGGGGCCGCGAGGAAGAAAACCTCTATAAAAAATCACCTTGTGGAGCTCCGCTTACCCTCTGCGTATCAGAGGGTAGAGTGTGACGCTACCGCGTAGGGTGGCAGTTTGCCACGGCTCAGGGCGACGGACCAGGGGTCGTGGACCCCCCCGTTCGGCCTGCAGCGTGTTTCGGGGTGGGGGCGACGGACCAGGGATTGTGAATCCCCCCGTTCGGCCCTACCGAAACGAAGGAGCGCGGGACAGGGCGTCGGTCAGGGGTTGTGAACCTCCCCGCTCGGCCTGTCCCGGTATTCGAGGAGGGAAGGGGCGACGGACCAGGGGTTGTGAACCCCCCCGCTCGGCCCTACCCGGGACGGTCTTCTGGAGAGGGGCGGTGGACCAGGGGTTGCTAACCCCCCCACTCGGTCCTCTCCGAGGAAGGCGCTCCGGGGCGACGGACCGTGGGTCGTAGACCCCGCCGCTCGGCCCGGCCCGCAACCCTCATTGAGAGGCGCGGGGGTCGTCGGACCGCGTGGAGTAAACCACTATAAAAAATCCGTGAATCCCAAGTTCTGATGCCCGGCGAGGGGATGCATGTTCGACGCGGAGGTCGGACCCGAGGGCATCACTTTAGGGGAGCTCACCCCTGGGCAGGAGGGAAAAAAGCCGAGGGAACTCCCCCTCGTTAATAAAAGTACTATATCAATGGCAAGTAGAAAAAACATAAGTCCTCACGTGGGTCCCAGCTGCGACGCGGCTGGGGAATCCCACCCTGGCGGAGTCCCGCCAGGCAGCCCCACCGTATGTGAGGGGGGCACTAACTGCCACGTTGTCGTCAGGGGCAACACAAATGAGGAAGGCGAGACGGGTGTCACGGCTGCAGCCGGCAACCCAACTAAGACAGGATCGGACAATCCTCCCACCTCCGGACGTTTTTGGAGGGGTGAAGGAGGAGACGACGGGGAGCCCAGTTCTGGGCGATCCCGTTCGTCTTCGTTAAACACGGACATGACGAAGGAGAGCGGCTTGGTCCTCTCATTTAAGAGGCCCAAGTCTCCTCTGACAATTGGGACGATAGTGAGGGCGGACGGCGGCGGGGATAGCGATAGCGCTATGTCCGCCGTCTCCGTCTTCTCTACGCGCTCTGTGGCCTCCGAGGGACCCGGGACGCAGCGGCCGCGAAAGCGGAAACCGCGCAGTCCCGTGGACCTGGGAGGCCATAAGAAGCGGGCAGCTGAGGCCGCGAAACACACGGACGAAACTGAAGCGCCGAGCTCGACTGAGCTAGGCGCAGAAATTTACGAAATTTTTGAGAGGATGGAGCGCACCGCCGAGCGTGCAAAGAGCTCGAAGGCAGACATTGCCAGAGCGGTGCGCTCGGGAATGGACAGAGCGAGGGAGCACATCGCGAATTTGTGTGCCAGGGCCGACACCCAAGACCGGGAGAACGAAAGCTTCCGGTCCCAAATGTCGGGGTTGTCGGCCCGTATGATCCAACTCGCGAACGAAAATGCGGAGCTTCGGGCCAAGATTGCCCTTATGGCAGAAAAACTAGAAGCTCCGCAATCGCAGGACACGCAGGCGGCGGGGACATCCCGGGGGGACTCTGTTCCCCCGGTGGCGCCGCCGCCTGCGAAAAAGGGAAAGGCTGGCGCAAACAGGGCAGCCCCGGGCACCGCGAAACCCGCGGACGCCCCGCCGCAGGACTCCGCCGTCTCCGATGGAACCCGGGAAATGGCCCTTATGGCCAGAGAATTCGCCCGGTTCCAGTCGGAGATGGCGGCCAAATACTACCCCAGGATGGGGAAGATGCCTCCCCTGAGGCACGAGCGGCCCGTCGCGGCGAATCAGTCGCCGCCGGGGCCGCAGATGCCCCAGGGGAACAAGAAGAAAAAAAAGAAAAAGAAGAAGAACGCGCAGGAGAAGCAGGCGGCCGCCGCGGAACGCTCGCGGGCGCCGCCGCCTCCGCCTGCGCCTGCAGATGGGCCTGCGCCGGGAGCGGGATCTGGTGGCGAGACCTGGGCGACGGTGGTGGGCCGCAAGGCCGCTGCCGCCGCCAGGAAGGCACGCGCCGCCGCCGCCGCTCCTGCACCGGCGCAGGCAAGGGCTAAGGCGAAGGCCAAACCGGCGGGGCTGCCGAAGCCCCCCAATACCGCCGCTGTGGTGGTGACGGTGCCTCCGGGCGTCGACACCACGCTCGCGGCGGTGATGGAGGTTGCCAAGAGCCGCATCAAACTTGCGGATCTTGGCATCTCGGGGGGGCTGAAGGTCCGGAGGGCAATGACCGGGGCCCTCATGCTCGAGATCCCCGGTCCGGACAGCTCCGCCAAGGCCGACGCCTTGGCCGACAAAATGAGGGTGGCCGTCGCCGACACGGGCGCGATTATCTCGCGCCCGTGTAAAATGGGCGACTTGAGGGTGATGGACTTGGACGAGTCCATCACCCCCGCGACCGTCGCCGCTGTGATCGCCGAGGCGGGCGGATGCGCCCCGACCGACGTAAAGGTCGGGGAGATCCGCTCCAGCCCGTCTCGGCTGGGCTCGGCCTGGGTCAGGTGCCCGCTCGGAGTCGCCAGGAAACTGGCGGCTCAGCGGCGGGTCCTGATCGGGTGGACCGCGGCGCGCGTCGAGGCGCTGGCAGCACGGCCTTTGCAGTGCTTCCGGTGCCTCGAAAAGGGGCACGTCCGCGCGAGGTGCCCCTGCGCCGTGGACCGGAGCGGGCGGTGCTATCGATGTGGCGTGGCAGGCCACATCGCGAGCGCCTGCACCGCGCCCGCTCCGCGCTGCCCGGTCTGCTCTGACCTGGGCTGCCGAGCGGATCACAGAATGGGGGGGAAGAAGTGTTCCCCCCCCAAGAGGAAGGCGGCGGCCGCGAGGCCACCCTCCCCTGTTAGGGGACAGGCGGGCGGGACTATGGAGGTCCAATAACGGACCTCCACGCCCGCTTCCTCCAGGGCAACCTGAACAACCGCCGCGCTGCGCAAGACCTCCTTGCGCAGACGGTGGTTGAACATTCGGTTGCCCTGGCGGTGGTCGCCGAGCCCCATCACGTCCCCGTCCACCCGCGATGGTTCGGGGACGACGCGGGCTCGGTGGCCGTTTACTGGGCTGAGGGGAGCTACTGCTCCCTCCTGTGGAAAGGTCCAGGCTACGTCGCCGTGGAGTGGGGATCCATGGTCGTAGTGGGCTGCTACGTCTCTCCGAACAGCGGCCTCGCCGCGTACGAGGCATACCTGGACGGGCTGGCGAACCGCCTTCGCGGTTGCGCCCCCCGTCCGGTATTCGTCCTGGGCGACTTCAACGCTCACTCGAGCGAGTGGGGCGACGCCCGGGACGACGTCAGAGGGGAGACGCTTCTGGAGTGGGCGGCAGGACTCGACCTCCGGTTGCTCAACCGGGGGTCGGTCAGCACCTTTGTGCGGTGGCAGGGGGAGTCGATCATCGATCTATCGTGGGCGACTCCCTCGGCCGCCGCCACGGTGACCGGATGGCGGGTGGCGGAGGAGGTGGTCAATTTATCCGACCACCGACACATCTTTTTGGATGTGTCGCTCCGCCGCCCCAGCCGCCCGCGCCAGACTAGCGGCCCTCCGCGGCGCTGGTCTCTCAAGCGGCTCGACCGAGACATGGTCGTGGCCGCCGCCAGCGTCGCGGACTGGACGGAGGGAGCGGTATCGCCCGATCCCGAGGCGCAAGCGGCCTGGCTGCGCGGCACGATGACGTCGATCTGCGACGCGTCGATGCCGCGAGTCGGGCCGCCCCGGCGGGGCTCCGTGTACTGGTGGAGCGAGGAGATCGAACGGCTGCAGAAGGCCGCCTTCGTCGCTCGCCGCCGGTACCTGAGAGCCCGGAAGAGAAGGCGAACCACGGTCGAGGAGGCTCTCAGAGTCAGACGGGAATACGGGGCCGCCGCGCACGCCGTATGCGTCGCCATCGCTGCGGCTCGCGAGCGGTCCTGGAACGAGCTCGTCGAGGGACTGAACAGGGACCCATGGGGACGCCCGTACAGGATGGTACTGGGCAAGCTGACCCCGTGGGTCCCTCCGTTGACGGAATCCCTGGACCCGAAAGTCGTGGGAAGAGTCGTTGATGCACTCTTCCCTAGGGTCCAGGGTGGTCCCTCGGTTCCTCCGTCACAGTCGGACCACACTCCGTGGTCCGACGAGCTGGAGGTGACGGAGGACGAGCTCGGGCGGGCCGTCGCACGGCTCGCCTCCCGCAGCGCCGCTCCCGGCCCGGACGGAGTTCCGGGCCGGGTCCTGGCGCTCGCTCTGGGAGTCTTAGGGAACAAGGCGAGGCAGCTGTTCACCAGCTGCCTCCGCCGCGGGGTGTTCCCCCTCGACTGGAAGTCGGCGAGACTGGTGCTCATCAGGAAGGAAGGGAGGACCGGAGACGCTCCGTCGTCGTTCCGGCCGATATGCCTGCTGAACGAGGCGGGGAAACTCTTCGAAAGGGTTATCTCCGCCCGTATCAGCAGCCACCTGTCGCAGGTGGGCCCGGACATATCGGACTGTCAGTTCGGGTTCCGGCAGGGGCGCTCGACCATCGACGCGGTGCGTCGGGTGCGGGCCCTGTCGGAACCGGCAGTCCGATCGGGGGGGGTCGCGCTGGCGGTGTCGCTAGACATCGTCAACGCCTTCGGGACCCTCCCCTGGCCGGCCATCAGGGAGGCCCTCGAATACCACGAGGTGCCTCCCTACCTAAGGTCGGTCATCGGGGCCTACCTGCAGGAGAGACGGGTGGACTATGTCGACCGGAACGGGACGGAGCAGAGGAAGGCGGTGACGTGCGGGGTTCCGCAGGGGTCCGTGCTCGGGCCCCTGCTGTGGAACCTCGCCTACGATCCGGTCCTCCGCACCAGTCTGCCCCGTGGCGTGAGTGTCGTTTGCTACGCAGACGACACTCTGGTGGTCGCCACGGGGCCCGACTTCGAGCGTACGCTCAGGTTCGCCGAGCTGGGGGTGGCAATCGTCGTCAGACGGATCCGCGGGCTGGGCCTGGAGGTGGCGCCTCACAAAAGTGAGGCGCTATGGTTCCACCGCCTCACCAGAGGCAGGGAACCCCCGGCCTCGCGGATCCAGGTGGGTGACACGGCTGTCCCGGTGGGGCGGTACATGAAGTACCTCGGCCTCACCCTGGACAGCCGCTGGAGCTTCGAGGAGCACTTCGTACGGATGGTCCCCCGAGCGCGACGGGTGGCAGGCGCCTTACACCGCCTGCTGCCCAACCTCGGGGGACCGGGGGAGGGAGTTCGCCGCCTCTACGGTGGCGTCGTGCGGTCCGTGGCCCTGTACGGGGCCCCCGTCTGGTCGCGAGACCTTGCGGGGGCCTCCCGCTCCAGGGCTCTGCTGAGGAGCCTGGAGCGGATCATGGCCATACGGATCGTACGGGGCTACCGTACAATCTCATACGAGGCGGCGACGGTCCTCGCGAGTTATCCCCCCTTCATCATCCTGGCCGAGATGTACGCAGCCGCGTACGATCTCGGCCGGGGAGGGGGGGACGCGCGGGGACACGAAGTGCGGAGGCGGGAGGCCTTCCGGCGGGTCCTGGGGGACTGGCGCGACGCGCTGGTCCTCCAGGGCGGCACGCGTTCGCGCGCCGTCGGGGCCGTCCTGCCCCACCTCGAGGCCTGGGTGCTCCGTAAATGGGGCACTGTCACCTACAGGTTGACTCAGATACTCACCGGGCACGGGTGCTTCGGTGAGTATCTGAGTCGAATAAAGCGTGAAGAGACGGCGAGATGCCACCATTGCGCATCCGACCTGGACTCGGCCCAGCACACGCTGGAGGTCTGCCCGGCCTGGGCGGCCGAGCGCCGAGTCCTGGTCGACGGGATCGGGCGAGACTTGTCCCCGCCGGCGTTGGTCGCGGCAATGCTGGCGGGCGAGGAGGAGTGGAGGGCTGTGGTCTCCTTCTGCGAAGCAGTCATGCTCCAGAAGGAGGCCGCCGAGCGGGGTCGGGAGAGAGCCGACCCCGCTCGAAGGCGGCGGCGGCGAGCTCAGTGATCGCCGCCGCCGACGGGCCGCGAGGGCGCACACCCCGCGGGTGCGCCCGGGTCGCGGCCCGGGAAGCATGACCCCCCGATGCGGCCGGGGAGGGTCGTCCGGGGCGCCGCCGGCCGCGCGCCTCTTTACAGCGCGCGGTCGGAGCCGCCCCGCCCGGGGGAGCCTCGCCAGGCTCCCCGAGGATGAGCACCCCCTCGTGACAGAGGGGGGGCGACGGCGGGGTGGACCAGAGGGGTTTAACCGAATCCTGGACCACCCCAACGCCGGAGGAAGGCCGCCGCGAGGTTTTAGTGGGTAACCCTAGGATCGGATTTCAGTTTACTGTTTTGGGAGTCCCACACTACCCCCTGCCGTCCCCAGGCGGGGGGTGTGCATAAAGCATTTCCTCGCGTAAAAAAAAAAAAAAAAAAAAAAAAAAAAAAAAAAAGGTTAGGTTATGGGGGGGAAGAAGTGTTCCCCCCCCAAGAGGAAGGCGGCGGCCGCGAGGCCACCCTCCCCTGTTAGGGGACAGGCGGGCGGGACTATGGAGGTCCAATAACGGACCTCCACGCCCGCTTCCTCCAGGGCAACCTCAACAACCGCCGCGCTGCGCAAGACCTGCTTGCGCAGACGGTGGTTGAGCATTCGGTTGCCCTGGCGGTGGTCGCCGAGCCCAATCACGTCCCCGTCCACCCGCGATGGTTCGGGGACGACGCGGGCTCGGTAGCCGTTTACTGGGCAGAGGGGAGCTACTGCTCCCTCCTGTGGAAAGGTCCAGGCTACGTCGCCGTGGAGTGGGGATCCATGGTCGTAGTGGGCTGCTACGTCTCTCCGAACAGCGGCCTCGCCGCGTACGAGGCATACCTGGACGGGCTGGCGAACCGCCTTCGCGGTTGCGCCCCCCGTCCGGTATTCGTCCTGGGCGACTTCAACGCTCACTCGAGTGAGTGGGGTGACGCCCGGGACGACGTCAGAGGAGAGACGCTTCTGGAGTGGGCGGCAGGACTCGACCTCCGGTTGCTCAACCGGGGGTCGGTCAGCACCTTTGTGCGGTGGCAGGGGGAGTCGATCATCGATCTATCGTGGGCGACTCCCTCGGCCGCCGCCATGGTGACCGGATGGCGGGTGGCGGAGGAGGTGGTCAATCTATCAGACCACCGACACATCTTTTTGGATGTGTCGCTCCGCCGCCCCAGCCGCCCGCGCCAGACTAGCGGCCCTCCGCGGCGCTGGTCTCTCAAGCGGCTCGACCGAGACATGGTCGTAGCCGCCGCCAGCGTCGCGGACTGGACGGAGGGAGCAGGATCGCCCGATCCCGAGGCGCAAGCGGCCTGGCTGCGCGACACGATGTCGTCGATCTGCGACGCGTCGATGCCGCGAGTCGGGCCGCCCCGGCGGGGCTCCGTGTACTGGTGGAGCGGGGAGATCGAGCGGCTGCAAAAGGCCGCCTTCGTCGCTCGCCGCCGGTACTTGAGAGCCCGGAAGAGAAGGCGAACCACGGTCGAGGAGGCTCTCAGAGCCAGACGGGAATACGGGGCCGCCGCGCACGCCGTATGCGTAGCCATCGCTGCGGCTCGCGAGCGGTCCTGGAACGAGCTCGTCGAGGGACTGGACAGGGACCCATGGGGACGCCCGTACAGAATGGTACTGGGCAAGCTGACCCCGTGGGTCCCTCCGTTGACGGAATCCCTGGACCCGGAAGTCGTGGGAAGAGTCGTTGACGCACTCTTCCCTAGGGTCCAGGGCGGTCCCTCGGTTCCTCCGTCACAGTCGGACCACACACCGTGGTCCGACGAGCTGGAGGTGACGGAGGACGAGCTCGGGCGGGCCGTCGCACGGCTCGCCTCCCGCTGCGCCGCTCCCGGCCCGGACGGAGTTCCGGGCCGGGTCCTGGCGCTCGCTCTGGGAGTGTTAGGGAACAAGGCGAGGCGGCTGTTCACCAGCTGCCTCCGCCGCGGGGTGTTCCCCCTCGACTGGAAGTCGGCAAGGCTGGTGCTAATCAGGAAGGAAGGGAGGACCGGAGACGCTCCGTCGTCGTTCCGGCCGATATGCCTGCTGAACGAGGCGGGGAAACTCTTTGAAAGAGTTATCTCCGCCCGTATCAGCAGCCACCTGTCGCAGGTGGGCCCGGACATATCGGACTGCCAGTTCGGGTTCCGGCAGGGGCGCTCGACCATCGACGCGGTGCGTCGGGTGCGGGCCCTGTCGGAACCGGCAGTCCGATCGGGGGGGGTCGCGCTGGCGGTGTCGCTCGACATCGTCAACGCCTTCGGGACCCTCCCCTGGCCGGCCATCAGGGAGGCCCTCGTATACCACGAGGTGCCTCCCTACCTCAGGTCGGTCATCGGGGCCTACTTGCAGGAGAGACGGGTGGACTATGTCGACCGGAGCGGGACGGAGCAAAGGAAGGAGGTTACGTGCGGGGTTCCGCAGGGGTCCGTGCTCGGGCCCCTGCTATGGAACCTCGCCTACGATCCGGTCCTCCGCACCAGTCTGCCCCGTGGCGTGAGTGTCGTTTGCTACGCAGACGACACTCTGGTGGTCGCCACGGGGCCCGACTTCGAGCGGACGCTCAGGTTCGCCGAGCTGGGGGTGGCAATCGTCGTCAGACGGATCCGCGGGCTGGGCCTGGAGGTGGCGCCTCACAAAAGTGAGGCGCTGTGGTTCCACCGCCTCACCAGAGGCAGGGAACCCCCGGCCTCGCGGATCCAGGTGGGTGACACGGCTGTCCCGGTGGGGCGGTACATGAAGTACCTCGGCCTCACCCTGGACAGCCGCTGGAGCTTCGAGGAGCACTTCGTACGGATGGTCCCCCGAGCGCGACGGGTGGCGGGCGCTTTACACCGCCTGCTGCCCAACCTCGGGGGACCGGGGGAGGGAGTTCGCCGCCTCTACGGTGGCGTCGTGCGGTCCGTGGCCCTGTATGGGGCCCCCGTTTGGTCGCGAGACCTCGCGGGGGCCTCCCGCTCCAGGGCTCTGCTGAGGAGCCTGGAGCGGATCATGGCCATACGGATCGTACGGGGCTACCGTACCATCTCGTACGAGGCGGCGACGGTCCTCGCGAGTTATCCCCCCTTCATCATCCTGGCCGAGATGTACGCAGCCGCGTACGATCTCGGCCGGGGAGGGGGGGACGCGCGGGGACACGAAGTGCGGAGGCGGGAGGCCTTCCGGCGGGTCCTGGGGGACTGGCGCGACGCGCTGGTCCTCCAGGGCGGTACGCGTTCGCGCGCCGTCGGGGCCGTCCTGCCCCACCTCGAGGCCTGGGTGCTCCGCAAATGGGGCACTGTCACCTACAGGTTGACTCAGATACTCACCGGGCACGGGTGCTTCGGTGAGTATCTGAGTCGAATAAAACGTGAAGAGACGGCGAGATGCCACCATTGCGCATCCGACCTGGACTCGGCCCAGCACACGCTGGAGGTCTGCCCGGCCTGGGCGGCCGAGCGCCGAGTCCTGGTCGACGGGATCGGGCGAGACTTGTCCCCGCCGGCGTTGGTCGCGGCAATGCTGGCGGGCGAGGAGGAGTGGAGGGCTGTGGTCTCCTTCTGCGAAGCAGTCATGCTCCAGAAGGAGGCCGCCGAGCGGGGTCGGGAGAGAGCCGATCCCGCTCGAAGGCGGCGGCGGCGAGCTCAGTGATCGCCGCCGCCGACGGGCCGCGAGGGCGCACACCCCGCGGGTGCGCCCGGGTCGCGGCCCGGGAAGGATGACCCCCCGGTGCGGCCGGGGAGGGTCGTCCGGGGCGCCGCCGGCCGCGCGCCTCTTTACAGCGCGCGGTTGGAGCCGCCCCGCCCGGGGGAGCCTCGCCAGGCTCCCCGAGGATGAGCACCCCCTCGTGACTGAGGGGGGGCGACGGCGGGGTGGACCAGAGGGGTTTAACCGAATCCTGGACCACCCCAACGCCGGAGGAAGGCCGCCGCGAGGTTTTAGTGGGTAACCCTAGGATCGGATCTCAGTTTACTGTTTTGGGAGTCCCACACTACCCCCTGCCGTCCCCAGGCGGGGGGTGTGCATAAAGCATTTCCTCGCGTAAAAAAAAAAAAAAAAAAAAAAAAAAAAAAAAAAAAAAAAAAAAAAAAAAAAGGTTAGGTTAGGTTAGGTTAGGTTGGGGGGCGCCGTCAGACCACCTCCTCGTGCGCCCGGATGCATTTACCCGGGACGGTGCTCTCTGGGCAGGGCTTGACGGATTTGACGGAATCATTTCCCTCGGGCCCTGGCGAAGAGTCTGACAGGAGGAAGACAACCTCCATAAAAAATCACTAGCAGTTAGGGGCGGGCGGATGCGTCTGGCACAGGCCGTCGCCCGGCCCGACTCGTAACCCGACCCGTGGGGTTGGCACGAGGGCCGCCACCTCCCAGTGGGGGCCGCGAGGAAGAAAACCTCTATAAAAAATTACAAACAACGAACTGGATTACAAAATGGACAGAAGAAAAAGTACAAGGAATCCTCGAGAGGGTCCCCGCTCTGCGGGGGAATCCCTCACGGAGGGCAGTGCCGGCGATCCGTCGTCGTCACTGCCCCCCGTCTGCCCCATGTATGCGAGGGGGGCAACTTCTGCCAAAACAGTGGTTGCGGCCGCAACTACTGCACGACGACCAAAGCTCACCAAACGGACAACCGAGACATGCGATACGGCACCGACGAAAGATAACACGACGCCGGCGCGCCTACCACCGCGCGACACTGCTGGGCGGTTCATGTCGAGACCGTCCAGCTCTATGAAACATAAAGACTCGGACGACTACTACTCCTCCGAGGACGATGTGAGGATCCCATCCGGGATCAAGAGATCGCACAGCGTCAGGGTTAGCGACCTTTTGAACCCCGAGCTCGAAGGCGAACCTCTGCGGAAGGAGAAGCCTTCGGGTCGGGGCAAGACGAAAACGTCCGGCTCAACCAGAGCCCCTTCCGGAACCGGACGATCGATGGAAGAACAAAAAGCCATCAGAAGAGAGTTCATGAAAGAGTTTTGTGGCGAGGAATACTCTTTTACCACAGCCACAGAGGACGACGAAGAAGAAGAGGACGACGAAGAAGAAGAGGACGAGACCAATGACATCGTCGTCCCGGACCTCCGGTCACTGGGTCCAGAAGAGCTGCGTGCCCTCGGGGGGAAGGCCTCGGCGGCGATCCTGTCGGTCGCCGCTAGGTCCGGCCACCTGAAGGGCACATTCGTAAAGCGGCTGAAGAGTAGCGCCAACCTGTATACGTGCGTAGTGGCTGAGCTTACAGCTCGACAAGAAGTCGAAGAGAACCAGCGGCTCAGAGGTCAGTTGGTTCGACAGCAGCGGCGAATTGAGGCTCTGGAGGCGGAACTCAAGGCCCACCGGCTGGAGTTTGCGAAGTTCCGAGCTGGAACTTCAAAGCTGAGCAGTATCCCGTCTAACGATGTCGTGGACATAACCATAAAGGATTTACAGACCTCCCTCACGCGCTCGCTGGGGGAGATGATAGACGCACGCCTGGCGGGCATTGAAGACAGGCTGATTCCGCAAAAGTCTGAAAGCCCGCCCCTCGCAGCTGACAAAAGCAAAGAGACCTCGGTGGGCGCAAGCACACCTGCCCAGGGGAAAAAGGGCAAGAAGTCCGCCCACACGCAGCCGACCGAAGGCTCGTCTAAAGCCATCGAGGAGGAGTCGTGGGCCACGGTGGCCAAGAAGAAGGCCAAAAAGAAGCCTCCACAGAAGTCGGCACAGCCCGTGCCCGCTGCTGCCCCTCAGCAGCAAAAGAAGAAAAGGAGGAAGCCGCGTAAACGGAAGCGGTTCGTCGAACGCCCTCCGGCGGTGGTTCTCACAATCCCGCCGGAGATCGAGAAGCGGGGCGTAACTTACGCCCGCGTGCTCACCCGCGCGAGTGAGCAGGTGGACCTGTCTTCGCTCGGTATCGAGCCAGGAATTCGCTTTCGCCGCAGCGCCACGGGTGCACGGGTTCTTCAGTTTCCCAGGACCCAATGCTCCGAGGCGGTGCATAAGCTGGCAGAAAAGCTGGATCAAGTCCTGGACGGCGTGGTCCAGGTCCGTGTCCCGCAGACCCTCGTGGGCTTGCGGGTGTCAGGTCTCGACGACACGGTCACTAAAGAAGACATCGAGACAGCCATCGTAAAGGTGACAGGCTGCGCCATCGCCAGCCTAAAGGTGGGCCCCATTAGGGAGGGCCCCTCGATGATGGGAACAGCCCACGTGCGGTGCCCTGTCGGCGCCGCAAAAAAGCTCGCCGAGACCGGCAGACTGCTGGTCGGCTGGAGTTCGGCCCGGGTGAGGGTCTTGGAGCGGCGCCCAATGCGCTGCTTCAGGTGTCTGTCCCTGGGCCACACCGGAGCGCTCTGTCCGACCGGCGTCGACCGGTCCGGACTCTGCTTCCGATGCGGAGTCGAGGGCCACAAGGCGGCGGAATGCAGCAGCGCGACAGTACGTTGCGCTGTGTGCGCCGCTGCCAATAAGCCCTCTACACACATAACGGGAGGGCGCAATTGCGTTCCTCCGAAGATAAGGCCGAATCGTGCCCAGAAGAGCACGCCCACAGAACTGGCCCCAGGGGCCGAAGAAGAAGAGGCAGTAGAGGAGGCCGCAATGTCGCCCTAAGGCGTTGCGGTGAACCGTCCCCGCCAGGTTAGCGCTACCTGTGTGTGGGACTAGATCCGGGCCTCGGCTCGTCGCCCTCTGTGCGGCGAGCTGGGTCCCAATAGGTGAAGACCCCAAGTCGCGGCCTCGTCCGTTAGCTCTGCGCTCTGCGTTGGGTGGCGGGCGGGGCCCAGTTCTTCGCCTGACCGGCCCCCCTCTGTGCTCGCGCGCTGCGGGGCCGGTCGGGCTGCCGTCGGGGCGTGACAGGGTTGAATGCTCACCAGCGACCCCCTGGCGCCCCACCAAGACGGAGAAGTGCGCCGCAGTGGTTTAGTGGGTATTCCGGCTTTGCCGGCGAGCCCCACATCCCCCCGTCGGTGGTCCGGTGTAGGCCGGCGCCGGCGGGGCAATGCGTAAACCCCTGGCATTACACTGCGTAAACAAAAAAAAAAAAAAAAAAAAAAAAAAAAAAAAAAAAGGTTAGGTTAGGTTAGGTTAGGTTAGGTTAGGTTTTTTTTTTTTAAATTGCCGCCTCTTACCCTACCGGGCCGCGGGAACTACGTTAGTATACGTCCGCGGCCCGGCAAGGGGGGGCCCCTTTTAGTCGGGGCCCTACGTGGTACGACCCACTCCCATGGAGTGGGGAGGGGTCGTCCGCCGTTTCCACGACGCGACGCATCTGCGAGTTTGAGTTTTGGAAAAACTCGTGCAGGCCTTTTCACTTGATACTTTTTGGGTGGAAAATTATCAATTTAGGCAGCTGAATGAGTGCACTATCTAGTCTATATAAAAATTTAGTTAAAAAGTTGTATACAACCACTCAATACTTAGGACAAAAGTTTTCCTATTATGATTTCGACCGCAAATAAAGAGGAAAATCGGTCCAAAACGAAAACTATAGATAGAAAAGTCACGGAAAACTTAGTAGGGGTAGACGGAGTGTTCAGTTATCCACTAAGATGTCTTTTGGGGTGGTCCAACCCCTTATACACTATGAAAAACACTAATTAATATTTAAATAAAATGTCACTGTCATAAAAGTTCTATTTTCTAATGTACTAAATATTGTTTTTAATTAGGTTTCACTTGACCAAAAATTCTAAAAGTCACACAAATTGTACTCACATATATGCTTTATCGAATGCACTGATAACGCTCGGGGGTCATCGATCGATTTTCGGAGATATTTGGCCCCGAAAATCGCCGACGGTTTTTCTTAGATAACTCCTCTGCCGAGCCTCCAAAATAGACAAGCGAGGTGTCTAAAGAAAGCCCTGGGTGGCCTCCGTCCAGCTGCACCGGTCTCGGTGGTCCCAGGAGACCAGAACCGGAGCTCCGAAATTGCACCAGTTTCGGTTTTTGGTGGATAACTCGTAGAGTATCCGCCCAAAAATTCCGAAATTCGGCACAGGGGTGCTCCTTTGGTCCCCGCAGGGGCCCACAGTCCTCGAAACACGATGGTCCACTGGAAAACAGAAGTTATGGCCACTTTAATATTTTTAACACTATGTAGACGATTGTTTACGTTTGGAAAAATCGGTTTTTATATAATTGTGGCGAAACTATCAGTGGTATTTTGAAAATTCTTTCACTATTTTATAGAGTAAATTAGCGCGCAACTTTTGACACTAAATTTAGGTTTTTATGTGATACTTTGGTGCAACTTTGATTTTTGCAGCGTGGAGCGTTTAAAAATCGTGACACTCGCGTCCAACGCCAAAGTGTGACTGGGGTTAGGTTAGGTTAGGTTAGGTTAGGTTAGGTTAGGTTAGGTTAGGTTAGGTTAGGTTAGGTTAGGTTAGGTTAGGTTAGGTTAGGTTAGGTTAGGTTAGGTTAGGTTAGGTTAGGTTAGGTTAGGTTAGGTTAGGTTAGGTTAGGTTAGGTTAGGTTAGGTTAGGTTAGGTTTTTTTTTGAAATAAAACTAGTAGAGAGTGCTACCAACAGTAGCGCTAATGGTTTACGCTTTCTGTTGGAGCAGTTGTGTTAATATTATTTGTATTTTGGTTAGTTTTTAAAATATATTTTAGAGCATATTGGGGAGTTAGAAAATTTTAAAATTACTTTGTTGTAGAATAAGAAGTATGAAGCAGAGACAGGCATCAAAATTAAATGAGAAAATAGTAGTTAAAGGAAGCTAAGATTACGAATGTTAAGCTAGAGAATGAGAATAAGGTAAAGGAAATTATGCCTAAAATGTGAAGAAAATATGTGCAGAATGAACTTATAACTAAATTAGATCTAAGACTTATAGCTATGACATAATATAGTAGTTGCAATGATTGCAATGAAAACAATGGTGGTGATGATGAGTAAACTTATAGCTAGATCTTTTTTTTTTTTTTTTTTTTTTTTTTTTTTTTTTTTTTTTTTTTTTTTTTTTTTTTTTTTTGAGATATTAGTGTTAATATGTATGCAGAATGAACTTATAACTAGATAAAATCTAAGACTTATGGCTATGACATAATATAGTAGTTATAATAAATCAAATGGAGCTATGATTGCAATGGAAACAATGGTGGTTATGATGAGTAAACTTATAGCTGGATCTTACAGCAATTTTTTTTTTTTTTTTTTTTTTTTTTTTTTTTTTGTGAGATATTAGTGTTGATATGTATGCAGAATGAACTTATAACTAGATTAAATCTTAAGACCTATGGCTATGACATGCAAATAAGTAAACAGAGTATGACATGCAAATAAGTAAACAGAGTAAGTAAACTTATAGCTAGGTGTTACAGCAATATGTAATATTTTATATAGTAAGTATCATCAAAATAAGTATGACATAGTACTAACAGTAGTAGTATGGTGGTAATAACAAATCATCAAGATAAGTATGACATAGTATGGTGGTAATAACAAATCATCAAAATAAGTAAACAGAGTAAGTAAACTTATAGCTAGGTATTAATACAATAAGTAATATTTTATATAGTAAGTATATGAATGGAGAATTAATATATATATTATGTATATAATTTAATTATGTTAAGTATATAGCTTGTTTAAATATATATATAGTGTGTGTATGGATATGTAAATAGGTGGATAGGTATATGTGAATGGTAATAGGTATTTCTGCTGCGACCGAGATTTATTTGAATGGAGTTGAAAAGGTTGGGTGAAGATGGAGCGTGGGAGGGGGTAGCAGAAGAGTGATGGCTGCTATCAGGATAACTATTTGGATCCATAATCGATACGGAAGCGGATGCGTGCAGCCATATGGATTTTTCTCGGGCAGTAGTCGGATGTGGCGCTGTGGGAGAGTGAGGGAGTGTTGTCAGTGCCGGCGTTCCCGTTGTGTTTTGTCTGGTGGGCTTTACAGTTGAAGCAGCAGGATTTGTTTAAGTCTTTCTGAACCGGGCAGTCTTTAAATAGATGTCCAGATTCAGCGCAGTGTGAGCATCTGGTGGTGTCTGATTTACAAAAGTTTTTGGTGTGTCCAAATTCGAGACATTTGTAACACTGGAGTAAGGGGGTGAATTCCTCGACATGAACTCGCTGATGATCAATGTTGATTTTTTGTAAGTGTATGATGTTTTTAAAGAGATAAGGCGAGCAGACAAATACGGCGTTGTATAAGAGTTTGTTTTTATTAGGTCTTTTAAATTTGAATTGTATATCTTCGTCGCTTTTAATGTGGTCGGAAATGAGGGAGTTCTGTTTTATTATGATGTTTTGCAGTTCATCTGGGGAGGTGTCGGAATTCACCCCCTTAACAATAAACATTGGTTTTAATTTTCTTGAGACTTCAGCAGTGATGTTGGGGTTCGACTCACCGACCTTCTGGAGGGCCGCTTCCAGGTGCTCCGCACTGTCGAACTCCACGCGGATCTTGGCGTTGGAGATGAAGTGGACGCCAGCTGGAGTGAATTTGGTGTCCCGGAAGGACACTGCTGTCCTCCAGGATGACAGGGTGTCAGCAGAGGTGGCACCCGGCTTTTTCGACGCGATGATTAGAGATGGTTTGGAGACAAGTGGGGTTGGGGTCATCAGTCTTTGTTGTTGTTGTTGTTTACCAGGGCCGGGTGAAGACATTCGGGCAGCTTGAGCATAAGAGAATCCGGTGGGCGAAAGATGCTGAAGGCTTGAAGTATTAGTGAGAAGTTCCTTTTTGAACGAGACCATTTCCTGACGGACGGCGCTGATGATCTCATTCTTTAGGTCGCAGGCTGGTGTAGAAGTAGTCGGAGAGCCGGATTCGCCAGTCGCGTTCAGAAAATTTGGAAGTGAGTTGATGCTTTTGGATATCTCTGCAGCTGCTTCTTTGATTAGTTTCTTGTTGACTGCAGTCACGCTTCGGCCATCATTTATTGTCTTTATAATAAAATCCGAAAGTTTTTGGATGGTGTTTTGTAAAGATGTTGAGTCTTTTGCTTCCGCTGCGGTGCACGGCAGAGAGGGGGGGAGGGTGGGGGGTGGTGCTCCACCATCCCCTCTTTGATCCCCCATGTTGAAATCTACCAGGGCTCACTTGTGTAAAAAGTTATCAGTTGAAGAAGGTAAAAATTCGGGAAAATGGGAGATTTGTTGGTGTGGTTTGGTAGGTTGACCAAACAATCGCTTCAGATCAGACTGAATGAAAATTCGCTCAGAATTGCGCTACGACGCGTACTTTCCGAGATAATTGAGAAACCAAGTTATTCGGTGATGGCGAAAATTACCATTTTGAAGAAAAAATTCAATAAATAAAAAACTATTGATGAGAAAAATTCCAAAGTTGGTGTCTCCAGTTCTGGATAGTTATACTGTAAGATAATGTAAAAAAAACAAGAAGTCTTCCTGAGAAATTTTTCAGGAGGGGTAAGAGCGTTTTTGAAATTTTGGTACACACCTGAAAATAGCGTTGGTTTATGTGAAGAAGATGCTGTAGGGGGGCGTGTGATATATCGTTGGAATCAGCACGCCGAGGCGGTTCGAATGACACCTACAACATGCTCCTAGGATGAAAGATGAGGGAGCACGTGGCGGGAAGGAAAATTACCTTATATGATTGACAAATTATTATCTTAAAAACTATGAGCGGGAAAAATCTGAAACTTGGTAGGTATGTGCACTGATATATGTGAAATAAAATAAAGTAATAAAAAAGGTAGGTTATCGCTTTGGATTTTTAGATATAGAGCTTTCAATGTGAAAGTAAATGGAAAAAATAAATGTTTTTTAAAAAATGTCCAATAACTTCCAAAGTATGTATCACACAATGTTGGTTGATGTTTCCCTGTAAAGGGCTTTTTAACGCGGTTCTAACGAAGTATTACGTTTGGTTGTGGCTATTGTATTTAAGAAGTTAGTCACCACGTGGTTTTTTGAAAATTGTCTGTAAATCACTAAATAATTGTCCGATAGCGTTCAAATTTGGTAGATAGATGGAGAGTCATAAATAAAACAGAATCACAATAGCCGATACACGACGGCCCGCTTAAAATCAAAAGTTTTTGACCAAAAACTGAAAATTTTTTGGGTAAGACTAACCTCAAAATAAGTTTTTGTTCAGAAAAAATCCACAATTTTGGGTGTATCGCTGCACAATTTAGCACACACTTAGATATCACTGAGAAACATATGTAAGCACTTTTTAAAGTTCAAAAATCGCGAAAAAGACCAATTTTTAGAATTTTTGAACGCGGAGCGGCCTAATTCGTGGCGCTCTGGGTGGCGGTCGAGCGCAGACTTGGTTAGGTTAGGTTAGGTTAGGTTAGGTTAGGTTAGGTTAGGTTAGGTTAGGTTAGGTTAGGTTAGGTTAGGTTAGGTTAGGTTAGGTTAGGTTAGGTTAGGTTAGGTTAGGTTAGGTTAGGTTAGGTTAGGTTAGGTTAGGTTAGGTTAGGTTAGGTTAGGTTAGGTTAGGTTAGGTTAGGTTAGGTTAGGTTAGGTTAGGTTTTTTTTTTTGAAATAAAACTAGTAGAGAGTGCTACCAACAGTAGCGCTAATGGTTTACGCTTTCTGTTGGAGCAGTTGTGTTAATATTATTTGTATTTTGGTTAGTTTTTAAAATATATTTTAGAGCATATTGGGGAGTTAGAAAATTTTAAAATTACTTTGTTGTAGAATAAGAAGTATGAAGCAGAGACAGGCATCAAAATTAAATGAGAAAATAGTAGTTAAAGGAAGCTAAGATTACGAATGTTAAGCTAGAGAATGAGAATAAGGTAAAGGAAATTATGCCTAATATGTAAAGAAAATATGTGCAGAATGAACTTATAACTAAATTAGATCTAAGACTTATAGCTATGACATAATATAGTAGTTGCTATGATTGCAATAAAGACAATGGTGGTGATGATGAGTAAACTTATAGCTAGATCTTTTTTTTTTTTTTTTTTTTTTTTTTTTTTTTTTTTTTTATTAAATTTATATACTATATATTTATATTATTTATTATTATATATTTTTATATATATATATATATATATTTTTTTTTTTTTTTTTTTTTTTTTTTTTTTTTTTTTTTTTTTTTTTTTTTTTTTTGTTTTTTTTTTTTTTTTTTTTTTTTTTTTAAATTTAATGTGAATGCAGGATGATCTTATAGTAACAGTAGTAGTATGGTGGTGATAACAAATCATCAGGATAAGTATGACATAGTATGGTGGTAATAACAAATCGTTAAAATAAGTAAACAGAGTAAGTAAACTTATAGCTAGGTATAAATACAATAAGTAATAATTTATATAATAAGTATCGTCAAAATAAGTATGACATAGTACTGACAGTAGTAGTATGGTGGTAATAACACATCATCAAGATAAGTATGACATAGTATGGTGGTAATAACAAATCATCAAAATAAGTAAACAGAGTAAGTAAACTTATAGCTAGGTATTAATACGATAAGTAATATTTTATCTGTGCATTTTAAGTTTAAGTGTACTAGTAATTTTAGCGTATACGTATGAATGGAGAATTAATATATATATTATGTATATAATTTAATTATGTTAAGTATATAGCTTGTTTAAATATATATATAGTGTGTGTATGGATATGTAAATAGGTGGATAGATATATGTGAATGGATGTCTATTAGGTTTTAAGGTTTAGAGGAGACGTAGATAATTGTTATTTATTTCAGTATGGAGGTCGAACCCGCGTTCGGCTAGCAAGGTGCGTACGTGCAAGCTCTGCGCCTTGAGGGGTGCGCAGGGAGGTTGTTAGTATTATATAGTGCATTTGTCTGTACATAATTAGTTAAAGAAATTATGTTAAAAATAGCAATAAGTAAACGAAACATTGTAGAGATTCCAGTGAGATATGGTGGTGGTGAAGAGTTTTAGGTATTGTTGAAGAACTTAAGATCATTAACTATAGTGGTAAGATGGGTAAGAAAGATGGAGAGGCTACAATTTTTTTCCGTCATCTTCGTAATTAGTGCAGGGTCGTCGGGTGGAATCCTATCATGGTCGAGGGCGATGAAGAGGTCAGTACGAGTCGGTGAGTATCGGGGGCAGTCGAATAGTAAGTGATTAAAGGTTTGTGAAACGGTGGAGTCGCAAGGGCATAGGTCGTTGTCGGTGATGTGGAAGCGGTGAAGATACGATTTATGATATGCATGATTGGTGAGAAATTGGGTGACGGCGAAGGTGAGTTTGCAGGCAGAGGTGAATTTTTGAATATCTAGGAAAGTTGGAAGGAGTTTTTTAGTGTGTATAGAGCCGGGAGAGTTTTCATAATAGTTTTGAGAGGCGATAGTGAGTTGTTTACGGATGTTGGATTTGATGTGGGAAATGGGGGCATGGGTATAGTCGGGTTGTTTGCGGAGAGAGGCGGCGGATTTGGCAGCAATGTCGGCCATATCATTACCAGGTATGTCAGTGTGGGCTCTGACCCATGCAAAGCGAGCGGTGAGGTTGTGGGATCTGGCAGAGTGGAGGGAGTGGAAGATGCGGACAGCTAATGGATTATGGCTGTAGGGGTTGGAAAGTTCCATGAGGGCGGATTGACTGTCGGAGAAGATATATATGGAGTGAATGTCAGTGTATTTGGGTTGTGTGTGTGAGTGTAAGAACCAATTAATAGCCCCGTCGATCGCGAGCATTTCTGCTTGGAAGACGGAGCATGTTGGGTGTAATTTGAATTTTTTTATTGTGTAGTCGCCATGCGGGTCGATGGCCACAAAGGCGGCACCAACGACATTATCATGGCGGCTGCCGTCGGTGAAGATGCGTATAGTGTTGTGTGTGGGGAGGGGGAATTGTTGATATTCTAGTAGTGAGTGGATTTCAGTGTAGGATATAGGTACTCTGAGGGAGGGGTGGAGTAGTGCGGAGGGGAGGGCTGGTTTTTCTATAGGGATGTCGGAAGGGAGGAAATTCGAGTGGCCGAGAAGTTTGGTGCTTTCTAATTGGGAAACAGCTTTGATTTTATCCGTAAGGGGGATTAGTCGGGCTAAGGAGATGGAGGTGACTGTGCTGCAAGTGCGAAATCCATGAATGATTTTGATGGCGAATAAACGTTGGAGGGAGAGGAATTTTTTATTAATGTATTTGTAACGGAGGGCACTAGACCAGATGCAAGATGCGTAGGTGATTATGGGAGTGATGACTTGCTCGTATATAGTTCTAATGTTGTCGGAGTGGATGCCCCAGGTAGGTCGGGTGAACAGAAGGAGTTTATGGAGGAGTTTTTTTGATTTTTCTATGGTGTAAAGTGCGTGACTGGTGAATTTGAGTTTGTTGTCGATGATAATGCCTAGGTATTTGAATTCATCACAGTAGGTAAGGGTGGTGTTGTCCATGATGATAGAGAGGGTGGAAGCTTTGCTAGTAAATGCAGTGAGTTTGGTTTTATCAGGCCCAAAGTGCAATTTAACACTTTGACCCCATTTGCTGATGCGGTCGAGTGCGGTGTTGGTGGTGTGTTGAAGTGTGGACAGAGAAGAAGAGTGAATAATGAGAAGGATGTCGTCAGCATAAGCCTGTATGTGGCAGTTGGGGGGGAGGTCGAGGTCGAGGAGTTCGTCAATGATGAGGTTCCACATAGTGGGCCCACATACGGAGCCCTGTATGCATCCCCGAGTCATGGTTCTGGTCATATTGCAGTCCGAGAAATTAAGTTCTATGGTTCGATCAGTGAGATAATTGTTTAATATGTGGTAAATATTTTGGGGGCAGTTATAGTGACGGAGTCTGTGGAGTATGGCCGGCCACCACGCATTGTCAAAGGCAGCCTTGATGTCAAGGGAAAGGGCAATGACATGTTCGCCAAGGGTTTTTTTGGAGCGGATGAAGTTGAGGGCAGTGGAGATGGCTTGGGTGGTAGATATTTGTTGCTTGAATCCGAACTGGCGAGAGTTACTTAGATGGTGGGAGCTAAGGTGGTAAGTCAGTCGATCAATAATGAGTTTTTCAAAAAGTTTTCCAAAGACATTAATGAGACCTATTGGGCGAAAAGAGGAGAAAGAGGAGTGGTCGGTTTTGCCAGGTTTGGGTATGATTTTGATGACGGCGTGTTTCCAGGGGGTGGGGAAGAAGGAGAGCACAAGACATCTATTGTAGATTTTAGTAAGGTAGTCGGGGAATCGGGTTGCGAATTGGAGGCAGATGTCCGCTGTAAGGTGGTCGATTCCAGGGGCTTTTTTGGGGTTCATGTGTCTGAGGCCGTTTAAGACCTCAGTGGTAGTGAAAGGTGGTTCAGGGGGAGAGTCGATGGGTGTGGGGATTAGGGATCTAATAAGTTGTTGGGAGGGGGTAGAGTCAGGTGTGTCATGGGGGAAGAAGTTGTTGAGGAGGGCGTTTGTGGTGTCGTGGCTGTCAGTAGTGTAGGTGCCGTCGCTGAGGAGTAGGGTGGAAGGGGGGTTGGAGAGTGGTTTTGTTTTGATGATGCGATTGGTGACAGACCATACATTTTCTTTGGTTTGTCGGCTGCAGAATTCCTTGAAATGCTGGGTGGAGGTGGAGCAGAATACGTCAGAGTATTCTCGTCGGGCTTGGTTTCGTGCAAGTATGAGGTCGTCTAGGGGAAGTCGTCGTCGTTTGTAACGGGATAGTTTGTGATGGATTTGAAGGACCTTCCGTTTGAGGGAATCGAGCTCGTCATTCCAAAAGGGAGGTTTTTTTGGTATGCCATGGGCACGGGGGAGTAGGCGGTCACAGGTGTGTTGGATGGCGTACGTGAAGTCAGAGACTAAAAGGTCAATTTCGTCAGTGTCAAGTTGCTCAATGTTCTCTATACGAGGGAGTTTGTCAGCGATCATGGAGGTGAATCTGTCGGAGTTTCTGTTCCAGTTATATGAGGTTGTGTTATATTTGAATGTAGTGAGTTTCTTGTCTTTAGTGAATTTTGTGTTGTGGAATGAGGCATAGAAGGTGATGGCGTTGTGATCGGAGCTGGGGGTGATTTGAGGATTGACGGACCAGTTGCTTATATGAAGGGATGGGAGGTTGCTGATGAGGGTTAGGTCAATGATGGATTCACGAAGTCGGCCATGAGTGACTGTGTTGAAGGTGGGTGCGTTGCCGCTGTTGGAGATGACTAGGTTGTTGGCAAGTATGAAGTCCGCGATGAGTTCACCTCTGCGGTTGTTGGCGTGTGAGCCCCATAGGCTGTGCCATCCATTGAAGTCGCCGCAGATAATGGATGTGGGGTTATGGTGATGGTGAAGGAAACGTTGGAGGAGGTCAAGTGTGTTGTGGGTGTCTGTGCGAGGTTCTAGGTAGACGGATATAAGGAAAATATTACAGTTGGTGTGGGAGTCGGTGGATTGGACAATACACAGTTCAGGGGTGGAGTACTGGGATATGCCAAGGGTGGAGGAGGCGTCTTTATGAATAGCAATGGCTGCGCGAGAAGGGCGTTCGGTGGGAAATTGGTGTAGTGTGTAATCAGAGAGATCAAGTTTCATGCGATTGGTGTTGCCAGTGTACGGCTCGGTGATGAAGGCGTAATGGGGTTGTTGCTGGTTGAGAAAGACAGAGAGTTCATGGGCAGCGTTTCTGCTGCGACCGAGATTTATTTGAATGGAGTTGGAAAGGTTGGGTGAAGATGAAGCGTGGGAGGGGGTAGCAGAAGAGTGATGGTTGCTATCAGGATAACTATTTGGATCCATAATCGATACGGAGGCGGATGCGTGCAGCCATATGGATTTTTCTCGGGCAGGAGTCGGATGTGGCGCTGTGGGAGAGTGAGGGAGTGTTGTCAGTGCCGGCGTTCCCGTTGTGTTTTGTCTGGTGGGCTTTACAGTTGAAGCAGCAGGATTTGTTTAAGTCTTTCTGAACCGGGCAGTCTTTAAATAGATGTCCAGATTCAGCGCAGTGTGAGCATCTGGTGGTGTCTGTTTTACAAAAGTTTTTGGTGTGTCCAAATTCGAGACATTTGTAACACTGGAGTAAGGGGGTGAATTCCTCGACATGAACCCGCTGGTGATTAATATTGATTTTTTGTAAGTGTATGATGTTTTTAAAGAGATAAGGCGAGCAGACAAATACGGCGTTGTATAAGAGTTTGTTTTTATTAGGTCTTTTAAATTTGAATTGTATATCTTCGTCGCTTTTAATGTGGTCAGAAATGAGGGAGTTCTGTTTTATTATGGTGGTTTGCAGTTCATCTGGGGAGGTGTCGGAATTCACCCCCTTAACAATAAACATTGGTTTTAATTTTCTTGAGACTTCAGCAGTGATGTAGGGGTTCGACTTACCGACCTTCTGGAGGGCCGCTTCCAGGTGCTCCGCACTGTCGAACTCCACGCGGATCTTGGCGTTGGAGATGAATTGGACGCCAGCTGGAGTGAATTTGGTGTCCCGGAAGGACACTGCTGTCCTCCAGGATGACAGGGTGTCAGCAGAGGTGGCACCCGGCTTTTTCGACGCGATGATTAGAGATGGTTTGGAGACAAGTGGGGTTGGGGTCATCAGTCTTTGTTGTTGTTGTTGTTTACCAGGGCCGGGTGAAGACATTCGGGCAGCTTGAGCATATGAGAATCCGGTGGGCGAAAGATGCTGAAGGCTTGAAGTATTAGTGAGAAGTTCCTTTTTGAACGAGACCATTTCCTGACGGACGGCGCTGATGATCTCATTCTTTAGGTCGCAGGCTGGTGTAGAAGTAGTCGGAGAGCCGGATTCGCCAGTCGCGTTCAGAAAATTTGGAAGTGAGTTGATGCTTTTGGATATCTCTGCAGCTGCTTCTTTGATTAGTTTCTTGTTGACTGCAGTCACGCTTCGGCCATCATTTATTGTCTTTATAATAAAATCCGAAAGTTTTTGGATGGTGTTTTGTAAAGATGTTGAGTCTTTTGCTTCCGCTGCGGTGCACGGCAGAGAGGGGGGGAGGGTGGGGGGTGGTGCTCCACCATCCCCTCTTTGATCCCCCATGTTGAAATCTACCAGGGCTCACTTGTGTAAAAAGTTATCAGTTGAAGAAGGTAAAAATTCGGGAAAATGGGAGATTTGTTGGTGTGGTTTGGTAGGTTGACCAAACAATCGCTTCAGATCAAACTGAATGAAAATTCGCTCAGAATTGCGCTACGACGCGTACTTTCCGAGATAATTGAGAAACCAAGTTATTCGGTGATGGCGAAAATTACCATTTTGAAGAAAAAATTCAATAAATAAAAAACTATTGATGAGAAAAATTCCAAAATTGGTGTCTCCAGTTCTGGATAGTTATACTGTAAGATAATGTAAAAAAAACAAGAAGTCTTCCTGAGAAATTTTTCAGGAGGGGTAAGAGCGTTTTTGAAATTTTGGTACACACCTGAAAATAGCGTTGGTTTATGTGAAGAAGATGCTGTAGGGGGGCGTGTGATATATCGTTGGAATCAGCACGCCGAGGCGGTTCGAATGACACCTACAACATGCTCCTAGGATGAAAGATGAGGGAGCACGTGGCGGGAAGGAAAATTACCTTATATGATTGAAAAATTATTATCTTAAAAACTATGAGCGGGAAAAATCTGAAACTTGGTAGGTATGTGCACTGATATATGTGAAATAAAATAAAGTAATAAAAAAGGTAGGTTATCGCTTTGGATTTTTAGATATAGAGCTTTCAATGTGAAAGTAAATGGAAAAAATAAATGTTTTTTAAAAAATGTCCAATAACTTCCAAAGTATGTATCACACAATGTTGGTTGATGTTTCCCTGTAAAGGGCTTTTTAACGCGGTTCTAACGAAGTATTACGTTTGGTTGTGGCTATTGTATTTAAGAAGTTAGTCACCACGTGGTTTTTTGAAAATTGTCTGTAAATCACTAAATAATTGTCCGATAGCGTTCAAATTTGGTAGATAGATGGAGAGTCATAAATAAAACAGAATCACAATAGCCGATACACGACGGCCCGCTTAAAATCAAAAGTTTTTGACCAAAAACTGAAAATTTTTTGGGTAAGACTAACCTCAAAATAAGTTTTTGTTCAGAAAAAATCCACAATTTTGGGTGTATCGCTGCACAGTTTAGCACACACTTAGATATCACTGAGAAACATATGTAGACACTTTTTAAAGTTCAAAAATCGCGAAAAAGACCAATTTTTTGAATTTTTGAACGCGGAGCGGCCTAATTCGTGGCGCTCTGGGTGGCGGTCGAGCGCAGACTTGGTTAGGTTAGGTTAGGTTAGGTTAGGTTAGGTTAGGTTAGGTTAGGTTAGGTTAGGTTAGGTTAGGTTAGGTTAGGTTAGGTTAGGTTAGGTTAGGTTAGGTTTTTTTTTTGAAATAAAACTAGTAGAGAGTGCTACCAACAGTAGCGCTAATGGTGTACGCTTTCTGTTGGAGCAGTTGTGTTAATATTATTTGTATTTTGGTTAGTTTTTAAAATATATTTTAGAGCATATTGGGGAGTTAGAAAATTTTAAAATTACTTTGTTGTAGAATAAGAAGTATGAAGCAGAGACAGGCATCAAAATTAAATGAGAAAATAGTAGTTAAAGGAAGCTAAGATTACGAATGTTAAGCTAGAGAATGAGAATAAGGTAAAGGAAATTATGCCTAAAATGTAAAGAAAATATGTGCAGAATGAACTTATAACTAAATTAGATCTAATACTTATAGCTATGACATAATATAGTAGTTGCAATGATTGCAATGAAAACAATGGTGGTGATGATGAGTAAACTTATAGCTAGATCTTATTTTTTTTTTTTTTTTTTTTTTTTTTTTTTTTTTTTTTTTTTTTTTTTTTTTTTTTTTTTTTTTTTTTTTTTTTTGAGATATTAGTGTTAATATGTATGCAGAATGAACTTATAACTAGATAAAATCTAAGGCTTATGGCTATGAAATAATATAGTAGTTATAATAATAAATCAAATGGAGCTATGATTGCAATGGAAACAATGGTGGTTATGATGAGTAAACTTATAGCTGGATCTTACAGCAATTTTTTTTTTTTTTTTTTTTTTTTTTTTTTTTTTTTTTTTTTTTTTTTTTGTGAGATATTAGTGTTGATATGTATGCAGAATGAACTTATAACTAGATTAAATCTTAAGACCTATGGCTATGACATGCAAATAAGTAAACAGAGTATGACATGCAAATAAGTAAACAGAGTAAGTAAACTTATAGCTAGGTGTTACAGCAATATGTAATATTTTATATAGT
Source organism: Euproctis similis (assembly GCA_905147225.2). NCBI lineage: Eukaryota > Metazoa > Arthropoda > Insecta > Lepidoptera > Erebidae > Euproctis > Euproctis similis. Next base: position 26,374,796 of record LR990106.1, read on the forward strand.
AAGTATCATCAAAATAAGTATGACATAGTACTAACAGTAGTAGTATGGTGGTAATAACAAATCATCAAGATAAGTATGACATAGTATGGTGGTAATAACAAATCATCAAAATAAGTAAACAGAGTAAGTAAACTTATAGCTAGGTATTAATACAATAAGTAATATTTTATATAGTAAGTATATGAATGGAGAATTAATATATATATTATGTATATAATTTAATTATGTTAAGTATATAGCTTGTTTAAATATATATATAGTGTGTGTATGGATATGTAAATAGGTGGATAGGTATATGTGAATGGTAATAGGTATTTCTGCTGCGACCGAGATTTATTTGAATGGAGTTGGAAAGGTTGGGTGAAGATGGAGCGTGGGAGGGGGTAGCAGAAGAGTGATGGTTGCTATCAGGATAACTATTTGGATCCATAATCGATACGGAAGCGGATGCGTGCAGCCATATGGATTTTTCTCGGGCAGTAGTCGGATGTGGCGCTGTGGGAGAGTGAGGGAGTGTTGTCAGTGCCGGCGTTCCCGTTGTGTTTTGTCTGGTGGGCTTTACAGTTGAAGCAGCAGGATTTGTTTAAGTCTTTCTGAACCGGGCAGTCTTTAAATAGATGTCCAGATTCAGCGCAGTGTGAGCATCTGGTGGTGTCTGATTTACAAAAGTTTTTGGTGTGTCCAAATTCGAGACATTTGTAACACTGGAGTAAGGGGGTGAATTCCTCGACATGAACTCGCTGATGATCAATGTTGATTTTTTGTAAGTGTATGATGTTTTTAAAGAGATAAGGCGAGCAGACAAATACGGCGTTGTATAAGAGTTTGTTTTTATTAGGTCTTTTAAATTTGAATTGTATATCTTCGTCGCTTTTAATGTGGTCGGAAATGAGGGAGTTCTGTTTTATTATGATGTTTTGCAGTTCATCTGGGGAGGTGTCGGAATTCACCCCCTTAACAATAAACATTGGTTTTAATTTTCTTGAGACTTCAGCAGTGATGTTGGGGTTCGACTCACCGACCTTCTGGAGGACCGCTTCCAGGTGCTCCGCACTGTCGAACTCCACGCGGATCTTGGCGTTGGAGATGAAGTGGACGCCAGCTGGAGTGAATTTGGTGTCCCGGAAGGACACTGCTGTCCTCCAGGATGACAGGGTGTCAGCAGAGGTGGCACCCGGCTTTTTCGACGCGATGATTAGAGATGGTTTGGAGACAAGTGGGGTTGGGGTCATCAGTCTTTGTTGTTGTTGTTGTTTACCAGGGCCGGGTGAAGACATTCGGGCAGCTTGAGCATAAGAGAATCCGGTGGGCGAAAGATGCTGAAGGCTTGAAGTATTAGTGAGAAGTTCCTTTTTGAACGAGACCATTTCCTGACGGACGGCGCTGATGATCTCATTCTTTAGGTCGCAGGCTGGTGTAGAAGTAGTCGGAGAGCCGGATTCGCCAGTCGCGTTCAGAAAATTTGGAAGTGAGTTGATGCTTTTGGATATCTCTGCAGCTGCTTCTTTGATTAGTTTCTTGTTGACTGCAGTCACGCTTCGGCCATCATTTATTGTCTTTATAATAAAATCCGAAAGTTTTTGGATGGTGTTTTGTAAAGATGTTGAGTCTTTTGCTTCCGCTGCGGTGCACGGCAGAGAGGGGGGGAGGGTGGGGGGTGGTGCTCCACCATCCCCTCTTTGATCCCCCATGTTGAAATCTACCAGGGCTCACTTGTGTAAAAAGTTATCAGTTGAAGAAGGTAAAAATTCGGGAAAATGGGAGATTTGTTGGTGTGGTTTGGTAGGTTGACCAAACAATCGCTTCAGATCAGACTGAATGAAAATTCGCTCAGAATTGCGCTACGACGCGTACTTTCCGAGATAATTGAGAAACCAAGTTATTCGGTGATGGCGAAAATTACCATTTTGAAGAAAAAATTCAATAAATAAAAAACTATTGATGAGAAAAATTCCAAAGTTGGTGTCTCCAGTTCTGGATAGTTATACTGTAAGATAATGTAAAAAAAACAAGAAGTCTTCCTGAGAAATTTTTCAGGAGGGGTAAGAGCGTTTTTGAAATTTTGGTACACACCTGAAAATAGCGTTGGTTTATGTGAGGGAGATGCTGTAGGGGGGCGTGTGATATATCGTTGGAATCAGCACGCCGAGGCGGTTCGAATGACACCTACAACATGCTCCTAGGATGAAAGATGAGGGAGCACGTGGCGGGAAGGAAAATTACCTTATATGATTGAAAAATTATTATCTTAAAAACTATGAGCGGGAAAAATCTGAAACTTGGTAGGTATGTGCACTGATATATGTGAAATAAAATAAAGTAATAAAAAAGGTAGGTTATCGCTTTGGATTTTTAGATATAGAGCTTTCAATGTGAAAGTAAATGGAAAAAATAAATGTTTTTTAAAAAAATGTCCAATAACTTCCAAAGTATGTATCACACAATGTTGGTTGATGTTTCCCTGTAAAGGGCTTTTTAACGCGGTTCTAACGAAGTATTACGTTTGGTTGTGGCTATTGTATTTAAGAAGTTAGTCACCACGTGGTTTTTTGAAAATTGTCTGTAAATCACTAAATAATTGTCCGATAGCGTTCAAATTTGGTAGATAGATGGAGAGTCATAAATAAAACAGAATCACAATAGCCGATACACGACGGCCCGCTTAAAATCAAAAGTTTTTGACCAAAAACTGAAAATTTTTTGGGTAAGACTAACCTCAAAATAAGTTTTTGTTCAGAAAAAATCCACAATTTTGGGTGTATCGCTGCACAATTTAGCACACACTTAGATATCACTGAGAAACATATGTAAGCACTTTTTAAAGTTCAAAAATCGCGAAAAAGACCAATTTTTAGAATTTTTGAACGCGGAGCGGCCTAATTCGTGGCGCTCTGGGTGGCGGTCGAGCGCAGACTATGGTTAGGTTAGGTTAGGTTAGGTTAGGTTAGGTTAGGTTGGGGAGCGCCGTCAGACCACCTCCACGAGCGCCCGGACGCTCCTTCCGGGCCGGTGCTCCCTGGGCGGGACCTGGCGGAGTTAATTCCGTCGGGTCTCGGCTGAGAGTCTGACACCAGTGGTGAAATCGTAATCCAGTCCGTGGGGCTGGGACGATGGCCGCCGCAAGGGGGCCGCGAGGAAGAAAACCTCTATAAAAAATCACCTTGTGGAGCTCCGCCTACCCTCTGCGTATCAGAGGGTAGAGTGTGAAGCTACCGCGTAGGGTGGCAGCTTGCCACGGCTCAGGGCGACGGACCAGGGGTCGTGGACCCCCCCGTTCGGCCTGCAGCGTGTTTCGGGGTGGGGGCGACGGACCAGGGATTGTGAATCCCCCCGTTCGGCCCTACCGAAACGAAGGAGCGCGGGACAGGGCGTCGGTCAGGGGTTGTGAACCCCCCCGCTCGGCCTGTCCCGGTATTCGAGGAGGGAAGGGGCGACGGACCAGGGGTTGTGAACCCCCCCGCTCGGCCCTACCCGGGACGGTCTTCTGGAGAGGGGCGGTGGACCAGGGGTTGCTAACCCCCCCACTCGGTCCTCTCCGAGGAAGGCGCTCCGGGGCGACGGACCGTGGGTCGTAGACCCCGCCGCTCGGCCCGGCCCGCAACCCTCATTGAGAGGCGCGGGGGTCGTCGGACCGCGTGGAGTAAACCACTATAAAAAATCCGTGAATCCCAAGTTCTGATGCCCGGCGAGGGGATGCATGTTCGACGCGGAGGTCGGACCCGAGGGCATCACTTTAGGGGAGCTCACCCCTGGGCAGGAGGGAAAAAAGCCGAGGGAACTCACCCTCGTTAATAAAAGTATTATATCAATGGCAACTAGCGAAAACAAATGTCCTCACGTGGGTCCCAGCTGCGATGCGGCTGGGGAATCCCACCCTGGCGGAGTCCCGCCAGGCAGCCCCACCGTATGTGAGGGGGGCACCTACTGCCACGTTGTCGTCAGGGACAACACAGAAGAAGGAGCTACGGGCGTCGCGGCTGAAGCCAGCACCCCGACTATCACCGGACATGACAATCCACCCACCTCCGGACGTTTCTGGAGGGGTGAAGGAGGAAACGAGGGAGAGCCCAGCTCTGGGCGGTCCCGTTCGTCCTCAACATCGGACTTGACCAAGAGATTGAGCCTCAAATTTAAGAGGCCCAAGTCTCCGCTACTGGCTGGACGAATAGAGAGGGCGGATGGCGGCGGGGATAGCGATAGCGCTATGTCTGCCGTCTCCGTCTTCTCTTCGCATTCTGTGGCCTCCGAGGGACCCGGGACGCAGCGGACGCGAAAGCGGAAACCGCGCAGTCCCGTGGACCTGGGAGTCCATAAGAAGCGACCTGCTGGCAACACCAGCAAAAACGTGGAAGTTGAAGAATCTCTGGAGACCTCGGCCGACATAGGCGCCGAGGTCTTCGAGATCCTGGACAGGATGGAGCGCACCGCCGAGAGGGCGAAGAGCTCGAAGGCGGATGTCGCCAGGGTGGTGCGCTCAGGAATGGACCGAGCGAGAGAGTGTATCTCGAAACTGTGTGCCAGGGCCGACACCCAGGATCGTGAAAATGAAAGTTTTCGATCACAAATGTCTGGGTTGTCGGCGCGAATGATCGAACTCGGCAACGAGAACGCAGAACTTCGGGCCAAGATGGCACTCATGGCGGCCAAACTTGACGGGCCGCAATCGCGGGCGGCGGGGACATCCCGGGAGGACACTCGTCCCCCGGTGGTGCCCCCACCCGCAAAGAAGCAAAAGAAGACGAACCACACGCCGAGCCCCGTGAAACCACCGGAGGCCTCTACGGCGCCACCGATTCATGGCTGTTCTGACTGCAACCGGTTCATGGCCCGGTTGGAGTCAGAACTGATGGCGAAATTCTTCCCCGACGCGGGGAAGAAGCCTCCCCTGAGGCACGAGCGGCCCGCCGCGGCGAATCCGCCGCCGCCGGGGCCGCAAGAGCCCCAGAGGGGAAAAAAGAAGAGAAAGAAGAAAAATAGGCAGGAGAGGCAGGCGGCCGCCGCGGAACGCTCGCGGGCGCCGCCGCCTCCGACAGCGCCTGCAGCCGGGCCTGCGAAGGGAGCGGTAGCTAGCGGCGAGACCTGGGCGACGGTGGTGGGCCGCAAGGCCGCTGCCGCCGCCAGGAAGGCTCGCGCCGCCGCCGCCGCTCCTGCACCGGTGCAGGGGAAGGCCAAGGCGAAGGCCAAACCCGCGGGGCTGCCGAAGCCCCCCAATACCGCCGCTGTGGTGGTGACGGTGCCTCCGGGCGTCGACACCACGCTCGCGGCGGTGATGGAGGTTGCCAAGAGCCGCATTAAACTTGCGGATCTTGGCATCTCGGGGGGGCTGAAGGTCCGGAGGGCGATGACCGGGGCTCTCATGCTCGAGATCCCCGGTCCGGACAGCTCCGCCAAGGCCGACGCCTTGGCCGACAAAATGAGGGTGGCCGTCGCCGACACGGGCGCGATTATCTCGCGCCCGTGCAAAATGGGCGACTTGAGGGTGATGGACTTGGACGAGTCCATCACCCCCGTGACCGTCGCCGCTGTGATCGCCGAGGCGGGCGGATGCGCCCCGACCGACGTAAAGGTCGGGGAGATCCGCTCCAGCCCGTCTCGGCTGGGCTCGGCCTGGGTCAGGTGCCCGCTCGGAGTCGCCAGGAAACTGGCGGCTCAGCGGCGGGTGCTGATCGGGTGGACCGCGGCGCGCGTCGAGGCGCTGGCAGCACGGCCTTTGCAGTGCTTCCGGTGCCTCGAAAAGGGGCACGTGCGTGCGAGGTGCCCCTGCGCCGTGGACAGGAGCGGGCGGTGCTACCGATGTGGCGTGGCAGGCCACATCGCGAGCGCCTGCACCGCGCCCGCTCCGCGCTGCCCGGTCTGCTCTGACCTGGGCTGCCGAGCGGATCACAGAATGGGGGGGAAGAAGTGTTCCCCCCCCAAGAGGAAGGCGGCGGCCGCGAGGCCACCCTCCCCTGCTAGGGGACAGGCGGGCGGATCAATGGAGGTCCAATAACGGACCTCCACGCTCGCTTCCTCCAGGGCAACCTGAACAACCGCCGCGCTGCGCAAGACCTGCTTGCGCAGACGGTGGTTGAACATTCGGTTGCCCTGGCGGTGGTCGCCGAGCCCCATCACGTCCCCGTCCACCCGCGATGGTTCGGGGACGACGCGGGCTCGGTAGCCGTTTACTGGGCAGAGGGGAGCTACTGCTCCCTCCTGTGGAAAGGTCCAGGCTACGTCGCCGTGGAGTGGGGATCCATGGTCGTAGTGGGCTGCTACGTCTCTCCGAACAGCGGCCTCGCCGCGTACGAGGCATACCTGGACGGGCTGGCGAACCGCCTTCGCGGTTGCGCCCCCCGTCCGGTATTCGTCCTGGGTGACTTCAACGCTCACTCGAGCGAGTGGGGTGACGCCCGGGACGACGTCAGAGGAGAGACGCTTCTGGAGTGGGCGGCAGGACTCGACCTCCGGTTGCTCAACCGGGGGTCGGTCAGCACCTTTGTGCGGTGGCAGGGGGAGTCGATCATCGATCTATCGTGGGCGACTCCCTCGGCCGCCGCCATGGTGACCGGATGGCGGGTGGCGGAGGAGGTGGTCAACCTGTCTGACCACCGACACATCCTTTTGGATGTGTCGCTCCGCCGCCCAAGCCGCCCGCGCCAGACTAGCGGCCCTCCGCGGCGCTGGTCTCTCAAGCGGCTCGACCGGGACATGGTCGTGGCCGCCGCCAGCGTCGCGGACTGGACGGAGGGAGCGGGATCGCCCGATCCCGAGGCGCAAGCGGCCTGGCTGCGCGACACGATGTCGTCGATCTGCGACGCGTCGATGCCGCGGGTCGGGCCGCCCCGGCGGGGCTCCGTGTACTGGTGGAGCGAGGAGATCGAGCGGCTGCAAAAGGCCGCCTTCGTCGCTCGCCGCCGGTACTTGAGAGCCCGGAAGAGAAGGCGAACCACGGTCGAGGAGGCTCTCAGAGCCAGACGGGAATACGGGGCCGCTGCGCACGCCGTATGCGTAGCCATCGCTGCGGCTCGCGAGCGGTCCTGGAACGAGCTCGTCGAGGGACTGGACAGGGACCCATGGGGACGCCCGTACAAAATGGTACTGGGCAAGCTGACCCCGTGGGTCCCTCCGTTGACGGAATCCCTGGACCCGGAAGTCGTGGGAAGAGTCGTCAACGCACTCTTCCCTAGGGTCCAGGGCGGTCCCTCGGTTCCTCCGTCACAGTCGGACCACACTCCGTGGTCCGACGAGCTGGAGGTGACGGAGGACGAGCTCGGGCGGGCCGTCGCGCGGCTCGCCTCCCGCAGCGCCGCTCCCGGCCCGGACGGAGTTCCGGGCCGGGTCCTGGCGCTCGCTCTGGGAGTCTTAGGGAACAAGGCGAGGCGGCTGTTCACCAGCTGCCTCCGCCGCGGGGTGTTCCCCCTCGACTGGAAGTCGGCGAGACTGGTGCTCATCAGGAAGGAAGGGAGGACCGGAGACGCTCCGTCGTCGTTCCGGCCGATATGCCTGCTGAACGAGGCGGGGAAACTCTTCGAAAGGGTTATCTCCGCCCGTATCAGCAGCCACCTGTCGCAGGTGGGCCCGGACATATCGGACTGTCAGTTCGGGTTCCGGCAGGGGCGCTCGACCATCGACGCGGTGCGTCGGGTGCGGGCCCTGTCGGAACCGGCAGTCCGATCGGGGGGGGTCGCGCTGGCGGTGTCGCTAGACATCGTCAACGCCTTCGGGACCCTCCCCTGGCCGGCCATCAGGGAGGCCCTCGAATACCACGAGGTGCCTCCCTACCTAAGGTCGGTCATCGGGGCCTACCTGCAGGAGAGACGGGTGGATTATGTCGACCGGAACGGGACGGAGCAGAGGAAGGCGGTGACGTGCGGGGTTCCACAGGGGTCCGTGCTCGGGCCCCTGCTGTGGAACCTCGCCTACGATCCGGTCCTCCGCACCAGTCTGCCCCGTGGCGTGAGTGTCGTTTGCTACGCAGACGACACTCTGGTGGTCGCCACGGGGCCCGACTTCGAGCGGACGCTCAGGTTCGCCGAGCTGGGGGTGGCAATCGTCGTCAGACGGATCCGCGGGCTGGGCCTGGAGGTGGCGCCTCACAAAAGTGAGGCGCTATGGTTCCACCGCCTCACCAGAGGCAGGGAACCCCCGGCCTCGCGGATCCAGGTGGGTGACACGGCTGTCCCGGTAGGGCGGTACATGAAGTACCTCGGCCTCACCCTGGACAGCCGCTGGAGCTTCGAGGAGCACTTCGTACGGATGGTCCCCCGAGCGCGACGGGTGGCGGGCGCCTTACACCGCCTGCTGCCCAACCTCGGGGGACCGGGGGAGGGAGTTCGCCGCCTCTACGGTGGCGTCGTGCGGTCCGTGGCCCTGTACGGGGCCCCCGTCTGGTCGCGAGACCTCGCGGGGGCCTCCCGCTCCAGGGCTCTGCTGAGGAGCCTGGAGCGGATCATGGCCATACGGATCGTGCGGGGCTACCGTACAATCTCATACGAGGCGGCGACGGTCCTCGCGAGTTATCCCCCCTTCATCATCCTGGCCGAGATGTACGCAGCCGCGTACGATCTCGGCCGGGGAGGGGGGGACGCGCGGGGACACGAAGTGCGGAGGCGGGAGGCCTTCCGGCGGGTCCTGGGGGACTGGCGCGACGCGCTGGTCCTCCAGGGCGGTACGCGTTCGCGCGCCGTCGGGGCCGTCCTGCCCCACCTCGAGGCCTGGGTGCTCCGTAAATGGGGCACTGTCACCTACAGGTTGACTCAGATACTCACCGGGCACGGGTGCTTCGGTGAGTATCTGAGTCGAATAAAACGTGAAGAGACGGCGAGATGCCACCATTGCGCATCCGACCTGGACTCGGCCCAGCACACGCTGGAGGTCTGCCCGGCCTGGGCGGACGAGCGCCGAGTCCTGGTCGACGGGATCGGGCGAGACTTGTCCCCGCCGGCGTTGGTCGCGGCAATGCTGGCGGGCGAGGAGGAGTGGAGGGCTGCGGCCTCCTTCTGTGAAGCAGTCATGCTCCAGAAGGAGGCCGCCGAGCGGGGTCGGGAGAGAGCCGATCCCGCTCGAAGGCGGCGGCGGCGAGCTCAGTGATCGCCGCCGCCGACGGGCCGCGAGGGCGCACACCCCGCGGGTGCGCCCGGGTCGCGGCCCGGGAAGGATGACCCCCCGGTGCGGCCGGGGAGGGTCGTCCGGGGCGCCGCCGGCCGCGCGCCTCTTTACAGCGCGCGGTCGGAGCCGCCCCGCCCGGGGGAGCCTCGCCGAGGCTCCCCGAGGATGAGCACCCCCTCGTGACTGAGGGGGGGCGACGGCGGGGTGGACCAGAGGGGTTAAACCGAATCCTGGACCACCCCAACGCCGGAGGAAGGCCGCCGCGAGGTTTTAGTGGGTAACCCTAGGATCGGATTTCAGTTTACTGTTTTGGGAGTCCCACACTACCCCCTGCTGTCCCCAGGCGGGGGGTGTGCATAAAGCATTTCCTCGCGTAAAAAAAAAAAAAAAAAAAAAAAAAAAAAAAGGTTAGGTTAGGTTAGGTTAGGTTAGGTTGGGGAGCGCCGTCAGACCACCTCCACGAGCGCCCGGACGCTCCTTCCGGGCCGGTGCTCCCTGGGCAGGACCTGGCAGAGTAAATTCCGTCGGGTCCTGGCTGAGAGTCTGACAACAGTGGTGTAATCGTAATCCAGTCCGTGGGGCTGGGACGATGGCCGCCGCAAGGGGGCCGCGAGGAAGAAAACCTCTATAAAAAATCACCTTGTGGAGCTCCGCCTACCCTCTGCGTATCAGAGGGTAGAGTGTGACGCTACCGCGTAGGGTGGCAGTTTGCCACGGCTCAGGGCGACGGACCAGGGGTCGTGGACCCCCCCGTTCGGCCTGCAGCGTGTTTCGGGGTGGGGGCGACGGACCAGGGATTGTGAATCCCCCCGTTCGGCCCTACCGAAACGAAGGAGCGCGGGACAGGGCGTCGGTCAGGGGTTGTGAACCCCCCCGCTCGGCCTGTCCCGGGATTCGAGGAGGGAAGGGGCGACGGACCAGGGGTTGTGAACCCCCCCGCTCGGCCCTACCCGGGACGGTCTTCTGGAGAGGGGCGGTGGACCAGGGGTTGCTAACCCCCCCACTCGGTCCTCTCCGAGGAAGGCGCTCCGGGGCGACGGACCGTGGGTCGTAGACCCCGCCGCTCGGCCCGGCCCGCAACCCTCATTGAGAGGCGCGGGGGTCGTCGGACCGCGTGGAGTAAACCACTATAAAAAATCCGTGAATCCCAAGTTCTGATGCCCGGCGAGGGGATGCATGTTCGACGCGGAGGTCGGACCCGAGGGCATCACTTTAGGGGAGCTCACCCCTGGGCAGGAGGGAAAAAAGCCGAGGGAACTCCCCCTCGTTAATCAAAGTAAACTCATCATGGCAAATAGCAATAACACAATTCCTCAGGTGGGTACCGGCGAAGCCGGAGAATCCCACCCTGGCGGACTCCCGCCAGGCAGCCCCTCCGTATCTGAGGGGGGCACTAAATGCCATGCTGTCCTCACGGACAGCACTGCTGTTACGGCCGACGCGACAAGCGTCACCACGCAAGGCCGTTTTTGGAAGGGTGGAGAGTCGGAGGGGGGAGAGCCCAGTTCGGGCAATTCCCGCTCCTCCTCTAAAGACCGGAGGGAAGAGGGTGAGAAAGGTCTCGTCTTGAAATTCAAGCGGCCGGACTCACCTCGACCCAAGCAGCAGGTCTCGACGGCGGACGGCGGCGGCGATAGCGACAGCGCTATGTCCGCCGTCTCCGCCGCCTCAGAGGCCTCTACGAGCAAGGGGGTGCGACCTCGAAAGAGGAAGCCGAAGAGCCCTGTGGACTCGCGAGGCGCTAAGAAGAGGCCTACCAGCTCTGATAACCTTGCTGACGAGGTGGAAGCGCCGAGTTCAGCGGAACTCGGCGCCGAGATATTCGAGGCGTTGGCAACTATGGAGCGCTGCGCCGAAAGAGCTAAAAGCTCAAAGGCGGACGTTGCCAAAGCGGTGCGCACCGGCATCGAGAGGCTCCGCGAGAACGTCGCGGAGATCTGCGCAAGGGCCGACACCCAGGACCGGGAGAATTTAAACTTCCGGACCCAAATGTCGGAGCTGTCGGCCCGTGTGATAGAGGTGGCCCGGGAGAACGCGGAGCTCCGGGCCAAGATGGCTGAGATGTCGACTAGGTTGGAGGCGCCTAAATCGCAGGCGGCGGGGACATCCCGGGGGGACTCTGTTCCTCCGGTGGCGCCGCCGCCTGCAAAAAAGAAGAAGGCTGGGACAGAAAGGGCTGCTTTGGGCCCCGCGAAACCCGCGGACGCCCCGCCGCATGCCTCCGCTGTCTCCGACGGAACCCGGGAAATGGCCCTTATGGCCAGAGAATTCGCCCGGTTCCAGTCGGAGATGGCGGCAAAGTACTTCCCCGACGCGGGGAAGAAGCCTCCCCTGAGGCACGAGCGGCCCGCCGCGGCAAATCCGCCGCCGCCGGGGCCGCAAGTGCCCCAGAGGGGAAAAAAGAAGAGCAAAAGGGAGAGGAAGGCGGCTGCCGCGGAGCACTTGCGGGTGCAAGAGCCTCCGCTTCCGTCTGCTCCTGCAGCTGGAGCTGCGCCGGGTGCGGGAACTGGTGGCGAGACCTGGGCGACGGTGGTGGGCCGCAAGGCCGCTGCCGCCGCCAGGAAGGCTCGCGCCGCCGCCGCCGCTCCTGCACCGGCGCAGGGGAAGGCCAAGGCGAAGGCCAAACCTGCGGGGCTGCCGAAGCCCCCCAATACCGCCGCTGTGGTGGTGACGGTGCCTCCGGGCGTCGACACCACGCTCGCGGCGGTGATGGAGGTTGCCAAGAGCCGCATCAAACTTGCGGATCTTGGCATCTCGGGGGGGCTTAAGGTCCGAAGGGCGATGACCGGGGCTCTCATGCTCGAGATCCCCGGTCCGGACAGCTCCGCCAAGGCCGACGCCTTGGCCGAAAAGATGAGGGTGGCCGTCGCCGACACGGGCGCGATTATCTCGCGCCCGTGTAAAATGGGCGACTTGAGGGTGATGGACCTGGACGAGTCCATCACCCCCGCGACCGTCGCCACTGTGGTCGCCGAGGCGGGCGGATGCGCCCCGACCGACGTGAAGGTCGGGGAGATCCGCTCCAGCCCGTCTCGGCTGGGCTCGGCCTGGGTCAGGTGCCCGCTCGGAGTCGCCAGGAAACTGGCGGCTCAGCGGCGGCTCCTGATCGGGTGGACCGCGGCGCGCGTCGAGGCACTGGCGGCACGGCCTTTGCAGTGCTTCCGGTGCCTCGAGAAGGGGCACGTGCGCGCGAGGTGCCCCTGCGCCGTGGACAGGAGCGGGCGGTGCTACCGGTGTGGTGTGGCGGGCCACATCGCCAGCGCCTGCACCGCGCCCGCTCCTCGCTGCCCGGTCTGTTCAGACCTGGGCTGCAGGGCGGACCACAGGATGGGGGGGAAAAAGTGTTCCCCTCCCAAGAGGAAGGCGGCGGCCGCGAGGCCACCCTCCCCTGCTAGGGGACAGGCGGGCGGAACAATGGAGGTCCAATAACGGACCTCCACGCCCGCTTCCTCCAGGGCAACCTCAACAACCGCCGCGCTGCGCAAGACCTGCTTGCGCAGACGGTGGTTGAGCATTCGGTTGCCCTGGCGGTGGTCGCTGAGCCCAATCACGTCCCCGTCCACCCGCGATGGTTCGGGGACGACGCGGGCTCGGTAGCCGTTTACTGGGCAGAGGGGAGCTACTGCTCCCTCCTGTGGAAAGGTCCAGGCTACGTCGCCGTGGAGTGGGGATCCATGGTCGTAGTGGGCTGCTACGTCTCTCCGAACAGCGGCCTCGTCGCGTACGAGGCATACCTGGACGGGCTGGCGAACCGCCTTCGCGGTTGCGCTCCCCGTCCGGTATTCGTCCTGGGCGACTTCAACGCTCACTCGAGCGAGTGGGGCGACGCCCGGGACGACGTCAGAGGAGAGACGCTTCTGGAGTGGGCGGCAGGACTGGACCTCCGGTTGCTCAACCGGGGGTCGGTCAGCACCTTTGTGCGGTGGCAGGGGGAGTCGATCATCGATCTATCGTGGGCGACTCCCTCGGCCGCCGCCATGGTGACCGGATGGCGGGTGGCGGAGGAGGTGGTCAATCTATCCGACCACCGACACATCTTTTTGGATGTGTCGCTCCGCCGCCCCAGCCGCCCGCGCCAGACTAGCGGCCCTCCGCGGCGCTGGTCTCTCAAGCGGCTCGACCGAGACATGGTCGTGGCCGCCGCCAGCGTCGCGGACTGGACGGAGGGAGCGGGATCGCCCGATCCCGAGGCGCAAGCGGCCTGGCTGCGCGACACGATGACGTCGATCTGCGACGCGTCGATGCCGCGAGTCGGGCCGCCCCGGCGGGGCTCCGTGTACTGGTGGAGCGAGGAGATCGAGCGGCTGCAAAAGGCCGCCTTCGTCGCTCGCCGCCGGTACTTGAGAGCCCGGAAGAGAAGGCGAACCACGGTCGAGGAGGCTCTCAGAGCCAGACGGGAATACGGGGCCGCCGCGCACGCCGTATGCGTAGCCATCGCTGCGGCTCGCGAGCGGTCCTGGAACGAGCTCGTCGAGGGACTGGACAGGGACCCATGGGGACGCCCATACAGAATGGTACTGGGCAAGCTGACCCCGTGGGTCCCTCCGTTGACGGAATCCCTGGACCCGGCAGTCGTGGGAAGAGTCGTAGACGCACTCTTCCCTAGGGTCCAGGGCGGTCCCTCGGTTCCTCCGTCACAGTCGGACCACGCTCCGTGGTCCGACGAGCTGGAGGTGACGGAGGACGAGCTCGGGCGGGCCGTCGCACGGCTCGCCTCCCGCAGCGCCGCTCCCGGCCCGGACGGAGTTCCGGGTCGGGTCCTGGCGCTCGCTCTGGGAGTGTTAGGGAACAAGGCGAGGCGGCTGTTCACCAGCTGCCTCCGCCGCGGGGTGTTCCCCCTCGACTGGAAGTCGGCAAGATTGGTGCTAATCAGGAAGGAAGGGAGGACCGGAGACGCTCCGTCGTCGTTCCGGCCGATATGCCTGCTGAACGAGGCGGGGAAACTCTTTGAAAGAGTTATCTCCGCCCGTATCAGCAGCCACCTGTCGCAGGTGGGCCCGGACATATCGGACTGCCAGTTCGGGTTCCGGCAGGGGCGCTCGACCATCGACGCGGTGCGTCGGGTGCGGGCCCTGTCGGAACCGGCAGTCCGATCGGGGGGGGTCGCGCTGGCGGTGTCGCTCGACATCGTCAACGCCTTCGGGACCCTCCCCTGGCCGGCCATCAGGGAGGCCCTCGAATACCACGAGGTGCCTCCCTACCTAAGGTCGGTCATCGGGGCCTACCTGCAGGAGAGACGGGTGGACTATGTCGACCGGAACGGGACGGAGCAGAGGAAAGCGGTGACGTGCGGGGTTCCGCAGGGGTCCGTGCTCGGGCCCCTGCTGTGGAGCCTCGCCTACGATCCGGTCCTCCGCACCAGTCTGCCCCGTGGCGTGAGTGTAGTTTGCTACGCAGACGACACTCTGGTGGTCGCCACGGGGCCCGACTTCGAGCGGACGCTCAGGTTCGCCGAGCTGGGGGTGGCAATCGTCGTCAGACGGATCCGCGGGCTGGGCCTGGAGGTGGCGCCTCACAAAAGTGAGGCGTTATGGTTCCACCGCCTCACCAGAGGCAGGGAACCCCCGGCCTCGCGGATCCAGGTGGGTGACACGGCTGTCCCGGTGGGGCGGTACATGAAGTACCTGGGCCTCACCCTGGACAGCCGCTGGAGCTTCGAGGAGCACTTCGTACGGATGGTCCCCCGAGCGCGACGGGTGGCGGGCGCCCTACACCGCCTGCTGCCCAACCTCGGGGGACCGGGGGAGGGAGTTCGCCGCCTCTACGGTGGCGTCGTGCGGTCCGTGGCCCTGTACGGGGCCCCCGTCTGGTCGCGAGACCTCGCGGGGGCCTCCCGCTCCAGGGCTCTGCTGAGGAGCCTGGAGCGGATCATGGCCATACGGATCGTACGGGGCTACCGTACCATCTCATACGAGGCGGCGACGGTCCTCGCGAGTTATCCCCCCTTCATCATCCTGGCCGAGATGTACGCAGCCGCGTACGATCTCGGCCGGGGAGGGGGGGACGCGCGGGGACACGAAGTGCGGAGGCGGGAGGCCTTCCGGCGGGTCCTGGGGGACTGGCGCGACGCGCTGGTCCTCCAGGGCGGTACGCGTTCGCGCGCCGTCGGGGCCGTCCTGCCCCACCTCGAGGCCTGGGTGCTCCGCAAATGGGGCACTGTCACCTACAGGTTGACTCAGATACTCACCGGGCACGGGTGCTTCGGTGAGTATCTGAGTCGAATAAAACGTGAAGAGACGGCGAGATGCCACCATTGCGCATCCGACCTGGACTCGGCCCAGCACACGCTGGAGGTCTGCCCGGCCTGGGCAGCCGAGCGCCGAGTCCTGGTCGACGGGATCGGGCGAGACTTGTCCCCGCCGGCGTTGGTCGCGGCAATGCTGGCGGGCGAGGAGGAGTGGAGGGCTGTGGTCTCCTTCTGCGAAGCAGTCATGCTCCAGAAGGAGGCCGCCGAGCGGGGTCGGGAGAGAGCCGATCCCGCTCGAAGGCGGCGGCGGCGAGCTCAGTGATCGCCGCCGCCGACGGGCCGCGAGGGCGCACACCCCGCGGGTGCGCCCGGGTCGCGGCCCGGGATGGATGACCCCCCGGTGCGGCCGGGGAGGGTCGTCCGGGGCGCCGCCGGCCGCGCGCCTCTTTACAGCGCGCGGTCGGAGCCGCCCTGCCCGGGGGAGCCTCGCCAGGCTCCCCGAGGATGAGCACCCCCTCGTGACTGAGGGGGGGCGACGGCGGGGTGGACCAGAGGGGTTTATCCGAATCCTGGACCACCCCAACGCCGGAGGAAGGCCGCCGCGAGGTTTTAGTGGGTAACCCTAGGATCGGATCTCAGTTTACTGTTTTGGGAGTCCCACACTACCCCCTGCCGTCCCCAGGCGGGGGGTGTGCATAAAGCATTTCCTCGCGTAAAAAAAAAAAAAAAAAAAAAAAAAAAGGTTAGGTTAGGTTAGGTTAGGTTAGGTTAGGTTAGGTTAGGTTAGGTTAGGTTAGGTTAGGTTAGGTTAGGTTAGGTTAGGTTAGGTTAGGTTAGGTTAGGTTAGGTTAGGTTAGGTTAGGTTAGGTTAGGTTAGGTTAGGTTAGGTTAGGTTAGGTTAGGTTAGGTTAGGTTTAGGTTAGGTTAGGTTAGGTTAGGTTAGGTTAGGTTAGGTTAGGTTAGGTTAGGTTAGGTTAGGTTAGGTTAGGTTAGGTTAGGTTAGGTTAGGTTAGGTTAGGTTAGGTTAGGTTAGGTTAGGTTAGGTTAGGTTAGGTTAGGTTAGGTTAGGTTAGGTTAGGTTAGGTTAGGTTAGGTTAGGTTAGGTTAGGTTAGGTTAGGTTAGGTTAGGTTAGGTTAGGTTAGGTTAGGTTAGGTTAGGTTAGGTTAGGTTAGGTTAGGTTAGGTTAGGTTAGGTTAGGTTAGGTTAGGTTAGGTTAGGTTAGGTTAGGTTAGGTTAGGTTAGGTTAGGTTAGGTTAGGTTAGGTTAGGTTAGGTTAGGTTAGGTTAGGTTAGGTTAGGTTAGGTTAGGTTAGGTTAGGTTAGGTTAGGTTAGGTTAGGTTAGGTTAGGTTAGGTTAGGTTAGGTTAGGTTAGGTTAGGTTAGGTTAGGTTAGGTTAGGTTAGGTTAGGTTAGGTTAGGTTAGGTTAGGTTAGGTTAGGTTAGGTTAGGTTAGGTTAGGTTAGGTTAGGTTAGGTTAGGTTAGGTTAGGTTAGGTTAGGTTAGGTTAGGTTAGGTTAGGTTAGGTTAGGTTAGGTTAGGTTAGGTTAGGTTAGGTTTTTTTTTTTTGAAATAAAACTAGTAGAGAGTGCTACCAACAGTAGCGCTAATGGTGTACGCTTTCTGTTGGAGCAGTTGTGTTAATATTATTTGTATTTTGGTTAGTTTTTAAAATATATTTTAGAGCATATTGGGGAGTTAGAAAATTTTAAAATTACTTTGTTGTAGAATAAGAAGTATGAAGCAGAGACAGGCATCAAAATTAAATGAGAAAATAGTAGTTAAAGGAAGCTAAGATTACGAATGTTAAGCTAGAGAATGAGAATAAGGTAAAGGAAATTATGCCTAAAATGTAAAGAAAATATGTGCAGAATGAACTTATAACTAAATTAGATCTAAGACTTATAGCTATGACATAATATAGTAGTTGCAATGATTGCAATGAAAACAATGGTGGTGATGATGAGTAAACTTATAGCTAGATCTTATTTATTTTTTTTTTTTTTTTTTTTTTTTTTTTTTTTTTTTTTTGAGATATTAGTGTTAATATGTATGCAGAATGAACTTATAACTAGATAAAATCTAAGACTTATGGCTATGACATAATATAGTAGTTATAATAAATCAATTGGAGCTATGATTGCAATGGAATCAATGGTGGTTATGATGAGTAAACTTATAGCTGGATCTTACAGCAATTTTTTTTTTTTTTTTTTTTTTTTTTTTTTTTTTTTTGTGAGATATTAGTGTTGATATGTATGCAGAATGAACTTATAACTAGATTAAATCTTAAGACCTATGGCTATGACATGCAAATAAGTAAACAGAGTATGACATGCAAATAAGTAAACAGAGTAAGTAAACTTATAGCTAGGTGTTACAGCAATATGTAATATTTTATATAGTAAGTATCATCAAAATAAGTATGACATAGTACTAACAGTAGTAGTATGGTGGTAATAACAAATCATCAAGATAAGTATGACATAGTATGGTGGTAATAACAAATCATCAAAATAAGTAAACAGAGTAAGTAAACTTATAGCTAGGTATTAATACAATAAGTAATATTTTATATAGTAAGTATATGAATGGAGAATTAATATATATATTATGTATATAATTTAATTATGTTAAGTATATAGCTTGTTTAAATATATATATAGTGTGTGTATGGATATGTAAATAGGTGGATAGGTATATGTGAATGGTAATAGGTATTTCTGCTGCGACCGAGATTTATTTGAATGGAGTTGGAAAGGTTGGGTGAAGATGGAGCGTGGGAGGGGGTAGCAGAAGAGTGATGGTTGCTATCAGGATAACTATTTGGATCCATAATCGATACGGAAGCGGATGCGTGCAGCCATATGGATTTTTCTCGGGCAGTAGTCGGATGTGGCGCTGTGGGAGAGTGAGGGAGTGTTGTCAGTGCCGGCGTTCCCGTTGTGTTTTGTCTGGTGGGCTTTACAGTTGAAGCAGCAGGATTTGTTTAAGTCTTTCTGAACCGGGCAGTCTTTAAATAGATGTCCAGATTCAGCGCAGTGTGAGCATCTGGTGGTGTCTGATTTACAAAAGTTTTTGGTGTGTCCAAATTCGAGACATTTGTAACACTGGAGTAAGGGGGTGAATTCCTCGACATGAACTCGCTGATGATCAATGTTGATTTTTTGTAAGTGTATGATGTTTTTAAAGAGATAAGGCGAGCAGACAAATACGGCATTGTATAAGAGTTTGTTTTTATTAGGTCTTTTAAATTTGAATTGTATATCTTCATCGCTTTTAATGTGGTCGGAAATGAGGGAGTTCTGTTTTATTATGATGTTTTGCAGTTCATCTGGGGAGGTGTCGGAATTCACCCCCTTAACAATAAACATTGGTTTTAATTTTCTTGAGACTTCAGCAGTGATGTTGGGGTTCGACTCACCGACCTTCTGGAGGCCGCTTCCAGGTGCTCCGCACTGTCGAACTCCACGCGGATCTTGGCGTTGGAGATGAAGTGGACGCCAGCTGGAGTGAATTTGGTGTCCCGGAAGGACACTGCTGTCCTCCAGGATGACAGGGTGTCAGCAGAGGTGGCACCCGGCTTTTTCGACGCGATGATTAGAGATGGTTTGGAGACAAGTGGGGTTGGGGTCATCAGTCTTTGTTGTTGTTGTTGTTTACCAGGGCCGGGTGAAGACATTCGGGCAGCTTGAGCATAAGAGAATCCGGTGGGCGAAAGATGCTGAAGGCTTGAAGTATTAGTGAGAAGTTCCTTTTTGAACGAGACCATTTCCTGACGGACGGCGCTGATGATCTCATTCTTTAGGTCGCAGGCTGGTGTAGAAGTAGTCGGAGAGCCGGATTCGCCAGTCGCGTTCAGAAAATTTGGAAGTGAGTTGATGCTTTTGGATATCTCTGCAGCTGCTTCTTTGATTAGTTTCTTGTTGACTGCAGTCACGCTTCGGCCATCATTTATTGTCTTTATAATAAAATCCGAAAGTTTTTGGATGGTGTTTTGTAAAGATGTTGAGTCTTTTGCTTCCGCTGCGGTGCACGGCAGAGAGGGGGGGAGGGTGGGGGGTGGTGCTCCACCATCCCCTCTTTGATCCCCCATGTTGAAATCTACCAGGGCTCACTTGTGTAAAAAGTTATCAGTTGAAGAAGGTAAAAATTCGGGAAAATGGGAGATTTGTTGGTGTGGTTTGGTTAGGTTGACCAAACAATCGCTTCAGATCAGACTGAATGAAAATTCGCTCAGAATTGCGCTACGACGCGTACTTTCCGAGATAATTGAGAAACCAAGTTATTCGGTGATGGCGAAAATTACCATTTTGAAGAAAAAATTCAATAAATAAAAAACTATTGATGAGAAAAATTCCAAAGTTGGTGTCTCCAGTTCTGGATAGTTATACTGTAAGATAATGTAAAAAAACAAGAAGTCTTCCTGAGAAATTTTTCAGGAGGGGTAAGAGCGTTTTTGAAATTTTGGTACACACCTGAAAATAGCGTTGGTTTATGTGAAGAAGATGCTGTAGGGGGGGCGTGTGATATATCGTTGGAATCAGCACGCCGAGGCGGTTCGAATGACACCTACAACATGCTCCTAGGATGAAAGATGAGGGAGCACGTGGCGGGAAGGAAAATTACCTTATATGATTGAAAAATTATTATCTTAAAAACTATGAGCGGGAAAAATCTGAAACTTGGTAGGTATGTGCACTGATATATGTGAAATAAAATAAAGTAATAAAAAAGGTAGGTTATCGCTTTGGATTTTTAGATATAGAGCTTTCAATGTGAAAGTAAATGGAAAAAATAAATGTTTTTTAAAAAATGTCCAATAACTTCCAAAGTATGTATCACACAATGTTGGTTGATGTTTCCCTGTAAAGGGCTTTTTAACGCGGTTCTAACGAAGTATTACGTTTGGTTGTGGCTTATTGTATTTAAGAAGTTAGTCACCACGTGGTTTTTTGAAAATTGTCTGTAAATCACTAAATAATTGTCCGATAGCGTTCAAATTTGGTTAGATAGATGGAGAGTCATAAATAAAACAGAATCACAATAGCCGATACACGACGGCCCGCTTAAAATCAAAAGTTTTTGACCAAAAACTGAAAATTTTTTGGGTAAGACTAACCTCAAAATAAGTTTTTGTTCAGAAAAATCCACAATTTTGGGTGTATCGCTGCACAATTTAGCACACACTTAGATATCACTGAGAAACATATGTAAGCACTTTTTAAAGTTCAAAAATCGCGAAAAAGACCAATTTTTAGAATTTTTGAACGCGGAGCGGCCTAATTCGTGGCGCTCTGGGTGGCGGGTCGAGCGCAGACTGGGTTAGGTTAGGTTAGGTTAGGTTAGGTTAGGTTAGGTTAGGTTAGGTTAGGTTAGGTTAGGTTAGGTTAGGTTTAGGTTAGGTTAGGTTAGGTTAGGTTAGGTTAGGTTAGGTTAGGTTAGGTTAGGTTAGGTTAGGTTAGGTTAGGTTAGGTTAGGTTAGGTTTTCCGCCCGGGACGACGTCAGAGGAGAGACGCTTCTGGAGTGGGCGGCAGGACTGGACCTCCGGTTGCTCAACCGGGGGTCGGTCAGCACCTTTGTGCGGTGGCAGGGGGAGTCGATCATCGATCTATCGTGGGCGACTCCCTCGGCCGCCGCCATGGTGACCGGATGGCGGTGGCGGAGGAGGTGGTCAATCTATCCGACCACCGACACATCTTTTTGGATGTGTCGCTCCGCCGCCCCAGCCGCCCGCGCCAGACTAGCGGCCCTCCGCGGCGCTGGTCTCTCAAGCGGCTCGACCGAGACATGGTCGTGGCCGCCGCCAGCGTCGCGGACTGGACGGAGGGAGCGGGATCGCCCGATCCCGAGGCGCAAGCGGCCTGGCTGCGCGACACGATGACGTCGATCTGCGACGCGTCGATGCCGCGAGTCGGGCCGCCCCGGCGGGGCTCCGTTGTACTGGTGGAGCGAGGAGATCGAGCGGCTGCAAAAGGCCGCCTTCGTCGCTCGCCGCCGGTACTTGAGAGCCCGGAAGAGAAGGCGAACCACGGTCGAGGAGGGCTCTCAGAGCCAGACGGGAATACGGGGCCGCCGCGCACGCCGTATGCGTAGCCATCGCTGCGGCTCGCGAGCGGTCCTGGAACGAGCTCGTCGAGGGACTGGACAGGGACCCATGGGGACGCCCATACAGAATGGTACTGGGCAAGCTGACCCCGTGGGTCCCTCCGTTGACGGAATCCCTGGACCCGGAAGTCGTGGGAAGAGTCGTAGACGCACTCTTCCCTAGGGTCCAGGGCGGTCCCTCGGTTCCTCCGTCACAGTCGGACCACGCTCCGTGGTCCGACGAGCTGGAGGTGACGGAGGACGAGCTCGGGCGGGCCGTCGCACGGCTCGCCTCCCGCAGCGCCGCTCCCGGGCCCGGACGGAGTTCCGGGTCGGGTCCTGGCGCTCGCTCTGGGAGTGTTAGGGAACAAGGCGAGGCGGCTGTTCACCAGCTGCCTCCGCCGCGGGGTGTTCCCCCCTCGACTGGAAGTCGGCAAGACTGGTGCTAATCAGGAAGGAAGGGAGGACCGGAGACGCTCCGTCGTCGTTCCGGCCGATATGCCTGCTGAACGAGGCGGGGAAACTCTTTGAAAGAGTTATCTCCGCCCGTATCAGCAGCCACCTGTCGCAGGTGGGCCCGGACATATCGGACTGCCAGTTCGGGTTCCGGCAGGGGCGCTCGACCATCGACGCGGTGCGTCGGGTGCGGGCCCTGTCGGAACCGGCAGTCCGATCGGGGTGGGGGTCGCGCTGGCGGTGTCGCT